>OY728140.1:348955986-358158486 GCA_963277665.1 Viscum album
GGGCAGGATGTCCACATGGGTGGAGAGGATGTCTAGGGGGTAAGATATGTCCAGGGGGTGGGGGAGCTGTCCATGGGGGTGGAGGGTCTCTCCAAGGGTACGTGGTGTCCAGGGGGTGGGCAGGCTATCTACGAGGTGGGGGGCTGTCCAGGGTTAGGGAGTGTCCACGAGGGTGGAAGGGCTGTCTAGGGTGGTAGGGGGTGTCCAGGGGGGTGTGTGGAGTGTCTACGGGGGTGGAGGGACTATCTAGGGGGTAGAGCAGGTTGTCCACGGGGGTGGTGGGGCTTTCCAGGGGGCGGGGGAGGTCCACGGGGGTGGCAGGGCTGTCCAGGGGGTAGGGGGTGTCTAGTGGGTGGGCAGGGTGTCCATGTGAGTGGGGGGGGGGGGTGTCCAGAGGTGGGAGGGTTGTCCACAGGGTGTAGGGGGTATCCAGGGGGTGGACAGGCTATCCAGAAGGGGTAGAGGTGTCCACGGAGGGTAGGGGTGGGGTGTCCCGGGGGGGGGGTATCCATGGGGTTGGGGGCCGTCCATGGGTGTAGGGGGTGTCTAGGGGGGGTGGGCGGGCTATCTCGAGTGAGGGATGTCACCCTTTTTCTTCTAGATCTTGGAATTATTAGAAATAGGAAGTATCTTATAGAAGGGATAATGTTATACATCCATTATTTTGTTATTTATCTCACTAATTTGAGGTGTTAAAAGTATTTATGAATATTATGCCCTATTTTTATATTCTCATATGCCTTTTCAATTATTTCTATTTAGAAATCTAATTAGAGTTCAATCTTTTATGATTAGGCATATATGATTATAATGAAGGTGATGCATAGATTTATCCTAAATTTATATGTCTGTTATGTGATGTGTGGTAAATAGGTGTGAGAGGGATGATCTAGGTGATACCATTTATGATATTCTTAAATTTTTTACGGTTATTAGGAAAACACTAGAAGGTAGTCTCAAGTGAGAAATGGTATGGTGGATCCAATTATGGATTGATAGGTGTGATTTATGATTATATTATTATTTTGGAATGATGATATCGAGTATGAAAATTGTTTCATGATGTGATCACTAAGATGGTTCCATGGGTATGTGTTGGGAAAGGCCCATGTGACAATGGGTGATGTTAATCACTAGTGGTGTGTGAGCCCCCTCCCACTCCAAAACCCCCCAGAGCCCCCTCCCACATCTCCCACCTGCATCCCCCACCCTCTACACTGCACAACCCCCCTCACCCCCGACAGCCCCACCCTGCACAACCACCCCTTACAGCCCCCGAAATCCAACACCCCTCCCACCATACAACCCCCCAATTACACTGCACACCCCCTACAACCCCCACCCCGCACAACCACCCCCCTACACCCCCAACCAAAGCCAACACCCCTCCCACCGTACAAACCCCCAATCCCACTGCACACCCCCTACAACCCCCACCTTTCACTGCACATCCCCCACCCCCCATAAACACCCCTCCCACTGCACAACCCCCTCCCACTACACAACCCCCTCCCCACCACCTCCCCCTACAGTCCCCACCCCTAACCCCCCACAACCCCTCACCCCTGCAACCCCACCCTACATAGCCCCTATACAACCCCCCCCCCCCCACTACACCTCCCCCCCCCCACAACCCCCCCCCCCCCCCCCCACTACATAGACCCACAATCCCACTACACACCCCGCCTAAATCCCCCCATAGCCAAGCCCATCCCTCTACACAGCCCCCCTCCATCTCCCCCCCCCCCCCCCTCTACACCCCCCCCTGTAGTCCCCCTCCCCCTCCCTCCCCCTGCAGCCCCCACCCCCCACATTTCACACCGCCCTCACCCCTTATAACCCCCACCCTGCATATCCACCCCCCTACACCCCCCACTGCACACCCCATATACAGCAAACCCCCTCCCACTAAAGGTCCCCCCACCCCCACTACACACACCCTACAGCCCCCTCCCACAGCACAACCCCCCTACAGCCACCCTCCCACTGCTCAACCCCCACCCTCACACTACACATCCCCCCTGTAGCCCAGCAAACCCCTACCACTGCACAACCTCCCTATTCCCACTACACCCCCACAATCACCCTCCCGCAGCACAACCCCCCAACATCCAACCCCCCTCCCACTGCACAACCCCCCATAGCCAACCCCCTCCTACTGCACAAAACCCCTCCCACTGCACAACACCCCTCCCATAGCCCCCTGTCCTTTATAGATAATAAAAAAAAACAAATAAACAACCTTGTATTCAATGAAAACAGAATGAAAAATGGAATAAATGTATTTAGAAGATAAAAAACAGTTATAAAATACAGATTTTATATGGAAGAACAAAAATTCAGTTGCTGGGAAGAAGGGTTTTCACCCTAGAACAATGGGATCTCTCGTTTAGGGCACAATGTGGGTGGATCACGATCTGAATTGGGGCTGCACTTGTGGCATTCGATCCCAACTATTTTTTAAAACTGTTGGTAAATATTATCAAAACGGTACCAACAGTTTCCATAAACCATTGGAATAAGTGGAAAAAATATCACCTATCCAAATGATTTTTAGAAACCATTTGGAAAACTACCACCTATCCCATCAGTTATATATAACCATTGGTAAAGGTGTCTCTACCTAGGCCTATACCAATGTTTTTCCAAACCATTGGAAAAAAACAGTCTAAAAATTCCTATACCAACGGTTTTCAGCAAACCGTTAGGATAGTGGCACTGTTATAAAAGTAATTTCCAGTAGTGTAAGATAGAATAATTATTCTTGATCTGAGGAATACATAATCATGGTATTACTTATCAAATGGTAATATGAAGAAAATCTAGATAAAATAAAAAACATGATGAAGGTGAAAAGTTTATCAAAATGGATAATTTTAATTATTAAAGTACTAATCTTGGATGGAATGAAGTTTATTATATACTGGTGAGTATTTGAAGAGGTAAATATTTCCCGATAAATATATTATGAGTGATACCCTATTGGTTTTATCTGAGTAATTGTAATCATAATTATTAATTTATGATGATATCACTCTTGATTTTATGATGATAGAGTAATTCCTTGAGGGGGAGTTTCTTGAAATCCTTCCATAATCATTTAATTCATATAATTCTAGAATTTTGAAAGGTTCTTGAAAAAGATTCACTAAAAAGACATGAATTCCCATTCTATCATCAATTTTTCTCAAATAATTATTTCAGAAATTATGGAGTATAAATTATTCAAAACAATGAAAATAAGTTGAAGAAACCTAATGTGATCTAGAGATATTTGAAATCAAAACATTAATGTGTCAATTGAATATTTTTAAACTATATTTTAAGTAAGATTTCAAAATTATATTTGAATTGTTTGAGGAAATTTGAAGCAATTGATGTTAATAAGTAGTGTAATATTTAATACATGTGAAAAACATCTCATGAGGATAATTATAAAATATGATGGTTGGATCAAATTATGTTGATTATGGAAAATCATTATGTTTAAATAAAATCCTCTTGTTTACTTTATTGAGAATACTTCAAGTAGACTTAGAGTGGATTTATTAATGGAACATTTCTTAAAGGAAAAGCGGTACCACCCTCTCCCATATTATTTTTAATAATTCTCAACAAGTATAAGAGAGTTGAAAATGGAAGCATGTAATGATGTTGAAAAAATTGAGAATAAAATAAGTTAACATATTAATATATCATTTTCTAGCATTGGTATTGACAATAAAAACAAATATAGAGATTGATGACCCACTTTTTTTTGGAGATGTATTTTTTACTAGTAAATGAATGATAGAAATATGTATGATGTAAATATGTGATGGAGGAGAAGTATTTTGAAATAAATTGTTCACCCAAGGAATTTTTAGAAGGATCATGAAGTTCCCTTGACTTTATGCTTATATTTTTTCAATTGGGAAACAATGGATTAGAGTTTCATAAATTGGAGGGATTGAGATCTTCTACCATTACTATTATGGAAAAGAAGATATAATTACATTATTTATATAGTAGTGGAATTATAGGAATAACAAATCTTTTAAGATTTTCTATAAAGATCATTATTGGTGTAGTCTTTTTTATCTAAAGGAGGTTATTCCACAAAAATCAAGGATAAATGGTTTCTTGTAAAAATGAATTAAATATGATGATTCTTGGGGTTTTATATCTTTATTTGATTTAAGAATAAATAATGATGATTGTAGTGATACTATTGTATTTTTTTTGGTTCCAGTCACTTGATGAAAAATGAATTACATTCTTCTATACTTGAAGATATACCTAGAGAAATTATAGGTAGTAGCCACTACATCTAAAAATTACTGAACATCTCTTTATATAAAATGAAAGCTTTCATAGTTGGTGGAACACTGCCTACAACATATATGGGACTTGTTGAAGTGGTTGAGAAGGATTGGAATTCAAATAAAGATTTACTAAGTTAGTTTTAGAGAAATATGGAAATTTATAAATTCAAATTAGTGACTTATCTACATAAAAAGTTCCACATAACTAGTACAACTATGTAGATGAAATCCGTGCAGCTAAATACAGGATGTAGCTAAATGGTCCATGTAGTCGATTATATATGAATGAAATTTTAGTAGTGTTGGAAAATAAATATAGATGAATGTTATTGCATATGAGAATTCATAACTCATGTAAGAGTTTGGGATAACATAAGTTAATGTTGTGATGTATCTAAATACTTTCATGTAGCCAACTTGAACCATGTAACAGATTCCTGCTGTGTGCCCAAAGATGAACCATGTTCAGGAACTAGTGATCGAACTAGATTAACAAAGTCAAAAAATATTCCTTTTATGATATCATGAGAAGGTTGACCACATTTGAACAAGTAAAAATAATTGTTACATGATTAATAAAAAAGATAAGAATTTATTTTTTATCATGGAACTTTTGAATGAGATAGAATAGACCTTCTGTTAGTATGGGGATCAACTATGAGAAAATTTGGAGCTTTTTTGGGAACTATAAATATTTTCTATAGGTGAATGAACTACTATAAGAGAATAGATATTCCATCAGATGAGAAATTTGTATGAATTTTTTGTGATGCCTTCATAGATATTTCTTGTATAGGATAATGAACTCTAGACAAACCATATATGCATAAGAATCTTCTTTGGGTGAATGACCATATATGATAAAACATCATATAACTTACATGAAGGATAATATTTCTTGAATAATAACATAAAACTTATAAACATTATTTTCTATAATGAGAATCATTGTGACATACCAAACCAATACAACAAGATTAAGTGATTGTCTGTCTGGTGATCAATGAAGAATGGTTTCTGTGAGTTTATATAATCAACCGCACTGAAGGAGAGTTACATGTCACATGCTATAGAATCCACATTACCATTCTTACATGGGAATATAAAAAGAACTAAAATTACTGGTTTTCAAAATGGGATGAATCTTGTGATATTTTAATATTTCAATAATGAAATAAGATCAGTCCTTGAATAAACATTTAATAACAGTTTGAATGATTCTTTGATTCAAATATTATGTTTTTAAAGGAGTAAAATCCTTCCAAAAATAAAGTATATTTCTATAAATATTCTTGAAAAAATATTTAAAAGATATTTTATCTGAACATATTTATATTATAGAAACCAAATTATAAAGCGTGAGAGGTTCTTGACTATGCTTATCGATGAATATACAATAATTATATAGAAGAAGATAGAGACAAGAACTGATTCAGTGAGTTCTAAAAATTATCTAAATCGATGAAAGAAGAAGGTATTATATTTTTGTAGTAATCCTTACACATTAAAGAAGTCTTTTAAGGGTAATATTTAGAGATACAACAAACAAACTTCATTCGTTGTAGAAGACCGAAGACGATAGAGTTCAGATGTGCTACTACTGATCAAATTACAAGATGGATTAATATGAGAGAAAAACTAAAACATCCTACTATAGAAGTATGAAGAACATTGTGGAATCCAATAAGATAACTAAAATATAGGTATATGATAAATACATATATTCCTAGAGATTCACGATCCATCAATGGTGATTTTTCATTAAAGGAAGTACTAGAGAATTCTCTTTTATTGAGGGAAACAAATCCCTCTCTTGCTTAGTACCAAGATTGTTCTAGGATAATAGGTTCAATTTCATATAATTTCATGGGAGTATTTTTATAATAAGATGAAATTAATGCTTGTGGGATAATAACTAAAATGCATTAGGGCATAGTCATATGGAAGGAGGAGAGCCTTATTAACAATCCATAGTGTTATCATGTATTGCTTTGTTATTTTAAATATGCATATCAAAAAAATGATATTTAAAGATAGAGTGACCCACACACTAAATAAGTGAATAGGTTATTAAGGTATAAATGTAAAATTGAATTGAAAAAGTCACACCACACTGATTCAACCCCCCCAGTCTGGGAATATCTAAAAGTGATCCAAATAGAGGGATATTAAATAATAATGATAAATATATTAAGAAATATCTAACTACAACTAATGAAACATACTCATAATATCACCTATTATAATTAAAAATGACTCAAAATGAAATTAATTAATTGTCCATCACCTATAATTTAATTAAATATAATATTATAATGTTTAAAGAGATCGGTAGAAAAGGAAAATTTGTATTGTAATGTATATTACCAAATTGGTTTTCCATGATTTATAATGTATTAAAAAGTGGTTAAAAATTAAAAGGGCAGCCTTAATATTTTTTTAGCGGATTCTATTTAAAAATGTATTTAATCATATCGGTGTATCTTAATCTCTTATAAAATTTAAAAAAGAAATAATGAATGTTATAGAAGTCTACATTTTTAATGTTTGTCAAGTAATATGTAATTAGAATAATTTATCAAAGTTGATCAAAATACCTTTGTAGAATGGGAGTTTAAATTTTGGATAACCAAATATTTTTTAAATAAAAATAAATAATTAGATGGAAATTTTTTTTGTAGAGTTTAAATCATAAATAATTAAATCATATTATCAATCCTTTAAATTCATGATTTCATAAATATAAAATTTTTCATTTGCAATAAGATATCCATAAATAGTATGATATATTTTAATATCACTTTTATAAATTTTTTGGAAATCTTTTGAAGAATATAAAGAATAGAAAAAAGATGAAAAATATAAAAAAACATGGGAGATAGATTGATCCCCTACCCCAACAATTATTTTTTTCTCATTCCTCAATATAAGACATATATTATTATTTTAATTATAAAAAAGTCACATAAAAACAATATGGATGAAAAGGTATAACTAGATTATTATTCCTAGTGGATGACAAGTAAATATAATTAATATTTATCTATATTCCTATAAGAAGAACATCTAAAGTATAAAATATATTTAAAAAAATTAAAATAAAACAACATAATAAAATAAAGAAAATAATTTTGGATTGATTATTAATAGTTACTATATTTATATTTTCTATAGCCAAAAAAATATATAATAATACCCAGTTAAAAGTGGGATCAATTTATTTAATTTGAACCACAACTTCTTATCAGTAAAACAACTTTAATTTTTTTTAAAGAAGTCTGCATATCCAAGTCTATGCTTATTAAAATCCTTTCCAATGGTTAAACTATAATCTAAAGGATGTGGAAGAATATATGGTTCATCATTTTTATATTCAACATGAGTGAATATGTAGTGTTCTAAGGTTTTCATGTTGATCTATGGAATTAAATTATCATTGTTTTTCTAGATTAGATTATTTTTTTTACACACTAACTCAATAGACTATTACTCTTCTAATATAGAGATCAATAAATTTTTTTTTGAAAAGTTTATTCTCATTGTTTAATAAACATATATTCATAATTTTTAATTAACAATAGAAAGTAAGAAATTTGTTGGTCCTTCAATGTCAAAATAGAGAGGATATTTTTCCGTTTATTTTTCATAAAATCTCCCAAGAATGAATCCAAAGTTGATTAATTTTTCTAAAATAATTTATATATAATTATATATTCCTCATGTTACACTTATGAATGTTATGTTATTAAAGTAGTGTTAATTAAAATTGGTATTACACCACCACTAGGAGGTAGGGTTGAAACGATAATGGCTGAAAACGAAAACTATCACTTTCATACAAAGCAATTTTAATTTCCTATTAGTGAAAAAACGTTGTTTATGAAAATTATGGGATGATAATAGGATTAATAGTAACCCATATTTTTCATACAGAAATATTACATTCTATTATATGAATATTCTAATACATAACATTATGATCCATTATAGAACTATATAGGTTTATTTTCTTTAGAAACATAGAGACATAAAAAACATGTTCATAAGAAATATAACATAATATCCCACTATGTTATTCATAATTTTCGCCCTTTTTAGAGATGTCATTCTTAATACATTTCTTCAGAACATAGGGAAATGAAACATAAGGAAGTTTTTGCGCAAATGCTCAGTATGGGTAAATAAGGGAGATATCAATGATCACATAAGAATAAAACTATCATAAGGGTATGATAACATGATCTTGACGTTTGAAAAGCATACACATCATAGCATAGATCAAAATATTATGTCATGAAATAAATCATAGTAGTTCATAATATGTGAATCATATAGGAATAGAATAACATGATCCATGATAGCATAACATTAGCATAAGACATAAGTTTTTGGCATACACAAAATCATAGAAAACCATTTTATTAGTCATGGATCAATGTAAATAATATAAAATTAGACCAGGTTCACTCCAAATTCCATAATATCCTTAATTATGGTTCACTCCCAAGACTATCATGCTGGATAGATTCCCTTACCTAACTGGGTTACACACCATTCTATTCCTTATTATCTCATGATATATCCATTTTAACCAAAATGATTTGGGAGATTTTAAATTCTGCCCCCACCCATTATGTAATCGTAATATATTCATATGTGTAACACAAGATTATAAACCATTATACATATATCATAACTCGTGTAAAGGAAATAGGTTTCATTAAAATTTTCATAGTTCATCATAACATAACCCATGGAAATTAAATGAGTTTTATAATAATCTCAAAAACATAAACATATACCATCCATATAAAGAACAAGGATGGTATCGTTGGATCATATACCTTATAAAGTACATGTAAAATCAAATTATGTTATCAAAAAATGAAAATGAATTTAAAATATCACTTGGAATATTTCTTGAGGAAAATACCTTTTTTATTTTGAAATCCTTCATTTAAAATATAAAAATTTCCAAAATATTATAGAAAAATTTTTCTTCAAAAATAAAATTGTAAAATTTTAATGGAATCTTCAAATCATTGATTGGACATGATGTTGGAATATTATTTTCATTCGATGTACGTTAAAACAAAGATTCTATTCACATTTTCTGTAGAAAGTCAAAAGTACATCATTTAAAAAATGAAAGAGTCAACTTCTTTCAACCCATTTTTAATATAGAAATTAATTGGTAAAAATTAATTTAAAACAAAATAGGATAATATAAAAATCATGAAAATGTTTTTATAAAACATGTATGTGGGGGAAAAATTATTTTCAACCGAAGAGAGAAATAAAGTCAATTTTTTAAACATTGTTCTGATCATTTTAAGTAAAAAAGAGAATAAAAATATACTATTACTTAAAAATATCATTTATAGACATAAGGTAATAAAAATAAAGGGTTTTATAAAAAAATTATCATATATTTTACTTCAATTTAAATTCAAACATAAATAATCTTGATTAAAATGATATTGAAATAAAAATCCATCACCTTAAGTTTAACTTTCTTCGAAAGTACTCTAACATCCAGTATAATTAATAAAAAATTAATATAATTATATAATATAATAATTTACATACTTATAATTTCATATATGATGCACTTATAAAATTTTAACACCCATTTATTAATAATTTATTTTTAAAATCATCATTTTATGGTGCCAACTGTTTCATTTTTCTTGAAAAGTTCTGTTTAGTAGTTCCATTCATTATACATTGTTCAGGGTTCCATCATCTTCAGAATGTAATTAATGATATAAATATAATATATATTAATTATATATATATTTATAATCATCTATAAAATTTATATATTAAAAAATTATATACACCATTCATGGAGATGTTAGGTCATACGTACGCCAGAACGTTCTTTTAATTTTTCTAGAGAATAGAAAGAAATAAAGTTAAATATTATTTTATAATTCCAGAAAAATAATTATATCATAAATAATATATATATATTAAAACTTTTCTCATTACCATCCATTTATATAAGAAAATAAGAATGAATGACATTGCTTCGTGGTTGTGGTAGTCAACATGTATGCACGACTGACGTTATCATTATACAATGGATTGGAATATAAGAAGGTATATTTTACATTATAATTATGGAAGAATAAATAAATAATAAATTTAATATATTATCATTAAACCCATACTAATCATCATTCCTGAAATATAGTGATTGAAAATGAATTGTATCATCACATAGAGGTGGTTGTCCACACGTACACATGATTGATACTATCACTCCCCATTTGATGGAAAGGATGGTGGAAATGGTGGTTAAATTATAATAATATATTTTAAGTATATTTTGGATACTTATTTTATTATTTTATTTTGAATTACATTGATTTATAGTCGGTATAATAAGAAACAAATCGAATGAGGTCAAGTAGGATGATTGCGTTTTCTTGGGAAGGCCTCCTTCAAATCTTATCTTAAGGACCCTTTGAATAGTCTTTTATGGAGAAAAAAACCCTATAATTAATGTATTGAGAAGTTTATAATTTTATTATGTAGTTTTTGTCATGATATATATCTTAAGGTTGTGTAAATAAAATAAATAAGGGGTGTTATTTTATATGTGGGGGAGAGGACACAGTTGGACGTTCTAAAGATATAAAAATATATTAAGGAAACACTCAAGATAAATGCTTCCAAATAGAATGATATTAAAATTTGGGATTATATGAGTTCAAAATATTTATATAAAATATTTTTTATACAATTTTAATTGGAAAACACACCCTTATCTATTGGTTTAACCCCCATGTGAATCGGTTTTAACCTTAAACATAATAACAAATTTTTACTATTCATTATGGAAACAGTTAACATTAACTTATTATATAATATTAATTATGATTATTCCAAATATGAAATCCATTTTATAAAATTAAATTCATATAATTATCATAATTTAATATGAAATTAAACAAAAAAATGTTATGAAAATTAGTTCTCCATAAAATTATGCTTTCTTAAGTATAAAATGTTTTATACCAATCCCGAACATAACATTAACTATAATGAAAATAATAAAAAATGATGATTTAAAAAATTATCTTGATTTTTTCTAATAAAGTTTCTAAAACTTTAAGAAATTAATTACATTATTTTCTCAAAAAAATAAATTAAACCCATTCGAGGGAAGAAATATAATGTATTTTCATATATAACGAGTGTACAAAAAAATAAGCTACTAATTATAAATACATTTAAATTATCTCAAAAATTTATAAAAAAATTTCAAAAAACAATTCATCACAATTCATTATTGAAATTTTACATTTATGTTATAATGGTATACTATATTATAGTTCATTTAGACTCAATTTTTCATGTATCAGAAGCTATCAAAGAACTTAAATTTATTTTAAGAGAAATATATCATAAAATCTTGAGGTGTTACATTCTAACCCCTTAAAATTAAAATTTCCCCCAAAATTTCATATTTTTTATAGATAAAAATGATTGAATATTTATTTCATAATATCTTTAATTTCCTCTGTGGATTTTTCAGATTTTTTATTCCTCCAGTGAACATTGGAAAAGTGAGTATTCTTGTTACATATCAACTTATCTCTACGATCCATGATGTCAATTCATTTTCCTTGATAGGAAAGATCATAATAAAGTGATATTTCCCCTATGTTTGATACATCCGATGAATCAAGTATGTAATTCCTTTGGAGAGTTACATAGAACAAATCATGAACTTGATAGAGGTTTGGTGATGCACCAAATGATAATATACCATACTTACTCGATAAAGAATCTAAAAGTGGAAAATTTACATAGATATCAACTTTCCTTTCTATTATAATCTCATAACATTATTCCATAGAAAAATGTTATAAATACCTTCTCACCAAAATTGAATTTAATATTTTCCCACCATTTTTAGCATAAATTTTCTTTATTCTTTGAGCTACCTTACATTATTATTTTTAAATTATTTTATTTTTCTGACTTCATCCTATAATGTTGGAGTTATAAAATTATTTCTATAGGGGGATTCATATGGATCCATATTAATTCTTGAGTTAAATCTATTGTTGTAATAAAACTGAAATATTGTAAGGTGTTGATCCAAAACACCATTAAAATACACAAAAAAGATCTTAATATATACAAAAGCATTTGACTGGTTCTCTCAAAATTTCCATCTATTTGAGGATAATAATAAGTATAAAAAAATTACTCTAAATCCATATCTTACTGAAGAATTTTACAGAACATTGAGGTAGTCCTCATATCTCGATCAGATACAATAGAATTTGGTACTCCATGAAACCTTATCACTTCCTTAATTTATATTCAGACAAGATGGTCAATATATAAATCTTATCTGATAGAAATAATATTTTTTGAATTCCTATGGTTATCAATTACAACACAAATATAATTATGGACATTAAATGTTTTTGGGAGTGAGACAAAAAAATACACAGTTAGGATTTCCCATTTCCATTCAGGATGAATAGAAAAATATGAATTGTGTGCTTCATACAATAACTCCTTCATTAAATATTTTATGTATAGTACATAGAAAATGTTTCTAAACCTTATCATTCAATAAAAATCAAGGATGAAATTATGAACATTTCACTCCTTCTATTGAAATTCCACATCCTTCTTGCATGCCTCTTTAATATTAACTTGGATAGTTGGTTTAATATTCATTCGATAAAGATAATATCTCCCCCTTCATTAAGGATTTTTAGATACATTCTTTTTAAATCCATAAATATTGGATGTTTAGTGATCCACATCACAGATAATATATCATGATACTTCTAAATCAGAGTATCATCCACCTTGTTTGCTTTCTTAGGGTGGTAATGTATTGGGGAGTCATTATCATTAATCACATCCAACCATCTTCTCTGAAGTATATCCAAATTATTCTATGTTAATACACAAATTAAACTTGTATAATCAGTATATATATCACACATTTCTCCAAAAAGATATTTCCTCAATATCTTTAATGGAAAAATTACCACAGGGAACTCCAAATCATGAGTTAGTTAATTTTTCTTAGGAACCATTAATTTTCATTTGTAATTAGTTATAACCATATCATTCTACACGAGGATACATCCTATAATAATATTTGATGTATTAGTATAGATCACAAAACCTTCTCCACTATATGGTATTGTAAGCATATGTGTACTGACTAACCTTATCTTTAGTTCCTTTAAATTTTCCTCACATTTATTTATCCAAAGGAACTATTCCCCTTTTGTGTTAAATTAGTTAGGAAATTAGAAAACTATGAGAAAGTCTCCACAAATCATTTAAAATATACATCCAAACCAAGAAAACGAGGGATACAATTTATATTGGTTGGTCTGATCCAATATTCAATAACCTAATTAATTGATGGGTCCATCACTATACCCTCACATGAGATTATATTACCAAAAATAATTTTTTTGTAGGAAAAATTAACACATGGTAAATTTTTCATACAACTTATCCTTCCTTAGGGTATAAAATACAATCCCCAAGGGATCTTCAGACTCTTACTTACACATAAAATATATAATAATATCATCTATTAAGACTACCACAAATTTATCATAGTAATCTCTACAGACTCCATTCATTACATCTATACAGATAGAAAGGGAATTAGTAAGACAAAATGGAATCACTATAAATTCTTAGTGTCCTTGACTCATAAAAAATTATAAATTGGATTCATTTTTACTTTTGACCCCAAATAGATAATATCCAAATCAACGACCAATCTTGAAAAAGCATTTATCTCCTCATAATTGATAACAAACATAAATTCATGGAATATGATACTTATTATTAATTATAATCTTATTTAGTTCATAATTATCAATACATAGTCACATTGATACATATTTCTTCTTAATAAAAAGAATAGATTCACCCCATGATGATGCACATGGTCGAATGAAATCATATCAAGATTCTCCTAGAGTTTCTTCTTTAATTAGTAAAACTCAATAGGGGTTATCCTATATGTTGTCTTTGGAAATATTTATATCAGTGGGTGTGAGTTCTATTAAAAAATCAACATCCCAGTTTTGAATAAGAATATAAAAATATTCAATAAAAACATCAAAAACAAATAATATACAATACACATATCTTTGGGGTTGATTTTCTCCTAAACCATATGAGAAACACACACCTTTTAAATAGGAATGAAAATCCATACAATTGATTCCATTTCAATTGGATGTTTTTATATAACATTGCACAAATATAAGATCATTAGTTGGTTTATAATATCAAATATGAATTATCTTTCTTTCAATTGGATACTATATTTACATATTGAATGAAAATCTATACCCCAAATAACATCAAATTTAACTAGAGGGATTTCAAAATATTTAAAGGATGTTCATTCCCACAAAGTTCAATGAGAGAGGATCTATGAACCTTAGATGTGATCATCATTCCATTATGAGTATTTACTTCTAAATCTACATTTAGTCATTGGGAATTGGAATTAAAATAATGAAACACTTTTCATGATTTAAAGGAATTCATATGACTAAGATTAAATAAGATACTTCATTATTTGATAATTCCTAAAACTACCCCACATTCATCATTATACCTTAATTTCATTAATAAAACCACATTGGTTAGTGTGAGCATCAAACATCATAATGATAAATCATATAATCATTAAAAAACTTTATTGGATTTCTAAATCATGAAACATTATTTTCAATCTATGACACCATAGGTTTAAGATAGTTTATCCATGATCTTTATATGTTTATATCCTTCATAATGGTTCATAAATAAAATTTTATTTAACCAAATAATATCCCCTGAGAGAATAAAAACTAGTTCACAGTAATAAAAAACTCACCATGCACTAAAATGATGGTGGAGATATACTCAAAAAACTATTTTTAGGGTTATTACCCCATGATACATCAATTATAAAACCATGTCAACTTTTGGTATCCATAAAGGGGTGTCTTGGTAAGAAAACCACATGGTATCTTCCTTACCATAACATTAGTATATTATCCAATTCATAGGCTTATACCCGAGGTTTTCAATAAAGTTATCTCATCATAATATCCAATTATTAACTAAACCCCACTCTGATACCAACTATATGGATCAAAACTTTTAATATATAGATATCACAACTTATTATATGAATATTCAATTGCATAACTTTATTATCCACAGAAGAATAATATAGGTTTATTGTCTTCAAAAATTTAGATACATAAACAAATTCTTCATAATAGATGCACATAATCTCCCACTAAGTACATCATAACTAGAACCCTTCTTAGATATATCATACTTAAAATCATTCTTCATAACCCTAGGAATGAAAACATAAGAAAGGGTGATATAATATACTCATAATGGGTAAAAAAGTGATATATCAATGACAACATAAGAATAACATGATTATAAGGGTTTGAAAACATGGGCATGAAATTTAAAAACCATACCCATCATATCATACAATACAATCTTGATCCATGACATAAATCATGGTATTTTATAAAATATGAATCGTAAAATAATTGAAGAACATTTTCCATGAGTGCATAGCATTGGAATATGACATAAGTCTGTTTCATACAAATATTCATATAAAATCAATTATATAGTCAAGGATAACTAAATAGACTATCATAGTGGGTTGGGTTCATCCCTCATTCCATCATATCCTTAGTCAAGGTTCAATCCCAAGACTATCTTAACAGATAGATCCCCTTACTGAACTGGGTTCACTCCCCATTCTGATACTTATTATCTCATGAGATATTCATGTTTACCCAATTCGTTGGAGGGAAATAAAATTCCAAGACCACCCATCACATAATCATAATATATTCATATATATTCCACAATATCATAAAACATTCATTATATATCATGACTCATGGAAAGAAAATATGGTTTATAACCATTTAAATATTTCATCAAAAAATAACACGTGGAAAATAAACTGGGTTCATAAACATCTCATCATCATAATTATAAACCATAGAGAGAAAGAATAAGGATGAAAAAATTGGACCGTTTACCAAGATGATCATAATAAAATCAATTTATTTTATAATAAATGAAAATTCATTTAAAATATCAATTGGAATATTTCTTGAGGAAAATACCCTTTTCACTTTAAAATTACTTATTTAAAATATTAAAAATATTAAAAAAATTTAGAAATTTTTTTATATAAAAATACCCTTGGAAGGTTGTAAATTAAACTTCAGATCATTAATAAATCATGACAATAGAAAATTTTATTCATTTTGTGTATGTTAAAATAAATAATCCTTTCAAATTTTCTGTAAAAAGTCAAAAGTACCTCATTTGAAAAAGTAAAAGAATATTCCAAAAAAAATGTAAAAAATTAATTCATGGATAAAAATTAATTCAAATAATTATATGAGAATATAAAAACTGCTCTTCAAAACTTTTTTTAGAAAACAATTATATTAATGAAAATTTATTTTTTTGCCAAAGAGATAAATAAATTTGTTTTTACTAGAAAAATATTTCCTTGAAATTTTATGTTCTTTTGAGTGGAAAAGATAAAATTTCTTAAAGATATCACAGATTTATAGAGGATAAGAAAATGTATTTTTTAATTAGAAAAGGATCATATGATTTTTTTATTTGGAATTCAATTAAAAATAATCTCAATTAAAATTAGATTAAAACATAAATCCATTAGCTCGAAATTGAATTTCTTCAGAAGCACTATAAACTCATATATAATAAATATAATTTTTTTAATTATATAACTGATTAATTTTTAATCTTATTATATAATATATGATCCACTTATGACATTTCAACATCCATTTATTAACAATTCTTTATTAATATCATCACTTATGGGTGTTAACTGTTTCATTGTTCCTGGAAGTTTTGTTTCAACAGTAATGGTCCTTGTAATTTGATCATGGTTAAATTATCAATATAAGGTTATTCAGGATATAAATTTCATATATATTAATTATATACATATTTAGATTCATCCATAAATGGTACAGATTGAAAATCAATTTACACCATTCATGGAGATGGTAGGTCGTATGTACGCATGAACGTTGTTTTCATATTATAATAGAAAGAAGGAAAGAAAGGTATGTATTATTTTATATATATATAAAAATAAATATATCATGAATAAAATATATATACATTTAATATATCCAAATTACCGTCCATGTAAGGATGAAATGAAAAAAAATCACATCACTTCATAGAGGTGGTGGTCCACACATACGCAAGAGCGACATTATCATTTTCCAATGGATTGAATGGTAAGAAGGTAGATATAATATTATAATTCATGAATTATAATTATATCATAAATATAATATATAGTAATTAAACCCATCATATTTACTATCCATTATAGATAGTGATGTAAGATGAATTGTACCACTATGTGGAGGCGGTAGTCAACATGTACACACAAGCGATAATTTCACTTCTCATTTGATGGAAAAGAGGGTGAATAATGGTGGATAAATAATAAAAATAGAATTTAATTATATTTAGGGAAATGAATTTATTATTTTATGATGAATACCATATATTTAGAGGATTTTAAGGAAGAAATAAATTAGAATTGGTCAAGTATGATAATTACCTCTTCTTCAGTAAGCCTCCTTTAAATCCCTTCATAAGGACCCTTTAAATGGTATTTAAGGAAGAAAAAAATTATAAATAATGTGTATATAAGTTTTTAATATAATTGGAAAGGTTTTGGTCAAGATAGAAAGATCAAATTGGTGTAAATAAAATAATATAGGGGTGTCCTTTTATAAGTGGCAGAGAGGACATACATGAAATTTCTTAAAATATTAAAATATAATAATGGCATAATCAAGAAAAATTCTTTCAAATGGAGAAATATTAAATGTAAGGATAGTATCAGTTTTAAATATGTCTAGCCATTAGTTTTCTGATAAGTTAAATTGGAAAATTCACCCTTATCACTTAGTATACCCCCCCCCAGTAAACCCTTTTTCCTTAGTCATGGAAACATATTTTATGGTTTTTAGTGTTTATTTTGATCAAAAATTAAGTTGAACATATAAAAAATATTAAATTTTATTATTATAAATATTAAATATATTTTATAAAAAAATATAATTATCACAATTAACTTTAAAACTATACACATAAAATGTGATGAAAAATTGTTTTCAAGAAAACAAATGTTTTCTTTTATACAAATTTTTTGATACCAAACCTCAAAATAAAATCACTTAAAATGAATCAAATTTTATTATAAATAATATAAATGAAATAATGTTACCTTTAAAACCATTTTAATACCAAATGGATCTTTTAAAATTCATTAAATGAAAAACACTTTTTAATAAAAATTAGTATTTTCACTATTCATTAAAAAATCAATACATTTAGAAATTTATCAAAATTTCACTATAAGTTAATTTGGGAATGATGATTTCATAAATGAATTTACTTTTTTAATATATTTTCTAAAAAGACAAAAATTAAATAGATTAATTCTTAAAAAAAGAAGTAAATATTATTTTTATGGAAATAATGTATTTTTTTTGAATTATATAATTAATTTAAAAAATATTGAGCAATTTTTCATCATTATATTAATTTTATTGAAAAAATTTATGAAGATTTTTCAAAACTGTTTTAATTCTTATTTACTCAACCAATTTAATGGCTAGGTTATAATATTATACTATATTATGGTTCATTTAGACTTAGTTTTGTGTAAATCACATGCTATCATAGAAATTAAATTTATTTGAAGAGAATTATATCAGAAAATATCAGCGTGTTAGAGGTTGAGAATGAAAGAAAACATATAGACATAAGGGGTTTTAAATGGTTCACTCACCCTTATTCTCATGTGTCAAATACTTCTTGTGTAGTAGTTCCAATTTATTATCAAAGGAATAAGGAGAGGAATAAGGGGATTGTCTTGAAATTTAATTAGAATATATACTAAAATGTATTGGATTTTACATGTATTAGTTTTATATAAAATATGGATAATTTCTGAGACCAGGTACTGAGGTGGTGTGTGATTTTGAGGCCTATTATGCCTGGAAAAAATGTTTAAAATATATTAAATGGAACATGCATGTAGTTTTCCTAAAAAAGTGGAGTAACCATTGAATGGAGGATTGGATTAGAAATTCAAGGGCATAGTTGAGTTCAAAATGTGAGATTTATCCTAATAATGTCTTAATCTAAGTCGTCATGGGTCATTTGATGTAAAGTCATCAACGATATAAAATGAATCAAATAATTAATTAAATTATTTTATTTATATTGTTGAAATATCGTCACAATGACCTAATTTACCCTCTTTAAATAAGAACTTATGGAAAATTTGAAGGTTTACTTGCATTAACCTATAAATCATTGAAGACCCTTTAGAGAGCATGGAAGTAGATCCTGTTGGCAGATGATGAAAAAATCGAGGATTGATGGCCATAACAGAATAGAATCAAAGGATCTCACCAATGACTACAAAACCACATCATTATTCATTAATGGTTGATCCAAATCAAGGTAGGGAATTTGATTGAATTGTATCCTTTCCCCAATCTTTATTTTTACAATAGAAACAGATCAATCAACTATCAAAGTTATCCATGGATCATACGTATTTTTGGGATGGTTATATTGTGTGGTGGTTTTGGGATATTTACTTTCAATTATTGATTTATTCATTTTTATTCTCACAAAAATGAATCTAGATCAATAGAAACATTGATGGAAGTCTGTTCCTATCATTTATTCTTATGCTTTTCTTCCATGATTTTCATTCACCAAGTGAATTCCTCGTTTGGTGCAGGGTTTGATATATCCTGATCAATCAATCATTTTTCACTTGTTTCTTAGCACAACAATTCAATATCAAAGATATGGCATCAGCACGACAAGAAGGTGTTGCGAAAATGGAAGTGTAAGAAAATTGGATGGTTTTGGATACATGATTTCACATTTTTCAAAATTCTTCAGTTCCCAATGAAGAATGACATGTAGATACATTTTCTGAGCAGATTCGGGCCCAATTTTCTATAGATTAGTGTTAAAAAATGTCTGGAAGAACCCCAATCTACAGGTTCTAGCAAGGGAAGAGGCTTCGACAAGGTGCAAGATGACGAGGAGTGAATCTGGGAGATTGTGAGAAACACGGCATATAATCTGATGTTACATGCTATGTGGGACCCCTGGTTTTGGCACTAGGGTTCCAGCCAATGTTAAGGATCATACAACGTGTGAACCCTATCACATGGCTTGTGGCCCTCCCTGTTTGACTCGGTATGTACCATAGTGGGTAAATAGACATGGGTTGGAGTACATGTCTAGATGAAACACTGTGTAATTCCACACGTACATGGGCTGATTGGGTGTACAAGGTCTTACCTACGTAGTATTACATGGGTATAGTACACGGGCATTTGTGTGCCTTGTACTACTACATGGACACGACCACCCATACACGGAAATGGCTAGGTCATAGGGGAAGGATACCAGTGTCTCTACATGATGTGTCCTTATTCTACATTTTTTATATTTGGAGACTATATGTCGTATGAGACTCTTCCTCATGGTTAGGCATGGGGATAGCTGGACATACCATGTACCCCATTATATGTTTCGTTTTCCCCATTCAAGTGTTCTTGTATCTCTGTTTTTCTTATCTTGGACCATTATAGGTTGTGTATATTCCCTTGGTCCTTTTCTTCGAGGGTACAATGCATAATTACATATATATAACTAGATTGTGATCCCTTCTAGAGGACATGCCTTGGATAGAGTTTTGGTGTCCCTTAATGAGAGTATATTGAGATCCTCTATTAGCCTTTTTTCCCTAGTTGGAGTTTGTGGAATTATCATGACCTCCCTGAGTAGGGTGTTGATCCTCCATCTACCTGGACATATCGGTAGGGTTTGTGGTATCATTGATATACGATCCCCTACGTAGTAGGGTTGATCCAGATTGGGTTCATGGTGTCCCATAGCATTTCTGGGTGTGACCCCTATCTCTGTGTTAGAGTATTATCAGACCAATGAGCTTTATTGGGTGGGGCCTAATGAGTTGGACATATTTGTCGAGTGTATCAGTTGAAAACATGGATTGTGGAGTGTATTCTCCCAAAACAAGTGTTGATTAAAGTGGAATCCTATGGCTGGTAGTTTGTTAAGACCACCTGGTGGGGTGGTACCTTTGTTGAGTATATCTAGGTGGTTCTATTATTAATTGATTGTTATATATTGTATTGAGTGGACTATAATTTGGTCTTCATGTTCAATGTTCTTGGTGTGTCCCATTGAGTATTGTTATACTCACCCATGAATGGTATCTTCCCACAAATGTTGTGTATTATGAAGGAGATGACCCTTTTAATGATGTCCTAAGAGGACATGGATCCAATTGAGTGTAAATAGATCTTGATAGTCCAAGGTTTTTTTATCGGGAGATTTCTATTGACTTAGTCCCCTCCCTTGGAGTAGGTTTGACTTTTACAGTTTTTGGTTGGACTTCTATTTTCACAATTTTTCTTCTTTCTTTTATTTTACTATCATACTATGTTATGGAATTTTAGATTTATGCATTAAACATTTCAGTTTCTTTCCATTTCACCATTATGGCCTTTTGTGTGGATAGAATGATGCCAGTAGTGCTTTCAGAAGTTGTGATAGAGGTTGAAGATGACTTCCATATTGAGATTTATAGAGGGGTCTCGATTATGTAGTGTTCGACAATGCATCAGTGACAAGACTCAGTTGTGTGAGGATATAGAGGTATGCTATTATTTCTTATAGTTTAGACTATTTGAGACGACATGTGTAGAACTACATGACTTGTGATATTGAGTTAGCAACTATAGTCATTTCTTTAATGATATAGAGACAATAACTGATGGGAAAAAGATTTATTATTTACTCTAACCACAAGAGTCTCATGTATATATTCTCTCAGAAGGATCATAGCTTTATACATGGGAAATAGATAGAGTTCCTCTAGGACTATGACTTCAAGATTATCTATACTCCTAGAAAGGGGAACATGGTGGAAGATGCTCTTAGCTGGAGATCTTGTTCACATATGTTGGAAGAGGAATCAAAGTAGTTAGCCTCATTTCAGTTGTCCATCATGGACAATTATAGTTTTTCATAACTTCATTTGATGGTTGTTACACTGACCCTTTTACAGTTTGTCAAGGATGTTCAGTGTGGAGATGCCAATTGTGAGATCTTACGTGCTCAGATACCCACTGGGCATGCTTCTAAGGGATAATCCGAAGGTGGGGATCATGTTATCTTTTTCATAGGACATATTATGGTACCTTTATTGTTGTGGAAGGATGTGTTGTAGGAGTTTCATACATCCCATTTGGTAGTACATTCTGGTGTGACAAAGATGTACCATGACCTCCAACATATATTTTGGTGTCTAGGCATGAATAAGGGAGTTGATGATTTTATCTCTCGATGCCATACTTGTTATCAAGTGAAGGCCGAGCACAATGATCCAGCGGGTTTAGAACAACCCTCGAGGTTCCAGAGTGAAAGTGGGATGTTATATCCATGTAATTCATGAAGATATTACCATGTACGTCTAGATAACATGATTCTATCAGAGTTATTATATACCGACTCACCAAGTCATCCAACTTCATATCTATCCAAGAGAAGTGTTCAGTAGAGAGTTTGAGACACCTCTATATGTTGGAGATAATACGAATCCATGGATTTACCTCCCCGATCATCTCTGACTATGATTATCGCTTAACATACCAATTTTATAGAGGATTAAAGTAAGTATTTGGGATTTCGTTGTTCCTAAAAACATCATTTCAACCCTAGATTGATGGCCAGATAGAGTGGACCATCCAGGTCTTGGAGAACATGCTACATGATTTCATGTTGGGCTTTATAAGTAATTGGGATGATAATATAAACCTAGAGGTGTCTGCGTACAACATAATTTACCATTCCACTATTGTAATGGAACCATTTGAGTCTTTGTATGGGTGGCCCTACATATCACCACATTATTGGACTAATCCAGGAGAGTCAGAACTCATGGGCCTGGAGTTGGTGTGAGATAATACATAGAAGGAGAAGATCATCTAGAATCAGATGAATACTGTACAGATCCATCAGATGTCTTATGTAGACTGACGATGAAGACCTTTGGAGTTCAAAGAAGGATACCGTGTGTTATTCGTGGTCTCACCATTACATGTATTGGAGATATTTTTCCATAATGGTAAGATATCTTCGATATTCATTGGTTCCTTCCAAATAATGTGTAGAGTTGGAGAGGTGGCATACCACTTATCTCTAGTACCGAAGTTGGATTGGGTACACGATGCCTTCTTCGTGTCACATATAAGGGGGTACATGCACAACCCATCACACAACATTTACTGAGTTGAGCTAGAAATCAAGGATGGAGATACCTTTGTAGAGTACCCAATAGAGATCAAGGATCAGTAGGAGAGGATCCTTCGTGCATGATATATTCTTCTAATGCATGTCTAGTTGCAGTATGAGAATCTTTAGAAGAGAACATGGGAGTGGGAAACATAGATCATGGTCAGTACCCACATCTATTTGTGTATCTCTAATTTTGAATTTTTAGGGAATAAAACCCTAAGGTGTGGAGAATTTAATGTCCCAGATTTTCTATGTATTATTTTGGGATATTATATGAGTTATTTTTGATACCATATGTTGAGACTGTGGGCAATTTCAAGGCTTGGTGTGCCTGGAATTAATGTTTGAAATATAATAAATATATTAAATATAATGTGTGCATAGATATCCTAAAAAAGTGGAATAACTAGTGAATGGAGGGCCAGATCAGAAATCTAAGGGTACCGTTGAGTTTAGAAAGTGAGTTTTACCCTAGGAGCGAATTAACCTATGTTAGCATGGGTCATTTTTTGAAAAGTTGTCGCTGGCATAAAATGAATAAAATAATTAATTAAATTATTTCATTTATTTCAGTGAAACATCAACGTAGTGAACTAATTTAACCTATTTAAATAAGCACTTATGTTAAATTTTATGGGTTAGTCAGATAACCCTGAAAATTGTGGGAGAGCCTTTGGTGAGCATATAATGAGATCTTGTTGTTGGATGATGACTGAATTGAGGATCAACGATCAGAATAGAATTAAATCAAATTATCTCTCTAATGACTATGAAACCACATCGTTCTTCATTAGATGTTAATCCAAATCTATGTAGGGTGGTCATTTTAATTTTTTTCCTTTCCTTGATCTTGATTCCTATGATGAACACAGATCAGTCAACCAAAGAATAGATCCCTAGATCATGCATATTTGCTGGATGGGTTTATTGTAGAGTTATTTTGGGAGATTTACTTTGGACCCTTGATTTCATTTTTGTTATTCTCAAAAAAAATAATTGATGCCTTCATGAAAATCGACCGAGGTTTATTCCTCTTGTTTTTTCTTTTTATTTTATCCCCTCGGTTCTTATTTCATGGATTCCATTCCTTGGACCGAGGTTCAACAAATCCCGATCAATAGATCATTTTGCACTTGTTTCTTGGAATAATGATTTGAAATCGTAGATATGGGATCATCATAACACGATGATGGTGTGATGATATAAGTGGAAGAAAATCAGATGGTTTTGGAGACCCGATTTTATGTTATTTTACATTCTTCAGTGCATAATGAAGAATGACATGAAGATCCATTTTGCATGAATATTCGGGCCCATTCTTTCATTGACAACTATTGGAAATTTCTGTACAAACCCTAATCTATAGGTTCTGGAAAGGGAGGAGGTTCCGATGAGTTATGGGATGACGCAAAACAAATCTGGGAAATCACGAGAAACACAGTGTATAATCCAGTGGTACAAACCATGTTTCCCCTAGATGTGGTGCTAGGGTTTTGACTGAAGATAACGATCACATGTCCTATGCCCCTATCACATGGTGTGAGGCCCTCTCCATTTGACTCAACATGTACCTTAGTGGGTACATAGACATGAGTTGGAGTACACAACCATATGGCACACCGTGTACAACCACACAGACATGGCTTGGTCAGGTGTACATAGGACTATCCATGTAGCGGTGCTTGGGTTGAGTACACGAGTAGAAACACATCATCTAATATTACATGGACATAGCCACCCAGAAACGAACATGACTAGAAAACATAGGAAGGATACCGTGTGTCTCTACACGTCATGTACTTCTTCTACACGCCTTGTAAATCTTCTACATGCCATGTATTTTGAGACTACATGTCATGTGAGGCTCTTCCATAAGGGAATGCATGGGGATAGTTGGACACATAGTGTACCCCCTAGTACACTCCATGTTCCCCTTCAAGATCTCGTGTAGCTATTTGTTTTCTTAGTTTGGACCAATATAGGTTGAGTACATTTCCTTGTTCCTTTTACTTAAGGGCACATTGCAACATTATATATATATATCACTAGATTGTGATCCCTCCTTGAGGTTGAGCCTTATATGGAGCTGTAGTGTACCTCTTTGAGATAGTAATGAAATCCTCTATCATCCATTATTCCCTAGGTAGAGTTTGTGGAATCAGCGTGACATCCCTGAGCAGGGAGTTGATTCTATATCTAGTAGGCCACATTGGTAGGGTTGTGCTATCATGGAAATATGGTCCCCTACATAAAGGATTGATTCATATTTGTTTTATGGTGTCCCCCTGCAGTTCTGAGCATGAGTCCCTATCATTGTATCAAATTATTTTCAAACCAGTGAGATTTCATGGGTGGGGCCCAGTTATATTGACCTCTTTGTCTAGCGTCACTGATCATAGCATGGATCATCAAGTGTATTCTCCCATAATGAGCGTTTCGTTTAGTGGAATCTTGTGGTTGGATGTTGGTTATGACCGCCTGGTGGTGTGGTTCCTTTCCTGAGTATATCTAGGTGCTTCTGTTATATATTTATTGTTATATATTGTATTAAATGACTAACTTGGTTCTTTATGTTTACTATTTTTGGGGTGTCCTACTGAGTATTATTATAATCACACCTACATGGGATTTTCCCAAACATGTCATGTCTTATGCAGATGACAATCCTTTTGATGGTGTCCTGGGAGGATAGTTACTAGGTGGAGCATAGTTAGAGCTTAATAGAATGAGGTGTTTTTACTGGGATCTTACGGTTAACTTAGTCCTCACCCTTGGAGTAGGTTGGACTTTTAGAGTTATGGTTAGGATTTTAATTTCCCCCTTTTTACACTTTCATTCCTTTTATTTTCATACTCTGTTATTGGATCTTAGATGTATGCATACATTATTTCATTTGTTATTAATTTCATCATTTTGTGGGCTTGGAGATGTGTGAATGTATACAATAACTTCAAGATCATTCCTCCCATTTTTGGAATATACCTACTTAGCATCGGTTTCCATCCCCTAGCCTATTAGGGGTGGGCTTGGGGTAGTCACAGTTCGCACCTCAGTGGGTTGGGTTGTGACATGTATGATGAGTGTTAATAATTCATACAATCTCAAATTTCCATGCTTAAATTGTCTTGATAATTTGGAGTTTGTGTACACCCATTTTATTATCCTTAAAATCTTGTTGAATACCTCTTAGAATGATAATAATATAGCAAACACTCTCTTTGATTTTTCACACATACTTTTCTAGGTGAGTCACATATTTATTATTAGGAATTACTTGTGTTTCAACTTTATTACCATGGTTGTGGTGTGATCCTAAAATATTAAATATATGGATAATGGAATCCTAAAGACCATGGAGTATCTCAACATATCTATGGATGGACATTGTGGGATGATCCATTGATTATGGTGTGGAATATTCAATTACTCTAAAACCATAGATCCACCAATACTATCTATTAAGACTCATTATAGCATGTCACATTCACTATAGTGTGGTTTTATTAAATTAACTATATATTGTTCCATGAAATATTAGTTCATATTACAACATCCACTTGACCTATAAAATAATGAGACACTTAAGTCTCCTGGGGTGGTCTTCATAGTGTATTCCTCTTATCCTTATCCCTTTAGATTCATTATTGTGACATAATAATCTCTTCTATAACGTGACATATCACAAATAAGGTGAAAAAATTCCTCATATAAAATTATTCATATATCACAACCCACATAAAGGAATAATTACTTCCTGAAATAATAATAAGTATACTGGAACCAACATGATTATGGTGTGAATTTTTTGGAATTATATTAATCTATTTATGTGAAATAATAATTCAGATATGTTAAATTTTCACATCAGGTAAAGTATTCCCTACATGGTATTAACATAGACCATATATAGAGTGAGCATCTTCTTATCAATACCATTTAAAATATACAGCAGAACATCAATACTTTCATTATTATGAATCCACACTAATTATAAAAATATTTTCAATCATCCATGAGCATGTTTCCAAAAAATAAAAAATTAACTCATCCTGAACTCATAAATGAATTATTCAAAAGAAACAATTAATAATATTCCTTCACTAAAAAGGTCATATAAACACCTCACCATTGGATAGAATGGTCATTGCGAGAGAACTCCATCCCTATATTTAAGATCAATTACATACTAAGCATGTATCAATTGAGGTGAAATCAACTCCTCCTCTTTCAATTCAACTTGATAAGGGTTCTACGATATTCAATATATCAACAGAATCATAAATCTCCCCCTTAATTTTTTTTGGAAATATAAGAAACAGTACATCAAATATTCTCTAAATTTTATCTATCATCACCTCATGCTCCCATGATTTTGAAGACTTATTAGGTCCTCCACCCTTAATGAACACATAAAATAGAATAAAGAGTATCTGTG
This sequence comes from Viscum album, assembly GCA_963277665.1. NCBI lineage: Eukaryota > Viridiplantae > Streptophyta > Magnoliopsida > Santalales > Viscaceae > Viscum > Viscum album. Next base: position 348,984,199 of record OY728140.1, read on the forward strand.
ATTATATAGGAAGAGAACATTTTTTATTCTCCTCCTTTTTTAACAAATGAAAAGGAATTAAATAAGGAAAAAATACATGAAAAACTAATAAAGATTTCGGAAAAGAATACACTACCAATAAAAATCTTGAGTGATTGAGGTAATACATGATCAAATGCGTCTTCAAGATATCAATAACTTTCTCCTAGGTTGAAAAATATTTCAATGAAAGATAACCACACCATTCCTTTTCCTTGATGAAGTGGTAGTTGATGTTAACGTTATTTGGTATCATTGAAACAACTTGGGTGGGAGGGTTAAAATTAGTGATTATCTTTTTACAATTTCAATTATCTAAAATTAACCCCTGAAACTTTTTAGAGTCTTATCCTTATCATTTTATAAAACAATATCACAAGAATTCAATGATAGGAAAGTAAAAAAGGAATGTATTATTTTCAAGGTCTCAGCTCATTGTGAGAGCCTTCATCACTTCTAAGGAGACTCGTACTTGTTCATGGAAATTTAGTATTAGTAAGAAGTGGATAAAACGGTAATACAACTCTCATTTGAATCCTTATATCTCTTAATATAAATTATTATACTAACTCATATATGTTTACAATTCTCTTGATACAAAACTGAGACAACACAAATGTTATGAAATTTTTTAAAAACAGCTCCCAAATGTTCATCTAGAAAACTATACATGTTTTCCTTTTTTGGTAATGTCCATCTTGTGAGACTCTATCAAGTTCTCCTCAATAAAATTGTGCTTCATGTTTGGTTCTCTATTTGATAGAAAACTGATAAACCTCAATCTTTTCACATAAACTCTATCAATTACTCTCTCTAGTTAATCTAAAATGAATACTATATCTAATTCTCTAATAAAAAAACTCTATCTAGTAAATATTCTTCAACCAAAAATAATTTTTTTGTTGGAAACTCACACCGACACAAATCTATAGCTGTTTAGATTTTTTACATGGGTGAACAATTTTCCCAACATCCTTATTACACAGTACCTACATCCCCTTTTATGGGTATTCTATAAATAGACATGGTGGGAAATAAATTAAAGTTTTCAACTTATTGAAATTATAAAACTAAATATCTCACTTAATTGAAATTAATTAGTTTATTTTAAAATTTTATAGAATATTCATGAATATTCATGAAGCATCATGAAATTTTCATCATCCAAATTCACTACTGGAAACATGATCTTTCCCAACACTTCTATACCAATGGTTTGTAAAAACCGTTGGTATAGCTACCATTTCCCAACGGTTCACCAAAACCGTTGGGAAAGGGTGTGTTTTTGAGGCCCTTTCCCAACGGTTTTGGTGAACCGTTGGGAAAGAGTGACCTTTCCCAACGGTTCACCAAAACCATTGGGCAAGGGTCTATTTTGAGCCCCTTTCCCAATGGTTTTGGTGAACCGTTGGGAAAGGTCACTCTTTCCCAACAGTTCACCAAAACCGTTGGGAAAAAGCATAAAAAAAATCCAACATTCGGCCTACTAAAATACACCCAACCAGAACCTATCCCAACGGTTTTGAAAATCGTTGGGATAGGGCTATCCCAACGGTTTTCAAAACCGTTGGGATAGGTTCTTTAATTTATTTCCAGATCCACTAACCGAGAACATTATATAAATCAAAATTTCAAATAATTATGATAATACACATATATATTTATAAAATTATGTTTACAAAAGTGATGTTAGCTTAGTGGTTAAGTTGTTCGATTATAAACGAGGGGTATTGGGATCAAATCCCAGCGGATGTTTTATTTTTGGAATTTATATACCAACGGTTCCATTACCGTTGGTATAGATTTCATATTACCTATACCAACGGTTTCCAAAACCATTGGTATCGGTCTATACCAATGGTTTTTGGAAAACCTTTGGTATAGACCTATCCCAACGGCTTACTTGGCTACGGTTCTCCAAACCGTTGGTATAGGCTATACCAACGGTTTGGAGGCCTATACCAACAGTTCCAAACCGTTGGTAAAGGTTAGTTTTGCAGTAGTGATTCTTTAATTAAACTTCCTTATCTAATACATTAAGGAACTCATTCAGACATTCGTATATTGGATAAATAAAAAAACAATTGTAAACACATCAAAACATTATCATATTGATGGTATTTACAAAGTTATGTAAATCATTTCAAAACTGTATCTGTTGGAATGTGTTTATGATTTGTTCTTTTGGAATTCCACTATCCAAAAAATGTATGTCTGGTTTTCTTTGAATGACTAACTCTCTCTATTGATTTTGTTAGGTCATTATTTTCTCATCACAAACTTTACATGCTATATTGATTCATATAAATCAATATGGTATAATACATTATGAATTGTATTTATGATCATTAACAATGTTCTTATGATACATGTTAGTTTGTTAGATATTTTTATGATGGATCTTTTTCTAATGGACACTATATGTTGGACTTCCTTCAAAATATCACAACATAAAATCTCAACATAAAAATTTTTAATTTTAACTTTGTATAATATGTCTGGTTGGAAACCTCATCGAAGATGGTTGACTAAAATTTTGTAAATTCTAGAGAGCCCTCGTACATTTACCTTTCTCTATTCAAATTAACTTCTTAGATCTCCCTATATGATTTTAAAAACTTATAGCTCTATTCCTACCCCTTTATATTTTTATAGATAAAATAATTTTTATACTTTTCCATTTTCACTTTATTTATTGTAGTTGAATATTTTCTACTTTTGAAAATACCTGATCAAAACTCAAAAGTAATAAATTCCTGAAAATGATTTTCCACTTTAATATATCCATATTTCTATATCAAATGATCTATGTCTACTAGAAATATTACACATCAATCCCCTTTTATCTTCATATGACAACACATCCATCTGATATCCTTATGATATGTATGATATTTTCCCATCTAGAACCTACATTCAGATGTCTTCATCCTATGGTTTATGTTTAGGAATTTGTTTATGATAATAAATTTTATCTTCCCCTTTTCTTGGATCATGTGATTTGTAAGAAGCTGGGAGCTTGTTAAACAAATTATCATCTTCTATATTCATATGAAATATTCATAGCAATGCTAATGAAACTTCCTAACTTACCTCTATAATTTTCACAACAAAACATTCTTAAAAAACTTTCAGAAACATATTCCTTAACTTTTATCAAAAAATTCAGAAAATAATTATTTTTTAATAAATAAAAAACATTTATATAAAAAATTCCATAATGATATTTAGATGTTAATATGTTTTTCCTTTAATATTTCTCTAGATTATTTTACAAGTTGATTGCACTTTGATTATCACACCCAATCCCCAATGTCTTTGAAACATTCAAGCCTCATGTCTTCAAGTTAGGAATTTATCCATATTATATAAGTTATTCCTATGATTTCCTAACAAACTAATATATCTTTGATCTAACAGTGACTGAATTATAAATCTGAGATTGTTTTTAAACACTTCTTCCTTAGATAGAAAAATCACCTATAGAAGAAGACATTTTATATGGAATATCTCATACCCAATCTGTATTCAAATAGTCATAATGTTTTAATGATGTACGTATTCATACCATATGATATGACCAGGAGTTCCTTTGATGTAATACAATATCTGATTTTATGACATGAAATGTGACTCATTAATATTTAATTGGAACCACATAATTTAACTAAATACACAACGTCTCATTAATATGATGTGAAATAGATTAGGATACTTACGAGCCTTAATTACTCTATTTGGTTCACACAACTTCTTTATTCATCCAAGTAAAAATTATTCCCAAATTATAAAGGAGTGAATAACCATCTTGAATCATCCATTTAAACAAGTTTAGTAACTAATGAGAATAATTTTATTACGAGAAAAAGATAAAATCTATTGAATTTGTGAATTTCAGTCTGAAAACAATTTTAATATCACCAATCATTAATATTTAATAGTGTCTCATTAGTTGGGTAGAAAATTATTCACAAGTTAAATGTTTTATTCCCATAAAAAATATGTCATTGATATAAAAAATCACAATGATTGAGGTTGTGTCATCTCCCATGGCATAAATATTTGAACCCACCATTTATTTCATGAATTCTATACTCTTTAAGATATTTCCCACTACCGAATACCATTCTAGAGGTGATTATTTTATCCCATAGTTTTTCTTAATAATAACTAACACTATAGAACACTAACTAAAATTGATAAATCCTACTATTTGTTCAATATAGAATTGTTTTTCAAGTTCAACATTTTAGAAAACAGACTTTTGGTCTATTTTAAAAAAGTTCTAATTTCAATAAAAGAAATAAAAATATAGATTTTAATATTTTATAACCTTATGATTAGAAAATGATTCAAATCGAAAATAATATTATCATTTTGAGAATATATTTTTTCAAAAACAATACATTTTTTCATTGCTACTTTTCTTTTAACATTTATCTTATTGTAAAACACACACTTTAACCTAATCAAATTTTATCTTTATTATATGATATCAATTTCCACGTGTCATTATTCTCATATTAGTTAAGCTCTTCTTACTTCACTAAAATTATATTTCTATGTTATATGGACTTATTCACAATCTTTGGTTCAACCTATGAAATTATAGTGGTATGATTAGAAATTATTAATATTTATTGGTTTTGTACCACCTTTTTTTCCTTATGATTTTTTTTGGATAAACATGTTTTCTAGGTGTTTAAAACATATTACCTCCAAACATTTGTCCTTCTTTAATTTTTGAATTTTCGAACTCATCATGAGAAGTATGAAAATATTCATGTATATCTAGAATATCCATATTTTTTCAATTTCTATCTTCATGGGATTATTCAATATGATCGTTATTGGGTAATAATGTTTGTGAGGTTTTAGGATTTTTTATTACAATTGCATCAAAATTTTCTACAATCTTCTTTATATTCTTATTGTATCACTAGTAACCTCTTTCAATATCTATGTTCTGAGGAAATATTAATTTTTATTCTCACATGTTGAACATTCCAAAATTCTTAACATTAATCTTGATATAGCATTGGATACTGAACACCTTCATGTTTTTTAGGGATATATTCATCCCAAATGGTAACACATATGATATATTGATTGAATTGGGTTGAAGTGGAACTGATTGATAATATTGATAGCTATACTTGTGGTTTGTCTCGAAAATAATTTTGGAGTTCCATTCTCAAATAGTAATTTGTTTCTCATGTCCACTAAGCTTTGATTATTTCTCTCAAACCCCCCATTATTTTGGGTTGTACATGGAGCTATATATTCATGAATTATTCCATTCTTATCAAGGTAATAATTAAATTATTCATTTTTATAATCAGATCCATTTTTGAATCTAAATATTTTAATGACACACCCAATTTAATTCCTGACAATTCATGAAAAAATTAGTTTCACAAGATATTTTTATATACATGACATTAAAAAAATAATTAATATGACTGAAATCATCAACCTGGATCATGAAATACTTATCTCCATTTCATGACTTCAAATTCATCGATTCATAGGCATCTAAGTGTACTAAATCAATAGGTATATTGGCATTAACTTGCAATATTTGGTGAGTCTAAATCACTATTTTTACATTATTAAATTTGGCACATGTGTTGAGTCTTTCATGTGGAATCCTCTATAGATTTATCACAACTTAATGTTTGAACATTTTATCCATATTATTTTTCTACAATGTCCATGTATTTTATGAAATAACTTTTTTTTCCTATTTTATTCTCATGAACCATGAATTAAAATAATTATAAATATAAAACAAGCTACCTTATTTTCCCTTCCCCTTTAATTTTAACATTCAATCCTTTAATATTTTTATAGCACACTCATTCTTCAGAAATATCACCATATTAAAATTATCATAAAGTTGAGAAATACTATGAAAATTATTTCACAAACCATTGGAATTAATAACATAACTATATTTAATCTCACCAATATTAGAGTATACATAACCTTGGACATTAAATGACCCATCATTCTTTAAATTGACAGTACCTCCATTATATCATTGACTATATTTCTAGATATATTCTTTGTTGTTCATGTGTAATAAGTATCCACTAAAATGTATCCATGGGTCAACCCATTTTATATTGTTGTTGGATACATAAACAACCATATCATGTTATTAATTATTACATCTCTTAAAATATTTGGAACCTTTTTTCTTTAGTAACTTTAATATCATGGAAAGACACTTGTTGGATGTGTGTCTAGTTTGATCACACATTCCACACATTTAATTAGTATAATCAAATGATTTTTACAATTTAAACAACTATTTTTTATGATATTGTGGCATAAATGTTTGAATTTATGGTTTAAAACCCCCTCAAATCAACTTATCTCTTTGATTAAGGGAGCAAGAGATTATTCAACCCTGGATATGACTTATTCCAATATACTCTGTAATACCAAAATATTCTCTCAAAATGAAATATAATTTTATATAAAATCATAAATTCAGAGTTTTCCCATTTCAAATCTATTGTATGATTCTATTTTCATTCTTATTCTTATTGTATTCTTTATTCTTTACCTTGACTTGAACCTTAAGCTTCGTGTCAATAACAGTCTCTTTCCATATCTCATTACCTTTAGTATTTTATATATCATAACCAATTTTGGAATTAGATGAATATTATTTTAAGTGAGGAAACTACCTTATCCATTCATTTTTCACTACTTATACTACTATTCTTGAGTGTCTAAAAAATTATTCATGGATCTATAAGAGAATCATTAGGATACATATATGTATCAATAATATTTCTATACTATTGTTTATCTCTCATTGACATCATTCACCAAATTATTTTACTCCATAACTTTTGATTTTATCAAGGAATTTTTGTCTTCAATTATATATCTCTTAAGATACATCACATCCTCATTCTTGATGATTATATTTATAGTGGTAGTAATAATAATTTTGTCTATTTCATGAAGAATTACATTGAGATATCCTATTTTTCACTTGAATTCATTTTACATATTTGTAATATATTTAACTTTTGACTCATAAAAGGGATTTATTTGATGAATCATTCCCTATATTTAATGATATATTCCCTCTTTCCATTATTTTATTTAATTTCAAAGATTCCATGAGCTCAACTATATGTTGAAACACATTCATTGTATCGAAACCACTATTTTTTATTCAATTCATCCTTATTATTATTTTTTCATGGGATCATTGGGGTGATTTATTTTTTATAAATATTTTTCCCTTCACCCTACAAGTCAAGTTGTCATCTTAATTTTCTTATCACAGTATGTGAACTCATATAATCATAAAATATATATTTTTCTATAATAATTCTTAATTTTCATTGAATAAAATAATTCATTTCATCCACTATCCATTTTGATCTTCCTTGATTATATTTTGGTTTCATCATACCTCTCTTATTATTTTTTCTTCTTAGGGAAACCTTCTGTAAAGAGGCCAGTCATGCAATAATTAAAGAACTCAAAATTAATATCACCTAGGTATTTATATTGTAACACCCCAAACCCAGTTACCTAGAGTCGGTGCACTATTACGTATCATTGGCATGACCATAAAAGATCAAGTATCGAATGATCGATTAGTTTAGTAGCCTTGGAAACACTAGATGTATTTATAATTCTTACATTACATAATAAAGTGAAAAACTACAACAATATCTTGTATTTATAGACCAAACTCATACCCCCTCATACTATCCCTACAGGTAATTCATAAAATACTTCTTCACATCCTGGGAAAAATAAAACATTGAAAGGGGTGAGCTCAGATGATTAGTAAGGATAAAAATATAGCGGAAACTTTAATAAATAAACATAAACATTTAAGGCAATGTATAACTAAATCAAAATCCTTTTAAACATAAACTTCAACATAATATGGAAAAGATAAAATGAAATAATGCCATTTACTTATTCAAATGGATATTCTACTAGTCTAATAATCACATGAAATATCAATAACCAATTTCATAATAATGGAATGCATAATGCCAGACTATCATAACCTCATAGTCAAGGCTTGTTCCAAGACTACAAATAAGATTTTGTTAAGGCCTTGTGCCAAGACACTAGTTTGTCTCATGAGACCTACTGATGCATTGAGGAGATATAGTGGGCTCCACCCGTCACTTACTAAGTCCAATTCATTCCTCATATGAAAAGGTTTAAACATAAAATAAACATTCGTATTAAAACTATCATACTAAATGTCAATACTTTATCCATAAACCATGAATGGTATAAAAATAACACATCCACAGTCAAACATATCACACAAACTTCAATAAAATATGGAATATTTGTATCATAATAAATCAACCTTGATCAAGAATAATATCCGGTAAAGGATGTTAAAATAGTTGAAAATGATCTTTATAATTTTTTGAGAGAAATACCCCTTTTCATGAAAACATTTAAAAGTCACACAATTTAGAAAAGGAAGACATTTAAAGACATTTTTGAATCAAAGTGTCCCATACCACTTTGAAACTTTTGAATGTAATTAACATTTTAAAACATTCATACCCATTTAAATAAATCCTTAAAACCATTTTGAAAACATAGACATTAATTAGAATGGTTTAGATGAATAAATAATTAAAACATTTAAAATGATGTTTTGGTAATAATTACCTTAAAAGAGTACCTTTGAAAACTATTTTATGAAACATGGACATGGATAATAAATATGTCCCAGTAGATACTTACGTAAAAACAGCCTCGGATAATAAGGATATTGTGAAATTAACCCTTACTTTGTACTTTTCCTTGGTCGAGGGTAGGTTAAACTCCTGTATAATGGTGAAATAATTGTTATTAAATTATGCAATAATTATATACATTAATATTATATCATATAAGATCTTTTAACAGTGCATTGTTAATAATATCTTAGTATTATCATTGTTTCGGGTATTAACTGATTCGTTTTCCTTTATATGATTTGTTACGTAAGCTGTGTTTGTTATGGATAGGTTGTATATTATTCATATACAGAATGATATCAAGTCCTTAAACATTATTTTTAATCATCAAATTAAAATTATTCTTGAATGGATACAACGTGGAATGAATCTCATCGCGTTCATGGAGACGGTATTCCGTACGTACGCACGAGCGACAATATCATTATTTTGATATTAAAAAAATATATAAGTGAATGGTATATAATATATAAATAATAATAATCATGTTATATTTATTATTTACATCAACCACACATCATTATCATACCCATATGAATAATAATGCTTTGGATAACAATTACACCATGACGTGGAGACGGTAAGCTGTATGTACGCACGTATGGTGACATGTCATTAAAAAGATGGATAGAATACTGGATATGGTTTCACCATATTTATAATAACATCATATTATATATAATATACTGGATTTATTATTTTATAATGAAAACAACAAAGAATGAAGAAGTGGAAGAAGAAAGGAACTTGAAAGAGGGTGGTGAAAACATTACCTCTTCTTCAGGTTCTTCTTTTTGATTTGATCAAAAGGGATCCTTAGGTTGGATTTCTGATTAAACTGAGCCCTCTAGGATGAAGGTAGGATAGTTGAGAGAGTATTTGGACATGTTTTGGCCAATCCAAATGGCTTTGAAGGTGTGATTTAAAGACAATGGGGAGTGCCCTTTTATAAGAGGGGTGAGGGGAACCTTAGGAAAATCTAGCAATATTATTTTATAATAAATTCATATTCAATTTATAATGACTCAAAATTGATTTAATTTGCGAATAGGGTGGGTATGAGTTTAAATACACTCAACCAATAGGTTTTAGACAGGTTTGGGTCATTATATTAACCTTATCTCTTAGATTTAACTCTTAGTTAATTAGTTTGACATTTACCATGTCTCTTTGTATTTTTATATTATATGGTTAATAAACATACTATAAAATTCTAAGATAACCCCAAGTGGTTCAGTAATGATACACATATCAATATATAAGTCTCTTGGCCAATCCTTAGATTTTTAGGACCATTAAATCAATTAATAATATAATATCTGTTTTTAAAACTCTTTTATGTCTATTTTGACACTATTTAATAATTGATTTTTTTAAAGTCATAAAAGCATTATTACTTCGTAATAAATTCATCAAAACAGTCCTAAAATGTCATATTAACATATAAAATTATTTTATGTCATCAAAACCTTGAAATTATATTTATTTTATCATTTATAATACCATTTATTTGATTCTTTCATTAATATGGAAAATAATGCATCATTATTATGTCATAAATAAATTTAATTATTCAATGTCTAAAAATTATAAATAAAATATAATTATGTATGAAATCCTTTTAGATTTATAATTAATATTTATAGTCTAAGAGATAACATATATAACCCTATGTAGAAATTCTTTTACTAAAAGATATATGCTTATGTCATTTTTGTATTCATTTTAACTTAATTAATATAAAGTGTCATTTTCACATACAAGTGGCTCCATGGGGTCCCAAAATCGACCCAAGGATGTACATGGTCGGAAATTCATCAACCAATAGGGTTAGGACAAGTTTTGGGGTAATTTTATTTTATAATAATATTATTTTGTTACCATTATTTACATGATTTACCCTTTAACCACGGTAAATAAAATACTTACTGAAGTAATTATTTATAATGTCTAAAAATAAAAGTTACCTATTTAAACAATTTGGAAATCCTGATTCCAAATATGGAATACATTTTTCTAAATTCAAAACACAGAATTTGAATTAATTAATTTAAAATTAATTCCCGTTGTCAAAACAAATAGCGGGTTTTTAAGAAACAATATCTGTCAAAAGATTGACACTTGTTTATGACAAATTTCAAAGTGAAATTTCTTCCAATGACCAGAATTGGTTTAAATGATAAAAATATAATCTAATTACACTTTGAAACCATTTATAAAGATAATATAACCATAAAAATAAATTATAGTAAAAGGGCGTTTGAATTAAAATACAGTATTTTTCACTATTCATCAAAAAATGAATTTTATCAGAAAAATACCAAAACTTTACCCGATGTAAATTTTGATGTCCTGATTCTAATGAAGAATTTTATTTTGTCAAATTGAATATATAAAAGTTTCAAATATTATATTTAAAAAGGGTTCTCCATTAAAAGGCGGTAAATTTTCATTTTTTGAAAAATACTTCTTTTATATGAAAAAATGAATTTGTTCTTATATTATGTCTAATAAACTCATAATATGGATTATAAAATTATAAGGATTATATAAAATTCAAAATTCAGTTAATACTATTCATAACCACTTTTGAACGGCCAGTTTGGTATTTCGTGGTTTGTTTGAACTCGGTGTTGCGTGTAATACAAGTTATTGAATTACTTTGAAGTAATAACGTACTATGAAATCATGGGGTGTTAAATTCTACCATCCTTCAATAAATTGCATCCTCACAATTTGAATTTGTTCTTTGAAAATAAAAGGTTGAAAATAGAAAATACCTTTGTGGAAAACCCACATGGGAATTGGGATAATAAATTTTATTCTTATTAAGAGTGAAAGGGAAATGAAAGGGGCACCAACAAATTATAATCTCGATTAGGAGAACATTGGTTGCAATTATAGACAAATAATTGGAGGGAAAGCATAAATATTTATAGGGAGTTATTGAGGTCATCAATCATAAAAAGTGAACAACAAATGGTATATTGAGGGCCTCAAAGCCATAAATCTATGATGATTTAAATACCATCAGTTCAACAAAATATAAGGTATATTAGGATAACACATTTTTTGTATTAAGATCCCTTCCCTAAAGTTTAGGAATTAATTTATCCATAGAATAAGAGAAATATATATATATATATATATACTTGATAAGCAGAGTTTCATCCTTCAATTAATTCATACCACAACCTCATCTTTCACTCCAAAAAAATTTCAAAAAAAAATATATTCTATTTATTCTAATCGTATAGGGTTCCAAAAATAATGAATTTATAATTCACCTATCAGACATTTTAAAATGAATCTACATTATACATTCCAGGACATCACATAGGCTAGTGGTAGGTGATTCACCCTTTTCTCCCTTAGGTTGCGGGTTCAAGTCTCGCGGCTTTGTCCGACGCGATGGGTTGTCACATGGTCTGAGTGTTTTCCTTTTATAAAAATTCAAAAATAACCTTTCAAACATAATCCATTCCAACCTTTAGACTTATCCAAAATACTTATATCCAAACTCACAATCCAAAATTTATAAGGAAGTTAGACACAATGAAGATCCTTTTTGCCACATAATAACATGTGAACACCTTCATCATGTATTATTTTAAAACATGGTAACAACCTGAATTACCATAAAACCTTATTGATTACATTCATTCTCACTTATTCCTTATAGAATACTAGATATACTTCTTCCATCCAAAAATGTTGTAAACTCCAAAAATGATGGAATATACAAATCATTAATCTGTTTCAAGGTAGTCAATAATATCAATATAATTTATCCAAATCAACCATCTATTATTCCAAAAATCAGTACCTCAATATTAGGATCATATTAAGGTTTATCTTTTCGTCTACCATATAATTTCCAAAAAGTTTAACTCGCAGTAGATTCACTTTTCTTAGTACCATAAAATCTCAAATCCTCAATGAAATAGTACTGTAGTACAATCCTTATATATTACATAATTATTATAGCCAGTATATCATTGATACAACACTCAATGACATAATTATTTAATAACAACATAAGAACTCTAATCATTCCTCTTAATCTGTGGTAGTATCATAACTTTATTATTATCCAATAGCATCATTTGCGGCATACTCTGATGACTGGGACACTAATTCGCGTAGTGTCCCAACTCCTTGCAGATGAAGCATTGTACATTTGAAACATTTTTGTTACCCTTGAAATCACGTACTTGGTGTCCTTTTTCTCGACACTTATAAAAAACTCACATTCCCTTAAAGCATTTACCAAGGTGATTCTTTCCACAGTTATCACATATAGTAAAATCCTTATTTCCCTTCTTCACTTTATCCATCTTTGTCTCTTCCATCCTTTTCTTCTCTTGCTTCCCTTCAAATCCATAGGACTCAGAGAATTCTTTAATTATCTTATTAACACATGATATTATTTCTCCATATGATTAGAATACGTGGGAGACTATTTCCCTTCTAAATGTTGGCCTAATAATATTAAAGATACAATCCTTCTTACTCTTTGAATCATGCATATTACTGGAGTTATCATTCCTTCTACTGGGCACCATTTCTAAACAATGGCATACACTAGGTCAGTTTATGAATTGAAATACATAATTCTAAACATGTAAATCACTTAACATAAATTGAATAGTTTATGGATATAATCCATAATCATAAAAAAAAATTCTTTGAGGAAGTATATACTCCTAAATCCTTCATTATGGATTGTAATGAAAATGAAAATTTTCTTAAGCATATCCCCCGGGAGTGTTGTAACCAAGAGTGCAGCAAGGTCCGTTGTCGTGCACCAGTTCTTATTCGAGTCTAGCTCAAAGTGGTGTTTTCAAGTTTTAACCCTAGGTACATCTGTGCCAGATCCGTCTCTACATGCTCGTATCCAGACAGGGATGTATTGCTTGGAAAACTCAAAAAATCTCTACAATACCAAAATTCTAGGAAGTTCTTATATACCAATCTTCAAATTCTATTTTAGGGCTATGTGCTCTAATCAGAGTTTACCTAAATCTAGCTTCCAAAGTTTATTACTAAACATCCTCTGATACTAACTGTAATGCCCCGACCCCATTTACCCAGAGTCGGTGCATTATTACGTACCATTGGCATGATCACAGAAGATCAAGTCTCGAAAGATCGGTTAGTTTAGTAGCCTTAGAAACACTAGATATATTCATAATTATTACATTACATCATAAAGTGAAAAACTACAACAATATCTTGTCTTCATAGACCAAACTCATATCCCCAAATACTATCCCTGTAGGTCATTCATAAAATACTTCTTCACATCCTGAGAAAAAATAAAACATTGAAAGGGGTGAGCTCATATGCTCAGTAAGGATAACAATATAGCGGAAACTTTCATAAATAATCATAAGCATTTAATTCAATGTATAAATAAAACAAAAGCCTTTTAAAATTGATCTTGAGCATAATATGTCAAAGATAAAATGAAATAATTCCATTTATTTATTCACATGGATATTCTACTAGTCAAATAATCACATGAAATATCAATAACCACTTTCATAATAATGGAATGCATAATGCCAGACTATCATAACCACATAGTCAAGGCCTTGTGCCAAGACTAGAAATAAGATTTTGTCAAGACCATGTGCCAAGACACTAGTTTGTCTCATGAGACCTACTGATGCATCGAGGAGCTATAGCGAGCTCCACCCGTCACTTACTAAGTCCAATGCATTCCTCATATGAAAAGGTTTAAACATAACATAAACATTCATATTAAAACTAGCATATGAAATGTCAATACTTTATCCATAAACCATGAATGGTATAAAAATAACACATCCATAATCAAACATACCACACAACCTTCAATACAATATGGAATATTTGAATCATAATAAATCAACCTCGATCAAGAATAATATCCCCTAAAGGATGTTAAAATAGTTGAAAATTACCTTTAAATTTTTTTGAGATAAATATCCCTTTTTCATGAAAACATTTAAAAGTCACACAATTTAGAAAGGAAGACATTTAAAGACATTTTTGAATCAAAGTGTCCCATACCACTTTGAAATTTTTTAAAGTAATTAACATTTTAAAACATTCATGTCCATTTAAATAAATCCTTAAAACCATTTTGAAAACATGGACATTAATGAGAATGGTTTAGAAGAATAAATCATTTAAAAACTTAAAATGATGTTTTAGTAAAAAGTCCCTTAAAATAATACCATTGAAAACTATTTTATGAAACATGGACATGGATAATAAATATGTCCCAGTAGATACTTATGTAAAAACAACCTCGGATAATAAAGAGATTGTTAAATTAACCCTTACATTGTATATTTCCTTGGTTGAGGGTAGGTTAACCTCTTGTATAATGGTGAAATAATTGTTATTAAATTATAAAATAATAATATACATTAATATGATATCATATATGATCTTTTAACATTGCTTTGTTAATAATATCTTAGTATTATCTTTGTTTCTGGTATTAACTGATTCGTTTTCCTTTATATTCTTTGTTACGTAAGCTGTGTTTGTTATGGATAGGTTTTATCTTATTCATATACAGAATGATATAAAGTCCTTAAACATTATTTTTAATCATCAAATGAAAATTATTCTTTACTGGATATGATGGGGAATTAATCTCATCGCGTTCGTGGAGACGGTATTCCGTACTTACACCCAAGCGAAAATATCATTCTTTTGATATTAAAATAATATATAATTGAATGGTATATCATATATACAGAATAATAATCATGTTATATTTATTATTTACATCAATTAGACATAATTATCATACCCATCCAAATAATAATGTTTTGAATAACAATTACACCACGGCGTGGAGACGGTAAGCCGTACGTACGCACGTATGGTGGCATGTCATTCAAAGGATGGATAGAATACTGAATATGGTTGCACCATATTTATAATAACGTCACATTATATAAAATATACTGGATTTATTATTTTATAATGGAAACAACAAAGAAATAATAAGTGGGAGAATAAAGGAACTTGAAAGAGGGTGGTGAAAACATTACCTCTTTTTTGGGTTCTTCCTTTTGATTTGATCAAAAGGGCTCCATAGGTTAGCTTTATGATCAAAATAAGGCCTCTAGGTTGAAGGTAAGATAGTTTATAGAGTATTTGGGTATGGTTTGGCTGATAAAAATGGCTTTTAAGGCATGAATTAAAGATAAGGGGGAGTGCCCTTTTATAAGAGGGGTGAGGGGCACCTTAGGAAAATCTTGAAATTTTATCTTATAATAAATTCATATTCGGTTTATAATGGATCCAAATTGATTTAATTCTAGGATAATGTGGGGATGGGTCTAAATCCACTCAACCAATAGTTTTTATACAGGTCTGGGTCATTATAATAACCTTATCTCTTTGATTTAAGTCTTAGTTAATTAGTTTGACATTTACCATGTCTCTTTGAATTTTTATATTATATGGTTAAAAAACCTACTATAAACTTCCAATATAACCTCAAGTGGTTCTTTAATGATACACCTATCATTATATAAGTCTCTTTGCCGAACATTGGATTTTTATGACTATTATATCAATTAATAATATAATATTTGTTTTAAAAACTCTTTTATGTCAATTTTAACACTATTTAATAATTGATTTTTGTTAAAGTCATAAAATAATGATTACTTAGAACTAAATTCATTGAATCAATCCTAAAATTTAATATTAACCTATAATATTATTTTATGCAATAAAAACTTTCAAATTATTTTTATGTTAACATTTAGAATACAATTTATTTGATTCTTTCATTAATAAGGAAAATACTACATCATTATTGTGTCATAAATAAATTTAAATATTGAATGTCTAAAAATTATAAATAAAATAACATTATGTAGGAAATAGTTTTATATTTCTAATGAATATTTATAGTCTATGATATAACATATATAACCCTAATTAAAAATTGTTTTACTAAAAGATATATGCTTATGTCATTCTTGTATTCATTTTAACTTAATTAATATAAAGTGTCATTTTCACTTACAAGTGGCTCCATGGGGTCCCAAAATCGACAAAAGTATGTCCATGGTCGGATATTCATAAACCAATAGGGTTAGGACACGTGTTGGGGTAAATTTATATTATTATAATATTATTTTGTTACCCTTATTTACCTGATTTACCCTTTAACCACGCTAAATAAAGTATTTACCGAAGTAATTATTCATAATGTCAAAAAATAAAAGCTAAATATTTACACAAATTTGATATCATGATTCCAAATATGGAATCCATTTTTCTAAATTCAAAACACCGAAGTTGCATTATTTAATTTAAAATTAATTCCCATTGTCAAAACAAAAAGCGGATTTTTAAGAAACAATATCTGTCAAAAGATTGACACTTGTTTATGCCCAATTTCAAAGTGAAATTTTTTCCAATGACCAGAATTGGTTTAAAAGATAAAAATATAATTTAATTACAGTTTTAAACCATTTAAAAAGATATTCTAACCATATAAATAAATTAGATTAAAAGGGAGTTTTGAATTAAAATACAGTATTTTTCACTATTCATCAAAAAATGAATTTTATCAGAAAAATACCAAAACTTTACTCAAAGTAAATTTTGATGTCCTGATTCTAAAGAATAATTTTTTTTTGTCAAATTGAATATATAAAAGTTTCAAATATTGTATTTAAAAAGGGTTCGCCATTAAAAGGCAGTAAATTTTCATTTTTTGAAAAATACTTCTTTTATCTGAAAAAATGAATTTGTTCTTATATTATGTCTAAGAAACTCATAATATGGATTCTAAAATTATAAATAAAACTATAAAATTCAAAATTCTGTTAATACTATTCATAAATACTTTTGAACGGCCAGTTTGGTATGTTGTGGTTTGTTTGAACTCGGTGTTGCGTGTAGTGCAAGTTATTGAATTACTTTAAAGCAATAACATACTATAAAATATTGGGGTGTTACATATATATACCCTTTTACATTAATTTTTAGAATAAATTTATAAATTATTTAAAGTTCATGGAATCATCTTAATCATTGTTTTCTTCCATGTGAGACTTATTTATCATAGCATGATTTGATAATTTTAATGATTTAAATGAGACATATTTTTTTTTATTTTCCCTTTATCCTTAAAGAAAGACCTCTTCTCCTCTCATAAGTTACCAATGAATTTTTGAGATTTTACATGGTCCAATTATCCAAGAATTTATTTTCATGGGATTAAATATTCACATCAAAATTAAGTATGAGAGTTCTCATCAGCTTCTTCAGAATGGTAGAATCATTATGATTTTCAACATAGTTTCGAATCAACCAAATATTTGTTTACTCAAATAATGAATTAAACAACTGATTCATAGTATTCAATTTTTATATCTTGTTAATTTATTCATTCATGTTTTAAAATAACAATATTGCACCTTTTTGTCTCTCTTATGGATATTATAGAGATTTGTCCATATTTTTTTGGTTTCTTCATTCCCAAAACTACCATAAACACTCTATATACGAACAGTGATAGTAATGCAATATGTAACCTATTATCTTATTCAATATGATTTTTTCTATGAAAAATATATTCCATCCCAATTTCCGTATGATTAACACCATTCATGGTGATATCAAAAATATCCATGATGAATTATAGATGATTTGTAACTATCATCTCTCTCCATTAATGGAATCTCCTACTAACAAACAAAGGATCACCATTGATATTGATAGTATTAAAATAATCCATGGATATAATGTAATACCCGAGACTTTTATGTTATATAAATCATCAAAGGAATCTTTTTCTACACAACACTTGCTTGGCTTTCTTTACACGCAATCACGACCTTCCTCGATAGCTTGCGTCGTACACAATACCGAGTTTCACTAAACAACAATATGCTATTAAAACTAGCCGTTATGAATAGTAATAACCACTTTTTGAAATTTTATAAATTTTATTTTTCAAAATGGACTTCATTTTTGGACTCAGAATATCGAAATTAGCCTAGGGTGAAATTTTGGTATTTTTCTGAAAACTTTCAATTTTTGATGAATAGTGAAACCACTAAGTGGTAGGTTAAAAACTGAATTTTGCATAAAACATAATTTTACCGCTTCTGTGAATGGAATTTTGAAAATCCGACAGACACGGTTGATATCAGTAAGTAAAATGTGGTTCAATGAGATAAAAATAATTTTTTGGTGAATAGTAACTTTTTACTTTTTTTACCACGGTTAATAGTAAATAGGGTAACTAAGGGTAAATATGATATTAATATTACCCTAACACATGTCCTAATTCTATTGGACAAGTGTAATTCGACCAAAAACAAACTTAGGAATAAAATATGACCATTTAGGCCCACTTGGATTAGATTATGACATTTATTATTAATTTATTTAAAGAAGGGTTAAAATAGTTAAAATCAAAGTTTAATAAGTAAATAATTTTTAATATGGGGTTATACATAAGATAAATTCGACTATAAATATTCATTAGAAATCTAAAAAGATTTCCTACATAATGGTATTTTATTTGTAATTTTTAGACATTAAATAATTTAATTTATTTATGACACAATGATGATGCAGTAATTATCTTATTAATGAAATATTGACATAATTGATGTTATAAACACCCAAATAAATGTAATTTGAAACTTTTTATGAATTCCACTAATTTTCTAGGTTACTATGATATATTAATGTTGATTTAATCAACTTTATTCGAACATATAATTCTGTTATGACTTTCACAAAAATCATATATCAAATAGTGTCAAAATTGACACAAAATAGTTTTTAAATAAAATATTATATTATTAATTGTTATTTTCTTCCTAAAAAGCTAAGGTTCTGCCAAATAACTTATATAAGGATATATATATTAATAATAATCAATTTGGGGTTCGTTTGGCATGTTATAGTATGTGTATTAAGCATATAGTGAAAGAAAACAAAAAGACACGGTAAAAGTTAAATTATTTAACTTAGAGTTAAATCTAATTGATAAGGTTAAAATAATACCCTAAACTTGTCTAAATCCTATTGGTTGATAGGATTTCGACCCATCCCCACTTTAGCTTCTAAATACGACCCTTTGGAACCATTATAAACTGATTTTGACTTTAATATAAAATAATATTTTGAGATATTCCTAAGGTGCCCCTCTCCTCCCTTATAAAAGGGCACCTCCTCCCCCTCCTCCTCACACCAAATTGAGCACTCAAGCTCGGCCAACCCCTGCCATTTTCTCCTCTCCACTTCCCTAGAATAATCCTAGAGGTCCTGGTCTTCTTAAAAGACCAATCTTAGTTCCCTAAGTGGAGGATTCAAAGAAGCGTTCCAAAGAAGAGGTAATATCCATTACCGATCTTTTCAATTTCTTTCTTCTTCAACTTCTTCTTATTTAGTTGTTTCATGATAAAGTAAGAACATCAGTATTACTTACATACTGATATGTTATTATAAATATGAAACAACCCTAATTCACCTTCTATCCATCCTACGGAAAAATTAAATCACCGCGCGTGCGTACGTACGGAATACCGTCACCACGCCGTGGTGTAATCTATTTTCCACCATCACTTTACAAGGATGGGTATAATGGGGTAATGAGTAACTATTTATGATTATTATAAAGTAAAATTGATACTGAAATAATATATATATACTCCAATACAGTTCCACGATCATAGGAATGATATCATCACTCATGCGTACGTACGGAATACAGTCTCCACGATGTGATGCGACTCGTTCTACATGATCATCATTACATAGTAATTATATAAATTGAATGAATAAATATGATATATGTTACACTAAAACCATTCTGGATATAAGGTATCTATAACCTTAAAAGAAGAATAAGAATGTATTCGGCAAAACACGCATAAGAACAAAAGGCAATAAAGACCCAAGTAACAAGTAACAATGAAATATTACTATCAAGAAGATAAGAATATGACCATATATGATATCATATCAATATGTATGATTCTGTAATAAGTAAATAACATTATTTAAACCATTATACAGGATCTTTGGACACGTACAAATCAAATTGGACCTAAGGTAAGGGAAATATCACAATCTCATTTTTATCCGAGATTGTTTATTCGTAAGTAATTACTGGGGTGTATTTTATCATCCACATCCATGTTTCATCAATATGTAATATTATTTCCATCCACCTACGATTGTTTAAATCCATTTTTACCCTTCGGTGAGTTTTTATTAAAAGAAATGAAAGGAATCTTTTGTCGTTTTTCGTACGAGGTACTTTTTGACTTTTCCGACAAAAGTACGAGAAGAATGTTTTTTTAACTTATACGGCATGAATGGATTTCTAAAACATTATTTCCAAGAAGTTTCCTTTACAAGTTTTTAAGTTTATTTTTAATCAACTTCTTTTAGTTTATAATTGTATGACATGTTAAGAAAGGAAAAGTATTTTTGAAGCAGAAAGGATATTTTCCTCAAGAATGAAGTTCAAGTATTTTATCAAAATTATTTTCCATCTAAGATAATAAAAGGGTTCTGTTTTTATCCCTATTATTACATTGGTTTGATTATGTTGTGATGGAAATATTTTTATGAATTCCTTTATCTTATATGAATTGATTTATGATGTCATGATGTTTCAAGAATCCCATTTTTG
The DNA here is from genome assembly GCA_963277665.1 of Viscum album. Taxonomy (NCBI): domain Eukaryota; kingdom Viridiplantae; phylum Streptophyta; class Magnoliopsida; order Santalales; family Viscaceae; genus Viscum; species Viscum album. The sequence goes on from OY728140.1 coordinate 349,005,655, forward strand.
TTACATGTGTTATGCGATGATGTATGATTATGTGGCACACATAAGAAAGGATTCATTATAAGATGGGTGGGACCTATATCTCCCTCCAATGCATTGGGTAAAGATTTTATATCTCATGAGATAGACATGGCTGGAACGGTAGGTTATACCGGTTCAGTGAACAGGACTGGAACGAGGGTGACTCGTTTCAGAAAGGGACTTTGTCCACTAAGATAGTCTTGGCAATGAGTCATGACTAACAAGAAATGATTTTCCATGATTATGTGTGCATGCCACAAAGTTTCAAGTTTTATGTTATGATTATGGGGATCTCATTTTCACTTCTATGATTTATTCCATGTTAAGATATTATGATCTCTTTTGCAGGTTTTGATTTTCAAAAAGATATGATATGATTTTTATTTCCTTTATTTGCCCTTGCTGAGCATTTGAGCTCACCCTTTTATGTTTTCTTTTCCCCAGGTCAGGAAGATGGATATTAAGTAGAATATGCTAAAAGGGACCCTAGATATGATGAAATAAATGGGAGACACTATAGAAGATTTATGAACCAGTTGTTTATGTTTCCCAGTTTCTAAAGACACTATACCTATACGGTCCTTTGTGGTTTTGTCATATGTTGTAATAAGTGTGCTTCAATTTTGAATTATTAACAATGTATGTAAAGTATGGGTCGTTATATATAATCAATAAATGATATATAAAATTAGAAAAAAACACAAATCATTGGGAATAATACCTGGAACCACACCTTAATAATTTCAGTAAAACCAATTTAAATGAATCAATTTTTACGCAATGAAAAAAATATATTCATAAATCCTTACTTTGATAACACTTGTTTTGGATCATGAGAGAATTTACAACCAATAATAGAGGGGATGAATCAGTAATGGAAGAACAATAAGTCTCACATTTAAAATACTTCATTCTCATTTTTGTTTAGTGAAATGACACATTTACTGACTATCTCTAAATTTTTTTACATTCACCATATCACAAACCAACTCAAGTTTCCTCTAACCCGAATACCCAAGATCTATTATGGGAAGGCATGAAGGGAATTCATTACCCCCATGGTAAATTAACTATTGTTTTGTAATCAATAATCACATTTTGGAAGGGTTTACCCAATAAATACCATTAAATAGACATGATATAAGGAATCAAATTGAAATTTCAATATCTTTTAAAGCCATGGTTTTAAATGGATGGAACTAAAAAAATAAATAAATAACTTCAAGAATTATAAATTAGATCTCAAATAGATGAAAAAAATCATAAACTACAATGTAAGTAATAAACGTAAAATAATTAGAAAGGATGAGGCATCCATATACATATAAAAATGATGGAATAGGAATCATGTAAGATCCTGACATTATGATGAGGCGTGGATTAGTTTAAATTTTTGTTAATATAATTTTAAAGTGGTAATTAAATTGTTTCCCAAGTTTATGATATTTTTTGGTGGTGTTATGGGGGATTAGGATGTGAAGAAAAAGTGGCCATAATGTTCATGGAACACAGTTGGTGCATGGTTAGTACTAACCATGAGCCATGTTCGTGTGACATATAGGAGAGGAGTGCACAGTTTGTAAACTATGTAATGGGGGGGAACAAACCATGAGTGATTGGAAAAATCCAAACACACATAAATTTCATGGATCTCCAAACCATATAGTCTCTCCAAAAAAATCATGCAACTCCTCATATTGGGGGTCGCACAATTATTGCATGGTTAGAAAAAACATGTGGCCTAACCACACACCCCATTAAAAATGGGTATTTCACCATTTCCCCTCCTGATCTTGTTTATCTATTAAACAAATTTCTTCACCACTAAACCCCTATAAGCCTAGGATATTTACAAGGGGATTCCACCATCTCCGTTGATATTTATACTATGATTATTAGATTTTTGTAGTGTCGTTTAGTGAAGATTGAAGCTTTGGGTTGGTCCTTGATTTTATTTCCTTTCATTTTATGGAAGATAATATGTGTGGTTGTTCCTCTATTTTTGAAGCTCATGATCTCTATTTCTAGTGAATCCTTTTCCATGGTGTCTTAGTTTTTTTCGGTTCAAATCAAGGGTCATGTTTGGATGAGTGGTTGTCTACAATAATGAGGAATGTGGTCTATATTCTTTTCCCATAGTCTTGATGTATTTTATGTGTATTCCATTGTTCCAATTTGATTCCTTGGTTTATTTTCATGTATTTACCTAAGAAACGTAATTTGGACAATAAATTAAGTTATGAGAACCTTGACAAACCCCATTGAGTATTTTTATGATTTGAGAACAAATTTAGGGCTACCCTTAGAGCATGAAAATTCTTTGAAAATGATGGAATGGATTGGTTAATAATGAGATACGAAATTTATAAGGGTAAATGTGTTGTAATTGTTATTTGGTATGTTAGCATGGTTAAAGGGGTACTTGGTGGAATTATGAGGATGATTGAAATGTTTTATATGTTAGGTTTTTTTTGAAATACCTATGAGGATTTTTAAAAGGTTTAAATGGTGTATTTTTTTATTTTGATCGTGTTGTGGTTTTTAGTGGGGGAAAGCTATGTTTTATATGGGATAATTTTCAAAAATAATGTGTTGACCTCCATGTAATTTTTAAAGGTGTTTCTTATTGGTTTTGAAATTATGATTTTAAATGTGTGTGTGATTTAACCCTTGTGGAAATTTCATGGTGGATTCTTTAAAATTAATTGAAAGGAATGGACGGTCATTGGCCTTGTTTGGTTTTTCCAAAGTTAAAAATTATTGTTGAAGGGGAGTTTTGATATTTTGAAAGAAGTGAGTAGTTTATTGGGCCTCTAATGATGTTTTAAGTTGTTTTATTTGAAACTAAATAAGGGGGAATGTTTAAGTGTAAAATTTTTTAATGAAAATTTAATGGATGTCTTAGGTGGATTAATGATGATATGGTTTTGGGTGTTATTCATGGACAACCATGCCATGATAATGATGTTCGTCATTGTAGCCTACATTGATTTTTGGGTGTTGGTAATGGTGGTCTACACTAGGGTAATGATTTTTTTCATGGAATTCCACATTGAGGTTTGGATTTTGGTCAAGATAGTCCACACCATGGTAATGATGTTGGTCATGGAATTCCACATCGTAGATTGGGATGGTTGGAAATAGAATTCTGAATCCATAGTTTAAGTACATGGACTAATTCTCCAATGTACACGAGTGATGAATTGATAGATGAACACCCCTTAATGACTTAAAGATTTTGAATCCTATGGTATATGTTTTAGGCTCTCGGCGTGGCCAAAGTGTGTTTGGTTGATTGGGTGACATGGTTGAACCATGAGTTTAAAAAGGAAAAAAGGTTAAATGTTTAATTGTGAAACATTATTATTTTATATTCTTGTATATTTACTCCTTTAGTTACCTATATAAGATAATGTTTATAATAGTTATTGCTTTAGACACTGTTGGTGTTGACCTACTGAGTTTTAATAACACCCTACACATGCCTCTATGACACTTCAGTACCAAGAAGATGCCACTTGTTTCAGGTAAAAGTTTAGGATAAGGACAAAATTTATAGTTTATAATTGTGCCGATGGGTTGGATCATGGGGTGTTAGGACCAAGTTTGGACTCAAGTTCGTGTTTGGGGATTTACATATTTTGGTATTTGGGGTTCTTATTGTATGACTTCCTGACATGTGGAGTATACATCTCATAGATATAATATGTTTCACTTAGATTATTTTTATCCATTTCCTCTATTTTTTCCATTTCATTTTTACTTTTGGTTGTTATATGGTTTGATTTTATTTATGTTGTTGTTTTACTCTGATAAGTTGGAATAGTCTCCCCATTTCATCACCATAGACCTGCGCCTCTAGTTGGAAGCCTCCAGAGTATGGAGACGCATGCCTCAGGTCATGTGGTGCACCGACTCAGGGCATCGGTCTACTAGAATCCAGGTTGGGACGTTATAATAAAGATTATGCGATTGATGAAAAATATATAAAAAATATAACAAAATTGAAAAAATGTTATTTATCATATCTTTGTGACATGAGAACTCAATCCCTCTATTTCACAATCACTCAACCATAATATGCTAATAATAAGAACCACCACTACCATATAACCCTTTTCCACATCCAGTATCTGTAAAAAAGACTACATAGACCCATTAGGTAAATTTATTGTTTGATAATGAATAAACTAGTACGATCCCATCACATGTTTCATAAACAAACTTAAAAAAACTAAGTATGGTTGTTTGAAAATAAAATATACAAAAAGAATATTTTAATATTGTTAATAAAAGTATCATATATTAGTTTATAAACATAAAATGGAAACCATATCAGATGAAAATTAAAATCAAGTACCATAGGGAAGCACAAAGGCATCTATGTTTTGGTAAATATTAAGTCTTCACACAACTTAGTCATTAAACCAATTAGTTTCAACAGTGTGTCATCACTGGTACAGTTAATTTTAAGGCATAGAGGGATGGGGTCACCCCAATAAGTTACTCTTGATACATATAATCAAGGTATTTTGTTATTTTTTAACATGATTCTAGTTATAGGTAGGTCATGTCATGCCTATCTCTGATTGTCATAGTCTTCCCACCAAAGTACCTAGGATACCGTATTCTTTTCTCCCATCAAGGAGTTACTATTTCATCAAAACAATCATTTCAATCAGATATATTATCATAAACAACAGAAAAAACACATGAACTCATGCTTTTAAAGTCACATTACACACTCAATGCAAAGTTAAAAAAAAGAAAAACACTTATAAAAAATATATATAAACATTAAAGGATCATAAAAACAAGTTGAAACAATTTAAAACATACTTTTGAAATAAGAAATAAATTATGGTTCAAAAAACCACACTAATTTATGAATCCACCTACTATTACTAGGATAAAAAACTCCCCAATGTTGGAATTCCACATAAGACATAAATATGGATCCTAAAAGAGAAACAGAAATCCAAAAAACCAAAATTCCATACCATTTGGTTCTCCTCACATGAATCCTAGGTCAAGAAGACATTATGATAGAAAGAGACCAATATAAAGAAGGAGGAAAAAACCAAGGAATTAAAATGAAATCACTTACTAGAAGTATTCTTAAAGGATCCTTGAATAAAATCACAAATAATCAAGGTTAAAAGAGGGGAGTTTAATCCGATTCATGATAAGGTCCTGGTGGTAACATAAGTACGAAATGATGAGGTTATAGGGTTAAAAACATATAGGTGAAAAGATGTAATTCCATAGAACTAAATGTCTAGGAAGACTGTGTGATTTGGTTATATGATTTTTTGAACTACGATCCAACATTGTGGGTAGAATTGGATATACATAGGAATTTTAATGGTTTTGAAAAATGGACATTGAAACACTATTACAACCATAAAAATCAATTCTAATAAATAATTAATGATTTTTTATAGTTTTCTATACTATTAGTACTAACCATTCCCCAAACTTGAAACAATTCATGTTCTCTATTTTTGATGTTTTTCAAAGTTCAAAAAATAAAAAATAATAATTAAATCCATTAAATAATAGAATTTTTAATTTAAAATGGTACTATAGGTGTAATAATTCTCCAAACCATAACACTTTCTAATCCCATAATGTTAGCTGAAAGAATAATGATCAACAAATAAGTGAGTATACTACTCCCTCCGCCAAGATTCTCACTCACAAGTCACATAGAGTAATTAAAATTATGTAATAATAATTGAAAAAATGGTATATATCTTATGTGAAGAAATTTAAATTAGGAGTAAAAAATCTAAACATATTGAAATGTTAAAGAGACATTGAGTTCCAACTCTGGATCTTCCTAATTCATAACACATGAAGGGTCCAGATTGTACATATTCCATTGAGAAACATGGAACATGTCATGGTAAAATGTAAACTAAGGATGTAAATCCAACTAATAATAAACATTATTTATACTATTATTGATCTCATAAGTTCTCACAGACCTCATAGAAATCATTACCTCCTTTCAGAACCGATAGAGGCCCAATCAAGGTGATACCATTAAGAAATATGATCTCCCAAAAAAACTATAATGTATGAAATCAAAGACTAGTATAAGAATTACAGAGACTCATAGTGATCTAAAAACTCTAAATAATTTAATCCTTCACCATAATCTCATATATTATACTTGGTCCCTTCATGTAAATCTTACCCACTCAGTCCAAAAGAGTGGAGTTCGATAAGTTTTCTTTGGAGAGGTACCTTAACTAAAGAGGGTAAAAATTATTCATTGAAAAAAATAATTAAAAAGGTTAAAAGATAATATTTTACAACAATATCTTATATAGAGATAGAGAAAATCAGAATTAATATCATTCAACTATGTAAGACTAAAGACAATACCTTTATTGGAATGGGAATCCAAAACACAATTCTCTTTCTGATGGAAATGAGTAATGATGTGATTAATGCTTAATAGAGAATTCAATATTTCTATCTATCTAGTAGTAAGCATCCCTGAAAAGTGAAACATACCATTTCTAATGGGTTGCATCATTGTAGTAGAACCACTTTCAATGCAAAAATTATTCCCTCCTTTTTATTTATAAAAAGTAACTACATTAATGATTCCAAACATATCATCTTTAATAGATGATTCCAACACACATGAACCATAAAAAATTACAAGAATTTTCTCATCATGATCTTGATAAACAGTACCACAACCTGAAGGTCTAGGATTCCCTTTATATGCACCATGAAAATTAATTTTGATCTGATTTTGGAATGGAGGATAGAAAAAAACTTCTAAGGTTCGTATTAGCAGTTTTTAGTTCTCAAAAACACCAATCGTTCTTAGTAAAATGTAGTCACAAATGATATTACTATAAAATTCATATAGTAGTACATTATATTCTTTTATGATTTTTTTTAATTTTTGATTGTAGTTTGAAATGATTATTGTCGTAAATAAGTTGATTACGACCATTCCATATGGTATGCATCACATTCAGAACTTCCACATAAAAAAATTGGATAGATATGATGAGAGGGATATCTCAAGATCATCTAAAGTCCAAGACTTAAGAACATATAATATCTTATATAATTTTAATCATCCACTGTATCTGGTCATTTGGTTGCTGATGGTAGTTTGTACTCTTCTTCCCCTAAGATCACATCTCCTCATGGAGGAGTTTCCAAAATCTAGAGGTAAACCATGGGTCTCTATCAAATATGATAGAAAATTCATCACCATAGAACCTCAAAATATCTTTGACATAAAACCTACTATGATAATCCAATTTAATGTAATCTCTGATTGAAATAAATTGATAATTTTTTTTAACTAATTAATAAGTATCTCAATGGAATTATTATCCCAAGGGGTATTAGGAAAAAAAATTATAAAATCCATTCATTTCTTATCCCACTTCTAGTTAGGCACTGAAATGGGTTATAGAAAACTGAAGGGATTCTTATGTTTGGCCTTAACTTACGACAGGTGAGGCAACACGCCACAAAATCCCTTATATATCATCTCATACATTCAAACTAGTATTGTTTTCTCAAGTAATTATACATATTAGTTGTTCCAGGGTGGAAGAACCACTAAGAACAATGGAAACACTAAATCACAAGCTTTCTAATTGACAAGGGAACCACATTACATCTCATAATGTAATGGTATTCTTCAGAAGGTAGATAACACCCACCGATGGTATCTTGAAAATTATAGATTCACCTTAACCAATGGAATTTAAAATTACCCAACATATCCTAGAGGATAAGCTAGACAATATAAGGTGTAAACTATATGCTAATGGGAAACCAATCCTCCTTATCCTTTATTGCTTGTAAATATAACTGAGCAAAGAGACCCATGATGTTTCCTTCAACACTATAATTCCTTAAATACATTGAAGTAAACTTTTAGATGTTATCATATACAACCATGTTCCCTTTTCCAAGTGTATATAAAATATTAAATTCAAATTTGGAATGGTACACCACCCATCACATTTTCCTGAGATTTAGATATTCTTGGGAGATATGTAACATAAATCTTGTGGTTAGATTAATCAACAAATGTTTCCCCAAAATGGTAATTTCACTAACGCTTAAGGGTGTTCATAAACACTATGAGATTGAGGTTATGTGTGGGGTAATTCTTCTCATGTGGTCAGAGATTGAAAGAGTCATATGTTAGAATATGGTCACCCTACTTACGAACACAACCCAAAACTGTACTTGATGTTTCACAGCAATAAAAATACCCATGATCGACCTTATGAAAAATCAAATCATGTGTCACTATAAACATATGATTAAATTCCTAAAAGTATTTTTGGAACAGTGAACTTCATAAAAACATCAACCCCTTTAAGGTAATAGAATTCTAGGTTGAAGCTAACCTATAGAAATATTTTTTGAATAATCAGAAATACTATACTAAACCTAAGAATCTATAGAAATCAAAAACATTCATTACCTCTTACCAAGAAATGACAACAAGAACCTTCTATGGATCAATAAAAATTCCATGGTTGGGGACCACATATCCCAATAACTTCACTTACTAGATCAATAAGTCACATTTCAATATGTATACATAAAGGTTATGGTCATAGATAATCCATTGAAAAAATCTCAGACGATACTCATTCTACACTTATAACTTAGAATACACAAAGATATCACCCACGAACATCATGAAAAAGGAATCAAGATGTAACATACCAGGTAAATAAAGAATATGAAATTTTTATATTTATTAATATTTTTGAATTAAATAATAATTTTAATTTAAATGGTATGTTGTGTTTGATGGCATACCCGAAATTCAACAACAAGTTTCTTTGAAATCACACGTTGCACACTAATAATATAATAATATTATTTTAAATGGTAGTTAACACCTATCCATTGTATTGGTGTAAATGAAAAGAACTAACTAAAATATGATTATACATGTTTTTTAAATGTTTTTACATTTATCCAATAAATTTTAGAGGCTTAAAATAAGAAATAATCTGATTTTGAGCCTAAATACTCTTATATTCTTTAAAAGGGCGTTTTACCGCATTTTGATGAAGAACCCTTTTTAAATATAGTTTTTGTCACTTTTATATGTTCTATTTTAAAAAAAATATTCTTATTCTTAATTGGGATATCAAAATTTACTTTATTTGAAATTTTGGTATTTTTCTGAAAATGTTCATTTTTTAATGAATAGTGACAAATACTGTATTTTAATTCAAAACTGCATTTTAATATATTTTATTTATATGGATAGATTATAATATTAATTGGTTTTAAAGTGTAATTAGATTATATTTCTATCATTTAACCCAATTTTGGTCATTTTATGTAATTTTACTTTGAAATTGGACGTAAACAAATATCAATATTTTGATAGTTTTTATTTCTTAAAAACACGCTTTTTGTTTTGACGACGAGAATTAAATTTAAATTAATTTCTTCCAATTTTGTGTTTTGAATATGGAAAAATGGATTCTATATTTTTAATAAGGAGGTCCAAATGGTGTAAATAGGTAACTTTTATTTTTAGACAATTAAAATATTTACTTCAATAAATCTTTTATTAACAATGGTTAAAAGGTAAATCGGGTAAATAAGGGTAAAAAATAACATTATAATAATATTAGATTACTTTAACATGTGTCGCAATCCTATTGAATGATAAATGTCTGAAAATGGGCATCCGTGGGTAGATTTTGGGACCCCATGGAGCCACTTGGGAGTGATAATGACACTTTATATTAATTAATTTAAAGTAAAGACAAAAATGAATTAAACATATATATTTTAGTAAATAAATTTTTACATGGGGTTCTATAAGTTAACTCTTCAACTATAAATATTAATTCTAAAGACAAAAATATTTACTACATCATTTTATTTTTTTGTAAATTTTAGACATCAAATAAATAATATTATTTATGACACAATAATGATTCTGTGTTTACCCAATTAATGAATGATTTAAATAAATAAGATTATAAAGATTAAAAAAATATCCAAAACCTATCCAATTATTATTGTATGATTTTATTTCTAACAATAGTCTTCTTATCTTGTACTCTAAATAGTTTTGGACCTTTAGAAACCAAAAATCAATATATAATAAAATAATATTTTGAAACATTCCTAAAGAACCCCTCCTCCCCCTTATAAAAAGCCCTCACCTCTAAACCATTACTCAAAACTCTCAAGCCCCTTGGCTCATCCAAACTCTACCCAATTAATCTCCCTATATCCCTCTATTCCTCTTAGAATAATTTCCTTAGGCAGAATGCAATTCAAGTAAACCTTTTGGTTCAGACCAAAGGGAGATACCTGATTTGAAGGTAACGCCTTCTCTTAAGTTCTTTTGTTTTATTTTCCTTCTCCAACCCCCTAAACTTTTTTTATTACTTTATTTTATAAAAATATATATTATCTATATTCTAGGTTGTTTTTATGAGAAGTATTCGAACTACACTTACACACCCCTCCATCTAATGGGTAAAGAATATACTGTTTCTGTGGACGACGAACTACTACCTCGTGAAACAATGATTGTTCAAACCTCTCAAACTGCCTCTCATGGTGGTCATTAAGTTGGAACTATATTTATATGTGATATAAATTGTATTTATATTGTTTATATTCTTTTATTTGTTTAATTTATAGAATACCTTTATGGTTTCCATAGTGGGTAAATACGATAATTTCATTTGAGGAAGTGCAGACTACCACCCCCTCAATGTGATATGAATCGTTCATTCCATACATGGAACATATAAAGGATGGAGTTAATGAAATTATATAAGATATTATACTGTAATTATAATATACCTATGTATCATTATGTTTTCATTCCATTAAATATTAAATAGAAATTAAAGTAGCGTTCATGCGTATGTATGACTTACCGTCTCTATGAATGGTGCATTTCATTTCTTACCTCCAAAAATTATGTACTATTGAAAATACATATATATATACTGGATATATATGATGTATATGATATCTAAATCATGAATATAATTTTAGAGATAAAGGAATTTTTACCACATGAACAACTTGTAATTATTAGAAGTTCACTTTTGACTAAAGTACAAAATATCGACAAAACGACCATTATTAACTTAAATGATTACATAATATTCATAACATGGTAATAAATGATATAAAAGGAATAATAAACTTGAAAAAGGTTTTTAAGTAAGTAGAAATTAGCTTTAGTTTGTTATTCAGGAGATTAAAGAATGAATGTGTCAAATCGAACACGAGGTAAGGGACTTCGTCTCAATATCCTTTCATTGAGGCATATTTTTTATATACAAAAATTTATTTTATACAGTGTATAAATACCATTGAATTTTATTTTCATTCAAAATGAATCTTTTTCTACAAGGATTTTTACTAAATTACAAAAAATAATGATTCTTTTTAACGTACGCGGTGACAACGATTCTTTCCGCCGTCGCGAGTATTATTTGATCTATGGCTTCCTTAAAAAGTCGTAATGTTTTTAAAAGGATAATAAATACCATATAATATTTTATGTATTTTGGTATTGAAAATGGTTTTGATAATGGATTTTTTATGATAATATATTTAAATGATATAAAAATTTTATCTTTCCATTATATTTGTTTAATTTGTTATGAATATGTTATGGTTCATGGGAATTATTTACGTATATGGGTGGTTCTATGATAAAACTATGGAGTGTGAGCCCAAGATAGCCCTCCAATGCATTAGGTAACATGACAGAGGTAATCGTGAATGTTTCTCTTATGAGATTTAGGGAATATACTATGATGGGTATTCCAAATGTTACTCCCTACATAGATGTGAAACCTACAACGTAAGCATGTTATGGATTCCACAAGTTACCTTTATGATTTTTGATTACTATGTGTTATTCATGAATCTTATGATTTCATGAGGTATGTTAAAAGGCTTATGTTTTGATAGACTAATGTTTTCATTCTATTATATAACCCTTATGGAGATTTTTAGGCTCATCCCATATTTTGAAACGTTTTTCATAGAACTTAAAGATGAATAGGGTCAGGGATGGGATCAAGGAAAAGTCATGTTGTCTAAAAGATGGAACTAGACACAAATCTTTATTTCAAGAGTTTTTATTTTATGAAAAAATGGAAACTGGGTATAAGTGTCTACTTTGTAATTTTTGAGATGTAATTTAATAGATATGGCCTAATTCTCTAAAACTCTAAACCTGAAAAGATATTAAATTTGGATTATTCATTTAATTCAATATTATGTGATGTGTAAGGCTGGGTCCTTATTGTTCGTATCAAAGGTCGGTTTAGACAACTTTAGGAGTTAGAATATTGTTAAATTAATGTCCATAAATTAATTTATGGTAAGATTGAAATGATATAGCATTTAAAGATTTCCATGTTGCTTTAATTAAGATATTTTTGTGTTTAGAATGGATTTCCACATAGGAAACATGGCAGTTATGATGGGACGACATTATGAGGAAGACAACCTTCCAAATCAACAACCAGAGATGGTCAGAGTCAGAACTGAATAGTTTGTTGTAGGGATGGCATGGTTGACTCTGGAAATAAATGGTGGTGGTATCCATGCATGAGATCTTCCAGATCAACCATAGAGGAACATATCAGTAGTGGAGCATTTCATGAGGCAACATCCCCCATCATTCAGTGGATCATCTGAACCTGTTCTAGCTGAAGGGTGGATTAAAGCACTAGAGAATATTTTTGATGTCATGGGGTGTTTAGAACATCAGAAGGATAGTCTCGCTATTTACCGTTTTGAAGGTGAATCTGATTAGTGGTGGTCGATGGTGAAAAATACCCAGGATAGTGAGAAGATTGAGGCTCTTGATTGGTATGAATTAAAAGGTATGTTTCATGATAAATATTTTCCTACGGTTGTTCAACATAGGACGGAAAAACAATTTCTGGAATTGAGACAGGAGGATGACTCAATGACTACTTATGGAGAAAAATTCACTCGACTGGAAAGGTATGCTCCAAACTTCATACAAGATCTTGATAGTAAAATCAATTGTTTTTACTCAGGATTAAATCCAAAGTATCGAGGGCTTTAGCTTCTCATGAGTTCAAAAGTTATGAAAAACTTGTTCGATGTATAGAGAAGGTGGAAATGGAGTCTTCTGATGATCAGGTGTTCTTTGAAAAATAACAGAATAAGATGTCGATTTGGAAGAAGAAAGGGACGGACTCTTCAAAAAAGTCTGATTGTAAGAATCTTAATTTTAGTGTTTGGGAAAGTTATGGTAAAAAGCATGCTGGGGAATGTCTTTTGAATTCTGGTAAGTGTTACCGATGTGATAAAATGGGACATAAGACTCGTAATTTCACTGAAAAAGATCAATTCAATGGTAAGAAAAAATATGATTTACAATTAGTAAAATGTTTTAAGTCAAATGAAATGGGTCATTATGAAAATGAGTGTCCAACGAAGAACTCAACTGAGGGAAAGTAGCCATACTACAAGCAGAAAGGGGTGGTTAAATCCTTTGAAATTACTTAGCAGATGTTGGGCCATCAAATAAAGTAGTATCAGGTATATTGTTTGTTTTCCCAAATTATGCCAATGTGTTGTTTGATTCAGGGTCTACACATTCGTTCATTTCTGATATGTTTTCTAGTACATTAGGAATTCCATCCCAAGATATGAATCCTAAACTTATGGTAAAAAAACTCGGTGGAAATGTTGAGACAAAAATAAATTATAAGAACCTTCCAATCCTTGTGTGTGGAATGAATCTACCTTCAAACCTTATTGTTTTTCCTCGAGTAGAGTTTAACATTATTTTGTGTATGGATTGACTTTCTGTTTATCATTCTAAGATTTACTGAAGAGATAAAGTGGTTTCTTTTTAGAAATATTTTCAGTTTGTGTACAAGAATGAACCTTAATTTTGATAACATATCAGGAAGCTAAGAAGCTATTAAGAGATGGAAATGAATGTTACCTTGCATATGTTGTTGAAAACAAAGGAACTATTTAGATTTATGATGTGTTAGTGGTAAATGAGTACCTTGATGTTTTTCCCGATGAGTTGCCCGGTATTATACTAGATCGGGAAGTTGAATTTACTGTTGACTTAGTTCTTGATGCTAATCCAATTTCAAAACCCCCTTATTGAGTGGCTAAGATTGAACTTTTAGAGTTAAAGAAGCAATTACAGGAGTTATTAGATAAAGTTTTCATTCGACATAGCACATCACCATGGGGTTCTACTGCCTTTTTTGTTAAAAAGAAAGTTGGTTCAATGAGACTTTGCATTTATTATAGAGCATTGAATGACATCACAATTAGGAAAAAGTATCATTTTCCTCATATCGATGATTTGTTTGATCAGATCTAGGGAGCTTAGTATTTTTCAAGGATTGACTTGAGTTCGGGGTAGGATCAGTTGAAAGTAATAGAAGCATACATTCTGAAGACCATGTTTTGTATTAGATATGTCCATTATAAATTTTTAGTTATTCCATTTGGTTTAACTAATGCATCTGTTGTATTCATGGATCTTATGAATAGAATTTTCTGTGAGTTCTTGGATAGGTTTGTGGTTATGTTCATTGATGATATTTTGGTTTATTCAAAAAGTAAAGAGGAGAATGAAAGTCATTTAAGGGTTGTATTGCAAACCTTAAAAAGAAAATAAACTGTTTGGGAAATTCAGAAAGTGTGAGTTTTGTTTACAAAAAATTTCATTACATGGTCACATTGTTTCAAAAAATTGCATAACTATTGATCCTGGTAAAACAAAAGTTGTTGAAGAATGACCAAAACCCACAAATATAACCGAGATCCGTATTTTTCTTGGTTTAGAAGGTTATTACCAGAGGTTTGTTGAGGATTTTGGACAATTATCTAGTCTAATGACTATGTTAACTCGAAAAGGTGTTAAGTTCACCTGGAAAAAAGATTGTGATGATTGTTTTCAGGAATTGAAAAT
The DNA here is from genome assembly GCA_963277665.1 of Viscum album. Taxonomy (NCBI): domain Eukaryota; kingdom Viridiplantae; phylum Streptophyta; class Magnoliopsida; order Santalales; family Viscaceae; genus Viscum; species Viscum album. The sequence goes on from OY728140.1 coordinate 349,020,665, forward strand.
AGGATTGGTGAATTCCCCAGTTTTGCCACTGCCTTCCAGAAATGGTGAGTTTGTTATCTACAGTGATGCTTTGTTGAAAGGAATTGGTTTTTTCCTTTTGTAGAACGATTAAGTAATTACGTATGCTTCATGTTAGTTGAAACATCATGAGTTAAATTACCCTACACATGATTTGGAATTAGTTTCTATTGTTTTCCTTTAAAAATTTGGAGGCATCATTTGATTGGAGTAAAATGTGAAATATATACTGACCAAAAAAGTTTGATATATATATTCACTGAGAAAAAATTGAATATGAGATAGAGGAGATGGCTAGAATTAATCAAGGATTGTGATTTCACGATTCAATACCACCTAGGAAAATCAAATAAAGTGGTTGATTCTTTGAGTTGAAAAAATAATGCTTCATTAACCATTCTACATTTGGAACAAGGTCCTTTGGTTTTTGATATGATGAACTTTGGCATAGAAGTTTTTGGTTCAGAAAATTCCTCTATTTTGTTTCATGTGTCGATGAAATAATCTATATCAGACAGAATTAAGCAAGCGCAGAAGGAAGACAGTGAGTTTCAGAAAAAGGTAGAGTTGGTTCAGAAGGGTATATTGCATGATTTTAAAATTGATAATGATTGTGTTTGAGGTTTGGGAATAGATTATGCATGGCTTGTGATTCACAGTTAAAGAATGAGTTGTTATGTGAAGCTCATAGTTCTCCATTTTCAGCTAATCTTGGCAATACTAAGATTTATAGAGATCTTCGGGTATTACTGGTGGGATGGAATGAAAAGAGATATTTCTGACTTTACTGTGAAGTGTTTGACTTTTAAACATGTTAAATCAGAGTGAAAGTTACTGAAAGGGAGGCTTTAGCCTTTACCGGTGCCAGAGTGGAAATGGGAAAATATATCCATGGAATTTTTTGTGGGATTACCAAATACATCTCGAGGTAATAATGCAATATGGGTTATTGTTGATAGATTGACTAAATATTCTCATTTCCTTCCTATTTGAGATACTCTTCCTCTAGATAAACTTTCTCAGTTGTATATTAAAGAGATAGTTAGGTTGCATGGAGTTCCCCACTCCATTGTATCTGATTGTGATCCTAGGTTTACATCTAACTTTTGGAAAGGCCTTCAGAATTCATTGGGTACTGAATTGAATTTTAGTACATCTTTTTATCCTCAATCGGATGAGAAGTCAGAACGAACAATTCAGAAATTGGAAGATATGCTACTTGCTTTCTCGATGGATTATCAGGGAAGTTGGGACCAACATCTTTCTTTGGTTGAATTGTATTATAATAACAGTTTTCATTCCAATATACAGATGGCTCCATTTGAGGCATTATATGGGAAACAGTTTCAAACTCCATCTTTTTTATGATAAAGTAGGTGAAAGGAAGGTGATGGGACTGGAATTGGTAGAAGAGATGGTAGAAAAAGTTTAGCTGATTCAGAAGCACATGAGAATAGCTCAGAGCAGGCAGAAAAGTTATGCGGATAACCGGAGGAAGTATCTTTCTTTTGAGGATGGTGATCATGTCTTTCTCAAAGTTTCTCCATGGAAAAGTGTGATGCGTTTTTGTAAGAAGGGAAAGTTGAGTCTGAGGTTCACTGGACCTTATGAAATTTTGGAAAAAGTTGGACCAGTTGCGTATAGTGTGGCTTTACCTCCAAGTATATCCTAGGTACACAGTTTTTTTCATGTTTCAATGTGGAGAAAGTATATTCCAGATCAATCTAATGTTTTGAGCCCAAAGGTAGTTCAGTTGGAAGATAATATGTTTTATAAGGAACAACCAGTCCAGATTCTTGACAAAAGAGAGAATGTGTGGCGGAATAAGGTAAATAATTAGGTAATGGTTTTATGGAAAAACCATATGGCTGAAGAGGCAACGTGGGAATCTGAAAATGCTATGAGGGATAAATAACCCCATTTATTTTATAAGTGAATAGAATTACAGGGACTCAATTCCAAAAAGTGGGAAGGGATGTAACATCCCAGGTAAATAAATAATATGAAATTCCAATATTTATTAATATTTGTTAATTAAATATTAATTTTACTTTAAAGGGGATGTTGTGTTCGATGGCGTACCTAATACACAACAATGGGTTTCTTTGAAATATTACATTGCACACTAATAATATAATATTATTATTTTAAATCGAAGTTAATGCCTAGACATTGTAATGGGGGGAATGAAAATAACTAACTACAATATGATTATACATGTTTGTTAATTTTTTTTAAATTTATCCAATAAATTTTAGAGGTTTAAAATAAGAAAGAATTTGATTTTGAGCATAAATACTATAATATTTCTTTAAAAGGTAGTTTTACCTCCTTTTGATGGAGAACCCTTTTTAAAAATATTTTTTTCACCTTTATATGTTCTATTTTACAAAATAATATTCTTATTTAGAATCAGGATATCAAAATTTACTTTGGATGAAATTTTGGTATTTTTTTATGATGTTCATTTTTTAATGAATAGTGAAAAATACTGTATTTTAATTCAAAACATCCTTTTAATCTAATTTATTTATATGGTTAGATTATATTTTTAATTGGTTTTAATTTTTAATTAGATTATATTTCTACCATTTAATCCATTTTTTTCATTGGATGCAATTTTACTTTGATATTGGACATAAACAAGTATCAATCTTCTGATAGTTATTATTTCTTAAAAACACTCTTTTTGTTTTGACGACGAGAACTAATTTTAAATTAATTTATTTGTGTTTTGAATTTTGAAAAATGGATTCCATATTTAGAATCAGGAGGTTCAAATTGTTAAAATAGGTAACTTTTATTTTTAGACATTTTAAATATTTACTTCATTAAATATTTTTTTACCATGGTGAAAAGGTAAATCGGGTAAATAAAGGAAAATAAATAACATTATAATAATATTAAATTACCATAAAATTTGACCTAATAATATTGGTTGATACATGTATGACCATGGCCATCCTTGGGTCTATTTGGGGACCCCATGGAGCCACTTGGTAGTGATAATGACACTTTATATTAATTAAATTAAAGTAAAGACAAAAATGACTTAAACATTTTTATTTTAGTAAATAACTTTTTACATGGGGTTATAAAAGTTACCTATTCGACTATAAATATTTATTGGAAAGATAAAAATATTTCCTACATCATGGTATTTGCTTTATAATTTTTAGAAATAAAATTATTTATGACACAATAATGATGCAGTGTTTACCTCATTATTGAATGATTTAAATAAATAAGATTATAAAGATTAAATAAATATTAAAAACCTCTCAAATACTTATTATATTATTTTATTTCAATAAATAGTCATCTTATATTATATTTTAATGAGTTTTGGACCTTTAGAAACCAAAAATCATTATATAATAAAATAATATTTCCAAACTTTCCTAAAGAGCCCCTCCTCCCCCTTATAAAAAACCCTCACCTCTAACCCATTACCTACACTTCTCAAGCCCCTTGGCTCGTCCAACCTATTCCCAATTAAACTCCCTACATCCCTCTCTTACCCTTAGAAGCATTACCTTAGGTAGAAGGCACTTCAAGTAATCCTTTTGGTTCAGACCAAAGGGAGATACCCGATTTAAAGGTAACGTCATCTCTTAAGTTCTTTTGTTTTATTTTCCTTCTCCAACCCCATAAAGTATTTTTATTACATTATTTTATTAGGAAACTAGTATTAACAATATAATAGGTTGTTTTTATGATAAAGATTCTAACTACACTTACACAAACCACCATCTAATGGGTAAATACCACACTGTTTCTATGCACGACGAACTACTACCTCATGAAACGATGATTGTTAAAATATCTCCAACCACCTATCATGGTGGCCATTAAGATTAAACTATATTTATATTTTATATATATTGTATTTATATTGTTTCTATACTTCTGTATTTTTAATTTATATAATACCATTATGGTTTCCATAGAGGGTAAATACGATAATTTCATTTGAGGAAGTGCAGACTACCGCCCCCTCAAAGTGATATGACTCATTCATGCCATATGTGGAACGTATAAAGGATTGAGTTAAGAAATTATATAAGATATTATAATGGAATTAAAATTTACCTTTGTATAATTATGTTTTCATGCCATTAAATATGAAATATAAATTAAATTAGTGTTCATGCGTACGTACGACTTACCGTCTCCATGAACTCTGCATTTTATTTCTTACCTCCAAATGTTATGTACTATTATAAATACATATATATACTGGATATATATGATATATGATAAAAAACATTTTTATTGAATATTTTATTGATAATAAATGATAAAATTTCCTCACATTGTGTTAAATATTTTTATTTATAAAATATTTTAGATTATATCATTCATTTTAAAATTTGATGAAAATTCCAGTTTTACCCTTTATAGTGCACTGTAGTATTTCGAAGATAAATATTTTTATATTTATTATTTAAATTTTAAATTGTGTAACTATGTTCCTTAATTAATGGGATACATATTTTCTTTAGGAAATATGTGCTAAATTGTGCATTTGATTGGACTTAATTGGCTATGAAGTCAAAGATGGGCTGGACTCCCCAGATTGGACATGGGTTCTGTATTTGGGCCATAACTTCTTAATTCATGCTTGGATTCTGCCCAAATATTTATAGGATCTTGGGGATTAATATTCTCACAAATAATAATTCTGGAGGGAGAGCTGAGTCACCCGTTTTTGTGGTCCAATGGGCGGTTCAAGTTGGATTAAAATATTTGGCAAAATCTCCCCTTTCACACTTGAAACCACTTGTAACCTATCCTCCCCTCCACTCTATAAATTGGTATTTTTCTCATTTGGAGGGGTTGGGACGTTCATTAGGATATTGGAGGTAGAGGATAATTGGTTTCACCCAAATTCTCCAACCATTGTAAGAGGGGTAGCTCTTGAAGCAAGGATCCCCTCATCGAAGCCTTCTTCTCTTCATCATGTTGTAATGTTTTCATTTGTGTAATAAACTTCTTTGTTCTTATTTTATTTTGTTTTATTAAAATTTATTCTTCTCATAATCTTTCTAATTGGGTTGGAATCTTGAGTGGATACAAGATTGGGTTCTACCCTTTCAATCATTTGCTCATGCAAAATGTCTCCACGATGACCACACTGCCCATGGAAGAGCAGTTTTCTAGTGATCGATCTATCTTCTTCCCTCTTAATTTAATTATTTATAATCATTATGATAATTTAATTTACATAATATGATCCATGAATTGTGGCCTTAAATTATAATAAGCTAAACAAGAAATTTAATAATTAACACAAAAACACGCGAGGTCGAGGTTTTGTGAAAATTGTGAGAGTGGAAACTTAATCGGTAATACAAGACCACACGGGATAAGTTTGTAGAGTTCAAATATATTCCATAAAAACAATTAATCCTTATTATCTAGAATGGAAATATGCCTTAATTTACCACTGACCATAATATAACCTTATAACATCAATCAAATAAGGGTGCTGCGATTGCATGTTCCAAAGTTAGCCTAGGGTTAAATTCACTTCTTCTTTGTGGTAAAGTTAATTCTCGTAGGGTTCGAGAATTAACAAATTAAGGGATCATAATTAAGTGAATGTTAATTTAAATGATAATTATAAATAATTGAGTGAATAGGTAGAGTTATATACATTAATCCTCATAATTATTTTCTAAAAAAACATGTTCTTGTTGTTTCATTTTAATTGAAATTCATTTCAAAACATAAAAAAAACAAAAATACAATCTTATTCCAGAAAAAGTATTCTAGATTTATAAATGATAAACAACCCCCATCCATTCATGTAAATTTTTTATTCTCTTTTATTTTATTTTTATAATACCTTTAAGAAGTTGTTTCTATTCACTTCCTCCATTTAGAGACGACCTTGGTCAGCCACTCTGCTGCACCTATGTAACTCGAAACCAAACATCATTTGAGGGTGCTCACGATAGCACCTTTCAAATTGGTGCCGTTTTCGGGGAGGCAAGTAATTTATTCATCCAATTATCAGTATTTATTTTATTTTTCATTTAATTCTTTTCTTCTCATCTTCCTTTCTTCTTTCCCCTTTCTCATGTTTTTTTCTCTCTTACTCTCTTGTTTTAATTTTATCAGACCAACTCAAACATCTTTTCTTTTTTTATTATGCTCAATTTTTAATCATTTCCTTTTCATATATCATTGATTTCTAACAAGAACTAATACTAAAGATCTCTTATATCTTGACCCTGATATTGAACGTAGCCTTCGTGCTCGAATCAGACATTCTAATTCCACGACAAGTTTCAATATTCATAAAGTTGGATAATTCCTTCACTCCAAGAACATTGAAATTGGAAACACTTCTAATTAAAATTTAAAACAAGAAACAATGACTGAAAACAATTTAAATGAACTTAATAGAACCATTCAAGATTTGGATTCACCTAATATTAATTATCAACTTAATTGTATTGCATACCTGACGAATTGGACATTCAATTGAAATCTGGGCTAACTCGTTTTCTTCAAAAATTTCATGGCCTCTCATGTGAGGATCCCAATAAAAACCTTAAAGAATTTAATTTGGTTTGATCAACATTGAAATCATGAAATGTATCTGAAGACGAAATCAAACTAATATCATTCCCATTCTCACTTTATGGAGCTACAAAATATTGGATGTATTATTTACAACCCGACGATGTAACTTGTTGGAACGATTTGAATGGTATTTTCTTGTAGAGATTTTTTCTAGCATCAAGTACCACTTATATTCGTAAGGAGATCTCTAGGATCAAGAAAGCACAAGGAGAGTCCATGTATGAGTACTGGGAGCGATTCAAGAAGTTGTGCGCAAGCTGCCCACATAACCAATTTTGTGAGAAACTCCTCATCCAATACTTCTATAAAGGAATCAAACATATGGAGAATAGAATGGTGGATTCTGTGGCTGGAGGAGCATTGGTGGAAAAGACACCAGTAGCTTCACGTGCGTTGATCGACAAAATGGCCCAAAACACCAAAAAATTTTGGAATCGAGGTACACCGCATGTCAAAGGAGTACATCAGGTAAGTAAATCTTCTCTAGAAAGTCATTCAATTGATACTAAGTTAGAAGAATTGACCACTAGGGTGAGGCATATTGCTTTAGCACAAAAGACATCCCAATCCCCTCCTTCAAGGCCTTGTGGCATTTGCATCGAGACAAGCCACCCAACAGACTGTTGCCCCAACTACAAGAAACAAAATATTGTGCAGCAGTGTTTCCTAGGAGACCATTTAAACAGTAACAACAACCATATCCCCAACAAAATCTTGATTCCTTTGCACTAACATATAACCAAGGGTGGAAGGATCAATCAGACATGAGGTGTGGCTATTGACAACAACAAATTCCCCCCTTTCAATAAAACATCCACCAGCCTCCGCCTTACCAGCAGGGTTTACAACAACCTGAAAAGATATTTGAAGCAAAAACATCAACAAGACAACAAAAATGGAATCCCCCATCCAAGGTAGACTTGAATAATGATGATATTTTGAAACAAATTGTTCTTAATCAATAGAATGAGATGAAGAGTCATGGTTTGTAGATGAGGGAGTTGAAGACTCAAATGAGCCAGATTGCCACCACCCTCCATGAACCGGTAAGTAATAATTATAGAAATATACCTTCCAAAACTACTCCAAATCTAAAGGGGAATGTCAGTGCCACCACATTGAGAAGTGGGAAGCATAAAAATGATGCTTCTCTACCTACCATTCCACCCGGATTCACCTCAACTCTTTAGAAGCCCAATTCCATACCAACTGATGAGAAATCCAAAGAGAAAGATAATGGTAAGAAAAATATTGATAATGTTCCTCCTAAACCTCTTCCATTTCCAAATAGAGTTGTAAAAACTAAGATGATGGCTGAAGAGGCATTGAAAAAGAAGTTTTGGACACATTCAAGCATTTGGAGATCAACATCTCTTTACTTGAATCCATCAAGAAAATCCCAAGGTATGCGAAATTCTTAAAAGAACATTGGACCAATCGAAGAGGTCTCAAGGGAAATGAAAGGATCAATCTTGGAAGGAATGTGTCAGTGCTCATTACACCAAATCTAGTAATGCCAATAAAGTGCAAGGATCCATGGACATTCACCATCCCATGCACATTAGGGGAGTTGCACTTTTCTGATTCTCTTTGTGATTTAGGAGCTTCCATAAATGTAATTCCTCTCTCTGTATTTTCTTCTTTACAGGTTGGTGAGTTGAAGCCGATGAGAGTAGTGGTGTAGTTGGGAAATAGAGCTACGACATATCCATCAGGAGTACTTGAGGATGTACTTGTTCGGGTAAGTGACATGAGCTTTCCACTAGATTTCTATGTGTTTAAAATGGAGGATGATCAGGTAAGTTCTCATGATCCCATTATCTTAGGTAGGACCTTCCTCAAAACTAAAAAAACTATCATAAATGTAAATGAGGGTACACTTTCCATGGACTTTGGAGATGAAGTTGTAATATTTAATGTTATGGACTCCATGAAGTACCCCTCTAAGGACCATTCTACATTTTCTATCTCCCATTTTGAACCACCAAATAAAAACGCCATAGAATTTGATTGTCCTATGCTTAGAAAGATTATGAGTATTGGTTCTAGTTTAATGTCTATGAGTTCATCCATCCATGTTTCTAATGTACACAACTCTCTTAAATTTGATTTTGAAATGGAATCATATTCTGATTTTGATCATTTGAACTCTGATTATGACATGGATATTGAGTATGGTGATGGATTTGATTCTTTATTCTCTGATTGTGATTATTTTTATTTTGATACTAATGCTCTTTGTGCACATATTTCAGTTCCTTCAATGTCTCCATCCATACATCACCCCGCTTCATTGGAACTCAAGTCGTTGCCACCAAATATCAAATAATCATACTTGTTAAGTAGCGATATATTACTTGTTATAATTTCTAATAATGTTCATTTTGAACATGAAGAAAAACTTTTGAATCTTTTGACGGAGAAAATTAAGGCAATCAGGTGGATCTTGGCTGACATATAAGGTATTATCCCCTCCATTTGCATGCATAGGATTATTTTGGAGGATGGGGTTAAACTGGTTAGGCAGCCACAAAAGAGAATCAATCCATCGCTTTTGGAAGTTGTTAAAAATGAGGTTGAAAAATTGATTGAGGTAGGTTTAATCTATCATATTTAAGATTCTCAGTGGGTAATCCCTATTCAGGTTGTGCCTAAGAAAAGTGGTGTTACAGTTGTTCAAAATGATAAAGAGGAGTCAGTTCCAATGAGGGTGAAAAATAGTTAGCGTGTGAGTATTGATTATAGGAAACTAAATCAGTCCACTCGCAAATACCATTTCCCCCTCCCATTTATTGATTAGATACTTGAGAGACTAGCTGGGAAAACACACAACTATTTCTTGGATGGATTTTCTAGATATTTTTAGGTTCCTATTACTCTATAGGATCATGAGAATACAACATTCACTTGTCCATTTGGTATGTTTGCCTTCCGAAGGATGCTATTTGGACTTTCCAACGCCCCAGGTACCTTCCAGAGATGTATGGTGAGTATTTTTTCTTATTTTATTGAGACCTTAATAGAGGTATTTATGGAATATTTTTCAGTGTATGGGTCTTCATTTGATGATTGTATATCTAGTTTGGGATGGTTTTGAATCGTTGAATTGAGAAGAATCTAGTCTTTAACTTTGTAAAGTTTTATTTCATGGTTGAGCATGGAATTTTCTTATGGAATGTAGTGTCAAAACATGGGATAGAGGTTGATAGATCTATGGTAGATATTATTTCATCCTTACCATATCTTTCATGTGTGTGTGGTGTTAGATCTTCTTTAGGTGATGCAAGATTTTATCGGTGCTTCATCAATGATTTTAGTAAGATTACTCTTCCTATATCACGATTACTTCAAAAGGATTATAATTTTGTGTTTGATGATTGTTACAGGACATCCTTTGAAGAGATAAAGAAGTGTGTGACCACTCCACTGATCATACAACCCCCACGGTGGGATCTTCATTTTGAACTTATGTGTGACACCTCCAACTTCGCAGATGGAGCTGTCTTATCTCAGAGGGTGGAGGGATGTTCACATGTGATTGCCTATACATCGAGGACACTGGATTCATCCCAATAAAACTAAGAAACCATAGAAAATTATTTTCTTACTGTCATATTTTCTTTAGATAAATTCTTTTCATATTTATTGGGCTCTAAAGTAGTAGTTTTTTTCTGACCATGCAGCTTTGAGGTACCTATTGAAGAAGTCGAATGCAAAACCCAGACTTATCTAATGGATGCTCCTTCTTAAGGAATTTGACACTGAGATAAAGGAATAGAACGGGTCAGAAAACATGGTGGTGGACCACATGATTAGGATTACTCACATACTTGAGGATAACACCTTGGAACAAGCACCACTTCGAGACACTTTCCCCGATGAGAATCTTTATGCCATCTCAGGTACGAATCCTTGGTATGAAGATTTAGTTAACTGCCTTGTTGCCTCTGAAATCCCAGAAAATTTAAAGAAATATCAAGTCCAAAAATTTAAAATTGAGTCTTGGTATTATGTTTGGGATGATCCATACATATGGCGCATGTGTAGTGATCAAGTTATTAGGAGGTGCATTCATGATCATGAGTTTGAGTCTGTTTTTCAATTCTCTCATACACTTGCTTGTGGTGGACACTTTAGACCCCAACGGATAGCTAGGAATGTTTTGGACTCCGTATTATATTTTTGTAGCTTATTCCATGATGCCCATGTGTTTTTTAAGTCATGCTCTCATTGCCACTGGGAACATTTCCAGGAGACATGAGATGCACCAACAACCCATACTATTTTGTGAGATTTTTTATGTATGGGGCATCGATTTTTGGGTCCTTTTCCTAGTTCATTTGGTTTTTTGTATATTTTGGTTGTTGTTTATTATGTGAGTAAATGGGTGGAGCCTAAGTCCACCAGGACTGATGACTATCATGTTGTTGTGGATTTTGTCAAAGAACATATTTTTTGCAGGTTTGGAGTACTGAAAGCAATCATTAGTGACCAAGGGACACACTTTTGCAATCGTAATTTTTCTGCCCTCCTTCAGAAGTATGCGGTGACACAAAAAACATCAACACCATACCACCCCCATACAAAAGGCCAGGCTGAGGTTTCAAATCGTGAGTTGAAACAAATTTTGGAAAAAAACATGTAACCGAATAGGAAGGATTGGGGAAAGCACTTGGATGATGCACTATGGGATTATAGGATAGCATATAAGACACCCACAGGTATGTTCCCATTTCGGATTTTTTTTGGGAAAGCGTGTCATCTCCTCGTGGAAGTTGAGCATCTGTCTTAGTAGGCTATAAAGCAATTCAACATGGATTTGGCCCAAGCTAGAATCCAAAGGAAGCTGCAAATTCAAGAGCTTGAGGAGATTTGATTGTCTTCATATGGGAACTCAAGGCTCTATAAAGAAATATCAAAATTATCTAATGAAAAAATGATCCATAAACAAGAATTTCAAGTTGGAGAGAAAGTCTTGCTCTATAGTTCACAACTGAAGCTGATGCCTGGTAAGTTGCATTTTAGGCGGTTAGGTCATTATGTTGCGACTAATGTTTTTTATTATGGTGTAGTGAAGATAACACAAGAGGACACAGGAAGGATCCTTACAGTCAATGGGAAATGTTTGAAGAGATACATTGACGGAATTCCTACTGATGTAGTGGATTTTATCACACTGCCTGACCCCATCATCACTTGATCATATCAGGCTATTCCTAACCCTTTCACTTTTTTATTCTTTGTCCTATTTAAAGTCATACATTTCATGTGCATATATCATCTTGTGGGTTCACATTGAGGATAATGAAACATTTTAAGTGTGGGGGAGGGAACCTTTTAGTTTAGTAATTTCAATTGATTTCCTATTTTTCAATGATTTTCAAAAACAAAAATAATTGTGTGTTTTTTAAATTTTGTGTATTTATTTTTCATTTTTATGTGAGTTTTTGAATCTTTTGAGCTGAAATGATTCTCATTGCGTTTTTGAAATACACATCAATAAGTTAAACAATTTATCCATTGAAACTGAGCTTAAATTAATGTTGAAAATGACTTTGTTTCAAGTTCAAATCGTTAATATTTTCATGAAAAGTACTCTGAATTTTGAATCCCATGCCACATATCACTGTCTTTATATTTGAAATCACTTTCCTGTGAGGCTTATGAACCATTATTTTCATATTCTTATATTTACCTCATTTCTTGAGATAATAAAACCATGCATGATTTTACCATAATTTCATTTATTCCTATCAAAACTTGAGGGTTTGAGTACTTATGATTAAATGATTGAAGAATTTTTTTGGTATTAATGCCCCTATTTCAATGAATCCTTTTTATAATGGCCTACCTTGAACATTTAATCCTTTTATACCTTAGAATCCATCAACAGCCTATTAGGTTAGCCACATTACAAGCCAATTTTCCATATCCAACCAACTCTTGAAGTGAAATTGCATAATATAGTTGAACTTAAGTGTGGGGGAAGCTGTCTTGTGTTGTGCTACCACATTCTGTGATACTTTGGGTGGAAAATTAAATTCTGAAGAGATGTGTTTGCAGCTGAAAAAAAACATTCTGTTAAAATTTGTTCCTCTTCTGTGGATTTCATGACAAGTGAAGTTGTGGCCATATAGAGATTCTAAAAAATAAATAAAGTCGTGTATATTTGGAGCTTTCATGAAAAACTATTTTGGAGAAGATTGACATTTTTTATGCTGAAATGATGAATGATGTGAAATTTCCATGACTTTTTGTGATGATGGAGGTGAATTGATGATAAGGGGACTGAGGAGGAGACTATATTTAAGTGAAAATTAGATTAATGCAATTTTTCTTCAAATAGAGTCATGCCCTCCTCATTAAGTCTCATAATTTTTCACATCTAAATCCTACCAATCAAAATCCACAGAACAACCCTAAAAATTCCTCATGATAAAAATATGTTCTTGAATCACATATAATGGCAGTGTAGGAATGTATCAATCCTATGGTGACCCTTGTATGAGTTTGGATGAGAAATACATTACTGAAAAATTGACATTTGTGTTATAAGAGAAAATTCAAGTGAGGTAAGTGTTTTTTGCAGGGGAGGATAAATGAAGTGGAAATATATTGAATGATATAAATGGAGAACCTGAACTAATTGTTTTTTTATGAGTCATGATATCTTTTGTTTCCTGGCGTGTAATTTTTTGATCTCAAGGATACGTGTTTTAAAAAAAATTTGAGTTGATATTGATGTTTACTTGTCACATTTTTTTTGGAATACAAGAGATGAGGTTTTGCCCAGGAGTGAAAAAGGGTAAGTGCGGGGGAGTTGATAAACCACATTTTTATTGAATATTTTATTGATAATAAATGATTTTTTTTCTTAAATTGTGTTAAATCTGTTTATTTATAAAATATTTGGGATTAGATCATTCATTTTAAAATTTGATAAAAATTCCAGTTTTACCCTTTATAGTGCACTATAGTATTTCAAAGATAATTATTTTTATATTTTTTATTTGAACTTGAATTTTTTTAAATATGTTCCTTAATTAATGGTCTACAACTTTAGTTTAGGACATATGAACTAAATTGTACATTTGATTGTACTTAATGGGCCATGAAGTAAAAGATGGACTAGACTCGCCAGATTGGACATGAGTTCTATATTTGGGCCATTACATCTTCATACATACTGGTATTAGGACCAAATATTTAGAGGAGGTTGGGAATTCATTTTCAACCAAATAATACTTCCGTAAGGAGATCTGGGTCACGTGTGTTGGTGGTAAAATGGGAGGTGCAATTTGGCTTAAAATCTTTGGCTGAATTTCCCCATTAACACTTGAAATCCCTTATAACCTATCCTCTCCTCCACTATATTATTTGGTATTTTTACCATTTGGAGGGGTTTGGAAGTGAATTAAGATATTTTAGGTAGGGTAGAATTTGTTTCACCCAAATTCTCAAACCATTGTAAGAGGGTTGCTCTTAAAGAAAAGATCCCCTCATCGATGCCTTCTTCTCTTCATCATGTTGTAATGTTTTCATTTGTGTAATAAACATCCTTGTTATTATTTTATTTCTTCTCTTTTATTCTGTTTTGTTAAAATTTATTTTTCTACTAATCTTATAAATTGGTTTGTAATCAATATTGGAGACGATATTGGCTTTTACCCTTTCAATCCTTTGCTCATGAAAAACATCTCCACAATGACCACATCACCCATGGAAGAGTAGTTTTCTAGTGGTCGATCTATATTCTACCCACTTCATTTAATTATTTTGAATTATTGAGATAATTTAATTCACATAATATGATCCATGAATTGTGTTCTTAAATTATAAGAAACTAAACAAGAAATTGAATAATTAACACAAAAACACGCGAGGTCGATGTTTTGTGAAAATTTTGAGAGCACAAACATAATCGGTAATACAAGAACACACAAGATAAGTTTGTAGAGTTAAAATATATTCCCTAAATACAATTCATCTTCATTCTCCAGAATGTAAATTTGCCATAATTTACCATTGACCATAAGCTAAGAACATCTATCAAAGCAGGGTGCTGCGATTGCATGTTCCGAAGTTAGCCTAGGGTTATATTCACATCATCTTTGTGGTAATGTTAATTCTTGTAGGGTTTGGGATTTAAAAAATTAAGGGATAATAAATAAGTAAATTTTAATTTAAATGATAATGATAAATAATTGATTTAAGAGGTATCTTTAGATTGATTACACTTAAATATTTTCTAAAAAAACTTCTTCTTGTTGTGTCATTTTAGTCGAATTTCATTTCAAAAATAAAAACAAAATAAAAATTCAATCTTCTTCTAGCAAACTTATTCTAGTTTTATAAATGATAAACAACCCCCATACTTTCAAGTAATGTTTTTATTATATTTTATTTTATTTTTATAATACCTTTAAGAAGTTTTTTCAATTCACTTCCTCCTTTTAGAGACGACATTGGTCATCCACTCTGCTACACCTAAGTAACCCGAAACCAAAAATAATTTGAGGGTGCCCATGAAAACCCCTTTCAAAATATATGATATCTAAATCATGAATATTATTCTAGAGATAAAGGACTTTTGACCACATGAAAAACTTGTAATTATAAGACGTTCATTTTGACTAAAGTACCAAATATCAACAAAACAACCATTATTAACATAAATGATTACATAATGTTTATAACATGGTAATAAGTGATATAAAAAGAATAATAAACATGAAAAAGGTTCTTAATCAATTATAAATTAAGTTTAGTTGATTATTTAGGATATTAAAGAACGAACGGGTCATGCCGGACATGAGGTAAGGGACTTCGTCTCAACCTCCTTTCATTAATTCATATTTTGTTTTATACACAACTTTCTTTTATACGGTGTATAAACTTTTTTTTACTTTTCATTTCATTCAAAAGGAATATTTTTCTATACGGTGTTTTACTAAACGACAAAAAAAAGAATGTTTCTTTTTAACCTACATGGTGACAACAACCTTTTCCACCGTCGTGAGTATTATTTGATCTATGATTTCCATAACAAGTTGTAATGTTTTTAAAAGGAAAATAAATACAATATAATCTTTTAAGTATTTTGGTATTTAAAATGATTTTTATAATGGACTTGTTATGAAAATATATTTAAATGATGTGTAGATTCTATCTTTCCCTTATGTTTGTTTTATGTGTTATGAATATGTTAGTGTTCATGATCATTGTTTAAGTATATGGGTGGTTCCATGATAAACCTAGGGCGGGTGAGCCTGAGATAGCTCTCCAATGCATTGGTTAACCCGATAGAGGTAAAAGTGAATGTTTCTCCTAAGATATTTAGGGAATATACTATGATAGGTATTCCAAATGCAACTCCCTATATAGTTGTAAAAGCTACAATGTAAGTATCTTATGGATGCCACAAGTTACCTTTATGATTTGTGATTACTATGTGTTATTAATAAATCTTATGATTTCAGGAGGTAAGTTAAAAGGATTATTTGTTAATAGACTAATGTTTTGGTTCTATTTTATTACCCTTACTATGATTTTTATGCTCATCCCAGGTTTTGAAATGTTTTTCACAAGACTTAAAGATGAATATGGTCAAGGATGGGATCAATGAAAAGTCATGATGTCTAAAACATGGAACTAGACATGAATATTTTTTTCAAGAGTTTTTATTTTATGAAAAAAATGGAAACTGGGTAAAAGTGTCTACTTTGTAATTTTTGAGATGTAATGTAATAGTTATGGCATAATTATATAAAACTCTAATCCTAGAAATATTCTCAATGAGAATTATTCATTTAATTCAATATTATGTAATGTTTAAGGTTGGGTCCTTATACAATATGCCAATGAAATATATGGTCTATGACTTCCAAGTATACTATTAGAGTGTTGGTTATCCTAAATGACATCATAAGATACTCAATATTTCCATACATACTTTAAAATGGTGTCGTAGGAATATCATCCACTTTTACCTAGATATAATGGTAACCTAAACAAAGTTCAATTTTGGAAAAACACATTTCCCTATTTAACTAATCAAATATCCCATCGATGTAGGGAAATGGATTCTTATTCTTAATAAACACCCCTTTCAACATCTGATAATCAATACATAAGTGGATATCCCCATCTTTCTTCTTAGTAAAGATAATTAGAGTGTCCAACTAGACACACAAGGGTAGATGACTCCTTTAGAGTCCAAATCATATAGGTGGATCTTAAATTACTTAAATTATATGAGTTCCCTATGATACGAAGGAAATGATATAAGATATATTCTAGGAACCAAATCAATAGAAAAATATGCATCTCACTCTAAAGGTAGACCCAAGAAGATATCCATAGAAACATAATTAATCTTCATTACAACCAAAGGAAGATTACTTCTAAAATTCCAGTCATTAGTATAAACCAATATGGATTATATAAAAACCCAAATTTCCTACTTCTATAAGTGAAAGTACTTCTTGGATTTATCACTAATATTAATCCCCCTGAAACACGTGAGAGCCCCCATCAGATGTGTTAAAGGATGCCTTATAGTGGTAGAAATCAACATGCACCATAAATATAACCATATAGTCCATCCTAATGATAATGTAAAAGATATACATATTAAGTACTATAAAATCTAACACTAGATACATATCTAATACCGTGATATCATAAGAAGGGAATTAGAAGCCTTTCTCTTTATTCTTCCTAAAAGGAGACATGATCTCCATCAGCTAAAGAAAGAAATCAGATGGAAGATTTATAAATTCCATCATACAAGAAGATATAAAATATGAAAGGAAACTATATCAAATAAATTAGTTTTCATAAATGAATCAATTATAATAGTTTCTCTAATAGGTTTTTGACCTGCCTCATTATTCCCTGATACCTCCTCTATTTCATGCAATCAACTTATCTCAAAATGATTTTGATGACTTCCACATGCTAGGGGATTATTCTAATGTTGAATGTAACCATAATAGGAACCAATCCCTCTTACTATCCCATGATACTAAGGCCTTTATACCTTAGAGTCATCTGACTCTCTTGTAGATTTCTTCAAATGTAAATAAATTGCACCACTGTGGGGAGTGGATATGGCATCACAAAAAAATTTCTGATGGACTGATAAACCATAGGAGTGACATGAATTTGTAGAAATTTGAATGAAGGATTTATATACATGATCTTACCACACTTTCAATATGCTAGAGTCCCATTTCCTATAACTATAGATAATGAATACTATTGTGGAATCCGAGAATCACTAACCCTTCCCATTCTAGCCTCATCTCACTTTCTATTCCTCTATAAAAAGTCATAAAACCATCAAATAAGAATATATGAAACCTTGACCAATCATGGCATGACTTCCTAATAAATCTATTCTATGAAGACTTAATCGACCACTTTATCATATTTCTTAATCTTATGTAAGAATATTTGCCATAAAGATATTGGGTTGTGGACTTTTCTATATAGATGTATTTGAAATATTTATTACAAACTATATCATGAGTGAAGAGGAAAGTCTTGGTGAACCAATTCTAATAATCTATATCTATTTTTACACCTTTCAAAAGGTACATAAGCTCTCAATATTTTTTTACAGCCATGGTTTCAGGGTAAAATAATTGAGAGAAGATAACTATGAATTACTTCTACTCCATGATCTCATGATGCTTATCTTGAATCAGTATCTCCCAATATTTTTTTTGGATTTTCTAGTATAAAATTTTCAGTTTTTAGCTTAATAGTATCTAAATTTCCTAAATTTCAAATATCTAGTAGGTTTTCTCAAGAAAAATACTATACTTGTTGAGAGTTATTTATTCCTTAGAAGGATGAATGTTTGTTGAGAAGATATTATTGAGCCTAGTTCCTATCCCTAGTTGATCTAGAACATTCTTCTTGAACCTGGTTTGGGATATGGATCACTCTCCATTCCATATTTATAACAACCCCTAATATCACTTCAATAAAATTATTTTGCATTAGGGGATTGGATCATGAAAACCTTTCTACAACATCCTCTAGAGGCTCCACATGATGCCTTAAAGGGAGAATGTTACTATATAAAGTCAAACAAGAAGAATGAAATTCATTAAAACCAATCAAATATCCATAATATAAATTAAAAAATCCTTCAAAAAACATTAAGAATCAAAATAAATCACTTAGAAAAGAAAAAAACACATGAAATTAAAAAATTAATAATTTTCAAGATTTGGCAGCATGATTTGGTAAAATATGCGGCAACTTTGAAGGTCACACAAGAATCGCTACAATCAATATATATAGCTTGGCCATATGGTCTACAGACCATGAAACCTGTAGAATGTCCCCAATCCTTTCATTCTCAACCTGAAACATCACAAAATTCAAGATCAAGTAAAAATACATAATCAACCATTTTTTTCAAACACCTAATGGTGAAATAAGACTCATTATGATTTGAGTTGGATAGAAACTCAATCACAACCTACCCCTCAAGCTTGGATATTCTAATCTCCCTTCTACCAGGACTTCCCACACATCATAAACCAAAAACCAGGTGCTCTGATACCATTTATCAAGAACCATTCAGAGCTTCCCCTAACCCAATCACCCAAGGAGACCTGTGGAAAGGTTAAAAGAGCATCCCTAATTCCTATGGTTTGGAAAATAATTTTTGGTAATCAATAATCACTTTTTTGGAATGATTTTCAAAATAAAAACTATTAAAGGGATCTGAACTGAGGACCCCAAATGGTTTTTTCCATATCATGGAAATTCATACTCTCAAATGTATTAAACTAAATAAAAAAATAAATAGCTATAAGATTCATAAATAATACTGAAAATGTGTTCCAACATTCATAAACGAAAATGGATGTAATAAAAATACCATAATAAAAAATGTATCTATCAACTTTATACATGTACAAAAGTATGGAATGGTAATCTGATTTAGGGATGCATGAATAAGAAACAAAAAATTCAAAAAAACAAAAAACACCCACTACCCATATCCATGTGATATGATGTATTGGTCCCAAAATGTCACCGAAACGAAACCATAATCCACTAGCAAGTAGAACTACCACTATCAATCAACCCTTTGCCTCTACCAATATATGTAAAAACAATGACAATATTCTCCCATTTGGTGTTTGTAGGGTGTGGGAACAACTTTCCTAGTAAGATACCAAAAATTATTTCATAAAGAAACTTATTTAGACCCAACAAATCATGATTGTTTGAAAAAAAAACAGATAAAAAATAAGCTTTTACATTTTTTAGGTAAGCAGTAGATATCATCATAGAAATGTAAAGCAGAAAATATGTAAGCAGAATACTAAAAATTAGAACTACTGGGATTAACTATGGTATATATGGTGTAGGAAATCCATTATCTTCATAAAAATAGGTTATTAATCAAATTATAGTACACGATACACTAATTCTAGGGGGATTAATCTTATGTTCTGGTGAGAAGGGGTCACCCCAAAATGTGAATCTAATACATACCATGAAGGTGTTTAGGTATTGTTTCAAATCAAGCCTATGAAGGGAATCCATTCCTTTTAATTATTTTCTTAGTCCTACCACTTAAGTACACAAAATCTCATTAACTTTTCCCCCTTAAAGGAGAAACTATTTATTTAATTAAATCATTTTAATTGGTGATTTTACCTATCAAAACACAATCTTCTCCTTTACTCATGGCTTTCAAGACACATTAAAAACTCAAACCAAAGGGGAACAATTTCGAAACACTTATAACATATATAAATACTTTAAAATATCATAAAATATTATTTAATACATTTTCAAATAATATTTGGAAATAGAAAAGTAATTAATGTTTATAAAATAAATCTGACATTCTAAACCTCCTACCTTTACCAAGCTAAAAACCTGAAAATGGTGGATGTCTACATAGGATATGAAGAGGGATCTAAAAAGGGAAAGAAAAAACCTAAAGAAAAATACTCATACAATTAGATTTTATCCACATGAACCCTAGGTCTATGACCACAAGTTATAAATAAAAATATATAATGAAGGAGGAAAGAACCAAGGAATGAAAATGTAATCACTTATAAGAAGTATTTTTGAAGGATAATTGAAGAAAACCAAATGGAATGAAGGGAAAAGAGGGGGATGAAATTTTGATGTGTGGGATGGGTTTAGTGGTCAAGTGAGGAAAAAATGAGTGGTTTTTAGGGTTAGAAACACATTAGGGAAATGAAGCAATTTTATATTATTAAAAATCAGGGCAGACCACGTGGTTTAGAAAGATGGATTTTCAATCCATGAGACAAATGTATGAGTGTAACTAGACACACCTAGGAAGCTATGTGGTTTGGATGCTTGGATAGTAAAACTGTTAAACAACCATTCAAATTACCACAAATAAAGAAAATATAGGTTTTGGAAGGTTTCTACACAATTGACACTAATAATGTACCAATTGTGAGACAATGCATGTTTCACCATTTAATTGTTTTTTTTCAAATAAAAAGTCCTTGAAATGAAATGTAAGAATGAAATAAAAAAATAATATAATCCATAGTAGAAAATGGTAACAAGGGTGTGACACACTTTATTTCTCATTATCTATTGAAAATTTTGATTATATTAGATCCCATTAATTTACAGTGGGTCTTTCGTAGAAACTTCTAAAAAATATCATCAAGCCACTATGGTATGCCAATACATTATAATAAAATGATATTATTCCATAATAATAGCCTTTGAAAACCAAAGGATAAGTCATTATAGTTTCATTCACATCAATCTATATATCTCGACTCAAATATTTTCCCGATCTCCATTGTATAGGACTTATAGAGTATCAAAATTTATGGATTCTCTCACAAAATGTAATAAATTTTCTTTGGAATGTAAATCCACACCTTGGAAGTCAATGTGGCCAAATGTGGTGAATCATTAGTTCATCTTATCTTATAATAGAAATATAATCATTATGAGTGACCCAATACTAAAATAAATAATAATATTGTCCCCTTGAATCCCCTAAGAAGCCAAAGAATCAACAGTCATGTTACCCTCTCACCAAGTGTGTTTAATTCGGATTCCATTGTTATGAAAGGCCTCAGAAGATCTCATCTATTAAGATATAGACCAATGAGAAGATACCTGATCTATAATATATTTCTGGTCTTTCAAACTCAACTCAATCTTCATTTTCTTCAAGATCCTCAACACCAAGAATATATATTAGGCTATAGTAGTGTTTTCCTTGATCAAATATTATCTTCTTATTTATTATTCATTTGTTTCTTCTACCTTTTAATGTAATAGGGTATGGAATATTAGTATCTCATCAACAAAATTCCTCTTATTCTCTTTTATTTATTCCTCGTTGCATAGGATCTCCTCCCAATGAATGTTTTTAACGACTATATTTCTTTGATACTCATGTTCTTCTATAGTAATACAATATCAGTATCTCCTCTTACTCTCTCTCTTTGATACATAGGATTATAAGTTTGATATGTTGCACACCATTTTTTCTTATATTACATTTAAAAAAGTGTAATGATCATGTAGCGATCTTGGATGATGTCATTATGTAAAGAAGATGAATTTATTGAAAGATAGTTAGAGTTATCAAGATAGTTAATGACAGAAGGTAAGTTGGAGTTCACAATAAAAGGATTAAAGAATTTTCTTAAGGTTTGGAAGTGATTTGAGATACTACCATTTGATTATTAAATATCTATTCACTTGATTGAAAAGCATTTTGCGATATTTATGTTACAAACATGTTTTATATGGGACGAATAATATTCTTACGGAGAATCTACTTAATAGTATAATAATTTTAATTTCATGAGGAGAATCTTGTTTAGCATATTTGATAGAGTGGAGTTTTAGAGATTATTTTTGTCTATGTGTTATATCTCTATGATGAAATAAATGAATCATGATTTTTTAATGTGATTTTTTGTTATAATTCTTATGAATGATATAGAAGATAGAGGATGAGTCTTAGATTTTGGTCTGTAAAATAATTTGGTAGTTTTGTACTCAATGTTTTGAAACTCTAAAAATATTCCATTTAATAGCATGAAAAAGGCATTTAATAGAACTGAAAAAGTGATGTTAATCACAGTGCTGTTAAAGGGGGATCCCTTTATGAGCACTAGTTTAGTTCTAATAAAGGCCACTGTTTATCAGCACTATTTCTAGAAGTTATAAAGGTATCACTTTATTAGTGCTATTTATAGCACTCATAAAGGCCCTAATTTATTTATGCTCTTAATGAAACTAATATATGGTTTTTTGTATCAGTGCTAGAAATAGTGCTAATAAATTCCCTATCTGATGTATTGTGCTTCTTTTATAATAGCACACTACAAAAAACTCCTATACAACAAAAAAACACTTCAACCTCCTATACACAAAATATATAATTTAATTGACTTAAATTTTACATCACGAATAAAAAAAACTATTATATACATTTCAATCAATTTTCTGTAAAGTTATTGTAGCATCCCAAGATTTCATAGTATGATATCTCTTCAAAGTAATTCAATAACTTCTGCTACACGCAACACCAAGTTTGAGTGCACCACGACTTACGAAACTAGCCTTTCAAAAAGCGATCATGAATAGTATTAATTGAATTTTGAATTTTATATACTCCATATAATTTTAGAATCCATATTATGTGTTTATTAGACATAATATAAGAAAAAAATCATATTTTTTTAGATAAAAGAAGTATTTTTACAAAAATGTAATTTTGCCACCTTTTTAATGGTGAACCCTATTTTAAAACCAATATTTGAAACTTATATATATTGAATTTAATGAAATTAAATTCTTCTTTAGAATAGGGAAATAAAAATTTAGTTTGGAAAATTTTTTGGTACTTTTCTGATAACTTTCATTTTTTGATTAATAATGAAAAATACTAAATTTTAATTGAAAACAACTTTTTTAATAGAAATACTTTATTTTGTTCAATTATGAATTTGAATGGTTTGGAAGTATAATTATATTATATTTTTATTATTTAATACAATATAGGTCATTATAAGTAATTTCAAATTTAAATTTGACATAAACACATGTTGATCTTTTGATAGTTTTTGCGGTTTAAAAACCCGCTTTTTTTTATAACAGGAATTAATTTTTAATTAATTAATGAAACTTCTATATTTTGAATTCGGTAAAATAGAATTAATTTTTTAATTATGAATATCAAAATTATATTAGAGTGAATTTTTGGTATTTTTCTGAAAACTTTCAATTTTTGATGAATAGTGGAAAACACTACATTATTGTTTAAAACCGACTTTTTTTTAAATAATTATTTATTTTTTTAAATTTATTTTAAGTAAAAATAGATATAAAATTTCTATATAATTTCAATTTAATTCATTGGAGTCATTTTCTAATAAAATTAGATGTATAAAATTTTATTGAACTTTTTAACCTCTTTTACCCACCTTCTAGGAACATTTGCAAATTTGCATAAAAAGTAATTTTACCACTTTTGTGAATTGAATTTCAAAAATAATGGAGACACGGTTGACATCAATTTGTAAAATTAGGTTCAATAAGATGAAAATAATTTTTGGTGAATAGTAACTTTTGACTTTTATTTACCATGGTTAAAAGTAAATATGGTAATTAAAGGTAAAAATGATATTATAATTACCCAAACACATGTCATAATTCTATGAAATAAGTTTATTTCGACCAAAAAAACCTTAGGAATAAAATATGATCCTTTTGGTCAACTTGGATTGGATTAGGACATTTATTATTATTTTATTTAAAGAAAAGTTAAAAGTGTTAAATTCAAGGATTAATAACTAAACCATTTTTAATATAGGGTTATAGATAAGATAAAATTTGACTACAAATATTAATTAGAAAGATAAACAGATTTCCTACATAATGGTATTTTATTTATAATTTTTAGAGATTAAATAATTAAATTTATTTATGACATGATAATGATGTAGTAATTACTTTATCAATGAAAGATTAAAATAATTGATATTATAAATATAAAAATAAATGAATATTGAGGCTTTTTATGCCATCCACGAATTTTATAGATTAATATGACATGTTAGGATTGATTGAATTAATTTTTTTAAGTAATCATGGTGTTATGACTTTCAAAAAAAAACAAATACTAAATAGTGTCAAAATTGACATAAATGAGTTTTTAAAACAAATATTATATTATTAAATGATATAATATTCCTAAAAATATATGGTTCAGAAAAAGGACTTATATAATGATAAATATGTCATTAATTCATCACTTTGGTTTTTCTTGGAATTTTATAGTAAGTTTATTAACAATTTATTACAATAATACAAGAGGACATGGTAAAAGTTAAACTATTTAACTAAGAGTTAAATCTAAAAGATAGGGTTAATATGGTGGCCTAAACATGTCTAAAACCTATTGGTTGAGATAATTTAGACCCATACCCACCTTATATTCTAAATAAATAAATTTGGAGCCATTGGAAAGTGAAAATTATTTTATAAAAAAATTATATTTCAAACTTTTCATAAAGTGACCCTCACTTCTCTTATAAAAGGGTACTTCCCCTTCTCTCAAAATCACACATCCAAATCCATTTGGCTCATCCAACCCCATACCAAATCAACTACCAAATTCCCTAACTTCAACCTAGAATCATTCCATTGAGCATAAATGAAACCTATGTATCCCTTTTGTTCAAATCAAAAGAATACACCCAAAGAAGAGGTAATTATTTTTTCTCCTCTTTCAAAGTTATTTTCTTCTTCCAATTTCTCTTTCTTTGTTATTTCCATAACAAAATAATAACTCCAGTACCACCAACATACTGTGATGTTATTATATGGTACAACCATATTCATTATTCTATCTATCCTATGAATGATAATGTCACCATGCGTGCTTACGTACGACTTACCGTCTCCACACCGTGGTGTAATTTTTTATTCAACACTATGTTATTTGGATGAATATAATGATTAGTAATATGTATATAAATAATGAAAATAACATGATAATTTCTCTATAAAATTAATATATCATCTAATTCCACACCTTTTAATCATTAAGGAAATGATATCATTGCTCGTGTGTACGTACGACTTACCGTCTTCACGACGCGATCAGATTCATTTCCACGTTCACCATTCAACGATGATTATAAAAATATATAGTATTAATAAGTATGTAATATATGAAATAATAATGATACTGGATATATATATATATATATATCTGTGTGTGTGTGTGTGTACTTACATATATCTTATTCACTTACTTCCGTTCAATTCGGTATGAAAACGGAAATAGCGTTTATGCGTACGTACAACTTACTGTCTCCATAAATAGTGTTTTCCATTTCATATATCTGTCTATTATACAAATTTATATTCCAAATATATATGATATATAAATCATGTTTTATATTCTGGAAGTATTTAAATCATGATCTAAATGATATGATCAATAATAACAAGTTAAAACACGTACGATAAAGAAAGCGATTATTACCCGAAATATTAATTTAACATGGAAATAATTTTTAAATGGGTTGTATAAATTCATAAATTAATCCTTATTTATATAATAAATATTAATATGGTTATGGTATAATTTAATAACATACTATGGTCATTATACATGAGGTTAAACGTACCCTCGGCCAAAGGAAAGTACAAGGTAAGGGTTAATTCCTTAATCTCATTATTATTCGAGATTTCTTATGTGTATATATTTTATGGAAAATATTTATTATCCATGTCCACATTTCATAAGACATTTCAAAATGATTCTTGTAAATTACTATTTAACTAGAACATCATTTTAAATGTTTTAAATATTTATTCTTCTAAATCATTCTCATTAATGTCCATGTTTTCAAAATGGTTTTAAAGATTTATTTATATGGACATGATTGTTTTAAAATTTTAATTTCCTTCAAAAGTTTTATAGTGGTATGGGAAACATTGATTCAAAAATCTATTTTAAATGACATCCTTTATAAATGTGTGAGTTTTATATGATTTCACAAAAAGGGATATTTCTCTCAAAAAGTTTTATTGATCATTTTCAACTATGTCAGCATCCTTTATTGGATATTATTTTTAATTAAGTTTGATTTATTATAATAAAATCTTCCATATTTTATTTAATGAGTTATGATATGTTTGACTGTGGATGTGCTATTTTTATACCCTTCATGGTTTATGGTTTAAGTATTTGCATTTCGTATTCTAGTTTTAATATGAATGTTTATGTTATGTTTCAACCTTTTCATACAAGGCATGCATCGGAATTAGTAAGTGATAAGTGGATCCCACTATTGCTCCTTGATGCATCTGTAGGTCTCATGAGACAAAGTAGTGTCTTGGCAGAAGGCCTTGACAAAAATTTTATTTTTGGTCTTGGCACGAGGCCTTGACTATGTGGTAATGATGTCCGACATTAGGCATTCCTTCATTATGAAATTAATTATTACAAGTGATTATTCGACTAGTAGAATATCCATGTTCATGTTTATATGGTAATTTTTGATTTATTTTCTCCATATTATGTTTAAGTTTATTTTTAAAAAGCTGTTGTTTTTATTACACATCTTTCCTTAAATGTTTATAGCTTCCGCTAAATTATTTACCCTTACTAAGCATCTGAGCTCACCCATTTATTATGTTTTGTTTTCCCAGGATTCCAAGAAGTGTATTATGTTTGATATGGAGGGTTAAGCTCAGGGAATAATAGCATTCACAATGGACTATTTATGTTGTGTTTTATGTTTGAATGTGTAATGTAACATTAATGTATGTAATATTTTTTCCGAGACTACTAAACTAATTTGTCCTTTATGAATTGATTCCTTATAATCATGTTAATGTATTAAAATAATGCATCAGCTCCCGGCTTCTGGGGTTGGGGAATTACAGTTGGTATTATAGGATGTTTAGTACAAACCTTGGAACCTATATTTAGAAAAACTCTGATTAGAGAACATTACCCTAAGATAGACATTGAGGATTAGTTTATAATAACCTCGTAGAAGTTTTGTAATGTAGAGATTTTGTGTATTTTCTGAAAAATACATCCCTGTCTGGATACGAGAAGGTATAGGCAGCCCTGGCACAGATGTACCTAGGAGTGAAAACTCTGACAAGGAGTTTCGGTCTTGACCTGGGGTATCCTAGTACACGACAACGGGACTTGCTGCACTCTTAGTTACAACGCTCCCGGGGGATATGGTTAGGATAATTAACATTTTCTTTAAAATCCATTATGAAGGATTTTGGAGTAAATATTTCTTCAAAGAAAACATTCTTTTATGATTATATATTATTTTTGTAATATTTCAAATTTACACTAGGTATTTTACAAGATGGGATTTATGCATTTCGATTCATAAACTAACCTAGTGTAAGTTGTTGTTTAGAAATGGCGTCCAGTAGAAGGAATGAGAACTCTATCAATACGCATGATCCAAAGAGTAAGAAGATTCATATCTTTCATGGTATGAATGCAATATTTAGAAGTGAAGTATTCTCCCTCGTATTCTCATAATATGAAGAAATATATCATGTGTTAATAAGATAAGTAATGAATTCTTTGAGTCCTATGGATTTTGTGGGAAGCAAGAGAAGAAAAGGATGGTAGAGAGAAATACGGATAAAGGGAACAGGGGAAAGAAGTATTTTCCCATGTGTGATAACTATGGAAATAATCACCTTGGTAAATTCTTGAATTGAATGAGATTTTTTATAAGTGTTTAGAAAAAGGACACCATTTACGTGATTTCAAGGGTAAGAAAAATGTTTCAAATGTACAATGCTTCATCTTCAATGAGTTGGGACACTACGCGAATCAATGTCCAAATCATTAGAGTATGCCCCAAACGATGCTATTGGATAAAAAATCATGTTATGATACTACCATAGATGAAGTGGAATGAATAGAATTATTATGTTGTTATTAAATAATTATTTCATTTGATTGTTATATCAACAATGTACTGGTTATATGAATTATGGAAATAAATAATGATTGTACTGCAGTACTTTTTCATTGAGGATTTGAGATTATATGGTTCTAAGAAAAGTGACTCAATAGCATGTTAAAATTTTTGGAAAATATATGGACTATGGAAAGATAAACCTTAATATGGTTCTGATACTGAGGGAGTAATTTTGGAATAAGATGTGATTAATTTGGATAAATTATATTTGATATTTTTGACTACTTTGAAACTAATTAATTTTTTGTTTATTCTATTATTGTTGGAGTTTACAATATTTTTGGAATAAGGAGTATATCCAATATTCTATAATGAATAAGGGATCATGGATGTAATCAATATGATTTTATGGTAATTCAGGGTGTTACCGTGTTTTAAAAGAATACATGATGAAGTAATTCACATGTTATTACGTGGAAAAAAAGATCTTCATTATGTTTACCTTCCTTATAAATTTTGGACTGTGAGTTTGGACAGAAGTATTTTGGATAAGTCTAAAGGTTGTAATGGATTAAGTTTGAAATTGGATACTATTGTTAAGGTTAAATCATTTCTTAAGATTATTTTTTGATTGTTATAAAAAGGACAACATGGAGGTCGGGCGACAACCCGTCGCGTCCGGCAAGGCCGTGAGACACGAACCCGCAACCGAAGGGAGACAAGGGTGCACCACCTACCATTGACCTACATGATGTCTTAGTTTTTATAATGTTTTTTTAGATAGTATCACAAATTAATTATAAATTCATTATTTTTGGAACCCTATGCTATTAGGATAAATAGTATATTTTTGAATTCTATTATCCTTTGGAGTGAAAGATGAGTTTTTGTTAGGAATTAGTTGAAGGTTGAAACTATACTTTTCAAGTATTTTTTTTAATCTTAATATATGAATAAATTAATTCATGAAATTTAGGTAAGGGACCTTAAAACCAAAAATGTTTTAACCTAATACCTTATGTTTTGTTGAACCAATGATATTTTAAATCATTATAGATTGATGTCTTTGAGGCCATCAATTTTACATTTGTTTGTGGCTGGCGACCTCAATCACTCCCTATAAATATTTACATTTTTCCTCCAATTATGTGTCTCTATTTTCCACCAATGTTCTTTTAATGTAATCATAATTTGGTGGTGAATTTTTCATTTCCCTTTCCCTCTTATTAAGACTAAATTTTATTAACCCAATTTCTGATGTGGGTTTTCCACTAAGGTATTTTTAAATTTTTAAATTTTTTATTTTGGAAGAAAATTTTCAAATTGCGAGGATGCAACTTATTGAAGGAGGGGAGAATTTAACACCCCATGATTTCATAGTATGCTATCTCTTCAAAGTAATTCAATAACTTGCGATACACGCAACACCGAGTTCGAGCGCACCATGACTTAACAAACTAGCTGTTCAAAAAGAGGTTATGAATAGTATTATCTGAATTTTGAATTTTATATACTTCATATACTTTTATAATCCATATTATGTGTTTCTTAGACATAATATAAGAACACATTCATCTTTTTTCAGATGAAAGAAGTATTTTTTCAAAAAATATAATTTTACCGCCTTTTAATGGTGAACCCTTTTTAAAACCAATATTTGACACTTTTATATATCCAATTTAATGAAATTAAATTCTTCTTTAGAATAAGAACATAAAAATTTAGTTTGGATAAATTTTTGGTACTTTTCTGATAACTTTCATATTTTGATAAATAGTGAAAAATACTAAATTTTAGTTGAAAACAAATTTTTTTAATTGAAATAATTTATAGTGTTAAATTATGAATTTGAATGGTTTAGAAGCTAATTAGATTATATTTTTATTAGTTAATACAATGTAGGTCATTATACGTAATTTCACATTTAAATTTGACATACACATGTCAATCTTTTGATTGTTTTTACTTTTTAAAAACACGCTTTTTGGTTTTGACAACGGGAATTAATTTTAAATTAATTAATGAAACTTATATGTTTTGAATTTGGTAAAATAGAATTCATTTTTTATCCGTAAAATAAAAATTATCATAGGGTGAATTTTTGGTATTTTTCTGAAAACATTCAATTTTTGATGAATATTGGAAAACACTGCATTATTGTTTAAAACCAATGTTTTATTTAAATAATTATTTATTTTATTTAAATTTATATTAATTAAAAATAGATATATAATATCGATATAAGTTCAATTTAAGTCATTGGA
This sequence comes from Viscum album, assembly GCA_963277665.1. Taxonomy (NCBI): domain Eukaryota; kingdom Viridiplantae; phylum Streptophyta; class Magnoliopsida; order Santalales; family Viscaceae; genus Viscum; species Viscum album. Next base: position 349,051,521 of record OY728140.1, read on the forward strand.
GTGATTTTATAATAAAATTATATGTATAAATATTTATTGAAATTTTTAACATATTTTACCCACCTTCTTTGAAATTTGGGAAATTTGCATAAAACATAAATTTACTGCTTATGTGATTTGAATTAAAAAAATCCTATAGAAATTTTTGATGTCAGTATGTAAAATTTTGGTTAATAAGATGAAAATAATTTTTGGTGAACTGTAACTTTTTACTTTTATTTACCAGGGTTAAACGTAAATAGGGTAATTAAAGGTACAAATGATATTATAATTATCCTAAAACATGTACTAATTCTATTTTATAAGTGTAATTAGACCAAAAGAAACATTATGAATAAAATATGGTCCTTTTGGTCCACATGGATAAGATTAGGACATTTATTATTATTTTATTTAATGAAAAGTTAAAAGTGTTAAATTCAATGTTTAATAACTAAACCATTTTTAATGTAATTTTATACATAAGATAAATTAGAATATAAATATCCATTATAAAGATGAAAAGGTTTCCTACAAAATTTTATTTTATTTATAATTTTTAGAGGTTAAATAATTGAATTTATTTATGACACAATGATGATGTAGTAATTACATTATCAATGAAAGATTAAAATAATTGATATTATAAATATTAAAATAAATGTAAATTGAGGATTTTTATGCCATCCACGAATTTTCTTGATTAATATGACATTTTAGGGTTTATTAAATAATTTTTTTCTATGTAATAATGTAGTTATGACTTTCACAAAAACCAAATACTAAATAGTGTCAAAATTGACATAAATGAGTTTTTTTTAACATTATTATATTATTAAATGATATAATATTCATAAAAATATACGGTTCAGAAAAAAGACATATATAATAATACATATGTCATTAATTAACCATTTTGGGTTTTATTGGCATTTTATAGTATGTTTAATAAATATTTATTATAATAATACAAGAGGATATGGTAAAAGTTAAACTATTTAACTAAGAGATAAATATAACATATAGGGTTAATATGGTGACCTAAAATTGTATAAAACCTATTTGTTGAGAGTATTGAGACCCATCACCACCTTATATTAAAATTAAATCAATTTTTTATCCATTATAAACTGAAAATGAGTTTATAAGAAAATAATATTTCAAACTTTTCCTAAAGTAACCCTCACCTCTTTTATAAAAGGGCACTTCCCCTTCTCTCCAAATCACACCTCCAAATCCATTTGGCTTGGCCAAAACCTACCCAAATCTACTCATAACTTCCCTCACTTTAAACTATATTAATTACCTTGATCTGAAAGCCAACCTAAGGATCCCTTTTGTTCAAATCAAAAGGAAACACCCAAAGAAGAAGTAATTATTTTATCACCTCTTTCAAAGTTCGTTTCTTTATTCACTTTATCTTTCTTTGTTATTTCCATTCCCAAATAATAAATCTAGTACCTCCTATATAATTTGATGTTATTATAAATATTGTAAAACCATATTCATTATTCTATCTATCCAATTAATGATAATGTCACCATGCGTGCATACGTACGACTTACCATCTCCACACTGTGGTGTAATTTGTTATTCAACACTATGTTATATGGATGAATATAATGATAGTATTATGCATATAAATAATAAAAATAGAATTATAATTTCACTGTAAAATTAATATATCATCCAATTCCACATCGTTTAATCATTAAAGAAATGATATCGCCGCTCGTGTGTACGTACGACTTACCGTCTCCACGATGCGATGAGATTTATTTCCACTTTGACCATTCAACGATGATTATAAAAATATATACTATTAATAAGTATGTAATATATGACATAATAATTCTAATGGATATATATATATATATATACATATACTCACATATATCTTATTCACTTACTTCCATTCAATACGATATGAAAACGGAAACAATGTTTATGCGTGTATATGACCTACCGTCTCAATAAATGGTATTTCCATTTAATATATCTATATATTATAAATATTTAAATTCTAAATATATATGATATATAAATAATTTTTTATATTATGTAATCATTTAAATCATTTTCTAAATTATACGATCAAGAATAACAAGTTAAAACACGTACGATAAAGAAAGCGATTATTACCTGAAATGTTAATTTAACATGGAAATCATTATTAAATGGGTAGTATAATGTCATAAATGAATCATGTATGATATAATAAATATTAATATGGTTCTGGTATAATTTAGTAACATACTATGGTCATTATACAAGAGGTTAAATGTACCCTCGACCAAAGGAAAGTGCAATGTATGGGTTAATTCATCAATCTCATTATTATCCGAGATTTTTTATGCGTAAGTATTTTATGGGAAATATTTATTATTCATGACCATGTTTCATAAAATAAATTTCAAAATGATTCTTTTATGGTAATATTTAACTAAAAAACCACTTTAAATTTTTTAAATATTTATTCTTCTAAATATTTCTCATTAATGTCCATGTTTCCAAAATGGTTTTACGGATATATTTATATGGAAATGATTGATTTAAAATGGTAATTACTTTCAAATGTTTCAAAGTGGTATGGGATAGTTTTATTAAAAAATATATTTTAAATGACTTCCTTTATAAATGTGTGACTTTTAAATGTTTTTTCATAAAAAGGGATATTTCTCTCAAGAAGTTTTACAGATCATTTTTGTCACGAACCGAATCTGGTCGCCACCAAAATCGGCACCAAACCTAGCCCGTGACATGACCCAAAGGGCGTTCCCTATCCCTACGGGTTGGCACAAGTTCCCAGGTATCATTTATTTTTTTTGGGAACGATTTACCCGAATATGAAGGCATAAAACATTAAAAACAATCAATAAACTGAATCTGAAAAATGTAAACCAAACTATGTTTAAACAAAAACCAGAACTGAATACATATTTTTAAAGACACTACAAGTGGTCTAAAAACAAATAATTACAACATAAAGACATCCCCATGGACTCCACACGACAAGGGGGTCATCACCCGCAAGCCTTCTCCGCAACTCCGCCCGAACGATGGGGACTAACACCCTGAACCGCCATCACCCTTAGCCTTCACTTTACCTGAGTCAAGCATAAGCAGGTCTACTTACACCCAAGGGGTGTAAGTAGGGTGTGAGCCTAATCCCAATAGGATACCACCAGATGATTCCAAAGAGCATGCAATACAATGTGAACAAAACAAGCAATTTTAATACACAAGGTGAAACAATGTTAAAATTCAAAGAAATGCAACTTTCAAATGAAAATAGTTTTCAATCCAAGAATTCCAGTATGTTAACACATTAAATAGACATGTGAGATACAGTAAAGTACTTCCAAAACACTCACAACAAGGGTAAATACCACAAATCCAATGAGCATCAAAATTGGGAACACCCATAAGCACTAGGTTGTCTCGGGCCCTATGTACCTTGTACCTCAGTGTAGAGTAACCATAGAAAAGTTCCTTCTCGTGCACGAGCCACTAGTAGGGAACATACCCATAACCTAGTGGTCCCCAATCATCATCCACATATTTTCGTTAGAGTTGTCATTATCCAAATGCTAAGTGGAACAGGGACAAAACCCATCTGATCCACTAGCTGTACTAGTACAAATCCGCCCCACCTAGGTGCCCAGGCTTCCCCTTTTGTGCTCAAACAATTTCAGCAAACAACACACATCCTTTTTCATATAAAATTTCACTACTGGTCACAAAAAAATAGTACATTAGCTACACACATTTTATACCATTTAAAACACACAATAAAATAATTTTATTTTCAATAAAACAACCTCTCAAAACATCACATTGTTTTGCACCCAAAGCTCTTTAAGGTATCCACTTTGCACACTATGTGAACACTTGTAAGTCATTAAAACAAAATTTCAGTTCAATACCATTTAATGAAACCAACAATTCAGTTATGGGGCATCCCAATGTGAACCAAGAAGTTATATCTTTTAAAAACCACCATTTTCACACAAACATGGCACTTAAAGCCCATTTGCTTCCCAAACACCATTTAATCAAACTTTCACAGAAACAAAAAAAAAGAATAAACATAAAAAACAAGATTTTCAGTCATAATAAAGTTCAATAAAATCAACCAAGTAATTATAGGTCATCCCAAAATGAACCAATGAATGATTTGAATGAAAAACCCCCAATTTCACCAAAAATTGGAACTTAAAATTCAATTTCATTATAAATGCAACTAAAACCAATTTTTACAGAAACATTCAAGGGAAATAAACATTATGGTACCATGACCACAACAATCTAATTCACAAAAATTTCACACAAAATGGAATCACCTACCAAAACCAAGGAAACCCTTGAACCCTTTGTGCGAAAACTCAAACGCACCACCGCCACACCTCAAGGAAGGTAAACCAGACCTAAAACCAGATTTTCAGACCATGAAACACAAGATAAAACCCTAATTTTTAAACCCTAATCCCTGGAAATTAGGAACCTCAATGATAAGGGAATAAACCCTAAGTAAATTAGATGTAACCCTAAACAAATTGAAAGAAGAAAGAAGGAGAACAACTTACTTAAAATATCTTGTATAAATCTCCCCCAAAAATACCTTTATCTGATTTTAAAAAAAACTCAAACCTTTATGGGAGGTTCGAAAAAAGATATGGAGATCATTTAGGAATTTGAATGGGGGAAAAAGAGTAAAAATTGAGAGAGATATGAAGGAATGAACTTACCTCTTCAAATCTTTACGATTTGAGGAAGCCTATGAAGTTCGGAACCAAATTGCGATTAACCAGAGCTCCAAAGAGGGGGGAGAGAGAAGGGTCGCGCGGCTGGATTCAGTGGGCTTGGTCTCCACTTGGAATCACCGAAAAATCCCAAAAAATTAATAAGATATAACATAATCACAATTTATTTTTAAAACAGGAATTGGGATTTCGGGCAGGCCCAACCCCTTAGATAAAAACCCAAATAAACCCTGGTTATGGATTTCTAAAAGCTCCAAATTACCTTGGTGGTGTTAATAGGTTATGGTAGGTCAAGTAGGAATTTGAATGGATGAAAAATGTTGAAAAATGAAAACGTTATAGAAGATACAAAATTTCTTTTTTAATCTGAAATTGGGCTTATGGTTTGGCCCAATTCATGAATACTCATCTATTCCTCCCTAAAACCTAGGTAAACCCCCAAAACAAAGCAAGGATGTAAATTAAATGAAAAAAATACCTTTAAAATATGTCTTGTATGTGAAAATTCTCCCCACCATAAATCATTCCACCCCCGGAATGCCACAACAACACCAGATGCAAAAGCAAAGCCCAAACGATAGACCAAGACAGGCTTCCTTGCCACGTTTTCACCCGCTTCAAAAAGGACGAACATCTCTAGTTGATCAAACAAAGGAAGATAATACTCTCACCAACCAAAAATAACCCCACTTACTTAAAATTATGAAACACGTTCAAAACACATCCCAAAACAAAACACCTCAAACACTACAAGACGATGCTCAAGCAATCCACTTGAAACGAACACCGAACTCAAATAACACTACCACAACATTACGTAAACAAAACTATTGGGTGTTATCCAACCCCAAATATACCCACATAACAAATTTGTGGATATATAGACTTGAACGATACTACCTCCTACCTAGAATACACCAAGGAGAAAACTGAGTCACTATTACGGGGTGACCCAATCCGGACATCCCACCACCATGGATAACTCAATTTCTAAGACAGAATAAGGATAACAATTGGGGAAGGAACGAACAGTCTCCCCATCATAAGGGGAAAACTAACATTATTACTTTTCAAAGATAACACACAGGATACCCATGATGGGTCTCCCCACCATAATAACAAACAAAACTTTCCTTAAGACAAAATCAATACACTAACAGGGGGCCTTGAACAGAATTCCCAGCATTAGGGGTAGATTAATATCAGAATTCTTCCAATGAAACTTACATGAGTCCCATTGTGGGTATACCCCAAACAAAACCCAACCATCTTAACTAAATAGTATGGTATAACAACAACAAAAAACAAAAGAATTTTAAGGAGCTGGCATGGTCGCATGGTTGGTTCACACGGTTTGGGAAACCGTGGGTTAACTGTTCGGATCATTCTGTCCAAAGAGGGAACTTCACACTGTTTCCTTGGCCAAGGATCATAAACGTGCGGAGACCATGCGGTAGCTACTGTCTCTTATCACACGGTCCCTTGTGTTGGTACACAGTTTCTACTAACCGTGCACAAACTATGCACTTCAACCTGCCTAACCCAAATTTTAAACTTTTCTCCAAAAACACAAGGGAACCCAAAGGGGAAAAAAATCAACTCAGGGTACGACATGGGAACAAGGTACTCACACCTCTTTCCACCAAATGAGAGAAATTGGAACAAGACGACGACACCAGAGGTTTAAACTATTCCTATCTTTCATATTGAGGATATGACCTTGACCAAAAGTTTGAACGACTCTTGGATTTCCCCTAACTACGCGCCAGCTTCTCTCTGGGGCCTATGGCTGGAGCTCAATGGATTGAAGCATCTTCGGCCTCGTAGTTAGGATTTGGAAACCCCTAAAATAAAAATCTTCTTACAGTGACAAAAACAATTATACTATAATCTCAGAAGGTCTCATTGATACATGACACACTTCAAACCCGCTTTTCCACAACCCATCATTTTACCAAAACAAGAACATAGAGGATGCGCACACATCGCCCCTTTTTTTTCTCCGGATGCTAAACAGCAGAATGAAAGGACGTATAGAAACACATTCCTCTAGAAAATAGGATTTATAATTCCCTATAGGTAGACACACATCCATAAAAATAGAGACTTTCATAAGATTGCACAATCTTCACCCTTATAGTCAAATGAACACATGACATCGCAAGGCATCACCGAACATGACCATTGTGGATAAAATAAAACACAAGGAGAGGGACCTTGTACTGAGTCCCAAACAGCACATGATTCCAGCAAGTGTTCATAATAGCCACTCTTGGCCCGATCTTGCACACTGGTGGCCTAACATGAACTCTTGCTTCAATGATACTGAGGAAATACCCAGAGGCCCTTTAAGACATCATTCTACAATGACAACCCTGATCTTCATTGACCTTCAACAACTTAGGAAAAATAAGAAACTAAGGTCTATTTCAACCTCCCACAAACACTCTCCCACTGTAGGGGGATCCACATAATTGAAAAAGAAGAGGGGTAAACTCAATCTCCAAACCTCAAGAAAAAAGTCCTTATGTTGATCAATTGGAGGATCATCCAACGGTGAATCACCATAGGCCAAATATGAATAATACTTTAAAAATTTATGGGGGTGTACCCTAGCCTACAAGAAAACCCAAGGACCCAACCAATCTGGTCATTTGGTCACAAAATACCACAAACCTGAACCAAACACATGATGGGAGCCACCACATTGGCCTCCCAAACGTTTCCTCAAAAGAGACCACTGACCAACACTTCATTCCAACTTATCAATGAAACACCAAACCAAAACATCGTTCAAACAAGATGGGTTATTGAACTCGAAACATCCCACAATAATAATCCTGAAAACACATAATCCATACCTCGGAACCATACATTATCAAAACACAACACTTTCCTTCAAAAAAATTATTTAAAAAAAACAGTGTTGGTGGGTTGTGCATTTACCAATGGTATCTCATGAGCCTCACACATGCTTGTTTACATGCCACAATGGGAACCCACATCATATCCATCCATATTCCCAAATAAACCTATGCATGTGGTCACCCTTGAGAGCACCAATTACCAAAAATCAAACCTTTCCTCTTTTTAAAATAAACACTTTTAACCACACTTTCCCTTTCTCAAAAACAATAACCATAATATCAAAACCCAATTTTTCATCTCACAAACCAATTTAGAAAAGAATCCATAATTCAATAAAATCACATATTCATTCCTTTCACAATCATTTCAAAACATTTCAACCCATTTCAAAAAATATATAATTTCATGAAAAACACCATTTCAGAAATCTCCATTTAATTAATAACTCAACTCTTCTCATTTCAAGAAAAGGTTCTAAACGTTCATAATTATTTTTTGATCAGTAGTCACCAAACCCAAAATCCATCTTCAACCCCCACACAAAAATTCTAGAACACTTAATTCAATCCAAAACACTTTTCCTCGGTTTAAAAAAATTCCATTAGAAACATATTTTCAAAACCCCAATTAACATAGTTCATACTTTCAAAAGAGGTGTAAAAACATAATTTACCCTTTTTAAATAATTCTGAAATTTCATTTATAGGCATTAAAAAAAACATAAAACCATTTTCAATTTACTAGAAAATAACTTCACAAAAATTCACACTCGTTAAAGTGAAGTCATTTTTTTTTGCTTAAAAAAACCAAGTTTCCAAGATTCCAAAACAAAGAGACACAAGACAATGTGAGAGGAAACTAGTTTCGGTGGGTGACTTGGACATATGGTTGGCAGCCATATTCCAATCACTTCTCCATCACGAGAGTATTCAAGGGAAATATCCATAGCTCCACATGGCTTGTCAGGCCCTGCGAGCTCACTGAGATTATTTTCCCAACTCTCCTTTCATTTCCCATAGTCATCATTAAACCAAGAAAACCAAAGGACTCAGATAAATCCATACTACCCATGGTGACTTGAATCCCGTCATGAGGTGTGCTGGCCAGGCACACTACCCATGACTGAAATTTTAAGTCCCAAAAATCCTAGCTCCAGACTATGCTGACTCTTCCCCAAATAACATGACCCAAGGAGCGAACCTCCTCTGATACCATTTTGTCACGAACCAAATCTGGTCGCCGCCAAAACCGGCACCAAACCTATCCCGTGACATGACTTGAAGGGCGTTCCCTATCCCTACGGGCTGGAAGAAGTTCTCGGGTATCGTTTATTTTTGTTTGGGAATGATTTACCCGAATATGAAGGCATAAAACATTAAAAACAATCAATAAACTGAATCTAAAAAATATAAACCAAACTATGTTTAAAAAAAACCAGAACTGAATACATATTTTTAAAGACACTACAAGTGGTCTAAAAACAAATAATGACAACATAAAGACATCCCCATGGACTCCACACGACAAGGGGGTCATCACCCGCAAGCCTTCTCCGCAACTCCGCCCCAACGATGGGGACTAACACCCTGAACCGCCATCACCCTTAGCCTTCCCTTTACCTGATTCAAGCATATGCAGGTCTAATTACACCCAAGGGGTGTAAGTAGGGTGTGAGCCTAAGCCCAATAGGATACCACCATATGATTCCAAAGATCATGCAATACAATGTGAACAAAACAAGCAATTTTAATACACAAGGTGAAACAGTGTTAAAATTCAAAGAAATGCAACTTTCAAATGAAAACGGTTTTCAATCCAAGAATTCCAGTATGTTAACACATTAAATAGACATGTGAGATACTGTAATGTACTACCAAAACACCCCACAACAAGGGTAAATACCACAAATCCAATGAGCATCAAAATTGGGAACACCCATAAGCACTAGGTTGTCTCGAGCCCTATGTACCTCGTACCTCAGTGTAGAGTAACCATAGAAAAATCCATTCTCGTGCACGAGCCACCAGTAGGGAACATACCCATAACCTAGTGGTCCCCAATCATCATCCACATATTTTAGTTAGAGTTGTCGTTATCCAAATACTAAGTGGATCAGGGACAAAACCCATCCGATCCACTAGCCGTACTAGTACAAATATGCCCCACCTAGGTGCCCGGGCTTCCCCTTTTGTGCTCAAACAATTTCAGCAAACAACACACATCCTTTTTCATATAAAATGTCACTAATAGTCACAAACAAATAGTACAGTAGCTACACACATTTTATACCATTTAAGACACACAATAAAATAATTTTATTTTCAATAAAACAACCTCTCAAAACATCACATTGTTTTGCACCCAAAGCTCTTTAAGGTATCCACTTTGCACACTATGTGAACACTTGTAAGTCATTAAAACCAAATTTAAGTTCAATACCCTTTAATGAAACCAACAATTCATTTATGGGGCAGCCCAATGTGAACCAAGAAGTTATATCTTTTAAAAACCACCATTTTCACACAAACATGGCACTTAAAGCCCATTTGCTTCCCAAACACCATTTAATCAAACATTCACCGCAACAACAAAAAAGAATAAATATTAAAAACATTATTTTCAGTCATAATAAAGTTCAATAAAATCAAATAAGTAATTATAGGTCAGCCCAAAATGAACCAATGAAAGATTTGAATTAAAAACCCCCAATTTCACCAAAAATTGGAACTTAAAATTCATTTTCATTATAAATGAAACTAAAACCAATTTTTACAGAAACATTCAAGGGAAATAAACATTAAGGTACCATTAACACAGCAAGCTAATTCAGAAAAATTGCACACAAAATGGAATCACCTACCAAAACCAAGGAAACCCTTGAACCCTTTGTGCGAAAACTCAAACGCACCACCGCCGCACCTCAAGGAAGGTAAACCAGACCTAAAACAAGCTTTTCAGACCATGAATATAAGGCCCCGGCCTTAAACCTTACTTAATATTGAATTAAATGAATAATTCACGTTGAGGATATTTTCAGGTTTAGAGTTTTAGAGAATTAGAACATAACTATTACATCTCAAAAGATTACAAAGTAGTCACTTCTACTAAGTTTCCTTAATAAAAAAAACTCTTTAAAAGAAACATGTCTAGTTCCATGTTTTATATAGCATGACATTCCCTTGATCCCATCCTTGACCTTATTCCAAATTAAGTCCTGTGAAAAACATTTCAAAAAAACTTGGGGTGAGCATAAAAAGCTTAGTAAGGGATACAGAAAGAATGAAAACTGTTAGTTTTTCAAACATCAAGTAAACCATATATACTCTATCAAAGTAATACCTTCACCTTCATGAAGTAGTAAAAACTCTTCACTGAATAAATTATCAATACTTACCTTTTTGTAACCAAAGGATTACCATAAAACCCATATAAAGAACATATAACATATATAAAGGTCACTTGGGACATAAACATACTTAAGTGGAATAACCATACGGTCGACTTCCACACATATCACTTAATGGAATAGCCATACGGCCAATTTCCATACATACTCAATGGAATAGCCATACGGCCGACTTCCATACCCAATGCATTGGAGGTTATAACGTAACCACCCGTCCTGGTATTCACGGCCCCACCCGTCATATGGTTTATAAGGTAACCACCCGTTAAAATGTCCAAGTGCCAATATAAAATCATAAAACATAAAACCAATATAAAGGAATGATAACATTTCCACATTTCAATCACAATATATCATAAATATATTGACATAATAAAATCATTTATCAAAACCATTTTCAATACCAAAATACATAAAAGAGTATATGGTATTTATTTTATTTTAAAAACATTACGGCTTGTTGAGGAAGCCAAAGACCAAATAATACTCACGGCGGCGGAAAAGGTCGTTGTCACCGCGTACGTTAAAAAACATTCCTTTTTGTCGTTTAGTAAAACGCTTAGTAGAAAAAGATTCCTTTTGTATAAAAGTAAAATTCAAAGGGGTTTATACAACGTATAAAAGAAAGTTGTGTATAAAACGAAATATGCCTCAATGAAAGGAGATTGAGACGAAGTCTCTTACCTCAGGTCTGACTTGACTTGATCGTTCTTTAACATCCTGAATAATAAACTTGAGTTAATTTATACTTGATTAAGAACCTTTTTAAAGTTCATTATTCCTTTTATATCACTTATTTCCATGTTATAAACATTATTTAACCATTTAAGTTAATAATGTTTGTTTTGTCAATATTTGGTTCTTAAGTCGAAAGTGGACTTCTTACAATTACATGTTGTTCGTGTGGTCAAAGGTTCTTTATATCCAGAATGAAATTCCTGATTTGGATATCATATATATCATATATATCCAGCACATACATGTATTTATAATATTACATAATCATTTAGAGGTAAGAAATGAAATGCACCGTTCATGGAGACGGTAAGCCGTACGTACGCATGAACGCTAATTTCATTTCTATTTCATATTTTATAGAATGAAATCATAATGATATAAAAGTATATTATAATTCCAGTATAATAACATATATAATATCATTAACTTTATCCTTTACACATCCCACATATGGTATTAACGAATCAAATCACTTTCAGGGGGCGGTAGTCCGCACTTCCTAAAATGAAGATATCGTGTTTACCCATAATGGAAACAATAATGGTATGCCATAAATGAAAAATACAGAAGCTTAAGGAAAGAATAAACATATTATATATCATATATAAAAATAGTGACATCATAATGGCCACCTTTGAAGGTGTTAAATGAGTATTGAACAATCATCATTTCGGGAGGCAGAATTTCACCATCCACGGAAACCGTATGTTCTTTAACCATTTGATGTAGTTGTGTGAGAGTTTAGCTTGAATAAATCTTATAACAACATCCTAGTATATTTAATATACTGGTGTTGTTATAAAATAAGTAAATAACAAGATTTTAGGGGGTTGGAGAAGAAAAATAAAACAAATGAACAAGAGAGAATGAATCACCTTTAAAGGTGTAACTCCTTTTGGTTTGAGCCTAAAGGCTTCCTTTGAAATGATTATTCCCAAACGGAATCCTATAGGATGAGGAGGGGGATGTGTAGAGAGTAAATGGGCAGGCTTTGGCCGAGCCAAAGGCTTGAGGAGTGTGTGAAATGAGGTAGAGGTGGGGGCCTTTTATAAGAGGAGAGGAGGGGCACTTTTGGAAAGTAAGGAAATATTACTTTATTTGAAAATGTGTTTCGGTTTTAAAAGGTCCAACATTGATATAATTCGTGGATAAGGTGATAAGGGTTCGAAATCTACCCATACAATAGGTGTTTGACATGTTTTGGTTTTAGATATTACATTATCTTTCCATTTTATTTAAATCATTAAATAATGAAGTCATCACTTCATCATAATGATGTCATAAATAATTTAATTTATTTAAAGTCTAAAAATTATAATAAAAATACTATAATTTAGTAAATCTTTTTATCTTTCCAATGAATATTTATAATCAAAAATCGGATCTTTATAACCCCATGTAAAAATTGTTTTCGTAAAACATATTATGTTTGTGTCATTTTTACTTTTATTTAAAAAAAAGAATTAAAGTCATTATCTCACCCAAGTGGCTCCATGGGGTCCCCTAAATCGACCCATGGGTTGTCTTGGTCGGCCATGACACAAAAAATAGGGTTAGGACATGTGTCAAGCTCATCTCATTTTATTTAAGCATTATTTTTACCTTAAACTACACTAATTACCTCTAATCGCGATTAAAAACTTAATAAGTTACTATTCACCAAAAAATTATTTTAATCTCATTGAACCACATTTTACTTCTTAATGAAAACCATGTATGTCGGATTTTTGAAGATCAAAACACAATGATTTCAAAATTTCATTTAAACGGAAAATCAGTTTTTATAAGTACCACTTAGTGGTTTCACTATTCATCAAAAATTGAAGTTTTTCAGAAAATTACCAAAAATTCACCCTAAGCTATATTTGATATTACGAATTCAAAAATGAAGTCTATTTTACAAAATTCAAAATATATAAGTCGCATTAATTAATTTAATAATTAATTCCCGTTGTCAGAGCAAATAGCGTGTTTTTATGAAACAATAAGTATCAAAAGATTGACACTAGTTTAAGTCTGATTTCAAAGTGAAATTAATTCCAACGACCACTATTGTATTTAATGGTAAAAATATTTTCTAATTTCACTTTAAAACCAATTAAAAAGATGATCTAATCATATAAATAAATTAGATTAAAAAGAGGTTTTGAATTAAAATACAACATTTTACACTATTCATTAAAAAAATGAACATTATCGGAAAGGTACCAAAAATTTACACAAAGTAAATTTTGATGTCCTGATTCTAAAGAAGAGTTATTTTTGGTCCAATATAATTTATAAGATTGATCAAAACTATATTTAATGACGGTTCTCCGTCAAAAGGTGATAAGTGAACCCTTAGTGAAAATTAGGGTATAAAAGCCTAAAATTGAACTCTTTCCGTATTTTAATCCTTTATCTTTTATTGGGTAAATGTAAAAACATTTAAAAACATATATAATCATATTTTAGTTATTTCTATCCATTCCCGCCGGTACAACGGCTACTTGTTAACTAACATTTAAAATAATATTATTTCATTACTTGTGTGCAACGTAAGTTTTCAAAGAAACTCATCGTTGCGTATCGAGTACGCTATCGAACGTAGAAACCCCTTTTAATTAAAATTAATATTTTATTCGTAAATATTAATAAATATGAAAATTCTTTATTCTTTAATTACCTGGGATGTTACATCCTTCCCCCCTTTTGGGAATTGCGTCCTCGCAATTTTATTCACTTATCAAAATAAGTGGGGGTATTTATCCCTCATAGCATTTTCAGATTCCCACGTTGCCTTTTCAATCACATGGTTTTTCCACAAAACCTTTACCTGATGAATCACCTTATTCCGTAACACCTGCTCCCTGTGGTCAAGAATCAGGACTGGTTGTTCTTCATAAGATAGGTTCTCTTCCAGCTGAACTACCTCTGGACTCAAAACATGAGATGGATCTAGCATATACTTTCTCAACATCGAAACGTGAAAAACAGTGTGTACCTGAGATAAACTCGGAGGTAAAGCCACTCGGTATGCAACGGATCCAACTCTCTCCAGAATTTCATATGGTCTAATGAACCTTGGACTCAGCTTTCCTTTCTTACCAAATCTCATCACACTTTTCCAAGGAGAAACCTTGAGAAAAACATGATCACCTACCTCAAAAGATAGATCATTCCTCTTGTTGTCTGCATAACTCTTTTGCCTGCTCTGAGCTGTTCTCATGTGCTTCTGAATCAACTGAACTTTTTCTGCCATCTCTTCTACCAATTCTGGTCCCATCAACTTCCTTTCACCCACTTCATCCCAAAATGCTGGAGTTCGACACCGCTTCCCATATAATGCCTCAAATGGTGCCATCTGTATACTGGAATGAAAGCTGTTATTATAAGAAAACTCAACCAAAGAAAGATGTTGGTCCCAACTTCCCTGATAATCCATCGAACAAGCTCGTAGCATATCCTCCAAGGTCTGAATTGTTCGTTCTGACTGCCCATCTGACTGAGGATGAAAAACTGTACTAAAATTTAATTTAGTACCCAACGACTTCTGGAGGCCTTTCAAAAAGTTAGATGTAAACCTGGGATCACGATCAGATACAATGGAGAGGGGAACTCCATGTAACCTGACTATCTCTTTAAGATACAAACAGGAAAGTTGATCTAGGGAAAAAGTATCTCGTATAGCAAGGAAATGAGCAGATTTAGTCAAGCGATCAACAATAACCCAGATTGCATTATTACCTCGAGATGTCCTCGGTAATCCCACAACAAAGTCCACGGATATGTTTTCCCATTTCCACCCTGGCACTGGTAAAGGCTGAAGCATCCCTTTCGGTAACTACCGCTCTGCTCTAACCTGCTGACAAGTCAGACACTTCACAGTAAAATCAGCAATATCTCTTTTCATTCCATCCCACCAGTAATACTCCCGCAGATCTCTATACATCTTAGTACTACCAGGATGAACTGAAAACGGGGAACTATGAGCCTCACATAACAACTCAATCTTCAACAGTGAATCACAAGGCACAAATAATCCCTTCCCAAACCTCAAAACACAATCATTATCAATGTTGAATTCAGGCAACTTACCTTTCTGAACCAGCTCTACCTTTTTCTGTAACTCACTGTCTTTCTTCTGTGTTTGCTTGATTCTGTCTGATAGAGAAGATTTCACTGATACCTGAAACAAAACAAAAGAACTTCCTGCACCGAAAACTTCTATGCCAAAGTTCATCAAATCTTTAACCAAAGGATCACGTTCCAAATGCAACATTTCTAATGAAGCATTACTTTTTCGACTCAAAGCATCAGCCACTTTATTTGCTTTTCCCGGATGGTAATGAATTGTACAATCATAATCCTTGATTAATTCCAGCCATCTCCTCTGTCTCATGTTCAATTCTTTCTGAGTGAATATATATTTTAAACTTTTGTGATCAGTATATATTTCACACTTTACTCCATACAAATGATGCCTCCAAATTTTTAAAGCAAAGACAACAGCAGCTAATTCCAAATCATGTGTAGGGTAATTTACCTCATGAGTTTCCAACTGTCGTGAAGCATAAGCAATTACCTGATCATTATGCATAAGGACACAACCAAGTCCCTTCAACGAAGCATCACTGTATATAACAAACTCACCATTCCTGGAAGGAAGTGCCAAAACTGGAGCATTCACCAATCTTCTCCTCAACTCCTGAAAACAATCATCACATTCTTTTGTCCATATAAACTTAACACCCTTACGAGTTAGCTTAGTCATTGGACTAGATAATCGTGAAAAATTTTCAACAAACCTTCGGTAGTAACCTGCCAAACCAAGAAAACTACGGATCTCGGTTACATTTGTGGGTCTTGGCCATTCTTCAACAACTTTTGTTTTAGTAGGATCAACAATTATGCCATCTTTTGAAACAATGTGACCTTGGAATGAAATTTGTTGTAACTAAAACTCACACTTGCTAAATTTTACATATAGTTTATTTTCTTTTAAGGTTTAAAAAATAACCCTTAAATGACTTTCATGTTCCTCTTTACTTTTAGAAAACACCAAAATATCATCAATAAAAAAACAACCAACATTTTTCACCTGAGTCAATTGTGCCATCACTGCAACAAACTGTTTAGTTCTGATTCTGACCACATCAGGATACTGATTTGAAAGGTCATTTCCCTCTGTATACCTTCCCAGAAAAGCTGTTTTGTTTCCTCTATGAAAAACCATTCTTAACACAGAAATATCTTAGGCTAAGCAACATGGTAATCCGTAAATGCTATATCATTTCAATCATATTATAATTTAACACTTTTCTAACTCCTAAAGTTGTCTAAACTGACCTTTGATACCAACTATAAGGCCCCGGCCTTAAACCATACTTAATATTGAATTAAATGAATAATTCACATTGAGGATCTTTTCAGGTTTAGAGTTTTAGAGAATTAGAACATAACTATTACATCTCAAAAGATTACAAAGTAGTCACTTCTACTAAGTTTCCTTAATAAAAAAACTCTTTAAAAGAAACGTGTCTAGTTCCATGTTTTATGTAGCATGACATTCCCTTGATCCCATCCTTGACTTTATTCCACAATAAGTCCTGTGAAAAACATTTCAAAAAAACTTGGGGTGAGTATAAAAAGCTCAGTAAGGGATACAAAAAGAATGAAAACTGTTAGTTTTTCAAACATCAAGTAAACCATATATACTCTATCAAAGTAATACCTTCACCTTCATGAAGTAGTAAAAACTCTTCACTGAATAAAGTATCAATACTTACCTTTTTGTAACCAAAGGATTACCATAAAACCAATATAAAGAACATATAACATATATAAAGGTAACTTGGGACATAAACATACTTAAGTGGAATAACCATACCGTCGACTTCCACACATATCACTTAATGGAATAGCTATACGGCCAATTTCCATACATACTTAATGGAATAGCCATACGGCCGACTTCCATACCCAATGCATTGGAGGTTATAATGTAACCACCCGTCCTGGTATTCACGACACCACCCGTCATATGGTTTATAACGTAACCACCCGTTAAAATGTCCAAGTACCAATATAAAATCATAAAACATAAAACCAATATAAAGGAATGATAACATTCCCACATTTCAATCACAATATATCATAAATATATTGACATAATAAAATCCTTTATCAAAACCATTTTCAATACCAAAATACATAAAAGAGTATATGGTATTTATTTTATTTTAAAAACATTACGGCTTGTTGAGGAAGCCAAAGACCAAATAATACTCGCGGTGGCGGAAAAGGTCGTTGTCACCGCGTACGTTAAAAAAACATTCCTTTTTTCGTTTAGTAAAACGCTTCGTAGAAAAATATTCCTTTTGTATAAAAGTAAAAGTCAAAGGGGTTTATACACCGTATAAAAGAAAGTTGTGTATAAAACGAAATATGCCTCAATGAAAGGAGATTGAGACGAAGTCCCTTACCTCGGGTCCGACTTGACTCGATCGTTCTTTAACGTCCTGAATAATAAACTTGAGTTAATTTATACTTTATTAAGAACCTTTTTAAAGTTCATTATTCCTTTTATATCACTTATTTCCATGTTATAAACATTATGTAACCATTTAAGTTAATAATGTTTGTTTTGTCAATATTTGGTTCTTAAGTCGAAAGTGGACTTCTTACAATTACATGTTGTTCGTGTGGTCAAAGGTTCTTTATATCCAGAATGACATTCCTGGTTTGGATATCATATATATCATATATATCCAGCATATACATGTATTTATAATATTACATAATCATTTAGAGGTAAGAAATGAAATGCACCGTTCATGGAGACGGTAAGCCGTACGTACGCATGAACGCTACTTTCATTTCTATTTCGTATTTTATAGAATGGAATCATAATGATATAAGAGTATATTATAATTCCAGTATAATAACATATATAATATCATTAACTTTATCCTTTACACATCCCACATATGGTATTAACGAATCAAATCACTTTCAGGGGGTGGTAGTCCGCACTTCCTAAAATTAAGATATCGTGTTTACCCATAATGGAAACAATAATGGTATGCCATAAATGAAAAATACAGAAGCTTAAGGAAATAATAAACATATTATATATCATATATAAAAATAGTGACATCATAATGGCCACCTTTGAAGGTGTTAAATGAGTATTGAACAATCATCGTTTCAGGAGGCAGAATTTCTCCATCCACGGAAACCGTATGTTCTTTAACCATTTGATGTAGTTGTGTGAGAGTGTAGCTCGAATAAATCATATAAAAACATCCTAGTATATTTAAGATACTGGTGTTGTTACAAAATAAGTAAATAAAAAGAGTTTAAGGGGTTGGAGAAGCAAAATAAAACAAATGAACAAGAGAGAATGAATCACCTTTAAAAGTGTAACTCCTTTTGGTTTGAGCCTAAAGGCTTCCTTTGAAAGGATTATTCCCAAAGGGAATCCTCTAGGATTAGGAGGGGTATTTGGAGAGAGTAAATGGGCAGGGGTTGGCCGAGCCAAAGGCTTGAGGAGTGTGTGAAATGAGGTAGAGGTGGGGGCCTTTTATAAGAGGAGAGGAGGGGCACTTTTGGAAAGTAAAGAAATATTACTTTATTTGAAAATGTGTTTCGGTTTTAAAAGGTCCCACATTGATATAATTCGTGGATAAGGTGATAAGGTTTCTAAATCTACCCATCCAATAGGTTTTGGACATGTTTAGGTTTTAGATATTACATTATCTTTACATTTTATTTAAATCGTTCAATAATGAAGTCATCGCTGCATCATAATGATGTCATAAATAATGTAATTTATTTATAGTATAAAAATTATAAAAAAACTACTATGATGTAGGAAATCGTTTTATCTTTCCAATGAATATTTATAATCAAAAATCGGATCTTTATAACCCCATGTAAAAATTGTTTTCGTAAAACATATTATGTTTGTGTCATTTTTACTTTTATTTTAAAAAAGGCATTAAAGTCATTATCTCACCCAAGTGGCTCCATGGGGTCCCCTAAATCGACCCATGGGTTGTCTTGGTCGGCCATGACACAACCAATAGGGTTAGGACATGTGTCAAGCTCATATAATTTTATTAAATCATTATTTTTACCTTAAACTACACTAATTACCTCTAATCGCGATTAAAAACATAATAAGTTACTATTCACCAAAAAATTATTTTAATCTCATTGAACCACATTTTACTTCTTAATGACAACCATGTATGTCGGATTTTTGAAAATCAAAACACAATGATTGAAAAATTTCATTTAAACGGAAAATCAGTTTTTATAAGTACCACTTAGTGGTTTCACTATTCATCAAAAATTGAAGTTTTTCAGAAAATTACCAAAAATTAACCCTAAGCTATATTTGATATTATGAATTCAAAAATTAAGTCTATTTTACAAAATTCAAAATATATAAGTCGAATTAATTAATTTAATAATTAATTCCCGCTGTCAGAGAAAATAGCGTATTTTTATGAAACAATAAGTATCAAAAGATTGACACTAGTTTAAGTCCGATTTCAAAGTGAAATTAATTCCAACGACCACTATTGAATTTAATGGTAAAAATATTTTCTAATTTCACTTTAAAACCAATTCAAAAGATGATCTAATCATATAAATAAATTAGATTAAAAAGAGGTTTTGAATTAAAATACAACATTTTACACTATTCATTAATAAAAATGAACTTTATCGGAAAGGTACCAAAAATTTACACAAAGTAAATTTTGATGTCCCGATTCTAAAGAAGAGTTATTTTTGGTCCAATAGAATTTATAAGATTGAACAAAACTATATTTAATGACGGTTCTCCGTCAAAAGGTGATAAGTGAACCCTTAGTGAAAATTAGGGTATAAAAGCCTAAAATTGAACTCTTTCCGTATTTTAAGCCTTTATATTTTATTGGGTAAATGTAAAAACATTTAAAAACATATATAATCAGATTTTATTTATTTCTATCCATTCCTGCCGGTACAACGGATACTTGTTAACTAACATTTAAAATAATATTATTTTATTACTTGTGTGCAACGTAAGTTTTCAAAGAAACTCATCATTGCGTATCGAGTACGCTATCGAACGTAGAAACCCCTTTTAATTAAAATTATTATTTAATTCGTAAATATTAATAAATATGAAAATTCTTTATTCTTTAATTACCTGGGATGTTACAATGAAACACAAGATAAAATCCTAATTTTTAAACCCTAATCCCTGGACATTAGGAACCTCAATGATAAGGAAATAAAACCTAAGTAAATTGGATGTAACCCTAAACAAATTGAAAGAAGAAAGAAGGAGAACAACTTACTTAAAATATCTTGTAGAAATCTCCCCCCAAAATACCAGTATCTGATTTTAAAAAAACTCAACCCTTTATGGGATGTTCGAACAAGGATATGGAGATAATTTAGGAATTTTAATGGGGGAAAAGAGTAAAAATTGAGAGAGATATGAAGAAATGAACTTACCTCTTCAAATCTGGATGATTTGAGGAAGCCTATGCAGTTTGGCCCCAAATTTCGATTATACAGAGCTCCAAACAGGGGGTAGAGAGAAGGGTCACGTGGCTGGATTCAGTGGTCTTGGGCTCCGCTTGGAATCACCGAAAAATCCCAAAAAATGAATAAGATATAACATAATAAAAATTTATTTTTAAAACAGGAATTGGGATTTCGGGCAGGCCCAACCCCTTAGATAAAAACCCAAATAAACCCTAGTTATGGATTTCTAAAAGCTCCAAATTACCGTGGTGGTGTTAATAGGTTAGGGTAGGTCAAGTAGGAATTTGAATGGATGAAAAATTTTGATAAATGAAAAAGTTATAAAAGATACAAAATTTATTTTTTAATCTAAAATTGGGCTCACGGTTTGGCACAATTCATGAATACTCATCTATTCCTCCCTAAAACCTAGGTAAACCCCCAAAACAAAGCAAGGATGTAAATTAAATGAAAAAAATACCTTTAAAATATGTCTTGTATGTGAAAATTTTCAACTATGTCATCATCCTTTACTGGATATTATTCTTGATTAAGGTTGATTTATTATAATACAATATTCCATATTGTTTTGAATGAGTTATGATTTGTTTGAATGTGGATGTGATATTTTTATACCCTTTATGGTTTATGGTTGATGTATTGGAATTTTTTATTCTTTTTTTAATACGAATGTTTATGTTATGTTTCAACCTTTTCATATGAGAAACGAATTGGACTTAGTAAGTGAGGGGTGAAGCCCGTTATAGCTCCTCGATGCATCGGTATGTATCATGAGACAAATTAGTGTCTTGTCACAAGTCCTTGACAAAAATTTTATTTTTATTCTTGGAACGACACTTTGACTATTTGGTAATGATGTCCGACGTTAGGCATTCTCTCATTATTAAATTAATTATTACATGTTATTATTCGACTTGTAGAATATCCATGTGCATGTTTATATGGTAATGTTTGATTTATTTTCTCCATATTATGTTACAGTCTGTGTTTAAAAGGCTATGGTTTTTATTACACATCTTGCCTTAAAAGTTTATAGCTTCCGCTAAATTATTTACCCTTACTGAGCATCTGAGATCACCCCTTTCTTATGTTTTTTTTCCCCAAGATTATAAGAAGTGTATTATGTTTGATATACAAGGTTAATCTTGGGGAATAATGGCATTCTCAACAGAATATTTATGTTGTGTTTTGTGTTTGAATGTGTAATTTAACGTTCATGTATGCAATCTATTTTCCAAGACTACTAAACCGATCAGTCCTTCAGGACTTGATTCCTTGTAATCATTCCAATGTATTAAAATAATGCACTGGATCTGGGCTTCTGGGGTCAGGGTGTTAGAGTTACATTTACAATTATTATCTGAAAACTATTAAAACATTAATGTTTATATTTTTAACCCATAAACCCCTCTCAAAAAGGTCCCCCCATGGAACCCATTTCCAAAAAAATCACCTCAACCCCAGAACAATAATCCACATATATAAGAAAAAAATATTATGATAGTATTATTATAAAGAATTAAATTAAACACTAATATGAACGAATACATAAAAAATTTAAATTTTTAAAAAAAGTCACACTTTGAGTTATAATGGTCACAATGTGCATTATACTGAGGTGAGGTTGATTTTGAAAATTTCACAAATGATGTATGGATTGTTTTCCTAAAGTATTAAAACAAATCGAATGTGTTTTCTTTGTTTTGAGTAGGTCACTTGTTCTTTTTAATGAAATTAATGTCAATTTCATATAATGACACATTTGGAGTTATAGTAGTCACACCATGCATGGGATGGGGGTTTTACTAATTCGTATATATCAAAAAATAATTAAGTATAATTTTCCTAAAGTATAAAAACAATTGAAATTCGTTTTATCTGCTTTAAGTATGCCACTTTTGTTTTTTACTAAATTGTCATTTCAAACTGGAAACACACAATGTGAGTCATATGGGTCACATCTTGTGTTTCCATAACATGATACTTCTTCCCACATATCACAAATGACTTATTAATTCCTTTCCTAAATTATAAAGTCAATCAAAGTGAATTTTCTTAGAATTCAGTGAGTGACACACATTTCAAATGAAATTGTCAAATTTAAAATGATAATAAGAACTTTGAATCATAACAATCACATTGTTCATCATATTGAGGTTTGGGTGATTCCTAAACATCAAAAATGACTCATGTAATATTGAATTAAATTATAAAAACAATCCAAATGTGTTTCCATAGTTTTTAGTTTGTCAATTGTTCCTTTTTCTAAAATTAATGTCAATTTAAAATAAAAAAACACACATGGAGTCATACTGATCACACTGTGGATCAAATTGAGGCGCAGTTGAATTATAAATGTAAAAAATGACTTATGGATCATTTTACTAATGTATTAAAATAATATCAATTCATTTTCTCTGTTTTGAGTAGGTCAATTTTCTATTTTACTAAAATTAATGTCAAATTTAAATAAAAAGATTCACTTTGAGTCATACCGATCACACTGTATGCCAGATTCAGGTTCAACTAATTCTTACATGTCTAAAATGATTTATGGATAATTTTCCTAAAGTTTTAAAACAATAAAAATGCATTTTTTTGGTTTTTAGGCCAGTAGTCCCTTTTACTAAAATTGATGTAAATTTTAAATAAAGAAGATTCACTTGGAGTCATACCAGTCACACCATGACTCAGATTGAGATAAGGATTATTCTTAAACATCCTAAATGACTCATGGATCATTTTATTAAAGTATCAAAACAAGGAAAATATGTTTTATTATTTTTCAGTAGGTCAGATGTTTTTTTACTAAAATTGATTTCAATTTTAAATAAAAAGATGCACTTTGAGTTATACAGGTCACAACGTGCATCAGATTTAAGTGTTTATGATTCCTACACATCCCAAATGACTCATGTATCATTTTACTAAAGTATAAAAACAATTATAATGTGTTTTATAGGATTTGGGTGGGTTAATTATCCTTTTACTAAAATTCATGTAAATTATAAATAAAAAAGACAGACGTGGAGTCTCACCGGTCACACTGTGCCTTAGATTGAGGTTCACCTAAATCCTAAACATCCCAAAGATCTCATGGATCATTTTAACAAATTATCAAAACAATAAAAATGTGTTTTCTCAGTTTTCATCACATCACTTGTTCATTTTTACTTAAAATGATGTCAAATTTAAATAAAAAGGCTCACTTAGAGTCATACCGGTCACAGTGTGCAACGAATTGAAGTGTGGATGATTCCAACATGTCTCAAATGACTCATTCATAATTTAATTTAAGTATTATAACAATATGAATGTTTTTTATTGGTTTTGAGTATGTCAGTTGTTCTTTTTAAAAATAATGATGTAAATTTTAAATAAAAAATATGCACTTGGAGTTATACTAGTAACATCGTGCCTCTGATTGAGTTGCAGCTGATTCCAACATGTTCCAAATGACTCATGGATCATTTTAATAAAGTATAAAAAAACGTGTTTTTCATTTTTTAGTATGTCACTTGTTCCTTTTTACTAAAATTGATGTCAATATTAAATAAAAAGATACACTTGGAGTCATACAGGTCACACTATGTGTCTGATTGAGGTTCGGATGATTCATACACATCTCAAATAACTCATGGATTGTTTTACTAAAGTATAAAATCAATCTGAATATTCCTTCTATTTTTTCAGTAAGTCACATGTCATTTTTACAAAAATTTTATTATAAACTAAAAAGACATACTTTGACTCATACGAATCATATCATGTATCAGTTTGACATGAGACTAATTTCTACACATCACAAATGATTTATGAATCTATTTCCTAAATTATCAAGACAATCTCACTTTTTAGTGGTTTTAAGTGAGTTACACATTTTGAAGTTGAATTTTAACTTTAAACTCATAACAAACACTTTGAGTCATACTGGTCACACCATTCATTAGATTGTGGTGCGGAAGATTCCTACACATTCTAAATTACTTATGGATCATTTTACTAAAGTATAAAAACAATGTAAATGTTTTTTTTTGGTTTTGTGTTTGTTAGTTGTCTATTTTACTAAAATTAATGTCATTTGTTTTAAAAAAAAGACACACCTAGAGTCATACCTGTCACACCGTGTGTCGGATTGAGGTGCCGCTAATTCCTACACATCCCAATGTCTATAAAAAATATTAACTTCAAATCATACAAAGATTATCATTTTATTTATTTTCTAAACTTCCAACATTGTATATTGATTCAAGAAATGTTTTTCAACTAACAACATTGAATCAATATGTAGTGTTGGTGGCTCAAAAAAGAAAAGTAATGGAAATCATGGTAACATTAGCAGAAAGTGACATTTTATCTATTCTATGGATTGTTATAGATAGTTGAAAGAAAAATATTTCTTACCAAAAGATCTGTTAAAATAACTAAATAAATATTCGATAATTATTATAGGTAAAATAACATACAAATAATTGATAATATGATGATAAAATTAATTAAATAAGTGGTAAGAATTCACCTTTTCATGATGGTTGTACACATTCTGGACCCATAACTACAAAAAAAATTCATTTTTATAAGAAAAAAATTCTTTTTTGAGTAACACTAAAATGAGATAAATAAAACATAACAATGAAAAAATCCATTACTTCTATAGAAGTCACATCTTCATGATATTTGTGTACATTTTGCGATCAGTTATGATGTGTATTCATTTGTAATAAAATGTTTACAGTCTTATGAATATGATTATTTTATAAAATCATAGTAGTACTGGAAAAATATAAATACACAAAGGATTAATAAATATTTTCAATGCAATAGAAATTAACTTTGAAAATTCCTCTTCAGGGATGTGTGATTCTTGATGGAATGTGATATCTCTCATAAATTTACAAAAAAAACCAAAATATTTTCCATTTGATTATTTTGGGCACTGTAGAAACTTTGAGAAAAATAAGTAATTTGTTTTGATATGTGTTTGGATAGTGAAATCTTATTATATATACCCTAATACTTATCTAGTTGTTGAACATGAAAAGTTCCTTGTGCGTAATTATTTTTCTCATTCCATGATTTTGACGATATTTAAAGATCGCTATATAATAATAGAATCCCCATTAAAACATATTGTAAATTATATAAATTGAAATTTAGTTCTAAAACATTGGATGAAGTGTATTAAAAATTGAAAAATGCCATCATGTGTGGTCATTTTATTGGTAATCCATGCAGTGAATCTAGAAAATAAATATTTGGAGTATCCAAATTGATCAAAATGGGCATACAATGTTTCATAAAACACAAAAATTAATAAGTAATAATGGAAATAAAAATATATTTGATGTGATTAAATTGAAGCATTTAACCCTTGCATCATTGGTATTAATCAGTGTATCTCATCCCCATGTTTTCATTCAAAATATTTGGCCAGGTTTGCAACTATTTCATCCATTTTTTTTAAATCTATTTTTTTGTTCTATAGAGGTGTCGCATGGACTAATGAGTCCAAAAATATTTCATGGGGAAATTCATTCAATAGGTATTGATATATATACCTGCAAAAAATATGAAATGTATTTAGTCATAATTAACATAGTAATATAGTTTTTGAATAATTAAATAATGAAAACATACCTCATGTATATATTTCAAAATAAGGCTCCTAACCATTCATAGTTGAGGAATTAATTTACATTCTAAAAATAAATGTAGTAAGTAACTTCCTCTCCACACATTTTTTTCTTCAAAATAAACTACAAGACTACTACCACTTTGTAACTTTGTATCTGTATGAACCTTCAATGTTAGTAAATGTGGATATTCAATGGGCAATGTAAAGTTGATTTAAAAAGATCTATTTGATCGGTTGGTTGATTCATTAGATGGTTTTGAGTTGACCTTTTGTTGCAACCCATTCCCTTTATCCATCTCTAATAACATTCATCGGTTCAGAACTTTTTCATTAATTGATAAAGGTTTAGCATGAAATATAGATTGGAAATGAATACCTCTTTTTCGACATGTATTTTTACAAGATCTGATAGCCAAGCGACGAATTTTTTAATATCATAGTCTACCGTATGAATATCTTCCTCATCAAGTAGAATATGCAGCTATGTACTCGACTAAAGGGATATTCTAATTGCCACTCTAAGATGACATGTTGGAAGTGGTATGTTGTGTAGCATGTCAACTTTGATATTGAACATTGTATACCCCACTATAAGGAAATTGGTGGGTGTTGATAAATATAAATCAAAACCATTTTCACAATATCAGTACAAGAAAGGCATCAATTTCTACCTGGTTCAAATTTCACAGAAACAATTATTAAAATATTGATTACCTCAACTAAGATAGCTCTTCGAGGGTAATGTCTCGCCTCAAAGTTGGTGGGGTGGGGGGATCTTCAAGAAATTGTTGTTCTTGAGTTTATTCTTCTTTTGCTTCACCCCATAACATTTTCTAGCAACTCAGACTCCTAAAGAAATGTTTCTTCAAGGGAATATATTCTCGTTTCATCTCTTCCCTTTAAGTATCTTGATCCTCTTGTTTTTTTTCTAAAAATATGTTCAGGGTGTCACCCCAAAACCCGCACCTCTCTGGAGGCCATACTATTTTGTCCACATCAAGGCCACTAATCGTAGGTGTTCATTTAGAAGAGGTGTTGATGATTATTGTGACTATTTCAAATAGAAAATATAATAAAATTAGTAATCATTGTTATGTAATAGTGAGTTAAAGAATTTTTTTTTATTATGTCCACCTTACACATGTTTCCCACACATTTTTTTGTTTTTTCACTTATTAGTATCCAATCTTTATTTAGACATGCCTCCTTCCATAGCAGATGACATGGTATGGAAGTGAAATTGGATTTAGATTCATCGATAAACATATAAATAGAAGAACATAATTATGTTGTTATTTCTTGTCACATAAAATTATTACAGTAGATTAAAAATGCGTACCAATGTTTTTCAATTGAAGTGTACCCCATCCTTGCGTTATGGTAGGGGTACGTTGGTTTTGCGACCCGTTCTCTATTTTCAGCAATCAGTTTCTATTTCATAAATAAAAAAATCTCATTCAAAGTGATGAATACAAATATTGTCAAACAATCTATTTCCAACCACAATGTTCCTGAAAATATAACACCCCACATTGGCCAAAAAATGCATCCCATGCTTCTTGGGTTATCATGTGTGCATACATAAGCGGTGGGTGCGACACTATACACAAAATTCGAGTTTAGCAGCGGTTTAAACCACCGCTAAATTTTTTTGCAATGGTTTTGAAAACCCGATGCTAAATCGTGTATTGACAATCAATTAGCAGCGGTTTTTCAAAACAATTGTAGAGTAATTTAGCAATGGTTTTTAATTTGTTTTAATTTGTTTTATTTTTTAATTTTTTTAAATTTTGTTAATATAATTTATAATTTTATTTTCCTAAATTTGTTATTTACTTATTATTTATCTTCATAATTTTTATATTACATTATATTATATTATTTATTAATTAATTATTAATTAATTATTAATTATTTAATTTTTTACTATTTATTACCATGAACATGTATATGCTCATGTATAAGCATGTGTCATAAATAGAGATTCTGCGTTGGGGGAGATTTAAACCCCTAACATCTTCTATATTTTCCAAAGACTTTACCAATCAAGTAGGCTCTTCATGTGGTGAATAAATAGAATTTAATATAATCAGATATATTAATTGAAAAAACAAACAATAGATAACAAAGAGATATAAATAATAAATAAATAATAAATAATAATAATAAATAAATATATAATAAGTAAAATTATAGTAATTAATAATAAATGAATAAGTAAATAATAAATAAATATTATTAAATAAATAAATAATAAAATTTTGAAAATACAATAATAAGATAATAAAATTTAGGAGATAAAATAATAAAATAATAAAATAACAAAAAAGTGAAAAAATAAAATAATACATAATACATAATACATAATACATAATAAACAATAAACAATAAATAATAAATAATAAAATTATAATAATAATTAAATAACAAATAAATAAATAAATAATAATAAGAACATAAATAATAAATAACTAAATAATAAATCAATAATAAATCAATAATAAATAAATAAATAAATAATAGTAAATAAATAAATAATAAAATTATGAATATAAAAAAATAAAATTAACAAATTAAAAAAATAAAATAAGAATTAATAAAAATAAATAATAAATAATAAATAATAAACAATAAACAATAAACAATAAACAATAATAAATAAATAATTATAAATAAATAATTGTAATGAATAATAAAAAGTATATCATAATAAATAAATCATAATAAATAAATAATAACAAATAAATAATAATAAATAAATATAATTAAATAAATAATATGTAAATAAAAAATAACTAATAAATAAACAAAAAAATTAATTATAAATAAATAATAAATAAATTAAAATAAATTAATAATAAATAAAAAATTTGGGAACCCTTAAAACACATAAAAATGTTAAGAAACTTTGAAACACTAAAACCCATAAAAACATTGAAACAATCATAAATTAGGATCCGAGAGTCCGTTTTGGCTCCACAACAATTCAAATTGAAGCTCATGAAATGAGATTCGATAAGGTATGGGGTACAGGCCGAACGAACACCCGAATCAGAAGTTACAACGGTTTGAATTTTATGAAATTGGGGTCGGTGACAAAAAACTCAGTTACTCAGTCCTTCTGGGCCTTTATGGGGATGAAAAACTAGGAAAATCTCATTGACCTTAGTTTGAGACCATTTATGTTATAGATCTCATCATTGTATTCAATTTTATATGTGGTAGAGCCTAAACAGGCACCCGAATCAAAAGTTATGGTTGTTTGATGTTTGAGTTCAATTTCTATTTTTTTGAAACAAAAATATATTTTATTCCGTTTATTATCACATGATTTAAATATCATGTTGTTTTGTCTCATTTCATAATCTTTTATTTTACTAGTCGTGGGGATGAAATGGACTCCAAGATCGAATGTTATGGTAACTTTATACCATGTCTTCTTTTCAGTTTTTTGTAGATTTGTCTTAAGTTTCATGTTATTATTAACTAATAATTATAAATTTTTATTAATTGACACATTATTGTTAATTAAAATTATAGATAATAAACTATATATGAGAGTGAATAATAAATAAATATTAATAATTAATAATTATTATTATTTAATATTTTTCCTTCTATTTCACGGCGGTTTCAAAAAAACACCGCTAAGAAATGATTTTTTTTGTATTTTTTTAAATAAAATTATAAAAAAATATTTTAAAAACATTTATTGGTCATTTTTATAAACTGAGATAAACAAAATATCACTAAATTTTACCCGAGAAAACATTCAGTGACGATTTTCAAAACCAACGCAAAAAAAAGTTCCGCTAAATTGATGTTTTCCTATAGTGTAGGTTTATTTTCCATTCAGCATATTTAAGATGATGTATCATTTGAATTGTGTGAAATCCTCTTTGAATACTTCCAGAAATAATTAATAAATATTTATTGTGGGATTCATCTACTATAATTGCACTCTCCATGGGATGATGAAGAATAAATCAATGTTTCTTTATTTTATTTTTTGGTAAAATAAAGAAATGATATCATAATGAAACCATAATCTCATCCCAAATCTATGTCTTAAGCATGAGAACAATATGGTTCCACGAACCTACATCATTAGAAACATGGTTTCGAGTGATGATTCCAAGATAACTACTGAACATGGATTTTTTTGGGGTAAACATACTGACCCCGCACATTCCATCTGACCTCAAATTTAATGTCTTTCCTTTTTTCCTTAAAAAATTTTCCTAACACCGTCATACTACGAAGCTCCTATTTTTTCTACATCATTGATCCTTATTCACCAACCATTTCCTATTATTAAACATCATCAATATTTTTGTAACACTTAAAGATTTTATAATATGTTATCTCTTCAAAATAATTCAATAGCTTGCGCTACACGCAACACCAAGTTCAAGCGCATCACGACCTATCAAAATAGCCGTTTTAAAAGTGGATATGAAGAGTATTAACCAAATTTTTCATTTTATATATATCCAATATAATTTTAGCATTCATATTTTGTGTTTTTTAGACATAATATAAGGACAAATTTAATTTTTTAGATAAAAGAAGTAATTTTCAAAAAAATAAAATTTTACCGCCTATTAATGGTGAACCATTTTTAAATGAAATATTTGACATTTTTATATTAAATTTTACAAAATAAAATTCATATTTAGAAGAGGGACATAAACATTTAGTTTGGAAAAAAATTTGGTGTTTTTATGATAACATTCATATTCTGATGAATAGGGAAAGATGCTAAATTTTAATTGAAACTAACATTTTTAATGAAAATAATTTATTGATTTAAATTATAGATTTTAATGGGTTTTAAGTATAATTATATTATATTTTTATCATTTATTACAATGTAGGTCATTATAAGTAATTTCACATTTAAATTGGTCAAAAACAAATGTCATTATTTTGATAGTTTTTACTTTTTTTAAAAACCCGTTTTTTGGTTTTGACGACAGAAATTATTTTAAATTAATAAATTAAACTTATATGTTTTGAATTTTGTAAAATAGGCTTCATTTTTTAATTCTTAATATCAAAATTAACTTAGGGTGAATTTTTGGAATTTTTCTGAAAACTTTCAATTTTTGATAAATTGTGAAAAACACTGCATTTTTTTAAACCAACATATTATTTAAATAATTATTTATTTTATTTAAATTTATTTTAAGTCAAAATAGATACATAATACCTATATAAGTTCAATTTAATTCATTTGATCCATTTTATAACAAAATTAGATGTATAAAAGTTTATTGAACTTTTTAAAGCCTTTTACCCACCACCTAGGCACATTTGCAAATTTTCATAAAACGTAATTTTACCGCTTCTATGAATTGAATTTCAAAAATATGAGAGACACGGTTGACATAATTATTTAAAATGTGGTTCAATAAAATAAAAATAATTTTTATTGAATAATAACTTTTGACTTTTATTTACCACGATTAAAAGTAAATACGGTAATTAAAGGTAAAAATGATATTATAATTACCGTAACACATGTCCTAATTCTATTTGATAAGTGTATTTAGTCAAAAACAAATATTAGGAATAAATTATGATAATTTTGGCCCACATTTATTAGATTAGGATATTTATTATTATTTAATTTAAAGAAGAGTTAAAAGTATTAAATTAAAAATTTAATAACTAAATACTTTTTAATATAAGGTTATACATAAGATAAATTAATCTATAAATATTCATTATAAAGATAAAAATATTTCCTACATCATGGTATTTTTTTTTATAAATTTTAGATATTAAATAGTTAAATTTATTTATGACATAATGGTGATGCAGTAATTACTATATTAATGAATGAATCAAATAAACCGTATTATAAATATTAAAATAAATATAATTTATATGTTTTGATGACATAAAATAATTTTCTAGGTGAATATGAAATTTTAGTGTTTATTCAATGAATATTTTTCTAAGTAATAATGTTGTTATGACATTCAAAAAAACCAAATACTAAATAGTGTAAAAATTGACATAAATACATTTTAAAACAAATATTATGTTATTAAGTGATATAATATTCCTAAAAATATAAGGTTCAGAAAAATGACTTATATAACTATAAATATGTAATTAATGAACAACTTGGGGTTCTCTTGCCATTTTACAGTACGTTTATTAACAATTTATTTTAACAATACAACAAGACATGGTAAAAGTGAAACTATTTAACTAAGGGTTAAATCTAAAAGATATGGTTAATATGGTGACCTAAACTTGTCTAAAACCTGTTGGTTGAGAGTATTTCTACCCATAATCATCTTAGAATTGAAATAAATCTATTTGGAACTATTAGAAACTGGAAATGAGTTTATAATAAAATAATATTTCAAGATTTTCCAAAAGTGACCCTAACATCTCTTATAAAATTGCAGTTACCCTTCTCCTAATTTTACACCTCCAAAGCCATTTGGATCACCAAACCATTCCCAGTTATCCTAAAAACTTTCCAACATTCAACCTAGATGCCTTTATTTGAGAAGAAATCCTACCTATGGATCATTTTTGTTGAAATCAATAGGGAACACCCAAAGAAGAGGTAATTATTTTGTCACCTATTTCAAAGTTCATTTCTTCTTCCACTTTCACTTTCTTTGTTATTTACATTCCAACATAATAACCCCAATAAATTATAAATACTGTGATGTTATTATAAATATGGCACAACCATATTCATTATTCTATCCATCCTATGAATGACAAAGTGAGTATATGTGCATACATATGGCTTACCGTCTCCACATCGGGGTGTAGTGTGTTATTCGACACTTAATTAATTGGATGGGTATAATAATGAGTATAATTGATGTAAATAATAAATATAAAATTTTAATGATTGTGTATATATAATATAACATCCAATTATATATGATTTCTCCATCAATAGAATGATATCATCGCTCGTGCGTATGTATGGCTTACCGTCTCCACGACATGATGAGATTCATTTCCATGTTCACCATTCAACCATGATTTTAAAAATAAATATTATTAATAAGTATGTAATATATGATATAATAATGCTACTGGATATATATATATATATATATATACATATATCTTATTCACTTACTTCCGTTCAATATGATATGAAAACAGAAATAGTGTTTATGTGTACGTACGACCTACCGTCTTCATAAATGGTGTTTTCCATTTCATATATCTATCTATTATACATATTTATATTCTAAATATATATGATATATAAATACTTTTTTATATTCTGGATGTATTTAAATCATGATCTAAATGATATGATCAAAAATAACAAGGTAAAACATGTACGATAAAAAAAGAGATTTTTACCCGAAATGTTAATTTAACATGGAAATCATTATTAAATGGGTCTTATAAACTCATAAATGAATCATTTTTGATGTCATAAATATTAATATGGTTCTGTAATATTTTAATAACATACTATGGTCATTATACAGAAGGTTAAACATACCCTCGACCAAAAGAAAGTGCAAGGTAAGGGTTAGTTCTTCAATCTCATTATTATCCGAGATTGTTTATGTGTAAGTTTTTACTGGGACATAATTATTATCCATGTCCATGTTTCATAAAATAGTTTTCAAAAGGATTCTTTTTAAGGGTCTCTTTAACTAAAATATTATTTTAAATTGTTTAAATATTTATTCTTCTAAATCATTCTCATTAATGTCCATGTTTTCAAAATGGTTTTAAAGATTTATTTATATGGAC
This sequence comes from Viscum album, assembly GCA_963277665.1. NCBI lineage: Eukaryota > Viridiplantae > Streptophyta > Magnoliopsida > Santalales > Viscaceae > Viscum > Viscum album. Next base: position 349,086,196 of record OY728140.1, read on the forward strand.
ATGAATGTTTTAAAATGATAATTCCTTTAAAAAGTTTCAAATTCATATGGGACACTTTTATTCAATATTTTATTTTAAATTTCTTCCTTTTTAAATTTTTTGACTTTTAAATGATTTCACAAAAAGGGATATTTCTCTCAAAAAGTTTTACTGATCATTTTCAACTATGTCAACATCCTTTACTGGATATTATTCTTTATTAAAGATGATACAATCATCCATATTTTATTGAATGAGTTATGATATGTTTGACTGTGGATGTGTTATTTTTATACCCTTTATGTTTTATTGTTGAATTATTGACATTTCGTATGCTAGTTTTAATACAAATTTTTAAGTCATGTTTCAACATTTTTATATGAGGAATGCAGTGGACATAGTAAGTGATGGGTGGGGGCTTCTATAGACCCTCAATGTATCTGTAGGTCTCATGAGACAAACTAGTGTCTTGGCACTAGTCCTTGGAAAAATATTATTTGTAGTCTTGGCACGATCCCCTGACTATGTGGTAATGATGTCCGGCATTAGGCATTCCCTCAATATGAAAATAGTTATTACATGTGATTATTCAACTTGTAGAATATCCATGTTATGGTTTATATGGTGATGCTTGATTTTTTTTCATATTATGTTCACAATTATGTTTAAAAAGGGTTTTGTTTTTATTACACATCATTCTTTAAAATTTTATAGATTCTGCTAAATTATTTACCCTTATAGAGCATCTAAGATCACCCACTTCTTACGTTTTATTTTCCCAAGATGCCAAGAAGTGTATTATGATTTTATATGTAGGTTTAATCTATAATAATAATGTAATTCTCAGAGGATTATCTACGTTGTATTTTATGTTAGAAATTTTAATGTAAAGTTAATGTATGTAATCTATTTTAAAAGACTAGTAAACTAATCAGTCCTTTGGGACTTGATTCATTGTAATCATACCAATGTATTAAAATAATACATCATCTTCAGGATTCTGGGGTCTGGGCATTACAATTGGTATCAGAGGAAGTTTAGAAAAAACCTTGGATATAAATTTAGATAAACTCTGATTAGAGAAAATTTCCCTAAGATAAACTTTGAGGAGTAGTATAGATGAAATTTCTAGAATTTTGGTAATGTATGGATTTTGTGAATTTTATAAGCAATAAATCCTTGATTGGATACGAGCAGGTAGAGGCGACTCTAGAAAAGATGTATTTACGGGTAAAACCCGAAAAAACCACTTTAAGCTAGACTTAAACAGAAACTGATGCATGACAACAGGCCTTGCTGCACTCTTTGTTACGACACTCCTGAGGAATATACTTAGGATAATTTAAATCTTCTTTACAAACCATTATGAATGAATTATGAGTAAAAATGTCAACGAAGAAACCAATTTTATGATTATGAGGCTAGATGTGTATAAACATTCAACTAATGCTGAGAATTTTTATAGTTTATGGATTATACAATATGATACGTTCTAACCTAGTGTATGTCATTATTTATAAATGGTACCCAGTAGAAGGAATGAGAAATCCAGAAATACTTATGATCAAGAGAGTAAGAAGGATCATATCTTTCATGGTCTGAAGCCAAAATTTAGAAGGAAAATAGTCTCCTATATATTCTCATCATATGACAAAATAGTATCATGTATTAATAAGATAAGTAAATAATTCTAGGAGTCCTATAGCTTTGAAGAAAATCTGGAGATGAAAATGATGGTAGAGAGAAAAATGGATAAAGGGTACAAGGGAGAGACGGACTTTCCTATATGTGATAAGTGTTGAAAGAAAATACTTGGTAAATGCTTGAAGAGAATGAGAGTTTATTATATGTGTGGAGGAAAAGGACACTAAGTTCATGATTACAAAGTTAAGAAAAATGTTTCAAATGTACAATGCTTCATCTGAAAGGATTTGGGACCCTACGTGAATCAATGTCCAAATCATCCTAGTATGCCCCAAATGATTCTGTTGGATAATAATCAAGTTATGATTCTACCACAGGTGAAGAGTAATGACTAGTTTTCTAATGTTGTTATTAAATAATATTGTCATTTGAGTGTTGTATCAATGATTTTCTGGTTATATGAATTATAGAAATAAAAAATGATATTACTTTAGTACTATTTGTTTGAGGATTTGAGATTATATGATTCTAAGAAAAGCGACTCAATAACAAGTTAAACTTTTTTGAAAATACATGGTTCGGGGAAAGATAAACATTAATATGGTTTTGATACTGAGGTAGTAATTTTGGAATTAGATATGATTGATTTGGATAAATTGCATTTGATATTCTTGACTACCACGAAACTAATTAATTTTTTGTTTATTCCATCGTTGTTGGATTTTACAACATTTTTGGATCTATGGAGTGTATTCGGTATTCTATAAGGAATAATGGAGAATGAACGTATTCAATAAGGTTTTATGGTAATTCTGGGTGTTACCAAGTTTAAAGAGAATACTTTATGAAGGTATTAACATATTATTACTTGGAAAAATAGATCTTCATTATGTTTACCTTCCTTATAAATTTTGGACTGTGAGGTTGGAAAAAATTATTTTGGATAAGTCTAAAGGTTGGAATGAATTATGATGGACATTGGATACTATTGTTTAAGGTTAAAACCTTTCTTAAATTTTTTTTGGATTTTTATAAAAAGGGAAAACTGTCGCGTCTGGCAAGGCCGCGAGACTTGACCCCAAAACAGAAGGGTGACAAGGGTGCATCACCTACCACTGACCAATGTGATGTCATAGTTTGTATGATGTATTTTTTTAAATGACTTGACAGATTAATTATAAATTATTTTTTTTATAAACCTATATGATTAGGATAAATATAATATTTTTTGAGTTCTATTATTTTTTGAAGTGAAAGATGAGTTTATGGTAGAAATTAGTTAAAGGATGAAACTCTACTTGTCTACTATTATATTTTTCATATTCTATGAAGAAAATAAATTCTTAAACTTTAGGGAAGGTATCTTAAAACCAAATATGTGTTATCTTAATACCTTATGTGTTGTTGAACCAATGATATTTTAAATCATCATAGATTTATGGCCTTGAGGACCTCAATCGTCCATTTATTGTTCACTTGTTTTTGATTGATGACCTCAATCAATACCTATAAATATTTATGTTTTCCCTATAATTTGGTATCTCTAATTTCCTCCAATGTTATCCTATTTGAGATCATAACTTGGTGGTGAATTCTTCATTTCCCTTTCCCTCTTATTAAGAATAAATTTTATTAACCCTATTTCCATTGTGGGTTTTCCACAAAGTTATTTTCTATTTTCAACCCTTTATTTTCGAAAAACAATTTCAAATTGAGAGGAAACAATTTATTGAAGGAGGGGAGAATGTTACAACCCAAGATTTCATAATACGTTATCTCTTCAAAATAATTCAATAACATACCCTACACGCAACACCGAGTTCAAGGGCATCACAACCTATCAAAGTAGCCATTTTAAAAGGGGTTATGAAGAGTATTAAACACATTTTTAATTTTATATATATCCTATATAATTTTAACAGTCATATTTTGTGTCTCTTAGACATAATATAATGACAAATTCAATTATTCGGATAAAAGAAGTATTCAAAAAAATCCAATTTTACCGCCCATTAATGGTGAACCCGTTTTAAATGAAATACTTTTCACTTTTATATTAAATTTGATAAACTAAACTTCTTATTTATAAGTGGGACATAAAAATTTAGTTTGGATAAATTTTTTGTGTTTTTATGATAACTTTCATATTTTGATGAATAGTGAAAGATGCTAAATTTTAATTGAAAACCACTTTTTTAATTAAAATAATTTATACTGTTAAATTATACATTTGAATGATTTTGAAGTATGATTAGATTATATTTTTATCATTTAATACAATTTAGGTCATTATAAATAATTTCACATTATAATTGGACAAAAACAAATGTCAATCTTTTGATAGTTTTTACATTAAAAAGACGGTTTTGGGTTTTGACAATGGGAATTAATTTTATATTAATAAATGAAACATATATGTTTTGAATTTAGAAAAATAGACTTCATTTTTGAATTCTTAATATCAAAATTATCTTAGGGTAAAGTTTTGGTATTTTTCTGAAAACTTTCAATTTTTGATGAATAGTGAAAACACTATGTTATTATTTAAAGCGGAATTTTAATTTATATAATTATGTATTTTATTTAACATTATTTTAAGTAAAAATAGATACATAATACCTATATAAGTTCAATGTAATTCATTGGAGTCATTTTATAATAACATTCGATTTATAAGATTTTATTGAACTTTTTAACGTCTTTTACCCACCCTCTATGAACATTTGCAAATTTGCATAAAACATAATTTTAACACTTCTATGAATTGAATTTCAAAAATCCAAGAGACATGGTTGAGATCAGTAATTAAAATTTCTTCCAATAAGATAAAAATAATTTTTAGTGAATAGTAACTTTTGACTTTTATTTACAACGATTAAAAGTTAATATGGTAATTAAAGGTTAAAATGGAATTATAATTACCCTAACACATGTCCTAATTCTATTGAATAAGTGTATTTATAAAATAACCAACCTTAGGAATAAAATAGGATCCTTTTTGTCCACTTGGATTAGATTAGGACATTTATTATTATTTAATTTAACGAAGAGTTAAGAGTGTTAAATTCAAAGTTTAATTAGTAAATAATTTTTAATATAGGGTAATACATAGGATAAATTATATTATAAATATTAGTTAGAAAGATAAAAAGATTTATTACATCACCGTATTTTATTTATAATTTTTAGGCATTATATAATTAAATTTATTTATGACACAATGATGATGTAATAATTACCTTATTAATGAAAGAATCAAATAAATGGTATTATAAATATTAAAATAAATATAATCTCAATGTTTTTATAATATAAACTAATTTTATAGGTGGATATGATATGTTAGGGTTGATTAAATAAATTTTTTTCAAACTAATCAGGCTGTTATGACTTTCACAAAAACCAAATACTAAATAGTGTCAAAATTGACATAAATGAGTTTTTAAAACAAATATTATATTATTAAATGATATAATATTCTGAAAAATATAAGGTTCGGCCAAATAAATTATATAATTATAAATATTCAATTAATAAACCACTTGGGGTTATATTTTCATTTTATAGTATGTTTATTAATCATTTATTATAATAATACAAAAAGACATAGTAAAAGTGAAACTATTTAACTAATGGTTAAATCTGAAAGATAAGGTTAATTTGGTGACCTCAACTTGTCTAAAATCTATTGGTTGAGAGGATTCCGACCCATACCCACCTTATCCTCGAAATAAATCCATTTTTAACTATTAAAAACCTAAAATTAGTTTATAATAAAAGAATATTTTAAGCTTTTCCAAAAGGGACCCTAACCTCTCTTATAAAAGGGTACTTCCCCTTCTCATAATTTCACACCTCTAGAGCCATTTGGCTCGGCCAAACCTTGCCCAAATCTCCTCCCAAATTCCCTTAATTCAACCTAGATGCATTCCTTTGAGCAGAAATCCAACCTATGGGGCCCTTTTATTCAAATCAAAAGGGAACACCCAAAGAAGAGGTTATTATTTTGTCACCTCTTTCAAAGTTCTTTTCTTCTTCCACTTTCTCTTTCTTTGTTATTTCCACACCAAAATAATAACCCCAGTAAATTATAAATAATGTGATGTTATTATAAATATGGCACAACCATATTCATTATTCTATCCATCCTATGAATGAAAAATTGACTATACATGCATACGTACGGCTTACCGTCTCCACATCGTGGTGTAGTTTGTTAATCATCAGATAATTATTTGGATGAGTATAATAATGAGTATAATTGATGTAAATAATAAATATAAAATTTTAATGATTATTTCTATATAATATACCATCCAATGATATACGATTTCACCATCAATAGAATGATATCGTCGCTCGTACGTATGTACGGATTACCGTCTCCACGACATGATGAGATTCATTTCCATTTTCACCATTCAAGGATGATTATAAACGTAAATATTATTAATAAGTATGTAATATATGACATAATAATGCTACTGGATATATATATATACATATATATATGTACTGACATATATCTTATTCACATACTTCCATTCAATACGATATGAAAACGAAAATATCGTTTATGCGTACGTACGGCCTACCGTCTCTATAAACGGTGCTTTCCATTTCATATATCTATATATTATACATATTTATATTCTAAATATATATGATATATAAATAATGTTTTAAATTCTGGACGTATTTAAATCATGATCTAAATGATATGATCAAAAATAACAAGTTAAAACATGTACAATAAAAAAGCGATTATTACCCGAAATGTTAATTTAACATGGAAATCATTATTAAATGGGTCTTATAAACTCACAAATGAATCATGTTTTATTTCATAAATATTTATATGGTTCTTTAATATGTTAATAACATACTATTCAAGATTTTATATGTCTATGTTTTTACTGGGACATAATTATTATCCATGTCCATGTTTCATAAAATAGTTTTCAAAAGGATTTTTTAAGGGACTCTTTAACTGAACAATCATTTTAAATTGTTTAAATATTTATTCTTCTAAATCATTCTCATTAATGTACATTTTTTCAAAATGGTTTTATGGATTTATTTATATGGATATGAATGTTTTAAAATGTTAATTCCTTTAAAAAGTTTCAAAGTGGTATGGGACACTTTTATTCAATATTGTATTTTAAATTTCTTCCTTTCTAATTTTGACTTTTAAATGATTTCACAAAAGGGATATTTCTCTCAAAAAAATTTACTGAAAATTTTCAACTATGTCAACATCTTCTACTGGATATTATTCTTGATTTAGGATGATACAATCTTCCATATTTTATTGAATGAGTTATGATATGTTTGACTATAGATGTGCTAGTTTTATACCCTTCATGTTTTATGGTTGAAATATTGACATTTTGTATGCTAGTTTTAATACGAATTTTTATGTTATATTACAACATTTTTATTGGAGGAATGTAGTGGACATTTTAAGTGATGGGTGGGGCCTGCTATATCCCCTCAATGTATCAGTAGGTCAAATGAGACAAACTAGTGTCTTGGAACAAGTCCTTGAAAAAAATATTATTTGTAGTCTAGGAACGAGGTCCTAACTATGTGGTAATGATGTTCAGTGTTAGGCATTCCCTCAATATGAAAGTAATTATTACATGTGATTATTCGACCAGTAGAATATCCATGTTCATGTTTATATGGTTATGTTTGATTTATTTTTTTCCATATTATGTTCAAGATTATGTTTAAAAAGGGTTTTGTTTTTATTACACATCTTTCCTTAAATGTTTATTGATTCTGCTAAATAATTTACCCTTATAGAGCATCTGAGCTCACCCATTTCTTATGTTTTATTTTTCCCAGGATTCCAGGAAGTCTATTATGATTTTATATGTAGGTTTAAGCTAGAAGAATAATGGAATTCTCAGAGGATTATCTATGTTGTATTTTATGTTAGAAATTGTAATGTAAAGTTCATGTATGTAATATATTTTCGAAGACTGCTAAACTGATCAGTCCTTTGGGGCTTGATTCCTTGTAATCATACCAATGTATTAAAATACTTCATTGGATCTAGGATTCTAAGTTCTGGGTGTTATAGTTGGTATTAGAGGAAGTTTAGCAACAACCTTGGATACAGATTTAGATAAAATCTGATTAGAGAACATTGCCCTAAGATAAACTTTGAGGATTAGTATAGAAGAAATTTCTAGAATTCTGGTAATGTAGGGATTTTGGGAATTTTCTAAGAAATACATCCTTGTACAGATACGAGCAGGTAGAGGAGGCTCTGACAAAGATGTATATAGGGGTAAAACCTGAAAACCCTACTTTAATCTAGACTCGAACAGGAACTGATGCATGACAACAGACCTTACTGCACTCTTGGTTACAACACTCCCGAGGGATATGCTTAGGATAATTCAAATTTTCTTTACAAACCATTATGAAGGATTTATGAGTAAAAATGTCGATGAAGAAAACAATTTTATGATTATGAGGCTAGATGTGTATAAACATTCAACTAATGCTCAGAATTTTTCTTGTTTTTGGATTATAAATTATGATACGATCTAACCTAGTGTATGTCATCATTTATAAATGGTGCCTAGTAGAAGGAATGAGAACTCCATAAATACTTATGATCCAGAGAGTAAGAAGGATCATATATTTCATGGTCTTAAGCCAAAATTTAGAATGAAAATACTCTCCCACATATTCTCATCAAATGAAGAAATAGTATCTTATGTTAATAAGATAAGTAAATAATTTTCAAAGTCTTATGGCTTTGAAGGAAAGCCAGAGAAGAAAAGGATGGTAGAGAGAAAGATGGATAAAGGGTACAAGGGAGAAAAGGATTTTCCCATTTGTGATAAATGTGGAAAGAAAAACCTTGGTAAATTCTTGAAGAGAATGGGAGTTTCTTATATGTTTGGAGAAAAAGGACACTAATTTCGTGATTGCAAGGTTAAGAAAAAGGTTTCAAATGTACAATGCTTCATATGCAAGGAGTCGCAACCCTATGCGAATCAATGTCCAAATCATCATAGTATGCCCCAAATGATGCTATTCGATAATAATAATGTTATGATACTACTACAGATTAAGATTATTGACTAGTGTTTTTATTTTATTTTAAATAATAATGTCATTTGAGTGTCGTAAAAAAAAATTTACTGGTCATATGAAATATATAAATGAAAAAGAATTGTACTGCAATACTATTTCATTGAGGATTTTAGATTATATGGTTCTAAGAAAAGTGACTCAATAGCAAGTTAACCTTTTTGGAAAATACATGGTTGAAGGAAAGATAAACCTTAATATGGTTTTGATTCTGAGGTAGTGATTTTGGAATAAGATATGATTGATTTAGATAAATTATATTCAATATTCTTGACTACCATGAAACTAATTAATTGTTTTTTTATTCCATCATTGTTGGATTTTACAACATTTTTGTATCTAAGGAGTGTATCTAGTATTATATAAGGAATAAGGGAGAATGAACGTATTCAATAAGGTTTTATGGTTATTCCAGGTGTTACTAAGTTTTAAGAGAATACATGATGAAGGTATTAACATATTATTACTTAGAAAAAGAGATCTTCATTATGTTTACCTTCCTTATAAGTTTTGGACTGTGAGGTTGGACAAAAGTATTTTGGATAAGTCTAAAGGTTGGAATGAATTATGATGGAAATTGGACACTATTGTTTAAGGTTAAAACATTTCTTAAGATTATTTTTGGATTGTTATAAAAAGGAAAAACTTTCACGTCTGGCAAGGCTGCAAGACTTGACCCCAAAACTAAAGGGTGACAAGAGTAGATCACCTACCACTGGCCAATGTGATTTCATAGTTTGTATGATGTAGTTTTTTAAATGTCTTTATAGATGAATTATAAATTATTATTTTTTGAAACCTATATGATTAGGATAAATAGAATATTTTTTGAGTTCGGTTATCTTTTGAAGTGAAAGATGAGTTTATGGTAGAAAATGGTTAATGGATGAAACTCTACTTGTAAAGTATTATATTTTTAATATTCTATGAGGAAAAGTAGTTATTAAACTTTAGGTAAGGTATCTTAAAACCAAGTATGTGTAATCTTAATACCTTATGTTTTTTTGAACCAATGACATTTTAAATCAACATAGATTTATGGCTTTAAGGACCTCAATCTTCCATTTATTGTTCACTTGTTTTTGATTTATGAACTCAATCAATACCTATAAATATTTATGTTTTACCTCTAATTAGGTAAATATAATTGCCACAAATTTTCTCCTATTTCAGATCATAATTTTGTGGTGACTTTTTCATTTCCCTTTCCCTCTTATTAAGAATAAATATTATTAACCCTATTTCCATTATGGGTTTTCCACAAAGTTATTTTCTATTTTAAAACCTTTATTTTTTGAAGAAAAAATTCAAATTGCGAGGACACAATTTATTAAAGGAGAGGATAATGTTACACCCGGGGATTTCATAATACATTATCTCTTCAAATTAATTCAATAGCATACGCTACACGCAACACTGAGTTCAAGCGCATGACAACCTATCAAAGTATTCATTTTAAAAAAATTTATGAAGAGTATTAAACACATTTTGAATTTTATATATATCCTATATAATTTTAACATTCATATTTTGTGTTTCTTAGACATAATATAAAGACAAATTCATTTTTTCGGATAAAAGAAGTATTAAAAAAATACAATTTTACCGCCTATTAATGGCGAACCCTTTTTAAATGATATATTTTACATTTTTATATTAAATTTGATAAAATAAAATTCTTACTAAGAATTGGTACATAATAATTTAGTTTGGATCAATTTATGGTGTTTTTATGATAACTTTGACATTTTGATGAATAGTGAAAGATTCTAAATTTTAATTGAAAACAAATTTTTTAATCAAAATAATTCATACTATTAAATTGTAAATTTTAACGTTTTTGAAGTATAATTAGATTATATTTATATCATTTAATAAAATTTAGGTCATTATAAATAATTTCACATTTAAATTGAACAAAAACAATTGTCAATTTTTTGATAGTTTTTACTTTTTAAAAAACCCGTTTTCGGGTTTTGGAAACGAGAATTAATATTAAATTAATAAATAAATCATATATGTTTTGAATTTGGTAAAATAGACTTCATTTTTGAATTATTAATATCAAAATTAGATTACGGTGAATTTTTGGTATTTTTCTGAAAACATTCAATTTTTGATGAATAGTTAAAAACACTACGTTTTATTTAAAACCAACATTTTATTTAAATATTTATTTTTTTAAATTTATTTTAAGTCAAAATAGACACATAATACCTATTTAAGATCAATGTAATTCATTGGAGTCATTTTATAATAACATTCTATTTATAAAATTTTATTGAGCTTTTTAACACCTTTTACCCACCCTCTAGGAACATTTGCAAATTTGCATAAAACGTAATATTACCACTTCTATGAATTTAATTTCAAAAATCCATGAGACACGGTTTAAATCCTTAATTAAAATTTTGTTCAATAAGATAAAAATAATTTTTAGTGAATAGTAACTTTTGCCTTTTATTTATAACGGTTAAAAGTAAATAGGGTAATTAAAGGTAAAAATGATATTATAATTACCCTAACACATGTAATAATTCTGTTAAATAAGAGTATTTAGAACAAAACCAACCTTAGGAATACAATATGATCCTTTTGGTCCACTTGTATTAGATTAGAATATTTATTATTATTTAATTTAAAGAAGAGTTAAAAGTGTTAAATTTAAAGTTTAATAACTAAATAATTTTTAATATATGGTAATACATAAGATAAATTAGACTATAAATATTCATTAGAAATATAAAAATATTTACTACATCACGGTATTTTATTTATAATTTTTAGACATTAAATAATTAAATTTATTTTTGACACAATGATGATGCAGTAATTACCTTATTAATGAATAAATCAAATAAATGGTATTATAAATATTAAAATAAATATAATCTCAAAGTTTTTATGACATGAACTAATATTAGAGGTGAATATGAAATTTTAGGGTTGATTCTACGAATGTTTCTTGAACTAATCATTCTGTTATGACTTTCACAAAAACCAAATACTAAATAGTGTCAAAATTGACATAAATGAGTTTTTAAAACAAATATTATATTATTAAATGTTATAATATTCCTAAAAATATAAGTTTAGGCCAAAGTACTTATATAATTATAAATATTTCATTAATAAACCAATTGGGGTTCTCTTGTCATTTTATATTATGTTTATTAAAAATTTATTATAATAATACAAAAAGACATAGTAAAAGTGAAACTATTTAACTAAGGGTTAAATATGAAAGATAAGGTTAATTTGGTTATTTAAACTTGTCTAAAACAAATTGGTTGAGAGGATTTAGACCCATCCCCACCTTATTCTTTAAATAAATCCTTTTGGAACTATTAGAAACCGAAAGTGAGTTTATAATAAAATAATATTTCTAGCTTTTCCAAAAGGGACCCTAACCTCTCTTATAAAAGGGTACTTCCCCTTATCTTAATCTCACACCTAAAAAGTCATTTGGCTCGGCCAAACCATGCCCAAATATCCTTCCAACTTCACTAACTTCAACATATATGCCTTTCATTGAGCAGAAATCCAACCTAAGGATCCCTTTTGTTCAAATCAAAAGGGAACACCCAAAGAAGAGGTAATTATTTTGTAACCTCTTTCAAAGTTCGTTTCTTCTTCCACTTTCTCTTTCTTTGTTATTTCCGTACCAAAAAAATAACCCCAGTAAGTTATAAATACTGTGATGTTATTATAAATATGGCACAACCATATTCGTTATTCTATCCATCATATGAATGACAAAGTGAGTATATGTGCATACGTAAGGCTTACCATCTCCACATCGTGGTGTAGTTTGTTATTCAACACTTAATTATTTGGATGAGTATAATAATGAGTATAATTGATGTAAATAATATATATAAAATGTAAATGATTTTGTATATATAATATACCATCCAATTACATACGATTTCTCCATCAATAGAATGATATCATCGCTCATGAGTACGTACGGCATACCGTCTCCACCAGGTGATGAGATTCATTTCCATGTTCACCATTCAACGATGATTATAAAAATAAATATTATTAATTAGTATGTAATATATGACATAATAATTCTAATATAGATATATATAAATATATATATTTATGTACTTATATATATCTTATTCACTTACTTCCGTTCAATATGATATGAAAATAGAAATAGCGTTTATGCGTACGTACGACCTACCATCTCCATAAACGGTGTTTTCCATTTCATATATCTATATATTATACATATTTATATTCTAAATATATATGATATATAAATATTTTTTTATATTCTGGAAGTATTTAAATCATTATCTAAATGATATGATAAAAAATAACAAGTTAAAACATGTACGATAAAAAAAGCGATTATTACCCGAAATGTTAATTTAACATGGAAATCATGTTAAATGGGTCTTATAAAATAATAAATGAATCATGTATGATGTCATATATATTAATATGGTTCTTTAATATTTTAATAACATACTATGGTCATTATACTAGAGGTTAAGCATATCCTCGACCAAAGGAAAGTGCAAGGTAAGGGTTAATTCCTCAATCTCATTATTATCCGAGATTGTTTATGTGTAAGTTTTTATTGGGAAATAATTATTATCCATGTCCATGTTTCGTAAAATAGTTTTCAAAAGGATTATCTTCAAGGGTCTCTTTAACTAAAACATCATTTTAAATTGTTTAAATAATTATTCTTCTAAATATTTCTGATTAATGTCCATGTTTTCAAAATGATTTTAAGGATTTATTTATATGGACATGAATGTTTTAAAATGTTAATTCCTTTAAAAAGTTTCAAGGTGGTATGGGAGACATTAATTAAATATTTTATTTTAAATATCTTCCTTTCTATTTTTTTTAAATTTTAAATGATTTCACAAAAGGGATATTTCTCTCAAATAGTTTTACTGATCATTTTCAACAATGTCAACATCCTTTACGGTATATTATTCTTGATTAAGGATTATAAAATCATCCATATTGTATTGAATGAGTTATGATATGTTTGACTGTGGATGTTCTATATTTATACGCTTCATGGTTTATGGTTGAATAATTTACATTTCGTATGCTAGGTTTAATATGAATGTTTATGTTATGTTTCAACATTTTCATACGAGGAATGAAGTGGACATAGTAAGTAACGGGTGGGTCCAACTGTAGTCCCTTGATGCATCGGTAGGTCCAATGAAGCAAATTAGTGTCTTGGAATAAGGACTTGAAAAAAATTTATTTGTATTCTTGAAGCGAGGCCTCGACTATGTGGTAATGATATCCGACGATAGGCATTCCCTAAATATAAAATTGTTTATTACATGTGATTATTCGACTAGTAGAATATTAATGTTCATGTTTATATGGTGGTGTTTGATTTATTTTTTCCATATGATGTTCAAGATTATGTTCAAAAAGTATTTTATTCTTATTACAAATATTGACTTAAAAGTTTATAGTTTTCGATAAATTATTTATCCTTAGTGAGCATCTGAGCTCACCCCTTTATTATGTTTTATTTTCCCATTACGCCAAGAAGTGTATTATGATTTTATATTCAGGTTTAAGATAGAAGAATAATGTAATTATCAATGGATTTTATACGTTGTATTTTATATAATAAATTTTAATGTAAAGATCACGTATGCAATCTATTTTCAAAGACTCCTAAACTGATCGGTCCTTTGGGAATTTATTCCTTATAATCATTCCTATGTATTAAAATAATGCACCAGCTTTAGGCTTCTGGGGTCAGAGTGTTACAATTTTGTTCCTCTATAGTGGTAGTATCAGCATGTGAAGAAGTTCATTGTACCTCTGCACTGGGAGAAGTAGTAGGTTGAGAAACATGTCGCTTCACTAGAGCGGTAGCATCAGCATGTGATGAAGGTTTTCATTCCTCTTCCCTGGGAACATAATAAATTTTAGAAACCTATTTTCTCTCTAATTAGTAGCATTATCATGTGGAGAAGGTCAATGTTCCTCTGAACTGTGAGCAAAAACAACTTTAGAGACCAGTTGTTCATCTGGATTGGGAGCACCATCATTTGAGGAAGTCATTACCTGCATAAGTGGTTGAACATTTAATTTAGATTACATAAATGAACCAGATAATAGATAATAACATGAGGTAACACACTTTATATTTCCAAAAAACCTAATTATTTTAATCTCTTTTTAAATCCTGAAGAGATTTAACCCCTCTATCAAGTATTCAAATCAAATCATTATGGCCTCCTATAACATACAAGACTCCATCTACATTGGTACCATTGAAAAATTACTGTGATGTCCCAATGAAAGGTTCATCCTCATGTTAAATTTTTATCTAACCCTTCAGTGGTTTTTGTTGGTAATAAAATAATTGAACAATTTTTTTTATGGGATCTGTACCATAAAATATTTTTACTACCTATGACTCCATTATAAATGATTCATCTTTGTAACCTTCTGTAATGAAATCCACTGTCACGAATCCCAATTCATCTATTTTAATATCACTCATTTTATCAACTCACAATCATTGAAAAATCAGCTCTTGGATTGTTACGTAATCCAACTACCATATTTTTTTGTTGATTCTAAAGTATGACATATTCACATAAATTCAATTTCTTCCCTTAGTACCAGAAACATGAAATTATTTAGGCGTAAGTGTAAATCCACTATTTTTCATGGTACTATCTTCATCATGTTCATTTGTATGGAATGTATAACGAATGATAACATAACCATTTTATAACAGTATATATACACATGGTTCTCTAGATAGTCATCAAAGTCGTTTTGAATTTGAATCTTGATTTTCATCTCACTCCTTAAAAATATGGTTCTGAAACTATCCCGTAAACTACTAATTATGCGTATTTGACATCCATATTCTATCCCTTGAAGGATAAAAATGCCTAAGAACATATTTTTGGGTTTCAAAATATATGGAAAGCTCCATAATATTATGAAAAACATTAAGGTGGGATTACTAAAAATCTGTAATATTAATTGTGACAACATCTCTTTCAGAAATTACTTCACCCGCAAGCCGTTTAGTGTAATTAGATTTCAATAGATCAATTATTTCCACACCGAACAAGTATTTGGTATTGAATTCAATGTCCTCCTCAAAAATATAACATTCTGTAATACAAACCTCTGGTAGACATCGATTTTTGACATACCCTTTAAAAATATTCATGTACCGTTCAATGCGGTACATCTATCTGTAGTGTATTGGACCACAGAGTTGAATATCTCTCACTAAGTAAACCATCAAGTGAAACATCATTTAGAATAATACTAGTGGGAAGAACATTTACAATTCATATAATATGGTGGATATTTCTCTTTTCATAGTTGATTATTTCATCGGGTCTATATATTTTTTACAGATATATTTGAAGAATAAACAGATCTTGGTTAATGTATGTTGGGAATTATTAGAAAAAAGGAAATTTTAAATCTAAATAAATTAGATCTTTCATCAAAACATGGAAGGCATGTGATTTCAAACCATTTAACTTTAAATTGGTAATTGACACAATATTCTTTATATTTGATGAACACCCCTTGGGAACATTTACTTCATTCAAGAAGTTTTAAATCTTATATATCTCCTTCATGGAAAGAGTTTAAGCATTTTGTAGAAGAAAAGTTTATTTTTCACCCTTCACTAGCACCAACTCTTCCTGTATTCTCATTTCAACCATATACAACCAAGACATAATTACATCCTTTGTTTATTCAGGTTCATTTAGCAACATTCCAATGAAACTATCACATACATATTTTTCAACATTCATAACATCAAGAAAATTTCTGACGTACAATAAATTCCAACATATTAATTAAAAAAACTAATATGTTTTTTCAATTGGTTTTCGTATGGTTTTTCGAAAACGGTTTACCAAAAGTAGTGTCCACATATTTTACTTTATCAAATTTTTGATCATATATTAGAAGATATGGTGTTGTAAATTCTTCTGAACATCTATTGAAGGATTTCATCCAAGATCGGTACGTATACCGTTGTGGTTGATATATTTGATTTCATAGAAACACAGTCTTTGATGAATGTTTCAACCTAATTGGATGTGTACCTTGTTCACAAATGAGACACCCTTGGGTTCTTTTAATTCTATATCCTAACAAATTTCCATAGTAGGAAAGTCATTTGTCATCCTGTAAAACATGTCTCTCAATATGAAAAATTCATTTCTATAAGAATCATACAATGTAACACATAAATTCCATAATAATTTCAAATCCTTGATCAATGGATCCAAATAAACATCAATATCATTACCCAGTTGTTTTGGTCATGATATAAGAATAGATAACATGATGTATTTTCATTTCATGCATAACCAATGTGGAAAGTTATAATTTACCAACATAAATTTCCATATACTATGAGAGATTATTTGAAAACAAAAAAAGATTCACTTCATCTATACATAACACAATACGAAGGTTTCTGTACTCATTTCTAATTTCAGGATACTTGTAGTAAATTCTCTTCCACTATGGAGAGTTTTTTAGGTTCTATAGTTTCCCATATTTATTTATTGTATATAAATGTCATGTCAATTTAAATGTAGTATTTTCACATCCATATAGGAACCTAAACCATGGAATTATTGGAAAGTACCATAAATCTTTTGTAGGACCATATTCATCTTTCATCTATCGAGAAACACCGAACATTGAGCATTCTATAGGTGATTTGTGGTCCTTCAAAATTAGTATAATGTCACTCAGGAAGGCTTTTATTCTTTCAGAGATCATACCCATCGAGAATAGGATTTGTTTGGAATCATATGTTTGTCTAGGGATATCATTATATTCTAGGAGAATATCATTCAATAGAGAAAGAAGTTTAATAAATCGTGCATCACTCCATCCATATCTTACTTTCAAATTATATAGTTTTAATATGGCAGAAAATGTTGTATATTTATAGAAACCGACATAAAATGGAATCTTTTCACAATTAATTAACATCTCAAACAATTTTGGACAATGATTAAGTTCATATTAAACTTTATTTTTCATTTCCTCAATACAATATTCATCATCATTCACATCTATATTCACATTCTCGACATTGTCTTCTTCATTGTCTACTATATGATCCTAGTTTTTGTGAAGGTACTTCCATGTTTAAATTTTAGTTTCAATCCCCTGTTTCTGGTTAATGAAATGATTCTAAGAAGTATGAGAGGCATTGGGGCTGTTCCGGTGGTTTTAAATATAAAAAGTGGGAAAACTGAGCCAAACATTGCAAGGTGCACAGTTAGCGCAAAGATAAGTAAACCATGATAAATTCCTAGGAAAACCGTGCAATATTGAATAGTGTAACATCTCACTATTGGAGCATGGTTTTTAAACCATACGGAACTTACCTTACAATTGTGCAACCACACTTTCCTTGTACAGTGGCCTATACATAGTTTTCACATAGTTTGAAAAACCGTGTAGCCAGTAAAAGTTGGAAAAATTATAGTTTTTCTATTATTATATTTTAAAATCACAATCCAATTTCTCACCCATTTATTATTCCTCTATACTAAGATATTTCCCATTTTTACCCATGTTTACAAGGGGTCTATATCTTTAGTTTCTAAGATGTTTGAAGAACTGTTGGTTATGGATCGAATCTCCAGATAATTCGGTCACATCACTTGTTTCTCTTTTCATAATTAGGGTTTATAGTTTCCCCATCTTATTCCAAATCTAAATAACACTCTTTTACAATGAAATATTGGTTAGGGATTCAAAGGGTGTTTGAATCCAGATCTAAGTCTTGGATTAATAGTGTGTCCATTATCAGATTTGAGGTATGTGTCCTACATGTTATATCCCATAGTTTTTATGTGGAATTTGTGCATATGAGTATGTGTTTTGGATCCCCTATTATTGTGATTTGAATTAATTTGGTTTTATTTGGTAAAATGAACATCTAAATAATGATTTTAAATCCTCACGATCCTCATGGGATGTGTGGAGGATAATTTGATCAATTTGGGGCCACCCATGAGGTGCATCGACATTCCTAAACCTAGGAATTGACAAAGTCAAGGGTGGAATTGATGAGTAACAACATAAATCTATTTTTGAACATGTTAATATGATTAGTTGAGTTGATTATGTAATATTAACATTTTTTCCTATGTTTTCTAATGGCTTAAGGGAGTTTTTGGCATGGATTTGTAATGGGTTATTCGAGTTAAATGTGATTGTGTCGAAGGGGTTATGAATTATGTTGAGATGCCCAAATAAATTAGTATATATGAGATGGTGAACATGTTAAATTGGAATTGTATTGTGAATTGAAAATCATGTAAATTGGTTTCATAAGGTAAATGATGAATATATTCCATCGGTTAGTACATGGGAATTATGGGGTATACCTAATGGGTAGAATTTAATAAAGTGATTGTGTTCTGTGATATAATAATTTTACTTGAAATTCATAATTTGGAAAATGATTATGAAATGGTAAATGGGATAAATGGTATAATGTATGGTAATCGAAGAATATTTCCTTATGTATGGGGTTTGTTTAATATACATAATGGGAGAAGGCACAAGAATGAGAATTGGGCTAAATGACTATGAATTCTAAATGAAAAAAGTGTTAGTGGTTTGTGGAATAGTATTAATTCTCATGTTGATGGTTATGGGATCTGATTTCTATTTCACTTAGTTGTGTTTTGTTGTGATATGGAATGTGTATGGTGAATGGATAAATAATAATCTACACATGGCTTGGTATAGTGGGGTATTGACTTGAGGATCTATGCCCACGGGATAAGATATACTGAGGATCTAAACTCCACCCCAAAATTCATGGGGTAGGGAATGGGATGGGGGATCTGTTCCCCCAATAGTTCCATTCCACCTAGACTTAGGATTCGAGGTGAGGATAATGTTTTAATGTGTTGTGCTTATCCCTAGTGAGATAGGGACTTGACTTATTCCATTATGCATAGTGACTGATTTACTTAAAACCATGTGTAGATGATGTTCATGCCTATCCCATGGCACACAAGATAAAAAGGTACTTGGTAATGATTATGGTTCGAATGAAGAAATTGGTAATAAAAAATGAAATGGTTTAAGTGAACTTGGTCATTTAATGGCAGCAGAATTGTCCTTCTGTTTATCTTACTATTTACTTCATACTTGAATACATGGTCTGTTAGATTGGACTTTTTTAGACATCATTAGTGGTTGTCTACTGACTTGTACTCATACCCTTCATGGCCCACAACTAGGTACCTGAGAATACTACATTGTTGAAGGTTCAGATATAGGTAAGGGATGGTTCTAGGATGATGGGTTGGGCTTTGGATGTGCATAGATGAGGATCCAAATTTTGTGTTAGGAACATTTAGGGATTCAGATGGGTGTTTTATTTTGGGCTCCTTCACTGTAGCACTATTATCATGACATGACATGGTTATTGTTGGTTTGTGGTTTGGACCCAGTCTTGGGATAGGTTTGGTTATACATTTTTACTAGTTTTTACATACTATTTCCTCTTTTTACATTGTTAACTATTGTAACCTACTATGTTAAAGAGAATATAGTCTCCTCATGTGGTTTATTCGACCTTCTCCACTAGTTTTTAGCCTCTGGAATATGGGGAGGCGTGCTTGATGTCATTTAATGACCCGACTCAGGGCACCAGTTTAATAGATTCCCGACGGGGGATGTTACAAAGTGGTAACATGGCATTTTGTTTCTAGGGTCTTTCTATTTGGGATGGTAGAAAAAAGTTTAGGATGTATCAGGCCTAGGTAATGAGAAAATTCCTAGTAGTAGATGACCCATATTTGAGGAAAAACATAAGTCAATGAGGATGGGAATTAATGATCCCGGTATGTGTTGTTACAATCGAATGATATTGCACCATTGTGTGATACACATGTTATGTGACATGATAGTTTTATGATAATTTTTTCATGTCCAGAATGGTATTATGTTGTTCATTCATGATTCATTTTAGGCATATAAGGATATAAGTGGCATGCATTATGATAGACACACATGGGATGGGTGTGTGGGTTATAGAGAGTGGGATGAATTTTACTTCCTTCTAAAATTTGAAGAAAATAATTTCTAATAATGTTACTATGAGTGGGTAAATGAAAAGGATGTAAATGAGTAGTTAAGTGATAGTTTCTATGCCAAAAAATTATGATTGGGTTAAAAGTTTTGTGGTTGTGATAAATTGTAAAGGCAAAATGGTGTCTAAATAGAAAGATTTCATAGTGAAGGTAAATGGTTAATGAATTTTTCCTAATGAAAGTTGTAAATTATTTGAAATGAGGAATGTAATGAGTTATAAAACGGAGAATGTTCCTAATATAAAAGAATTGTGTTTTGAAAAAGAAAATAGTTTAAATGGGTTGTTTAAAGAAAGGAATGTTATTAAGTAAATTAGTTACCCCATGTTTTCCATGACCCTCTGTAGGTAAGGTAGAGGTTGGTCTCTAATGTATGATTATGAGCATTGGGATAGTGTATGCGGAATGAGTTGTTTAAGGTTAACAGTATAAGATTTTTTTTCCATATGTGGTTTAACCCTACCAATCATTCATCGATGTGTTTGTTGAGGAGAATGTTTTCGATTATGGTCATGAATAAGGTAAGGAATTTCAAAACATCGGGTGAACAGAAGTTTAAAATGTGAATTATTGTATTAAAAAATGGTGAATTTAATTATAAAAACGATGTGTAATGATGGATGATCTGGGAAAACTGGGTAGTTTGTATTCCATGTTTTTTAGAATCGACCCTTGTATGGGTGGTTTGGGGTAGTGAGAGTGCCCTAGTTTCAGACCTTGTATTTTGGTTGTGAGACCTTTCCAGTTAAGATATGGCATTAGATTTGTGATTAGGGAACCCTCAGTAGGGTTGTGGCCGTTGTTTTGTGAGATGTTGTTCGGCAATGTGAGTGTTTAAATCCATGTGGGTCATGATTGGATGGAGTTCATGATGGAAAATAAGGATAGTGCCTGATTTTTGGTGACATTGTTAGTAGGGACCTTACGATTTGTGTTTTGGAATATAGAGAGGATGTTTGGATTTTAGTGTCTTTGTACATGTATGGTTACCATTGGTGTGGAACCTAGAGTAAATGGTCATTTGGTACTCTAAGCATAGCGTGTATTGGAATAGGGGTGAGAGTGTCGTTCCTGAATGTTTCTTTGTTTTTAACTTAATGTGTGTGGTTTGGGAAGAGGTCCAATGGATTTCTCTTATTGTGAATCCTGATTAGGGAGTTGATATTATTAAACATTCAAGATGACCAATGATAGAGGTCACATGAGGTTCCTATTGCTTTTCGGTATGATACATATAGTGGACGTTTGGACAATGAAAGTGGGATATAGATAATTCCTATTCGTGCGGGTTGGTCTTAAAGGTCTAAATTGGAAGATTGATGGTTGGTGATGTGACTCAAGTTGTGGTGACATGTTGATGGATTTTGGAAAATAAAGCGAAACCTTGTGGGAGGCTTGCCTAGTGATGTGGGTGCCTCGGAATATGAGACATTGGAGACAATTCATAGGTGGAATCAATGAATAATGAGTACCAACATGTTATGGTAAATGGTATAGTTGTTCCCTGATTGTTTCATAATAGAACCCTAGTTCTTGTGATAGGATTTATGGTTTGTTTTGATGGATGTTATAGTATGGATTCTTGAAATATCTATTGGGATGAATATTAATGGATATATCGATATTGTTTTTCAGCAGAAGGGACAAGGGTGACTAAAGCGTAGTTATATTATTTTGTTTCGATGGTGACACCTGAGGTGAGGGTGGTCACGTGGGTGAGCTTGTTTGTCTGAATGGTTTGGTTGTTGGGTGAGATGTTGATAATTCATTGGATCTGATGAGCCTAACTGACCAAGAGGCATGGTAAGGTGAGTAATTTGGAATTGGGCTATACTCAGGTGATGGTTGACTTCTAAAAACTAATTTGAGTGTAAGAGTTATCATAGGGAAGTGTGAAAACATGAAGGCCCTAATGAGGTCCAAATGTGTGCATCCGTTATTAAGGATTGATTTCGATTGGGATAAGCGTCTTTTGTTCTATATGAAACCAAGGCAGGAATGATGGTTATGTGGGATATTTTTGGTTTGATTAGTGTTGTGGAACATTGTGTTTTTGTAGTTAAATGTTAGGGGCAAACTAAAATAGCTCAAGTGGTGTGGTAGAAGTAGTACCATAAGAAACATTGGTTCGCGACTTCATGGAAGATTTTCATAGAGAGGTGGTGAGTCTTGGTTGGAAATAACACTTGAGTGGTGGTGGTTAAGTGATGGTGAGATGTGTGCAGCAGGGAAGGCTACGATAATTAGGAGGTCATAATTTTCCATAGTGGGGGGGGGGGGGGTTCTTCAGTTATGGATTGGTTGGGATTGGTTTTTTGACAACTTCTTAGCATACCTTCAACTAATGATGATCATTCCCAATATCTTGACATCTTCCTAGTCACGTTGATAATATTTGGATTTATACCAGGGGACATAAAGGTTTTTTTGTTAGATGAGGTATATCATGGAGGTTACATTCATGGGGGTGGATCATGTGGAGAAGGAATTTGGGATGTACACCACTGATAGTTTCGAGTTTAGTCCTCGAGATGGACCAGATTTCAACCAACTCCATGGGTTTCATTAACGGAAGTTGATAATAGTCATTGGGGAACATTTGTTTTATTATTTTGGAGAAAAGATAGATATCTATGTATAATTTTTGGTGTTTGTCTTGTGAACTATTGTAATACATTGTGGTTGGAATCCCTCATGGTGAGAAATGGTAACAACACATCTTAGGTGGGGAGTGATAAGTAAGTTCTAGATATGGGGAGGAGAATGTTGTGTTGAATTAGCAGAAACAAGATGCTAATGTGGACCCTATGAGGAGCATGCTGGGTTCCGTAGAGAGTAAATTTGGGCCTTAGATATGGTTATTGATGATTCAATCTGTGAATTTGTGCTCAAGGTGGTTCCAAATAAAGTTCTAGATGTTTCTGATGAATTCATTGAAGGGCATGGTAAGAAACGACAATAGTTTTTTGAAATATTGGTTGGGTTCTATAAATCCAAAAAAAGAATAGTTAGACTCAGGTAAGTTTAATTGGGTGGTATTGGAATGTATTGAAGTTTTAGGGAACCTTATAAATGTGACATAGTGGCATGCCCTAATAAAGCTAAATGTTTTATAATGAGTCATCTAGGTATTTCTCGACTTGTCTAGGAGTGGAGAACAAATGTGAAGTATTTTAAATCACCTTCAGTGGATGTTTTTGGGTGATAATTACCTTTCATGTTTCAGAATGGGTTTATTGAGAACATAGCCTTTTTTAGTTGGTTTATGAATAGTAGGAGTTCTTTTGTTGGGATGTTGATGGGGAAAGTGGAGCCCGATGATGGTTTGGAGGGCGGTGATGTTGTGCAGGTAGAATTATTCCAAAGGTCAGCAATGAACTAAGTAGGCATGTTGGATGATAGTGGTATGATTCAAGTCTGTAAGAGCCTAGGAAAGATGGGTTCCAATATTGGAAGATGGGTGTTCTGGGACAAGCCATTCAGGGGAGGTCTGACCTAAAATGGGAAACAGGAATGAGTGTGGTGAGAGTGACCCACCTCCTATTTGATTTTGTAGTAGAATGTGCCTTTCAGAAATGAAGTCTTACTCTGTGTAAGGTTATTTTTAACTTAGTATTAAAATGGATAGTGTAGGGATGTCCCCCTGGGAAGTTTCAATGGTAATTCTAGATGAAAATACATGGTAATGTCCATATGTATGTTCAGGCACAGCGAGTTTGAACATGTCAGGTATGTTGTGAATGTTTTTTTGGGATTTTGGTGGTCTTTTGTAAATAGTGGGGTGCAAAATAATAGTTGATGGTAGAGATAACCAAAACAGTAATGTTTTGGTATAATGACATGATCATAGTTTCAATTTAGAGGGACTTGAGTGATCATTTTATGGTTAGTCAGCCCTGATAGTGATCGTTGGAATGAGTTTAGTCGGTCGAGTTCCCAAGATCATTGGTTGTGTTTAGATGTAAGGTTATGAAATGGGATTTTTGAGAAACGAGTGGTGGATCTACGTATGTCGATAAATCTGGTTGGAATGAT
This sequence comes from Viscum album, assembly GCA_963277665.1. NCBI lineage: Eukaryota > Viridiplantae > Streptophyta > Magnoliopsida > Santalales > Viscaceae > Viscum > Viscum album. The sequence continues at coordinate 349,111,107 of OY728140.1, forward strand.
CATGTGTTTTCCTTTGGGTGATATCGGGTTTTCGTCACCATTTGTGTTTTGAAAACCATGTAAAATAACGCCAAGTGATTGAGGTCATGAGTTAAGAAGATGATCGAACCAATGGTATGATGATTGGTTCCTCCATTATGGTATGATGCTATGTGATATGTTATTTTTTGCTGTGAATTAGAAACTATTCCTTAAGTTTTCCCTATGAAGTTTTAGTGGTCTATTTACGGTTAAAGTTGATGCGTCCCTTGAGGAGTGTCTAGTTCATGTTGTGGGTTATGCTGAGGAATCCTTACAGGGAAGGCCTTAACTTTAGCTCGAATTTTATGATAGAATTTAAATGTTCAATGAGAAACTTGAAAAAGGGGAATGGATACGTGGTCCTAGAGTCTGGATCTCTTTATTATGAATACTTAGAGATGCTTGGGAATACGGCTCGAGGATGAGGCGTTATAAGGTGGAGAGGTTGTAAGATATCAATTTTCATGAAGGTGCGTAATTGTTTAAATTTTGGTTTCAATATATATATTTTTGGTCAATGAAAGGATTCATGGAAGTATGATGGGACTCAGGGGTGTTCTGAGGGTTTGAAATATAAAAAGGGGAAAAACTGGTCCAAAATGTGCAAGGCACACAGATAAGTAAACCGTTCAACCTTACTAGGAAAACCACTCAATCTTGGATAGTGGAGTATTGCACGATTGGAACATGGTTCGTAAACCATGAATAGATTATGAGGTAACCATGATACCTCACATTCATTGTACAGTGGATTGCACAAGGTTAGCACATGTTTTAGAAAAAAATGCGGGCAAACTATGTGGTCGAGTAAAATTTGGAAAAATTCTAGTTTTTTCATTATGGTATTTTAAGATTCCCATTATATTTCTAATACATTTATTCCTCCTCTATCCCTAGAGATTCCCCATTTTGACAAAACATTCCAAGGGTTTGACCTCCTTAATTTTTTAGTACGTTCGGATAACTGTTGGTTGGGGATCGAAGCTCTGGGTAAGACTATCGTATCCCTTTGTTATATTTTCTAGATTAGGGTTCTGTAGTTTTACCCATATTATTCTGAAGATCAAAAACCCTATTTTCCAAGAGGAATATAGGTTAGGGATTCAAAGGGGGCTTTAATCTGGATCTAATTTCATGATTAAGAGTGTGTTCATTATCAGATTCGAGGTAGGTGGCATACAAGTTATATCCCACCATTTTAAGTGGATTTGTGCATATGAGTATGTGTTCATGATCATCTATTATTATTATAAACTTTCATTTGTTTGTATTTGGTAAAATTAACATATAAATAATTATGTGAGTGCATCAGAATCCATTTGGGATGTGTCAGGGAGTATTTGACCAATTTGGAGCCACCCATGGGGTACGTCGACTTTCCGGAACCTAGTAATTGAACAAGTCAAGGGTGGAATTGATGCGTAATAACATAAATCCTTTGTTGAACATGTTAACATGGATATTTGAGTTAAATATTGAATATTGATAGTTTTTCCTAGGTTTGATAATGAATCAAGGGTTTGTTTGGAAAGGGGTAGTAACGGGTTAATTTAGTTCAATGAGATTTTGTTAAAGGGGTTATGATTTATGTTCAAATTCCCAAAAGAATTAGTATCTATAAAATGATGAGAACATTAAATTAACAATGACATGTTAATTAAAGAGCATGTAAACAGGTTATATAAGGGAATTTCTGAATATATTGAATGAGTTAGTACATGGTAATTATGGTTTATACCTAATGGGTTGAATATAATAAAGTGATTGTGTTATGTGATATAAGAATTTTAATTGAAATGCGTAAGTGAGAAGATGATTGTGAAATGATAAAGGGGATAAATAGGATAATTTATGGTAATTGATGAATATTGGATAAATTATGGGAGTTTTTGAATTATCTTAATGGGATAAGGTATAAGAATTAGAATTAGGATAAGTGGATATGAATTGTAAATGGAAAAGTGTTAATGGGTTATGGGATAATACTAATTCCCATGTTGAAGTTTATGGGATTCAATTTATGTTTTATTTGGTGGTGTTTGTATGTGATACAGAATGTTTGTGGTGAATAGATAAATAAGCACTTGAACATGGATTGGTAGAGTGGAGGTATTGACCTGAGGATCCATTCCCATAGGTCATGTTATAATGAGGCTCTAAACTCCAACCCAAAATGCACGGGTTTGGAAGAGGATGGAGGATTAATTCACCTAACGGTTTCATTCCACCCATACTGAGGCTTTGAGGTGATGAAAATGCATTTATGTGGTCTATTTACCCCTAGTGAGATAGGGACTTGACTTATTACCTTATGCTTAGCGATTTATTTCCATAAACCCATATGTAGATGATTTTCATGCCTAACCCATGGAACACATGATAAAAAGGTACTAGGTAATGAAGATGATTTGAATGATGAAAATGGTAATAAAGATAGAAATGGTGTATGTGTACTTGGTTATCTAATGGAACATGAGTTTTCCTTTTTTTTATTACTATTTACTTTATACTTTTATGCACAACATGTTATACTGGATATTTTGTAGACACTGTTGGTGGTTGAATACTAAGTTGTAAACAAACCCTACTCAGACCGTCGTTGGGTGCCCAAGCAGACTACATTGTTTTAGGTTCAGATAAGGGAAAGGTCTAGTTCTAGAGAGTTGATTATAGTATGGGATGTGCATGGATGAGGATCCAGACTTAGAGTCATGACATTTTGGGGATTCATCTGATTGTCTTATTTAGTGTTCCTTCAATTTTAGCACTATTAGCATGACATGACATGGTTATTATTGGTTAGTGGTTTGTACCTATTGTTGGGAGAGGCTTGGTTATGCATATTTATTGGTTATTACATATTTTTTTTAATATTTACATTGTTAACTATTGTGGCATACTCTGTAATAGAGGGCATAGTATCATCACATGTTTTAATGGACACTCACTACTAGTCATCAGCCTATGGAGTATGAGGAGGCTTGCTTGAGGTCATGTGACGACCCAAATCAGGGAACCCATTTAGTGGATTCTTGGGCAGGGAGGTTATATCCAAACTTTTAATCGTATCAAATGATCCATAAAACACAGTAACGTCCAAACCACTAGATACATTCACTTTTCCCTAGGATTCTTCCAACATTTATAACTTTGATATATTACATGAGAGATCAAGTGTTCTTCCAACTCCTCTAGACTAATTAGTCTTGAATAATAATAATATAAATAAGGAAAATGGACTTGAAAAGGTTTACATGCATGATCTTTTGTAAACTTGGAGAACTCTTTCACTCCATCTTCATACTATTTTTTCATATGATTGGCATCCATTCATTATTTTTTTATATCTATCCTATTTGATTATATAATATTAATATTTGACAAAATAAATACACAAAATATGTTCAAATAGGGTCAAAATCCAACCATATATCCCTCTCATAAGATCCAAAGGAAGAAAAAAAAGTCCGAAAACACCTGAACTTATAAAATATATGTGTGATTGAGAGGCATGACCAATTGTCTCCTATCGACCGGTCAAAGTTCCGATGCTCTGGTAATGTTTATAGCAGCACTCGGGTCGAATCCTCGACGATGATACTTTTTAATAGTCGTTTGTTTTTAATTGATTTTATTCGGATAGGGGGGTTTTTTGCAGAGATTATGAAATAATTTATGGATGATGTTTGATTTAAAAATTGATAAAGATTGGGTTGAGTTTTTTATTAGCTATTTAAGCTTGTGATATCCTTGAGATTTGATTTATATTGCATTAAATTAACACCCATGTCACAAGTTGACGTTGATTAGAATTCCTAAGTGTTAAAGCTTTAATCCAAGCCTTAACATAGCTAGGATTCTAATATCAATTAGTACTTGATTATGGTAGTGTATTTATGGTTCCAATAATCCATGGAATCCATATGTTAAACAAAACAAGTAATTAATCCATGACATGCTATGTTCAACATACACAATATTAATTTGAAGAATATTCATCGAGCAAAAGCTCTCAATCACTTAACATACCTAAATTATAACTCACCCCAATGAGATATTTACTCATCCATTGAAATTATTAATAATTTGGTTATAATTATTATGATGATAAATTAAGAATATAAGAAAAATAAAGGGATATGAAAAGAGTGGTGCGTAGAACACACACACAAACAATGATGAGAATTAAAAACAAACTTAAGATTGAATGAGAAATAAAAAGAAGGGAAGATGATTCAACTATATTTAAACTATTTTAAGAACATTAATATTAAAATACAGAAGGTGGATGAGAATAAGAGATATTGAAGATGAAAATTTCATTAAAACAGAATTACAAAAACAAACACTTATAAGATTACAATAATGAAGAACACAAAAGTAAATGAAAACAAGGAGAGGAGGAAAGGTATCTCAAGTGAAAACATGAGTATGGAAGATCCTTCTAAGCCTTTTTAAAATCTTCTTTCATGACAATTGATGCTTCTCTCTTCGGAAATGCTAACCCCTTTGATGGAGAGGAGGGGGATGCATTAATAGCCCATAGAAGTGGACTGTTTTCATTCCCAATCTTTCCCTCCACTTGGCTCGACGATTTGGACATCCAAACAGCCGAATATAGAGATATCTCGTTCTTCAAAGTTGTAGAAAATAATTTTGGCCGACCTCTCTCAACATTTGGAGTCATTTGGACCTATGGAGCCAATGTTATGTTCGGTTGATTAAACAATTTTAATCTATCCATTTCAATCCAATATTTTTGAAGTCCAAAATGTGAAAGGGTTTTTGAATAGGAAGATTCCTTCAATGATGAATGATTTATTAAACAAAATCGGCCTCCTATATATCCTGTTTCACACTGCAAAAGCTCGTCTTGATTTGATGATTACATCATGAGATATATCATTAATAGTGTCCAGATTTTATTTCCCTACCGGAATAGTGGGATGGACTTCAAGGCATTATTTGGCCCCCTTGTTCTTGTAGTTGGACATTCAAATTTTTATCCATGATTCCTTTGGAGAATGTAGAATATATGGTGTAGTTTCATAAAATTTTGGATTCTCAATTTTGACTAGTAAGTCAATCATCATTGATGGTCCAATTTCATTAAATATTCTTTGGGTCTTCTTATGTTGACCATACAAGCCTTCAAATGGTAGAATTGGACAATGATTGTTGCTAATGATATGTGAGAAATTGAATAAGGAATCCTAAAAAATTAGGACCACACAATTTTAATTAGTAGGGTGAAAGTTATAAATAAAATAGTAAACTGACTTAATTGGACTACTTCTAAAAATTCTCAAGAATTATACTTAGTATTAAAACATTAATATTTCACAAAAATTATGCACATTTCATATAAAATCAATAAAGGGGGTATATAATAAGTCATGAAAATATTAATAAAATAAAATCCCCTACACTTAGTCTTGTTCATGTCCTCATGTGCAATAAATATAAAAAGATAAAAAAATCATTTTCACTCACCAAAAAATATAAAAATGTTATTTTCTCCAATCAGGGGAGGTTTAAACTATTTCACTCATCCATTTTGAATTCCACCACAAGTTGTTACAGAAATAATGTTCCAAAACTAAGTCATTTTTTCATGCTCAAATTTAGAAATGGAAAATGTGGAAACTCAAAACCCACACCTCTCAAGATAATAAAATTCATTTGTGGAGGTTCACTCTTTCACCAACCAAAAGTGAAAATCTTAGAGTTTGAAAGAGCTCTCAGATTCCATTCCCTATCCAAAGTTCTCAAAAATTAAGAGTTATTTTTAGGGTTTTTTATGTGGCTATGGGATGGTATGAAGATGATATCCAAAAGATAGGAAAAAGGGCGTAAAACACCAACATAGAAAAAACAATGCACATTTTTTAAAATGAGACATGGAAGAAAATGAAAACACATATTTACAAGGGAATGATTGTGTTAAGAAATACACAATAGAGGATGAAAATTTGAAGGGTATGAGAGATGAAATATTTAAAAACCACAAAACTTCCCCCAATAACATAAGTGTTCATTTTTTCACTTTTTTTCAAAATTTGAACTCAAAATAGATCTCACACACCTCTACCAAACCATGATTGATCTCCTCACGACACTAATTTAAATAGTTATAATAGGATCAAAAGTCAAGGAAGAGTGATATTTGACCCACCGAAGACACGACCCATTATTATTTTCATTTTTTTGAATTTTTTTTTATTTTTTTTAAATCTTCAATTGTACAAGATAAACATATATACATTCCCAAACCCCACTGACGGAAAACATATCCCCCACACTGAATTGGATGCTTTCCCTCAAGCAAATGATAACTCATTGAAAATAAATAAAAGGGCACCCAAAAAATGAAATCCATCCCCACATACTTAAATTTTAAAAAAATAATGCAATGAAAATACATGTTGATATTGGGTGGGAAAATGTATTGGGAATGTAATGTGTCTATAAAACAAAATCTTTTCATAGGCTCGAAGGGGATTTAAAAAGGAGAACTAATGTATGGTTAATGGGAGACTATTTGGCTATTATAATTCCCATGTAGTTTAGAAAATACCTCTAACATATTAATGCACAGTAAAGTATGAAATTCATCTCGAAGGTCTAAAAATGCAAGACTCGCAAATGGGGGTGAAAAACAAACATTTAGAAAAGATGGCCATAGGGGGCCTTGGCATGAAAGAAAATGTTGTTCCTCGCGGGTGGGTAAAATCATTTTCCAAAAAAAATGATTATTAAAAAAATTTTGGTTTTGAAACAATATTCTTTATCCAAGGGCATGATGAAAATACAACATTTTTGAGATGGAAACATGCCTTTTGACTCCCCAAAATGGTTGGAAAAAATTTTAAAATTATAAGGTGAGTAAGCATGAATCTTGATTGTTCATATATTTTTTTTATGATTTTTTTTAGTTTATTTGTGTTTTTTTTAGTTTTTTTATAAAGACACACCCACGCAAAAGAGAAAGAGTAAATAAAAAAATGTGATGAGGAAAGTGGTAAAAAAATGAGAGTGATGGATGAAGAAGAAGAAAGAGAGAGATAGAGAGAGAGAGAGAATATGAGTTAAAGGGAAAGGGGTTCCCCTGGATTGGATTTGGTGTGTTGCCATCTCCATCCAGTGGTGGGTCAATAGCAGAAGTTGGGAATCTGATGAAAGTAGATGTGGTTCCAATATTGTGTGTCCTCTCATGGTGATGCTTTAATCGATGTCCATTAACTGTGAATGTCCTTTTGTAAGAGGGGTCTTGGACTTGCACTACACCAAATTGGTAAACATTAGTAATGAGAAACAGACCTTCCCAATGAGAATTAAGCTTACCTGGGTGAAGATGAAACCAGGAGTTGAAAAGAAGTACCTTTTCACCTTCATGGAATACCTTTCTCAGAATGTGTTTGTCATAGAGTACCTTAGCCTTTTCTTTGTACAAATTGGAATTCTCATAGGATTCAAGTTGATGCTCCTCTAGTTCAGCCAATTGTACCAATCTTTCTTCACTATATTTTTCCCAGTCAAAATTACAATTTTTCACATCCCAAAAAGACTTATGTTGGATTTCAACTGGTAGATGAAAAGATTTACAAAAAACTATCCTAAAAGTAGATATCCCAATGGGTTTTTTATAGTCAGTTCGATAAGCCCAAAGTGCTTCACCAAGTCTTTCTGGCCAGTCTTTTCTGGTGGGTTTTACAATTCTCTCAAGAACTCTTTTCACTTCTCTATTAGAAAGTTCCACCATTCCATTTGTTTGGGGGTGATATGTAGTTGATGTTTTATGTACAACACCATTCTTTTTCAAACGAGATTACAAGGTTCTATTGCAGAAATGGGTTCAGAAGTCACTTATCAAGGTACGTGGTGTGCCAAATCGGTGGAAGATGTGTGTCTTTAGGAACTCACTAACAGTATTTGAATAATCTTTTCTATTGGGTTTGGCCTCGCCCCACCTAGAAACATAATCAACCGCAAGAATAATGTATGAGAGTCCATTGGAAGGGGGGAATGGTCCAATGAAATCGATGCCCAAAACATCGAAGATCTCACAGAAAATTAAAGGCTTTTGGGGCATTTCATTTCTCTTTGAAATTGTTCCAAACTTTTGGCAAGTGAGACATGATTGACAGAACACATGTGAGTCCTTGAAGAGTGAAGTCTAGAAGAATCCAGAGTTTAAGACCATTCTGGAGGTCCTTTGTGGTCCAAAATGGCCACCACCAGGCATTGAGTGAAAAGATTCTAAGATGGAAGAATGTTCATTTTCATCAACACATCTCTTAATTACCATGTCTGCCCTAGTTTTCCAATGTTTATTTTCATCCAAAAAATAGTATTTTAAATCACTTTTCAACTTCATTTTTTGTTCATTTGAAACATTTTCAGGAAAAAAACTAGAAACCAAGTAATTTACAATTGGGTCATACCATGGTTACTTTGGAGTGAGAGATTAATGGTTCTCAGTGGGGAATTCAAGATCAATGATTTCTGAAGTAGATTAATTAGAAATTCTACTCAGGTGATCAGTAAGAGGGTTTTCTTTTCCTAGTCTATTGTTGATTTCAAGTTAAAACTCTTGGAGAATTATGATCCATCTTATTATCCTTGGGTTGGAATCACTTTTCTTGAGTAATAACTTTATAGAATAATGATCTATGAAGATGGTGATTTTGGAACCTAAGAGATAGGGCCAGAATTTATCTAAGGAAAAAACCATTTCAAAAAGTTATTTTTCAGTGATAGTGTAGTGAGATTGAGTTTCATCCAATGTTTTTGAGGCATAATAGATTGAATGAGGAATCTTTTGTCTTCTTTGTCCAAGAACAGCTCCAACGGCTCTATTAGAAGCATCACAAATCAACTCAAAGGGTAAGGACCAATCTGGGGATAGGATTATTGGGGCAGATGTAAGAGTAGTTTTGAGTTCAATGAAGGCTCTCTTGAAAACCTCATCGAAATGGAAAGTGACATCATTTTGGAGCAACCGAGTGAGTGGGAGGGAAATACTACTGAAGTTATGGATGAATCACCGATAGAAACTGGCATGACCGAGAAATAAACGGATGTCTCGAACAGAAGTGGGTTGAGGAAGTGATTGGATAACTTCATTTTTGGAAGGATGGACTTCAATACCATCTTTTGAAACTATGTGCCCTAGAATAATCACTTTTGCAACCATGAAGTGACATTTTTTAAAATTTAACAAAAGGTTACACTTGACACACTTTTAAAGGACTATAGAGAGTGAATTCAATAAATATTCAAATGACTCACCATAAATGGTAAAGTCATCCATGAAGACTTCCTTGCAGTGTTTAATAAATTCAGAAAAGATACTCATAATACACCTCTGGAATGTTGCAGGAGCATTGAAAAGGCCAAAAGGCATTCTTCTATATGCATATGTTCCAAAGGGGCAAGTGAATGTAGTCTTTTCTTGGTCCTGAGGTGCGATTGGGATTTGGAGGTAGCCGATGTATCCATCAAGAAAGAAATAGTGTGAATTTCCAGCTAATTGTTCCATCATTTGATCAAGGAATGGAAGAGGGTAGTGATCTTTTCTTGTGTCAACATTCAATTTCCTATAGTCGATGCACACACACCATTTGTTCTTCACTCGATTTGTGACTACCTCTCCATGTTCATTTGTGCCAACAGTTATCCCACCCTTCTTAGGTACAACTTAAATTGGACTAACCTATTCACTATCAGAAATTGGGTAGATAATACCAGCTTGAAGAAGCTTTGTGATATCTTCCCTAACTACCTCAAGTATGAGTGGATTGAGTCTTCTTTGTGGTTGTCTAATTGGTTTGTATGATTCCTTGAGATGGATGTGATGCATGCAAAGAGTAGGGTTGATTCCTAGTATGTCATATAGGGTCCAACCTAAGGCCTTTTTGTTTTCCTCTAACACTTGAACAAGTTTAGACTCCTCAATTTTGGTAAGTGAAGAAGAGATAATGACTGGATAAGAGTGATCCTTGAAAAGGAATTCATATTTCATTTGTTCAGGAAGAGGTTTTAAATCAGTCTAATCTTTCATTTTTCGGTTAGACAACTCATGAATGGAAGAAGGGACTTCAGTTGCTGCAGAATATTTTCCTTAATACTTTCCAAGGTGGAGTAGTAGAGATCATAGTTGATGTGGGATTCAAGAGAGATTTCAAGATTCTCTAGATTAATAGAGTCTATGAATGAAAGGTCCACATAAACTTCACCATTTATGACTTTGTTAATCATGGTGAAGATTTCACAAGATCCATTGTCATCAGAACATGAAGAACATGGTGGATTGGGATTTGATTGACTCTTAGAAGTGTCCTTGGAAGCATGTATTGAGAATATAGAGTCATTCTCAGATGGGTATCGCATGGCTTGGAAACTGTTGAACTTGACCAGTTGGTCACCAAATTCAATGTATAAGATGCCTGAATGGACATAAATTTTGGTTCTCACTATCATTAGGAATGGTCTTCCTATAATTAAGGGAGATCGAGAAGAGTTTGTCTCACCTTCCATGTCAAGGACATAGAAATCAACAGGGAAGATAATATCATTGACTCGGACAAGGAAATCCTCAATTATTCCCTCAGGGCTGGTTGGTCTTTGATTGGATAATTTAATGACAACACCTTTTGGATGTAAGGGACCTAGAACATGATTGGAGAATATGGAATTGGGAATGACATTAATTGAGGCTCCAAGGTCTATGAGGGCATCATCAAAGTTGGAACTTCCAATTTGGCATGGAACTGTAAATGTCCCTGGTTCCTTTTATTTTATGGGAATAGACTGTTGGGTGGAAAAAATTTCAAAGTTCCTAAGTTGCCTCTTGTGGGTGAACAATTCCATAAGAAACTTGGAATACTTAGGGATTTTTTTTATGGAATCTAAGAGAGGAACGTTGACTTAAACACGTCTAAACATGTCGATCATTTCATGATTGGGTTCGAAGGACTTCTTTGGATTAGAAATGGCTTGAGGAAAAGGAATTGGAACCTAAGTGGAATAGAAGGAGGTGATGGAATGGCTTCAGGTTCTTCTTCATATTTCTTTTTTTTAATTTTCAAGGTCAACATTCAAAGGATGGTTGGAGGACTTATCTTGAGGCATAGAAATTTTATTTTCTGATCTAAGTGAAATTGCACATACATTACCCTTGGGGTTGGGTAATGGTTGAGCTAGGATTTGGGAAGAATTGGATGGCTACTGCTGACTAAGGTGGGATGCAAGTTGACCAATTTTGGATTCAATTTTCTTGAGACTGGAATAGGTGAAGGAGGCAAGATCATCCACTGCACTTTCCCATGGTTGCTTGGAAGAAGTGGCTTGTCCCGGATTGGGATTACCTAGATTTTGGTTCTTGGGAAATCTATTGTATTGGTTTTCGAATTGGGAAGTCTCACTTGAATAATGGAATCCAAGAGGAGGATTGTTCCTTTGAGGTTGAGGACTAAAAGGATAAGGTTGTTGGAAATTACCAACACCTTTACAATATTGAAACTAGTTTGGGTTTTGAGGAGGGAATTGAGGGGGATGATATATGGGATTTCCATACATAAGGCCTTGGTTATAGGAAGAAGAGAAGGGATCAGAGTGAGGTTGGTTTAAGTTTCTAACAAACTGACCTGATAGTTGAGGGTTGGTGTTTCGCTGAGCATATGCTGCAATGATCTCCATTGGTCCAGATGAATCAGATTGATCCTCTTGAAGTTGTGGACATGTGTCAGGTGGATGAGATGGAGAATTGTAGATTACACAGTTTTTAATAGGTCCAAGAAACATTGATTGCGGAGAAGACGAGGTTGGGGATTTTGTAGCCATAACTAGTTGTCGCACAAGACCTGTAAGTTCACTCATCCACTCTGTCATCTTGTTCATCTCAATTGATTGATTATCTTGGGCTTGTTTGACTTGAGCATGTGCTCAAGTATGGAATTTTTGTGTGTTTACAACCATGTTACTTATGATATCTCTTGTAGATGCGGGAGTTTTATCAACAAGAGCACCGCCACTTGCGGGATCAATTAGAGTTCTCTCCATAGCCAATAACCCCTCATTGAAGTATTGGATAAAGAGTTGGTCTGGGATTTGGTGATGTGGGCAGGTTGCAATAAGATTTTTGAACCTCTCCCAGTATTCATGTAGTGATTCACTTAGGAACTGACAGATACCACTTATTTCCTTTCGGATAGAAGTAGTACGAGAACCAGGAAATAATTTCTCTAAGAAGAGTCACTTCATGTCATTCCATGTGGTTATGGAACCAGGAGGAAGGTGGTAGAGCCATGTCTTAGTAGTGTCAGCTGGGTAGAAAGGGAATTCTCGGAGTTTGATTTGTTCTTTAGAAACCCCTTGTGGCATCATGGTAGAGCACACCACTTGGAACTCTTTAAGGTGAAGATGTTGATCCTCACTGGCTAGCCCTTGGAAATGAGGGAGAAGATGAATCAAACCCGATTTGAGTTCAAAGTAAGCATCTATGTATGGATATTGAATAATAATAGGTTGGTAATTAATATCAGGGGTAGCAAGTTCTTTAACTATATGTTCCCTAAGATTAGCCATATCTAATTCAACTGGTTGGACAAAGATTGGCTCTTGAATGAGTTGATTATCTCTTAAGTTCCTCCTTAGTTGGCGAATAGTTCGCTCAATTTCAGGGTCAAATAAATTAGAGGGATTGTTTGGGAGGCTACGGGGAATTCATGGAGATTTTGGAAGAAAGAGGATGACGGGTTTTTCTTTGTGTTTTTCAGTTTATGATTTTTAAGAGGAAGGTGGGTTTTTCTTTGTGTTTTTTCAATTTTTTTTAATTAATTAATTTTTTGTTTTTTGTAAAATAACCAGAAACTAATGACTATTTAATTGCACCATCCCCAGCAACAACACCATTTTAAATGCAAATCTGATTATCTCTTATCGATGAGTCATAGTTCCGATGCTCTGCTAATGTGTATAGCTGCACTCGGGTCAAATCCTCAATGATGATACTTTTTAATAGTTGTTTGTTTTTAGTTGATTGTATTCTGATTGGGGGGGTTTGTTTGTAGAGATTATGAAATAATTTATGGATGATGTTTGATTTAACAAATTGATAAAGATTGGGGTGAGTTCATCATTAGGTATTAAATCTTGTGATATCCTTGAGCTTTTCTTTATAATGCATTAAATTAACACCCATGTCACAAGTTGAGGTTGATTAGAATTCCTAAGTGTTAAAGTTTTAATCCAAGCCTTAACATAACTAGGATTATAATCTCAATCAATACTTGATTTTCGTAGTGTATTTATGTTTCCAATAATCCATGGAATCCATATTTTAAACAAAAAAATTCATTAATCCATGAAATTCTATGTTCAACATACACAATGTTAATTTGAAGAATATTCATCGAGCAAAAGTTCTCAATCACTTAACATACCTAAATTATAACTCACACCAATGAAAGATTTACTCATCCATTGAAATTATTAATAATATGGTAACAATTATTATGATGATAAATTAAGAATATAAGAAAAGTAAAGGGATAAGAAAAGAGTGGTGCGTAGAACACACACGCACAAATGATGATGATAATTAAAAACAAACATAATATTGAATGAGAAAGCAAAACAAGGGAAGTGGATTAAACTGTATTTAAAATATTTTAATAAAATTAATATTAAAATACTGAAGGTGGATGAGAATAAGATATATTGAAGATGAAACTTTCATTAAAACAGAATTACAAAAACAAACACTTACAAGATTACAACAAAGAAGAACACAAAAGTAAATGAAAACAAAGAGAGGAGGAAAGGTCTCTCAAGTGAAAACTTGAGTATTGAAGGTCCTTACAAGCCTTTGGAAAATCTTTGGTCGTGACAATTGATTATCCTATTTTCTGAATTGCCAACCCCTTTGAAGGAGAGGAGGGGGATTCATTTATAGCCCACGGAAGTGGACTATTTTCATTTCCAATATGTACCTCCACTTGGCTCGACGATTTGGAAATTCAGACAGCCGAATCTCGAGATATCTCCTTCTTAAAAGTTGTGAAAAAAATGTTTTCCGACCTCTCTAAAAATTTGGAGTCATTTGGACCTATGGATCCAATGTTATGTCCAGTTTATTAAATAGTTTTAATCTGTTCATTTCAATTCAATATTTTTGAAGTCCAAAAATTGAATGGGTTTTTGAATAGGAAGATGCCTTCAAAGACAAATTATTTCTTCAAAAAAGTCATCTTCCTATATCTATTATTTCACACTGCAAAATCTCAGCTTGATTTGATGATTACATCATGAGATATGCCATGAATAGTGTCCAGATTTTAATTCCCGACCAGAATGGTGGTCTGGACTTCAAGGCATTAGTTGGGCCTCTTCTTCTTGTAGTTGGAACTTCAAATATTTATCCATGATTTATATGTATAATTTAGAATATTTGGTGTAGTTTCATAAAATTTGGGCTTCAAGATTTATACCAGTAACTCAATCATCATTGATGGTCCAGTTTCATTACAAATTCTTTGGGTCTTCTTGTGTTGACCATATGAGCCTTCAAATAGAAGAATTGGCCCATGATCCCTTCAGATGATATGTGAGAAATTTAATCAAGAATCCTCAAAAACTAGAACCACACAATTTGAATCAGTCGGGTGAGAGTTATAAATCAAATAGTAAACTGACTCAATTAGACTACTTCTAAAAATGCTCAAAAATTATACTTAGTATTAAAACAGTAATATTTCACACAAATTATGCACATTTCTTATAAAATCAGTAATGGGGGTACATAAAAAGTCATGAAAATATTAATAACATCAGTGATATAAAATTCCAATAGGTCACCACAACCTACCAAATATAAGTGATCACTTACATATTACATACTAAAAAATCAATTTTGAAATTCAATAGAAAAGTAATCATTTTCTATAATGTTTTACAAAATAAGTAGTAACACATAAAAGTGTGTTAAAACTACTTTTCTAAAATTTTCACTAAATGAAAAAATCACCTAGAAAACATTTTTCCTCGACCAATATCTCTTGGTCAAATCACCTTTTTAAAATTTGACATTAATCTATTTCATAAATACTAATGTTATAAATACACATTTCAAAAATCAAAGTGGTTTCCAAATATAATATATTTTTCTAAAACATGTTTGAAAACCAACAATTTTCATAAAACTAGGAATGGTGGCCCAAAACCCCATTTTCAAAACTCATACATTCTTGGGGTTTCAAATACAAAACATTCTAACTTTTATCATTTGCAATCAATTTCAAAATTCATTATTATAATAGTTTTAAAAAACATCAAAATCATGATTTCCTTTTTTTCATATTTAAAAACCTTTCAAAATCACTTTTCAAAAAATCTGAAAAGCAAACCATACAAAGAAAGAAGAAAGAACATGGTAAAGTACCACTAAGTCAAGTTGCACAACATGGGAAAAAATACAATAAAATATGCTCTAGAAAATAATATAAATACCATGTCATACAATAGAATCAGATAGATAAAACCCCTAAATGATCCTAAAAATTATTCCAGCATCATGGGAATCATCACTAAGATGTATTAATTAAAGGACTTGAACTAGAGATAAGAAAACAAGATCTTCACTACAAATTACATCAACATCCCTTAGAAGGCCCATCAAACTAGGTAGTCTGTATTAAACATTACCACATGGGATAACAAGCTACAATGGTCATACAAGAATCAAAGGGTCTTAAGTGTGTATCACACCTTTTATGAAAACTCATTTTTTTATAAAATTTCAAATGCGCCTTCTTTTTTAATAACATGCTTAGAATGCCAATCCATTTTATCATTTATAACTATTATTCCAATATACTATTCAAAACAAATTTATCAAAACACATTTGAAACTCAAATTGAAATTCACACTACCCATTAAAAGACCATTGGAAAAAATAAAAGACACAATAAGTTTCAAAATCCAATCCACATGGGAAAATTAAATTTTTGAAATAATCCATGTCATTTGGAAATCTTAAAAGATATAAAAAACCCCAAAATTTTGTTATAAAAAATAACAAAGGATAATAAAGTGGTTTTAAATATAGATCACAAGGGTTAACTCACCACTTTTAAAATAAAACTACATTTTCCAACTTTTTAACACTTTCAAATCACCCAAACTCTTGGTTTGAAATCAAATTCACAGAAGAATAAATTTTAAAACATCAAGTTAGTGATTACCACTAATTTTAAAACCAAAATCATTAAAAAAATATTATTTAATAGTTTTGTAAAAAACTTTTCATCAAATATCATTCTATAAAAAGGGATAAAACCACTTGGAAACACACCAAGTGACCAATTCTATATATAATAATTTTAAATCATTTATAATAAATTTCTTAAAACAATACAAATAAACCACCCTAGAAATCAATTTATAAATTAGTCTACCATTATAAAATCACTTTATTTATTAAAACATTTCCATAATTGTCTTTTCTGATAAACCAAACATGTTAATATGAGTCACCAAATGTAATGGAACCCTTTATTTTTCATGTATCCTATAAAAAATATCTATATACACCCCTTTGGAATATATTGGGTGTGAAGAAATGCCTAATATGATAAAACATTGAATCTAAATAATGTTTTTCAAAATAGAAACCATTAATTATAGTTTGAAAACATGACATAAAAACTTTTGATTATTTAAAATAGTATTTTCATAATATAAAACATGAAAATTGTAAAATAAATTAAAACCAACGTTGGATGACATTGGAAATATCTTGATCCAATAACAAAGAGGGAAATTAAGATATCACATCACATGTAGTCATTAATCATGCGTCATATGATAAAACCTCTATGTCTAAGGATACTAAGACAATCATTTGGAACACTAAATGGAATACATGGACCATGAATTCAATATAAGGAAGATAATTTGTCCCATTAGAATACTAATCAGTCCTTTTAGCAAATGTGGTCTAACTAGACCACTATCATTTTCTAGAGCATAATCTATACTGGTTGTTTCATCTGTACGGGTTACCAAATCACTCAATATCTCGAATGTAAAAATAATAATCAAACATATATAATACACTTATCCTACGTTTTCAATTACAGAAAACATCATTTATATGATATATTTCAATAAAAAATATATTGATGATTTATTTGAAACCAAATCATTCCATTGAATCATTTCATTGAGCACTCGATGCACCTGAAAATGTTTCCCTTTAAAAATCCACATGGGATTTCTTTTTTAGAAAAAAAACGATTTTAAATTAAATAATAATCCAAAATGCTTCATCAAAAGAATGTTTTATAATATTTTCTAATGGAAATATCAAGAACATTAGGAGTTCATAGGTAATGAAAAAATATTTAGAGACACCTACATTAAAACTGATAAATTGTGTCACATTCATATATAATCACTAAGGATGGATCCTTAAGAACCAATAATGACATGAAAATTCATTAAACCCTCATCCCCTACCCTAGGTTAATCCCCATGTCCATCTATAGTTTCAATCATGAATTAAAATAAACTAATAATGAATAATAAGGGGAGTGGAGGAGAAATCATAGAGAAATACATAAAAAAATATTTTAATATCATAAATTTAGTTTTGAGGGTTTTGATTCACCGAAAATGTGGCGGTAGTGGTGTTAATCGAGGTGGTGAAATGGTGGTGTGGTGGAGCGGAGGTAAAGAGTTTATGTGGCTACGTGAGAGTGGAATGTGGTGGCAGCGGGGTTCAACAAGAGCAGTTGCACGGTAGGGTTGCAATAGTGCGGTTGAGCGAGAGTGTAGGAGCGACAATTGTGTGGTTCTACTAGAGCTGTGGCACAATGGGGATGTGGTAGTGTGGTTGGGTGAGAGATGAGGAGCATTGACAGTTTAGTTTGATAAGAGTGGTGGTACGATGAATATTGGTTTCCATGAGAGATTGAAGGTGTACTGGAGAAGGCATCCGGTTAGGGTTCTTTTAAAATAAGTTAAATGGTTTTACCAACACTTTCCAAAAAGAAATGATAAGGGATAGTTTTATCTTCACTAAAATAAAAATTGCTGATAAAAATTACCTTTATCAGCACTTTTTTAGCATTGATAAAACCTTTCTTTATAATTTTTAAAAGTACAGTGATGATAACGAATAATATTATCATCGTTTATTAGTGGTACAATAGCTACACTATAACAGTGGAAGAGCTATAGCAACAATGACACTGTAGCGGTGGTGGGCACTGTAGCAGGAACTATGGTGATGGTATCACTTGTAGAATGTATTGTAGAAGCCTGAGGACTATAGTAGAACTATTCATTAATGGGCCTTTGGGTAAACAATTATGGGCCTACGGACCATGTAATGTTATTTCATGCCCATTAGATCTATGATCCATGTAATGGGTTTCATGCCCACTGAGCCTACGTGACATGTCTTGAATAAATAAGGCATGATGGGTGGGCTATCCCCTTGGGGGTTATAGCTTACCTTTCCAACCAATGTGTGAGGTGTGTGTGTTTTTAATTATAATTTTACCCCCAAGCCCCTAATATATATAATAAATATATTTATGAATTTTTGTATATATTAATATATTAATATATATTTATATATATATATTTATTATAATTTTATAATTATAAATAAATCAATACTTATTTATAATTATAGGTATAAATAAGTATATATTTATTTAAATAACTATAAAATTATTAAATTATATATATTTATAAAATTATAAACATAATAGATATATTTATTATATATTTTTAATTATTTAAATAAATATAAAATTATTTACACTTATAACTATAAATAAATATTTATTTATTTATAATTATTTAATTATAAAAAATATATTTATTATTTTTATAGTTTTATAACTATATAAAATAAAAATATTTATTATAACTTTATAATTACATATATAATAAACGTATTTATTTTAATTTTATGTGAAGTAGGTCCGAGTATGAGTTGGAAAGCCAACACATACCCACAAATTTATTAAATGAAAAGTGAAAATAATAGAAAGAGGAGAAGGATAATTTCAAACAAGGAATGCCCTTATCCATAAGTAGAACTAAAAATCATGGAAGACGGGATCATTCCCATAATCATGATCAAAATCCCCATCTTCATCATCAAATTCCAACTATAACTAATAATTACCTTGATTAAAGATCACCAAACATTTCTCTTTAATCTTCTTCTACTCAAGGGTGAGCAGAAAATAAGACATGGAGGACACTCTTCCATGCCCTTATGCTATATCCCATTCATATCGTCCTCTTCCTCATCATATTACATGGATTTTTGGCTGACATCCCTATTTACAAGAAATGGATTGTTTCCAAGTCCCTTTCATCTTGTCCTCAGGGGATACCTCAAAATCACTATGAGAAATGCTAAACTGTGAGTCAACTATAATAATTTCAATAGATGTCATCACCTACTAGTTTTGATCTTCTTATCCTCTAAATATTTATGTGAAGATATATATAGCCTTCCCTATTCAGGGATGTTGAGAGAACCCAAACCACCCATATGAGAAGGAAAATATATGAGAACCTTTAAGTCCCCCACCTCTATTGCTTACTGATGAAAAAGATTACCATCCATGGGTGTATGAAACACCTAAAAAATATTTGGTATTGAAACTGCATCATCATGCTTCTTCTCAGGAGGAGTTCTGGTCATCCAGTAAGCTACCCTTTGAAAACCATCATCATCCAGTGGGGATATTTTGGAGGGATTCATAGTTGATTGTGAGGAAACAAAAAAATGGATTAATCCTTCTTCTTAGAGGATGTACAAAGATTCTCCTATGACAGTTCAAGGTCCACTTCCATTTGAGAAGTAGCTTCCAATTCTGAATCTGCATATGACACATCATAAGAGGCATCATCATCACATGTAGCTTTTCCAACATCATGTTCAACCTTAGAGAGATCCTCCTTAGAGATAACCCCCTGCAGGTAAATTTCTCCTCACAGTTATGAGAAGATTCATTTACACCCACATTAATAAGATTTTCATTTCCAATGTCAGTCAAAAGATGGGATGAAATAGAACTACATAGAAATTCCTACACATACCTTTGTGCATTAGGAAACATTTCATGTTCCTTCACACCCATTTAGGATGAATCATGACATTTATTCACATTAGTATCCAACATCTGGTTGATATCAGCACCACACAACATGGTCTATCCAATCCTCTAAAAAATAGGCAAACCCACTTCATTCTTCCCTTCAACAAAGTAAACCCATTTTTTAGAAGCATTCTCATTAACATCCCTTGATTTCCAAGGGGTTTTAGAAAATATTCACCCCCATCTACTGATTAGAATAATGTACAAAATGTATTCATAGTGGAGGAACCTAGATGTTAACTGCTTCATCATGCAATTACTCTTGTCCATCATTACCATTGGCATTGAGATTCACAATTTTTCTCTTTTTTGAACACATATATTCATAGTTTCCATGCATATAGTAGATATTATATATGATTGTTCTCTTATAGATTGAAATATCAGGGCCTAACACCTGGAAATGAGAAAAAAAAATTGGAAATTTCTCAAATTTGACACTTAAGTCCATCTCACCCTCATCAATGGATAGAAATACTTTCTAAACCAATGTAGAGCACAATTAAACTTCCACCAAGAACTGGGAAATGTGATCGAATCTAGTTTTCTCTTCCTCTTGATCCAATTTTATGGGCACCCTAATATATATAGAAATATCCTACAAGATCCTGGGGTGCCAAAGGATCCAATTTTGTCCACAAATCTTGACCAATACCGGCACTGAAAATTTGCCGACCACCAATGGGTTGAAGCTCCTATCCTAATAAAAAATGTGTATAAACCTAGGCTGGAGCTAGATTGATCCAAATCCCTAGGAATTCATTTTCAACTCCTCAGTGGGGAAACGAAAAAGAAGAAAAACAATATCTTAGAGGGATACAGTTCAAATAGGAGAAGCCCCAATCTTCTAACATTCGAGCCACCAAATCTCCAAATTTACCTAGCACTGATCCATTTGATAGAATGAGGTGGGTGATAATAGAGAACTCATTAATCATGAGATGGCCTGAGACCATAATTGGATCAGCCCTAACATGTCAAACATACCCTTTTCAATGAATTTTTACCACCACCGAACCCTTATAAATGGAGGTGCAAGTGTTATAATCATCACATGAAGCATTCATAGAGAGTCCTCCAAAAAACAATTCTGACTCAAGGAAACATTACCCACATACCATTGGGAATCGAAGCGACCTTTGGTGAAGAAATCTACAGCCAATGGCGTTGGTATTGGTGCATCCATTGCTAGAAACAACCTATTCACTGAAGAATCCTAAAGAGAGAAGCTCTAGAAGAAAACACATTCTCTTCATTATTTTATAAATATATATGCATTGTAGTTTTAAAATTATTTAAATATACATAGTTATAATTATAGTTATAAATAAATATATTTAAAATGTATTTATATATAATTATAATTTTATAATTTTAAATATAACAAATATTTTTATTATTTAAATATATTTAGTGTCATTTTATAAGTATTTATGGGAACATAATAAGTTAATGGATATAACATGAATGAATCATACCTAATAAGGTATATATTATGAAAAATGAGTCATCACATATATATGGAAAGCGTGATTAATAAGGGTGTCATTAATGTACAAATGAAAATTCATGAGTCATGAATACATAACATATTGATGCTTCATCATTAATATAAGTCATCTTAACATTTGGAACATAACAACCCACAGTCATGTTCACAAATATACTTATAAGTTATATAACATCAATTGTACATACTCACACATATAACGTATGAACATAACACCAGTCATGAATATCATCATTATATCTTAATATTTATATTTATTGACCAAATTCATTGGAGACATATATTTCTTTAAATATATATTTAATTATAAATATATAATTAAAAATATAATAAATATATTTATTATTTAAAAAACTATTATAATTATATATATAAATATATATTTATAATCTTATAAATACTTTTTTTGAAAAAAAATATATATATATATATAATTGAATTATTAAAAAAATATATATTAATTATAAACATGGTTTTTTTAATAATATATATAAATAAACATTATTTTTTAATATAAATATAATAAATATAAATAAATTAATAATATTATTTAATAAAAATCTTTATCACCCCTAAGAATAACATAGATAAAGACTAAATTTTTCAGCAATAGAAAAATCTCTGATAAAGGGTAAACCTTTATTAGAACATTCTAGCACTGATAAAAGACACCTTTATCAGCACTTTTAGATATCAATGATAAAGGTGAAGATTTTATCAGTGCATTCTTCTTAGCATTGATAAACGTTGGTGCATTATTTTCTTGGATCTTTGTTAGTGGGACTGTTTAGAGTTATACAAATGATCGTGTACTATATGTGATAATTGGATAATTCATGGACTTCATATGACTCTATGGTACTTCATAAGACTCTTAGGAATGTATATGAAATGGATAAGTCTTGGAGGCTTCACAAGGATCCTGCATGTTTTAAGAGTCTTTTTGTAGAAAAAACATGCCAACCTTTAGCCACTGATAACTACTAGGATATTCCACCATGAGGCAGTGGATAGGCTTGACTACAATTATCCTTAACAATAGAGAAAATGATAGCCAATATGGGGAATCATGGGAATACAACACCATCCTATAGTCTGGCATTCCATCTGTGACTGTTGAATGGGGTCAGTACCATTGGAATTCAACACTAGACCCTAAGAGCATTCAAGATGATAAATATGTGTCCCTCACATGGGAATGTCTGACCTAGTACTCATGTTTTGTGGATATATTTAATCATTTAAAAATAAATATGATGTTGAATCGATACAATGTCGTTTACATCATCTTACCCACACAACCTATTTTATATTTCGCCTACTCTAGTTTTAAACATGAACTATCATTGAATTTGGGATGATGAAGGCTTTATTAGAAGTTCGTGCATGTATGAGTAATATGTATTGGAATTTTCATGTTTTAGTCATTAGAAAAGTGTTCTGTTAATTAGATAATATGAGCACACCGAGGGGAATATTGATCTTTATCTTGATGTTTCTATAATATCCTCATCATAAAATACCTCATAGTGATGAAAGACTCATTTTGATTCAAGTAGAATCCATCTAAAGGTAGAAGTTGAAGATCATTTTCAGTAGGTTCATTTCCATGAATGGGAGAAACATGATTGAAAGTGTGACACTGCATGTTATCCCATGCACATATAGATTATAAATAAAAAAATTTTGTGGATGGTACTTAAAAAAGAAAATAAGATTTTTCTTTCCTAATTAAATACTAAGTCTTTAGGTGATTTAAAATGAAACATTTTATGATATAAAGGAGGAAGATTTCGAGTTTTTAATGATGATATTTTAGGATCTTGAAATATTGATATTTATGGAAGTTTAAATTTTGAATATCAAAGGAGTTATATTACTATAAATTTAAAATTTTTAAAAAAGTGAGAGAAGAGGAGGGAATTGATTGTATATCAGACGTATCGATGAGATCTGAACTTATATTGATGTTATATTTTCTAAGTGTAAAAAAAATTGACACACTACCACAAAATCAGATTTACACAGCGCCACCTATTAGTAGCACTAAAAAAGAACATATAAAGGGGGCGCCTTTATTAGGGATAAAAAGAATTGTTAAAGGGTTGTTTTATCAGTTCTAAAAAATAATTGATTAAAGTATCTATTTATCTGTGCTTTTTTTAGAGGTGATAAGGGAACCCTCTTTATTAGACTTTTTTTAGCACTAATAAAAAGTATGTTTTATAAAAAAATTATTTTTCAATAAAAAGAAAATATTAATATATTAATATATTTAAATTTATATATTTTTAATATATTTTTTAAAATATGATTTATATAAGGATAAATACACATTTTCAGTTAACATAAAAGAGATTTAGTGAAAAAAGATTTTAAATTTATTAAAAAATAATATTAATTTATAATTTTCTAAATATTATTGAGTAATAATTATTTAATAACAATTTGACAATATAAAAAATTAAAAAATAATAAACGATCTAAAATAAGTTGAAAAGGTGACACAGACTTCAAACAGACAAAACAATTGATCCGGGTGTCTGTTTTGGCTCTACCATATATCAAATTGAAGCCTCCCACATGATCTATTCCATTATGACCAAGACGGACCTTGGTCACTATTTTTTCAAGGAAAAAATGGCCTATAAGGCCTCCAAAAATGAGTTTTTAGTTGGGGTATCCTTTTTTTAACATTCGATTTAATTTCATCCTCATTTAAGGAGGTATTATTGGATTTTTATTGTGGGGACTGAATTTAATCCTATGGATTGCATTCATATTGATATTATAGTTCTGAATTTTTTAAGTTTTTCATAATTTAGTTTTATTTATAATCAAATATATAAAAATATATACATATTTTTTATATGTTCAAACATAAAATTTTACTTTTATAAATATATATGTAACCATGTTTACATGAAAATTATCCTTCAAAATATATAAACCTCAAATAAATATTAAATAATATCCATTTTATTTAAAATAAAAATTTATTATTATTTGTATACATATACTATTAAGGTATATATAATGTTTATATATATATAAATATATTTATGTGTCTATTGATAGACAAATTTATATTTATCTATATATTCT
Organism: Viscum album; assembly: GCA_963277665.1. Taxonomy (NCBI): domain Eukaryota; kingdom Viridiplantae; phylum Streptophyta; class Magnoliopsida; order Santalales; family Viscaceae; genus Viscum; species Viscum album. The sequence goes on from OY728140.1 coordinate 349,135,933, forward strand.
AATATTAGCACATAAATAATAATATATAATATAGGTAAATAAATATAAATATTTATAATTATATTTATAGATGCACACATATATATAAATATATGTATATATGAATGTACATATGTTTGTATGTATGTATGTATTTTAAAAAAACATATTTTATATATGTATTTAAACACACACACACACACATATATATATATATGGATAAAAAATTTAATGAAATATATAAAAATATATAGATATATTATAAAATTCTAAACAAAACAATATAGGTTAGGGGAAGATGCGTGAACGTATGAGAGGGAGGTCTCATGTTCGAAACCCACAAAAGTTAGGTGAATCCGGGCGGGTGAGCAGTCTCATAGTGTTGTTAAAGGGAGGATAGCACTATTAAAGGGGGTTGGTGGGGGGCTGGGTAAAGGTTTTACAAGCACTATTATAAGGGGGGTTGAGCCCTTGTAAAAGGGGATGGGCGGTTACCCTCCAAATTGGAGAGAAAAAAAATCCTTTTTTGACTATTATCAATGCTTTATTTTGCAATGATAAAGGCCCCTTTTGTCAAAATTTCTTATCACTAATAAAAACCCACTTTATCAGCACTTTTTTTATCCCTGATAAAAGGGAACCCCTTTTAATAACAGTTTAATTATCAACACATTTTTATCACTGATAAAGTATTTTTAGTGTTGTTAAAACCCTATTCTATAGTAGTGAAAAAACCAACACTGATGAGAAGAATAAACATCACCAGGTATTGAAGAATAATAGGAGAGGAGGAATTAGAAGTTGGTCCTTTCTCTACTAATGAACTCAAGAATCAAATAGGAACTTTGAAAGAGAAAACCTATAGTATTCATATTTTGTAAAATTATGAAGGATATTGAGGTGGTCAATCATACTATAATAGTTTGAGGAATAAGGTCAAATATTTTTCAAGTCTAGAAGAGAATTTCATTATAACCGCTGACCACTATTCATAAGGATAAGGACAAATCTTGTATCTCTATAAAGAGAGCTATAATTTGGTGCATTAACGAATTCTTGGTTTTTTCTAGTATTTATTTGGGTCTAGGTTCATACCCATTGGTAAAATTATTTTGATAATATAAGGGAGTTGTGTAAATGGGATAAAAACCATGACGCATGGAGGATACAATCATACTAAATGAAAAATATCCTTACTAAGAAATCATGGTATTATTTTTGTGTTTCTTTACTACTGAAGTACTAACATGCCATCCAAGTTATATATAAGAAACAAATATGTGATTTATTCACTAAATAAGTGAGGAGGTGAAAAGGGGAAATGATTTAATTTTTAATATGTCAACCTATACTGATTCACCCCCTCTCCCAGTGTTAGGAATATCCTATATAGATCCTATATATTAATATGATATGTAAAATTGGATTCTCAACAATCACTTATTAAAAATATTAGATGTTTTTTGAAGTTTCACTTTCAAAGGCTTCTTGAGGTGTAGATTTGAAAATTCATATGAGTTGTCAAATAGTCATTAGAATAACTGTTTTTCATGACACTAAGGAACATGCAAAAAAGTTATCCAAAGAATTTGAAAAAATACTAAAAAAATAAAGAGTAAACAAAATACATTATACTATAGTTGAATGGAATGAAATCATAGATAATTCCATTATATATGTTTACATTATGTCTCTTAAAAAATATGGTGATGAGAAGACATCCATATTAATAAAAAAGAAAGAGAAATCATTTTCCCATACTGTAATTATAATGAAGACATATCTGGCATAGTAAAAGGAAACGTAGTGGTTGAACCCAATAACAAAGAAATGGATAACCCTTCAACATCATGAACATTAAATAATAAATTTAATAAATATGTAAAAATAATAATTTTTAGAATTGTACTTTAGAAAAATCATGTTCATGAGTGAAATATCATATCTTTATTGAGTCATGTGATAAGTAATATGGTGATTCATGTGCCTATTTAATAAAGACATTGCAGAAGTTTCTTAGATATATAGCCACTTTTACATTTTATTCTATCCAAATCATGTAGGAGGAGATCACCAAAATTGAGGATGATTCAAAAAAAAGATAAATATTTAGAACTAAGTGTGATGATATGTATAAATCTCCCCAAAAAGTTAGAGCCCAAACATCCATGAATTGGGAGAATTAAGAAAGAAGCATCCATTTTTAGAATGTGTGGATCAATACAATATTTGAGAGGGAATAAGTCAAGAAGAGGCTTGATGATACAATCTATTCATAAGTAGAGGTTATTATTGGAAAAAAATTTCAATTGCAGATAGAAACATGAAAAATTAAGGATCTTGTTCATTAACTCCAAGAAGAGAATAAAGTGCATGAACATATTGTTGAAAAGATCAACAATGGCTTTTAATATAGATTGAATATGTTAAAGGATGAGAAAACATTCTTTAATATGAAGTTTCTTGAGCATGAAAATAAATTAAATAATCTAAAAACTATTCAATATATGTCTATACAGGAAGTTGAGGGAATTATTTATCACACAAAATCATCATAGAAGGGTTCCTATTAAAAATACCAATATATTATATAGTGAATACATTTTGATCATCTAATGAATAATCCTCACTAATCTTAAAGGAAAAGGTACCATCCATATAAAAACCTATGATTTTAGTAAATCTATTTATATAAATATTTTATCTGTAAACATAATTTTCTTAAAACAATAGATGAAACAATTGGGGTGAAACCCACAAAAACATTAAGGGTTATTGGATGCATGATAAAAAATTCTTTTTCACTAAATGAATCCCAATAAATTGATAGAAATGAAAAAAAACAACATGTTTGTAAATCTTTGATGTTTATAGTTCAATTCAACAAGAGAAGGTTTGTTTGCCTCTTCTGATGGTACAATATATTTGGGCACAAGAAAATTTATTTTTTTATAGTATGTAATCATATAATGTTTAAAGGAGATGTAAATTGAGGGGGATTAAACAAGATATGGTTCAATATCCATATATTAAAATGAAAATTCTAACTATCTCAAACAGATATAGACAAATAAATATACATATGGGGTTTTCAATCAAGGTTGTTATAGAGGTGAATTATTCTAACTCAACTCAACTAATAATGCATCAGAAAAAAAAAGAAAATAAGACCACAAAATTTCAGTACAGAATATATCTCATAAGGGTGTATGAGAAAATTAGTGAAGAATATATTCCAATGATGTCAGTGAAGAATATTATCCATTAGAAATAGGAAAAAGAAGAAATATATCTAAACTAGTCCCAAGAATCCCATGAATAATCCTTCACTAAAGAGAATAAGATGATTATTTTGGGTATGAAGAGGTGACACCATTGATGACTCTAAAAAATTTATGGAAATCAAGGTTAATTGGAGTAACTGGAGTAGAATGGAAAGTTAGTCCAATATATAAAAAAGATAAATTATTTGGTGAAAATAATTTTATAGAATCCATATAGAAGACCAAAAAAGTATAAGAACATTCCAAAGATATGATGGCTCATTTAGCATACTAATTTGAAAAAAAAACAAATAAATTAGAAGTAACAGAGGTGAGTGAAAATGGTAAAGTGAAGGTTTCTCCACATAAAGAATCCAAATCTTTTGAGGGACTGTCAAAAAATGATGACCATGGAATTCATAAGTGTTGTTTGGATGGTGTGAGAGGACTGGTCACACATCTATGTGTTTGGACCACTTTGTGTATAAGGTTGTACTTATTGTCAACAATTATCAATGAAGATCAAAATGAACAAGAAGATAAAGAAGAATTTCCAAGTTATTTAGAGTGATGAATTCAGACAATTGTTAAACTGATCATAAGTTTAAAGTACATATATCAAAGGAGACACATTTTCTACAACAATGAAACCATATCAGAGAGTGTTGAAGGAATTTATGTTATAAAGTGATCATACAACATCTCACCATTCAAAGAGACTGTGCAAGAGCCTATATGAAGATACATACATCATGTCCTGATGGATCATTTGGGGATTTGAAGATTTATGAGTTATCGATCAAAGACTATATATCACGATAGATAAGAAGTGAATGAGATTCATAATGGCTAAGGAAATCGGAAAAGAAAGAAAATCATGTACATTAGAGCATTGACTGTGTACCAAATTTAGGAACAATTTGCATCCGTGTACCATGTAGCAGGAAAGGTACATGGAATGGTTCATGGTAATGAAAATGGTTCTCCAAAGAAGGATTTGTGGTACATAGAATGGATCATCGTTGGTGGAAGATATGCAGTATGTGGACCGACAGACACACAGTACACGGTGAAGGTTTGAAGTTCGTAGGAGGGTTGTAGTATGCAGTGGAGGCTTTCCATACATATATGGAGTTCAGTATGTGGTGAAGTTTGTCCCACATTAAAAATTTGGGTAAAATGGATTAGAAAAATTTATAGAGTTATTTTCCTATATAAGGAGTGTTAATCCCATCATTATGTGAGAGCGAATTTGATAATAAAATATCATCATTGTGGAAGAACATGGCTAAGTATAAAAGTGTTACATGGGAGAGATTTTTCGTAGGATGAAGTTGTATGTGAAATATGAAATGGTTCATGAAATTGGATGTAGCAGTCTGTGGAAGATATTTTTCCTATGAAAAAGTGGTATGCAGTAGATGGAATAATTTTCAAAATTTGAAGAAGAAGTCCATGGAAGGAAGAAACGATATGCCAAGGAACGGTACATGGATCAGGTGTAGTACACAGAGCATGTGCGGTACACGGATCAGGCACAATATGCCGAGAAGACATGATACATGGAGCAGGTGTGGTATGCGGAGCAGTCATAGTACGTGGAGTAGGTTCCCTATGCGAAGTAGGCGCCGTACGTGAAGCAAGTACAAAACACAGATCATGAACAATACACTGAGAAGATGTTGTACGAATATGAGAGAAAATCCATAAAATTAGGGACAATTTGTAGAAGCATAAATATCATAAAGGAAATATGAGATTCTAGAAAAAAGAAGAAGTTTTACTGAATTCAGTAATTACACTAAAGGATAAAACTGAATTTAAAAGTGAATCAATTGGCGACTTCGATGCAAGAAGTGCCTTGTGCTAAATAGAGACAAAGACTTTCATGCCATCCTCTTGAAGTGATCTTCAAGTTGATAAACAAATAAAGACTTATCCAAGGAAATGAGCCAAGGGTATTCTATGGAAGTGATCCGAGGGAGGCTTTGAGCTATCCCTGAACCATTAGGTAGTTTTCTTGGTACAGAGTAACTGTACCTGAATCTTTGTAATCCACAAATAGATAAGCTTAATGGAATTATGTACGACTGGAAACCTATCGGTGTATAATCCCTAGACGTAGCCCTTAGTAGTGAAAAAATTAAATGTGTTAGACAATATTTCTACATGTGAATGTTTTAATTATTACACATATCCATCAAACAGGTTTAAACAAGTTTCTACCAACGTGGGAACAACATCCATTAAAGAAGATAAATATTTTAAACCCTGATTCACCCCCCCTCTCATGGTGGTCTAGGGTCCTTCAATTATTATTAGAGGGAAATGGTTACGTATGATGGATACTTTTCAGTAATTTTATTTAGAAGAGGATTTGAGTTTTCTTTCCTAAGTCAATAATGGAGAGAAGTCTTGATGAAAGCTTAGTTATCTCTGAGCAGAAGTCTATACCCAACAAGACCATGAAGAATATGAAAAATAAAGAGAAGATATAGTTGAAGAAGTACCTCTTATCTAAAGAATATGATATTTTTTTAATTTATGCCTTTCCAATAATGAATAAATATCAGGCTTGGAATGTAAAGAGAAGGTGTCTCAGGTTTCCACCAAATATATGGATTCTAGCACAAGTGGTGATGTTGATTTAAAGTTTGCCTCACACGAACTTGAAAGTGATCAGGAGAAATTAAGAACCCATATGCATGGTATTCTTGAAGAAAGTTTTGTTGATGTTAGTAAAATATTTCAATGTATGAAGGTTGAGATCCCGTGACTGGAAACAAAATCTAACAATATGGAAAAGTTCACAGTAGGAAAAAATTTAGAATGTTATAAGATCTCTAGACAGATTGAAGCCGTTGAAAAGATATGAGTCAATAAGACTCTGAAAGAAAGGATCCATGCACATGAAGATGAGCTAAATAAGTGAAATGAAGAAAAAGGTTTATATTTGAAAGAAACTTCCAAGATGATCAAAGAAATTTAATTTTCTTTGAAAAACAATGTTAAGATGCCTGAAGATGGGGTTGATAGATTGAAGAAGACTTCTAAAGAGAATATGATCATATTGGAAGATCAAAAGATCATCCTCAATATGGAAAGTATAAAATTGGAAGATCAGTTTACCAATCAGGATAAGACACACATTGAGCCTTTAAAAAATAAGGAAATAGTTTCTACTGGTAATCAGTGTCCGCTAGAGGATTCTAAAGCTGAAAGACCTTCAACACGTGACAATAAGATCATGAATTCTTTTTATGATCTATCTCAATAAACAGTGTCTGTTTCTACTCAATTATCACTGTAGGAACCTAAAATTGAAAGACCTCCAACATGTGATATGAAGATCATGAAATATTTTGGTGATATACCATAATAAGTTGAGAATAATAAGGTACCATCCAATTCATCTTGTATCCATGTTTATAAATATGTTTCCACAAGGACTTGAGGATGGAAGACAAATTCAAAAAAAAATATGGATGAAAAAAGGAGAAGAGTTACCTATCACCATGTCTGAGGTTAACAGGAAGAAGAATGTGGAATTTAGTTCTCCACAAAGAGAACAACAATTCAAGAAGATGGCCCAACAAGATAATACAAAGAAATAAAGATTTTCAGTTCAATGTTGGTACTACACCAGATTTGGGCACTGTGCAATAAACTATTGGTACAATACTCATAATGTAAAATCACAAAAGAAGCCTACCTAACGGGGAAAAAGAGCCAAAGAAGAAGAAAAAACATCTGCATGTCCAGAAGCATCTTTCTATCACAAATATATTTAGAATTCTTGATAACGTATGTGATGTATGCAATAATAGTGGTCACAAGGTAGGTAAGTGCCTATCTCAACATGAATTATTCATTGATATGATAAGAACACCTATGATGCTGGCTAAGTATGAAGAATCTTCCTTGGTAAGAAGATAGAAGAAAATTTTGGATACCAATTTTCTCAAGAAGATCTCATGTAGGGAATCTAAGAAGAACCTAGATTTTAGATCCATGCAATTAAAGGGAAATTCATCCAAAAGAGAAACTAAGAGGGATGACACTCAGATGAACCAGTGTCGAATATCTAAACCATTTGAAAGAGTTCCAAATGACATGTTGGTCATATATCGAGAAGATTTGGAAATAATGATGAAACTTTAAGATGAAAAGGCCAAGGCTAGTGCTAAAGGAAAAGGAAAACTTTCGTGTGATGAGAGAGTGAAAAACAATGGAAAAACATGTGTTAAAGAAGTTCAATGTGAGAGATGTAAGAAATATGGTCACATTGAAAAAGGTTGTCTAACATTAATTCCAGATAAAGAAGCAATCCTTAAAAGGATTAAGAATGTATAATTCAAGATGGATTTTAAGAAGAGAGACTCTCCACGGAAAGAAAAAGAGAATGTGAAGGGATCCATGCCATATCAACATGGATCAAAAAATATGTTTAGATGTAGGAGCATGAATACTAGATAAAATGGATCATCTTGGTTGAGAAAACAGTCTTATCATTCCTTCTCACATTTAAGAAGCATGGAGGATCCACCTTATTCCCTTAATCATTTTTTTGTATTTGTGCTGATAATACAGGGAATTGAAGGTAAAGAATGTTCTCAGGGGTAGAACCTGATAAGTAGTGAATGCTGTCAAATCTTGATAACTAAGTTGATGAAGTTTCCACCCTTGGAAGATTCTTCAATTGATATTCAAAGATTAAAATGATAAAGGATCACCATTGATGAAGATGATGAGGATAGTTTCCCTTGAGGGGAAGACAAATGAAGAAGATTCCAGAATTATTATTTCAATTAGTATCAACTTTAGTTGGTATTAAATCCAATAACTCAAGAAATTTCTTGAAAAACATGTCATTGAAAAAGGTATGTCATTTCCCAATATATCTTCCCTGGTTACTTAGAATGAAGATCATTTTAAAAAGGGAAATTAACTTAATTAATCAGTGATATAAGAAGAATTGAAGTTCCCCAAGGCCACTTATCTGGTCAATTACACTTAAATGATTTTGATATTTTTTTTGAAGTGAGTGGAAGAGTTTCAGGTAGATTATTTCCTGTCAAATTCAATATCTTTATCCTATAATGAAAGTATAAAACCCCTGAAAAAAAAGTACACAAGTTTTCATCTCATCTGGTATCATGGTCAGTGAATAATGGACAACCTTGTTTTCTAAATCAAATCCTCTTGTTTTTTACACTGAGCACTGCTCAATAATACATATAGTAAATTTAATTATTTCATATTTCTCAAGAAAAGAAATATACCCTTTTCCTATGAACTTTGTATTTCTTGTTAATAAGGGTGAGAAAAAGATAAATGAAAGTTCAAAAACTGAGAGATAATGAAAAAGAGAAAGGGTAGAGAGATGATTCTAATTTTGATATTAACACATTAATTTGGGAGTAATTTATGATATTGATGACAAAATACAATGTGGGAGATTTTTGGGACCAATTTTTGTATACGGTTGTATTTTTGGTCAAAAGTTGTCAATGAAGATCAAAATGAAGAAGGAGATGTAGAAGAACATCAAAGTTATTAAGAGTGATAAATTCAAAAAATTGTTGAACTGATCTTAAGTTCAAATTAAACATATCAAAGGTAACACATTTGCTACAAAAACTGAAACCATATTAGAGAGTGTTGAAGGACTTCAAGTTATTAAAGTGATCATGAAAAATATCACTATTCAATGAGACCATGCAGGAGCCTACCTGAAGAGACATGAATCATTTCATGAGTGATCATGTGGATATTTGAAGATTTAAGAGTGATCAATCAAAGACTATATATCATGATAGATAAAGAGTGAAAAATATGTGGAATGGAAAAGGAAATCGGAAAAGGAAGCAAACCACATACCTCAGAGAATGGACCGCATACCATGTCCAGGAAAGGGTCATGGTATTGAAAATGGTTCGATGCAGAAGGAGTTTCGGTATGTGGAATGGATATTCATTAGTGGAAGAGATGTAGTATGCGGACCAAAAGAAACATGGTACACGGTGAAGGTTTGTAGTTTGCATGAGGGTCGTAGTATGTGATGGAGGCTTACTATATGAGGATGGACTTCAGTATGCGGTAATGTTTATCCCACATTAAAAATTTGGATAAAATGGATTAGAAAAATTTGCAGATTTATTTGACTATATAAGGAGTGATAATCCCATCATTATGTGAGAGTGAATTCAATAAGAAAATATCATTGATGTGGATGAACTCGACTATGTCCGAAAGTGGTATGCGGGAGATATTCTATATAAGACAAAGTGTTATGTGAAAGAAGAAACTTCTCACAAAATTGGAAGGAGAAGTCCATAGAAGAAATTTTGCGTATGAAAAAGTGGTATGTGAGAGACGAAATAATTAATAGAATTTGAAGAAGAAGTCTATGAATGGAAGAAATTATATTCCAAGGCACAGTACCTGGAGCAGGCATGATACACGGAGCAGGCATGATACGTGGAGTAGGCACAGTATGAGGAGCATGCATGGTACATAGGGTAGGCGCGGTACGCGGTCCAAGCGACCTACACATAGCAGGAGCAGTATTCGGAGTAGGAAAAGTATGCAAAGCAGGTGCGATATGCAGATCAGAGATAGTCTGCAGAATCCAGGACAATTAATAGAAGCAGAAACATCATAAAGGGAGTATAGGATTTGAGAAAAATGAAGAAGAAGTTTTAGTAAATTCAGTAATTGCACTAAAGGATAAAATCGAATATAAAACAACATCAATTCAGGACATTGATTCAATCAATGTATCGTGCTGAATAGAGACCAAGAATTTCATGCCAACTTATTTATGTGACCATCAAGTCGATAAACTGAGTGAAGACCTATCCAAATGAGTGAGGCATGGGGAGTATACAGAAGTGATTTGAAGGAGGATATGAGCTATCCTTGAACCTTTAAGTAGTTTTCCCGAGACATAGTGATTATACCCAAGTCAGTATATTCCATTTATAGTGAAGATTAGTGGAATTAGGTACGACCAGAAACTTATCGGCGTATTCTCCTTGGATGTAACCCTTAATGGTGAACCAAGTAAAAGTGTTAGACTGTGAATCTTCATGTGAATGTTTTTATTACTACACTTATCCATCATATAGGTTTAAAAACGATCCTACCAATGTGGGGACAAGATCCAGTAAATAAGAGAAAATGTTAACACCCTGATTCACACCCACTCTCAGGGTGGTCTCGGGTCCTTCACAAAGAGCTATTTAACTAAACTTCTATTCCAAGAAGAGTTTCTCAAGAAAATAAAATTTTCACCAATGATACATGTTCCAAGGAAAAAAATGTTAAAATGAATATTCCACACAAACAATCATGGAGAAAAAGTGAAGCCAGTTATTAATGCATATATTATGAAAGACATTCATGCTAAAAAATACTGGATGGTATATTTGGAGAATCTCTATCTTAGTTTGATAAAAATATTTCAAGTCTTAGAGTACAGTTAATGAAATTATCAACCCTAATGAAGATCCTCCATGTAACGTCTCAAAGAGGGGGCGACATCTGGAGATATGTTTTGAGAACTGCAGTAGTCATATTATATAATTTTTTCTAGAATTTTTAGAAGGTACCTAATAAACTATCCTTGAAAAGGTATAGATACTAAAAATATCATCCTTTTTTTAAATAATAAATTTATATATTATGGGGGGAAAACTGATTTAATCAATCATAAGAAAATGATTAAATTGGAGGAGTTCCTTGGCTAAATTTAGAAGCTAAAACATTTTAGATTTTATTTGAATGATTTAATTTTTGTGGTTATATGAGTACTAGTATTTCAGTTTTTAATACTCTAAATGATCTATCTATCCATTTGTATTAATTGGTTCATCCTAAAAAAAATTATATAGCCCTGTGATAAAGAATATTAACAAGTGGTATCATATTCTGACTATTTTGATGGACTAATTTATTGTCTATATAAGACCTTCTTATACTTTTACATCGATCATATATCAGATGAATTTATAGTAGAATAATTGATAGAACATTTATAAGAGTAAATTTATACCATACTCACTTATAACCTTTGAATTATTGTCAATAAGGGGGGGGGAGAAAATGAGTGTCAATGTGCATGAAGGTATATTATATGATGTTAATATGCAAAGAATTTGAATTTCATGGAAGTTATTATAAGTGAATTTTGTCGACTGTGGAGAAAAAAATAAGTTGGATCACACAATAAAAGTATTATAGAATTAATAATATTGGAAGTTATTTGAGTTTCTTCTATTTGATTATCAAATATCCACTCACATGATGCCCATGGTGTTTAGACTATTTATGTTAATGCCATGTTTTATATTTTATGAAGAATATTCTTTTGGAAAATATTATTGATAGTCTACCAATTATTATTTAAAGGGGCAAATCCAATTGAGAATATTTGATAAACTAGAAATTATATAGAGTTTTGATGTTGCTATGTGTTATATCTCCATGAATATATAAATGAAGTTGGAGTTTCTATGTGAAAATTTAGAGAATGGTTTGGGAATGGTAGGGAAGATAGAGGATGTGTATGAGAAATCTTTTATTTTTTATTTTCTATGTTTTGTAGTGTGTGTTTTAAAACATCTTTTCGAAGTTACAAAACTATGAAAAATTGGAAAATAAAAAATCATAACAGTGCCTGCTATTAAGAATATATGGAAAAGCCATTTTATCTTCATAAGAATTATTTACCACGTTATAGAATTTTTCAACTCTTATAAATATATGGGTGTTTGTAAGAATATATGGAAATTTTTTAGAATCATGAGTAAGATTGAAAAGTGTATCATTCATGGATACTTCGTAATACTCCTATTAAAATTTAAGAAATCTCTTTTTTGGGAAAAAATATTCCATCATTTAGCAAGCCACAGGTGTAATGATTTTTTTCTATGAGGCAGTGACTAGACACAATCACAATCCCAGGTGTAAGAATAAGACAATATAGTGCATGACTAATGTTCCACTATGTGGGGTGGCATGATGGTCATGTTCGGGGCATGGGGTCAGTACCATGGGAATTTAATAGTATCCCATAACTACATTCTAGATGATAAAAAAATGTGTTGGGATAAGTAACATTCATTGATGAGAGAGAAAAATATTAATGTAGAGATTTATCCCAATATTAGTGGAGGATTTTATACCATCTTCAATGGAGAGATAATTCTCAATATTAATCTATTGAAAATGGATGTTTAACAAATTTATTGGAGATATGGACTTGGTGTCTATATAAGAGGGTGCAATAACATATTTTAAAGGAGTTCCAGCATGATGTAACCGACAAGAGAGAATAGGGAAGGGGTTTCCACATTTGTGATGGCTCGTGGGAGATAACGATGATGAAACAATTATCTTATACATGTGGATAGGTTTTTGGAATGATGTTCATGATTTCAACCATTGATAACAAGAAGCGGAGCTACCGTGTCGGCGGTAGCATGTGCAACATGTCAGCGTTTAACAGGTGCGGTGCAGAAGCAACTCAATTGATGAGCAGGGCCATATATTGAAAGTCTTCCTAATAGCATTGATTAGTTTCCATGTCCCTATTAATGATCAATGGTACATCTTGATAGAGAGATCATTAGAGATAAATCCTTGAGTGTTATAAGAGGTGCGACGATGACACGCGTTTGGATGAAGATCTACGAGGTAGTGACATTTCATTGATAGAAGGCTGATATTTTGTCATAGATTGATATGTTGATACATATTTTTAGAAAGATGTTTCTCTGATATAAGAAATAGGTGTATCGGGGTGTGGTTTTCATATAGGTTTTCTATGCTCTCTCATTTGTAATTCATGTTTGGACATTACTTGGATTCTTTGAATTCTATGATTCATAGTGGATTTTTTTCAGAATTTGACCATGGATTTTTAGTCCTCCTAATGGGAGGGTTTTTTAGCACATTAATAATCCTAAATTATGATTTATTTATTCTACTTATATCAGTTCCATATTTGATTTAGTTTCTCACAATATTTTTGTGAGCAATTTTCAGCCTAGAATCGGGATTCTCCCTAACAAGTGGTATCAAAGGTGAAGGGTTGTTCTTGGAATTTAAAGTGAGAATTAAAAAATTTTCTAATATGATCATTGATGCATACGTAAATAAGAATAAGATTTAGAAATCAAATAAGGCTGAGAGAGGTGATGGGATAGTTGCTCGATGGATTTTGAGTAGGGGATAAATGTGTTTCGGTGGGTGCTCCAGCTTGGGTGGTGATCAAAATTAAGGGGGATCAAAATGTTTTTGGTTCTAGTGTTGTTCAGCATTATAGTGCAGATACATATGTGATGAATATTTTGGCGTTTCATTTTCTTTTTGTAGGGAGAGACAACATTTATTTTGGTGAGAAGTGAAAAAGGATGTCATAATATTTTATGAATATGATGATTGTTGGTGTGATACTGACCATTTTTTTCCAACTGGGGTTTTGGATGTTTTCATTCATTGATGTGTTGAAGGGGGGTGTTTTTTGAATTCATCACATTTGTTGATGAGAGACAAAATTATTAATTTATATATTTATGTCAACATTAATGGAGGATTTTCTCCCAACATTAATGGAGGGTTAATTCTCAAAATTAATGGATAGAAAAGTGATGTTGACTGCATTTATTGGAGATATGGACTTGGTGTCTATATAAGATGATGAGGTTACATATTGTAAATGAGTGCAAGTATGATGTAGATGACAAGGGAGAATCGCGAAGGGGTTGTAGCATTGTGGTGGAATGTGTGACACGGTGATGATGAAAAGATTATATTATACACGTGGAAATGTTCTTGTAATTATGTTCAATATTTCATCCAACGAGATCAAGAAGGGGGGATACAACATTGGTGGTTTCATGTATGGACCATTAGTGTCTAATAGGTGTGAATCATTAGCAACACAATTGATGACCAAGGCCATGTATCTAATGTCTTCCTGATAGAGACGATCAGGTAATGAGTCCCGGTTAATGATTGGTAGTACATCAGGATGGATAGATCATGAGATATAAATTATTTGGGTGTTTCATGATGGTGCGATGCTGAAAAAAGTTCAAATGAAGATCTCTAAGGTAGTTATGTTTTTTGACAGAAGGGTGACATTTTTTTAAAGACTGGTCTCTCAATAAATGGAATTGGAAAGTTGTTTTTCATTGAGAAGGAAGAGTTGTATCAGGGTGTGGTTTTTACATAGGCTTTCTATGCTCTCGCATTTGTAATTCAAGGTTGGGAATTACATGGATTCTTTGTATTCTATGATTCATAGTGGATATTTTTTGGAATTTCCTCATGGTTTTTTAATCTCCCACATGGAAGTGTTTTTTCACATTAAAAATCATTTGTGACTTTTTATTTACTATTCTTATATCGATTCCATATTTTTTTGGGATACAAAAAATATATTTGAAAGAAAGTATTGTCCCAGAATCAATATTCTCCCCAAAAAATTTCCCTCACATTGGAAATCCTTCTATAAGACTCATGTTATGTGGACATTATTCATCATTTAAAAACATGTGAAATGATTTGACGATTTTATGTCTTTTACATCATCATCATCCACATGAAACCTAATTCATTTATGTATATTCCATTTTTCACTAAACATCTATTGAATCTTGGAAGATGGAGGTGGTATAAGAACATCATACATATATGAGTTATGGGAATTGTAAGATACGCCTTTTAGTTGGCTGAGTAGTGTTCGGTGAATTAGAGAATTCATCCCTACCCAAGAGAAGAAGGAACTTTATTATGATGATGCTACATTTTCCTTATTCTGAAATAAACATTGGAGTGATTTAAGGTTTTTTTGATTCAAGAAGAATCCATGAATGGTTGAAGAAGAAGATTATATTTAATTTTTCTATTCCACCCAATGAGAAAACCCTGAAAATATTTGTGATACTACATGAGATCCCACAAAAAATTGATTAAGAAGAAGTTTATTTTTTATAAGGGAACTAGAAAAAGAAAATTGGATTGTCCATGCCAGATTAAATTCTATGTCTTTAGGGGTTTTCAAAGAAAACCTAGTGTGATGTGGTGTATGAAGTTATAGAGTTTTAAATAGTGATATTTTTTAACATAAAATGATGATATTTATGGGGGTAAAAATTTGGAATATTATAGGAAAATATTCAAATGATTCCATAAATATATAAATGAGAAGAAAAAATAAAGTATAAGGGTATTAAAATATTATATTACTGCAAATTCTTTGTGTTGAAAAAATAGAGAGAAGAATATGGAATCAATACTTATTTTCATTCCATACATAGAATTTTGAAGAGACCTGAACCTGTATTCATGTTATACTTTCTCAGTATTGAAGAATACGAGATAACCAACACCAATAAGAATAATAAGCATCCAGTTTCATTGAAGAAAAAGGATAAGGTAAATGGGAAGTTGATACCTTTTCTTTGTATCAACCCAAACATCTAAGAGGAGATGTGAAAGAGGCATTTGACAATACTCATATATTGTTGAAGAATGAAGGGGATTTAGGAATCTCATTAGATGATGAAGGAATGAGTTTTTTCAAGTCTAAAAGAGACTTTTATTATTTCCACTGGCTATTATTCATAAGGTTTAGGCCATATCTTGTACCTTTGTAAAGAGAGATTCATATTATTTCTTTCAAAAAAGATTTTTTAGCGAAAACATGTAACATCCCAGGACTATGAACACTCCAAAGTGTATAGACTGGTTCATTACATGACCCCAGGCATGTCTTCCCATACACCAGAGGCTCGCTACCACCAATAAGGGTATATGTTTTGTCTATGGGGATAATATACCCTCATATTATAGTGTAATAATCATGGAAATAATAACATTTCCTTGCATACTATAAAAAAGGAACACACATAGGATAATGTTCCAATAAATAATACATGAGGCATGTTATATCAAAAATGGATCGATGTTGTAAAACTAATGCATGTCACACATTCAAAATTGATCCCTCATGGGTGGAAATATAAATTAAGGCCCAAAATAATAAAAAATAACATGAGTGGAAAAAACCACAAAACTTGTTTTGCGTTATGGTGTAGTCACATCTCCCTTTCTTCACCCTAGCCAATCTAGATCATTCATCTATCATAGGGACCCTTCCATTGTTCTTACCTATAACCATGATGTCTTTATGGATATATATGATGACCCAAGTAGGGTGTGAGTAAAAATTAGTAGTCCACCACCCATGGATTCCATTAAAATTTCTAGTCTTAATCCATGTGCATGAAAATGTACAAATAAATGAACAAGATGTAATCTGTAACCATTTTTTGATCCTTCAGTTCTATAGTAACTATCAAGATTGATTATACTTGCTTGGAATAGTGTTTGATATCTCCAAAATGGGTATAATTATCTGGATCCTAAGGGTATACCCACACCCTTATAAGGAAAAAATAATAAATCATCTATTACTCTAGAGTATACACTCCCAATTATAAAATAAGAACTAATCATTTAAACATCAAGGGTATACAATCCCCACTAGGTAACAAGAAACAGTCATTTAAACCATGGGGGAAGACACACAACTCGAAGAAAAAAAATTAATAATCTAGACATCAGGGGTAGACATTCTCTATACTGAAACAAGAACTAATCATCTAGAACTCATGGGAAAACACTCCTACCCAGAAAACAAGAATGAGGTATCTGTAAGTCATGGGAAAACACTCCCCATCAGGAACCTATAATAGGTTAGCTATAGTTGTTTATAAAACAATGTTATCCAATATTTACATCACCCTTAACCTTTATAATTCTTTGAGTAACCACAATCATTAATTAAGCATTCTTATTTAATAATGTTACTAGTTATCACATTTAACCTAGAGACCTCATCTCTAACCAGGCCATCTTTTAATTCCTAGAATGTATAGGGTCACCTTTTAAATCCCCTTTCTTTTAAAATCCAGGAATGCTATACATGGTGGATAAACATTGGGTCCTAGAATTATTTTCCATGGACTTTCATTGATTGGTTCATGAATTCCCACCATAAAAGTGTAATCTCCAAATTTATATAAATTTTTAGGTCAATCACACAGTAGATTAGAGTGAAAACACACCACTTCAACTAAAAACCAGGAGATACAATAAAGGATAATTTATAGACCATAGACCTTAGGATCGTATAATTCCACACATTCGGTATCAACCTCTGATTCGAGGTCAAATGTTTGGAATCAAATAATTAGGTAAAAACGTGAAAATGGGGCATAAACATTTGTAAATAGAACAAGACTATATATTATTGAATGAAACTAGAAAAGGTCAATGATGGAGTGTTGGAATTACTTATAGAATACCCCTAGATTTAACAACACTAAAATCATCCAGGAAATTAATGATAACCACAAAAGAAATGGAGGGAAGGGGAGAGGGCCATGGTTGGGAGTTTTTTTGGTCAAATGTGGGAAGGAAAAGAGGATTTATGAGTTAAAAATCATCAGTGTAAATTTAGTAAAAACAGAATTTTTAATTATCTAGATAGACTACATGATTTAGACCAACATATATCTAAAACATACCCTAGTCATACCATTCATACTGTCTAAGAATGCAACACCCTACAAGGTTTGTCCATATAGTATAGTAACTCATACACTATCTATGTGACCGTGTCGACAATTTATTACAAGTTTCACATTAATTTTATGGATGATCAACATGGTTTTATGGATCATGTTCCAACCATAAAAACAATACCATAAGGGCCCTCAACCACTGCACAGTTTGGTTGTACAATTAGCATTAACTGTTTTACTTGCCTTCAAATCCACATTTATATTTTTTTAATCCTCCATCCATCCATAATACCTATAAAATAAACCTATCCCCCAATAAAACATCAAAACATTCATAACTAGAATAAATTCAAGACTAGGAAAAAATTAAATGAATCATTGTCTCAAAAGTTATGAGGTTTTATAACCTTATCAACATATAAAGGTTCTTCCATAAGATGAACTCTAAAACATCACAAAGACTCATTTATAAGTAACTATGGCCACTAGGCCTACATTTTTTACTACGTATCTTATGACTACTCTTGGATATATCCAATTTTCTATTTTAGTCATACCAGATGAACCTTTTTTCCATGAAAATTATTCTCTCTAAATCCACTATATAAACCAGATAATCCTCAAAAGACGCATCATCACCATGCTCAATATCATCGGTATCAATTATACTAGAATAATTAGGATAATTTCATTGAAGTTGAAAAATATTTAATTCAACACGAATATCACTAAAATTTTGAGGGATGGATAATTGATGTTCCATTATACCGGTCCTCTCCATAACCTCAAAATAACCCACATACATTGGGTCCATCTTTTCTTGACTCTAAAATCTATGGTGTCTTTATTTAAGTGACACTAGTATGGATAATTGATCACCCACCTAAAACTAAAGGGGATGGTTTTATCATTCGATATTTGAAATTTTCTTACCTCTAAGTGATATCCAAACACTTCTTGATAAATAATAAGTTCTTTGATGTCTCCAATATGAGGCTCGGTCCCAGAATCACTGACTCCCTAGCTTTAAACCAGCATAAGGGTTAATATATTGGCAAGTTGTATAAATACTCAAATGAATCCATTTTAATAGATGCCTGATATTTATTTGTTTAAGATAACTCTATGGAGGTATATTACTCCCCCAAGAACCTCCAATGTTTGGGATTAATTTATCTCAACGTATCCTCTAGAATCTTGATAGTCATCTCGAATTTCCCATTCTTCTAAGGGTGATAAGCAGTGCTCAGATGCACCAACATTAAAAAAATCATTTCTAATTCTCTTTTGAAGTGTGATGCGATACCTAAATCCCTATTTGAGATAGTACATTGAGGGACCCCATTCTAAAACACTATCTCTTGAACATAGTGATTACCCAATACATCCACTAAAAAAGTCACATGAATTAGCAATAAATGATACACATTAGTCACTTGATCCATAATCACACAAATTGTATTACTACCATGTGGTGTCCTATAATAATCCATTATGAATTCCATTGTCACATAACCCAACTTCTACTCAGGAATGGGTAGAGACTAAATTAGTCCAAAATGTTGTCGGTGCTTGACCTTTACCTACAAATAGGTGGATCATTGTGTGATGAAACCTATAATGTCCCTATTCATACCAGGATACCAGCAATACCTACATATATCAAAATATATTTTTATGAAACCTAGTTGTATTGAACACATTGAGGTGTTTAAATCTCTCATCATCTTCTCATGTATGCCCATAGGGACCAAAACATGACCTCCAATGTAAATAATATCATTGGCATCAAGGGACCAGTCTGGAGGAGGAGCTCCACAATATATGTTTTCCCTTATGAACAAAAAATTTGAATTAGATTGCTGACTCATCTTTACCCTATGGAGAATTGATTATGTGATAGATAAATGATTAATGGTAAATGGGAATATTTATCATATATGTCAAGATGTATATCATTGAATATGGAAATCATATTCCACTCATTATTAGACTCCCATTCCACTACAGTGTAAGTATTACTTCTCAATACATCTCTATCCACATTACCCTTTCTAGGGTTGTCCTGTAAATTAAATTCAGAGGACTATATATAATCGACCCACCTTCACTGATGATGGTTTAGGTCATGCTATGAAAAAATGTACCTTGATCTCTTGTGTTCGGTATACACCCAAAAAACATTCACATAGAAGCTAATTACATTAAAATATCAAGTAATATAAAAAAATTTCTAACTATTGGTCATGTTTCTAGTAGTTCCACTCATGTGACCTGAGATTCTTGGGCCTATAAGCAACCACACAATCATCCTACTTAAAAATCTATCCCAAACTAACTCTTGATGAATCATAGTAAATTTTACTTGACTCAAGTAAAGGAAAGTTTAGTTTTGAAGTAATAATCACTTTTAATTTTCTAAAATCTATCTAATAATAATTAGAATAAACAAATTTCACTCCCTTCATGGTCGGGCATGTCACCGGCACTTAAAAATGTGAGAAAGTTTGAATAAATCTTTGTTAGTAACCATAATATCAGAAAAATTGTGAAATCTAAATAAATTCATGGGTATTTACCATGAAGAAAACTGCTATGACCATCTTAGGGTCCATTTATGCTTAATATTCTCATATGATATTCCCCAATAAGTTCACATAGTTAATCCAAAAATGTAACTTCTAGTGTTTTCCATAAATTTGATGTTCCATAAGTATGTTAAGAATGATCTTTAAATGTTGTTCATACACCTCCCTCAAATTAGAGTACCCAAGGATATCATTAATGAAAATGACCAAAAAATTGTCTATATGTGGGTTGAAAACCAAATTTACCATGTATATAAATACCTCCAACATGTTCATTAGACCAAATTACTTCATAAAGTATTTGTGCAGACCATACCTTCTCTTGAATTCCATACAAGGTATGTAAGAAGGACTCACTCTAAGAAGGTGATAACATAATCTCAATTTTATCTTAGAGAACACTATCCATAGGCAATCTGATCTTATATTTTTGGTATTTTAGAAAACCCACTTCTATGAGGATGAAGTGGAAACCCGTATAGTCGATTAAACCCCAAAAAACCGGAAAGAATTTAAAGTACATTCAAAACATATTTTAAAATTTCAAAATTAAAAAAAAAATACACCCTAAACGATAGTTCACAACCTCGATCATAGTACAAAATTAAGCCTGACCCCACCCGCATCATTTCCTCAATCCATCTTACACTGAATCTGAATGTCCTCCAAATCACCTTCACTGATGAAACCCGTCAGAAAGGGCCAGTGAGACCATCATAAATATATCATAGCACCACAAATGAAACTAATTGAATACTGGTGAGACTCCAACTGATCATCCCACCACTAAAAACTAACAATGAAAAGAACAAACAAATCCAAAACCACAACCAGAACAACACAAAGAGGATGACCAACACACAACCAAATGCACACAACCCATTTCACCACTTCTGTCATCGAAACCTTCATTACCGTAACCACCATTTCTATCAAGATAAAAAACTGGAGGAACATCACCAAGACTTAACATCTTTAATATATAAATAACAAACATAGAAACAACCATACGTGACACAATCTTCACCATCATTGAGAACCTCACCAATCCAAAATAAATCACAATAAAAACTCTATACTATAAAAACGTTTCTTTTTATTCTCTATCTACATACCAGTGTACATGATGAAGAGGTTAGTCAAAACATAAACACTATAAGAGTATAAAAAATAGTGGTATGAGATTAGCTATGGGTCAGAATACTAGGACATTGATGACAGCTCAACCATCACAACACAAACCACCTCAAATAAATCACCACACTAGACCAAGATGGGGTTTAAAAAGTTGAAATTAGGAAAGAAGACTAGATGAATAGCCAACAAAGGAATAAACCATGATATACAACCATAGAAGAAAGATAAGTGAAAAAACGAAAAAAACATCCCCCAGACATCTCAACAATCTAATATTCCATAAGAACCCTCATTTCATCCCATGGATGGGGTCTAGTTCAAAGGGAAGAGAAAAACGAGTAGGGGGAAGTGAGGGAAATGACACGAAAAACCCTCAAATAAGAACCAAATACCAGAATGGAGGGAAAACTCAAGAATTTCTTAGAAAATAATTAGAACCCATGAGGAAAATCTATTAGAAATGGGGAGTGAGGAGGGACATAGAGGAAAGGTGGAGAAAAAATCTTAGAAGATACACTAAGACCCCCCTTCAAATCACTACTGGCGAAGATCCCAATCCCTATAGGGGAAGGGGAAATATTGATCATGGGATTCTTCTATTAGATTACACTCTCGATCCTCTAAGTTAATCAAAAAAATTATTCGATATAGATGATTTAATATCAATTATTCCCCATCACTCAATTTTTTTTGATAGTTTATACATATCTTCAATGAGACATTCATATTTATAGTGAATAAGACTAGGTAATTATAAGGGGACATACATGTTTATAAAACCCCTTTGCCTCCATGACCTCTAGATAATTATTTATCTCAAGAATATCCACATGATCCATCTGATAATGTATTGAAATAGTATTCCCTCATGGAATGATCTTGACAGTAAACTCAACCTATCGGTCATGTAGAAATCCCACAAAATCATCTAGGAAGGAAAATTGAAACCAATTTTTTTAATAGACTAAGACATGAATTGATTACCCAATTCATGTCCAAAGAAAAAATTCAAACCAATAAAAAATGTATGGAAAGTAATCCTACTTAATTTACACATCATCCAATTATAAATCAACAACTTCAGTTGTAACCCCACCCAGTTGATGATGGTCAGGTTCTCTGTGATTAAATCAAAAGTCTCATTCTCAGAAATAGATATTAATACCACCCTTGGGAGATGTAAAAGACTCCAATTCATGATAATAGTCAATATGATCCTGATACAATACTCACTAATCCATACCAAGGATCAATTTGATGTTTCTCATCTATAATATGAAGAGTTACTAGAGGAATATGTAGTCACCAATCACAAGGTCACATTCCCAACATCATTGAATACTCTAGTATAAAACCGCTAGAGTCATTTCAATCAACATCACTCCATATAAATACCCTATAGATAAAACCATTCCATCCATGAACTAAGAATAAATACATGAATGTGATTTTATTTTATCAAATAAGGTAGTAACTAAATTTGAAGCCAAATAAATCAAACATCAGATAGTAGAGGGTCTAATAGCCTGGTCAGTAGGGGTAGGTTGAAAATTTTACAACTAGCATGTTACTTAAACCTAATCCCCAACCTATATCTCCTATGATATACCACTCTATGGGTGATAATATACCTACCGTAGAGCATAATTTACTCCTCCCTAATCCAAATAGTAATTGGATCTCTAACCATCAGCATCCTTTGTCACCCTTGATCCAACCCTAGATCCATGTCCCAATCCACTACCACATGAGAACTATTTTATTTTACAATAGAACTACCATAGTTCTTCCATCCTCCCAAATTACCACCACTCAAAAGGTGTTCAATTACACATGGTATTAATGTTACTAGACCTACCACACTGATAACACTACATGGAACATGTTCCTTGGGGTAGAAGAGATAAACTACTACCCAAGATACCCTACTGACCCCAATGTGGTGTGAATCATCCAAGGGGTTCATCTTGTTAAAATAAGAGAAACTCCCAAATGAAACCTCCAACCCCAATCCACTACCCTCAATCTGGTTTCTCTCAATAATAAGCTCCTCGATTACAACCTCTATAAAATTTTAAAGGAGGAATACATTCACCAAAAATAAAATACCATTTTCCATATAATCCTCAAAATATATCACCCTGACTATCTCATCCCCTTATTCGGTAGGGGAAACCATTAAAGTTTCATTATGTGATCAAAATAATTTGTAATTAACATACCTAAATTTGTGAGGCGTATAATATCCCTAGTCATGTCTTCCCTCAGTTTCTCTGAGAATAAATGATCAATAATTGTGGTCT
Source organism: Viscum album (assembly GCA_963277665.1). NCBI lineage: Eukaryota > Viridiplantae > Streptophyta > Magnoliopsida > Santalales > Viscaceae > Viscum > Viscum album. Next base: position 349,159,803 of record OY728140.1, read on the forward strand.
AAAAAGTTTTCTAGGGAAAACACAAATACTACTATTCTTGTACTAAAATGTCCAACATGTTATTTATTGGTCAAAATAATATATAAAATAGTTTCTTATACCTCCTCTTAGTTGGTGTCTCTAATTGATCAAAAATCATCTACATGGAATCTACCATGATCTTCTATTTCTACAAACTTCCCTATACCATAATCAATTTGTGACGCTACATCTAAAACTCTTTAGTGTTATAAAATATCATAGATATAGCATATAAACCTCTCTATTCATCAACAACATAAATATAAAAATCTATCTTAGATCATAACATCCTTCTCCTTCCCTTGATCCATTGGAGGCTCTAGTGCAACTGCCAGTTGGTTTTACTTTCCCTTACATTCATGATGCTCCATGTGTGGTCTCTATAATAGCATATATCTATTATTCCAAACACTTGCATCAGAACAAATTTATACAACAACAATAAATATAAAATTAAAGGGAAATTAATAACAAGTATTACATCATGATATTATTTAAACATCATTTAATAAAACATTTTAACCTAAGTGATATATTTAGGTAACGTATTGAAAAATTAATTTAGAAGAATAATAAGCGTGATACCATGCTTAATATGAATCACTAGGCTTTAAGTGAATTCAAATATATTATAAAAATATGATTATTTAAATGTTACCATTATAACATAGTCGTTGGATTGGAGAGTATAAATTTGAGTGACCAAATTATGAAATATATGTATAATGGTCCTACTCAAAAAATTTCTTTGATTAATTCCAAGTAAATAAGCAGTCAATTTTTAGTAAATTCATTTTGTGCTCTAGAATGATATTTTATTATAAAATATTTTTTTTAATTTTTTGAATAGAAATTATAATTAATTTATTGAAATTTTAGTAATTTTATTTTATTAGATATGAATAATTTTTAAAATCAGTATATTATAATTCAATTAATTTTATTTTTTTCTGAAGTTATTTATTTTTCAGTGAATTGTAAAAAATTATGATTTTTCAAATATTAAAATTTATTTTCATAAAATAAAGTAATTTTAAATTACCATTATATTTTGTATTTTATTATTAATGTTAAATATGATCCATTTTAATTATAAAAATCAAATTAATTCCATTAGAATCAATAATATACACGATTTTTATATAATTTAATTTTTATACTTAAAAACGAATTTTTATAAAAAAATTCATTGTGTTTTACTTATTTATATTATAATTTTCTTCTACCACTTTTTGAGATTAAATATTAAAAAATTGATACCCTCTTTGTAATTATAATGTTCACATTTCATAAATAGGACCCATTTATTTTTTTTCCTTGTGAATAGTAAGAGTTAAATGTTTATCACCTCGGTAAAACATGGTTAGACCCATGAGATTGGGTCTCAAAATTAACCCAAAACATTCCCTTTTTTTCTTTTAATGGAATAAATTCTTCCATAGACATACCAAATTCTAATATATGGAATTTTGGTTCTATTTTACCTTGATAAAGAAATCAATATTATTTTATTTAAAGAATATTCTAAAATATCACTCTCTTGACTTTAATGTCTCAATTTTTTTTTGTTTGGAAAAAAGAGTATAAGTTTGGTTCTAAAAATTTATTTTAAATAATAATTAATTGTTTTATCATGTCAAATTATTTATAGTTTTTAGTGATTGAATAATTACCTTAAAATCTTAAGCAATAATGATGTAGTATTCATTCAACTAATAGAAAAATAAAACAAATGATATTAAACATATTAATGATAATAAAATTTTGGTGACTCATTACATTCCAATTTCTTTTGGATAAATATAAATTTTCGAGTCATTATGAAAGGTTTATAATCCAATTCCATAAATATCTTGATGACTTTAAAGTCAAAGTAAATGAATAGTATCCAAATTGACATTAGTGATATATTATAAAAAATAATAGATTATTCATTTTTTTTAAAATAATAAAATTATTGAATGAGATTAGTTAGGGTGAGAAATGGTCTAAAATTTCTCCTCTTATACATTTATGAGCTATATTTTAACTTATAATTAATATCATAATCCTTTAATATTGAAAAATTCATTACCATAATTAAAGTTAAAATCAGTTAACGAATTTATTAAATGAACTGATAAGGTTTAAAATGACACAAAAACTAATAAAAAATTTATTTTAAGAGTATATTTATAAATAATACTCTTTTTAATTGAATCTATGGCCATTTGGGAGCATTTTTCATGAAAATTAATTAATTATATTTTAATCTTTTTGGTAATTCCAAGTGTATCCCTTCCATCCCTTATAAAAGGACACCCCTGTTCTCTTTTTATTAAACCACATTGAGAAATATATCATGACACATAACTTCCAAATTATATTAAAAAAATTATTATCCATGAATTAGAGGTGTTTTACTTCTTAAAAGGTTATCTGAAGGGTCCTTAAGAAGGGATCTAAAAGAAGCACACAAAAGAAGAGGAAATCATTTAACCCGACCTATTTAAATTTATTTCTTATTGTACATCCTATAAATTAATGGTATTCAAAATAAAATAATATCTTCAATACACTAAATATATTTAAATATTATTATTATTATTATTTAACCACAAATATCAACCCTATATTCCATCAAATGGGAAGTGAAATTGTCTCCTATGAGTGCGTATGGACTACCACCTCTGCATAGTAATACACTTATTTTTCTATAAATATATTTTATAGATGGTAATTAAGATGATTTTAAAGTTTATGTATGATATTTATGATATAATTATTCTTTTGGAACATTAATTTCCTATATACCTTCTTCCCTTCCAAGCCATTGGTAAACGATAAATTCTCTCATGAAGACGAGTGGACCACCCTAACCACAAAGTTATGTGATTATTTTTTCAATTCAAATTTTCATAGATGGTAATAAGGGTAGATTTAATTAATATATATGACATAATATTTATTATTTAAATTTGATTTATTATTAACCTTTCTTTCGTTCTATCCATCGAAAAGTGAAAACAACGTCTATGCATACGTACGACCTACCATCTCCATGAACAATGTAATTATCTTTTCTATTTATAAATTCTATGGATGAATATATATATATATATATAATGAATATATATGATATCTATGTCATGATAAACATTCTGTAGATTATGGAACCATGGTCAATGTACAAGGGATATAACTATTGAATTTAAATTCTGATGAAAAATGAAACATTTAACACCTAGAAACAATGATTTTAATAAGGAATAATTAATAAATGGGTGTTAAAATGTTATAAGTGGATCATATATGATATTATAATAATTTAAATGATTATTTAATATAATTATAATAAAATTATTTATTACACAGGAGGTCAGAGAACCTTTGACAAAATTTGAACTTGGGCCAAGGGTTTATTATCCCCAAATTTATCATTCGGGAAAAATGTTATGTTATGAAACTATATTATTTTATAAGGTGTATATAGAATCTCATTTTCATGTTATATAATGAATATATTTATATTCAGGATTTTTAAAGTTTTATTTTAATTTATTTTTTTATGGCGCTTATGATTCAAAATTTTCTAAAGTGGTATGGATTTATGTTACAATCTCTTTGTTTATTAGGATTGTTTATGATTATGTTTCTAGTTATGAAATTTTATAATCCACCTATCAATAAAATCATAAATTTTATTCTTATATGGTTATTTATTTAGATTACATGTTTTCCTATCAGTTTTCCCTCTTCATGTACTCAATAGAATGAAAGGATATTTTTAAGGAAAATCGTATATGTTTCTTTGTTCGATCGAAATTAATTTTTCTTCCACGTCCATGTTTTCAAAAAACGATTTCAATAATATTTTAAAAATATATAAATATTTTTTCATGTAATTTTTATCAATGTTTTAATTTTTAAAAAATGGCTTAAAATGATTCATCTTTTCATTTTTCAAATGAGGTGATTTTGAATTTTTACAATAAATGTGAAAGTAATATATGTGGTAATATAGATTATATAAATGGAATTTCCCTTAATCATTAACAATAAATTATTTTAAGACAACTTTATATGATTCCAAGTTTCTTTTCAAATAACTGTTTTTAATATTTTGGAAATTTTGGGATTTTAAATAAGAGATTTTAATATGGAAAGGGTATTTTTATTATAAAATATTCAAATGAGTTTTTAAAGGAATTTTTTATCTATGATAATATACTTTGATGTTACTTATGATTTAATGGGGATATGTTCCAATGATACCATAAAATTCAATTCATTTTATGTCTTATGAGGATTATTTATGAATGAATCTATGAAAAAAAATTCTTTATCATGGGTTAATTAAGTCATGATTAATAATTTATGAAACTCATTTCTCATCTATGTGTTGTGTTATGATTATATGATTAAATATTTATGAAACCCATTTCCCTTCAAATAGTTATGAAACAATGAAAGTTTTATGATCTTTTTTCACACATATGTATGATTTTCATTATGCGATGTGTGGGCCTAGAATTATATATATCTCCAAAACATTAGGTAAAGATTAATATTTAATGAGATAATAAGGACTATAATGGGGTGTAAAACCATTCCATTAAGATAATATTTCTACTATAATAGTCATGGGAGAGAACCTTGACTAAGGATATGAGGGAATAAGGAGTGAACACAATCCTCTATGATTGTCTTGGTAGTGATCCTTGATATAGGAAATGATTTTTTATGCTTATGTGTATTCAAAAAAATATATATTTTTCCAATTTTATTCTCTCATGGATCATGTTCTTTTATTCCTTTAAGATTCATGTCTTATGAACTTCCAATCCTTTTTTCATGACTGAAGATTATGATCAACGATATGCGGGGTATGTTTTTCAAATGTTATGATACCCTTATGATCAAGTTATGTTTATGTGATCATTGAAATATCCATTTTTTACCCTTAATGATCATAAGATATGACCCTTTATTATATTCCCTTTCCCCAGGTTTTTAATAAGATGAAATATTTATGTATGAAAATTATGGGTCACTATAGTTGGTATTAGAGAATGGTTAAGAAACTTTTGGAAACTATGATGTGAAAATTTTAGGGAGATCCATTGGGATAATACTATATATAGGATAACATCCTAATTAATTGAAAATTAAGGAGTGTTTTATTCCATGACAAAATAACCCTTTCTAGATAATATACATGGATGTGGTTTTGGAACAGATTCATCTTGGAGTAATAACACCAAACAGAGTTAACAAACTATATCTCAACCATTATTCTGGATCAAAGTGATTATGCACTTACTACTCACAAGGTTCTATGATCTTAAGGGTTATTATTTGGTTTAATCACATTTTATGTATGATCCATTATGAATAATATGAATAAATGATAACCAAAGACAACCTAGGTTAAACCTAAGGCGTCATAGATTTGAAGGAATGTTTCATGATTTAGACATTCTATAAATGATTTTTCTTGATCTCTCAAAATTATTATTTTTTATAACACTATGGTATTTGGTTCTAGAAAATTTATTTTACCATTAGGATTCATGTTAATGGTGAATGTTATAGAAAATGGAATGATCTTACTCATGATAAACTAAATGAAATAGGAACTGGATGGTAAAATCCTAAGATTATGCCTAATAATCTATCATGATATGTGATTAAAAACATAATATTATGGGTGTATCTTAACTAATAAAATAATAGGAATATATAATTTTATGAAATATCAAGTTCTAATTTCAATATAGTAAATAATTTTTAATTTTATTCACACTAAGAATGACTAAAGGAGCATCGAGGAGAATGTCTCAAAAGAAGAGGAATATGTTTTCTATGTAGAAATGAAGGTCTTAGGGAAATAAATTGTTATAAAACAAAATTATATGGAATATTTTATTGATAATAAATGACATAATTTCTTCACATTGTGTTAAATTTTTTTCTTTATAAAATATTTGGGATTAGATCATTTGTTTGAAAATGTAATGAAAATTCTAGTTCTACCATATAAAATTCACTATAGTATTTCAGACATATATTTTTTTTGGGAATTATCTAAAATTAAAATTTTGTAACTCTATTACTAAAATAATTTTCTATAACCTTTATTAAGGACATATTAGACCAATCATGGATTTGATTAAATTAATTGGTCCATTAAGTCAAAGTTTTGCGGGACAGACCAAATTGGACACAACTTTAGTAGTTGAGTCATAAATTCTATATAATTTTTTTATTGTGCCTAGATTTTGAAATAATCTATAAATACAATTTTCTAAAAAATCATCCATATTTAAGGATAGATGGTTTATTCATTTTTGTGGTCAAATAGGTTGTGAAAGTTGGTTTAATTTATTTTTCTGAATATCCCCATTCACATTTGATACCTCTTAAAAACTAGCCTACCCTCCACACTATAAATTTGTTATTTCCCATTTATATGTATTGGGACGTGTAATATGATATTTTATGAAAAGTAGAATATGATTCACTCCATTTATTTAGGTATTTCAAAATGAAGATATCTTGAATCTTGGATCCTTTCATAAAAGACTTCTTCTTCTAATTCACTTTGTAATGTTTTTGTTCTTGTAATAAACATAATCGTTCCTCTTCTATTTCTTCTATTTTGTTCTATTTTACTCTGTTTTATTCTTATTTACTCATCCTATTTGTGCTAGAATCAATAGTATAAATTATATTTGGTTATACCATTTCTAAACCTCGGCACATGCAAAACGTTTCTATGATGACTACACCACCCATGAAAGAGTAATTATTTTTAGTAATCCATATAATTCTTAACTTATTAATTCATTTATTTTAAATAAATGAGGTACTATAATTCACTTAATGTGATCTATTAATTTATTTTTCAATATAAATAAAACTAAGAGGGAAATTGAATAATTTACACAAAAAACGCGAGGTTGAGAATTGTGAGAGCGCGATCTAAATCCGAAATACAAAACCACACGAGATAAATTTATAGAATTAAAATTTAATACCTATACTAAATTAATATACATTTTTAGATTGTATATGTGCCCTAATGTACCACGGACCATAATCTAGCCTTAGAAAATCAATCAAAGTAGAGTACTGCGATTGCATATTCCGAAGCTATCCTAGGGTTTAATTAATTTCTTCTTGGTGGTTAAGTTATTTATCATAGGATTCAGGGGATATAAAATTATAAGATCATAATCAAGTGGAATTAATTTAAATGATAATTATTAATAATTAAAATAAGTGGTAGGATTAAATCAATCATGCCTCTTAATAATATTTTCTAAAAAAACATCTTCTCATTATGTCTAATTAATCTAATTTCATTCAAAAAATAATAACAAAAAAATGAAATCATCTTCCATCATACTTATTATTATTTTATATAAGATATAAAATACCATATTTTTTAAGTAGTGTTTATAATGTTTTATTTTATTTTGAAAATACCATTAATAAGTTGTTTGAATTACTGCCTTTTTGAGAGATGACCTTCTTCACCCACTCTGCAGCACTTGAGTACTAAAAACCCATACATAATTTTAAATATCTCACAAAAACACCTTTAAATTTTGTGTCATTTATGTGGAGGCAAGTAATTATTTCATCCAATTATAGGTATTTATTTTATTGTTCATTTTATTCTCTTCTTATCTTCTTTCTTCCTTCTTTACCTAATCTGAATTTATCTTATTTTTCTATTTTCTTCTTTATTTTTTTAGACCATCAACTTGAACTTTTCATTTTTTTTATTTTTTTAATTTAATTTTTATTTGATTTATGATATGAATTAACCCTATGGATTTTCTAGATCCTGACTTTGAGATTTAACGTAGCCTTCAAGCTCGAATCAAAAAATCTCAGTCTATGGGACTTTTCAACATTCAACCAGTTATAGAATTCCATTATTATGGGAATATTAAATTTGGAAGAAATTATAATTCAAACATAAAATAAGAACCAACGGATGAAAATAATAACAATGAACATAATAGCACCATCTGAGAATTGGCTACACCAGACATGAATTATCAACCAAACTGTATTGCATACCCAAATCTCAAATAACAATTCGAATTAAAATATAGATCAAAACACCTACTTCCAAAATTTCATGGCATCTCTGTAGAGGATCCCAATACAAATATAAAATAATTAAACATGGTTTTATAAACCATAAAACCAAGAAATATATCTAAATATAAAAAAAGTAAGAGCATTTCCATTCTAACTTGATGGAAATGCAGAGGATTGGATGTGTTATTTAAAAACTAAAGATGTAATGTGTTGGAATGATGTAAAAAGACTTTTATTTCATAGATTGTTTCTAGCATCGAGGACCACTCCTATTCAAAATGAGATATTAGGGATTAATTAAGCACAAGGGGAGTCAATGTATGAGTACTAGGAACGATTTAAGATATTGTGTGAAAGGTACCCACATCACTAAATCAATGAAAAACTATTCATCCATTACTTATATGAAGGACTCATGCATTTGGAGGGAATCATGGGGGGTGATGTAGTTGGAGGGGAATTGTTGGATAAAACACCAATATCCACACATCCATTGATAAAAAAGATGGCACACAACTCCCAACAATTTAGAGATCGAGGTACACCACGTGTTAGAGGATTATATCAGGTATGTCCGTATTCTCTTGAAATTCAAATAATTGATACAATATTGGAAGAATTTACTACAATAGTGAGGCAGATTACTTTGGATCGAAATACAACCCAACCCACCCCGATGAGGCCTTATGGAATTTGCACTGAAATAGACAACACAATTTATTATTTCCCCCAACAACAAGAGATATAGGATTTCTCGACCGTATTGGCTTGGTGACTATATCAACATCAATAAAAACCAAATCCATAGAATATGTATTATTTATTTTCTCTAACATACAAAAAAGTGTGGAAGGATCAATCAGACATGAGGTGTGGCTCTAGACAATAACAAAGGTCCCTTTTAAACAAAATTTATAGTATCCTCCATCATACCAACATGGTTTCCCATAACCCGATAAGAGATTTGAATCATTACAATCAAAAAGTCAACAACAATGGAATTATCAACCAAATTTATATTTGAATACTAATGATCTTTTGAAACAAATTGTTCTTACTCAATAGAATGAGTTTAAGAGTCAAGGTTCTTAGATGAAGGAGTTGAAGACACAAATGTGCCAGATTGCCACTTCCCTCCATGAACTGGTAATTATGAACTCTAGAAATCTTCCTTCTCAAACTACTCTAAATACCATGGGGAATATCAATTCTATAACATTGATAAGTGGGAAGAAAACTACTGATACAAATGCACCTATCATTCCACCAGCGTTCACCTCAGCTCTGTAGAATCCCTATTCTAGACCAGTTAATGAGAAACCTAATGAAAAGAAATAGGTAAGAAAAAAATGTATTATGTTCCCCCAAAACCTCTTACTTTTAAAAATAGAGTTGTTCAAACCAAAAATATGTATAAAGAGGAGATGAAAAATAGATATTGGACATATTCAATCGTGTTGATATCAACTTATTTCTACATGAATCAATTAAGAAAATACCAAGGTATGCCAAATTACTAAAATAACTTTGTACCAATTGAAGAGGGTTTAAGGGAAATAAAAGGATCAATATTGGAGGGAATATGTTAGAACTCATTACACGAACTCTAGAAATTCCAAAAAATATCAAGGATTCTGAGACATCCACCATCCCATGAACCATAGGGGAGTTACACTTTTCTTATGCTTTATGTGATTTGGGATCATCCCTAAATTTGATGCCTCACTCTGTATTCTATTATATACTGGTTAGTGAATTGAATATGATGATATTAGTGGTGCATTTGGAGAATATAGATACAACTTATCCAGTGGGATTCTAGGATGATTTACTTGTTTGGGTCAGAGACATGATCCTTCCAGTAGATTTGTACATGCATAACATGGAGGATGATTATGTAAATTATCATTATCCTATTATCTTAGATAGGACCCTCCTCAAAACTGAAAAAACTACTTTAAATTTCCATGATGTTATAGTTTCCATGGTTTTTGTAGTTGAAGTTGTGATATTTAATTTTATGGGATCCATGAAGTACCAATTAGAGGACTATTCTAATTTTTCTATCCCCAATTCTAAACCACCACGTAAAAACACCATGGAATTTTATTGTCCTATTATTAGAGAGATTATGAGAATTGGTTTTTGTTTAATGACTAAGATAACTTCCACAACTATTTCTACTGTATAAACCTCTCTTATATTTGATTTTGAAATGGATTTATATTATGATTTTTACCATATTCACTCTGATTATTACATGGATGTTGAGTACTCGGATGGATTTGATGCATTATTCTAGGATTTTGATGATGTTTATTCAGGAACTGATGTTTATTGTTCACAAATTTCAGTTTCTTTAATGTATTCATCCATACTACACCCTCTTCATTAGAACTCATTCCATTGCCACCAAATCTCAAATACTCATACTTATTGAATAATTATAGACTACCTATTATAATTTCAAACAATATTCCTTATGAACATAAAAGAATTTTTTTAAATATTTAGAGGAATAGAACTAGGGAAATCTGGTGGAACTTGGATAACATATCAAGTATTATCCCCTCCATTTACATGCATTGGATTATTTTAGAGGATGAGGTTAAACCGGTGAGGCATTCACAAAGGGTATTTAATCCAACTATACTAGAAGTTGTTAAAAAAGAAGTTGAAAAATTTCTCAAGAAAAGTATAATTTACCCCATTTAAGATTCCCAGTGGGTGAGTCCTATTCAAGTTGTTCCTATGTAAATTGGTGTTATTGTTGTTAAAAATGATAATGATGACTTAATTCCAACGAGGGTTCAAAATATTTAGCGTGTTTTTAATTATTATAAGAAACTAAATCAACCAACTTGGAAGGACCATTTACCATCCCATTTATTGATAAAATGATTATGAGACTAGCTTGGAGGAAACACTACTATTTATTGGATTTATTTTCTTGATATTTCTAGGTTCCTAGAACCTCATAAAATTAGGAGAAGACAACATTAACTTCTCCATTTGGCACACTTTCCTATCGAAGGATGCCATTTTGACATTGCAACACCCTAGGTACCTTCTAGAGATGAATGGTGAGTATTTTTTTTGGATTTTATTGATACCTACATGGAGGTATTTATGGATTATATTACAGTATACGATTCTTCATTTGATGATTGTATCTTTAGCTTGGTAAAGGTGTTGAATCAGTGAATTGAGAAGAATTAAGTGTTGAAATTTGAAAAGTGTCATTTCATGGTGGAGAATGGGATTTTTAGGGCATGTAGTGTAAAATCATGGGATAGAGGTTGATATATCTAAGTTAGATGTTATTTCATCCACACCATATCCATCATGTGTTTGTTATGTTAGATCATTCCTAGGGCATGCGAGAATTTAACAGTGCTTTATCAAATATTTCAATAATATTGTTCTTCCTATTTCGTGATTACTTTAAAAAGATTATGATTTTCTGTTTGATGATTCTTTTAGGACATCCTTTGGTGAGAAAAATAACTTTTAACCAAACTGTTTATCATACAACGCCCATGGTGGGACCTTTAATTTGAGATTATGTGTGATGCATCCATCTTTGCAGTTCGAGTTGTCTTATTGCATAGGGTGGAAGGGTGGTCCCATGTGAATTCCTATGAATTTAGGACATTGGATTAAACCTAATAAAACTAAATAACCAAAGAAAATGTGTTTCCTTACATAAAATTTTCTTTAGAAAAATTAATTTCGTATTTATTGCGCTCTAAAGTAGTAGTTTTTTCTGACCACGGAACTCTAAGGTACCTCTTGAAGAAGCCAGACATAAAGATGAGACTAATCCGATGGATGCTCATTCTTCAAGAATCTGACATTGGGATAAAGGACTAGAAGGGGTCAAAAAAACTAGTGGCAGACCATGTGAGTAGGACTAATCACACACTAGAGGATCCCACCTTGGACCAGGTACCACTTCAAGACACTTTTCTCTATGGGATTCTTTAATCACTCTCAGGTACACATCCTTGGTATGATTATTTAGATAACTACCATGTTTTCTATAAAATTCTTGAAAATTTAAAGAAACAACAAGTCCAAAAATTAAAGAGTGATTCAATATTTTTGTTTGTGATGATCCATACCTCTAGAGCATGTGTAGTGATCAGGTTATTAAGAGTTGTGTTTCTGATTATGATTTTGACTTTGTTTTACATTTTTTACAAACACTTGTTTGTGGTGGGAAATCATTACCCCAATGAATAGATAGTAATTTCTTAGACTTTGGATTATATTTCCATAGCTTATTCCATGATGCTCATGTGTTTTTTATGTTATGCTCACATTTCGTACACACTGGGAACATTTCTGGGAGACATGAAATGCCCAAAAAATCGATATTATTCTGTGAGATATTTGATTTATGGGGAATTCATTTTATGGGTCCTTTTCCCAATTTATTTATTTTTGTATATTTTGGTTTATTTTGATTTTTTGAGTAAGTGGGTGGCAGTTAAGGCCACCATATTTGATGATTTTCATGTTGTTGTGGATTTTTTCAATGCTCAAATGTTCTATAGGTTTTGAGTACTGAAGGGAATCATTAGTGAATAAGGGAAAGACTTTTGTAATTAGAATTTGGATTCCCTCCTTTGGGATTATGGGGTGACCCAAAAACATCAACACCATACCATCCCAAAACAAATGGCCAGGATGAGGTTTCCAATTGGGAGTTGGAACAAATTTTGGAGAAAATTGTGTAACCAAATAGAAAGGATTGGGGAATGAACTTGGAGGATTTATTGTGGGATTATAAGATAGCATAAAATACCCCTATCAGTATGTCCCCATTTCATATTTTTTTTGAGAAATTATGACATCTCCCTATTAAATTTGAGAATCGGGATTATTAGGCAATAAATAAATGCAACATAGATTTGGACCAAGCTATAATTCAAAGGAAGCTACAGATTCAAGAGCCTAAGAATATTCAATTGTCATAATATGAGAAATAAAGTCTCTACAAGGAAATATCAAAAGCATCTCATGATAGAATGCTCCAAAAAGGGAGTTTCATGTTGGAGATAAAGTCCTTCTCTACAGTTCATGATAGAAGATGATGCCTCATAAGTTACATTCTAGATGGTTAGGTCCCTATGTTGTGTCTAACTTTTTTACTTATGGTGCAGTGGAGATCACATAATAGGACACATGAAAGAGAGTTATAGTGACTAGGAAACATTTGAATAAATACATTGAATGGATTCCTACCGATGCAGTTGATTTCATCACACTTCATAACCCCATCATCACTTGAAAATATCATGTTGTTCCTAACCCTTTTAATTTTATGTTATTTGTCCTACTTAAAATTATAAATTTCATGTGAACATATCATATCATGGGTTCACATTGAGGCAGTGAAATATTTTATGTGTGGGGGAGGGGACAACATTTTAGGGTTGATATTTAAGATTTTAATTTGTGTGTTTTGTGTGTGTTTTCTGTTATGTTTTTTGTTAAAATATTAAAAAACCCTAAAAAATAGTAAAAGTCAATAATAAACATATCATGTAACATTATCATTTACATTTGGAACATATGGAAAATGAATTTTTTTCAAAATTCATTGGAGGAATAATAAGAATTAGAAATATTTAATTTTTAATGGTATATTTTTATAAAAATGGACGTTGTTGATGATATTATTGGTTTTGAAATTATAAAAACATTTATATTTTCACATAATTCTTTGTTATATTTGTTCTTGTTAAATTTTGACATTAATTTCTCCACAAAAGTTTTCACACAACCATGACTTGTGAAATTTTTATTACTCAATTGAAGGTATAACCACATTAGGTAAAAAAAATCATCATATGTCAATGGTTGGTTCATGCATTTTATTCTCTTATGACTAATTTCATTACCATAATGAATTGACCAATGTGTGTTTCTCTAATATCTAATAGTTTTATTTCCTAAAAACTGAAAAAATAAAAGAAAACAAATAAAAAAATTATTAATAAAGAGGCGAGTGAGGAAATTTATAATAAGTGGGGATATCTATGTCGGGAGCATAAGGTTTGAATTTCAGGAATTATTAAGTGAGTGGGTCTTGAAATTTGATTTCAAAGGAATGTAGAATAGTTTTGGTAAATTAAACCAGGTAAAAATATTTGTTTTACTTTACTTGAATATACTGAATAAAGGGTAATGATATGAGCAAGAAATTTTTGGCACACACACACACATGAGAAATTAATGGCACGGTGGCCCCATAACTTGTTTCACAATGATTAGAGTCATTAATATCAATGGATTTTATTTTGATTTTATTTATGAGGCATTGAATTACAAATTTATTGATATTGGCTCTTGATGGGATTTTTACTTTTCCTATATTTTCATTATGGATTTAGAAATATGAACATGCATATCTTATCAATTTTTTATGGAATACATGATAAGAGGTTTTTCCTAGGAGTTAAAAAGGGTAAGTGTGGGGGGAGTTGATAAAAAAATTAGGTAATGTTTTATTGATAATAAATGACATAATTTCCTCACATTGTGTTAATATGTTTATTTATAATGTATTTTTTATTATATCATTCATTATAAAATTTGATGAAAATTCATGTTTTTCCCTTTAAAATTTTCTATAGTATTCCAAACATAAATATTTTTAAATGAATTTTCTGAACATAAATTTTTGTAACTTTTTTCCTGAAAAAAATTTATATTACCTTTATTTGGGTCATATTAGCTAAATCATTCATTTGATTGGAGAAAATGGTCCATTAAGACAAAGGCTGGATGGACACGGTAGATTGGACATCAATTCAGTATTTGGACCATCACTTCTTTCACCTACTTGGATTGGGCACAAATTTGGAGAGAATCTTGAAGACCCGTTTTCTCACAATTCATCCTTTTGGATGGACATCCGGTTCTTGTGTTTTGGTGGTCAAATAGGAGGTGCAATTTGGATTAATTTATTTGGTCTAATTTACCCATTCACACATGAATCCTCTTAAAACCTAGCCTTTCCTCCAATATATAAATTGGGTTTTTTCTCATTTGGAGGGGCTGAAACGTAAATTAGAATATTTAAGGTAGAGGATAATTTGTTTCATAGAATTTCCCTAGGCATTTCAAAAGGGAGAGCCGTTGAAGCTAGGATCCTTTCATCAAAGCCATATTCTTCTTCTTCACATTGTATTTTTTTTGTTCTTGTAATAAAATTATTCATTCCTCTTATATTTCTTATATTTTATTCTGTTTTCATATGTTTTATTCTTCTTTAATCAATTTATTTGGTCTAGAATCAATATTATAAATGATATTGAGTTATTAACCTTCTAGAAATTTTCATTTGCAAAACGATTCTAGGATGACTACACCACCCATAGAAGAGTATTTATTTTTAGTAATTGATCTACCTATTACCTTATTCATTCAATTATTTTGAATAAATGAGAAAATATAATTTAATTAATATGATATATTAATTTAAATGAAACTAACCAAGAAATTGAAAAATTAACACCAACGACGTGCTGTCGATAATTTTTTGAATTCTGAGATCATGATCTAAATCGGCAATACAAAACCATAGAGGATCAATTTGTAGAATTAAAATATAATCCATAAATTCAATTATACTAATTTCTTGATTGGATATGTACCCTAATGCACCACCGACCATAATATAGCTTTTGAACATTAAATCAAAGCAGGGTGCATCAAATGCATGTTCTGAAGCTGAACTAGGGTTTAATTAATTTCATCATGGTGGTTAAGTTATTTCACATTGAGTTCGGGGGTTAAAAAGTTAGGGGATTATAATTAATTGGATATTAATTTTAATTATAATTATTAAGAAGTAAATGAGGATGTAGAGTTATATATATTACATATTCTAAAAATATTTTATAAAAAACATCTTTTTACTGTGTCTTATTAATCGAATTTCATTTAAAAAACAAAAACAATTCTTCTTCTTTAATATTTTTCATATTTTATAAAATATAAAAACCCACCATTGTTTTATGTATTGTTATTATTTTAGTTTAAAACACCATTAATAAGTTGGTTTAGTTACTTCAACTTTGAGAAACGACCTTGGTCAGCCAATCTGTTGCACCTAAGTACCCGAAAACCATACATCATTTCAAAGTGCCCATGAAATTGCCATTAAAATTTCAAAATAATTTAATTTATTATTTGTGGGGAAATAGTGAATTATCTATGTAAATTATATAATCATAGGGTTAAATAATAGTCCTAGGAATGACCTATGTTATTCGAACCATTGATGTAAAAGGGTTGATGTGTGTATGTATTGGGATTCAAGAATTATGTTGTATAAATTTTATATCAATGATATTTTGGTTATAAAAATGTTGAAACATATAATGATTTTTAGACAATAGTTTTTCTTCATGGATTCAAAATATTAAACTGAATGGTAGTGATAACCATGAATAATGACTTAGTGGTAAAATGATATTTTTGTAGAACACATGATCGAGGGAAAGACAACCCTTAATATGTCTCAAATTTTTTCTTAGTAATATTTATTTGTTATAAAGAGATTATTTAAATATATTAATTAAATGGGATATCATTGGATTCCATGAAATTCGTTAGTGATTTAATAAAAAAGTGAATTAGGTCATATTTGATAATTATTATTATTGTTTTTATTTATGGAATATATTCAATAGTCTGTGATGTTATTTTAGAAATAAGGATAGTTTTATTTTTTAGATCAATATACTTTTTCATTGATTTTTTTCTATGATTCATGTTATTATTTTTTTATAATACTCAAGGTATTCACATGAATCATAGGTGAAATTATTGTATGCTTTATGTTTTATGGGGATAAATGTTAAATTCGATCTTAAAAAAATGTCTTCAAGTAATTATTATTTATTTGTTTTGAATTTTTTAATCATATTTTGTAGGATTATTGAGCTTAACTATTTATTTAATGTATTTAGTTTAGCTTTGGGTGTTATTGTAGAGGTTTTAGGGTTTAAAGTATTGTATTTATCCATATTGGATAACTTATTCTAAATATTTTATTTGTGATAATATGTAGATATATAAGGAATGACATATATTTATTTTATAGATCTTTTGATCCATTAAAAGATAATTTTATTGCTTCAAGAATAATTTTTTTTCTTGAATATTAATTTCTTGGAGTAAGTGGTGAAGTGGAAATTTATTGATGCACAACCAATGGTTGAAATTACAATTATTAAATTGAAAGAAACAAAGTAAGTACATTTTATTATGTTCTATTTATTGAATGTAAAATAATTCCTAAATGTTAAGAAGATGATATTGAAATTAAAATGTTATAATTTTACCTTGATTTCATATGAATCCATAGTCTTTTCACCCATCATGGATTTATGTTTTTCTCCTCGTTACCTTTCTCATAACCATATTCTCTATCACCCTATATTAGTCATTCGATTCTATATTTCTCTTCCACATATATAATTCAACTTTTGAATTTTTTTTACCTTTGCTGGGAACATGATGATGTTTTATTTCTTGTAACCTTTATGTTTCCCATTTTTACTTTTTTTAAATCAGTTATATTATCCCTCTATTTGATGTGGGTTTTCAGTAAAGTTATTTTCAAATATTGAACCCCTGATGACTCAGATACAATTATAAGGGTGAAATTTATCTAAAGAGTGAGAATATAATTCCCTAAAGATATAGTATAAAATAATAAAAATAATCTTGATAACTTTCTCAACATGCAACACTAATCTTTAAGAGAATTGACGTATATTATAAGAGAATTATATTTTAAATTTCACCATTATAATATACCCATTTAGTTGGTGGGTATGAATATGAGTAACCAAATTATGATATATTTATATATATATATATATATAGTTGTCTTACACAATAAAATTTTATTGGTTAATTCTATGGAAATAAGCACAGATTTTTTTGTAATGTAATTTTATACCTCAAAATGTAATTTTATATAAAAATGATTTTTATTGCATTTTTTATTCAAAATTGTATTTTATTTCTAAATATATTATATTTTTTTGAAAATAAAAAACATTTTTGAAATCACCATATCTATATTCAGTTACTGTGAAATTTTTGGATTTTGATGAAATGATTGATTTTTCAATGAATAGTGAAAAATATAGATTTTTAAAATATTATCATTTATCTTCATTAAATAAAGTAATATAAAAGTCCCATTATAATTTTAATTTAGTCTTAATGTGGAATATGATACATTTTATTCATTATATTCTAATTAATTCCATATAAATCTGCAATATTTAAGATTTTGAAATAAGTTAATTTGTATCCTTCAAAACACATTTTTCAAAAATATTTTTTTCATTGCACTTTATTGATTTATATTGAAATTAATTTCAATCACTTGTGGATATTTTATCTTGAAAAATGAATACCATATTTTGAATCAGGAGGTTCAAATATTGAAAATATCTCCCTTCTATTATTTATCATTGTGAATAGTAAGAATAATAAATATTTATCACCATAGTAAGGTTAAAATGTGTAAAATAGGATTTAAACCATATAATAAGGTCTCAAAATCAACCCAAAACTTACCATTATTTCATTTAATGGAATTAATTTTAACCAAGAAATCCAAAATTCAAATATTTATCTCATTGTTTCTATTTTCCTTGATAATGAAATCTATATTATTTTAATTAAAGAAAATTTAAAAATATCACTCTCTTGACATTAATGTTTCTAAATTTTTATCATAAGGATAAAAGAGGATAATTTTAGTTCCAATTTTATATATTAAATAAGAATTATTTTTTATCTTGGTAATTTATTTATAATTTATAGCAATTGAATAATTACCTCAAATGTTTACACATCAACGACACAATATTTATTCAATTAATATAAAAATTTAATAAATGGTACTAAAAATATTAAATATAACCTAATTTGGGTGAATTATTATGTTCCATAAATTGTCAATATAAATATATCATTATAGGGATGTGTGAAATATTTATATTTGAATTACATGACTATCTTTATGGATTTAAAATCAACCTAAATGAATCATGTCAGGAATGAAATTAATGATATTTTATGAGAAATAATTGTTTATTAAATTATTAAAAAACAATAAAATAATTTCGAGAGGAAACTTATGATGATAAATAGTATGAAATGCCATCCCTTTTCCATTAATGAGATAATTTATACTTATAAGTAAAATTATAACCCTTTAAAATTGAATTAGTCAATATTGCTGTTAAGATGAAAATCGATGAACCAAGGTGTTAATGAAAAAGATAAGGTTTAAAATGAGACAAAGATTCTATGAATTTCATATTATGAGGGTATTTAGACTATAAAATATTTATATTTTAATATTAGTCCATTTGGAAGCATTTATCTAGAGAATACTTAATTATATTTTTTAATCTTTTTTTTGAATTCTAAGTGTATACTTTCCCTCCCTTATAAATGGACACCCCTTCTCTATTATAGGGACACAATTTTGAGCGATATAAATACACAAAATCCAATAAAATTGTTTTATAAACTTCTATATAAATGATTTATAGGTTTTTTATTTCTTTAGATAACATTATATGGGTTTTTAAAAAAGGATCTAAAGGAGGCCTACCGAAGAAGGGCTAATCATGTTACCCAAATTATTGTAATTTATATCTTCTTATACATCCTATAAATATTTGGTATTCATCATAAAATAATAACTTAAGTACCATAAATAAAATAAAATATTATAATTATTTTGTAACCTTCAATATCAACCCACTATTCTACCAAATGGGAAGTGAAAGTATCCCTCATGCACAACTGTGGACTACCACCTCTACGTTGTGATACAATTCATTTTCTATCACCATATTTAATGGATGATTTTTTTATGTGTTTTAAATTTATATATGATATTTATCACATAATTATTCTTCTATAATTATATTATCATGTCTACTTTCTTACCTTTCAATCTGCTGGAAAATGATAAGATCGCTTGTGCGTACATGTAGACTACCACCTCAACGAAGGGATGTGAGTTGTTTTTCGATATCGATTTACATGGATGGTAATAAGGATAAATTTAAGGAATATATATGATATATATTATATATTTATTATTCTTTAATGGGGATTTATTATTTACCTTTCTTTATATACTAAGGCTGGATTGTCCAGAGAGAGTGGGGATGATTTAGTGGTCTACTCTTTACAAATTATTTCTTTTGAATTAAACCAATTTAACTTTTTAAGGTTCCAAATAAACATTATATAATATATAACCCCCCCCCATGTATATAATTAAAATAATATAGGGGATAACACAATATTTAAAAGGTTCAGTAATGAATGTTGTACTTCTTTCCATGTTGGTTAGACACCCCAACATTGATTCTCTCCACTATCTCCACAAGTGAATACAACTAGTTGGACACCCCAGTTACAGTATCTCCATAATTGGATAGACACCCGAGCTACAATATTCCCCTTCAGTGTTGATCCAGTTCTAGAAATATATTTTCATGGATAGTATTACATCCCAAAAAAGCTGGAATCCCCTTTTCTTGTGTACAATTCTTCAAGGTCTTCAAAAAATGTATTAAAAAATAATACTAGCCTCAAAAATCCTTTCAGATCATAAATGATCTGAATTTTATTCTTCAAATGTTTTGGTACATGTAATCACCTTCTTCAAGAATTACCACCTTTGGATCTCTTAAAAATTCTTCAAAGGAATTTTTAATTTTGTATATACTTTTCTCATCCTTTATATGCATATATTTATGCAAAATAGTGTGGTGAATGGGGATCTCAATTATTCCATGATTTAAAATAATCCTTAATTTTTCATTTTAAATAATTCCTTTAAATCCTTATTTGCATATTTTTATAAATAAAACGATTTAGTTTTCTTCATTCAAATATTAATACAGGAAGACTCTAAGGTTTTATATATCTCATTCTGAACAACCCATAATGTTTGGGTAGTATATTTATCATATTTGAAATACATGAATGAAACTTTTTTTTATTTTATTCTCCATACAATTTATCTCAAATGCCCAAAGGGTTCAGGTATTTACTTTCTCATTATAATGTGGCTATATGACCACTAATGGCTCACCATGCTTGCATGAATATCATCATCATGCGATCTCAATATCACATGAATACTCAGGATCTTAATTCTTCATGTGATATAAGTGAATACCAAATTCTCATCCTATAAATACATAAGGACTTATAAAAATTTGTTTATTAGTGTGTATGCTTCAAGTTTTGATACCTGGGGAATAACTCATCATCATGGACTCTTTAATTTAAGTAGCATGCATGAATTCTCATGCATGAATATCACAACCACTAGATTCTTGGATTCTCCCTATTTTTAGCTTACATGGAACTCCTTTGAATTTTCACTTGGACCACATGCATGCAAGTGAAATTGGGTGCACATCTATTGATATTAGATGTATCTCATGGATTTATCATGTATTAATTTTTTATGGTGGCTCTACTTCATTTCATGTGGTCATCAGGGATCGACTACATTGATCCATGCATGTAATATGTATGAAAATTTCGGGCATGTTGTATCTCAGACTCACCTAGGTCATATGATAATAATGTGTCCTTCTACATGATCTTTGGATGTTTTCCCATGAGTTACATGACTCAAAAAGGGAAGAATATCCACAGTGAAAACACCCTAGATTGTCAGTGGAAGAATTTGATCACCCAGACAATATCAAACGACAAAAATCAGCGTGATCACATGATATGGGAAATGTCTAATTGTTTAAAGGAATATGAATAGTGTCTGCACTGTGTTTGTCCCACATCGAATCTTACAAATGTAATTCCTTTAGTATATCTATAAACCACTCCCTCTATGTGGCCCAAAGAGAGTACGAGGTAAACTCCTAGCCACATCCTTTCCATGTTATTACCCTTAATGTGAGACCCATATCCCATTACATGCCTATACATGGGTCCATCTGATTTCTCACCTTCATGTGCATTCCTGGGGGCCTCATACACGATCCCACCCCCTCCGTAACCATGAGGGATATATGGTATAATTCTCCCATGTGGTCAAGGACCTCCAACCACATGTGTGGGGTTGAGTTGGACCATGTGGCTCAGATGGATGGCCATATTTTTTCCAATACAACCACTAAAAATAATACATAGAAGTGTCTAAGTAAAGAAATAATACTCAAAACATTATCACATAAAATATATAATGTATATATAATATATTTTTTATGAACTTATAAACTTATTATACATGAAAATCAACATTTTCATGGACAATATTCTTCACTTTAAAAAAAATCATATATATGGTCTTCCACTTGTTGTGTCAAATGATAAAACTCCCCAGTACATTTGTTTATCATTTAAGATTACATTAGTAATCATCACATTAAATTTTATGGATAATTTTACAAAAATAAAATCCATGCTTATTTACAAAAAATGAAACACTAATCCTAATTATTACTTTTATTCCATCTATTTAAAAATGAAAACACAATTTATACGGATGTACAACCTACCATCTCCATGAACAATGTAATTCATTTTCCTGTCTCTACTTTTTTTGGATGACTCTAAATATATATATAAATAATATGTATTATGTTTATATCATTATTTAAATTATATAATATATTTAACCATGATAAAAGTATATGGACCAAATCGGTTGAACTGAAATTCTCATGAAAAAAATAATAGTTAACAACAAAAAACAATCATTTTAATAAGAAATTATAAATAAATTGGTGTTAAAGTGTTATAAGATGATAATATAAGATATTATATGTACCTATAAGGTTATATTATAGAATTATAATAAATTGAAATTTATTATATAGGTGGTTAGAGTGATTTTGATAAAAGTAAAACTTGAGGTAAGGGTTTATTATCTCCAAAATCATTTCTTTGGGACTTATGATATGTTATGTACTTATCTTATTTTATGAGGTGTATATACAGACTCTGGAATTTTTTTCAGGAATCATATTATTTTCAAAATATTTAATGTTTTATTTTATGTTATTCTTTAATGAGTCTTATGATTCTAAAGTTACCAAAGCGGTAAGGGAATTGTGTTGCAATCTCATTATTTATTGAGTTTGTTTATAATTAAGGTTCTAATGTTGATTTTTTTTATCTAACTCTCATAAAACTCATTAATTTTATTCTCCTATAGTTATTTATAAAGACTACATTTTTTCATTTTATTTTCCTCTCTTTAAGTACTCAAGATACTGAAAGAATATTTTTACGGATAACCGACTATATTTGTTTCTTTGGTCAAATATCCCTTTTAATCCATCCATATTTTTTATAAAAATTCATTCATTAATGTTTTTCAATTCACCTATGATTTTTCAAAATTCATTTTTAACAATCATTTACTTTTTAAAAATTGGTTTAAAGGGAATATTCTTAACAGTTTCTGAATTTGGTACTATTAACATTTTATAGAAAATGTGAGAAGAATATTTTTTAATGCACATGACATGAAAAGAATTTCTCACTACCCTGTCTAGACTAAGAACTTATGCTTCCAATACATGTTTCAAAACATATTTTCAAAGTATATTTTTTCTTTAATATTTTTTAAATTTTTAATAAGTTATTTCTATGTTATAGAGATATTTTCCTCAATAAATGTTCCAGTGACTTTTTAAATGAATTTTTCATCTTTGAAAACAACCTTTGATGTTACTTATTATTTATTAGGAATGTGATCATATGATACCATCCACTTTCATTGTTTGAATGGATTATGATGATGATTTAAGGATGATTCTATGAAACCCATTTCTTCCACACAATTTATTTAAGTCACGATGTAACCTCTATGAAACTCATTTATTTTCCACGGGATTTTCTATGATGATGAGATGAAATATTAGTGAAATCCATTTCCTTTCCATGTGTTATGAAATAATTAAGGTTTAAAGATCTTATGAGACACATATATATTATTTTAATTATGTGATGGGTGGGACAAAAAATTATATATCCTTGAAATTCATTTGTTATATATTGATATCTCATGAGATAATAAGGAATTGAAGGGGAGTGAACCCAGTTCAATAAGAGACTCTATACAATTTAATAGTATTGAGAGTGAACATTGAATAAGGATGTGAAGGAACTAGGAGTGAACCCAATCCACTATGATAGTCTTGGGAATGATACATGACTATGTTAATGTTTTTCCATGCTAATGTGTATGACATAAACATATGAATTATGCTAGTTTTATTTTCCCATGGATCATGTTATTTGATTCCATTTTGAGTCATGTATTATGAACTGCCAAACCACATGTCATGACTCAAAGTTATGGAATAAAGTATGTTTCTCAAATTTTATGCTAACTTTTTGTTCATGTTATGTATAAGTGATCATTGATATCTCCTTTGTTCACCCTTACTGAGAATTAGAGCCCACTCTTTTTTTATGTTTCATTTCCCTAGGTTATAAAGAATGGTTTTAAGTATGATATGTCTAAGTAGGGTTCTAGCTATAATGAACTTAGTCGGATATGATGACAAACTCTTACAAACCAGTTGTTTTTATATCTATATTTTGAAAGAAAATAAATGTATACAGTTATAGTATGTATCATAATGTTATGAAATGAATATTCTTCAAATAATATGAAATAATTATATATTAAATTTATTAGTCTCTATAATTTATCCAATGAATACATACATTGGGTCATAATCATATACATATGATCCACATTATATCAATTTTTTTGATTCACTTTTAATAAGAGATTTATATTTGGGTCTTCGTTAAATGAAATTTTAATCACAAGTAAGAGAATAAAACACATTAGACGTTGTAACTGGAATTTTATTTGACTATAATATGTTAATATCCTGAGTAAGTAACCATGAATAAAAAAATTTAAACCATTAGATAATTGATAAGAAAATATTCCACAATCTATCTATATGGGAAAATTATTTATAAGTTGATGCATACATATAAAATAATTAATCCATGTCTCATAAAAAAATAAAAATAATAGTAAATCATACATATAGATGATGAATCCTACATTATTGATATGATGAATTATCACAAATATTATTATCATTCCATCTTAGAGTAGAAATCTCATAAATTGTACATCAGAAATAAAGTGCATCACAATATGTGAGAGCGCTCACTTGTAAAAGTGAGAACCAAGGATAATAGTCTCGTCCCTGGTAACTTGGACATCCCTTATATGTTGGTTATCAATTCCACAAAATAGGTTCCATACTGAGTTCCAAATACATCCTACCTCTTGTCTACCATGTTCAAATAGTAAGTCAAATTATAGAACAATTTAATATAAATTTGGAATTCCCCCGATATAAGAAAACTCATTAATGTTCAGACTGGGTCATTATGAGACCTTTGTAGTGCCTCCCCATACACCTTATAACTCTGATTAGCAATGAGGGTATATGGTCTGTTCATGGGTAGACTATACACTCATATGAGTGTGAAATAATAACAATTCCCTAAACCAAATAAGAAAAGGTATAAATATCACAAAAAGTGACAATAAATAATACATGACCTATTCTATATCAAAATAGATATAATATAAAACATACATGTATTACATACAAACCAACTCTCCCATGGGATGATTATATACATCAATCTCCAAAATAATCAAAAATAAAAGGCTTAGAAAAATAAAAAAAATATTTATGAGTTCTATATTGGACCCATCTCCCGTGATCCACCCTATCCAATCTGTATAACTATCAACCATATGTCATTTTATATTTTCCTTAAAAAAAACCATATGGTCTGCTTCGGTACCAATAGTGGCTTGAGTGGGGCATGAACAAAAATATATAGGAAACCCCCAATGACACCCATATAAATGTCTCATATAAAGTAAAGTGCATGAAAATCAGAAAAAATTGATATCATAGAGTATAATTGGTTGTTTTTCCATAAGAGTGCCCATATCACATTCTTCGTTTAGATTTTAAAATATCTTTCATGTTAGGTTCCGTCCGTGTGTCCCATCACCACTCATATTCCTTGAAATATCCTCATGATGGATTTAAGGGATAAGAATCCACTATTGTTTAGGTGATTACACTCGACTGGAGATAGATCCCCTCTCCCATAAGCCTCTCTATTTCTCCCAAAGTATCCAATATGTCCCCATTACAGATCCAATCCTCCACAAGAATCTCTATTTTCCACCAACCCTTCAAATGGATCCATCACCTTCACATAATGGAAACCAACTCCAGTATGCACTGACGAAGTGGTCCACTACTCATCCCTCATTCAAGGAGATATTGGTCAAACCGCATCCACTAATATCTCTCATTCATGATTTCAATCTGGATAAAAACCTTTTATATCTTCTATATAAGGTATCCACTAACCCCTAAATCCAAGTATCTTATAAGCCTTGGATTTCTGTGGAAGGTGCTACGATGTTCGACCTCTCAGTTTCGGAGATTGATATTTTTGATTCAATACACTAACAGACCCTCACAGTTATTTATATATGGGAAAAACCTTCCATTTTTGTTTTTACTAATAGGGCTAATTAGGCTCAGGGAATCTCCTCTTTGGTCGTGGTCATCATCCATGATGCTAGGTATTTGTATACTTTTCTTCACTCAAATGGTGATTTTGGTATGACATGGTTGGGGGGTTCTTAGGTCTTCAATCTAACCCACGTTCTACTATTTAAAGGGAATATTTATTTTTATAAGAGTAAGGATCCCCTATCCACTATAGTGTGGCTTTACCTTCCAAGTATACCAATTACCATTCTAAATCAGGAATTTATTTAGGTATATTCAACTCACTAGGAAATGTTTTTCAAGCTAATCTGACTGCCCAAAAAATTATGTTTCATATGTCTCCTAAGATCTATATAGGAATAGATCTATCTCAATCTATTCCAGATAATATGAAATAGATATTTTGGGAGGAAATATTCTATAGGAAAAAATCAACTATGATGTGTCCATAAGATATTGTATTTAATGTATTGTTCAAGGGAATAACGATGTTAGTTGTATGATTCTTTCTAAGAATCCTAGAAAGATTATGTCACATCCCTCAGATCATATCCCAAGGTTCCCTCAGTAGGATGTGAAAAATCCCTCTGATCATACTTCTAAGTACCAACATTTGGGTTTCTCAGTGTTGATTTGTTACCACCCTTCTAAGGATCTTGATTCCTTCGAACTATTTTTGGGTTATCCCATCATAAAGGACCCCTATCCATCAGGTGTGGCCTATCAGCTAAGATACATCACATTGCCAAAAAATTTCTCAGTTAACAATAAAGTGTAGGATAGAAAACATGATTTTTTCCCAATCTCTTGACCAACTATGCTAGACCATTCATCACACATAAAAGCTTATACTTTCACTTTTCCATTGGATGAGAGTCATAAAGATATAGAGTATAATATTAAATTGGGATCATATTAAACACTGTCGTGTGATTTTGTTCTCATGTAACACCCTTTCCATGCTATTGGAAGTTTTGGACACTGAACTATCTTTGACAGTTAATGGAAGAAGGATAAAAAATCCTATGACACAAGTGCTTGTTCATGACATGATATTATATAGGGTTCTTACTCATTTTTGGTCTAAGGAAGAATCCTTACAGATAAATATTTATTCCTTCAGATGGAGAATGTGGTTAAGTTATTGAGGACCTCTTCAATAGAGAATCCTCTTAAATGTCCACAAACCTTTGGAATATTAGAGGGATTAGGGTTCTTTCTAAAAGTGAATATATCAAGAGGAATGTAAGTTTTTATGACAATGAAATTAAGTGATTTTAGATCCTAAGCATAAAGTGGACAACATCTATGTATTTTATAGAAAGATAGTCTTTCATTAATCTATAAATTCTTCCAGAAACCACCATATTTGGATGTATTGGAAGGATCTAGTTTTGTTAGAGATAAATATTGTTGGGACAAAGTTAGCTTGAAGTTGTTTTTGGAAGTTGAATGATTTTTGTTTTACAGGTTTTGTATTTTTTTTGTCCAAAAATAAAGAAAAAAACTCACATAGTAAAATTCAGTGATCAGACTCACAATCATATTCAAAAGATTGGATGAAAAATGCATAAGTTATTCCAGTGGTTTAGGTGGAAGTTTTTCAGAGAAAAATGCTCATGATAATCACCTTCAGTTGGAGAAAAAATGTTGTGATAGTAATGAGGAAGTTAATCAGAGTCTACATGGATCTAATAAAAATATAATGATTCTTTTCTGATATTAGAGTTATAATAAATAATGAGTTATCTAGAAAACTTGTGATGAAAGATTTTTGATGGAAAGAGGGAGAGAAAGTATAGCTAATTGTATTGGGGATTGTTCAGAAAAATGGAAGTCATTGAAAGGATGAGAAGTTATAATACCTTCTAATATAAGTCAGGTGTTTTCATGCCAATCTTAAATAGTCTCAAAGTCATTAGGAATTCATGATACAAGTGGGAGTTTGTGAAACAAAAATTTTTGTGAAGAAAAAGATGTCGGATCTCAGTTCATAGGTGTGAGATTACCAGACACAAAATTGTTCGATGGATGAGAGGTTTTTGTTCAAAACATGAGAAGGTGAAGATGTCGGGTTTCTGTCAGTCTAGTAATCCATAAGATAAAACTCTTCAAATAATGATGTTAGTAAGAAAAGATGTTTTTGTTGACACCTGTCCATTAGACATAGTTTTCCACCAAAAATTGGAGTAATCCTGACACAGATAATCAGATGAAGTGATTCTTTCCAAAGGGAATCAATGTCCAAAAATTTTATTGAAGAAGTTTATTAAGTGCAAGTTGTTGAGGCCGATAATAAAGAAGAATATATTGTGACTGATGAAAAATGGGTTCAAAGATAAATCAACATTTATATAAGCATTTTCATCAATTTTTATTTTTTGTCTCAAGTCTTATATGATGAAAAAGAACTTTTATTTTTTTCAATAACGTCAAGAGTCATCAGATTGAAGTTGAAACCGATTACCAGAGTGAAGTAGAGAACGATCCATCAGATATAGAATTACACAAATAACTTCAGTAGACAAAGTATCATCAGTCTACATAAAAGAAGAAAAAAATAACTGCTTAATGAAGTTACAAAATTGTTTTCAAGGGGAGTATGATGTTTGAAGAGTTTAGAGAAAATGTTTGTCAAAGAATTTTGAAGTTGATGCTGAAGTGCTGCCGATAAGTGATGAAATATATATAATATGTGACTATGTTTATAGAAAAAGAAAGATGACTGAAGTTTAATAGAGTTACAAAAATGATTATGGTAGAAAGGTTTCAATGTTTTATCAGTTGGTACAAAGCATTAGATTGATAGGTTTGTTTTCAGTTGGTTTCATTAATCATAAAGAGATGTTTTCTATTTTTCATATCTTTCAATTGGTGTAGATAAATGTAATGAATAATATTCTATTGTTCCCATGTCTTCATAATAATGAGGAAATCACAGTGACAATCAGAATCAGACTAAAGAATTGTAAATTTTTTTGAAGTGAGATTAAGTTGTGACAATATTCAAGAAGGATCAAGAATAAATTATAAGAGGTAAGAATTAGTGTAGAATTCAAACATGAAGTTGTGATTTATTGAGATTTAAATATTTGATAAATTTGGTTAGGTGAGAAAAGTTTTCAGAATCCCCTCTAAACCATTTTCAACACTCTTATAAATAATGGGAAGGACTTTGTACCTTTTTACACTTTTACTATTTATAGGCGAAGAGACAAAGTGAAGTGTTGAATGTTTTCAGAGTGAAGGAGTTTCCAGATTGAGTATTCTTGAGGATGTTTTTTGGATAGAAGAAGTAGGAGAAGGAAGATCTTATTCATATTTTCTCAGAATGGACTCGGTCATCAGACTGAGAAATCAGACTGAGGATTTGGGACTAAGATAGAATTAGTTCAATATTGTTTCAGTATAATTCTAGTAGACAAATATTGTGGTATTGAATAATTATATTGGGGAATTGGACTGGAGAATCGGACTAAGTATCATTACAAAATCCAAGGATGTTCTTAATTATTGATGGGTATGAAAGTGAAGATTTTTTTTTGAAAATCATATTTTTTTAATCCTTTAAAGGCACCATAGTAACACGTTTTAAAGAAATTTTTGAAAGTTTCATAAATTGTTACAAAAAATCGTATTACATCATTTCATGTAACTTGAATAACATTCAATTTTATATTGATCATATTGCTACACAAGTGTAAGGGTATATCCTAATTTTTGTATCCATAAAATAATATTTTTTTCTAGTGGACTGTGTTGTATTGGATTGTTTCCAAACCATACCAAGGATGTAGCTACTCTTTTTGAGTAGTGAAACTTGTAAAATCTTGTGTTCTTATAGATGTGTGTTTTTTCTCAACAAAGTCATACCTATTTAATATGATATGAGGATTGTTTTAAAAGTAAGGAAACATAAAAGAAAAAGATATCAATGATTCACACCCTCCCCCTCTCAGTGATAATCCTTGGTTCCCAATAGCAATTGGTATTATAGGTATGGTTCCCTTCAATTACTATTTGATGAAGTTTTCTTTGAAGAGAATTTGTGATGGGGAATCTAAATTGTGTGAAGAGTAAGGGGATTCCAGACATCTATGGTAAGAACTTTCATATCTTGAAATATTAAATATTTCAATATCTTATGTCTATTGGGTATGAAGTTATTGCTGTTGCAATAGATTAATGTTATCCTATTGATGAAAAAGTTCCACTAGAATCTATGGACATGAAAAATATTGAAAATGACATAAGATATAACAATGTTTTACACTAATCACTTTCTAAAAGTGTCTTTCTATGAGTGATGTTTTTTTTCACTACCAAAGGTATCTGAGATAAGTCAAAGAACATTTATAAAGGTAATAAAAAATTAAAGAAGGAAAAGTTAAAAATTTGGATGTTGAAGTATAAAGATCTCAGAATGGGTGAGTATGAATCTATTGGTGACTTCTTTACAAATATGAATGAAATTATCAACACTATAAGATTTCTTGGTGAAATGATGAAAGATTTTACTACTGTTGAAAAAATCTTGAGAATTTATCCTAAAAATTTTGATGTCAAAATTGCCTCATTGGAATATATAAATCTACAAACATTATCTATGGATTATTTTTGTAGTACACTCATTATGTATGACATGGGAAAGGATAATGTTAGAATGGAAAAAGAAATTGATTGATAAATGTCTGTAAAATATGCTAAGAAATAAAATCCTAAGAAAAATATTGATGAAAAAGATGGATGTTCTAAGTAAAAAAATGAGGTAAGTAAAACTATTGATGAATTTCTCTCCTTGTTTTCTAAATTTGTGAAAAGAGGTTAAATTAAAAATAAGGTAAAACTTCCCTTGAAATATTTTGAATGTGGATCCATTGGGAACATTATAGCTATTTTTCCATGAAGAAAGAAAAAAGAGGATAGTGATAAAGATTAATTAAGATAGAGAAGATCATGGAAGAAACATGGTGATAAGGAAAATCATATTCCAAAGGGAAAGATAAAAAATATCCCAAACCAAAAGGAAATATTTTTTCTTTAAATATTCTAAATAATATAAGGAAACAAAATTCGAAAATTCTATATAGCATGTTGGAGATTATACTTTCATTACAACGGTTAACAATGAAGAGTTCAGAAGAAGTAGTTTTGAAGAAGAATAAACTCAATTAAAATTTCATCAGATAGAATAATTGAATGAATGTATTAGAAAGATTGGAAGGATTGAAAATGAAATCATGAATTTGAAAAAAATTCTTCAACAAACAATCAATAATATTTTCCTGATGATAAAGTTAAGATATTGGAAGAGATTGATGAATTGGAGAAATCCATTAAGAATGAAAAGATCAAAATGAACATCTGGAATTAAAAAATACAAGAAAAATAAGAATAGCTTGAACTTTTACAATAAAAACATTCTAAATCTGAACATAGGGTTACTAGTTTCTAAAACTCCATTTATGATGTTGGTGAAATCTCTGGATAGGGTAAACATAAGAGTAATCAAAAGTTTACTTAAATGGTTGAGAAGAAAACTGAAATTGTTTCTGAGAAAAATAAAGGTGGGAAAGTTATGTATGTGGCCAAAAACAACTAAGTGGAGAAGTCATAAGTTTCTAAAAATTCTGAGTCCAATAAAATTTCTATTACTTCTGGTTCTGATAAGGCTGAAAACTTAATTGAGTTGAAAAATATTACTCTGATTGATAACAGAAAGGCCTGTAGTCAACCGTGTTTTGATAAGAATGATAAAGTTTCTTAGAAATATTCTCAGAGCTCTAGACAATATATAATTTCAAGAGGCAACCATTTTTTATATAGATACTACTATAATTATAGTGGACTTAGACATGAACAATATGTTCTGGTTTAATCTACAATATTACATCTATTCCAAAAATTATAGAAGGAAATGTGTGAAGGGGATTCAATGTTCTCAAAGGAAGAAGTTCGAGAAAGAGGTTCTTAAGAAATATGAGAAGGTTTGTGTGGAAGTTTAAATTATATTCCATCCTTTGGAAACTATTTATGAATTATGTGAACCTATACACCTTCTAAAACATTTTTTGGATTTGTTGTTGACACAATAGAAGTTTTTTAACAATTCATATAAGCTGAATGTTAACAAATATAGAGGGAAGGAAAAAAATTCTGTTGTAGAAACTACTCTCGAAGTTACAAAATTAGAATGGCCTTTGATCTTGGGTTGTGGGTGATCTTTTTATATGAAATAAGACTTAATGTTGAGAAATAATGTTAATGAATTCAAGGAAGGAACTATTCAATTTGAAAATGATGAATCTCATAGAATCAAAGGTTTTGGATCAACCATCAATGGGGATGAAAATTTGAAATATAAGAAAGAATTATTTTGTGATGGGATGAAACAAAAGTTGATAAGTGTTTCAAATCATTGTAATGAAGAAAAAAATTTCTTTTATAAAAGATGGGTTTGTTGTGAAAGGAGAGGAAGATGGAAAAATAGTTACAAGAGACCAAAACACAAAAGGTAACTTGTTCCATTTTGGTGAAGATCAAAGCTCTTATTACTTAGAAATGGTGGAAGAGAATCAATTGTTCCTTAAAAGTTTGAGAAACATGATTTAGTGAAACATGATTAATTTATAAAATTATGATAACATCTATTAAATTATAGATATGTCAAGAAGAAGAGATTTATGTTGCATAGTTTGTGAGAAAGGAATGATTACAAACTTTGTGAATAAGAAAGTCAACATTTGTTCAAAATTACCCTTGAAACTTGTTCATTATGATATATGTGGGAGAATGAGGAAACAATAAACTTGTGGAGATAAGTACTTCATTACCATCATTAATGACTTTACTCGCATTACTTGGGTTATGTATATGAAACATAAATCAGATGCTCTGAAAATGTTCAAAAATTTCAGGAGGAATGCTAAGAATAAATGTGAGTATTCAGTAAAGAATTTGAGAATAGACAATGATGGAGAATATAAAAATGAATAATTTTAATGTGATATTGAGAAGAATGAAATTCGGCATGATTTTAGTACCCCAGAAACACATAAAAATGGTGTTGATGAAAGAAAAAATATATGTTTAGTTGAAATGGGTTGAATTATGTGACTTGAACATGGCCTTTCTCATTACTTTTGAAGGCAATCCATGATCACTTCTATGCATATTCAAAATCGATGTTTCTTCTACATCAAAACTGACGATATGACCTTATATGAAATGTTTTATGACAAAACTCCATGTTTGAAACACAAAAGAGTTTTTTGGAGTCCATACATCATAGATAAGAAAGGTAGAAACCTTGGAATGTTTGAGTAGATAAGTGAAAGTTTTTTTGTAGCTATGCTCCAGAAGTATGAGGTTATAGATTTTTCAGAAAAGAGATAAGAATATTAGTTGAATCTTTTGATGTGATATTTATTGAAAAAGATGATAAATATTCTAAAAAAAATTCTAATAAGGAAGATAAACATGATGAAATAATGTTTTCTAACAATTTTGTTAAGGATGCGGACAATGGTAATCCTACTCACATAGAATAATTAGACTCAGCTATTTCATGTGATGATTAAGAGTCTCCCAAATCTCATCCCAGGATAAAGTAGAAAGTGTAAGATAAAAATATAATTGGTGATAAAAATCAAAAGGCCCAAACATGAATAACACAAAAATCTATTACACATACTTATGTTCAAAAGTTGAGCTAAAGGATGTGAATGAAGATTTTGAGCATCCAGAATGGGTTCAAACAATGAATGGATAGTTAGATCAAATAGAAAAAAAATGATACTTGAGAACTCGTACCTAAACCAAATGATAAAAATGGTATCAGTTCAAAGAGGGTCTTCCTGAACAAGCTGAATAAATATGGTGAAGTGATAAAAAAAACAAAGCATGATTATTGTGAAAATGTTACTCATAGATTGAAGACATTGATTTTGTTGGGAAATTTTCTATGGTGGAAAGGTTAGAAAATTTAAGAATATTTTAGGATATTGGTGGATAGTAAATTTAAAAAACTTTCATATGGATGTGAAATCAATATTTATGACAGGTGGTCTTGGTGTGGAAGTTTATATTGAACAATTAAGTGTATTTTTAGTGGGAAGGAAGAATGTTATGTGTTAAATTAAAGAAATCCTTTTAGGTGCTAAAACAATCACTGAGGGTATCATATTTTAAATTATATACCTACTTAAGAAAGATGAGTTTTATGAAATGAAGGGTTGATAATAATTTGTACCTAAAGGAAATATAGGAGTTATACCTCATTGTAATTGCTTATATTGATGGAATTATCTTTGCTGATAATGATCAAAGAACTTGTGAAAGATTTAATAAGGAGATGAAAATGTTGTTTGAGATTTCCATGTCGGGTGAAATGAAATACTTTCTTGTGTTAAAAATCATGAAAAAGAAGAAACAATTTTTTCTTTCTCAAGAAGAGTATGATATGTAATTTCTTAATAAGTTCAACATGTAAAATTCAAAACCAGTTTCCACACTGATTTTAGTGGGAAAAAAGTTGTATAAAGATTTATAAAGAAAAGAAGTCGACTCTAAAGTGTGTCAAAAGCTGATTGGTTGTTTTTTAATTTTGACTACCTCAAAACCTGAAATTTTTTATACTATTACCTTATGTTAAATATTTCAGAGTGCTCCAAAATAATTAAATCTATTATATATAAAGATAATTATTTGAAATATAAAAGGAACAAAAAAATTTGGAATCATATTTGATAGCTCAGAATGTGTTGACTTATTTGTGTATTCAGATGCTGATTTTGTAAGAAATGTTGATGATAGATGATCCATATATGGTGGAGTTTTTTATGGGAAAAATGTTTTGTTAATTTGTATACAAAAAAACAAAATTCAGAAACTCTTAGTATGGATGGCGTTGAGTATGTTGTTATCACTCAAGCCACATCTCAACTTATGTGGATAAAGTCTCCATTGGAAGACCTACTTGTTGAAGTAAAGATATCCTTACTCTTGGGTTGGGAAAATCAATGTGTCATCGACCTTATAAGAAATATGGTAAAATATTCTCATTAAAAACATATTGATATGAAATAAAACTTCATCAATGAGTATGCAGAGAAGAATTAACTGGTGTCAGAATATATTCCTACTTAAGAACAAGTTGCAGACATTTTCACAAAACCTTAACTAAATGATGTTTTTTTATAAACTATGGTTTAATATGGGTGTCCAAAAACTTTGTCATCAATTTTGAGATATGTTTTTTGTCCCCTCTCTCATCTAGTTTTGGGATATTGTTGTCATGGTGGAATATTTTTTCATAAATGCACATATTGATATGTACTTAACAATTTAAAAAAACTTGAATGTAGGGGGAGTTCTAGGTAAGCTATGAATTCAATGTGTAAGTGTGAGAATTATTCTAATAGTTTGTTGGAGTGGTTCTAGGAAAAATTTGTTTACAAAAAATTGATGAAGAGAAGAATAGTGTGAGGAAAAGATGAGGATGTTTCATGAGTCACCGCTTTTGGACAACATGACTTTCCTATCAATGAATATTATTTCATACAATGATTTAGCTCACATAGGCTTAGATTTATTGATAAGTGATCCATTTCTTGAGATTATAAAGTTCATATATTTATGAACCTTGGTTGACAACAAAATCCAAAGGGGATATTTTTGGGACCAAGTTGGCTGAATGTTTTTTTCAAAGATGAAAGATATATGTTTTGCAAGTGTCATCTTTTGTTTTCAAATAAGAAAGAAATAAACTAAATTTTTAAAATTTGGTGATCAGACTCATAATCATATTCATAAGATAGGACACAAAATGATTAAGATAGGATAGTGGATTGAAAAGATGTTTTCTTGGAGAAAAGGCTCCCTGAAATCACCCTGAGTCTGAGAAATAACATTCTAATCATACTGATGATGTAAATCAGAGTCTTCATGGATTCAATAAAAATATTATGATTATTTTTTGAATTTGGAGTTCTCATAAATCATGAGTTATCTGGAAAACTTGTGATGCAATATTTATGAAGGAAAGAGGGAGAATAAATTATGTCAATTGTATTGAGCCTCAATTAGAAAAAAATAATTTTCTAGAAGGATGAGAAGTTATAATATATACAAATATAAGTCAAAAAATTCTATTTCAATCTCAAATAATCTCAATGTTATGAGGAATTAATGATACAAGCGGGATTTTGTGAAAGAAGAATGTTGTTTAAAGAGAAATCTTTCTGGTCCCAGTTCATTGGTGTGAAATTATCAGATGCAGAATTTTTTAAAGGATATGAGGTTTTTGTTTAGAAGGTGAGAATTTGAAGATACTAGAGTAATCCATAAGATATAAAACATTGGAGAAATCTATTGGTAAGGAAATATGTTTCTGATAACAGTTGTCCATTGGACACAGTGTGCCACTGATAATAAGAGTAATCCTAACATTGATCATAAGATGCAGTGATGGTTTCCAAAGGGAATTAGATGAAAAAATTTGTTGAATAAGTTTATTAAGTGGAAGTTGTTGTGACCATGGAGAAAGAATAAGTTGTTGGTATTGATAAAAAAATTGGATCAAATGTTAATCAATAATGTAGTCAACCATTTTTATTTGGTTGAGTTGTTTGTTTCATGTTGGTTAGAATGAAAGAAGAACTCAGATATGTATTTCAATTGGGTCAAGAGTCATCATAATGGAGCTAACACGGATTACCAGAGTGAAGAAGATAATGATCCATCAAATTTAGGATTATACCTATAACTTCATTGGATTCAATATCGATATTATTGGAAAAAGAAGAAAAATAGAACTAGTTAAACAGTTACAAAAGTGCTGTCAGGGGGAGTATGAAGTTTGAAGAGCTTAAGGAAATTTTTTGTCAAAGAAGTTTGAAGTTGATGCTGAAGTGCTGCCAAGAAGTGTTGGAATCTAAAGAACATGAGACTATGTTTATGATAAAATAAAGAATATTGAAGTCTAACAGAGTTGTAATAATATTTATAGAAGAAAGTTCTCATTGTATAATCAGTTGGTACACAGTGTCAGAATGATAAGTTTGTTTTCAGTTGGTTTTGTGAACCGTAATGAGAATTCATCTATTTTTAAAATGTTTAAATTGACATGGAGAAACATTATGAATATTATTCAACTGTACACATGTCTTCATCATAATGATAAAAACAGAGTGACATTCGAAATTGGGTTGAAGAATTTTAAAAAAATTTGAATCAAGATGAATTTGTGAGAAGATTCAAAAATATTCAAGAAGAAATGATAAGAGCTTAGACGTGCTAAAAAAAGTTAAATATGAAGATGAGATTTAAGGAGATTTTGAAGATTCAGGAAATTTAGTGAAGTGAGAAAACTTTTCAAAATCTCTCCCAAACTATTTTTGGTGCACTTATAAATAATGTGAAGTAATTTTTACTTTCTAATAGTTGTAATTTTCACAGGTGAAGAGAAAAGGTGGATCACGTAATGTTTTTATAGAGGAGTTTCTATATTGTTCTTTCATGGGGATGTTTTCCAAATAGAAGAAGAAAAAGAAAGAAGACCATACTCAGAGTTTCTTACAACAGACTTGGTCATCAATTTGAGAAATCAGAATGAGGCTTCTGGACTGAGATAGAAATAGTTCAAAATCATTTTAGCAGTATTTTGGTAGGCATATATTTTAGTACTAAACAGTCGAATTGTTGAATAAAACTGGAGAATTAGAATGAGTATCATTATGATTTCTAGAGAAGTTATTAACTACTATTGGGTTGGAAAGTGAAGAATTGTTTTGAAGATCACATTTTTGAAATCTATTAAGATAGAACAATGACATGTTTTGAAGCAACAGGTGAATGTTTCTTAACTAGTTACAAAAAATTTCATTACAACATTTCTAGATAGTTGAAGCACATGAACTATTGTATTGATCATAGTGCTACACAAGTGTATGGTTATATCCTACTTGTTTTATCCACAAAAAAGAATTGTTTTCTAGTGTATTGTGTGATATTTGATTGTTTCAAAACCATAATTAGGACATATATACTCTTGTTGAGTAGTGAACCTTGTAAATTCTTGTGTTCTTATTGATGTGTGAATGTTCTGTTTTTAGAAAATTAATAACTCTTTAATAGGAGTCATAGGTTTTTTCAAAAGGAAGGAGAATAAAAGAAAATGATTTAATCGATTCACTCTATCCCCCTCATAGTGGTACATTGATCATGGTTGGACAATCTCAATTATAGTTATAAATAAATTCATCACCCTAAAGGGAATTTGGATGGATAGAATTTTTTTTATAATGTGTATTCACACTATAATCTGTTATAAGGATATCGATTATCAAATGATTTTTATATCTTTGATCCTGGGGAGATAATATGTCCTTTGGGAGGGGACTTCAATATGATATCTTCTCACTATATAAAAATGGATGGTTTGGACCTTATGGGAGGTCTATGGATGAGTTCAATTGATTCATGGATGAAAACTAGATGATATATTAAGTATTTATGGGAGAATCTTTCATGTGGTTACATAATAATAATGTTTAGAGACATGTGTAGATATGATTAGATAGATCCAAATCTACAATTTATGGGATGGATTATTTTGATAATCTAAAGGTTACTCATCACTCTCGATGCTTATCAGACAACTGATCTATTATTCTAGAAATGGGGAATATTTTATGAAGGAATCAAAATTTCATATATTCGAATAAATGGTAAAAAGAGGTTGTATTTCTTTGGGTGATTAGCTCTTCTTGACGTAAAAATGCTAGTGTCCCTCTCCTATCACATCTCTGGTTGAAATTGAAAAACCTTAAGTAAGATATTCTGAGGTGGTGTGAGTATCATATTAAAGATATTTATATGGTTGAGAACTTATCTAGGGATATTGAATCATTAAAAAATATTCTTTCTAGTAGAATAAAAGTCTTAGGTGTATGGTGAAATGGCTAAGAAATAAGAGAGGATGAATTAAATTCTACTAAAAAGGATGTTTAGGCTAGGGAGTGATCGAGGTCTTTATGTCTTTAGGAAGGTTATCGCAATATGAAAAATATTCATGTGTATATTAAAAAATGGTAAATGGGAAGACTTAACTTATAAAATGAAGATGGAACAAATGAAACAGATATTGATATTCTTGGTGACCAATTTATCAAGCACTTTGGAGGTGCTCTCACTGGCCCTATCTCTAATTATTACATGCATAATAAAGATAGAAAATGGTATTATTTTTTAAATAATGTTATTTATAGATTCAAATAGAGTCAAAATTCCTCCATTACTTTCCTTTTGGAGGAAATTCATTTTTATGAAGCTATCAAGGGTATGGGTGTGGAAATTGTGCCGGTTCGATGGGCTTCATGGTTTATTTTATCTAGCTGCATGGGATACCGTTAAGAGGGATTTCATCTTTGTTGTTGGGTATTTTCCAAATGGGGATTCATCCCAAAATATATGGTAGCCACTACTAAGGGCCTCATCCCCAAGATCCAAAATTAGTATCTCTTGCAACACTTCCATCCAAATATCTTTTGAAATTTTCCTTATATGATCATCGCTACAATAGTGAATAATATATTAATTTACCTTCACCCATATATTATATCAGAGGTGCAACATTTATTTTTAAAGTGGTGATGTATTTAGGGGAATTTTTTTATCCCATAAAATGATGGTTGATCCGGGTAGACAAGTATTGGGAAGAATTATAATTCTAAAACATAACATGGAGAAAATGTTTGATGCATTGGAATAGGGATTCATTTTAATGACCTTAAGGAAGGTGTGATTCTCTAATTATGCATGAGACCAACTATTTTGGTGCTTCTCCTCTCTATGAATGTCCATTTATCTTGTGGGTATAATATTTGGTTTCCTAAAATTAGTTCTAGGTATTTGATAAGGGGTCCCACTTTCTCTAACTCTATTTGTAATTACATAGGCTACTTTCACTAAAAAGATGATTGAATCTATGGAAGAGGGGAAATTGGGTCATTATATTGGTAGTTATGGGAAATCAGGCATCTCTCACCTCTTATTTATGGATGATTTCATGGTTTTCATCAATATTAGGTAGAATTATATTTCAAATCTCATGTGTCTCTTCAAGACATGTGGAATGTGTAGAGGCCAATCCAAAATTTTTGATAAATGCGATCTATTGGTTTGTAATAAAATATCCACCACGAGGATGGAATATATAGAGAGGTGGCTAGGAATAACGAATAAAGATATCTGATTTGACTACCTAGGAGCTCCATTGATCCATGGATGAATTAGGAATCAATATTTCAATGTAATTGTTTCAAAAGTGGCCAAGAAAATGAAAAATTAGAAGAACAAATACTTATATTTTGGTGGCACGATCACCCTGATCAAAAGTGTTCTATCAAAATTGTATATGTATGTTCTACATTTGGAGGAATTACCAAAAGGTGTCATTAATAGGATATAGAAGATGATATGAGATCTCCTTTTAGATAGTAGCAACAAGAAAAGGTTTCTTTTGGTTGGATGGGAAACATTAACACATTCAACAGAGGAGAGGGGTCTCAATTTCCTTGGACTGGTTGAAAATATGAAAGAAATTCAAGATAATATAGAATGTGACTATTTGTATGGAACATACTTATAGGCGTGTTATATTTTATCCAAGCATGTTAATTCATAAGAGGCAGTATTAGGGAATAATGGTGGTTCTCTGTTGAGGATTTGGAACAAAACTGAACCAATCTTCCCTATCATTCTCTAACATGAAACATGGGTTGTAGGTAATGGGGATATAAATTTTTAGAGAGATTGGTAGGTTATATAGTCCCATATATCACTGTTAGAGAGGAAATGGCCTGTCTGAAATTTTTGAATGAAATGTTGGGCAAGGAACAACTTCTTCTAAAAAACAAAAAATTTATGAAATCTACATGGGATCAGCTATATTATATTCATATACCCAATGGAAATTTATCTTCATCTAATTTTATATTATATAATAGGTTTCTGAAGCCCAAGATATGATTGTGGGACCAAATATGTCACAAGGTGATCCTGAAAAATTATGTCACAATTCGATCATGAAGAAATAGATATTTCATACTTGGAGGGTCAAAAGAAATGAATTTTAAAGTTTTTTTGTAGTAAAAATTAGAGGTATATCCATTTAATCTAAATGCATGAGTTTTATAACTATGGATGTATACTCTATAGATCATCTATTCACTAAATGAAAGTGGGTGACTAGAATGTGGTGTTATTTTGGAATAATTATGAATGATAATGTTATTATTGAATCATTCATGGAACTGTATGATATGTGGCTCATTTTTAGGGTAAAACCCTCATGAAAAGTCCAAGGACATGTTCATTTTATATGTTTCATTCTAGATGATCTTGACTATATACAATAATGTTCTGCACAGGGCTGTGAATTTCTTAGGGAGGCATCATTCACTGCTACCTTTCTATTGGCTGTGATTTAGTGCATGGTATCAAGGATTAATTTCCATGCTCTTTACAATATAAGATATGGAGAGAGACTCTACATTAGGACCATCATATGCCAAGAAACTCTAGGGTTCGGTGGATTTTCGGGAAACTGCCACTTTTTTTATATAATATCCACACAAATGGCTCGCCTTGAAGAAATTTGATGGTAGGGGGAGCTATACGGGATCAACAAGGTTGAATAATTATGGCCTTTGGAGAGCACATCGATCATGGAACCTCTATATTAGTTGATGATAAGGAACTACACTTTGGACTGAATCTATGTTAAGAGAAGAACATTACACTAGGGAGTATTGAACATGATGTGAAGGTAATAATTTTTTTTGAGGGACCATGAATATTCCCACAGGCCTGTCTGGTATCTAAGGTAGGATTGTGCTCCTATGATTGAAGTGGGTAAAAATTTCATCCATGCCTTGAGAGAGGGAAACATATTGGAAGACACTTCAACCCACAATGGTATTATAATTGAGAATGGTTTGCATAAAAAATAAATAACAAGTAATCAGTAACCATATTTGATACTCGGGAAAATCATGATATACCATAGCTTCATCATCCAACAATAGATGTCTCTAAAATTCGTATCATCATCTAAAACCTAGTGGGAAAACACACAGTAGACTAGGAAAAGAAGAAGAAGTCATATAGAACTTGTCAGTAAACACTCCCCACTAGGAAACCAAGAACCATTCATTAGACACTCCCAACCAGGAAATAAGAATAGACATCTGGACCTTGGAGGAAGACACTCACGATAATAAAATAAGAACTAGTTATTTGGACCATAGTGGAGGACACATCTATCTGATAAATGAGAACAATAAAACTATAACTTGGGGAAAACACCCCTCTATGAAACAAGAACCAGTCATATAGATGTTAGGAGAAAATCCCTAGGAGGTAATAACAAGTAAAATCTAAATTTTTTATAAAACCACGTTATCCAATATTTACCAAACACTTAAAATTATTCATTATTATAGTAACCACGTTCATTAATTACCCATTAATACATAACCATATCAAAAATTATTACATTTATTTTAGATACCTCATCTCTACATTATTATATTTTAATTCTAGGCGACGCATAGGTCACCCCTTAAATCTAGTCTCTTTCAAAATATAGACATTCCATATTTTATGGTTGTACATTGGGTCCTAACATTCCTTTCCATGTCCTTTCATATCCCAAATCATTAATTTCTTACTACTAAAGGAGTTTATCTAAATTTATTTTATGTTTTAGTTCTAGTGAACATTAGGTTAGTGTGACCATACACCATTTTAATTGGAAATAAAGCAAGGCATCAAGGGATAGTTCAAGGACCACATATCTTAGGATTACAGATGTCTACATTTCTAGTATCAACAACTTAGTTAATCTCATAAGTAATGTATTTAATAACCACATGAAAACCATGAAAAGGGGAATAAATGTTCATATATGAAGAATGAATACTAAGTATAAAAACAAACTTGAAATTGATTAAGATGGAGTGTTATCCTAATATCTAGATCACTCAAAAAACACTTGAATTAGCTATTAAATGAATGATAACCATCAATATAATATATATAAGAGGATAAACACAATTCTAGTAGGGATTTTGGTTGAATTTGGGTAGAAAAATAGGGCT
Source organism: Viscum album (assembly GCA_963277665.1). Classification (NCBI taxonomy): domain Eukaryota; kingdom Viridiplantae; phylum Streptophyta; class Magnoliopsida; order Santalales; family Viscaceae; genus Viscum; species Viscum album. The sequence continues at coordinate 349,203,712 of OY728140.1, forward strand.
TTGGGGTAATAAAATCATTATGGAAAATTTAGTGAAAACACACTTTTTATGGGTTGGGAGGGACACACTGTTTCCCAAATGGTGTTCCAACCATGTGGTTCCCACTAAACCACACTATTCATGGATATAACACATTTTTTGGTAAACCATGTGCTAAACATGTGATAATATCAGCAATTTATTACAAGTTTCACATGGTTTTCATGGATGCCTCGCATTGTTAGATAGACCATTATCTAAGCATTAAAACATCACTCTAAGGCCTCTAGATAACCCATATGGAATCATTATTTTTATTTTGGGATAAAAAAATTAATAATTTATAAAACTTAGAAAAACTATTTAAAATATTGTTCTTGAAAAGTTTGACTGTCAAACCCACAATGATGATCAGTATGTTCTAAATTAATTAAAGAAATTTAAATTGAAATTGTTTGATTGTTTGGAGAATGAAAAATAACAAAAAAACATTGGTTTTGATATCATAATATAATAATTCCAAGTTCATTGGTTTTTAGTTTCATGCACTATGGATTATATTGGACATGGGTTTATTCAGGTTTAGTGTCGAAATTAGGTCAATAGAGATCCTTGGTTTGGGTACACTACACTAATCCTGTGATTGTATCATTGGAATGACTATATAATAAATTCTATCACAAAAATAGACGACCCAAAACCATAATTAAACATAACTAACCAATATTTAATAATGTTCATACACAAAATAGGTCAATTAATTGATGCAATGAAATGAAAATCCTTAGAATGTAGCAATGGTTATGAAATACGAAAAGATGATGAATCAAAATTCATAGATGGTGTTGCAACTATCCAATACAAGAATAAGAAATAGAATTAATCCATAAGTAGCACATCATCCTATAATCACATCACATAACACAAATAAAACTAATCACTCATGCTATGCATGATGAGAACGAGCAACATCGATACCCAAAGAAGAATGGTGGCGAAGAACAGTGGAAAATCAAGGCTCTGAATCATCACATTGCGCACATGTCGCTCGAGAAGTCTTTCATCAGCTCACTATTTTCCCATTATGTCTCTGTTTTGTATATGAAGGGGTGTTTTTTAAGTGTTTTTGGTAAAACCTCAGCTACTAGGATCATTATTTTTCAGTTTCCTAATAGCGGAACCACTTGTAATCCCTTTCAGTAGTTACTTTTGTATCATTATCTATCATGAAAATTCATGATGTGTATCTATATACACGATGTGTAATGGATTTTCACAGGGTTTAATGATGTCACAACATATTGTGAGTGGAAACAACTTCCTGATGAAATCACATTGTGTAATGAACGACACGATGTGTAATTGTTCTGCTCAAGTTTTCCAGCTCCTCTTTATATTAAAAAAGCTGGTGTCACTCGTGTTGCAAATTGTATTTTAGCTCCATAATTTTTCTCTTTTCACTCAATTGAAAAACATCCAATGCATCATTCCATAAAACATAAAACAAGTAAACCACTAAAAATTGACAAGATTAATCAATTAAAGATAGAAGTAATTAAATTAAAATACTATATAATATATGCATGAAATATAGATATCACTGCTCACCCTTCACATTGTTTGGGTGCATAGTTGGTACTAACCATGAACTAACCATGTGACTAGAATGTAAATCCCCATTTACATTTTTTTGAACCTCCAACCCTTCATAATACCTCTAGGATACACCCAAATCCCCACCAACACTTAACAAAATTCATAAATAAAATAAAATAAAATACTAGGATAAAAATTAAATGGATTTATACCTTAAAAGGCATGGGGTTTTACACAGCATTTGTACGTGTCCAAGTCCATACCCTTACCTGAGAATATTTTGAAAATAAAAATGGAGTTGTGTATGCCATATAATAACCATAAAAAAAAGGGAAATATTCATCCTTAATCAAGATGAACCTCATTAATTAATACTAGTGATCTTGTTATGTTGATTTACTTAAGTACTTTCATACCTACAGAGAGGAGGAAAAAAATAAAAGATCCATTCATTGAATAAATGAGTAAGTAAATAAGGATAAAGTTTTAATTGGGAATAATTGACAATACATTTATTCATTCCCTACCCCCTATGTTATGGGAATATCACACATATATCTTATCAGAAAAGACTACCATGTTCTTCTCTATTTCACTTAACATACTCTCACTTATTCTTCTACTCATCAATATTCATAGAATCACATGAATATTATTTATATATTTTCAATATATAAATTAATGTATAATTAAAAACATAATATTTCCAGTAATCTCATTCAATTTCTAAACCAAACTTCGTGATCCAACATCCCATGTTCCTAGACCATTCTTATTCTTGTCTCAACTAGTATTCCAAAAATACTTGTCTTTTCATTAAAAACTGGTCGAATATATTTTTATAAATTCTAATATATTTGATCACCATTAATTATTTTCAAATATTTATATTCAAAAATCCCCTAAAAACAACCAATGATCTACTCAATTTCCTCTCACTTAATTCTATACTAAAATTGGCTAAAATTACCACAAACTCTCTAATGGAATCATGATATTATACTCCTTGATGAATAACCCCACAACACCTGAATTTTATCTATAATAATCTCACCTCATCTCAAATTATCAACAAACTAATCTTATGTATACTCCATTAACCATTACGTATCCTCCGGTGAACTCTTTTCTATCATAATGTAGCTCTAGTACCTTATCAAATATTTTCCATTATCAAAACCCCTATGTATCATCCTATGAATTGTGATAACTCTTACATATCATCCAGTTAACTCTTATATATCAAAGTGTTTCTATGTTGCTTTTTCAAAAAAAATTCCCTCAGAGTACACTTTCATATCACCTTATGATCACTATAATATATTTCATATGATATAATATGATAAACTTTGTTTATTGAGAAAATTATCTTTACATATCATAGTGTGACTGAGGTACATTTCCAAATTCCAGTCTTCATGGTTTGAGAAACCCTTAAAAATTCATAAGAGTTTCATAGTCACACCTAGGTATGTAATTCATTCATTATATTATATATATAGTACCTTTTAAATTTCTTTAATAGTTGAAAACTATGAATTTCCATATTCCAATCGAGCTTAGCTCAGTACACCATAAATGATTTTTAAAATTTTCCAAACATTCCTAAATATCTTCATCATAATTCCCTAATTCATTTTTAAGTATTTAAATTATATTGAATCTTCTTTAAAAAATATTTAAATTTTATCTTTAGAAAAAAATTCATTTTCTCACATTCCCAAATATTTTTAGATTTAGAGTTTTATAGAATTGTCATATCACACTTACATAAACAAATATTACATCACAAAGTGAACACTTCAACATGGTATCCATTTTTTCCACAACTCAAAACTTTATATATATAAAAACATATATTTTCATGAAATATCTTCAAAATATTATCTTGACCACATATTTTTCCTTAAAATTTTTTAAAAACCTATGAAAAACATTTGAAAATGTGGATAGAGAAAAAAAACCTAGTAATGGATATATAAAAATAAAGATATAAATAATAAAACTTGTTTATCCATGAATACTCATAAGAATTTTCCTATTTGAAAAAAAATATCTGATTTCAAAATAAAAAATTTCTTACCCAATTATTTTCATAAATCATTTCATAATAAATATTAACGAAAAATAAAAATCATAAAGGTTTCATTGTAATCATGAACAAGTCATCAAATGTTTTTAAAAAGTTATACATTACACCATTAAGAAGTACTATATACATTATTTTAAACATAATATCAATATATTACCTTGTGAAATCATAAAATTTCCATAAAAACCCATATAAATCATAGATAAATCATGTAGGTAACTTAGGACATAATTTTCATATAACTACTATAATTACTCAAACAAATACTCAATGCATTAGAGATCTATATTAGGATCACTCGTTCTTGGTTTGTAATGGAACTATCTATACATGGTTTAAAAAGAACCACCCATACTTGGTTTCTAAAATAACCACCCTTCATCATTAAAATACCCAAAAACTATGAAATAATCATAACAAATGAATGTTTGGATAAAAATATTCTTTTCACCCATAAGAAAAACATTTCCATATATTGAAATATCCATTCCATTTAAAATACTTTTTGAAAATAATTAAAACTTATGAAAATAGAGTTTTTATTTAATTATAACTTTAAATATAGAAATATAATAAAAAAAAATTAAATATCTATTATGGTAGTAGGAAGAACATCGATGTTTTATATTCTAAAATAGAACATTCTTTTTTTGTTTTCTTGAAAACCCTCCATATAAAATATGTAAAATGATTACTTTTGAAAACCTTTGAAATAAATTCAAAATAGGAATAAAATTTCATTTATATTTCATTATTTTATTTATAAACACTTTAATAAAATCATTTTAATAATATGTACATGGAAGAAAAATGAATTAGAAAATAATATTTTAAAACAATTAAAACAAGGTTTTTACGTAAAGTGTCCCTTAACTTGAGTTCAACTCGTCATGTACATTCCTTATATTTTGGAATAATAAATGAATATTAATTAGATAATTTCCTAATAACTATTTCCAAGATTATTATCCATCTTATTTTATGTATTACCATGTTATATGCAATTACATAATCAATTAACTTTGTGTAAGATATTTTGACAATATCCAACTTATATGTTCATAATGAACTTGGTAAATTGTATACAGTCAAGGTGGTCATTATTAAATCATATCAATAATAGTAATCAATAAATAATTATCATTTTATTACATTAATTATAATTTTTGAAACTAACCACGAAATATGGGTATGAAAAATGAATTGTATTACAATCACAGAGACAGTAGGCCGAACCTACACAAGAGTAACGTTTCCATTTTTTCAAAGAACATGATGGAAAGTAAGTAACATTTTATATTTATAGAAATTTTATTATATCCTAAATATTATAATATTATGATAAATATACTTATATATTTTAACCATGTGATGTGATCAAGAAAAATTAATCGCATAGCTTCATGGAGGTGGTAATCCACACATACGTAGGAAAAAAATTATCATTTTTTAATATATGTAAAAGTAAGAAATTAGATGATATATTTTGAGAAACTATAGGAGTCTCAGTGATAGAATATGTTTGAAAATGAAGAAAATGTAGAACAAAATAATAATAATAATAACACAGAGATAATGATTTATGTGGTTTAGAAAATAATCCCTATGTTCATGGAGAGGCAAAAATATCATTATAGTCGGGAGCACAAAATTATAGGGAGTTTCTGGGTTCTCAAAGAACAAAAAATCCCTAGCATGAAATGGGATAATAAGGAGAATGAAACATTTTTCCACCAACCATGTATAATGTTCTATGTTCTACAGTTAAAGATGACTAGATGTCTGCATCTCTACAGTGCCATGACAACTGAAGTATGCACTTCTAAAATTGTAGCGCCAAAGTTCACACTACTACAGTGACCTTTAGGTGTCAGCTAGTTAGCTCTGCTATAGTGGTTTAGAGTTTCTAAAGTCCCAAAAAATTGGTCAGGGGCCCTTCATACCCCATACCCGTGATTTGTTTCCCTATGGAACCCCCCCCAACAAGCTCACCATGAAGCTTGAGCCACAGAGTTGTGCCAAAGTGCACAGTATGGGCCGCATACATTCATCGAAACTTCACCCAAAATAAATCAGGATACACCAATATGCCAATATATTATCTTTATTGAATGTTAAATATTTAATCAATATCACACACACACATAAACAAATTGGTCAATCTAGATTGCTCAAAATGTGTGAGGAAGAGAGGAGATGAGGTGCCATTTTATAAGCTAGAATTTCTTAATGTATTAAATGAACAAAAATTAATTTTCATGGAGAAAATTGATCAAAATTGATATATTTAGAAAATAGTCTGTGAATGGGTTTTAATACTCTCATCCAATATAATTTAACCAAGTTTAGTTGATTTTTTTCCCCTTATCTCTTTGTTATAACCCAACATTTTCCCTTTTGAAAATTACCGCGATTTCAATGTTTTAAACTCTTTAAGAGTAAAGAAAATGAATTTTAAAGGTAAATATAAAAATAAATGAAACATTTTTGTTATTTTAAACAAAAAAAATCACCTAGTTGAATATAGGATTTTATGAATTTTAAATCATTTAATAATTTTTTTTATTATGAAATATCATTAATGTCATATTTGAAACTATTCAATTAATTTTATGATTAAAACAATATAAAAATAATGGAATTAAAATATAATATTTTTACGCATCCCTAATATGTTATTTGTATCTATAAAATTTTTGGGACACTATAAATCACCCATTAAAAAATTACTTTTGGAGTTTTTAAAATCATTTACATGATTTTTCTACTGCTTTCACAAGAACTAAGTCAACGTTGTATAAGCAATTGATGTAATTTTTTCATCACTATAAAATAAAAATATATTAAAATGATAAAAAAATAACATTATTTAAAACAAACATCTATTGAAAAATGTATGTTTTTTTGTCCCTATCAAAAAATATTATAGATATTAAACGTGAGAGAGTGACACTTTGGTCTTTATCCTTTAAATAAATATTATAATGGTAAAAATCAATGTTAATTGGAAAAAAGGTCATATTTCAAAAGATTGGATAATTTGGGATGAAATATACTCATAAAATAAAAAAAGGTAAGTTTTTTAATGAATTTTATGCATCATCATACTAGTTTTAACCTTAATGAACCCATTTTACCTTTTCTGTGTTAACAAAATATACTATGGTTATTATTCATAATGACCAAAATAAAAAAGTAAATATTTACCAAATATGGACCGCATTATTCCATGTATGGAATACATTTTACATGATTCATTTTTTATAATTTCTAGATTAAAATATAAAATTGAACCTGAAAAACATGATGGAAAGTATTTTTTCAGAAAAATGAATTTTAAGAAAAAAATATTTTTATACCAAATTCTAGGATAAAATTAATTATAAATAACAAAACATGTTATTTTTAATTAAAAGGAACAAATAAAAATTTAAAACTAGTAAAAATTATAATTTTAATTTTTAAATATTCTAGAATAAAATACAATTTCTAATGAAATCAGTATTTATCACTATTATTTGAAAAATCATAAATTTTAAAAAAATTGTCAAAAATTAACCCGAATCTAATTCAAATTTTCTATTTTCAGAAATCAAATTATTTTTTTTTAAAATTTAAAATATAAAAGTTTAAAATCAATATTTCAAAGAAAACAATATTATATATGTAAACAAATTGAGTAAGAATTAAACTATTTCCTTTTTGACTGGAAAATTAATTAATATATTTATAGTGAATATATCTATATAAAATCTAATTAATTAATATTAATAACAAATAAAAATAATTTTTGTAACATTATATATATTGTTACATTCTTCCCCACTTTTGGAAAGTGCATCTTTCAAATTTTATTCATTACCTAAACACATGGAGTAATTTTCCCATTATAGCATTTTTTTATTACCATATTGCTTCTTCAACCATAATACTTTTCAATAAAACCATATCTTGAAGAATTAACATATTATGTAACATAATATCTCCATGGTCAAAAATCAATACTGGTTGTACCTCATAAGAAATTTTTTCTTCCAACTAAACTCCTTTAGAGCTCAAAATATGAGATGTATCGAACACATAATTTCATAACAATGAAACCTAAAAATACGTCATGTAATTGAGATAGAATCAGAGGTAAGGTCACTTCATAAGGAATTGGTCCAACATTATATAAAATTTTATAGGGTCCAATGAACCATAGATATAATTTTCCATAATGGATACAATTTCATTGGTTTAGTCCTTTAAATATTAAAAAATATGTCTATGGATTTGTCCATGGACTTGGAACTGTGTTTGGGTGCTACAGAACCCCATAATTAATATATTAAAATTATTAATACAGATTAAATAAAAACTCACACATATTTATATTATAAATGATTTCCCCATTGATCAAGACCTCATATGGTTAATCTAAGACCATGATTGGATCTAAAACATAAGGTTTACACTAGGCACAACATAAATTTGGTCGAGGTATGGTGTTCAGTTAAAAGAAACCATTGGTGGGTTAATTAACGTAGTTTATTTATTTATTTAATTGGAAAACCTTAATCACTCACTATTTTTATTTCATTATGTTAAATCCACAGGATTAGTCCCATAATCCTGGGTGATTGTAGAGTATGAGATCTTTTTTGGTGTTGGTGGATTGGTATCAAGGGTTGAAAATAAATGATCGATTTGATTCATGCGATAGATAATGAACACAACAAGATAATCTCTTATTCAGAAGTGGATGAATTATTTACCAGTTATCGATGCATTGTTGAGTTAGGGGTCATTATTTCATGGATTTATACTCTTTGGTTTATTTATAAGCATTAATTTTCATATCTTCTTTATTTTTTTCTGATTACCATTCTTCTCCTGATCCTAGATTTGATTAATATATTTGATCCCACTTATTAATCTTATTTCAATAGTATTAAAATCATGGATTCTGAAAATAAATGATCATTGGTCAGGATCACATCGGTCATTGATTAGTTTTCCTTCATTCGTTCCTTCTCCCCACTATTCGTCACATTTGTCATTGTTGGACTATGAGGTTAGCGATTCGAAATTTTTCAGGCCAAATTTGAGTATGATTGAACCCCCATATTCATGGAGGATGGATGAACAACATAAGGACCTATGTTTTTTGGATGGATTGTGGTGTGTTGAAGGACACATCTAATATAATTGAGGATTGGAACCCCATACTATGATAAGTGACATGGTGGTTCCCCTATGGGTAATTGGAGTTCCGATTTCCAGACATTGGAGACTATATATTGATGATCAAAGGATTCCCCCTTACATTTTGGTGGATTTTAGGTGGTCAAATGGAAGTGGAAATGAAGGATATGGAAGATATGATATCTCATGTCAAGACCGCGAGTTTCTACAAATTTATGAAGTACAAGACATGTAGTTCAGATGAACACACCCCACGTGGACCCTTGCTGCAGCGGTAAGGGATTCCTAGAAAATTAAATATCACATGTCCTGTGGTCTTAGAAAATTCTGTGTGATGTGATACTCTAGGATTAACATGTGTCACTGGGTACATGGGCATGGACACGACCAAATACATGGACACGACTAGGTACATGGGCATGACCAGAGTACCCAGACATGACCAAAGTACATGAGCATGGGCCATAGTAATTGGGCTTGGGCTTGGAGGACATGGGAATGTCCCAGTATACCATGATACATCAATTACACCATGTATAAGTCATGTGTACCCACATGGACAGCAAATCCATGTGCAGGAAAGATCATTCCCATGTTTCTAAGAGAGATTGCACACCATGTGACCTTATGTACATGACGTGTGATTTTCTATGAGACTTCAACATTGCATGTCTCCATCTTAGAGAATAATATTTGGGCTTGTGAGTATCCTATCAGGAGTATATTTCCATGTAGGAAGTGATGGTGATATTCATTTTAGAGGTAGAGATATGATATGATGTTTTAAAAGTGGGATGCTTTATTTAGTGGTGCTTGGAAGATGGAAATTTTTAGGCTTGATTCTCAAACATATATTGAGGATGAAACTTTTCTATTTCTCCATGTAAAGGGTCACCCATATCGTTCATAAAATTAGAGATGGAGCTCCCCTACAGTGGCTTGTGTCCTCTATCTATGAAGTTGTATTCTCATGGTAGGTACTACCCTTTATGTCACTAGGTGTAGGGTCCACATATTGTTTATATATGTAGATAAAAAAACTCCCCCACATTATTGAGGGTATATGTCATATATTTGAAATATAGTAATCACTATCATCAAGGTTATGGAGTTTGTAGGTCCTCTATTATAGTTTTTTTTCCCCTCTTGTGGTACATAGTGGTGAGGTTCAGGTCTTCCATACTCATTCCTAAAATGTTATGTTTGATACTTGGATAATATATATTCCTCCCTTAGATATGGATCATAGTAGGAAGGAGAAGGGTCTCCACCCAGATTATTCTAAGGTTAAACATGTTGGTTTTCATTGAAGGTGGACCTTTGAAGCTGCAGGCTGACTCATCTTTCTTAGCTGTCTACGGAGATGAAGATCTTCATTCTCTCATCTCGTAGGATTTTTTATCATATCTATTGATGGGTTCTGTTACCCTATTATCTAATGGTTTGAGTAGACTATTGTTATATTTATCATTTCCCCTTTGGTTTTTGGGGTGTCTGATAGAGCTGGTTTTTTTCATTATTTTTAATGTCTATTCAAATTATTAAATCAACCAAAAAATTATAATTTTATGTGACTTTTCTTCAATTTAAGATTTTTGATTATTTTTTATCTTAATTGTCAAAATTCCTTAATTTATTAATTTTAATAAGAATTTGGGTACCTCCGTGAAAATGGCACACACACAAGTAAGAAAATACATGTAAATCGTTGGCTAGATGGATTTTAATAGTTATTATCACGTTTTTATTTTTGGTATGACATTATCTATATGGATCTAATTGTCAAAATTACTTTTTTGGGATCCCTTGGATAATGGGATTCACATGATCCAACGAAACCAAGTGCTAAATTTACTATTTAGAGGAAAAAAATCACTCATTTTGGAAAATATATTTTTAGATAGAATTGAAACACCTTTATTAAATGATGCATGATATGGTATAAAGGTTTCATAATTAATTCATTTTAGATTTAAAAGTTATAGGACTCTATGGTTCATCTGGTTAAGGAATAAAAAGATTTAATTCTCTCATTAAGTTAGTTAGTGCGAAAGTGAATATGGGGGAAGTTGAATAGTCACTTCGGCCTGAAAATTATTTTTCAGTAATTTGGATACAACATTTTCATCACATGTCCAAAAGAACTAAAAAAAATTTGGTGGAAATAAAAGATTCTTACAAACAACATCTGTGAAGTATGTTTTCCAATATTTTCCCAGGAAGGGGTCCCAAATCAAGACAATGTCTGGTGGATAGAAACTGGGTAGAACATTATCCTCCACTTCTCTTATGTATTACCAAATCATCTTAAATTTCAGAGTATGGTTGGATTGAGTGAGTGGGATATGCTAGAGAGTATTTGAGAGAGAATAGTAGTATTCAATGAATTAATCTATTCATGAAGGGCTAAACTCCATGTAGCAGTGGGCATTGGAGATCTAAAAGATTTTCCCTTTTGATTTTGTTCTTTTAACTGTAAACTATTTTCTTTTGAATTATCCTGGAATTTTCTTTCCTGATTTAAGGGGGTTGTATAATCCCAACCTGAGTGACACTAAAATGTTGTCTTGAGATTGTTCTACACTTCTCCTATAGCACACCTCCCCGTACAGTAGTGGCTACTGAAGATAAGCAAGGGTCTAACATAGGTATAATGGTGGAGATTATACCCTCTGAATCAGTAATAAATATAGAGGATTCAATACTAAATAATGGAAATAGATTAACCAAAAAAAAGAAATAATAAATGAAGTGTAATCATGCATGAATATTCCATACTGTGCAATGACAAACAGACAACAAGTATAGATAAACTGTAGGTTTCTCGTGTTAAAGAAGCATGTGTTGGGTGGTGCCCAACGTGAATTTTGTCACGATTAATGATCAATACAAGATCTAAACAATAATAAACATCTAAATCTATAGAATTGAATAAATTAAAATAGATAAGGGAAATCATGCTGGAACCAGAGGGAGGACTATCACATATTATTTATAATTAATTTAATTAAATAAAAAATTATTTGTAAGGAATTATTTCTTTTTTGATAAATCTAGTGACATACCTATAGTCAACTATCATTGAGATGTAGAAACAAGGTGTATATTTCTTCTACTTTTGATCCATACATGTTCCACAAGTCTCCATATGTCGTCGAAGGAATCTCTGGGTGATAACATGACATATCCCTACTCTTCCTTCATCTGCCCTTAATCGCTTTGAGAACCACTTCCAAATAATTCTCCTTGATCTGGTGGAGGAGGATTTCTCTCCATTCTTGGGAGCCTTCTTCGAGAAGGTATCTATCTAGGCTTGAGAGAATTCTCCAAATCTATTGTGCAAAACCAAGAAAAATGTATTCTCTCAATGGGAAAATAATGTAATGGGATTTATATATCACTAGGGTTAAAATAAAATAATTAAACAAGTGACCTTAATTATTAATTTAATCCTAGTTAAACACCATGTAAAATAATAGTAATAATATCATAATTTCTTAATATTATCTTAAATTGAGAATTATAATTAAATATTATTTAATAAAATAATATTCCATATTTATTATTCCACACTGGACCTAAAAAATCTATCCACCATTCCTCCAATATATTTATCAGACCTTTAATAATAACTATTTATTTATTAAATAAATATCACTGCATTGTTCTCCAGTAAATACATAAATATTTTATTTATTAGATAGAAAATAAATATTCATATGTGATCAAGAATACATCATTAATTATTAAACCAAATAAAAGAATAATATTTATTCCAACTATTAAATAATAAATACTAATATATATTATTTAACTTAGATTCTAGATACACTTAGTGTGTAACCTTCTAAGCATCTTTCCCAGTGGCATTAGACGAATCAGCATAAAGTCCAAGGTTAATGTCTAGGAACATTCCAAGGAATCCATAAAGAAAGGAGATAGTTCATGAACAACATGTCACCTCATATGGACACATCTTCCAATGGCCCAAAGACCTTTATTTTTTATTGATTTTTGATAATCCACCTTTCAAGGGGTGAGGTAAAACCCTTACAAGACCCGTAGGTGTAAGTATTACATGGCCCGTAGGCCTTAGAGGAATTCATTTTCCATAGGCTTCAAACATTACATACAACCCAGCATAACTACTTGGAACTGCTCCTCCCCAGCATCTTCATCGTGAAATAAGCTCACCACCTTCGCATGTTTGTTCGGCTAGGCATTCCCATGCATGAACAGGCTTGTCCTGATGGCAGGTTCCATACACTCTCATTCTTGCAATCGGTTTAGCTTCTGCTGTGGTGAATTCTTCTTGCTATTCGCATGTGATTGATGTCTCCTTATTTGACTTCCTAAAATTTGAAAGTTCCTTTAGAACAGTATATCGATGATTTTATGTAGTCCATATTATTTCCCTAAAAGGGAATTAGATATCAACTTTCATTAATAAACATAAGGGTTAAATCCTTTATCACATTATTAATTAATGAAAGATTACTTGTAGAGAACCCAATATATCTTACTTCACCACAGACATCTATCATCATGGTTTTCATCAATACATCTAAGTATGTGACTCATAATACTCATTAAAAATAATCTTAATGTCCATGGACGAATACACATGTCCTCATAAAGGAACATCCAATGAAAAATATAAATGTAGATTTCTTACTGGCGGGTCTCATTTTCATAATATACTACATAATAGTACCATGGGAGTACACCATGAGAAGCTTCCTCAAAGTACCATGAGTCTCCACCTCAGATATCTTGTATCATTTTTTTCCCTCAACTGATATCATCTGGCTATAGAACATATATCCAATAACAGTTTCATAGCACTTCTGGTTTCTCAATATAGTGAAGAAATTCTATGAACTTTTAGTACAAAATCTAATTTTAGGATATTATCACATACTATGTCACACATAAGAAAAATCATGATTTGATAAGTAGTTTATTAATATTCAAAACAACACCGAAAAGTTATCATAAAGTACACAAATGTGGGTTCTAGGGAACCAACTCCAACAGAATCCCACTTGAACTAGAGCCAACTTCTAACAACCTTTAGTCCACTAGCTCTTACATGATACTCATGATTCTACTGAGATAGGCCTTTATTCAAGGGGTTCACTATGTTTTCTTCTATGGATACTCTACTTACTACAAGTTTACCCCTCTGGTATAAATCCCTCATGAGGTGATACTTCTAGATTTTGTGAACTATCTGTTGGTGTGACCTTGGCTATTTTTCAAGAGGCACCACTGCATTATTATCACAATATAATGTGATAGGGTTTTTACTTCTGGGTACCACATTATGATCCTAAACAAAGTTATAAATCCAAACAGCTTCCTTGGATACATTAGAAGATGCTATATACTAAGACTCCACTGTAGAATCTGTGGCAATTGGCTACTTTGAACTCTTCCTGCTCACAGCTCCTCTATTAAGACAGAAAACATATCCTGAATTCAACCTCATGTCATTTTGATCTGTTTGAAAACTAACATCAGTATAACCCCAGATGACCAGCTCCTTATATCCTCCATATACTAGGAACTCATCCTTAGTTCTTCTCAGATACTTAAGGATAACCTTAACAGTAGTCGAATGTTGTTCTCCTGGATATTCTTGATATTTTCCTTCTATGCTCAATACATTGTCAACATCATGTCTAGTACATAACATGTCATGCATGATTGATCCTATCACCGAATAATGTGATCTTACTCATTCTCTCTCTCTTATGTTTTGTTTGAGTACACATTTTCTTAGAAAGATATAAACCATGAGAAACTTGAAACAATCCCCTATTTGATTGTTCGATACTAAATCTCTTTAGTATATGGCCAACAAATGTACTTTGACTTATCACAAGAATCCTCTTGGATCTATCATGAATGATGTTGATCACTAGTATACAGGCTGTTTCGCCTAAGTCCTTCACGGAGGAACACTCGTTTATGCAGTCCTTAACTGATTTTATGAATGATATGTTGTTTCTTATAAGTAATATGTCATCAAATTATACTACTAAGATTAGGAACACTATTCTTCTAAACCTCTTGTAAATACATGAATCACATTCATTCTTAATGAAACCAAATCAATTTATGGCTTCATCAAATTGAATGATCCATGACCTGGATGCTTGCTTCAATCCATAAATGAATCTATGCAACTTTCAAATATTTTTTGGAATAAAATAGAGCCACAAACCCTTACAATTGTGTCATATAGAAATCCTTATGAAGGTTACCATTAAGGAATGCAGTTTTGACATCCATCTACCAAATCTCATAGTCACGGTAAGATGCTATAGCAAGTAGAATTCTAATGGATTTAAACATGGAAATAGGAGAAATTTTTTCATCATAGTCAATTTCGTAACGCTGCTTAAATCCTTTATCCACTAGCCTTACATTATAGGTTACCTTCCATGTCTTATTTCCTCTTTAATACCCATTTTCATCCAACGATATTTACATCAACAAGTGGATCGACCAGAACCCAAATATGGTTTTGATACATGGAATCCATTTCAATATTCATGACTTTTTTCCATCTTGATGCTTATGAGATTTCTACTACCTCCTTGTAGGATAGATTTTCATCATTTTCAACCAATAATGTGTCACCATCCTTGCTGACTAGAAAACCATATATCTCTGGTTCTCCTACCTCTCTCATTCTCATACGCATTACTTGTGTTTTAGGAACTACTTCTTTGAAGAGGACCTATGAAACATGTGCCTATTTCCACTCTTGTGTATCTTGAGCATCAACATCATCAATTTCAATCATTCTCCCACTATCCTTTTTGAGGATATTCTCCCTCAAGAAAGGATTCTTTTCTAGAGGCAATCACTTTCTTTTCAGAGGGGTTGTATAGGTAGTATGCACTTGTTTCCTTGTGAAACCCAATAAATGTACACTTAGCTCCATGGGGTGATAGTTTGATTCCTGAGAAGGCCTTAGAAAATTACTCACAACCCCATAAACATGTATGTGCCAACATGGGTGTCTTTCCACTCCGTAGCTCGGAGGGAATTCCATTTTCCGCTTCAGTTGGAACACGATTTAATGTGTATGTTGCAGTTTGTAATGAATATACCAAAAAGGATAATGGAAGATCTGCATGACTCATCATCGACGATACCATGTCTAATAATGTACAATTCCACATTTCACTAAAATAATTCCACTATGGTGTATAAGGTGGAGTGAGTTGACATAGAATCCCAAAATACTATAAAATTTCGATGAACTCTTGGTTAAGATATTCACCACCTCGATCTGATCGAAGCTTATTAATCTTCTTACCATGTTGATTTTTTACTTTATTCTTGAATTCCATGAGTTTCTCAAAGGACTCAGATGTATACCTCATCAAGTAGATATATCCATATCTACTGAAGTCATCAAACAAAGTTATGGTGGAAAAATATCCACCTATGGCTTCTACTAGAAATGGTGAACACACATCAGTGTGTACCAAACCTATAAGCTTCATATCCCTTTCACCCTATCCACCAAATCATTATTTGGCCATTTTTCATTGATAACATGAATGAAATATTTTAATTGGTTTTAGCATAGAAGAGTCTAAATAGTAATCTTGACAAAGCTTTTTCAATCACTTCTAATTTACATGACCAAGATGGTGATGCCAAATTTGGGTTCTCTATGAGTTTGGTGAACATGATTTGTTTTCAATTATAGACACTCAGTTTTCATAATTAAATACATAAAGAATGTTATTTAAAACTTCCATACGATATAATATATTGTCCTTATAAAAGAAAAAACATTTATTTCCAAATTTCAAAATAAACCCATTGGTATCTAGGAATGATACATAAATTATGTTTTTGGTAACTCTAAGTACATAATAATAATTATTCAAAACCAAAATCATTCTCATTGGAAATGAGATGTGGTAGTCACCAATGGTCAAAGCATCCATCCTTGCATCATTAGAAGCACTCATATACACCTTTCCTCTAGAAATATTTCAGAATCTACTTGGTTCCTACATTTGTATACAGATATGTGACCCATAATCTATATCTAACAACCAATGTGTAGATATTTAATGATTACACTCGCTAACAATTGAAAATTTAGCTTCCCCATGCTTCTAGGTGAAGTTCCTATTCTAGTGGATTTAACTTCCAAATGAAAAACATACTACCTTCATTTCCTTTCCCTACCTATGTATATTTTTCTTCTTGGAATGATGGTGCTTGAGAGCTTTAGACTATTTGTAATTATTTGTCCCATTTGCCTTGTTCTTCCTTTTATTATTCACCATAAGAATCGTGGGTTTGTCACACGCCATGTCCTTATCCACATGGTGAATCTGCATTAGAGGTTCTAAAAGACTCTTCTCATTATTTCTCATGTTTTAATCAAAAATAAAGCTGGAGAAAGTATTGGGATGTGTTGAAATTTTGAGATTTGTACACAATTGATTTTGGAAATTCGTCCTTAAGATGTCCAGGCATTCAATGTATCCAATAATATTTACTACATGTGGCCCATCTGGCGCAGACTCTCTATGCTTAGTTGTAAACAAAGAATTGGAGATCTTGTACCTCTATTAACTCCCCATATCTTGATAGAGATTCCAAAGGTGATACATCATGATTTAGGCATCCATATCCTCATGTTTCTTCAAAATCTAATTGGATATAGATGATAGCATGAAACATAGAACATCTGTAGCATCATTAAGTTATTTCTCATAGAGAGATAATTCTTCATCACTTTCCTCTTTACCAGGCACAACTGTAAAAGGATATTCTAGCACTTACAATTTCCTTTCATGGAGAAGTATGACATATAGTCACCTTTTCCATTCTTCAAAATTTGTGCAGATTAGAATGTTGTACTTCTCAATTATTTATCCCAATGATATGATTGATTTCATTTTATTTCTATTAATACAAAATATTATAAGTATAATTTCTGTACTTTATTTGATAAAATTTAAAAAAATAAATAAATATTATATTTATTAGTCTCCCACTATTTTGTCGAAACCCAATAGATATAACCATTGGATTCAGAATATCTTGTTTCTTGGACATTCATAGTGTCAAGGATCTATATTCCCCTTCTCATTACCCCAAATTGTATTGGTTAAGAAACATGAATGGTTTTAGTAAGGCATTCCTAATGCCAACTTCATTAACTTTGATTTCCATGATATGCTATGTGGACTCCCTAATCCTAAAATCATTAATTTTATTTTCTCAACCTTTTCCTCTTAGTTACACCAAGTCCTTATTATGTAGTCAACCCTTGATGTGAACTAAGTTAATACAACCCAAAACATCAAGTTAAAATTTCATGATTATCGAATTCACCCCAACTTGGGTTGGTCAATAACATTGAACTATGGTTAGATTTTAAGAGAAGTAATGGAATTATATACTGGCTTAATGTTTTATTGGGTAGTTTTATCCTTTTATGAGTAAATTTGCAATTATTAGCTTTATCACATTTTTGTTAGTATTATGTGGGTTTAATTAATTTATTAACCATGTATTAGATAATATTTACGCATAAGCTAGTTTATTTTAGTTTTATCTTACATGATCATTAATTCATTAATTATGTGGTCACAAGAATACATCCATAATGAAATAATTTTTCAACTTGATAGAAATAAAATATTAAATGGTATTATCATGATATTTTACTAATGGTTAGTATATCTAATAGTTTATAAACTAACCGTTAACCAAGGGGGAAAACACCTTGAACCAATTAAGTTTTGTGTTACAGATTTCCACCTGTACACCTACATATCTCATTTGATTAGTTTCACATCAGATATGAACATGAACCACCTCTACTATATTAGGAGCTTCATCCTTTACATACGCCTTTTAAATCACAAATTGGTGAAAGTAAAAAGGTGTTTATAGAAAAGAAACCATGACCACACATTTATTATATAAGAAGATGAGATATGGAACACATGCGACCAATATAATTGAATAATAAATTTAAAGGAAACCAATCTCATATAATGGTTTAGTATTTTCTCATGCCCATACACATGAGTACAATTAATTCCACATTTAGTAAAACTAGCATTCAATTCTTAATCATTCTTATTTAAGAGAAATCCCACTCAAATCTATTGATTATTATCTTTAATTAATCAATCCATTTATCTTAATCCTCATCTAAATTTCCTTAAGATTCTCATCCATTATATATTTCAACAAATGAAATAAATTCATTTAAAATTAACATTGTACATAAATGTACCTTGGAGGTAATATGGTAAGTACTTGTCTGATTCTTCCCAACATGTATTATACTCGTATACTATTGTACTCTTTTTATACATGACATACATGACTTATCACGTACTTTCACATTGTGTACTTTATAGATGATTACATGAATTATATGATTTTTCATTATCATGTTATGCTTAAATTCATGTAGAGTTACAACTTGTAATACATTTCATATGTGATATGAATATGTCATCATTACACAGATATTAATTACAAATTTAAATATTTTTGTATATTAAAACCTATCACATGGTATGTCCTATCATTATGAACACACACAAGTACATGTATCATAGTTTACATAGTAAAATAAATAAATTTTAAATCCACGTAACTTGGTATAAGTACATGATGTGTAGATCTGATCTAAACGGCGTGTAAAACTCTCACTGTTTATCTGAGACACATTCCTAGGGACTCAGCATGTAATCTGTGCCAGGGAAAATTTGTATTACATGGTGTGACTAATGGGACAAATTTCGTGTGATCTCTGAGATACATAGTCACTAGTCTATTAGGCCATGTATAGAATCCATGGCATGTCTGTGACCAAATGGGACTACACGCAGTGTACGTAGGCTACATGACGTGTAGTATGACAGAACATGCTCCATTAAATTATAGTAAACACATAGTTCATTAAGTGTGTAATTAATTAAATGATCAATTCATAATATTAAATTGATTTATGAATAAATTCTTATGCACTGAATGTGACTACACGACGTGTATCTCGGCTTACACATCGTATAGTTTGGTGGTGTCCGTCTAGAAAACATTACACCTCTGAATGTGTTCCTTGATTTTATTTTAATCATTAAATTAATAATTTTGGTGAGATCTATGAGAAATGAATAAATAAGAATAATATATTTAAATTAATATGAAAATAATGATTAAACATGAATTGAAAAACTTAATTAAAATGTGTAAATTATAATAACCCTTCTCTTTATTACATACTTAAACATGATTTATAACATAAAAACATAACTTGATACAACATGGAAGATTGAGAGGTCTAGTTTATTTGGGGATTATGAACATTACATAACAACTTAGATAATAAAACACACAAAATATTTATTGAAAACTTTATTTACATGACCACTACATTCCCTTGTACTTATTATTGCATGGGATAACCTGAGGACATGCATAAAAAAGGGTGATCTATAAATCCCATTAAGGGAATAAGGATGGAATAACATGAGGAATAGTATAAAAGTTAGAAAATAGGAATATAAATGTATCACAAGATAAACATGAACATAAAGGCTTGATAAAGCATGATAATCATAACATGGAGATGTGGAAAAACCACTTAACGAGGTATAAGAATGAGTCGAGGCTCATTGCACATGGAGCATGAGTAAACCCTCATTTCACATGAATCATGAGTAAAACCTCTTTTCACTTGAATTATCATGAGTCAACACTCATTTCACATGACGTATCATGATACTATACTTTACCCAATGCATTGGAGCGCTATCAAGGCACACCCTTCTTAAACATTTCATTTCATGCATAAGTGTGCCTCATAGATCATAAAACATGGATTCATTAAAAATCATCATTTATTCCACGATAAAGGAATGTGGAATTGATACATTAAACTCTATAATCAATAAGTTAATTTGAATAAAGGTGAATACTCTTGATATAGAAATGGGGATGATATTAACTACATAATGACTTTGGCATGGAAAAACGTGGTGCATTTCTGCAGCAAAATGGCGGGACATAAAAATTCATAATAAAGGTTGATAAGAGAGAAAGGGGTGTCTCATAAATGTACATGAAATTAAAAATAAGGGGGTCATATAGATATATGTCCCAATAATTTTAATTGAATTTAGATTCATGATACAAAAGAATTTCTTGAATGTAAATGAGGAGAGAGAAATTCCTTTCAGAATTTTAGCATAGTAACGGGTGTACATGGGAGGAATTTAATGAGAGAGAAAGGGGTACCTCATCATTTAAAAATAAATAGGGCAGTATGGGGGAGGTTTTAAATCATACCCCAACATTTATAATTGAAAATAAAATGGCATACAACTTAATGAAAATTAGACAAAAATGAGAATGGAATAAATCCCTTACTTGGGAGTGTGATACCAAAGGCTTGGGAGAGGCCTAAGAGAGGCTTATTGGGAGCTTGGGGGACTTGGAAGCATTCTATAGAGAGGAGGGAAAAGTTTGGAATAACTAAAAAGGCTTTTAGTGAGGAGGTAGTGGGAGCTTGGGTGGGTTTATATAGGAAATGAGAAGGAATTATTTATTATTTAGGTTTGGGACACCTCACATTAAACTAATCAAAACCACAAAGCATCCCATGGTATTTTACCATGTGTTTTTCCAAATGGGAGTTGAAAACAATATTTTACAAGGCGAATGTCCTAACTTCTTAAAATAACAGGGTTTCTTATGTGGATGTGAGTCACACTCTCAAAGAAAAAAATTTAAAAAGACAAAATGTTTTATAAGTCTTGAAGGGTCCACTAAAGCATTTTAAAATAAATCAAACAAACCAAAAATCACATTATTTTAATGGTAAAATATTTATTGTCTGAACATAATGTTTATTGTATTTTTATTTCATCACTATTGAGTCATTATGATGTCATAAAACACATTATATATTTAAATGGTATTTAATTTTTACACAAAACATTGTCTGTCTTAGAAAATTATGAAAATATCACCATTGGATAATTTCGACATCCTGATTCCAGAAATAATATTCATTTTATCTAAATAATTTTCTAAATATGTTAATTTTCACTTTTAAAGTAAAAACTGACATTTATAAAAAATTCATGGGTTTTGACAAAAATGGCTTTCAAACCTTAATAAAAATAACTATTACATTAAAAAAATTATATGATCATTTATATTTTATAAAAGGTAATTTGATAATAATAATACTAATATTATATTAAAATATTATTTAATTCAAAAATCCTTTAATGCATTAAAATAGATTTCTTAGTTTAATATTAACTAAAAATACTATTTGTGCTTTAAAAAAAATTTACAGAGTAACAATAATAAAATGAAAGTATATTCATTATTATATACAAAAATAATGTACATAATCATATTGATAATTTATTTTTACAAAACCCCTTTAAACACACACATAATCCCTTAGGCAAGGTGTGTGAAGGTGAAAGACTCTTGGGGTGGCTCGGACAACATTGCTCGAGTGTTAATCTCTATAAACTTCCACTTCTTCCGTATGTGGTTCTGCTCAAGCTTAACGTATTCAAGGTTAGCTTGGGATTGGTAAAGATAGAATCCCAATAAATCTACCTCCTTTCAGAGATCCAATAAGTGGGCTTCGTATGGGGAAAGTTTACTAGATAAGGCCATCACTTCCTTTATCTGAGTAAATTGGATTGGTTAAAGCCCAATATTTATACTAATCAAGGGATCACTTTTCAATGACTATATTAGCAATGGTCACAATTCATAATGGTATTTTAAAATCCAAAAACATAAAACCAAAGAAGTTCAAATTTTATATAACCATAATGATACATTTAATTAGATCAAGAGGAATTTTCATTTATGAATGTTAGGGTCGTTACAATCTTATCCCCTTAAGAAATTTCACCCTCGAAATTTACTTTTACATACTAAGGAAAAAATAGGTGAGGGTAACTCTAATTCGTATCTTCAATGAGGTCTTCAGTCTTTTTGATTATCATTGCCTTTTTGTAGAAGATGTTCATGTGTCACAATGATACCTCAAGATTTTTTCAAAATCATCTACTTCCTTTTCCCAAAAACACCTCATCCATCTTGGATTATATCTATGGAAGATTTGATATATCATAAATACAGGTATTTTTTATATATAATTTTGAGACATCATCTTTAGCATGTTTTTTATAAAAAAGTATTACCGATTCATCTTTAAATATTTCAATATAGGGTTTTGGTAAATCACTTTTCATATATCCCAAAAGACAGAAATATATAATTTTATACATATAGGATGCTTGGAGGTCTCCCACTTCTACAGCCTCTAGAAAATCATTTAGTGCATCATAATTTTGTGATAAAGTGCAGAATTTGAAAAGACCCTGATGTTACTTCCCACGCTTAGCATGGTAAGAATGTTGAGAGTGCAATATTATACAATAGTCGGTATTTATCCTTGAAATAATCATGCAATTATAGAGGTATTGGATGTCTGATATAGTTGTTTTCATGTAACCTGTAAATTTGAAAAATTTTCAACATCATCTACGCATGACTTCGGGATAATCATTGCAAGTAGTTCTTTAGGAAGAGAGAGAATAATTGCCCGGTATCTTCCTCCTTCCATGTTTTAAATAAAAAAAAGAAAATACAATTAGGTTATTTTAATAATTATCTAATAAGAATGAAAAAAAACATTGGACATAGTAGGATAATCTTGTAATTGAACAATATATCCTAACTTGGGATACCCTATGTTTAAATCCAGGTTACCCATGATCTACATTCTAACATATATTCTTAAAGCATTTTTTTATGTCCCTTAATAATGCTTCATACTATGCTTGTGGATTTAACAAAGCATATCCCCTGAGAGTGTCATAACCAAGAGTGCATAAAGGCCTATTTTCGTGCACTAGGATTCCCTGGGTCAAGCCCAAAACTCCTTTTAAGGGTTTTTACACCTAGGTACATCTGTGCTAGAGCCCCCTCTACCTGCTTGTATCCACACAGGGATGTATTTTCTTGATAAACCCTTTAATCAATAGAAACCAAAACTTAGGGGTGTTTTTATTATAATTATTATTGTATCTAAGGATTCACTATGTTTTTCTAGTCATAATCCAAAAAATAACTAAAACTATCATCTGATACCAACTATAACAACCCTTCTCTTTATTAAATAATTAAACATGATTTATTATATAAAACCATCACCTGATACAACATGGAATATTGAGAGTTATAGAGTCGTTTGGGCTTAAAAACATCACATAACAACATATAACATAAATCACACAACATCGTTATTGAAAACATTCTTTACATGACCATTACATTACCTCGTACTTAGCGTTGAATGGGATAACCTGAGGACATGCATAAGAAAATGGTGAGCTATAAAGCCTAGTAAGGGAATAAACATGGAATAACATGAGGAATAGAATACATGTTATACAATAGTCATATCAATGAATCACAAGGGAAACATTGACATAAAGGCATGATAAAGAATTATAATCATAACATGGAGATGTGGCAACAACACTTAACATGGTATTAGCATGATCCAAGGATCATTGCACATGGAGCATGAGTAAACCCTCATTGCACATGAAGCAAGAGTAAACCCTCATTGTAATTGAATTAGCATGAGTCAACACTCATTTCACATGATGTATCATGAAACTATACTTTAACCAATGCATTGGAGTGCTATCAGGGCGCACCCTTCTTAAACATTTCATCTCATGCATAAGTGTGCCACATGGATCATAAACCATGGAGTCATTAAACATCATCATTTATTACACGATAAAGTAATGCATAATTCATACATGAAACTCTATAATCAATAAGTAAATGTTCATAATGTTTAATACCCTTGATAGAGATATGGGAATGGTATTCACTACATAATGACTTTGGCTTGGATAAACATAGTGCAATTTCGGCAGCATAACGACGTGACATTAGAATTCCTGAGAAAGGTAGATGAGAGAGAAAGGGGTGTATCATCATATGTACAAGAAATTAATAGTAAGGGGGTAATATAGATACATTTCAAAACAATTTTAGTGGAATTTAGATTCATGATACAAAAGAATTTCTTAAATGTAAATGAGGAGAGAGAAATTCCTTTCAGAATTTTGGCATACTAACGGGTGTACATGGGAGGAATTTAATGATAGATAAAGGGGTCTCCCATCATTTAAACATAAATAGGTTAGTATGGGGGAGGTGATAAATCATACCCCAAAATTTATAATTGAAAATAATAGGGCAAAAAAACTTAATAAAAATTAGACAAAAAATGAGAAAGGAAGGAATCCCTTACTTGGAAGTGTGATCCCAAAGGCTTGGGAGAGGATTGAGAGAGTTTCCTTTGGAGCTTGGGGTGCCTTTGGAGTATTCTAGAGAGATGAGGGGAGAGATTAGATGAACACTAATGGATTTGAGTAAGGAGGAAGTGGGAGCTTGGGTGGGTTTATATAGGAAAGGAGAAGGAATTATTTATTATCTAGGTTTAGGACAACTCACATTAAACTAATCAAAACCAAAAACCAGACCTTGGTTTTGGACCATGGTTTTTTACAAAGGGTAGTGGAAGAAAATATTTTATAAGGCCAATGGCCAAACTTGTTAAAATAAAAGGGTTGCTTATGTGGAGGTGTGTCACACTCTCAAGGAAAACAATTTAAAAAGACAAAATTTTTTATAAGTCACAAAGGGTCCACTAAATCTTTGTAAAATAAATCAAAAAAAACCAGAATTACATTATATTAATGGTAAAACATGTATTGACGAAACAAAATTATAGTATTTTATTACATCACTATTGATTTATTATGATGTCATAAAACACATTATATATTTAAACGGTATTTAATTTTTACCCAAACATTCGACTGTCTCATAAAATTATGAAAATTTCACCATTGGATAATTTTAACATCCTGATTCCTGAAATAATATTAATTTTATCTAGATAATTTTCTATATAGGTAAATTTTCACTTTTAAAATAAAAACTGACATTTATAAAAAATTCATGGGTTTTGACAAAAATGGCTTTGAAACCCTAATAAAAATTAAAATTTCATTCATAAAATTATACAATCATTTATATTTAATAAAAATTAATTTAATATTAATAATAATATTTTATTAAAATATTATTTATTTCAAAAATTCATTAATTCATAAAAATAGATTTCTTAGATGAATATTAACCAAAAATACTAGTAGTGCTTTAAAAACAATTTACAAAGTAAAAATAATAAAATGAAAGTATATTAGTTATTATATAAAAAATAATTTACATAATCATAGTGCTAAGGACTTATTACACAACCCCTTAAAACAATCACATTAGACCTTAGGGTAAGGTGCGCATTGGTGACAGACTCTTGGGGTGGCTCGGATAACATTGCTCGATTGGTAATCTCTATCAACTTCCACTTCTCCTGTAGGAGGTTCTGATCGGGCTTAAATTATTCAAGGTCAGCTTGGGATTCATCAAGAGCGATTCCCAATGATGCCACCTCCTTTACAAGCTCCGATAAATTGGCTTTGTACGGGGCAAGTCTACTGGATGAGGTCATCACTTCCTTTGTCTGAGTAAATTGGATTTGTTAAAGCCTTATATTTATACTAATCATGTGATCACTCTTCAATGACAATATTAGAAAATATCACAATTATTAATGGTTTTTTAAAATCCAAAAACATAAAACCAAAGACGTTGACATTTTATATAACAATAATAAGACATTTAATTAGATCAAGAGGAATTTTCATTAATGAAAGTTTGGGTCGTTACAAAAAATCACCAACGATCTTTACATTATTATAAATAATTATGTGAACACTATCATACCACTTGTAGGTTTCAGGCACAATGGGAGTGTGCGATTGGTGGTTCCAAACATAGATTTTTTTACGATCGATGATCAATCCAAGATCTAAATGATGTTTAATGCTGAGATCTATAGAATTTAATCAATGTTAATAGAGAATGGAAATCACACCGACACCAAAGGGGGGATCATGACATTTTATTTAAAATTTATTTAATTGAATAATTAATTAAATTTAAGTAATTCTTTATTCCATGTTGAATTTGGTGATAGATCGGTAGTACACCATTGTTTCATTGCAAAAAACAAGTGTATATTTCCTCTAGAGGTGATCCACACGTGTGCCATAAATCCCCAGACATCTACGAAGGAATATCTAGGTGACAGCCTAGAATATCCATGTGCTTGTGTCATCCACCATTGATCACTTCGAGAATATCTTCCATAGTGTTCTCCTTGATCCGGTGGAGGAGTATTTCTCTATGTTATTAGGAGTGTTCTTGGAGAAGAGATCTTTCTAGGCTTGAGAGGATTCTCTATCTCCATTGCACACAACCAAGACAAATGAATTCTCCTAATGAGAAAGTAATATAATTGGGTTTATATATTTATAGGGTTAAAATAAAATAATTTCACAAGTTCCCTTAATTATTTATTTATTCTTATAGAAACCCCATGTCAAATAATAAGATTATCAGAATTTCTCAATATGTGTCTAAATTACGAATTATAATAAAATATTATTTTATAAAATAATATCAAATATTTATTATTTCTCACCGAAACTAAAATCTCAGTCCGTCATTATTCCATAATATTTAAAGGATCTTGAATAATGACTATTTATTTATTAAATAAATATCACTTCATTATTCACCAATAAATAAATAAAAATTGTATTTAGTAAATAGAAAATAAATATTTGTATGTGATCAAGAATACATGAATTATTATTAAACCACAGATGAGAATAATATTTATTCAACCTACTAGATAATAAATAATAATATATATTATTTAACTAAGATTCTTGATACACTTAGTTTGTGAACCTATAGGCCTCTTTCTCAGTAGCATTAGGTGAAGCAACTTAAATTCCAAGTCAAGCATCTAGAAACACACCATGGAACCCATAGATAAAGATTCTAATGCTATAATGACATGTCACATCATAAAGATGCTTACTGTGTAATATAATCACATTATTAGGATATCTCAAATCAAGCAGGTTTCATGCTAGTTTCATCAACCCATGTGCTCAATGTCTCTTTCTTTGACTTACAAGAATTTGAACTTTTCTATGGAACACCATTTCCATGGATTTATTTAGGCTATAGTATTTCCATAAAACATATTGAGATATCAAATTCCACTAGTAAATGGAAGGGAAAATCCTTTCTTTCATTATTCATTAATGCAATATTACTCATTACGCACCACACATATTATAATTCACTGTGAACTTATGTTATCACAGTTTCCATCAATATATATAACTAAAATACACATAATACTCCTTAATAATAATTTTAAAGACTAATAACCAATACACACTTCCATAGATAATAACTTCTAATGACACATATAATTGTGGATTTCCTACTGGTAGGTCCCATTATCGTAATATCGTACTGGATATTACCATGGAAGTACACCATGATAAGGTTCCTCAATGTCCTATGAGTATCCACCTATGATATCCTATATCATTTTTCCCACAAATGACAAAATCTTTCTGTAGAACATATATTCAAGAACATTGTCATAACACTTTCAGGTTCTCATCATAGCGGGAAACTTTTATGACCTTCTACTAGGAGAGCTATTATTAGGACATTATCACACACTATGTCATGTAAAAAAAGAATCATGATGTGATAAGTAGTTTATTAATATTCAAAACTTTGAATACAATTTATCATAATGAACACAAAAGTTGGTTCTAGGGAATCAAATCCAACATAAAAAATATACAAGAAAATTAAATAAAATCCACAAAGACCATCTCTACGAGTATCCTGAGACCAAGATTAGTCTTATGATCCTAAACTCCCATGTAAAAGTATAACAAAATAATCCTGAAATTTGAACCTGAAACTACATCTATGAGTTCTTTTTTGGTTCCCTAGTGTAATGGCATCACAGACATGGTGTGAGATATAATCCGTAGGCCAAGAAAAATGGTGTATTATGATATCTAATCTCTGAATATACAAAACAGTGTTGAGGTATATCAAAATTAAGTGGTAAACAATAAATAATGACATGTCTTGCTCAGGTTCCTCAAAGAGACATGACCGACCATACCTACGTCAGCCTAATCTATAATGTCTCTTCCCTCCTATCATCATGCATTTATATGCATATATAAGACAGTTGTTTTCATAGATATACATGCACCGATATGAACCTAAGGATTAGTACATAGGGAATCCACATTGGGATAATATAATGAGTTTTATATTTAAAATTAATAGGTGAAATTCCTATAAACATCATTTATTACAAGGGATAATATGATATAATAATGTATTGATAAGGGGGGATCCAAGGTGTAACCGAGGGAACCCTAACCACATAGGGTCAAACCAATTGATAGTAATAACTCATTCAGTATGGCCATAAGGGTTTGAGTGTAATCTATAGGATTAATACTTGGAATTCGATTCTAAAAAGTTCTAACTGAATCTAGGGAGTCATGTCCCAAGCAATTTTAGGCTAAGCATGATTTGGATCCCTTGTAACCCTTTGTATCTCATGTTTAAGGACATCAAGATGAATTCAAGGAGTGTATCAAAGGCATTATAATATCTGTAAAATAGGAAGATTTTGTGATTCGTTGGGGACACACTAAGGATTTAACAAATAATACATTGACCTTGTTCGAAGGTGGGTATCTCCCTTTGCAACTGGCCCAAAGAATCGGGGTGGTGTCCTATAAGTGTTCAAAGAATCCCCTCAGGAATCCAAGTATGGCTCAAGGATTACCTGTAGAGACCCAAAGATTGACATACATAGACATTACATTACTTTTTCGGATTACTTAATACATAACAAAAACAGATGCCCAATGACTGTATTGGTTTAGTGTCTTTGGAAACATAGAACATAATCTTCTAATCCTGGTGAAAGATCTTCAACATATCCCACAAAGATCTTCCCCTTTTGTTTTCTTACCTAAATACTTTCTTTATATCCAGGGGAAAAGA
Organism: Viscum album; assembly: GCA_963277665.1. Taxonomy (NCBI): domain Eukaryota; kingdom Viridiplantae; phylum Streptophyta; class Magnoliopsida; order Santalales; family Viscaceae; genus Viscum; species Viscum album. The sequence goes on from OY728140.1 coordinate 349,233,677, forward strand.
AAACATAAATATGGTGAACTCAAATTCTCAGTAAGGGTATACATGGAGAACATAAAATAATCCCCAAACATTTCAACGTAAGAACATGAACATAAAACATCAAAATCATGAGTAATAACATAAATATTGGAAGTGCATAAGGCATATATCATAAAGGAACATTAACCATGATAAAATAACATGGGAATAAAACATGTAATTGTGGAAACCATTAAGCACATGTTATGATTTCCATAGTAACTAAGGAATTTCTACCAAGACCATCATAGTGGACAAAGTCCATTACCGAACCAGGTTTACTTGATGTTCTAGCCCTGTATTACTAGACCGGATTCACTTGTCGTTCCAGACATGTCTATCTCATAAGATATAAATATTTACCCAATGCATTTGAGGGAGATATAGGTCCCACCCATCTCATATTGAAATCATTCTTATGTGTTCCACAAAAAAAATCATAAATCATTCATCATAACCCAAAGAATAAAATGGGTTTCATAATCATCATCCCATCATATAATAATCCATATAAAACAAATGGATATCATTTCATAATAATAAAAACAAAACCATGTAAATAATTGAGACATTATACTTGAAACAAAAATATTAAATAACATTATCTTCTATGGAAAATTGATTTGATAAAACACTTGAAATTAATTCCTGAGGAAAATATCCTTTATTATTCAAAATCATTTTCTTTTCTGAAAATTCCATGAAATTTTAAAATGAAATGATTTTGTTGAAAATAATCATGAAATATTTTCATTATGAAACCATAAAAATATGTTCATTCCGTATAAGTTAAAAAAACATTTTCTTCGTACTTTTTCCGAAAAAGTCAAAAAGTACCTCGTATGGTAAACAAAAGTAAGATTTATTTCATACCACAAAGTAATAGTAAAAGAGGGGTAAACATGACTTTAAACATACATTGAAAACACTTTATGAAAAAACATTTTTTTGGACACAGATGAAAAATATAACCCCAGTAAATACTTACGTATAAGCAATCTTGGATAAAAATGAAATTGCAAAATTATCCCTTACCTTAGGTCCAATTTCTTCTGTACGTGGCCAAAACTCCTGTATACTGGGTTTAAACATATTATTAACTTATAATAGAACCATAATAATATTTATGATATCATATAAGATTCACTTAGGACTTTATGTTACCCATTCTTTTGTCAATTGCATGTTAAAACAACGTTTTGGGTAAAATCGTTTCATTTATCGTACGTGTTTCGACTTGTTGTTCTTGATTTTATTACTTATATCCTGATTTATTTAATTCCATAATGTAAAACATGATTTAAATATAATATATATTCAGTATATAAATATATATGATAGATCGATAAATTAAATGAAATACACCGTTCATGGAGACGGTAGGCCGTACGTACGCATGAACGCTGTTTTCGTTTCCTTATTGAATTGAATGGAATTAAATAAATAAAACATATATGTGAATAAATCCAGTATCATTATTATGTCATATCTTTCAGGATTATTTATTATATATACTTTATAATCATACTTGAATGGTTAATCATGGAGAATGAATCTCATCGCGTCGTGGAGACGGTAATCCATACGTACGCACGAGCAATGATATCATTCCCATAATTAGTGAATGGAATTTGAGTGGATGATATAATTTATAATAATTATTATGTTATAATAATCATATATAGTTATTATTTCCACTATTATACCCATCCAAGTAAGGTGGTGGTGGAAAACAGATTACACCACGACGTGGAGACGGTATTCTATACGTACGTACGCGCGGTGATTTCGTTTTCCGTAAGATGGATAGAAGGTGAAATAGGGTTGTTTCATATTTATAATAAAATATCATTATATGAGTGATACTGATTTTATTACTTCATAGTGAAACAACTAAAGAAGATGAAGTATAAGAAGAAAGAAACTTGAAAGAATCGGTAGAAGAGATTACCTCTTCCTCGACGCGCCTCTTTAAAACCTCCTCTTAGGGCACTAGATTTGGTCTTTTGAGAAAACCAGAACCTATATGATATAACTAGGGATGTTGAGAAGAGTAATTGTAAAGTTTTCACTGATCTTGAAGGCTCAAAATGTTTTGAAGAGGAGAGGGAGGAGGTTCCCTTTTATAAGAGAGGAGAGGGACACTTTTGGAATCCTCAAAAATATTAATTTATAATAAAGTCAAACCCCACTTAAAAACTTCCAAAATTACTCAAATTCAAATATTATATGATATAGGGTTTTAATATAATGAAATAATAAAATTTAGACATGTAGGGGATTTATTTTAAACATTATCAACTTGATTTATCCTTATTTAATGTATTTAATTTTATTTATGGTAATAATATTCTAAATTTTAAATTGTTATAAATAATTACTTATGTGTTATGAATATTCCATAATTGGATAATTTGTGAAATTTTAAACCATATAAATTTCAATTTATATTTTTTAAATATTTTTTTGATTTTAAACAATTTTATAATATTTTATTTTTATAAAATAACAATAGTGTTAATTTTGACACTATTTATTTATTTGAATTAAAATAAAATCCACATAGAAGATATATTAGAAACAAAATTTTTAATATATTCCTAACATGTCATATTCATCTTGAAATTTTTTGGACAACATTAATTAGTTCATATAATATTTATTTTATAATTTATAAAACCATTTATTTGATATTTCTCTTAATAAAACAAGTACTACATCATTTTTGTATAATCATTTAATATACTTATTAGTTTCATAAAAATTAAAAATAAAATACTATGATGACAATAAATGTAATATATTTCAAAATAATACTTTTACTATAATTTATCATCTTAAAATCACAACATGTAAATTGTTATATTTATTAAATTATAAAGGTGACAACTTTGACATCATTTAAAATAAAATAATATAAGTGTCATAATATCTTTTATAAAGCTCCAAATGGTCCAAAATTAGTCCATTGGATGGTTATGGTTTATATATATACGACCAATAAGTTTTGGTCTGGTTTTTGGGCCTTTTAATGGGTATTAGTATTTTAATGAAAACTATATTATTGATTTTTCAATAAATAAATAATTTCTGCATCATTAATTTATAAGCTATTAAGGTAATTAAATATCTCTTAAAAATTAAAAATAAATTACCATAACAAAGAAAAAAAATTTATATTTCAAATGAGTATTTATAATAGAATTTATATTATGTATAACCTTATATTAAAAATACTTTAATTATTAAAGTTCTATTGATACATATTTCACATTCTTTAAAATAAAATAAAATAAAGGTGTTAATCACATCCAAGTGGGTTCAAATGGATTCCATTTAGACCCAAATATTCCTTAGGACGAAATATAATCATACAATTATATTAAGACAAGTATTAGGGTAATTTTATAATATTATATTTACCCTTAATTAACCGATTTACCTTTAACTATTGTAAATAAAATTTACCGTAGTTACTAATCATAGTGCCCAAAAATAAAATGTATCCTATTTACATAATTTGTACCTACTGATTCCAAATATGGAATCCATTTTCCCAAATTCATAACACAAAATTTTCATTAATTAATTTAAAATTAATCCCGTTGTCGAAAAAAACGGGTTTTTGTTTAAAACATTACAAAAGATTGAATTGATTTTAACTACGAATTCAATGTAAAATCAATGATAATGAAATAAACTATATTAAAGGTTAAAAATATATTATATTTATACTTTAAAACCATGAAATACTATAATTTAACCATATAAATTATTACGATGAAAAAAGTTGTTTTCAATTAAAATATAGCTTGTTTGTACTATTCATTAAAATATGAAAGTTATCAGAATAATATGAAAAATTTATCCAAAGTAAATTTTTATATCCTGATTCCGAAGAAGAATTTTATTTTGTCAAATTGAACTTATAAACATGTCAAAAATTATATTTAAAGTTGGTGCGCCATCAAAAGGCGGAAAACTGCATTTTTTTGAAAAATACTTATTTTACATGAAAAATTTATTTTTTCTCATACCATGTTATAGAAAATGTTCAAGATAAATTATAATGTTATAAAATTAAAAATTAGGTAAATAATATTCATAAAGTCTTGTTCATAATAATATTTTAACAATATATCGTTGTTTAGTGAAACTCGGTATTTCATACAACACAGGCTATTGAGGAAGGTCGCTCCTGCGTATAATGCAAGCCAAGTCAGGGTTGCGTGTAGTGAAAGATTCCTTTGGTGTTTCATATAACATAATAAAAATATAGTTCATTTATACATTGATCAAAATCTATACTTGTTGTTGTGTAAAATTAATTTTATTTGAAAGAACTGGAAATTGTGTGAAACAGAAGCCAAGAATAGCATTGCATATACTACAAGCTAATACGGTGTTACGTATATCGCAAGCTAATCTTGGTGAAGTATACAACACAAAACATAAAAGAAATTAAAAATAATATTTCTCATAAAATCTCGGGGTGTTACATTCTACCCCCCTTAAAATGAATTTCTCCCTCGAAATTCATCGGGGTTATAAATGGTTTTCTACTTGAAAGTTTCTTTCATAGAAACCCACATCGTAAAAAGAAAATACTAAAACATATTTTTAAAAAGGAAAGTTCGAAACGTAATGGTCACCCAAAGTAACACATCACTGGGTTTCCGCATAGAATAATATAGGTGAAAATACGAATATGGAGGAGAAATCTAACCATTATGTTATGATGAAGAGTGGTAGAGAACATGGCTATGAAAAATCCAACAATCACAAAGCCATAAATTTGTGATGATCTAAGGTAACATCTAATTCATCAGATATGAGGGAACTAGGACAACATATTTGGTTTTCAAGATCATTTCCCTAAAGTTGATGAATTAAAAGAAATACTTACTTGATTTTGGTACAATCTCACCGTTGTTCATGCCTTGAAAAATTTCCACTTCATATCTTAAAGAAATGAAGTTGAATTTGTCATTCGTGAAGTGTTAGAAGATCATGTGATAGAATGATAGTTCATTCCATCAATCTTAAAAATAAGGTTAGAAAAAGTTATTAATTATACATAAGTCCATCTATGGTGAGATTAATCGTATATGGTTCCAAAAATGGACTTATACTTCATCTATCATACCACTTAATAAAATAAAACTAATTTCTACTAACCAGGGACTTCCTGTAGGCTAGTGGTAGGTGATAAAGTCCTATCGCACTTCGGTTGTGGGTTCAATTCTCGCAAATTTGTCTAACGCGACGGGTTGTCACTCGTCCTACAGGTTGTCCTTTTTCTAAAACTATACTATTATAACATTTCAGAAATAATATCGAAAAAATGTTCTATCCTTAAGAAATACTATCATATGTCCAACATAATCCATTCCAACATTTAGGATTATAAAAAATACATCTATTCAAGCTCATATTATAAGGAAAACGATTACTATAAAGGTCATCTACCAAGAATGTGAATACAAGCATTTATCCCCCATATATCAAAAGATGTATCTTGTTGCTCAAATTAAAAATATGTGAAAACCTTAACTATGTATTCTATTGAAAAAAAAATAATTACCATATAACCTTAGTGAAAACACGAATGTTGTCAAAAGATAACTCTTTCCACTTACAAAAATCCCAAAAAAAATTCAATATACTCAAACCATAATATATCTTTTTCCTTATATCAGTCATGAGATCATTAATACTATCAAACATATTATTTTCTCTTTATCCCTTCATTATGCGCATATCATCTGGTTTCCAAAAATATTTCAATCACTTTTCATAGTTACCGGTACCATATTCTTATGGAAATCCACAATGGACTAATACATAGATATTCCAATATACCATAAAAGTACTTGAAAAACATTATTCTTGAATTCCAGTACATAAACCCTTAAATCCATCATCTTCAACGATTGGCATAGAATATGCCCTTTCTTGATTTATAAGTAACCTCTTAGGTCAGGGCATTGAGTTGGGTAATGCCCATGTTCTCCACATATAAGACATTGTACTCCATAATAGTCTGTCAATATATGACCCTTTTCCCCACACAGACAACATCTTCAGCTCTATTTGATGTATTCATCAACGTTCTTCTTCCATTATTTAGAAATCTCAATCTTATTTTCTCTATGCTCCTCACCATGCCAACATGCATAAAATTCCATATTCCTCTTATTTGATGAATTAAGAATACAACTAGAGTTTCCCTTGTTAATCCTTATATCATGATGACTGGTTCAGAATAATCACAATATGTTTATCTCTAGGCATTACACAATTTCGTTGCTCATAGTCACCAATTTTTTCATTGGATTCAATGTTAACTGAATTCCTTCTGGTTCCCTCCATTGACTAAAATACAAAAAGAATTCTGTGAGAGGAAAAAATAATACTAGGAAAACAACATAATTAAGGGGAGTACCTTCAATATCTAACATATTAGGTTTAATTATAAGATCGTTACTATAATTCTAGGACTATAACCTATACTTATACTTAATCTTAGGGACATCCCTATTTATACCATAGAAATATCTCTAGGGATCTCACTAAAGTTTTCACATCGTAGTTTCAAAAGGTTGACTAAACCTTCGCTCTGATACCAACTGTAGAGACCCAAATCTTGAAATACATAGACATTAAATTACTTTTGCGGAATACTTAATACATAACAAAAACAGACACCCAATGACCGTATTGGTTTAGTGTATTTGGAAACATGGAACATAATCTTCTAATCCTGGTGAAAGATCTTCAACATCTCCCATAAAGATATTCCAATTTTTTTCTTACCTAAAACATTTTTTATATCCTGGGGAAAAGAAAACATAAATAGGGTGATCTAAAATGCTTATTAAGGGTAAACATGGAGAACATAAAACAATCCATAAACATTTGAACGTAATAACATGAACATAAAACATCAAAATCATGAGTAATGACAAAAATCTTGGAAGTGAATAAGGAATAGATCATAAAGGAACATTAACCATGATAAAAAACATGGGAATAAAACATGTAATTGTGGAAACCATTAAGCCCATGTTATGATTTCCATAGTATCCAAGGAATTGTTGCCAAGACCATCATAGTGGACAAAGTCGATTACGGAACTGGGTTTACATGTCGTTACAGCCCTATATTACTGAACCAGATTCACTTTCCGTTCCATCCATGTCTAACTCATGAGATATAAATCTCTACCCAATGAATTGGAGGGAGATATAGGTCCCACCCATCTCATATTGAAATCATTCTTACGTGTGACACAAAACAATAATAAATCATTCATCATAACCCAAAGAATAAAATGGGTTTCATAAACATCATCCCATCATAACATAATCCATATAAAACAAATGGATATCATTTAATCATAAGAAAAATAAAACCATGTAAATAATTGAGACATTATACATGAAACATAAACATATTAAATAACGTCATCTTAGATGGAAAATAGCTTTGATAAAACACTTGAAATGAATTCCTGAGGAAAATATCCTTTCTTTTTCAAAATCATTTTCTTTTCTCAAAATGACATGCAATTTTAAAAGAGAAGTATTTTGTTGAAAATAATATTGAAATATTTTAGATGAATCTTCATCAAAATAATGTGTTATAAAACCGTAAAAATCCGTTCATGCCGTATATGTTAAAAAACATTATCTTCGTACTTTTTCCAGAAAAGTCAAAAAGTACCTCGTATGGTAAACAAAAATAAGATTCCTTTCATACCACAAAGTAAAAGTCAAAGAGGGGTAAAAATGAATTTAAAAATACATGGAAAACACTTTATGAAAAAATATTTTTTTGGACATGGATGAAAAATATAACCCCAGTAAATACTTACTTATAAGCAATCTCGGATAAAAATGGGATTGAAAAATTATCCCTTACCTTAGGTCCAATTTCTTCGGTACATGTCTGACACTCATGTATAATGGGTTTATACCTATTATTAACTTGTAATAGAACCATAGTAATATTTATGATATCATATATGATTCACTTAGGACTTTATATTACACGTTCTTTTGTCAATTCTGTGTTAAAGCAGTGTTTCGGGTAAAATCGTTTCATTTATCGTACGTGTTTTGACTTGTTGTTCTTGATTTTATTACTTATATCCTGATTTACTTAATTCCGGAATGTAAAACATGATTTATATATAGTATATATTTATTATATAAATATATATGATAGATCTATAAATTAAATGAAATACACCGTTCATGGAGACGGTAGGTCGTACGTACGCATGAACGCTGTTTTCGTTTCATTATTGAATTGAATGGAATTAAGTAAATGAAACATATATGTGAATAAATACAGTATCATTATTATGTCATATATTTCATGATTATTTATTATATATAATTTATAATCATACTTGAATGGTTAATCATGTAGAATGAATCTCATCACGTCGTGGAGACGGTAATTCTTACGTACGCACGAGCGATGATATCATTCCCATAATTATTGAATGGATTTGGAGTGGATGATATAATTTATCAGAATTATTATGATGTTATAATAATAATATATAGTTATTATTTCCACCATTATACCCATCCAATTAAGGTGGTGGTGGAAAACAGATTACACCATGGCGTGGAGACGGTATTCCGTACGTACTCACGCGCGGTGATTTCATTTTCCGTAGGATGGATAGAAGGTGAAATAGGGTTGTTTCATATTTATAATAAAATAGCAGTATATTATTGATACTGATGTTATTACTTCATAATGAAACAAATAAATAAGAGGAAGTAGAAGAAGAAATAAACTTGAAAGAATCGGTAGAAGAGATTACCTCTTCCTCGACGTTCCTCTTTTAAACCTCCACTTAGGGCACTAGAGTTGATATTTTGAGAAGAAAAAAACCTATATTATATAACTAAGGATGTTTAGAAGAGTAATTGGAAGGGTGTCACTGATATTTAAGGTTCAAAATGTTGTGAAGAGGATAGGGAGGAGGTGCCTTTTTATAAGTGAGGAGAGGGGCACTTTTGGAATCCTTAAAAACATTAATTTATTATAAACTCAAACCCCACATAAATACATCAAAAATTACTAAAATTAGAATATTAGATGAGGTAGGGTTGTAATATCATCAAAAAAGAAAATTTAGACATGTATGGGATTTATCTTAATCATTATCAACTTGATTTATCCTTATTTAATGTATTTAATTTTATTTGTAGTAATAATATTCTAAATTTTAAATTGATATAAATAATTACTTATGTGTTGTGAATTGTCCATAATTGAATACATTATGACATTTTAGACCATATAAATTTCAATTTATAATTTTTAAATATTTTTGTGATTTTTAAACAATTTTATAATATGTTATTTTTATAAAATAACAATAGTGTTAATTTTGACACTATTTATTTATTTGAATTTAAATAAAATCCTCGCAGAGGATATATTAGAAAAAAAATGTTTAATAGATTCCTAACATGTCATATGCGTCTATAAAATTTATGGAGAACATTAATTAGTTCATATAATATTTATTTTAATATTTATAAAACCATTTATTTGATATCTCTCTTAATAAAACAATTACTACATCATTTTTGTATAATCATTTAATATACTTATTAGTTTTATAAAAATTAAAACAAAAACACTATGATGATGATAAATCTAATATATTTCAAAATAATAATTTTACTCAAATTTATCATCTTATAATCACAACATGTAAATTTTTATATTTATGAAATTATGAAGGTGACAACTTCGACATCATTTAAAATAAATTAATATTAGTGTCATAATTGCTTTTATAGTGCGCTAATTTGTCCACAATTCAACCATTGGATGGTTATGGTTTATATATATACTACCAAAAAGTTTTAGTCAGGTTTTTGGGCCTTTTAATGGGTATTAGTATTTTAATAAAAACTATATTATTGATTTTTCACTAAATAAATAATTTCTGCATCATTAATGTATAAGTTATTAAGGTAATTAAATATCTCTTAAAAATTAAAAATAAATTACCATAACAGATAAAAACATTTTACCTTTAAAATGAGTATTTATAATCGAATTTATATTCTGTATAACCTTATATTAAAAATACTTTAATTATTAAAGTTCGAGTGAGATATATATCACTTTCTTTAAAATAAAATAAATTAATGGTCTTAATCACATCCAAGTGGGTTCAAATGGAATACATTTCGACCCAAATATGCCTTAGAAATAAATATAATCATCCAATCATATTAATAAAAATTTTAGGGTAATTTTATAATATTATATTTACCCTTAATTACCCGAATTACCTTTAACTATGGTAAATAAAATTTACCGTAGTTACTATTCATAGTGCCCAAAAATAAAAAAAAATACTATTAACATAATTTAGACCTAATTATTCCAAATATGGAATCCATTTTCCCGAATTCATAACACAGAAGTTGCAGTAATTAATTTAAAATTAATCCCATTGTCGAGAAAATTGGTTTTTGTATAAAACATTGCAAAAGATTGAATTGATTTTACCTACAAATTCAATGTAAAATCAATGCTAATGACATAAATTATATTAAATGGTAAAAATATATTCTATTTATACTTTAAAACCATTAAATATTTTAATTTAACCATATAAATTATTACGGTGAAAAAAGTTGTTTTTAATTAAAATATAGCGTGTTTTTACTATTCATTAAAATATGAAAGTTATTAGAATAATATGAAAAAATTATCTAAAGTAAATTTTTATATCCTGGTTCCAAAGAATAATTATATTTTGTCAAATTTATCTTATAAACATGTCAAAAACTAGATTTAATGTGGGTGCTCCATTAAAAGGCGGCAAAACTGTATTTTTTTTAAAAATACTTATTTTACCTGAAAAAATTATTTTTTTCTCATACCATGTTCTATAAAATGTGTAAGATGAAATATTATAATGTTATAAAATTAAAAATTCAGTTAATATTATTCATAACAGCTAGTTCATAATATTATTATAATAATATGTCATTGTTTAGTGAAACTCGGTATTACGTACAACACACGCTATCGAGGAAGGTCTCTCCTGCGTGTAATGCAAGCCAAGTCAGGGTTGCATGTAGTTAAAGCTTCCTTTGGTGTTTCATATAACATAATAAAAATATATTTCAGTTATAAATTGATCAAAATCTATACTTGGTGTTGTGTAAAATTAATTTTATTCAAAAGAACTTGAAATTGTGTGCAACACAAGCCAAGAATAGTGTTGCATATACTGCAAGCTAATACGTTGTTGCATATAGTGCAAGCTAATCTTGGTGAAGTGTACAACATGAGACATCAAAGAAATTAAAGAGATTATTTCTCATAAAATCTTGGGGTGTTACATTACCACTCCCAAAAATGAAAAAGGTCTATAATAATAATAGATGGAACTTTTAATTTAATAAATACTCTTTTCCAAGTAATAATAATGGAAATGTATCATTTCCATTTATTTAAACTTCTACCCTTTCATTAAATAGTGACAAGGGTCAATAAGAGATTCCATAACAATTAATTATATCAAAAAATTCACCTTATTTTAATCAAGTATCTTCATTTTCACTCAAAAATAAAAAAGGGATATATAATATTTCACACTATTAATCATGTAATTCTAATTAATGTAATCCATTACCTTTCATTTATATATTCTACGTCTCAAAGGAGGTGTCACACATATTAAAGTTTTATTTGAAAATGATGAGTGCCAAAAAAAACATGCTTTCCCAATTATAAGGTGTGAATTCAACCATTTAAATTAATTAACACATTTTATAAAGTTAAAGAAAACACACTAATGGATAGTTTTGTTATTAAAGTGTAAAGGGGAACACATTCATAAGCATGGAACACACAAGGGGTGGATTTTGTTGAGATCATTGACCTCCAATGATAATAAGTGGGTATAATAGGGAATTTAAATTCCAAAATATACAACTATTGTAAGGTGAATTGGTTCTAGGGTAAAGCATGGGTAAAACCAACACACGAAACAAGGGAAATTATATATAACCAAATGATAATATAGGAAAATGAAACTAATCCATCTAATCATGAGTAATATTGTCCACTCATCCATTATCAGGCATTGATTTTGGTTGGAATTGAAGAAATTGGTTTATTTGAAAAATTCACTAAAAATTGGGTGAATATCTCACACAAAGTTAGCATTGAAGATGGAAATGAAATAAAAGAAAAGAAATTAGAGGAATCAAAGAGTAATAAATACACATACAACACAACCAATGATCATTGATTCTGAGACCATATGGAGTAGATACATTCATGCCTACAAGGGTAGGAAGGCATCTCAAGTGACCCCCTGATGTCCATGAATTATGTGGAGAAATGGAGATAGGTAAAAAGAAACCAGGGTTAAAATGGTAATTTCCATCCAATTAATGACCAGAAAATTTTGGCTACATGATTTAGAAATCTATTAACCTAATATATTGGTGCTACGGTCTAAGGACACCCACACCTTTCAAGTACAGGGAAGAGTTTGAAAAATCGTGCAAAACTCGTGTGTTTCTCCATTTCATTTTTCTGTAGAACCCTCGCACAGCTGTGTGCATATTATTGCATGGTTAGGAAAAACCTTGAAACAACCACATATTCCCTGGATTAGGCCACAAGGTTTTCTCTAGGGTCTTCATGGTTTCATCAAAATACACCCATTTAAAAAAATAGGCCACAGAGTTCCTCTTTGGGGGTTGCATGATTTTAAACAAACTGTGCACCATGTCCATCCCTCCTAGAAAGTGATTTTTCTTAATCTGGACCACCATAAACTCATATAAACATTCAATACACATATCAGGACTCAAAAACCATAAAACAAATCACATTTAAGCGGTATAACTCTCATAATTACAATATTTGGCTCAATTTGTTATTTATCTTGTCCACCAATTGAAAACATCAAAAAACTATTGGAAATTTCAACTGGGTCTAAAACATGGCATATTAAAGAGGTATCATTTTATATTTTTTGAAATTTATTATATTTTTTATGAAAGTTTTATCAACTTATGACTATTAAATATTTTTCTTATTGTTTAAACTTCTTTAGGTAAGGCCTACCCTTTGAGCACATCAAGTTTAATTTCATTTCGATTGTTTGGAGGTGGTTAGAAAATCATATCAATTTCATAAGCTAATAAAATCCCATATTTGTGGTATAAATATCATTTTTAGGCGTTACAGGGGTATAAATTGTGGTATTGGGGTATACATTGAATAATTTAATTGGAATATATTTTTAGTAAATGATAAAGGGAGCATCTGAGGATCGATGTTTCTCTTGTGCTGCTGCCATTGGCTCATATTTTTCAATCCATATTGCTTATGATTTATAATATCTAACTATAAGTTCAAATTTCAATTTTATATAAATTAATTTAACATAGTTTAATTCATTTTATTACAAAATTTTAGTTTTTACATTTAATAAAAAAATATGAACAATGAGACAATTTGACAGTATAGTCTGTAACCTCCTCAAGAGACAACCCCGTCACCACTGTGCTACATTTTTATGGGGAAATTATTGGTATGGGTTTCATTAAAAAGTCACTAGAATCAATTTGGTTCCATTTACATGGATTCTATCAAATTGTTTTTAATTTTCATTTTAATTTCTCGAATTTTAACCACTAATTCTGGAAAAAATGAATTTTCATAGTAAATAATCCTATGTATTTCTAGATTATCTATAATTTAATGATTCTAGTAATGAAGAATTTCTAAAATCTCAATACTAGTAAAATACTTCTTTCTACAAGAAAACAATTTCATGATCCAATAAAAGAATTTGGTAATTCAACAAAATATTCAACAAGTAAGAAAACAGATGGAAATTATTTCCAATTCTTTAAAATAATTGAATGAATTTAAAGATATAAAAGATGATGAATAAATTGAAAATAATTACCCACACACATTTGAAATCAAGGAACCTTCTGTGGGTGAGTTGAAAAAAATTAATTGGAATATCCTTTTTTAAAATTTAAAGGAATAAATTATCACAGATTCACTAATTGATGTGTATTTAGCTAATCAAATATCTTTGGAAATTTATTGGGTCACCTTTGTTGAAAATGAAATTCCATGAAAAGACCTATTTTTTGAAATTGAAAATTCATAACCTTTATTGGGACATAAAACTCATAGAAGGGAACCTGGAGATGTATATTTTTTGGGAGCTTTGACAAGTTGCGTGAGATGAAGAATACTATTGAAAAATAAATGTTATGGCTCATGATTAAGAAACAACACCCACCATCAGATTGGGGAGGATTAGATGGAATTTCCTAACCAGGGGATGTAACATCCTAGCACACACTTGGGGTTTCAAACCATGTCTCCATTCCCTTCTCTTTATTTTTATCTTTCTTAAAAAAATAGTAAAATTTTGATGCTTTTTTACTTATTTTTTATTATAGGTTCCCATGCTTCATCTTTTAGGAATCTAGCTCAACGTTGTTTCTCTTCAATAAAAACCAGTTTATGTATTTCCTTCAAACATGTATTTTTCATGTCTAATATTCTTGATTTTTAGTTATCCTATAAAATATGAACAATGAGGCCATTATTAAAAATAATCATAGAGGGAAGATTTTCCCAGGTTAGTTTTGTATTTTTTGAGTTTTATTTTAAATTATTATTTTCATTTTTTATTCAAATTGTGTGTGTTCTATTTTGATTTTTTTGTTTTTTTTCAAATTTGGTTTCAAAATATTTTTTATCTTTAAAAAATATTCATTTGTGTTGAAAACTATTTCTAATGAAAGGATCCAACTTGATTCATGGTAATAAACATAAATTATTTCTGAAATTTATTTTATTCCAGATTCATGTTGTGGAAATTCATGAAAGGTCTATTGAATTTTTAATTTCATGCCATAAATTCTATCCAATGTTGGATATCACCTACCTATGAGGAGTATGAACTATTGTTTTCATCTTATTCAAATTCACTTCACTTCATGAGGGAACCAAAGAATTATTATTTTAACTAGAACTTAATAATTTTTTTTATAAACCCATGATCTTTAAGGAACTTTTTTTCAATATGAATGAGGAAATTTATTTAGGATTAAAATCCCCATTTTCAAGATAATAATATTTTTATTTTGGCTTACCATTTACATTTGGCCCTTTTTGTCCCTTAGTAACCATTAATTTCCTATTAGTTAGCCTCACAACAAGCCATTTATCTGTCTAACCACATTTTGAAGTACACTTCATGATTTCAGTAAAAATTAAGTGTGAGCAAGCTTATTTGTGGTGTGGTACACCATTTAGGGATTATTTGGATGAAAATAAAATTCTGAATTGATGTATTTATTACTAAGAAAATTATTACATTGAAAAAATTTACCTATCTAGAGCTTTCAAGAAAAAAGGAGTTGTTCATCTCTAGAATATCCAAAGAATGAAAGTTGTGCCTATCAGGAGATTTCAAGAAAAAAGGGAATGAAAATGTTATTCTTTTTACTGAAATGTTGATGATACATTATTTCCATGAATGAAATTTTTTGGTAGTTTTGGAGATGATTTTATGCCAAAAAGAAAGTGTATAAAACTATGCTTAAGTGAAACTATAGTCATGTAATCGTACCTCAACAAAGTTCAAATACATCTATTTCTGC
This sequence comes from Viscum album, assembly GCA_963277665.1. NCBI lineage: Eukaryota > Viridiplantae > Streptophyta > Magnoliopsida > Santalales > Viscaceae > Viscum > Viscum album. The sequence goes on from OY728140.1 coordinate 349,249,402, forward strand.
CACAAACATTTTCGCATTTGAAACCCACCAACCTTAAAACCTAAAAAAATACTTTCTAATATTCATGATGGATATAATTATTTGAACCAATTGGGTGGATATTTCGAAATTTTTCAAGTCTATAGAGACCCTTTCATTTATTTGGCTGAGAAAATATTTGTTTAAAATCCAAATCATATGATGAGAGAAAACAAAATTTGAGGTAAGAATTACTATGCATTGAATAATGAAATAAATGGTAATGAAATGAATGTAAATAATGGAAAATTTTTAGTTTATGTTGTTTAATAGGAATGATAAGTTGTGTGCCTTGATTTTAAGTTTGTGAATTTTATTGATACATGTGTTGATTTTAACTACAAATTTATTTTGGGTGCTCACTTGTCCCGGAGTCCAAGTGCTGAGTGTGGGAGAATTTATAGATCTATTATTGTTATTTTTTAATGCATAGATCAATTATTTAATCCCAAAAAATTTTCTTTTTAGTAAAAATTCTTAAATGTTTTAATTTTTGTGGAGTTTTGAGATTACTTTTGAAATGCCCTAATTTTTGAATTTTAATAGTTTTTTATCACTTTATTATTTTGGGTATAACATTGTAAATATGGATTCAATAATAAAATTTATTATTTTTTGGATACCATATATCATATAATTAATGTGTTACAATAGGTATAAGTACTGAATTGACCATTTTGAGTCCCAAAAAAATCACTCAACTTGGAAAATCATTTTTCAGACAAAAATGACACGCCTTTAGTAAATGAGACATAATGCTACCTAAACGTGTCAAAATTATGTTATTATAGCTTTAAAATATAGATAAAAATTATTCACATTTACACAATTAAAACCAAGATTTAATTATTTTATTAATATGGTAAGTGCGTGCATTCAATTAGGGGAAGTTGAAGAGTCACTTCATCCTGAAAATGTTATTTCAGTAATTTAGATATAAAATTTTCACCAGGTTTCCAAAATCTCTAAATATTATTTGGTGGAAAAATAAGACACATTTTAAAAACATTAATTCATGATGGTATCAAATATTCATCTGAAAAGAGGTCCAAAATTGTGTCATCTTTTAGTGGGTAGATACTGAGAAGAACATTTTCACCCCTTTTCCAATATATTCTCAACTCCACTTCCATTTTCGAGGATGTCTAGATTGAGGGAGTGGGATATATTATATATTATTGGATGGATATGTGTATTATTTCATGAGTTAATCGATCCATGAAGGGATGTACTCAAAGAGGTGGCGGGCAACAATGATCCAAAGGAATTTCCCTTTTGTGTTTGTGATTGTAACTGTAATATCTCTTCTATTGAATTAACATGGAATCTATTTCCTTGATTAATGTAGGTCTATTTATCTCTTATTTTTAGTTTATTCTATTTTTTTATATTTTTTATCAATTTATTACTATAAATTTTTTTTCATTTTGTTTAAACTTCTTTGGGAGAGTTCTCCCCATATAGAAAAATAAGTTCAATTATTTTCTATTATTCGAAGGTCTTTCGACAGTCATATCACTTTCATAAGTAGATAAAAACAAGTACACGAGGTATCGATAATTTTTTTTATTAAATATAGTTTTATAACTTGAGGTCTTGATTTATACATTGGAAAATTTAATTGTAAGACATTTGCAGACAATGATAATGGGAGTGTTTAAGGATTGAACATTTCCCATTATTTCTACCTTTAGCTCATCTTTTTCAGTCCATCTTACTTATAATTTATAATATATAATTGAAGTTTATATTTTTAATATTATTTCCTATAATTTTACTTAATTTAAATCATTTCATTCCACAATTTTAGTATTTATATTTAATAATAAAAAATCAACAAAGTGAAATTTTGACATCTTTGTATGCAACCTCCTCGTGAGACAACCCCATGGTCATAATTGTGATCCATTATTATGTGGAAATTATTTATTGGGGTTTTCTAAAAAAATACAAAACATAAATTTAGTTCCATTTCTAGGGAGTTTTTTTAAGTAGTTTTTAACTTGTTTTTTTTTAGGATTTTGACCACTAATATTAATAATAAACAAAAAAGGATTTTCATTGTTACTCCTCTTATGTCTTTCCTGATTATCAAAAATTTGAGTAGTCTAGTAATGATTATTTTAAAATTTCAATTACTGGAAAATGATTTAATACTCTTTGAAAATTATCAAGAGGCAATAAAATAATTTTTTGATTTGAATAAATATTCAAGAAGTTAGAAAATAACTATAAATTCATTCCATTGATTATAAGAATTGAAAGAATTAAAAGAAAAAAATATGTAGATGAAATGTAAAATCAATCCCACCCAATTTTTATATTGAGGAACCTTTTGAGGGTGATTTGAAAAATTAATTAGAATAACCTTTTTTTAAATAAAGGAAGAAATTATCAGTGATTCACCAATTATCATGTGCTTAGGAAATCAAATGTATTTGGAAAATTATTGGGATAACTTTGTGGAAAATAAAATTCCATACAAAACCCTATTTTTTGAAATTCAAAAATTATATTCTTTGGATAAAACTTTTCTCAAGAAGAAGAAAAAGTTGATCCATTCATTTTTAAAAAAAATTGGAGTAACCTGAGTTGATACATATATTCAATACTACTATAATTCACTCCTAAACAGAGTCCTAGCATAATCCATAGGGAGATATCTTAAATTTTTATCCACCTTTTCAAAATTATTTTGATAATAACTTGTTAACTATTTCCTCTTGTGAAGTTTTGAAAACTACTACTTTTTAGTGGACTAATTTTTCAGATGAAGAAGATGTGAAGATTTAGATTGATGAATAATGGGGTTCCTAACTGAAGAGTATACTGGTACACATGAGGATTGTGGTACCAAGTTTTTTTTAATGAATAAATCATTTTTAAGCAAAACCTAAAGATGAAATACATCATGGAATTAAATTTCAATGACTACTTGAGTTTATTTTTGAAGATAAAGTGTTGGGAAGTTTCCCTTATATTTTTTCCCTCCTACTTTACTTCATTATAACATCAAACTCATGGAAGGGAACCTGGAGTTATCTGATTTTGGGAGATTCAACAAGTTTTATGAGATAAATAATACTAGAGAATTTTTTTGGAGGATGAGGAAGAATCCCCACTCACCATCAAGTTGGGAATGATAAATTAAAACTACCTGACTAGGGGTAGTGAAATCCTAGAACCCACATGTAGAGTAAAAAAAATATATTTTCCATTATCTTTATTTTTATGTTTCTTTCAAGATTTTAAATAAAAATACAATGCTTTTTTTATTTTTCTAATAGTTTCCCATGTTGAATCTTTTAGGAGGCTAGTTCATGCCCATTGCTTGTCAATAGAAACTAGGATGTTTCTTCTATTCCATCTTTTATTTTTCATATCATATCTTCATGATTTTCAATTTGAATATAAAATATATGCAATAAGGATATTGTTTAAAATTTGTCTGCAAGGAGGATAATCATTGGTTGGTTCAGGATTTTTTTTCTTTTTAATTTCAATTTTTAGTTTTTCATTCAAAATCTATTTTTTTTTATAATTTTTTGTGTCTTAATAAATATTTTGTTTTAAAAGAACTTCTCACAATTAAATAATTTACCTTTGTGAATTGAAAACTATTATTTATGAAAATATCCAACTTGATTCATGGAATTATAGTTAAATGATTGGTGAAATGTGTTGTGTTCTGGATTTAGGTATTGGAAATTCATTAAAATGCCATTAAATTCTGAATTCTATGCTATGAATGATGTCCAAATTTGAATATGACCTACCCATAAAGACTCTGAACCAATTATTTTCATATTCTTGACATTAAAACAATTTTTTTAGTGAACCAAGGAATGTTTATTTTAACTAGAACCATCCAATTTTCATTCAAATCCTGTAATATTCAAGGAAACTATGTTTAGAATGATTGAGGTAATTTATTTATGATTGGAATCCCCCTTTTCAAAATAATCATTTTTTTCTTTTTGAATACCATTTAAATTTGACCCTTATGAGCCCTTATTATCAATGAATTTCCAATTAGTTAGCCTCATTACAAACTAGTTTCCCTATATAACTTATTTTTGAATTACATTTCCTAATTTTAGTAAGGATTAAGCGTGAGTGAGATTCATTGTGGTATATTGCATTATTTGGTGTTTTTTTGGGTAGAAAAAAAAATTATTAAGAGATTTATTAATTTCTATATATTTTATTCTACTAAAAGTTTTTCCTTTCTATATCATTCAAATAAAATAGAGTTATGCCTTTCTCGATCTTCAAGAGAATGAAATTTATGCATATCTAGAGATTTTAAGAAAAAAAGAGAAAATATTTTGTTCCTACTAAAATATTGATAATGTGGGATATCCATGAATTTAATTTTGAGGTATTTTTAAATTATATTTTATTCCAAGAATGAATTGTATAATAACATGATTAAGTTAAAACTCGATTCATGCAATCTTTCTTCAAAAAATAGCCAATAAATTTATTTCTACCACAAAATTCTTCATATTTGAAACCTTAAAACATTAAAATATTAGAAAAAAAACCCTTTATAAGTCCACATTATGGATATTATTCTTTGGATCAATTGGGTGGTGATTTATAAATTCTTCAAGCCTACGGTGGCCCTAGTATTTATTTGGATGAGACAAGATTTTTTTAAAATCAAAATCATGTAATGAGAGAAAAAAAGGTGAGGTAAGAATAATTATGCATGGAATAATGAAATAAATGGGAATGAAATGAATTAAGATAAGATATAATTTGGAATTTATTTGTTTAAGAGACATGATAATTTGGGTTCCTTGATTTTAATCCTGTGAATTTTATTGGAACATGTTTTGAATTTTCATTAGAAATTTACTTTTACTAATCATTTGTCCATGTGTCCAAGTTCTAAGTGTGGGGGAATTCATAGAGCTTATATTTTAATTATTTTTAATGTTTATTGCAATAATTTAATCCTAATGAAATTTCCTTTTTTTGTTAAATTGTGTCAATTTTTTATTTTTTATGAGTTTGGAGCTTAATTTTGAAGATTTCCTAATTTTGAAATTTCAATAGTGTTTTCTCACTTTTATATTTTTGGAATAAATTTTTCAATACATATAAAATTTTAATTTTTTTTATCTCTTGTATCATGGGATTAATATGTTCCAGCCAGAACATGTATTTAATCATCCATTTGGTGTCTAAAAAAGCAATCAATTTTGGAAAATCAGTTTTTAGGTAGAATTTACACACCTTTAGTAAATGAGGTATAATTCTTCCTATAGGTGTCATAATGAAGTAATTTTAGTATAAAAAGACAAATACTTGTTAGGGGAATCTCCATAATGAATACAAATATTTCATTCTCTTATTAATGTAGTCATTGGGACATGAAATTGGGGGAAGTTGAATAGTAACATTGACTAGAAAATTTTAATTTCAATAATTTAGCTATAAAGATTTCACCACCTATCCAAAAGCACTAAATATTTGTGGGTGGAAAGAAAATACGTGTGAAAAAAAATTATAAAATATTTTTTTGAATATTCATATGGAATGAGGTCCAAAATCCATCCATCTTTCGGTAGATAGAAACTGGAAAACAAATCCACCGCTTTTCCTATATATTCTCTACTCCACTTCCATTTTATAGGATTTTTATATTGAGGGACTGGGATTTATTAGAGAATATTTCCTAGATAATTGGATTATTCCTTGGAATAATTGATCCATGTAGGGATGAACTCAAGTTTGTGTTGGGAAGTAAAGATCTAAAGGTGTTTCCATTTTGAGTTTGTTCTTTTAACTGTAAACTATTTCCAATTGAATAATATTGGAATTTATTTACTTTATTGAAGAATATATCATTCTATATTATTTGAAATTTATTCTCCTTTATTATATAATTATTATCCACTTATGGATGTAAAATAGTTGTCTTGTTATTTTAAATTCTTTGGGAGATGCATCCCCATTGATTACAACAAGTTCAATAAGTTTTGGTTGTTTGGAGGTCCTTGGACAATCAGATAAAATTCATGAGCAAATAAAAACCCATATTTGAGGTATAAATATAGGTTTTAGGAAATATCTCTCTATACTTTGAGGTGTTGAGGTATGAATTGGAAAAGTTAATTGGAAGACATTTGAAGATAATAATAAATGTAGTGTTTGAGGATCAAAGTTTATCCACTACTGTTACCTTTACCTTGTATTTTTCAGTACGTCATGCTTATACTTTTTTATATATAACAGTAATTTCTATTTGTAATATTATTTCAGATAATTTAACTTCGTTTAACTCATTTTATTCCCCATTTTTAGTTTTTACAATTAACATAAAAATTTACAAAGTGGCCATTTGGTAGCTTTCTTTGAAACCTTCTCATGAGATAACACTGTGGTCACTACTATGATTCATTTTAAGTGGGAATTATTGATTGGGGTTTGAAAAAAACACTCCAAATAAATTTTAGTTCAATCCTAGGGATGTTTCCTAACTTTTTATGAAGTTCCATATTAATTTCTCGGATTTTAACCACTAATTTAGAATAAAAAATGAATTTTTATTGTGACAACTCCAATATCATGCCTAATTTTCAACAATATAATGTTTCTAGTAATGAATAAATTTTAAAATCTAAATTATTTGAAAATTCATTAATGCTCTAGGAAACTAATTTTCTAATTGAACAAAATAATTTGGTGATTTAATAGATTATTCAAGAAGTAGGAAAAAAATGGAAATTCATGCCAATGCATTAAAATAATTAAAAGAATTAAAATCTCAAAAAGATTATAAATAAATGGAAAATATTATCCCAACTGCTTTTAATATTGAGGAATCTTTTAGAGTGAGTTGGTTAATGAATTGGAATCCCCTTTTTTAAATTAAAATGATGAAATTATTACTGATTCACCAGATGAAATGTATTTACGAAATAAAATATCTTTGGAAAATTATTGGGATAAATTTTATAAAAAGGAAATTCAATGTGGAGCCCCATTTTATGAAATTTAAAAATTTTAACCATTGTAAATACTTTTTCTATGGTGGAAAACACACACGATCCATTCATTTTTTAAGAAAATTTAGAGGAACTTGAGCTCCTAAATATTGTCAACACAAATTTCATCCATTCCAAAATAGATCAGAAACTTGATAATCTAAAGAGATAAGTCTCAAATTTTGATACACATTATACAAAGTTTTTTATATTAAATTGTTAAATTTTTCAATTTGTGAAGATTTATTTCTTACTTCCTTTGAGAGCACTAATTTTTCAGATGATGAAGATGTAAAGCCTTAGATTGAAGAAGTAATGGTGTTCATGATGGATGAGTATACTGGTACACATGAGGATGGTGGTACCAAGTTATTTTTTAACGAATTAACCATTTGTAAAGACAATCCTGCAGATGAAACACATACTTGAATTAAATTTCAACAACCACTTGAGGTCATTTTTGAAGATAATGAGTTTGGAACTTGCCCTAATATATTTTTTAATCTTAAAATAATTTATTAAAATATCAATCTCATGGAAGAGATCTTGAAGATATCTGATTTTGGGATATTCTACATGTTTTGTGTGTTGATGAAGATAGGATAAAATTCAATTTACTTTATCAGGACGAAGAGACCACACCCACCTTTGAATTGGGGATGATCAGTTGGGACATCTTGACTAGGGGTAGTGAAATCCTACTACCCACTCAGGGGTTCAAAAAAATTCTCATTTCCCTTCCCTTTCCTTTTTTATTTTCCATTAATTATTTTTGCTAAAATTTTGATTATTTTTTTCTTTTTGTTTCTTATAGGTTCTTAATTTGCATCTTTTAGGAGGCCAGTTAAAGGCTGCTACCCCTCAATAAAAACAAGGACGTGTCTTTCCTTCATACTTATACTTGTAAATACATTTCATCTTGATTATTTCTTCTCATATAAAATATATAAAATGAGAAAAGTTTTAAAAATTAGGTTTGGGGGATCATCCTTTTTCAGTTTAGGATTTTGGGTGTTTTCTTTTGACATTCAGTTTTTTGTTTCTCTTTCAAATTTTTTTTATTTGATTTCCAAATTTTGTGTGCTTTGTTTCAATTTTTTAAAAAATATTATGGGATTCAAATAATTTTCCATTTTGAATTTGAAACTATTATTGATGAAAGGATCCATGTTGATATATGTAACAAACCGGAAATTACTACTAAAATGTGTTGTGTTCCAGATTCATATTGTGGAAACTCATGAAACAAAAATTGACTTTTAAATATATACCATGAATGGTATAGAATGTTGAATATCACCTTCTTCTGAGGAATCTAAAATGTTTTTTCCCTATTCTTAAAATTAACCCAACTTTGTAAGTGAAACAATGAATTCTTATTTTAACTAGAACTCTCTAATTTTATTTCAAAACCCGTGAGATTTAAGGAACATGTGTTCAAAATGATTGAGGAAATTCATTAGTGATTAAAATACCCCTTTTCAAGATAACCCTTTTTATTTTGTCCTAAATTTTATATTTAATTTTTGTGAACCCTTTGTAGCCCTAAATTTCCCATTAGTTATCCTCATTAAAAGACGGTTTCCTTATCTAACCTTATCTTGAAGTACATTGCATGATTTTAGTAAAGATTAAATGTGTGGGGGTTTCATTATGGTGTGATATATCATTTGGTACTAATTTGGGTGCAACATCAAATTATGAATATATGTATTTTCTGGTCAAAATGGAATTCTATTGAAAGATTTTCCTTTCTAGAACATTTTTCAAAAATAAAGCTATGACTTTATAGAGATTCCAAAGAAAGAAAATTCTTCATATCTAGAGATTTCAATAAAAAAAGTGAAAATTAATATAATTTTTTCTACTAAAATTTTAATGATATGGGCTATCCATGAATGAAATTTTGAAGTAGTTTTGGATTTTATTTTACTCCAAGAATAAATAGTATAAGAACATACCTATGTGAAAACTAGAGTCATACAATCTTTCCTAAAAAAGAGCCAAATCATCTTTTCATCTTAATAATTTTCGATATTTCAAACCTAGAAAAATTCAATCATAAAAAACCTTTATATGTCCTTATAATGGATATAAGTATTTGAATTATTTGGGTGGAGATTTAATTTTTTTTCAATCCTATAGTGACACGTTCATTTAATTAGATGAGAAAACATTTATTTTAAATCAAAATCAATTTATGATAGAAAACAAAGATAAGGTAAGAATCCTTATGCATTGAATAACGAAAATAATGGGATTGAAATTAATGAACATAATTGATAATTTGGAATTTATTTTTTTGAAGATGAATGATAAGTTGGTTGACTTGATTTTAAGCTTGTGTATTTTGTTGACACATGTTTTGAAATTTAATTGGTCATTTATTTTGAGTGCCTACATGTCCTAGAGTATAACTACTATGTGTGGAAAAATTGATATAGCTAGTATTTATTATTATTTTTAATGTGTATTTTGATGATTTAATCACCCAAAATTTTTCCTTTCATGCAGAATTGCGTAAATTTTTTATTTTTGATGAGTATTGAGCTTAATTGTGAAAATTCAAAAAAAAATGGATTTTTAACCATTTTTTATCACTTTTATATTTCTGGCATAACATTTTCAATATGTGTATAATTGTCAAAATTATTTTTTAAGGATCCATTTTATTATGGTATTAGTATGTTCCAACTGGAACAAGTGTTTAATCAACCATTTAGAGTCCCAAAAAAATTAATCAATTTGGAAAATAATTTTTATGACAGAATTGACACACCTTCAATAAATAAGGTATAACTCATCCTAGAGGTTCCATAGTGAATTAATTATAGATGGAAAATACAAATAACTATGAGGTTCATCTCCAAAAGGAATTTTAAGATTTAATTTTCTTATTAATATGGTTAGTGGGCATGTGAAATTTTGGAAAGTTGAAGAGTCACTTCGGCTAGAAAATGTTATTTTAGTGATTAAACTATATTTTTTTCATCACTAGAATAAAATCTCTTAATATATGTTGATAGAAATAAAATATGTGTTAAAACGATATATAGACATGATGTTTTCAATATTCGACCAGGATGAGGTTGAAAATCAAGACAATGTTCAGTAGATAGAAACTGAAAAAAATATTTTGCACTAATTTTCCAATATATTCTTAACCCACATCCATTTTAGAGGATAGATATATTGAGGGAGTGGGATTTACCAGAGTGGATTAGTTAGCGCATTTGAGTATTCAATGAAGTATTCACGCCAGGAAGGGATGAAATCCAAGTAGTGGTGGTCAGTGATGATTAGAAGGTGTTTCCATTTTGATATTATGTTTTTACCAATAAATTCATTTCTTTTTAATCATCATGGAATTTTTTTATTGATTTAATGAGGTATATTTATTACTTATTCATAATTTATTCTATTTATTCTTGATTTTTTATCATCTTATGACGGTAAAATTGTTTTCATGTTGTTTAAACTTCTTTGGGTGAGGTCTCCCCATTGAGCACAATATGTTCAATTTGTTTCTATTGTCTGGAGGTCTTTGGGTAATGTAATCACTATCATAAGTGTATAAAAATCATATTTGAGGTATTTATATGGTTTATAGGAAATATAAGTTTATACATATAGGAAATATAAGTTTATACATTGAGGTATTCAGTTATACATTGGATAATTTAACTGGAATACATTTCTAGGCAATGATAAAGAGAGTGTTTGTGGATCAAAGCTTATATACTCCTTCTGCCCTTAGCTAGTCTTTTTTCAGTCTAACTTTCTTCCGATTTGTAATATCTAATTATAATTTCTATTTTTAATTATATATCATATAATTTAACTTAGTTTAACTCATTTAAATCCCCAATTTTATTATTTAAATTTAACAATTTTTTTCAACAAAGTGTCTATTTGATAGTTTAGTCGACAAACTGCTCGTGCGACAACCACGTGGTCACCACTATACTACATTTTTAAGGATAAATTATTGATTAGGTTATTTCTAAAAAATCACTAACATCATCATATTATTATGTATGTATATAATCAACTCTAAAAAAAATTTCCCACACATATCATTTCTAATATAGATGACACATAGATTAGCAGTGACCATGATGGACCTTATAATGGTAGAGATTAGCAGTATGTAGTGGTGTTGACCCTTTTTGATGTTCAAACTCTGGGATTTTGAGACAGGATATCTCCTATAAATTTTTAATAATGTTATTTTTAGTTTGGTATTCCCCCATTATTCTTGGTTAGGTGTGTATTTTACCCCTTACAATTATGTATACCTTGTTGTTATCTAATATGATCCCTAGAGGTTATTGCACAAATTTTTTACACTCTAATGTTTATTGATTTCTTAAATATCTAAAAATATACATACAATTGTGTGTGTGCATGAGTATATATACCTTAGGATAAGACAACCATTTTAGTTATATTTATTTACAACACTTATCACTAGACCCTAGAATACTGAATAAGCTCGAAGAATATATTAAATGTCTGAATCGTTCTCTCTAAATTTCCATTATATTGAGGATGAAAGGTTATTCTAAAATTTAATTTAGTACCCAAATACTTTTTATTTTCTTACTAGAAACCAATTTATGTAATATCCCTCCGATCTGGCACTCTCTCATTTGGATGAAATAGGGTGGTTTTGGGACATCAAGCATGACTCTCCATATGCCAGAGGCTGCCGACTCGTAGTGGGGGTGTCATAAGTGTTGTGGGGAATCTATACCCCTGGCTAAAGAGTTACAACACAATGTAATAATCATATACAAATAAAAAATACTATATAGCACAAATAATGGAAACCATAAAATACAATGGAATAAATAAATATTAAAGCCAAATGAAATAATGCACTAAATAATAAAGGAATTACTTAATTTCATGATGTAATGTAATTAATTTTCATTCTAGAAGTAATAAAAAATAAGAGACTAACATACTAAAATAAAGACTCAAATTCAATGGCCCTGAAACCCATGTTAGTGTCATATCCAAACTCCTTCTCTTCCATTAATAAAACAATGAACAACAAGGTAATTTTACATAGTCCAAACCTACATCCATGTAATCTTCTTGGGTACCAAATGACAAACTGAATAGGTTGTGAGTATAACTTAGTAGGTTGACACCACCATGTCTAAACATAACCAGTCTGATCAAAATTTCATTAAATAATCCAAAAAATAGGTGTATTAATTAATTATATAATTAAATTAATACCACATCATCCTTGTTCAGAACCATGTCGTAATGTCTTCGATCATGTCTCACAACCATGTCAACCATAACTATATAACGATGGAAAAACATAACCTTCTTCGGTGCTATGTATGAATGTATATGAGCATGTATCATAACCATGCCAAGCATAACCATATATCCATGGTATAAATCACAAAAACCAAAGCCAAGTCTACTATACAATAATTTCAGCAATAAATCAAGTATGAGCTCAGTATATAAGAATTTCAACATGTGTTACATCCATTCTTGGTATATTAGTATTTCACCATGTATTTGGGCCAATCCTGGTATATATGTATTTCAACATGTATTTGGGCCAATCTTGGTATATAAGTATTTCAGCATGTATCAGGGCCAAGCCTGGTAAATATTAATTTTAGCATGTATCAAGGCCAAGTACAATATATAAGTATTTTTTCAATTAATCATAATGATTCTTAATATTTAAGATATCAAAATATCACATCATAAGTCTTAGTGGTTAATTATTAAATTAATCATTTTTATTTCAATTTCACAATTTGTTTATCATTTTTTCATAAACCAATAACATGTCAGTCATCTTATTAATCAATCAAAGACACAATGAATCTTTATCATTAAATCATCCAAAAGTCATGTCATCCTAAACACACTTTAAACCATTAGTCATATCATTTATAATCAAGGGTTAGCTCACCCGAACGGTATCCATAATCCAAATCTATAATAATTGAGTCCAAGGTATTCCATGCAATAATAAAATTTTTCATTTAATTAATTTAGGTTCACATTATGCTGGTGTAATTGAAATATTTTACATATTTGTAATTAAAGAGACCACCGGGTTATGGTTTAGACCCCCTAAAGTTATTCGGCAATTGAAAAATGCGTCCAATAGGATTTTCCAATGAGAAAGAAGGAACAGATGATCACAAGAAGGATCCTATATCATAACTGATCAAGATCAAAACCAATAGTGACAAAAATCAAGATATCACACTCAAACTACCAGAGAAAAAAGGGAGGGAAGGGAAAAAATAAACCAAACAACTCGCCAGGGATTGATTGCACAAATGGGACGTCCAAAAGCGATGTAAATGATCTAAGAATTCCTATAATCAATCCTTAGTTGAGAGAGGAAAGTATAAAAAGAATGAATGATGAAGTATCAAATGTATGACACACTTAAAATTGTTGTTTCCGATAATTACATGACATGTAATACATTTACACATCATGCATTCCTTTTAAAATGGATACATAAAAAACAATCACCTTGGATTATTTTTAACTCTGCTTGAACTTTACACAATGTAAAAACTTTATATGACATGTAACTATTTCACACCATGTACTTGTTTCAAGACCTATGCTTAGCATAATTTACATGTCTTATAGTGCCTTTACAGAAAGTGTAAATACCTCTTAGACAACATTAAGTCCATTTTTAACAAAAGGACCTGAACAACCTCCAAATCATTAAAAACCATGGAAAAACTATTAAAACCATTCAACATGTTTATATATATATCCCATTAATTAAAGAATGCATCCCCAAAACATTAGGTCATTTTTGCCAAAAAATACTCTCTATCTCCATACAATTCTCTTCGACCACAACTCAAATAAAAAACTAAAAGATGGGCATATCTCGAAAAAGAAGGGATCTTCTAACCTCACCACCATATAATTTCTCATCCTCAAGGTACTCCATGCATCACTATGGGGTCTCAGTGAAAACTTATGGGCACTATGTTTGCATTTATGAATGCCTCTCCCAAGCCTCGACATAAACATGCCCATGCTACCACCACACTCGAACCAAAGGTATCACCCTACCCCGAAGATACTTCTCCCTATGGTTCAAAATTTGTTTTTGATGATCCTCAAAGGATTCTTTAGCACTAATCTCAATTCCTAATACATCTATCACTTGATAAGGGTATGGATGAAAACTATGAATATGTGACATGTGAAACACATAATTCATGGAACTATAGTTTTGTGGAAGGGGTAATTGGTATACCATAGGACTGACCCAATCCACTATCTTAAAGAGCCCAAAAAACCAGGGAAAAAGCTTCATTTATTTCCTGATAAAGTGTTGCCCCAATCTAGGTGACAGCTGAAGGAAAACAATAATGACCAACCTCAAACTCCAAAAGTAGTCTCCTATGAAAAACATAGGATTTATTCCTACTCTGTGTGGTTACAAAACATTTTCTGATCAATTGAGCCAGCTCAGAAGTCTCCTGCATGAGAATAGGCCAAACAAGCAGAGACACACCTACCTCCAAACAACATAGATGCAAACAACATGACCTTTTATATAAATCAATTAAGGGATCCATTTGGATTGATTCATGGATGCTATGATTATATTAAAACACCAAGAGTTATATATTCTGCTCCCATAAACCACAAAAATCCAAAAAAGGATCATAACATATCCTCTTGAACCAGAATATTTTACTTAGACTAATTTTTAGTAATATGATGATAGGTCATTCTCAAAATAACATGTGATCCAAAATCCTTATGAAGACCCTTTTAGGGACATGATGTGAAATGATGATCTCTGTTTGAAATGATACTCCTTTGAACACCATTCAGCTGAACTACCTCACACACATAAGGACTACACAAATCATCGACTTTAAAGGTCTCCCTGAGAGGTAAGAAGTGGGATACGTTCTTCATTCGATCCAAAATCACATATAATAAATCATTATTATGGGTTTTTTTGGGTAATCCTGTCACAAAATCCTTAGTGACATCATCCCATTTCAACTCTAGAATGGGATAAGGTTGCAAACGACCATATGAACTCTAATTCTCATCTTTAACTTGAAGAAAGTTGAAATATCTAGCTACGAAACTCTCTACCCAATTATTCATTCCTGAAAACATATGTTTTCAATTGAGATCACATTAAATATTTGTTAAAAAAATTTGTACCACCCATATAAAAACATGAAACTCTCTCGTAATCTCCTTGATCAAACTCGTAGGAACCCATCCTCAGTCACAAAAAAGAAGTGATTTGGGACTACTAAGAAACCATCTTGATGTTGTCTCCCACCATATACACAATCTCTTAAAACTATTTTCTCCATATCAGAAAAAATTATTGGTCTTGATCCATTCCAAAAGCAAGGGTATAGTAGACGTCGAAGCCAAAGCAACTCATCCCTTAGACTCCCGAACATCTAGATGCATGTCAGCAAAGAGTGCCACCATCCACCACTCATCAAAAATCACTCACACTAACTCATTTTATGTATTTTGGATCAATAAATTTTCAATGATGTTTCCATATTCTAGTTCATAAATCAACTCAAAGTCTAAATACTATAGATATACAAACCACATCCTCTCTCGAAGGATCAAGTCCCATAGAGAAAATATGTACCTGAGGCTCTTGTGGTCTATTTATACCACAAACTTCTCACCCAAGATATACTTTCTCTAGTATCCCAGGTCATGTACCACTGCTCCATACTCCCAATCATGAGTCGGTTAATTCCTCTCACATGGCCACAATTTTCTAGAGCCATAAACAACCACTCGATCCTCCTACATCAGAACTTCCCTGAGTATAACTCTGAATGTGTCATAGTACACAAAAGATTCTTTAATCGGTACATGTAACATGGCGATAGAGAGGACATCATACCCTTAGAATCCAGAAAATCTCTCCCATAATCATTTGACTATAATAACTTCACCCCTTTCTTTGTCATCCCAGACACGGTGCCACCTGATGGGATAAATCTTAGATAAAGTGCTGATAATAACCCACCAAACCCAAAAAGCTCTGAATCTCAAAACAAAAATTAGGCCACTCCAAGTATACCATGACAGTAAATTTATATTCATCCACTAACACTCCAGAATTAGAGATGAAATGGAACAAGAAGTTAACTTTATCAAAGTAGAAACTGGATTTGGTTAACTTTGAATACAACTGATGCTCTATCAATGCACTCAAGATGATGTAAATATGTTGGGCATGATCATCTGCTGACTGGGAATACACTAAGATGTATTCAAAAAAACCATCAAAAATTGTTCCATGAAAGGATGAAATATAATATTCATCAATTTCATGAATACATACAGTGAGTTATTCAAACCAAGAAGCATCACTATAAACTCATACAATCCATACCTACACCAAAAAGCAGTCTGAGGTATGTCTGCTAGTCTCACCCTAAACTGTTGGTATCTAAAACTCAAATAAATCATGGATAAGATCTTATCACATAGCATATGATTGAATAGATCCTCAATACATGTAAGAGGATAACGGTTCTTGAATGTCATTTGGTCCAATATCTAATAATCCACTCACAGACATAAATATTCCTCAGCCTTCATGGAAAAGATAATTGGAGAACCCATTAGAGATATAAAATTCCATATAAAACCCTTAGTTTTCAGTTCTTCCAATGGAGCATTTATCTCCCAAAGTTCAAATGGTTCCATTATATAAAGAATGATAGAAAATGGATATGCTCCCGGTACCAGCTCGATCGTGAACTCGATCTCTCACTTGGGATGGATACCATAAAACTCATGTAAAAAGACATCCTAAAATGGTCTACCACTGGAGGAAAATAATCCTCCTGCATTCCACCATCATTTAGAGAAATAATATCTATCTGATCTACGATACAATCTAATCTGCACCGAATTGTGACTGCATTACCAATATGAATATCCCACTCACCCTAGTAAGCATAACTTCCACCTTCTAGAGATAGAAAGATAACTCTCCTTTGGAAACATTCGATATGAGCCTAGTATAGAACTAGCCAATCCATTTTGAGAATAAAATTGAAAGTTATTATTTCAAGTGCAAACTATTTCCAAAATAAATGGTATCCACTAATCTCTATAAAACTTGCCTTACAACATTTGATATTATTTGACCACAATCCCAATGGTTTATCGACAGTCAAAACACCATGCAAGATTTAAAAATCTAATACCAAACCATTTAAAAAATTGAATATAAAAAAGGAATACGATGATCCTATATAAAAAACACAATCAATGGTAGATGATACAAGAATAATTCCTCTGACAGTAGAAGGTTATTCATCCAAAATATATGGAGTAGTCTACATAGCGTGCAGTTAACTAACCCCTCCTCCTTGGGATCCATCCTCACTCCCCTGAGATATTCCCTCTTCATGGTATTTCCATTCCTACAATGGGTTTCCACATCCCATTCATTCACTAGAAATTCCTATAGAACTTTAATTACCTATCTACCGAGGAGTAGATGAGTCCTTCCCAAATGCGGGTAACTATCATGATCCCCTTATACTACTCTATTACTGCATGCCCCAAAAAACCCTCAGTAGGTGGCCCATACTTCCACAAGCATGAAACTCCAAATAAGGGTATGGATACTGTGGTTTTTTGTGACACATATTTCCACACTGATAGCACTATAAAATAGAATGGTCCTAAGATGTATTCCCACCCTCCTAACTACTATGACCACTATTGCGTTTGTGAAAACTATCATAGTGATGCTTATTTTCACAAGAAGAAGATTTCTTAGTTCACCCTAATGAAACATCCTTGCCGCTGCTCGAGGCCTACCTCATATTTCCTTCCATTATGAATGCCTGATTTAGCACGTCTTGAAAACTGCTCAGGCAGAACATGTTCACCTATAACTCGATCTCACAGTGAATATGATCATGAAAACATCTCACCCTTGAGATCTCATTAGCTTTCAAATATGGTGAAAAGCACCGTAGGTTAGTAAATCATTTAGCATATTTTATCACTAACATGACCTCCCATGTCAGGTGCATGGAATCACGAGCCTTCTCACCCCTTAACAATTCAGGATAGAAGTGGCTTAGAAAGTTCACCTCAAAGTCCTTCCATGAGAAATCATCATACTTCCTAGCCTAATATAGAATATCCCACCATTTCATGGAAGGTCCTTGAAGAATATACAAAACAAGCATCACCCTCAAATATACAAGTGTCTCATGATGCTTAAAGATCATCTAGATTAAATGAATCCAAAACATGGATACTTGGGGTCCTACATTCCTTGTGAGAAAAGGTGTTTATTGTAGTTGAAACTCTCTCATCATCTCAGACCATGAAGGCATGATGAAAACATTCTCCCTTTCCATTAATCACATGATTCTATGGAAGCTCTCGATAAGCTGAACATCCATCTGATCCCCAATAGCTACAAGAATATTTGAATCAAATATATTAGGAACATGTTTATTTCTATTATCATGATTCTTGTCTTGAAGATGACGTGGATTCATTTTCTCTATAATACAAAAACACTCATTAGAACACTGTCTATCAAGAAGGTCAACCTCAAGAGGAGACAAAAAAAGAACCACTCACTCTTGGTCTTTCTAAACATGGATTACAAGTTTTTTTGCATGAAATATCAATTTATTTATTTCCTTCCTCAGATATAACAGGTATCTTATACCACTATTCAAACAAGTATGAATATATCACATGCAATAAATATGTCCCTATGATGAAAAATTCAGGTCAATATATATCCCAATGTGACTATCATGATGAATTCTTACAAATTTCATTCCACACTAGGTAATGAGTATAAATCATAATAAATAATGAAATCACACAACATGTGAATCACTCCGAGTGAAATAAAATCAATCGTAACAAGAAAGCAGTATTAACAACAATCCCATCTATGGACACTCAGATTTTCCCTTATACACAGGTTAACTACTCCCATTAACAAGCTATATACCATGTCCCGAAACATTGTAGTATCATTTATATATTTCCAAAATAACAAACAAATAGAAAAGAAATACCCGATTCTCTAATACCACTTTGTAATGTCCCCTGATCCTACACTATCTCACATGGTGGAAAGGGTTTTTTATGAGATCTCAAGTGTGCCTCCCTATATGAAAAAGTATTCTAACTAGTATTGGGGGTGTAATAAGTATAGTGGGGAGACTATACCCCCTATTTATAGAGTTAACACATAGAAAAATATTGATATAACAATAAATAAATTTCATATTTTGAAAATAATGGAAAATTGAAATACAATAGAATAACTCAATATTAAAGCCAACTGAAATAATACAATAAATAATTAAGGAGTATTGTAATTTCATGTTGGAATGTAATTAAATTTCATGCTATAAGTAATACAAAATAAGAGAGTATTATACTAAAATGAAGACTCAATGTCATCGGTCTCGAACCCGATGTCGGTCTCGTCTCAAAATCCATTCCATCCAGTATGAAAACAACAACAACAAAGTTCATTTTCCAATTTCCAAACCTGTATCCATGTAATCTACTCAGGTACCAAACGATGATCTGAATAGGGTGTGAGTATAACTCAGTCGATCAACACCACTAGTTCTAGACATAATCAGTCTAATAAAAAGTGCATGTAATAATGAAATAAATAGCTATATTAATTATTAAAAAAATTAAGTTAATACCACATCAAGTTGCTTCAGAATCATTCCATAAAATCTATGGACATTTCTCACAACCATGCCAACTAGAACCATATAACCATGGAAAAACACAACCTCCTTGGATCCATGCTGGAATATCTCTAATCATGTCTCACAACCATGTCATCCATAATCCTATATCCATGGTATAAATCACACAAACCTTGGCGAATCCCTCTATATAATCATTTTTGCAATATATTAGGGAAGAGACTAGTATATAATCACTTAATCAAGGATCAAGGCCAACCCTGATATGTAAGTGTTTCAACACGTATCAAGGCCATTCTTGGTATATAAGACTTTTAGGATGTATCAGGGCCAAGACAATTATATAATATTTTCATTATGTATTATGGCCAAGCCCAATATATAATAATTTCAGAAATAATTCACAACAAGTCATAAAATTAAGGATATCATAATATCACATCATAAGGCTTAATGGTTAATTATGAAAATTACCATTTATCGTTCAATTTCACATTTTTTTTATCATTTGGTCATAAAAAATTACATGTTAGCCATCTCAATAGTCATGCCAATCCATGGTGAATCTATATCAAGATGTTACCCAAAACTCATGTCATGCTAAACACACATTAATCTATTAGTCATATCATTTATAATCAAGGGTTCTCTTACATTAATGGTAGCCAAAATCTTGGTCAATAAGAATTGAATCTAAGGGATTACAAGGAAGAATTCAATTAACTATTTAATTAATTTAGGCACATTTTATGTTTATGCAATTCCAATATTGCAAATACTTTGAAATTAAAGAGATAATAGAGTTAAGGATTAGACTCCTAGAAATTGAACAATGATTCTATAAGGATTTTCCAATGAGAACGAAGGTGAAAATGATTGGAAGAAGGATCTTAGATCATAATATATCATGATTAAATCTAACAATGACCACGGTCAAGAGATTACACTGCAACTGCCGAAGAACAAAGGGAGAGAAGGTAAAAACTAAAGAAAATGACTTACCGAGGATTGATTGCACAGAAAGGAAATCCAAAAGGGGTTTAATAGATCTAATATCACCTAGAATTCTTTCTAGGTTGATAGAGGAAAGGATAACCTGAAGGAATGATTAAGTATCAAATTCAAAAAACACTTAAAAATACTACTCCAGATAATTAAATGATGTGTAAAACATTTACATGTAATGTATTCCTGTTAAAAGGGATACGCTAAAAAATCCATCACCCTAGAATATTTTTAACTATGCTAGAAATTTATATAACATGAATAGTTTATATGATGTGTGACAATTTTACACCATATACAAGTATCTCGGCCTATGTATGGAAACATTTACACATCATGTAGCACCTTTACATAGCATGTAAATCCCCTGCATACAGCTTTGAGTCATGTTTCAACAAAAGGATCTGAACTACCTATAAAGATTTTCAATGCATGGAAAACCTTCATAAATCCATTGAAAAGGGTTATATATATAATCCATTAATTAAAAAATTGTGCATCCCTGAAATTTATTTCATTTTCCCAACAAAGGCTCTTTATCTCCAAATAAGACTCAGCCACGACAACTCAAACAAAAAACTCAAAGAGGGACATAGTTGAAAACATATGAGATCTTAAAAAGATGAATTTTTTATCATGATCAGATACAATGGAAATATATACTCCATGTAATCTAATTATCTATTTAACATAAATTCAAAAAAGTTGATCTAGAGACATAATAACTCAAATGGGAATAAAATGAGAAGATTTAGTTAATCAATCATCAATTACACAAATTGAGTTATTACCTAGAGATGAATTTGTTAATTACACCAAAAAATACATTGATATATTCTACCATTTCCATTTTGGAACTAGTAATGTCTAAATTATCTCCTTTAGTAATTGGAATTTGACTTTAACCTATTGATAAGTGAAACTATTCAATATAAAATTATCATTTAATTTACTTATTCCTTCCCTCTTAAATGTTCCGAAAGTTTTATATACATTTTTTATGATAGTATGAATAAAAAATAGAGAGATATGAAACTCACTGAATAGTTATTTCTTCAACTGGAGGTCACATGAAATACATACCCTTTTTTTATCTACAAATAATTTCTTTATCAATATTAAATTATATAAACATTCCTTTCATAACCAATTCTACCTTTTTTGTAAAAAATGTATTCCTTTTTAGTTTTCTTAGTTTTATTTAGAAAAAATGATTATGCTGACACCTGAAAGAAAATAAATGGAGTTCCTGCAATCAAAATTTCAAATACCACATTCTTCTAATCATTAACCAAATTATCATGTTCTAGATGTATCATAGATAATGACGCATTACCATTTCAACTCAAAGAACCTTCTACTCTATTTTCTTTACCTAAATGATAATTAATTTTATTTTCACAATACTTTATCAATTCCATCAATATCCTCTGTCTCATGTTAAACACTTTATGAGTGAACATATACTTCAAAATTGTATGATTATTATATATTTCAAACCTTACATCGTATAAATTTTGTCTCCAAATTTTAAAATCAAATAGTATAACTTCCAATTCAAGGTCATGTATAGGAAAATTTTTCTCATGGGGTTTTAATTGATGTGAAACAAATGAAATTACCCAATAATTCTGTATTAAAACAAAACCCATAACACTCAAAGAATCATAATATTAGATAATAATGTAACCATTTCTGGATGCTAGGAAATAATCTTGATCATTAAATATTAATATTTTTGATTCCAACAAATATTTATTTAATTCCTTTGTCTAGATTAATCTAAATCCTTTTCATATTAATTTGGTTAGTAAGATAGATAACCATGTAAATTTTTCAATAAACCACCGATAATATCCTCTTAACCCTATAAAATTATGAATCTTTGTTACATTTATAGGTCTTGTCCACGAATCAACCACATTGTTTTAGCATGATAAAATATTAACCCATATATATTTATAATATGTAAAAGGAATGAAATATTCTTTGACCAAAATTCAAATTTGATAAATTTTCTATATAACATAATTTTTAAGGTTTATAAAATTATACTTATATGTTTTTCATGATCCTCAAAGATTTTATAATAATATAAAATATCAATAATAAACACAACTGAAAACTTATCCAAATATTCGTGGAAAATTCTATTAATAATATCCATAAATATATGTATAGAATTTTTCAACCCAAATAGGATAAATACAAACATGTAATACCTATACCTAGTATGCAATGTTCTTTTTGGAATTTCATCCTCCTTCAACATCAACTAGTAGTTCCTAGAACTTAGATCATCCTTTATAAAATTATAAGATAACTGGTTTTGGTCAAAAAATTCATTTCTATGTGATAAATATTATTATTACCAATAATGTCATCCAAAACTCTACAATCAATGTAATGCCTCAATCAAATGTGCCAGGTTTAATGAAACCTTTATCAAGTAGCTCATACGAACTTCTTTTTCAATTCTAGAAATTTTATAAGAGAAATTAGAAATATGGGTTTCAAAATTGGATTAGAATCATGCAATTATTTAATAGAAAATTAAGCTTCTCAATTATGTATAATACCAGGAAACTCATTAGAAAAAACATACTAGTATTATTTTACTACTGATAGATCATTAATTTCAACAGTCCCCTTCTTTTAAAAAATATGTGAAAGGTAAATTTATTTTCCATATTTTATGAATCTATCTCCTTCATGATATATTATCAATGGTATGGATTGATTATTATATTCAAAATGAAACAAATTATAGAAAATAACTTCTTTAGCCCTACAATTTCTCATATCCTGGTAAACTAAAATCCAATCCATACCTATAATAAATTCTAAGTATATAATGGGAAATTCAACATGGTTGTAATGGAAATCCCTTCCATATATGATAACAATAAGATATTTATAAACTCTTGTCGCCTTAATACTATACTCAGTTGTTTTTCCAAAACATCAAGAATTTATTTCTTGAGGTGATAATTTTAGTCTCCCACAAATTTATCCAAAATGAATGAATGTGTAGACCCTAAATAAAAAAATAAATTATCATAATATGAATAAAAAAGAAATATACCCATTACTACCTCATTTTATTGCCCAAAATCTTATGAAGTAGTCAGAAAGGATTTTACCACACCCTTCTTATTGTGTTCTAGTTTCTTCCCATAACCAGTGCTCTTCTTCAGACATGCATCCACATAATGACCCATATGATTACATTTAAAAATCCGTACTACATATTTATCAATATTTTTCTTACACTACCAAGGTATTTTTATTTATAATAATGATCCATAATCCCAAAAATACCACATTATATACACTCCCTAGATTTTATATGACATTCCCTATGATATTTTTTACCACACCTGTCCCATTCTATAAATGTGATTTTCTTACCATCAAATTTCATTTAAATATTATTTCTCATTTCCTTAAATCTATACCTATTTTTACAAATGTTTTCATAGAACACCTAATTATTATAAAACCCCATTTGTACATTCTCATAACATCAAAAAATTGTTCTCATAACTTTTTTATTCTTGTGACACCAATTCCCTTTGGTATATTAGCTTAAATCCAATGTATAACCAATTGATTTTAATATCAAGATCTCAAATAAAATTTGGTGTGTATTTTCCCTATCATGTACAATTTACTTCATATGTGGCCACTAAATCTTCTTCCTTTTTCCTCAATTCCAAGAATTTATTTTCCATCCTAAGTGTAACAACCTTTGGAAAACATTTCCCAAGTGAAAAGATCCTTAAATCTATCTCATTACTTAGTTTCATTATCTTATATTTCTATAGTATTCCTAACCATTGATCACCATTTATTAGATTCAGCTTCAAAACATAAAATAGAAAGAGTTACCTTTTGATGATCTAAATAAAACGTGACTTTTAATATCATTTCTAGAGATTTAATCTATCCCCCAGCTAGAACTAGGTTAGAAGATCCATGAAATATTGGAGGGTGTTGTCTCATAAAATGCTCCAATATTGACTTGTTACTCTATGTTAGATATGGATTCTCTCTAGCATGGATACCACCACTATTTATAGGCTATGAAAAATATTCCATAAAAAATACTGCTCAGTTCCAATTCTAGATATTTTGGATTATTGATTTGGAAGTATATAGACTTCTTGGTGTCCTCCTACTTTACCTTACCTTTTTACTCTATTGAAAACCATTCTGAATAGATATATTTTTGACAAAGAAACACAATAATAATCAAATTCAATTACATGATAACCACAAATTCTAATCACTTGAGGATATTTACATACACTATCATAACATCAAAAATTATATACAACTTTTCTATGATATAATTTAAAAGGAACCAACCTTAAACAATCCATAAATTATATAATTGTGAAAAAATCATTTTAAATCCCTCTTGAAGATATTTTAGATTTATTTTTTAGAGAATCCTGACACCACCCTTACATAAATAGATATTACATCACAAAGTGAACACTTCCACTCAATATCCATTTTCCCACAATACAAACATTTAAATAAATAAAAATATTTCTATTTATCGCATATCTTCAATATTTTTATCTTAACCTCATGTTTGTAACAACTAATTCTTAAAACCCTATAAAAATAATTTGAAACTGTGGTATGAGAACATAAATTTCAATAATGGATACATAAAATGAAATAAATAAATAACCACAATATTAAATTAATACTCATAAGAATTTACCATTTTAAAAATAAACATTGAGCTCTAAATAAACATTTTATTTCCTAAAAAAGCATCTTAACTGTCACGATTCGACCCTACCCAGGCTCGATCCGCAACTACCCTAAGCCTGCCTCCATAGGCCAGGGGCTGGAAACTAGCGCCTAAGGCACAACAACTCGGGGAGGCCTTTGCCTAAGTACCTGTACACACACACGCAGCACACTCAATGAAAAAGTGCAGAGTAAAAGAAAAGACAAGCAAAGTAAAGTGCAACTGCTATATATATAACCCACAAAGTGAATCAACCTCTAAATAGTACAATTAAAGTGTTGAAAAGGAAAAATGGGAAAAACACGCGCCTAACTAGAAAAAGGTGCCACAACCCGGAAACAGGTAAACAAAATAAACAGCTGACGGGTCTCCCACCTGGAACCTGGCTACGACCACCGCACGTGGTCCAAGCTCCCAAGATCCTATGCTCCACTGAAGTCACGACCAACATGTCTGTCATCTACAAGGTCACACCAAGTGCGGTAAAAGCCCAAGCAGGGGTGAGTATAAAAATACTCATTAGGATACCCCGAAGGCTCTAGGGAGCAACAAAGGAGGTACCGAAGGGTGAGCAGTAGATCGAACAGGGAGTAGAACAGAAGTACAACAGAGAGTGCAGTAAAGAGTCCAGATCAACCCAACAAGAGAAAGAAAGGTAGACTCATCCAGGCACAAGGAGCTAGAAACGGTGAGAAGATGAACATCCTGTCGAGTCTTCACTACCTATAGCATGAGAGTAGACTCTTCCAACCACGAGAAGCTAGACACGGAAAGCACGTGGCATACCCCACGCATCTTTGCCTCTCCTGGAAGGAGAGTAACCAAACCCAAGAAGAGGGTACCGAAAACAAGGTATATACATATCTTTATGCTCTGTCAAGAAGCCTGAACAAGACCGTAAGGGGATCTCCATCCCGTAGCTCAGCCCAAGAAAGTGAGTAACCAACAGTCCCAGAAGTAGACTCCATCGATGCACAGCATCCCGCACGTCTGCCCCGAACCGCAAGTCAAGGGGCTCAATCACCACACATCAACATTATCCTCTTTGGGCGGCACTGACTCACCCGCAGGGTTTTAGATCGCGTCACAAGAACACGTCTTGGTGGGGAAAGCGCCCCTCGTACTTGAGAGTTCTAGGGAAAGTCAAACCACACCTCGTCACTTCCCAACAGTCGAGAGGTCTTCTCAAAGTCAAAGTCATCACCACACTGACCTGTATAACCAAGGGTATCGCTCCGGTAATCACGGAGGAAAGCCACAGGATAGCCTAGTAGAAAGGACTGAGCCTGGAATGCCAACAGGTGTCCCACTGCCCAGCCCTACTGGATGGTAATTCATAACCAACTATCGGGTGACCCACTGCCCAGTCCTGATGGAGGGTAAACCCTAATACATCATCAGGTGACCCACTGCCGAGCCCTGCTGGAGGGTAGACCTGGAATAAGTCGACAAGCAACCCACTGCCCAGTCCTGCTGGAGGGTAGACCTGGAACTAGATGATGGGCAACCCACTGCACAGCCCTGCTAGAGGGTAGACCCTAAGAGGTCGTCGGGTGACCCACTGCCCAGTCTCTGCTAGAGGGTAGACCCTAAATGCGTCGTCGGGTGACTCACTGCCCAGTATCTGCTGGAGGGTAGAACCTAAGTGCGTCGGGTGACCCACCGCCCAGTCTCTGCTGGAGGGTAGATCCTAATAGCGTTTACTTCCAGAGTATACCATGTTCTATCCCAAAGGCTATCGTGCACACGGAACCCAGCGTCAATGTGAAGGCATGACGTAACAACTCCACCTCAAAGACCCAGCCACGACCAACCAAAACTAGTGAATCATTTATATCAATCTCCCAAGAGTGCGCGATCACACGCAAAGGGTCCGCTTCAAACAAGGTAGGACGAACCACCACCGGAGCACCTTTCATGCTCCACAATTAATAAGATCGTGCAAGAGGCTCAGCACAACCAAACGAATCTCACCGTTGTAATCCTCGCAGAGAAACACGCGAGATAGACTACTAACTCCCCCGAAACGGTCAACCAGTGAAAAAGGTACTATTCACCATAGCCAGGTCTATGTGTGGCCCACCCCAAGATCCCGAAACTGAACAAATGGATCATTCCATTGTGATCTCCTTGGAAAAACACAGGGGATTGACTACTCAATCGCCCAAAAAGGACACCCGGTGGAAAATGTACTATTCACCGTAGCCAGGTCGGGTGGGACCCACACCACGTCCCCGAAAAAGGTCGGGCGAACTGCGCCATCACAATGGTCTCAGAAAAGCACGTCAAATTGACTGCTTACTTGCGTGGAATGGGTATCCGCAGAAAAAGATGCATTCCGGCTTACCGCGCACGAGCGATACCACGTGGGACCCGCACCCCGGTCCGCAAGTGCTACAAATGGATCGAACCGTTGCGATCCTCTCAAAAATGACCCTCATGGGGCTCGCACCATCGTGCGTAAAAAGATCGGGAGGATTACACCATTGCAATCCCCTCGGAAAAAATTCCAGAAACAACTGCCCGCACGCCCCGAACGGACATCCGATGAAAAGGTCGTGAAACGCTGCACGCAGCTCAAAAGACGGGTCGTGGTTCCCAAGACTCAACTCTAGATTCAACGCCCGAAACCACCTTGCAAATCTCCGCCCCGGCACCAGGGTTCCAACGCCACTGACGGCGCTCAAAACGGACATCGGATGCGTCTGCGCCGCTCAAAACAAGAATTCTCGGGATGGCGTCAATCCCCTCGATGTACGTGTCGCGCCACCGAGGCCCCCGTCTCGGGAATTATAATTGCCTGGGACCATCTCAAAAAGTATTTCTTGCGGTTAGGTCTGCACTTCCATCGACGGCACGCAAAACGGACACCCGTAGCCCGAAATACGGGCGTCCAATGATAGAAGGGGAGAATCCCCTTGGGCCGGACCGGCCGGCCCACTGGGAGTCCGACCCAGCCGCCTGGGTCTGCCCCAGCCGAACCCGCGGGCCATCGCACCGCGGCCCGCCACCTCTCGCGAGGCTACGTCGCCCACGCGCCGCACGGGCGCCTCCTCCACCGAACGGCCGACACGGCCGGTATTTCCTTTTTTTTCACGCGGAGACCCGCCTGTGGCGAGTCTCGGTCTGCCGTCGGGGTCGCACACCGCGACCCCTCCTCGCCCGCACCGGCGAGGCGCCGCCCGGACGGATGGACAGCCTCCTCCACTATTGCGCTTGAAGCCCGCGGCTGACCGCCCCGCTGCAACCGCCGACTACCACCGCTCCGCCGAACCCCCCTCAAGGAGCCGCCGCCGCCCGGCTCGCCGGGCCGCCGCCCTCGACCGCCGGAAATCACAAAAATCCGCAAACTTCGCCGGATGATTACAAAAGCGTCGGAACTCGGATTTTCGATCCGAAAAGACCGTCGGGAATCTCAAAACCATTAATACGCACTAATGGGATTTTTTTGGAATATCGGGCAGCAAATCGATGGGGAAAAATTAGGACGAACATGGTGTGGGAATAAAAAACGAAATAAAAATGACTCCTACCTCTTGGTCGTTGCCCGAAGCTTCACGGAGGATCCGCCACCTTGTCATCGCCTTGCCAAAGCTTCCTCTCCAGAGTAGAGGAGGAGAGGGAAGAGGGTTAGAGGGATTCTCCAGGGGGTGAACAAGGGAGGGGGAAGGGGATGAGGGTTTAAATAAAATCAAAAAAAATTAATTAACTTAAACCCGTAATTTGACCCGCATCTGAAACCTTCGACAGAGTCGAGGTTAGGCCTCCCCTAGGACATACACCACCTCCCGAGCACAACAGAGGTCTCGTAATTTTAATCTGAGATGTCGTTCAAATGTTATTAAACATAGCGCCCGAAGCCGCCAAATTACGAAAACGCCCCTAGGGCCATTTTTCACAGACAGACCGCGCCCGCAAAACTTATACCCCTCCTAGGGTAAACATCACACTCCAAACTCAACGGTGCCCTCGGTTTTCCAATCTGAGCCACCATTTAAGAGATACTTGAGTTTCACCATTAAACGAATAAATTAATTAATTAATTTATCCGTTTAACGTTCCAGAAGTGGGCGAGGGGTCCAAACGTCCCGTGCCGACACGCCTTATGTCTCTCTTAGGGTAAAAACCCCATTCCGGACCCATTCGTACACTTGGATCTCTGATCTGAAGCACCGTTTAGGAGTTATCCCATTTATTTGGTGTTTCCAGTGTGAACGCACTGATAATTTAATTTTGGCCGCTCTGGGGCTCGGAATCGCACGCCTTCTGAAGGCGCTGCTCTGGAATATCGTCAAGCATATTCCAAATTCTTTTACATAAAAAACCGGGTTCTTACATTAACCACACAATGGATTTCATAAAAAATTTCATAATAAATATTTCATGAAAAATAAAACTCATAAAAGTTTCATTGTAGTCAAGAAAAAATCATGATTTTTTTTTCAAAAATTTATACATTTCACACTTAAGAAATAGCATGTACATTACATTAAAAATAATCTAAAAATATTAAATTGTGAAATAAAAATATTTTCGTCAATACTAATAGAAATAATAGATAATTAATATAGATAAATTTGCCCATTATTTTCATATCATTCTTACATTTACTCTTGCATATACACAGTGCATTGGAGAGGCATATTAGGCTCACCCATTCAGTTTGTATAACGGAACAAACCATTCGTTGTTTATAATGAATCCATCCATGGTTGGTTTATAATAGAAACACCCATAATAAAAAATTATTCCCATGAACAATAAAATAATCCTAACACATGAAATCTTTCAGACAAAAAATATTATGTTCACCCATACGAAAATATTTTCCGGATATTGAAATATCTATTCAATTTAAAACCCTTTTTGAAAATACCAAGAACATATGGAAATATAGATTTTCATTGAGAAAAAACGAATTTTTTTAAATTAATCCAAACATAAAACAATAGTTATGATTGTGGGATAAACCATTGATGTCATATACATTAAAATATAAAATTTAATTTTCCATTTGTTCAAAATGTTATATACAAAATATAAAATATTCCTTTTGAAAAACATTTAAATAATGTAAGAAGTGACATAAAATATACTTTATATTTAATTAATGTCCATATAAATACATCAAAAAAATCATTTTATTATTATTGACATGGATTAAAAATGATTTATATAATTATCCTTTAAAACATTTAGAAGGAAGTTTTTAACGTAATGTATCCCTTACCTCAAGTATGACTCATCATGTACATTCCTTATATTCATAAATAATAAAATTTTATTAATTATTTAATTTCATAATAACCATTATAAAGTTTATTATTCATTTTATTTTATATATTAACATTTTATTTATAATTTCCTAATCAATAATGTGTGTGTTGGATATTTCGACGATAATCGACTTATACATTCAGAATGGACTTGGTAAATTTTCTATAGTAAAATAGGTCATTATTCAAACTTATTTAGAATAATAATCATGAAATAATTATCATTTTTTATACATTAATTAATTTTTTTAAAATAAACGTTGAAAGATAAATATGAAAAATTAATTACATTACAATCATGGTGATGTTAGTCGTACGTATGCATGAGCAACATTTCCATTTTTCAAAGGACATAATGAAAATAAAGTAAGTATCATTATAAAATTATATAATTATTATTATATAATAAATTTAATATTATTTAATTAAATATACTTTCATATAGTATCCATGTTATGTGGTCATGAAATAAGAATTACATCACTTCGTGGTGGTGGTAATCGACATGTACACATGAACGATGCTATCATTTTTCAATGGATGGATATATATGAATGTAGATGAAAACATATATTTATAGAATGATAAATATTTTTCTGAATAATATATATATATATACATTAAATCCATCCTTATAACCAGCCACAAGTGGCAATTATGGAAAATGAATTTCAACGGTTCGCAGGACAGTAGTCTGCTGTACACATGATTGATGGTTTTGATTCGAATTTGATGGAAGTGAAGATGGATTTAGGTTTATACATTAACATAATAACATCTTGGTAAATGTAATATATTTATTTTATTGTGTTATATTGTTTGAATTCTATTTGTAGGAGGTAAAAGAAGAAATTGAACGAATATTCGTGGTAATGAACTATAACTCTGATTTGGAAAACCTATTTAGGTTGATACCTAAATCCTAACTATGTTGGTTTTTGTATCAAACCAGAGACTCTATGAAATGGGGAATGTTTTTAGTAATGTATTTGACCATGGATCAGATGATATAGAGTGCTCAGAAAGTGTGAGTAAGAGAGGTGAGGTGGTAAGCTCTTATAAGTGATGAGAGGGGAACTCTTGGAATTTATTAAAATATAAATTTAATTTCATTTAGAAATGGATAAAAATTGATATATTATAAATACAGTAAGATTTTAATTCTAAATTCTAGCGCCCAATAAAATTTGGACATGTTTATTTAGTTTGTTCTCCCTTATCCCTTGTTTTAACCTCC
Organism: Viscum album; assembly: GCA_963277665.1. Taxonomy (NCBI): domain Eukaryota; kingdom Viridiplantae; phylum Streptophyta; class Magnoliopsida; order Santalales; family Viscaceae; genus Viscum; species Viscum album. The sequence goes on from OY728140.1 coordinate 349,281,468, forward strand.
GATTAACCCTTCTGATAATTTCCATGATATCAAAGTTTTTTACACTTTAAGGTTTATAAAGTTACTATAAAAGGAAAATTTACCAATAAATATACCATGGATTATATGGTAAACCATAACCCATTCACTTGGACAAATAAATAAATTTAAATAATTTTTAATCATTTCATTTCTTGAAACAATCAATTAATTTTACTTTGAAAACAATATGAAAACAATGGAATTATAATATAATCAATTAACACAAAACTAGTATGTTATTTTTATCTATAAAATTTGTGGTAAACTATAACTCACAATATAAATATTACTTTTAGAGTTTTTAAGAACATTTACATGAATTTTCTCCAACTTTCACAAACACTGAGTGAACATTCTATAAGCGTTTTAGGTAATTATTTCTTCTCTAAAAATAGAAAAAAAATTAACATGATTAAAAATATTCATATTTAAATTCCCATTAATAATTAAACATAATAATTTTTTCTACTTTCCAAAAAAATTATAGATATTAAATGTAATAGAGTGACACTTTTGACTTTATCTTTTTCTTAAATATTATAAGGGTCAAAATCAAAGATATGTGGAAACATAAGGTCATATTTTAGATATTTAGATTATTATAAATGAAATATACCAATCCAATGAAAAATATTCAACTGTTTGAGTGGATTTAAAGTCTTACCACATTATTTTTAACTCTAATTAACCTATTTTACATTTACCATGTAAACAAAAATTTATTATGGGTACTATTAATAATGAAAAAATAAAGACATATTTCAAAAATTTGTATATTTGAATCCAAAAATGGAATCTATTTTTCAATATTTATTTTCTTGATGTGGTATAATTTAATTTAAAATTAAACTTAGAAAACACGATTAAAAATAGATTTTCTAAAAAATCTTTTTTAAGTGATAAAATGTTTGTATACAAAATTCATGTTTAAAATTCATTACAAAGTCTATAATTGGATTATGTTTATTAAAAATTATCTAATTAAATTTTAAAACTTATCCTAAATATAATATTAAATTTTAAATACTTGATAACAATATATAGTTCCAAATAAAATCAGTATTTTTCACTATTCATTGAAAAAATAATTTATTTGAAATTCTAAAAAAATTATCCCTAATAAAATTTTTTATGGCGATTTAAAAAATGAATTTAATTTTCTTAACTTAAAATTCAAAAATTTGAAAATAAATCCTTTAAAAAACGTCATATAATAAATGTAAAAAAATTAAGTAAAAATAAAACTTTTTCTTTTTGACTATAAAATTACTAAATAATATTATTGTGAATACATCTGTATAATTTATAATAAATGAATGTTAATAAAAAGAATTACATGTTCTATCATTGACAAGGTTGTTACATAAACACTCTTCATGAGTTTTTGAATGTATTTACTCTACCCTATCTATTCCAACTTCAAACTCATTAATTTCCTCATTTGATAATGCTTTAATAATTACTAAATTTTATAATACCTATCTCAGCTTCTATTTATTATTCAAATTTTAATCAACCTCATCATCTATGAAATATTCCTTATTTATTACCACATCCTTCATACTAGACAATCCATGGATGGATTCTCAAACATCTGGTTAGCTTTTTTTCTCTCCAACTTAGCATCAAAATTTATGGCCAATCATAACTAGCATCTCAAACTCATAAAAAACATGTGATAAATAGTGTTTTTGTAAACCATAAAAACATGTTATTTATTAAAATTAACTAAATCTCTAGAATCATCATATTCACTATACAACTCCCTTTAATATGTTTATCCATGTACTCTAAGAATTAAAAAAACATTCCCATTGTCAAGGGAAGTATCTCTATCTCTATCCTCATTGATAACATGTTAATAGATCTTCCTTATCATATCCAATGGAAGATATATTTATACCATGTGATCCATAGTAACATCCAAGATGTATCTCAAACATATCTAATGGTATTTTTAATCCCCTTTAGTACACTTCACCAATATAAAAACCCCAAATTTTTATAAATGAATATTACATATTTTTAGATGAATATAAATTACATTATATGAACACATGCCTAAGGACCATAATGGGTTAGTTCATTTGTAGACTCGAAACTCAATCTTAATAATTCATGAAAGATCTTCAATGTCTCCCATAAATATCTTCCCCATTAGTACTCATATTCAAGAACATTATTTATATCATGGGGAAAGTAAAATTAAGAAAGTGTGATATCGAATTCTCATTAAAGATAAAAAAGGAGATACATATGAGTACCATTCAAATAAGGTATGAGTACATGTAAAGAACATTTGAAAACCATACCCTTTATATCTGATGTCATAACCCTAATTCATGGAATAAAGATTTGTATTTCATAAGACATGAATAATAATACAATCAAAGAACATGATCCATAATAGAATAACATAGGCATAAGAAATAGATTTATTACATACTCATAAGAATAGAAAATCATCTGTGAAGGATACCCACCAAGACATTCATAACTTGTTTGGATTGGGCTAACCACTCGTGTACTTACCTCGGTCATGGGATAACCACTAGTGAACCCTCTTTTTCAGCAGTTAAACCACCTAGACAGTACCCACCCCCATCCTCAATGACAACTATTTTCTCATAGTGGAATGGGTTCATTCCCCAACCCATCATGTTAGTCAAGGTTCACTCATATGACCATCATAGTGAACAAAGTACCTTATTGAACTGAGTTCACTCCCCATTCCACACCTATCTATCCCATGAGAAATAAATAATAACCAAAGGCATTATAGGGAGATATAGGTGACACCTTTCATTGGTTATAATGTAACCCCATCCTTATTTATAATGTAACTAATGATACAAATGAAAATAATTCAGATGTGTTCCAAAAGATCATAAAACATTCATCATTTCATAACCCATGAAATGAATAGGTTTTCATAATAATTTATCCATATCATAACCAGTGGAAAATATAAAGGTTTAATAATCATTTCAACATCTCTATGATGAACTATCCCAAATTACACTAAAAGTTTCCCGATCTAGTGGGCCACATAGACTCAAGCGCACCTCCCCATATTCCAGAGGTTGTCGACTAGTAGTGAGGGTCCAAGGTGGTATAGTGAGGAGTCGATACCCTCATGATCAGAGTAGCACAATACTGAAATAAATAGATAAATAGTGGAATCATTATAAATAACTAATAGTGGAAGGTAAAGAATGAAATAGTAATAAATAACCAACATCCAGAATATCCGTCATCATAAACATATAATGATGTAATTTCATGTGTCTATCAAAAGTAAACAGGTTGGTATGGTAGTAGACTTATAATATAATAAATGTATAAAAAGAATAAAAAGACCCAAAAATATATCCCCAATAGAATCATGATCCATAGACCAATACTATTATTACCCTATCTCATTATCTAATGTACTCAAGAATCAACAACTAGGTTCTTTAGCTTATCCCTACCTGCATCCACATAATCTTCTCTGGTACCACTGAAGACTTGAATAGGGTGTGAGATAAACTAAGTAGGCCACAAAAAATAGTGTCTATAAATATCAATCCAGTTTATATAACATGAGTAGTGTGTAGTTATAATGGTAAGAATTAATAAATCTGAAAAGGGTTGGATCTTTTTCTTGAAGGATATCAGGCAGACAATAACTTTTTCATCACATGCTGGATAATTTATGAACATGTAACCATATGTTTACAAATACATGGTCTATATACGTAGTTTCATGTACAACCATATATAGTATACTTATACCTGCTCGGACATAAGTCATAACTCAGGCATCCTTGGGTTTCAGGATGAGTCTCACAAGTGTCAAGGGACGTAATGCCCAGTATCACAAAAATAAGGGACACCATGCCCAGTGCCATAACTATAGGGTCACTATGCCAAAATCATAAATATAAGGATGTCATGCCCAAATCATATCAGTAGGTTCACTGTTCTTGAATCATAATATAGGGGTTCCATGCCTGTATCACATTATTGGGACGTCATGTCTGAATTATATCAGTAAGGGTCGTCATGCATGTATCAAAATATGGGGATTCCATGACCGTATCACATTATAGGGACACTGTTCTAGAATCATATCACTAGGGTATCCATTCCAAGTTATCATAATTAATAAGGCTCAAATTTCCCATTTATCATAACTAATATGGTTAGCTATTCCCATTTATCATAACTAATAAGGGTAACCATGCTCATTTATCATAAAGAATAAGGGTCTTCATGCCTGATTTATAATAGTGACAATTAGTCAAGGCTTTAATAAGAGCCAGTAGTTAATAAATAATTTAATATCATCACTCTTTAACAAGGAAGTAACCATTTTAATATTTATTTAAGTGATGTGGTCATACCACTTGCCTCTATTAAATTTAGTATAATTTGATAAGTGTGTTAGCCATGATATACCACAACAATTATCAATTTAATTAAAGTTATCACAATTTAGAAATCATTGTAAAACCAAATAGAATATGGTTTGTCCATTTAGACATTTTCAGCAATATTTTCAATTTGATCGGAACACCTAAAGGGGTCAAAACTATTTAAGTGGACCTAAGAGTGTCAATAGGTTCTATATTAAGCAAAATAATTAAAGGTTGGTTCAATTTAGGTCAATGCATAGTGAAACTGGCATGTGGCACAATGGTTCATAACATAAAGCATCATGACTTCGAGGAATAATTAATAGACCCCCTAACTTATATTGGTAGAGGAGTAATCATTTAGAATCAACCTTTGGTTTGGAACATATTAGAAGAAAATGGAAAAAAATGAATACCTTGAAAATAGGGAATATGATCATGCATAGAAATAGCATTCATGATAGAAAAAAATGATAAAAGATTCCTATGGATTAAGAGCTTACCGAGAAGAATCCAGTGAGATGAGTGACTGTTGATTCTAATTCCGAACGAATGATTAATCATCGAACCTAGGTTATGGAGTCTTGGTAGCTCAAATGTGAGGAAGGAGGAGGTGTTCTATCCACTAGATGAAGAAATAAAATAAGGGGTTTGGTGTTATAATTCATTAAGGAAAAAATACCAATTTTACAAAAATTCCAGGGGTCATAGGGTTTGGCCACACGGTTGGATAAAACATGCACCAACCACATGTGTCCCACTATCCAAATAGAGGACCCTGATGGTTCATGCACATAATTTGGGAAACCATGTGAAATCTATGTGATATCCTCTTCTAAATGTTGTTGAACCATATCACGGGTGTGGAACTTGATTTTACGGGTTTCATAAAACTACGTAGCCCATTTCTTCCCATTGAACATCCTCATGGTTATAATAAACCATGATGACTGGCCCGTATGATTTATACTAACCATGCGAACCAATGATTTTTCCACCGACCAGGATTTTGGGTTCCAAACAAGCCCCAAACACCAATATATCCTCAATATCTTCACTATGAATTCATATCAGGTCAAAAGAAAATATTTAAACTAGAAATTAAAGTATCATTACCTAATATAAAAACCTAGTTCTTATAGTCTCCCCCTATAAATTATGTTTTCCTTGAGTTCACATTCCAAGGGTGGTATAACACTTTTTGAAAACAACTCCAGCCATTGGTTGTGTATGTTTTACTCCTTCTCCCAAGTCTCATCATGTACATGGATGTGCTTCCATAACACCCATACTAAAGGGACAAACCATCCTCAGAGATCCTTAAATGTGTGATCATGGATTCATATGGGATACTCCTTAAAAGAAGTATTAACATCTAACTCAACATCCTAAGGATTTAAATTATGATAAGGGTCGGTAAGATATCAGTGATTCTATGAAACATGGAAGGCATTGTGCATGGAATGGTACCTCTGAGCTAATAGAAACTAATAGGACACCGACCTGAATCTATCTAAAATATAAATAAATTGAACATAATGAGGTGATATCTTCCCTATCATATGTATACTTCTATGATCAAGTATGGATGATACCTATAAGAAAACATAATCCACAACTCAAAATACAAAGGTCATTGACGGTGACTAGAATATGATTATTTCTAGATTGAGGAGTAGAAATAAATTTTCTAATCACCTACACCTGCTCTAAAGTCTTCTGTACAAGGTGCCAACCTAGCATCACTTCATATCCTCCTTCAACTATCACATGGGTGAATTGCATGGCCCACCATATAAGGCCTGATACTAATCCATTTGAATCCTCACCTGATCTATTTTATTGTAGTAGAACCTAAAGAGGGGGATATAATTCCCACAAGAATTCCAAAATAAAGGAAGCATGCTCGAAGCATTTATTTCAACACCTATATTGTTTGTTCCAACTGTCCATCAGTCAGAGGGTGAAAGGTTGTGTTCAGAAGCACCTGGGTACCCATAGCTCACTATAACCCCTGCCAGAACCTTGATGTGAAATGAGGATCCCTATCTAAAATGACTGTATGAGGGACCCCATGTAGGCATATAATCTCATGGACATACAATCTTCTTATCTCATCAACTGAGAAAGTTTCTTAGATAGGGTGAAAGTGGGATACCTTTTTCAGTCGATACACAAATACCCAAACGACATCGGTAGAAACTTTACAAATTCAATAAAGGACTGGTAATAGCTATAACAATCTAGCAGGTCATTGGTGATCCACCTTCACCTACTGATAGGTGGAACACCTAGTGATAAAACACACTATCTGACGTTTCATCCCAGACTACCAATAGTAAATATGCATATCATAATACATCGGGGAAATTAATAGATGAACTAATCACTGAGAAGCATGGAACTCTCACATCAGTTTCTAACTCATATCTATAGGAACCCAAATACATCCATGTGTATATAAGATTTCATCTCCCTCGATAGACCAATGTGGTGGCGGGGCCTCACTAGAAATAATCTCTCATAGGACCAAGCCTTCAGGTTTTGAAAACCACCTCATATCCACTCTCCTGAGTATTGAATAGGTCACTGATATAAATCCATGTAAATACATTCAATGACTGTCATGAACTTCAATGTGCATCTCAAGAAAATAGTACCATAAGGTTCCACTCATTATTGGCCTCCTGAACCATATGTGTCTGAGTTCTCCTACTCATAGCATTATCTACCACATTTCGTTTTTTAGGTGTATAAGAAATATCGAAGTAAAAATAATATGTATTTTACCCACCTTCTCTTCCTATGGTTCACTTCATGCTGCATGAAAATATATATTTGAGGCTTTGGAGGATTTTAGACACCTCAGAACTCTTTACCAGTAGGTAATACCTCCGACAACACAAAGTGTGAACAACATATGACAACTAGATATCATGAATCGAGGAGTCTTGATCATGAGGACTCACATTACAAGACTCATATACAATGACTTGATCTTCCAACATCATAAATTATCCAAGGTCAATACCTGATGTAGCAGGATACACTATATAGATTCTACCTAGAAAATGTAGAATCGAGATCATCATTGATGTTAGTCTCCCTTTAAACTCCAAAAAGGTTGTCTCATAGGCTTCTGACCATATAAACATCAAACCCTTCTAAGTCAAGCTCGTAAGAGGTTCTTCTAGGAATGATAATTCCTATATGAAATGCATGTAATAACTAGTAATCCAGAAGAAACTATTTATAATAAATAAGTTCTTGGGTTTTTCCCAGGTAAAAAAATATTTCACCTACTATGGTTCAACTAATACTTCTATTTATAATGTAATTTTTCTAAATAATTTCACCTTGTAGATTTAATAGTTTCATTTACTAAATTTAACAAACATCTGGTTCTCTCTCAGTGTATTCAAAATGATATCATGATTTTTGGCATGGTCTCTCTAAGTATGAGAAGAAACCAAGATATCATCTAAAAAACAATGATAATGGAATCCAGATAGGGATGGAAAACCATATTGATCAAAGCCATGAAAATTGAAGGGATTTTCAAGAGATCGAACAACATAACCAGATATTAATATTAACTGTACCAACTATGGAATGTCATACCTAGTATATCTGAACCTCTAACATGCACCTGATGATAACCTGATCTCAAATAAATCTTTGAGAATACCCTCACTCATATGATATGTTTGAAAAGATCATCAATTCAGGGAATGGGATAATAGTTCTTCATAATAAGCTAATTTAACTTCCAGTCATCCACATAAAGCATAAGGTTTATATCCACCTTCTTGGAAAAAAGGACCAGTGAACCCTTAGTAGAAGCACTATGCCACATAAACCCCTTGTCCTTTAATTTCTCTAGTTTCCTCCTGAGATCCTACAACTCAGTAGTATCCATCCTTATTGGAGGAATGGATGCTGGTGCATCTCCATAAACTAGATCAATAGTAAATTCTAGTTCCTAATTAAGAGGAGGTTTCCCAAAGTTGTTGGGGGTAAAACATACATAAAATGATAAACTATAGGGTGAATTCAACTTGATGCAATCCCTGATCATCTATATAAAGGCTAGTAATATGGGAGGTCACTCCACCTAGCCCAATCAGATCTGGTCTAGTCATAGTTTCTTAGACATCCCACCCCCCTTTTGAGTATAATTATCTCCCTCTGGTGATGTAAAATACACCCTAAAGTGATCACAATCCACATAGGTGTGATAGGGAAACAACCAGTCCTTCCTAAGAATGACATAAAAGACTATCATCATGATGATGAATAGGTCTTAAAAGAAACGATAGATGCCCACATCATTGTGGAATTCCTTTCACTAGCATACACCATTTGAATGTTTACCGAGAGGGGTGTCAAGTGTCATCATACCATATGTGAACTCAACATAAATCCCTAAGCTTTCCATAATGTTTATAGAGATAAAGGAGTGTGAAGAACCCATGCCAAATAAAGTACACACAATAGTGTAGTCTCTTAGAATAGTACCTAAAAATGTAGATATCCTAGCACTATACTCGTTCAGTATAAGATGAAATAAATAGATCTATTTTGATCCATGACCTAGTGCTACAACCTTACAATCTTGAGAAGGCATGTTCTGATAACACTGAGCATCTCAATCCCGGATACCTTAACTACGACATCCTCATATGCCTTTAGGGGTGAGAGTACTCCAACTACCTTCCTAGTAAGGTTAAAGTGACTCTTCTCATGAAGGTGGCGCTAAAACGAATCCTCTCCCACCAGGCTCACATGGGAAGGTCCTAAAAACATTGAATATTCCCATATCTTTTGTAGAATAGACACTTGATGGGTCTCTAGGACACTGAGGATTCTTATTCATATGCTTCCTAAACTAGTGAAAACCCATGTAACTATTAGTATGTGACACCAAGCTACCACTACTCACGTGTGGAATCTCATAGTGTCTCCTCCAACAACTAGTTGAACCAACAACCTGTTTCGGTTTTGAACTTCCCTGGATCACATCAACATCTTATCTTACGTTTTTCATGATGATGAGAGACTAGTTTACTATATCATACATGGTAGTCACTTAGAAAAAAATCAACCATGAACAAATAGGATGCCTAATCCCAAACTCTAATAATCTCTCTTTCAATAGCACATCAATAGTATAAATAGGTATAATGCAATGAATCTTAGTAAAAGGATATGAATAGTCCAAAAATGATATATAATATAGATTTAAAATTCATCCAAATAACTTCCTGATACTAACATACCATGTTCTTAATATCCCACCATCATTTGGAGGATCCACTTAGAAAATGCATAGTGAGGTTCACTCTTCTCTCAATAGGTGTCTCAAGGTGCACAAAGATAGATAATAATTTCACAATCCATAACTCCACAACATGGGGGCCACTAGCCCCTAAAAAAGTAGGTAGATGCTGCTATTGGAACACTTATTTCAACTCTCCCCTTGAAGGGGTAGTTCGCGAAGATCCCCATATAGTTTGAATAAGCTGAAAAAATTCCCCTCAGAATCGAACATCATCTCCCACATTCGAGACAACATGAGGTTCCAAAGGGGGCACTAGTGGAGGTATCAACAGTAGCCCAGGGCCCACCACATTTGTAGCATGGTTGTCACCACCCTCCTAGATCATGAATATAGGACATCATGGTGGCATAGTTTTACAAATACCACGAACATGACTCAGATAGTTTCTGATAATAATGGAGCTCATAGGTACAAGAATATGATAGGTATAATCCTTTATATGTAACAGTCACACCCCTCTACCTGCTCATAAATCTAGGTATGGGTGACAAAATAATTATACAGAACACAAGAGATGCTACCTACTTCCCACAAATAAGTTTGGGACTAGGAAAATATCTATTCTATAAGTCTAAGGTCTATTATACAGAGTTTTAATTGAAATTTCTAGAGGAAAACACACTTTAAATTGTATTTGGTATCCCCATTTAATGGTGACCATTTTCATTTTAGAATTAAATTTCATTTGGTTTCATTTTAATTTATATAGAATTTATCATTAAAATTTTGAGCGATATGGGTCACCAATTCCAATTTATAAGGGCACGTACACCTTATAAATTGAATTGTGACATCTATTGCATAGAAACCACTCACTTATCATATCCACTCACGAAATGTTAGAAAAAATCATTAATATAATAGTACGAACCAAAACATTCTGAAACCAACAAATGATGTAATATAAATGTGGCATGAAATAACTCATGACATATAAATACTGTAAGGTTCCTAGAATGATTCGTGATTATACATTCATTTCATATTCGGACAAGGATAATACGAAATTTCACAATCATAGAAATAATGAAATCACATATCATGTGAATCAAACAATAGTGGAATCAAATCAACTGTAATAGGAAAAATATAGAACAATAATTTCCCATACTAGGCAAAAAGTATTTTTCCTAAATGTTGGTTGGCTACTCCTAGATACAACTCAAAAAAATTCTGAAAAATTCTTAATCCCTGGTCTAGTATTCTAAAATGATAATAAAAAAGAAAATAAATTGGTTGTGATACCACTCTGTGACATCTCGACCCATATGCCACTAAATGGTTCCCTAAGCCGGTGGGACACATGGTATCAAGGGAGCCTCCCCATATTCTAGAGGATCCTAACTAGCAGTGAGGGTACATGTTGTATAGTGGTGAGACTATACCCTCATGATCAAGGTAGAACATCTGTGAAATAAATATAAAATAGTAAATGTATTATAAAAAAATAATAGTAGAAGGTAAATCATACAACATTAATAAATAACCAACATCAACAATATCCAGCATCATATACATATAATGATATAATGTCATGTGTCTATCAAAATAAAATAGGCAGGCATGGTAGCAGGCAGGCAATAAAATATATGTATTAAAAGAAAAAAATGACCCAAAAGTCTACCTCTAATAGAATCATGAGACATAGATCAATCATGTTTTCCCAATTCACTTGCTATAATCAACTCAAGCATCGATAACTGGTTTCTTTCCCTTGATCCTACCTAAATTCACATAATATGTATGGGTACCATTAATGGACCATATGATGTGTGAGATAAACCCATTAGGCCACCACTAATGGTTTCTATTAATATCTAGTCAGTGCGTATAATATAAGGAGTGTGTAGATATAATGTTAAGGAATAATAAAGCCAAAAGGTCCAGTTATGGTTCTTGAAGGACATTGGGCTGACATCACCTACTTCAGTCCATGCCTGATAATCTCTGAACATGTAACCATATATATACATATTGATGGTTAGTATACATAGTGATGTCTACAACCATTTATATGGATAATTATACTAGAATATATACAAATCGTAAATCATACATCCATGGGGTGTATCATGAGTCTCACAAGTGTTAAGTGACATAATTCTCAGTATCACAAGAAAAAAGAACACAATGACCAACACCAAAACTATAGAGTCTGCATGACAAAATCACAAATGTTAGGTCACCTTGTCTGAATAATAACTATAGGGACATCATGCCTAAATCATACCAATAGGGTATTCATAATGGAGTTACAATATAAGGAAATCATTATTATATCACATTATAGGGATGATAGGCATTAATCAAATCAGTAAGGTTCTCCATGCCTTTATCACAGTATAGGGATTCCATGCCCATATCACATTATATAGAATTCATGTCAGAATAATATCAGTAGGGTCTCCATGCCTAGTTATCATAACTAATAAGGGTATCATTTCCCATTTATCATAAATTATTAGGGTATCTAATATTATTTATCATAACTAACAAGGGTCACAATTCCCATTTATTATAAACCTCAATGGTCATCATGCCTTAATCTTAATAGTGATAAGTAGTCAAGAATTTAATACGAGACAACTATTTTTTCATTATTCAATATAATTTCTATTTAAAAAGGGTGTAAACTTTTTCTTATTTAATTAATTATCATGGTCGAACCACTCACTTCTATTTAGTCTAGTATAATTTGATATGTTTATTATTAGTGCTACACCATAATAATTATTTATTTCATTTATGTTATCAAAATTTAGAAATCAACCCAAAACCATATAGAATTTGGTTGATACATTTATACATTTTTTCAATAATTGAAATTACATCAACACACCTAAAATGGTGGAAACTATTGAAGGGGTTCCAAATTAGGGTGAAAATTTGAAGGAAGATTCAATTTGGGGAAACACACAGTGAAACTGGTGTGATGAATAAAATCTAATAACATAAAGCATCATGGATTTGAGTGATAATTACTAGATCAAAAATATTTTGCATATTGAAGGAAACTCATCCATTATTGGCCTTTGGTTAGGTCCAAATCGGAACAAAATCGAAAAAACAGATGAACCTTGTGAAAATAAGGCATATGATCTCCCACCAAAATAACATCTCTTATAAGAAAAAAATTATGAAAGTTTACTAAGGAGTTAAAATATTACCGAGAGGAATCCATTGATATTAATAACTCTTGATTTTGAGTTTGGATGAAATACTTATCTACAAACCTAAGTGATTGAGGCATGAGAGATAAAACGTGAAAAAGGAGGGGTAGTTATGTCCACTAGGGGAATAAAAGAAATAAGGATTTTAATGTGATAATTCATTAAGGGAACATTTTAATTTTACCCAAAATATAGGGGTCTCATAGTTTGGTCGCATTGTTGTCCAAGTCGTGCACCAACCATGTGTGACCCACTATCCAAAGAGCGTACTCACACAATTCATTCACACAGTTTGGGAAACTATGTGAAAACTATGTGATTTTCCTCTACAAAGAACTATAGAGCCCCTGTATGGGTGTGTGGCCTAGGTTATATGGTTTCATCAAACCGTGTGACTCATTTTTACCCATTGAACACTGTCTATTATGAGAAGAGACCATGTGGACTAGGATCTATAGTTTCTACTAACTGTGCGACCCAGTTTTTTCTTCCACTAGTCAAGGTTCCAGGAATTGAGCAACCCTAGGACACCCCCATATCCTTCATATCCTCTTGAGTAATTCATATCTGGTAAAAAACTATTTGAACTAGAAATTAAATTATTAGTACCTCATAAAAAACTAGTTTCTTAGAATTTCATCATAGCATAACTCATGAAAATAAGAGAGTTTCATAAAAGTTATTTCATGTTATCACACATGGAGGAGAAAGGGGTTTCATAAAAATATTGTCATCATAAACATAAACCATTCATAGGATAAGTAAGAATGATATCCTTGATTAATATGCCCAGTATAACATAAATTATATCAAATGATGTCAACTTAGATAGAGAACAATTTTGAAAGATCAATTGGAACATTTCTTAAGAAAAATGACCTTTCTTTTAAAATCGCTTTTTAAAATATAAAACATTTTAAAAATACATTTATTTGAAATTAATTGTGAAAAATTATAAAGGAAGCTTTAAAAACCGTGTAAAACATTTCTTGAGGAAAATATCCATCCCACTTTGAAAAACACCTTTCAAAATTTATATATTTTTTAAAATCATTTCATTTTTAAATAACCTTGAAATCATATAAAGGAAGATTTAAAGAAAATAATGTTCATGATGATGGAAAATTTTCATTCATGTCATAAATGTTAAAACAAGGCTTCCTTTCACTTTAGGGTAAAATACAAATGAGTATTACTTTGGAAAATGACATGATGATCCCTTTCAAAAAAAATTACAAAAACTAAAAAATGTGAAAAACATATCATTGAAAATTAATTTTAAATAAATGTTATAAAAAAAATTGAAACATTTTTAGAAAACATGGTTTTGTTAGTATAAGGGTTTTCGATCGAAAAGATGATTTATCTTAATTTTTTTAAATATTATGTATATAAAGAGAGTAAAGTGAAACATAAAAATTTATGATAATTATATAACTATATGAGAATAAAATACATGATTATCTTGATAGATATATCATAAGATTTCATCATTAGAAGAATAATCATAAACACCCCCAATAAATAACGTGATTGAAACAGAAAACTATTACCACTTTGGAAACAATAAAATGTATGGACCTTGAATTAATAATATTAAATTAAACATAAATTATTATAAGAATAAAAAAAATCAAGATAATATATTTCAAAGGGGTCGTATATACAACATAAAAAAAAGATATGCACATAACATAACTAATGTCCCGAAGATCGAAAATTGAGATAAAAACACTTAACAATTTGTTAACTTAAAAATAATCCCCCTGAAATAGAGATCCTAAAATGAATACTTAAATCCCCATCATTTTAATGAGAAAAATCATAAAATAAATTATTGTGGAGTATATATACCACATAAATGAAATAGGTGTTGAATATGGCATGTGTCTCACAGAAGTAAAAAATATAGACATAAATCCCTAACTTCTTTTGAATTGTAACCCCTGTGAAATAATTAAAACAATAGAAATATTAATTATCATGAAATGAGGTAAATTCTGGATATATCATGTCATAGGGATGTATATACACCACACAAAGGAAATGAGTGGTGAATATGGCATAAGTCTCTTAGAAATATAAAGTGAGACTAGAAATCCCCTAACCTCATTCAGAACTCCTATATAATAAATATAATTTTATTATTCATCTATTAAAAAATAATAAATATATATATATATATATCCTATCATATATTATTTTATTAGGACCTTTTATTACATTTTTATTAACAATTCCATGCTAACGTTATGTTTTAGGTAACAACTGGTTTGTTTTTTATATATGTTTTGACTTGTTATTTTTTCCTCTTAATAATATAATGATTTAAAAATATATAAAATGTATACCGTTATATAAATATCATATATATATTGAGTATATAATTATTTATAGTATTCTATAATATTTAATTATATGAAATGAAATACACCATTCAGGGAGACGGTCACACGCATGAATGTCGTTTTCCTTTTATTATCATATATATATATATATTATCATTATAGTATATTTTTTATTTCATATATATAAAAATGTTTCTTAAACCCTATACATAATACATTCCTTTTATGTTTTAATGAATCACATCACTTCCTGAGGGAGTTGTCCACCGTACACACAAACGATGTCATTGTATTCCCACAAATTGGAAAGCATGAAGTTATATGTTATATAATAATTCTATAAACATAGTAACATAATAAATATCATAAATATAATATATAAACTATAAATACATCATTAATAATATCCTTTATTTGTGGTAATGGAAAAACAAACAGCATTAGTTTGTAAGGCGACAGTCCACCGTACAGGCAAACGATGATTTCATAACCAATGTGATGGAAGTGGAGATGGTTTTAGTTAATGAACCTAACATAAAAACATCTATCTATTAGGAATATAGTGAGTTTATTATATAATAATGGTATAATAATAATTTAAGGGGGTGAAGGAAGAAATAAAAAAAAACTCATTAATGAACAATGCTTCTTTTTTGGGTGTCCTACATAGGCTTTCACTAAAAACCTTCCATGGATGGATTCATGTCCAAAATAATGCATTTTGGATGAGGGGAGATAATTTTTATAGTTATTTGGGTAGGTATTTTCTAATTAAAATTGTTGTGAAGGTTTTAATAAGAGAGGAGAGTGGGTGGCCTTTTAAATTGGGGGAGATGACACACTTGGTATTTTTGAAGTGAAATAAGTGCTACCAAATTTTTCATATGTGAAAAGGGTTAAAATTAGGTAATTATAGAACTTTTTAGGTGGAATTGTCTAAATATTTATAGACAATAGTTTTTAGAAAAGTTCATATTTCATTTTTACCTGTATCATTGTAGTTTAACCCATTAGTAAAGCCATTTTTACCTTAACCATAATAATTAATTTTTTACTGCATTCACTATTAATTTTGGAGAAAAATTAAGTGGATAGTGTTAGAAATAGAAAATTATTATGATTTAAAATATGAAATAAAATTATACAATTTCCAACCACATATGTATAAAATTTTAATTTTAAATTAATACGGTATATGTGATGAGAAAGATGTTTTTAGAGAGAAAAAGTTCAAAAGAATGAAATATTTTTATATCAGAATTAAATAATAAATTGATTACAATTACCTAAATTGGATTAAATTATTTAAAACTAAACAAATTTTACTTTGAAATTTCAAAATATAATTTAAGAATATAAATAGTTGTAAAAATGCCATTTTTAATTAAAATTTTGTATTTGTCACAATTCATCAAAAAATGAAACATTTCAAAAAAATACAAAAAAAAATCACCCTATGATAATTTTGAAATTATTATTTATAAAATTAGGATTATTTTATCCAATAAAGTTTATAATAGTTTAAAAAATTAGTTTTAAAATAATTGCGCTATAAAATAGCGAAAAAACTAATTTTTAAAAGATACTCTTTTTGTGTAAAATTTTATTTATTCTTATCCCTTATATAGAAAACACATAAATGGATGTTAAATAGTTTATTGAATATATAATACATAAATTTCATTAAAATCAATCACTAAAAGAGATTAATTTAATTTATTTAGGTAAAAAAAATTATTTAAAAAACACTAATTTTTTTGAAAATGATTTTATTTATTTTCAAATGGTTTTTATTTTCATTTGTATGTAATAGATCACTAAATAATTCATTCTATATACATGTGGAAATCATATATTTTGATAATTTAGTTAATAAAATCCATACCCACCATTCCGATCGATACGTGATAACTATCATATTAAATAATAATATTTTAGTTGTATGTCTAATTTCGTTTAATCTTAGTGTTGAGTATAACAGAAGATAAACTTAGTATTGTGTATGGAAACATCCAAACAGAGGGTGGCATGTAACACAATCCAAACACCTTTTTGCATGACATACAAGGCACACTCTATGATTTTGTGTAATGTAAGATAAATTTGGTGTTTTGTGAACTGAAAAATATCAAAAATATTAAATTAATATGAAAAAAATATTTCAAAAAATATCGGGCCTCAAAATTAATCTCAGTTCTCAAAGTATTAACATTTTAATATTCATTCAAAGAAACTACCATCATAAAAATGAATAATAAAAAACCCATAAAAATGGAACATGGGAAACATAATGGTTACCTAAATTAACACATAAATAGGTTTATAAATAGAATAACATAGGTGGGAAGTGTAGATTTTGAAAGGGGAGAATAACATAAATAATTGTAGAGAGTGATAATGATCCCTGATCATATAAAATTTGGTAATCCAAATAACTTTAATGACCATAAAACCATAAACCAAAGAGGCGTGAAATAAGATATTGATATCATAAAAAATGATGACAACAAGGCCAAATTTTATTTAAAGATCATTTTATTAACATGAGGTAATTATTTTCCCATATAGATTGATAATATATGAAAATGTACTTACATGGAATATTTTTATTTCATATGTTCGATTTCATCCTTTTGATGTGCCTTGATCAATTTCCACTTCATGTCATACTCTAATAAGTGAAGGTGAATTTGTTATACCTGAAGTACTAATGGATCATAATACCCATAGACATAATAATAAGTCATTACATAGATCTTTAGTTATAATCACAAAAAATTGTTAACACAGGTTATCCATTAAAAAATGTATTCATATTGAGAAATCTCTATTACCTTATTCAATGTTCAACATAAATCATACCATAAATGGTTAATAATATAACCAGTCAAAAATTCAAAATATATAAATAAAGTGACTAAATATATAAAAAAACATAAAATTAATCCACCATATATCTTAAAGTAGTTACTTATTATCACGTAGAAAACATGTTAATACCTTCATAATTTATTCTCCTAAAATATAGTAATAACATGAATTACCATAAAAAAATATTGAAAAAAATACATTTTTATTCATTCATTATATAAAAAATACATTATTGGATATATTAAAAAAGGTAAAAAAGTTTTAAAATCCATCCATGATACCATAAACCACATCGTCAAAAAATCATTAATTAGCTATAAGGTAATTAGTACTATCCAATTTATTTTATCTAAATGAATTATCTCTTTATCCCAATATCATTATCAAAACATCATGTATATATTAAGGGTGATTTTACCCTTAAACATGTGTTTTCCATTAATATCACCATTTTGTTAAATCAATTTTCACGGTCATCAACGTCTTTCAACATATTCCTTCAGATCCTTAATGAAAAACAAATATTGAACAATCCTTATATATTTCAAAATTCATATATCATAATTCTTGAATTAAACTATATAGAATCATCAAACCTTAAAATTCAATTATTGTCTAGAATAGGTCCTTATTTGGTCTTGAAGTTAAATCTTGGGTATGAGCATTGAGTTGGGTAATGACCATGTTCCCCATATATAATACATTGAACTCCTCAACAATTTTTCACTCTATGACCTCCTTTTCCACAAGGAAAACATCTTCCCAACCATTTGAGATATTCTTACAAGTTCTTATTAGAACCACATTGACATGTAGAAAGCCAAATATTCTTTCCTCTATGTTCATTACCACATGATCATTCATAAATTTCTCTATTCCTCTTATTCGATGTGTTAAGAATCTAATTAATGTTATCGTTGTGAATCTTATATCGCGATAGATAACTAGGCATAATCATAGTATCTTTATCTATAGTCATCATCCCATTCAGTTTCTCATAGTCATTTAATTGTCCATCATATTCAATTTTAACATGATTTCTTATTGTTCCAGGCATTGAAAAAAGAAAAAAAAATATAGTGAGTAACACTAATCAAAGTGGGAAACCACATAATCCTGAAAATCACTCAAAAGATATCTAAATCATGACACCTTATTTTTAAAATTTGACGCCTTAGGTTTATCATAGGTTATTTATGGTTAAAATATATTTAAATCATTCATTATAGTTAATAAAGAGTTATTAAATTTTCAATTCACATCCCCTAGTAGTATCAAACCAAGCCCGTAGTAAGGCTTCTTATCATGCACCGATTCCCGATTGAGTCTAGATCACTACTGTGTTTTTATGGTTGTTACCTCTAGGTAAATCTATGGCTGAGACACATCCACTTATAGTATCCATAAATGGATTCAATTTCTTGGAAACCACTTTCTCTATCCTTTAACAAAATTCTAGGACATTTTCATATACACTAACACAAACTTATACATATCCTTTAAGACATCCCTATACATATCCTTAGAAATATTTCTAGGGACTTGCTAATTTTTTTTCATCGTAGTTTCTAAATATTAATTAAAAAATTCCTTTGATACAAACTATAGAGGCCCAAGATTTTCATTAAATGATATTACATATTTTTAATTGAATATTCATTACATTATATAAAATAATTCTTGGGTACTATAATGGTTTAGTTCCTTTGAAACTTGAACACAATATACTTAATTTTTGAAATATCTTAAATGTATCCAATGAAAATGGTCCATGAAAGCATAACATCAGCATAAGACATAGATATTTGGGAATACACATATGGATAGAAAATATTATGATAAGGCTTCCCAAAAAGACATTGATTATTTGTTATGCTTGGGATAACCACTCGTGTACCTACTTCGGTCTTGGGATAACAACCTATGTACCTTGTTTTTTGGAAGATACAAATATTGGGTGGGACACACAACCATCCACAGAGGTAACCCTTTTCTCTTTTTTGAATGGGTTCACTTCCCAAACCAACATTTTAGTCAAGGCTTACTACAAAGTCTAATATAGCGGAAAAATTATCTTACTAAACAAAGTTCACTCTCCATTCCAGTCATGTCTATCTTCTAAGACATAAATATTTACCCAATGAATTGGAGGGAGCTACATGTCCCAACTGTCTTTGGTTATAACATAACAACCACCCATTTTTATAATTTAACCACCATCATATAATGAAAATCATACATGTATGTTCCATAAGATCATAAAAGATTCTTCATATCATAACCCCTGAAATGAAAATGTTTTTATAGACATTTCACAATATCATAACCCATGGAAGAGATACTGGTTTCATAATCATTTCATCATAGCATAACCCATGAAAAGAAGATCGTTTCAGAAGACTTATATCATGGTATTACCCAAGGATGAGAAATGAGTTTCATAAAAATATTCTCATCATAAACATAAACCATTTAAATAAATAATAATAATGGTATATTTGTTTATATCCTATGTAAATAATAAATTATATCAAAAGATGTCATCCTAGATGGATAAGGATTTTGAAGGATCACTTGGAACATTGTTAAGGGAAAAATATTTATTTTAAAAACAATTTTTAAAACATAAAACATTTTAAAAATACTTTTCATTGAAACTACCATTGAAAAATAACTAGGAAAGATTTGAAAAATCCTTTAAATCATTTCTTGTAGAAAATATCCTTCTCGTTTTGAAAAAAAATTTAAAAGATAATTATTTTGAAAATACTTTTCACTGAAAATAACCAAAAAATATTATAATGGAATCGTCAAATCAAATAATTTTCAGGACACAAAAAAGTTTATTTCATGTCATATATGTTAAAAAGAAAATTCCTTTCACATTTTAGTAAAATCCATATGATCATTATTTTGTAAAATGACATGGAGATTCCATTCAAAATATTTTTTCTAAAAATTGAAGCATGTGTAATTTTTTTAATAAATAATTTTAATGAAATGTTAAAAAAATTTAAAATATTATTATAAAACAAGGGTTTGTTAGAAAGAGGGTCTTCTACCGAGAAGATGATCTTTCAAAAAAAAAATTAACTCTTGAGTATATAAAGAGAGTAATGTGAAGGGAAGAAAATTATTCACAAAACGTATCAAGAGGAGAAGAAAATTCATGAGTTTTTTGAAATATAGACCTTAATATTTCATTATTGGAAGAATAATCATAAACAATCCCATTAAATGATAAAATTGAAAAAATAAAACTTCTAATACTTTGATAAATTCAAAACTCAAGACCTATGATGGAATAATGTTGAATGAGTCTTAGAATATTATGAGCATAAATAAATTCATGATATTACATGACAAATGGGATGTATATACACATCTTAAAACAATATTGGTGTATAAAATAACTAATACCAAAAAGAAGGAAATAGTGAAAAAAATCACTTATCAATGACTTTTGAACCGTACCCCCCTGAGAGAGATAGAGATCCTCAATGACAATAATCTTAAAATACATTCACGGAAAGTATACACACAAAAAAAATAAATATGTGCTGAATATGGCATGTGTCTCATAGAAGTAAAAAGTGAGGTAGAAATTAATTAATGCTTTTGAATCAAAACCCCCATGAAATAATAACATCAATAGAAACATTAATTATCATTAAATGAGGTATATTCATGATATCTCATGTCATAGGTAAATATATACACCATGTAAAATAAATTAGTGGTGATCATGGAATATGTTTCTCAGAAATAAACTATGATAATATAAATCATATTACCTCAAGTATTGAATTCCATCATACTCATTCAAACATCCTTTATAATTAATATAATTTTATTATACATACAATTCAGAAATATAATTATATACATCATACCATATATGATTTTCTTATGAACTTTTATGACCAATTTATTAACAATTCCATTTTAAAGTTACATTTCGGGTAATAACTGCTTTGTTTCTCATTTATGTTTTGACTTGTTATTTTTGGATCTCTTACACTGATCATGATGTCATAATCTAAAGAATTTAATAAAAAAAATTGGAAACATGACTTATATTTCCATTTTATTATCATATTTAAATAATGAAAGTTCAATGATATATATATTATAATTAAAATATAATTTTTATGTCATATATATCACTCATTTGTTTAAAACCCATCCATAATACATTCCACGTAAAGCGTGAACAAATGACATCGCCTTGTGAGGTGGTAGTTCACTGTACACACGAATTACATTATCATATTCCCATAAAATGGAATGCTTGATGGTATGTCTTATAAAATAATTGACTATGAAAAATAAAATCACAAATATAATTAATATAATATATAAACTATAAGTAAATCATTACAAACAACTTTATGAGGTTTTAATGGAAAAATGAATGATATATGTTCACTAGGAGGTAGATAGCCATACACACAAACATTGATTTCATAACCCATTTGATGGAAGTGGAGATGGTTTTTGGTCATTAAATTAAAATAAAAACACCACAAAATATTTAATATACAATTTTTTTTTTATAATCATTATGTAATAATAATTTAAGGGGTTTAAGGAAGAAATGAAACAAAAACACTTGTTGATTAACATTACCTCTTTTCAGGCATCCTCAATAGGTTTTCACTCAAATACTTCCTTAGTTATATTTATTTAAAAACTAAGGATTCATATATGAGTGAAGGTAATTTATAAATTGATTTTTGATAGGTCTTGGTTAAACCAAAGATTTTCTTTGGTGTGAAGAAGATAGAAGATGGGGTTTCCTTTTTATAAGCGAGGGAGATAACATACTTGGTATTTTTAAAAAGAAATAGGTGATCCCACATTTTCAATATGTCACAAGAGTACATATTAATCAACTATAGAACCTTATAGGTCTATGAGTTGAAATATGTACATAAAATAGTTTTTATAAAAATTTATAGGTCATTTTTACCCTTATTTTTTTAGTCTAACCCCTAGTAAAGCCATTTTTACCTTAACCGTAGAAATTAATTTTTTACTCCATTCACTGTACATTTTGGTCTAAAATTGATTAGAAATTATTATAAATTATATAATATTATGATTACAAATATGTAATCTATTTTTACAATTTCAATTCATATAATTGGAATAATTTAATTTAAAATTCATCCCGTAGAGGTGATGAGAAAATATATTTTTAAAGAGAAAATGTTCAAATGTTTGAAATTTTTTTATTTCAAAATTAAAAAAAATTAATTACAATGACATATATTTTATTAATTTATATAAAAATGAACTAATTTTATTGAAAAACAATTCAAATTAAAATTTAACATCATAAATAATATAAGTAAAATGAAAGTTCTCAATTAAAATTCAGTATTTTTACTACTCATCAAGAAATAAAAACTTTCTGAAAAATACCCAAAATTTAACATAATATTATTTTTAAATTATGATTTAAAAAATTATGTTCATTTTATAAAAAAATTATAAAATATTAATAAATTATTTTTAAAATTAGTACGTCGTAAAAAGGTGACAAAACTGGTTTTTAGAAAATATTTTTTAAGAGTAAAGTTAGATTTATTCTAATATATTATATAGAAAAAAATAAGATGAATGTTAAATTGTTGATTGAATATATAATATACAAATTTCATTAAAATAATTCACCAAAATTTATTCATTTAATGTATTGATGTAAAATTATTTTATTTGCATAATTTTGTTTCTTCAAAAAATAATATTTTTTAATTCCAAAAGGTTTTTATTTTCATTTATAATTAATTAGTCACAAATAGTTCATTATATAGACATGTGAAAACCATATATTATCATAAATTATTTAATCCTACTCATACCCTATATTCCAATGGCTAGGTGATAAATATTATATTAAATAACAATATTTTTATATCATGTCACATTTCATATAAACTCAATGTTACATGCAACGCAAGATGAACACAGTGTTGTGTATAAAAAACCAAACTTAGTGTTACTTATAACACAATATAAACTCAGTTTTGTATGTAACTCAATCCCAAATGTTTTCTTTCATGTAACGTAAGATAAATTCAATGTTGTGTGAAATGAAAAATATTGAAAAGATGAAAATAATTTGAAGAAAAAAATTTCACAAAATCTCAGGCAGTTACAATCAGGAATGAGTACATTAATTATTGGAATCTCAATGTTTCCCAACACATATTGATAACTACACTTCTTAAAAATTAACCTTAATTATTAATAAAATACAATCAACAAAATCTATTAGGAACATCAATCATACCCTTTTAGTTTTTTGTAAATATCATTAAGAAATTCAAGACGATCACAGTCGATATGTTCTTATAAATTCTTCATTTTCACCCCTATTGATAAAAAATGCAATGGTGAAAGGGTGTGGGAAATTATTACTTATATCTATACTCTTCCACGACAAAAAACATTACATTATCCCTCCTTAATAATGATTTATTCATTTTAGAGAAACTTGGTATCCCATTTCTCTGTGTAATGATCCATTAATTAATCACCTATAAGCCTATCATGGTAATATTAGTGTATAAAACATATAAGATTAACCTATTCATCAACGTTATCCATTAAAATATCCATTATTGATACCAAAATAGATTAATCTTATTAGGGGATATTCAAGAAATTATATTCATCGAATTTAAGAATGAAACTGAACTCAAAAAACGTATGAAAAAATTCATTTGTAAGAAGTTCCCCCTGAACTACTTTTCATATCAACTAGCTCAACAAAATTTTTCCCTTTTAAATCAGAATTAATTCAACCCAAAACATTTTTGGTAAACATCATATCATATCTCAACATTGGAATTCCCCATATGCAATCCATATTTATATATTATCTAAAAGAAAATTGTATTTACCCCCCTTAAGGGATACATTCAATTAATCTACACCATGATTGATACCACATGAAAATTTCATATGGAAGATAAAATTATATTTTATAGATATCTCTAGTATGGATGTATCTTCTTATTATACAATAATTACATAACTCTAATAGGATCCAAGAAATTCTAGGAGAGAGGATGTTTTATTATAGGAAGGGAAATGTTTTCCAATCAAAGGAAGATGGATGTTAGGCCACCTGGGAAGGTTGAAACTGAATAAAAACCAATGGGTTCAGTTGCTGACCATGTGGGAGGGGAGATAGTGGTTATAGAACAATTTTTGTTGTGGTACATGGGATAAGGGTAATGTAGGGTTTAATGAATCCTTTAAAGGGGTATCATGGGGGAATTGGGGTGCATATTTTAGATAGAGGAGGGATTCGGCTGAAGGCTTGGGTGTGAAACTCCCTAGATGAATTCCATTAATATATGTTTCCTCTATTTCTGACTTTAATTCCATATTTCCTCCATTAATACACACTCAAGGTCCTCTGTTCATAACACTTGGTCTGATATTCCTCCAACCTCCATGGAAACGAGGAATCAATATGGCCTCAATGTCATTGACCAGTACATTGATATAGTCACCCCTCCATTTCGACCCTCAACACAACAGTTTGAGACTTCCAATAGGGGATTCAAGAGTTAGGTCAAAATAAACACTATTGGGATCTTGAAATCACCAAAAAAAATATTTCTATTAAATGATGATATTCCATTCCAAAAAACAATCCCAAGAACAAAATTCTCGGCCACCGGAAACATCATCCCACTTTGGTACCACTGCACACCTTCTCCCTCGGTTTCCTCCATCATGTAAAAACACTCCTCTTGACCTTCCTCCCATATCCTATCACATTGAGTTTCTACTATTTTATGGATTTTACCCTTAGGTTTATCTTACTAGAGAGAAATTATACTTACCCATTCATCATACACCAGAACTGTTATGTCTCCAACTTTCAAAGTTAGTATGAATTGTACTATCTTCCATTAGTTCACTATTATTATAGTGGTTTTCCCATATTTATCATTATCCATCTTCAAAAACTAAACTACACAAAAATTTTAGTGGAATTGACATCAAAAATCCATATCAAGAGTTAGAAACACCTAATCAACATGGCTATATTCAAGACTACATAGAACACTATGAGTATCTTTCTTCTTTTCTACCATGCCTCCAAAAAACCCAATACATGGGTTATTTTTTGAATTGATTAAAAGATTATATCCATTATTGGGTAGAGATTCATAATTTATAAATTCACCTTCAATCCATTCACTTATCAATAAATATTTAATTAGCTCTTCACCTTATTTTTGCTTGTTTTTCTAGAGGAGGGAGTCCTTGACCACCTATAAGCAGCTGCAATACCACTATCTGGCACCCACCCCTCTCTCTAAAAATCCACCTCCACCATAGGTCAACACATTCTCTCAATAATTGGAAGATTGGAGAAAATGGTCCCCTGTTTTCGGTGTGGGTTTCCCTACTCTGACACACACCACGTCATAGAGAACAAACAATAGATTATTATTTGGGGGAAGATGAGACTTCTACTAATGCGAGTATTCTTGATTACGTTACTCCATCAGATTCTCCAGGGAGGTAAAAGCTATCCAATAAGGGGAGGATGGTTGTTAGGCCACTTTGGTAGGGTGAAATTGAATAAAAGCCTATGGCTTCAGTGGGTTTTTTATGACCACATAGGAGGTGTGATAGTGAGAGGATAACTAGTTTGATATGCCACATGGACTGGAGGGAATGTGGGGTTTAATAAATCAATTAAAAAGGATCATGGGGGGGGGGGAGTGGGGGAATCTTTCGGTTAGAAGATGAATTTTGCTAATGTATTGAGTGGGAAACTCCATTGATTGATTCCTTTAATATTTGGTTTCTATATTTCTTCCTAAAATTACCTCTTTCATTATTTTATACACTCTCAAGGTCCTATGTTCGTAACACACTCATCTAGTTATCCCCTACACATATCACTTCCAATTAGCTTTATGAAAACATGAAAATAATAATTATATGAATAAGGTAGGTCTTAATTTAATTCTATTTGAGGGAAATAAAGATGAAATTTTCGTATCAACCCCAAAGACCTTTTTTTTCTAGGTCCCTATTTTTTATAATTCTTTATGCTAGATCCTCTATTGATTTTCCAGACTAGTGTATCTATAGGTAGTATTTTTTTTGTTTTACCAACAGATATTTTATTATGTGGTAGTTACTTTTTTACATAAACTATCATGGATAAAAAAATTTAAAACTCTATTTTTTAATCCACTTATAAATTTTTTTACAATATAATCATGATTTTATTAGGGACATGACCAACTTTTGTTTGTTGTGGAAATTCATTTTTCATAACATAATTCTTAAAACCTGGATTCATTGGGGTTTTATATTTTTTTATTAATATTTCCTTCTATATTGGTAGCCATGTAAAGATTTTTTAATAATGTTTCTAGTATTTTTTAATATCCTATACAGTTTCCCTTTATCCTTTTGATTACATTCCATAGAATCCTCTGATGTTATTATTCATGGTTTCCTTCCACCAAACCAATACTTTTATTTCTATCATGAAAGAATTATATATATTACATTATCCTTATTATTTCAACATTCATATTCATGGATTTCTTGATATGTTCCATGTTATATCCCTTTATTCTATAGTAAAATAATATTCTCTTCCTTGGTGAAACATCCTTCAAATTATTTTCTTACGTGAAATTTGTTGAAAAACAATCTTCTATTATGATACTAAGAACAACTCATCTCATTTTATTTTTTATACTTTATATTTTGTGGATTTTTTACTCATAATCCATATAAATAATTCTTGTTATATTTTCCACAGACCTCAAAAATCACAATAGATACTTTTTCTTAATTATTATAGGAATATTTCAGGACATTCAAATCTGTTATAGATAGACATATTCACATTTTTTTTTATTTTTATCTCCTCATTATGATTTATTATCACTTAATATAGAATCCTTTAAACTAGGAATTTTATAATTTTTAGGAATGAAAAATTATTCCAACATTCAATGGAAATGTATCAAAACCATCTACAAAACCACATGTGACTAATAAATCTTATTCTCTTACATTCTGCACCAATTTGGCCATGTTGAATAAATTGATTTCTTAGCAAAAAATATTTATACACTTTTTGTGGAATTAATATTTATGCATATTCTTACATCCATCCTTGATATTGTGGTACTTTTCTTAGAAATTTTATTCATCAATATTTTCCATGATTTTGATTTTAGAACCTTACTAATATATGAAACATCATTAATGAAAATATGTTTTTTAGGAAAAGGGATTCCTATTTCTTTGATATTGTGGTAGATTTCACTTTAGTTTATTTCAAGAAATTATTATCAATAATATGAGTATTTTTATATAAAATAATAATATCAAAAAAATTGTGACAACATTCTATTTATAAAAGGTTGGGAATATTCAATATGTGTATCCCCTATATTTTTAGTTTTAATTCCACCACTATAAAATTCATGTTAATGTAATTTCTCTCATCCTAAAGAGATGTGAAACTTCCATCAAACCCCTATTTTATCTTATCAATCTATTCCTCATGAATCTTACTCTTATCATTAAATGAATATTTAATTACTTTTACCATTTTTCTTTGATTTCCAGCCAAAAAAATTTTATATTAATTGATAATTTATTTATTTATTCCACTGTATAGAACACTTCATCATGTATCTCCCTTCAATTTTATTTCTCACAAAATTTACATTAAAATTAATCATCATACAATGAGGATTTTCTGGATACATAAATATGGTATATTATTTTAAATTAATAAATTGAGTTATATTTTTGTACTCATAAAATATCATAACCATTTCACCATCCATCACATTATACTCTATCTCTTTTTCTTAACCTGTACCCCCTTAAAAACCAAAAGAATGTATTTAAAAAATATAACAAGGGAATTTTTCAATTAGTACACTAGTTCAGTGAAAATTTATCAAGTGATTTAGTCTACATATAATAATCATAGCTAGTATTTGGTTCATCAAGAGGATTATTCTCAATATATTTTGGAAATAAAACATGAATTTGATTTATTTCAATTAGTGGAAGACCCTTTTTCTCCTTTTTAAACTCCTTTTATTTTCATATCCTCTTTCTTCTATTTATTCTTTAATGTTTTTTCATAAACCTTCATGTTAGTATTGATTGGTATAAAAATTATATTATCCATATGAATAAAATTTTGACTTTATTAAAATATGATATTTATTTATATCTATAAGAAACTATTAAATAATATAAATCAAATCAGTGGACACCTTGATTATCTATAATAAAACTTATAGTGCCCCAATAAGATCATGTAGTCACTCTGAGAGGGGGGACAGTGAAACAATGAGACCCTTTTTATAGATGTTTTTCTCTATCCATTTCATATTTTATTAATTATTCATCTGTATTGGTTAAGATATATGTATTTTCTTATAAATTCCCTAAACACATTCACACTGCGTGAATGATATTTTTACAAGGTTTGATCCTAATATGGTTATCTACTTCTTGATTCATCCAGGTCTATGATAAATATTTCTTATATATAATGCAAGTAATACATGAAGGTTATGTCCTACAAATAATGAACAATCTACAACATATTTTATAATATCTTGATAATTCATTATCTCTTGATAGGCCAGTTTATGATCCATCCTTCTAGTTTATAAAGGGATATTCCTATAAATTCTTGGATAAAATCTTCAATATATTTTAGGATGTCAAATCATCATAATAATGTGGAATTCCAAATAAATCATTGTCTTTTAATAACAAAGAATAGTTTTTTATAGTATAATGAACTTTGATATCTTCATATAAACTATAACTTCTTCAGGATCATTGATGTTAGGAAAATATGTAGTATCAGTAGTGTCATCCTTTCTCAACTCTTCTCATCTCCTTTACAACTATTATTTTTATTTCTTACCTTATTTATTCAAAAATAATAAGGTATGACGTAGTAGTTTCTTATTAGATTCCTACTTCTTCATATCATCATCTTCTTCTCTTCTTCTTATTATTAAACTTATGATATTCTACTATAAAATATCATAGAAAAATCACATTATTTGATATTCAAAGTCTTATGTAGGAATACAATATCAGTATCTCCTCTTTTTATCCATTTGATACAAAGGATTAAATTCTAAATAAAATATCATTTCTATCTCTATTTCTCTTTAAATTCTCACAATTATTATTCTACTCATGAATATTTACTCAATCCCAAAAAATTATTTATATATTTTAGATAAATAAATTCAATAGTTATCAGCATAGTGATTGTATCTATGACATCATTCTTAATTGAATCATGTATGATTTATCCACATCATCAAAGTATATAATTCTTATTTTATCAATTGATAATAAAAAAATAGATATATATTTATTTAAAATTGATTGAAAGTATTTCCAATAATTTCCCTAGTGTTGACCACAATCAATAAATTTCAAATTTTTTCATTTGAAATCCTTGAATAATTAATAAGTGTTCTTCTAAAATTTTCTCCCTCAATTATACAATAAACATAGCTCTAAAAACTACTAACTATCTAATAACATGACGATACTAAACTTCATGAAGTGATCAACATCATTTAATTTGGATCAACATTAATATTACAACTTGTCAAATATTTAATAGAATACTCTTACACATGTTTCATACATGAATACACACCATATTGTGAACTCTTACATATCATAGTGCATCTATCGAACTTTTTCAAATATTTGGCCCTCTTAATAGCCTTCTATATATTCTTGTGAAATATGATAACCCTTATGTATAATACTATTCACTATTATATATCATAGTGTGGATATGGTACATTATAAAATCTTCAGCCCCCTAAGTACCCTTAAATATTACCTTATGAGTACCCTTATCTATTTTCATTGATAAAATTCGATGACGTTTATATATCATACCATGTAACATTATGTATTAGGGTGTTACATGTATACCTTTTCAAAGTCTAGTATTTATAGTTAGAGTAACCCTTGTATAATCTTCAATTTCACAAAGATACCCTTGCATATGTAATATCTATTGAAGAGTTCTCTTTCCTTTATTATACTTTAACAATTTATTTAATAGTATGAAACATCGAAT
The DNA here is from genome assembly GCA_963277665.1 of Viscum album. Lineage (NCBI taxonomy): Eukaryota > Viridiplantae > Streptophyta > Magnoliopsida > Santalales > Viscaceae > Viscum > Viscum album. The sequence goes on from OY728140.1 coordinate 349,312,775, forward strand.
TATGAGAAATTCTTCAATGAAGTTATGAACATATTCAAATCATCTCATGTATTTTCTAGACACTCCACATTAACTCAAATTCCAAGAATGAATTCTAGGATTCATAAAACTTTTTGAAATATTTTCATAAAATTTCATAAGTAATCTTACAACATTTACAAACTCTTAATGAGTTTTTCAATATATTTCCACTACCTTATATATTATAGATTTAAACTCAATAATTTACCCCAATTAAAAGTACCTTAATAATTAAAAATAATTACATCACATATCTCGCTTTCTCTCCATTATTTATATTTCAATAAAATTAATAATCTAAGGTGTGTTCTCCATTTATTATAGAATCCTTCATTCTAGGTAATCTAAAGATGTATTTTTACTCATCCATTCGCATTTTCCCCCAAAATTAGAATCACTATTAATCATCAATAATATATATCATCTAAAACATTTCGATAACATTTGATTGAAGTGTATTACATCAATTATTAGAAATTATGATTCATTCACATTAATCTGTAATCTAAAATCATTATACATACATTAATAATTCGTTAAATATATTTATCTATGTAATCCAGGAATTTGTAGACCTTTCATAGAGTTAAGATAAATATATCAATATTCATCTACATTAACAATATGTGAATGGATCATCATTATAATATCCATTATAAGAAATATTCAACACATGTAATCCATATGAACTTCTAATTTATATCTGATACATCAACATTGAGCTTTTCAACCCCCCTTTTCATGGTACTCTTTTTCATGTATGTGGTACTTCAATAATTGAACTCATTATATTTCCCAACAGATATTGAAAGTTTCAATTCATAACTACAAACTAATTGATAAAAAATAAAATCATCACAATCCATTGGTATATTCTATATTTCACTTTGATTTTATTGTTAATACATTTAAATACTTTAATAAATAATTTTTAATATGTTCTCAACACATCCTCTCTTTCATCTCACACATATTGATAATAAATATAGTGGTTCCAGGGTGTGTGAATGTCCTACTCATCTCATGATTCTTCAATGATATGAAATTTCATTTTATAACACCATAATAAAGACTAAATAATTTTAGATAATGGTGAAATAACAGTATTCTAATCAACTATCAATAAATTAATCACCTCTCAGTCTATTTGAGCAAGCTCAGTATAGAAAAAAGTGTCACTAAACTATACGTCAGAGTTATTCATAAAACTATCTAGTATGTCATACCAACATAGATTATTCACAATAGAGGATATTCAAGTAGTTTTTTTAAATGAATTTACAACATTCACTCAACTCAAAAAGCATATAAAAATCACTTAAGTGAAATAAATACCTCATGGTTGAACTATTTTTCTTATAAACTTGGTCATCAAATTTCATCCCTTTAAAATAAGAATTTATTCAACTCAAAACAAGGATGTGAAAAATTATTATAATACTTAAACAATTTTATTTCGTATATTATATCTATATTTATATATTTCCATAATGTTTTACATATCAACTCTCCTTCAAGGGACACACTCCATTAATATTACTTTTTATTGATATGACTAAAAAATGGTGCAAAGGCAATAAAACTTTTCCTGTATAGATATATCCATGATGGATGTATCTTAATTTTTATAGTAATTATATAACTTATCTACTTATACCATGGATTCATCATATTCTATTCCATTCATAAAAAAACAAAAAAAATAATATTTATGGGAATAAGGTTGGTCTTCCTTTACCTCTTAATGAGAGTAATAGGTTTGATTTGTACCTCTAAACCAAAAAAACCGAAATATGAAGATCTATGATTTACGAGAAATATTCACTTTAGCCACTCTATATATTTTATAGAATAGGTAAACTTTGAGAATAATGGAATTATTTTTACCTTTAACTATCCTCCTATGTGAAGGATAGTTTTTCAAAATAGTTATTACGCCGCAATCATTATTTTTTTCTTCCTCCATTTTTTTCACCACTTCCAAATATTATTATTATATAATCAGGAATTTTTAGGGACATTAATAACTTTATTTGTAACGCCCCGACCCCAGCTACCCAGAGTCAGTGCATTAATTACATAACATTGGCATGATCACAAGAAAGATCAAATCTCGAAAGACCGATTGGTTTAGTAGCCTTGGAAACACTAGATATATTCATAAGTTTTACATTACATCATAAAATGAAAAACTACTACAACAACATAAAGTCTCCATAATCCACACTCATATCCCCACATAACATCCCTGCAGGTCATTCATAATTTACTTCTTCACTTCCTGGGAAAAATAAAACATAGAAAAGGGGTGAGCTCAAATGCCCAGTAAGGATAACAATATAGCGGAAACTTTCATAAATAAGAATAATCATTTAAGGCAATGTATAACTAAAACAAAAGCCTTTCAAACATGAACTTTCAACATGGTATGGCATAAATAAAATGAAATAATTCCATTTACTTATTCACATGGATACTCTACTAATCAAATAATCATATGCAAAAATCAATAAACACTTTCATAATGTTGGAATGCATAATGCCAGACTATCATAACCACATAGCCAAGGCCTCGTGCCAAGACTACAAATAAGATTTTGCCAAGGCCTTATGCCAAGACACTAGTTTCTCTCATGAGACCTACCGATGCATCGAGGAGCTGTAGCGGGCTCCACCCGTCACATATTAAGTCTAATTCATTCCCATATGAAAAGGTTTAAACATAACATAAACATTCGTATTAAAACTAGCATACGAAATGTCAATACTTTCACCATAAACTATGAATGGTATAAAAATAGAACATCCACAGTCAAACATATCACAAAACCTTCAATACAATATATAAGTTTTGTATCATAATAAATCAACTTCAAATAATCTTAAAATCCATCAAAGGATGTTGACATAGATGAAATCAAAATTCTTTTTAAAGAAATATCTCCTTTTATTTTGAAATCATTTAAGATCCATATAAAATAAAACATTTTATTTGAAAATATTCTTATAAGATTGTAAGGGAAGCTTTGACGATTTTATAATGGCGGAAAATAACCGCACCCGCCGTATAAGTTAAAAAAACATTCTTATCTTAATTCTGTCGAAAAGGTTAAAAAGCACCTTGTTTGGAAAATGACGGAAAGATTCCCTTATAAACCTCTTATAAAAAGTCAAACAAGGGTATAAATGACTTTAACCCATATTCTTTTAAATATTAAAAATGTTTTGAAATACATTTTGAAGAAACATGGATGTGGATGATAACGAGGTCCCAGTAGATAATTATGTATAAACAACCTCGGATAATGAAGAGATTGCGAAATAAACCCTTACCTTGTACTTTTCCTTGGTTGGGGTAGGTTAACCTCTTGTATAATGGTGAAATAATTTTTATTAAATTATAAAATAATCATATACATTATTATGATATCATATATGATCTTTTAATATTGATTTGATAATAATATCTTAGTATTATCGTTGTTTCGGGTGTGAACTTACTTGTTTTCTTTTGTATGTTTTGTTATGTAAGACATGTTTGTAAAGGATAGGTTGTATATTATTCATATCCAGAATGATATCAAGTCTTTAAACATCATTTTTAAATCATCAAATGATAATTATACTTGAATGGATATGATGGAGAATGAATCTCATCGCATTCGTGGAGACGGTAGTCCGTACGTACGCACGAGCGACAATATCATTCTTTTGATATTAAAATAATATATAAATGGATGGTATATCATATATACATAATCATTAACATGTTATATTTATTATTTACATGAGTTACACATCATTATTATACCCATCCAAATAATATTATATTGAATAACAATTACACCACGACGTGGAGACGGTAAGCCGTACGTACGCACGTATGGTGACATGTTATTAAAAGGGTGGATAGAATACTGAATATGGTTGTACCATATTTATAATAACATCACAGTATATAAATGATACTGGAGTTATTATTTTAGAATGGTAACAACAAAGGAAGAAGAAGTGGAAGAAGAAATGAACTTGGAAAAGGGGTGGTGAAAACATTACCACTTCTTCGGGTTCTTCCTTTTGATTTGATCAAAAGGGATCCTTAGGATGGCTTTCTGATCAAACTAAGGCATCTAGGTTGTAGTGAGGGAAGTTTGGAGAGTATTTGGGCAGGTTTTGGACGAGCCAAGTGGCTTTAGAGGTGTGAGGAATGAGTAGAAGTGGTCTCCTTTTATAAGGGAGAGGAGGGGCTCTTTAGGAAAGAGTGAAAGTATTACTTTATAGTATATTTATATTCGGTTTATAATGGTCCAAAAATCATTGAGGTCTAAGATAAGATGACTCATTTTCTAAATAACATCAACCAATAAGAATTGGACAGGTTTTAGATAATATTTTAATCATTATAATCTTATTTATTTAAATGATTTATTAATGAGGTAAACATTGCATCATTATTGTGTCATTAATAATTTAAATTATTTGATGTCTAAAAATTATAAATAAAATATAATTATGTAGGAAATATTTTTAGCTTTCTAATGAATATTTATAATCGAAAATCCAACATGTATAACCCTATGTAAAAATTGTTCTTCTAAAAGATGTAAGCTTATGCAATTTTTATTTTTATTTTACCTTTATTAATATAATGTGTCCCTACCACATACAAGTGGCTCTAAGGGATCCCCAAATCGACCCAAGGATGCCCATGGTCGGGTATGTGTCCACCAATAAGGTTAGGACACGTTTTAGGGTAATTTTTTATTATTATAATATTATTTTTTAACCCTTATTTACCGGATTTACCCTTTAACCATGGTAAATAAAATATTTACCGCAGTAATTATTCAAAATGTGTAAAAATAAAAGTTACCTATTTACACAATTTGAACATCCTGATTCCAAATATGGAATCCATTTTCCTAAATTCAAAACACAGAAGTGGCAGAAATTAATTTAAAATTAATTCCCGTTGTTAAAATAAAAAGCGTGTTTTTAAGAGATAATAACTATCAAAAGATTGACACTTGTTTATGTCTGGTTTAATTGTGAAATTATGTCCAATGACAAACATTAAATTAAATGGTAAAAATATATTCCAAATATACTTTAAAACTACTAAAATTCATAATTTATCACTATTAATTATTTTGATTAGAAAAGTTGTTTTTAATTAAAATTTAGTAATTTTCACTATTCATCAAAATATGAAAGTTATCCGAAAAGTACCAAAATTTCACCTTAGGCTAAATTAGATATTCCGAATCCAAAAATGAAGTCCATTTTGAAATATAAAATATATATAATTTTAAAAAGTAGGTATTACTATTCATAACGGCTAGTTTGATTAGTTGTTAGAACTCGGTGTTGCGTACAACACACGCTATCGAATTATTCAAAGAGAAGCGTACCGTAGAAGCTTGGGGTGTTACATTCTCCCCTCCTTCAAATAATTGCGTCCTCGCAATTTCTAGGGTATTACTGCATAAAAAGACTCGGGTGGTTCTTCATCATAAGTTCCTCGGGTTCCCACGTTGCCTCTTCCATCTTATGATTTCTCCACAAAACTTTTACCAGACGCATCGTCCGGTTTCTCAGTACTTGTTCTCTCGTATCAAGAATCCTGACGGGCTCTTCGCAATAAGACAGATCAGGTTCCAGTTCTAATTCTTCATAGGTGAGTACATGCGTTGGGTCAGGCATGTATTTCCTCAACAGAGATATGTGGAACACATCGTGAACTTTAGAGAGACTTGGCGGCATTGCCAATCGGTAAGCTACAACCCCAATTCGTTCTAGAATTTCGAAAGGTCCGATGTACCTGGGACTCAATTTACCTTTCTTACCAAAACGTATGACTCCCTTCCATGGAGATACCTTTAAGAAAACATGATCACCGACTTGAAATTCCAAATCCTTCCTTCGATTATCGGCATAGCTCTTCTGTCTACTTTGAGCTGCTTTGATGTGATTTTGGATTACTTTCACCTTTTCCGTCGTTTCCTCCACCAGTTTTGGGCCTACAAGTTTTCTTTCACCAACGTCATCCCAACAGGTTGGTGTACGACATCTCTTTCCGTATAACGCTTCATATGGTTCCATCTGTATACTCTAATGGAAGCTATTGTTATAGGAAAATTCTACCAGTGGTAAATATTGATCCAACATACCCTGAAAGTCAAGTGAGCAAGATCTCAACATGTCTTCTAGGGTTTGAATAGTCCGTTCTGATTGTCCATCTGTCTGAGGGTGGTAAGCAGTGCTCAAATGAAGTTCAGTATCCAGGGATTTCTGAAGACTTTTCCAAAATCTTGAAGTAAAACGGGGATCACGGTCAGAAACAATCGATAGGGGTACTCCATGAAGTCTCACAACTTCATTAATGTATAGTCTTGCTAGACGTTCCAGGGGTAGATCTTCTCTTATAGCAAGAAAATGTGCTGACTTGGTAAGACGATCAACAATAACCCATATTTCATCATTCCTTCTAGGAGTCTTTGGTAGCCCCATGACAAAGTCCATCGTAATATTGTCCCATTTCCACTCCGGTATGGGAAGAGGTTGCATGACTCCTCCAGGTTGTTGCCTTCCAGCTTTCACTTGTTGACAAACCATACATCTTGACACAAAATCAGCAATCTCCCTCTTCATGTTGTCCCACCAAAAATGTTCCTTCAAATCTCTATACATTTTGGTGCTCCCAGGGTGTATAGAGAAATTGGAACTATGAGCATCATCCAGCAATTCCCTTTTCAGATCCGGTAAATCGGGAACACAAAGTCTCTTCCCGAATTTCAAAATTCCATCTTCATACACAAAGTCTCTCAATCTCCCATCATTCACAGCTTTAATCTTCTTTTGAAATTCTTCATCATCGGTCTGAGAACTCTTAATCCTTTCTAGTAAAGATGGTTTGGCAACCATTTGAAAAAGCATTGACGTTTCACCTTCCCTGGTTATTCCCATGTCCATCTTCACTAGATCCATGAAAATTGGATCCCTTTCAATTCTCATCATGTTCAAAACTCCATGGTCTTTTCTGCTCAAAGCATCTGCCACCTTGTTTGCTTTCCCTGGGTGGTAGTGTATCGTGCAATCATAATCCTTGAGTAATTCAAGCCATATCCTTTGCCTCATGTTGAGTTCTTTTTGTGAGAAAATATACTTCAAACTCTTGTGATCAGTATAAATCTCACCTTTTTCACCATAGAGGTAGTGCCTCCATATCTTCAAAGCAAAGATCACAGCTGCTAACTCGAGATCATGAGTAGGATAGTTTTGTTCATGAATTTTCAACTGTCGTGATGCATAGGCAATAACTCTATCATTCTGCATAAGGACACAACCAAGTCCTTTCTTCGATGCATCACTATAAATAATGAACCCATCATTCCCCGATGGTAGAGTCAATATAGGAGCATTGACTAATCTTTTCTTCAGTTCTTCAAAACATTCTTCACACTATTTTGTCCAAACAAATTTAACCCCTTTACGTGTGAGCTTCGTTAATGGGTTAGCCAATCGGGCAAAATTCTGGATGAAACGTCGATAATAACCTGCCAAACCAATAAAACTGCGTACCTCAGTTATACTCGTAGATGCTGTCCATTCTTGGATTGCCTTGGTCTTAGAAGGATCAACAGAGATTCCATCTTTAGAGACAATATGGCCAAGAAAAGAAATATCCTGAAGCCAGAATTCACACTTGCTAAACTTCCCATATAATTCATGCCTCCTCAGAGTCTTCAAGATAATGCGCAAGTGATTTTCATGATCTTCGTAGGTTTTGGAGTATACCAAGATATCATCAATAAATACCACCACAAATTCATCAAGATACTCCTTGAAAACTCTATTCATCAGATCCATGAATACAGAGGGTGCATTAGTCAATCCAAACGGCATTACAGTAAACTCGTAATGCCCGCACCTGGTTCGAATTGCTGTCTTCGGAATGTCTTCTTTCTTCACACACAACTGATGGTATCCAGATCGAAGGTCAATCTTTGAAAAGTATTGAGCTCCATGCAGTTGGTCAAATAAATCATCAATGCGAGGTAGGGGATACTTGTTCTTTATCGTTATAGCATTGATCTCCATGTAGTCGATACATAACCTCATAGATCCATCTTTCTTTTTAACAAAAAGAACAGGGGCTCCCCATGGAGAAACACTAGGGCGAATAAATCCCTTATTACTCAATTCCTCTAGTTGTTTATTTAGTTCAACTAATTCTACAGTGGCCATTCTATAAGGGGTCTTCGATATAGGCCTTGATCCAGGAATTAAATCAATGGAAAACTCAACTTCTCGTTCTGGAGGATGTCCAGGTAAATCTTCCGGAAATACATCTACAAATTCTTTCACAACAGGTACATCCTCTATTTGAACATTCCTTTCCTCACCGACAGTTATTCCATTCTCTTCCTCCCCAATAATTGAATTAAGTTGAGCTACTGGGGGTGGATCTAAATAAGAATTAGGTGGTGACGATTCTGCTCTAAAAATAAGGTGTTCCTTATCATTATCATCAAGAATTGTAACCTCTTTCTTCTTACAATAAATCTTCGCATCATAGTCCGAAAGCCAGTCCATACCGAGGATTATATCAAACTCAATTATAGGTATGACGATGAGATCAGCAGATAAAGAAAATTTATGTTCCTTAATGGGGACTGATTCACAAAACTTTGTTGCAATGATACTTCCCTTAGGAGTTTTAACTGAAAACTCCCTTATTAAATCAAATTGGAAATATCTAATTTTCTTAGCAAACTGGGAAGATATGAAACAATGCGATGATCCAGAATCAAATAATGCATTTGCTAAACTTGAGGAAACCATTAAATTACCTGCCACCACGTCTTTCGGAGCTTCTACCTCAGCAGTAGTGATAGCATAAGCCTGGCCTTGATCCCTTGGCCTTTTCTGAGGTAATTTCTCCTGACGCTTAGGACATTCATTTGCATAATGCCCTATCTCCCTGCAATTGTAGCACTGAACGTTGGTAGCTTCCTTCTTCCCTTTGCAATCACGAGCTTGGTGGCCTTTTTCACCACACTTGTAACAGACTCCCATTCCCTTCAAGCAAGTACCAGGGTGTTTCTTCCCACATTTACCACATGATGGATATTCAAACTTTCCTTTCTTCCCTTTATTTCCATTCCCAGATTGATCAGCAGGACTCTTCTTCTCTTGCTTTGCTTTAAAGTCATAAGACTTAGAGAATTCATTTTCGGTCTTGATAGCACATGAGACAATGTCTTCGTACGATGAAAAGGATTGTGAGACTAATGCTCGACGGAGAAATGGTTTTAACCCATCAAAGAAACGATCAATCTTACTTCTTTGGTTACGTATATAATCACCAGCATACCTTGCTAACCTTGTAAAGTTAGCCTCATACTTTGCGACATTCGCATCCTCCTTCTGTCTTAGACTTAGAAATTGCCTTTCCATATCTGCTCTATGGTCGCGAGGGAAGTATTTTTCTAAAAACAGATCTTTGAACTCCCTCCATTCCATATTTTATACTTCATCATCTTCCTTCATGTTTTGAATCAATGACCACCATTGATCATCATCTCCAGTGAGGCGGTAAACTGCCATGATAACTTTTTCCCTTTCACTGCTCCCCAAAGCCTAAAATATTTTCTCTAGAAAATTTATCCATTGCTCGGCTACTAAGGGATTTGTACTCCCATTGAACGTTGGTGGTTGTTGCCTCATGAATCGATCTAACATTGATCCTCCACGCTGCGGATCAGGGTGCTCCATACGGGTAAGGTTATTATTCATAACCTGAGTAAGTTGTCCCAGTATGGTGATTAGCTGATCAGCACCAGTTGCATCACCAGCCCCACTATAATTATCTTGAGCAGGAGGGCAATCCCTTCATGGAGTGCGTGCATTGATACGGTTTCCATTTCTTCCACTAGGCGCCATTTCTAAACAATGGCATAAACTAGATCAGTTTATGAATCAAAATACATAATCTTATACTTATAAAACACTTAACATAAATTGAAATATTTATCGATATAATCCATAATCATAAAAATGTTTTCTTTGAAGAATTATATACTCATAAACCCTTCATAATGATTTGTAAAGAAAATGAGAGTTATCCTAAGCATATCCCCCGGGAGTGTCGTAACCAAGAGTGCAGCAAGGCCCGTTGTCGTGCACCAGTTCCCGTTCGAGTCTAGCTCAAAGCGGTGTTTTCGGGTTTTACCCCTAGGTACATCTGTGCCAGAGCTGCCTCTACCTGCTCGTATCCAGACAGGGATGTATTGCTCGGAAAACTCGCAAAATCTCTACAATACCAAAATTCAAGGAAGTTCTTCTATACTAATCCTCAATGTTCATCTTAGGTCTACGTGCTCTAATCAGAGTTTATCTAAATCTAGCTTCCAAGGTTTGTACTAAACTTCCTCTGATACCAACTATAATGACCCGACCCCAGCTACCCAGAGTCGGTGCATTAATTACATAACATTGGCATGATCACAAGAAAGATCAAATCTCGAAAGACCGATTGGTTTAGTAGCCTTGGAAACACTAGATATATTCATAAGTTTTACATTACATCATAAAATGAAAAACAACTACAATAACATAAAGTCTCCATAATCCACACTCATATCCCCACATAAAATCCCTGCAGGTCATTCATAATTTACTTCTTCACTTCTTGGGAAAAATAAAACATAGAAAAGGGGTGAGCTCAAATGCCCAGTAAGGATAACAATATAGCGGAAACTTTCATAAATAAGAATAATCATTTAAGGCAATGTATAACTAAAACAAAAGCCTTTCAAACATGAACATTCAACATGGTATGGCATAAATAAAATGAAATAATTCCATTTACTTATTCACATGGATACTCTACTAATCGAATAATCACATGCAAAAATCAATAACCACTTTCATAATGTTGGAATGCATAATGCCAGACTATCATAACCACATAGCCAAGGCCTCGTGCCAAGACTACAAATAAGATTTTGCCAAGGCCTTGTGCCAAGACACTAGTTTGTCTCTTGAGACCAACTGATGCATCGAGGAGCTATAGCGGGCTCCACCCGTCACATATTAAGTCTAATGCATTCCCATATGAAAAGGTTTAAACATAACATAAACATTCGTATTAAAACTAGCATACGAAATGTCAATACTTTCACCATAAACTATGAATGGTATAAAAATAGCACATCCACAGTCAAACATATCACAAAACCTTCAATACAATATAGAAGTTTTGTATCATAATAAATCAACTTCAAATAATCTTAAAATCCATCAAAGGATGTTGACATAGATGAAATCAAAATTCTTTTTAAAGAAATATCTCCTTTTATTTTGAAATCATTTAAGATCCATATAAAATAAAACATTTTCTTTGAAAATATTCTTATAAGCTTGTAAGGGAAGCTTTGACGATTTTATAACGGCGGAAAATAACCGCACCCGCCGTATAAGTTAAAAAAACATTCTTATCTTAATTCTGTCGAAAAGGTTAAAAAGCACCTTGTTTGGAAAACGACGGAAAGATTCCCTTATAAACCTCTTATAAAAAGTAAAACAAGGGTATAAATGACTTTAACCCATATTCTTTTAAATATTAAAAATGTTTTGAAATACATTTTGAAGAAACATGGATGTGGATGATAACGAGGTCCCAGTAGATAATTATGTATAAACAACCTCGGATAATGAAGAGATTGCGAAATAAACCCTTACCTTGTACTTTTCCTTGGTTGGGGTAGGTTAACCTCCTGTATAATGGTGAAATAATTTTTATTAAATTATAAAATAATCATATACATTATTATGATATCATATATGATCTTTTAATATTGATTTGATAATAATATCTTAGTATTATCGTTGTTTTGGGTGTGAACTTACTTGTTTTCTTTTGTATGTTTTGTTATGTAAGACATGTTTGTAAAGGATAGGTTGTATATTATTCATATACATAATGATATCAAGTCTTTAAACATCATTTTTAAATCATCAAATGATAATTATACTTGAATGGATACGATGGAGAATGAATCTCATCGCATTCGTGGAGACGGTAGTCCGTACGTACGCACGAGCGACAATATCATTCTTTTGATATTAAAATAATATATAAATGGATGTTATATCATATATACAGAATCATTAACATGTTATATTTATTATTTACATGAGTTACACATCATTATTATACCCATCCAAATAATATTATATTGAATAACAATTACACCACGACGTGGAGACGGTAAGCCGTACGTACGCACGTATGGTGACATGTTATTAAAAGGGTGGATAGAATACTGAATATGGTTGTAACATATTTATAATAACATCACAGTATATAAATGATACTGGAGTTATTATTTTAGAATGGTAACAACAAAGTAAGAAGAAGTGGAAGAAGAAATGAACTTGGAAAAGGGGTGGTGAAAACATTACCTCTTCTTCGGGTTCTTCCTTTTGATTTGATCAAAAGGGCTCCTTAGTTTGGCTTTCTGATCAAACTAAGGCCTCTATGTTGTAGTGAGGGAAGTTGGGAGAGTATTTGGGCAGGGTTTGGACGAGCCAAGTGGCTTGAGAGGTGTGAGGAATGAGTAGAAGTGGTCTCCTTTTATAAGGGAGAGGAGGGGCTCTTTAGGAAAGAGTGAAAGTATTACTTTATAATATATTTATATTCGGTTTATAATGGTCCAACAATCATTGAGGTCGAAGATAATATGACTCATTTTCTAAATAACATCAACCAATAAGAATTGGACAGGTTTTAGATAATATTTTAATCATTATAATCTTATTTATTTAAATGATTTATTAATGAGGTAAACATTGCATCATTATTGTGTCATTAATAATTTAAATTATTTGATGTCTAAAAATTATAAATAAAATATCATTATGTAAGAAATCGTTTTATCTTTCTAATGAATATTTATAATCGAAAATCCAACATGTATAACCCTATGTAAAAATTGTTCTTCTAAAATATGTAAGCTTATGCCATTTTTATTTTTATTTTAACTTTATTAATATAATGTGTCCCTACCACATACAAGTGGCTCTAAGGGGTCCACAAATCGACCCAAGGATGCTCATGGTCGGGTATGTGTCCACCAATAAGGTTAGGACATATTTTAGGGTAATTTTTTATTATTATAATATTATTTTTTAACCCTTATTTACCGGATTTACCCTTTAATCATGGTAAATAAAATATTTACCGCAGTAATTATTCAAAATGTTTAAAAATAAAAGTTACCTATTTACACAATTTGAACATCCTGAATCCAAATATGGAATCCATTTTCCTAAATTCAAAACACAGAAGTGGCAGAAATTAATTTAAAATTAATTCCCGTTGTTAAAATAAAAAGCGTGTTTTTAAGAGATAATAACTATCAAAAGATTGACACTTGTTTATGTCTGGTTTAATTGTGAAATTATGTCCAATGACAAACATTAAATTAAATGTGAAAAATATATTCTAAATATACTTTAAAACTACTAAAATTCATAATTTATCACTATTAATTATTTTGATTAAAAAAGTTGTTTTTAATTAAAATTTAGTAATTTTCACTATTCATCAAAATATGAAAGTTATCCGAAAAGTACCAAAATTTCACCTTAGGCTAAATTAGATATTCCGAATCCAAAAATGAAGTCCATTTTGAAATATAAAATATATATAATTTTAAAAAGTAGGTATTACTATTCATAATGGCTAGTTTGATTAGTTGTTAGAACTCGGTGTTGCGTACAACACACGCTATCGCATTATTCAAAGAGAAGCGTACCGTAGAAGCTTGGGGTGTTACATTATTATTATGTTGAAATACTTTTTTTCACATTATTATTCTTATAAATTGTATTCATTGGTGCTTTATCTTTCTTTATCAAAAGATAATTATATCATGGAATCTATTTCATGAATTTTTCAGAAGTGTATTGAGTTATTTATAACCTTAAATAGAGTTTCTCTAACATTTTTAGTTTCCATTCATTGTAAATATCTCAAATTATTCTTCCTGAATGTATTACACCATATTAATAATATTGTTTTTCTATTATATTTATTTTGTTTATTATTTTAATTGGTTTTATTTAATATTGATATTTATGGATTACTTTTAAAGTTCCATGTTATATACCTTTATTATATATTAAATAATATCATCTTCTTTAATGTGACATAATTCATAATTGTATTCTTTTTTTGTAATTTTCTTAACATTTATAATTTTTTTATACCCTAAGGAAAAATCATTTCCCCATTTTTTATTTTCTGTAATTTGTGTCCTTATAAATCCATTATCATATAAATGATTCTTGTTATATTTATACAAGCACTCATAATCAAAATAGAATCTTTTATTTCAGTTATGAATAAAATATTTCAATAAATTCAAATCTATTATTGATGGAAGGATTTTTTTTTTTTTTTTTTTTCGTAAATATTTATCTCTTCTTGTGTCTTCCCCAATTTTCTCCACTCCTCCCCCTCCCACATATCCATAGACGGAGTTCCTAGAGACCATAGTGTATAGGGTGTTATGTTTTTTATGCCCTCTCCCACATGTTCAACTACTTTCAAACTATTATATTCGTACTACTAATACCGTAAAGGTAGTGGTTTTTAAAATGATTACCCCTCCAAGAGAACTAATTACCCATTCCTCTGATTCCTATAGAAGTTATGTTTTATGAGGCAAGGGATGGTTTCCCTACCCTCTTATTGTCTTAGGGTGAACATGAAGAGGATCTGAAGTACCAATATTTTCCCATTATTAATATTTTTGTGTAGATCTACCCTCCCTATAATGATCTATTTTGTTCTCCAAATCCTTGAATCTAGATTGTCCTGCAATAATCTCTATTTAATATTAGAGTTTATTGATGGTATTTTTGAGCCACTACATGTTCACCGTAATATGACAAGATGGTTCGAGAAATGTTTTTCAGATTCATCTATTATATAAAATTTACATTATTTGAACCTCAACCTTGGATTCTCTTAATTAAGATCGATAAAGATGCATTATTCTCTATTCATCCTCTGATGCACATAGGGGAAAAGACTCTCCCCTTAAAGCACCTTAGATTCATTTCCCTAGTCTTTCATAACCCTCCCCTAACCCTTCCATACTCAAGTGTATTTGATATGCACTTAGACACTTCATTTGTGTTCAATAATCTACTGTGTGTATGTAATTCACCATAGAAAAACAAATAATTTTTTTGAAAGGGATCAATATTCCACTCCTCCTCAAAAGATATTATTATAAATGGGAATTGAAATATACTTCTAGAATAATATCTTTTATTCAATGAATCTTGGATATTTCTCTCTCTTAAACATTCTAGGGAAGTTTGACCATATTTGTAGAAATAAGGTTAATCCCCAACCTTCCATGGGGTTAAAGTCAAATTCTCATTTTGGAGTCTATTTGAGGCTACCCGTTCTTTATCTTGTACTTGAGATGGATCCCTAGTCATCATGGGAGTTTTATTAGTAAGAGTATTAGGGATTTTTGTAGAAGAAAGGGTAGGATGACCCTGAGGAGGTCACTAATTCAGAAAACATATGACCGTAATTTCATCATAATCTATTGATAATTCCCCTAAAGGGGGGAAAGGTATTCTAGACAAAATCCTGGGTCTGACTTTCCTTCCTATGAGGATGTATTAGATGGAACTCTACAAATAATCCCATATTTCCCAACTTCATCTATCAAGTTTAGTAATTTAGGTCCTCTCCCCTCAACACCAACTTTCTTAATGATATTTTTAATTCATAAAGTCAACCTTATTAACCTAATCCTTCCCTACTAAGATTAAAGTGATAGAAAATCACACTTGTAGGGTGTCCCTAGATCATGAAGTTGTTTTGACCACTTCATCTCATTCCAATTATGTTCTATAAGTAATGGAGAATAATATTTTGGACTATAGTGACATGTTTTCTTCCCCTATAGCTTTCAAATTTCTATTAGTTCACTTAATTTTTTTGAGGTCCTTGAAATGGTTGTAAATGATTCTGTCATTACTCCTATTTTTTGAGGTGAGTAAATGAAGAAAAAATCCTTCATCCAGCCTCCCTTAAATATGGTGGTATTTCACTAGACAAAGAACATGATTATCTCTATTTATCCCCAAACTCAAGATGTTACTGGCTAACAAATCTATTTCATCATGATCTTCCACACTATATAGAATGGTTGGGTTATGGGATCCCTATCCATAATTGAATACCTTCTCTAGTTACTTCTTAGAAAACACATTCCCCTATTAGAAATACCAGAACCTAATATCAAGCCATCTTCCATTTTTAGTATTACCACCAAATTTCATATGTGTAGTGAAATGAATGATAATTTATTCAATTATCATATATGTGTTTTCTAGGAGAAATGGACTCAATTTGTTTTCATTAACACTCACCCTCTATATATCACCATCAAGGATAATAAATCTAAAATCTCATTTATCATATCTATCATTTCTAAAAAAAGAGGTTAGAAACATAATGGATCTATTGGAATCTCTCTACATTTTGAATAATGTATCCCAAAATATTTTATTGGAGGTAAAATCAACATTATACTGGATAAAACTAAGATAAAGGTAGGGGTACTCAAATAAAGAAATTACATGAATGATTTTTTATCATTTCTTTCTCAAAACAAACTTACTATTATGGGTTTCAAAGGGGAATATTTCATATTGTGTAAGAAAAGCAGCATTATTATGAATCAAAGTTGGATTTATAGGTTCCTAGGAATACATCATGAAATATCTAATTTTATGATCTCAATAGTCAAGTATCTGGAGAGAAGCTTGTTTGGACACTATCAACTATTTATTTAAAAATAAATCCTAAATGATTTTGAAGGAATATTCATTTATTCCAATCGATGGTTGGAGACTATTGGATTTATAGAGAAGGTGTTTTTTAATTTTGGATGGATCTAGTATAGGATAATTCGTTTATGGTTATTTATACTAGGCTCAAATGATTTAAAGGAAAAATTCTAATTTTGTGTAACAACCAACAAATACACGATGTTAGCACTGATGGCCTTTTGGAAGAAATTAAGAAACATTATACTAAGTTATAGGATTAGTGAGATGAATATTTTTTCCATATTTTATCTATAAATTTTTTTCAAAAGGAGCAATAATTCCTGATGAAAGAAAACGATGCTTGATATATATCTGAATACCAAGGTTTAGATAAGGAGATTATGATACGACTTATTTACATGCATGTATTAGTGTGAAAACATTTAATGGGAAAATTAATATACAACTTATGGATGGATCCCACTCTAGTTATTTCTATATTATATGATCTTATATAGTGTACTTTATTTCAAAATTACTTATTGGTATGAGTTAGAGGATAATAATGGGGTCCCTGGAGATAAATCATGTTTTTCATTTTTAAAAACATGGTAGAGACATTTAATAACAAAGATAAATCCCTGATGAAAGATATTCTGGAGGTGGATGAAAATTATGAATTCATTTAAAACCTAAATATTGATAATTAATATGGAATTGATTTGTTCCTAGGGTCCTTGTATTCCAATTCAAGGGATATAGTATATAATTAATACATTAAATAAGTCTAAGAACATTTAAAAGTGGGGGATTGTTCCTAGAGTTACCACTACCCCCACCATGGTCCTCATTAATAATGTGAGCTAACTAAATGGATTTGGCCAATTCATTCCCATATGAATGTGTAACATACCATACAAATTTCTTAATGCCATTTAGAATAAAATGATTTCTCATCACTTGGAACACCAAATATCATATGAATGACATGTATTTCTCAATGTAAGAACCATATAGGATGTGTTTAGTGTTTCCCAAGATATGATTTCAGATATTGAAAGGAGTGTGGTTGGATCAAAAATCATGGAGAAAAATTACATTGAAAATTCCTACGAAATAATAGAATATAGTTTCATTCTTAAATCCCTAAGGTAGTGTGGCTTTTTTGAGGGCTTATGTGACCACTTCTCCAATTGTTTCTTCTCCCCATTGTTCAAAATTTATCTCATGGGAATGATATTTGGTTCCTTCAAATTAGTAAGGGGTATTTGGAAAGGAGATCTACTTTCGCTGATACTTTTTTTCTTTTCTCAGGATGTTCTCAATATAAATCAAATTAAGGGTATTTCTAATGGCTTTATTCTTCTGTCTAGAATTTTGTAAGTATATTGTATAATATACCTTTTATTTTTCATTGAACATATGATCTTCTTCAGAAATGGAAATATTAAATCTACCCAAAACATTAAGATGATCTTGAATGACTACCAAAACAAAAGATTCAAATACTTTAATTTTATATTTTTTTTATATATATAATAAGGCCACTTCCAGATATTAAAAATTTATTTAGGAGAATATAGGAATTTCTAGTAGGAGTATTCAAATAGAGCACTTGGGATCCCCCTCATCGAATGGGAGAATATTTATCAGTAATTTTTTTTAGTATTTTCAATATAATTCCAGTTATAATTCATAATTAGAATATTGGTTTTATTTAATTTGGTGGTAGGATAACTCTAGTGAATAATTTTATTTTCTCTATTTCTATTCATGTTCATTTAGTGTGAATATCCCCCAATAGTTTCTTAAGGAACATATAGCATGTCCATAATACTATCATATGGGAATCCTATCAAGAGGGTCTCTATAATTGGTATAGATGAAAAAAAAACTTATAAATCTAATGATGGTTTGAGTATTGGATTTTTTGGAATTTAGGAAAACATGTTTTTGTTTGAGGTGAAATTAGATTGGTAAGTGATATTGAGTTACTCTCTATAGGTTACTTTCATTAGAAGGAAATATAGAAAATATATAATAAAATTTCTAGAAATCCCCATTGGATATCATCTATGGAACATCCTTCAATGTATCACCCAATCTATCTTAGATCATCCTCACTAGATTATTAGGTATTAGGGACTTCACTTTCTAGATAGACAGTGAGATAGGATCAACCCTATTCATCCCAACATGTCCTTTCCATGACACAACCATTATGCTTTGAAAATTTATACCCATAATTCACTGATGTAATTCACTGTGATGAATATAATATATTATATAAAAATATCAAATGGTAAATGAATGTGATCAATGTTCCTTCACAATCTCTTCATCATTAAATTTTATGTTCTCAATTTATCATAAGATCCCCCAACTTCTATGGAGACTTGGAGTTTTGGGTAGTAATCTATGGTGAAAATATCATTACTAGAAATTAAACTTCCTCATATAGTGCCTCATAAATTAGGTTATCCGTATGGATGTGAAAATTCAATGAAAACTTATTCAACTTTCATCCAAGTGTGTGTTATGTTAAAATACAAACATTGAATTTTTTTCCATCGATTTACAATAATTTACTAGGAACGATCCATATTTTATTCTCTTAGGAACCTCTTTGGTCTAAATAGTCACTTTTATTCTATTGAAAACTTCTTGAATGCTAGTTATGAATTTCATGTTAGTATGAATCAAAATTTATAGTGGAAGTCTATTTGTTTAGCCATATGTTGTTGTGTGATTTGGGAGTCTCATAGCATTATTTGATGTCAAGGCCTAAAACCTTAAATATATTACATAAAATATTTTCTTTTTTGTCTCATTTATACTATTCATACACCAGGAAATTAGGTTTCTATGACTCATATTTTTTAGGTCTAGTTTTTACATAGTATCCAAATGGGGTAGTAGATCAAAGAAAAAGATTTGGCTGTTAGGTTTGTTGAAAGACACCAATATAAGGTCTCAAGATAAATATACATGGATCATGTGATGATGGTATCATGCGTGGTGGTGGTATTTTATATGACCTTTGAGGTCATTTATTCTATCCTTCTCACCTATCTTCGGAGAGGGAAATTCCATTCATGTTGAGGCTCAAGCATTACTCACTAGTATCTTTCATCGAAGCAAGAACTGTCTCAATCCCTCAGTGTTTATGTATAAATCGTCTTTAGTATTCAATTATTTATTGGAAATATTCTCCATAAACTATAGAATTTTAAATTATATTATATCATGTAGAAATATGTTTTCTCAAGATGTCTAGATTTTCAACACATAGGGTGGTAAATATGGAAGATGATATTCTTGTTTCCATCGGAGATCAGGAAAAGGGGTTTTTTTATCTTTTTGATCCTGAGATATATTCCATTTGACTATATTATAATTATATAAGGGGATTCCATTTTTCATCATCGCTACCATCCCCCTTGTCTTTTAATCTTTTCTTTTTTCCTTCATTGTATAATAGAAAAAAATCAGTCTATCTGTTCTAGGAAGCATGAACAAATTATTGGTTTTGAGTGAACACACTACTATATTAAAATAATTTTGGGGAACTTATCTTCCCAGATATTATTACATATACCATTACTATTTTTTTGGTTTCCTTAACTTTTTATTCACCAATATTTTCTAAATATTGATTTGAAACATTTACTAACAGATAAAACAACATTAGTATAAAAATATTTTTCTGGGATAATGGTTACTGATTTATTTGATCTTGTTATAGAATTAATTTTAGATGATATTAATATCTTCCTCTCACATACATGAGTATTTTTAGAGCAAGTAATATTATAAAAAAAAATCGTGAAAACATTTTTTTTCTTGGCCGTTTTGGAAGATTCAATATGTATCTCCTCTATATTTATATAATTTAATTTTAGTATAAGAAACTTCATGTTGAGGGTATTTTTTTATCCTAAGAAAATTTCACATTTCCTCCCCTCCCCTTTTTTTAATTCTATATTTGTTCTCTATGAATCTTACTCTTCTCGTGTAATGAATGTTTATGCTCCATTACATTTTTTTATTTGTTTGCTAACTAAGAATCTTTGAAATTCATAAATTATTTTTCTATTTCTCCCACTAACTATAACTCTTTATCATGTATCTACCATAAAATTTATTTTCCTCTAAATTTCCTTTGAAATTATTATTTACTCAATGTGCATTATCCTAATAATTTAGTATGTTCTGTTTTTTGTCATTAACAATTTGGGTGAGAGTTCTACAATCTTATAGCTTCTAAAAATTACCATATCTATCACATCAGCCTCCAAATTTAGCTGTGTTTTCATATCCTATAGCTCCTTTATCAAAACATAATTTTTGTGAAAAAATCATAAAGGAATTTTTTAAAATTTTCAATCAATTTAGAGTAAAATTAAAAATGTGAATAAATATTTATATACTAATCACAAAATGACATTGATTCATCAAGAAGATGATCCAAAATAGATTTAGAAAATAAAAAATCACATTGATTACATTCAATTAGTAACATACCCTTTTATCATTTTTGAACCCTTTTTAATTTATTAGCCTCTTTCTAATATCAATTATTTAGGGTTTTTATTAAAACCTACATTGTAATGTCCCAGAACACTCTAGTCCATTACTTTGTATAAATATGGTGTTTGAGATGTTCTTGGAGGTCAAGGTAACTTATCCCGAATTATTTTCCGAATTTCCAAACTGTTTCATGAAACAATGTCACTTACTTTTCCATATTTCCAAATGGTTTCATGAAATGGGGTCACAAAATGGTGTCACTTACTTTTCCAAATTTCCAAACTATTTCATGAAATAGTGTCATGAAACGATGTCACTTAATTTTACAAATTTACAAACTATTTCATGAAATGGTGTTACTTACATTGAAAAATTTCCAGACCGTTTCATGAAATTGTGTCACGAAATAGTGAAACTTCTTTTAAAAAAATACAAACTATTTCACAAACCTCTTTCCTATAGACTGTGTAATAAAAAAGATAGCATAGAAATGGTGTCACAAAAATGGTGCATAGAAACGGTGGTACAGAAATAGTGTCACAAAAACGGTGTCACAGAAATGGTGGCATAGAAATAGTGTTATAGAAATGGTGTCACAGAAACAGTGGCACCGAAATGGTGTCACAGAAATGGTGTCATAAAAACGGAGGCATGGAAATAGTGTCACAAAAATGGTGTCACTGAAATGGTGTCAGAGAAACTGTCTCATGAACGGTGTTTCTAGAACCATTTGAGTTTTCCTTTGTCAAATTTCTTTATTTTTCCAGTTTCTCCGATTTAGTGTTTTCTCTCACGAAACATGAATTAAAAGCCTTGTTTTATGGTATTTAAGTCTGATTCAAATCCCATAACAACTATACTAATTTCCCTAAGGATTCAGATGCCTTTACTGAGTCAAACTTCATTGTTTAATGCAATCCCCTTTTAATGGAAAATCCAGTGTATTTTAAATTACTGCTCTGTTAAATCTTCTAAAGGGACTAGATATCTTCCTCCCTTATTCTTACTCCTTGTTATCTAGTGAAACATGATATAACCTTTCCTCCTTCCCATAGGAGTGGTGTGATCGACCCTTAATCCTTTGATAATTTCCCCTTAAACTTTCTTCTTGCTGCATGTGCACCCCCTATTTTGGTACAACCAGGAAGTATCAATCAATTTTCAGTATAAAGTATGATCTATAACCATTTTTATGGATTCCACTCCTTTTGTTTCTCTATGAACTATTATGGAATGCTATCTACATGTTCCTAATGGTTTTTTCATAGGTTTTGTCTAGTGTGGTGGTGTCTCTACATCCTCGGGTGGATGCAGTCTTCCAGGAGAGGTGATCGTGATCTATTTTGTTGAATTGTTCTCATGAAAATAGAATTAGAAAACTTTTGAGGTAGGTGATTCATGGTTTCTCTATCCATTTACATGAAAATATATAGATATCATGTTTTATCCCACTTGATCACAATGTAATTTCCATAATAATTATTTTAACCGAATAAATAAATTGGTATCTATCGAATGTTATTGCCTCTTGTTTTTACTGGATAGTATGATATTTTTTATTTTCATTTTATAATGTCATTCTTGATAAAATTGGTAAAGTAACTAAAGCCTAAATTAATTGATAATTATTTGGATAATTATACCGAGGCATGTAAATTAATATGGTTGTTGTTGTTTTAATTTCATGTTAGTTAAATTGATGAAGTAAGCAAGTTTAATTATTGTGATAGCTATGATAACATTCTGGTTAGGTTTCCCATAGTTGGAGCCTACTAATAAAGAAATGGTTAATTCAAGAAGGATTAAATAACTGGTTGTTTGATTAACGATATTGCCTCATAGGGTTCTGAGTTACCCTCTTGCTTGTAAAGGCCAAGATCCTTATGCTTGAAGCTATGAGAGGTCGTTGCATGTGAAGGCAGAATGCCTTGTTTAGGTCCAAGAGCCCAGTTGCTTTATTATTTCTGGATGCTTGTGATGTATTGTGAGCCTGGGTGGATGTTTTGATGTTTTGGGTAATGGATTCCCATTGGTTTTGGAATCATTTGATGCTTAGAGTGGTGACATGCATTTTTTTATGCATGTGGGTGTTTGGGAGGACACTAGAAATGATGAAACTGAGTGAATACGAATATAGGATGATTGTTAAATATTTTTGGTTGTTTAAATTATTTAAACTATCCACTACTCAAGGCAGATAATTTTTCTACCCTCCTTCCAAAAAAAAAGGCAAAGACATTCGGGGTATGCTACGTGATTTCTGTGTTTAGATTCTCAAGGGAGGATGAGTATACTCTCCTTCTATAGGTGGAAAAGACTTTATGGGTAGTTCATATACTCACCGTGTTGAGCACCCTCATATTTGGTAGAATAGAATGTTTTTTCTAGAATTCCTAGGAATATGGGAAATTAATAAATTTTTTAATAAATGATTGAATAAATGATGTTAAGCCTTAGGGTTGGAGCTTGTTGGGACGCAATGCTAAGGTTGTAATTTAAAGGATTAGTGGACTTTGGGTGTGATACTAAAGAAATATAATGTGTAATTGATAATGTTTAATTAATGTTTACATAATTAATTAATGTAATGTGAAACAGATAAAAAATGGAATTAAGTAATATAATAAAGCTCTTTAAATGGTTGTGTGCTTATAAGATACGTAGTCTTAGTAGTGGCATTCGGGACTCCAAGAGACATTAGTTGTAGTTGAGTCTAAGACTAGGTTAGTCCCATAGTGTGTTTGTGAGATATATTGTATTATATACTTTTTGTGTTTCTATATTCTACTCCACCCTATCATTTAGGGAAACTAAAACCCTGGGGATTCTGAGCCATTGGGGGATGAGGGGTATTTTTCCAATCATTCTGGTGGGAGGATGGATGGCTGGATTTCCCCTTTGGCCCTGCTATCTTCTCCTGGTGGTTACTAGTGCTGGTAGACACTATAGTTAATTTTCCTCGTATATGTTTGCAGAGGGTTGTAATGGCTTGTGGTTATTCACACACATATATTATGGATATAGTTTTTTATGGAGTACTATAGGTGTAACTTGTATAGGTTGTGATGGCTTGAGGATCCTTACTCAGTGTATGGACAATAATGGTTTGAGGTTTAATACCCGACATATGATACACATTATGCGAGTTGTGGTGACTCCGGGAAACTACCGGGTTACTTTGGTTACATGGATGTGGTGGTTTTATTGCATGGGGTGCATGATGTAGTGCTATTCCAAGGTGATTGTGGGCTTGCCTTTTTGGAGAGAGATGGTTAGGACGTGAGATGTTCGGGAAAATTGGAAAACCAGTGAGGATGTAGTAGTGGGGTACCCTTGATATTAATTATTATATAATATACTCTTGTATGCGATAATTTCTGAGAATAGCCATGGTGAGGATGGGAACATAGTATACCTGTTTAAGTGAAGAGTTAGTTTCAATTGTTCTACACTGAGCTTTAGAAATATTTATTTACTTTTCCAGGATAGGCTCCGAGGAGGATCTTACTGAGTATACTATTATACTCACCCTACGTATATATAAACTATTTTTCGAGTAACTTAGAGTAGGTTGGACATCATGATGGTTACGACTAGCTTGGGGTTGCAGGAGCTATTCAGGATTCTTGGTCACTACTATTTCTTACTTTCCTTTGGTACTTGCAGTTTTCAATTTTAGTTGTAGTAGTTTTGCATGGAATTACATATGTGTAATTGGGATTTATTTTATATTGATGTCTAAGTTGGATTTGTTTGGTGTATGTCTTATCTATCTCTTTCGCTTGTGTTATCTTAGAGGGTAATGCCCCCCATTTGTGTGTTTACTATACCCCTGGTGGTAGTTGTAAAGACACGTAAATTCCAAGGAATTTTTTTTTCTTAATTTTCTTTGGAATTTTACAAAAGCGCAGTTTCTGACGGCACCTGATTCTGAGACTCGGTGTGCCCGGAATCATTTTCTGAAGTTTGGCTCGGGTACGTTCAGTGAACGAACGAGCGGGTTTTTCTAACTTTTGAACTGGTGCTCGGAATCAAATTCTGAGGGCACCGATGGAATCACAGCGCCGTTTTTTGCTTAGAAATGCCTCTTTTGGAGTTGCGTTTTCTCGGGTGTGGTTTTTAAATTTTGGGAGTTAAGTGAAGTAAATAAAATAAAGTGGTGCGACAACTTTATTTTATTTCACTTAAATCCACTTAAATCCACTTAAAGCTGCTTAAGCTGAGTTGAAGCGGATATGGTGCAATCCAAAATATCCTACCCTCTTGATAGGATATTTGTGAGGTGGGGCCCATAAGAGCCCCACTGTTTCTTTTCCTCTAAGTAACGCACCCGTGAGAACTCCTCATTAATAAAAGTCAAATGGAGCATTTCCTAAAACTCTTAAATGCTCCTATTAAATGGAAGGTTAAGTCGTTACCATTAATTCACCGAATTAATGGTTCGTTTCTTAACATGTTTTCAAACTGTTGGCATAATAATAAAATAAGACCGACACCTTTTCTTTTTGTTGACAGGTTGATTGTTGAGAGGATTTGGAGAATCTGTACCTTCATCCTCCTCGCGAAGAGCGTGAAGAACGCGAAGAACGTGAAGAACGCCGAACCCTCGGAGATCGACGACGCGACGCCGTGTTCCGCGACGCCGACGATTCTCCTTCCACGACGCTTCTTCCGCGACGTTCTTTCTCGCGACAAATCTTCAATCAAATGCTTGAGGTAGGAGTTTTCAAATCTTTAATTCCTTTGTGGATTTTATCCTTAACATGGATTTAATTCGTGAAATTAAATCCGTGTGTTTTCTTTAAACCTCGGAGATCGTCAATGAGACACCCTTCCGCGACGACGTGACGCCCTTCAGCAACGCGACGATCCTCTTCTTCCGCGACGGTCAATTCCGCGAAGAACTCTCGCCCGACGACAGCTACGAGGTAGGGGTTTTATTTGAGAAAAATTCTTATTCCCATGGTTGTTCCTTCTAAAACAAAGAACCCCGATCAAAGTTCAACTTTAATTTATTAAAATTTTGCCTTGCTTTGTTTTTCATGTGTTGAATATTATTCCCAATTGTTATCACCTAACGCGGAGGGTGCGGTCCAAACAAACACGGCCCGACAACCCTCCGCAGTTTTTCGTTGATGCGTGGATTAACGGCGTTTTCAAAATGGGATCAGAATGGCAATTGGACGCCTTCGCAGCAGATCTCGGATTCGGGGAGAGCCATAGGCACAAACCACGCGCAAATCGGACCACCGGAGCGCGTCCGGTGGTCCGCGGAACCCCCCACCGGCGGCCGGAGGCGGCGGCCGGCAGCGGCCGGCCCCCAGGAAGCGGCGGCGCCCGGCGCGCCGCTGGGAAGACCCGCCGCGGCTGAAGTCGCGACGGCGCTGGCGGGTCCCGCAGCTGCGCGGGACCGTGGAGGAAGGGACGCGGCCTTGCGCTGTATCCGGTGACATAGAGCGGCCCCACGCGGGGCTGCGGCTCTCCTTCACGCGGGGGCAGCGCACCCCCGCGCCGCCCGGTCGTAACTGGCCGAGCCGACCCCGGCGGCCGGGCCGCGCCCGCGCCGGCCAGGCCGGGTCGCGCCCAGGCCGGGCTGGGCCCCCCTGGCCGGTCCGGGCCGCGCCGGCCGGGTCGGTCCGGGCCCATACCCCCATTTTCAGACCCGTTTTGGTAGTTTTCCCGTATCTCGAGCTATGAGCCTCCGATCGACGCGCCGTCAGCGGAAATGCGATCCTTGGATCGAGACGGCCGTTTCGGTATACTACACTCAAGTTTTTGGAATACTTTGGGTTCGGCCGGGTTGGTTCGTACACGAAACCAACCGGGCCCTCAGAGCGGAAACGCTCATATCTTGAGCTTCAGACGTCCGATTGACGTGCCGTCGGCTTTGTTGAATTCCTCTAAGTGAGACGGATCTTTTGGCTTACTCCGCCCGAGGTTTGGATGCAGGTGGAGTACAGTCGGGTTGGTTTTGCCTTAAAACCCAATCGGGCCCCTGGGACGAAAAAACCAATAACTCTCAGACCGGGCGTCCGATTGACGTGCCGTCTGCGACGTTGAGTTTCTGTTGACGATACGGAACTTTTGGATACATCAACCCTGGACTATGTGTCAGTTGATGTATCAGCCCTCAGCTCGTGGAGCGGACCCTCCTGAGCGAGCTTGCTATGTGCGGGAACCCTAGAGCTGGATGCGACTATGACGACGATGATAGTACAGAGATCCTCAGTGGATTCGATGGCGAAGACTACAGAACTCAGCGATCCTTTGTGGGTCAGTGCTACCGATCCTGTGTGGGTCCGATCTTGTGTGAGTCAGCGCTCAGCGGTCTTGTGTGGGCCAACGCTTACAGATATTGTGTGGGTCTGATCCTGTGTGGGTCTTTGCGGGGGTTAGTTACCTATCGATCCTGTGTGGGTCAGATCCTTTGTGGGTCATTGCGGGGGTTAGTTACCTATCGATCCTTTGTGGGTCAGATCCTTTGTGGGTCATTGCGGGGGTTAGTTACCTATCGATCCTTTGTGGGTCAGATCCTTTGTGGGTCATTATTGGGGTTAGTACCTATCGATCCTTTGTGGGTCCGACGGCTTAGATGAATCAGTGGCAATATCTGGTCATCTTTATCGTCATATGAAGAAGTATACATGTGTGAGTTGAAACCTTGTTTTTATTTCCTTTGTGGATTGTGTTGTGCTATCCTGTGTGGATTTACGTTTTGCTTTCCTGTGTGGACTGAGTTGTACTTGGGCTCAGATGTTGGAGCCGAACGAGAATTGATGACTTAGGTATATGTATGGGCATATACCTAAGCAGTGTCGGATGTTACTTCGTGATTGCATCTTTCCTTTGTGGATTATCCTTTGTGTATTCTGGGAGACCATTGGGGGTCTCAGGGTCCCTACTGAGTAGCTTATACTCACCCCTGCACGGGCTATGCCCGCACTACGTTGTGTTGGTTGCAGACGACGGACAGCGCTGATCGTGGTGAAGGCTTGCGGAGCAGGACGGTACCTGGAGGTGGACCACTGGGTGGGACGTACTCGGAGCGGTCGGCTGGACCCGAGGAGCAGTGGAGCCTATCTGTACCCACCCTTCAGGTGGGACTTCCATTGGACGGCTCGACGTTGCGGATTTACTTTTCAATTTTTGTTTTCCCTTTCGAGTTGTACTTTAATTTCAGTTTGGGTTTGTATTCTGACCCACTTTCTTTCCGCACTTACTGTTGTACTCTGTTTTTACTTAGTGTTTACTTCCTCTGCCTGCTTTCCCAGTGCTGTTTGTGGTTTACTTTCTAAAGGCAATGCCTTCCCTTTTTCCGGGATTTACGCCTTGGTGCTAGTCGCCAGCCCCTGGCCTATGGAAGGTGGGCTTGGGGTAGTCACGGCACGGGCCCGAGGACGGGTCGTGACAAATTGGTATCAGAGGAGTTCGGTTCTACCGCAGACTTTGGTCTTTTTCTATGTGAAGCAATAGTGTTTAGCGTATTGGGTGTGGTTATTAGTCCAGGGAGTCCAGTGTTGGTGCGGCGGCTGACGTATCCGTACACCAGGACCCTGACTTCTGATTTCCGACTTAATGCACAAAAACATTGATTGTGTGTGTGTTTCAAGTTATCTTTGTGATTACTTTGTGTCAGCTCACCAGGTATACTGTTCTGACCATGGCGCATCTGTTTCCTTTTCAGGATGGCCCCACGATGGCAGCCATCTAGGGTTCCGAGAGTTGAGCGTGACGACAGCCCACCGAGTGACGAGGCCTCGGTGTAGGTCCCTTTGACAGCTGAGGCACCGGCGATACCTTTACCCGCCAAGCCACCGATGATCCAATCACTAGCCGCTGACGATGCACGTCGCCTCAGTGCACTGCATGAGTTCCAGCACCAGTGACCGCCCAGGTTCCGTGGGGAGATGGACCCCCAGGCAGCCGAGGACTGGTTGGAGGCAGTGGTGCGAGTTTTCCAGTTAGTGAGGACACCAGCAGACCTCATGGTGATCCTCCCAGCGAGCCTACTACACGCAGCAGTGGGCCGATGGTGGAGCTTGATGCTCTAGGTGCACGATGAGGAATCTCTTATCTGGACAGACTTTGAGGCCCTCTTCCGATCAGAATTCTTCCCAGCCACCCTCCGTGCGGTGCGCATCCAGGAGCTTCTTCAGCTGCGGCAGGGTAGCTTGACGGTCGCCCAGTACTCGGTGAGATTTACCGATCTCTCGTGCTACTCGACGGACATGGTACGGGACCCTTTCATCAGGGCCCAGAACTTTGAGCAGGGATTGAGACACGAGATCAGGGCATCGCTGATCTCCCTCAGCATTCCGACTCAGGCAGGAGTACTGGAGAAATCCCTTTTTATCGAGAGTTTTCTTGTTGAGACTTCTCCAGCGGCGAGACCTACCGCGGGGCGGCATGTAGCAGAGTCTTCTGCGGCAGGAAGTCGATGGATGACTCAGGGGTCCAGGCAGACTAGACCCTCACGCAGACAACCTCAGGACACTGGCTCAGCAGTGCGGGGAACACAGCGTGGAGCCAGTCTTTCGAGAGGCAGGCAGTGCTACACATGCGGCGGGCAGGGCCACATGGCTCGTGACTGCCCGACCCACCGTTCCGAGGAGCAGCAGACAGTTGAGGGGCCACCCAGGCAGAGGCAGAGGGTCAACCGTGGCGGTCCGCAGGGGAAGGCGGATGAGGCAGAGGAGCTGGCCGAGCAGCAGGTGGTGGGAGATGCTTTGAGGCTCTACCACCACCACTACCAGGAGGTCCACCCTGGCCACAGGGAGTTGGCGGGCAGAGACAGGCACAGCTCCAGGCAGCGGAGGCCTATGACCACGGTGCACCCGAGATGATTTGAGGTACGATCTATGTCTATTCCACCCTTGTTGAATTTCTTATAGACATAGGAGCGAGTCACTCTTTCATAGCCCCTGCCCTTGTTCGGAGCTCGGAGATTCTGACAGAGCCGTTGGCTTGATCCTTATGGCTAGAGACTCCTACGGGAGCAGACTCGACGATTACGCATTGGTACCAGCAGTGTGAGATTACTCTAGGAGGCAAGAGCTTCTGCTGGGATCTTCTTGTAGCGGCGTCTAGGCCTTACAACGTCATCTTGGGCATGGATTGGTTATCTACAGTCCATGCACATATTGACTTTATTAGGCGCAAGGTGCGATGTGTACGCACTGACGGGAGAAGGTTCACCTTCACCGGTGAGAAGGGAGCCTTCGCAGCACATGATGGACTTCCACAGAGGAGAGGACAGCCCATCACTCATCAGTTGGCTAGCCTCATTCGAGGAGCAGTTGACGTGCGGAGTCCTAGTTTTCCTGCAGTGGTGGATCAGTATTCGGATGTCTTTCCCGACGACGTTCCAGGGCTACCTCCTCACAGAGAGGTAGACTTTTATATTGACCTGTACCCAGGGGCAGCCCCGATATTGACTCCAGCATATCGGATGGCCCCCGCTGAGCTTCAAGAGCTACGGGTACAGTTGGAGGACTTGCAGGGCAAGGGATTCATCCAACCCAGTTTTTCACCCTGGGCTTCCCCGATATTGTTCGCCAAGAAGGCGGACGGGAGCTTGCGACTTTGTGTCGACTATCATCGCCTGAACCAGGTGACAGTGAGTAAAAAGTATCCGCTACCGAGGATTGATGACCTCTTCGATCAGCTCAAGGGAGCACAGTTGTTCTCAAAGATAGACCTCATGTCAGGCTATCATCAGCTCAGAGTTCGGGTCGAGGACGTGCAGAAGACGACCTTCAGATGTCGGTATGGCCACTATGAGTTCTTGGTTATGACATTCGGCATAACCAATGCTCCAGTAGTGTTCATGGGCCTCATGAACAAGATTTTTCAGCCATACCTTGATCTATTTGTCATAGTCTTCATCGACGACATTTTGATATACTCGACAACTGATGAGGAGCACGCATGCCACTTGCGGGTTGTGCTGGACACACTCTGAGAGAACTAGCTTTATGTTAATCTCTCGAAGTGTCAGTTCTGGTTACGTGAGGTCCACTTCTTAGGGCACGTCATCTTTGAGGCAGGAGTTGCAGTGGATCCTACGAAGATCGAGGTAGTACTAGCTTGGGAGCCGCCCAAGAGCGTGACGGAGGTGCGGAGTTTCTTGGGACTAGCCGGATACTATCGGAGATTTGTGCCAGACTTCTCGAGAGTTGCTCCACCACTCTCAGCTTTGACGAAGAAGGGGAAACCCTTTGTGTGGTCAGACAGATGTCAGCAGAGCTTCCAAGAGCTGAGATAGAGATTGACCAGTGCCCCTATCTTGAGGTTGCCTGAGGAGGGAGTAGGGTACGTAGTCTACTGTGATGCATCAGGGACCGGACTCAGATGTGTACTGATGCAGGAGCGGGCAGTGATCGCCTATGGATCACGTCATTTGAGGCCGCATGAGCAGAACTACGCTACCCATGACCTGGAGTTAGCAGCAGTGGTCTTCGCTCTGAATACATGGCGACACTATCTGATGGGCGAGCGCTTTATAGTCTTTTCTGACCATCAGAGTCTCAGGTACATCTTCTCTCAGAAGGACCTGAACCTAAGAAAGCGGCGGTGGCTCGAGTTCCTCCAGGACAACGACTTTGAGATAGTCTATACTCCTGGGAAGGGGAACATAGTAGCCGATGCTCTCAGCAGGAGGATGGGCATTCAGCAGCTTGTGGAGGCGACGGAGCAGCTAGCCGCTTTGCAGATATCCTTCGTGGATAGGAATGGAGCAGCCTTCCTTCAGTCACTCACAGTCACTCCTCCACTACTACAGCGGGTCAGAGAGTCACAGCGTGGGGACGCTGACTGTGAGACGCAGCGTGCACAGATATCATCAAGACAAGCACCTGATGATTTCTCCTTTGGAGTAGAGCACGACATCCTTTTCAGAGGACATACCTTGGTACCAGTTGCTTTACGGGAGGAGGTGCTGAGAGAGTTTCACACTTCTCCTTTGGCGGTACATCCTGGAGTGGCGAAGATGTACCAGGACTTTAGACGACAGCACTGGTGGCCAGGCATGAAGAAGGTTTTGGCGGAGTTCATTTCTTGATGACTCACTTGCCAGCAGGTGAAGGCAGAGCATCAGGTGGCAGTAGGCTTGGTACAGCCCTTGGAGGTCTCGGAGTGGAAGTGGGATGGGATATCTATGGACTTCGTGACTGGACTTCCATGCACTTCCAGAGGTCACTAATCCATCTGGGTGATTGTCGACCGACTCACCAAGTCAGATCACTTCTTAACCATCAGAGAGCAGGGCTAAGTGGAGAGCTTGGGACATCTCTACGTTTAGGAGATTGTACGGCTTCACGGTGTGCCATCATCTATTATATCCGATCGAGATGCTCGCTTTACTTCCCGGATTTGGAAGGGGTTGCAGGAGGCAGTCGGGACACAGCTACGTCTGAGCATCGCCTTTCACCCTCAGACTGATGGTCAGACAGAGAGGACCATTTAGACTCTCGAGGACATGCTCCGCGCATGTGTCCTCGACTCTGTTCGCAGCTGGGAGTACCACCTACCCTTGGTGGAGTTTGCGTACAACATCAGTTACCACTCCACCATCGGGATGGCACCGTACGAGGCGTTGTAAGGCCGACCTTGTAGATCTCCTTTGTGCTGGACAGACCCTAGGGAGTCAGCACTTGTGGGACCAGAGATGGTCCGGGCCACGATAGAGAAGGTCCAGGTCATCCAGGAGCAGATGAGGAAAGCTCAGAGCCAGCAGAAGTCTTACGCTGACAGGAGGCGGAGGCCACTAGAGTTCGAGGATGGCGACCACGTCTTCTTGTGTGTCTCACCTCGACGTGGATTACGGAGATTTAGCCGAGGCGGCAAGTTGTCTCCATGCTTCATCGGACCATTCCAGGTCCTCAGTAGGATTTGCGAGGTGGCTTATCGCCTGGCTCTACCACCTCAGTTGCACCAAGTGCATGACGTCTTCCACGTATCCCAGCTGAGGATATACGTGCACGACCCGACACACATCATTGACCATGGGTAGCTAGACGTTGATGATGGGGTGACTTTTGCAGAGGTCCCGGTGGAGATCGTGGATCGACAGGAGCGGGTCCTACATGGACGGTCGATTCCTCTAGTGTGCATCAGATGGCAGCACGAGAACCTCCAAGAGAGCACTTGGGAGCGGGAGGCTCAGATGTGTGCTCAGTACCCGCATTTGTTTCCCTAGTTTATGATGTATCTTTATGGGGACGTAAATCCCTGAAGTGGGAGTGATGTAAAGACCCGTAAATTCCAAGGAATTTTTTTTCCTTAATTTTATTTGGAATTTTACAAAAGCACAATTTCTGACGGCACCTGATTTCGAGGCCCGGTGTGCCCGGAATCATTTTTCGAAGTTTGGCTTGGGTACGTTCACTGAACAAACGAGTGGGTTTTTCTAACTTTTGAACCGGTGCTCGGAATCAAATTCTGAGGGCACCGATGGAATCGCAGCGCCAGTTTTTTCTTAGAAACGCATCTTCCGGAGTTGCGTTTTCTCGGGTGTAGTTTTTAAATTTTGGGAGTTAAGTGAAGTAAATAAAATAAAGTGGTGCTTCAACTTTATTTTATTTCACTTAAAGCCACTTAAAGCTGCTTAAGATGGGTTGAAGCGGATAGGGTGCAATCCAAAATATCCTACCCTCTTGGTAGGATATTTGTGAGGTGGGGCCCACACGAGCCCCACCGTTTCTTTTCCTCTAAGTAACGCACCCACGAAAACTCCTCATTAATGAAAGTCAACTGGAGCGTTTCCTAAAACTCTTAAACGCTCCTATTAAATGGACGGTTAAGTTGTTACCATTAATTCATCGAATTAATGGTCCATTTCTTAACATGTTTTCAAACTGTTGGCATAATAATAAAATAAGACCAACACCTTTTCTTTTTGTTGACGGGTTGATTGTTGAGAGGATTTGGAGAATTTTTACCTTCATCCTCCTCGCGAAGAATGCGAAGAACGCGAATAACGCGAAGAACGCCGAACCCTCGGAGATCGACGACGCGACGCCGTGTTCCGCGATGCCGATGATTCTCCTTCCACGACGCTTCTTCTGCGACGTTCTTTCCCGCAACAAATCTTCGATCAAGTGCTTGAGGTAGGAGTTTTCAAATCTTTAATTCCTTTGTGGATTTTATCCTTAACATGGATTTAATTCGTGAAATTAAATCTGTGTGTTTTCTTTAAACCTCGGAGATTGTCGACGCGACGCCCTTCCGCGACGACGTGACGCCCTTTCGCGACGCGACGATCCTTTTCTTTCGCGACGGTCAATTCCGCGAAGAACTCTCGTTCGACGACAACTATGATGTAGGGGTTTTATTTGAGAATAATTCCTATTCCCAAGGTTGTTCCTTCTAAAACAAAGAACCCGGATCAAAGTTCAATTTTAATTTATTAAAATTGTGCCTTGCTTTGTTTTTCATGTGTTGAATATTATTCCCAATTGTTATCACCTAACGCGGAGGGTGCGGGCCAAACAAACACGTCCCGAAAACCCTCTGCAGTTTTTCGTTGATGTGTGGATTAACGGCGTTTATGAAATGGGATCGGAATGGCGATTGGAGGCCTTCGCAGCAGAGCTCGGATCCCAGGAGAGCCGTAGCTGCAAACTGCGCGCAAATCGGACCACCGGAGCGCGTCCGGTGGTCCGCGGAACCCCCCGCCGGCGCGCCACGCAGGCACGGCGGCGCCGGCGGCCGGACGCGGTGGCCGGCAACGGCCGGCCGCCAGGAAGCAGTTGCGCCCGGCGCGCCGCCGGGAAGACCCTCCGCGGCTAAAGCCGCGGCGGCGTTGGCCGGTCCCACGGCCGCGCGGGACCGCGGAGGAAGGGACGCAGCCTTGCGCCGCGTTCGGTGACACAGAGCGGCCCCACACGGGGCCGCCGCTCTCCTTCACGCGGGGGCAGCGCACCCCCGCGCCGCTCGGCCGTAACTGGCCGAGCCGACCCCGGCGGCCGGGCCGTGTAACACCCCGAGATTTTATGAAAAATATTCTTTTTAATTTCATTAATGTCTTGTGTTGTACGCTACACCAAAAGGAGCTTGCATAACATGCATCCTTGATTTGCCTTGCATTATACGCAATCGCGACCTTCCTCGATAGCGTGTGTAGTACGCAATAACGAGTTTCACTAAACAACAATATGCTATTAAAATATTATTAAAACTAGTCGTTATGAATAGTAATAACCACTTTTTGAAATTTTGTAATTTTATTTTTCAAAATGGAATTCATTTTTGGATTCGTAATATCGAAATTAGCTTAGGGTGAAACTTTGGTGATTTTCGGATAACTTTCATATTTTGATGAATAGTGGAAATTACTAAATTTTAATTAAAAACAACTTTTTCAATCGAAATAATTAATAGTGATAAATTATTAATTTGAGTGGTTTTAAAGTATATTTAGAATATATTTTTAGAATTTAATACAATGATGGTCTTTGGATGTAATTTCACATTTAAACCAGACATAAACATGTGTCAATCTTTTGATAGTTATTATCTCTTAAGAACACGCTATTTGTTTTGACGATGGGAATTAATTTTTAAATTAATTAATGAAACTGATATGTTTCGAATTTGGTAAAATAGAAATCATTTTTGAGTTCATAATATCAAATATAGCTTAGGCCTAATTTTTGGTATTTTTCTGAAAACTTTCAATTTTTGATTAATAGTGAAACCACTAAGTGGTAGTTAAAAAACTGAATTTTTCATAAAACTTAATTTTACCACTTCTGTGAGTGGAATTTCGAAAATCCGAGAGACACGGTTAATATCAAGGACTAAAATGTGGTTCAATGAGATGAAAATAATTTTTTGGTGAATAGTAACTTTTTACTTTTTTTTACCACGGTTAAAAGTAAATAGGGTAATTATGGGTAGAAATGATATTATTATTACCCTAACACATGTCCTAATTCTATTGGACAAGTGTAATTCAACCAAAAAGAAACTTAGGAATAAAATATGACCATTTAGGCCCCTTGGATTAGATTAGGACATTAATTATTAATTTATTTAAAGAAGGGTTAAAAGAGTTAAAATTAAAGTTTATTTACTAAAACATTTTTAATATGGGGTAATAAATAAGATAAATTCTACTATAAATATTCATTAGAAATCTAAAAGGATTTCCTACATAATTTTATTTTATTTATAATTTTTATACATTAAATAAATTAATTTATTTATGACACAACGATGATGCAGTAATTACCCTTTTAAGGAAATGTTAACATAATTGATGTTATAAATGCTCAAATAAATGTTATTTGAGAATTTTTATGAATTCCACTAATTTTCTAGGTTACTATGATATATTAGTGTTGATTTAATCAACTTGGTTCGAACATATAATTCTGTTATGACTTTCACAAAAATCATATATCAAATAGTGTCAAAATTGACACAAAATAGTTTTTAAATAAAATATTATATTATTAATTGTTATTTTATTCCTAAAAATCTAAGGTTCGGCCAAATGACTTAGATAAGGATATATATATTAATAATAAACAATTTGGGGTTCGTTTGGCATGTTATAGTAAGTTTATTAACCATATAGTGAAAGAAAACAAAAAGACACAGTAAAAGTTAAATTATTTAACTTAGAGTTAAATCTAATTGATAAGGTTAAAATAATACCCTAAACTTGTCTAAATCCTATTGGTTGATAGGATTTCGACCCATCCCCACTTTATCTTCGAAATAAGACCCTTTGGAACCATTATAAACCGATTTTGACTTTAATATAAAATATATTTTGAGATATTCCTAAGGTGCCCCTCTCCTCCCTTATAAAAGGGCACCTCCTCCCCCTTCTCCTCACACCAATTTGAGCACTCAAGCTCGGCCGACCCCTGCCAAAATCCCTTCTCCACTTCCCTAGAATAATCCTAGAGGTCCTGGTCTTCTTCAAAGACCAATCTTAGTTCCCTAAGTGGAGGATTCAAAGAGGCGTTTCGAAGAAGAGGTAATATCCATTACCGATCTTTTCAATTTCTTTCTTCTTCAACTTCTTCTTCTTTAGTTGTTTCATGATAAAGTAATAACATAAGTATTACTTACATACTGATATGTTATTATAAATATGAAACAACTCTAAATAACCTTCTATCCATCCTACGAAAAAAGGAAATCACCGCGCGTGCGTACGTACGGAATACCGTCTCCACACTGTGGTGTAATCTATTTTCTGCCACCACCTTAATTGGATGGGTATAATGGTGTAATGAGTAACTATATATGATTATTATAAAGTAATATTGATACTGAAATAGTATACATACACTTCAACACAAGTTCACGATCATGAGAACGATATCATCGCTCGTGCGTACGTACGGACTACCGTCTCCACGACGCGATGAGATTCATTCTCCATGTTAACCATTTAAGAATGATTATAAAGTATATATAAGCAATAATAATGAAATATATGACATTATAAAGCTACTGGATTTATGTATATATGTATTTCATCTACTTACTTCCATTCAAGACAATAAGGAAAGGAAAACAGCTTTCATGCGTACGTACGGACTACCGTCTCCATGAACGGTGTGTTTCATTTCATTTATCTATCAATTATATATATATATATATATACTGAATATATATGATATATAAATCATGTTTTATATTCTGGAAGTAAGTAAATCATGATATAAGTAATAATAATGTCAAGAATAACAAGTCCAAACACCTACGATAAATGAACCGATTTTACCCAAAACGCTTCTTTAACATGGAATTTACAAAAGAACAGGTAATATAAAGTCATAAGTGAACCATATATGATATCATAACAATGAATATGATTCTATAATAAGTTAATGACATTATTTAAATCATTATACAGGAGGTTCGGACACTTACGAAGCAAATCGGACTTAAGGTAAGGGAAATATCACAATCTCATTTTTATCCGAGATTGTTTATACTTTGGCATTTACTGGGGTGTATTTTATCATCCACATCCATTTTTCCTCAATATGTAATATTTATATCCTTATACAATAGTTTATATTCAATTTTACCCTTCGGTAAATTTTTAGTAAAGGATATGAAAGGAATATTTTTGTCGTTTTTCGTACGAGGTACTTTTTGACTTTTCTGACAAAAGTACGAGAAGAATGTTTTTTTAACTTATACGGCATGAATGTATTTTTAAAACATTATTTCCAAGAAGCTTCCTTTACAAGTTTTCAAGTTTATTTTTAATCATCTTCTTTTATTTTAAAGTCGTATGACATGTTATGAAAGGAAAAATGTTTTTGAAGTAGAAAGGATATTTTCCTCAAGAATGGAGTTCAAGTATTTTATCAAAATTATTTTCCATCTAAGATAATAAAAGGGTTCTGTTTTTATCCCTATTATTACATGGATTTGATTATGTTGTGATGGAAATATTTTTATGAATTTCTTTATCTTATATGAATGGTTTTATGATTTCATGTTGTTTAAGAATTCCATTTTTATTACATGGGCTACGCTATGATGTATGGTTTATGATTATGTGGAACACATAAGAAAGGATTCATTATAAGATGGGTGGGACCTATATCTCCCTCCAATGCATTGGGTAAAGATTTCATATCTCATGAGATAGACATGGCTGGAATGGTAGGTTATACCGGTTCAGTGAAACAGGACTGAAACGAGGGTGACTCGATTCAGAAAGGGACTTTGTCCACTAAGATAGTCTTGGAAATGAGTCATGACTAACAAGAAATGATTCTCTATGATTATGTGTGTATGCCACAAAGTTCCATGTTTTAAGTTATGATTATTGGGATTTCATTTCACTACTATGATTTATCCCATGTTATGAAATTATGCTCTCTTTTGCAGGTTAAGATTTCGAAAATGGTATGTTCTTATGAATATGATGTGATTGATATTTATTTTGTTTACCCTTACTGAGCATTTTAGATCACCCTTTTATGTTTACTTTTCCCCAGGATATAAAGAAAGGTTTTAGGTATAAAAAAAAGGGAAGATCTTTATTGGAGATGTTGAAGATCTTTCACCACGATTAGAAGATTATGTTCCGAGTTTCCAAAGACACTAAACTATTACGATCCTTGTGTGTGTGTTTTTGTTATGTACTAAGTATTCCGCAAAAGTAATGTAATGTTCATGTACGGCTTAGGGTCTCTACAGTTGGTATCAGAGGAAAGGTTTAGTCAACCTTTGGAAACTAGGATGCGAAAATGTTAGTGAGATCCCTAGAGATATTTCTAAGGTATGTCTAGGGATGTCCCTAAGGATAAGTATACGTATAGGATACAGTCCTAGAACTATGGTAACGATCATAGAATTTAACCTAAGAAGTTAGATATTGAGGATACTCCCCCTTTATAATGTTGTTTTCCCTAGCATGATTTTTGCCTCTCACACTATTCTTTTTGGGTTTTAGACGATGGCTGGAACCCGAAGGAACCGTGTTGATCAATGCAATGGACAATGCAATGATTGTCCTCCTGAACAAACAAATGTTATGGGAGATAGAGTGCACAATCTTATTGCTATACTTACACAAGCTATGAATCATTCCGGACTTCCAAATGAGTAGAGAAGGGAACAATATTCTATTGAGTCCTTCATGAGGCAACGTCCACCTTATTTTAGTGGGTCTTCTGATCC
This sequence comes from Viscum album, assembly GCA_963277665.1. Taxonomy (NCBI): domain Eukaryota; kingdom Viridiplantae; phylum Streptophyta; class Magnoliopsida; order Santalales; family Viscaceae; genus Viscum; species Viscum album. The sequence goes on from OY728140.1 coordinate 349,352,858, forward strand.
ACTTGTTGCTGAACAATGGATCAGTACCACTGAAAAGATATTTTCAGTTCTTCAGTGTTCTGAACATGATAAAGTCATCTTAGCAGTATATCGTTTGGAAGGTGAAGCTGATCAATGGTGGAATCTTATCAAGAATACGAGGCAAAGAGATGAAATTGATTCCATGGAATGGGACGAGTTCAAGAACTTTTTTTTTCAGTAAGTACTTCCCTCGTATTCTTCGAACGAAGATGGAAAAGGAGTTTCTTGAGCTGAAACAGAAGGATGATGAATTTGTTGGTATATACGAAGCGAATTTTACAAGACTTGCAAGGTATGCATCTGGCATTATCATCCAACCTAAAAGTAAATTTGATCGATTTTTCAGTGGATTAAAACCAAGTCTTCGAAGTGCATTAGCTATAAGAGACTTCAGTAGCTATGAAGAAATTGTGCGCTGTGCTATCAAGGTAGAAATGGAAGTTGGTGTTACATATCCATCTCATGGTTTTGACAAGAAACGAAAGATGGAGTTCAAGGAGAAATCTCAGAATAATGGTGAAAAGAAGATGAATGTTTCCTTATGCACAAAGTGTGGAAAGAAGCATGGTGGAGATTGTCTTAAAGGGACTAGAAAATGTTTTAAGTGTGGAAAAGAAGGTCATCGAGCAGCTGAGTGTCGAAGTAATGGAAAAAGGGTTTCTAATGATGTGAATAAAGCATAGAACGCACCACCAAAACTTCAATGCTTCAAGTGCAAGGAAATGGGGAATTATGCTAATAAATGCCCTAATCCAAGGGTTAGTGATGATCGACATGAGCAACCGCTTAAGGCAAAGGACAAAGGGAAGTCACATGCGATCACTATTGGTGATGTTGAATATGACAACGATGTGGTGGAATGATTAAGTTTTTATGTAATGGGATTCCAAAATAATGTTGTATCATAAAGTATTGGAATATTTATGTATTGGTCTAATGTGGTATTCAAAGTGATTGAGATATTTTTGGAAATAAGTTGATATGCGCATAATGAAGGAAAAATGAGAAAACGAAATGTTTAACAGTATTCATGAGCTCATGATTGATATAAGGACTAAGTGATATCATGGTTTGAGTATATAGAATTTTGAGGATTTTGGTATGTGGAAGGTGTTAACTTTTAACTGCATTCATGTTTTCCCTAATGTTCAATGAGTATTCAAGAGAATACATGATTAAGGACTTTGAATGTTTGGAATGTGACCAACAAAATATATCTTATGATATATGGGGATCAATGATGGTATTAAATCTCTGGTAATCGTTTTCACTATGTTATGAGAGTGGACTGTAGTATTATGGATAAGCCTAAAGATTGGAATGGATTATGTTGGACATAAGTTAGTATTGTTTAAGGATAGAAGTTTTTTCAATATTATTGATGGGATGTTATAGTAATATAGTTTTAGAAAAAGGACAACCTGCAGGACGGGTGATAGCCCATCGCGTCGGACAAGGCTGTGGGAATCGAACCCACAATCGAAGTGCGACTGGCCTTTATCGCCTACCACTATCCTACAGGAAGTCCCTGGTTAGTGGAAAATAGTTTTATTTTATTAAGCGGTATGATATATGAAGTATAAGTTCATTTTTGGAACCATATACGATTAACAATAAGATGGACTTATAACTTTTGCTAACCTTTTGTTTGAAAGAGATGGAATGACCCGTCATTCTATCACATGATCTGCTAACACTTCACAAATAACAAATTCAACTTCATTTATTTAAGAGATGAAGTGGAAATTGTTTAAGGCACGAACAACAGTGAGATTGTACCAAAATAAAGTAAGTATTTATTCTAATTCAAACTCTTCAACTTTAGGGAAATGATATTGAAAACCAAAAATGTTGTCCTAGTGCTCTTATATCTGATTAATCAGATGGTACCTTAGATCTTCACAAATTTATGGATTTGTGATTGTTGGCTTTTCCATAGCCATGTTCTCTACCACTCTCCATCAGAACATGATGGTTAGATTTTTCTTCCATATCCATATTTTCACCTATGTGGAAACCCAGTGATTAGTTTATTTGGGTAACCGTTACGTTTCATACTTTTGTTTTTAAATATTGGTTTTGGTATTACTTTTTACGATGTCGGTTTCTATTAAAGAAACTTTCAAGTAGTAAACCATTTATAACCCCGACGAATTTCGAGGGCGAAATTCATTTTAAGGGGGGTAGAATGTAACACCCCGAGATTTTATGAAAAATATTCTTTTTAATTTCATTAATGTCTTGTGTTGTACGCTACACCAAAAGGAGCTTGCACAACACGCATCCTTGATTTGCCTTGCATTACACGCAATTGCGACCTTCCTCGATAGCGTGTGTAGTACGCAATAACGAGTTTCACTAAACAACAATATGCTATTAAAATATTATTAAAACTAGTCGTTATGAATAGTAATAACCACTTTTTGAAATTTTGTAATTTTATTTTTCAAAATGGAATTCATTTTTGGATTCGTAATATTGAAATTAGCTTAGGGTGAAACTTTGGTGATTTTCGGATAACTTTCATATTTTGATGAATAGTGGAAATTACTAAATTTTAATTAAAAACAACTTTTTCAATCGAAATAATTAATAGTGATAAATTATTAATTTTAGTGGTTTTAAAGTATATTTGGAATATATTTTTAAAATTTAATACAATGATGGTCGTTGGATGTAATTTCACATTTAAACCAGACATAAACAAGTGTCAATCTTTTGATAGTTATTATCTCTTAAGAACACACTATTTGTTTTGACGATGGGAATTAATTTTTAAATTAATTAATGCAACTGTTATGTTTCGAATTTGGTAAAATAGAAATCATTTTTGAGTTCATAATATCAAATATAGCTTAGGCCTAATTTTTGGTATTTTTCTGAAAACTTTCAATTTTTGATGAATAGTGAAACCACTAAGTGGTAGTTAAAAAACTGAATTTTTCATAAAACTTAATTTTACCGCTTCTGTGAGTGGAATTTCAAAAATCCGAGAGACACGGTTAATATCAAGGACTAAAATGTGGTTCAATGAGATAAAAATAATTTTTTGGTGAATAGTAACTTTTTACTTTTTTTTACCACGGTTAAAAGTAAATAGGGTAATTATGGGTAGAAATGATATTATTATTACCCTAACACGTGTCCTAATTCTATTGGACAAGTTTAATTCGACCAAAAACAAACTTAGGAATAAAATATGACCATTTAGGCCCACTTGGATTAGATTAGGACATTTATTATTAATTTATTTAAAGAAGGGTTAAAAGAGTTAAAATCAAAGTTTATTTACTAAAATATTTTTAATATGGGGTTATACATAAGATAAATTCGACTATAAATATTCATTAGAAAGATAAAAGGATTTCCTACATAATTATATTTTATTTATAATTTTTAGACATTAAATAAATTAATTTATTTATGACACAACGATGATGCAGTAATTACCCTTTTAAGGAAATGTTAACATAATTGATGTTATAAATGCTCAAATAAATGTTATTTGAGACTTTTTATGAATTCCAATAATTTTCTAGGTTACTATGATATATTAGTGTTGAATTAATCAACTTGTTTCGAACATATAACTCTGTTATGACTTTCACAAAAATCATATATCAAATAGTGTCAAAATTGACACAAAATAGTTTTTAAATCAAATATTATATTATTAATTGTTATTTTATTCCTAAAAATCTAAGGTTCGGAAAAATGACTTAGATAAAGATATATATATTAATAATAAACAATTTGGGGTTCTTTTGGCATGTTATAGTAAGTGTATTAACCATATAGTGAAAGAAAACAAAAAGACACGGTAAAAGTTAAATTATTTAACTTAGAGTTAAATCTAATTGATATGGTTAAAATAATACCCTAAACTTGTCTAAATCCTATTGGTTGATAGTATTTCGACCCATACCCAATTTAGCTTCGAAATAATACCCTTTGTAACCATTATAAACTGATTTTAACTTTAATATAAAATAATATTTTGAGATATTCCTAAGGTGCCCCTCTCCTCCCTTATAAAAGGGCACATCCTCCCCCTTCTCCTCACACCAATTTGAGCACTCAATCTCGGCCAACCCCTGCCCAAATCCCTTCTCCACTTCCCTAGAATAATCCTAGAGGTCCTGTTCTTCTTCAAAGACCAATCTTAGTTCCCTAAGTGGAGGATTCAAAGAGGCGTTTCGAAGAAGAGGTAATATCCATTACCGATCTTTTCAATTTCTTTCTTCTTCAACTTATTCTTCTTTAGTTGTTTCAGGATAAAGTAATAACATAAGTATTAATTACATACTGATATGTTATTATAAATATGAAACAACTCTAAATAACCTTCTATCCATCCTACGGAAAAAGGAAATCACCGCGCGTGCGTACGTACGGAATACCGTCTCCACGCCGTGGTGTAATCTATTTTCTGCCACCACCTTAATTGGATGGGTATAATGGTGTAATGAGTAACTATATATGATTATTATAAAGTGATATTGATACTGAAATAGTATACATACACTTCAACACAAGTTCACGATCATGAGAACGATATCATCGCTCGTGCGTACGTACGGACTACCGTCTCCACGACGCGATGAGATTCATTCTCCATGTTAACCATTTAAGAATGATTATAAAGTATATATAAGAAATAATAATGAAATATATGACATTATAAAGCTACTAGATTTATGTATATATGTATTTCATCTACTTACTTCCATTCAAGACAATAAGGAAAGGAAAACTGCTTTCATGCGTACGTACGGACTACCGTCTCCATGAACGGTGTGTTTCATTTCATTTATCTATCAATTATATATATATATATACTGAATATATATGATATATAAATCATGTTTTATATTCTGGAAGTAAGTAAATCATGATATAAGTAATAATAATGTCAAGAATAACAAGTCCAAACACCTACGATAAATGAAACGATTTTACCCAAAACGCTTCTTTAACATGGAATTTACAAAAGAACGGGTAATATAAAGTCATAAGTGAACCATATATGATATCATAACAATGAATATGATTCTGTAATAAGTTAATGACATTATTTAAATCATTATACAGGAGGTTCGGACACTTACGAAGAAAATCGTACTTAAGGTAAGGGAAATATCACAATCTCATTTTTATCTGAGATTGTTTATACTTGGGCATTTACTGGGGTGTATTTTATCATCCACATCCATGTTTCCTCAATATGTAATATTTATATCCTTATACAATAGTTTATATTCAATTTTTCCCTTCGGTAAATTTTTATTAAAGGATATGAAAGGAATCTTTTGTCATTTTTCGTACGAGGTACTTTTTGACTTTTTCTGACAAAAGTACGAGAAGAATGTTTTTTTTAACTTATACGGCATGAATGGATTTTTAAAACATTATTTCCAAGAAGCTTCCTTTACAAGTTTTCAAGTTTATTTTTAATCATCTTCTTTTATTTTAAAGTCGTATGACATGTTATGAAAGGAAAAATGTTTTTGAAGTAGAAAGGATATTTTCCTCAAGAATGGAGTTCAAGTATTTTATCAAAATTATTTTCCATCTAAGATAATAAAAGGGTTCTGTTTTTATCCCTATTATTACATGGATTTGATTATGTTGTGATGGAAATATTTTTATGAATTCCTTTATCTTATATGAATGGTTTTATGATGTCATGTTGTTTATGAATTCCATTTTTATTACATGGGTTACGCTATGATGTATGGTTTATGATTATGTGGCACACATAAGAAAGGATTCATTATAAGATGGGTGGGACCTATATCTCCCTCCAATGCATTGGGTAAAGATTTCATATCTCATGAGATAGACATGGCTGGAATGGTAGGTTATACCGGTTCAGTGAAACAGGACTGAAACGAGGGTGACTCGATTCAGAAAGGGACTTTGTCCACTAAGATAGTCTTGGCAATGAGTCATGACTAACAAGAAATGATTCTCTATGATTATGTGTGTATGCCACAAAGTTCCATGTTTTAAGTTATGATTATTGGGATTTCATTTCACTACTATGATTTATCCCATGTTATGAAATTATGCTCTCTTTTGCAGGTTAAGATTTTGAAAATGTTATGTTCTTATGAATATGATGTGATTGATATTTCTTTTGTTTACCCTTACTGAGCATTTGAGCTCACCCTTTTATGTTTACTTTTCCCCAGGATATAAAGAAAGGTTTTAGGTATAAAAAAAAGGGAAGATCTTTATGGGAGATGTTGAAGATCTTTCACCAGGATTAGAAGATTATACTTCGAGTTTCCAAAGACACTAAACTATTACGATCCTTGTATGTGTGTTTTTGTTATGTACTAAGTATTCCGCAAATGTAATGTAATGTCAATGTACGTCAGGCTTCAGGTCTCTACAGGCCGCGCCCGCGTCGGCCGGGCCGGGTCGCGCCCAGGCTGGGCCGGGCCATCCTGGTCGGGCCGGGCCGCGTCGTCCGAGTCGGACCCGGACCCGGGTCGGGCCGACCTAGGGGGGTTGGGCCGGGTCGGTCCGGGCCCATACCCCCGTTTTCAGACCTTTTTTGGTCTTTTGCCCGTATCTTGAGCTACGAGCCTCCGATCGACGTGCTGTCAGCGGCAATGCAATCCTTGGATTGAGACGGTCGTTTCGGTATACTACACTCAAGGTTTTGGAATACTTTGTGTTCGGCCGGGTTGGTTCGTACACAAAACCAACCGGGCCCTCGGAGCGGAAACGCTCATATCTTGAGCTCCGGACGTCCGATTGACGTGCCGTCAGCTTTGTTGAATTCATCTATGTGAGATGGATCTTTTGGTTTACTCCGCCCGAGGTTTGGACGCAGGTGGAGTATAGTCGGGTTGGTTTTGCCTTAAAAACCAACCGGGCCCCTGGGACGAAAAAGCCAATAACTATCAGACCGGGTGTCCGATTGACGTGTCGTCTGCGACGTTGAGTTCCTGTTGACGATACGGAACTTTTGGATACATCAACCCTGGACTATGTGTCAGTTGATGTATCATCCCTCGACTCGTGGAGCGGACCCTCCCGAGCGAGCTTGCTGTGTGCGGGAACCCTAGAGCTGGCTTCGACTACGACGACGACGACAGTACAGATATCCTCAGTGGATTCGACGGTGACGAATACAGCACTCAGCGATCCTTTGTGGGTCAGTGCTACCGATCCTGTGTGGGTCAGCGCTCAGCGGTCCTGTGTGGGCCAGCGCCTACAGATCATGTGTGGGTCTGATCCTGTGTGGGTCTTTGCGGGGGTTAGTTACCTATCGATCCTGTGTGGGTCAGATCCTTTGTGGGTCATTGTGGGGGTTAGTTACCTATCGATCCTTTGTGGGTCATATCCTTTGTGGGTCATTGCGGGGGTTAGTTACCTATCGATCTTTTGTGGGTCAGATCCTTTGTGGGTCATTGCGAGGGTTAGTACCTATCGATCCTTTGTGGGTCCGACGGCTTAGATGAATCAGTGGCAATATCTGGTCATCTTTATCATCATATGAAGAAGTATACTTGTGTGAGCTGAAACCCTATTTTTCTTTCCTTTGTGGGCTGTGTTGTGATATCCTGTGTGGATTTACGTTTTGCTTTCCTGTGTGGACTGAGTTGTACTTGGGCTCGGATGTTGGAGCCGAACGAGAATTGATGACTTAGGTATATGTATGGGAATATACCTAAGCAGTGTCGGATGTTACTTCGTGATTTCATCTTTCCTTTGTGGATTATCCTTTGTGGATTCTGGGAGACCTTCGGGGGTCTCGGGGTCCCTACTGAGTAGCTTATAATCACCCCTGCACGGGCTATGCCCGCACTACGTTTTGTTGGTTGCAGACGACGGACAGCACTGATCGTGGTGGAGGCTTGCAGAGCAGGACGGTACCTGGAGGTGGACCACTGGGTGGGATGTACTCGGAGCGGTCGGCTGGACCTGAGGAGCAGTGGAGGCTATCTGTACCCACCCTTCAGGTGGGACTTCCAGTGGATGGTTCGACGTTGCGGCTTTACTTTTCAGTTGTTGTTTTCCCTTTCGAGTTGTACTTTACTTTCAGTTTGGGTTTGTATTCTGGCCCACTGACTTTCCGCACTTACTGTTTTACTCTGTTTTTACTTAGTGTTTACTTCTTCTGCCTGCTTGATCTGTGGTGTTTGTGGTTTACTTTCTAAAGGCAATGCCTTCCCTTTTTCCGGGATTTACGCCTTGGTGCTAGTCGCCAGCCCCTGGCCTACAGAAGGCGGGCTTGGGGTAGTCACAGCACGGGCCCGAGGACGGGTCGTGACAGTAGTCGCCAACCCAGGGCCTATTGGAGGCGTGACTCGGGGGTCACTATCTACCTTCTCACATTGCTGGGCCTGGAGGGGTACACCTTGTGGGGAGGGGGTCAAGACATAGTTTTATTAGAGTTCTGGTTGAGGGATAGGATGGATTTTGGTGTTAGTAACAGGTGAGCATTCATGTTTTGGTAGGGAAACAATGTTAGTTAGGATTAGCATGTGATGTAAACACTGGAGAACAGCTAAGACATAGGCATTTAGGGACCCATGTGTTCTTTTTCAAGGACCTTTATTTTTACAGTGGATAGAAAATGAGATGAAACTGGTTGCAGGGTAGTGAACTATGAAAGGATCATGCATCATTATTCTTTGTACCTATGTTTTAATGAGTAGACATACGGATAGGTTAACCTAAAATGAATTAAGGAAATCAATTAATTAATTTTTTTTAGTATTCCATACTTCAGGTTTAGGAGATCTAAAATATTTATTATTTTTCAAGTATGGATCTAGGTCGACGTCCTCATTAGGTTTGTGCAGAATATGTCCAATAGGATCAGCCAGTATATTGTTGTGTGGTAGAGTTTGATGACGACAACACTTGGATGAGAACACTCTTAGAGTTTCAGTGCCAAAGTTTACAGAAGTACGGGGGCTCCATTTCAGATGTAGTCATGGAAGACTGGTTGGAGGAGGTTGAGATAGCCTTCTGTTTGATCCATGCTCAGAAGGAGCACTGAGTGTCATTGGTTGTGATGATGTTTTGGGGGGTTGCGAGGCAGTGGTGGTTCTTTCTCCTCGTAGATCGCGAGGAGTTAGCGATCTCATGGGAGGAGTTTCATGACAAGTTCAGAGTCAAGTTTCTTTATTCGACCATGATGTTTTCCAGTCTCTAGAAGCTTCTTACACTTTGACAGGGGATCTCTAGTGTGGGATAGTTTAGAATCTATTTCAGAAACCTTTTACGATATGCTTCAGACCTGTTTTCATATAAGGAGGTTAGGGAGAGGCATTTTGAGGAGGCTTTGCATCTAGAGATCTAGTGACAGGTCACCCCGTTAATGCTAAATACATATCTTGAGGTGATGGTGAGGTAATATGTCCTCAATAGGAAACTATATAGAACTATATCATCATGAAACGAGAGTCATCAGGATTCCCCATTAAGTAGAGCTACAGTCTAGGGTTACCGCTTTTCAGGACAGAAGAGTTACTGTTCGGTTGGAGGTAGGTCCCAGCCCTCAGAATCTCATTTATATGGGGGTGGAATCTATGACGCCTATTCCAAGGGATCATGTGTTTTTTTCTTATGGAGTCTGAGGACATCAGTAGAGAGAGTGTCCACCCTTTCGTAGAATTCATTGTGCACCTGGTGTTCTAGTCTATGTTCCACCTTTGAGGTAGTTCCAGCCGAGGCATCAGCTGCAGGTTGCACCATCTTTGGATCAGCAGAGAGCATATTGGGCAGGAAGAGGATATCACTGTGATGATTCCCATCCTCAGAGAGTAAAGAGTGGTTGTGATGGTGGTCATCATCAGGGTCAGAGAGGTTGTGGAGGAGGGTGTGGTCAGCTTCATGCTTTAGCGTTGCGAGTACCAGGTGAGACAGATGTCATTCGAGGTACCCTTTCCTTGTTTTCTACTTGGGTGTATTACCTATTTTATCCCGGAGTGACACAATCCTTCATAAAAAATTCCATTTTCCATTCTTTGGGTCTTGAGGTAGAGAGGCTTCCAGTGCCCTTGGCATAGACTACTCCATTTGGAGGTCGAGCTAACTTGGCTGAAATATGTAGAGACTGTGAGCTAGTGCTGGGGTAGAACCACTATTGGGGAGAATTAATATGTTTATGGATACAACCATATTATTCCATCCTTTTCATGGATTGGTTGTATTTAGTTTATGCTATCGTAGATTTATTCAGGAGGCAGGTGGTGTTCTTCGATGCTGATGGAGATCCTGTAGTGTTTTTTGGCAAGCAATACCCTCATATGTGTTAGAGGCGGGTTTTGTCCCTATCATCCTTGATTGATGAGATGATTTTGAGTTCTTTGGAGGTTCAGTAGTTGGTGTTTCCCAGGGTCATAGAAGAGTACCCTGATGTCTTTCCTGAAGAGGTTGTAGAATTACCCCCTCGACGAGAGATCGAGTTTGGGATCGAGCTACCTCAAGAAGTGACTCTTATCTATATTTCTCCATATAGGATGTACCCTACATAGTTATGAGAGATGCATATATATCTTGATAGTCTATTATAGTGCGGTTTTTTTCGGTCGAGTTCGTCACTATGGGGTGCACCAGTTTTGTTCGTGAAGAAGGCTGATTGCAGTTTGTAGTTGTGTATCAATTATTGTGAATTTATAATTATTTTTTAATTAATTAAATGCATGTTTAATATTCACTTTTCTTTTGCGAGAATCTGTTAAGCAATGGAACCGATCAGAAATTCCTAGCTGTCCACGTGCCCCCTTTCTGGATTTTCACATCTATCTTTCCTCCTTTCGGGTTACAGTGTCATTTTCACAGGAGGAGTGAAGATCGGCTTCACCGAGAGAGAGAGAGAGCCCAGTCTTGTGGAGAGGACATCATCTACCTAGTCTGATGTGCCTTCTTCACCAAGAAGGCTAGTGAGAAGTGGATCCATCCCAAATGCGAGGGTTAGGGTAGAGGAGAGCATCATGAACAGATCTGAGAAATATTGATTTCCCCTCCATCGCTAGTTCATTTGGAACCCCCTTTGACGATGAAACTGAACTCTTGCTTCTTGATCTGCGATTGAAGACAATTCTTAAATCAGTCACTGGTTCCTTTTCTTTGAGCTCGTGGTTAGCGACTCTGGTTCAATTTGGATGGAAACACCAGATCTGGACGGCAGCTACATCTATTTGACTGCCTCAGACATGAGCAACGATGTTGGATTTAGACCGTAGTGTCGATTCCCATACAGCACCCTCAACACCCTTGACATCAGTGGAAACAGCTTAAATATTTGTGTCGTCCATGAACATCAGTTCTTCCTCAACATGGAGCTTGGTGTTCTTCGTTCTTACAGTCCCATTCATGGTCCGCTGAAGCCACAACAGAGGCTGGATGGTGATTATTTTCCTTCTTGTGAATCCACAACATTTCTAGACATAGAGGACTCAAGACTACGGGATGGAAGTGTTCCAGACAGTGTTTTCAGAGGAGGATCTTCGATGCAGGGATATTGCATCATTAATCTTGTTGAGAAGAAGTTCTAGCAAACCCATGCCCCTATTACTTCGGAGATCGACCATGACCTATGGAAGGAGTTCTAGTTCTTGGACCTAAAGGGCAGCCTACTGGGTTGTTTTTCTTGGAGAGCCACAACTCATCTAGATGTTTGCATCATACTTGGACAGTAGTGACAACGTCCCCCACTAACAGCGCATTGGACAATGGTGATGACTCTGGACACCAACTCCCACGTGGTGATGAATCTGGATAGCAGCGATAGTCGTGGAGGATCGGACATTCTGGACTCCACGTCAACAATTTAATCACCCTTTTACAAGCTTATGCATCGTCAAAGGTTTGTCCGAACCCTAGTAAGGGGGTCTCAGTCCTGTTATAGTTTCTCTTTGTCGATATTTTATAAGCATGTGTGTGTTACATGTTTTTCATAGCGTCTTATTTCTATTTCATGTCCAGTTTAGCTTGTGAGTTGTGTCCTTTGTTTCATCTTGTAACTATTTCCTTGCATATTGAAAACCCATGATAATCCTGTCACGTGCACGTAGGCCATATGAATGAAATCACATAAATTCTTGGTTCCCCTTTTACTGTTTTCATTTCATTTCCTCATTTAATTCGACCTGTAATATGTTGAACGCTCATTGCTTCTTGAATATTAAATTCTGATTGAATTTATCTAGTTAAATAAAATTTGTTTTGGGCTACGTACTGCCCGGTTCATTATTGCCAATGCACCCTTAATTTCTCATTGATTGTTTAATTCTGGTTTTAGATGAATCAATGTGTTCAGAATTTTTTCATTCCGTATTATGAGAATTAAGTGCAAAGTTGACGTAATTTTCCACTGCCTAGCGTGTTGTATTCACTACTGCTGAATTCATTTGAATATGTTCATTTGATGTTTTGATTACAATGCAAAATTTCTGGTTTGTCTTTATCAGTTTTCATGTATTAAACTAGTAATAACCATTGTTTTCACATTTCATATTTTAACAAACCAAAACACCCAAATAGATTCGGGCTATTATGTGGGGATTGTCTCTCGCGTAGGGGTGCTCCTCGCAACAAAGTGGTATCAGAGGCCAATTGGGTTTATGTTTTTTTTTTCTAAAATTTTAAATTTATTTTTTGTTTGGTTTCAAATGTTTTGCTAGTGGATTTTACTTTGCAGCATGCTTTGATTGTTTTGTTCAGCTAGGTCGGTGGCTCCCTTAGGCTGTAATTTCATTCTATTGTTGATAGTTTGTTTCCTCATTGTTTTAATGTTTCCTTTACTTGTCTGAACCTCAAATATTTCTCTTGGTAGTTTCTGCCTATGTGTGTCTATGGTTTCGGGGTAGGAATGGGTTCTATGTGATTTTTTCCTATGTTTGATATCCAGTTAGCAATAAGGTCTTGGCAGGATGTTTTGTCTCTAGTGTCTGCCTTTTTCATAGGAGATGAACTTATGTTAGCTCCACTGTCTTCCTCTGTATCCTTTAGGGCTGTTTGGCTCTAGGTATGGTCTCGTTGCGAGTTCGGTGTTTAGGTGTGGGTAGCTTGTGGGTGCAGTGTCGCTTGGATAATCACCAAGATTCTTTGTTTACTGTTTGACCCTGTTTAGCTGTTTTTTTTTGGTTTCCTTGGAACCGTGTGCTGTTAGTAAATCTAGACTAGGATGTGTGGCCCTTTGGTGGTTTGTTTCACCCTAGTTTCTAGCTAGCTCCCAGCCTTTGTTCTCACGTCTTAGAGCTGTCTTAGGATGTTGAGACTGCTTTCATGTGTTCTTGTGGTCTCCTTTTTTTGTGAGGATGTCTCTTTTTGGCTCTTGTTTAGGCGGTCTTCTCCTATGGTGGAGATTCTGAATCCATATGTTGAGGATCTTATGGTGCCTTACGTCGAGAGTCTTCCTGTTAAGAGTTTTCAGGCGGAGTGTCTTGGTTTTAAAACTGACAGTGCTTGGTAATTTGCTCCTGTTATGTCTTTCTGGGTTCAGGTGGAGTCCTCTTCGGGTTGTTTCATTTACTATGCAAGCTTCTCCTCTCTGCGTTGCTCCTGTTGCTACCTCTAGCCTTAGGAGAGTGAGCTGGTAATTTTCTCTGGGTTTTTTCCTCTGGTATGTCCAGGTTTTGGGCTAGTTCCTCTAGGATGTGACCCATTATGAATGGTGATTGGGCCTGGGTAGTGTTTTGAGTGACAGTTTCATTTAAATAGGTTCGGTGATGATAGGGCTTCATGGTAGTTCTTTCATGATCTCTTTAGAGATATTGGGTGGTTTCTAGATATCATTAGGAAGCTATAATGAGATGGGTTTTCTTGGTCGGTAGCATGCTGCCCTTGGATCATCAGTGTTTTCATGGGACTAGAGTTTTCCCTTAGGAATTTTGGGACTACATGGTATTTGCAGTGGGTACCCGGTTTTGAGGAACCTCTCTTGTTGGATCGGTTCTAGGCAGTGTCTTCTCCTTGAGTGAAGAGTTTTCTGGGTCTGTATTAGATTCGAGTTGAGTGAGTGATTTTCTTTCTTTGAGATTTGTGTCTCATGTTGCTCTCGATCTATGTTGTTTTTCATGATGCTCTTTTTTTTACTGTGTTATATTCCATGTGAATTTCCCAAAAAAAATTGTTATTCCATGTTTTGTATGAGGATCGATACTACTCTATTTATTTGTGTTCTGTAGGCACAGGTGATCTAGTTCGGGACTTGTTGGCATGTGATTTGTTGGTCTGTGATTTCCTCATTGGCATCGTCTTAGAGTGAGACTCAAGTAAGTGCAGGTATGAACCTCTATCATGCAGTTATTTAGAATTGATTTATTCTGAACATGTTTATCATCTTTTCGATATCATTCAACTTCAGGAGACATGTATCACAATTGATACATGGTAGGGGGACTGTTTGGGTTATACCCCATAGGTTGTTTCCTGTTAAGGATATGCCTAAGTTGATGATGTTAGGTGGTGCAGAATCTCACGTGGTTTTGAATATTAATCCATGAATTTAATTTCCAAGGTGGAGATTTGTGAATTTATAATTCTTTTTTCATTAATTAAATACATGTTTAATATTCTATTTTCTGTTGCGAAAATCTATTAACCAATGGAACCACTCGGACATTCCTATCCGTCCACGTGTCCCCTTTTCAGCTTTGCACATCTCGCTTTCCTCCTTTCGGGTTGTAGCCCCATTTTCACAGGAGGATTGAAAATCGGCTTGGCCAAGAGGGAGAGCCCAATCTTTTGAAGAGGATGTCATGTCCCTAGTCCGTTGTTCCTTCTTCTCCAAGAAGTCATGGGAGAAGCGGCTCCATTCCAGATGAGATGGGTTAGGGCGGAAGAGAGCATCGTGAATAGATATGAGAAATATTGATTTCCCCTCTGTCGTTGGTTTATTTGGAACCCCCCTTGATGATGAAACTGATCTCTTGCTTCTTGATCCATGATTGAAGACAATTCTTAAATCGATCAGTGGCTCTTTTTCTTTGAGCTCATGGTCAGTGAATCAGGTTCAATTTGGATGGCAACACCAGATCTGAATGACGACTTCATCTCTTAGATTGCCTCAGACTCAAGCAACGACGTTGTATTTAGACAGTAGTGTCGATCCCCAGATAGTACCCTCGACACCCTTAATAGTAGTAACAACAGCTAGAATAGTCGTGTCATCCACGAACATCAGTTCTTCCTCGACCTGAAGCTTGGTGTTCTTGGTTCTTACAGTCTCGTTCTTGGTCCTCAGAAGCCGCATCAAAGGCTGGATGGTGATTATTTTTCATCTTGGACAGCCACAATATTTCTGGACTTGGAGGACTCGAGACTGCGGGATGGAAGGGTTCCAGACAGTGTTTCCAGAGGAGCATCTTCGATGTAGGGAGATTGCATGATTGCTCTTGTTGAGAAGAAGTTCCAGCGAGCCCATACCCCTATTACTTTGGAGATCGACCATGACTGGTGGTAGGAGGTCAAGTTCTTGGACCTAGAGGGCAGCCTACTGGGTTGTTTTTCTTGGATATCCACAGCTCATCTGGATGGCTGCATCGTACTCAGACAGCAGTGACAACGACCCCCCAGGAATAGTGCATTGGACAGCGGTGATGGCTTTGGACAACAAATCCCACATGGTGATGAATCTAGATAGCAGTGACAGTCGTGGAGGATCGGACATTATGGACTCTGTTTCGACGATTTCAGCACCCTTTTACAAGCTTATGCATCGACAAAGGTTTGGCCTAACCCCATTAAGGGGGTCTCAGTCCTGTTATATCTTTTCTTTGTCGATTTTTTATAAGTGTGTGCATGTTACTTGTTTTTCGTCATGTCTTATTTCTGTTTCATGTCCAGTTTAGCTTGTGAGTTGTGTCCTCTATTCCATCTTGTAACTGTTTAATTGTATAGTTAAAACCCATGATGAGAATGCCCCGTGCACATAGGCCATATGGCCGAAGCACGTAAATCCTTGGTGTACCTCATACTATTTTCATTTCCTTTACGCATTTAATTTGACCTGTAAAATGTTGAACGCTCATTAATTCTTGAATATTAAATTCTGATTGAATTTATCTGGTTAAATAGAAGTTGTATTGGGATTGTACTTCCTAGTTCATCATTGTTGTTGCACCCTTAATTTCTCATTGATTGTTAAATTTTGGTTTTAGATGAATCAATGTGTTCAGAATTGTTGCATTCTGTTTTATGAGAATTAAGTGCAAAGTTGATGTAATTGTCCACTGGCCAGCGTGTTGTGTTCACTACTGCTGAATTCATTTGAATATTTTAATTTTATTTTTTGATTGCAATGTGAACATTCTGGTTTTTCTTTATCAGTTTTCATGTATTAAACTAGTAATAAACATTGTTTTCGCATTTTGTATTTTAATGAACCAAAACACCCAAATAGATTCGGGCTATTATGTGGGGATTGTCTCCCCCATAGGGGAACTCCCCGCAACAATTATCATCACACAAACAAAGTGATAGTGAAGAATCGCTATCATATTCCAAGGATTGATGATTTATTCAATCAACTGAAGTGTGCATGTTGTTTCTCGATGATTGAATTGTGGTCAAGATATCATTATATGTGTGTGATGGATGGAGATATCCCAAATATTGCTCTCCATTGTCGTCGTGGGAATTACAAGTTCATTGTAATGTTGTTTGGTGTAGATAATTCTCCATATGTGTTCATGGGGTTGATGAATGTAGTGTTCCGTGAGTTCCTAGATAAGTTCATAGTGGTTATCATTGATGACATCCTTGTGTACTCCGTGTCTGAGGAGGAGTATGCAGAGCATCTGCATGCTAATTTGGGAGTTCTTTGTCAACAGCTATAGTTTGGGAAGTTGTAAAAGTGTTAGTTTTGGGATCGAGAAATTATTTTCATTGGGCTTTTGGTGTCCCAGCAGGGAGTACCTGTGGATCTGTTGAAGATAGAAGCAGTTGTGTCTTGGGTATCCCCCAAGATAGTGGCAGAGGTGCGAATTTCCATGGTCTTGCAGGCTACTACAGGAGGTTCCAACCTGATTTTTCTCGGGCTGTGACTCCTCTGACGACATTGACCATGAAGGACCAGGCACTCGTGTGGACTGATCAGTGTCAGATATATTTTGAGTATCTAATGTAGAAGTTGTTATGTGCTCCAGTTCTTTATCTACCAATAGTGGGAGTTTTGTTTGTTGTTTTTTGCGATGCTTTGAATCTGGGTTTAGGCTATGTTCTGATGCATTAGAGACCGATAATTTTTTATTGGTGTTGGCAGTTGCGTCCCCATGAATTTAACTATTCCACAAATGATCTCGAGTTGGCAGCCATGGTGTTTTCTCTAAAATTGTGGAGACATTACCTCATTAGAGAGCACTTTGTGGTTTTCACTGATTAGAATATCCTAAGGTATGTTTTCTACATGTGGGAATTGAACATTCGGCATCATGAGTGGATGTAGTTATTACATGAATATGACTTTGAAATATCATATACTCCTATGAAGGGGAATTTTAAAGTCGATACGCTGAGTAGGAAGTCACGTAGTGATGCAGTGCATGAATCTGGAGATTCCTGGAGAGTGATGGAATAACTTTCAGCAATACATCTCGATATGGGAGAAGTTGGGGGCATAAGTTTCCTTTTTCAGATGACGGTGTATTTATCTCTGGTTCAACAAGTGGAAGATTCCTAGTTAGGGGATCTAGTGGTGGAGGTCTGGAGAGATCGAGTTTTTTGTGGAGAGGCCCCTGATGGTTCATCTGAGGATGAACAACACCGAGTGTTGTATGAGGGAAGGATTCTCATTCCGATGTGTGAGATGGTTCTCATAGGATTCCATAGTTTTCCTTTACTAGTACATCCTAGTGTGAAAAAGATGTACCAATCCTTGAGGAGTCAGTTTTGGTGGCCTGGGATGAATCATGTAGCGGTGGAGTTTGTGACTCAATGTTCGGTCTGCCAAAAGGTGAAGGACAAGCACCGTGTGCACAGTGGTTTCCTCTGACCATTGGAAGTTCCTCAGTGGAAGTTGGAGGAAATATTAATAGACTTTTTTACTAGTGTACCTCAAGCTCAAGGATTCCATGAAGCTATATGGGTGGTAGTGTATCATTTGACTAAATCATCCCAATTCATAGAGATCAAGGAGTTATGCTCAGTGGATGTTTTATCGAGGAAGTATTTGGAGGAGTTGGTGAGACTTACTAGAGTCCTGAGGATGATCATTTTTTATCAGGATCCTCGTTTTATCACCAGGGTGTGGAGATATCTCCTACATGATTTTGGTTATCAGCTATGCCTTTGAACTGCTTTTCATCCGCAGATAGATGGTCTGACAGAACAGACCATCTAGACTCTTGAAGACATGTTTCACTTTTGTGTCCTATATTTTGGAGGTCCATGGATAAGGCACATACCCTTGGTGGATTTATCTTACAATAATAGTTATCACTCCACCATAAGTATGGTGACATTTGGAGCCTTGTATGGTCGACCTTTCCATTCTCTATTGTGGTGGAATGGGGTTGGAGAGTAAGCAATTATTGGATTCAAACTAGTGAAGAATACAACAGAGATGGTTCATGTGATTGATGAGAGGATGAAGGTAGCACATTATCATTAGAAATCATATTCTGATCAAAGGATGATAACATTAGAGATTGATTTTTGGGATCACATATTTCCGAAGGTGACTCCCCATCATGGGAAGTGAAGGTTTGGTTGTGGGAGTAGGCTTTATCCCTGGTGCGTTGGACCTTTCGAGGTGTTTTCTTGGTTTGGATCTATGGCGTATTGAGTAGAACTTATACACGATGTTTTTCAGGTGTCATAGATTCATCGTTATCTTCATGAAGACACTTACGTCATCAATTGGGGAAATATCAATGTTGATGATGATGGGACCTTTGAGGACTGTCCAATAGAGATCCAGGACCGCAATGAGAAGGTGTTGTGTAGGTGTTCTATTCTGTTGGTTGGTGTCTTGTGGAAAAACCATGGCATAGAGGATAATACATGGGAATGTGAGTCACATATTCATGCTTAGTACCCTGAGTTGTTTTATGTTTAACTCTTTTCATGTAACAATGCTCATTTGTGATTAGGGATCTTTCATGTTTATGTGATGGATTTATTTTGTTACTTTTTTTGGATTTCCCTCTTTGAGAGGTATCTGGAAGGGTGGTTGTTTGGAACCCTTCCATTTTGTGTTGCTTTTGGATTCTTGAGGACGATAATGTTTTGAGAGGTATCTGATGTAATGTATTAGACCTCTATGTTCCATTACATTGCTAAACTATGGTGCTTGAGGTGTTCTGGTTGGTCAAGGCAACTTATCCCGAACACTTTTCAAAATTTCCAAACTGTTTCATGAAATAGTGTCACGAAATGGGGTCACATGGTTTTCTAAATTTCTAAACAGTTTCGTGAAACTTCATCAGTTACTTTTCCAATTTTTTAAATTGTTTCATGAAATGGTGTCACGAAATGGTGTCACTTACTTTTCCAAATTTCCAAACCATTACATGAAATGGTGGAATGAAATGGTGTCACTTACTTTCTAAATTTCCAAATTGTTTCATGAAACATTGTCAAGAAATAGTGTCACTTCCATTTCAAAAATTCCAAATAGTTTCAAAAAACTATTTCACAAAAACAATGTCACATAAAAGGGGGTACAAAAATGGTGTCACATGAATAGTGGCATAAAAATGGTGGCACAAATTAAGTGTCAGAGAAATAGTGGTACAAAAACGGTGTCACAAAAATGGTGCCACAAAAATGGTGGCACAAAAACAGTGTTATAAAAATGGTGTCATAGAAATGGTGGCACAAAAACGGTGTCACAGAAACGGTGTCACATAAATAGTGTCATAGAAACTGTCTCATGAACAATGTTTCAATAACTATTTCACTTTTCATGTGTCAAATTTCTAGATTTTTACATTTTCTCCGATATAATGATTTCTTTGATGAAAAACGCATTAAAATCGTTGTTTTAAGGGATTTAAGGCCGATTCAAATCCCATAACTCCTATATTAATTTTCCTAAGGCTTGGGATTCGTTTTCTTGGTAAAACCATGCAGTTTAATGCGACCCACTTTTAATGGAAAATCCATTATATCTTAAACTATTGCTCTGTTAAATCTTCTAAAGGGATGAGATATCATCCTCCTTTGTTCTTCCTCCTTGTTCTCTGGGGAGAGACTCTTGAACCTTTCATCCATCCCATAGGAGTGGTGTGATCAAACCTTAATTCTTGGATCATTCCCTATTAATCATTCTTCCAGATTCATGCGCACCCCATGTTTTAGTGCAACCAAGAAGTATCAGTCAATCTTTGGTATAATGTATGATCTACCATCGTTTTTCTAGGTTCATATCTTTTTGTTTCTTTCTTCCCTATTATGGAATGATATCTACATGTTAATAATGATGTTTTCTTGGGTGTTGGATGGGGTGGTGGTGTCTCTACACCCTCATGTAGATCCAGTCCTCCAGGAGAGGTGATCATGATCTGTTTTGTTGGTATGTTCTCTTGAAAATAGCATCAAAAAACTTTTGATGTAAGGGATTCGTTGTTTATCTACCATTTTACATGTAACTATGGAGATATCATTTTTTATCCCACTAGATCACAATGAATTGACATAATAAATATTTTTACCGGATAAATAAATTGGTATCGATCATATCTTATTGCCTCTTGTTTTTTTCTAGATAGTATGATATCTATGATTTTATTGTTAGAATTTATTTCATGATGAAATTGCTAAAGAACATAAATCTAGAATTAATTTATAATTAATTGGATAATGATTAATATTCATGTAAATGAATCTGGTTGTTGGTGTTTTAATTTAATGTTAATAAAATTGATGCAGTGAGAATGTTTATTTATTATAATAGCTATGATATCTTTCTGGTTAGGTTTCCCATAGTTGGAACCTACTAATAATGAACTGGTTAATTCAAGATGGATTAGTTAACTGGTAGTTTGATAAAATATAATGCCTTATAGGGTTCGGAGTTACCCTCTTTCTTTTAAAGTCCAAGAGCCTTATGGTTGGAGCTATGAGAGCTCATTACATGTGAAGGCATAATGCATTGTTTAGGGTCAAGAGCCCAGTTTCTTTGTTATTTCCTACTGCTTGTGGTGTTTTGTGAGCGTGGGTGGATGTTGTGACATGTAGGGGGAGTAAGGCCCATTAGTTGTGGTAGCAGTTGACACCTAGAGTGGTGAGATGCATCAGTTTATGCATGTGGGTATTATGGAAGACACCAGAGATGATGAAATGGGTTAGATGTGAATGTTGGAGGCTTAATAAATCTTGTTGGTTGTTTATCTTCTTAAATTTCCCACTACTCACGGAAGATGGTTTTTCTTACCTTCTTCTAAAAAAAGAGGTGAATACGTGCGAGGTATGCCACATGATTTCCGTTTTTAGCTTCCTAAGGGAGGATGGGTCTACACTCCTTCTATAAGTGGAAAAGACTTGATGGGTAGTTCATCTACTCACCATGTTGATCCCCCTATTGTTTAGTAGCTTAGAACGTTTTTCTAGGATTCCTAGGAATATGGGAAAGTAATAATGATGTTAATAAATGATTGAATAAATGATGTTAACCCTTGGGGTTGGATGTTTCTGCGATGCAATGATGAGGTTGGCCTTTAACGGAATAGTGGACATTGGATGTGATGATAATGAAATACAATGGGTAATGGTTAATTAATTATTACAATATTAATTAACGTAAAGTGAAACTAAAAAAGGTAATGAAGTAATATAATAAATGTCTTTAAATAGTTGTGTGATTATTGGATGAATAGTCTTAGTAGTTATAGCCAAGAGTCCGAGAGACATTACCTGTAGTTGAGTCTAAGACTAGGTTATTCCCATAGTGTCATTGTGAGATATATTATATTCTGTACCTTTTCTATTTCTATACGCTACTCCACCCCATTAGTTAGGGCAACTGACACACTGGGGATTCTGAGCCCTGGGGGTGTGAATTTTCCCCAACATTCTGGTGGGAGGATGGATGGGTGACTACCCTCTTTGGCCCCACTATCTTCTCTTGGTAGTTAATAGTGCTGGTAAGAACAATGGTTAGTTTTCCCCATATATGTGTGTAGAGGGCTGTAATGGCTTGTGGTTATTCACACACATAAATTATGTTTATAGTTTCTTATGGGCTACTATAGGATTAACAAGTATAGGCTTTGATGGCGTGGGGATCCTTACTCGGTGTATGGGATATAATGGATTGAGGTTTAATACCTGATATATGATAAACATTATGCGAGATTTAGTAGCTCCCAGAAACTACCTGGTTACTTTGGATATGTGGATGCAGTGGTTTTGTTGCATGAGGTGCATGATGTGGTGTTATGGCCACATGTGTATGGGAAATATTTTTTGGAGGGAGAATTTTAGGACGTGTGATATTGGGGAAAATAGTCAAACGAGTGGGGAAGTGGTAGTGGGGTGCCCTTGATATTCTTTATTATATTATATACTCTTATATGTGATACTTGGTGAGAGTATCCATGGTAAGGCTTGGAACATAGTATACCTACTTAGGTGATGAGTAAGTTTCACTTGTTGTTCACTATGCTTTATCATGCTTTCATTACTTTTCCATGAGAGGCTCTAGGGAGGATCCTACTAAGTATACTGTTATACTCACCCTACATGTATATACACTATTTCTTAGGTCACTTGGACTAGGTTGGAGATCAATATGGTTACCAGTATCTTGGGGTTATAGGATATATTCTGGCTTCGTGGTCACTGTTGTTTTTACTTTCCATTGGTACTTGTAGCTTTCTATTTCAATTTTAGTTGTTTTTCATGAAATTACATTTGTGTACATGGGATTTATATTATATTTCATTCTGAGTTATATTTGTTTGGTGTATGTATTATCTATAACTTCTGCATATGTTCTCTTAGAGGGTAATTCCTCCCATTTGTGTGTTTACTATACAATCAGTGCTAGTCTCCAAACCAAGGCCTAATGGGGGTAGTACTCATTGGTCAGTATCTCCCTTCTCACATTGTTGGTCCAGAAGGGGTACACCTGGTGTGGAGGGGGTCATGACATTTATGTTAGTATTGATAGGTATGGGAGATGTATCCATCATATGAGAAAACAATGAAACTTATTTAGATCCAAACTTTAAATATATCTATGAAGAAAATATAGTAATAAAAATAGATCTAATCAGTAGAAAACTGAATTATTTCTAATATCACTTTTAGTTCCCCATGAGGATCATGAAGTCACTCTATGAGGGGGTGAATCAAAGTGACCCTTTTAATTAAAATATTTTATCTTTTAATTTTCTGTCTTAATATTCAATCCAATATATCGGTTAAGATATATAGATCCACTAATTAATTTCCTCAATTCATACACACCACATGAATGATAGAAAATAAAGAGAGCATGACACACAATTTTTTTACAATGAATGATCCTAATGTTGATATCTATAACATACTCTATTTGGGTTAAATTATAGACACATATTTCCATTATATTACTCAACTTAACATAAGATTTTTATCTCCCAAAAATCCTGAATATTATTGCAAATATATTATAGTATATTTACTTCTCACTATCTCCTGATAGGTTTTTTTATTATAGATCTCACTAGTTTAGAAATGGTCATTTATAAAAACTCTATAATAAGACCTTCAAGATACATTAGATTGTAAAAAATTCATGATATTAAGATTATATTCCTCAATTAGAGCATCTCTCAAAAAAAATCCTCTATAGTCACATGAACTTCAGTCTCTGTATCTCAACAAGAACTTTTTCAAGATATTCAATGTTAAGGACTTATGCAGTATTAAGATAATTGGTCTTGATCACTCAAATAAATCTTTTTTTATTTAAGATCCTCAAAATATATAATATATATATAGGTATGGAACAATGTCATCCTTACTTAACTCTTCTCATATTTTTAATTATTATTATACTTTCTTATATTATGCCTTCAATGATAGTAGTGTATGTTATTGTAGTACCCTGACATATTCCTTATTCTTATTCTCTTCTTATTCATACATGATGTATAGGATCTACACCCACTAAATTTCATTAACTACTAAATTTATTTGACACTAAGGGTATTCTATAGAAATAAATTTCTGGTATCTCCTATTTCTATATCATCAACACATATGGTTAGAATCTTAATACAGTATTTAGGGCTTATCTATTTCTCATCACATTCTCTCACTTATTATTCTACTCATGAAAGTTCACAGAATCATGACTATATTATTTCTATAATTTGAATACATAAATTAAAAGACAATTAACATCATGATATTCTCATTAAGCTCATTAAAATTCTCAACTGAATCTTATGGGCCTCCTCCCAATGACCTCAAACTATTATTATTTTTTCCTAAATGTTCCTAAAAATACTAATTTTCCCATTTAAAAAAAGTTTACAATATTCCCATAAATTCTTTCTACATGAATAGCATTAATTTATTTAAAATCATCACATTTGAAAATATAAAAATAATTAGTCGGTTGTATTCATAATTTATAATCAAT
The DNA here is from genome assembly GCA_963277665.1 of Viscum album. NCBI lineage: Eukaryota > Viridiplantae > Streptophyta > Magnoliopsida > Santalales > Viscaceae > Viscum > Viscum album. The sequence goes on from OY728140.1 coordinate 349,377,426, forward strand.
TAATTCATCACTAATCGAGGATTAAATAACTATGGACTATCTAATAGAATTATGGTATCAAAATCCATGAAAAAAACTATACATCAATTGATATAGATCTCCAATAATCTTATATCTTCTCAAAATATTAACAGTCCACTCTTACATATGCTCTTTGTGAAGGTTCTGGGAAAGGAAGATGTGCTTAGGTGGGTGTAAAAAACCATTATCGTTTCAATGTATAAGTATTCATGTTGTACATGATGTGAACACCTTGAAAAAAACTTTTCCATAAAATATTGACATAGATAATCCTGAACCCTAAAATGAGGATGTTTTCATGTTAAATTTATAATCAATTTAATTATGTTTAGAAGAATTAATACCTAATCTTAGGATATTTTTTTGATGGATATGTCGATCATATGAAATGACCTTTTTCAGATTACATCAATTTCTTTATAAGGATCCATGTGTTGTATCCATGTAGCAATGATCCACACTTGGTCTGTTGACTTTCAAATGATGCTGATTTATTTTCAAGTGATGGAAATGTGAATAAATCGTATTGTATGTTGAGTCATAAATTCTATTTCTTACATTTACATTCCTTTTGTTTTTGGAATCATAAATACATTCTTAAAACCTATTTACTAAATTTTTATTTCCAATATATTTTTAATATGTTTTGGTAGAAACCTCCATTTTTTATCATACTTATAATAATTTCTTATTTATTAAAACATAAACTTTAAATTTCATTATTAAAATTATCAAAATGAGGATGTGTTCGATAAACATCAGATTCAACTATATCAAAACAGTTTATTAGACTATCTATACTATCTTTCATACCGACAAAGTCTTAAAAATCATAATGATACTATTACTAATATGCATCAAACTTTCTCTCATCAAGAATATCGTAATGATAATTTTATAGAAGTCCATCAGACTGACATAATGTTTATAATCATATTCCGAAGAAATATTTATAATATGAGGAATAATTTTTACACTGTGATGGTTTAATCCAATATGTTGTTAGAAATTCTGTTATGTCGGAGAGGAATGAGCTATCGTGGTCCAGGTTTCCAAGTTAGTGTGAAAAAATTGTATAAAATATGACCATTGGAAATGATATATATCTACTGGGAATTCTCCAATAAATACATAGCAATTCAAAGAGTTTAAAGTTGTTATAATTTTTGGTTGATATCATTTTCTCTTAATTTTTCTAATGCTTACATTACATGAACAACTTATTCCTAGTCCTTGAAATTATTTAGAGAGAGTCTTCTTAAAGAATCCTTTTTAGGTTGTCTCTATAATATTTTTTTTGTAATTTATCTAATACCAATTGTTGGATACCAATATGAGTTATATTGATATTATGATCAAAATAATACATTCTTTATGGATATTTTATAAGTGGGGGAGGGAATTTAGTTTTTGAAATTTTACCTTAATAGATTTTAAACTAAAAATATTCACAAAACACATTATGTAAAACTAGATAGCACTGAATAATCATGTAATCTCCCCCTAGATGCAAGTATTTTGGAACCCAATGAAATTAGATCAAGTTACACTGAATGTTTTTGATGTTTTTATTTTGGATTATTTAGTGAATATGAGAATGATAAATCATATCATATTCATCTTTATTACATTAAAAAACATGAAGATAAGATCCATAAAGTCTAAGATTATAATGTTTCTAACATTGTTATGAAAATTAATGGTTGAATGAATTTTGTTTTTCAAGATTAATACCTAATAAAATTCAAAGTGAATAATGATTCTATACATTAGTGATGATACAATGAAGAGATTGAGGTTTACTTTTGATGATAAATTAAAAATGATTATTGAGAAAAATAATGGTGATGTTTCGGAAGAAGAACCTTCAAATAAAGCTGAGAATGTTGTAAAAAAAAGAAAAGGAAATACGAGAAATCACCACCTATGATAGTAATGAATCAAAATAATGTCTCTGATGAAGTCCAAGATGAGTGGATAAATAAGAGTTTTGAGAGGAAACTAGGAGACCCAATTTCAGAAGTGACCAAATAGAGTCCATGTTATAAAGAATTCATGTTTTCAATACATTTCAAAAAAAAGAAATAGAACATAAGTAGAATAAGAAGTTATATGAAGTTTAGTTATATGAAAATTTGCTTAAAGGAGTATAAAAGGACTCTTGAAATGTTGTTCTGATACAAACCACCACCCATACCGATCAACCAAATCCATATACCAGATTTTTTTTCAATAAACAGAAGTTATCTATTCCAATATTCCTTTAATGGTTGATAAATGAAAAGGTAAAATAGTTAATAAGGAATCAGTACCACTAGTTATTCAACAAAAATAATATGAATCGATACTTTCTAGAAATGAAGATTCAAGAACATAGGCACAACTATATGAAGATTATGAAAATGTAATTAAAGAAGTTGTTACAGGGATTGATAAAATAAGTCATAAAGAAGGGGAAGGAAGAGATGAAGAGGAAAGTAGTGAATATGAATAAATATAAGATAGTATTGAAGAAGAATAAGAGGAATTACATGAGAATAAAGAGTCTGCTGGATATGAAGAAAATGGAGAGAATAATGATGATGTGGATGGAAATGATGAAGAAGAAGAATATATTAATGAAACTAAATCTGATAGATTTTCATTGAAATTATTAAAAGCATAATATTCAGAATTACCTTACAAAGATGATTAAAGAGAAAAATATAAAAAATATGAAATGAAAGAATAATCATAGGGAAACGCACAATCATCATCTAAGAACAATCAGGGAGAATAAAATTTAAATGAAGAGGACAATAAAGTTAAGATCGATGGTATACATATAATAGAATTATCTAAAAACAAGGAAGACAGTGAAAATGTTTCTAAGATAGTCAATAAAAGAAAAGTAAAAGAAGATAAATTCAGAACCAACTATGTGAAACTCCCTGAAATTGAGAAGGATGAATCAGATTCTGAGAATATGATAAATTTTCATGGTGTTGAGTACTTAATTAAAGATTTGAAGAGACTCAAAGTCATAGTTCCATATTTTCCAAGACCAAAAGCCAAAGGATTAATGATTCATTAATTTCTTGACCACCAATCAGAAAATTTAATGATGTTAAAATAATGAGTTATTCAGAATAATCCAGATTTGAATGTATTATAAGAATTTTCTCTGGTGAATAAAAAGGCATGCAATAAGATTGTTAAGTGGTCCCATCATATTTATTCTGATATCAAACTATATGGTAAAATTTTTGAAGATGTGAAGAATTTAATGATTTAGTCTTTTGATTCCTATAACTAGTTTCCAAAATATATAGCTAAAACATATTTTTTCTGGAATGATTCAAAGTTTCAAATGTTGATAAAACTCAGGAAATTAAATCTCTAAATGGGATGATCCGATACTTGCAGTTGGAATTTTCTTGACTCAAATATAATAAATATGAGATCAATTTATTGAAGAATGAAAACAAATATTTGTCAAATAAACTTCATATTCAAGATGAAATGGTTCATACTCATAATGAAATATTATAAAAGATGGATGGATAGCGAACAAAGTTCATGAAAATGAAAGCATTATGAAATATTTAATAAAAAAGATTAAATTTTACTTTTTTAAATGTTTTTGTACTTTTTATTATTTCATTATTAACGAATTATACTTTTCATCCAAATATAATCAATGTCTAATTTTTTTCCAATTCTAATTGTTTCAATGTTCTTTAATTTTTCGGATGTATGATTAGTTAGTTCATCATATTGTTTCATATTTTTTTCCCTCACTAACATTTTAGGAAACTCAATACTTTTCCCTAATTAATTTAAAAATCAAAAATGGGGAGAAATATTCTTTTGGGGGAGAAATATTCTTTTAAGGGAGAAGTAGTCTTATTCGAATAGAATGTATTTAAAAGGTGTAGTTATGCCAAATAAATGTCTTTATAATAAAGGGGATAAATATTTTATGAAGAATAAGTTTTGATTAAGGGAGTTATATTTCTTTAAGGGGGAGAATATGATCCTTATGGGGGGATTTTATCCTAAGGGGGGAAATAATCATATTCAAAATCATACCCTCTATTATATTCAGATTACTTAGAAACTCTTATAGAGTTAATGTTTATCGGTAAAGTCTGAATACAATGTACTTAAAAGAAAAGGAATATATGTTTTTCCATATTTCTTTTATATTTGAGTCTTTTGGTTTAATATTTCCAAAAATGGGGAGATTATTGAGTTTTAAATTCTATTTCACACTTTTCCATTCCTTTTGTTTTGAATGTAAAAAATACCTTCTTAAAACCTATAAACTAACTTTTTTATTTCCAAAGTGTTTTTAGTTTGTTTTTGTAGAAAACATTATGTTTTACCATACATAGAATATGTTCTTAAGTATTAAAATATAAATATTAACTTTTTTATTATGACTATCAGAATGAGGACGTTTCTGATAAACATTGGGTTAACCTTTATCAGAACTATTGACTAGACTTTCTATCTTGTGTTTTGTAATAAAAAAAATCTTAATAATGGTAATGATACGGGTACTGATAAACATCAGACTAGATATAAGGAATATTATCACAATGATAATTGTATGGATGTATATTGTACTAAAATAATGTTTATAATCTTATTTTGAAGAATTATTTATAATAGAAGAAATAATTTTTACACTCTGATGGTGTAATAAAATTGGACATTTGATATTCTGTTATGTTAGAGGTATGAGCTATCAAGTACCAGGTGTCCAATTCGTTTAAAAAAAGATAGAGAAAATATTATTTTTGGGAAGGAAGTATGAACTTTGGGTATTTTCCTATAAATACCCAACCATTCAGAGAGTTTGGAGTTGGGAGAATTATTGGTTGATCTCATTTGCTCTCAATTTTTCTAAAGATTACTTATAATGAAAAACTTTTTACTGGTCTCTTGTAATTCATTAGAGAGAGACTTCTTAAGGAAACCTTGTATGGTTATCTTCTTATTATTTTTCTTGTAATTTCTTTGTACATACATTTATTTTGATTATGATATATGTCTTACGAGGATATAAAGACATAGATCCAATCATCTTGATTGGGTCTCATAGGTATAGTGAAACAAATAATCCAATCCATCATATTGGGGGCTTATGTGTCTAGTAATACAGTGAAAATCTTCATATCGAGGGATTTCCTTTCCAAGGAAAGACAAGCGTTCTTGTAAGTATGAAACAAGAGATACCTTTATCCAAGGTTAGTATTTACCTTACTCATAAGGATAACAGAGGTGTATTCTTTTAATAATACACACAATTCAACATTACATCACATTTCTATTTCATTTTTGGTTTCATTACAAGTAAATATTCCACAGTATTTATATAAAAGAAAGTGAATCATAATATTCATCTTTATTTACTATTTTTTATTATAATTACTCTGATTTCAATTCTTATACTTTGGTTAATCTGTTATGTAGTGACTCTAGTTTTTTACATAGATTAAATCTTATTGACTATAATTATGATTCTATAAATTTTATATATCAAAATAAATCCTGATTATGATACTCTATTAATCAGACAAAGGAAGAAGTTTGAATCTGGTAATTTTACATAAAGAGTTTTGTGAATTTTTTTGTTTAAACATTTTTAAAATAATGTTTTAAAACTAAAATTCACCCCCTCTTATAATAGATCCATGAAGAACATATTATTTTGATCCTAATATAAATATAACTCATATCGATATAAAACATTATATTTCTTGTCTTGATCGATTGATGACCATTAAGACATTAAGGATTTATTATAATTCTTGAGAAGATGAGAGGAGGAATCTAAGAGAGATGTGTCTATTGAGCACAATGATTTTCAATTCTAATTTTTTTGATTAACCATACACAATTGTCATAACCGTCTATTTATAGACCTAGGGATGTGGTTAAGATAATATTTAATTGCATATCACCCCTTAAATAATATAATTATACTTAAAAAATCCATGTTTAATAATAATAATGATAATAATAATTTATTTCATATTTTAACTTGCATAATGATAAATATTATTTTATATCTTCCAAATAAATATTCATCATCAAACATGAGATTGGTCCTCTCAAAACTCATGACATTTATTAAATAATAAAATAAATATTTAATCAAATATTTCATTCATCGATTAATATCATTTATAAATAAGACACGAATAAAATTATTCCTCATTATTGACAATAATATTAATTCCAACTATTAAATTAATATATAATTTAATTGAGATCAATAGAAACACATAGTGTGACCCTCATGGAATCTTTATGGTTAAAATTAGGAAGGTTTTTTTTTAAAATTTCAATATTAATATCTTGTAATGAGTTAAGGAACCTACATGAATGAACTTTATGTCATAATGATCATAACCAAAAGGAAAACTTACATATTATAATATAATCCCTTTATCATAATTTCTCATCAAGCATGTTGCACATCCATGTCATCAATCTATATTCTTGATATGTCATTGTTTGACTCTCTAAAATAAAAATGGTGTCAAACAATAGACATTGAATTTAATTTGATATTTATATTCCATTCATAGTGTTGAGATACCAACTTACATCAATATAGAAGTAGAAAATCCTTCCTTGACTTATTCATTAATAACATGTCACTTGTTACAAAACCAATGTATTTAACTTCACCATGACCTATATCATCAAGGTTTAAAAAATTTATTGAAGTGTTTGAGTTTTAAAATTCATTAATAATAATATTAAATCCTAAAAAACATTACTACTCTTTCAAATTGGAATATTTGATGACAAAAAAATATGTGGATTTTCTATTTGAGCTTCCATTCTCATAATATCATGTCTGGAGATTACCATGTGAGAACATCATAAGAAAAAGTCTCATATGATTATGAGTACTCAAACCTGACAGTATATATTTAATGTGCCCCATGAAAATCTATTATCTGACAATAGACCCATAGTTATGAATATTTTCATAGTATTTTAAGGTTCTCATCATAGTGGGGAACTATTAAGACCTTATTGATGTGAAAGTTTCTCTAGTACGTTACTTTAATAAATTAATGAAAAACAATGAACAATATTTAATAATATATTTTATTAATATTAAAAAAATCATATATACATGAAATCAAATTGCAATCAGTTCATTCTAAAAAACTAACTCCAAAAAAAATCCCACTTGGACTAGAGCCAACATCCTATGAATTTCAGTCCTCTAGACCTCACATGAAGATCATGTGTATGATGAGTAATGGATTTAGTCAAATGGGTACTCTATATTGTCTTCCATGGATATACTAATCACCATGACATCACTTATTTGATAAAAATACCTCAAGAGATGACACTTCCAATATATTTACTTCATCCACTGATGTGACCTTATCTCCTTTGTAGGATCCACCACCGTAGTATTATCACAACAATGTGTGATATGAACATTACTTCTAGGAATCAAATTATTCTCTTGGATGAATTAGAGTATCTAAACAAATTCTTTAGATACACCATAATCCACAATATACTCATACACAATGTAGAATCTTCAAACATATCCCGTTTTGAGCTATTCTAGTTCACAACACTCCCCTTCAAAGTGGATATATATCCCGTATGTGACTTTGGATCATCTTGATCTATTTGGAAAATAGAGTCTTCATATCATCTTAGGAATAGTTCCTCATATCCTCAATAGTCTAGAAACATATCCTTAGTATTCCATATATACATAAGGATAGTCTTGACTTCCATCCAATATTGGTCACTAAGGTTAGCCTGATATCTACCCACAACACATATGGCATCGGTGAAATTTACACTAGTACATTTCATAACAGACATGACTAAAATAATCAAATATACATATATAATCATTTCCATCATCTGTTATTCCTTATGCATATGAGGATACATTTTTATTGAAATATGAATTCAATGTGTTATTGGAAATAACTCCCTCTTGATTATACCATACTAAATCTCTTCACTATCTTATCAACATATGTACCTTAACTTAGGTTGATCAGTCTCTTGGATCTATCCCAATGGATCTTGATACCTACCCTAATTCCTTCATGGAAAATAATTTAGTCAACTATTATTTAACAAACTCTAAGACTATTATTTAATTTATAATTAATAATACGTACCCAAAATATACTATTAAGAAAATGACCACACACCCACTATACCATTTATAGACACAAGGATCATATTCATTCATTATGAAACCAAATTTTATTATTTCCTCATCCAAGTGAATGGTCCATGAACAAGATGCTTGATTTAATCTATAAATACATCTTTTCAATTTTTGTACCTTATTGGCATCCTTTAGATTCAAAAGCCCTTTGGTTTGGGTCGTATATACATATTCCTGAAGAATCCCATTATGGAAGGCTATTTTGAAATCCATATTCCAAATCACATAGTCACGGTAAGATGCAATGGAAAGTAGAATTTTAATGGATTTCATCATTTCAAATGTTGAAAACGTATCGTCATAGTCTATACCTTCAGACTAATTATAAACTTTTGCAACTGGTCATGCCTTATAGGTACCAAATTTCTCGTCAATTTATAGTTTTTTCTTAAATACCTATTTAAAAGGATTTGCATCCATTGGAGGGTCAACAAAAATACAAAAACAAAATTGGTACATGGAATCAATTTTAGAATTCATAGCTTCTTGTCACTTAGAAACATTTGTTCAACTTTTTGATTCATTTTAGTTTAGATAATCATTATTATTAACTAAAATGAGTAACCAACATCAGTGATTATAAAACCACACCATTCTGGTTCTCTAACCTATATTGTACTCCTATGCCGTATTTGGGTATGTGGAACATCTTCTTCCATGTGGATCCATGGAATCCTTCTCACGCCAACTATTCTGTATCATGTGCTTGGGATTTAATGAAGTCTATCTCAAACCCACTATCTCTTTCAGAGATATTATTATTTTCAAGGAACATGAGACATGTATACCCTACATAATAATGGGAACCAAATGATTGGTTAATGGTAATTATATAAATCACATTGGAAATGAAGATCCTATATAATAGAGGAAGGGATGACTCAAAATCCATCATTTTAATCAGATAATTAAATAATTGAAAACTCATGAAATAAATTAAATTAAATAATACCAACACTTAAATAGATCTTGGTCAAGATCATGATTGGTTATACACATTTAATGAGTACAAAAAATTAAACCGGTTATTATTAATTTATATTTGTTCTTAATTATTTCGAAAAATTCTCTTTCATGCATTATTAATTAAATAATTAAATAATTAATTTTTATCTTAATGACCATTCGATATATTTTTAAGATACCCATCATAAATTAATTTTTTGAAAATAAATAGTAGAACAAATAATTATAGATAATTATAATAAATTTATTGATCATTTTAGTAATACTTTAAAAAGATTATTAAATTGACAAACACAATAGGTTCCAATCAATATAATAAGGTTTTAATGATAAAATTATATATTTATAATAATTTAACTTCATCCTTCCTTGGGATATTGCATGATGTGTAATTATGAGCTATATACTATGTACCTAAATTGTTGTGTTCCTGGGATACATGCATGTGGCTTTGATGTATACCTCGACTGGGATACCTGACATGTACTAATAAGCTACACATCAATTTTTCTAGTTTCTATGTTCCTGGGATAGACTCCAAGGTATTGAGTTTGTATGAAAACTTATTAAATAGCATTTACTGATGAGCTACATTTCGAGTGCTTCAAATTTGATTCGTCCGTGCAGCACGCCAAACCATTCATTATGTTCATCAAAAATGAGACTAAAGGACATGTATAATCCGATTATAGGCTATGTATATCACATGTTGTGTGTCCAGATGTCTCATAAAATGGATTTATGTTTACTTCAAACATTGTATATAATAAAATACATTCCATCTATATTGGATATACAACACGTATGTCATTATTAATATATGTTTCTAGTCTCTTTTAGTTTTAAATATGTATTTGACCACATAGTTTTTGAGAATTTCTCCGCTAACACTTTTTGACTACACAACACATACACCATATACACACCATATAATAAGAAAACCTATGTGCTAGTTTGGATTAGTCTACATGTGGTGTAAAATAAATGTACCGCATGTAGTTATTGCTCAGTGTGTTGTGTATTCGATGACACCGACAGGTGAATGCACATAGGTACATGGATTGTACTTCAGCTACATAATGTGTAATATCATGCTATATGTCCCAAATAATTGGCACTTATCACCAAATATCTTGTCCATTCTTCATCAATCCTTTGTCCATTAATAAAATGAATTTATGAAAATTGATAATTAAAATGTCACAAGAATGTCAACTAAAATGGATAAAAAGGAATAATTCATGAAATGAAAATCTAACCACTATTACGTATATACATTAAAAAATAATAATTAAAAATTTGAAATGTAACACCTATGATACCACTTGAATGTTTCATGCACATCACAAGTACCTAGATGGGCATAAAAATATATAAAATTGTTGATTCAATGGATCATTTGAAATATTTTATATGGCGTGAACGTCATGACCAATGAATGTTTCCACTAAATATTTACATAGAGAAAATAAAAACATATAGAGATGATCCTTGCATGTAAAATTTATAAATAATATATTTATTATCGGAATAAACAATACCTGATCCGAGGATATTTCTATGATGGATATGTTGATCATATTGAAGCCCCTTTTTTCTATTACCAAGGTTGCGCTGTAATGATCCAAATGTATAATTCATCTTGTGGTGATCTATATGTGCTCCTCTGACCTCCAAATAATGTCAATTGATTTCTGGTTACATGAATGGTGAATCAATAATATTGATTTTTTTTATTGATTTATTGATGATCCTTAATTCTTGAAATAGTTCTTCTCATTCTTAAGAAGAAGAGAGGAAGAATTCGAGAGAGAGAGAAAGAGAGAGAAGTATGTTGTGCACAATGATTCCCTATTCTAAAATTTTCAATTCACCCTACCCAATAGACATAAACATATATTTATAGAAATAGATTTTAGGTTAATATATTATTTAATTTCATATAACACCTTAAATAATATATTATTTCTTAATAAACCCACTGACATATAATAATATTAATAATATTATTTTATGACATGTGATAACTTTCATAATGATAAATATTATATATCATCTAGAAAATAAATATTCATCACCAGAAATGGACTTGGTCCACTCTAACCTGCCAAAATTTATTGAATACTCAAATAAATATTTAATTAAATATCTCATTCCTCAATATATTTTTCATCAAAAAAAGGGAATAAAATTATTCCTCAATATTGAGAATAATATTTATTCTATAATTAAATTCAAATTGAATTGTATTGAGCATAATGAAAACACATAGTTTGTGACCCTATAGGATTATTTCTCATTAGAATTATATACGCTCTCCTAAATTCCATGATTACAATCTAAAAATGGGTTAGGGAACCGAATAGAAATAAATTAATTTCATAATGATAATAACCAAAGATGAATGATCACTAGGTAATATAATCCCATTATCACAATATCTCATCAATCAGGTTTCACATATGTGTCATAAACCTATATTCTTGATATGTATTTTTGTGACTCGGTAAAATAAACATGTCATTTAAAATTGGACATGTAATTTAATGTGATGGACTATTACAGTCAAAGGGTCAAGATATCTACTTCTATAAATATGGAAGGGAAAATTCCTTCCTTGATTTATTCATTAATAATATGTCACTCATGACACACCCAACATATCCTAATTATCCACGAATTATATCATAAATATTTACAAAATACATATAAGTTCATGAATTATAGAATACATTAATAGTAATATTAAAGTATAATGACTATTGTACATGCTCATAAATAAGAATATCTAATGATAGAAAAACATTTGGAATTCCAACTAGTAGCTATGTTCTCATAATCTCCCATCTTAGAGATTACCAAGTACGAACTTAATGAGAAGAAGTCCTATCAACTTACGAGTAGTCGCACAACCTAAAACCAGACCTTTAACAACACTAGTAAAAGGGATTAATCTGTTCTATAGAATCACTAATAATGTAAGTGATGTTAATGTGTTAACTTTAACAATGATTTTAAAAAGATCTAATAAAGGCCCCATTTAACAATTCACATAAAAAGAACATATAAAGGGGTTCATTATAAGTGCTTTTTTAGCAGTCGTAAAGGGGCCTTTATCTGCACTTGTTTTAACAGTGATAAAGGGGGCCTTTATCTCTGATTTTTTAGCACTGTTAAAGGAGACCTTTAACAGTTCTAAAAAAATCTCTGATAAAGGCCCCACCAATAATGGGTATAATATTTTTTCACACACCACCACCACCCTACCTTTTATCAGAACTTCCCCCACCCCACCCCCTTTATTTGCGCTTCCCCCACCCTTTTATTAGTGCTTTAGATAATCCACCCACAGCGCGCACCCATCCATCCAGCAAGTTTGGAACTTGAGTCCTCAAGCTTATACACTAGCACCTTTTCCACTCCCATATTCATCTTTTTTACATCTTATGAGGTATCAATATACATATATATATTTCATTATATTTTGTTGTCTATATTTTTGTATATTTATATATATATGTTTATATATATAGTTATATGTATTTTAAAAATATATATTTATTTATATATATATATATTATTAAAATGGATATTAACTCTAAAAACCCTAAAAACATAAAAAACCATAAGATACTCTAAAAACCCTAAAACCCCTAAAAACCAAGAAATGATCATAACTTCTAATCCAAGAGTATATTTTAGTTACAAAACTTTTAAAATAGAATATCATGAAATTAGCTACGATATGATATGTGATACAGGCTGAATGGACACCTAAATCAGAAGTTATTGCCCCTTTTATTTTAAGAAACCATTATCAGTGACAAAAAAATCAGTTTTGGAGGCTTTATGGTCCTTTATAGGGAAAAAACTAAAATAGAACATATAAATAAGTTAGAGACCCTATATGGAATATATCTTATCATAGGATTTGATTTTACATGTGGTGGAGTGAAAATAGACATCCATATCAAAAGTTATGGACGTTTGAAGTTCGAGTTCGATTTCTGACTTTTTTGAAACTCTAATATATTTTATTCTTTTGATTATCAGATGAATTAAATCTCATTTGGTTTTATATAATTTCATAAGATTCAATTTGACTTGTTTTGGAGATAAAGTGGAATCTAAAATATAAATTTATGATCTTTTTATGGTTTTTAGGGTTTTTAGGGTTTTAAGGGGTTTCAACATTCGACGACCTTTCAGACAGCCATAACATCTAAATAGGGTGTCTGTTTAGCCTATACCACGTATAAAATAGAATATTGTGATGTCATATATGGATAGGTGACCCACGAGGACCCTATATCACATATATTTATTCTAAAAAGGTCAACAAGTACTCCAAATGTCCATAACTTCTGCTATAGGTTTTCGTTAATGAAATATATATATTTTTGACATATACCCTTTATCAGCGCTAGTCAAAAAGTGTTAATAAATTGGGGGGGGGGTAGTATTTATTAGTTATTATAAAAGAGTTCTGATAAAGGCTAGATATTTATCAATAATTTTTAAAAGAATTGATAAAGAACCACCCCCCCAATTTATCAGCACTTTTTTAGAAGCACTGATAAATGCCCATTTTTCAGTTATTTTTTACTATAATTGATAAAAGGGGGCCTTTGTCTGTTTTTTTTTCAAGTACTAAAAAAGGATCCCCTTTAAGAGATATTTTTTTTAGCACTATTAAATACCCTCTTTAACAATGTTGTTAAATACCCCCACGAACAACGCTTTTTCTAGTGCTGAGAAAGGGGGTTTCTAATAGCACTTTTAGCGAGTGATGTTAAAACCCTAGTAATGGATAATCCCATTTTTATATTAGTTCACACCTAAGAGTCTATATTATATGCATCCAATCATAGTATGTTATCTGGATGTATAATAATAATCAATAATATCATTATATCATTTTATGGTTCTCATCATAGCAAAGAACTGTTAGGACCTTACCAATGTGGCAGAAACTCTAATACATTACTACATTAGGTAGTTCAAGACTATGAATAATATGTATTAAGATTTTTTATTAATATTAATATATTTTAATATACATGTTATCAAGTTACAATAAATTTTTTTCTAGAACACCACGAACTATTACATGTCCTATTAACTCTTATATATCACTGTATAACTCTCGTACTTTTTCAAATCATCAACCCTCTAAGTACCCTTATGTATCCTCATGTGAACTATGATAGCCCACTTTAATCTTATTGTTACCTACAATGTATCAAAGTGTGTCTATGATGGTTTTTAAATAGTCATCCCTTTGATTAATTTTTAGTACCACCATATGTGTACACTTACATATTTACTTTGACAAACTGTGATATATTTTACATATCATTCCACCATTCTTTATATATTATAGTGTGCGTCTGGTACATTTCTACAGTTCATTCTTCAAGGTAGAAGCAACTATTTTGTATTCTTTAATGTTTCAGAGTTACCATTATTTTTGTAATTCATATTTTCATGTGCACTTACAAAATGATTAATTTATCAATTTTTTCAATTATCGAAAACATTTAATTTCAATAACTACATAAATGAAACTCCAAAACTTTTTATAATATTCTTCGGCATTCTCCACTCACTCTTTATTTTCCTAAAAATGATAAATGAATTTATTATGACATTAAACTTTCTAAAATATATTGATCACAATTAAAAATGATCATTATATAATATACAAGACCTTCTTGATAATTTCAATGTATTTCCACTACCTTATAAATTCAATCTTCAATCTCAATAATTTTACATAATTATTAGTGATATAATAATTATTAATTATTATCTAACATATCTAAGCTTCTATACACTATTAAAATTTAAATAAGCTTTGTTATCCATGGGATAATATCTATTTATTACAAACTCATTCATTCAAGATAATCCCTCGATGGATTCAGATAAGAGACAATATTTTTTAAAAAAAATAGTCTATTTTTCTATAGAAAGTAACCCCGCAATTAATATAAAACCCAGTTAATTTACTCATTTATGATATTTTTGGTAAATTGGATTTGGATTTTGAACTATTTTTAATCAATGATTTTTAGTTGGTTTATTAATTTTTTGAGTTTAATGAAAGTACATGCATTGATTTTTGGATTCTATGTTTAATTTGAAACAAGGTTATAATTCTGATTTTTATAGTTCAATTCAATTATGGAATATCATGAATAAATACAACACTAAATTTGTGTTTTCATGGGTTGGAGATTACTAAGGAAATGGAAAATTCCTCCTAGGGCTTCATACCTAACACAAATTAGGGAATAGGACACATGAATGATGTGTTATGACATTTTACTTATCTTTTTAAGAATTAATAATAATATTTCTTAAGACAAGTGTATATGTTTGAAGAGTTCCCCCATGTTAATAAAATACATAAGGACTATTCTCCCCACTACAAGATGATGCATATGGAAATTTTGATAATAAATCTGATATGTATCAATATTTACTTTTCCTATGGGGAATACATATGTAGATCCATTAGGAATAATATTTGTGTAGGAACGTTTTCTTCTCCAAATTTTTGAAGGGTGATATATAAGATAATTTCCCCCAGAGGTAAATTAAACATAACTCAATGGATGTTCCAAATATTAGAAGAAAAAGAGGCCATGTTATGGGATAATTAGTCATTCCATGATGTAACTAAAATATAAAATTACTGAAATAAATAGGTATTGACTTAAAACACATTCCTGTTTTCTACCCACATCGGGAAGATCTCCTCCAAGTGTAGCATGTAGTATGCATCCATAAAAAAGGAGATAGTTGTCTTGGGATGATTTGAAAGCTGAGAATATTTGAGATGTTATTCATTAGAAAATATTTTACCCCTAAAAATGTACATGTTGAAGCAATTTAATAAGTGTAATAACTCAACATTTAATCACAAGTAGATTTTTATGTCACTAGGTTAACAAAATTTGATCAATGATGATCTGGAATTTTGTTCTAAACATATTAGCAGATCAATATTACCAAATCAAAAAAGGGTTGATCCCATCATTAGAAGTTATTTTTTAACATTTTTATGTCCCTTATAAAAGGTAGTGGGGCTCACTATAATTGCGATGGTTGGGTTAGATGAGAGCTTCTAGGAATTGGGGATTTATTTACTTTCTTATACTTCTATAAATCCTCCAGTGATGGAACACTAAACTCATGGTGGTCAAGACATGTAGATTCCACCCATCCTTTATTAAATAATTATTGTGATCAGTTACTCAATTATCTTCTATTTTATCATAAAATAATTTGATGTTTTTTAAAGAAAATAGGATATCTATAATATTTTGTTATATTTAATGCTTCCTTATATTCTTATTAGGATACACACACAACCCCCATGATCTTATGAATTCCTCATATGATGGAGGGAGTTGGGTTAATCCAATATTAATCATAGATATTTTGACAATTGGTTTAGGTGATAATAGGGAGTCCATTTATTATTACACATCCTTGTTTGAATTGAAATTCCTGAGAGAAGTAAATTAGTAGAGTATTTAGTTAGTGATATAGAAGAAGAATTGAAATTAAATGAATCATGATTTAGTAGGAAAGGTTTTGGAATATCCTATCTTAGAACATAACTTTTATAATTGAATTTTGACACCCTTTCCCATTAATAGAAAAAAGGGATATCTATTTTTTATTCAAAAATGAACCCACACAATACAAAAACACATTGATAAATATGCTTCTCTAGAGACAACATGAGTCATGATTTTATTAAATTATTTATTCTAGTTAAAAATTGTTGGATGTAAGTACTTGGAAAGATGTCACATCATATTTTCACTCATCCAACCAACATTTTTCTCCAATTTAGCATAAATATTTTTCATCAATCATAGCCATCATCTCAAACCCATAAAAAAGAGACATCAATTTCATTAATCATCCATCAATACTTTTCATTAATTCACATTATTTTTGGTTCTATAATCATCATACTTATGCACCTACTTCCTTGAATCTATTTATCTAATTACTCTAAGAAACATTAGACCATTCCCACTTCCAAGTGAAGTATCTCAACTGCTATACTCATTTTTATCAGTTGAATTTATCTTCTGTAGTATATCCAATGGAAATCACCTTCAAACAAATGTTATCCCTAAAAACATCATATATTCCTCTCATACATCTCTAGTGAGATCTTCAATTCCTCTTTTTATGGCACTCTTCATAAATCACAAGGAATTTTAATCAATGGAATCTTTATCTTACCAAATATATGATGGAGTTGGTTTCCTAGTACCAACTAATTATACATTGATTACATGTATATTTTATGCATTTAAAATTAATAAAATATACTATTACATGATGTTAATTATTTTGTATGACGTTAATGTAATAATTTCATAGTGTATTTGTTGTAATGATAAGGTCTGAGAAATTTTCCGCTATGATGATAAACTTTATGTGCTATTAAAATATTCTTCATATATTTCTATATTTGGATATCATAATATAATGGGGCTCACAGTATATAGACCATCAGATATGAGTACTCATAAGAATACGATTATTCTTCTCATGAATTACAAACTTGGTAATCTCTATGATGAGAGATTATGAGAAGAGGCCCACCAGTAGGGATTTTATATGTTTTGGTGCCATCAAATATTTTTTATCTGCAAGTGTTTGTAATGATGCTTTGAATTTAAGATTATCATTAATGCATGTCATGACACAGGAACATATATTTAATAATAAAAATCCTCATGTCACATGTTGGTGGGAAGTAGGGTATCTTTATTTTTTCATGATCGGTATGTCATTAATGGAAAATTCAAGGAAGGATTTTCCCATCCATCTTTATTAGAGATGATATCTTAGAACACTGAATGTAATCTAACCATCACCTAAATTCCATGTCCATGATGTATCAATGTTTTTATTTCAAATAGTTAAAGACATATGTATCATGTATATAGGTTGATGAAACTACCATTCTACTTTCTTAGTGAGATATTGTGAAAAAGAGATTATATTACACATTGATCATTCAAATATAGTTATCGATGTTGTGATATTATGTACTTTCTCTTAGGATCCTTAACTAGTGGAAAGATAAGAATCTTTTACTTTAGGCATGTCTGACTAATTATACTGAGAAATAATCCTAGAGGGTCACACACCATTTGTTTCTGTTGATCTAGATTAAATTCTATTTAAATTTAATTAATGAAAAAATATTATTCTCAAGACTAAGGAATAATTTTATTCAATTTATATTGATCACATTATGTATGTAAATACTAATTCACCAACATGTGAATAATGAAATATATATTTATTTTATTTAATATTTAAAAAATATTTAGTTTCTTGTATGTGATTGAAATATTTATTTATGAATAAATTATTTATTCGAGTATTCAATAAATTTCAAGGAGTTTAAACAGAATAAGACTACATCTGGGGAAAAATAATTATTTATAAGACTATAATTATAATTTATCATATGAGCAAGATTGAGCACACGAAAGGATTAACTATTTTATTATTATGTTGTGAGATGAGTTTTATTAAATGTTTTAATATTATTTAATGAATAATAAGAAATTAAATAACATTCTAACCAAAACCCAACCTTTATAAATATTTTGTTATAGATATTGTGTAGGTATGGAAAATAGATAGCATTATTGTGCACAACAAATTATCTTGACTCTTACATATTTCTCCTTCTCGATAATGAGAATAGAAGAGATATGTCTTTAATAGTAATGAATGGTAAATCAATAAAAGACAATGCAGGGCCATTGATTCATTGTGCGAGAACCTAAAGATGAATTGGTATTTATCAGAGATCATTGGAGCACATGTGGGTCATGAATAGAGGGATTATACCCTTGGATCCTCACATGTACAATGAAGGAACCCTAAAAGGTTCTTTTCAAATGATTGAAATCGACTACAAAGAAAGAGACCTAATGCGAAGTAATTTTTTAAATCCAATCCAAATAAATTAATTGTAAACATAACATGAAATATTATCACTCATGGTTTCAGGTATAGAAATATTAAAATAAATTTTTATATATCACTCACCAAAGAATGCTTCCACTTCACCTGAAACCAACAATATATACTATAGCATCCCACCTTTTTATCACATAAACTTTAATTACATTTTACAAACCCGAGGATCTTTAAGGTTTAGTGTCTTGGAAACCAGGAACTTAAAACATGAAAACAACATAAAGAATTATTCTTAAACACTTGAAAGGCTTCTCCTCATGTTCACCCTAGGCTCATTACTGAATCTCATAACCTGGGGACATACATCAAAAGAAAGGGTGAGCAGAAGACCCAGTAAGGGAAACAAGTGAAACATTTTACATATGAACTTGGGATACATCAATAAAGTCATGAAAAGAACTTTAAGGCATGAAAATGAAATCATGAGGCATATCATAATAAAAATAAAACTTTTTCATAACTTGAAGATGTGGCTGCAACATTTAATATTGGCAATCGTTTCGTTTCACCAAGGTCCATCCCCAAGGTGTCGTTAAAAATTACCAAGGTTATTCACCAAGGCGTCGTTAAAATGGTCATCTCTAGAGATTAAGTCTTTACCCAATGCATTGGAGCGCTATCAGGGCACACCCTTAAATTTGCATTTATTATCATGTGAGCCACATATATCATCATCAAACATTTCATAAATAACCCATATAGCATAAAATAAATGGGTTTCATTTCATAATCATAACATTTTAAAAACTGCTTTAATGACATGATCTTTACGGCACTTTAAACCCACGGAAAGGGAAGCGGGTCTCATGTATGTAAATCCCAGAATTTAAAATGGAACATTTTGATATATATGTGAATACCCTTGTAGAAATAAGAGCTTTGAGTATTCACTTTATAACATAAAATAATTTTTGAGAAAAGAGAGAGGCATTTTGAGGGGAAAATTCTGCAGCATAATGGCTATGTTACAAGGTTTTAGAAAACATTGAGAAAAGAGGGGACATGGGTCAAACATTCATAAATGACCCATCATACAGTAGAGGGAAAAAATATAAGGGATTTATGAACATGGTAATGAAATTTGAAAATATACCATATGAAATGAAGAACATGAAAGGAAGAAAACAAAAAAAGATTTCTCTTGTGAAAATTCGGCAGCCTAACGGCATCACTTAAACTTCAACAAAATTGAATTGACAAGGTCAAATAGGGTCTCTCATCATATGAACATAAGATTCCAGTATGATAGATATAGAGATCATACCCCAACATAATATAAAGGAACTTGAAAGAATTGACATGAAAGTAGAACTTCAAAACGAGAAGGGTGAAGAACCACTTAAAAATTCGGCAGCCTAACGGCGCCACTTAAGACATCAAAATACTGAATTGAAGAGATCAAATGGGGTCTATCATCATGTGATCATAAAATACCAGTATGATAAATATAGAGATAATACCCCAACATAATAAAAATGAACTTGAAAGACTTGACATGAAAGTAGAACTTTGAAAAAGAGAGAGGTGAATGAATCCCTTGAAAATTCGGAAGCCTAACGGCGCCGCTTAAACTTCAACAAAATTGAATTGACAAGGTCAAATAGGGTCTCTCATCATATGAACATAATATTCCAGTATGATAGATATAGAGATCATACCCCAACATAATAGAAAGAAACTTGAAAGAATTGACATGAAAGTAGAACTTCAAAACGAGAAGGGTGAAGAACCACTTAAAAATTCGGCAGCCTAACGGCGCCACTTAAGACATCAAAATACTGAATTGAAGAGATCAAATGGGGTCTCTCATCATGTGATCATAAAAGACCAGTATGATAAATATAGAGATCATACCCCAACATAATAAAAATGAACTTGAAAGACTTGACATGAAAGTAGAACTTTGAAAAAGAGAGAGGTGAATGAATCCCTTGAAAATTCGGCAGCCTAACGGCGCCACTTAAACTTTCTTAAAACGAAATGGTGAGAGTAAGAGTGGGTATTTCATCATATGAACATAAAAAGGGCAGTAAGAGGAGTATAAAAGAACATCCTCCAAAATAAGAACATGGGGCATAAAAGGAATGACATAAAAGAGATCACTTGAAAAGAAAGAGAGGGGTCGGATCCCTTACCTTAAAATGTAACTCTTAAACCTCAAAGGTTGGGACCTTGAGGGCTTGGGGGCACCATGGGAGGACTCCTTGGGAGGTAATGAAACCAGAACTTCGTTGGGGAAGAGTGGGGAGTTGAATGGATGAGAGGATGGCTTGGTATTTATAGGGAAAGTGAGGGGACAAGGCATTAATGGCAAAGGGACACCTCATTAGTGGTTTTGGCAAAACCATGGGCTTGCCCATGGTATTTTCCCATGGTATTGGCCACTTGGGACACCTCATACCTTATCTCACTATTCATAATTCGAACATATTTATTACAAACTTAATACATCATTTAATGATGTCATTAAACACCCGTAACTTAAAAACTGTTTTTTCACTATTCATCAAAAATTCAACTTTCTCAGAATAATCCCAAAATTTCACCTTAACCAAATATCAACGCTATGATTACAAATATGAACTCCATTTTATAAAAATAATTTTCTAAATATTTTTAATTTAATTTTTAAATAAAAACACTATTCATCGAAAATTCATTTTTTCAGAAAAAACCCCAAAAATTACCATAACATAATATCGATGCTCTGAGTTCAAAAATAAAGTCATTTTTATAAAAATAATTTTCTAATTATTTTTAATTAAATTTTTAATTAAAAAACACTCTTCACCCGAAAAAACTAATACTTGAATAATAATTAATGAAACCGTTATTTAACTATTTTATTGAATCACATTACTTAATCAAGGTGCCTAGATTATTTTAAAACTTTCTTTAAGTGAGATTACTAATCCATTTGGTCATATTACTAATCATAATCATAAAATCACTATTCATAATTTACTATTCATCAAAAATCAAGTTGATCTTATTAGACTCTAAATTTCGTACTGAACATAATTGTAGAAGACCATTTTTCGAAAATCATTACACATTTTTAATTATTTAAGGTTTACACAACCATTTTTAAAATATCCTTTTTCTAAAATTCATCAAAAATATGCATACAATATTTATCCAGTCATTTGAAAATTCATAAACATCATCATAAGAAGAAATCCAAATTTTTATTTAAAAAAAGGATTACACAAGGCAATTACGGTCTCGTTACATAACCCCTTATAATACCAGCATAGGACCTAAGAGTAAGGGGTGCTAGGGTGATAGAATTTTGGGGCGGCTCAGTCAACATTGCCCGAGTAGTAATTTCTATCAGTTTGAACTTCTCGCGAAGGCGATTCCGTTCTAGCTTCACATGATGAAGTTCGGCTTGGATTTGGTCCAGAGCAAAGCCCAATGGTGCTACCTCCTTCCCAATCTCTGTTAGATGGGCTTCGATCGGCCCAAGGCTACTAGGTGAGGCCATCAAATCTTCTTTCTATAATAATTAACCAAGATTACTTAAATTTGGAGACAATAATCAAAACATTTTGTTCACGGTGGTCATATTGACCGATGGTCATATAACACTCAAAAACCAATGGTCTCATTTTATTTATAATCATGTTTATCAAATAAAACATTTTTTTTTAGTATTAAAAAATAACACATGAAATTAGGAAACAAGATTTATTCAAAATTTCGGGTCGTTACAATCTTCCCCCCTTAAGAAATTGCGTCCTCGCAATTTTTTTTAAATTGGGTTTTTAAATTTCATTGAAAGTCCCACATCGGAAAAAGAGTCAGTAACACCATTACTTTAAAAGAAAGAAAAGGAAGTACAAAGGCCACCCGAGTTAACCCACACTCGGGTTCCATGTAGGAAAACATGGACATGGAGGAAAAAACAAAGGGTCAGTTCTGAGAGAGAGTGATAGAGAACATGATTAGGAGAAAGTTAACCATGAGAAAATCCCAAACTTATGATGTGTGTAAACGGTCTTTGATTACCTAGTAGGAAACGTAAACCAACAACATTTTTGTTTTACGTTTCTTTTCATAATTTTGAGGATTTCATTTACTACATAGAACAAAAACATAAGAAAATATACCTACCTTCAAGTAGAGTTTCATCCTTTAACAAGTCCCTACCAACACTAATCTTTTCGCCAAATGATGAGAATTCAAAAACACTTGGTCTCATAAAAGCACAAGAATCATCTTCTATAGAATCACATAATCTACAAAAGATTAACTATCTATTTCTTCTATCTTTAAACATTATCCCAAAAACAGAAAGGTTAAGGTAAAACAACTCTTCAAAAAGAAAGAATCCCATAGGAATAGAACCTACTTTTAAATCTTCAAAGTTCCATGGTACTAACCAATGTTCATCATAGACCACTCCATAAATAAGGGTCCTTAAAATTCCTCAAAATAAACCAAACTAAGATTGAAACCCAAATACAAGAAGGATTTGATAACATAGTCTTCCAAAACAACTTCATTGTTCATCTCCAGACAACATCAACCACTCCTAACATCTTATAACAAAAGTAGCTAACCTAAACATATTTTACCCAAGATAGGTTAATCATTCCCAAAAGTAACCTAAATTACTATAAGTCCACCTTAAATTCATCAATTCTTCAAAATATAAGTCAACCTTACTCCTCAATGAAAATACTATAGTAATCTATTTACCTCGATCATATAGGGTCCCCAAAATAGTGAACGCCTTCCAAAATAATAATCATCTTTTAATCCCCTAATCATCTCTGACATATTAATATGGAAATTGTCGCATTTCCTATCACATTGGTTGTTGGGACACGTTATTCCATTTCCCACCATTAACTAAGAAGATAAAGTATAATTAGAGGCTTAAATACTTAACCAATAATCATGAAAAGGAACTTAAAGCATATAAGGATAACTTGTAGAAGAAAAGTATACCCTAACTTGTGATCCCCTAGGTTCCCATCTAGGTTATCCATGATCATATATTCTTATGTGAATCTTTATTTTATTTTATCTTTGTTCCTTTAATAATGGTTCATACCAAGCTTATGAATTTACCAAAGCATATCCCCCGGGAGTGTCGTAACCAAGAGTGCAGCAAGGCCCGTTGTCGTGTACCA
Organism: Viscum album; assembly: GCA_963277665.1. Taxonomy (NCBI): domain Eukaryota; kingdom Viridiplantae; phylum Streptophyta; class Magnoliopsida; order Santalales; family Viscaceae; genus Viscum; species Viscum album. Next base: position 349,401,810 of record OY728140.1, read on the forward strand.
GTTCCCGTTCGAGTCTAGCTCAAAGCGGTGTTTTCGGGTTTTACCCCTATGTACATCTGTGCCAGAGCCACCTCTACCTGCTCATATCCAGACAGGGATGTATTTGCTTGGCAACCCCTTACTCAATACTCACCAAAATACCAGGAAGATTTCCTATATTAAACTTTTCTATAGGGTTCCTCCTAGAGTTTTCATATCCTTATTTCCACAAATAACTAAACCATCCTTTGATACCAACTATAGCTTCCCACCTTTTTATCACATAAACTTTAATTACATTTTACAAAACCGAGGATCTTTAAGGTTTAGTGTCTTGGAAACCAGGAACTTAAAACATGAAAACAACATAAAGAATTATTCTTAAACACTTGAAAGGCTTCTCCTCATGTTCACCCTAGGATCATTACTGAATCTCATAACCTGGGGACATACATCAAAATAAAGGGTGAGCAGAAGGCCCAGTAAGGGAAACAAGTGAAACATTTTACATATGAACTTGGGATACATCAATAAAGTCATGAAAAGAACTTTAAGGCATGAAAATGAAATCATGAGGCATATCATAATAAAAATAAAACTTTTTCATAACTTGAAGATGTGGCTGCAACATTTAATATTGGCAATCGTTTCGTTTCACCAAGGTCCATCCCCAAGGTGTCGTTAAAAATTACCAAGGTTATTCACCAAGGCGTCGTTAAAATGGTCATCTCTAGAGATTAAGTCTTTACCCAATGCATTGGAGCGCTATCTGGGAGCACCCTTAAATTTGCCTTTATTATCATGTGAGCAACATATATCATCATCAAACATTTCATAAATAACCCATATAGCATAAAATAAATGGGTTTCATTTCATAATCATAACATTTTAAAAACTGCTTTAATGACATGATCTTTACGGCACTTTAAACCCACGGAAAGGGAAGCGGGTCTCATGTATGTAAATACCAGAATTTAAAATGGAACATTTTGATATATATGTGAATACCCTTGTAGAAATAAGATCTTTGAGTATTCACTTTATAACATAAAATAATTTTTGAGAAAAGAGAGAGGCATTTTGAGGGGAAAATTCTGCAGCATAACGGCTATGTTACAAGGTTTTAGAAAACATTGAGAAAAGAGGGGACATGGGTCAAACATTCATAAATGACCCATCATACAGTAGAGGGAAAAAATATAAGGGATTTATGAATATGGTAATGAAATTTGAAAATATACCATATGAAATGAAGAACATGAAAGGAAGAAAACAAAAAAAAGATTTCTCTTGTGAAAATTCGGCAGCCTAACGGCATCACTTAAACTTCAACAAAATTGAATTGACAAGGTCAAATAGGGTCTCTCATCATATGAACATAAGATTCCAGTATGATAGATATAGAGATCATACCCCAACATAATATAAAGGAACTTGAAAGAATTGACATGAAAGTAGAACTTCAAAACGAGAAGGGTGAAGAACCACTTAAAAATTCGGCAGCCTAACGGCGCCACTTAAGACATCAAAATACTGAATTGAAGAGATCAAATGGGGTCTATCATCATGTGATCATAAAATACCAGTATGATAAATATAGAGATCATACCCCAACATAATAAAAATGAACTTGAAAGACTTGACATGAAAGTAGAACTTTGAAAAAGAGAGAGGTGAATGAATCCCTTGAAAATTCGGAAGCCTAACGGCGCCACTTAAACTTCAACAAAATTGAATTGACAAGGTCAAATAGGGTCTCTCATAATATGAACATAAGATTCCAGTATGATAGATATATAGATCATACCCCAACATAATAGAAAGAAACTTGAAAGAATTGACATGAAAGTAGAACTTCAAAACGAGAAGGGTGAAGAACCACTTAAAAATTCGGCAGCCTAACGGCGCCACTTAAGACATCAAAATACTGAATTGAAGAGATCAAATGGGGTCTCTCATCATGTGATAATAAAAGACCAGTATGATAAATATAGAGATCATACCCCAACATAATAAAAATGAACTTGAAAGACTTGACATGAAAGTAGAACTTTGAAAAAGAGAGAGGTGAATGAATCCCTTGAAAATTCGGCAGCCTAACGGCGCCACTTAAACTTTCTTAAAACGAAATGGTGAGAGTAAGAGGGGGTATTTCATCATATGAACATAAAAAGGGCAGTAATAGGAGTATAAAATAACATCCTCCAAAATAAGAACATGGGGCATAAAAGGAATGACATAAAAGAGATCACTTGAAAAGAAAGAGAGGGGTCGGATCCCTTACCTTAAAATGTAACTCTTAAACCTCAAAGGTTGGGACCTTGAGGGCTTGGGGGCACCATGGGAGGACTCCTTGGGAGGTAATGAGACCAGAACTTCGTTGGGGAAGAGTGGGGAGTTGAATGGATGAGAGGATGGCTTGGTATTTATAGGGAAAGTGAGGGGACAAGGCATTAATGGCAAAGGGACACCTCATTAGTGGTTTTGGCAAAACCATGGGCTTGCCCATGGTATTTTCCCATGGTATTGGACACTTGGGACACCTCATACCTTATCTCACTATTCATAATTCGAACATATTGATTACAAACTTAATACATCATTTAATGATGTCATTAAACACCCGTAACTTAAAAACTGTATTTTCACTATTCATCAAAAAATCAACTTTCTCAGAATAATCCCAAAATTTCACCTTAACCAAATATCAACGCTCTGATTACAAATATGAACTCCATTTTATAAAAATAATTTTCTAAATATTTTTAATTTAAATTTTAAATAAAAACACTATTCATCGAAAATTCATTTTTTCAGAAAAAAACCCCAAAAATTACCATAACATAATATCGATGCTCTGAGTTCAAAAATAAAGTCATTTTTATAAAAATAATTTTCTAATTATTTTTAATTAAATTTTTAATTAAAAAACACTATTCACCCGAAAAAACTAATACTTGAATAATAATTAATGAAACCGTTATTTAACTATTTTATTGAATCACATTACTTAATCAAGGTGCCTAGATTATTTTAAAACTTTCTTTAAGTGAGATTACTAATCCATTTGGTCATATTACTAATCATAATCATAAAATCACTATTCATAATTTACTATTCATCAAAAATCAAGTTGATCTTATTAGACTCTAAATTTCGTACTGAACATAATTGTAGAAGACCATTTTTCGAAAATCATTACACATTTTTAATTATTTAAGGTTTACACAACCATTTTTAAAATATCCTTTTTCTAAAATTCATCAAAAATATGCATACAATATTTATCCGGTCATTTGAAAATTCATAAACATCATCATAAGAAGAAATCCAAATTTTTATTTAAAAAAAGGATTACACAAGGCAATTACGGTCTCGTTACATAACCCCTTATAATACCAGCATAGGACCTAAGAGTAAGGGGTGCTAGGGTGATAGAATTTTGGGGCGGCTCAGTCAACATTGCCCGAGTAGTAATTTCTATCAGTTTTAACTTCTCGCGAAGGCGATTCCGTTCTAGCTTCACATGATGAAGTTCGGCTTGGATTTGGTCCAGAGAAAAGCCCAATGGTGCTACCTCCTTCCCAATCTTTGTTAGATGGGCTTCGATCGGCCCAAGGCTACTAGGTGAGGCCATCAAATCTTCTTTCTATAATAATTAACCAAGATTACTTAAATTTAGAGACAATAATCAAAACATTTTGTTCACGGTGGTCATATTGACCGATGGTCATATAACACTCAAAAACCAATGGTCTCATTTTATTTATAATCATGTTTATCAAATAAAACATTTTTTTTTGAGTATAAAAAAATAACACATGAAATTAGGAAACAAGATTTATTCAAAATTTCGGGTCGTTACATATACTGATAACATCATCTCTTAAGAATGTACTTAGCTTTTGACATCAAATAAATTAATCGTAGTCCATCAAGATATTTAAAAGGTAACCTAAAAATTCTATCCAATTACTTTAAAAGAAACATTTTATCTTTTGTAGAAGATACATATGACATTAAGGTAAGTTATTTTTGATAATTAAACTTCTAAGGATGATTCAAAAAAAATATTTATGGCTTATAATGATAAATAGATGACATCCTCAAAGGATTACTTATGACATGATAGTGATTTTGTTACTTAATAGAGAGAATAATACATGGAATATACCATGACAGTTGAGCTGAAAATGTTCCTAAAATATATTGGACGGTTAAGAGATGAAAATTTAATTCATCAGAAAAACCATAATGATAGAAAACATTTAAAAATTTAAAAATATATAGTGATGGATTTTGAGAACTTGAAATTTGAGAATTTTGAAAAATGGAATATCGTTTATGATAATACTTCCAATATCCTTCTTTTTGATTAATCGATTGATAGGTTATAGTTTGATATTATTAATGTTTGAGAAAGGTGATATAATATTACATAATTACAATGGCGTTATTATAGGAACTTGTGAATACCCTAATAAATCATAGATAAAGATTAAAATTTCTTGATAAGTTGAGTAAATATAAAAAATGAGTAATATCCAATAACACTTAGTGCACTAAATGTTGGAAACCTTAAAAAATCATGTTTTTTGATGAATCTGGTAAAAAATATCTTCCTATGGTAGCTGAAAAGTCAGTTTAATGGGTAGTACCTGCACATATCTGGAGGTTTAAATATATTGAAAAAATATTTATTCCAATCGAAAATGAACAATGACGGTTTCCAGAAAAGGATTTTTAAAAAAATAATCTAAATAGAGGTTTATAAATGAGGATAGAAATAAAACCATGAAATAATGGAATTTTTCTATAATAAATAGTTTCTTGTGGTACTACTAGTGATATGGTGTATTTGGTCATGATTATTATAGATACTACTATAATATTTCTATACGTAGAAAATGGAGATAAAATAAATCAATGAGGATTTTGAAGAAGTTAATATAAAATTATTAGGTTCAACAAACTATAAATAAGATTGAAGTGAAAATCATTTTGAGATATTAAAGGATCTTAATGGAAGATATTACATAGAATAAAAAACTTTACTTTAAAGTATTACCATCCTAAAACCACAATTAAGACATAGTTTTGTATCAATGAATATTTAATAGGGAACAAATATAAATAGAAAGAAAATATTATTGAAGTTTCCTTCATGGAATAAAAATATAAGAATCCATGGATCATGGATATTCATATTTAATGATAAATTATATATGATTTAAAGATCCTATAAAATGTTGAAATATATAATGATAAGTTGTTATCTTTTTAAATAATAGCTTATTTAATATAAAAGGATTTTTAGAAGATATAATTGTAATATCTAGTCACACTGGTTTTTTTTCAATGTTTTCCCCTATAATTTGATGATGACTTGGAGAACGAAGATTGAATTGAATCTATGAATGAATAGATAAAAAATAAAAAAATGGAGACATGGAAACTTATACCAAATCCTAAATAGATAAATATTATTGGAAAAAATGGGGTTTTAAAAATCTTATTGACCAAAAAATAAAGGTTGTTAGGAATAATTCTAGATTGGTTTATAAATAGTACTCACAAATTAATAAATTGATTTTGATGAATCATTTTAACCTATAGATTGACTTGATACTGTTAGAATATTTAATTCTAATATAGCATAAATAAATTCAAAAGTGTATCAAAAGGACATAAATTCTACATTTTGAATGGTGAGATACATGAATATGTTTTTTATAGAGAAACCTAAAGTATTTATACTAGATAAATATTGTAGCATGATATAAAAATTAAATAAACCTATTTATGGGTGGAATTAAGACCTAAGAATATAAAATTTCTATATTGATGAGTATTGGAGGAGCACTTAATTGAGAGAAGGAAAGGTGGATAACAAAATTTATTTTATGAATACTAACACTACTTAACTCGTTATTATTATATATATTGATGATATAATCTACTCCAACAGTAAAAAAATTGTGAAGAATTTTCCATACAAGTGTAAAAGAAATTATAGGTGTCCGTACATGATAAGATGGATTTTTGGGGTTTGTAAATAACCTATATTTGAAGTCATATTTTCATCACTCAATAAAATCATTCTGTGGAGTTATTCAAAAAAATTTAAATGGAGGAACCAAGTGGAGTTCCTATACTAATTCAAGTGTTAAAAAAAGTAAGGAATGATGAAAAATTTTAGGATGTCAATGTGAATAAATTCATAAATTTGATTTTTAGTGTTTTGTTGTTGACAACCTAAAGGCTATAAATTTTTTGTGTATTCACATATTGTGTTAGATGTTAATCAAACCCAATAGTGTATCAATTTATTAATACCAAGGAATTATGTGATATATCAATATTATATCAAATTATGGAATATTGTAAGAGAATAATGTTGATATTTTATTATAGGGATTCCAAACTTATTGTGTATCTTATATTGATGATAGAAATTCCCCACCATGAGGTGCATTATTTATTCTTAGAAGATGTGTGGAATGGAATTCCATGAAATAGTGAAATTTCACTTTAATTTACAGTAATGTTGAGTTTTTTGTAACATTATAGGATGATACACAAATTTTTTGGACGATAAATCCACTTGAATATATAAATGTTACTATTGAGAATCCACTGGTTACTAGATATCACAGTAAAATACTTATAAATATATAATGAAACTAGTCAAATATTCAAGATCAATGAAAATATAAATAAAATATCCCTTCCTAAAGGATAAGGAAACTGATGGAATATTGAAATTGTAATTTCTTTCATTAAAGGAGTATATTGGTGACATTCTTATAGAAACTCTCCCAAATGAGACTTTTTTAAAGATGAGGATATAAATGGGTGTGTATCCAATTGAATAACCTCACTAAGGGATGTTTCTGAGTATATTAAAACTTTTTAATAATATTTTTCTTTGATATAAATTTTGGATATATTCCCTGAATCTATACTCACCTGATGTGTTTTATTATATTTGGAAATATCGTATCCTATGATATAGTGATATCAAATTGATGTTTCCTTGTTATTTCATACTGTGCAAAAAGGGTATATTTTTATAAAATGATATTTAAATAATCATATTATAAAATTTTTACTTACAGCCTATGATTGATATTGGAAACTAAATGTTAATGGTTGATATTCCAAAACATCATGTGTTGGCTATATTTTTAATAAATGTTATTTTTTATGAAACAAAAGGGAGGATTGATGCATTCTGGTGATTAATGATTGAATAGAAAAATCATTATGTCTTATGTAAGTTAATGTATGATTTATTTGACAAACTCTTGAGAATCTCTGTAGGTCTATATTAGGGTCTACTGCTATTGAGAAGGGTGTGTTTGAGTGTGGTTATCCTCCTCTATATTCTCGAGTACATAGATTTGTATAATTCTTCCCCCTTTACTATGAGAGGTTCTAGTATATCATTGAGGGGATTAGTATCCAAACCATGTGTTAGGTGATTCATGTGATATGGTGGATTCACTATAAAGGAGAGAATAATTTTTCTACATTTGAGGAATTATTATTATGCACTTAGATATAAGAAAGTAACAATGACCATCGATTGTGTATGATATAAAATTTTTCATCCTTTTATATTTATACATGGTTTTTGATGCATACATGGTATATTATCGGAATGAATTTTCTAATTTCTTCATCTAAATTTATTAATTGTTGATCAATAATTGGAAACCCAATAGTTGTATCAAAGAAACATTATAACATTGTTGATTTGTGAATCCATCATTGAAATAGAAGAAACATGTTTATTATATTGATATTGTATTAATTATCGCTAAAACCAGTATTGATATTGTTCTATATCTCCTTATATGACATGGGATGTCATAAGATATGATAAGTCTATGGCATAAGATATTTGATATAGTAGGTGGAAGCACATCCCATTCCTATCGGTTTTCACTACATCATAGAGTATGATATATGAAATTATAACGGAAAATAGCATTTTGTTTCATTTGAAAAAATTAAGATTTTCATAATCCTAATGATATAATATATATCCTAAAATATAACATTCCACACATTATGGGTTATATTGAAAATCATAAATTATCTATTTTTAAATATGTTAGATAATAGAATAATAAAACACATTATGATATACATATATCTTAACATATGATATCTAGTAAAATATTATTTTTCATAAATTTCAATTATAAATATACTTATGTATTTTTTAAGATATTTATAAATTATAGAGTTATTTTGGGATATTTATTTTATTTATATAGTTTTTTATAATTTAATTAATTTTAAAATGATTATAATTAATTAACTAAATGTTTATTAATAATTTTTTAACTAAAATATCCATAATATAAATTTTTAACATTATAATACCTTTTTAAAATTACATGTAATGAATTATAATTAATATATAAAATGTTTATATGGAAATTACATGTGTAATTTATAATTTATTTATAAATTAAAATATAAGGAAAATGTATAAATAAATTATTTAAAGTTATTCATTTTTAAAAAATATTTAATTTGAATGAATCTAATCAATGGACTTTTTTAAGAAATTGTTTAAACCATATCAAAATAAGTTTTAATAATTGAAATGATCAAGGATTAAATAATAATGTTTTTAATTTTTTCATGTTTATTTGATATATATGACCAATTCATATGTAGAACATTTATATTTAAAATATCATATATTTAAAGTAAATTTCATACAAAAGATAATATGATGTGATAATATTATAAGTGAATATAAAGTGATTAAATTTATTTAATTATGTAATGTCCATAATTCCTAGTAAAATTATAATGTGTTAAGAATTTATGAATATAATAATTGTTTATAAATTCTTGATATCTTGTTTAAATATTGAATTGTTCATTTATTTAATATATTCACTAAGTTATTTATAGTGATAAATAATTTATATTATAAATGGTTGAATTATTTTGTTTAAAATGTTATAATAATTCTATAAATTTCCATACAAACATCTAAGTAGTTACATACTAGGTATGATAGTTGATTTTATATTCTATGAACTTGATATTGGATTGTACTTGGGTAATCAACTTGATGTTAAGGTTTGATTGTGGTTTATTCATATTATGAGTTAGAACAATGATGGAATTAAAGTCACTCTTGAGTAAAGTATCCTCTTCTGGATGAAGTTTTGTTCATACTACTAACATTCCTGGAAGTATATGATTTTTATAAAAAAGTGTTAGTTGGATATCTATTTCTCAAGTATTTTTATGTGGATTTCTGGTTTCATATGATTCTAAGACTTATCATTAAAGGTCCTCATGTATATTATGTAATAAACTTGGATAAATATATATATAGGTGGATATTAATTTGGGTAATTAAATTTTTTTTTCATGTTCACTATGAAAGTGTTTTGTTTTGAATTGGTGCAGACTTACTTTCCAAAGGCATGTGGTCTCTGGGACATTACTAGTGAAACGTAGCTTGGTAATTGGCTAGAATAAATGGTGGTTGGTCTCATTTATCCATTTTGATATAAATTATTTTCTACACGAGGAAACTATTATAGATTTAAGCCATGATCTTGAATCTTTCTTAATAATAATACTAGAACCCTTGATAAATTTATTAACAGAAAATATGCATTTAAGGGGACACTGCACATGGGAATTTTATTATATCTCAATTGATCCAAATATTTGGCCACTTTATATTTTTAGATCTACAGATGTTATCACTTTGAATTTTATTACCATCCAGGGAGTCCTTGGTCACCTGTGAAAGGTTCTAGGAGGTGTTGTCGAGTTGGGATTAGGACCATGACTAGGGATTCTTACATATACCTATGAAGGGAATACAAACATGTTTATCTCATTGATGATTAATGGTAAATTTAATAACTTTTATTTTTATGTGAAAAGGACCAATGTGGTCGATTTTAAGTTCATGAATCTATGACCAATTGATTTTTCCTTTTAAAGTTATGAATCTATGATTGGTTTTAGGTAGTTTAACATCATAAAAAATGGATGAAAATAGGTCATCTCATGGTTTTCATATGAGAAATATTACACTCATCACATAGTCATCCTCAGATCATCACCAAAGGAATCAATACCTATTTACCATAGGCATGCCTATCTTTTCACAAGAGGAATCATTGGATCATAATCATTGTAATTTAAAGCTAATCATAAGAGGAATACCTCTCTCATAGCCATAGGAATCCCAAAATCATCACTCGAAGAATCCCCATATCATCATCAGAGGAATCCCCAGATCACCCCTTGGGTGATCCTTGGCACATCACCAAATGAATCCCTTGATCATCGCATGCACTAGAGGAATACCTAGCTAAATACACTATTCTGTGAGTCATGGATGATGATAGAAACCTTGGTTAAAACTCACATTCACTTATTATTGTATTTAGTCACAAGGATAAACACTATTTCTTTCCTTGAGAAAAATAATAAAATAACTAATAAAATAATGATAAATCACCCCTCTCCTCCATTATAAATACAACCTTCAACCACCATTATCCTAAAACCTTCCAGGCTTTTATCCATGTCAAAAGATTTCCCAATACTATTCTAAAGCTCATTAACCATGTCCAAAATATATTAGTCTAATAAAAATATCAAAATCAATCCTCCTAAGGAGATTCTCAAGGAGGAGTATTCAGGAGGTAAAATCCTTTTCATTTTCATTTTATTTTTTTTAGGTTCTTTATTTTATTATTATCTCCTTGCATCCTCTATAAAAATGAGCTTGATAACTCCAATATCATTAATATACTAGAATTATATCATTCTAATGGACAAACCCTCACCAATATCCTTACTCTATCTATATCTTTTATTTTAAAAATGAAATCATCATCTGGAAGGTGCTGATTTACAACCTTCATGGACAACAAACTTTTGTTCCTCAGTTTCTTTTCCAGGAATATTCATGATAACATTTTTATGGTAAAAAACACTATTCTATGTGTATTATAACTTATTTAATGTTATATAACTAGTATATATACAAAATAATAATTCATATGACAAAAATAGTTCGTGGTGATCGAAATACTTCCATAATAATCTAAATGATTATAACTTGATTTCTTTTTTAATGATTCATCCTCATACCATATAACCAAATGATATATATTACCATTTGAAAATATTTATTCTATCAATATCATATAAATTCAATTCCTAGAATTATACCTATTCAAATGATCCTCCATACTCATATATAAGTATACCGATCGTTAAAACACCGGAAACGAACTCTGTCGAGCAATAGCATTGTGTCTTTTAACTCTTCCAAAAATTCCAGAAATGGAATTAATAAATGTATAATAAATAAAATACCTGTAGACATGGTTTTTAGTTAATTAACTAATGGAACTAATTTTATAATCTAGGATGTTATGGTCACATACAGAACAGACTTGGACAAAAGTTAAGGGTATTCATCCTGAACCTCTAATTTTTCCTTCGGGTTAATCTTTTTCTATCTTTACCATAATGAAATTCTTATTTACTCTTGTGTACTTATTATATAATCTGTTTATGTTTTCAAAAATCATATAACCATATCATTTCATCTTCTTTTATGGGAAATATACGTTTTTAAGGTTCCCTTCTCAAATAAGAAAACCCAAATAAAGGGACCATCTCGATTTCTTACCAATTTTTATGTACCGTCCATAATATGTTTTAAGAAACCATTGTTTTTATTAAATCACTAATTTTTTCATAAAAAACTATATTATTTAATTTTTGATTTTATATGAAAAAACTATGAAAAATAGAAAAAAAAAATCCCAATGAACTCTTTTTTGCAGCGTAAAAGGATTATTTCTCTCAAGAGTTCCTCAATGATTTTATAAGACTATTTTTATCTATTTCAACACCTATGTTGGATTTTATACATTATTGATATTTATTTATAATTAATGTTATCTACCATATGATATTTAATGGTTTATGACTGGTTAGATTGTGGATGTACTATTTTGATACCAATCACCATGCTACTCAAATGGGATAATTATTATGTTTAAAGATTTGGGAAAGTTATTTGCATATCATATGTTCAGGTTGTTTATGTTAATCCCCATTCATTTGAGGAATTCACTGGACTTAGAAAGTGATGGTTGGGTCCCTTTATATCCCCTCGATACATCAGAAGGTATCATGAGGCAAAACAAAATTGGGTTTTGGCCAAGGTCTTACCCTAGTATTTTCAAACGTCTTACCCAAGGACTTGACGATATGTTTCAGAAGTCCAAAATTATGCATTCCCTCATTATGAAATTATTAATTGATAAACTAGGTAATATTTTAATAATATAATATTCATTATTAATGTTAATTCCCTTATGACCTATTATATGGATTTATTTTCTCAGTTTTCATTCCTACCATATTATGCTCCAGTTTATTTTTAACGACATGCGTTTTTAGTTATTAAACATTCCTAATGATTATGTTTATGATAAATTATGATGTATTACATACCCTTATTGGGAATATAAGATCACCCCTTTCTTATGTATTATTTTCCCCTAAGATGTGAAGGGGAATACTATTATGAATGATTTGTAGGAATAATCTAAGATTTTATGGGTGTTTCCAATAGAGTTGAAATGTTGTTTTTTTTCTTTCAAGTTGTAATGTAAATATTCTGTGTGTATCTAGTTTTCAAAAACTACTAAACTATTTAGTCCTTCAGGATTGACATCCTTGTAAAAATACCAATATAATAATATAAGGCAATGACTCTAGGCAACTGGGGTCAGGGTCATGACATTATAGTAGGCCCATATGTGTTCATATAACCCCTAGTATATTTAATACAATATGTGGGAGGGAGGACATAATGGTTGGGATTTACACCTAGTACGATGCCCTAGGTCTTTTTAGTTTAAATTCACGCAATAAGGATGCATACATTATTAAATGGGGAAAACAGGTGGTTGAATAAGTCTTATACATAGGTTTACATTTTCATGTTCATATTGTTTATTGATGACTAGATACGAAAAGATATAGTTAAGAAATACATCTTTTCATAACTACATTGGTGTACAAGAAATATGTGACCATAGAGAAACCAAGCAGTCATTGAGGGACCATGTGGTCATAATGGAACCATATTTTCATAGAGGAACCACATGGTATGAAACCATAGAAGAACCATGAATCCATGAAGGAACCAAAAAACCACTGAGGAACCACCTAATTTTATAAAAATCACACATCCCATGAAGAACAAGGGGGTTGAGAAGTGATGTTGTGTTCTTGTCGAAAATGACACCACACCATTCATAGGTAATCTTCCTTTTGGTGTAATTTCCTTTATAAAATTTATTTGAGGATAAAATGAAGTCCAACTTAAAATAGCCACAATTTTTTATTCGTAAGTCAATTTTAGATCCACTATTAGTCAGATCAAAGCATTTGAATGGAAATATATACATTCATATTGGGTTTACCCATATAAAGTTCTTTATATGGCCAAACATTCCCCATAATACACTTAAAAATGTAGTTTATGGTATTGGCACCCATTTTTTGTGTTATATGAATGAAATACATAGCCTATTACTGGTGGGAGGTTCTCAACACCATTTTAATAAACTATGCTATGTTTTTAGAAATCTCTAAATCTTTATGTGTGAGTGATCATAATGTAAATAGAGATCCCATTTTTTTATTATTTGGGCATGGAGATACTCATTTTCCCGCACATGAATTGTGTACTCTAAGTGAGATACATATCCTAAATTTTATGGAAAACAAAATGGAATTTTTTTAATGAAAAGAAAACCACCCCACCAAAATTATATTAATAAGAAATGGAAGGAATCTGATTCAAAGGTAACTTGAATAACTTTTCTTAATTTCAGGAAAATATGGTAGGGATTTTGCAGTTGGATCACTGATGAGAGGATGTTTAAAAATAGGAGGGTTTCAAATCATTGATTATAACTAGGAGGAGAACCTCTACTCAAGGTGTTTAGGTCACCAAGAGGAATAATTACCTCAAGGATTTTGATTTCACTAACATGAATATTCAACTAAAGGTTTTTTGGTTTCTCGAAGTGGAATAAAATACTCAAATAGTTTTTAGTCAATCATGAGGAATAATCGACTCCGAGATTTTTGGATTATCTAAGATGAATAATTGAATCAATGAAATTTATTTTATAAAGGGGGATTATATACTAAAGTATTTCTGTTTCATTGAGTGGAATAATAAACCCAAGGATTTTGGCCTCAGTATAGCCCCATAGGGCATCGTTAATTCCCTACGGTACTATAAGAGAACAAAATATAGAAAACCCAAAGTATGCTACTCAATTAATTAAAAATGTATTAGAGATGAAGTTTGGGGTCGAACCCATAGAGATGATGATTTAGTTTTATTGTAATTTGAAAATATTAATTTTATTAAATTGAGGAAATATGTGAGAAATGAAGGAATTTATTTATTTGATAATGTGATATGAAAACGAAATAGATTGATGGATTGGTTGTGAAAACAAATTTAAAAAGCATGCTGAGGTAATGTAATTTCCATGTTCAAGTGCAATTGGATTTTATAATGTAAATTTATTGATTAATGATTGGTGACATAGTCGGGATGAGGGATATCCAATGGTCATGGTATCTTCTCCCCAACACGACAAACCCTATTTCCCTTGGTCTGGTAGTTTAGGCTGTTGTCGAATCAAGTTTTTCATAATACTAATTTTTTAGCCTGATTTCCCCTAAATTTGACACTGATCATTCAATCTTTAGGGTAGTCAATTTCACAATTTAAAAGTTCCTTTTGATTCTAATATCGATGGTCACGATAAAATAATAAGAAAGGGATTGGAAGTTGAAGAATGAAATTGCACAAACCGACTGCATGAATAATAAAATGAATTAAATCCAATAAAACTTCCCCATTTAGTTTCATTTCCCTAGAACATGGAAGGATTTCCCCATCATCCTAGAGATGAGTGGTTTAAAGGGAAGGACAAAAGAAAATAAATGCATGAAAGAAAGAAAGAACTTGAAGGAAGGCACAATAGCTTCGCTACCAGATTTTGTCTCCCAATCTAACTCTGGAATGCTCTAAAGGTGAAGTCATGGTCTCTATTTATAGGTAATGGAAAGGTTCTTCCTTACTACTATCACGATGTGTACTCAGTGGGCATGTATTGTACTGGCGATCTACTTTTCATTAATCTGCATGATGCATGATTGGATCTCAAATGATATTTTGGATATTTGACCACCTACATGACGTTTACATAGCCTACACGTCATGTACACCTTGTCCTCATCATCTATATATCTGCAATAATTTCGCACAAATATCGTTCATAAATTTGATGTTTGAACATTGTCATGTCGTGTACTCAAGGTACACGATATGTACTGGCAGTTCATAGCATGTTTGATCATCACAGCATTTTCGGGAAATGAACTAATTCTTTAATGAAGTCACGACGTGTACTTGTGGTACACAACATGTAATAGAGTTTTTCCAGAATTTAAAGCATCTATTTTCCTCAAAAATCCGGTGTTGTTCCATATGCGAAGTAAAGTGGCGCGAAAGGGTTTTTTTCTCATCTTTACACCCTTATTCATTCATTTTCTGAAAATTCATTATATCCTACCACAAAACATAAAAAAACTCAATTTTTTCGCACATTGGCAATATTATGAAGTTAAATACACAAATTTCTACATTAAAATACTCAAACATATATGCATGAAAAAGACTTATCATCTCACGATGCTGAATAATAAACTCAAGGATTTTGGTGTCACCAACAGGGATAATCAACTCAATGATTTTATTATTACCAATAAGAATAATCAACTAAACGTTATTGGTTCCATAGAGAGGAATAATAGACTCAATTATTTTGGGTTTCACCATGTGGAATAATTCAATAATGTATTTTGAGATCCTATGATAAGCTTAATAATTAAAAACCATACCTGAATTGGTATGAAAGAATTCTAGGATGGTGGGGGAAATGAAATGGAATTAGAATTTTCACCAGGATATAAGATATGAGATCTATATGTCACGATGTGTCCTTTGATAATTAGAATAAATTCATTTATAGCTCTTAGAAAAGGGGCCTCTCTGCAGATTTGGCTTCTATAATAGAGAAAATAAAATGGTTTTTTCATTGTATAGATTTTTTTTTGAAAATCTGATATGAATTGGTTAAACTATACACTATTATCTCTTACATTGATCTAACATGGGTGTGATTGAATTAGGACATAGATAATACATCACTTTGAATAATTTAAGGTATTATAGGATATGAAATTGATTTTTCTAGTTTAAGGTCTTGTAACGAGGACCTTGTATCCATGAATTAATCATCTCATCCAATATACATGAGGAATAAAGGGGTGATTAAACTTTTCCCTAGGTTTATGGATGATGTGGCTCATTTTTAATACTCTTTTCCACATCCTTTTTATATTTTTATTGATTTTTTATACAAAAATGTATTTTTTATTAAATAGTTGATAATTGTTGTACTTTTGTACCTTGCTTTGTAAAATAGTCGTTTTTAGTTTAAATCATGTGTTTTATTGTGCATTATTGTCATTTTAAATAATTGGTAAATCCAATCAATTATTTTGAATTTTATTTTTATTTTTTATTCTTTTATTCTAGTTAGTTTATCAACTCATTAATTTAAGTAAATCTTTTTTTTAAATTGTAAATAAATAATACATGTTACTTTTTAAGTCTTTAAATAATTAAATTAATTTTAACAATTTAATTTTATTCAATTAATATTTCTTATTCATTAATTTACTTTACTAATTATTTAATTAATTTAACTTAGTGGCTTTAAATGTTTCAATTTGTTCTTTAATTAATATTCTATAATTTTTAATACAAATAAAATCATTTTTTTAAATATAGAATAATTAATTTTATTATTTAACTTTGTTTTATTTATTTAGTTTTTAATTCTATTCATTTTAATTTAATTTATTAATTGATTAATCAATTTTAAATTTTATTAAATTATTAAATTATTTAATTTTTTCTATTTTGTTTATTTTGCAGGTGTTTCGATAGCACCCATTCACAGTGCTCACTCCTTGTTGTCTCACAGAAACCGCGAGGGTTACTCACGATGCCACAAAAAACCGGAGGCACCATTTGGTTCACCTTGCTAACTCATCCACTTATCTTCATGGTGCCACTTCCTTCGCCCTTTCTAAAGTGTGGCACCGCCTCACAATCTCATCATTTCCACCCATCCATCTCTAATCTGTCTCACCTCCATCCATCACGCAGACCTACCCCCTCTCTTCTGCTATTGATGTCGACGCTGCAAGTCGATGTTGCCATTCTCACCACCACCATAGCACCATGAATAACTACTAGAAACATAAGAAACAGAGACACTTCAAGAAGCAGTTCAAAATCACAAACTAATTTCAAAATCACGAATTCACACCAATCGAAAGAAAACATGCAGTAACAGATCAAGCAAGGAAAACCTCAAAAACCTGTGTTTCATTCAGAATTGAGAAAACACAAACATTGATTATAGATTCAAACCAGATTTGGAACATCTCCCTTCTCCGTCCACTACCTTCTTCCCATTAGTCGACCCCTATTCCGCAACCCTCCTCACCTCACACAGCCGCCGGTCCGGCCTCTCCCCTTTCGAACCCTTGGCCTCGCCTTCCACCTCTTCATTGTGCGCTGAAACCCCACTTATCTTCACCTCTATCCCACTTCTCCTTCCCCGACCTCACCTCAGGATTTACTAGAAACCCTAACCCATCTCATCTTGTCCCGCATCCATGTTCCATCTGAGCCTTCGGCCTAAGTCGCCTCTTCCAGCTCGCCAGAGCGAGTCCCGCTGCAAGCCCTTGCCGCCTCCTCCCCTCACCGTGGCCTCACCTCCCATTCTGGCTGAACCTGCGCCTCTCTTCTCCCTTGCGCAGCACGAAGACACCCTTCCCTCTTCCCTCTCATCTCCATCTGCACGATCCCCCCCACTTTTACCTTTAATTTCTTTTATTTGTATTATTATATTATAATATATAATAACATATATATAATATTTGATACCTTTATTGACATACATCAAAATATAACTAATATAAATAATATAATGTATCAGAGCGCGGGGGGGAGAACAAAGCCAGCCAGAGCGCTGCTTTCACGGATTTTCCAGTAAGGAATTTCTGTATCCCATGGTTAAAGGTCTTTATTATGAGCAGAAACGGCTAGAAGGAAGGGTAAGATATTACGAGAACAAAGCCAATCATATTTGGCTTAGAAAGTATCGTCAAATTCCAGAAGCCAGATTCGCTTTTGAGAACGAACCCGAAGTAATCGAGTTAGGGCAGAAAGCCCAGGCAACTCGTGATAAGCTTGAATGATTAAAGGCAGAAATTAGGCGTACAGAGTCTCAACTTCGACAGGCCAAGTGGTTAGTCGAAAACCTAGAAAGAACTCTAGGAGATCCAGAAGGAGAAGTATTTTGCTTTGAACAGTAAAATATGGCCGGAAGAGGATCTGGTGTCGGACCAAATATCCGAGATATTTGGCAGAGGCTTGAAGGGAGAGCTTCGGGAGAAGCTTCCAATCAGCCCGGAGTCACTGTCTCTGATACAAACCCACACCGAGATACAGAGAGAGCAAGTTTATCAGGACGATATACTGCAGAAGATTACGCATGGCCTTTAGCAGGAGAAGCTCAAGAATATCAGGAAGAAGTTTCGAGTATTCCTCAAAGTATCCAGGAATACCAGAGACAGATCCATGATATTATTACTCGGGAAAAATGGGAACTTGGGGATATAGAGCGTGTCTCCAAAAACCTAAATGAAAAACTCAAAAAAGCTGAAGACCTACAAGCCAAACTCGAAGAGAAGAGGAAAAAGAAAGAGATTAAGTTATCTCCCACCGAAAGACTCGGTGTAAAACCTTAGGAAGCCAAGCCAATATGGCAAACAATCTCCCAGAAACCAATTCCTTGGGAACGACAGAAAGGATCGTTCAAGGATTTGTTTCAGAAGATCAATAGGGAAGCCAATCCCTCATATCCCAGCCATATTCAGGAAGAATATAGGCCAAAGAAAGCACATCCAGAAGGTGTTCCTCAACATGGGACGATCCTAAAGCTAGACTGTGAAAAGGATCCAGGAGCCGCCATAGATGAATGGGCTCTAGACCTTAGATATTATATGTTATCAGTTGGTTTACAGTCATGGACCATAGATAGTGCACTTAATTTCGCAGGAGCTACCTTAAGAGGTAATGCAGGGAAATTTTGGGATATGCTGCTGAGACACTCAGAAGTGAGAACAGCTATCCAGGAATATGTTACATTCCCAATTGAGGTTATACCAGTAGTTGCTGATTTCCTTAAACAAGAATTTGCAGGAAATTCACTGGTAGATCGGGATGGAGCATTGGTAGAAAAAGCTAGAACAGCTTTAACCAAAATCTAAATTTGTGACATGTGTTACTTTGAAGAATATCTTTGCGAGTTTCAGCATTGGTATTATCTTCTTGGACCAGGAGATCAAGCATATGCTCTAGATGTCTTTATCCAGAAGCTTCCAGGCAGTTGGCCTGAAATTGTTCAACAAGCGTTGAAGACTCGTCTTTCTCAGAGTGTAGATTTTCAAGACACTCTAGGAGTTCGAGCAGAAACAATAAGGCAAGTGATAAGACTCTATTGTATGCAGAGGCATGTCTTACAAGATGTAAGAAATATGCCATATATGAGTTCTTCTTGTTGCCCAAAGGTAGAAGGTGTTGCAGGAAGATATGGGTGCGGTCCAACCAGGCAGGAGCTTGGTAAAACTCCACAAAGAACATTTAAAACACAGTGCCAGGATGGCCAGTGTGAAAGAAAGAAACCATTCAAAAAGGTCTGGAAAAGATTTGGAAAAAGAAAATCATCAAGTAGATTTTCAGGCAGAAAGCCAGAAAAATCTAAGAGATTTCTTAGA
Source organism: Viscum album (assembly GCA_963277665.1). NCBI lineage: Eukaryota > Viridiplantae > Streptophyta > Magnoliopsida > Santalales > Viscaceae > Viscum > Viscum album. The sequence continues at coordinate 349,421,824 of OY728140.1, forward strand.
CCAAATAGAATCCAGAAGGATATGAGAGAAAACTTTAAGGCCAAATATGGGAAGTATCCCAAATGCCCTCAAGGAAAATCTCTATCCAGCTGTGATTGTTGTTGGTTTTGCGGCAAGAAAGGTCACAGAGCTGACAGTTGCCCAGATGCAGATAAAAGAAGGGGTAGTCTCAAAACAATAATGATGGAAGATTCATCAGAAATATTGTTTGAGCTAATCTGGGGAGATGATATAGACTCAGATGATGAGAGTTTATATTCTTTATATTCAGAGTACTCAGAAGAGGAAGACTCTACCTCAGATGAAGAAGAAGTAAGTAACCCTATTTTGAGCCAGCTTCGAATAGCCATGATTCGAACAGGAGCTAGTGCATCAGAAGACTCTCCAGAACTAGTAAAACTAGAGGAGATGGAAGGAGATCTAGTTCATTCTTCAGAAACTGAAATCCCTTCAGAAGGAAGAGATTGTCAAGAATGGAAGATGCCCAGAGTTGATTGGTCTGAGGTATACCAGAAGTCTTGGGTACCATATCGAGAAATGACCAAGATCATTGAAGATGAAGAGACAGCTGAAGTCTATAAAACAGATAGAGGATTATTTTCAATGCCTTTGCTAAAACCAGAAAGGGTTAACAAGGCAATCCAGAAAAATGCAAAGTATGTGCATTTTGGAATAATCCAGATAAGAGTAGATCCTCTTGTCAGAAAAGGACAAGATCTACCTGTCCTAATTGCGGTTGTAGATGGCAGTTTAGCCAATTTCTCCAATGCATTATTAGGAGGAGCACGTGCAAATCTACATGCAGGAGCAGCATGGGTAAAGGTAATACCAGACTTACATGTTGTTCTTATGGACAGAAGTATTAGTAGAACTCTAGAAGTAAAGATCAACACGAGGAACTGGCAGAAGACATTGGGATGTCCACCCGACAGGAGATGTGTCAGAGTAATTACTCGTCTCTATGTGAAGTTCTATAATACTGGAAAGCCAGCTCTAAGGAAGGGTGTGGAAAGATTTACACATCTTTTTCAGGATGAAGGAACATCAATTAGAGCAATGACACCACAGGTGATAAACCCCAAGAGGCTAACTTGGCCTAGAGAATGGGTTTCACCAAATCCAGAGGAAGAAAGAAGGCAGAAGCTACTTATTCCAGATGTTATTAGACAAGTTGGAAATAGACTTGTTATCTCTGAGGTCAGAGATGATGAAGATGATCTTAGATCGGAAGGATCAAGATCAGACAGATCAGATTTGAAGATAGAAGACTTCAAATCAGAAATACTGGATAACCATCTGGAAGATCCAAGGATCTCAATTGGAAAAGATGAAGGTACTTCAGTAGAAGCACCTAGAACATCAATTTCCAGAAGGATAGTTGGACAGAGGACTGTTCGACTACCTATCTATGAGGATGAAGAAACTCATGTAGGATATATGGGATCTTCATTACTCAGTGAAAAGATAGAGGAATGGGCTACATTAGTAAAATTAAGTATTAATGAAACAACATGTATTGCCCTAGTTGATACAGGATGTACATTCTCTTGTACAAGAATTCGATTTTCAGGAGTAACCTGGGAATCTTCAGAGTTGCAAGTTACAGTTGGTAATAATGCAACAGTTCTGATTCAAGAAGTAGCCAAGGATGTTCAGATTGAACTCAATGGTAGGATATATATAGAGCAGATGCTTTTCTTTATTCCTCAATTGCCAGATGACTTCTTGATTGGAAATAGGTTCCTTAGAAGGTATCAACCAGTAACGATATTTTCAGAAGGAATTATCCTTGACAACTATTTGATTCCAACCGTATCTGGAAAAACCAGAATGGTCCCAGATAAGAAAGTATCTACTGTTAAAGTGGAAGTCTATCTAGATGAAGATAGAGAATACCATAGAAAGATTGAGCAGTGGAAAGAACTAGTTGGATTAAAATTCCTGAGGATTAATGAAGTAGAGGCATTGGCCAAGATAAAAGAATAATTATCAGAAAATTGGTCAGAAAATCCTCTGAAACTATGGCAGAAGGCAATGCCAGAAGCTACCATCACCCTGAAGGATCCTGGTACAGTGATCAGAAGTAAGGGAATTGCCTATCCAGATGAGATGGTTAAGGAATTTGAGAAACAGATTCCGGAATTAATCAATCTTGGACTAATCAAGAACAGTGAAAGTCCTCACAGGAGTGAGGCATTCATGGTAATGAATCATGCATAAAAACAGCGTGGTAAGGCCAGAATGGTTATAGATTATCGTGATCTCAACTGTGCTACAAAGGATGATGGCTACAATCTTCCTAACCAAGAAGCTTTGAGAAGCAGGATTAGGAATGAAAGGCCGATGGTATATTCTAAGTTTGATCTAAAGTCAGGATATTGGCAGATAAAGATCAAAGAAGAAGCTATACCATTGACAGCATTTACAATGCTAGTTGGCTTGTTTGAATGGCTAGTGATGCCATTTGGACTCAAGAATGCACCAGGAATATTCCAGAGAAGAATGGATAAGGCATTCAATAGATTATCACAGTTTGTGGCAGTCTATATAGATGATGTGCTTGTATTTAGTAAAAATACAGAAGAACATATAAAACATTTGCAGGAGGTGGTTGAAGTGTTTAGAGAAGATGGGATGATACTTTCAGAAAGAAAGATCATTTGGATGCAACCAAAGATAGAATTCTTGGGATTGCAGATCCAAGGAAGTAGAGAAAAGCTTCAACCGCATATTGCAGAAAAGCTACAAACTTTCCCTGATGAGCTTACAGATCGTAAGCAAATACAGGTGTTTCTCGTTATACTAATTTATGCCAGAGCATACATCAGAGATTTAGCAAAAATCTCAGTTCCAATACAGAAAAAGATATCCAGTAAGGTACCTTGGGATTGGACAGAAAAGGATTCTGAAGTAATCAGAATTCTGAAGCAGAAAGCACAGAACCTCCCAGAATTGGAGTATCCAGATGGGAGTGAAGATCAGCTTATCTTAGAAATAGATGCATCAGACTCAGCATGGGGATGTATCTTAAAGATAAGTAAAAACCATAATGATAATATCAGCAGATACTGGAGTGGATGTTTTAACAAGGCAGAGAAGAATTATCCTATCCACGAAAGAGAATTGCTGGCTGTCCTTAAAGGAATTAGGGCTAACGATCTTTTCTTGGGAAAACCTTTTTCTATAAGAACAGATAGTTCTTATATAAAGAATTTTATGAGAATTAAATTGAAAAGGTTTACACAGGAATGACTTGTACGGTGGAGGAATGAATTGCAATATTATAACTTTAATATAGAAAATATTAAAGGAAAAGACAATATCATTCCAGATGCACTAACTCGCTATTTTGACTCTTGCAGGTGCAATGGCAGAAAGTAGAAAATCAAGAAGATGCCCTGTTTGCATAGATAATCATTCTGTGGCAGAGTGCCCGGTTATCAGAGCAATGAATGAAAGGGTTGATCGACTTGAACAAATGAAGGGGATTCTACCAGAGAATAACCTTCAGAAGAGGGGATCTTCATCCAGAAAGGTTGAAAGATCAGAAAGCACAGGTTCCTCAGCTAGAAAAGATGAAAAACCAGGAAATGCATCAAAGAGACCTCTAGACAGTAAGTCTAAGGATAAAAGCCATATTGAATGCTTTGTATGTGGTCAGAAAGGCCATTACAGCACTCAATGTGTAGATAATCCGAGAAACAGAAAGGCTCGGAAGAACCAGAAGGTTGAGACGAATGAAATCTCTAAAGGAAGAGAGAAAACCATTAAGAGTTGGGCTGATCATGTAGATGAAGAACTTGAGAAGCATCAAAGGTCTCAGAGAGAACCTCAACGACAGAATGTTCAGGAAGAACAAGATCAAGAAAGTCTGGATGATGAGCTAGATGAAGATCTCAATCCAGCAAAGGAGATATGGAAATATTTGCAAAGGATTCCAAATATTTCATGAAATAAGTCCACAGCCGTGTATAATCTGATCCAGAAAAGTAAAGATGATCGGATATTCAAAAGAGGTCTGAACCATGTTTTGGACATGCTTGAAGAATCTGAAGATCTTATAGAGGATTATAAAAAGATTGATCGAGATATGATCAGTATGATTCTCACTGAAGAGATCAGGCTGAAAGTCCAAGTTTCAGGACTCCTTGACAAAGTTATGAGAATCAAGGAAACAGGAATGGAAGAATATCCAGTTTTGAAGAGGTTTTGGAGAATGTCAGGAACAGGGATTCCAAAACTCCATATACCAGATACGGAATTAGAACTAGAAGAGTTCATTGAATGCCAGAGAGCTTTCAGCATGGGAGCAGTACAGTTTTTGGGATTTAAGAAAATAAATTCCACATTCAATTGGGTACCCAGGATAGTCAGAACAGTTCTGAACAATGCATATCCAAGTTTGTTATGGTGGGTTGCACATATTGAGCCTATCAGATTAGCGGACAGAGTGGTTATGCTATGGAACTTGTACCTAGGGCACTGGACTAAAGGACCTGTCCAGAAAGCATTCGAAGACTCGCAGTTTAGCAATGAAGATTGGATAGAGTTCAGCTTGAACAAAAGTCATTATGAACGTATCCAAATCGCCTGGAGCATTTATCTAATTGAATCAAAATCAACAAGCAAAGATTGTATATTCTTTGCAGGAGACAATGTGTTGGTCTCTATCAACTCCAGAGACATGCAGCATGCAGAGATGACACATCTGACAGACTTCGTGGTGGAGGCAGGCACGATTCTTGAAGAACTCAAGACGTGGAAGGGACATAAAGAAGATATCTTTATTGTCAGAGATCAAATCCAACGCGCCATCAAAGAATTGATCAAAATGAAGGAGTCAGAGAAAGAAGTCCCAGTTGGGGAGATGATTGATGCTCTATACGACTTGGAAGGATTCTAGGCGCTGATCCAGACACGCGTCATACCCGGCATGGACGAGCGGATCACATCGAACATGTCATTTATATAGTTTGTATTTATTTTAAAAGTGTGCGGTGGAAGTTTCGCGGTAGTGCGGTCTACCTTTTGCTTTTTCTTATGCTTTTACCTTTTCTTTTGCGTGTCCTGTATCGAGTCAGCTTCTCGGGAAAGTTGAGCCCAGAGGCCTATATAAGGGACCTCCGACCCATTTGTTCGGGGAGGTGATTTGAAATAGAAATCAGAACGATTTCAGAAATTCTCTCTCTACCTTCTCTCTAAGCCTTTGTGTTCTTCGTGCGAAGCGATTCCCAAAAACGATCCTGTGAAGCCGCCGACAGGTAGTCCCCTTATCCTCTTCGTGGATAATGTCTTGCTGCTGTTTTTGATTTTTGCAGCCTTTCTGGACTCCCAAATCGGGATCTCGTCGGAGACCTCGTCGGAGACTTCACCCACTAGTGGTATCAGAGCGCGGGGGGGAGAACAAAGCCAGCCAGAGCGCTGCTTTCACGGATTTTCCAGTAAGGAATTTCTGTATCCCATGGTTAAAGGTCTTTATTATGAGCAGAAACGGCTAGAAGGAAGGGTAAGATATTACGAGAACAAAGCCAATCATATTTGGCTTAGAAAGTATCGTCAAATTCCAGAATCCAGATTCGCTTTTGAGAACGAACCCGAAGTAATCGAGTTAGGGCAGAAAGCCCAGGCAACTCGTGATAAGCTTGAAGGATTAAAGGCAGAAATTAGGCGTACAGAGTCTCAACTTCGACAGGCCAAGTGGTTAGTCGAAAACCTAGAAAGAACTCTAGGAGATCCAGAAGGAGAAGTATTTTGCTTTGAACAGTAAAATATGGCCAGAAGAGGATCTGGTGTCGGACCAAATATCCGAGATATTTGGCAGAGGCTTGAAGGGAGAGCTTCGGGAGAAGCTTCCAATCAGCCCGGAGTCACTGTCTCTGATACAAACCCACACCGAGATACAGAGAGAGCAAGTTTATCAGGACGATATACTGCAGAAGATTACGCATGGCCTTTAGAAGGAGAAGCTCAAGAATATCAAGATGAAGTTTCGAGTATTCCTCAAAGTATCCAGGAATACCAGAGACAGATCCATGATATTATTACTCGGGAAAAATGGGAACTTGGGGATATAGAGCGTGTCTCCAAAAACCTAAATGAAAAACTCAAAAAAGTTGAAGACCTACAATCCAAACTCGAAGAGAAGAGGAAAAAGAAAGAGAGTAAGTTATCTCCCACCGAAAGACTCGGTGTAAAACCTTGGGAATCCAAGCCAGTATGGCAAACAATCTCCCAGAAACCAATTCCTTGGGAACGACAGAAAGGATCGTTCAAGGATTTGTTTCAGAAGATCAATAGGGAAGCCAATCCCTCATATCCCAGCCATATTCAGGAAGAATATAGGCCAAAGAAAGCACATCCAGAAGGTGTTCCTCAACATGGGACGATCCTAAAGCTAGACTGTGAAAAGGATCCAGGAGTCGCCATAGATGAATGGGCTCTAGACCTTAGATATTATATGCTATCAGTTGGTTTACAGTCATGGACCATAGATAGTGCACTTAATTTCGCAGGAGCTACCTTAAGAGGTAATGCAGGGAAATTTTGGGATATGCTGCTGAGACACTCAGAAGTGAGAACAGCTATCCAGCAATATGTTACATTCCCAATTGAGGTTATACCAGTAGTTGCTGATTTCCTTAAACAAGAATTTGCAGGAAATTCACTGGTAGATCGGGATGGAGCATTGGTAGAAAAATCTAGAACAGCTTTAACCAAAATCCAAATTTGTGACATGTGTTACTTTGAAGAATATCTTTGCGAGTTTCAGCATTGGTATTATCTTCTTGGACCAGGAGATCAAGCATATGCTCTAGATGTCTTTATCCAGAAGCTTCCAGGCAGTTGGCCTGAAATTGTTCAACAAGCATTGAAGACTCGTCTTTCTCAGAGTGAAGATTTGCAAGACACTCTAGGAGTTCGAGCAGAAACAATAAGGAAAGTGATAAGACTCTATTGTATGTAGAGGAATGTCTTACAAGATGTAAGAAATATGCCATATATGAGTTCTTCTTGTTGCCCAAAGGTAGAAGGTGTTGCAGGAAGATATGGGTGCGGTCCAACCAGGCAGGAGCTTGGTAAAACTCCACAAAGAACATTTAAAACACAGTGCCAGGATGGCCAGTGTGAAAGAAAGAAACCATTCAAAAAGGTCTGGAAAAGATTTGGAAAAAGAAAATCATCAAGTAGATTTTCAGGCAGAAAGCCAGAAAAATCTAAGAGATTTCTTAGACCAAATAGAATCCAGAAGGATATGAGAGAAAACTTTAAGGCCAAATATGGGAAGTATCCCAAATGCCCTCAAGGAAAATCTCTATCCAGCTGTGATTGTTGTTGGTTTTGCGGCAAGAAAGGTCACAGAGCTGACAGTTGCCCAGATGCAGATAAAAGAAGGGGTAGTCTCAAAACAATAATGATGGAAGATTCATCAGAAATATTGTTTGAGCCAATCTGGGGAGATGATATAGACTCAAATGATGAGAGTTTATATTCTTTATATTCAGAGTACTCAGAAGAGGAAGACTCTACCTCAGATGAAGAAGAAGTAAGTAACCCTATTTTGAGCCAGCTTCGAATAGCCATGATTCGAACAGGAGATAGTGCATCAGAAGACTCTCCAGAACTAGTAAAACTAGAGGAGATGGAAGGAGATCTAGTTCATTCTTCAGAAACTGAAATCCCTTCAGAAGGAAGAGATTGTCAAGAATGGAAGATGCCCAGAGTTGATTGGTCTGAGGTATACCAGAAGTCTTGGGTACCATATCGAGAAATGACCAAGATCTTTGAAGATGAAGAGACAGCTGAAGTCTATAAAACAGATAGAGGATTATTTTCAATGCCTTTGCTAAAACCAGAAAGGGTTAACAAGGCAATCCAGAAAAATGCAAAGTATGTGCATTTTGGAATAATCCAGATAGGAGTAGATCCTCTTGTCAGAAAAGGACAAGATCTACCTGTCCTAATTGCGGTTGTAGATGGCAGTTTAGCCAATTTCTCCAATGCATTATTAGGAGGAGCACGTGCAAATCTGCATGCAGGAGCAGCATGGGTAAAGGTAATACCAGACTTACATGTTGTTCTTATGGACAGAAGTATTAGTAGAACTCTAGAAGTAAAGATCAACACGAGGAACTGGCAGAAGACATTGGGATGTCCACCCGACAGGAGATGTGTCAGAGTAATTACTCGTCTCTATGTGAAGTTCTATAATACTGGAAAGCCAGCTCTAAGGAAGGGTGTGGAAAGATTTACACATCTTTTTTAGGATGAAGGAACATCAATTAGAGCAATGACACCACAGGTGATAAACCCCAAGAGGCTAACTTGGCCTAGAGAATGGGTTTCACCAAATCCAGAGGAAGAAAGAAGGCAGAAGCTACTTATTCCAGATGTTATTAGACAAGTTGTAAATAGACTTGTTATCTCTGAGGTCAGAGATGATGAAGATGATCTTAGATCGGAAGGATCAAGATCAGACAGATCAGATTTGAAGATAGAAGACTTCAAATCAGAAATACTGGAGAGCCATCTAGAAGATCCAAGGATCTCAATTGGAAAAGATGAAGGTACTTCAGTAGAAGCACCTAGAACATCAATTTCCAGAAGGATAGTTGGACAGAGGACTGTTTGACTACCTATCTATGAGGATGAAGAAACTCATGTAGGATATATGGGATCTTCATTACTCAGTGCAAAGATAGAGGAATGGGCTACATTAGTAAAATTAAGTATTAATGAAACAACATGTATTGCCCTAGTTGATACAGGATGTACATTCTCTTGTACAAGAATTCGATTTTCAGGAGTAACCTGGGAATCTTCAGAGTTGCAAGTTACAGTTGGTAATAATGCAATAGTTCTGATTCAAGAAGTAGCCAAAGATGTTCAGATTGAACTCAATGGTAGGATATATATAGAGAAGATGATTTGCTTTATTCCTCAATTTCCAGATGACTTCTTGATTGGAAATAGGTTCCTTAGAAGGTATCAACCAGTAACGATATTTTCAGAAGGAATTATCCTTGAAAACTATTTGATTCCAACCGTATCTGGAAAAACCAGAATGGTCCCAGATAAGAAAGTATCTACTGTTAAAGTGGAAGTCTATCTAGATGAAGATAGAGAATACCACAGAAATATTGAGCAGTGGAAAGAACTAGTTAGATTAAAAGTCCTGAGGATTAATGAAGAAGAGGCATTGGCCAAGATAAAAGAATACTTATCAGAAAATTGGTCAGAAAATCCTCTGAAACTATGGCAGAAGGCAATTCCAGAAGCTACCATCACCCTGAAGGATCCTGGTACAGTGATCAGAAGTAAGGGAATTGCCTATCCAGATGAGATGGTTAAGGAATTTGAGAAATAGATTCCGGAATTAATCAATCTTGGACTAATCAAGCAAAGTGAAAGTCCTCACAGGAGTGCGGCATTCATGGTAATGAATCATGCAGAAAAACAGCGTGGTAAGGCCAGAATGGTTATAGATTATCGTGATCTCAACTGTGCTACAAAGGATGATGGCTACAATCTTCCTAACCAAGAAGCTTTGAGAAGCAGGATTAGGAATGAAAGGCCGATGGTATATTCTAAGTTTGATCTCAAGTCAGGATATTGGCAGATAAAGATCAAAGAAGAAGCTATACCATTGACAGCATTTACAACGCCAGTTGGCTTGTTTGAATGGCTAGTGATGCCATTTGGACTCAAGAATGCACCAGGAATATTCCAGAGAAGAATGGATAAGGCATTCAATAGATTATCATAGTTTGTGGCAGTCTATATAGATGATGTGCTTGTATTTAGTAAAAATACAGAAGAACATATAAAACATTTGCAGCAGGTGGCTGAAGTGTTTAGAGAAGAAGGGATGATACTTTCAGAAAGAAAGATCATTTGGATGCAACCAAAGATAGAATTATTGGGATTGCAGATCCAAGGAAGTAGAGAAAAGCTTCAACCGCATATTGCAGAAAAGCTACAAACTTTCCCTGATGAGCTTATAGATCGTAAGCAAATACAGGTGTTTCTCGGTATACTAAGTTATGATAGAGCATACATCATAGATTTAGCAAAAATCTCAGTTCCAATACAGAAAAAGGTATCTAGTAAGGTACCTTGGGATTGGACAGAAAAGGATTCTGAAGTAATCAGAATTCTGAAGCAGAAAGCACAGAACCTCCCAGAATTGGAGTATCCAGATGGGAGTGAAGATCAGCTTATCTTAGAAATAGATGCATCAGACTCAGCATGGGGATGTATCTTAAAGATAAGTAAAAACCATAATGATAGTATCAGCAGATACTGGAGTGGATGTTTTAACAAGGCAGAGAAGAATTATCCTATCCACGAAAGAGAATTGCTGGCTGTCCTTAAAGGAATTAGGGCTAACGAGCTTTTCTTGGGAAAACCTTTTACTATAAGAACAGATAGTTCTTATATAAATAATTTTATGAGAATTAAATTGAAAAGGTTTACACAGGCACGACTTGTACGGTGGAGGAATGAATTGCAATATTATAACTTTAATATAGAAAATATTAAAGGAAAAGACAATATCATTCCAGATGCACTAACTCGCTATTTTGACTCTTGCAGGTGCAATGGCAGAAAGTAGCAATTCAAGAAGATGCCCTGTTTGCATAGATAATCATTCTGTGGCAGAGTGCCCGGTTATCAGAGAAATGAATGAAAGGGTTGATCGACTTGAACAAAGGAAGGGGATTCTAGCAGAGAATAACCTTCAGAAGAGGGGATCTTCATCCAGAAAGGTTGAAAGATCAGAAAGAACAGGTTCCTCAGCTAGAAAATCTGAAAAACCAGGAAATGCATCGAAGAGACCTCTAGACAGTAATTCTAAGGATAAAATCCATATTGAATGCTTTGTATGTGGTCAGAAAGGCCATTACAGCACTCAATGTGTAGATAATCCGAGAAACAGAAAGGCTCGGAAGAACCAGAAGGTTGAGACGAATGAAATCTCTAAAGGAAGAGAGAAAACCATTAAGAGTTGGGCTGATCATGTAGATGAAGAACTTGAGAAGCATCAAAGGTCTCAGAGAGAACCTCAACGACAGAATGTTCAGGAAGAACAAGATCAAGAAAGTCTGGATGATGAGCTAGATGAAGAGCCCAATCCAGCAAAGGAGATATGGAAATATTTGCAAAGGATTCCAAATATTTCAAGAAATAAGTCCACAGCCGTGTATAATCTGATCCAGAAAAGTAAAGATGATCGGATATTCAAAAGAGGTTTGAACCATGTTTTGTACATGCTTGAAGAATCTGAAGATCTTATGGAGGATTATAAAAAGATTGACCGAGATATGATCAGTATGATTCTCACTGAAGAGATCAGGCTGAAAGTCCAAGTTTCAGGACTCCTTGACAAAGTTAGGAGAATCAAGGAAACAGGAATGGAAGAATATCCAGTTTTGAAGAGGTTTTGGAGAATGTCAGGAACAGGGATTCCAAAACTCCATATACCAGATACGGCATTAGAACCAGAAGAGTTCATTGAATGCCAGAGAGCTTTCAGCATGGGAGCAGTACAGTTTTTGGGATTTAAGAAAATAAATTCCACATTCAATTGGGTACCCAGGATGGTCAGAACAGTTCTGAACAATGCATATCCAAGTTTGTTATGGTGGGTTGCACATATTGAACCTATCAGATTAGTGGATAGAGTGGTTATGCTATGGAACTTGTACCCAGGGCACTGGACTAAAGGACCTATCCAGAAAGCATTCGAAGACTCGCAGTTTAGCGATGAAGATTGGATAGAGTTCAGCTTGAACAAAAGTCATTATGAACGTATCCAAATCGCCTGGAGAATTTATCTAATTGAATCAAAATCAACAAACAAAGATTGTATATTCTTTGCAGGAGACAATGTGTTGGTATCTATCAACTCCATAGACATGCAGCATGCAGAGATGACACATCTGACAGACTTCGCGGTGGAGGAAGACACGATTCTTGAAGAACTCAAGACGTGGAAGGGACATAAAGAAGATATCTTTATTGTCAGAGATCAAATCCAACGCGCCATCAAAGAATTGATCAAAATGAAGGAGTCAGAGAGAGAAGTCTCAGTTGGGGAGATGATTGATGCTCTATACGACTTGGAAGGATTCTAGGCGCTGATCCAGACACGCGTCATACCCGGCATGGACGAGCGGATCACATCGAACATGTCATTTATATAGTTTGTATTTATTGTAAAAGTGTGCGGTGGAAGTTTCGCGGTAGGGCGGTCCACCTTTTGCTTTTTCTTATGCTTTTACCTTTGCTTTTGCGTGTCCTGTATCGAGGCAGCTTCTCGGGCAAGTTGAGCCCAGAGGCCTATATAAGGGACCTCCGACCCATTTGTTCGGAGAGGTGATTTGAAATAGAAATCAGAACGATTTCAGAAATTCTCTCTCTACCTTCTCTCTAAGCCTTTGTGTTCTTCGTGCGAAGCGATTCCCAAAAACGATCCTGTGAAGCCGCCGACAGGTAGTCCCCTTATCCTCTTCGTGGATAATGTATTGCTACTGTTTTTGATTTTTGCAGCCTTTCTGGACTCCCAAATCGGGATCTCGTTGGAGACCTCGTCGGAGACTTCACCCACTAGTGGTATCAGAGCGCGGGGGGGAGAACAAAGCCAGCCAGAGCGCTGCTTTCACGGATTTTCCAGTAAGGAATTTCTATATCCCATGGTTAAAGGTCTTTATTATGAGCAGAAACGGCTAGAAGGAAGGGTAAGATATTACGAGAACAAATCCAATCATATTTGGCTTAGAAAGTATCGTCAAATTCCAGAAGCCAGATTCGCTTTTGAGAACGAACCCGAAGTAATCGAGTTAGGTCAGAAAGCCCAGGCAACTCGTGATAAGCTTGAAGGATTAAAGGCAGAAATTAGGCGTACAGAGTCTCAACATCGACAGGCCAAGTGGTTAGTCGAAAACCTAGAAAGAACTCTAGGAGATCCAGAAGGAGAAGTATTTTTCTTTGAACAGTAAAATATGGCCGGAAGAGGATCTGGTGTCGGACCAAATATCCGAGATATTTGGCAGAGGCTTGAAGGGAGAGCTTTGGGAGAAGCTTCCAATCAGCCCGGAGTCACTGTCTCTGATACAAACCCACACCGAGATACAGAGAGAGCAAGTTTATCAGGACGATATACTGCAGAAGATTACGCATGGCCTTTAGCAGGAGAAGCTCAAGAATATCAGGAAGAAGTTTCGAGTATTCCTCAAAGTATCTAGGAATACCAGAGACAGATCCATGATATTATTACTCGGGAAAAATGGGAACTTGGGGATATAGAGCGTGTCTCCAAAAACCTAAATGAAAAACTCAAAAAAGTTGAAGACCTACAAGCCAAACTCGAAGAGAAGAGGAAAAAGAAAGAGAGTAAGTTATCTCCCACCGAAAGACTCGGTGTAAAACCTTGGGAAGCCAAGCCAGTATGGCAAAAAATCTCCCAGAAACCAATTCCTTGGGAACGACAGAAAGGATCGTTCAAGGATTTGTTTCAGAAGATCAATAGGGAAGCCAATCCCTCATATCCCAGCCATATTCAGGAAGAATATAGGCCAAAGAAAGCACATCCAGAAGGTGTTCCTCAACATGGGACGATCCTAAAACTAGACTGTGAAAAGGATCCAGGAGCCGCTATAGATGAATGGGATCTAGACCTTAGATATTATATGCTATCAGTTGGTTTACAGTCATGGACCATAGATAGTGCACTTAATTTCGCAGGAGCTACCTTAAGAGGTAATGCAGGGAAATTTTGGGATATGCTGCTGAGACACTCAGAAGTGAGAACAGCTATCCAGTAATATGTTACATTCCCAATTGAGGTTATACCAGTAGTTGCTGATTTCCTTAAACAAGAATTTGCAGGAAATTCACTGGTAGATCGGGATGGAGCATTGGTAGAAAAAGCTAGAACAACTTTAACCAAAATCCAAATTTGTGACATGTGTTACTTTGAAGAATATCTTTGCGAGTTTCAGCATTGGTATTATCTTCTTGGACCAGGAGATCAAGCATATGCTCTAGATGTCTTTATCCAGAATCTTCCAGGCAGTTGGCCTGAGATTGTTCAACAAGCGTTGAAGACTCGTCTTTCTCAGAGTGAAGATTTGCAAGACACTCTAGGAGTTCGAGCAGAAACAATAAGGCAAGTGATAAGACTCTATTGTATGCAGAGGCATGTCTTACAAGATGTAAGAAATATGCCATATATGAGTTCTTCTTGTTGCCCAAAGGTAGAAGGTGTTGCAGGAAGATATGGGTGCGGTCCAACCAGGCAGGAGCTTGGTAAAACTCCACAAAGAACATTTAAAACACAGTGCCAGGATGGCCAGTGTGAAAGAAAGAAACCATTCAAAAAGGTCTGGAAAAGATTTGGAAAAAGAAAATCATCAAGTAGATTTTCAGGCAGAAAGCCAGAAAAATCTAAGAGATTTCTTAGACCAAATAGAATCCAGAAGGATATGAGAGAAAACTTTAAGGCCAAATATGGGAAGTATCCCAAATGCCCTCAAGGAAAATCTCTATCCAGCTGTGATTGTTGTTGGTTTTGCGGAAAGAAAGGTCACAGAGCTGACAGTTGCCCAGATGCAGATAAAAGAAGGGGTAGTCTCAAAACAATAATGATGGAAGATTCATCAGAAATATTGTTTGAGCCAATCTGGGGAGATGATATAGACTCAGATGATGAGAGTTTATATTCTTTATATTCAGAGTACTCAGAAGAGGAAGACTCTACCTCAGATGAAGAAGAAGTAAGTAACCCTATTTTGAGCCATCTTCGAATAGCCATGATTCGAACAAAAGTTAGTGCATCCGAAGACTCTCCAGAACTAGTAAAACTAGAGGAGATGGAAGGAGATCTAGTTCATTCTTCAGAAACTGAAATCCCTTCAGAAGGAAGAGATTGTCAAGAATGGAAGATGCCCAGAGTTGATTGGTCTGAGGTATACCAGAAGTCTTGGGTACCATATCGAGAAATGACCAAGATCTTTGAAGATGAAGAGACAACTGAAGTCTATAAAACAGATAGAGGATTATTTTCAATGCCTTTGCTAAAACCAGAAAGGGTTAACAAGGCAATCCAGAAAAATGCAAAGTATGTGCATTTTGGAATAATCGAGATAGGATTAGATCCTCTTGTCAGAAAAGGACAAGATCTACCTGTCCTAATTGCGGTTGTAGATGGCAGTTTAGCCAATTTCTCCAATGCATTATTAGGAGGAGCACGTGCAAATATGCATGCAGGAGAAGCATGGGTAAAGGTAATACCAGACTTACATGTTGTTCTTATGGACAGAAGTATTAGTAGAACTCTAGAAGTAAAGATCAACATGAGGAACTGGCAGAAGACATTGGGATGTCCACCCGACAGGAGATGTGTCAGAGTAATTACTCGTCTCTATGTGAAGTTCTATAATACTGGAAAGCCAGCTCTAAGGAAGGGTGTGGAAAGATTTACACATCTTTTTCAGGATGAAGGAACATCAATTAGAGCAATGACACCACAGGTGATAAACCCCAAGAGGCTAACTTGGCCTAGAGAATGGGTTTCACCAAATCCAGAGGAAGAAAGAAGGCAGAAGCTACTTATTCCAGATGTTATTAGACAAGTTGGAAATAGACTTGTTATCTCTGAGGTCAGAGATGATGAAGATGATCTTAGATCGGAAGGATCAAGATCAGACAGATCAGATTTGAAGATAGAAGACTTCAAATCAGAAATACTGGAGAACCATCTGGAAGATCCAAGGATCTCAATTGGAAAAGATGAAGGTACTTCAGTAGAAGCACCTAGAAGATCAATTTCCAGAAGGATAGTTGGACAGAGGACTGTTCGACTACCTATCTATGAGGATGAAGAAAATCATGTAGGATATATGGGATCTTCATTACTCAGTGCAAAGATAGAGGAATGGGATACATTAGTAAAATTAAGTATTAATGAAACAACATGTATTGCCCTAGTTGATACAGGATGTACATTCTCTTGTACAAGAATTCGATTTTCAGGAGTAACCTGGGAATCTTCAGAGTTGCAAGTTACAGTTGGTAATAATGCATCAGTTCTGATTCAAGAAGTAGCCAAGGATGTTCAGATTGAACTCAATGGTAGGATATATATAGAGCAGATGCTTTGCTTTATTCCTCAATTGCCAGATGACTTCTTGATTGGAAATAGGTTCCTTAGAAGGTATCAACCAGTAACGATATTTTCAGAAGGAATTATCCTTGACAACTATTTGATTCCAACCGTATCTGGAAAAACCAGAATGGTCCCAGATAAGAAAGTATCTATTGTTAAAGTGGAAGTCTATCTAGATGAAGATAGAGAATACCACAGAAAGATTGAGCAGTGGAAAGAACTAGTTGGATTAAAAGTCCTGAGGATTAATGAAGAAGAGGCATTGGCCAAGATAAAAGAATACTTATCAGAAAATTGGTCAGAAAATCCTCTGAAACTATGGCAGAAGGCAATGCCAGAAGCTACCATCACCCTGAAGGATCCTGGTACAGTGATCAGAAGTAAGGGAATTGCCTATCCAGATGACATGGTTAAGGAATTTGAGAAACAGATTCCGGAATTAATCAATCTTGGACTAATCAATCATAGTGAAAGTCCTCACAGGAGTGCGGCATTCATGGTAATGAATCATGCCGAAAAACAGCGTGGTAAGGCCAGAATGGTTATAGATTATCGTGATCTCAACTTTGCTACAAAGGATGATGGCTACAATCTTCCTAACCAAGAAGCTTTGAGAAACAGGATTAGGAATGAAAGGCCGATGGTATATTCTAAGTTTGATCTCAAGTCAGGATATTGGCAGATAAAGATCAAAGAAGAAGCTATACCATTGACAGCATTTACAACGCCAGTTGGCATGTTTGAATGGCTAGTGATGCCATTTGGACTCAAGAATGCACCAGGAATATTCCAGAGAAGAATGGATAAGGCATTCAATAGATTATCACAGTTTGTGGCAGTCTATATAGATGATGTGCTTGTATTTAGTAAAAATACAGAAGAACATATAAAACATTTGCAGCAGGTGGCTGAAGTGTTTAGAGAAGAAGGGATGATACTTTCAGAAAGAAAGATCATTTGGATGCAACCAAAGATAGAATTCTTGGGATTGCAGATCCAAGGAATTAGAGAAAAGCTTCAACCGCATATTGCAGAAAAGCTACAAACTTTCCCTGATGAGCTTACAGATCATAAGCAAATACAGGTGTTTCTCGGTATACTAAGTTATGCCAGAGCATACATCAGAGATTTAGCAAAAATCTCAGTTCCAATACAGAAAAAGGTATCCAGTAAGGTACCTTGGGATTGGACAGAAAAGGATTCTGAAGTAATCAGAATTCTGAAGCAGAAAGCACAGAACCTCCCAGAATTGGAGTATCCAGATGGGAGTGAAGATCAGCTTATCTTAGAAACAGATGCATCAGACTCAGCATGGGGATGTATCTTAAAGATAAGTAAAAACCATAATGATAGTATCAGCAGATACTGGAGTGGATGTTTTAACAAGGCAGAGAAGAATTATCCTATCCACAAAATAGAATTGCTGGCTGTCCTTAAAGGAATTAGGGCTAACGAGCTTTTCTTGGGAAAACCTTTTACTATAAGAACAGATTGTTCTTATATAAAGAATTTTATGATAATTAAATTGAAAAGGTTTACACAGGCACGACTTGTACGGTGGAGGAATGAATTGAAATATTATAACTTTAATGTAGAAAATATTAAAGGAAAAGACAATATCATTCCAGATGCACTAACTCGCTATTTTGACTCTTGCAGGTGCAATGGCAGAAAGTAGCAAATCAAGAAG
The DNA here is from genome assembly GCA_963277665.1 of Viscum album. NCBI lineage: Eukaryota > Viridiplantae > Streptophyta > Magnoliopsida > Santalales > Viscaceae > Viscum > Viscum album. Next base: position 349,439,679 of record OY728140.1, read on the forward strand.
ATGCCCTGTTTGCATAGATAATCATTCTGTGGCAGAGTGCCTGGTTATTAGAGCAATGAATGAAAGGGTTGATTGACTTGAACAAAGGAAGGGGATTCTAGCAGAGAATAACCTTCAGAAGAGGGGATCTTCATCCAGAAAGGTTGAAAAATCAGAAAGCACAGGTTCCTCAGCTAGAAAAGCTGAAAAACCAGGAAATGCATCGAAGAGACCTCTAGACAGTAAGTCTAAGGATAAAATCCATATTGAATGCTTTGTATGTGGTCAGAAAGGCCATTACAGCACTCAATGTGTAGATAATCCGAGAAACAGAAAGGCTCGGAAGAACCAGAAGGTTGAGACGAATGAAATCTCTAAAGGAAGAGAGAAAACCATTAAGAGTTGGGCTGATCATGTAGATGAAGAACTTGAGAAGCATCAAAGGTCTCAGAGAGAACCTCAACGACAGAATGTTCAGGAAGAACAAGATCAAGAAAGTCTGGATGATGAGCTAGATGAAGAGCCCAATCCAGGAAAGGAGATATGGAAATATTTGCAAAGGATTCCAAATATTTCAAGAAATAAGTCCACAGCCGTGTATAATCTGATCCAGAAAAGTAAAGATGATCGGATATTCAAAAGAGGTCTGAACCATGTTTTGGACATGCTTGAAGAATCTGAAGATCTTATGGAGGATTATAAAAAGATTGATCGAGATATGATCAGTATGATTCTCACTGAAGAGATCAGGCTGAAAGTCCAAGTTTCAGGACTCCTTGACAAAGTTAGGAGAATCAAGGAAACAGGAATGGAAGAATATCCAGTTTTGAAGAGGTTTTGGAGAATGTCAGGAACAGGGATTCCAAAACTCCATATACCATATACGACATTAGAACCAGAAGAGTTCATTGAATGCCAGAGAGCTTTCAGCATGGGAGCAGTACAGTTTTTGGGATTTAAGAAAATAAATTCCACATTCAATTGGGTACCCAGGATGGTCAGAACAGTTCTGAACAATGCATATCCAGGTTTGTTATGGTGGGTTGCACATATTGAACCTATCAGATTAGCGGACAGAGTGGTTATGCTATGGAACTTGTACCCAGGGCACTGGACTAAAGGACCTGTCCAGAAAGAATTCGAAGACTCGCAGTTTAGCGATGAAGATTGGCTAGAGTTCAGCTTGAACAAAAGTCATTATGAACGTATCAAAATCACCTGGAGCATTTATCTAATTGAATCAAAATCAACAAGCAAAGATTGTATATTCTTTGCAGGAGACAATGTGTTGGTCTCTATCAACTCCAGAGACATGCAGCATGCAGAGATGACACATCTGACAGACTTCGCGGTGGAGGCAGACACGATTCTTGAAGAACTCAAGACGTGGAAGGGACATAAAGAAGATATCTTTATTGTCAGAGATCAAATCCAACGCGCCATCAAAGAATTGATCAAAATGAAGGAGTCAGAGAGAGAAGTCTCAGTTGGGGAGATGATTGATGCTCTATACGACTTGGAAGGATTCTAGGCGCTGATCCAGACACGCGTCATACCCGGCATGGACGAGCGGATCACATCGAACATGTCATTTATATAGTTTGTATTTATTGTAAAAGTGTGCGGTGGAAGTTTCGCGGTAGTGCGGTCCACCTTTTGCTTTTTCTTATGCTTTTACCTTTGCTTTTGCGTGTCCTGTATCGAGTCAGCTTCTCGGGCAAGTTGAGCCCAGAGGCCTATATAAGGGACCTCCGACCCATTTGTTCGGGGAGGTGATTTGAAATAGAAATCAGAACGATTTCAGAAATTCTCTCTCTACCTTCTCTCTAAGCCTTTGTGTTCTTCGTGCGAAGCGATTCCCAAAAACGATCCTGTGAAGCCGCCGACAGGTAGTCCCCTTATCCTCTTCGTGGATAATGTCTTGCTGCTGTTTTTGATTTTTGCAGCCTTTCTGGACTCCCAAATCGGGATCTCGTCGGAGACCTCGTCGGAGACTTCACCCACTAGTGGTATCAGAGCGTGGGGGGGAGAACAAAGCCAGCCAGAGCGCTGCTTTCACGGATTTTCCAGTAAGGAATTTCTGTATCCCATGGTTAAAGGTCTTTATTATGAGCAGAAACGGCTAGAAGGAAGGGTAAGATATTATGAGAACAAAGCCAATCATATTTGGCTTAGAAAGTATCGTCAAATTCCAGAAGCCAGATTCTCTTTTGAGAACGAACCCGAAGTAATCGAGTTAGGGCAGAATGCCCAGGCAACTCGTGATAAGCTTGAAGGATTAAAGGCAGAAATTAGGCGTACAGAGTCTCAACTTCGACAGGCCAAGTGGTTAGTCGAAAACCTAGAAAGAACTCTAGGAGATCCAGAAGGAGAAGTATTTTGATTTGAACAGTAAAATATGGCCGGAAGAGGATCTGGTGTCGGACCAAATATCCGAGATATTTGGCAGAGGCTTGAAGGGAGAGCTTCGGGAGAAGCTTCCAATCAGCCCGGAGTCACTGTCTCTGATACAAACCCACACCGAGATACAGAGAGAGCAAGTTTATCAGGACGATATACTGCAGAAGATTACGCATGGCCTTTAGCAGGAGAAGCTCAAGAATATCAGGAAGAAGTTTCGAGTATTACTCAAAGTATCCAGGAATACCAGAGACAGATCCATGATATTATTACTCGGGAAAAATGGGAACTTGGGGATATAGAGCGTGTCTCCAAAAACCTAAATGAAAAACTCAAAAAAGTTGAAGACCTACAAGCCAAACTCGAAGAGAAGAGGAAAAAGAAAGAGAGTAAGTTATCTCCCACCGAAAGACTCGGTGTAAAACCTTGGGAAGCCAAGCTAGTATGGAAAACAATCTCCCAGAAACCAATTCCTTGGGAACGACAGAAAGGATCGTTCAAGGATTTGTTTCAGAAGATCAATAGGGAAGCCAATCCCTCATATCCCAGCCATATTCAGGAAGAATATAGGCCAAAGAAAGCACATCCAGAAGGTGTTCCTCAACATGGGACGATCCTAAAGCTAGACTGTGAAAAGGATCCATGAGCCACCATAGATGAATGGGCTCTAGACCTTAGATATTATATGCTATCAGTTGGTTTACAGTCATGGACCATAGATAGTGCACTTAATTTCGCAGGAGCTACCTTAAGAGGTAATGTAGGGAAATTTTGGGATAGGCTGCTGAGACACTCAGAAGTGAGAACAGCTATCCAGGAATATGTTACATTCCCAATTGAGGTTATACCAGTAGTTGCTGATTTCCTTAAACAAGAATTTGCAGGAAATTCACTGGTAGATCGGGATGGAGCATTGGTAGAAAAAGCTAGAACATCTTTAACCAAAATCTAAATTTGTGACATGTGTTACTTTGAAGAATATCTTTGCGAGTTTCAGCATTGGTATTATCTTCTTGGACCAGGAGATCAAGCATATGCTCTAGATGTCTTTATCCAGAAGCTTCCAGGCCGTTGGCCTGAAATTGTTCAACAAGCGTTGAAGACTCGTCTTTCTCAGAGTGAAGATTTGCAAGACACTCTAGGAGTTCGAGCAGAAACAATAAGGCAAGTGATAAGACTCTATTGTATGCAGAGGCATGTCTTACAAGATGTAAGAAATATGCCATATATGAGTTCTTCTTGTTACCCAAAGGTAGAAGGTGTTGCAGGAAGATATGGGTGCGGTCCAACCAGGCAGGAGCTTGGTAAAACTCCACAAAGAACATTTAAAACACAGTGCCAGGATGGCCAGTGTGAAAGAAAGAAACCATTCAAAAAGGTCTGGAAAAGATTTGGAAAAAGAAAATCATCAAGTAGATTTTCAGGCAGAAAGCCAGAAAAATCTAAGAGATTTCTTAGACCAAATAGAATCCAGAAGGATATGAGAGAAAACTTTAAGGCCAAATATGGGAAGTATCCCAAATTCCCTCAAGGAAAATCTCTATCTAGCTGTGATTGTTGTTGGTTTTGCGGAAAGAAAGGTCACAGAGCTGACAGTTGCCCAGATGCAGATAAAAGAAGGGGTAGTCTCAAAACAATAATGATGGAAGATTCATCATAAATATTGTTTGAGCCAATCTGGGGAGATGATATAGACTCAGATGATGAGAGTTTATATTCTTTATATTCAGAGTACTCAGAAGAGGAAGACTCTACCTCAGATGAAGAAGAAGTAAGTAACCCTATTTTGAGCCAGCTTCGAATAGCCATGATTCGAACAAAAGCTAGTGCATCAGAAGACTCTCCAGAACTAGTAAAACTAGAGGAGATGGAAGGAGATCTAGTTCATTCTTCAGAAACTGAAATCCCTTCAGAAGGAAGAGATTGTCAAGAATGGAAGATGCCCAGAGTTGATTGGTCTGAGGTATACCAGAATTCTTGGGTACCATATCGAGAAATGACCAAGATCTTTGAAGATGAAGAGACAGTTGAAGTCTATAAAACAGATAGAGGATTATTTTCAATTCCTTTGCTAAAACCAGAAAGGGTTAACAAGGCAATCCAGAAAAATGCAAAGTATGTGCATTTTGGAATAATCCAGATAGGAGTAGATCCTCTTATCAGAAAAGGACAAGATCTACCTGTCCTAATTGCGGTTGTAGATGGCAGTTTAGCCAATTTCTCCAATGCATTATTAGGAGGAGAACGTGCAAATCTACATGAAGGAGCAGCATGGGTAAAGGTAATACCAGACTTACATGTTGTTCTTATGGACAAAAGTATTAGTAGAACTCTAGAAGTAAAGATCAACACGAGGAACTGGCAGAAGACATTGGGATGTCCACCCGACAGGAGATGTGTCAGAGTAATTACTCGTCTCTATGTGAAGTTCTATAATACTGGAAAGCCAGCTCTAAGGAAGGGTGTGGAAAGATTTACACATCTTTTTCAGGATTAAGGAACATCAATTAGAGTAATGACACCACAGGTGATAAACCCCAAGAGGCTAACTTGGCCTAGAGAATGGGTTTCACCAAATCCAGAGGAAGAAAGAAGGCAGAAGCTACTTATTCCAGATGTTATTAGACAAGTTGGAAATAGACTTGTTATCTCTGAGGTCAGAGATGATGAAGATGATCTTAGATCGGAAGGATCAAGATCAGACAGATCAGATTTGAAGATAGAAGACTTCAAATCAGAAATACTGGAGAACCATCTGGAAGATCCAAGGATCTCAATTAGAAAAGATGAAGGTACTTCAGTAGAAGCACCTAGAACATCAATTTCCAGAAGGATAGTTGGACAGAGGACTGTTCGACTACCTATCTATGAGGATGAAGAAACTCATGTAGGATATATGGGATCTTCATTACTCAGTGCAAAGATAGAGGAATGGGCTACATTAGTAAAATTAAGTATTAATGAAACAACATGTATTGCCCTAGTTGATACAGGATGTACATTCTCCTGTACAAGAATTCGATTTTCAGGAGTAACCTGGGAATCTTCAGAGTTGCAAGTTACAGTTGGTAATAATGCAACAGTTCTGATTCAAGAAGTAGCCAAGGATGTTCAGATTGAACTCAATGGTAGGATATATATAGAGCAGATGCTTTGCTTTATTCCTCAATTGCCAGATGACTTCTTGATTGGAAATAGGTTCCTTAGAAGGTATCAACCAGTAACGATATTTTCAGAAGGAATTATCCTTGACAACTATTTGATTCCAACCGTATCTGGAAAAACCAGAATGGTCCCAGATAAGAAAGTATCTACTGTTAAAGTGGAAGTCTATCTAGATGAAGATAGAGAATACCACAGAAAGATTGAGCAGTGGAAAGAACTAGTTGGATTAAAGGTCCTGAGGATTAATGAAGAAGAGGCATTGGCCAAGATAAAAGAATACTTATCAGAAAATTGGTCAGAAAATCCTCTGAAACTATGGCAGAAGGCAATGCCAGAAGCTACCATCACCCTGAAGGATCCTGGTACAGTGATCAGATGTAAGGGAATTGCCTATCCAGATGAGATGGTTAAGGAATTTGAGAAACAGATTCTGGAATTAATCAATCTTGGACTAATCAAGCACAGTGAAAGTCCTCACAGGAGTGCGGCATTCATGGTAATGAATCATGCAGAAAAACTGTGTGGTAAGGCCAGAATGGTTATAGATTATCGTGATCTCAACTGTGCTACAAAGGATGATGGCTACAATCTTCCTAACCAAGAAGCTTTGAGAAGAAGGATTAGGAATGAAAGGCCGATGGTATATTCTAAGTTTGATCTCAAGTCAGGATATTGGCAGATAAAGATCAAAGAAAAAGCTATACCATTGACAGCATTTACAACGCTAGTTGGCTTGTTTGAATGGCTAGTGATGCCATTCGGACTCAAGAATGCACCAGGAATATTCCAGAGAAGAATGGATAAGGCATTCAATAGATTATCACAGTTTGTGGCAGTCTATATAGATGATGTGCTTGTATTTAGTAAAAATACAAAAGAACATATAAAACATTTGCAGCAGGTGGCTGAAGTGTTTAGAGAAGAAGGGATGATACTTTCAGAAAGAAAGATCATTTGGATGCAACCAAAGATAGAATTCTTGGGATTGCAGATCCAAGGAAGTAGAGAAAAGCTTCAACCGCATATTGCAGAAAAGCTACAAACTTTCCCTGACGATCTTACAGATCGTAAGAAAATACAGGTGTTTCTCGGTATGCTAAGTTATGCCAGAGCATACATCTGAGATTTAGCAAAAATCTCAGTTCCAATACAGAAAAAGGTATCCAGTAAGGTACCTTGGGATTGGACAGAAAAGGATTCTGAAGTAATCAGAATTCTGAAGCAGAAAGCACAGAACCTCCCAGAATTGGAGTATCCAGATGGGAGTTAAGATCAGCTTATCTTAGAAACAGATGCATCAGACTCAGCATGGGGATGTATCTTAAAGATAAGTAAAAACCATAATGATAGTATCAGCCGATACTGGAGTGGATGTTTTAACAAGGCAGAGAATAATTATCCTATCAACGAAAGAGAATTGCTGGCTGTCCTTAAAGGAATTAGGGCTAACGAGCTTTTCTTGGGAAAACCTTTTACTATAAGAACAGATAGTTCTTATATAAAGAATTTTATGAGAATTAAATTGAAAAGGTTTACACAGGCACGACTTGTACGGTGGAGGAATGAATTGCAATATTATAACTTTAATATAGAAAATATTAAAGGAAAAGACAATATCATTCCAGATGCACTAACTCGCTATTTTGACTCTTGTAGGTGCAATGGAAGAAAGTAGAAAATCAAGAAGATGCCCTGTTTGCATAGATAATCATTCTGTGGCAGAGTGCCCGGTTATCAGAGCAATGAATGAAAGGGTTGATCGACTTGAACAAAGGAAGGGGATTCTAGCAGAGAATAACCTTCAGAAGAGGGGATCTTCATCCAGAAAGGTTGAAAGATCAGAAAGCACAGGTTCCTCAGCTAGAAAAGCTGAAAAACCAGGAAATGCATCGAAGAGACCACTAGACAGTAAGTCTAAGGATAAAAGCCATATTGAATGCTTCGTATGTGGTCAGAAAGGCCATTACAGCACTCAATGTTTAGATAATCCGAGAAACAGAAAGGCTCGGAAGAACCAGAAGGTTGAGACGAATGAAATCTCTAAAGGAAGAGAGAAAACCATTAAGAGTTGGGCTGATCATGTAGATGAAGAACTTGAGAAGCATCAAAGGTCTCAGAGAGAACCTCAACGACAGAATGTTCAGGAAGAACAAGATCAAGAAAGTCTGGATGATGAGCTAGATGAAGAGCCCAATCCAGCAAAGGAGATATGGAAATATTTGCAAAGGATTCCAAATATTTCAAGAAATAAGTCCACAGCCGTGTATAATCTGATCCAGAAAAGTAAAGATGATCGGATATTCAAAAGAGGTCTGAACCATGTTTTGGACATGCTTGAAGAATATGAAGATCTTATGGAGGATTATAAAAAGATTGATCGAGATATGATCAGTATGATTCTCACTGAAGAGATCAGGCTGAAAGTCCAAGTTTCAGGACTCCTTGACAAAGTTAGGAGAATCAAGGAAACAGGAATGGAAGAATATCCAGTTTTGAAGAGGTTTTGGAGAATGTCAGGAATAGGGATTCCAAAACTCCATATACCAGATACGGCATTAGAACCAGAAGAGTTCATTGAATGCCAGAGAGCTTTCAGCATGGGAGCAGTACAGTTTTTGGGATTTAAGAAAATAAATTCCACATTCAATTGGGTACCCAGGATGGTCAGAACAATTCTAAACAATGCATATCAAAGTTTGTTATGGTGGGTTGCACATATTGAACCTATCAGATTAGCGGACAGAGTGGTTATGCTATGGAACTTGTACCCAGGGCGCTGGACTAAAGGACCTGTCCAGAAAGCATTCGAAGACTCGCAGTTTAGCGATGAAGATTGGCTAGATTTCAGCTTGAACAAAAGTCATTATAAACGTATCCAAATCGCCTGGAGCATTTATCTAATTGAATCAAAATCAAAAAGCAAAGATTTTATATTCTTTTCAGGAGACAATGTGTTGGTCTCTATCAACTCCAGAGACATGCAGCATGCAGAGATGACACATCTGACAGACTTCACGGTGGAGGCAGACACGATTCTTGAAGAACTCAAGACGTGGAAGGGACATAAAGAAGATATCTTTATTTTCAGAGATAAAATCCAACGCGCCATCAAAGAATTGATCAAAATGAAGGAGTCAGAGAGAGAAGTCTCAGTTGGGGAGATGATTGATGCTCTATACGACTTGGAAGGATTCTAGGCGCTGATCCAGACACGCGTCATACCCGGCATGGACGAGCGGATCACATCGAACATGTCATTTATATAGTTTGTATTTATTGTAAAAGTGTGCGGTGGAAGTTTCGCGGTAGTGCGGTCCACCTTTTGCTTTTTCTTATGCTTTTACCTTTGCTTTTGCGTGTCCTGTATCGAGTCAGCTTCTCGGGCAAGTTGAGCCCAGAGGCCTATATAAGGGACCTCCGACCCATTTGTTCGGAGAGGTGATTTGAAATAGAAATCAGAACGATTTCAGAAATTCTCTCTCTACCTTCTCTCTAAGCCTTTGTGTTCTTCGTGCGAAGCGATTCCCAAAAACGATCCTGTGAAGCCGCTGACAGGTAGTCCCCTTATCCTCTTCGTGGATAATGTCTTGCTGCTGTTTTTGATTTTTGCAGCCTTTCTGGACTCCCAAATCGGGACCTCGTCGGAGACTTCCCCACTAGTGGTATCAGAGCGCAGGGGGAGAACAAAGCCAGCCAGAGCGCTGCTTTCACGGATTTTCCAGTAAGGAATTTCTGTATCCCATGGTTAAAGGTCTTTATTATGAGCAGAAACGGCTAGAAGGAAGGGTAAGATATTACGAGAACAAAGCCAATCATATTTGGCTTAGAAAGTATCGTCAAATTCCAGAAGCCAGATTCGCTTTTGAGAACGAACCCGAAGTAATCGAGTTAGGGAAGAAAGCCCAGGCAACTCGTGATAAGCTTGAAGGATTAAAGGAAGAAATTAGGCGTACATAGTCTCAACTTCGACAGGCCAAGTGGTTAGTCAAAAACCTAGAAAGAACTCTAGGAGATCCAGAAGGAGAAGTATTTTGCTTTGAACAGTAAAATATGGCCGGAAGAGGATCTGGTGTCGGACCAAATATCCGAGATATTTGGCAGAGGCTTGAAGGGAGAGCTTCGGGAGAAGCTTCCAATCAGCCCGGAGTCACTGTCTCTGATACAAACCCACACCGAGATACAGAGAGAGCAAGTTTATCAGGACGATATACTGCAGAAGATTACGCATGGCCTTTAGCAGGAGAAGCTCAAGAATATCAGGAAGAATTTTCGAGTATTCCTCAAAGTATCCAGGAATACCAGAGACAGATCCATGATATTATTACTCGGGAAAAATGGGAACTTGGGGATATAGAGCGTGTCTCCAAAAACCAAAATGAAAAACTCAAAAAAGTTGAAGACCTACAAGCCAAACTCGAATAGAAGAGGAAAAAGAAAGAGAGTAAGTTATCTCCCACCGAAAGACTCGGTGTAAAACCTTGGGAAGCCAAGCCAGTATGGCAAACAATCTCCCAGAAACCAATTCCTTGGGAACGACAGAAAGGATCGTTCAAGGATTTGTTTCATAAGATCAATAGGGAAGCCAATCCCTCATATCCCAGCCATATTCAGGAAGAATATAGGCCAAAGAAAGCACATCCAGAAGGTGTTCCTCAACATGGGACGATCCTAAAGCTAGACTGTGAAAAGGATCCAGGAGCCGCCATAGATGAATGGGCTCTAGACCTTAGATATTATATGCTATCAGTTGGTTTACAGTCATGGACCATAGATAGTGCACTTAATTTCGCAGGAGCTACCTTAAGAGGTAATGCAGGGAAATTTTGGGATATGATGCTGAGACACTCAGAAGTGAGAACAGCTATCCAGGAATATGTTACATTCCCAATTGAGGTTATACCAGTAGTTGCTGATTTCCTTAAAAAAGAATTTGCAGGAAATTCACTGGTAGATCGGGATGGGGCATTGGTAGAAAAAGCTAGAACAGCTTTAACCAAAATCCAAATTTGTGACATGTGTTACTTTGAAGAATATCTTTGCGAGTTTCAGCATTGGGATTATCTTCTTGGACCAGGAGATCAAGCATATGCTCTAGATGTCTTTATCCAGAAGCTTCCAGGCAGTTGGCCTGAAATTGTTCAACAAGCGTTGAAGACTCGTCTTTCTCAGAGTGAAGATTTGCAAGACACTCTAGGAGTTCGAGCAGAAACAATAAGGAAAGTGATAAGACTCTATTGTATGCAGAGGCATGTCTTACAAGATGTAAGAAATATGCCATATATGAGTTCTTCTTGTTGCCCAAAGGTAGAAGGTGTTGCAGGAAGATATGGGTGCGGTCCAACCAGGCAGGAGCTTGGTAAAACTCCACAAAGAACATTTAAAACACAGTGCCAGGATGGCTTGTGTGAAAGAAAGAAACCATTCAAAAAGGTCTGGAAAAGATTTGGAAAAAGAAAATCATCAAGTAGATTTTCAGGCAGAAAGCAAGAAAAATCTAAGAGATTTCTTAGACCAAATAGAATCCAGAAGGATATGAGAGAAAACTTTAAGGCCAAATATGAGAAGTATCCCAAATGCCTTCAAGGAAAATCTCTATCCAGCTGTGATTGTTGTTGGTTTTGCGGCAAGAAAGGTCACAGAGCTGACAGTTGCCCAGATGCAGATAAAAGAAGGGGTAGTCTCAAAACAATAATGATGGAAGATTCATCAGAAATATTGTTTGAGCCAATCTGGGGAGATGAATAGACTCAGATGATGAGAGTTTATATTCTTTACATTCAGAGTACTCAGAAGAGGAAGACTCTACCTCAGATGAAGAAGAAGTAAGTAACCCTATTTTGAGCCAACTTCGAATAGCCATGATTCGAACAGGAGCTAGTGCATCAGAAGACTCTCCAGAACTAGTAAAACTAGAGGAGATGGAAGGAGATCTAGTTCATTCTCCAGAAACTGAAATCCCTTCAGAAGGAAGTGATTGTCAAGAATGGAAGATGCCCAGAGTTTATTGGTCTGAGGTATACCAGAAGTCTTGGGTACCATATCGATAAATGACCAAGATCTTTGAAGATGAAGAGACAGCTGAAGTCTATAAAACAGATAGAGGATTATTTTCAATGCCTTTGCTAAAACCAGAAAGGGTTAACAAGGAAATCCAGAAAAATGCAAAGTATGTGCATTTTGGAATAATCCAGATAGGAGTAGATCCTCTTGTCAGAAAAGGACAAGATCTACCTGTCCTAATTGCGGTTGTAGATGGCAGTTTAGCCAATTTCTCAAATGCATTATTAGGAGGAGCACGTGCAAATCTGCATGCAGGAGCAGCATGGGTAAAGGTAATACCAGACTTACATGTTTTTCTTATGGACAGAAGTATTAGTAGAACTCTAGAAGTAAAGATTAACACGAGGAACTGGTAGAAGACATTGGGATGTCCACCCGACAGGAGATGTGTCAGAGTAATTACTCGTCTCTATGTGAAGTTCTATAATACTGGAAAGCCAGCTCTAAGGAAGTGTGTGGAAAGATTTACACATCTTTTTCAGGATGAAGGAACATCAATTAGAGCAATGACACCACAGGTGATAAACCCCAAGAGGCTAACTTGGCCTAGAGAATGGGTTTCACCAAATCCAGAGGAAGAAAGAAGGCAGAAGCTACTTATTCCAGATGTTATTAGACAAGTTGGAAATAGACTTGTTATCTTTGAGGTCAGAGATGATGAAGATGATCTTAGATCGGAAGGATCAAGATCAGACAGATCAGATTTGAAGATAGAAGACTTCAAATCAGAAATACTGGAGAACCATCTGGAAGATCCAAGGATCTCAATTGGAAAAGATGAAGGTACTTCAGTAGAAGCACCTAGAACATCAATTTCCAGAAGGATAGTTGGACAGAGGACTGTTCGACTACCTATCTATGAGGATGAAGAAACTCATGTAGGATATATGGGATCTTCATTACTCAGTGCAAATATAGAGGAATGGGCTACATTAGTAAAATTAAGTATTAATGAAACAACATGTATTTCCCTAGTTGATACAGGATGTACATTCTCTTGTACAAGAATTCGATTTTCAGGAGTAACCTGGGAATCTTCAGAGTTGCAAGTTACAGTTGGTAATAATGCAACAGTTCTGATTCAAGAAGTAGCCAAGGATGTTCAGATTGAACTCAATGGTAGGATATATATAGAGCAGATGCTTTGCTTTATTCCTCAATTGCCAGATGACTTCTTGATTGGAAATAGGTTCCTTAGAAGGTATCAACCAGTAACGATATTTTCAGAAGGAATTATCCTTGACAACTATTTGATTCCAACCGTATCTGGAAAAACCAGAATGGTCCCAGATAAGAAAGTATCTACTGTTAAAGTGGAAGTCTATCTAGATGAAGATAGAGAATACCACGGAAAGATTGAGCAGTGGAAAGAACTAGTTGGATTAAAAGTCCTGAGGATTAATGAAGAAGAGGCATTGGCCAAGATAAAAGAATACTTATCAGAAAATTGGTCAGAAAATCCTCTGAAACTATGGCAGAAGGCAATGCCAGAAGCTACCATCACCCTGAAGGATCCTGGTACAGTGATCAGAAGTAAGGGAATTGCCTATCCAGATGAGATGGTTAAGGAATTTGAGAAACAGATTCCGGAATTAATCAATCTTGGACTAATCAAGCATAGTGAAAGTCCTCACAGGAGTGCGGCATTCATGGTAATGAATCATGCAGAAAAACAGCGTTGTAAGGCCAGAATGGTTATAGATTATCGTGATCTCAACTGTGCTACAAAGGATGATGGCTACAATCTTCCTAACCAAGAAGCTTTGAGAAGCAGGATTAGGAATGAAAGGCCGATGGTATATTCTAAGTTTGATCTCAAGTCAGGATATTGGCAGATAAAGATCAAAGAAGAAGCTATACCATTGACAGCATTTACAACGCCAGTTGGCTTGTTTGAATGGCTAGTGATGCCATTTGGACTCAAGAATGCACCAGGAATATTCCAGAGAAGAATGGATAAGGCATTCAATAGATTATCACAGTTTGTGGCAGTCTATATAGATGATGTGCTTGTATTTAGTAAAAATACAGAAGAGCATATAAAACATTTGCAGCGGGTGGCTGAAGTGTTTAGAGAAGAAGGGATGATACTTTCAGAAATAAAGATCATTTGGATGCAACCAAAGATAGAATTCTTGGGATTGCAGATCCAAGGAAGTAGAGAAAAGCTTCAACTGCATATTGCAGAAAAGCTACAAACTTTCCCTGATAGGCTTACAGATCGTAAGCAAATACAGGTGTTTCTCGGTATACTAAGTTATGCCAGAGAATACATCAGAGATTTAGCAAAAATCTCAGTTCCAATACAGAAAAAGGTATCTAGTAAGGTACCTTGGGATTGGACAGAAAAGGATTCTGAAGTAATCATAATTCTGAAGCAGAAAGCACAGAACCTCCCAGAATTGGAGTATCCAGATGGGAGTGAAGATCATCTTATCTTAGAAACAGATGCATCAGACTCAGCATGGGGATGTATCTTAAAGATAAGTAAAAACCATAATGATAGTATCAGCAGATACTGGAGTGGATGTTTTAACAAGGCAGAGAAGAATTATCCTATCCACGAAAGAGAATTGCTGGCTGTCCTTAAAGGAATTAGGGCTAACGAGCTTTTCTTGGGAAAACCTTTTACTATAAGAACAGATAGTTCTTATATAAAGAATTTTATGAGAATTAAATTGAAAAGGTTTACACAGGCACGACTTGTACGGTGGAGGAATGAATTGCAATATTATAACTTTAATATAGAAAATATTAAAGGAAAAGACAATATCATTCCAGATGCACTAACTCGCTATTTTGACTCTTGTAGGTGCAATGGCAGAAAGTAGCAAATCAAGAAGATGCCCTGTTTGCATAGATAATCATTCTGTGGCAGAGTGCCCGGTTATCAGAGCAATGAATGAAAGGGTTGATCGACTTGAACAAAGGAAGGGGATTCTAGCAGAGAATAACCTTCAGAAGAGGGTATCTTCATCCAGAAAGGTTGAAAGATCAGAAAGCACAGGTTCCTCAGCTAGAAAAGCTGAAAAACCAGGAAATGCATCGAAGAGACCTCTAGACAGTAAGTCTAAGGATAAAATCCATATTGAATGCTTTGTATGTGGTCAGAAAGGCCATTACAGCACTCAATGTGTAGATAATCCGAGAAACAGAAAGGCTCAGAAGAACCAGAAGGTTGAGACGAATGAAATCTCTAAAGGAAGAGAGAAAACCATTAAGAGTTGGGCTGATCATGTAGATGAAGAACTTGAGAAGCATCAAAGGTCTCAGAGAGAACCTCAATGACAGAATGTTCAGGAAGAACAAGATCAAGAAAGTCTGGATGATGAGCTAGATGAAGAGCCCAATCCAGCAAAGGAGATATGGAAATATTTGCGAAGGATTCCAAATATTTCAAGAAATAAGTCCACAGCCGTGTATAATCTGATCCAGAAAAGTAAAGATGATCGGATATTCAAAAGAGGTCTGAACCATGTTTTGGACATGCTTGAAGAATCTGAAGATCTTATGGAGGATTATAAAAAGATTGATCGAGATATGATCAGTATGATTCTCACTGAAGAGATCAGGCTGAAAGTCCAAGTTTCAGGACTCCTTGACAAAGTTAGGAGAATCAAGGAAACATGAATGGAAGAATATCCAGTTTTGAAGAGGTTTTGGAGAATGTCAGGAACAGGGATTCCAAAACTCCATATACCAGATACGGCATTAGAACCAGAAGAGTTCATTGAATGCCAGAGAGCTTTCAGCATGGGAGCAGTACAGTTTTTGGGATTTAAGAAAATAAATTCCACATTCAATTGGGTACCCAGGATGGTCAGAACAGTTCTGAACAATGCATATCCAAGTTTGTTATGGTGGGTTGCACATATTGAACCTATCAGATTAGCGGACAGAGTGGTTATGCTATGGAACTTGTACCCAGGGCACTGGACTAAAGGACCTGTCCAGAACGCATTCGAAGACTCGCAGTTTAGCGATGAAGATTAGCTAGAGTTCAGCTTGAACAAAAGTCATTATGAACGTATCCAAATCGCCTGGAGCATTTATCTAAATGAATAAAAATCAACAAGCAAAGATTGTATATTCTTTGCAGGAGACAATGTGTTGGTCTCTATCAACTCCAGAGACATGCAGCATGCAGAGATGACACATCTGACAGACTTCGCGGTGGAGGCAGACACGATTCTTGAAGAACTCAAGACGTGGAAGGGACATAAAGAATATATCTTTATTGTCAGAGATCAAATCCAACGCGCCATCAAATAATTGATCAAAATGAAGGAGTCAGAGAGAGAAGTCTCAGTTGGGGAGATGATTGATGCTCTATACGACTTGGAAGGATTCTAGGCGCTGATCCAGACACGCGTCATACCCGGCATGGACGAGTGGATCACATCGAACATGTCATTTATATAGTTTGGATTTGATCTCTGACAATAAATATATCTTCTTTATGTCCCTTCCACGTCTTGAGTTCTTCAAGAATCGTGTCTGCCTCCACCGCGAAGTCTGTCAGATGTGTCATCTCTGCATGCTGCATGTCTCTGGAGTTGATAGAGACCAACACATTGTCTCCTGCAAAGAATATACAATCTTTGCTTGTTGATTTTGATTCAATTAGATAAATGCTCCAGGCGATTTGGATACGTTCATAATGACTTTTGTTCAAGCTGAACTCTAGCCAATCTTCATCGCTAAACTGCGAGTCTTCGAATGCTTTCTGGACAGGTCCTTTAGTCCAGTGCCCTGGGTACAAGTTCCATAGCATAACCACTCTGTCCGCTAATCTGATAGGTTCAATATGTGCAACCCACCATAACAAACTTGGATATGCATTGTTCAGAACTGTTCTGACCATCCTGGGTACCCAATTAAATGTGGAATTTATTTTCTTAAATCCCAAAAACTGTACTGCTCCCATGCTGAAAGCTCTCTGGCATTCAATGAACTCTTCTGGTTCTAATGCCGTATCTGGTATATGGAGTTTTGGAATCCCTGTTCCTGACATTCTCCAAAACCTCTTCAAAACTGGATATTCTTCCATTCCTGTTTCCTTGATTCTCCTAACTTTGTCAAGGAGTCCTGAAACTTAGACTTTCAGCCTGATCTCTTCAGTGAAAATCATACTGATCATATCTCGATCAATCTTTTTATAATCCTCCATAAGATCTTCAGATTCTTCAAGCATGTCCAAAACATGGTTCAGACCTCTTTTGAATATCCGATCATCTTTACTTTTCTGGATCAGATTATACACGGCTGTGGACTTATTTCTTGAAATATTTGGAATCCTTTGCAAATATTTCCATATCTCCTTTGCTGGATTGGGCTCTTCATCTAGCTCATCATCCAGACTTTCTTGATCTTGTTCTTCCTGAACATTCTGTCGTTGAGGTTCTCTCTGAGACCTTTGATGCTTCTCAAGTTCTTCATCTACATGATCAGCCCAACTCTTAATGGTTTTCTCTCTTCCTTTAGAGATTTCATTCGTCTCAACCTTCTGGTTCTTCCGAGCCTTTCTGTTTCTCGGATTATCTACACATTGAGTGCTGTAATGGCCTTTCTGACCACATACAAAGCATTCAATATGGCTTTTATCCTTAGACTTACTGTCTAGAGGTCTCTTCGATGCATTTCCTGGTTTTTCAGCTTTTCTAGCTGAGGAACCTCTGCTTTCTGATCTTTCAACCTTTCTGGATGAAGATCCCCTCTTCTGAAGGTTATTATCTGCTAGAATCCCCTTCCTTTGTTCAAGTCGATCAACCCTTTCATTCATTGCTCTGATAACCGGGCACTCTGCCACAGAATGATTATCTATGCAAACAGGGCATCTTCTTGATTTGCTACTTTCTGCCATTGCACCTGCAAGAGTCAAAATAGCGAGTTAGTGCATCTGGAATGATATTGTCTTTTCCTTTAATATTTTCTATATTAAAGTTATAATATTGCAATTCATTCCTCCACCGTACAAGTCGTGCCTGTGTAAACCTTTTCAATTTAATTGTCATAAAATTCTTTATATAAGAACTATCTGTTCTTATAGTAAAAGATTTTCCCAAGAAAAGCTCGTTAGCCCTAATTCCTTTAAGGACAGCCAGCAATTCTCTTTCGTGGATAGGATAATTCTTCTCTGCCTTGTTAAAACATCCACTCCAGTATCTGCTGATACTATCATTATGGTTTTTACTTATCTTTAAGATACATCCCCATGCTGAGTCTGATGAATCTGTTTCTAAGATAAGCTGATCTTCACTCCCATCTGGATACTCCAATTCTGGGAGGTTCTGTGCTTTCTGCTTCAGAATTCTGATTACTTCAGAATCCTTTTCTGTCCAATCCCAAGGTACCTTACTGGATACCTTTTTCTGTATTGGAACTGATATTTTTGTTAAATCTCTGATGTATGCTCTGGCATAACTTAGTATACCGAGAAACACCTGTATTTTCTTACGATCTGTAAGCTCATCAGGGAAAGTTTGTAGCTTTTCTGCAATATGCGGTTGAAGCTTTTCTCTACTTCCTTGGATCTGAAATCCCAAGAATTCTATCTTTGGTTGCATCCAAATGATCTTTCTTTCTGAAAGTATCATCCCTTCTTCTCTAAACACTTCAGCCACCTACTGCAAATGTTTTATATGTTCTTCTGTATTTTTACTAAATACAAGCACATCATCTATATAGACTGCCACAAACTGTGATAATCTATTGAATGCCTTATCCATTCTTCTCTGGAATATTCCTGGTGCATTCTTGAGTCCAAATGGCATCACTAGCCATTCAAACAAGCCAACTGGCGTTGTAAATGCTGTCAATGGTATAGCTTCTTCTTTGATCTTTATCTGCCAATATCCTGACTTGAGATCAAACTTAGAATATACCATTGGCCTTTCATTCCTAATCCTGCTTCTCAAAGCTTCTTGGTTAGGAAGATTGTAGCCATCATCCTTTGTAGCACAGTTGAGATCACGATAATCTATAACCATTCAGGCCTTACCACGCTGTTTTTATGCATGATTCATTACCATGAATGTCGCACTCCTGTGAGGACATTCACTGTCCTTGATTAGTCCAAGATTGATTAATTTCGGAATCTGTTTCTCAAATTCCTTAACCATCTCATCTGGATAGGCAATTCCCTTACTTCTGATCACTGTACCAGGATCCTTCAGGGTGATGGTAGCTTCTGGCATTGCCTTCTGCCATAGTTTCAGAGGATTTTCTGACCAATTTTATGATAAGTATTCTTTTATCTTGGCCAATGCCTCTTCTTCATTAATCCTCAGGACTTTTAATCCAACTAGTTCTTTCCACTGCTCAATCTTTCTGTGGTATTCTCTATCTTCATCTAGATAGACTTCCACTTTAACAGTAGATACATTCTTATCTGGGACCATTCTGGTTTTTCCAGATACGGTTGGAATCAAATAGTTGTCAAGGATAATTCCTTCTGAAAATATCGTTACTGGTTGATACCTTCTAAGGAACCTATTTCCAATCAAGAAGTCATCTGGAAATTGAGGAATAAAGCAAAGCATCTGCTCTATATATATCCTACCATTGAGTTCAATCTGAACATCCTTGGCTACTTCTTGAATCAGAACTGTTGCATTATTACCAACTGTAACTTGCAACTCTGAAGATTCCCAGGTTACTCCTGAAAATCGAATTCTTGTACAAGAGAATGTACATCCTGTATCAACTAGGGCAATACATGTTGTTTCATTAATACTTAATTTTACTAATGTAGCCCATTCCTCTATCTTTGCACTGAGTAATGAAGATCCCATATATCCTACATGAGTTTCTTCATCCTCATAGATAGGTAGTCGAACAGTCCTCTGTCCAACTATCCTTCTGGAAATTGATGTTCTAGGTGCTTCTACTGAAGTACCTTCATCTTTTCCAATTGAGATCCTTGGATCTTCCAGATGGTTCTCCAGTATTTCTGATTTGAAGTCTTCTATCTTCAAATCTGATCTGTCTGATCTTGATCCTTCCGATCTAAGATCGTCTTCATCATCTCTGACCTCAGAGATAACAAGTCTATTTCCAACTTGTCTAATAACATCTGGAATAAGTAGCTTCTGCCTTCTTTCTTCCTCTGGATTTGGTGAAACCCATTCTCTAGGCCAAGTTAGCCTCTTGGGGTTTATCACCTGTGGTGTCATTCCTCTAATTGATGTTCCTTCATCCTGAAAAAGATGCGTAAATCTTTCCACACCCTTCCTTAGAGCTGGCTTTCCAGTATTATAGAACTTCACATAGAGATGAGTAATTACTCTGACACATCTATTGTCGGGTGGACATCCCAATGTCTTCTGCCAGTTCCTCGTTTTGATCTTTACTTCTAGAGTTCTACTAATACTTCTGTCCATAAGAACAACATGTAAGTCTGGTATTACCTTTACCCATGCTGCTCCTGCATGCAGATTTGCACGTGCTCCTCCTAATAATGCATTGGAGAAATTGGCTGAACTGCCATCTACAACCGCAATTAGGACAGGTAGATCTTGTCCTTTTCTGACAAGAGGATCTACTCCTATCTGGATTATTCCAAAATGCACATACTTTTCATTTTTCTGGATTGCCTTGTTAACCCTTTCTGGTTTTAGCAAAGGCATTGAAAATAATCCTCTATCTGTTTTATAGACTTCAGCTGTCTCTTCATCTTCAAAGATCTTGGTCATTTCTCGATATGGTACCCAATACTTCTGGTATACCTCAGACCAATCAACTCTGGGCATCTTCCATTCTTGACAATCTCTTCCTTCTGAAGGGATTTCAGTTTCTGAAGAATGAACTAGATCTCCTTCCATCTCCTCTAGTTTTACTAGTTCTGGAGAGTCTTCTGATGCACTAGCTCCTGTTCGAATCATGGCTATTCGAAGCTGGCTCAAAATAGGGTTACTTACTTCTTCTTCATCTGAGGTAGAGTCTTCCTCTTCCGAGTACTCTGAATATAAAGAATATAAACTCTCATCATCTAAGTCTATATCATCTCCCCAGATTGGCTCAAACAATATTTCTGATGAATCTTCCATCATTATTGTTTTGAGACTACCCCTTCTTTTATCTGCATCTGGGCAACTGTCAGCTCTGTGACCTTTCTTGCCGAAAAACCAACAACAATCACAGCTGGATAGAGATTTTACTTGAGGGCATTTGGGATACTTCCCATATTTGGCCTTAAAGTTTTCTCTCATATCCTTCTGGATTCTATTTGGTCTAAGAAATCTCTTAGATTTTTCTGGCTTTCTGCCTGAAAATCTACTTGATGATTTTCTTTTTCCAAATCTTTTCCAGACCTTTTTGAATGGTTTCTTTCTTTCACACTGGCCATCCTGGAACTGTGTTTTAAATGTTCTTTGTGGAGTTTTACCAAGCTCCTGCCTGGTTGGACCGCACCCATATCTTCCTGCAACACCTTCTACCTTTGGGCAATAAGAAGAACTCATATATGGCATATTTCTTACATCTTGTAAGACATGCCTCTGCATACAATAGAGTCTTATCACTTGCCTTATTGTTTCTGCTCGAACTCCTAGAGTGTCTTGCAAATCTTCACTCTGAGAAAGACGAGTCTTCAACGCTTGTTGAACAATTTCAGGCCAACTGCCTGGAAGCTTCTGGATAAAGACATCTAGAGCATATGCTTGATCTCCTGGTCCAAGAAGATAATACCAATGCTGAAACTCGCAAAGATATTCTTCAAAGTAACACATGTCACAAATTTGGATTTTGGTTAAAGCTGTTCTAGCTTTTTCTACCAATGCTCCATCCCGATCTACCAGTGAATTTCCTGCAAATTCTTGTTTAAGGAAATCAGCAACTACTGGTATAACCTCAATTGGGAATGTAACATATTCCTAGATAGCTGTTCTCACTTCTGAGTGTCTCAGCAGCATATCCCAAAATTTCCCTGCATTACCTCTTAAGGTAGCTCCTGTGAAATTAAGTGCACTATCTATGGTCCATGACTGTAAACCAACTGATAGCATATAATATCTAAGGTCTAGAGCCCATTCATCTATGGCGGCTCCTGGATCCTTTTCACAGTCTAGCTTTAGGATCGTCCCATGTTGAGGAACACCTTCTGGATGTGCTTTCTTTGGCCTATATTCTTCCTGAATATGGCTGGGATATGAGGGATTGGCTTCCCTATTGATCTTCTGAAACAAATCCTTGAACGATCCTTTCTGTCGTTCCCAAGGAATTGGTTTCTGGGAGATTGTTTTCCATACTGGCTTGGCTTCCCAAGGTTTTACACCGAGTCTTTCGGTGGGAGATAACTTACTCTCTTTCTTTTTCCTCTTCTCTTCGAGTTTGGATTGTAGGTCTTCAACTTTTTTGAGTTTTTCATTTAGGTTTTTGGAGACACGCTCTATATCCCCAAGTTCCCATTTTTCCCGAGTAATAATATCATGGATCTGTCTCTGGTATTCCTGGATACTTTGAGGAATACTCGAAACTTCTTCCTGATATTCTTGAGCTTCTCCTGCTAAAGGCCATGCGTAATCTTCTGCAGTATATCGTCCTGATAAACTTGCTCTCTCTGTATCTCGGTGTGGGTTTGTATCAGAGACAGTGACTCCGGGCTGATTGGAAGCTTCTCCCGAAGCTCTCCCTTCAAGCCTCTGCCAAATATCTCGGATATTTGGTCCGACACCAGATCCTCTTCCGGCCATATTTTACTGTTCAAAGCAAAATACTTCTCCTTCTGGATCTCCTAGAGTTCTTTCTAGGTTTTCGACTAACCACTTGGCCTGTCGAAGTTGAGACTCTGTACGCCTAATTTCTGCCTTTAATCCTTCAAGCTTATCACGAGTTGCCTGGGCTTTCTGCCCTAACTCGATTACTTCGGGTTCGTTCTCAAAAGCGAATCTGGCTTCTGGAATTTGACGATACTTTCTAAGCCAAATATGATTGGCTTTGTTCTCGTAATATCTTACCCTTCCTTCTAGCCGTTTCTGCTCATAATAAAGACCTTTAACCATGGGATATAGAAATTCCTTACTGGAAAATCCGTGAAAGCAGCGCTCTGGCTGGCTTTGTTCTCCCCCCCACGCTCTGATACCACTAGTAAACAATATTAAAGTAAATACAATATTATTGTTAATAGTAAACAATATTAAAGGTAAATAAAATTCTGTATCCCATGGTTAAAGGTCTTTATTAAAGTAAATAATATTGTTTACTATTAACAATATTAAAGTAAATACAATATTATTGTTAAAGTAAATAATATAATGTATATAATGTATATAATAACAATATTAACATATAATGTATATAATAGTTAATATAAATAATATATAATAACAATATTAAAGTAAATACAATTTTCATAGTTCTCTTATATTATATATATTTATGTATATTTTATTAATAATATTAGATATTATAAATTATATAGATTTATAAGTATTTTAATCAATTTTACGTAGTGATATTAATATATAATATACATATATAATATTTTCATTTTTCTCACTGACGTGCGTTTTTGTTTTCTTTTTTTTCACAGGGAGATCGTGTAGGAAGGGAATCTTTTTTAATTACGAATGCACGGGGCATTCATCCAGGCAGAGCGGGAGCGGAGCAGGGGAATATTCTAGAACATAATTTCTGTGGGGGCGAGAATCCATTCTTCCATACGGTGATCCCTTGGTCCATCAATTCCTGGAGATCAAACCTTGATCCATATCATCACCAAAATAGAGTTAGACATACATTGAGTAGGAGATCATTATCGGAGCTGAACCTGGAGAGAGGAGGAATCTCGCGGGAGATGCTTCCTCATTCGTTTTCTTTTTTTATCTGTTTGACTGTTTCAGTGTGTAGTTAAATAGATTGGGGGAATCGGGTTGTAGAGTACTGATCATCCATCTATTATTCATGTTTTTTAAATCTGATTTCTCAGTGCAATTTTGTTGCAAAATTTCTCTTATGTTCATTTTGATTATCATTTTACATTACCTAACGACCGACGAGTGTGGTAGAAAATCATTTCACGGTGGATCATTGACCGATGTACCGTTAATTGGAAAAGGTTAATGCATCTCTTCTATAATTTAAGTAGATTTATCCAAGGGTTAAGATCAAAAGATTGATACTCAAGGAAGTTAATCGAGCTGTGTTGATCCAATGAAGTGGAAACTCAGTGGACTAGCACCATTTTTCTGTGCACTGAGTAATTGAATTAAACCAAGCAGAAGTGGAGAATATCTTTTTAATTAGTTCAAAGCAGCTATGGACCCTGAAATCATCATTTCTATTTGTTCTCTTTTCAAGCCATATATTTTACCATTTCACCTTCGTTTTCACACTCACTATCAGTGTTTGTTTCTTGTTTCTGTTTAGGTTTTTTTTCTTTTTGTTGTTTTATTTTTAATTTGGTCTAGCACAACCTAAGTCCTTATATGTGGTTTTACACCCTTCTTAACACAGTACTAGTAGTTTGTAGGGTTTATAAATTTTAAATTTTTGTGTACTCAATGACTTCTCAGTCAAATTTTGGCATCGTTTCTGGGGAAGGCACGTGCGACCATGTTTAAAAAAACCAAAAAAAAATTAAATAGAACAAAAAATATACAAAACATAAAAAATGTACAAAAAATATCAAGAAAAGCTTGTTGTTGAAATTGTATGAACACTAGAGCTTCTATGTCAGAACATGGAATGCTTATTCAAGAAATCAACATGCATTGTTCTACACTTATAAAACAAAAGAAACCTGAAATGGAAAATTTGGATAATATTGTAGAAAATAAAAATGTCAATGGGACACAACCCTTAGTCCCTACCTCTAAGAGACCTAAGCTTAGGGAGTTTCAAATTCCTACTATGTCAAGAAATCCATCGTGTATCAAATTGTCCCCTAGGTCAAGGAGTTATGAGATCAAAGAGCCTCATCTTTCTCAACTGCAATCATTTAATGGTCTTCCAGTAGAGGACTCCTTAGAGTTTATCAGGGATTTTTATGGTTCTGTCTAGCACTTGCCTCTACGAGATCTTAGTGAGGAGGAGTTGTAGTTGTTTCCATTCAGTCTAAAGGGGAGGGCTAGGACATGGTTTCAAAATTTAGATGAGGAAATATTTGAAACCTGGGAAGAGGTGTGAAATTCATTTGTATCTAAATCCTATCCCAATAACACCACCATTGAGGTTAGACATAAGATCACTGGATTTGTCCAGGATAAGGGATAAATCTTTCATGAGGCATGGGATAGGATCATAGGTCTTTTTAGAGAGAGGCCCAACCATCAATTAGATCCCCATCTACTCATGGAGACATTTTATAATGACCTCCTCCCCTATAATCAGAACTTAGTTGATCAATATTGTGGAGGTGATTTCTATGATTCCACTACTGATGAGATGAAACAATTGTTTGAAAAGTTATCTCAGAGATCTCAGCACAATTTCACTAGGAAGATATTCATCCATAGGGAGGATACAAATCCTCATGCTTCTGTTATTTATGATAGGGTCCTTAGGGAGTAGTTTTATCACTGTGGGATGTTTGGTCACACTCAGAGATATTGTCCAAACTTTGATCTCCCTGTTTCAAGTGATGAGAGTTCCCAGTTTGTCGAATACATGGCTAGTTATCAAGGTGTCCATGCTCAAATCTCAAATCTATACCAATCTAGATATCAAGGTTATATCAATCAATCATGGAGTGAGAAATGGTTCACAATGCATCCCTCTGCCCCAAACAAGTAGCCCACTGCCCCAACTTTACACCCACAACCCAAACAAATTTTATAGAATCAATGTGAGGATGAATCTTATAATTCTCAAGGGGAGTTAAAGTGGATGATGAAACTAGTTTTGAGTGAGATCAGCTCATTTGAGAAGGACACCAATTCTATGATTCATAATTTAGAACTTCAAATGAGTCTAATGGCTAAGAATCAAGATGGTAAGGAAAAGAGCAAACTACCCATCACTTTAACTCCCAATCTAAGAGAAAATGTGATGGCATTAACAACCAGGTTAGTGCTTAAACTTAAAGAACCAGTTAAGGAGCCACCAAGGAAAGAGGAGAACAATGTTTAAGCTAAAATTGAAAATGAAAATCTAGAAAATCACAATTCTGGAAATATTGTAAGAGAGTTCCAAACTGAACAAATTGTGAAAACCACACCTGAGAAAGATAATGAACTAAATAAAATGAAGTGGGAATTGATTAAGGAATCGAAGAAGAAAGTGGGGTCTGAGGAGAAGGTGAATTACCTACCTGTTCTAAAACATTTTCCCCCTCTCATTCCCTTCCCTAAAAGAGTGAAGCAAAGTGATGAACCCGATTACCTGAGATTTTTGAAACTGATTCAAAGCTTCACCATCAACATTCATTTCTTAGAATCCTTGGATAAAATCCCTTCATATGATTCATTCAAAAAAAAGTTTCTGAATAACAAGAAGGATTGGAAGAAGTTGGATAAAATTTATCTGAATGCGGAGTGTAGTAAAATTGTCCAAACAAATATTCCACCCAAATTAAAGGATCCTAGTGGCTTTATCATTCAGTTCCAAATTGGAGGAAGTGGGCAACTGAATTTTTTGTGTGACAAAGGAGAGAGTATCAATATTATACATTTATCGTTTTTTAAAAAGCTGGGTCTTTGGGATATCCAACCATCTTTTTTTTGTCTTCAGCATGCTGATAGGTCACTCACTCACCCTTATGATAGAGTGGATGACCTATTAATAAGTGTAGGAAAACTCACACATCCCATTGATTTCCTAATCCTTGATATGGAATGTGAGTAAAAGGTTCCAGTCATCTTAGTAAGACCATTCCTTGCGACTGGTGGATACATCATTGATGTCTCCAAAGGTAAACTCCCTCTCCAATATGTAGATGATGTTGAGGAAATTTTGGTGTTTGAATGACCCCAACATGAGGATAGTTGTGATGTAATAGATGTTACTGCGAATCAATGTTACAAAATTGAAGTTAGAGGTGAGTATGGGTATTTCCCACTTGAGGAAATAGAGATAATAATTCCCTAACCCACTGAGAATTTTTCCTTGGCTTCTCATCTTTTCCCACACCCTCTTGTTGATGAGAAAATTATTTCTTTGAAAACCATTCTGGAGAGTGAGTCACAACTGTTTCCTGCACTGTCTCAACCTGTTTATGAAATTTTCCCTTGTGAAGTTGACTGTCTAAGAGCTCCTGAAGCTGGAGAATGTTCCGGGTTGAGCCCCGCTGAAAAACATGATGATTTCCATTATGAACAAGTGCATTTCCTTAATATCTTCTTATCTTCAATGTTAGATTTTTTGAGTGATGATTTCAATCCTGAACTCAAAAGATTCACATCATTTGAGTCCTTTGTGGACAATGAGAAAAATCTGTTGAAATATGAATTTGATAATTTATTCTATGAGATTTCTGAGTTGTCAGAGTTGCATCTTGTTTTGGGAATTGCTGAGGGTTTTGTTGATGTTCCCTTTTCAGTTTTTAGGTTTTAGAAAAACTCTAAGTGTGGTTGAAGCTCTTGAAGTATTCTGGATCCTATATGTGATTTTCATGGGCAACTGTTGAACTTTTTAAGCGCTAATGAACTGATTTTTAGAGACTCATTTGTACTGGACAACATGAATCCTCTTAGTGAGTTTGATGAGTTTTGGAGAATTCTAATTGGTTCTAATGATGAAAATGTCTCGAGTAGTCCTTCTATTGATTCCTTAAAAAATTGTGAAGCCCACACCATTGAAAACTCTTTCCCATTGAATGATCATGGTTAGAAATATTTACGGGAATAATGTCGGGATAGGGAATTTAAACCTAGCGCTGCATGGGAGGCAACCCATGGTTTACTTTTTTTTCTGCTTTAATTTTTTATTTTGAATAAATACGTGTTGCTCAATTGCTTGTATCTATGTTTGGTGAAAAATAATGTCTGCATTTCCTTTTCATATGATGCAAGGGGTCTGGTGGTCTTGGTTTGCTAAGAGAATCATGTTTCAGTGGTGGCCTCATTTGGAACATTGATGGTGGAAGGAGGCTGCAGTCAGAGAACAATGGATAACAATCCAAAACTCATGCTCTGGGTTGCATTTTACATACATTTTAAATTATTGAACACTAATGTTACATTTTTTTATCTTTTAGGTACTTAAACTGCACATCCATAGTTCATGCACATGGCGAATAAAGGGAGGCATTAAAAAATGAATTAAGAATCTACACGTTCAGGGGAGTAGTGTTTTTATGCTACAATTTGTTTTAATCTCCACGTTTTTATTGTATGTTGTTGTGAACTAAGTGTGAGGGATTTCCCACTTATTTTTTCATGGGTGTTAGCCTGATAATATCTACTTAGTTGAAAAAGTATTTTGAGATGCATTTTGAATCTTACTACACCCACTGTTTTTATTCTCATTAAGCTGATGCTGCACAATATTGCTAACAATGTTACAAATTGATGTATATTGGGTAATCTTTTGTATGCTCTTAAAAATTAAAAGCATGAACTTTTGAATATATCTGAAACTATTGTTGGGGTTGGTTAGTGGGGTTGGGTTCTTTTGTTTTTGTTTGATTTTCTTTTCTTTTATTTCTATTTTTTGTGTGGAAAAGAAAATGTTTGAACCCTGTTTTTACCCTCTCATTATCCTTTTTATGCAGTAATGTCCTTCTGTTTTGAACTTAAACTATCTTCCACCTTAGAATTCAACATTGGGGACAATGTTGGGTTTTAAGTGTAGGAGTGAGCGGTCATTCTAGTGTCATGTCGAATTCCACCTTCTTGAACCTGAAGAACCTGAGGTTGTAAAAAAATGGTCTTTTTTTTCAAAAATGGTTCAATATACTCCAAAATTTTCAAATTCTTTCATCACTTGATGGTCATTGGAGGTTCATTGGTACTTCATTTCTATCCTGTTTAGTGGATAACTGCTTGCTGGATGTTGAGAGTGGCACTTAGTCAGAAATTGTTATGTTTGAGTAATTGTTGTGTGGAATTGTTTATTGTTTTATAGATCTGTCTGTTTAGGAACTGAGGATGGGAGTGTGACATGATGGGTTTTGTGGAATAAGGATCATGAATTGGGGTAACTATAAGTTTTCACTGGAACCCAAGGGACTCACACTCTTTGAAAAATAATATTCAATCACTTTAGGAAGTCAACTTGATTGATTATTAGTTAAGTCCTTTGAAACTGGAGTAAAATGGGAAAATGAGATCCCACAGTGTGTATATTAGACAAGGTGCGTCAGGTGTGTTTCTGTGAATAAATAATGTCATTTCAACTTTAATAAGTGCTATGCGATGTGCTCTGCATATGGAATATGGCTGGGAAAAATTAAAATAAAGTGCCCTTGTCAAAAATGAACTCATTAAGGTGAGGTGAATTTTGAACCCAGATGAAGAGGGGACCAATTGACTTGTTTATTTTTTATTTGAATTGAATCAGTAAAGTGAAAAAATTAAAAGACTTTAATTTTTGGAACTCGGGGCAAGGTGAGAATGGAAGGTGCCATTGGTTAAGTATTGAGTTTCACTTCATCAAACCTGTAACACTCCTTGAATTAGAACTTGAATTGGAAGGCAAAGTATGACAGTTATTGAGTACACATAGGAGGCATGACATACTTGACATTGTGTGAATTTGTGATGATCATGACTTCCAGTGAGTTTTTTAAGA
Organism: Viscum album; assembly: GCA_963277665.1. NCBI lineage: Eukaryota > Viridiplantae > Streptophyta > Magnoliopsida > Santalales > Viscaceae > Viscum > Viscum album. Next base: position 349,468,950 of record OY728140.1, read on the forward strand.
TATGCATGACATCATTTTTGAACACCTTTGAAAAGCCAGACCCACTGTTGGTTGTCTTCCTCTAGATATTAAATTTTAATCATGCACCTTTTTAACTGAAACTCAAAAAAACATATATCTATTTTAAAGTCAAATTCAAGTACTTGTTTGAGGACAAAAGAAGTTTTAAGTGTCGGGGAGTTTGATGTGGCTCATTTTTAATACTCTTTTCCATATCCTTTTTATATTTTTAGTAATGTACACATGTTACTTTTTATGTCTTTAAATAATTAAATTAGTTTTAACAATTTAATATTATTCAATTAATATTTCTTATTCTTTAATTTACTTTATTAATTATTTAATTAATTGGTTAATTAATTTAAGTTATTGACTTTAAATGTTTTAATTTTTTCTTTAATTAAGTTGTTTATAATTTTTAATAAAAATAAATTAATTATTTTAAATAATGCATAATTAATTTTTTTATATAACATTGTTTTATTTATTTAGTTCTAAATTCAATTCATTTTAATTTAATTGATTAATTTATTAATCTATTTTTATTTTTATTAAATTATTAATTTATCTAATTTTTTTTTTGTGTGTTTATTTTGCAGGTGTTCAGGTAGCACCGATTCAAGGATCTCACTCATTTCTGTCTCATAAAAACTGTGAGGGTCACTCACGGTGACACAAAAAAACGGAGGCACCATTTGGTTAACCTTGCTGACTCGCCTCTTCCACCTATCTTCACGGTTCCACTGCCTTCACCCTTTTTAAAGGGTGGCACTCCCTCACGGTCTCACTGTTTCCACCCTTCCTTCTCCAATCTGTCTCACCTCAATCCATCACGCAGTCCTCCATCCTCTCTTCTACTATTGATACCGACGCCACAAGTTGATGATTCCATTCTCACCACCACTATAAAACCGTGAATCACTAGTAGAAACACAAGAAATAGAGACACTTCAACCAGCAGTTCAAAATCATGAATTCAATTCAAAATCACGAATTCACACCAACAACAAGAAAACACACATCAGCAGATCAAGTAAGGAAAACCTCAAAATCCCATGTTTCGTTCAGAATAGAGAAAACACAAACAATGTTTACAGATTCAAAACAGATCTGGCACATCTGCCTTCACCGTCCCTTGCCTTCTTCCCTTCAGTCGACCGCCACTCCACAACCCTCCTCACCTTGCATAGCCGCCGATCAGGCCACTCCCCATTCAAACCCCTAGCCTCGCCCTCTCCCTCTTCATTATGCGCTGAAACCCCACTCATCTGCGCATCTATCCCTCTTCTCCTGCCTTGACCTCATCTCAGCCCTCACTTGAAACCCTAACCCATCTCATCCCGTCGATCTCCCATGTGCCATCCGAGCCTTCAGCCTAAGCCGCCTCTTCCAGCTCTCCGAATCAAGTCCTAGCCTCGCCCTCTCCCTCTTTTATTTTTATTATTATATTATAATATATAATAACCTATATATAATATTTAATACCTTTATTGACATACATCGAAATATAACTAATATAACATATATAATAACATATAATGTATACAATAGTTAATATAAATAATATATAATAATAATGTTAATGTAAATAAAATTTTAATTGTTATGTTATATTATATATATTTACGTATATTATTAATAATAATATTAGATATTATAATATATATTTGTAATTATTTTCATTAATTTTAAGTAGTGATATTAATATATAGTATACATATATAATATTTTCATTTTTTCTCAATGACGTGAATTATTGTTTTCTTTTTTTTTTGCACAAGGAGATTGTGTAGGAGGGGAATCATTTTAAGTTACGAGTGCATGGGGCATTTATTCCGGGAGAGCGGGAGGGGATCTGGGTCATATTCCAGAACTCCACTCCATGGGGAGAGCATCCATTCTTCCATCTGGAGACCCCTTGATCCATCTATTCCAGGCGATCAACCCTTGATCCAACACATCACCAAAACAGATGTAGAAAACATTGAGCAGGAGATCAGTATCGTAGCTAAAGCTGGACAGAGGATAAATCTCATGGGAGATGCTTCTTCATTAATTTTCAATTTCTATCTCTTTAACTGTTTTAGTGTGTATTTAAATAGATTAGGGTAATCGGGCTGTAGAGAACCGATCATCCGTCTATTCATCATTTTTTGTTAATCTGATTGCTCAGTGCGATTTCGTTTCTCAGTTTTCTCTTCTGTTCATTTTGAGTATCATTTTACATTACCTAACGACCGATGGGTGTGGTAGTGTAGCATTTCACCGTGGATCATTGACCAAAGTACCGAGAATTGGAAAAGTTCAATGCATGTCTTCTCCAATTTAATCATATTTATCCAAGGGTCAAGATTGAACGATCGAAACTCAAGGAAGTTAATCGAGCTATGTTGATCCACTGAAGTGGTAAATCAGTGGATTAGAACCATTTCTATATGCACTAAGTAATTGAATTAAACCAAGCAGAAGTGGGGAATATCTTTTTATTCATTTCAAAGCATCCAAAGGACCCTAAAATCTTCATTAATGTTTGTTATCTATTCATTCCATATATTTTACAATTTCACCTTCGTTTTCACACCCACTATCAGTGTTTTTTTCATTGTTTACGTTTAATTTTTTTTTGTTATTTTTTTTCTTTTTGTTGTTTTAGTTATAATTTGGTCTAGAGCAACCAAAGTCATTTTCTGTGGTTCGAAACCCTTCTTACAAATGTACTAGTAGTTTGTAGGATTTATAAATTATAAATTTGGGCATACTCAATGACTTCACGGTCAATGGAGCTAGAAATCATAAATGAACATTTTATAGGGTCAAGTGGTGGTCTCTAAAAGAATTATATAGTCCAATATTTTTCACCCAAACATTTTCCTTTGTCATTTATGGAGAGGACTATTGGGAATGAACTTACCTTTTACTCAGGCCACCCATTGCAGGTTTTTACCTGACAAGTCTTGTGACTTTCCTAATTTCTTCAAAATTCTTGGAATTTTTCCTATTCTATTTGAGGTTCATGCCTAATGAGTAGAGTCTTGAATTTTTACCAGGATTCTGTATTTTAGGTTTCAATCTGGGGCGTAATATATCTCATTAAAATGTTAATTTTAGGACTTCTAATCTAGAGTAAGGATTTTTGTTGTTTAAGGTCACCCAACATTGATCAAAATACGAGTTATCTTACTTATTATTGATGTAATGGTTTAATCAACATGAATTGAAGAATAATTTCACTAATGTAGATACTATTGAGGAAATTTGGAATTTAGTTTAAGGTTATAGTGCATGGACCAAAGGAGTCTGTTGTTTAATGTCTGACATCTTCAACCAAATATTATTGTCACTCATAATCATAAAACATTGAACAAAGGGTGCGATAATAAATCTATTGAGGGTGAGATAACTGATTATATATGGAGAGCCCAATGATAGCATAGAAGATATCATAAATAGTTTCATGTAGTTTAAGGTCACAATTCTCAGATCATTGTGTTATACAGTTTAGGGTATCAAAAAATGACTAAGAACCTAATTGTAATTTTCCAAGAGGATATTCTCAATCTAAGGATTTTTTATTTCCAAGGAGAGTATCTTGAATCGTGTAATTTGGGACTTCATAGGAAATTCACAACAAGATGTGGATGGGAGCATGATTTGGATGTCATAATATTTCGTTGAATGTGGTTACAATGAATAAATGTGCAACATCAAGTCTATCTCATTCCCCTTGAATATTTGGGTTAAAAAAATTGTAATTAATTACATAAGAAGGTCCAAGTCAATGGGAAATGGAGAATAGTGGGAGTAGGTCGACAATTAGTAATGGAGAAACTAGTGTCACACTATTAGGGAATAACACAGAGAGATTAAGGAGGACCAATCTTCTAAGACCAAAAAAATCCCCTAGGGGTTACTTAGTGGCTCAAAGGAAACTATTTTTTTTCCATAAATTCCTAGTAGAGTCTATTATAATCAGTTAATTGTCATATTACCAATATCATTCCACAAGGGGGGACCAAGAGGATTCCCTCATGGTTCTTGGGATATTAATATTAATATGTATACTCAAGTAGTTAGGTTGGTGATGATCCAAACATCAGAGGAATAAATTATGGTTATACATAAAAAAATATTCAAGAAGGGTTCTAGAATTATAATCGTTTAACCACCTTTTATTTGACACATTCTAAGGGAAAAGGGTTATAACATAAAATTATTGAGTATAAAAGAACATGAATGGGTGGATTAGTCAATCTAAAAATGAGATTTTATTGTGAATTTTAATTTTTTAATGGAATATCTTATAATCTCTATAGAGGCTTAAGAAAAATATACTCTAACATTTTTCCTGACCATGGGGACCAACAAGTAAAACATGAAGTGATATAGGGCTAGGTATATGCCCCTAAAATCATTGTTCATTTTTCATTTAATTATCTAAATTTTTCATTAACATTTAATGTGGATAGATTTGTGAGAAAATACTTGACTTTTTCTTAGGCTTCCATTTGTGGGTTTTTATCTTGAAAATCCTTTATATCTCTTTTGATATATAGTTTAAGGACTTTCAATTTCAGATATGAATGGTCAATGTTTAATTTCATAGAGATACAACCATTGGTGGATGAAGTGTAAGGTCATACAAATCTTAATGAAATAGTAGGTAGTCTATATAGTTACAAAGGTAAGGCACACCCAATGTGAATGAGGTCTCGATGTCAATGTATATAACTTCAATCACAAGTGTACACAATTTTAATTTTATAAAACTTGTACCATATAATGATATGTATGAATTTATCTAGTCCAAGGATAGGAGATCAATTAATCACTACATATGAAATTGTAATAGGAATCAAGTCACACTTAGTTCTATTTAAGATATGTTATCCTAGTGTAGAGTCTAATATATAAAGACTCAAAATGAATGAGGGGACCATACACTGAGAAGTGGTTTGGTGATGATGGAATTTTACACTATGACCAAGGTAAATAATTTAGGAATAATTATATATCTTAAATGAATAAAAATAAATCCACACATAGTTGTTACTAAATAGTATCAGTATAAATATATCTCATTTATAGGAAAATAATTTTTTTATAAATCATTGTATGGAGTTGAAATCATGAGAACCTATATAGCTCATACATAGTATATGATATCTGAGTTGCCTTAGAATTGTGGAAATTATTCCTTATCAAAATTTTATAGATATAAACCATATTCTAGGTACCCTTATATGGATCTAAATCTTACATAGGGATGTCGGGTCGTATATGATGGACTACTCTATATAGATTTAGGTAATTCATAATGAACCTTAGGTCATGCAGTTTATCTTCATGAAAGACGAAATATGATTCCATGGATTTTAGGTTAGTATGATGAGGACCTCTATATTGGGGTAATTTTGCAGATATTGATCAAGAAAATAATGGGTTAACTCAACATTAGTGTTGACTAGGGAAGGAAAACCGGATGTGATTTTGTAATGGTATATGCACCAATATAATGTGGGGATTTTCTTGGGATTCAATGTTGGGCCCAAGATTAGTGATCCAAGTGTCACTACATATCTTTTGATAACAAGAATCAAGATTCATATAGTTCTTGAATGTCTTATGCACTGATCTTGATTATGTATAGGAGAAGAGTTATAAAATGTGTGGGTGCCCAGGTGGATAAAAAATTGATCTTAATTAAACAAGGACTCATCACCAGAGCATATCCAAGTATGGTAATTGATGTTGTGTCTGGAACTTGGATGGAGAATTATACATCATTGTGTCTCCTATGGTAGTAGGAATCAATCCATATATATTTCTCATAAGGGGGTATTTGTGTAATAGTCTATGTGAAACACGACATTATGGTTGGACAATGTATCCATAACCAGTGAATCCACAAGGAATGAAAAATTACCCCTATATAGATCAAACTCGTACATAGAGGATGTACATTTTTAATTTGGGTCATATAGAACATACCAATTCAATGAAGATTAGGTTTATATGGTATGAAACACTCTATATAGATTAACGTCATGTGAGATAGACATTATTTAATATAGATTAATATCATACAACCAATATCACTTTATATATAATTTATAGTCATTCAGTGGGGAATTAGATGACATCTAATTAAACATCATGAGATGAGTACATTTTCTATGAAGTTTAATGTTATACGAATTAGTATTCTGATTTTTTTAGTTTAAGGTTCTAAATATTTAACTAAAGAATCAAAGAGTTTATTCCCGTGTGTCTTAGAGTTTCCTTAACAGTTTCTATAATTCCTATGGGAATAACACATAAATATTTTACAAATTGGTTTAAACAAGGTGAAAGATGATGTGGTAAGTCATGTCATGAAATATCTAAACTGGATTTTATGGAATGATGAATTGTGGGAATATGTAAAATATTAGTAATAGGGATACCCCTACCACACCTTTAGAAGGTAGAAAATAGCAATTACAGGGTCCTTTCCTATAGGACCAAAAACATACCCTATGGGATACTTAGTTGATTAGAAGAAACTATGTTTATTTCTATTCAAATAGGGGTACATTCAAAATAGTCAAACACCTTATTACAAATTTATATAATAGGGGAGACCAAGAGGACTCATTCAAGGTTCTTAAGATGCCAATAGAAGTATCTTTTCTAAATGAATTTGTTTGACTGTGATTCAGACATCAAATGGAATGAAGTTGGTTGGGTGGAATAGGAGAAGGCCAAAAGGTCTCGGAATTTTCTAAAAATTTACTATCATATGTGATAGAGGTTATTTGGGAAAAATTCTATTCCTTAACTAAATAAGGAGTTAAATTAAATCTTATGAAAAATAAGTAATGTGCCAAAATATAATGGGGAAATATTAGTCATTGGTTATGAAAAGAGTTTGGGGTTTTAAAGAATAGTACCCTATGTAATGAAGGATGACATTGAATTAATGTCAACAATTACTGATCACATTGAGTAGTTTAAGGCCATAAGGATATATCGAAAACTATATAGTTTAGGTGCATATGGTATGGAACATAAGTCATGTAGTTTATATTTCCATTCTATGTAACATACATCATGAATTATAGGGTCTTACGATAAGTACCTTACACTATAACGTTATGAGTATTGAAACAAGGACTTTATCTATCCAATTTTTTTTTCATGATTCATCACTATTATAATAATTGAAGTAATTAACCAATACATATAATCCCACATGGTTCATGCTCGGTTTGAAAGACAAGGTGTGATTAGAAAACTATTCGTATGATATTAGAGAACTTAGTAGGGATGGATGAGCCAGGGTTAGAATGTTGCATAGAACACTGTGAGGGGAATCTATGAGGATGGAGAACTAGCTAGGTGAAATCCCAAAATACTGATTCACCCTAACAATATACAGAGATGCAAGAAGTTGTATCAATACATACGCAGGGGACTGGTATAATAACCAAAGGTATTATTGTTTGAGGTAATATTTATTAGATTTAATGGGAGAGAGAGTCTATATAGAAATAGGGTTAGGAAAATATGATGTGGATTGAGAGACCCATGCTATTATGGACATCTTTTTGGAGCTTTTCATATAGTTTGAGGTCACGATGCTCAAACCGAGTGAAGTTATTTCTATGGTCATGCATCCAAGACCAATAAATGACTATAAGGTTTACCATTATAAATATTTTACATTTTCTATATAATTTAAATTTATATGGTGAGGATGATATTCTATGTAGTTTCCAATAATCCAGGAGAGACTTTAATTCTCTATTGTTTTATTCCAGTCATAGTTACCTTTTATTGGATTAAAAAAGACTCATGTACACATTTCATACATCTAAATATTCTATAACTCAATTGATCCTTCATCTGTCTTCTTTTATAGTAGATTATTAAAGAAAAGGAACCCTTCAATCATATTATCTAATTTTTAATGGTATGGAAAATAAACAGGGGGACCTTTCATAAATGATTCATTTGGTATCTTGATCTTTTAAATCTTAATAAGGTTATTCTAAAACTAATAGATGTAATATGTGACCACATTATCAAGCCTAAAAGAATATTCCTTTTTTCATTTATCATTGAGATATGGTTTACCCTGACAATTTAACATGGCTTGTGTGTTTATCTCAGGGTGTTCACGTAACTAAAGAAGACAATTTGGTGTCATTGAATCCAATATACACTCATTTATATGCTACTGAAGAAAATCCCCGAAGATAAATGAACTCTTAGTTATATGCGTAAACAATCAATGGTGGGGTTATTAATTTGATGGGTATATCAAATCTACCTCCTCATAACTCTTGATCCTTGGAAGACCAGTCAAATTAGTGGATTTTTTTTTCAAAACATTCTCTAGTTGGAAAGAATATTCCTTTTATCACTTATCATCAACATATGAAAAACAACATTAATTCATATATATTCCACATATGCCTTGATAGATACTGGAAGATGGTTGAATTTGAGATCTAAGTGGTGATAAATAAGTTTTAATCAATTTAGGGGAATATTTTGAAGGTTTTTATGACAAGTAAATCGATGATTCCACGGTTAGACATGAGATATTTGACTATTATGGGAACTATGTGGTGATTACTAATGTTGAATGGTGAATGGAAGGCAATGGATAAAGGGGAGAATCATGTCAAAAATCTAGCATCCTTTTTGTTCTGGGTGATTCACTACATGGACAACCTATATAAAAGGATCTTGACATTTCATAGTGGAGAAAACATCCCTAAAGTAACTTTGTTATTGTATGTTCTGGGTGCAGCGGAAGCGCATTAGTAGGTGTACCCAACTTTAATTTTAGCGTTAATAATGATCAATCCAAGATCCGTCACGATAATAAAACACATGATCTTCAGAATAGAACGAAGAACGAAAAAGAAGGAGGGGAGTCCCAGAACCATATTTAGGATCATCATATGTTGGTTATAATTAATTTAAATAATTGACAAGAATTACAATGATGGAAATCTTTCTTCATTTAAGTTTATAGTCACGATCCAATGTGATCCATCGTTTTGTCGTAGAATCCAAGTGTAGGATTCCTCTAGCGGTGATCCACATGTGCTCCACCTATCTTTGGACTTTATGGAAGGGATATATGGGTGCTAGCGCAGAAGATCCTTCTCTTGTGAAGTCCGCCTTCGATCACCTTGATCCAGTGGAGGTGGATCTCTCTCTCTCTCATAGCATGAGAGTGTTATTGGTGGAAAAGGAATTCTCTCTTGGCATGAGAGAGTCTCCAAATCTGTTGTGCACAACCACAAAAATGTCTAGGCTAATGAGAATTATATAATTGGGATTTTAATTACATAGAATAATAAAATGAAATAATTACCTGAAATTAATTATTTATTTCATTTAATTCTTAGTTATACACATGTCTAATAATAGCAGTTGACTATTGTTATTACTTGACACGCTCCAAACAAATTATACCAAATATTATTTAATTAAATAAATAATATTATTTATCATAAATTCTGAAAAAAATACCCAACGTGTATATTTAATATATATGGTGTGTACTTTTATTTTTCCATCAGTCTTTATTTCCTCTGCCACATTTATTAGACCTTGAATAATGGCTATTTATTTCTAAAATAAATATCACTGCATTACTCGCTAATAAATATATTATTTCACCCACAATATATTCTCTCGAATAACTTGTGTTGAAATAAATGCGATCAGGAATCCTTAAATAATTATTAAACCAAAATCCAGAATAATATTTCTTTAACTTTTTAAATTAATATTTAACTGAGATACTTGGACACACATAGTGTGTGACCCTTTAGGCCTCTTTCTCAGTGGCATTACCCGAAGCCTGCCTAAAGTCCAAGGTTAGCATCTAGAAACACTGCAATCCACCCATAGAGAATTAATTTAATGTCGCAATGATGTGTCACCTCCTATGAACACTTACAGTGTAATATATTCCCTTTGTATCGAAATCTCAAATCAAGCGGGTTTCATGCTAGTGCCATCAACCCATGTGATCGATTATTCTTTATTTGACTTTCCATAATTGAAATCACCCATTCCTTACCATGGAAATGGATTTATTTAGGCAATATCAATTCTATCAAAGGGCATGAGATATCTACTTCCATTATGAAACAGAACGGATAAATCCTTCCTCACATTACTTATTAATGCAGTATCACTCATGAAGCACCCAATGTATCCTACCTGCTACGAATAGTGTGTCGTCACAGTTTTTGTCAATACATCTAAGTGCACGAGTTGTAATACCCATTAATAATAATCTTAAAGTCTAAGGACCAATACACACATCCGTATATAGGAACATCCAATGACACTATGAAATGTGGATTTCCTAATGGAGGGTCTCGTTCTCATAATATCCTCCTAGATATTACCAAGGGCGCACACCATGAGAAGGTGCCTGAAAGATTTATGAGTCCTCACCGCTAGTGGCATGTATTATTTTTGTCCCTCAAATAACATCATCCGACTATAGAACATATATTTAAGAATAATGTTATGAAACTTCCGGGTTCTCATCATAGCAGGGATCCACTATGACCCTTTAATGCAACAACTATCCTTAGTACATTATCACATGCATTGTCATGCATAAGAACATTCAAGATGTGATAAGGTATTTATAAATGAATAAAGTACAAAGTAGTTGGTTCTAGGCCACCCACTCCAACACACTCCCACTTGGACTAGAGACAACTGCAAACAACCTTTAACTCTCTAGCTCTCACATGTTATTCATGTTTCTGTTGAGATATATTTTTAGACATGGTTTCCACCATGTTCTACTCTGTGGATACGCTTCTCAATGAAACTTCACCCCTTTGATAGAAATCCCTCAAGAGGTGATACTTCCGGAGTATGTGCTTTGTCCGTTGATGTGGCATTAATTCTTTTACAAGAGCCACCACTACAACATTATCACAATAGAAAATGATAGGATCTTTACTTCTGGGAACCACATCAAGATCCAGGAAAAGTTTAGAATCTAGACGACTTCCTTGGCTACATCAGAAGCTGCTATATATTTGGACTCCACTATAGAATCAGTGACAACTGGTTTCTTTTAACTCTTCCAGCTCACAGCTGCTCCATTGAGACAAAAAACATATCCAGATTGCAACATCAGATCATTCTGATATATATGAAAGCCAGCATGAGAATACCCTCTGATGAAAAGCTCCTCATCTCCTCCATACACCAGGAATATATCCTCTGTTCTTCTCAGATACTTAAGGATTGTCTTAACAGTAGTCCAATGCTATTCTCCTAGATCTTCTTGATATCTTCCTACCATGCTTAGTGCATAGGCAACATCAAGCCTGGTACATAAAATGGAATACATGATGGATCCTATAGCCAAAGAGTTTGAGATATTACTCATTCTATCTTTCTCTTTTTGTATATGAGGAAACGTTTTCTTAGAAAGATGTAGGCCAAGTGACACTAGAAGCAATACCCTCTTGGATTGTTCCATACGAAATCACATTAGTATCTGGTTAATGTATGTACCCTAACATAGTCTAAGAAGCCTCTTGGATCTATCACAAATGATCTTGATCCCTAGAATGTAGGCTGCTTCACCCAATTCCTCCATGGAGAAACACTTGTTCAACCAGTCCTTAACTGACTATAAGACTGGTAAATCATTTAAAATAAGTAATACATCATCAACATATACTACTAGGATAACGATCGCATTCCCATTACACTGCTTATAAACACATGTCTCACATTCATTATAAATGATAACAAATTCCATTATGGCTTTATCAAATAGAATTTTTCATGGCCTGGGTTCTTGATTTAATCCATAAATGGATTTCTGCAACTTGCAACCCCATTTGGCCTCACCTAGTGTAAAAAACACTTCTGGTTGTGTCATATATATATCTTCCTGATGGTTCCCATTAAGGAATGTTGTTTTGAAATCCATTTTCCAAATCTCATAGTCATGGTAAGATGCTATGGAAAGTATGATTCTTATGGATTTAAACATGGAAAATGGCGGGAAGGTTTCATCATAGTCAATTCATTGACATTGTCTAAATCCTTTATCCACTAGCCTTGCTTTATAGGTGCTAACTTGACCTTCCATGTCCATTTTTCTCTTGAATACCAATTTTCATATAACATGCATTACATCAACTGGCTCAGCGATCAGAACAAATACTTGGTTTTGATACATGGAATCCATCTCATATTTCATAGCTTCTAGCCATCTTGTAGCTTCTAAGCTTTCTACTACTTCCTTGTATGGAATAGGTTTATCATTTTCCAACAATAACTATTAACCATCCTCGGTGACTAGGAAACCAAATATCTCTAGTTACCTTACCTCTCTTGATCTCCCACATATTACTTCTGTTTCTGGAACCTCTTCCACGGGGACCTATGAAACTTGTTCCTGTACAAACTCATGTGTATCTTGAGCATCAACTTCGTCAAAGTCAATCTTTCTCCCACTAACCTATTTGAGGTTATTCTCCCTCTCATGAAAGATAGTTTGTCTGGCGATAGTCACTTTCTTGTCTGAAGGGTTATAGAGGTAATATCCTTTGTTTTCCTTGGGACATCCTATAAGGATACACTTCATGCCTCAGGGTGCTAGTTTGTTTCCTGAGAAGGCCTTAACAAATTCCTTGAATCTCCATACACGCGTGTGTTACAAAATGGGTTTCTTTCCATTCCATAACCTAGAGGAAATTCCATTTTCTACCTTGGTTGGTACTCGGTTTAATGTGTATGCTTCAGTCTATAATGTAGATCCCCAAAAGAATAATAGAATATCTGCATGACTCATCATCGACCTCACCATGTCCAACAGGGTGTGGTTACTACTTTTACTAACACCATTCCACTGTTTTGTATAATGAGGAGTGAGCTGAGATAGAATAACAAACTCCTATAGAAGATCGATGAACTCTTGGTTCAGATATTCTCCACCTCGATCTGATCGAAGCTTCTTTATCTTCTTAGCAAGTTGATTCTATACTTCATTCTTGAATTCCATAAATTTCTCTAAGGACTCTACATTATACCTCATTAATTAGAAATATCCACATCTACTCAAATCATTAGTAAAATTAATTAAGTAAGAATATTCACCTCTAGCTTCTACTAGAAATAGTCCACACACATTCGTGTGTAGTAATCCTAGAAGCTCTGTGGCCCTTTCACCCTATCCACTAAAAGGCGGCCTGGTCATTTTACCTTGTAAACAAGCGTGGAATCTATCAAGTGGTTTTATCTTAGTAGAGTCTAAATAACCACCTTGTTATAGATTTTTCGATAACTCATCTCTTACTTGACCAAGACAGTAATTCCACAACTGGGTGATGTATTTGTCACGTGATTTTGTTTCTTTATCGATTTCCAAAACGTAGTTTTCATAATTTAATACATACAGCCCATTATTTAAATGCGCCATACCATAACATAGATTATTCTTATAAAATATGCAACCCTTATTTCCAAACATGAAAATAAATCCACTCATATCCAAACATGATACAAAACATATGTTTTTGGTTACACTAGGCACATAATAACAGTTATGTAAGACCAAAATCATCCCAGTTGGCAATGATAGGTGGTAATCACCAATGGGTAGCACATCCAACCTCACGCCATTAAAATCTAGAAGATCCATCTCTCCTCTAGAAATATTTCTAAATCTACTTGGTTCCTATATTTGAATACAGATGTGAGCCCCACAAGATGTATCTAATACCCAATGTGTAGAAATGGAAAGATTATACTCGATAAACAATGAAACATTAGCATCCCCGTGCTTTTGAGTGTAGTTCCTCTTTCAATGGACTTGCTTTCCATATGAAAAACATACTGCATCCCGTTCCATGCCCTACCTCTGGATCTTCCCCTTCGTGGAGGGGCAGTGCTCGGGGGATTTAGAACGTTTATAAGTCTTTGGACCTTTTGCCTTGTCCTTCCTTTTCTTATTAACCATAAGGAATGTGGGTTTGTCCCTCCCCATGTCCATATCTACCTGGTGAAATAAGTTCAGAAGTTTCGATAGACTCTTCTCATTGTTGCTCATGTTTTAGTTGACAATAAATATAGAGAAGGTCTTGGGCAGCGATGATAGGATGAGATCTATACGCAACTCATATGGAAACATAATCCCTAAAATCTCCAAGCGTTAAATGTAGCCAATAAGTTTGACTACATGAGTCCCATCTGGTGAAAACTCTCCATGATTAGTTGTAAACAAAGTGTTGGAGATCTCACATCTCTACTATCTCTCCTTCTCTTGATAGAGATCTTTAAGGTGAGACATCATGCTACACACGCCCATGTTTTAATGTTGCTTCAAAAGCTCATTAGACATGGTCGATAGAATGAAACACTTGAAATCTGTGGAATCATTTATATGTTTTATATAGAGACATAATTCCTCATTACTAGACTCTTTTCCAGGTGAAAATAGAATAGGCTCTTCCATCACATACAATTTCTTCTCGTGGTGAAAGATGACATGTAAACACCTCTGCCACTCTTGGGAATTAGTGCCAGTGAGAAGGTTTTCCTTCTAAAGTATGGTTCTCAATGATATGTTTGAATTCATTTTTTTTCTGTTTCTACAAATTAAGATGAGAAAAGGTTTAGTACTTTAATATGATACATCTGAGATAAATAAATAAATTAATACTTATTAGTCTCCCACTATTTTATCAAAATCCAATAGCCCTCACCAATGACTTCAGAATATTATATTGCTTGAATATTCTAGTGGAAATGATCCATATTTCCCTTAGGATTACCCCAACTAGGGTTGGTCAAGCAACTTGAAGGGTTTTAGGTAGGCATTCCAAATGCCAACTTCCTTAACTCGCAACTCCTTGATCCGTTAAGTGGATTCCCCAATCCAGAAATACTTTTATTTTGGATTTCCTCAACCTTTGCCTCTTGGTCACACCATGGCCTTCTATGGCAGTCAAACCTTAATGCGAACCAAGTCAATTCAACCTAAAACCATGAATTATAATTCCTTGATAATTGAAAGCACCCCAACTAGGGTTGGAAAATCACTTTGAACTATGTTTCGATTCTAACCATGATTATGGAAGGCTATACCAACATAATATTTCTTTGAGGGATTTTATCCTTATACATATATTTCCATTTTATTATCTTTGATTAAATTCTTGTTAATATTAAGTCGAATATACGTAAGTGACTAACCATGTCTACGAAAACATTTTACGCATAAGCCGGTATTATTTTAGTTCCTTCTTGAATTATTGTTTAATTCATTAATTGTGTGATCGTGACAACAAAACAAAAATAAATAATCCATAAAACTGATATAAATACAA
The DNA here is from genome assembly GCA_963277665.1 of Viscum album. Taxonomy (NCBI): domain Eukaryota; kingdom Viridiplantae; phylum Streptophyta; class Magnoliopsida; order Santalales; family Viscaceae; genus Viscum; species Viscum album. Next base: position 349,484,330 of record OY728140.1, read on the forward strand.
TAAATGTTATGATCATGATCTTGTTCTATTGGTTAGTTTATCTAGCAGTTGATAAACTAACCCAAGACCTAGGGGAGAAACACCTTGAACCTTTTGGGTTCGTGTTTACATCTTTCCACCTGTCCACCTTTGTATCTCCTTAGATTGGGTTCACCTTGGATCCTAACTTGAGCTGCCTCCACCAGCTTGGGAGCTCGATCCATTACATATGATTTTATCTGACACGCAGGTGAGGGGTAAACAAGGTTTTACATAAAATAAACCTTGGTTGCGTATGCCCTAAAAATTAATGAGGAGATGATAGCATGCCAGAAAATTTAATTTAAATAAATAAATTAAAAGAAACTATTCACATATAAAGGACTTGGTCGAGCTCATGATCATCCATGCATACAACGATATTGATGTATAAATAAAACTAGCATTCAGTTCTTTAATCATTCTTGTTTAAGATAAATCACACTCGAATCAATTAATTATATTTAATTAATTAATCCTTTTACCTTAAGCCCTTTTTCTGAATTTCCTTGAGATTCTCATCCATCATAATTTTAAACAAATAAATTCATTTAAAACTATCTTTGTACGTAACTTGTACCATGGATGTAACCCGGTTAATTCCCATTCATAACTACCAAATTAGTAGAAATGAACATTATGCAAATGTTAAATTAAACACATATATATATATAACACATATCACGTGTTATGCCTCATCTTTATGCTTGCACTATGGTACACGTCTCAAGGGTTTCTATAATATAATAATAAAATATAATAAATCTACATAATTTGGATGAGTACACGTCGCGTAGTTCCGACTATACAACTTTTACATTTGTTCATCATCTTTCTGAAGTACACGCCTGGGGACATGGCGTGTAGATGTAATTCGGAAATCATCAGAGTACAAGGCGTGTTCAGTGGGACACACATCGTGTAGTATCCATGTTACAAGGTTTCAAGCCAGGAAAGCTTTGCATGGGGTACACGGTTCAACCATAACCTGAAGGGACTACACACCGTGTTTAGTGGACCACAAGGCGTGTAATCCGGAAAATGTGTGACACCTGCTTCTGGTCAACATACGTTGTCATTTATGACATAGAAACACTCCAACACACAACCTAATTTGGTAGACCAGTCCGATGCATTGAACCTAGACTACACGATGTATACTTCTGAATACACATTGTGTATTCTAGTGTTTTACGTCCATGAACATTTGGCACCTCCGGATGAGATCCTCTGTTTTATTTTAATAAAAATTAAAAGAAAAATTTGTTTCTATAAGGTGAACGAGAAATGAGAGAGGAGGAATAGAACTCAAGATTCAGATTTAAAGAACAAATAACTTGAATTGAGACAACTAAATTATTAAATTTTTAAATTACCATCGAAAAAATAATTAATTATAATCAATGATATGACCCCTATGATACCACTTGTAGGTTCTGGGTGTAGCGGAAGCACGGTGGGGGGTGTACACAACTTTAATTTTAGCGTTAACAACGATCAATCTGAGATCCTTCACGATAATAAAATTTCGGATCTTTGGAATAGAAAAAAAAATGAAAAATAAAGAGGGGAGTCCCAGAACCATAGATAAGAACATTATATGTTGGTTATAATTATTTTAATTAATTGACAAGAATTACCTTGATGTAATTCTGTTTCATTGATATTTCTGGTCAGGATCCGATGTGATCCGTCGTTGCGTCGGACAATCCAAGTGAAGGATTCCTCTAGCGATGATCCACATGTGATCCACGTATCTCTAGATGTTTCTGAAGTGATCTCTCGGTTCTAGCGTGAAAGAGCCTTCTCTTGTGATGTCTGCCTTCGATCGCCTTGATCCGGTGGGGGTGGATCTCTCTCTTGTAGATTGGGAGAATTCTTGGTGGAAAAGGAATTCTCTCTTGCCTTGAGAGATTTTCCAAATCCATTGTTCATAACCAAAAAAATGGATAGGCTAATGAGAATTATATAATTGGGATTTTAATTACATATAATAATAAAATGAATTAATTACCAGAAACCATTTATTCATTTCATTTAATTATTAGTAATACCCCATGTCAAATAATAATAGTTGACTATTATTATTATTTGACATCTGCCCAGTGAATTATACCTAATATTATTTAATTAAATAAATAATATTATTTATCATAAATTCTCAGAAAAAAAGACATGGCTTGTATATTTAATATATACATAGTGTAATTTTCTTTTTCCATGTTTCTTTATTTCCTCCACCACATTTATTATACCTTGAATAATGGGTATTTATTTCAAAAATAAATATCACTACATTACTCATTAATAAATATATTATTCTGCCCTCAATATATTCTCTTTAATAACTAGTGTCAAAATAAATGTGACCAGACATCCTTAAATAATTATTAAACCACAATCAGTAATAATCTTTATTAAACTTGTTAAATTAATATTTAACTGAGATACTTGGAAAGATATAGTCTGTGACCCTCTAGGCCTCATTCTCAGTTTCATTAGGTGGAGTCTTCATAAATTCCAAGGTTAGCATCTCGCAACATGCCAAGGCACCCATAGAGAAATAAGTTATTGCCGCAATGATGTGTCACCTCCGATGAATGCTTACCATGTAATTTAATCCCTTTGTCTCGAAATCTCAAATCAAGCGGGTTGCATTCTAGTGACATCAACTCAAGTTCTTGATTATTCTGTCTTTGAATTTCCAGAATTGAACTCGCCCATTCCTTACCATGTCCATGGATTTATTCAGGCTATATCAATTCCGTCAAAATACCTAAGATATCTACTTCCGTTATGGAACAGAAGGGACAAATCCTTTCTCGCATTATCTATTAATGCAGTATCACTCGTGACGCACCAAACGTATCCTACCTCACCGCGAATATTGTTTCATCATAGTTTTAATCAATACATATAAGTGCATGAGTTTCAATACCAATTAATAATAATCTAAATGTATAAGGACCAATACACATATCCGCAGATAGGAACATCCAATGACACTATGAAATGTGTATTTCTTACTAGCGGGTCTGGTTCTCAATATCCTCCTGGATATTACCAAGGGAGCACACCATGAGAAGGTGCCTCAATGTTTTATGAGTCCTCACCCCTAATGACCTGTGTTATTTGTGTTCCTCAAATAACATCATCCATCCATAGAACATATATTTAAGAATAGTGTTATGGAACTTCAAGATTCTCATCATACCAAGGATCCTCTATGACCCTTTAATGAAATAGATATCCTTAGGACATTATCACATGAATTGTAACATAGAAGAACAATCAATATCTGATATGGTATTTATTAAAGAATAAAGTACAAAGTAGTTGGTTTTAGTACACGAACTCCAAGAGTTATTTTATTCCAACGATATTCATTTTCTTGCTACAAGTGGAAAATATTTTCTTTAAAAGAGATGGACTTATAAGATTCAGGAGACTAATAGGTAAAATATACGATGACAGCCATTCCCACTTTCATAAAAGTATGATTTGTTGATGATGGAAGTCCAAGATAGGACCTTAGCGATTGAAAATTACTCTGACATCTTATATGTGATTTATCAAACTTATATTCCTATGCATTAGTAAGGATAAATATGACTTCATTAGTGGTAGGTGGAACATTATCATGCTCTTCTCCACCAATTTAAAGAGTAGAGGATGGGAAATCCTACTAAGACTTGGATAACATATATGTGTATGATCATCATTTTCAAGAGTACTGCACTAGGTGAAAATTGTTCAGAACGAATTTATTCCTATTTATGAAAATATAGCCTCATATTCATAAAACTCTTATTTATCAATACATTGGTTTGTCAGTTGAATAATATTTATGGAGGTGAACTTTTGTTATCCATTACAATAGTATACTATTTATAGGTTAGTTTGCATTCTTCCCATATAGGGGGTATAAATTTGATTTGAGTCTAGACTATTTTTGGAATCTATGGGGACCCAACGTCTTTGTATCTGCAAGAACAATTATATAAAATTTTCTAAGGATTAGAATGTCATGACCTGAACCACTAGGACCCCACATGGGCCAATATTAATTCAAGAGTGACACCTTTATCCCACCTCTAATATAATAAGTTATGCCAACTAGTACCGAGTAGGAATATCACTATGATGAGATGCCTAAACCTAAGTACCTACTCTCTCACACACACACACACCCAAATACATGAATATGTGCATATATATAACAATTATGTATTCTCTAGAGATTGAAAAATACATACAACAACCACTTGGATACATATAAAAGTGAAACAAGGTAATATAATAGTAGAAGGGAAAAATAAATGATCAACAAGGTATATAGGGGGAAACCCAAACTAACAGTAACTGAAAAAATGTAAATTAAGAGAGATCTTGGAATAAAATCCTAGATTCTAACCACTAATGAAACTTAGTAATACCATGAACAACTAAGATCTGCCGATATGAGCTCCAACATAGTCACTAGTAATATGTATTTAATATACACAAGATGAAACATGTGTGGTAAAAGACCATGAAAGGGTGAGTATATACATACTCAGTAGGATACCTTCAAACCTAACTGTAAAGGAAAAGATTAAAATTGTTAGCTCAACCCATAAGGAAATATGGTAATGAAACCTATCATTTAAAAATGATCATGAATGAACCAAAATTAAAGGATAAAGTTGATCATCATCCTCATATCCATATAAGAATGATATGTCAATGTGAAACTCCCAAGTTACAATCTCTAATGAAAAGCAGCATGTGCAACCTCATAAGAATCCTGGTGGAGGGTCCACTCTTTGCTATAATACTCCATAGTCGATGTTGAAATAGTATAGTGGAAATCCCACTCCCCATCAGAGCTTGATGATAGGGGAGTAAAACACTATAGTTAGAGGACCTTCACCCTATCTAAGTGGGTGAGTACCAAATCTATCAATATAGGTTATGAGGGACTCATTCCATTTTTGGGATAAGGGAGTACCAACACTAAAATATATCTAATGATCAAAACCAATCACTTCCATTGACTAAGAACTAATAAAAGATGTATCCCTATATTTTAACCTTAGGTTACATCTCTAATACCAAAAAATAAGGCCTCTATTACTTTCTGTATGGGAAACAATTAATGATAGGCTACCCGTGGTATCTAATCTAACTCCATAAGTGGAGATACATGAGGTAGAATGTTCTGAGGGGAGTAGATAGCACATCCTATTAGTTTACATGGAATCTATCATAAAGAAAAATGTTTTTCATGTCCCAATACTACACTTGGTATGAAAAAGTCAAAGTACATTGTATGTCATATAGGTGACAGGATGTGTGGGACCACCTAGGGTCCACACTGTGTTCCTCACTGAACACGGGTCCTCTAGCCGAGTAGAAGTATAAAAGGTGTACATAGAGGTACACAACATGTAATCCACATGAATTTCATGAGCCTGTATTACAATGCACAAATAGGCTACCCATCCATGGTCCCATGGTATGTGGGTCCTCCGCATGGTGTGTGATACTTATAGAAGTCAAAAACCCTAACTTCCCTAAGATTACGGGGAACATAGTGTGTGATCCTCTAAATTACATAGCGTGTAATCATGTTTTTCTCAAAATATATTGGTTCTTCTTCATGTCTCACTGGATCCTCTGTTTTCACCACCTTCTACACATAAAACTATGCCCATGGCCCGATCTACAATGGAAACATCTTCTTCCATCATTTCTCAGTCACCACCAGTTTGAAAATAAAACTTTTGGTTACCAAAATTGGATTTTTCCGACCTATTTCCGTTTATATGTGGGTCATAATCCTTATAACAACTTCAATGATCTGCTATAGACTCACCCAAATTTCTAGAATTAGTGGAAAATACCTCTGATAATCGATTCCTATACTATAGTGGTTGGAAATCTGGATTCTTTTAGCTCACGCATGATCCATCACACCTCCCTAAACCCAAATGGTGGTTTGATACCAAGATCCGTAAAAAAAAATTACCTATTCACCTAACATCCTTCCACAAACCTTCAATATGTTACAGTTATCACAACCACCATGAGTCCATATGTTTGATCATGCTCAAACCAGTCTGTAAAAGTCAAATTCTTGTAGCCATGGCCCAATGATTAAGAAAACAAATAACAATGATATGAGAGAAATATAAACAAATTGATAATTATCGTTGGATGATGAAATTTTATCCGATTATCATAATTTCAAATACCAGAAGTGGTTATAATCATGGTACAAAAAAATTATAATTATGATGCTAATAAAATTATTGGATCATGTGAAGAACAAAAATCATGCAGTTAAGTAGTTAAATAATCCATTCGAAAATAAAAATAAGAAATCCCTAAAATAATGACCCCTACCTAAAGAATTAATGGATCCTTGGTGAAGAACATGTTCACTAGAAATGACATTTTAGAATCTGTTAGGTTCATCTTTAATTCTACGAATCTCCTTGATTTATTTTTGGTCAATCCATGAACCTATTTTTTCAATGAAAATGGTGGATCTCCTCCACCTCCTTTGTAATGTCCTTGGGTTATACAGTTGACCATTGAGATTTTACATACCTACATATTAAAAGTGTGTGAGGATAGGTCAAGTGTTTAATAAATTAAATAAATAAACTATATAATTTATTTATCTCACCCACCAAAGGCTTCCTTCCATAGAACGGTTGATGCTGACCAATCTTATGCGGTGCCTAGGGTAAACCCTATATTTTGGAGCCAACTGAAATTTAGATTTATCATATGAGTTTTTGATCAACTGAAAAAACCATTTACTCTGAAACGGTGAAAATGAAGGATGTAATATATTTAATGTTTTAATATGTTAATTCCCAAGAAACTATACCAAATCAAAGAAAAAAATACAAATATTATTAAAGAAAATATTAAATGGATTGAATTCCAAAAATGAGATTTGTTACATTCTACCCAATTTAATGGATCTTCACCCCAAAAAGCATAATATACACAAAAGGGAGATGGTATAGAGATCACATATTTCTCTCTTTCTCATACGTTCTCTCTAGCACTCTACCATGATGAAAATGAACTCAAATCATAGAAATGTATTATCCTCAAAGGATCTTCTCCTATCAATCCTTAATTGGTATTGGGTACTCCAAGAAGGATGCTACATCCTTGATGTCTATCTTACCCATGTCAACAACATGTGATGGTTCATGCCTGAATATCCCTAGCTATGACAGATGAAATATGTCATTCACTTAGTCCAACTATGGGGGTAAGGATAAGTGCTATGCAACTTCACCAACTGAATACATAATCTTGCATGACCCAATTAACCTCTATGAAAAGATTACTAATTTAACCAAAACACTGTAATCCACATTGTTGGGAAACTCTCAATAATTCATAGTCTCCATTCTTTAAATCTACAGTTCTATAACGTATATTTGTGTTAGATTTATATCATCTATGATCTATCCCCAAAAGCTCATAGATCACCTAAACCCTTATGTAACACCACTGTAGATGATGAAAAAGACCATAACTCCTAAAGGAAGTTTCAAAATGATGAAGCGAAGTCATATTCGGACCTAGAGGCTCGGTCCAGAGGGCCCGGAGGTGCTGCGCAAAATAAAGGAGGATGTGCATGAAAAAAGGTTGGCTGCGCTGAAGGAGTTCGGGATTCACGGAAAAATCCCCCGGCTCTACGCACAATATTGTGCACCCACACCCACGCGGTGCCCATTTTCTGCGCCGCCATCTCTGGCGGGCAATATTTCACCCACCGTCTGGATTCCGCGAAGCCAGGAGCCCATAAATAGAAGGAGACCCCTTCCATTTCTAGGTTGAGGAATTTCAACCGGCACTCATGCGCAAAATAGGACTTCTGTACACTCAATATGACATTCAAGTATTGACTCTTTTCGCACAACCTTGCCCCAGGATCCGCCTTTGCGCGCAATCCCATAGGCTTAAGTGAATTTCCAAACCCTTCAGGGTTCCTCTGTTGCACGAAATCTTTCCCATTACGCGCAAAACGTTCCAATTGTGTGCAATCTTTGCTCGCAGTGCGGTATTTTCTTAGGATTTGGCCGTTTCCACCCATGCGCAATCCACCTTCCCCAATTACGCGCCACCCTGGTGTTTTGTGCGCAAAACTTCTCTTTGCGCGCAATCCCCAGGACCCCTCACATTGATGCCCCCCAGGGTTCCTCCCTGCGTAGACGCCCGATGTACTCCATACCGGGCATGCATGTTATGCACTGTTTTCCCATGCGGCCTTCTAGGCTCGTACGAAATAACCTTAAGGTCCCTTGGGCGGTGTTTCCCATTGAGTTTCTTTTCCTCATGCTCCTTCGCATAGGCACGCTAACAACTATTGATTCTTCGCATATCCACGCTAATGTAGACCCCTCGATGGTTCACCCTGCGGCCCCCCTTCACTATAGCCTTACCGATTCCTTCCCTCCCACAAGGGGTAGAGGGCGTCGTGAATGTAAGCCCTTGGGGTGTGGCGCAAACCGACCTCGTCCAATATGCATGCCGTTAAACTTCCAAGCACCTCATCCTCAACACATGACGTTAAACAATGATCTGACCCCGTGCCTCGCACACAGGGTCCCCCCTGTTCGGACATTCTTTACACCGCTCGTCTCCACGGGAGTGGAATATTTCTCACATGGAATGATATCCTCCTTTTTGGAGTGGCGTTTGTCCACAGGGGAAGGGCTACCTTAGAGTGTAGTCCCCTAGCCTCTATTGTGGAAAGTATCACCCATGCACCTTCGTACTTCCCCACCACCAAGGCTAGGGGAGGGCGTGATAGGGAACGAGGCATCTCCTTTGTTCGGTCCTAAATCCCTCGCCCTCTGTGCTTTGTCGCATTTCGGGCCTCCCTCCTGGAGTAAGTCCCAAACTCATTGGGCAGCTAACCACGCGTAAGCCCTTGTTTTCTCTTTGGTCCGCTCAATGTGTAAGCCCCTCTCTGCTTCTCACAGACGCACCCTTCGCGACGTGATCGTCTGGTCCCTGCTGCCTCTTGTTTCTCACACCGAGAATAGCTGACGTGGGCTTAGAGTGAGCATCGACCATGACATCCCATTATGGGCCACCTCAGATCCTAATCCCCATCCCGGTGAACTATGATGACTTTGATCCGTGCTAAGGCATGGTAGGTAAGTAGCCTCCTCGAGGTTCAATCCCACCACCCGGTTGTTCTGACCCCCCTTCGCGTCGATTCACCAACACCTTGGGCCGCCTCAGAGCGTAAGCCCCGAATTGCCCATCCGACATGATGTTAAACTATCTGCCCCGTCCCGCATGACGTTAAACTATATGTCGTCATGCATGACGTTAAAATGTATGCCCAAACTACGTGGAATTTGATCCGTGCTAAGGCATGGTACGTAGGTAGCCTCCTCGAGGTTCATGGCCACCACCAGGTTGTTCCGACCCCTTAGTTTCGGTTCACCAACCACCATTATGGGCCGCCTCAGAGTGTAAGCCCCATATCCACCATTATGGGCGGCCTCATAGTGTAAACCCCATATCCACCATTATGGGCCACCTCAGAGCGTAAGACCCATATCTACCATTATGGGCGGCCTCAGAGTGTAAGCCCCATATCTACCATTATGGGCCTCCTCAGAGCGTAAGCCCCATATCTACCATTATCGGCCACCTCAGAGCCTAATCCCCATATCCACCATCCATGTCCCATCCTGACCTCTCCCTCGAGCCCACGTGCCTCGGGAGGCTCATGCCCCAGTCTAGAGGCTATACTCCCTCTGGTTCCCATCCACGTGTTCATTCTCATGGGTCGCCTTTTCAGGTGTCCCACCGTAGCTTCGAACTACATGGACTTTGATTCCCTGCCATGGGGATACGTAGGAATCCCCACGAGTTTCAAGCCCTTCACTCCATCACCCTTCCTGATTCTTACCCAGGCCGCCACATCCCAGTGGGGATCATTCCACTTCATTCCACTCCACAGTATCTGGGAAGCCGCCCACGTGCTGGACCCGACATAGGAATTCCCTTCAGGGGGTTCTTTTATCTAATCCACTCTCAGTGTTCCGATCAGTCAGATCTGTCCCCACTGGACGATAAACTCGCGGCGTACCCCGTGTTAAACATGGGAATCTGAGGAAAACCTCAGATACATGCCTATGGAATGCCAATTCCCCGCATTCTATGTGGGATGCCTCGGGCTTCTGCGCCTTTGAGAAGCCCTATAATAAGGGATAGAAGACAGACATGCCAATCCCCCAGCGTCAAGACACGCCAACGACGCCCCAGCGTGACCATTATCCTCACCGAAGGTTGCTGCCCTGACGAGACCCCTTGGAGAATCTCGACGGAAGCTGCATAATTAAACGGTGTCCATGAAGATATGGAACCCGGAACAAGATTCACGAATACGTCTTAAATCTATGAGGGAGACCCGGACTAGGTGACGAGCTCCGAGGAGAAATCCACGGAAGGAAGAACCGACATCCCATCATCCCGGTTTCGATCAAGGAGCAGACGTCCCCGAAAAAGGAATGGATGCCACCCGACTTTGGAAAGCGGGAATGCAGGGCCACAAGACGCGCGTCCTCCCCTGCGTGATGGATGTGCGCGCGCGCCCCGGCGAAAGTGTCAGAAACAAAAAATGGTGAACCCGATTTGAAGCTCTTCTTCTCAAAACGGAGACCGGTAGTGTTTGGGGTGTCAGAAGGTTAGCTTGTCACCAGGTCTGGGCACCCAGCACATGGACATGAAACCATATAGGGTTGGGCGGTCAAGATGTTTAACACTCCTTTCTGTGACGTTGTCAGCGTGGATCCCCCTTACCGGCCACAGAAGACGAAATGGCGCTGGGCTATTGGTTTTCGACCTCCTTTCTTATTAGTGCTAACGGGTTCATCTCCCTACTTTCAGGAATCAGATCGCTACATCTGGAGCTCGATCGCCACCTGCCCACTGGTGCAGGGGCAGGGGCAGTACCGACGCAGCCACCCCGCACAGTCCCACCTTTTCCACAGCTGATCCGACCACAGCGACTGCCGGGCGCTCATGCCCCCTCTCCCCGTCAGCGATTATCCAATGAAGGGGGATCAACGACCTTGTGAGTATGTACGAGGAGGACGGGTTCATCCTAACCAGGGACATGGCCCGTTTGGATCTCGAGGCAGCTGCGCCTCACCGCCATCGCCACCCCCGAGGGCCGCGCAGGGAGCCGCTACTTCCCACACCAACGTTCAACCGTTTCAGGAGTTTATCCCCGGAACACCTTGACACATCCCTTCCCTACGCCGATGAGGTAGGGGATGTCCGGGTTCAACCAATCGGGGACCCGCTTCAAGGGTTCATGGCAAGGGCCCCTACCAGGCCGCGTTGACGACGCCGCCCAATTCCCCGGGCCGAGGAGAAGGCAATCCATGTTCCCGCACCACCAGCTCCAACTCATCTGACCCGATGCCAGCGTCGGGCGCAACCAGAAGAGGATGCCCACCCTGGGGAATTAACGTCAGCAACCATTGTGGCCCGAGCCACTGCTGACTCCTATCATCAAACCGCCGCACACGTTGAGTAGGGTCAGTTACATGCCCAACCCGGATCAAAGCCCTGACCGCCCCACATGCAAGCTAGGTCGACTCTCCCAGTCACTGGCATAGGTAATGACCTCCGTGGATCAATTCGTGGTAGTGCTATCCAGTGTGAAGGCCTACTCCATTCCACCGTTCCGGAAAGTAAAAGGCTTCCCCGTGACAGCTACGCTCCATGTGGGGATTTTTTCAACGCTCACCGCACTGGGTATGGGGTCACTTCCCCTACCACTGGCTGCGATTATGGAGCCATTTCATACCCGGCCACACACCCACATGGAAGTCCTCCCCATGTCCCTTTTGACATATGCCCCGGTGCTCCTCGCACCCCGAACATCGATCCTCCCCACCAAAGCACCATTGCGGCTAGAGGAATCTATGACAGAAATCATCCTTGCCCCAAGGAGCCACCCAGGGGAAGGAAGGTGAGACGTTGTCACCGCAAGAGAATTGCCAGGGAAGGCCGGACTGAAATCAGACTAGTCCTTTTCTTGAACTCTGAGGCGGAGTACGACTCGACGATGGAGCCCTCCCCTCGGTCTTATGAGTTAAGGGCACGGATAGGGACATGGCGCGTCAGCCGCGTACTCCCTGAATGCGAGATCCATATGATCCCTACCTCCCTCCAAAGGTATATCCAGGAGGATGAGGTCTAGGCATACCTCTATGGAAGCACCTTCCACCTCTGTCAGAGAGGGTGGAGGACTTTTCTGGGGACTGACGGAAGAGTCACGACATGGAACACCCTCAGTAAACACCGACATTGTAACACCCGAGACCTTTATGTTAAATAAATCATCAAAGGAATCTTTTTCTACACAACACTTTCTTGGCTTGCTTTACAAGAAATCGCGAGCTTCCTCGATAGCTTGCATCGTACGCAATACCGAGTTTCACTAAACAACGATATGCTATTAAAATATTATTAAAACTAGCCGTTATGAATAGTAAAAACCACTTTTTGAAATTTTATAAATTTTATTTTTCAAAATGGACTTCATTTTTGGATTCGGAATATCGAAATTAGCCTAGGGTGAAATTTTGGTATTTTTCTGAAAACTTTAAATTTTTGATGAATAGTGAAACCACTAAGTGGTAGGTTAAAAACTGAATTTTGCATAAAACTTAATTTTACCGCTTCTGTGAATGAAATTTCGAAAATCCGATAGACACGGTTAATATCAAGAACTAAAATGTGGTTCAATGAGATGAAAATAATTTTTGGTGAATAGTAACTTTTTACTTTTTTTTACCACGGTTAATAGTAAATAGGGTAACTAAGGGTAAATATGATATTACTATTACCCTAACACATGTCCTAATTCTATTGGATAAGTGTAATTCGACCAAAAACAACCTGATGAATATAATATGACCATTTAGGTCCACTTGGATTAGATTATGACATTTAATATTATTGTATTTAATGAATAGTTAAAATAGTTAATATCAAAGTTTAATAACTAAAAAATTTTTAATATGGGGTTATACATAAGATAAATTAGACTATAAATATTCATTAGAAAGCTAAAAATATTTCATACATAATGATATTTTATTTATAATTTTTAGACTTTAAATAAATTAATTTATTTATGACACAACGATGATGCAGTAATTACCCTTTTAAGGAAATGTTAACATAATTGATGTTATAAATGCTCAAATAAATGTAATTTGAGACTTTTTATGAATTCCACTATATTTATAGGTTACTATGATATATTAGTGTTGATTTAATCAACTTTGTTCGAACATATGATTCTTTTATGACTTTCACAAAAATCATATATCAAATAGTGTCAAAATTGACACAAAATAGTTTTTAAATCAAATATTATATTATTAATTGTTATTTTATTCCTAAAAATCTAAGGTTCGGCCAAATGACTTAGATAAGGATATATATATTAATAATAAACAACTTGGGGTTCGTTTGGCATGTTATAGTAAGTGTATTAACCATATAGTGTAAGAAAACAAAAAGTCACGGTAAAAGTTAAATTATTTAACTTAGAGTTAAATCTAATTGATAAGGTTAAAATAATAACCTAAACTTGTCTAAATCTTATTTGTTGATAGGATTTCGACCCATCCCCACTTTACCTTCGAAATAAGACCCTTTGGAACCATTATAAACCGATTTTTACTTTAATATAAAATAATATTTTGAGGTATTCCTAAGGTGCCCCTCTCCTCCCTTATAAAAGGGCACCTCCTGCCCCTCCTCCTCACACCAATTTGAGCACTCAAGCTCGGAAAACCCCTGCCAAAATCACTTCTCCACTTCCCTAGAATAATCCTAGAGGTCCTGGTCTTCTTCAAAGACCAATCTTAGTTCCCTAAGTGGAGGATTCAAAGAGGCGTTTCAAAGAAGAGGTAATATCCATTACCGATCTTTTCAATTTCTTTCTTCTTCAACTTCTTCTTCTTTAGTTGTTTCATGATAAAGTAATAACATCAGTATTAATTACATACTGATATGTTATTATAAATACGAAACAACCCTAATTCACCTTCTATCCATCCTACGGAAAAATGAAATCACCGCGCGTGTGTACGTACGGAATACCGTCTCCACGCCGTGGTGTACTCTATTTTCCACCATCACCTTACAAGGATGGGTATAATGGTGTAATGAGTAACTATATATGATTATTATAAAGTGATATTGATACTTAAATAGTATAAATACACTTAAATACAATTCCACGATCATGGGAACAATATCGTCGCTCGTGCGTACGTACGGAATACCGTCTCCACGATGTGATGCGACTCGTTCTACATGATCATCATTACATAGTAATTATATAAATGAATTGAATGAATAAATATGATATATGTTACACTAATACCATTCTGGATATAAGGTATCTATAACCTTAAAATAAGAATAAGAATTTATTCGGTAAAACACGCATAAGAACAAAAGGCAATAAAGACCCGAGTAACAAGTAACAATGAAATATTACTAATAAGAAGCTAAGAATATGACCATATATGACATCATATAAATATGTATGATTCTGGAATAAGTCAATAACATTATTTAAACCATTATATAGGAGCTTCAGACACGTACAAATCAAATCGGACCTAAGGTAAGGGAAATATCACAATCTCACTTTTATCCGAGATTGTTTTTACTTTGGTAATTACTGGGGTGTATTTTATCATCCACATCCATGTTCACTAAATATGTAATATTATTTCCATCCTTCTACAATAGTTTATTTTACCCTTCGGTGAGTTTTTAGTAAAAGATATGAAAGTAATATTTTGTCGTTTTTCGTACGAGGTATTTTTTGACTTTTCCGACAAAAGTACGAAGAATGTTTTTTTTAACTTATACGGAAAGAATGGATTTTTAAAACATTATTTCCAAGAAGCTTCCTTTAAAAGTTTTCAAGTTTATTTTTAATCAACTTCTTTTAGTTTATAATTGTATGACATGTTAAGAAAAGAAAAGTGTTTTTGAAGTAGAAAGGATATTTTCCTCAAGAATGGAGTTCAAATGTTTTATCAAAATTATTTTCCATCTATGATAATATAGGGTTCTGTTTTTATCCCTAGTATTACATTGATTTGATTATGCTTTGAGGAAATTATTTTTATGAAGTCATTTACCTTATATGATTTGTTTTATGATGTCATGATGTTTCAAGAATCCCATTTTTGTTACATGTGTTATGCGATGATGTATGATTTATGATTATGTGGCACACATAAGAAAGGATTCATTATAATATGGGTGGGACCTATATCTCCCTCCAATGCATTGGGTAAAGATTTATATCTCATGAGATAGACATGGCTGGAACAGAAGGTTATTTCAGTTCAGTGATACAGGACTGAAACGAGGAGTGAACTCGGTTCAGAAATGGACTTTGTCCGCTAAGATAGTCTTGGAAATGAGTCATGACTAACAAGAAATGATTTTCCATGATTATGTGTGCATTCCACAAAGTTTCAAGTTTTATGTTATGATTATGGGGATCTCATTTTCACTTCTATGATTTATTCCATGTTAAGATATTATGATCTCTTTTGCAGGTTATGATTTTCAAAAAGATATGATATGATTTTTATTTCCTTTATTTGCCCTTGCTGAGCATTTGAGATCACCCTTTCTGTATGTTTTCTTTTCCCCAGGTCAGGAAGATGGATATTAAGTAGAATATGCTAAAAGGGACCCTAGATATGATGAAATAAATGGGAGACACTGTAGAAGATTTATGAACCAGTTGTTTATGTTTCCCAGTTTCTAAAGACACTATACCTATACAGTCCTTTGTGGTTTTGTCATATGTTGTAATAAGTGTGCTTCAATTTTTAAGTATTAACAATGTATATAAAGTATGGGTCATTATAGTTGGTATCAGAGGAAAGGTATAGTAAACCTTTGGAAACTAGGATGTGAAATCCTTAGTAAGAACCCTAAGGATAAGTCTAAGCATAGAGCACAATATTAGTGTTTTAGAAATGGCCATGAATAACCTAGGATAAGACCTTAAGCGTGAAAATTTTATTCTTGAATTATGTTGTTTTCCTATTATAATTAGTGTTGCTCACACTATTCTTCTTGGTTTTATTCTATGGCTGGAACCCGAAGGAACCATGTTAATGCGGAATGCGATGGGCAATGCAATGATTGTCCCCCTGAGCAACCAAACGATATGGGAGCTGGAATGCAAAATCTTGTAGCCATGCTCACACAACTTTCTCAATCTATGAATCATTCAGGACTTCCAAACGAGCAAAGGAAGGAGCAACATTCTGTTTAATCCTTCATGAGGCAACGTCCACCTTCTTTCAGCGGGTCTACTGATCCATTAGTTGCTGAACAATGGATTAGTACTACTGAAAAGATATTTTCAGTTATTCAATGTTCTGAACATTATAAAGTCATCCTAGAAGTGTATCGTTTGGAAGGAGATTCTGATCAATGGTGGAATCTTATTAAGAATATGAGGCAAATGGATGAAATTGAGTCCATGGAATGAGACGAGTTCAAGAACTTATTTTTTCAATAAGTACTTCCCTCGTATTCTCGGAACAAAGATGGAGAAAGAGTTTCTTGAACTAAAGCAAAGGGATGATGAATCTGTTGGTACCTATGAAACAAATTTTACAAGACTTGCAAGGTACGCTTCTGGTATTATTATCCAACCTGAGAGTAAGATCGATCAATTCTTTAGTGGCTTAAAACCAAGTCTTCGAAGGGCATTAGCCATAAGGGACTTCAATAGCTATGAGGAAATCGTTCGATGTGCTCTCAAAGTCGAGATGGAGATTGGAGTAACCCATCAGTCATATGGGTTTGATAAGAAGAGGAAAATGGAATTCAAAGGAAAATCTAAAGAGCACACTGAAAAGAAGATGAGCTTTCCCTTATGCTCAAAGTGTGGAAAGAAACATGGAGGGAGTTGTCTTAAAGGGACAAGTAAATGTTTCAAATGTGGAAAGGAAGGTCATCGGGCATTTGAATGCCGCGATGATGGGAAGAAGATGTCTAATGATGCAAACAAAGGAAGGGATACACAGAATGAACCTACTACACTTCAATGTTTCAAGTGCAAGGAGATGGGGCATTATGCCAATAAATGCCCAAATCCAAGGGTTGATGATGATGGTCGACGTCAACAAACTCTTAAGGCTAAAGACAAAGGAAAGTCACATGCAATTTCTATCAGCGATGTAGAGTACGATAACGATGTGGTGAAAGGTACACTTACCATCCACTCTAAAGAAGCAAATGTTTTATTTGATTCTGGATCCACCCACTCTTTTATTTCTGAAGAATTTTCTAAGGGTATCACCGTATTACCTCAACAATTAGATGTTGAGTTAGCTGTGAAAACACCTAATGGCACATCAATCGCATCAAAAGTTTATAATTCTTCTCTAATTGACGTTTGTGGGAAAGTGCTTCCTGCAAATCTTGTGATCCTTCCTTTAGTGGAATTCGATGTGATTCTTGGCATGGATTGGCTTTGTTTATACGGAGCTCATATCAATTGCCAAAGAAGGGAAGTCACATTTCATATTCCAGATCAATCTATGATCGTCTATCAATGCAAGGATGAACATAACCTTCCAATGGAAATTTCTTCCATTTTATGGGTATTGATTCCACTAAATGAAGGTTATTTATCTCAAATGGTTGGTGAGAAACTCGCGATTAAGAATATGCCCATCGTACGGGAGTTTGATGATGTCTTTCCGGAGGAATTACCGGGTCTTCCACCAAATCGTGAAGTTGAGTTTTCAATAGAACTCGTACCGGGTGCTTTGCCTATTTCAAAGACACCTTATATAATGGCCCCAATTGAGTTGCAGGAATTGAAGAAGCAACTCCAAGAGAATCTTGATAAGGGATTCATACGCCCTAGTGCGTCACCTTGGGGAGCACCTGTTCTATTTGTTAAGAAGAAAGATGGATCAATGAGACTCTGCATTGATTATCGAGAACTTAACAAGATCACTATCAAGAACAAATATCCTCTCCCATGCATTGATGACTTATTTTACCAACTATGCGGAGCTCAATACTTTTCCAAGATTGATCTTCGTTCAGGGTATCATCAATTAAGGGTCAAAAGGGAGGATATACCAAAGACGGCTTTCCGTACAAGGTATGGACACTATGAATTTATAGTGATGTCATTTGGTCTTACTAATGCCCCTGCTTTCTTCATGGATCTAATGAATAGAGTCTTTAGAGACTATCTTGATCAATTTGTGGTAGTCTTTATAGATGATATTCTTGTCTATTCAAAGAGAAAGGAAGAGCATGAAGATCACTTGAGAATTATATTGAAGACCCTGAGAAAGGAGAAGCTTTATGCGAAATTTACCAAGTGTGAATTTTGGATTCAAAAAGTTGCATTTTTTGGTCACATAATCTCAAAAGAGGGGATATCTGTGGATCCAGCAAAAAACAGAGGTTATCGAACGATGGTCGAGACCAACAATAGTAACTGAGATCCGAAGTTTTCTTGGTTTAGCTGGATATTATCGACGTTTTGTAAAAGATTTTTCACGATTATCTAATCCACTCACCAAGTTGACTCGGAAAGGAGTTAAGTTTGTTTGGACAGAGGAATGTGAAGAGAATTTTAGGGAGTTGAAAAGAAGGTTATCCAGTGCACCTGTGCTCACACTGCCTTGTAGTGGAGAAAGGTTTGTGATCTACAGTGATGCATCCAAGAAGGGATTGGGGTGTGTTCTTATGAAAAATGATATGGTGATAGCTTATGCCTCATGACAGTTGAAAATTCATGAACAAAATTACCCAACACATGATTTGGAGTTAGCTGCGGTAATCTTTGCATTAAAGATTTGGAGGCATTACCTTTATGGTGAAAGGTGTGATATTTATACTGATCATAAAAGTTTAAAGTATATTTTCACACAAAAGGAGATGAATATGCGTCAAAGAAGATGGTTGGAGCTGATTAAGGATTATGACTGCTCAATCCATTACCACCCTGGGAAAGCAAACAAGGTGGCAGATGCATTAAGTCGACAAGACCATGCTAGTTTATCCATGATGAGGATAAAAAAAGATCCAATATTTATGGATTTACAAAGGATGGATCTTGGAATTATAATGGAAGGGGAAAAATCTTATCTTTCTCAAATGAATGTTCAACCATCTGTACATGTGAAGATTAAAGAGGCACAGAAAGAAGATGCCGAGTTACAAAAGAAGGTGAGAAATATTCCTGAATTCAACCTTGATTGTGATAGGATAATAAAGTTCAGGAATCGGGTTTGTGTTCCTCCCATCCCCGAATTAAAGAAGGAACTGCTGGATGAGGCTCATAGTTCTTCATTCTCTATTCATCCTGGAAGCACGAAGATGTATAGGGACCTGAAAGAGTACTTCTGGTGGGATGGCATGAAAAGAGATGTTGCTGAATATGTCTCTCGATGCTTGGTTTGTCAACAAGTTAAAGCTGAGAGACAGAAGTCTAAGGGGATGTTACAACCATTACCCATACCCGAATGGAAATGGGAAAACATCACTATGGACTTTGTCATAGGACTTCCTAAAACATCCAAAGGCAATAATGCTATCTGGGTCATAGTTGATCATCTTACAAAGTCTGCACACTTCATTGCTATTAGAGAGGATTTCTCTCTAGATCAGCTTGCCAGGATATATGTAAAGGAAGTGGTAAGATTGCATGGAGTACCACTTTCTATTATATCTGATCGGGATCCGAGATTTACCTTGAAGTTCTAGCAAAGTCTTCAGCATACTCTGGATACAGAGTTGAGTTTCAGCACTGCTTATCATCCTCAAACAGACGGTCAGTCTGAGAGAACAATTCAAACCCTAGAAGATATGTTGAGAGCTTGCTCTATGGATTTCAAAGGAGGTTGGGATCAACACCTACCTTTGGTGGAATTTTCTTATAATAATAGCTTTCACTCCAGTATTCAGATGGCTCCTTATGAAGCTCTCTATGGAAAGAAATGCAGGACTCCAACTTGCTGGGATGAAGTTGGGGAAAGAAAGCTGTTAGGACCTGATCTCGTTGATGAAATAGCAGAAAAGGTCAGATCTATTCAACAACACATAAGGGCAGCTCAGAGTTGACAGAAAAGTTATGCCGACAACCGAAGAAAAGACCTAGAGTTTGAAGTGGGTGATAAAGTGTTCTTACGAATATCTCCCTGGAAGAGGGTTATGAGATTTGGAAAGAAGGGGAAGTTGAGTTCTAGATATATCGGTCCTTTCGAAATAATGGATCGTGTTGGAAATGTAGCTTACCGATTGGCGCTTCCACCGAATCTCTCTCAAGTCCACGATGTGTTCCATGTATCTCTCCTGAGAAAGTACATACCTGATCCTTCACATGTACTCAGCTCAGAAGTTGTACCGCTGGAGCAAGATCTTTCTTATAAAGAACAACCGATAGAGATTCTGGATCGTAGCGAAAAAGTCCTATGAAACAAGACCACTCTATTGGTGAAAGTTTTATGGAGGAACCACCAACTTGAAGAAGCTACATGGGAGCTTGAGGATATGATGAGGGAGAAGTACCCTCATCTGTTTGTTACAAAGTGACGAATTTCGAGGGTGAAATTCTTTTTAAGGGGGGTAGAATGTAACACCTGAGACTTTTATGTTAAATAAATCATCAAAGGAATCTTTTTCTACACAACACTTGCTTGGCTTGCTTTACACGAAATCGCGAGCTTCCTCGATAGCTTGCGTCGTACGCAATACCGAGTTTCACTAAACAACGATATGCTATTAAAATATTATTAAAACTAGCCGTTATGAATAGTAAAAACCACTTTTTGAAATTTTATAAATTTTATTTTTCAAAATGGACTTCATTTTTGGATTCGGAATATCGAAATTAGCCTAGGGTGAAATTTTGGTATTTTTCTGAAAACTTTCAATTTTTGATGAATAGTGAAACCACTAACTGGTAGGTTAAAAACTGAATTTTGCATAAAACTTAATTTTACCGCTTCTATGAATGGAATTTCGAAAATATGACAGAAATGGTTAATATCAAGGACTAAAATGTGGTTCAATGAGATGAAAATAATTTTTGGTGAATAGTAACTTTTTACTTTTTTTACCACAGTTAATAGTAAATAGGGTAACTAAGGGTAAATATGATATTACTATTACCCTAACACATGTTCTAATTATATTGGATAAGTGTAATTCGACCCAAAACAACCTTATGAATATAATATGACCATTTAGGTCCACTTGGATTAGATTATGACATTTAATATTATTTTATTTAATGAATAGTTAAAATAGTTAAAATCAAAGTTTAATAACTAAAACATTTTTAATATGGGGTTATACATAATATAAATTCGACTACAAATATTCATTAGAAAGCTAAAAAGATTTCTTACATAATGATATTTTATTTATAATTTTTAGACTTTAAATATATTAATTTATTTATGACACAACGATGATGCAGTAATTACCCTTTTAAGGAAATGTTAACATAATTGATGTTATAAATGCTCAAATAAATGTAATTTGAGACTTTTTATGAATTACAATAATTTTATAGGTTAATATGATATATTAGTGTTGATTTAATCAACTTTTTTCGAACATATAATTCTGTTATGACTTTCACAAAAATCATATATCAAATAGTGTCAAAATTGACACAAAATAGTTTTTAAATAAAATATTATATTATTAATTGTTATTTTATTCCTAAAAATATAAGGTTCGGACAAATGACTTAGATAAGGATATATATATTAATAATAAACAACTTGGGGTTCTTTTGGCATGTTATAGTAAGTGTATTAACCATATAGTGTAAGAAAACAAAAAGTCACGGTAAAAGTTAAATTATTTAACTTAGAGTTAAATCTAATTGATAAGGTTAAAATAATAACCTAAACTTGTATAAATCTTATTGTTTGATAGGATTTCTACCCATCCCCACTTTACCTTCTAAATAAGACCCTTTGGAACCATTATAAACTGATTTTGACTTTAATATAAAATAATATTTTGAGGTATTCCTAAGGTGCCCCTCTCCTCCCTTATAAAAGGGCACCTCCTCCCCCTCCTCCTCACACCAATTTGAGCACTCAAGCTCGTCCAACCCCTGGAAAAATCCCTTCTCCACTTCCCTGGAATAATCCTAGAGGTCCTGGTATTCTTCAAATACCAATCTTAGTTCCCTAAGTGGAGGATTCAAAGAGGTGTTTCAAAGAAGAGGTAATATCCATTACCGATCTTTTCAATTTCTTTCTTCTTCAACTTATTCTTCTTTAGTTGTTTCATAATAAAGTAATAACATCAGTATTACTTACATACTGATATGTTATTATAAATACGAAACAACCCTAATTCACCTCCTATCCATCCTACAGAAAAATGAAATCACCGCGCGTGTGTACGTACGGAATACCGTCTCCACGTCGTGGTGTACTCTATTTTCCACCATCACCTTACAAGGATGGGTATAATGGTGTAATTAGTAACTATATATGATTATTATAAAGTGATATTGATACTGAAATATTATAAATACACTTAAATACAATTCCATGATCATGGGAACAATATCGTCGCTCGTGCGTACGTACAGAATACCGTCTCCACGATGTGATGCGACTCGTTCTACATGATCATCATTACATAGTAATTATATAAATGAATTGAATGAATAAATATGATATGTATTACACTAATACCATTATGGATATAAGGTATCTATAACCTTAAAAGAATAATAAGAATTTATTCGGCAAAACACGCATAAGAACAAAAGGCAATAAAGACCCGAGTAACAAGTAACAATGAAATATTACTAATAAGAAGCTAAGAATATGACCATATATGACATCATATCAATATGTATGATTCTGGAATAAGTCAATAACATTATTTAAACCATTATACAGGAGCTTCGGACATGTACAAAGCAAATCGCTATGGTAAGGGAAATATCACAATCTCACTTTTATCCGAGATTGTTTTTACTTTGGTAATTACTGGGGTGTATTTTATCATCCACATCCATGTTCCCTCAATATGTAATATTATTTCCATCCTTATACAATATTTTATTTTACCCTTCGGTGAGTTTTTAGTAAAATATATGAAATGAATCTTTTGTCGTTTTTCGTACGAGGTATTTTTTGACTTTTCTGACAAAAGTACGAAGAATGTTTTTTTAACTTATACGGCAAGAATGGATTTTGTAAACATTATTTCCAAGAAGCTTCCATGATAAGTTTTCAAGTTTATTTTTAATCAACTTCTTTTAGTTTATAATTGTATGACATGTTAATAAAAGAAAAGTGTTTTTGAAGTAGAAAGGATATTTTCCTCAAGAATGGAGTTCAAATGTTTTATCAAAATTATTTTCCATCTAAGATAATATAGGGTTCTGTTTTTATCCCTAGTATTACATTGATTTGATTATGCTTTGAGGAAATTATTTTTATGAAGTCATTTACCTTATATGATTTGTTTTATGATGTCATGATGTTTCAAGAATCCCATTTTTGTTACATGTGTTATGCGATGATGTATGATTTATGATTATGTGGAACACATAAGAAAGGATTCATTATAAGATGGGTGGGACCTATATCTCCCTCCAATGCATTGGGTAAAGATTTATATATCATGAGATAAACATGGCTGGAACGGAAGGTTATTTCGGTTCAGTGATACAGGACTGAAACGAGGAGTGAACTCGGTTCAGAAATGGACTTTGTCCGCTAAGATAGTCTTGGCAATGAGTCATTACTAACAATAAATGATTTTCCATGATTATGTGTGCATGCCACAAAGTTTCAAGTTTTATGTTATGATTATGGGGATCTCATTTTCACTTCTATGATTTATTCCATGTTAAGATATTATGATTTCTTTTGCAGGTTATGATTTTCAAAAAGATATGATATGATTTTTATTTCCTTTATTTGCCCTTGCTGAGCATTTGAGCTCACCCTTTCTGTATGTTTTCTTTTCCCCAGGTCAGGAAGATGGATATTAAGTAGAATATGCTAAAAGGGACCCTGATATGATGAAATAAATGGGAGACACTGTAGAAGATTTATGAACCAGTTGTTTATGTTTCCCAGTTTCTAAAGACACTATACCTATACGGTCCTTTTTGGTTTTTTCATATGTTGTAATAAGTGTGCTTCAATTTTTAAGTATTAACAATGTATGTAAAGTATGGGTCGTTATAGACACTATGACAGGAGGCCCGTTTTCCGGCCCATCCTACCGTGATGTGGCAGCTAGGACATTGCAACCCTTGGAGGGAGACTTAGGATTCAGCGACCAATCAGCCTACTCACCGTATTCTCCGTCGGCCAGCCCACCGTCCCAGCGGTCTGCCTCGACACCATTGCCGATTCCCCAGCCATTCCTGGTTGATGAGTGGGGCCAGAAAGGGCTGGATCCTGAACCTGAGTCAAGGATCTTCTGGATCGTCCTCGCAGCAGACCACTTCCCTGAGAAGTTTTGGCCTGTCGCGGGATCGGATTTTGGTATACCAGAATCGCTCACCCCGGGAGAGTTTGAATGTTTCCTCCAGACTCTCCGGGCGACTCACTTCTATCTTCACCACCAGCAAGCGCCTTATCCCGGGAGTCAAGGACATCTTGAGGATATCGGTGAGCAATGCCATCAAGTTGACCTAGTCGCGCTCCCCGCGGTTCGGCATCCCGAATCACTTAGCCACCGTAGGAACCTCCAACAACAATGCATCTAGAGTTTTCAAGTACTCCACAAAGTTATTGAGGAGGCCACCCACCACATGCAAATTCGTGGATGGGGGAAATACGTTTACCTTCTCTTCAGCGCGATTCGCTGGCAACCCGACTCACCGAGCGATTTTGAGGGCATGCCCCTGGGGGCAGCAACGGTCAACATGGACAACCTGTCAGGAGGGGGGAACGGTTTGGAACTTCTTGATGGGGACTCACCCTCTAAGGGCAGACCACTCATGGACCCATCCGGGAGGATTACTCGCCAACAGAGGAACCTCCTAGGTCTCCCCACACCCATTGAGGCGTTAACACTAAGCCAGAATATCTGAAAGGTTAAAGAACACGTTGGGGTTGTCAAGCTCTCCAACCCATCTGCCTCAGTGTAGAAGGCAGAGGAAGATCCTGAGAAGGCCACGCTGCACCAACAGCTTGCTGAGCAGAAGAGGCTAGTCGATGAGCTTCTGGCTAAATGCATTGCAGAGCAGCGACCTGATTACGGTGAACCTAGGCCAGGATAGCAGGGGCAGGAACAACTACCCTTCGACGATATTTTTTTAGGAAATCGCGATCATGATGTGTCCACCGACAGAGCAGAGGCCAGGGCTCATGGAGAAAGGGCGCGATATGTTTCTCCGAACCCTCCCAAGCTACGTGATCACCTATGAAATCCCGCTCGGGTTCCTTCCACTGCCCCAAGAGTCGGTCCACCAGCCGCCCCGTGAGCTGCTGAGCTTAACTACCAGATTGAAGAGCCCGAAAATGTGCTTTTGGTTAGGGATCTCTGTTAGGAAAGGAACCCGTGTCTATAAGATCTGATGGCAACACTCATCGCCCGCTTAGAGGACTTGGAAACTCAGCAGGTGGCAATCCCACCGGATGGCATGCCATACCCAGCATGGTTGGATGATATAGCGGCCCCGCCGGGATTTGGGAACCCCAATTTTTCCCCATTTAACGGGACAAGAGACCCGCCACAACACCTGGACCACTTCAACTCAATGTGTGGGCCTATGTTAGGGAATCTGTCACAGCAGGAGGCTGCCAAGATCCGTTTCTTTTTTCAGACACAAGAGGGGACGACATTCGTCTATTACAGCCACCTCCCTGTTGGATCTGTGAAAAGCTGGGAGGACTTTCGGAGGAAATTCCTCTACCTTTTCAGTTTTAAAACCTGGAAGATGAACATTGTAGACCTCTTCAGGTGTAAGCAAAGGCCCGATGAGCGAGTCATGGACTTTGTCTCCCGGTGGAAGGGGCTCACATACTCCCTTGACATGCCACTGACTCAAGAGAAATTACTGACAATGTGTGTAGGGAACCTCAAGGTAGAACTGATTCCTTCTATGATCACTCAGAATTACCCTGGAGGGTTTTGGGACTTCTTAGACAAGGATCAGCGCCTCGAAGAGGCCCTACAGTAGGCCAATCAGGCACGCACGCTACCTCCTGTAATCCTTGCAATGAGAGCTGCAAGAGATGATCCCGCTGCTGTGGCCCAGATAAAGGGCCCCAGACAGCTAGAATTGCTACCAGTGAGGCCAGATCCGTAACCCCATAGGGGTCCATCTCCATAGTCCCAACATCCAGCCCAGTAGCGACTGCCTCAAAATCGGAAAGCGCCTCCATGTGACGCACTGCAACCACCTAGGTGAGATAATCAGGTTCCGACTCCTCGGCATGCTCCTCCGGCCCCTCTTCAGGGCCATCCTCCTAGATCCCCTTTTCCAGACAGAAGTAATCAGACCTATTTGTTTGATGAGGCTCAGGTCCCTGGTTACTTCTGTAATTCCTTGGAACAGAGGATTGTGCAGATGCCTGAGTGCCGGAGGCTAGAAGAGGCGCATCTCAATGATCACCCTAATTACTGCCCTTATCACCGGACCCTGGGGCACACCATCCAGCGATGCTATGTGTTCAAAGACTGGATCTAAGACCAGATTGAAAACAATATAGTCATGTTTGGCCCAGCCCAGGCACAAGTAGCAGGTGTCTTTGTGATATCAGAGGGCAGTAGCATCGACAAGGATGAATGGAAGTAGGTTTCCGACCATGGGTCCCAAAAGTATAACGACTGGACGGCCTGCAAGACGGTCGCCTGCACCCTTGGCATCATCCACGCTCTCCTGAATCCGCCAGAGCCCTCAAAAATTGCAGTTGCTACCTCGGCATTGTCATCCCAACATGCCTCTTCCTAGAAGAGCAAGAGGAAGCGACACATGAAAAAATAACGCGCCCTACCAATGCCGTCGCCATCCCACACTCTTGGCGACTTCATGCCCCCAGAAATGGGGATCCTTCCGAGACTCCATCCGGTAATGGATGACTCCTCAAGCAACAGTCAGGGGTATACTTCAGTTAACACTGTAGAGTTGGTAAATCCCGTTTTGACTCCCGACGATGAGGAACACCATGTGGACCTTCCCGATGTCCCTAGTCGTCGCCAAAGTCTACGGAACCGTGGCTACACGAATCGCCGGGGCACGACAGTTGGCACCTTTAGCCAGGCCGTGCACGCCACTGAGACCGGGCAGCATGCCCAGTACAGAACTCAACACACGCGTCCCTTTCATCCAGTGTCGACAGGTTCACCTCTGCCACCGTTTGTGTTGCTGGATCAGGGAGAACCACCTCAGTCGTGCTATGACCAGCTCTGCCCTGCCACCAGCTGACCCCAGCCTTCCAGTCCTAATCTAGCAGCCACTCTTCGAGCTTTGACAAGTGAACAGAAAGACGTGCCCTGTACCAGTCAGCCACCGGCCCGCCGGCAGGGCCTGTCATGCCTCCAATCGTAGAAGGCCTCCTGTAAGCAGAGGCTCACGTTTGGACTGAAAGTATGATGTTCTGAAGCACTTGGCTGGCATTCCAGCAAGTCTTTCTATCCTTGAGGCTCTTCTTCTGTCATCTGAAATTTGTGAGGCACTCATCGAGGACCTAAGGAGCCCCCTCCAGTTTGAGAGGAGGTAGAAGCTGCAGAAGCCTTCCACACTGAGGCAATTGATAACACCGAATACCAGGTAGTTATCTCATTCTCCGGTGAAGATGAAGACCCTCCCATACATGGGCACATTCGCGCACTATACATCACTGGCCAGTTCAATGGTGTGGAAGTCCGCCGCTGTCTTATCGACACGGGTTCTGGGATTAAACTAATCCCAACTCGGACACTGCAGAAGCTGGGTCTGTTTGAGGATGATTTAACTCCCTCCGACCTTAGGATACAGGGGAATGACATGACCGAGAAAACTCCAGTCGGCAAGATTCTCTTGAAGACCCAGTTTGATTGCCTAATTTCCAGCACTGAATTCATGGTTGTCTCCCAGGACACTGCCTATAATGCGTTGATTAGTAGGCCATGGATCCACCTTCACACGGTGGTCCCCTCATCATATCATCAATGCCTCAAATACTCCCTTAATGATAGATTAGGTGTACTCCAAGGAGATGTGTCTCCTTTTTCCTCTTTCGAAGCCCGTTATCTGGACACCGACTACTACAAGAGCAAGGATAAGCAGGTTCTGGCATGTGAGGTTGAGCCCACTGTTGTCACAAGTGATCCCTGGGCATGTTTGGATGACGCCTATGTCTTCCCAATCCATCGGTTGGAGGCCACAACCCCTGATATGGGGCAGTGCTGTGTGGTTTCAGGTATAAGAGGAAGGAATGTTCCCAGGTCCAAGCAACGGCGGAAAATCACCTCGTACTCCAACACCAACCAGGCTCAGGTGATTCCCGAACCTCCTACCCCTATATGGTATCGGGACGTCAGGCTCATGGAAAAGACGGTACGTCATACATGTCTCTTTTGCCATGCTAGAATTAACTGGCTCAAGCCGATGCACCACTACTGCTTTGATGTCATCAAGCGTGGCCCCTTGGGTCGAAGACCCAATGGGATGAGATAGACTGCCTTCATCGCAATGGTCTCAGTGGCATGTGAATCTCTTGATATGATGACCACTACCGCCCAAGCCAGCACTAGCTTCTCATCAGGACCTGGTAGCCCCGAAGTAGCTCCCCCATGGAAGATCCCTCCATAGGAGGGGAGGAGGATCTGGAGGATGCACCCCTACCTTTGAAGAATGTGTCTCTACCACGGTCGATGAATTGGTATAGGTGTACCTTGGTAGTGAGGAAGATCTGAGACCCACATTGATCAGTGCCACTATGACCTTTGAGGAGCGGAAAAAGTACGTGGACTTTCTTAAACAGCACCGTGACGTGTTTTCCTAGAGTTACGATGAGATGCCTGGACTAGATTCTCAGGTAGCCGTCCACCGCCTTGGCCTCCCGACAAACCATCGTGGGTTCAAATAGCCTCCCAGAAATATGAACCCTTCTCACGGTTCCATGGTTGAAGCTGAATTTGACAAGCTTATCAAAGCCAACGTCGTCAAGGAAGTTCAGTACCCCAGGTGGCTAGCCCACATTGTGCTGGTCAGGAAGAAAAATGGACAGATCAGGGTCTGTATCGACTTCCATGATCTCAATCGCCACTGTCCAAAGGATGAATTTCCCCTTCCTATGACAGAATTATTGGTTGATGTCATGACTGGGTTCCAATCCCTCTCCTTCATGGATGGGTATTTTGGGTACAACCAAATCCGGATGGCCCCCGAGGATGAAGTTTTCACTGCCTTCAGGGCCCCCCAAGGTACTTTCTATTACCAGGTTATACCCTTCGTCCTGAAGAATGCAGGTGCCACCTATCAGAGGGCCATGCATCGCATATTCAAGATAATTCTCGAGACACTAGTGCAATGCTACGTGGATGATCTGGTGGTCAAATCTCGTCAGTGCCAGGACCATCTGAAGGACCTTGAGAAAGTGTTTGGCTTCCTCCATTCCCGCCACCTGAAGATGAACCTGCTGAAGTGTGCCTTCGGGGTCACCTCCGGAAAGTTTCTTGGATTTTTTGTCAGATACCGTGGCATCGAGGTCGACCTAGAGAAGATCAAGGCCATCATCCAGATGCCTCCCCCAAGCAATATTCAGGAACTTCGAGGTCTCCATGTCCACTTAGCCTACATACGCCAATTCATTGCTAATTTGGCGGGCAATTGTAAGCCCTTTTCCCGAATCATGTAGAAAGGCGCCACCTATGAGTGGGATGAAAAGTGTCAGACCGCCTTTGAGTAAATCAAGCAGTATCTGCTCCAACCTCTGGTCTTGATGCCTCCTATCTCCGGGAAGCCGCTGGTCCTTTACATGACCACCCTAGAATGGTCCCTCGGCACACTTCTCGCCCAGAAGAACAACGAGGGAATAGAGAACAACCTCTACTACCTCATCCACATGCTCCTTGATATGGAAATTACATATTCTCGCATCAAGAAGAGCTATCTGGTGATTGTATTTTCCTTAAAGAAATTGTGGCACTACTTGTAGCACCACGAGGTACAGCTGGTCTCTCAGGTAGACCCGCTGAAGTACATCCTGAACCGACCTATGTCGACCGGCCGACTAGAACGGTGGGCAGTGATCCTCCAGCAGTTCGACATCAGGTTCGTGCCTTAGAAGGCTATCAAAGGACAGGTGTTGGCAGACTTTTTAGCTGCTCACCCAACCTCTGCAGATCAACCACTGGACCTAGGTTTTCCTGATGAGGTAATCCTATCAGTCAATCATGTCGTCCCATGCTGGCAGATGCACTTTGACGGTGCCTCCCGGATCCCCACTGGTAGAAGACTCAACGATCCTTGGCTCAACAAAGTGGGTCTGGGTATCGTCTTCATCACCCCGGAGCAAGCCGTCCTGCCATATTTGTTCCTGTTGTCCGAGAGATGCACAAAAAACGAGGTAGAGTATCATGCCCTCATCACTAGCCTTGAGCTGGCCCTCGAGATCGACGTGCCCCATCTGCATGTGAAAGGGGACTCCGAGCTGGTCATCGAGCATGTCAATAGTGACTATGTTGTCAGAAAGCCAGAACTCATGCCATTACTGGAGTTCACCCTCCATCTAATGGCTCAGTTCCCCTCTCGGCTGGAGGTCGTTCATATTCCCCAGTCACAGAACGGTTGAGCAGATGCTTTGACTAGCCTGGCCGCGTCGCTTGCAGAGCCCGAACAAGACGACCTGATTATCCACATGGCACACTAGAGTGTCATTGCTTCCATTACCCCGGAGGATGATCATGACCCATAGGTGAACTATCTTACCGCTGATGCCCCTACGCTAGGATCCCCTAGTACTTTAGATGCGATGATCGAAATAGTTCATGATTGGAGGACGCCCTTGGTTGAATACCTCCAATGTGGTAATCTTCCATCAGACCAGGCTGAGCGCGAGTGAATCCAACGCCGCGCGCTACAGTTTACCCTTTAGAACGGTCCCAACATTGAGCAGATCCTTTACAGACTTGGATTTGATGGTGTTATCCTCTGTTGACTTCAAGGAGTCGAGATCCCTCAGGTCATGCAAGAGGTTCATGCTGGTTCCTGTGGCGCCCCTTAGGCTGGGTCGAAGTTGTCTCACCAGATTTGGAGGCTGGGGTACTTTTGTCCCTCCATGGTCTATGACTGCATTGAGTTTTCCAAGAAGTGCCATGCATGCCAAGTTCATGCTAACTTTGTTCATCGTCCACAGGAGCCTCTCCACACTACCACGTATTCTTTGAGATTTGCAGTCTAGGGGTTAGATGTCGTAGGACCTTACCCACCGGCGACGGCTCGCCAATGCTGTTTCATTCTGACCGCTACGGATTTCTTTTCCAAGTGGGTAGAGGCAATTTGGCTCAAGGAAGTCAAAGCCCGTTATATTGTTGACTTCATGAGTTCCAATAGCATCTATTGATTTGGAGTGCCTCACGCTATCCTCACGGATAACAGAACCAACTTCTGAGCGGTCGAGCTGAAGACATTTTACGCCATGTACAACATTCTC
The DNA here is from genome assembly GCA_963277665.1 of Viscum album. NCBI lineage: Eukaryota > Viridiplantae > Streptophyta > Magnoliopsida > Santalales > Viscaceae > Viscum > Viscum album. The sequence continues at coordinate 349,516,072 of OY728140.1, forward strand.
TCTAACCATACCTCCTGCTATCATGCGCATACGAATGGATAGATCGAGGAGTTTAACAAAACCCTCTCTAACATTCCGCAAAAAATGGTTGGTCAGAACAAGAAAAGTTGTCCGGACAAGCTCCCCAATTCCCTTTGGGATTATCAGACAACGACTCATAATTCCACCCAGGTGACCCCGTATTCCCTGGGGTATGGAGCTGAGGCTGTCCTACCCATCAAGATTTAGTTTCCCTTATTGCGCATGGAGGTATACGACCAGCAAGCCCTGAATAGAGTTTCCGAAATCCATCTAGCTGAATTGGAAGCACTGGATGAAAATTTTCTCCGCGCTTTGCATGACCTGGAAAGGCATCAAAGAAGGATGGCTCTAGATTTCAACAAGAAGGTTCACCTCTGCTCTTTCCAGCAAGGTGACCTGGTACTGGCCCTTTGGGAACCAAGGATTCTCGGCAAGAAACCACCCATGTTGGAGCCCAAATGGGAGGGGCCTTTTATCATCCATAAGGTCTATCCCAATGGAGTGTACTCCCTGGTGACTATGGATGGCGAGCGTGTCACTCCTCCCACCAATTCCAGGTTCCTTAAGTAGTATTTTTCCTGACCCAGAGGGGTCCCCCATGACCTTAAACTGGATAAGGGTCCCCCATGAACTTAAACTGGATAAGGGTCCCCCATGAACTTAAACTGGAGAAGGGTCCCCTATGACCTTAAACTGGATAAGGGTCCCCCATGACCTTAAACTGGATAACGGTCCCGCATGACCCTAAACTGCACCTGGTCCTGCATGACCCTAAACTTCATGTTCGTACTCACTGCAAGACGTTAAACTGCAAGCTGGTCAGGCCTTCCTGACCGAGGCCCAGCCTCAGGCCCCTTGGCCTTCTCAGGCCCCTTAGCCCCAGTCCTTACCCAGAGTGTGTGGTGTGGTGTAGGATTATGTCCTCATTTATAATGGGTTACCAACCACGCCTTACACATTACTGGATGAAATGCCTCTCATTGTCCTACACGACGTTAAACTTTGCTTCTATAACTATGTGAGACTTGATTCGCACCCTTGTGGGATACGCAGGACTACCTAAGTGTATATGTTTCAGGTCCAGCCCCATCTCTTAGGAGATTCCATGGTCTCCTGGTCACCTTGGCATCTTGGCATGTCCCTCCCCATAGGGGATATATAGGTGTTGTATAGGGTTTTTTGGCGCTATGCCCCCTTCTCCCGGGAATCCTCCATCATTTGGCCTTTCTCAAACTGGGCCCTTCGACCCTTTCTAGTGGTCCACTAATGTGCTCAGAGTACTCTGGTCTAGGACCTGGAGTGTCATATTCGACTTAGGCAAGTTTCCGTCCACTTTTCAAGCTTCATACTTCCTTTTATTCGGGCCCCCATTATCTTTCACACCCGGAGGGACCCCCAAGGATGTCTTGGATAAAACGCCTAAGGGATCTCCTACTGTCACGGGCCAACGCCCCTGAGGGTTTCAGACAACAAATTGATACAAATACCGCATTGCGAACATGGTCAGAAGTCGATGCTCATTTGTTTTTCCCCATTTTAGTCTAACACAATAGGATGTTGTATTACAAACATGGTCAGCAGTAATCCTCAGTCGTCACACCGACTCCTTTAGGCCCTGAATGCTGGTTGCATGATTCACATCATGTTCCAACCCATCATGTCACGTTCGAATCTTGACACTCCTTGCACTAACCCTCAGTGCACCTTCACATGTCAGGCGGACAAAGCTACGTGACGGCGTCTCTCGGGGCTCCCGCGATCCGAGCACTAAGATCATATGCTTGGGTTTTCTCTAAGGACTATGCACAGATCGACCCTCATCCCAGGGGAAACAAGGAGTCGCTCTGACATTGAGTTTTGGTCCCAACAAAGTTCGAAGCTAGTGTCTCCTGCCCCATGATTGTTGGACCCTCGTCGGCTTCTTGACCCGAGGCTCCTCTCCCTGAATCGCGCACGATGACAGTATAAGGTTATGTCCTCATCTACGTCGGGTATGCCTTATCACATCATTCATATTCCCCCCAGGTCCAAACCATATGAACTTAAACTGTGTTGGTTGTTCCTACCACACGACCGTAAACTGTGATGATATCATCCCGGCCGCACGACAAAAAACAACACTGCATTTTGATGACCTCTCCATAGGTGGCATCACGTTGGGTATTGGTCCATTACTATACCATTTTCCAACACCTGTATATGGCTTGATTATTGTGGCGATTCTAGGAGTTTCTACCCTAGGCCAGTCGCTCCACTAATGAAAAACCCTATACCTTTAAGAACAAACAAGATACATCAAATACCGCTTCTTTTGGTGCGAGGGCTAGAATCGCACGCCTCCTTGGGTACAGCGTGGCCGCTAATTCATCATGTCTATCCCGCCTTTTGGACATTTCCACTGGGCCACGTGGCATGGTGAGCAGGACTACATCCTCATTCACGTTGGGTTTGCGATAGCCACACCACGTGCGCCCTGTTATGAGAATTATCCCTCCTGTTTCTTGTCATGCACAACGTTAAAAGGCACCCTCAAGAACTCCGTATGGATTGATTATCATCCTTATGAGATACGTAGGAGCGATTGGGCACTTCCCCACAGGCCCAACCTAACTTTAGTGTTTGGTCCCTTGACCCAAACACTTCTCTAAGGAGCACATGCTGAGCAGGATTATGTCCTCATTCACGTCAGGTTTCGTAACCGCTTTACCATGTGTCTCCCCCTTCCCTTACTCTTTGGTCCGAGTTGTAAGACCTTAAACTAAGATCCTTTTCAAGAACTACATGTGGCTTTATTCTCATCCTTGTTAGATACGTAGGAATGCCCGGACATTTCGTCTTGTGTCCAGCCCCAGGGATTACCAAATCCCATCCCTCCTCGCCGTCGGCCCCTTGGCCATACTTCTAGGGGAGTTGTGTAACTACATTATCTTCCCCAAATAAGTTTGGTATGCCCCATAGTAATGTTGGGAAGCGACAGTTCTCTCACCAGAGAGGTCATGTCTAGAAATTGGGATGATCCGTGATCAGATTAATTCGTCTGCCTAATGCGCCTCCACCACGGTGGCGCAATCTTGGGAGTGTTGGATTCTGTTCGAACAAACCACCACTCCACTTTCAACGCTTTGTGTGCCCCTTTATTTGGATCTTCTTCCTCTTTCATGTTTTATGGGACCCCCTAATAGTATGGATGCTCGACCTGTGGTCTACTTGTTGTAACAATATGGATGCTCGGCCTTTGGTCTGCCTATTGTAACAGTATAGATGATTGACCTATGGCCCCCCTACTGTCCTGGGCCAACATTCTGGAAGACTGGTCATGTTTGATGGGACCCCCTAACAGTATGGATGCTCGACCTGTGGTCCGACTGCTGTAACGATATGGATGCTTGAACTCTGGTCCGCCTATTGTAACGGTATGGATGATTGACCTACGGACCACCTGTTGTCCTGGGCCAACGTTTCGGAAGACTGATCGATGATATTTGAGTTAGGACCCATGTTGCGAACATGGTCAGCAGTCAGCCCTCATTTTTTGTCACCAATTCAGGCCAATGCCATATGGATGCTGCGTTTCTGCCACAGTTAACGGTTATCCCCCATCGTCATTCCCCCTATAGTGTTCCGAATTTGGGTAACGTGATTCACCTTTTTCATGTCCCTATGTTCGAATGGATTTCAATTCCCCTGGCATTGCCCTGCTCATGTGTCAGAACACATCGAGGAGATGATATATCGGTCTGAGGTCCCCTCCTCAGAAGTCTAGGCCCGATTTCGGATTCCTGGAGCTTGGTTGACTCCCCACAGTCGGACGAAATGATAACACGAGCATCCTTTATTTCTCACATTGGGTGAGACCCACATGATCTTAGGGGTGAGTTGTTATTCATTTCAGCATTATGGTTGAGCATATTAAACCAAAGGTATAGATGAATAGTTCGGTCTATACATTGGATCGAAATATTGAGCCGTGAAAGCAAAAATTTCATGAGATGGCTAAAACAGAGCCCTTGAGGATCAACGTGATGGATTGATCTTTCCAATGCTGCTACCCTTTGGCTGGTAGCCTCCAAGACTGCTTCTCACCCCCCGAAGACTCTCTCTTCACCAGCAGTCACAGAGCGCAGTTTGCCAATCCAAGCTTGTGCCTGCGCCCATTCGGTTTGAAGTATGGTCACCTGGTGATTCTCCTCCATCAATTGTTCTTGGGCGTCAGCCAGCTGGGCCGTTAGTTGCTCCACGAGCTCAGAGCATGTTTCAATGAATACCTCCTTCTCTCCCACCTTCCCTTCGAGGCACCGGACTTCCTGCTCTGACCTCAAAAACCCTTGGGTGCTCACCGATCTTTCTCGACACTGGGCAAGGTTGGTGCACCAGACACTCTCACGTATCTTCTCGTCCATGTAATCACAGACTTTCAGATGAAGGCATTGAGCATCAGCCCCTCCGACACACAGGAAGCGTAGCCAGGTCTGGAGTGATCCCATTCGCCTCAGCCAATCCGCCTGAGGCTGCCTGAGAAAGCGCTGGATACACTTCCACCCTTTGCGTTATGTCATCCAGCTCTCCTTGGCCGCTTCTGAGTCTAAATCGTCTATCTCCTTCGGATCAGTGGGATGGTACGCAAGAAAGGAAGCCAGCAGGTCGGCAATAGGGTCTTCCTCGGGGATGCCTTCATGAGGAATAGGATTCTCGACGTCCGGGCGACCTTCCTCTCTCGCCCCGACGGCGGCGGTGCCTTCGTCAGCTTCCAACCTCGCTCCAATGTCAGCACCACTGATGTCCGCCGCCCCCTGCTCACCAATTGCTGGGGCCGACTTAGTTTGGGAGGTATGTTCTAGAGGAGGTGGTACGTCCGCCACTGGTCCACTCACGGACGACCCGGGCTCAGCAGCCCAACGAGCCTTTAATGTTGAGATCACTGTACAAGGATCATCCTAATTAGTTGGGTTTTATGATAGTAATCACCAGTAGCGAAGCATGGGACTTACAGGGACCCAGAGCGTCAGTCTCCGGTGTTCTGGCTGCTGCAGGAACTGTCGTGGCAGGATACCCCTCTGCGCTTGTCAGTTCGACAATGGGTGTCAGAGCCCCATCGAGTCCCACCGGCACCTCTCCTCCTTCCTCTATTAGGGACGCCTGACCAACGCCTATGTGCTCTTTAGTGAAATGGAGAGATGGATTAGAAATTGCAAAAGATAATGAGCGAAGAAGGAAGATGAGTAAGGATAGAGACATACCCTGAGTATCTTGGTTATGTTAAGATCAGAGCAGGCAATCTCACCGCTCTCCAGGAGACTCCCTTACTAGGCCACCCCCTACGATCCCTCACCTTCAGGTTCTCCTCTTCCACCTTCTCCTTCATCTTCTCCTTCGCCTTCATCTTCTCATGTTTCCTCCTCCCCCTCCAATTCCTCATCACTGTCGCCTTCTCACAGCAGCATCACTTCTGGATCATGATCTTGGCCGAGCATCACTTTCACCAGGAAAGGTGGCTCCGCACGCCAACCCCTTTGGTGCACGTATGTGTCCATGGCCATTAGATATGCGTGCCACCGATGGAAGTTTACTCTGTCGGTAACTTGAATGAGCCCGACCTCTAGTATGTGGATTCTGTCTTGCATTATCTTATGCCAGATGGCATCAGCGCTCATTGATCATAGCAGGGTCATCCAGGCCGACCAAAATGCCGGGAAAATGGCATTATGAGAAGGTTCGAGAAGGTATCTTATCTACTTCCCGGGAAGCTCTCTGGCCACCTAGTGTGACCCCCCTCCGGGCAACGAGGCCGTAGCTGCACCATGCGATTTCCCCGATGCTACGGTCCCGGCCTGCGCCGGCCTCGCTACCCAACGCGCCCCTGGTCCCGCCCTTCTGCCGGTACCTTGCCTGCTCTCTCGCCACCTGGGTTCCACACAGGTAGTCTCGATTTGCTGAACTCGCTTGCATAAAATCCCCTCAGGGTACTCGATAGTCCAGTGTTCGACATACTCGGCTGATAAGCTAGCATCGGCCCCAGTGGGAGGAAGGGTAATGACGTCACTAGAGCTGTAAGTGGTCAACATTAACCACATTTGGTGAAGTACGCAGGGATTCTTTTCCTCCCGGATATCCGCAAATACCTTCTTCGGCATTTGCTGGAGGAATCTGAACTACCTGGAGAACCGGGACGGCACGTAAGGCTCGCAGATGATCTTCCCGTCAATCCGAGCTACAAGCACCCCACCTCGAATGCTCTAGAAGTATTCTTACTGCTCCAACGAGCCATTCCCAGTGTCCACCATCTGACCGACTGGGGTGGGGAACGTGCTGAAGTTGAAATTGGCGTGGTTACCGATTCAGATCCTTATTCCCTCCTTATTGAGCATCATCGATGCAACCCTAGAAATATTTAGGAGAGATGGGCACAGGCCGTTTCCAGGAGGAAGAACGACGTTCGGGAAGGTGTATCTGCCAAGATGAGCCGCCACCCAGCAATGAAAGATCTGTAAGGTGCCACACACCCTCCGAGGTGACCCCCCTATGGAGATGCGTCCCAGAATGGCATACAACCTAGCCAGTATGAGGACCCACAGATTGAATCTTTTGTTGGAAGCCATGGTGCCTGCCATCACCAGTTTTGCTGGACGGACGCCCATCCTCGTGTCCCACACCGGCAGGAGCCACCTGCTCTGGAAAGTGGTGAGGAACCCGACGTATCGGACGTTCGGGTACTGGGCCTCAATGACGCGGTATCCCCACGATTGGTATTGCCCCGCCTCCAGGGTCCTATAGTACAATCCATTCTTGCTCCCTTGAGTAGTGGTTGGGAACCAGTTTCCTCACCCCGACATCTTGACAGCCAGGTCCTTCTCTAGGAACTGGCTGAACCAGTCCTTGTAGGCAATGTCCTTCAGGAAGTCCTTGACCCCCAGCCTCTCTTTGGCCAGCTCCCACAGGTGTCACGTCAGCATGTGGGTCTGTGACCTGTCTTCCCAACTGTTCATTGGAGGAATGAACTCGTCGTATTACTATCCCTCTAGTGGGATACCTCTGATAGAGTGAACGTCCCATAGGATGATACCAACTTCCCCACGGTGAAGGTGGAATGTGTTGGTGTTAGGGGACCATCGAGTGAACAGCTCCGTTGGTAGTTCAGGTTGTCGGTAGAAGTGTAACTGCGACATACACACCGCCTTAAATAGACCAATGTGCCGCAGTTCATCCCTGAATTGGTCGCACGTATGGCGAACCCAGTACGCCAAGGCCCACTCACTAGTGAAGTTGCCTCCAGACCGCAGGTCCCAATCTTGCAGCTAGCCCTTAGTATCGTCTGTGATGCTATGACGGAATGTGATTTCATAGAGGGCTGGAGAGCTCTCCGCAATAGGATCACCCCCAGCAATGGTCCTGGTCCTCAGGTTCAGGACATACACATCCATGTGTCTGGTCTCCCTGGAAGGATGGCCATTGTTGGTGATATTGTGGTGGGGAAGGTTGTCATCCCGGGTCACCCATGACTGCGGTGTGTCCACCTCGAAGCCTGGAAACGAGACCTCCTCCAGGATGCCAAAGTTCTAGAGCGGGAGGTTGTTGGACAGAGGATACTCTTTCTGGGTAGGGGTCAGTAGGTTGAACAAGGTAAGGTTGTCGAAACAACCACCTTGGCACCATAAACCTCTTCATTTGCCGCTATTTCAGCTCAACGATCAATAGCTTCCCCCTCATTGATCTGGTTCACGACCATCTTGAGTTCTTTGAGAGTGGTGCGAAATATTGGATTGTGGCACGCAATTCAGGAGTAGGGCATGCAATCAGAACCGTCGGCGTGAAATATCCTGAGTTTGCGCGGAAATATGCCTGAAACACAGAAGAAATTGCGCGCTGCCAAAGCATTTTTCCACGCAGCCGCAGAAGCAATTTCGCGCACGAGAGCGTTGAGCCTCTCATGCGGAAAAGGCTGAGTACGGAGAAGGGGACCCAGCGCCCCTTTTTTATAGGCAAGAATGGGGTTCCGCGCCGTGCGGAAAGCAAATTCCATGCTAAGACGAAGTTTTGCGCGCCCTGTTGGGTTTTGCACGCAAAGTTCCCACGAAATCCACCACTTCGGCTTTTCGGCGTTTCCCTTGGAATCTGATCGTTGCGACCTCTCGTCGATCCAATTCCGAGGGGGGGCATTTTTAGACGCTGAAAAAGTCCCGAACTCCTAATGGAAGTTTCGAAATGATGAAGTGAAGTCATATTGAGACCCAGAGGCTCGGTCTGGAGGGCCCGGAAGTGCCACGCGAAATAAAGGAGGAAGTGAGTGAAAAAATGTTGGCCGCGCGGAAGGAGTTTGTGATTCGCGGGAAAAGCCCCTGGCCCGGCGCACAATTTTGCGCACCCACATCCACGCGGTGCCCGTTTTGGCACTGCCATCTCTGGCGCACTATATTTCACGCGCCGTCTGGATTCCATGACGCCAGGAGCCTATAAATAAAAAGGAGAACCCTTCCATTTCTGGGTTGCAAAATTTCAACCAGCTCTCATGCGCAAAATAGGATTTCCACGCGTGCAATATGACATTCAGGTATTGACTCTTTTTGTGAAACCTTGCCCCAGGATCCGCCTTTGCGCGCAATACCACCAGCTTAAGTGAATTTCCAAACCCTTCAGGGTTCCTCTGTGGAGCGAAATCTTTCCCACTTCTAGAAAAACGTTCCAATTGCGCGCAATCTCTACGCGCAGTGCGGTCTTTGCTTAGGATTCGACCGCTTCCACCCACACGCAATCCACCTGCCCCAATTACGCGCCACCCTGATGTTTTATGCGCAAACCTTCTCTTTGCGCACAAACCCCAGGACCCCTCACTTTGATGCCCCCCGAGGCGCCTCCCTGCATAGACGCCTGATGTCCTCCATACTGGGAATGCATGTCTTGCGCTGTTTTCCCGTGCGGCCTTCTAAGCTCGTACGAAGTAACCTCAAGGTACCTTGGGCGGTGTGTCCCATTGAGTTGCTTTGACTCTTGATTTTCCACATAGGCACACTAATGGATATTGCTTCTTCGTATAGCCACGCTAACGTGGACCCCTTGATGGTTCGCCCTGCGGCCCCCCTTCACTATGGCATTGCCGATGCCTTCCCTCCCACAATGGGTAGAGGGCGTCGGGCATGTAAGCCCTAGGGGTGTGGCGTGAACCCACCTCGTCCGAGCTGTAGGACGTTAAACTGCAAAGCACCTCTTCCTCAATGCATGACGTTAAACTGTGATCCGACCCCGTGCATCGCACGCTGGGTCCCCCCGACTCGGACATTCTTTACAAATCTCGTCTCCACGGGAGTGGAATCTTCCTCACATGGAATGATATCCTCCTTTTTGGAGTGGCGTTTTTCCACATGGGAAGGGATTCCTCAGAGCGTAACCCCCTAGCCTCTCCCGCGGAAGGTATCACCCATGCACCTCCGTACTTCCCCACCACCAAAGCCAGGGGAGGGTGTGATAGGGAACGAGGCATCTCCTTTGTTCGGTCCCAAATACCTCTCCCTATTCGCTTTTTCACATTTTGGGCCTCCCTCCTGGAGTAGGTCCCAACCTATTTGGTTTGCTAACCACGCGTAAGCCCCTGTTTCCTCTTTGGGCCGCTCAACGCGTAAGCCCCTCTCCACTTTTCACAGACGCACCCTTCATGACGTGATCATCTGGTCCCTGCTGCCTCTTGTTTCTCACACCGAGCATAGCTCACATGGACTTAGAGTGAGTATCGACCATGAAATCCCATTATGGGCCGCCTCAGAGCGTAAGACCCATCCCGGTGAACTACGAGGACTTTGATCCGTGCTAAGGCATGGTACGTAGGTGCCTCCTCGAGGTTCAAGCACACCACCAGGTCGTTTCGACCCCCCTTCTCATCAGTTCGCCCACACCTTGGTCCACCTCAGAGCATAAGCCCCAAATTTCCTATCCAGCATGACGTTAAACTGTCTGCCCTGTCCCGCATGACGTTAAACTGTATGTCGTCCTGCATGATGTTAAACTGTATGCCTGAACTACATGGAATTTGATCCGTGCTAACGCATGGTACGTAGGTAGCCTCCTCAAGGTTCAAGCCCACCACCCGGTTGTTCCGACCCCTTAGTTTCGGTTCACCAACCAACATTATGGGCCGCCTCAGAGTGTAAGCCCCATTCCACCATTATGGGATGCCTCAGAGCATAAGCCCCATATCCACCATTATGGGTCGCCTCAGAGCGTAAGCCCCATATCTACAATTATGGGCCACCTCAGAGGGTAAGCCCCATATCCACCATTATGGGCTGCCTTAGAGCGTAAGCCCCATATCCACCATTATGGGCCACCTCAGAGACTAAGCCCCATATCCACCATCCATGTCCCATCCTGACCTCTCCCTCGAACCCACGTGACTTGGGAGGCTCATGCCCCGGTCCAGAGGCTTTACTCCCTCTGGGTCCCATCCACGCATTCATTCTCACGGGTCGCCTTTTCAGGAGTCCCACCGTAGCATCGAACTACGTGGACTTTGATTCACTGCCATGGGGACACGTAGAAAGCCCCACGAGGTTCAAGCCCTTCACTCCATCACCCATCCTGATTCTTACCCGGGCCGCCACATCACAGTGGGGATCATGCCACCTCATTCCACTCTACAGTATCCAGGAAGTCGCCCACGTGCTAGCCCCGACATCAGAGTTCCCTTCAGGGGGTTCTTTTATCTGATCCACTCTCAGTGTTCCGATCAGTTCGATCCATCCCCGTTGGACGTTATACTCGTGGTGTACCCCGTGATAAACATGGGAAGTTGAGGGAAAACTCATATACATGCCTATGGCATGCCAATTCCCCACATTCTATGTGGGATGCCTCGGGCTTCTGCGCCCTCGAGAAGCCCTATAATAAGGAACAGAAGACAGACATGCCAATCCCCCAGCGTCAAGAAATGCCAACAACACCCTAGTGTGACCATTCTCCTCACTGAAGGTTGCTTCCCCGACCAGACCCCTTGGAGCGTCTCGACAGAAGCAGCGTAATTAACCGATGTCCATGAAGATATGGCACCGGGAACAAGATTCACTAATACGTCTTAAATCTATGAGGGAGACCCGGACTAGGTGATGAGCTCCGAGGAGGAATCCATGGAAGGAAGAACCGAAATCCCATCATCCCGGTTTCGATCAAGGATCAGATGTCCCCGAACAAGGAACGGATGCCGCCTGCCTTTGGAAAGGGGGAATGCGTGGCCACAAGCCGCGCGTCCTCCCCTACGTAACGGATATGCGCGCACGCCCCGACGAAAGCGTCGGAAACAACCACCTACACCTATTCTAGCCAAAAAAGAGATGTATCACCATACTCAGTCTAGTAAAATGGTAACCGTTGGGGTCTCCTGTATAGTTACTTCACTGGTTCCATAGAGATAGTTTATTGATAGCTATTATTATAAGTGATATAATCCAATGATAAGTGGTCCTCTTAGATCCATCCAATAACTAAAAAATAATACCACATCACTTATTCTAAACCTAGATGGTCCACTAGGATTGGACATCTACCTTGGTGTGAAATGTTGTTCACATCTATATCTATCTCTTGTAATGCTCATGTTAACCCATCCAAAACTGTTATGTATACTAAGAGTCATGGTTTTAGAAAATCATCCTGGGTACCCTATAAAGCCGGATGATTTTTCGTACATATAGGCTCCACATAATCTCAACTGAACAGTTCCCTCATATGGAAGGGAAGTGTGCTGACATGGTATTTTGGTCAACAATCACCCAGATAGAATCATGGTCTCTAACTATACATTGAATCCATTTCAGAAAATCTATCAATATATCATCCCAAATCCATTATAGAATCTCATGGTGTTGTCTAAAACATGTTGGAACCTCATGTTTAGCATTTATCTATTTACATATGAGTCATCAAGAAAAAACATGCAACACTATACCTCATTCCACCCTAACAAAATGACCACTAATTCCCCTGGTACACCATTAACACTCCTAGATATACCACCAAGGGGTAGGTAGGAAACTACCTCAATGACTCTTTATGAAATGTGACTGGGACCACCGTCCATCACATAAAGAGGTTAACATGCACCCCACATTTAGAAAATACCATATGGTACTTCTACTAAGTTTATCTGGGTTTATAGAACTTCGTAGCTGGATTCTATTATATGATCATATATCACATGCTAAAGGTGTGGTAGGATCACCAACATTGACCAATGATAGGTTTCACCCCTCTCCTCCACCAGGGTTAGCTCCAGTGAGTCCAACTGCTTTATCACTTCCTCTACCAAATTATAATTGGATTTGATGCTAAGGGTATTTGGAATTCACATCACAACAAGTGAAATGTTTCAAATTTATAAATCTAAAACTACAATTGAAGTTGTGAGTAGGTTCGAACCACTGAGATAATGTGCATAGACACAGGGAATATTCTTTTGAGAGAATGTTTAATAAGGTGTTATTTTAAAGTTATTAACAACTAAAACTTATAAAAACTATACAACTATTAAAAATGACTATTTAAATTAACTAAAAGCATCTAAGTGAACAGAATTAAGGTACTGAAGAAACTAACAAAGATGGAAGTGTCAGAGTTGTGATATCTTAAGGTGAATTCAATGACAATTAATTAATTTCTACATCTGAATATTTATTCATTTAATTATCATTGATTCTATATTTTATCAAAATACTATTAGGTCTCATTAGCTGATGATAGATAGTTTTCTAATTTTCACACAAATTAATCATCATTTCTTTCTCTGTCTTGGTGAATAATTTGATCATGATTGTAGAAATGAATCACTCGGTGAAATACCACAACCCATTTCTCACAAATTCAAAGAATATATATACATTGGGTTTACTTGCATGAGATTACAGATTAAGTATCACCCATGTAAGGTTGAAATATAAGGTAGACAAAAGATTAAATTTTCAATTTATATATTTATTTTTTCAGAATTAGATTGTGTGTGATTTAGAATTCTCTTATGCATGTGATTGATTTAGGAATAGATAAATCCATCGATGATATCCCACCTATGATTACTTATTAGGTATTAAATGAACATGCACTAAAGAATGTGTGAAAATTGCAAATGAAAATTGATTCATACACATATATAATCAAATAATTAAACATCCAATTAAAATTAATCAACTAGAAATCAAATGCGAAAACATAATAAGCCATGAAAACCATCATTTTCATCACAACTCTAACACCAAGAATGGTTTCCAACCATTATGAAAACATGACACATAAAATAGTAAACAGATTTCACCATGTATGTGTCAATGAAATAATAAAAAAAATTCTCCATCAAGGATAAAAAACCAATAACCATCATCCATCAATCACTGAAACTCCATTACATACCACCAAGAATGCACATAAACATGAAAAATAACCAGATAAATGATCAGTGTTTCCAGGAACCATTAATTTATAGAAGAAAAGAGGATCCACCATGTGTGTTGTTGCCGCACAAAACTATCCCTCCTGAAAGGAGAACCACATATGATTGATGGGAACTAGAATCCCTGCAAATTTTTTGGTTTGTAGTGTTCTAGGATAGAGAGAGGAGATGAAACCACTAGAAAGTGCTTTGATCCAGATGATGATGTCGCAGATGAAAATGGTTTGATCGAGGGAGGATGCCAGAGTTGGGTGTGAAGTCGATGTAGAGGTGGGGATACCTACGTGGTGCTGCACTACCCTAGTGGTGTACCTGGTTTGCTTCTACTGAAGAAGAGGCGGGGTAGTGATGGGGGGAAATTCCATGCTATTTAGTGTAGGAGAGTAGATAGGGGATGGGGTTGACTTGCTCCTTAGTGCGTTGATGATGGATTGAAGCATAGATGAGGAGGTACACATGTATTGGATGAAGACATCATGTAGAGACAGTATTTTTTGCTGTTGTAGTTGAGAGGAAGGTGACATCGTGGTAGAGGAGGAGGGCTATGTGACTTCTTTGGTGATGCGTACATTGGATGGAGGGTGACCCCCTAGTTGGTGCACTACAAGAGGATTGCTAACATGGTTTCACACCCCTAGCATGGTGAAGACGATGAGGGCCTCTTCCCATTCTATATACATATCGAAATACCAAATTTAAAACTAAAAAGAATCCAAAATCCAAATATAAAAATACTAAATATCTAATTGTTAATAATAATAATGATAAAATTAGGATTAAGGGATGATTCTTAAATATAAATATACATAAATGTGTGTGTATGTGTGCCAAAGATTAGATATAATATTTCTTTATATAAAATATAGTTATCAATTAGATAAAATTAAAACATATCCTAAAATTAATCATAATAATAATAAATTTTAATCTAATTTAATGATTAAAAAATAATAATAATATAATTAATAATACTATAAAGTAATACTTCTATTAAATAATAACATAATAATAATAATAAACTAATTGAATTAATTCTATTATTATGAAAACTACTAATATTAAAGTGATATACATGAATATAATACTATTATAGGATATTAATATAAAAACTAATAAATAAAAATAAAATAATAATAAAACTAATATCAATTAAACTACTAAAAATTATTGAAATTAAATGATAATAATGAATAAAATCAATATAAAATAATAATAATAAAATTCTAAAAAAATATAAAGATATAGAATTACATATATATATATAATTAAATAAACTAGGGTTACATGTTGTATTAAATTAATAATTATACACAAATTAAAAATAATAATAAAAAATAAAAATAAAATAAACTAATAAAATTCTAAATTTAAAAATATTTGTATAATAATTAACTAAAATTTATCTAAAATTTCTAAAATATTAAAAAACTACAAAACGACCTAAAAACACTAAAAGGTTTTAGAAAAATAAATAAAACTAAATTATAAAATTAAAATAAATTCATGTAAAATCCATGTGAATCAAATCCCCTATAATTAAACATATTAAATCTTGGGAAAAAATCACAAATAAAACACAACTAAACCCATGTACAAGTCAAAGAATCAAAATTAAAATTTCATAAAGATTCAATCCCTTTTAGCCAAAAAATATCATGCTTCAATTAAAATTAATATTTTCGAAAATAATTTCCCTTCTATATTATTCTTTCCAGAAAAAGTACCTATAATAATGTATCATGTGACATACCTCATCATAACTATCATCACTCAATGTAATTTGATCAAAGTTATACTCAATTATAGTACACATGCATGATTACTATAGGCTTCCTATGAATTTCACATCTCTACTGGTGGAGATCAAAATAAAACACTAATCGTGAGGAATTCGCATTGGGTTCAAATGTCTATGAGGCTGTGGGAAGGTGGGTCCCAAAAATTCAACCATTTGTTTTGGAAAAATTATTGTGGAATCTCAAAATAAATGTATGATAAGTTTCCATCCAAATGTCTCCCTCAAAATATTTCAACCTCACACTTAATTTTTTTTGTCGTTCCCATGAATATGATAATCCAAATGTCAGATTATTTTCATTTATTTTTTTTCAAATTGGTGAGTAAATTCTGTGAAACCCAATGAAATAAATGTAAAAATAAATAAAAAATAATGGTACACAATTATCATGTACGCTGTCGCATCTCAGTGAAAGTAGCTAATATAGGAAACTCTCTAGATCATAGAGTACTGTGTCATCACTTTTATAAGTATCCCTAAAGGTGATGGTTACCACTTAATGACCACAAATGTATTGATAATTAGAACAAAAATGAATCTAAATTCCCATATCAAAATACTTCTAATTACTATGGATACTATGAATGATGACACTTGTGATCATGATGAGATAATTTTAATCCATGTGCATCAAACCATGTATTGTTCCTCAATCAAACCTCTATATGAATAAATCTCCCCCACACTTACATTGAAAATCATCATGAAAACATTAAAGAAATAGGTAGGTAAGGTTATTGGATGGGCAACACCCTAAAAAGGATTATTCATTGCTTCTAAGGGCTATATGATGGTGAAAATGTATGGGTGGCATAGTGCGTCAAAGGGGATGAATAAATAGAAAAATATGCCTTAGACATTTTTGGGAAAAATTCAATATTCCTATCAATTTGATGGAAAATCATGGAAATTTATGGACGACATAACAAGGTTAGTATTCCCTCAAGAAAAAGTGAAATGGGAGATGAAAAAATGGTCTAGAATCCTCACAGGTACATAAATATGATATTGGTAAGCATATATGATAATGTTTACAAATAAGTGTCTCAAAAATATTTAAATTTCCAAAATATATTTTTGAATCAAGGAATAATATCATCAATAATCTAAGTCAGTAGATTAAGGATCAAAGAATTATAAATAGAAACCATGTGCTCAGACTGACTTAGGACACAAGTGGTATGTTCTTAACTGTGTTACAAAAAAATACACTGCTTTTCATATGGGTTCAACACTAATAAGAATGTTATTTTTTCATTTTTCATTTTTCATTTTTATTCCAATTAGTTATTTTACTTGGGTTTTTAGAAGAACAAAATATAATAGAAAATAAGACACTTCCCTATGTAAGTTTAGGTAGAACTAGGAAGGTTTCATGTATCCAATGATGCTCTAAAAATGATATACCTTTTTGAATCTACACATGTACAACACATAACCACATCATATCAAAAAAGTCACACCATAATAAAAAGAATGTGGGTTATAAAAATATACATGATAAACTTAGCTCCACTGTAGTGTCTGGAGAAAACCGATTCTAGTATATGCATTCCAGTTTATTATCTAAAAACTAAATGAAATGAAACTAAATTTAGTGAAAGTAAAATAAAATAATGATGGGTTTCCTATAATTGAGTTCTATGTTTAATTGATCTTCAACCATACATTGATTAATATCTACCGAGATCAAACAGAAATGTATACCATGCATTAGATTCTTTATTAGGGGGTGTATGGAATCCATTCATTGAGAAAAAATTATCATTCATGTTCCACAACAACTCAATAGAAACTTGTTAGAAAAATGGTTTGGTGGAATGAAATTGGAATAACCCAGCTCACAAGGGAATGGATATACCTCATCTGAAGAAATAATCAATAAATAATTGAAATTTGTGTAAAGGGAATCATCTTGATGATCAAGACCATTATATTTTTGAATTTCAACAAGAGAATAAATTCTCTTAACATAATCTTTCAGTGACTGATTATATCCATCAAATCCATGAATGATGTATTTTTGTTTAATATGTATCCCAATTTATTTTCACCACCAATAAATAGCATAGGGAAATTCAAAGGTGTCAAACTAAATTCATGCATAATGCATGGAGCAAGTAGGGAAGGCTCTATGGGATAAATGACTCCATTGTCTTAAGAATGACATCTTTTTCAAAAGTCTCTTCTATACTTACCTCATCATATTTCTCAATTGGAGCATGTTTAATGACAAACTCATAATCCTCCAGAAAATCCAATTATTCCACTATTTCTAGAAAATTGTGATCATTCTCCACTACCAACAGTTACCGATTTTATGACTCTATAAATGTTCAAGATGTGTCCATTTTAGAATTTTTTTTAACACGCATGATTTTTTCAAAATAGGTGATTTAATATCATTTCAAGTGAAATCCTCTTGAATGTGACTATTCATGTTTTTTTTAATTTGGACATTATCATTGTTAATAAGGGTCCCAGTTCAGTTCCATCTTCATCCCCAAAAGGTTTAAATTGATAGACATTGAATTCAATCTTTTTCACTTCAGGATGGATGGGCTGTGAACTCACAGAATAATGAGAACATGGAATTGAATCCCCTAAGGTACATTTAATAGGGTTAAAGACTAATATCTCATATTTCTGAAATGTGATTAGACTAGAAGAATTAATTCGTGATGGAGAGGAGTCATTAGTGGTGTGGTATGAATGAGGATCAATCAATGTAGTCTCAACAATACTATTGAGAAATGGATGTTGTTAAAATGGATCCTCTATTACAATCTCCTCAATATAATTGTTTTGATTAGATCTTTAATTGGTAGTGAGGTGACTAGATGGACAGGATTAGCTAATTAATTTTCAGTGCCGCTATGACCTTTGAGGAGCGGCCACAGTACATGGACTTTCTTAAACAGCATCGTGACGTGTTTTCCTGGAGTTACGATGAGATGCCTGGACTAGATTCTCATGTAGCCTTCCACCGCCTTGGCCTCCCGAAAAACCATCGTGGGTTCAAGTAGCCTCCCAGAAATATGCACCCTTCTCACGGTGCCATGTTTGAAGCTGAAGTTGACAAGCTTATCAAATCCAACATCATCAAGGATGTTCAGTACCCCAGGTGGCTAGCCCACATTGTGCTGGTTAGGAAGAAAAACGGACAGATCAGGGTCTGTATCGACTTCCATGATCTCAATCTTCACTATCCGAAGGACGAATTTCCCCTTCCTATGACAGAATTATTGTTTGATGTCATGACTGGGTTCCAAGCCCTCTCCTTCATGGATGGGTATTCTAGGTACAACCAGATCTAGATGGCCCCCGAGGATGAAGTTTTCACTGCCTTCAGGGCCCCCCAAGGTACTTTCTATTACCAGGTTATACCCTTCGTCCTGTAGAATTAAGGTGACACCTATCAGCGGGACATGCATCGAATATTCAAGATAATTCCCGAGACACTGGTGCAATGCTACATGGATGATCTGGTGGTCAAATCTCGTCAGCGCCAGGACCATCTGAAGGACCTTGAGAAAGTGTTTGGCGTCCTCCGTTCCCGCCACCTGAAGATGAACCTGCTGAAGTGTGCCCTCGGGGTCACCTCCGGGAAGTTTTGTGGCTTTTTTGTCAGATACCGAGGCATCGAGGTCGACCTGGAGAAGATCAAGGCCATCATCCAGATGCATCCCCCGAGCAATATTCGGGAACTTCGAGGTCTCCAAGTCCACTTAGCCTACATACTCCGATTCATTGCGAATTTGGCGGTCAAGTGTAATACCTTTTCCCGGATCATGTAAAAAGGCACCACCTATGAGTGGGATGAAAAGTGTTAGACTGACTTTGAGGAAATCAAGCAGTATCTGCTCCAACCTCTGGTCTTGATGCCTCCTATCTTCGGGAAGCCGCTGGTCCTTTACATGACCACCCTAGAATGGTCCCTCGACACACTTCTCGCCCAGAAGAACAACGAGGGAATAGAGAACAACCTCTACTACCTCATCCACATGCTCCTCGATATGGGAATTACATATTCTCGCATCAACAAGAGCTATCTGGTGCTCGTATTTTCCTTACAGAAATTATGGCACTACTTGCAGCACCACGAGGTACAGTTGGTCTCTCAGGTAGACCCGCTGAAGTACATCCTGAACCGACCTATGTTGACTGACCGACTAGAACGGTGGGCGGTGATCCTCCAGCAGTTCTACATCAGGTTCGTGCCTTAGAAGGCTATCAAAGGATAGGTGTTGGAAGACTTTTTAGATGCTCACCCAACCTCTGCAGATCAACCATTGGACCTAGGTTTTCCTGATGAGGTAATCCTCTCAGTCAATCATGCCGTCCCATGTTGGCAGATACACTTTGATGGTGCCTCTCGGAGACCCACTGGTAGGAGACTCAACGATCCTTGGCTCAACAAAGTGGGTCTGGGTATCGTCTTCATTACCCCGGAGCAAGCCGTCCTGCCATATTTGTTCTTGTTGTCTGAGAGATGCACCAAAAACGAGGCAGAGTATCATGCCCTCATCACTAGCCTTGAGCTGGACCTCGAGATCGACGTGCCCCATCTGCATGTGAAAGGGGACTCCAAGATAGTCATCGAGCATGTCAATGGTGACTATGTTTTCAGAAATCCAGAACTCGTGCCATTACTGGAGTTCACCCTCCATCTAATGGCTCAGTTCCCCTTTCGGCCGGAGGTTGTTCATATTCTCTGGTCACAGAACGGTTGAGCAGATGCTTTGGCTAGCCTGGCCGCATCGCTTGCAGAGCCCGAATAGGACGACCTGATTATCCACATGGCGCACTAGAGTGTCATTGCTTCCATTACCCCAGAGGATGATCACGACCCGTAGGTGAACTATCTTACCGCTGATGCCCCTACGCCAGGATCCCCGAGTACTTTAGATGCGATGATCGAAATAGTTTGTGATTGGAGGACACCCTTGGTTGAATACCTCCAATGTGGTAATATTCCATCAGACCAGGCCAAGCGCGAGCGAATCCGACACCACATGCTATATTTTACCCTTTAAAACGGTCCCAACATTGAGCAGATCCTTTACAGACTTGGATTTGATGGTGTTCTCCTCTGTTTCCTTCAAGGAGTCGAGATCCCTCAGGTCATGCAAGAGGTTCATGCTGGTTCCTGTGGCGCCCCTTAGGCTGGGTTGAAGTTGTCTCACCAGATTCGGAGGCTGGGGTACTTTTTTCCCTCCATGTTCTATGACTGTAATGAGTTGCATGCCAAGTTCATGCTAACTTTGTGCATCGGCCACAAGAGCCTCTCCACACTACCACATATTCTTTGAGATTTTCAGTCTAGGGGTTAGATGTCGTAGGACCTTACCCACCGGCGACGACTCGCCAATGCTATTTCATTCTGACCGCTATGGATTTCTTTTCCAAGTGGGTAGAGGCAATTCTTCTCAAGGAAGTCAAATCCCATTATATTGTTGACTTCATGAGTTCCAATGGAATCTATTGATTTAGAGTGCCTCACGCTATCCTCACGGATAACGGAACCAACTTCTGAGCAGTCGAGATGAAGAAATTTTACGCCATGTACAACATTCGATCTAACCATACCTCCCGCTATCATGCACATGCGAATGGATAGATCGAGGCGTTTAACAAAACCCTCTCTAACATTCCGCAAAAAATGGTTGGTCAGAACAAGAAAATTTGGTCGGATAAGCTCCCAAATTCCCTTTGGGCTTATCAGACAACAACTCGTAATTCCACCCAGGTGACCCCGTATTCCTTGGGGTATGGAGCTAAGGCTGTCCTGCCCATCAAGATTTTGTTGCCCTCATTGCGCATGGAGGTCTACGACCAACAAGCACTAAATAGAGTTTTTGAAATCTATCTAGCTGAATTGGAAGCACTAGATGAGAATTGGTTCTGCGCTTTGCATGATATGGAAAAGCATCAAAGAAGGATGGCTCTAGATTTCAACAAGAAGGTTCGCCTATGATCTTTCCAGCAAGGTTTCCTGGTACTGGCCCTTAGGGTTCCAGTGATTCCCAGCAAGAAACCACCCATGTTGGAGCCCAAATGGGAGGGGCCTTTCATCGTCCATAAGGTCTATCCCAATGGTGTGTACTCCCTGGTGACTATGGATGGTGAGTGTGTCACTCCTCCCACCAATTCCAGGTTCCTTAAGCAGTATTTTTCCTGACCCAGAGGGGTCCCCCATGACCTTAAACTGGATAAGGGTCCCCCATGACCTTAAATTGGATAAGGGTCCCCCATGAACTTAAACTAGAGAAGGGTCTCCCATGAACTTAAACTGGATAAGGGTCCCCCATGACCTTAAACTGGATAATGGTCCCACATGACCCTAAACTGCACCCGGTCCTACATGACCCTAAACTTCATGTTCGTCCTCACTGCAAGAAGTTAAACTGCAAGCTGGTCAGGCCTTCGTGACCGAGGCCCAGCCTCAGGCCCCTTGGCCTTCTCGGGCCCCTTAGCCCCAGTCCTTACCCATAGTGTGTGGTGTGGTGTAGGATTATGTCCTCATTTATAATGGGTTACCAACCACGCCTTACACATTCCTGGATGAAATGCCTCTCATTTTCCTACATGACATTAAACTTTGCTTCTATAACTACGTGCGGCTTGATTCCCACCCTTGTGGGATACGTAGGACTGCCTAAGTGTCTATGTTTCAGGTCCATCCCCATCTCTTAGGAGATTCAACGGTCTCCTGGTCACCTTGTCCTCTTGGCATGTCCCTCCCCACGGGGGATATATAGGTGTGGTAGAGGGTTTTTTGGCGCTATGCCCCCTTCTCCCGGGAAATCCTCCATCTTTTGGCCTTTCTCAAACTGAGCCCTTAGACCCTTTCTAGTGGTCCACTAATGTGCTTAGAGTACTCTAGTCTAGGACCTAGCGTGTCATATTCGACTTAGGCAAGTTTCCGTCCACTTGTCAAGCTTCACACTTCCTTTTATTTGGGCCCCCATTATCTTTCACACCCGGAGGGACCCCCAAGAATATCTTGGATAAAACGCCTAAGGGATCTCCTACTATCACAGGCCAATGCCCCTGAGGGTTTCAGACAACAAATTGATACAAATCCCGCATTGTGAACATGGTCAGAAGTCGATGATCATTTGTTTTTCCCCATTTTAGGCTAACACAATAGGATATTGTATTACAAACATGGTCAGCAGTAATCCTCAGTCATCACACTGACTCCTTTAGGCCCTGAATGCTGGTTGCATGATTCACATCATGTTCCAACCCATCATGTCACGTTCGAATCTTGACACTCCTTGCACTAACCCTCAGTGCACCTTCACATGTCAGGTGGACAAAGCTACATGACGGCGTCTCTCGGGGCTCCCGCGATCCGAGCACTAAGATCAAATTCTTGGGTTTTCTCTAAGGACTATGCACAGCTCGACCCTTATCCCAGGGGAAACAAGGAGTCGCTCTAACATTGCGTTTTGGTCCCAACAAAGTTGGAAGCTAGTGTCTCCTGCCCCATGATTGTTGGACCCTCGTCAGCTTCTTTTGGTGCGAGGGATAGACCCGCACGCCTCCTTGGGTCCAGCGTGGCCGCTAATTCATCATGTCTATCCCGCCTTTTGGACATTTCCACTGGGCCACGTGGCGTGGTGAGCAGGACTACATCCTCATTCACGTCGGGTTTGCGATAGCCACACCACGTGCGCCCTGTTATGAGAATTATCCCTCCTATTTCTTGTCATGCACAACGTTAAAAGGCACCCTCAAGAACTTCGTATGGATTTATTATCATCCTTATGAGATACGTAGGAGCGATTGGGCACTTCCCCACAGGCCCAGCCTAACTTTCGTGTTTGGTCCCTTCACCCAAACACTTCTCTAAGGAGCACATGGTGAGCAGGATTATGTCCTCATTCATGTCAGGTTTCGTAACCGCTTTACCATGTGTCTCCCCCTTCAATTACTCTTTGGTCCGAGCTGTAAGACCTTAAACTAAGATCATTTTCAAGAACTATATGTGGCTTTATTCTCATCCTTGTGAGATACGTAGGAATGATCGGACATTTCATCTTGGGTCCAGCCCCAGGGATTACCAAATCCCATCCCTCCTTGCCGTCGGCCCCTTGGCCATACTTCTAGGGGAGTTGTGTAACTACATTATCTTCCCCAAATAAGTTTTTTATTCCCCATAGTAATGTTGGGAAGCGACAGTTCTCTCACCAGAGAGGTCCTGTCTAGAAATTGGGATGATCCGTGATCAGATTAATTCATCTGCCTAATGTGCCTCCACCACGGTGGTGCAATCTTGGGAGTGTTGGATTCTGTTCGAACAAACCACCACACCACTTTCAACACTTTGTGTGCCATTTTATTTGGATCTTATTCTTCTTTCATGTTTTATGGGACCCCCTAATAGTATGGATGCTCGACCTGTGGTCTGCTTGCTATAAAAATATGGATGCTCGACCTTTGGTCCGCCTATTGTAACAGTATAGATGATTGACCTACGGTCCCCCTACTATCCTGGGACAACATTTCGGAAGACTGGTCATGTTTGATGGGACCCCCTAACAGTATAGATGCTCGACCTGTGGTCCGACTGCTGTAACGATATGGATGCTCGACCTCTGGTCCGCCTATTGTAATGGTATGGATGATTGACCTACGACCCACCTGCTATCCTGGGCCAACGTTTCGAAAGACTGATCGAAGATATTTGAGTTAGGCCCCATGTTGCGAACATGGTCAGCGGTCAGCCCTCATTTGTTGTCACCATTTCAGGCCAATGCCATATGGATGCTGCGTTTCCACCATAGTTAACGGTTATCCCCCATCGTCGTTCCCCCCATAGTGTTCCAAATTTGGGTAACGTGATTCACCTTTTTCACCTCCCTTTGTTCGTATGGATTTTAATTCCCCCAGCATTGCCTCGCTCGTGTGTCAGAACACATCGAGGAGATGATATATCAGTCTGAGGTCCCCTCCTTAGAAGTCCAGCCCCAATTTCGGATTCCTGGAGCTTGGTTGACGCCCCACAGTCGGACGAAATGATAACACGAGCATCCTTTATTTCTCACATTGGGTGCGAACAACATGAGCTTAGGGGTGATTTGTTATTCATTTTAGGATTATGGTTGAGCATATTAAACCAAAGGTATAGATGAATAGTTCGGTCTATACATTGGATCGAAATATTGAGCCGTGAAATCAAAAAGTTCATGAGATGGATAAAACAGAGCCCTTAAGGATCAGCGTGATGGATTGATCTTTCCAATGTTGCTACCCTTTGGCTGGTAGCCTCCAGGACTGCTTCTCACTCCCTGAAGACTCTCTATTCACCAGCAGTCGCAGAGCGTAGTTTGCCAATCCAAGCTTGTACCTGCACCCGTTCGGTTTGAAGTACGGTCACCTGGTGACTCGCCTCCATCAATTGTTCTTGGGCGTCAGCCAGTTGGGCCGTTAGTTTCTCCACGAGCTCAGAGCATGTTTCAATGAAGACCTCCTTCTCTCCCACCTTCCCTTCGAGGCACCAGACTTCCTGCTCTGCCCTCAGAAACCCTTGGGTGCTCACCGATCTTTTCCGACACTGGGCAACGTTGGTGCACCAGCTGCTCTCACGTATCTTCTCGTCCATGTAATCACAGACTGTCAGATGAAGGCGTTGAGCGTCAGCCCCTCCAGCACACAGGAAGCACAGCCAGGTCTGGAGTGATCCCATTCGCCTCAGCCAATCCGCCTGAGGCTGCCTGAGAAAGCCCTGGATACACTTCCACCCTTTGCGTTGTGTCATCCATCTCTCCTCGGCCGTTTCTGAGTCTGAATCGTCTATCTCTTTTGGATCAGTGGGACGGTATGCATGAAAGGCAACCAGAAGGTCGGCAATAGGGTCTTCCTCGGGGATTCCTTCATGAGGAATAGGATTATCGACGTCCGGGCGACCTTCCTCTCTTGCCCGGACGACGGCGGTGCCTTCGTCAGCTTCCGACCTCGCTCCAATGTCATCACCACTGATGTCTGTCGCCCCCTGCTCACCAATTGCTGGGACCAACTTAGTTTGGGAGGTATATTCTAGAGGAGGTGGTACGTCCGCCACTAGTCCACTCACGGACGACCCGGGCTCAGCAGCCCAAGGAGCCTTTAATGCTGAGATCACTGTACAAGGAGCATCCTAATTAGTTGGGTTTTCTGACAGTAATCACCAGTAGAGAAGCAGGGGACTTACAGGGACCCAGAGCATCAGTCTCCGGTGTTTTGGCCACTGTAGGAACTGTCGTGGCAGGAGACCCCACTGCACTTGTCAGTTCGATAATGGGTGTCAGAGCCCCATCCAGTCCCACCGGTGCCTCTCCTCCTTCCTCTATTGGGGACGCCTGACCAATTCCTATGTTCTCTTTAGTGAAATGGAGATATTGATTAGAAATTACAGAAGATAATGAACGAATAAGGAAGATGAGTAAGGATAGAGACAGACCCCGAGTATCTCAGTTATGTTAAGATCAGAGCAGACAATCTCACCAATCTCCAGGAGACTCCCTTAGTAGGCCACCCCCTACAATCCCTCACCTTCGGGTTCTCCTCCTTCACCTTCTCCTTCATCTTCTCCTTCGCCTTAATCTTCTCATGTTTTCTCCTCCCCCTCCAACTTCTCATCACTGTTGCCTTCTCATGGCGGCATCACTTCCGGATCATGCTCTTGGTCGAGCATCACTTTCACCAGGAAAGGTTGATCCGCACACCAACCCCTTCGGTGCACATATGTGTCCATGACCATTAGATATGCGTGCCACCGATGGAAGTTTACTCTGTCGGTAACTCGAATGATCCCGACCTCTAGTAGTTGGATTCCGTCTTGTATTATCTTCTGCCAGATGGCATCAGCGCTCATTGATCACAGCAGGGTCATCAAGGCCGACCAAAATGCCGGGAAAATGGAATCATGATAATGTTCAAGCAGGTATCTTATCTGCTTCCCAGGAAGCTCTCTGGCCGCCTCGTGTGACCCCCCTCCGGGCAACGAGGCCGTAGCTTCACCATGCGATGTACCCGATGCTGAGGTCCCGGCCTGCGCCGGCCTCGCTGCCCGACGCGCCCTTGGTCCCCCCTTCTGGCGGCACCTTGCCTGCTCTCTCGCCACTTGGGTTCCACGTGGGTAGTCTTGAGTTGCCGAACTCGCTTGCGTAAAATCCCCTCAGGGTACGCGATAGTCCAGTGTTCGGCATACTCGGTTGATAAGCCAGCGTCGGCCCCAGTGGGAGGAAGGGTAATGACTTCACTAGAGCTGTAAGTGGTCAACATTAACCACATTTGGTGAAGTACGCATGGATTATTTTCCTCATGAATATCTGTGAATACCATCTTCGACATTCGCTGGAGGCATCCGAACTGCCTGGAGAACCGTGACGACACGTAAGGCTCGAAGATGATCTTCCCGTCAATCCGAGCTACAAGCACCCCACCTCGAATGCTCTGGAAGTATTCTTACTGCTCCAATGAGCCATTCCCATTGTCCACCATCTGACCGACCGGGGTGGGGAACGTGCTGAAGTTGAAATTGGTGTGGTTACCGATTCAGATCCTTATGCCCTCCTTATTGAGCATCATCGATGAAACCCTGGAAATATTCAGGAGAGATGGGCGCAGGCCGTTTCCTGGAGGAAGAACATCGTTCGGGAAGGTGTATCTTCCAAGATGAGCCGCCACCCAGCAGTGAAAGATCTGGAAGGGGCCACACACCCTCCGAGGTGACCCCCCTCTGGAGATGCATCCCAGAATGGCATACAACCTAGCCAGTATGAGGACCCACAGATTGAACCTTTTGTTGGAATCCATGATTCCTGCCATCACTAGTGTTGCTGGATGGACGCCCATCCTCGCGTCCCACACTGGCAGGAGCCAACCACTCTGGAAAGTGGTGAGGAACCCGACATATCGGACGTTCGGGTCCTGAGCCTCAATGACGCAGTAGCCCCACGATTGGTATTGCCCCGCCTCCAGGGTCCTCTAGTACAATCCATTCTTGCTCCTCTGAGTAGTGGTTGGGTACCGGTTTCCTCACCCCGACATCTTGACAGCCAGGTCCTTCTCTAGGAACTGGCTGAACCAGTCCATGTAGGCAATGTCCTTCAGGAAGTCCTTGACCCCCAGCCTCTCTTTGGCCAGCTCCCACAGGTGCCATGTCAGCATGTGGGTCCGTGGCCTATCTTCCCAGGTGTTCATTGGAGGAATGAACTCGTCGTATTGCTATCCCTCTAGTGGGATACCTCTAATAGAGTGAACGTCCCATAGGCTGATACCAACTTCCCCATGGTGAAGATGGAATGTGTTGGTGTCAGAGGACCATCGAGTGAACACCTCCGGCGCTAGTTCAGGTTGACGGTAGAAGTGGAACTACGACATCCACACCGCCTCAAATAGACCAATGTGCCACAGTTCAGCCCCGAATTGGTCGCACGTATGGAAAACCCAGTACGCCCAGGCCCACTCACTAGTGAAGTTGCCTCCAGACCGCATGTCCCAATCTTGCAGCCATCCCTTAGTATCGTCTGTGATGCTCTGACGGAATGTGATTTCATAGAGGGATGGAGAGCTCTCCGCAACAGGATCACCCCCAGCAATGGTCATGGTCCTCGGGTTCAGGACATACACATCCATGTGTCTGGTCTCCCTGGAAGGATGGCCATTGTTGGTGATATTGTGGTGGGGAAGGTTGTCATCCCGGGTCACCCATGACTGCGGTGTGTCCACCTCGAAGCCTGGCAATGAGACCTCCTCTAGGATACCAAAGTTCTAGAGCGGGATGTTGTTGGACAGAGGATACTCTTTCTGGGCTGGGGTCAGTAGGTTGAACAAGGTAATGTTGTCAAAAAAACCACCTTGGCACCATAAACCTCTTCATTTGCGTCTATTTCAGCTCTACGAGCAGTAGATTCACCCTCATTGATCTGGTTCACGAACATCTTGAGTTCATTGAGAGCGGTGCGAAATCTAGGATTGCGGCACACAATTCAGGAGTAGGGCGCGCAATTAGAAGCGTTGGCGTGAAATATCCCGAGTTTGCACAGAAATACGCCTGAAACTCAGAAGAAATTGCGTGCTGCCAAAGCATTTTTCCACGCAGCCGTAGAAGCAATTTCGCGTGCGAGAGCGTTGAGCCTCTCATGCGGAAAAGGATGAGTACGGAGAAGGGGACCCAGTGCCCCTTTTTTATAGGCAAGACTGGGGTTCCGTGCCGCGCAGAAAGCAAATTCCGTGCTGAGCTGAAGTTTTGTGCACCCCGTTGGATTTTGCACGCAAAGTGCCCACAAAATCCACCACTTCGGCTTTTCGGCGTTTCCCTTGTAATCTGATCATTGCAACCTCTCGCCCATCCGATTCCGAGGGGGGGCATTTTTAGACGCCGAAAAAGTCCGTAACTCCTAATGGAAGTTTCGAAACGATGAAGTGAAGTCATATTGAGACCCAGAGGCTCGGTCTGGAGGGCCCGGAAGTGCCACGTGAAATAAAGGAGGAAGTGTGTGAAAAAAGGTTGGCCGCGCGGAAGGAGTCTGTGATTCGCGGAAAAATCCCCTGGCCCGGCACACAATTTTGCGCTCCCGCACCCACGAGGTGCCTGTTTTCTCACTGCCATCTCTGGCGCGCTATATTTCACGCGCCGTCTGGATTCCATGATGCCAGGATCCTATAAATAAAAAGGAGACCCCTTCCATTTCTGGGTTGCATAATTTCAACCAGCTCTCATGCGTGAAATAGGACTTCCACGCGCGCAATATGACATTCAGGTATTGACTATTTTCGTGAAACCTTTCCCCAGGATCTGCCTTTGCGCGCAATCCCATCAGCTTAAGTGAATTTCCAAACCCTCCAGGGTTCCTATGTGGAGCGCAATCTTTCCCACTGCGAGAAAAACATTCCAATTGCGTGCAATCTCTGCGCGCAGTGCGGTCTTTGCTTAGGATTCGACCGTTGCCACCCATACACAATCCACCTGCCCCAATTACGCGCCACCCTGATGTTTTTCAGGCAAAACTTCTCTTTGCGCGCAATCCCCAAGACCCATCACTTTGATGCCCCCCGGGGCGCCTCCCTGCGTAGACGCCTGATGTCCTCCATACCGGGAATGCATGTCATGCGCTGTTTTCCCGTGCAGCCTTCCAGGCTTGTACGAAGTAACCTCAAGGTCCCTGGGGCGGTGTGTCCCATTGCGTTGCTTTGCCTCATGATTTTCACATAGGCACACTAATGGCTATTGCTTCTTCGAATAGCCACGCTAACGTGGACCCCTCGATGGTTCGCCCTGCGACCCCCCTTCACTATGGCCTTGACGATGCCTTCCCTCCCACAAGGGGTAGAGGGCGTCGGGCATGTAAGCCCTAGGGGTGTGGCATGAACCCACCTTGTCCGAGCTGCAGGACGTTAAACTGCCAAGCACCTCTTCCTCAACACATGATGTTAAACTGTGATCCGACCCCGTGCCTCGCACGCAGGGTCCCCCCGACTCAGACATTCTTTACACCGCTCATCTCCACAGGAGTGGAATATTCCTCACATGGAATGATATCCTCCTTTTTGGAGTGAAGTTTGTCCACAGGGGAAGGTATGCCTCAGAGAGTAACCCCCCAGCCTCTCCTGCAGAAGGTAGCACCCATGCACCTTCGTACTTCCCCACCACCAAAGCCATGGGAGGGCGTGATAGGGAATGAGTCATCTCCTTTGTTCGGTCCCAAATCCCTCTCCCTATTCGCTTTGTCACATTTCGGGCCTCCCTCCTGGAGTAGGTCCCAACCTCTTTGGTTTTCTAACCACGCGTAAGCCCCTGTTTCCTCTTTGGGCCGCTCAACGCGTAAGCCCCTCTCCACTTTTCACGGACGCACCCTTCATGACGTGATTATCTGGTCCCATCCACAAGTTCATTCTCACGGGTCGCCTTTTCAGGTGTCCCACCGTAGCATCGAACTACGTGGACTTTGATTCCCTGCCATGGGGATATGTAGGAAGCCCCACGAGGTTCAAGCCCTTCACTCCATCACCCATCCTGATTCTTACCCGGGCCGCCACATCGCAGTGGGGATCATGCCACCTCATTCCACTCTACAGTATCCAGGAAGTCGCCCACGTGCTGGCCCCGACATCGTAGTTCCCTTCAGGGGGTTCTTTTATCTGATCCACTCTCAGGGTTCCAATCAGTTCGATCCATCCACGCTGGACGTTATACTCGTGGCGTACCGCGGGATAAACATGGGAAGTTGAGGAAAACCTCATATACATGCCTATGGGATGCCAATTCCCCACGTTCT
Organism: Viscum album; assembly: GCA_963277665.1. Taxonomy (NCBI): domain Eukaryota; kingdom Viridiplantae; phylum Streptophyta; class Magnoliopsida; order Santalales; family Viscaceae; genus Viscum; species Viscum album. The sequence continues at coordinate 349,546,583 of OY728140.1, forward strand.
ATGTGGGATGCCTCGGGCTTCCGCGCCCTCGAGAAGCCCTATAATAAGGAATAAAAGACAGACATGACAATCCCCCAGCGTCAAGAAACGCCAAAAACACCCTAGTGTGACCATTCTCTTCACCGAAGGTTGCTTCCCCAACCAGACCCCTTGGAGCATCTCGACAGAAGCAGCGTAATTAACCGATGTCCATGAAGATATGGCACCGGGAACAAGATTCACGAATACGTCTTAAATCTATGAGGGAGACCCGGATTAGGTGATGAGCTCCGAGGAGGAATCCACAGAAGGAAGAACCGACATCCCATCATCCTAGTTTCGATCAAGGAGTAGACGTCCCCGAACAAGGAATGGATGCCGCCCGCCTTTGGAAAGGGGGAATGCAGGGCCACAAGCCGCGCGTCCTCCCCTGCGTAACGAATGTGCACGCACGCCCCGACAAAAGCATCGGAAACAACCACCTACACTTATTCTAGCCAAAAAAGAGATGTATCACCTTACCCAGTCTAGTAAAATGGTAACCTTTGGGGTCTCCTGTATAGTTACTTCACTGGTTCCATAGAGATAGTTGATTGATAGCTATTATTATAAGTGATATAATCCAATGATAAGTGGTCCTCTTAGATCCATCCAATAACTAAAAAATAATATCACATCACTTATTATAAACCAAGATGGTCCACTAGGATTGGACATCTACCTTAGTGTGAAATGTTGTTCACATCTATATCTATGTCTTGTAATGCTCATGTTAACCCATCCAAAACTGTTATGTATACTAAGAGTCGTGGTTGTAGAAAATCATCATGGGTACCCTATAAAGCCAGATGATTTTTCGCACATATAGGGTCCACATAATCTCAACTGAACTGTTCCCTCCTATGGAAGGGAAGTGTGATGACATGGTATTTTGGTCAACAATCACCCAGATAGAATCATGGTCTTTAACTATACATTGAATCCATTTCAGAAAATCTATCAATATATCATCCCAAATCCATTATAGAATCTCATGGTGTTGTCTAAAACATGTTAGAACCTCATGTTTAGCATTTATCTATTTACATATGAGTCATCAAGAAAAAACATGACAACACTATACCTCATTCCACCATAACAAAACTACCACTAATTCCCCTGGTACACCATTAACACTCCTAGATATACCACCAAGGGGTAGGTAGGAAACTACCTCAATGACTCTCTATGAAATGTGACTGGGACCACCATCCATCACATAAAGAGGTTAACATGCACCCCACATTTAGAAAATACCATATGGTACTTCTACAAAGTTTATCTGGTTTTATAGAACTTCGTAGCTGGATTCTCTCATATGATCATATATCACATGCTAAAGGTGCGGTAGGATCACCAACATCGACCAATGGTAGGTTTCACCCCTCCCCTCCACTAGGGATAGCTCTAGTGAGTCCAACTGCTCTATCACTTCCTCTACCAAATTATAATTGGATTTGATGCTAAGTGTATTTGGAATTCACATCACAACAAGTGAAATTTTTGAAATTTATAAATCTAAAACTACTATTGAAGTTGTGAGTATGTTCGAACCACCTAGATAATGTGCATAGACACAATGAATATTCTTTTGAGAGAATTTTTAATAAGGTGTTATTTTAAAGTTATTAACAACTAAAACTTATAAAAACTATACAACTATTAAAAATGACTATTTAAATTAACTAAAAGCATCTAAGTGAACTAAATTAAGGTACTAAAGAAACTAGAAAACATGGAAGTGTCAGAGTTGTGATATCTTAAGGTGAATTCAATGACAATTAATTAATTTCTACATCTGAATATTTATTCATTTAATTATCATTGATTCTATATTTTATCAAAATACTATTATGTCTCATTAGCTGATGATAGATAGTTTTCTAATTTTCACACAAATTAATCATCATTTCTTTCTCTGTCTTGGTGAATAATTTGAGAATGATTGTAGAAATGAATCACTCGGTGAAATACCACAACCCATTTCTCACAAAGTCAAAGAATATATATACATTGGGTTTACTTTCATGAGATTACAGATTAAGTATCACCCATGTAAGGTTGAAAGATAATGTACACAAAAGATTAAATTTTCAATTTATATATTTATTTTTTGAGAATTAGATTGCGTGTGATTTAGAATTCTCTTATGCATGTGATTGATTTAAAAATAGATAAATACATCAATGATATCCCACCTATGATTACTTATTAGGTATTGAATGAACATGCACTAAAGCATGTGTGAAAATTGTAAATGAAAATTGATTCATACACATATATAATCAAATAATTAAACATCCAATTCAAATTAATCAACTAGAAATCAAATACGAAAACATAATAAGCCATGAAAACCATCATTTTCATCACAAATCTAACCCCAAGAATGGTTTCCAACCATCATGAAAACATGAAACATAAAATATTAAACAGAGTTCACCATGTATGTGTCAATGAAATAATCAAAACAATTCTCCATCGAGGATAAAAAACCAATAACCATCATCCATCAATCACTGAAACTCCATTACATACCAACAAGAATGCACATAAACATGAAAAATAATCAGATAAATGATCAGTGTTTCCATGCACCATTAATTTATAGAAGAAAAGAGGATCCACCATGTGTGTTGTTGCCGCAAAAAACTGTCCCTCCTGAAAGGAGAACCACATATGATTGATGGGAACCAGAATCCCTGCTAATTTCCTGGTTTGTAGTGTTTTAGGATAGAGAGTGGAGATGACACCACTAGCAAGTGCTTTGATCCAGATTATGAGGCCGCAGATGAAAATGGTTTGATCGAGGGAGGATGCCAGAGTTGGGTGTGAAGTTAATGTAGAGGTGGGGATACCTACGTGGTTGTGAACTACCCTAGTGGTGTACCTGGTTTGCTTCTACTGAAGAAGGGACAGAGTAGTGATGGTGGTAACTTCCATGCTATGTAGGGTAGGAGAGGAGATAGGGGATGGGGTTGACTTGCTCCTTGGTGCGTTGATGATGGATTGAAGCATAGATGAGGAGGTACACATGTATTGGATGAAGACATCATGTAGAGACTGTATTTTCTGTTGTTGTAGTTTAGAGGAAGGTGACACCGTGGTAGAGGAGGAGGGCTATGTGACTTCTTTGGTTATGCATACATTGGATGGAGGGTGACCCCCTAGTTGGTTCACTACAAGAGGATTGCTAATAGGGTTTCACACCCCTAGCATGGTGAAGCCGATGAGGGCCTATTCCCATTCTATATACATATCGAAAAACCAAATTTAAAACTAAAAAGAATCCAAAATCCAAATCTAAAAATACTAAATATCTAATTGTTAATAATAATAATGATAAAATTATGATTAAGGGATGATTATTAAATATAAATATACATAAATGTGTGTGTATGTGTGCCAAAGAATAGATATAATATTTCTTTATATAAAATATAGTTATCAATTAGATAAAATTAAAACATATCCCAAATTTAATCATAATAATAATAAATTTTAATCTAATTTAATGATTAAAAAATAATAATTATATAATTAATAATACTATAAAGTAATACTTCTATTAAATAATAATATAATAATAATAATAAACTAATGGAATTAATTCTATTATTATGAAAACTACTAATATTAAAGTGATATTCATTAATATAATACTATTATAGGATATTAATATAAACACTAATAAATAAAAATAAAATAATAATAAAAATAATATCAATTAAACTGCTAAACATTTTAGAAATTAAATGATAATAATGAATAAAATCAATATAAAATAATAATAATAAAATTCTAAAAAAATATAAAGATATAGAATTACATATATATATATAATTAAATAAACTAGGGTTACATGTTGTATTAAATTAATAATTATACACAAATTAAAAATAAAAAATAAAAATAAAATAAACTAATAAAATTCTAAATTTAAAAATATTTGTATAACAATTAACTAAAATTTATCTAAAATGTCTAAAATATTAAAAAACTACAAAATGGCCTAAAAACACTAAAAGGTTTTAGAAAAATAAATAAACCTAAATTATAAAATTATAAAAAATTCATGTGAAATCCATGTGAATCAAATTCCCTATAATTAACCATATTCAATCTTGGGAAAAAAATCACAAATAATACACAACTAAACCCATGGAAAAGTCAAATAATCAAAATTAAAATTTCATAAAGATTCAATCCCTTCTAGCCAAAAAATATCATGCTTCAATTAAAATTAATATTTTCAAAAAGAATTTCACTTCTATCTTATTCTTTCCAAAAAAAGTACCTATAATAATGTATCATGTGACATACCTCATCATAACTATCATCACTCAATGTAATTTGATCAAAGTTATACTCAATTCTTGTACACATGCATGATTACTATAGGCTTTCCATGAATTTCACATCTCCACTGGTGGAGATAAAAATAAAACACTAATCGTGAGGAATTCGCATTGGGTTCAAATGTCTATGAGGTTGTGGGAAGGTGGGTCACAAAAAGTCAACAATTTGTTTAGGAAAAATTATTGTGGAATCTCAAAATAAATGCATGATAAGTTTCAATCCAAATGTCTCCATCAAAATATTTCAACCTCACACTTAATTTTTTTTGTCGTTCCCAAGAATATGATAATCCAAATTTCAGATTATTTTCATTTTTTTTTCAAATTGGTGAGTAACTACTGTGAAACCCAATGAAATAAATGTAAAATTAAATAACAAAGAATGATACACAATTATCATGTACGCTGTCGCATCTCAGTGAAAGTAGCTAATATAGGAAACTCTCTAGATCATAGAGTATTGTGTCATCACTTTTATAAGTATCCCTAAAGGTGATGGTTACCACTTAATGACCACAAATGTATTGATAATTGGAACAAAAAGGAATCTAAATTCCCATATCAAAATATTTCTAATTACTATGGATACTATGAATTATGACACATGTGATCATGATGAGATAATTTTAATCCATGTGCATCAAACCATCTATTGTTCCTCAATAAAAACTCTATATGAATAAATCTCCCCCCACACTTACATTGAAAATCATCATGAAAACATTAAAGAAATAGGTAGGTAAGTTTATTGGATGGGCGACACCCTAAAAAGGCTTATTCATTGCTTCTAAGGGATATATGATGGTGAAAATGTATGGGTGGCATAGTGCGTCAAAGGGAATGAATAAATAGAAAAATATTCCTTAGACATTTTTGGAAAAAATTCAATATTCCTATAAATTTGATGGAAAATAATGGAAATTTATGGATGACATAACATGGTTAGTATTCCCTCAAGAAAAAGTGAAAAGGGAGATGTTGAAATGGTCTAGAATCCTCACAAGTACATAAATATGATATTGGTAAGCATATATGATAATGTTTACAAATAAGTGTCTCAAAAATATTTAAATTTCCAAAATATATTTTTGAATCATGGAATAATATCATCAATAATCTAAGTCATGAGATTAAGGATCAAAGAATTATAAATAGAAACCATGTGCTCAGACTGACTTAGGACACAAGTGGTATGTTTTTAACTGTGTTACAAAAAAATACACTGCTTTTCATATGGGTTCAACACTAATAAGAATTATATTTTTTCATTTTTCATTTTTCATTTTTATTTTAATTAGTTATTTTACTTGGGTTTCTAGAAGAACAAAATATAATAGAAAATAAGACACTTCCCTATGTAAGTTTAGGTACAACTAGGAAGGTTTCATGTATCCGATGATGCTCTAAAAATGATATACCTTTTTGAATCTACACATGTACAACACATAACCACATCATATCAAAAAAGTCACACCATAATAAAAAGAATGTGGGTTATAAAAATATACATGATAAACTTAGCTCCACTATAGTGTCTGGAGAAAACTGATTCTATTATATGCATTCCAGTTTATTATCTAAAAACTAAATGAAATGAAACTAAATTTAGTGAAAGTAAAATAAACTAATGATGGGTTTCCAATAATTGAGTGCTAAGTTTAATTGATCTTCAGCCATACATTGATTAATCTTTACCGAGATCAAACAGAAATGTGTACCATGCATCTGATTCTTTATTAGGGGGAGTATGGAATCCATTCATTGAGAAACAATTATCATTCATGTTCCACAACAACTCAATAGAAACTTGTTAGAAAAATGGTTTGGTGGAATGAAATTGGAATAACCCATCTCACAAGGGAATGGATATACCTCATCTGAAGAAATACTCAATAAATAATTGAAATTTGTGTAAAGGGAATCATCTTGATGATCAAGACCATTATATTTTTTAATTTCGACAAGAGAATAAATTATGTTAGCATAATCTTTCAGTGGCTGATTATATCCATCAAATCCATGAATGATGTATTTTTGTTTAAGATGTATCCCAATTTATTTTCACCACCAATAACTAGCATAGGTAAATTCACAGGTGTCTAACTAAATTCATGCATAATGCATGGAGCAAGTAGGGAAGGCTCTATGGGATAAATGACTCCATTGTCTTAAGAATGACATCTTTTTCAAAAGTCTCTTCTATACTTACCTCATCATATTTCTCAATTAGAGCATGTTTAATGACAAACTAATAATCCTCCAGAAAATCCAATTATTCCACTATTTCTAGAAAATTATGATTGTTCTCCACTACCAACAGTTACCGATTTTATGACTCTATAAATGTTCAAGATGTGTCCATTTTAGATTTTTTCAAAATAGGTGATTCAATATCATTTCAAGTGAAATCCTCCTGAATGTGACTATTCATGTTTTTTTTCAAGCTGTACATTATCATTGTTAATAAGGGTCCTAGTTCAGTTCCATCTTCGTCCCCAAAAGGTTTAAATTGATAGACATTGAATTCAATCTTTTTCACTTCAGGATGGATGGGATGTGAACTCATAGAATAATGAGAACATGGAATTGAATCCCCTAAGGGACATTTAATAGGGTTGAAGACTAATATCGCATATTGCTGAAATGTGATTAGACTAGAAGAATTAATTCGTGATGTAGAGGAGTCATTAGTGGTGTGATATGAATGAGGATCAATCAATATAGTCTCAACAATACTATTAGGAAATGGATGTTGTTAAAATGGATCCTCTATTACAATCTCCTCAATATAATTGTTCTGATTAGATCTTTAATTGGTAGTGAGGTGACTAGATGGACAGGATTATCTAATTAATTTTCAAGATCTTCCATTGGGGAAAGAAATTTTTCTTTATGTTCATCAAGAATTTCATACATTCTATTTGTATCAATGATAGTATAAGTAAATATTTGATCAATTGTTGAACCATTTGTTTCCCATGAATTATCATGTTCTAAATTTTCAAGAATTACTTGACACAAAAAATTATTAAAAGATTCAAAATGAATTGTATCACAACATTGTGGAGCAGTCTCATAAGGTACATAACACGGAATTGAAAAATAATCATTAAAATATATAAAATCTCCTAGAGAGATAATGTGTGGTGCTGGGTTTTCTTCCATACCACGAAATGTTTGTGGGTATGTTGGGTATTGGTTTTAACTATGTGGTGCACCCACACCATTATGAGATTCTGTGTGATTTAAATTCCTATGATGTAAAATTCCTAAATTAGTAAACTGATTTTTTTTATTTTTTTGACCTAAATCAAATTTTTGAAGGAACTACTTATGATAATATTATCCTTGAAAATGGTTCTATAAATTATAAATGTGAATCAAAAAATGTGAAAATTTTCAAATTTATAAACCTACTAAATACTATAGAAGTGGGGAATAGGGTCAGACCATCAATAGAATTTGTGTAGACACTAGGAATATCCTTTCAGAATAGTTTTTAGGTAGGAGATATTTTAAAAGAGATTAATAACTAAATCATCTAAAAAATAAACAAAAAATTAAAATAACTATTCATATTAACTAAAATTAACTAATTGAACTGAATTAAGCTATGGAAGAAAGTGGTAGAGATGTAAGTCTCAGAGTTGTGACATCTGTTCAGGTGAATGCAATGCTAATTATTTAATTTCCACTTCTAAATATTTATTCATTTAATTAAATTAGATTTCATATTTAATAAAAATACTATTAGGTATCATTCTATGATATTATAAATAATTCTAATTTTCTACCAAATCATCTATCATTTTTTTCTATAGACTAATGAATAATTTACTCGTAATTGTAGCACTAAATCACTAGGTTAAATACCATAACCCATTTTTCATGAAGATAAAGTATCTATCTGTGTCATGTTTTATGGAATGATATTACTGATAAAGTATCCCTCATTAATTTTTGAAAGAGAATACTCAAAAAATATTGAATTTTATTTTAATATATTTATTTAATCATAATTTGATCGTGAACAATTTACGATTCTCTCACGGGTATGATCTATTTCTAAGAAAATAAATTCTATGGTGATCTCCCACCCGTGATTACTTATTTGGTATCACATGAAAAAGCACCAAATCAACTGTGTAGATCCCAAATGAAAATTGAATCAAAATAAGAAATAATCAAATAATTAAAAATTAAATTAAATTTAATCAAATGGTAATAAAATATGAAAATAAAATAAGTCATGGAATATTTCAAATGCATCACAAATCTTACAGAAATAATGTTATCCAACCATTAGGAAAACAAGAAACATAAAATAATAAACACAACTCACATTGTATGTATCAACACAATGAACAACACAAGAATCCGTTAATAATCACAAAACACTAATTGTTGTCAATCGATTATGGAAACACCGATGCAAACCTTTGAGAACATATTTAAAAACGAAAAAATAATAAGATATATGTTCTCTATCATTGTGAAGCATTGATTTTCTGAAGCAAATTGAATCCACCACATGTGTTGTCATCATGTGCAACCATATCTCATGAAAGGAGGACCACATATGATTGATAGGCACTAGAATCAGCAATGGATACCTAGTTTATGTTATGATATACTAGAGAGACAAGGCTGTGTGTATGGGGTGTGTTATGATCCAGATGATGAGGCCACTACTAAAAATGGCCGAATTACGGGAGGAAATTAGAGTTGGGGTGCGCAATGGATGGAAATGAGGGGATATCTTCCTGTTGGTTCTCAGCCCTAGTGTTGCACCTTGTTTGCAGCAGTAGAAGTGGAGGTGGTGTGGTGATGGTGGGAACTTCCACGCCTTATAGTGGAGGATAGGATATGGACGATGGGGGTCAACCTACTCCTTAGTGCGTTGATGATGGATTGTAGTAGAGATAAAGAGGTGTGCTTGCATTAGATGGAGAGAGATTGCAGTACTTGTGCTGGTTGCTATTGTAGAGGAGAGGAAGGTGACACCATGGTGGAGAAGGAGGGTTGTGCGCCAACTGGGTGATTCACACACAAGATGGAGGGCGACCCCCTACGTGGTGCGCAGTTGGAGGCCTGCTACTAGGGTTCCACCCCCACGTAGTATAGATGATGAGGGAATCTTCCCCTTTTATCTATGTACCAAAAAAATAAAAAATAAAAAAATTGAATATCAAAATTTAAATCTAATAATTAGTTAAATGTTAATAATAATTAAAAAAAATTGGATAGAAAAAAAATATTTGATATAAATATACATAAATGAGTTTGTGTGTGGGCCTAATATTTCATAAAATAATAAAATATATAAAATATAATTAGCAGTTAGATAAAATTACAAAATACCTAATAATAATAATATTATATATTAATCTAATTTAATGATTAAATAATAATAATAATAACATAATTAATAGTACTACAATTAAATAATAATATAATAATAAAAATAAAATAAAATTAACACTCTTATTATTTAAAGTAAAAATATTTTTATGATATAAAATAATATAAAACTAATATTGTACATTAATACAAATATTAATAAATATTAACAAACTAATAAGAAAACTAATATTAATTAAAATACTAAAATAGTGTTAGAAATTAATTGTTAATAATATATAAAATAAATATAAAGTAATAAAAATATTAAAAATCTAAAAAAGTTAAAGAAATATAATTACATATATATTTATATAATTAAATAAACTAAGGTTACATGTTATATTAAATTAAACATTATACATATAAAAAAAATAATAAAATAAAAAATTAAAATAAACTTATAAAATACTAATTTAATAATATTAGTATATAAATTAAATAATGTATATCTAAAATGACTAAAACACAAAAAAACTACAAAACAACCATAAAACAGTAAAATAGTTTAGAAAAATAGTTAAAACTAAATTTGAAAATTATAAAAAAATGCATGAGTCCATGTGAATCAAATCCCCCAAACATTCACTTTTCCACTCCTTCGGAAAAAAATCAGAAATAATACACAACTGGAACCATGGGAAAATCAAAGCATAAAAATTACAAGTTCAGAAAATTTCATCCCCTTTTACCCAAAAAAATATCGCGCTTCATTTAAAATTCCTATCTTCAAAAATAATTTCCCTTCCCCTCGTATTATTTCCAAAAAATATAAAGATATAGAATTACATATATATATATATAATTAAATAAACTAGGGTTACATGTTGTATTAAATTAATAATTATACACAAATTAAAAATAAAAAATAAAAATAAAATAAACTAATAAAATTCTAAATTTAAAAATATTTGTATAACAATTAACTAAAATTTATCTAAAATGTCTAAAATATTAAAAAACTACAAAATAGCCTAAAAACACTAAAAGGTTTTAGAAAAATAAATAAACCTAAATTATAAAATTATAAAAAATTCATGTGAAATCCATGTGAATCAAATTCCCTATAATTAACCATATTCAATCTTGGGAAAAAAATCACAAATAATACACAACTAAACCCATGGAAAAGTCAAATAATCAAAATTAAAATTTCATAAATATTCAATCCCTTTTAGCCAAAAAATATCATGCTTCAATTAAAATTAATATTTTCAAAAAGAATTTCACTTCTATCTTATTCTTTCCAAAAAAAGTACCTATAATAATGTATCATGTGACATACCTCATCATAACTATCATCACTCAATGTAATTTGATCAAAGTTATACTCAATTCTTGTACACATGCATGATTACTATAGGCTTTCCATGAATTTCACATCTCCACTGGTGGAGATAAAAATAAAACACTAATCGTGAGGAATTCGCATTGGGTTCAAATGTCTATGAGGTTGTGGGAAGGTGGGTCACAAAAAGTCAACAATTTGTTTAGGAAAAATTATTGTGGAATCTCAAAATAAATGCATGATAAGTTTCAATCCAAATGTCTCCATCAAAATATTTCAACCTCACACTTAATTTTTTTTGTCGTTCCCAAGAATATGATAATCCAAATTTCAGATTATTTTCATTTTTTTTCAAATTGGTGAGTAACTACTGTGAAACCCAATGAAATAAATGTAAAATTAAATAACAAAGAATGATACACAATTATCATGTACGCTGTCGCATCTCAGTGAAAGTAGCTAATATAGGAAACTCTCTAGATCATAGAGTATTGTGTCATCACTTTTATAAGTATCCCTAAAGGTGATGGTTACCACTTAATGACCACAAATGTATTGATAATTGGAACAAAAAGGAATCTAAATTCCCATATCAAAATACTTCTAATTACTATGGATACTATGAATTATGACACATGTGATCATGATGAGATAATTTTAATCCATGTGCATCAAACCATGTATTGTTCCTCAATAAAAACTCTATATGAATAAATCTCCCCCCACACTTACATTGAAAATCATCATGAAAACATTAAAGAAATAGGTAGGTAAGTTTATTGGATGGGCGACACCCTAAAAAGGCTTATTCATTGCTTCTAAGGGATATATGATGGTGAAAATGTATGGGTGGCATAGTGCGTCAAAGGGAATGAATAAATAGAAAAATATTCCTTAGACATTTTTGGAAAAAATTCAATATTCCTATAAATTTGATGGAAAATAATGGAAATTTATGGATGACATAACATGGTTAGTATTCCCTCAAGAAAAAGTGAAAAGGGAGATGTTGAAATGGTCTATAATCCTCACAAGTACATAAATATGATATTGGTAAGCATATATGATAATGTTTACAAATAAGTGTCTCAAAAATATTTAAATTTCCAAAATATATTTTTGAATCATGGAATAATATCATCAATAATCTAAGTCATGAGATTAAGGATCAAAGAATTATAAATAGAAACCATGTGCTCAGACTGACTTAGGACACAAGTGGTATGTTTTTAACTGTGTTACAAAAAAATACACTGCTTTTCATATGGGTTCAACACTAATAAGAATTATATTTTTTCATTTTTCATTTTTCATTTTTATTTTAATTAGTTATTTTACTTGGGTTTCTAGAAGAACAAAATATAATAGAAAATAAGACACTTCCCTATGTAAGTTTAGGTACAACTAGGAAGGTTTCATGTATCCGATGATGCTCTAAAAATGATATACCTTTTTGAATCTACACATGTACAACACATAACCACATCATATCAAAAAAGTCACACCATAATAAAAAGAATGTGGGTTATAAAAATATACATGATAAACTTAGCTCCACTATAGTGTCTGGAGAAAACTGATTCTATTATATGCATTCCAGTTTATTATCTAAAAACTAAATGAAATGAAACTAAATTTAGTGAAAGTAAAATAAACTAATGATGGGTTTCCAATAATTGAGTGCTAAGTTTAATTGATCTTCAGCCATACATTGATTAATCTTTACCGAGATCAAACAGAAATGTGTACCATGCATCTGATTCTTTATTAGGGGGAGTATGGAATCCATTCATTGAGAAAAAATTATCATTCATGTTCCACAACAACTCAATAGAAACTTGTTAGAAAAATGGTTTGGTGGAATGAAATTGGAATAAACCAGCTCACAAGGGAATGGATATACCTCATCTGAAGAAATACTCAATAAATAATTGAAATTTGTGTAAAGGGAATCATCTTGATGATCAAGACAATTATATTTTTTAATTTCGACAAGAGAATAAATTATGTTAGCATAATCTTTCAGTGGCTGATTATATCCATCAAATCCATGAATGATGTATTTTTGTTTAAGATGTATCCCAATTTATTTTCACCACCAATAACTAGCATAGGGAAATTCACAGGTGTCTAACTAAATTCATGCATAATGCATGGAGCAAGTAGGGAAGGCTCTATGGGATAAATGACTCCATTGTCTTAAGAATGACATCTTTTTCAAAAGTCTCTTCTATACTTACCTCATCATATTTCTCAATTAGAGCATGTTTAATGACAAACTAATAATCCTCCAGAAAATCCAATTATTCCACTATTTCTAGAAAATTATGATTGTTCTCCACTACCAACAGTTACCGATTTTATGACTCTATAAATGTTCAAGATGTGTCCATTTTAGATTTTTTCAAAATAGGTGATTCAATATCATTTCAAGTGAAATCCTCCTGAATGTGACTATTCATGTTTTTTTTCAAGCTGGACATTATCATTGTTAATAAGGGTCCCAGTTCAGTTCCATCTTCGTCCCCAAAAGGTTTAAATTGATAGACATTGAATTCAATCTTTTTCACTTCAGGATGGATGGGCTGTGAACTCATAGAATAATGAGAACATGGAATTGAATCCCCTAAGGGACATTTAATAGGGTTGAAGACTAATATCGCATATTGCTGAAATGTGATTAGACTAGAAGAATTAATTCGTGATGTAGAGGAGTCATTAGTGGTGTGATATGAATGAGGATCAATCAATATAGTCTCAACAATACTATTAGGAAATGGATGTTGTTAAAATGGATCCTCTATTACAATCTCCTCAATATAATTGTTCTGATTAGATCTTTAATTGGTAGTGAGGTGACTAGATGGACAGGATTATCTAATTAATTTTCAAGATCTTCCATTGGGGAAAGAAATTTTTCTTTATGTTCATCAAGAATTTCATACATTCTATTTGTATCAATGATAGTATAAGTAAATATTTGATCAATTGTTGAACCATTTGTTTCCCATGAATTATCATGTTCTAAATTTTCAAGAATTACTTGACACAAAAAATTATTAAAAGATTCAAAATGAATTGTATCACAACATTGTGGAGCAGTCTCATAAGGTACATAACACGGAATTGAAAAATAATCATTAAAATATATAAAATCTCCTAGAGAGATAATGTGTGGTGCTGGGTTTTCTTCCATACCACGAAATGTTTGTGGGTATGTTGGGTATTGGTTTTAACTATGTGGTGCACCCACACCATTATGAGATTCTGTGTGATTTAAATTCCTATGATGTAAAATTCCTAAATTAGTAAACTGATTTTTTTTATTTTTTTGACCTAAATCAAATTTTTGAAGGAACTACTTATGATAATATTATCCTTGAAAATGGTTCTATAAATTATAAATGTGAATCAAAAAATGTGAAAATTTTCAAATTTATAAACCTACTAAATACTATAGAAGTGGGGAATAGGGTCAGACCATCAATAGAATTTGTGTAAACACTAGGAATATCCTTTCAGAATAGTTTTTAGGTAGGAGATATTTTAAAAGAGATTAATAACTAAATCATCTAAAAAATAAACAAAAAATTAAAATAACTATTCATATTAACTAAAATTAACTAATTGAACTGAATTAAGCTATGGAAGAAAGTGGTAGAGATGTAAGTGTCAGAGTTGTGACATCTGTTCAGGTGAATGCAATGCTAATTATTTAATTTCCACTTCTAAATATTTATTCATTTAATTAAATTAGATTTCATATTTAATAAAAATACTATTAGGTATCATTCTATGATATTATAAATAATTCTAATTTTCTACCAAATCATCTATCATTTTTTTCTATAGACTAATGAATAATTTACTCGTAATTGTAGCACTAAATCACTAGGTTAAATACCATAACCCATTTTTCATGAAGATAAAGTATCTATCTGTGTCATGTTTTATGGAATGATATTACTGATAAAGTATCCCTCATTAATTTTTGAAAGAGAATACTCAAAAAATATTGAATTTTATTTTAATATATTTATTTAATCATAATTTGATCGTGAACAATTTACGATTCTCTCACGGGTATGATCTATTTCTAAGAAAATAAATTCTATGGTGATCTCCCACCCGCGATTACTTATTTGGTATCACATGAAAAAGCACCAAATCAACTGTGTAGATCCCAAATGAAAATTGAATCAAAATAAGAAATAATCAAATAATTAAAAATTAAATTAAATTTAATCAAATGGTAATAAAATATGAAAATAAAATAAGTCATGGAATATTTCAAATGCATCACAAATCTTACAGAAATAATGTTATCCAACCATTAGGAAAACAAGAAACATAAAATAATAAACACAACTCACATTGTATGTATCAACACAATGAACAACACAAGAATCCGTTAATAATCACAAAACACTAATTGTTGTCAATCGATTATGGAAACACCGATGCAAACCTTTGAGAACATATTTAAAAACGAAAAAATAATAAGATATATGTTCTCTATCATTGTGAAGCATTGATTTTCTGAAGCAAATTGAATCCACCACATGTGTTGTCATCATGTGCAACCATATCTCATGAAAGGAGGACCACATATGATTGATAGGCACTAGAATCAGCAATGGATACCTAGTTTATGTTATGATATACTAGAGAGACAAGGCTGTGTGTATGGGGTGTGTTATGATCCAGATGATGAGGCCACTACTAAAAATGGCCGAATTACGGGAGGAAATTAGAGTTGGGGTGCGCAATGGATGGAAATGAGGGGATATCTTCCTGTTGGTTCTCAGCCCTAGTGTTGCACCTTGTTTGCAGCAGTAGAAGTGGAGGTGGTGTGGTGATGGTGGGAACTTCCACGCCTTATAGTGGAGGATAGGATATGGACGATGGGGGTCAACCTACTCCTTAGTGCGTTGATGATGGATTGTAGTAGAGATAAAGAGGTGTGCTTGCATTAGATGGAGAGAGATTGCAGTACTTGTGCTGGTTTCTATTGTAGAGGAGAGGAAGGTGACACCATGGTGGAGAAGGAGGGTTGTGCGCCAACTGGGTGATTCACACACAAGATGGAGGGCGACCCCCTACGTGGTGCGCAGTTGGAGGCCTGCTACTAGGGTTCCACCCCCACGTAGTATAGATGATGAGGGAATCTTCCCCTTTTATCTATGTACGAAAAAAATAAAAAATAAAAAAATTGAATATCAAAATTTAAATCTAATAATTAGTTAAATGTTAATAATAATTAAAAAAAATTGGATAGAAAAAAAATATTTGATATAAATATACATAAATGAGTTTGTGTGTGGGCCTAATATTTCATAAAATAATAAAATATATAAAATATAATTAGCAGTTAGATAAAATTACAAAATACCTAATAATAATAATATTATATATTAATCTAATTTAATGATTAAATAATAATAATAATAACATAATTAATAGTACTACAATTAAATAATAATATAATAATAAAAATAAAATAAAATTAACACTCTTATTATTTAAAGTAAAAATATTTTTATGATATAAAATAATATAAAACTAATATTGTACATTAATACAAATATTAATAAATATTAACAAACTAATAAGAAAACTAATATTAATTAAAATACTAAAATAGTGTTAGAAATTAATTGTTAATAATATATAAAATAAATATAAAGTAATAAAAATATTAAAAATCTAAAAAAGTTAAAGAAATATAATTACATATATATTTATATAATTAAATAAACTAAGGTTACATGTTATATTAAATTAAACATTATACATATAAAAAAAATAATAAAATAAAAAATTAAAATAAACTTATAAAATACTAATTTAATAATATTAGTATATAAATTAAATAAAGTATATCTAAAATGACTAAAACACAAAAAAACTACAAAACAACCATAAAACGGTAAAATAGTTTAGAAAAATAGTTAAAACTAAATTTGAAAATTATAAAAAAATGCATGAGTCCATGTGAATCAAATCCCCCAAACATTCACTTTTCCACTCCTTCGGAAAAAAATCAGAAATAATACACAACTGGAACCATGGGAAAATCAAAGCATAAAAATTACAAGTTCAGAAAATTTCATCCCCTTTTACCCAAAAAAATATCGCGCTTCATTTAAAATTCCTATCTTCAAAAATAATTTCCCTTCCCCTCGTATTATTTCCAAAAAAAGTACATAGAGTCATGCATCATGTGACACACCTCACCATGACTCTCATCACTCAAATAAATTTGATCAAAGTCATGATCAATTCTCATACACATGCATACTTACCATAAGGTTTCCAGGAATTTTAAATCTCTACTAGTGGAAATTGAATGAAAACACCAATATTGAGTAATTCATAATAGGTTCAAATTTGTATGAGGCTGCGAAATGGTGTGTCATAAACAAATAAACAATGTTTTTGAAAAAAATGTGGTTTAATATTTAAATATGTGCATGATAAATTTTAATCCAATTGTATCCCTAAAAATCTCTCTCTACCCACAATTAAAATGTTTCTCTTCCCCTCTAATATGATAATACAAATTTCATATTGGTTTTTTTTGAAGAAAATTAAACCAGTGAGTAACAGATCCCAAAACCCATGAAGTAAATGTAAAAAAATACCCAAAAAATGTACACAATTAGCACGTACACTATATCATATCTGTGAAAGTTGGTCATATAAAAAACTCTCCAGTTCTTGGATTAATGATTCATCAGTTTTATAAGTATCCCTAAAGGTGAGGGTTACAACGTTATGTACACAGATGTAATCATAATAATAATAATAAATAATCTAAATTCCCATATCACAATACATCTAATGAATGTGGCTACTGTGAAAGATAACACATTTGATCATGATGATATAATACCAATCCATGTGCATCAAATCCCATAGTATTCCTTAAACAACCCTCTCCATGAATAAATCTACCCCCATGCTTTGATTTAAAATCATCATGAAAACATTCATGAAATAGGTATGGAAGGGTATCAGATGTGGGTTCATCCTAAAATTATTATTCATGGATTATAAGGGACATATTGTAGGTAAAATTTATGGATTTCTTAGTGGGTCATATGGGAATAATAAATCAAATAGTTCCCTCGATCATTTTATTTAAACTTTAAAAATTCCAATCACTTTGTTCTAGAAACATGAAATGTTATATAAGACATAAACTGGGTGTGATTCCCTCCAGAAAATATAAATGAAAGATGATGAAAAATGGTCGACAATTCTTATTGGTACATAAATATAATATTGGAAAACAGATATGAGAATGCGTGAAAATAAGTTTATAAAAAAATAAGCATGTTTATGAATTTTTTTAGAAGCATGAAATAATATCATCAATCATCTAATCATGAGATCAAGGATCAATGCATTCCAAATAGGAATCATGTGATCATACTAACTTAGGACAAAATTGGTATGTTACTCACTATGTTATGAAACAATATAATGGTTTTCATTTGTGTTCAACAATGAAAGGAATATTAATTTTTATTTATTTAATTTTTTTTTCATTTTTGTGAGTTAATTATTTTACATAGTTTTATTTTGTAATCATAAAATATAACATAAAATAGAAAACTTCCTTGTGTAAGTATTGGTAGATACGAGGTGGCTGCCAATATCTGATGAAGCTCCAAAAATGATGTACTCTGTAAAATAATATCATGAAGAAAAATACCCACATAATATCAAATAAGTTACACCATAATCAAAATAATTTGGATGATAAAAATATATATGATGAACTGAACTCCAATTTAGTGTAGAGAGAATAAATAATGCAGCAAATGCATGCCATTTTATTATCTGAAAAATAAATGAAATGAAACTAAATGTTTTGAAAGGAAAAGAAACTAATGGGGGTTTTCTCCATTGGGCTCTATGTTTAATTAATCTTCATCCAAACATTGATGAAACTCTACTATGATGTAACAGAAATGTATACCATGTAGCTTATTCTTTATAAGTGGGTGTGTGAAATCCATTCCTTGAAAAAGAAATTATCTTGCAAGATACACAACATCTTATTGGAAACTTATCAGAAATACTGATTAGTGGATTGAAATGGAAATATCTCAACTTACAAGGGAATGAATATACCTCATCTGAAGAATGACTCATTGAATTATTGTATTTTTTTCAAAGGGAATCATCATGTTGATCAAGAAATTTTTTTTATTTCCAAAATGGAATAAATTCCCTTTCCAGAATCTTTCAGTGATTAGATGATATCTATCATATTCTTGAATTTATTACTTTTGTTGATTATGTTTCCAAATTTATTTTTACCGCCAACTACTAGCATTGGTAAATCCACTACTTTCCATCTAAATTTATGCTTGATTCATGGAGAAAGAGGGGCATTCTCAATTAGAGAATATGACTTCATTGTGTTAAGAAAGAAATCTTTTTCCAAAGTCTCTTATATAATACCCTCATCACATTTCTTAATTGGATAATGTTTCACCACTAACAGAGAATTCTTCAGGCAATCCCATTCTTCCATTATTTTTAGAAAATTATTAGTGTTCTCCACTATCAACACCAACTAATTTTTTGAATCCATAAATTATTAGAATTTATCCATTTTATAAAAAATTTCAAACACACAAGGATATTAAAAAATAGGTTATTTGATGTCATTTTAATTAACATATTCTTTCAAGTGATAATTATGGTTATTTTGGTTCAATTTTGACTATATAATGGTAAATATGGTCCCCAATTCAATTTCCTCTTCATCCTCAAAAGGTGTAATTTCATAGTCATTGTATGCAATCTTTTTCAACTTTTTATGGATGGATTGTGAACTCAAAGAATAAGGAGAACATGGAATTGAATTTTCTTTGGTACCTTAATGTTCAATAGGGTGGACGTCAAAGCTCTCATATTCTTTAAATATGATTAAATTTGAAGAATTAAACTATGTTAGAGATGAGTCTTTAATGGTATGATAATAATACCGATCAATCAAAGTATTTTCAACATTAGAATCCGAAACTGGATTTTGTTCAAATGGAACCTCTACTACACTCCCCTCAATAGAATTATTCTGAACCTCATGATTAAGTGGTAGTGAGATGACTAGTTGGAATAGATGATCCATTTGATTGTCAACATCATTCATTGGGGAAATAAATTTTTTATTATGTTCATCATGAAGTTCAAACGTTCTATTTGTATCAATAATAATATAAAGAAAATTTTTACAGTTATTGAATAATTTGTTTCACATGAATTAAAAAGTTCTAAATTTTTAGGATTTATTTGACTTTTAAAATGTATAACAGATGCATAACGAATTGCATCAAAACATGGTGGAGTAGTCTCATATAGGGAATAACAAAAAATTGCATAATAATCATTAAAATAAAAAAATTACCTCGAGAGATCATGTGTGGTGTAAGGATGTATTTCATACCTAGAATTGTTTTTGGGTAGGGTGGGTATTGGTATTAACTCTGTGGTGTGTCCCACATCATTTTGAACTTCTTGGTGTATTAAAACTCCTACGATAAAAAATTCATTGATTGGTTACCTGATGTATATATATATATATTTATTGACCTAATTCAATCTTTTGAAGGAATAACTAATGATTCTATTCTCTTTGGAAATGGTGCTAGAAATTATGTACATGCATCACAACATGTGAAAACTTTTAAATTTATAAATCTAATAAAAACTATAGAAGCAGAAATTATGGTTGAACCACATAGATAATGTATGTAGACAATAGGAATAATCTTTTGGAAGAATTTTTATACAGGTGATATTTTAAAATTGATTAACAAGTGTAGCTTCTAAAAACCAAAAAAATATTGAAAAAAATATTCCAATTAACATAAATTATCTATGTGAACTGAATTAAGACACATAACAAAACCTTTGAGATGGAAGTTTCTGTGTTTCATTGTCCATTCAGGTGCATTAAATACCAATTATTTAATTTCCACATCTTAATATTTATTCATTTAATTATCATTGATTCCATATTTAATCAAAATACCATTAGGTCTCATTATATTATATTAGAAAGTATTCAAATTTTTCCACAAATCATCTTTTATTTCATTATTTGTACTTATTAAAAAATGTGCGTCTCATTGTAGCACTGAATTGCTTAGTGAAATACCTCAAACCATTTCTCATTAAGGAAATGTATCTATATGTGGTGGGTTTTATTTCACGATATTACTGATTAAGTATCACTCATTTAATTTTGATATAAAACAAACACAAAATATTATTTTTCAATTAATATATTTGTTTATTCATAATTTGATCAAGTGAAATTCAAAATTCTCTCATGCGAATGATCAATTTATGAAAAACATAAATTCAATGATGATCTCATTCATGTGATTTCTAATTTGGTATCACATGAACGGGAACAAAATATTGTGTGTAGATCCCAAATAAAAATTGCCTAAAAATAAGATATTATAAAATAATTTAACATCTAATTTATAGTAATCGATTTGAAATAAAATATGAAAACAAAATAAGGTGTGAAAAACATAATGTGCATAAAAAATATGACAAAAATAATGTTAGCAAACCACTATGTAGGCATGAAACACAAAAAAAATAAAGAGAATCCATCAAGTATGTGTTGATGAAATTATCACCAAAAGCTTCCATCAACGATCACAAAATACCAAACATCATCCATCAATCATCGAAATGTCGATGTGAACCATAAAAAACATACATCAACATGAAAAAATAATCAGATCTGTGTTCTCTCTAACCGTGAATCATCGGTTACTATAGGTAAAGAGAATCTACCACATGTGTCAGTATCATGTGGAACAGTCTCTTGTGAAAGGAGAACTGCTTATGATTGATGGGAACCAAAATCACAAGTGGATATCTGGTTTATGTTGTTCTAGGATGGAGATAGGATATGGTGCATGTGAGCTATGTTGCAATCTAGATGATGAGGTTGCTTCTGAAAATGGTTAGATCGATGGGGGACACTGGAGTTGGGGTGTGCAGCAGATGGAAAGGAGGGGCTACCTGACTTGTGGTGCTCTTCCCTGCCGGTGCACCAATTTTTATGAAGCCTAAGAGGAGGGGGCCTGGTGATTATGGGCACTGCCACACTTCTTAGTGAACGAGAGGAGATAGAGGATGGGGGTCGACCTGCTCTATGGTGCATTGATGAAGGATTGCAGTGGATATGAGGAGGTGTACTTGTATCATATGGGAATATTTTGTAGTGTCTATTATGGATTTTATTTTAGTGGAGAGGAATGTGATTCCATGGTTGAGGATGAGGGATATGTTCCTTCTTGGGTGATGTGCCCATGGGATGGAGGGCGAACCCCTGGGAGGTGAACAACAGGAAGCCTGCTACTAGGGTTTCACACCCCTGACATAGCGAAGATGACGAGGGACTATTCCATATTATCTACATACTGGAAAACAAAAATTAAATATAAAAATAAAAAATTGAAACTACTAATTATCTAATTTTTAATAAAAATAATAAAAATAAAATGAGGATTAAAAGATAATCATTTGATATAATGATACAGAAATGTGTGTGTGCGTTTTCACTTAATATTAGATATAGTAATAAAATATATAAAATATATTTAGTATTTTGATAAAATTACAACCTAACCTCAAATTAATAATAATATTATTAAATGTTATACTAATTAAATGACAAAATAATAATAAAAATATAAATAATGCTACTACTATTAAACACTAATATAATAATAAAAAAACTAATAAAATTAATACTATCATAATTAAAACTACTAATATGAAAATGATATAAAATAATATGATACCAATATAGGAAATTAATATAAACAAAAATAAATATTAATAAACTAATAATAAAACTAATATTAATTAAACAACTAAAAAAGTGATAGATATTAAAATTTAATAATGTATAAAGTAAATATAAAACAATAAAACAAAAAATAATAAACTAAAAACATTAAAAAGATAAAATTATCTATATATATAATTAAATATACTTGGGTTTCATGTAATATTAAATTAATAATTATACACATTATGAAAATAATAAAAAAATATAAAATTAAAACAAACTAATAAAATACTAAATTACTAATATTAGTATATAAATTAACTAAATTTTATCTAAAATGTCTAAAATTCTAAAGAACTAGAAAAAAAACTAAAAAGTGCCAAAATATTTTAGAAAAATAATTAAAACTAAATTTTAAATTTGAAAAAATGAATGTTAAATCCACGTGCATCTGTATCTGCCACCACATTTCAGTTCCCCAAAGTGTAGAATATCTCAAAACCTTATACCTAGAGGAACTCCAACCAAAGAGTATGTCTTAGGTTGAATTATCTTGGGGTTGAGATGTACCTGAAACTATGGTGGTCTAAGAAATCAGTGAAATGCTTGTACAGAAGATGACACCTCCACATCTCGAAGGAAAATACTACCACTGAAAAAATGAAGTTGTGGTTAATGCAGCAATTTTCATGGGGTCTCAACTTCCATGAACCATAATTATTCATTTCTATCTTCTATATCATCATGCATCTGAACCTAGATCCAGAGGCATCCAAAAATAATAAAAACTCAACATCATACTATAACAATCTCAACATTGGAGAATTGATTGATCTATCCCCCAGCACCATGGGTTCTCTAGAATAGTTCATGCCACACATAATTATTCCCTTTCTCTATCAAGGTAGTTATAGGGTCTTTAATCCTTTAAAATCATACCACAAACCTCTAATAATACATTGAAAATTTGAAAAACTCTACACATCTGACACATTCTTTAGTGGTTACCAAGCTAGCACCGCATCAATTTTTTTAGTCCATGACTACCCATTTCTCATTTATAAAATTACTAAAAAAATGGTTCCCAAAAATCCTTAATTGACACATTAAGAGATTAAAGAATAATACGATATCATAGTGTGGTTCTAGGACCATACATAAATTATATTTTCACACTGCTCTGTTGAAAATTATATGGTAATTTCATCGATAACAACAACTATGAATCGATCCATGAAATGCTGGAGGGTATAGTTTATAAGTTCTACAAACAATTTTAGGGAATTTAATACACCGAAGTGAATTAATAGAACCTCATCTTTCCTATAGCGACATAAGAATGTCATATTTATTATATCATCCTTGTATATACTAAACTAATAGTATATGAACCCAAGGTCAATGTTAGAGAACCATCTCATGTCAAACAATAGGTTTAAGTGGTCTTCAATACATTGAAAAGGGTAATTGTCTTTGATTTTCTTCTAATTCAGGTGACTATAATAAATGGAAAGCCTCCTGCTCTCATCCATATTTTTTACGAACAACACCGGAGCTATCTTGGGGAACACACTGGGTCTTCTAGAACCCTTCTCATATAATCTACCACTCCAAGGTCCATACTAGCCAACTATTAAGTATTTTTTTGTATCCCCCTGCATATTATCCCAACTTATTAATCTTGATATTACCCCTTTTTAATGATGGAAAACTCATCCTTCAACTTGGACACACTTTAAAAAATCATAGGGTCCCATTACCACTTCAGAATGATCCCATGTGAATATATCACATCTATGATTGAAGTCACTCCACTAGAATCAAAGTGTGATCATCATCACTTCCTCAGTATGAGTAACCAAACACAAGAGTCAGGATAAAGGATCCACTATAATATCCTATTATCATAAAAGGGATTTTTCAAGAATGTTGTGGCCTTCACTTCTGCATACTAAAACTATAGATAAAGTAGAAAAGTCACATGTTGTACCATGAATCACCCTTTGCACCGGTAGGTCATAAGCCTCTACTCCATAAAGATATCCTTCCCATTGACCACTGGTTCCCCATAACCAGGTCTCATACTAAAAACTTATCACATCCATGATCACATCAAACATGTAAATAAGAAGAACTCATTTACCACACCTCGATAATATAATCATTGGGTGGTACTGTCTCACCTAAATGACTTTAAATTGTATCATAAGAGAGTGAGTATTGGTAGGAAAAGTTTCCCTCTTCCTTGAATGATCATAGCCACATCACACATCACGAAACACAAGGATCCATAAACAAACATTATTTTACTAAAGAAGTCTATATGTTAGGAAACCTATCTAATTAGGAGGGGTCCCATAGAAGATAGAAAGCCCAATCTAGAGCCTCTAGAACACACTCATTTTTAATTGTGGGATTGAGGAAAGTACTCATATCTAATGAGATGATCATATCTCTTAATATGGGGTCACATATTCATGGATATTGATTAAAAGATCCCACCAAGTAATTAATACTTCTAGAATAATACTAGTTTCAAGAATAAACATATGATCGGTTAGGGTCCACATAATATTAAAATTTGGAACCACTACCTTGAGAAAATACTCCACTACCTGAGGGTCTGGCTCACTATGAAACCTGATTAATCACTATCATTGGAATTCACACAATAAGTTAATCATATATAGTTTATAATCTTGTCTTTCTAGAGCTACCGACTGGTCAACATATAGATTAACATCCACCTAGACCACTAGAGGTGGGTCCATGTACTCCTCGACGAGTGTAAGAACCTATCTATGCTCACCAAAAGATAAAACTTCAAGAATAATTCCCTACACTAAGGTATAATCACTTATTTGATCATCATCACAACCATGTCTGAAAATTCAAGTTTTCTATTATTGTCGAAGCATCTTAAAAGTTACCTAGATAAATCATAGTAAAAATGAAAATTTGGGGAGCTATCTCAAGGAGGAAAAGGAAGTCAAAATCCCAATACCATATGATAGATGTACCATTGGCTTCCCGGTAGCGGGGGCCTCAGTATTCCAAGATGACAATAGGTATTTTGATTCCTTTTGTATATATATATCAGTCACTACACCATCAATAGGTTCCTTGGCTTGAGATCCAAACTCATGACACTCCAACATAATTTCACTAAGTTCCCAAACCAATCCTCACTACATGTATAACTCCAAGAAACACCCCTAAAAACCCATCTATGATAAAAATAAATCATTACCCATTGGGACCCCACATAGGTTAGTATTAAGCTAAGAGTGACACCCCATGCCCACCTCAAATAATCCAGAGGCTAGTGACAATCATCAAGTAGGAAAATCATTTAGATGGGTGGACTTTTCATTTGTTACTGTATACAAAAAGATAGATATCCATGCAATAGTGTATAGATATAATAAAGAATTAATCTCTAGGGAGTGAAAAACAAATGAAACATACTCTAGGATACATATCAAAATGTAACAATATGATATAAAAGTATAAAAGAAAAATGAATTTCCAACAAGAGCTATATTGGGGAATCCAAAGTTATAAAAAGCTAAGAATTTACGATAAGGGAGTGATATGCTCATTATCGTAGAGTCAACCAACCAAACATGGTAAATGAAACCACAAACTACTAAGAACCACAAATACAAGGTCCATTGTAGTCACATATAATCTTTCTATCAACTACATAAGACATGAAATGTGTGAAAAAATTCAATTCATGGGTGAGTATATACATAAATATTAGGATTCATCGAAAATAAATAGGGATAAAAAAGAATAAAACAATAAACTTAATAAATTAGGAAACATGGTAAAGATACCCAAAAAAAATATTCTCATAAAGAAACCAAAACGAATAGAGGAAATGAGATATCTATCTTCACTCCTTCTTAGAATGATTAGATGAACTGTAGCTCCAAAGGCCCCATATCAGATGCCAAGAACTATGAAAAACATCAAAAGAAATTTGGTGGTGGGTGTTATCCTCAAAACTATGCTCCACAATAAATAGAGAACCATTCAAGTGGAGGACTCAATCCCCATAATAACTCAAGGATGGGTGAGTACCACTCTATAGTCTAAAAAATTGTTCCCTATTTAATGTAGGGGAGTAATAAATCCACCTATATATATGGAATGGGGGACCCACACCATTCTATGATAGGGGATTAAAGACTTTGACATATCTCTGATTATCTATCCTGATCACTGGAATCGATTGAGAATCACTATGAGAATCATCCCATATATTTCATCTCATGTCTGCTTCCAAAAACGCAGTCCACCATCACATTCTATATGGAAAAATAATATTGATTGGATACTTGGGGGAACAATTTAATATTAGAATAAGGATAGATTTGAGGTATATAGTTATGTAGTGATTAAATGGGGTGTTCCACTAGGGTACATGGCGTGACTCATGAAGTTGAAAACTTTCCATGGTGCAATTTTCATTATTAACTAAACATGGTTACACTAGCTGAGTCGGAGTACACGAGGTGTACTCGTAGGTATATAGAAGATATACAACATGGACTACCTAAGAATGTAACCCCAATACATGGTTAGGCTACCCAACCATGTTCACATGGCATGTGGGTCCTCCACATGGTGTGTAATACTTATAGAAGACAAAAAACCTAGACACCAAAAGATTTTGAGGAACACAGTGTGTGTTCCTTTATATTACATGAAATTTAATCATGTTTTTTGTTTTATATATGGTTTCTCACTCATGTATAACTAGATCCACCATTTTAACCTCTATCTTTACCTGAAAATCCTCCCATGGCTCGATCTTTCAAGGAAAATTATTCCACCATCATTTTTAAGTCACCATTAAAAGGAGAATAGAACTTCTGGTGACCCAAATGGGATTCATGGCAACCCCTATTGTATCTAAGGTGGTCCCAATCCTTGGAAAAACTTCCACAATCCACTATAGACTCACCCAATCCACAAAAATCAAAGGATAACTCCTTCAATAATTTATTCCCATACTTCATTGGGTTGAAATCAGAATTTTCTTCATAAAAATGTCATTTTTCATGCCTCCCATTAACAAATGGGTTTCCAATATCTGGAACCATATTTCACAATATGTTAGGACCCTCTAAAAATAATCAATCTATTTTTATTCACACAAAAACTATGAATAAATAGTTTCAATCACACTCAAAATGGTCCAAAAATATCAAATCACTGGCCCCATGGTCTAATAATGAAAAAAAGAATGTATATAGGATAAGAACAAAAAGAAGGTGAGATTTATCATTGGATGATTTTACCCCATCCAATGATAATAACTGTAGAAACCAAAAGTGGGGATAATCACAGAGCGAAAAATCATAATTATGGTGTAGATTAAATTATTAGATCATGCGAAGATAAAAAATCCACGAATTAAGTAAATAAATAGTCTATGATAAAAAAAATTCAACCAAAATGTTGGAGTTCCATTAAAGAGAATAGCATACCTCAAAAAGGGAATGATCATTGGGGAAGAACATAATCTCTAGAGATATTTTTAGATAATTTTCCATGTTCATCATTCGTCATACAAATATCCTTGATTTTATTTTCATCGATCCATGATTTTATTTCATCAATGATAATGTTGGATTTCATCCTCTATCATGATTTCCATTTATATTATAAGGTTGAACAATAAACCCATATTTATAGTATGCTGAATAATAATGCATGGGCAGTCAAATTATTTCATAGGGATTAATATAAGGTTCACCATTTTGTTTTTAATATGTATTATTTTTACATTTTTTTATTCAATATGGACCAACTATAAAATGGAATTTAGTCATTTGGAAATTACTGGTGAGCGGTTGCGCATTAGATGAGAGGATTGGAGTTCGGGATAATATCACCTTTTAAGAGAAGGTGTTGTCTTTTCAGAGACACTCTTATAGATTTAATCTATGTTTGTGATTCATTATTAGTAATAATATATGTTACACTTAGTAAATTGATATATTGATAGTAATCATTTATGATTAAACTCACTTTTGAATTATATTTTCTCTTATTTGACCCATCTATTTGTATACTCTATATTTTAGGATCCACATAGGTTGAAACTATGAAGTCTCTTTCTATCCAGGGAGATTTTGGGATACTGTAAAAGGAAATTGGAAGAGTTTTGGTGTTGGGATTTGGCCCATGATAGGGGAATCCTATGAATCAATTTGAACAGAATCTTAAATCTTGCAGTTCGATTCCTCTTAATGGTACCCACATTTCCTTTTAATTTTGTGTGATGGGGACAAATATGGTGACCTTTAAAGTCAGGAATCCATAAAAAGTGATATTTTGTAATTTATGGAATCCAAGACCATTTTAAAGTAGTTTAACATCATGTAACCTAGATGAAAATGGATCATATCATTCTCATTATATAAAGTGTTTGTGCTCATCACATAGCCATCCATAGTTCATCACAAGAGGCATTGGTGGCTTATCACCAGAGGTATCCCTGGTCCACCATATTAAGAATCATTTTATCATCACCAAATTATTTCCTATATCATTACTTATGGCATCCTTATATCATCACTAGAGGAATACATGGATCATTACAAGAGAAATTCTTGGCTCACCACCAGAGGAATCCATATATTGTGACCAAAGGCATCACTTTATCATCACTAAGGGAATCCATTGAGCATCTTTAGATGAATCCCTAAATAATCACCATATGGGGGTAAATATCATTCCTATCACATGTTAAAGGATTATTTTCCATATTCATTTCACCCGAATGAAAAGTAGGCCATCGTGTTCTCATTACATTAGACTCATTATGGTAATCTCATTAGAGAAAAGTGGATTATCATCACCTCAAAATCATAACATGAGGTTTTTTTGATTTTTTTTCATACTCATCACGTTATTTTCTTATTATATTTAAATAATATATAGAATTCCCCTCCATATGGGATCACGTGATGGCATCCAATGATGGCCACATAGGGAATGAGTGAAGGTTTAATGCCTAGAAGGTAGACGTTAATGTTTTAGAGTATAGTGGGGAATATATGTTGGGGATAACACATATAAAAGGAGTTGTGGTATTGTTATATAGTGATATTCTGGGATTTAACCTCAAAGTAGTGTCATATGCATCTGATCGCACTAGAAGTCACTATTTTATTTCACACGTACACCACTTTATGAAATTAATTTTGTTTTTAAATTAAAAATATTATAATAAATATCACTACATGTTTGATTCAATGATTTACAATTTATCACTATTATAATGGTTAATTTAACTTGTTTTTATGTTTTCATTTTATTTGGATGTGATTTGTTTTATTTCACCCCTACACCACTGTATTAAACTTGTTTTTTTTTGTAAATTCCAAATATTATAACAAATTTCACTTGATTTTTTATTCAATAATTTATCTTTTATCACATTTATAAAGTGTTATTTCAATTTTTTTTATTCTCATTGTAGTCAGATCTCATTTGGAGGGCCCATGAGAATGTTGAAGAAAATGGACCAAATTGGGCAGGAATTAGAAAACATATGTGACCTCAACCACACATTTCTATTATTTCATGCATCCAATTGACCTGATATTTTTTTGTAAGATCTAAAATTTATCAGTATACGAATTTTATGAATAAAAAAATCCCAATTATGTCATCTAGTGGACCATCTAGACTTATATTTCCAAAGAACCGTATCTGAACAATGTGAAAATCTGTGTTCTATATTTTATCCACTTTTTAGGCTATAATTTTTCAAATGATTCAAAATTTTAGGTGGATTTATTCAATATGTGTGTAAATAACATTTATATTTTTAAAATGTTATATGAAACTATATGGATACTTAAAATCATGGGCCTATTCATTTCTCGAAATCAGGGTGCCCAAAACAACCTTCCACTTTACCTACAAATTGGAACCATGGGAACCCTATTTTCATGTTTGGAAAAGGTGTTATCTATTTCCATTTTATAGATAAAAATTATCCCCCTACACATCCTACAAATTATTGACGCACCTATCCTCATCAGGGGATAATGGATGAACAAAGATATTTATTCGAGCTTCATCCTCCTCTCGATGTCGGGCTAAATGGTGGGCGTTCATTGTGAGGTAGGTAAACACATGTAAATGGAGTTATGAGGAATACATTAGATAATTTTTGGGAAAAATTTGTGTGTTAAAACATTTTATTCCATATATCTTACATTATTTCATATTTGAATTCTTTTTATGATGAATGTGATTGATTTACTCTAAATTTCTAACTGATCAGTGTGAGGTTTTGAGTTAGTGACTTGTGATGTTATGATTAAAAAATAAAAAGAATTTATTTATTACCGAAATTATTGAGACTTAAATATGATTTAGAATCTCTTATTCCATACATAAGTTATGGAACCTAGAAATATAATTGTTATGTCATGTTTCGGTTCTTCAAACATTGAAATAAAATCATAGGTATTAATCTGGATTCCAATTAATTTCAAGAAAATAATTTCTCCAAAAATGAATGAATATTTAAGAAAAATGAACTTAAAATGTGTGTAGTGAAATCCAAATGACCCCTTAATCTCATATTTTTCAAAATCCACATGGGTTTTCAACTATTAAAATCTTTAAATTAAGTGATTTTCCTAGAACTATTTTCAAAACCGCACCCATATTTTTGTAATTTTTATTAAAAATAAACACTCTAAACCTATCAATTCTACCTGATAGACAACCTAGGTTCTAACCTAGAAAAATAAAAATTTATAATCATAATCAATTTTATGTTTCTTGAAAACATGGCCCACTTATGGCATTATTTCTAGGGAGTTCTTTTGTTTTTAGTTCATGTTTTTTATAAGATATTTTCAAATTTTATGATTAATTATTTTTTTATCTTACTCCATTAGATATATGTTTTGTCATAATTTATTTCTTTTGTAGGTTCTATGCATGACACATTAAATCCTGGGAGATTTACCTCTTTTAAAACCTAAACTGAAGAGGATCATACGTCAATGACACGAAGACACAAAGGAAAACCCTTTGATGGACGACACACCAAACCTTTATACATTTCTAAACCACTCTTCATATGGAACCAAAATAGAAACTGAACATAAATTTTACAATATGGATGAAAATAACCGAACACTAAGAGATATAAACTCACATGATTTTTATATCCAACAACTTATATTCAAATTCATGGTGATTCCCAAAATGGTGAACTAAAATCTGGTATAATTCACTTATTTCCAAGATTTCATGGACTTGTTGGAGAATACCCACATTATAATTTAAAATAATTTCATATTGTGTGTTCTATATTAAAACTACTAATGTGGATAAATAATAATTAAATCTTATAGAATTAACTTTTTCAATAGAATAATCTAGAAAATGTTTGATATATTATCTTAATTTCCCTCTTAAAGGTTGGGTGGATATGAAACTCCTTTTTCTATAAAAATATTTCACAGCCTCTCAAATTGAAAAAATAAGGAAATAAATTTTTTAGATAATAAAATCACAAGGGGAACCACTTCATGAATAATGGGAATGATTTAAATGTCTTTTTTCATGTTTCCCACACCACCAAATAAGTGATCAAATTTAAATATAGTATTTTTATGATGGTTTAATTCCTATTGATCAAAAAATGGTTGATGATACTTTAGGTGGTGTGATATTTTATAAAACCCCAATCATTGGATGAAAACTTATTTAGAACATGGTTTAAAATAATCCACAACTTAGTTTAAGGTCTAGTGCACCGATTTGAGGTTTCCATGAGGTGAAATGTTTTGAGTTTTAGAAGAAGGGGGACAAATTTTTTGAATAGGTAAGTACCCTTATTCGAAAATTATCTCATTCCTAAGGTAAATCTAAATATCCTCCAACCATACATTGTTGTGTCTATTCTACTAACACCAAATATTAAAATCCATTCCCTCAACTGAGATAAAATTATGAGAGTTGTGAGGTAATCTTGATAGGTTTCCCCTATATCAAAAATATTATTCAATAACCTTACTATCCATCCTAACTTGTGTGTAAATAAAACCAAGCCTAAAGGGAAGGGTGTATTGAAAAAAAACAACCATGGAACCCACTGGGGAAAATAAGTTATCTTCCACCACCCAGATATCCTCAATAACCAAAAAGGCCTTTACAACTACCCCTGTAAATCCTAATCTTATCCTGGAAGATAAGACAAAACAAATGGATGTAAATAATATCCAATTCTAAAAAACCACCCAAGAAGCCATAAAAAACCTAAAACCCCAATTAGGCTAACTCTCCAACTCGGTGGGGGGAAATCCAAAGTCATGGGGCAGGTAAACTACTTTCTCATAAACTATTCAACCCTAGGGATAAGTTAAATGCCAGTGCCATCACCCTTTAGAGTGGAACACAACAATAAATAAAAAAATCCTCATTAGAGTCATCCCCTCCTTAGGAAACCACTATCCCAACCACTGCGAATGGTCCAAGAGATGAAAAACAGTTTCTTGAGAAACATACCACCAAAGGAAAGATTATCAATATTTATGAGTCACCTAGATCAACCACTACTCTTCCATTTACCCAAATCTAAAACCATTCAAGGAAAAATTAAACTAAACTTATTAAAGAAATCTTTGAAACTTTCAAAAAAGTACAGATTAATTCCCCCTTTATTAATGTTGTGAAGAAAATTCTATAATATGCGAAGTTTATAAAGGGGATGTGTGAACACTAATAGAGAATTCGAGGTTATGAAAAATCATGCTTTCGGAGGATTTTTTCAACATCGATTTATTAACCACTTTATAATAAATGAAACAATCCTATAATATTATCAATTCCATGTTCTATAGGGGTGTATTCCTTTCCCAATGCTATGTTTGATTTGGGTGCTTCAATAAATATGATGCCTCACTCCATTTTCTCTTAATTTTAGGTTAGGGAACTGAAGCCCAATGAAAATTTTGTTTAAATATATAATAAAATTACAACACACCCCACTGGTATGTAAGAGGATGTTCTTGTAAGGGTGCAAATTTTAATTTTTTTATTGATTTTCATGTGTTAAAAATGGAAAATGATAGGATAAATGGAGGTGCCCCAATTATATTAGGGATTCTTTTATTTAGAACTACCAAAAAAATAATTAATGTCCACAATGGTACATTTTTATATGGTATTTTGTGTTGAAATTGTCCACTAAAACATCCTTGATGACATGAGGCACCCCTAATGTCCAAAAATTTTACATTATGTATAGTGTTTTGTGGTTACATTGTCCACTTCAACATACTGGATGGCATGAAGCACCCCTTAGAAGAAAATTCCTAACTTTTAGTTAATTCTACTAATGTACTCCCTTCCCCAGGAAAAAAATTTCTTTCTTTCCCCTGACCCCGTTTTTATGATTTCATGCTTGATAGAAATTATAGGTAATTAATAATGTATTTAATGTTTTAGTGGTCAATAAATACATCATGGGTGTTTTTTTAATTAATGGTTTCTTTAGAACTGAGGATTCCATGACCATTGATGATACTCATAATCTTGTAAAATATCATTCCACATCCATAGATGATACTATTGAGTAGTTATATAAGATCATTGAACTCTCAAATTCACAATCACTCCCATAAATTCAATATCCACCATAATTCGAACTTAAACAACTGCCTCAACATTTAAAATATTCTTATCTTGAGAATGAAAACAAGATTCCAATCATCATTTCTAGTTTACTCACTCTGGGGAATGAATTTTGACCACTTAACCTTTTGAGGGAGTATAAAAAACCATTAAGATGGACACTTTCTGACATTCCTGGTATTATCCCATCAATTTTCACACATCATAAATTGTTAAATGATTAGACTCAACTAGTGTGGTAAGAAAAACACTGACTAAACCTAATCCTCCTAGATGTTTTAATCAAAGAAAACTGGTCATACAATAATTAAAATTGAAAAAAAATGAATTGGTTCTAACCTGTGTACATAATATTTGGTGTGTCTATATAGACTATCATTGACTAAACCAACACACATGGAATGACCACTTCCCATTGTCATTCATTGACCAGATGATCAAGAGGCTAACGGGGAAGTCCTAACACTGTTGCCCTTATGGGTTTATTCTGGATACATTCAGATCCATATTTCCCCGAAGTATCTGGAAAAGACAACCCACAATTTCCCTTTTGTAATATTTTCATATATGATGAACTTTTTTGGTTTGTGAAATGCTCCACGAAATTTCCAACGATGCATGGTTAGTATTTTTTGGGATTATCTATAGAATTTCATGGAAGCATTCATAAATGATTTAACTGTATATGTTTTCTATTTTGATCAATGTTTTAGTTTTATTAGTTAAGTAATGCAACATTATAGTGGAAATAATATTGAATAAAATAATGAGAAATTCCACTTCATGGTGAGAAAAGGTATAGTACCTAGACATTTCATTTCTAGGTATGGTATCCAAGTAGATAAATCAACAGTGGATGTCATTTCTTCCCTACCATTACCAAGGAATGTGTGGGATTTGTGTTATTTCTTAGGTCATGCATGATTTTACCATCGTTTCATTCACAACTTTAATAAGATTTAACTTCCCCTATCCCAATTACTACAAAAAAAGATTTTTTTGATAATGAATTTGTGGAATAGTTTAATAAATTGAAATGGATTCTAACATCCCCCTGATAGTACAAACACCTTGATGGGATTTACCATTTAGGCACATGTGTGACACCTATAACTATACATTTGGGGTAGTCTTATCACAACATGTTGATCAATCTACACGTTCTGTAGCCTATGTCTCACACACACTAGACCATACTGAAGAAAAATAAACCACAACTGAAAAA
The DNA here is from genome assembly GCA_963277665.1 of Viscum album. NCBI lineage: Eukaryota > Viridiplantae > Streptophyta > Magnoliopsida > Santalales > Viscaceae > Viscum > Viscum album. The sequence continues at coordinate 349,582,396 of OY728140.1, forward strand.
TAATTCCTTTATATTGTTTTTTCTTTTATAATTTCAGGTTATAACTTTTAGGGTCTAAGGTAACTTTGTTCTATGACCTTGAAACCCTCCAATATCTCCTTAGGAAACCAGAAAAAAAACCATTCCTTATTCACTAGATGCTCCTCCTTCAGGAATTTAACTTAGAAATTAGAGATAAAAGGAGTAGATAATGTGGTCACTGAAAATATAATTAGGATCCTCTCATCCTTATACATTGAATCATCTCCCTATATTCCCATAAATAACATTTTTTCAGATGAGAAATTTTACCACATTCAATATGTTATTCCTTGGTATGAAAAAATTTTAAAATATTTTGAAGCATCATGCATTCCTACTGATTTCAACAAAAACTAGGCTGACCATCTAAAAAATGAGTCCCATTGGTACATTTGGGATGAACATTAACTTTGGTGCACATGTAGTGATCATGTACTAAGGTGTTGTGTTTCCAATAGTGGGTTTTATTCTATCTTAAAGTTCGTCCACCCTCTTTCTTGTGGGGACCACTTTGGTCCCCAACGAACTTCTTTCAAGGCCCAAAATTCAGGTCTCTTTTGGGAAAAATTATTTTAGGATTCCCATGATATATGTAATTCTTCTCCTCATTGTCATATAATGGGGAATGTACCTAAAGGCATGAAATTCCACAATAACCCTTGATCTTCTATGACATTTTTAATGTTTGTGGCATTGACATTATGAGACCATGTATAAATTATTTTGGAAACTTGTACATTATTCTGACAGTTTATTATGTATCAAAATGGATAGAGGCATGGGCCATGAGGGAAGATCATTACTAAAATTTTGTGGAATTTTGGGGACAAAATTAATTTTTTAGGTTTGGATTACCCAAGTTCATCATCAGTTACCATGGTTCTCATTTTTGAAACCAAATATTACAATCACTTTTGCATCTCTAAGGGGCCAGGCATCGAGTGTATACTACATAACACCCACAAACCAATAGTCAAGTTGAAGTGATGAATAGAGAGGGAAAAAAAATTATAAACAAAATGGTTCATCCCAATAGAAAATTTTGGAGTCTTAGACTCAATGATTCATTATGGGATTACCATAATGTCATTAAAACTCCATTAGAATGTCACCTTATCAACTTGTTTTTGGAAAGAGTTTTCCCCTCCTTATTAAGATAGAGCACTAGCCCTACTCGTCCATTAAATAACGAAATTCTAATCTTTATGGTATAGGTTCTCAAAGGATGTTACAGATTTAAGAGTATGAGGAAATTATAAGAGGATAATATGATAACACGTTAATTTATATGGAGAGAACCAATGATTCTCATGACTGCCTTATCATTCATCACCATTTCTATATTGGGAAGAACGTCCACATTTTTGATTCAAGGATGAAGTTTTATCAAGATGATATTCGTTCCCTCTAGTTCAGACCATACACTCTTACTAATATTTATCTTTTTTGTGTTGTTCTGGTTCAAAATAAGTCAACAAAACAAACCCTAACTATTAATGGGTAGTGGTTTAATCAATTTCATGAAGCCATTATATAGTCCTTGATAGAGGAACTCAAAGTTCAAGAATCAATCTTGGAATAGAATCCACCAGGTTTTATCCTTCCTTCCCACATTCTCTTTTATTAAAGTGAGGAAATTGTATACTATAACTATGGGGGGGAGGTATATTCTTGGTTTTATTAGATATTTTCATTATCTTTATGCATTCATTTATTTTAGTTTTCGGGAGAGTTATTTTAATTTCCCCACCTTGGTACGTTCTTTAGGATTTTAATAATCTTTCTTCTTTTCTTTCTTTTTAACTTTTTGAATAGTATCGTTACCCTTCCTCTTTCCCCCTCATTTTTACTAGAATCTTCATTTTTCATTCTATTCCCACATAAGAGTGGAAATTATTGAAAATACATGATGAATTTCCAAATTTTATGTTTTTTAACATATTAAAAAAATTAAAATCAGTGATAAAATGTTTGTTTTATCATGAATTTAATATTGACATGCGACTTTCTTTAGAATCCATTATGTTTCAATGATATAAATGGTTTTATCATTTTGAATCCTTTGAGAAGAATGGTTCCCTCTATGTGAGTATTTTTTGGGAAAATTGTGTCACATAATATCTCCACACATCTTTACACCCAACCATGAAGTGGGAATATTTATTACATAATATAAGGTAAATATATGTTATGCTAATGTTCCAATAATTTAAAAATGATTTTCTCATATGTTAATTTTTAATCTGATCTTTTTCTTTACTATTATAGATTGAACTACATGAGTGTACATGTTATCTAACTATTGTATGCCCTAAAAAAGGTTAAAATAAAAAATAACATAAAAAACTTTAGTTGTGTCTTGGGAAGTTCAAAAAGCAGTCTACCTCAACCATTGATCTTGCTATAAATATTACAATTAGTTTTTTGAGGAGATCAAAAAAGGGTTGAGTGATTAGTGTAATATTTTTTCCAAGTTAAACATAAAAAATAATAATAACTGAGAGGAGTGATAAAAGGTAAAAAATATGGGGATATCTATGTTGGGATCTTAAGGATTGACTTTTGGGAATGATTAAGTTTTTGGGCCTTGAAATTTTATTGCAAAAGATGTAGGGAATGTTCATTGTACAAAATCATTTATGTAGAAAAATCATAAAATAGCATATATTTTTTGGATTGAAAGTAGAATAAATAGCATGAAATAGTTGTCAAACACACAGACATGGTGATTTAGTGTCATTATTTAAATTTGAATTATTTTATAAAATGTTTATCATTCATCTCCTTGAATTTCATTTTGATACAATTTATAAGACACCATTTTCCCTAAACACTGATAATAACAACTTGGTGTGGTTTTTTCATTGATCACATTGATATAAATAATTAAATTTTCAATGTATGTTAAAAGTTCACGAATTTTGGGATATCTGTATGAACAATTTTTGGAAATTTTACTTTTCCCATTAATGAAAATGATTAGGTGTGGGGTTTTGATCGCACTATGATTCACTGTTTTATTTCACCATTAAACCACTATATTAAATTTATTTATTTTGTAAATTCAAAATATTATAAAAAATTCAAATCATTTTTTGATTAAATAATTTAATTTCTATCACTATTATAAACGTATATTTCACTATTTTTTATGTTTTCACTGTATTTGGAGGTGATTTGGATGGCCCAGGATAATGTTGAAGAAGACGGGTGAAATCGTGTAGGAATCCAAGAACATATGTGGACAGAACATTACAATTAATATAATAAATTAATCTTAGTGGGATGATATTATTTTATATAATCCAAAATTTATTGTGATACAAATTTTATGAAGACACCCATCCCCAATTCTCCAATCTGATGGCACAAACAAACTAATCTTTCCAAAGAACTGAATCTGTACGATGTAAAAAAGTTATGTTATGTATTTTTTCCATATCTAGGTATATAGTAGTCTAAATAATGATAATTATTTTATGGATTTGTTAAAATGTGAGTGAAAAACATATAGTTTTTTAAAAAGTAATTTAACACTTTATATCCTTTAAAAACTACTAGGCAAGTGGGTTCTAGAAATCTGGGTTCCGAAAACCACCTTCCACTTTGCCTATAAATTGGAACCTTGGTCACCCCATTTGAAATTTTGAACATGGAGTAATGTGATACCATTTTATATTTCTATAGTAATACTCTCCTAATACTATAATTTCTATAATCACATATCATCATAGGCAGATTAGGGATGAAGAAGGAGATCCAGCCATGCTTCCTCCTCCTCTCGATGTCGGGCCAAACAGTGGGTGTTTGTTGTGAGGGAGCTACACACATATCAAGGGTGTTTAGAATCATATATTATCTTTTGGATTAGATTAAATTTGTATGTAAAAAAATTTAATTCCATTTATCATACATTATTTCATATTTTAATTCTTTTTTTGATGCATGTGATTGATATGCTCTTAATTTCTAACCTATTAATGTGAGGTTTTGAGTACGTGACTTATGTTGTTCCAATTGGACAACACAAGAATACTTTTGATTCCAAATATTTTTTTTGATTTAAGTCTTGTTTTGAATCTCGTATTCCTTTAATAAGTATTGGAACATTTCGATATGAATTTTATTTTATGGTTTGGTTCTTCAATCATTGAAATAAATACTAATGAATTAATCGGGATTCCAATTAATTTCAACCAATTAATTTCTACAAACAATAATAAATATCAAGGAAAAATTAACATCAAATGTGGGTAGTGAAATAAGAATGATACCATTATCTCATATTTTTCAAAATACAGTTGGGTTTTCAACTATTAAACTATTTCAATTATGTTATTTACTTAAAATTGTTTTCAAAATCACCCCATCTTTTAGTAATTTTTTATAAAAAATAAACAATATAAAACAATAAATGATACTTTAGAGATGACCTAGGGTATTCCCAAGACTATAACTCAATGTTAAAAATATAATAAATTTGATGTGTCATGAAAACATGGTCAAAATCCCATTAGAATGGAAATAAAAACCCATATAGCTTGAGTTACATTGTTAATGACCATGTTAAGGTACACTTCCATAAATTTTATTCTCATGTGGTAAGATTTTATGTGCCTTGTAAAGGGATACAACAAGATATTAATAAATCATTAATTAAGTGTAATCATGTTCAAGATTATCTTATCTATTGTTAACTAGATAGGAGAATGGTTTATTGAGACTTACACCAAGTAGGAAGTTCATAGTGGTAGAGTGGGGTATTCCACCTAGAAAAGGGACAATATATATCTATAAAAAACCTTAATATTTGTAACTAGATTTGGAATATGGAGTAGAAATGTTATGGATTACAACTCATAGGAGGCCCTAGGTCTTTGTAGTTTTATAACATGTAGTAAGAAAAAATGTATCATAAATCTTTTCAAAATAGGATGATGAAGTAGGATTATTCATGGTAGAACCTATCCTATTTGATATTATGTGTTTTTGACTAGATGGGAAAAGTTATAGTTTGTAATTACACTTAGTAGGAGCCCCACTATGGTATATTTGAGACAAACACATAGTAGGAGGCCTATATATGGTTGTCTACCCCCCCTTTCGGTTTATAACTAGATGGGTAAGATTGAATGGAAAGGTTGGGTGTTACACCTAATAGGAGGCCCATATATAAATATCATTTTAAAGCTATAACCTTTTCAAAATGAATCTAGGAAGATCATTTTGGATGATTCACCCAAAAGATAGGCATTCTATGAGAATGAATTCAAATGAGAGATGTCCAACAATCTATTATTGGATTAATTCACAAAGTGGACATTGATTAAGAAAAATATTTTTTTCTCGGTTCTATAGGTAAAGGGTCAGGATTACCCTAGGAAGGCCCCACTGCACGTTGAATTAATGTATAATGTGAATAATGCTTTGGATCACATAGATCCTAGTATAAAGGTGAATTGTGAATTTTTTTATTTGAGAACCCTATACAAAATATGTTCTTGGGTTACATTTATGAACGGACGTACATTGATTCCCTTCGCGAATTGGCATTCATGGATTCCCATCTTGAAGGGGTCTTTGTGTATTCCATTCACAAAGTAGTCTTCACATATGGTCGTGTGAAGGACCTGCGTGACATTGTTTTTTCTCTCTTTATCCCATGAATTATATTTTGTATGTTTTGTTTCAAATGTTTCCTAAATATAGTTCATTAAATGTGGGTTTGTTCACCAATGCCACGTTATGCTATAAAGAGGTCACCAAAAGTAGTCCAATTTATCATAACATATACTGGTATTTGTAGGCAGTGTCTTACTAAAAAACTCAACCATATAAGAAGCATGCAACTATAAAGAATCTACATCGTTCGACTGAAAAGAACTCTATTAATTAAAAGATAATACAACAATTATGTAATATTATCAACATGTCATGAATGAAATCATTCACAAAGGCATCATAAAATTGTGAACAATCCTTGTGGGCTCTCCATAAATGAGTATCGAATGTGAATGAACTGTATTGATATATATGAAATATCTGATAGTTGATGAACCACATGCTCATATAGGAATTACATGATCCTGGAGGAACCAAATTATTACAGAGGAACAACACAACTATATAGAAACCATGAGATCGTAATTGTGAATCATAGAAGAGGTTAGACCATGTGACTATATAGGCATAACATTGTCATTGAGGAACCATGTGGCTATGGAGGAACCATGTGACTGGAAGTGGGTCCCTCGATCATTTTGAAAATTAATCTCCATACATGTCATGAAATATTCTTTATAGTTGATTTTCCATTATCATATTTATATCAAGCTAAAACGATACCCAACTAAAAAAATTCATAATTTTTCTATGTACGTTTATTTTAGCTCATTTAGTGGTAAAATAAATTCTTACAAAATGAAATATTCCCTAAGGTAATGTGTTCCCCCTAAAAGATATTTTATAAGGATAAAGGGTTCTTATAAATCCTCAATAAGGGTTTTATGGTTCAATACACCTTTTTTCATAAATATATAAAATACATGGCCCACTATGAGTGGGAGGTTCTGACCACTATTTCAACAAAAATGTTATTTTTTATCAATATTTATCACTCAATCTAAGAGAGACCAAGAGGCACTTAAATATCCCATTTTCATATTCATTGAACATGATTATACTTTTCTAAAATCACTTGACACAAGTCATTTGAGTGATAAATGTATCATGTATTCTATGGAAAAGAACATGACACACATTTTTCAATTCCAACAAACACATGTTATGAGTTGTGTAATTTTTTACACATCAATATTGTTTAAACATATCGTTTTTTTATAAGGAATAATATTCAAAATTAAATCATTTTAACCATTCATATATTTAAACATAATAACATGAGATACGATGGTTAGATTTTAAGTACCCAATATAATTTTTAATGGATGTTTTAATTTTTTTAAAAAAAATTAGAGGATAGGAATAATGGTTGAAAATTTTAAAATTATTTTTTAGCTATTTCAAAATGGATGGGAGTGAATTCAGATGATTTTGTAAATATTTAGTAAAATATAAAATTTTGATATTGAGGTTGTATAATGTATATGTATTACTTTGTAATATTCATACTGAGTTTGGAAGACAGATATCTAACATTTGAAGAGTAATTCCCATTTAGAAAGATTAATTCATAGCTTCAGAAGAGTAAAAGACGCATTGAAAGGGTGTGTACCATGTTTAGAAGAGTAAGTCTCACCTTGGAAGGCATATGAGGGACTTTATAAGTGTAATGAAATATGTAAAAAGAGAAATGGGAAACTTTTTAAGTGTTATCAAATATAATTTATAATACTTATGGTGGAGTTAAGGATACTTTCTTGACAGTTTCTAATTCACTATAGATAACAAATAAATACTATTGATAATGTTTTTAAGACTTAACTTTAGTGAATAAGACTTTGTGCTGCTTTATAAGACTATGAGTTTATCAATAGTTTCATAGAGGAGTGGGATGATAGGGTCTTTTCAATACATTATTGTCATATAAAATATCAGAAATTGGAATAAAAAATGGAAAAGGGATAGAATCATCGAGGACATCAAAATACATACTAATTCTTATGGGAAATTTATGAACTGTAGAAAATGATTTATAATTTAATAATAAATATATTTTAAAGGAAATAAACTAATTAAAATGATTTCTTACTAGACTAAAAAATATGAAATATCATAGCTATGATTAAAGTAGTGGTTCAATCCTTTTTATAGATATTTGAATGGTGAATAAATTTAAGGATCGTCCGACAAGCCTATACCCATGTGGTACAAGCTTCTGCTTGGCATCCAAAAGAACTAGGATCAAATTCGGGCATGGACTAATTTATGGGAATTGTAGCAACACTGTAGTAGGGTACTGTAGTAGTACTATTGCAGTGGTAGAACTGTAGTGGCGGAGGGCACTATAGTAGGGATTTTAGCGGTGCCGGTACTGTAGCAGGTACTGTAGTATCCTAGGTACTATAGAATTACTATTCAACGAAGGGCCCTTTGGGACAAAAAATGGACTTTCAAGCCTAGTTTTCAGGACACATGGCCATGGGGCTTTGGGCTATATAATGGGTATCCCTCAACCTAGTCTAAAGAGGCCTTTTCTTTTATAATAAAATGATGCTTCAGCCCCAACCCTGAAGAAAAATAAATTTGAGGATCATGGGGATATTTTCATCAAAATTTCAAATTAAAATATTTTAAATTATTATTTTTGTTAAAATCTTTTGTTCGTTAGGAAAAAAGTTATTACTGATAATGAATGTATGTTTCCATATTCTACTATAAAAATAATATTCACACTTTTTTTATAAATATAAAAAAGATAAAATTAATATTATTAATATTCATGAAATAAGAATTTTATACTCTACTGTGTGAAGGAGAGTGTAGAACAGAAGGATATTTAATAGTGTATCACTCTAATTTCTAAATAGGTTGAGGAAATAATATCATATATTTGATTATCTGGGCACTTATTTTCTAAGTGGAAAATGGTCATGTCATACATGAACACTATCAAGCATTAGAAGATCAAAATTTAGAACTAAAAAGGGATTCCAAAAAACATGTTTTAGCTTTATTAACATTCTATAATTTTGATACCATTCAAAAGAAGATATTATATTTGATGTTGAATTATCAGGAAAAATTTTAAATATATTATTCAAATTCAAGAGTGAGTAATATCTTGAAGAACTACTGGATCTAGTCTAAATAATTCCATTTTTCATATTAGGTAATTGGATGATACATTCCACCTTAAATTAGATAAAAACATCCCTAAACATTATATGTGACTACAACTACATTTGTAGTCATTATAATTAAATATTGATAACAAATATGTTTCTAAAAAAGAGTTCAACGCATCAAAGTGAAGGATGTCACATTTATTTCAAACATTGTAAAAAAATATTTTCTATTGACTATATTTTATTATTACTATATACTAGTAAGTAAGAGATTAAGAGAGAGTGTATTATGAACTTAGTCAGTCACATAGGATAACTAGAAAGAAATTATAAAATATACAGAACTTATTCCCACCCATCTCCATAGTGTACAAGAACTTTGGATATATAAAGGGAATCATTAAAAATCCATGTTTCCTATGATATCCTTATTTTTAAATGTTTATGTATAGAAAATCTATTTTTGGTGAACAATAGGAGAGTTTTACTTTTATATGGGAATAATTTTCAGTTATAGTAGAATAGAATTTTTCCTCATTTACTATCTCTTATTTTGGAGGTAAGTGACACTATAACTATGGATTCCCACTTCTTGAGAGATATTCCCTGATCTACATGACATACAAGAAAATATGGATGTATATGGGAAAGAGGGGAATGAAATTATATCATCTCAAGATGATAAATTCTACATATAAGTTATGGGGCTTAGTGATGTGAAAAAGTGTTTGAAAAGATGGAAATCAAGTGTAAATAGAATGTCTTGATCAAATATTCCATGCGGCATATTTGGATAGAAAAATTTAAAGATATCTAGATGGATATATTATTTAATTTTGAGGACTATTCCACGAGGTTGAATGAAATAGTCAGTCATATTAGAGGATTTAGTGATAATACGGAGGATTATACTATTGTCAAAAAGATAATATAGGATATTCATTAAAGATTTGATCTAAATATTTCAGCTATTGAAGACAGGGAAGATCATTCCCTTAATGAATTACACTATACTCTTATTAATTATGAGAAGAGAAAATATACAGTTTTTATGAAAAAAATATTATGAGATAATGGAATTCAAATCCATAATCAAGTTAAATATTAAAAAGGAGAAAGCTAAATAATTTTTGGATTCAGAATAATATTAAGAGAGTAATGATATTCATAAAATATTTATGGCCATTATCTATAAATATTTTTTAAAAAGTTATTTGTAAGTACAGGGTAAGAATCCAACTCAAAAGATTAAAGTGTGAATTAATTGGATTTTTTTATAAGAATTTCCATGAAAGAAGAAGAGTGTTGAGTGTGATGAGGATGAGGATAAATAAAACCCCCAATAAAAATTAAAGGCAGCTCCTTTAATGAATTCAAGAAGATAGATGAAGGTAAAAGGAAAATGAATGGTAGGAAGGAGAGTTTATTGAGAAAATAATAATATGACTAATCTTCTTCAAGAAGTAATTTTGAGGAATAATATGTTTTAAGAAGCACATATTTCATGGAATATCTTTGAATAAAAGATTAATGAACAAGAAATTGATAAGAAGGAGAAGAAACCTACATGGAGCACATAATGAGAATTAAGAATGATTTTTTCTTAGATAGAAACATATTACATAAAAAATATGTAAAAATTATGAAGAAATATGTAAATAAACTATATAAAAATAAATAATTGTTTTATAATAAATCCAATGATCACATTTAGGAAATTAGGCTTCTTGATGTGAAAGTGTTCAAATGAGAATTGTAACTACCCATCCCCTAGGGCAAGTACCGTGACTACCCCAAGCCCACCTTCCATTGGTCATGTGCTGGTGAATAGAACCAGAAAGGCGAAGCCCAAAAAGGTAAGGCGTTACCTTTAAACCTATACACACATAGACAGGGCACATTGTATACAAGTAAAAGACAATAAAAAATAAGTAGGACAACCACCACTAAAAACTGCTACTGGGATTAAAAGTAAGTACTAAAAGTAAAGAGGCCAGTATAGAATCCCAACTAAAAGATTAGTAAAACCAAAAGGAAAAAAGCTCTAGAGATAGTCCGAAAAGGATCCTACCTAAAGGGTAGTTACATCTCTTAATTGAATCTCAACACATCAATCGGTCACCTCCGTGTACCGCCTATCCCTAGCCTTCCAAATTCTCAGTCAAGTTGTATGTCGTATTCACAATACACAACATGGTGTGGGAGAAGACCATGCAAGGGTGAGTATAACAATACTTAGTAGGGACCCTGAGACCCCTGAAGGTGTTTCAGAATTCCATAATGGAAAAACCAAAAAGCATGATCTCAATCACAAAGCACAAAGTAAAATACATCTCACACCAAATATATAACATAGAGAAAATGAATAAATATGGTTAGTCTTAAGCAAGATCATTTTATTCCATTTAGTGGATCAGCTACATTTTCAACAAGGTTTGCTCTACTACCAATGCACAATGGGTCCCTCTGCCACCGATCCTCAACATGTCGCTCTACGGCCGGCCCCTGTCGGGTCATGCTACTGCTAATCCAAAGAGAGTCACACTACTGCTGATCCAAAAAGGGTAACACTACTTCCGATCCACAGAGGGTCACTCTCATGCTGATCCATGGAGGGTTTAACCCTTGATGATCCATGGAGGGTCACACTACTGCCGATCCATGGAGGGTCACACTCATGCCTATCTATGGAGGGTCGCTCTTCGCTGAAAGTCTAACCACATGATTCCCACACATGGATCACTTGAGTTATAAAGATTCTACTCCTCATACCATCAGTCAAACTCCAACATCCACGAAGTCCCACAAAGATGTAAACTGAATTACTGTCTTGTTGTAAGGGTTCCAACGCGACAGAAGGTGCAGCAATCAGATGCCTGGTCTATAAGATATATAAAACAATGTAAATAGATCCTGAATGCATTTGTGTCGGATCCAACCCATCCACACTCCAATGTCTTCCAAAAATCATGTGGAATATCTCAAAAGGACCGCTTCATCGCAAGGGTCCTCATGTCGTACAAGGATCATGAACCAGATGCCCAATTTGCAACTTACATCAGTTTTACTGAAATAGGGCCAGTCTGGGTCTAGTATGTGTCCGGCCCGACCGGCAGCTCTGGCCTACCTGGAGAACCTAGACCACGCAGTGCAGGCTAGTTGCACTAGACCAGATGCAAGGCATCCAGTTCACCAAGATGGAGGTGCTAGTAGGGTGCTTCCCCGTCTCCCGAAACGGCCAGCACAAGCCGACCGATGTGCGCTAGCCGATCAGCCTGAGCGGGCCGCTCTTCTCCACGCTGCACATCGACACCGCATCCTCCACCCTTTGTAGCCTTCCAGCCGCGACACATTTCCACCTCTCTTACTAAGGGAGCCGTATTCTCCACATGGTCGACACGAGCTAGGTGCCTCCACCTTTCGCCGACGCCGCCGAGCTGGTAGTGTGGTGCCTACGGCTCCTTCCGTGGGCCACCGGAGATGCCCTAGTAGTTATCTTTCCTTCCCTTCTGTGCCTATGGGCCTCTTCAGTTGCTTCCTTCACTGCAATCCCCTTCGGTTTTCCTTCCTGACACATTTCATATTCACCCAGGAAGAACGCACAATATCCAAGAGTGGAGGAGGGTCTGGGCCTTGTTCAAATTGTCCAACACCCTCCGCGTTAGCATTTAATCAAGGGGGTGATAACAATCATTTTATAGAATATGAAAATCCACAAATCAAGACCCTACAACAACCACCCGTAAGAAAAAATGAGTCACAGATCACCCATTTTTTGGTTGATCCACGTTCGTTGTATTTTTCAACAACGAGATAAGAAGAATCATTAGCAGTTAGAGAAATAAAATCCCATAGTGGGATTCAGTGGAATCTGTTGCAGAAAAAGGAAGGGATTCCTCTCTCATTGTCGTTCGATGTTCGTTGCCGCTCTTCAATCTCTGGATCTGTTCCCTCAGTGGTCATCATTGGTTCTCCATTCTTCTTTGAAGGGTGATGTCACCAGCATTTCATCAGAGGTTTCTGCAGTTTAAAATCTGTTCACCAACGGATTGATTTAGACAAAGTTATAAGGGATTTGACATTGATCCTTAATGTTGTTCATTTATAAACCTTAATTCATGATCCATTAAACACATGAGTGGTGCGGTTACACAGCCCATGTAACACATCATTAAATGAATCTCATTTAATGACCATCATTACACTGTGGTTCTACCAATTTGCCGTTAAACAGTTGAAAAATAATAAAATTACTCATTTAGTTATTTTATTATTTTTCCAAAAAGTCCAAAATGTAACTTTTATGTCCGACTGTTGTCAGCTAAAGCTAAGCTTCACCTAAGTGAATCCTAGTGGTGTGAATTCAAAAGGTGCGCTCAAATTTTCAATCTGATCCCTGGTTCAAAAGATAAAAAAACCTGCTCGCACGTTTACTAAACGTACCTTAAAAAAGTTTCAAAAAAAAATTAAATTTCACCCTCTTTCCATGCCAGTCAATATTAGGCTCTGATTAAGGGGAACACGCTCCTATGAGCTCAACAATACTCTCAAATTTTTAATCTGAGTTACCATTTAGAAGTTATAAGAATTTAGAAATAAAATAATTGTTACATAATTATTTTATTTATAGCCACTAACTAACATCCACTATTGGACGGAACCAACCAATGTCTGGATCTGCCTAAGGAAATCATACCCTCACACGCTGATCGATGGTATTAGATTTTTAATCTAAGTCACCGTTTGTTATTTATAATAATTTTAAAAATAAAATAATTATTATTTAATTATTTTATTTATGGTTATGCCATATTCAGGTTTTCTCACCGAATGCATATGCCGAATATACTTAAGTCGTGACTAGGGTAAACCCACCATCTAGAATGCAACAGTTCCCTCAGATTTCTTATCTGGTCACCTGTTTATGAGTAAGTCAATTTTTCAGGAAAACCACTCATGAGTTATATTTAAATCTTAAAATTTTTTGACGGGTTATTCTAGGAAATCCTATCCTTGGAATCGCATGCTGTCTTAGCACCTAGTCTCAAAATAATTCCATATATAAAAATATTATATAGATATTTCAGGAAATTAAATTCTCCCAACCTTAGGGATTTACGTCCCCAAAATCAAAATAAAATGATAAGAAATCAAATGGGGGTACTGAGCATGAATCTATGCCTCTCACTCCCATGTGCTCTCCAGGAGGTTTCCGTGCTACCATAGAACTCATACTAGAGGAGTCAATCATCCATGAAGGACTTTCTCTTTCTAGTCTTCTATCTCCATAGGGATCTCCCAAAATTCACCCCATCATCAATATCCAGTTAACCCTAGTCGATGACATGTGATGGGTCATGCACGTATCTCTTCATCTGCAACATGTGGAAAACACCGTGCACTTGGTGCATCTTTTGAGGAATATGTAGGAGGTATGCCACCTTGTAAACTCGGCTGAGAATCTGGAAAGGTCTGATGAACCTTGGAGATAGCTTGCTGCCCCAGCCAAATCTCTCCAATCCTCATTGGGTTGAGACCCGTAAAAAGACATGTTCTTCATCCTTAAACTCAATGGGTGTCTGTGTCATGTCGGCATTAGACTTTTGCCTACTCAGTGCAGTCTTCATCCACTCCTGGATGATCTACACCTTCTCAGTGGCATCCCATACCAACTCTTGACCCATAAGTGCTAACCTCTCTGGGTCTGTCCGGTATAGAGGTGATCTGCATTGCTGCCCTTACAAGGGCTCAAACAGTTCCATTACAATGGTGGAGTGATAGCTATTATTGTACGAAAACTCCACCAGTGGTAGGTGGTCCTTCCAACTGTGAACAAAATCTAGGACACAATCATGAAGAATGTCCTCCAAGGTTTGTATGGTCCACTCCGTCTGACCATTAGTCTAGGGGTAAAAGCTGTGCTCAAGCATGCTTGAACCTGGTGCTCAACTTTCACTTTCTGACAAGTGAGACATTGTGAAATGAAATTTGCCACCACATTCTTCATCCTTAGAAACTAGTACTGACGTTAGAGGTCTCAGTACATATTTTCCTAACTAGGATGTACTGCCAAAGGGGATGTATGGAATTCCCTCAACACCTCCTCTCATAATGTCACTGGTACCACGGTGTTTCCTCTGAAAAGGGTGACATGCTCCCCACTTATCGAAAATTTATCAGGTTCCTATCCTGAGGATATCTGAGAACACAGGGCCTTGCAGTTAACATCCAAAAGTTGTGCCTCCCAAGCTCGTTGAAGTAGTGGGGGAGTAATAGTCAAAGACTAGAGGTAAGTTGTTCCATCAACATCCACAAAGGATATCGACATCACAGCTAGCTGCTCTGTCGCCTCACTCCGTAGCTGTAAACCAGACCTCCTACTAAGCATGTCTGCCACCATTTCCTGCATCCCAGGAGTATATACTATCTCAAGGTCATAGTCCTAGAGGAACTCCAACCATCATCATTGTCTGAACTGCTGAAAAGCCTACAAGATCCTTTCCACCCACACGAAAGGCTACCCCCTTTAACTAATTGATGTGGCCATCGACCCTTTGGTAATGGTTACTATCTCTCCATGTACACTTGGTTAAGGTGTTGGTAATCAACACATAATTTCAATATCCAAGTCTTACTAAGCCATTCCTTTGCATGTCCCCCACCTATGCCCCCTTCTTTAAAAGCTCTACAAAGGCCCTTTTATATATTGATACTACTATCGGTGCCATATCGGGGTGTAGAATGATATAGAATCCCCTCTCCATGTGGGGATGTAATCCTGGAAACATGTTTTTAAAGGATGTTCCCATACTCCTACACCACTTTTTGCAAACTGAAAATTCAAAACACCTGCTGCCACGAGGGTAAGGCTGCCCAAATCAAGAGTGATCGGCTACACCCTCTTATGCATGAATTTATCCCATGTTGCCTGGGTTTCCTTTTCCTCTAACCAAGGACAAACCCATTCAAATACTACAGATATACCACATCCTTTTTCCTAAAACATTCAATCTGAGCATGAACTGTGGATGACCATTCCATACCCAGAATAATGTCGTAAGGCCTCGACATTACCACCAAGAGGTTACAACCAAAACTCTCGCCTCAAGGTTCAGATCAAACCATCGGCGTACATGTGATTATCGAGTCCCCTCCCATATGTACCTCCAAATGTAATGATTAAGTCAACAGTTTAACTGGAAACTCTAGGTCTTGATCATGATTCGCAATAAAAAGGAAAGATTAGAAACTATGTCTACAAATATGGTATCTAGTATTAGACACAGACCGTACCTCAAATCATTCATGGAGCCCTTGGTTCATACTCCTTCACCGCATGCAGCTACTCCCTTGCCCTGTCCTCTAGCTCCCTGACCGTGGAGGGGACCACATCAGGGTGCTAGTTGTAACATGTCGAATGTATACCACATCCTATTTCTCTCCTAGCTCCTCTTCAATGTCTGTTGTCCTGTAGATTAATCTATTCCTATCACTTCCTCTTCTCGAAAAATTTTACATGTAAAAGTCTCGAAGACTGATGACAGTTTCCAGCTTTCCCACCGTTGACATTCATTGGTTGTATCTGCTCATCCAAAGAACCTTTAACCACAAAATTTTCTCTCTAGCACCCTAAAAAAAGTAGGAATGCACAGAAGAATAGTGTTGGCTCAGATGTACCTAAACAAATCTCGCTCAAAGGTCCGAGACCAGAAGAATTGGTCGTATCGTATTCAGAAAGTACCTAATATGGTCGGTATGCCTCGAAGAATAATCATCTATCGACATGTCGTCCTGCCGAAGATGTAGAAGCTCTTGGGAACACATATCACTTAGCTTTTTATGGCAAGAGACCCCTTCTCTGAGGAAGGTTCTCAAGATTTTTCCATGGAAAAGTCATCTCATCATAACATCAGGGTAATAAAAACCCTGTCATTTCTGTGCTAAGCCATGAAGAAGCCTCACTACCAGGACCGTCATATGAACTAATAGTACCCTGGCTAGATGGAAACTCGGTCACCACCTCAAACCAGTCCTTAGATGCCTGTGAGTTAGGATCTCCTCAGAACATAAGGGGTTCCCTTTGTTGATACTCGTGTAAGGAACTGATCCTACATGTGTTTTCTACCAGTAGCACTGGTAGTAATTGTTGACCAATGTGCAATGGTATTTCTGAGACACTGCCTGATGGTACCATCTCAGGCAAGGGTCCCGATTCCAAAGCCTCATCAATCTGCAGACAATCCTCATGGTCATGAAATGGAATCCTGTATTGTTGTCTTCATAGAGGAATCTTGAAATAGAATCAAGTTGAACCACGGTCAAAAGGTCATACATGGTGAGGTGACTCAAACAAAATCCAAAGAAAAACATTTTCAAAACACATGCAACTAGTTTTTTCAAATACCAAGTTGGAAAATAGAATTCCAGGTCCTGGTGCATGGATACATTTTTCGGCGCACCAACATTGGACTCCTTAGACTGAAATCCAAACTCAAGACACTTAAAACTATTTCCCCAATTGAAAATAAAGACTCATAGTTATTCTATTATAACCGACCACCCTTTGATACCACTTTTCACAACCCATTCCCTAGGGCTTGTACCATTACTACCCCAAGCCCACCTTCCATAGACCACGGGCGGGTGAGTAACACTAGAAAGGTAAAACCCAAAAAGGAAAGGCATTTCCCTTAAACCAGCACACACACATACAAGGCACAAACTATACAAGTAAAACACAATGGAAAATAAGTAGAACAACCACAACTAAAAACCACAAGTGGGAGTAAAATTAAGTACTGAAAGTAAAAGGGCCTGTATACAAGACCAACAGAAAGATTAGTACAACAAAAAGGGAAGAAATAACCAGATATCATCCTACAAGGATCTTAACTTAAGGGAATGTACAACTCATAACTATATCTCACCACATAAATCAATCGCCTCTATGTACCGTGCAGACCTAGCCCTCCAAAGTCTCAGTCAAGTTTTATGTCATCTGTACAAGACACAACAACGTGCATGCAAAGCCTGTGTAGGGGTGAGTATAACAATATTCCGTAGGGACCCCAATACCCCTGAAAGTCTATCTAAATTCTACAATGGAAAAACCAAAAACCATGATCTCAATCAAAAATCCCAAAGTAAAAGAAATATCACAATAGATATACAACTTGGAAAATAGGAATAAAGATGATTAGTCTTAAGCTAGATCATTTTATTCTGTTAATTGTCTCAACTAATAATTCGATATGGGTTTCTCTACTATCGATCCACAAAGGGTCTCTCTTCCACCAGTTCTCGATGGGTTTCTCTACAGAGGACCCACATCTGGTCGTGCTACTGGTGATCCACAAAGGGTGTCACTATTGCCAATACTTAGAGGGTCACACTACTATCGATCCACAGAGGTTCTCTCTCATGCCAATCCACAGAGGGTCACACCATTGCTGATCCACAAAGTGTCACACTACTTACGATCCGCATAGGTTCTCTCTTATACTGATCCATGGATGGTTGCGCTTTGCTTGATAGTCATCCATAGGATTCCTGCACTTGCTGTACTTGAGTTACAGAGATTCTTCTCCTCATACAATCTATCTTACCTCAACTGCCAAAATTTCCAATGAATAAGTTACCCGAAGGTATGTTTTTCCATAAGGGTTCCAACGCGATAGACGACGCGACAATCAAACACATGGTCTGTAAGATATATGCAAAAAGGTAAATAATGCCTGGTTGGATTCGAGTTTGATCCAACCCAGAAACACACCAAATTCTACCAAAACTCATTTAAAGTATCTCAAAAGGACTGTCTCATCTGTAGGGTCCTCATGTCGTAGATGACACATTAATCGGAAACCTGGTTTGCGAGTTACGTCAGTTGATATACCCATTTTATGTATAGTTTTTCATACATTTTAGTTAGAATAAAAACTTTTTTTCAACAGATATATTATTTTATGGGTAAAATACATTATAATGGTGATTATGAAAATTTTCAGGAATTTATTAGCCAAAATCACAAATCAGGGCTGATCAAAAAAAATTTCACATATACAGACAATGTACTTGTATATACACGCCATGTACTACTATCCAGACACTGATAGGGAAGACTGGATACATGCCCATGTTTCTTCCAAAATAATACACGCCATGAACTACACATATACACATAGTGAGGACCTTCTATAAGTGGTTGGTGACTGAAGAACGATATTACACGCTCTGTAGGGTGGTGCTACACATGGTGTACTCCCACCTACCATGCAATGCCATGTTCAAAGTCAAAGATGGCATGTTAAATCACCTATTGGTGGAGAAAATATGGAAAATACTCATTAACTAGGGTACACGCCATGTACTATAGGGTACATACCGTGTATTACTAAAACCTATTAAAAGATGGTAGTCCCTCCATGTTTGAGAGTGATTCAGATTCATTCATTCCAAGTTATTCCTAGAGGGAACACTCTAGAGACGACCAAGAAGAGAAGAAGAGAGAGAAAGAAGATGAGAGAAGAGAGGATAGAAGGTGATTTTGTGCTATGTTCCCAACAAACTTTTCTCCAAAGATTTCAGGAGGATGAATTTCAGTCACTGGAAGTTGTTTAGTTACTAACTACTCCATGAGTAGTTATTCCCTATGTGTTCGGGCTATGGAAAATTATGTGTTGTAATTTTTCAATTGTGATGTTGTAATCTTGTTATTTATTTTTCTTTCTCATAATTCCTTATTAAATCTTCCCAAATATCAATATAAATATTTTATAGGACCAAAAACAATATTACTAGGGATATTTAAGGAATTACGATTAGAAACATCCATGACTATTGGTTGTTTTAATCCTCTCAAAAATGGCTACAATAATTAAAATTAAGAGAAATAAAATTCCATACTAAAGAATTGGTTTCTATTGATTTAAACAAAACTCACCAGGCCTATGGGGTTCTCTTACTTTCAAAACATAGAGATGTGAATTATCATGAACAACACAACCTCTTCAATAAATTGATTTAATAAGAAACTTTAAAATCCATATCCTCGACGCATTTCTCTCCAAATTTTCAGTCAAACCAATTTTATGTATTTTTTATATTTCAAGTAATTTGTTAAGAAATTGAAATCTTGTCACCTTTTTATTTAAAAACCAAAACAATGGACTCTATATTTTAGTAAACATCACTGAATCAATTAAAAACTAGATAAAAAAACAAAAGTAACTCTTATTCCCTATGGATCAATCCCTTACTGGTACTATACTAGTTAGGGAAACATAATTAGGATTGTTGGAAAAACACTTCAGCATGAATGAAACCAAATTTTGGAGCCATTTTTAGGGAAAAATGTTAATATTGTTTTTGTTTTCATCAAGTTTGAATGAATTTTTGTGAAAATAAAAATCAAAACATAAAAAAATCAAATATTCTATTCTCACTCTCATTTATATTTTTTAGTCTTCCTCTTTTACGCTTGGTGTGTTTAGTATTGTGCATGTTCATAGGTGTATGAGTGGTCGCATCACTCGTTCCAAGAGCATTGATTCATAGGAGCTATTTTAAATCGACCTAGAGATCGAACGAACACTGTTAAGGTGACAATGTGAACTTATGGATGAGAGCAAAAAATGCACCCATGGATAATATAGAAGAGGGAGACACAGCTTCTCTCCAAGGAGATGGAAAACCATTTAGCTCAGATGACAACTAGAACCAACAAAGGAAACCATCCCTAATTGTTCCTAGATATGTCCTACAATAACTCCAACCATTTCAATAGGAGCAGTTTCCATACTTGCAGCCAGGTTAGGGGCCTTATTTTCGTCCCGAGTAACAATTTGTGCCCCCACCTCCTCGAGAGAAACTACCCCCATGGAGAACAATTATGGAGTGCGATCTACCCTCCAACCAAGGGGCATACACATGGATTGTCATACCACCAGTGTAGACCCCAAACATATAAATCAAACCTTCCTTTATGTATCTGATCCATAACATTGTTCAATTTGGTGGTTTACCAAGTGAGGACCCAAACACTCATCTCTCCAACATTCTCTAGATTTGTGACACTTTCTGTTACCACATAGTGTTAGAATATGCCATATTTCTTCACCTATTCACCATATAATTAAGAGATAAGGTGAAATACTATATCAAAGGGCTTCCTTAATAGTCTATCCCCACCTAGGAGGAGTTAGCCCAGGAATTATTGTCAAAATAGTTCCCACCATCGAAGAGGGTGAAACTGTGGAATGAGATCCACAACTTCAAGCAGTATGACTCAGAATCTTTATACGAGTCCTGAGAGCCCATCAAGGATATGCGATGAAAATGTCCTCACTATGGAATTCTGCTCTGGATAAAAGTATGATACTTCTAAGTCAGCCTAACCACAAACAACAAATCCATAGTGGATGCCGCTGTTTGAGGAACGGTAATGCAGAAATCTTCAGAGGAACTTTTTGACCTCTTAGAGGACATATCAGCCAATAGCTTCTAGTGGCACTCGGAGAGGGGAACTCAAAAGCGAGGTATGCACAAAATTGAAGCCACAACAATTATCACTACCCAATTGGGTGTGGTTTACAAGAAGATTTATGTGTTGAATCTGCATAATGCATACCAAGTTCAGGTTAAAAAAACATCCTACATGCAACGAATGTGGTGAAAACCACATAATTAGTGAATGCTTGAGGTCAAATTCTAGACCTTCAACAAGTGAGGTGAGCTATGTTTCTTAGAACCGAGGACCGAATATATAGACCCAGTACGAAAACCCACATGGAAAGAACATAAAAACATGGGTTACCAGCACCAACAGTAAAATCCTCCACCCTATAGACCACCTAGCTATGGTTAACAACAGTACCAAAACCCATATCAAACACAAAAACAGTAGGGGAAATACCATTATAAAGGCTACCAAAAACCTCACTCGCAAACACCATGGTAGCCACCACCTCCACCAGCTGCATAAAAAACTAAGCAAGACCCCCCCCGCCAAAACCTGAAGAAATGATGAAAATATTTATTACCACTACTGAAACTTGATTTCAAAACTAGGAATCCTCCATTCAAAACCTAGAAAATAAAATTGGGCATCTAGAAAACTATCTCTCATTGATGAGACCCACAAGAAGAGTCCAATGTAGTCACTTTATGAAGTGGGAAGGAGCTACCTCAAACACAAACTACAATCGAAGGTGAGGCTACAAATCTAGCTCAACCTTCACGCTCCTCAACTAAAGAAACCAGAATGAAGGACCCCTCTTCATCAAAAGAACCATAAAAAGAGAAAGAGACTTCACATGGTAAGGGAAAAGTGGTTGTTATTACTTTTGATCCCACCTTAAAATTTCCAAAGAGGATGAAGCAATGGAAGCTAGATCCCTAGTTTGATAAATTCATGGAGTTATTCTGAATGCTTCACATAAATATCCCATTCTCAGAAGATTTAACTCAATATGCCTATGTACACAATTTTAATGAAGGATATTCTCTCAAAGAAATGAAAGATAGAGGATCTGGGAACCATTTCACTGAATCATAATTGCTCACCAGTGGTTCAGTGCCCTCTTCCTCTAAAACTCTATGATCCAGGTAGTTTCACAATCCCATGTACCATTGGATACTGTTAGTTTGGAAAAGTTATTTGTGACTTAGGTGCCAGCGTTAACTTGATGCCCTTCGGAGTCTTCAAGAATTTGGGTCTCAATGATCTCAAACATACCAGAGCAGCCCATTAGCTAGAAGAAGTATCCATAAAATATCCCAAGGGGCAGCTTGGGGATGTGTTGGTAAAGGTAGAAAGGTTAATTCTCCCTGTCAACTTCATCATTCTTGACACAGAGGAAGACAAGAGAAACTTTTGATTCTGTAAATTACTTTCTTGTCCACTGGTAAGTCATTGATCGATGTCCACCAAGGAGAACTGATCTTCTGAGTAGGTGATAAAAGTGTCTCCTACAACATTGTCAAGGATGTCTAGAAGGCTACACTATTGGAACATGAGGACTGTTATGTGGTAACAGCAATGGTTGAGCACTTCATCTACAAGTAAGATATTCTGGTAAGTTCTTTTATCATTGATAATCCACTCCTCACAGATATCCAAGATGCACCAGAAGAGTTTCAATTTTTCGAAGGTCAGGGCAGTCATTACTGACAACGCATAGTTGTTTTAGACATTTTGGAGTGAGAAGAGGTGAAACCAATTGTTCCCTCGATCCAGAAGGAACCTCAACTTGAGCTAAAGCCTATCCCTTCATCTCTAAAATATGGATACTTCAGTGATGATAACACTATTATAGTAATCCTCAATGCTTCACTCACAAAAGATCAAGATGAGGCACTCCTACAGGTTCTATGAAGAAGAATACAAGCCACTGGGTGGACAATTTCTGATCTCATGGGAATCAGTACAACCATTTTCACCCACAAGGTTCTACTGGAAGTAGGATTACATCCCTCTCGGAAACCACAGGGATGGTTGAAACCTCTCATGAAGGAAGTATTAAATAAATAGGTAATAAAATTGTTAGATCCTGGAATAATATACCCCATTTTAGATAGTCCATGGGTGATTCCTTTACAAGTGGTACCCAAAAGGGGTGTATCACTATGGTATCCAATGATAAAAATGAACTGATCCCCATAGGGATATTCACAGGTTGGAGTGTTTGTGTAGACTACCGGATTCTGAACAATACAACATAGAAAAATCACTTCCCATTTCCCTTCATGGATCATATGTTGGAACGACTTGAGGGGCATGAATTTTACTACTTTCTTGATGGTTATTTTGGATATAACCGAATATCCATTCCCCTAATGATCGATAAAAGAGAACCTTCACATTTTCCAACTGTATGTTTTCTTATCAATGAATGTCTTTTGGGGTGTGCAATGCTCTTTCCACCTTCTAACGATATATGTTGGAAATATTCCCCAACATGGAGGAGCACATTCTAGGGGCCTTTATGGATGATTTTTCCTTCTATGGAAAATCCTTCACCACTTGTTTGAGGAATACATAGCTAGTATTGGAAAGGTGCGAGAACACTAACCTAATTTTAAACTGGGAGAAATGTAATTTTATGGTGCAGAGTGGTATTTTATTAGGCTACTGGATCACTTTGAAAGGGATAGACGTTGATCCTGTGAAGATAGAAGTCATTTCAAATCTACCGATTCAAACTTCTTTTAGAGCCATCCATTGTTTTCTAGGAAATTTCGGTTTCTATAGAGATATTTTCCAAGACTTTTCAATGATTTCCCATCCACTCACCAATCTTCTTTCCAAATATTCCATCTTTGAGTTTGATGAGACATTTTCTGCATCTTTACAACATCTAAAGAAACGACTTGTGGAAGCTTCGGTGATGATTTCTTCAAATTGCGAGGCACAATTTGAAGTCAAGTGTGATTCTATTGACTTTGTGGTGGGTGAAGTACTAGGTAAATGACTAGATCACATATTTCGGCTAATTAAAATCAATAGAAGAACTCTAAAATAAGAAAACATGAACTACACTCCCATGGGGAAAGAAAAGATTGTAGTGTTGTTTTCATTTGACAGGTTTTATTCTTATTTGGTATTACCCAAAGTTATTATTTATCTTGACCATTCAGCACTCAAGTATTTTCTAAAAAAGAAGGATGTGAATCCATGACTCATCCATTGAGTGCTTCTCCTCCAAGAGTTTGACTTGGAGATCCGCGATAAGAAGGTCAGTGATAACGTTATTACTGACCACCACTCCTACCTGGAACTGCCTTAT
Organism: Viscum album; assembly: GCA_963277665.1. Taxonomy (NCBI): domain Eukaryota; kingdom Viridiplantae; phylum Streptophyta; class Magnoliopsida; order Santalales; family Viscaceae; genus Viscum; species Viscum album. The sequence continues at coordinate 349,606,946 of OY728140.1, forward strand.
CTAGAGAAGGAAGATGAAAGAGACATTCAGGATGACTTCCTTGATGAGAATATTTTCTTAATCGAAAGAAAACCTCTCCCTTATTATGAATATATTGAAAATTATTTGGTTACATGAGTAGTTTACCCCAATATCACTTACCACCAGAAGAAGTAGTTTTTATCCAATGTCAAGAGGTACTTCTGGGAAGACCCACTACTCTTTCGATCATGCAGCGATGGGGGTGATTACCTGTTACATAATGAAGAATGAAGTTCAAAGAGTTCTGTAACTCCTCACCATTTAGAGGACATCATGGCCTAGATTGTTCAATAGCAAATATCCTGTGCTCTATAATTTATTAACCTTCCATGCATCGGGATGCTCATTACTTTGTTACTAGGTGTGATCGATGCTAGAGAACTGGTAATATGGGACGACAAGCCTAGATGATTCAACACCCCATCCTAGAGGTTATAATCTTTGACGTTTGTGGAATTGAATTCATGGGGCCATTTCCCCCATCATATGGGAACTCTTATATACTCGTCTGAGTGGACGACATCTCCAAGTGGGTGGAATCTGCTGCTATATCACAGGACATGACGAAAGTATTTGTGGCCTTTTTGAAGAAAAAAACTTTAGAAGATTAGGCAGACCTTGAGTGTTGATCAGTGATAGGGGAACACATTTTGACTATACCATAATGAGTAATGTGTTACTTAAGTATGGGGTGAAGCATCACATGGGAACACCTTATCAACCCCAATCTACTGGGCAGGTGGAATTAACCCATTTTGATTTGATACAGTTCCCAGATAAAACGGTGGGATCTTCAAGGAAGGATTAGTCCAAAAAGCTTGATGATGCCTTATGGGCATACCAGGATACCTTCAAGACTCCTCTGGGATGTCTCAGTTCCTCCTTGTCTGTGAGAAGTCATGTAACCTACTAGTGGAGGTGGAGTATAAATCCTTTTGGGTCGTCAAATCCCTGAATTTAGTTTTAAAGACTGCTCAAGAGAATTACTAGTTCCAGGTGGTAGATATTTATGATATCTTGCGGGAGGAGTATGAGAACTACAGACTGTATAAAGAAAACACATGAGCGATCCACAACTGAGTGATTTCCTTTAAAACCTTTCAACAAGGTGATCAGGTATTGCTTTTCAACTCCCATCTGCGATTGTTTCCAGGAAAGTTGAAGTCCCGATGGTTGGTACCATTCCAAGTGATCAATGTTTTCCACCATGGTGCAATGGAAATTTCTGGTGAATATGGAAAACCTTTCAAGGTGAATGGACAACTCCTAAAACTTACCATCACATGGAAGATATGGTGGGTAAAATCTCCACCATTCATTTCCTGTAATATGAGGTAGGTAGGTCGATCCAACAACCTAAAACAAATGCAATTTTTGGGACGCAACCTAGAGGTTACATGTCGTGTACCCCTTATACACATGGAGTGTACTGATCATCTTAGTTTATATTCATAATTATGTAAATATCTATATTAACATACTTAATAAATAAGAATGATGAAGGTGCTGATATTAAGGTCACTAGATTTTATCTGAGCTGTCACCAGTTCGAATCCCTCTATATCTACCTTCGACAAGGGGTTCATCCTTTTTATACTCTAATTTTCTTACATGTAGTGTCTGTTATTTTTTAAAAATCATATAAAATGTCTTCCTAAATAAATTAAAACCCATTATGGGGATGGAATTGATGGCCAAGGTCTTATACCAGTTCCCAGAAGACCCATGTTCGAATCCTAACAACAGGCCCATATCAATAATTTTTTATATTAATAAAACCACACATCATTCATTTTGGTTAAGACCAAAAGGGGCCTAGATACCCTGAGAAGGGGGGGGGGGGTGAATCAGGGTATGCATATTCTGTTTCAAAATTATTCCTACCCCACTGGATCTTTACCCCTATATTATAAGGTTCACTTTGTTTTCTCTAATGTTGTTAAAGTTTACATTGTTCTTTCATTATTTATCTGATAATGATTCTTTGGATGCAATGAAGGGAAGAAAGCAGGAAGACAAAGATATTTTTACTTGGTTCACCCTCACTGGGATATGTCCAAGAAGCATACAACAACGATGTACCACTACACCAAATCCACTAAATCTAACTACCAATTTACAATGTTTGGCTAGATCACTTCTATTCCCAGGCACACTTCCTTTAAAAATATTAGGGTTACCTCACTTCTTTCCCATGGGTAACTTCCAATTCCCTCTCTCTGGATCACTACCGGTGGGGAGGATCACCTTCTTCCTCTTCATTTGCTCACTACTCTGGAAAGGATCCACTCATAGATTATGGACATGTAGGTCCATTCATTATAAAAAATGAATGCATATTTCTCTGTATATAGATCCTCTGTTAATGTCCAACATTCACCAACAGATGAAGGTCACTTTGCACCGGAGGTACCAAGTTGTAACGACCCGAAATTTTGAATAAATCTTATTTCCTAATTTTATGTGTTATTTTATTTTTATACTCAACAAAAATGTTTCATTTGATAACATGAGTATAATTAAAATGAGACTGTTGGGTTTTGATTGTTATTTGACCATTGGTCAATATGACCGCTGGAAACTAAACGTTTTGACTATTGTCTCTAAATACAATCAATCATGATTAATTAATATAGAAAAAAGATTCGATGGCCTCACCCAGTAGTCTTGGACCGATCGAAGCCCATCTAACAGAACTTGGGAAGGAGGTAGCACCACTGGGCTTTGCTCTGGACCAAACCCAAGCCGAACTTCATCGTGTGAAGCTAGAATGGAATCGCCTTTGCGAGAAGTTCAAACTAATAGAAATTACTACTCGTGCGATGTTGGTCGAGCCTCCCTCAGATTCTCTCACCTTAGCACACCTTACACTTAGGTCCTATGCTGGTGTGATAAGGGGCTATGTAAGGAGACCGTAACTGCCTTTTGTAATCCTTTATTTTAAATAAAAATTGGGATTTCTTCTTATGATGAAGTTTATGAATTTTCAAATGTCTGGATAAATATAGTATGCATATTTTTGATGAATTTTAGAAAAAGGATATTTTAAAAAATGTTTATGTAAACCTTAAATAAATAAAAATGTGTAATGATTTTCAAAAAATGGTCTTCTACAAGTATGTTCAGTACAAAATTTAGAGTCTAATAAGGCCAACTTTATTTTTGATGAATAGTAAATTATGAATAGTGATTTTTCGCTTAGGATTAGTAATGTGACCAAATGGATTAGTAATTTCACTCAAATAAAGTTTTAATATAATTTAGACACCTAGATTAAGTAATGAGATTCAATAAAATGGGTAAATAATAGTTTCATAAATTATCATTCAAGTATTAGTTTTTTCAGGTGAATAGTGTTTTTTAATTAAAAATTTAATTAAAAATATTTAGAAAATTATTTTTATAAAATGGATTTCATTTTTGAACTCAGAGCGTCGATATTATGTTATGGTAATTTTTGGGGATTTTTCTGAAAAAAATGAATTTTCGGTGAATAGTGTATTTATTTAAAAATTTAATTAAAAATAATTAGAAAATTATTTTTATAAAATGGAGTTCATTTTTGAAATCAGAGCATTGATATTTGGTTAAGGTAAAATTTTGGGATCTTTCTGAGAAAGTTGAATTTTCAGTGAATAATACTAATACAGTTTTAGGGTTTCAGTATGTTTAATGACATCATAACTGTGTCATGATGATGTCATGAGATATTTTAAGGGTTTTCCGGCCAAGGGTGATGAATTATTGTTTTGGGGGCCCCATGTGGCCTAAATCCATGGTAAATGCCAAGGGAGAGCACATGGTTTTGAGAAAAGCACTTTTGAGGTGTCCCTTGGCCATTAATGCCTTGTCCCCTCACTTTCCCTGTAAATACCAAGACATCCTATCATCCATTTCGACTCCCCACTCTCCTCCAATGAATTTCTGGTCTCATTACCTCCCAAGGAGTCCTCCCAAGGTGCCCCAAGCCCTCAAGTCCCAAACCTTTGAGTTTTAAGAGTTACGTTTTAAGGTAAGGGATCCGATCTCTCTCTTTCTTTTCAAGAAATCTCTTTTATGTAATTTATTTTATTCTCCATGTTCTTATGTTAAAGGGTGTTATTTTGTACTCCTATTACTACCCTTTTCATGTTCCCATAATAAGAGATCCCCTCTTACTCTCATTATTTCATTTTATGAAGTTTTAAGTGGCGCCGTTAGGCTGCCGAAATTTTTATAACGGATTCTTTCTCCCTTCTCATTTTTCAAGATCTATTTTCATGTAAAGTATTTCAAGTTCCTTTTTATTATGTTGGGTTATGATCTCTAAATTTATCATACTGATCTTTTATGATCATATGATGAGAGACCCCATTTTATCTCTTCAATTCAGTATTTTGAAGTTTTAAGTGGCGCCGTTAGGCTGCCGAATTTTTAAGTGGTTCTTCACCCTTCACGTTTTGAAGTTCTACTTTCATGTCAATTCTTTCAAGTTCCTTTTTGTTATGTTGGGGTATTATATCTATATATATCATACTGATCTTTTATTACCATATTATGAGAGACCCCATTTGATCTCTTCAATTCAGTATTTTGATGTTTTAGTGGCGTCGTTAGGCTACTGAATTTTTAAGTAGTCCTTGCACCTTTCTCCCTTTTCAAAGTTCTAATTCCATGTCATGTCTTGCAAGTTCCTTTTTATTATTTTGGGGTATTATCTCTATATCTATCATACTTATATTTTATTTTAATATGATGAGAGACCCTATTTGATCTCATCAATTCATTTTTGGTTGAAGTTTATATAACGCTGTTAGGCTGCCGAATTTTCATAAGAGAAATCTTATTTTTGTCTTCCTTTCATGTTCTTCATTTCATATGGTATATTTTCAAATTTCATTACCATGTTCTTAAATCCCTTATATTCTGTCCCTCTACTATTTTATGGGTCATTTATGAATGTTTTACCCATGTCCCCTCTCTTTTCAATGTTTTCTAAAAACCTTGTAACATAGCCGTTATGCTGTAGAATTTTCGTATCAAAATGTCTCTCTCTTTTTTCTAAAGATATTTTATGTTATTACATGAATACTCAAAGCACTTATTTATATAGGGGTATTCACATGTATATCAAAATGTTCTATTTTAAATTCTGGGATTTACATACATGAAACCCGCTTTCCCTTTTCTGTGGGTTTAAAGTGACATAAAGATCATGTCTTTAAAGCAGTTTTTAAAACGTTATGATTACGAAATGAAACCCATTTCTTTTATGATATATGGGTTGTTTATGAAATTATTGATGATGATATATATGGATCACATGATAATAAAGACATGTCAAGGGTGTGCCCAGATATCGCTCCAATGCATTGGGTACAGACTTAATCTCTAGAGATGACCATTTTTAACGACGCCTTGGTGAATAACCTTGGTAATTTTTAACGACACCTTGGGGATGGACTTTGGTGAAACGAAACGATTTTCAATATTAAATGTTGTAGCCACATCTTAAAGTTATGAAAAATGTTATTTTTATTATGATATTCATCATGATTTCATTCTCATGCCTTAAAGTTCTTTTCATGACTTTATTGATGTAACTCAAGTTCATATGTAAAATGTTTCACTTGTTTCCCTTACTGGGCCTTCTGCTCACCCTTTCCTTTGATGTATGTACCCAGGTTATGAGATGCAGTAATGAACCTAGGATGAACATAAGGAGAAGCCTTTCAAGTGTTTAAGAAGAATGTTTTATGTTGTTTTCATGTATTATTTTCCTGGTTTCCAAGACACTAAACCTTAAAGATCCTCAGTTTTGTGTAATGTTATGAAAGTTATGTTATAAAAAGATGGGATGCGATAGTTGGTATCAAAAGATGGTTTAGTTATTTGTGGAAATTAGGATATGAAAACTTTAGGAAGAAGCCTATAGAAAAGGTTATATATAGGAAATCTTCCTGGTATTTTGGTGAGTATTGAGTAATGGGTTGCCAAGCAAATACATCCCTGCCTGGATACGAGCAGGTAGAGGTGGCTCTGGCACAGATGTACATAGGGGTAAAACCCGAAAACACCGCTTTGAGCTAGACTCGAATGGGAAATGGTACACGACAATGGGCCTTGCTGCACTCTTGGTTACGACACTCCCGGGGGATATGCTTTGGTAAATTCATAAGCTTAGTATGAACCATTATTAAAGGAACAAAGATAAAATAAAATAAAGATTCACATAAGGATATATGATCATGGATAACCTAGTTTGAAATCTAGGGGATCACAAGTTAGGGTATAATTTTCTTCTACAAGTTATCCTTATATGCGTTAAGTTTCTTTTCATGATTATTGGCTAAGTATTAAAGCCCCTAATTGTACTTTGTTTTCGTAGTTAACGGCGGGAAATGGAAGAACATGTCCCAACAACCAATGTGATAAGAAATGTGACGATTTCCATATTAATATGAAAGAGGTGATTAGGGGATTAAAATATGATTGTTATTTTCGAATACGTTCACTATTTTGGAGACCCTATATGATCGAGGTAAATAGATTACTACGTTATTTTCATTGAGAAGTAAGGTTGACTTATATTTTGATGAATCGATGAATTTAAGGTGGACATATAGTAATTTAGGTTACTTATGAGAATGATTAACCTATCTTGGGTAAAATATGTTTAGGTTAGCTACTTTTGTTATAAGATGTTAGGAGTGGTTGATGTTGTTTGGAGACGAACAATGAAGTTTATTTTGGAAGACTTTGTTATCAAATCCCTCTTGTATTTGGGTTTCAATCTTAGTTTGGTTTATTTTGAGGAATTTTAAGGACCGTTATTTATGGAATGGTCTATGATGAACTTTGGGTAGTACCATGGAACTTTGAAGATTTAAAAGTAGTTTCCATTCCTATGGGATTATTTCTTTTTGAAGAGTTGTTTTACCTTACCCTTTCTGTTTTTGGGATAATGTTTAAAGATAGATGAAATAGATGGTTAATCTTTTGTGGATTATGTGATTCTCTAGAAGATGATTCTTGTGTTTTGATGAGACCAAGTATTTTTGAATGCTCATCATTTGGAGAAAAGATTATTTTTGGGTAGGAACTTATTAAAGGATGAAACTCTACATGAAGGTAAGTTTATTTTCTTATGTTTCTATGTAGTAAATGAATTCCTCAAAATTATGAAAAGGAATGTAATAAAAAACATTGTTGGTTTATGTTTCCTACTAGGTGATCAAAGACCGTTTACACACATCATAAGTTTGGGATTTTCTTATGGTTAACTTTCTCCTAATCATGTTTTCTATCACTCTCCCTCAGAACATGACCCTTTGTTTTCTCCTCCATGTCCATGTTTTCCTACATGGAATCCTAGTGTGGGTTAAATCGGGTGACCTTTTTACTTCCCTTTCTTTCTTTTAAAGTAATATTTTTACTGACTCCTTTTCCGATGTGGGACTTTCAATGAAATTTCAAAACCCAATTTTAAAAATTGCGAGGACACAATTTCTTAATGGGGAAAGATTGTAGCGACCCAAAATTTTGAATAAATCTTGTTTCCTAATTTTATGTGTTATTTTATTTTTATACTCAACAAAAATGTTTCATTTGATAACATGAGTATAATTAAAATGAGAATGTTGGGTTTTGACTGTTATTTGACCATTGGTCAATATGACTGCTGGAAACTAAACGTTTTGACTATTGTCTCTAAATACAAGCAATCTTGGTTAATTAATATAGAAAGAAGATTCGATGGCCTCACCCAGTAGTCTTGGACCGATCGAAGCCCATCTAACAGAACTTGGGAAGGAGGTAGCACCACTGGGCTTTGCTCTGGACCAAACCCAAGATAAACTTCATCGTGTGAAACTAGAACGGAATCGCCATTGCGAGAAGTTCAAACTAATAGAAATTACTACTCATGCGATGTTGGTCGAGCCTCCCTCAGATTCTCTCACCTTAGCACACCTTACACTTAGGTCCTATGCTGGTATGATAAGGGGCAATGTAAGGAGACCATAACTACCTTGTGTAATCCTTTGTTTTAAATAAAAATTGGGATTTCTTCTTATGATGAAGTTTATGAATTTTCAAATGTCCAGATAAATATAGTATGCATATTTTTGATGAATTTTAGAAAAAGGATATTTTAAAAATGTTTATGTAAACCTTAAATAAATAAAAATGTGTAAGGATTTTCAAAAAATGGTCTTCTGCAAGTATGTTCAGTACGAAATTTAGAGTCTAATAAGGCCAACTTTATTTTTTATGAATAGTAAATTATGAATAGTGATTTTACGCATAGGATTAGTAATGTGACCAAATGGATTAGTAATTTCACTCAAAGAAAGTTTTAATATAATTTAGACACCTAGATTAAGTAATGAGATTCAATAAAATGGGTAAATAACAGTTTCATAAATTATCATTCAAGTATTAGTTTTTTTGGGTGAATAGTGTTTTTTAATTAAAAATTTAATTAAAAATATTTAGAAAATTATTTTTATAAAATGGATTTCATTTTTGAACTCAGAGCGTCGATATTATGTTATGGTAATTTTTGGGGATTTTTCTGAAAAAAATGAATTTTCGGTGAATAGTGTATTTATTTAAAAATTAAATTAAAAATAATTAGAAAATTATTTTTATAAAATAGAGTTCATTTTTGAAATCAGAGCATTGATATTTGGTTAAGGTGAAATTTTGGGATCTTTCTGAGAAAGTTGAATTTTCAGTGAATAGTAAAAATACAGTTTTAGGGTTTCGGTATGTTTAATGACATCATAACTGTGTCATGATGATGTCATGAGATATTTTAAGGGTTGGCCGACCAAGGGTGATGAAGTATTGTTTTGGGGGCCCCATGTGTCCTAACTCCATGGTAAATTCCAAGGGAGAGCACATGGTTTTGAGAAAAGCACTTTTGAGGTGTCCCTTGGCCATTAATGCCTTGTCCCCTCACTTTCCCTATAAATACCAAGCCATCCTCTCATCCATTTCGACTCCCCACTCTCCCCCAACGAATTTATGGTCTCATTACCTCCCAAGGAGTCCTCCCAAGGTGCCCCCAAGCCCTCAAGGCCCAAACCTTTGAGTTTTAAGAGTTATGTTTTAAGGTAAGGGATCTGATCTCTCTCTTTCTTTTCAAGAAATCTATTTTATGTAATTTATTTTATGCTCCATGTTCTTATGTTAAAGGGTGTTATTTTATACTCCTCTTACTACCCTTTTCATGTTCCCATAATGAAAGATCCCCTATTACTCTCATTATTTCGTTTTATGAAGTTTTAAGTGGCGCCGTTAGGCTGCCGAAATTTTTGTAACGGATTCTTTCTCCCTTCTCATTTTTCAAGATCTATTTTCATGTAAAGTATTTCAAGTTACTTTTTATTATGTTGGGGTATGATCTCTAAATTTATCATACTGATCATTTATGATCATATGATGAGAGACCCCATTTGATCTCTTCAATTCAGTATTTTGAAGTTTTAAGTGGCGCCGTTAGGCTGCTGAATTTTTATGTGGATCTTCACCCTTCACGTTTTGAAGTTCTAATTTCATGTCAATTCTTTCAAGTTCATTTTTTTTATTTTGGGGTATGATCTCTATATCTATCATACTGATCTTTTATTACCATATGATGAGAGACCCCATTTGATCTCTTCAATTCAGTATTTTGATGTTTTAGTGGCGTCGTTAGGCTACTGAATTTTTAAGTGGTCCTTGCACCTTTCTCCTTTTTCAAAGTTCTAATTCCATGTCATGTCTTGCAAGTTCCTTTTTATTATTTTGTGGTATAATCTCTATATCTATCATACTGATCTTTTATGTTCATATGATGAGAGACCCTATTTGATCTCATCAATTCATTTTTGGTTGATGTTTATGTAACGCTGTTAGGCTGCCGAATTTTCATAAGAGAAATCTTATTTTTGTCTTCCTTTCATGTTATTCATTTCATATGGTATGTTTTCAAATTTCATTAACATGTTCTTAAATCCCTTATATTCTGTCCCTCTACTGTTTTATGGGTCATTTATGAATGTTTGACCCATGTCCCCTCTCTTTTAAATGTTTTCTAAAAACCTTGTAACATAGCCGTTATGCTGCAGAATTTTTGTCTCAAAATGTCTCTCTCTTTTTTCTAAAGATATTTTATGTTATTAAATGAATACTCAAAGCACTTATTTATAAAGGGGTATTCACATGTATATCAAAATTTTCTATTTTAAATTCTGGGATTTACATACATGAAACCCGCTTTCCCTTTTCCGTGGGTTTAAAGTGACATAAAGATCATGTCTTTAAAGTAGTTTTTAAAACGTTATGATTACGAAATGAAACCCATTTGTTTTATGATATATGGGTTTTTTATGAAATGATTGATGATGATATATATGGATCACATGATAATAAAGACATGTCAAGGGTGCACCCATATATCGCTCCAATGCATTGGGTAAAGACTTAATCTCTAGAGATGACCATTTTTAACGATGCCTTGGTGAATAACCTTGGTAATTTTTAACGACACCGTGGGGATGGACCTTGGTGAAACGAAACGATTGTCAATATTAAATTTTGTAGCCACATCTTCAAGTTATGAAAAATGTTATTTTTATTATGATATGCCTCATGATTTCATTCTCATGCCTTAAATTTATTTTCATGACTTTATTGATGTAACTCAAGTTCATATGTAAAATGTTTCACTTGTTTCCCTTACTGGGCCTTCTGCTCACCCTTTCCTTTGATGTATGTACCCAGGTTATGAGATGCAGTAATGAACCTAGGATGAACTTAAGGAGAAGCCTTTCAAGTGTTTAAGAAGAATGTTTTATGTTGTTTTCATGTATTATTTAGGTCCATTCATTATCACAAATGAATTCATATTTCTCTGTATATAGATTCTCTGTTGATGTCCAACATTCACCAACAGATGAAGGTCACTTTGCACCGGAGGTACCGAGAAATCTTTCATCTTTCGTGGAGCCCTAGAATGACTGGCTATCTTCTCTATGCTTAGTGCACTTCTCCAATTCTTCATACGCTTATCTATTATTTGGTTCACTTATCCAATGATTGGCACGCAAGTTCCACCTAAACACTTTCACGACACTCCCTTTTCCAACTCAGAACATAGGCGACTCACACCCTTTAATGCCCAAACCAATATTGGTGCGCAACTATCAACCGACGCGTAACTTCTGAATAACCTTATACTTGCGCTCCCAAACCACCACTTGCACGACCGAACCTACATTTGTGACTAGATCACGAATTCTATATATGTGTTGAAATATATGACAAATGAAGAGGGGCGGACCTTTATTTATAGGCATTGTGACCGCCCTGAGTGTCGCACGCAAGTCTCCTACCAGCGCGCAATTCTAGCCACCCTAGTCTCTGTCACCCAAGTCACCTTGCACACCCTAAAAAAAATTGGACACCTCTATTTCCTTTTTCCTATTTTGATGTTCTGAACACGAAAAATATATGGCACACAGGTTTTCAAGCCTCTAGGAAACAGGATCACAAGTCTCTTTTCCACCTTGTATCTCCTCTTTTTGTACCACCTCCAGACCATCCATTTGTTTGTCGAGGTTCTTCTATCCATCATGGAATGTCAATGACATCTCTTGAACACGAAAAATCACCATGTAAACCCCTTTTTCAAAAAAAAAATAAAAAATGTGTTTTTCTTTGTTAACAAACAGAACATAGAGTCCTACTTTTTCAACAAACACAATCACCTAAAAAATGATTCAATGATACCTTGAGGGTTTTTTTCACAATAATTTAGATATACGTTCTGTGTCCCTTTTTTTCGATGATTTAAATAGTATTTGAAATAAATACATACATGAAGCTGAATTTGGAAGATTGGAAAAGTCTCGTCCCTACCTTCAAAAGACCTAGGTTTGAAATCAGCTAATCCCCCTGCTTTATCCCTTTTATTCAAATTCAAACCCACATGTTGTGCCTTTTATTCATCCCGTGTAGTATTGTCCTTGTACATTAAATATATATAATTAAAAAACATGATCAATAGTACAAACGCTTCTCTAGTGGTTGAGGCCTTTCTTTTGGATTGTCCGATTGCCAGTTCGAACTTTACCCCAAGCAACAAACCAAAGGTTGTACTTCTCTTTTTCCAATTTCACAACACACGACATGTGTTTTTTGTTACATTACACATATAACTTTATTTTTGGTAAACAATATATTTATATTTATTTCATTAATTTTTAATATCAATGATTATATAGTTTACTATAATAATTATATATAGATAATTGATACACGGTGTGTAGGTCATGGTACAAGCCATGTACTGCAGCTATAAAGGTCACGCCCTACCCGGCCTGAGCTCGTGTTGCGCGACCCACTATCTCCTCATTTTTTTCCTATGGACGCCGTATACTCCTCCTCCTATGAATCCACTAATTTCATGTGTTTTATTATTTTAATTTCATATACATTGTGATCCTCGGTCTAGGTGCGCCCTTCTACACCCTTCATTTACAAGTTTTCCTTACATTTAGGTCGATTCACAGATCAGCCGACCATTCGGCTTCCTATGTAGCACAAAGTTTGCGCGAAGAACACATGCCGTGTACTTCATATACATGTCCACACAAAACACGTTATCCTCGTTTGGCCGATACAAGACATTTAGATTTGGTACATGATGTGTACCGTGCCTCCCCTTGCCTTTTGGTTCTAGTCATGTCCTCTAGGACACAATCTCTATCCCATGTACCTATACACAGAGTATCTATTCAGGATACGCCTTTTCCTCCGACCCTTCCGAGGACTCCATGTGGATGGTCTACATTCCTTTAACACCATGTCACAACACCCAACATGTACCCTATTCCATACGACATGTATTAATTGTTTCCATTACCCCCATCGAGTCGTGTCTGGTTCCTTACACAGGCATCATATCATGTTGAGGTACACGGTGTGTACACTATGATACATGTCGTGTCCTAATTTTTAATCGACACAAGCTATCGTGGAATGTCGATCAAAGGTACATGGGTTCATACAGAGATCCTACTACACACTATGTACCCTGGATCTATATGCTATGTTCTTCTACTTTTCAATTTTTCCAACATTTTCTTCTTTTCATTTTTATTTTAATTTTTGTTTAATTTTATTTTCTTTTGTTTTATTTTCATTCAAGTATGAATGATAGAGATACTGTGAGTGGGAAGCGTCCCGATTCCGCTACTGAGGGTGAGTATCCTCTTCGTTGTCGGATTTGTCTTAGGCATTACAAGGGGCCAACTTTAGATTTCTTAATTTGTCAGCCCCCAACATTTGCTGCTCTGCCACCTCTTCTGATGCCGACTCCCTCTATGAAATATACTGATCTAGCAATTCCAGTGGCCCCTTATATTTTTGGTATTCGAGCGGTTACATCCATCCCATCTACTAAGGTTGAGAGCTCCGGTACTGCCACTCCTTCGAGATCCCTTCCCTCAGAGCTACCCTCCACACCAATGGTGGACCTGACCGAGCCAACTCCTCAAACTACTGGAAAACCCTCTCAGCCCACTTAGGTATCCACTGGTCCACCTCCTACCTCAGTGGCAAGACCATCTTCTTCGGCATTAGTAGTTCCACCACTACCTACACCGATTGCTTCCCTACCTCTGCCACATCCATGCCTGGATTTTCCTGTGGATAATCCTACGGCGGAGGGATTGCGGTGTTTTTCTGATTGTACTATCCAGATGAGTGGATACTTCCTCAACATTGCGGTGCCACAACACTTGGGAATTTTGGATGAGTTTGAGGGTCTTCTGGTCCATACTCATATGCTGGATACTTTTCAGGTCATCCCTCATACTTAACACAATTGATTTCTGGATTTCATGGCGACCGTCGAGTTCTACGGGCTCACATACCATCATGCACCCACAGATACAGCTCGCCCAGTTCATTTTCAACTAGGGGGTCGAGCTTTGTCCTTTACTATGGCCAAGTTTGGATGAGGGTGCGACTTCTATACCCATACTTCCACCCCATATCTTGTCTCCACTTTGACATGAATCGAGATCTCTGGTCTTATTGCGATGTGGTAGGAGCTTGTTGGGTCTCACCACAGGTACACCCCCACCTCACCAAAGTGCACTCTCATCATAGACCCTCCTCTTCATTTCCTTCACCAATGGTTTAGTGCCGTTATTTTTCCTCACCATGAGGATATGGGTGTTTTGGTCTGGACGAGACATGGTTCTTCTTACCTGTATCATCCAGTACGAGTATCCCAACCTCCCCTATATTTCCATTTTTTATTTTCATTCTATGATCCATGGATGTCATGGAATCATGAATGACGGGTTATATTCCACCCAATTGGCACTATTTTTGGGATATTTTGAGCCGTATCTCCCTTACGTTCACTTGGGTTATCCTCAGCATATGGACTTCTTCATGCTTATCCACATGAGGTTGGTCGAGCGTCAGGGAGAGCCCTTTGTGATTGTGCAGGATGCCCCTTCTTCTATAGGGGTGAGGGATGACCCACCTTCTCCCACTAGTGTTGCTTCTCAGGATGCACCCCATCCACCCGAGGATGTTCCATTACAACCCAACCCCCTTCTTCTAGCCTTATTTATTTTTCCACCATCGTCCCTTCTTTTTCTATGCCTTCCACCTGCCCACATCCCTCCGCACCCTCGGTTGATCTCCCCTTCACCCTCCACCTAGCCATGGTAGACCACCACCATGTATGTTTGGATCATCACTTGGATCATCTTAAGTAGATGTTGGGGATTCTTCTTCAGCATCATGGAATTTCACTACACTCGGCACCTGTTCATACCTCCTCTCAAGGACATTGTTCAGCATCTCCCCTATCATTTACATTTATGGCCATATATTCAATTCTCCTCTCCTCCACTGGCCCAGCTAAAACCACTTTTGCTACTAGAGTAGACATCCCTATAGAGCTTCTCACTTCGAGTTCCACTATTACAGATTAGGCTGATAATAATACATTTCACATCACGGATCCTGAGCCTACGACCTCTACTCATGTCGCTGAGCCTTCACTGATTGATCCTCCTGTTACAGATGATGCCTCTTCTGAGGTGACTCCATGATTGGTTTTTAGCTCATTTATTTTCATTGTATACATATTTTATTTGGTATGCTGGGGATGTGCTGTTTTATATTTCTTCCATTTTTCTTTTTCCATTCCATCGCCAGTCATTGGTACCTTGGAGTGCCTTAGCCATATCTATTTATGAGGGGAATATTTTTCAGTACTTCTTTTTCCTATCTACTTTGGGTTTTCTTCTTCCACTGCTTTCCCTCGGCTTTTACCCATTGTTTCCACATATTCCCTCCTCTTCATTGGTATTGAACATGGGGTACCATGTGTTGTATTAAGTGTGGGGGAGGGCCTCTGATTACACAAGTCATTTCCATTAACTGATTTAGGAGACGTCATTAATAGTTGACATATTTAAAATTGTGGATTTTTTTGATTATTTATAATTAAAAATAATAAAGGAAATAATGGGAATTTTAAAAGTAACATGTTTATTTCAATTTTCAATGAATTTTAAAATGAATGATGATATATTTTGATTCTAGATATTTAAATCCCCGGACATTTAAATTTATTAGACATATCATTTTGTATTCATGTCATTACCGGATGGACCCCTGTATTTTTCCCCTTCCCAAGAGGCATTCTAATCCTTTTTGAAATATTATTTCTTATACCCCATTTCTTGATAGATTCTTGGGCTATATATAACTATTAGAATTTGATAGTTTTTCCTTTCAAAACTTGATGATATTTTAATCAGATTAAAATTATTAAGTCAATTGATTGTTTTTAAGCCCCATTGACCATGACGCCTACCCTACATTTGATATTCATAAACCTTTAAAATCTAGGAACTAACTTGATAAGATGCCACATTACAAGCCTATTTTCCCTTCCTACCCTAATTATTTTATAATTGTTCATGATTATTCACTAGACTATTATAAAGGGACTTTGGTTTGTCATGGTACATTTTGGTGAGCAACCATGAACTTATGTGTGGAGTTTTTTACTTTTTCATTTGGGAAAAAGGATCCCAAAACCTACTATCCATTGAATTATTGGTGTTCCCTGAATGTAAAAAAACAAATGATATATCAAAAAAAGGGACCTGGTTCTTTATTAGATATTATTATTGGTTTAGGGGCCCATATCGATAAATGAATATCATGGTAATAATTCGTTTGAGAGATCTTGATATGGGGAGAATTTTCATTATGCTCTATTTTGAATATCATGCATTATTGTTTTATAATTCATCCTCCTTTATTAAGACTCTAAGGATAATTTTTACCATTACCTACCAACCCTTATCCTCGGAAAAATTTGAAACTTATTGAATTCCCTCATGATTTTTGTGAATTGGGGAATGATAACACTTGTAAGCAAGGGGATAGAGTGCATATAATTAAGATTGAGTATAAATATGATTAAATAAATCTTGAGTGATGAGTGTGGTATCTTATGGTGAGGTAAATCATCATGTGAAATGTTTATTTATGAAAATTTAAACAATGTTATTGAAGGAGGATGTAAATTATCAATTAAATTATATATGAGGCATCATTAGAATATATTTGGAAATGAAATCTGTTTTGTGCCTTTTAAAAATCTTTTGCTATAGTTTTAGTATTTGAAGATTTAATTAGTTAAATGCTTCAATTTTTAGTGTATGGATTCTATTGATTAGATGTGGAGATATTTCTTGATGAAATGCAAATGACTAAGTGTGGGGGAGTTTTATATACCCGATTTATGTATACTTTTTCATACATTTTATTTATAATAAAAACCATTTTTCAACAAATATATTTTGTTTTATGGGTAAAATACTTTATTTTGATGATTATGATAATTTTTAGGATGTTTCCATTTATAAACACAAATCTGGGATGATCAAAACAAAATTTGACATATACATTCCATGTACTTGTATCTATATGCCATACACTAATTCCCATACATGGATTTGGAAGATTGGATACACGCCCATGTTGCCAGCCCAAGCGTACACATTACGTACTACCCATATACTCGCAATGTTGGCCTTCTAGAAGTGGTTGGAAGCTAATGAATGATATTAAACACCGTGTAGGGTAGTGATACATGCAGTGTACTCCCACCTACTAGGCGGTGCCGTGTTTAAAGACAACGATGATGTGTTGTCTCACCTATCAATGGAGAAAAGATGGAAAAAATGCATTGACCAGGGTACACTCCATGTACTTTAGGGCACAAACCATGTACTAATAAAACCTATAAATAGGTGTAAGGCTCTCAAAGTTTGAGAGTGATTTAGACTCAATAATTCCATGTTATTTCAAGGGGGAGCACTCTGGAGATGGCCCAAAAGAGAAGAAGAGAGAGAAAGAAGAGGAGTCAAGAGAGGAGAGAAGGTGCTTCCATGCTACCTTCCCAATGAACTTCGCTTCAAATATTTCAAGAGGATGAATTCAGGTACTGTATGTTATTTAGTTACTAGCTACTCCATGGGTTTCTAAATTCCCTATGTGTTGGGGATGTAGACAATTATGTTTTTTAATTTTTTAATTGTGATGTTGTAATCCTGTTGTTTATTTTTCTTTCTCATAATTCCTTATTAACTCTTCCTTAATATCACCAGAAATCGTGTATCAAACAAAGAATAGGATTTCTAGGGATATTTAAGGAATTACGATTAGAAGCATCCGTGACCATTAGATTTTTTAATTATCTCAAAAAGGAATGCAATAAATAAAATTAAGAGAAATAAAATTCTAGACCAAGGAGTTGGTTTATATTGATTAAAAAAACTCACCGGACTAAGGGGGTTCTGTTGCATTCATAACCGAGCGATGTGAATTATCATGAAAAACACAACTTCATAAGAAATTGATTTAATAAAAACATTTAAAATCCAAAGACTTGACGCATTTCTCTCTAAATTTTAGTGAAACCAAATTTCTGTATTATTTTTTATATTTCAAGTAATTTGTTAAGAAATTGAAATCCGATCACCTTTTTATTTAAACAAAAAAAAACAATCAACTCTAAATTTCAGAAAACTTTACTGAATCAATTAAAATCTAGATACATAAAATAGAAATAAATCCCTTTAATAGTGGATCGACCCCATACTGGTACTGTACATGTTAAGGTAATATAATTTTGATTTTTGAAAATAACACTTTGACATGGTTCCAACGCAATAGACGGCGCCTCAATCAGACGCCCAGTCTGTATGACATATAAAAAAAGGTAAATAGGGCCCGGTTGGATTTGAGACCAATACAACCAGGAAACAATTCAGATTTTTCCAAAACTCAATTAGAGTATCTCAAAAGTACCACCATGTCATAAGGATCCTCATTCCATAGACGACACATCAATTGAATGCCCAGAACGTGAGTTACATCAGTTTTAGTGAAACGAGGACAGTTGGGTCCCGGTCTGGAAGGGGTCCAACCCAGATGGCGGGTCCAGCCGGAAGGTATGACCCGGCCTGTGGGTCCGGCCCTGCCAATGGGTCTGGCCTACCTGGAGAAACCAACCAACGTGGTGCGGGCCAATTTGTTGGACTAGATGTGTGGTGTCTAGTTCACCCAGCTGGCGTGCCAACGGGGTGCCTCCCCGTCTCCTGAAATGGTCGGCCCAAGCCGACTGTTGTGCGCTTACCAAACGACCTGAGAGGGCCACTCTTCTCCATGCAGTGCATCAACGCCGCATCCTCCACCCTCTATGGCCATTAGTCCATGACACCTTGCCACCTCAGCACCAACTAGCGCCGTCTTCGCCACAAGGCCGACATGGTTCGGTCACCGGCGCCGCCGCACTGGTGGTGCCACATAGGTGGCTCCTTCTACAGGCCCCCAGAGATGCTCTGGGGGTCCGTTTTCCTTCCTGTTTATGCCTACAATCCTATCGGGTCGCCGCCTTCACTTCAAGCCCCTTTGGTTAACCTTTCCACCACATCACTCGGTCTCCCACAATGAATTCACGATATCCCAGAGCGGCGGAGGGACGAGCCTTGTTAGAATTGTCCCTCACCCTCCACGTTATCATTTTATCAAGGGGGTGATAACAATCATCATATAGAAATGGAAAATCCCCAAATCAAGACCTTGCAACAACCACCAGCAAGAAAAAATGAGTCACGGATCACCCCATTCATCATTTGATATGTGTTCATTTTATTTTTCATGAAAGGGATAAGATTAATCATTAAACACTTAGATCAATTAAATACCCTACCTGGATTCAGTGGAATCTGTTGAAGATGAAGGAAGGAATTCCGCGCTCGTTGTAGTTTGACGTTCATCGCTGCTCGTCGATCTCTGGATCAGTTCCTTCAACAGTCGTCATTCATTTTCCGTTCTTCATTTAATGGTGATGTCGCCAGCATTTCGTTAGAGGTTTACCGTAGTTGGCAATCTGTTCGCCAACATATTGATTTAAACAATGTTATAAGGGCATTGACCTTGATCATTAATGTGATTCATTTATGAACCTTAATTAATGATCCATTAAACACATGAGAGTTGAGGTTACATAACCCAACTAATAGGTCATTATGTGACTCTCATTTAATGACCGTCATTAAACTGCAGTTCGACCAATCCTTCATTCAACGGTTGAAAAAGAATAAAATAACTCATTTATTTATTTTATTATTTTTCTGAAAAGTCCAAAATTTAACTGTTCTATCCGAACATTGCAGGCTGAAGTTAAGCTTCACCTAAGTTAAT
This sequence comes from Viscum album, assembly GCA_963277665.1. Classification (NCBI taxonomy): domain Eukaryota; kingdom Viridiplantae; phylum Streptophyta; class Magnoliopsida; order Santalales; family Viscaceae; genus Viscum; species Viscum album. The sequence continues at coordinate 349,626,749 of OY728140.1, forward strand.
CACAACACTGTGAATTTAATGGTTCCATCAAATTTTCAATCCGAGAAACGATTCAAAGGATAGAAAAACCTGCTCGCACATTTACTGAACGTACATTAAAAAAGTTAAAAAAAATTTAACATTCACCCTAAACCCGCACCAGTCGATCTTAGGCTCCTCCTAATGGGAGCATTCCCCCACGAGCTCAACGGTACCCTCAAATTTTTAATCCATGTTACCGTTTATAAATTATAAGGATTTAACAATAAAGTAATTATAACTTAATTATTTTATTTATAGCCACAAACTAACTTCCACTATTGGCCTACGCCGACCAATGTTAGGATCTTTCTAAGGAAATCATACCCTCAAGAGATCATTGGTGGTATCATATTTTTAATCAGAGTCACCGTTCGTGAGTTATAATCATTTGAAAAATAAAATAATTTTTATTTAATCAGTTTATTTACGGTTATTCCATTTTTGGGTTTTCTCATCAGAGGCCTGTGACGACTAAACATAAGTCACTACTAAGGTAAACCTGCCATCCAAAACCCAATGATACCCTCCGATTTTTGATATGGGCACCTATTTAAGAGTTATTCCATTTTTTCAAGAAACCACACATGCGTGTTATTTAAAGCTTAGCATCTTTGAACGGGTCATTCTGGCCACTCTGGGCCTCAGAATCGCACGCCGTCTTAGCGCGTGGTCTCGAAATAATTCCATATATAAAAATAGAATTATAAAAAAATTATCAGACACTACAAGAATAAATTGTAAAAGATTGTGAGAAGAAGAGTGATAAATAAGAATAGAAACATAACATGGATGAGTATAAGTTCCTTAATTACTAGAAGTCAAATGAAAAATAATGTAGTATTAAAATAATTCCTTGTATGTGGATTTAGATTCATAAAATGTATCTGAGAAATATTTTACTCATGTTCAGGTAAATTCTTCGCCTATTCCAGTTGAAAATATGATGTTATTTTTCATTTAAATACGAAGTCTTTAACAATAAATTTGAGAAATATTTGGTTGATAAAACCTAATAATAAGTCTCAATAATTAATGAGAGTTATATATAATGAAAATATGGTATATTTAATGAGTATAAAGAAATATGAGGCCACAAATTTTCAAAAAAGTGCAAGAATAATTTTAAAATAAGACTCAATTGTTTCCTAAAAGTACATGGTTTAAAGGGTATTATTGGTGCCACAACATTTTTATGCCCATATAATAGGGTTTATGGGATAATATTCCGATTACATGGCATGAGATAAATCCATTAGTGTGGGGGGTCTATCCAAATAACAAGAGAATAAAACATATAAAGAATAATAATGTAATTAGAATCACAACTATGCTATCTATTTAGAATTATTTTGATTGTATTGAGGTGATATGTGGAAGATGTGATTAGTAAATAAAATTTGAATAAGAATGTATGACACTGCTTATAGGTATTACACAACAATTTAAAAAATAAAATAGGATATAAAACTAAAACAATTAATAGAAATAATTTATTATAGATGTTTCTTTCAAAGTTAACAAGAGGAGAAAGCCATGGATTATTGGCAGTGGTCTCTCATCACATATGAAAGGTAATACGAAGATACTAGATTAAATTTAAGATCATGATGGTTGTGCTTTGTCATTTAGTAATGGGAGATATTTTAAAATTAAGGTAATTAGAATATTTTCAATAGAACCTTGTAGGTTGAAATCACATGATGTTTTTTATTTATTGGTTCAAGAATATCCTACCAAGTGGGAGTCAATAAAGTGATGATTGTAATGAGGTGATTTTAAAGAGAAAAATATATCTCATAAAAATATATAAAAATGGAAGAATCATCACAAAAGGGGAAATAATCAATGAGAATCTATTTCAAATATGAGATCTAATAAATTTATGTTTTCTCAGTTCTAGGAGTAAAAATGATTCTATTTTATAGAAGAAGTTACCTCATTATCCAAATGAATTTGACCAAAATTTAAATAGAATGTTGTGTGAGAGATATACGATAGTTTATAAGAGAGATATACCCTAATTTAGAAGATATATATATATATATATATATATTATTTTTAAAAACATTCCAAAAGGGGAATATGAGTTAAAGAAGGAATAAAACTGTGCACATATTTTAAACTAGACCACTTGATTAAATTTTCTTAGATTCTTGTGGGACTATGAGACACCAATCCAATAAATTAAAAATGTTTTGATTCCCCATACCCACACTCTCAAAATCTAGTGTGAATAAAAATTTTAATTTATATACTTTAATGTAAGTAAATCAAAAATACCAAAACATTAACTTCTATAATTACAATATAGTTAAAATATATTGAGTCACATACATACTGGATACCTTTTAGGTTTTCAGATTTATATAATTATAAAATATCTTTAATAATAAAAACCCATATACCTCCCATACAATAGATATTTTCCCCTTATTCCAAGAGTTCCTTATTCAAAAACAGATCTAAAATATCTCTTAGAAAGTATTGCAAAGAAGACACCCATCTTCAGATTTCATATGTAATTTATATCTTCATAATCTTGGGCAATTGGGAACATAATAATGGTCAACTCAAAAAATCAGTAAGGGGAATCATATATTATAAAATATCTTGTAATAAACATGGAATTAACAATATTTTAGGGATAAATAAATTGAATAATTTCATATAAATTATCACATGGGATTGAAATAAATACATTGATGACATAACAATATAAATAATCAAATCGATAGAGATAAATGATTTCATAACAGAGAAACTTAGAACATAGGGCATGTTTATATTACATTGAATAATTAATACAATACATCTACTTACCATCATGACTATAACCAATACATCCACATACAATTAATACCACATTCAATAAATCATAATAAATGGGTAGATATACACATAATATCATAACTAGATGTTCTCATGAGACCTGCTGATGTATTGAACAAATATATTTTTCTAGGACCCATCCATTAATTAATTATGTCCAATGAATTCCCCATAAAAATTAAATGAATAAAAATACAATTCATATTAAAAATTCCATAGAAATAAATCAATATTCGTATTAGAATAATTAATACATGTAATGTCAATAGTTTCCCCAGTCAAAAAATGGAATAACATGATCATAATCCATCTAGTTTAAGAAGGTGGATGGTATCATTAAGGCATATCCTAAGTGAATCATAATACATTTTAAGGATTTTGACGTATATGAAAAGAACCTTAAAAATAAATACGCTTTGACAGGTCTCCCATATAATTGGGTTAATTATTTTTATTTTTTTTTCTTTTACATATGAGATACCCCAACATGATTTCATCACATATAGAAAACACTACGTCCAATAAGACCCAAGGTCATAATAACATTTCCCACTTGGATGGTATTGAATGGTTTAATAATTAGATTTTTAATACCAAAAGTTTAATCCACTGGCATAAAAATTGTATAAGAGAACATAAAAGGTAGTTTTTGAAACAATAATCCATAAGAGATATATATTTTGGATATTAAGATGTGAATATTAATAATAAACCTTGAAATAGATTCTATAATACATCTTAACAATTGTTTTAAAAGGAAATAATGTTTGAGTCACATTCAAAAATCAATTTCATTAAGGTTCTTGGAAAAAAATATTTATAAAAAGTCCCAATGATTGAAGATTCAAATGAAATCATGCCTATGTTATAAAACATGGAATGAGAGATAAAGTATATTAACATGGAATAATAATAATTTTGAATATTTTAAAATATCTTTATTCAGACTAAAATAATAAAAAGGATAATAAAAAATCCTTTAAAAATTATGTAAAGACAAATAATAAACATGCATGAGATAATAAATATTTGGGCTTATAAATTAATAAATTTAAAAACTTATAGAATGAAATAATATTAATATGTAGTAGAAACATGCATTAATGGGGATGAGGATTATTCTATATATTGCTGCATTTTTAAGAAGAATGAAATTCAAAAATGGAGATGAATTGATATAAAAATACTTTAAAAATGAGTTCATGAGAAATAATATAAATCCACATAAATTATAGTTAAAGTATAATATAATTAGTTCCTAAGATAGAATTTACATAAATTATAATAATAAAGTTTATGAAAAATTATCATAACTCAATGAAGGGAAATTTAGTTAGGGAAATTGCTACGACATTAGTAACACTTAAATTAAAATCCTTTGAAAAAGATTACATATTTAAATACAAAAAATCCTATAAATTTCATGAAAGGTATGATTATAGGAATCCAAAAGGTATTATACCTAATGCACAAATTAAAAATAAGGTTGAAAACATAATTAGTCTCCAAAAGGAAATTTGAGATAAGAAACCTTTAACATAGATCTTATAAATTCAAAAAATCACTCAAAAAACTTATATTTTAAAAAAATCTTAAAAATCATTTTAGAACCATATTAATATCAATTAAATTTTTTACACCACAATTATAAAAATTAATTATAAATTCTTTATCTATTTTTTTGTTTATTTTCATCATCAGATGTTAATAAAATTGGTTGTTTTTTATGAGTTTCGTAATGGGGATATGGATTATATTTCTTTTCTAAAAACACTATCTTTCAATAATTATTCATGTTACTGGAATAGAATTTCAATAATTATTTATATTGTTCCTATTTAATTAAATAAGGGTTATAATTATTATTCATTTGGATGCAGTTTGTGGTGATCTTATTTTGGGTAATTTAATGATATAAACAGATTACTTTATAACTATGACTCTTCAGAACCACACTCCTAGAATACCGAAATCATAAACATTTTTTGATGGACCATATTTGAAATTAACCAAATGAACCAATTTTGACCATAAATAATTAAAATATCTCTAATAAATAATTATTCACTCACATTTGAACTCCCTTTTAGTTTTTCAATTTTAGAGCATTTGAAAAAACTTTTATCTTACAAAGACAATGTATTTCTCATAAAATAGATTTTAGTCCATTATTTAAGAAAATTCATAATATGTAGCTAGTCTTGAAAATCTCCCAAAAAAATTCCCACACATAATAACCTTCTTGATATATCATGTATAACGTGTTTATTCAAAACATAGGGAAATGGAAATATAATAAGCGTGATCTTAACAGAATTGTAAGTGGAAGCATATATAAGAATATATAAAAGCATGAACATTTAATGGATAATTAGGTAGAAAACAAATTATAATAAAAAAATAACATATAATTTATCAAATGAGCTTGAAATAAATCCATTGTTTACATTATAAATATAAAATGGACAATAGTAAATGAATTCATACTAATGGAATATATAGTTTTAAACATCTCTTACCATCATGGCCTCCTCAAAGACATCATTCTTGTCATGAAGATCTCATATAAGGTATCGTTCTTAGTTTCGGTAGGCTTACATAAAATACCAAAACCTTTTGTCTCATGAGACTAGTCGATGAATATCAGGGTTATATAATACCAGACCACACCCATAACTTCTTTATGTTCAATCTATTCACCATATGAATGACATGAAAATCAATATTATATATAATAAACTCACCTTGGGAATCATTAAACATTTGTATTGAGATGTAAATATACTGAACATTGATACATTTTCCCATGTTAATAAAATGGATAACACCATCATAACCCATTCATAAAAAGAAGGTAGATGGTTAAACAATACATAATAATATTTCCTGAGTAATTGATAAATATCCAAATCTGATATGAAAATATATGGATTGCAAATAGTTCCCCAATAAATAAATGAAATTTATTTTCATATAAACATCCCTCAAACCATCACAATATCGGGAAATTGGTATATATATATATATATATATATGTAAATACATTACCTAATAAACCAATGTATGACTTCTATGTGAAACCCTTTAGTCAAAGTAATGAAATATAGAGAGATTATATAGGAAAATAATTAGAAGAAAAATTATGTCGGTAATAGAGGAATATTTGGAAATTAAAATTACGTGATGGGATATCATGAGTTTAATCCCCCAAAACATACAATGATTCTACTTTGATGGAAATCCATGAACTATATATACACCACAAAATGAAAACAAGTGATGAATATGAATCATATCTCAATGAATAAAAATTTAGAAGAAAAAAACATTATAGTAATAGTAATGTGAGAATAAAAAAATAATATTAGGGGTACCATGATGTTAAAGTATAATGAAATGAAAGGAAATTTTTATAATTTATGTTAATAGGGAATTTAATACACCATATAAAAGAAAACATGGTGTGTAATATCTAACATGTCTTGTGGAATTGAAAATAGTAACAGAAAACACTTACGACATAAAATGTTTTTGAATCAAAAATCTTTGAAGGAAATAATCTTAGACAAAAAATTATATAAAATTAATAATTATAGGATAGTTAATCAAAATATTAAATGAAATTAGATACAAAATGATAAATAAATCATGGTTTATAATATGAAATATTTATCATGGGGGTGAAAATTGAGACAAGAAACCCTTAAAAATTAGAAACATACAATTCATAACACCTTGAAGAATATAAATTATAAATCAAACATTAAACATAATGAATAATGAGATGACAATGATAAACAATATTAATGTGGATTTAGATAAACTATATAAAAAAATGGTGTATAACAATAAATATGTCCCAAGGGGTGAGAATTTAGATAAGAAACCCTTAAAACCTCAGAAAATATCATGTAAAAACCATTGAATGATAAAATTTTAAATGAAACATTAAATAAAAGGAATAATTATAAGATAATGATAAAAAATATTAAATGGAAATTATATGCACCATATAAAAGAAAACACGGTGTATAATAAGAAATATGTCTCTATGGGGTGAAAATTGATATAAGAAAGCATTAAAATGTTAAAAACACTTGAAAGATATAATTTAAAATGAAATATTAAATAACATAAAAAATGTAAGGATCATCATAAAAAATATTAAATAATTTTAATATTCACTATAAAAAATAAAACATTGTGTATAATAAGAAATATGTCTTAAAGTGTTGAATATTGAGATAGAAAGATGTAAAACATTAGAAACAATCTAGTCAACATCCCTTAGAAGATATAATTTCAAATGAACCATTAAATTAAATTAATAATAAGAGTATAAATATTAGAAAAATTAAATGAGTATTAGATACAATAAAAAATAAAAACATGGTGTATAATAAGAAATACCTCTTAAGGGGAAAAAATTGAGATAAGAACCCCTTAACTATTTTTATAAAATTCACTTTATAAGTTAAATATTATATATATGAAAATAACTATCTTATCTATATATTTTATATCCACATCCATAAATATAAAAATTTATAAATTTCATTCATAATTGTTCTCTGTATGTATTTTTTTTAGTTAATATCTATTTTAAATATTGGGTGTGAGTAATCTTGATTATTTTGAGCTGGTTTTGTAATAATGATTTTTTATTCATACCTTTACAATAATTAAACATTAATGGATCATACAAGGTAAAATAAATGATAATTTATAATTTCTTATACTATTGTGATTTCAGTTTATTTTAATTTTGGTTATAATCCTTTAATATGAAATCTATGATGATCATGCATCAATGATTATTCATGAATGATGATTGGTATCTTAATTAATGTTTGAAAAATTAAGGTTACCCTTCCAGAAAGAAAATAATTCTTGTTTTTGTCATATATTATCAGAAATTAAGTTCCCATAGTATCCCATGGTATAATTTGTAGCATTGTTTAAGTAGGTGGTTGGGCCAACCCAAACATGAACATGACCTAATTAAGGGATGATTATGATTATGAATGTGGTATATTATAGAATATAATCATTATTATAGAAGCATAATCATATTATTTATATATATTTTATGTGTTTAAAAATATTATAAGAGTATTAAATAGTTATGAATGAGACTAAATGAAAAATGAGAGACGTTACTTCATAGAAGCAGTTGTCTATGCAAAACAAAATTAACCTTTTCATTTCTCAGAGAATGATAGTGAAAAAGGTGATTTTAATTTTTTATTAAAAATAATAATATTATTATATATTAATTTTTTATTCTTTAATTTATCCTTTATAAACATGGACTATATGTGTTGGTAATAAAACAATATTTGTCACTTCGTAGAAGCGGTAGTATACAGAACGCATGAATGTCAGTTTCATCATTCTTAATGGAAAAAAGGAAAATGTGGTTAATAGTTATTACATTAGAATAAAAAAATTAATTATAAAAAAACAAATTTTATTATGCAGTAATTAAAAAATTAAATTTTGGAATGTAAGAATGAAAAAGAATGAAGTTAAAAAAAAGAGTACTCACAGTGAGGGCTTTGGATTTCCCTTGGAAAACTCCTTGAAAATGGAGGTCTTAAGATAATCTATTATGAGTAGAGGCTCAAGGAAAGTGTATAGAAATATATACGAAGGAGAGAGGGTATATGTTCAAGATGAAACAGAATTTTTTATCATGGTCAATAAAGGCGTGGGATAGGCCCCTTATTAAGTGGTGATAATGTCATTTTTTGTAAATATTTCAAATTAATATAAAGAGAGGACATATTTCATAATTCAAGATGACTAAAAAATGGGAAATAATGAACTATGAGATTATATATGGTAGATAATACTTTAAAAATTTATTTACAAACATGTTTTAAACTTGGTTTTAATCCCATTTTTCTAAGAATATTTACTTTTATCATTTTTGGTTTTACCGTGGTAACTAGTTTTTACACAAGTAAATTAATTTTAATTAAAAAATAAAATAGAAATTATTACATAACATGGAAATAGTAATTAAAAATATTAAACCCATTTAAATATATCAATTATCAATGTGAAATAGAAATTAATTTTAACATTAGTTTCAATAACATGCAGAAACCCAATTTTAGGAAAAGTATATTTTTAATCTTAACTTTATGATTAAGATAAGATTACTAATGTATTTAATTTTATTGAAATAAATTACATTATTCATTAAAAAATAAAATTTTTTGACACTAAAATAAATCCAAAATAGAATTTTACTAATATAATATTTAATTAAAATAAAATACTAAAGAAAATTAGTAGAAAATGTTGCTTAAGTTCATAAATTGTTAAATATAGGTTTAATAAATTATAAATTGTATCAAAAAAATGTATAATTTTACTCCATGGGTATATATTTTATCAATTAAAAGTTATTTTAGACTTATATATATTTCTTATATAATGATACAGTGATAAAAGTTGTAGTTTTTGTAAAAACTATATTTTAACTGTTCAATTAAAAATCATTTATTTTAAAAAAATTAAAAAATTAACTGTAAGATAATTTTTAAATTATAAATTTAATAGTGATATTATTTTTATCTAATTAAATTAATATAATTTATAAATTTATCTTTTAATTAAAAATATAAATAAAATTCATTATATTGAAAAATATATTTTTCAAACATTAATCATTCTTCATATTATTCCATAATAATTTATAATTTAATGAATTTTAATATATTAGTTCATATTTTTCAATATAACATGTTATCAAAATAATTATTTAAAAGTGGTCGATTTAATTTATTAAAACATTATATTGTTTTTTAGAAATAACAACCCTTTTTTTAAAATGTAATGGTTTTTTATTCATTAACATATTTTTATTTACTAGAGGTTTTATTAATAATATAATTTTTAATAAAATTAATCTAATATGTTGTGGCTCATTTTATTTTTGTTTTTTGTGATGAAAAAAAATAATTTTTTTTAGTCAAATAAAATAAAATGTCAAATTTCGGGTCATTACACCCCTATATATTTTGGGTCTAAGTAATTTTAATTATTCTTAACTAAAAAAAGATAGAGAGGTTATTATTAACATAATTATAATTTAGGATATAAATTCTAATGTAACATATACCTTAATATATTTCGATTTATTAAGTTACATTTTTTTCTTCAAAAACTTTTTAATCTTTTATACCTTGGAATACAGAAATATATATATATATACCTAATAATACATTATCCAAAACATACCATTCTATAAACCATATGAATTTATATGATATTAAACCATATTAAAACCACATATTATTCCAGAAATTCACACTAAAATTAACCATTAAATGGTATTAATGGCTAGGTCATAAAATCAAACACATGAAATATGTACCAATAATCCCAAAATATAATGAACTTCACAAAAAATATCTTTAATCAATTATCAATAACACGGGTGAAAATATGATATAAATTAAAATTTCAAAATCAATCTACCATTTATTATCTAAACATCATGGGTAACTTAAACCATAGACTTATCCATCCCTCAATCACCTCTTCCATAATATTAAACCCTAACACAATAAATTTGTTCTAAAGTTACATTTCAAGGTTATTGATACCATTTAATATATGTTTCCAATCCTTAAAAAACCATCGAAGATAAATCAGTAGATGTTCCATAGAATAATCATATATTTTATAATATATTAGAATATCATCTATAAATATCACGGAATTATTAAAATAAATAATAGTATTATGATTTTTAATTTTAATGATATCAACCCGAAAACCTATGGTAAGACTAAGAAGATAAAATTTTGCATCATAATAGGCATATACTATGATTATAAACAATTTAAGTATTCTCCATTTTTCAGTTACATGACATGGTTGTTTCTTGATATATTCCTTTCTCAACATTGATTTTGTGATTCAGTTTTAACCAAATACTAAAACAAAATAAATTTTATCAATAAAATCATAGTAAATTATCATATGAACATTGAAACTCAAGAAAAAATATGTGTTATCTAAAAACACAATCTGTTTATCCTTAACTACATTTAGTTCAATATACATTGATATTAAGTAATGTTATCTTGTAATTCTTAGAGTAATCCCAAAAAAATATATCCTAAAGTTATCATAAACTTTCTTATAATATTATAAACCTAAAAATCATTTAAACCCATGCACTAAAATTTAGACTCACCTATTATCCATAAAAGAACATATCAACTAATTTTCACCTTAATTCGTGAATCATTATATCTTAATCAAAATTATACATAATCATTCTCTATTAGGTTTTCTAACATAAATTTATTTTAATCATTTATAATGGTTCAAAAGAAGATTTTGAATTAAGAAAATTATATCCCCAGAGAATGTCAAGCTTGGTGTGCAGTCTTAGTCCCACTCATCATGCAATAAACTGAAAATTTTGTTGATTCATAAACCAATAATTTTGAGGTGAATACCTCTAGGTTCGTCTATTCCATAATAACATCCACATTCCAATATCTAAATGATGGTTAAACTTCATGGAGAACCACACAATATCTACATTACAATAAATTTAGTTTTATATCATATACATAGACTTATAAATTACACTTTTCCCATTGATTTTCATTAATTTTCTCTAATATGAATCCCTAAATAACAAAAAATATTCAATACTACATCAACCAATATTAAAGGGTTATCTACACATTTAAAATTGAAATCAATCTTAACTCACAAAACATTAAGTTATCAAAAATTTAAAACCAAACCTGTAATGTTATCAATACACTCCTTTTATACCAACCATAACACCCCATACACATGCACCTACAATCAATTTCCAATAAAAACATTAATTACATAACATTATTGAAATGAACCGAAGCGGACCACTATTAACTATTTTAATTAAAATATCAATAAAGAATATCAAGTTACTTTAATTTGAAGGCCCCTTTAGGTGTATAGTTTTATGAAGTTAGGAAAAATTTATAACTAATAAATCCCTTGTTTTCACATTCAATAAATTTCCATTATATAAGGAACTACTTAATTTTTAATAAGTCTTCAGGATATACCAAAAAATTCTCCACACATGATACTCTTCTAAAAATATAATGTATAATAATTTTCTTTCTAACCATTGAAAATAAAAATAAAATAATTGTGAGATCAAAGTCATAGTGTGGGAAAATGTATATAATAAGCTCTCAAAGCATGAACTTGGTATGAATAATATGGAAATAAAACAATGATAATCAATAATTCCATGTAACTGATCAAATGAGATTGAAATAAATACATGGATAACAATATAAGTATACACATATACAATAATAACGGAATTCATGGTGATTAAATACATCAATTTAAACATCTTTTACTATCAAGGACTTATCCATGAAATCATTTTTGTCATCATGATCGCAATCAAGACATCATTCTTGTATTAGGTAGGCATACACCAAGTACAAAAACATTTTATCTCATGATACAAACTAATGTATCAAGGGAATATATAATATTTGGACCCAATCATCACTTTATTTTGTGAAATACATTCACTATAATACTGATATGAATATCAATAAATTTAATAATTAATTTTTATTTGGAATAAATAATCATTCTTATTGTGATAAAAATATATGGAATGTCAATACTATCCTTATTTTAATAAAATTGATATCAATATCAAAACCCATTCAGATAAAAAAGTTGTATAGTTAAATAATAAATAATCAAATTTCTATAGTAATCAATAAATATCCGTACGAGAATGAAAAATATATAGATTTTCAATTGTTCCTCAATAAATAAATGGAATAGATTTAGATATAAGGATCCCCCAAACTAATGATATATTGATAATTTTTTATATAATTAATTCAATATTTTCTTAAGTCAATATATTTATGGAATCTAGGTCAAAACACTTCAATTAATGGAAGTAAATATAAAATGTTTATAGAAGAAAGGCATTTGAGGAAAAATTATGCCTATAATAGTGGAGGATTTTGAAAGGGAAAGGTAGAGATAGATTTCCATGCATATAATAAAATAATAGAAAATAGTATGGGAGGAATTGGAAGTTAATCCAAGTCAAATATATAAATAAAAAAAGAAAAATTTTATTTAATTTGAATAATATCTCAATAAAGTAAATTGAGATGAAAAACTCCTAACGATAATGGTAACAGAAGCATATAGAATAATGATAGAGATAAAATGAAATTAAAATATAATGAAATGAAATTTATTAATTAAACATTAACACAAGTGGGTAACAAATACACCATATAAAATAAAATGTGGTGCATAATTTCAAACATGTGTTATGGAATTGAAAATAGAGACAAATAACACTCTGACTTTATAATGATTCGAGTCAAAAATTATTTGAAGGATATATTTTAAAATAAAGCCTTAAATATCATAAATAATGAGAGTTTCATGATAAATAAATTTAAATGGGATGTAGATGTACCATAAAAAATAAAATATGGGGTATAATATGAAATATATCTGAACGGGTTGAAAATTGAAAAATGAACCCTTATAACTTTAGAAACTTTTGATTCAAAACCCCATGAAGGATATTATTGAAAATGAAACATTAAATTACATGAATAATGATAGTATAATGATATAAAATATTAAATGGGTATTAGAATAACCATAAAAAATTAAACATGGAGTATAATAATAAATATATCTCAAGCGGATGAAAATTGAGGCAAGAAACCCATTCAAACTTAGAAAAATTTATATCAAAACATCGTATAGTATATAATTTCAAAAAGAACATTGAATACCATTAATAATGAGAGAATAAAAAAAATTAATGGTGTATTATATAAATCATAGAAAATAAAACATAGTGTATAAAAATAAATATTTGGAAAGGGGTGAAAATTTATACAAGATATCCTTACAACCTTAGAAAAATTTTATTCGTAGCCCTTGATGGATATCATTTCAAACGAAACATTAGATACCATAAATAATGGGTGGATCATGATATAAATATTAAACGGGTGGAAGATACATCATAAAAATGAATCATGGTATATAATAATTATTATGTCTTAATGGGATGAAAATTGAGATAATATAGACTTAAAACTAGAGAAACTTTCGAGTCCAAAGACCATGAAATAAATAATTTATAATGAAACATAAATACCATTATTAATGAGATTATCATGACACAAAATATTTAATATTCATTATATACAACATAATAAATTTTACATATTTTATGATAAGAAATTATATCATATGGGTATTGAATTTTAGTTAAGAAACCCATACCTTAATTCCTGAATTCTTCTAATATTATTGAATCTCTTGTAAAAAATCTATATTAATAAAAATTTTAAGAATATTTTTCATGTCTATAACCTTTTATATAAACTTCATAATTAATGTTTCTCTACATTTATATTAGTTAGTTATTATAGATTTTTAATATCAGGTGTGAGTAGTCTTGATCATTTTGCACTAGTTTCATAATAGGGGTGTTGTTCTTAATTATTATCCAAAATTTAATCATTAAAAGATCATAAAATTTACATAAATATATTCTTCATATTTATTTATAATGTTTTAATTTCATTTAATTTTATTTTTGGTTACTATTCTTAATGATGAAATTATCGATGAACGTGTTTCAATGATTATTCACAATGGGACATTGGTATATTAATTAGTGAGATTGAAAATAAAATTACCCTTCCATGGACAAAATAAAATATTTATTTTCTTATACATTTCATATATTATAATTAATTATTTTCTTATATTAATCCATGATATTATTTAATATCATTTTTGAAATAGGTGGATAGACAGACCCAAATATTAACATAATATAATTAATAGATGATTGTGATTATCAAAGTGGTTTATTTTGCAATAATATCATTAATATAGATGAATAATTATATCATTTATATAATATTAAGGTTTATAATGGTATTTAAATACATTTAAATAAATAATAAATAAAAAAATAAAAAAAATATACATTACTTTGTGGAGACGGTAGTCCGTACAACGCACTCTTATAATTTTTATTTCTCAAGGAATGATAGGGAATGAAGGTGTACAATAATTTACCTTTATTATAATCATAATTATATTATATATTTCAAATTTATTAGTTAATTTTACCATTAAAACTATAAAATATATTCATTAGTGAAAAATGGAAGTTGTCACTCCATGGAAGCGGTAGTCCACATGACACACAAATGACGATTTTGTATTTCTTAATGGAAAATGGAAAATGCGGCTAATAGTTATTCCCATATATTAAAAGGAATACTCATTGAGAATATAGGTCTAATAAAATATCTTTTGGCCCATGGATAAATTAAAAGGAATTGTATTGTAGTAAAAGGGAAAAAGACTTATTTTTTTAGAGGTGACCAAATTTTACTATGATCTTGATGGGGTGGTGTGCGGCCAGTTATAAAAGTAGTGAGAGTGGAATTTTTGGAAATATTTCAACTTAATATAAATATATAACATGTTTGATAAGTAAATAATACTCAAAAATGGAACATAATGGAGACTAGTATGATAATAGGTCAATATTACATCATTTATTCTTTTTCACATAGTTTTTAAACATGTTTTTAGTCCTTTACTCATAAAAGTTGCACTTTTACTATTTTTCATTTTACCATAGTAACAATATTTTATCGATTTAATTTAAATTTATTTTTTTAAAAAATGAACCTTGTTAAATAATATTTACCTAATAATTAAAAAAATTTAAATTATTTTATAATATTAAATGTATATGCATAATAAAAATTTATTTTTACATTAGTACATGTAACGTGTAGAAACATGTTCTTAGAAAAAGTGTATTTTAAAGGAATTTTTTTTATGAAAGAATTATAAATGAATTTTATTTTTATGATAGAAATTGGTTTATTATAAAATAAATAATTTTTATGCGTCTTTAAAAGAAATCAATAACCACATTCTACTAATATAAAATTTAATTTAAAGTAAATAAAAAATAGTTTTAATTAGAAAATATCACTTATGATTATAAAATGATAAACATAGTTTTTATAAATATATTGTGGTATTTAAATATTTTTATTATTACTCATTAGAAACATATTTAATTAATTAATATGTTTTATGAACTTTTGTGTCTTTCTAATATAATGATAAAGTCATAAAAGTTATAGTTTTGGTAAAAACTATATTTTCATTATTCACTTAAAAATCAGGTACAACAAAAAATTACAAAAATTTAGATTTATATAATTTTGACGTTATAAATTTAAAAATATTATTATTTCTATCTACTTAAATTTATATTTTTATAATTTTTTTTCAATAAAAAATATAGAGAATTTTTTTTATTTAAGATAATACTTTATGAACATGAATCATTCTTGATATTATTCCATTCCAATTTCTAATTTAAATAATGTATATATTTTATTTCATATATTTTAATATCATATTATCACAATATTCATTTAAATGTAGTCGATTTAATTTATTAGCACTTTAAATAGTTATTGAGAAGGAAAATCCGCTTTTTTACATTAGATTTTTTAATTGATTACATTAATTTTATTAACTATAGTTTTATTATTTCTACTATTTTTTTAATAATTTTAATATGATATGTCCTAGGTCATTTTATTTTTTTTTCATGTAGAAAATGATATTTAGGAAAATATTTAATTCAACAATATATAAAATGAAATTTCAGGAAATTACAATATTGATTATTCATTTTTTTGTCATCTATAAAAAATATGAGTTATATTATAATATACTTATTAGATTCACATTTAAACATAAAATTATTTCTACAAATATCTATGAAATTTATGAAAAGATGAAATATGTCATCCATAAATGCGGTAGTTTAAATGCATCCCGAAAAATGTTTTCATTTTTTGAAAGATGGGAATATTAAATGAATGAATCATTTATCTTTATGAAAACATAATCTTGTCATAAATATCATATTTTTAAATTTAAGATATTTTTAGAGTCATTCATGAAAAAAGTGGTAATTAATGATTTTTGTTGTTCGTAGTGGTGGTAGTATGCACTTAGGGATGAGTAATATTTTTATTTATTGATAGATCTAAATAAATAATGGTGGATAATGATTTATATTGTCAGAATTTTTATAATTTAATAAATATAATTTTTATTCATTAAATAAATTCTACGAATAATTAATTTATGGTGTTGATAAGAAAAAAACACGTCATCCATGGAGGCAGTAGTCTACACATAAACACAAATGACATTTTCATTTTTCAAATGGTTGGGAGGAAGGTATAATTTTTTTGACACAAATATAATGAAATTTATATATAATATATATATTGATTTAATTATATCATTATGGTTATAATATATATACAAATTTAATTATATTATACTGATTTAATTATTCATTGATGATTAACATGATCTTTATAATGAATTATGATGGATTTCAACGGAATTAAATGATATAGTGTAAAAGTAGTTAGGATAGGGAACCTAATAGAAAATTCCCATGGATAAACTGGATTGATTCTTATAGATTCATAAGTTAGGTTATACACATCATTTTTGAGTTACTTCTTTAATGTTTATTGTTTTTATTTTTATACATATATTAATTTAAGTATTCTCATACATAAACATTCCTTTAATTTATGTATTGACTAAATCCCAGAGTAACTTAGTTAATATTAGGTTCCATGGACAATTCAGTTATTATCCTAACAAAAAACTAAACAATATGGGATCTTAATTGAGAAAGCATGTGGTTATTCCAAATGTTAAATCTAGGGATATGGTTAATCATTTAGAACTAGTTGGTTTGCTACATTTTAAATATAAGTGAAAAATAGTTTTTCATGGATGTTTATCTAATGAAGACTACATTATGTAAAATACTAAATATCATATTTGTAATAATGTGGGAAGAAGCAGCTAGTGAAGTGTCATAAAGGATATATAAGTTCTTTTATATGTGTTAAAGGCAGTAATCATGAAACCAACTTCTAGGGAAAATTGAATAGTTTAGTTAATTTTATGTGGGAATATAATGTTCTCACTAAGGTACCACTAAAAATTTAACAATTTAAATGAAAGGACTTTAGACATTATACAAAACAATTCCCTGAACAATGGGATCACAAAAATCCTATATATATACTAAAACTAGAGTGGATCATCAAAATTAAGGTAAACATATCTTATACTTTATAATTGTAGATTTCTTATGAGATTTTGATTCTATCCACTCTAGTGTATATAGGAATTTTTCTAAGAGTATAAAAATAATCATCCTAATAATTAGAAATTTAATTATTGGATAAAAAATCTAGTTGTATGATTTTTATATCCCAAGTGTATGTTTGTGAAATTTTCTTAGTGAAAAAACTTTTTATTATTCCTTCACATAAATTTAATTTTAATTTGGAAATGTATTGGATATACCCACACAGACAGTATTAATTACTAAAATAGGGATTCCACATTTCATAAAATAAATACATTATGATCTACTATGGATTTAAGGTTGACTATTAAATATCTATAAATATTACCTCAATTATGTAGGCCGTAATACCAAATCCTGAGATGGGTCTCCTAGTATTCCCAAAGTTCATAAGGTTAATGTGACATTATAAATTATATCTTGACTCATGAATATATTATCGATAACTTTAACTATTTCTATTTGTGACTAATAATTAAAACTACTAGGACCCAATTTATTCTAGGGAAAGAATTTATCTCCCTATAAATTAAAACAAGTGAAAATTATTATAGCTTGTATTAAATGTAATATTGAATGAAAATGAAACATGTTATAATTAAGATATATTTTTTTCTAACATAGTAGTTGAATTATTATGTATATATAGAAGTAACCACATTATAAAAATAAATTCAAATAATAGAATAAATATTTTCAAGTATTAAAAGACACCCTTAAAAGGATTATTTTTTCAATATTTTGATGAAGGTATCTTTATTACGGTTTCCCTAGACCCGACCCGAGAAAAACTCCAACATGTGAATCTTTATGAAATAATTTTTGGGAGATGTTCAATATCACGGAACTCACTATGAGATCCATGTTATCCGAATCTTCTTCTGTGATGGATTCCACTTCATATCTCATGTTTCATTTTTGTTCAACATTACATTTAATACATGATATAATAATTTTCAATTGTTTTAATTTGTAGGGAGATAAATTCTTCCCTTGGAATAAATTGGGTCCAAGTATTTTAAATTATTAGTAAATAATGGAAATAGTTAATGGTATCAATAATATATTCATGACTCAAGATATAATTTATAATGGCACATGAAATTTACTAAATTAGTTAAGACTAGGAGACCTATATCATGATTGAGTGTTAAGGTCTATATAATTGAGGTAATATTTATAGATATCTAATAGTCAACCTTAAATCCATATCATATCATAGTTGTATTTATTTTATGAAATGTGATATCCCTATTTTGGTAATTAATACTGTCTTTGTGGATATATCCAATACATTTACAAATTTAAATTAAATTCATGTGAAGGAAGAATAAGATGTTTTTTCACTATAAAAATTTCTCAAACATATACTTTGGACACAACAATCATATGAATAGATTTTTTCTCCAAAAATATAAATTTCAAATCATTAGGATGATGATTTTGATTCTCTTAGGAAACTTCCTAAATATACTAGAGTGTGTCATGACCCATTCCCCGGGGCTCGTATCGTGACTACCCCAAGCCCGCCTTCCATAGGACAGGGGAAGGCGACTAGCACCAAAGGCGTAAATCCCTAAAACTGGGAAGGAATGGCCTTTATAACTAAAAAAAAACACAACCAGAGTACAAGCGGAAGCAAACACTAAGTAAAAACTATATAACAAGTATGCTAAAAGTAATGGGTCTAGAAATACAATCCCAATAGTAAATTACAATTAAATGAAAATAGTTACAACTAAAAAGAAAAATAACTAGAAGGTTCCTAGAAGCTTATGGATCGTCCACCACAGATCCTATCTGAAGGGTAGGTACACATAGCCTCCCTAGTGGTCTACGTCTGTCCGTCTCTTCCGGGTACCGACTCGTCGTGAGGTCCACCTCCGAGTACCGTCCAGTCCTCGTACACTCTGCCTCAGTCAGCACTGCACGTTGTCTGCATCCAACACAATGAGGTGTGGGCAATGCCCATGCAGGGGTGAATATCATGATACTCAGTAGGGACCCCAAGACCCTCAAGGTCTAACAAAATCCAACAAGGATAAACCAAAAAGTATGATTTCAACAGATAACCATTACTTAGGTATATGCCCATACATATACCTAAGTTATCATGTAACCCATCTCAATCATGAGGAAAACACAAAGGTCATAGACTCAACTCAAACCCGGATTTTCATTCACGATGTCAAAACCACGGCAGCTGGAGAACTCCTCATCTGTCGAGTACAGTGGGCTTGACGCTACAACCAAGCGCTTCCCACTAACATTGGACTGCTGAAGTACTCCACCTGTCGAGTACTGTGCGCCTACTGCTACAACCAAGCGCTTCCCACCATGGGTCTGCCGCTACAACCAAGCGCTCCCCCTCATATCCAACAGAGGTTATCCAATTGGGCGGGTTAGCCTGCTATGTTTTGAACTAGTCTGCTGGGCCCGACCCAGCGGACTGCGAGGGTGTTTCGACCCAATAGTCACCACGTAGGCGGCTTGGTAACTCATCTCGGGAGACCATGCCGGTTCGGCCAGGGACACCGCGGGGGACGTTGCGGGTCGGCTTGGATGTTCGGTGGCTGGGAGGCTAGCGATCAGGCCGCGCGGGGCATGGGAATTTATGGCTGGTCACCGAACAGGCCGCGGGTGCACCGGGAAGGGTGTTGTTGGCAGCGGGGGTGCCGGGCAGGCCACCGGTAGGGGAAAGGCAAGCCACTAGGGGCCCGAGCAGTGCATCGGGGAAGCGTGCGAGTGCGCGGGCAGCGCGCCATGGCAACACGCTAGGGTGCCGAGGGGGCACCTGGTGGGCCGGCAGCACACCGGGGGTGGGGGAGGGGGACGATGGGCTGGTCGGGTAGTGCACCGGGGGGCGCCGAGCTGGCAGGGGAAGTGCGCTGGGGGGTGCTGGGTAAGCCGGGCAGTGCGTTGGGGGGGGGGGGGGCTAGCTGGGCAGTGCGCCGGGGGGTGCCGTGCTGGCTGGGAAGCACTCCGAGGGGCATTGGGTAGGAAGGCAGGGTGCAGCGGGCCATCACCAGGGCCGTGGTGTAGCGCGTGGGGCAAAGGTCCGGTGCCGCTTGGCCGGTGGTGCGGTTCGCGGAGGCCGCGAGTAGCGCGGCCTTTGTTCGCCGTCTTCATTAATGTTGCCTCTTTGCCGCTTCAAAGTACACCACAAAGAATTCTACGGAGAGTGTCAGGTCGTGTGAGGTTGGCCCGAACTCTCTGCGTTTATGGTGATAAAAATTGGACGTTCACAATCCATTTATAGAACAATAGAGAATGAGAATAAAACCAACACAAATCCCCCTACCTTGCTTGAAGATTGATGACGAAGTCGCAGGAATGCGGACGTGGTTCCGTTGACGTCAGAAGAGAAGAAGTCGAGGATGGTTTCGGTGTTCTTCATGGGTGATGCTTCCCTTTCTTACCCTGGTTGAATAAGGAAGAGAAATGGTGTTCATCAATCTTCGGTGGAAGGAGTGTTCTTTGCGTTCTTCGTTGAGAGGATGAAGTCCTCTCAATTCTTCCAAAGGCTCTTCCTCTCCTTAATTATCCCAACAAAGATTATGCCAACCCCCCACCATAATAATAAATCACATATTATAATGGCGGCATAAATAATTCATAAAGATTCAAATTATTAATTAATGAACCATTAATTAATTCATGTGGAGTTGGCACATTAATGAGGGAAGGAAGGTGAAGAGGCTCCCTAATTTAATTGGGGGTTTAGAGGAGGTTTAAAGGTACTATGGTCCCACTTAATAATATCCTCCCAAGGGAGGTTATGTTCGGGTAGTCCCCACCACCATAAAATCCTCCCAAGGGAGGTTATGGTGCGGTGTCCCCCACCACTAACCTCCCCTTGGAGATTTTAACCACCAAAACAAAATAGAGTTAAAACTTTAACTTTATTCAATTTAATTAAAAACCCCCAAAAACTATCTTCCACTCCTGTTAAAACGCAACTGCGGTGAAGGTCTCTCCAAGAAATCACCGAGGCTACGAGTTTAATGGTGCCATTAGATTTCAATTCCAAGCACCGTTTCAAAAGTTATAAAATTATGAATGTACGTTTACTGAACGTACCAGAAAAAAACTTCAGAAATTGATTCCGGGTACACCGGGACTCGGAATCATGCGCTGTCAGTTTTCACAGACTCATAAAATTCCCATGTATTTAAGAAATAATTTTCCATGGAAATTATGGGTCTTTATATAGTGGATATAATAAAAATATTATAAGAGATCCACAATTATGGAGTATAGGATACGTGTACATTAATTTTCACGATCCACTCCTGTTTTTGTACTTACATAGGCTTTCTGTGATCCATTTCTTTAGGGAATAATTTTTCATAATGTGTAATGTCCTTACATTTAAATTTTTAAATTTTTAGTGGTACCTTAAGAAGAACATTATATTCCCACATCAAAATTACGATAATCTTAATATTTACATAGAATTTTGTTTCATGATGAATTCCATTAACATAAAGAAAACAACATCTAGTTTCTTTGTGAAACTTCCTTAGATGCTTCTTCCCACGTTCGTAGACATATTATATTTAGTATTTTACCTTATTTAGTCTTCATCAGATAAAATTCCATGAAAGACTATTTTTCTCTTGTAATTTAAATGTGGAAGTCCGACTACTTTGGAATAATTATGCATAACCCTATATAGAAGTTTAGGAATAACAATAAGTTTTTCCACTTCAGATCTGATATTGTTTAGTTTTTCATTAGGACAATCATTTTATTTTCCATGGAACCTAATGTTAACTGAGTTACTATAGATTAAGAAAATAAAAAAAATTAAAGGAATATTTATATATGAGAATACTTAAATTAATAAATGTTTAAAAATTAAAACAATAAAAATTGAAGAAGTAACTCGTAAATGATGTGAATAAACTTACTTATGAATCTATAGGTTTCAATCTAGTTTATCCATGGGAATTTACTATTATGTTTCCTAACTTAACTACTTTTATACCACATCATTTAATTTAGTTAAAATCCATCATAATTCATTATAAATATCATGTTAAGCACCAAAGAATATCCCATAGTGGTTTTAAACCATGTGTGCATTTAGGCCCACTTTTTATGCATTTAGTGAATGTCAACTTATTACATTTACAACCATTTTCAACGTTATTACCCCTAGGTGCCTCTATGCTAGAGCCAGTATCCACTAGCTTGTTTGGTGACATGGATTTCATTTCTAGGAAACTAGGGACTATATAAATTACTAAAATTTTAGGATGTTCTTATATATTTTGATTTATCACTAGGGTTTACAATAATATATTATTTTCCAAATTTCCAATAATAATTGAATAAAGATATTTCTTATAATATCCTAAACCCAAAAGTCATGGAAGCTGATACTACATGAATTCAACTTAAACATTATCCCCAAAAAATATTATTTACATACCAATCAATATATACCTTAATAATATATATTCCTAAAATTATATTAAAATTTTCTAAAAATAACCCAAATTTACTTGACATCGAATCACATGCGAAACCTAAGAGTTATCTATGATTTAATTATGTACTCTTCTGAAACACTAACTTTATTCAAACTTGGTATAGATACCACATGTTATTCCCCATACATAATATCCAATAATATTTTTTGAATAAACATATTCATTTACATATATGTTATTAAATAAATTAAAGTGGCCCAAACATAAACATTCATGATTACAATATCGGTAAAAAATATTGAGTCACTTACATGCCCATGATCTTTTATACTTAGTGATATATATTATTAAGGAAAACATTTCACTGAAAAAACCCTTATATTTCCCACAAAATATTTTTTTTTCTATTATGAAAATAGTTTATTACTCTAAAATAAGTCTTCAATATATCCCACAAAATTCTCTACACGTGATACACATATAGAAATTTCATACTTAATACTCTCCTTTATAATATTGGGGATATGGAAACATAATAATACTGAGATCAAATGCTTAGTATGGGGTAATATATATCAGAATATATCAGGTAATAAAAAAGGAATGAATAATATTTCAATAATAAATAAATTGAATAATTTTATATAACTTATCACATGAGATTGAAATAAATCCACAGATGAAATAATAATATAAATAATTTCATGGATAACAATAAATGATTTCATAATGGTAAAGTGAATAATATTGGACATCTTAATGTTACCATTAAATACATAGCCGATATATTTACTCATTTTCAAGACCGCGACTAAGACATTTACTTATCATCAAGACTGTAGTCAAGACATATTAATAAATGGTCATGCATAAAACAAATACCCAATATAGTGTGTCTCATGAGAGATACCGATATGTTGATGGGAAATATTACTATGGGCCCCACATATCCCATTAATAATTAAATTCATTCATTATATGAAGGAAATAAATAAATAAAATAAATTATTAACTAGCCTTAGAAATTAATAAACATCCATATTGGAAAAACAACTATAATGGTTGTCAATAAAATACTCAATCAATAATAACTTGATTATAAGTCGTCAATATAGTTTTAGTTGATGGTATTATTGAAGTATCTATAAAGTGAATCATATAATATTTTTTGGACATTCACATAAATGTAAAACACCTTCATAAGAAATACACTTAGAACAATATCCCATAAGAATGAATCAAGAATTATATTGTTTGATACTATGAGTTTAATCTGATAAAAGAAAAATAGAAAAATAGAATTTTGAAGTAAATTAATCAAATAAAATGTCTTAGGTTAAATTTTTTTGTATATAATGATTTAAAATTTAAGAGAAATCCTATAAATTGATTTCATAATACATAATAACATTTTTGTAAAAAGAACATTAGTATATGTCACATTCAAATGTTATTTTAACGAATTTCCAGGGAAATTGTTTTTAAAAAATTATTTAGAAAGAAGTACCAATGATGGAACCATGAATTAAAATAATTTTTAATTCAACAAATTTTATGTGGAAGATAAGATAAATTAATGTGAATGGAATAACCTTATAAATATTTAGAAATACTATTATTGAAACCGACATCATATATTGGATAATAAAACTTCATTTCAAAAAGAGATAAAGAAAAATAAGAAGAATACATTGTATAATATATATTTGGATTTCATAAATAATAAATGATACTATTTTTGGAAATAATTAATATGGATATTGAATAGAAATGTCCAATATATAGGATGTACATTATTTTCAACAATGCTGTATTTTTATCAAGAAAGAAGACCATCAAAGGAGAAGTTTAGATTTAACAATCCTTCAAAAATGATTTTATGAGAAATAATTGTAAATATATAGAAATAAAAATGGAAGAACAATATTATTCATTTTCAAGGTATAATTCCCAACTTAACAGAATAAATATTAATAGTAATGATATTAACTCATTAAATATAAATTGACTTAGAAAAATCCAAATAGGTTAAGAAATAAATAAATCAAAATTCCTTAAAAAATATAACTTCTGATGGATTTGTAAATTACTGGAATCTCTATAAAAGAATTATTAAATTATTATGTAAGGTATTATATACACCACACAAAATTAAAAAAGGGGGGAATATGGGATATCTCTCAACTAAGGAAAATTGAGTTAAGAAAAAAGTACATTAACTCTTTGAGTTTCAAAAAAGTGATTTAAGAAATTGTATAATAAGAATAAAAATATTAATATCTCATTACTAACATTATTCACATCTGTAATCTTTTATAATCTTCTTTTTTAACCATTCATTATATATTCATCAGCTAGTTCTGTGTTTTTTTCATCAATATATACAATTAACCTTGATTATTTTTATGAGTTTTGTAATGAAAATATCGATTCTAATTTATTTAAAAAAAGTTAATCATCAACATACTATTCAATGGACGTGAATATAATTTCATTGATGATTTATAATTTTTAATTTCATTCAATTAGGGTTTTTTTCAAGAAGATGAAATAAGGGACAATCTTGTTTTGGATAATTTTATGACATTAATAGATTACATATAATGATTATTCATTACGTTTTCACCTATAAAAAATATTTAATATGTTATAATATACCTCTTAGAATAATATTTAACTACAAAATAACTTATGTAACTTTATATGAATGTGATGGTGAAAAACACAAGGGTTCATCCATGGGGGTGGTACTACGCACGTAACATGGATCATGTTTTCATTTTCCAAAGGATGAAGATATAAATATAAGGCCCCATTTATATTTATAGATATGTAATCATGTCATAAAGATCATATTTATTCATTAAATCTATTTTTAGATCCATCCATTTAAATTAATCTATTTTTTCTTTATAATGTTATAGAATATTTTTCGATATATTTTTGAGGCTAGGCACTAATCCAACATGAGATTCTAGTGAATTAGGAGGATTATTGTTGAAATAATTAAAATATTAAATGTATTACATCATTGACATGTAGTTTTTATGAAATAATATAATTAATCAAGAATATAGTCTTAGATAGTAAATACAAGACCATCATCAAATTTGGAATATGGGTTTTACCCTTGGAACGACATAATATTTATCAATGTTAGATGGTTCTGTTATGTACTGTCACTGGGAAAAATAATAATGTAAATAAATAAATAAATTTATTTTTTATTTAATTATCATGGCCTAATATCCTTCTATAAAATCCAATTTATAACAAAACCCTAGGCTTAGGCACATAATCCTAGTTTTCTTGAGACAGTCATGGAGGACATTTTTGCGAACGATAATGGGATTGAGGATCAAATATTAGTTTACCAAATAGTCATAGTCATGAATAGAGTTTATAGATCTCCACGATGACTATGATGAATAATTTCCTCATTATTTATTAGTAAAAACTTATGGTATGGAATTGTTTTATATTTATTTCCTTTATAGATTATCCCTAATTGAATGTGAATTAATTCATTATGATATTAATTCATGAGTAGACATTTTGATTTGAATTTGGTATTTATTTTCCTAGGTTTTGAAATGGATAATAATTGTTGATACTTGATTATTATTTTTCCCCTCCTTAATTGTTCTAATGGAAATGAATTTAGGATAACGTAAACAACGATCAAGGTTCATTCCTCATGTTTGTGTTTTATGAATTTATCCTATTGTTGTTTATAATTTCATCATCATTGTTTCCTTGGTATAGTGATTTGAAAAATATTTTGTGGATGATCATTGTGAAATTATTTCGTGGAATAATGTATCATTACCATGGGTTTAGGATCCATTTCATTAATTTAGTGTATGGTGGAAGCGTAAAATCCATGATTAATATGGGATCGTACGTTTATGGATTAGTGTTGTAGTAGAGGTTTGGTGTTATGGGAGGTGTTTTTTGAGCAGTTTTGTGGTCGAAATCTAGTCACCAGTGATAAAACTTGTATGGTTAACATATATTTATGTTTTTCAGATAATATTTCCTTCTATAACGAAGGATGTGGTGACACAAGTGGAACCACATTCAAATCAAATCATTCTATAAATTCTTGAAATATGTGACATGTAGTCCAAAGCACCCACACCATGTAGTCCCTTGTCTATGGCGGCTAGAGTTTCAGAAAAATAAAATATCACATGTCATGCGGGACCTACCACACACCATGTGA
This sequence comes from Viscum album, assembly GCA_963277665.1. NCBI lineage: Eukaryota > Viridiplantae > Streptophyta > Magnoliopsida > Santalales > Viscaceae > Viscum > Viscum album. The sequence continues at coordinate 349,654,542 of OY728140.1, forward strand.
CCCCTGACTAGTGACTCAGTGTGTACCCCTAGGGTACACATGCATGAACATGGCCATGTACATAGGCATGTATTGAGTACACGAGCACATACCAACACTTAGACATGACCAGGAACCTTGAAACATCCATAGTACCCTTTAATAGCCATGTTACATGGGCATGACCCAATGTACACAAGCATGGGCTAATTTACACTGGATGACACAGGGTAGAGATGAAATTCGATTTATTCCCTATACATGATATGTAAATTTTATAGGGTAGGTTAAGGACCTCATTACCTTCAGTGAAGAATAGTTTATATAGGGTGAATTCTCTCAATCCATCACTATGAGTAAATAGTGAGGTATAACATCCAATGTATAGGATTTGATCCCCTATATGGGATTAATTTTAGATAGAGTTCAAGAATATCCATGTGTTTCCCAAGGTGTGATCTTCTATCATTGTTTTATTCCCAAGATAGGGTCATGAATCAGGTGACCAACATACTTGAGCATTCAGTCCCATAATTCTTAGGTTATTCTGGGTATTGTTCATTATAACCCATGTTCCTTATGGGATATCACATATCTATATATTGATATATTAAAATTTCTATAATTTACTTCTTCATGGAATGGTACAACATGAATTACCTATCAGATAATATTCCTTAGTGTTATCTGACTCATACAATGAGTTCTTTCGGATTAACATTACATAAACTCTCAATTATGATCCTAGGCTAGCAGTATGGTTGTGACCATTCTTTCTAACTTGACTTCATCTTGGTTTGTCATTATTATTATGTATTATAATCTGATTGACCTGAATTTATGATTATGAGTTGTCTACTCTCTTGATACTTTATGTTTGGTGACTTCAGGATGCCCTACTAGGTATGTATAGAGTCACCTCGTCATGGTATCATCCAACACATGTCATGTATTATGTAGATTATGGGACCTTCGACAACATACTAGGTATACTAGGAAAAATTAAATCATAATTGATATATATATACTACATTTCATACCAGGTTCCTTGTTTGAGAGTAATATCCTCCTTTCTTTTAGACTGGACTCTTTTTATAGGTTGGGTGGGATTGTATTTGTCCCATTATGCTTTCATGTAGATGTTTTTTTACTCTGATATGGGATATATACGTATGAAATATTTATTTTATCAATTCTATTTTACCTTTAATAATTATTTGGGTAATTAGATCTATGAATGTTTATTGGTACTATAGGCTAAGGCCTCCCATGTGTGTGATACACCTACTCGGTTCCTTTCCCTAGCCCTAACCTATTAGAGGTGGGATTGGGGTGTCACACTCAGCTTACTCCCGACTAGGCTGGTCCTAACAGGTTGGTTCGTGATAGAGTGATATTAAAGGAGATCATCATAAGACTAATGTTTAATAATTTTCTAACTATGAGGTTTGGTTTTTAAAATATAGAAATAATTTTAATGTGTTTTGAGTTTGTCTATTGGTCTAGGGAATCCAATATTGGTACGACATCGGATGTATCCATTTACAAGGACACTAATAATCCTCTTGTCGGATCGATATATTGAGGCACTAGTTTCTTAGATAAAATTGAAACATGCATCATATAGGAATGTGTTGTGGTTTCCATATACTTCTTTAGTCTACTCCTCAGATACTCACTTTTACCTTTTTATGTCTTGTCTATTTTCTGATGCCTCCATGATGACAGCCATCTTGGATTCTATAGTAGGATCATGAGGATAATCATCCTAGTGATGAAACGTCAGTACAATGTCCTATATAGGAGGAGGTACCTCAAAGTCATTTTCTAGAATTACCACCACCTATTGATAATTTGGTTTCATCAAAAATATAAAATTAGTATGTGCATAGGATGACCAAAAATCATGGGTTTCAGAGACATATACCTCTTATGTTTTATGGTGATCTAGAACCTAAGATAGTAGAGGAATGGCTCAAGGTATTTGGGTGAGTCTTCCACTTAGTTAGGACACTTTTAAATCAGATATTGGTCCAATAAGAGGACCTTATTCATGGATAAATAAGGAGAGGGTGGATTATGGTGACTAAAATATGATTATTTGAATCTTTTATGGAAATATTTTGAGAATGTTTTCTATGGAGAGTTTTTCCAACTATGTTATGATAAGTACACATATAAGAGCTTATAGAGGTTTAATAGGGAAACATGACATTATAAGAGTATTCATGTAGATTAAATAACAATTCAAAATACTCCATGGATATGGTTTGATATTCATTCTACTGAGAACAAACCTTGAAGCATGGACACCCCATAGATATCTAGGATATTGTAATACCTCTTTGCATTATTACCAATACTGATGTTCTTGAGAAAACATATTAGGGGAGTAGTTTATGATGGTTGTAATATTTAGTGGAAACTCTAGATATGATACATTGAAGATGGTATATGATGTTATACATAGGTATAATGGTGAGCATGGTGTTCATGAAGATAGTTATAGGAAAAAGGTATGTAGTTCATGGATTTTAGGATTGTTCTTGTCAGCTGAGAGAGAGGCAGTTCTTCTTTTAAGATGGTCGAGGACATATCATGCAGTATTTTATAACCAACCATACACTTGAAAGTGTGAAAGACAATGGACCCCCTATGTAGAGGCAGTGACTAGAGAATAGAGGTACACATGTGGTGGACATGGTAGAGGATCTGGGAGAGAAGTATAAGGTGGGTGAGGATTTGATTTGATTCCACCACTATCCCTAGTGGTGCATTCTAGGATTTTATAATTGGTGGTCAAGGATGAGGACCACTATAGGTAGTGGATGCCTCTAACCCAGAGGTTCTATGGATGATTAGAGGTATGATGTATTTCATTTCCACATTAGTTGTAATACTGATAGACATAGGAATGGTCCACTCTTTCCTTTCCACATAACTTGTTTGAGATCAAGATATTCCAGTTTAGTTCTTGGCTTGGCCCTTGTGTTTGGTGACTCCTACACGATGAGATTCAGCAATCACACACTCCTTTCGATATTGTGACCAAACAATTGAAGAAGAGAGGTTCCATTGAGATCATTTGATATCCATCATGAGGTGTTATGATATCACTCTATGTAAGGAAAAGATCTCTATATTTCATGCATAGATTGACTATTTGGAGTAGAGGAGACAATTTTTTCATGTTATTTGGGATGGGTTTTTCCTTCACTGGTGAGAAGGAAACCAGGAATATTTGGATGGGATCATACACATGAGGGTACAAAAAATTGAACATTAGTTGGATAAAATTACCCTTGGACTGGCATATACTACAGTCTTTATACTTCCTGCAGTGGTGCCAAAGAATGAGGACGTCTTCCAATTGGATGTGTTGGGATTACCTCCCAAGATAGAGATATAATTATTCATTGACATGCATCCATGTAAAACCATGATATATGTGGGAACATACTAGATGGTCACTATAGATATTAATGAGTTGAAGGTGTAGTTGGAGGAGTTTTAAATAAAGGGTATTTCTAGATCCAGTGTTTCACCTAGGGATCCCCAATATTGTTCTATAAGAAGGAAAATGGGTGATTGAGGTTATTGGTCTATTAATATCACTATAATTAGGTGACTATCATGAATAAGTATCCACTACTGAGAATTTATTTCTTCTTAATGTAGTTTAATGTGATGAGGTTGTTCTTGAAGATTAACCTCAGGTCAGGCTATCACAATCTCTGAGTTTGGGAAGAGAATATACTAAAATGGAATTCAATTATCACTATGAAAACTATTATTTATTGATTATACCTTTTATCAAAAATAAAATTATAATTGTGTTCATGGGACACATGAACTGGATCTTTAAAAACATCTCAGATCGGTTATAGGAAGTCATCATCGACAATATACTAGTGTACTCAGTGTCAGTGGGAGAGAATGTGAGACACTTGAGGATGGACTAAGACACACTCTGAGAGAAACAACATTATGGGAGGATTTTAATGTGAAATATCTTGATTTGATAGGTCCACTTCTTGGGACATGTCATATCAGAATAGGAAGTATCAGGGGACCTGGTGAAGGTTGAGACAGTGCTAGCTTTAGAGCCACCCAAGAGTGTGAGAGCTGTGAGAAGCTTTCATAGGTTGGATGGATACTATCAGATATTTATATTCAATTTATTCAATATTGAATCAACCTTTCCCACATTTAACCAAAATGGGTTACCTTTCATGCATACATAGACGAGATATATGTATTTTTAGGATTTGTGTTAGAGGCTAAAAAGCATCCCCATCTTGAGACTACCAGAGGAGGGTTTTGAGTATATAGTTTTAATTAATGCATCTTGAAACAGGATTGGAGTAATTTAAATATAGAGGTATAAAATTAATTCTTATGGGTCCTAATAGATAATACACCATGGGAAGAACTATGTGACCCACAATCTTGATTTTCTAGTAGAGGCCTTTAACCTATATATGTGGATATATTATTTTATGGTTGAGAGGTTTATCATATACTCTGACCAAAAGATTCACAATCATATATTTTCATAGAAAAATTTTATACTACAAGAAAGTTATTAAATTTAGGTGTTTTTAGTAGCAGTTTATAAAACCACCTCTTAACTCAAAAAAATATTCCTCACCCCCTTTTTTAGTGATGCTTTTATAAAGCATCGATATTTATATGTGTTTTTAAGACCATCATAAAATAAATAAATATTGTATTTCAAGGTGGATTTCCTTTAAAATGATATTAATGTTTAAAAAACCCCAACACCCTCTCATTCTCCCTCACTTCCACTGGACGTTGCCTCTCATCCTCAGTCTCCCCCACACTATCGATTGATGCCGGTTTCACACTGCCATACATGCCTTCAACTCTCCCTCACAACTAAACAATAATGAAACCCTCATATTCTCCCCCTAAGTAATTATCAATGATATAAATCCTCTTGGACTCCCCCTTGATGATACTTTATGCTGGATTATCTAACATATTGTCCTTGATGTTAGATCCCCCTCTCTGATTCCCTCTTTGACTCTAGAACACTAGACCCTAACATTGATATTTGGTGAGATTTTTTATATTCATTTCAACCTAATCATAGGAAATTGATTTTGTGATATATTTTCAGTCATAATTAAATAATAGAGTTTGGGTAAGTGATTTTCCTATGCTAATTATCCTTTAATTCTTGTATTTTAGTGTATTTATGAATTTGTTGTGTTTGAGGGGTATTTTTAGATTGATTGTTCCTTTTAGAAAATAAATAGTTTTTAACATATGACAATATAATTATGTTTTATATTTTATAGTGTAATTAGTTAGATACATACTAAAATTTGGATTACCTTGAATCAGAATACATCTTAATATATTACAGGTCTGAAAATGTTTTTTGAATTTTTCATTTTAAAGTTGATTTGTGGATTAATGAATCAAATTCAAATATACTAATTTAAATTTCAGTAAATTGTTTAATAGAGATAAATTATTTGAGCACTTGATATTTAAAATATATCCTCCTCATTATGTGAATTTTATTTGGAATGGACAAGAGAATTTTATAGATAATTTGCGTTGTAATTTATAGATTAAAAATAAACAAGTCAATACTCCGATAGTGGGTAATGAAATTTAAATCATGATAAATGACGTTTTTAGAAAATTAGGAAAACACCATCAATAATAAAACAAATCAGTTTATTTAGTTATTTATGTTGTAGATATTAATGACAATTTCAGAATTATAAGACAACCTGATTAATAGAATAACATATTAATGGTTGATGATGAGGAAATTAATACATATGAAGAATAAACCATTCAAATAAATGAGTTTTCAAAATTAGATGTAGATAGAAATCAATAATTGTATAATGGATGTTTAACTAAACAATAATGTAGATTTTATTCAACAAAAATAAAGATTATATGAATATCAACGTCTCAATGGACATACCAAGAGAAGAGGAAGAATCAAGGGGGCCTAAAATATTTGAGACCAAGGGAATCTCTACTAATGATATTAACACCTTCCAGTTTCAAACATTTTAAATCATGAAAAAACAATCTCTCCATACCAGAATTGTCGATCGAGGCATTGTATTCCATAGCCATAGTACCTTCGTTCTGGATATGGGAAATATTTATATCAACATCCATTATGTTTTTTCCCTTTCTAACAATATAATAAATAGACCAAGGAACAAAACCTTTCCCAGTGATAACATTATCTGAAATTCATGAATATGTTTCAGCTTATGTAATCTAAATATTTATTTTCATGAATATTTTAAGACCAATAAACCGGCCATCGCCTCAGCATATAAGGAAATATCTTGCTTGATTATGATAGAAAAGTTAAAGATAGTCAATCCACTGGTGTCCCTAACAATGCCTCCCCATGGATCTAACCAGAAATAGAAGATCCATCATTGTTAAGTTTTGTTTACCTTGGAGGAGGATTACAACATATCCAGTTACCTTGATGAGTAAAAGCATATCCAAATATCCTATAGAAGAATAATTTCTTCAAATAAGGCGCCTCGTTACATTTTCCAAAAGCCCTGATAAAATCAATGTGAAGATATTTTATTTTTCATATAATCATTCAGCCATTATAAGTATTTCCCTCATAAATTAACTGATTCCTCTCCTACACAGCCACGAGTAACCATCCTGTATAATGACAACACTTGAAATTCTTTCAGAACTACCAACACCCAATCCATGAAACCATCGATCAATAAATGACTGATTGGACATAGGTGGAGAAGAAAGGGAAGTGAAATCACCAACAGAAATCCATAAATCATGATCTCATTCACTATCAAGGAAAATATGGTCAGATATTTCTTCTCTATTAATTTTGGAGAAAAAACATCTAGAATAAATACAAATCCCACACTGCTTAAAATTTTCATTAGTAGGAGTAACTCCATTTTGGATTTTCCATGTAAATAAGTTATATTTCATGGGAATAGATTTAATCTAGAGTGTATTATTCCATGAATTGACTGGAATCTGCAAGTTAAGGATCCTAAGACAATCCTTCCTAGTGAAGGAGGTAGAAGGAGAAGGGGTAAAGATACACTTATCAGGTTTTGAGGATAATATAATGAGATGGAATAGAACCTACGAATTGCTTCCAAACACTGTATTAGTAAATTTTGGGTTCTGGAAACCTTCTTTGAAAGATATATAAGTAGCAGGACATCCTAGATACCCAGTTAACTCACCACTCCAGTTGTGATGCCAAAATAATATATCACCATTCCCAACCAACCAATAAGAAAAAGGATTAATATCAATAATAATAGAGCCAATATCAGACCCTAATTGATAAATATTACAATTCAATAAAATCCTATCTCCCACTCAAGTACCATGCATAGTTCTTCCCTATAGTGTGTGACATTCCAGGACCTCCCATGACAGTTTTTCATGTATTCACCTAATAGTATCTTATAGACTACGAACATTAATTCATCCTTTATTCATAGGGTGGGCCATTTTATCCCATGACAACCATTTCCTTTTATCCATGGAAATAGGATCCCATAAAAAATTTGCAATAATTATATCAATGTTTTTGATCACCCCCATAAGAACTTTGACAGAAGAAATGAAATGAATGGAAGAATCAAGCAGTACACTATTAATCAAATATATTTTGTCCCCAAATAAAAGATATTATTTCTCCAATTAATAATACGAGCCAAATTATTGCTGATCATAATCTAAACATCATAAATATGAAGTCTCATAGATGATGTAGGTACACCTAGAAAATAAATAGGCAATTTCCCCTTCTGGATGTCCAGGATATGACTCAAAGACTTCACAAGACCTGATGAACATGTACTTGATATATAAAAATATCTCTTTCTTTTGTTAATGACTTGACCACTCAAAAATCCATACTTATCCAAGAAATTATTTAATCCACAAAGTAACCTGTATGATGCATTCAGGAAAATACTAATGTCATCTGAAAACATTAGATGAGATACCAAAGAGGATCCCATCCTACGCCTGTATAGAAGAATAACATGTTGATTTAGGCTTCTATGGATAATTCGACTGAGAACATCTTGAATAATAATAAAAATAATTGTAGAAATTGGATCCCACTATCGGATACCTCGAGTAGATTTTAATAAACCATATCTTCTCCCCAAAAAGAAACATCCAACTATGAAAAGTAATAACATCGAAAGAGAAAATCAATGTTCCTAGTGGAAAAGGCCATACCTAATAAGACTTTGTTGATAAATCCACATTCCATAAGATCATAATATTTTTTCATAAGAAGTTTAATATCTAAATTACAGCCTCATGTTTTATGGTTAATGTATATAATCATTTATTGGTCCAAGTAAATAGACCCCTAAATGTTACGAGCCTTCAAAAAACCATGCTGCTTAAGAGAAATCCACTGTGGAAGATGAATGGACAACCTAGAATTTATAAGATAGGAAAGAATTATATAAGACACATTACATATGCTTATAGGACGGTAATAGATAATAGAAGTATGACTTTTGGAAATGGGAATGAGTACAACAATGGTGGAACTAGTAGCACGAGGTAACTATGCACCCTTGAAAAAGTTATGGATCGCTTCAATGAGGACAAACTTAATAATATTTCATGAGGATCTATAAAAGGCATCAGGAATGGAATCAGATCCAGTAATAATGTCTAGATTATGTTTCATCATAGCATTAAAAATATCATTTTCTTGAGGCAGGGATTCCAATTCATCATTATTATTGTCCGAAACATAGTGAGGAAAAATATCAAGTAGATTTTTGGGTATATTAAAATATTCATTAGGAATATTTACATTAGTACCAGAAATAAGGTATCTATGATGAGAGAAATCTTGGTCCCAACTGTTTCTCTATCTTCTGAAAAATTCTCATTTTCAATTAGAATATTTGGATTAAAAAACTTTTTCCTTTCCTTGATAAATGCTTGAAAATAAGCTGTATTTTTATATCCTTCTTGCAACCACTTGATCCTTTATTTATCTTGGATATACACTCCTTATTATGAAGTAAATCTTATATATTATCTTTTTTATAGGAAAGATTCTTAAAGACCCAATCATCCCATTCCTCTTCCAGACATCGTTCAAGACAATCAGTTTCCTTCTTGGAGTTATGAAAGTCCCTATCTGGAGGAAAGAGATCGTTTGTCTATACTTTTATTTTTATCTTGAGTCATCTAAGTTTGTCTTGGTCAACAATACAAGAATGGACTTGAATAGGTTCTTCCCAATATTGTCTCACTAAATCATGGAAGATTGGATCCTCATTCTAATGAAGAAAATATCTGAATCTCTCATGATAATCAATTCTAGAAGATATAGTGATTAATAGTGGAGAATGATCAGAAACCCCACTTATCAAGTGTTCTACTTTAGTATTACCATATTTGGACAATGAATGTATATTTCTCAAACATTTTTCTAGGAGAACCCATGATATATTAGTACCCTTTTGATTATTGCACTACCTAAACTTGTCTCCTAAATATCCAAGGTGAGGCAACCCTTTTCTAACCATAAATTGATTGAATTAATTTCTATCCATATTAAGAAAAGGCCCTCTCCCCCAATTCTCATCGGGGTAATCCATAATATTAAAATCATCTCCAATAAACAATGGAATATTATCAGGATCAAAATAATTAAGATTAATCCATAAAAGCAACATGTGTGGGGGATTAGAACTCCCATAAATGAAAGAGAAAAATAAAGCATGAAAGTCTTAAGATGCTTTGATAGTGATGAGTTGATCATCTTCTTGAATATAATCCACTATAAAATAATTATGAAAAAATATCTATATATGATGATTAACCTGGTCATCATGAAAAAATACATGCATTTTGAGTTTTTTGGAAAAATCACCAACCCTGTCTGGGTGTTGTTTGTGTTCAAGAATACAAATAATAAAAATATTTTGTTTAGATAACTCAGAAGAAATGAAATCTATTTTAACCTGGTTTCAAAGACCTGATGCATTCCATATGGAGACATTGATCATTTAAAACAATGAGTTATGGGATTGGCTCAAGAACATTTTTCCTTCTCAAAGTGGGAGAGAAATATCACCTTCTGTGATTTAGACTATGCACTGGTGTTAGCTCTATTAACCTTTGGAGGGAAAAATAATGAAGGAGGGGAGGAGTTAAAATTGTGTTTTTCCCCTTCCTGTATGGGGTGAATGAATCTATTTCTCTTGTTCTATTAGAAGAAGTGTTTTCCACAATTTCCTTCAAGAAGAGTGAAATAGGATAAGAAGTAAAACCATCTAATGAAAATCTAGTTGATGATAGGATAATGTCTGAAGTTTCCATCTTCTGATTAGGATCATTTTGGGATTCTATGTGAGATAACAACATAGGTCCATTATATTGAGGAATCATACTTCTACTATATTAAAATAATCTGAAGATAATAGGCGCTTTGAAAGGAAGGAGAAACAATCATTAACCTAAAATTGTGTTTTAGGTCTAGGTATATATGGAACAATCTTCGTACCAGTCATCCCAGATTCTGGAATCTGATCATTCAATAGAACAAAATGATAGACAATAGACACCTCATCAATTATCTGATTCCCTTCCAATATCCCTTCAGAGAAATTATCATGATCACGAAATTGGTTATCTTTATCAAATCTAACTTCCCGAAAATGCCTTTGCATCCTCCCTAGATGATCATGTCGGCATGTCTGCAAATAGTGACATTAAAGAAGGCAATTTGAGAAAAATCTTCGAAATATAGGATATACAATATATTGGTTCCAAGAAAAGGAATCTTGTACCATAGAACATGTTTTTTTGGTACCGGCTAAGACAAATTCATTTCTACAAAAATTCGAGCCATCGATATATCTGCACCCGATTTAGTCATTAAATCCGAGCATAAGAAACCACTAAGAGAATCACCAATTAGTTTCATAAATCCTTCACTTTGGAAAGGAAGGGGAAGACCTTAGAGATTGATCCAAACTAATGCCGCCGAGATTTCCTTGCCATGATGAGCATCCAATGACCATCTGGATAGGCTAAATTTCCATCGACCAATAGAATGAGGGGAAAAACACTATACCAAAATAAATTCTTCCTAAGAACCCAGGATGAGACAGAAAGATTTTCTATGAATTTAGGAAATTTATACCATTAATTGAATACCCAAAGAACTAAAAATACATTTGAAAATAGAATAAAGGTGTTTGGAACCCCAAAATGGGCAATCAATGTCCATCACAAGAAATCCAATGCCTCCTCAAATAAAGACATGGGAATTCCATACAGATCCGGGATCCTACATGAGAAATATATGGCTTGGCCGTAGGAATTTCCAAGAAATACAGAAGAATAAAAGAAGGAGAACCATCGCAATGAACATCCCTAAATAATTTAGGGGAATGTGAAACATATGGATATGTGGTGATTAAAGAATTTTGGAGAGTAGAGGACCCTAAATCGAAGACCATCAGAGATGATGTTATCTTTTATACTAAAGTTTCAACACATCAAATGTTTGTGTGGAATTATAAATATATCAATTTCCTTTATATTACAGTTATTGTGTGATGTATTTACTGAATCTAAGACCACTATATCATTTTATGATATGAAGAATACTATTAATGTAACACCCCATGATTTCATAGCAAGTTATTTATTTTAAATTCAATAGCTTGCGCTACAAGCAACATTGAGTTTGAGCACACCACGACTTACCAAACTAGCCATTCAAAAGTGGTTATGAATAGTATTCATGTGATTTTGAATTTATATAATACATATAATTTTAACTTATGTATAATGTGTTTCTTAAACATATTATAAGATCAAATTCAATTTTTCAGATAAAAAAAATGTATTTTTAAAAAAAATCAATTTTAACACATTTTAATGGAGAACCCTTTTTAAATCCAATATTTAACCCTTTTACATATTCATGTTGACAAAATAAAATTATTCTTTAGAATCAGGACATCTAAATTTACTTTGGATGAAATTTTGTTATTTTTCTAATAATTTTCATTTTTTATGAATAGTGGGAAATGCTGTATTTTAATTCCAAAATGCCATTTAATATAATTTATTTATAAGATTAAATTATATTTTAAATTGGTTTTGAAGTGTAATTAGATTATATTTTTACCCTTTAATCCAATGTTGTTCATTTAAATTAATTTTACTTTGAAATTATACATAAACTAGTGTCATTGTTTTGATAGTTATTGTTTCTTAAAAACATGCTATTTGTTTTGACAATGAGAATTAATTTTAAATTAATTAATACAACTTCTATGTTTTGAATTTGGTAAAATAGACATCATTTTTGATTTCGGAATATCAAATATAGCATATGCTGAATTTTTGGTGTTTTTCTAGAAAAACTTCAATTTTTGATGAATAATGAAACCACTAAGTAGTAGTTAGAAATCCAACATTTTCATTTAAATAAAATTTCACGGCTTATGTGAATTGAATTTTGAAAATCCGAGAAAAATGGTTATTATTAGTAAGTAAAATGTGGTTCAATAAGATGAAAATAATTATTGATGAATAGTAACTTTTGACTTTTATTTACAACGATTAAAGGTAAATAGGGTAATTCAAGGTAAAAAGAATATTATAATAATAAAAAATTACCTTAACACTTGTCCTAACCTTATTGGATGAGTAATAGCTGACCATGGGCATCCTTTGGTAGATTTTGGGACCCCATGGAGCCACTTATGAAGGATAATGACACATTATTTTAATTAACTTAAAGTAAAGGAAAAAATGACAAAAAAAATATATTTTAGTAAATCACTTTTTACCTGGAGTTATATAAGTCATATTTATGACTATAAGTATTCATTGGAAAGATAAAACGTTTTCCAACATTATGGTTTTTTTTATAATTTTTATGCATTAAATCAATTAAATTATTTATGACACAATAATGACGTATAATTTACCTCATTAATAAATGATTTAAATAAATAAGATTATTAATATTAAAACAACATCCAAAACCTGTAAAATTCTTATTGGATGATTTTATTTCGACCATGATTCATCTTATCTTTGACGTTAATTAGTTGTGGACCTTTAGAAATATAATATCACTATAAAATAAAATAATATTTTCACACTTTCCTAAAGAGCCTCTCCTCCCCCTTATAAAAGGACACCACTTCTAACCCACTCCACACACCACTCAAGCCCCTTGGATCATCGAACCCTTGCCCAAATAAGCTCTCTAGATCTCTATATTACACCTAGATGCCTTACCATAAGCATAAATCACTTCAAGAAGTCATTTTGGTTCAATCCAAAGGAAGTTACCCAAATTAAAGGTGATGGTTTCTCTTAAATTATTTTGTTTTATTTTGTTTTATTTTACTTCTCCAACCCCCCTAAACTCTATTTATTCCTTTATTTTATAAAACCACCATTATCCTCAATAAAATAGAATATTTTTATGATAAGGATTCAAACTAAACTTACACACACCTCCATCCAATGGGGGAAGAACATACTGTTTCTGTGGTTGGCAAACTAACGCCTCACGAAATGATGATTGTTTGATTATCTCCTACCACCTCTCATGGTGGCCATTTAAATGGGACTATATTTATATATGAAATATATTATGTTTATGTTTTCTTTGTGATTCTATATTTTCCATTTATATCATACCATTATGGTTTGCATTATGGGTAAAACGTGATAATTTCATTTGAGGAAGTGCGGACTACCACCCCCTCAAAGTGATATGAATCGTTAATAACTTATATGGGATGTATAAAGTATGGAGTTAATGATATTATACATTTTATTATACTTTAATTATAATATAACTATGTATCATTATGTTTTAATTCCATTAAAATACAAAATGGAAATGAAAGTAGCATTCATGCATACGTACGGCTTACCGTCTCCTTGAACGGTGCATTTCATTTATTATCTCCAAATGTTATGTACTGTTATAAATAAATATATATAATGTATATATAATATATATATGAAAAATAAATCATGTATATAATTCTTGAGATAATGGACTTTTGAACACATGGAAAAATTGAAATTATAATAAGTTCATTTTGACTCATGTTCCGAACATCAATAAAATATCCAATATAAACTCTAGTAATTAATTGTTATAGCAAAGTAATAAGTGATATAAAAGGAATAAAAAAATTAAAAATGTTATTAATAAAGTATAAATTAACTTTAGTTTATTATTCTGGGAGAAAAAGTAACATACAGGACAAGTCGGACTTGAGGTAAGGTGTTTCTTATCTCACTCTTAATTCCGTGAGATTTCCATTATTCGCCACTTATTTATTGCATGTGGTGTATTGTGCACTACCATTTGATTTATATTATCATGATTCTATTTATATTAATGGTATTCTGTGATTCATTATGTGGTTATTAATTTTTGGTCATATGACTCAATTGATTACAACAAAGTGAGGGTTTTTCATCTCACTTTTTATTCCCGTGAGATTCATGCTATATTGGACACTATTTCCTTTTATGTGGTGCATGTACTACCCATGATTGTATTTTTTTGTAATATAATTAAATTTTTGGGTATTTATATCTTCATTTTATGATCCATATTTCATTGTATGTATGTTTCTTAAGTTACTAAATTGGTAAGGGATTGTCAAATTTCAATTTCCACTCATTCGGCTTTACGTATAATTCATTGATTATTTTACTCCAAGATTATTGGTGTAATCAATATTTATTATTTAGTTAGTAATTTCCACTCACCTTTCTGTGGATATACTTTTGATACACATAATCACTCCATTTATAAATTCTAAAGTCATCAATATGAACCTGATAAAAGTAATTTTTATTCAATATCCATTCATTGAGTTAAACATCCAATTCATTGGTGTTGTTTTTATAAGAATACGTGTGAATATTCTCTGATTGATTTATAATGAATATCCAATCATATTGATTGTATTTATATTTTTCACACATAATTATGTCATTTATTTATCTTAAACCTAAGGATACGGTCTTTATAATGGATTTCATCTCAACTTACATTCCATTGAGTCTTCTTTGTTGTTATGCACCAATTAATTTTTATTTGGTGTATATACTGTACTTTGACATTATATATCATGAATCCATTTATTCTCATGATATTATAATGTTTTTATTACCTCAATTATTTTTATTCAAGTGTGTCTCATTTGGTTAGGAACTATAACTAAAATATCATTTTAAATGTTTTAAATATTTGTTCTTCTAAATATTTCTCACTAACATCCATGTAATTTTAAATTGTTTTAAGGATTTATTTATATGGACATTAATGTATTAAAATTAAAATTCCTTTTAAAAGTTCTAATGTGTTATGGTAACCTTTGATACAAATATCTATTTTCAATGGCTTCTTGATAAATAGTGAGACTTTTACATATTTTCAAGAAAAAGGGGCATATTTCTCTCAAATAATTTTGCTGATTATTTTCATCTATGTCAATATACGTCATTGTTCTCTATTAATGTTAATTTATTATTATACAATATTCCATATTGTATTTAATGAGTTTGGTTTGACTGTGGATGTGCTATTTTTATGCCATTCCTGGTTTGTGGTTAAAACTTTGACATTTCATTGCTAGTTTTAATATCAATGTTTAGATTATGTATCAACATTTTCATATGTGGAATGCATTGGACTTAGTAAGTGATGGGTGGAGCCAGCTATAGCTTCTCGATGCATCGGTAAGTATCATGAGACAAACTAGTGTTTTGGCAGAAGGCCTTGAAAAAATATTATTGGTATTCTTGGCATGAGGCCTTTACTACATGGTTATGATGTCCGGAATTATGCATTCCATAATTATGACATTAGCTATTGATATTTCCTGTGGTTATTTGACTAGTAGAATACCCATGACTATGTTTTATTATGGAATTATTTACTCAGCTCAAATTCGTTCCATAAATTGTTCATGTTTATTATTTGTAAAGGCATGAGTTTTCAATTATTGATCATGCCTAATGTTAATGTTATCATCCGTTGTATTTCTTACTCTTACTGAGCATCCGATCTCACCCCTTTATCATGTTTCATTTTCCCAGGATATGAAGAAGTTAGTTATGAGTGACTTGTAAGAATAATATTGGATGCTTGGATGTTTCTAATGGAATAAATTATTGATGTTTTTCTTTTCATGTTGTAATGTTGAACATATGTATGTATCTTTATTCCAAGTCTACTAAACTGACCAGTACTTCGGGACGTGATTCCTTGTAATCATTCCAATGTATTAAAATAATGCATCGGCTCCTAGATTCTGGGGCCGGGGCATTACAGTTGGTATCAAAAGAATTTTAGTACAAACCTTGGAAACTAGATTTAGATAAAATCTGATTTGTTCACATTACCCTAATATAGACTATGAGTATTAGTATAGAAGAAGTTCGTATAATTTTGGTAATGTAGAAATTTTGTGTATTTTCCAAGCAATACATCCCTATCTGGATACGAGAAGGTAGAGGCAGCTCTGGCATAGATGTACCTAGGAGTAAAAACTCTGAGAAGGAGTTTTGTGCTTGACCTAGGGTATCTTGGTACATGACAATGAGCCTTGATTCACTCTTGGTTACGACACTCCCGGGGGATATGCTTAGGATAAGTCACATTTTTGTTACAAACCGAATTGAAGGATTTTAATATAAGATGTTAATAAATAACCATGGTTAATACTAAGGTGTTTCAGCTTTAAAATAAGGTGTCATGATATTTTCTAAATGATTTTATGAATCACACTATGCTTTCTGGTTTTAGTCAACCTAGCAATTTAATTACAGGTTATTACTTTTTAGATGAAAATACAATGTATGAGATAAAATTTATGGTTAAAATATGTTAGGGTTAGTTTTGAAAATTTTATCTAATTTTTGGGAATATTATAAAATTATATAGTTCTTGAAAAAGGAAAACATGCACACCGTGTGACAACCCGTCACATCGAACAAAGCTGTGAGAATCGAACCCACAACCAAAGTGCGATTGAGATTTATCGCCTACCACTGGACTACGTGATGTCCCTGGTTAGTGTGACTAATCTTTTTAGTTAAATGATTTTATTTATTTGGGATCTTACGTCTTATTAAATGTATACCCTTAGTATAAGAAAATTATTTGGTGATTAAGTGATAAATGTTATTTTGGAAGACGTTCGCTCTATTGGGAATACTATATGCCTAAGGAAAATATAATACTATGGGATTTCATTTGAAGAGTAATGGTGCTTTTTTATCTATGTTTTTATTGTGGATTTATATCAATTTGGGTTATTTATGGAAATGATTAACCTATCATAGAGAATATGTGATTAGGTTAATTACTTTTAAGTATGTGACTTTAAGAGTAGTCGATAATATTTGGAGATACAATTTAATGTGGAAGACCATGTAAGAGAATTATTTTGAGTTTTGGGATTAAATATTAGTTTGTATTATATTGAAATATTTTATGGACAATTGTCTATTTGATGGTATTTATTGGACTTTGGGTATTGTTGGATTAATTTTAGAAATTAAGATCAGTGTTTCTTTCTCTAAAGTATTATCCCTTTGGGATCATCTAATCCTTTCCTAACCATTTTGGTTTTGGTTAATCTCTAAATAAAAGGGAAATATATAGTTTATCCATTGCGGATTATGATATTCTCTATAAGTCTATTCTAGTGCTTAAGGGGTGACCAAGTCATCTTTAATACTCATCATTTTGAGTAAAAGATGAGTTTGTGGTAAGAATTAGATGAAGGATGAAACTATACTTGTCAGGTATATTTTTGTTTTCATATTATATGAATAAATTAATTATTGAACTTTAGGGAAGGGATATTAAAACCAAAAATGTGTTATCCTAATTCTTTATGTTTTCTTGAACCGATGATATTTTAAATCGTCATAGATTAATGGTTTAAGGCCCTCAATTTTACACTTTTTTGTGATTGATGACCTCAATAAATCCCTATAAATATTTACGTTTTCCCTCCAATTATGTGTCTCTAATTGCAACCAATGTTCTCCTAATCAAGATCATAATTTGATGGTGACTTTTTCATCTCCCTTTCCCTCTTATTAAGACTAAATTTTATTAACCCAATTTTCGATGTGTGTTTTCCACAAATGTATTTTTCTATCTTGAACCTTTTATTTTATAAGAACAATTTCAAATTGCAAGGACACAATTTATTGAAGGAGGGGAGAATGTAACACCCAAATATTTCTTATTACGTTATTTTCTTTAAATTCAGTAGCTTGTGCTACACGCAACATCGAGTTCGAGCGCACCGCGACTTACCAAACTAGCTGTTCAAAAGCGGTTATGAATATTATTCACTAGATTTTGAATTTTATATACTTCATATAATTTTAACTTATGTATTATGTGTTTCTTAGACATATAATAAGAACAAATTCAATTTTTTAGATAAAAAATGTATTTTTGAAAAAAAAATTCAATTTTACCACATTTTAATGGAGAACCCTTTTTAAATCCAATATTTCACCCTTTTCCATATTCAATTTGACAAAATAAAATTCTTCTTTAGAATTAGGATATCAGAATTTACTTTGGATGAAATTTTGGTATTTTTTAATAATTTTCATTTTTTATGAATAGTGAGAAATACTTTATTTTAATTAAAAACTTCCTTTTAATCTAATTTATTTATAAGGTTCGATTATATTTTAAATTTTTTTTGAAGTTTAAATAGATTATATTTTTACCCTTTAATCCAATGTTGGTCATTGGAATTAATTTCTCTTTGAAATTATACATAAACAAGTGTGAATCTATTAATAGTTATTGTTTCTTAAAAACACGCTATTTGTTTTGAAAACGGCAATTAATTTTAAATTAATTAATAAAACTTCAATGTTTTGAATTTGGTAAAATAGTCATAATTTTTGAATTCTAAATATCAAATATAGATTAGGCTGAATTTTTGGTATTTTTCTGGAAAAACATCAATAATTGATGAATAGTGAAACCACTAAGTAGTAGTTAAAAATCCGACTTTTTCATTTAAATAAAATTTTACCGCTTATCTGAATTGAATTTCGAAAATCTGAGATACATGGTTGTTATTAGTAAGAAAAATGTGGTTCAATAATATGAAAATAATTTTTGATTAATAGTAACTTTTGACTTTTATTTACCGCGGTTAATGGTAAATAGGGTAATTCAAGGTAAAAAGAATATTATAATAATATAAAATTACCTTAACACTTGTCCTAAACTTATTGGATGAGTCATGTCTGACCATGGAAATCCCTGGGTCAATTTTGGGACCCCATCGAGCTACTTATGAATGATAATGACACTTTATTTTAATTAACTTAAAGTAAAGGAAAAAATGATAAAAACAAATATCTTTTAGTAAATCAATTATTACATGGGGTTATATAAGTCATATTTTAGACTATAAATATTAATTATAGAGATAAAACTATTTCCTACATTATGGTAGTTTTTTTATAATTTTTAGACATCAAATAAATTAAATTATTTATGACATGATAATGATGTAGTATTTACCTCATTAATAAATGATTTAAATAAATAAGCTTATTAATATTAAAAAAATATCCAAAACCTATCCAATTATTATTGGATGATATTATTTAGACTATGAGTCATCTTATATTCGATGTTAATTAGTTTTGGACCTTCAGAAACAGAATATAACTATATAATAAAATAATATTTTTACACTTTCCTAAAGAGCCCCTCCTCCCCCTTATAAACGGACACCACTTCTAACCCATTTCGCATAACACTCATGCCCCTTGGCTCTTCCAAAAATTACCAAATAATCTCTCAATATCACTCTCTTACACCTAGAAGCCTTACCTTATGCATAAGTCACTTTAAGAAGTCCTTTTGGTTCAAACCAACGGAAGTTACCCAACTTAAAGGTAACAGTTTCTCTTAAATTCTTTTGTTTTATTTTGTTTATTTATTTATACAACACCCATAAACTCTCTTTATTACTTTATTTTATAACACCAAAGGTATCCTAAATACACTATGATGTTGTTATGATAGGTATTCGAACTACACTTACACACACCTCCATCTAATGTGTGAAGAACATACTGTTTCTATGGTTGGAAAACTAACGCCTCACAAAATGATGATTCTTCGATTATCTCCTACCGCCTCTCATGGTGGCCATTAAGATGTAGTTGTATTTATATATGATATATATTTTGTTTATGTTTTCTTTTTTTCTTCTGTATTTTCCATTTATATCATACCTTTATGGTTTCCATTATGGGTAAAACGCGACAATTTCATGTGAGGAAGTGCGGACTACCGCCCCCTAAAAATGATATTAATCGTTAATGATTTATTTGGGATGTATAAAGTATGGAGTTAATTATATTATATATGATATTATACTGGAATTATAATATACCTATGTATCATTATGTTTTAATTCCATTAAAATACAAAATAGAAATGAAAGTAGTGTTCATGAGTACTTACGACTTACCGTCTTCATGAATAGTGCATTTCATTTCTTATCTCCAAATGTTATGTACTGTTATAAATACATATTTATACTGGATATATAATATATATATGATAAATAAATCATGCATATCATTCTGGAGATAATGGAATTTTTACCACATGGAAAAATTGTAATTATAATAAGTTCATTTTGACTCAAGTCCCAAACATCAATAAAATATCTAATATGAACTCTAATAATTAATTGTTATATCAAGATAATTAGTGATATAAAAGGAACAATAAACATTAAAAATGTTCTTAATCAAGTATAACTTAACTTAATTTTATTATTCCGGAAGAACAAATAACATACAAGACAAGTCGGACTTGAGGTAGGGGTTTCTTATCTCACTCTCAATTTCGTGATATTTCCATTGTTCGACACTTATTTGTTACACGTGGTGTATTCTCTACTATAATTTGATATGTATTATCATGATTATATTTATATTCATGGTATTATGTGATTCATTTTTTGGTTATTAACATTTGGTCATACGACTCGATTGATTACAATGAAATAAGGGGTTTTCATCTCACATTTTATTCCCATGAGATTCATGCTATATTGGCCACTATTTCCTTTTGTGTGGTGCATGTACTTCCAATAATTGTATTCATGGTGTAATAAACTTTAATTTATGGGTATTTACATATCTATTTTATGATCTATATTTTATGGGATGTATGTTTCTTAAGTTACCAAATTGGTAAGGGAATTTCAAATTATAATTTCCACCCATTCGGCTTTACGTATACTTCATTGATTATTTTACTCCAAGATTATGTGGGTAATAAATATTTATTATTTAGGTAGTAATTTCCACTCACTTTTCTGTGTATATACTTTTTATTCACATAATCACTCCATTTATAAATTCTAAAGTCATCGATATGAACCTGATAAGAGAAATTTTAACTCAATCTCTATTCATTGAGTTAAACATCCAATTCATTTGTGTTGTTTTTACAAGAATAGTTGTGATTATTCTCTGATTGATTTACACTTAATATCCAATCACATTGAGTGTATTTATATTGGTCATGCATAATTATGTCATTGATTTATCCTTAACCTAAGGATACGGTCTTTATAAGGGATTTCATCCCAACTTACATTCCATTGAGTCTTCTTTGTTGTTATGCGCCAATTCACTTTTATTTGGTGTATATACTGTACTTTGACACAGTATATCATGAAAACCATTATTCTCATGATATTATAAAGTTTTTATTACCTCAATTATTTTTATTCAAGTGTCTCTCATTTTTTTAAGAACTTTAACTAAAATATCTTTTTAATTGTTTTAAAGATTTACTCTTCTAAATATTTCTCATTAATGTCCATGTAATTTTAAATGGTTATAAGGATTTATTTATATGGACATTAATGTTTTAAAATTAAAAATCCTTTTAAAATATTCAAAGTGGTATGGGACACTTTGATTCAAAAATCTATTTTAAATGGATTATTGATAAATAGTGAGACTTTTACTTGTTTTCAAGAAAAAGGGGGATATTTCTCTCAAATAATTTTGATTATTATTTTCATCTATCTCAATATCCTTCATTATTCTCAATTAAGGTTAATTTATTATAATACAATATTCCATATTGTATTTAATGAGTTATTTTTGACTATCGATGTTCTATTTTTATGCCATTCATGGTTTGTGGTTAGAATATTGACATTTCATATGATAGTTTTAATATTAATGTTTAGACTATGTTTCAACCTTTTCATATGAGGAATTCATTGGACTTAGTAAGTGGCGGGTGGAGCCCACTATATCTCCTAGATGCATCGGTAGGTCTCATGAGACAAACTAGTTTCTTGGCACAAGGCCTTGACAAAATCTTATTTTTAGTCTTGGCACGAGGCCTTGACTATGTGGTTATGATGTTTGGCATTATACATTGCATCATTATGAGATTAAATATTGATATTTCATGTGGTTATTCATCTAGTAGAATACCCATGACTATTTTTTATTGTGGAATTATCTACTCAAATCATATTCCATCCATAAAGTGTTCATGTTTATTATTTGTAAAGGCTTGTGTTTTCAATTATTGATCATGCCTAATGTTCATGTTATCTTTCACTGTATTTCTTACTCTTACTGAGCATCTAAGATCACCCCTTTCTCATGTTTCATTTTCCCAGGATATAAAGAAGTTTTTTATGAGTAACTTTTAAGAATAATCTTGGATTCTTGGATGTTTCTAATGGAATAAATTAGTGTTTTTTTCTTTTCATGTTGTAATGTTGAACGTAAGTATGTATCTTATTTCCATGACTACTAAACTAATAGGTCATTCGGGACTTGATTCCTTGTAATCATTCCAATGTATTAAAATAATTCACCGGCTTCTGGATTCTAGGGTCGGGACATTGCAATTAAAAATCCTAGACTAAATTATCTGAATATACATGTATGTCCCAATGATTTTATTCTTTATTAGAAAGAATAATTGAATAGAGGAAAGTGAAAAAATGCTTTCTTCTAGATGTAAATCAATAAATAATGATATTAGTTTGAATATATGCACTAGCAGAAAGAAACGTAAAAATAAAATTCAAACTAAGGTTTTGCATTAATTTTCATTAAAAATATGGTTTTAAAGATTATTTATGTCATATTAAACCATAGATCATATGATTTGGAATTCTTTACATAATAATAATGACGTGTTCATGTGATATACATGAGATTTAAAATCATTTAATACCTTGGATTCATTAAATCCATTTATCTATTATAATCATAGAAATATTTATTGGGGATTGGTATCTGATGGATTCAATCCTTTTGGGAGTTTAATTTGTAGTAAATTGATTTGGATAGTTAATTTTATCCCTTATAATCAACCTTCCTAGTATATATTAAATATAATTTATTCTATATATTGATGATTATTCATACAAATAAAATACATAGATGTTACATTTCTTATTCAAGAATTACCAAAGTTATGGAATGAAGTTTTATAAACACACAATGTATTTACCATTAAAATATTCAAAATTGATGATGCCCTTATGTGGAATAATGGTTACTTTCCTATACTAGGAAATTTTTACTGTTGGATCATACACACTGGATTAATTTGTTCTTTATGTAACTTTTATTCTGAGTCTCAGTGGGTACCAAATAGCAGACAGTGTTGGTTTATGTGTCATCATTTCTTCCATGATTTTTATAATATATTTTGGTTTAACAAGACATTTTCCATGGAAAAAATAATTTGAGGCTTCCAGAAAAATTATTATCAGGATAAAAATGCTTAACATAATTATCAAATGTTTGTATAGTGTTCAGAAAAAATAGATGAATAGAAGTGGAAAACGAGTTAAAACACCATTAGTTACAATTAGTACATAATAATAGAATAAAAATAACATATTTTTTGATCTATAATATTAGGAATTTGATTTCTTACATCATAATATTGACATTATGAACATTGAGAATAATGTGTGTGATAATGTGATTTTTACCATTATTAGTAAGAAGGGAAAACCAAAGGATCATCTAAATGATCTGAAGGACTTAGAAAAAGTCAATATAAAACATGATAAATGGGAAGATTCGAATGGTAAGTATCCAAAGGTTATTTTTTCAATAAAAACCAATCATAATTTTTTACCCTATCAATGATTCAAAATAAATGAATGTTCCTGATGGGTATTCTAGTAATATTTCATGGTGTATTGATTTGAATCACCGTAAGATACATGGATTGAAAATTCATGACTAACATGTATTTATGGTGGATTTTCTACCTTTAGAAAAGAATAAATTTTTACATGATAAAATAGTCATCATTCTAATTGAATTGTGAACATTCAGTGGAATTTTTTTTCAGAAAACATTAATCCCCAAGGAATTGGATAAAAATCATGAAATAATTATACAGAAATTATGTCATTTGGAGATGTTATTTCCCCCATTATGTTTTAGTATGATGATTCATATGATGGTTTATTTTACCAAATAAGTCAAAGTTATATAGACCATACATTATCGATGGATATATCATAGAGATAATTGCTTTATTCTATTATTGATTTCATTTAATAATAATAGTAATCTTAGAAAATATTTAAAAACATTATTTATTAATTTCATAAATTTTTTCATTAGGTATCATGGTGAATTCATTTCTTATGTGAAAAATAAATCTTATACTGAAGGAAATATTATGGAAGTTTACATTGTTAATGAGTATTTAAATTTATGTTTAAGGAATTTATATTTAATAGAGAAAATATTAAATTAAGTGGGATCCGTTAATGATAATCCAAGTTAATTTGGGGTTAATAATGAGTCACTAATGCTTCCAAAATTAGGTCAAGAATTTTGATAAATATATTCATTTTCATTGAAATATATGTATTTAAGATAAGAACATATATATGTTCTACTCAATACTAATATTGTTTATCCCTATTCCAAATAACTAATGGCATAAACTAAAAGATTTAAAAGTATCTGGACTTTGAATGGGATAGATATAACAAAATATTTTACAAAATAAATTTATGAATAGTTTTCACATTATGTGAGTACAATATCTAATACAAAGTTTGAAAATGTTGATAATTATCAAAATTATATATAATTTTTATATCATATTCAATAGGTAATAAATGATGATAATTGATCTCAACCATCCATATATTTGATGTTTTTAACTCTTTGTACTTTGAATAATTCTAGGATATTTTCTTCTTACAATATTGGTGGTTTCCTGTTTCTGAATAATTAAAATGAGAAATGTTGTAAAACACAAAATAATGTTATATTACGAGTTATATATCATGGTCACTATGAAAATTTCGTTGACATTAACATGTAAAATTGTTATAGGAAACATTTAGTTAGGTTATTTAAATGTAACTTGATTAATATTAATAGGGTTATAAATAAAGACTAATTACTATTTACTTGTGTAAATGTACCAAATTTGATCGATACTAGTGAGTGAGAAGAAAAAAATCTATATATTATGGATTATCAAGAAAAAATTGAATATTATGTTGATAATATTGTAGATGATGGGTGGAGTATTCTTCCTACAAGAAACCAAGAGGCGTGTGTGATATGGGTGATGAAGGTGAAGTAATTTGTGATAGTAAACCCAATTAATTAAAAAAGACTATAATTTTGGTACATGATGATATTGAAAAGTTTAGTCTCATGGGGGAAAGTGATGATGAAGAAGAAGGAAGACATGAAGAAGAAATAATGATAACAGTGGAACATGATAAAACATGACCAACCAAGAATAGAATTTTTATGTTTTTGTATATTAATAAATAGAATGAATGTTATTATATTAATAAATTCAAGGACTATTATATTAAATTATTAAAATAAAGGGATATTATATTCATAGTTATGCCATGCCAAAAGACTTTTAGTGTCAAAAACCTCTCTACATCACAATGTTATCATTCTCCTTTTACGACATAAGGTACAATTGATCACATATCTTGATCATTTTTTTGATCCCATATAAAATTATAATATTATTATTTTATCCATAGGAATGAATTATAAAAATATTTTTTATGAATCAGACAAGAAACATAATGAATAAAAAATTTCATAAATTTACACATAAATTTTTCATTTTTGTTGTTTTATTTTGTTCAATAAATTTTATTAGTCAAATGAATTTAAATATTACTTTAGTATCTCTCATCAAATAATTTTTTAAATAATATGAATAATATATATCATAATATTGTGATAATTATTTAATTTTTTTTGTATGAATCAATGTTGTGATCAAAACAATGTGTACATAAGCCAGTTGTTCAAAAGGAAATAATTTATCCAAAGAACCATTCTTGTTATTATATATTTGATGAATTTTGATAAAATTATAAACTTTGTTGTTGATATAAAAAATTATCTTTAAGTGTATCATTAAAGTATATGAAGTTATAATAATTTGAGGAAATTATTTATATGTTTGAATGACCTTATTAAGTATATTTTTATACTTTCAATCATGTATAAGAAATTTTTTGAAATGAATAAGATGTTTATGATGTGGAGTGTGTGAAATATTTTGAAAATTGAAGTAATGCTGGTTATAGAATATTTAAATGAATTAATTATAATAAAGTGCTAGTTTGAGACTGCAAATTTCATGTTTGTGAATATAGTTCATTCATTCATCTAATTATAATCATGACTATAATGATTGGTTGACATGGTTACCATAATTTGAAACTAATGTGGAATTTTTGAATTACTGTTTGAGGATATTCGATATTGAATCCTAAAGGGAGAGATTATATTTAATGAATTCTATATGATTAAAAAGACAATATAAAGTATTAAAGGTAATGTATTTCCAACTCAAAAGATGATTTCAAATGTTATAATGATACAATATTGGTTTTCCATACAATAACATCTCATGTATCTTCCAACTCAACTGAGCCTATCATATTTTATGAAAATTCTAGGCATGTTCATAGCTACCTGATTACTTATTTCATTATTAAACATTTACCAAAATGGAATTTAGATCAAATCATATATCATTTTATCTATATTAGATTTACTATTTATTGAATACAAACATTACTGATGTGCGGTAAAATAAATTAATAGTAGGACCTAGTGGTGTGACGTGGGGATGGATTGGATAGATAGTAGAATGATCGACTAACAGAGGGTGAGGGGTATACATTTTAGTAGAGCATCCTAGATTCATGTTTGTGTTGTCAATTTTTGAAACATGAAATTTTATAAACTAGGATGTAATTTAATTATTTATTATATATAAATGGATTTTCATTGATGTGCAGAAGTTAATTTTTTTACTGTATTAATTACTTATTTTTTTGTATATATTCCTTTTATATTGGTTTTGGTGGATTAGGCAGTAATTTATTTAACAATTTTTGAAACCACATAACTTGTAGTAGTTTTAATAGATATTAATGATTTGGTGACGATTTTAATCAATGTGAATAAAATATTGGTGCTTAAAACCACTAAGAAAATGAGATAAATTTTGATATTTAGATATCATTTTATGTACCCCTAGTGAAAATTTCAATTATTCAAAAAAATTAATGTTAAATATTTATTCTATAGAAAAAACGCTACTTAATTTTTCACTAAGGAAGACCATCACTAATTAAAATAAAACCATAGGTAAAAAAATTTATCAGTGAAAATGATGAATTACTGGAAAAAACTATCGACAAATATTTAACGATAGACTATTTAGATGAAGTTTTTTAAAACCGCCATGAAACTAATTTAAGGTTGTCTAAACTGCAGAAAAATATAAAATATAATTTTTGTTATCTTCTGATTTACCTATAGTGTGAACATTGGATAGTGGAAGTGGGTAGTTTTCCTCTAGGATTATATGTTCAAGATAGTATATACTCCTGGGAAGGGGAATCTGTTGGATGATACTCTTAGAAAGAAGTCTTGTTGATAATAATTGAGTAAGGCGTTTGAGTAGTTATCCTCATTACAGTTTTATTTAGTGGAGGATAGTGTATCTTATCAACAGTTGATAATTGTTACCCCTCTAATTCTATAATGTATTGGGGAGGGAAAAATTATAGATACTAACTGTGAGACCATTCATGTTTAGATATCCACTAGATATTCAAATAATATATTTTATAAAGGCTGAGAGCATGCCATTTTTTCTTAGGATGGGAAATTATACTATTGATGTAATGAGAGGAGGTTTTGATGGAGTTTCATACACCCCTGGATGGTACATCATAAAGTCCCAAATATTTAGAGAGGTATGGGCTTTTGGGTTACTATTCCAAACCACTCATCTTATGAGTATAATGTTCTCTAAGGGATTAGGGATTGTTGAAGTGTGTTTGGGACTTGTTTGAAGCCTAGATATCCATAATTTAATGGGGTAGACTGAACCGCACAGTCATTACACAGTTAGTGCTAACCATGCAACTTAATCGTTTAGGGAACCCAGGGAATAGGGTTGGTGGCATGGGTTTTCTGCAACTACGTGAGATATTCCACACACCCATATAGGATTTCATGCTTTTCTGATATGACCATTCTTTACATATTGTACATGTTTATAAAATTGTTGTCTCATACCATGCGAGGTGTCTCCTAGGGCAATAGATGCTGCATTTTTTGCGCACGGTCTGGCCAATTACGTGACTAAACCATGAAACCCCATGTTTAAGGCGGATATTACCCCATTTCCCCTAAAATGATTTAATACACAAAGACCATTCATTCTCTCTTATTTCCAATATACCACACATAGGTTATTCTCTTCCCATATTTGGTCAGGATTTTTCTATCTCCTTCATCCATCATCTATATCCTTCACCATTAAATGCATTGGAAAGAATAATGTGAGATATTTAATACCATTTATTCTATTTCTATTTTATCTTCCCTTCTTTTTCACTATTTTCGTGTGAGATTAGATGCTTGATTTTTAGGGAATTGAATTTTTTTCTTATATATTCCGTTCTGTCTAGATTCAAGGGTCAAAAATGGATGAGAAGATTACTTTGAATCTAATGTAGGTGGTATAACTTACTTACCTAATGTTTAGTTATTTTATATATCTCATTGTTGTCTCAACACTATGCCTTTATTGGGACACCCTAAAATGTTTAGTGAATTAATTTAAATGGATTAAAATTGTTAATTTGATTCTAGATAGCAATGAATCACATCCTACGATGTTCAATTTGACAAGGGTCACCCCTATGGGTGTTCACTTACTTTGATTCATATTTACCCACTGGGTTATTTTGTGAAAACACCTCTTTAGGTGTGTGTACCTTGTGATAACCCCATCAAATTAATGAATTGAGTTGAGGGGAATGGTAGGCCATAAATTAAGACTTTACCCTTTATTCCATAATTAAATTGATTGATTAAGTTTTTTGGACAACTAGATTATATCACCATAAAAGACATTCCTTGATAAATAAAATTAATTATGTGAGCGAAGACATTATCACATTCCAATCAGAGAGTGATACATGGATCCTTATGAGACTAAAAATACGGTCTCGTCAAGATTTACAATTAGAACTTTTATATGAAATGTATACATACTGGGGGAGATACCCATTATGAATTTTATAGGCTCACCATGAATTTACCTTGCCTCCATGTGAGAGATAATGGTTCCCTAGGGGATACAACATGGATGGTATCGATGTTTATATGGTCAAACCAGGTCATGAGTGATACTCAGTCCCCTACATGGGATATCATGGATGATCTCAGTAGGTTGTTTCCATGCAATATAAAGACTGATACTTTTGATTCCATATATGGATCTCATTGGATGTACTCTTATAGAGTGTGCCTTTATTTTTCCCATGGAGTGATACTTGGGATTCCATTTGGAAAACCTTGGATTGGATTAGGGTTCCACTTATAAAATTCCATAGATTTCATTTAAATTAAAGAATAGTAATGTGTACCTGAATTCACTGACATGCTTACACCAATCCAAATCACATTTTTGGGATTATCTCTCCTTAGATACTTTATTTATGATGAACCTATTATACCATATTTATACGTGTGGAGGTTACCTTGGTTAAAATACATCTAACCTAGGATACAGTTGGTAGTGTTAGTCGAGTTTACTAGGAGAAACCCGGACCAATACATCAATTTATTTATTACCTTACATTTATTACTATTTGGAACACTAATCATTTTTTACGCACAAAAAGGGTTCGTCTGGATACCATTGGTGGTGAAATTGTGAGTAGATATCACACCATTCTTAGGCCTTCCTTTTTACCCAAGAAGTATTCATGATTGTAAGTATAGATAAAGGGATGCTTCCCAATTCCAATGTTTGAAAGTTCTCAAACTACTACAAAACATTTGAACTATTATTAATAAAAAAATATATTTATTAAGGAAACCCATTCCCAAGAAACATACTATTAAAGTTGTTTAACACTTAAATATAAATGGTTATATGAAGCATACAATGGTTCACATGATTTTTTAATTCAATAATATGAATAATTACCTAAGGAATATTACTCGTTAATCATATATTTAATGTGATTGGTCATATTAATGACTTGGAAAGACTAGATATTCACTTTTAAGGATTATTTTGGGTATGTAAATCATTGTAAAATCATCATTGTAAATTTCATGACAATGTAAATGAATTAAATAATGTCTTCCTTATTTTATTAATGGCATGAGAATAAAAGAGCATCACATGTGATGTTTAGTCCATGCTATTGTGTTATCAAAATAAGTAGATAAAAGCCAGAATAGAAAGATTTTTTTTGAAAGTCCCAATTTTTTTTTCAAACAACTATCCATGGTTTTTGAAACCTAGAGGATGTTTTAGGAAGGAGGTGTAATGTTTCAATATGATGGGATATTCTATGATACTAGAAGGGGTTTGGGAAACTCCAAATAAATTTACTATTTGGTATTATGGTTATAAAAATAAATTATTTAATTTTATAGGGTATATGATTCCAAATGTATAATTTAAAATTATTTTAAATATATAGGAGTTCAATGTAATGAAGGGATAGATAATTATTTTAGTATTCATTCAATTGATGAAGTAAAAAAAATTTACGTCAAATTGTTTAATATAATGGACTATTTTAATCATAGAAGTATCTTAGTAAAGGATATGTATAGTTATACAATTGTTTATGATAGAAGATTTTTTTGTTAAAAATAGTTTCTATAAATAAAATGGGATGTTGGATTCAATATATAGGTTTATGATTCATATAATTCTATAATATGCTCATGAAGAAGATATGGATAATAATATTTTTATATGGGATAAATTGTTTATCAAAAAGTTTCATAAAATATAATGGATATGACCCCAACACCTATCATTATAATTTTTTAAAGAATAAAATCTTCTATTTATAAAATATTATCTCTACACATTGATTACCATATTGGTATGGAAATATCCATTTATTTGTAAAGTATTTCCAAAAAAGGATATAAATGTTAATTCTAAACAGAAAATTATTTTTTGTATCATAATAAGTTATTCTGAAAAAATTATTGTATGTTAGTGGTTGTTGTGGTTATTTTTTGGACTTAAAGATATTTAAAGTTAACAAATAAAATATTATTCCAACCAAAAATGATTGTGAATTTCAATTAATATCTTAAATGTTTTTGGGATTTTTTAAAAAATATTTTTGTAAATAGATTAGTTATTTCCCAAAATATTTCAAGGAAAATCTATGGGTGAAGAATTTCCATGAATAATGATAATTGTGATTATAGAAATAGTTTTAGGTAGACAATATAAGTTATTAACATCATAAAATTTGAAGTTATATAGTTAAAGATTCTGAATACTATGTTCAAGGAGAAGAACATTTTAAATATTATTCCAAAAAATCTATTATTAAAATTTTATTACATCATATGTTTAACATAATAAAGAATTTATTTGTAGGGTTTTATTAAATGGTCACATAGAGATAGAGTAATTATTACATAGAGTGGTAATATGTTTAACAAAACCATAAATGTTGAGAATAGATATGAGTGATTAGGAAGTTTATTATATATGATATGGTTATATAGGAACCTATGTATAGTATTTTTATGAATTTGTATCGTATTTTAATAATATAGAAATTTATCATTTTATATAAATCGAAAAATATGCAAAATCTGGACATTTTGATGAGGCTCATATCTATTTAAATTTGGTTTAAAAACCATAAAATTGGTTAATGAATTACATAATTGGAGAGGGAAATGTTTTAGGAGTGTCTCAAGGGTTCATGCCATGAAAATGGGAAGGTGTAAATTGGGTACATGGATCGAGGATGGTGCACTGTTATTACTAACCATGTGCTATAACCATGTACCAGGGAGAATGGAGGTGAATGGTTTGTCAACTGTGGAGGGGGAGGGTGAAAATTGTTCCACCATGGATAGATAATAACACACCACCTTCAAATTGTTTTGAAAATAATATCCGATCCTCAATAAACTATACGAATAGATAGAGGGTATTATATGGTTGGCACATGGTTTGGAAAATCATGTGAGAAAACTCAGTTCCTCTTAAAAAGTGGTGAATTTCCAAATTTTCCCTCCCAAACTATATATTATATTCATAGGATTTCACATCATTTTTCACTATAGTTATTTTGTACAATTTTGGAGATCTATAATATTCCAAGGTTCAATATCCTATGATTCATAGGCATTTATAGAGATAGTGGTTTCAAATTGAAGCAGTGGGTGAGTTTTAGAGTCCAATTTCTCCCATTTTCTAAAAGAATCATAGAAGAATTCATTCTATTATTATGAATATGTAAGCCCATATTTTCTAGGGAATTCATATATTGTTCATTGGAGGTTTCATGGCCTTGAATAAAGGATCAAATGTAAGAAGAAGGTCTGGATGTACACACCCCATACTTATGCAGATATTGGCTACCTGAGAAAATTTCATTGATGTAGTCTAGGATAAGAGAAAAGGACCAATGATATATGGTTTAATAGGGATAGATCATGGATGATGGTAGAAAACATGTTATTAGAGACCCATTAGGGGGATTATTTTTTATTTCTTTATTTTTATTTCCATGGGAACTTAAACTCTCATGTCATGATACGCTTATCGTATTGGATATAGTATTTTACCCAGTTTTTGGAGCTTACTTGATGCTTGGATATTAATAATGTTTTCATATCAATTTTTATCATGATTTCCTATATTGGATTAATCTTTTAAAAAGGTTATAATCTACCCATAGGTTCCATTACACCATTGTTGTTATTTAGAAAACTCTAGAATATGGGGAAGGGTGCTTGAGGTGATGTGATGATCAGACTCGAAGCATCCTTTTAGTGGCACCTAGGCCACTATGTTATGAAGTGGTTCAAATAGTTTTCTTTTCTATATAATTACTAATTGGGAAATTTGGGAATGAAACTAGTATGTTTTGGGACCTATAAATATGATCATGCATGGGAGTATCTAACCCATTCCTATGGGAAAACCTAAGTACCCATGGTGGGATTTCAATTCATGATATTCCCTTTTTATAGATTGATGTTATTTTAACTTGGGTTATAAAAATGTGGTGAGATGTTATGTTTTTACTATTATTTTACTTTTGGGTAGATTTAGAATGAGGTTGTATATACCATCATAATTTGAGGAACATTGGGAATTATGTGACATGAATAATATTAAGTATAAAAAGGAAAGAATGTTACAGTTTTGATTTGAAAATTTAAAATGGTTTTCTATTTCCATATAGATTTGAAGGAACATTCCCAATAAAGGTGTCCCAATGGTTAAAATTGAAATATGTAAAACTGAGAAGAAATGTTTTTATTAATGGTGATGTGGTGATTGTTTTGAAAGATTAAAGACACAAAATTAGTTTCAAATGGGGTGATTGGGTATTGAACGTTTGGATTTACCTAATATAATCATGGAACAAGATAGGGACGGTCGAGGGTAGTGATATTGTTGCAGTTATGGCCATATGAATGTTGTATATAAAGAAATTTCATGATTGGTAGTTATGAGTTCTCTATTTTGTAAACTGTAAAAACCATATGTTATGTGTTATGAGATGCTTGTTTGGAATTATGGAGAGATACCACCATGAATATTATTTTGAGTAGAGAAAAAAGAGGACATTACTAATAATACACCTCTTGTAGTGGGGGAAAACACCCATTGGTATTAATGGATAGGGGAAAGAGAAATTTCAAAAAACAATGCTTATTTTATGAAGTTATGGAGAGATACCTAGGGAGGGTTGCACCAAGTATGTTTGATTTGACAAGATTTTTTTAGCTAAAACACCTTATGATGTATGCTATAGAGGGTTAGCCTAAGGTAGCAGAGTTCAGGATTGAGTCCATACAGACGATACTAGATCACTTAATGATCCCTCTAGAGATAATGGTTAAGGTAGTGGTATATATTTTGTGAGGAATAGTGATTTACTGGTGGTATATTAATGTCTTGGATATGAAAATAGTGGCAAAGTATTATAAAAATTTAAAAGGTAAGTTTGTGAAACATTTTAACAGAGAGACCCTTAGATAGAAGATTGTTTAGGGGTTTATATGGTTTACTCAAGGAAATATATTAGTGATGGATTATACTGGAAACTTTATCAACTTATATTTCTTTTTTCCAATGTTTCTAAGGGATGAACCAGCTATGGTGAGATTTTTTTTGGATGGTCTTTGGTGAGAGATTGAGATATAATTAAATATCATCCAATTGAGTAGATTTAATGAGGTGGTAGATCAGGATCTCATTTATATGTGGAACCAGAATTAAGATTCTAGTGGTGGATAGAAGGCTTGAGTTGGGTTATCTGCTGGTAAATATTTTGATCATAGGAATCCCTGTTATGAGAAAATTAATTGAGAGATTTAAGGATAGTGTAACAAGAGGAAAGTGTCATCCACTTAGGGAGGTTGTTCTATCATATACTATCAATGATGTAGAAATAGTAGCATTCATATTTAGTGGCTTCAACCATGATTGGATCTTCATGAATGAAGCATCATGGGTCATATACAAAGGTTATATACATTCCCTCCTTTTATGGGTAGAGATGGAGGACCTCGGATTATGAAGATCACCATAAGGGGGTCTTCTTCCCCATATAAGTCTAACAGTTTGAGTTATGATGGCTGTATTGATCAGGGTGGAAGGAAAGAGGATTCAAGATACGAACACATGTATCATAAAATTAGTATAGTGTAGGGGAATATGAAATAGACCAAGGTATGGAAACATGATAATATCATGCTATTCAGCTTTATATAGTTGGTAGTAAGGCTGGACCATCAACTATTCCAGGTATGATTCTTGTGGAATCCACCCTTTCTAGTTATTTATTTTATACAAGGGATACTAACTCTTAAATATAATTTATGGTTGTGAATGGTTTGGGTCTGGAGGTGGATTATGTGTGTGTGATAATGTCGATGGAAAAGATGTTAGCATTGTGGTCAAATGGTATCCAATGTTGTAAGGGGTGTGGCCTCGAGGTTGGTGGGTTCCATTTCATTTAGTATTTTTACATGATAGAGATTTATCATTTTGAGCTGATATTATGAATGGAATTGGTGGTTACATACCAATATCATATTTATTTTTATCATCATAGGGTGAGTTTCACATCTTTAGAAGGTGAAACATATGTCCATTATGGGGAATGGAATATACAGGAAGGATGTGTAGGTATAACTCATTATAATTTTTATGAGATCATGGCCTAGGTGGGGAGAATTAGAAAGAATATTATTGATATGATCATGATGCCTTACCTCCTACAGTAGATCATTCATAGGATGTGTTTACTAAGGTTTTTTAGGGTTACATTCCAAGATAGAGGTTGAGTTAATAATTGAGATTATACATAGAGTTGTTCCAATTTCTATTCTACTATACAAAATGGAATCAGTGGACTATGAAGAACATAAAACTCAGTTGGATTATTTAGAGTGTATGATATTCTTTAATACAATAATGTTATCTTGGGGATCTCCAGTGTTGTTTTCTAAAAAATAAAACTGAAAATTAATATTATGTTTTAAAAGAATATATGTTGAACTGAGTGATTATTAATAACCAGAATCCACCTCCATGTATCAATGATATTTTTGACTAGTTGAAG
The DNA here is from genome assembly GCA_963277665.1 of Viscum album. NCBI lineage: Eukaryota > Viridiplantae > Streptophyta > Magnoliopsida > Santalales > Viscaceae > Viscum > Viscum album. Next base: position 349,690,838 of record OY728140.1, read on the forward strand.
GCTTATTGTGTGTTATATAAAATTGATCTAAGATCGAGGTATCATCAGCTGAGAGTGAGACCTTATGATCCATTATGGAGTAATTTCATAAGTTGGTATGGTTTCTATTTTTTCAACAAGAATTATTTTTGGATAAATAATAAAAATTCTATGTTTATAGTTTTGATGAACTGAATATTTTATCCATTTTTGGAATGTTCTATAGTTGTCTTAACATATGACATATTATTGTACTCCCAAAATCATGAAGACCATGTCAAAAATATTTACATCATCTTCAATACAGTAATAGAGCATTGGTAATACACCAAGATATCAAATTGTTACTTTTGGATCAACAAGATACATTTCTACGGTTACATCATCTCAATGAAAGGTGTGCTAGTGGACCCAGAGAAGGTTCATGTAGTAGTTTATTTGGAGCATCCAAGGAATTATTTTGATATCCAATTTTTTTTGACTATTCACAGTGCTTCCAAATGTTATTTATATATATTATAAACATGGAATCACCACACTTATGACTTAATTTGAAGGGTGAAAAATTAAAAAGTTTTGGAGAATGTGAGAACGATTTTTTTTGGAATTGATGAGGTTCTTAACACCCACAATAATTTTGATATTACCTTACCCAAGAGTAGAGAATAATTTATTTTGTTATAAATATTGAATAGGACTTAGGGAAGTGTTGACTCTGGGAAATTGAGTCAAGGTGTATGGATCACTGAAGTTGAGGACATATTAATTGAATTATCCCACACCTGATCTCAAGTTGGCCACCATGGTTTATTCTTTAAAATGTGCGAGGAATTATCTTATCGGTGATAAGTTTATAGGTTATAATAATCATAAAATCCTCAAATACTTCTTTTCCAAATTTTATTGAAATATTTTGTAAAAAAGATGGATTAAGTATATAAAAAACATTGATTTTGAGCTGCTGTACATATCTAGACAGGGGAAAATATCGTGGATTTGTTGAGTCAGAATACATAGAACCAATAAGTTCAAGAGTCAAGTTTTGAGTGAAAGATTATGTCCTTGTTCAATGATATCCACATAGATGTTTAGTAGGATCATGAAAATATTACACTCATGTCTTTATCCATCAATCCATATCTTATGACTCAAATCATGTTTAGAAAATATGAGGATCCGATTCATTGTTTTGGGGGATAGTGTTAAAGGCTGAGACCTACCTTTTTATTTGGATATTAATGAGGATGATATAATCCATATCTGTGGCCATGTTATTATATATACTTGTATATTAGAGGCGATGATGCATTAGTTTCATGTTTTAAAGTGGGGGTTTCACCATGGTTTGACCAAGATATACCGTTATATTTGTAAATAGTATTAGTGGCTAGGAATGAAGAATGTGATTCCATGTGTTTTGATGTTATGTTACACATCTCAATAGGTCATGTCAAAGCATTAGCTACTTATTGGTCTTTTGAAATTGTTACCCATTCTGAAATGGAAGAGGGGTGATTTTATGATGGATTTTATTGTGTTCTTGTAGAGAACATTCTATAAATGTGACACGATATGGGTAGTTATTGATTGGATGCCTAAGGTTTCATGTTTATTTTTGATTCCAGATAATTTTTCCATCATTAAATTGGTTAACATGTATGTTAGAGAGATAGTACATTCTCATGGGGTGGGCTACAGTATTGTTTCAAATAGGTACCATCATTTTAATTTTTTCTTTTAGAAATATTTTTAGAAGGTTCTTGGAACATAAATGTTTTTTGTACCTCTTTTCAACCATAAGTAGATGTGAAATCATAGCATACTATCAAAGTGTTAAAGGATATTATAAGAGAATGTTTCCAAGATTTTGTTGGAATATAAGATAAAAACATAGAGCTCGTAGAGTTTTCCTATAACAATAATTATCATGAATCAATTTAGACAGAACCATATAAGGCACTCTATGGTAGGCCATGGTGATAACCCTTATGTTGGAAGGAAGTGTGAGAATCATATTTTTTAGGACCAAGTCTCATATAATAGATGTTAGAGTACATTTAGTTGGTATGAATGTGTATTGATATGGAACAGAGTAGATTGAATTCATTTGGTTATCAGATTCATTGACCCCTAGAGTTTATAACCAGTGACTGTGTATTTATTCTGGTGTCTGGTATATTGGGTCACTATCTGATGCAGAAGTAGTGAAATTTAATGCCTAGGTATGTGGGGAAATTTGCGATTGTGGATATGATCAGGCCAATTGCATATCTATTGGCTCTTCCACTGTGGCATATGATGTTTTTCATGTGTTATAACTTCAAAAGTATCATCTTGAACCTTATCAAGTGAATAATATTGATGATGTTGGTCTTGAGGATGATGCATATTTTCTGGAGAATACAATTCTAATTATGGATCAAAGGGAGAAAATTCTTCATGGTATGATTGTAACTTTGGTTCAACTGTTGTGTAATCATGGACATGTTTAGGAGGAAACATCATACTAGGAAGCTGATATAAGGACCTAGTGTCCAAGTATTATTACCTTGGTGGAATAGTGATTCTAGTATGGGAAGCATGAGTATGATCTTTTATATGGTGGTGAGGTTATAAGATCCTTACATTTTGATGAGGTAAGTTACAATTTAAATTTTGGTTTAACTACCCTATGATTGGTTAATAAAATTCCTCACAGGTGTAGGAATGGTATCAGGCGTATCCCAGGGGTATAAGAAAAGGAAAGGAGGGAAGATTGGCTATCCGATTCATGGTGAATGGTTGGATCATAGTTAGTACTAACTATTCCCCAGAACCACGTTCCCTGGATAAGGGAGGTGAAAGGTTTGTAAACCATGTAAGGGGAATGTAAAAACCATTCAGACTTGGATATAGCTAGCCACACAGCATCCAAATTATTTGAAATCCCATTCAAAATCCCTAGAAAATCATGCATCCTAGTCTCCCTCTTGGATAGTGGGTTTCAAATTGTTGGAATAGGGTTTTTCCAACCATGAAGTCAAACTGTATGCCTATTAAAAAGTGGTAAAATTGATATTTCCACTCCTAAACATTATCTGATCTAACATAATTTCAACATAATTTCTTCCTCATTATCCTTGGGTGAAATTTTTTTTTCTCCCATCTTCCAATGAATAATATTATTAAATTCATGGGTATATACTATGCTGATGGTTCTGAATCGAATCTCAGTTTGAGTGTATGATTCCTTGTTCTTCTATTTTATGGAAGAAAGAATGATAGAATGTTCTATCTCTTTTTGAATCCAAAAACCTTATTTTATAGAGAATTATTAGATGCTGAATTAAATGATGTTTGGTCTTGAATCAAGGGACATGTTTGAGTGTGAATTTGTCTACAGACTTGAGGTAAGTGGTCTATAAGTAATTTCCCATAGTCTTGAGGTTTTTTCTTATTCATGTGGCTTGCGGTAAGGTTTATTTGTGTTGTTAAATTGTTTATTTGTTAGAGAATGATATATTTGATTTCTAAATGATGTGTTGGACCTTCTACAGATCATTTTGGGTCTATTGATGATGAGTAGACTCGGTCCATGGCCACCCATGGTGTGTAACACTTCCTAAAACATGGAATCTATGTTTTTAAGATATATTGAGGAGTCTATAAGATTGATATAATTTTAAACGTGTATATTATGTTAACATGGTATAAAGGGATCCTTATTATAAATTGTAGAATTAAATATGTTATGAAATGGTGAGAAACAAAAAGGGGAAGATATTTAAGAGACATGGTATTATTGTTAAATGGTTATGATAAATGTATAATTACTGTATTACATTAAAAAATGGTCAAGAAGATTATGAATGGAAATTGGTTGAAAGTGTTGAAAGTATTAGATGATGGGAGTTATGATATATGTAAAAGGTGAACCCTTAATATCTTCATGTGATGAAAAGGTTCAAGAGTGTTAAATATATAAAAGTTATTATTGATGAGATTGATATGGTTGTTTCTAATGACTATCCACACAATGTTGTTGATGTTGGTCATGTGGGGCCCACAATGGGGAATGTGTATTGGCCATTCCGATTCAAACCACAGTAAAGATGTTGGCCACGGTTGTCCATATTAGGGAATAGGTGTTGGTCATGGAGATCCACACCATTGTTTGGATAACTGTATTAATGATCCATGTATGATGTTATGTGACCCCTATAATACATTGTTCATGCTTTCGATGTGGTCCAAATCAGGTTTGGTATGTTAGTACAAATGTGAAACAAAAATCCAATATGGATAAATGATAACTATTAAATTAAAAAAATTACATGTTGCTTTGAATTTTTCATAATAGTAATTCTACACACACTATTATTAAATTGGATATTCAGAAAGACACCATTGGTGGTGATCTACTAATTTTTACTCACACCAAGTTCAGGACTCCGTTGACTACCTGAGAGTATTTAATTGATGTGGGTTAAGATAAGCGAAAGGGAACTGTGATTGATGGTTTAATAGGTATGAATCATGGATGAGGGGACCATACATGTTATCAGGACCAGTTGGGGGGGGGATCATTTTTGATGTATTTATTTTCATTTTTTAGTACTTAGACTATAAGGACATGAAATTCTTGACATATTGGATTATAGTATTTTATCCAATTTTGGAAGTTAGTTATCTAATTTTTCTTTATTCATCATTATTTCATGTCATTTTTTATTATGATTTCTACTATTTTTTAATATAGTAAAGAGTGAATAGTCTCCTAATGTGTTGCATTATTCCCTCACTTCCAGTTATAAACCTCTGGCATATACAGAGGTTATCTTGAGGTCATGTGGTGGTCAGGCTTAGTAAACCAGTTTAGTGGAATCTGAGTTGGGACATTACAAAATATACTTTATAATATATTCATGTTGGCTATTTATACTCTAGAATTAAAACTAAAATTGATCTCTCAATGTATGTGCTTGAGTTAACCAGAAGAAATTTTCCCCTATAGTTTTGTAGGTTTTCAAGAAAATTTTATTATATCATGAGTATGATTATGTATATGATATGAAATATTCTCATAAGGAATAATCTTTTTTTTTCAGTAGATGACCCACAATGTATACCACATAGAGTTTCATACACTACGACTTTGATATAATTAGGTTTCATGTATAATATTTTTATTTCCCCATAACTATGTATGTAGAGATAACTAGAATGAGGAAATTTATACATTGATGCATATCTTATTCAATCTATGAGGCTTATCTAATCAAGGGTGGTTTTTTATGCTACTAATAATGTCATTGGTTAGAGCATAACCATGTTGAGAATTATCCACTCATATGATGGGGATAAAATTTAGTCCCTCAATTTATAAATAGTATAGTAGTGTATGTTCTTACCCATATAAGGAATATAAATTTCATACCTATTGGGTGAGTATTATGTGATGTGATCATCCATAATGTTATATGACATGTGATGTTATCATTGAGAAGGTCAATCTATATAGAGAAAATCAAGAATATAAGAGTAGATATATGTGTCACACATACTCTATGTCATGTGGTTACATGTGGATTTTCAAAAGGTGATCATATGAAAATTCATACTTTCATATGATATAGATAGTTGAAACATGTATAGTTATTCATCTCTTTAATGGATATCACATCATGTCTCATGGTATCCTAAGTAGAAATAATGATTTACTAGAGGCTACTCACCTTGTTTAATTTTTTGTATTGGAGAATTCATTTTTGATATTGACTATATCAAGGAATTTGGGATCAAAATTTGTGATTGAATGAATGGGGATTTAGGTTTTACTCATAGATCTATTGTGGATGGGTTTTTGAGTTTATCAAAAAATATACTTCGATGAGTATTCACAAGGAATTTTATATGAACTCATACAAGATGTATTTAATGGTATCTTTCCATAATTTATTTAGAAGACATACCAAAGGATGTTTGGATATGGTTACACAAGTTAATGTTTTTATAAATTTTAATTTTAAATCATATTAATTTTATTAGTATTTTTTGAAAGTGACTGATTTTCATAGATGTGACCTAAATCCATAAACTCATGTTATGTGTTTTATTCTATTTCTATATATCATATATGATGATATAGTTTTATCATATGGAATTTTCCATGTCCTATCGTTGTATATGATAAGGTTATATATATTGGTTTTGGTATTTTAAGAATCATATTTTGTGATTCATACTAACGACATATTATTTATTTTAGAAACTATACAATAATGGTGAATGTCTAAATACCTACTGCATTTTCTATCATTATTATAAACAATTCATTCAATAAACCACTTAGGAGGATCGATGAATTCAAGTAATTGATATATGAATAATATAATCATTAACTAATATGTTATATAACATATGATTTAATTCATGAACACTCAATAATATCCCGAGGGATGTATAAGGGGACACTTCTATTGGGATGGATTTCTTTGAGTGTGCTCAGTCACTGGCCAATTCTCATATAAAAGATTATCTTTACTTCTTCCTCCATTATTATGAAGGGTTTTTCTATACTATGGAGAGGAGGAATATCCTACATGATCATTAGGAAATTAAATCAACTCGTAGATACACCTTAGAGAAGGGATTCATTCATCTACCTATAAGGGATATTCATTAAACACTTGGTTAGAATAAAGGACCATCAACCTTCAATGGTGGTACCCATAGTTTCTTCATTTTAAATGTATAAATGGTATCAATTTCATACTTGTTATATCTTGAGAAATAGGTTTTTAATTCCTTCTAATATGATTATTATGTGTTATGAAATCCTTATAAAACCAAAAATAAAGGGGAATATATTACTTGCAAGGGGAGACAAATGAATCAACAAGATTGTTTTTTAATTTTTATATATATTTGATTATAAGAAATTATTTGAAAATTTATGTGAAGGCTACTGAAAAATGTCATCAAGTTGGAATCATTTATTGAATTTCATTATCAAAATATTTGATAACAGATTTCATGTATGTTGTTTTATATACTGAGATATCTTATATAGATTGAATGTTGATTCAATTAAGGGATATTTCATTGAGAAGAATGACACCAAACTTATCAAAATACATTTTTATATTGATAATAAGGGGAAGAAAAGGATATATTCACATTTAAAATTCATTTATTATGGAGGAGAAATAATTATTTTTAAGAATAGATGTATTAAATGAGATTATATTGTAACATAAGGTATTAGCAGTAAATCCATGAAAGGCGATCATTGTTCCCATTGGGGGTGATTCTTATTCGTCTTAAATAAATTTGACCATGTTTCAATACATTTAAGTTGGATTAATAGAAGGATAAAATGTTTTAAATGAGTTTTTTTGTTTTTTTAAGGAGTCTTGAGTAAATATATAATTTCATATAGATAACATAAAAATTTATAAGAAATGTATAAGAACACATAGTTGTAGGAATTTGAAAAAATGATAGCGATTTTACACTATGATACATAAAATATACTTGATGGTATATAATATCTCTAATGGAATACGCAATATCCTATAGGATTATGATTGGAAAATAATCTATTTGTGTACGAATAAATATAAAAAAAAGGTGAGGCTACACTATAATACATAAGAATAACATGAAGCATAAAGAATATTAATAGGGAGATATGTAATATTTAATTGTATATTTCAAATAATATGTATAATTAAATTGGACCATATATAATATTATATATGAGATTATGTAGAATATTAAATAAGAATTTTTTCTAACATAATAATAACACTGATGATGCATAAAAGAAACCCAATGATTTGAAAGGATATGTGTGATCCTTAAAAATTTCATGTATGATTAAAAAGTGTTCCGAGGTAACAAAAATAAATTATTATGTTTATCATATATTGATCTTTAATGTTATAAATATCAACATTTTTTTAGATATTTCATGGTTCATGTTGAGATTGGTGGTGAGATTTAAATTGGAAATTGAACTGGGAGCTGGACATCGCCCAACAATTATTATTTCATGTGAGAATTTATATGTTGAAAAGAATATGCAAGAATAAATCAACATCAAATGAATAATATCTTAAAAGGATGTTGTGTCTTAAGGGGAATTAAATACGGAGATCTTGGAGATATGAGTAGATCGTTGAATTATATTATAGGAATTTTGAGTAAAAATATATGTTTCTTTCTCTATAAATTGGTGGTGGAGGATTTCTTAGAAGGTCATTTAACCAGTTTTGAGTACCAGTATCATGTGGGAAAATTGTATGGGATTTTTAAATTAAATATTAAAAATACTATTTTGATATGTTCTAGTTTTGTGAATAAATATGATAATGGGTATACTGGGAAGAGATAATGTGACTTTTATAACTAATATTTGAATATTGAGTGAGAAGAGGACAACCCATGGAGATTATTTTATTGAAGAGGAGGAAGAAAATCATATTCATTCAGTCCAATGTTGACATTTTATTTTATAAGTGATCATTATTTAAGAAGATTTACTTCATGAAATTTTATATCAATTGCATGGTTGTTTGAACTGGTTAGACCCAAAATTATAATGAACTCCATAAAATTCCCATTTTCACATAACAATAATTATAATAAAAGAGTTATTTTGTTTGGGGGGATAGAAACCTCCATACACCCATTATATAGTCATCTATATTGGATTTGAACCTCATTATTATTTTTTGAATCCTATTTAACTTAAGTTGTGAATAATCTTGCAGCCTATCATTGAACAAGCACGAGAGTGGTTGTGTTTTAAATGATTAAAAGTTATTAACACAGATTCACCCCCTCTCAGTGTTTCCATATTCTAATTGATCCTTACATGGATTTCTCAACAATCTGTATGATTCATATCCTGGGTTTTTGGGGTTTACCGATTACTAAAAACCTAATATGGATTCCTGTCATGTTTCCTAACTCGGGTGATGGTGAATAATAAATAGTAATACATAAAATGATGTAATATAATAACGAATACCATCCTATGATCCATAACATATCAAATACCACTATAAAATTCACATAATAACATTGTTACCACCTCATATTGATTGTTTCCACAACTAACCACACACAAAACTACCATCCAATGACACTAAAAATATCTCCTTATAGCTAAAATAAAATCCAAGACTCAACAAATTACATTAAATTTATTTTTTTATATAATTTTCTATAAACTTATAATATTTACTACATTAATAAAGTTATTAAATACTTTATTTATTGTCAATATTATTAGCACAACTACAGTCCTAATTCATGTTATTCAATTATTTTAGAATGTTTCCTTATCTAAAGAGACTAAAACTCCCAAACCACATTAACTTAACTAATCCACCAAATCAATAAACCCCAACCCATCCAATTATATTACAATGATCATATTTAATTATCAAACAACCACATATATTCATACTCATAATAATACAAAAATAAAAATCAATACAATATCATTACTTTCCCACTTTATTATCATATTTTAATTTATATATCCCATGATAATATTATTTAATACTATAAAATAATGAGAAGTAAAAATTTACAATAAAAAATAATATATATCACATAAAAACCTTTCCTTCCTATGTCTCTGTTTAATTATTCTTCCTTAATTAGGCCAATTTCATCTCCTTACTCTAGTAAATATTAAATAATTCTACAAGAATATCAATAAATATAAGTAAAAGAGAGAATATATATCATTTTACTCAAATGAAGATCAAAACATGCACATGATCCTTAGCCCGGTTGGTGAGGACTATTCAAGTGCATCCAAGAGACACATGATCAAATCAAGGTAGAGGGTTATTTTTAGGTTACCGTAGTAGTACTATAGCATGTACATTAACAGGTACTATTCAGTACTGTTGCAGTCATATCTATTTATCCAATTTGGCCTTCGGGCCACCATTTTGGTCCTCGAGTCCTTCAGGACACCCAAGGGCTTCAGTGCAGTAAGGCCTTTAGACCAGTTCGACATCTTCCCACCTTAAGGACTTCAAGACACCTTAAGTGATTCGGGCCATGTCAAGGAGTTCAGGCCACATGAAATGTCGATGAAAATTGATAAAATCAACAAGTAATATGCTCTAAATGAGGAATCAATGTGGACACATTCACCATAGAAGATCTAACTAGATTTGAAAGAATGTAAGGTTAAGGCATTGCCATCGGTACCGGGACTATCCATCTGTACACATGATTGTTATCTGAACAGTCATGCAAATTTTTAGAGCTAACATCATGATATAGATTCTGTGGTGGGGTAGTTCCAAATATTCATAGTTGGGTATGAATACCTATATGACCTCTGGGTAATGTAATGTGTCACTAAGCCTACATTCCACGTAAGGGTACCCCTCAACCCTCAAAAGGGGGACTATATAAAAAATGAAAATATAAGCCCTTCAAGACATTTAGAAAAGATCAAAACATCACGAAAACAAGTGAATATGGAAACCAATGTTCTAACATTAATGTTCAAATAATTATTCATCAATAATCCTATAATACATCATCAATACATCATCTTCTAACATACCTAAAAACCACTACTACTATGGTATCTTGAAAAAGATGATTATAGTAAATGAAAAATTAGATAGGAAAATATTATATATTATTGGATGAACTCAATCTGAAGAGAAGAAAATCATAATGATTTTTTAATGGAAAATATAGAGGACCATTAAACTCTCCATGGTTAAAGAGAGATATGAGAACTAAATAAGAGAAGGAGAGCATCCTAATTAATAATTAAATCCCATGTGAACCAAACTAAAAAAAATTTCATTGAAAAAACATCATGGTGTGGTATAGTTTATGTAAAACTATATTAATTTATTATTTTTTTAAAATAAATTTAATTTCATCAATATCTAGTTCTATACGAAAAACTGAGTTTTAACGAAACATGACATACTCTTAAAATAACATTATTTAATATGATGGTAATTTCATAATGGTTAAAATAGAGGGTGTGAATTGGATTAACTAAATTATAAACATATATGGTCTAAAAATATATATAAAATGAATTACATTATGAACAATTAATTAGAAATGAAAATAATACCCATTTGAAAATGATGGAATTTTTTTTCTAAAAAACTATTTTTCTAGGCACAACCACATTTTACCTCAGTAAATAAAAAACACTTTTGGTGGGTGATTTAAATGAAATTATTTTATTTTATATTCATTTTTTACCATTCATCTTATGTTTTTTCTATACATAATATAAGGATAAATCCAATTTCATGCTAAAAGACTCTATTTTTCTAAAAGACAGTTTTTTTCACATTTTTCACACTCATTTTAAAATTTATTTATGAAACTTTTAGAAAATTTATTCAAAAAAATAAAAAAATCTTTTAAACAATAATTTATTAAATTATATTGGATTGAATTTTTGAGAATTTTTAGGATGGACACATTTTTCAGTGTATAATAAAAAATAGAAGTTTTTATTAAAAATTCCTTTTCATTCCAAGTATTTATAAGATAAATATTAATTTAATGTGGTTTTAAAAGTAAAATAATTTCAATTATATATTTATTTTTATAATTTATATCATTTTGATGAAATTTTATTTTAAATATTTTTATATAAACTTTCGGAACTTTTTGAAATTTTCTCTTTGAAGACTCGGGTTTTCATCGCATTTACGAGTTTAATTTTAAATTTAATTTATAACTTCTATGAGTTAAAATTTTAAAAATATATTCTATATTTTGAATAATCATATTTAATATTATATTATAATTCAAAGTTAATTTTTGACCATAATTTATAGTAAAAAAGTAATAATTAATTATTAGTGTCAATGTTAATACTGGTTTCTCAGGGATTGAATGAAAAGGATAAGGGGTAAAATGACCTAGAAACATTTCTAATTGTCATTTTATTGCCATAAATTATAATTATCACCATTAAGGTTCTAGAATGATCCATTTTTTTAGCCATGTGACATATGAAAAATGTGGGTACAATTTATTATTTTCACAAATTGCATATGTGTCCTCTCCACTACTTATAGAAGGCCCCCACTCTCGTCTACTCTCCACAACTCCAAAAACATTTGCTGAGGACAAGAAAAAACCATATTTGTTCTATAATTATCTTCACACATACTATATTATTTATTTTTATTATGAATCCCTCTTAATAAATATTTAGGTGTAAACCTAATGAGGTTCTCTAAAGAAGAGTTATTGTCCTTAAATTTGTGTTTTCATATTATTTCTTCCTCTAACTGCATAAAATATTATTAGAACATTCTGTTATGAAAAAAAATTATGTACCATATAATTATTAGTTATTATGGAAATTTAATTACCTATATCCATCTCCCCTTACTTAAAGTTGAAAATGAAACCGTCGAATGTGTGTATGGTGGACTGTCACCTCGCGAAATGATGTTATTTGTTTTCCATTACCACCTCTAACAGCTAGATATAATGATGAATTTAATTTTTATAAAATATATTTTTTATATTATTATAATTATGTAATTATAATATCACACATAACTTCTTACCATTAAACACTTTTTAAAACAATAACGTCGCTCGTGTGTACAATGGACATCCGCCTCAAAATTGATGTGATGGGGTTTTCTTTTTTATTTTAATTTGATGCTAATAGGGATATATTAAATGAAAATATATAGTATTTCTAAAATAATTATACTTCTACAACCATCCTTTCAGAAATAAATTCTTATATTCCATTCCGTGGGGGATATGATAATGTCACTTGTCTGTACGGTGGACTACTGCCTCATGAAGCAAAGTGGTTCAATTTTAAAAATAATTTTTTTTGAAAGGTAATAAAGATAAAGTTTATAAATATATTTTAAATATATTAAATCATAATTATTATATAAATGTGAATTAATTTTAAGCTTTCTTTTGATCATTCTATTAAAAAATGGAAACAACATTCATGCATATATAAAACATATCGTCCCCATGAACAACAAATTTCCTTTTCTATCTATAACTTTTATGGATTACCCTAAATACAAATAGAATGAATATATAAGATATTTATATGAAGGTAAATATTATGGATATATTATGTAATTGTTATAAAAATGAAATTAATGAAAATACCAAATCAAAACAAACATAATAAAATACAGTAGTTATTACATGAAATTATATTTTAACAAGGAATTATTAATAAATTGGTAATAAAAGGTCGGAAATAAATAATATAAAGAATAATAAATATTATTATAGTTTTTTAATGTATGTATAATAAACCCATATTTAGAAGATAGGAGGTTCGGATATGTACGAATGAAATAAAAACATATGGTAAAATATTTTTGTCTCAATTTGTTTTCTTTAGGACATACATAATTTTATTCACCTATATTTTTTGAGGTGTATATACATACCATTTAACTTCTTATATCATGAATTTATTTATTATAATGATATGATATTATTTATTTAATTTTATTATTTCCTGGAGATTATGATGCAATATTACCAAAGTGGTAAGGGTTTTATGCTAAAATATCATTGCTTGTCGGGAGTATTTTTGATTATTCTTCTAATGATGAATGTTATACATATATATATCTCAAGAAACTCATTTATTATCTTCTCATATGGTTAGTTATAGAGAATAAATGATTAATTTTTCATTTTACACAATTAAATGATTAAACAAACCAAAATAATGTTACTAATAAAATTCATCTTTATTTCTCTCTTTGATCGCATACATTTTTCTTTCATCTCCAGATTTTCTAAAAATGATACCAAAAATGTTTTAACCTTATATAATTGATTTATTAATGAAATTTTTACCCGTTAAATAATTTTTTAAAAAAGTTTTAAAAGAAATATTCATTTTATTATCCATATAAGTCCCATTTTACTTTTACTAAAAATGTAAAATGAATATTTATTTTAACGTGTATGAAATAATTTTTTTTACCATCATCATGATCAATTAATTTTAAAAAAATATCATTATATGTTTCAAAAGTTATGTTCAAACAAAATGTTGTTTAAAATGTTCAATGTTTAAAAAAAATTTGAATGGATATTTTCCTCATGAAAATTTTTAAACAAATTTTAAAAATTCTATTATATTTTAAAGGTTTTTTTTCAAAGAGAATTATTTTTGAAATATTATATATGTTTTAAAAAAATAATTTTCAAAGTGGAAAGGATATTTTCCATAATTATTGTTTTAAATTATTAGTAGAGTTTCCCTTATTTTTTTCCAATGTTATTTCCAATAAAAATTATTTTGAAAATGTTTTATGTTTTCAAAATTATTTTTCAATGTTGAAAGGATATTTATTTTAAAAATAAATTTAATTGATTTCAATGAATCCTATATAAATTTCAATAGTTATTTTCAATGGATATTATTTTTAAAAAAATTTATCTAAAAAAAAACTAAAAGGGATATTTTCCTTAAGAATTTTTTCAAAATATCTTTAAATATTAATTTATATGTTTCCAAGGTTATTTTAAATGAAAATTATTTTGAAAATGTTTTATCTTTTAGAAAATGATTTTATAATTTGAAAGCATATTTTTCACAAGAAATTTTCCAAGAGATCTTTAAAAAACATTTGCTATCAAAGATGATATACTTCGATGTTACTTATGTTTTACTATAGATATGATACAAGGATACCATTTTTCTTCTTTATCTAGAAGGTTTAGATTTATAATGACAATATGTTTTGGAATCTCATTTCTCTTACATGGTTTATTCCATGATAAAATTATTATGAGACCCGCTTATTTTTTCCATGGGTTATACTATGTTGAAATTATGAAACAATTCTAAAACATGTTTCTTTTCCACATGTTATATAATGATGGAGTGATTATGAAACCTATTTCATTTAATTGGTTTTGATATGATGAAGGTTTTATAATATTTTATAACATGTTTTTATTATTATTGTTATGTGATGGGTGGAACCAATATCTCCCTCTAATGAATTTGGAAAATATTGAAATCACATGAGATAAAAAGGACTTGAATCTGGAGTGATCCTAGTTCAGTAAGTGACATTTTCCACTATGATATTTTTAGGAGTTATCCTTTGACAAAAATTATGGTTTTAGGAGTGAATATATTGCACTATGATAGTTTTGGTAAAGTGAATTTAATAATAAGGGAATTATTTTTAATTCTTATGTGTATACCACAATTCTCTATCATATGTCATAGTTTTCTCACATGGATCATGTTCTTTCATTTTCTTATGTTTCATTTATTATGCCCTGTTAATAATTATACAAAAACTCAGGATTTTGATCTTTGATATTCATGGTAAGATATTCATATGTATAATCATGTTCTGATATGCATAAGCTCATGTTATATTTATGCATTTCAATTTTATACACTTATTGAGAATCTGAGTTAACCCTTTGTAATATTTATTTTCCACAGGTTATAATGATATGTACTATGTGTTATATAAGTATGAATAGTTATAGTTATGAGGAACTAAGGGGGATATGATGAATAACTCTTATGAACTATTTTTTAATGTTTTCATCTTAGCAAAGAAACCATACTTTTATGATCCTCAATAATGTGTTTGTGTAATGTAATGAATATTTTTATAAAACCATGTAATATATTTGTATAAAATTTAATTTCACTAAATAGTTGGTATCAAATGATAAGTGTAGTTAAACATTGGAAACTAGTATGATAAAAAATTAGTGATAACCTTTAGAATAATCCTCTATATAGGGTAATATCCTAATGTTTTGGTAAGGAATAGATTATGTGGTTTACCTTGAAATACATACTTTTCTGGATTTTATTAGTAGATGTGGCTCTAGAACAGATATAAATAAGAATAATAACTATAAAAAAAGGAATTTTGAGCTTGAATCAATCATTACCTAGTACATGACAATAAGCCTTCATGTGAACCAATTTTGACACTCATGGGGGAGATGCGTTTGTTAAGTTATATTTTATCTATAAACCATATTAAAGGATTTGAATAGTTTATAAGCACGAATATCAAATTTTAAACATAACGTGTCATCAATTTAGAAGAATGTTTCTTTATTTGGACACATTATAAATGATTTTTCCTGACTAAGTGTTTTCCAAATATGATTATTGTTTCTCAAACTATGATTTTTTGTTTTATTTGATGGATGGAACCCAAATTAACCGCACTAATGTTGAATAAAATGGAAAATTAAATGAATTTACTCTTGAAAATTTGAATATTAGGGGATTTTTAATACAAAATTACATTTCTATGATCACACAACTATTTCATGCTATGAATCATTATAATCTTATTAATGAGAAAAGGAGTGGAAAATATTCTTTTGAGTCATTGATGAGGTAATTTCCACCATATTTTAGTGCTTCTAATGATCTGATGGTTGCTGAGAAATGGATTAGTACGACTAAAAAGATATTTTCCATTATCCATTGTTCAAGGATTGAAAAATAAATTTTTATTATCTATCATTTTTAAGGAAATGTGGGTCAATGGTGGACTCGTATCAGTAATATTACTCAATAAGATGAAATTCACTCAATAGAGTGGTATGAGTTTAAGAGATTATTTTTTAGTAAGTATTTCCCTCATATTATATGTTTGAAATATAGAAGGAATTATTTGAGGAAAATAGAAGTATGATGAATCCATTGGTACATATGAGGAAAAGTTTAAAAAAACAAGCAAGGTATGCTTCTAGAATCATAATCCAACACAAATGTAAGGTTGATTGATTCATTAGTGGATTAAAAGAAAGTAAATGATGGGAATTAAAAATAAGGGACTTTAGTATCTATGAATAAATTGGTTCATGTTATATTAAGGTGGAAATTGAGATTAGAGCTACCCTTCAACAACATGGTTTTTATTAGAAAAGGAATATGGAATTCAAAGTAAACTCTAAAAAACATGGAGATAAGAACATGAGATTCCCTATATTCTCAAGTGTGCAAGAAAACATGGAGGGTATTATCTTAAGGGGACCTATGAATGTTTAATGTGTGTAAAGGTAGTTTATTAGGCAATCAAATGCTGGATTGATGGGAATAAGATAACTAATGATGAGCATAGAGAGAAAGACCCATTAAATGAAACACCCACACTCTAGTGATTCAAGTGAAAGGACTCTGGGAATTATATTAATGAATGCCCTAATACAAATGGAAATGAAGATAATAATTCACAAAACAATGAAGTCAATGGAAAAATGGAAATCAAAATAAATCAATATAGATGAAGTGAATCATCATAATTATGGAAAACCTATCCTCCACTATAGAGTGGGGAATTTCATGTTAGGGTTTGTATGAATGATCCCTACGAAAATATGTTTTATTCATCATTTTATGAATTTTAATATAATTTTGAGCATTGATTATCTCGCTCTATATGGATTATAGAATAATGAAATCAAATTTGATATTATATCAGTGAAGGTATAGACCCAGTCTTCCAAGGTAATGTTTTATATCTTCGATAATTGATTATTTAAGGAATAAATTGTGAATTATATTTTGGAAACATATAGGTATGGATGTAATATTAACTTGAGATTTATGGATACCGTAATGGGTTTATGAGTTTAAATTTGATCATAATATAAAATTCATATGCACCCCCTTTGAGGTTTTATTTGATGGGATGTTATCCAAGTTAAGGATATTTTGAGAGATATTAATATAAATATAACCCTTCAGTTTGGTATATGTTTTTATAAAAAGTAATTTAAAGAGGAAAGAATTTTATATAAATATGATTGAAGGTATTGGAAACCATTATATTTTATCTTATCCTTAATGTAGAGGTAATTATGGGTTATTTCAATTTTTGGAATTATTTAGGAATTATTTGAAAATATTTTTTAAAAAATGATAACCCATAGGTTTTATGATGACCCAATGTTATATTCTCATGGTTAATGATATTTTATTCTACTATGATTCTTGTATTATGAACTATCAATATTAATTACCTGACATATGATTTTTATCTATAATATACATGGTATTGTTTTCATATTTTAGGATCAAGTTCTCATAACCTATTACTCATGTTACATTTACATATTTCCCATGTTTACCCTTTTTGGTCATCTGAGCTCACCCTTTCATATGTTTTCATAGGTTATGAGGAAAGGTTTTAACTAGGGTATATTTATGACGAGTGAAAACGGGAGAGGTAATTATGGGAGTTGTTGAAGATATTTCCCAAAATAATAATATTATGTACCTTATTTCCAAAATCACTTAACAATTACCACCCTTGGGTGTGTTTTTTTGAAACATAATAAATTTTCATCTATTAAGATGTGATATATATAAATGAGAAGTTTCTGTATTTATATAATTTTCCATTTATAATAATGGTAATAAAGGTAATTAACGATTTATATTCCTGAAATCCTGCTTAAAATAAGAAAAAAATTGAAAAACTTTGCATTATTTTCATATTTTGGAAATTCATTTTTAAAATTGGTTTTACAAACATGGTTGGAATAAATAAATGTAGCCAATGAATTAATATTAAAACTCTATGAGACATAAGGGTACCCAATGAATTACATTTATACATGAAAGGACACCCAATGATTATCATTACATGTAGGGTTCCTCTAATAGCCTCGAGCCAAGTAACCCAGTGTCTAGGGTCTTTTTATTACAATGGAATAGATAAAAGAGATCACATCACCAAGGATCGATTATTTTAGTAGTTTTGAAGAAACTTGGTACATACTTGCTTCCATTATAAAATTGGTAATTAAAAATTTTACACAAAAAAAAGAAAATAAATTGCTTCTTGTCACTTATTCAAAGATTTCATCTTCAAGACCAAGGGAATGGTAACAAATAAAAGGGCGAGCTCAATTGATCAGTAAGCATTGAATAAATAAATAATAAGTGAATAAAAGTAAAAAATTAATAAGAATTATTTAATGGTAAATTACTACCAAACACATTCCATCAATAATCTTATAATGAAAATGCATCTATAGATTTTGACATAGTGAAAATCTTAGGGAAAGTAAAAACTGAAAACTGAATAAAGAGAATGCTTAATCATTGGATGTCATGTATCTCGAACATGAACCATTATAAATTCAATATGATTTGATTATGTGGGTAAAAAAACATTGGATTCTTCTTGGACAAAAACATAAGGTGTTTTTCATCAACTATTTTGTATCATGCAACTCGTCGATGCATTTAGGGGCTATCTATAATTTGGCCCCACCCATCACTGTTTTTCCAATGCATTGTTCATAAATAGATTCAATTCAATAAAAAATTTATAAGAAAACACTATATACTAAAAGTTTATGTGGATAATACAATAATAATATCCATGGTACAATATAAATGGATATCTATGTAAATCATCAATGAATGATGATCATAAATAAAAGGAAAGTATACATACACCACACATAAGGAATAAGTAGTGAAAGGGAATATCATAATGCTTTCCATGAAATAATGGATTTAAATGATAATTTTACATTAATAATTTAAAATAGT
The DNA here is from genome assembly GCA_963277665.1 of Viscum album. Classification (NCBI taxonomy): domain Eukaryota; kingdom Viridiplantae; phylum Streptophyta; class Magnoliopsida; order Santalales; family Viscaceae; genus Viscum; species Viscum album. The sequence continues at coordinate 349,710,396 of OY728140.1, forward strand.
TATTGATAATGATAAATTATTCTCAACATAAGTTAAAATATGTAAAAAGAATTTTTAAGAATCATTTGATAAGAGTCTCTTTAGAGCAATAAAAGGATATATATAAAAGATTATTGAAAGTGGGAAAATTAATATTTGTTTTCATAAAGAAATAAACTAAAAATTATAGTTTTTCTTGATAAAAAGAATTATTTTATATAATTTTTTTTTCTTTAAAAATATAATGTAGTGTATTAGAAAATGTCTATGAAATTGGAACGTTTTCCTAATTGGGATTTCTTAACGGGGGAATTGAAAAGACAACCTTTTAAAAAATGTAATTAACCATAAAAGGAAGATGAAATTATCTGGATACATTACATTTGAACATATACATGGAATTTATAATAATCATATAAAAATAATGTATAATTACACTTGGGTAAAGAGAGAGAAACTGTAACATGAATGAAAAAAGATATTTGACAAGAATCCCTTATCATATATCCAAATGTGTTCTAAACATGATCATAGTTTCCTATATAATGAAATTAGATTCATTAATAAATTAGTTATTTCAACATGTATTTTTTATTATAATTTTATTATGTTCATTTATGTACTTTCTAATGAGTTATATGATTCACTTGCTTCGTTCGGGGGTGTTCATGTCATCTGTTTTCATGATTGGTTCACTTGTATACAAGTATGAAAGATCACGTAAAATGGGAATAGTTATAAAGAATATATATTATATGTTATTAATGAACTTAAATAATATTAAATGGTCTTATATATCATTTTTTCTATATATGAGGATGATTCATTAGATAAAACATTAATGATAACCGTTTATATTATTTTGGTGTTTTTCGACCATCACACACTAGAGTTGTTTTATTAATTAATATTATATATATATTCCGATTATAGAACACTTAATAAGGTTTAATATAAATTTTAAAATATTTTTTTAAATATTATAATGTTTTTATGTCACGAATTGAAGGCGGTAATGGAAAATGAAAACACATCATCAATAATGGCGCGAAATCGACACATCAGAGATTATGTTTTCATTTTTACAATAAAAGGGAGAGGAGAAGGGGTTTGATGAAGAATATTTAATTAAAATAATAAAAATACTGTATATATATGATATTGTATTCACATTCATGTTTGGATAGAGGAGGTAATGAAAGGATAAGAAAAGAAAATAAATTGAATGAAATTTAAACAGAAGGTGATTTTACTCCTTGAATTCCTCTCCATGAGAACCAACTTAATGAATTTTGAATTTTTATTTTGTGTAAGGTAAATAGGACCATAATTTGGGGGAGGGTTTTTTAAGAGTAATTGGGTAGAAATTTGTCAAGAATCAAGGCTTTGTTGGTGTGAGGAGAAGTAGTGATGAGGGTGATATTTATAGTGGAGGAGAGGGTAGTTTTTTTGATTATTTTATTCATTTGATTATTATTTTGGATCAAGACTACAAATAATTTGAAAATTATCAGTAAATATATTAAAATAATTAAGTGTAGTTCATTATTATAGGTATACATTATCCATAAATAATCTATAACATAATAATCCATATATTTAGCTTATACTTTAAATTACTGTATTTCACTATTTACCAAAAAATCAACTATTTTAGAGAAATCCCTAAACATTAGCCTAAATATTTTTAAATGTTTAGAATTAGAAAATAAACTCCATTTTAATAAAATCGTTTTTTAAATATTATAAATTTAATTTTTTTTATTAAAATAACCATTTACTTGAAAACTACCAACTTTAAAATTATAACTGATTTCATAATACTTTGAAAAATTAATTTTGGTCTCAAAAAATAATATTATAATTATAGGACAAAAAATATTAAGTTATAATTATATTTTATGAAAATAAATTTTATTTTTAAAAATTATATTAATTATAAAATAGTAAATAAATAATTAAATTAATAAAAAACCAACATTTAATTTATCGTTTTTAAAATATTTATTTACTTATACTATGATATAATTATATCATATCTTTATTTTTAATATTATGAAATTTTATTTACACTTTCATAGGTGTGATCACTATTATATTGTCCATATTACTATTCCTAAGGGTCACATTACTATTCTAACAGTCATGTTACTATTTCATTGGTATATGTTCCTTAATTTCTAGAAAAACCCACTTATTCCATTAAATCATTATTTATAAATTTTTTTAGTGTTCTCAATGTGATTATATAAGATTTATAATATATGAAATATTTTTCAAGGTAACATAATCTATCAAATTAATTGAATTTACTTAAGAGGATAAATACTGTAAAATCATAGGGTGTTATATTCCTCCCTCCATCAAGAAATTTTATCCTTTAAACATTTCATGAATTTTTTCATCAGAGAATATATGGGTGGTTCTTCATCATAACATCCTTATGTTCCCATATTTCTTCTTCCATTTTATGGTTTCTCCAATGATCCTTTACTAGATGAGTCCTCTGATTTCTGAATACTTTCTCTCTTGTGTCATGAATATCAAGAGGCTCTTCATAGTATAAAAAGTTAGGTTTCATTAATATTTCATCATAGGAGAGTACGTGCTTTGGGTATGGAATGTACTTATTTAACAATGATATGTGGAACAAATCATGAAGTCTAGAGATTTTGGTGTAATTACTTATTAGTAAGCTAAAAATCAAATTGCGTCCAGAATTTCAAATGGTCTGATGTACCAGGGGATCAGTTTACCTTTCTTAATGAACCTCAAGAAACCGTTTGATATAGAAACATTCTGAAAGACATGATCTCCCACTCGAAATTCCAAATCATTTCTCTAATTCTCCTCATAACACTTTTTCCTACATTGAGTTGATTTAATATAATCCTAAATATTCTTTACCTTTTTTGTTGTCTCTATAATAATTTCTGGCACTATAAGAATTCTCCCACTAACTACATCCCAACAAATTGAAGTTTGACATCTCATTCCATAAAATTTTTTATATGATATTTTTTGAATACTTAAATGTAAACACTTATTATAAGAAAATTCCACCAAAGGTAAATACCGATTACACATAACTTGAAAGTCAAGTGAGCATGATCTCAAAATATCTTCAAATGATTGAATAATTCTTTCAAAATGTCTATCGTTTGAGGGTGATAAGAAGTACTCAAATGAAGATCAGTATCCAAATACTTTAGAAAAAAATTCCAGAAATTTTTATGTAAATAAAAGATATTTATCAGACACAATTAATCGAGGTGCACCATGAAGTCTAAAAAAATAATTAATATAGAGTCTTTCTAAGTGCTCATGTTGAAAATCATCTCTTATAGCATGAAGATGTACTGATTTTGTAAGGCTATCAACAATAACCCATATCACATCATACTTTATTAGAGTCTTTGGTAATAAATATATGAAGTATATATTAATGTCACCCCACTATGAAATATGAATAGTTATAGGTTATATAACTCTTCTAGGTTATTGTATCTAAACCATCACTTGTTGGAAAACTAGGCATCGTGACAGATAGTCAGCAATTTCCAACTTCATATTATCCCACCATAAATATTCCTTTATATATCTATAGACATTGTTAATACCATGGTCTATAGAGATGTTTTATCATTTATAATCATCCAATAAGTCCCTTTTTAGCTTATGTGTTCATGGAACACATAATCTATTTCAAAATTTCAGAATTCCTTCCTCAATCATAATGTCTTCCAATTTTCCATCCATTGTATCTATAATTTTCTTTTCAAAATTCTCATCATTAGATTGAGATATTTTTATCTTCTTTAGTAAATGTAAATTATAAATATTTTCAATAAGGGGTTATGTTTTCTCTTCCTTAACAATTACCATATCAATATTTACAGGATAATGAACATAATATCTTTATCCTTCCTCATTTGGTTTAGAATTCAATGATGTTTCCTACATAATGCATATGCAACCTTATTTTCCTTTCATGGGTGATAGTGTATTGAAAAATCATAATATTTGAATAACACGAGCCATCATCTTTGCCTCATAGTGTAAATATACAAAGCATTACGTACATGGACATTAAATTACTTTTGCGAAATACTTAATACATGACAAAAAAAATGCCTGAAGACCGTATTAGTTTAGTGTCTTTGGAAACTCGGAACATAATCTACTAATCATGGTGAAATATCTTCAACATCTCGCATAAAAATCTTCCCCTTTTGTTTTCTTACCTAAAACCAATCTTTATATCCTGGGGAAAATAAAACATAAAAAGGGTGAGATCAAATGCTCAGTAAGGGTAAACATGGAGAACATATAACAATCCACAAACATTTGAACGTAAAAACATGAACATAAAACCTCAAAATCATTTGTAATGACATAAATCTTGGAAGTACATAAGTCATAGATCATAAAGAAAAATTAATCATGATAATATAGAATGGTAATAAAACATGGAATTGTGGGAAACCGTAAAGCACATGATATGATTTACATAGTAGCCAAGGCATTGTTGCCAAGACCATCATAGTGGACAAACTCCATTACTGAACCGGGTTTAATTGTCGTTCTGGACCTGTATTACTGAACTGTATTTACATTCCATTCCAGCCATGTTTATCGCATGAGATATAAATCTTTACCCAATGCACTGGAGGGAGATATAGGTCCCACCCACCTCATAATGATATCATTTTTACGTGTGCCACAAAATAAACATAAATAATTCATCATAACCCAAAGAATAAAATAGGTTTCAAAAACATCATCCCATCATAAAATAATCCATATAAAAAATAGATATCAATTCATCATGAACAAAATAAAACCATGTAAATAATAGGGACATTATACTTGAAACATTACCATATTAAAGAATGTAATCATAGATGGAAAATAGTCTTGAAAAAAACACTTGAAATGAATTTTTGAGGAAAATATCCTTTCTTCTTCAAATCATTTTCTTTTATCAAAATTCCATCCAATTTTAAAAGAAAATGATTTTTTTTGAAAATAATCCTGAAATTATGTAGAGGAAGCTTTATGAAAATAAGGTTTTATGAAACCGTAAAAATCCGTTCATCCCATATAAGTTAAAAAAACATTCTTCTTGTACTTTTTCCAGAAAAGTGAAAATGTACCTCATGTGGTAAAAAAAGGAAGATTCTTTCCATACGTTGTGGTAAAATTCAACAAAGGGTAAAAATTAATTATGACATACATGGAAAATTAGTGAACATTTTATGAAAACATATTTAGAAAACATGGACATGGATGATAAATATAACCCCAGTAATTACTTATGTATAAGAAATCTCAGATAAAAAAAAGAGATTGCAAAATCATCCCCTAGCTTAGATCTGATTTCTTTTGTATGTGTACAAAACTCTTGTATACTGAGTTTAAAAATATTATTAACTTGTAACAGATCCATAATAGTATTTATGATATCATATATGATTCACATAGGTCTTTATATTACCCGTTCATTTGTCAATTCAATGTTAAAACAACGTTTTTGGTAATAATCGTTTCATTTATCATACTTGTTTGGACTTTTTGTTCTTGATATTATAAATTATATAATGATTTAATTAATTCCATAATTTAAAATAGGATTTATATATAATATATATTCATAATATAAATATATATGATAGATCGATAAATGGAATGAAATACACCGTTCTTGGAGATGGTACGCCGTTTGTACGCATGAACACTGTTTTCATTTTCTTATTGAATTGAATGGAATTAAGTAAATGAAACATATATGTTCATAAATGTAGTATAATTATTATGTCATATATTTCATGATTATTTATTATATATACTTTATAATCATTCTGGAATGGTTAACATAGAGAATCAATCTCATCGCGTCATGGAGACGGTAATCCGTACGTACGCACGAGTGACGATATCGTTCCCATTGTTGTTGAATGGTATTGGAGAGGATTATATAATATCTTAGAATTAGTATCATGTTTTAATAATCATATATCATTATTATTTCTACCATTATACCCATCCAAGTATGGTGGTGGTGGAAAAACAGATTACAGTACGACATGGAGATGGTAAGCTGTACCTATGCAGGCGCGGTGATTTCATTTTTTGTAGGATGGATAGAAGGTTAAATAGGGTTGTTTCATATTTATAATAACATATCAGTATATTAGTGATACTAATGTTATTAATTTATAATGAAATATCTAAATAAGAGGATTTATAAGAAAAAATAAATTTGAAGGAATCGGTAAAGGATATTACCTCTTCTTCAACTTGCCTCTTCTAAACCTCATCTTAGGGATCTATAGTTGGTATTTGAAGAATATGAGGACCTCTTGTATGTTTCTAGGGAAGTTTATAAGGGATATGGACAGGGTTTTCCAAATATTGAAGGCTCAAAATGGTGTGAAGAGGAGAGGGAGGAGGTTCCCTTTTATAAGAGAGGAGAGGGGAACTTTTGGAAACCTCAAAAATATTAATTTATAAAAAAATCAAACCCCAAATAAAACCCTACAAAAATGGCTCATATTCGAAGATTAGATGATATAGGGTTGTAATATCATCAACCAATAAAATTTGGAACTGTTTGGAATTTATTTTAATCCTCACCATTTTTATTTATCCTTATTTAATCTATTTAATTTTATTTGTGTTAATAATATTAAAAATTTTAAATTGTTATAAAAACTAAAATATGTTTTTTGAATTTTCCATAATTAGAAAAATTATGACATTTTAGACCCTATAATTTTAAATTTGTAATTTGTAATTTTTTTTTTGATTTTTAAAAAATTTAATAATATGTTATTTTTATAAAATACAAATACTGTCAATTTCAACAATATTCAATTATTTGAATTTAAATAAAATACGCACAAAAGATATGTTAGAACCAAAATATATAATAGATTCCTAACATGTAATATATATCTATAAAATTCATGGAGAAATTTAAATAGTTCATATAATAATTATTTTAATATTTTTAAACCCTTTTATTTGATATTTCAATCAATAAAATAATTTCTACATCACTATTGTGTCATCATTATTTATAATTCTTTAATCCCTAAAAATTCTAAATAAATTAAAATAATGTATATACTTTTATTATCTTTCTGGATAATATTTATGTTTGATGTTTGATGAAGTTTATCACTAAATTAAAATTATTACACTTATAAAATATAAAAGAGTTACATGTTGTCACTTTCTTTGGTTTTAATAATAATTACATCCTTTTCATGGACAAAAGTCCATGAAATGAATCTATTCCTACCCTTATGTGACATGGGTCTAATATTATTCATCCAATATAATTTTTTGTAGGTGTTATGGTAATTTTATAATATTTTTTTACCCATAATCGCGTAATTTACCTTTAACTGTGTTAAATAAAATTTATTGAAGTTACTATTCATAAATCCAAAAAAATAAAAGTAGCCTATTAACATAATTTTTACCTAATAATTACAAATATGGAATCCATTTTTACAAATTTAAAACACAGAATATGCAGTAATTAATTTAAAATTAATCTTATTGTTGAAAAAAGTGTCTTTCTTTAAAACATTGCAAAAGATTGAAATGATTTTACCTCTGAATTTAATGTAAAATTAAGGAAAATGTCATTAATTATATTAAATAGTAGAAATATATTATATTTATACTTTAAAACCATTCAATATTATAATTTAACCATATAAATTATCTTGATGAAAAAAGTTGTTTTTAATTAAAATTTAGCGTATTTTTACTATTCATCAAAATATGAAAGATAACAGAAAAATATAAAGAATTTATCCAAAGTAAATTTTTATATCCTTATTGCAATGAATAAGTTTATTTTGTCTAATTAAACTTTTAAACGTGTAAAATACTATATTTAATGTGGGTGCACCATCAAAAGGTGGTAAAACTGCATTTTTTGAAAAATACTTATTTTACCCAAAAAATTTATTTTGTTCTCATACCATGTTCTAGGATATGTGTAAGATGAATGATAATGTTATAAAATTCAAAATGTAGTTAATACTATTCATAACATCTAGTTCATTATAATATTATAACAATATATCGTTGTTTAGTGAAACCCGATATTGCGTACAACACACGCTATCGGGGAAGGTCGCTCTTGCATGTAATGCAAGCCAAGTAAGGGTTGCGTGTAGTGAAATATTCCTTTGGTGTTATGTATAACATAATAAAAACATAGTTCCTTTATAAATTGATCAAAATCTATACTCAGTGTTGTGTAAAATGTTTTTTATTTGAAAGAACTTGAAATTTTGTACAACACAAGCCAAGAATAGTGTTGCGTATAATACAAGCTAATACAGTGTTACTTATAGAGAAAGATAATCTTGGTGAAGTGTACAACACAAGACAACAATGAAATTAAAAAGAATATTTCTCATAAAATCTCGGGGTGTTACATTCTACCCCCCTTAAAAGGAATTTCGCCTTCGAAATTCGTCGGGGTTATAAATTGTTTTCTACTTGAAATTTTTTTCATGTAAACCCACATCGTAAAAAGGATTACTAAAACAAAATTTTAAAAAGTAAAGTAAGAAAGGTGAAGGTTACCCAAATTAACTCGTCACTGGGTTTCCACATAGCAGAACATATGTGAAAACATGGATATGGAAGGTAAATCTAACCATTAACTTCTGATGAAGAGTGGTAGAGGACATGGCTATGAAAATGCCAAAAATCACAAAGCCATAAATTTGTGATGATCTAAGGTACCATCTTATTCAGCAGATATGAGTGCACTATGACTAATTTTTTTCTTTTCAAGATCATTTCCCTAATGTTGAAGAATTTTTGAATTTAAAGAAATACTTATTTGATTTTGGTATAATCTCACCGTTGTTCGTGCCTTGAACAATTTCCACTTCATCTCTTAATGAAATGAAGTTGAATTTTTCATTCGTGAATTGTGAGCAGATGATGTGATAGAATGATAGGTCATTCCATCTGTCTCAAACATAAGGTTAGCAAAAGTTATTAAATATACATAAGCTCGTCTATGGTGATATTAATCACACATGGTTCCAAAAATGGACTTATTCTTCATCTATCATACCGGTTAATAAAATAAAACTAATTTCTACTAACCAGGGACTTCATGTAGGCCAGTGGTAGCTGATAAAGGCCTGTCACACTTCAGTTTTGGGTTCTATTCCCACATCCTTGTCCGATGCGACGTGTTGTCGCCCGTCCAATGAGTTTTCATTTTTCTCAAACTATACTATTTTAACATTCCAGAAATAAAAAAATGTTTTATCCTTAAACAATACTATCTTATGTCCAACATAATCCATTCAAATCTTTAGGCTTATTCAAAATACTTCTGTCCATTCTCATAGTATAATGAATAATATTACTAGAGAGGTCCTCTACCAAGCATGTGAATACCATCATTTATCCCCCATATATCACAAGCTATATCTTGTTGGTCACATTCAAAACATATGAATACCTTAATTATGTATTCTCTTAAAACATTAATTACCATATAATCTTAATAAAATCCTAAATACTATCAAAAGTTAACTCTTTCCACATACTAAAATCCCAAAATTTCTATATACCCAAACCATGATATCAATTTTTCCTTATATCAGTCATGAGATCATTGATACTATCAAACATATTATTTTCTCCTTATCCCATCATTATGTGCATATCATCTACTTTCCAAAAATGTTTTAATAACTTTTCATGGTTACCAGTACCATATAATTATTGAAAACCACAATAAACCAATACATTGAAATTACAATATACCATAAAAGTACCTTAAAAAAATATTTTTGAAATCCAATAGATAAACCCTTAAATCCAACCTCTTAAATTATTAGTAAGGAATAGGTTCTTCCTCAATTTAGAAGTATCCTCTTAGGTCAAGCCATTGGGTTGGGTAATGTCTATGTTCTCCATAGATGAGAGATTGAACTCCATAATAGTTTGTCACTCTATGACCTTTCTCCCCACATAGATACCATCTTCCCCTCCATTTGAGGTATTCCTCAAGGTTACTCTTCCCTTCTTCTTGATATGTAGGAATCTTAATCTTCTTTACTCTATATTCCTCACAATGAGAACATGAATGAAAGTATATCTTCCTCTTATTTGATGATATATGAATACAAATAAAGTTTACCTTGTTAATAATATACCGCGATGACTGATTTAACATATTCACAATATCTTTCACTTTAGTCATTACACAATTTTGATGCTCATAGTCACCAATTTTTTCATCATATTTAATGTTCACCCAATTCCTCCTGGTTCTCTCCATTGACTAAAACACAAAAGAATAGTGTGAGAGGCGAAAATCATACTAGGAAAACAACATAATAAAGGGGGAGTACCTTCAATATCTAAAATCTTAGGTTTAATTATATGATGGTTAATGTAATCCTAGGACTACAACCCATATTTATACTTAACCTTAGGGACATCCCTAGACATACCTTAGAATTATCTCTAGGGAGCTCTCTAAATTGTTTGCATCCTAGATTCCAAATGTTACCTAAACCTTCGCTCTGATATCAACTGTAAAGACCCAACACTTGACGTACATGGAAATTACATTACTTTTGCGGAATACTTAATACATTACAAAAACAAATGCCCAAAGAACGTATTAGTTTAGTGTCTTTGGAAACTCGAAACATAATCTTCTAATCATGGTGAAAGATCTTCAACATCTCCCATAAATATCTTACCCTTTTTTTCTTACCTAAAACCTTTATTTATATCTTAGGGAAAATAAAACATAAAAAGGGTGAGCTCAAATGCTCAGTAAGGGAAAACATGGAGAACATATAACAATCCATAAACATTTAAATGTAAAAACATGAATAGAAAACATCAAAATCATGAGTAATGACATAAATCTTGGCAGTACATAAGGTATAGATCATAAAGGAACATTAATCATGATAAAATATCATGGGAAAAAATATGGAATTGTGGGAAACCTTAGATCACATGATATGATTTCCATAGTAGCAAAGGAATTGTTGCCAAGACTATCTTAGTGGACAAAGTCCATTACTGAACTGGGTTTACTTGCCATTCTAGCCTTGTATTACTGAACCAGATTTAATTTCCATTCCATACATGTTTATATCATGAGATATAAATCTTCACATAATGAATTAGAGGGATATATAGGTCCCAGTCATCTCATAATGAAATCATTCTTAATTGTGCCACAAAATAAACATAAATCATTCATCGTAACCTAAATAACAAAATGGGTTTCATAAACATCATCCCATCATAGCATAATCAATAATAAAAAATGGATATCATTTCATCATAAACAAAATCAAAATATCTAAATAATAGGGATATTATACTTGAAACATTACCATATTAAATAATCTCATCATGGATGGAAAATAGTCTTGATAAAACACATGAAATGAATTTTTGAGGAAAATATCATTTCTTTTTCAAATCATATTCTTTTCTCAAAATGCCAAGAAATTTTAAAAGAATGGGGTTTTTTTTGAAAATAATCATGAAATATTTTAGAGGAATATTCATTAAAATAAGGTTTTATGAAACTATAAAAATCCGTTTAAGCTGTATAAGTTAAAAAAACATTTTTCTTGTACTTTTCTCGGAAATGTAAAAAAGTACCTCGTATAATAAAAAAAGAAAGATTCCTTCCATACCTTCTGGTAAAAGTAAACAAAGGATAAAAATTAATTTATACATACATGGAAGAATAGTGAACATTTTATGAAACATTTTTAGGAAACATGGACATGGATGATAAATATAACCCCAGTAATTACTTAGGTATAAGAAATCTCGGATAAAAAAAGAGATTGAAAAATTACCCCTTACCTTAAATCCAATTTCTTCTGTATGTGTCCTAAGCTCTTGTATATACAGTTTAAACATATTATTACCTTTTAACATAACCATAATAATATTTATGATATCATATATGATTCAGTTAGGTCTTTATATTACTCGTTCATTTGTCAATTCCATGTTAAAGCAACGTTTTAGGTAATAATCATTTCATTTATCGTACGTATTTGGACTTGTTGTTCTTGATATTATTACTTATATCATGAGTTAATTACTTCTATAATGTAAAAAATTATTTATATATAATATATATTCAGCATATAAATATATATGATAGATCGATACATGGAATGAAATACACCGTTCATGGAGACGGTAGGCCATACGTACGCATGAACGCTATTTTCGTTTCATTATTGAATTGAATGGAATTAAGTAAATGAAACATATAGGTACATAAATATAGTATCATTATTATGTAATATATTTCATGATTATTTATTATATATACTTTATAATCATTTTTGAATGATTAACATGGATAATGAATCTCATCGTGTCATGGAGACGGTAATCCATACGTACGCACGAGTGACGATATCGTTCCCATAATTTTTGAATGGTATTCTAGTGGATTATTTAATATCTCATAATTAGTATAATGTTATGATAATCATATATAGTTATTATTTCCAGCATTATACCCATCCAGGTAAGGTGGTGGTGGAAAACAAGATTACACCACGGCGTGGAGACGGTAAGCCGTACATACGGACGCGCGGTGATTTCATTTTTCATAGGAGGATAGAAGGTGAAATAGGGTTGTTTTATATTTATAATAACATATCAGTATATTTTTTATAATGATTTTATTACTTTATAATGAAACATCTAAATAAGAGGAAGTAGAAGAAGAAATAAATTTGAAAGAATCGGTAAAGGATATTACCTCTTCTTCGACATGCCTCTTCTAAACCACCTCTTAGGGAAATAATGTTGGTCTTTGAAGAATACCAGAACCTCTAGTATGTTTATAGGGAATTGGAGAAGGGAAATGGATATGGTTTGGAAGATCTTGAAAGCTCAAAATGGTGTGTAGAGGAGAGGGAGGAGGTTCCCTTTTATAAGAGAAAAGATGGGCACTTTTGGAAACCTCAAAAATATTATTTTATAATAAAATCAAAACCAACATAAAAACCTATAAAAATGACTAATATTAGAATATGGGATGATATAGGGTTGTAATATCATCAACCAATAAAATTTATACATGTTTGTAATTTCTTTTAAACCTTATCATTTTTATTTATCCTTATTTAATCTATTTAATTTTAATTGTGGTAATAATATTCTAAATTTTAAATTGTTATAAATACTTAATTATGTGTTTTGAATTGTCCATAATTAGATAAATTATGAAATTTTTGACCATATAATTTTCAATTTGTAATTTGTAAATATTTTTGTGATTTCTAAACAATTTAATAATATGATATTTTTATAAATTACCAAGTGTCAATATTGACACTATTCAATTATTTGAATTTAAATAAAATAAAAAAAGAAAATATGTTGAAAAAAATATTTAATAGATTACTAACATGTAATATATATCGATAAAATTCGTGTATCAAATTAAATAGTTCATACAATATTTATTTTAATATTTTTAAAACCATTTATTTGATATTTCAATCAAAAAAATAATTTCTACATCACTATTGTGTCGTCATTAACAATAATTCTGTAATCCCAAAAAATTATAAATAAATTAACATGATGTAGATAATTTTATTATCTTTCTGGAGAATATTTATTTTCTTAGTTTTATGATGTTTATCACTAAATTAAAATTATTACACTTATAAGATATATGAGAGTGACATGTTGTCACTTTCTTTGGTTTTAATAATAATTACATCCTTTTCAAGGTCAAAAGTCCATGAAATGAATCTCTTCAAACCATTAGGTGATATTGGTCGACCTTAATTCATCCAATAGAATTTTTAAAGATGTTAGGGTAATATTATAATATTATTTGTACCCTTAATTGCCTGATTTACCTTTAACTGTGGTAAATAAAATTTACCTTAGTTACTATTCAGAAAGCCAAAAAAAATAAAATTATCCTTTTAAAATAATTTAGACCTAGTGATTCCAAATATGCTATCCATATTTATAAATTAAAAACATATAATATGAAGTAATTAATTTAAAATTAATCATGTTTTCAAAAAAGGGTCATTGTTTAAAACTTTGGAAAAGATTTAAATGATTTTACCTATGAATTCAATGTAAAATCAATGATAATGATGTAAATTATATTAAATGGTAAAAATATATAATATTTATACTTTAAAACCATTAAATATTATAATTTAACCATATAAATTAACTTGATGAAAAAAGTTGTTTTTAATTAAAATTTATCGTATTTTTACTATTCATCAAAATATGAAAGTTAACAGAAAAATATAAAAAAAATATCCAAAGTAAATTTTTATATCTTTATTGCAATGAATACGTTTATTTTGTCTAATTTAACTTATAAATGTGTCAAAAACTAGATTTAATGTGGGTGCGCCATCAAAAGGCGGCAAAACTGCATTTTTTGGAAATACTTATTTTACCCGAAAAATTTATTTTGTTCTCATACCATGTTCTAGGATATGTGTAAGATGAATGATAATTTTATAAAATTCAACATTTATTTAATACTTTTCCGAACGGCTAGTTCATAATAATATTATAATAATATATCGTTAATTAGTGAAACCCGGTATTGCGTACAACACACGCTATCGAGGAAGGTCGCTCTTGCGTGTAATGCAAGCCAAGTCAGGGTTGCGTGTAGTGCAAGATTCCTTTGGTGTTTAATATAACATAATCAAAACATAGTTCATTTATATATTGATCAAAATGTATACTCGGTGTTTTGTAAAATGAATTTTATTTGAAAGAAATTGAAATTGTGTGCAACATAAGCCAAGAATAGTGTTGTGTATACTACAAGCTAATACGGTGTTGCATATAGAGAAACATAGTCTTAGTGAAGCATACAACACAAGACATTAAAGAAATTTAAAAGAATATTTCTCATAAAATCTCTGGGTGTTATACATAGAGTTATTTCTATGTAAAGGTGTATTTAAAAATCTTGTGAACCATATATATCTCACATTTTTACCATAGAGAAGAATCTCTATATCATCAGAGAAAAGTTTACGGTTTCTAACACAAGATCATGAGTTTTATAATTTTGGTTTTGGGTATTGAACTTCCTTTATTAATATGAAATAACATTATCATTTCTTTTAAGGACACAACTCAATAATTTCATCAATGCAGTAATTTATATAATAATCCCATCATTTCATGATGGTAAATTAAAAATTGTAGAATTCAATAATATACTCTTCATTTGTTAAAAAAATTATATAGCTTCTTTTACCCATATAGACTTAACCCCTTTACGTGTGATCTTGGTTAACGTACTAGCCAATTGGGAAAACATCTAAAAAAACACCGATAGTAATATTCTAATCCAAAAAACTAATAACCATAGTTATTTTCATTGGCATATTCCATTTTTGGATTTCCTTTTTCATCGCAAGATCAACTGAGATTCCATCCTTAGAGATAATATCGCTAATAAAATAATTTTCCTAAATCCAGAATTCAGACTTATAAAATTTACCATATAAAAATTTCCTTATGGGAGCCTCAAGAATAATCCTCAAGTGATTCTCATAGTATTCATATATTTTAGAAAACACTAGAATATAATCCATGAATATGACAACAAAATCATCAATATATTCCTTTAACACTTTGATTGTTAGATCCATGAAAACAGGGAGTGAACTAGTCAATATTAATGGAATTACAATGAATTCATAATGCCCATAACTCATTCAAAAACCTATATTTGGAATATCTTCCTTCCTTACTTGCAATTGTTGATACCAATAAAGAAATAAAATCTTCAAAAAAAATTATCTCTATTAATTTGACCAATTAAATCATCAATTCGAGTAATATGATACTTTTTCACTATTATAATATCATTTATTTTACCATATTCAATACACAGCCTCAAGGATCCATCTTTCATCCTAACAAAATGAACATGGGATCCCCATGGAGAAACACTAGGGAGAATAAATCTATTATTATCTAACTCCTCTAGTTGTTTAATTAGCACCACTAATTCCAAAAATGGACATTCTATAAGTAGTCTTTAATATTTGTATTCCATCAAGGATTAACTAAATTTTAATATCAACTTCACACTTTGGGGGGTGTCCAGGAAAATCCTTAGGAAATACATCAATGTATTCCTATAAAATTAGTACATTAACAAATAATAGATGAATTTCCTCATCCTTGGATGTTTTTTTCTATTCGTACCCAATACTTTCATTTATAAGAGCTACTCAGGGTAGATCTACATAAGAATCAGATGATGATGTTTCTACTCTAACAATACATGATTCTACATCTTCCTCACAAATCATAATTTCCATATTGTTGAAAAAAATTCATGCATAATAATTTAAAATTCAGTCCATACTGAGGATTATATCAATGTTAAACATAGGTATGATGATAATCATAGAAAAAAAATCATGTTGATCTTCTATAAATGGATCTTCCAGGCACATTTTTTTTGTAATGAGACTTCACTTAAGAGTATTTACTGATAACTCTCATATTAAATCTAAAGGAAAATATATAATTTTATTGGAAAATTAGTTAGGTATAAAAGAGGGAAATGATTCAAAATCAAATAAATCATTGGATAAATTTGAATATAATATTAATATACCCACCACAACATCATTAGTTACTTTTACTATATTGTGGTGATCACATAATTTTTTACATCTCCCCTTGGACTCTTCAATGGAAAATTACTTGGTACTTGGGAAATTGATTTGAATAATTCCCCCATTTAATTATAGATAATGATTTGGACATAATTGATTGGATTTTCCCCTTGAATTAATTTTATCGATGACCCTTTTCTCCACAATTATAAGAAACTCTCATGCCATTCATGCATTAACCAGGATGATTCATTACACAATTTTAACAGAATTAGAATTTCTTTGTTCCCACCATATTATTTGACACTTGACCTTTTCCATGGTTATAATAAGGCCTCTTCTTCCCTTAATTTCCCTTGAACATATAAGATCTAGAAAATTCCTTCTCTGTTATGATTGTACTTAATATTGTTTCATCATATGACGAAAATGTTTTAAAAGCTAGTGCACTTCAGAGACTTGGTTTGAGACCTTCAAATAAATGATCAATCTTATGTTCTAAACCATGCATGTAATCTATAATATACGTGGATTTTATTGTAAAGGTAGACACATACTCAGCGACACTCTCTTCTTCCCATTTATTTAAGATAGGTAATTTTCTATTTATTTTAGGTCGTTTCTCATGAGGGAAGTATTTTTTGAATAATGTTTAATTAAAAGTACTATAATACAAGTTCTCTATTTTTTCTTCCTTAGTATTATAAATGAAATACCACCATTTCTAATTATCTCCGTTGAGAAAATATACTGCAGTACTACCTTTTAATTTTTATTACATCCAAATTATAAAAATATCATTTCAACGGACTTGATCCACTACTCAGCTACCACTTGATTACTGGTCCCAATAAAATATGGGGGCTTCTCTTGCATCAAGTAATCCCACACAGGTTTATTATGGTTATTAATCATAAACTATGTAATCCTTCTTAATATGATCATGATTATTTTTCTCCACCACTAACTATGATGACTTCCTCAGAAGGAAAATCCCTATATTTTCCACAAGTATTGATTAATTTCCTTCCATTAGGCACCATCACTAAATAATGGATCACACTTTGTTATCTCAAAATCATTAGAAGAATTGATAAAAAAATTATCTATAAAAAATTATTTTAATTATCATGTTTATTTTGAATCTAGTTATAATGTTTTCTAATAAAATGTCTATAATACCATCTATAATATCCCCAACCATAGTAACCCAGAGTCAGTGGTCATTTTATTAAAATGTAATATATCCCTGAGATCACCTCAACATGGATCAATCAGTTTAGTAGTCTTAAAGACAGGATATATATACCTGGTTGCATTATCAAATTGATAATTCAAAATAGAATATAAAAAAACAAAATAAACTTCTTATTGTCACTTATTAAAAGATTTGATTTTCACAACATGGGGAAAGAAAAAAAATAAAAGGGTGGGAAAAAATGCCAAGTAAGGGTTGCATGGACCGATAATAAATAATAAAAAGTAAATAAGGAATAAAAATTATGGAAAAGTAAATAAATGGAAAACACATTCCATCAATAAAATGAGAATGAAAATACATCCATATATTTTTTTCATTGTGAAAATATCATGGAAAATAATAACTGAATACTAAATGAAGAAAGTGTTTAATAATTTGATGCCATGTATCTGGAACACGAACCATTATACCATCAAAATGGTTTGGGTATATGGGTAAAAACCATTATGATTCTTCTTATAAACATACAAAAAGTCTTTGTTTCCAATTATTTTGTCTCATGAGACCTGTCAACGCATCGAGGGAATATCTATAACCAGGCCCCACCCATCATTGTAAGTCCAAATCATTATTCATACATAGATTCATTTCAATGAAAACATTCTAAGAAAACAATTTATTTAAAAATGGTATATTAATAATATTGTAATCATATCCATGATACAAGAAGAATCTATATGTAATGAAATCTTCAATGAATGTTGATCATAAATAAAAGGGAAGTCTACATACACCACACACAAGGAATTAGTGGTAAAAGAGAATATCATAATGGTTTTTTGAATGAATGGACTTAAATTATAGATAAAAATTAATAAGGGATAAAATTCATAGATCCTGATAAATTATTTCCAACTACAGTGTACATATATAAAAATATTTTATAGTAAACATTAGAAAAAAGTCTCTTAAGTTTGATTAACGGAAAACTATAAAAGATATTTTAAAGAGGTGAAATGCATAATTGTTTTCATAAAACCAGAAATGAACCAATATAGTTATTCATGATAAAAAGTGTGAATTTTGGAAAATATCAATGTCTTAAAATTGATTATAGAGTGCACTTAGAAAAGGGACTAAAATTGGAATGTTCACTTAATAAGGGGCCTTGCTTATTGGGAGGAATTGAAATGTGACCCTTGTAAAACATGTAATAAATCTTTAAAGGAAGATGAAATGATTTGGATAAATGATTTTGGAACATATAAAAATAATTTAGATGAATTTTATAAAAATAAAATAATAATTACATTTGGTTAAAGAGATAGAAATCGCAACCTGTAGGAAAAATAGAGATTCATGGAGAACCCCTTACCATATATCCAAAAGTGCTCTGTATATGCACTTAATACTTTGGATAATGAAATTTGATTCATTAATAATTAAATTCAGAACCTATTATCCATGTATTTTGATTTATTATTATTCTAAAAAGTTCATTTATGGCATTTTTTATGAGTTATAGGATTCAATTTTTTCTTTTAGAAGTGTTCATTTCCAATGTTTTCATGATTAGTTCACTAATATACATGTTTGAAAGATGATGAAAAATTTGAATTGTTACCCAAAATTGAAATTATATGTTATCAATGAAAATTTAAATGATTAAATTCTCTTGTATAGAATTGTTTCTATATATGAGTATGATTCATTTGATAAAATGTTAATGATTACCATTAAGATTATTTTAGAATTTTTCAATCATCACACAATAGTTTTGTTTTATTAATTAATTTTATGTATATATACAAGTACCAGAACTCTAAATAAGTTATAATATAAATTATAAAATCCATTTTATCCATGATAATGGTTTTATGACCAGTCTTGAAGGAGTTAATGGACAACTAAATGGAATCATCCATAATAGCGGTAAATCGACACATCATGAACGTTGTTTTCATTTTTAAATAAAGGGGAGTGCATAAGGGGCTTGATGATGAATATTAAATTAACCTAAAAAACTATAGTATATATAATATACTTCATTTATCATTTATGTCTTGATATATTATTTATGTAATTGATAAGAAAAAAATGAATTTGAAAGAAAATTAAAAGAACGAAAGGGGATTTTACAGCTTCAATTCCTCTCCTTTAGATCCTTAAGGAACATTGAAATTGTATTTTGGGTGAGAAGAGAAATAATAGAATATGGGGGATTGTTTTGAAAAAGGTATTGGTCATAAAATGAAAATGATTCAAGGTTTTGGTGGTGTGAGTAGAAGAGGTGGTGATGGGAAATATTTATAGTGGAGGACTGGGGTATTTTTTGATTATTTTAGTAATTTGTTTATTATTTCAGCTCAAGAATTTGATTAATTTGTACATTATCAATACTTATATTAAAATAATGAAGAATATTTCGATATTATGGGATTAAATAATCCACACATCATCTATGAGTCAACAATTTACGTATTTATCTTTTATCGTAATTACAGTATTTCACTATTCACAAAAATTCATATATTTTAGTAAAATCTCAAAAATTCATCCAAACCATTTTTAAATGTGTAGAAATAAAAAATTAATTCTATTTTATGAAATTAATTAATTAAATATGATAAATTTAATTTATAATTATAATAATCATTTACTCGAAAAATACCAATTTTAAAATTACAAATTATTTTGTAATAGATTGAAAAATAAATAAAGGTAAAATTAAATTATATTATAATCATAATAGAAAAAATATTAATTTAAGATTCTATTTTATTAAAATAAAATTTCCTTCATCTTATTGTATTAATTATAAAGTATTAAATAATCATTTATGTTCTATTAAAATACCAACACTTAATTTATCATTTTCAAAATGTTTATTTACTTATACTATGATATAATTATATCGTATTTCCATTTATAATATTAATAAATTTTATTTATAGTTTCATAGTTGAGGTTGATATTAAATTGGACAAATTATAATTCCTATGGGTCACATTACTATTCTAAAGCTCATGTTACTATTACAATGATTTATGGTCCTTAGTTTCTAAAAAAGCCTCCTATTTAATTCATATTCTTTTATAAAGTTTTCCTGTATTCTCTATGTGATTTTATAAGATTTATACTATACAAAATAATTTTTTATTCAATGTATTTTATTGAATGAATTGAATTTATTTAAGATGACACATACCATAAAATATAGAGGCTTTATAGTTCAAATAAGGGTATTTTGTATTATAAACTTTACATAAATGGGTTTTTAGAGGTGTTACATAAGGGTGTAATATTTATTACCCTTACACATGAAGGTAATGTGGGATTTCAAATATCATGTTATGGTAAATGGTATCTATGGAATGGTGGTTGAATTTTTAAATGGTTTATATAAATGTAACAAGCGGTTTACCCTAACATGATACCCTTACACATAAGGACTACGTAAGGGTATCATTTTTGTTATATTTAAGAAAATGGTTTTACAGAAGTTTTTAACCTTACAAAGTGGTTCCAGAAGTCTACGTAACGGTAAATAGAGACTTACCTTTATATGAAGCATTCACATAAAGGTAATCTCTTTAGTACTCTTATTTAGAATGAGTTTCATAAATGTAATCTTTCTATTACCTTTATACAACACATTATATTTTAGATGTGTAAGGGTAAGTAATTTTAGGGTTCAGGAATAGTGGTAGCACATAACATGGTACAAAAATGATGTATTTTAGTCTTAATTTAGGAGTAATTATTTCCTCACAGGATTAAAACATAATGTCAAATGAAAATTGTATATTTCTTGAAAAATGAAAAACAGTAGAACTAGAAGAAGAGGATCTCCACATGTAATTTATAATTAATTTATGAGGATATATTGAATTACCTCAACATGTAACTATATGTTAATTTATAATTCAGTTATGTAGATCTCATCGTACCATTTTTTCTCTTTAGTGTCAAGTTATAGAATCTATCTAGAGGTGATCCATAGGTGTAACACAATATCTAAATGTCATTTTAAAATCAATGGTTTCTAGCACATCGAATCTTGATCAAATTCATTTTTCTTAGTCAATCGTAGTGGTATTAGTATTAAGGGGGGAATAACTCTTAATGTTCTTTTGATGGATTGGGAGATGAGGAAGAGAGATCATGCTCTAGATTGCTGAATCTGTCTGTAGGGATTGACCAATTCTATCTCTATCCATTGTGCACAAACAAAGTTATTAATGAAATTTTGATAATTATATATTTCGTATGGTGGGTGTAGGGTTGGAAAAATTTTCAAAGGACCCCTCTCTACATAACAATTCTTAGTTGGCCTAATTCACAATAATAATAATAATAATAATAATAATAATCTCTTGACCTTAGAAACACATTAATAATATTAATAAATATTATTTATATTTTTTTTCATTCAGATTGTTAAGCTTGACCCATTTTCCCTAATCGATATTTACCAATACATGAATAATGAATATTTATTTATTAATTAAATTTTTTTTCTATTCATTGATAAATAAAATAAATAAAATGTTCTCTAAATATGTGAATTTTTATTATTTAACTTACTTATTCTTTTAGATAACATATGATTAAATCTTATCAATTAACCAAACCTAAATAAATATTATTTATTTTAACATATTAAATTAAATACTTAAATTTAACTAATATTGTAGATACACATAGTGTGTGACCCTATATACCTCTTTCTTAGTGGAATTATTAATAACCACCTAATGTCTAAGGTTATCATTTAACAAAAATTCTATGACACCAATAGAGAATGAATTTTATATCATAACAACATACAACATCTTATGAATGCTTACAATGTAATATAAAACCATTATCAAATTTTTTAAAATCCACTAGATTTCATTCCAGGGCCATCAAACAATATGATCTATTTAACATTGTTTGAATTTATGGAAATAAACTTTCCCACCACACATAATAACCGAGTATTTATATATGCAGTTTCACTCCCATAAAAGGGAATGAGATATTAATTTCTATAAAGGTACTAAAGGGCTAAATCCTTTATCACAGTATCCATTAATGCAATATCACTTATGATGCACCCAATGTGTCCTACTTCTCCATGAACATATGTTATTCATGTTTCCATAAATATATCAAATTACGTGAGTAATGGAATCCATTAATGATAATCTTGAAGTCTAATGATCCATACACGCATCTTCATATAGGAAAATCGAATAAAATAATGAAATTTGGATTTCCTATTTGTGGGTCTATTATATTAACCTCATATCTTGGATATTACTAAGGTAAGACACCATGACAAGGTGTATCAATGTCTTATGATCCTCTTACCGTTGATAATATGTGTTGTATATGTACCATCAAAAAAGAACATCTGACCATAGAACTATATTCAAGAATAATGTCATGCACCTCTAGGTTAGATAAAGTGTTGAAATGTCTACGAACATTAAACACGACATATATTCTTAGGGAATTATTATATATAAATATCATACAAAAGAATAATTATGATGTGATAATAACTACATTAATAAAACACTTAATTAAGTACTAAAAATTTTGTTCTATAGAACCAACTCAAATAGAATCCCACTTTCACTAGAGCCAAAATATAACAACATTTTGTCTACTATACCTCACATGATACACATGCATATAGTTAGATAAATCCTTGGTCAAGGGGTATACCATGTTTTTCTACATGGATACTCTCAGAACTGTACCTTCAGCTCGTTTACAAAAATCACTCAAGAGATGAAACATATGGAGTATGTTATTTGTAAATTAGTGTGACATTGTCTCATTGGAGAGATCCCAACAATTTAGTGTTATTGGAGTAAACTATGATTTGACCTTGATTTCATGGTACCAAATTACTATGGAAAAAATAGAAGATAGTGATGGTTTTTTGGGTTTTACCAATGGTTTTTAAAAAACACCACAAAATAGGCAGTTAATAAATATTTTATTATAGTTTAATTTTATTCATGATGAATTCATTTTTTAATTATAAAATTAGTTTTTTAGAATATTTTTTATTTAAATTTAGCATTTTTTTAATAGGATTCTATTTTTTTCAGAGAAAAAGTTATTGCTTGTTTTTTAAATTTGTGGTGGTTTTACCTGGTGAACAATTATGGTGCGATTTTATCCACTTTAAAAAATGTAAATTTACATTATCTTATAGTGGTTATAATGAGTTATATTTTATTTATGGTGGTTAAAATTGATGATAATATGAAAACCCATATATTTAATACAAATTTATTCTTGATTTATTACATAAAGAGACATTTAATAAAACCCCATATGATCATAAAGACTAGTTTATTTTAGTAATTATCTATATATAATAATTTTTTTTGATGAAAATAAAATTACACAATCTAATACTCCATAACATTACCATATGTTCTCTTGATTATTATAAAACTACATGACATAACCTAGGGACATATATAAGAAAGGGTTGAGCTATAAAGACCATTTAGGGACTAATCAAATAACAACATGATAAAAATAATACATGCGAGTCAATAAGAATATTAAGGAAACATAATTGGGGTGGGATTCATAAATTTAAACATCAAAGCGTGATATAATATGATAATATAAAGGAAACATGGGAATGTAGAAAAAACATAAAAGATGAAATCAAAAACATAAGTCAAGGATTACCACCAAGACATCATAACATAGTTGTCTTAGGACAACCTCTAATGCACCATATGTGGTATCTCCTGAGATAATAAAAATACCCAATATTTTGGAAGGAAAGATAATCTTGTGCCCACCCATCACATTCATATTGTGTTCAAGCATATGTGTGGCACATAGATCATAGAATATCTGGATGTATTTCATCACGTCTATCCCCAAGATTATAAAGTGTGGTTAATATACATGGAAGACCCAAATAATTAAATGATAGGTACAACTAGGCTCATGAGTTGAAATGGGGATGACTATTCCCTAGACACATTTTTTCATTGAAAATCATAAGTTCATTTTGTTAGCATAAAAAGTGTATATAAAGGTTTATGTAATGGTTTAGAGAGAGTTATAGGGGTATCTCATCACATGGTAATCATAAATAAAGTAATAGGGATGTATAAAAACAAATCCCAACATAAACAATTGTAAATTAAAAAGAATGATATAAAGATGGTGCTTGAATGGAGAGGAGGAAAATATACCTTACCATGATAGAGCACTTTGTTGGATCATAATATATATGTATATGTATATTAGATGGAACAATATAAGAGGGGGTGAATTTTATGTTTAAAAACATTGTATTTAAACACTTAAGAAAGAAATTAGTTTAAAAGGTCTTAAAATAATACAATTCTCAATCAATACTATTAATCCCAATTGTCATGGATATAATAAGTATGATATGATGTAATACTATAAGTAATGTACTGCAATTGTATTAAAATCGAATACAATGATAAAAGTAAAAAAATTGAAAAGGATTCTACCATATAACATATAAAATCTACTAATACAATATGTAACAAAAGATTCATAATTAAAAAAATTACAATTGAAATTATTATGAAAAGAAAGAGGAAAAAACAAAATTCCATTTCTAATACAAACAGAAGAGGAAATGTAAAATTATTACAATTATTTTATCCCAAAGAGAAGGGTATCCTTTCACCTAGGATAAAGGGTCTTTCTTACCACCACATTGGTAATCCCTCGATATGATGATCAACACGTCCATCTTGTTATACCCAAAATCCCTCAATTTTATAGTTAATCGGTTCCTCTGTCTTTCAAACAATTGAATGCCCTTGATAAGAATATCGGTTGCCCCGTCTCCCTACCCCCGGTAGCCCTCAATCTTTTCACTTGATCATACACACAAATCATAAAAAAGTACTTAATGAAATACAAAATCTAAGAACGAGTCGTTCACGTTTTGTAATTCCAAGTATTTCATACGAGGCAAGAGAGAAGACACATCGCCTCTCTCTAGAACATGATAGAAGAAAAAGTGGATAAAAATTCTATTATTTGTTTTCTCAGCTTTAAATGACCTCCTATTTATAGGCCTTAGGTTCAAATGGTCATATTTCTTCCAAGGTACAAATTTCTCTTGAAAACACATAGGGACTTGGAAACCTAGCATTATAAAGGTCATATTGAAATAGAAAACACGACATTGTTTTGATTAGTTTATAACTAACTCCATGACATCATGTTGGTTAAAACAAAATATATATTAAAAGGATAATCATGAGTATGATTGATATAAAATATTTGTTTTGATAAAATAAAAAAAAAATGAATGTGATAAAAGTAAAACATGAGTACTATTAGTTTTACTTAGTGAAATGTATTGATATGATGCAACGTGAGTCCGATGCACAAAAGTCAGTATGATAGATAGAGTTAGTATTATTGATAGAGTCAGTATGATTGATAGAGTCTATATGGTTGACAGAGTCATTATGATTGACAGAGTCAATACGATTGACAGAGTTAATACGATTGACAGAGTCAATACGATTGACAGAGTCAATATGATTCACATAGTGAGAATGATAAACATATAAACCATATTCAAAGTTCTTTATTTGAGAAATGAGTATAAACATATTTGTGATTTCTAAAACAAAAGACATAAACGTCAAAATAGGGCTTTTTTACTTAACAATCTCCCCATTTTTTGAAATCACAAAACACAAGGAAAAACATGGAATGAAATACTTATCTCCCCTTGAGTTATTCAAACTCGTTTGAATAATAAAATGAATACAAATAACCCCCCTTAGGTATATAATTTCTTAAGGATTGTATTCATAGGGTTTCCTTGTTTTATATGTAATAAAATTGAGTAATCCAAATAAAATTTCTCCCCCTTTTTGAGACATTATCCCTTTTTATAATACATTCTCCCCCTTTGTGATTTACAAAAAGAATGGGATAATCATGAGTTGCCTGAAAAGGTTAGAGAGAAAGAAAATGAAAAACAATTTAAATAAAGACATGATTCATTGAATCTTAAAATATTAACAACTGTTAAGACAAAATGAGGGAAGACACAACAAAAACAGTAATTTATTTTTTCTTTCTTTATCCTTCTTGATCATGTCATAAAGAACAACCTTCATATTCTTTATCACATTATTTTATTTTTATAAAGAATCACCCTAGTATTTGAGAAACACTTGTTGATCGGAAAAAAGTTTATCCTTGTTTTTGATAGTCTCTTCTTGAACTCTGATTACTTCTTCAAGTGTATCAATTCAGTATTGAAAATTCTTATTCTCTTGATTTAACACAGTATTCTGTTTCTTCAGAAAAACTATTTCATCTTTGAAAGATGAAACCTTCAAAAAATATATCTAGAAATCATTCATCCTTTCTTGGAGTTCTTTTACTGAAGGAGTATGGGCTCCATGGGTTTTTGAGATCTTGTTCAACCTATCAATAGTTTCGTTGTCAAGATTATTAAAAGCTATAGTAAGATCATTTGAAAGCCTCCTTAAGTCATAAATTGATTCCTCATGTTCATTCACTGAGCTTTATATTTTGTATGACCACTTAGTCATATTATTTCAAGCCTTCTTATGAAAAGATAAACTATCACATAGAACTTTTAAATCATCTTCTGTTGATAAAACTCTCTTTCTGAGCTCTCTTACTGAACAAAATTTCTTCCTTTGGTTGCTGGTGATGAAATAATTTTTGGCTTACATTATGGGAGAATAAGGAATAGTATTCTAAATTCTTCACAACACATGAACAATGTAATCACTTTTCTTCAAAGAAATTGTGTGTTTCAAATCAGTATCATCATCAAACGATTCCAGTTCATTTGATCTGTTTGAGTCTTCAACAAGATGTTTTATTTTTCCTTTCTATTTTTCTTTTATGTATTCTTCCACTTTGTCAATGATGACAATTAATTTTTCGGTATGATAAGTTTGAGCTCCTTTCTTGACTGGAGATGGAATTATTTCTAAAAGGGTTTCTATAGATTGAGAAGGTGCTTAATCAGAATTAGGATTTTGTTCTATTCCTTCAATTTTCTTTTGAAGAGAAGATTCTTATATACTATTCTTAGAACATTGTAGAAATTCCAAAATAAAGTATTCTTCATCTTCTTCACCTTCTTGAACTTCTTGAACTAATTTTCCCCTTTCAATTTCTCTAGAAAACTCTGTATGATTGGTTCTTGTTTCACTTCTTATGTTATTTGAGCACTTTCCAATTCAACACCTTTGAGGATTCTAGCAAAATCAAAATCATGATATTTTCTTTTCAAAATAGTCTTATTTTTCTTATCATCGCATAGAGTATCCTCTACCCTTATCTTCTCAGCTAGAGCTTCAGCTTGATCAAGACCAAACTTCGGATCACCTTCTTTTCTTTTTTCTTTATCCTTTATCCACTTGGCCACAACCTGCTTAATGTATTTTTTTCTTCTTTGGCTTAGTACTGACTTGAGGATATGGATTCTGAGAAGCAATAACCATTAGAATTAATTCAATTGACATAGGTACTGATAGATTTTGTGCTGAATTTGTTTCCACATCTTTGAATTTTTTTTTGAATCTTCATCAAAACCAAACATATAATTTCTTCAACATATTCTTACTTATCAAAGAAATCTTTAGCTCTTTCAACTATCCTTTCAATGTAATGTTTCAAAACACAAATATTTTAAGAATAAACTTTGTAATAATATATGGATACAAAATTAGATAAGACTTGATCGCTCATGACTTCACATTCTTTATAGTTTTGAAAATGTAACCCATGAGATTTACCTTTCTCATGTTTACAAGATAATCTAACATAAAATGTCTGAAACCTTGAGGGTTTCTCTATCCCCTTTCCTTGGTATTAGAAATCCTTGAATCCAAAGGACAACAAACCGATTGTATGGAGATAAATGAGCTACTTTTGTTTTCTCTTCATTTATCAGAAATAACAATTTTCAGCTATTTCTTTGTTAAATGTACCAACATCATTAGGTAGTTTATGAGTTGGACAAAAAGAGTCACCTTTTGTTGAAACATTGAGGAAATAGGCTTCTTATTTTACAAACATTGAGAATTTTCTATTTTACAAAACAATGTTAATCATTATATTCTTATCAAAAGAAACAATATTGTAGAATTTTCTAACCTCTTTAACAAGAATCGAGTCTTGAGATACTGGTTTCTCAACACAAAGGTATTCCCAGTCTTGAAACAAAATAATCCTCTTGATTGTTGAATCATAAGTTTCAAAGAAATCCTGGGAAACTAACCTTTCTCTGAAGAAATCTTTTTCGAAAAATGTATTTGAAGAAATTTTTGCAGGATTGTTGGAAGAAGACTGAGACATAAAGATAAGAGACAAAAAGAAAAGATCGTATGTAGACTTAAAATGGAGAGGCATAACTTTTCCAAGAAATTTGAAAATCCGGTGTGGGTTTAAGGTGGGGGTCCATAATTTATAGTGGAATTTTGATGACCGTTGGACTTTTACGGTTGAGATTAAGAGATAAAGAAACCAACCGTGGAAAATAAAAGAGGGATTTAAAAAAAATAATGATTGGAAAGAAAGACAATACTAAAGGAAAAAATAATGTACCTGTCAAATATTTCATGTAAGTTTTCATTTTCATAGTATTATTAATGCATAAAAAATACAATAACATAATGAAAAAATATATTTAATTGATGAAAAAGAAATTAAATATGATCAGTTGTCAAACCGATGGAAAATAAGTCATTACCATAGGTTGTCAAGCCGATAGAAAAGAAAGTCATTACCATAAGTTTTCAAGATGATGGAAAAGAAAGCGATCACTATAATTTGTTAAGCTGATGGAAAATAATGTCATTACCATAAGTTGTCAAGATGATGGAAAATAAAGTCATTACCATAAGTTGTCAAGTTCATGGAAATGAAAGTCATTACCATAGGTTGTCAAGACGATGGAAAAGAAAGTCATTACCATAAGTTGTCAAGACAATGGAAAAGAAAGTCAGACCGATTAACATAATATAAAAATGTTAACCAGAAAGACTAGATGATAAAGAGTAAGATAAAAAGATTAAAAGAATGTCAAAATGATAAACAAAAAGTTAAAACAATTAACAGAAAGTTAAAATGATTAACATAATGTCAAACGAATAAAGAAATTTTCAAAATAAAAGAAAACAGACAAATATAATCTTGATAAATAAACAAAATTAAAAAATAGGCAAAAATTCCCCCCCTTTGAAGAGGAGTTTTTTTAATATAAATATAAATGTAAAAAAAATAAGAAGATGTGAATTATTATTTTAGTGTAATCATTCCTAGATCCTATTTAATAAATTAAAATATATTGGAAGGTAATGGTTTTGTAAAAATGTTAGCAATTTGTTCTTGCATTCTGATGAATTGCAAAATAATATATCCTTTTTTGTGTGTGATCCCTAAGAATGTGATGTCTAAAATCTATGTGTTTTTCAAGTGAGTGATGTGATGGGTTTTTACTAAGATCTATTGCACTATTATTATCACATTGTACTGATGTTTTGGAGAAACTCATTCCATAGTCACTGAGTGAGTGTTGCATCCACAACACTTGAGCACAAAAACTTCCAACTGCTACATATTCAGCTTCAGTAGTGGAACGTTCTACTGAGTGTTGTTTCTTTAATAACCAAGAGACTAAATAATATCCTAAGAAATGAAATGTTTTTAATGTACTCATTCTATCCATTCTATAGACACCAAAGTCATCAGCTGAACATATTTTCAAAAAAAAATCATTTCCAGAAGAATAGAAAAGACCTAATTCAAACATTCCATTTAAATACCAGAAAATCCTCTATATAGCTTTTAAATGAGATTCTTTTGGATTTGATTGGTTTCATTCACATAAGCACATAGAAAACATTAAGTCTGGAAAACTAGCTTTCAAGTATAACAAAATTCCTATCATACCTCTAAATGTTTTTTGATCCATTGGTTTCCCAGATTCACCGAGATTAAGTGTATTTGAGGTACCGATTGGAGTGCTAATACTTTTAGAATTGTCATATACATGATTTTTGAGTAAGTCTTTGATATAATTATGTTGAGATATATATGTTCCGTCTGGTTTTTCAGAAATTTGAAAGCCTAAAAAGAATGTTAACTCATCCATCATACTCATTTCAAACTCATATTTCTTTTACATTCTCAAAGGAACCAGTTAGAGATTGCTGATTTGACCTGAATTTAATGTCATCAACATAAATTTGAACAATAAAAACGTTTTTATTTTCCATTTTTATAAAAAGGGATGGATCTATTGTATCTTTTTCATAATTTTTTTGTAAAAGAAATCATGAAGTCTATCATACCATGCTCTGGGGGCCTGTTAAAGTCCATATAAAGCTTTGATAAGTTTAAAAATATGATTAGGATATTTTGAATCTATAAAAACAGGCGGTTGTTCAACAAAAACTTATTATTGCACAAACCTATTAAGAAAAGAACAGTTTACATCAATTTGAAATAGTTTTAAATTGAAGTATGCTCTAAGGGATAATATAATACAAATATATTCAAGTCTAGCTACCAGAGAGTTTGTTTCTTCATAGTCTATTCCCTCTTATTGATTATAGCCCATAGAAACAAGTCTTGATTTATTTCTTACAATGACTCCATTTTCATCACATTTATTTCCGAAGACCCATTTTTCACCAATTACAGTTGTTTATTTAGGTCTTTATACTAAAGTCCATACTTGATTCCTTTCAAATTAATTTAGTTCATCTTGCATTGCTTTAATCCAATCTTCATCACCTAAGGCCTCACATGGATTTTTAGCCTTGAATTGGGAAAGAAAAGCAAGATGTTCTATTTCATTTCTCAAGGAATTTCTCATTCTTACAGGTTGATTTACATCACCAATGAAATTATCATTGGGATGATTCCTAAGAAACAATTGATTTGGGTATTGTAAAACCTGTTCATCAACATATAGTAGGAAATATTCTATGTTGAATGGGATAGAAATACTTTATTGAAAATTTTCCTTATCGGAAGGGTTTTCTATCAAGGGAGGATAATCAGTGTTTGAAAACACATCCAACGATGTAGGTTGAGGTTGTTTAAAAATAAAGTGATCGGTTTCATCAAATTTAACTTGAACTGTTTCTTCAACAGCAGATCAGTTTTTATTAAAAAATCTATAATCCATAGAAGTTGTAGAATAACCTAGAAAGATTCCTTCATCAGATTTCGGGGAAAATTTATTTAGATTATCGTTTTTATTCAATATGAATACATTTCATCCAAATTATCTAAAGTATGAAACTGTAGGTTTTCATCCAGTCCACAATTCATAACGTGTTTTGTTAAGAAAATTTCTAGTTAAAACATGATTTATAGTATAAAAAGCTGTACTAACAGCTTCAACCCAACAATTCATTGAAATTGAGTATTCACTCAACACAGTTCTTGTCATTTCCTGAAGAATACGATTTATTCTCTCAACGACACCATTTTTCTGAGGGGTTCTTGGAGCTGAAAAGTTGTTATTAATACATTTCTTACAACAAAAAGTTTCAAAATATGAATTTTGAAATTCACCACCATGATCACTATGATTAGATATCAATGGTATATTTTTATAATTTTTATCTTGGGCTCTGAAAGTTTTGAAATAGAAAAAGGCATAAAATTTCTTTTTAAAAAATAGACCCATGTAAATCTAGTATAGTCATTAACTAAAACAAATACATAATATTTATCTCCAATGCTTCCAGTTTGAGTAGGACCGAAAAGATTCATGTGAACTAGCTGTAATGAATTAAAAGTTGAAACTTCATTAATTGATTTAAATCTAGTTTTATGTTTCTTTCCATATTAACAAGGATCACAATCCATTGAAGAATCATATCTAAGATCTGATAGATCCTTAACAAGTCTGTTATTTGAATGTTTAAAATGGTTTCTAAGGTTACAATGTCCTAGCCTTCTATGCTGTAACTAAGATTGGTCTTCTATTGCACTTAACCAAGGTAAGCCTTGGCTCCAAAGGTCTTCTAAGTTATTGTTGTATACATTCTCTTTCCTATGGGTAGATAGAATAAATTCATCCTTATAATTATGAACTAAACACTTATCATTCCTAAAATTTACAAGGTATATTTTATCACATAATTTACTTATGCTTATGAGGATGTTCTTAAGACCTATGACAAACAAAACATTTGAAATTAAAACTTTACCAAGGAAAAAAATATTACCTACACCAACAAACTTTCCTTGAGAATTGTCTCTGATGGTAACTTTTTCACCTTTGGTTTCAATAATATTTTCAAAGAAATCATTTTTTCCAGTTATGTGATGAGAACAACCACTATACATGTACCAAATGTTCTTGTTGTTGGTGAATTTGTTGTATACCTAAAAATGAAACAATTAGTTTTTTAGATCCCAATCTTGTTTGGATCCTGAAATGTTAGATGAAATTATTTTGGGAATGCAATGTTTTTTTGCACAATAGGATTTCTGAAAATCTATCGATTGAGTTATGTTAATAGAATAGTTTCTTTCCAAAAGTCCACCACATTGTCATTTAGTACACAATGGAGTAGTTTGAGTATCAAAATTGTTATTACTTAAAACCGGATTTGAATGAGTATAACCAAATCCAGAATAATTCCTTAAAGGTCGAATTTTAGTATACACTTTATCAAAGTTTTCCTTACCATAGGTAATGTTTCAAATACACTTCCTCAAGGAAAATATTGTTGTACCTCTCGTACCCCTCGTGGTTTAATTTTCATGATCACAATCACTCTCTTTTTTATCTAAACATGTTTTCAAGTGTTTTTGTTGATAGGCAAAAGGTTTCCAAGGAGTTGGGCCAAGAAGGACTGAAAGTAGACTCTCTGAGTCTACCGGCCAACCGGTGGATGACCACCGGCCAGCCGGTAGTGCCTGGGCAGAAGGCATCCCCTCTGCTCAGACCACCAGCCAACCGGTGTCCCATCACCGGCCAGCCGGTGGAACCCAGACAGAAGAGGACACCTACTGTCTCAACACCGGCCAACCGGTGGCCTCCTCACTGGCCAGCCGGTGGTGCCTGGGCAGAAGGTCTCTCCCTTTTCCAAAGCACCGGCCAACCGGTGGCCAAGCACCGGTCAGCCGGTGGAGCCAGTCAAACTAGCCGTTGGGCTTTGACCAGACTTGTCCACTTGACTCCCAACGGCTCCGAAGGCCTCTCCAACGGCTCCGAAGACCCCCAAAGGCCATTTGAGGGTTCCCCCTCTATAAATAGAGGACTAGGAAGCCTCGGAAATGTATGGTAGCCCACAGACACATTCTTCATCATTTGGCAAACCTCCGGCGGATTCCTTCAAGGAACCTCAATTGCTCCAACCCATTTCCACATCCAAGGAGCATCACCATAGAAGCTTGGGAGCGCTCTTCATCAACTCTAATCAATCCATTGGCGCCCAAGACTTCTCCACATTATGGTTTTTCTTGTTTTATTATTTTGAGCATCAATTTGGGTTTGTGCCTACAAACCCCACTTTCTCTCATCTTCCTTTGGTTTGGGTTTTCACACCACCTTCAAGGTGTGAAGAGGTTAGTCAAGCCTTCCCTTTAAAAGGCTTGAGTCATAGGTGAGCTAGCCTTCACCTGTAAGAAGGCTAGTGGGTTCTTGCTCAACCATTAAAGGCAAGCTGTAATAGGTTCTAGACTACCTTAAAGTCTAGTGGGTTTCTTTCTAAAACCATAAAAAGAAAGCGGTAGTAAATCTCTCAACGGTTGAGTTGGGAGCAGAGACGTAGGCTTTGGTTTAAGCCGAACTCCGTTATCAAGTTTTGGGTCTTGCCTCTTTTATTTCCGCTACACTTTTTACTTTGTTTTAAATTCTTAATTATTTTTTAAAAGGCAATTCACCCCCCCTCTTGCCATCACTCTCCGCCCAACAATTGGTATCAGAGGCAAAATTTGAGTAATACCTTCACCGGTTTCAAATTCAAGATCCTTTTTGATGGCTTCAACTTCTTTCGCCCCCGAAGGCTATTCTTTGGGTCATGATCCATTCTTTGATGGAACTGACTATACTTATTGGAAAACCCGCATGACCACTTTTCTTAGAAGTATAGGTTATCCTATTTATAAAATTGTCATGCATGGTTATTCTCTTTCTTCTCCCGATGAATCCAAATGGACTCAAGTCGATATTAAAAATTTCGAGCTTGATGGAAAAGCCATGAACGCTCTTCATTGCGGCCTTGATCGTAATGAATTCAATCGAGTTTCCACATGCACTTCATCTCATGAAATCTGGAAACTATTGGAGGTTACCCATGAGGGGACCAAAAAAGTCAAGGATACTCGATTGGATATGTACCGTCAAGATTTTGAGTCTTTCACCATGCACCCACACGAATCAATTACTGAAATGTTTACTCGTTTTACTGACGTTTTCAATGGGAGGATGTCCCTTGGTGATGATGTGTCTGCAGAAACGATGGTCAAGAAGATCCTTTGGATCTTACCAAGTTCATGGGCACTGAAAGTCACAGCAATTAAAGAAGCGAAGAATTTAAAAGAAATGCCGGTCGAAGATCTCATCGGATCCCTCATGACCTACGAGATCACCATGAGGAGGCAAGCTGAAAAGGAAGGAAAACCGATCAAAGTTCCAAAGAACATCGCCTTCAAAGTTCAAAAAGAAGAAAGCTCCTCCTCCTCATCGTCTTCCTCTTCAAGCGGAGATTCAGAAATGGAGAATCTTGCCCGCAAAATGCACAAATTCATGAAGAAGCACAAGAAGAAGAAATCCCGAAAGGCTCAACCCAACGAAAAATCCGAGCCCGAGGTAACATGTTACGGGTGTGGCAAGAAAGGCCATTACAAGCCCGATTGTCCACTCAACAAGAAAAAGGCCAAGCAAAAGGAAAAGAAGAAGGCTTTCAAGGCCACATGGAGTGATAGCTCCACATCCTCCTCCTCCTCCTCCTCCAGTGACAACGGTAAAAAATGCCTAATGGCATTTCATGAGGTATCCTCTTCCGACTCCTCTTCCTCTTGTTCTTCAAATTCTTTCAATAATTTATCTTTTGATGATCTCCAACATGCTAGAGATCAATTGGAGGAAGGTTTTCACGAACATTCTTCCAAATTTATTGCTTTAAAAAGGAATTTCAAAAAACTTTCTTCCGAAAAGGAACAACTTCTCAAAGAAAAGGAGGAGTTGTCCCTCAAGATCCAAAATCTTTCCGATGTTGATTTTATGGAATCAACAATCAAGGATTTAAGGACATCTCTAGCTAAGTTCACCGAAGGTGAACATAACCTTTCGAAGCTCCTTAGTTCCCAATGCATATCTAGAACCACCCAAGGGCTTGGCTATTCCAAGCAAGCTTCCTCTTCCCATGCTCCTACTATTTTTGTAAGGGGGAGCTCCCAATATAAATTTTGCAACTATTGTAAAAAACCCGGGCACTTAATTTATGAGTGCGATTGCAAAAATGCCCGGTATGGAAGGACCAAAACCATTTCCTTTAATGATGAATTTCAAAGGAGAAGAACCGCCACTAGACAAGTTTGGATTGAAAAATCCCTTTTAGCGAGTCTCACCGGACCAAAATTTGTGTCGGTTCTAAAATCCTCTCCCCGGTAATTTGTTGTTTTTATTTAGGGGGAGTTAGGATCATTTAAGCCTTTTTGCGTTTTTCTTTCAAAACTTTCAATTCAAAAACTTCAATTCAAAACTTTCAATTCAAAACTTTCAATTCCAAACTTTCAATTCAAATCTCAAAAATTTCAATTGGTTTAAAAACTCTATCTTGTTTTTCAACCTTTCCCTCAATCAAGTTTTATGCCCCGTGCTATTTTGATAATCACAAAGGGGGAGAAATTCTTGGTTGATTGGGGGACGAATCTTTCTTTCATGCTTTGCTTTATCCTTTAAAGAATGCCTTTTATTTCAGTCGTTTACATTGCCTGTTTTGGTGATTGTGATCATCAAAATAGGGGGATATTGTTGTACCTCTCATACCCCTCGTGGTTTAATTTTCATGATCACAATCACTCTCTTTTTTATCTAAACTTGTTTTCAAGTGTTTTTGTTGATAGGCAAAAGGTTGCCAAGGAGTTGGGCCAAGAAGGACTGAAAGTAGACTCTCTGAGTCTACCGGCCAACCGGTGGATGACCACCGGCCAGCCGGTAGTGCCTGGGCAGAAGGCATCCCCTCTGTCCAGACCACCGGCCAACCGGTGTCCCATCACCGGCCAGCCGGTGGAACCCAGACCGAAGAGGACACCTACTGTCTCAGCACCGGCCAACCGGTGGCCTCCTCACCGGCCAGCCGGTGGTGCCTGGGCAGAAGGTCTCTCCCTTTTCTAAAGCACCGGCCAACCGGTGGCCAAGCACCGGTCAGCCGGTGGAGCCAGTCAAACTAGCCGTTGGGCTTTGACCAGACTTGTCCACTTGACTCCCAACGGCTCCAAAGGCCTCTCCAACGGCTCCGAAGACCCCCAAAGGCCATTTGAGGGTTCCCCCTCTATAAATAAAGGACTAGGAAGCCCCAGAAATGTACGGTAGCCCATGGACACATTCTTAATCATTTGGAAAACCTCCAGCGGATTCCTTCAAGGAACCTCAATTGCTCCAACCCATTTCCACATCCAAGGAGCATCACCATAGAAGCTTGGGAGCGCTCTTCATCAACTCCAATCAATCCATTGGCGCCCAAGACTTCTCCACATTACGGTTTTTCTTGTTTTATTATTTTTAGCATCAATTTGGGTTTGTGCCTACAAACCCCTCTTTCTCTCATCTTCCTTTTGTTTGGGTTTTCACACCACCTTCAAGGTGTGAAGAGGTTAGTCAAGTCTTCCCTTTAAAAGGCTTGAGTCATAGGTGAGCTAGCCTTCACCTGTAAGAAGGCTAGTGGGTTCTTGCTCAACCATTAAAAGCAAGCTGTAATAGGTTCTAGACTACCGTAAAGTCTAGTGGGTTTCTTGCTAAAACCATTAAAAAGCAAGAGGTAGTAAATCTCTCAACGGTTGAGTTGGGAGTGGAGACGTAGGCTTTGATTTAAGCCGAACTCCATTATCAAGTTTTGTGTCTTGCCTCTTTTATTTCCGCTGCACTTTTTACTTTGTTTTAAATTCTTAATTATTTTTTAAAAGGCAATTCACCCCCCCACTTGCCATCACTCTCCGCCCAACAAATATTTCTGAATTTTGATTTAAAACTATGTTTTTATACTCAAAAACATTATTTTTATAACTAGAGTTAGTCTCTAAAATTTTTTTCTTAGAAATTTCATTTTCTAGATCCGTAGAAAATTTATCCTTCTTAGAATTGACATTCTCGTTTTTTTTAAAAACATTAAAAAAGTTGTTTCCTTATCATGAACTATCGAAATATCTAACACTTATTTAATTGAAATATAAATTCATGAATTTTCCTCACCATGATTTTTCTTGAATTTAGAATTTTCATTCTCAAGGAGTTTGGAAAACCTAGAAAATTATTCATAATAAGGTAACGTATTATATTTTGATGATGAAGACTCATTATCTGAAGATTCATAATATTTATCATCAGTATAATTTTCATTCAAGACGATATTTGTAATAGATTCAGCAATGTGCACCTTGTCCATTAGACAATGATTTTCAATGGGTAGCATTGCTAGAAGACCAAGATTATTCTGACCATAAGATTCATATTATGAGGATTCATCCAAAGAGTCACCACCACTATCACTCCACGTGTCATTAGATTTAAATATTTTATTCCCTTCATTCTTGTAATACTTATTTCTATTCCTCTCAGAATTCTTTTCCTTTCTATCCTTTTTCATAATCATATGACAATCTGGCCTTATATTCCCTACTCTTTTGTATTCATAACAAGTGACTTTCGAGGCTTTCTTGTCTTCTCATTCTTTCTTCTTAAATCTATAATGAAATTCTTTCTTTCCAACTATCTTGTTCATCCTTCGAGCCACATTAGCTAATTCATTATCAGAATGTTCACTTTCACTAGATTCAAATAATGTAGTGATTTTTTTAGAAATGGATCTTGTAATCCTTTCATGAGTCTTGGATTTGGTAGTATTAAAGGATACACTTCCATTACCATTTTTCTTCTTATTGAAATCAACATCTCTTTTCATTATTTTATTGTTCTATAGAAGAGTTCCAAAAAGCTCATCAAGATTAATCTGAGAAACATTCATGTTTTCCTCAATAGTTGTCATTTTTTATTCCCATTAATTTGGCATTATATCAATAATCTTGTCTACAAGAGCTTCATCATCAAGACCTTTTTCTCCAAAAGATATTAAATTGTTAAAAAATTTCATAAATCATTGTTCCACCTTACATACTGGTTCACCATAAGCAAAAATAAATCCATGATATTCTACTCAAACCATTTCTCTTCTTGTTTCTATAACATTAGATGTACCAAAATGTGTGACTTCCAATTTCTTCCACATACAATTGGATGCTTCACATGATGGCATATGGCTATATATATTCATAGTCATAGAACATAACAAAGTATTGCGTACCTTGTAGTTCAATTGATACTCTTGCTTCTCTTGATTGGTGAATGTACTGACTTCTTTGTTTGAGATTTTGTAACCTCCAGTAAGAATAATAAATTTGTCTACACCAGTATTAAAAAAAAGTTCTTCATTTTAGCACTCCAGTACTCATAATCATTCCCATTAAGAATAGGTGGTCTAGTTGGATTCAGATTTTCAATTGATCCAATATTCATTTCTACCATCTAATAAAGAAATACTTTTCCACTCATCATGTTAGTGTAGTAAGTAGTTAACAATAGAAATTTGTAATAACAATACAATTGTATTTTCAAAATAAATAATGAAAATTATCCAAAATTAGTGAAAAACTCATTTTATACCAATTATTGGATCATAATATAGATTTATATGTATATTAGATGGTACAATACAAGGGGGGTGAATTGTAAGTTTAAGAACATTGTATTTAAACACTTAAGAAAGAAATCAGTTTAAAAGGTCTTAATCTAATAAAATTATCAATCAATAAAATTAATCATAATTGTCTTGGATATAATAGTAATTATACGATGTAATACTATAATTAATGTAAAAAAATTGTTTTCAAATTGAATACAATGATCAAATTAATAAAAATGAAAAATATTCCACCATACAACAGATAGAATATATTAATACAATATGTAACAAAAGAATCATAATTGAAACAATTACAATTGAAATGATTATGAAAAGAAAGAGGAAACAATACAATTCCCTTTCTAATACAAATAGTAGAGGAAATGTAAAATTATTACAATTATTTTATCCCAAAGAGAAGCATAACCTTTCACCTCAGATAAAAGGTCTATCTTACCACCACCTTGGTAAGACCTCTATATGATGATCGACACGTATGTTTTTTTATCCCCACATGCCCTCTATTTTACAGGTAATAAGAACCTCTATCTTTAAAATGCATCAAATCCATCAATATGAAGATCGGTTGCACCATATGCCTATCCCCGATAGACTTCTATCGTTATCAATTGATCAGACACACGAAGAAAAACAAATCACTTATTGAAATAAAAAATCTAAGAACGAGCTGTTCATGTTTTGTAATTCCAAGACTTTCGCACGAGGAAATAGAGAATTCATAGTGTCTCTCTCTTGAACTTGATAGAAGAAAAATTTGATCAAAATTCTGTTAGTTTTTTTATCATCTTCAAATGACCTCCTATTTATAGGCCTCAGGTTCCAACGGTTATATTTCCTCCAATGGTCATATTTCATCGGAAAACTCAGAGGGACTTGGACACCTGGAATTATAACTATCATATTGAAACAAAAAACAAGACATCATTTTTATTAGTTTATAACTAACTCCACGACATCATTTTGATTAATACAAAATATATATGAAAATGATAATCAGGAGTACGATTGATATAAAACATGTGTTTTGATAAATGAATAACAAAATGCATGTGATAAAAGTAAAACATGAGTACTATTAATTTTACTTAGTGAAATGTATTGATATGATGAAAAGTGAGTATGATGCACAATAGTTAGTATGATAGACAGAGTCAGTACAATTGACAGAGTCAGTACGATTGATAGAATCACTACAATTGGTAGAGTCAATATGAGTGAATGAGTCAATACGATTGACAGAGTCAATACGATTGACAGAGTCAATACGAATGACAGAGTCAATACGATTGATATATTCAATATGATTGACAAAGTCAATATGATTGACATAGACAGTATAATAAACATATAAACCATATTCAAAGTCCTTTATTTGAGAAATGAGTATAGAATGATTTGTGATTTCCAAAACAAAAGACATAAAAGAAAAAAGTGTAATTTTGACCTAACACACTTCTAATGGCTTGAAAGGAACATCGTAAGAACTCTAGAACACCTTTAGAGGGAACTAGGGAGGGAAATTTAGAGTAAATAGGCGCTAAAATGGTTTTGAGCCAAGTTTAATTCAAGGTTGGGAGGTTTTTTTTGAAAAAGAGAGTGGAATTATTTATTAATTTCAAAAGATAGGTTTTGGAATCAATAAGAAATATTAATCCAAACCACAAACCATCCAATGATTTATTCCAATGGTTTCTCCCCATGTGAATTAGGATTCATTAATTTATAAGAATAATACCTAAAATCCATAAAATCATACCCTTGGTAATGTGGAAGTGAGTCATGTTTATAAATAATTATTTTTAATACCTTAAAATATAATATAAGTTTTGTTTGATTCATTATGGTTTTATAAAATTAGTTAAATAAGTTCATAAATAAATTATTTTAAAGGGGAAACATAATTTTGGATGTAGATAATATTTATATTATTTATTAAACAATTTTTAGGATTCTATGATTTTGTAATACATACGGTATATTTATATAATATTTAAGTTTTACTAAAAAAATTGATTGTCTCAGAAATTCTGAAAAATTATCCTTTGACTAATTATAACATTATTATATTAAAAATACGATATATTCTATTAACATAATCATTTAAATATTAAAATCTACAATCTTAAATCAAATTCCCCATGTATTTAAAAATAATTATTTTTTAAGATGATAACAGTTTTCATACCCTTATAAAAATTTCATTTGATATCATAAAATTATATTATCAATTATATTTAAATAAATATTATTTAATAATAATATTTTTTTAAAATGAAATTAGTTTCAAAAATTATTTAATTGTACAAAATTAGTATCTTGAATGAAATTACATATTTCCTAAGAAAAATTTCGAGTTTCATAGAATTGAAATATAATTTTTAACACTCATTATTAAATATTTTATAATGTAATAAAAGATAAATATAATTTTTATTATATTTATAATAAAAATATAAAAATTCATACTATTAGGGTATAGATTCACCAAACCTTATTATACACAGTGTATTCCTTTAGGGTATG
This sequence comes from Viscum album, assembly GCA_963277665.1. Lineage (NCBI taxonomy): Eukaryota > Viridiplantae > Streptophyta > Magnoliopsida > Santalales > Viscaceae > Viscum > Viscum album. The sequence goes on from OY728140.1 coordinate 349,752,773, forward strand.
GTGTGTGATAGAGTCTCTTTCATGTGGTGGGTCATCAAACATGCATTTGGTTGTTCTTTTGATAAGCTTTAACTTATCCCATAAATGGTTTTTCTTGTGATTTATTTATTGAATCTCGTCTTGGGTTTGGTCAAGGAAAATACCAGTGATTCCATCTCCCTTGAAAGATTTCATAAATGGGATTCATAGGGTATGATCTTACTGGTAAAGGCCATCACTTCTTCCATATATTTCAATTGGACATTATCATAACCCTTAATATAATAATCTCAATGGTGACTATATAATGACTATATTATCAGTGGTTATGATTCTTAATGGCCTTTTAAAATTGAAATATTTTAGTTATCAAAAATAACTAATGTTGTTCATGGTTTTTCTATAATTACTTTACTTGATAAGGAATTTATTCATTCAAAAGGAAATTTCAATTCTAAAATTTTAGTTTATTACATTCTTAACCGCTTCAGAAATTTCACCCTCAAATTTTTCATTTCATGCATTAAAAAAAGTGGGTATTTTGGTTTCATCTCCTCATATGGTTTCCAAGTGTTAGATTTGGTTCCATAGAACCAACATATGTGTTCCTTCTAATGACTTGTATTCATAGTTTTGAATGTTAATAAACTCATTATCATATAATTATTGTTATTCTATGGAATGTAGTATGTGATAATTTACTAAGAGTAAATGTTGCACTGAAAGGTCATAAATGTTCCCTCCAATTATGAGAACCCAAAAGGGCCATGACTATATTCATAAATATATGTTTCATATCCATTTGAAATATTTTTTGGGACACAAATCATTCAAGATACAATGGGTAGAGACTCATAAGAATTTGAGGCACCTTCTCATCATGTACACTCTTTGTCACATCCAGTAGAGGATATTTTGATAACAATACATTCTACTAGGAAATCAACATTTATATGTGTCAATGGATGTTCCTATCAATGGACATGTGTGTTGGTACTTGATTTATTAATTATTATTGATGACTATTATAATTTCTATACATTTATGTATTAATTAAAACTGTGATAATATATGTTCATAGTGAGGTAGGATATGTTGGGTGTGTTATGAGTAATATTTCATTAATGAATAAAGTGAGAAACCTTTTTTACATTATTTTATTTAACATTAGTTTATATATTAATTACATTTATGGAAATGATATAGATTAAATAAATCCATGTCCATGGTGTTCTATAAGAATGTTCGATTTCCATAAATTCAAATAAAGAGATATGGAGAACATTTGTTGATGTCACCAAGATCCAACCTACTTGATTATAGATATCAATAGAGGGATTATATTACATAGTCAGCATCTGTATGTGGTATTATTTCATTGCGGCATTAACCAATTTCTCTACTAGTGCCCTGGCATGTTCTAAGATGTTAAACTTATACATTATATTGCTTCACCTAATGCCACTGAGCAAATATTTTGAGAGGGTCACACACTAAGTTTATCTAGAATCACTGTTAAATAATATATTATTATTTATTATTTCACTAGAGGAATAAATATTATTCCTTCACGTGGTTTAATAATTATTCATGTTTGTTATATCGCATATATTCTATCACCAGTTACTTGAGAGAATATTATATGAGCAGAATTTGTATTAAATATTTATTATATATTTAGAGAACATAATATTTTTTTATTTATCAGTGATTAATATGATGATATTTATTTATTAGGTAAATTTTCATTATACAGGTCCCGATAAATATTTTGGAGGAATGGATGACCGAGTTTTATAGTCCGATGAGAAATAATACATACTCAAAATTAATTTATTAAATAAAATATAATATAATTCATGACTTTAGAACATATCAAGAAATAATAATAATAATAATATTATGGAAATGGGGTTCTATGGTGATTAAATACATAATAAAGGTCAGTTGTGCAATTATTTATTTTTGACTCTAACGATATATAAATATAAATATATTATTTTTCATGAGAGCCAATTCATTAATTTTTTTGAGCACAATGAAATATAGAGAATACATTTGTATTTTGAGATATATTCCTTCTTTATTAATGCTCCAAATAATGAATATTTATCTTCCTCCCCCTTCCACTCTTGAGTCATGGGAGATTAAGGAGAATAATTTGGAAGTGATCCTCAGGGAGATCAAAGGTGAACAACACATGCGACATGATTTTCCACCCTAGAAATTAGAGATTCCTATGATAATGATTAGAGATTTGTAGAACACATGTGGATTTACACTAGAGTTAATCTAATAATGATTCCTATAGCACAACTTTAGTATGATGTAGATACATTATTAGATCCATCAACAATGAAATACTTTCACAAGATTTATTTATATAACTTCTTAAATTAATTATAAATAATATTCTATGGTCATACACTTGGTTCTAGTATTTATCCTTTTACTATGTTATACAATTCAATTTCATTGATGATGAAGCTAATTGTAATGTAACTCAGATTAGTCATCAATCACGACAAAAAGAAAAGTTAGACACAACCCATCACATTCTTCTGATGTGATGAGGACCTAAAAGTGGTATCAGGGCCCTGATGCATAATTATTTATAATTATTTATAATAATTTATAGATCATCAATTGATTTATACATTTATTATTGGATTTTTAATTCTATTTTACTCATTCTTTAATCCCGATTGTGATATATCCTTTTTTCCTCTTAATTTCTATCAAATATAATCAAATCAATTAATTTTATAAATGAAGTAAATTTGAATATCACATCCGTAGGAGTTTTGGAATATGGATGGATAACAAAAGTGTACATGGCTCCTTCTAACACAGATCAATATGTCGTGTACTATTGTTTAATGTACCAATATTTAATTTGGAATTTATTTTAGGAGTGTGCAATTATTACACACGTTGAATTTAATTATACACTATGTTTTCACTAGTCTATCCTGGTGCATGGTCAGCCAAAGTACAAGCCATATAACTTCAATACATGGAATGTTTTCCTTAATCATATATGGGGTGTGTATCTCCTTACACGGCCTACCTGATAGGTTATTATGTTACTTAGAGAACACACATCATGCATCCCATGAACACACTGTGTACTCCGTCATTTTTTGTTGTAAGGTTTACATGTAGAGTCCCATAGGCATGTGTCTCAATTAAATGGTGACAAATATACATGCATTGTAGCTAGCTTTTACATTCCATGTAATTTTACAAAATTACATATAATTAAAAATAAATTTATTATAATATGTATACCTTATCACCATTTTCATTCATGTGGTCGTTAAGTTGATGGGACTCTTTATGTGATGAGATTATATATATATAAATGCTTAATTAATGTTTGGGTAATGTTCAGATCTTCGTATCATGTAAAACTCATATGAAAGTTATTACTCTACACATTATAGAGTTACATGCTATAATATAGAAAGCAATCAAGTTAAATGTCTGATCATTATATTGATAATACATGTCATGATATTACATGATAAGTTGGTTGTGCCACATGTCACAAGAGTAAAAAATATATGAGTATAATACATGTTTGGTAGTACAAATGGGTACTCACCGTGTTGCCTCCAAGGTATATATATTTTATTATACATAGTTAGTTTTAAATAAATTTATTAAATTTGTTGAAAATTATGATATATTAGAATCTGAAGGAAAGTCAGATGACAATTAAGATAATGTAATTGATTAATTAAAAAGATAATTGATCCGAGAATGATTTATCATAAATAAAAATTATTTCAATTGAATGATAATTTTATTAAAATTCATAATTCATTGCATGCATGTGGACAATCATGATCCTGGACTAGACCACTATATGTGATTGGTTTCATTTAATTTATTATTAAATTAAATTTCTGGCCTATGCACCTTTACTCCTCTTATTATGTAAGGGATTTCATGACCATGGTTTCTTTTATGTAAACCTATTTCCCTTTCATGTGATTAAAATCATATTGAATGGATGGAGATCCTAATCGAGTGGAAGTTGTTCATGTTGAGATCTTGAAGAAACCAATCCATGAGAGATGCATAGGTGGACAAGTGGAAAGATGGAACATGAACCTTAGTTAGTTCAAGGGATTTTTCCCATAGGATGATGGTTATTTTATCATTCTCTAGATAAACTAACCCTTAGTGAAAACTCATGATCATACCACATTATTATTTTATTTCAATCATGTTTAGTGGTTATTTTATTATGGATGTTTTTTATGACAATGTAAATTAATGAATGAAAAATAATACAAGATAAAACTAAAATAAGTTTCCTTATTCATAAATATTATTTATGAAATGGTTAGTCAATTAAGTAAATCCACTTAATATTAACAATAATGTAATAAAGATAATAATTGGAAATTTATTATTAAATATAAAATCCCTCAATTGTAATTATTAATTCAATATACCATTCCACTAATTCAGTTAAAATAAATCCATAGTTCAAAGTACATGACCATCCAATGTTGGTGTGCTTTCAATTATCAAGAAATCCTAACATGATGTGTTGGTATGACATACTATAGTTCAATGAAGGGTTAAATTGAAATGTAGGACTTGGTGTAACTGATAGGTAAAGCTTGATTAAATCCAATTTATGGATTTCAGGATTGGGGAGTCCACTAAAAAAAATGGAACTATGAGTTAACATAGTTGGAATTTGGAATTCCCACCTTAAACCCCTTCAAATTTGATTTCCAGCCAATGTTTGGTTGATTAGAAGGGAAATATGGATCATTTCACTAGATTTTTCAAGAAACGGGTTATTTTGAAGATACTTTTTAGGGATATTAGGATTCAATAAAATATAGGGATATTAATAAATATAATATTTATTTATTTTTTAAAATTTTATTAGATAATTGTTTTTAAAAATTTATCATATTATTTTTAGAATAAATAATAAAAATAACTTCAAACATATCACTATGATCCACACTTGATAAGGATAACCTTCTCAATAGTAAAACTTTCCATGTATTCCAAGGTACTTGTGCATTATACTACTTCATGAAAGGAAATTTTATGTGCTGGAATAACCTATTCTGGATGTTCCAAGTAATAAAGCTAGTGAGTAAAATTTATCTCTCTATGAAAAACATTTGAATGATGCTAAATATTTTTTATGTTTCCTCCTATCATCTATGACCAATGTGATTTTCATGCAATATGAGGATATGCATGTGTATAAAATTATATATTACCTTTGGGATCTCTATCATGAGAGGGTAACATAAGGGAGATATGAGATCTCTAATTCTTTGTTTACAACTATTCTTGGAGAGTAGAGTCCAACTATGCCTCATGTAGTCATGATTATTAGATACATTAAACTCGTATACATCATAGGGATTAAATTCATAAAGGATATGCACATATATCTCAAACTTTCCTCAATACCCAATACATTATCCAGTTTTATAATTAATTATATCATGATAAATACTGAGAAGAGTCCTTAAAAAATTCTTACTCAGATTCTCCAATTGGATAATGACATGGGGCAAGAAAAACCTTTGATCCTTATGGTGAATAAGAAAATTAAGAACATGGAAAAGAGGCCAATACTCATAACAAGTTTAATGTTCCTATGAAACATACTTCCATGAAAAGGTAGATATCGAGGTTGGGAATGCAGTAGAAGGAAGTATGTTTCGCATCTATAAATCAAGGACCTAAGAACAAGAACTACAAACAGAAACAAGGGGAAACTAAAGGTGCATTTTTATCAACTGTAATATTTACATATCTATCCATTAGGTATTACATACAACTTGTGGTTCTCATATCTGCATCCAAATATACAAACTAATTAGATTCTGAAATATTTCTAGTCAAGAGGTGGATTTTTGAGATGCCAATGGTGTGGTGATGGCGGCCCTAGACATTTGTGACTTCCACCTTTAATTTCCAATAGTAATGATATTAGTTTTAAGGGTTTTTAATTATGTACCAACTATTACAATGAACATAATTTCCTGTTAATTCCCAGATGTAGATGGTTTTATTTTCCTATTTGAAAATAAATGTTGGTTCTTTTATAATGACAACATATTTTATGGTATGGTGTGTTTAAATAATGGTTTTATTTATTAAATTATATAAACCATGAATTGATAAAAGAAAAAAAATCATGTTTGCACTACTCATATAACACCTAGTTATGTAATCATCATATTGGTCATGTAAACAATAATTGTTTCAAAAATCTCTCTCAATATGGTTATTTAGACTCTTTTTATCTAAAAAACAAAGAATATGCCATTGTTTACAAGAAAAAATGACCAAACCACCATTCGGTGGATAGGGTGAAAGGTTCATAGTGATTTTAGGATTAGTACATAATGATGTGTTTGGACTATTTCTTTTAGAATATAGAGGTATTTATTCTTAGTTTATAAATTTTACTGATGACTTGAGTTGATATGGATTTTTCTCCTTCATGTTTTATAAGTCCGATTCCTTTTATAAATTCAACGAACTCAAGAATTAAGTAGAGAATCAACATGGATATTTGATAAATAATATTTGATCATATTGAGGTGGTGAACATAATAACCAAGATTTTATTGAATTTCTATTAGATTTTGGGATTCTATATTAACTAACTCCACAATAAACACCATAGTGTAATGGTGTTAGTAATAGGAGGAACATTACCTTGTTATATATGGTAAGGTTGATGCTATGTCATCAAGATATTACAATATACTTTAGGGATAGAAATTAAAAATTTAGTCATACACACTAAACCGATATCAAACTAAATTCGAATATGTAATTCCCTTCAAGTTATGAAAATGAAAAAAACATGTTTTCCATATACACTTTTATAAGGTTATGAGGCTTATTTTAAGGATTTATTAGAAAAAAAATGAATAACAGAGAACAAAATGTATATTTATAGGGTATCCTAAAGAAAAAAGGGATACTACCTATATAAATGCATAGATAATAATGTGATGGTCTCCAACCAAGATATATTTCTTTAGAGGGAGAAAATAATAAAAGATAATTGTTGGAGCATTATTGACATTGATGATGTTGATGATCATGATAAAAAAGAGTGGGTAGAGAAAAATATTCCATAGGTGCCTATGGAAGTAGTGTTTATTGAAATATAAGTACTACGTAAGAGAATAAGAGAGGTAAGAGAACAAGATAGATATGGATTTATAGTCACTGAAGATGGTGACTCATTTTTGGTTGACAATAATGAACCTCACTCATATAAAGAGGGAGTAAAGAGATCATAAGATACTATATGGGAAGAAACATTGAATTCTAAAATGGAATCAATGTATTAGAACCATTTTTTGGTTACAGTCGATGTGCCTGTTGATGTATATACCATAGAGTGAAAATTGGTATTGAAGAGAAACCCAGACATGGAAGGTAAAGTAAATTCCTATAAAGTAAGGCAAGTTGATAAGGGGTCTAAAACATATCAATGATTTAATGAATCCATTTGACCAGTTTCCATGTTTAAATCCATTAAAATTCTACTTGATATATTAGCTTTACATGATTATGATATTTGTAAAATAGATGTAAAAATAGCATTCCTTAATGGGACCCTTTTATGAGGATGTTTTTATGGAACAACTAGAAGGATCTGAGACTCTATGTGATGACAAAAGTATTATAAGTTATAGAGATCCGTTTATGGATTAAGGATACTATATAGTACCTAGATCATTCTGTTTGATAAATCTATAAAATAAATTTGATTCATTAATAAGAAATATAAGCCTTGTGTTAGAAGGGGTGTAGTGGGAATGTAGTTATTATCCTAGTAGTATATTTTGATGACATATTAATTATTGGAATCAATATAGAAATCATACAATCTACTAAGGATTGGTTGAAAAATTGTTTCTCCATGTAAGACATAAGTAAATAATTTTATATTCTAGAGATCAATATCATTTGTGATATATCTAAGAGGCTTCTTAGACTAAGTCGAAGTACATATATTGATCGAATACTAAAGAGATTTAGTATGAAATGGTATGAAATGGGATTGGTCCCAATGTCACATGGTATTCTTCTTTCTATGAAAATTTGTACTTAGACATAACTAGAGAAAGAGAGAATGAGTAAGATCCCATAAGCTTCAATGATAAGATCAATCATGTATGTCATGTTATGTAATGGGCTTGATGTTGTGTATGTGTTCAGCATAGTAGGAAAATACCAATAGGATCTAGGAGAACATCATTTGTCTATATTTAAATCCATCCTCAATTATCTGAGAAGAACTAAGGATATGTTCTTAGTGGAGAGAGGAGATAGGGACCTGGTCATCAAGGAATAAACTGATTCTAGTTTTTAGACAATTCATAATGATCTGAAGACACAATCAAGATATGTTTTCAATATAAATAGAGGGGATGTGAGAAGGAAGAGTTCAAATGATACATTTACTATATATTCTATAGTGGAGTCAGAATATATAGTTTCTTATGATATATCCATGGAATCCATTTGGATACAAATCATTATTATGGATTTTGATGTAAAAACTAGTTTTAAAGAACCTATCACATTGTATTATGATAATACTATAGTAGTGGAACTTGAAAAACATCTGACGCCACACCAATGGAAAAATTACACACTCCATAAGTATCACACCTTTAGGGATTTTTATCAAAGGGGTGATGTTGTAGTAAGAAGAGTTCCCATAGGAGAAAACATTGGGGGTCCCCTTGACTAATGTCGTATCTTAGGAGAAGCATGGATATCATTTGAGATCTATAGGACTGAAGGTTCTTAGTAGTTTTCTCTAGTATAAGTGGTATTATATTTGAGTTGGTTCCCTATAACAATATTATTTTTACTTTATGATACATATATTAATATATTTTAATATTAATAAACTTATTATCATATAAACCTTTCTTGTATGTAACATATTATGTGATAATGTCCTTAGAGTAGTTTTCACACTGAAATGTCATAAAAGTTCCCTCTTAAGATGAGAACCTAGAATTGAAACAACTAAATTCTTAAATATATGTTCTATAGCTGGATGAAATCATTTTAGGGATGCGAATGTTTCTTTCTATTAGGGGTGGAGTCTCATGGTACTTTTTGGAACGCATATCATAGTGTATTCCCTTGGAAATATCCAATGTTGGATAAAATGAGAGTGAGACCCACTTGTAGGGAATCCTCATTTATATGTGTTATTATATATTCTTATCTATGGATATTTTTATTGGACCATAGACGTTAAGATTATTATTAATTAGTGTTTTATGTCATGTAATTTGATATATTGATGAAAACCATGTGAAAATATGTTTGTAGTGAGGGAGGATAAATTGGATGAATCATTAGTAATATTTCATTAATGAATAATGCAATAAAGGATTTGTCCCTTTTGTTCATAAATGGATGTTAATATCTATGTGCATTTTATGGAAAGTTTATAACACAAATAAATCTATGGGAATGGTTTTATATAGGCAAGTTTGACTTCTAGTAAGCCAAATAGAGCGACATTAATTAGATAGGTTTATGACACCAACATGAAACCTTCGTGATTAGATATATCTCCATAAATGGATTATATTACATAGTAAGAATATGTGTGAGGAATTATGTTGTTTCATTATTAACTTCTTCTCTATGGTTGTCTTGGTGTGTTTCTAGATGCTAACCTTGGAATTTAGTCCCCTTCATCTAATTATACTATGAAAAAGTCCTAGAGGGTCACACACTAAGCATATCAACTATCTCAGTTAAATAATACATATTATAATTTATTATTTGACAGGTTGAATAAATATTATTCCACCATGTGTTTTTATTATTATTCTTGTTTTCTTGATTGTATATATATTGTCACTATTTATTCGACAAAAAATTATGTGAGTGCAACATTTAATAAATATTTATTTTTTATTTAGTGAATATAATTTTTAATTATTAGTGAATAATTTAGTGATAATTATTTTTTAAATAAATAGTCTTTTTCAATGGCATGATAAATATTGTGGAGGAATGGAGGAACGATTTTAATGGACTGATAAGAAATAATACATATTGAATATTATTTTATTAAATAATATTTAATTTATTTCATGATTTTAAGGAATTTTAAGAACTAATAATAACAATATTATTATTATTGAAATGGGGTTCCATTGGGATTAAATAAATAATAAACGAAACATGAAAATTTATATATTTCTAACCCTAGTGATATATAAACCAAATTATTTTATTTTTTATGAGAGCAATACATTTATTTTTTTATGCGCAACAAAATATAGAGAATCCTCATGAATACCTAGAGATCTCCCTTATTCAAGAATTCTCCCAATAAGGGACAATGATGTTACCCCACCTTCCACTCTCAATTCTAGTGAGATCATGGATAGTCATTTGGAAATGATTCTCGAGGCGTTTAAGGGTGAACGACGTAAGTGATAAGACCTGTCATGCTAGAACCCCCATATTTCTATGAAGATGCATGAAGATTTTTAGAACACATGTGGATCACCACTCAAGGGAATATAATCATGATTCACATAAAACAATTCTTGTATGAAGTATATACATTATCATATCTATCAACAAAAAACTAATTTCATTCAATGAAATTCATAAATTGATTAAATTAATTATAATGAATATGTGATAATCCTATGCTTGGTTATAATTTTCATCCATTATTTTTATTCTATGATTGAATTATATTCATCATGAAGTTCATTTTCATTTAAATCTTAAATTAATCATCAATCCTGAAAAAAATGAAAATTTGGGCATGACCCATCACATGCTTCCTCTATGGCCATATCATACGCCATTTTTCTTCCCTAAAATTTTTGTTTTTCCATAACACTTTGTCCAGGTGTGTTGTATTATTTCATAAAGCATTGTCTCTATGATCTAATATCTTCATTAGATTCTCCCCATACGAATGATTACTGTATAGTGGTACCACCTATGTATTCATGAAATATTAGTGGCCTGTTATGTACTTACTCAAGAGGGATACATGGAACACATAATGTACTTGGGATATGTTTGGTAGGAGTACCAGTCAAGAAGACGTACCTCTGATATGTTCAAGGATCTCAAAGGGACCAATGTATCTTGGAATAATATTTCCATTCTTCCCAATCCTTAGTAATTTATTCTATGTAAATATATTAATGAAAAACTTATCTAAAACATCAAACTCCATGTCTCGTTAATGATTGTTTTCTTATCTTTTCTATAAATTTTACACATATTTCATATCGCAGATAATGGTTTGAACCTTCTCTATCATCTCCTAGAAAAGAACAATTCCCATTAACCTGTGCTCTAAAATACCATCCCATAAAGTTGGAGTCTAACACCACTTCCCATATAGAGCCTCATAAGGTTTCATTTGAATGATTCAATAGAAACTATTGATATATAAGAACTCTAGTAGATGAATGTGTAGATTTATACATCCTTGGAAATGTGTAGAGTATGATATCATCATATCCGCTATATTTTTAATGGTCCTTTTATAGTAGCAATCCATCTGAGGGTGATAATTAATACTTGAACATGTCTTTATATCTAACACTTGTTTAAGGATTCTCCAAAATCTCATGGTAACCTCTCATCTAGATCATGTATAATGGATATTGGAAAACCATCTAGTCATATTAGATCCCTTATATATATCTCACCAAGTTGTTCAAGAGAGAAATCTTCCTTGATGGCAATGAAATTCACTAACATTGTATTGATATTGACTATAACCTAGATGGAATTACTGAATTTTGTTGTCCTATGGATTTCTATGATGAAATAAATGGTTATGTTTTCCCATTTCCATACTAGTATGGGAAATTGTGGCACGATACCCTTACACTTCGATCATTCGACCATATCTTATTGGCAAACCAAGCATTGAGATATAAATTCTACAATCTCCATATTCATGTTATTAAACCATAATTTTTTCTTAAAATATCTATACATATTAGTTATTCATGGATTAATTGATAAGGATGAGATATTCACATCATCCAAAAGATCTCAATTCATCTATATCTTTTATAGGACTTATATCTAGGTTCCAAAACATATTACTCCATCTTTCAAAAATTTGAACTCAAAAACATTCTTTACCTTTTTATGTAGAGCCTCATCATATTTCTAGGCCTCCATAATCCTCTCACGAATATATGGTTGTGAATTTATATTAAAAATATAAGATGAATTTACATTTATTATACCCACGTCTATCATTCACATGTTAAATAATAATGAATCCCTTGAAATCCTCAATAGGGTAACAGTTGAGGGTTATAAGTAATCAGATAATATTCCACTTTGATCAAATTCCTAGGATTGTAATGGATCAAATAATAATTATCCTTTATTTGATATGACAACCTTTGTTAGAGCATATTGATCTGCTTTTGTGTCAATATAAAATTAAATATTTTATGATTGATATATATGTCACAATTCTCCTCATATAGGAAATGTTTCCAAATTTTTTAAGATAAATATAACTATAGACAATTATATATCAAGTGATGGGTAGTTATTCTCTCAGATATATAATTTGTGGGAGGTATAAGCTATAACTCCTTCATATGTCATGGGTACATAACTCAATCCTTTTTCGGACCCATCACTATAGATCAACAATATGCCCCCACTTCTAGGAAATGTGAACACAGGTGTAGTGATTATCCTATTCATCATGTTTTTAATGCTCTCTTCACATTCATCCATCTATAAAAACATTACTCAATTATATGTTATATTAGTTAGTGGTCTTGTAAATCATGAAATGATTCTAAAATATCGAGGATAGTACACATATAATCCAAGAAACTTTGTATTTATGTCAAAAATTTTAGTATGGACCATCCTTAAAATGCCTCTATTTTTTGACGGATACACATATATCCCTTTTAATTCAATAATATTCCCTGAAATTATACTTTATCCTTATGTACTCTCATTTACTACTCTCACCATATAGCTTTTCCTTCCACATGGTATTCATATTAAAATTAAAATGGTCCACCTATTCCTCGTTTATTTTTGAGTAGATAAGAATGCCATCTATAATGACTGACAATTTTTTAAGGTAATGCATTAAGACTCTATTCATAAAAGGAATGAATATTTCTATAGAATTAGTGAGTCCAAATGAAATAACTACGAACTCATAGTACCCGTACCTTGTACAAATACATGTCTTGGGGATATCTTTTTTGACGACCTGTACTTTATAATATCCCGAACAATGATCTTCCTTAGAGAATTACTAAAAGAAACATATCTGGTAATACTAGTCATCATTCATTGTAATATGATACTTATTATTTTCCATTCTTTTTTATCTCAAAATAATTAATAGATATACACATTAACTGATCCATCTTCAGAATGAATAAGACTAATGCTCCCCACAGTGAACCACTTGGGCATATATACCCCTTATCTTGATTCTCTTGTAGTTACGTGATCATATCATGAAGTTCAACAATGGAAAATCTATATAGAGTCTGGGATATGGATAATATTAATTTATAAACTTGATTGAGAACTCAACCTCACAACCTGGTGGAAGACTTGACAATTTATCAGGATATACATTTTTATTTTCCCATACAATGGGAATGACATCAAGGACGATATTTTAACTAGTCTCAATCATTTGTGATATACATAACGTTATTTCCTTATTTTGGAAATTTATTTTTATCTATATAATTAAATATAATCCATACCCAAAATATCATCAACTTATACAAAAGGGAGTATGAAACGGTTCACTGAGGTGTTCATCCGACAAATATGGATTAGGGATGATTTATATACTTGTGATTTAATAATTTACCCATTTTCCATTTTCATATACAACCCTAATTCCATGTTTTATTGTGGAGTTTGAATAGTTATGCCAAACATGTGTGATATGAGTTAATTCATTAAACCAAATTCAAATAGTATATTCACTATCCTTGAATAAATAAAATTCTTACATCCTTTTCAAGATTCACATATGTTGTTGTGATTTCATAAGAGCACCCTTTCTCTCTAGGACATTGAGGTTATTTTCAACAATTATTGTTGACAAAATTGGATTTGTCAATTTGGTCTCATAGAGTCATTTTTTGCATTATGTTAAAACATTGGACAATAGGTAGGGGGTCTATAGGAGTATTCATTTCTTCCATCACATATGTGAATTTATCTCGATGGAATTTTCTATATAGGTACCATTCATTCCCACACCTAAATAATTTCCTTGCACCCTTCAGGAAATTTCTAGGATACTACTTCCCACACTTTTAACAAGTGGGAAGTTAGATTTTATTACTATTGTGAGTTATATCTTTAATACTAAAAAGATTAAAATCTTTTATCTACTTCTTATCTCCCAACCAATGAAACTCATGACATTAAAAAATCAATATTTCCCCTTTTAGGGAATATCAGAAAAATTTTTCATAGATTTCAATGTATTAAATTTAAAAATCCTTTTATAGAGTCATCTTTATCCCACAAAATAAGTGGTTAATTTTTCATCCAATGGAAATGAAAAAGTTATAGGAATATCATGAATGTATATTTATGTTCAACTAAAACACCCTATTGTATTTTTATCACTTTTCACAAGGCTAAAGGAATGTGTCTCTATTTTCATTCAGTGAATGTGAGGAAATTTTTTATTGAAAAACAATTTATTTAATTTTTTCTACCCCATCGCTTTGATCTCTTCCCCGATCATCATATTTTTGATCAAAATAAACCATTTATTATCTTCTCCCAACATATAAAAAATATTAATGATGTCCTTTTCTTTCTTAGAGAATTAAATTATATAGAAGGTCTTTTAAATGGATTTTTCCATTATTCTATGATTAAAGAATCAAAAGATCCACTAAAACTCAACATCCTTTGTCGCATAAAAGCCTCAATCATTACTTGACATTCCTTAGTGGGATGTGGGTTTTCCTCCTGATCTATGATCTTATGAAAACAAGATTTATATTAGAAAGTAATGTTATGACGTTCCCAATCCAGCCTGCCATTGAGTTGGGAAACTCATTTGGCACTATAGGAAACTAGAACTATACCAATGGTTTTTAAAAAAACAGTGGTATAGGTACCATAAAATGAACCTATACCAACATGTTTGGTCAAACTATTGGTAGAGGCCCCATTATATGACCCTATACCAATAGTTTTGGAAAATCTATTAGTATAGCCTCCATTTAATGAACATACACCATCAATTTTTCTAAAACCATTGGTATAAGTTTTCATATATTTAATGAAATATTTTTTTTAAATAACATTGAATACATAAAAAAATAATTTACTTTTAAATATACTTATGCATATTTATCATATTATGTTTTGAAACAATGTTATGGCTTAGTGGTTTGGTCATTGAAATTGAAATCGGATGTGTGGGGATCGAATCCTGGAAGTGGTTATTTATTTAATTACATATACTAATGGATTTAAAAACTATTAGTATATGTGTTTCATATTACATATACCAATGATTTGGAAACCATTGGTATAGACCACCTATACTGATTACCGACAACACAATGAGCACCCAAACTATTGGTATATCCTATACCAATGGTTTTTGGGTCCTATACTAATGGTTTTAAATTGTTGGTATATGATTCTTTTATAGTAGTGTGGTTAGTAATTACATTTCTAATCACATTGGTTTTTGAATCAGTTCCTCCTATTATAACCCATATACTAAATTAAATTTAAAATATGGATGGTAATTTTAAAAATACTGGACACATAAATGATAATCTATGGACATTAAATAGAGAACTCATAAATGATATTTATTTCCTACATTATAAATTTCAATGTTTCAATATAATTTATCCGTGGCCTTTTTCTTAAAATATTATGGTGATTTTTGTTCCTTTCATAATTTTTCATAAGAAGATTGTAACTTTACCATAAAATACCCCTTGGGCATTTCAAACCAGGATTGTAGAAAGGTATTTCTTCAATGCCCTAGGTGATGATCATGTCAAGCTAAAAGTTCCTTTTTCAAGGTTATTATCCCTAGGTAAAACTATTTTATAGGCACACCCACTAGTTGTATCTTGGGAGGGATATATTATCTTGGAAACCACTTAATATATAAATTAACAAAATTTAGGTATTTTCACCTTGGTGTAGTCACATCCCTAAGGAGTTCACTATGCTTTTCTAGTCATAATCACCAAAATATATTGACTTACAACCAATAACAACTATGAAAAACCATATCTTCAATAAAATTAAATTCATTATTTATTAAATAAAGAATAACTTAATACAACTCCAAAAGAACTGGAGACCAAGTGTATTTGATTAATTACGTAAAAAACATAATAATATTAAATATAAATATAATGACATAACCTAAAACACCATAACATTCCCTTATATTCTCTGGAATCTTTTAAAGATATAAGAGACAACCTAGGGCTGGACATTAGAAAGGGGTGATCTATAAAGCTCATTAAGGGGATAATCAAAGACTAACATGATACAAGTAACACATGTGATTCATTAAGAATATTAGGGAAACATAATAGGGATTACAATCATAATCATGAACATCAATCCAATATATAATATGATAATATAAATTCAACATGAGAATGTGGAAATAACATAAACAATGACATCATAAACATAATTCATGGCTAACCACTGAGATATTATAACATAGTGTTCTTAGGATAATATCCCATGAAACATGAATGGAATATCATGAAATAAAAACATTAACTATGGAAATGGAAGGCTATATAATTCTAGTCTCACCCGTCACATTCATGTCATATATATTCTGAAGCATTCTACATAGATCACTCATCATAAGAATTTATTTCATCACTTTTAACCACATGATTAAGGGGTAGTCTAATATTAATGAATGTAAAAAATAAATTAATAATATGTAAAACTAGCTTAATACCTATGAGTAGAAACAAGGATGAGTATTAACTATAAAAATGTTTGGCATAAAAAATGATAGGACGATTTCGTTAGGATAATGGGTATAAATAATGGTCTATATAAGGGGTGAATGATAGTGAAAGGGGTCTCTCATCACTTGGGAACCATAAGTAAAGTAAGAGGGATGTTTAAAATCATATAAAAACATGAATAGTTTTAAATAAAATGGTATGATATAAAGTAGGTGATCGAATAAAGAGGAGAAAGAGAGTATCCCTTACCCTGAGATAGAACTTATAAAATATGGGGATGAGACTCTTAAGATCATGGGATGAAATTGGAGGGATATACAGATGAAAAGGAAAAGTACCTTCATGGACAAATGGTTTCTAGTGAAGAGAAATGGGAGTTTCAATGGGTTTTTATAGAAAATGAGATAATAAATATTTATTAATATATAAACTTAGGTTTTGGACTCTATAAGATAAATTAATTCAAAACACAAACCATCCCATGGGGTTTCCCATAATTTCTATGAACATTGAGTGGGTATCATTACATTATAAATTTAATATTTGTACTCATTAAAACAATACCCTTGGTTATGTGGATGTGAGTCACATTTATAACTATAATATTTTAAAACATTAAAATATAATAAAGGTTTTGTGGGATTCATTAATGGTTTATAAAATAAATAAAATAATTTCAATCACACATTATTTTAAAGGGGAAACATAATTATGGCCATGGATACTATTTACAATATTTATTACATCACTTTGAGCTTTTATAATGTCATAATACATCATATATATTGATTTCGTATTTAATTTTTACTCAGAAATTTGAATGTCTCAAAAAAATAAAAAAAATTCATTATTTCCTAATTTTGATGTTATAATTTTTTATAAAAATTATTATATTAATAAAATTCCTTAAATATAAAAATTTACACTTTTAAATGAATATTCCCATTTATTGAAAAATATTGGTTTTACAATGATTAAAATTCTCATGCACAAATAAAAGTTACATTTTTCTCCCTAAAATCATATATCCAAATATATTTACTTAAAAATTATTTAAATAAAATATTTAAATAGAATAATTGGAATTTAAAAAATTATTCTATTCATTTAAAATAGTGTATTGAGTGAAACTATATATTTCCGAAAAATATAATTTTAGTTTCATCGTATCAAAATACTATTTTTATCAAACTAATTTTTTAATCTTTTTTAAAATTATAAAGGATCAATATAATTTTATTTTATTTCTAAATATATAAAAATTCATATTGATATGTTCAAGATACATAAACCTTTATTACAATAACATATTCCCTAAGCATAATGTTTTAAATGGTAAGTATTTCATGTGGAGGTTCAACGAGCATGGTTTGGATTGTGATCTCAATAAGTGTGAACTTATCCCATAAAAGGTTTCAATCATGTTTTTTTTGAACATAGGATTGATAATGGTCAATGGAAAATAATAGAGATTTTGTCTATCTTATAATATTTGATAAATGGGACACATAGGTTATGATCATACCGGTCAAGACCATTTCTTTGTTTGTTATTGATAGTTGGAATTTATCATAACCCTTAATATATTAATATTAATTATCAGTATACAATTACTATATTATCAAATGTTATGATTCTTAATAATATTTTAAATCATACAGAAAATAATTTTCTACAATAGCCAAAATATTTCATGTGTTTTCTATATCTACATTACTTGATAATGAATTTATTTATTCAAAAGAAAATTTAATTTATAAAAGTTTGGGTCACTACATGTTCGTATATAATTGTTTTTAAAACTACTGATAGCTTTTATTTGTATAAAAAATGAATAAATTTCCCACTTAATCAACAATAAACTAGTTCACAAAATATACATACAAAAAATAGGCAATCAATATAGTATAAAAAAAAAGTTACTTCCATACCTCAACAAACATTTTGTTACATATAATAAAAAACAATTAATTACATCAAAGTCTACAAAATTACATGTTTTAAAAAATTAATAAAAAATCAGGAGTCATGGATACCATACTAATATACATGCCCCTCACCCTCCATTACTCAGTCTTGTTGCTTCCCATCACCTACTTCACCTCTTTCTGCCTCTGGTGACTATATTTAGTGTAGTTAATTACACATCAGTAATGAGAATATTTAATTAAAATAAATTAAATACAATTCAAACATTATATAATTTTATCTAAATTTGGTTTAAGTAGTGGTTAAATAATTAAATGAATAATTAGTATCCATTCACATTTCTATAAGTACAATAAAATAAATTTCCTTAGTTGAGATGAAATATACCTGACATACAATGGTATGGAAACAAATATTTGATTATCATAACATGTGATAGCCTCATTTTAGTTGGACATCCTCTACCTTTCATAATATTTTTTTGCAAACATATAGAATTAATTAAATATAATATCCTTATTTAGTATTGGCTCTAGAATAGCCTAAAATATCAAGTCAATATTTCTATATTATTTTCATTCTATGGTAACCATTTGAACCCATAATTATAGGCATGATGATAATAATGTCAAGGGCCAAAATCTATAAAAAACTTTACATTTACAGACTCAAACTAGAAATTGAATATTATTTAATTAATTTAAAAATTCAATGAATAACATCACTTAAATTATCTTAAGAATAAACACAATCGACATCATAAACATCTTACTGATTAAAATTGTTTTCTCATATATGATTGAAAGTATGAACATAAACTCAGTAGTGCATTACAAACCTAAATATAATTTAATCAATTTATTATAATTTCATATCCTCCAAAAAGAATAATAAAGAGAAATTATTATATCTATGAAAAAGTATAAAATTTAATCAAATGTCATGAAAAATATAATTACACGAATGGTTATCTAGCTAAATTATTTTCTTTGGAACCACCAGCTCATGTAACACTTATATTGATTAAAACCTATATTTATACTCTATATCTCAAAGGATGATCACATGATTAAAATTTGAGTTATTAAAATGATTGAAAGGCCTCGTTTTATGATAGATATAGAAGAAATATTTAATGTCATTTGAATTTGAATATTTGATGAATAGAAAAATGACTACTAAAGTGAAGAATATAAGTGTAAATTTATGAAATTTACCAATAATTATGTGTCCTGTCTAATTCATTGAAATCAAAAGTTGTATTCATACCTATATATGAAAACGTATTATGATGAGATAAATAGAGTCAAATTTTTGTGGAATGGTATGTGATACATTTTATCTTGTTTCATAGAAGGAGAATGTAAACATTGTGATCTAGACCATGTAATAATACTAAACCACTTCTAGAATGGAATACCTATAAATGATATTCATTACATTTATTAATATAAAAAATAGTCTTATTATTTATTAATATAATAAAACATTTATTTCCTTTATTAATATAAAAAAAGTCACATATTCTCTTCCTAGTTGTTGTAGTTTTTATCATGTTATATTACAACCAGTATTTATTCTTCTTATTCTATTCATTCTACATCTTCTTCACTCTCCCTCAAAAGACTAGAATTTATAATATCAATAGGTATATAAAATTATGTATGTTGTTTTTATGGGGTTCACTGTCAAAAATTTATTCACCTTTATCACCAATATCATACATGTCTCTCAGTATCATGTGGAAAAAAAATACTCCACCCAAAATCAAAAATATTATCAAAACAATATACAATTTTTTAGGGAAATCCATTATATATATAACAAGGTATTTCACTACACCCAAGGATTTCGAGCCACCCAAGGCCTTCGGGTTAGTTGATTCTCAAGGCCTTCAGGCCACCTTAATGCCTTAGGGCCACTCCAAGGCCTTCAGGCCACATGAATGTAGGCCCCAAACACACTACAAAAAAGGAGCAGCCACAGAAGGGGATTCAGAGCAGGTGTACTCACAATAGCAGAGCCAAAAGGATTGTCATAATGAGAGGTTATGGCTATGACATCGGTACCAGCCTGTGCTTGCACGGGAAGCCTATCCAGACGGTCATGAAAAGGTGGAGAGCTACTATCAGGATACAGATGCGGGGGAGGGGCATTTCCTTGTAGATAGTCTGGTTTAATTACCTAAGAACTTCGGGTCATGTAATCTCTTAAGCCTACGGGCCATGTAATCTATGAGCTTATGGGCCTTTTAAGGGTTCCCCATCATCCCTTGAAGGGGGGGTGATCAAAAATCAATAAAAACGAAGTCCTTCGGGCCATTCAGGAAGATATTTAAATATCAAAACATTAAATTTCCCTTGATAATTTAACACGATAAAATATTCCATCATTCCAGAGTCTCCTTGATCCTCAACTATAAATATTACACTATTTTACTTCTTAAAACCTTCCTCATGATCAATAGTATGAAACTTGAAAATTCCAACATTCCATTAATTGAATCATCAAGCATACTTAAAAGGACCTCAGACTAAAAAATTAAAATATTGGGATAGTTCAGCTCGATTAACAACATTAAATACCTATATTTGTTGACATAAAATATCTTTACATAATTTAGATAATCTTGAACATATTCAAACAAAACATTACATTAATAACTTTTTGTACTGTAAAACCATTCAAGAATATCTTTGGTAACAACTTTTGTTATCTCTACCTCATTTCATGTTTGGCTCACAAAGTGTCTTTTCATCTTTGTCCTCACTTTTTCAACATAGATATGAATAATATCAATATTGAGGATAAAATATCCATTTTCTTATCTTAACTATATAATTATCAATGCAAATGAATAGATTTTTTCAAATTCTCAACCTAGAGTTAGAAACATTGATGGCTCATTTTTTCCCTCAACTGACATAGATTATCATCAACATGTACCACTCGATTGAATATAGTCTCTATCGAATCCAAATACCATGAATAGAAGGTCAAACACTCTTCCTCAAGATAACCTTCCACAACATAACATTATGGATGAGATTTCTTTTTAACATAAGTCTTAAAATGACCATGATGCGTAAAGATAAATTCTAAGAAGTTAATCAATTATATTTTTAAATAATGACTAAGAAAACTACAATTTTTTAAATAAAACAATATAAAAATTAAAAACCTATCCATGGGATACATCTGTCAATAATGTGTGGGTGCTCCAATACTAGATTCTACATAAAAATGAACCTTTATATGGATAATCCCTATGAAAAATTCTGGTGGAATGAAAATATCCAAATGAAATAACATTCTTACCATTCATTACAAAATTTTATTAACTTATTGGGGTTTTATATCCTCTCAAAAGATGTATTATTAATTTTTTATAGCTGATTATAATGGAATTTATTTTTTCAATTAATAATTATACATTTCAAAAGGTAGAAATAGCTCCATAAATTCATGTGATACATGACATTTCAATACATATATCTTAAGACAATCCAAATAATCACATCATGAAATATTTCTAGAATATCCATCAGGTACTATAACTTTTTAAAATATATAAAGTAAAAGATCTTCTAAATGAGTTTTCATTGTGAAAATATATATTATATAGATCCCATTATCACTTATCCATAGATCAATTTTGATATTGATTTCTTTTAAGTGATTATGAGAATTTAAAATTTTCATTGATATTCCTTTCTCATTATGAAACATAAACAACACATTATCACAAATTTTTTTATAAATGTGAATAAAATAGAGTTTTTTATGTGAAAAATTAAATTACAAATATACATGTTTGAAAAATACACTCTTTTACTTATATTTTTATATTTCAAATTATGGTTTTCTAACAATTTGTTCACTTTCATTCAGTTAAAAATATTTTCTAAACTCTATACCAATATTTGATAATTGTGCTAAGATTTATGATCCTACTAGTCATTTTTGTGGAAGCCTCAAATATGTTTTTCCATTGAAACACGAATTGTTATAACTAAATATATGATATGTATAATGGAAGAGATAATAAAACCTAAAAGACAACCTTTTTCTGTAAGGTATCCATTGAGACTCAAAATCAATGTTACAAATAAGAAAATCCAATCCAATGTGTATGTTCCAACTAAAAAATTTCTTACACTAGGAAGTTCACTAAAGGTACACATAAGGGAATAATGATTTTTGAAAATTTTTGTAGCAGATGCATCATATGTTTCTACAACATCATTATATATCTCTTATAATTATTAAATATGATACTAAAGGTAGAAATCAATCTATTTTTGAGGAATTTGATTTCCAAGATTAACCATCGATACGAAAAATTATGTTTTATGAATACACATATATAGAGGTGTATTATAATAGATCAACATAATTTACAAGATGTTTTAACTTCTAATTAAAGTTCCAAAATGGTTGAATATGTTAAATTCCAATCCAAAATGTAAATTTTTAGAATTTGAAGATAAATATAGATGTAATGAATCAACTTCCATCCACTCTTTCTAATCTATTGGATGTCATATGAAATAATAATAATAATAATTATTATTATTATTATTCAAATCATTCAACTTCATTTTTTCAATAGTTTTAGATGTCATATATAGTCATTTAAACCATGGATTTAATGGATAGTAATGAAAAACATTGACAAAAAATTTCTTTTTCTACTTATTTGTGGTAGTATCATGATTCAAATTGACATAATTATTTTTTTATTTCTATCTGTAATTATAGATTTTTTTCAATTTTCACTAATCAAATTTTATTTCCAATAAATCATATATTCATTTAGATATATGTGAATCATTGTATAATTGAATCCAATATTGATACTAATATTCTACACCTCATAAATTGATATAGAGGTCTTAGCTTTAGAAAATTCATCATAGAACAATTCCAACATCATGTAGATTGATTTATGTCATGACACAATTCACCAGGGCTGGTGCAGTGACTACCCCAAGCCCGCCTCCAATAGGGCAGGGGCTACTGACTAGCGTCAAGTAGTAATATCACATACATGGGATGGAATATCCTATGTTACCTTTACACACACACCCATATACATCCCTATGCAACAATTTAAGGATAATAACACTAAAATACAAAATGAATTCATACACCTATATCACAATTAGAGTTCAAAAAAAAGTAATGAAATCATAAACAGGTAAAAATAGAATCCCACAAAAAACTATAGAATAGTCTAACCAACTCATAAGTAGTGGCCAACTATCAAATGAATTAATATGAATACGCCTTGTCTAAGAACAAGTAAACACCTCATTATTTCTTACTTACTAAGATCCGCCTCTTCAATGTCCTCCTAGGATTCAAACAAAAATACTATCATCAACATAAGTCACAAAATGTGTGGCCAAAACCCATTCTAGGGTGAATATAATAATAATTAGTAGGAGCCCCAAAAACCCAAAATAAAATGCAGCAATTAAACGGAAATTGTCCACTCAACCCTATACCTAAGGAGGAAACCCTAATGTGGGAGAACAACCACTCCACCTTCACCCCTCAGATGTACATGATTTATTATCTTAATCCACATGGTGTGGTAGTAATTAAAAGTGGAATCCCCTTAAAGAATCCCAAAATCAACCAGATATAGTCATCTTAGAAAACAAATCTCATATGGTACCAACCACACATCAAAACATAAGATACTAACTAGGGCTCAAGATTAATTATAATATAGAATAAATCACTCAATGAGACCAACCATACTTGTTAGATCTCATATGAAAGATGGGACTCCATCCGGAATAGCTCTATAATCCCTGATGGAACTCATAAAAGACAACATTCTTCATTAGGTGTCACTAATATGATGTCATTACTATTCCATCCTAGATAGAGTACATCTAAGAGAACACACATATCAGATCATTCCCCATAGAAATTCATTTGGAAACCTAGTGGATCTTGATACTCAGATAAGGGATCACACCCTTGATCACTGGGGGACACCTAATTTTTTTTTGGTAACTTAGGTGATCATATCTCTCAGTTAAGGGATCATCCCTAGGGCCACTTGAGTATAAAAAAGTCTTTAATGAGTCTCAAAATACATGATTCAATGATAAGGGATCATTCCCATGAAAGTAGTGTAGAGACCCGAAGCTAGACGTACATGGACATTACATTACTTTTTCGGAATACTTAATACATAACAAAAAACAAACACACAAGGACCGTAATAGTTTAGTGTCTTTGGAAACTCGGAATATAATCTTCTAAACGTGGTGAAAGATCTTCAACATCTCCCATAAATATCTTCCCTTTTTTTTACCTAAAACCTTTCTCTATATCCTGGGGAAAAGAAAACATAAAAGGGTGATCTCAAATGCTCAGTAAGGGTAAACAAAAGAAATATCAATCACATCATATTCATAAGAACATAACATTTTGGAAATATTAACCTGCAAAAGAGAGCATAATTTCATAACATGGGATAAATCATGGTAGTGAAATGTAATCACAATAATCATAACATAAAACATGAAACTTTTTGGCATACACACATAATCATAGAGAATCATTTCTTGTTAGTCAAGACTCATTTCCAAGACTATCTTAGTGGACAAAGTCCCTTTCTGAACCGAGTCACCCTCGTTTCAGTCCTGTTTCACTGAACCAGTATAACCTACTGTTCCAGCCATGTATATCTCATGAGATATAAAATCTTTACCCAATGCATTGGAGGGAGATATAGGTCCCACCAATCTCTTAATGATACCATTCTTATGTGTGCCACAAAATCATAAACCATACATCATAGCATAACCCATGTAATAAAAATGGGAATCTTAAACATCGTGACATCATAAAACAATTCATATACGATAAAGGAATTCATAAAATTAATTACATCACAACATAATCAAATAAATGTAATAATAGGGATAGAAACAGAATCCTTTATTATCTTAGATGGAAAATAATTTTGATAAAACACTTGAACTCCATTCTTGAGGAAAATATCCTTTCTACTTCAAAAACACTTTTACTTTCTTAACATGTCATAAAATTTTAAACTAAAAGAAGTTGATTAAAAATAAACTTGAAAACATGTAAAGGAAGATTCTTGGAAATAATTTTTTTAAAATCCATTCATGCCATATAAGTTAAAAAAAACATTCTTCTCGTACTTTTGTCGGAAAAGTCAAAAAAGTACCTCGTACGAAAAACGACAAAAGATTCCTTTCATATCCTTTACTAAAAACTCACCAAAGGGTAAAATTGGATTTAATAAATTTTATGTGGTTGAAAATAATATTACATATTGAGGAAACATGGATGTGGATGATAAAATACACCCTATTAAATAACAAAGTATAAACAATCTCGGATAAAAATGAGATTGTGATATTTCCCTTACCTTAGGTCCGATTTGCTTCGTAAGTGTCCGAACCTCCTGTATAATGATTTAAATAATGTCATTGACTTATTACAGAATCATATTCATTTTTATTATAACATATATGGTTCACTTAGGACTTTATATTACCTGTTCTTTTGTAAATTCATGTTAAAGTAGCGTTTTGGGTAAAATCGTCTCATTTGTCGTTCGTGTTTTAACTTGTAATTATTCATATGATTACTTAGATCATTATTACATAATTATAGAATATAAAACATTATTTATATATAATATATATTCAGAATATACATATATATAATGGATCGATAAATGGAAAGAAATACACCGTTCATGGAGACGGTAGGCCGTACGTACGCATGAACGTTGTTTTCGTTTCCTTATTGAGTTGAATGGAATTAAGTAGATGACATACATATATATAAACATAAATCCAGTAGCTTTATAATTTCATATATTTCATTATTATTGCTTATATATACTTTATAATCATTCTTAAATGGTTAACATGGAGAATGAATCTCATCGCGTCGTGGAGACGGTAGTCCGTACGTACACACGAGCGATGATATCATTTCCATAATTATTGAATTGAATTGGAGTGGATGATACAATATATCAGAATCATTATTATGGTATAATAACTATGTATTGTTATTCTTTACACCATAATACCCATCCATGTAAGGTGTTGGTGGAAAAGCAGATTACACCACGGCGTGGTGACGGTATTCCGTACGTACGCACGCTCGGTGATTTCATTTTTCCATAGGATGGATAGAAGGTTAATTAGAGTTGTTTCATATTTATAATAAAATATCAGTATATGAGTGATACTGATGTTATTACTTCAAAATGAAACAACCTTATAAGAAGAAGTGGAAGAAGAAATAAAGGTGATAGAATTGGTAACAGAAATTACCTCTTCTTTGAAGCGCCTCTTTGAGACCTCCTCTTAGGGCACTAAAATTGGTCTTTGAGGAATACGAGAACCGCTAGGACGTTTCTAGGGAAGTGGAGAAGAGATTTTGGCAGGGGTTGGCCGTGTTTGAAGGCTCAAAGTTGTGTGAGGAAGAGAGGGAGGAGATGCCCTTTTATAAGGGAGGAGAGGGGCTCCTTTGGAATAACTAAAAATATTATTTTATTATAAAGTCAAATTCGGTTTTAAATAGCTCCAAATTGATTTATTTCGAAGATAAAGTGGGTATGGGTCGAAATCCTCTCATCCAATAGAATTTAGAAAAGTTTAGGTTCCTATTTTAACCTTATCATTTAGATTTAACATTAAGTTAAATAATTTTACTTTTACCGTGTCTTCTTGTGTTCTTACACTATAAGGTTAATAAACTTACTATAACAAGCCAAACGAACCCCAAGTTGATAATTATTAATATATATAACCTTATATAAGTCATTTTTCTGAACCTTAGATTTTTAGGAATAAAATAACAATTAATAATATAATATTTGTTTTAAAAACTATTTTATGTCAATTTTGACACTATTTAGTAATTGATTTTTTTGAAAATCATAACAGAATGATAAGTTCGAAAAAAGTTAATTAAATCAATACTAACATGTTATATTAACCTATAAAATTAGTTTAATTCATAAAAAGTCTCAAATTATATTTATTTGGATATTTATAACATCAATTATGTCAATATTTCATTAATAAGATAATTTCTGCATCATCGTTGTGTCATAAATAAATTAAATTATTTATTGTCTAAAAATTAAAAATAAAATACCATTATGTAGGAAATGTTTTTATCTTTCTAAGTAATATTTATAGTCGAATTTATCTTATGTATAACCCTATAGTAAAAATGATTTAGTTATTAAACTTTGATTTTAACTATTTTAACCCTTCTTTAAAAAAATTAATAATAAATGTCCTAATCTAATCGAAGTGGGCCTAAATGGTCATATTTTATTCCTATGTTTGTTTTTGGTCGAATTACACTTGTCCAATAGAATTAGGACATGTGTTAGGGTAATAATAATATCATTTCTACCCTTAATTACCCTATTTACTTTTAACCATGGTAAAAAAAGTAAAAAGTTACTATTCACCAAAAAATTATTTTCATCTCATTGAACCAAATTTTACTTACTGACATCAACCGTGTCTCTCGGATATTTGAAATTCCACTCACAGAAGCGGTAAAATTAAGTTTTATGAACAATTCAGTTTTTTTAACTACCACTTAGTGGTTTCACTATTCATCAAAAATTGAAAGTTTTCAGAAAAATACCAAAAATTATGCCTAAGATATATTTGATATTATGAACTCAAAAATGATGTCTATTTTACCAAATTCAAAACATATCAGTTGCATTAACTAATTTAAAAATTAATTCCTGTCGTTAAAACAAATAGCGTGTTTTTAAGAGATAATAACTATCAAAAGATTGAAACTTGTTTATAACTGGTTTAAATGTGAAATTGCATCCAATGACCCTCATTTTATTAAATTGTAAAAATATATTCTAAATATACTTTAAAACCACTAAAATTAATAATTTATCACTATTAATTATCTCGATTGAAAAAAGTTGTTTTTAATTAAAATTTAGTAATTTCCACTATTCATCAAAATATGAAATTTATCCGAAAATTACCAAAATTTCACCCTAAGCTAATTTCGATATTCCGAATCCAAAAATGAAGTTCATTTTGAAAAATAAAATTTTCAAAATTTCAAAAAGTGGTTATTACTATTCATAACGGCTAGTTTTAATAGCATTTTAATAGCATATCGTTGTTTAGTGAAACTCGGTATTGCGTACTACACACGCTATCAAGGAAGGTCGCGATTGCGTGTAATGAAAGGCAAGTCAGGGATGCGTGTTGTGCAAGCTCATTTTGGTGTAGCGTACAACACAAGACATTAATGAAATTAAAAAGAATATTTTTCATAAAATCTCGGGGTGTTACATTCTACCCCCCTTAAAATGAATTTCGCCCTCGAAATTCGTCGGGGTTATAAATGGTTTACTATTCAAAAGTTTATTTAATCGAAACCCACATCGTAAAAAGGAATACCAAAACCAATCTTTAAAAACAAAAGTATGAAAGGTAATGGTTAACCAAATAAACTAATCACTGGGTTTCCACATAGGTGAAAATATGGATATGGAAGAGAAATCTAAACATCATGTTCTGATGGAGAGTGGTAGAGAACATGGCTATGGAAAAGCTAGCAATCACAAAGCCATAAATTTGTGACGATCTAAGGTACCATCTGATTCATCAGATATAAGAGCACTAATAGAACATTTTTGGTTTTCAAGATCATTTCCCTAAAGTTGATGAAATTGGAATTAGAAGAAATACTTTTGTGATTTTGGTATAGTCTCACCGTTTGTCGTTCTTTGGACAATTTCCACTTCATCTCTTAAATAAATGAAGTTGAATTTGTCATTGTTAGCAAATCATGTGATAGAATGATGGGTCATTCCATCTCTTTCAAACAAAAGGTTAGCAAAAGTTATAATTCCATCTTATGGTTAATCATATATGGTTCCAAAAATGAACTTATACTTCATATATCATACCGCTTAAAAAAATAAAACTAGTTTCTACTAACCAGGGACTTCTTGTAGGCCAGTGGTAGACGATAAAGGCCAGTCGCACTTCGGTTGTGGGTTCGATTCCCACAGCCTTGTCCGAAGCGATGGGCTGTCGCCCATCCTGTAGGTTGTCTTTTTTCTAAAGCTATATTACTATAACATCTCATCAATAATATCGAAAAACGTTTTATCCTAACTTATGTCCAACATAATACATTCCAATCTTTAGGCTTATCTAAAATACTTCGGTCCAAGCTCATAGTATAAAGAAAATGATTACTTGAAATGTCACAGAACAATCACGTGAATTCCATCATTTATCCCCCATATATCATAAGATATATCTTGTTGGTCAAATTACAAACATGTGAATTCCTTAATCATGTATTCTCTTGAAGAATGAATACCCATTGAACCTTAGTGAAAACATGAATGCAGTTAAAAGTTAACACTTTCCACAAACCAAAATCCTCAAAATTATTTATACTCAAACCATTATATCACTTAGTCTTTATATCAATCATGAGATCATGAATACAATCAAACATCTCATTATCGTCTTATCCCTTCATTATGCTCATATTATCTACATTCCAAAAATATCTGAATAACCTTTCATGGATACTGGTACCATTAATCATACACTTTCAAAACTCAAGGAAAGACAACAGTGTAACAATCCTTAGATTTCTCTTTATTCCATAGTACCATGAGATTACTTATACAACATTACACATGATAAACATGTCATCATTCCACTACATTCTTAAACCATTGACTGAGATTCAACAATTCTTTCATCTCACATATCATTTGTAGTCTCTTCATCATCATCAACATAAATTCTACCCATACGACCATGCTGATTCTCTTCATGAGACTTTCCCTTAGGGCATTGGTTTGCATAATGCCCGTACATTCCACATTTAAAACATTTAACCATTGTCGATGTCGTAGCAATACCATTATCCTCATCCCTGGTGTTAACTGAACCTTTTCCTTTGCACTTACTGGCTTTGTGTCCTTCTTTTCCACACCCAAAGCATCTTCCAGTTCCTTTGAAACATTATCCTTGATGCCTCTTCCCACATGATTTACATAGGGTAAATTGAACTTTCTTTCCTCTATGATCATCATGAAACTCCATCTTTCTCTTATTAGCCGAGTCAGGAAACTTACCAAATTTTACTTTATTGATCATATTATGAGATTTCTGATTCGGCATAATAATGATGTTTGGACTTCCAAATCCCATTTCATTTGGTTTCTCATGAAGAATATCATTCCATTGTCCATCATATCCTCCATTATCGTGAATCATCTTGTTTCCAGCCATTTTTTAAAACCCAAAAAGAATAGTGTGAGAGGCAAAAATCATGCTAGGGAAAACAACATAATAAAAGTGGGAGTACCCTTAATATATAAAATCTTATGTTAAATTCTAAGATTGTTTGCGCAATTCTAGGACTATAACCTATACGTATACTTAACCTTAGAGACATCCCTAGACATCCCTTAGAAATATCTCTAGGAATCTCACTAAAGTTCTCGCATCCTAGTTTCCAAAGGTTGACTAAACCTTTCCTATTATACCAACTGTAGAGACCCTAAGCTAGACGTACATGGACATTACATTACTTTTGTGGAATAATTAATACATAACAAAAACAGACACACAAGGACCGTAATAGTTTAGTGTCTTTGGAATCTTGGAATATGATCTTCTAAACATGGTGAAAGATCTTCAACATATCCCATAAAGATCTTCCATTTTTTTTACCTAAAACCTTTCTTTATATCCTGGGGAAAAGAAAACATAAAAGTGTGAGCTCAAATGCTCAGTAAGGGTAAACAAAAGAAATATCAATCACATCATATTCATAAGAACATAACATTTTGGAAATCTTAACCTGCAAAAGAGAGCATAATTTCATAACATGGGATAAATCATGGTAGTGAAATGTAATCACAATAATCATAAATTAAAACATGAAACTTTGTGTCATACACACATAATCATATAGAATCATTTCTTGTTAGTCAAGACTCATTTACAAGACTATCTTAGTGGACAAAGTCCCTTTCTGAACCGAGTCACCCTCGTTTCAGTCCTGTTTCACTGAACCGGTATAACTTACTGTTCCAGACATGTCTATCTCATGAGATATAAAATATTTACCCAATGAATTGGAGGGAGATATAGGTCCCACCCATCTCTTAATGATACCATTCTTATGTGTGCCACAAAATCATAAACCATACATCATAGCATAACCCATGTAATAAAAATGGGAATCTTAAACATCGTGACATCATAAAACAATTCATATACGATAAAGGAATTCATAAAATTAATTCCATCAAAACATAATCAAATCAATGTAATAATAGGGATAGAAACAGAACCCTTTATTATCTTAGATGGAAAATAATTTTGATAAAACACTTGAACTCCATTTTTGAGGAAAATATCCTTTCTACTTCAAAAACACTTTTCCTTTCTTAACATGTCATAAAATTTTAAACTAAAAGAAGTTGATTAAAAATAAACTTGAAAAAATATAAAGGAAGAATCTTGGAAATAATTTTTTGTAAAATCAATTCATGCCGTATAAGTTAAAAAAACATTCTTCTCGTACTTTTGTCGGAAAAGTCAAAAAAGTACCTCGTACGAAAAACGACAAAAGATTCCTTTCATATCCTTTACTAAAAACTCACCGAAGGGTAAAATTGGATTTAAAAAATTGTATGTGGATGAAAATAATATTACATATTGAGGAAACATGGATGTGGATGATAAAATACACCCCATTAAATACCAAAGTATAAACAATCTCGGATAAAAATGAGATTGTGATATTTCCCTTACCTTAGGTCCGATTTGCTTCGTAAGTGTCCGAACCTCCTGTATAATGATTTAAATAATGTCATTGACTTATTATAGAATCATATTCATTGTTATTATATCATATATGGTTCACTTATGACTTTATATTACCCGTTCTTTTGTAAATTCATGTTAAAGTAGCGTTTTGGGTAAAATCGTCTCATTTGTCGTTCGTGTTTTAACTTGTAATTATTCATATGATTACTTAGATCATTATTACTTAATTATAGAATATAAAACATGATTTATATATAATATATATTCAGAATATACATATATATAATGGATCGATAAATGGAAAGAAATACACCATTCATGGAGACGGTAGGCCGTACGTACGCATGAACGCTGTTTTCGTTTCCTTATTGAGTTGAATGGAATTAAGTAGATGAAATACATATATATAAACATAAATCCAGTAGCTTTATAATTTCATATATTTCATTATTATTGCTTATATATACTTTATAATCATTCTTAAATGGTTAACATGGATAATGAATCTCATCGCGTCGTGGAGACGGTAGTCCGTACGTACACACGAGCGATGATATCATTTCCATAATTATTGAATTTAATTGGTGTGGATGATACAATATATCAGAATCATTATTATGTTTTAATAACTATGTATAGTTATTATTTACACCATAATACCCATCCATTTAAGGTGTTGGTGGAAAAGCAGATTACACCACGGCGTGGAGATGGTATTCCGTACGTACGCATGCGCGGTGATTTCCTTTTTCCGTAGGATGGATAGAAGGTTAATTAGAGTTGTTTCATATTTATAATAACATATCAGTATATGAGTGATACTTATGTTATTACTTCATAATGAAACAACCTTAGAAGAAGAAGTGGAAGAAGAAATAAAGGTGAAAGAATTGGTAACAGAAATTACCTCTTCTTTGAAGCGCCTCTTTGAGACCTCCTCTTAGGGCACTAAAATTGGTCTTTGAGGAAGCCCAGAACCTCTAGGATGTTTCTAGGGAGGTGGAGAAGAGATTTTGGAAGGGGTTGGCTGAGCTTGAAGGCTCAAAGTTGTGTGAGTAAGAGAGGGAGGAGATGCCCTTTTATAAGGGAGGAGAGGGGCACCTTTGGAATAACTAAAAATATTATTTTATTATAAAGTCAAATTCGGTTTTAAATAGCTCCAAATTGATTTATTTCGAAAATAAAGTGGGTATGGGTCGCAATATTCTCATACAATAGAATTTAGACAAGTTTAGGTTCCTATTTTAACCTTATCATTTAGATTTAACATTAAGTTAAATAATTTTACTTTTACCGTGTCTTCTTGTGTTCTTACACTATAAGGTTAATAAACTTACTATAACAAGCCAAACGAACCCCAAGTTGTTAATTATTAATATATATAACCTTATCTAAGTCATTTGGCCAAACCTTATATTTTTAGGAATAAAATAATAATTAATAATATAATATTTGTTTTAAAAACTATTTTATGTCAATTTTGACACTATTTAGTAATTGATTTTTGTAAAAATCATAACAGAATGATAAGTTCTACAAAAGTTAATTAAATCAATAATAACATGTCATAGTAACCTATAAAATTAGTTTAATTCATAAAAAGTCTCAAATTATATTTATTTGGATATTTATAACATCAATTATGTCAATATTTCATTAATAAGATAATTTCTGCATCATCATTGTGTCATAAATAAATTAAATTATTTATTGTCTAAAAATTACAAATAAAATACCATTATGTAGGAAATAATTTTAGATTTCTAATTAATATTTATAGTCGAATTTATCTTATGTATAACCCTATATTAAAAATTATTTAGTTATTAAACTTGGATTTTAACTATTTCAACCCTTCTTTAAATAAATTAATAATAAATGTCCTAATCTAATCCAAGTGGACCTAAATGGTCATATTTTATTCCTAAGTTTGTTTTTGGTCGAATTAAACTTGTCCAATAGAATTAGGACATGTGTTAGGGTAAAAATAATATCATTTCTACCCTTAATTACCCTATTTACTTTTAACCATGGTAAAAAAAAGTAAAAAGTTACTATTCACAAAAAAATTATTTTCATCTCATTGAACCACATTTTACTTACTGACATCAACCGTGTCTCTCGGATTTTTAAAATTCCTCTCATAGAAGCGGTAAAATTATGTTTTATGAACAATTCAGTTTTTTTAACTACCACTTAGTGGTTTCACTATTCATCAAAAATTGAAAGTTTTCAGAAAAATACCAAAAATTAGGCCTAAGCTATATTTGATATTATGAACTCAAAATTGATGTCTATTTTACCAAATTCAAAACATATCAGTTGCATTAACTAATTGAAAAATTAATTCCCATCGTCAGAACAAGTGGCGTGTTTTTAAGAGATAATAACTATCAAAAGATTGAAACTTGTTTATAACTGGTTTAAATGTGAAATTGCATCCAATGACCCTCATTGTATTAAATTGTAAAAATATATTCTAAATATACTTTAAAACCACTAAAATTAATAATTTATCACTATTAATTATTTCGATTGAAAAAGTTGTTTTTAATTAAAATTTAGTAATTTCCACTATTCATGAAAATATGAAAGTTATCCGAAAATTACCAAAATTTCACCCTAAGCTAATTTCGATATTCCGAATCCAAAAATGAAGTTCATTTTGAAAAATAAAATTTACAAAATTTCAAAAAGTGGTTATTACTATTCATAACGGCTAGTTTTAATAATATTTTAATAGTATATCGTTGTTTAGTGAAACTCGGTATTGCGTACTACACACGCTATCAAGGAAGTTCGCGATTGCGTGTAATGAAAGGAAAGTCAACGATGTGTGTTTTGCAAGCTCCTTTTGGTGTAGCGTACAACACAAGACATTAATGAAATTAAAAAGAATATTTTTCATAAAATCTCGGGGTGTTACAAGTAGGGACTTACCTGAGCCCTAAGATGGATACAAACTCCAAGTAGGGGTTCATACTCAGAAAGATACAATAGACATTACTGAAACTATCCATTAGGTTGGGGATCATATATCCAGAAATACCTCAAACACTACTAGTTTACCCTAGTATATGGGGGATAACTGCCCAATGAATGAAGGTCATGAAGATACCATAAACCCCACCCAGAGTAGTCGATATGATAGAATATCTATCCCCAACATCCTAGAGGGATACACCAACTCTTTCCAATATCTTCCCGTTGGGGGATTCACAATCACATTCTAATGATATAATTCCATATCGTACCATCATAGAGATAAAACAAGGTAAATCCGCTCAATTGATACTGGTGTGTGTGTCATTATATAGAGACCCACTGACCTCACCTCACATCACATGTCACATAGAATAAACCATGAACACCATCACATCCCACATGAAAAGCTACTCAGGATTGGCTACTCACAAGCCTTCATCCATGTATTGAATATGAAGATGTGCGAGGGGTAAATTAGTAAGGGGAGTACATGAAATGTACACATAGTACACGATGTTTCTCTTGAAAATGATCCCTAGGCCATGACCCATATTAGTACTGGGTGTGTATCTCAAGTCACACAATGTGTGACTGTGTCCGAAAATCTAGGTGTTCCCATTCCCACACATAGACTACATAGCCATGTATCCACAAATGGTGTATTCCTCTTTTCCCAACCCAGAACTGTGTCATTTTTTGTGTCTGTGTATCACATTTCATGCTCATTTCATATAGTTTTTTACTTCCAAACGACTATACCCCATGACAAAACAAGAGAAACCATATCCCTAGTCCACATGACCATGGAACACTAAATGTAATGTACCCCAAATACATGGAATACAGTCCAAAAAATCTCATATTCTAAAATGGGAAGAAAAAACAACAATTTAACCTACACTACATGCCCTGTGATCGGGAATCATGAATTTTAATCCCCTACGAGCCACCCCAAACACACTGATTTTCACATGAAACCATAGATTCACCCCAAATAAGTCTCTAGTAACCATAATAGGGATCTAAAACCTTAAAACACTACATCAACATAGATCATGATGTCAAGCCCAAAAATATACCTTTTTAATTAAGAAAATATGAATCTTCAGGTCCAAAATGATGCTTGAAAGACATTATAACTCAATCTAGTGATGATCAGTGGAAAAAAAGGGATTGTCATAAATTTCTATCCTTAGATTGGCCTCTGTTCAACATTATCTATGATAGGAAAATCCCCTCTCCCTTCCACAGCATGTGGAACCCAAAGGGGGATGGGTTTATTAATTTAATTTTTATTAAATTAATAAACATCCATTTAACACTATGCATACAAGACCCCAACTGAGCACCCAA
This sequence comes from Viscum album, assembly GCA_963277665.1. NCBI lineage: Eukaryota > Viridiplantae > Streptophyta > Magnoliopsida > Santalales > Viscaceae > Viscum > Viscum album. The sequence goes on from OY728140.1 coordinate 349,789,950, forward strand.
CATAGAAAACAATTATGTCACAATTAGGTTAAACATCACATTATAGACTTAACAAACACCCTATATTTCCAATATGATACTCTTATTAGGTGGTATTCATAATTTACAGAAAAAAATTTCATGTTTGTGATAAAATATGTTTAATATATTTAATAGCACTACACCGAGGCTCTTTGGCCCTCAAAATTCCACATCATCTCAGCATATATGTTCATATATATTCCTAGAAATATTGAAAAGTCTTACACAGAAAAACCAGAGACATTACACAATCCCATCCTTATGGATTTCATCCTCAAAAGCCAAAAGACTACACACAAGGTGGAAAATTGAGCTCTCAAGTGGGAATACCATGATAGTGATATAACTAAAGGGAACACATGTGGTCTAAAAACAGAAAATCTAAGAAACCATAGGGGCCACACCATAGACAACATCCAGATCATACCAGGTTGATATCATTCTATAAACGAGAACATGTCTCATTTGCTGTGATTGGTGGAAAAATACCAAGTAACCAGTCTATCTACAGTATCAAGGTCTATTGGTACAACAACTCCCTATCCCAACATAGATACTGATGAAGGCCATCTGTCCTCATCCACCACTAGGTGAACATCACCCCGTATAGCCATTATTAGAACACACCCTCATCCCAAAAAATTATAGCTCTAACTAGCTCCAACTAGTACAAGGACGAACTACAGGGCCTCCCAAACGTGGTCCCTAAATGGTTTTATGCTAATGGTGGGAAAAAACAATGCCTCACCATAATCAATTATTTCTTATAAAACTCTATAATTGTGAACACGAAGGTACCAATGAACAACACATTGTTTCCCAGGTATACACATTGGGTCTTAACAGGCCCTCTTCCTGTGCACCCCCTACATTCCCATGACCTATGAATCTCCATGAGAGTCAACCGATATACTGGCACAAATATTAGGGTTTTCCCTAGGTTCTAGTCTATGAAGAATACAAATCATAAGGGGGAGTTAAACCTAGAACATACATTGGTATTCATTCTCCACTCCACCACTATAGTAAAAAACTGAAATATCATAGCACCACTAGTCCAAGATCATACTATAAATTTGATAAAATTCGGTCATATCTACCCACACATGACCTCTTCCTAATATTCCTCGGATCACCCAACCAAAAATGAGGAAATCCACCTGAAAATATAGAAACACCATCACACCCACCAATATAATCTCTCTATGAATTCATGGTATCCAACCAATCCATGACGAGGAAAGAATCATTGCTCTCCTCACTACCACTATAGAAAGGTTCCATGTTAGGAACTCTCCTATCAGAGTAAGGTAACACTATAAAAAAAGTTTGAATTCACTAATCCTTTATATAGGATCCTCTAGTACAAGGGATAAGCTAAAATGATCCACTAGTACCACCCATGCCTATTTGGAAACTCCAACTAGAAAGCCATGCCTTGAACACACAAGTTAAAGGAACTCATCCTCCAAACCTTGACACTATCAACATTATGTGGCACAGACTCACCCAAATTGTTTTTTATCACGTCCCATGAACATGTATAAGTGGGGGAAGTTTCTCTATTTCTCTTGTGTTTTGTGTAACACCCCAGGATTTCAGAGTGTGTTATTTCTTAAAAATAATTCAATAACTTGAACTACACGCAACACCGAGTTCAATCACACCATTAAAAGAGGTCATGAATAGTATTAACTACATTTTGAACTTTATATAATCCTTATAATTTTAGAATCCCTATTATGAGTTTCTTAGTCATATTGCAAGAACAGATTCATTTTCAGTATTTCACTTTTATCAACTTCTAATAGTGAAACCTTTTTAAAAACAATATTTTAAACTTTTTGACTAAATGGAGACATCAAAAAATTTAAAATGAAACATCCCAAGCTTCCACGGTACTCTTTCCTTTGAATAAAACAGTAGCGTGTGTTGTACGCAACTTCGAGTTCTAACACACCGTAACCAATCAAACTAGCTGTTATGAATAGTAATACCTAATTTTTGAAGTTATATATATTTTATATTTTAAAATGGACTTCATTTTTGGATTCGGAATATCCAATTTAGCCTAAGGTGAAATTTTGGTACTTTTCGGATAACTTTTATATTTTGATGAATAGTGAAAATTTCTAAATTTTAATTGAAAACAACTTTTTTAATCAAAATAATTAATAGTGATAAATTATGAATTTTAGTAGTTTTAAAGTATATTTAGAATATATTTTTACCATTTAATATAATGTTGGTCATTGGACATAATTTTACAATTAAACCGAACATAAACAAGTGTCAATCTTTTGATAGTTATTATCTCTTAAAAACACGCTTTTTGTTTTGACAGCAGGAATTAATTTTAAATTAATTTCTGCCACTTCTGTGTTTTGAATTTAGGAAAATGGATTCCATATTTGGAATCAGGATGTTCAAATTGTGTAAATAGGTAAATTTTATTTTTAGACATTTTGAATAATTACTGCGGTAAATATTTTATTTACCATGGTTAAGGGTAAATCCGGTAAATAAGGGTTAAAAAAATAATATTATAATAATTCTAAATTACCCTAAAAACGTGTCTTAACCCTATTGGTTGATAGATGGTCGACCATGGACATCTTTGTGTCAATTTTGGGACCCCATGGATCCACTTGTAAGTGATAATGACACTTTATTTTAATTTAGTTAAAATGAATACAAAAATGACACAAGCATATATCTTTTAGAACAAAAATTTTTACATAGGGTTATATATGTTGGATTTTAGATTATAAATATTAATTAGAAAGATAAAACGATTTCCTACATAATGATATTTTATTTATAATTTTTAGACATTAAATAATTTATTTTATTTATGACACAATGATGATGCAGTAATTACTATAATAGTGAAAAATTAAAATAATTGATATTATAAATACCCAAATAAATATAATATGAAACTTTTAATAAATTAAACTAATTTTCTAGGCTAATATGATATATTAGGATTGATTTAATGGACTTTGTTCGAAGTAATCAATCTGTTATGAGTTTCACAAAAATCAACTATTGAATAGTGTCAAAATTGACATAAAAGAGTTCTTAAAACAAATATTATATTATTAATTGATATTAAATTCCTAAAAATCTAAGGTTCGTCCAAGAGACTTATATTATGATAGGTTAATCATTAATGGACCACTTGGGGGTCGCTTGGATGTATATAGTAAGTTTATTAACCATATTATATAAAAATACAAAGAGACATTGTAAAAGTGAAACTAATTAACTTAGAGTTAATACTTAAAGATAAGGTTAATATAAGTACCCAAACCTGTCTAAATTCTATTGGATGAGTTGTTTTCGACCTATCCCCACCTCATCCTATTAATAGTCAACTTTGGAGCCTTTATAAACCTAATATGAATTTATTATAAATTAATATTTCTAGCTTTTCCAAAGGTGCCCCTCACCCCTCTTATAAAAGGGCACTCCTCCTTCTCATTTCTTCACACCTCTCAAGCCACTTGGCTCGTCCAAACTCTGCCCACCTAAGCTCCCCACATCCCTCTCCTCCTTCTTGAAGCTTCCCCTTAGGCAGAAAGCATTTCAAGAAGTCCTTTGGTTCCAACCAAAGTGAGTTACCTAGATTAAAGGTAACAATTTCTCTTACATTATTTTCATTTATTTTGCTTCTCCAACCCCCAAACTCTTTTTATTTCCTTTCTTTTGTAACAACACCAGTATCCACAATATACTAGGATGTTGTTATAAGAAGGATTCAAACTACACATACACACAACTCCGTCTAATGGATGATGAACATAATGTTTCTGTGGATGGCAAACTAACGCCTCACGAAACGATGATTGTTCAAATACATCTTACCACCTCTCATGGTGGCCATTATGATGGCACTGTAATTAAATATGATATTAATGATATATATTTTATATATAAGCTTCAGTAATTCCATTTTATTTCATACCATTATTCGTTTCATGTTGTATATACATACGATAATTTCATTTGAGGAAGTGCGGACTACCGCCCCCTTAAAATGATATGACTCGTTCATACCACACATGGAACGTATAAAGGATGGTGTTAATGAACTTAAGTAACATATATAAAATATTATATTATACTGGAATAGTAATATACCTATGTATCATTTGGATTTGATTCTTTTAAAATGAAAATCAAATGGAAGTAGCGTTCGTGCGTACGTACGGACTACCGTCTCCACGAACGCGATAAGATTCATTCTCCATCATATCCATTCAAGTATTATTCTCATTTTAGGGTTAAAAATAATGTTAATATCATTCTGGATATGAATAAGATACAACAAACATGACTTATGTAACAAAACATATAAAAGAAAATGAGTAAGTTAACACCCGAAACGACGATAATACTAAGATATTATTAATAAAGCAATGTTAAAAGATCATATATGATATCAAATTAATGTATATGATTCATGTATAATTTAATAACAATTATTTCACCATTATACAGGAGGTTAACCTACCCCAACAATGGAAAAGTACAAGGTAAGGGTTATTTCACAATCTCTTCATTATCCGAGGTTGTATTATACGTAATAATCTACTGGGATCTCTTTATCATCAACATCCATGTTTCTTCGAAAAGTATTTCAAAACATTTTTACTATTTACAAGAATATGGGTTAAAGTCATTTATACCCTTGTTTGACTTTTTATAAGAGGTTTATAAAGGAATCTTTCCGTCGTTTTCAAAATAAGGTCCTTTTTAACCTTTTCGACAGAATTGAGGTAAGAATGTTTTTTTAACTTATATGGCGGGTGCGGTTATTTTACGCCATTATAAAATCTTCAAAGCTTTCCTTACAAGCTTATAAGAATATTTTCAAAGAAAATGTTTTATTTTATATGGATCTTAAATGATTTCAAAATAAAAGGAGATATTTCTTTAAAAATAATTTTGATTTCATCTATGTCAACATCCTTTGATGGATTTTAAGATTATTTGAAGTTGATTTATTATGATACAAAACTTCTATATTGTATTAAAGGTTTTGTGATATGTTTGACTGTGGATGTGCTATTTTTATACCATTCATAGTTTATTGTGAAAGTATTGACATTTCGTATGCTAGTTTTAATACGAATGTTTATGTTATGTTTAAACCTTTTCATATGGGAATGCATTGGACTTAATAAGTGACGGGTGGAGCCCGCTATAGCTCCTCGATGCATCGGTAGGTCTCATGAGACAAACTAGTGTCTTGGCACAAGGCCTTGACAAAATCTTATTTGTAGTCTTGGCACGAGGCCTTGACTATGTGGTTATGATAGTCTGGCATTATGCATTCCAACATTATGAAAGTGGTTATTGATTTTTGCATGTGATTATTCGATTAGTAGAATATCCATGTGAATAAGTAAATGGCATTATTTCATTTTATTTATGCCATACCATGTTGAACGTTCATATTTAAAAGGCTTTTGTTTTAGTTATACATTGCCTTCAATGTTTATTCTTATTTATGAAAGTTTCCGCTATATTGTTATCCTTACTGGGCATTTGAGCTCACCCCTTTTCTATGTTTTATTTTTCCCAGGAAGTGAAGAAGTAAATTATGAATGACCTGCAGGGATTTTATGAGGGGATAATAGTGTGGTCTATTGAGACATTATGTTGCTGTAGTAGTTTTTCATTTTATAATGTAATGTAAAACTTATGAATATATCTAGTGTTTCCAAGGCTACTAAACCAATCGGTCTTTCGAGATTTGATCTTTCTTGTGATCATGCCAATGTTATGTAATTAATGCACCGACTCTGGGTAGCTGGGGTCGGGGCATTACAGTTGGTATCAGAGGAAGTTTAGTACAAACCTTGGAAGCTAGATTTAGATAAACTCTGATTAGAGCACGTAGACCTAAGATGAACTTTGAGGATTAGTATAGAAGAACATCCTAGAATTTTGGTATTGTATAGATTTTGTGAGTTTTTCAAGAAATACATCCCTGTCTGGATACGAGCAGGTAGAGGCGGCTCTGGCACAGATGTACCTAGGGGTAAAACCCGAAAACACCGCTTTGAGCTAGACTTGAACGGGAACTGGTGCACGACAACGGGCCTTGCTGCACTCTTGGTTACGACACTCCCGGGGGATATGCTTAGGATAACTCTCATTTTCTTTACAAATCATTATGAAGGGTTTATGAGTATATACTTCCTCAAAGAAAACATTTTTATGATTATGGATTATATCCATAAATAGTTCAATTTATGTTAAGTGTTTTATAAGTATGGGATTATGTATTTTGATTCATAAACTGATCTAGTTTATGCCATTGTTTAGAAATGGCGCCCATTAGAAGGAATGAGAACTCCGGAAATGCACATGATCCAAAGAGAAGGAAGGATCATATCTTTCATGGTCTTAAGCTAGAATTTATAAGAGAAATAGTCTCCCATGTATTATCATCATATGAAGAAATAATATCATGTATTGATAAGATAAGTAAAGAGTTTACTGAGTCCTATGGCTTTGAAGGGAAGCAAGAGAAGAAAAGGATAGAAGAGAAAAAGATGGATAAAGGGAAGAGGGAAAAGAAGAATTTTCCCATATGTGGTAACTGTGGAAAGAAACACCCTGGAACTTGCCTAAAAGAAATGGGAGTTTGTTATAAGTGTGGAAGAAAAGGGCACAAAGTACGTGACTGCAAGGGTAAGAAAATGGTTTCAAATGTACAATGCTTCATTTGCAAGGAGTTTGGACACTACGCGAACCTATGTCCCAGTCATCAGACTATGCCGCAAATGATGTTATTGGATAATAATCAAGTTATGATACTACCACGGATGAAGAGGAATGATTAAAGCTCTTATGTTGATTATGTCAATTGAGTGTTGTATCAACAATGTACTTGTTATAATAATTATGGAGTATATAAGGATTGTACTGCAGTACTATTTCATTAAGGACTTGAGATTGTGTGGAACAAAGAAAAGTGACTCAATAGCAGGATAGATTTTTGGAAAATATATGGTTGAGAGAATGATAAACCATAATATAGTTCTGATACTGAGGTATTGATTTTGGAATAATATGTGATTGTTTTGGATAAATTATATTGGATATTCTTGACTACCTTGGAACTGATTAATGATTTGTATATTCCATCATTGTTGGGGTTTAAAACATTTTTGGATTAATGAAGTATATCCAGCATTCTATATGGAATAAGGGAGCATGAATGTAATCAATAAGGAATATGGTAATACCTGATGAAGGTATTCATATGCTATTACGGGGTAAAAAGGATCTATATTATGTTTACCTTCCTTATAAATGTTAGACTGTGAGTTTGGATAGAAGTATTTTGGATAGTTCTAGTTTGGATTATTTTGGATTGCCATAAAAGGACAACCCGGAGGTCGGGCGGCAACCCGTCGCGTCCGGCAAGGCTGCGAGACTTGAACCCGCAACCGAAGGGCGACAAGGGTGTATCACCTACCACTGGACCATGAGATGTCCTGGATTAAATAATGTAGTTTTTATTAAAAGATCATGTAGATGAATTATAAATTCGTTTATTTTGGAACACTATACGAATAGTGTAAATAGAATTTTTTTTTACATTCTATTATCTTTTAGAGTGAAAGATGAGTTTGTGGTAGAAATTTATTAATGGATAAAACTCTAATTATAAAGTAAGTATATCTCCTTATGATCATAGCCAATCTCATAAATAAATTCCTCAACATTAATAATAGAAACTTAGAACAAAAATGTTGTCCTAAATGATACCTTAAATCATCACAAATTTATGGCTTTGGGATTGTTGGCCTTTTCATAGCCATGTTCTCTACCACTCTCCATCAGATAATTGATGGTTAGATTTCTCTTCCATATCCATATTTTCCTACATGGAACCCTAGTATGTGTTATTTTCGGTAATCTTCATACTTTCCACTCTTTATTTTAAATAGAGGCCTCATTAATTCATTTTTCGATGTGGGATTTCAACTAAGATATTTTGAAATGTCAAAAATGTGTTGTCCCAATACCCTATATTTTGTTGAACCGATGGTACCTCAAATCATCATAGATTGATGAGTTTAAGGACCTCAATTTTATACTTGTTTGTGATTGATGACCTCAATCACTACCTATAAATATTTACGTTTTTCCTCCAATTATATGTCTCTAATTGCCACCAATGTTCTCCTAATCGAGATCATAATTTGGTGGTGACCCTTTCATTTATCTTTTCCTCATATTAAGACTAAATTTTAGTAACCCAATTTCCGATGTGGGTTTTCCCACAAATATATTTTCTACTTTCAACCTTTTATTTTCGAAGAACAATTTCAAATTGCGAGGACGCAATTTATTGAAGGAGGGGAGAATGTAATACCCCAGGATTTCAGAGTGTGTTATTTCTTAAAAATAATTCAATAACTTGAACTACACGCAACACCGAGTTCAATCACACCATTAAAAGAGGTCATGAATAGTATTAACTACATTTTGAACTTTATATAATCCTTATAATTTTAGAATCCCTATTATGAGTTTCTTAGTCATATTGCAAGAACAGATTCATTTTCAGTATTTCACTTTTATCAACTTCTAATAGTGAAACCTTTTTAAATACAATATTTTAAACTTTTTGACTAAATGGAGACATCAAAAAATTTAAAATGAAACATCCCAAGCTTCCACGGTACTCTTTCCTTTGAATAAAACAGTAGCGTGTGTTGTACGCAACTTCGAGTTCTAACACACCGTAACCAATCAAACTAGCTGTTATGAATAGTAATACCTAATTTTTGAAGTTATATATATTTTATATTTTAAAATGGACTTCATTTTTGGATTCGGAATATCCAATTTAGCCTAAGGTGAAATTTTGGTACTTTTCAGATAACTTTTATATTTTGATGAATAGTGAAAATTTCTAAATTTTAATTAAAAACAACTTTTTTAATCAAAATAATTAATAGTGATAAATTATGAATTTTAGTAGTTTTAAAGTATATTTAGAATATATTTTTACCATTTAATATAATGTTGGTCATTGTACATAATTTTACAATTAAACCGAACATAAACAAGTGTCAATCTTTTGATAGTTATTATCTCTTAAAAACACGCTTTTTGTTTTGACAGCAGGAATTAATTTTAAATTAATTTCTGCCACTTCTGTATTTTGAATTTAGGAAAATGGATTCCATATTTGGAATCAGGATGTTCAAATTGTGTAAATAGGTAAATTTTATTTTTAGACATTTTGAATAATTACTGCGGTAAATATTTTATTTACCATGGTTAAGGGTAAATCCGGTAAATAAGGGTTAAAAAAATAATATTATAATAATACTAAATTACCCTAAAAACGTGTCTTAACCCTATTGGTTGATAGATGGTCGACCATGGGCATCTTTGTGTCAATTTTGGGACCCCATGGATCCACTTGTAAGTGATAATGACACTTTATTTTAATTTAGTTAAAATGAATACAAAAATGACACAAGCATATATCTTTTAGAACAACAATTTTTACATAGGGTTATATATGTTGGATTTTAGATTATAAATATTCATTAGAAAGCTAAAAAGATTTCCTACATAATGATATTTTATTTATAATTTTTAGACATTAAATAATTTATTTTATTTATGACACAATGATGATGCAGTAATTACTATAATAGTGAAAAATTAAAATAATTGATATTATAAATACCCAAATAAATATAATATGAAACCTTTAATAAATTAAACTAATTTTCTAGGCTAATATGATATATTAGGATTGATTTAATGGACTTTGTTCGAAGTAATCAATCTGTTATGAGTTTCACAAAAATCAACTATTGAATAGTGTCAAAATTGACATAAAAGAGTTCTTAAAACAAATATTATATTATTAATTGATATTAAATTCATAAAAATCTAAGGTTCGGCCAAGAGACTTATATTATGATAGGTTAATCATTAATGGACCACTTGGGGGTCTCTTGGATGTATATAGTAAGTTTATTAACCATATTATATAAAAATACAAAGAGACATTGTAAAAGTGAAACTAATTAACTTAGAGTTAATACTTAAAGATAAGGTTAATATAAGTACCCAAACCTGTCTAAATTCTATTGGATGAGTTGTTTTCGACCTATCCCCACCTAATCCTTTTAATAGTCAACTTTGGAGCCTTTAGAAACCGAATATGAATTTATTATAAATTAATATTTCTAGATTTTCCAAATGTGCCCCTCACCCCTCTTATAAAAGGGCACTCCTCCTTCTCATTTCTTCACACCTCTCAAGCCACTTGGCTCGTCCAAACTCTGCCCAACTAAGCTCCCCACATCCCTCTCCTCCTTCTTGAAGCTTCCCCTTAGGCAGAAAGCATTTCAAGAAGTCCTTTGGTTCCAACCAAAGTGAGTTACCTAGATTAAAGGTAACGATTTCTCTTACATTATTTTCATTTATTTTGCTTCTCCAACCCCCAAACTCTTTTTATTTCCTTTCTTTTGTAACAACACCAGTATCCACAATATACTAGGATGTTGTTATAAGAAGGATTCAAACTACACATACACACAACTCCATCTAATGGATGATGAACATAATGTTTCTGTGGATGGCAAACTAACGCCTCACGAAACGATGATTGTTCAAATACATCTTACCACCTCTCATGGTGGCCATTATGATGGAACTGTAATTAAATATGATATTAATGATATATATTTTATATATAAGCTTCTGTAATTCCATTTTATTTCATACCATTATTCGTTTCATGTTGTATATACATACGATAATTTCATTTGAGGAAGTGCGGACTACCGCCCCCTTAAAATGATATGACTCGTTCATACCACACATGGAACGTATAAAGGATGGTGTTAATGAACTTAAGTAACATATATAAAATATTATATTATACTGGAATAGTAATATACCTATGTATCATTTGGATTTGATTCTTTTAAAATGAAAATCAAATGGAAGTAGCGTTCGTGCGTACGTACGGACTACCGTCTCCACGAACGCGATAAGATTCATTCTCCATCATATCCATTCAAGTATTATTCTCATTTTAGGGTTAAAAATAATGTTAATATCATTCTGGATATGAATAAGATACAACAAACATGACTTATGTAACAAAACATATAAAAGAAAATGAGTAAGTTAACACCCGAAACGACGATAATACTAAGATATTATTAATAAAGCAATGTTAAAAGATCATATATGATATCATATTAATGTATATGATTCTTGTATAATTTAATAACAATTATTTCACCATTATACAGGAGGTTAACCTACCCCAACAAAGGAAAAGTACAAGGTAAGGGTTATTTCACAATCTCTTCATTATCCGAGGTTGTATTATACGTAATAATCTACTGGGATCTCTTTATCATCCACATCCATGTTTCTTCGAAAAGTATTTCAAAACATTTTTACTATTTACAAGAATATGGGTTAAAGTCATTTATACCCTTGTTTGACTTTTTATAAGAGGTTTATAAAGGAATCTTTCCGTCGTTTTCAAAATAAGGTCCTTTTTAACCTTTTCGACAGAATTGAGGTAAGAATGTTTTTTTAACTTATACGGCGGGTGCGGTTATTTTACGCCATTATAAAATCTTCAAAGCTTTCCTTACAAGCTTATAAGAATATTTTCAAAGAAAATGTTTTATTTTATATGGATCTTAAATGATTTCAAAATAAAAGGAGATATTTCTTTAAAAAGAATTTTGATTTCATCTATGTCAACATCCTTTGATGGATTTTAAGATTATTTGAAGTTGATTTATTATGATACAAAACTTCTATATTGTATTGAAGGTTTTGTGATATGTTTGACTGTGGATGTGCTATTTTTATACCATTCATAGTTTATTGTGAAAGTATTGACATTTCGTATGCTAGTTTTAATACGAATGTTTATGTTATGTTTAAACCTTTTCATATGGGAATGCATTGGACTTAATAAGTGACGGGTGGAGCCCGCTATAGCTCCTCGATGCATCGGTAGGTCTCATGAGACAAACTAGTGTCTTGGCACAAGGCCTTGACAAAATCTTATTTGTAGTCTTGGCACGAGGCCTTGACTATGTGGTTATGATAGTCTGGCATTATGCATTCCAACATTATGAAAGTGGTTATTGATTTTTGCATGTGATTATTCGATTAGTAGAATATCCATGTGAATAAGTAAATGGAATTATTTCATTTTATTTATGCCATACCATGTTGAACGTTCATATTTAAAAGGCTTTTGTTTTAGTTATACATTGCCTTCAATGTTTATTCTTATTTATGAAAGTTTCCGCTATATTGTTATCCTTACTGGGCATTTGAGCTCACCCCTTTTCTATGTTTTATTTTTCCCAGGAAGTGAAGAAGTAAATTATGAATGACCTGCAGGGATTTTATGAGGGGATAATAGTGTGGTCTATTGAGACATTATGTTGCTGTAGTAGTTTTTCATTTTATAATGTAATGTAAAACTTATGAATATATCTAGTGTTTCCAAGGCTACTAAACCAATCGGTCTTTCGAGATTTGATCTTTCTTGTGATCATGCCAATGTTATGTAATTAATGCACCGACTCTGGGTAGCTGGGGTCGGGGCGTTACATTTTGGGATAGGTCAAACATCACCATCATAGGGCCCTAATGATGCCCCATGTGACCCTAGATAGGCCTCGATAAGGAAGTGGAAGGAACATAGTACCTCACATCAATGTCTATCAATACTAACTAAAAAGTAAAATAGAAATAGAGAATAAATATAATAATCCATAGAGACTCTAGGTTATATGTATATGTGGAATTTAGATTCCCTTTTCCCCCACCCTCTAGCTCCCTGAGCCTAGTGTGGACCACTTGGGGGTGGTGGTGGAAACAGATTGAATCTTCATCCACCTCCTATTACTCTCCCAACTCCTCCAGCATTTCCACCAACATACAATACACTATGATTCTATTATTTTCTCTACAAGAGAGGCCCATCAATCATATCCCTCTCTATATCATTTTGGGTCATACAATCTTGTGTGAGACATCCCCATCCTTCAATAGAGAAACACCACTTCTCCTGCAACTGACTAGATCCGACCTGGGAGCCCAAATCCATAGACCCTCTATTGTGGGATTTTCCCATGATGTATATCAAATTCTTGGATCCCTATGATCATAGTTGACTACCAGATATTGAGTTATTAGATCCTATGTTCCTTGTAGTAAAAAATGGAGTCTCCTTATCTAGAATTCTCTCCAAAACCAAGGCCTACATGAGCACTCCAGCAAAGGTGGTAATGTGCGTTGAAATTATAAAAGACTTGATATCTTGTTATAATCCCTATTCTAAAGTTCATTCTTAGAAAAGTGGATCCCTAACTATATCTATGTAGTATCATCAATAGTCTTTGATCAAAACAAAAAAACTCTTCCATAATCATGATACAATGAAAAAGTTATAGAATATCTTAGATACACATTGATCTCAACATGGAGGATAAAACACTTCCCTGAAGAACCAAAAAAACTATTTCAAAGTGAGAATCATCCCATTGTGAGTCTACATCAACAGACTCCACCATCACTTGACTGGTCCCTACTGAAGACTGACTTCTAGGAACACCATCTGACCAGGTGGTGTCCTCTCAAGGTAGAAATGAAAAGTGACTACTTCAATATAGTCACCAACTACCTAGGGGTCTAGATCACCTTGATATCATAGAGGTCACTAACTTTGGAATTCATGGAGTGCACTCATACTGCGTGTATCCTTCTCTGAAACTACAAGAAAAAACATTTTATCATTGGAGGGTGGCATGACTGGAAAACCACATGGTGTTAATTCCTTATGAAAGGTTCCCTGTGATGAATCCTCATTACTAGGTGGATCGTCAGAATAATTCTACTAGGGAACCCTATCTAAATTTATTTGCAGAGGCATTTTTAAATAAAATCTATATTAGAATATATCATGGGAATAATGACATGGAACCCATAACCCAGTCCTTTATGATTCTTATACAATAATTTCCATGTAACTAATGTCTAAATGTGTTGACAAAAAGAAAGAAGGTCATCCGAGTCCTGGGGTATAGATACGCTGGATGATGCACCAATAATAGATTACCTAGATAGAAATATGAACATGAGAATCTTTAAAAATATCTCCATAAATCCAAATCCAATATTGCAGACTCCAGCCATAAAGAATGAAAAACTCATATGATACCACTCTATCATGACCTGACTCACTAGGTCCCAAACAAAGACTACCCCAATCCTACCTCCAATAGATCAGGGGCTCGAGATTGATCTTGAATAGGCATATCACACACATGGGAGGTCGTAGACAATGCTACCTATATACATGTACCCTTATACATCTCTATAAAATAGTGAAGAGATAATAAATCTAAAAAATTGTATACATACATTTAACCCATACTCGTAGTACAAAAAAAGTACTGAAAGAATAAAAAGATAAAAAATAAAAGCCCACAAAAAACTATAAAATAATATTACCTGCTCAAAATGAAGGTACTAATGTCAAACGAAATAACCATAATACCTCTTTGATGATAACTAGTAACCACCTCGGTCAATCTAACTAACTGAACTTCTCCTGATCCAAGTCCTCTGATGACCTTATCTAAAGAAATTTCATATGCATTATACATGACATGTGTGGGTGTATCCCTTGTAGGAGTGAGTATAAAAATAATTTTTAGTTACCCCCAAAGCATAAAAAATTGAGTCAATTTAAAGGAAATAGTTTTCTTGACCCCAGTCCATAGGCGGAAACCTAATTGAGGGAGATCATCCACTACACCTCCTCACCCCAGTTGTACATGACTTGTTAGCTCAATCCACGAGGTGTGTCTTTCAAGATATGTTTCATCACCAGATGGACTCCCAAAATCAACTATATATACATTAATCATACAAAAAGTAACATGAGGTACATGGGTCACATCTAGCCATATGATACAACTCGGGGCTCAAGGGTAACATTCATCAAGGAGAAATCACTCCACGAGACCATCTATTAAAGCTAGATATCATCTGAGAGATGAAACTACATATCTGATCATCCCATGTAGTGAGTAATACTAGAACCCAGTAGTTCTCAATACTCAGATAAGAGATCCCACCCATCTTAGATTAAGAAATATAATAATCATATTAGATACCCTAAATATCTCATCACTTAAACGAGATCACACCCAGGACTGTAGGTGACACCTTAGACCTAATATAGTAACTCTGGAGATCATATCACTCAGATAGGGGATAATTCCTAGGACTACTATGGATTAAAAAACCCTACCAAGTCTCATGAAAATGATTCATGTGAAGTGGATCATGCTTTGGAATATTAGTAGATACCTCATACTGAAATCTAAATCCAAGCACCAAGTAGGAGATTGTACACATAATGATACCGTAAACCCACATAAAATTGCCTCCTATGTAGGGGATCATATATTCAATGATTCCTCAAACCGTACTAGGATATCATGTTGAATGGGGGATCTCTGATCAGAGAATGAAGGTCACTATAATACCAAAAACCCAACCTAGGTGAGTTAATATGATAGAGGATCTGACCCTGGCCTCCCAGAGGGATACACTAACTCAATCTGAGCTCAGCCATCGAGGGGATCACAATCCTGTGTTGAAGATGTAATGCCACATAATAACCTTATAGGCATAGAGAAAATTAATCCCATACAACTGATACTAGTCTATTCATCTCTATGAAGAGACCCACTAACCTCACCTCACGTCACATGTTACATGCCAAAACCATGGCCAACATTGCGTCCCATACAGAAAACTACTCAAGATAGACAACATATAGTACTTTATCAAAGTCCTAAAGATTGATATGCATCAGGGAGAAATATTTGTGGGGAGTACATAGTGTGTACCCATATAAAATGACGTATCTATAGAAAACAAACCACATGCTGTGTCCCCCTAGATACTCAACCTTTAAGAGTATACATGTCATGTACACCAAGTTAGACGGTGTGGGACCATGTCCAAACCTCTTGGCTTGTCCATCTCCAGACACATCATTTCTATCCATGTTTCCACACACAACATTTACCAAAATTATATGGAATTTTCCTCTTGATTAGTACTATGCCCGTGTCCATGTATCTCACCATGTTCCCATGTTTTCTGGCCATATACTTCCACACAACCATGTCCCTTGACATAGAAATACCAACCATGTCCTTGAGACACAAAACATAGGCCCATTACGTGGTGCGTACCCCCAATACACAATGTTTAGTCACCAAAATTCCATCATCCTCAAAAAATATGAACACACAATATGTGATCCCACAGTAAAAACCTTATGATTAGGAATTCTAAACATGAAATCCACTAGGAGCCACCCGAAACACCCTGATCCCCACATGAAACCATAAATCTACCCCCAAGTGATATCTAGTGGACGTCATAGGGATATAAAACATTAAAATAGTGTATAAAATCAGATAGGTATTTTAACCAAAAAATATCCCTACCTCAGAATGAAATGTTGATGATTTGTGTCCAAAAAGTCCATTGGAATCCACTGCAACTCGATCTGGTGATGATAAACATAAAAGGGGATCTGTTTCACCTCATATCCTTTGTTTGACCTATGTGTTTCCATCACTACGGGAGGAAAACCCTATATCCTTTTTTCTGTGTGGGGAAAAAATGGGGTGGGGTTTATTAATTTATTTTTTATTAAATTAATAAAACTCCACTAAACACCCCAGCAACACACCCTTACCTATGCACTTGACACATACAAACATTATGTCACCCCAATGGTAAACACCATATTCCATAATCCAATGTTGTCTCATATTTATGATTCAATACTCTTCTCATGAGTAATTCCTCACATCTAGAAAAAAACCTGTGTGTACGTGAAAAGATATATTTAATATTTTTAACATCACTACACCGAGGCTCTTTGGCCCCCAGAATCTTCTTAGGGTTGGATGTATTACTAGAAATATTCAAAATTCATACATGGAAAACTAGAGTAATTAAACTTTATTTAAACTTCCACATAATAATTTTATGTCATACAAATTTATCAAGAAATAAAATTTATAATACGTAACACATCCTTTATAAATTTATTGATATCCATATGAAACTAGTTTAGAAAAAATAAAATTTTTCACGATTGAGTTTTACCTTGTATTAGTTTTATCCCCCTCATTTATTGATATTATATCATCTTCATCATGATGTCATGTAGCTCTAAAAGAATCATTAATATGTAAAACATCAATAACCAAATAAATTGATTTGTTAAATTGTTGATCGAATTTCCTTACCCTTTTGAAAGTATCTTTTATCACGTTTTTAATTTCCTTATGCACTTTTGGATAATTCAGTAGTTCATTTTTACTATAAACATAACTAATTTAATTTATAGAATATTTTATTCTCCATGAAAAATCCAATGCACATAATATGGAGGAAATTGTATCAACATCAAGATATAAATTACTCCATCTATCTTTAACCATTTTTTTATATTTCAATTAAGACATGGACATTTGATTCTTCAATAAATTGATCGATTTTCAAATACCAAATTGAAAAAAATTTAACTCATAACATACTGAGACGTGTTCTATGGTAAGGTAATCCAACTATAATCCATATATATTTGACTTTATATAATATAAAATACAAAATAATAATATATTATTATATATAAATATAAAATAAACTATTTTCAAAATGGTAAAAATTTTAATTTTTAAAATTAAGGTAGACATGTTAAGAAATGTAATTATTCATTCATTTGAAGGTTTATGTATAAATATATTTTAATTTTTTTTATAAAAAATAGAATAAGATATAAATATATTTTTAGAATCTATAAAAACAATTTATACCTAAACACTAATTTCATAATTTATTTCATCATTTATAACAATACACCACACTATAACATAATAAAATATAAGTAAAAAAATCCAATAAAACATAAATATATTAATAATTTATGTGATAATGTTAATATAAATATTATGAATTATTTCACCATTTACCTTATTAAACATATTTTATAAATATAATTTCACTTTCCTTACCTTAAAACAATTTCATATATAATATTTATCTTCTATCAATTAATGTAAAATATTTCTCAATCAATTGAACTCAATTATAAAATTATTACATTCACACTAACAATTCTGGAATTAGAGCAGTTCACATGTTATATAAAATCATCAAAATAAATATCTTATTATTCATGAGGTTACCTACCAAAAACTAGAAAAACATTCAACACGTACAATTTATCCCAAACTACCACTCAAACACAAATAATTCATAAATCTAATAAACTAAAATAATTGAACAATAATTAGAATAGGTAATTTACTAAACATAAATATATTGATAAATTCATCCCTAAAATAGATTTAAAAAATAATGTAATTATGATTAGGGAAAAAAATTTGGGAAATATCTCCCCATATCACGGTGAGGGTCAAATAGTGTAGAGGTAGTGAGGTAATTGGAGAGGGGGATCTAAAATTGAGTTTTGGATAGAAGCTGATCCAGTATCATCTAAAATCAATAGGGAGGATAAGAGGGGGTCCTGTGTTGATCACCAATGATGGGAAGCCTGAGAGGGGGTTGTCATCATTCATCACTGAGCGAAGATTGATAGGGGTACAAAATTGAGAGTATGTTAAAGGGATTTCAAGGCTGACAAACATTGAAGACATCAAGTGATGTTGAGGGATGATGAAAGGGAGTGAGTGAGAGGGAGGGTCAGGGTGTATTGATTTTATAAAAAAATATAGTTGAAATTTTAAATAAAACATTCATGAAAACCAGTTTAAAATAATTTAGCAGTAGTTTTAAAAAAACCTCCACACAATACCAACGTTTTACAAAGTCTACATTAAAAATGTTTCTAGGATATTTTTTTATTAATTTATAGTTAGGTTATAAAAATTTTGTAATTTTCTACATATATTTTAATGTGTAAAGCTCTTGGATAATGTTTTGAATCCAAACTTCATCCTTGGATGCATCAGAAGCCACAATATACTTGAAATACATTTTATAATCAGCGAAAAATGTCTTCTTTGAACTCTTCTAGATCCCATCTATACTATTGTGAAAAAATATATATCCTAAATATGACTTTATATCATTATGATATGTTTAAATCTAGAATCTATTTAAAAATTAACGACTAAATCTTCAAATACTCCATGTACTAGGAACAAATCCTTTGTTCACCTTGGATACATAAGTATATCCTTAAAATTAATCTAATTTTTTTCACAATGATCTGGTTGATATATTTATACCATATTCATAGCATTAGGAAAATAAAGCATCACACATAACATGAAATATATAATAGATCCTATCACATAATCATATGATATCTTACTCATTCTCTACCTTTCAACATTTGTTTTAGGACATATTTTCTTGGAATGATGTATACCATCTTAACTTAGAACCAATTCCTTCATGGATTATTCCCTACTAAAACTATTTAGTATTTTCACAATATATGTACCATGAATTTTTGAAAACAACATCTTGGATATATCACCCATGATCTTGATCCCAAGAATGTAGGCTTCTTTACCTAATTCCTCCATAGAGAAAAACTTTATCCACCATTTCTTAACCTCTGGTATGGTTGGTATGTGATTTAAATTTTTTGAATTTTCATCAACATATACTACAATGAAGGAAATTTTACTCCCAAAAAACAACTTCTAAACACATGTATCACATTAATTATTTATGAAACCAAATTATCATATGGCTTCATTGAACAATATATTCCATGACATTGATCATTTCTTTGATCCATAAATGGATCTCTATAACTTGTATTATTTTTTGGAATTTCATGGAGACAGAATCCGTTATGGTTTTTTTGTATAGAGATCGTCTTGAAGGTACTTATTAAGGAAATATTTTTGACATCCATTTCATAAATCTCATAGTAAAGGTAATATTTTATTGGAAGAAAAATTCCAATGTATTTAAAAACAAAAAACAAATAAACTTTTTCCTCATATAAAACTACTTGACATTGTATAAATCTAATAAACACTATCCATTCTCTTGATTTATATGTATTTACATTACCTTCCATGTTTATTATTCACATGAATACAAATTTACACCCAATAGGTTACTTCTCAATGGATGGATCAATCAGAACCCAATCCTAGATTAGATATATTGAATCCATCTTAGAAATCATGTATTCCGTCCTTAATGTAGCTTATTAACTCCATACTACCTCTTTTTAGGATATAGGCTCTTTATCATTAACAAATAATGAGTCACCATCATAAGTGACTAGAAATCCATATCTCTATGGTTCTCTTACCTGAATAGTGCTTATATGCAGTACATGTATTTCAGGAAAAAATTCTTCTCTATGGAACTTTGGAGTCTGTTCCTATACTAACTCTTGTGTATCTTGAGTATTAACTTCATCGAATTAAATATTTCTCCCACTATCCCCCATGATTGTGTGATCCCTCTAAATAAAGATGCCCTTTCTTGTGATAGTCACTTTATATTCTAAAGTGTTATATAGGGAGTATCCCCTTTTCACCATAGGATATAAAATAAAAGAACACTTCACATATCATGGTTCTAGTTTGTTTCATGATCGAGATTTAAAAAATATTTCACAACACCATGGATGAACATGTGAAAAAAGGTGTTTGTGTGAACTCTGCATATCAAAGGAATAAATTTTCTCTCTTTATATAGTACATAGCTTAGTAAGTGTCATGTGGTTGTAGTGCATATCCCCAAAAGGTTAATGGATATTTTACATGACTCGTTGTTTATTTTACCATGTCTTATAGTGTTGGATTACACCTTTCCCCGACACTATTACACTATGGTGTTGAAGGTGCAGTTAGTTGAGGTAAAATACCATACTCCCATAGATAACCAATAATGTATTGTTTAAGATACTCAGCACCTCAACCCAATTGAAGTTTATTTATATTTCTAGAAAGATGATTGTCAACATAATTATTTAACACTTTGAACATCTCAAATGATTTAGACCAATACCTCATCAAGTATAGAGAACCATTCCTTCTCAATCAACCGATAAAAGTAATTAAGTATGAGAATCAACCTATATATTCTATTCAAATAGATCCACACATTTAATTTTGTATCCATGGCTCATTCACCTTGACCAGATAATGGTGGTTTCTCTATCATACCTTATGAACAATAATGTCATCTTTCATGTCCATTTATCTCAAAAATAATCTATGTAACCATATCGATAGAGACTTTTCAAATTATTATCATTTACATGATCAAGATGGTGACTCCATAATTGGGAGATATATGAGTTGTACACAATTTTTTCATAATCAATTTTCAATATTTGCTTTTTTTAATTTAATATATAGAGACCATTATTTAAATGTTACATACCGTAACATTTGGTATCTTTATAAAAGTAGAAACAAGTAATTCCAAAAATGAAAATAAATCCAAAATTGTCTAAAAATGAAAGAAAAATGATGTTCTTGGTAAAAATAGGCACATAATACTAATTATTTCAGACCTAAATCAGTCTTTATAGCAATGGGATATGCTAGTCTCTAATGGATCGTGCTTCTAAATTACTCCATTGGTAGCCCATAGATCCACCGCTTATCTAGAAACCTTCCAAAATCTACTTGGTTCATGTATTTGTATACAAATGTGATCACTAATTGTAGTATGTAATACCCAACATATAAATATATAAATATCACATTTAAAAATGAACACACCTGAATATTCCCATTGATTCTTTGTTTTTGTGAAATTTCTCTTCCATTGGCCATGCTTTACACATGAAAAAACATAATGCATCATGTTAATTTCATTCACTCTAGATCTTCTTATTCTTGTAAGGATAGTGCTCTGGAGCCTTAGAATTGGAATGAGTCTCTAGACAATTTCTTTATGCTTCCTCTTCTTATTTACCCTATGGAAAATGAGTTTTACATGCCCTATGTCTTTATCAACTTAGAAATTAAGAGTAATAAGGCTTGAAAATGTCTAATCTCTATTTATCATATTATAATTCACAATAATGATATATTATTTTTTAGGTTGTGTGGGAAAAATGAGATCTATGAATAGATCATCATAGATCTTAAACCCTGTGATATTTAGGTGCTAACTGTAACTGACCATCTTGACTACATGTGTCGCTGCTGGCACCAACTGTCCAATCCTGTACAAGAATTATTCTTTGGATATCTCAAATCTTTTTGAACTCTCTATCTATTTATAGAGATCCCCAAGGTAAGAAACGATACATTATCCATCCATATCCTCATATTCTGTTATAATATCATTGAACTTGTATGATAATTTCAATCATTGGATATCTATTACATCTTATAAATTCATCAAATAGAGATATATTTCTTCCCCACTATCTTATTTGGAAACAAACATAGGAAGTGGGGTTTCCATCTCATATAATTTTCGTTCATGGCATAGTATAAAACATAATCACCGATAACATTCTTAGAAATTTATGCTAATGAGAAGGTTATCCCTATCTATTATGGATCACAATGACATTGTTTAATTTATTCCATTTACCAGTTCTATAAATTAAGAGAAGATAATTAGTACTTTTTTATAAAAAAATTAATAAATTTAAATTTAATTAAATTTTGATAATCTCTCTTTTTTCAAAACCAAATAATAATCACCCTAATTTATGGAATGTGTTAATGTATTTATATTCTAATGTTAGGGATCCATATTCCCCTTCTCATACCCCATTAATGGGTCTAAATGTTATTTTAAGGGTTTTAGGTAGCTATAAATTTCCAACTACATTAACTAGAAGTTACATTATCCATTGAGTGGACTCCCCAATCATAACATATCAAATAAATATTTCTTCAACCATTTCCACTTAATAAAAGTAGGTCCTACTTTGAAATTATACCATTGATGCGAACCAAGTTAGGTCAACTAAAAACTTCAATCCAAAAGTTCCATGATTATTGAAAGCACCCAAACGTTGGTTATTCATGAACATTGAACTATGATATTGTTTCCAACATATGTATTGGAAAGAAACATTGACTTAATATTTTGTTTTGATAAATTTTTATCTTTATTCTTAAACCCATTTTATCACATTCTTTATTAATATTAATTATACATCACTTAAGTTGTTTAAAATGCATTGAAATAAAATTCACACATAATTTCGGTAATATTTTATTCCTTCTTGAATGATTTTTAATTAATTTAATAACTGAACAGACTACATCAATATAGATAAATAATTAACCACACAACTATAAAAAATAAAATATAAGTAATGTGGTCATGGTATAATATAATGGTAAGTTTATATAGTGGGTGATAAACTAACCCTTGGTCTTAGGAGGAAACACCTCAAATCATATCTTGTTTTGTGTTGCAACATTCCACCATTGGCTCCTATATATCACCTTGATTGTTTTTTCCTCAACACCTTGTCTTGGACCACCTCCTCTTGCCTGGGATCTCCATCCTTATATATTCTTTTAGTCACACAAAGTTGATGAGATCTAATATATTATATAAAGGTGGATTATATAAACTAAACCACTCTTACAAAAAACCTTTCATATTAAGGATAATATGACACACAATACATAAATAAAAATATATAAAAATAAACCAATAAAATAAAAAGGGATGGTCTAATGTCATGAACATACACACATCAAATAATGTGCATACATTTCTAATCTAGTTTTAATTTACTTTAATTCACTCATTCATTAATATAATGTGTTGGAAATTAATCCATTTCAAAAAAAATTATCTTAATTCGATCAAAGCATCCTTAACTCACCGTCATCTATAAATTTAAATAAAACAAAATTCATTTAAAACTGATGTAGTACACATGTGTACTTAAGGGGAACTACATTAGCTTATGCAAAATTATAAAATGGTAATTTATATAATATATAATTATAAATCATGTGAAATGGATTCAACTACTGAAAAAATGAAACATGGAACACATTTTAATTCATTTGATTATGTAATTAATTTTTTTCTTTGAAAAACTTGGTACACTATTTACCGTAAACTACATGACATGTATAATGTTACACAAAAATTACTATCTTCGACACATTTCCATAGAAAATTCCTTGTGACTTGGTGTATTTCCTTCTATGGAAGAGTTCCATGTACATGATGTGTAATCCGAATACACAATGTGTAGCCTCAGTATTACATGATTCGTCAGTCCATGTGTCATGTATCTAATATATAGCACACTGGGATACCCATGTTCTCATCCATGAGAAACTGAGTACTACATATCATGTATTGTGGTTACATAGTGTGTAGTTATTCAATACATATTCTTTTCTATTCAAATATATATTTTGATCCACTTTTATTAGATATTGGATCTAATTTTATCAGATATATCACAATTTATCATAAGAATACATATGTTATAACATTTATACATGGATTTTATATAGGAAATACACTTTTTTACTCTATTATTGTTTAGGGAGAGCCTTTTAATCATCTAGATTATGTTATTCATATGTTTATTCATTTATAAAACATTACAATCTACTGGTTATACCATCAAGAATGAACAAGGGATGTGATGATGATGTTAGATATTAAAAAGACCAATATGAGTAAAGAACATCACAAACACATGAAGGAAATAAATTAATAATAAATAATAATAAATTAATCATGTGCCAACATAAAAACAACTTATAGGTTCTAGGTTTATTGTAAGTGCCTTGGATTGTATGAGAAACTCATATTTTAGTGTTAATTTTTATATAATAATTTATGCACATGATTAAAATTTCATGTCCAATGAAACCATAAATTACTTCACAAGAGAAAAATGAAAAAACTATAGGAGGAAGCTATTAAAATGTAATTTATAATTAATTTATGAGAAGATATAGAATTTCCTCAAATTGTAATTATATCTTCATTGATGATCCGGTTAAATAGATCTTATCATATTATCATTTCACTATAGGATCCATGTTTATAATCCCACTAACTGTGATCCACACATGCAACAAAATATATGAATGTTGGCATAAAATCACCAAGTGATAGCACACCTATTATGATCACTTTTTTTGTTTGCGGATTATTGCCACAATATTATTCATGAACGAGGAATAACTCATTATGTTTTTTTGATGGATTGAGAGGGTTGGAAGATAGAGTGCACTCATGTTCTTCAGATCTCTCTCTTGGGCATAAGATAGTCTCTCTCTATCTGTCGTGTGCACTAAAAATTATGTTATAAATTTTTGTAATTTGAAATTTATTATAGAAGGTTTAAGGTTGTGAAATTGTAGACAATCCCCTTTCATATGTAACATTTCTTATTTTACCCCACATCTAAGAGTAATAATAATTTTCTTATTAATCACTAGACATGTGAAACACTTTAGTAATATTAATAAATATCATTTATATCATTTACAATTGAACCATTAAGTTCATACCATTTTTTATCACCAACATTTACCGATACTTGAATAATGGCTATTTAATTATTAAATAAATATCAATGCATTTTTCATCGATAAGTATAATAAATATTATACTCACCAAACCATTGAAAAAATATTTAATATTATTATTATTAATATTTCAAATAATTATTCTCTTGAATAACCTATAATTAAATAATGTCCATCAAAAAACCAAATAAATATTATTATATTCTAACTTCTAATGTTTGGCATTAGAATTTAACTTAGATTGCAGATACATTTAGTGTGTTAACCTCTATGTATTTTTCACAGTGGAATTAGGTATAACTGCCTAAAGTATAAGGTTAAAATTTAGTAACATCAAAATGAACCCATAGACCAAGATGTTAATGCCAAAAGGACATCTAAATTCTTATGAATGATTTCCATTTAATATAATACAATTATCTCAATATCAAAAAATGAGGGGGCAGCATGCCGATGCTATATACCCATAAGCTCAAGAATATTTCATTGAATTTCCACGAATGAACTTTCCCACAACACACCAAGTCCATAGATTTATATAGGGAGTTACACCCCTATCAAATGTCCACATATATCAACTTATTTCTAGGTATAGAAGGGATAAATATCATCTCACATTGTTTTTTAATGCAATATCACCAATGCAAATCCCAATACATCCTACTTCATGGAAAATTTATATCTTCATGGTTTTCATGAATACATCAATGTATGTGTTTTGTGATATCCATTAATGACAATATTGATCTCTAGGGAAAATTACACACATCTTTATATAAGAACATACAATGACCCATGGAAATATGGAATTCTTATTGATAGTTATGTTATCATAGCCTCATATCATATAGATTACCAAGGGAGAACACAATGGGATGTTGTCTCAATGTCTTATTAGCCTCCTACCTCTAATAGAGTAATTTTTATGTTCCCCATCAGACAATATAATCTGGTCATAGAACTAAATTCAAGAATAATTTCATGACACCTCTAGGTTCTCATCAATTTGGAAAACAACTATAACATATAAACACAACATATTTTATTTTGATATTATAACATACAAATTTCATGCAAAGGAATATTCATGATGCAATAAGAATATCCTTAATAAAACCCATAAGAGCATACTATGAATGTTTGTTACAGGGAACCAACTCCAATAGTAGTGACTTACCTTCACGCAAGGGCTACTAGATGGTCTTCGTAAGCCTGTAAGTATTTACCCATATGTAGGAATTCTCCAATGTATATGGGTAATAAGAATTATTTTTAAATTGATAAACAAACGTTTTTATCATATAAAATTATATTAATGGTATATAAAAGGGTTATATATCATTATAAAATTTATTTTAGGAATATTTAATTTATAATGGTTTTATAAATAAATAAATAAATAAATAAATTTTATTGTTTAATAATTAATTAATTAAATGTTTAAAAACATTTATTTTCCTAGATATCAAATATTAATATTTAAAATACCTTTTAATAAAATTATATAGAATAAGACATGATGTAAAAAGTAAACTGTTCATTCATAAATCTTAAGAAATAATCTATAACGAGTTATAAATTATGAAATAATGACAAAATATATAATGTTAATATTTAAATTATAAATTATTCATGAATAATTATTTTGAATTGTTCAAAATGAAAGGGGTCTTATTTGGATATTATTAATCCATGTAAAAAGTATTTTGAAGATGGATATGACCATAGTTTAAATAATTATTACGTTTTTGATGTTAAGATTATTTAAAACTTTTACATAATAGAAATTTAATTTTAATATGTTTATAATTCTTATAATATCATATATTTAAAATGGGTATTCCACACAATGATAAATATAAAAGTTTTCATAGTGGAATGAATATAAATGTTTAAATTAAAGATTATTTAATGTCCATAATGTAAAGTATAAAATTTTAAAAGGTTTTATAATTAGTTTTTATTTAGAAATTATTTATAAATATTTATCTTAGGTTTAAATATTTTTATAGTTCATTTAATTAAAAAGTATACCAAATTTTTATTCATAGTTATAATTATTTGTATGATGAATAATGTAGCATTTAGTTTAATTGTTAATCTAATTGTAAATATATCCTTGAATTATAAACTAGTTATGATGAGGAATTTGGTTTTTCATAGACCTTAACCTCACATTATAATTGATGTTATTATAAATAATTCAATTATTGGGTATAGTTTTCGGATATCATGTGTTATATTTATGAAATATTGGACTATATATTAAGTAAAAAAATACCTAGGTAGTGGGACTTGGGGATATACTATATACATAACTGGAGGTTTATGTCTTGTCAAAGTTGGTGAATATGGTTCACTATCTGTCACTCCAGACTTACTCATGTTTATATTTTCAATCTCATTTAACTCAATGCCTTCTCATTAATTGTTCATTTAACTTAATCATATTATGCATTAGGATATATATAAATTTGTTTGAATTCAAATTTTTAGTAAGTAACACAAACATGTGGGTTTTGTAAAGTGTTACACATCAATATGGTTTGAATATATTGGTTGGTTGGAGGGAATATGACTCCAAAAAAATAGAATCATGAATACATAAAAGGTAATTACATAAGATAAGATATAAATATTAAAATACCCTATAAATACTAACTGTGAGATTACTTGTGATGATGCACTTTCCACGGCCTCAATCATTCCACTAGGCATTATCAAGCATTGAATGAGTATCTCTAAATTATATTATGGAAGAAAATAATGTTATAAGTAACATTGGATTATTTTTTGTGTATTTTAATGATTGAACTGAGTATCCCTTTATTTTTTCTTTTTGGATTACTCATTGCATTGGCTTTGGGTTTCAATAGTTGGGAAACCCTAACAGTTAGGATTACAGAGGAATAGAGTTATGTATATGCATATTATGGATTGGATATAGAATATTATGATAAAATATCTAGAAGTCATATTTTATGTGATTAAGAATTATTGTCTACCAGATATAATCATTTATTATTTATGTGATAACCAGTACAATTTTTGGTGAAATATATTTCTTGGACCACTAATGGATATGATGGATTTTTAAGAAGAATTCATAATTTTAGTGGGATACCATTTAATAAAAACCCTTATTATGTGGTTAATAATATATGAAATTCATAGGATAATTTTTTTCATTGTAGATAAATATCATCATCATCATCACCAAGATAAGTTTTTTGATTAATCCTTTAAAGAAGAAGGATAAAGTAATCTACTCCGAAGACTAGTAACATGCGAAATGTTCTCACGGAAGATCGGTAATTTTATAAAAGTTATTACAAAAAATTATATGTGTTGGGATAATAATATTTTAATATGACTAGATTATCTACGATATATGAGAAGGAAATAATTAAACTCCATTGAATGTCCTTGTTAGGTATGGATCTTATAGAAATAAATTATTTGAATTTAAAATTTACATGATACTAAATATATATTTCAAAATTTATTATAAATATACAAGAGTTCGAAATGATATTATTATTATTTGTATATTAGTATATATTCATTAGATTTAGTAAATAGTAACTACATTGAGGATATTAGGCTAAAGTATTTTAACAAGCATATGTGAATCAAAGTAAAATATGTGAATCATCATCTCAATTCTTTAATGTTATATGATAAATTATTCAATTAAATAGAGTTCATGTGAATAAGTATGAGATGATTAATTTTATACATAATTTTATGATTAAAAAATTTCTATGACATGTTTTTATAAGAATATTGGGATAAAAGTGTTTATCCAGGATAAAATGTTCCATAACCACCCATCAATAGTATATTTTGATAAAGTAATTTTCCACCAAATGAAATTTTTCAAACACATAGAAAACCATATATGATATGAAAATAATAGTTTTTTCAATAAATATTCATATTAAATGGAAATAAATTTTATTTCATTACACAAACGGCTTTTTGTATCTTATCGTGATATTTTGAAAACAATATTTTATTTGACTGGATAGTAGGTATATATTTGGATATATATAATTTAAAAATTAATAGATATTGGATAACGTAAAACTTATGATAATGATTTTTCCAATTAATATATTTAAAATTTTAGTGTATGCGTTTGTAAAAAAATTAAAGTGTTACATTTAGTTAAAATTTATAAAGCAGATACAATGATTTCTTAATGTATTATATTAGTCTAAAATCAGAATAGTTTATTCAGAAAATGTCCTAAAAGAGTTTAAGATATGTAATGATAAATATAAATTAAAATAGTTTCCTTAGTTACCTAAACAATGTGTTATCACTTTATTCTAAAAGAGCATAATATGTTATAGTAAAAAAGAAATATAAGAGTTACATTTTGTAATTTTATTAAAGTTATTTTTGCTTTATCCTTAATGTGTATACGATTAATAGTAAAAAATAATATATGTACATGTATTATATCTAGGAAAACGTTTGATAGAATATGGTTCCAATAATGAATCTAATGAATATTGAAAGTTTTATAAGTATACAATAGAAGTTGACATCATAGCATTTGATGTTGTGAAGTTATGAAGTTTGAATATGTTCAAAATGTTCAATAGTTAGGAATATGACTCCTAAATTTCATCATTTTTCAATAATGATTTATTTATATATGTCTCTAATTAAATAGGTAGTGGGATTGTTTTATTATATGTTCATGTGGAGATGTGACAGGGATTACATAGGATTTAATGTGTTGACAAAATTCAGAAAGTGTAGCAAACATAAGGCTAATCTAACAGTTTATCATATATGATATGTTAAAGTGGAGCTTTTTTTGGGGTTGATAATTATTATATAGTGTTTAAGAATATTAAAATGTATCAAATTGAATGGAAATATCCATTTTATCAATATTTTATTTTTTTCGAAATAAATATATATATATATATATACATTCCATGAAGTGCAATGATAATTGACATATAAAAGTAGGAATTTTTGTTTATCCCAATGTTATTTAAATCATAGTTTATCATAGGTTTTCGTTAAATATCTAATGCTAGTGTGAGGATGATTCATTTATAAAGATATAGAATATTCTCATGGGGAATAATATATATAACATTATTCTACTTGTGTGATAGATGGACATTTAAGTAGACTACATGGAGTACCATACTAATGTATTTGGTATACTAAGGGAGCATGGGTCATATTTCATCCCCCACATACTTGGTGAGATACCTAGAATGATAAATTTCAAATTATGATAACATACATATTGAAGTCAACATATTGAATTAGATAATACGAGGGGTGGTTGGGTATGTTTTTTGTTCACATCATTAGTTAGATCTGAACCAAGATGGGATTTTTCCTCTCATATGGTGAGTATGTAATCATGGAACTCGATAAAGAAAGACCATGGGAGTGTATGAATTCACCTCGATTTTATAAATCTATCTAGATAAGAGAAATCTTATGTGCTTATACATAATAAAGAAATACATGTGATATATTCATCAATCATATCAGTCTACACTCGGATTATTGAGAACATGTGAGTTAGCTATATGGGACTAACATGCTTAATGTACCATGGTTAATTGATGTTGTAGAAAAATGGAAAATATTGGAATACACATTTGTATGTAATGTAGACCATTGGACACATGTATAGTGACATGTTTGTTTGATGGAGATCACACCAGGTCACTTTATAGCATGAGTAGTATTGAGGATTTTCTAGATTCCTTTTTTATTTACATATATGGATCTGTAGATTCCTATTTATTGTCAACACTATAAAGTCCCTTAGGGTCACACTTTCTGGTTGAATGATTGGGAAATGATTTTGACTAAAGGAGTTACTATACAATTGTTTTAGATTTAATCCAAAATGGTTTTATATCAGTCCTTACAAGGTATTCTTTATTCTGTGACACAATGTGAAGATAATGATAGATTTAAAAAAATGGATTATATGAAAAATGAGTTTTTGATATGGTTTCAAAAGTAATTGTATATTATCCAATATAATGTAAAATTTTACAAAGTCTATTAGGATTTAGTGTAAGTGGGATATTGAAGGAAATATTCCATAAATACACATTATATATGATATATTTATATTATTCATTTTATATTTATTAAAAATTATGATTTTCATGCATTTGGAATATTATTTCGTATGTGTTGGAAACCTGAACCATCTTACCTACATATGATAACATTAAATTAAATCCTTTCATATTTATATGAAACATATATGGAGTGAATGTATATGGTGTAGGAACCAAACATGGAATTTATACATGTATTTTATCATGGAAGTTAATGTAGAAAACTCCTTTAGAAAATCCTCATGTGTTATATAATTCACTTCCATATGATGATAGTGTGCAGTGTGTGTATATTCTTCCAGTGACTCATAAGAACCTGAATCTCTCTTCATAAATCTCTTTTATGGTTGAGGTACTATCATTTTATGGAGATTGTGTGGTTCCTACCCATTGGATAGATGTTTCATATTGGCCTATGGGTACCTACAATACTGGGATTATTTTTTTCCCATTTGATGGCCTCATAAAACTCATCATTCAATTATCTGAAGGTTTAAAGTTCTCTTCGTTGAAAGGTGCCTAAGATTTATAATATTTTTCCAATTTATTTTTATCATATATTTCATTTATCTTTTATCAAAGATCCGAAAATTTGGTTCTTAATTTCTTCCACTATATCTAATTATTATTATTAGATTCATAGAAATTTTAATAGGATTATATACAAATGGTTTTTGATTATTAAGATTATATATCATGATTGGGAAGAAGATAAGGAATTTTTTTTATATGCGATAAAGATTTTATACAAATATTTCTTAATATATGAGGGATATGACCCCAGAACCCAATAATGTCATATTCTAATGAATTCATATTAATTTATGATAAAAATTATTTATTCATATAACTCCATATTTGTTATGAAAACAATAGATTATTTTTTAAATATTTCCCATAGAGTATATAACTATTATTTCCTAACAAAAAAGTGGTTTTGTTATCTTAGAAAGATATTTTGAAAGTAATATAATATCTAAGAGGTTAATGTAATTATTTTTGGACTTTGATATGTTCAAAGTAACAAGTAAAAAATTATTCCAATCAAAATTCTAAGTGAATGTTACTTAATATCATAAATGTTTTAGGGCATGTTCCTAAATGATTAATTCAAATAGTTAGAATAGTTACTAGATTTTTTCATGGGAAAATGTTTAAGTAATTTGTTATCATAATTTTTAATATTGTGATTATAGAAAGAGTAAAATATAGGTAAAAATTTTATTATCATAATTTCATTTGAAATAGTGAATTTAAAGAGTTTGAATACCACATTAATGGAAATAAACATTAGAAATATGATCCCTATTAATTGTTATTTTTCAAATTTTCATACTTTAAAGTTGTTACTCAATAAATATTTTATTGGTAGGGTTTTATCTAATGGACACATTAATATATGGTAGTAATTATATAGATATGTAATAATTTTGAAAAAATTTTAAATTTGAAGAATATATAAGATTGATTAGGAAGTTTTTCATATATAATATGGTTAGATAGGTTCTTATTTATGATTTTGTTATGTATACTTAAATGTGTTTATGAATATAAACTATAGTATTTTATACCAAAGGTAATTTTCTATTTATAATTATTTCATGTTAGTTGTGTATACTCAGGATGGGATGTAAAAACGAATCTCTCAAGGTACCTCATTAAGCTATCAATAACTGATATTCATCATAGAGTGTTATAGTTAGTGAAAAAATGATAAAGTTAATATGATTAATATTTTTATATTATATAAGAAATGTTCATAAGGAAAAAATGGGTTTTCTATGATGGATGACCCAGGAAGTGTACCACATAGAGTGTCATATACTATGTCTATTGTATACTCGTTGTTCATATTTATTATTTTCAATTACATATACCTGATGTTAAGGAGATACCTATCATGATGGCCTTTATACATTCGTAAAATCATTACTCAATCCATGATGTTTATCTAATAAATTTTGGTTTGGTATATTACTAATCATGTCATCAGTTAGAGATTAACTAGGATGGGAATTGTCTACTCATATGATGAGGATGACATTTAGGCCCTAAATTTAGCAGTACTGTGGATGTGTATGATCATACATAAATAATATATTGGATGTTCTTATTAAGAAAGTGTGGGGTATGTGATGTGATCATCCATAAATTTGACTAACATGTTATGTATTTATTAACCCGATCAATCTATGCACAAAGAATCAATAATATATGAGTATTAATATTTGAATCACATACTCTATGTCTGGTGGTTACATTATGTCATATTCTTAGGCATCATAAGATGATTAATTCTTTCATATGATGTAACTGGTGGAAGCTTGTATATAAATTCATATGTTTGATAGATACAAAATTATATCCCATTATATATTGAGTTGAAATGATGATTTTATAGAGGATACTTTTTTTACATTTATGTTTTTGAGATTTATCATTGGTTGTGAACTCTATCAAGGCCTATTGGGTCACAATTTGTTGTTGCTTGAATGGGGATTTATTTTTTTCTTAGAGAGAGACAATAGAACTCTTTTTTATTTTATCCAAAAATATTCTTGGTTCAGTATTCATAAGGTATTTCATAGACGCGATATAAGATGAATTTATTAATATAATTTCAAAATTTTTTTGTATGATATACTAAAGGATGTTTGGAAATGGTTTCACAATTTATTGTTTTTTATATTGTTTAATGTGAAATAAAACAAAATTGATTTGGTTTCAATAAAAGTGTGATATTTTTGGATATGTTCCCTAAATCCACAGTCTCATGTGATGTGTTTTACATTATTTTTATATATGATATTTTATGATATATATATATATATATCATAAATTTTTCCCTTTTTTATGTAATAGTGTATGATAAAGTTATATAATTTGTTTGGGATATTATAAAAATTATAATTTTTAATTCATACTTACACCCCATAATTGGTAATAGAAGTAGAGAAACTATTCGTAATACAAATACCTCCTATATTATCTATCTTTATTAAATAAATTTTATTAAATAAAATTCTTGGGAGGACCAATGAATACATGTGAAAAATGTATAAATAGTGAAAGCATGAACACATACCTTTTATAAAATATGATTTAATGCTTTAAAACTCAATAATTTATTGAGGGATATATAATGGGATACTAGAATTGAGATGGTTTTTTTTGAGTGTTCTTATTCTCCAACAAATTATCCTATACCAAAATCTATTTACATCGTCCTCTTGAACTATAAGTTGTTCTTGCATACCATGTAGAAGAGGGGTATCCCACCAAAGCATTATGAATTTCAATTCAATGTGTGGATACACCATATGGGAGGGTGTCTTAAATCTACCTATGATGGATCTTCATCAGACACCTAGTTGGATGAAATGTCCTAGAATCATCAATGGTGGTAACCACAGTTTCTTCATATTAAATTTACAGATGGTTAAAATTTCATACATGGTATATCATGGAAATGAGGTTCCTAATAGATTTTAATATATGGATTATTTTTGGTCCAATACATATAAAAATAATAATAAAGGGTAATATATAACCATAAAGTGGATAAACATTCTTGAACATGAATGTTTTTAGTT
The DNA here is from genome assembly GCA_963277665.1 of Viscum album. Taxonomy (NCBI): domain Eukaryota; kingdom Viridiplantae; phylum Streptophyta; class Magnoliopsida; order Santalales; family Viscaceae; genus Viscum; species Viscum album. Next base: position 349,825,314 of record OY728140.1, read on the forward strand.
ATTCTTTTGATTTTAATGTACATTTTTTATAAAAATCGATGTGAAAAGTTCTGAAATAAATAATTTGGGTTGGTATAAATTATTGAATTGATTTATTGACAACATTGGTAATTTATGTGATATCTATTGTTTTCTATATTGATCTATCTTATATTTAAATAGTTTTCATTGAGTCATAGATAATAGATTTGAGAAAAATGATACCACCCTTGTCAAAAGACATTATATTTTTTATTAAAAATGGGGATAAAAATTTGTATTCACATTTCACATGCCTTTATTAAATAGTATAAAAAATTATTATGAATAGGATATGTGTTAAATTAAATGATATTGTATCATAAGGTATCGTACGAAAATCCATGTGAGGTGATTGTTTCTTCTATCAAAGTTATTGATATATTTGTTGGCAATACATGTGATTAATTTTTTATACATTAAATATGGCTAAAGATATGGATAAATATATTTTTAAATTAGTATTTAATGGGTTTTTAGTTTATTTATTAGAGTATATAGTGAATATATAAAATCCTAGAGATAGATAAAAATGATTAAGACATTTATATGAACTCATAGTATTAGGAATTTGGAAAATTAATTGAGGTTTTACACTATGATATTTACAATATAATCAATCATTCATAATTTCTCATAGATAATATAAAATATCCCAGAGCATTAGGATTTGAAAATAACAAATATTATTAAGAATAAAAATATAGAAAAGGATTGCATGCACTTTGATATGTAAGAATAACTTGAAGCATAAAGAATATCAATATGAAGATGCATAACAATAACTCCTAAGTTTCATAGCATACATATGAGTAAATTGGATCATACATAAGATTATGTATGAGATTATAGATAATATGTAATAAGAATTTTGGATCATGTAAGAATAACTCTTATAATTCATAAAAGTAATGTATGGGTTTGAAATGATATGTACGATCATTCTAAATTTCAATTAAGATAAAAAAGAATTCATTGGTAAATAGTAATATTAAATATTATGATTCTATGTTGATCATAAATATCATGAACATTTGTAGTTAATCTATGATTAATGTTGTGATTTGTTCATATATTGAAATAAGATATTGTACTGTGAGTAAGATGTTTCACAATAATTATCATTGCTTATGAGAACATATTTGTGGAAAAGAAGATGTGGGAATTATGAATCTTAAATAAAATATAATCTTAAAAAGAACATGAATATTATGGGGAATTAACTAATGATATCATGTAGATATTAGGGGTTCCATGAATGATATTGGATTAGTTTTGAGTAAATACATTTTTTCTATTCTTTGATAATTAATTGTGGTGGATTTATATGATGGTATTTTGACCAATTAAGAATATGAGGATCATGTTTATGACTTATATGGGAATAAAAAATTGGAGATTAAATATATTATTTTGATATATTCCATGTCTATAAATAAATAATATGGTGTGGACACTAGGAAGAGACGATGTTAGTGATATAGCAATTCTATGAATATTGAGTGAGAAGAGGAAAATCCAAGGAGATTATTGTACAGAATTGCAGGTCTAATATAATATTCATTTGGCATATTAGACACTTTTTATTTCCTATTTGATCATACTTCAAGAATATTTATTTTATAATATATTGTATCAAGTGGGTTCTTGTTTGAATTGGTTCACACAAACATTGTAGTGAGTTAAAGGAAATTCCATTTCTAACAACTTCATAATAATAATAAAAGAGGAGTTGGGTGTTTGGGGGATAACATAAACTATACATTAGGGATATAGTAATCCATATTATAGGTTTAACAATATAATAAATTTACTGTTCTTATTATTTAATTTCTATAGTGAATATTCTTTGATGTCGATTTTTGAACATGCATGAAAGAGATTGTGTTTTAAAGAATAAAAATTTTCCAACAAAGAATCACCACCCACCGCTAAATTTTGGAATCATCCAAGTGATCATAATATAAAGTATTCGATCTTCTATATCACTAACATCATAGATGTTTGGGGTTCAAAAATTACCCAAAAACTCATATGGATGCCAGAATGGTTTCCTAAATCACGCAGTGATGCATAAAAAATAACAAAACATATAATGATATAATATTGTAAACAATAAAACTAAGGATCCACAACCTATCAAATACCCCTACAAAACACCCATATCCACATTATTTCATACTCATATCGATTGGTTCCTCTACTAACCACACACAAAATTACATCCAGGATTCTTCCTCGACCAGTCTTACCCACCTGGATTTCAACACATTCTATTCAGTCTTCTAGACTGACCTATATCATGTGGTAAGGTACTTCCACCATAAATATTGCACCACATATTTGGTTAATAGTAATGACGGTCATACAGAATAACATGTAGGGTCCAGTGGAAGGTGTTGGGACTGGTGGAGGGCATGGGGTTTGTCAGGGATAAGGAGATAGAGTGATCTTTTTAGTCCGTGGGGATGGTGTTTCTTTCCAACCACTCCTCTCACGACCACCTTACCAAATTAACCCGACTCTTTGCCATCATCGATGAACTATTCCATGTTTCAGATGATTACCACCACCTTCAGTGATTCATTTCCATCATATGTAGTTACTCTTCCTTTCATATCCTACATATCAAAAAATATTATAATTAATATCTAATCACATATAGTATCAGGAGACAGTGGAATTACTTCCATCGTGGATTAAATCCTTCTTCTTTTCTATATGGATTTTTTTAAAATAATTATGTGTAGGCTTTTTAGGTATTAGTAATAGTGAATTCTAAAAGATTGGGCACTCAAAAGTTTGAGTTGAGAGCCCTATATGATGTTTCCCTCTTGACAACCAAGAAGATAATGTTAATTTAATTGATGCTCTCCTTGTTGGGATTATTAGTAGAGAACTGATTAAATTAGTTCTCATCGAGGAATTTCCTATGAAAGGACATTCACTCCCATTCCATTTCACTCCCCTTCCATTTCACTCTGAAGATCTTTGTTCTCTTTTGCAATTATGTTTTCTCAATAAGTACCTTCAATGCTTCAAATTTTCTATCCATCAACATTAAGTTATATTACTTTTTATATTTATGGTAATTTTTTTATTGTAAATTTTTTATTTATTTCTTAGTGTTTTTCGTAATTACTTATATAATTTGGTATTTAGTACTATAATTTTTTTATTAAGAATTTTATAATATGATTTTATATTTCGAATGTTATTTATTTGTTTTTTCATGAGGTTGTTAAGTTTCTTGTCTAATTTATTTTAATTTATTTTATTTATTTAATTGTTTTATTTGTAGTTTATATAATTTTTTTATATTTAGTTATTTGTTTAATTAAATATATTATTTTAATAATATAAAATAGTAGTGAATAAATAATTATTATTTAATAAATTTTAGTTAGTGATTAAATATTAATTTTTATTAAAGTTTGAACAATTATTAAATCACCAAGAATTTCCTAATTTCTATTTTAATTAATATTTATTAATTAATAACTTATTCATTAAAATTTATCAACTATAAAAATTAATTAATTAATAATAATTAGTTTGTAATTAGTATTATTTTAATGTTTTTTATTTATTATTATTTAATTAATATATGTGAATAATAACATTTAGTTAAAAAAATTATTACTTATTTGGGAATAATAATCAATAGTTATTATTACATCATTTTTTATAATATATATAATTAATATTTTGCATTAATTTTTTATTCATAAATATTAGTGAAATTTTAATAGATAATATTTTTTAATAACTAGTTATTCATAAATATTATTAAGAAATAATTAATAATAATTAATAATAAATAATCATAATGAATTAATAATAAGGTAATTAAAAATTAAAATAAATATTTTCATTCGTAACAATTAATATTAATTAATAATTTCTTAAAATATTTAAATTGATTACAAATTAATATCACATTAGTTGATAATAATTATAACTTTGTATTAAATTTTTTTAATTAATTACTCACTAATATCAATAATTAATGTCACTCACTGCATGGAAATAGGATTACCAAATAGACACACATGATGCTTTTGATAATTAACTTGTTATTTAAAAACTAAAAAATATTAGTGAAAATAATCTCTTGTACTTATTATATCATGCATGAGAAAATAAATCTGAATAATTAAGAATGGATTTTGATTTACATACATTAGCTTATATACCCGTCTCTCAGTCAAATACTTTTTATAAAAAAATATTATATTTAATGTTGAATCATCTAAGAAAATTTTGAAGACCTTTATCACAATCATGAGTGCGAGGGTCTTGAAGAATTGGTGGTTATAGTCTAAAAGTTACCATTAATCAAATATGGGAATCGTACAATACCTTCCCTCGATAAGTATATGATACCTACTCGAACCATTATATGTTAGAATAAATGTATTTATAATCACTTCAATTCAATAGTCAAAATAGAATACATGTCTCAATAAGATTCAAACATGGAAATGAGTATACTCTCACACTGAGGATAAACCATATAAAAGTTACTTTTCTGTTTTTTGTCATTTATTATAACTATATACAGGCAAGGAATAGATCAAGGGAAGTGGATAATGACATTAATTGTTCATAGAGGTTAATTTGGAAATAAATTATATAATATACACCCCTTCTTCACCCCTAGTTGTGTTCACTAACCTGTTATCTACAAGATTTAACCATACTTAAAATACTATGTGTTAGATTCCATCCAAAGAGAAAACATGTTAGGAAATAAACCATCCTTATAGGTCATTCAGGTCAAATATATGTTCCCCTACTTTATATTTTGTATGGTAATAATGTAATTGGAGACTCTGATAAGAGTATGTTACCAGGGGAATCATGCTGATTTTATCCATATGATGGATTTGGAATATATTTGTCTACTAAATAATCGAAGAGTCATCTCTGATATGATTTACATAATTTCAAACCTATATTACTATGTATTGAGATAAAGACCAATGTATACACATTTTTCATTGAAATAGGGATCTTTTCCCACTAATGGACATGACAAGTTCAAAAGGTGTCATTATTTTATTGGGAGTACGTTTAATAAAAATACTTATAAAATTATTGTAAAGCATGATACTCATATGATAAAATATTTTTTTGAAAATAAAATCATTGATATAAAACAATAATTTAATATCACACATTAGATATGATAATATTAATGGTACAAACTTCTTATACTATGACAAAACATACTAATTTTTCTTAAGAAATGAAAAAATTTATGTCTTAGAGAAACCCCTTCTTGAGAAACTATCTATTTATTCTTTTCAAAAATTATATCTATATGTTTTTGAGAAGAATAAAATCATTCAATTGAGTTTTAAAATGAATAAGATGAAATATTACCTATGTAACATTGGTCTCAACTCATATATTTAATATGGTTCAGTGTATTAATGGCATGAAGAGGTTAGATATTCCCTTTAGAACTCATATTTTTTATGTAGTTCATTCTAGATTTATATATTGAAATTTTCTCACAATGTGGATGAATTCAAGAATTGTTTTCTCTATTTTATCAAATTATGTGGAATAAATTAGAATAACATGTGATGTGTAGGATCTAGTGTTTTTTTATTAGTAAAATTTGGTAAAATATCAAATATGTAGAAGTTGTGTTAGTTGGAAAGTCAATCAATGTTTTTTCCAATAGCTATCCAAGGTCATTAAAACCTAACGAAGGTACCATGAAGGAGGTTTAATATTTCAATATAATGGTATTGTCGTGGAAACCATAAGGGTTTTTATAAACTCCAAAAAATTTTATGTAAGTTATCAATATTATAAAAATTAATTATTTAATTTTTTAATGGTACATGATAACAAATGTATAATGTAAATTTTTTTCAATATCCATGAGTTAAATTTCAATGAATGGAATCATATATATTTTAGTTTTCATTAAATTTATGGAAAAAAATTACAAAAAAAATATAATTTAATGGAATATTTACAGCATAGATGTATCTTTGTAAATGATATATATAGTTATAACATTTCCTTTTATGTGATAAGATTATTTTTCTGAAAAATAATTTTTATTAATATTGTGAGAGTTTGGATTAAATATAAATGGTTTGTTATTCATCATATTCTATACCATGCTTGAGAAGATGGTAAGGATAAATGTACTTTTATACAAGAAAAATATTTCATCCATATTTTTGTTAAAATATGAGTAATATGATCTCATCAACTATTAGTGTAATATTTTAAAGAATAAAATAATATTTTTATAAAAAATATTTCTTTATACATAGACGAACATATATGATATGGAAAAATAGTTTATTTTTTAAATATTCCCATTAAATGATATAACAGTTATTTTTTAACAAAAAATGAGTTCGTGTAACTTTGTGAGATATAATAAGAATTATATAGTATCAAAGATGTTACTGGGTTTATTTTTGGACACTTAGATGTTTATATTTAACAAATAAATAGATTATTTGAATCAAAATTATAAGTGAATATCTCATAATCTCTTAAAAGTTTTTGGATGTGTTTTCAAATGAATAATGTATTGATTTTAATTATTTAACAAAATATTTCAATTGACTCTTTTTATTGAAAGGATTCCAAGAATGATGATTATTATGACTATGGAAATATTTATAAGTAGAAAATAGATCATATTTAAATCATAATATTGGATATTATAAAATTAAGAAGTTTAAATACTATGTTCATGGGGATGAATATTAGAAATTAGATTCCAAAAACTATTTATTATTCAAATTGGATTGCTTCATATATGTTACTCACTAATGATTTTAGTGGTAGGGTTTTATAAAATGGTCCCATATTGATGTTGTAGGAATTACATAAGGATTTAACGTGTATAATTCGTAAGGTCATTTAGGTAGTTTATCATATACGATATGGTTATATAGGTATTTATTTATAGTTTGGTTAAGTATTCTCAATGGAGCTTTATAATATAAAATGTATCATTTTATATGAAAAAATATCCAATTTATCAATATTTACTGTTGTTTTCAAATAATCATGCGGTCAAATGAAAATTTATCTATCAAAGAATGAATTTGAGTTATCCCTAACAAATGTTCATCATAAAGTGGTATATTTTGTGAAAATATGACGAGGTTAATATGGGTAGTATTTTTTTGAATGATACGATATATGATCATAGGCACAAAATTGGGTTTCATGGCCAGATAACCCATGAAAAATACCGCATAGGGTTCTATACACAATATCTTTTTTACACCCAGGGTTGATCTTTAGTATTTTTATTTTCCCATAATTGAGTTTTGATAGAAACATATAATTGGAACCTTTATACTTTCATATATTTCATACTCAGGACATGTGGTTTAGATAATGAAAGGTGGATCGGTATATTGTTAATATATTCATTTGTTAGAGCTTAATAAAGATAAGAATTGATCACTTGTATGGAGAGGATGACATTAAGTCTCTCAATTTAGAAATATTTTGGAGATGTATAGTATGCCTAGTTAAGGAAAATGAAGTTCTTATCTATCAAGTTAGGGGTACATGATTTTATCATCCATAATGTTGAATGACATGTGATGTATTCATTGAACCAGTTATTATATATATTGAAAATCAAGACCATACGAGTATCTATATGTGACTCACATACAGTAAGGAATGTTGTCATTTGATTTCATATACAAATGGATCATAAAAAAATTAATGATTTAATATAATGAATCCATTGGAAACATGTTTATTGATACATGTGTTTGATGGAGATCATATCATCTCCCATTATATATTGAGTAGAAATGTTTATTTTCAAGAGGATAATCATTTTTTTATATTTAGGGATTTGATAATTCATATTTGATGTCAAGACTATCCTATATTTTGGGGTATAAATTTGAGATTCACTAATTAGGGAATGAGTATTTTACTCACAGAGCTACTTTGAAAGTATTTTTCAGTTTACATGAAATGATTCTTGGATGACTATTGAAAAGTTATTTCATATGGTGTGATACAAGATTAATTTTATGACAGTATTCTGGAAGTGTTTTGGATGATATACTACATAATTTTTTCATATGGGTTGTCAAATTATTATATTTCATATAGTTTAAGGTGAAATGAAAAAATATTAGAATTTTGTTTAAGTGTGAGATTGCTGGAGATGTGCCCAAAATCCATCCACTCATTGATGTGTTTTATGGTATTTATATATATCATATCCAATTATATAAGGCTATAATATCAATGTTTCATTTTCTTATCAATGTGTACAACAAAAATATATAATTTGGCTATGATATTTAAAAAACCATATTTTTTCGTCATACATAAACCGTAGGATTGATATTCGAAACTAGAAAATAAAGGATATTGTTGAAATTCCTCCTACATTGGATATCATTATTATAAGAGTTTCATTCAATAAAATTCTTGGGATGATCAATGAATTCATGTGATGAATATATTAATAGTTAAATAATTAATTCATACATTATATAACATATGAGTTAATGTATAAACACTCAATAATGTATTTAGGTATGTTTAAGGGACCACTAAAATTGAGATGGGTTTTTTTGATTGAGCTCATTCTCTAACCAATAATCATATACTAAAAGATAATTTATTCTTCCTACTTTACTATGATATGTTCTTGCATAGTATAGAGAGAAGGAGTATCCTCCATGAGCATCATGAAATTCAGGACAACTCATGGACACACCATAGAGGATGGATTTCATTAAGTACCAATGGGGGATATTAATCAAGCAATTGGGTGGAAGAATACAGCAGTGACCATCAATGGTGCTACCCACAATATATCCATTTTAAATTTATATATAGTTTCAAGTTCATACGTGGTATATAAATAGAATTAGGTTTCTAATTTATTATAATACATTGATTACATGTATTCAGATAGTTATGGACCGAACAATAAAGAGGAATATGTAACCAGAAAGGGTAGATACAAAGAAAAATGAATTTTTTTAAAATTTTCTATTGATTTTAGTGTAATATTTTTTTGAAAATCAGTGTGAAATATATTGAATTAATATTTATCATTTGGTATCAATAATTAAATTTATTTAATAAAATCCATGATATCTGAGGCGATCTATCTTATTTTATATATTAACCAAGCTTATATACACATAATATTCATTGATTCATGGATTATTGCTTTGACAAGAATGATAACACCTTTTTAAAAATATTTTTTTTTACTATTAATAAGGTTGATAAAATAGGTATTCATATTTAAATCGCACTAATTAAAGAGTATTAAAGAATATTTTGATGAGATGATGTATTAAATGAGATGATATTGTAACATATGATATTGGTAGTAAATCCTTGAAAGAAATTGTTTTTCCCATCAAGGGTGATGCTTTATTTTATTTCAATAAATATGATTAGGTTTAATTACATTTAAGATATAAAATTTGATGGATTAAGATGTTTGTAACTTATTTTTGAAGTTATTCGAAGGATTCTAGAGTAAATACATAATATCATGGACATATCATAAAAATATTTATGGAATTCATAAGAACTCAATGTTACTGTAATTTAGAATATTACTGAACATTTTTCACTATGTTATGTAAAATATTCTTTACCATTCATAATATATCGTTGAGAATATATAATATCCTAGAAGACCAAGATTTTAAAATAACTAAACTGCTTAAAAATAAATATACAACAAAGGAGAAAAAAAATGTAATATGTAAGACAATCTTAAAGAATAAAGAATATTAATATGGAGATACGTAAGATTGACTCATATGTTTCAAAGCATACATTATTGAATATTTGATGACATGTAAGATTATGTTTGAGATTATATAGAATACTTAAGAATATTATTTTCTCACTTAAGAATAACTTTTATGATGTATAAAGTATCTTAAGGATATAAATGGATATGTATGATCCTTATGAATGTCTTGTAAGATTAAGATGTGTTTCTATTTAAAAAATAATATTAATTAGGTTGATTCTATATTTACCTTAAATGTTATAAATATCATCAAGATTTGTGTTTAAGCCATGATTCAAGTCATGATTGGTGCTTAGATTTGAATTTGAGATTTCTCTCTGATCTAGACATCCCCAAACAATTATTATTTCATGTGAGAATATATATGTTAAAAAGAATATATGAGGATTACAGGATATAAAAAATAATATCTCAAAAAGAAAATGAGTATTGCGAGGAATTAGATTATGAGATCAAGGAGATATGAGGAGATCCATGAATGATATTGGTAGAGGTTAGAGAAATATTTTTTGTTTCTTTCTTTGAGAATTAATTTTAGATGATATATTAGAAGTTATTTTGACCAATTTAGATTAAGAATAACAGGTTTTTTTGTATAAGGGAATTCAAAATTTAATATAAAAAATATTATTTTTTTCTATTCCAATTATATGAATGTATAAAAACGTGTGGGTTCTTTGGGAAGAAATGATTTGATTATTTTATCAATTTTGAGAATATAGAGTTTGAAGAGAACAACCTAATGAGATTACTATCTAGAAGGGGAGGAAGAAGATCATATTAATTTTCTCCAATGGATACTCTTTTCCATCATAGGTGATAATTCTTAAAGAATAATCCTTTTATTATATTTTGTAACAAAAGGGTGCTTGTTTTAACAAGTTGGTCCTAACATTGTAGTGATTTAATGAAACTTTTCTTTCTCATAGTTTCATTGTTATAATAAAAAAGGTGTTTCGTGGGGGTTGGATAACAACCACCATAAACCATGGATGTATTCATCCATATTGGTAGTGAACATCTTTAAAAAAAATTCTTGTTCTTACTATTTAATTTCTATACTGAATAAGTTTGCAGCTTACTATTCAACATGAATTAGAGTGATTTCTGTTTAAATAATGAAAATTTACCATCATAGATTTACCTCCACTTCTATATATGTTTTTTTATTATCCATGTGATTCTATCATTGAAAAGTTGGTCATACATATCACTTACATCTTTAATGTTTGGGGTACAACGAGTACCTAAAACCTTATATTGATTCTAATCTAGTTTTCTAGCTCGTGTGGTGGTGAATAAAAAATAAAAAATATTATAATGATTTAATATAGATAATAATGGAAAAATTTGATCCAAAAAATATCAAATAACTCTACCATGATTCCATATTCACACTATTACCACCTCATATCGATTTTTTACACCATTAACAACAAACAAAACTGTTATCCAAGATCCAACCACACTCCACCTTACCCGATTGGATTTCAGCGCTAACTAGTCGGTCCTCCCAGATGAATTGTAACATGTGGTGAGGTACTTCCACCATAAATATGGGCCCACATATTTGGATAATAGTAAGGAGAATTTTTATTGGTCATCTAGATTAATATTTGGTGGCCGGTGGAATGAGTTGGGGTTGGTGGATGGTGTGGGGTTTATGAGGGAGATGGTGATGAAGTGCTATTTTTAGGTTATTGGGATGATGTTTGTTACCAACCACTCCTCCAAAATCCTCCTTACCATAGTAACCATACTATTCAACATCATCTATGACCTCTTACACATTTCTGGGGACCACCACCACCTCCATCAATTCACGCTTTCCATATAATGTTCCACATCCATTCCTCTCTAATGTATCAAACACATATTACAATTAAAATATCATCGCATATGTGATTTGGAGATATTGAAGAGGATTATATAGTGGATGGAACCCCACTTATTTAGAATATCATATTTTTTATGTTTATTTAAATAATTATGTGTATGTTTTTTAGGAACTTGTACTGGTTAGTTTTAAATGATTTGGAACTCAATAGTTCAAAATGATAACATCATTTGATTTTGTAATCTGAGCCACAAAGAGAAGAATGCCAATTTAGTTGAAAATATCATTGTCATGTCTTCTAAAAGGGAACCAATTCAATTATTATAAATGATAAGCTTCCTATAAAAGAGAATGAACCCCCTTATATTTTTTGTCTAACACTAATTAAATATCTTCAAATTAATTATTTTTCAATAATTCCCTTAAATGCATAAAAATTTGTGACCCTCAACATATAGAAATATTTATTTTTATATTTATATGTTATTTATATTATACATTTTTATTTAATTATTTAGTGGTTTTTATTACATTTTTATATAATTTGGTACTTATTAGCATAATTATTCTATTTGGAACATTACTATGTTTGTTTATTTTGAATGTTATTAAATTGTTTTTTAGAAATGTCATTAAGTTCTTATCCAATTTATTTAATTTTATTTATTTATTTTGTGTTTCTTTTTTAATTTAATTAATTTAGTATATTAATTTAATTGGTTAATTAAATAGATTTATTTTATTAAAAATTGAAAATAGAAGTGAGTAAATTATAATTATTTTAGAAATTGTAATTAGTAATTAAATACAAGTTTGTATTAGTAATTTAAAAATTATTAAATCACTAAGTTGTTAATAACCACTATTTAGTATTAATATTTAATAATTAAATAATTATTAATTAATAAATTTTAATTTGAAATTAATTAGTAAAGATTAATTTGCAATTAGTCTCAGTTTAATGGTTTCTTATTTATTACAATTTAATTAATAAATTTTAAAAATAATTTTGTGAAATAACCCAATATTTTATTTATTAGTTCCTTTTAAATAACTTTAATCACTTATATCTCTTGTAGTTCACACAACCATGAGATTTTAGAACAACTATGTGATCAATTTTATATATAACACGCAACATCAAGCTTAAACGAACCGCGATACACTATTAAAATATTATTAGTTTAACACAACCATTATAGTCTAACCATTAAATTGGTGGGTGTGATTAGTAAAAAATTTATTATAATATATATATGTAAAGGTAATACGCAATAAAATTTATGAATTAATTGTTACAAAATAAACACTTAAATTTTAGTAAAGTAATTATATATGTGTTTTTTAAAATGATTTTTTAATTTTTAAAATATATATAAATTTTCCCAAACATTAGAAAATTTATTTTAGAAAATTAATTTGATTTTTAATATAATCGTATCAAAAATAAAAAATTAGTGTGAATTCTTGTGATATTTTCAAAAGGGTTTATTTTCCAATGAATAGTGAAAATACCATATTCATTAAAAACTTTATTTTTAAGTATTTTAATATTACCAATTTGATTAAAATAATTTAACAGTAAGAACTAATTCTCATATATTATTAATAAAAAATTTATGTTCATTGGAATTAATTTTAATGTTGATTTTTCTATAAAAAAATTTTATACTTAAAATGATTTTTTCTAAAAAAACTGTTTTTCATTGCATTTTGACAGTTTAATTTAAAATTAAATTATACCAATTTTTTGATTTTAATTTTAAACAAATGGATTCCATATATGGATTTTGGAGTTCCAAATTTATTAAATATATACCTTTTAATTTTGTTTAACTTGAATAGTAACTTTTGAAATTTTACCACGTAAAGGGTAAATCAGGCAATTAACGTTAAAAATAAAATGACAATGGATAGAAAATGAAAATAGAACTTTAATTAATATTAATTTATGTCTCAATATCATCCATATTTACCCATTATTCAGTTATATGGTGTTATTTTTCCATTTTGATGATATTATTACCTTTATTGTATTTTATTTCAAGAAATGTTAAACATTTCACACTCATACTTTTAATAAAAATTATATTTTTAATATGGGGATATCAAGAGAATATAATTGAATATAAATATTTTGTTTAATTATAATTGATTTATATTAATTGTGGTAATTAATTTTTAATTTTTTATTGAAGAATCAATTACCTAAAATGCTTACATAACGTTGAAGAAGTAATTATTCAATTAATGGAAAAATCAGATAAATGATATTTAAAATATTAAACAGAACATATTTTGATATAAATAATTTGATAAAATAATTTTATATATTACCATGACCATTTAGAGATATAATAAATTATTTTTTTATAATTATATCTATTGTATTTATATTAATAAAGTCAATGTATTCAATATCTCTAAAAATTGATATTATAGATATTTTATAATAAATAATATTTTATTAAATGATATAGAATTCCTAAAAATAATACATTGATCCATGTTATTTTTTCTATAGTATATAATATCAACCACAATCAATTTATATGCATTTTTCCCTTTTATATTAATTATATTGACCATCAAAGTGGAAAAAACTTTTTTTCTACGTTAAGATTAAAAAAGGATTAATGAGAGGTTAAAACCAAAAGTTATTAATAAAAATAGATAAGACAAGAATAATTGTTATTGGAGATATAATTTTGTACTATAATCATACCAAATTATAAATAATTCGTTTTTTTTCTATTTCTATTTAAATGTTAATTTTTATTAACTTAATATTTTAAGAAATTCTAAAAGAGCCCCTCACCTTAATTATAAAAGTGAACCCCTCCCTTACTTATTTACACCACAATGAGCCATATAGATCCAAAAAAACAAAATAATTCCCCATATTAATATCTTAATTCAAGTTTATGAGGTTCTAGACCTACCAAAATAGAAACCCTAGGCCCCTTAAGAGGAGATCTAATTGGTGTCCACCAAAGAAGAGGTCATTGTCTTTACCTACACTTTCAAGTTTATTTCTTCTTATACTTACTATTCATGTTTTGTAATGTTCCTAAATTAAAAACATCAGTATTTAAATAATAATAATATATTATTATGATTATGTTACGACCATGTTCCATCTCTTTTCCATCCTACAAAAATAAAAAACATCACTCATGCGTAAGTATGACTTATCGTCTCCGCATGGCGATGTAATTATTTTTTCATCACCACTTTACTTGGATGGATAAATGGATGGAAATAATGTGTATATATGGTATTTATGAAATAAATATGATTCTAAAAGGATTTATTATTATTTATATATCTTTCCTTCTATCCGTCAAAAAGTAAAAACATTGTTCATGCATACATATGGCCTACCATCTCCATGAATAGTGTAATTAATTTTTATATATCTATCTTAATGGATGAAACTATATATATATATAAATATTTATTTATACCATAAAAAAATTGGTATATTATGTAACCATGATAAACATTTAAGGACTGGAACTACCGAATCTAAACATACATAAAAAATAAAGCAGTTACCACCAGAAACAGTGATTTTAACAATGAATTGATAATAAAAAGGTGATAAAATATTATAAGTTAATCATATAAGGTATGATATATCTTTTTATGGTTATTAAAGTTACATATAATATTTCTACATTTACGATGCATGAGTTTCAAACATGAACAAAGGAAATCGAATCTGAGTTAAGGGTTTAATTCAAAATATCATCACTATTTAGGATTGTTTATTTTGAAGTCTCAATTGAGGATATTTATCTTACATAGATATTTTCTTTTCTTAATTAAATTTTTTTTATAAATTATTTAATTATTTTTTAATGTCATTTTTTTACATTTTAAAAATTGTTTTAAAAGGAATCTTTCTATCATTTCCCAAACAATGTATTTTTTTTACTTTTCTTAAAAAAGTGTAAACATAATGTATTTCTTAACTCATATAAAATGAATTTAATTTACATCGTTCATGATGCCAAAATGATTTGAAACATTATTTAAATGTTGTCATATTTATTTTGAATGAATTTTTTTTATTTATTATGGTTTCAGGTTTAGTATTTAAAAAATTATTTTCAATGTAAAAAAATGGCATTTTCGTCAATAAGATTATTTAATGTACTTTTAGCACTGTAATTATCATCTATTTAATATTTTTATTATTATTTAATTTAATTTTACCATTGATAATATTTATTTGGATATTTTTAAATCTTTTTGGGATGGGAAAGTATTGATATTCTATATGAAAAGTTCTTCCAATACAGAGAATTATTGATTTTATTAAGGCATATTGATTCATTTGTACTGTTTATTCATATTAGGAACGAATTAGACTTAGTAAATGATGAGAGGGACCCAATATACCCCCTTAATTAATTAGTAGGTCACATGAGATAAACTATCATGAGTTTTGGATGAGGCCTTACCTTTTATTCAGATGTCATGGAACAAGGCCTTGATGGTATTTTCATATGGCTCAGCTGAGTCCTCAATAGTATATTTCATATGTCCAATATTATAAATTCCATCATTATGAATTTATTTATTTATGTATATGTGATTACTTTATTTATAATCCATGCATTATTTCTAGATCATTTTATTTTTTATAGCATTACATGATCATCATTTCTTCTATCCATATTATTCATGTCATGTTAGATTTTCCTATATGCATACCAGCACTGAGAATCTGAGTTCAACCCTTTATTATGTTTCATTCCCTTTGGATTACAAGAATTATTTTTTGATTGATATTCATGGATATGCTAAAGAAAATTATGGTCTTCTCAAAGAAAATACATTGTTGATTTTTATATTTGCAATGGAATGTGCAATTCCAGTATGTATATAGTTTTGAAATACTACTAAACTATACAATCCTTCAGAATGTGATTACTTGTATATTATTCCAACATATTAAATTAACCGCTTATTTTTTGGATACTGGAATCATTTCCTTTACATATAGAAATAATAATAATTATTACTTCTTAACTAATCATAATCAATATTTAATATTAACACATTTATTAGAATATTAATAATTAATATTTATAATACTTTTTTATTCATAAATATAAGTAAAATATTAATATTTAATATTTAGTAATAATATGTTTTTCTCTAATATAATTAACTGATAAATGATAATAATTAATAGTCCTTCGTCATAATTAATTAATGTTAAGGTAATTAAATTTTTTAAAAACAACTATAATTAATAAGATTTATGCTTAATTAGTTATTTAATATTTTTTTAAAAATAATTACTAATTTATATCACATTAGATAGAAATAAATATAACATAGAATAAATATTTATTAATAAATTAATAACTAATATCACTCATTAAAATCACATGGTTCACGATATAGAGGATTAACTGCTGGAAACTCTCGATGATTTGGATAATTCACATGATCTTTATGAACTATAAAACATTAGATATAACCATATAATAAGTATTTAATGGGGAAAAACTAAATATTTAAGTAAAACATAGGCTTCAAGTAATGGAATCATTATCTGTATGTTATGAGTGGAGATAGGCTCTATCTTATATCAACCTGGGGGTAGTAACCCCCAAAAGGTGTGTATTGGGTATTAACTAAATTTTCACTCCTTGCATGACAAAGAGGCCTAAATACACACTTGGTGTGACACTCTATGGGGATATTCATTGAATAATTCATACAAGAATTATGAATCATAATGAAATAGAGAAAACATATAAAAATACGAAAAAATCATAAATCATTAGATTTGTAAAGACTATATGGTGTTCCTTGCTATGAAAATACTATCTGAATAATATAGGTGGATGCAGTCTCTGACACAGATGCACATATGGGTAATAACCATAGAAGGGGCTTATTGGGTATTATCTTAATTGTTACTTGATGCGCGTACAATAGGACTAACTACACACCAAGTTTTTATACTCCCAATGAATATGATTTGGATAATTCAGTCTATCATTATGAACCATAAATAATTATGGAAATTTGGACCATGAAAAATTAGTGTAATAGACATGACTCTGAATAGAATTATAATATATTTTTTATTAAAACAAAATTAAATGATATTTTTTAATATTTCAAATTTCTATTACATTTCTTTGATTAAATATAAATAATAACAAAATCTATTTATATATAAAAAGATAAATGCGTACTCTAATTTCAATGGTCAGGTAATTGATACTAATAAAGGATTTCATTACAGTATACAACCAATAAGAGGTATAATTCTTAGAGAGTGTACAAATTTTGAATTAATTGAATGTTAAAATAGATGGTCAGTCAGTTGATATATTTCATCATATACATACATCTACAATTTATATATTGGTTGTTGCATATAACATATCCAATTATAAATGATAAGGGCGGGGAATACATATTGTCATTGGTTAAAAATCAATACAAAAAATGAAATCATGGAGTTTTAATACATCATAAATTTTATGGAATAATATCAATTAGAATTAAAATTTAGTATATTATAGAATAATTATAAAATGTCATATTATCAATCTGTAACATCTCAAAAAGTTCCATCCACAATGGTAGTTGTTATATTTCATCCTCATGCTACAATTCCATATACTCAACCATTGACGTCTCATAGAGAAAGTGTTTTTTATGAATAGTACACAAAATAATTTATATTTTATGGTGGTCCATTTTTAGCATCATTAATATTCCCATCAAGAATATAATGACGAAGTGGAAAAACAAAAAAAATATAGAATAATGTTCTTAGACCACCCCTATGAAGTCCCATTGACCTTTGATTCATCCTACCACTTTGGAATCATGATTGTTCGACGGAATGACATGCTTACAAAACTTTTATTGGTAAATTAATACTCCTAGTATTGAATTTATACAAGTTATTATTTGTGAGAATTGAGTGTCATATGACGGTGTTTTGTATATCAGAATAGAGCTTGACAATAAATAAATGATGAAAATTATATTAAAACAATATCAAATTGAAAAAAAAATTAATTCTATGTTGTATAATACATTGTTTTATGCCGATACATTATTGATATATAATCTATGAAACATGTAATATATGATAAATTTTCATTATATATATTGGGATTGAATTTTTTATGGGATTCATGGGGATATTTATATGGGATTAACTGATTTCCTTTGATCCTATTTTTTCCAATTGGAATTATTGTTTTCCTTACCTATATAGAGGTTGAATTTTGGACTGTTCATGTAATGAGATCCAATGGATCTGGTTGGCTCTTGTTGTGATTCTTTGGATCAGCTTCAATCTATGTACCATCTTCTATGATAATACCACATCACCACATGTTTTACCTGTTGAACTGACTTCTGTTTGGAGAGCCATCAGCCTCATCATAACCATCCATGAGACTTTAATCCATCAATTATGTCTACGCCGACTGAAGTTCCCTGTAATGTCATCATTATCTATTTCTACAACATGATTTGAGGGAAATTCATTCTTTCTGAATGGGGGTTTTGTTTTTTCTCGTTCAGCGGAAGTTCACTTGGCGATTTTCTCTTTCACAACATATATGATATCGATGGATGAGGAAGAGGAACTAAGGTATTACGACCACCTGAACTCCCCTCTATCAAAATCATTCAACTTTTTGGAACTGGAGTGCCTATCTGGAGTATAATCAATTGAGGTTGAATATATATTGGTTCTAGGATGACTAGACATCAAAAACATTTCAGATCTTGACTCTCTTTTTTAGATCAAAAATAGGTTTTGGTTTAGATTCTTTTCTTTTTAGGGATTTATTTCATAAAATCATTTATATATTTCTATAATTTTTGGTTGTGTTCATGAGTTCATCTAGGAGATGATGGTGTTGAATCTTTGTGACATTTTCCTCAATTCCACATATTTCAATAGGGTCGGCCTCCTCAGATAGTTTCTATGGTGTTTCTTCTTGATTATTTGAGTCCTTATTTCTTTTCATGAATTTTTATTAGTAATAAGATTGTTGAACTGTGCGGTGTTCTCATCATGCAAGTACGATCACGCTGATTTAGAGCACGTTATATCTGTTGTTGTTTATTTTATTTTCTTCTAACTTTTTTGATTCTAGTAGCTCGATTGAATTTGACATCTATCACATTTTCTTATCACCAACATTTTAATTATATTATATTGAATCTATAAACCAATATTACACGATAGTGGGTAATGGATGATTTAGGGTCAAATGTTTAAAACCGAGCATTTGGTATGGGAGCTTACCATAACATATATAATAGGTTAAACTAAATTTTATATTCATAAATTTGATTGTGAAAGTGACTAAAATAAATGGAAAATTAAAATGACCACCTTATTGGATCACAAAAAATTAATTTATGACCTTTATAGCTCTAAAAATTAAGTCACCATGCCTTCCAAAAATGGTCCTACATTCATCGCTTATGTTTATGTCCCTGAAGAAACTCTTAGGAAATATTGTTTCTTATTTATTTTATCTTTAGGAGATCGGGTTCTTAGAGAGGTTTCATATGAGTTTTCTACCCCTGGTATATGGTCTAGGATTCAATCTCTTTACATGAATATGTCTCTTGTTGATAGAATATGAAAAAATGAGATTAAATACTTTCAAAATGTGTCATGGGACTATTGTCAGTATACATATTGATGAATTAAATAAAATCTTTTTCAATCTATAAACATATACAATAAATTAGACGATGAAGATCAATATATTGTTTTTAACCTTTCTAGATGATTCTTTAATTATATTAAAGATGCTCTGATGTATGTAAAATAACCACCTTCCATCAAAGAAGATAAATTTTCTTTACTCTCTAATTATATTGAAAGGAAGGGTATTATTAAGGAGAAGACATTGAGTATAAATATTAGGACCAGAAGTGTATATTAGGGTAGAAGTGAGTCCAAGGGTTAGAGGAAAGATAGAGGTTAGTCAAGGAAACAAATGTTTATGTCTACGAATAAAGTAATCATGACTTTTAAATGAAAAGCTCAGGGTGAATTTAAGATAAAATTCTCCACTAAGAAAGGTTATAATAGGTTAAATAGTAATGACCATTACTTGTTAGTTTAGTAGTACATTGAAACTACTAATGTGATAAATGTTTCTAGAATTACCATATATGATGAATGTATCCTTGATTTAGGATGTTCATTTTAATTGTGTACTAGGAGGGAGCTTATTACTGAGTTGGTGGAAATTTAATCTGGTGAGGTTTCTCTAGGGAATAATAGGAGATATCATAAAATGGGAATAGGATTGGTTTCATTAGAGCTTCATGATAGGACTATTAAAACTCTTGAGTAGTTTAGATGGGTAACTGAACTAAAAAGAAAACTCATATCCCTATGAATCCTTTAACATAAGTTATACTTCATTAGGTCAGACTCTGGGAGTCTTAGGGTTTCCCGAATATCCCTCACTAGCATGAAAGGAATCCTTTGTATTGTTCTTATGTGTTAGATGGAAATGTTTATAGAAGTAAGTGAAGCGCCTATTGTGATTCAGAACATGATATAACTTCACATTTGCATAGAAGGTTA
Source organism: Viscum album (assembly GCA_963277665.1). Taxonomy (NCBI): domain Eukaryota; kingdom Viridiplantae; phylum Streptophyta; class Magnoliopsida; order Santalales; family Viscaceae; genus Viscum; species Viscum album. The sequence goes on from OY728140.1 coordinate 349,846,593, forward strand.
AGGAATGTTAGTGACAAATGCCTCAAGGAACTTGAGAAAAGGTATTTTGAATAATTTCACTCATATCAGTCTTCCTTCCGGTGAATATTGTGTATATAGAAAATTATGAAGATTCGGTTTTAATATGTCAATGTATAAGATTAAAGTACCTCTTGAATGTATCCACTCTGGTCTATGGGGAATTTCTATAGTCACCTCCCATGGCAGAGGCCTGTAATTCATTTCATTTAATGATGAATACTCTAGGAAATTATAGATTCATATACTCAAAGATAAGTCTGATACTTTCCAGACATTTATGAATTGGTATGTTGGGGTAGAAAATTAATTTAGTAAGAAACTCAAAACCGTAATGAATGATAATGGTTTAGTGTATCTATCCACTAAATTCATAGAATTATACGAAATTGAAGGAATCCAAAGATACTGAACTATTGTGGAAGAACCCCAATATAATGGATTAGTATAGAGGATGAATATGACTATTCATGAGAATTTAAGATGTATGATATCTTTCTATAATGTCCCTTGGCCCCACTGAGATGAGGTTGCCTCCATGGAAGTCAACATGATCAATTTTTCCATCATTTACTAATTATTTTATGAAACTTTAATAGATTTAGAATGGTTAATTCCCAATCCTTTCATACCTTAATATATTTGGATCCATATCTTATTCCAATACCCTTATAGATAAGAAAGATCATAGGGATGAGAAGTGTATATTTGTGGGTTATCCAGATGGGGTTTAGGGGTATCTTCTATAGATAGATGAACTGGGTTATCAAAAGTGCATAGTCAGTCGAGATGTTGTATTTAATTAGTCCGGAATCTCTAATAGTGATGTTTTAGAATCTATTGAGTCTTATAATAACAATGTAGAATCCTTTCAACCTTCATCCCTAATAGTATTGATGTTTCATTATAACATAAAAAATTCCCAATCCCAATCAGGGTCTTGTTCTACTCCACCCATTCCTATAATCAAGGTGAATATGATTATGATTTGGATTCTGAACCAGAAATAGAGGAACTAGATAATCTGATAACTTATCAACTCACTCTATATTGAGATAGAAGAGTTGTTATACTTACACACTACTTTAATTAGACTGATATCGCCATCTATGCATTTAATGTGGCTTAGTATTTGTATAATGATGAACCTAAAGCTTATAATAAATCCATTAAGTCTAAATAATCCATAAAATGGTTAGGTTATGTGCAAGAATAGATTAATTCACTCTTTATGAACAGTTATTAGGTTGTTGTTAAAAGATATAATAACTAAAACATTAAAGGTTCTAAATGGATATATTAGAAGAAAGAAACCAAAGTTGGAGAAATTAAATTCAAATTAAATGATAGAATGGTTTATAAAGGATTTATTCAACTTGAATATATTAATTATAGTGGTATATTCTCCCCATGACACGACATGTCCCCTTGGTCCTGTGTCGCGGCTACCCCAATCCCACCCCAAAAGGCCAGGGGCTGGAAACTAGAGCCAAAGGCATTATCCGGCAAGTGGGAAGAATTTTTTGAATACCTTTGCACAAAAATTCACAAACATAGCCTAGAATGATGAAAAGGAAAACATGCATACCACTAAGACAACAACTGAGAGTATAGGTACATGATCTAAGTAAAATAGGCTAGAATACAATCCAAACAAAATACAAGCTGTAAACAAGTGAGTACTAGGTCCTTGATAATCTCTCTATAGAAAACCCTACCTAAATTGTAGGTGAAGTGTAGCTATTTTAAGTCTTATGAGTAAGCCTCGCCTCTACGATCTCATTAGGAACCACTGAGTTATAGACCATCAAGTTCTATTTCAAAATATCGGTCATCTACATAAGATAGGATGTTTTCCAGCAAAGCCCACGTAGTGGGGAGAAACACAATACTTAGTAGAGAACCCAGACAATAAGTAAATGAACACAAATAGAAGTGCACATGAAGTAATGTACATATCACATAGGTTTAACCTAAAGTATATAATGTAAGAATATCTGTCGTATGGCTGAACATCATGTATTGTTAAGGGACTCATACCCGATGAGTCACTGAGGTATGCCGGGACATTGAGGTCTGCTCATCTATCTGGACAATGAGGTTATCTTTTCATCACCGAGGTCTGCCAGGACACTAAGGTCAGCTCATCTGTCAGGTCACTAATCTACCCTCATCTATCAGGACACTGAGGTATCCTCACCACATCCTTCTCATCACATCCAGTTGTGGGAGTTCCACTTATAGTGCACTTGATTCTGGGAGAATCTACTCTTCAATCCATTGTTCATATTTCAATATCCTAGGAAACTCACTAGAGGTTTTCCAAAAGTACCATCTCATCACAATGGTCCCAATACCACAAAAAAATCATCGATCAGATGCACGGTTTGGATGTTATACCCATTTTAGTAAAACGAGGTCGGTTGGGTCAGGTTCTGGTCCAAACTGATCAGATTGAATCGACCCAACCCGGGGTCCAACGAACTGATTCAGGGCCTCAAAACTGACTCTCGTCTGACCCGTCCTGAGTCCTACATGGCCTGCAGGCCTGGTCTAGCTCTCTGGACTGCATGGGTTTGGCATAGTGGACCGCACAGGTCTGACCCGCCAGATCACTCAAGTCCGACCTGCTGGACCACCTAGGTCTGGACCGTTGCACTGTTCGGGCGGCCCATCTTCTAAATCCTAACCCACCATAGCGGGATATTTTAGGCTCAACTGGACACAGTGACGCCCCCTTCACATGGAAGACAGGTGGCCAGATTCCTCCCTTACACGCGTTCTCATGGACCGCATGTCAGCACCGACCCACAGCCTGACCATGGGTCTCACTACCTGATGTAGCACCTTGGTAGTTCCGTGGTTCCACAAATCCATGAACCACTGGCTGCTAAATCCTCTTCCTAATGTGGGGCCCTGCAGGCGCTACAGTTTTTCACTGTCACGACCCACTGGTCACGACCTCCTCCACTACGGCACGTGATGCCTCCTACAGCTGGTCGGGGGACCTTGCCACCATCGTAGTCCTCCTAGCTGTGATCTTCCATCGCCACCATTGCAGTCCTTCTTAGATTGTTATTATCATTACGTCATGAAGAATGAAAAAATGGGCGAAAAATAAGAATGCACAAGGTACACATGAAGGACGGATCATAGCCTTTTTTCGTGCTAGCATGATTCATCCATGGTATGAATATAAAGAAGGATAAAAAATGTGACTCCAAATTCCCATACCTCCCCATATGAAAATATCCCAAATCCCATAAGAATAAATGATCCACATATCAACTTTTTATTGAGTTGATCTGGGTTCGTTGCTTAGAAATATAGGACAAGGATTCCAATTCATAAAGAACAAAACCCCTACCTTGAGGTTAGATCATTGATTGATGAAGATTGCACCACTGTCGTTCAGAGTTTCTCAATCAATCATTGGTGGTGGTTCTTCGGTCATCACATGCCAATGCCAAAACTCTAAGGGTTTAGATCAGTCCTGAATCGTACCAACGATTGGTCCCAGGTTAACCCATTAAGTGGAAAAAACATATTTTAGTGTTTATGTTATACTAGTTCATTTATGAAACATCATTTATATTACACTAGAATGATATTCAATATTTAAAATAAAATAAACTAAAAGATTATTTTATTTTTCCTCAAGAAAATTATTTTATTAAATTTTCATAAAAAGCTAAAAATTTAACTCTTTTCCTCAACCCGCACTGGTCAAGGTTAGGTCGTTCCATAGGTAATGTCATCGTTTTGGATGCAATGGTGCCATCATATTTTCAATCCGGGTACCCATTTAGAATTTTCCAAAACCACTCACATGCACTATTTTAAATAAACTTATAAAAAGATCAAAAACTTATTTTGGGCTCACTGGGTTTTCGGAATCAAGTGCCTTATGAGCGATTGGTCTTCAAATAATCCCATATAATTAAAAAAATCACATGGAATTTTCAAGACATTACATTACCCCCAAATTTAGAGATTTATGTCTTCATAGGCCAATGGATGGGATAAAGAACAAATGGGGGTACTAAGCTCTGATTGGAGCCTCCTACTCCCATGTGCTCTCTTGTAGATTCTCATGCTTCCACTGAACATGCACAAGATGAAACGACCATCCATGGAGGACCCAATCCTATCGATCATCAATCTCGATGAGGAACTCCACAAACATCCTCCCATCATCAATATCCAACTCGACCTTGTCGATGACATGTGGTGAATCATGCACATAACTCTTAATCTATGATACATGAATTAAATTTTTCACCTAGTGAATCTATGGGGGAAATATAGGTAGTACGAAACCTCATTATCTATGCTCTGAATATGAAAGGGTCTGATGAACCTCAGAGATATCTTTCTGCCATAGCCAAATATTTTCAATACTTGTAAAGGTGAGACCCAAAAGAACACATGGTCCCCCTCCTTGAACTCTAAGGGCTGTTGTCTCCGGTCAAAAAAAGATTTATGGCTTCTCTATGTGCTCCTCATCCACTCCTGGATGACATTCACCTTCATAGTGGTATCTTGTACAATCTGTAGACCCATGAGTGTTGAGTCCCCTAGGTTTTTCCAGCACAACAGTGACCTAGATGATCAACCATACTCCTCTGATGATGCCTTACCAATGGTGGATTGGTAGCTTTTGGTGTACGTGAAATCCACCAATGTAATGTTATCCTCTCAACAGCACCCAAAGTCCAAAATAAAAGTATAAACCATGTTCTCTAAAATTGGGATTGTTCTGTCAGTCGAACCATATGTTTGGGGGTGTAAAACTGTGATCAAACATTTATCTGTCCCAAACACCTACTAACATCCCTTCCACAACTGGGATGTAAATAATGTGTCTCGATCTGATATAATAATCGATAGGACTCTATGGATTTAAAATATCTCTTGTACATTGAGGTTTTCTGTGATCTCTAATGAACCCTACTCTAGGATGGGTAAAAAGTGGTCTGACTTGGTGAGTCGGTCAACAACCACCCAGATGGTATCATGTCCCCTAGATGTTCGGAGATAAATATTCATGAAGTCCATCAAGATAACATCCCAATTCCACTATGTCACCTCAAGAAACAAATTCAATACTACATGAACCTGATACCCTTCCTTCACTTGCAGATAAGTGAGGCACTGTGAAACGAACTTCGACACTGCGTTTTTCATCCCCAACCACCAGTACTGATGTTAGAGGTCCTAGTATATCATTTCCACTCTTTGATGCACCTCCAAAGGGGAGGTGTGGAACTATCTCAAAACCTCATCAGGTGATTCCACTGGAAAAATTTTGTGTCCTCAAAAAAATATGACATGTTCCCTACCAATTTAATATCCTTCAGGAGCATGTCCTGAGGATAACTAATCACATCAGAACTCATAGTTAATAGCCACATGTTGTGCCTCCCAAACTCACTGTAAGAGTGGGGAAGTGATAGCCATCGATTGAAGATGTCTACTCCATCACCATCCATGAAGGATATGTGTATCTCAGATAAATGCTCTGATGCCTCACTAAGTAATAGAAAACCAGATCTCCTACTTAGTGAGTCCACTAACACTTTTCCTTTCCTAGGTGTATAGTGTATCTTGAAGTCATAGTCCTAGAGGAACTCTAGCCACTATTGTTCCCTCAACTTAAGTTCCTTCTAGGATAACATATACACGATCCTTTTTTGCTAGGACTAGATGGTAAATCGCTCACCCATCAAGTTGTGATGCCACATCTTCAATGAAAAGATCACGATTTCTTGCTATAACTTATGGGTCACATAATTTTAATTATGTTGCCTCAACTACCATGAACCATATGTGATCATTGATTTCCCCTGCATTAAGACACAACCCATTACAGTCCAAGATGCATTGAAAAATACTACATACCCAATGCCCTCATCTAGTGGTCCTAAGATGGGGGCACTAGTTAGTCTCTCCCTAATCTCCTTAAAACAATACTGGCACTTCTCTATCCATACAAAGGGTTGTCCCTTCTATTTTGAAGAAGATAAGGGCGTTCCTACCCAAGAGACGTTAGGAACAAGCCTCTAGTAGTATCCATCTAAACCCATGAAACTCCACACCTTAGTCATGCTCTGGGGTGGCTTATAACAAATCATTGCCTCTATCATTGCTGGATCTACTGTAACTCTAGCTTCCATAATTATGTGTCCCAGAAAGTGGACCTCACGAATATAGAACTGACACTGCAAGTGTTTCCCATAAAGTTGGTTCTCTTAAAGTGTATCAAGGACTATTTTTAGGTGAGTAATGTGATCCTCCTTAGACACCGAGTACACCAGGATGTCATAAATGAAGACCATAATGAACCAGTCAAGTTAAGGCTGATAAATATTATTAATGAGTCCCATGAACACTATTGGAGAATTTTTCATGCCAAAATGAATCACCATGAACTCATAGTGTCCTTATCAACATTTGAAGGATAACTTCGGTACATCCACATCATGTACATGAATTTGATGATAGCCTAATATAAGGTCTATCGTCGAGAACCATCTAACTACATTCATCTAATAGAAGAGGTCATCAATCCTTGGTAGTGGATACTTGTTCTTCATGGTCACCTAATTCAGGTGCCAGAATTCCATGCATAACCTCAAACTCCCATCTTCCTTCTTGGAAAACAATACTGGGGATTCCTATGGTGAAACATTTGGTTTCATGAATCCCTTCTTCTTCAATTCATCCAATTATACCCTCAACGCATGGAGCTCCAGAAGAGACATCTAATAAGCTGGTGTGGAAATCAGTGTTGTCCTAGGGTACATATTGATACAGATGTCATCCTCCATGCGAGGGAGTAATCCCAAAAGATCCTCAAGAAATATTTTTTTGTACTCATCAACCACTACTGGAAAGTGAGGAGTTTTCTCGCCCACTACAACGAGGGTGATGCTAGCCAATTGGTGAGTGATCGGATACACCCTCACCTAAGAACTTAAATCACGTGCTACAAGAGATCCCTTTTACCCGTATAGGAGAACTCGGTCCCATATTTTTAGACTTCCCACTTTCTGTGACTAAAACAGTCAATCTGAGCATTAATTGGGGATAACGAGTCCATACCGAGGATGATTTTGTAAGGCCTCAATGTTACTTCTATGATATCCTAGCCGAAACTCCCACAACCAAGATTAATCTCACACTTCCATAACCATTTTTTAATCATAGAATCCCCTTCCATAAGAGTGTCTAATTGTAAGGATCGAGCTAAAAAATCCAATAGAATCTCGGAACCCCGAACAAGGTCTATGGAATGAAAAGAGTGAATCGCATCTGTATCTATAAAAATTGCAACTAAGGAAGAGAATAAACATATCATATATCTTATCATATCAGGATCACATCGGTCATAGTCCTATATTGCCTAACATTGGCCTCACCCCAATCCACCAGCTCCTATAGTCCATGGCGGACTGCATGGGGTGGTGGTTATAACACCTCGAACCAACGCCCACTACTTGCTACTCTTATGGTTCCCCTTACACATTCAACATCCTATGATCCACCCTATTCAAACCTCTACCTCTTCCTTAGTGGTCCCTCGATCATCTGTTAGTCTTCTGCGCAACATGTTGGGAAATCACGAGCCATGTTCCCCTACTCACTACAAGAGTGGCACACCCTGCTCCTTTGATGACTCCCTATTCCCTTTGGGTCTATTACCATAGATCCTCCATCATGTGGTTGTCCCAGAAAATTCCTAGCCTACTTGGGCCCCCATGTCTGCTGGATTCTACCCACAACTGATGACTCTTCCACCCGATGTCTACTGGTAGCTCCAATTGCTAGTACATGCTCCACCATGACGTTTTCCAGGAGTAGGGCTCTCTCCAGCACCCCATCCTGAGTAGGGATGCTATGCGATACCATGGATTCCATGATCTCCCAGTGTACTAACTACTCAAATGATCTATTTCGGAAGAAGAGGTCTCGCACCATGTCTTTGGAGTGGTGAGAAAGATTAATGAATCTTACTGAGTACATCGATACTACCTTGCTACCCTCATGTAGGTGTAGTAGCTCTTGTGTGCGCACTGAGGACAATGTTGTTGGAAATAACTCCACTTTGAAGTGGTGATCAATGTCTATCTAGGTGAGGGTTTCCTTGTCATGTGTTTTGATCATCAAGTTCCACCATCTCCCCACCGAGCCCTAAAAAAGGCTCATGGTTATGATCTCCATCTCCTCTAGAGGAGTCCTCACTAGACATAAGAATCGTGTAAACACCTTGAGAAAATCATCGAACACCTATGGGTCAATCTCACCCATAATCCTAGGAGGTCTCTACATCTGGACCTAGTGTAAGGAAATGAGCCTACGTGCATCATCTTCCGGAAGTGCTGGTAGAAACTGCTGATTAGCGGGTTGTGGAAACACTGGTGTACCTCCCAGTGGATCCATCTCTATTACGGATCCCTATACTGATTCCTCTTCACTAGGCATATTGTACTCGTGGTCACACATTGGAATCCTGATTGGATATCTAAATGGTGGAATCCTTAAACATATTATGATGAACCACGGTTAATAGGTTATACCTAGTGAGCTAACTCTTGCTCAAGAAGAGCATGAGGAAACAATCAATTCTTATATGATGCATGAAACTAGTTCTTTTTTTATGTATCAACTCAAAAAGCACAATTTAGGGTCCCAATTTATGGATACATCGGCCACTGTAACAACACTGGACTCCCCGAGCCTTAGAATCAAATTCAAAACATTAAACACTATTTCTGCAAAACAAAGCCACATACTATAGGTCCTTATGGTAGAACCAACCACCTCTAATTCCAATTTGTCAGGACCCATTACCTGAGTCCCATATTGTAACTACCCCAAGCCCACCAACCTAATGTCAGGGGCTGGGGACTAGCACCGAAGGCAGTATCCTGCAAATGGGAGCCATTTTATGAGTACCTATACACACACCACTCTCCCAACCCCAACCCACAATGTTGAAATGGAAAACAAGCATACCACTATGACAACCACTAAGAGTAGAGGTACAATCTATAAGTAAAATGGGCCAAAATACAAACCCAACAAAAGAAAATCTATAAAAAAGGAAGTAAAAGGTCTCTCATAAACAATCCGCAAAGAAAACTACCAAAATGGTAAGTGAAGTGTTACTGTCGGAAGGAATAAGAGTAATCCTCACATATCTGATCTCACTGGGAACTGTTTGGTCCTGCACCACCAAGGTCACTGTCAAAATGTTTGATGTCTGGAAAAGACACAACACGTTCATGTGAAGCTCGTGTAGGGGTGAGTAACACAATACTTAGTAGGGACCCCCAAAAACAATGAAATGACCACAAAGAAAAGTACATTCAATGTAATGGACAACTCACACAGGTATAACATAATGTTTAGAAATTAAAACTACCAATCGTTGGGCAAAAAATCTTGTACTGCTGAGAGACTCATCCCTGATGAGTCACTAAGGTCTGTCGGGCCACTGAGGTTATCTCATCTATCAAGACACTGAGGTCTTCTTATTGTCGTTATGGTCAGTTGAGCCAATGAGGTTTACTTTTCTACAGGGAAAATGAGGTCCACTCATCTACATGGACACTAAGGTCCTTTCACCTATCGAGCCATTGAGGTATACTCGCCACTTCTCTATTACCATAGCCAGTCGCAATATTTCCTCTCATAACATACTTGATTCTTGGATAATATATTCCTCAAGCCATCAGTTGTATATCAACCTCCCAAATAAATCAATTCTAGTCTTCAAAAAAGGATCTTTTTATCGCAATGGTCCCAACGTCACAAACAGGACCTCAATCGAACTCACATATTGAAAGTTATGCACATTTTTGTAAAAACGGCTTTGTCGAGTCTGGACTGACCCGGTCAGACTAAAACAACCAGAGTTGACCCAAGTCCAACCTGACCTGGCTCAGGTCTGACCTGTTGGACCGCCCGAGTCTAGCCCACTAGACCGCTCGGGGCGACCCGTCTTTTCCAGCTTAGTCCACCACTAGTGGCCAGATCACCCTCCACCAAGTGCGGTGATGGCTACGTACCCTCCATGTCACAAAACCATTAGGTGTCTGATTACCTCCCCCTATGCAGTCCAGCGGATCGCGTGCCAGTACCGACCCGCGGCCAGGGCACAGATCTCTTGGCCTGATGCGGCACCCTACTAACACTAATGTTCTACACCACCCAGACCACCTCTAATGTACCGCACCGCTGGTGCATGATGCCTCCCACACAAGGATTCTTCCGCATGTTACCACCTCCATCCATGATCCACCTCCCACAACGATTGTCTTTGGGTACACAACTACCTCCTTTGAGCTGGTGGCCCTTGCTACCGTCATAGCCTTTCGTCACCATCGATGTAGTCCTTCATGGATAGCGGTTGTCATTATGTCATGAAGAACAGAATAAAAATGGTGTAAAATGAATAATGTACAAGGAAAAAAAGAAGGATGGATCGCAATCTGTGTTCATGTTGGCATGATTCATCCTTGTTAGGAGTTTAGCGAAGGATAAACAAAATGTGCATCCAACTTCCCATAACTCCCTGCATGAAAAAATCTAAAATCCTAAAAGAAAAATGGATTCACTGATCAAATTGTTAGTGGGTTTATCTGTATTCTTTGGTTATAAATAAAGGACGAGGAATATAATTTATAAATAACAAAAACCCTACCTCAAGGATGGATCATTTGTTGATGAATTTCACATCGTTGTAGTTTGTTGATTCTCAATCCGCCATTGGTGGTGGTTCCAAAATCATCAACCGCCAATACCAAAACTCCAAGGGTTCAGAGGAATCCTCGATTGTATAAATGATTGGTCCCAGGTTAACCCATTAAATAGATAAAATGTATTTCAATATTGTGACACTAATTCATTTATGAAACATGATTTCTATTATACTACAATGATATTAAAATTTTAAAAAATTATAAACTAAATGTTTATTTTATTTTTCCTTAAGGAAATTCTTTTATTAAATTTTCTTAAATATTCTAAAAATTAACTTTTTCCTTCGACTTTTCCTAATTGAGATTTAGTCCTTCCTTAGGTAAAGTCATAGTTCAGGATGCAATGTTGCACTCAAAATTTTAATCCAGGAACCTGTTTAGAAGTTTTAAAAACTTCTACCGTACGATATTTTAAATTAACTTAAAAAAAGTTCAAGCACTTATTCTTGGATCACTAGCCTTGAAATCAATGGTCGTCTGAGCTCCTAGTCTTGAAATAATCCCATATAATTTAAAAAAAATTACATGGAATTTTATGGGCATTACACCACAGTTATAAAACATTCATCTATAATAATTAATGTTTCTTTTTTTGCTGTCTTTGAATTTCATAATGATTAATTATATTTTAAAATTTACTTTTTTCATGGTACCCTTGATGAGTAAATTTATATAATACAACCAGAAGGATTTTGAAATCTATTTAATACAAATAAATTTTTTGTTCTTAAAAAGTATTTATATGGGATAAAGATATTATAGGAAGTGGTATAAAGGGTTTTATTCTTTCATTATTAAAATTCATTTTTCCAGATGTATTTTTGATGCATATGTATACCATAAAACTGTTAAACATGAATCTATTTACATGTTATTATATGTTTATGACATGATTTTAAACTTTAAAAACATAAGGACTGTAAATTCTATCAAGAGCCAATTGGAATCTACTTTTTAAATGAATTAATTAGGACATGTGAATGGGATCTTGGGTATATACATAATTAGAGATAGTAAGGGTCAGACCTTGTAATTATCTCATTCATTTTATATTAATAAGGTATTAAAAATGTATCTTTTTTAGTGAATTAATACTTTTAGTATTTCTTTAGGATATCTGTTCTTGTCACTTTCTCTGGGGCACACATATCCATCTGTTTGAGGATGAAGAGGACGCGATGACTATGGCCTTGCATTACTGCTTTCCAAAGGCGAGCGGCATCCATCATTTATTCAGGGACATTTTATCATTGATTGAAATGGGTTGATGGGATGTCGGTTCTTCCTCCTTTGGATACCTCCTCATAACTCATCACCTAGTCCAGGTCTACCTTATAGACTCATTATGTTGTTCATGAAACTCTTCCCATTTCCATATCTTCATGGATTCTGGTTATCTACGATGCTTCTGTCAGGAAATTCTAAATGGTCTAGTCAGGGCTACAACCTTTGGTCGGGGGAGTAGTCATGTTGTACATCACTGGTGTGTCGGGATGGTGGAACACTAACGAATCTGGGTTTATTCCACTTATTATAGGTCTTATCAATGGCGCGGAAGCCTGTGAAATCCCATGTTGAATACAAGGAATTATATTCCATAGGCATGTCTCTGAGGTTTTCCTCACCTTCCCATGTTTAACACAGTTTATGTCGTAGGTTTAACAGCTAGCAGAGATGGATCAAACTGATTAGAACACTGGCGAGAGTGGATAAGATGGGTGAAACCCCTGGAGGGAACACTGATGCTGGGACCAACATGTGGTTAGTTGACCGATTACTACTAGGAGAAGTGAATAGGTGAATTAGCCTAATCTCACAATGATGTGGCGGCCCAGGTAAAAATTAGGATGGATGATAGAGATTTCACTGATGTAGAGGTGGGAATAAGATTGAATTGGTGTTAGGGAGACAATGATGTTGGGCTTGAGCCTTGAAGAGACTTTCTATGTATCCCCGTGGTAGAGAATCAAAGTCTGCATAGTTCGGGGGGGGGGGGCAATTGGACAGTTGAGGAGGAAACCTGTATGGATGGTACCCGGAGGAAGTGGAACCTCCGGGTTAAGGCATGACCTTTCTAAAACACAAATTCTTGGAAAATATACTAGGATGAGACATGAGTGATGATCTTTCACCACAGGGAGGCTTCCTACATACCTTTCCTTAGCAAGGATCAAAGTCGGCGTATTTGAAAATGGGGCATAGAATCGGGGTGTGCACAGAGGACAACAACCCGATGATATACTGGGGCTTATACAAGGTTAGCAGCTCAAGGTTGGTCTGACACCACTGGGATGAACCAGATATATGGGTCCCAACAAAGAAGACTACAATGGGTTATCACTAGATGTGGTTACAATGACTTTCCACTAAATGAGGAATACACTAACTTACTGTCGGTTGGGAAACATGGCAGATTGCCATCAATTGGGGTTGGACCTCAGGTAGGCTTCCTACGTACCATGCCTTGTCAAGGGTAGAAGTTCATGTAGTATGGAATGGTGTGGTGAACCGACGTGAAGTGTTTAGGACCAATGGTTGTTGGTCTTGAACCTTAAGGAGGCTTCCTACGTACCTTGTCATGGCAAGGATGACAGTCCATATAGTTCATAATGGTTTTGGTTAAACAACGTGAAGATAATCTGGATCAATGGTTATTGGTATTGAACCTCAGGGAGGCTTCCTACATAAATTTCCTTGGTAAAGATCAAATTCCACGTAGTTCAGAATTGTTTCGATGAACCGACGTGAAGGGGGTCGGGACCAATGGTTGTTGGGATTGAAACTCAAAGAGGCTTCCTACGTACCTTGCCTTGGTAAGTATAAAATTCCACATAGTTAAGAATGGTTTTGGGGATAATACATTAAGGTGTCCCATAGAGGATGTCATGGTTTATTCTTACTATAATCCCATGTGAGTCATGATCGACGTGAGAAATAGGATGTAGCAAAGATCTAACAATCAAGTCGTGAAAGGTGCATTCGTGGGAAGTGGAATGGGGCTTACATGTGGTTAGTGGCCCAAAGAGGAAACAGGGGCTTACGCATGGTTAGCAGTCCCAGGAAATGTAGATTGGGACTTTATCTAGGAGGCAGGCCCAAGTGGCAACATAGCCCAGTGGTAGAGGGATAGGGTAACCTAGTCCCATGTTACCCTCTAACCTCTTGGCCTTTGGCACGTAAGAAGAAAGGAGGAGTATAGGTACTACCTCCCGCAAGAAATGCTATGGGCTTACACTATGGTGGTTTCCCTTTCCCCGTGGATGGACGCTACTCCAACAAGGAGGATCTCATTCCATGTGAGGAAGATTTAACTCCTATGGAGACTAGTGGGTTTAGAGAATGTCTGAGACGGGGCACCCCACTTGTGAGGCACGGGGCGCAGCTACTGTTTAATGTCATGTGCTAAGGATGATGGTGCTTGGCAGTTTAACGTCCTATAGCTCAGACGAGGTTTGTTCACTCTGCACCCCTAAGGACATACATAACTAACAACTACTGCCCATTGGAGAAGGGAATGCATCAGCAACGTCATGGTGATGGGGTGTTATGGAGTGATCCAACGAGGGGTCCACGTTAGCATGGAAATGCAAAGAAGCAATAGTTGTTAGTGTGTCTATGAAAAGAAGCATGAGACAAAGCAACACAACGTAAAGCACCACCCAAGGGACTTTGAAATCACTTCGTGCAAACTGGGAGGGTCATAAGGTAAAAAGAGTTTTAGGGAAAAGGGATTCATAAGAATAGGCCTTGTGAAGCTCTGGTGCTCCATGTAGTAGAGGATCATCACAAATGGGTGTGATTCACGAAGTGAAGTGGCCTAGGCTAGGAATAGGGCATTGGTCCATATGGAAGGTGCATCGCGAAGTGGAAAGGATTTGATGGAGTAATGCTTCGTGAGGAAAGGGTGACCTGCGAATCATAGCATTGCGAAGCAATGTGCTTCGTGAAGCATAGTGACCCTACCATGGCATGTGGTCACATGTTCATGGAGGGTATTTTTTGAAGCATAAGTTCCCCGTGAAGACCTGAGTCCCCATGGGGATCTTCTTCCTTTTCGGAGGTCCGTGGGCTCTGCGAAGGGCATCCCTCTTCGAGAAGGGGATGAATTCAAGCAATGGGAAAGGCACTTAGTGATGTTAAAGTACCTTAATGAGCCCATGGTTCGCAGAGAAAAAATTTCTTGGTGATTTAGGAGCTAAGAAGGTGAAAGTTCAGAGGATAAATCCTTTAGGTTCGAGGGGAGACCGTTATTAATAGGCAAGAGGCTCTACAAAGTATAGCTCGCTCGGTGTGAATACACGTGGCACTTTGTCGTAACCATGGATCCTCCCACATCCTTACTCTACGGTGGCTTTGAAAACATCAAACAGGTTCATGGAGCCCCCTGCCTTCCTACTCTACAGTGGCTTCGTAATCTTCAAATGGGTTCATGGAGCCTCCCTCCTCCTTTCTCCACAGCGACATTGTAGAGGGGAAGCTTCACGTCAACCATGGTGAAGCGGGGCTCCACAGGCAAGATTCACAAGGCTTCCCCAAGGGCCTCGCATTTTTTCTTATTCATCTCATATTTTAGTTCCAACAAATGAACCCCTAAGACTTGTAGCTGAGAAGAAAACAAGGGTCATGTCTAAGGGTCAATCGCCAAAATTTATCAGTTAATCGCGAAGAAGACTCGAGAAGGAGACACGTGAAGCAAAGAGGAAATGTGTAGGCTGATCGCACCCTAAAGCTCGCCCTGGTTGGACACACTATGAAGAACATGGGGTCCTCTCCAATAAATAGGGTAGCTAGACCTCTCTTTTTACCTTTATCATCTCCGCGTTTTGGCATTTATCACTCTGTATTCGCGGAGCTCCGCATACTCTGTGACTGCTCTCCACGAATCAGGCCTTCTGCTTCACAGTGCACAATGAGTCTTTGACATCGTGACACTGTGCTCTGCGGCTTGTGTCCGAAGGTCCGTGCAGGGCTCCGTGATTTCATCACTGGGATTGATCTCTGCGAAAGTGCTTCGTGAATGGGCTTCGCGAAGGGTCTTTGAGAACAAAAACAAAAACCTCCAAATCTCGAAAACTGAATGGCTCACCAGGAGGCTACCAGCGAGGTCCTTATAGATGCTTCCCAGAGGGAGGAGATGATAGATAGATCGGGTATAGGGGAGTTCATACGGATCTATTCTGACCATAATTCGCTGGTGTATCTACTTTCGGAAAGTAAAAAAAACTATTTGTTGTGAAAGTGGTTGCCTCTGTATGGATTTAGACATAGGGATGATGTTTTCATCCATGAAGTGAAAAGGGACGAGCCAACTTACTAGTTTAGGAGAACGTTGTGCCAGTGCCAGTGGTTCATGGTAGCTGAAAGTCATGCCTGAGAGGACTTCACGCCTCTCAACGCTGATTTTATGTACAATAATTTGAACAATGTTGACAAGAAGGAACTACATACAGAGAAATATCCCCTATTGTACCATACTATCTTGAAGGAATCCTTGAGGAACCCGAAAAGAGGTGGTCTGACGAGTGGGATCTCCTCCAGGGTGTCAACTTCGTAGTCGATGGGGCCTGGGCCTACTGGGTAGGTGCCACGTGTGAGGAATTCATGGTAGAGTTGAGAAGAGTGGGCCTGTATTGGGCATCTTGGGCCTCCCAATTCCATATCTATCATCCGAAGCAGCTGATGCCAGAGATTCTGAGTAGATGGTCATCAAGAACCAATACCTTCAATTTGCACCATGGAGAGGTCAACATCAGTTTATGTGACCTACATTAGATCTCAGGGGGTCCCAATACTGGGGGTGATGTATGATGAGTTCCTCACTGTTATGGGTGCATGGGAGGATCCGTAGCAGACACCACTAGTGATGGCATTGATGAACCTAGTGTTGGGAGAGGACAATCAGTCGGTGAGGGATGTCCACTTCAAATGGTGGTTCAAGCAGTTCATGAACTTCCAGGAAAATAGGAAGTTCCCCATGAGGCCTCGGACATGACCGAAGGGGGCTCAACAAGGCAAGGAAACTCATACTGGTGGCTCTTGAAGGATAGCTAGTTGATGATGTGGGGATTCAGTGTCAATACCGAGCAATAATCAGTAGTTAGGTTGGCTTCATTCATTGTGGAACTCATCTATGGTTGGATTCTGCTAGTGAGAGACAAGAACTTGGGCATGCGGCTGAGCACATTTATCATGGCATCCATTCTAGTGACCAGACGATAGGTCAACCTCGGGATCTCGATGCTCGCCAAGCTGTACAAGATGTTGTGGCATTTCAGTGAGGGGAAGAAGACATAGAGAATATGTAGTCCATTTTACCTTTTTTATGGTGGATAACGACACATATTAGGGGGATCTATGAATATTTGAACCTCATCTCCCAATATGGATCAAACTTTTGCTCATCCATTCTGAATGTCGTAGGAAGCTTTCCAGCCAAGATGACCGTACAGGCGGTACTGAATCAGGTCTTGATGGTACATGAGTTCAATTTTCACCTGTTCTTGTTACCAATGGGTGTATACATTGAGGGTGGTTAGGGAACTGATGATAATAAGTCAAAACTCATGGACATTAGAGGTGTATTCATGGTGGCACTGGTGGACTGCAAGACCCTATGTGTGCCGTACACCCTACACCAATTTGCAAGGCAATTTTAGTGTATGCAGCGGTTGACCCCACGGGTCTACTTGGGTGTGCACCATGAGGATCACTTGTGCGTAATGAGGCATATGTGGATCATGTTCACATGGGAATATGGGAAGATGTGGAATGATCTGCCTCATCCCACGGAAATCTTCGTACTGGTGAAGGATTACGCTAAGAGCTGGGAGGTGGCCATCTCGGGGGAGATTATAAACCAGCCAACCATACAGGCCAGTGATGGGGTGCCTCCCCAACCTCGAGGCTGGGTCTTAAAGGCGGTAAGGAAGGCTCGTAGCGGCGGGGCTGTCGTGGCGGCGAGGCCCGCACCAGTTGAAAGAGAAACATAGTCAGTGGATCTAGCAGAAGCAGCGAACCTGGTAGCTCCAGAGGAGAAGAGTCATCCGGAGGGGAGGCCACCAAGGGGATTCTATAGGGTATCCACCTAGGCTCCGAGGAAGCGACTGCGCCATATAGACATGTCATAGAACACTGTCTTCCTAGATTATTGGGATATCTGGGATGTCAACATGAAATTTCTCAGCCTGTCTGAGATGTGGCAACACATAAACCATCTCGGGATGGAATTTCTAAGGATCGGCACTTTTAGGGTAGGATTTGTAGTGTCCCGGGCGCAGGGGAGCAATATCTGGAAGATATGTAGGACATTGTGCACTCCTGGGGTGTTCCAAGTCTGATGAAAAATCAGGTAAAGGTGTTATTGGATCATATGACCCATCTATAGTTGTCGACTGCTGAACTGAGGGAGCACTTACCTCTGCTAGAAGAATCGGGCGAGTCCTCCTAGGGGAGGCCAGTAGAGGGAGTCCTCTCGAAGAGGGTGATGTTGGTGAATCAGACCCAGAACATGAAGATTTTGCAGAGGCTCTCAAGGTTAAACCTTGAGTCACTTCCCCAGGATATGGTTCTAGGTTACATTGGACCCATCACTAATATTTGCACTGTGTAGGAGGGCCTCATACGTAGAACCTGTTCTTACCCCTTAATAGATGCAGATGTGGGGCCTTCGGGATCTACATCCATGACTATGGCGATTACCGCATCCTGCGGGGCCGGGACACCCGAGATGGTTCCCCTAGAATTTTTAGACTTCCCAACAATATATGGAGGGCCAAGACTTGGGTTCCCGATCGCAACAACCCAGGAGAGAGACGGACAATTTTATCTCTGTATGTCCCCTTTATAGAATTCATGTCTGCCATCCATTGATCAGGTTAACTGATATATGTGTGGTTATTAGTATGCACAGTTTTTCAAATTGCATGGGCTACCTTGGAAAGGTTGTTTGGTACTCCCGATGGTGCCCATCCCAAGGGTATGCTAGTGGTCATGGAAGAGGACGCCCAAACTGGACAAGATGCAGCACTCACAATCATTGGTGGGACCATTAGCATGGTAGAGCCTGAGATTATTGAGGTAGGATCCGACCATGAAGATCGATCAGACAACACAGGTTCTTCCATACCCAATCAGACATTAGATGCAGACCCTGCTGACGATTTCTTGGGGGTGTTCCCTGCGTCTAAGCCTACCAACCCCACATACTGGGACGTGGTGGCTTCTGATGAAGAGGATAGAAATATAGTCTGTCGCCGGTCATGGAAGGTGATCAAGCGCTTTATTTATGACACCACTCAAGAAAAATGGATAGACTATATGGAGAGACTTCATTCATGACTACGCAAATTTTGTGATGGGGGAGTGGATGCCCAGTTTTCCCACTTCCTCGTCCGAGATCACATGGCGGTGAAGATTCGAGAATATGACCGTGACCTTGGGGTGGGTTGGAAGTGAAGAAAATTGTTAAACATCAAGAGGCTCAAGGAGGATGAAAATGAGATTTAGTGGCTGCACATCCAGGAAGATGATCATTCTTATTTCCTCAACACACAATTAGATCTCATATCACAGCTGAAGGCCCAGCTGGAAGAGGTTGAAGAGAAAATGAAGAAGCCTCCATGTAAATGGCTATCGTCTGGAGCGATGAGGAGCGAGCCCGGTTTGTGTCTGATGAATTCCTCCCCATTTCTTCCATGGAGGAGCATGAACTAAACATGTGACAACAGATACTAGACGCCATGAGCTAGAGGGTGGCGGAGCTACAATGCTCTATTGACGACGTCAACCCGTCCATGGGAGGGGTCGATCATTGGGTACTCTGACACATGGGACATTGGAATTCACTTTCATGATTTAATTATTCATGATATATGCATGCATGGGTTCTATTATTCGATTTGTGGTCTATTTAATTTCTGTTACATTCTTAGAATATCCATCAATCAGTCCCTAAGCTCACGTGGGCCGGGCCCGATGCGAGAAACAAGGGATGACCACCTTGTCATTCCATCTGAATATAAGAGTGCAAACCGTGATTTGGGAATATAGGGTTTGAAAAACCAATCAAGATTTTTGAGAGGATATGGAGAGGATCGACTCGAGAATTAAGATCTCATAACAATCATTGCTCTATCCTCCCAATGTGCTCTAGTGCACGAGCGGGGTAATAGTAGAGGAATTTGGAATTAATCTGAACATATGGGAGTGGAAAGTGTGAATCATGATTGTTTCCCTATGGAATTGGGGATAAACTCATTGGTTTAAGGTTAAAACATTCCAAGCGGTTTCCAATGGGTTTGTTCGTAGAACCGGAAACATCCAATGATTCCATATCCATTTGAACCTACTTTCCAAAGGTTGGTTCTCATTAGCTGTGGACTGATGAAGCTTAGGAATTTTCATTGGTCGAGAGTATGGGAGGTCAGACTCATCACACCTTTTTGGGGGGAATTATTATCTACTGCAGGACCCTCTTTATAGATTTAAGTTATGTTTGTGAATCCCCATTACATTACCAAGTACAAAATGAGCTTTCCTTTATATCTGACAATCAATGATTAATATGTATGAAATTTAGAGAATCTTTTATATGTATTCGATTTTCTTCATCGATAGAGAATCATTTGTGTTTATTTAGAGATTATTATTCAATGGTATCCTTTAAAAAATTACATAAAAGTCTCCTGGTCCTTATGATAACCAAACTAGTTTTAAAGCCACTCAGTGAGGCACTTGATGTTTATTGTCATTCAGAAGGACATAGATTATTTCAGGGTTGGGATCGTACCCGAAGATGGGCTACCTACGTATCCTTGTTTAGATAAGGAATTAGAACCCATGTAGTTAGAGTAAGGGAGTATGATTTTTTTGATTGATGGCTCAAAGAAAGATGTCATAATTAATTTTACACTCTAAGCTTGTGTGAGTCATGATAAGTGTGAGAAACAAGAGGTATAGGTAAAACCAGATAATTGTTCCATGAAAGATGCAATCATAAGAAATGATGTGGGGCTTGTGTATGTATGAATGCCCAAATAGATGAAGATTAAGATTTCCTTAATGGAAGAAATACAGGAACATGGTCCATAAAGATATACGTGCTTCATGGAGATATGGCTACTCTATTCTTGGGGATTATTCCTAAGGAAGATGCCCATGTTATGAGGGAACTTATGATTGGGTTTTACTCCTCATAAGGAAGTCCAAATCAAAAGTAAATTAAGACTAGTTAAGATAAATTATTACTAGGGATTATTCATAAGAAGGAGGCCCATGTTAAAGGGATTTTTGGGAACTTGGGGCTTACTCCTAAAGAGGATGGCCAAAATTAAGGGAATTTGATGACTGGGGCATACTCCTAAAAATGAGGCCCGAGTTATGGGACTTGGGGATTACTCCTAAAGAGGATGTCCAGGTGAACAGGGTCCATAAAATCTATATGTGTTTTATGGATATTTATACACTTAATTTGGGATTTATCCCAGAAAAGGATGCCCAAAATTAAGGAGGGATACATCGAATTATGATTAGGGATTACTCCTAAAAAGGATTCCCAGGTTTGGGAACTTGGACCGGGACTTACTCATGAGGAGGAGGACTAGATTAAGGGAAATTATGACTGGGGTTTACACCAGAAAAGGAGGCCCAATTAAGAGTACTTGGGGCTTAATCCTTAAGAGGATGCCCATGAATAGGGTTATCTCATCTTAAAGGATGAGGTTGAATGAATGGAATCTCTAACCTTAGTGTCATAAAGATGTGTAAATCACTAGATTTTGAGAGATGTTCCACGGAATTCGTTTCAAATAAGGAAGTCGATCAAGAAAACATGCCATAAATGGCTTGGAAGAGTGTCTTGAAGACCGAATCTTGAATAGGAGAGGTGGAATGACATAATAGAGGTGAAATTGGTAGGAAGGGAACCCAAAAAGATAAGGGCGCGCAAGCCTGGGGGTCGCGCAAGTACTGCATGGGCGCACAAGTTTCGGGCGCGCAGGTTTACCTGCGCGGCACATGGGTACTTGCGCGATTGTTAACCAACAGGGTAATACTTGAGCGATCCTTGATCAAAGCCTTTAGAATTATCCTGAGGTTCTTCCAGAAGAGTGGCACGCATGTTTCAATGAGTAGGTAAGGAGGCGCAGAGGTGTGTCCATTTCCCCTAAGGGTAAAAACACATAGGCGTGCATGTGTTAGTGAATTTTAACACTTATACCTTATTCCTCTTGTTTAGACCTTCCATTCTTGGTAAAGAATTACCTTAGTAGTGTTCAGAAGACCTGAAGAAGAGACATGGGCGTTCAGAGCCCTGTATGTAAATTCTAGAAAAAATCCTCCCAAAATGGGGGGCCCAGAGGGTCTATTTATAGGCTGGAAAAGACCTCGAGAGACATTTACTTAGGGCGCACAAGTGACCTGTGCGACGAAAAAGTGGCGCGCAGGTACGCTTGCGTGACCTATGGGAAATGTTCTCCTTGTTCATTCCTTTGCCAAAATTTGATGTTTCTTCAAAGTATGAATCACTTTGGGTTCTAGGAATTTCCATTTTTTAGTCGTTAGACTCTGTGACGGAAATGAGCATCAACAAAAGTCCCCCCTCAAAGTTGGATCCAGAGAGAAAAGAAGATTTGACTCTGAGGTAAAGAAGAAAGAAGAAATTTGGTAGTTTAAAGTCATGCATGTCGGACTAAAAAGGCCAATGTTTAAGGTCGTAATAGCTTTGACTGAATGGATTAAAATTGACTCAATTCCTTGAAAATTTATTTGAAAACATATTACTATATTCAAGTATGAAGGAAAATATGTAAACTATGACTTAAGAAAATTTGAATCTGAGGAATGATATGAAAAAGGACTGAAATGCATTAGAAGAACTATTTCCATAGGAGTGAAGTTACCACTATTTAACAAACCCGTTAGGGGGCTTGAATTATGCAGGGCCGCTAAGGGCATTGGCTGCATTGTCAAATAATTGTATCTTTTGGCTGATAGGTCCGTTTTGTAGACTTGTTTATGCAAGGCCGCCTAAGGGCACGTGGTGCATATTCAGGAAAAAAACCCTCAGAAATTAACTTTTATACTGCTCAAAAGCTAGTGAAATTTTATGGGGATTCAAATTTTCCAAAGTATAGAGTTTTCTGTATGGAGAGAGGTACTTGAATATAGAGGAAATATTTCCAAACAAGATTGCCTAAGAACTGGATGAATGTCACTCCTATGAAGGTCTGACCCAAATGTAGGGAAGGGAAATATAAACCATAGACTTGAATACTTTCAGATCATGAAAAAGAGTATGAGACAAATATGTAAAGGATGGATATTTTTGCGGAACCTTACATATCGTCATTAAGAAAACTAAGGAAAAAGAGGTTTTCTTCCCAAGAATGAAGTTAACATTATTTAACAAACCCGGTAGGGGGTTGAAATATGGAGGGCCGCCTAAGGGCATTTGCTACATAGTCAAATAATAGCATCTTTTGGATGACAGGTCTGTTATGTAGACTTGTTTATGAAATGCCGCCTAAGGGCACGTGCTACATAGTCAGGCAAAATAATTCCTGGGTATCAAGAATTTTGTGAACAGAAGCCAAGAAAAAGGGTTATGGAGATCTTAAAATATTTAAGGTTAGGAGTGTGACACATGAAAATGAGTAGTGTCCAATGTATAAAAGAGACACATATAGACAAATTTTTACCATAATCATGTTGTGGTTGGGTCCGGAATTAAGATGTTGTACTTCACTACATATCTCATTAGGATGAGAATCAAGACATATGTAGTTCTGGAAATACAGTTTAATTTCATGTGGGACAAAAGAATTAAAGATCTTAGTATAGGGTCATATAGCTCGGACCATAAAAATGAATACACAATGTGTGTTTTCATAGGGACTTTTTAGCCAGGGGACTGAAAGTGGAATTTGGGATTAGGCCCAAAAGAATTGGGGTTGGATTCTAGGGATGCTCGAACATTCCTACGTAATCCATAAGGATGGGAATCAAGCCCGCGTAGTTCTATTAAATACCCGTTGTACAGATATGGTTCGTACATGTGAAGGGTGAAAGGGGAATTCAGTGCAATGATGGTTTGACCCAAGATAAAAGGTTCGGGCACTACCATATATACACATAGTATTTGAAATATGACATGATTAGAGATCAATGTCAATGATGATTCCCTTTTATGCGGGGGACAATGAAGTATAGTCTAATGTCATATAGGAAGGACAAGGGACAATCATATTTTAACGTTATGCATGACTGAAGTAAATCGACATGAAGATATCAGTTTTGGGCTTGAACCTTGGAAGGATGACTACATACCCAGCCTAAAAGGCAAGGATCAAAGTCCGAGTAGTTCAATTAAAACCGAATTGGCGATTAAGTTGTATTTGAGAAAAACCCAAAGATAATGTTAGGACTTACGCGTGGTTAGCATCCAAGAGAGAATATTAAGTTTGAATCTTATTCTAAGCTCCCGTGAGTCATACTCGGTGTGAGAAACAAGAAGTAGCAGCAACCTTAACGATGTAAAGTTTAACATCATGCAGGATTAGTTAGGTACTTTGACAGTTTAACGTCATGTTGGACGAAAATACGCCAATGTGAAGAGATTGGTTTGGGGATATTCGTGAATCAACATCATATGAGATGAAGGTGAACTGACGTGAATAGATTAATTTTGGGCTTGAACCTCGGGAGGTTTCCTACGTACCCAGCCTAGAAGGAAAGGATCAAAGTCCGCATAGTTCAATTAAAAAAATGAATTATGGGGACACAGTTTAACGTCGTGTTAGACGAAAAGAGGGAGACTATGTAGTTTAAAGTCTTGTAGTGAGGACTAAAGTGAAAAAATGTGAAAAGATGATTCCGTGCAGTTTAACGTCATGTGGTGAGGATGAAATAGGGGACAAAAGAGTTCTATATAGTTTAACGTCATGTAGCTAGGATGTCACAGTTTAAAGTCATGTTGGACAATGGGGGAAATGCAAATAGTTTAAGGTCATATGCATGGACCGTAATGGTGCAGTTTTAATGTCTTGCTGGACATAAGGGACTATGCAGTTTAAAGTCTTGTAGCTAGGACATAAGAAGGGTTTTATAGTTTAACATCATATAGCAAGGATGATAATTATGCAATTTAACGTCTTGTTGGACGTGTAAGCATTTGTGTTACACAAAATACTTCTTCATAAATCTGGCATTATTTGGAGTAGTGATGAGTTCTCTATCCATTGAGATTAACGAATATGCTCCATTGGAGTAGACCTTATGTATTGGGTAAGGTCCTTCCCATTTTGTTTCAAGCTTGGGAGGTTTCTTTCCTGGTATCATTGGAGTTCTGAGAACCAATACCAATTCTCCCTGAATGAATGAATGAAGATGAACTTTTTTATTGAAATCTCATGTTATTCGATTCTGATAGATTTCCAAGTGGTGCAAGGTGCACAATCTTTTCTCATCTAACCTTTCCAATTCATCCAATCGCTTTTGAGATTGTTCATATGTAGATGACTGATCACAAATAGCTACTCTGAGTGAGGGTACTTTAACCTCAATAGGCAATACTGCTTCCGTTCCATATACCAATGAATATGGAGTTGACGGCGTTGCAGTGCGGGTGATGGTTTGATAAGCCCATAAAGCATGAATGATTTTATCAGGCCATGACTTCTTATATTTATCCACCATTTTTGCAGTATGTTTGAAAGAGTCTTGTTGAAGGCTTCTATCTGGACATTAGCCGCTGCATGATAACGAGATGAATGATTATATTTGATGTTGTATCCTTGATACAACTTCATCACCTTGGATGAACAAAACTTGGTGCCATTTTCCGTCAATATGGTATGAGGGACACCAAATCTGGTAATTATGTTCGACTTGATGAAGCTAAAAATTCTTTTAGAACAAACTTCCTTGAGAGGTATTGCCTCTAGCCACTTGGAGAAGAAGTCAGTAGCAGTAAGAATATACTTAAACTACTTGGCTATAGCTGAAGGGTAAGGTCCCTCCACATCCATTCCCCATGTGGAAAATGGCCATGAGTATTTAGCTGTATGAAGAAAATCTGGGGGCTGATGAATGAAGTTGGCATGTACATGGAATGAATGAAACTTCTTTGTGAAATCAACACAATCTTGTATCATTGATGGCCAAAAGTATCCATGCCTTCGAATCTGATCAGACAGTCTATGTCCAGACTGGTGGGCACCACAAAATCCTACATGCACTTCTTTCATGACATCCATTGTCTCTTCACCATCAATGCATATGAAGATAACTCCATCAAAACCACTCTTGTAGAGAATTTTCTTTAGGTGATCTGGGCTGTCATAAAGAGTAAAATTGACCCCACATCTCCGGAATTGTTCTTTCCCGGCTCTATCAGGTGGAAGTGTTCCGTTTTGAAGGTATTCCCTGATAGGTATCATCCATCCTGTAGTATGACCATATGGTTTAGATATGGGACTAATTTCATTTATTTCCTATGTTCTGGTTTGAACATAAGGCGAAATTGTATGACTGTGGGCAATAATGATGGTTATCTCATCCTGAATGGGATCTGCCAGAGCTGTGGCTATATTATCTAGTGCATCAGCTTGGGAATTTTGTGATCTCGGGACATAAGAAAATGTCGGTTCCGAAGGAAATTCCGCCATTAACTCTCTGACATAATCATACAATGGGATTAATTCTTCTTTTCTGATGGCATAATCCCCATTTACTTGTTTGATTACCAGGTCTAAATCACCTTTCAGCTTTAGGTGATTTACTTGTGCTTGAAGCGCTAACTCCAAGCCTGCGATGAGATCTTGGTATTCTAATTCATTATTTGTACCACCTCCCAACAATGAGATGGAATAGGGTAGCACTACCTTTTCCAGGGAAATGAGAACAATTCATAATCCAACTTTGTTGAATTTAGGATTTTCCACTTTCCTTCTTGTTGGACTTCTGGAAGCACCATCAAAGTACATTTCCCATATTTGAAGATTATCTTGGATAGAAAAGACTTCTTCATCAGGAAGTTCAATATTAGAAGATATATCTTCTACTGAATGGTGTTCAGCAAGGCAATCATCCATATCCTGGCCCTTTATTGCCTTTTGAGACACGTACTGGATATCAAATTACTGCAAAATAACCGCCCACCTTTCCAAACGTCCTGTAAGAATTGGAAGGATAAGGATGAATTTGAGAGGGTTATTGCGAGATACCAATCGGACCTTGTGATGTTGCAGATAATTTCTCAACTTTTGAACTGCAATGATTAATGCCAGGCAACACTTCTCAATATTTGAATATCGGGTTTCTACTTCAAGCATAGTCCAACTGAGATAATAGAGGTTTTTTTCATTCCCAGCATCATTCTTCTGAGCAAGAAAGGCTCCCAGTGGTCGCTCTAAAGCTATCACATAAAGGATAAGTGGTTTTCCTTCAACAGGTGTCATTAATACCGGTAGGATCAAAAGATATTTCTTGAGAATATAAAATGCCTCTTGGAAATCTTGGGTCCACTGGTAAGTGACTCCCTTATTCATCAATCTGTTTAAGGGTAAACTTTTGCCTACCAAATTGGCGATGAAACGCCGAATATAGGCCAAGTGTCCTTGAAGTCCTCTCAATTCTTTCAAATTTTGAGGAGGTGAAATACCAAGGATTGACTTTGACTTCTCATGATCGACTTCGATACCATGATGGCATAAAACAAAGCCGAGAAATTTTCTTGAGGTTACCCCAAAAGAACATTTTAAAGGGTTCATCTTCAAATTATGTTGTCGAAGCTTGTGGAATATGATCTCCAGATCAGTTAAGTGATTAGAACGTTTCCTGGATTTAACCACCAAATCGTCCACATAACATTCAAAAAATTTCCCTAAAAAGGGTTTGAAGATACGATGCATAACACGTTGATATGTTGTGCCTGCATTCTTCAAGCCAAAGGGAATTACCCGATAGAAAAACACACCATGAGGGGATCTAAAGGCTGTAGATTCCTCATCTTCTGGAGCCATTTGGATTTGGTTATACCTGGAATATCCATCCATGATGTAAAGTCTTTAATAGCCAGCTGTTGCATCAATTAAGAGCTCTGTAATCGGAACTAGAAAATCATCCTTAGGACAATGCCGATTAATATATCTGAAATCAATGAAAACTCTAATTTGTCTATTCTTCTTCTTCACAGGGACAATATTAGCCAACCATTTGGGATATTGAACTTCTCTGACAAATTTAGCATTGATAAGATTATCCACTTCAGCTTAAATTTTGGAAGCATAAGTTGGGTGTGTTCTTCTTGCAGCTTGTTTGAATCCTCGATGTTCTTCTGGAAAACCCAAATGATGAGTAGCAACATCAGGATCAAGCCCAGGCATCTCTGTATAGTTCCAAGAAAATATATCTCGATTTTGCTTTAGAAATGAAACATACATTTCTTGGTCTTTAAGAGTCATGGCCGCACTAATTAAAGTGGGGCATGGATCTTCTTTTGTACCTAGATTTATTTCTCCGAGTTCATCCACAGTCGTAGAGATACCCTCTTCAAATGCTGGAGGAGCATCTCTGAGATCTTCATCTTCTTCAACAACATGTGTAATTTCTTCTATTTCTACTTTCATAGCAGATGATGATGTAGGATTTCCATGAACAACAGAGATGTTAATATTTGAACATCTTGAAGAAGAGGCTTCCATTTCTGACCCAACTGATGATGAAGGGTCCTCCTTGGGTATTAAAGAGGATATGATGGATTGAGAATTGACATAATCGTTCACCTCTGGCCTTGATATAACTTCTTCTGGCTTAATTGGAGAAGTATATACTTGTTGAATTTCAGCATATGAAATGAAGACATCCCCATTTGAGTTTTCATCATTGCTTGATAAATCACCAATTTCTCCCATGCTGTCTGGATTGATTGCCATAATTGACATTATGGAAGTTTCCATAAGAGTATCTAGATTTCGGTCTATCCTGTCAATTTGACTGATAGACAACACATAATCTGTACTCACATGTGAAAATGGATTTACTGGAATCTTTTCCAAACCAAATGGAGCATTAACCATGGTAACCTCCCTTGTTGTGGATTTCTCCTTACCCTTCACGTGATATAATTCCACCTCAATTTATTGAGATTCACATGTCTTGAATGAGGATCTACCACCATAAAATGTCCCAATTTGTCTGTCAAAACAATATTTAAGACATTGATTGTATGATGAAGGTATGGCTGCATGTTGATGTAGCCAAGGTCTTCCAAGAAAAATATTGAAGGCTGTATCGTGATCAACAACCATGAAATCTGAATTGGATACAAGGTCTCCAAACTGAGTTCTGAGGGTAATCTCACTCAGTGGCTCTTATTCAATTTTATCATATCCTTGGAACAACATAGTAGAAGAAAATAAATCAGATTCTGTGAGGCCCAATCGACGAAGTGTACGAATGGGGATGAGGTTGACTCCTGAACCATTATCAATGAAAGATCTTCAGATGTCTACACCACTGACATTTCCAGATAAGTGCAAAGGTCTGATATGTCCATGCACAACATCATCTTCATCTTCATTGGTGAAAGATATCACTGCATGGAATTCTGTAGGATTATTCTAAACATGGTAGGCTTCAGCTGCATCAATTTCAGTTTCAAACTCCTAAGGACATGACAAAGCCTCAATGAGTGCCTCCCGAAGATCCTTTGATAAATTAAAGGCATCCAAAATTGATAACATGGCCGGTACTTGGGCCAGGTGTTTCAATAAATCATACTTTTGATCCAAAGGTCTTAGTTTCCCAATAGGATCATGTGATTTAGCAGGTGCCTTGGAAGTTGTTTCTTTGGAAGTAGATGCATCTTGTATCAGAATAGAAGTTGCAAATACTCATGGATTTGGAAGATTAGACTGAATAGGTCTAATTACCTGTAGAGAGGAATAAGGTGTAACTTCTAACTGATCTTCCAGAATGACCGTTCCAGAACTGAATCCGCCATGTGTGGAATAACTTGTGTGTTCTTGTTGAGACTGCTGAAGGGCTCTGCCATGAGTTTCTGCTGCATACATAGTTCTAGCAGGGGTATAATTGGAATAGTGGCCTCTGAAAGATCCACGTCTTCCCCTATATCCTGAGCCTCTTGAACTTCCTATGATTCCTCTGTTTGATACAATGAATTAGGGCTCATCAAAATCAAAACCGTGACCGACATAAGGATCTGTTATGTGAATCATATTAACAGAACCAAAGATCAATTCTTCATCTAAGGTAGAATCCTCCTGATTATCCAATTTATGTTGTGCTGTTTGATGGGGCGGTGCCTGTGGCTTCGAAGTATATGGCATAAAATCTTCCAGAGTCAAAGACAACTTGGGATTTGAAACAATCTCATCTTCTTCTGATTGTTCTTATTTCTTCGAATTATGCCGTTTCTTTGAGTGTTTCCCTTCTGATGAAGGGGGGTTGATGTGGCATTCACAATAGAAGACCCAATTGGTTTCTTCAATTCCATTTGTAAAATGTTATGAGTTCGATTGATCGTCTTTCTAACCGTCCAATCATCATATTTTTGTGCATTTTTGATTTTGACTTCTTGCCACTTGCCTTCTTCCTCTGGAATTGTAGCAGTAACACATGCTACCTGGGATGAAGATCCTTTCAACTTGACTTGTCCCGAGTGAACCATTTTTTGCAGGAGCTCTTTGAAGACAAAACACTCCTTAATGGGATTCCCCAGCATCTGATGAAAGGGTAAATAGTTGGGACGGTCTTCATCTCCTTCCTTGTTTGGCCTTTTGGGCCTTGGAAACTGAACCAAATTATTTTCCAGAGCCGAAATGAAGAAGCCCGGAAGTTGTTCATTTAGGAAAGAGTAAAAAGTTCTCTTCAGATCCTCAAATTGTTTCCGTCTCTGATCTCTTTGATCATCTTGACAAAACGGCCTTTGTTTTTGACTCTCAGGAGGTGGAGCCATTCGGGAAGATGAAGGTTTTCAAATAGAAGTAGGTATAGGTGCTTGTTTAAGCGTGACTGTAGCAGTATATGCTTTCCCCATTCTCCTTCCTTGAACTGATGAAATTACATGAGATATAGACTTAGTCTGTACAAGAGAATCTTTAATCTAATAAGCGATTGACGTAAGGTCTCGAAACCCTCCTGTGTATTTCACAGGGATCAACGACGTGCATAACTCGTCACACAAATTTTCCACACAGATTGGCAAAAATTATTCTTGAGGGAGTTCTAAGCTTAAGGAATATGTTAATCCCTTCCAGCGAGAAATGAAATCTGAAACCCTTTCATTATCCCTTTGCTTACAGTTTGTAAGATAAAAAACTGTTATCTTTGGAAAAGTTGAGCTGAACTGAAGAAGGAATTGTTGACGGAGATCTTCCCATACAGTAATTGACTAAGATTGCAAGCTTTTTTACCAATCAAAATATTTTCCTTGAAAGGTCCGCATGAATCATCTGAGTTTCACTGCTTCTTACTCCTCCATAGTTCCCATCATAGGATCGCAACAAGATGCGTAATGCATCAAATGCTGTTTAGGATAACCTGATCCATTGAAAATAGGGAATACAAGATTCCCAAAACATGATGGGGGAGGGATTGGATCTACCCATTCAGGGTAAGCCCTTTTTTGGTTGAACCAGTGCACTTTTGCCTTCCATAGCTTATAACCGAGTTGTTAATGACTTAATAGTAGTTATTAACATTTGATAAACATCCGTTGGAGCTTGGATATGAACAGGTACACTGACTGGAGCTTGGACAGATGTGGTGACTGGTACTGCAACTGTTGAAAACACCACAAGTTTTTGTTGCGCTTGACCCGTAGGATTATACCTGTGAGGGTGTACTGATAGAGGAGGATATTCTTGATCCATCTTAGTAGTCGCAACAAATTCCATTGGCTGACTGACTCCAGCACACGTAGGAGGAAGACTACGTTGAAGTAGTTCTGCATTCATCCTCCTCAATTCCTTCATTTCCTCCTCTTGTTGTTCAAATCTTTGCTCTAATGAGAGCGATTGGCCTTCTCCAGAGGATGGGTACATAACCTGATTCTTTACTTTCCCCTTGTTGGATCCCTTTCGGAGAGGGGGAAGTTGGTTACTTGAAGGAACACCCAGATTCTGTGTAAACCTTTGATTTCATGTACACACACCTTCTTTATTTGTGTCTGTGCATACAACCTCTTGAGTAGAAACTTCTTCATCTGATTCCCCTGATTGAGCCTCATTTTCTGGAGGATCAGCAACAATGGCATTGATGACATTAGTTGATGCATAATGCATTGCATTCTTTTTATCCGAATTTCTGTGATATTGTCTTCTTCCATGCCCCTTGCGAGACATTTCTTTTTGTTGATTCGATACCTTAGGAACTTCTTGATGAACCGTAATTTTGAGGGAATCTCTTTATAATTTGGCTCTTCGTTCCTCTTGTGTCTTATTCCCTAATCGAGAGAAGAATGACTTTATCTGAGGAGGGGATTGATGATTTGAAAAAGTCCCCAGTCTGGTGGACTAGGGCTGTTTCTGCTCTTCCCACTCAACTCCTCGAATCCTATTTGTTGATTCTGAGGGCTGGGTAAAAAGAGTCCCCAGTCTGGCAAGATGGGGTTGTTCTTGACCTGCTATATCTGAGGCTTTCTTAAAAGCTCTCTTTATCTTGAGGACTTTAGTCTGGAAATTGTCTGGATGCATCAACCTGCATCCACTTTTATCACCCGGCTCAAAATACCGTTGGATGATTTCTGACACTTCTGTCACATGATGATGTGAAAGCTCTAAATGAGAAGCATGTTCAATATTCTCATTTTCCTGATGCAAGAGTAGTTCAAAAACATCTTCCCTGTATGCCGAATTTCGAGAATAACTAGTTGAGTCCTATTATTTAGTGAGCCTTTGATTACAAACAAAGCCAATTGGTTGTGGCCAGCCATGGGAAATAACATTGCATGAGACCATCTTCGGCGGGCTTTACTGACTGGAGCGCACAGTGACATGTAGTGCTCCATTAACACCTCATCCCCTGATAGGAATACTAGATGGGGCATTGAAAATTAACTGGTGCAAACTTCTTAGTGTGCCAAGGCATGAACACTGAAGGGATCTCTACTTCTTTTCAGCCTTCAGATATCGAGAGACTGGGAGAGATGCCAAATCAATCTGGTGTTGTAACCCTTCTATTATCTTGACATGATTTTCATATTCATCATAAGATAATATTTTATTCTTCAACTGACAAAGAGTTTTCCATATGTTGAGATAAATATCATGAATTCCATCTTCCGTCAATATCTCTGGAATGTCATACTAAGAATCAGCTAGAGGCCAAAACTCAAATGGAACTTCACCTTTCTCCAGTTGTTTTCTCATATTCATCACTTCCTCTTTATCATTTGAAAAAGATTATTCTACCAGATTATACCAGAGCTGGTGCTTCTTTGTTGGTTCATCGGATTCAATAAGATCGGTAGAGAATTCATTGATCAGACTAGAAGATGAACAATCCAGGGGTGGTTCGGAGAATAACCTATACCCCGGGTTACCTTCTGATTGAGAATGTATTTCACCTACTGGCAATGAAGCATTAGATATGACTGGCTTCACATTTTCAAGTGCCTCAAGATAAGAGGGCTTTCTCGGCACTACATTGTCCATTGGAGCATTTTCCAGGAAATGTGCATCACTACTGCGAAGAGGATTTTCGTAGAAAAATTCATCATCATGGGGAGGACCACCATGGTGGGTTACAAAAAAAAATGAGATCTCTTTCTCCTTGGTCTTCTAACCACATAGAGGGTTCTTGTGGCTCTCATCTGAAGATGAAACTTCGAGATCGACCGAACTGTCATAAAGCAAGACTTCATGAGGAAGTGTCTATTGAAGACCATCAGAATTAATGTTCCCACTATTGGGAAATGAGGGAGTAGAATCTTGGATTCCAACAGATAACTGTCTAAGGGATTCAAGAACTCCAGCATCGAGCAAGGTCTTGTTACAGATCGGCTCTTGATCTCTTGACTGTGTTGGGCGGGTCTTCTTCTTAGACGCCTTCTTACTCACCTTAGAAACCACTTGTTGACAAAAGTTGATACTCTGAGTAGGTATATGTGCCTCATCAAGAGTGATGGCCAGGTTAGGCTGATGATCTCCACTCAAATCAGGTGTATGTGCCTCACTTGGATGTCGGTATGATATGGGAGAGTACGCCCCACAACCCTCTTTGACTGGAACAGACGTGTGTGTCTGTTCTGGAGTGAACTGTTGATGTGTCACTCCACTGGTAGGGATAGATTTATGTGTCTTTCCCTAAGATGCTGCTGAAGCTGTTATAATATCCTGGAAGGCATCCAGAATATGAGCAGGGATTTGCTTATGCTCTTTCACCATTGATAGAATGTTCTTGGTGAGTTCAGATACCGGAATGGGGATATACGTCTATTACGTGCTTGGAGTAGGTGTGTGTTCCTACTCTTGTCCTCCTTTTCCTATCAGTGAATCCTGACAGTAATCAAGTGTGGGGGCAGAGAGTTGAGTCTGCCTCCTGTTTGTCACCGGAGCTTTCCGACTGACTTCTCCTGGTGCTACAAAACGAGACTGTTGGTAGGCTTGATCAATACTAGCAGGTGTATGTGCCTGCTGATTGTACTTCGTCGAACGTGGTTGACGAGGTCCATCATATGTAGTCAGATGAGCCTGCTGACTAGCTGATGACATATAAACCGGTGTATGTTCATGCCTATAGTACTACGCCGGAATTGCCTCGCGGGATTGGGATGCTGCTGCCAGAAGAGTCTACTGGATAGCGGGATTAGAACGGACGAATGTGTGTGCCCTCTCATTGCTTTCCACCATGTTAGGTTGGTGGACTTTTCTGGAGATGGCAGATATGAGAACCTGCTCACTGTTGACCGGATTTTGTCTCTGGATGTTCTTCTTGCCTACTCGAGTTCGAGGAACCTGAGCCAAATTCCTAGAGATGACACCCTCATCATGTTGAGGGCACACTGTCGCACGAGTCTGGCGGCGATTGTTGATGGGAGCCCCCAGGAAGGACTCTTTTCTCCTTGAATTAAGGCCCTGAGGGACCTGCTCATTCACCTCCCCAGAATATGGGAGGGAATGGTGATTGCATTCCAGGGATAACGACCCAAAACGGTTGGAAATGGTGGTTGGAACCACCTGCTTCTTGATCACTGGTCGTCATTGTCCGGATGACCAATGTGAGTTTTTCACTTGGAGGGCTTGTCGAGCAGCCTCCAAAGCTGGAATGGTACCGTTTGGATGATACTCCTTGACCAGCGTGTTTGATACCCAACATTGAACACGCTGGGTAGGTGATGTCGTCCTCAGAGCGGACGACGATCCAGCAGGAGTAGCAGCAGAGGCATTCACGGGTGTGAACTTAAGAGAAGCCATTGCAGAAGATCTTGGAAAAGAGTGCATGTTTGATATAATAGACGTAATCAAGATAAGTCCGGCCACTACATCTTTTGGATGATCACATATGTTATTGTTTGCTTTGTTGGTCCTCTCATTGAGTTCAAATAGGGGCCTAACAAATAAGGGCCTAACAAATAGGTATGACATCACTTTAACATGGTTACAGATTCATGTCGGGTTCACCATTTTTTATTTCCATCTGGAATTGGGGATGACCTCATTGGTTTAAGGTTCAAACATTCCAAGTAATTTCTAATGGTTTTTTTCATAGAACCGGAAACATACAATGATTCCATATCCATTTGAACCTACTTTCCAAAGGCAGGCGCTCATTAGTTGTGGACTGATGAGGCTTGGGGATTTTCATTGGTCGAGAGGATGGGAGGTCAGACTCATCACACCATTTTGAGGGGAATTATTATCTACTCTGGGACTCTCTTTATAGATTTAAGTTATGTTCATGAATCCTTATTACAATACCAAGTAAAAAATGAGCTTTCCTTTATATCTGACAATCAATGATTAATATGTATGAAATTTAGAGAATCTTTTATATGTATTCGAGGTTATTTATCAATAGAGAATCATCTGTGTTTATTTGGAGATTCTTAGTCAATGGTATCCTTTAATACATTACATAAAATTCTCATGGTCATTATGATAACCATACTGGTTTTAAAGCCACTCAGTGAGGCACTTGAAGTTTATTGTCATTCAGAAGGACATAGATTATTTCTGGGTTGGGATCATACCCACAGATGGGCTACCTACGTATCCTTGTTTAGATAAGGAATCAGAACCCACGTAGTTCGAGTAAGGGAGTATAATGTTCATGATTGATGGCTCAAAGAAAGATGTCATAATTCCTTTTACACTCTAAGATCACATGAGTCATGCTCAGTGTGAGAACCAAGAGGTTTAGGTAAAACCAGACAATTGTGCCATGAAAGATGCAATCATAAGAAATGATGTGGGGCTTATGTATTATGACTTCCCAAATAGATGAAGATTAAGATTTCCTTCACTGAAGAAATCCAGGAATAGGGTCCATAAAGATATACATGCTTCATGGATATTTGGATACTCTAATCTTAGGGCTTATTCCTAAGGAAGATTCCCAAGTGAGGAGGGAACTTATGATTGGGTTTTACTCCTCAGAAGGAAGTCCAAATCAAAAGTAAATTCAGACTGGTTAAGAGAAATTATGACTGGGGCTTATTCCTGAGAAGGAGGCCCAGGTTAAAGGTATTTTTGGGAACTTGGGGCTTACTCTTAAAGAGGACGCCCAAAATTAAGGGAATTTGATAACTGAGGATTACTAATAAAAATGAGGCATATGTTAGGGGACTTGGGGCTTACTCATAAAGAGGATGTCTAGGTGAACAGGGTCCATAAAAGGTATATGTGTTTTATGGAGATTTATACTCTTAATTTGGGATTTATCCCTGAAAAGGATGCCCAAAATTAAGGAGGGAACTTTGAATTATGATTGGGGATTACTCCTAAAGAGGATACCCAGGTTTGGGAACATGGACTGGGAATTACTCCTAAGGAGGTGGCCCAGATTAATGGAAATTATGACTGGGGCTTACTCCTGAAAAGGATTCCCAATTAAGAGGACTTGGGGATTAATCCTAAGGAGGATTCCCATGAATAATTTTCTCTCATCCTAAAGGATGTGGTTGAATGAATGGAATCTCTAACCTTAGTGACATAAAGAAGTGTAAATCACTAGGTTTTGAGAGATGTTCCACGGATTTCCTTTCAAACAAGGAAGTCGATCAAGAAAACATGCCATAAATGGTTTGGAAGAGTTTCTTGAAGACTAAATCTTTAATAGGAGAGGTGGAATGGCATAAGAGAGGTGAAATGGGCAGGAAGGGCACCAAAAAAGATAAGTGTGCACAAGTCCTGTGGGGTCGCGCATGTACTACATGGGCGTGCAAATCCGGGTCGCGCAGGTATACCTGCGCCACACATGGGTACTTCTTCAATTGTTAACCAGCAGGGTAATACTTGAGCTATCCTTGATCAAAGCCTTTATAATTATCCCTAGGTTCTTCCAGAAGTGTGGTGCGCAAGTTTCAACGAGTAGGTAAGGAGGCACACAAGTGTGTCCATTTCCCCTAAGGATAAAAACACTTAGGTGCGCAAGTGTTAGTGAATTTTAACACTTAGAACTTATTCCTCTTGTTTAGACCTTCCATTCTAGGTAAATAATTACTTTATAAGTGTTCGGAAGACCTGAAGAAGAGACTTGGGAATTCGGAGCTCTGTATGCGAATTTTGGAAAAAAATCCTCCCGAAATCGAGGGCCCACAGGGTCTATTTATAGGCTGGAGAAGACCCCGGGCGAAATTTACTTAGGGCGTGCAAGTCACCTATGCGATAAAAAAGTGGCGCATAAGTACACTTGCACAACTATGGTAGAACTTTCTAGACCTATGGGAAATGATATTTTTGTTCATGAATTTTCCAAAATTTGATGTTTCTTCAAAGGATGAATCACTTTGGGTTCAAGGTATTTCCCTTTTTGAGTCGTTAGAATCTGTGACGGAAAGGAGTGTCAACAACGATACCCATGATTCTGAACACTTTGGAGGTTTAATGAGAATTAAGGGTAATCATTGACCAAATTCAAAACAAATTATCCTTATTGTGTTATCATGAAATGGATATAATAAACGAGGGCTGACCATTGACCATGTTCAAAACACGGGGCCTGACTCAAAATGCTAGCCATTAGTCTTCCAGAACATTATCCTAGGATAGTAGGAGATCCATAGGCCAAGCATCCATGATGTTAAGGGGTTCCTTTATACATGAAAGAGGACAAGGGTCTAAATAAAGGGTACACAATGTGTGGAGTGTGGGATGTTCAAATGGAGGCTGACACTTTTGAAATCACGCCACCTTTGTGGAAACACATTAGGTGGGCTGGTCTATCTAATCAGGGATCCAACATAATTCTAAACAGGACCTCCCTAGTAAGGACATGGAAGGCTCTGTAGCTTTATATAATATCATTGAGGATAATAAATATGTAGTTTAAATATCATACAGTGAGGGAGGTGGAAATAGTTTAATGGTCATACTGCCCGGACCAAGATCTGGGTCGAGGGGCCAGAAGGGTTAATGACCCTAGGGATGGACCCAAGGCGGAATTCATGGTTGTCGCTACATATCCCATAAGGATGAGAATCAATCCAAACATAGTTCTTAATGAACAGCGAGGTTAGAGACCAACTCTAGTAGGGAGAATCCTTTCTAGCAAGGGATCGGGTGCATCCCATTACTAACATGGGGAATCCTAAAATTGTTCAGGGTGGAACCGCAGTT
This sequence comes from Viscum album, assembly GCA_963277665.1. NCBI lineage: Eukaryota > Viridiplantae > Streptophyta > Magnoliopsida > Santalales > Viscaceae > Viscum > Viscum album. The sequence goes on from OY728140.1 coordinate 349,885,174, forward strand.
TAATGTCATGCGTTGAGGACATATGGACTCGTGTAGTTTAATGTCATACGATAGGACGAGGAGTGAAAGGGGAGATTCCAAGAAATGAGCTTGTGATGCGGTATCTATAAACCCAATGTTAATGGGGACATAAAGATTCTGCACCACACCACGCATCCCCGTTGGAAGTTTTTTAGGTCAAGGGACCAAAGGTGAAAGTTAGGATGGGCCCGAGGCAAAGTGACCAGACGTTCCTACATACCCCATTAGGATGGGAATCTAGCCACACGTAGTTCTAGAGTGAAGTTTAACGTCGTGCGGAAAGATGAAAGGCATGTGTGGCATGGATGCTCCAGTACATGTCCTACAAAAACTACTAATCCCACATGAGTCGTGCTCGATGTGGGAAATAAGGAGTAGTGATTGGACTTTCCTAGATCATGAAGGCACACATTAGGGGTATTGGGATGCTTGGTGAGTGATGACCCCCCTAATGATGACCCGCCTACTTAACACTTTTAAATGCGCAAAGGGGTAAAGTTGAAAGTGTTGGAATTCCACTTAAACATAAGGAAGTGGAAGAATGTGAATCATGATGCTCGAGATCTGGAGCACAATGATGGTGCCATAATGAGAGGGGAGAACTGGTTTCCATGTTCGAAACACAACATCCATATTGTGTTAGCTTGGAATGGGTACATACAAATGAGGGTCGACCGCTAACCATGTTCGAAACACGAGACCTGTCGCATGTGTCATTTGACGTCTCCAGGGATGTTGGCCCGAGATGGTAGGTAAGCAAATGTGGCATGAGACCAGGCCGTAAAAGGGGTCCCTTCAGATGTGGGAGAGGATGGGGATCCAAATAAAGGGCTAATGAAGCTTGGACATGAAACGAGGGGATGTTTATATGAATATTCCACACCTTATGATCTTTGACATAACACATAAGAGTACAAGAATAATACATATTAGATAGAGGGATTCGAGTCCCTTTCCAAGGACGAGAGTCCTGGGGTTGCGTGCTACCATCTTAATGGTCATAGGATATAAACATTAATGGCGGCTTGATTTAATGGACTATGCACTGGGTGACAAAGTAGCCAAACCCAAAATGTAGCTCCCATATGGAGATCTTAGTTTAGGGTCATAGAACATGGACCATATTGGGAAAAGATAAGGGAGGAACACAATGCGACAATTGCGAAACCCAACGTGAATGAGAACCCAAGAGTTACTTTCCACACATTGTGTTCCCAAAAGAGTTCATACCACGGGGATAAATAGAGCAGGCATGATTTTAGATTCATGTGGTTGTACCCGAAGACAAAATTCCTTTGCGTTCCTACGTATACCATAAGGATGGGAATCAAGCCACACATAGTTCTAGAAGATGTCATGAAGTTTATCATCTTGTAGTAAGGACTTGGAGTGGTCTTAGATTATGGTCATAGATCTCATACCATAGATGGAACTAGAAGAGGGAGACACATGGTGAAGTAATTACTAAAATCTGACGTGAATGAGGACAGTCGGAGTCTATATCACCACAATTTTCTCCCCAAGAAACTTCTAGGTCAGGGGACTGAAAGTTAATGTTTGGTTGGGCATGAGGCAAAGTGCTCGAGCATTCGTACGTACCCCATGTGGATGGGAATAAAGACATACAAAGTTATAAAGGTTTTATGGTAAGATATGAGTGCCATAGATGATAAGGTCTTGTGGTTATAGCCCTCGCACCAAAGGAAGAAGAATTTGATAGATCTTTTTTGTCCTTTAGGATGAATGTGTGTATTTTTTTGTGAAGTGATTGACCTATGATGGAGAGTCCAAGCATCACCATAAGAATAAATCCGTATACAGGTTTTGACAAATGGTATGGTGGGAGACTGATACCAAACATGATGTCCCTTCAAGTAAGGACATCATGATGTAGTGTTGTTTTTCATCGTGCATCTAGGATGATAATGTCACAGTTTAAGGTCATGTGGTAGGACCAACCCTACATTTTAACGTTGTACAGTATAAACGCAACAGTTTAATGTCATGTGGGACTAGTAACAACATAGTTTAAAGTCATATGGCTCAGACATATGAGATATGGGGATCAATATGGGACGTTTATTATGTGACAAAGCATACATGACGTGAATGAGGATGAGGCCCATATCACACCATGTGTGATTCAAAGAAAGAAACCAAAAGCTAAGGGTCCAGAAAAGGTAAGGGAATATGGGGAAGAGGAGATTAGCTCTGAGAAGGGATGTATGTGGTAAAACTCTTGAAAACCGTACGTAAATGAAGACATAAGTCCACACATGCCTCACAACGCAATCCTAAACAGGTCGGGGCCTAAAAGATTCAATAAAAGTGATAATTAGTGAAATTTGAGATAGAACCAAAGACAAGATTTCTGGGCATTCCTACGTATGGCATGAGAATGGGAATCAAGCTAAACGTAGTTCTAGAAGATGACATATAAGGATATCTTATTTTATGGTTTTAGAGCTCAGACCATGAAGAAGCGACACTCTTCCAAGAAAGCATAGACCTCGATCTTGTTCCTAAACCCATGTGAGTCAAACTCAGTACGAGAAACAATGGCGAAAGTGGCCTTTGCAACAAATGGAATACACATAAAGGGGAATTTGGTGTGGAGCCCTGATGACACCTTACCGTGTATTTGTCCTCCTAACGTGCAAATGCGCAATGAGGGTAGCACCAAGAGTGTCGAAATTCCACTTGGACATAATGCGGTGCAAAATGATGTGAATCATGTAACCGACATTTAAGGATTGATGGGGTAGGTGTTATGATAGAGGATAACTGTTGACTGTGTTCAAATCACAACATCCCTATCATTGACCTAAAATAGGAACATCAAATGAGCATCAACCACTAACCATATTCGCATTGCTGGACTTGTATTAATTTTTTGTTTGAAACCTTTGGGGATGTTGGACCGTAATAGTAGGATAGCCCTTGGGACAATGATCCATGCCACTTAGGGGTCCCTTCGGATGTGAAAGAAGATGAAATCCCAAATGAAGGAGAACACGACGCCTGGAAAATCGGTGAATGCATGTCCAGGTAGAATCTGACACTCTAGGTTCTGAACTAGAGTACTCCAAGGCACATTGGAGAATAATCGAAGAGGGTCGAGGGGCCCACATTAAGAACATTCGAATTGAAAATATGTGTGTATTTTAAGGGAGAGAAGGGCACTCAGGAGGGAGAGGTATGTGTCTTGGTTGTTACAAAACCGACGTGAATGGGGACATAAGACCATAACACACTGTGTACCCCTCCCTTTGAAGGAATTTGGCCTAGAGGCTGGAATGATAGGGATGTTTCTATAAAATAGGGCTAGAACCGATGACTAAATTTTTAGGTGATCCTACATATCCCATAAGGATGGGAATCAAGCTACATGTAGTTCTAAAGGACATGCAATTTACTGTCGTGCGGTGAGGATGTGGGAGGAGAGAAGAATGAGGGAGGGAACATGGTGCAACCATCGTAATCCTAACATGAGTGGGCCCAATTAAGTCTATATGACACCATGTGGAATCCTCCAAAAGAGCTATACCCAAGGGGGGATAGTCAAAGAGGAAATTGGGGCAGGACTCTAGATGAAGCGTCCGAGCATTCCTACGTATCACATGAGGATGGGAACCAAGCAATACATAGTTCTTGCAGTTTAACGTCTTACAGGATGATCCATAGTTTAACGTCTTGTATGAAGACATACATTTCAATTTCATGTGGGACGGTATACTATTTAACATCATGTTGGATGACATGTAGTTTAGTTTTATGTGGGACATTTTACAGTTTATGGTCACGTAGGACCAGACAGTTTAAGGTCATGTAGGACCCTAATGCAGTTTAGGGTTGTGAGGGACCATACTGTTTAAGTTCATACAAGACCAGGTGACTCAACAAAAGTATTTCTTTAGGAACATGGCATTTGTGGGAGGACTTATACACTCACCATCCATGGTAACAAAAGAGTATGCACCATTAGAGTAAACCCTTTGAAAATTGTAAGGCTCTTCCCATTTAGTCCCCAATATGTGTAGTTTCGAGCAAGGTATCATTGGTGTTCTTAGGGCCAACACCACGTCTCCTTGGAAGAAGGAAAAGAGGAGAAATTTCTTGTTAAAATCTCTAGCTATCTTGTTCTAATGACTTTACAAATTATGCAGGTCATGAATCCTTTTCTTATCAAGCGCTTCCAACATTGCCATACAAATTTCAGCTAGTTTAGCTATCATTTTCTGATCATATAAAGCTCTGCACAATGAGGGTAATTGATTCTCAATGGGAAAGACAATCTATGTTCCGTACACCAGGGAATATGGGGTCACCTGGGTGGAATTACGAGTCGTTGTCCGATAAGCACAAAGGGCGTTGGGTAACATGTCCTAATAACTCTTCTTGATATGACCAACCATTTTCATTAGAATGTTATAGATGGTTTTGTTGAACACCTCAATCTGTCCATTTTCTTGCGCATGATAATGGTAGGTATGGTTAAAATAGATGTTGTACTTAGCATAAAATTTTTCAGCTCAGATTCCCAGAAGATCATTCTGTTATCAGTGAGGATGGCATGAGGGACTCCAAATCGATAGACAATATTGGAGTTTATGAATTCAACGATGGAATGGTCCTTGACCACCTTAAGTGGGACTGCCTCTACCCTCTTGGAGAAGAAATCTGTAGCGGTCAGGATGAACTGGCACTGGCGAACTGTCACCAGTGGATATGGTCCAATGACATCGAGTCCCCATACTAAAAATGGCCAAGAGTACTTGGTAGTGTGTAGAGGCTCTGGAGGCCGATGCATAAAGGTGGCATGAATTTTGCACGCGTGGATCCTTTTGGAGAACTCGATGCAGTCCTGGATCATAGAAGGCCAAAAATACCCCACCCTTTGGATCTGGTGAGATAGTTTTGGATCTGTCTGATGAGCCCCAGAGGAACTAGCATGAACCTCATGAATGACTTGAGAAATCTCGAATCCTTGAATGCAACTAAGGAGAACCCCATAAAACCCATGCTTGTACAGGATCTTCTCATGATCAAGACCATCCTGGAGGGTAAACTATAATTCATGGAATCAAATTTGCTTACGCTCTTCCTAATGTTTCGGGATATTACCATTTTGGAGATACATGACAAATGGATTCGACAGTAATGAGTCCCATTAATTACTTGCTCTAGGGGACCTGGGGGTTCTGATGTGGAAGCGTCGGTGGTAATGTGGCTCACATGTGGGCTGTCATCATCATCTGAAGTGATGGGAGAAATAACTCTCCGGTGTGCCACGTGTATAATCAGATCATCCTGTTCGGGCTCCACAAGTGATGTAGCTAGACTGACCAGGACATTAACTTGACCGTTCTGAGACCGAGGTACATGAGTAACTTCTACCTGAGATGGGAATTGGGCCATTAGATTGAGAGTGCGCTCCAACAGTGGTACGATTTCTGTCTTTCAGACGACATAGTCACCGTTGACCTTCCTGATGACTAGTTTAGAGTACCATTTCAAATCAAAATGGGGAACATCAATCTCGAGGGCTAGCTTGAGGCCTGTGATGAGAGCCTGATACTCTACCTCATTGTAAACGAAGCCTTTTGACAATAGGAAAGAATACGGCTGAATGGCTTGTGCTGGGGTAATGAAGATGATACCTAGGCCTTCTCTGTTGAGCCTGGGGTCATTGAGCCTTCTGTCACTGGGGATTTGGGAAGCACCATCGAAGTGCATTTTCTAGCACAACATGGATTGGTCTACCAATATAATTTCATCACCAAGAAATTCAAGGTCCAGAGACTAGTCTGTAGGAGCTCGATGGTCCATGAGGAAATCAACCAACGCTTTCCCTTTAATAGATTTCTACAAGACAAACATGATGTCGAACTGCTGGAGGAACACTGCCCAATGAGCCAGATGAACTATCAGTATGGGGAGGTTCATGATGTACTTTAGCAGATCCACTCGAGAAACTAGATGTACCTCATGATACTACAACTAATGCAGCAATTTATGCACTATAAATACCAAAACAAGTTATCTCTTCTCGATAGAGGATTATCTGGTCTTCATATCAAGGAGAATATGACTAAGATAGTAGAGACTATTCTCTATCCCATCGTTGTTCTTTTGGGAGAGTTGGGTGCCGATAGATCATACCAGGGAAGTCACATAAAGTACCAGCGGCTTTCTGGAGATGGGCGGAGTTAAGACCGATGGCTGGAGTAGATACTTCTTGATTTCCTCAAAAGTAGTCTGAAATTCTTCATTCCACTAGTAGAAAATTCCATTCTTCATGAGATGAGAAAAGGGCTTACACATTCCAGCCAGATTTGCGATAAATCATTGTATGTAGGCTATGTGGACTTGGAAACCATGAAGATCCCAGAGGTTTCTTGGAGGAGACATCTGACTGATGTCCTTGATCTTCTCCAGGATGATCTTTATGCCCCTATATACGAAAACAAAACTGTGGAATTTTCAATAGGTGTCCCTGAAAGAACACTTTAATGGGTTCATCTTCAGGTATTGAGAAAGGAGGAAGTTGAACACTTTCTCAAGGTATCTAAGATGGTCAAGACGCTGGAAAGATTTGCCCACAAAATCATCCATGTAACATTCCACCAACATTCTGAGTATTGTCTTAAATATCCATTCAACCTTCATTCTTTAAACTGAAGGGAATTACTTGGTAATAGAAAGAACCTTGTGGTTCCCTGAAGGATGTAGAGTCCTCATCCTTGGGGTCCATTCAGATATGGTTATACCCAAAATACCCATCCATGAAAGAGAGGTCCTAGAACCCAACAGTGCCGAAAATCAATAGTTCTATCAAAAGAAGGGGAAAATAATCCCTTAGGAAGTGACTGTTGAGATCCCAGAAGTCAATACAAACTCTGATATATCCATTCTTCTTCCTGACTAGAACAATGTTAGCCAACCACAAGGGGTAGTGGACATCCTTAACAAAATTTCCTCTGATGAGCTTATCAACATCTACCTCGACCATAACACTATGAGAAGGGTTCATCTTTCTGGGACACTTCTTAAACCCATGATGTTTTTTATGGAGACAAAGGTGGTGGATGACTACCTAGGGATATAGTCCTGGTATCTCGTTATAACTCGAGGAAAATACATCATGGTGCTATTTCAGGAAGTCTACATACTATCGTAGCTCCTCGATGGGCATAACATCACTAGTCAATGTGGTTTTTTGGTCTGCCGCGCTACTGAGGTTCACCTATACCAATTATTCAACCATAGTGGAGAAACCCTATTCAAAGGCGGGGAGAGAATCCTCTAAACAATCTGCTTCACTTATGAAGGTGGGATCCCTGGGGGAGGAGTTTCCTCTAAGTCGACAGATCCCGATGGGAGGCTGGTACCAGCCTGAGTGGGAGTGGACACTGCATCGTGAAACTCTTGGTCTTCTGAAACCATAGAAATGCAAGCTATTGATTCAATGCAATCTGGTCTTGGTCCCAAGGGGCCATACATGATGATATCAAAGAAATAGTGGTGTATCAGCTTGAGCCTATTTATGCCAGCCCAGAGAAACAAGCAAGTGTGATGTATTGTCGTTTCCATGGGGCGGACATCCAGATATCTTATGGGGGTAGGGAGCTCTGGGATTACCTGATCCTGATTTGTGTAGGAGTATGAGGTGATCTTCCGGCGCTGCTTAGACTTGGGAATGTGTTACCCCCTCATTCCCAAAAAAATGATACATTGTCCCATGTCAATGGTTGTATACTTCAGTCAGTGGATGGGAAAGATGTAGGCATCATCTAGATCTGTCCATGGGTTGGTCGCAGCCATAGCATGCTCAACCTCGTTAGCCTGAATCTCCTTGTCTTTTCTCTTGTAATAGTCGACATCTAGATATCAGGCTTCACAAGATGCAAAGGGAGACGTGTCACCTTGGAGTATTCCCACTCGACCATTGATAGAGTACTTAACGCCCTAGTGATATCATGAAGGGACCACCGCATATAGGTGGAGCCATGGCCTTCCCATCAAGGAATTGTAGGTAGTGTCTTGGGATACAACCATAAACTCGGTGCTGGAAACTAGGCCACCGATCTGGGTCTTCAAGTGTATCTTTCCGACTAGTGTCTGTTTTGTCCTGTCAAAACCTTTGATTCTTAGGTCTGAGGGACTCAGCTCATCCTTGGACAACCCCAATTTATGCCGTTTCTGAGTAAGGATTAGGTTGATCCTGGAGCCTCTGTCGATAAGACAGCAGTGAACCTCCATGCCATTAAATTGGCCGATAATGTATAGTTGGAGAATTCCCCCTATATGGGGTAGCCGTTATCTTTTCCAGAGAAAGAGATGATGGCTTCACATTCATCTTGCTCGACCGCCTCTCCATGGAAGGCTTATGCAGCTGCTACCTCTGTCTCAAACTATAGGGGGATTCTTAAATCCTTAGTGAGGGCCTCACACATATCTGAAAATAGGCGAAGGGCCTCAAGTATGGAGAGACTTTCTGGAATTCTAGAATGATTCTCGAGGACATCATACTTTAGTGAAACATGTGAATTTATTTTTATAGAATGTCTCTCTATGATAGGAGGTATGGTGGGCCCTGCCGACTGGACCGAAAACTGACTGGTGCTAGGAATATCCTGCTACTCCCTAGTGGAAGCCTGTAGAGAAAACACTGGATGAGGGCCAGATGATTGAGACTGGTCCGTAGCAGAGTGTGGCTAATCACGGTGCAATAGATATGGTTCTCCTGATCAAGAAGCACAAATAGTGGTGAAGGTGGACCTGATGACACTAGATGAGAAGGTCGTGCATGCTGAGCTCTGTGTTGGGATTTCTACCTTATTTTGGTAGTATGGACAGCCTGGATGGGAAAACTGACTGAGTCACTCCGACGACCCATATTTCCACAGCTCCGTTGATGCTGACGACAGCTGGGGATGTGTGAAGGATTCACCTAGTTATCCTCATCATCAAGAATTATGTAGGGGTTTACCAGTTCTATAGTATTAACCGAGTCATACCCTTGACTATATCTTAAAGATTCATCCACTTTTGGGTGGATTCTAGGAGGAATTTCCATTTCTGGGGGCATGAAATCACCGAGAGTACGGGATGATGATGGCATCAGTGCGGGATTTTTTTTTTCCATTATGCCAACGGTGTTTGATATTCTAAGAAGGTGATGACTGAGACAATAAAATAAAAGTTTTAGTTATGGATTCTGAACTCTCTTCTCGATTCAGGAATGCAAAGATAACACCATGGTAATGAGAGACTATTTTACGATCCATCCAGTCGTCATACTTCTGGGACCCGCGGTTAGAAACCTGATTCCAATCGCGTTCAATATCACTACCACTGCCAGGCCTCAAAAAGACACATGCCACTTGTTCCAGGGTTGGGCCTAACCAGACTATGTTGTTATCCACCTGTTCATGAAGCCATTCATTAAATATATAGCACTGTTTGAGTGTGTTCCCCATGATGTGGTGATAGGTTCAGTAATTAGGGCGATCGGAGGGGTTCGCCTCTTCTGGCCTCTTGAATTCAAGAAACCGTACATTCCTATGCTCTAAGGAACTTCAAAAATAACCAGGGAATTGATCCTCACTGAAGAAGTAGGTTCAGTTCCTCCTATTTGGGAAGGGGTCCATGAGAGCCTGACCCTGAATAGGGGCTGGAGTATCCTGTCGAGGAGGTGGAGCCTGGATATCTCGCCTAGGCAGTGGAGGGCCATTGTAAGGGGGCACCTGTCGATTATGAGGTGGGCACTACTGGGCCGGAGGATACACCTGAGGAGGAGGGACTCTGTGAGGTTATGGAGGCGGCTCCACTTGTAACAAATCTAGTTTCCTAGGGGCCTCTATTTGAGCCACTACGGCGGGATCAGACCTTATGGACCTTCTCACGGGGATTTCTGGAGGCAACAGACGTGCCTATATGGCCTTTTTCAAGGCTTATTTTAGGCACTAGGCCTTATCAAAGAAGTCATGGAATCCCCCGGGGTAGTTCTGGGTGATTAAAAAGGGGACCAGTTCTGTCTTTAAATTGTCTATGCACATCGTCAGTTGTTTCTACTGAGTCGATAACATGTCAAAGGAGTATGTTATCCCTTTCCATTGGGAAACAAAGTCTGAAACGCACTCATCAGGACTCTTCTTGTACTTTAAGAGGTTTGCGATACTCATCTTCTGAGTGGTGGAACTGAACTGGTAGAGAAATTTTCTACGGAGGACTTCTGAGCCAGCTACTGATGTAATGGGGAGCTGGCTGTACCACACAAACGATGACCCCTCCGATGTCTGTATGAAGCATCAAAGTTTGGTGGCCTCCTGCTGCACTGTAGTTCACAACATGGGCCCACACCTTGAGATAAAGTGGTCCAGGTGCTACAGCGGATCACCTATCCCATTTATGGGGGAAAGGTGAGATTTCTGAAACCCAGGGGTGCTGGCATATAATCCACCCATGCCGGATAAGGCCTTCAATCAAGAGGTATTTCTACATGTCTTGTTTCCAATGCCTTGAGGTTGGAGATGAGTTCCTCCATTGGATCATATGGTATGAGATTCCTATCTTGACAGGGATACCTGAACACCAGATCATTGGCGGGTTCTTCAACACGATTAGGGGGCCCAACGGCTTGTGGAGCGGCTGGTGGAATGACCTATGGAGAAATTGGGGGAAACTGAGCTGGGTCTCAAGGATTGTCATGCCGTTCATGAGGGCTTGGAAACACATATTGTTCCCTCTTTCCATAGGCTTCACCTTCGTCCCTATCCATGGGGTAGGGGGATCATTGCCACCTGGAGGCAATTTTCCTTGGGGAAATTGCACCTGGCACTACTTACCTGGTAGAGAATCACCGTAGTCCTGTCATCAATCAGCATTGCATTCAACGAAGAGTTTATCTACCATATTCTAGTGTTCGGCGAGTTACTGATACAATGTGGCTTTTTCAGGATCGTCTTTCTCCTTATGCACTAATACAGATGGGTCAGAGGGTTTGATGGCTCAGAGGCTTTCCGTTCCCTTCTTGGGATTCCGGCTGAGGACTAGTACCTCGGTGGGCATAAGAAGACCCAGAATATTCCTATGTTGACGAGAATTCCTTCCCAAAAAATCTAAGAGGTGTGAAACTCCCTTGGGGGTAGTTACTCTCCAAGAAGCTCTAGTTTGTTCTCACCCTCCAGTAGGTCAGCTATGTTAACCGCAACCCTACCTGGAGTCATATCCTCTATGTCGCCTGGAAAATCGGGGTCACACTGGATAGAACTAAAATGGAGGGCCGCGTACTACCCCAATCCATAGATTTTCACATGAGGAGAATCCTTTTTTATTATTCTATGGATCACTTTAAATATCTGGACACATCGTTGTTGGAGGGTTCTATAGCGACTCAGTGACTCAGGGCGCTGGGCCACAGGGAGTGCAGCCAAATCAACCAGAGGAAATTGATGGAAAATGTCTTTAAAGTTGTCATGACTCTTGGGGTAGGCCACACGATGATGGCGTAGATTAAAATGAGTCGCCCAGAGGGTTTGACGAAGGCATCCATCCTCCTCCTAGGTGAGTGACTCTGACGCACTAAAATTCGGTGCTTCCACCAGCCATAACATCTCCGGGAAATGGTTTTCTATGAGAATATCCCACAACATCCTTGGTCTAGAATCAGGTTCTAGGCCTTCATTTACCCACTCTTCAACTAGATGTGGCTGGGGAACCGGTAGCGGTACTGATGTGGACTGCTGAGGCGGTAGGCTGGCTGGTGGAGAGTACGGTGAGTTTGTTGAAAAACCACCGCATCTCAAGCTATCCTCCAAAGAGTGTAGTAACATTCCTACCACATCGCAATAAGATAGACGGATGACCGCTGCTTACAGCACATGGACTACGGATACTGGCGATGGACCACGCTGCTACCCGTCTACCATTGTTCCCTAGAATAGATCTTCATGATCTCTAGTTGAGGTATAGAGTGCTTCTGGTGATGATGGTGGCGGTTTCATGGCAGGAACCTGTTGAGTTGCCAAATTTTTGTCCTCCTGGATGTACCTACGGAGGGATGCAGGAATCTGATGGACCTCACATTCTGGAAGTATAAGTCTGATATGCCTTGTTCCTTCCCCGACACTTGACCCAGATAGTATAGGTGAGGGTTCTATTGATAAGTCATATTCAGCCTCAAAATATGAGACACAGATTGGTTTAATCTCAGTCTGAGTGTTCTCAGTATTCTTTTTATGGAAGCGACGACCCTACCTCTTTCTTCAGGATGACTCTTCAGGGTAAGATATATCTCTGGTGTGAGAAGGACCTTTGACCAAACTTGTTCTGGGACGGAGAGGGATTCCACCTGAGTGCGCCAGGGTGTAAGGAGCACATGGAAAGATATCAAAGGGAACACGAGGAGGACCTCTGTGTCCACTAGATGATGTGATGAGTGGATCTCCGTCGGATGTTCTGAACTGGGTAGGACCTCCACCAAATCTAATAGAAGCATGGGTGGGTCCTCTATTCTTGTTTCCCCTAGAAACATTAGCATGGGGAGGGTCCTCGTATTGGTCAAGCTGAACATGGGTAGGACCTCCGTGATGGGGACCAATGAAGCGAAGCTGACCTTCACTCCTCTGATTTTTGAGGCAAGGAGGACCTTCGCTGTCTCATGTAAGGACATGGGGAGGGGCCCCACACTAGAGATTGACTGGATGTGTAACATAACCATACTGGCGGTCCATGGTAGGAGGGATGACCCCCTACCTAATGTAATGTTACCGAGAGAAGCTTCTGTACTGAGTGTCACTGCCATGGGGAGGACCCTCATCTAGATTGATGGTGGAACATGGTAGACCTTCATGCACATATTGTAAGCGGGGAGGACCCACGTTCCTCAATGGTGGCGGTACATGGAGGACCTATGTACTAGGTGTCGTTGTCGTGGGTTGGTCCGTAGTGGCCACTACATGGGCCGGCGACCAAGAGAGTCAACCCAGCCTACCCATGGGGTGGTTAGGGCCTCGATCCAGGCATGGGATATGAATTCCCCTACTCAGCATATACATGGGGGATGATGATACATGTCGAAAGTGGAGCGATCCATGGTAGTTTCCATTGTTGATGCCCATTGGCGGGCATCCTCCTCGACATGCGCTCGATGCTGGCACCGGGTCAGCCAGACTAGGGTCGGCGGTGCAGTCTCATAGCTTACCTACTCCTCGACTTTTGGGACCAGATGGATGCAATGACATGACCTAGTGGGATCCCTCCATGGGATCCCATGAAATAGGATCTGACCAGGCTTTCCTAGACATCCCTAAACTCATCGGCGTATGGGAGGGAATCATCAAAAACATTTCGGGGAGGGACTCCCGAAATGGTTGTAAGTCGGAGTGGGGAGCAGTGGATCCCTATGCGGCCCGTGGAGGAAGTAGTGGCGATGAGGTGCATATGCCTCTAAGTCCTGATGGTACATATCCTGATTCGGGATAATATCCTCCTCCTTCGTATCGGCATATGATGTCGTTTATCACCCTTTGTTGAATGAATTTAGAAGGAGAGATGGGATGTGGGCTCCCAAAATCTGTGGTTGTGGAAGCTATCGTAGAAGCGGTAAATCCATGAAGGACTTCCACGTTGGCAATACCACTTCCCCTGCATTGGTGGGTGAGGGCGATTAGTTTCTTATTGCGGCGGCTTGGGTCTTGGAAGGTAGGGATATTAAACCATTAGTGCTGAAATAAGGAAGTCGACATCCAATGCCCCAGTGTAATTCCACCTTCCATGACTGAAAAGAAAGATCCATGATGAAAAATTCACAGATCTAGATGTCTAACATTCAACAAATCCAACTTCTCGTGAATTTCACGCCAGGCCCACTATTTGCATGGCGGGACCTGGCGCCAGATAACTGGATTATATGGCATTCGAGTCCACTGATGTCTCGAAAGATAATAATCTCTATATTGAGGATAAGAACTTCATGTTGGGTTCACCATTTCTATTTCTGACACTTTTTCTATGGAAAGTACATCTGTCTGTCTGAGGATGATGAGGATACACTGACTGTGGGCCTACATTCCTACTTTCCAAAGGCAGGCGACATCTGTCGCTTATTCAAGAACATTTTCTCTTTAATCGAAACAGGATGATGGGATGTCGATTCCTCCTTTTGTCGATTCCTCCTCAGAACTCGTTACCTAGTCCGGGTCTCCCTTATAGACTTAAGACGTTGTTCGTGAAACTCTTCTTAGTTCCATATCTTCATGGACGACGGTTAATTATGTTGCTTCTGTCAGGACATTCTAAAGGGTCTAGTCAGGGCAGCAACCATCGGTCGGGGGAGTAGTCACGTTGGACATTACTGGCATGTCTGGACGCTGTAACACTAGCACGTCTAGGTTTCTTCCCCTTATTATAGGTCTTATCAAGGGCGCAATAATCCCATGGAATCCCACGTCGAATACGGGGAATTATATTCCATAGGAATGTCTCTAAGGTTCTCTTTAGCTTTCCATGTTTAACACATGGTATGTCACTGGTTTAACGTCTAGTAGAGATGGATCAGATTGATCATAACCCTAATAAGAGTGGATCAGATGGGTGAAACCCCTGGACGGAACACTAATGATGGGACCATCATGTCGTTTTTTACCCAGTTACTGCTAGGGGAAGTGAAGAGGTGAATTGGCCTGATCTCATTGGGATATGGCAACCTGGGTAAGAAACAGGATGGATGATTGGGAGTTCACTGATGTGGAGGGGGAATGAGATGGAACTGACATGAAGGAAATGGTGATATTGGGCCTGGGCCTCGAAGTGACTTTACACATATACCGGTGGCATAAAATCAATGTCTGCGTAGTTCAGGGGGCGATGGGACACCTGAGGAGGCAACCGATATGGACGGGACCCATAGGAAGTTGAACCTTTGGGTTAAGGCATGAAATTTTGGAAACACATATGCTAGGGAGAAAGAATAGGATGAGACATGGGTGATGGGATGGAACCTCAGGGAGGCTTCCCATATACCTTTCATTGGCAATGATAAAAGTCCACGTAGTTCACAATGTGGCATAGAATCGGGGTGTGCACAGTATACAACGACCTGATGATATATTGGTGATTATGAATGGTCAACATCTAGAGGTTGGTCTGATACCACTGGGATGGACCAAAGATATGGGTCCCAAAAAAGGAGACTACAACATCTTATCATGAGATGAGGTTAAAACGGCTTGCCGCTGAATGAGGAACAGAACGAATTAATGTTAGTCGGGAAACACAACTACTTACCTTCGATTGGGGTTGGACCTTAGGGAGGCTTCCTACATACCTTTCCATGGAAAATATCAAAGTCCTCATAGTTCATAATGGTATGGTGAACCGACATGAAGTGGTTGGGACCAATGGTTGTTGGGATTGAACCTTAGGGAGACTTCCTATGTACCTTGCCTTGACATGGATCAAAGTCCACGTAGTTCAGAATGGTTTTGGTGAACCTACGTGAAGGGGGTTGGGACCAATGGTTGTTGGTAATTAACCTTGGGGAATCTTCCTATGTACCTTTCCTTGGCAAGGATCAAAGTCCATGTAGTTTAGAATGGTTTTGGTGAACCGATGTGAAGGGGGTTCAGACTGATGGTTGTTGGGATTGAACCTTAGGGAGGCTTCCTACGTACCTTGCCTTGGAAAAGATAATGTACATGTAGTTTAGATTGGTTTTTGGGATTACACCCTAAGGTGGCCAGAGGGGATGTCATGTCCGATGCTTTCTCTAATCCCATGTGAGTCATGCTTGGTGTGAGATAAAAGTGGCTGGAAAGATCTGATGATCACGTTGTGAACGGCATGTCCAGGAGGGAGGCCTGAGTGGTGACAAAGCCCAGTGGGAGAGGGATAGGGTAACCTAGTCCCTTGTGCCCATCTCACCTCTTGGTAATTGGGATAGAATAAGAATGGAGGAGTATGGGTACTACCTCCTGCAAGAAAGGATAGGGGATTACACCAAGGTGGTTTCCCTTTCCCCGTAGATAGACACCTCTCCACCAAGGAGGATCTCATTCCATGTGAAGAAGATTTCACTACTGTGGAGACCAGTGGGTGTTTAGAATGTCCGAGACAGGGCTCCATGCGTGTGTGCCATGGGGAGAGGCTACAGTTTAACTTCATTTGATGAGGACGATGGTGCTTGGCAGTTTAACATCCCGCAGCTCAGACGATGAAAGTTCACTCTGCACCCCTTAGGACTTGCATACATGATACCTCCCACCCCTTGGGGAAGGGAATGCATCATCAATTATATGGGGAGTGGGTGTTATTGAGTAATCAAATGAGGGGTCCATGTAAGCGTGGATATGCGAAGAAGCAATAGCCGTTATTGTGCCTGTGTGAAGAAGCATGAGGCAAAGAAATGAAACGTAATGCACCACCCAAGGGACATTGAAATCAATTCATGAAAACCATGAGGGTCACATAGGACAAGGAGTTTCAAGGCAAAGGGATTCATAGGAAGAGGCATTATAAAGCTCTCATGATCCATGTAGTGGAGGAGATTCGGAAATGGGTACGTTTCACGATGTGAAGTGGCCTAACCTAGGCTTAGGGCATTGGTGCATATGGAAGGTGCATCACGAAGTGGAATGGAATTCAGGGAGTAGTGGTTCATGAAGCAAGGGTGCCCTGCGAAGCATAGAATTGGGATTTAATGTGCTTCACGAAGCACAATGACCCCTTCCTTGGCACGTGGGTAACATGTTCATGGAGGGTATTTCACGTAGCATAAGTGATATGTGAAGACCCAAGTTACCTTGGGGATACTCTACCTTCACAGAGGCCTATAGGATCTGCGGAGGGCAAGCCTCTCTAAATAGGGGTTGAATTTGAGAAAAGTAAAAGTCACTTCGTGATGATAAAGTACCTTGAAGAGATCATTGTTTATAGAGCCAAAATTGCTTCATGATTTGGGATCTAAGAAGGAGAAATGTTGGAGGATCCATCATTCGGGATTGAGGGAAGCTCGGTATTTATATGCAAGAGGCACCGTGAAGCAGAGATCTCTTAGTGTGAATATGCATGGCACTTTTCTGTAACTGCGGAGCCTCCCACATCCTTGCTCTGTGGTGGCTTCACAAACATCAAACGGGTTCTTGGAACCCCTCGCCTCCCTACTCCGCGGTAGATTCGTAAATGTCAAACGGGTTCGCAGATCCTCCCGCCTCCTTACTCTATTGAGGCTCTGTATAGGGGAAGCTTTGTGTCAGCCGCGCTACTGCGGGGCTCCCCGCATAAGCTTCACAAGGCCACCCAAGGGCCTCACATTTTTTTCTTATTCTTCCCAAATTTTGGCGCCAAAAATATCATATTAAATTATATCTAGATAAATTCCCTAGAAATGATGATGAGGCGGCCTTCATGAATAAAATTCCAGATGCTAATGAGGTATGGTGTCTTATGTATGCTATGGTCTATTCTATACAAGACATAGTATTTTCTGTTTGTACTCTGAGAAGGGTTATGAAAAACCTTGAAAGCCTCAAAGGATTTCCTTGAATTTTTTCATCAGGTATGTCTCTATGTATGATAAATTTTTCATTCTATATGTCATAATTAGTAGTTTTAATAATGAAATATTTGGTTTTGATGACTCTGATTATGTAGTAAATTTTGATGCTAAAAAATCAATCACTATTTTTTTGTTCTTTCATATAGAGGAATAGTCTCATAGAAATGAAATATGAAATTTGTGGTTTCACTATTAACTATTGGGGTAGAGTATACAGCCTTCTTAGAATCCATAAAATAGGACATATGGTTGAAAGGATTTCTTTTCTATTTTTCTTTATCTGCTGATAACATAATAGTCCCCTATGATAGCCAGTCGACATTGCATATGTCTGTGAACTATGTATGAGATGGTACATAGAAGAACATCAACATTATAATTCATTTTGTTAGGGATGGTATATAATTTTGGATAGTGAGTGTCACTAAGAAACCCATGGGGGAAAATCTATACGATAGTTTGACTAAGGTCATACCAGTATCTTATTGTTTTCACCATCATAAATTAATGAATTTAAATCCAATCCTTAATTAATAATTGTTTCACTCGAAAAACACCCCATACATATTTATTTAAAATATCAACACATAGAATGCATGTATTTATGTAGAAATTCAGGAACCACCTTCCTTTTTATTATAGTTTCTTTCTGGTCAATCACTCTCCTCTAATCAAAGTCGAATCGAGAGAAATTGTGATTTAAGATAATGGGCCTGAAATTAAGAAAAAGGTAATCATGTGTATTTATCATTAAAAATGGTAATATGAAAATGAATATAATCATGAGGAATTGTAGCCTTACCATTACCTATCCAATTCACCTGACGAAATTCAAATTTAAGCTTGTATGATTACGATAGGCCAAATCCTAGAGGATAGGTGAAATTGGAACCCATAGCTAGTTGGAGGTTCATAAATGGGAGAATAAAAGGTGGAAGTAGATTGATTAAAGGAGGGTTAATTTAATAATTTTACACTTTTTAATGAACTGTATGGTTAGGCTGCATGGTATTTCTAACCATGAACCAACCATGTGGTACCACTGTCCAAAGGAATTTCTACTGTGATCGGCTAGGAGCTTGGTTTTTCAAACCATGAACAACTAATGTAGATACTCTATGCTAAAAATTATAGGAATTTTTAATGGCCATGAACCCCAACTCACATGGTTTTTTTACCATAGTATAGTTGAAATGGGCTATATGGTTTGGCCGCAAGGTTTGAGATACATGGTAAGCACCAACCATGCACCCAACGTGTGCCTAGTATTGTGTCTCCTGATATTTGGATCTCGAAGCATGGCACTCTCAGAACCAAACCAGACCACTAGTACACTTAATTATATTTAAGAACCTATTTAAGAACAAAATACTAACATTTTTTAATTCTAAAATTTACACTTTGAATGGAAATTTAAACATTGGCATGTCCACTAAAATTAAATTTCAAATTTACCCACCCATTACAAAACCAGGATTTTATAATCTCCCCACCATTCAATGGTTCATCAATAAGATATTTGGTATCAATAAGAGATGTTACCAAAAATAAAAATCTCATAAAAATAACCCTATACTTCCCTGGTCACTCAGTCACATGTTTAATTCCTCTTATTTCACACCACCTTAGGAATTACCTACCTGATCGCTTCCCACCCCAACCGAACATTGTGATGGTTCCACTGACCATCCCCTGAGAAGAAAATTCTTCAAATTACCTACCATTAATCCTTCACCTAATCTGGTGATAAATCCAAATCTACATGACACATGGAAACCATGAGTCCTATATCACAATCGATGCCCAAAATTCATGCATCAAACTTGTGCTAAAATGTGACCTCACGTCATATATAATTATATATATGCATGGAAATAAAATGACCCAATGCCTAAAAATCTCATACCAACCACAAATCCTTTCTAATTCCTGCTTAGTAACCATTTCATGGTTAGTTCAATTACAACATGTGCACCTCATAAACTCATATAAGTTGGATCCAAAAACAAATGGACATACCACGATCAATGTGTACCTATAACTATCATTAGCTCCCCAGCATGCTCCAACCCTTCAAACATAATATCATGTACCTAGCTTAATGCTCCACTTCCCAAGGCATGACCTCCTTATGAAACTCTACTGTATTCCAACTATTGACCCCACTACTGGGTCTATATCTCTCCTAAATGGCCTATGAATGTATTAGTATCATGTATACCAGCTCCTAGTACCACTACCAATCCTACCTCAAATCCATGATTCTGTTCCAGTCCCTAACTCCCAACTGTGTAGGAAGCATTCCTGTAAAACAACTCCATGTTCCCAATCTGGATTCATTTCCTACACTCCTTCAGAGGTAACTCACATTAGGTATGAACATGACATGTCTTAACACACTGGAAACACACTATCGATGAACCAATCCTTGATGGTTTTCTTGAATATCAAACCTATCATATTTAATAATAATCTTCACAGCCTCACTTTCCCCTACGAGAAGCATCACTACCCGTCTCACCTTGAACTATCACACGAATTGAGTAATTCTTGTATTTCATGTTTTCCTGATCTATAAGCTCATTATTTTTTGCCTATTAGAACAAGTTCAACCTGAATATATTTTCTTGTACCCTGATGGAAATCCTCAAACCATTTCAAAACACCTCACCTTGGTGTTTTCTTCACCTACCATATAATGGGAAAATAGGTATAGGTCTTTGAAACTCACCACATAATCCATAATGGATGTATCCCCCCTACATCAAAATCATTAACTCTTTGGATAATTATACACTCAAAGTCTTGTGGAAGAAATTCTATAATAAGCTGGCCATGAAATCCTTACATTGAAGTCCATGATATCTACTACCTTGTACCTATACATCCCACCAGTGCTTTACTGATCTTATGAGAATGTATGTATCCATATTCACCCTTTGACAATGGGGTACCTAGATCTGGTCAAATATCTTATGCACAAACTTGATATATTTCTCCACTTCTTGTGATCCACCCTCACCCTGAAATAATGGTGGTTACTGTGACTAGAACTCCTGCATCACATAATACTTGGATAGATCATCTCTCTAAGCTTCCCTATCATTAATTTTCATGACTCAAAACAATTCACCCTGATTTTCTCATTAATATATGACCCAAAATGTGAGGTATTTTCTGGTTTCCATTCCTACCTCAGATCCTCCAACCGTAGTTTACGATCAACCCAACCCTCAGGGGCCTCATTATAACCCTCTTGGGCCTCATCCCTTTCACACTCTCATGGAACCACAAATCTATACTAAAGATGGTCCAACATATCCTTTCAAGATGGAACCACAAAGAAGACCAAATACCATTTTCAATAACTATAACCACAATATATATATATATATATATATATATATATATCAATTTGGTAAATCATTATCAGAAAACAAATCTCACTACCCTTACACTTCCTTGCCACACCAATTTAATATATTGTACAACATTATATCTTGATACCAACCTATATTATGGTTTTGTATCACATATCATGCACATCAGATATCATCTGCATGGGGTGACTATGTATAATGTCCCCAAGAAGCAATAGATGAAAATATTTTTTATAATTTTGTTAAAAATTTAAATAGATCACCCCATTCGTTTATTCATTCCTACCGATATCACAGTCAGACCCATACATACGATATATACAGGATCACATATCATTTATTTAGGAACCAAAAATCAGGTATGTGTGAGTATAATTCCACCAAAAACAATTAAGGAAAATGTTATTTATCTTTTTGTTGACACTTTAAATATTCCAAACCCTTTTCATGTATTATATGTTCTATAAATAAGTCATAAGAACTTACACGTATATTATGATCATAAGTGCCAACCATGATTCTTAAATACCCATCCCCTACCATACTAGGCTATGTATTAAAATCTTATAATAAAATAACATCACACCAATGTGTTCCACTTGAGGCGTAAATAAATTAACTGTAAAATAAAAAAGCATAACATAAATATTCCACCCCTAGAAACTGTTTTTCACCCCATGCATGGTGATGCATTCCCCCCAAACATGAGCTCTTTTCCTTGTTCTGACTACACCCTACACTCTAGTCAAACATAACCTAACTAATAAGATAAAATAAATAATTGATACCATTTGAAACTAATAAAATATAGTTTCCATTTTATACCCATATATTGTGATAATGTAAATAATCTCCAATAAAGAACCTCATCTTATTCCATTTTTAATTCTCCAACCAAGGATCCTCTTAACTAATACTCTAGGCTGATGGGATACTAGGGCATAAGCATGCCTTCCCATATGAAAATGGATGCCAACTAGTAGCAATGGTTTATTAGGTAATAGTGTGGAGACTATACCATCTTTTGATGATAATAAAAATGGCCATAATACCTTGGATCAGTGAAAGAAAGTTTCCAAAATCAGCTGAAACATTATTAACAACTCATTGGAAGAAATAATAAGTAACACAAATAACAATCTAAAAGCATAAACCTAACTACATGAAATATAATGTATACTTGACAGAAAATCATAAAAAATATACATGAAAGATAACTTGCAATGGATCATATAAGGACCTACTCAAATTCCCTAAAAAGAAACCGATAGTTGATGAAAAGTGTAACATCCCGAATATTTAAATCCTAGTAATAAATTATTTTACTAAATAAATTAAATTATAATAAAAAACACTGATTTATTAGTTAGGTTGAATATTTAAAATTATTTAATAATACATAGAAAATACTATTACCTAATATCAACTATGTTTTTATGAAAAAATTATTGTTTTCAAATATTATAATATTTTTAAATAAATTATCTTAAAATAGAATTCAAAATTATAAAAGAAAATAATATTTGATAGATTTATTTTGATTAGAAATTATGTTTTAACATAAATATATTTATTTGATTATTTTTAAAATATATTTTTTGTATTAATCAAATAAAAAGATTATTTTTGAGGATTATTAAATTATTATATATAATTGACAATATGTTTTTATATAATAAATCAATTTTTTAATTAAGATAATTATCAATAATAATGGATTGTATAAAATTTTATAAAAAATATTTTCATAAAAAAATATTTTAAGGAAATTTTAATTTAGCACTTAAAAATGATTTATATATTATAGATACATAAATTTTTAAATTAATTATAACAATGAAATTTATTATAATTTAAATCTAAAAATAATGTAATAAGTTATGTTTTATTTAAATTTAATATATTTAAAAATGATAAATAAAAAATAATAATGACAATTATAAAATCATGCTCATAAAAGTTTTAATATATTTTGATTATAAAATCATGATTTTAAAAGGTAATATATATAATTATATGGGAAATATTATTATTATTGAATTATGAAAACTATAAATTTATGAATTATAAATAAATAATATATATTAAATTATTTATAAACGTAAAAAATAAAATTCCTCTAATTATATAAATATTATTATATCAGATATTATGAATATGAACTAAGAAATGAATGAAATTAATTGAGAGTAAAATAAAACGACTGTAAAAATGAAAAATTAGACAAATGAGGGGTATGAACCAAATATTTGTGGAAGGGATGCTGATTTTAGGAGAGGATCGTCAAGGGTTTTGAGGATTTGAACCAAGAGGTGGTCGGCAGAAATTGAATCTTCATGAGTCTCAGTAGGTTGAAGCCAAAGGATATCAGACATAGTTGAGGAGTTGTGAATGAGCTGCAACTCTGGTAGAATGTTTGAACACAGATCTCTGTTGATGCTGAGGGGTTTGAGCAGAAAAGATGATGAAGTTCTAGCTCAACTCGAGTGTGTAGTCCATCGCAAGTCAGATTCGAATATCGATGAGTATCGCCTGCCAGATCTAGGCTCGGTCAGTGTTTCGAGCAAAGTGGGATCGACCACTTAGGCTTTAGATGCATAAACAAATTTCAACCTTGCAGATCTCTCCACGTTTTACAGGTCTTCAAGTAGGTATTTTTTTAAAGTCCAAATATTTTAGAAATTGACCAATTAAATATGGTAATTTTTTCTTTTTATTCCTATCTACATCCTCTTTCCCATATATTGTTGTTTTTCACTAGTTACAATTGTAATCGAAATGTTTTTCAATATTTTTTTTCTGAATTTTAATCCTCCTGAATAATCAATTTTTCATTATTCCAATTAATATCCATACACTATTTTTCATGTATCATAAATAACTTCCATACATTGAATTCATTTTTTCTATCATTTTACAATCGTTCCTTCAATGCACTGAATTTTATCTTCTGACATAGTTTTCAACTTTAATAATTCATATCAATACTTGTTTATTTCAATTTATCTTCAATTTTGGCTCCAATATAGATCCATATTTGATCTATTCTTTTAAAATTCAATAATAAAATGTGTAAATATATGTATTCCTTATCACCTCTTGTACTATAATCCAAACACTAAATATAATCTCCTTGGAAGTTGATGTAAAATTATCACATATTATGTATTGCTAAGTGTTTAAAAGAGGGATTGTGTAGTAGTAGTCTAGAAGGAATGATAAAGTGCAATGTTTCTCTATGTTTTTTATGTGTTTTCTCATTCCAAGAGAATGATAGATAGTGAGTGAGTGATGATAATTGATTTTTCTTTCTAGAATAAGAAGATGGAGAAAATTTCACCAAAAAATTGTTATGGGAAAATATTTGATTTCAAATATATTTTTAAGGGATTAAATATTTATTTAATTTAAAATAATTAGTTTTAAGCTCAATTTATTTGACTGGAATTAATTTTCTTTTCTAAAAGTATAAAATTTATTCTCTTATTTATATATATATATGAAATCTTGTTCAAGAATTTATTTTTAAACATTTTATTTTTCAATCATTTGAATAAAAATTTTAGAACAACTTATGTATAATGGACTATTTATTTCTTAATTTGTATGATAAAATTTATTTTATATGGTAAATTCCACTTTAATTTATTATATATGAATTATATTTATGAATATATTAATGGAATTTTGTTTGGTTATTCAAATTTAGAGAGAAATTATGATTTCAAATTCAGTTATATTTTTATTTTAATGAAAGTTGGATTTATAATTTTAAGACTCTTATTAAGGGGACTAAAATTATTGAAAATTATTGAAAGGATTCCATAAAATTTCTTATGTCATTTCAAAAATTTCATATTTTAAATTATGATAGAAAATAATAATGTTTCATTTGTATTGTTTTTATTCTAAAGGGATTTTTAATTTATCAAATTCTAAATGTTTATATTTCTAAAAATTGAAAATGTTAATTTTGCTGAATAAATAAAATTTAATATTTTAGGTCATTATTTATATGTATTAATTAATTGAATATATAATTTTATGTGTGCATGTAAATGTATAAAAATGAACTTAATACATATTATGAGATATGGATATCATCTTCAACTATGAAATATCACACATTTATAATATATACACTAGTTTTTAATATTTATATATATATGGGTATTGAATAAATTTCATTTTTCTAGGAAACTAATTTCAAAATGGGTTTTTTGATTTAAGTGATTTAAATTTCAAAAAATTAATGTTAATTATTATTTCATTGAAATTCCATGTGTACGTAATGTATAAAAGTAAATAGATTCAGTTTCTCCAATTTAGTAGTAGTTTTCTTATTAAAATATATGTTAATTTATTTATATTATATATGATGTCAGGTTTATAAAGTAAAAACTCTATTGAAGGTGTATATATATATAAGGAAAGCATAAAATGTTTTTAAAAATTTAGGAACATGAACATTATAAATAAGGTGGGAATTGGGGAGTGAACAAACCTCTTAATAAGTGGGTAGGCCCAAGACAACCTTAAATGTTTCATGTGGCCTCATGGTTTTGTTTTCTGATGGTTTCCTAATATTTTCTAATAAATAATTGGATTATTTAATTATGTAAAGTATTTTTAAAATTGATGGTATTTTTCAAAGTATTTTTTGATAGAATGTTCAAAATAAGTATTTCTGAAAGGTTTATATATTTCTAATATTTATATTTTATAAAAATTATTTTAATATAATTTTTATTATTAAAGTTTTAAACTAGTTTTAAAACCACTTAATGGGAAATTTTAATCTCATCCCTTTATTTTCTACGAGTTTCTTAAAATTTCTAATCTAAACATATTTTCTTTTAGAGTCAGTGCATGTGATGAAAATTGATTTATTTTATTAAAACATTGAGAAATTGTAATATGTTTCCAAATTTCTCCTTAATCTTTTCCTCGATTGTATTCAGTGTTATGTATTTTTTTAATTATCTATGAATGAAAAAAAATTCACATGATTTTAATATACTCAATTCTGAATCAAGGGTTAGGGGAGTCACATTTGTTATAAGAGGAAAAGTCTAGACATCTTTAGAGATTAGATATTTTATTTTGGGGAAAATAAAATTTATGTGATAGAATTTTCATTAGATAACACAGTTCCCTTAAATGTTCTAGTTTTCATAATTGTGAAGATGAAAATTCAAAATTTTCTTAAGTTTGATGAAAAAATTGCAAGGGAACAATTTATTTAAGGGGGAAAACGTAACATCTCAGAAATTAAAGTCTTAATAATAAATTATTTTTTTAAATTGATTATTTTTTAATCAAAATAAACATTGAATTATAGGTTTGGTTGAATATTTATAATTATATAATAATAATTTGAAAATAATATTACTTTATATAAATTATGATTTTATGAAAAATTATTTTTTTCAAATCATATATATTTTTTGAAATAAATTATTTTAAATTAGAATTTTAATTTATAAAAAATTATTATTTTATAGAATATGTTTTAAAAAATAATTTTTTAATATAAATATATTCATATGATTATTTTTAAAGTATTTTTTATTATTACACAAATTGGATGTTTATTTTGAAGGATTATTAAATTATTATATGTAATTTTTTTTGATATTACAAGTAACTATTGGAATTAAAATGATTATCTTTAATAATGGATATAATATAATTTTATAAAAAGATGTTTTCATAAAATAATATATAATGGGAATTTTAATTTAGCACATAAAAATGATTTATAAATTAATATATACATAAATTTATAAAATTATTATAAAAAATGAATTTATAAAAATTTAAATCTAATCATAATATTATAAATTTTGTTTTCATTAAAGGGTATTATATTTTCAATAGGTTATATATTAAATTATAATGATAATTATAAAATTATGTTTATTAACATTTTAATATATTTTGTTAATAATATCATGATTTTTAAAGGTAATATATATAATTATAATAATAATATTATTATTTTTAAATTATGAGAATTGAAAATTTATGAAATTTAAATAAATAATAACTTATATTTTATTTATACACTTATAAAAAAATTCTTACAATTATATAAATATTATTATATCTGTATAGATGAATTTGAATTTAAAATTGAATAAAACGAAGTGAGAACAAAATAAATGAAGGTAAAAAATGATAAATTGGATTAGTGAGGGGCCTCAACCTCATTTTGGTAGAAGTGTGGCCATGATCAGGAGATTCTCGCCGAGGAATTAGAGGATTTGAATAGAGATAAGGTCATGAGTTGAGCGAATATCCTCGGGAGGCTGAGCATGTAGATGCTGAAGGAGACCAGATGCAATCGAGGAGTTGAGCTTGATGTACGACTATCATAAAATGTTCAAACGGAAATATCTGTTGATGTTGAGGGGTTAATATAGTGTTGAGGAAGATTTTCAAGATAAAAACTTTTTTTAAGGTCACAATAAGTTAGATTCAAATACCGATGACTGTCATTAGATGGATATGCGCTACGTTGGGGTTTATAGTGAAGGGGGCTCTACCACTCATGATTCAAATGCATAAACGACTATCATATTTGGCGATCTCTTCTTATTTTATAGATCTGGAATTAGGTATTTGTTTATTGTATGAATCATCTAAAAATCATCCTATTAAATATCTGAATTGTATGTTTTTATGCATATCATCATCAGCTTTCCCTAATTTTTTTTTCACTCGTTACAGTTGTAATAGAAATGTTGGTAAAATTTTTTTTAATGATTTTTCTTTCTATAATGTTGTTAATTTGTCATTAGTTATACTTATATCTGTACACTATCTTTCATGTATCATAATATCCTTTC
Organism: Viscum album; assembly: GCA_963277665.1. Classification (NCBI taxonomy): domain Eukaryota; kingdom Viridiplantae; phylum Streptophyta; class Magnoliopsida; order Santalales; family Viscaceae; genus Viscum; species Viscum album. The sequence continues at coordinate 349,912,986 of OY728140.1, forward strand.
ATAAATTGAATTTAGGTTTTATGTCATTTTCTAGCAGTTTCCTCGATGCATTAAATTTTCCATTATGATGTGGTTTTCAACTTTAACAATTGACATATTTTCTCATTTATTTTAATTTATCATAAATTATGGATAAAATATATATCCATTATTAACATATTCTTATCAAACACTATGATCAAATGATTAAATGTAGTTTATTATCATATAATTCACTATAAGATAATCTGGGAAATAAAATCACCTCACAAGTTCAAATAAAATAATCAAATATTATGTCTTCCTAAGTGTATACATGGTGGAGTGAATAGAGGAAATATAGATGTCAAGACAAAGTTCCCTATTTATCTGTGTTTCACTATGTGTTTTTTCATTCTTAGATAATGAGTGATAGTGAGTGTAAGAGAAGTTTTTTGAGTGTTCTACCTAGAAGATGAAGATGAAGAAAATCTCTAGAAATAAAAATATGTATGGGGAAGTATTTACTTTAAAATAATTTTAAGGGATTAATTAAGTATTTAATTTATAATAATTAATTTTATTCTCAATTCATTTCCAAGTGATGTTTTTTATTTTTTAGAAATATTCAATTTATTTATTATGTTTATGTATATAGAAAGTATTGTTCATGCCTTTATTTTCCATATTTTTAATTTTTTAAGTATTTGAATAATTATTTCAGAACTACTTATGATTAAGGGACTATTTATTTATTAATTTTTATGATAAAATTTATTTTATATGAGAAATTTATCTTCTATTTATTTTATAATAATTATATTTATGAGTATATATATATAATATTATTTTTAGGTTATTCAAATTTAGATAGAAATTAAGATTTCAAATTTAGTTCTAGTTGTGTTTTATTTATATTTTTAAGACACTTATTAAGGGGATTACAATTCTTCAAAATTATTCAATATATACCATAATATTTATTATGTTATCTCAGTAATTTTTATTTTTAATTATGACATAAAATAAAATAAAAATTTGTAAATTTTTTATTCAAAATATATATTACTTTTACAAAAATATAAATGTTTATATTTCTAAATAGATAAAATGGAATTCCTTTTGAATAAATAAATGTTACTATATTATGTTATTATTTATAAGTATTAATTAGTTAAAACCATAATTTTATATATTCATGTACATGTACAAACATGAATTTCATTCATATTATAATATATGACTTTTATCTTTTACTATGAAATGGCTTGAATTTATATATATGCACTAGTTTTAATTATTTTAATATGTATGTGTATTTAATCAATTATATTTTTGTAGGGAACTACTTTTGAAAAGTTTTTTGTGGGTTAGTTGAATGAAATATCAACACATGAATGTTAATTATTATTTCATTGACATTCCATGTGTTATAAAATGTCTATAATTGAAGAGATTTTGTTTATTTAATTTTTTAGTATTTTTCATATGAAAATATATGTGAATTTATTTATATTATATACGTTTTCAAGTTAATAAAGTAAAAACTCCAATTAAAGTGTTTATATAGGGGAAGATGATAATGTTTTCATAAAATTAAGCACTTTAGCATTGTAAATATGTAAGGGAATTGGGGAGTGAACTCATCCCTCTACATGTGGGTAGGCCCAAGAGAGCATTTAGTTTTTCATGTGCCCACATGGTTTTTTTCTCAAGCATGCTTAATATTTTCTTATAAATCACTTGATTATTTTATTAAGTAACATATTTTCAAAATTTATGGTATTTTTGAAATGAATTTTCAAAATAAGTAATTTTTAAAGGATATGTATATAATATTAATATTTGATATAAATTAATTGAAAATAATTCTTATGAATAAAGGATTACATTGGTTTTAAAACCCCTTACTAAGAAATTTTATGTTCATCCGCTATTTTAAAATATTTTTCACAAGTATCTTAAAAGTTCTAAGATGAATCCTTTTCTATTGCATTTTGTGCATGAAAAGAAAAAGGATTTATTGTAATACAGATTTGATAAATTTTAAGATATTGTATAATTTATCTAGAACCTAGACATGAAAAATTCTTATATTGTATTTTTTGTAGTGTATTTATTTAGTCATCTTTGATAGAAAAAAATATGAAACATTTTTATGTTCTGAATCTGGAAGTGTGATTTCGGGGCGTCACAAAATTAACTACCATGGTCAATTTTCTATACATTTCATGCACATGTCCATCCCTGATCTCTATGGTCCATCTCCTAAGTCTGATCCCTTACCTAATCTCAAAACTGTAATGTCTACATACATCCTGAGGGGCCTGTGTAGGTTGTGAGTATGAATTCCATAGGCTACCACCAATGGGTTCTTATCTTACATATATATTTATGAATGTGTATGAATACCCAAATAAACAGAAACTGAAATCCTACATAAAAATACATTACCCAATTTACTCATTCTCAACAAAATTGATAAAGATTTTACCTACTTCAGCCAATGCCAATGTGGACTGATTTACCCATGGTCATTCGTACAAAAAGAACCAAGGTATCTCATCCACATACTTTTCATCTAGTGCCTCATGACATATAGTACCACACACACCAAATATCGAGTAATATCTGTATCCCATTAACATTCTAGATAAATGTATCAAAATTCCCTCATAATTTCACTTCAACATGCATTGTCATCTCAATATCCAAATGTCCGAAGGCATGATGAGATCCATCATTTTATGAATAATATAACACCATCGGCTCAACATCATAACATCCTGAGGAATATAACTATCCGGTATCCCATTATCCTGGCCCTTCGTCCATCACTATCATGGAAATACTCATCATCCATCTGATTGTCCCACTCATCATCAACCTTTCCCATCATCCATCAATTTCATGGTGAGCCTCGGTCTTATCTTATGGTCTTACTCACAATCAAACATGGCTTTATACAGTGATCACCGCCTCCATAACTAATGGTCAACACTATCCCCTAAGTCATGAAATATATCAATCCCTCAAGCCATAATTATTGGTCAATCAAACTCCAAAATTTCCATATTTGTGTCCACAAAACTCTCATGGTGCTATTGGCCAATCACATTGAGCATAAATCACCAAAATTTACCAAGACACACAAACCCACAACCTCGTTTCCACATGCATACCTTATCACCCATCAGTATCATGGTCATCGCCAGCCACCTAAATCAGATGATCACCAAACCACAATTCTGATGATCATCACCATACCATGTATTGTTGGCCATTACCTCAGTCAGATGAACTTTTTCATCTCAATTATAATAATTACATCACCCTGTTTATTCTGGGAAATTCCCAATATATTCCCATAGAACCGATTCAATTGTGTAACAATTTTAATAACTAAATTAACACATTTGGAATAACAGTCCCAACCAACTAAAAATTCATATACCCATCTTAACACACATAAATAGATAAGATCATTACCATCATCATAAAAAAACATCAATTAAATCATTAAAATCCAGTCTTTAATTAAAAGGAGTTTCATCCGGACAACCCCCAACACACACATATTTTAAATCTCAACCCATAACATTCATATATGAATGGAGAAAAACATGAAACACTATATTTTTTCTTATAATCCTTTTCTCATAAAATTATATCCTCTACATCGAGATAAAATAAAAGAAATTTGGATTCTAGACAAATGCACTGAAAAAATGGAAAAACTGTTCCCATGGAATTTGAATTCCAAACTCTGATATAAATTAATAATAGGATTAATAGGATTAATATCCTTACTCCTATCTATCCAACACACCATATTATGGTCGAATTTGAGATCATATGAGCTGGATAATAAAAATCCTAAATAATAGGAGAAATGGGAACCCACATCTAGAGGGAGTTCCATGTAAGGGAGAAGAAAAGTGTAGAATAAGATCAAGAGAAAGGAACATTAATTTCATAATTTCCCACATGTTAATGAACCACATGGTTAGGCCACAAGGTTTAGATAACTGTATTCAATCCATGTAGTACCACTATTCAAAGACACCTCCACCTCTAATATCATGGTGCATGGTTTGTAAACCATATGAATCCCATGAAGTTATCCTTTTCAAAAATCTGAAGACATTTCGATGGCCTCATTTACCATGTCACAAAAAATTTATAATAGTGATATAGTTCAAATGGGGCATCTAATTTTTGCTTCATGGTTAGCATTAACCATGTATAAATTTTTTTCCTGATGATAAGTCTCCCAAACATTGGTTGTCAAAGTTTATCACTCTAAAACCATACCGAACCATCCAGACATTTTCCCTACCTTAAAACCAATCTATGGTACATTTAATAATACAATATAAATCTCAAAATTATTTTATAAATCCAAATTCAAATTTTTTCCTGTCCATAAAACTATAATTTCAAATTTTCATGGGAATTCTAACCTGATACAAAAAACATAGAATGTTACATGACTCAGTCATAAGGTGTATATTCTCATCCATCTTGGATGTAATGAACCATATTTGGAAGAAAATATATATTAATTTAGTGGGAATCGTATTATCTCAAAGATAGTGGAAATATTATCTCAAAATCCATCATTATATCCCCCACTTCTATTTAGGAACCTCCATAATGCATAACAACCCAACTAGAACATAGTGATCAACCTTAACATACTGATAGAAAACACATCTTGATACAAACTATACCAAAATTTTCTTCAATATTTACACCATAAATTCTCACTCATGGAATGATTCATATCACATATGATAGGAAATAAAACCAGAGGTGACCTATGAAACTCATATAAAACTACCTCATGTATTATTGAAAAAATGAACAACATATATTGAAATAATACATGATGTTTTCTATCCTTTATCGATCCATCAATAGAATATATAGGAAGGAAATTTTCTCTCAAAACATCCAGCTCAATATCTCTTACATCATACTCCTCCACTTATTAAAACAAAAGAGTGTGTGTCATAAAAAAATATAAGAAAACCCTATGACTAACATCTTCCATATCATGATGTAAAGCTAAAGGATCCTCTTTCAATCTTTACTTCTCTTTATACTTATGAAGAACATCAACACATGTATTATTGGTCATTTCATAAGATATATATTTAACTTTTCCTCGGAGTTTAATATATCTAAAAAAATAACATCCTAAAGACTATGTTTTTTAGAGTAATGATGGAATGAAGAGGTTGAATTTCCTTTATATTTTTTTAGAAAGTATAACTAAATTTTATGATATTAAAAAAAATTAATGAAATAAGTTATATTAAAAGAGTAATTATTGTTGTAAATATAAATTTTAAAACTAAATTGAAAGATATTGATAAAATAATTCAATAATAATTCATAGGGAATCCCTATAACTCCTCCCCTCTTGTATCCCTGAGAGTTTTTTGTTTGAAAATTTTTATTTAATGGTTTTAGAATGGTACCCAAACCCTATATTTTTTTGGTGGTATATAGGAAACCCATGAAAAGAAGAACGACCCTTGGTTTTTATTGGACGGTACTATGAAATCTAAATACATGAATAGAGTTTTATAGTTTTTTCTATGAACCTAATCTCTAGAACTTTTAATATAGTGATCACCTATCCCCCTCATACTCAATGGCAGTAAACAACCAATTTTTCACTTCAAAGGTATTGATCACTTTTACCCTCAAATTCAATGGTATTGAGAACCTGAGAAAAGAGAAAAAAAGGAAAATGTTATGAAATACCTTTATGGACACCCCCAATCCAGAAACATGAATACAACAAGAAGACATGAAAGGAAGAGAGAAAATTTGTTATAGTTTTTGATACTAATGAAAATAATCCACAATGAGCTAAAAAATGATTTTCAAGGTACCCACATGTATCCAATAACCCCTAGGGTTTATTTATATCCTCCCATAAAATTAGGAATATTGTAGAGGTGTTAGGGGATGAAAATGTCCATTAGTTGATTAATTAAGAAAGAAGGGTCATATCCAAAGACAAAGTTTTTGTCTTCCATAATGCTAATAGATATTTAGTAGCACTGGGATAGAAGTTATGTTCTATCAATGTACCACTAGTTGTCCATAATTAACTTTATATAGATGACTCTAATGCTTTCCTTTGTGCTCCTTTTGATACATCCACTTGATTTAGTACCTTCTAGAGGAAACTTCAAAAATAGAAACAATAAAATAATTCAAAAAAAATGTTAAAAATGTAATTAGGTTTATATTATCATTAAAACCACCTAAGAGAGTAAGATTTAAAATAATATCCACATATTTTATGATCAAAGACACATAATCAATTAATAGTTCAAATATTGGCATGTTACTTTACTTATTAATAAAACATGAAATATTTTCAATATTTCAAAATGAATTTCAACAAATAAATTTATATAATTCAAAATTATATTTAGGAATTTATTTCAAGAATGATTTTATGAATGATTTCATAAATAATTAAATTTTAAAACTCCTCCCAATTTGTGAAAAAAATCCCAAAATTTTCATAATCCATGAATTATTCTATTTTGAAACCATTAATTTTTCAGAAAAATTGAAATAATTTTAAAATAATTTGAAACTATTACCTTTTTCCCCTTTTAAGATATAAAAATAGAACTGTTTAAATTTTTTATAGAAATCATAATTTTTCTTCCATCACCTTCCCCTCCATTGAAATTATCATAATGATCATAAACAAGGGCAAGATAAATAATTTTAATTCATTAATAATAATATGAGGTATATGTATAAGAGATAAAAAACTGGAAATTAAAGTTTCATTACCCATTATTTTTGATCAACAGAGTGCAAAAATGAAAATGATTTTGTCTGGAAAACATAAAAGTTAAAAAAAATATTTAGAAGGCCAATAACTATACATTGTATATGTTCAATTATTTAGAAAATAATATTTCATTAAATTTAATAGTAAATTAAGACATGATCTCAGTTTAAATGAAATATAACATTCAAATACAGACATACTTAAGTATTTTTCTAAATGGAGCATCACTATATGAATGGATTTATATATAAGAGGGGATATAGAACCCCCTAAATTAGAGAGTTAAAACCACAATCCATAATTCCAACAAAATCATACATTAATATGAAATTTTAAATAAAAAAATTATTTCAACTATCAAAAATGATTTTAAGAAATATAAATTGTTCAATAATGTTCTTTGGAATTAAATTTTGAGAGTTGATAGATGATAAAACATATTTTATCATGCTAGCATTTAGTAAACAATGAATATTTTTTTGTTTAGAAAAATTTCATATTTTAACAGATTTAGATACCCCTAAATGGAAGAATAATTTTAAAAATAGAAGGGGAAACCAAAACATATAAATCAAGAGTTGAACAAATAAAATATAAAAAACAAATTTAATTTAGTAGGGTAAAATAAATACATCACCCATTTCAATATTTAAATAAAAAAATATTTGAATCAAGGAAATCAATATTTAAAAAGTTTCATATTATTCAGTAAACCTCAAGTTGAAAATATTGAATACTACCAAAAAGTTGAAGATTGGTTGCTTTTTAAATAGAGAAATAATCTCTTGCATTACAAAGATAAAATAAAGACTCATTTCTAATACATTTGTAACTCCCACTTAATAAAATATAATCATTCTCAAGAAATGGGTTTTAGATATGAAAATTCCTGAATAACTAAGATTAAATTTCTAATTTCTAAATGAGATATCAAAAATAATTTGAAAAATAATTTCAAGAATTAAAACAAGAAATAATATTGTATTTTAATATTAAAATAGTGATATAAATATAAAAATAAATAATTATTCAAATATAGTGAACATAATGTAAAGGTCAATAACTCTTAAGAATATTAATTTAAATATAAAAAAAATTTCAGCATTCCTAAAATTAATTTTTAAAAATATGTTTCTAGTATAAACATTCCTATAAAAACAAAATAGACCAAAATTTATAAGGAATGTTTACAAAAAGCTATTAAATTAAATTAAATGATAATATTTATATAATTTAATATTAAAAGGATTGAGAGAGTTGAAAAATAATAAAGAAGTCACTACATAAGTGTCTCAGGAACCCATTATTCATGTACCGCATCACTCCTTGGGAATTGATCTGGAGAAATTATTCCTAAAAAATATTCAAGAAACTGGAAATTTTGGTATCCAAAATATGGTTCAAAAAAATTAGTAAACAAATATTTTAGAAAAAAAATTCCAGGGTTATTAATTTACATTAGATATGTGAGATTTAATAGAAAATATATTTGAAGAGGCATAGACCAATATTTGTCTAACATATGAGTCATTTTTACAATAATACTTATAAATCAAGTGCCAAGTTTGTTTTCAATAAATTTAAAACTTATATTAAGAATTACATCATACAGAAATGGTATTAGTGATATTTTTATATGAGATAAATTATAATCAAGAACAAAATTACATTTACCATGATTTTTGGGAACCCAATATAAAATTGAAAATTTCTCACCATGGGTTAACATAGCATGATAATTTATGAGTTATTTAATCATTGTTTATATGTTTTTAACTTCTTGTTACTCTTATAATTCCAATGGTAATTTATTGTTTTATTTTGATAGTTGATCCTTTACACTCAGAGTAAGATTATATTATTTTTCAATCACCTTTAATTTTTTGGTGAGATCACAAAATACATTTTTTTATTGTTCTCTAGAATATTTGAGATCTTCATAATTAAGATAGCTTAAGGAATAAGTATATTTGAATAAGAACAAGAGAAATTAGGATATTTTACCTCATAATGGGAAATAATGAATTTTGGGATTCCATAATTTAATTTAGATGAATAGATAGAGTAATCACTTTCACTGTAAGTTAAAACATTGAATGAATTCTAATTTTCCGTCTTTTCCTTCATCTCTTTTTTTGATAAGGGAAACTTCTACATGATTTGACCATTTCTCTTGAAACCATATAACAATACAATTAATTCACGATTTTTTATTCTTCTTTTTGGAATGATAATGTGATTTATTTATTTTCATTAACTAACATAGCTTTTAGGAAATTCCTTATTATTGGAATCACTTACGAAAGAATTTTCATAAATATGATCAAACAAAATGTTCTTATTTTTCTAATTGAACTTATATTATTCCTTCATGACTTTCCTTTTCATTGTAATATCATAGGTCATGAGTGACCCAATGTGTTTTAACACTAGAATGTTTTTAATTTCCTTTACTTCTAATATTACCATCACTTTGGGTGCCTAATATCTAGGAAATCTAAAATAATTTTCCTCACAAAAATATTCACTAAAATAAAATCACAAAAATTATTTATTTCATTACTAATATTAGTGTAACTAGTAAATGATTCAGTAATTGACTCATTAGGATGCATACTAAATCTTTAAAAAGTATGTTTTGTACATATCAAGATGAGAATCCATTACTCTAATTATAACATCCTAGGTAACCTAAAATGAAGATAATAAGTTCTTGATTGATGAATGAACATTGTCTCTATTTTCAATATATCTTAAAGTGAATATATGTGATTTACTTATAAGAAAAGCTGAGGATTATTGAAGTGGAGATTCCTTCAGAATTATTATGGATAATGTGGTGATTCTTAGAGAGTATTTATGGATCCATCTTATGGAATTATATTTCATTCTTTAAAAACTATTCTCTATAATTCATTGGATGTTAGGATTGAATAGTTCTTGGTATTTATTATGATTTTTTTGTACTGATCCTCAAAATAATTCAGTAAAAGTGTTGATAGTGAAGGAAATTTTTCTACAAAAAATGAAAGGCCATGAAAATATTTATTTTCATGAAGTGAAGATGAGTAATTAAAGAATATAGACATGAAAAATTTAAATATATATATATATATATATATTTAAGAGGAAACAACTCTAATTAATGGTGAACCGATCCTCATGGAATTGAATGCAAAAACGATGCTCTTGGGAATTTATATTCAACAAATAATAGATTAATAGTTGAAGAAAGTAATGAAATATTTCCTTATTAAGTGATAACCATATGAGATAGAACTATAATAATGTTCATATTTTGATTTTCATAAAGGATGATGAATCATAATTACTATTTTCATGAGGTTTTAATGACGGCTTAAGGGTGACCATGAAAAAATATACATTCATATAGTATTCATGATAAATGAATTTGGATATGAAGAAAATGTTGACAAGAAAATTAATGGTGGAATTATAGTTGATTTTTAGTTTTTACCAAGTATTTTTGGTGAGATTTTTTTTAAAATCATGGTATATTTCAAATAGAATTTATTCTATGTGTGTAAAAAAAATAGCCAACCGACTAAGAAGCTTGATCCAACCTCAACCTAAGGCACATGTGGGGGCTAGAAGTCTACCATTAATTTAAGAGGATATAAGGATCCACCTTTAAGGAGGCATGTAAAAAAGGCCTATTGGGAAAAAATCCCTCAAGGTATCATTGATGAATTTTTGAGGTGATTGTGTTTGTTGAAAAAGTGGGCCTTCGTGTTTTGTTTGTTGACAAAGAAAAACATGACGTAAAATTTTGTTGACAAAGGGTATTTCATGGAGACATGTCTAGTTCAATGGATGTTGTTAATGATCCATGATTGATTCAAGAATGAAGACAAAGGAATGGTCGATCTGGAGGTGGTTCAAAAAGAGAAGATACAAGGTGGCGCCTTTTTCTAGTGTTTGCCAAATTTTTGGGCCTCAAAATCGACAAATGGAGAAAAGTGTTTTTGGAAAAGGGACTTGCACGCTTGTGTCCTAGAGGATTGAAAACATGCACGCCATAATTTTTTCAAGATCAGGACATCAAAATATGGAAAAAGAAACAGGGGCGCCCATGTTTTTGGTTTGGTCACACAAGTGGTGGTTTGGTCGCGCAAGTGACTAGGGCGGCATAGGCTAGGGCGGCTTTACATGCACACCGAGAGGAGACTTGTGTGCCGTCACGTAGGGTTTCCATAATTCCTATAAATAGAGGACCACCCCTCTTCATTTTTTATTGAGTTCAACATTTAGATAAATTCAGAGCTCCCGTCGTGCAGGTTTTGTGGTCGCGCAAGTGGTGGTGTGGTCACGCAAATAGAAGTTGCGCGCCAGTTGATAGCTGCGCATCCAAAGTGGTTTGGGAGAGAAAGTGTGTGACTCGCCTGAGTATGGAGTTGGTGAAGGAGGTGTCGTGTACGTGGTTTGGTGACACTTGCACTCTAGGATCTGAAGAAGCGCGTCCGCTTACAGTTGCGTGCCAAAATCAGTATGGGCGTAAAAGGGTGTGAGTTGATCACGTTTGGAGTTGAAGAAGCTAGCGCCGCACAAGTGGTTGAGGTGAACTTGCATTCTGATACTTGAACACTAGATTGGAGAAGGGCCCCATGTATGGTTGAATCACGGTAGTGATTCAGGGCTGTGTGGAACCTAGAAGATTGCCCGATACCTTTGGTGCAAAGTGAGATTCATCTATGGGTGAAAGTTGGACGTCAACAGAGCATCTACATACAAAAGAGGATGTATTCATTTGCGATAATGAAGAGACCTACATGTCTATAAACTGTGAGTGGATCCTTTCTAGAGAAGTGAACAAAGGAAGAGGAAGAAGGTTATCCTCTCCACCGGCAGTGAGCCAGAGAGAGAGAGAAACATGGAGTGACCCTTGGGAATGCAGTGAGCTAACCCTAAACATTGTAAAGGCAGTGAGCCTGGGAATAGAAGTGATCTATCCTGAACTTTGTAAACAAAAGAGTGATTTTAGTGGATTTGGTACAACGGCACATCACTGTTGTATGCTCCTTGGACGTAGCCTAGTGAGGGTGAACCAAGTAAAAATCGATGGGTCCTGTGCATGCTTTAGTTTTTGTTTATACTTTTCTACAGGAAAGTGAGAGAAAAGAGTCTTACTCAACAGCGCGACAATATCAATAGGGGCAGTTGCTTATTCATTCATAACCTTATTCACCCCCCCTCAGGGTATCTAACCTAGTGGACCTAACAAGGGCCATGTATAAATTCTCAGTGGGTCCGTGTGTAAGACCTGTGGTGCAGACGGTATAAGTCGTGCATAGGTTGGGCCAGAGGCTAAATGGAAGCTTGTGGAATGCATGTGTCATGAACTATATGGGAATTCTGGTTATTATATATGGGTTCCAAAATCAATTATGGATCAATGAAATGTTGGACACCAATTAGTTGATATACCAAAAGGAAGGCACTATGGGCCTCTTATATGGGACACACTTTGGTGTGGAACAATTCACCCGTCATTTAATAATATGGATATGAAGATTGACATATGGTCTTATCTAAATTTTAAATATGATCTTTCTGATCTCTACAAAATATAATATTATTACTCCCCATGTATGATACCATCAATAATGAATCCCTCATTTTTGGGGGGTTGTAGACCGATCACCCACATAAGAACCTAGTCTCCATGCGAGATTCAAGGTTCATCAGGAGTTTGATATCAGTTATGTATATTTTTATACAGAGCATAAAAATGATTTGAAATTTTTTATGCGGTGAATGTATTATTTTTGGATGAGAGGAGAGTATATGTGAACCACCACATACACAAGTGAAAACCATTATATATAGAAAACAATATACACAAGAAAAGTAATTTTTAGATAAAGGTAGTTTAATTTATGGCATTACAAATTATATCAATATTCATTCCTTGTGGAGTAATTCTATGAAATCTATAAGAAAAATTCACAAATAAAGGAAAAATGTAAAATATTTCATGTGGAGATGGTGTGCAGTGAATCACTGTATTAGTGAAAATTCTATGAAGACTGATTTTTCATATTGTGATTTTTAATTTGAAGAGAAGAATATATCTGTTTACATCCATGATAAGAACTTTTTCCGAAGTTAGGAATGATATGTTGTGAGTGCATGCAGTGTTTTTTTGTAATGATATGTGGATGAGCTTAACTTTTGCCTAACCACAAAGAAAATTGAACTCTATATAGACATATAGTTTCTAGTTAGAAATATAGTTATGAAATATGCATACTATTTGGGGAATATATGGAGGAAAATTACTATGGGGAGAATATGCTTCATAGTAGAAAAACCGCTTTAGGAAATACCTAACATGTACACATTTTTTATCATATGATAAATTCTTGATAACCAAAATTTATTGCCTATATAAATAAGGCTAACTCTTGATGATCGGGAATAAAGAATTTTGGAGAAGTCTTTCATCGTGAGTGAAAGATCTTATATTTCTATAGTAGTGTTCTACAGAGTACATTTTTCTTTTAGTAAATGAATAAATTCCATGGATATAAATTCTATGTATATGGAATGATATGCTAATTACACATTGTTTGCATTTCATAAAGAGAGTGTTGCTTACTTTAAAAAGACCCAACATTCTATTTGAAGCATTATTAAGCGAATTTTGAAGAAAGGGGACCAATAGAATGAAATAAATTATATATATTGATCTATTATAATTTGATTTGTACACGATCAATTTATCATTTTGTTTCTAGTATAAAATTTTAAAATGAAAAGATAGTACACATAACATTATTCATTAGTCTATAAAAACTCATAAGTGCGTGATGTATTCGAGTTTAGATTTAGTAGATATATTTTTCTAAGTTTTGAATGTTTTATATTGTATAAAATAATAAAAAATAAATTATGTTCCTAACCAACACTTAATTTTTGAAGATATAACTTCATCAGAATAAAGGAGAATCATTTCTAAAGAATTTTACTAAGGAATATATGATCATTCACTGAAAATAAAACGATAATGAGAATGAAGATAGAATATATATCAGGAGAAGATAGTCAGGAATGAGAAATCGGTAATCTGAGAAGTACAAGATCATTCAATATTTGGGGTCAATATGTTTATAAATCAACGTTATTACTTCAAGATGTTTTTGAAGATCAGGATGTTTTTCATTAGTGAAATAGATCTGGTACAATAATGGTGAAAAATCTATTTCAATTGTTGCATAATAGACCAAAAGAAAACAAATATCATTACATTTTTGGATCAATGATATTGATAATAATGAGTTTATGAATGGGGTATATTATTAGTTATTATAGTGGCTCATGGTTGGGTTGTCAAACCAGTTTAAATGAAGGAGAACAGAACTTGTTTGGGGTGTATTACCAATCGAGGTTTATGATTTTTATGCTAGGGTGTAGAAATAGGATAAACTAGAGGATCAAAAACTATTTTGTAAAACCATTTTCTTCCGTATTAATTGCAATCAACTTCTTATATAGTGCGGAAATTTTGTTGGCAGGATTAACCAACATAAAAGGAGTTGTTCTTTACACCAAACCATGTAAATACCATTTGTTGTGCTCTCTATGATTATTTATACATACTATGTGATATTGTGAGATATCACTGAGTGTATTGATAACCATTAAATGTTGAGTGGTTTAATTCAAAATAAATAATAAACCACTGATTCACTAATTTATTTAATGGACATTATTAAGTGTTGATTTCAAGAAGTGTTTGAGTTACCTCATTTGGAGAAAAATGAAATTACTCATATGGATAAAAATAATGGATGATTCTTCAAAAAATCATGTTAATACGAAGGGAAAACTAGATATAATGTTAAATAAGAATCCAAAAGTTCATTAAAAAATACCAATAATTATATGTAATTAGAGTGGTATAAGTTGTAATTATTCATTATATTATGATACTTTTAATAAACCATGTCCATGATATAAGGATTGTGAATAAATTGTTGATCCTTATTTTTAATTAAAAGAATATATAAATAAATTTCCCGAACTTGCGTTCAAGTGTATATTTAGTACTATTAAGGGGAACATTTTATATAAATCTAATCTTGAAGAAAAAGTAGATAAATTGGAGGATTCAATAAGTAAAATGTTTAGAAAGTGAATTAATCTCATAGACCTGGTGGATGAAAGGGAAAAATCCATTTTTTATAAAGAATAAAAATAGTGGATGTATGTATATTTGAATTTTTTTTCGAGATTGTTTCTATAAAATCATTTCATGTAAATTAAAAATTGTACAAAGTGTCTATAAACATCAAGAATGATCAATTGGGATAAAAGATCCAATAGATCAAAAATATTTACCAATTTTAGAAATAAAATGTATTATTGATTAAATTGGGTGTTGAAAATATGTGGAATGACTCTGAAGATAATATGTAATTTGCTGATGATTAGAATAATTTCCTAAGTACATGATATCATTAAATGAAAAGTGGCAAATTTGGAACAGAATAATGTTGATACTTCATAATAAAATATTTATATATCTACTTAAACACAATTCCCTTTTAATGAATATACAATCAAATAATATTTATTGTATGGGAAGAAGGTCATTACAACATTTAATGATCTTTCTAAAGTAGCGGTGAAGAAAAATGGATCAATCATATCCCAATAAAATGATTTTTATAAATATAACTAAAAAATAGAATATTTAAATGAAATATCTATATATATATGGATGAAGAGAAATAGAGAAGATCCTACCAACATGTCAATGGTGGATGTAAGAAGATTCATCAGTGCAGATTCCCCACAGGTTTCCATGTAGGTTGTTATAAATACTAAAAAACATTATGCTACAAATTCTGGAAAACCTATAGAAAATAAAAGAAGACCAAGGATTGTGTGTCATTGTTGGTGATGAATTTTTTTATCATTGTGTAGTATATTTTGTTGTATCTATCATTTAAATTATAAGGAACAAAAGGAATCATATATAAAGGGGAATAATTATATTTAATTATATTTATCACCATTTATAGACTAAGAAAAATTTGTTATCTTCAAAAAGATTTGACATTCTTGGTTATGTTTGTGATGTTTTAAATAAAATTTGTCAAAAAATAAATGCATTCACATCTAAACATGTATAAAAACATAATGATAAGATAATACCACATTTGAATGATAATACAACCTTTTAAAGAAACCTAAAAAATTACTAAAAATCATATTACTCCCAATATGTTTCAGGACATGTCATCTTTGGACTCAATACATATGAAAGATCAGAAACAAAACAAGTCTATGAAGATAAATAGAAGTTCTAAATATTAGGATAAGGATATGAATAAAGTCACTCATGTGAATCTTTGTGGAAACTTTAAACAATCAGTCAACATTCCCAAAAACATTCTTGTGAATTTGAAAACTAATTTAAATAATTCCAGAAAGATAGAAGAAACATAAAAAAATATAATTCTAAAGGTAAAATGAATATTTCACATGAAGAAGGAAAATTTCATGATAGGATGTAATTAATGGAGAACTCATGTATTGAAAAATTTCCATGTGAGAGTTGAAATAAAGATTAATATAAAATAATATAGTGTTTAACAACATTTTTAACATGGGAAGAAGTCCTGAAGAAAATGAATATTTCATTTGAAGAATATTATGAGATGATTAATAAAGACAGAAATACCATATCAAAAAATGAAAATGATATGTGTGATAATATCCGTGTTACCAAAGGATAAATTTGATTTCTAAATTTTATGAGTAAGTATGAAGACTAGCGAAATTGGAGCATTTGGTGGAGAAAACCATCTCATCCTTGTTGTTAACATTGAAGAACAAGTAACTCCACATTATTACCTTATATTTTTTTGTGTTTAAAATTTATGGAATTAATGGTCTATAAAGGTCTCTAGGGGAGGACATGAGAATCAATAAGTGATGTTATATTCTGGATAGTTAGAAGGTATGTAAGCTGTCAGAACTAGACATGCACACAATTAATTCCTTTTTTGGTTGATCTTAAATTTTAATATACTTAAATAAATTCTTGATGACCCTCACCATCTTGAAGATGACGGTGAGTGATTATTTTGAGGCGTAGAGAAGTTAAGAAGGAAAGCTACCAAAACATTATGAAATTGGAATTTTCTGGACAATCTAGAAATATTTTGGGTTATAACAATTACTCCCAAATTTCTACTCTAAATGAATTGATAATAAGTATCAAGGGATGTTAATTTTGTACAATGTAGGTGAGATAAATCTATTGGAATTGAAATTTATGATGTGTTTGTTGAATTATGTGTAGGATCTAGCATTTCAATGATAAATCAGATTATTTCAATCCCCTAAAAGAATAATTGAAGATTTATGACTATGGTTTCACACACATGGTGCTAATAGATTGCTTAGAAATACTTGGTTTTATCTATTTTATTTTCTACATCAATTTGTAAATATAGACTTGATAAACTAATGGATAATTGATATGAGAACCATGTGAGATTATTCCTCTCTTAGAAAGATCTTACAATTTTCATATAATGGTGAGAAAATGTTTTTAAGATGGAAGATAAAATTAGAATTCCCCACTTACCATTTACATTTAATTTTAATAAGGGTTAGAAAAATAATTACATTATAAATTGAGGAATTCTAAATAATAAATACAAAGTAGGACATTAAAGAGAATAAGTTCATGATTCATGATTTAATATTTTATTTGTTTTCAGTAAATCATAAAGTCAATATATTTAAAATAGTTATATGAGGCGATGAAGATTGTTGATGTAGTGATGAATGGGGAATTGTTATGGATAAAGTGGTGATTCTTGGAGATTTTTTATGGATCTATATTTTGGGATTGGATTTCACACATGGAAAAGTATTCTATTCATGGAATTTTATGTCATTATTGCATAGTTATTTGTATTTATTTTGATGATTATTGTGATTATATTCAAATGAATTTAAGGAAAGAGTAGATGGGGAAGGAACATTGTCTACAAAAAGTGGAAAACCACAAAAATGAATATTTTCATGAAATGAAGAAGAATAATTGAATAATACTGCTGTAAAAATGTATGTATATGATGAAGAATAAATAACTTTGATGATTGGTGAACTGACCCTCATCTTATTTTTTATAAAAAATAATCTATTTGTAATTTATATTCCAAAAAGAATAGAATAAGAGTTTATGAAGTTAATGAAATGTGTCATTATTTCATGAGAACCATACCAGAGCTAACATGAAGAATGTTTATATTTTTATTTTCATGAAACAGAACTATAGAAGATAACTACTATTTTCATGAGGTTCTAATGAAGGTTTAAGGGTGACCATGAAAAAAAGAGAATCTAATATGATATGCATGAGGAATGAATTTGAATATGAAGAAAATGTGTCCTTGAAAATAGAATGTGAAATTATACAAGAGACTTAGTTTTTACTAATTAATATTTTACTGGAATCTTGTTTTTACATGATGTCATAATTCACATATAATTTGTTCTATGTTTTATCAGAAAATGGTCCAAACAACTATGAAGATTAAGCCATCCTCAAACCAAGGCACATGGTGGACCTAGAGGTCAGCCATATATCAGGGAGGAAAAAGGAGCCACCTAGTAATTGGGATGTGAATAGGGTCATCTATAATCCCTTTGATGGATCATGTGTATTTCCCATAGTGAGCATGGAAGAATCCATGCATATGTTGGGCTAGAGGCTCGCAGGCAAGCCCATAGAATTTGTTTGTAATGACCCATGTCGGTATGTTGTGCAGTGAATGTGGGTTCTGACACAGATTCTGGGTATAAGCACCATTGGTAATTAAAATTAGTTGATATACCAAAGTGAATCCACTTAGGTGTCTGATGTGGGACACACCTTAGTGTGGTACTATTCACTTATCATTTAGAAAGGAAGAAATTATGGAATCCATCTGATATGATCTCTCATTTATATAGGAGTCGTATAATATTTGTGATAGATTGTATTTTCCCCCCATAGGATCCCTTCTCAAATGAATTACTCATGGTCGAGGGTTTGAAGACCGATCACCCTCATATGAACCTGGTCCCCATTCGATATAAACATGGTTCACTAGGATTTTGGAATCATTTATGTATTTTTTACGAAAAATAATTAATAAAATTTATGAGCATGTGTATGTGGTGAATGTTTGATTTGAGGATGAAAGGAGAGTCTTTGTAAATCATCTACTATGTCAGTGAAAACCAATTCATAGAGAATATTTTACATTTAAGCAAAGTCATTTTTGGATAGAGGAGTAACTTTTTGTTTCCCAAACTAGATTGACATTGATTCCTTCTGGAGGAATGCAATGTGAATTGTAAGAATCGTTCATGAATAAAGACATCATGTTCAAGTTGTCATGTGGAGATGGTGTGCATTGAACCGCTACATGAGTGAGAATTCTATGTGGAAAAAGTTTGAGGGATGTGATGTTTACTTTGAAGAGAAGAATATATCTATTTTAAGGCCATGATAAAGATGATTTTAAAAGTGGGAATGGATATGCGATGTGTGTTTGTTGTGTGTTTTTGTAGTGATTCTATGTGGATGAGCATCATTTGTACATAGGGGCATAAAAATGAAATGTTATGCATGAATAATTTTTGCAGTTAGAAATTTATTATTTAGATATTCATACAATTTGTGGCACATGCAAAGGAAATTGTCCAATATAGATAAGATGCAACACAGCAGATGAACCACTATATAAGTTGCCTACCACATAAAATATTTTTATCATTTAATAACTTCATGATAATCGTTGTTTATTACCTATATAAAGAAGGTCAAATCTCACTAATCAGGAATTAGGAAATTTAGAGAATTCTTTCATCATGAATGAAAGATCTTGTATTACATTAGTTGGGTTCAAAAAAGAACATTTTTCTTTTAGAAAATGAGTAAATTCCTTAAATAGAAACTCTATTAAAATACGATGCTATACTAATTAGAAATTGCTGTAATTTCATAAAGAGAGTGTGGCATACTTTAAAAAGAAAAAAATAACAATTGAAGAATCAGTACGTGATGTTTCAAGAATGTGGCACAATATTATGCAATAAATCATATATTCTATTATATTATCATGTGATGTGTACAAGATCAATTTATAATATTGTTTCATGTTTTAAAATTGAAGAAGCAAAGTAATTACACATAATATAATTCAGATGTTCATGCAATAATCATGATTTAAAGATGTATTTGAGATGATATTCAAAAGAAATATTCTTCTAAGTTGTGAATGTATAATATTTCCAAAAATAATATTGAAGAAATTTTGTGCCTCACATGCACACATTTTTTGAGGTTGAGACTTCATTAGAAGAAGGAAGAATCATTTTCTCAGAATTTGACTAAGGAAGATCTAATCATTCACTGAAGATTAGAAGTGTATGAGACTGAATCCATAATATACTTTAAGAGAATATATCTAGGTCTGATCATTTAGTAATATGAGAAGAACTAGATCATTCAAGATCTGGGTTAGTAAGTTTCAATACCAAAAATATTACTTCAAGAATATGTTGATGATCTTGATGTTGTGAAAGAATGAAATGGATCTAGTACGCTTGTGAAGGAAGATCTATTTCAAGTGTTGGAGAAGTAACGAGAAGAAAAAAATAGATCTTACCATTTTTGGATAAAAAACATTGAGAATGAGATTCTGAATAGGGTATCTTAATAGTAACTAAAGTGGCTCGAGGATAGGGTGTCTAACTACTATAGAATAAAGAGAATAGATAACTATTGGGGTGTATAACCAACTGAGCAAGAAGATTTTTTTATTGGGGTGTAGAACTAGGATCAACTGTAAGACCAATTACTGGATTGTATAACTAGTTTTTCCCTTATTCATTTTAATAAACTTCTTATATAGTGGAGAATCCATGTTTGGGGTTTTAACAATCTTAGTAAGGCTTAGTTATTTGTATCATACCATTAAAATATTCTGTGTTGTGATCATTATGATTATTTCTATATATGAATTTAGATTGTTAGATATTATCTACTGGATCTATAACCTTACAAACAATGAGAGTGTGAATTGAAAAGATAAAATTAAATCACTTATTCGCCACCACTCTTAGTTCCCAATATGGTATAGGGATATATATCTAATATTTTTAAAACAATTGGTGGTTTTACACATGGAAACACTATTAAATTCATAGATCTATGACTTTAAATATATAGAATTCATGTATTTTCCCCAAATACCAAAAAATATATATATCATCAGGATTCTATTTTTATTATTTTCCTTGCATGGGGGTATAACCATACATAATAATTCTCTATATAGAAATTCTAAGAGTTTATGAAATGTATAAATTCTTGTTTTTAAATAATCATAGTTGGTTCCATAAAAATAATATGATATTACCATAGGGTTTCCATTAAAGGAAACATGGGAATTAGAGGTATAAGATATCCTTAATTGATCATTCATTGACACTAGTTAATGTTGTGAAATTAAGGTTAACTCTGATACCAGCTGTTGGTCTAATTAAAGATGAAAAGATAGGGGTTAATTTATTTTTCAAAACTTTTTTGAAATTTATAATATATTTTATGATATTAAAATAATGAAATATCAAATTTAAATTAAAAGAGTTATCTACATTGGAAATATATATTTTAGAATACACATCACAAGAGATTAATAAATAATTACTGCAATAATTTATAATGGATCTCTATGACTCCTCCCCTCAAGTATCCCGGAGAGGTTTTACTTTAAACCTTTATTTTTAATCGATTTTTAAATAAACTTAATCCCTTTATCATTTGCAGTTGAATCAGGGAAACCTTTTAAAATATTTATGACCCCTAGTTTTCTATGATTGGAACCAAGAAACTAAAATTCAAATGAAGTCATTTAGTGGTTTGGGATATAAACCCAATATCCCCCCGTTATAATGTAGTGATCACATATCCCCCTCACACCCAATGGTAGTGAGAACCTAATCCATCACATTAATGGTATTGATCACCGATAGTGTCCCAGGCCTGACATACATGTATATAACATCATTTTAGATGAATATTTAGTATATTACAAAAACACATGCCCGAGGACCCTAATAGTTTAGTGTCATTGGAATCATGGAAAAAACCCCATCTATCCTAGTGAAATATCTTCAACATGTCCCATAAAGATCCACACCTTTAGTAATTATACCTAAAACCTTTCTTCATAACCCAGGAAAATGAAACATTAGAAAGGGACGAAATCAAATTATCAATATGGGTAGAAAAGGGAGATATATATTAATAATCATTAGCATAAGGGTATGATAAGATGATCATGAGAACACAAGATCATACCCTACATATCAAAGATCATATACTTGAATAATGACATAAATATTGGAATTTCATAAGGCATAAAGTTTTAGAAAATAAGGAACATAATCTATGAAATAAAAACATAGGAATAAGACATGGAATTATAGAAGACACATAAACATATATAATGATTTCTATAGTAGTTAAGGAATTACTACCAAGATCATCTTAGTGGAAAAATTCCTTTACTAAACCAAGTTTGCACCCTGCTCTAGACCCGTATTTCTGAATCATGTTCATTTCTTATTCCAAACATGTATTACTAAACCAAGTTCATTTACCCTTCCAACCCTATATTACATATCTGAGTTCATTTCGCGTTGAATACGTATAATATTAAACCGAGGTCATTTCTCATTCTGTCCCTATAATACTGAAATGAGTTGATTTCATGTTCTAGCCCTATAATACTGAACAAAGTTCATGTCCCATTACAACCTTGTAATACTAAACTGAGATCATTTATCATTCCAGCCCTATAATACTAAACCAAGTTAATTTCTCAATCCTTCATCATCTCTCTTATGAGGTATAAATCATTACCTAATGCATTTGTGGGAGATATAGTTCCCACACATATCATAATGAAATCATACATACATGTTCCAAAAAATCATAAAAAATCATATTATAACACATGAAATGAAATAGTTATCATAAAAATACAAAAATATCACAAACAATGAAATTATATATAGTTTTTATAATAATCTCATCAAATTAATAAACAGTAAAAGATAAATGGATTTCATAAAAAAATAACCAATGAAAGGTAGATGGGTTTCAGAAATATATAACCCATGAAAGAGAAACAGGTTCATAAAGACCATATCATTAAGGATAACCCGTTCATAGAAAGAATATGAATGAAACCTTTATATCAATTAATAGAAGGAGATGAGTAACATCAATGGATGTTATCTTATATGTAAAATAATTTTGGAAAATCTTTCAAAAATGTTTCCTAAGGAAAAAATCTGTTCTTCTTAGAAAAAAGCTACATAATATATAAAAACGTTTGAAAATAATTTTCTTGTAAATTAACTTGAAAGCATATAAAGAATATTGATATCATTTTTGAGAACCATTTTCCTTGAAAACTTATAAAAAATATTCACAATATTTAAAAATCATTTTCTTTGAAAACACATTGAAAACATATAAAGAAAGATTGAAATTTTTTTGAAAATATTTTTACATCAAAACATATGAAAGAATATTGAAAAGGTTTTTAAAACCATTTCATTGAAAATAAATTAGAAACTGATAAATAAATATTTAATTAAAAAAAAACCATTTCTTTGAAAATATTTCGAAAACATATAAAGAAATATGGAAAATGTTTTCAAAACCATTTCTTTGAAAATACTTTGAAAACATATAAATATGGCATGAAAAAATTTCAAGAACAAATTTTTCTTAAAAATAACATAAACAAATATTCTTCATAAAAATTTATCTTTAAATATGAAACCAAATATTCAATGTGTTGATGGTGGATAAATCTGTACATGTCGTATGAGTTAAAAATAATATTCCTTTTACATGGTAAAAAGGCTGAAAAAACGCCTCATTTTGAAACTAACAAGAATATTTATTCAAAAACATTTTAAAAAGAAAAAAAAGTAAAAATAAATTTTAATAATCATAGGAGATTATTATAATATTCTTGGAAACCCTTTTTAAATAACATAGTTTTAAAAGAAAACATATTTACAACCGAAAAGAGGGTAACGTTCGGATTTCTTAAAAATACGTTCTTAATTATCATATATACAAAGAGTTAGAAAATAGTACCAATACATGGATATATATTAAATAAATAGAGTAATAGTAAACTCAAGAGTTTTCACAAGACATGGATCATAATATTTCATCAAAGAATCATAATCATTAACCATATCGAAAAGTAATGTGATTGTTTCAATAAAATCTTACCACTTGGTCACATGGGATCATACTCTCCATATAAGAAATGGAAATTAACTGAAGCTCAAAATATCAAGAACGGAAAATGATTTATGATATAAAATTTAAAATGGAAATATATACTCCTCAAAAAATAATTTAGGTTCATAACCAAACATGAGTCTCAAATAAGGAAAATTGAGGAAAAATTATTTTACTGATTTGGTAAATATTGAATGATAAACCCGTGAAATAAAGAGAATAAAAAGGATATGTAAATACCTATAAATTTTAAAATATTCATAGAATATATCTAGTGTAGTATACACACCACAAAAAAAGTAATGGGTGGTGAATAAAGCATTTATCTCAAAAAAATAAAAAGTGAGATGAAATCCCCTTACCTTATGTCTTGAATCTCATCGTACTCATTCTAACTAAATGTATAATAAATATAACATTATTTAAAATATTTTACATTACTATTTTAATATATATATGATTTTATTATTACCTTATATTATCATCTTGTTAATTATATTATGTTAAGGTTTCCCCTGAGGTAATATTCACTTTATACTTCTTATATGCCTGAATTTGTTATATATTTGGTATTTATACATTATATCATGATTTAAATAATTTAAACCATAAAATAAATATCATTTATATTCATTATATTTGTATTATAATAATCTATTGAGTATATAAGTATGAAACGGATTATAACGTTCATGGAGATGGTAAGTCGTACGTACGCATGGATGCTATTTCCGTTTAATTATCATGTTGAAAGAAAGAAAGTAAAAAACATATATGTATATATATGTGTATATATATATCATTATAGTACATTTATTATATCATAAATTTATTCTATATTCACTCAAACCATCCTTAATATAGTTAATGTTGTGTATGATCAAATCATATTGCTTTGTGGGTGCAGTTTTCCACACTTCCAAAAACAAAATTATCGTATTAACAACAAATGAAAAGAATTTTTTTTTAAAAAAAAGGAATACAAAAGCTAAAATATATAATAAATATAAGAGATGACATATATAAACTTATTGTCCTTTATAATGTCCATCATGAGAAGTAGTAATGATAAATTTAACAATCATCATTTTATAAGGCAGTAGTTCACTATACACATTAACTGTATGTTCATTATCCATTAGATGTAGGTGTATGTAAGTGTAGGTTCCAAACATATCATAGAATCATTATTTTATTTTTATTATACTTTTTTTTATACAATCATGGATTCAAAGTGGATGTGTGGTGAATGAAAATAAAATAATGGACTTTAGTGATTGTGTTACCTCTTAATTAGGTAACTTCTTTGGGTTCATGCCAAAAAGATTCCTTAGATTTCTTTCTACCCAAGGTAAGGATTCTAAACGAAATTTAGGATTGATAGGAAGTTAATTGGGTAGATATTTCCTGATCCTAATAGGTTTTAGAGGTGTGAGGATATGGGAGAGGTGGTGGGCTTTTCTAGGGATTAAAAAGGACTCACTTGGAATAAGTGAAAAAAGTTTTGTGTACACATGATCTTTCATAAAAGAATTATTAGAAAAGAAACCTAAATCAATAATATAAGGTATATTTCTGAAATATGGCTAGATAATGGGTTTTTTCCATGTTTTTAGGTCATTTGGGCTCGTACGATTATAGTTTAGTCACTAATTAATCTTAATTTGACCTTAATCACTACAATTAATTTTAATCACATTCACTAGTAATTTTGGAAAAATATCATCATGATCTAATTAGACTATATATATTACACTGATTAAAATGGTGTATTTATATTTTTCAAAATTCATTTATTAGAAGCATAAAATTTAGGATTAAGGCTAATCCCACAGGAGGGATGAAATTACGGGTGTTTAAAGTATAAAAAATTTCAAAAAAGTATTATGTTTTATATTCAATTTCAATGTGGAATTGATTCTAATGAACTAATTTTTATTAATATATATATTTGATATAATTTTTCATTGAAACAAAATTAAAATATAACTTGTCATTAATAATTATTTAAACAAAAAGGCATTTTTTAACTAAAAAGTAGTATTTTACTATTCATCAAAAATTGATGTATCATAGAAAAATACCAAAAAAACACCTAAGATGATTTCAGAAATGGAAATTTTAAAATGAAGTTTATTTTATAAAACTAAATTTATATATGTGTATGAAATTAATTTTATTTCATTTCATTGAAGGACATGAAGTGTACTTTATATTATTTTTAAACATATAAGGAATTTAGAAAAAAATTATATTTTTCATTATCATTATTATTTATTTCTTTAAAAGCATAATAATTTTTTTAATAGTAGTTATTAATATTCATGTCACTATGTTGAATGGATAGGTTATAATTATATCATTATAAAAGAAATATAATAAAATGATTCTTCGTAGAAAATTGATGTTGCATGTAGTATACGCCAAGACAGTGTTGCGGGCTGCACATGCCAAGTTGGTATTGTGTGTAGCACAAGACAAGACGGTGTTTCATGTAGCACAAGAAAGGTGGAATCCATGGTAAAGGAACATTTGACTTAGTGTTTTAATATATATATATATATATATATAGAGAACTATTTCAAATATCTCATGGAATGAAAAATATCAAAATGATATGTTTATTTGAATAAAATAATTTACAAAATCCCAAGATGATACATTCTACCCCCTTAAAATGAATTTCAACCGTGAAATTCTTCTAGGTTATCATATATTTAATACTTGAAAGTTTTATTTATATAAACCGACATTGTAAAAAACAATATTAAAAATTCCCTTAAAATGGGAATGTTGGAACCATAATGGTTACGCAGTGTAACATATAACTTGTTTTACATATATTGGATTATAGTTGGGAAGTGAAAAGAAGGACATGAAGTAAAAAATAAAATAATCATGTTTTGATGGATAGTGATAGAGAAAAATTTTCAGAGAAATTTATCAATAAAAAATCCATAAATCTATGATGAACTATGGGAAAATATGATTCATCAAAAATGGAGGTACTGGGAAAAGGTTTTTGGTTTCTTGATGATTTTTCATGAAGTTGAAGAATTTTCATTCAAATATATACTCTCATTATTTTAGGACAACATCACCCTTTTTTTCATTGATCCACTTCACCTGTTTCTCTAAAATTGAAGGTGAACATTTCATTCATTAAGTACTAACAGATCATGATATCCATGATATGATATCCCATTTTTCATCATTTTTTCA
Organism: Viscum album; assembly: GCA_963277665.1. Lineage (NCBI taxonomy): Eukaryota > Viridiplantae > Streptophyta > Magnoliopsida > Santalales > Viscaceae > Viscum > Viscum album. The sequence goes on from OY728140.1 coordinate 349,940,366, forward strand.
TCAATACAATGTAGTTTTAATAGGCTGTCCAATAGGAATAAATATTTATACGTAGATATAACAGTTTAATCTTACTGACTTCATCTAAATATTAACATAAACTTCCCATAAATGGTTGACCTTATATCACATCCGAAATATTAACATTCAATGATTTGGAACGAATTTCATGAAATTAGGTTAACATTTATCCCTCATAAATCACAATTTACCACGTTTTTTTCACATTCAAAACATGTGAATACAATCATCATATATTCCCTTGAAACATTGAAACAACCTTAATAACCATACATCATTTTGGAAAACATGCATTCATCCATATTCCAATGATTACTGGATATATCTTCTAAATCCATGAAGTTGAAAACATCATCCTTAATGACATAGAACACTTTTTTCAAAATAATTTCTAGAGTAGTATATACCTTTCAATTTAAATATTCATAACAATCATATCTTTATCAAAAAATAATTATATCAATGTTAGTGATTAATTAAGAGTTTAATTCCATTAATAAAAATATCTCCTTTCCATGAAATCAATTTTTTATGTCTTCCTATCCATTAGAAATTAACTTTTCAATACATAAAGAAAACTTGTATGGAGAATACTTATAGACTTCATGATTCATATAATATAACATCTGAATTCTATAACATAAAAACTTCATTCATCCAGCATTAATCATAAACCATTACATTTTCTTGATAAACAAATTCCTCAATACCTATTTCCTATAATAAGAAATATTAGTCATTTATTAAGGTTCATAAACCTCAATATAATTATGCTTTTAATATAAAAATATTGGAAGAACATCCAATACCTTCACTTGTTGTTTGTGGTCGGTTTATCTTCATGATTATTGCCAATACTTATACCACCTTCTTTATTATCCTTATAATATTTTCTCTTAAGAAATCAATTCACATAATTCCTATATTTTGCACATCCAAAACATTAAATTTAACCATGTTCTATCTAGTTATAAAAATTAACTAAAACCAGATTGCATAGTTTGAGAAAAATTTATCTTATTAGAATACCATAAAATCATGAAACATTACTTATAGGGTGCCTAAATCATGGATCATAAAATTTAATATATGAAATATACATTTGATCCTATGTTATTTATTGTCTCCCCATTTTTAAATCCTTCATGATGGTTCTTAATTATTTTGTAAATTCTAAATTAATTTCCCTCGGGAGTGTCAAACCAAGTGTGCAGTAATGCCCGTTATCATGTACTAGATTAACCCGAGTAAGGCCTAGTACACATTTTCCATGTTTTTTCCCTAGGTACAACTATTCCAGATCCACATACAATTATTGTATCCAGACAGGGATGTATTTGGTAGGAAACCACTCACTCTATCCTTTACCAAAACTTTAGTTGATTTTCCTAGATGTTGAATCATCCTTATACTTATCTTTAGAGACATTATTATACAAATCCTTAGAAAAATACCTAGGGATCTCACTAAAGTTTTCCCACTATAGTTTCCAAAGGTTTACTAAAAATTTCCTTTGATAACAACTATAGTGACCTAGGTTTGGCATAAAATGATATTACATAATTTTAGACGAACATTCGAAACATTACAAAAAATACATTCCTGAGGGACATAATAAATTAGGGTCTTTGCAAACCTGAAAACAAAAATCTACTCTCTAGGTGAAATAAATTCAACAACTTTTATAAAGATCCCAACCATTATTACCTCTACCTAAAACCATTCTTCATATCCTAGGGAAAGGAAACATAAGAAATGGGTGATCTTAAATGATTAGTAAGGTTAAAAAATGGAGATATATTAGCATAATCATGAGAATAAGTGTATGACACCATGACCATGAAAATATAATATCATACACTACATATCAAAGATCATATACATGAACCATTTCATAAATATCGGAAGGTGATAAGGAATGACTATTAAGGAAATAAATAAAATAATCCATGAAAGAATAACATAGGAATAAAACATCAAATTGATGAAGACATATAAGTGTTTATAATTATTTCTATAGAAGTCAAGGAATTGTGGCAAAGCCCTTCTCAGTGGAAAAATTAATTTACAGAACTACTTTTAAACCCCATTCTAGCCCCGTATTATCGAACCCGGTTCATTTCTCATTCGATCCATGTATTACTTAGTAGAGTTCATTTCACATTCCAACTCTTTATTACTGAACCAAGTTCATTTAAAATTATATCCCTATAATACTAAACCATGTTCAATTTCTATTCCATCTCTGGAATACTAAACTAAGTTTATTTCTCGTTCCATCCTAGTAATACTACCCTGACTTCATTTCTCATTCCATCCCTATAATACTGAACTGAGTTCATTTCTCATTATAACCCTATATTACTGAACCTAGTTTATTTATCAATCCCTGAATGTCTATATATTGAGATATAAATAATTACCTAATGCAATGGAGGGAGATATAGGTCCCACCCATCTTATACCGATATCAGAGAAACATGTGCTAAAAAATCATGAACAATCATATCATAATCCATGAAATTAAATAGTTATCATAAACATGTAAAAATATAATAACCTATGGAAAAATATTTAGTTTTCATAATCATTTAATCAAAAAAATAACCCATGAAAGAGAAAGAATTTTCATAAAAATATAACCCATGAAAGAGAAACCAGTTTCGTAAATATATAACCTATGAATGATAAACAGTTTTCATAAATACCATGACATTAAGTGTAAACCATTCATAGAAATAATATGAATGGATCCTTTCGGAAAATACCTAAAATTTAATGAGTAACATCAACATATGTCATCTTAGATGGAAAATAACTTTGGAATATCTTTCAAAACAATTTTTTAACTAAAATATCATTTCTTATTAATTTTTTTAATACATAAAACCATTTAAAAATAATTTTCTTATAAAATACCATAAAAAGATATAATGAAACTTGAAATCATTTTTAAAACATTTTTCCTTGAAAACAAATAAAATAAGCTTCACAATATTTTGAAAAACATTTCTTTATAACTTGTTTGAAAACATATACAAAAATATGGAAAATATTTTTTAAACCTTTCTACTTTAATACATATGAATGAAGATTGAAAATTATTAAAAAAAAAATTAAAAATAATTTGAGCTTAAAAATGTTTTTAAACCCATTTCATTTAAAATATATTTAAAACATATAAATAAGGAATGAAAAAAAATTTGAATGCTATTTTTCCTTGAAAATTTATTTAAAAATTATTTTCATACATATTACACTTTAAACATGAAACTAAATCTTTAATGGATTAACAATAGGTAAATCGGTACATGTCATACAAGGTAAAAAGAATATTCCTTTCGAACGAAAAAAAGGTTAGGAAAATTACTCATTTGGAAAGTGAAAAGAAGACACATTTAAAACAATGAAAAAATTATAAAAATATAAAACTTTTATTTTAATTATTATTGGATAACATTATAACAATCTTGGAAACACTTTTGAGAAAATATGGTTTTAGAAGAACACAGATTTCCGACCGAAGAGAGGGTAAATTCAAGCTTTCATTAAAACAATTTCATAACTAAATTATGTACCAAAGAGTATTAAAATGGTACTAATATGTGGATATATCTTGAATCAATATATTAGAAGGAAAATCATGATTTTTCTTGAGATAAGGTTCATAATATTTCATTAAATAAGCATAATCATTAATAATCTCAAAAAGGGATGAGATTCTTTCAATAATCTTTATCTACTTTGTAACTTGGGATCATACCCTCCATGTACGAAAATGAAATTAAATGAAAAATATTATATCATAAAAGGATGTATATTCTTCCTATAACATGTAAAATTGAAGTGTATACACCTAAAAAAAATTAGGTGCATTACCAAACATGAGTTTCAAAGAAAGAAAATTGGGAAAAAATTATTTTATCGATTTTGTAACTTTTAAAACATAAGCCTAATGAAATAAAGAGAATAAAATGGATATATAAATACCCATAAATTTAATTATATGTATCATAGAATACATCCATGTGTAGTATACACACCACATAAAGATAATGGGGGTGAATAAAGTATGTATCTCACAGAAATAAAAAGTGAGATGAAATCCACTTACCTTTTGTATTTAATCTTACCATACTCATTAAAAAAAATTATAATAAATATAAATTTTTATAAATATTTTACATAACCATATTCTAATATATATGTATTTATTATTAACTTTTACACATAACAATCTTATGTTACAGTTTCACTTTGTGTAATATTCTCTTTATTCATCGCATCTGTCTGGATTTGTTATATCTTTGGTGCTTTTACTTTATATCGTTATTTACATAATTTAAACCATGAGATAAATACAATTTACATATATTATATGTGTATCATAATTATCTATGTAATATATAAGCATGGAATTGAATGCACCTTTTATGGAGACAGTAGTTCGTACGTACGCGTGGATGCTATTTCCATTTAATTGTCGTGTTGGAAGAAAGAAAGTAATATATATATATATATAATTATAAAAGTATATTTATTATACCATATATGTCTTATATATTCACTAAAACCATCCTGAATAAAATCCATGTATTTTATGAACAAATCATATCACTTGGAGGGGGCGGTAGTCTATACTTCCTCAAAAGAAATTATCATTTTAACACAAAATGTAATGTAAATATATCTATGTTGTAAAAATGAATAATAAAGCTTATAGTAATAATAAATATAATACATGAAATATATAAATATAGTTTCCATCATAATTTACACTATGAGAGGTTGTCAGGAAAAATTGAACAATCATTTTTTTATGAGGCGGTAGTTCGCCGTACACATAAAAAATATTTTAATTATCCATTATGTGAAGGTGTGTCTCAGTGTGGGATTAAAAATTATCATTACCAAGTCCTATAATATTTATTATACTGGTTTTTTTATAAAATCATGGAAAAATATAGAGGGGTGGAGAAAGAAAATAAAATAAATGACTTGAGAGAAGACATTTTCTCTTAATTAGGTAACTCTTTTTGGTTTGTACCAAAAGGCATGCAAGGATTGCCTTATGAAAAAAGGAACGATTCATGAAGTAAGGGAGGATTTTTGGGATGTTTATTGGGATGCTATTTTCTATTCCTAATAGGTTTTAAATGTTTGAGGATGTGGGAGAGGTTGTGTCCTTTTATAGGGAATGAAAAGGACTCACTTAGAGTATTTGAAAACGTGTTAGGTATACACATGATGTTACTTAACGATGTTCATAAAAAACAAACAAAATTAAATAATGAAGGTTTTATGGTACTAATATGGCTATAAAATGGGTTTTGGTCATGTTTATAGGTCATTTGGACCCCTAAGATTAAGGTTTGGTCCCTAATTAAGCTTAATTTGACCTTAATCGTTTTGATTAATTTTAATCACTTTTACTAATAATTTTGAAAAAAAATAAACATGATATAATTAGAATAAAAATAACGTTTTTATTAATGTCGTTTATTTTATTTTTTTCAATTAAATTCACAATAAAATATGGTTTAATATTATAGCTAATCCCACAGACGAGATATAATTACGTGTTTTTAAAGTAGAATGAATTTAAAATATTTATTAAGTTTGCATATTCAATTTAATATTGAAATGGATTATAATAACTATTTTGGATTAATATATTTATAACTGATCTAGTTTGATATTAAAAAAAATTACATATAATTGAGCATTAATAATTATTTAAATGAAAAGACAATTTTTTACAAAAAACAGTATTTTTCATTATTCATCAATAAATGAAGTTTCTTAAAAAATCTCAAAAAAATAACCATAAGATTATTTCATAATTATAAATAATAAAATTAAATTTATTTTAACATATTCATTTTATTTATGTGTCTGAAATTAATTTTATTGTTTTTCATAAAAGGACATGAATTTTAGATCATAGTGTTTTTGAATATATAAAGACTAAACCAAAAACTATATCCTTCATTATGAATATGTTTATTTATATAAAACCATTATAAAAAATATTTTAAACGTATTTATTAATTTTTATATCAATATGTTTAATGTCTAGGTTATAATTATATCAATTAAGAAATCATAATAAAATAATGGTTCATAGAAACTCGATATTGATTTTAACGTACACCATGTCGGTGTTGCGGGTAGGGAAAACCAAGTCAGAATTGGGTGCAATGAAGGCCAAGTTGGTATTTCATATATAATAATCCAACTCAGTGTCATGTGAATGTATGGTTGGACTTAATATTTTAATAAATATATATATATATATAATGAATTATTTCCAGTTTCACATGAACTGAAAAATATCAATGAGATAAATTAATTAAAAATAATAATTCACAAAATCTTAGGGAGTCACATCACATATCCCCTAAAACTCAATGGTAGTGATCACTTTAAGAAATAAAAAAAAATATGAAGATGATTTCTTTATTAAAGACCCTTGAATAACACACATAATTATCTGATAAGAATACAAAAATCTGAGATGGGTGGAAGAGTGAAAATTTTGAGTGAGATCTTAAGAATGTTGAAAATGAAGCATAATGAGATGAAAAAGGATCATCAATGTATCCAAAAATATTCCAAAAACCTTTTGGGCGTATTTATAACCTCTCATAAACATAATATCATTCTATAGGCGATTGAGGTTGAATATAGCCATTAAGTGTTCAATTAAAGAATCCAGGACCCTCTCCAATGTCTATTTTTTCACTGTAAGAATGACTCTAGGTAGATAGTGGGTGTAATTGGACATCTAGTGGAACCTAGATAGAACCAAGGTTCTCTATAGGACCTACCAAGTCACTAATTTAGTCCATTGTCTTGCTAGTGGCACCTGGAAAGAATTGGTGTTCTTTCCAGGTACCACCGTCCATCCGGTGGTACCCACCAGGTAGCTACTAGTACCTACATTCTAAGGACTCTAAATTGTTCCTCCATTCTCATTTATATACCTTTATTTGGCCTATTAACTTCAATAAATAATTTATAGAATTGAAACACTAATATCCATGAAGAGAAAATGTAAGAAAAATAATTGGGTGTCACTGATTATTAAAACCAAAAGAGTGAGATGTATAACCTAGTCCCCTTATTTCAACAAACGAATAAATAAAATCCTATAGTGAAATAGTAAACCTCATGATATTGTGGTTGGTGAAGATAAAAAATCACTCTTTGATAATAAAATTCCACCATTGGTTCAAAGAAAAAACTTTCACCACACGATCATCGTCATGGGTGGCATAATTATATTCTTCAAGATATAACTAATGAGGACAATATGATATCAGTATACAATCATAATAAATAGAAGGATATGATCATTAATTAACATATATTTTAGACAATAAAATAATTCCTGAAAATGATATATATATAGATAATTCATATTCTACCTTGTTAAAGCTGTGAAATGTTCCATGATTAATGAGAAATTTAAAAAACCTCATGAAATAGACTATATAAACAAATAAATAGGATTCCTATTCAATGTTATTGGGTGTATCCCAATAAGAATGCAACAAAATATTATATGGATCGATTGCTACACCCTATCAAGATTAATAATCAGAGTCAAATAACTGATTATTTAACCAAGATATGTGAATTCGATTTTATTATTTTAGTGGGATATGTTGGAGATATTCTCATGAATAAAATAATTCCCTCTATAAAACTCTTTCAAATATAGATGAAATTGCTCTATAACACTCTAAATAATAGAGTGCATCGACCGTCCACATCCCTCTCAATCCATGAGGGAACTAGAAGAATCCTTATTGTTTTTAAGGAATTGATATGTTGACTTATTAGAGAAATGAATTAAATTAAATCCTCGAATCTATCTTGAAAAATACATTCATGCCGTTATAAGGGTTTAAAAACATGTGAAGATACTATTAGAGCAATTATACACTAGAACCCTTTGTCACAATTATGATACTGTAAAAAGTGGAAAATTTATTGTGAAAAAAATAATGGATTGAAAAAAAACAATTATTATTTATTTAAAATAACTATAAGTTGTATCTAATTGATTGAATATCAAGGATTGTAGAGTTTTTATTCATCTAGTTCCGAGGAGATATCTGCGAAACTGATGAAAACCCGTTATTAGGCATAGGAATAATTCTTTACTTTGTTCCCTAAAACCATCAAAATGACAAGAAATCCTCCATGGTGAGTTCACTAACCACAATGTATCCAAAAACCTTGTAATGATAAATACTCCAAAATTGAGATTTCTTACCAAAATCAATAAATCACCTTAAATTCCACAATCCACTTCTGAAAATACTCATTATCTAACCAATTCCTTAAATTCATAATGAATCAAGATATTCTAGGAATCTATATTAGATATATATGAAATTATATTAATCCTTGAGAATCACAACTAAACCTATAAGTTAAAAACAATCTCAAAAACATTAATATCTTAAGTGATACCAACCAAAAAGAAATATCACTATCACAAAGGGACAAACACGTCATAGAAAATAAATAAAAATAATAAGCACTTCATCTCGTAATTAATTTTGAATCAAATATAAAAATAATGGTTTAAACAATTTATATGTAATTAACCAGAATTTTCTATTTATTTATCCCATATATAATCCTATTAACCTTTATACTAGTATAATACTTTCACCCACGGAATGAAATGCCCTTGCAACAATTTCACGTGATGATCCTAAATATCCATAGGCTACTACACAAACATTTAATACTCTCCAATATATAACTAACCTCAATCAAGGACATGGGATTTATCATGGAGATAACTCCAAATCCAGGACCCATGTAAGAATTCATAAACTCAATCCATCTTGTGTTGATGTGTTGATCGATACTCCACTTAAAAAATTTGATCCAACACCTCAAAAGTTTCAATACACCATAAATAAATATTAACACATATGATGAAACACTACTACCTACAAATTTATAAATATAATATCTCCATCCTCTAACTATAAATATATCCTATAATGAACTATATACAAATTCAGATGATCTTGGTCCCCCTTTATCTTCTCTCGAATCACATGAATTTATTTTTAATACTATAAAAAAAATCTAGTCCACTGATAAAAAAATATCTAACATAAATCTAACACAAAAATGACATAAAAAATAACACAAAAAAATTTATTGAAAGGTTATATATTTATGGATGAATGATAACTACAATTATCACCAAACATGACCAATGTAAAATGTCTCTACTATAAAGCTCAAAAGTCAAGAACACATTGACACAACATATCCACTAATGACTATGATATCAAAGATATTTTACCATCCTTCTAAGATAAAATTTCATGCTAATTAATAATTCAGATCTAAATTAATGATGTTATTTTTTTCACACTCAAAATGAAAAATAAATAGCATGATCAAATATGATAAGCCCTATAACTCGATAAATCCTCAAAAACTTCTCCACATATATCATTAAAAACCCAACAATCACATGTGAGTCCTTCTTCACCCTAAAATGATACATCTTTGGTGTTTAATTTATATTAACTTTTATTGAATCATTTCTCCAAAAATGTAGGAAACCCTATTAAAAATCCATTAATATAAACCCCACTTCCACCAAAAAACATTAAAATGATACACTAACTCAGCTAGAACTTAACGCCTAGTCTAAACACATTGATAGATAAGACATAGCGATAAAACCTCCACCACCATTTTACTAATACCACAATACTAGAAATGTGAAACTGTTACAAAACCACCTAAAATATATTTGAAAAAATGAGCACCATTAATTAGAATAACACAATATATTATCTATCCTATATCCATCCGTCGGGAGAATATTTGGTAGTAAAATAATCTCTCTAAACCTCCACCTCAATATCTCTCATCTAAGAATCCTCCAACTACTAAAAAAAAGGAATATTTTCCCTCATATAATTTAGGAAAACCCACCACTAATTTCTTCTATATAAAGAATAAAATCTATATGATCATCCACAATATCACATGATCTTTACCATTACAAGTAGAATCACCCCATGTATTCCTCAATAAAATATAAAATATAAAACTAACTTTTCCCCATAGTATAAGAGATCTCAAGAACACAATCCTATAAAAAATCCACCCATTTTTGTCTAAAAAATTCAAATCTTATTTATAAATAATATACTTCAATCTATTATACATGGTGAAGATAAAAAATCAATCTCTGATAAGATTATTTCACCAAATCAACAAATGAAACACCATCAATGAAATCTCGAGATTATGTGTGGAATTATTACAATAATGAGAATGTAATTACTGAGTTAGATAAGTTATCACTACTCATTCATGAATTAAAATGTATCCCATACCATGGAGTGAATTATCACGAAGTATCTTGAAAATAGCATGATCCATAGTGAAGAGAAGGATATGAACAGTAACAATCCTCTCTTTTAGACACTCAAATTACACCTAAGATTGACCCGTCAATAAATTATCACAATTATTCCTTGTTAATGAAACCGAATGTTCCACCATTCATGATAAATTGAACATAGAAAACATGTGATAACCAACATGACTAAATAAATTTAATATATCTATAAATTTTTGAGTTATTTTATAAGAAAAATCCATCATCATATTTTATGTATCAATAGAAAAACCCTCAATATTCTTTTAATTAATGTTTGAAAAACCTCAAAACATCAGAGATGGATATTTACATACTATAAGTAAAGAATAATCGACATTAGTTATTTTATAAGAAATATTCATCATCGTGTTTTGATATATCTGGGTTGATACTATACATGAATCATTTGACACAATTAAAGTAGGACTAGAAGAGGAAAACAGATTTTCCAATGAAGAATATATTTTATGAAATGGTTATTATTAGGTATATAAATTAAATTTAATTTATATGTCAATGATTCTATCATGTGAATTCCATATATATGATTCACCAAGTAATAATGATATATTTTAAGAAATTGGGGAAAAAGCATCATTTGACTTGGGCATAACTTCTTTTTTTGTTTCCTGGAACCTTTAAGTGGTATCAGAGTGCTCACTTACAAATTTATAATTATTTATCCTTCATTGATAATTTAATGGTTCATTATTATTTTTTCGTTATATATTTTATATTTTAATGAATCTGAATGTCTTTAAAATTTCTTTATTTTCATTTATATGGCCAATAATTGGCCATAAAAAGATGAAGAAAAACAAAATATCTCATCATATGGGCCTGATGATTGTACCAGCCCTAGTTTCAAGTAACAAATCATTACTGTTTTTAAGTTCATAATGTTTTTGGGTGATGTTTTGGAGGGTTTTGGAGAAGTTAAAAGTGTTTTTGGCTGTTTATTATGGGTTCAAGGATTAGGAAAACCATGCAACACCTACAAGAAACTATGCATAGTGAGACATGAAAAAAGGGAATGCTCACAAGCGGTGGACGGTTTTCCCAAAATGTATCTCCAAAAAGGAGAAACTGTGCACTTTGAAAGGTGGATTTGGACATTTTGAGATAGTGGATTATTCAGTTTTGGTGCACAGTTTGGTAAATATTCCAGCCAACTAGGAACGGTCTCCCTTAAGGTAGAGGTGGGAGAATGATTAGTGCACAGTTTTCCTAACTGTGCGATGAAACCACACTTTGGTAAAAAGATAGACCCTTAAACCATGGATCAATGAATTTTCAACTCTAAATGATTCTTTATTGATCCAAAATGTACCTAAATCTATATATATCTCTCTAAAATGTTATAAAACCTCTCCCCATTGAATTAGAAGAAATTTGGAGCCATCCGTTAGTGATTGAAAACCAAATTATTGTGGTAAGGCTTTATTATTTATCGTTCATGATGAGTTTATTGGATCAACTTCACCCTCTCTCTCATATTATTAGAACTACACCCTCTTTGGGTAGGTCTAATGTCATTGATTCCAAATATGATTTGATTTAATCTGTTTTGTGATAGGGGAATAGGTATAAGGCGGGTTCATAGAGATTTAACCCAGTCTTTTGAATATTCTTCTAGTTGTTCATCATTTAATCATAAAACCTGAGGTTGGTGGATTCACTCTCGAATCCTCTACATTAGAATATAAGGACTTATTTTAAAATGTATCATTTTGTGAAAAACTAATTATGTATTTTATATGAAATTATTCTCGAAACCCTCTTGTGTAATGTTTTTTTGGAAACAAGGGAATTGGGTATTTTTTATAAAAAGTGATTTAGTTATTGATTTTAAAATGGTGATTTTTAAGATATTATTTTTTTCTATAATTACGGTAAATGGATTTCTAAATTATTTATGAATAAAGGTATAGTTTTATGTAAATAAATTGGAATTTCTGAGTGGAATTAGCTTATTTGAAACATTTTCAATAATTGAATGGTTTTATTAAAATGGTTGAAATAGTTGTTTGTCATTGGATATTGGGATAATGAATTTGTGAATTCATGGTAATTTGGGGAGGATAAGAGTATGAAGTCTCCCCCATAATTAGTGGGATGGTGAATGGTCAGGTCTCTCTCCCATAAAATTGTATATTAATTGAAACCTTAATGAAAGGATGACTCACTACACACGAGTATAGGGAGGTACATGTTTTCATGCTTGGTTGGTTGTGTGGATATGTGAAATGGAATATTTATTCCAAAATGGGACATGTGAATGAGTTTAATGTATTGTTTGGTTAGTTTACATTGAACTTTTTATTGTTATGATAAAATGGTTTCCTTGGTATATGATTATATTTAGTTTTAAATTAATTTTCTAATTGTTTTATATAAACTATTTTATATAAATATTGAAAACATGTTCTATCCCAGTGGCATAAGTGGTGAATTAATTGGGTAAAACCTACTGAGTTTTAGTACTCACCCCCACTTTAGAAGCTTCTTTCTTTTGTATATGTCATCTACCAGTACATGGTAAAAGGTAATGTATCATGTGTCTTTAAAACTACCTCTGCATAATTAGGCTATTTGGTGAAGTTGGAGCATGGAGATTGTGAATATTTGGAGTCTTATAATGTTATTGGTGTTTTAATAGTTTTTCTAATGCTGTTTACTTTGATATTGTATCCGTATGATGTGGTTCTTGAATTTAGTATGATTTTGATAAATGAAAGGTTGATTTGTCTTTCATTTTTATCATGAATAATATAGTGGTATGTATGGTTACATATTGTTGGTTGGTTGTTTTATTCATAAAGGTAAAATCATCCCCCACGTGTATTGAAGCCATTTGGTATTTATTTCATGCCTTTAAATCCTTGGGGAATTCACTTATGCCATTTTTTATTCCTCCACCATATCAAGCCAATGAGGAGAAGGAGGGACATTTCTAGTGTTATCAGCTTGGTCCTTCCATTGTTGAACAAGTAGTCATCAAATTTCTCAGTCTCAAAGTTGACTTCATTATGTTGTATTCCTTGTTTCATGTTGGTAGATTGGTATAGGATCTCTGTGACTTGAAATGTAGAGAAACAATATGTATCTAACCCCGTTATGTTGAACATCATGTTACCCAGCAGTTCGGTACAAAAGTGTTTTGGAGACACTTATAGGATTTCAAAATCACATTTTTATGGGTTTAGCTAATGAAGTGATCATTACATGAATTTGAGGAATGTAATACGCCTAGGATTTCAAATTTAATTTTCAGTAGTGATATATTATTTGATGGAACATGTGGATTTTCTAATTTTTTTGAAATTGATATCAAATGATATATTTTCAAATAGTGCAGGATTGTCATATTTTGAAAATAGTTCGATTTTAAAAAAGGAATGATTATTAAAAAATTATTGAATGTCAAAAATTGTGATTGTGGGAAAGAAATTGTGTGATAGTTAAAGTGATATAATTTCAAATGTTAGTTATTCAGTCAATAGAGAGAGGGAGTTATAGTGTTGTTGTTTGTTTTGAAAATGGCACTAGGTAGGCATCGTAAAAACCAATCAGAAGAAGTTTCATAGAATATGGTTTCACCTGATCCACAGGTGAACCAATAGCTAGTTCAATGAATTGAAAAATAATTTCATGTTTTAGAACCATGTAAACTTAGGGATGATTGATGTAATGTTTGTCATTGCATCCAGTTTAAAAATATGAATCCACCCATCTATTGAGGTGATTCCGAACTAAAAAATGGTTGAGGTGTAAAAGAATCAAATGAATTGTGTCTTTGATTTGAATAGCACACCAATAGAGCTGAAGGTCAATCTAGTTATGTATATTTGGGTGGATCTTTCATTTTAGTGGTGGAATCTAGGTGTGTAGGATAAAGTAGATCAAGGCCATAGATGGGAGGTTTTTAAAAAATGTTCAAAAAACATTTCTAACCTCACATAATAAAAATCCAGTGAACCAAAAATTTATTTAGATTGAAATAAGAGAATATTCTGGTGACATGATATGTGTCCAGGTGCATGAAATTAGTCTAGTATTCACCAGAGGTTTCAGCTAGTTCACCCTTAAAGGAACACATTTTTGAAGTCGGACTGTAGTAAGAAATCTATTCTAATATTGCAATGCTTAGTATCACAAATTAAACAGAAATAGTAAATAGAGTAATTTTTTCTAAAAGGGACACCTCAAGAGCTATTGGACGAGGAAGCATGTTGATTGATACTATAATGTTGGAGGCAATAATAAGTGGGACACCAATTTCCAAAGTGGGAGCATGAATCAGAATAAAATAGATGGATTTGTAAATCTTCCTCCAAAACCAAAGAGACATCCTGGATGTTTCCAATGTGGATTGTTAGACCGTATGAAACGAGATTGTACGAAACCACTAAGATAATTCCATAATTGCAATAAGAAGGGGCATCTTCATGACTATTTTCACAAAACTTCGAGGTTAGGTGCTCGATACACTTCTCTAGTATCATAGAAATCATATTATTTGATGAGAGAGTGGGTTGTAGAATCAATATCCGCAATAGAGCATACCAAAAATTGGTGATTCTAGGAATACCACGACTCCTCAGCAATGGATATCTCAGTAGGGAAATAAAAAAAAAGTGTAGAAATGATGAAATTATGTGGGGCTAAATAGGGGATTGTGGATGATCCGGAATGACCATATTTGGTAAAAGGTATGTTTATTTTGAATTCAACCCCTATGAAATTTGTTTTT
The DNA here is from genome assembly GCA_963277665.1 of Viscum album. Lineage (NCBI taxonomy): Eukaryota > Viridiplantae > Streptophyta > Magnoliopsida > Santalales > Viscaceae > Viscum > Viscum album. The sequence continues at coordinate 349,955,578 of OY728140.1, forward strand.
GATATTCGTACATCACATTTAATTATTTATTCTCGTGTTGTTGATCTTCTATGTTTAAAACATGAGATGATGCCCTCTGTGATAAAACTTCAAACCCGAATTAGTCAAAGAGAATGTCGATCCATTGAGTGAATAGCATGTTTTATAACTATTTATGGAGCCCAGAAAGAATAGTATTTCTCTATGCTGGACCTAGATTTATATGGTGTAAACCTAGGTATAAATTGGTTAAAAAAGTTAAAGGATCATATCAAATATTAATGCATAACATTTAGTTTTAGGAATAACACTACTACAAAAATTGGAAAGGGAAGCGCCACCCTTTATGAGTGCTTTTTTTAGTGCTGATAAAGGGGACCCATTTAGCAACGCTTTTTTAGTAGTGTTGATAAAGGGGGCTTTATCTGCGCTTTTTCCTAGCACTGATAAAATTTATATTTAAAAAATTGATGAAAAATAATATATTTTTAAATAAGTTTATTGTATATTTATATTGATATAAATATAATATATATATTTTAAATATGTTTTAGATAATAATAAATAGACTATTAAATTTAATATATAAGAAATTTAGTGAAAATGGATTTACAATATTTTAAAAAATATTATTAATTAAAAATTTCCTAATTATCATCGATTAATAATCATTTAATAACATTATGAAGACACAAAAAATCAAAAAAAAAAGAATAAAAGATCTAAAATAAGTTGAAAATGTAACTCAATCTTCAAACGGCCAAATTTTTTGATCCGGGTGTCCCTTTGAGCTCTACATCATATCAAATCGAAGCTTGAGATGAGAACTACGCACCAGTGACCCTAGTGAACATTCTGTCACATTCTTGAGGCCCAAAATTTCCTAGAAGGCCTCAAAAACTGAGTTTTTAATAGGGATACCCCGATTCTCTAACATTCAAATAGGTATAAATTCTGATTCGGATGTCCTCTAGGCCTGTACCACATATCATATCGAATATTGTTTTATTTTCTTCAATATTACTGGTTTTGGAGTTGAAACAGACTTCTGGATTATAAGTTATGGTCATTTTAACATTCTATGGCTTTTCAAATACACATATATATGTATTTAGTCGTATATATATATATATATATCTATTTGTGTGGGTATTTGTGTGTGTGTGTGTTGTATATATGTATGTATGTATGTATTTATTTATTTATTTATAAACACAGATAAAAAACATATTTTATAAATGTATTTAAAACAAATCTTATAAATATATATTAATATAAAAATAAATATATGGATAAAAACATATAATTAAAAACATATATAAATTTAATATAAATCTAAATTAGTATACGAATAAATATATATAATAATATATGAATAAAAATATACGTATTAATATAACTAAATTTATTTATATTCATATGATTCTATATTAATATAGGAATAAATATAACTATATATATATATAAATAATTATAAATATATATTAACATATGAATAAATATATATATATATATATTAATAAATGAATATATATATATTAATAAATGAATAAATATATATGTATTAATATATTTAAATATATTTATATTAATATGAATCTATATTAATATACGAATGAATATAACTATATATATAGATATATAATTAAATAGAGAAAAAATGAAATGGATTAGTGGTAAATGTGCTGACACGCAAGGGGGGAGGTCGCAGGTTCTAGTTCGGGTGGAAGCAAGGCGGTGCACGCGGGTATGTTGGGTGATGCACGGGCAAGGGCAGCGCACGTGAGAGTGGGAGGGGGTCTACCTAGCGCTGATAAAGGGGGGGTCAAGCACTGTTAAAATCCCCCCCTCACATTATATATTATTTTTTATTATTTTTTAATTTTTTTAAATTTTATCAGTGCTAAAAAAAGCGCTCATAAAAGGTGTCATTTATCAGTGCTAAAAAAAGGCTGATAAATGATCTCTTTTGTCAGCAGTTTTTTTAGTTCTAATAAAGGGGTCTTTTATCAGAGCTTTTTTAGCACTGATGAAAGAAGATTTTATTAGTGCTTTTCTGAGCGTGGATAAAAGGGACCCCCCATTTATCATTGCCTCGATTAACAGTGCTTCTTTAGCGTAACTAATGCACTTTTCTAACGCTGATAAAGGTTGTTTTTGTAGTAGTGTAAGAATGGAATCGACCATCTCTTTAAAGTAGAAAGGGTTATAATGACCTTTGAAATAGGATTGTTGGAACTGGTAGTTAGAATGATCTCATATTATTTGGCTACATTTTCTTTGGCATTCAATGTAAGTGCTCTAGAACAACAGTTTCCTGGTGATGGTGGATTAGTTACTATAATGGTTTTCCTAAGAAATTATCAGGGTTACCACCAATAAGGGAAGTGGATTTTACAAATGATATCCTATCGAGGACCAAACCTATATCACTTCCGTATTATCGGATCGAACTAACATAACTAGTGGAGTTGGAACTACAATTTTAAGAGTTGGAAAGAATGGGTTTCATTTGTCTGAGAATGTCTCAGTGGGCTGCAACAGTCTTGTTCATGAAAAAAGTAGATGGAAGTATAAGTTTTTGGGTGGATTATTTTAAACTTAACCAATTTATTGTAAAGAACAGGTATCCACATCCACATATTGGTGATATGTTTGATCAATTTATGGGATCTTAGTGGTTCCCTAAGATTGACATGTGATAAGGATATCATCAATTACGTGTTCAGAAGTAGGATATTCCAAAGACAGATTTCAGAAGAATATATGGTCATTATTAGTATGTGGTAATGCCTTTAGGTATAATTAATGCGTAAATGGTATTTAAGGAACTGTTGAATTAGTTATTTCAGAGATATATTGATTTTTTTTGGGTATTTTTTGAAGACATGCTGGTGTATTCAAGGAAAAGGGATGAACCTGAGCAACACATAGTGATGGTTTTGGGAATCTTAAGAGATCACTATTTGTATGAAATTTTATTAAAGTGCAATTTTTGGATACATGAGGTATTTTTTTTGAACATGTCTTTTTTGGGAGTGGAATTTTAGTGTATCCAAAGAAGATAAAATATGTGATCACATATAATCAACCAGAGAACATCTTTGAGATAAAATTTTTCCTTGGTCTAGATGGATATTATAGATGCTTTGTGCATGGATTATCATGAATATATTAACCTACGATAACTTTGATGAAGAAGAATGTTCCAATCCATTACGATGGGGAATGCCAGAATTCTTTTCCAGAGCGGAAATTTCTTCTTACATCCCCACCAATCTTGGGTTTTCTGCAATCTGGACAATAGTATGTGGTGTATTATGATTCTTCTAAATATAGTTTTTGGTGTATTCTCATTCAAGGATACCATGTTGTTTCTTAAGGATCTAGGAAGTTATGAGTGCATGGTAAGAACTACCCAACACATTATTTGGAGTTAGGTACAGTCATCCATGATTTGAATACTTGGCGTCATTATCTCTTTAGTGAGAAATTTACTTTGTTCACGAATCATATGAGTTTGAAATTCATTTTCTCGCAACGAGATTTGAATATCAGATAAAGAAGATGGGTGGAGTATCTCCAAATTATTTACATTGAGTTGATGTATGCGCAGGGTGAGGTAAATTCAGTGGTAGATGCATCAACATTAAATTCATATGATTAGTTGGAAAAAGAGGCTTCAGACCAGTGGTAGTTGATGTCAGTGATAACATACATGAACATGGAATGTGATTACCCAAGTGATGTTTTATCGTTCTTTCCAGTTTCATCGGTTCATAATTTGGTAGAGATGGTTAAATAGGAACAAACATCTAACAAAGAATGTGTGGTGATTATGTCAAAACTCAATTGTGTGGAAACTATTGAGGGATGGAAATTAGATTACAGTTCAATGTTGTAGTTCAAAAATCAAAGGTCCATACATATAGCTTTTTGGGAATAGTATCTTCATTATTACCCCCATCCAATATGTGTTTTTCACTCTAGAACACAGAATATGAATAAGACATTGATGTAAAATTTCTGGTGGTGTGGAATGAAAGGTAAAGTGGTCGAGTTCGTTTCGAGATGATTGACTTGTTAGAAATTCAAGGCCGAGCATTAGTGGCCAATACACTTGTTACAATATTTACCTTTCCCTTTATTGAAATAGCAGTAGATAGATATGGAATATATAATAGGTCTCCCAATAATGGTTTATAAACATTATTCCATGTTGGTGACTGCGGATCAACTCAAAAAGTGGGTCTATTTCATCCCTACTTGTGAAACTCATACGTTTTTGAATCTACCCAAAATATATATATGAGAAGTGGTAAATCAGAATGTAATTCCAGTTTCAACTGTGTTATACATAGATCCGTGGTTCACATCCCATTTTTGGAAATCCTTACAGAAAGTCCTTGGGACTCATTTGACAATGATTATGGTGCACCAAACTTAGAATAATGACCCATCTAAAAGGACAATACAAATTTTGGAGGGCATGTTATATGCTTTTGTAATGGATTTTTGTGGCACATGGGAATATAATTTTCCATCAGTGGAGTTATCATATAACAGAATCTATCAGTCCTCAAAATAGATGTCATTTTTTGGAGCTTTGTATGGATGTCCTTGTCATTTTCCACTTTGTTGGGTGGAGATAGGTGATACTTCACTAGTTTGGTCGAGCCTTGTCAAGGAAATAATAGATAAGATTAATTTGATTAGAAAACAGATAGATACATCTCACAGTGGTCAGAAATATTATGCAAATCATTTTTACGACCATTTTCATTCACGTTGAGTGATCATGTGTTCTTGAGGATCTCTCCAAGGCTTGGACATCATCTTTTGGGGAAGTATTTAAAATTGTATCCTCAATATATAGTCACTTTTGAGAAACTATAATGAGTTTTAGTGGTGGCTTATCAGTTGGCATTACCACCATGGTTCATTGTGTTTTATAATGTGTTTCATGAATATCAGTTGAAAAATTATCAGCCTAATCCTTACCATGTGATCATATGGGATGATGTTGACTTATATTCAGATTCTTGGTTGAATCACATTCTAGTTCAGATCATGGATAGGTTAGAGAAAGTCTTGTGTGAGAAAAGTATCACTCTCACATGGGTTTTTTGGAAACATGATTAGATTTAGGAAGATACATGGGAGTGGGAGAAGGAAATGAAAGATCAATGTCTTTAACTCTCTTAGGGTAACGATGGGTTTCTACTTTATAGGGATGGAAAGGCTAATGATGGGGAGAATACAGCCCCCCTAGTTTCAGGTTAGTAACCCTTATTTATTATTATTAATTACATAAAGTGTTTGGATGATGTTTTAGAGGTTTTGGGACATGTTTATAGTGTTTAGGGGGTATTCATATGGGTTTATGGTTTGAGGAAACCATGAAACACAAACCAAAAATCATGCACAATGAGATATGGGAAAAGGGAAGGTGCAGATATGGCATGCGATTTTCCCAAATCATGCATCCATCAATAATAAAATGTAGTCTTTGAAAAATAGCATTTTCAATTTTGAGATATTGGCTTCAGCACAATTGGTGCAGGATTTGGTAACTATGTGAGCCTAGAATGTGAAGTCTCCCTTATGGTAGATGAAAGTATGGTTATTGCATAGTTTTCTTAACCATTCTTCTAAATCATGCGTGGGTAAAAAGTTAGATCCTTAAATTGTGGATCTAACACGTTTTCACCTCTAAATACTTCATTTTTTTTAACAAAAAATTGACCTAACTCAATATTTTGGTATATAAATTTTTTGAGAACATCTCCACATAGAATTAGAAGCAATCTGGAGCCAACCATTGGTTATTTGAAATCAGATTCTTGCAGTAAGGCTTCATTCTTAATCATTCTTGATGAGTTTCTTAAATTTACATCACCCTCTATCTCTCTCAAATTATTAGATCTACTATTTTAGGGGGTATATATAAGGTATTTGTTTCCAAATAAAATTATATTTGGTTTGGTCTATGATATGGGAATAAATCAAAGGCATTTTCATTGAGATTTAACCCGGTTTCATGGTCGTTATTCTTGTCGTTCCTTGTTTCATCATAAAACTCGAGGAAGGTGTATTCACTTTTGACTCATATATTTTAGAATACAAAGGATTAATTTAAAATCGATCATTTTTTGTGAAATGTATTTTGTATTTTCTGTGAAATGTCTATTGAAATCCATCTGGAGTGACAGTTTGTGGAAACATGAGAATTTGGTGTTTTTGTAGAAAGTGCTTTAGTTATTCAATTTAGATTGGTGATTTTCTAAATATGTTTTTTTTCTGAAATTTGGGTAAATCTATTAATAAATAATCTTTCAATAAAGGGATAGTTTTATTGAAAATAATTGTAATGTTTTAGTTGAATTATATTTTATGAATGAGTTTTAATAATAGAATAGTTTTATTAAAATTATTGAAATAGTGGTTTGGCATTGGATTTTATCATAATGATTGTGTCTGTTTATGTGAATTCAGGAGAGATAAGGGTAAGGAGTCTTCCCCATCATTAATGGGAAGGATATGTTTCAAGGCTCTCCCCTGTCAAATGGATACTTAATTAAAAACATAGTGAAATGATCAATCATCACTCACGATTATAGGGAGATCTAAGTTTTCATGAATGGGTTGTTGTATGGATATTTGGAATGGAATAGTAATTCCAAAATTGAACATGTGAAAAGGATTAATGAAAATTTTGGTGGTTTTACTTTTAACATGTCTATTTTATGAGAAAATGGTTTCCTCATAACATGTTTATATTTACTTAAAAACTATTTTAGAAATTTTTTTATATGAAGTATTTTATATAAAAGTTGCTAATGTGTTCTATATTAGCATCTTGAGTAGTGAATAAATTGGGAAAAACCTACTAATTTTTAGTACTCACTCCCAATTTTGAAATTTTGTGCCTTTTCATATTCTATCTACCATGACATGGGAAAAGGTAATGTATCACACGTCTTTAGAACTACCTCGTGATACAACGTCTATTTGGTGAGGTCGGAGCATTGACATTATGGAACATTAGAGTCTTATGATTGTATTAGAGTCTTCATAGTTTGTCTACTTCTCTTTACATTGACATTTGAGTCTTCCACTATGGTTCTTTAATTTATTATGATTTTGACAAATGAAATTTTGAGTTTTATTTCATTGTTATCAAGCATGATATAGTGGGTTTTTAGGATTGTTGGTTAGTTGTTTTATTCATAAAGGGAATTTTTTCCCCCACATGTATTAAAGAACTTAATATTTTATTTATAGCCTTTGTCATCTTGGGGATGTTTCATAAGTCCATGAAAGATTCCTCTTCTTTCTATAAAAAATTAGTAAAAGGAGGGGCATTACAAAGATTCTGGCCAGATAACTTGGATACATAATGTGTGAATTGAAAGATCATGTCATGTAACCATGTTCACCACACAAGTTTGTGTTTATGTAAATCATAGGTCATAATGTGGTAGATTTGTACATGATATCATTACATTCCATGTATTGACTAGGTCAAATAAAACTTTTAATCCATGTGTTTAAAGTACATGACATGTATTTAATACACCAAACATAAAGAATTCAAGTAATGAAATATGTTATATTTGTGAATGCATGATCTGTATATGGAGAACATGTTGTGTAACAAACAAATTTCCAGAAAAATTACACACTGAGGCCAGAAGAGTGTATCAATGATAACAAAATTGGTACATGGTGTATACCAGGATATGTGAGTCATGTAAATCATTACCATATAAATAGAGGACATGCTGAGATAGTCTGTACATTGTTAAAATTAATTCTGTTGAATGGAAAATAATTATAGTAATAAAACAAAATAAACAACATATAGCAGGTGTACATATAAGGTGATAATTTTTTATAGAGTATTAAATGATTATTTAATTTCTACATTATTTGAATACTAAATGTCATGTATGGTCATCATACAAAACATGTACCTCACATGAATTAAAATAGGTACACACCATGGATATTCACTTGATCCATGTGTGATAAATTGAGAGTTTACTACTTTCCTTGACTCACACGACAACATGTCATAAAATATCTTGACATTACATATATGTTACATGTATTGTAAGTTCACAATATAAAAAAATTACCATACAAGATGTTGAGTAGTTCATAGGGGTATATTTCATGTTTCCTCTAGTAAGTGTAGTATACTTAATTAATATTTATTTAAATTAAAATATTTCATTTATTTGGATGGATAATTAAGACAAATAATAAATAAATAAGACAAATAATTTATTAATTTAGGTGATTTATCATAATGAAAAATTTATATTGTCAAACCCCAATATTTTTTAATATATTTATCTTTAAATAAATTTAATTTTTTGGATATATTTCATTACACGCAACACCAAGTTTAAAAGAACTCTGATATACTATTAAAATATTATTATTTAAATGTCACCAGTATAAGCTAACTTCTGAAATTGAAGGTATCAATTACAATAACCAAATTCTGAATTTTTTATAATGGTTTTAGATAAATAAAATATATTGTTAAATAATTGAACAATTTTTAGTAATATATTTTATGCTTCAAAAATATATTTTCTTTAGAAATAGTTCTTATTACTTTTTGTGAGAAAATATAATATCTAATTTCTACAACGATTAGAAATTGTATTTGATTAAAAAAAATATCAAATTTATTTTTTGGTGAAATTTTAGGATTTTTATGAAGAGATTTATTTTTCAATGAATAGAAGAAAATACTTATTTTTATTAAGAACATTCTTTTTGTGTAAAAAATTAGAAATGTATTCTTTTGATTTAAAATGTTTTAAAATTAAAATTATTTAATTAATATTATTATAAATTTAATTAATATCATTGGAATAAATTTTATTATTGAATTTTGGTGTGAAAACTCTATACACTTAAGAATACATTTTCATGAAAACTGCTTTTCATCATGTTTTTTAGACTTAATGTTAAATTAAAAATTAAAAATTATTTGAATTAAATTTGATAAAATTCATTTCATATTTGGATTCATCAAAATTAATATAATTTAATAGGGTCATATTTATTTTTGGTCATTATTAATAGTTAAAATGTTAACTATTTGTCACCATAGTAAAAGAGAAAAAACATGGATAATAATATGGGGTATAACATTATAATATCACTAAAAATGGTATTTTTCTAATTTTGCGAGTGGTTTTTGAACCATTATATTTTAATGGAGATAAATAATGTATTTTATAAAATTCGATTGATTTTGGGAACCCATGATTGTCATTTCTGAATAATTAGTTATATTTTATCCAAATTAAAAACAATTTTTGAGTCTTTGAAATTAATGGAATTAATGGATGATTCCATCAAACCATGTCTGTGTAGTACAACCTGACACATAGGTTTCCCGTGTAGTCTACCAATGTGTTAGTACATGGCTCCATCCTATGTACATCTGTCTGTGTACTAGTACATGACTTAGTCTATGTACCAGATCTAGTCTATGTCCTCTGGGGGAGTACACATGATATAGGTTGGTTATGAAGTCCACCCCATGTCTATGTACTACCTAAGGTATAAAACAAGTATAAGGGGAGGAACCACACATCATGTAGGATGATCCAAATGTTGTGTGATACCCATCTACTACTTGAAACCCTAGTTTCCTCTTAGGGGTCCCTACATGACATGTAATATCATATTACATGTCATGTGTTTTGAGATTTTCCAAAAACCATGTTTCTTCCTCCCAATCATACCCACACTATTGTCTCTCGGAAATCTTGCTCCATTCTAAACGGGTTTCGTGGATCTACCACATTCAGGAATCTCTTTCGATGAGAAATGCGTTCTGACAATCGAATGTGATCAGAAAATGGAATCTTTCATCTGAATCATCTTATGCGCATATCTCTTGAGAATTAGGGGTTTCCAAACTGTTGTAGTTTACCAATATCAGATCAAAAATCTCATATCATTGTACCAAGAAACACATGTGAAACTATTGATTCATCAGTAAAGCATAGAACAATAAGTGAATAAAACATGAGATGAACGTGGAATGGGGGGACACAATAAATCAAGTGGAAAGAACCTAGATCAGTGTTCATGATGATATTTGTTTTTTCCATTAGAACAATAATTGAAAAAACTAATAATTAATCACAATGATAAATTCTCCAAATAAAACCCTACAATAATACACACCCCATAAAGTAATCGATCCGGAAATCAATCAATTCTTCAATTGATTTATTTCATCACATAAATTAATAATTCAAATGAAATCCAAATCAAAACACATTCCATACCTCAATTTAGGTTGATTTATGATGATGAATGATCTATTATCATCATCATTGGCATGATCTGTCAAATCTGAGGCATGTTGATTGTAACGCCCTGACCCCAGCTACCTAGAGTCGGTGCATTACTTCGTAACATTGTCATGATCACAAAAGATCAAGTCTCGAAAGACCGATTAGTTTAGTAGCCTTGGAAACACTAGATACATTCATAAACGTTACATTACATCATAAAGTGAAAAACTACAATAAAAAAAGTCTCCATAGTCCACACTCATATCCTCTTCTGACTATCCCTATAGGTCATTCATAAAATACTTCTTCACATCCTGGAAAATATTAAAACATTGAAAGGGGTGAGCTCAAATGCTCAGTAAGGATAACTATATTGTGGAAGCTTTCATAAATAAACATTAACATTTAAGGCAATGTATAACTAAAACAAAAGCCTTTTAAACTTGAACATCAACATAATATGGCAAAAGTAAAATGAGATAATGCCATTCACTTCTTCACATGGATATTCTACTGGTAGAATAATCACATGCAATATCAATAACCACTTTCATAATGAGGGAATGTATAATGCCAGACATTCTGAAACATTTTGTCAAGGCCTTGGCCAAGACGTCTAAAATGATTAAGGTCTCGGCCAAAACCATAAATCAAAATGGTAAAGGGCCTCGGACAATTCCACGTCTAGTTGTCTCATGAGACCTACCACTGCATCGAGGAGTTATAGCGGGCTCCACCCGTCACTTATTAAGTCCAATGCATTCCTCATATGAATAGGTTTAAACATATCATAAACCATAACATAATCGTATCCCATAAAACATGCATAAGGGAAACATAACATTTCCACATTTCAATCACAAGATATCAATACAACACATTGATATAATAAAAACTCTTTCAAAACCATTTTCAATACCAAAATAAAAGAAAGTTAAAACTTTGTATTTATTTTTCATTAAAAAAAGTGATGGCTTGTAGAGGAAGCCGAAACTAAAATAATGGCCACGGCGGCGGAGAATTCATTGTCGCCGCATATCTACGGAAAGAAAAACATTCCCTTTTTTTTGTTTAGTAAAACGCTTCGTATAAAAAAGATTCCTTTTGAATAAACGTAAAAGTCAAAGGGGCTTATACACCGTATAAAAGAAAGTTGTGTATAAAACCAAATATGCCTCAATGAAGGGAGATTGAGACGAAGTCCTTAAAAAGATCATTTTTAAAATAAAATAGATCTATTATGTGTATTCACTATAGGTACACATAAAGAAAGTAAAAATACAAAATAAGACATAATAATATCATGACATAATTTGAAAGTAGGAGATTAACCCAAAGAATGGAAGTTGGGTTAAGAAATTCCCTTACCTTGTGTCCGACTTGATTCGACCCTTCTTTAACCTCCTGAATAATAAACTAGAGTTAATATATACCTTATTAAGAACCATTTTCAATTTCATTATCCTTTTTATATCACTTATTACAATGATATGAACATTATGTAATTATTTAAGTTAATAACGGTCATTTTGTCGATCTTTGGTACTTGAGTCAACAATAAACTTATTATAATTACAAGTTGTTTATGTGGTAGAATATCCCTTATCTCCAGAATTATATTCATGATTTAGATGTCATATATATCATATATATCCAGTATATACATTCATTTATAATTTTACGTAACATTTAGAGGTAAGAAATGAAATGCACCGTTCATGGAGACGGTAAGCCGTACGTACGCATGAACGCTACTTTCATTTCTATTTAGTATTTAATGGAATGAAATCATAATTATATAAAGGTATAATATAATTATAGTATAATATAATGTATAATACCATTTACTCCATCCTTTATACATCCCACATATGGCACTAACGATTCAAATCACTTTGAGGGGGCGATAGTCCGCACTTCCTAAAATGAAATTATCGCGTTTACCCATAATGGAAATCATAAAGTATGCCATAAATGAGAAATACAGAATGATAAGGAAAACATAAACATAATATTTATATCATATATGAAAATAGTGTCATCAAAATGGCCACCATTATAGGTGTTAAAAGAATTTGAACAATCATCGTTTCGTGAGGCCGAAATTCACCATCCACAGAAACAGTATGTTCTTTAACCATTAGATGTAGGTGTGTGTAAGTGTAGCTCGAATAATTATTATAACAACATCATAGTATATTGAGTATACGGGTGTTGTTACAAAAGAAATTAATAAAAAGAGTTTAGGGGATTGGAGAAGAAAAATAAAACAAAACAACATTAGAGAAGACATTACCTCAAAATCGGGTAACTCTTTTTGATTTGAGCCAAAGGATTCCTTGGGAAGCGTTCTGCCCCAAATGAGGCTTCTAGGAGTAAGGGAGGGAAGTTGGGAGAGTATTTGGGCAGAGGTTGGCCGAGCCAAGTGGCTTGAAGGTGTGAATGAGGTGGTAGAGGTGAGGGCCTTTTATAAGTGGAGAGGAGGGGAACTTTTGGAAAGTAAGAAAATGTTACATTATTATACAAAGATTTTCGGATTCTAAAGGTCCCACACTTATATAATTCGTGGATAAGGTTATAAGGGTTCGAAATATACACATCCAATATTTTTTGGACAAGTTTAAGCCTTGGATTGTACATTATCTTTTCATTTTATTAAAATCGTTAAATAATGAGGTCATCGTTGCATCATAATGATGTCATAAATAATTTAATTTATTTAATGTCTAAAAATTATAAAACAAATACTATGAAGTAGGAAATCGTTTTAGCTTTCCAATGACTATTTATAGTCAAACATATGACTTGTATTACCCCATGTAAAAATTGTTTTAGTAAAACATTTCATGTTTGTGTCATTTTTTACTTTAACATTAAATAAAAGGTATTTATGTCATTTTCCAACTAAAGTGGCTCCATGGGGTCCCCAAGTTGACCAATGGATTGTCTTGGTCGGCCATGGCACATCCAATGAGGGTAGGACATGTTTCAAGCTCATCTCATATTATTATAACATTATCTTTACCTTAAATTACACCAATTACCTTTAATCGCGATTAAGAACTTAAAAGTTACTATTCACAAAAAAATTATTTTAATCCCATTGAACCAAATTTTACTTCCTAATGAAAACCATGTATGCAGGATTTTTGAAATTCAAAACACAGAAGTGGTAATATTTCATTTAAACGAAAAATCAGTTATTTAACTACCACTTAGTGGTTTCACTATTCATCAAAAATTGAAGTTTTCAGAATAATGCCAAAATTTCACCCTAAGTTATAATTGATATTCCGAAATCAAAAACGATGTATATTTTAAAAAATTACAAACATATAAGTTGCATTAATTAATTTTTTAATTAATTCCCGCTGTCACAACAAATAGCGTGTTTTTATGAAACAATTTATATCAAAAGATTGGCAATTGTTTATGTCCAATTTCAATGTTAAATTAATTCTAATGACCACCATTGGATAAAATGGTAAAAATATATTCTAATTATACTTTAAAACCACTCAATAGTATAATTTATCACAATAAATTATTTTGATTAAAAAAGTTGTTTTAAGTATTTTTCACTATTCATAAAAATTTGTAAGTTCTCAGAAAATTACAAAAAATTCAACATAGGCTAATTTCAATATTAGGAATAAAAAAACGAATTCCATTTTGAAATATAAAATTTCTATAAATTTAAAAAGTGGTTATTACTATTCATAACGGCTTCTTTGATTAGTCGCGGTGTGTTAGAACTCGAAGTTGCGTACAATGCAAGCTATTGCATTATTAAATGAGAAGCGTATCATGGAAGCTCTGGGTGTTACATTCTCCCCACCATCAATAAATTGCGTCCTCACAATTTGAAATTTTTCATTGAAAATAAAAGGTTGAAAATAGAAAATACCTTTGTGGAAAACCCAAATCAGAAATAAGGTTAATAAAATTTAGCCTTAATAAGAGGGAAAGGGAAATGAAAAAGTCACCACCCAATTATGATCTCGATTAGGAGAACATTGGTGGCAATTAGAGACATATAATTGGAGGAAAAACGTAAATATTTGTAGGGAGTGATTGTGGTCATCAATCACAATCAACTGTCAAATTGAGGGCCTCAAAGCCTTCAATCTATGTTGATTTTAAATATCATCAGTTCAACAAGACATAAGGTATTACGATAACACATTTTTTTGGTTTTAATATCCCTTTAATAAGGTTTATGAATTAATTTATTCATAGAATTAGAGATAGGTATATATATTTATTCTTGAGAAGTAGAGTTTCAACCCTCAACTAATTTCTACCAAAAACTCATTTTTCACTCAAAAAGATAATAAAACTCAAAAATATTCTATTCATCCTAATTGTATAAGGTTCAAAATATTACCACATACCATTTAGATTAGGAAAAATATTTTGTAATAACCAGGGACTTCCTGTATGCTAGTGGTAGGAAATAAAGGCCTGTCGCACTATGGTTGTGGGTTCGATTCCTGCAGCTTTGTCCGACACGACAGGTTATGCCCCACCCTGCAGGTTGTCCTTTTCCTAAAAATATAGTATTATAGTATTCCAAAAATAATCTTCAGAAATATTTTAACCTTAAACAATACTATTCAAAGATCAACTTAATCCATCCCAACATATATAGTTATCCAAAATACCTCTGTCCAAACTTTCTCTAAAAGGTCTCTTAATTCCAAAATCAATTTATCAGATTCCCCAAACAAAGTAAAGTTTCTCTTATTGTCACATAATAAAAATACAATTACCTTCATCATATTAAAACCTTACTGAAACCAAAAAGTACTGCAGTATAATCCTTATATATATATCACATTATTCTAATAACCATAATATAGTCCATGAGTCCAAAAGCACCAATACATTAGTTATTATGCTTCAACTGTAGTAACAGCATAAGATTTTCCTTGATCCCTTGGCTTTTTCTGAGGTAAGTTTCCCTGACGCTTAGGACATTCATTTTAATAATGACCCATTTCTCTACAATTGTAGCATTCAACTTTGATAGCTTCTTTCTTTCCCTTTCAATCACGAGCCTGGTGACCCTTTTCTCCAAATTTATAACAAACTCTCATTCCTTTTAGGCAAGTACCAGGGTGATTCTTCCCACAATTATCACATAATGGAAAATCCTTCTTTCCCTTTTTCCCTTTATCCGTCTCTTGTTCTACTGTTCTCTTCTTCTCTTGCTTTACTTTGTTGTCATAAGACTTAGAGAATTCCTTTTCTGTCTTGATAGCACATGAGACAATATCTTCGTATGTTGAGAAAGATTGTGATACTAGAGCTCGACGGAGAAATGGTTTTAACCCATCAAAGAAACGATCAATCTTACCTCTTGGTTTACGTATATAATCTACAGCATACCTCGCTAACCTTGTAAAGTTGGCCTCATACTTTGAGACATTCTCATCCTCCTTTTGTTTCAGACTCAGAAATTGCCTTTCCATATCTGCTCTATGGTCATGAGGATAGTATTTTTCTAAGAAAAGATCTTTGAACTCCCTCCATTACATATTCGATATGTCATCATCTTCTTTTGTGTTTTGAATCAATGACCACCATTGATCAACATCTCCAGTGAGGCGGTAAACTGCCATGATAACCTTTTCCCTTTCACTACTCCCCAAGGCGTGGAATATTTTCTCTAAGGATTTTATCCATTTCTCATCTACTAATGGATTTGTACCCCCATTAAATGTTGGTGGTTGTTGCCTCATGAAGAGGTCTAACATTAATCCTCCACGTTGCAGATCAGGGTTCTCCATACGAGTAAGGTTATTATTCATAACCTGAGTGAGTTGTCCCAGTATGGTAATAAGTTGATCAGCACCAGTTGTATCTCCAGATCCACAATAATTATCTTGAGCAAGAGGGAAATCCCTACACGGAGTGCGTGCATTGATATGGTTTCCATTCCTTCCACTAGGCGCCATTTCTAAACAATGGCATAAACTAGATTAGTTTATGAATCAAAATACATAATTCCATACTTGTAAAATACTTAACATAAATTGAACTATTTACGGACATAATCCATAATCATAAAAATGTTTTCTTTGAGGAAGTATATACTCATAACCCTTTATAGTGGTTTATAAAGAAAATAAGAATTATCCAAAGCATATCCCCTGGGAGTGTCGTAACCAAGAGTGTAGCAAGGCCCGTTGTCGTGCACCAGTTCCCGTTCGAGTCTAGCTCAAAGCGGTGTTTTCGGGTTTTACCCCTAGGTACATCTGTGCCAGAGCCGCCTCTACCTGCTCGTATCCAGACAGGGATGTATTGCTCAGAAAACTCACAACATCTCTACAATACCAAAATTCTAGGAAGTTCTTCTATACTAATCCTCAAAGTCTATCTTTGGGCTATGTGCTCTAATCAGAGTTTATCTAAATCTAGCTTCCAAGGTTAGTACTAAACTTCCTCTGATACCAACTGTAACGCCCCGACCCCAGCTACCCAGAGTCAGTGCATTACTTCGTAACATTGGCATGATCACAAAAGATCAAGTCTCGAAAGACAGATTAGTTTAGTAGCCTTGGAAACACTAGATACATTCATAAACGTTACATTACATCATAAAGTAAAAAACTACAATAAAAAATGTCTCCATAGTCCACACTCATATCCTTTTCTGACTATCCCTACAGGTCATTCATAAAATACATCTTCACATCCTGGAAAATATTAAAACATTGAAAGGGGTGAGATCAAATGCTCAGTAAGGATAACAATATTGCGGAAGCTTTCATAAATAAACATTAACATTTAAGGAAATGTATAACTAAAACAAAATCCTTTTAAACTTGAACATCAACATAATATGGAAAATGTAAAATGAGATAATGCCATTCACTTATTCACATGGATATTCTACTTGTCGAATAATCACATGAAATATCAATAACCACTTTCATAATGAGGGAATGTATAATGCCAGACATTCTGAAACATTTTTTCAAGGCCTCGGCCAAGACGTCTAAAATGATTAAGGCCTCTACCAAAACCATAAATAAAAATGGGAAAGGGCCTCAGCCAATTCCACGTCTAGTTGTCTCATGAGACCTAATGATGCATCGATGAGCTATAGCGGGCTCCACCCGTCACTTATTAAGTCCAATGCATTCCTCATATGAATAGGTTTAAACATATCATAAACCATAACATAATCGTATCACATAAAACATGCATAAGGGAAACATAACATTTCCTCATTTCAGTCACAAGATATCAATACAACACATTGATATAATAAAAACGCTTTCAAAACCATTTTCAATACCAAAATAAAAGAAAGTTAAAACTTTGTATTTATTTTTCATTAAAAAAAAGTTATGGCTTGTAGAGGAAGCCGAAACTAAAATAATGGCCACGGCGGCGGAGAATTCGTTGTCGCCGCATATGTACGGAATGAAATACATTCCCTTTTTGTTGTTTAGTAAAACGCTTCGTATAAAAAATATTCCTTTTGAATAAACGTAAAAGTCAAAGGGGCTTATACACCGTATAAAAGAAAGTTGTGTATAAAACCAAATATGCCTTAATGAAAGGAGATTGAGACGATGTCCTTAAAAAGATCATTTTTAAAATAAAATAGATCTATTATTTGTATTCACTATAGGTACACATAAAGAAAGTAAAAATACAAAATAAGACATAATAATATCATGACATAATTTGAAAGTAGGAGATTAACCCAAAGAATGGAAGTTGGGTTAAGAAATTCCCTTACCTTGTGTCCGACTTGATTCGACCGTTCTATAACCTCCTGAATAATAAACTAGAGTTAATATATACCTTATTAATAACCATTTTCAATTTCATTATCCTTTTTATATGACTTATTACAATGATATGAATATTATGTAATTATTTAAGTTAATAACGGTCCTTTTGTCGATCTTTGGTACTTGAGTCAACAATAAACTTCTTATAATTACAAGTTGTTTATGTGGTAGAGTATCCATTATCTCCAGAATTATATTCATGATTTAGATGTCATATATATCATATATATCCATTATATACATTCATTTATATATTTACGTAACATTTAGAGGTAAGAAATGAAATGCACCGTTCATGGAGACGGTAAGCCGTACGTATGCATGAACGCTACTTTCATTTCTATTTCGTATTTAATGGAATGAAATAATAATTATATAAAGGTATAATATAATTCCAGTACAATATAATGTATAATATCATTTACTCCATCCTTTATACATCCCACATATGGCATTAACGATTCAAATCACTTTGAGGGGGCGGTAGTCCACACTTCCTAAAATGAAATTATCGCGTTTACCCATAATGGAAATCATAAAGTATGCCATAAATGAGAAATACAGAATGATAAGGAAAACATAAACATAATATTTATATCATATATGAAAATAGTGTCATCAAAATGTCCACCATTATAGGTGTTAAAATAATTTGAACAATCATCGTTTCGTGAGGCCGAAATTCGCCATCCACAGAAACAGTATGTTATTTAACCATTAGATGTAGGTGTGTGTAAGTGTATCTCGAATAATTCTTATAAAAACATCCTAGTATATTGAGGATACTGGTGTTGTTACAAAAGAAATTAATAAAAAGAGTTTAGGGGATTGGAGAAGAAAAATAAAACAAAACAACATTAGAGAAGACATTACCTCAAAATCGGGTAACTCTTTTTGATTTGAGCCAAAGGCTTCCTTGGGAAGAGTTATGCCCAAAGTGAGGCTTCTAGGAGTAAGGGAGGGAAGTTGGGAGAGTATTTGGTCATATTTTGGCCGAGCCAAGTGGCTTGAACGCGTGAATGAGGTGGTAGAGGTGGGGGCCTTTTATAAGCGGAGAGGAGGGGCACTTTTGGAAAGTAAGAAAATTTTACATTATTATACAATGATTTTCGGATTATAAAGGTCCCAAACATATATAATTTGTGTCTAAGGTGATAAGGGTTCTAAATATACCCATCCAATAGTCTTTTTATAAGTGTAAGCCTTGTATTGTACATTATCGTTTCATTTTATTAAAATAGTTAAATAATGAGGTCATCACTGCATCATAATGATGTCATAAATAATTTAATTTATTTACTGTCTAAAAATTATAAAAAAACTTCTATGATGTAGGAAATATTTTTAGCTTTCCAATTACTATTTATAGTAAAAA
Organism: Viscum album; assembly: GCA_963277665.1. Taxonomy (NCBI): domain Eukaryota; kingdom Viridiplantae; phylum Streptophyta; class Magnoliopsida; order Santalales; family Viscaceae; genus Viscum; species Viscum album. Next base: position 349,975,077 of record OY728140.1, read on the forward strand.
ATATGACTTGTATAACCCCATGTAAAAATTGTTTTAGTAAAACATTTCATGTTTGTGTCATTTTTTACTTTAACATTAAATAAAAGGTATTTATGTCATTTTCCAACTAAAGTGGCTCCATGGGGTCCCCAAGTTGACCCATGGATTGTATTGGTTGGCCATGGCACATCCAATTAGGGTAGGACATTTTTCAAGCTCATCTCATATTATTATAACATTATCTTTACCTTAAATTACACTAACTACCTTTAATCGCGATTAAGAACTTAAAAGTTACTATTCACCAAAAAATTATTTTAATCCCATTGAACCACATTTTACTTCCTAATGACAACCATGTATGCCCGATTTTTGAAATTCAAAACATAGAAGTGGTAATATTTCATTTAAACGAAAAATAATTTATTTAACTACCACTTAGTGGTTTCACTATTCATCAAAAATTGAAGTTTCCAGAATAATGCCAAAATTTCACCCTAAGCTATAATTGATATTCCCAATTCAAAAATGATGTATATTTTACAAAATTCCAAACATATAAGTTTCATTAATTAATTTTATAATTAATTCCCGCTGTCACAACAAATAGCGTGTTTTTAAGAAACAATTTATATCAAAAGATTGGCAATTGTTTATGTCCAATTTCAATGTTAAATTAATTCTAATGACCACCATTGGATAAAATGGTAAAAATATATTCTAATTATACTTTAAAACCACTAAATAGTATAATTTATCACAATAAATTATTTTGATTAAAAAAGTTGTTTTAAGTATTTTTCACTATTCATAAAAATTTGTAAGTTCTCAGAAAATTACAAAAAATTCAACATAGGCTAATTTCAAAATTAGGAATAAAAAATGAATTCAATTTTGAAATATAAAATTTCTATAAATTTAAAAAGTGGTTATTACTATTCATAACGGTTACTTTGATTAGTCGCGGTGTGTTAGAACTCGAAGTTGCGTACAATGCAAGCTATTGCATTATTAAATGAGAAGCATATCATGGAAGCTCGGGGTGTTACATTGATCATCGATCCATGACCCATCCCGATTGTTTTCCTGAGAGGATTTGTTGGATCACTCTCCCATGGACCTCCAGAGGTTTTAGGGTTATGTGGATCACCCTGGAAATTCCCCATAATTTTCTATTTTAGTACATGACAATCGTTGTGTCAAAAATTCAAAATAAATAAATAAATTTATTTTATTCGTTTATATACTAATAATGATTTGTTTTAAAAAAAACCATGATGAATAATTCTCTGTTAGGCCTATGGTAGAAATACCATTTTGAACTCAATGGTTCTCTCATATTTATGATACGAGGACACATTTGGGATTTATTCCCCATTTTTAGGAATACTACGCACATGTTCTATTTAATATATTTATTATATTTCAACCATTTTTTCTAAGAACACTGGAAATTGAAATCACAAATCATCTTAGTTTAGGGTATTTAAAATAATCCATATAATATTGAAAAATAATACATAAATATCATTAACATGACATTCTCCCTAACATGGGGATTTAAGTCCCCAATAAGCTAAAATAAGGTCTACTCAAAAAGATGTGGGAACTAAGCATGAATATGAGCCTCTCTCTCCCATGTTCTCTCCTAAATATTCTCGTGCTACCATTAGAAACACACCAAAGGAATCGATCTCACAAAAAGGATCCACTCCTATTAATCCTCAGTTTCCACTAGGTACTTAGAAATGGCCTCTCCATCCTTAATGTCCAGCTCTCCCCATTCTATAACTTGTGATGGGTTATGCATGTACCTATTCAATTGTGACATGTTGAAGATATCGTGTACCCAGTATAACTATTGGAGATAAGTTGTACACCACATATATATCTCTAAGAAGTATATTTAAAGAGTTGATGAACCTCAAAGACAACATTCCACCCTAGAAAAATCTATGTAATAAATGTCAAGGTGAAACCTATACAAACACATGGTCTCCTTAATCAAACCCCAAGGGAGTTCATTTTCTGTCACCATAAGATTTCCAATGGCTCTGTGCAGGCTTCATCCACTCTTGGATGATCTTCACCTTCCCCTTTGTAGCTCACACCAACTCTAGTCCCTTGAGTGTTGACTCCCATGGGTAATTCAAATAAAGTGGTGAACTAAAAGGTTGTCCACATAGAGCCTCTAATTGTTCTATGTCGGTAATGGAATAGTAGCTGTTTTTGTACAAAAACACCACCAGTGGTAGATTATCCTACCAACTACAGCCAAAAATAAAATATGAAAGCTCCTATAATATCCTCTAGAACCTAAATGGATTGATCTATCTGTCCATTAGTTTGGGTGCGAAATGATATAATCAAACATAATTATGTCCCAAATTCCTCCTATAATTACTTCCACAGATGGTATGTAATGTGAGTATTTTGATTAGAAAAAATCATTGATGATACTAAATATAGTTGGGAAATCGTCTGAACCTATAGGTGTCCCAAACTCTCTATTTAACTCTGCTCTCGGATAGCTAGGATATGGACTGATTTGGTGATCCAATCTATGATCAACCACATGGAATAATATCCCATATACATACATGGTAAAACTATCATGAATTCCACATATATCCCATCCCACATCCATTTTGGACCCTCAATGGGTTAGATCAAACCCATTGGAACATGGTTCTTAGCCTTCACTTGATGAAACTTAAGGCATTGGGAGAAGAATTTTTCAACTTTTATCCTTAATCCCTAGACACAAAAATTGACTTTGGAGGTCCTACTACATATTTTCCACACCAAGATGTACCTCCAAAGGAGATGTGTGAAACTCTCTCAAAACCTCCTCTCACAACATCACTTGTTCCATCATGCATCCTTTTTGAAGAACTTTGTGTTCCCACCATTTAAAAATTCATCAAGTGCATGCCATTTGCTTATAAGAGTGCATAGGGTCTCATAGATGGTATCCCTTTGTTGTGCATCCCTTCCTTGCTACAAGAGAGTAGGGGTAACAACCATCAATTGGATATAAGTTTCTCCATCTCTGTCTATATAGGATATAAATAACGACGCCAACTACTTCAACACCTTATTTAGTAAATATGAATAATATATCCTACTAAGAGAACCTACAACCACATTCCCCTTACTAGGAGTATAGAAATTTTAGAATTCATAATACTAGAGGAAATATGTCCATCAACTATGTCTCCAGTTAAGATCCTTTCAAGAGAAGATATACTTGAGACTCTTGTGATCAGAGTAGAAAATAAACATCCCACCTATCATGTAGTTTCACCACATATTCAAAGTGAATAATACCACTAGAAACTCAAGATTAAGGGTCATATAGTTTTTATCATGTGGTATCAACTAGTGTGAACCGTATTCAATCACTCATTCCCTCTACATCAGAGGACAACCAAGACTAGTTCCTAATGCATCATAGAACACTAAGTATGTGACACCATCCTCTAACAATATAAAAATATAAGATCTAAATAAAATATTCCTCAACTACTGAAAATATTTTTTGAAATTAAATTTCCACGTGAATTTATACCCATTTAAATTCAATGGTTTCATGGATGATGATACTTTGAACAAGTCTGGTATGAACCTACTGTAATATCCTGCCAACCAAGGATGTTCTGCACCTTTGCCACACTCTAAGGTGTATACCACTCTAACACTACCTTTACCTTGACTGGGTTGACTACCACTCCATTATATGAGATAATGTGTCCAAAAAAGTGGGCCACCTGAATCTAGAATCGACACATTGAGAGTTTTTTGTAATGATGGTTCTATAAGAGTACATCGAGAACAAACTTTATGTTTCATGTGTGCTTCTCATCATCCACAAAGTACAGAAGGATATTGTATATAAAGACTACCATGAACCGGTATATGAAAGGCTAGAATATATGGTTTATGAGTCCCTTTAAATCTGCTGGGGCATTTGTCACACCAAAGGGAATCACCAAATACTCGTAGTGACCATAGCGACATCTGAATGATATCTTTAGTATATCCTCTCCCCGTACTCAGATATGGTGATATCCAAATATGATATCATCCTTGAAGAACCATATTTCCCCTATCAACTAATCAAATAGGTTTTCAATCCTCTGTAGTGGATACTTCTTCTTTATTGTCACTTGATTTGAGCATTAATATCCCACACACAACCTCAGGCTCCCTTCCACCTTCCTTGCGAGAGAAACTGGGGATGCACATGATAAAACCCTGGGTCTAATAAAAAAATTCCTCTACTTGTCCTCCAACTGCACCCTCATCATTGTAAGATCTATGGGATATATCTGATAAGCTGGAACATATATAGGTGCTATCCTAGGGTGTAGGTTAATGCATAAGTATATCCCTTGATGGAGAGGTAAGTTATGATCGTTTTTTGAGGAATATGTCCTCATACTCCTCCACCACTTTAGAAAACTAGAAACTCATGCCATTCATCGCACCAAGGGTCACGATATCCAATTGATGAGTAATCGGCTACACCCTCCTATAAATGAGTCCATCCTATGCTATCTCGGTTTCCTTTTCACCAAAAAGGAGAAATCGGTTCCTTCCCTATGGACATGCTTCACCCTTCTCCTAAAACTTTCAATGTCGTCATGCATTGATGATAACCAATCGATACTAAAAATGACATCATAAGTCCTCGATGCTACAAACAAGATATCCCAACTGAAACCCTAACCTCGAAGAGTCAAGTCAAACTTTCATCACAAGTTTGTGATCAGTGATTATTATCCAGTAGGATTCTCTAAGAAGATGGGTCGAGTTATCGGTTCAATTGGAATCATTCAGTCTCAAACATGATATGTGGTGATAAAGTAATGACTAGAACATGTGTCTACCACTACTACAACTAATATAGAAAATAAATAGATCATAAATCAAATCATTCATGGAGCCCCTGGTTTATATGTTTGAACCACTTAAAACGGCCCCCTTCCCTATACTATATCTCCCTAGGACTTGCGTGGACCACTTGGGGGAGGTGGTGGTAACATTTCAAAATGTCGACCCCCTCCTGATGCTCTCCAAACTCCTCTTCCACATCCACCATACTGTGGACCTACAAGTTCCTACAACTATCTCTACCTCATTGGCCTATCTGTGATTTCTCTGTCAACTTTACGGGGGTTAGAGAATCTCATATGATATGTCCCATACCTTTACATAAGTAGAAACACCTCACTTTGGGATGACTAGACCAACCATGTGAGACCGGTACTGTAGATCCATTATCCTGATACTTCCTCATGAAATATCTCCCATGTCTAGGTCTCTGAGTCTAACATCAAATCTCTACTATTGAGGTCTACACTTCTTCTTTCCCACTGCTAGAAATGGCCGATTTTATCTTCTCATCCAAGACAATCCCGACCACCAAATCTCTCTATAGAAATCCAATGGAATGCACATCAGGATAATGTTGGATCATATGTCCCTACACAGACCTCGCTTAGAGGTCCGAGCCATGTTGAAATGATCTTGAACCATATTCATCAAGTATCTAGAGAGGTTGGTAATCCTCGATGAATACTCAGCTACTGTCATGCGTACCATCTAAAGATGAAAAAGCTCATGGATAGGTACAACCCTTAGCGTAGCTGGTGAAAAATCATCTTTTAAGAGATGCTCAAACTCTACCCATGAAAGAGCCTCCTTTTTGTAAGATAGGTTAACTAAACCCCGCCACTTCCATTCTGATCCAATAAGATGGCTCAGTTCCAAGACTACCATTTGATCTATTGTTGTCCTAAATAGATAAAAAACATGGGTAACCCTCTCAATCCAGTCCCCAACTTCCTGTGGGTCGGGCTCACCACAGAACCTAATGGATCTCTGCTGCTGAGACTCATGAAGCACAACAAGCCTAAACAACTCATTTATTGGTACTACGAGTACCATGATCTTCCCAACGAATGTTGGTATGGATGGTTCCCCCTGGTGGTAACATCTCGGCAACTGGTCCCTATATCGATGCCTCATCACTAAAGGGATCATCATCCTGATCATCATGATAATTACTTGATGATATTAATTGCGAAAAAAATATTAAATGTAAAAAAATAATTACCACCATCGATGTGTATATCTAGAGAGATGAATCAAGAAAGAAATGAAAACACAACCCATTCCTATATGATGCATGAACCATTTTCCCTTGAAACTAGTGTTATCATGCAATGAGTTGAAAATCAGCTTATCAGAGTCATGGGGAATGGATACGTCATCCACCACACCAACATTTGAGTTTCTATCCAAATAAGATGAACGTGAAACACTTAAAATTTTTCCCCAAAACAAATCTCATAAAATCATAGTCCTAATATAGAACCAACCACCTTAGATACCACTTTGTCATGAATCGTCCTAGTGGGGCTCGTGATGAAACATCCCAAGCCGACCTACATTATGCCTGTGGCTAGTGACTAGAACCAAGTAGGCATACCACTATCATGGGAGAAATTTCTTAAGTAGCTACACACACCCACAAATCTACAAGCCCAAAAAATGTTGAAATGTAAAAACTGCTAAAAAACCAATTCATGCATACATCTATATCCCACAACCAGAGTACAACAAGAAGTAAAGGAATGTAAACAGGGCCAAATAAAATCCCACCACAAGGAGTCTATAACAAAAGTTAAACCTAAAAGTAAAGGTACTAGGACTGCTACATGAAAATTGTAGGGACACACCTCGGTCTATCTAGTCTCACTAAGCACCATCTTGTCCTGGTCTGCCAAGGACTACTTCAAAAAATTAATCATCTTCACAAGAAATGACACATGTGGGAAATGCCCGTGCAAGGGTGAGTATAAAAATACTAAGTAAGACACCCCAAAACCACAAAGCGTACAAAAAAGATAAATTATAGTCAGCTGTACATAGTTTTATTTGTTCAACACATATAAAAATGATATCCAGATATAATCAATAATGACACACAGTTTAAAGGTAAGAAACAACTATAGTATATTCAACCTATTATTCCAGATCAAATATTCCATGAATCACACATTTGAGAGAATATATTCTTGATTCAAATAAAAACGATGACATCCGTATGAGAGGTAATACTCCTCGGGTCTCATAATGAGAAAGAAAAATCTGATAGTACGAAGAGATATGATTCATAGAGGTGGATCACATTCATGTTCATGGGGAGATACAAACAACTCAATCTAGATTAACCATGCTATGTATGGGATCAACACCCGGGTAGTGTTGGTCATGATGGTACTAAGAACTCAACCTAGTTTATAAAAATGAATAAATAATCTCACCCAGGTCCTCTTAGAGAGATTCTAACAACTCAATATAGAATATCTTGCTGAAGGGATCGTAATATTAGGAGTTGGAAATGATTCGTATATACCTTTAGGGAAAGGATAAGGGGAACAAACCCTAATGAAACATTTCCAAGATATGGAGAAAAAATATATGGATTTTATTAAAGAGTACACGATTTGCATTTAAAGGCACATGTCGTGTCCCTTGACCCATGGTCATGCCCGTGTAAATGACCCATGTCATCAAACAGTGTATGTGTTGTACTTCACAAAATGTAGGTTTCCCGTGTAGTCTACCTGCGTGTCAGTACATGGCTCTGGATCATGTATATCTACCTGTGTACCAGTACATGGCTTAGTCACCATATCCAAGACATGTCATATGGGGGAGTACATGCCGTGCAGGTTTGCCGTGTAGTCCACCCTATGAGTGTGTACTTCCTAAAGTACACGCCAAGTATCAAAGGATGCACCAGAAGCCATGTAGACCAAGCCAAATACCATGTTATACACATCCCCTACCCATAACCCTTTCCACCACTCAAGGACCCCCACACGCCGTGTAATCATGAATTACATGTTGTGGGTTTCCGGATTTTCTAAAAACTCTGGTTCTACCTCTTTCTCGCACATGTGCCATTTTCACCATGAAATATGGCTCCATTCTCACCAGGATTCATAGATCTACCATAACATAAGGTTTCCATCAATGAGAAATGTTTTCTGGCCATAAAATATGATCAGAAAATGGAATCATTCATCTAAATTATCTTCCTCGCATTTCACTCTAAAATTGGTAGTTTCGAACCTATCTGATCCATTAACCGCTATCTTTATCACACCTCTGTTACATTATATTGGTCCTAGATCTACAATATAGGATCATTGAACAAAGAATCACTTAAAAAATGATCGATTCATCTATACATCATTGACCTGTAGTCTAAATGAATAACTCCCTTTATGATTGATGAATGGGTGGGGGAGAAAAGAATAATCAATCAATAGGAATAATCCTTTTTCGGTGTTTGGGTCGATATTGGTTTGTTTCCATTATAATTAAAATTGATATAGTAAAAAATTAATCACAAAGAAAAATTCTCCCAAAAAATCCCTACAAGTAAATCCATTCCTCAAGGCGATCGATCTAAAAAACAATCCATTTTTCGATTGATTTGATTTCATCATAGAAATTAATAATGGTGAAAAAATATAAACCTATCACAACACAGACTCCCTACCTCAATTCAGATTGATCCCTCCGGAAGAATGATCCATTATCATCCTCATCGGAAGGATCCATCAAATTTGAGGTGTGTCGATCGTTGATCCATAATCTATTTCCATTGTTCGACTGAGAGGATTACCTAAATCTCTCTCCAATGGTCCTCCATAGGTTCTAGGGTTATAAGGCTAACCCTTGAAATTCTCCATGATCATATTTTTAAAGTGCTGTCAATAATTGATTCAAAAATTCATAATAAATTAATTTTATTTAATTATTTTATTTTTTTCTGTGCCCAAAATGACTTTTCTATAAATGACCCATGTCGACTAATGTTAATTCATGCCTATGATAAAGTATTCATTTTGAACTCAATGATGCCTTCAGATTTAGGATATGGGATCCCATTTAACTGTTATTCCACTTTTTCAATAAAAATACATGTGCATGCTCTTTAATATATTTAATATATTTAAAAAAATTATTCTAGGCATACCAGTCCTTAGAATCAAAAGTCATTTCTAATACTGGTTTCAATAATAATAATAATAATAATATTTAAAAACAATACACTGAAAATCAGAGATATTACATTAAAAGATAACATAATCATTTATAAATTATATTAGATAAGAGGAATTATAATGACCTTCATACTATATTCTAAATATGTCAATTTGGATTCACTTTACTATAAAAATTAACTTATATTAGTTTAATACTTTATATAATTCCCAGAGCGCCCCTCCCGTCACTTATAGGATGGAATATCTTCTCCTCTCTTGGTCATAGCTTTTTAGACTACTAGAAAATACAGACACTAAAATAATACCTTCCTTGATTCTTTCACAATATCCAAATTCTTATGGTCTTTAAAAGATACCATCCCTTCAAGGAATAATATTTAAGCCAATATAGGTTTCTCAACAATGAGTTATAACTCTTAGCCATGCATTTTCAATTTTATTTAATTGTATACCACCTCTAAATGCATGGTATCTATTCTAAATTAATTAATTACATATATTAAATCTAATTAATTTTTATTATTTTGATGGAAAACCCTTATATTTATTCCTTCCATCCTATGGAAAGAGAAAACATCACTCGTATGTATGTACGACTTATTGTCTCCACATAGCGGTGAAATTAATTTTTAATCACCATTTTACTTAAATGGTCATAATGATGAAACCACAGAATATATTTTATATTTATGAAATAATTATGTTTCTGGAATAGATTTATAATAACTCTATATGTATTATATAGGAAGTGAAAATATGTACAAAGCACATTAGAACTAAAATTTGGGATTTCTCATCTAATTTTTATTTCTATGAGACATATGTGATATTTAAAACTAGTTTCAATTTTTTGTTTTATATACAGTTCTTTTGATATGTTATATCATGAATATATTTATATTCATGTAATTTAATGTTTCTTTTGAAGTTAACTCATTAATGTGTATTATGATTGAAAAGTTACTAAAGTACTATAGGATTTCTTTACTCAATTTATATTTATTGGGTTGTACATACACTTCGTTGACTATTTTATTAAATGATACTATGTGGGATGAATTATAATTGTATTATGTTTTATTTGAAATTTCATTTTTTTATTTAAATTTTCCACATGTAATAAATAAATTAATTAATTATCACTTCAGTGATATAACCTTTGTAAGGGTTTATTTTATAATCTCATAATTATTAAGGATTATTTATGAAGAAGTCTCCGTTGGAAGGATTATGTAAACATTCCATCTTAATCCCAATATATTTTCTTATCCATTAGATATTTCTAAGTATTACCATTTTTTCTTTCATTTTACACTTTTAAGTACTCGAGTGACTGAAATATTTTTTATGGAAATTCAGTTTTGTTTTCTATTTAGCCATAAATAATTTTATTCCATGTTAATATATTCATTAATAATTTTTGTGAATTATTTTCTATTATAATACGATTGTTTAAAGTAATTTTTACCCAAGTTTCACATTCTATAACAATTTTGAAAAGCTTTTTCATATCATTTTCTAAAATATGTACCTTTTTATTTTTTATTAACAATTGTGAAAGAAAACAATAGTTTTAGGTAATAAAAATTAATTGAATTTCCAATCATCATGAAAATTGAATGGTTTGAATATTCAATTAAAATTTTATGTGTTTTTTTTCAAATGATTTTTTAACATTATTGTGCGGACTATCACCACCATAATGTAATATATCTCAATTTTCATCTAGTTACATATTATTTTGTTAATGTCTCTTCAAATATGATTCATCAAATTAAAATTATCTAAATAATATAAATATTATTCTATAATAATTATATTATTCCACAAATAAACTAATTTCATAATCCTAATCATCCATTAAGTATGATATGTTCATATTTAGGTCGGTCCAACCACCTTCCTAGACAATGTTATAAAATAATACCTCTAATGAATATGAGTAATTAATAACTGATAATATATGAAATAAACAGTGAAATGAATATATTTTTGTTGTGGAATAGTAATATTAATTTTAAAATAGTTAATTAATATGTCACCACTCATTGGTTTTAAACCCTTGAAACATGATTATCTCCAATTTCATCTACAAGTACTGTAACCAAATCATCCATGGAATAAAATCACGAAAATTTTAAAAATTTTAAAAATAATTTATAATATATTTTATTATATAGGAATTGTGAACATTGGGAGAATAATGAAGAACAACACTACGATTACAATGTATTTCAAAATGATAAAGATTAATCACACTTGATATTTAAAAAAGATAATAAGTTACTTATATACTTGTATAGAAAAAGTAAAATGAATTTTATAAAAGGTTATTTATATGAAAAAGGTTACCAAAACTGGTGATTATGATTGTTATTCTTATTAAATGGAATATTTAAACACTTTATTGTAATTTTATAATTAAGTTAAGGGTTTTTATCTCAATTTTCAACCCCTTGAGAGATATTTTTTTTATTATACTCCATTGTTTATATATTATAGTGTATCTAATTACCTTTTAAAATATTGTATCATAATCGTATGATTATTATAGTATTTTATTGTTTTATTTTAAATTATATCATTCTAGGGGTTTTGATTCTACTTTTTGTAAAGTGAAATGTTTTATTTGTCTCTATTTTCATTTCTATGAGACGTATTTGATATTTGACAACAAATATTCTTTTATATTGTGTATTCACTTCCCTATTTCATTTAATTAAAATAATTTCCTTCCATTTAAATAAATTTTATTTTCATGGGATCCCTATCATGTTCTTTTTATTTTTATTTTAATATTACCATAAGGTCTTGTTCTTTTCAATTTTTATTCATTGAGATGGAATTAGTATTCACCACTTGTTTACCTATTATGGTGTATATTTTAGTTATGGGTTTCCTTCTATGTATTCTCATTATATTTTCATTTTCTGGATGATACTCATTAAAATTCATCACTACTTTTTCATTTCCAAGTCCTCATATGTTATAGGAATAACTTTTCTCTCTATGTATTACCTCTATGAAGACCATATTTCCTTCCTCTGATTGAACGATGTTCTCCTAGAGTATATACATCGACTAATTAGAGATATTATTGAATTTATAGTGTTTCTATTACTCTATATGGTGTTATTTTTGGGATATTTACATATCAAACTATTAGATTTATTGATTTGGAAAATAAGAAAAATATGTATACATGTTATTATAATATTGAGGTTTATTTATTAATAAGGAATGTTATTTATGTATTGTATAGATTTTATGTTCCTTTACATGATCAATGCATTGGACTTTATTAGGGATAGACATCCCCCCCAATATCCCCTTTATGAATTCATAGGTTCTATAAGGAAAACTATCCTGGGTATTTGGTTTATTTCTATCCAGAACAAAATATTTTGTATAAAATGGGAATTGATAGTATGATCATGATATTTATGTACATAATTTCTTGTCTTAGTTCATAAAATTAAGTCTCTATATTTATAAATTTCATTTCCATGGAACCATTTATTTTTATCCATGTGATTGTTTATATTTTTATATCATACATGGATTTATTTCAAGATCATTAGTTTAGTTATGTGGTATTATTTGACTCTTATTTATTCTTTCCATATTATGTATGCCATGATAGATTTTGATATAAGTTTTTCCTTATTGATTGTTTGATAATTTTCTTATTATATAATCATTTCCCACTAATATGAAAATATTTATTACAATTGATATTTATGGTGGAAAATAGAATGCGTGGAGATTTTTCTATAGATATTGAAGAATTATTAAAGATTATGTAGTATTTTTGTTTGTGGGAAAAATGTACATTGGTCAAGAAAGATGTGGGATTAATTAGTTAATGTATTGTCAAAATTCTATAAATATTTAAACCTAAACAATCATGGGAATGTATTATAATGTAATATTTTCTTTAATTCATGTTATTATGAGATAGTTATGTCTAGAAATATATATTAAGTATCAAATAAAATATGTAACTTATGTTATTTAGGTACATAATCTAGGTTTGTAGTTTTGGGGCTCTAAAATCCTCCTCCTACCACTCTTAATAATTTAGTGTTAACCATGGATGCACTGATCCTCACATCTGAATAAATACCATTGGAACCCTATAATTAGGGAAATCCTGAACTAAACTGAATAAAATATCATCATATTGAAGCTAATTATCCATATCTACAATATAAAGTATACCATCATACATTTATATACTATGGTATTGGAAAAAATATAGACCCATATACCACATATCATCCTCCTTTATTGGATTAATATTTATATCTTCTAATGGGTAACCCTATTGAACCTCTACCCTATACAATAAAAGAAGAAAATGACCATGAAAGATATCTAAAAAAAGTGATAGACCTAATCTTGGAATCCTAGAATTTACCAAGGTTTAATAAATTAATTTTATTTCCTAAAAACAACTCATTCAATCATAGATAAAAAAGAAACATTATTCATGTATCTATCCAAGATATCTACCACGTAATCAATATTATCTCACATAAGATGTTTATTGAGTTTATATTCCTTACATAGAATCATAAGGGGACCTAAACACCTATATCATAGCCAGTCTCCCTGACTACATTACACATTTTGTTTTTATAACATTATTTCCCTACTAAACCTAATGCCTCTCCATTCCTTAACTCTAAACTATATCATATCACTTTGATCAAAATATTTGATACCACTATATCATGACCCCCTCACCCTCCATTGGTATTCATCCCAGGTTAGTAGTGAAGAGATAATGTGAACACCTAAGTCCCAACTATAGAAATTCCTTGGGTTAGTGACTAGCATTGTGTGTGTGAAACACTCAAATTGGAAGCATTACCCTAAATATTTGAAAAGGATTTTGGTAAATGATTTACAACAATAAATACCTCTATTATTTTAAATAAAACATAACAAATGATCTGACAATTCATTTCAATAAATACAATTTAAATTATAAATAATAAATCCTAAGGGAAACATACAACAAAAACTCCATCATAACTCCAACCAGCAAGCTAGTAACATCCAAATTAGTCCCCATAACCATATTAGAAAACTAAAAATAGATAATATATATAGGGTGAGTATAAAATGTATAATCTATAGGATCATACTCAAGGTATCCCACAAAAATGTTAAAAGAGCATACTAATGAACTAGTGAACAAATAACATAATAAAAAGTACCTAAAAAAATAAAATATCCATTCCAAACTCATTATTGATCACTCAATAAATTAAATAAGAGTTTAATTTTATAATACCAAGGGAAGATATATAAAGTAGCCTCATATCCACTTCCCCTGATGATATCCACTCCAACTACATTATTTCCAATTTCATGTGCTACCATTCCTTCTGTGTCATCTCATAACCTTATATCATGTTGTGATGGATGTGGGTTGTATTGCAACACTTCCTACACCTACCTCCTACAGGTCCCAAAATTTTATGATGGAATCAATAAATATTCACTCCTTTCATGCCACTACCACATCACCATAAGCATCATCACACTTCCAACTGTAACTTCATAACTATGGAATATGGATATCATGAAAGTTAAGGGAATAAAACTCATTCCCTCCTCCTCCCTTGACTGACCACTACTATTAATCAAATCATCTTATCTATGATAATTTCTTCCATGTTGTACATTATCAATCAGTAATTTCCACCATCTGGGAACTTCTCTCATGTACCACTGTTGATAGAAGTGCATGGAAAGGGGGTAATAAAAAACCTGTAACTCACCATCCAAAATATTAGGGAAAATACCCACAAAATCATTTTGGTGTTGGTACTTATTAAATGATGTGGGTGGGGTTATGATATAAGTAACATGAAAAATACAAGAATATATATATATAATCCACACAATCTGAACCCAAATTTCTCGCATTAATACTTTATGATCTATGTCTCTCCATCAACATCCTATTGATGTCACCATGCGCTGCCACTACTAAATTAAACATCCCCACATGAACTATACACACACATCCATTGGTTAAATTTAATATACTAATTAATTATACCATTATCCAAATTATTGTATTATGCACCAAAATTAATTATTAACCTATTTAATATCATCTTTAATGATAAACCAAACTAGACAAAATCTATGTTACATTAAATTTAAATC
Organism: Viscum album; assembly: GCA_963277665.1. Taxonomy (NCBI): domain Eukaryota; kingdom Viridiplantae; phylum Streptophyta; class Magnoliopsida; order Santalales; family Viscaceae; genus Viscum; species Viscum album. Next base: position 349,990,334 of record OY728140.1, read on the forward strand.
CAACCCATTTTTCATTAATATTTATGTAATTAATTCAATTTCCACACATTAATTTCTAACTCACCTTGTTTAACCCTCATCCAATAAACATTAATTCATCATTAACCACTCATTACTATGATACAAGAACCACATTTACACTCATTCTCCCCAAAACAAAAACCATCACCATCTATATCACTCACACATCAACCACATCACTACCACCACAACAAAAATCCATAACCACAACACCTACCACAATGATAGTCACACAGCTGAAATAAATAAATAATAAGAACTAAGTATCTCTTCAGGATAACCACATATCAACAACCACACAAGGATTCCTTATAATGTATTGATCACCACGAAATGGAACAACCCCTATAAAGCCCACTAAAAACAACATGGACAACATGAAATATACTAGTAACATATCATATAATATTCCTATTTCACATAATTTACATAATCCATTTAAAGGGGGTTTTATAATTAATTCCTCATCTCATGCAATGTTATTTTAATGTAGTTCAATATTTATATAGGAAATCCATTCAATATTTGTATATAAGTAATTAATGTTTTATGATTGGGGGTAAAACACCCACTCAGGCTCAACCCACTCAATAACTAGAAGAGACATACATGTGACCTAAGACATTCATCCCAATACAATTGTAGATTCCAAGTAGATGCAGGGGTCTATGATGGTACCATGGGGAGACTATACCCCCAAAATATGGATGTGAAACAATGGATAAATAAATAAGTAGAATCCACAATATAATGAAACTAAATGGTGGAAGAACAAAAATATAACATGTTTTAACAAATATAAATAAAACATATAAGATAGATCCCATACTTATATGATCTAATGTATAGAATAAACCGAAGATGATAAATTAATATGGAAACAAAAATAAAAGAGGCTCCACTAAAATCCTCGATCCTCATGTCATCATGATATCGAAATCCCATCCATGCTCGTTTAACATGACCAAACTATCTCAGGCCTCATCCAAACATGTACCTTCCAAAAAGTTAGATTCTTCTTGGGTACCCCAATACAATGGCAGATCAAGTAGGGTATGAGTACATAACTTATTAGGGAACCACTAATGTGGTCCTATATATAACCAATAATTTAGTGATATGTTCATGTGATATTCTCAATGGAAAAAAACTAAGAGACCATAAAAAATATATACCAAAATCGATTATTCGGTTCTCAACCATGATTGCCCATACATAGTTCAACTTGTGTTAGAGTGTCTTTGAGTAAGATATTAACTATAGGGAGACCCTTATATACACTTTTGATATCCTATTCTCAAACCTCTATCATGATAATTTGATGATCCTAGGAATAACTAAGAATCCCTTGTCATATAACCTAAATGATAAATTCATGGTAGTTCTTGGGAATTCATAATGTCAGGTTGATGTCTTATTCATAAGAGGGGATTTCCCAGGAAATCCTACACAGACATGTGCAACTGATTTATGAGTGAACCAATAAATCAAATGGAATACCCTCCTGGATCTCATGCTCCATCAAATGGAAATCTAGAATGATACGAATCCTATACTGATCCATATATGGTGCATAAACATTATCTTATGGTGTATCCTAAGCATTTATCAAGGGGACCCAAAAAATCACACTTGGGATTTCTAATATCCATGGTTAGGGATATATTTCCACCTAACACATCATATATCCATTTGAATCCTAGGGGTTTGATGAATTCACAATAGTCTAATGGTATCAAAATTCAAATCCCATGTTCCCTGAGCATTCAAAATGGAATTATTATATCATGGAATTCAAAATATATTAAGAATTACTGTATGAATTCCATCACCAGATATGATTCTTGATCATTTGAGTCATCTCTAGGAATTTATATCCAAATTAACATTATGAATTAGATGCTAGTTGAACTTGGAATCCACCAATAATATACCGTGAAACTAGATACAAGATATTTCAGGTATCCCAGGTTCTCATTTATCTCTTTAGGTAATTCCCAGGCATCCCCAACAATCATAAAAGTGTTGTGCCCAATGGAAAATTCCCAAGAATCATGGGAAACAACATGTTATGACTAACAATAAAATAAAAACATTTCATGCATTGGCCGAACGCCCATTCCAGTCACAATAATCTCAACCCCATCAGGCTTACTCATCTGTTAGAGTTAAAAGGTGACACTTAAAACCCTTACGCCCCAACCATATTCACCCGCTCTGGTATGATCTGTTAATGGGACACCTACTTAGTCCCCCCCAATTTAGTTCATAAGAATAGGAATTATAACGCACCATAATTTATGTTCTACATTATTATTATTATTTATTTCTATAATTTTATTTAAAAATTATCTATTCATTCAAAAGGATTGAAACGTCATTATAAAATGTTTCAAGTAAGATATGAACAAAAATAAAAGACAGTTTATTCATTGATAAAAAAGAAATTACAATAAAATCACATAAAACATAGTATTAAATTCCGTGTATTATTAATATCTTTGGATGAGATACATAAATTAACAGTGCATAAATGAATGAGACACAATAGATATAGAAGAAGAAAAATATTCAAAACTAGGAAATATCCCAGATCATCTTCAACCATGACGATCACCGCTATCTAAAAGACCTATACTGTTGATGAGAACCATGAAAGGATAAATCATAAAAAATCGATAATATGAAATAATAATTGTACCACGTTAAGTGAGAGTGTATTGAATGAATAATTTTGTAAGTCTATGTATTGGAATGAAATATATAGGTTATAAATATTCATTTTTTTATTTTATTTTAAAAAAATGGGCATTTCAAATATGATCATTGGCTATATATCTAATAGTTATACTAAATTCATATATAGTCGAGTAGTAAACTAATATAATATAACTCACTATGAAATGAAAAATTATATTAAAAAATGTAATATATATATATATATTCAAATTTGTGTCACAAATATTATTATTATTATTATTATTATGTGATATTATGCATATATAAAATTAACGTATATAATTTAATATCAATGGATTAGTAAAAATATTAGAATATAAATAATTATTTTTTAATGGTATTTGTTAAATCATATTTTGTATGAAAGTAATATTTTTTTTTTCAAAGAATCAATTTGTTAAGTATTGTATATTTTATCCTAGTGGATTAAATTAAACACCTTGTAAATATTATATTTTAAATAACATAATATGATCTATTAAATTATAAATTAATATGAAATAACATTAAGAACACATATATTTTTAAAAACATTATTATTTCAATTAAAGAGGATTTTCTTGATATTTTCTATATTTGTTTTAAAGATAAACTTACAAATACTATATCATTAATTAGATAAATATAACATCATTTCTGTATTAGAATTTTAAAATTACCTTAGCATGAATTTTTCTTATTTTCTAAAATAATTTATTTTTAAGAAAAGAGTGTAAAATACTAATGTTACTATTTTTTTACCTTTTTTGACCAAATTATATAATCATTTCATGAAAGTTTTTGAAACCCTTTATAAAATATTATTATATAAAACTCACATGTAACATTTCAGATTATTTATGTAATGTTTACAAAAAATATATTATCTTTTGTTTCTGTTTAAAAAATCAGCAAGCTGGAAATAGTTTTTAAAGTTATTTTAAGGGTAATTAAATATTTTTTGAATAATAATAAAAATATAATATTAATATAATTAATAAAATTGATAATTTTATCCTAAATATAAAATAATGCATAAAATACACTGTTATAAAAATTGGGTTTTTCCACTTACATGTGCTAATATTAAAATTGATTTTTCTTATACATAAAAACGCAATTTGAAAAATTGGATTTAATATTTAGAATAAGTAATTTTAAATTATCAAATGATAATTATTATATTTTTATGCGTTATAAATAAATTTCTTGGGTAAAATTTAGTTACCTCTCTAAAAAAATGATAAAAGTAAAAATTGAATAGTAAATAACATTAAAACATGTTGAAAACATGTATAGAGAAGTTTTTTTTAGTCTTTATCCGCCTCAAAAATCCAAAAACTCTATTATTTTCCTCTTTTCATTCACATTCCATGGGAAACATGTTATCCATTTTACTTAAGGAGTTATGTGTGCCCAAAATTCATTTCTCTTCAATTATTAAAGGAATCACCACCCTTGCACCTATCCATACTTCCAATGGCCGTTTGGATCCACCCACAAACTAGAATAGTATCCATTAAATCCTCCAACTGCATACTTGAATATTTTCAATTTCCAAAACACCATGCTATGGTGTCTTAATGTGATGAAAAAAGGGAAACATTTAATATGAGATGTAATATTTTCCACCCATCCTTATTATTACTTTTCAACGTTTACCACCCAAAACCAATTTTATCCATAATATTAAAATGAAACCAATATTATTAATATTATTTAATTTTGTTATTATAATCAATCTCCATTTTTATACCATCCTAAAAAATCATTGATATTAATAAAAACATCCTCATGTGTATATATGGAATACCACATCCATGAACGATGTGTTGAAATTTCCATCATCACCATTCATTACTGGTTGAGAAATATTATTTACAATGATAATATGATATTTATAGAATGTTAATGATTCTTAAATGATATGATATATTGTTTCATACCTTATTTATATTATCCAAAATTTTGAGGGTCGTCCTTGGTACGTATGGACTACAGACTCCACATGATATTGTCTCTCTTTCCTTCTCAATACAGACTAACATTGGTGGAATAAACTATTTATTTAATATATAAAAATGGTATTCACTAAATTATTAACATTTTTGGATGATAATATTATATATTTCATTAGTAATTTTAATGATAAACAGTTATAGTAAATTTATCCACTAAAAATGACACATTAGAGTACCATATATAATTAGTTTCCATTCATGGAAAAAAATATTTACTTGTATAAATTATGTGACAATTAATAAATAAATGAAATAAGAAAATATAATTAGGTATATTATGAAACAATTTTACAACACATTTTCCTTGTTCAAAAAACCAAGAATCTTTCTATGAAATTGAATGATGAACTTCAAGTAGCTGACATAAGTGGAAAACTATGTAATAAATTAGTAGCACAAGATGATAAATAGAAAATATAAATAGAAATAAATATATATAAGGTTCTTAGTATTTTTTTAATAATCTGAAATTTATTGTTCAGGAAGTTACATGCAAGTGCAGAGTACTTGAAGTCAAGAGATAATGGTTTCTATCTCAACCACCCTTCATTGAGTCACTCTTTGATATTGTGATCTGATCATATATTTTTATGGTTTAACTACTAACCCAAAGGCATATAATATCATAAAATATTTTTGAACATATAAAATTCGCTTACATTTATACTCTACCTTTTTAGGGATACTATTGATTTCTTTTTAAAATATAAGGGGCCTTCACAACTCAATCTGGTTTCTTATGTTATAATGTTTCTCCTTGATTTTGATCCTTATTTTTTATGTTAGACCCTATTTATATATTTTGTGATAAATTTTTACTGAAATATTATTCACTATTTATTCTTAATCCTTTTTAAAAGTCAAACTATGTTATGAATCGTTCCCATCTTTTTAAAGGACAGTTTCCCCACCTTATTCGTAATTTTATCCCACCATTATTTTCTTTTTTAATTAAAAACCTTATTAAGTGTTATATTATATGAAATTCATATTTAAAATCAGCTATTTTCTAATTAATTTATAATTTTTTATAATGTGGGGTGTCATGAATGTTTTTTTAAGATATAAAATGTGATCTTTCATACCATTATTATTACTAGTTGGATACAAGTTCTATTCCATGTTTCTCCCTTTAATGAAATTTTTTTCTCATGTACTTACTATATAACTGTATATATGTCATATATATATACATAGTTCAATATCATTTTTCATTTATATGGTTATACATGTTTTTAGTTCCCCTTTCAATTCTCACTTTTATGTAATCCATTTTAAGGGAACATTCATATTTATTATCTCACATAGTGAATCACACCATATAATATTTGTTTATAATGAATAGATTATAAAACCCTAATTACATTATGTAGAAACCTATTAGTTCAATAATTTTTAATGTAAAATAGTGTGGTATTTCATTCATTAAAAATACCCTATACATAATTCATAATGATTCACCCAAATTATAGGTTTATTTTATTCTTCTCCTAGGTCCTTCTCATGAAATATATATATTTGAACTCAATAATCAATATATATGTTTAATTTTAAAATAGAAACATAAAAATTATTTAATTCCTTCTTTTTGTGGGAATCCTTTTGATTTAGCCTTTGTTTTTGACTTGGATCAAAATTTTGGAACACACTTCATTCTCATACTCTTGATTAGGATTCTGATTTATGTAAGGTTTATTTTCATCATGTGAAATGAATATATATGATTTAAATTATTGTCATGGGTCGTATATATATTATATATATCTCTAATAGATTATTTAAGGCTTTATATCACATGGGGTTTTATGTGTGGGATTTTGGAATGAACCAAATCCACCATGGCTGTCACGACCCGAACCTACCCGTGCTCGAGCCGCAACTACCCCATCCTGCCTCCATAGGCCAGGGGCAAGCGAAAACTGCCGAAAGCTAAAAAACTCAGGGAGGCCTTTTCCTGAGTACCTGTACACACACATGAACCCCACTAAATGCAGAAGTTTAGAGTAAAAGGAAAAGTAAAATAACAACTCCTATAAACAACCACAAATGTGCATCGACCTCTAAACAGTACAAAGTAAATACTGAAGGTAAAATGAAAAGATAAAGGGAAAAAAACACTCCCAACTAGAAAAGTGCCACAACCCGACAATAGTTAAACAAAAGTACAATAGATGGGAGGGTCCCTCATCTGGAACCTGACTACGACCACCGTACGTGGTCCAAGCTCCCGAACTCCTAAGCTTCTCTAACGTCACGATCAACCTGTCCGTCATTTTCAAGGGCACACCAAGTGCGGGAAAAGCCCAAGCAGGGGTGAGTATAAAAATACTCAGTAGGATACCCCCAAGGCTCGAGGGAGCAACAAATGAGGTACTAATGAGGTGAGAAGTATATTGAATAGGGAATAGTAAAGGATTACAATAGAGAGTGTAGTAAAGAGTACAACTCAACCCGATAAGAAGAAGGAAGTAGACTCGTCCTAACACAAGGAACTAGAAATAGTGAGAAGATAAACTTCCTATCGAGTATTCGCTACATATAATAGGAGAGTACACTCGTCCAAATCGGAGAAGCTAGACATGGAAAGAACGTGGAATACCCCACGCGTCTTTGACTCTCCTAGAAAAAGAGTAACCAAAACCCAAGAAGTGGGTACTGGAACAAGATATATACATATCCATATGCTCAACAAGAAACCTGAACATGATCGTAATAGGATCTCTATCTCATAGCTCAGTCCAAGAAAGTGAGTCGCCAACAGTCTCAGAAGTAAACGCCATCGATGCCCAGCAACCCGCATGTCTTCCACAAACTGAAAGTCAAGGGGTTCAAATCACCGCTCCTCGACACTGTCCACTTTGGGCGGTACTGACTCGCCCGCATAGTTTTAGGTCGCATCACAAGGACGTGTCTCGGTGTGAAAATGGACCCTCATTCTTGAGAGTTCTAGGGAAAGGAAAACCACACCTCGTCACTGTCACAAAGTCGAGAGGTCTCCTAAAAGTCAAGTTGTCACATCACTGACCCGTACAACCAAGGGTCCCGCTCTAGTAGTCACGGAGAAAAGCCACAGACTAGCCTAGTAGAAATGACTGAGTCTAGAAGAAGTCTTCGGGTAACCCACTGCCCAGCCCCACTAGAGGGTAAACCCTAAGAGGTCATCAAGTAACCCACTACCCAGTCTCTGCTGGAGGGTAAACCCTAAGAGGTCATCGGGTAACCCACTACCCAGTCTCTGCTGGAGGGTAAACCCTAAGACGTCGTCAGGTAACCAACATCCCAGTCTCTGCTAGAGGGTAAACCCTAAGAAGTTGTCGGGTAACCCACTGCCCAATCTCTACTGGAGGGTAATCCCTAAGAATTCAATGAGCAACCCACTGCCCAGCCCCGCTAGAGGGTAAACCCGAAGAAGTAGATGCGCAACCCACTACCCAGCCCCACTGGAGGGTAAACCCGAAACTGCTCTACCCATCCCAACTTGATGGTACAACACTTGACAACAGAACACAGAGTGTGTATCACACAACCACCCAACTCCAGAACAGTTAACCTAGTAGTGGTTCAGTGCCCGTGTAGTGTGGGTCACACCGATACCTGGAGCTATGCCTAGGGAAACACATCACATTAGATTGTGGAAGGAGGATATGATCTCGATACTCAATTAGGGAATCTATGCCTAGACTCAATGGGGATCTGTACCCTACTATAAATAACCTACTTAGTACAGGATTAGTGCCAACATAAAGTATTGGCCACACCGAATCCACAAAAACTGTAACAGGGAACACGAAGGGACATGATACTGAAAGCCCAGATGGCTAAAAGAAAAAGGGGAACCCAAACAACTCTGCCAATCAAACCGTCGAGAATAGAACCAGGGGAAACCACTCAACCCTCCTTGTCTAGACCATCGTGAACAGAGGGACCCTCTACATCGCGAGAGATCAAAGGTATGTAAAACAGAACACGACACACACAAGAGGCCCACACAACGTGTGGCCCTATCTCATCTCCAATATAAGTACAGAAACATTATCGGGTAAAACTACAACATGTACCTCCAAGAATCCTCATATACTCTTAGAGTATACCACATCTCTAGCCCAAAGGCTATCGTGCACATGGCACACAACGTCAGTGCGAAGGGAAAAAACATAATTTTGCCAACTGAATTCCTTAAAGGACCTAGCACGGCCAACCATATCTCTTCAAACATCAACTTCACTCACACGGGAGTGAATGCAATCACACGCCAAGGGTTCGCTTCCAATCACACCAAGAAGAGCTACCACCGGAGCACCTTTCATGCTTCCACAGTTAATGAGATCTTGAATGAGACTCTGCACATCCAAACAGATCGTACCATTGTAATACTCATGGAAATACACGCGAGATCGACTATTTACTCGCATCCAAAAGACATCCAACATAAAAGTCGTTCAACACTACTTTACGCCCGAACGGCGTCCCGTGGTCCCGAGCCTCGGTCCAAAAAATAGTCAGGCGCATCACACCATTGCGATACCCTCAGAATGAAACGTCAAATTGACTACTTACTGGCATTGAATGTATGTTCTGAGAAAAAGATGTATTTCACCATACCGCACACAAGCAGTGCTTCATGGGACCCACATCCTTGTCCTAAAGCGCTACGAAACGATCCCACCGTTGCGATCCTCTCGAAAAAGTACACAACATCAACTAAACATTTGTTCAAAACGAACACCCAGTGAAGAAGTTAGAATTCCCCATCAATGCCCAAAACAGACCTCATGGGGCCCGCACCACCGTGTAGAATTAAAGCGGGAAGATTGCGCCATTACGATGCCCTTGTAAAAACACTCTGAATTGACTGTTCGCACGCCCCGAACGGACGTCTGATGAGAAAGTTGTAAAATGCTGCTCGTAGCTTAAAAGATGGACCATGGGAACCATGACTCAACTTCGGCTTCAATGCCCGAACACCCTTTGGAAACCTTCATCTCCACGCCAGGGTCACAACGCTACTGACAGCGCTGAAAACGGACATCAGATGTGTCCTCGCCATCCAAAACAAGAACCCCTGGAAAAACGCCAAACCACTTAATGGGCTTGTCGAGCCACTGAGCTCCTCATCTCGAGAATTAAAAATCCCCAATACCATCTCAAAGGCTTCGTCTCGACTATAGGAATGAATTACCGCAGACAACACACAATACGGACACCCGTAGCAAAAAATATGGGTGTTGGAAGTCATAGGGGGTGAACCCCTTGGGCCGGGCTGGCCAGGACCGGCCGGTCAGCCCAGTATGGGCCGGCCCGTGGCCTAGACGCACGGCCCATCCGTGGACCCTGGGCCCACTCAGTACCGACCGGCCCTCGTGGCCTGTCGTGGAATTCTGGAGAGACCCGCCTTTGGCGGGTCTTTGTCCCCGCACGAGGTCGCACTCCGCGACCCCGCCTCACCGCACCCCAACGCCGTCGGCCTCGCCCACCACCTGGACCCGCCTCCAGGAGCCTCCACCTAGAGCTCCGCTGCACCGTCTGGGTCTACCGTTGTGCCGCCGTCCCCGAACCGCACCACCGCTGCCCGAAAGTTGCCAAACCGCCTCACCGATCGCCGGAAAAAGAAGAAACAATCAGAAAATGTCCTCGGGCTGCCCCGAACACCCCGGGAGTCAATAATTCGATTCGAAAGGATAGTTGGGAAGACAAAATAATTCCCTATGCAACCATGGGCTTCACTCGACAAAATAATAGCAATTCGACACATATATATAAATTCAAAGGTAGATGTATAAATTTGAAACACGAAGCAAAAACCCTACCTCTTTGGGAGAAGCCCGAAGCTTCACAAGGAGTTCGCCTTCGCCGGAATCGCACCCTCCTTGTAGAGGGAGGCTGGAGGAGCCTGAGGAGAGGGGAGGGCATGAGGGAGACACTTCCGCCAGAGGAAATGAAAATGGAAGGGAAGAAGAGGGGTGGGTTTAGGTTTAAATAAAGAAAAAATAATTAAAATTTTAATTAATTTAAACCCCCAAATTAACCCTCATCCGAAACTCTCGACGGGGTCAAGGTTAAGCCTCCCCTAGGGTAAACACCAACTCCCATGCACAACGTCGTTCTCATAATTTTATTCTGAGATCCCGTTCGAATGTTATTAAGTCAACGTCCGAGCCCTCTAAATTACGAAAATGCCTCTGGGGCAATTTTCCACAGAAGGGCCACGCCCGCGAAAATTACACCCTTCCTAGGGTAAACGGCACACTCCGGACTCAATGGTGCCCTCGTTTTTACTATCCGATCTACCATATAGGATTTATTCCATTTATGTGGCGTGCCCAGTGTGAACGTACTAAAAATTTAATTCCGGCCACACCGGGGCTCGGAATCGCACGCCTTTTGAAGGAGCTGCTCCAGAATAACATCAAGAATATTCCAAAGTCTTTTATAGAAAAAAGAAGGTTCTTAAAACACTCCCTACTTCAAGATTTTCATCCCTGAAAAGAAAAACTAGGGAACAACTCAGGGTACTAAGCCCGCACCTGGATCTTCCGTACCTATAAGAACTCATGCACAGTTCTACGCCACCACACACAGACCAAAGGATTTGATTGGTTAATACGAGGTCTTCCCTTTCCGATGAAGTGCATAGGAGCATGAAAAATTCTTCTCAGGTGAGTCATGCGGGAGACTTCATACACCCAAACCAGCCTTTGGGTTTAGGGTAAGGTAGTATGGGACCTCGTCATCCCTTCGCGTGGTCTCAAACGGCCCGAAGGACCTCAGGGTAGCTCACCTCCACGATTGAACCTCTACGTTGCACGCTACGACTGGAAATCACTATTAGAACATGGGAGAAGGCCCGGAGATTCCCTCAATCAGAATATCCATGTGGTGAAACACCCAAGGACATCTGGTCACGCAAGGTTTCATAGTCGATGTCTCACAACCAAGACTCTCTTACACGCTCGGAAAGCGATAGAGTCAACACCATCGACTAACAGAAAATGTTATATGCCTCTTAATCTACCAACATAGGGTTACACCCGATGCCCTACATCACCCTAGTAACAACTCATGCAAGGAGTAGGGAGAAAAAGCATTTCACACACCTAGTCTAAAAATTCTACTGCAAAAAGTTGAAGATTCATAAAGTGTACCTCTTAGCACCTCATGCTCTGGAGGATCATAAACATCCAAATCTCGCGGTTGTCCCTGGTCCAAACTGTCAGCTCCCGGGGCCTGACATGGACCACCTAGTGGTGATGGGAAGACATCGTAATGTCGTCCCCTGCTTCTAGTTGCTCCTGCTCTATTACTAGAACCACCTCTCTGGGTACCACTCCGATCATGGCGCTGCCTCTATCGCGGTGGTGGACCTGCTACCTACCTAAAGTTCTCAGCATACCAGGTCAGGATGTCTTATGCCAAGTGACCTCGACCATCGCAAGCATAGCACCGATGCTTTCTAGGCTTCCCTAGTGCCCTCCGGTGCCACTATAGTGTATGAACCTTCCCCTCGGTCTGCCCACAGAAGGGTATCCTCTGCTGAGCCCATGTGATTTGCCGCCACATTGGTGCATGACCACGTCTCCGAAACCGATGGGTGGAAGGACGCATGCGTCGAGGTTCTGTCTGCTGACACCTACTAGCTATGGAAGATGTCTCGGCTCCATCATGCCTACTATCACCATCAACTGTAGAATGTGAAAGGAAGTTCTCTGTCACCAGCACCTTATCTAGCACATCGACATATGTGGGAATGCCCAAGGGTACTATGATAGCACGAATCAATTGGAGGAGACCCTGCTCGAACATCCATGCTCAGAAGTTTCCTTTATGGACCATGTCTGGGTAAAAACCTTCACGGTCTGCAAAACTAGTCACGTACCCAGTCACCATCATCCCTCCCTGCTGAAACTGAATGAGCTCCTGGATCTAAACAGAGCTAAGAAGAAGGGGTAAAACTCCTCAGGAAACAGAAGCTGAAAGTTTCCCCATGAAAGTGACGACTCATCATATAACTGAGTCACCAGACTCCACCAACGCCTAGCTGCTTTGTGGAAAAGGTTGGCTACCAAAGCCACCCTTTGAGCTTCTGGTGTCTTCGCAAGCTTGAAGAGGCAAACCATTGTCTCGAGCCAAACCTATGCTGCCTGAGGGTCTGGCTCACCACTGATCCTCATCCTTCTCAGTCACTGGAACTCACAGAGCGTGTTCAACCTATGATCAAGCTCCGTCTTCTCTACTGAAGCTGTCTACTGCTCACCAGGTGGGGACACACATGATGGGTCCTGGACTGAGGCCTCGTCACTCACAGGGTCGTCGTCACGAACCAAAGCTAGTATCCTGGATGGCTGTCTTCGCAGAGACATCCTGAGTGTTATCAAGCATCACCGATATTAGATGAGCATATATGTATATGACAGTAACAACAATGGGGATATAAATCAAGAAGGACAGTCAATGACTCAATCCTATGTGATGCACAAACCAATTTTTCCCTGTAATGGGTGTCTCAGCTTGCCGTGTCAACAAGCGGGTTATCAGAGTCCTGGTGAATTGATATGTCAGCCGCCTCACCATCACTGGACTCCCTGGCCTGAGAGCTTCTCTCAAGACACTTTGACACTGTTGCCCTAGATCCCAACCAATTCTGTTTTAGGGACATCTAAACGACGTCCCAAGTAATGAACCACCTTTGATACCACATTGTCACGACCCGACCCTTCCCGGGCTCGAGCCGTAACTACCGCAATCCCACCTCCATAGGCCAGGGGCAGGCGACAATCACCGAAGGCTAAACAACTTGGGGAGGCCTTTTCCGGAGTATCTGTACACACACACGCAGCCCACTCAATGCAGAAGTGCAGAGTAAAAGGAAATGTAAAGTACTAACTACTATAAACAACCACAAAAGTCCATCGACCTCTAAATAGTACAAAGTAAATGATAAAGGTAAACTGAAAAGATAAAGGAAAAAACACACTCCCAATCCGAAATGTGCCACAAACCGGTAATAGGTAAAAAAAAGTATAATAGCTGGGAGGGTTCGACACCTGGAACCCGACTACGACCACCATACGCGGTCCAAACTCTCGAACTCCTAAGATCCTCTGACGTCATGATCGACCTGTCTATCATCTGTTAGGTAACACCAGGTGTCGGAAAATCCAAAGCAAGGGTGAGTATAAAAATACTCAATAGGATACCCCGATGGATCGAGTGAGAAACAAAGGAGGTACTGAAGAGGCGAGTAGTAGATAGAACATGTAATAGTAAAGGAATACAACAGAGAGTGCACTAAAGAGTACAACTCAACACAATAAGAGGAAGGAAGTATACTCGTCCTAACACAAGGAGCTATAAACAGTGAGAAGATGAACTTCCCATCGAGACTTCGCTAACTATAGCAGGAGAGTAGACTCTTCCAACCACGAGAAGCTTGACACGGAAAGAACGTGGCATACCCCATGCATCTTCGCCTCTCCTGGAAGGAGAGTAACCAAAACCAAAGAAGTGGGTACTGGAACAAGATATATACATATTCAAAGGCTCAACAAGAAACCCGAACAAGATCGTAAGAGGATCTCCATCTCATAGCTCAGCCCAAGGAAGTGAGTCGCCAACAGTCTCAGAAGTAAACGCCATCGATGACCAGCATCCTGCACGTCTGCACCGAACTACACGTCTAGGGGCTCCAATCACCACACATCGACACTATCCTATTTGGTCGGCAATGACTCGCCCGCACGGTTTTAGGTCGCATCATAAGGACACATCTTGGTGGGGAAAGCTTCCCTCATTCTTGAGAGTTCTGGGGAAAGTCAAACCGCACCTCTTCACTGTCACACAGTCGAGAAGTCTTCCCAAAGTCAGGCTATCACATCACTGACCCATACAACCAAGGGTCCGGCTCTGGTAGTCAAGGAGAAAAGCCATAGACTAGCCTAGTAGAAAGGACTGAGTCTAGAAGAAGTTGTCGGGTAACCCACTACCCAGCCCCACTAGAGGGTAAACCCTAAGAGGTCATCGGGTAACCCACTGCCTAATCTCTACTGGAGGGTAAACCCTAAGAGTTCATCGGGAAAACCACTTCCCAGTCTCAAATGGTGGATAAACCGTAAGACATCGTCAGATAACCCACTGCTCAGTCTCTACTAGAGGTAAAAACCCTAAGAAGTCATCGGGTAACCCACTGCCCAGTCTCTGCTGGAGGGTAACCTCTAATAAGTCAATGAGCAACCCACTACCCAGCCACGCTAGAGCGTAAACCCGAAGAATTTGATGAGAAACCCACTGCCCAGCCCCACTGGACGGTAAACCCAAAACTGCTCTGGTCATCCCTACTAGAGGGTACAACACTGGCCAACAGAACACAGAGTGGGTATCGCGCAACCACCCCACTCCAGAACAATTCACCTAGCAGAGGTTCAGTGCCCGTGTAGTGTGGGTAACACCGATACCTAGAACTCTGTCTAGGGAAACACATCGCAGTAGATCGTGGAAGGAGGATATGATCTCGATACTTGGCAAGGTAAACTGTGCCTAGGCTCACTAGGGCTCCGTACCATACTGAAAACAACCTCCTGAGTAGAGGATCGGTGCCCGCGTAAAGTATTGGTCACACCGAATCCACAAAAACTCTACTAGGGAATACGAAGGGACGTGATACTGAAAGCACGCAAGACTAAAGGAAAAAGGAGAACCCAAAAAACTCTGCTGATCAAACTGTCGGAGAAAAGAACCAAGGGAAACCACTCAACCCAGCTGGTCTAAACCATCATGAACAGAGGGACCCTCTACGTCGTGAAAGATGAATGGTATGTAAAGAATAACATGACAAGAACAAGGGGCCCAAACGATGTGTGTCCCTATCTCATCTCCAAACTAGGTACAAAAACATTATCGGGTACAACTAAAACATGTACCTCCAAGCATCCTCATAAACTCCCAGATTATACCACATCTCTAGCCCAAAGGCTATCATGCACACGACACCCAACATCAACATGATGGGAAAAACGTAATTTTTCCAACCTGCTTCCTCTATGGCCCTAGCACGACCAACCATATCTCTTCAAACATCAACTTCACTCACACGGGAGTGAACGCTATCACATGACAAGGGTTCACTTCCAAACACAGCAAGAAGAACTGCCACTGGAGCACATTTAATGTTTCCACATTTAATGAGATCTCGAATGAGACTCCCCACATCCAAACAGATCATACCATTGTAATCCTTGTGGAAGGACACACGAGGTCGACTATTTACTCACCTCCAACAGACATCCGATGTAAAATTTGTTCAACACTCCTTTATGCCCGAACGACATCCCATGGTCCAGAGCCTCAGTCCCAAAAATAGTCGGGCGCATTGCACCATTGAGATCCACTCAGAAGGACACATCAAATTGAATACTTAATTGAGTGGAACAGATGTCTGGAGAAAAATATTCATTTTTCCATACCGCACAGGAGCGGTGCTTTGTGGGACCCACTTCCCAGTCCCGAAGCGCTAAGAATAGATCACAAAGTTCCGATCCTCCCGAAAAAGTACACAATATTGACTAAACACTTGTCCAAAACAGAAACCTGGTGAAGAAGTAGGATTTCACCGTCAACGCCCAAAACAGCCCTCATGGGGCCCGCACCACCATGCAGAATTAAAGTGGGTGGATTGCGCAATTGCAATGCCCCCAAAAAAACACTCAGAATCGATTTCTCACACGCCCCGAAGGGATGTCTGATGAGAAAGTTTCTAAACGCTGCTCGAAGCTTAAAAGACGGCCCATGGGTCCCAAGCCTTGACTCCGACTTCAATGCCCAAAAACCCTTTGGAATCCTTCGTCTCGATGCCAGGGCCACAACGCCACTGAAAATGCTCAAAACATACATCTGATGTGTCTGCGCCATCCAAAACAAGAACCCCTAGAAAAAAGCCAAACCACTTAACGGGTGTGTCACACCATTGGGATCCTCATCTCAGGAATTAAAAATCCCCGAGACCATCTCGACGCCAGGAATGCACTACCGTAGTCAACACGCAAAATGGACACCCGTATCGGAAATTACGGTAGTCCAATGTCAGAGGGGGTGAACCCCTTGGGATGGACAGACCCGCGACCCAGCCATGGACCCTGGGTCCCCACAGTGTCGCCAGGCCCTCATGGCCGGTCGTGGTCTTCTGAAGAGACCCACCTTCGGTGGGTCTCGGTCCATGCATGGGGTTGCGCGCTGTGACACCGCCTCGTCGCGCACCAGCGGTGTCAGCCTCACCCGCCTCCTGGAGTCACCTAGAGACACCACCGGGAGCTGCCGCCATGAGCTCCGCTATGCCGCCTGGGTCTGCCACCACGCCACCTTCCTGGAACCGCACCACCACCGCCCGAAAGCCACCGGACCACCGCGCCGATCGCCGGAAAAAGATAAAACTTCCAGAAAACTTCCTGGGCCGCCCCGGACACCTCGGAACTTGAAAATTCGATCCAAAAGGATTGTTTTGAAGATAAAATCAAGCCCTACGCAGCCATGGGCTTCGCTCGATAAAATAACAGCAATTATATGCATATATATAAATTCAAAGAGAGATGTATGAATTTGAAAAATGAAGCAAAAACCCTACCTCTTTGGGTGAAGCCCAAAGCTTCGTATGGGGTTCGCCTTCACTGGAACCGCAACTGCCTTGGGGAGGGAGGCTGGAGGAGCTTGAGGAGTGGGGAGGGCTTGAGGGAGACACTTCCTCCAGAGGAAATGAAATGGGAAGGGAAGAAGAGGGGTGGGTTTAGGTTTAAATAAAGAAAAACTAATTGAAATTTTAATTAATTTAAACCCCCAAATTAACCTGCATCTGAAACTCTCGACGGGGTCATGGTTAAGCCTCCCCTAGGGTAAACACCACATTCTGAGTAAAACGGAGGCCTCATGATTTTATTCTGAGCTCCTATTCGAAAGTTATAAATTCAACGCCCAAGGCCGCTAAATTACGAAAACGCCCCTGGGGCCATTTTCCAAATAAGGGCCCCGCCCGCGAAAATTACACCCTTCATTGGGTAAAAGGCACACTCCGGACTGAATGGTTCCCTTGGTTTTCCCTTCCAAGATACCGTTTAGGAGTTATTCCATTTATGTCGCGTGCCCAGTGTGAACGCACTGAAAATTTAATTCCGGCCACACCGGGGCTCGGAATCGAACGCCGTCTGAAGGAGCTGCTCCGAAGTAACATCAAGAATATTCCAAAGTCTTTTGTAGAAAAAACCAGGTTCTTACAATGGAATTTTATCAACCTTACGATAATTATTTTTGGAGTAACACATGACTCTTGTTATGGTATCATGTATTAAGTTGTTGATGTATGTTTATGATCTTATAACATAAATTTATTATTCCATTTATCTATTCATATTATAATTCTATTTATGATATATTTTTATGCCACTTGACTCTCATGTTTTGATTTATATCCATGATTATCCCCTTACTAGGATTTCTAGATCACCCTCTTCCTCGTGTATTTAACCTAGGATATACTAAGCAGTTTTAGACAATCTATGTGAATAGTGAGAAATATGTATAGTTTTAAATAAATATGATGTTTCATTTCAATTATGACATATTTTTATTAATAAACTTCCAAAGATAACAGAGATCAAGATTCATATATTGGTTTTGTTGAAACATTATGTTAGAAATTATGAAATCATATGTTTTTAAGGATTCAGCCCCCATAAGAATCCCTTATACGATCCTTGGTCACCATTAGTCTCTTATTTCAACACCGGATACTCACTAGACACACTATCCATCGATGCAATCAAAATTGATAGATGGCCCTAAAGGCCTGACTTGTGGGCCTCGTAGGCCACAATCTCCTGACATAGCCCAAGGCCCATCTAAATACCCAAGTCATCTAAGTTTTTTAATCATCCAAACTCAATCTCATCCTGTTATGTCTATAGTCTATCGAACTAATCTAAACACATATCCAAAAGGAATTATCTATCTCTTGGGTTCTATTCAATTATCCAAATTGATCTAGAGTTTTACAAGGGTCCACACATGGTCCACTCAGTCTAGTAATCTCATGTAACTCCCCTATCATGGAGGTTTCTGAGGCTCTATGTAAATTCCCTATGAAGAACACTCATTCTGCTCACACTCCTCTAGATCTCCATATGACATAGTGATTCGATCAATTGTCACAATCCTGACCATAGGTGGTTAAGTAAACAAGATATTTCTGAAAGAATCATTATAGATCATAGAACTTACCTAGTCTATGGACTTTTTTTCAATTTAAACATTTTTCATTATTTAAAATGGAAAATATTTATCATAAAAAGGTAGAATACCTTAGTGTTTTGGCTATACACTACATGAAACATAAAAAAATCAATAACCCATAGGTGAGTACTGAGTACCTCCTACCTTATTTTACGTGCTTTCTCACATTTTTCACATCACAGCACCTCACTTCTCATGCTCTATCAAGATATTTTCTCCTCAACAATAACCACTAGCACTATAAGAACATATTCTATGACAAGAAATATCAAACATTTAATTATGGCATATTAAAATTAAATAAAAAATTTATTGAAATATGGAATAATTGCTAAAAACTCCTCAGGCACTCTGGCCACACCAGCACCACATCTAACAGCACCTAAACAGTCTACAGCCCACCTACAAATTCATATTCACATAAATGAAAATCATTTGAAGTCATGTTAATTTTTAATGTAATTTTATTTAATTAAAATAAGTTTCTAAATTCAAGATTTTTTATGTGACTTTAATGATTCAAAAAATAGTGGAACTCAGATGTTATCTGATGGACCCCCCACACTTGGATAAAAAATCTATATAAAAACTTGTTGATTCGACCATGATTTGGTGGAATCAGTATCAAATACCTAAACTAGAAAACAAAAATTAAAGAATAATAAATGAAAAGGTGATTGAAGATCAATGGATGTTAATACATACTTTAAACCTCCAAGAATATCCCTATAATACAACCCTATTGAAGTCGATTTATGGGGAGAAAATGGGGGAGGTAAGTTGGAACACAAAAGGGATAAGGAGGGTAAAAGCGGGGATTCCCCCTCTTAAAATTATGTTGATGGGGTTGTAATTAATCCAATTTTTCAGTCCACCTTATTGATGGTACTGGGCCTCTGGAATGCTTGTGGTTACAACATCCATTCATTGGATGGTGGGGTGATGTAGGCTAGGCTTCATTAGCCACCCAACCCCTCCCAGAGATCTCCTAAGTCCCTGGGATGCCTCATGAACGTCATTACAAATCCAAAAAAAATTATTTGAGTAGATCCATGATTCAAAATTTCTTTTTGATTACCAAAAGAAAATTCACCCCATATACTAAACTCAAATATTCAATATTATCTTATATTTCAAGGAACATTCATAATTGTGGGGTAATGAAAACTACCCATCATAACACTTATTTCACTTGATAAATATTTATGTTATTCTAAACTACAATTTTGACCTACCATGGGTACAAACTCTCATTAAAACATCCTCATAATACCACAAATTTTAAAAGATGATTTCGTAGCTTAATTCCAAAACCTATGTCTTATGTATTATTTAACATGATCCACTGCTCAAATTCATCACCAAAACACAGTGATGGTTGCTACACACTCTTTTATACCATGTGAAATGATGGTTTCATAGACCAATTAATTATTGGGCCCATGATGCACCCCACTATATCACCTAACTAAAGTGGCCACTTCCAATAAAAGGTGCAACCCACAATCATAACTTCTTATTAAGAACTATCTTTGTGTTCAAACAACCCTCTCAGAATGGTTCCCTATACACACTAAAAAAACATTACATTAGAAGGGGTTATTTAGAGGTGGTTCTACAAAACCCTCCTCTAAATTCATTTTCTATAACATTAGAGGGGGTTTTGCTCAACCCCCTCTAATCATCGAATTTAGAGGGGGTTCACAACCCCCTCTATTTTTTTTAGCATTTATTAGTATGTACTTTTATTTTAGAGATGGTTATGTTAAAAATTTCCCTAATTTAATAATTAGTGGTGATATATATTTAGTTACATACACTACATATTCGGTTATAGGTGCTATATATATACATACATATATACAAACACACACACACACACACATATTTATATTCAGTTGGATTTTAGAGGTGTTATGTGTGTGTCTGTGTTATACAGAATTTGTTTTTTTAAAGATAATAGTGGGGGTTTACAACCCCCTCTAATGTAAGACTTTAGTGGGGGTTCAAAACCCCCTCTAATGTAAGACATTAATGGTGGTTCAAAACACCCTCTTGAACCCCCACTAATGTCTTACATTAGAGGGGGTTCACACCCCATCTAATTTATGAGATCAGAGGGGTTATGAACCCCTAAATTTTTGAAAAAAATTATTAATATATTTACAGTATATATTGTGTATACATATATGAATGTATTTATAAAATTTATAATATATTATATTCATATAAATATGTAATATATATATATATTTAATTGTGTACGTATAAACTTAATACGTATATATATAAAATATAGGTGTATTCAAATAAATATAAACAATTACAAATAAATATATAAATACACATTTGCATTTGTGTATGTTTGATATAAATGTATTTATAAATACACGCATACACAATTTTATTTAAATATATGTAAATATATAATTTAAAGAGGTGTGCAGAAAATATATATACACATACATTTATATTTATATAAATTAGATACACGTTATTTATTTAATTTATTTTAATATATTATGAAAATAATGTTTATCTTAATAAACTTATTAATATATATAAATACAATAATATACAAATTATATGTGTAAATTTGTTAATATATATATGTTTATTAATATATATACTTATTTTAATAAACTTATTATATGTATTTAAATATATTGTTTTAATAATGTTTATTTTAATAAACTTATTAGTATATATAAACACAATAATATATAAATTATGTGTAAATTTGTTAATATATATAAGTTTATTAATATATGTGGATATTTTAATAAACTTATTATATGTAATTAAATATTTTATGTAAATAATTTATATTTTACTAAACTTATCATTATATATATATTGAATATTATAGGTCTAATATATACAAAATGAGAGTTGGGGTGGTGGTTTGGGCACCGGCTTATACCCTATTGCAGCGTGGTTCGAATCCCGGCTGCTACAACATTTTTAAAAGCCCTCCGAATTAATGGACCAAGAGGAGACGAGGTCTGGACTGGGAACGCATGAGAATCGGGGGTTGGGCTGGACTGGAACACACATGAGAGGACCCGGGGGTGGGGCACGCATGAGGACTGGGGGACACAGATGAGGACCAGGGGGCGGGGTGGGACCACGACACACACGAGGACCAGAGGACAACCGGGGGACACACACGAGACCCAGGGGCAGGGCGGGGACTGCAACACGCACACAGATGAGGTCGGGGGGGGGGGGGGACAGACCTGACACAGGAGACATGTACGAGGACAGTCGGGGGTGGGACCGAGACACACACGAGGACCGGGGGACACACAGGAGACACCCGAGATAGACGAGTATGGGGGGACAGATCCGACACAGGAGCCATGCACGAGAAAAGATGGGGGTGGGAACGAGACACGCACGAGGACCCAGGGGACACTGGGATGACACGCAAGAGACACCCGAGACAGAAGAGTACGGGGGGACAGACCCTATACACACAGGTGGGGGCAGAAAGGAAGGTTCTTAAAAAAAAGAAACATTTGGGGCGGTTTTGTAAAACCACCCCAAATACAATTAACAATTAGGGGCAGTTTAAACCATCCCTAATTGTTATAGTAGAGGCAGTTAAGGTTATAACCGCCACTAATTGAAAACAGCTGTGGAAAATTCTAGACTACATTAGAAGAGGTTTCAACCCCGACTAATGTAACCACCGCTAAATTCATCACACATTTACCAGCGCTTTCTTAAAACCACCTCTACTAACAGTTGGCGGGCACATTAGCTGCGATTTCTAATAACCGTCTCTAATGTCTTTATAAGGGTTTATAACCCCTTCTAAAGTCAAAAATATCCCCTTCTACCATGGTCATTTTTTTAGTGACACCACACCTCAATGCATTTGAAGGTTCTAATCAAACAAAGGTACCAAATCTCATTTCTCATTCTATGCCTAATCCAATGTGCCAACAACTATCTAAGCATAGTTATAACATTATATATTTTCATAAAAATACCAAATATATTATGAAACCAACCCATCATATCCAAAATGATCCACCTGACATGGCCACTAGCTCAACACACCTAATTACATGTAAAATCACCAAGTCAAACTTCATTTGGATAACCTATATCAATGATACTAAACATCAGCTATTGACACACTTGTAATGTACTAAATCATAAATTGTTTATCCCTATAAGCATCCCATGATTATTCGAATATATACATCAATTTTGGTATTCAAATTATAGTGACCTATCATGGTGGAACCATCAAAAATCCATTTTTTAAATCATTCCATAACTCATTTACAGATGAACCACTCATGTGATTACGTTCAAATCAATCTAACTCATACCAAGACTAATTCTAATGCTCAATATCAATCTAGAATAATTATTAATGTTGATTTTGTCATTATATAAGGAATATAGATTGAACCATATACATTTTTTCACTGAATCTAAAATCCCTAATCGACAGTCTAATGACTGGTTTCACAAATTGAGGTTCCCTACCATGTGTGAGTCATATAACCATGATGGAAATCCCACTCACTTCCATATGAGTTTCTTTTTTGTCACATTTTGAATACTAATTCTAAAACACAACACCATATTATTCATTAATTGTCAATATTAGTGATTTTTGATGGATAACATTAAATGAAAAATTTCACCCATTCTCATTTCAGGGGACTTTCGTTTTTCAGGACATGAAGAATCTTGAATTAATAATTAGTGTTTCAACCTCAATACACTATATGGGTAGACCTCAACAAGTTTTATCATCACAAATTTGTTCTTATCCTCCTGAGCCATTATCATCATGTTCTTGGTCTACTAGGAAAATAAATAACTCCCAATGAAACTTTGTAATTTTACCCACTCATGAACTTAACCGATTGATAATTTAGCAGGTTCAATGCATGGAAATCATGTTTCACCTCTATATTCATTATAAATAATGGGAATACACTCTCATACAACCCAATCCATGAACTTGAACCACAATTATATGAGTCAAATCACATATAGGCTAGTAATACATGCCTAAATCAATAGAAATTTATACCTATATATTTTTAGTTTCACCCAACATAAATCACCCTAGAAACTCTCTTATAAAAGGGGCCTAACATATCCCCAATATCAAGGCTCACCATAAAAAAATACTGATGATTTATATGATGTAAATCAATTAAATTCAACTATGATCCCCCTAGTACACCACTTCAAAAGAAATCATATCTCCTATTTCTTGTTGTATCTCACGGTCACATACTACGAGCATCTTTATTATCCTCAAAAGTTCCTACCCACAGTCTCCATGAACTTTTAAATCACATTCAGAAAATAATGTACTAGGTACTGAACTTGTCATTACCTCAATTCCAGTCTTGATAATAAGAGAACCAATACCCTAGGTTCTTAAACATAAAAAAATAAGTCATAAAAATTCAATGTAATAGCCTCAATAGAACATTTAACTGATTGATCCCAACCTAAGGCTTTTTCCCATACCTCTATGTGACTAAGGAACTCACAATAGTTGGATATGTCCTATTGTGGGTTACCCTAAAACATTTCACTTGGCAGTGACTCACTAAAGCACTGGATCACATCTCAAGCAGCTATAGGTTCTCCTATACAGCATAAATAACATATTAAAAAAGGTTAGATACCTCATGAATTTTTTCCCATCTCAAATCCCCTTGAAATAAAATGACAATGTCTACTTTAAGCTCTTATATACAAATTGGCTCCACATGAAAAATTCTATTGTACTGGGCATTGATTCTCACTGAGCATCCAACCACAAGACTACTCCCTAGATAATTGAAACATGTTAGTCATCATTTCTTCACAATTAGTAATTCTATAAATGGTTTGTTTAAAAAACCCATCAAATATAAGGGTTTATTAGATAGAACGTCATTTAAAGATATATGGAAAAACAAAATACAGTTTGTTATGGAGACATTAAATATCTAAACCTAGGGTACCCAAACTCTCAGAGTATCTTCACATCATACTACTCCCTAGAGGATTTTGTCACATCATATTAGAACATATATACAATTGTCATCTTTCTATAATGATTCGTATCACATAAACCACCTTTACATAGTTCGGTTAAATAGTGTATCATTCTCTGATATATAGGAAAACACTCTATAGGTTTTCACTGAATAATTAAAGAATTCAACCATTAAAATAATCACCCACAATGAGATCATCATCAAGGTATACAATTCCTGAACTGACCTACTATGGCCAAAAAAATCCCCATCACTAAGGGATTGGATCATATCCATAATCATATATCATATCAAGATAAGACTCTCATGACCATTAATCATAAAGAAGTATACACATTTAAGTATACATAGTATAATGAAACTATGAGATTATATGGGAGAATACTATATAGTCTATTTGTAATACTTTTATCAAATGAACCTATGTAACGCCCCGACCCTAGTTACCCAGAGTCGGTGCATTATTACATAACATTGGCATGATCATGAGATAGATCAAGTCTCGAAAGACCGATTAGTTTAGTAGCCTTGGAATAACTAGATACATCCATAAATTTTTACATTACATCATAAAAAAAACATCTTGTCTTCATATCCCCTCGTACTATCCCTGCGGGTCATTCATAAATTACTTCTTCATAATCCTGGGAAAAAAACATTGAAAGGGGTGAGCTCGGATGCTCAGTAAGGATAACAATATAGCGGAAGCTTTCATAAATAAGCATAAACACTTAAGGCAATGTATAACTAAAACAAAAGGCTTTGAAACTTGAACTTCAGCATAAAATGGCAAAGGTAAAATGAAATAATGCCATTTACTTACTCACATAGATATTCTACTAGTTGAATGATCACATGCAATATCAATAACCACTTTCATAATGATGGAATGCATAATGCCAGACTATCATAACCACATAGCCAAGGCCTCGTGCCAAGACTACAAATAAGATTTTGCCAAGGCCTTGTGCCAAGACACTAGTTTGTCTCATGAGACCTACCGATGCATCGAGGAGCTATAGCGGGCTCCACCCGTCACTTATTAAGTCCAATGCATTCCTCATATGAATAGGTTTAAGCATAAAATAAACATTCGTATTAAAACTAGCATACGAAATGTCAATACTTTAACCACAAACCATGAATGGTATAAAAATAGAACATCCACAGTCAAACATAACTCATTTGATACAATATGGAAGATTGTATTGTATCACATTAACCTCAATCATGAATAATGAAGGAATAATCATCAAAACTATTTGAGAGAAATATCCCCCTTTTCTTGAAAACATTTAAAAGTCACACTATTTGTCAAGAAGCCATTTAAAAGTAGACTTTTGAATCAAAGTGTCCCATACCACTTTGAAACTTTTAAAAGGAGTTTTAATTTTAAAACTTTAATGTCCATATAAATAAATCCTTAAAACCATTTTTAAAACATGGACATTAATGAGCAAGATATAGAAGAATAAGTCTTTAAAACATTTTAAAATGGTATTTTGGTTAGAGGTTCTAACCAAAAGAGAGACACTTGAATACAAATAATTGAGGTAATAAAAACTTTGTAATATCATGAGAATAAAGGGATTCATGATATACTATGTCAAAGTACATTATATACACCACATAAAAGTGATTTGGTGTATATCAACAAAGAAGTCTCAATGGAATGTAAATTGAGATGAAATCTCTCATAAAGGTTGTATCCTTAGGTTAAGGATAAATCAACGACATAATTATGTGTGACAAATATAAATACACTAAATATGATTGGATATTCAGTGTAAATCAATCAAAGGATATTCACACATATTCTTGCAAAAACAATACCAACGAATTGGATGTTTAACTCAACAAATGGAGAATGAGTTAAAATTACTCTTATCAAATTCATATCAATGACATGAGAATTATCAATGGAGTGATTATGTGTATCAAACTTATATCCACAGGAAGGGGAGTGGAAATTATGACATAATCAAATGAATAGTGATTCCACACATAATCTTGGGGTAATATAATCAATGAAATATGCGTAAATCCAAATGAGTGGAAATTGAAATTCAAATTCCCTTATCGATTAGGTAACTTACGAAACATACACCCCTGAAAGAAGTATCATACCCTGATGATGTAAATACCCATAAATTAAATTATAATACACAATGGATGCAATCATGGGCAGTACACCACATGCAATAATTAAGTGGTGAACAATGGAAATCTCACGGAATTGAAAGTGAGATAAGAAAATCCCTTACCATGTTAATCAACTGAGTTGTATGGCCAAAAGTTAATAACCACCAAATGATTTACAGAATAACATGAATATAAAGTGAATCATGGAAGTACACAATACACCACTTTCAATAATTTAGTAGCGAACAATGGAAATCTCACGGAATTGAAAGTGAGATAAGAGAATCCCTTACCATGTTAATCAACTGAGTTGTATGGCCAAAAGTTAATAACCACCAAATGATTTACAGAATAACATGAATATAAAGTGAATCATGGAAGTACACAATACACCACTTTCAATAATTTAGTAGCGAACAATGGAAATCTCACGGAATTGAAAGTGAGATAAGAGAATCCCTTACTTTGTACTTTTTCCTTGGTCGATGGTAGGTTTACCTCCTGTATAATGGTAAAATAATTGTTATTGAATAATACAAGAATCATTTACTTTAATATGATATCATATATGATCTTTTAACATTTATTTGTTAATATTATCTTAGAATTATCGTCATTTCGGGTGTTAACGGGTTCATTTTACTTTATATTCTTTGTTATGTGAGCCATATTCGTTATTAATGGGATGTATATTATTCATATCCAGAATGATATCAAGTCCTTAGATACTATTTTTAAATCATCAAATTATAATTATACTTGAATGGATATGATGGACAATGAATCTCATCGCGTTCGTGGAGACGGTAGTCCGTACGTACGCACGAACGCTACTTCCATTAAATTTTTCATTTTAAAAGTATTGAATCCAAATGATACATAGGTATATTATTATTCCAGTATAATATAATATTTTATATATGTTACTTAAGTTCATTAACACCATCCTTTATACGTTCCATGTGTGGTATGAATGAGTCATATCATTTTAAGGGGGCGGTAGTCCGCACTTCCTCAAATGAAATTATCGTATGTATATACAACATGAAACGAATAATGATATGAAATAAAATGGAATTACAGAAGCTTATATATAAAATATATATCATTAATATCATATTTAATTACAGTGCCATCTTAATGGCCACCATGAGAGGTGGTAAGATGTATTTGAACAGTCATCGTTTCGTGAGGCGTTAGTTTGCCATCCACAGAAACATTATGTTCATCATCCATTAGATGGAGTTGTGTGTATGTGTAGTTTGAATACTTCTTATAACAACATCCTAGTATATTGTGGATACTGGTGTTGTTACAAAAGAAAGGAAATAAAAAGAGTTTGGGGGTTGGAGAAGCAAAATAAATGAAAATAATTTAAGAGAAATCGTTACCTTTAATTTAGGTAACTCACTTTGGTTGGAACCAAAGGACTTCTTGAAATGCTTTCTGCCTAAGGGGAAGCTTCAAGGAGGAGGAGAGGGATGTGGGGAGCTTATTTGGGCAGGGTTTGGACGAGCCAAGTGGCTTGAGAGGTGTGAGGAATGAGTAGAAGTGGTCTCCTTTTATAAGGGAGAGGAGGGGCTCTTTAGGAAAGAGTGAAAGTATTACTTTATAATATAATTATATTCGGTTTATAATGGTCCAAAAATCATTGAGGTCGATGATAAGATGACGCATATTCTAAATAACATCAACCAATAAGAATTGGACAGGTTTTAGATAATATTTTAATCATTATAATCTTTTTTATTTAAATGATTTATTAATGAGGTAAACATTGCATCATTATTGTGTCATTAATAATTTACATTATTTGATGTCTAAAAATTATAAATAAAATATCATTATGTAGGAAATATTTTTAGCTTTCTAATGAATATTTATAATCGAAAATCCAACATGTATAACCCTATGTAAAAATTGTTATTCTAAAAGATATATGCTTGTGTCATTTTTGTATTCATTTTAACTTAATTAAAATAAAGTGTCATTATCACTTACAAGTGGATCCATGGGGTCCCAAAATCGACCCAAAGATGCCCATGGTCGACCATGTATCAACCAATAGGTTTAAGACACGTTTTAGGGTAATTTAGTATTATTATAATATTATTTTTTAACCCTTATTTACCGGATTTACCCTTAACCATGGTAAATAAAATATTTACCGCAGTAATTATTCAAAATGTCTAAAAATAAAAGTTACCTATTTAAAAAATTTGAACATCCTGATTCCAAATATGGAATCCATTTTCCTAAATTCAAAACACAGAAGTGGCAGAAATTAATTTAAAATTAATTCCCGCTGTTAAAATAAAAAGCGTGTTTTTAAGAGATAATAACTATCAAAAGATTGACACTCGTTTATGTCTGGTTTAATTGTGAAATTATGTCCAATGACAAACATTAAATTAAATGGTAAAAATATATTCTAAATATACTTTAAAACCACTCAAATTCATAATTTATCAATATTAATTATTTTGATTAAAAAAGTTGTTTTTAATTAAATTTAGTAATTTTCACTATTCATCAAAATATAAAAGTTATCCGAAAAGTACCAAAATTTCACCCTAGGCTAATTTCGATATTCCGAATCCAAAAATGAAGTCCATTTTGAAATATAAAATATATATGATTTCAAAAAGTAGGTATTACTATTCACAACGGCTAGTTTAATTAGTTGTAGTGTGTGTTAGAACTCGAGGTTGCGTACAACACACGCTATCGCATTATTCGAAGGGAAACGTACCGTGGAAGCTTGGGGTGTTACATTCTCCCCTCCTTCAATAAATTGCGTCCTCGCAATTTTTAAAATTTTTCTTGGTAATATAATGGAAAGTCCCACATCAGAAAAATAGTCAATAAAACTATCACTTTAAAAGAAAGAAAGAGGGGTATAAGGGTCATCCAAGATAACCCATACTAGGATTCCATGTAAGAAAACATGGATATGGATGATAAACTAAGTGTCAAGTTCTGATGGAGAGGGATAGGAATCATGATCAGGAGAAAGTTAACAATGAGAAAACCACAAACTTGTGTTGGGACAAACGACCATTAGTCTCTTAGTAGGAAAGTAAACAGACAACATTTTTTTTAAGTTACATTACATAAGGAAGAGGAATTCATTTATGATATTGACTAAGAACATTATGAGATATACTTACATTTTAAGTAGATTTTCATTTTTTAATAAATTTCCACCACTAACTCAATTTTTTTTTAAACGATGAGTATTCAAGAAGACTTGGTCACACTGGAAGAGCTAGAATAAACTTCTATAGAATCACATGATCCATGCAGGATAAACTATATATTTACATTGTCTTTGAATATTAATCAAAACCAAAATGGTTAGTGAATGATCTAATGATCCCCCAAAAGGATATTCATTGAGATAAATATGCACTAATATTAATTTCTAAAATTAAACCAACAATACCCCAAAGTTAAATAGATACCATTCAATAACCAATTGTCCTTAAAATCCTTTAATATAATCCAAACTAATATTGAAACCCAAATCATAGAAGAATTTGATTATGTAGTCTCCCATGTTACATTGTATCTCCAAATGACATCAAATAATCTTAAAGTCACATACTTAAAAGTAATTAACATCATCACATATTCTCTGTTATAGATTAATAATTTCTATAAATAACCCAAATCACTATAAATCAACAATAAAAACGTAGATAAAAAAATCCACCATTACTCTACAAATGAAACCCCATTATATTCTATTTTCCTTGGGCATATAGTGTTTCCAACAAAGCGAACATCTTCCAAAATAACATTTATCACTTAATCACCAAATCATTTTCCTATACCAAGGGTATTCATTTGATAAGACATAAGAACCCAAATCATCTTATTATTGATCAATAAAATCATTTAACAAAAAAATAGTCACATTAACCAGGGACTTCACGTAGTCCAGTGGTAGGCGATAAATCCCAATCTCACTTTGGTTGTGGGTTCGATTCCCACAGCTTTTTCCGACGCGACGGGTTGTCACACGGTCTACGTGTTGTCCTTTTTCAAAAACTATATTTTATAATATTACCAAAATGAGATAAATTCCTCAAAATAACATAATTTAATCACAAATGTTATATCATACTTTGCATTTTTATCCCAAATTATAATAACTTATAATTTTCTCAAACCCCAATGATCATATAAAACCAAATGGTTTTTTATACCTATATCCACAAGAGAAGAGACAATTCTTCCTCAAATATCATTCTCACATGGCAAACTGCGGGGTTACAAATACAAGAGAAAATTATTCCAAAGTAAACCCATCAATAAAGATCACTAACACTTTTAAACATTTCACCATCCATTTATTTCCACATAGGTTCTTCATCATATGTTCCTCGGGTTCCTACATTGCCTCTTCCATCTTATGATTTCTCCATAGATCTTTTACCAGACGAGTCATCCGGTTTCTCAACACTTGATCTTTGGTATGAAGAATTCTGATAGGCTCTCCAAAATAAGATAGATCTGGTTCCAGTTATAATTCTTCATAGGTGAATACATGCATTGGGTCAGGCATGTATTTTGTCACTAGAGATATGTGGATCACAACATGAACTCTGGAGAGACTAGGCGGATTT
This sequence comes from Viscum album, assembly GCA_963277665.1. Classification (NCBI taxonomy): domain Eukaryota; kingdom Viridiplantae; phylum Streptophyta; class Magnoliopsida; order Santalales; family Viscaceae; genus Viscum; species Viscum album. The sequence continues at coordinate 350,022,164 of OY728140.1, forward strand.
TCCTTTCGGTAGAATGCGTTCATGTGTCACAATGGTACCTCAGGAATTTTTCCAAATCATCTACTTCCTTTACCCAAAAACTCCTCATCCATTTTGGATTATATCGATGGAAGCATCGATGAATCATAAAAAAATAGGTATTTCTTATATATAATTTGGAGACATCGTCTTTAACATGTTTTTTTAGAAAACTTCTCACTGATTCATCTTCAAATATTTCAAAATAAGGTTTTGGTAAATCAGTTTTCGTATATCCCAAAAGACATAAATATATAATTTGATACATATAGGCTGCTCGAAGGTCTCCCTCTTCTGCAGCATCTAGAAAATCATTTAGTGCATCGTAATTTTGAGATAAAGTGAATAATTTGAAAAGACCCTGATGGTACTTCCCACGCTTAGCGTGGTAAGAAAGTTGAGAGCGCAACATTATCCCACAGTCGGTACTTGATCCTTGAAAGAATCGTGCAATGCTAGAGGTATTGGATGTATCATAAAGTTGTTTGCATGTAACTTGGACATTTGAAAAAGTTTCAACATCGTCTGCGCATGACTTCTGGATAATAATTGTAAGTAGTTCTTCAGGAAGAGAGAGAAGAGTTGTTCGTGATCTTGCTCCCTCCATGTTTCAGCTAAAAAAATAAAATACAATTAGGGTTTTTTAATACTTATCTAATAGGAATAAAAAAAAAGACATAATAGGATAATCTTGTAATTGAACAATATATCCTAACTTGGGGTACCCTATGTTAAAATCTACATTATCCACTATCTATTTGCCGACATATATTCTTAGGGGAATTTTTTGTATTCCCTTAATAATGGTTTATACTAATCTTGTGAATTTACCAAAGCATATTCCCCCGGGAGTGTCGTAACCAAGAGTGCAGCAAGGCCCGTTGTCGTGTACCAGTTCCCGTTCGAGTCTAGCTCAAAGCGGTGTTTTCGGGTTTTATCCCTAGGTACATCTGTGCCAGAGCCACCTCTACCTGCTCGTATCCAGACAGAGATGTATTGCTTGGAAAACTCACAAAATCATTACAATACCAAAATTCTAGGAAGTTCTTCTATACTAATCCTCAAAGTTCATCTTAGGTCTACGTGCTCTAATCAGAGTTTATCTAAATCTAGCTTCCAAGGTTTGTACTAAACTTCCTCTGATACCAACTGTAACGCCCCGACCCTAGTTACCCAGAGTCGGTGCATTATTACATAACATTGGCATGATCATGAGAAAGATCAAGTCTCGAAAGACCGATTAGTTTAGTAGCCTTGGAATAACTAGATACATCCATAAATTTTTACATTACATCATAAAAAAAAACATCTTGTCTTCATATCCCCTCATACTATCCCTGCAGGTCATTCATAAATTACTTCTTCATAATCCTGGGAAAAAAACGTTGAAAGGGGTGAGCTCGGATGCTCAGTAAGGATAACAATATAGCGAAAGCTTTCATAAATAAGCATAAACACTTAAGGCAATGTATAACTAAAACAAAAGGCTTTGAAACTTGAACTTCAGCATAAAATGGCAAAGGTAAAATGAAATAATGCCATTTACTTACTCACATAGATATTCTACTAGTCGAATGATCACATGCAATATCAATAACCACTTTCATAATGATGGAATGCATAATGCCAGACTATCATAACCACATAGCCAAGGCCTCGTGCCAAGACTACAAATAAGATTTTGCCAAGGCCTTGTGCCAAGACACTAGTTTGTCTCATGAGACCTACCGATGCATCGAGGAGCTATAGCGGGCTCCACCCGTCACTTATTAAGTCCAATGCATTCCTCATATGAATAGGTTTAAGCATAAAATAAACATTCGTATTAAAACTAGCATATGAAATGTCAATACTTTAACCACAAACCATGAATGGTATATAAATAGAACATCCACAGTCAAACATAACTCATTTGATACAATATGGAAGATTGTATTGTATCACATTAACCTCAATCATGAATAATGAAGGAATAATCATCAAAACTATTTGAGAGAAATATCCCCCTTTTCTTGAAAACATTTAAAAGTCACACTATTTGTCAAGAAGCCATTTAAAAGTAGACTTTTGAATCAAAGTGTCCCATACCACTTTGAAACTTTTAAAAGGAGTTTTAATTTTAAAACTTTAATGTCCATATAAATAAATCCTTAAAACCATTTTTAAAACATGGACATTAATGAGCAAGATATAGAAGAATAAGTCTTTAAAACATTTTAAAATGGTATTTTGGTTAGAGGTTCTAACCAAAAGAGAGACACTTGAATACAAATAATTGAGGTAATAAAAACTTTGTAATATCATGAGAATAAAGGGATTCATGATATACTATGTCAAAGTACATTATATACACCACATAAAAGTGATTTGGTGTATATCAACAAAGAAGTCTCAATGGAATGTAAATTGAGATGAAATCTCTCATAAAGGTTGTATCCTTAGGTTAAGGATAAATCAACGACATAATTATGTGTGACAAATATAAATACACTAAATATGATTGGATATTCAGTGTAAATCAATCAAAGGATATTCACACATATTCTTGCAAAAACAATACCAACGAATTGGATGTTTAACTCAACAAATGGAGAATGAGTTAAAATTACTCTTATCAAATTCATATCAATGACATGAGAATTATCAATGGAGTGATTATGTTTATCAAACTTATATCCACAGGAAGGGGAGTGGAAATTATGACATAATCAAATGAATAGTGATTCCACACATAATCTTGGGGTAATATAATCAATGAAATATGCGTAAAGCCAAATGAGTGGAAATTGAAATTCAAATTCCCTTATCGATTAGGTAACTTACGAAACATACACCCCTGAAAGAAGTATCATACCCTGATGATGTAAATACCCATAAATTAAATTATAATACACAATGGATGCAATCATGGGCAGTACACCACATGCAATAATTAAGTGGTGAACAATGGAAATCTCACGGAATTGAAAGTGAGATAAGAAAATCCCTTACCATGTTAATCAACTGAGTTGTATGGCCAAAAGTTAATAACCACCAAATGATTTACAGAATAACATGAATATAAAGTGAATCATGGAAGTACACAATACACCACTTTCAATAATTTAGTAGCGAACAATGGAAATCTCACGGAATTGAAAGTGAGATAAGAGAATCCCTTACCATGTTAATCAACTGAGTTGTATGGCCAAAAGTTAATAACCACCAAATTATTTACAGAATAACATGAATATAAAGTGAATCATGGAAGTACACAATACACCACTTTCAATAATTTAGTAGCGAACAATGGAAATCTCACGGAATTGAAAGTGAGATAAGAGAATCCCTTACTTTGTACTTTTTCCTTGGTCGATGGTAGGTTTACCTCCTGTATAATGGTAAAATAATTGTTATTGAATAATACAAGAATCATTTACTTTAATATGATATCATATATGATCTTTTAACATTGATTTGTTAATATTATCTTAGAATTATCGTCATTTCGGGTGTTAACGGGTTCATTTTACTTTATATTCTTTGTTATGTGAGCCATATTCGTTATTAATGGGATGTATATTATTCATATCCAGAATGATATCAAGTCCTTAGATACTATTTTTAAATCATCAAATTATAATTATACTTGAATGGATATGATGGACAATGAATCTCATCGCGTTCGTGGAGACGGTAGTCCGTACGTACGCACGAACGCTACTTCCATTAAATTTTTCATTTTAAAAGTATTGAATCCAAATGATACATAGGTATATTATTATTCCAGTATAATATAATATTTTATATATTTTACTTAAGTTCATTAACACCATCCTTTATACGTTCCATGTGTGGTATGAATGAGTCATATCATTTTAAGGGGGCGGTAGTCCGCACTTCCTCAAATGAAATTATCGTATGTATATACAACATGAAACGAATAATGATATGAAATAAAATGGAATTACAGAAGCTTATATATAAAATATATATCATTAATATCATATTTAATTACAGTGCCATCTTAATGGCCACCATGAGAGGTGGTAAGATGTATTTGAACAATCATCGTTTCGTGAGGCGTTAGTTTTCCATCCACAGAAACATTATGTTCATCATCCATTAGATGGAGTTGTGTGTATGTGTAGTTTGAATACTTCTTATAACAACATCCTAGTATATTGTGGATACTGGTGTTGTTACAAAAGAAAGGAAATAAAAAGAGTTTGGGGGTTGGAGAAGCAAAATAAATGAAAATAATTTAAGAGAAATCGTTACCTTTAATTTAGGTAACTCACTTTGGTTGGAACCAAAGGACTTCTTGAAATGCTTTCTGCCTAAGGGGAAGCTTCAAGGAGGAGGAGAGGGATGTGGGGAGCTTATTTGGGCAGGGTTTGGACGAGCCAAGTGGCTTGAGAGGTGTGAGGAATGAGTAGAAGTGGTCTCCTTTTATAAGGGAGAGGAGGGGCTCTTTAGGAAAGAGTGAAAGTATTACTTTATAATATAATTATATTCGGTTTATAATGGTCCAAAAATCATTGAGGTCGACGATAAGATGACGCATATTCTAAATAACATCAACCAATAAGAATTGGACAGGTTTTAGATAATATTTTAATCATTATAATCTTATTTATTTAAATGATTTATTAATGAGGTAAACATTGCATCATTATTGTGTCATTAATAATTTAAATTATTTGATGTCTAAAAATTATAAATAAAATATCATTATGTAGGAAATCTGTTTAGCTTTCTAATGAATATTTATAATCGAAAATCCAACATGTATAACCCTATGTAAAAATTGTTATTCTAAAAGATATATGCTTGTGTCATTTTTGTATTCATTTTAACTTAATTAAAATAAAGTGTCATTATCACTTACAAGTGGATCCATGGGGTCCCAAAATCGACCCAAAGATGCCCATGGTCGACCATGTATCAACCAATAGGGTTAAGACACGTTTTAGGGTAATTTAGTATTATTATAATATTATTTTTTAACCCTTATTTACCGGATTTACCCTTAACCATGGTAAATAAAATATTTACCGCAGTAATTATTCAAAATGTCTAAAAATAAAAGTTACCTATTTACAAAATTTGAACATCCTGATTCCAAATATGGAATCCATTTTCCTAAATTCAAAACACAGAAGTGGCAGAAATTAATTTACAATTAATTCCCGCTGTTAAAATAAAAAGCGTGTTTTTAAGAGATAATAACTATCAAAAGATTGACACTCGTTTATGTCTGGTTTAATTGTGAAATTATGTCCAATGACAAACATTAAATTAAATGGTAAAAATATATTCTAAATATACTTTAAAACCACTCAAATTCATAATTTATCAATATTAATTATTTTGATTAAAAAAGTTGTTTTTAATTAAAATTTAGTAATTTTCACTATTCATCAAAATATAAAAGTTATCCGAAAAGTACCAAAATTTCACCCTAGGCTAATTTCGATATTCCGAATCCAAAAATGAAGTCCATTTTGAAATATAAAATATATATGATTTCAAAAAGTAGGTATTACTATTCACAACGGCTAGTTTAATTAGTTGTGGTGTGTGTTAGAACTCGAGGTTGTGTACAACACACGCTATCGCATTATTCGAAGGGAAACGTACCGTGAAAGCTTGGGGTGTTACAACCTATTACTATGGAAAAATCACATTAACAGTCCCCTGCATGTCATCTGAATGAAAACATGTTGAGAATGGTGCATGCATAAACCTATTACCATTACTATACAATGTATAAAATAAATATCAAATTAAGAGTCCAAACAGCATGTGAATCACATGAGGTGAAAATCATATTAATTATAACATCAAAAATATAGATCATCAATTCATGTCCCTGGTAACCTGGAAATTCAACTAGTATATGTATCCATGATATACCAACCTAATATCTACTATAGTCTTTGAAATATTGCTATCTCCTAGCTACCATATCAAAAATAATAAGATAGGAGAAAAAGAAATGATTTGATACCATGTTATAACACCATTCCCCAGATCACCCAAAATAGTAGTCAGATAAGACCGCCATATAACCTTATGTGTGCCTCTCTATATACCATATAATATCAATTAGTAGTGAGGGTCTATGGAGGTATCATGGGGAGAATATATTTCTATATCATTATACACAACAATAGAGCAATAACCAACTAGCATAAAAAAATACATTGTAACTGGAAATTAGAGGAAGAAAAATATAAAAAACAATAAAAATTTGAAATGATACATACAAGACAAATTTCCCACTAGTCCGATCACATATATATAATAAACCAAAGAAGATAAATTATGACTAAAATAAAAATTTATGAGGATTATGGACTATAATTGTCAATCATCACCTCATCATGATCTTCTAATCCCATTTTAGATGATTAAAATTGATCATGAAATCCCAACCCTCAGTCCCACCAGTCTATAACCAAGGGAGATTATACATGGGTACCCCTAGTGAAATGCTGGCCTAAGAAGAGTGTGAGTATATAACTCAATAGGGTACCATAAACACAATACATTATAAATCGAAAAGGTTTTTGTTTGTTCATGGGACTAGATCAGTAGGATATTTATAAAAAAACTGAGGGACTATAATAAATAAACCAACATCAGCCTTTAGGTATATGGCCTCGATCAATCGTACATTATTCATCTTATTCCAGAGTGTCTTTGAGCATGAAAATCACCTCAGAGAGACTCCTTTCTACACATTGGGGATCTCATTCTCATACCTCCATCATGATGAGTTTTGGATCCTAGGGAATTTTTAAAAATACCTCATCCTCAAAACTGAAGGATAAATCCCATGGTAGTACATGTGCATTCTCAATGTGAGGTTAGAGTTTGATTTCTACGAGGGGGTGGTCCTTGGAAATATTATATGTATAGAATGAATAATTCATTGGTGTACAATGAAATCCAATGTAATGCCCTCCTGGATCCCATGGTCTATCACTTGGGAATCCAAAATCACACGACACCCCACCTGATCCATATCATTTTGATCAACTCAATCGGAGGGGGTATCCCAGTTATCAGTTGAGGGGATCCAATTGCCACCCTTGGGATGTCCAAAATATATTCATGGGGTTATAAACCCACCGAGAACCTACTACATTAATTCATATCCTTGGGGTACCATGAATTCACAATGATCTAATGGTATCACCATTAAAATATCAGGCTCCCTTGGCATTCTCAATTGTATCACTGTATCGAGGAATCCCATAAATCTCAAGAACTCTTGTATACTATCTCTAACTCTAAATCATGGGAACCATATAAAGGATTCCATAGATTAATCAACCAAATTAACTCTATGATAATAAAACTAGTCTTCTGTGCAAAACAACTCATGAGGTAAAATCCATGGAATTTAAGGAATCCCAAGGTCTCATCCATGTCAATGTGTGTTTCTCAAGTATCTTAGGAAATCACTGCAATATTAGTCCAAATATTAGATTTCCCTGCATCTTTGAAAATTATATGTCAGAAACAATAATAAAATTAAAACATATCAAGGTTTGTATGAATGGTTGTACCCATCACTATCATCTTATAATCATCTGGCTTATAAAGTGGTTCAGGTTCCAAAGTGACACACTCAACTCAAACACCCCAACCATATCCAGCATCTTATGGTTTGTTTGTCAATGGTACACCCACTCATTTTCTCCAAGGTTAGTACAATATTGAGGCATCCTTCTTAAGATATTTGTCAAAATTACTCTCTTGGGTCAACATACAATGATCGTATGACATCCCATCCATTGACACTATAAAAATTAATATATTCCACCATATGCTTCAAAATTAAACCTCATAGAATATGGTCCCATGACATGACCGATAAGGACCCAACCTTAAACATTACTTATTATTGATTTAAATGAATAATTCACATTGAGGATCTTTTCAGGTTTAGAGTTTTAGATAATTAGGACATAACTTTTACATCTCAAAGATTACAAAGTAGACACTTCTACTAAGATTCCATAAAATAAAAACTCTTAAAAAGTAACATGTATAGTTCCATGTTTTAGATAGCATGTCTTTCCTTGATCCCATCCTTGGCCCTATTCATCTTTAAGTCCTGTGGAAAACATTTCAAAAACTTGGGATGAGCATAAAAAGTTCAGTAAAGGATACACAGAGAAGGAAAACTGTTAGTTTTTCAAAACAACAAGTAAACCATGAATACTTTACCAAGGTAATACTTTTCACCTTAATGAAGTAGTAAAAACTCTTCACTTACTAAAAGACCATTACATACCCTTTTGTAACCAAACGATTACCATAAAACCCATATAAAGAACACATAACATATAAAGGTAACTTGGGACACAAACATAATTAAATGGAATAACCATACGGTCAACTTCCACACATACTTAATGGAATATCCATACGGCCGACTTCTATACCCAATGCATTGGAGGGTATTACGTAACCACCCGTTATGGTATTCACGACACCACCTAACATATGGTTTATCACATAACAACCCGTAAAATGTCCAAGTACCATAATTACACATAAAATATTGAAAATATAAACATTTCAATAACAAAATTTCATTTTCAATCACAATAGGTAATTCCAAGATATTGAATCAATCAATCCATTTTCAAAAACCATTTAAAAGAGATTTTTGAATCAAAGTTTCCCATTCCACTTTGAAGATTTTAATGGAATTATAATTTTATAACATTAATGTCCATATAAATAAATACTGAAATCCATTTTGAAAACATGGACATTAAAGATAATGATTTAGAATAATGAATCTTTAAAACATTTAAAATGATATTTTTGTTAAAGAGTTTTTAACAAAATGAGAGACTCTTGAATAAAAATATTTGTAGAATAAAATTTAATCTAAGCTTTATAATATCATTATAATAAATGGATTCATGATATAATATGTCAAAGGACAGTATACACACCATAAATGAGTGAATTGATTCATAACAACAATGAAGACTCAATGGAAATGTAAATTGAGATGAAATCCATTATAAAGACGGTATCCTTAAATTAAGGATAAATCTATCACATAATTATGTGTGAGAAATATAAATACACCCAATATAAGTGGATATTAAGTGTTAAACAATCAGAGGCCATTCACATATAATCTTGGAAAAACAAAACCAATGACATAGATATTTAACTCAATGAAATGAGATTGAGTTATGATTTCCCATACAAGTTCGTAAGAATTTATCAATGAGATGATTATGTGTAATAGTATATCTACACAAAGGTTTGTGGAAATTAAAACATAGATATTCCACAAATAATCCTGGCATAATAAAATCAAGAAGTAGAGGTTTAACCTAAATAATTGAAAGTGGGTTAAGAAGTTCCCTTACAGAAATCCGACAGCCTAACAACGTCACTTTCAAATTCAGAAAATGAGTTGATGAGAGAGAAAATGGTATCTCATCACTTGGACATAAAATTTACATAAATAAGGATATAGAAGAACATATCCCAACATAATATTATGTGAATAAAAAGACATAACAAAAGAAGTCTTTTAAAAAGAGGAGGGTGAAAGGCCCCCTTACCAAGTTGGGTAACTTTCGAAACATACACCCCATGGAAGAAGGGTCATACAATGAAGATGTAAATACCCATAAATTAAATTATACTACAATAAGTGTATAATAATGGGCATTACATACACCAATCAAAGGAAATAGTGGCAAACTTATCATAAATGTCACGGGAATAAAAGTGAGATGAAAAATCCCTTACGAAAACTCGGCAGCCTAACGACACCACTTAAAACTTCCAAAAATGGATTTATGAGATCAAATAGGTTCTCTAATAATATTAACATAAAAATTACAGTATGAGTAATATAAAATAACATCCCCAAACATAATAAATATGAGCTTAAAAGAAATGACATAAAAGAGAGTACTTAAAAAGAAAGAGAGAGGTTAGATCCCTTACCTCAAGTCCGACTTGTATTGTTTGTTTCTTTATATTCCTGAATAATAAACTTTGGTCAATTTATAATTTTTTAAGGACATATTTTAAATATTATTATTCAGTTCATATTACATATTATAATGTTATAATAATTGGTTAATAATGTGAGTTCATATCAGACGTTTTTGTCGATGTTTGGTACATTAGTCAAAAATGAACTTGTTTGAAAATGATTGTCCATGTATTTATAAGTAAATCATCTCAAAAATTATATCATATATATCCATTACATATTTATTTTATACTACTCCATAACATTTGGAGATAAAAATAAATTAAATGCACCATTCATGGAGACGGTAGGCCGTACGTACGCATGAACGCTACTTTCATTTCTTTGTCATATTAATGGAATTAAAAATAATTGAGAGATATATATATTATAATTACAGTACAATATATATGTTATATAGGTCACATTTGTTCATTAATTTCATTATTTATACATTCCATGTATTGCATGAACGAGTCACATCACTTGAGGGGGCGGTAGTCCACACTTCCTCGTATGAAATTATCGCATTTGCACAAATTGAAAAGGATAAAGGCATGTTTTAAATATAAAATTCAGAAGAATATAGAAAAAATAAATTCTATATATATAATATATAAAATATAGTGACATCATAATGGCCCCCATGAAAAGTGTTAAGAGAAGATTGAACAATCATTGTTTCATGAGGCAGAAATTCACCATCCACAGAAACAATATGTTCTTTAACCATTAGACGAAGGTGTGTGAAGGTGTACCTCTAATAATTCACATAACAACATACTAGTATATTGAATATACTGGTTTTGTTACAAAATAAAGGAATAAAAAGAGTTTAGAGGGTTGGAGAATCAAAATAAAACAAAAGAACACAAGGGAAGACATTGCCTTAAAATCGGGTAACTCTTCTTGATTTGAGCTCAAAGGCTTCCTTGGAAAGGATTCTGCCCAAAGGTGAGGCTTCAATGTTGAAGAGAGGGATGTGGAGAGATGAAATGGGAAGGGGTTGGCCGAACGAAAGGCTTGATAGGTGTGGGTACGGTGGTAGAGGTGGGGGCCTTTTATAAGAGGATAGGAGGGGCACTCTTGGAAAGTTATAAAACTTTACTTCATTATAAAATGATTTTTGGATTTTAAAGGTCCCAAAATTATATATGTCGAGGATAATGTGATAAGAGTTCGAAATACACGCATAAAATAGGTTTTTGACAAGTGTAGGGCTTAGAGTTTACATTATCTTTTCATTTTATTTAAATCGTTAAATAATGAGATAATCGTTGCATCTTCATGGTGTCATAAATAATTTAATATATTTAACATCTAAAATTTTTAAAAAAAACTATCATTATTTAGGAAATAGTTTTATCTTTCTAATGAATATTTATAGTCAAAAATATAACTTTTATAACCCCATGTAAAAATTGTTTTAGTAAAACAACACATGTTTGTGACATTTTAATTTTAACATTAAATAAAAAGTTATTAATGTAATTTTACAACCAAAGTGGCACCATGGGGTCCCTAAGTTGACCCATGGATTTTCATGGTCGGACATGACTCATTCAATAAGGGTAGGACATGTGTCAAAGTAATTTCATATTATTAAAACATTATTTTTTCCTTAATTTACACCGATTACCTCTAATCGCGATTAAAAACTTAAAAGTTAATATTCCTCAAATAATTATTTTAATCCCATTGAACAACATTTTACATCTTAATGACAACCATGTATGTCATATTTTTTAAAATAAAATCACAGATGTGGTAAAGTTTCATTTAAATGAAAAAATCAGTTTTTAAACTACCACTTAGTGGTTTCTCTATTCATCTAAAATTGAAGTTTTTCAGAAAAATACCACAAATTTACCCTCAGATATATTTGATATTCCAAATTAAAAAATGATGTCTATTTTCCAAAATTCATAACATATATGTTGCATTAATTAATTTAATAATTAATTCCCGCTGTCAAAACAAATACCTTGTTTTTAAGAAACAATATCTATTAAAAGATTGACACTAGTTTAAGTACAATTTCAAAGTGAAATTAATTCCAATGAAAAATATTGGATTAAATGGTAAAAATATATTCTTATTTCACTTCAAAACCAATTAATAATATAAATAAATTATATTAAAAAGAGGTTTTGAATTAAAATACAACATTTTTAACTATTCATTAAAAAATGAACTTTATCGAAAAAATACCAAACATTTACAAAAAGTAAATTTTGATGTCCCGATTCTAAAGAAAAAATTTTATTTTGTCAAATATAACACATAAAATTGTCAAAAGTGGATTTAAAAGAGGTTCTCCATCAAAATGCTGTTAATCGACCTTTTAAAGAATATTAGAATATTTACGCGTAAAATTGTATTCATTCGCATTTTTAATCCTCTAACATTTATTGTAAAATGTAAAAATATTTGACAAACATATATAATCATTTTGTTGTTAGTTCCGTTCTTTCCCGCCATTACAATGGCTAGGCATTAAAAACCATTTAAAATAATATTATTTTATTAGTAGAGTGCAACGTAAGATTTCAAAGGAACTTGTTGTCGCGTATTGGGTACGCCATCGAGCATAGAATTCCCATTAAAGTAATATTAATATTTTTTTTCACAAATAGGGATAAATATAAAAATGTCATATTCTTTATTTGCCTGGGGTGTTACAACCTTCCCCCCTTTTGGGAATTGCGTCCTCGCAATTTTAAAATTGGGCTCAGAAACTTCATTGAAAGCCCCACATCGGAAAAGGAGTAAATTTAAACTATCACTTTAAAAGAAATAAAGGGAAGTACAAAGGCCACCCGAGTTAACCCATACTAGGATTCCATGTATGAAAACATGGATATGGATGAAAAAGAAAAGGGTCATGTTCTGAGGGGGAGTGATAGAAAACATGTTTAGAAGAAAGTTAACCACAAGAAAATCACAAACTTGTGGTGGGTTAAATGGTATTTGATTCCCCAATAGGAAAAGTTAATGGAAAACATTTTTTTAAGTTACTTTTAATTGAGGAATTTATTTTTGATCTTAAGGACACATACTTACTTGTCATGTTGACTTTTAACTTTTACTATATTTCTTACAGAAACTCATACTTTCCCCAAATGATGAGTATTTAAGAATACTTGTTCACATTAAGTGTACTATAATCAACTTCTTGAGAATCACCTAATCCAAAAAAGAGAACTATATACTTCCCATGTCCTTAGACTTTAACCAAAACCAAAACCAAAATGGTTAGTACAAGATCAGATAATTCCCAAAAAGGATAATCTTTTATAAAAAGGAAATCTATTCTTAATCTCCAAGATTTGTCCAAGAAGACCCAAAGATCAACGAAGACCAAAAGTAAACCAAACTAAGATTGAAACCCAAATATTTGAATGATTTAATCAAATAGTCTTCCAAGTTAAATCGTAACATTTATCTCCAAACAACATCAGTTTCTCTTAATGTCTCATATTGAAAAGTAATTAACCTAATCACATATCCTCCATGATAGGTTAATAAATTTCCATAGATAACCCAAAATCAACTTACTCTTAATTAATAAAATCATCTAACTAAAAAGAATTAGTCAAACTAACCAGCGACTTTACTTAGTCCAGTGTTAGGCGATAAATACCAGTTGCACTTTGGTTGTGGGTTCGATTCCCGCATCTTTGTCCGACTCGACGGGTTGTCACAGGGTCTGCGTGTTGTCCTTTTTTCAAAACTATATAACTCTTACAACATTCCCCAACAATGTGATAAAATCTTCAAAAATAACCATAACATAATTTAACCTCAATTTTATCTCATTCTTTTCACTTTCCATCAAAACATATTGTAACCCATAATTACCTCAAATGTAAGGATCATATAAACACAAATGGTTCTTTATAACTATGTCCACAAAAGAACAGATAACTATTCCTTGAATAAAATTTTCATATATCAAACATCAGGGTTACACATACTATAAAAATTCTTCTAATATAACCCCATCATCAAAAGAGAATTAATACTCTTAAGAATTTCACCATAATTCTTGAAGCCCTTATATGTTGACTTCTTACTCATTCAACATTCTTCATGATCCATTAACCATTCCTTTCCAACTTATTCTGAAATAATTCTTTCCTTTGATTGGTCATTGTCAGTTTTTTAATCCTCAATAGGAATGGAATTAGGTATTGGTAAAAAAATATTTGTACGTTCTTGGTGATCCCATTCCCGAGACTTCTTCATAGAACATGTATTTTCATAATGACTATGCACACCACATTTAAAGCATTCAATTGATCCCTCAGAAAGAACTTATTTTCCTTTCCTTGAGTCAACTGGATGCTTCCTTTTTCCATGGAAGGTTCTTTCTTTATGACCTTAATTTCCACATCTATAGCATATTTCTGTCCCTTTGAAACATTTTCCTAGATGTTTCTTTCCACATCTTTGACACATAGGTTTTTGAACACACATCCTTTATGATTATTACCTGTAGTTCCGTAGGGATTTGGTTCTCGCATATTTGATGCCTTATAGAAATCACCAAGGTTTAGGTGGTCAATCGTGACTCTAGATAGTTGGTTGAGGATAAACAAAAGATTTCTCATTGCAGCCCCAATATCATTCAGTTTCTCACTCAGAAAACTGTCACAGTTTCCTTCACATCCACTGTTACTTTGGTGCCTGCTAGATCCAACCATTTACTAAAGCCAAAAAGGTCAGTGTGAGTATATCAACAAAACCATCATGTACTAATGAGGAAGATAAACAATAAGATTTACTTACTCATTAACTTTATCTAAAACTTGGACTCTTTCTAAAATCCTAACCATTATGGTAATGTCACTTATTCTTAGAAAATACCCAAACCTCTAAAGTTATCTAAACCGACCTCTGATACCAACTATAAGGACCTGACCTTAAACATTACTTATTATTGAATTAAATGAATTATTCACATTGAGGATATTTTCAGGTTTAGAGTTTTAGAGAATTATGACATAACTATTACATCTCCAATATTACAATGTATACACTTCTACTAAGTTTCCATAAAATAAAAACACTTAAAAAGAAACATTTCTAGTTCAATGTTTTAGATAGCATGTCTTTCCTTGATCCCATCCTTGGCCCTATTCATCTTTATGTCCTGTGGAAAACATTTTAAAAACATGGGATGAGCATTAAAAGCTCAGTAAAGAATACACAAAGAGGGAAAACTGTTATTTTTTCAAAACAACAAGTAAACCATGAATACTTTACCAAAGTAATACTTTTGACCTTTATGAAGTAGTAAAAACTCTTCACTAAAAAAAGACCATTACTTACCCTTTTGTAAACAAACGATTACCATAAAACCCATATAAAGAACACATAACATCTAAAGGTAACTTGGGACACAAACATACTTAAATGGAATAACCATACGGTCGACTTCCACACATACTTAATTGAATATCCATACGGCCGACTTCCATACCCAATGCATTGGAGGTTATAACGTAACCACCCATCCTGGTATTCACAGCACCACCCGTCATATGGTTTATCACGTAACCACCCGTAAAATGTACAAGTACCATAATTATACATAAAATATTGAAAATATAAACATTTCAATAACAACATTTCATTTTCAATCACAATAGGTAATTCCAA
The DNA here is from genome assembly GCA_963277665.1 of Viscum album. NCBI lineage: Eukaryota > Viridiplantae > Streptophyta > Magnoliopsida > Santalales > Viscaceae > Viscum > Viscum album. The sequence goes on from OY728140.1 coordinate 350,037,858, forward strand.
GATATTTAATTAATCAATCCATTTTCAAAAACTCTATAAAAGAGATTTTTGAATCAAAGTGTCTCATACCACTTTGAAGGTTTTAATGAAATTATAATTTTGAAACATTAATGTCCATATAAATAAATACAGAAAACCATTTTTAAAACACGGACATTAAAGATAAAGATTTAGAATAATGAATCTTTAAAACATTTAAAACGATATTTTTGTTAAAGAGTTTTTAACAAAATGAGAGACTCTTGAATACAAATATTTGCAGAATAACATTTAATCTGAGCTTTATAATATCATGAGAATAAAGGGATTCATGATATAATATGTCAAATGGTAGTATACACACCACATAAGAGTGAATTGGTGCATAACAACAATGAAGTCTCAATGGAAATGCAAATTGAGATGAAATCCATTATAAAGATGGTATCCTTAATTTAAGGAGAAATCTATCACATAATTATGTGTGAGAAATATAAATACACCCAATATAAGTGGATATTAAGTGTTAAACAGTCAGAGGTCATTCACACATAATGTTGAAAAAAAAACCAATGACATAGATAGTTAACTCAATGAAATGAGATTGAGTTATGATTTACCATACAAGTTCATAAGAATTTATCAATGAGATGATTATGTGTATAAATAGTATATCTACAGAACTGTTTTTAAAAATTACAACATAGATATTACACACATAATCTTGGCATAATAAAATCAAGAAGTAGAGGTTTAACCCAAAGAATTGAAAGTGGGTTAAGAAGTTCCCTTACAGAAATCCAACAGCCTAACTGCGTCACTTTAAAATTCATAAAATGAATTGATGAGAGAGAAAATGGTATCTCATCACTTGGACATAAAATTTACATAAATAAGGATGTATAATAACATATCCCAACATAATAGTATGTGAATTAAAAGACATAACAAAATAAGTCTTTTAAAAAGAGGTGGGTGAAATGCCCCCTTACTGAGTTGGGTAACATTCGAAACGTACACCCCATGGAAGAAGGGTCATAAAATGAAGATGTAAATACCCATAAATGAAATTATACTACAAAATGTGTATAATAATGGGAATTACATACACCACTCAGTAGAAATAGTGGAAAACATAGCATAAATGTCACGAGAATAAAAGTGAGATAAAAACCCCCTTACGAAAACTCGACAGCCTAACGACGCCACTTAAAACTTCAAAAAATGGATTTATGAGATCAAATAGGGTCTCTCATAATATTAAAATAAAAATTAAAGTATGAGGAATATAAAATAATATCCCCAAACATAATAAAGATGAGCTTAAAATAAATGACATAAAAGAGAGTACATAAAAAGAAAGAGAGAGGTTGGATCCCTTACCTCAAGTCCGACTTGTCTTGTTTGTTTCTTTATATTCTTGAATAATAAACTTTTTTCAATTTATAATTTCTTAAGGAACTATTTTAAAGATTATTATTCAGTTCATATTACATATTATAATGTTATAATAATTGGTTAATAATGTGAGTTCATATGAGACATTTTTGTCGATGTTTGGTACTTGAGTCAAAAATGAACTTGTTTGAAAATGATTGTCCATGCAGTTATAAGTAAATCATCTCCAGAATGATATCATATGTATCTAGTACATATTTATTTTATACTACTCCATAACATCTGGAGATAAAAATAAATGAAATGCACCGTCCATGGAGACGGTAGGCCATACGTACGCAAGAACGCTACTTTCATTTCTTTGTCATATTAATGGAATTAAAAATAATTGAGATATATATATATATATATTATAATTACAGTGTAATATATATGTTATATAGGTCACATTTTTTCATTAATTTCATTCTTTATACATTCCATGTATTGCATGAACGAGTCACATCACTTGAGGGGGCGGTAGTCCACACTTCCTCGAATGAAATTATCGCATTTGCACAACAAGAAAAGCATAAAGGCATGTTTTAAATATAAAATTCAGAAGCATGTAGAAAACATAAATACCATATATATCATATATAAAATATAGTTACATAATAATATCCACCATTAAAGGTGTTAAGATAAGATTGAACAATCATCGTGTCGTGAGGCAAAAATTCGCCATCCACAGAAACAGTATGTTATTTAACCATTAGACGAAGGTGTGTGTAAGTTTAGCTCGAATAATTCACATAACAACATCCTAGAATATTGAAGATACTTATGTTGTTACAAAATAAAGGAATAAAAATAGTTTAGAGGGTTGGAGAAGCAAAATAAAACAAAATAACATAAGGGAAGACATTACATTAAATTCGGGTAACTCTTCTTGATTCGAGCTCAAAGGCTTACTTGAAAAGGATTCTGCCCAAAGGTGAGGCTTCAATGATGAATAGAGGGATGTGGAGAGATTAAATGGACATGGTTGATCAAGAATCTTTGTGGTATGATCCGGAATTTTATTTGGACTGGTTCTACACAGCAGCGGAAGCTTGTCACTGTAAAATGGGCTGATTGTATCAAACCAGTTTCAAAGGGAGGAATGGGGGTTAAGGATGCAAGGGTCTTTAATGACTCCTTGCTTCAAAATTTTACCTGGAGACTTTTGTCTGGTGCTGATCCCTCTTTGGAATTCCTCAATGAAAGATTTGTTGATAGGCTGCTCAAGAGGCGGAAGGTGTATTTGCAGTCCTTTGTCTGGACATCATTAAGGAACTCTTGCTCTTACATTATGTCACATGCCAAGTGGCTGGTCTGCAAGAATTCGCAGATGAATTGCTGGTCGACACAGTGGCTTAATAACCCAATTGAACAATGCATTAATGTTCCTTTGCTGCTGAGGAATCTCTCGATTTCTGACTTGCAGGACAATGCACAGGCTCTTGAGATTATTCCAGCTCACCTTCGGAGGGAGATTGATGAATATGAGTATGTTGACTCTGATATCTTGATCTGGAAGTCGTCCATTAATGGAGTTTTTTCCAGTCGGGATGCTTATATGAACCAATGTGGCGCGGCATGTGGAGTTCCTGCTTGGGTTATGGGGGCCCGGAGTTCTTTCATTGCTCCAGCCGAGGCCCTTCTTATCTGGCGGATCTGGAAGCAGCGGCTTCCCATGCAACCGGCCTTGCAGCGGACAGGTTTGTGCATTGCCTCGGTGTGCTACTTTTGCTTAAATGCTGATGAAAATGCAGACCATATATTCATTCATTGCACCTTTGCTGGGCGATTCTGGACTTACCTGAAGGATTTATTCCATTGTGAATTGGCATGCTGCTCGATTAGTACACTTCTGGCTTCGGTGTTCCAGGCTGATTGCAGTGACCAGGTTAAGTCCCTACTTATCACTGCTGCCATCTCGGCTATTGCTTATCTGTGGAGGGCTCGGAATGCTATTGCCTTTAATAAGGGCTGCCCGTCTTTCAAGGAGGGTATTATGATGATTCACCGGAGTATTAGTCTTGCCGCTGGGATTCAAACTGGTGCAATGAGCAATAATATGTCTGATTTTCTGTTGCTAAGGACTCTTGGTGTAAGTGGCAGGGAAAGACAGCACAGGATGATGAAGTATATACGATGGATCCCACCGATCTCTGGATGGCTCAAGGTCAACGTTGACGGGGCAGCATCTGGTGCACCTGGACCGGCCGGATGTGGTGGGGTGTTTAGGACCTACAGGGGCTTCGTCAAAGGTTGCTTCTTCCACTATATTGGCAGCGGGCATGCAATTGAGGCTGAGTTGTGGGCCATGATAAAGGTGATAAGGTATGCCGATAGATATGGATGGCGAAAGATCTGGATCGAGTCAGATTCTTCTGTGGCGGTGCAGATCCTTAAGGAGCGCTCCAGGAATGTTCCTTGGAGGATGATCCCTGCTTGGATTGGTGCCTTGAAGGCTGCTGAGCCGCTTTCCCTGGAGGTTTCGCACGTGTATCGAGAAGCAAACCAAGTTGCAGACGTGCTGTCCAAAAGAGCAATCATGGAGGCAAGCTCCAGCTGGTCTTTTGTACTTCCCGACTACTGCGGTAATCTTGCCCTTAGTGATAGGAATGGGGTTGTGTATTCAAGGTTATGTAATGTCACTTCATCCTGAGTTGCTTTGTACTTTTTATGTTTTTATATATCTTTTTGGGAGCAGGCCTTCACCTGGCTCTCGGACTTTCCGGACACATGTTTATGACATTTTAATTTTAACTTTAAATAAAAAGTTATTAATGTCATTTTCAAACCAAAGTGGCTCCATGGGGTCCCCAAGTTGACCCATGGATTTTCTTCGTCGGCCATTACTCATCAAATAAGGGTAGGACATGTTTCAATGTCATTTCATATTATTAAAACATTATTTTTGCCTTAATTTACACTAATTACCTCTAATCGTGATTAAAAACATAAAAGTTACTATTCACCAAAAAATTATTTTAATCCCATTGAAAAACATTTTACATCCTAATGACAACCATGTATGTCTGATTTTTGAAAATCAAAACACAGAAGTGGTAAAGTTTCATTTAAATGAAAAAAATCATTTTTTAAACTACCACTTAGTGATTTCACTATTCATCTAAAATTGAAGTTTTTCAGAAAAACACAAAAATTCACCATAAGCTATATTTGATATTCCGATTTCGAAAATAATGTCTATTTTAAAAAATTAAAAACATATAAGTTGAATTAATTAATTTAATAATTAATTTCCGATGTCAAAACAAATAGCGTATTTTTAAGAAACAATATCTATTAAAATATTGGCACTAGTTTAAGTCAAATTTCAAAGTGAAATTAATTCCAATGACAACTATTGGATTAAATGGTAAAAATATATTCTAATTTCACTTTAAAACCAATTCATAAGATAATATAATCATACAAATTAATTATATTAAAAAGAGGTTTTGAATTAAAATACAACATTTTTCACTATTCATTAAAAAAATGATCTTTATCAGAAAAATACCAAAAATTTTCACAAACTAAATTTTGATGTCCCGATTCTAAAGAAGAATTTTATTTTGTCAAATATAACACATAAAATTGTCAAAAAGTGGATTTAAAAGAGGTTCTCCATCAAAAGGCGGTTAATCTACCTTTTAAATAATATTAGAATGTCTACGCTTAAAATTGGATTCATTCGCATTTTTAATCCTCTAACATTTATTGTAAAAAGTAAAAATATTTGGAAAAGATATATAATCATTTTTTAGTCTCGTAATTGCCTTCCATTACAATGGCTAGGCGTTAACTACCATTTAAAATAATATTATTTTATTATTAGAGTGCAACGTAAGATTTCAAAGGAACTCGTTGTTGTGTATTGGGTACACCATCGAGCATAGTGTTCCCTTTAAAGTAATATTAATATTTTTTTTCACAAATAGGGATAAATATAAAAATGTCATATTCTTTATTTACCTGGGGTGTTACATCCTTCCCCCCTTTTGGGAATTGCGTCCTCGCAATTTTAAAATTGGGCTCAGAAACTTCATTGAAAGCCCCACATCGGAAAAGGAGTAAATTTAAACTATCACTTTAAAAGAAATAAAGGGAAGTACAAAGGCCACCCGAGTAAACCCATACTAGGATTCCATGTTGGAAAACATGGATATGGATGAAAAAGAAAAGGGTGATGTTCTGAGGGGGAGTGATAGAAAACATGTTTAGGAGAAAGTAATCCACAATAAAATCACAAACTTGTGGTGGGTTAAATGGTATTAGATTCCGCAGTTGGAAAAGATAACGGACAACGTTTTTTTTAAGTCAATTTTCATTGAGGAATTTATTTTTGATCTTAAGGAAACATACTTACTTGTGATGTTGACTTTTAACTTTTACTATATTTCTTACACAACCTCATACTTTCCCCAAATGATGAGTTTTTAAGAAGACTTGTTCACATTAAGAGTACTATAATCAACTTCTAGAGAATCACCTAATCCACAAAAGAGAACTATATACTTCCCATGTCCTTAGACTTTAACCAAAACCAAAACCAAAAATGTTAGTACAAGATCAGATAATACCCAAAAAGGATATCCTTTATAAAAAAGGAAATCTATTCTTAATCTCCAAAATTTGTCCAACAAGATCCAAAGTTCAGCGAAGACCAAAATTAAACCAAACTAAGATTGAAACCCAAATATTTTAAGGATTTAATCACATAGCCTTCCAAGTTAAATCGTAACATTTATCTCCAAACAACATCAGTTTCTCTTAAAGTCTCGTATTGAAAAGTAATTAACCTAATCACATATTCTCCATGATAGGTTAATAAATTTGTATAGAAAACCCAAAATCAACTTATTCTTAATTCATAAAATCATCTAACTAAAAATAATTAGTCAAACTAACCAGGGACTTCACGTAGTCCAGTGGTAGGTGATAAATACCAGTTCCACTTTGGTTGTGGGTTCGATTCCCGCAGCTTTGTCCGACGCGACGGGTTGTCACACGGTCTGCGTGTTGTCCTTTTTCCAAAACTATATAATTCTTAAAAAATTCCCCAACAACGAGATAAAATCTTCAAAAATAACCATAACAAGATTTAACCTCAATTTTATCTCATGCCTTTCACTTTCAATCATAAAATATAGTAACCCATAATTACCTCAAAAGTTAGGATCATATAAACCCAAATGGTTCTTTATAACTATGTGCACAAATGAACAGATAACTATTCCTTGAATAAAATTTTCATATATCAAACATAAAGGTTACACATACTATAAAAAGTATTCTAATATAACCCCATCATCAAAAGAGACTTAATACTCCATATAATTTCACCATAACTCTTGATGCCCTTATATGTGGACTTCATACTCATTCAACATTCTTCATGATCCATTAACCATTCCTTTACAACTTATTCTAAAATACTTATTTCCTTTGATGGGTCATTGTCAGTTTCTTCATCCTCAATCGGAATGGAATTAGGTATTGGTAAATGAATATTTGTACGATCCCGAGACTTTTTCATAGGACATGTGTTTGCATAATGACCATGCACACTAAATTTAAAACATTCAATTGATCCCTCAGAAATTACTTCTTTCCCTTTCCTCGAGTCAACTGGATGCTTCCTTTTTCCATGGAAGGTTCTTTCTTTATGACCTTCATTTCCACATCTATAGCATATCTTTGTCCCTTTGCAACATTTTCCAAGGTGTTTCTTTCCACGTCTTTGACACATAGGTTTTTGAACACACTAACCTTTATGATTATTACCTATAGTTCCGTAGGGATTTGGTTCTCGCATATATGATGCCTTATAGAAATAACCAAGGTTTAGGTGGTCAATCGTGACTCCAGATAGTTTTTTGAAGATAAACACTAGAGTTCTCATTAAAGCTCCCATATCATTTAGTTCCTCACTCAGAAAACTGTCACAGTTACCTTCACATCCACTTTTACTTTGGTGCCTGCTAGATCTAGCCATTTACTAAAACCAAAAAGGTCAGTGTGATTATATCAACAAAACCATCATTTACTAATGAAGAAGATAAACACTAAGATATAATTACTCATTCACTTTATCTAAAACTATGTCTCTTTCTGAAATCCTAACCATTATGGTAATGTCACTTATGCTTAGAGAATACCCTAACCTCTAACGATATCTAAACCGACCTCTGATACCAACAATAAGGACCCGACCTTAAACATTATTTATTATTGAATTAAATGAATAATTCACATTGAGGATATTTTCAGGTTTAGAGTTTTAGAGAATTAGGACATAACAATTACATCTCAAAGATTACAAAGTAGACACTTCTACTAAGTTTCCATTAAATAAAAACTCTTAAAAAGAAGCATGTCTAGTTCCATCTTTTAGATTGCATGTCTTTCCTTGATCCCATCCTTGGCCCTATTCATCTTTAAGTCCTATGTAAAACATTTCAAAAACTTGGGATGAGCATAAAAAGCTCATTAGAGGATACACAAATAAGGAAAACTGTTAGTTTTTCAAAACAACAAGTAAACCATGAATACTTTACCAAAGTAATACTTTTCCCCTTTCTGAAGTAGTAAAAACTCTTCACTGACTAAAATACCATTACTTACCCTTTTGTAACCAAACGATTACCATAAAACCCATATAAAGAACACATAACATATAAAGGTAACTTGGGACACAAACATACTTAAATGGAATACCCATACGGTCGACTTCCACACATACTTAATGGAATAGCCATAAGGCCGACTTCCATACCCAATGCATTGGAGGTTATAACGTAACCACCCGTCCTGGTATTCACAGCACCACCCATCATATGGTTTATCATGTAACCACCCGTAAAATGTCCAAGTACAATAATTACACATAAAATATTGAAAATATAATCATTTCAATAACAACATTTCATTTTCAATCACAATAGGTAATTCCAAGATATTGAATTAATCAATCCATTTTCAAAAACCATTTAAAAGAGATTTTTGAATCAAAGTGTCCCATACCACTTTGATGCTTTTAATTAAATTATAATTTTAAAACATTAATGTACATATAAATACATACTAAAAACCATTTTGAAAACGTGGACATTAAAGATAAAGATTTAGAATAATTAATCTTTAAAACATTTAAAACGATATTTTTGTTAAAGAGTTTTTAACAAAATGAGAGACTCTTGAATACAAATATTTGCAGAATAACATTTAATCCAAGCATTATAATATCGTGAGAATAAAGGGATTCATGATATAATATGTCAAAGGACAGTATACACACCATATAAGAGTGAATTGGTGCATAACAACAATGAAGTCTCAATGGAAATGTAAATTGAGATGAAAACCATTATAAAGATGGTATCCTTAAATTAAGGATAAATCTATCACATAATTATATGTGAGAAATATAAATACAACCAATATAAGTGGATATTAAGCGTTAAACAATAATAGGTCATTCACACATAATCTTGGAAAAACAAAACCAATGAAATAGATATTTAACTCAATGAAATGAGCTTGAGTTATGATTTCCCATACAAGATTGTAAGAATTTATCAATGAGATGATTATGTGTAGAAATAGTATATCTACACAATGGTTTTTGGAAATTACAACATAGATATTCCACACATAATCTTGGAATAATAAAATCAAGAAGTAGAGGTTTAACCCAAACTATTGAAAGTGGGTTAAGAAGTTCCCTTACAGAAATCCGATAGCCTAACGACATCACTTTAAAATTCAGAAAATGAGTTGATGAGAGAGAAAATGATATCTAATCACTTGGACATAAAATTTACATAAATAAGGATATAGAAGAAAATATCCCAACATAATATAACGTGAATTAAAATACATAACAAAAGAAGTCATTTAAAAAGAGGAGGGTGAAAGGCCCCCCTACCGAGTTGGGTAACTTTCGAAACGTACACCCCATGGAAGAAGGGTCATAAAATGAAGATGTAAATACCCATAAATTAAATTATACTACAAAAATTGTATAATAATGGGAATTACATACAAAACTCAGAGAAAATAGTGGAAAAAATAGCATAAATGTCACAGGAATAAAAGTGAGATGAAAAATCCCTTACGAAAACTCGGCAGCCTAACGACGCCACTTAAAACATCCAAAAAATGGATTTATGAGATCAAATAGGGTCTCTCATAATATTAAAATAAAAAGTACAGTATTATTAATATAAAATAACATCCCCAAACATAATAAAGATGATCTTAAAATAAATGACATAAAAGATAGTACTTAAAAAGAAAGAGAGAGGTTGGATCCCTTAGCTCAAGTCTGACTTGTCTTATTTGTTTCTTTATATTCCTGAATAATAAACTTTGGTCAATATATAATTTCTTAAGGACCTCTTTTAAAGATTATTATTCAGTTCATATTACATATTATAATGTTATAATAATTGGTTAATAATGTGAGTTCAAATCAGACGTTTTTGTCGATGTTTGGTACATGAGTCAAAAATGAACTTGTTTGAAAATGATTTTCCATGTAGTTATAAGTAAATAATCTCCAGAATGATATCATATATATCCAGTAAAAATTTATTTTATACTACTCCATAACATTTGGAGATAAAAATAAATGAAATGCACCGTTCATGAAGACGGTAGGCCGTACGTACGCATGAACGCTACTTTCATTTCTTTGTCATATTAATGGAATTAAAAATAATTTAGAGATATATATATTATAATTCCAGTATAATATATATGTTATATAGGTCACATTTGTTCATTAATATCATTCTTTATACATTCCATGTATTGCATGAACGAGTCACATCACTTGAGGGGGCGGTAGTCCACACTTCCTCGTATGAAATTATCGCATTTGCACAACAAGAAAAGTATAAAGGCATGTTTTAAATATAAAATTCAGAAGCATAAAGAAAACATAATTACCATATATATCATATATAAAATATAGTGACATCATAATGGCCACCATGAACGGTGTTAAGTGAAGATTGAACAATCATTATTTCGTGAGGCAGAAATTCTCCATCCACAAAAACAGTATGTTCTTTAACCATTAGACGAAGATGTGTGTAAGTGTAGCTAGAATACTTCACATAAAAACATCCTAGTATATTTAAGATACTGTTTTTGTTACAAAAGAAAGGAATAAAAAGAGTTTAGAGGGTTGGAGAAGAAAAATAAAACAAAAGAACACAAGGGAATACCTTACCTTAAAATCGGGTAACTCTTCTTGATTTGAGCTCAAAGGCTTCCTTAGAAAGGATTATGCCCAAAGGTAAGGCTTCAATGATGAATAGAGGGATGTGGAGAGATTAAATGGGTAGGTTTGGGATGAACCAGAGGCTTGAGTGGTGTGGGTAAGGTGGTAGAGGTGGGGACCTTTTATAAGAGGAGAGGAGGGGAACTCTTGGAAAGTTATAAACTTTTACTTTATTATAAAATGCTTTTCAGATTTTAATGGTCCCAAAATTAAATATTTCTAGGATAAGGTGATAAGAGTTCTAAATCCACCCATAAAATAGGTTTTTGAAAAGTGTATGTCTTAGATTTTACAATATCTTTTCATTTTATTTAAATCGTTAAATAATGAGGTAATCGCTGCATCATCATGGTGTCATAAATAATATAATTTATTTAATGTCTAAAAATTATAAAACAAATATCATGATGTAGAAAATATTTTTAAATTTATAATGAATATTTATAGTCAAAAATATTACTTTTATAACCCCATGTAAAAATTGTTAAGTAAAACAACACATGTTTGTGACAATTTAATTTTAACTTTAAATAAAAAGTTATTAATGTCATTTTTCCAACCAAAGTGGCTCCATGGGTTCCCCAAGTTGACCCATGGATTTTATGGGTCGGACATGACTCATCCAATAAGGGTAGGACATGTGTCAAGGTCATTTCATATTATTAAAACATTATTTTGTCCTTAATTTACACTAATTACTTCTAATCGCGATTAAAAATTTCAAGTTACTATTCACCAAAAAATTATTTTAATCCCATTGAACAACATTTTACATCCTAATGACAACCATTTATGTCGGATTTTTGAAAATCAAATCACAGAAATGGTAAAGATTCATTTAAATGAAAAAATCAGTTTTTAAACTACCACTTAGTGGTTTCACTATTCATCTAAAATTGATGTTTTTCAGAAAAATACCAAAAATTCACCCTAAGATATATTTGATATTATGAATTAAAAAATGATGTCTATTTTACAAAATTCAAAAAATATATGTTTCATTAATTAATTTAATAATTAATTCCCTCTATCAAAACAAAAAGTGTGTTTTTAAGAAACAATATCTATTAAAAGATTGACACTAGTTTAAGTCCAATTTCAAAGTGAAATTAATTCCAATGACAACTATTGGATTAAATGGTAAAAACAGATTCTAATTTCAATTTAAAACCAATTCATAAGATAATTTAATCATTTAAATAAATTATATTGAAAAGTGTTTTTGAATTAAAATACAACATTTTTCACTATTCATGAAAAAAATGAACATTATCGGAAAAATACCAAAAAATTACACAAAGTAAATTTTGATGTCCCGATTCTAAAGAATAATTTTTTTTTGTAAAATATAACACATAAAAGTGTCAAAAAGTGGATTTAAAAGAGGTTTCCCATCAAAAGGTGGTTAATTAACCTTTTAAATAATATTAGAATGTTTAGGCTCAAAATTGGATTCATTCGCATTTTTAATCCTCTAACATTTATTGTAAAAAGTAAAAATATTTGACAAACATATATAATCATTTTTTATTAGTTCCGTTCTTTCCCTCCATTACAATGGATAGGCGTTAACTACCATTTAAAATAATATTATTTTATTATTAGAGTGCAACGTAATATTTCAACGGAACTCGTTGTCGCGTATTGGGTACTCCATCGAGAATAGTGTTCTCTTTAATGTAATATTAATATTTTTTTCGCAAATAGGGATAAATATAAAAATGGAATATTATCTATTTACCTAGGGTGTTACATGACCCATGGACCATCTCAATATCAAATTCATATAAGTATATTCACTCATCGAACCCCAATCCCTTACTATTCTTTGTATGGTCTATCTAACTAGGATAAAAATGACTTACAAGGGAAGGTAAATCGCCCATGTTTTTTTGAAAAACGTCCAATGACTCCAAGGTGTTACAAGGGTCATCATATGGTCTTCTTAGTCAATTCATCTCATGTGATTCCCAAAACACCCTCTTACTTGTGTTTGAGGATTCTATGAAAGGGCCTCTATATAACACTTATTCTGATCAAACCCTTATAGAGGTTCATATGACACATGGATTCACATCAAAATTCACATTCCCAACCAATGATAAACATGTAAACTTCCTGTTTCTCATGGACCTGCTATGTACCATGGAACGTACACTGTCTAGAAAATTAATTTCACATTAAACCTTTATCAAAATTTAAACTGGAAATAATTTAACTTAAATAGGAAAACACCCCCAGTGGAAAGTACACATCCCACGTCCACCAAAAAAAATTCAATAATACATAGGGAATGTACTGAGAACCACCTACCCCATTTTAAGAGCTTTACAACTTTCTTTGTAGCATAAAATCTCACTACCAGGGATCGTTCAGGAACACCTCACCTCCAATGGTCACTTCTCGCACTCTGGGTGCCTACTCAATTCCAATAAATCACATACAATTAGATATAAAAGATTATAATTAAATAAAAAATTTATTCCAAAATAAAATAATTGCTAGAAAATCATCATGTTCTCTCTCTACACCATAATTGCATCAGAAAGCGCCTAGACAGTAAAAAAACACCTTCAACAACATTTTGTCATAAATTCCCATCACACGATATCATATCATATAATAAATAAATTTGATTTAATTTATAAATAATATTAAATTTAATGATGTACCATAACTTTGAAAATTAACCAAGTGGCATAACTCGAACATTATTATGGGAACCCAAATAAATAATAAAGGAGATGGATAAAGGAGATCAACAGTTGTGGAGATGTGCCTTAATAATCATTGAACCACCCAATAAGAAAAACCTCTTAAAGGGGGTTGAAGGGGGATAAGAGGCCAGATCGAAAGATGGAAGAAGAAGATGGAATCGGGGTTTTCCCACATAACATTTGATGGGGTAAAATTATCATTTTATATATTTTCAGTCAAGCTTCTAGTAGGTATTGTGATATTGGATAGACGATGGTTACAATATCATAGAGGTTTGACATATGTAGCCAATGGTAGGTTAATAGTATTATACATTCTAAGCTACATAATCCACCACAACCTCCGTAAGGCTCTATTATGTCCCTGGGATACCCCCCATCTGTCATTATGTATCTAAAAAAATTTATATTAGTTTCCCAAACATTCATAATTTCATTATGGATCCCAATATAATTCATCCCATCCACCAAAATAAAATATTACAAATTCTCTTTGACTTTAGGGCTTGTTCAAACGTACATTTTGTTACATGTGGGTTGAAACAATAATTCATAAGATGGGATCCAATCCAAAATTAGTGTTTATTATTTTATTGTAGCCATAAAATTTTTATTACCATAGGTTATAAGTTTCATGTGAATATCCCGTAAATTATAAGAAAATATATATATGAAAATGTGAATACAACCCTTACCATTAAATTTAATTTAACCCACTTCATTATAATTATTAGTAAATCCATACAAACCATCCATAAGAAAATAAATCATGCCAATTTCATAGATTCTTTAAATGAATATAGATTAAAGATCCCCTACCTACGATGGATTTATATCACACTACACTAAAAACAAGGGAAAGAGGGGTGATTTACCCTAGTGTCGATTCCACAAGGATGAACAAGAATGATTGAAGAAGAATTTTATAGACTCATATATAAAGTTATGAAATGTTTTTGTTTGATAAGAAGTAACCCAAAAGGTCATTTACGGGGGACCTTTATTTTTAGAAATAACATTGATTTACTAAAGTTACATAATCTAGGTATCCATTTAAATATCAATTTATTACATGAATAAGGACTCATTTAAATCCACAATCCATAAGGTGATCAATGATATAACATAACCCCCACATAATTTCTAATAAAAACGTTTCTTGGAGATATTATTTCAAATTTTTTGTTAAAAGTGGTTAATTACATCAACATAGAAAAAATAGGGAATTTTATAGAAATTATTGATTTCCAAAAAAATTTGTAGTAACCCCATAAAGGGTTCCACATTATGGAGTTATAAAACTACATTGATTGACTGAAAGAAGAAATATATGGAATTAATTAAAAACCAATCAACCATATGAAGGATTCGATCAACCACATAAAGAGGCTTCTCAACCATATGAAGGAATCGATTGACCAAACGATAAAACTAACTGATCGAATGAAGAAACTAGTGAAAAAATGACCAAAATGACTATCCACATGAAAAAAATTAACTAATCACATGACTAAACCAAGAAATCACATTAAGCGATCAATTGATCTTATAAAGGAACTAATCGATTGCATAAAAAATCTGGTCAACCACATGATGAAACAAGTTAATGCATGAACATACTAGCATACTGCAAGAAAATATTGACCAATCACATGACTAATCCAATGGACATCATGTTTAGTTAATCTATAATGAGAGAGAAAATAGAAAATTTCAATGGGAAATAACTTTGAATCCCCTATTGAAATCTCTAGGTTTTGAGAATCACAAAGGGATGGGTTCTGGGAATCCAGTAAATTACATGCTAAGAAATAGTAAATATGGAATTGGTTGATCATATGAAAAAAATACTGAAACATGGATTGTTATCATGGATAATTTGTGTTGGAATGTTATTTGGTTTGTTCTATGATAGTTGGTAGCGGTGCTTGTGTGTGGAAATGAAAGTTTGGTGATGATTATGCATAGTGACAATGTTGTTTTGGTGTGGAAATACTATATTTATCTTATGTGTGACTATATGTGTGTGTGTTTATTTATTTATGATGTATTTATTATTATTCCTATATAAACCTTACCATAGTTGGATAATTTTATTGATTCCCAATTTTTTGGATTTTTTATTTCCCCTTACTTCCTTATTAGTGAGGTAACTGATGGATGAATACAACCCTTTCACCACTATCTATTTTAGTTCTCGTATAGGCTACGTTAGATCACGGTGGGTATGATGATACTATTCTAGAATGTGGTATTCTAGTATTCCCTTGGGTTATTGGTATTATGATATATTTTAGTGTCATTCATATTAGGAGGAGGTTATGACATTATTATCCCTTCATGTTTATAGTTAAATTCTATACAGGATATGTGATATGGGGATGAGAGGCGATAAGTGTAAGTGGATATATGACGACTTGGATAATATTTATATGGTATGTTTTATTATTATACTAATACCAACATAATATGTTGACCATGTGGGTGGGTAGATAGATATGATTGAAGTATGACCCATATTAGGAGTGATGGGATTGGTTTTCTATGTTGTGGCATTATTGTGAAGTTATTAGGACTATAATACATTTGATATTGCATCATGAGAGTGAAAAACTAATGGGGAAGTGGTTTTGGTGTTCCCTTTTTTTATATTCATGATGTTATATTTTTACAATTGTATATGATATTTGGTGAGTGGACTTTTGAGAGGTTGGATGGTTCTTTAGTAGTTATGCTCTTATTAGTTATTTTATGTTTTCACTAAATCATTAGTCTGATTCATCCATATTTTCATGGGAGGTATCAAGTATGATCCTATTGAGTATACATGTTATTTTTACCTCTATATATAAAAACACTATTTTTTGTTTCTTGAGTGGATTTAGAGATCAATCTAGACATTCTTATATAGGTGGTTGGGATTATTGTTAGAGATAATATATTCAGATTTCATTTGGTAATTTTATTATAATGAATTTATTTTTCTAGAATACTCATACATTTTTGGATTATTTTGTATTTTGTTTTTTAGTATCATCGAATTTATTAGTGTTTTATTTAGGTCTTTTGAGGTGTTATGAGGGAAATGCCTCCCATTTCATGTTCTATTCCCTTTGTGTTAGCCAAAAACTTAGGGCTTATTTGAGCTCAAACTTAGAGGGAACTCTTACTTTCCTTTTTGAGAAATGAGGGGTTCATAATAAGGGTGTTTTGTGAAATAAATTTTTGGAAAAAATATCAAATCATCGTAAGAAGATTCGTTAGGATGAATTAAGCCCTTATATAATATATCATTAACCCAAATCCAAAACACCTGTAACTATAAAGGTGTATTCATATAAAAACATATAAAAATTGAAGAGAAATTGTGTTATAGATCTATACTAAACAAAACATCATTTAGTAGAGGTAGTTTCATTACATCTTAAGGAAAAGAATAAAAAAATTCCTCTTTAACTACAAAAAACTCCATTATTTCTCCCACCACTGAACTCAACATCAGTTCCACCAAAATTTATGAAATAGACCGAAAACGTTTTAATCATTTTTATCATTTAATTTTATTATAAAAATAATATGCTCACCTTCCATAGTTGGGAAAATATCCTCTAATATAAATCAATTATAGCATTCATATAATATAATTTATCCATGTTGAGGTTGACATTATATGGTTGTATCTATATCAAGATGAAATTCCCAATTGACTGATACTTCCCCAAATATGGATCACACATCCAATACGCGTCTACCAATCTCGACTAAACTTTAATTAGAATAGTTAACACAAAGGGAACAATAATTATATCCAAATTAAATCATAGTAATTGTACTATGTTAGGTGAAAATAAGGGTTTTGAATCTCACATGTTGTTAAAAGAATGAACCATGGTAGAATATAGACAAATGATTCCCTGAAAAATCATGGGTCCTCTTGATGATGAAAACATAATCAAATGAAACATTATATATCATGAACCCCTTCATAGATATTTCTAATATCATCCACCACAATATTCATGCTCTACCTAATTTAAATAAAGAAGATAAATATCTAATTTTTATCCCTACCAACTCTATCACATATACTTAATCTAAAATTCTAATGACCTAAAAATTATTGAAATAGTTTGGGAGCACTAACACTAACTCCACATCTGATTCTGATAAAGTACATACAATTATACTTCATTGATTCCACACTAACTATAAATAAAGTTAAGACAATTGTGTTTAATGACCCCTTAAATAACATTATATTTTTATAATTTCATAGATATAATTGTTTTATCGCCATTAAAAGTCTTCATAAATTAAATTGTGCATTGATTAACGAATTATTATTCTTGATTATATCATAATATTTATTTTCTTAAATTATCATTAATTTTCATTCTTCAAATGGTTATAACATGTTCTATAAGTTTTATATAGTGTTTTTAGGTTAAATAAGTTGTTTGGGACCATAAAATATAATTTTTAATATTTTAGTGGCCCCATATAGCTTATTAACATAGAAAATTGTGCCACATAGATAATTCCATGTAGTCCATTCTCCCACATAGATGATTCATGTAAATTATTTTCCATAGTTAGTTACCTTTTTTATTATGACCATAACATCCACTAAAAACTCAAAATTGAGTGATTATTATTTATTTTGAAATATTAAAACATTATTTACATTAAATTATAAGATATAAAGTAGTGAATCATTTTCAACCTTGTTCTAGATAGGATTAAAATTCACCACATGTTTTGAGTCTGCTGCTTGCAGTTATCTAGAAATTGTTCACTACTGTACGTTGATGATAACATGAGCTATAGAAATCTAATTAAGTTGATAATTGATTTAATCTAAATCTAATGAGATTATATAAATATAAGTCAAATGACAATAAATCAAAATATTCTGTTTATATTTCATTTTTTTAATCTGAAATTTTATATGTCAAGATAGTTACATATTTGACAATTTGGCTATTTCAATGTTTTTATACGTGTTGATTTCAATTACACGGCTTGTCACAATACACAATTCACTTACATAAATCCATTATATTAATCACCTAAATGAATCATATATGTATCTTTTCCTAAATAATTCACCTATGTGATTCACATACATGGATTAACCTACATGGTTTTATGAATTTATGAGAGATATTGTAGTATCTGGAAATATGATCTGTTTTGTGTAATATTTCACATTTTAATTTGTTTCATATTTATTATTGATATAATTAGTGTTTTTTCTCATATAATTCATTATTAATTATTTAGAATCCATGAAAAAGAGTATTGAGTGAATTAATGATGAATTAAACAACACCATCATGTGATCAATCATGTATTGATATTAACAATAAAACTTTTATAATTAAAATATAAAAGTCAAAACAAAATGAAATATGATTGGACAACCATTGATTATTATGAAGAAATAATCCAAGGATATCAATTATTTTTATTTAATAATTTATTAAATTATCTAATGATTACCATTAAATATTTTTTTATTAATTTTATAATATATAAATAAATACACAGAAGAATATTATTTCTCATTTTACGCATGGGTTATTATTTGGGTAATAAGCATAAAAAACTAGTAAGTTGTTCATTGGAAAAATAATGATGAAAAAGTATTTAGATGTTGAATGATTCTGTTAAAAAGGGAACTATATTTACATATTGTGGACAGAAACAATGCATGAGGATACGTATATGAGGTTGAGGATATATTTCAATCTATACAAGTGATAAATTTTTATTTTGATCATGTACTTCTCCCAGATGAACTAAAATCATTTGATCCTTTTCTACTAGAGATTTTTTTATTATGTCAACACTAAAACATTGAAGATTTTTTCTATTTCTACGATTTATCTTCTTTCTATTATATTATTGTGTGCATAATTTTAATTGGTTATAATACACATTAAAAGGTGGGAAATTGGATTGTAACTCCCAAAAAAGTCAGGATTTGTGTTGTGCCTCCAAGGGAAATTGGTTTTCTATTTAGGTTGTGCCTCTAGATAGAAAAACATAAGATAGTTTGGGTTTAAGACTCCAGAGGGATAGAGAAATTGTAATTGGGTTTTGACTCCATGTTGGAAATGTCAATATAATATTACATAATATTAGTAATAGTTAATTCCATATCTCCCAGATTATGAGAGGGGTGAACATTGGAGTAGGTTCATTTAGATCTGAATGACTATAAAAATATCTCATATTAATTTTATTTTTATTTTCAGCTAAATTTTCATTAAAAATATAATAGAATAATAAAATAATTTTTGAGGAAAACTTCATCCCCACCCCCTCTTGCATATTTTTTCATCTTAACTCTAGACTATAATTATTTATTAGATACTTAACCCTAACATAATATATATTTTATCTATTAATGTTATCAAGTTTCTGAAATAACCATCAAGAGGATATGTTCTCATTTAACATAATAGGAACTAGCTTGAATGATGGATTGACACATAAAAAAAGTCATAGTTTGATGGCACTAATTATAGATAATGTTATTCCTTAATTAAATATTTCTTAAAGAAACATAGCATTGGTCACTGTAAAATCATTGAAAATCCATACAAGCGACCTAAAGGTGAACCTAAATCATTACTTGGAAATAATGCAACAAAATGATGTTTTTATCTACAAGGAGATGAATATAGTATATTTTTTAATAAATAGGAATGTGTATAGTCATGTTTCATCTTGTAAACCTACTCATGTTATCTGGAAAATTTTACAAGTTGTAGATCATGGTTAAGATAAACATATTAGAACTATGTTGGGAATGTTAAGATCTAAATATTAGGAATTTAAAGTTGTAGGTGATTCAACTATAAATCAAATGTTCCATATATTTACTAGCTTTATAAATTATAAGAGTTATTTAAGAGAGATATTAGAATAATTTTTAATTATTGAAATAGTTCTTAGAGAAATTCCTAATAAGTGTCTTGCAAACATGGTAGCTATAAATGAAAATATAAATTTTATGGAATAAACTGCTGGGGATATTATTGGATCATTATTATATAATGAGTGTGAGATTTAAAATCATGTTAAAGATGATGATTCAATAAAAAAGACAATTGGATTTAAATCAAATGGATCAACATACTATTTTGATTATAACTTACATAACTGTGATATGAATGATACAGCCTATGTAAAAAATGGTGGATATAAAAGGAAGAAAGGATAATGAATGAAATCTTTGAAAGAATATCATAATGATTATAACAAGGATATTAAGAAAGGTAATTTCATTTCTAATGATGATCAAGATGTAATTTTTTATGAGTGATGGGAAAGGGGGAACATCCAACCAGATTTCCCATGAATAAAGAAGGAAAAAAAGGAATGAATATAATAAATTGAATTAGACAATGGATGATGAATGGAGTTATACTAAAGATTCAACTACTATTGAAGAATATGGTTTGAAAAAGATACGGCAAAATTTTGTTTAATGGGTTCTTAAAATCAAGTAAATTACTCTACTTATTATTCATAATATGAATTTATATCTAAAAACCCTCCTATAAATGAATTTATTAAGAACATAGATAAACTAGAACATAAATTTGAAAAATTAACTAGTTTATACAGGGTCCTTAATGTAAAACATGATGGTGATCTTAAGAATAGTAAAAATATTAATAAATTAGGTTACAAAGATAAAAATTCATCCCTTTAGAATTTTCAATTTTCATATTAAAATTTGAAAATAATCGTAATGAAAATGATAAGTTAAAAAGATATATTTATTTCATGCCTAAATTTCATGAATCGAAAATAAGGATTTTTATATTTTTCTTAAAAATAATGAAAATAAAGACAATAAAGTTGAATGTCTAAAGTCTAATCTATCCATTTTTGTTTAAGGTAGATAAAAAATTGATAAAATGATGAGTTTCAATTAAATAAAAAATGGATATTAGATCATGGAGATGATAATTAATTACCCAAAATGTAAAATACTATCTTTGTTAAGAGATTTAATCGAATTAAATCTACAAACACTTATTATTGATGTCATATGAAAGTTCATTATGCCATTTAGTATTCATTTATACTTCCAAAATATCTTAGACTTACTAATAATTGTATTTCTAAAAATTTATCTTCAGTATTTCCTGTAAACACATTTTTAAAATTTTTTTAGGTTCTGAAAAGTTAATATTAAAATCCCATTGAGTCCAAATTTTCATGGGTAACAATGCTTTATTAAATCTGTTCTTCTAGAAACCATGGCTACAGAGAATAAAAAAGGATGATATGTATATAGATAGTGGATAACAAAGACAAAATATTGGTGATATTTCCAAATTTCTATCATTCAATTAATTTGATTGTGGTAATTCTACCATTGTTGATAATTCAAAATGAATGGTTAAAGGACTTTCTAAGGGTAAATTTTCAAATTATGAAATTGTTTCTATAGTTTTATTTATTTAATATTTTTAACATAATTTAACAATTTTTTCTAAATTATTTGATGCTGGAATTATTGTTAAATTTTAAATTGATAAATTATAATTTTTCCTAGAAAAATCTATTTTGGTCTATGAAAATCGAAAATATAACATTTCTTCAATTAATTTTTGATGAGTAAAATGATCAAATTTAAAATTTCTAAATGTTATAGAATATGATAACATTTTGTGGCATATGAGGTTGGTACATGCTAAATTTAAGATGATGCATAAGATATCCAAAATCAAAACAATTATGAATATAATAGAACTAAAAGAGGATGACGCCTTTATTTGTGACTCATTATTGAAAGGTAAACAACACAAAAAAAGACTCAATTTTGTTAAATAAGAAAAAAATATAATTCATCTTGATATCAATAATTTATATATTTTTTATAATTAAAATTGGTATTTTGGGTGGTAAAAGATATTTATTTCTTTTTAAAATTCTTTTTATTAGATACACACCAGTTTACTGTTTTACTGTTAAATCTAACACAATATATAAATTCATCACTTTTATTAAATTCATTCACAATGATATAGATAATACAATTAAATCAATTATAATTGATCATGGTGGTGAATTATAGAATCTATAATTTAACTAGTTCTATGAAGAAAATTGGTATTTTTACAAATTTTGAGCTCCTATGAAACCAAAAAAAATGTGTAATCCAAAGGAAAAATATAATGTATCAAGAAAAGGATAGTAAAATGATGAATTATTTTCACTTATCGATATATTTTTGGGTATAAGATATGAATATTTCTTATTGTATTACTAAAAGAATCACATTAAGACCCTTGTTTAAAAATATACCTCATGATATTTGAAAGGGAATAAATTTTAAAATGGCTATTTTAGAGACTTTAGATGTAATGTACTTATTTAAAATACATAATCTTATGAAGGTATTTTCTAAGGATATTATCTATAATTGTATGGTACATAGATTATAGAATATATGATCAATGATTATCAATTAATATATCCATTTTAATTTTGATAAGGTATATTTAAATAGAAGAGATAATGATATTGATCTACATAAAGAACAATTTTGAGATTTTAATTTTGAATAGGATGTGTCTCAAGTTAAAGACACTCATTTTAAGGGGGATAATTTTTCTTCTCAATAGGAACCTATTAATGAAATATTATGGTAAACTGATAGAGACCGTTCCATAGATAATGTGACAGGTAATGTTGAATCAAAAGACCAAACTAGAAGTTTTTTTATGAATGTTAATACTTCTAATACTTTTATTTCTAATTTTTTACCAAAGAATATTGATTTGGATTTGGATGATGTTAATTAGAACTTGTACACTAAATATTAATTAAATGAATTTATAAGGAATATCATGTGGACTTATGTTGTTCAATAAAATTAATCTTATGTCATTAGAACAAAATGGATCTTTTGAAATGAACTTCATGAATATGGAAATATAGTTATGAATAATGCTATATTAGTTTATCATGGATATTATGAATATGAAGACATTGATTTTGAATATTGTTTTTATCATGTTAAGTTAAAATTAGTTTGTATTTTATTTTCATATTCTACAGTTAATGGTTTTAAATTATTTCAAATGGATATCAAACCCACATTTCAAAATGGATATATTTATGAATAAGTCCATGTTAGAAAACCCCTAGTTTTGAAAATGAAAAATATCCTAATTATGTTTTTAAACTATCAAAGGAATTATATGTTTTAAATAAATCTCTTTAAACTTGGAATAAATGGTTAAATATATTTTTTAAATATATATTTTATAAGAGAAAATTTTATCTAACATTATTTATTAATAAATATCCAACTAATATTTTAATTGTGCACATTTACATTGATGATTTCATTATTTAGTCTTCAAATTAAAATATTTGTAATTAATTTTATTAATTTTTGGCTTTTTAATATAATATGATTATTATTTAGGAATTGAAATTGTTCATTAGTTTTCAAATATTTCAATGAGATTATGGTATTTTTCTAAATCAATCTAAATTTTCTAAATAATTATTAATGAGATTTATTTTATAATATTTTAAAATAGAAAGTAATCATAGGGGTATTTCATAAAACTTATATTTAGATAAAATTTCAAAATCTTTTGATGTCAAAACCTATTGCGGATTGATTTTAAGCCTATTTTATTTAACTAATGCCAAGACTGATTTAATTTTTTCTGTTTTTTCTTGATATCAAAGTGACCCTAATGAAATATATTATAAATATGTTAAAAGAATAATTAGATATGTTAAAGGATCTTTTAATTTTGGTTTAATTTACTCTACTAAAATAAACATTGATTTGGAAAGCTATTCATATTTTTATTTTTTTGGATTTAAGATAAATAAAAATAGTACTTTAGATATCTTCCATTTACTAGGTAAAATGTTAGTTTATTAGAATTCAGAGAAAGAAAATTGTATTTCTCTATAAACTGCCAAATCAGAATATATAGTTACTACCTCATGATGTGATTGATATATATATATTAAGAAAAAAATTTGTAATCTAGGTTTTAATTTTAATATGATTACTATTTTATGTGATAATAAATTTTATATTTCTAATTCAAAAATCCCATAAAATACTATAGGAATAGGAAAAATTATGTTAATTTTTTTTATTAAAGATCATGTATAAAAAGATAATATATTTATAGATTTTATTTCTAAAGAGGATAAATTAGTCGATAAAGTTACTAATCCCTGAGAATTTAAAATTTTATATAGAATCATATTTGAATATGGTATGATGGAGATTTATATTTACATTTATATGGAATGAATTTAGGGGGAGTTTGTGTGTTTTTATAAGAAGAAATTTTCTTATTCCTGTGAAATCTATGAAATTTAGAATGTATTTATAAAAATATAATTAATTAATTTTTTTACATAATTTTACAGTTTATTAATTTTTAGGGCACATAATATATACTATATGATGTTAACTTCCTTCTTAAACATTAATTTTTCATAAAAATTTATTTTATGATGGTTTTTTCATTAGTTTTCACTAAAATATTCTCATTGTATTGTGGATCATTGTAACATGTTTTGAAAAATAGTATGATTTATAGTTTTTCTATTATATTTTTTTTATTAATGTTTAAGAACATTTTAGAAAATATTTAGAGTCTTTTTAAAGAAATTAATTTTCAAATTTAATCTTTATCATTTTGATAATTTGAAAAGGGGAGTGATGTTTAGAAATTGTACAAGATTTTTTAATTATGAAAAATTGAGATAATGTTCAGTGCATCCTTGAAAAACATTATGTTTTGATGATTAATGAGATTAACAAGATTTATTTCATTTTATAGTCTTAATAATTTTATGTGTTTATTAATTAAAGTATTCTTAATCTTTATTACATCATAAAATTTATTTACTTAGAATATATTGGATTTTATTTTTTAATGGTTACAACATGTTCTATAAGTTTCATATATTGTTCCTATGAAAAATAAGTTTTTTTGGGACATTAAAATATAAATTTTATGTGTTTTTTACTATTCCCACATAGATGATTCACATATAAAATTATTCCACATAGCTGATTCACATAGTTGTTTCTCCCACATATCTAATTCACCTAACTGATTTTCCATAATTAGCCATCTTTTATATTTCTACCATAACATCATATACATAAAACAAAATTGATTTATTCTTATTGTGTTGGAAATTAAAAAAATAACTATATTTAATAATAATACCTAGAGTTTTAAATCATTCTGTATTATTTTCTAAATTAGATTAGAAGTCACTACAAGTTTTTAGTCTGAAATTTGTTGTTTTATAGAACTATTCTTTTACTCTATGTTGATTATAACATGACCTATAGAAGTCAACATAAGGTTATTCTTGATTCTATGAAAATATAATAAAATTATATAAATACAATTAAACTAGTTCTCATTCTAATTATGTAATTAGAAGGTCTAGTTTTTAGTATAATATTATTTAAATCATGTTTTTTATAGATTTCGGAATTTGGCTACATCAAATATTGTATACATGGAGAATTCATTTATGTAGTGAATCGCCTATGTGATTTTCTTACATGAATCCCTTATAAAAATCCACTACCTCACTCCCCTACGTAAATTATCTAACATAATTCACCTATGTGATTCACCTATATTGATTTTCCAATATATTACTATGAATTTATATTGGATATTATAAATCCTATTAATATAATCTGTTTTACATAATATTTCATATTTCAATTTTTTTGTATATTTATTATATAAATAATGTGTTTTTTGTTCTTTAATTACTTATTAATTATGTAGAAGTCATGAAAAAAAAATTTATGCTGTTTAATGATGAATTGAATACTATTCAAATGGCATTAAGAGTGCATTGAAATTCTTGCTGAAATTTTGGGAATTAAAATGTCTAATTTCAAACCAAATAAAACATGAAGGTTCAGAGTTTATTAATATTTGGGAATGTTCCAAGGATATTAATTCATGTCATTTACTACTTTATTAACTATTTAATGAGTTTCATTATATAGTTCATATTAATTGTAAAATATATCAATAAATATATACAAGAATATTATTTCTCATTTTACACATGTATTATTATTGGAGAAATAATTTTAGACATATCTAAAGTAGTTAATTGGAAAAATAAAGATGCAATGGCCTTCAGATTATAAAATTTGTTGTGAAAAAGGTAACACTGCTTACATAGAGAAGATAGATTCAGTGTATGATGTTACAAATATGAGGTTGGTGATATTTTTTCAACTGTAAAAGTGCTATATTTTTCTAGTGATCAACTATTTATCAAAACAAAACAAAAACCATTTGATCCATTACTATTGGAGAATTTCTTACCACCTCGACACTACTGAATTGAAGCTTTAATCTAGTTTTTTGGTTTCACTTATTTCTATTCTATATATCTAATTGAAATTGAAATGGTCTATACTACCCAATTAAAGTTAGGTAAATGGGTTGAGACTCCAAAAAAAATAATTCCTAGGGTTTCACATCTATGGTAAAAAGGAAGGCTGTTCGTGTTGTGCCTGTAAGTAGAAAACACTAGGTTGGTATGGGTTTTAGCATTCGAGGGAGAAATATTGTAATTAGGCAATTACTCCATGTGGGAAAAATTCCTTTTATGATTCCATTATATTGGTTATAGTTGGTGATATAACTCTTAGTTTATGACAAGGATAAAGAGTACAATATTATTATTTATATTTAAATCACTATAAATATATCTTGGCCTCATTTTTTCTTATTATCTGATGAATTTAAATTTAACATTAATAAAACATTAAATTTATTTGAAAATTCCAATTCAACCCATGGATATTTTTATATCTTAACTATAGACCAAAATGTAAAATTTTGATGTCCTAATCTTCGGAAAACATAATATAACTCATCTGTATTCATAGTAAATGTTTCAGAACATCCATATCAAAAGAAACAGAAGAATGTGGGCTAAGGGAGACACTTCATAGGTCCAAACCTCAAATGAAAAATCAAATGGGAATAGATATCTATAGATAAACTCCTTGAAAAGTGATGGTGACTTCTCCCTGAAGGAAAATATATCTACACTAAACTCATTGGAATCATTTAAACTCTCATAAGTTCCTTGATATACACCAACACTATAAATTGATATAACTAAAAAGAACCACATCAAAATATATCACTCTTTCCTCATAATATAGACAATGTTTTCCGTGATAATGGATGGTGGTAAAAAAACTCACTAAAAACTCCCAAATGCTTGATCTCCCCTATAAAATGGTGATACAAACTTTTTATAGAATCACCTTCATTACTGATGATAATAAATTGATATAACTAAAAAAACATCACTTTTTAGTTAATAATGAATAAAATTATGGAAAAAATTTATGGGGGAGAAAGTAATGTAAAATGAGGTAATCACCCCAAAAATATTCTTACACAATTGCAGTAAGGATCCAATGAAATGAAAAAGACAAAAACCATCATTTTCACTAGCATGATGGGATAATGAATCTTTATAAAAATACCCTTCTTTCAATGTATGTTTAATCTTAGTACCTTTATTTAAAATCAACATATACTCCCTTATAATATTAGATAGATCCCATGGAATGGTGGTATTGTTGCGAAGGAACCTGACATGCATAGAGGAATCAGTTTCAGTCAAAGTAATATGGATGTTATACAGGTCTTATAAGATGAGAAAACTATGCATGAATACTGCCTCTACTCCAATGGATGTACCATGTTCACAAAAGATTCTAAATATAAAAAAATATACCCCCCTTCATCATGAACCAAACTACCAACTTGCATGATTCCATTATTATAATAACCATCCACAATTAGTTTAATCCCTGAGCAAGGAGGATCCCATCAAACCCATCTCAGTTATGATTTACACTCTCCATTAATGGAAGAGAATTCGTTGGCATGAAGCTCCTAATATAAACCTTATACCCTGTTATAGGTACTATGGATCCAAATAATGACACTAGATAGTAGTTTTGGACCTTCATCTCTAGAATGTAAGTCTAATTTCCATTCCTCCTAGAATTCCAAGCCTCCCAAATGGTCTAAGAAACTACTGATAACACCACATCGTAAACTCAGATTTCCACCCACCACTGGCCAAATCCCTAAATCAAGGAAGAGATGAACTCCTAAATTAGATCCTCATGATTTGTTATACTTATGGAGTTCTTGATAAAATACAAAAAAAACATATAATCCCCATAGAAAAATAAATTCCAAATAGTTTCAAAACTAGGTGATGCATCGAACCAGCAACGTGAAGTATGCTGGAATCATTTATTTTTAATATTATCAACTATGGGTATCTCCTAATTCCAAATTCACCAAACCATGAAACTAAACCTATCTGGAATATTTTTTTCACAAAATTCTATGGGTGGCTTCATTGTAACCATGGTCTAAATTTTTTATAAAGAAACAAATGAAATAAGTGTTCGAAAAAATACACCTATCATGTTCATTCACGAGTTTAATTTCCACATGAATGAATTTTTAATACTTTGTAAGCATTTTGTTGAAGAAGGAGTGGTAGATGAATTACTCTATGTATGAGAAATAAAGTACTGGGAACCTTAAGGAGAAAATATTATCAGCACCTACCCAATTATCATTCTATTAATTTATGTCCCCATGGTCCTCCACCCAATGCACCTTATCCATAACAATATACATTTGATGAAGAAAACATATTTCCAAGATTTATATCATTCTAGGTACTTTGGGACAGTCTCTCTAATACACACCATATTTGTGCCACATAAATCTGGCCTAGAGAGTACTTCGATCAAGAATTTCCCATGCAAGATTAGAATGAATGGTCTTCACAGAAACTGTGACACGACATAAGTTGATTCCCCCTGGTTTGATTGGCTTCTCCAGCATACTCTGAGAGGCCCAATGAAATCATACATATTTATTTTCATACCAAATGAAAGCTACAATAGTATTATCAATCCAATAAATGGATCCTTTATGTGGTTTGATTATTGATAAGACATGCATGGGTATTGAGGTGAGATAACTATTCACCAATGTTATCATCCCTATGAAAAATACATCAATTTTTCCAGTTCAAGATACTCTTGATAATTTTGTTGATGATTTTGTTGAATATAACCTTCTGGATCCTATATCTAAGATGGGAGGTTTCAGATACTGCCCCAAGAAAAAACATTTCTAGAATCCAATCCTATTTTTAATACCATTACCACATCTGATAGATAATATTTTAGATAGGTAGACGATGATTTTAGCCCAGTTTATGCCTTTTTCACTCAAAAAACTACATCATCCCATTAAATTGGTAAATATTTTAATGGAAATAAGACATCCATTAAAAAATAACATGTCTCTAGTGAATAGTAAATGAGACACTAATACATTCCCACCCATGAATGGGAGGATGGTCCCATCCAACAAGGATTGGAAAATATTACATGATAGGGACTCTTATGACAAAATAAAGAGGCTAGGGGATACTGGTTCTCTTTATCTAAAGCCTCCCACTAACTTGAAAAGACTGAAAATCATTCCCAAAATAGAAATAGAATGACATGGTGAAATATAGCATCTAAAAAAATGTTATAATCTAACTAAATGAATTCAAACCATCAAATTAACATGATGATAAAACTCCACTCAAGGTGATCATACTCCTTTTTCATGTCAAAATTGATCATGACATTTGATCCAACAAACATTTTTTAGTATCCCTAACCCTATCATTCGTAATGCCTATGTATAATTGGATGCTTCATCCATGGAACTACATGAGGTCAATTTTGAACAACCATATCAAAAAACTCAGTATAGTCTCCTAGTTCAATAATATATATTTAATTTCAGGTTATATTAATTAAAATCGAATTTAGTTTCCCTAGAATTCATCATCTATCTAAACCCAATCACAAATAAGGATAATGCAAATACAACACCATTGTCTCTAACCCAAATCAACACACAAATTTATAATCATGTTTAGTAAACTATCAAGGTCATTGTGTCAGATCACAAGGTCCCTTCAACACCTTAGACAGTATAATTATACTATATCACATTATATGATTTAATGAACCGTTACCCTAGAAAACCAAATACATAATCACCAATGCCTATTCCAAGATTTAAATTATAGGAAAAAATGGTTCTGATACCACACAATCAAAACACATCCCAATTTAAACCCCTCTTAGCTTATTAGATTGCGTGAACCCTAAAGCCCTCATCTAATAGTCCATGGGTTAGATACTAACATTGAGGTAATATAACACATTATATAATTGGAATTTCCATCTTTAATCCTAGAAAAGATAAAAAAAGACACTAATTGGGACAAAATTCATACATTAAACAACAAAAATACCATCAATAATAATAATATGCATATGAATAGAAGATAATATCTGTAGATAATACCACATCTCAAAAACATTCAATGAATAAACTACACCAACATCAGTTAAACATACTCTACTAAGATAGAAAGGAACAACCCCTTCATCAAATCATTTAAATATTTTTTTTAAATATTATATATAAGTATGAGTGACATGTGAATTATAATCAATACATTCTTCCCAAGAAAACTCTCATGTTAATGTGAAAGAAACATATTAAACATAAATGAATAAATATTGGAAACAAATTGTGCCCCATCCTTGGATAACCATAATGTATATCAATGTAGAGTCACTCCACAAATATTCACATAAATTGGAATACTAAAAAACGAAACCATATTCTAAGAGATACCTTGTTCCCACTTCCCCACTAATCTATCTTCCCTTGTTTTCTAATGGAATTTATCCTAGAAACCATGTCCCTTCTAATTTACATATACCAGAACCACATAAAAAATCTATATACCATATTATAAGAATATGTCCACATAAAATAGACACATATCATATCTCCATACCACAGCCAAATACCACATCAGTGACCCAAAATCGGGTTTACCGCATACCAAAATCACTTTAAATAAAACAAAACCACCCTATAGATGGAATTAAGAGAATTTTAGGAGTGTTGGTCCCATCGGGAGTGATATTGTATATCATTTCAATAAATGGGATTTAGTGTCAATACATTTGAAATATATGAATAGATGGATAAAGATATTTGAAAATGGGGTTTTTATTATGTTTTGTGTTGATTTGAAGGATTTTGGACTTTATGCATAATCTAATGGATATGGAAAAATTGGAAATGGAATGTGTAAGAACTCACAATAGTATGAATCTAGAAATGTGTTAGAGAGTTCAAAATTTGATACATAACATTTAATTGATGGTCAATTATATCTCCATGATCATGAATAATATCCCATCAGAGTTGGAATAGAAAATTAATGAGATCTGTAATAATAAATATAGTCTAATGGAAAGTTTGATGTTTATTACATACAAATAACTCTAGTATATAGAAGATTAATCAGGTTATGCATAAGTTGTACTCTGATGTTTCAAATCATTTGTAATATTAAATTGTATCAATGTAAGATGAATTTTTATAGTATTTACAATATATAGGATATATTTTGGAACATGTAAGAATAAATATGATGATGTATATGAGTAATCTTAGAAGGATATATAAGATCCTTCTAAATGTCACATATGATTAGAATGTTTTCCTAGTTGAAACATGATATTAATTGTGATGATTCTATATTGATCCTATGTGTTATAATTTTAATTATTCTTTTTGGTTGATTTATTATAAAATGAGATATTTGTGCCAAAATATAATGTGAATATTTCACTATGAGCTGGACATCATTCCATAATTTATATTTCATGTAAGCATGCATTTGTGGAAAAGAAGATACATGAAATATAAATGTTTGAAATAGGAATATGAATAAGAGGATCTAATTATTTAGGGGTAATGATTAATGACCTCATAGAGATATGATAATATTCTTAAAGAAATATTTCAATAGGTATGAATAAGAATATTTTTTTCATTCTATATTAATCAATGATAAGGGAATTCATTGAATGTATTTTGACATGTTTTGAACATGAGAATTACATTGAAAATTTATATTGGAATTAAAAATTAAATATTAATAAATTCTGTTATAATATCAAATTATTATATGAGTAAATTATATGGTGATATAGATCTAAAGATATCATGTGAGTGTTGCACCAATTCCGATAAAATAGTTTGAGAAGAAGACAACCCAAGGATATTTATATATAGAATAGTTGAAATAATATCATACTCGTTCAAACTAATGGAGATTTATACATTTATAGGTGATCATTCATCAAGAATCATTATTTTACGTTATTATGTAAAAATATGGTCACTCTTTGAACCAGTTAGTCTCATCATTATAGCGAGTTCAGGGATATTCTCTTTCTTGTTGATTCATCATGATAAAATAATGAAGATGTGTGTGTTTCTAGGATAAAAACTATCCTACACTTGGGTTTTATTCATCCATATTAAAGGTAAACATCATTAAAAAATATTTCATGCTCCTTATTTAATTTTTACACTAAGTAATTTTGATTTTTTGTTACTGAATAAGTGTGGGAGATATTGTGTTTTAATGAAATAAAGTTACTAATATGGATTTACCACCTCTCAATGAATGGAATTTCCGGTTTGATCTTAAAAAATATTATTAAATCCAAGGATCCCTATAAATGATATCACATTGAAATTATTATACATTATCAAAACTAATTCAATAACAAAGTAATTATAATATTTTATTGAAAGGATTTTCATTCTTTGAAGGAAAAAATCATAACATATCTTTTATCTTGTATACTGGATATCCATGAGTTTGATCTTCATAGTTGTAAAATACCATGTGTTAATATTTCACACTCCTTTACCAATAAGAATAATGTTTGGATTGATGGAATGGAATATCATCATTATTATCAGATAAAAATTTTACAAAAGTTATATGTTGTAAAACTAAAAAGGAGATCTGGAAAAAATAACAACATCAATGAAGGAGATAGGAATGTATGTGGACAAAAGTTATAATTTTTAGAAATCATTTTGAACATATAAGAATTCAAGTGTTAGGAACAATTTAGGGATGAATACACTGACAGGGGTTTAATTAGTGTGGGATAACCTTTTACCACTTTAAAAATTTATCCCTTTATTATACTTTTATTACTTATATACTGAATTGTTCTCTTTTTTATTTCACCTATAATTAAAAAGTGTGAAAATAAAATAGTATGTCACAAATAACACTAGGATTTGTATGAGGTGTTACTCTAGTGTGTATGACTACTACCTTGGTGTATAGAGGTTATTATCCCACATGCACATAAATTATCTTTTATTGTCGAGAAAATAACATAAAATGTGATTTACTTGAACATGTTATCCTATAACTATGTAAGTAAAGTAAAGTATTTATCATTGAAGCACAAGATACATGATGCCACTCTACCCCTTCTTAATTGATCACAATATATCTCAAGTATTATTTTAGACTCCAAATAATATAATCAAATTCCTCACAATGTAACAATCAAATGGCTTCCTAGAATACAACAATTACAAGGACCATTTCAGTATAATTAGAAATAAAGTGTTTCCTATTCTTCTTCCTAAATAAGAATAATATTAGTTATGAAATGGACTGAAAATATCATATTCTATTTCCTTAACATGTGATATCAATAATTGTGATTGTATTGGTTAATATATTAATTTTCTTAGTACTGCAAATATTTTTGCAGATGAATTACATTATTCCTTCAATATTATGTTATACAATATTTCGTAATAAAATATTATTTTATGTGCATAGAAACACTTGAATAATGCATTCACATTGATACAAATCCATCCATCTACATTATTCCATTCATGAGTTCCTTCAATGGCCCGAAGGACTTAATTTTTATTGATTTTTGATAATCCACCTTTCAAGGGATGAGGTGGAACCCTTACAAGGCCCGTAGGCGTAAGTATTACGTGGCTTGTAGGTCTTAGAGGAATTCATTTTCCGTAGGATTTAAACATTACATACAACCCATGCTAACAACTTGGAACTCATCCTCCCCAGCATCTTCATCATGTAATCATCTCTCCACCATCACATGGATGTTCGGATAGGTTTTCCCGGGCATGAACACAATTGTCCCGATGATAGCTGCTATACCCTTTCATTATTGCAATTAGTTTCGCTTCTGCAATGGTGAAATCTCCTTGATCATCCTCCTTTTGAATCTTGTTCCTTTTTGGTAGTTTGGGTTGCATCTTCACTTAAGGTGGCCCGAAGGGCTTATAGACCTAAAGTCTTGGGTGGCCCAAAGGCCTTAAAGGACTCATGGACCAAATCGGTGGTTCGAAGGCCCAAACAGGGGAACATTCTCGGGTGCTACAGTGCCAAATAGTGCCTGCTACAGTGCCTTCTACAGTACGACATAGTTCCTGCTATTGTACTGCACAGTTATTGCTAAATTACTGCTACAACACCCACTACACTCCCTAATACAGTAACCTGTAAATTTCCCTCCACCAGGATATGATTTTGGGTCTCCTGGATGCATATAAAGAGTCATCATGAACTGGGCTGAGGCTCATGTGAAATCCATGAGATAATACAATTTTTTCATCTCATGAAACAAATAATTTGTATCTTATATTTTATACAAACACGCATTTTTTAGCCTTATTATTATTATTATTATTATCATTATTCTATTTATATCATTCTAAACTCATGTCCACAAGCATCGCCTTCTTCATATAAGGTTATATATTCATATCTCTCTTATCCTTCTATTTTCTTTTCCCAACTATAAGTGTGAGGGATCCATTTCTTCTTACTGGAAACTAGTATGGCCTCATGGGAATTAGTAATTATACTATCTTCATGTAAATAGATAGGGATGGAAGATTTCATCATCATGTGACCCTCAGGTATTATATATACAAATGAGATTATATTGGAATTTCTATTAGGAGACAAGGAATTTCACTGTTATTCTTAATGAAAACATGTTAAGTGTTTAAAGTATCTTCCTACAGTTAAGTGGATCATGGTTCTAGTTCATTTAAGAGGATTTATGAAGGGCTCAAGAGGGTTCTCTATTTTCTAGAAAAAATAAGTTCTCACAATAATTCATCTTCCTCTCTTGAACTCAAATGTTCTTATTTTATAATCATTTTTCACCGCCTCTATCCTTAGAATAATTTCACATAAGAGTGTTAACATGATTATGATAATGGTGGAGAATTACAAAATTTTTAAATATCATTGAATAATTATGTATTTGGATAGTTTTTTCCCATAATATTTGATGAAACTGTGAATTACTATGTCATTGGGTATCTTCTTCATTCATGAGACACAACTCAAGTGAACATGAAAAATGATTTCAAGCATCATCCGTAGACAAGCATATTATTTTAAGAAACATTATCTCATTCTCATTTCATGGAAGTAAAACATCCCCATTAGATCATTTTTATGAAAATAAAAGCCGTGATTCTTGTTTTTCCATGATCTCTTTATCTTTTGATCTCTTCGTTCAAGATTAACACAATCATGGATGCCCCATAGCTTGATCAATGTTTTCTATTGAAGATGGTTGATGTTGAAGGATAAAGTTGAGGGCCTTGGGAGGTTGAAGCTGAATTATATGAGTTGATTGGATCATTAGATCAATGTAGATTAGAAAACTCATGTTATTTATATCTATTTTTAACATATTAATAGTGTATACACTCATTTATTTTCCCAAATCAATCTTTGATCTGTTTATCATCCATTTAATAAGAATTACCATATAATTAGACATTTACAAGTGAGTATCAAGGTCTTATCTTTAATCCCCATTAGCATTGACCCATGCTATCTATTTTTTTGTTGTTTCTCATCACATGGTGGTGCCACTAATATGATCCCATTCTCTATTATTTCCCCTTCTTGGCACCATATATTCTCGTTCATAGACTGGTTCCCACATGTCTGAACCATGGATCTCATATGTGGTTGAGCTAGCCCATGTGGGTGTCATTGGTTATCCTATTTTTTTCATAATTCTCTTTTAATCACTTAGTAAATACTATGTTTATAGTTTTCGAAAAAAGTAAGAACATTCTTCAAAATTTCCTCTATGAAAAGTAATAATATATTCATATATTTTAGAATGGAAATTGAATTCAATTATTCAAATAAATATTTTCATGAACTTCGACCTTCTTAAGAATTAATCTAATAAATAAATACAATAGGATGGTTTGCATTCATTCTTCATTGTAGTAGACAATGTGTACTTCTTACAATTCCATTTTCACATTTCTAAAATATTATGACCAGTTCATTAATCATCAATATTAAATGGATAACAGATTAACCATGAAATAAAATGACTTTAAATTATTTCATAAAAAATCTCTATACATTTAAATTTCGTCGAGAACATTTATATGACTGTTAAACTTCTCATGGATGGGTCTCCTTCAAGGAATCAAAAAATTGCATGCTTCTTGATGAAATGGACACAATTTCTTGGGAACTTCAATCCAATAATTAATAAGATTTGGAAAATAAAATATCTAATTCTAATGTAGTGATATTATTCAAGACATATTGAAAC
The DNA here is from genome assembly GCA_963277665.1 of Viscum album. Lineage (NCBI taxonomy): Eukaryota > Viridiplantae > Streptophyta > Magnoliopsida > Santalales > Viscaceae > Viscum > Viscum album. The sequence goes on from OY728140.1 coordinate 350,074,951, forward strand.
ACTCATTAAAAAAATCCAACACAGACTGAAAGTAGGATCTTCAATCTCCACATTTTTATTTTTTTTAATATGTATATAAAATTATATGTAAATATGATTATACAATGTCATCAAATTTTCATTTATGATATATTTCTTCTCTCTTCAATTATCCTTAAATTTTGTCACTTTCTTATCCCCCTTATTGATAAGAAATTCAACTTAACTAAGAGTCTATGATGTCATTTCATTCTTAAGAAATGCACCATCAATTATTCAACAATAAGTTTACATGGGCTAACCTAGTATAAAAAATAGAGGGTCCAATTTATACAAACAAGATGTCCATTTTTAATTCAATATAGAATATAGAATGAAATATAAAAACATGTATATTTGTTTAGATATTATTCAACTATTTCCAGGTTTATAATTATTAATTGATTCCAACTGATTCAATATAAGTAGAAATCGACTAATACCACTTATCAATAAGGATTATAAATAAACTTTCAACCTATAATCCTACAATCATCTCAACAAATAGATTAAAAACATACATGTATACTATATAGGTTATGTTCATGGATTCAGTGTTGGAACTCTTTCAAAAATATTTAGTTCATGTCAATGATCCTTATAATTCGTCAACTTATGACTTGATCTTAATTTTATTTTTTGAATAAGGATGAGAGAGTAAGAACACATACCTTTTATATAACTTTCATAATAAGTACCCTCCCATGATATAAGATAATAGATGATATATAAGACTCTACTAATTTCTTTACATACTCCCCATCAAGTGATGATGCCCATATTCACATTATCATTAAGAATATTTTCATAAATTGTTATTTTTAATGAGAATTGATGTGAATTACAATTGTTGTGATCCCATTCATGATAGTGATGTCATGTTTTTTGATGAGTGATATTAAATTGATCATCATCACCAATGGTTATCTCAATTATTTTACAACAAAAACTATTCAATATATCAACAAATAGATTAAACCAAGATGGGGACTTCTTTAAATCTAGGAATTAATAATCCAAATTGAATATATAGAAGTAATTTTTTTTATTGTGTTCCCCCATATTATGTGAATCAACTTCAATTACCTGTAAATAGTGAACAAATATAGCGCATATTGTAATAAGCTAGATCACCTATGCTTTTCAATGTGAGAAACATGGGTAATAATTTCTTTACAACTATGAATCCCTTTTTGTTCCTCCTTTAGTTTAGGGTAAACTATTTAGTTTGACTATAATAGATTTATAGAAGTTTTGGGGATCAGAGAATCCTTTCTTTCTTTAGAAACATTTTTATGTGGAATATTCTTCTTTGTAATATCTGTTAAGTTACATTCACTATCAATCTCTTTTTAATTCTTCATCAGTTTTTCTTATTGACAGTTTTTTATGAATAAATAGTTCTTAGATATGTTTATAACAATTTTGTGCCTTCCACATAGAACTTTTTAGATTTTATAGTTATCATTTATTAATAACCTCTTATAAAATTAGATTTATTCTTATAGAATCTACTATTTTCATTTATATTCAACTTTGGACTATTATTTTTGAATTTTCGTTATTTTTTCCACATCAGTAGTGAATATTACTAGAATTTCATTTTGAATATGAATTGGATTTTTTAGACCCACATGGTTTCTTAGGTGTTTTTTATGCTTCAATATTCTATATTTTGTTCTTAGGTTTTTTTAATGATTGTATCTTAAGATTTATTGTATTTATTGTGATATCTATGGACTTATTATAGTGATCCATTGTGTTACCTATTCTTACAAAAAAGAAGAAAATTATACCCTTTGGTGTAGCACCCCTTATAAACTTCTTGTGTCTCTTTTCAATGTCAATCTTTTTCTGTTTTTCATCCACTATGGACTTATCTATATTTTTTTGATTTATTTGGAATAGTTTTAATCTATTTATTTCTCAAGACTAACTTATATCTACTCTTAAGCTGTGGTCTTTTCATAGAGTTTCTTTAGCTGTATGCTTGTATGAATTGTACTTTCATATATCTCCATTGTCACCACTACCATTTCAAATACCACTGATATTTTTCAAACATTAAAATCATTTTGTAATTCGAATACTCATCCCTTTCATGTATGGTCTTTTCTTCATCACTTATTTTCTATCCCTTGATGGAAGCATATTTTGATTTTTTATATACTAACATTTTGAACCAACAATTACATATACTATACCAACATCATTAATATTACTAATAATATCCAACAAATATTTATCCCTTCTTTTGGATAATTATATGGCTAGATTGTGGTAGTTATTGATTCTAGTTCTATTCCTTTTTATTCTAGGATTCTTTAGTGGAATTTTTACTTCTATGATTCTTTATTTTCATATAATGTGTAATGATAGTCAATTTATCACCTTTCCTCATCCATTTTTTCACAAGTTTCAATTTTTAACATTCTCTATACATAGATATATAATTAATAAAATATTATCAAATATGGATGGTACCCTCATTTTATATACTAGTAGAGATTGATCGATAGATGATTTTAATCATTTATTTCTACTATATGGGGTCATTTATGAATAAGAATCTTCATTAATAGTTTGTGTGGATACCACTTTTAAATTAGCATCTCCTCTTCCATATTTTTGTAAAGGCTCACATTGAACACTTTTAGTATTCCCCTGTTTTGCACCAAGTTCAAGAAAAATCATATTTAGGCTAAATTTATCATCCTTAGATGACTAACATTTATCTTTATGTTCTTTCATGATATTTAAAACTTCTTAATTGTGGATCATATTATTCTATTATATTAAGTTTTCGTGATATTTGATCTTTTTTTATTTGGTTTCAAGATGAGAATTCAAGACATCAATGAGATTCTTCTAGTTTTCTTCTAATGAATGTAACTTATCTTAAAAACTCTCAATAGATATATCCTTCTTCATAATTACTTCAAACCAACCCATCATAACTATGTAGAATTATTCTTCAAGTTCCTTAATCATATGACTTTCATGATTACATTCTTGGGTGTGATCTATATATTCCATCACACTTTGTTCTAATGAACTCTCTCTTTTATTAGATTCATATTCTAAGTGGGTGATTTATTCTTGTAAGGACTTCCATTAAACTATGTAATTATCATTGTCTAAGGAGTGATCTTTTCTACTCTTATTTGGTTCTTCTGTTGGAAATTTGAAAAAAGAATATTTCATACATATTTACCATTATTTAAGGTAGCATTTTCGTACAATTATTAAGTAGTATAATAAAATAATAAATCTTATACTTCCATTCTATGCATATCTTATTTAAAATTAAATCATGTAGAAGCTACCATATCTTCATATTTTCATAATATATATTTCATATTCATATTTCTCAATTCAGTCTTATTCATGATATTGAAGATCTTGGAAGATATATAGTTTTGATAATATGTAGATACAACTCCTATTATTGTTTATTCTATTCTGAATTGAAAACAAATATATCAAATCATCAAGAATATTCAAATCATAGAGTCCAATTATAGATGAAACTAATGTATTTTATACCAATTGTTAGGATCACATTATATATGACCACATTGATATGGGTGAATCAATGTGGGATGAATTTATTCTACTTTTAACATGTATTACTTTTTTATACATCTAACACTTATTTAGTAAATGGTTCTCATTTCTATTTTACCTATAGTTAGTAATAATTCAAATAAATAAAAAATAAAATATAACACTATGATTTTTATGAGGTTTTCCTCTAGTGTGGGTGAATATGTCCTTAGATGTGGTGGTTCGTCTCCCATATGTAGACATATTATCATTTATTATCAATAGAAGCATGAGAAAGGGGATTGACTTTTACTCATTTTTCTTGCAGCAACCATGTATATTAAAAGATTTATCATGGAATAATTAATGTAGGATGTCGGGCTTCCCCTTTTAAAGTGATCCTAGTGTATCACAAGTATTCTTATAGACTTTATTCAATTTTATCAACTTCTTTACCATGAAATAATAAAATGGATGCCTCAAAGAAACCAATGACAAGGTTTGTCTTAGTAGAAGTATCAATAAAGGGTTTCCACCTCTTATTCTTTAGTTATAATAATAACATATATTTAATGGACTTGAAATATAAGATTCTATTTACTCGATACATCATATCAACAATTGTGATTGTATTGATTAACCTATTAATTTTTTTAGTATGGAAAATATTTGTTCAACTCAATTACACTAATCTTTTAATATCGTGTTATATTGGATTTGACAAGATAATATTATTTCATTTGAATGTAAAATTTTAAATAATGCATGAAGATTCACTGACCTTCTTGCATACACATTATTTCATGCATGGGTTAACACAAGGTTTCTTCTTATGAAACAAAGGTTGTCGATATTCTATTTATACCACCACATATTGTTTAAAATTATTATTATTATTATTGTTTTCTAATCATTCTAAACTAGTGTGAACTTGAATCTCCTTCTTCATGTAAGGTTATATATGTGGTCCCCTCTTATCTTTATGTTTTCTTTGTCCAACTTTGAGTTTGTAGGATCCCTTTATTATTCATGGAAACCTAGTTAGCCTAAAAAGAACATAGTTTTAGAACTCTTTTCATGTAAATACATTTATATAGTGGGTTTCTTCATCCAAAAACCCTCATGTATTCTATAAAGAGATGATAGTATGTGGTATATTTCTTTACAATACAAGGAATGTCATGGTTATTTTTTATCCAATTTTTTTTCACCTAACCATTATTTTCATAGAAATGTGGAACATGGTTCTCCTTCATATAGGGTGATTAGTGAAGGGATCAATGACATGCCCAGTTTTTATGAGAAAAATATCACATTATTTCATATGCTTCTCTCAATCTCAAGTGTTATTATTTTTAAGAATTTTTTCACTTACATTGTACCAATTATAATTTCATGTCTGATTTTAAGCCACATATGAAAATGATGGATTGTTATGGATGTTCTCAATTTCACTTAAGATATAAATATTTTTCCCCCATGGTTCTTTAAATTTCTTTGATGATGAGAATCATGGCGTCATCCTATACCTTATTCCTCCATGATAAACAACTCACATGAATAGGAAAAATGAATACAAAGATCATAATATTCCATCCATATCATTGTTTACAATTTTATATTATTTTCATTTTTTTAGTGCAACATACTCATCCGATCATTTTCATTTAATGAAAATATCGCATGCATATTGGTTCGTGATCTCATTATCTAAAGATCACATCATACAAGATTGGAATGATCATGGTAGCCTCATAGATAAATCAAATTTCACTTTAAGAGATTATCAACATCAAAGGATGATATCAAGGTCCTCATGAGGTTTAATATGATGTGTGGGATCTTGGCAAATCATTTGATCAATAAAAATTGGATGTTAATTTTTATTTTTTATGTTTTTTATACGTTAACAATGCCAACATTTTTCTCCCACCCCACATCGATCTTCACTACATTTTACCTCTGCTTAAATTTTTTTCCCATTTTCTTAGGTAGCTAGAGGTGAGTACTAGGGTTCTCTCCCAAAACCCCACAAGCACCGACCCATCTCGGCTCTTCAGTCATCATTACACCCCATATGGTGGTGTCTTCACTATACTCACATGTTTTATTCTCTCACCTTCATTCCACTATAGTTTTCCATTCTGGGGTAAGTTCCCAAGATGTTGATCCATGCCCCCATATGTGATATAGATGGCCCATGTGGGTTGATTGTTTTTCCTATTTTTTATAAATCCTGTTAGATCACATAGTAAATACTAACTATTTAGTTTCTATCCAGGTAAGAGTTTTCTTCCAAATGTACTCCTTGAAAAATAATAATACATTATTATACATTAGTATTCCATTCAAATTTCCTTATTATAATAAATATTTATGTGATATTACATATTATTAATTGTTCATAGAATCAATAAAGCATGTTGAGTTGACCACCATGATTCCTTATTATAGTAGACAATGTGAAAATCTTCCAAATCCATTTGAACATTTATAAAATATAAATAATTGTACATCAATGATTAGGCTTAAATGGGTAATTATTTAATAAATAAATTAATTTCCTTTAAATAAATCCATAATAATTCTCTAAGCATCCTCACTTCATCCAAAACATTTATATGGCCTTTAAAAATCTCATGAATGTTTCTCCTTTAATGATTTATTAACTTATAATATTATTTTTTATAATACACATAATTTTTGGGGAATTTATATCCAATCATTAATAATCATGGGAACACCAAATATCTACTTCAAAGATAGTGTAGATCAAAATACATATTGACACATTCAAAGTATGATCTTCTAAAATAATATAAATTTATCGATATGTTTTTTTACGAGAGTTAATTTGACTATTAACACCATTTGTGGAGTTGTAAAAACTATTGAATACTCCAGTTTTTTGAATATGTTAATGAGAAATTTCTCATACAAGTTCGATTTAAATATCACATCTATTGAACATATAGATCCTAATAGACTCAAAAATTTTTAGCTCTATAACATTTTCATTGCTTTTTGAGATAAGAAGAGTAGTTTATCTCAAAATTAAGGTCAAGTGAGATAAATAAAAAACATATATTATTTCAATAATTCGATGTTTTAGGATGAGTAAATTGGTTTTAATCAAGATGTGAATATGGAATTTTATTTGAGATTCTCTAATCGATGTCAAGAAACATAAAATCAGGGGAAAAGGTTGGTATTATGGTAAACATCCCATTATATGTTTTAATTATAGGAACATTGGTCACTTCACTACATTTGGTACTTTGAGAATCAAAAATGATATTTATGATGATGATGAAATTATGAGATCATTAAATAAAGTATATTCATTCAATAAAAATCAATTTCAATCAAATTTTAAGATGAAAATTCAATCCAATTAAACTAGAAGAAATTTTATATATTATGAATAAATTAATCATTATAGTGATGGAAGTTTTAGTGATTTTGAAACACTTAAAGAGACTTCACAAAAAAAACCTCATGGCTCAAGAAGATGGAGATAGTGTATCCTCAATAAATGGCACATGCATTTATTGTCATTTTTATGCCAAATACTGACAATAATCCAAGGATTACACCATGGGAATTGAAATCAAGATATTACTGAAGGATATTGTAAATTTTACAATGGTGAGAAAATATTACTCTTTAATTATATGAATTACACTATCATTTGCAAAGATATTGAGCATGATAGGTTAAAGAATAAAATTTTCAACGTTGATAAGAAGTGGGATAAACTCAAGTATGATTACAATAAATATTTCATAGGAAATGGTGAAAGATCCATGAAATACGATGATAAAATTAAATCCATTGATACATTTATTAAATATGAAAATCAGAACAAGGTGAGATCTCATATTGAAAAAAAGATTATAAAAAAGTCAATTCTAGTAATAATTACCTCAAAGGATGTAGAGACCCGAAGCCTGACGTACATTGAGATTACATTACTTTTGCGGAATACTTAGTACATTACAAAAACACACACACAAGGACCGTAATAGTTTAGTGTCTTTGGAAACTCGGAATATAATCTTCTAATCGTGGTGAAAGATCTTCAACATCTCCCATAAAGATATTCTTTTTTTACCTAAAACCTTTTTTTATATCCTGGGGAAAAGAAAACATAAAATGGTGAGCTCAAATGCTCAGTAAGGGTAAACAAAAGAAATATCAATCACATCATATTCATAAGAACATAAAATTTTGGAAATCTTAACCTGCAAAAGAGAGCATAATTTCATAACATGGGATAAATCATGGCAGTGAAATGTAACCACAATAATCATAACTTAAAACATGAAACTTTGTGGCATTCACAAATAGTCATAGAGAATCATTTCTTGTTAGTCAAGACTCATTGCCAAGACTATATTAGTGGACAAAGTCCCTTTCTGAATCGAGTAACCCTCGTTTCAGTCCTGTTTCACTGAACCGGTATAACCTACCATTCCAGCCATGTCTATCTCATGAGATATAAAATCTTTACCCAATGCATTGGAGGGAGATATAGGTCCCACCCATCTCATAATGATACCATTCTTATGTGTTCCACAAGATCATAAATCATACATCATTTCATAACCCATGTAGTAAAAATGGGATTCGTAAACATCGTGACATCATAAAACAATTCATATAAGATAAAGGAATTCATAAAAATAATTCCATCACAACATAACCAAATCAATGTAATAATAGGGATAGAAACAGAACCCTATGTTATCTTAGATGGAAAATAATTTTGATAAAACACTTGAAATGAATTCTTGAGGAAAATATACTTTCTTCTTCAAAATCAATTTCTTTTCACAAAACTTCATGCAATTTAAAAAAAGGGATTTTATTGAAAATAGTCATGAAATCTTTTGGAGGAAGCTTCATAAAAATAAGTATTTATAAAACCGTAAAAATCCGTTCGTGCCGTATAAGTTAAAAAAACATTCTTCTCGTACTTTTGTCGGAAAAGTCAAAAAGTACCTCGTACGAAAACGACAAAAGATTCCTTTCATATCTTTAACAAAAAACTCACCAAAAGGTAAAATTGGATATAAACTATTGTATAAGGATGGAAATAATATTAAATATTGAGGGAACATGGATGTGGATGATAAAATACACCCCAGTAATTACCAAAGTAAAAACAATCTCGGATAAAAGTGAGATTGTGATATTTCCCTTACCTTAGGTCCGATTTGCTTCGTAAGTGTCCGAACCTCCTGTATAATGATTTAAATCATGTTATTGACTTATTACAGAATCATATTAATTGTTATTATATCATATATGGTCCACTTATGACTTTATATTACTCGTACTTTTGTAAATTCATGTTAAAGTAGCGTTTTGGGTAAAATCGTCTCATTTGTCGTTCGTGTTTTTAACTTGCAATTATTAATATGATTACTTGGATCATGATTACTTATATCCAGAATGTAAAACATGAATTATATATAATATATATTCAGAATATATATATATATATATAATATATTGATAAATGGAATGAAATACACCGTTCATGGAGACGGTAGTCCGTACGTATGCATGAACGCTGTTTTTGTTTCCTTATTGAATTGAATTGAATTAAGTAGATGCCATACATATAAATATACATAAATCCAGTATCATTATTATGTCATATATTTCATTAGTACTTATTATATATACTTTATAATCATTAATGAATGGTTAATCATTGAGAATGAATCTCATCGCGTCGTGGAGACGGTAGTCCGTACGTACGCACGAGCGATGATATCATTCCCATGGTCGTGGAATTGTGTTGAAGTGTATGTATACTATTTCAGTATTAATATCACTTTATAATAATCATATATAGTTACTCATTACACCATTATACCCATCCAATTAAGGTGGTGGCGGAAAATAGATTACACCACGGCGTGGAGACGGTATTCCGTACGTACGCACGCGCGGTGATTTCCTTTTTCCGTAGGATGGATAGAAGGTTAATTAGAGTTGTTTCATATTTATAATAACATATCAGTATATAATAAATACTGATTTTATTACTTTATCATGAAACAAATAAAGAAGAAGAAGTTGAAGAAGAAAGAAATTGAAAAAGATCGGTAATGGATATTACCTCTTCTTTGAAACGCCTCTTTGAATCCTCCACATAGGGAACTAAGATTGGTCTTTGAAGAGGACCGGGACCTCTAGGATTATTCTAGGGAATTGGAGAAGGGATTTTGGCAGGGTTTGGCCGAGCTTGAGTGCTCAAATTGGTGTGAGGAGAAGGGGGAGGAGGTTCCCTTTTATAAGGGAGGAGAGGGGCACCTTAGGAATATCTCAAAATATTATTTTATATTAAAGTGAAAATCGGTTTATAATGGTTCCAAAGGGTATTATTTCGAAGCTAAAGTGGGGATGGGTATAAATCCTATCAACCAATAGGATTTAGACAAGTTTAGGGTATTATTGTAACCTTATCAATTAGATTTAACTCTAAGTTAAATAATTTAACATTTACCGTGTCTTTTTGTTTTCTTTCACTATATGGTTAATACACTTACTATAACATGCCAAACGAACCCCAAATTGTTTATTATTAATATATATATCCTTATCTATGTCATTTGGCCGAAACTTAGATTTTTAGGAATAAAATAAAAATTAATAATATAATATTTCATTTAAAAACTATTTTATGTCAATTTTGACACCATTTGATATATGATTTTTGTGAAAGTCATAATAGAATTATATGTTCGAACCAAGTTTATTAAATCAACAATAATATATCATAGTAACCTATAAAATTAGTTGAATTCATAAAAAGTCTCAAATAACATTTATTTGATCATTTATAACATCAATTATGTTAACATTTCCTTAAAAGGGTAATTAATGCATCATTGTTGTGTCATAAATAAATTAATTTATTTAATGTCTAAAAATTATAAATAAAATATAATTATGTATAAAATACTTTTATATTTCTAATGAATATTTATAGTCGAATTTATCTTTTTTATAACCCCATATTAAAAATGTTTTAGTAAATAAACTTTGATTTTAACTCTTTTAACCCTTCTTTAAATAAATTAATAATAAATGTCCTAATATAATCCAAGTGGGCATAAATGGTCATATTTTATTCCTAAGTTTGTTTTTGGTCGAATTACACTTGTCCAATAGAATTAGGACATGTGTTAGGGTAATAATAATATCATTTCTACCCTTAATTACCCTATTTACTTTTAACCGTGGTAAATAAAACTAAAAAGTTACTATTCACCAAAAATTATTTTCATCTCATTGAACCACATTTTAGTCCTTGATATTAACCGTGTCTCTCATATTTTCGATATTCCACTCACAGAATTGGTAAAATTAAGTTTTATGAACAATTCAGTTTTTTTAACTACCACTTAGTGATTTCACTATTCATCGAAAATTGAAAGTTTTCAGAAAAATACCAAAAATTAGGCCTAAGTTATATTTGATATTATGAACTCAAAAATGATGTCTATTTTACCAAATTCAAAACATATCAGTTGCATTAACTAATTTAAAATTAATTATCGTCATCAAAACAAATAGAGTGTTTTTAAGAGATAATAACTATCAAAAGATTGACACTAGTTTATAACTGGTTTAAATGTGAAATTACATCCAATGACCAACATTGTATTAATTTGTAAAAATATATTCTAAATATACTTTAAAACCACTCTAATTAATAATTTATCACTATTAAATATTTCTATTAAAAAAGTTGTTTTTAATTAAAATTTAGTAATTTTCACTATTCATCAGAATATGAAAGTTATCCGAAAAGTACCAAAATTTCACCCTAAGCTAATTTCGATATTCCGAATCCAAAAATGAAGTCCATTTTGAAAAATAAAATTTACAAAATTTCAAAAAGTGGTTATTACTATTCATAACGGCTAGTTTTAATGATATTTTAATAGCATATCGTTGTTTAGTAAAACTCGGTATTGCGTACTACACACGCTATCAAGGAAGGTCGTGATTGCGTGTAATGAAAGGCAAGTCAAGGATGCGTGTTGTGCAAGCTTCTTTTGGTGTAGCATACAACACAAGACATTAATGAAATTAAAAATAATATTTTTCATAAAATCTCGGGGTGTTACAAAGGATGATCATGTTTTTATGTTAGTATAGTAAAAATACTTTTCTAATATATCTAAAAAGTATAATGAAAATATAAAACCACTTAAAATATAGATGGTGAAATTTATAAAACAAATATACTAATGCCTAATTTCCAATGAAATTCTTCATAAACGATTTTGGTGAAACTGGCTCATTGGAAATCTAAAAATGAGTATGGTTAAAAGCCTATGAAACCATATAATTTTCATCATACAAGTATATTCCATGGCTACTACTAGTATTTTATTTCCACGAGGATTTTATTTTTTGGTATAATATGTATCTAATTAGAAAATTTATAGATCATAAATCATGTGTGGGTCAACATTAGTTACAGTAAAATAATCAGGTTTAATAATCTTAGAAGATTATTGATGTGATAATTAGTTTTGGGGGATTAAATGAATTGTATGGAAGAGATTTATAAGAAGGAAATATTTTAGATGAATTTATTTAAATACTAATAGCTTAATTAAATCATACTATGAGTTTTTAGAATACTATAAAAGTGAATCAATCAAAAAAATTAGTGGAATAAAAATCTTAGATTCCATGGAACATGAAGAGTAGTTATTCATCACACTTGATAGGTTGTTTCAAAAAACATGAATATGTTAAAATATGTGAGGGAGGAGAAATTACCATTTTCAATGATAGATCACAATGAGTAGTTATTTACCATAATGAATTGATTGAAAATATGAATAAAGAGATTAAATAAATTTAAAGTAATGAGATTTATGAGATTTCACCTAGAAATTAAAATAAAAATTCCATTATAAGGAATATCAGTAATTAGAAAAATATTTAATAAAAAAGATATGTCTATAAGCAATAAATATAAATTTTATTTTAATTGGCACTCTCAAATGGAAGTAATTATTTTGATGACACATTTCCCTCTATAGTTGTACATGATACCATTACAATACTTATTTCCATAATATCATAGAGAAATTTTATAGTCTATCAAATAGATTAATGGAATTTATTTATGATTGATGAGTTAAATAAAGAAGTTTATATATAGAAACCTGATGGATTTATGCCGGATAAAGGTCGTATTAATGTTTGAAAATTGAATAAAGTTTATTATGGGTTAAAGAAAGACCCAATATAACAGTATTTCAAGCTAGATGATTACTTGAGATGTAGGGAATTATATAAAAGATAAGTGGAAAAAAATTTATTTTAATAATACCAACACTGAATCACTCATTATTACTGTATACGTTGAAAATAAAATCATTCATATAAATGAAGAAAACCTTGCGAATAATTTTCCATAAAAGTGAAAAATAAGTTTTACATATTATTACATGGTTAGATTAACTTCTTTTTGTGTTTTTAAATATCCAAAATTTCTAGTCACATTTTCCTCTCTCAGAAAAACTATACATCAGAGTTATTTAAAATTTTTGGTATAGAGGAATAAAGTATATTTTTTATGGAATCTTGCCTTTTTATTTCGTAAATATTCATTATATGGTACATAATGAGGATCCATTATTGTTTAGTTTCATCTAAACAAGGTAAAATATACATGGTAAATTAAAAAATTCTTATATTCCACTTAAAAGGATTATTTATAGATTGATCAAAATTATACTTACTTCATCTCACATACTAGGGACATACATCAAATGAAAGGGGTGAGTTTGTGGCCTGGTAAGTGAACAAAGTTTACATATGATGACGAGGAATATAAAAAAGATCACAAGGAATGTCATTAAAGAATGTTGAATGGAAAATAAGGCATATCATAATAAAAAATAACATGAATCATAAAATGGAAGTGTGTTGACAAAATTAAATTTATAAATTCATAAAAAATCACCAAGGTTACTCCAAAAAGTTTTGTAAATGAAAATAACCGAGGTTATTCAATAAGGTATCTTAAAATGTGTCATATCTATAGATTAAATTATTTACCTAATGTATTAGAGTGTTATCTGGGTGCACCCTTCACATGATTTAATTAATTTGAGCTACATAATTAATAATAAAACATTTCATAAATAACCCATGGATAATAATAGATAGGTTTCATATCAAAATCATGGTATTTCAAAACTTTTTAAAGACATGATCAATATGCCATTTTTATCCCATGAAAAAAGTAGTGTGGGTTTCACTATGTGTAAATCCAAAAAAAAAATAATCCATGATCACATTTAGGTGAATACCCCTGTAAAATAAGAGGGTTTAGTATTCAAAAAAATAAAATATAAGATAATTACTTAATTATAAGATAAATGGACTATAATTGAAAGGAAATAGAGAAATGGGTGGGTATTTATAGAAAAAGTGGATGATATTTTTAAAAATTTCCAAAAATCGACTGTGGAAATCTTGGTTGTGGAAAATGAAAATCCATTGGCTTTCCCATGTTTTTCCCATGGTTTTGGAAATTTGGTTTATATATTATGTTATTTAACCCATAAAAAATGATCATAATATTATATTACTTCTAATTTCATGGAAATATAATTTTTCCAAAAATTAATGTTTTTAAAGTCAAAGATTCCATTTTAGAAATTATAAATTAAATTATTCAATTAGAAATTGATTAAAATATATTAAAATACTTTATATTAACAATATAACATATTTTAGGTCATTTATTTTAGTTAATTAATTATTACATCATTATGACATTATTATGAAGTCATTAAACATATCCAAAACCCCAAACTTTATTTTTACTATTCATAATAAAATAAAGTATTTTAGAAAATTCTCATAAATTCCCCCTTACCTAATTTTGACATGATAATTTCAAAAACTGTTATTTATTTAGATGTAATAATTCTATAATTATGATAATTTTAACTTTTAACAATAAATAATCATATTTATTAAAAAAGAGATGGATAAAATTCATTGTAACATTTCTAACACTTACAAATATTCACGGACATAATAAAATTATTTTATCATTTATTTTTGAATCTGTTTTTTTATCATAAAATTTCATTGAAATAAATATCAATAATATTACAATAATTGATTATAAAAATTAATATCTTTTATGAAAAGTATAATTTGTGTCTGGAAAATAATTTATCTAATTCCATATTAACTAAAACTCTATTTTTATAATGAAAAAACTATTCTTAAAACCGAATTGTTGGAATACAAAATTTATTTATTAAATTGTATTAAACATTAAATAGCTAAGGCCTTGACACATTTTACCTTATAACACCCACATAAAATCTGAGGGTAAGCTGTGCGATATTGATAAATCCATGCAGTGGCTTGGCTAATATCGACCAGGTGGTAATTTCTATTAACTTGAACTTCTCCCATAGGAAAATTTGTTCGATATACATTTTCTAAAGCCCATCTTGGGATTGTTAAACAGAGAACCCCGATGATTCTACCTCCCTTACAATTTTTGACAAATGGGCTTTATATGCCATGAATCTATTTGTTGAGTCCATGGCTTCTCCTTTCTAAATTAATTATCCTTTGTAATTTATAAATATAAATAGTAGTTATAATATTAAATTTATTATAATGAGTAGAGTTTCCAACAGCCATATTTACCAATGGCATGATTTGACCAACGATCATATGACGACCGAATACCAATTGTGATAATTCACTTTGAACTCTATAAATTATAATTCAGTACTAAAGGGATATATTTTTGCTGTGTAAAAATAAAATTATACATTTTTTCATGAAAGAAATATAATTTACAAAGTCTATATATCCACCCAAATATTTCTTACAAACATAAACATAATTTGTTATATAAAATCTTCACTTGATACAACATAGATTATCTATAGGACTAGTGTCTTTGGGGCTTATAAACATTACATAAAGGCTTAAAACATGAAACACAACATCTTTATTGAAAAATTCTTTTACAAGACCACTACACTCCCTCGTACATAGCATTCGATGGGATAACCCAAGGACATGCATAAAAAGGAGGTTAGCTATAAATCCCAGTAAGGGAGTAAAAAATTCATAACATGAAGAATACAATACATGTTAGGAAATAGGCATATCAATGGATCATAAGAGAAACATGGTCATAAAGGCATGATATAACATGATTAACATAACCCGGAAATGAGGAACCAACATTTAACATGATAGAATGATCCAAGGTCCATTTCACATGGGGTATTATTAAACCCTCATTGCACTTTATGTATCATGATTCTAATCTTTACCCAATGAATTGAAGCGTTATCAGGGCGCACCCGTCTTAATATTTTCATTTCATGGAAAAGTGTGCCACATGGATCATATAACATGGATTCATTAAACATCATCATGTCGTACACAATAAAATAATGTTTAATTAATACATGAAACTCTATAATAAGTATGTAAATGTGAATAAAGGTGAATACCCTTGATAGAGAAATGGGCATGGTATTCACTACACAAAGACATCATCTTGGAAAATTGTGGTGCAATTTCGACAGCATAACAGTGTGACATAAGAATTCATAAAATTTTGGTTGATAGAGAAAGGGGTGTCTCATAATATTCACATGAAATGGAAAGTAAGGGGTTCATATAGATATATGTCCCAACATAAGTAATGAAATTTGGATTCATAATACAAAAGAATTGCTTGAATGTAAATGAGGAGAGAGAAATTCCTTACGCAATTTCGGAATGGTAACATGTGTACATGTGAGGCATTACTGAGAGAGAAAAGGTTATATAATCATAAAATCATAAATACTTAAGTATAGGGGAGGTGATAAATCATACCCCAACATTTAAAATTGAAATTAAAATGGAATAACATTATTAATAAACTTGGATAAAATGAGGAAGAAAAGAATCCCATACTTGGATGTGTGATCCAAAAGGATTAATATGGGCTTGATTGAGGCTTATTGGGATCTTGGGGAGCCTTGGGTGGATTCTAGAGAAAGTAGGGCAGGGTCTGGTTGAGCACCAATGGCATTTAGTTAGAAGTATGTAAAATCTTGGGTGGGTTTATATAGGAAAAGGGTGTGAATTCTTTATTATTTGGGTTTTGGACCCTACACATTAAACTAATCGAATATAAAAAACATACGATGGTTTTTCCCATGGTTTTTTCCAAATGTGTGTGGAAAAAATTATTTTATATGTACAATTTCCAAACTTATTAAAATATTAGGCTTGTTTTTGTGGAGGTGAGTCACACAATCAAGGAAATCAATTAAAAAAGTTAAAATGTTTTATAAGTTTTGAGGGTCCACTAAAGCAATGTAAAATTAATAAAACAAATATAAAATAACATTAATCTAATTTTAAACCATATATTGGCATAACCTCCCATTTATAGTATTTTATTACTTCACTATTAGGTCATTATGATGTCATAAAACAAATTATATAATTAAACGGTATTTAATTTTTACCCAAAAATTTGAATGTCTTAGAAAATTATGAAAAATATACCATTAGATAATTTAGACTTCCTGATTTAAAAAATAATATTCAATTTATCTAAATATGTTTATAAATATTTTATTTTTTTACTTTTAAAATAATTACTACCATTTATCGAAAATTCATAGGGTTTGACAAAAACTACTTTCAAACCTTAAAAACTTTACAATTGAAATCATAAAAATTATACCATCATTTATATTTAATAAAAATAAATTTAAATTATAATAATATTTTATTAGAATATTATTTAATTCAAAAATATAGTAATATATCAAAATAGATTTCTTAGTTGAATATTATCTAAAATTATTATTTGTGCTTTAAAACTATTCAAAAAGTAACAATAATAAAATGAATGTATATTCTCTATACAAAATAATGTACATAATCATTGTGATATTGTCTTGTTACATAAACCCTTATTAAATTAGCATAAGATCTAAGGGTAAGGTTTGCGATGATGACATACTCTTAGGGTGGCTCAAACAACATCGCATGGGTGGTAATCTCTCTCAATTTCCACATATCACATTGGTAGTTCTGCTTGAGCATAAAATGTTGAAGCTAATCTTGGGATTGGTCAAGAGTGAAGCCCAATGATGCCACCTCCTTTTTGAGCTATGATATATGGGCTCGGTATGAAGTAATTATACTAGATGAGGCCATCACTCCCTTTGTCAGAGTAAATTGGATTTGTTAAATCCATATATTTATACTAATCATGTGATCACTATTCAACATATATATTAGACATGGTCACAATTATTAATGATATTTTAAAATCCAAAAACATAAAACCAAAGAAGTGAATATGTTATATAACCATTTCACATAATAAAACATTTAATTAGATCAAAAGGAATTTTCATTGATAAAAGTTTGGGTCATTACAATCGTCCCCCCTTAAAAAAAATCCCTTGAAATTTCCTTTTCCAACACTAAATAGGTTGGGTAGCTCTACTTCATCACTTAAATTATTCCTAAGTTGCCTCTTCAAACTTGTGGTTTTTCCACAACACCTTAACGAAGTGAATTTTCTTGTTTCATTGAACTTTTTCCCTACAATATAAGATCTTCACGAGCTTCCCATCATAGAAGAGGTCATTCTCCAATGGTACCACCTCTGTATTGAGTACATGTGATGGGACAGGTATGTACTTCCTCAATATTGATACATAGAACACATCATGTACTTGAGATAGGTTTGGTAGGAGTGCTAGTTGATAGGCCACTAATTTAATCCAATCAAGGATCTCAAAAGAGCCAATGTACCTTGGACTAAGCTTTCCTTTCTGCAAAATCTCATAACCCTATTCCACATGGATATGCAGAGGAATAAAATGTCTTTGACATCAAACTCAAGGTCCCGTTGATGATTAACATGAAGGCTCTTTTGTCGACTCTGAGAAGCTTTTATGTGCTGCTAGATGGTCTTAACCTTCTCCGCCATTTTATCGACCATTTCTAGACCTAGGAGTTTTCGATCCCCAATATCATCCTAGCATGCCAGTTTTCTTCACCTATTCCCATACAAGGATTCATAAGGATCCATTTGGATTCTTGAGTGGAAATTGTTGTTATAAGAGAACTCAATCATAGGAAGATGTTGATACCATCCTTCATTGAAGTCCATCAAGAATGCTCTCAACATGTCCTCAAGTTTCTGGATAGTCCACTCAGATTGGCCATTAGTTTTAGGATAATAAGAAGTACTGAACTTTATCTTAGTATTCAGAGCTTTTTGGAGACTCTTCTAGAACGTAGAGAAGAATCTTGGATCTCAATCGGATAAAATCGATAGTGGTGCTCCATGTATCCTTACCACATCTCTGATGTATATCCGTGCTAGCTAATCCAATAAGAAATCCTCCCAAAATCCAATTAAGTGGTCAGTCTTTGTATGGTCATCCACAATAACCAAAATAGCATTGTGGACTTTCGATGTCTTCATAAGTTAGGTGAAAAAGTCTATGGTGATGTTCTCCCATTTCTATTCTTGTATGGGTAATGGTTGCATCATCACCTTAGACTTATGGCTCTCAACCTTCACTTGCTGACATATAAGACACATTGATGTATACTCAGTGATCTCCATCTTCATGTTATACCAGTAATAAATCTTTCAGAGATCCTGGTACAACTTTTTTTTCATGGGTGGATGGCTAAATTTGAACTATGTTCATGATCCAAAAGTTCTTTCTTCATCTCTAGACTCAATGGAACACATATTATTTTCCTAAATCACACAATTCCTTCTTCATTAACATTGATCTCTGAGGATTTCCCTCTTCCGATTGTTTCCACATTCTTCTCAATTCCCAAAACTTCTTTTTGATAATCCTTTAACGTTTCCAAAAGATACGGTTGATAAATAATTTTTTAAAGTATTGATGATGTTCCATTATTTATGATTCCCATGTCTATCTTCATAAAAACTAATAATATTAGATTCTTTTCAATTCTCATCAATGATAGAATTTCTGGGTCCTTTCTACATAGAGAATCTGCCACCTTGTTCGCTTTACTAGGGTGGTAATGGATTGAGCAGTCATAGTCATTGACCATCTCTAAAAAACTTTGTTGGCACATATTCAAATCATTCAGTGTTAATATATTTGAGGCTTTTATAGTCCATATATATTTCACACTTCCCCCCCAAAGAGATAATGTCATCAAATTTTTAAATAAAAGATCATCGTATCCAACTCTAGATCATGTGTTGGATAGATCTTTTCATGAAATTTCAATTTACTTGTAGCATAGGCAATCACTTTGTCATTTTTCATCAACACACAACTCATTACCTTCTTCAATGCATCACTAAATAACACAAAAAGTTCTCCATCTTTGGGTAGTGTAAACACGATCATAGTGATAAGCGTCCTCTTAAAATACTTGAAGCTTTATTTTCATTCATAAATCCAAGAAAACATGATTCCCTTCCGAGTTATCTTGGTAAAAGGGTTTGACAATCGGATAAATTTCTCACAGATTAGAGATAATATCCAGCTAACCCCCAGAAGCAATGGATATCTGTTACCGATGTTGGCCTCATCCATACCTCTATTGCGGCTGCCTTTGAGGGTTCTATAGAGATCCCATTTCTTATGATGATATGACCCAATAATGAGACCACCTTCAACTATAACTCACACTTTCTGTACTTTTCATAGATCTTGTTCATTCACAAGGTCTCTATTACAATTCTTATATGATCCTCATGATCCTCCTTGGTTTTGAAGTATATTATAATATCTTCTATAAATACTACCACAAATTTTTTGAGGTAAACTATAAAGACACAATTCATTAAGTCCATGAATATTTCTATTGTGTTAGTGAGTCCAAAGGGCATTACTATGAATTCATAGTGCCCATATATTGTACAAAAAGCAGTCTGGTGGATATCTTTGTTCTTCAACCATACTTGATAATATCCCAACCGCAGATCCATCTTGGAGAAGTATTGTGCTCCACGCAGCTGGTCGAATAAGTCATCAATTCAAGGAAGTGAATATTTTTTCTTTATCGTGATTTTGTTGAGCTAACGATAGTCAATACAATGGTGCATTCCCCCATCATTCTTATTGAAGAACAGGACTGGTTCACCCCATAGTGAAGCACTTAGGAATATAAATCCTTAATCCAGATTCTCCAGTAGTTATTTCTTCATCTCCTCAAGATCCAAAATATACATTCTATACAGAATATTGGATATTGGGAATGCCCCAGGTATATGATCAATTGGGAATTCAACATCCATTCTAGGAGGAAGACCAGGAAATTCCTCAAGAAACACTTCAGTGAATTCCCTACTAATAGAAATGTATTCAAGGATGGTTTCTTCCGTGACCTCAATCATCTGAGTATGATACGCATTCTCATAGGGAATTAATATCCACACTTAAGATTATGGAGCTAATGAATATCCATCCTCCTCCTTACACTTGGACATAATCAGGGGTCGATTTTCCATATGGAGAGTGATTTCCCTCTCATGGAAATTTATGTTGGATCAATATAAGGAAATACAATCCATGCAATGAATTGCATCAAATTCCACCAAAGGGAGTATGAAAAGGTTCACAAGGAAGTTCAATCCACAAATTATGACAGAGGAGGAGTTATATTTATTTGATGCAATGATTGAACCATTTGTCATTCTCACTGACATCTTCACTTCCATGATTTGTGGTGGTTTTGGAATTGCTCTACTAATATTTCAGGATATAAAAGAATTCATAGAACCAGAATAAAAAAGAACACTCACTATTCTTGAATGAATAACTAGCATACTAGTCTCTACATCATTTTCGAAGTTCACGTTGGCGGTAGTGATGGGAAACTATTGCCCTTACTGCCTTGGGGGTTGTTGGTTTCCTTCGAAAACCATTACTTAGGGCACTAATTTGCAAAGTGAAACGGTTCTTTACTGTTGAAGAAATGAACAACCCATTGAGGGTCGAATGGAGTGTTCCTATCATATGTCACATTTGTGGTTTTTTCCTTTTGGAAGTTAATGGCTAGGTGCCCTTCTCCTCCACACCTAAAGCATTTAGTCATCCCCATCAGGAAATTTTTGGGGTGCTTTTTTCCACACCAATAGAAAGTGGGGTGCTGGAATTTTTTAGTACCTTTGGATTTATCCATCAGACCACTAGAATTAAATTCCACCATAAATTTCTTATCTCCATGATATCCATGATATAAATAGACCACCATTTCGACTTTGAGGGAACATCAAAATATTTTCTCATAGAAATCAAAGTCACGGATCGCCAAGGCGTTTTGTAGGCTATTTTTCATCCCACCAAAGAAGCGTTCAACCTTGCATTCAGGGGTAATGACAAATCCTAAGGCATATTGTGCAGGCCATGTGAATTTTCCTTATATTCTCTGATCTATTTTTCATTTTTTTATTAAGGTCAAGGAATTCCCTTTACATCTTATGTCGGAGGGTGTGAGAAAAATATTTAAGGAAATTGTTTTCCAGAAATCCTTCCATTCCAACACCTCGATCTCCTCCTCAAGCATAATATTTTTTATCAATGTCAGCCATTGATCAGATTCACCCTCTATAAGATAATAAGCCAGAAAAATATCCTCCTGTTTGGAACATTTAAGGATGGAGAAGATCTTTTCAGTGGAGTTGATACATTGTTCTGCGATTTAGGCCTCAGATGACACATTAAAAGTAAGAGGCCGATTTCTTATTAATATATTGATTGAGAATTGTTCTTTACTTGGTGGGGGGGGGGGGTTGAACGTTCCTCTTGACCCATGTTTCTATTCAAATCTTGACTTAACAGAGAGAGTATCATGACAATTTTCATGATTCCCTCTCTCATCGGATTGGGAATCTCATTGAAAAAATGATCACATTGATCTTCACATCAGTTTTTAGCCAGATTCATCCTATTAAAATACCTTGGCTCAAAGAAAAGGAATGTTAGGGGTAAGAAATAAAGGGTAAACCAAATAAAAAAATAAATGATAGATAAATTAGTTTTATTTCCTTAACTTATGAATATATGGGATTCAATCTATGTTATCCATTATCTACTTCCCAAAATATATTCTTAGGTGCATTTTTTTATTCCCTTAATAATGGTTCATACTAAGCTTTTGAATTTTCCAAATCATACCCCCTAGGAGTGTCGTAGCCAATAGTGCAACAAGGCCCATTGTCGTGTATCAGGATTCCTTGAGTCAAGCCCAAAACTCCTTGTCGGAGTTTTCTCTCCTAGGTACATCTGTTCCAGAGCCACTCTACGTGATCGTATCCATACAGGAATGTATTTTCTTGATAAAACACTTAATCAATACCCACCAAAATTTTGGTACTTTTTACTTATTCTTATCCATAAGGCTTTTACTAGGATTTTCTAATCCTAATCCTAAAAATGACTAAACCTATCTTCTAATACCAACTATAAAAAACCCGATCTTTATTACACACTTAAACATAATTTATTAAATAAAATATTCACTTGATAGAACACAGAATATCGAGAGTTATAGGGTCCTTGGGGATTAGGATCATTACATAATGACTTAAAACATGTAACACAACATTTTTATTGAAAACTTCCTTTACATGACGACTACATTCCCTCATAGTTATCATTGCATGGGATAAACTGAGGACATTCATAAAAATTGTGTGGGCTATATAGACTAGTAAGGGAGTAAAAAGGGCATAACATTAAGAATACAATATATGTTAATCAATAGGAATATCAATGGAGAAAAATGAAAACATGATCATAAATGCATGATATATCATGATAAACATAACATGGAAATGTAGAAACAACATTTAAGATTATAGAATGATCCAAGGACCATTTCCCATGAAACATGAGTAAATTCTCATTTGACTTGAATTAGAATGACTAAAACCCCATTGCACATTGCATATCATGATAGTAATCTTTACCCAATGCATTGGAGTGCTACATGGTACACCCTTCTTTATCATTTAATTTCATATATTATTTTACCACATGAATCATATAATATGGATTCATTAAACATCATTATTTATTCCATGATAATGGAATGTGGAATTCACACATGAAACTCTATAATCAGTAAGTAAATGTGCATAAAGGTGAATACCCATTATAGAGAAATGGGAAAGGAATTCACTACACAATGACTTTGGCTTGGAAAATTGTGGTGCAATTTTTACACCATAATGACATGACTTAAGAATTCATAAAATGGTTGATGATATGGAAAAGGGTGTCTAATCATATTCAGATGAAATGAATAGTACGAGGTCATATAGATACATGTCCTAACTAATTAATGGAATTTGGATTCATAGTACAAAATAATATCTTGAATGTAAATGAGGAGAGAGAAATTCCTATAAAATTTTGGCATGGTAACATGTGTACATGGGAGGAATTAGTGAGAGATAAAGGGGTATATAATCATAAAAACATAACTAGGGAAGTATGGGGGAGGTGAGAAATCATACCCAAACATTTATAATTGAAATTAAAAGGGCACAACAATATTAATAAACATTGATAAAATGAGGAAAGAAGGAATCCCTTACTTGGAAGTGTGATATCAAAGGCTTGGGAGGGGATTGAGAGAGGGTTATTTGGAGCTTGGGGCACCTTGAAAAAATTCTAGAAAGAGTAGGGAAAAATTTGGTCGATATCCAAAGGCTTTTAGTGAAGAGGATATGGGATCTTCGGTGGGTTTATATAGGAAAGGGGAGGGAATTTTTTATTATTTATGTTTTGGAACCTACACATGAAACTAATAAAAACCACAAACCATCCCATGGTTTATGCCAAATGTGAGTGGAAAAATTATTTTATAAGGAAAATGGCCGAACTTATTAAAATATTAGGCTTTCTTATGTGGAGGTGAGTCACACTCTCTAGGAAATCAATTAAAAAAGTTAAAATGACTTATAAGTTTTCAGGGTCCACTATTGCTCTGTAAAATTAATCAAAAAAATTATAAAATCACAATATTTTAATGGAAAAAAATATATTGGCAGAACTGCCCTTTTATAGTATTTTATTGAATCACTATTAGATCATTATGATGTCATAAAACACATTATATAATTAAAAGGTATTTAATTTTTACCCAAAAATTTCAGTCTCAGAAAATAATGAAAAAATCAACATTTGATAATTTTGACTTCCTAATTCCAAAAATAATTTAATTTTATCTAAATAATTTTATAAATATGTGAATTTTTAGTTTTAAAATAAAAACAGACATTTATTGAAAATTCATGGGTTTTGACAGAAACAACTTTCAAACCATGATAAAAATTACAATTGTATTCATAAAAATTATATGATCATTTTTATTTAATAAAAATTAATTTAATAATAATAATATTTTATTAAAATATTATTTAATTAAAAAATCAATTAATTTATAAAAATATTTTTCATAGTTTAATATTAAATAAAAATACTATTTGTGCTTTAATAACTATTCACAAAGTAAAAATAATAAAATGAATGTATATTCACTATAAAAAATAATTTACATATTCATAGTGATAAGGTCTTGTTACATAACCCCTTATAAAACCCACAAAATTCCAAAGGTAAGGTGTGTGATATTGACAGACTCTTGGGGTCACTCCAAAAACATCGCTCCGCTAGTATTCTCAATCAACATCCACTTCTCTTGTCGGTAGTTCCTCTTGAGATTGACGTGTTGAAGCTCATCTTGGGCTTGGTCAAAGGAGAAGCCCAATGATGCCACCTCCTTTCTGAGCTTTGACAAATGGGATTCGTATGGATCAATTCTACTAGTAGAGGCAATCAATTCCTTTTCTTGAGTAAATAGAAATTGTTAAAGCCCTATATTTATACAAATCATTTGATCACTGTTCAACGACTATATTAGAAACAGTCAGAATTATTAATAGTATTTTAAAATAAAAAAACATAAAACCAAATAAGTGCATAAGTTATATAACCATTTCACATAATAAGACATTTAAATAGATCAGGAGGAATTTTCATTGATAAAAGTTTGGGTCATTATAGTCTCGGCCATTACAATCTTTCCCACATAATAAATTTTTTCTATGAAATTTCAGCACGTTCTCTCAGTTGAGAAAAGTTGTGGGTACTTCAATGTAATTTCCTCCTTTGGTTCACATGTCTCTTATTCATATTTATGGTTCATCTACAACACTTTTAAGATATTATTAGTCTTATTTCGTAGAACCTTGTCTCTACATTCCATGATCTCCATTTGTTGCTCCTCATAAGAGAGGTCAGGTTCCAATTGTACCTCCTCCAGATTCAATAAATTTGATTAATCAGGTATGTACATCCTTGGGAGAGATACATGGAATAAATCATGAACATGAGCTATATTTGGTGTAAGTGATAGTCAATGGGCCATTAATCCTATGATACCAAGGATATCATAGGGGACAATATACCTAGGGATATGCTCCTCTTTCATCCAAATATACATGACTCTCTTCCATGGTGATATTCGAAGGAAAAACATTATCGGTGACATCAAACTCCAAGTCTCATCAATGGTTTTCAACAAAGCTCTTCTACTAAATCTGAATATCCTTTATATATTGTTGTGTGATATGAACCTTTTCTATCATCTATTTCACAATATCATTCCAAAGTTACTTTCCCTCCCCAAATTCATCCAAACATGTAATATTTCTTCATCGCTTCCAATATAGAGCTTCATAGGGTTCCATTTGAATACTCGAGTGGAATCTATTGTTGTATGAGAAATAAACTAATGGGAGCTGTTGATCATATCACGCATTAAATTCCATTGATTATTTTATCAACTTGTCCTCATGTTTCAAAATAGACTTTTTTAGATAGGACATCAGTTTGAGGATAGGCCATACATAATTCAATTTAATATTCAGAGCATGGTGAAGAATTATCAAAATTTTATATGTGAATTTTTTATCATGATCAGAAATGATAGATAGTGGCGTGCAATGAATCCTCCCCACTTACTTGACATATATCATGGGTAGAGTTTTCAATACCCATTTATGATTTTTTCCTTATTTTCACCTGCTAACATACCAAGCACCTTGTTGTGTAGTAGGTAATATCCCTTTTAATATTATCTCACCAATAATTATCATGAATTTCCATATACAATATTTTTGATTCTAGAATAAATAGAGAATGTAGGGATATGAGCTTCATCCATCAGTTATGTATTTATCTCCGTAGTAGATGGAACACACAATTGTGTATTACATTTCAATAAACCTTCTTGATCATTATTATTCTCATGAAACTTATCGTTCTTCATAACCTCTATCATATTTTATAACAAAGGGTTTCTATTTTAGATTTATTTATCTTCTCTAATAATTAATGGTTGATAAATAATTTGGGATACAATTTTTTATTTCCCTTCCTTCATGATTCCCATGTACAACCATACTCGTTCCTTGATCAATGGATCTCCTTGATTCATGATCATATTCAACACAACAATGTATTTCCAAATTATGGAATCATCCTCATTGATTTCTCTTTTGGGGAGATAATAAATTTAACAATCATAGTCTTTAAGAAGTTTGAACCGTTTAATTTTTCTCATGTTCATTTACTTTTGTGTGAATATATAATTCAATTTTTTTTTGTTCTATGTATATATCAAATTTATCCCCATAAAGATAGTACCTCTATATTTTTAGAGAAAGAATAACCCCAACTAAATCCAAGTCATGTGTAGGATAATGTTTCTCATGAGGATTTAACTGTTGATATGCATATTCAATAACCATTTAATTTTTCCTGAGGATTCACCCCATACCTTTAAGAGAATCATCTCTAATAATAAAAAATTATTCTCCAATAGAGGGTAACATTAACATAGGTATAGTAAAAAATCTATTCGACATTTAATGGAAACATTCCTCATAGTCCTTTGTGGAAATTAACTTAGACCACTTTCTACTTAACATGGATGGTGGGTTAGAAATTAACAGAAATATTTTCATAAACCTCCTATAATATCCTATAAAATCATGGAATGTAAGAATCTTAGTTACTATTGTAGGTTGAGGCCACTCCAACATAAAAATTGTCTAGGTAGGGTCAAATGATATTCCTTCATTGGATACAAAGTTTTCCAAGAAAGAAACTTGTTGTAACCAAAATTTACATTTTCTTAATTTTTTAATATAGAATCTCCTTGCTTAGAGTTTTCAATACAACCCTTAGATTATCCTCATACTCCTCACGAATTTTTTCCTATATTAGAATATCAACAATAAAAAATACCACAAATTTATAAAGGTAGTGCTTAAAGACTCTATTCATGAAATCCATAAATATAGATGCGGAATTATTCAAGTTGAAGTTTATAACAACAAGATCATAAATCCCATATCTTGATCAGAATACATTCTTTAGAATATCTTCTTTATTCACCCCCAATTAATGATAAACATATCAAAGATAAATTATAAAGAAGAATTGACCCCCACGAAGCTATTAAAATAAATCCTCGACACCTGGGAGAGGGTACATGTTCTTCACTATGATCTTATTATGTTCTCTATAACTAATTCATACCCACATTTATCTATCCTTCTTATACAGAAAGAGAAAATTTAATCCCCAAGGAGACACACTTAGTTAGATAAATCCTCTCCAGGAAATATCATTAATTTGTTTCTTTAATTCATATAGCTATACATTTTCTATTTTATATGTTGTCTTTAATATTTTTTTGAATCCAGGTATGAGTTAAATGGAGAACCCTACCCCTCAATCTGGGGGAGGTCTATGTAACTCATTAGGAAATATATCAATGAATTTATGAATGATGGGGATATTTTGTACTCTTATACATGCATTTCATTCTAACTCATCATCGACCATCTCCATAAATGAGGCTATGGGAAGTGCTTCTAGACAATGGTAAGGTTAGAAAATCTTTCCTTTGAAAATAAATGTAGTTTTTCCATTCAATTCTACTAATATTTACATTCTTATATAGTTGACCTTAGCATTATACTTTGAGATTCACGAAATCCCTAGTACAATATCAAATTCAAGCATAATAATAACTACTAGATTTTTTTGATATTTTGCAAACCAAATTCAATACTATATTTTCCATATACTATTGATTATTGGATAATCCCTATAGGAGTCTTAAATGATAACTATACTTATAGATGATTTGGTATTGATTCCATATTATTTGTAAACATAGATAAAATAATTGAATACGTAAAACCAGAACATAAAAAAGTACTTGCTAGATTTGAGAGAATAGAGACAGTACCTTCCACCACATAATTGGGGATTCTACTTCATTTTTCATGAGAGAAAAATTATAACCGTTCTCCATTGGCCTAAAATTAGGTTGATAGTTATTTCTATCCATTATCATGTAATTTAGAAAGTGATTTGAAAATTTCCCAAACATTCCACACTTCATGCATTGGATTTCAGGCTTGGCCTACACCATCTTCCCATTATTTTTTCTGATGATAAGTTGAGGCTTAACCTAAATATGATAGTTCCAAGACATATATCCATCTCTTCCACACATGTAACATTTTACACTCTCAAGAAATAAATTCCCATAATTCTTCTTCCTATAATTTGTTTCAGGTGAGATTTTTCACTTTCATTCCTCCTCTTCCTAGATAAAAGTGACTCCTTTTATTTTTCTTCGATGATATAATGTTTTTATTCGATCTATATGACCACTACATCTCTTTGAACTATAGTTAAACCTTCATAGCACTCTGTACTATCTACTAATTGCTTTCCTAATCTCAATTGATAGATTCCTCTATATATGGGGTTTCATCCCACTAAATTATCTCTCAACCTTTTCCCTATGATCCATACCAAAGATATATATGTACTTAAAATGTCTTCTAAATTTCATCACCTAGATTCTCATCAGTTCATTTTCCATATTATTTCGTTATAGGAAGTCCTTCTCCAGTTTTGTTCTCATCGAATGGGGGAAATATTTATAGAAAAATATTCCCCAAGAATCTTCCCACTCCATATCATTAATATACCTTCTTTGCATAGTTTTTTAATCAGTGTCCAGTACAGACCATCTTCTCTTTCTAAGTGGTTTTGTACCAGCGTTACTCTCTCTTACGATGAAGAGAGTATAATAGAAAAGATCTTTTTTGTAGAGCTTATTAATGTTTCATCAATAAATGGGCCAACATATCCAATAAAAGAAAGTGGTGATTATCACATGAAGGACTAAAGTTAATGTTGATCCCGTCAAGGGGAATATTGTATCTCGACTTGATTGACGTTATTATTCATGACTTGAGAGATTTTATTCATAATTATATTAATTTTTTTTCATTTTGGTATCCATAGTGTTTCGTGAGAAGATAAGCCATTGTGCTCATCACATATGTGGTTCCTCATATTTCCCACCATTTTTTTAAAAAAAAAATTAATGATAAATGTGTTTCTTATAATAATCATATAAATATAAAGGAATATTATGTCTTAAAAATTCATTTTTTCAATATGTTAATCTTTAACATAAATTAATTTTTATATATATCTTTCATAATGGTTCATAAAATTACTATGATTAACAAAACTATAACATTATAGTGTCCAACCATGAGTTACACAAGGCATGTTATCACGAACCCATTCCCATTGAATTTAGATAAAAGAGGTGTTTTCAGGTGTTACCCCTAGATAAATTAGTGCCATAAAAAATCCACTTGTTTGTATCGAAATTGGTATTTAATTTCTTAGAAACCACTTACTTAATACTTAACCAAAATAACATGATGTTTTAATATATTTAAACTTTTATCTTGGGTTCTTCCAAAATTATTCAAATCCTAATTTCGATAAATAATTGAACCATACTTCTATACCAACTATGGCATCCCACCATTTCTTTAAATATATTTTCATTTCATTATACATTCAGATGATCTTTTAAAGTTTTGTTTTAGGGAAATAATTTGAAATATACATGAAAAAATAAAAAATTCTTCTAATAAAAATCAAATTATTCTTTATAGGTTCATCTTAAGTACATTAATTTTATCTCATATCCTGGGTACATGAATCAAAGGAATGGTATGAGCATGAGACCGAATGGGGGAAAACAGTTTACATGTGATCATGAGGAAAATTAATAAGAAAATTTGGAATGACATTAATGTATGAGAAACGAAATATAAGGAATATAATAATAAAAATACATCAAAAATAACTTGGAAATGTGGATACATCATTAAATATATATATTCCTAATAATATCACCATAGTTAATCGCCAAGGTGTTGTAAATGAAAATTACCATGGTTATTCACCATGGTATCGTAAAACAGTTCATCTATATAGATAGAATTTATTAACCAATTAATTGGAGTGAAATTATGGTGAAACATTCATATGTATTAATAAATGTGAGGTATATATATCAGAATTGTTTTTGAATAATCCATGGAGAATATATAATGGGTTTCCTATAAAATCACGGTTTTTGAAAAGTGCTTAATGGCATAATCAATAAGTGATGTTTAACCCCTAAAAAGGGAGTGAGGGTTTCTTATATGTAAGTACCCAAAGAAAATAAACCATATTAATTTCTAGGTGATTACCCCCAAAAAATAAATGAATTTGGTACTCACAATAAGAAAATAAAATAGAATTCCAAATAGAGAAGAGATAAATTTTGAGAAGTAAATTTGGCAGCATAATGGGTATTAAATGTGGTTTTAGATAATGGTAAAATGAGAGGTGAAAAAGGTATACCATTTATAAAACATAATATATAAATAATGGTATGATAAAAAGGGTAATATAATAGAGTAACCATAACATTTAGAAGACATGTATGAAAACAGGTTCTTGAATTGTATAGAAATGAAGGATATTTCTCGTACCTTGAAGGGTTACTCCTAAATCATGATGGATGGAAAATTGTTGGCTTGAGTACACCTTGGGAGGACTCCTTGGGATGTAGAAACTCCATAAATTCATGGTGGATGTATTATCAGTAAAATTAAAAAGGGGAAATTGGTTTGTAATTATTGCAAAAGTGGAGGATTTTTTTAATAATTTCCAAATATAGGCCTTGGAAATATAATTTGTGGGAAATTACCAACCATTATAATGATCATGATTTTTTCCATGAATTTAGTCATTTGTGTTAAATAAAAAGTTATTTAAAACCACAGGAACTGAGAATCATATGAAATTACTTCTTTTGGAATTGAAAATTCATGTTTCCACAAATAAAATTTTATAGTCAAATATCCAAATTAAGACTTTGGAAAGTAAATTATATGTTTTGAAATTGACAAAAATATATTAAAATAATTTATATTAATAAAATAAAATATTTTAGTTTGTTTTGTTGGTTATTTATTATTAAAACATTATTAAATAATTATAAATTCATTAAACATACTAAAAACCCCCAAATGTATTTTTAATACTCACATCAAAGTAAAGTATTTTTGAAAAAATCTCCCAAATTTATGCTAACATAATTTTCATGTGATTATTTCGAAAATGTTTTTTATTTTATCATAATAATCTTCTAAATATGGTAATTTTAAATTTTAAATATAAAAATCCTTTATTAAAAAAATAACGGGTTGAAATTCATAGTACAATTTCTCACACATAAAAAATTTCAGAGACATAATAATATTATTCAACATTTATATATGAATAAGTTGTTATTTTTAGTACTATATAATTAAAAGAAATATCATTCTCAATACCTTAGTTTATTATAAAAATTTATGTATATTATTAAAAGTATAATTTGTGTCCAAAAAAACAATATAACCAATTCCATCTTAATTAAACCTATATTTTTTAAATAAAAACTATTATTAAGATAGAATTTGTAGAATAAATCAAATATTTATACAATTTAGTAACACATTATGTAACTAATTACTCAATACATAACCCCTTATAACACTCGTGTACAACGTAATGGTGAGAGGTTCAATCGTGATAGATTCATGTGGCGACTCAGCTAACATCGACCGAGTGGTAATTTCCACTAACTTGAATTTATATGGTATGTGATTTCATTCAATATTAACATTTTGAATCTCAGATTAGGCTCGCTCAAGTTATAACCCTAGTGATGCAACCTCCCTCCCAAGTTCGTACAAATGGGCCTCATACAGAATAACTATACTGGTTGTGGCCATTGATTCCATTTTATGCATTAATTATCCTTTGTAATTTATACTTAAAAAGAATAATTATAACATTAAAATTTTTAACAAGGTTATTTCTTGCAATGTTCATATTAAAAAATGTTCATATTTGACAAACAATCCTATAAATATCAAATATCGATTACCACATTTCCCTTTATACTATATAAATATTGATTCATTATTAAAGAGATATGGTTTTGTTTTGTAAAAATAAAATACCACACATTTTAGTAAACACATATTTAAAAGTTTAGGTTCATAATAGTTTCTACACTAATTCATGTGGACAAAAACTTATGTAAAAATGATGATGATCACATTGTCAATGAGAAAAATTTTAGAATATTTATTGGTAGTCATTTGTAGCAGATTTCCACAAGGACATACATTGTTTATGTTTTAAAAAAAATGTGATAAATATTAATTTATTTATAAGTAGTCTCAAATAATAGAAACCTGTATAAGTATGAGATATATCAAAATTTTATCTAATTATTTCTTATTTTATGGAATAAATGAGTGATGAAAATATAACACTTCACTGATTCTAACTGGGTATAACATATTGATTATAAAAAGTCCTCATTAGGAGGAGTATTATTAATTGGTTGATTATGGGTGCCATAGTATTCCAGGAAACATTAATCTTATCCTTAAGTTACACTGTTGTTGAGTTTGTTTTTACATCATAGGTTGATATAAAAATTTTTGGATAATGACTCAACATAAAGATATGCATGTTACTATTGAGTATCCACAGGTTATTTGTTGTGAAAAATAATTTACTATAAAGATGTCTAATAATATAGATCAAAAATTTAGATCAAAGAACATATACATAAAATATCTCTTCTAAAAATAGATGGGGACTATAGAAATATTGAAATTATAATTTTTCCCATCCAAGGAGTATATTGATGATATTCTAAAAAAATATCTCCCAACTATTCTTTTTGATAATTAAATCCTATAAATTAGTATTCAACCCATTAACCAATGACACTGAGGTATGTACATATGTTTCCCCCATTTTAACCTTGTTTTATTAGACATTAGTTTTCAAGGTAATCTCTATTCCATAAATATTTGTGATGTGTGCTATTTTATTTGTATATATCATATCATATGATATAGATATATCGTATGGATCTTTTACTGGTATGTATTAGTATACAAGAAGGGTATATAATTAGGATGTGATATTTGAATAATAATATTTTATGATATATACATACACCAAATGATAGATATCAACTATTTAATATTGTTGTTCAATGTTCAAATAGATCATGTATTGGCTATCTTTATTACAAGTGATTCATTTGATGAAATGCATGGAAGGATGAAAGTATTCATGTGATGAATGATTGAATAACCCAAGAATTAAGTCATATGTTATGTAAGATATGATTTAATTCATGAAACCTTAGGAATGTCTTGCGGCCTATATAAGACGAAACTACCATTGAGGTGGTTTTGTTTGAGTTTTCTCACGATCTTATGGATTCTCGCATACTTGAACCACTCTACATCTTACTCAATTAATATATGAGGAACACAATTTTAATGGAGAGGATTATCTCAATTGATCATCTAGAGATTCATATCAACCCATGGATACACCATCATAAAGAGAGTTAGGTTAATTCCTTTGGGAGATATGTATCATGAATGTGGATGTAATAAATGTATGGTGACCATCACTAATGTATGTTATAAAATGCTTCTTCATTTTATATTTACACATGGTTTCATTTTCATACATGGTAGATATTTGGAATGAGGCTTCAAATTTCTAATTCTATATCGATTAAGTGTTGTTAAATCCTTAAAACCCCATCAATTGAATCAGATCATTATAATGTTTTTTGATTCATGATGTCATTCTTGAAAAAGGAAAAAATTGTTTATTATAATGAAATTGTATTACTTATAATTTAAAACTATATGATTTTTTTAGGGATGGTTATATGAAAAAGATATCATAAATTGTGATAAATGTTTTCCCCATGATATATGATAATGTGGGTGGTGACATAATTTAACCCTTCTTTTTCACTATATTACAGTGTACAACATAGGAAATCGTAAGGGGATTCACATTCTGGTTATTTGAAAAAAAAATGAGTATCATATCATTGTTATGATATAAAATATATTGCATGATATGATGTACCATAAATATAGGGTTATAAAGAAGAAAATAGATTATCTATAGTTAAATATGATAGATTGAATAAGCAGGTAGGGAAATAAAATATACAAATATCATAGAATATGATATAAGGAAATATTTTATTTTTCTAAAATTTGATGTATGAAATGAATTGTATAATTTTTAAAATGGTTATATCCTATAGAAAATTTATTTTTTAATTTTTATATAATTATGAATTCTATTTATAAATTAATTATCAATAAATTGTTTACAAATAATTAAAAATATTTTTATCAAGAATTTTATTAAATAAATATTCAATAATTTGTATTATAAATATTAAAATAGAATTTTTCTAATTATATGGATTGGAATATGATCTAGATAAAAAATTCTTATATATAAATTATAAATGTAATTTATAAAATTTTTATAAATTAAAAAATAAGGAAAAATTATAAAGGATTTTATATTAATTTAATCAATGTTCAAAATTATTTCATTTTACTTGATCAATAATAAAGGCCTTATTTGAGTGATCATTTAAACCAAATCAAAAGGATATTTTATAATTAATATGATCAAGGTTTAAATAATAAACATTTTTTAAATTTTAAAGTTTACATGATATATATTAATAGTTCTTATATAGAATTTTTATAATTGAAATTTCATAAATTTTAAAAAAAATCTATAAAAAGGATAATATGAAGTGTTCATATTAGAAGTGAATATAGAGTGTTTATATTTACTTAATTATGTAATTTCCATAATTTTTTGATAAATTATAAAGTGTTTATAATTTATTTATTTTTTAATTGTTATAAATTATTGATCTCGTGTTTAAATAAATGATTTTTTTGTTAATTTAATTTAATAATTATAATATTCATAGTGATAAATTATTCATATTATGAATAGTATTATCCTTTATTTTATTTTTTTTATCTACATCTATAAATTTTCATATATGCATATAAGAAATCCAATGCTATGTATGATAATTGATTTAGTTTTCCTTTACCTTGACATCGGCTTATACTCTGATTATTTTATTGAATTTAAATATTTATTATATTTTACAAATATTTGTGTTAGAATTATTGTTGAATTACAGTCTATCTTGGGTAAAATATAATTAAATAGATTGAATTTTGGTTAAACCTCTCACTAGTATGGAGTCTTATTCCTTATTTAGGATAGTTGGGGGTTGGCTATCTATCATTCATAGATTGCCCTTGTTGGTTTTTTATTTCATATTATTTTAATAAATTATAATAAATGATTTTATATACCTTATTCATAGGATTCATTTGGATATCAATGATCATGATTTTATTTTATTTTATTTAGTAACACAACCTATGAGTTCTGTAAAGAGTAACACATTAATATTGTCTGAACATATTGATTTAGTTGAATGAATAATATTAAAAACTAAATCATTAAAATCATATATAAATATAAAGGTAATAACATTATATATGATGGTGAAATTAAACACCCTTTATTTTACTAAGTGTTATATTCCTTCCAACATGAACACTTATCAAGACCTCGGTCATCCAATTGGGAAAGTCATATGAAAGCTAGGTTCCCCTAGATTATTTTTCATGACAAATTTATTTAATGGGTGTCCTTAATATGATTATGTTCCTATTTATTTAATTTTTTTAGGGATACACATAGCTTGGTTACATGAATAAGATTAGGATACCAAAGGAATAGAGTTTTGATTATGTGTATGATGGGTTGAGAAAAAAATCAATCAACTATCTAGGTAACATATTTGGTAATATTTAACTCATTGTATACCTAAATAAATATTTGGTGAGAAAAATTACAATACCTATGAATTTATTACTGAAATAGGATATTGGACCACTAATATATGTGATTAGTTCAAAAATGGTTATATTTTTAGTGGGATAAAATTTTATAAAATCCCTTATTAAATGATTGTAAACATGACACTCCTCTAGTAAAAGTTATTTTTCTATATAATGAAATAATTTTCATTAAACATTACAGTGAGATCAATCATTGGATATTATAATCATAATGAAAGGAACTTCTTAGACGTATGCAAAACATAAGAATCTTTCTTAATAAAGTAAAAAAATTATCTATTTGAGAAAACCATTTTTTAGTATGAAATTGTTGAAATTGTTTAGTAAAGTAATATATATTCTTATAAGAAGTATATAATGATTCAATTTATCCTTCGAAGGAGTAAGATAAAAAGTTACCTAGGTATATTTTGTCTATAATTATATTTTCAAAATGATTTTATATATTAATGAATGGGAATTATTGAATGTTTCTTTTAAGGATTATTCTAGGTATGCAATTCATTATGAAATTTTCATTGGAAATGTGATGGTAATGATGACAAATTCATGAAAAGTTCACCCTATTTTATCAATTTGTTGATAATAAATGAGCATGAAATTTTATGTATAGGATTTGGTTCTTTGATGAAATTAAAAGTGTGTAAAATTTAAATCTGGATGAAGAAATGTTAATTAGTTGGTCCAAAACCTTTCCTAAAATAGTCAATCATGGTCATTGAATCCTTTAGGATTTATTTGGAAGGAGGATTAGTTTTTCCATCTAATGAAAGTTTCTAGGAAACACATAGTATTTTTGTAAACTCCATGTAATTTCCAGTATTGTATTAGTGTTATATAAACAAATTCATTGATTATGAAAGGTATAGTATACCAAATGTATACATTATAGTTGTTGTAAATATATAGAACTTAAAAATAAAATAATGTATTTACAAAGCTTATAGTTTTAATTAAAAATAATCTTACTACCAGAAATATGTGTTATATCGTAACACAAATGAAGTTTGTGTTTCTTAGAAATATATTTTCAAATAAGATATTATCCAATAGGTTTGTGGTAGTATGTTTAGACTTAGAGAAGTTCAAAGCTAACAAAAAAATATTATTCCATTATAAATACAATGTGAATGACACATATTATCAAGACATGTTTAGTTTATGTCAGTAAAAGGTTAATTTTAAGAGTTACATTAGTTACTAGAAATTTTTTTAATTTTTTTTTGATATAAATGGTTATAAGAAATATGATGATGATAAACATAGAAAGGGGTTTATATAGATTAAAAAATTAACAAATATAAGAACAAATAATGTGGTGAAGTTAAGGAGACTGGACGCAATGTGCAAGGATTTAAACATTATGAATATGAATCAAAATTCCCCTTATTTTTTAAAATATATTACATCATATATAATACTCATTATGTAGTATAGTTTGTATGTTTTATGGTAAGTTTACAATTAGATATGTTGGTAATGATATAGATATATAATTAGTTTAAAAAAACCATAGAATTTCAAAAACATAAGGTCGATTAGGTCATTTATTACATGTGATTTTGTTAGAAACAATTTTATATATTGATTTTTTATGTATTATTAATGTATTTTTATAATGTAAAGTGTATAATTTTATAAAAAACTAAATATCCACTTTATCATTATTTAATTGTTGTTGTATATATTCATAATTTAAAATTATAATTGATTGCTTAAAGTATGATTTTGGGTTATCCCTACTTGATGTTCATCCTGAAGAATTATTATTTTTCATAAATACATAATGTGATCATATATCATATTCAATTATTAAATCTAATAATAAGGTATAAAATGGGATTTTTGTATTGGAGGACCCATAAAGTATTCCACATGGAATTTCATACACTGTGATTGTGGTATACTATAGGTGGATGTTTCATAATTGTATTTCCAAATACAATAGTTTAGTGAGATACCTATAATGATAACCTTTTTACTGTGATACATTTTATTATGAAATCTAAAGGGAATAGCTAGTAATGGGATGGCTAGTTATATTGTTTATCATGCCATTGTTTGTAGCTTAACCAAGATAAAACTTTTCCTCTATTATGAGGAGTATACATTTGGTCCCTTGATTATGAAAAAATGAGTAAGTGTATGTTCATACATAGATATGTATTTTGATGTTATTTTATATCGTGTTAGTAAAATGTGGTCTTCTTATACATAAATTTGAAATATATATGATGTATTAATGGAATTTTTCAGACTATACTTGGTGAAAAGATAATGTATGAGTAGCTACACATGATTAATATAATCTATGTCCTATGTCTGCTCAATATCCTTGATAAAGGTAATATTCTAAAATACATGAATTTATATGATATGGTTGGTGGAAAAAGTATTATGATACATTTGTTTTATGGTTATCATGAAAAATCCCTTTTAATTGCAAGTAACATCAATGATTTGGAAAATGATGCACTTTGCTTACATTTATGCATTTGGGGATTCATATATATATATATATATATATTAATCCTACAGAGGTCCATATGGTCACACAATGTGTTTTACTAAACACGGATTGAGTTTTTACTCAGGAAGATACTCTAAATGTTAATTAGAGTTTTTCTAAAATGAGTTTTGGATTTGTATAATCAAGGTATTATGATTCAACATGAATTTAATTTTAGATTTAAATTTTTTTTTTGGAATATATCTAATACAATTTTTGG
This sequence comes from Viscum album, assembly GCA_963277665.1. Classification (NCBI taxonomy): domain Eukaryota; kingdom Viridiplantae; phylum Streptophyta; class Magnoliopsida; order Santalales; family Viscaceae; genus Viscum; species Viscum album. Next base: position 350,114,560 of record OY728140.1, read on the forward strand.
AAATTGTTTCATAAGTTATTTTTTAGCATAAATCATAAGGTGAATTTTCATAAAGTAAATTATGTTTTAGAGAAAGTGGGAGATTTTTTTGAGATATTCCATAGATCTATAAACTCATGTGTTGTGTTTTATTACATTTGGATATATCATATCTTATGGAATAGTGATATTGTAAGGCTGTATCCATGGAATTTTGTAGTATATTTCAATGGTATAATATTAGTATATTATATTTTAATAATTATATTATGTTGTTTACAAGTACAACCTGTTGATTGAAATTGGAAACTAAACATTAATGGTTCGCATTCAAACAGCTCATGCGTTAGATTTTTTTTTATATTATTCATTTAATGAAATACATGCGTGTATTGAAGAATTCATGTGATGAATGCATGAATAGGTGGAGGATGAACTCGTATGTTATATAAAATATGAGTTAGTCTATGAAAAAATGGGACATTCTTGGGAGCTATAAAAATTGACACTACCATTGAGATTAGTGTATTCAATTGTGATAATGCTCCTACCAATTCTCATGCACTGTAATCTCTCTAATGCTTCCTTTTATTCCATGAGAGGTACTTTCATACCATGGAATGGAGGGAGTATTTTTTCTACCATTGAGGGATATTTATTAAGAACATAGATGGAATGAATTAGTAATGATCATTGATGGTCTAAGGTAGACATAGTTTATTTATATTTTATTTATACATTTTTTATTTCATACATGATAGATCTTAGGAATGAGTTTTCTAATTTCTTACACTACATTGATTAATTGTTGATGAATCCTTATAAGTGAGACAATATAGGGAATTAAATAAGAAACAAGGGGAGAAACATTCATAAAACATTAATATTTTTAATTTGTTTGTTGAGTTTAATACATGAATTTTTTTAATAATCTATATAAAAAATATGAAATTAAGTTCATTGAGTTGGTATCAATTATTTAAATAAATAATGGAATATATATATATATATATTAATATATATGGTTTTATACATTAATCTAGATGATTTATACATATATTAGATTTTTTAATGGTTCATTTATTTAGGAAAATTGATACATCCCCTATCAAGAGCCTTCTAGTTAATAAGTGGAATAAAAAAACATTTTCACATTTTCGATTCACTAATAAAGGAGGATAAAGGAATATTCTGAAGAATAAAGGCATTCGATGATATTAAAATTAAATTTAAGGTATTCAAAACAAATATATATGGAGATATTGTAATTCCCCTTAAAGATGATAATGATTTTTTTCAATATATTTGATTAGGAAAAAATTAATTTGTGATGAAGATATGGATGAATATATTTGTAAATGATTTTTTATTGTGTTTAGAATTAATTTAAAGAATATAGATTAAATAAATAATATCATAGTGATAGTATAAAATTGGGAAATTCGTGCATAAGAACCCATGAAAACATGAATTTGAAAAAGTGATATAGATTTTAAAATGTGATACATAACATTTAACTGATGATATGAAATATCTAATTTATCATTTTCAGTATCCCGTAATATTGGTTTTTTAAATCATAGAGATGTGTATAAATAAAGGTATAGAAAAAGTAATATTTCAGTACGATATATAGGAATAAATAAGAAGATACAAAATATTAAATTGGTGATATATAAGACTGTGTATAATTTTTCAAAGCATCAATATATATATTAGTGAGTAAATTAGAAAAATCATCAGATTATGTCTGGGATTCCATTGAATACATGAAAATAATTTTTTCTTATATAATAATAACTTTGATGATGTGTAAAAAGAACCTAAGGATTTCAAAGGTTATTTAATATCCTTTTAAATGACATGTGAGATTAAAATTTAATCATAGGGAAAAAAGATTAATTATAATAATTCAAAGAAAATATTTACTTCCCTAACTATAATGATTCTATGTGACTAAGCATTGATTTAAAATGATATTGGTCTTGGTAGTTAATGTAAATATTCATCCATGAGGTATAATTAGCACGAATATTATTTTTCATGTGAATATGTATATGTGGAAGATAATATGTGAGAATTAAAAATGTTATAAAGAATATTATTTTTAGAAGAACATGATTCTTTATGGTATGTAAATAATAAGATAATTGAGATAGAATAATATCATAGAATGATACTGGAGGTTGTTTATATAAGAGTGTTTCATAAAATCATTAATAATCAACGGTGGAGAACATATCAGAAGTTATTTTGACAATTTTTTTGAATGAGGATAACAATGGTGATTTTTATGAAAATTAAAAATCAAATATTATAATTATCCGTTTGATATATGTTTATTATATAAATAAATGACATGGTGACACAACTAGGTAAACATGGTGTGAGTGTTTTAATAATTCTATGAATATGTAGTGATAATAAGACAACATAATATTATTTTTGTATATAATGGGATGAAGAATATCATATACATTCGATCCATTGGGTACTTTTTCTTTCATAGGTAGTCATTTTTTAAGATGATTTGTTTTATGAAAGCATGTAATAAGTTTGTTCTTCAATGAACTAGTTGGTTCCAACATTATATTGAGTTCTAAGATATCCCCTATATGTATCTTCATATTGAAAATAATAGAGGAACCATGTGTGTAGGGGTAGGGGATAACAACCCCCAAACACCTAAGATATAGTTATCCATAATGGTTGTTAAAATCATTATAAAATTCATTTTCTTCATAATTGTTTTTGTACTGAATAATTTGAGAGACTATTGTTGAACATGCACTAGAGTGGTTGTGTTTTAAGGAAATAAAAGTCAAAAACACTAATTAACCCCCCCCCCCCCACCACTATCAGTGTTGGGAATAATCCAAATGACCCTAACAGATAGTAGATAGAAATATATATACCTCATATCAAGGATTTTGGGGGTTTACATGGTTCTTAAAACCTCATATGGGAAGAACTTAGGTTACTTAAGTCATGTGGTGGTTTCTAAGAGATAAAAAATATTAAATGATATAATACATTACATAATCATAGATTTAGATCCTAAACCTATCGTGCACCTCTAAAAAATCCGATAATCATACTATTATTGCTACATAATAATCATTTCCACCACAAACCACATAACAAAATATTATCCAATCATACTAGAACCACATCATTCTTCCTATTTTAAAATTCATTAATCACAAAATTTATAAAATTTACTTATTTTAATTTCATTTTCTATATAATAATAATATTCACAACACTAATCAAGTTATCCAAAACATTTTTCATTTTTAACATTATCAACAGAACTACATTACCCATTAGTAACATTAAATTTATTCAATTATGTTATTACATGTCCATAACCATGGAGACTATAACTTCTGAATGACACTAATTTCACTAGAACACTACATCAACAAATTACAACCCAAACTCCTATAAAAAATCATATTCAATTATGAAACTACTATATTTATTCAAGAATATAGTATTTACATAATAAAAAAATACATGTCACATTAAATTACAACTAATTATTAATGTTATTAGTTAAAAAAACAACTACAATCATATAAAATTATATAATGTAAAGAGATAAAAATAATTAATAATTCATATATATCACATAAAACCATTATAACACCTATGTTTAGATTCAATTATTATTCTATAATTAGTTAAATAACATATCCTTACTCAAATAAATTCTAAATAATTCTAAAATTAGATCAGAAACAAAAAATAAAATAGAAAATCTAAACAATGCTTCTTGACAGAAGATCAAAACATCACAAAACCAAAATGATATGGAAGTAAAATATCAAACATCTATTTTTCATAATGATTGTCTAAGAAACCTATGATACATAATATTCCTATAAAACATCAATTATAACCACACATCAACTACTACCATGGGATCTTGAGAAGGATAAATGAAATAATAGAATAAGATGAGAGGAAAAGAGTATCTTAGTGTATATAATTTCAATGTCAAGGGAAGGTGGACTTAAAGATTATTCAGAATTACTCAAGGTAGACCACATTTCATCTTAGGGTTGTAATAGATATAAGAGAACTCAATGATAGTGAATAATCATTTAAATATATAATTAAATAAATAGGAAACAAATCATGAAATTTTACCCCAAACCACTGTCACAATCTAACTAAATCTACCCTAACCCGAGATTATGATCCTATATGTAACATAAACAGAAGGGAATTGTTGGTCCCCATGTTTTAGAAACTAGTACATGATAATCATGTGTACACAAATAGTAATTAATTCACCCAATTAAGAAAAAATAGAAATTGAATTCCACCCTAATATTCTACATGACCACTATATACGTTGAATGATCACAGACAAAAAATAAACAGTTAGAACGATAAGAAAAAAATGTGTTCATAAAAAACAACATAACCCATGAATCCTAATATAATAATATCCATTTTAAAATAAAAATAACTAAATTTAATCACTGATATGGAATAATAAAAAGTATAAATATAAAACAGAAATAGATTACAGTCTTCAACCACTCATCTCTACATGTCTATAAGAAAGTTTATTTTCTAGGAACCACCACCACCACACTCAAATTAAAATCCTGAGACCCACCTCTACATCAAAGAGGATCCCAAAAAGATCAAAAAACTTATATAGTAATAATAGTAAAAGACTAGTATGTATCCTCCCCATACCCAATTCATACTCTTGAATGATTAATACATGAAATTCAAATTTGAACTAAATATATGAAAGTATGGTTTAGTTTTCCTATAAACAAGAATCATGAAATTTCTAAATAATCACCTTATATTAATTTAATATGAAACATACTATACTAATTAATTATTTTGAAACATTACCATGAAGGAGAGGAAAAAAATTAGTTCATTAAAACCACGTGAAAAAATTAATTTCAAGACAACCCATGTTCCATAAATATTTGAAATATCTATTGTTTCATTAATAGGAAGTAGGTAAATCCTAGAGAAGAATAATATTACATTATAGAAGAAATTTTATTCAAAATAAAAACTTAATAAAGTATATGGACGAATTTACTCAGTAAATATTTTACATCATTACAAAAATAATAAAATCATCTGATAGAGATAATCATAATTTTATGCTTTTTATCTAAAATATACATTGATTAATTTAAAAATTAAATAAATAATGAAAATAATTATCAATGAATTGTGTGTAACAAAAAATCCTAGTAATCATCATAAGAATAAACCAAGGTAATTAAGGTCAATTTCACCCAAGGATTCACATACTATCATAGTGATGAAGCCAACTATAAAAAATTGAGCATGAAAGATACATGAGAGAGCTATGCCACTCTAAAGTAGCATGTTGACTCCCATATTATGGAACCAAAAAATATCATAATAATTTTTCATTATTGTGTGATAATACATTTATATGGAGAATGTAATAATTTACTAGTATTATATGTCCTAGTATTCCCTCTCTATGTGCTTGAGGTTTCCCATGTCACAAAATAGAAGGTGAGAAAATAAAATAATATATAAGTCAACAAGACATATAACACAGATCATCCAATAAATAAACTAATATCAGACCTTGGAGACCTGAAAAGAAGAATTCCCTTTACTAACATTAATAAACAAACCATATCCTACAATATCCATAATAATTTCATAGAAAAACCTCATTCCAAACTCAAACATCAGAAACAAAAGGGTCATGACTTGATGTTTTGAAATGAACAAGTAAACTTAAAATATTTTCTAAGTAATATATTAATATCATTAATCATTTAATTATAAAGAACAATATTGAAGTATAGTTTTTAAATTAATAATTAAATCATTTTAGAAATATAAATATTTGTAACCCAAATGAATTTTACTAATAGAATAAGTCATCTTCAAAATGAGGAAACAGGTTCACAGCCCCTAAAATCCTTGATTAAATCTAGATAAAAATAAATTATTAATAATAAATCATTTTTTAATAAAATAAAATCTAGATAAAAAATTAAAATATATCATTTAAATTTCATCAAACACATAGTCTGCATTCTTTTATGGAAAATGGATTTAAGGTGTTTTATCATAAACAAACCAATGCTTATCAATAACATTCAAGGGAAACATTTAGATAACCATATGAATAATATTTATAAATATATTAGTATCTATTATAATAAAAAATGATAAAAATCGATCAATCACCCATCATATAATACTTATATTGAAATTCATGGGTCCACCGACCTAGATCCATAAAACTCCCAAGTGGGAGTTTTATTCCACCACAAATACAAGATGTAAATTTCACATCAATAGAAAGAATATTCATCTTAAAAAATAAAAAAAATATGAATTTCAGATTTAATTAAATATGTGCAAAATAAAATGAGATCTATGAAGAAAAAATTAGGTCTTACCATCCTCTCTCCACGATGAATCCAATTCCCACAATGGAAAATAGTTACGATCAATATCAAAGAAGATATGAAAGAAAATATTATATAAAATGATTTGACAAAGAAGATAATATATATATGTACATATGAATGAATAATATATATAACTGAATATATATGTATATATATACATTACTATATAAATATAATTTAATATATATATATATATATTTATAATAAAATTACATTTTCATTTCATTTATTTATTTACTTTCTGAGAAATTTAAAAAAATATGACTACTAATATTGTATTTAATTAGCACAAAAATAATCAAAAAAATAATTTTTCACTAATTAATTTAAAATAACAATATATTCATTTAATTTTAATAATTAAGGTTATTTCCATTAGAATAAAAAAATCATAAACTAATAATTATAATTTAAAAATGACACATTACAAAATCCCCACTATTAAAACATTCCATACCTCGAGAGCCTTGTAAAATTCATTGAAAGAAAAAACATACACCAAAGGCGGTGTCCCATTATAATAAATATATTTACACCAAAACATTATAAAAGTTCTCATTAAAACTCCACACATCTGTGAGATCCTACCAGCCATAAAAATATCTATTACACTAAAATGTAATATCATCACAATGAAATCCACACCAATGAAAGCTCATCAACCAGGAAGAATTCCTAATAGAAAGGAATCAATTAAATCACTAAATACTCTTAAAATAGACATATTTCTTGAGATAACACAATCCTATAAAAATAAATGAGAACCCAAATATCATAAAATAAAATTCATATTCTTTGAACAAGGATTACTTATTTTAAAACCAATCAGGTATAACAAACAAAAAAATCCCTTAAAACCACAAGATTTAGTATTTACGAAGAACAAAAAATATTTATAATTATATAATAAAAATATATTTTATTTTTTAAAGGTGCACATTTATTTTAATAAGATAATCTAAAAGAACATAATTTCATCCATGTGGTTTCTTATTACCAATATACCCAAAATTATTTTTAGAAATACACCAATTAAAACTGTTTTATTTTCTAAATGAAATATATGGGTAGTATTATTGATTAAAAGAGGAAAAAATAGGGTTGATTGAAAATTAACCATATCAAAACAATTAAAATGTTTAAATACTATATATCCTTGATTTAAAAAACACACTTGTCCATTAAATTAATCGGTAAACCCTTTTTAATTTTTTTTTTCCACAGTAATAAATTTCATAGATAGAGATATGTATATTTTTTAGAAACAATTATATTGATGTTAAGCACCCTTAATTTTATATAATATCATTATAAACTAAAAATTTTAAATTTGAAAACCCAACACTAAAGGCAATTTATCTTAAATAGTAACAATTGTAAGTAAACCCCCATTTAATATAGTAAACACATGTGTTTTTTATGATTTATTTAAAAACATTACACCAACTTTAATACTACTCTAATTTCAAAAACACTAATATACCTTTTATTCAAATTCCCAAATCTCCAAAAAAATAACCTTTCGACAATAAAACATTTATGATAATGTAATTCAAATAATTTAAAATTTTCAAATATAAAATAACAAATTTTTGCATCAATAAAACATAAATTTTGTAATATTAATCATCCATATAAAAAGGAAATACCACCTATATATTTTAAAAAGTCAATTAGAAAAGGCACAACATTAGAAATAAAATGCTAAAAACATAACATTAAAATTACATCAATCATAATTTATAATAATAACATATCAATAAAATAACCTCAATCGATCATATATATAAAATAAAATCTGATAAAAGAAACTTGAGAAAATATAAAAACCATTAGTATCAATATATGAAATCTATAAAATCAATATAATACATTAAGTGACAAAAAGAAAGGTAAAAAACAAAAAACTGCACCATTCCATATACAAAGCCTATATTCATAGTCTGTTTCCCATGTATAATTCCCATGTATCTTATTGGATCCTCTCCTAAATTCCTCTAAAGCTTGAATTATATCCCCATAAAAGAATAAATGAAACTGAAACAAAAATTACAGATTCATGGATTTCCCTTGAAACCCAAGGTTTGATAAAAATAAGTGATGTTTAGACACATAATTGTATATATATCCTTAGTTACAAAAACATAGTCTACTATATATGTCGAATCCACAAATAGTATAACATAGAACTAGGATTTGATAACATTTCTTTACAAACAATCCCAGGATACTTACGACCTGGTCACTAAATCTAATTCACAACATGCCCCATAGGGAACTCTCGATCTCCATGTGTTGGTGATTGGTTTATGGGTATTAAATATTCACATCGGGGAATGAATTATCCTAATTAAATACAAATTTAAATTATATAAATACATATTTATGGTATGATAAATCCATACATTATATTATCATGAATACAAATAAAAAATTCCATAAATAAACAGAAACAAAATGGAAAATAGTAATATAACCTAACTTATGCCTCACAATATATAGATATAAAATTTTAAATAAAAATTCCAAAATAAAATTATTAAAAAAGTCTAATACATTAGATAAAAAAATTCACATAATAGATAACAAAACAGAACTTCCCCTATCTTTACGACAGGAAAATATTTCTAGTGCATGGCACTACTACCACATTACTGGAATCAGAAAAATGATACCAACCATTACATCAATGATTAACCTGAAAATATTATAAAATTTGTATAGGGATGAGAATAAATTCATACTATTTATCCTCCTCAGATCTCATAAAAACTCATTTAATATTAATCTATGAAATTATAGTTTCAACAAATTATATGAAAATATGATTGTATTTTTTAATAAATATAAAACATTGATTCTCAATAAAAGCCATTCTTTAAAATGATGTTGAGAAATCCTAGATAAGGGTAATATTAAATTTTAGAAAAAATTATATTCAAAATACTAACATTAGAATGTGAATAAATTTTTTTATTAAGGAAATAATAAACATCATTTCAACAACCGATAAATCATATAAGGGTGATAATCATATCTGTATACTTTAATCTAATTTTAAAATTTAATAGAAATAAAAAAAATGAAATTAATAGTTAAAATCACTATCAATGAAGATGGGATAACTATATATCATAGTTACCATAACTATAATAACATAAGGGAACTATGGTCAAGGGATACCAAGGATACCTATACATTCTCATTGATCAAACCAATCATAAAATGGTTTTAATTAGGGTACAAGGGGGAGCTACATCAATTCCTAATGTCATGGTGACTCCCATATGATGGCGCTAAAACCATATCATAATAATGATTAGTTAGTTTTCATAATCCTTTCATATGGAGAACATAACTAATTCCTAGTGGCGCTTGTCTTAGGGAACCCAGGCTACAGAATCTATGTTTACCATGTCAAAATGGATGTGAGAAATAAATCTACAATATATATCAATATTTTATATAACACACATCAACCAACACACAAACTGATATCTCTACTATAAGATCCCTAAAATAAGTAACCCATTTTATCACCATGATAAATAATATGACCATGACATTTAAATTCCAAAACCATTTCTTAACAAAACTTCATTAAAACTTTAAACATATTGAAAAAGGGGGCATGACTTATTGGGTTGAAACAAACTACCAAAGTAACAATATTTTCAAGATAACACTTTCAATACTATAAAGATTGAAAAAAATTAAAATTAATGAAATTTAATTTTTAAATGAAAAACACAAATCTTCTAATAAATATTAAAATAGATTACATAAATTTTATTTACTAATGGTATAAGTAAACTTTAAACAAACCAAATAGGTCTATAACCATAGAAAAAATGATAAAATATTAATGAAAATTCATTATAAATTTGGAGTCATTATTTAATAAAAATAAAATTTTGTTACATCGCTTAAATATATCATTGGTCATTTATCAGACACTTAGTCTCTAAGATTTTTTGGAAAGAAGATTATAGGTGTTTTTGGATAAAGAAACCACTGGATAAAAAAGAGATTTAAAAGAAATTTTTTTTTAAAAAATGATAATAATAAATATCATAGTATCTCTTTTAAAACAAATATGGATCAACATTGATCAGGAACCCATTATATGAAATAAGAAGATAAATTCATGGAACTACCTATCTTAATTTTTTCAACATATAAGTTGGTGTTTTATTCCAGCACATAGAGGCGATTCAAATTGAACATTAATAATAACAATCATCATCTTCGATGATTAAAATATGATAATCATATTTAATTAACTATTTATAAAATACTAAAATTAATTTTAAAAAACACATAGGGCTTACCTTTGCCTCTCCGAGAACAATCCAACCCCACCTACGTTGCATCATTTTCATTAATATCATTGTAGATAATTAATAAAAAAGTGTTGAAAAAATTAAGAGTGGGTGGATAATATATATATATATATATATAAGCACACACATAAATATATATATATATATGAATATATAAAAATATATACCTATATATATAAATTAATTAAATTTTCATTTTATTTATTTATTTACATTTATCACAAATAGAAATTATAAAAATAACTTTATTATTTTCAATAATGCCAATAAGTATTCAAACATAAAAAAATTAATTATAAAATTATGTGGACTTAGAATATTGTTTTAATTTTCAAAAAATCATCTTCTTTACATTATAAAAAAATCATAAACCAAATATTATAGTTTAAAATAGATATGGTACAATCTCCCCACTATAATAAATTTACATAATCAAAAAGTCTGAAAAAATATTAATAAAAGAAACCAATTACACATTAAGGGTTGACCTCATATACTAAATAGATTGAAACCTAAAAATTTTATAATCATTAATTAAAAAATCATAGATAGGTGAGATCCTCCCCACCCAAAAAATATACTTTACTGTAAAACAATATCATTAAAATGATAACTATTACAAAGAAAACTCATCATAAAAGAGTAATTCCAAAACGACATTAATAAATTCAACCAAAAAATGCTCTTAAACAAGACATATCAGATGAAATTTCACACTCTTTAAAATATAAATGTAAATCATGGGACTGTAAGACATAAATTATATTCTTTTACAAAATATTAGTCATTTTATAAGGGGTTGGGTATAACCCATAAAACTACACATAAAACCACGTGATTTAGTATTTACCTATAAAATCCAAAATCATCCATTTCCATGATATAAACCAAATTCATTTTAAACACTCAAGGTACCCTCTTCATTGATAATAAGAAATTAACATCAAATATTTTCATACAAAAGGTTATTTTTTACCATCATAGCAAAATAGGATCCTTTAAAAATAGAACTTATAAAAAGTAAAAAGAATAAATTAAATACATTGGTGTTCTTGTTAATTTAAAGAGATTATGAAGTGTGAATCAAAATAAAAGAGTCCAGATAAAAACATTTACAAGGAAAAAACAATATGTGGACAAGATTTTCAAACAGAGTAGTCTATAAAATTAACTACAAATCCCTTTCCAATTTGGTTTCTACTACAAAAAGTCACATATCCCAAGCTATGTAACTTTTATATTGATGATTATAATGATGATAACCTGACTTGAATTTATGGATTCTGACCACAAATTAAGAATTTTATATCTACAAACCAAATTTTAATGAAATTTTATCTTAAATAGTAAATGTTTTATGTCAAAAAAAAAATAACAAAGATAATACATTCCTCCAAATATTTATATATATATATATAGATTTTCAAACACCTCTAATTCCAATAAAACTATTATCACACAAATTCTAATTTCGAAATATTACAAAACATTAACCATCCCATTAAAATCAATCATCAGAAAATTTATTATATTGTATTACACTTATGATAATGGAATACACCTATTTTAAAACCATATATTATATAAAAGAAGATATTATATTTCACCAAAACCACATGAAATTCCAAAAGTCATCAGCCATTTAAAATGGTGAAACTCACCTTTATCATTTCAAAATTCATTTATTAAATGATAAAAACTAAAAAAAACACAAAAGGAAATAACATAAAAATGGGACCAAACATTGTAAAAAATATAATATCTCATGAAAATCACCTCAATTGATCCTATATTTAAAATAAACTAGGATAAAGGTAAATTTTTAATATTTAAACACAATTATTATCATTAAAATCATTCCATAAAATTAATAAAAACATTAATAAACACCAATAAATGTAAATACCTAAAACCCACACCCTTCCAAATACATGGTTTCTTTGAATAGTATTCATCCCAAGTACACTATCTAGGAAACTTATTTTACCCTATTCTATCTTCTTCAAAAGATGAAATCATACATATATAGAAGGATAACTAAAACCAAAAACTAAATTTAGACATTATAGAATACCCCTAGAAACTAATGTTTTGTTATGAAAGAAATTCTTAATCTTCATGTGTTAAAAATTAATTCAATCAAATGTAAACAAGTGGGAAAAAATATTCTTCATGAAATAATAATAAAAAAAGTAACTTCCACCTAGATGTTTGGCATGACTACTCCTTCTTTTAAATGATCGTGTATACAAAAACAATAGTTTCAACATTAAATGTAAGGACCCTGATCCTAGTAGTACTAAGCCAAACTTTACATTATTAAATTGATAATAAACATAATGAACGGTTTCCCAAAGGACCATGTAGTTTAGTATTCATGAATGACTACATACATTATTTAATTTCACACAAAAATTGAAAACATAAAATACAATACATTATTTTCCTTGTGAATTCCATTATTCCCTTTATAATATCCCAACATATGAATCATTAACCATTTATTGGCTTCCTTTAAAAAAGAAACATAACAAATGGGTGAGGTCATATTCTCAGTAAGGGAATGTATACAGTGGAAACAAAAATAGGAAGCAATAATATGTAAATAATAAATAAAATTCATATAATTACATATAAATAAAATCATGAGATAAAAATTATTGATGGATATAAAAATAATTCAAATAACTAGATAGAAATCATTAACTGATTTCATAATTTTGGAATGCAAATGTCAAACATCTAAAACATACCTTTGAGGCCTCATTCTAAGTTATCTTAAACATACCTTCAATGCCTCATACCATGACATCTTATGTAAATAGTAAAGGACTCATCCAAAAACCAATCTAGTTTTTCTAATGAGACCTACTGATGCATCAAGGTGATGTGTAATTCTAGGATACACCCATCACTTAATACATCCAATGCATTACTCATATTAAAGGAGTGAATCAAAATCACTATAAATATTCATGTTTAAAAACAATCGTAAAAAATGTCAATATTTTCTCGAATAAACAATCATAATCAATAACATCCAACGTAATATAAAAAATTGTATCAAAATTGTACATCCCAAGAAACAATTATCATACACCATCTAGATAAATAAAATTTATGTTATCATTAGAGTATATCCTTATCATAATATTTAACAATGTATGTTTACATATATGAAAATACTTTAAAAAGATCACTGGAAAAGTTTTTGAGGAAAATGGAATTTATACATTGAAATATAAAATATTTCACATATAATAGGTAAAAAAATTTACTTCAAAATAACATTGTAATCATTTAAAGGATGAATTGAATTATTTACTGATCATAATAATTTTAAATTCTATTCATTTTATAGAAGTTAAAAATGCATTCCTTTCAAACATTTGTAAAAAGAAAAAATGCATCATTCTTAAAATAAAAAGAATATTCAGTTTAATTTTTTTAAAATAAAAAAATGGTTAAAATTTTATTTTATAAATAAATGGATAATATTAAAAACATATTATAATACATTTTAATTAAATAGGTACATTGATGAAAAAGAGTTTTTGACCAAAGAGAGAAAAAAAGTCAAGATTTTCTAAAACAATTCTCAGTTATTTAATGTAATAAAGAGAGTAAAATAATTTTATTAAATTAAACTTTCATGAATACAAATAGTATAATATAATATAATAGGTTTAATATCAAATAATTCCCCCAATTTATACATAAAAAATTATATATAATGATGAGATTGTGAAATAAACCCATTACCTCTTGTTTAAATTCCATCATACAAATCCAAACCATAAGAAAATTAAATATATATTTATTTTAAATATATTAGATAATAAAAATAATGTATATAAAAACATATATGACATACTTATAATTCTTTGTCACCTGTTTATTAATTTTTTTTTGATAAATATCATTTTTTTGGGTTAATAACTACATCAATTTTTATCTATGTATTTGTTTTATAGTTTAATTATTTCTACAATGATCAAGGTTCAGTAATATAAGTAAATTTAATAATTATATAAATATAATATATATTAATTATATATATATTTATATAAATCCATTAAATGTACATATAGAAAAAATTATTTACACCATTCAGGGAGATGGTGGGTCACATGTACGCATGAACGTTGTTTTCACTTTTAGAATGATGGAAAGGAAAAAAGGTAGATAATTATTAAACTCTATAATATAATTATTATATCATGAAAATTATTATTATTCATCAAATATAACCACATTACCATTTCTGTAAAATAGAAAGGAAAAATGAATCCCATTGTTTAATTGAGGTGGTAGTCCACACGTATGAATGAGAAACATTGTCGTTTAACAATGGGTTGGAAAGTAATAAGGTAGATATGAAATTATCTTTAAAAAATATAATTATAACACAAAGAACATTTATAATCCTTAAACGAATCATAATTCCAATATATAAAAGATAGTGATGAAAAATTAACTATATCACTATGTTGAGACGGTAAGTTGTACATACACACATGTGATAGTTTAAATTCCCATTTGATAGAAAAGAGGGTTGATAATTATGGTTTCATAATCATGATAAAATTTATTTTTATTTAGGATAATTATTTTACCATTTTAGGATAAATTCAATGGATTTCTAGAATGTAAAATAAGAAGTGAAAAAAGAAAGACATCAGTTAAGGTGATTACCTCTTCATTGGAGGAACTCCTTTTGATCTCCTCTAAAGGACCGAAACGATGGTATAAATGGGAATAAAAGAACCTATATAATGTGGTTTAGGATGTTGGGACAATAATTTTTAGAGTTTTTTCAATATATAAGGATAGTTTTGTGTAAATATGAGAAAGTAGTTGTGTCCCTTTATAAGTGGAGGAGAGGACACACTTGTAATTTCTTAATAGAATAAAATATAACAATGATATTTCCAATAAAAATGTATATATATCTGAATATATGATTTTATAATGTTATAATACCATAAAAAAATATAATATCTAGAAGACTAAGAAGTTTTTTAAACCTTATATTTTAATTTACCCACACTGTTATCTCATTTGATCTTTAACTGCAGTAATGAGTTTTTTACTCGTAAAGGGTTATAATATTACTTATAAGGTAACATTTGAATTATAAATGGAAACATGATGATATTTTTTACCATATATTACCCCTTTAAACTTTTTAAGATTATAATGTTTTTAAAATAATTTAAGAAAATATTTTTCCGTAATATATCTTTTATATCAATTTTAAAACTATTTGATTAATTTAACTTAAGATAAATAAAGAAAACCCATTAATTCAAATACAATCCTATAACAAAACACCGATATTTGATAATAATCTAAAATATCCTTGAAACAATATAACTCATTAAAATTATATAACTTTTAATATTTTTAAAATCATTTATTTCATTTTTACACTAATTGAAGAAATATTGTGTCAGTGTTGCATAAGAATTTAAGGTAATTAAATAATTAATAAAAATTACAAATAGATTTTCATTATTAAAAAAATTACATTATTATCAAAATAATAATTTATATTCATTAAAAACCAATTTTATTTCATATATGAACATGTATGGCATTTTTAAAAGAGAGTGCTATTTTTTATTTTCCTTTAATTAAGATATCCTATAAGAAATATTCATTGAAAAATGTACCTTAAATAAATCAATTTAGATACTAAGGTGATAAGGGTATAATTTATTTCATCCATTAATAATTAAAATGAAATATTATATCTTTACCATTTAGTTTTAACCTATATTAAACTGATTTACCATTTTCTAAGGAGAATAATTTGACTATGGTTACTATTTATAGTGTTTAAAAATAAAAGAATCCAATTTACCACATTTAAAACAACTAATTATAAATATTGAATGCACTTTATAAATTTAATCTCTATAATTAGTAGAAATTAATTTCAAAATAAGTCCTCAAAACGTGATAAAAATGGCTTTTTGAACTATATCGTTTTTTTGCATAAATCCTGATTTATTTTTCTCCCATGCATATTGAAAATATTTGATGAATGTGAAAAAAATTATTAAATATATAATATGTAAATTTCCTTAAAATAATTAACCAGTATTTAATAATATAATTAATTAATATAAAAACACATGGTAAGGATAAAAACTAATTTTTTTAAAACGTTTCCTTTATTTTCAATTGATTTTTTTCATTAATAATTATTTCATAACAAATGAAATTATTTTATGCAATTTAAGTCCATAAATATTCAGAATTTAGTTAGTCCTATTAATAGATTCCAACACAATTTCTAGGTGATGACTACAAAAAAATATTTTAATAGAACATCATGGTTTTCATAAAATCAATATTGTGTGTAACAAAATCTATCAAATAAATAAAATTTATTAAAGAGGAATGTAATAAAAATATTTGTGGGTTACATTTTACAAATTTTATAATAAATTCACCCAAATAAATCCATTAAATTTATCAAAAAATGAGGATACCTTTGCTTCATTGAATCCTAAGTTTCCCACATAGCTTCCTCAAATTTATGGTTTCTCAAAAAAACATTAACCAGGTGAGTTGTCTTGTTTTGTATAACTTTCCCCCTTTGATCCATAATTTCTATTATTTATTCCTCATAAGTTAGATATTCTAATAGTGGTATAACTTATGAGTTTAGTACATGTGGTGGATCAGGTATATACCTTCTGTGGAGAGAAGCATGGAACACATCGTGGACTTAGGAGAGGTCATGTGGAAGTGTCATACGATAGGATAATGTCCTGATACAATCATAAATCATGAAGTGAACAATATACCTTAGTCATTCCTTTATTTCAAAATCTCATCACCCTCTTCCTTGGATATATTCATTGGATAACATTTTCACTAACATCAAACTATAGATATTTCTGTTGATTGTCAGCAAAACATTTTGGATGACTCTAAGCTATAATTATGTGCTAATGAATGGCTATAACCTTCTCTGTCATTTACTAAACAAGGTAAGGTCTCAATATATTTAATTCTACAAATTTATTCCCACATGTTGGAGTTATATAAGTTTTTATAATAAAGGAATTCATAATGATCCATCTGAATACTTAAGTGAAAGCTATCATTTTAAGAAAATTCCAAAAAAGGAAGATGTTGATCGTAACAACCTTTGAAATCCATAGAGAAATATTTCAATATATACTATAGAATTTGAATTTTCCAATCAAACTGACCATCTATCTAAGGATAATAATTAGTTCTCAAAATATACTATGTATGTAGATCTCATTGACGACTTTTCAAAAAATTTGAGGTAGACCTCAAATCACATTTATATAAAACAGAATGTAGCAATCCATGAAATCATACCAGTTAAATTATATAAATTCTTCCATGTTGATCAAGATATAAGTAATATCTAGAGGAAATAATTTGTGCTGAATTCATATAGCGATCAATTACAACCCATATAGTAATTTTCTCTTTATATGTTTTGGGTAGTCCAATGAAGAAATCTATGGTTATGTTTTCCCGTTTCCATTTTATTGAGGAAATGGTTGTAACATACCCTTATATCTCTATCCCTAATTATTAACATGGAGATATACCAATAAATTAGAAACATATTCTGAAATATATCTCTTCCGGTTGACCCACCATAAATACTCTTTTAAATATATATAAATATTTATAATTCTATAATGAATACATAATGAAGAATTATGAGCTTAATCCAATATATCATTCTTCAAATATTGTACATATGGAAGACGTACACGGTTCATGAACCTTATCATGTCATCAAAATATAGTATAAATTAAGTATTATTCTTCTCTTTCTTCAACAGCTAAACATATTCCTTCCACACCTATTTAATTCTCACATTGTTAGATGGTAAAACACTCATTTTAGGAAGATAAAATTTATCCCCTTCCATTAATATTTCAAGATCTATCCTTTTTAGATCCATAAATATTATATCTCTGATTATCCTCATCATTTATAATCTAGTTATATCATTTTAACAAGGATAATCTTCTATCTTGTTTTCCATCCTAGGGCGGTAATATATTGATTATTCATAATCAGTAATCATCTCCAATCGTATTATCATTTGAATATTCAACTCTTTATTTGAAAAAAATTAAAATTATAAATTATGATGAGTATATATGTCACATATTTCATTGAATAGATATTTTCTCTATATCATTAAAGTAAAAAAATTAATGCAGTTATCTCTAGGTCTTTAGTTTGGTAATTTTACTAATAGTAATTCAATTTGTATGAGGCATAATTTATCACTGCATAATTTTTCTTGAAAACACATCCAAATCCCTTCACAGAGGAATCATTATAGATAAAAAACCCTTATCCACTATAGGGTAGTGTATGAAATGGTGGATTAACTAACCTTATCTTTAGTTCTTTTCAATTTTTCTCACTTTCACCCATCCAATTGAACATGGATCTCATATGAATTAATATGGTTAGTTGTTTGGACATCCATGTGAAATTATTCAAACGGATTTGATAATAACAATCTAATAAAAGAAAATAAATGATCTCAGACACAATGGTCGATATTTTACAACATTCAATAACTTATATTTTGATTGATCTCTATATATAGACATACATTAGATTATATGAACTAAGAATGGAAAAAAATAACCAAACTTAATGCACGGAAAATTTTATATAAAACTTTTCCTTTCATAAGGCCTTCAGTAAAATCCTAACATGATCTTCATGCTCTTATATTCTCCTTGAATATATAGTAATATCATCTATAAAGACTACTAAAAGCTGAAAATTGTATTATCTAAAAACTATATTCATTAAATATAGGAGGATTTAGTAAAACCAGATGTAATCACTATAAATTAATAGTGTCCATACATTGTACAAAATGATTTATATGGTATATCATCCTTCTAAACCCTCAATTTATGATATAAAAAATGAAGGTCAATCTTGGAAAGGTATTTAGATCCATGTAGTTGATCAAATAAGTCATCCATATGTTGAAAAATATAATTTTTCTTGATAGTGATCCTATCATGTTCTCAATAATAAATATATAGATTCATTAATATGTCTTTCTTGTAAAAAAAGAATAGGTACAACCCATGGCGACACACTTGGAAGAATTAAACCCTTGTCAATATATTATTGGAGCTTCTTCATTAATTCTTGAAACTCAATCGGGGAAATTATATACACCATATTTATAATAGGTGTTGCGTCATCTATGACTTCTATTGACAAATAAACTTCAAAATTCAGTGGTAGACTAGGAAAATATTCTATAATGACATCTAACAACTACCACTAAATAAAAATATCATTGATATCATTTTTTTCCCAGCCATATATGATAATGAACCCCATTGAATAGAAATCCAAACCTAAATAATGGATGTGATTTCCATTAGAAGTTCATATATACTGTAAAAATTATATGTGAGCATAGGTTAGTTCACAATTTCAAATGTGACTAACCATTATAATCAATTGATTTTGGATTTATATATAAAAAGTTAATCCATTCCTATGAGAACATAAAATTTTACAAGAACGAGAATAAATAGATTTGCTGGTAGAACTATCCTACAAACCTCTATTAAAGAGGAGTTGCATTCTTGAGAAGTGAACATCGTACTATTAAGAGTTTTGTTAGCCGAAAAATATATAATGTTTTATGTGATGATGAGATACCCTTATAAAACTATTCAGGTATAAAATACTGGGTAAAAACATGATCAAATAAAACATTTTAAATTCTAGAGTGGATGATAAGTGTACTTTTTTTCCACGTCTCTAGGAACTTCTACATATAATATAGTAATTGGATAAACTTGACCTTGTCCAAATTTATAATTTTATTATAGGTTCCCATTAAGTTTTGGTCATTGGTTGTAACAGAATCCCATCTCTTTATTGTTAAATCATTGTACATTTTATGGATTCTCCCTTAACTTTTCATTCATGAAAATGATATATTTTCTTCTCCACACAAGAAGAAAACTTCTTTTCCTTTTAAACATAGTCCAAGGTTTTCATTTACATAAGTACCAGATGTTGGAAAATTGTTATTTTATTTCTTCCCCTTATCTAATTTTTCTCTTCCATCCTTTTCTTACCACAATTTCATTTGAATCCATAACACATGGAAAATTATTTATCCATATTGATAGCCAAAGATATTATATCCTTTTATAATTAGAATAATTGAGATACCAGGGGCCTTTGAAGGATTATCTTAATCTAGTAAAATAGATGGTCAACAAATCTCTTTGAATTATGTTTATAGTCTATACCATGCCTAACAATCCTTATAAGGTTAGCTTCATACTTAGAGAAATTTACCTCATTATATTGACTCAGACTCAAGAATTTTGTCTCCACATCAACTCATTTTTTGTGAGGAAAATATGTTTCTAAGATGTATTTTTTAATATCATTCAATTTTATTCCTTATATTTCCTCTACATCCATAGTGTTTTAAATCAATGGACCTTATTTATTCGCATCCCCTGAGAGATGATAAACCACCATGAAAATATTCTCCCATTGATTACTTCCCAGTGTAAGAAATGCATTCTCTAAGTAACTTATCCATTGTTCATATAAAATTTATTTTTGGTCCCATTGAATGATGGAGGATGTTGATAGAATAATTTCTCTAACACTATCAAAAGAATTGGATCAGTTGGATGCTCTATAGAGATAAGGTTATTTCTCTTTACCTATTTTAGTTCTTTCAATATAGTTATAATTTATTCAACTCCATTTATAACTATAGATCCATCTCAATTATCATTCCCATGAGGGAAATTCCTACATGGATTATTTACATTTATACTATTTCCATTTATTTCGCTAGGAAGTATTTCTAAATAGTGGAATCCACTAGATTAGATTATATCATAATGAATCATAATGTGTTGATGTCTCTATTTTGTATCTAAATATATTCATGTAAATTCATTAAATAAAAGTTCATTCAATACAAGATGTTTGACTGATATTAATTTATTCTATATTTTTTATAGATAAACATTTCATGAAATTTGAATGAAATCATAAATATTAAAAAAAATAATGGAACTTCACATTGTGACACAAAGCGGTGCAACACAACAATTGAAAATGAAGATGAAGATGAGGTTGAATATTGAAGTAAATGTATATAAAGATCAATGTAAAATGATAAAATGGATCAAAAATTAATATGACTCCCATTTAATGGGGGTATCACAAGATTTTTAACGATCGAAGGATGTTTGAGAGGCTCCAAACTGAAGATTTTATTGAAATTGAGGCTTTCAGAGCAGTAAGTACATGGTTAAAATGTAAATCATATACACAATATGTAAATTCTACAATTCATGAACCTATTGTAGGATGTTAAGTAGAAAATCCAGTAATAAATTGGCACATTTTATTTTCATGGAATCTATATGTTTAATATCATGAAATATCCCACACAAATTTTTGACATATCTATTCGATGGGAGACTGATCGTATGACCCAGAAAGGACATTTAATACTATTTTGACTTGGGTAAGCCTATGAATGACTCTAGGGCTTATAAATATAGGTTTCAGGGAATCTTTAAGTTGATTCATTCTATTTATATGTATTTGAAAAGAAAGATGATACCTCTTGTGTTACAAGCCAGATTTCATTCTTCATATATATGATTCTTTTTTCATTCATATTCTCTATAATTCAGTTTATTATTCTTTATCTTATATTATATTATCTACGGATTATTTTTATTCTTTATTGGAAACCACCTGAGGATGACTGGATTATCACGACCTGTGTTTTGGAATGGATCAAACTCTAATGGAATTTCATCTTTTATGATCTACTGAGTGGGATATTATTAAAAAAGAAATTAATAATGGAATTAATAGAGTTGTATCACTTCAAGTTGATGTTTTTTTGACTTGGTAGAACACTTGATACATTTTTCGTATTTCTTGGGTACTTTCAGGAGTGACATACTTGTAAAGTCATGCTATTAAACGGTCACTACAAGGTGCACGATTTTCCTGAAACTGTTCATCCCCTATAGAAAACAATATAACATTGTTCAAAGGGGGAAGTGGTAATTTTCACAAGATTTGAATAGTTTGGAAAACTATAACATAGCCTACATAGTGTGATTTTGGAGGTAGCATCCTCACACTGTTTAATACCTGGTGTACACATGGTTTGGAAAACCATGCAGGACAAACCATACCGTATAGCCATTTTTAAGAATTTCAATAAAATTAATATAAAATAAAATAAAAAAATAAATACATATGCCTCAACTATTCTCCATATAAGACCCACGTGATACCCCCTAGGGGGTCCCCTGGCCATGCAACACACACCCCCTCCGACACCCTCATCTCATGCTGATCTTACACTGAATCTTTGTGATTCATCTTCGATCATCCAAGGTATCGTTCTCTTCTCCTTATCCTCTCATTTTCCAGCTAATTCCCAGTTTCAAATTTTACAGATAGGGTTTGGAAGAAACCATAGGGTTAGGTATAACTTGGATTATTTTCTTATTAATTTAGGGTGTGTGGTGCCCCTCTCATGGCCTGTTGTTTGTAAGTTCCAGCATCTGCCACCGACGGTGAAGTGGATGGGGTCGATTCAGTTCACCTATTCCATCCAAGGTGAGGTTATTTATCCAATTATGAGTTTTCCACCTTCTAATTTAAGGTATTTTAGTGTTATGGAGTCCCATGTATTTTATCCGTAGAGCATAGACATTTTTTCATCATTTTTGAGTCCGTTTTATTTTTTTTAGAGTGCTTGGTGACTCAATGAGGGTGTGCAACCACACGCAAAGGTTTGAGTATATAAATAATATATATATATCTTCTTTTTACATATTCCATAATGGATATGGGAATATGTACATTGTATTAAGAGTTACATATATTGTAATTTTTCTATGTACAAGTGCAGATTAGCTTCGAGGGGTCACCACTCAAAACATATAGTGCCAATGTTATTGGCTTGGACTTCCTTTTGAGGTTGGATTTCTATCCTTCACTTTTTAAATTTAATAATGATTTAAAAATATTTTAGTTGTATACATAAAGTTACATTGATAAAGTATATTTTAATTCTTATATGATTTGTATATTAATGGTAAACATCTTTCTTAATACATAGAAATAATGGTCTTGTAATAAAACTTTTCCAATGGAGGTGTGTTGCCTACAAAAACTCAGAGTGATAGTTTATGTTTATTTATACTGATTCGAATTATTGCATTGATTTTTTCATTATGCATGATTTCATTGTTAGCTGTAATGAACCCCTAATATATTGCCTCTTCTTAAATGGGGTTTTCCTATTTTTATAAAATGGTTGTTTGAACCAAAGTACAATCTATGCGACCTTTGTGTTTTTAGATGGAATGTGAAAGTGTTGTAATGACCATTTCACTCTCAATGTTACCATTTGGTCTTATAAATGTAATTTAAATTATATAATAAATTGAATAAGTAAAATTGGACCAAACATGGTTAACTTGGCATTAGAGAGGTAATTCATCTTGCAGAGCATTATGTAAATGGTTAAGCCTGCATTCTAATTTTAATTAAATGAATGATATTTTGAATTAATAAATTAGATTATTAATATTATGTATATATATATGGGATATATGAATGTTTATGGATGGGATGCATTACCCCATGCTAGTTTTAAAAATGATAGGCCTTTATAGAGGCTAAGAACGATGGTATGGGAGGTCTGGTGAGCATGGAGACTCAATGCTCCTTTACATTAGTGTTGGGTATGGAGACCCTCACCACTAATAATTGAGAATTATGGTAAGGGAGGTATGATGATCATGTTGACTCAATGCTACTTTACATTAGTTTTTCAAATGATGGTAATGAAGGTCCAATGATCATGGAGATGCAATGCTCTTTTACATTGATATTGAGCTAAGTACACCTTGAGTAGAGCTTATCAACTCATTGGATAGTAGTTGATGCTTGTAATTTATATCTCGGTCTACTCCAAAATATATATATATATATATATATATGAAAATTAATAATATATATATATACATACATACATAGAGGTATGATCAAAATCTTATTCCGGCTACGAGCTGAAGCATGTATATCCACTAGTTGTTCTATAGGAACCTAGATGAGTAGTTGTTTATTTATTCAGTACTAGAGATTATTACTATATACCCACACTCTATTTAATTATTATTCATTGTCTAGATTGTTCTAGACATCGGTGGTTCCGGCATACTGAGATTTAAATATCACACCCTCCTCAGGCCACCATTTCACTGGGGTACCTGGATTGACCATTATTGTTCACAAGACTATAGACCTTGGATTATTTCTTATTGATGTGTTTTTGTACGTAGAGTTAGGGAAAATGACTAAGCTATATCTCAAGATGCTCTTGTAGATCACCATTATGATTTTTAGTTATTTTCTATTCCTGAGTCCTATGTTTGTTATATTTTGAAAATCATGTTGTATGTTTACTATTTTAGCTTATATATCATGATATTTACATGAATTCATTATAAACTAGCATTGGATGCTTTTATTAAATTGAATATATTATTCATTCTCTTCTCTGTTATTATTTTTATTTATTTCTTCTCTTGTTGTCTTCTATTTTTATACTTATATAATATCGTGTTATTTCTAATATGAGGGAATAGTCTCTTAATATCACCTCCTGATACCCTAGATGCTCGTCGATGGCCTCTAGCATATAGGGACATGCGCTTCAGACCATTTGACCTACTGTTCCAGCTACCAGTTTGATGGTAAGATGGTTTGGAATGATAAAACATTGTACCAGAGCATAAATTTTTTATTTTTATTACTATTTTGGGATGGTAGACAGAATATTAGGAATGTTTTGAATCATGGTTAGTAGCTGTTCTTAGAACTAATCCCCCCATGTATGGGAAATGACCATGTGACCCGGGATGGGATTGTTTTTCATGATGTTTTCTATTACAGTTGATAAGATTTTACCTATATTGATTTCTATACATTCCCCTTGTTATGATTTATGAAATTCATGTAATTTTTCCTTTGGTTGGGTATGGAAAGGAAGTTGCAATGCATGCATAATACTAGACACATTAACATTAAAATGACATGCCTATTCCATTCTGAGTTGATTCATTTATAATTTTTTCTGATGATTTGATTTTGTGACTTGAGTGATATTCTATTCTATGATTTATACCTTTTTAGTTAATTCATTTGAAAGGATTTTATGTTTTTTTCTTATTATATCATTCTTCTGTGATTAAAATTCCATTCTTTTGTGTTTATAACATGTTTCTATTTTATAATGCTTCTAATAACTTGTTGTTTTCTCAATATTATGTTGATTCTATGGGTTATGTTTAATGGTTTTGGTTATTATATGAGCCAGTTCTTAGTGGTATGATGTATGGATGCCTTATATCTAGGAAATGGTAACCCATGTAATCGAATCATTGCAAAGGGCCAATAATGTTTAAAAGGAAATTTCAAATAGGTTTTAAAAAAATTGAGCCAAATGCTAAACAATAAATTTTATGGGCCCATTATAGGATGGTAGGTGTCCACCCATATGTTTGGACTATTGTTTTGAAGAATTTATATTTTGAATTTAGATTATTTTCTGTTAATGGGATCCAATTTTCACGTCATGAAGTGTATGAGCGCTTCATGAATTGGGAAATGAAAAACCATATTTAATGTAATGTCATGATGTATTTTAATGTTTTTATAAATGTAAAATTAGTTATATTCAAATATGAAATCAAATGATTATTTTCCTAAATTCAAAACTACACACAAGTAGGTTATATATGGAACACTTCTTATGTGATAACCTGCTATGGGTTTTTTGGGACTTAAAACAATTGAGAAACTGTTATTGGGTTTCTTTTATGTGAACCAAGGATGGATAAGTGGGACTGTTATATGTCACCCCATCTATTAAAAAGTAATTTACTTGATAAATTTCCTGCAAAATATTGGATTTTAATGAATGACTAAAAGTTTTAAAAGGTCATCCTGTAAAATGTTCCTCTTTTTTCCTTGGGGTGTCGTTTAAAATAAAGTACATTGTGTTTTTGTTTTGAAAAATGGTACATGATGTTAAGATTAAATTTTATATGAATTTAAATTATTAAATGTTATTAAATTTAAAGGTATTGTAAATGGAACATATAGTGGTTTCCTTTATTTAAAACCCTCATTTAAGGATAGATTGAACTTCTCTTTGAGTAGCCTTGGAATAGATGCCTGATCATTTATTGTAGGCATTCTTTTCTTTAAAAATGGATTAGATGTTTGGATATTGATATAATGCCTATTATTATGTGGCCTATTGTTAGGGTCAACAATTGGGTTTTTGTAAGGGGTTGGACTGTGGTAGGTAATGACCCTATAACATGAATTCCATGGTAGTTCTACGATTTTTCTAACGTCTGGTGTTGTTCGGGTGCCACTTTCCATTCTAGGACATTTAGTTTCTAATGAAAACTTTATTTGGACAATTATTCATTGTTTTTCTGGACTTTATTATTATCTTCATCATCGAACAATACTCGGTTTTAGTTGTATAGACATGCATCAGGCATGTTCGTCTACTTCGTAGGTCGTTTAACACCTTTTCTTTTCCATATGATATGTGTGTTGATATATGTGATACCTTTGAGTGTTTGTTTTGGTAACAAACCGGTCATGTTTGTTTAATTATTTGATCCTTATTCTTTTGAGTATGATCGTAAGTCATCTCCAAGTAGAGTGGAATAAGAGTTAAGAAATCAAGTTCATACCAATTCTTGGGATAGAGTTTCTAGAAACATAGATGTTATAACACACTAGTCATTAGGGTTTTGGTTTCAGTTGGGGGTTTTCATTTTTCTTATGGTTTGACATTGTGATTTTTTCTTGGAGGAGAATCACACATTCATTAAATTTGTTTTTGATCTAGCGGGCCAATGATTGAAAATTGTAACTTCTCTATCATTAACTAGTACACTCTTATGGTGTGGATCATCAAATAATTAATATTGGTTATGTGTCCATCAGTGTATAAGGGACACCAAAGATGAACATTTAATGATGGTCGGTTTTTTTGGAAAGCCATTGAGTCTTTCAAATCTTGAATCATGACGGTGCTTTCTTGGCAGTAAGATTTTGTCTGTTTCATTGTATAAAAACCTTTTGAAGCAGTGTCGGTTGTGGATGAACTTCAGTAGTATGTTGAACAATCATAGATTTCCTTGGGTAGTAATGGAATTTTTTTGGTTAAATGTTTGTATGTCAGCAGGTGAATCCAAGCTTGTTTCGGTGGAACTTGACCTGTAGTGGTTCATCTATACATCTTGTAATTCATGTTCTCCTCTTAGATTAATCTACTAAGAGACATGAATATCCCATATCTTAACATAATCTTAGATACACTAAGAGATCATTGGTATTATGCCATGATAATTCTGTAAAAGGTGTTGGTCTTGATCGGGTGGTTTTCTTTATGTTTCACACTAGATGCATCGTTCTTATTGAGGATTGGTTAGTCCTCAGTAACCCTTGGTTTCCTATGTAGGAATTCTATGGGTGGAATCTTGGACACCAGCCGACCATTCCTTTAACTCAACCACTAGGAGGATGCCACTCTAATCATAATCTTTGTTCGAATGTTTTCTTGATCCAAGGTCTCACTTATAAGTAAGGATTCGGGACACCATTGTAGTTGTTCCTTGGACTCCAGTTTTATTTAATTTCACGCTATCCCAAACTATTCTTTGGTCTTAGTGATGTTCTGACCATGGATCATCCCCAATGGTCATGTATGGACCTCATTGGATGTGTTTGTGGTGAATGAATGATGACTTGGTAGAATAATTGTAGTTATGTTTGTAAAATACTAGTTGTCTAAGATGGGTGTTTCAAGATGTGTTATCCAATGAAGCTAAAATTTGTTATCTCCATTTAATGAACATGGTTGATGATAAAACCATTTTAAAATAATGTTGTTAGGTAGAGCTGATTGTGGTGTGTGTCATCTAGTTAATTTATGAAAATATGGCTCAACCTGGCTAAAGATGTCAATGGATAATTGACCATTTGACCATTCATAATTCACATAATGAGAATCACTATAATTCTTAGAGGTTTTCTCTGTATTTAATTCATTTGGAAGAGGTGTAATAATTTGGAATTGGCCCCTTTTACATTGTTAAAGTATAATGGGGGGAGAACCATTGGATTTTTTTTAATGAGATGATGATATGGTCGTATCTAGAGTTAAACAAGATCAAGTAATCACCATCTCTATGTTTATGTTGGAGAATCAAGTTTTGCCACTAGTTTTGACAGATTAAGTGATGTGTGCTTATATTTATATAGGGTGTGTTGGGTTTTTGGTAATTCAGTGTGACCATTTGAACAAAACTTCACAAACCTATTAGTTTAGGATATTTTTTTGTTGTCCCTTATGGCATCTCGGGGATGAGAATTTCTAAGGTGGGAAGGTTGTAATGTCACGAGTTTTGAAATGGACAGAAATCCAAAGAAATTTGAAAATTTGATATTTAATGAGTGGTATATTTTTAAATCTAAGATTGAGAATAGAATTAAATGTTTTATATCACTTAATGTTTTGGTTTTTGGACTTGGGTTGTAACACCCCAATATTTCATGGTACGTTATCTCATTAAAGTACTTCAATAGCTTGTACTAAACACAACACTGAGTTCGAGCCCACCACAACATTCCAAACTAGGCGTTCAAAAAGAGATTATGAATAGTATTAATTGTATATTGAATCTTATATACTCTATATAAATTTTACATCCATATTATGTATTTCTCAGACATAATATAAGAACAAATTCAGTTTTTTCAAATAAAGGAAGTATTTTTAAAAAACTGCAATTTTACCACTTATTAATGGTGAACCATTTTATAAATGTAGTATTTTACAATTTTATATTAAATTTGAGAAAATAAAATTCTTATTTAGAAGTGGGACATAAAAATTTAGTATGGGTAAATTTTTGGTATTTTTCTGATAACTTTCATATTATAATGAATTGTGAAAAATAAAAAAGTTTATTTAAAAACAACTTTATTAATATAAATAATTTATATTGTTAAATTATAAATTTGAGTGGTTTTAATATTTCCTTAGATTATATTTTTATCATTTAATATAATTTAGGTCATTATATGTAATTTCACATTTAAACTGGGCATCAATAAGTTTCAATCTTTAGATAGTTATTATTTCTTAAAAATACGCTTTTTGTTTTGACAGTGGGAATTAATTTTAAATTAATTTCTGCCACTTATGCTTTTTGAATTTGGAAAAATGGATTCCATATTTGGAATCAGGAGGTTCAAATTTTGTAAATAGGCAACTTTTATTTTTAGACATTAGGAATAATTACTTCGGTAAATATTTTATTTACCATGGTTAAAGGGTAAATCTGGTAAATAAGTTTAAACAATAATATTATAATAATACTAAATTACCCTATCATGTGTTATATTCCTAATTTATGATACATTTACGACCATGGGAATCATTGGTTCAATTTTGGGACCCCATTGAGCCACTTGGGAGTGATAATGACATTTATTTTAAATAATCTAAACTAAAGACAAAAATAAAAAAATCCAATATCTTTTTGTAAATCAATTTTAATACAAGATTATATATTTAATATATTATACTATAAATATTAATTTAAAATCTAAAACTATTTCATACATCATGATATTTTATTTATAATTTTTAGACATAAAATAAATATATTTATATATGACACAATAATGGTGCAGTATTTTCCTTATTAATGAAAGAATCAAATAGATGATATTATAAATATAAAAATAAATATAATTTGAAAGTTTTGATGATGTACACGAATTTTATAGGTTAATAAGACATGATATTATTGATTCAATCAATTTATTTATAATTAATCATGCTGTTATGACTTTACCAAAAAGAAAATACCAAATATTGTCAAAATTGACATAAAAGAGTTTTCCAAACAAATATTATATTATTATTTGATATTACATTCCTAAAAATATAAGGATCATCCAAATGACTTATATAAGGTTATATATATCAATAATGAACCAATTGGGTTTCTTTTGGATGTTTAAATTAATTTTTTTAACAATATAATATTAAAATACAAAGAGACATGTAAAATGTCAAAATAATTAACTAAGAGTTAAATCTAAAAATAAGGTTAATATGGTGACCTAAACCTGTATAAAACCAATTTAATGAAATAACATAGATCCATACCCACCTTATCCTTTAAATAAATCATTTCAAATCCATTTGAAACCGAAAATTATTTTATTATAAAATAATATTTCAATCTTTTCCTAAGGTGCCCCTCACCCATTTATACAAGGGAACTTCCCCTTCTCTCAAAATCACACTTCCAAAGCCAATTGGATCAGCCAACCCCTTCTAAAATATCCTCTCAACATCCAAAACATCATCTTAGAGGCCTTATTTTTATCATAAAGCCATCCTATGAAGCCCTTTTGATCAACTCAAAAGGAAACACCTGAAGAAGAGGTAATAATATCACCACCCTCTTTCAAGTTCTTTTCTTCTTCCACTTCCTTTTTCTTTGTTGCTTCCATACCAAAATAATCACTCTAGTACCTTTTAAATACTGTTATGTTATTATAAATATGGTAAAAATATATTCTCTATTCTATCCATCCTATAAATGACAAAGCCACCATACGTGCTTATGTACAACTTGCCGTCTCCACGTCGTGGTGTAGTTTGTTATTCAAACACTTTATTATTTGGATGTGTATAATAATAACTATAACTGATGTAAATAATAAATATAACCTACTAATGATTCTGTATATATGATATACCATCCAATTTCAAATGATTTCATCATCAATATAATTATATTTTTGCTCGTGTGTACGTACGGATTACCATCTCCACGACACGATGAGATTCATTTCCACGTTCGCCATTCAACGTTGATTATAAAAATATATATTATTAATAATTATATAATATATGATGAAATAATGCTACTGAATATATATATATATATATATATATATGTATGTATGTATTTTCATCCATCTCATTCACTTACTTCCATTCAATATGATATTAAAACAGAAACAACGTTTATGCGTACGTACGACATACCATCTCCATAAACCGTGTTTTCCTTTTCATATATCTATCTATTATACATATTTATATTCTAAATATATATGATATATAAATCATTTTTATATTATGGAAGTATTTAAATCATGATCTAAATGATAGGATCAAGAATAACAAGTTAAAACATGTACGATAAAGAAAGAGATTATTACATGAAATGTTAATTTAACATGGAAATCATTATTAAATGGGTAGTATAAAGTCATAAATGAATCATGTATGATATAATAAATATTAATATGGTTTTGGTATAATTTAATACCATACTATGGTCATTATAAAAGAGTTTAAACATACCCTCGACCAATGGAAAGTGCAATGTAAGGGTTATTTCCTCAATCTCATTATTATCTGAGATTATTTATGTGTTAGTATTTACTAGGACATACTTATCATCGATACCCATATTTCAAAAAAATGTTTTCAAAAGTAATATTTTAAGGTTTTATGGGAGGGTATATTTAACTAGATCATCTTTTTAAATGTTTTAAATATTTCTCTTTTTAAACCCTTTTAATTACTGTCCATATTTTCAAAATGATTTTAAGGATTTATTTATATGGACATGAATGTTTTGAAATGATAATTCTTTCCAAAAGTTTCAAAGTGTTATAGGACACATTGATTCAAAAATATCTTTTAAATGACTTCCTTTATAATGTTTTATCCTTTTTAACGATTTCCTGAAAAAGGGGTATTCTTCTCAAAGCATTTTACTCATCATTTTCATCTATGTCAACATCCTTTGATGGATTTTAAAATTGTTTGAAGTGATTTATTTTGATAAAAATCTTATATATTGTGTTGAAGGTTTTGTGATATTTTTGACTATGGATGTGTTATTTTTATACCATTCACGGTTTGTTGTTAAAGTATTGACATCTCGTATGCTAGTTTTAATTCGAATGTTTATGTTATGTTTAAAACGATTCATATGAGGAATGCATTGGACTTATTAAGTGATAGGTGGATCCCTCTATAGATACTTGATAAAGTAGTAGGTCTCATGAGACAAACTAGTATCTTTCCACAAGGCCTTGACAAAAGCATATTTTTAGTCTTGGAACTAGCCTCAACTATGTGGTTATGATGTCCAGCATTATGTATTCCCTCATTATGAAATAAGTTATTACATGTGATTATTCGACTAGTACAATAGCCAGGTTCATGTTTATATGGTAATGTTTGATTTATTTTTTCCATATTATGTTGAACTTTATGTTTAAAAGGTTGTTGTTTTTATTACACATATTGCCTTAAAAGCTTATAGCTTCCGCTAAATTATGTACCCTT
Organism: Viscum album; assembly: GCA_963277665.1. Taxonomy (NCBI): domain Eukaryota; kingdom Viridiplantae; phylum Streptophyta; class Magnoliopsida; order Santalales; family Viscaceae; genus Viscum; species Viscum album. The sequence continues at coordinate 350,147,887 of OY728140.1, forward strand.
ACTGAGCATTTGAGAACACCCCTTTCTTATGTTTTATTTTCCCAGGATCCCAAGAAGTGTTTTGTGATTAAGATGCAGGGTTAAGCTAAGGGAAAAATGGAATTCCAAAAGAACTATATATGCTATATTGTATGTTAGAAATATTAATGTAATCTTAATATATGAAATCTATTTTCCAATAATTCTAAATTGATCGGTCCTTTTGGACTTGATTCCTTGTAATCATGCCATTGTATTAAAATAATTCACTGACTATGGGTAACTGGGGTCAGGGTGTTACAATTGGTATCAGAGGAAGTTTAGTACAATCCTTGGAAACTAGATTTAGATAAAATCTTATTTGAGCACATTACCCTAAGATAGTCTTTGAGGATTAGTATAGAATAAATTCCTAGAATTAGGGTAATGTCGATAATTTGTGTGTTTTTGAGAAATACATCCTTGTCTAGATACAATCAGGTAGAGGCGGCTCTGGCACGAATGTTCCTAGGGGTAAAACCTAAAAACACCGCTTTGAGATAGACTTGAATGGGAACTAGTGCACGACAATAGGCCTTTCTTCACTCTTGGTTAAGACACTCCCAGGGGATATGCTTAGCATAATTCACATTTTCATTAAAATCCATTATGAAAGATTTATGAGTAAATACTTCCTCAAAGAAAACATTTTTATGAATATGGATTATATCCATAAACTTTTCCTTTTATGTTGAGTATTTTACAGGTTTGGAATTATGCATTGTGATTCATAAACTAATCTATTGTATGCCATTGTTTAGAAATGCCGCCCAGTATAAGGAATGAGAACTCCAACAATACGCATAATCCAAATAGTAAGAATGTTGATATCTTTCATGGTCTTAAGAAAACATTTAGAAAGGAAATAGTCTTTCATGTATTATCATCATATGAGGAAATAGTATCATGTGTTAATAATATAAGTAAATAATTATCTGAGTCATTTTATTTGAAGGGAATAAAGGGAAGAAAAGGATGGTAGAGAGAAACATGGATAATGGTAAGAGGGGAAAGAAGGATTTTCACATATGTGATAACAGTGGAATGAATCACCTCGGTAAATGCTTGATGGGAATGAGAGTTTTACTATAAGTGTGGAGAAAAAGGACACCAAGTATGCGATTTCAAGGGTAAGAAAAAGGTTTCAAATGTACAATGCTTCATCTGAAAGGAATTAAGACACTATGGGAATCAATGTCCCATTCATCAGAGTATACTGCAAATGATGCTTTTGGATAATAATAATGTTATGATACTGTCATAGATGAATAATAATGACTAGTGTTCTTATGTTGTTATTAAATAATTATGTCATTTGAGTGTTGTAACAACAATGTACTAGTTATACTAATTAGGTAGTATATAAGGATTGTACTGTAGTACTGTTTCATTAAGGATTTGATATTGTGCGGTGCCAATAAAAGTGACACAATAGAAAGTTATACATTTTACAAAATATATGGTCGAAGGAAAGATAAAAAATAATATGGTACTAATTCTGAGGCATTGATTTTGGAATGAGAGATTATTGATTTGAATAAATTATATTGGATATTATTGACTACCTTGGAACTAATTAATGGTTTTATTATTCCATCATTGTTGGAGTTTACAACATTTTTTGATATAAAGAGTATATCTAGTATTCTATAAGGAATAAAGAAGCACGAATGTAATAAATAATGTTTTATGGTAATTTTGGGAGTTACAGTGTTTTAAAAGAATACATGATGAAGGTATTCACATGTTGTAACATGGAAAAACGAATCATCATTGTGTTTACCTTCCTTATAAATATTGGACTGTGAATTTGGACGGACGTATTTTAGATATAGTCTAAAGGATGGAATGGAATAAGACTGAAATTGGATACTATTGTTAAGTTTAAAAAATTTCTTAATATTGTTTTTGGATTATTATAAAAGGAAAAACTTGGAGGTCGAGTGACAAACAGTCCCATACGGCAAGGCTGCGAGACATAAACCCGCAACAGAAGGGCGACAAGGGTGCATCACCTACCACTGGCCTATGTTATGTCTTGGTTTGTATAATGTAGTTTTTTTTAAATATTCTGACAAATGAATTATAAATTCATTATTTTTGGAACCCTATACGATTAGGATAAATAGAATATTTTTTAATTCTATTAACTTTTGGAATGAAAGATGAGTTTGTGGTAGGAATTAGTTGAAGGAAGAAAAAATACTTGTCAAGTATATTTTTACCTCTTATTCTTTGAATAAATTAATTCTTATACTTTAGATAAGGGATCATAAAACCAAAAATGTGTTATCTTAATACCTTATTTTTTATTTAACCAATGATATTTTAAATCAGCATAGATTGATAAGTTTTAGACCCTCAATTTTACACTTGTTTGTGATTGATGACCTCAATCACTCCCTATAAATATTTATGTTTTCCTCAAATTATGTGTCTCTAATTTCTACCAATGTTCTCCTAACCGAAATCATAATTTGGTAGTGACTCTTTCATTTCCCTTTCCCTCTAATTAAGATTAAATTTTATTAACCAAATTTATTATGTGCGTTTTCCAAAATGTTATTTTTCTATTTTTAACCTTTTATTTTCGAAGAACAATTTCAAATTGTGAGGACATAATTTATTGAAGGAATGGAGAATGTAACACCCCAATATTTCATATTACTTTATCTCATTAATGTAATTCAATAGCTTGCACTACACACAACACCTAGTTCGAGTGCACCACAACATTCCAATCTAGCAGTTCAAAAAGTAATTATTAATAGTATTAACTGAATTTTGAATCTTATATACTCTATATAATTTTAACATCCATATTAGGTGTTTCTTAAACATAATATAAGAACAAATTCAATTTTTCAGATAAAGGAAGTATTTTTCAAAAAACAAATTCAATTTTACCGCCCATTAATGCTAAACCTTTTTTTAAATGAATTATTAGACACTTTTATATATTATTTGACAAAATAAACATATTATTTAGAATTGGGAAATAAAAATTTTGTTTGGATAAAAATTTTGTTTTTTTTATAACTTCCATATTTTGATTAATAGGAAAAAATATAGAATTTTAATTAAAAACAACTGTTTTAATAGAAATAATTTATAGTTTTCAACTATACATTTGAGTGGTTTTAATATTTCGTTATATTATATTTTTATCATTTAATATAATTTTGGTCATTAGAGGTAGTTTTACATTTAAACTAGACATAAAAAAGATTAAATCTTTAGATAATTGTTATTTCTTAAAACCACACTTTTTGTTTTGACAACGAGATTTAATTTTAAATTAATTTCATCCAATCCTATGCCTTGATTTGAAAAATGGATTCCATATTTGTAATCAGTAGGTCCAAATTTTGTAAATAGGCAATAATTATTTTTTGACATTATGAATATTTATTTGGGTATATTTTATTTACCATGGATAAAGGGTAAATCTGGTAAATAAGTGTAAAAAATAATACTATAATAATACTAAATTACCCTAACATGTGTCATATTCCTATTTTATGATTCATTTCCGACCATCGGCATCTTTGGGATGATTTCGGAATTCTATGGAGCCACTTGGGAGTGATAATGAAATTTATTTTAAATAATCTAAAGTAAAGACAAAAATAACAAAAGCAAATATCTTTTAGTAAATCAATTTTTATATGAAGTTATATTATTGATATATTCGATTATAAATAGTAATTATATATCTAATAAGATTTAATACATCTTGATATTTTATTTATAATTTTTAGACATAAAATAATTATATTTATATATGACACAATAATGATGCAATATTTTCCATATTAATGAAATAATCAAATAAATAATATTATAAATATTAAAATAAATATAATATGAATGTTTTGATTCCATACACTAATTTTATATATTAATGAGACATGTTATTATTGATTTAATTAATTTAGTTCGAATTAATCATGATGTTATGACTTTAACAAAAACAAAATATCAAATAGTTTCAAAATTGACATAAAAGAGTTTTTAAAAACAATATTATATTATTATTTGATATTATATTCATAAAAATATATGGTGCATCCAAATTACTTATATAAGGTTATATATATCAATTATTAACTACTTGGGTTATCTTGGATGTTTATAGTATGTTTATTAAGCATATAATATAAAAATACAAAGAGACATGGTAAATATCAAACTAATTAAGTAAGAGTTAAATCTAAAAGATAAGGTTAATATGTTGACCTAAACATTTAAAAAAACAATTGGATGAGAGGATTTAGACCCATCCCCACCTTATCCGAGAAATAAATCATTTTTGAGCCATTAGAAACCAAAATTGTTTTTATTATAAAATAATATTTCAATATTTTCCTAAGGTGCCCCTCACCCGTCTTATAAAAGGGCACTTCCCCTTCTCTCAAAATCACACCTACAAAACCATTTTTATAGGCCAAACCCTACCCAAATATCCTAAGAACTACCCTAACTTCAACATAGAGTCATTAGTTTGATCATAATGCCAACCTAGGGACCTCTTTTGATAAATTAAATGGAAACACACGAAGAAGAGGTAGTAATTCCACGACCCTCTTTCAAGTTCTTTTCTTCTTCCACTTCTTCTTTATTTTTTGTTTCCATAAAAAAATAATAACTCCAGTACCTTATACATAATTTTTTGTTATTATAAATATGTTACAACTATATTAATTATTATATCCATCCTATAAATGACAAAGTCACCATACGTGCGTACGTACAACTTACCGTCTCCATGTTGTGGTGTAGTTTGTTATTCAATCACATCATTATTTGGATAAGTATAATAATGATTATAAATGATGTAAATAATAAATATAACATGTTAATTATTCTATATATATGATATACCATCCAATTTCATACGATTTCATCATCAATTTAATGATATTTTCGCTCGTACGAACGTACGGATTACCGTCTCCACGACGCGATGAGATTCATTTCCACATTCACCATTCAAGGATAATTATAAAAATATATATTATTAATAAGTATGTAATATATGACTTAATAATGCAACTGGAAATATATATATATATATATATTTATATTTATTTACATTCATCTCATTCACTTACTTCCATTCAATACGATATGAAAACAGAAACGACGCTTATGCGTACATATGGCCTACTGTCTCCATAAATGGTGTTTTCCATTTCATATATATATATTTCTATTATACATATTTATATTCTAAATATATATGATATATAAATAATTTTTTATATCCTTTAAGTATTTAAATAATGATCTAAATGATACGATCAATAATAACAAGTTTAAACACTTCCGATAAAGAAAGAGATTATTACCCAAAATGTTAATTTAACATGGATATCATTATTAAATGGGTAGTGTAAATTCATAAATGAAACATGTATGATATAATAAATATGAATATGGTTCTGGTATAATTTAATAACATACTATTGTCATCATACAGGGGGTTAAACATAGCCTTGACCAAATGAAAGTGCAAGGTAAGGGTTATTTCCTCAATCTCATTGTTATCCGAGATTGTTTTTGTGTAAGTATTTACTGGTACATAATTATCATCGATACACATATTTCATAAAATTGTTTTAAAAAGTAATATTTTAAGACTTTATGGGAGGGTCTATTTAACTAGATCATCTTATTAAATGTTTAAAATATTTATCTTTCTAAACCATTTTAATTATTGTCCATGTTTTCAAAATGATTTTAAAGATTTATTTATGTGGACATGACTATTTTGAAATGTTAATTCTTTTCAAAAGATTGAAAGTGGTATGGGACACTTTTATTCAAAAATATCTTTTAAATTACTTCTTTTATAATTTGTGATACTTTTTAATGATTTCATGAAATGGGGTTATTTCTCTTAAATAATTTCACTCATCATTTTCATCTATATCAGCATCCTTTGATAGATTTTAAACATGTTTGAAGTTGATTTATTATGATACAAATCTTCTATATTGTGTTGAAGGTTTTGTGATATTTTTGACTGTGGATGTGTTATTTTTATACCATTCATGGTTTGTTATTAAATTATTGGCATCTTGTATGCTAGTTTTAATATGAATGTTTATGTTATGTTTAAAACATTTAATAAGACGACTTCATTGGACTTAGTAAGTGACGAGTGGATCCCTCTATAGCTCCTCGATGCATTGGTATATCTCATGAGACAAACTAGTGTATTGGAACAAGGCCTTGACAAAATCTTATTTGTAGTCTTGGCACAAAGCCTTGACTATGTGGTTATGATGTCTGGCATTATGAATTCCCTCATTAGGAAATTAGTTATTACATTTGATTATTCGACTAGTAGAATAACCATGTTCATGTTTATATGGGAATGTTTGATTTATTTTTTCCATATTATGTTCATATTTATGTTTAAAGGGATATTTTTTACACATCTTTCCCTAAATGTTTATAGCTTTCACTAAATTATTTACCCTTACTAAGCATCTGAGCTCACCCCTTTCTTATTTTTATTTTCCCAGGATCCCAAGAATTGTTTTATTATTGAGATACAAGGTTAAGCTAAAGGAACAATTGCATTCTCAAAGAACTACATATGTTGTATTGTATGTTAGAATTTTTAATGAAAATATCATGTATGTAATCTATTTTCCAAGAATTCTAAACTGGTCGGTTGTTTAGGAATTCATTCCTTGTAATCAAGCCAATGTATTGAAATAATGCACCGACTATGGGTAACTGGGGTCAAGGTGTTGCATGGATGAAGGCCCATGATGTTTCATGGGTTTGTCAAGGAGTTTTGAGATCCCTGTACCCAAAGAATCACGGTTTTAAAGGGTCTGCATAGGGCACACGGTTTATCTGAAACCATGCATCCCCTATAGGAAACCATTTGGACTTTTTTAAAGGGGGTAGTGGTAGTGCACACAGGTTGTTCATGGTTTTCCAAACAATGAGCCTAGCCTATATGGTGTGCTGTTGGAGGCAGTATCCTCGCACTATTCACTATATGGTTTGCACAATTTTTAGAAAATAGTGTGGGTCAAACTGCGAGATATACCATATTTTGAAATGTTGAAATAAAATAAAATAAAAATAGAAAAATATATCCCTCACCTATCATCTCTCTCAGACCTATTGTAATATCCCCTGGGGGTTCCCCTTGGACACACGACATACACAACCTCTAATACCCTAATCATACGCCGATTTCCACCAATTCATCGTGATTTATCTTCTATCCTTCAAGGCATGGTTCTATGATCCTTATCCTCTCTTTTTCTAGAAAATTCTCAGTCCCCCCATTACCCAGTATGATTTGGTCAAAACTCTAGGGTTAGGTCTAACCTATATTTTTATTTTATTTTGAATTTAGGGTGTGTGGTGCCTCTCCCGGGACTCTTTTTGTGGGATTTCCGACATCTTCCACTGAAGGTGAAGTGGATTAGATTGATTCAGTTTTCCTCCACCATCCATGGTATGGTTCATTTTCCACTAACTAGTCTTTAACCTTCAAATTTAGTTTCTTTTCCTTATATTAAGTTCCTAATATTTTTCTCATAGTGTGTAAACCATGTCGCAACATTTTTGAGTCCATTTTATTTGCTGTAGAGTTCTTGGTGACTCTTTGGGGGTGTGCAACCACAGACAATGATATGTGTATATAATTATATATATATATATATATATATATATCTTTTACCTATACATATTCCATCATGAAATGGGTAATCTGTACATTGGATTAAGAGTTATATATATATATATTGTAATGTGTGTGTGTGGGAATGTGTGGACTAACTTCAAGTGGTCGTCGCTCAAATCATATAGTGCCAACATTCTTGGATTAGAGTACCTATTATGGTAGGATCCCTCTCCTTAATTTTTTTTTAATAATGATTTAATTATGTTTTAGTTTCCAGTTGAAGGATACATTGATGAAGTAAATTTTAATTATTGAAAGAGTTGTCTAGTTATGATAAATTTTTTTCCGGATAAATAAAAATCATGGTTTGGTAATAAAACACCTCTAATGGAGGTGTGTTGTCTGTGAAAACTCACATTGATAGTTTATGCTTATTAATCTTCCTGGGAATTATTTAATTGATGTTTTCATTAAGCTTGATTTCATTTTTGATGTAAATAATGCCTTATATATGGACTTGTGATATCCCTAAATGGGGTTTCCCTCTTTTTATTAAAATGGCTGTTTGAACCAATGTACCCTCTATGTTCTCTATGGAATTTATGATGGAATGGGAAAGTGATACAGTGACCATGAAACTCTCAAAGTGACAAATTTGATCTTATAAATGGTATTTCTATGCTTTAATAAATTGAATGAGCTAAATAGAACAGAACATGGTTAACATGGAACATGAGAGGTAATGACACATGTGGTGTATTACGTAAATGGTTATGCATCATTTTTATTTTTAATTTAATGCCTCATATTTTTATTTGATAAATGAGTTTATTCCTATTATATAGATATGGGATATATGAATGATTATGGATGGAAGGAATTACCCCATTCAATTTTTACATATGATATACCTTTATAGTGGCTGAGAACGATGGAAAGGGAGGTTTGATGAGAATAACAACTCAATGCTCCTTTACATCGGTGTTAGGAATGGGGACCCTCAGCACTGATAGATGTGAATAATAGTAATGGAGGTCTGATGATCATGGTGACTCAACTGTCCTTTACATCTATGTTGAAAATGATTGTAAGGGAGGTCCAATGATAATGGAGACTCAATTCACTTTTACATCTATATCCGGCTTTCTGCCACAAGAGTAGAGTGTAAAAACTTTTAGACTGGTAGTGGATTCATATGTGTTACATCTCATTCCACTCATATATATATATATATATATATATTTATATTTATATGTATATATGTAACTAAATAATATATATATATATATAAGGACTTGATCAGTCTCTTTTTCTGGATATGACCCGAAGTAGGTATATCTATTAGGTGTCCCATAGGAACCTGGATGGGTAGTTGATAATTTATTTAGTAATGTTGTTTGTTACTCTCTACCTTCACATTTTTTAATTATTATTCACTATCCTAATTGGGATAGACACCAGTGGTGCAAGACTACTGTGATTTATATTTCACAACCTATTATGGCCATTATTACATTGGGGTACACGAGTTGACCTTTCTTATTCACAGGAATGCTGACCATGGTTTATTTTGTGTTGTTTTCGGCTCATACTGGGAGTTAGGATAAAAGGATCGAGTTGGATCTCGGGATTCTCATAGAGATCACATTTGTACTTCTTTGTTTTTTTCTTTTTGTGAGTCATGTGTTTGCTTTGTTTTTAAAATCATATTGTATGCTTTCTATTTTAGCATATGTATCATCATCTATAAATGTAGGTATTGTAAACTAGCATTGGTCGCTTTTATTAAATTGAATATGTTATTCTTATGACTATCTATTATATGTTTATTTACAACTTCTATTATTATATTATATTTATATATTGGTACACTATTGTGAAATCTATGATATGATGGTATACTCTCCCCACTATCACCTCTTGAGACCCTCACCGATAGTCAACAGCCTTTGGAATATGGGGAGATATTCTTGAGGCCATGTGACCTACTGGTCCAACTACCGATTTGATGGCAAGCCTAGTAGGGATGTTACAAGGCTAAACTTGTATGGGAGAGTAGAATTTGTAAACGTGGATGGGTACCATCAATGTCTTATTTACCTTTACTCATAATATGATTTTATTATATTATGTCATGTTTTAAATGAGTGTTGATTTTATTCATCATTAATCCATTGAAAATATTCCTTCTAAAATTAACGTCCTCTATCATGATTAAGATCATTTATTCATGGGTATTCAATTAGATTATTCTCCAAATTTTGGTAATTTGATATTAATGTTTTTTTTTCTATTTTGGTTCATCATACCATGATGAATTAAGATGGTATGGGATACTGATTAGGATTGATCAATTTTTATATCAATAAAATTGAATGGTTTCACATCTATTTAATATTATTTTATTACAATTTATTATTTATTAATTCTTTTTAAAAAAACTACTCCATGAAATTTTATCCCTTATATTCTTATATTATGTTTGAATTTTAATTATTTATTTTTCTTCATTTAATTTGTTTAATGAAATAAAATCAATTTAAATCGAGATGACCTGGCCTTTTATTAAGAGTTTCCATCATAGTGTTCCCCTCTCTCTATGGTTTCAACCTCATAATTATGCTATGCTACACATTCGTAAATAGTGTAGTATGATAAAATATAGATTTATAATTTGATCATGACTAGAGTATTTAACAATATCTTTCATATACTTCTTGTATAATTTCAAAAATATTTTACCTAGAAAATATGGTAACAAATATATTACCAAAATATTTTTACAAATATATTCGCTAAAATGGTAACAAATATTTTTCCCAATACATTACCTAAGATGGTAAAAAATATGTGAAAAAAATATATTACATTATATGATAACAAGTATGGTAATAACTATGTTACATAATATGTTACCACACCATGTTCAGCTATATTCTTTTAGAAATAAATATTTTAAAGTAATAAATATGTTACCACAAATAGTTGTAAAAAAACTAAAAACCACAGGTGCCCAAATTCATGCTTAAAACATGGGTGACTCATAAATGTATACATTTATAACCTCATATGGAAATATTCTAAGGTCTCCATGGTTCATTTCCTTTCACAACCACCACTCCACCCCTCTAACTTTATGCCTCTCAACCTTCAAGAAGTCATCGTCTATGCCAATAGTGTCATCTAATACACCAAAATACTGGGCCCCGACTGTCACATAAATTATGCTCCATTTCAACCAAAACTTTGTGATCAACACCTCATTGAATCTGTAAAAACACATCACACACCTGTTAATTTAATTTTAAAAACAATTTTCTTTATCAATTATTTCTCATTAAATATAGTCTTAATTCGTTATGATGTCTATTCATGTGCCCTACGGTAGGAGACTGTATATAAAGAAATAGCTTATATGATATATAAGTATAGGTATTGTTAGGACTAATCAATCCCAAAATTAATCTTACTAGGTGATTATTTCCATCACTCTTTTATTGAAAATATTTTACCCTTCCACTACATATCTGGGATTACCCAACAATCTCCTCGTACATCAGGCCCTCTATTAGATCCCCATCAATTGGACCCACTCATGTACTTTTTAGAATATTTTTTGCAACATGGGATCTGATACCACTTTTTTTGGGAAAATTAATTCCAAGATAATGAAATTCACACAAATAAATGATGAAACAAGTAAATTTAATAATTTAGATGGTTAAGTTGTGGTAATACATCCATGGGGGAAAGGTGGAGTATTTTTATATCTCTCTATGGATGAAATTTCATAGGATAAAAAATTAAATGCTCTAAGTGGATCCTTCTAAACTAAATTATGAACCATTTAAGTGTTTTCAAGGTGTCATTTCGATTATTCATCTACCCAATAAAATCATCCCATATTGTTGACTATGTCTATCACTTTGTTTTTATACTACGAAATAAGTTATCCTATAATTATTGTTGATAGTACTCCCACAAATATATCCCTAATTAGGACTGCCCCCACCAATCATCCCTTTATGATGAATTTGGCATAAAAGCTATACCTAATGTCTCTTTGTATGATTCTAGCTTCTCTTATAATATCAAAATTTTCACCATGTCTTCGATATTATCATTATTGTGGATTGTCACAATTTTAATCAATTTATCTTGCGAAAAATTATGGATCCAATAATTTTTAATGTTAATAATTTTAGACCAAGAATGAAATATTGAGTTCCTGATGAGATGAATATTTCTCTAAATTTCACAATAAAGAATTTGATTATCCTAACATTATCCCTTCTCTATTAGAAATTTAATTATCTGCACCAACTCTTTGAAACCATCATTGATTATAATATAATCTTATTCTATAGTAGAGAGGGAAATACAAATTTGAATTCATGATTTCAATGTGTCTTCTCACTGTACGAAAGATATCATATATCTAAATATCTATTTCCTATATTTCTACATATCCAACCATATCTACATCTATATACCATTTTAAACATGTTTATCACTTAAAAATGATTGAAACATTACTATATTTACCTCAAAGATACCTTAATATCCAACTACCAGTGTATAAAGATACCTTCCAGGACATGATAAGAATATTCAGAAAAAATACCAATATTTTTAGAAACATCGAGTATGGTGTACACCATAGCATACATGAGACTACCAACTGCTAACTGATATGAAATCTCTCCATTTCTATTTTCTCCACTTTTGATGATTGTATTTGACTAGTCATGATCCTAAAATAGGTCCCAAATAAATTACTAAATGGTTATTCCTTTATCTTATTGAATCATTCAAAAACCTTCTCACAGTATAGATCTTGAGATAGAAATATATTGTGATTCCTTTTGTCACCAGTAATCATCATACCAAGGGACTCTGCATCTTATTCGAAGTTATTCATTTCAAAAGACATGTTCAGATCCTTGAACATGTCATTCTTCGTGATATCCAAACTAATAATTATCATTTCATCAATATAATGAAAGGGAATAATTAAATCACAATCATAATGTCCATTGATGAAAAAACAATTACAGTAATTTGTTTTCTTTTAATCATTTACTTTATTGATGAGTCAAACATGTCATACCATTTCCTCGGTGCCTATTTCTAGACATATAATGTATTCTTATGTTTATGTAACATTTTTTCTCTTACATTCACAAAATAATATAATATATATTCAACGTATATCAACTTTTAATAAAAATCATGTAAGAATTCATTCATTGCATCTAGTTTCAACACCTCTAGGTTGAGCCTTTCCACTAATCCATGAAAATTTTGACAAATAAGTTTTTTCCACATGATAAAAAACATCCTCAAAGTCAATTCCATTAAATTGGTCAAATCCATTTATAACCATCATGGCACTATATATTAGTAGTAATATTTCATATTCTTATTTCATTATATACAACAATTTCTTCCTGAGTTCATTATTTTCATGTAGTAACTTCACCAAAAAATGTGTGGTTTGTGAGTAAGTATCACATTTCCTCTAAAATGGACTGTTCAATTCCATATTATAATGAATCCTAGTTGCATAATTATATTTTTATTGATCTCCTCCATCAGTGAACACCACATACTTATCCAGTGATTATCAACTACTCAATTTTCATTCACTTGTTGATCTCCTCAACTATTATTTCAGTGGGATATAATCCATAATATCATATGATAGATGAATATCAGTAGATAGAGACATATTAACTAATTATGATTATCCTGATTTCCTAGAATCTCTCCCCCGGTATTTGGACATGATGGTGGTGTGATTGGTTGCAGATTGATTGGAACATACTCATACGATGTCTTATCTAAATTTGTAGACTTCTTAAAATCATTAATCATTTGATCCTCATGAAATTCCACATATTTAATTTCTATGATCCAACTACTGGTTGGATCCCCAACATACTATCCACCCCTCATAAGAAAATCCAAAAAAGAAAAATTACTATCTATTTCCATCAAACTTAACTCTATCATGTTTTAGGATATGAAAAACATACTTGTGTCAAAATACTCTCAAGTAGTTTTATAAATCATATTTACCTATCCAAATAATTTTTGATACATCATATTTCAATGGAAGTGATTTTTAAATGTTTATAAGATCAACTATATTCCACATTTCCACTCCCAAAAGTTATTTAGTAGCTTTACATCAGAGAGAATACACATGAACCTCTCATCGATTATTTTTTTCATCCCATCAAAAACATCATTATACTAAGGTGTCTCCAATACTGATTTGTAAATAATGATTTCAAATCTCCTACTGTAATCCTAAATGGACCATGGTACTCTCCTATATTATTTTAATTCAAACACATCAATCATATTCATGTTTCTCATTCAACCTTCACATGAATCTTATTCAAAATATCCTTCACATAATCTGTATTTTTCAAAGAAAAAAACATAAATTCCAAGAATGATCATCTATATTTGTCACAAATTAAATATAACATTTCATTTAATTATTTCTTATCATGTAGACAATAGTTCATATCAAATATAAATAATTTTATTTTCAATATGGTAATTAACCCCAAAATGATACTTGGTGATGTTTTCCCATGATGCAATCATCCCAAGTATCTAAATATGTACATTTGATTCATCGAAATAGATCCTTGATAGAGAGTATTATAATTATTCTCTCACTCATGTGATAAATCCTTATATGACACACTTCATTAGGAACCTCCTTTTTTAATAAATTGATCATTCCTCAACAAGGTCTTTTTTCAAAATGATTATGAAATGTATTTTTACTTCCATTAGAAATATCCAAATTAACTTTGGTAAATTACCATTTCCAATCATATAAGGAAATGAAATATACACTATTTTTAATAATTATAGTGGATATAAAAATGAGAAAAATATTAGGTGCATGCCTCACATTGTTAAAGAGTAACCCTTATCATATACTACTCTCCAAAAAAATATTACTAATACCATTAATTTTGGATGCATCATCATTTACCAAATTCACATGTCTAAAAATCCATAATTATTAAGATGAGAAGAAATGTCATCTAGATATGACATAGTAGGAGTCACAAAGATAAAACACCCATATAGAGTCTTGTATTTCATGTTTGACAATATTATTTTATTGAAAAATAATAATTTATTCATTGACAACTATACCATCATTTTTTTGGGTTTTACCTACCAGGTTCCATTGATATACCTTCTTCTTCCAACCCTGTAGGATGCACTTTATTGTATTATAAAAATAATGTCAATTCAATTCATAACTCGATTGGGATTCTAATTGCATACTCAATTATTGATTTTGGTCATGAATATATTTTCCTCTAATTCTTCCCTATCATATTTTATTCTATTGACTTTTAGTGATAAGATATTTTTATTTTTGTTTAAATTCATCATCCTTCCTTTTAAATTATTTATTCACCATTTTTTACATCACCAATTCAATGGTGATCTTTCTATAAAAACGGAGTTCTAAACTGAGATGACTAGTGAGCCCCATGTCTTTGGTAATGAACTCAACATCTTGAGTTCATGAAATTCATCATAAATAATCATTTTGTGGAATTTAACTAATGAATAATACGCAAGAACTCACTCATTTATTCCAATACATTGTTTCCAACTTTGAAATTCTAATTGAAAAATAGCATATCATCTTTTCTTTATTATGTATGGTTTTCCTTGCATACATATTATCCCAATTTTTCTACAAAATAGAAGAATTATTTTTATTGAAATGTTTTTGTAAGATAGTCTTGTCAATCTGTTACCTAGACTGAGTAGTTAACTTCCCATTGAGGATGAACTACTCCACATAAACATGTAGGGTAATAATATATATATTCTCTCTAATTTAGCTTATTCTTAAATATTAATCTAGTTTAAATTCAATGGGCTTAGTGATATCCACTATGGCCATCCAAAATAATCTATTTTGTGTTTCTAGATAGAATAATTGAAAGTGATAATTTTAATCATGATATTAGTATTTTCACCAACTAATTTAGGGATTAGTACAGAAATATTATGATATGGAAATGTTTGGAATGATGAAAATAGTGGGAATCGACTCTTGGATTTTCAAAAAAAGACTCGGAATAACCATGATATGGACAAAAATTATCAATGGTTGATATTGACCAAGTATATAATGCTGATGTTGAACACTAGATATGACATAGGAAAATCATTAGAATTTTACCATTGGTATGAATGGTGTCACCTTCTCCAAAAAGGGGGGATTGTGTCACACCATGTTTAACCTGATGTTTGACTACCTCTACGGGTTTGATTTCTCAGTTTTTCATATCGTTCGTGCCATTCAAATAGTTTTTTGTGAGATCTATCAGAATCTAGGATTAATAAATTATTTTCACTAACTGGAATTTTTTGATCATCAAAGAACTCTTATACATCATCATTATTTTGACCCTAATGTATTTGATACTCGTTTAAAGTGTTGTTGAGATTTCTTAACCATATATGTTATCTTATAGGGTGAGTATTTATCTCACATTTATATTCAATACATTGGCCCCTTAGAAAACCAAAATGGTATTACCCAACATATAGTAGGTGTGAATCCTGATTGAAGAGGAGTAGTGGGATCCATAAGCCTTGTTGGAGATCATAGACTTTATCCACAGCTTGGGTCTCATCTACTTATTCATGAACTACATCACAATAATCAGATGATGCTCATTATCCTACAGTAATTAAACTTGTTATTAAATTCAGATATCAAAATAATTATAGATAATTGTATCCTATGGGCCCCGATCAGTCAGTAGTATCCATTTTTGAAATTAATCATAACTTAATCTGAGTCATCTATCCCTCTTTTATAATCATTAGACATTCACTATTGTAAAATTTACCTTTATCAGTGCTCAAAATAGGAATCATTGGTGTTATAAATGTATTGGAGAGCTAAGAGATAATAAAGTTTCTCAATTTTACCATCACTAATAGAAGTTTGGATATAGGATTGCTTTATTAGCGGAAAAATAACACTGCTAAAAGCCCCCTTTATCAGCCTTTTTTCATCCTGATAAACTGTAGTTTTATCAATCCTAAAAAAGATATGATATAACTACACACACATATATATTATATATATATATATGATTACTTTTATAAAAATTTATAAAATAGATGTTTATGTATGTGTATATTTATGAGTGCATTTTTTGTGTATGTATATATATATATGAATGTCTTCATGTGTGTATATATGGATTATATATATATAATCCATATATATTCAATTTCATATATTAAAATATATACAAATATATATATACGTTTGTCAATTCAGATACATACATGAACACATATTTATATATAAACATATTATAAACATTTGTATAAATATATATATTCGTACATTTTTACAAGATAAATAAAATAGTTAATTTTTAAAAAAACATTTGATAATGATTTTATGTTAAAATGTGGTTTATATATTTTAAAAGATTTTTTATATGTTAAGATGAATAAATGTTTATTTTTAAAATTAAATTTTTATATATAAATATATAAAAATATATATATATAATTAATTATAAATGAAACTAAAATACGAAAAATGAAAAAACATGAACACCAAAATATCCATTTGAATGTAATCTGGAGGAATAAATTCAAACTCCACCAAAAAAATATTAGAAGAGTCTCTTAACAAAAATTAAAATTTTATTAGATGTTAAATAATTTGGGTACTTCCAATAAAGAACTTAGTTTGGGAGAGCTTCCTGACCATTTATACAAAGAAAAAATAGGGATTCTTGTTCCTAGGATCTATACTTTGTAGATCACTTAACAAGATTCGATTTCACATATTGAGGGCTCCAAAAAGACACTCGGTTCAAAAGCTATCATTTTTTGAAGCTTAAGTCCTTTTTTTATCATTTCAGAATATATTATTTAATTTATAAGTTTTTTTATCATAAATTTTTTCTTATATTTATATTACTCAAATATATTTATAAAATTATTAATTGATATTATTTTTTAACTATTTTATAAAGATTTTTTGAAAAAAATATATTATATATGAAGTGAAAATACATATTTAGGATTATAAAAATTATATTTAAGAAAATATTATATATATATATATATATGTGAATATATTTTTATATAAATATGAGTTTAAATTGTATATAATTGTTTTTATTTTATCATCATTAAAAAATTACTCATAAATGCTACCCTTTATCAGTATCGATAAAGGCCTCCTTTTATCAATACTGGTAAAGGGAAGCCTTTATCCATGCTAAAAAACATTGATATAGGTGTCCTTTTATTAGTGATTTTTTTACAAAGATTAGTGCACCCATTATCAATGATTTTAGATAACTCTTTTTAGTGTAGCAATAAATAAATGTGATTATGTACTAGTGTTTACCATTACTGATTTATCAAATTTGAAACATGAGTCTGAGTGATCTTCTTTCTTCTAGATCCCAAAATTATAAATAATTCATCGAATCACTAAATCCATATATACATAAATTTCTTCACTCTAAGATCTAACTTTGAGTTATTGATAAGAAATAAGCAGTACCACCAAAGATATAAAGTCTTCTATAATAAGAAACTTCCACACCACACCAAACCACTCTATAAATTTTACCATCAATCATGTAAGAAAGTAATTGGTTCTCAATCTATGTTTCATATGTCAATACATATACACAATAATATTTTTTTATACCTCATAAAGATTGTATTTTACGGATATGTTGGACAAACAATTTCATTATTTTTTTGGGTTTTGATGAAAACAAACGCCCACCTTTATGTTACTAATGAATTTTCATATAAGTGAATTTTTAGAAATTAATATTCATTGAAATATTTAATCCAAAAGTATATTCAATTCATTGATCCAATGAAAACATTTTATGAAGTATTTGGGATGTGTTTAAATGTATTATGGAAACACCTTTTGTTTCCCACATTAGTAAGCATAATGTATGGATCATCAGCCATATGTTTCAAATAACACATGTGGATCATGTACCTTATGAGATCGAGAAAGTATGGATAAGAACATATATTATTGTATGGAAACCTATGTTTTAGGAAACAAATGTATTGTACTTCAACCCTATGTTTTCAATCAACTATAATTTGGAAAACTATGATTAGAGTTTTTCATTAAATGAAGGATCCCTATGTTTGAGTATTCAATGGTAGGGTTTTGAGTCTATGATCTTATCCATGATAAATGAAATAGTATTAATGGATATAAATATCTATTCAATTCTATTTTATAATCGATTAAAATGATCTTGACGATTTTTTAGAGGATTGCATTCAACTAAGTAAATCATTTCTATTCTTATGGTATGTTGCGACTCTCTAGATTACTTTTGAATTCAAATATTTATGATTTATTATATGATATTTTAGGATTTAGTTTGACCTAGAGCTGTTAGACAAGCATTATAAATATCAATGTGTTTTTATAGCGAAATATACAAGGGCAGGATATGTGCGTAGGGAAAGGTTGTGTGTCATTACATTCAGAGATACACTTTGAAGACATACATGATTTCAGTTATATGATTGAATCAATATCATTGCTTTTTTTCTATAGTATTTTATTGATAAATAATATTCTACAAGAATAATGAAGAATTTTTTCAGAGAGGCACTTTAGATATATTCACGTTTAAACATAAGTATGGAATTTTCTCTATCACGTTTTGATGAAAAACTATATATTATTGAATATCTATTTTCTTCTGTGTATTATTAAATAACAATTACATCTATTATTTTCTAAGTATACTGTAAATTTTGACATGTTTTCTCAAAGGAAACAACCTCTATTAATTTTTTATAGTTTTGACTACTCGGAATCAGTCATGGTGAAGTTTTATCTTCTTGTACTATGTTATGGATTTTTGGTTCCTTGTAAAAGAACCAGAAGTCCCTAAAAATTCTGTATAATATATCAACTTATTTAACTCATTTTTGAAACTATTAAGATAAGTTCACTTGTTAGTGAAAATCACTGAGCATGTGGAGTTGATTGTTAGTGGAGTGGACTAGTTTATCATAGTTCCCTGAACAACTATAAATCATTTTGTTTATTTATTTTATTTATTTTAATACCTCACTAATCTGTAAGAGAGATGTAATAGTTTCCTATATAACAAGAGATATATTATAAATCTATCAAAATTTTGATCACCATAATTCACCCCCCTTGTGTCTTTGTCTTCTTTACCATCATACTGACTAGACAATTGGTATCATATGTTGGACTACATTATAGATATTTATATTTTTGTAAATCCTTTAAATTCTATTGTTTCTGTCTGATACCTAATAATTGACATTAGAGGTTGGAATCTAATGGAGATATTTCTCCTTTTGGAAATACTTGAAAATTATATTGTTCCTATCTAATACCTAACAATTTATATTAGAGAGGAAGCGCTCTACTGGTATATTTTCTTCTTAATTTTTTATATATCAACAATTGATATTAGAAGGATCTTCTGAAAATTTAATGGCTCAAACAATATTTATTTATAAGATTAATATGAAGAAATCTTGAAATAGATTATTCTAGAGAGTTTATATCAATTATCCATGCTTCTTATTTTAATAGTGATAATTATGGATGCATGAAAGCCAATATGGTTATTTATTTTAAAAACCATAGAATAAGGTTTTATTTGATGTTTTTTAATCCCAATGAGAATACTAATAAATATTTTGAATTTTAGAATAATGATCAAGAAATAGAATACGAAATCAATTAAAAATCTACAAATGTTTATTTGTGTGGTTTAGGAATTTATGAATTCGATCAAGTATAGCCGTGTCTTACTATATATTAGATTTGAAAAATAATTTCTTTTCCGAAAAAATAACTGAAAATATCATAAAATTAAGGTACACTATTTTAAACCTAATGTTTGAAACATTCAGAATGTATGAGGATTAAAATGTCCCTCAAATAAAAGTTCTGTTGGAAGATATTGTCAACAATGTTGCTATATTTTAGCATCCAATCTCACAGTCAGATCAACCATAAAAAGTACTCAATGTACTTCCCTTTATGAGGAATAGAATATCCAGAGTTATACGTCAATCTACACCCGTGAAAAACCTTGCAATGAAATAATTGATCGGATCATCAATGATTTATAAATTTAAGATGCAGGCTGGAAATGAAAATCATATGAATCATAAAGAAGTGGTTCTAAAAAACAACTATGGAATTATCATCTAATTCAATTCATCTAGATTTGGATAATGATTTATCATAACAATCTAAAATATTTGATAAACTGTGAAAAAATAAAAAATTAATAATGGAAAAATAGATGTTGTGACTATAAGGAAAAAGTCCATACATAGAAAAACTAACCTTTAATCAAAGCTTAGTGAAAAGTGGACCACAAGAGAAAATGAAAAAAATTATAAAATCTACTTGAATTAATTCATCTGGTTTACATGATGAATTTTTTATAGATGCTGATTTTGACCATAAAAGGAAAATGATATGTCTTATGGATCATACATATGGGGTAAAATATTTCTACTCTAATTACTCTAATGCTAAAAAACTATCTTATAAAGAATTAAATAAATATTTTTTTCGATAAAACATAAATATGAATCCATAAATAATTATCATATAAAAATTATAAAATCCCATTATACTTCTTTATTAGATAATTAAATTTTGTTAAATCAGATTATATATTTAAAATCTATTTATTTTCAAATTTATAGTGATTTTCATGCCACTAAGATTAAAGAATTATTAGGTAATGTTATTAATTTAAAACAATATTAAAGAATTTTGATTAAAGGAGAAAAATATTTAATTCATATCCATTTTAAAAATAATATTCATAAAGGAAAACATGGAATATAAAGTAATGGTGAAAGATCAAAAATATATAAAAATTATTTTTTCCATGGGTTGAATAGAAAAAAGATGGCTACTATTAAATGATTTTATTGTGATATTAATGGTAATTAAGAAAATTATTTCTTCTTTAGAAAAACTCAATTTTTTGTGTTAAAAATATTTATTTCCCAATATAATAGTTCAACCTTAATAGTAGAATTCCAACTCAAAATAAAGAAGTTTGGTTACCTTGGAAGTTAATTTCTGACACTATTAGACCCCAAAGAATATGGGTTAGAAAAATAAATTTAATTTCATATTTTGTAGGACTACACCACAAAGACACATAATTAAATCATTAATATGTCGATCAATTAATATTTAAAAGTATCTATTAAAAGAGTGAACAACTCTGATGTACTTCATTATAAAAAATCCACCATTTTATAATAACTAATGTAGGAAGTGTTTCATTTTATTTATTCTTCTGGTATATTAATTGTATCATTTAGGGGGAAATATATCTCTCAAAATTTGATAAAAACATTTATTCTTTATTTAATTAATGTCTTAATCTATTTTGATTATATGTAACTAATTTGTTAATAATTTAAAATATCTCTAAAACTTTTGAAGCCTATTTTAAATCATTATATTATATTTTTTTAATAAACATGAACATATTTCTTATGTAATCTGTATTTTTGAAAACAAAAATATGTAATATTGATTTTTTTCTCAACTAAATAATATGAAATGACTTCTCCATTGTATCAGAATATAACATATTATCTTTTTCAAAAAAAAATATCCATATTCTTGTTCTTGATAACTTTTTAAAGAGCTTTTAGAGAACCAGTCACTTCAAGATGAAGGGATCATGTTCTTCAAGATCAGAAGAAATCTGTTCTCACAAAAGGGAAAAAGTTAATCATTCTCATATATTAAATGGAAATCCAGTTTCATATGATGATTATTCTTTTGAAAAATCATTTGGAAGAATTAAGGATGGTTAATTTCATGAATAACTGAATGTCTCTTCTTCTCAAAAATCTGATGAAAGGATTCAGTTCAAAGTAGGCATCTTTAATGAAGAATAATTGATGGTACAATATTCTTTAGATGCACCTAGAAATTCATTTGTGGAACTATAAAATGCATCTATGTGAAAAATGGTAATTTATTTTTTACAAAAAGGATATCATATTTTTAAAGATACATTAATATCAAACGAATAATTGGATTCTTTCAATGTTGGAATGGTAAGCTAGATGGATTTTCTCAGAAGAGAAGCTATAAATAATCTAGATCTTAGTAAAATGAATATTTTTATACATAAAAAATGTACTTATTCTTAAAAACAAATAGCATAATATGTTTAAAGTAAATTAGAAAAACAATAAAGAGTTTTATCTACTTTAAGTGAAAATGTACAATGTTTGGAAATTTTAAATGACCCATATACTTCATCTTAAACATTATTTTTTATTTCGTTTTTATTTAAAGTCAAAATTATGTTTTTAGTAAAAATATGTTTTATATGTTCTTTTGTAATTTTTTATGTTATCTAACATGAGCATGAACTAAATTTTTTAATTATCTAAGAAATAAGATTATTTGTATTGGTATAAATGAAATAATATTAATTTTTTTTCTTTTTATTACTTTGGAAAAAAAATAATTCATTGAAAATATATTATGCTATAATATAGTGTATTTTTTGAGAAAATAATCATTTTATTATACTCCTTGTTTTAAATATTTTTATATCTTCTTAAAACTATGAATTTAGTGGGGTTTATTTTTACTACTTGTATATTTTTGATGTTATAAAAATAGGGGATAGGTTTATAGTTTTAATGTTATCAACATGTTGGAATATTGGAGAATTTTAAAAGGGGGATAATTTTATAGTAATAGTTAATATATTGTTCAATATCATGAAGAATTTTTTAAAAAAAAACTTAATATCCTTGACATAGAGAATAACACTTTATTCTTATGAAAGGAGATAAGGTTTCTAAAAAATAAATTTTTTAAAAATTATAATGGGGGAGAACTTTCCTTTATAAAATACATATTATAAAATATACATTAAGATAAAGTAAATTTATCTTTTTCTAAATATCATTTTTACATATTTATGTCATGGGGTTTTTTATCATCAAAGTGAGGGAGATTATAGAGAATATTTTTTTCAAAAATTTCATTAATTTATTTTTGGTTTGGATGGTCACAAATTCGTACACTTATGTTAGTAATTAATATTGTTTTAAAATAATTTCTGGAAAATAATATTCATTGAAAATTTTATTTTGTAAATATATTAATGTCATTGATTTATAGGAAATATTTATTGAATAATTTGGGATGTGTTTAAATGCATTATGGAAACATTTTTCATACCCTGCGTTAGTAAGAATAATGTATGGATCATCAAACCTATGTTTAAAATGACACATATAGATCATGTACTATACGTTGTCTAGAATGTATGGATAAACAACCCTATATTTTTATAGAACCCAATGTTTGAGGAAAAAACATATGGTACATCAACCCTACGTTTTATATCAACTGTACATTATCGAACCAACATTAGGATTTTTTTCATCAAGTGAAGAATCCCTACATTTGATTATTCAACATCAGAGTTTTAAATCTAGGATATTATCTAATAATTTTGAAAGGGACTTTACATATATAAAGATCGAATCCAATATATTTTTTAACTAATTAGAATGCTCATGATGATTGTTTTAAAGGCCTATATTCTGTGGTGTAAATCATTTATATTCTTATGGAACGTTATTCCTCTCTTGATTTTTTTTTGAATTCAAATATTCACGATTTAATGTTCATTATTTCATGATTTAGTATGATCTTGTTCTATTATACCTACTCTATAGTTATAAATAGGGTTTTTATTATAATATAGAAGGATATGAGATATATATAAGGAATGGTTGTTTGTCATTACCTTCAGAGCTACACATTGGATACATACATGTTTTGATCTGTCTGATGGTATCACTATTATGGATGTTTTTGATCATGTATTTTGTTGTAAAAACTTATTCTACAGGAATTTAGGATTAGTTTTCATAGTTACACTTTGGATACATTCATGTTTAACTATTTTTATGGTGATATATCAATTGTTTTTTGAAGAAGTCATCAATGATGTTGAAGATCTATTTGATAATTTGTATTATTGAATATCAATTATATTTATTATTTTCTACTATAATTGTAATGTTTAACCTGTTTTCTCAATAGAATCAATATTTATTGATTTTTTTATAATTTCAGCTACTTGAAATGTTTTCATGGGGAAGTGTCATCTTCTTATACTAAGCTGTGGTTTTTTTGTTCCTTGTAAAAAAATAGAAGTCCCTATAAAATCATTGTAAGGTTTCAACTGCCTGTACTCAGTTTTGAAGGTCTTATGATAAGAGGACATGTTTGTGACAATCCTTAATCTCATGGAGGTGAGTGTTAGTGGACTGTTCTAGGGGATCTTTGTTCCATGTACCACTGTACATTGATGAATTCATTTCCTTTATTTATTAGTTATGGTCACATATCATTAAGATTTAAGTAAAGGTTCACTGCATAAAATGATAGGTGTTTTGAATCTATCAAAATTTGAAAGACCACAATTCACCCCAACCCCTCTTGTGTCTTCATCTTCATCGTCACCATCCCGATCAAACATTGTAAACATTGTACCTTTTCAATAATTTTATATTTTCTTTTTTATGATACTCTATTAAGTTTTGGTGTTCTATGAACTATAAGGTCTCTCACAATATAATCATTATGAAAAACCTTCTTTAATGGATTGGATGTATATTTTCCACCTTTCTTTAAATCAATCTCTTGATATTCCAATATATATGATTAGGAATACATCTAACATGTTATCATTATGCTTCATGTAATAAACCAAAATATATTATGAGAAATCATAAATAAATGTGAAAAATAATGATTACCTCCTAGTGAAGGATTTCTCAATGGTACTCAAACATTAGAATTGATTTCATCATGTGTTCCCTTAGTGATATGGTTTTTAGTGCTAAACCTATATTTAGTTTTCATACCTATCAAACAATTCATAAAAAATCGAGTTTCTACTATCTTGGTAGCTTTCAAAACATATTTATTAAATGAGCACTAAAAATCATTATATTTAGTATGTATGATCCTTATATACCATAATATAAAAGTTTTTGGATCACTCCCCTATGTTATTTCTTCTCCACCTATACAATTCTTGTAATTCTAATGATACAAAACACGTTTAAGAGTACCTTTCATCACATGGAATGAACCAAAAAATATTCTCATGACTATGTCTTCATGGTTATCCTATAACCAAGTTTATTCATATCTAGTAATGATTTGAGTTCTTCTAAATTTCTGGGTTGTATCTCCAATTTATAAGCCATCAAGTTGTACCATTATGCATCATCAACTATATTTTCCCATTAAATTTCATATGGAATGGATAGTTATTTCTTATTAATGCCACATTATCATAAATCTCCATAAGTCTTGAAAACTAATATTTAATCCTACACATGTATAATTAATAACATAAATTAATGATGAATCCATCAGAGTTTTTGGCCACTGAGGAAACAAGTAAAGTCAAATCCTTAACATCCTCAATTTTCATTACAAAATTCACATTTGGTTTTCCAATATTGGGAATACTCTTCTCCCAAATCCATTTTTAATGAAAATATGAACACTCATATATTTTTGGTCTCCATTAGGAGGAATTTCTTATTGTTTTTTATCATGATTTACCTATTCTAAATCTTACAAGATTCTTGATAACTAATTTCCCTCTCTTTTCTGTAAATGTATCGAATAAAAAAATCTCTATCGTCATACTTTTACTTCTACCTATAATCATTTTTTATTGAATAATATATTGCATTAAATTTTTCTTCAATATCTATATCATACAATAGAGTAGTATTATAAATATCATAACTATCTTTTAGGGGGATTTATTACAATAGGTTTTTATGTTCATATGTTATCATTACTTGTAATCATTAAAAATATTCAAAAATTGTATTAGAACTTTATCGGTGTTCAATCATGGACATATATTTCCTATTCTCAAATCAAAACAATTTATTTTTAGGTAGATTCAGTTGTCAATGCTTTTTTCCATGTACTTTTTCTCCAAAATATTCAACAAACTCTTCACATTGGACATTCACATCACACTATATTTCCGATATTTTGACCAAAAAAGTTGAATCATTATATATTAATGATAGTTTGATCCCCTCAAATAATTATTAAATATGTATGTGGTAGTTTTATTCAGGGTGATATATAACTGTTATTGGCATAGCGAAGTATAAAATTTTCATTTCCACATAAAAATATTTTTAATCACATCGAGTTTTCCACCATAAATTTTGGGTTATATTCCATACTTCTAGGCTCTAACGATTATTTCTTTATAGTATGTCCTTATAGAATAGACTTCTTGGGTATAGATTTTCTACATTGATTTTGATAATTCTAGATCAATTAGAAATAATTTAGAATTTCCAAAAAAATAGTACTGATGAATTGAAAAAAGTCATAAATTTTATGATAGGTTATTTGAACATTTCAAACACAATTTTTTTAATTTATAATCAACAATCTCACTATTCCACGCCCTTTTTAAAATAAAAAGATTCATTTTTTAATGTCCACACATACAATATGAAAATGTTTCTCTCCAATTAAATAACTTTTTCTCTCATATAACATTTCTAAAGGGTGCCTCAATTCCCCCTTCCTTTAATATATACATTTTTAGGGGATTAATAGAGCTCAAATCAATGAAAAAAATGAAGTGAATTCAGGGAACTGTAATGCTAGTTTTTTAAATTAAGGTAGTGAGGTGATGAAAAGAACGATCGAAAATAGATTCGAGATTCCAAACAGGGTGGTGGGTTCGACCATAAATAGAGGGGATTTTAATATTATTTCTCCATGTAAATTATATACATGTTCATATGTTTCCCACACATCATCTTCCATTTTCATAGTATGATCTAACAATAAAAACAAAATATTTGGGCTAAATTTTCATCTATTCAATGCACCAACATCGTCTTGAATTATATGGTTCATCACCTATCGGGGTTTAGAAGTACTTACATAGATTTTTAATATGGCCCCCTCATGTCCCACTTTAAATATGCATTGTATTCATAGTGAATACATCCCTCACTCAATCAACATGGCCTCAGATTAAGTAAAAACACTTATCTTTCTCATTGATGCCTTCACTTTCACACCACATATCCACACCTCTACCTCCCAACCTTTAGGAAGCTACCATCAATCCCAATGGTGTCATATGATTTTGAAGATGGATTTTTTATTACACAAACTCAGATATAGAATTTTAGATCACTAGCGGTGGTTTCAGGAACAAAATTATTGAATAAAAACCTAGTTTTTATTTTTGTTAACTTCAAATTATCATAGAAGACACACACCAAACCATATTTATATGGATACAATCACAATACCAAATGTGATAAAAAAATAGAGAAAAAATAAAAGCCTAAAGATTATTTGTAGTACATTTCTCCCACACCTTCTGCACCAAACACATCTAGAAATGGTAATCGAAGTATCCTAGATTCCACCACAATATTGAAGCTTGGTTCCATAAAAAAAATACATTATTATTATTCCAAATCTCCCCTTAAACATGTATTCCTTATCTATAATTAGTATATATTGGTAGCTAATTGACTAGTGAAGAGACTCCACCATATACAATTCCTTCCTTTTTCATGTAGAATTTAGTGGTCTTGATATAATGTAATTCTTTATTTATCACTTTACTACATATATCATCGATTTTAGCTTCCTAAAAATTAACTGGACCAGAAGTCATTGAGAGATAACTCAAATTTAAATACTCCTCCATTGGTTTTTTTATCTCATATATATATATATAGGCATAGAGTCAATAAAGATTTGGATGTATATGGGAAAGTTCTCATTTTATGTCTTTAGTTGTATGAGTATGTATTGATGGCGTCAGTAGTTCTTAAATTCCACTTTCTTACATAGGTTATTAAACACTTTCTTCATCTTATATGGTGATTTTTACCTCTCTAGATTCTTCATCTTGATTCCATTTCCATCAACCCTTTTATTAAAATATATCATCTGTACTATAAATAATATTATTGGTGACGGTATTATACAATTGATACCCCATTTTTTAGTCTCCATATACCATTATGACACACTTCACTCCTTTGTCCTCGAGATTTGTTCCTTTTCCCAATAGAATACTAACAAAGAAAATGGAACCAAAAAAACTAATATATGTTAAAATTGTATTAGTATTACTCAGTGATTCTTGTGGAATATTTTATTCAAGATTCTTTTTGGATTCTATTGAGTAGATACACCACACACAAAGTTGCTTCATCCCGTATTGTCATGGGAACTCCTTTGTCTTTCTATATGCTTATTGACATGTTTATAATGGTGTGATTTTTCATTTAAAATACTCCATTGAGTTGATATTTCTACATTTATGTTAGTTACTACTAAATTATATCTTTCATAAGTTACACTTGAAAAACATCGTTGGTGTAACCCCCACGTCGATCATAAAATAATTTTTTTATGCGATGACTGCTTTGCTTTTCCACCTGCACCTTGAATTCTTTGAATATTACAAACACTAATGACTTCATTTTGAAACAATATATCCATGTTTTATAGCTATAATCATCAATAAACTTTATAAATTACCACCTTTTTCTATTTTATTTTAGATTCAATTGACCACACACATCGGTGTGGAGTAACTATTAGGGTGTAGCAGCTTTCCAATTGCCATTCATTGCAATGTTTTTTATTTATTGTTTTCCTAGAACAAAACATTCACATATTAGATTCAGATGATTAATGGTATGAATCCCATTCAAAATATTATTGAATTCTTATAATCTTAAACATTCAAAACATAAATTAAAAAACCTAATATTCTATAGTTAGTCTACCGTCATTAAACATCATGGTACTTTGGGATGGATCATAAAGAGAAACATATAGTTCTTTACCATTGGTACTTCTACGACCCATATTCCATTATCATTAAAAATCACCATATTTTTATTTTATAGGCTTATATAAAATAATTTTTGCACAAATTTTCCAAGACTCAATATGTTTTCATTCATTTCTAGTAGATAGTTAATGTGGAAAATGATAGTATTATTTACATATTTTTTCATGATCTAAATATCTACTCCTATTTGGAAAAATAATATTGAGATTTATCCAATGGAAATATCTCTTTAGACCCCCTCCTCTATGATTTAAAACATGTTCTTGTGACCTTTATTTGGTTTCTAGGTCTGGAGTTAAGATACCGCATACCTAAATTTTGTGTTAATGTTTGTGCCATCAACACATGACACGCTCCAAAAAATATTTCTTTCCTCAGTGATATGTTCCTCCTCGGTTTCATTCTACATGGGTTTCTTATTCCAACATCTATTAATATAATTTCAATATTTTTGAAAATTATAGCATTGAACATTTATTTTGTTTGTTGGTTTCTAATTGTGGAATCATCCACTTCATCCCTATCCTAGTTCTCATTGAGTATAATTTTGATTTATACAATCTCCTTGATTTGGGGTTCCTCCACCACATCCTTCTATTCTAGGATAAGATTATTTTCAATGGAATCCACTAGCTAAAATTAATTTAATTGTTCCCCCTTTCTCCTATTCATGGTTGTTTGGATAAAAATTCTATTGAAAGGCATGTTCCACTACATTAGTATCACTTTATCAAATCACCTTCAGTTTGTGGGATTGTAAAAATCCCACACGTTCTTCAATTGAAATCAACTCTAGATATTTTGTTTATTCTATGGAAATTACTATGTTATCAAATTTTGGATATAAGGATTTAAATATTTTCTCATATAGTTCTCTCTTGGAAATATTTTCTCCACTTCTTCATGGTTGGTTTAAAATAACCATTACATGAGTATGATACTCATAAATGGATTCATAAGACTTCATTAAAATGGATTCAAACTAACCTTGTAGAAATTGAAGGTGAGTCCTCACAGAATTATTGGAACCTTTTAATTCATTATGATTATTTTTTCAAATTGCCATCGATGATTTTGATGAAGTTATTATCCTGAATGTTGATTCATTAATGTTGTGATACATGATAGTATGGCCTTATAGTCCCACTTCTATTCACCCTAAAGCGTTTCCTTTTGAATATATGAAAGTTCAACCTCTACCGCTTTGGATTATGGCTTAGTATAACCATCCTCCATGATGACCATGACATATTTGGTGCCAATGTGTGATCGAAATTGGATGAATTATTTTTCTTAGTTTTCCTTAGTCATATTTTGGATCAAATCTTGTGAAATCCCATTTTCCATGGAGACTCAAAAGTCTTTGATCTAAAAATTAAAGATGTGAATATCTAGAATTGAAGAATATGGATTTATTTCATGCATAGGATTCTTCTTTTTTTTTTCTAAATTTCATTCCTATATTTTTTCGTAATTAAAATAAAATCGGGATTGTTTTGGATCTTAAGGAAAGAGAGGTCGGAGGAAATATTCATGTGATATGAAGGGACTTCGGTAGAAATAAAAAATGGTGTCAAAAAAATGGAGATGGATGCATGGAGGGTAAAATAAGTCTATATTGGAGAAAAAAATGTAAACATAGAAATAAATTTTAATATAGAGAGGATAAAGAGGTGTGGGAGGTATATGAAATATAGGGGATCTAAAAATATTTTGTAAAAATTTACTGTCACCCTTTTTGAAAAATGGAATAAAAAAAATGTGAAAATAATAATGGAAATGAATAAACATAATTGATCATTATATTTTTCACTATCTATTAATAATATTTATTAGTTGTGTATCTAATGGATTTATCTCAGAAAAAATCACCTTCAAAGCCTCTAATATTATTGATGGTGGATTTTCAATACACAAAATTAGTTGTAGATAGGTAGATCTGTATAGGTGATTGAATGAAAAAAAAAATTAGTGGAAACAAACTGGTTTTTATTACTTCAACTTGTAATTCTATTACAATGCACAACCACACTATATTTATAGGGATACAATCACAAATAAAAAATGATCAAGAATATGGAAAAAATAAATGTAAATAGATGGGTTGTAGTAGATGTCACCAAATTCATCAGCACCAAACACAATTATCTGTGATCTTTGATGTTTCACGACCTCCATCACAAGAGTGAAGGTTGGTACCACCTGAGAAAATACATGTTTATTATTAAATAGATTCACCACAATATTGGGAACTTAACATCCTAAAAAATTATCTCCACACTAGCCCAACAATTTGGGTATGCTCCTCATGGAATCCTCAAACATCAGTCCTGTGCAATTTTTTTCATTTCAACAATCCTTTGATTTATCACTTTTTTCTCATATAATTTAATCATAATTCATTAAATAATATATAAATTTAATCTATATTAAGGGAATTTCGTGAAGAACAACTTGAAATGGGAGAGGATATAACACTAAGAATGATAGAAGAGAAGCAACATCAGCCACATGTTGTGTTAGATCTTAATGAATCAATCCACAACATTGGTCCTTGATACTTATTCAATAACTCCATCATTACCACCCTTAAATTCTTTTATTATGACGAACCCATCCCTTTAATGACCCAAGATTGAGCGATCAATAGTAATATTTTATATTTGGGTTTATATATTAAAAGGGTATGTTTTTTCCGTTGGAATCTGGGTGAGCTGAGTGACACATGAAGTAATGCACAATCATACTGAAAGAGAAATTCAATTCAATTGATAACTATTTTCATCATACCAATGTGAATCAATTTAATTGACACTCTTCATTCAATGGTTAAATTTTTAGTATCATTACAAATGATGCTCATCATAGGGTTACCTAGATAGAAGGGAAAACCCCTCCCCTCTGACATTTAACATTAAAACACTTCTCCTTTTCTCTCTTAAGATAGAAAAATAGACAATTTTTAGTGGATATATTTTCCATTTTTTCATATATGTTTTTTATTTACCTTTTATTTTTATTTATATTTATTAAATAGTATAATATTTTACATTATATTAGAGATTTATTAATATAATATTTTAGTTTCTATTTAGTAATATTATATTTTATTAATTAGGGTTTTGAGCTTAGTAAATTGAAATTATAGTGTTATATTTTGTGTTTAGTATACTATTTTAATTATTTTAAATATTGTTAAATTTAATGTTTAATATTAGTTTAGATTAATAAATTTTCATTGTAATGTTTTCATTATTAGTATGAATAATTAGAAGTGAAATTATTAAATTACATTGTTAATATTAATTAGAAATATTAATTATTTTGTTTAATTAAATTAAATTAAATATTTAACTATTAATATAATTTTTTAATATTTAAGAATATTAATAAGTTTCATGTTTAGAAATATTAAACTGTATGTTTAATTATCTGTACAACATTATAATTATCATTGAAATTTTTTATTAATAATGTTTTAATTATTAGTATTGATTTATTTATTATGGATATTCTTTAATTTTATTTATAAAATAAGGACTAGAAAACATTAGTGAAAACCTTATGAGTAAATCTAATCATAGGATGATGTCCTAAAACATAGTAAAAGTAAAGTGTGTGTGGTTTCCTAGAAATTAAATCCTTGTCTAGATACAAGTAATTCGATGGTGGATCAATCATAGATTCACTTAGGGGTCATAATAATGAAGAGGTTAGTAGGGTATTTACTAAATCATTACCTTGTTCTGACAAAGATACATAACTACACACCTGATTTGATCCACATGATAGATTTACATTGGATGATTCACTTTACCATAACCCCACAAAAATCACACTAAATTAATATCTTAGATACCATTATTTTCAGGTTAGTTAAAATAAAATGTTATAATAGTTTAAAATGTTAATAAAAATATTATTTTAATAGGATTTTTAAAATTAGGGCTATAAAAGTTACTGAAAATTTTATGTATAAGTTTATGTATAGGAAAAATCCTAAAATTTTGGTAAATTAAAATTTTTGTGGGTTCCTATTAACCAAAACCTTATTTAGATACTAACAATTTGATTTAGGCTCTAGAAAAGGTGTATATTGGAGTAATAAAATACAAAAGGTTTGTCTTGTATTAACTAGATCTTTACCTTATTGATGACAAAGTGGTTTAATTCCACACTTATTTTTACACGCATGGGGAAATTCTTTGGATAATTCCCTCTGTATACTACACCAATCCCAAACTAACAAATAAATTGAGATAATGCCCACATTTAAGAAAACATATAATATTTTAAAATGTTATTATGTGTTTTTTACGAGATATAATTAATAAAAAAGTCTTATTATCGATTAAAATATAGTTTTATATATTTATTGCAATGGTCAAATAATTGATAATGGATAATGATAAAGATACAGTATAAAACATGAATGAGTGGTAAGCATCGGGGGCTATACAACATTCGAATAATTTATTAGAAAAATACATTGATTGATAAAACCCATAAAACCAAGTGATATGGTCTATCATATATAGAAATATAAAATTTAAAGACATGTTGTGGAATATATCCTATCTAAATATTGATAAAAAGAGAATGCGAATATTTATTTTTGATGGGTTAGAGACCAGTCCAATGATCAAATGATGGATTTCCGTGTAACTCTATCTATTTTTGAAGATGTTCTATCAACAATGCGAGTTGTTCAATCGTAGCCTCAAGATGCACTTTCATATCCATAGGCATAAAAATTTCATAGAGAGATTTATATTTTTAGACATAGTCCTCCACATGAATTAGATTTGATTTTGTAAAATTTTGAAGATGGTGAACATTCATAAAAATAAGAATATGAAGAGGATATGGAAAATAAAGAGAGTATTGAATTACATTTTCATCTAAACCATGCATCGTTACATCAACTATTAAATCATCTTCGACTATTTGAATCACGGGCAATAGAAGGTATGACATGTTTACTAGAATATTATTGGACAATCATTATTTCTTATATATAATTTCTTCGAATTAATTGTGAAAAAATAGAGGGTTAAATGGAGGTGTTCTATATATTGGGATAGATTTTGATAGTAAGAAAGCTATGAATATAGAGATAAAATAGTATCACATTGAGAGACATTATAGTTTTGTGATGAATGGATTGAAGATATTTCATTATATGATTTTATGTCAAAAGTTATATTCATATTTTCATGTGAATCTTCAAGATATTCTTGATAACAATTTCAACTATTGAAAAATCACTAAATTTAATCCACACATATGTGTCTTAACACCCATTTATTGGGTTATTTCTATAATTTAATAGATATTTTAATGTTAGTTAATGTTTAGTTAATACATTTAATGTTTCTATAATGATTTTTAAGGTTTTTATAATCCCTTAGGGAGGTCGATGGTTTGAGCACAGTTAGTAGACTCAATGATCAAGTATCCATGAAATCATGTGAATTATTTGGGGATCATGGGGTAGCCGCACAGTTTGGAAAATATGTGAGGAAAACTCTATTAATTATTATTCTTTGGGATATTGTTAAATCAGATGGTCATTACCTCGTTTGTTAAACTATTCGTCCTAATCATGATATGATAATTATATTGTATAGAAATTTTATTTTTAACCCATAATTGTTCCAAAAAACATCATTCATTCTCAAATTAGCTACTAACTCAGTTTATATGGTATCATTATGTGATTTTTTTATCTTATAATATCTTCATGATCTAGTTTCAATAATACATTGAGTATTTGATCTTGGAAATCAAAGGTAAAAACTATATTCTTCTCATTTTTTCTAGATCTTCTCATTTTATCTTAGACATAACCCTAGACGGGGAACATCACACTTAGATCCATGTGACAATCCAAGTCGTAAAGGGATATGTATATTATTCATCAATGGAATGGAGGAATAAACCAATACCTATGGATTCATGGGAGATTGGTTACACAAAATAGACCCATGGTAGGTGGTTTCTTCCTCTTTCCATTTTAATTGGAATGTCAAGGCTCATTATTTTCTTAAATAAATACTTTCTACATTTAAATGATTTTAACTAGATAAAAATATACAAGATTTCTATCATACTAGTTGTCTTTTGAAACTGTTTTTGGTTGTTTCCTACATAATTTCTGTTAAATTGACTAAAAGGGTTTTCTTAGAAGTAATACGGTTTTGACACATGTTCTTGGGAAAATCTGTTTTTGATGTTGAGTAGAAAGGTACATGGTTGGTGTGTGTTCATGATTTTAATTTTATAAGACCTTATTGAAATGGAATTCATGCTCAGTTATAAATATAGAGGCACATGGATGATTTCCACTAAGCGATGGCTTTGTGGAGGACGAATCACAGCTTTCACATATAGGGATGTCATTCAGCTTACATGGGTGTGTGTGAGATAGAATGCATATGATTATACAGAATGTTAATTTAATGAATTTCATCTACAACTAAAAAATTAAAACTTATCTTTCGTTATATTACTTTTTTAAAATATATTTATTTTATTTATGGAATATTGTGTAAACTATCTAGCTTGTTTTGATATTCTTTTTGTATGTTTTATAATCATGTGAGTTGACCTATTTCTAGTATTAGTGGATTGTGGTAGAATTTTATTAGTGTTTTATTATAGGGCTTGATTAGTCACCTATTTATATGTACTTTGGTTTGTATGTAGGTGTTTTTTTCCATTATATAGGTTTGGGGTAGGTTTATCACTTCTATAGTGGGGCTCCCTGATATTGTTGTCATTGTTGGTAGAGATTAAGCATGGTGTAGTTTTCACCATGATCTAGAGTGATTCAATATTATATCAAGAGTATTTATTGGTTTTGATTCAGTGTATCTCATTTATTTATATTTTTCTATTCTTACTCTGATATTATTATAACTCTTTTAAGTTATTTAGTTGTATGGTTTATTTCTCATACATCAAATTGTTGATTTTTTGTTTTTATTTCAACTTGTTTTGTTGTATTATTTTTAAAGGGAAAATCATCCCTGAATGTTTAGGAAATCCCTTATCATTTATTGTTAGCCTTTTGTGTCTTGGGGGTGTCACCTAAGGTTATCATCACATCAGCACTTTCCAATCTAATGGTTAGGTTTGGGATGTTACATGTGTGAAACCAAACCATTCATAGGGTCACGAGACCATAGATATCGATTTCATATCAATTATTATTATTGAAGTTATAAGATCATATAAAGACGTTGTATTAGTTAGTGTAGAAGATAAAGTCCAAAAAATCTCGATCAATATCATATTTCTTATTTGAATGAATGGGATGCACGATAATAGGATACTGTAAAAGTGTACGAGGACTAAGATGACTCATAATGAGCTTTAAAATTCATATAGATCTATTTTTTTATAAAAATACACTTTTCTACTAGATATAAAAAGTTTAATGTGATAGTCAAAGGAACTAATTATATTGATTTATGTTTGGGACGGAAATATTATTTCTTACTTTACGACCATATGATGCGAATTTCAAACATTGTAAGATGTTTACCCAGAATGATTGAACATTTCTGTATAAGAACTATACTATAAAATTATTAACTATAGCGACCTCAAATAGAAATATGGATCCTATTTCATTTACCATTTCTATCATTAATAAGGATAACTTCTCCCCTAATGTTGGTTCTTGTATTTCCAATAATATTTTTAATGGATGTTGGAGAGGAATATTCCAAATTTATATTGGACATAGAGTGTTCAAGGAATTTATTCAGTATTAGGGTCATTCATGGAGACCACCTCATTATTACCATTAATATTATATTAGACAAAAAACAATAAATGTTAAAAGGAGGTTCAAGGATAATTCTATGAAAAATGAAATCATAAATATTTGTTGGTATATGTTTTTTTAAATAGAATTCTGATAATGATCTTATTGTTTTTTTTTTGTTTTTTTCTCATTTTTTAAGCATACAAACCTCAACAATATAGAATGGAGGAGTTTTTTAAATTGATTCACTGCGATAATCATGAGATATATTACTACAACATTAAAATTATAAAATAAAATTTGTTGTTAGAATATGACTATTAGAAGATATATGGACACATGATGACTAACATTGTGGAATGCATTAATATGTTTTTCAAGGGTGTTCAGAAGCTAGATAACCTAAGTAATTAAATATATTAAATTGAATAATGATAGAGAACAAATAATGTTATTTAAATTGATATATTTCTTATATTTAACATTATTTTTTACAATTAAATTTCAATTCCAGTGTAGGAAACATTCCATCGCATATTAATATATTTTTTGTAAAGAGGTAAACAGACTGAAGAGGTTCTAAACAGGGAGATGTGATATGAGAAAAATTTTCAAAAACAATATTTATGGGATTATTTAGGACAATATCACATTTAGTTTTATTCATTTAATCATGTTAGGAATATATTTTATGTATTTGAGTCTCATGTTCATTTTTCTAGTTGTAGTCATCTTGTGCTTGTGGGTTTATAGGAGAACATTTCTATGATTGAGGTAACATCCTTGAATTATAGAATCCTTGCACAATGAGATTGTTGTATCCACTTATATATGATTATATTTGGAGAAATTAATTGATCTGATGTATCAATTAAAGATTATTACTGACTACTATAGTTCTACATGGATTTATATAAGTGAATATCAAAACAAAAATTTACCCGTTGATTCCCCAAGGATTCTTCCAGACTTGAAAAGACTACAATTTGAATGTAATCCAAAGTTTAAACATGTAATAAATGTTATGTTTTGGCCTAGCTAAGGGACATCTTCATCGAGGTTTAGTTTATATGTCCTGGATGGTCACACCAACACATGTTTCCCTCAACATACAGAGAAATCATCAAAAATTCTGCATGATTGATCTTACATTATACTTGATAATTTCATAATAGTTGTAATAAATGATTTAGTTTTTTGTAAATAAAAACAATATTTTATTTCATTATTGGGTCTCTATTTCATATTCTCGTGATATTATTCTTCAAATATAGGGACGTTCCAAAAAACCATAATTATTAAAAAGATCATAAATTTATTTTGTTAGTTAGGAATCATATTAATCACATTTACATGATGACATTGAAAAAGAATGAAAAGATAATTGAAAAACAATACAACTACCACCCAAAGTTCAATCAATTATGAATAAAATAATTTTATAGGCACAATATTGTATATTATATTATTAAATGTTTTTACCTACCATATTCCTTGAAAATAATTATTAAAATATTATATATTTTTATGTAAAAGGATCTCCTACATCCACAGTAGTCTCATGTGTCATGTGATGTACTAGAGGGGTGACCTATTCGAAATATTTTGGTTTAGAGATCCCATAACTTCCACTTTGAGTGTCCTCCAACTCCCGTTATTCTATTTAACTAATTTGTTGGATGCTATAGTTTCATCATGTGTGACCTCAAGACCATTAATCAACATGTGATTGTTTTATAGATTCAGATATGGAAACCACAGACAGAAATATTTCATATTAATGATAGGGACATTATGATTACTTTATAGGTCATAAAGTACATATCGTGTCTACCTATCCATGTGGATGATATTATGGGTAGGAATATGGGAGACTATAATAAGGTTGTACATAGTTTACTAAGAATGAGTATAGTTAGCAGACCACGAGTCTGTAATGGTTATCAATTGCACATGGGATAGGTTTATGAGCACTTCCCAATGATTCCAGAAGTTTCCGAAGAGGAAATGTTGATTTAACACACATGTTCTTATATTATGAGGTTGATTGGAGGCATTGTGTGAAGATTAATCTATAACCTATGAAAAGAAGATATACCTACCATTATAAGAGGAAGTATATAGGAAATATACCCCCATTTGGGGTCGGTTTTATTATAATTTTTTTAGATACCTCTATTTAGTATGTCGAGTGGAGTAGAACTAGATTGCAGGATGTTTCCTTCTGCTATAGATGTGGGATTTGATTGCTTTAAATGCATTGCTACTAGAGATATCTCCCAATTTTCATATCACCTTTTTCAGTACTTTCCTCTAGTACATTGGTATGTTTACATCATTAATTTTTGTTTTTTAAAATTTTATTAATTGTTTTTATAAATTAATCATATAATATAATTTTTTACGATGTGAAGAAAGGATCAAAATTAAGTACAAACCCCAAGGAATGTTTCTGAAATTTTTCTTATGATTTATGATGCTCTACGTGTAGATGATGTAAGATAAACATTAATTATATTTCTATAAAAATTGATATTTTTATTACTTTTCAATGATATTATAACAATAACATAATATTTTGTTGCCTGAATTTATGAATTATTTTAGATTTTTCATTTCATGTTTCCTAGATCCCATATACTAAGTTTGTCCTCATGTCACATCCCCCATATTTCACAATTAGGGTAAGAGACCATGGAGCAGTGGTTCCACTCATTCATTTATACATCATTGAGATGCAGCATCCAGACTGAGTTATGCCTCAACTTTTTTTCATACAACACATCCTCATTATATAATTACAGATTGTTTCCCTGCATAGTAATGTGCTTATATGTAGTCATGTGACTAATTGGTTATAAAAAGATGCACAGTACATTGAGTATTCAAACATGCATGTCTAGTATAGTATCTTTTAACATGTATATCCCATAGTATGACTCCATCTATCAAATCAGTGGTAGTACACATGATGGTACTTGAATCACACTATCATGTACCTTATGTGCTATGGGATATACTTTCACTAGGTGGTATGTTTACTTTTTTAGATATTTTTGTTTAAAAATTAAAATGAACTTGAATGTTAGTTATTTTGTAGTAAAAGGGTTTACATTGACTTATACATATCACGGACGGTGGGGAGGAGGAAGTTTACTATTAGGATCTAGTTCATACGGATCATGTGGAAATAATTTTCCCTATTTATACATTATAAGAGAGTGTCTATGATGTGGATTCAGTAACATATCCTGAACCACATGCCCCTGTAGAGGTAGATGTGGAAGATGAGGTTCCTCATTATTCTTCTAGAGATAAATCACATGAATCACCACTAGTACAGCTGGGAGGATGAAAATGAGGAAAGAGATGTGGAAGGGTCAGTGATGCAAAATAGAGCCTCTTATAATGGATCATGCATCGTAGGTTGAATATATTACATAGAATGTGGTGGATCCTTCACAACAGGCAAGCGATAATCCACAAATTCCATGGAATATTGAGACTAATGTCTCTAAACATACATGGGAGTGGGACATAGGTAGGATTTCATAGTTTTTTTAGAACTCGAAAGATACTGTATCCTTTATTAACTTCTAATATTGCTGTCATCTTCATTCGATCCTATTGGGAACCCATAATTATTGACACATGGATTCACATATGATTTCGTGGAGTCTTATATGTGGTACACTAGATAGTCATATTCCTAAAACATTGAGGAGGCAACAACCACACAATTTGATAATGTTCAAGTAGTAGTAGAGCAGTACAATGAGGCAACGCATGAAGAAAACCCCACACTTATTATTGGAACACTAGAGTAGTCTAGACGTTTCCACTTCAATGTGAGTAACGTATATATTCCATGTTTTGGTATTGAAAGGCAACGAAATTTATTTTTTCGATTGTTAAACATTTTACTTATAGAAATTACTTATTTATAAATTAATTTATTTTATTTTTTAATTACACATTTCTATATATACCATTGCTTCATATCGTACCTCATTATCATAATATTTATCCTTAATATTTTATTTATTATATAGAATTCATAAATTATGACCCTTTAATATTGATGAAAAATAAAAAAAAAATATGTTCACCTCGTGGTCAACCCATTTATCCATTATATCATTATCAACACATATGATCATTGGGAATAAATTGAAATAAAAAAGGACAATTTTTATAAAAAAATTATAGTATGCTTTAAACCCATCAGGATTGAATCAAATGTTTTGGAGTGACACTTCAATCAAATATTTTATTGTATATTGGATAAATACTATCACCAAGGTTGTAATCATGGAAATGTGTGGATGTTTACTAAAATTTGATATTAAAATCCCATTTACAAAATAAAAATACAAAATTATCATGTTAGGGTTTAAATTTCTGAACCAATGATTAAATATAAAGTACATGAACGTCATACATTCGAATAAAAAATAATGATAATTAAAAAATAATAAAATTTCAACAATGACCCCCTACTACTCCAAGTTAACATCCAAAAAAATAAAGGTAATAAATAAAAAATGGAAAATATCCATTCAATAACATTAAAATAATTAAAATATGAGTTTAGTATACTTATAATTAGATGTTAACATACACACTCAATCATCTCATCAACGAATGGTCAATATTATAATCATTTTGATAAATTTATATTGATGTGTAACATGTAACAAAATAAACCAATAAAAATAATATGCTCATCCCAAATTATAATATACTACTCATAGAGGTTTATGAAGATCTCCAAAATTAAACTCATAAAAATATACATCTATTTACATACATATATATACATATAAAATTATCATTTTTGAATACTTATTTCACAACACCAATTCAAATTCATTAATATTAAGAAATATTTGATGATATATTTACATCCATTTCTGCATTACCATCCCAATCTCCATTGATAAAACGTAAAACCAAAAATAAAATAAAATTGGTGAGCTTAAATCTATTTGAAGCTTGCCCAAAACCCCAAAATTATAATATATTTGTAACTATTATAGCATATATAAAATATGACATTTAAAGAAATATCTATAAAAAAGCCTAAACTCAACAGAACCTAAACCAAAATATATTTATAACATTTATAAAGTAATTTTTTTTAGAAAAACATAAAACCCAAAAAATAAAATTAGTGAGTGTCAATCAATTTGACGCTGGCCTAAAAACCCTAAAATACAACATATTTATAATATATATAAGTTTGTTTTTATTTACATAATTATAAATAACTTCAATAATTGTAAATATGTATTTATAAATTCAAATCTAAATACACATAAATATAATTAAATTAATATATAAATTTTAAAATATAATCTAAATACAGTCATATTAACAACTAGATAATAATTGTAAATTTAATTTTGTTATATAATTTATAATTAAGAATATAATTAATATAATTAAAACTATATATAATTAATAATTCACAATATAATTAATATAATTAAAATTTAAAAATAATAATTAAATGTTTATAATTATTAATAAATATAAATATATGTAATTGCAAATAAATATTTATATAAATGAAAATATATTTAAGGAATTGTGAATATGTGTTCATAAATGTAAATATAAATATATAAAATTATATATAATTATAAATAAATACTTATCTGTAAAATTAAAAATATATTAAAAGAGTTTAAAATATGTATTAATAAATATTATTATATATTATATATTTATATTTATATTTATAAATAATAATTTTTTAAAAAAACTGATAAATAAAAGTATATAATTAAAAATAAATTTATATATTTATATATATTTATATAGGAATATATATAAATTTATAAATATACAAATATATATAATTATAAATATTTAATTACAAATAAAATAAATATATTTCTTATTTAAATATATTTCTTATACTTTTATAATTATTTAATAGTATAACATGTTTTTATAATTAAGTTAATATTTTTAAAAATATTATAATTATTTATTTATAATTATAAATAAAAAAATTATATATATATCAAAATTATATTTTTTTAAAGAAGGGGGTCAGTTCCAATTGATCTGGTGCATCAACCTCAAACCACCCCTCGCAAATTGATCTAGCTATAGCGTAACCTAGGAATCCAAGAAAACTAGTCGAATATATTTTAAAACCCCATTTGTG
The DNA here is from genome assembly GCA_963277665.1 of Viscum album. Lineage (NCBI taxonomy): Eukaryota > Viridiplantae > Streptophyta > Magnoliopsida > Santalales > Viscaceae > Viscum > Viscum album. Next base: position 350,191,563 of record OY728140.1, read on the forward strand.
GTAACTTTTGCCCCCAGATCCCTTGCTCTACTACCTTGCCCGTATATATTTCAATGCCATTTAGTTGTCCCTCCAGGAAAACCTACTTCATGTGGTGAGGTTCATCCACCTTAAATGTAGGACCATATTTTTCGAAAACTATATGGACAATAATGAGTAGTCATCATGATTACCCTTTCGTGGGTGGTGCAGATGGTGGAAGGATGTGAGGCTATTGGGATCGATTTTCCCTCACCTAGGTTTTTCATGCCCAACACATTATCACTTCTGGGGTTTATCCTAAAACCCATGGGTGATAGTTGGAATTTTCCATTGAAGGCTATATTTGAGTTACAATACTTTTTGGATTTAGATATGGGACTTGGGTTTGAACACCACATCCCTCCTCTCAAACCAAAGACCATACAATTTGGCCTCCCCATCAATGAAAATCCAGAAAATCTAATCATCTTATACCATTGTTTCCTCATCACTCGGACTATCTACCATATCACTATTATCTGGAAGTCTTTTGACATAAGTAATCATAAATCCATATTATTTAAATGTTCCACTATTATCATTACCAAACTGATTTGGGGAATACTCCAACATAAATCACACCTGAGATGCCACAAGTCTCGAGAACCACTTGTTAGGATTGATCTTTTCCATCCCTAGGTCTTTCTTCCCAATAAATAAGACCTTCTAGGGTTCCATCTGAAAACCCATGGGTGATAGGAGGAATTAACCATCAAAGATTATATGTGAGACACCATGATTTGTAAAATATAATGTGGGACTTAAGATTTCACCCAACAAATGCTGGTGGATGGAATAGGGTTTTCAAGGGAGAAGGTGATGGAATATTTTTTTTGAGATATTGGGATGGAATTGAATTATGACCACTATTTCTCCCAAACCCAACCTACCAATGTATCCCTACTCATCACTATCATTGAAAACCCCTTTCGCATATCTCAATACCTCCACCACCTCTGGTGGTTTACCCACACCATCTGAAGGAAGTTCACCATTCATCTCTTATATGATTACAACATCATATATCATTAAAATTTCATCACATAAGGGATTTAGAGATGGAGGATAGGCTATCAGAGTGGGTGAAACCCTTCTTATTTTCACTCTATTAAACATTCCATGATATTTTATGTGCTACACTCACTCTCAAATGACATGGTATTCTACACCACCTCAAAAAAATGGTATTTTCTTTCTAAATAAATGTTTGTTAACTAAGAAACTAAATATCATTTTAATAAAATTAATAACACTCTATTTATTTAAATGATATTTATTATAATATAATTTCGTTTAATGATCCATTAACTAGCCCCGTCCACCATCCTAAAAAATTTACTAAACCTCAAATATTAATTATTATTGTTTTGATAAATAAATAAAAATTATTTTCATCATCATGTGAATAAATATTAATTTTAATATTCGTATTACTAAATGATAGTTATTTAATAAAATATATTATTTATTACCATATTAATGTAATTATAACCCCAATTACCTAATATAATATATTATTTATTTCCTTCTATCTAAAATAAGAGATAAAAATTCTTGTGAATAAATATTTAATTTATATTCAACTCACATATATATATATAGAGATTAATATTTGTGATCAGTTAATCCGGAATAAATATTATTCCTCAATCTATAGAATAACATATATTCCAAATATTAAATTTTAACAGAATTTAACTAAGATTTATGAACAGACTATGTATTTGACCCACTAGGTATATTCCTTAGTGGAATTGGGAGGACTTGTCTTGTCCAAGTTCAGTCTCTAACAACACATCAAGATACCCATAGAGGATGGAGTTAATTTTTTAATGACAATAACCACATGTAAATGTTCATGAAAGAATATAATCTATTTTTTCAATATCTTATAACAAGAAATTGTCATTTTTTTTCATCAAAATATGGGTTCATATATCATTTTTTACTTATTAAAATAAGCATTCCAATCATAATGGCCATGGAATTTTAGTTTCAATGTTCCAATCCAAAAAAAGGGAATGAGATATTATATTACATAAATTGTGTGGGATAAATCCTATATTAAATTGGTCATTAATTTAATATTACTCATGATAGAGTGACCACATAATACTTCGATGTGAGGATAGGTTGTCCCAATTTTTTTTCAATACATTGAAGTATGAGATTCATGATACGCATTAATAATAAACTCAAGTCTATGAATCATTACATAAATTCTTATATACACTACTATATATTAACCCTATACCAATAGATTTATTCCATCGGTATAAGGTAGGAAACTATTAGTATAGGCTATATCAATGGTTTCTGCCGACTATGGGGATAGATCTATAGCAATGGATTATTTAATACCATTAGAATATCTCCCCATGATTTTCCTTATTCTAACAGTTTAAATAAATCATGGGTATACATGATATACCAAATTTCTTATAAACCATTGATATAGTCATACCCCTCCAAAGAATCTAGAAATACCACTCATCTTGGGGAGAACCAGCACACACCATAAACACCGACACCCACACCCAAAATAGTTGGTAGCCAATATATAATAATAAAAAAAAAATTAATGCATTGAACCAGTCACAATAAATATTTAAAATAGAACATACATTTTATAATTTATATTTGATCAATTCATAACTAAAAAATTAAATCATAACACTTATATATAATCATGTTCAGTAATTAAACATAATTCATCATAAATATTAGTGAGAAATGTACATAACTAATATCTCTCTGTCTCATGGAAACTATTATCATCACCATCATCACTAATGTACTCATCATCATCATCATCACCATTACCATCATAATCACCATCATCATCATTGCCACCATCATCATCATTGTCACCATCTTCATCATCACCATCAACATTTCCAATGTCATCTCCATCACCATCACCAAAGAATTCATCATATTGACCACCACTAGAACCATAATCACTACCGTCTAGTGCACTATATAATGAATCTGTAACCACCATCACCATTATCTGGAGTGTCATATAAAAAATTCATCATTGAAATGCATTTATCAAAAACCTCGGTGGTATCTAGTGGATGTATGGACATAATATTGTCATAACTTTCATAAAATTTTCAATGGCATTTTTCCATTATACACTATTGTTCAACGCTATTTTTGTCCACTTCTTATTCGTCACATGGAATTTCTACCTCTACATGATCCATTTAAAATTTCGTACTTCCAAAACTACTAGAGGTACCTAAAGTGGTCCAATATCTAGTGGGTAAAATACTATTCCATTGTGGAAAATGTACTCTCTAATAATGTTATTCTCCTAATATATAGTGAAAATGCTCATTTGGAACAAATTTATTTTCATCCTACTCAATAAGGACCTCTAAATAAAATTATTTTAAATATAAATGAACTATTTGATTAAAAATAGATATTTAACTTTGGAATTTGCAAAGAAAAAAATTACAATATATTCATGTGTATGTTTGTTTATAGCAGTTCCATATTTTTCTTTCTCCTCTAGTAAAAAGAATTAATTAAGGCATGTGTACTTCAATGTCTAATAATTCCCTCTGCAATGACATTGAATGTAGAAAACCATTATTCAATAAGACATAATTTTTTTAAAAAAACTAACTCATTATAACCAATATTAATATGGAAATAACCAAAACCAATTGAGTTAAATTTCAAATATATATATGGTATTAACCCCAATGGTAAAAAAATATACTCAATAAAACTAAAATGAGAAAATTTGTATTTTTTTGAATATATATTAAAATTGGTTTTTTATTATTATATTCATTTAACATTATTTTTTAATCAGTCGACTATGTTTTAATGAATTTACTTTGTGTAAGAATTATATAGGTTAAATCGAAACATATAGTTTTAATCCCTCTTTTCTTGTTTATTATTTTACGTCAATATGGTTTTTTTTAGTTTGATAAATTTATGTTCATCTTAATTTTTTCATGTTTATTATTGTTTGGTTTAGTTAAATTTTAGTTATTTTGGTTTCATTCAATGCATGTTTCAATTGTAGTTCCATTAAATATATCATATGAGTTTAATTGATTTCAAATTTATTGTTATACTTTTCTTCATTTAATGATTGATTTTGTTTAGTTTGGTTCTATTAAATATTATTTATTTTCAGTGGGATCAAGTCTTTTATGGTAAGATTTTTTCCTTTTCATTCAATTTTGATTTATTATGTTTGATTTGTATTGGGAAGGAATAGATATTAATGCTTATTTATATTTAGTTTCCTTATATTGACAATTATTTAGTTACATTTTCTATTTGGAAAGTATTTATGTTCAAATTAAATGAACCATTTTTCAGGTTTATATGTTAATATTATTTGAAATAATATACACATTACTAATGTTTTGAGTTTTCATGATAATGTAGTTTTGATTTATAAATGTTTATATGTTAACATTATGTCATGCTATTTTAGTTTACCCTTACATAAATTTATTTTACCCTTACTTCAATTTAGTTTACCATTACTTAACTTGTTTAACCACTACAAAAATTTAGTTTAAACTTAATTATCTTTTTTTAACCTTAATTAAAATTATTTTACCCTAACATAACCTTTTCATGTTTCTATTTACCCTTACATAACTTTGTTTTACCATTACATAACTTTTATTACCCATACATAACTCTTATTGTTTCCTTACATAACTTTTTTACCCTTACTTGACTATATTGTATGCATAATTAACTTTATTTCAGCCTTAATTAGCTGTATTTTACCCTTAGATAACTGTATTTTACCATTAGACAACTTTTTTTACACATAAAAACCATTAGTTCAATCTGACATAAATTTAGTTCACCTTTAGTAAATTTTTTTTATCATTACATAACTTTACTTTACCCTCACATAATATTTCTTTTCCCTTAATTAACTTTAGTTTACACTTACATAACCTATAAAAGTTTATGTTAAACCTTACGTTACATTTTTGTCACCCTTACCTAACAACAGTTCACCCTTACTTAATATTATTTACCCATACGTAACTTTGCTTTCCACAAACTTAACTATACTTTTAACATATTTAACTTTAGTTTAACCATAAATTAATTTATATTACCCTTACATAACTTTATTTTACCCTTAAATAAATTTTTTTAACCTTCTTAACATTATTTTACCCTTGCATAACATTTTAAAAATGTGGGAAATTTAGAAATATTATGTTAACCATGTATAAAAACCTGGATTAATTAATGATGTTTTATGAAAATGTGGCTAAATTAAATCTAATTTCTAGGAAACATGGATAATTTTTCCTCAATTTTTAGGAAATGTGGAAATTTTTTATTTAGCGATGTTCTTATGAAAATGTGGAAATTTTTGTATAATTTTTCACAACTATTTTAAAACATTTATAACTACATATAAGTATAATTCATCTAATTTACACATTTATATATTTATAATTTTATTCATATATATTTATATATATGAATTTAAATTTATATAAAAATAATTTAACATATATTTAGATATCATTATATATATATATAAACACACAAACACACACACACGTGTATATATATAGACCATAGGGCATAGCTCAATGTTAGACGTCCCTGTGGATTTCAGCGACGTCTCGAGTTTGAGCCACACCAAGTTCTTCCCTGCATTTGTATGTTTCATGTTTTTGTTTTCAATGTGTCTCATGTACCTACATCGATGTAAATATATATAAATATATTAATATATATAAACACTCACATGCACACATATATATAAACATATATATATTTATAATATATTTATACTTATAATCACACACACACATAAATATATATACACACACGTATATTTTCATATAAAAATACACATATATATTTTTGATTTAGCCATGTTTTAAAGAAAATGTGGCTATTTTAGAGATATTTTTACTTGTGTTTTAAGACATTTCTAATTATATATATTTATTTAATTCTATTATATATTTATATAATGTTAATATAATTATATATATGTATACATACAAACAAATATATTTACACACACACAAATATATATATATATATAAACACACAAACAAATAGATATATAGTTATATATATAAACACACAGACATGCATATATATAATATAAAAATATATAAAATTATATATATAATATATAACTTTTTAAATATTTAAATCTATTAATATATTTCTACATATAGCATAATAGTTGGTATGGTCGATGTTTGTGAGTCCGCAGGTACATGATTCAAATCATGAAGGAAGAGATTTTTCATTTTCTAAAGTGGGGATGACATAATTCTGGGGAGGGGGTTTTGCAGGCTTGGGGCAAAGAGCTTGTAGAGAAGAGGTGAAGGCTGGTGGGGTGACGCTGGGAGGAGTTGGTGTAGTGGGAGGGGTGGGAAATTAAATAAAATATTGCAAACATTACTTTAACCATTTACAAAAAATAATTACATATTTCATTTCAGAAAATCTCATTCAAGGTTTTAGTTGGAAACTGAATGATGAATCAAAGAAGTGAATTATGAGGGTCTAAAATAATGTTTCCCCATAGTATCTTCAATAACAATATTTTTACCATCCTGAGGAATGGAACCCAATCTATCAAACAATGTGATAGGTATATCCCTGCTTCTTTATTACCCTCTATCTCACATGACTCTCACAGAACAGGAGTCGTCCATATTGAGCTTCAGACCTAATCATAGAGGATTGTATAAAATCCATCTTCCAAGAGGGGGTAATGGTTTAAGGTAATGGTTTGGCCATTAATCTTGAAATATTTGAGTGAAGGTGCATCCACCTCCCAGCTATGAAAGATAAAACAAACCAATCAGAAGATACGTAGTTAAAGACATGATTATCATACTCGAGATCATGACCCCTTAATACGTATAATATTTCTCACCTTCAAATTACCCAACAAACTATGGTAAAAATGAATGCCCTCACGTTACTCTCATTTTTTTTACTCTCTAATTTAGTGATCCAGATAATGAAAAAGTTTGAATTTGAATGATCAAAGAGAGATACACTAGTGAAACATCCAAAATCCTTCCATATGCTTTGTGTCAATTTCCCTTTGATGATGAAGTGGTGATAGGATTCCATGCATGGGTTATTACTACACAAACACTTTGACACCAATAGGATTCCAATGCGCTTGATATTTTGTCATGTTGAAACTGCATGGTTTCTCCTATAATTCATATTCAAAATATTTATTAAAATAAATATAATGTTTTTAAAATTTAAACGGGTTTGTCCCTCACCAATAGTTGTATCATTTTTGGTCGAACCAAGGTATTCTTTGACCGAAATAGTGAGATCTAACTAGTGTTACCTTCACCAAGAGTTGTCTAGTTTCGGTCTAACCAAGGTGTTCTTTGACCAAACCAGTGAGATCTAACTGGATAAATTCTCACCGATTCTAATTTATGAATAAGAAATTATGATATCACTTATGGTTTAATTCTTCTCAAATGTAAATAAATTATCTAGATATTTTTCCATTTTTATCTCGGTGGGGAAAACAAAAATTGATGTTGTTTTCCCAAATCCTTGTGAAATCCTTTAAGGAAACTTCCACTGAGAACCCTATATCATCTTTGAGGGGGTATATCAAACCCATTTCCACAATGAATTAAATTCATGCATCATGTTTCAATCTATCGTCTCTTTCTACCTACCTTTTTTCTAATAATAAAAATGGTTTAATACAAAATTCATAACAAAAAAATGGATACCAAATCCCACAATGTAACAAACCAAGTCATGGTAAAAGTTGACCATTTCGATGGAAAAAACATTTCCCTGTGTAAAGACAATATTTAGTTTCTTTTTTTGGTGGTGAGGATTTATGACATTATAGAACCGGATACTCCACCCATTCCTAATGAGTCTAATTAAAATCTTGACTTCACAGCCATTGATATGACTCAAGTCGCGAACATTCAAGAAATAAGGAAGAAAAATGAAGACAATCATGTTTAGTGGTGAGGAAATATTATCAATACAATATCAAATAGTCTTTATAACTATTTACATCAAATAAAGACCACTCAAGAGATATTGGATGAACTTTATTTCATATACAAAGATAAGAATAAAGGCACCAAAAATTTTATTATTGAAATGTGTCTAAACTACACAATAGTTGATAAAAATCCAGTGTTGGAGAATGTTCAAGAGCTTCAATATTTAGAATCTATACTTATTTCCCTTATTATTAGTATTCTAGAAACATTCCATGTTGGAGAAATTATTGCTAAATTAAGGCCTATGTGAAAATATTTTGGTCAATCACTCATAAAAAAGAGTGATTGAATTCCAATGGAGAAATTTAAAAAGACTCATCACATTGAAGAAGGATCCCTTTTGAGGGATGTGGGTATGGATTCTTAATTTGATACCGATATTAATATCATTGATGGAAAGACACAACCAAAATCTTACTTACATGTAAAAAAGAAAAGTCAATAATTCAAGAAGAAATGAAATCCCTCTAATAAGAAAGGATAATTCATTTTCTGTGGAAAACCAGGGCTTTTTGAAAGGGAATGTTTTTGTGGAAATAATATTGATAAACCCAGTGAAAATATGCTAACTGAAGATAATCGATTCACAATGATATCAAAATTCAATAATTATTCAAAAAAGACGAGATAATGGATTTATTATGGAGAAATAGTGATTGTGTGCAAGGATAGTTTGATGTTAGAAACGTTTAAAAATATTACTATCATGCAGGAAGTACACTATGGAAATAATGCATGCAGAATTATCAGAAGACAAGGAAACATGGAGATAGAATACATTTCTAAGAAGAAGTTAACTCTTTTTAATATGATTTATATTCCTATAATTTTAATGAACTTAGATTCTTTTGATATTATGTGAGAGAATGGATTTCATGTTTCATTCAAATTTTACAAGGTTGTCTCATCTAAGGGAAGCAAGTTTGTTGGGAAAGGATAAGAAAAAGATGGAATGTATCAACTTTCTATTAATAATATTATTGAATCTTCTCCTTTGTTGATTGAGACCACAGATTTATGGAATTATCTGTGAGCTCGTATTAATTATAATTTATTAAAAGTAATAAATTTGTAAACATAATTATGTATGGAAATGAATTTAAGAAATGTGAAACATATGAAGAGTATAAAATAGTTTCGAGACCTTTTCACAATGTTGAAAGAAATTATGATATATTAGAATTAGTATATTCTGATATTTTTAAATTTAATGGATTATTAACTCATTGAGGAAAAAACTATTTTATTACTTTTTTTGATGAATACAGTGGATACTTAAATTTTTATCTTCATAAAACAAATTATGAATAGTTTAATACATTGAATAAGTATAAAGTAGAAGTGGAAAAACTATAAAAAAACAATTTAAGTATTATGCTCAGATAGAGGTGGTGAATACATTATGAATGAGTTTAATGTGTTATTTGAAGAAAATGTTATAATTAATCAAAATATTTATCCTTACACTCCTTACCAAAGTGGTTTAATGAAAGGAAAAATTGTACTTTACTAGAAATTATGAATGGATTCATTAATAAATGTAGGATTCTATTAAATTTTTGGGGTGAATATTTATTGGATGTATGTCATTTCCATAATAGGACTGCCTCTTGGAAAACTATGTTATCCCCTTATAAAATTTGCAGAGGTAGAAGACCTAATCTTTCTTATTTTAAACTGTGGGGTGTTTATTATAATATATTATTCATGATCCTAAAAAAAATAAAATTGGTCTTATAGAGATTAAAGATGTTTTTATTAGAAATTATTAAAATAGAAAATCGTATAGAATTATGGATTTGGTGGACAATATAATTATTGAATAATGATGATGTGAAGGATATTATTCCAGATACACCTATCTCATGTACTCTATCTAGTTCAAATGAAATAGTAGAGGATAATGGTTACTCTCAAGTTGAACCAAAATAGCGTACATTAATTAGGATGGATAAAGATATAGATCATGATTTTTTTCTCTCTATTCCGTAGTTTTTATTGTTAAAGAAGACAAAAATAATCATCTTTTGGATAATTATCCTTTGGTATTGACTATAGAAGATGACCCAAAGACTTATAATGAGTCTATTACATCTTAAGATGTTTATTTCCAAAATGATTCAATTAAGGATGAAAGAGATTCCATTATGGGAAATAATACTTCTGTCATTATATATTTACCAAGAGGTTCAAAACCTATTAGTTGTAAATTGGTTTTTATAAAGAAGTATGGTTCCACTGGAATCATTCAATATTAAAAATCTAGAATGGTTTCCAAAGGGTTCATATTAAAATTATTTATTATTTTTATACATACGGTCACATATCTCAGATTTCATTAATAAAGATATTATTGAATTTAGATTTAATTAATAAATGTATTCCCAAAAAATGGATAAAAAACAACATTTTTATATACAGCGTTAAATTAATAGATTTAACTGGAACAACCAGAAGGGTTTATTTTTCTAGGTAATGAAAAAAATGTATATAAACTAGTAAAATCTCTTTATATATTCAAACTATCTCCCAATAAATTCCATGAGAAATTTGATTCTCTTATATAATCTAATGGATTTACTCATAATAATGTTGAAATATGTGTTTATATGAAGTTTAAACATGAATATGGAGTTATTTTGTGTCTATATATGGATGATATTTTAATTTTTTAGAACCAATATGATTGGTGTAATTGAGATAAAGAATTAATTATCTTTTATGTTAAAAATGAAGGCTCTTGGAATAGTTGATACAATTCTAGGAATTAAATTTAGAAAACATAATGGGGATTGTTCATCAACTAAGTCTCATTATATAGAAAAAAAATTTAAATTAATTTGATCATCTTGGTTTCAAGGATTCCAATTCTCCATTTGATTCTAATGTTAAACTTTTGATAAATATGGGTAGCGTTGTAGCACAATTTGAGTATTCTAGTGGAATTCGTTCTATAATGTCTTCAATAAATTTCTCTAAACCTAATATTTTATTATGATATGTATAATGAGTAGATATACCAGTAATACTAGTGTGGGTCATTGGAGGTGTATAAAGAGACTTTTTGGATATTTAAGAAAGACCAACGATTTAAGTTTATATTATAATGATTATCTGGATGTATTATAAGGATTAACTGATTAAAATTGGTTTACCAATATGTTTAAAAACCAATCTACATCTTGATTTTTATTTTCTCTTAGAGGTTGTGATATTTCTTAGGTGAGAAAGATACAATCATGTATTTCTCATACGACTATGGAGTTAGAGTTTATCTCCTTAGTGGCATGTGGAATGAAAGATGAATGGATTAGGAATCTATTTTTCGATATTAGATTGTGGGCCAGTTATATGCCTCATATCCCTATCTGTTTTCATACTAAAGAATCATTATCAAGGGAATATAGATTCATGTACAATAGAAATTATAGAAATAAAAGTTTGAGACCTGATTATATGAGGAAATTGATTCAAAATTGTACCATTACAATTGTCTATGTGAGATCATATAAAAATGTTACGATCCATTTAGAAAATCTATTTTTAGAGATCATTCATTTAAACAATAAAGATATGGGGTTAAAGGACATGGAATAAATCATTTTAGTAATGTAATCCCAACACTTTCTATAGGCATATCCTAATGGAACTTTTCAATGGGTAAAAGCAAGTTATGAAGATGGATTTTGATATTGAAAATTATAGCCCTAAATTTTTTGTGTCAATAACATCTGTTATGACTATAGGTTGAGTTATAAAATCTTAACCAAAAATTAAGGATCAATTAGTTATGTTCTATTATAATGGAATCACATTGTAATATTTTTCATATATGAACATTGATGTGGTGCCACTTATTATAAAATTTAAATGGTTTACTCCTTAGAGAGTTCAGGAAAAGGATATATGCACATAGCCATAAATGTTATACAGAATGAAAAATTCATTTTCTAAACGATATCTCTAGTTTATCATAATGATTAACATGTTTAATGTTTTGAAAACCTTTAAACCTAATAAAACATTACGATTTTGATTCTATGTAATGGTTTAAATCGAAATAAACCTTTATTATGTATAATGACTAATTTATGATCTAGAGAATTAATATATATGAATAATAGTTGGGGATTATTATAATTTTTATTCAATATTTTTATTAAAATAAATAAATTTCTTTTCCAATTTGATCTGGTGTGTCCCTCCATAAGAGTTGTATCATTTCAGTAAAACCATGGTGTTCTTTTACTGAAATTATGAGATCGAACCAGTGTATCCCTCACCAAGATTTGTATCATTTCGGTCTAAACAAGTTGTTCTTTGACCAAAATGGTGAAATTCACACCCATTATTGTTTATAAATAAGTGACGATGAGATAAAATTTGGGTAAATTCTTCTCTAGCCTAATGAAATTACCTAGAAATTATTCATATATCAGCACAACAGAGGAAACTGAAAATTGGTGTTCATTTTTTGAAAAATATTGGTGAAATCCTTGAGGGAAACATCAACTAAAAACCATACACCATCTTTGTGGGAATGGATCAAAGGATTTTGGATAGTGAAATAAATTCATGCATCAAGGTTTAATGTTTATTCTCTTATGAATACCTATTTTCTAATAGTTTTTTATATTCCAAAATAGGATGTTAAATTTTTCTAAAATTTCTTCACACAATAGATTCTCTCCCCAACTATCAGTGTTTCCTGAATCACACAAAAACCTGTTATTTTCATTCACCGAGATGTCTCTAGATGAAGAAGCTTATAAGATGCATCTTACCAATCCAAAATTCATCTTGATAATTTCAAATGTAGCACATTGTTTTGAGTTAAAAATTTCCTAAATAAACTCTAGGAAAAAACTAGCATGCTAGAATTTCATATTTAGTGTAGGACATTTTGTGAAGCATATCGTATCTCCAAGCCAAATATAGAACCAAAAAATGATTTCTCCCTTTCTAATGATCCATTGATCTTGGTTTTGAAGGATCAGAATATGATCCATGTCTGAGAATGATAGAAAGGAAACATTTCCTTCTTGAGGTACAAGGGGTTGTACTTGGATACAACGAACCTCTCATATGGGGTCCTCCCATCAATCGCCTCCCATTCAATCTTCCCATGCATTTCATACATGGTAAAAGAAATGATTTTAAAGTTGATTCCAACCTATTTAACTGGTTTTGAACGTCTCAAAAAGGTACCCCAGTCATGCCTCCCCCTATTTTTCCAACCCATATAAAAAAACCATGGTATTTTCAATACTAAAACTAATGGAATTTGGGGATTTGATAACCAAGATCATCTGAACTAGGATGGAGGAGAGAACATGGTTGACCAAAGTGATCCTACCCAAAAAATAAATAAAATGATTCTTCTAGTTAGAGATATGTATGGAGATCCTATGGACCACCTCTATAAATTGGAGAATATAAAGATAGCTAGGTGAGTGTAGATCACCGAGGTATTCCATTAGTAATCTCCTCCAACAAATATCCAATCTTGATTCGATATAATTTTCAATCCTATCTAGGAATAAAATCTAGATATAGATACCTTTTTTACCTTGATTCACAATTTTCACACTCCAAAATAAATACCCATTTATTACCTTATTGATGACATTGATTGAATTTTGACATCTGTTAACAAAATGGATGGTATCAACCATGAACATTTGGTGAGATAATATGGGCTCATGATGGCTACAATTAAACTAAGTGAAATTATCATTAGTGATGCCGTTACAAATGTTTCTACTCTGGATATCTTAGACCATGAAAAATAATCTAATTTTAAGATTATCTCATTTCTTGATTCCCTAGAATAATTTAATGAAACCAAAATTATTCCCTAGAAACTAAATGGACATCCAAGTAGAAAAAAATAATCTAACATTATTTTACCCATTATTAACTTTATTTTACCCTTATATTACTTTTTTACCCTTCCATAACGTTATTCTACCATAACATAACTTTATTTTATCCTTAGATAACGTTCCTCATCCTTACGTAACTTTATTTTACTCTTATTTATCTTTTTTACCCTTACATAACATTAGTGTACCCTTACAAAACGTGTTCAAGTTTTTTACCATTACATTAAATTATTTTTCCATAAATAAATGTAGTTTACCATACCTAACATTATTTTATCCTCACACAGCTTCATTTTACCCTAATGTTACTTTTTTATCCATATTTAACTATGTTTTACCCTTAAATAACTTTATTTTACCATTACATAACTTCATTTTAGCCTTACATAACTTTATTTTACCATTAATGTTTTTTATTTTACATAACATTAGTTCACCCTTAGTTATATTTGTTTTACCCTTACATAACATTAGTCTACCTTTAACCTATAAAAGTTTTATTTTTCATTTCATAACATTGTTTTACCATTACATAACATTATTTCACACTTAAATAACATTAGTTTACACTTACATAACTTTGTTTTTCTCATATATAACGTTTGTTTACCCTTTGCATACTTTATTTTAGCGTTACTAAACATTTTTATCCTTAAATAACATTATTTTTACCCTTAATTAACCTTAAAAAGTTTATGTTTAACCATAATTAATGTGTAGAAACATCATCTAACCTTTAAATATATAAAAACCATATTACCTTTCCACAACAAAAACTAGTTACATTTACTTAGATAATAGAAACCGTGAGTTACGCATACATAACTCAAAATAAAAATGGGATCCTGAATTTTATACTATGTTTTATACTATATTTTGATCATAATGTGGGATATAAACTTTTTTATTGAGGAATGATACATTTTTCATTTTTATTTCTACCGAATTAAATAATACTTTTGATGAAAAATATATCATCCCTATCATGTTCTAGCATCCTCATCCACCATAATGTATGAAGATACAACATAGAATCATTTTTTTACCATTGTTAATGATTTATAAGAAATAATATTCATTATTAAAAACATTATTTTTAATTAAAACCATTATCATATTCAACAAAAAAGATAAAATTTTCTTAATATCGTAAAATCATCACTCATCCAATGAGAAATAATTTCCCAATACTGTGGTAGTGGATACTCATTTAGGGTAGTTATAACATCTAAATCTATTCCAACTCTAGAAACCCAACAATTATACAACTCATTTTAATATTCTCATCATAGCTCACCTAATTCCATTACTCATGCAGTTCTCACAACCTCACCACATGAAAAAATATAACGAAGCTTCTCCAAAAATATTAATTTATCTAAATACAAATACAATACAACACTAAATCTAATGATTTTTTTCCCAATTTGATCCCAATCATTATCCATTTATTCATTTTATAAGGGCCACCGTGAGAGTGTATTGAAGGGAATGATGTCATGGAATTTTTAATTTTTTTCCATGAACTCCTTCATTATCTCGCCATTTTACCAAAAGTTTTATTATCCTCATTGTACTAGATTATCACTTGTGTGTGGGGGTTCTGTAGTGCACACATGTGTGTATAACCATACTATCTTATAGTGGAAAATCCAGCTATGAAATAATAAAAGAATAATATTAAATTAATACATCTTATGAAAATAAAATATGGTGAAAATATACTATAAATGTACCTAAGATTAGATGATTAGTGGGCACTACTATATCTCTAGGCTGTGAAGGATTGGTGACTTGTATTGAAAAAATGGAGTCCAGTGCATGCTCATGATGATCAGTAAGATCAGGAGGTTCAGAATGTGTCATAGAAAAATTATAAGAAGAATGAACAAATATGGATCTTATACTATGTCCCTAAGAGCAATTTTTTGGATTCAAAAACCCCATAATTGGGTTTGAAAAGGGTTTAGGTTTTAAAATTATTTCTTGAACCCACCTAGGATAGTAAATGACTTCTAATTTTAAATTTAATGTTTATATATATTTATATATATTAACAATTATAATTAAATATATATAAATTATATATATCCTTTCATAGTGCATTCACTTTAGCCACCACTACTTCATCCCTCCGCCTCCATGCCTCCCAATATTTGGGAAGCCACTGTCTATTCTAATAGAATCATCAGA
Source organism: Viscum album (assembly GCA_963277665.1). NCBI lineage: Eukaryota > Viridiplantae > Streptophyta > Magnoliopsida > Santalales > Viscaceae > Viscum > Viscum album. The sequence continues at coordinate 350,207,713 of OY728140.1, forward strand.
TAGAACATCATGTCAGGAAAAAATCCAAAAAAAGCATCACTATTCCAACCCATCATTTTGGGATCCTATCCTCATGGAATCCCTAAACCCCAATCCTGTTGTTGGTAAATATGGAAAGCAACGAACATGAAAATTGGAACAAAGAGAACACAAAATAGAAATAAATTTCATTCCCTTAAAAGAAACCAACAAAATTTATGTTAATGCATAGTGAAGGTTTGAGGAGTCTGATAGTCACTATATCCCAGAAGTGAGGCTCACCTTAGAGTTTTTTATATAATTCAATTGCAGTTTTTCCCCTTGGTTTTTAGATCTACAACTGGAAAAACTCTACTAGTCTGATCATCTTTCATCTACGATGGTCCTTGATATGATCCTCGTGCTTTTTCATATGAACCCTTTACTCATACAATGGTCCCCTGGTTTACATGGTTAGATCTATTTAGGTTTCTTTATTAGGCAATGTTCTTATTATTAGGAAAACATCAGACTACAACTGCACTCTACCTTTGATCGACTATTTTATTTGAGTAATATTTTTGGAATTTCGCACATCTTTGGGAGTCTCTGATTTTTAATTTTGATTATTAGTGAATCCCACTTTCTAGACTAGGTCCCATGTTTTTCCATTTTGGTTTTTCTATTTTAAAAATTCTTCATGTTGATTTTATTTCTTTCGCATATTATTTGGTTTTTGCGCATCTGCTTAATTTTTCTAGGCTTGTTTAAAGGGAATGAAATTTATTTATGATTCATTTTTTCTTTTCTATTTTTTATGAATTCATCAATTTACTTCTTTACCAACATTTGGTAAAAGATGGTTTGTTTTTTATTTAATATAAATTAGGGGTGTTTCCAAGAGGATAACAGATACATTATTAAAGTTAAATAAGGTATGAAAATTAGTAAATGTTGATAGAGGTGATGTGTTATCTACCCGAGGGACGTTGAGGAGGGGTAGCTATTTTTTTCCATGGGTACTCCAGATTGGGTGTAGATCAAAATTATAGGGGAGGAAGATGTTCCATTTTCTGGTCTTGTTTAGAAAGATGGTTCATATACAAATGTCATAAAGACTACGATGCTTGGATTTTTTTTGCAGGGGGAGATGATAGTTTTTTTATTCAATAATACAAAAGGTCTTCTTCATATTTTTTGTAGATTATAATGGTTGGTGAAATACCATCTTGTTTTATTTCCATAGTATGTTCATTGATTTTTTCCCTTATATGATGTGTATAAGGGGGTATTTTGGGGATTTTTAATAATTATTGATAACAGAGATATTAATTACATGAGAAATTTATCTAAAAATTAATAGGGGAGTTTATCTCAAAATTAATGGAGAGTTAATTCTTAATATTAATGGAAGGAAAATTTAATGTTTTCTTTATTAATTGGAGATATGGATTTGGTGTCTATATAATAGGATGTGGTAAAAAAATTTAAAAATGTGTATAATCATGATGTAGTCAACAAAATAGATTCACGAAGGGTTTGAGACATGAGGCAGTCTCTCCACCCCAGAAGTTAGGCTCTCCTCACAATACTCAATGCAATTAAATTATGTTATTAAGCAATGGTTTTCAGGTCTACAATTGAGGAAATGGTCTTGGACTTATCGGCTATCATCTACAATGGTCATTGATCAGATGCTGGTGCTTTTTCATCTTCACCATTTATTTAGATAGAAAATTCCTATTATACCTGGTCAGATCTATTTTGGATTTTTATCAAGATGCATTCTTTATTTTAGGATTCCATCATATAGAATCAACTTTATTCCTTTGATACACTATTCTCTCTATGTATTATTTTTGAGATCTCTCTTATCTTTGTGAGTCTTCATTTTTTACTCTTGATTATTAGTGGATCACTATTTCTGTATGTGGTCTTATGGTTTTTCCATTTTGGGGTTTCCACAATAAATATTGTTTCTATCTATATTTATTTTCATCAGACATAACGTTTTTTCCCGGTCTCTCCACTTTTATTTAGTAGGTTTGTTTGGAGGGGAAGAAAATTAATTTTTTTTGCATTATATTTGTTGTTTTTTCATGATAATCTCTTGATTTTTTTACCAACACACACACTAGTTTGTTTAATTTTAACTCCCCTTTTCTTTATCAAATTTTATTATCTAATTTACCCTAAATATATTCATCAATCCGTCTGGTTGGGAGCTCTATGAGAGGGTTCTTTGCATGACTAAAAAATTTACAGGCTGGAGAAGTGGGCTCAAAACATGATAGAAGAGAAGAAGTTGGAGCCACATGTTATAATGGATCTCATTGAATACATCCACAAGCTGGGACTCATCCAATGATTAGATAACCCCATCATAGTCTCCCTTCACCACTTCCATTTTGATGAACCCTTCCCACTGATGACCAAAGTGTAGGAGATTGGCCATCAATATACCACCCTTCTATTTCACATACTCTAGTAACATAGATTCCATGTCTCTCAATGTATGTATCACAACATTGTCCATAATACATAGGAATCAATACTTCATCTTTTTTGGTGATGGATGATGTCTACAATGAATTCACAGATTGGGTGGTTCAATTCTTGGGGACAGCCGGGGACGTTGAGATAAATAGTTAACCCTTAAAACATCCAATACCCACTAATACATATAATAGGGAGTATGATAAATTTATAATTTTTTAACAAGAAAATTAAATTACTTTCTAATTCATACTAACTAATAGATTCACAAGAAAAAAATTACACTAAAGAAAGAAATACATATATATTGTAATTCAGATTAGTGTAATACTTTGTGCATGGTGACAAAACCACCAAGGTCAGTCATTTTATTACTATGAGAAATCATGTAAGGAATACAGACTCAAAGAATAAAAATATGACCATAAAAACAATATGAGGAGTCTGGCCTTGTGGAACTATATGATGGTGATGAAACCTATCATATAGAGTCAACTCCATCCACTCCAAGGTGGGATCTCACACACATCGAATAAGGATCCCATTCCAATCATGACATAAAGAAATGAATCACTATATATCGATGAATTATAAATCAAAACCTAGTTACGATGAAATAAAATCTATATATGTAAACTCCTTTAGTGCACATTCACCACACAAAATCAATTCTATCTCCACTAAATCTCTACCAGAGAAGTAATCTGGTTCTAGGAGGTGGCACGAGCATGATGGAGGGTATTTAGGATGGACATAATACCTCTATTTCACTTATTATTCTCTGAGATCACATTTTGGAACAAAAAAATCCCATAATGGGACATCTCTCAATGAACGAGATGAAAACCCTTAGATAGAAAGGGATATATCATACCAAATCAAGGCACATGAGGGGAGAAATGATGGAATCTCAGTGGATCATCAAGTAGTTCATGAAAACTATGGGATCAAAGTCTCATGGATGGTTGAGATCCCACTGGTGGTTCACCTAATAGAATGTGACTTAACTGGATATACAAGTGCTCGTGTTCCGTTCGATAAAAAGGTAATGACTTAGATCAAAGCAGAGGAAAACTAGCACATCCAGGAGTTCCCACATCCATTGGATTTCCCATAATCAATGGTTCTAATTCAAGCACTTGTAATGGTATAGGAAACAAGTATTTCTCAAAAAAAATAAGAATATTAAAAATATATGAATAGTCCCAAAGGAAAAATACCCCAATGCATACATGAATCCCTTAGAAAATTATGAATAAATCACAAGAGTAGAATTAAAGGAATTAAATTATACCATATACAGAGGAATAAAACAAAAAATTTCCACATTCCAATGAAATGAATTTAAGAATAGGGTTCTCACAACCTGTTTCATAGAACTGTAACTGAGTTCATTAATTTAAAGAAATGCATTAACTTGGAAAACAGAAAAAACTTGATCAAAATATCGGCCAGATTTCCTCCCATGGTTATCTTGCTGACACTCACTACCCTATATTCTATAACATACCTAACATAATTAATTCTAATGGAAATATTATTCCATCTACCATGACATACATAGTTCTTATATGGGTGAATTTTAGATTTTCTATCACAATAGACTATTATGATATCAGATGATAAAGAAAACTTATAAATCAAACCAATCAACCATATAGACACATTGATATCCTATAGAAAGGATATATGATTTTTCTTAGTAGTGGATAGGGAAACCATGTATTTCATGTTTTATTTCCAGAATACTGGTCCTCTTTATGCTATAAACACATAACAAGTGAGTGATTTTTAAGAGTCAATATTTGTAGAATTATCAAAGTCAACAAAACCAACAATGTCATCAATCAAAATTTCATTTATTCCATATATAATTCAGAATTTATTATACATATAGATGTACTTGGGGATCCACTTCAAAGCATGATAGTGAGACTTACCAGGTTTTCTCATAAACCTACTCAATTTGAAAATATAAAATTCTATATCTTCTCTAGAAAAAACCATAGCTTACATAAGACTTCCTAGCACATTAGCATATGGAATCTTATTCCTAAATGAAGCCTCATCATCATCATTAGGGGATTTTTCCAAATAAAATTTAATTTTTTTCCTAAAATAATATTAATAGGTTTAATGTTCATAAAGATATAACTTTTTAATACCTTCCTCAAATAAGAAAACTGAGATATGTACAAGGTTGATCCTTCTAATCTCTAATTACATCCATGCCAATGATTTGATTAGAATGTCTTATGTAATTCATTTACAATACATAGTTCAATTGGTTATTAATATAATTTTTACTCCTCTTGCTTCTACATATTAAAATCACGTCATTAACTTATAATGATAGAAGAAATGAACCGTTTTTAACATTTTATTGTATACACATGCATCAAAATTACGTCTAGAAAATTGTTTTCAATCATAAATGAATAAAACCTTTTATACCATTACCTGGAAGACTCTAGAAGACCATATAGTGAGTTATAATGATGGAAAATGATATTTGGTTAAAAAAATTAAAATAATTCAGTAGGATCCATATAAATTGTTTCATCAAGGGTACAATGCAAAAAAGGTATAGATGTAATTGTCTAACATGAAACTAAAACATGGAATCAAAAGAAAGAGGAATCCTTATAGATGAATGTTTACAAACTGGGGGAATATGTCACTATTATAAATATCATCATGCTGCAATAATATTTTGGAAACCATTCAGGATATAAATTTTATTTTATTTTCTCTAACATTTTTTACCTATTCTTATATATCCACTTTGAACTTATAATATTTTGGTTATTAGGTTTACAAGAAAAAAACCAAGTGTTATTCTTATGGAGTTAATTCATCCCTTTTTACATACCACCTAAACAATTCATGTATATATTAGAATTAAGTTATTTCTTATAATATTAAGGATCATTATTAAATAGATAATTATAAAAATTAAACTCATACGAAAGAATATAATCCTAATTGAATCCGGTTAGATAAATAAATAATCTTATGTCTCTATATTGGGTGAATTTATAGTATCTTAGATTATGTGGTTTCCCTATTTCATGTTTTTATCCAAATTTGAATCAGATTCACCATGAGTCTGGGGAATGGAAGGAGCATAATCAGTCCTAGATTGGGATTTCTCTTTAGTTTCCAATGGAATTTCAACAAATATAGGTGCTAGAGATCTAAAGGATTCACCATCCTTATCAGAAGACTCTAAAGACTCTCTTCCTTTATTGTTACAGATCCCATACTCATGAAACACTACATCTTGACAAACTATACACTTTTCATAACTTGGTTTATCTATCCATAGACAATACCGCTTAACACCCTATGGATAACCCAGGAATATACAATTTATATCCCTAGGAGAAATCTCATCTAATGGGTATGATCAAAATATATGGATAAAAACATCCTATGGTGTGAAAGGATTTGGGGAAAACCTTTCAAGAGGTTTTCAAGTGTTTTAATGGAATTAGCAGAAGATAGGAAATAATTAATTAATTAGACCGACGTAGAGGTAGACACAGCCAAAGAGGATGGGGATTTTTGAGTGGGACAACATAAATCTAACCCTCCAAAAAACATTCATATTCATCTTTTATATTAATCCACTCTCTTTTGGTGTTTCCATAGTAGTCTAGTAGCTTTTGATTCCCTCTGATTAAAATAATGAAATCAATTCAAAGGATAGATATTCTAAATCATTATCATTTATTTTGGTTTTGATTTTATTGATAAATTCACTTTCAACCCCATATTTCAATTTCCTAAAATTTTGAATAGTATTAAACTTTTGTCCGATTATATTAATATAGACTTTACTAGACTATTCATCAATGAAGGACGTGAACTGCAAACCCCCCCCCCCCCCATTGTAGGTGACCCTAGAAGGACCCTAAAAATTATATTGGAAACACACAAGGGGATATTTATCCTTTTACATCTATTTACTACAAATAACTCTTCTATATTTCCCAAATACAAAATCTTCAAAAAATGTAATACTACTAGGAGTGACATTACTCAAAAAAGACCTATTTTCTAAGTTCATCAACACCTTTTGAACTAATGATCCCTAACGTTCCATGGTAAAGGTTGGTTCAATCATGTTATTAATTGTAAGAGGTGTTTTGATGTATTCTATAAACATTAACATATAACACATAAAGGTCATTAAAAAGGATTCCATTCATGGTTGGGATGGATCCTTGAGAAACCATGAGACTCCGGGAGTTTTATTTAATGGAATAGTCCTTTTAGTCAAGGACTCCTAGGGAGATGAGGTTTCTTTTTAGATCAAGAACCCACCTAACCTCCCTAGGTGTTTTAAAATTACTATAATGAATTTATAATGAAACTGGTCCTATTATCATAATATGATAGCTCTTATTATTCCCAATAAACATCACTATGGATTTAATTTCCCTCAACTCATTGAATAATTTCCTCCTAGGACACATGTGGAATTAATACCCAGATTCAAGGATCCATTCATAAGAGATGGAAATTTCAAAAAAAATTAACACAATAGCAATGTCAAAATCCATCACAACTAATAAATAATGGTCATTACAATTGTCTATATAGTCATATTTCTTATTAAGGAAATTCCTCTTAACGTAACCAGGTTTCTTACATTGAAAAAACAAGATATCTTTATTCTTATATTTAAATATTTTATTCTTAGACTATCCCATTTCATTCCTCCTACCCTTAGACTCACTTCTACCCATGGATTCACTTATATCCCTAATTTCAAAACCCTTTAACTCATCCTCAACACTACCCTTCCTTTGAATTTCATTGCAGATTAGATCATATTTATTTTCTTCAAGAGTAAGGTTGTATTTTCTATACATACTAAGATATTAAATAGAAGTAAACACATCATCTATTGATTTTACCAATATTATGGTATGATCTTAATCTTCTAATTTAATTCTTATATTGGAATGATCTGACAATACTTTTTTAAACTCATCAATGTGTATCCCCACTTCAATTACTATAAACAATTTAAATGTACAAAATCTCATTTTTTGTATAATCTACCATAAAGAAACATAGTCATATAATGTGATTCAATTCCAGACAATATACCCGCAGTATAAGACACATATTCAACCTCTCTATGATGTTTATCTACTAAATATAAAAGAATTTAACAGTTGGATTTCCTATGGGTTTGTTTAGGAACATCCACAAAGGTGGTAGTTGTCTTACCGTCTGGGGAAAGGGTAGTTACATTTATTTTAGTTCCAAAAGGCATCAAATATATCATTATGATCCCGAAGAGCATTCATTTTAAACCACCATATATTAAAATCATTTTCACCATCAAATTTATCAATATAAAATTTTTTAGAGCCCATTATTTTTATTTCAGTAGGATCTGATACAATTTGATGGGGTAAACCATTAACATGTAAAACATAAAGGACCCACATAGATGTATTATTGGTCTATAAAGGCAATATGATCAATTATATATATTTGAAATAAGAAAAAGAAATAAATTCAAGGAAACTTATCGAAGGAAAAGAACATAAATAATAGTAAATAAAGAACACCATAAATAACATTCATTTTATCAGCGTAATCCTATATTCATAGTGAGAAAACTATCATGTTTAGTTTTTTTATTACTAAGAAAAAAAATTAAGGAATACATACATGAGGTATAAAATATGACCAAAGAAACTGTCTAAGGAGGCCGAACTTGTTGAACACAGTGGCAGTGATGAAAACTATCATGTATATTCAACACCATCTAATCTTGTAATGACTCATGTACACACCCAAGAAGGATATAGTTCGAAACATGATAGAATTAAATGAATCGCTACATAACCAAGAATCATAAACTGATACCTGGTTATGATGAATGTATGTCATGATCTGGAACCTCCTTTGCTGCATTGTCTCCTAACGCCCAAAATTAATTTGATCACCATTGTATCTCTTCTGAAATATTAATTTTTTTTCAAGATGTGGGATAAGAATTATCGCGTTGATTAAGGATGGATTTAATAACTCATTTCCTTCATTATCCTCCAAGATACCTTCTTGTTGTAGTAAAATTTCACTCCAATGTCCCTATTTATGTACAAAATGAAAAACCTCAGACAAAATGGGATGGATCATGCTGAATCAAGGTTCACATGTATAGAAATGATGTCACTTCATCGGATTATCAGGTGATGCTAGAAAAACGTGGGATGAAATCCACATGGATAGATGTGATCTCATGAGAAGTTCACCTATGAGAAGGATTATTAGTCGGTGATACTAGTGGATTTTTTCCATTGGCACAAATTGAAAAGACCTGAATCATTTATGAGGAAAACAAGAACAATCAGGATCCCCCCAAGCCAATAGATATACCATTATCAACAGTATGAATTTATGCACTTATAAAGGTAAAGAAAATAAATATTTCCAGTAAAAAAATAAGCAATGTAAAACAATGTGAACAGTCCCCATTCAGAAAAACCAACATTATAACATGAATACCTTAGAAAAATATAAATAATACACAATATTATAATTAATGAAATTAAATTGAATCGCATATAGGGGTTTAAAACAATAAAGGACAACATGTGGTGGCTTGATAGCCTCCTTGAGGAATTCCATAGGGGGTTTGAGAGGGAAAATATCATGGAGGTGGGAAGGGAATTTGTGGCTACTCAACTAAAATAGCTTAGGTGATAGTAGGGCATGTAAAAAACTATGAATTTTTTAATTATTTTTCGGATTAATTTATCTTTTTGAAATTTTTCATTTCACTTGACACTAAAATATATATATATATATATGAAAAATCTAACTCAAATTTTTTTTACACACATCACTAAATTGTAATTCTATAAACATAATACCAAAATCTCTTTCCTTATACACAATACTGACATGGATTTCGATACACATAAAACCGACTTGGTGTACGTTAAATAAAACACATATGTTTCTACAAAACATCATTTCATTATTATAATTATTTAAATCATAAAATTATAAGCTAGACTTTAACATAGTTATATGAATTGTAATAACTAATTTTCAAATATTATTTATAATTTTTTCATGAAGATAAAACAAATTGGTAATGAAAGGTGTATATTTTGGTAATGCACTTTTATGTTCAATGATACAGTTTTCTCGAATAATCTTATTTTAATATCCTACTATGAAAAATAATATTATTAATTTAAACCCATTTATGAATTCAATTTTTTAAAATAAACGTTATTTTGGAAATTATAATTTCTATATTATCTTAGGGTGAATTTTAGGGATTTTTCTAAGCAACATTTTTTTATGAATATCGAAAAATACTCTTTTTAATTAAAATCTACCTTTTCTTTTAAATAAATAGTAATGTTAAATTGTATTTTAAAAGTTTTTTATGGCCAAATTAGATAATTTATTCATCTATTAATTCAATTTAGGTAATTGTAATCATTATAAATTTGAAATCTAATATAAGAACTTAATATATTTTTGAACTTATTTCTACCATAAAACCCCGTAATTGTTTCCCATATTTTTTATTAGTATTAATCATAATTTTTTAGATTCTGTGAGTTGAATTTTGAAAAACTTACATACCCCATTTTAATCAGAATAATATTTATAGTATAATAATATCAAGTTAATTTTTTACCAAAAATATTAGTTAAAGTGATTACAATTAATCACAACGATGAAGTTCAAATTAAGAGTAATTAGTGGATAAACCTTAATTTTAGTGGCCCAAATGATCTATGGACTTATCCAAAACCAATTTTAGGGAAATTATTCAGAAATAAACCTTTAATTATTTATTTAAGTTGGTTTTTTATCCCTTTTTTTAGGTAAAAACATGTGTACACCTAATATGTTTTCAAAATTTTCAAATGAGTCATTTTCCTTCCCTGTAAAGGCCACCACCTCTCGCACATCCTCACAGCTCTCAAACCTCATAATTTCAGCCAATACCTTCCCAATACACATACCAAAAATCCATACTACCTCCTAGAATCCTTAATTGGGTATAAAGTGATCCGAGGAAGCCTTTTGGCACAAACCAAAATATGTTACCCGATTAGGAGGTAATGTCTTCTCTCAAGTCCTCACATTATTTTCTTTCACCCCCCCCCCTCGACATTATTTATTCCATTATTGTACAAAAAAAATGTGTCATAAATATACTAAGATATTTTTATTCTATTTTTTCACCCTAAACAGAAACACACCTCCATTTGATGGAAAACAAACATTCTATTTATGTGTACAGTGTACTACAAACTCAATAAACGATGATTGTTCAATTTTATTTATCACCTCTCAAGGTAGAAATTATGATGTAAAATATATTTATATATGCTATATAATATATTAATTATTTATTTAATATTTTTTAATATTTTTTCAACACATTTCTTTTTTACCTTCTATTGTGTGCTAATAAGATAATTGTGTTTGAGGAGGTGTGGACTACTGCCCCTTAAAACGTTTTGATTCATTCATACACTACATGGAATGTATTAAGGATGGATATAGTGAATATATATGATATATATGATACCATAAATATAATATAACAATTATATATATATGTCATTTTATTTCTTTCTTTCAACACGAAAGTTAAATGGAGAAAGAATTCATGCGTACGTACGGCCTACCGTCTCCATGAACGATGTATTCTGTTTTATACTTATATATTATATAAAATATTATAATAAACATAAAATGTATATATATTATATTTATGTCTTGGTTTAAATTATTTAAATCATTATATAATTTATAAATACCAATGATATAACAAATTAAGATACATGCAATGAATAATGAGAATTTTACCCGAAGTGAAAACTTAACATAGGATTGTTTACAAAATGGTAATATATGGTCGTAATAAAACCATAGATGATATTATAAATAATAATATGGTTCTTTAAAATATGTATAATAAATTTATATTTATTATAAAGGTGGTTTGAATGAGTACAATGAGAGTCAAGACACAAGGTAAAGGGATTTCATCTCAATTTTTATTTCTGTGAGATACAAGCTATATTCGCCACTCATTCCATTAATGTTGTTAATGTACTTCCCATGACTGTATGATATTTATATTTTAATTAAATTTATGTTTATTAAAATATATATTCTATGATACATTATTAATTGGGATTATTTCACAAATGTCACCAAATCAGTAAAATAATTTTGTCTCAATTTTCCTTATTGGAAAATCATGTTTTAATATGAACCTAAATTCACTTTTGAGGTGTATATACTTACATGTTTCGTGTTATATCATGAATTTCATTTATTTAATAATATTTCAAGTTTCCTATAATTTCATTTTCTTACATGAATTGTATTATCCCAAATTAACAATTTATAAGAGTTTATCTACATAATCTCGTTGCTTTTCAAAAATGTTTATGTTTATACTTCCTTTAATGAATTCATATGATATATCTCTCAAGAAAATTAATTAATTTTCTTCTCCTATTTTCATTCATGATTTATCCATATATTAGTTCTATTTATTCCACTCTTTGGTATATAAGATATTAAAGAAAGTGTTTTTAATAAATCCCAACATTACACTCTCTTTGGTCAGAAATCTGCATTCCATTAAAATAATGTTTTCTATAAATGGTTTCCAAGAATATTATAATTTTATAATATTATAATTAGATTAAAGATTACAGTTTTTATATTTTACCAATGCTTTCAAAGGAATAATTTTTTCTCCTTCCAAATGAAATATTTTTCTATCCTTTTTACCAGGAAAAATGACTGTTCTTTTTACCTCGTACGACGTGTATAGATTTATACACTATTAATTATTTGAATAATTATTTAATTTTTAAAGTTTAATATTTAAGAAAGATGTTTCTAAAATATATTTTCAATGAAATGTTTTTAAAAACGTTTTCATGATCCTTTTATAAGTTTTAATTGAAAATGGTCTTCAAAATGTTTTCAATATTATTTTATATGTTTTCATGGAAAATTGGTTTAAAATGTTTTTAATCCTTGTAATAAGTTTTTAATTCATTTTCAAAGGATGTTGTTACCAAAATATTTTATGTTTTAAAGATAGTTGTCTAAAGAAAAAAGTATATTTTCGTCAATAAATGTTTTCAAAATTTCCTTCTATGTCATATTCTTTACAATATGAAATCCTTTGATGACACACATCCCTTATATGAAATAATAAAATGTTTTCATTCATATTATTTCTTAAATTGATTATTTATTGATGGAATGATACTTATGAAACATGTTTCCCTTTAATGGGTTATATTCTTTTGAAATCCACTTCATTTTATGGGTTATGCATTGATGAAATGATTATGAAACCAATATCTTTTCCATAGGTTATTATGTGATGAAATGTTAATGATACCCATTTAATTTCATTGCTTATGATTTTATGTTTATAAAACCCATTTCGTTTTATGGGTCATGATATGATGAATTTTATTATTATTTTGAGGCATGTATATTAATAGATTTATAATGATATGGGTGGGTATTATTGTAATAACCTGGTTTTTTCTGCGAAATACATTGGAATATTCCTGATATTATTCAAGAGTATCGCCTTCAGACGGTGTGTGATTCCGAGCCCCGGTCTGGCCGGAATTAAATTTTTAGTGCGTTCACACTGGGAACGCCAAATAAATGGGATAAGTCCGAAACGGTGCTTTGGATCAGATATCCGAGTCTACGGATGGTTCCAGAATGAGGTTTTTACCCTAGGAACGATATAAAACTTGTTAGCGCAGGACGTTTGGACCCCTCACCTGCTTTCAGAACGTTAAACGGATAATTAAATTAATTAATTAATTCGTTTAGTGGTGAAACACAAGTATATCTTAAACGGTGGCTCGGATGGGAATAACGAGGGCACCGTTGAGTTTGGAACGTGCATTTTACCCTAGGAGGGGTGTAACTTTCGCGGGCGCAACCAGTCTGTGAAAAATGGCCCCAGGGGCGTTTTCCTAATTTGGCAGGCTCGGGCGTTGAGTTTAATAACATTCAAACGGAATCTCGGAATCAAATTCCAAGACCACCGTTGAGCTCGGGTGGTGGTTTTTACCCTAGGGGAGGTTTAATTTTGACATCGCCAAAATGTTTCAGATGCGGGTTAAAATTAGGGGTTTCAGTTAATTAAAAATTTAATTAATTTTCTTATTTAAACCAAACCCACCCCCTTCCTTCTCCTTTGGCACCCCCTGGCGGAAGAACCCTCAAGGAAGACCCCTTAATCTCCTCCTCTCCTCTTACCCTCCGGCAAGGCAGCGGCATGGTGGCGGACCCTCCGTGAAGCGTCGGGCAACGCCCCAACAGGTATAAGGTTTTGGGTTTGCGTTTTCATTTCCAGACCTTCATTTCAATCAAATTTTATACATCGATTTACTGTTAATTATTCAAAAAAATACCATAGTAATGTAGTATACATTTTTTTCTTTCCATATCATCTTTTAGAATTGAAATTGGAGTTAGGAGGCGATCACTGTCGTCTGTCAAAGTCTGCAGGTTTTGGAGGTCATTTGGGGGTTCCGGGGGTTTCCGGCGGTTTCTAGCGGTTTTCGGCGGTCCGACGAGCTTCGCCAGGCGGCGACGGGGCGCACTAAGGCGGCGAAGACATGTGGCTGAGGCGGTCCGGCCGAGGTCCTGCAGGTGGCTGGTGGATGGGGCTTGCGAATGAGTGAGGCAGGCCGGGCGGCGGTGGTTGGGAGGCGCTGGTCTCCAGCGGCGCCAGCAGAGGAGGCGCACCATCGAGGCGCGGAGACCAGGCCGACCGGCTTTGTCGGTTGGCGTGTAGCGGGAGGAGACCGGGGTCGTCGGACCCTGGCTGGCGACAAGGACCCGCAACATGTGGGTCCTAAGGGGGAGGAACCGGACCGGCTTCAGCCGGCCCGGGCGAGGTAGCCGGCCCGCGCGAACAGTGGGCCAGTTCTGGCATGGTGGGCCGGCCGAACCGGCCGGACCCACCTGTTCTCTTCCATTAAATGTTTAAATGCCCATGGAATACGGACCATGTATCGAATTCACGCACTGTCATCAGTGACACATTCCTGAAACCGAGATGCACTTTTTGAGATGGTCTCGGGAATTTTTAATTCCCGAGACAAGGGGCTTGGGGCGCAACACGATGTTAAGTGGTTTGGCGTTTTTTCTGTGGATACTTATTTGGACGGCGTAGACACATCCAATGTCCAAATTGAGCGCTATTAGTGGCGTTGGGAACCTGGTGACAGGACGAAGCATTCCAGGGTGGTTTCGGGCATTGAAGTCGGAGTTGAGGCGTGGGCCCCACAGCCCGTCTTTTGAGTTGCGAGCAGCGTTTAGTGACTTTCTCATTGGGCGTCCGTTCGGGGCGTGCGAGCAGTCGATTCTAGATGTTTTTTTGAGAGGATTGCAATGGTGCAATTTGCCTGCTCTAATTCATCATGATGGTGTGGGCCCCATGAGGGTTGTTTGGGCGTTGATGATGATTTTCCATCACTATCACTGGGTGACCCTTTTGGACAAGTGAATAGTCCATATTGTGTACTTTTTGAGAGTATCGCAATGGTGTGATATGTTTGTTGTGTTTGGGGACCGGGATGCGGGTCCCATGAAGCACCGCTCATTTGCGGTGCGCCAGAATGCATCTTTTTCTCCAGATATCTGTTGCACTCAAGTGAGTAGTCCTTTTGATGTGTTTTTCCAAGGGGATCACAATTGTGTGATACGCCCGACTGTTTTCGGGGCCAAGGCTTGGGACCACAGGACGTCGTTCGGAAGTAAGGCGGTGTTAGCGACTTTTCCATTGGATACCCGTTTGAGGCGAGTAGGTAGTCTATATCGCATGTTTTTTCACGAGGATTACAATGGTGTAAACTTTTCAGGTGAGCGGAGCCTCTTACGCGATCTTATCAAATGTGGAAGCATGAAAGGTGCTTTGGTGGTGGTTCATCCTACCATGTTTGTAGCAGACTCTTGGGGTGTGATTGCGCGCTCCTGGGAGATTGAAGTTGGTGTTTAAAGAGATGTGGTTGGCGGTGCATCAGCCGTTGAGGTGGAAATTTAGATTCGTTACGTTTACGGCCTTCGCGTTGACGTTGGGTGCCATGTGCATGTTAGCCTTTGGGCTGGGAATGTGGTATACTATGGGAGTATACGGGGTTTCTCAGAGGTACATGTGGATGTTGGTACCTGAGAATGTTTGTGCGCATGGTTGGGGTTGACTTGCGGTCACACATCGTGTGGGCCCCATGTGTGTGCCGTGATCTACTTTACGTACTTTTTACCTCTCGTGATATAGAGGGTCCCCTTTGTTCACGTTCTTGACCAGAATGGTTGAGTTTCCCCCTGGTTCTATTCTCATCTGTTTACCAGCAGGGTTGAGTTTCCCCTTGGTCTTGTCCTCGTTTGGCTACTAGAGATGGTTTGGTTCCTCTGTTTCTTCAACTATGAGGGGTTTCAGTATCATACCCTTTCACCGGACTGCGGTACCGTTTGCGACTATGTGTGTTCGTACAGCATGGGTGTTTTCCCACTTTTTTGGATGAGTTGTCTTACTCTGCTTCGACAGTGACTCAGTAGATTAGAGTGTGATCGCCTTGAGAGGCCCGGGGAGTTTCTCCCATTTTTTCATGTTTTATTGTAGTGTTCTTTTGGATTCGGTGTGACCAACACATTACACGGGCACCGATCCGCTACCCAGGAGGTTGTTTACAGCAGGGCTGAGGTTTTTTCCAGTAGGATTGAGGTTGTTACTAGCAGGGATGAGGTTGTTTCGAGCGGGGATCGCTAGTTGTACCATCCAGCAGGGATGGCCAGTGGGTTACAATCCAGTAGGGATGGCCAGTGCTGCGGTGTTAACCAAGAATTACCATCCAGTAGGGATTGCCAGAGCAGTTACAGGTTTACCTACAATGGGGCTGGGCAGTGGTCCCCGATGCAGGGTTACCTCCAGCTGGGATGGGCAGTGGTTCCTGATGTCGGGATTACCTCAAGCTGGTCCGGGTTGGGCAGTGGTCCCATCGCCGACTTTAGATGGGTCTCCCTTTAGTGGATTACCCTGTTACGGGACTGGGCAGTGTGTCACCCGTCGACTCTTGCCGAGTTTCCTTATAGTGGGAACCCGTCGAATTCCAGGGACCCTCCAGCGGGGCTGGATAGGGGGTCACCTATCAACTTTGAGAAGACCTCTCGACTGCGGGGCAGTGATGAGTTGTGGTTCAATGTTCCCCCAGAACTCTCCAGTACGAGGGGCGCTTTCACCACCGAGACTTATGCTTGTGATGCGGCCTAAAACCGTGCGGGCGAGTCAGTGCTGCCCAAAGCGGATAGTTTCGAGGTGCGGTGATTTGAGCCCCTTGAGTTGCAGTTCAGGGCAGACGTGTGGGATGCTGGGCATCGATGAAGTTTTCTTCTAGGACTATTGGCTACTCATTTCATGGGATGAGCTACGGGATGGAGATCCTCTTACGACCTTGTTCGGGCTTCTTGTTGAGCATATGTATATGTATATACCTTGTTCTAGTACCCACTTCTTGGGTTTGGTTAATCTCCTTCCTGGAGAGGTGAAGACGTGTGGGGTATTCCATATGCATTCTTTGTCTAGCTTCTCATGGTTGGATGAGTATACTCTCCTACTATAGGTAGCGAAGACTCGACGGGAAGTTCATCTTCTCACCGTTTCCATATCCTTGTGTCTGTACGAGTCTACATTATTTCCTCTTGTTGGGTTGAACTGGTCTCTTTACTATACTCTTTACTGAACTCTCGGTTGTACTCCTTTACTTTCCCCTATTTTCTCTACTTCTCAACCTTAGGTACCTCCTTTGTTGTTCCCTCGAGCCTTTGGGGTATCCTACTGAGTATTTTTATACTCACCCCTGCTTGGGCTTTGCCCGCACTTGGTGTGCCCTTGCAGACGACAGACAGGTTGGTCATGACTTCAGTGGAGCTTAGGAGGTCAGGAGCGTGGACCGCCTGCGGTGGTCAGGGTCGCGTTCTGGGTGGGGGACCCTTCTAGCTGTTTACTTTTTGTTCACCTGTTGCCGGGTTGTGGAACTTTTTGGTTGGGCGTGTGTTTTTCACCTTTTCTTTTCAGTTTACCTTCAGCTTTTACTTTGTACTGTTTAGAGGTCGATGAGCAATTTTGGTTTATATATAGCAGTTTTCCTTTGCTTTACTTTACATTCTCTTTTACTCTGCACTATTGCATTGAGTGGGATGCGTGTGTGTGTACAGGTACTCAGGTAAAGGCCTACATGAGTTGTTTAGCCTTCGGCACTTGTCGCTAGCCCCTAGCCTATGGAGGCGGGCTTGGGATAGTTTCGGCTCGATCCCGGGTTG
The DNA here is from genome assembly GCA_963277665.1 of Viscum album. Classification (NCBI taxonomy): domain Eukaryota; kingdom Viridiplantae; phylum Streptophyta; class Magnoliopsida; order Santalales; family Viscaceae; genus Viscum; species Viscum album. The sequence goes on from OY728140.1 coordinate 350,225,554, forward strand.
GGTCGGGTCATAAAAAAGTGGTATCAGGGGTGGTTAGTTCCTTGGGACGTTGTTCGGACGTCCCTAAAAAGGAATTGGTTGGGATTTAGGGCAAGAGTGTTAACGTGTCTCGAGAGCGGCTCTCAGGCCAGGGAGTCCAGTGATGGTGCGGCGGCCGACGTATCCATTCACCAGGACCCTAATAACCCGCTTATCGACTCGGCATGCTAAGACACTTGTTGTAGAGAAAATTGTTTTGTGCATCACATAGGATTGAGTCTTGATTGTCCTTCTTGAGTCAGCTCCCCATTGTTGTTATGGTGGTATACATATATGCTTATCTGATTGCGGAACTCCTTGATAATATTTAGGATGTCTCCTCGAGGACAGTCAACCATGATACTAGCTTTGGTTCGTGATGACGACCCTGTGAGATACAAAACCTCAGTCTAGGACCCATAATTTGATCCCCTTTCTCCGGGTGAGCCGATAGCAGCACCCCCACGTGTCGAACAGCAGACAGCTTTAGCAGAGTAGGCTGAGCTTGAGCGCAGGTTGAGCGCGCTTTGTGAGATCTAGTGGCAGTGACCGCTAAGATTTTCTGGTGAGCCAGACCCTCAGGAAATAGAGGTTTGGCTCGAGACAATGGTTCGCCTTTTTAGGCTTGTGCAGACGCCAATAGATTTGAGAGTGGCTTTGGCATCCAACCTTTTTCGTGGAGCAGCTTGGCATTGGTGGAGTCTAGTGACTCATTTTCTTGACGATTCGTCGCTTTTGTGGGGTGACTTTCAGTTGTTGTTTCATGAGGAGTTTTTCTCCTCCTGCTCGTGCTCCGGTCGGATTCAGGAGCTCCTTCAGTTTCAGCAGGGAGGGATAACGGTGTCTGAGTATGCGGCTACTTTTGCAGACCGTGCACGCTTTTACCCAGACTTGGTCCATGACCGCAACTTCCGAGCACAGAAGTTTGAGTAGGGTATCCGCCGAGCGATTCGTTTTCTCATAGTACCCTTGGGAATTTTCACATATGTCTCGGTGCTAGAGCAGGCACTGGTGACAGAGAGCTTCCTGGAACGTTCTAGAGTTGGTGATGGCAACAGGCACGTTGGAGCTGAGACGTCTGCAGTAGATAGCGGGTGTCGGCAAGCAGAACCTCGATGCAGGAGGCTTTCTGACAACCGGACTCAGGGGCATGGTCGTACACCAAAGTGGCAACAAAGGGCACCAGTGCAGCCCGAAGAGAGTATGTGCTATGCTTGAGATGGGAGAGGTCACCTGGCCCGGGACTGCCCGACCAGGCATGCAGAGAGCTTCGGGCAGGCAGCAGGTGCACCATCGCGGCAGAGGCAACGCTGTGATCGGAGTAGCACCAAGAGAGGTGGTGCTAGAAGAGGAACTGGTAGTGGGGGACGACTTTACGAGGTCTTACCATCACCACTAGGTGGTTCATGTCAGGCTCTGGGAGCTGACAGTTGGGACCACGTATAGCCGCGAGCTTTGGATTTCTACGATCCTGCAGAGCATGAGGTGACAAGAGGTACGCTCTACAACTCTTCTACTTTTTACATTAGAATTGTTAGACTCTGTGTTTGAAATTCTTTTCTCCGTGCTCCTTGTTTGAGTTGTTACCAGGGTGGCGCGAGGCATCGGTGTAACCCTGTGTTGGTAAAGTAAAAGGTCTGGAACATTTCTTTTTAGTCTATGGTGTTGAATCCTTTGCTTCCGAGCATGTAAGAGGGTCTTGGTCGTGGGAGATCGACTGTGGAACCTTGTGTGACTAGATATCCTTGGGTGTAACACCATATAGATATTCTGAAGGAGGGAATCACCAGGCATGTTCCAGGTGCGGGCGGTGATTCCATTCGCGGAGTGCGACGTAAGGGTTCGGTCAGGGAGGTGATCTACCCCCGAGAGGCTTCGGGTCGTTTGAGACCATGTGAAGGGATGGTGAGGTTGTCTACCACCTTGCCCTAACCCCAGTCTGGAGTGGGTGCACGACGTCTCCCACGTGACTTACCTGAGAAGAAGATTGCGTGCTCTTGTGCACGACATCAGCGAGGGCAGACCTCGCGTGAACGGATCAAATCCTTTGGTCTGTGTGTGGTGACGCAGAACTGTGCATGAGTTCTTCTGGGTATGGGAGAGCCTGGTGTGGGATTAGTACCCTGGGTTGTTCCCTATTTTTTCTTTTTGGGGAAATAAATATTGAAGGATGGAATGATTTAAGAACTCGGTTTTTTCTGCAAAAGACATTGGAATATTCTTGATATTATTCCAGAGCAGCGTGTTCAGACGGCATGTTATTCTGAGCCCCGATGTGGCCAGAATTAAATTTTCAGTGCGTTCACACTGGGAACGCCAAATAAATAAAATAACTCCTAAACGGTGCTTCGGATCCTAGATCCGAGTGTATAGATGGGTCTATAATGAGGTGTTTACCCTAGGAACGACATAAAACATGTCAACGACGGACGTTTGCACCCCTTGCCCACTTTCGGAACGTTAAACGGATAATTAAATTAGTTAATTAATTCATTCAATGGTGAAATGCAAGTATCTCTTAAATGGTGGATCAGATGGGAAACCCGAGGGCACCGTTGAGTTCAGAATGTGCCATTTACCCTAGGAGGGGTGTTACTTTCGCGGGCGCAGCCCGTCTGTGAAAAATGGCCCCAGGGGTGTTTTTGTAATTTGGAGGCCTCGGGCATTGAGTTTAATAACATTCAAACGAAAGATCAGAATCAAATTCTGAGACCACCATTGTGCTCAGGAGGTAGTTTTTACAGTAGGGGAGGTTCAATATTGACCTCCCTAAATGTTTCAGATTCGTGTTAAAATTAGGGGTTTGAGTTAATTAAAAATTTAATGAATTTTCTTATTTAAACCAAACCCACCCCCTTCCTTCCCCTTTGGAACCCCCTAGTAGAAGAACTCTCATGGCAGCCCCCTCAATCTCATCCTTTCCTCCTCCCCTCCGGCAAGGAAGTGGCACGGCGGCGGACCCTCCGTGAAGCGTCGGGCAACGCCCCAATAGGTAGGAGGTTTTGGGTTTGTGTTTTCATTTCCAGACCTTCCATTCAATCCAATTTTATACATCTATTTAATGTTAAATCTTCGAACAAATCCCATGGTCATGTAATATACATTTTTTTCTTTCCATCGCATCTTTTGGAATTGAAATTGGAGTTCGAAGGCGATCACTATCGTCCGTCGAATTCTGCAGGTTTTGGAGGTCGCTTGGGGGTTCCGGCAGTTTCCGGCGGTCTGGCTGAGGGCGTGCGGGTGTCTGGTGGCCGGGGCTTGCGGTCGAGCGAGGCAAGCTGGGGCGACGACGGTTAGGAGGTGCTGGTCTCCATCGGCGCCAGCGAGGCGCAGAGACCAGCCCGACCGGCTTTGCCGGTCGGTGTGCACCGGGAGGAGACCGGGGTCATCGGACCCCAGCTGGTGACAAGGACCCACAACATGCGGGTCCTGAGGGGGAGGAACCAGACCGGATTTAGCAGGTCCAGGCGAGGTAGTCGGCCCACGCGAACCGCAGGCCGGTTCTGGCATGGTGGGTCGGCCGAACCGGCCTGACCCACGTGTTCTCGTCCATTAAATGTTTAAATGCCAATTGAATGTGGACCAGGTATCGGATTCGCGCGCCGTCAGCAGTGATGCATTCCTGAAACTGAGACGGACGTTTTGATATGGTCTTTGGAATTTTTATTTCCTGAGACAAGGGGATCGGGGCGTGACACGATGTTAAGTGGTTTGGCGTTTTTTTCCGGGGATTCTTATTTGGACGGCGCAGACACATCCGATGTCCGAAGTGACCGCTGTCAGTGGCGTTGGGACCCTGGCACCGAGGAAAAGCTTTCCATGGTTGTTTCGGGTGTTGAAGCTGGAGTTGAGGCGTGGGCCCCACGGCCCGTCTTTTGAGCTGCGAGAAGAGTTTAGTGACTTTCTCCTTGGGCGTCAGTTCGGGGCCTGCGAGTAGTCGATTTTTGATGTTTTTCCGAGAGGATTGCAATGGTGCAATCCACCTGCTCTAATTCGGCACGATGGTGCAGGCCCCATGAGGGCCATTTGGGAATTGATGATGATTTTCCATCTCTATCACCGGGTGACCGTTTTGGACAAGTGAATAGTCTATCTTGTGTACTTTTTCTAGAGGATCACAAAGGCACGATCCGTTCGTTGTGTTTCAGGACCGGGATGCGGGTCCCACGAAGCACCGCTCGTGTGCGGTGTGCCGGAATGAATATTTTTCTCCGTATATCCATTGCACTCAGGTTAGTAGTTATTTTGATGTGTTTTCCCGAGGGGATTGCGATGGTTCGATGCGCCCGACTGTTTTCGGGGCCGAGGCTCGGGACCACAGGACGCCATTCGGGCGTAAGGCGGTGTTAGCGACTTTTCCGTCGGATATCCATTTGAAAAGAGTAGGTAGTCTATCTCATATCCTTTTCCTTGAGGATTATAATGGTGTAATCTATTCAGGCGCACAGAGCCTCTTACGCGATCTTATTGAATGTGGAAACATGAAAGGCACTCCGGTGGTGGTCCATGCTACAATGTTTGTAGTGGACTCTTGGCATGTGATCGCGCACTCCTGGGAGAGTGAATCTGTTGTTTAAAGAGATGTGGTTGGTTGTGCCTCATCCATTATGGTGGCAAGCTAGACTCGTTACGTTTACACCCTTCGCATTGATGTTGGGTACCGTGTGCACGTTAGCCTTTGGGCTGGAAATGTGGTATACTCTGCGAGTATACGGGGTTGCTCGGAGGTACATGAAGATGTTGGTACCTGAGAATGTTTGTGTGCTTGGTTGGGGTTAACTTGGGGTCACACGTCGTGTGGGACCCATGTGCGTGTTGTGATCTGCTTTATGTACTTTTGACCTCTCATGACGTACATGGTCCCCTTTGTTCTCATTCATGACCAGTAGGGTTGAGTTTCCCCTGGTTCCGTTCTCATCGTTTGACCAACAGGGTTGAGTTTTCCCCTGGTATTGTCCTCATTTTGCCAACAGAGATGGCATGGTTCCTCTGTTTCTTCATCTGTGAGGGGTTTCAGAACAGTGCCCTTTCACCGGAGTGCGACACCGTTTGCGACTACGTGTGTTTGTACAGCATGGGTGTTTTCCCACTTTCTAGGATGAGTTGTCCCGGTCTGCTTCAACAGTGACTCAGAGGATTGGAGTGTGATCTCCTTGAGAGGCCTGGGGAGTTTCTCCTGTTGTTTCGTGTTCCCTGGTAGAGTTAGTGTGGATTCAGTGTGACCAACACATTATGAGGGCACCGATCCTCTAACCAGGATGTTGTTTCCAGTAGGGCTGAGGCTGTTTCTAGTAGGGCAGAGGATGTTGCTAGCAGGGCTGAGGTTGTTTCCAGCAGGGCTGAGGTTGTTACCAGCTAGGCTGAGGTTGTTTTGAGCAGGGCTCGCCAGTTGTACCATCCAGTAGGGATGGCCAGTGCAGTAGTGTTCACCGAGCAGCACCATCCAGCAGGGATGGCCAGACACTACTAGAAAAACAGGTATTTGCGACGAGGCATTTGCGACGGCATCCCGTCGCAAATCACCCGTTGCTGAAAACGGTGTCTCAATAACAATGTTTTGCGACGGGCCCGTTGCTAAATCTCTTTTCCGCGACGGGGAGAATCCCCGTCGCAACTAGTACTCCGTATATTTGTAAAAAACTATTTGCGACGGGGCCCGTTGCTAAAGCCCTTTTCTGCGACGGGGAGAATCCCCGTCGCAACTAGTACTCCGTATATTTGAAAAAAACAATTTGCGACGGGGCCCGTCGCAAAAACTATTTTTTAAAAAATAAAAAAATAATAATACTATTTGCGACGAGAATAGTATCCCGTCGCATATACTATAAAAAAAAAAAAAAAAATTGTTAATAAATTATTTTAATTAATATAATAATAATCCAATTATAATTCAAAAATAAAAAATAATAAAATATTAATAAATGAGTTTAATTAATATAAGAATAGAATTATAATTCACAAATAAAAATAATAAATTAGTTTAATTAATATAATAATAATAGAATTATAATTCAAAAATAAAAAATAATAGAATATTAATAAATATTTTATAATGATACAGAAACTACGAATAGAAAAAAAATCATATTTTGATTTCACAAATTTTATAACATAAATACAAACTCTAATATGAAGGAGGGGGGAGGGGGGATCTGCAGATGGTGGTGGAGGAAACTCCATCCCTAAAGCATGAGTGAGTCGGCGCATGTACTCCATCTGCTCCGGATGCTGCTGCTGCCACCGACTCGTCTGCTCCTCGTACAGCTGCTGCTGGCGTCGACGCTCCTCCTCATGCTGCTGACGCATCTGCTCCTGCTCCTGTCAGAGACTCTCTATCAGTGCAGTCTGAGATTGCAACTGATCCTCATACTGTGTAGCAGAAGAAGATGCATGAGCTCCTCTCTAGCTGGACGCCGACTTCGCAGCACTGCCATAATAATCTCCGGGAGTCAGTCAAGAGCGGATACCAACTACCCGGCCCTTCTCGAAGGCATAATGGGTGGCCTTCATCCATGCCGCCTCATCAAACTGACGGCCAGTGGTATGATCTGATGACTCAGCCTGACTCTCAGGTCGGGCCTGTGACGCTGCGGCCTTATATGACTCCTGTAGTTGCAATTTAAAATTAAAATTGTGAATATATTATATACAGTTAATTTTTAAACTTGAAAACAAATAATACTAACCACGATGTGATGCTGACGATCACCTCTGAGCTCCCCAGTAGTAGGATCACTATACATCCTCCGATATACGTCGTACTCCGTAATATCGGGGTGCTTGACAGCCTATAAGAATAAAAAATAAACTATTAATATTTATAGTTATATAAAATATTTATAAATAATGTACGTACCAGATGCAGTCTATGAGTACTAAAAGAACGACTCCCAGCTCGATGAGTCACCTCCTGTCTCCCCCGATTCTGCATCCCCACCAATGATATCCTATGAAAGGCACCACTCAACCAGTGCGCACATAATCCATCCCATACATGGGATGAAATGTACTCTGGTCGGTGTGCTCTACATGACTCGTCAAAATCTGACACTCCTGCATTCTTCATCGCAGATTTTCTTAAATTGTGCAAAAACTGACGAAGTCGATCACGCATGGCCACCTCCCATGCCTCGTGGATGGCATCACGCATGGTATCCTCGATCGGATACCATAAACCCTACAAATAAATCAAAATATCAAGTTAGAAATGAAATAATTTTCAAAATAAAAATTATTTATTTACGTACGTACCTACCAATGGCCGAACATGGCCTGCTGCACATCAATGGGAATCTGCTCCCATGTGGTCCACGGCTGAGAGAAATAGTTGCGCAAAATAGCGCTGCCCTGTCCGACTGCTATATGCGGAAAACTGTAAAAATAATAATCATTTATTATGTGAATAGATTAATGAAATCTTAGTCAAATCAACAGGTTATCACACAGGTTATCACACCTCCGTGTGCGTGGATCAAACCCAAGACGTGGACGTCGCTCGGGGATGGGGTCAGGAATCATCAATCGTGTAAGACCGCGCCCCCTCCGCGTACTCCCTGGAGCGCCTACAGGCTGAGAGTCATCTGGCAGCAACTCATCCGCATCGAAAGTCAGGTCAGCATCCGCCAACTCACGAAATGTGGCGTCGTCCATCTGAAATAGAAAATGTTAATGTTGTTAGAAAATAATTCATAATTACTATTATATATACATATATACATATTATGATTGTATATAAATACCATGGAATTCTATCAGTGTTCATCTTCATCATCATCTTCATATATGTCAATGTCATCTTCATATTCCTCCTCAACATCATCGATATCCATTCGAGTTACATTTGCTTCATCTCTTACCATTTCAAATTCATATGTGACATCATTAACATCATCGTCATCACCGACTCTTAAATGTGGGGTGTCGTCATCGATACTCATGTCTCCTTGCAAAAAAGATTTATTTTGAGTACTCTCTTGAAAATCTTCAATTCTTTGCACATCAGTGAAAGCACATTCACTTTGACTAAACTGATTGTCTCGAATTTTGATTTTTATTACACTCCACCAATCAGTCAAATCTCTTGATGTAGAATAGTACTTTGCGTAATAAACATGATGTGCCTGTTGAGCCAATAAGAATGGTTCATTTACTGCGAGAACACTTTTACATTTAATATCGATGATTCCATGAGTCGGATGAACACGCACGCCTCTCTCTGTATCCAACCATCGACATTTGAACATGGTTATGTAATGTTTTCCAAGATAACAGAGTTCAATGATTTCATCAAGTATGCCATAAAAGTCAACTTCATTTTCTCGATGATGAGATCCTCTCAAGCTAACTCCACTGTTCATTGTTTTTTTCGATTCCCCATATGCATGTTTGTGGAATCGAAATCCATTCACCACATATGCATTATAAGTTTTAACAAGTTTGGAAGGTGGGTTACTCAATACACACAGCCGTTTGTCAATTTTATCAACATGTCGAGACAACTGAAAATTTGTGAAATAATTATCAATATAGTAAACTATACATTGAATGAGTTGCTAAAAGATAAAGAATTTATGTTACCAGTTTTTGAAACCACTGAGAGAAATTTTTCAGTCGACGTTCTTCGAGAGCAGCTGCTGTAATTTGTGGAATTTGTTTCTTGATATGATTATCATACATCCTATAAAAACCAAAGTTACTTACTGTAACATAAATGATAGAATAAGTGATATAAACACTTACAGTACAACTGATGTCATCTCTTCACAGTTGAGCAGAACATCCGTATGAGCTCTATGATGTTCATCATCTGAAAGCAAGCGTTCATAAACTCCACCAAAACCAAGCTCTGACTGGTTGAAAACAGATAATTGATTGTCGATTTCATCAATATTCCTCTCGTTCCAACCCATTCGGTTGTGTTTTGAAGGATACTCAGATTCAAAATAATGGGAGCAGAAAAAAGATATTTCCTCTTGCAAATAAGCTTCTGTAATAGATCCTTCAACAGATGCTTTGTTACGTACTTTTCTTTTCAATTTTTTCATGCATCTTTCAAATGGGTAAATCCATCGAAACTTTACTGGACCTCCACATTTGGCTTCATATGGCAAATGTAACATCTAATGTTCCATTGAGTCGAAGAAAGACAGCGGAAATATTTTTTCTAGTTTACATATAATTACAACAACATCTTTTTCAAGTTTTCCTAGAGCATCATAATCTGTTGTAGCCGCACAAATTTCCCAAAAAAATTGAGACATGTCTGTTATGGAATCCCAAATCACAGAATTCAACAGAACTCTTAATCCAATGGGTAGTAGTCATTCCATTGTAACATGACAATCATGACTTTTTAATCTAGTAATATGACCATTCTTTACACATCTACCCAAATTGGAAGCACAACCATCTGGAAGTCTCAAATCTGAAATCCACTGACAATATAATAAATGGTTTTCTTTAGACAGTGTATAAGCTGATTTTGGTTTCAGTAACCTTTCTGTTCTGACATTCTCAAACAGTTCCAATTCTGGATGCCTGTAAATTTGGGCAAGATCTAAACGTGCATTTACATTGCCTTTGCTCTTTCCTGGCGTATCCAAAACTGTATAAAAAAAATTATCAAAACAGTTCTTCTCAATATGCATGACATCTAACATGTGTCAGACCAACAAATCAGACCAATATGGAAAATCCCAAAATATGCTACGTTTAATCCAATTGTGTTCTTTCCCAAAACCAGAAATTTTCTGTTGGTTTATTGTGGGACCAAAAGTGATGGGAGGTAATGAAAGTACAACGGATTTTAACTCCGAACCTGATAGCATTTTTGGAGGTCCTTCCCTTTCAACTGTTCCTTTTCTGAAATGAGATCTGTTTCTGCGAAAAGGATGATCAGCTGGAAGAAACCTGCGATGACAGTCAAAATAACAAGGTTTCTTTCCATGAATGAGCATAAATGATTTATTCTCTCCCATATAGTAAAGAAATGATTTCTGACCATGTGTACTCCAGCCAGATAACATCCCATAAGCTGGGAAGTCACTTATTTTCCACATCAATGCTGCTCTCAGTATGAAATTTTGTTTCGTTGCAACATCATGTGTACTAACACCAATACTCCACAATAAATTTAATTCATCAATCAATGGTTTCAAATAAACATTAATATTTTTCTTCGGATGTCCTGGAATTAGTAAAGTCAAAAAGATATATGGCTCCTTCATCAACATCCATGGAGGTAAATTGTACGGAGTAAAAAAAATAGGCCAACATGAATATTGACTACCATAAGATCCAAACGGACAGAAACCATCAGTGGAATGCCCTAGTCGAACATTTCTAGCTTCTAAAGCAAAGGATGGATGCACTCTATCAAAATGTTTCCATGAATCACCATCGGCTGGATGATTCAAGCTTTTATCGGTTGAAATATTCTCTTTATTCCATGACATCATTGTCGCTGTATTCTTAGACATGAATAAATGCTGGAGTCTGGATGTAAGCGGAAAATATCTCAACTGTTTTACAGGAATCAAAGCAGACTTCCCGTGTTGTCCTTATTTATATCTCAGTTGCCCACATGTGGGACAACTATCCAACGACTCATTTTCCACAGAATATAAAATGCAGTCATTTGAACATGCATGAATCTTCTGACAAGTAAGTCCCAAATTTCGAACCAGCCTCTTACTCTCATAGTAATTTTCAGGTAAAACATTTCCTTCGGGTAACAGTGTTTTAAGCAAAGAAAATATCTGGTCAAAATAGGTGTTTGACATTCCGTTGTCTGATTTGATAGCCATAAATTTTTCAACTACTTATAATTTACTCATCTTGCAGCCAGGATATAATGCATCCTCAGCAGACTTCAACAACTCATAAAATTCAGACAGTGCCAACTCGGGATTTGAAGCTATATCAGCCGGAGTTTCTGTATGTTGAACAGATGAACCTACAACATCATGTACTAAATCTTGAAACTGGGATGGATCCAGAATCAAGTTGGTATCACCTGCTCTGGAACTGCGTTCACCATGTTGATACCAAAATACATAATCTGGTTGAAAACCAAAACGCAAGAGATGTTCTCCCACTTTGTCAAACGTGTCAAACGTTCTCAATGCACATTTTCTGCAAGGGCATTTTATTTTGCCTTCTGAAACAAATTCTGGATTTGATGCCACAAATGATAAAAAAGTCTCCACACCCTCTACATATACTGGATTTAAATCAGAACCGTTTGGATTTCTACGTTGATTTATCCATATGCGGTAACCTAATAATGATTGTTGACGACCTCGTTGTTCCATATTTCTCTATAAAATATAAAAGCATTACTGGTTTTGAATAATTTGATAGAAAAAACACTCAAGCTAGGATAATTATAGAGTTTAGATCATACACGACTGACACAAACTTTTTATTGAGATAGACCTAAAAATTGACCCTTTAAGAATTAAATATGTTGAGAATAAAGCAAAACATGTTACAAATATTGATAATTTTAATATTATATAAATTTTTTATTATTTTCATAGTACTAATATTATTGGTAAGTATTACTAATTATTACTAATTATTACTAATTATTGGTAATTATTACTAATTATTACCAATTATTGGTAATTATTACTAATTAATACTAATTATTGATAATTATTACTAATTATTGGTAATTATTACTAATTATTGGTAATTATTAGTAATTATTGGTAATTATCGGTAATTATTACTAATTATTGATAATTATTACTAATTATTGAAAATTATTACAAATTATTTGTAATTATTACTAATTATTAGTAATTATTACTAACTATTGGTAATTATTACTAATTATTACTAATTATTACTAATTATTACTTATTATTGGTAATTATTACTAATTATTACTAATTATTACTAATTATTTGTAATTATTGGTAATTATTATTAATTATTACTAATTAATACTAATTATTACTAATTAATACTAATTATTGGAAATTATTACTAATTATTGGTAATTATTACTAATTATTGGTAATTATTACTAATTATTAGTAATTATTACTAAGTTTTGGTAATTATTACTAATTATTACTAATTATTGGTAATTATTGGTAATTATTGGTAATTATTACTAATTATTACTAATTATTACTAATTACTACTAATTATTGGTAATTATTGGTAATTATTACTAATTATTACTAATTATTACTAATTATTGGTAATTATTGGTAATTATTACTAATTATTTGTAATTAATACTAATTATTGGTAATTATTTGTAATTATTACTAATTAATGGTAATTATTGGTAATTATTACTAATTATTGGTAAATATTACTAATTATTATTAAGTATTACTAATTATTGGTAATTATTACTAATTATTGGTAATTATTACTAATTATTACTAATTATTGGTAATTATTACTAATTATTACTAATTATTGGTAATTATTACTAATTATTACTAATTATTGGTAATTATTACAAATTATTACTAATTATTGGTAATTATTACTAATAATTGGTAATTATTACTAATTATTACTAATTATTACTAATTATTGGTAATTATTACTAATTATTACTAATTATTGGTAATTATTACTAATTATTACTAATTATTACTAATTATTGGTAATTATTGGTAATTATTACTAATTATTGGTAATTATTACTAATTATTGGTAATTATTACTAATTATTGGTAATTATTACTAATTATTGGTAATTATTACTAATTATTGGTAATTATTACTAATTATTACTAATTATTGGTAATTATTACTAATTATTACTAATTATTGTTAATTATTGGTAATTATTGGAATTTATTGGTGATTATTACTAATTATTGGTAATTATTACTAATTTTTGGTAATTATTTCTAATTATTGGTAATTATTTCTAATTATTATTAATTATTACTATTTACCTGTAATTATTACTAATTATTACTAATTGTTGGTAATTATTCTTAATTATTACTAATTATTGGTAATTATTACTAATTATTGGTAATTATTACTAATTATTGTTAATTATTACTAATTATTGATAATTATTACTAATTATTACTAATTATTACTAATTATTACTAATTATTACTAATTATTGGTAATTATTGGTAATTATTACTAATTATTGGTAATTTTTACTAATTATTGGTAATTATTACTAATTATTGGTAATTATTACTAATTATTGGTAATTATTACTAATTATTGGTAATTATTACTAATTATTACTAATTATTACTAATTATTACTATTTACCGGTAATTATTTCTAATTATTACTAATTATTACTATTTACCGATAATTATTACTAATTATTACTAATTATTGGCAATTATTACTAATTATTGGTAATTATTACTAATTATTGGTAATTATTACTAATTATTACTAATTATTTCTAATTATTACTAATTATTACTAATTATTACTAATAATTCCTAATTATTACTAATTATTACTAATTATTGGTAATTATTGGTAATTATTACTAATTATTCTTAATTATTACTAATTATTGGTAAATATTACTAATTATTGGTAGTTATTACTAATTATTGGTAGTTATTTCTAATTATTGGTAATTATTACTAATTATTACTAATTATTACTATTTAGCAGTAATTATTTCTAATTATTACTAATTATTACTATTTACCAGTAATTATTACTATTTACCGGTAATTATTACTAATTATTGGTAATTATTGGTAATTATTGCTAATTATTGCTAATTATTGATAATTATTGCTAATTATTCCTAATTATTCCTAATTATTCCTAATTATTGCTAATTATTCCTAATTATTACTAATTATTGGTAATTATTACTAATTATTGGTAATTATTACTAATTATTACTAATTGTTACTAATTATTGGTAATTATTACTAATTATTACTAATTATTGGTAATTATTGAAATTTATTGGTAATTATTACTAATTATTGGTAATTATTACTAATTTTTGGTAATTATTTCTAATTAATGGTAATTATTTCTAATTATTACTAATTATTACTATTTACCGGTAATTATTACTAATTATTCTTAATTATTACTAATTATTGGTAATTATTACTAATATTGGTAATTATTACTAATTATTGGTAATTATTACTAATTATTGTTAATTATTACTAATTATTGATAATTATTACTAATTATTACTAATTATTACTAATTATTACTAATTATTACTAATTATTACTAATTATTGGTAATTATTGGTAATTATTACTAATTATTGGTAATTGTTACGAATTATTGGTAATTATTACTAATAATTGGTAATTATTACTAATTATTACTAATTATTACGAATTATTACAAATTATTACAATTTACCGGTAATTATTTCTAATTATTACTAATTATTACTATTTACCGATAATGATTCTTAATTATTACTAATTATTGGTAATTATTACTAATTATTGGTAATTATTACTAATTATTGGTAATTATTACTAATTATTACTAATTATTACTAATTATTACTAATTATTCCTAATTATTCCTAATTGTTACTAATTATTACTAATTATTGGTAATTATTGGTAATTATTACTAATTATTGGTAATTATTACTAATTATTGGTAATTATTACTAGTTATTACTAATTATTACTAATTATTACTAATTATTACTAATTATTGGTAATTATTACTAATTATTACGAATTGTTACTAATTATTACTAATTATTGGTAATTATTGGTAATTGTTCTTAATTATGAGTAATTAAATGAATAATTACCAATAATTAGGAATAATTACCAATAATTAGGAATAATAACATTATTAGTATATTTTATTATTAATATTAAAATAATATAATTTTCTAATTTATATACAATTCTTCTTTCATCTGTGTATTTTCTATCTCCATATACAAATAATACATGTGAAGACAGCAAACACACAGATGAAAAGAGAATTGTATATATATATAAAATTATATTATTTTAATATTAATAATAAAATATATTAATAACTAAATAATGTTATTATTCCTAATTATTAGTATTTATTACTAATTATTAAGTAATAAAGCAATGTAAACATAATTAAATTACAACTAATTAAGAATAATTAAAACTAATAAAACATTAGAAATAAATATTAAATTAAAATAAATATAAATACCTTGAAAATCGATCTGAGGTTGATCTCTGATCGTTCTTCAAAACTTCAATATCAACTCCGGAGAAAAAAATTAAACTTGAGAAAAACTAAACTGTAGAAATAAAATTTTGAGAGAAGAAGAAGATGGAATTTGAGATTGATTTGAAAAAAACGGATGGGGGTATTTATAGGTTAGATTAGTTGCGACGGGCCCATTTGCGATGGGTATCCCGTCGCAAATACCTTAGCAAGCATTTATTACGGTCAACGGTTAAATAGTTATTTGCGACGGGTCCCGTCGCAAATAACCACCTGCCGACATACTATTTGCAACGGGGGAATATTCCCGTCGCAAATACCTTTTACCGCCGTCGGTTATTTGCGACGGGAATATTCCCCCGTCGCAAATATGTTTCCCGCGATTTGGCGCGCAAAAGGCGCCAGTCCTTTTGCGACGGGGAAAGCTATCCCGTCGCAAAAGGCTACTTATTTGCGACGGGCAAATACCCCCGTCGCAAATAAGTTTTTAACAGGGGTATTTGCGAAGGGATTTATTCCCGTCGAAAATAACCCGTCGCAAATACCCATTTTTCCCGTAGTGAGAGTAGTTCCAGGTTTACCTCCAGTGGGGCTGGGCAGTTGTCCCCGATGCTGGTCTTACCTCCAGTTGGGCTGGGAAGTGGTCCCCGATACCGGGCTTACCTCCAGCTGGGCTAGGCAGTGGTCCTCGATGCCGGGTTACCTCTATCTGGGCTGGGCAGTGGTCTCGTCGCCAACTTTAGCCGGGTCGCCCTCTTGGGGATTACCCTATTACGGGACTGGGTAGTGTGTCACTCGTCGTCTCTTGCCGAGTTTCCCTATAGTGGGAACCTTTCGACTTCCTGGGACACTCCAGCGGGGCTGGGCAGGGGGTCTCCTGTCGACTTTGAGAAGACCTCTCGACTGCGGGGCAGTGACGAGGTGTTGTTCGATGTTTCCCCCAAACTCTCAAGTACGAGGGGTGATTTTCCCCACCGAGATCCATCATTGTTACACGACCTAAAACTATGCAGGCGAGTCAGTGTCGTCCAAAGCGGATAGTTTTGAGGTGCGGTGATTTGAGCCCCTTGACTTGCATTTCAGAGAAGACGTGCGGGATGCTGGGCATCGATGGAGTTTTTTTCTAGGACTATTGGCTACTCATTTTCTGGGCTGAGCTACGGTATGGAGATCCCCTTATGACCTTGTTTGGGCTTCTTGTTGAGCATATGTATATGTATATACCTTGTTCTAGTACCCACTTCTTGGGTTTGGTAACTCTCCTTCTAGGAGAGGCAAAGATGTGCGGGGTATGCCACGTGCTTTCCGTGTCTATCTTCTCGTTGTTGGACAAGTCTACTCTCCTACTATAGGTAGCGAAGACTCGACGGGAAGTTCATCTTCTCACCATTTCCAGCTTTTTGTGTCCGGATGAGTCTACCTTCTTTCCTCTTGTTGGGTTGAGATGGTCTCTTTACTGTACTCTTTACTACACTCTCGGTTGTACGCCTTTACTTTCCCCTATTCACTCTACTGCTCACCCTTCGGTACCTCCTTTGTTGATCCCTCGAGCCTTCGAGGTATCCTACTGAGTATTTTTATACTCACCCCTGCTTGGGCTTTTCCCGCACTTGGTGTACCCTTGCAGACGACGGACATGTTTGTCGTGACTTCAGTGGAGCTTAGGAGTTCAGGAGCATGGACCGCCTGTGGTGGTCGGAGTCGGGTTCCAGGTGGGGTACCCTTCAAGTTCTTTACTTTTTGTTCACATATTTCCGGGTTGTGGCACTTTTTGGTTGGGCACGTGTTTTGCCCCTTTTCTTTTCAGTTTACCTTCAACTTGTACTTTGTACTGTTTAGAGGTCGGTGCGCTATTGTGGTTTATATATAGATGTTTCCCTTTTCCTTACATTACTTTCTCTTTTACTCTGCACTATTGCATTGAGTGGGTTGCGTGTGTGTGTACAGGTACTCAGGAAAAGGCCTCCCTGAGTTGTTTAGCCTTCGGCACTTGTCGCCAGCCCCTGGCCTATGGAGGCGGGCTTTGGGTAGTTGCAATTTGAGCCCGGGTTGGGTCGGGTCGTGACACTTATATCTCCCTCCAATTAATTGGGTAATGATGGATGACTCATGAGTATCAATGTTATGCGTGAACCTTATTACATGTTCATAATGTTATGCATGGACCTAGTAGCATGTCAAAAAATTTATGCATGAACCTGATTAAATTTTCACAATTTTATGAGTTAACCTTATTATGTGATCACCGTTATGCATGGACCTGGTTTTGTGTCCATAATTTTATGCGTGAACCTAATTAAATGTTCAAAATTTTAATCATGAACCTGATTAAATGTTCACAAAGTTATGTATGGACCTGGATTCAATTCTATAAGGTTATGTGTGAACCTGATTACATCTTCACAATGTTATTCATGGAGCTGGTTGTATGTCCATAATTTGATGTGGGTTCCTGATTTTATGTCCTTAACATAATTAGTGATCCTGTTTCTACTTATACATGTTTACAATATTATAAAAAAAATGTTTATGCCACAAATTCCTTGTATTATTATTATGTTATTATTTCATGCCTTATACACTTAATCATCTTATGATCTATGTCTTATGAACTTCTAGTATTTATTATGATCTCTAATATGTAGGGTATTATCTTAAAATGTTATGATCATGTTCCACACCCTTTTGTTCACATTATGCTTACACACCTTTTTTTACCCTTACTAAGAATCTGAGTCCACCCCTTTATTATGTTTCAATTCCATATGATATGATGAAACTTTTAAGGTAGAAGTACTAAATGGGGAGATCTTTATTGGGGATGTTGAAAATCTTTCACCAAGGCATATGTTTTTGTTTCCAGGTTTCCTAATACACTAAACTTTTATGGTCCTCCAGCATGTATGTTTGTAATTTAGGGATTATTAATCTAAAATGATGTAATGTCCATATATTTTAAACACAGGTCACTATAGTTGGTATTAAATGAAAGGTTTAGTTATCATTTGGAAACTAGGATAAGAAAACATTTGTGATATCCCTAGTTATATTCCTCATGATATGTCTTGGAAAGTCTCAACGGATAAGTATAAGGTTGAGTTATCATTTAGGAGAATATCCTGGATATTTGGTAAAGGATAGAGTGAGTGGTTTCCTAGAAACACATCCACGTCTGGATACTAAAAGTGGATATAGTTTAAGCACATATATACCTAGGGGTAACAACTCTAACAATATGTTTCAATCCTAACTCCAGGTAATCTAGTACATGAAAATGGTCCTTGGTGCACACCTAGTTTGAAACTTTTGGGGGATATGCATTGGGAATTTACAAACTCTTCATGAAACATCATGAAATATTTCGAAATAATATGGCTATGAATAACATAGGATGAATATTGGGTGGTATATATTAAGGAAGATGTGCAGATTTAGATGTCCTATAAGTAATTATTTTCATTAATATATGGTTTTCTTCTATCATACGTAATGCTCACACTATGTCTTCTGGTTTTAGTCAATATAGATAACTTGAGGAACATGGTTTACATTTAATATTTTATATTGGGAAATGTATAGTAATTATGTGAATCGATTTCCCAAGTATAAATATCATAAATAGAATCAGGAAGGTGGTACATGTGTTTGTTGTACTTCTAAAGAATATGAGACCTGAAATGACATGTGAAAGGTATCTTCTGTTCTTCTAGTATTTTTTACATTAAATATAATAAGTGTGATTTAGATTGAGGTTGAAGAACCTTAAGACTTGATTAATATTTCTTATTCTATGAAATAGGTATTTTGGAACAAGTTGATGATCCCTAAGTAATGGTTTGAGAATAATGTGTGATGAATAAAGTATTTATCTTTTGGGATTCAAAGATTAGGCTATATGAGTCGTGAAATATGTGAATATTTTCAATATATGTTTTTATTAAGTATTAAAAAGTACATGTTAGGTTGTGATAAATAAATAGATAGATCATTTCAAGGAAAGGTGATATTTGGATTATGGGAAAGTAACCCTTAATTAATGCCTGATGTTTAGATAATGATGTTTGGATAAATATATGATGGATATGAATAGGTAAATTGGACGGTATAGATTACCGTATAACTGATAATTGAAAAATAACTCTTTGTCATCAAGGATGATGTTTACAATTTCTTAAATTTAAAGAATATTTCCCGTAATCATTCGAGTAAGGAAGCTTTCATATTTTACAAATGGATTTATGGTAGTTAAGTTTATTACCATATTTCAAGAGAATATATGATGAAGGTATTGATATGTTTGGAATGTGACAACCAATAGATACATTTTGATATATGGGGGAATCAATGTTAAGATTATTTAATGACATTCTTTCAAAAGGATTTCATTTTCATCTTTCAAAAGAATTATAAGGTTAACCATATATGGAAATATTAAGTTAAAATTTGGATGATGTTTTGGAGAATAAAGTTTTATATTTCCACATGTTTATTTATACATATAGGATAAACTGTTGTTAAAACGTTACATTAATGATAACTGATGACATATGGGATGGCATATCATTGATATCATGATCTTTTATTGCTTCAGGAATGAAAAATTCACTTTCCTTTTTGGAGAAATATGTGAAGTGGATCAAGGAACAAAAAAGGAGGATGTTTTACTAAAATCATGCAAGTACATATTTTCATGATTTTTTTTAACTTTAGTAAAAATGATCTTGAAACCAAATTATGTTGTCTTAGTAAATATGTTTCTTATGATTCAGATTATCCCTTAGTTCATTATAGATTTATGAATTTCTCATTTTTATATTTATCCTAACTTTTTTCTCTATCACTATCCATCATAACATGAATGTTATATTTCTCTTACATGTCCATGTTTTCACTTTCCACCTATGTTCTCCTGTGTGGATGTCCAGTAATATGTTACATTAGGTAACCGTTATGGTTCCAAATTTCCATTTTGATGGATATTTTAGTATTCATTTTTACGATCTGGGTTTCTAGGAATGAAACATTCATATATTAAACCTTTCATAACTTGGTTGAATTTTGAGGGTGTGATTCATTTTAAGGGGGTAGAATGTAAATCCCCAAGATTTTGTGAATTATCATTTTTGTAATTAATTTATATTTTTAAAATTTTTCATTTCATTGACATAGGAAATAGGTCTTTATATATATATATATATATATATTATTAGATGAAGTGAAACATTCCTTTCAAACTACACCTACTTCTCTTGTACCACACACAATACCGACTTGGATGGTTCAACACACAATACTGACTTGGTTGGAACTACCCAGAACAACGACTTGGCGTATGTTACATGAAAAAGAATGGTTTGTACGAATGATCATTTTGATGTTATAATTATTTAAATAGGTTAATTATAACCTAGATAAAAGATATAGTTGTATGAATAGTAAAAACTAATATTCATATATTATTTATTTCTATTTTACATATATACAACATATTGGTAATGAAATATATGATTTTTGGTAAAGTAATTTTATGTTCAAAGATACCATTTTCTCAAATAAACTGCTTTTAATACCCTATTCTGAGAAAATAATCATATCAATTTTAGACACATTTATAAATTAAATTTTATAAAAAAATATTTTTTTGAATTTATAATGTATCAATTAGATTAGGGATAATTTCAGTGATTAATTTGAGAAGCTTCATTTTTTGTTGAATAGAGAAAAATATTGTTTCTTAGTTAACAACAACCTTTTCGTTTACATTATTATTAATGTTAAATTATATTTTAATTTTTTTAAGGAAAAATTAGATCAATTATATATCTATTAATAAATTTAGGTCATTATATTCAATTTCACTTTGAAATTGAATATAAAAACATATTAAACTTTTAAACTTCTTTCTACCTTTAATGTTGTTAATTTTATCCTATGTACGAGATTCATATTAATATTAATTTTTCTTCTTTAATGAATTAAATTTAAAAAACCCTAAATAATCCATTGTAATTGTTATAATATTTATATTATAATCAGATCAACTTAATTTTTAACCAAGAATATTTGTAAAGGTGATTAAAATTAATCAAAGTGATTAAGATATCATTAATCTTAATTAGGAAGTAAACCTTAATATTAGGTCCCCAATGACCTAAATAACTATAAAAAGATTGGATTGATATTATTTGCCAGTAAACCTTCCATTATAAATTTAGGATTCCTTTTTACGTCTTTTGTTAGGTAAAAACATGTGTACACCTAACTTGTTTCAAAGAATTCCATGTGAGTCCTCTTCCTTCCCTATAAAGGCCACCACTTATCCCACAACCTGAGACCGTGGAAACCTCTTAATTTCAGCCAATAACTTCTAAATAAACTTCCCATAAATCATAAATCTCTCCTAGAATCATTACCTTGGGAATAAGTCAGTCCAAGGAAACCTTTTGGCACAACCCAAATGGAGTTTCCTGATTAGACGGTAATATCTGCTCTCATGTCCTTTCTTTTATTTTCTTTCACCACCCAATCCAATTTATTTTTTCCATTATTTTATAGCAAAGACATTATATAAAATATACTAGGATATTGTTATGATATTTTTTCAACATACGCATGCACATACCTCTATCTAATGGATAACAAACATATTGCTTATGTGTATGGTGTACTACGGCCCCAATAAACGATGATTGTTCAATTTTCTTTACAACTTATCATGGTGGAAATTAGGATGAAAACTATCTTTATATATTATATTTACTATATTAATTATTTGTTTAATATTATTTATTACTTTTACATCACATATTTTTTTACATTACATTGTGTGTTAATACGATAATTTCATTTGAGGAACGGTGGACAACCGACCCTCAAAGTGATATGATTCATTCATATACTACATGGAATGTATTAAATATGTGTTTAGTCAATATATAAGATATATATGATATCATAAATATAATTTAGCAATGATATATATATATATATTTACATATATTTCATTTTCTTTCTTTCATTCAACATGACAATTAAAAGGAAATATCATTCATGGCACGACCTACTATCTCCATGAACAGTGTATTCCTTTTCGTACATATATATTCTATATATTATGATAATACCCATAGATTTTATATAAAATATATTTATATCATGGTTTACATTCTTTAAATCATTATATAATGTATAAATACCAACGATATAACAAGTTAAAATACTTGTTAAGAATAAAGAAAGTATTACATGAAGTAAAACCCTAACATAGGATTATTAACAAGAAGGTAATATAAGGAGAGAATAAAACAATATATGGTATTAAATATAATAATATGGTTCTTAAAAATATTTTAATAAATGTATGATTATTATATAGGTGGTTTGAATGAGTACGACTATATTCAATACACAAGGTAAGGGGATTTAATCTCACTTTTTATTTCTGTCAGATACATGATATGTTCTCCACAGATTCCTTTTGTGTGGTGTATGTACTGCACATGATTTTATTCTATATATTTTATGCATAAGTGTATGGCTATTAACATATCCATTACATGATCCTTATTTTATGGTGTTTATGTTTCAAAAGATAACAAATCGTTAAAACAGTTTTCTCTCAATTTTTATGCTTTGAAACTCATGTTTCATTATACACCTAAATTATCTTTTGAGGTGTATATAATTACATTTTACATGTTATATGATGAATTTAATTTATTTTATGATTTTTTATGTTGTGTTTAATTTTATTTTATTACATGAAGACTATGATCCCATGTTACGATGTTATAGGAGTTTATTGAGACAATCTCATCGCTTTTCATGATTTTTTATGCTTCCTTTCATTAAATATTATAATCCATATCTCAAAAAAATCATGAATTTTATTATCCTATTTTAATTAATAATTTAATAATTTATTGGTACCATTTATTCCACTCTTTGGTACATTAGATTTTTAAGAAAGTGATTTTTTGAAAGGCCGACTTTACCCTCTCTTTAGTTGGGAATCTGTGTTCCATTAAAACCATTTTTTTCTAAAAAGGTTTTCCAGGAATATTATACTAGTATACTATGATCATTAAAATTAATTTTTACACTTTTTACCTTTTACCAATTTTTTCAAAATAATATTCAGGTCATTTTCCAAAAGTTTCATTTTTCTCACCATTTTACCATGAAAAACGAATGTTGTTTTTATCTCATACGACATGTATATATTTATTTATCTTCAATCATTTGAATATTTATTTTCACATTTAAAGGCTAATTTTTAAGATTTTTTTTAAATGAGACATTAAAATAAATATTTTCCAAAACATTTTCAATCTCCTTTTATAAGCATTCAAGGAAAATTTTGTTTGAAATGATTTCAATCTTATTTAATAAGGTTTTAAGGAAAATGAATTTCAAAATATTTTCAATCTTATTTTATAATTTTCATGGAAAATTATTTTCAAAATATTTTCAATCCTTATTTATATGCCTTAAAATTATTTTAGAAGGAAATGGTTTCCAAAATGTTTTATTTTTTGATGAGATATTTTCCAATAAGAAAGGATATTTTCCTTAAAAGTTGTTATAAAAATATCCTTCTATGTTATTTTACATCTAATATTATATCTTTTGATGTTAGTCATGCCCTTATAGTAAATATTGGAAGAGTTTCATTCATATTATTTATTTAATTGTTTATGTTTTTATAGAATGATGCTAATGAACAATGTTTATATTTCATGGGTTATATTATTTTGAAACCTGCTTATTTTCATGGGTTATGATTTGATGAAATGATTATTAAACCTATATATTTTATATAGGTTATGATGTGATGAAATTTTAATGATATACATTTCATTTCATGTGTTATGATTTGATGTTTAGAGAACCCATCTATTTTTATGTGTCATGATACGATGAATGTTTTACTATCTTGTGGAAGATGTATGAGTGATTTTATTATGAGATGAGTGGAAAATATATCTCCCTCCATTGCATTGGGAAACGATGGATGAATCATGAGTATAAATTTTCTACATGAACCTCATTACACGTTCATAATGTTATGCATGGACCCAGTTGAATTTTCATAAGATTATGCATAAACCTAATTACATGTTGAAAATGTTTGGATTAAACCGTATTACATGTTCACAATGTTATTCATGGACTTGGTTACATGTCCATAATTTTATGTTTGAACCTGATTACATCTTCAAAATATTATGTGTGAACCTGATTACATGTTCAAAAATTTATGCATAGACCTAGTTTCATCTCCATACGGTTATGTGTGATCCTGATTACAAATTAAAAAATTTATGCACAAACCTGGTGGAATGTCCAAAAATTGATGTAGGTGCCCGATTTCATGTCCTTAACACAATGAGTGAACATTTTTCTACTTATACATGTTCAAAATGTTATAAACAAATGACCTTGACACAAATTCAGTATCTTATTCATATGTTATGCTTCCATGAATTATGATATTAATCCTCTTATTATATATGTCTTAGGAACTTCCAGTCCTTATTATGATCTCTAATGTGTAGGGTAGGATCTTCAAATGATATGCGCAAGTTCCAAACCCTTTTGTTCATGTTATTCTTACACACATTTTTTTATCATTACTGAGCATCTGATCTAACCCCTTTCTTATGTTTTATTTCCTCATTTTATTAAGAAAGGTTTTAGGTGTAAGTACTAAAGGTGGAGATCATTATGGGGGATATTGAAGATCTTTTACCAGGATAGATGATTTTGTTTCCATGTTTCCAAAAACACTAGACTGTTACGTTCCTCGGGCATGTTTTTTCATTCTGCACTGAGTATTCAAATAAAATTATGTAATATCCATGTAGGTTAAGTTTGGGTCACTATAGGATGGAAATGATTAGGAGTTGCGGGTGTGGCAGGCACTGTAATCTGTGCTGCATCAGCAAGTGCCAAGGCTAGAGGCACTCTGTAATATTGAGGGGCACTGCCCCTGGCAGTGAGGAGGCATCCTAGATCCCACCCTAGTACACCTTTACCAATTGGATTTCAACACTATCCAGGATGGCCTACAGGTCGACCAACATCATATAGTGAGGAATGTGTTGGATATTCTTTATTATAGATTCTGGGCACCCCCTTCATTTGTAAAGGTAGGGAATGTAGTAGTGGGTGTGGTGGGTGGAAATTCTACACAAAATCATCTGTAGGATAGGAGCTTCTGGTGGATGAGGACCCCTATAAAATTTTTTCAGTGGCTGGCAGAGGAGGAAGCCTTTAAAATTGGATCACCCCTAGTGGTGTTATTAGAAATCTAAAATCCCATCACCAACTATTCATCGGTTTGTGTGGTATTTTGTGAGGTTGTTTTCCACGTATTTTATAAAAATATTTACAAAGTTTATTTTCCTTTTAATAGTGAGGGAGTGTGTACCCACTTTTACCCATAGTGATCATTATATTCACCCATGGGTTTTTACACGTTTCGTTTTGGAGGTTTTTTCATGTTATATATGATTTCATTTATTTCCTTATTTTTTCACATTATTTATTCTTTATATTATCACAACACTAGTGGTTCAATCATTTATGGTTCCAAAAACTGGTATCAAAGATGGGTTATGGCCAAGTGATGTTCACTTTTTTTATATATTAATAATTATCATTAATTTGAGTGTTTTCTGAGAGTGCGAGTCCTTTTGATCATTCACATCAGAATTTTTTTTCCAGATTATTAAATACGCAGTTGTAAAAGATAGGACGTTCTCAACTGATTTCATGTCCAGATAGTGGTGAAAATAGAGATCAAAAAATTTTATGGGAATAATTTTATGTTTTCGAAAATTAATATGTAGGAAGTGGTGTAAAAGGATAAATGAATACTGGAAATTGGTGAAAGTTTGATAGGTTTGATAGAGGATAAATGGAAAAATATGGATATGAATACTATTGAAAACATCCATTTGGATGAGGAAGATGAGTTTCTATGAAAAATTGTGGAAACAAACAAAAGGAATTTTGGATACACTAAAGAAGCTCTATGAGGCCAAGTCACTATGTAATAATATTTTCCTGAAGAGAAAATTGTACAATATTCAAATGGTGGAGACATCATAGATGACCAACCACATGAACACCCTCAATAACCTTTTCAATCATCTCATCGAGTGGGGATATAATATTGTGGATACAGATCATGTAAGGATTCTTCTCCACAGTATTCCAGATTCATATTAAGAATTCATCATCAAACTCACCAACAATATACCAAACAATATGTTTCTCTTAAATGGTGATACAACCAAATTTCATGAAGAATAAATGTAATCAAAGAACAAGGAGTACAGATTGGAAAAATTTCACTAATCATGGGATCTGTCAGTGGAAAGAGGAAGGACGATGGAGAGTGGTTCTAGTGGGAATCAAAATCATGCCATGTCCAAAACATGGTGTAAGAATAAGAACGTCACAAGTTAAGATTATCGAAATAATGGTCACACCAATAAGGATTGTTGGAATAATAGGTGTACTGGAAAGATTTATTAGATAAATGGGACGAGTACTTTTGTAAATGAAGATATACTAGTCAATGAAGCGGTGATGACAGGTATAAGTAGGAAGTATCTCAACAACACATGGCTGATCAACTTAGGAGAAACACAGAACATGGAATCTTAATTGTAATAGTTTGATCAGTATGAAGCTATCCCGGATGGACTTATATACATAGGTAATTATCACACCATAAATATCATTGGAGTTTGAACTATCAAACTAAATCTTCATTATGGTATTGTTCAAACCATCCAAGGAGTATGCCATGTGAAGGTTTTGAATAGGAACATATTGTCATTGGGAAACTTTGATGACATCAAATGGAAGACTAGCACCAAGAATCGAGTTATAATAATTGCGAAGGGTGTGTTTAGGGTGAAGGTAGAGAAGATATCAAATAACCTATATGTGCTTATGGGTGAAATACACAATGAGGCAGACATATTTGTTTCAACGACCACCTCAAAGAAATAGTTAATAACATTATGGAATCAGAATATTTTTCATATGTATGAACGAGGCATAAATATTGTTTTGGATCACAAGTTTCTACAAGGGAATTTAATGGTTCCCTTACCATTTTTTTACCATTTTGTT
Organism: Viscum album; assembly: GCA_963277665.1. Lineage (NCBI taxonomy): Eukaryota > Viridiplantae > Streptophyta > Magnoliopsida > Santalales > Viscaceae > Viscum > Viscum album. Next base: position 350,252,902 of record OY728140.1, read on the forward strand.
TTAGTAAAAAATATAGGTTAAAATTTAGGACATCAACAATAAGAAGGAAATAGATCTTAGAGTTGATCCATTATGACGTTTTAAAAGCACATGTTATATCCATGGTTGGATCAAGGTATTTGATATCCTTTATATATTATTATTCCATAAGATGATAGGTGTACCCAATAAAGAGGAAGTTGGATTTATTTTTTAGTATTTAAAATATTCAAAGCACAGAAGGAACTTCAATTTGTAAAGAAGATCAAGTGTCTAGGGACTGAAAATTGTGGAGATTATATAAGATATGAGTTTGATACTTTTTGTAAATGGGAAGGAATCCTGAGATAGTTCATAGCGGTGTATATACCTCAGCATAATATAGTGGTTGGTGAGATGAATAGAACTGTGTTGGATAGAATAAGGGTGATGTTGAAGGCTGCAATAATCACCAAAACAATATGCTTTAATGTATTTAATACCTCCTACTATGGGATCAACCGATCTCCTTGAATGGTTATTTATTTTAGGAGTCCAATGGAGATATGGATGGGTAAACCCACTACCTATTCTTGATTTTATAATTTTTGGAAGAGCTATATATGAATTTTTTAATGACCAATAAATATCAAATTTGGATTTGAGATCTAGAAAATTCAACTTATTAGGATACGTTGATGGTGTGAAGGGGTATCATTTTTGGGACCCCAATACCTCCATACTTTTCATCAGTAAAGATTCATTTTTTCCTAAGGCAGGTGAAAATGAAAATTTATGGAGACATAGAGAAAGATAATACATAAACTAAAATAGAAAATATAGAGGAAAATTACAAGGAAGAACCATTTTCATATGAATCATTTCTAGAGCACGATGATCAAGTACTGGTTGAGTTTGGACCATACTGGTCAAATTGGTAGAAAAGATAACTAGTATAAAACACATACATTGTCATTGAGGGCAACCCTGTGTAATTCATATTGATGGAATAAGGAGAACCATCTTGTTTTTTGATGTCTATCCCATGTCCATATGTATCTATATGTATGGAAGTGATGCAAGAGGAACATGAAGCCCTGCACAATAATAAAACTTGGGATCTTATACCATTACCTAATATATTGATGGATATCAGCAAAAAATGGGTCTTTAAGATCAATTGGTATAGAAAGGTCCAAGATGAAAGATACTCTGCTAGAATAGTGGTCAAAGGATATGTTCAGAAGTAAGGTATTGATTTCAATGAAATATTTTCTCTTATAGTAATACATATGACTATTTATATAGTTCTTGAGATGTATAAAACATAATGTTTACATTTAGAGCTTCTAGATATGAAGATTTTTTTTTCTCCATGGGGATATTGATGAAGAAATCTATATGATTCAACCATAAGGATTTACAGAATAAGGACAAGATAATTTGGTTTATTGGTTGAAAAAAATCTATATATGATCTCAAGAAAACACGAGGATGTTGGTATAATAAATTTTATTCTTGTATCATGGGCCTTAGATATAACAGATTTCATTCAAATCCTTGTGAATATTTTAGGGGTTCGAATGGTAATGATTTCATCATTATATTTTTATTTGGATGAAATGTTGGTTACATGACCCAAAAATGAATATATCATGGAGACAGAGGCATATTTTGATAGTTAGTTTTCTATGAAGGACTCTGGTCCAACAAACAAATTCATGGGATTCATATTAACAAACAAAGAAAAAATGGGATGATTTTCACATCAATGAAGAATTAAATACAAAAATTAATGAAATAATTCAATATGAATGACTATAGGACAATATTTACCCCTCTTCTCATTAATCTAATGGTATCCTCTACTATGAATCCTAGCAGTGAAGCAGATATAATTGAGATATCTCATGATCTGTATTCATTAGTAGTGGGGCGTCTCACGCTCTCTATTCTTTATTCGATACCATACATTTCACATGAAATGTTTGAAGTTAGTCTATACCTGGTGAATCAATGATCAGATCATTTGAGAATAGTGAATAGGATCCTAAGATACATTAAGGAGACCACATATGTTGGATTATGTTCTGGAGGATCCGATTTCACTATCTGAGGATATGTTAATTCTGATTTTGTAGGAGATTCTGACCAGAGATAATCCACTATTGGTTATGTGTTTACTCTTTCCAGAGGAGCTATGAGCTATATTTTGAAGTGATATTTGGTTTGGATTTTCCCACGATGGAGTTAGATTACATTTTATCCACACCGTCTTCTAAAGAGTAAATTTGGATGAAAAGGTTGATAGAGGATCTCAGAAACATACATGGTCACATTCCATTGTCTTGTGATAGTCAAAGTGCCTTGCACATTGTAAGAAGTCCATATTTACATTCCAAGTAAAATAATATTGGCTTTAAATATCACTTTTTTTGATATGTGGTGGAGGAATGAAGTGTGTACATGAAAAACATTTACACTAAAAAATATGGAATATTTAATGATGAAGGCGATCAGCAATGAAAATTTCAGAAGGTGCATATCCTTGAGTGGCCACATAGAGATGTGAGCAGCATGGTTTGGTAGATATAAAGGTTGTGTAGATATGTGAATGATTCTTAATAAATATCCAAGTTGGATATGTGTTGAAAATTGTGTATTCATGATGTGGGTCACCCAATTTATTTTTCATTAGAGGTAAGGTGGTAGAAGATGTGGTGGTTGAAAAAACCCCACAAACTCATTTGGCGGAGGAGAGTGGTAGGTAGATGAGGCATCAGATAAAACGGGTTCTCCCCACAGTGGTCTTAATAGCAACTAGTAATCTCATCACTAGTTCTTCATCAATTTTTGTGTAAGTTTTTATCTAGTTTACCCATATATTTAAGAGATAAATTTACAAGGTCATTCTCAATATAATTGTGAAGGAGTGTTTACCCACATTTACCAGTAGTTATCTTTATATTCTCTCATGTTTTTTACCCCTTTAATTTTGTGGGTTTTTTAAATGTTATTTCTGATTTCTTTTTTTTTCATCAATTTTTTACTTTATTTATCTCACTATTATCGTTACAATAGTTGGACAATCATTTTTTGTCCCAACAGTATGTCCACATTAAATAATTGTCCACGTATTTGTCTATCTTTAAGGATAGTGATAATTGGTCATCTAGATTAACCTTTGGTGGGTGGTGCATTTGGTGGAAGGAGGTGATGTTTTGGTGTAAAAACTTAGTTTTTTTTGGTATAAAAATTTCGAATATTTCTAGGCCTATTTTTGAATACATTCTTCGATTCAGTGTGACATTCCGAGGCCTGGAGATCCTCAGTATAGTGATATAAAAAATATTAAATATTTTATCATGTAAGAGTATTTTTATGGGAAAAAATGAGAAGTAACATAAATCCTAAATCTAATACTGCATTTGAGTCTAGAACGTGGTGTTTACATTAGGCATAACATATAATCTATCGGTGTTGGGTTCTCAATCGAGGGTTCGTTGGCAAGTGTTCAATTTATTAAAAATAAAATAATATCATTCCCCATCCCACATCTCATGTGTAAAAAGGGAGACGAGAAGGATCTCCCATGGTGATGGATGACCTGAGGACTAATTGGGGAGAGGGAGCACCATTGATCCCTATTTTGTCCACCGATCATCACTGGATTGAGCTGCATCAGCTTCCAAGCATCGTTTGGGACCAAAGCTTTGGTGTTTTTCCACAAGGTAGGTAGAATGGTGTTTTATGTCCTGATCCCCTTTTCATGTGTTGTTTTAGGTGTTTAGATACCTTTTATGATTTTTGTAGATCCTATAAGGGTTTATTCGAGGGAATTTTTTGAAAAATGGAGACTCGGGAAAATTGTAGGGATTTCTCATTCAGAAATTCCAATCACACTATGTGTACTTTAGGTTCACACACCATGTGTTATTACCATTATTGGAATATGGGTTTTAGGACTACACAACATTTAGAATGGGTTCATGACATGTAGTTATCCCATGTTTCATGGTTGAGGACATGGGAAGGAAATCCATGTAAATATACAGAGTCGTGTTGTAGTACACAACCAAAGTACATGAACATGGGGTGCCAGGCACAGGCATGAGATGAGCAAACAAATAACGTGCTAGATATCTAGGACTTTTCGTGTGCTGAGGGTACATGTCATGTGTGGAAGAGTGTCCATTCGGCCGTGTTTGGGGGAGGACATGGCCAAGATTGGGGTCAGGTTCACATGTTGTTTCAAACAGGTACGCGTTGTGTAGTATCCATCTATACGTTGAGTAATAAGATGGGATACGACAAGGGGATAGTTTATAAATAAACACATGTACTATGGTAACAATGTGTGTACTCCCCTTTGGATGTTTCTTCCTTGAACACATCTATTTTTTAGACTCATTTGGAGTTCCATGAGTAGAATATCGGGAGTGCTTTCAGGTGTTGGATGTGATGGTGGAAATGGTTTTGGAATGCCAGATGTGATGTGAGGTGAGGCTATTCTGTCACTTAATATCAACGTGTAGACCAGTATGGGTAGAGTGAGTTCCACTGGTCTACACCTATGAGGATACAGTGTGGCATTACATCCTCAATATAGTATTTTAATCCCCTTGATAGGATGAGATTATATAGAGTTGTTATGTCCCTATGGAAGGCGAGGGTGGGATCCTCAATAATAACGACTTGCCTAGGTAGGGTTTTTGTTATATCCGTGACCACAACTACATGATAAAAGATCTCCAATATAATATGATAGCCCTTTAGGGTTTATGGAATTGATTGTTATATGATCCCCTACATGGATTGAAATTTCATTAGGGTTTATGGCATCGTCGGATATATAATCCCTTACTTAGTTGTGGGTTCATTGGGGGTTTGTGGCATCATCATTTATATGATACCCAACATAAAATATGTACTAAATGGGGTTTTTGATATTTTCATGATCCATGCAACATGGGTAATGATCTACTATTTGAGTGACATGATCATTAGGGTACCATACTGGGTTCATGGTGTCCCCCAGTGGTCATGGGATAAATCCACTTTCGGATGAGATAATATCATTGGAGGTACCATATTGGGTTTGTGGAATTCCCTATTGGTCCATAGTGTGATCCTATTTCTGATGAGGTTTGTTGTACAATGTTTCTTATATAGTTTGAGGAATCCACCTTCAAGGGTTGGTGAGAACCCCTATTTTCATATTAAGATCTAATAGGATCAAATATGGATTTTTTGAATGATCTAACAAGTTTCATATCTCGAATGTTTTCCCTTGGAATGGAAGGGATGATTCATCAGCTTAGTATTTTCGGATGAAGTTTATCTCTCAGATATAACATTAGGGATGGAATATCTGTTAGTGATAGAGGGTTCTCTGTCAAATGTGACATCTGGTATGGTAAAGTTATTCTTGAGGGAGGGTTTTATCATGAACATGTACAATTAGGGATGGTTAGGTTGGTCCTGATAGAGTGTCTTATCTCTTAGATGAGAGCTATATGATATTTTTGGGCTTATAGAGTGTGTTATCCGAGACAAGATTTATCTTATATCCTCAAGTAGAATCATATGGATTTCTTTGGGGTTGGGACCTCATGAGACATATAATTTGAGATGATTATATCTAGGAATTTTTTGTTATTCCTTACTGTGTTTTCAAACATCTTGACTGACACACTAGGCGGTTTGAGCTGACTAAACATGTACAGCCGATGAGTATAGGTGGAGTTGTTGATCTCCCTCACATGGGTTTCCTCATCTATCTCTAATTTGAGAAGACTATTTTCCTAAAAGTCAATCCTTTTATTTTGGGTATTTGGGGAGCTTAATGATTATTCTTAATATAACCCTTCCTCAGGCTTTTCCCATAAATTTTGTGTCTTTGGCAGATGATGGTCATATCAATAGTGTCTCAGGATGACATAGAGTAGGAATAGATTATCGATCCCAACAGACTATGGAATTTACTACTGTTTATTCAAGGTGCATTCTAGCAGGTACTTTTGACATTTGTCCCTCCTTCTTAGAATGATAGATTCTTTATAGTTTTTTATGGATGTGTATTTTCCTATTTATGATTTTCAGTAATTTGTTTGTACTCTACTCTTGGATAGATGTATGGATTCATTCCTGTATTCCTTTTATAAAATCTACACTGTTTCATGGAGATGTATGTGGGTGAATGTGTGAAGGGATTGTAGGATAATGCCTCCCATATATTTAATATGCCATCTCATCACTAGACGCCAGCCCCTGGCCTATTGAAGTCAGACTTAGAGTAGTCTTAGCTCAATCCCCAATGGGTCAGGTCATGATAGAGTGGTATCACAGGGGGTTCCACATAGAGAATACAATTTATAGCCTCTATAACTCTATGTATGGTTTGGGTTTTATGGAAGCAGTGTTATAGTATGTCAAAATTGGATTTATGGCCAGGAAATATAGTGTTAGTGCGGTGGAAAATGTACCCATTCACCAGGACTCTTATAACCTTCTTGTAGACTCAATACTGTAGACACTAGACATAGGGAAACATTTGTTCATGCATCTTATAGGACTGGGTTATGGGTTCCATGTCCATATTGAGATAGGTCCCCATATATAATTCTTTTTCCTTGGTTCCCCATGATTCTATTTCAGGATACCTTTTCAATGACCTCAAGACGTGTTTCAAGGGAAGGAACAATAAGATGACTTGTAGAGTGATGTGGCTTCCTTGTAGGGAACTATAAAAAATGTGCTTCCTCCATATGGTCTTCCAGTTGAGCCACCACCCTTTGAGTTTAAGGGTCTTTTAGAAGTTCAGAATGAGGTTTCAAATAAGCTAAGTGTGTGGCATGGGTTCCAGAGGCAGATTCCTCTAAATTATACAGCTGATCTATACCCCCAGGAAGATAATTATTGGCTTGAGGCTATAATGTTCATTTTCTGCATTGTGATGACAGATCCTAATAAGATGATGGTCCTAGTGGCGATACTTCTATAGGGATCGACCGGGTGGTGGTGGAGTCTTGTGAAGTTTACCCATGATGAGGAAATGCTCACTTGGGTGGATTTTCAGAGTATCTTCAAGGAAGATCTTCATCTAGTCACATTGACATCGGTTCAAATCTTAGAGATTCTGAAGCTTTGGAAGGATAGAATGTCAATGGAGGAGTACTTGGTGAGGTTCATAAACCTGTCATGATACTCCCTTGATATGGACCATGATAGGTTTTATAGTTAATATAAATTATAGAAGGGCTTACATTTGTAGATCTGGGTGTCTTTGGTATTTTTTTCCATTTGAATCTATGTGGAGGTGCTCAAGCAGACCTTGGTAGTGGAGAGATTTCTTGTCGAGAAAACACCAACTATTTATGTTTGTAAAAAATGAGATAAATAATTCATATTTCGTAGCGAATAGACTTCTCAAGGATATATGAATGTGAGACACTTCAAGATACTGTCCCTAGATAGAGGGTTGGTGGCTCAGAGCTCCCAGGATTTTTCTAGTCATCTATGAAAGAGGTGGTGTTTCACATGTCAAATCGGGAATATATTGTGTGAGATTGTCTGACCTGCCATGATGGAGAGAGGGAGGTGGTTGATGGAATACCCTATAAGAGATAGCGATTGTAAGAGATGAAAAATAATGGATTATGAGGTGGAGGAGTGGGGAGAGCAGTAGGAGGTGACAAACGGTTCAATTTGATGGCACCACCATCCCTAGGTGATCCGCACTATGATTAGGGACATGGAGGACATGGTCAGCTATGCTTCAGGCCGTGGATACCTATGGCCCATGGGATCAGAGGATGAATATAGTTACACAATTTTCTATTATACTTTTTTATTAGTATTGTTAGAAACTATTGCGAGGTAGACTATTCATTCTACTAATTTCTCGAGGCTTATCTAGTGTGACACAGGGTGTTGGTAGAGCCTTGTGAGGGATTTTTTTGGCGTAGATTTTAATTTAGGATAAAGTGGGAATATTAACCCACTTTGATGTGTTCTTGTGATGTGACAAAAACATGTGGGAGATTCAGTTCCACCCAAAGTGGATAGTTTCTAGATGTATAGGATGAGTTCCATTGAATTGTGTTTTCAAGTCGGTGGTTGCATGTAGTGTGTTAGGGTAGGCCCCGAAAATAATAGTGGATCCTTTTTTCTCAATACATATGATAAAGGCTACTATGGAGAGATTCATTGAAAATACTTTTATAGACCGTGTCTCTTGACTCTGAGAGGGGAGTGCATCGCATAGAACCTTTACCGTATTGGTAGGGACACCCTACGATGTTTCCTCTATAGGGATTGGTTGTTTACCAAGTGTCCTAAGACAGATTCCACTAGTGGACATGGAGGACTTTTTAGTTTATCATTGTGGATTGATCCCAAACCAAAAAGGATGAGATCATGTGTTAGAGGATACATCCAACTTTCACAATTCATTTAGTATAAACCATGGAGAAGTGGATGTTGTGAAATTTCAGTTCCCTATCGTTGGGTAGTTGTTACTCCACCATCATCGTAGAACTTATATGGGTATGTTTGGTGGGCCCTATTGGTCACCATTATACTAGTCTGATCCAGTTGGAGACTGCTTTTTTGGGCCCATAGATTGTTCTAGCGATGGATGTTGAGGGTTCAGTTCATCCATGGGTGGATGAGGACAGTCAGGTTTCATCCATATCAATGTATGGTTAGGTATGTGGTTTACCAATAGGTTCTGATACTATAGATGGACTATATTCTTGGTTTTTTTACCTTTCCTAGCTGAAGATACATCTGTATACTTCATTACAATATTTTAACCTAGTTTGATCTAGATGGTGGGTATGGAGTAGCCTTTTTTGGTTCCCCTCAGTGAGTGTTTAGAGACAATATGTGAACCTTCTAGTGACATCAATCACATGGGATTCACAATTCACAGCTCACCCCTATGTGTAGGATTTAAATTTTCATGGAAGAAAATAGATAAGGTGGGGAATGTGTAACAACTCAGGTTTCTCTGTGTAAGACATGACATATTTCCGAAGCTAGTTGTTGAGTTAGCACGAGATTCTAGCACTTGGAATTCCTTGATTTGATGACATTAAAAACATTAAATAATTTATCACATGTGCATTGTTTCTATTTAAGAACACCCTAGTGGTTTTTTGGATTAGAAATATGAGACTATTGTTGAGTCTAGAATATGTTGTTTACCTTAGGCACGACATAAAACCTATTTGTGTCAGGTGATTGATTGAGGGTGACTTAGGGGTGATAAGAAAGATATTAGTTTATTAAAAATATACCAATATCCTCCCCCATCACCCATATCACATAAAATAATGGGAGATGAGGAGGTTCGCCCACAATGATTGATGAACTGAGGCCGAATTGAGAAGAGTATGCATTATTAAGCATTGTTTTTAACACTGATCATTACTGAATCAGCTGTAGTGGTTTCTGAGCATCGTTTGGGACCCTAAGATTACATGATTCACCATTAGGTAGAATGATTTTATTTTTTATGTATTTATCTAATTTTTTGTTATTTTTATAGTTTTTAGATCCATTTTATGAATTTTGTGCATCACTTGAGGGTCGATCAGATGGAATTTTTTGGAAAATGGTGATTTAGGAAAATCACATGGATTTATTGTTTTGAAATTATGATCACACAGTGTGTAGTGTAGGGTACCACTCCATGTGTTCCTCCTATTCGTAGAATATTTTTTTAGGACAAAATTCCTTATAAAAGGGTTGTACTCCATTTAGTGACCAAATCTATGTAGCTGAGGACATGGGAAGGCATGCCATGTAAATGTTCAAGGTCATGTGGTAGTACATGACCAAATTTCATGGGAAGAGGGTTCCCAGAACATGCACCGACTAAGGATATTTCTATGGGGAAGGATATCCAAGACATGCCATGTGCTGAGGGTACATTCCATGTGGGGTGACATGGATAGCCGACCATATATGGGTGAGGACATGGCCAAGAGTTTGGTAGGGGTCACATTCCATGTAAAATGGGTAGATTCAATGTAGTATATATCTACACCATATGTACTGATAGGGGACATGGATAGGGGATAGTGTATAGAGACATAATGTGTACCATAGGCACACCCCATAGACTCACCATTATGGGTTTCTCTCTCACACATCTCCATCTTCAAGACTCGTATAGAGGCCTGCTAGTATCCTATCATGCATTTTTTCTCACATTGAATGCAATGGTGGCTATGGTTTTGTCATGAGAGATGCAACAGAAGGTGAATTTATCAAGTTTCATGATAACAATGTGTAGATTTGTATGGGTAGAATTCCCTTGTTCTATCCCTGTGAGAGTATAATTTGAAATTATATCCTTAGCACAGGATTGTGATCTCCTTGATAGGATGAGCTATGATAGAGTTAGTGTATCTCTCATAGAGTTAGGGTGGGATCTTCTACCATAATGACTACCCAAGGTAGGGGTTTCGGTATCACTGTAACCACCACTACATGGTCGGTGATCACTTATCTAGTAGGCTAGAGCATAAGGGTTTTTGGAATTGTTAGTTATATGATCCCCTACATAGTGAACTATTTCAGTAGTGTTTGTGGAATCATCAGATATACGATACCCTACTCAGTAGCAAGTTGAGTATGATTTGAGGAATCATTCATTATATGGTCACAAATTAGAAAATGTACATGATGGGGTTTGAGGTATCTTCGTGGCCCAAACTACGTGGGAAATGATTCCCCATCTATGTGTTACGATCACTAGGGTACCGGACTAGATTCTTGGTGTCCCCCAATGGTCTTGGGTGTGATCACCTTTCTAATGATATGAGATCATTGGAGGTACCAAATTGTGTTCATTGTGCCCCCCAAAGGTCCTAGGTGTTACCCCATTTATGATGAGGTGTGTTGTGTAGTGTTTCTAGTGGGGTTGGAGGATTCTTGAACTAGGGATGGGTGAGATCCCCTATCTTCATAGCATGATCTTTTGAGATATAGCATGGAATTTTTTGTAGGACATGACTAGAATGATCTCTCATATGTTATCCCTATGGATTGATGGGACAATCCATCGACTTAGTATTACCTGATGGCGCATATATATCATATGTTCCATTAGGGATGGACGAGTTCGTTCTGATTGATTTTTATCCAACAAATGTTCCATCAAGGATGGTAGATCTATTCCCTACATAGGGTTATCTCCTAGATGAGTTCCATCAGGTATGGTTAGGTTAGTTGTCACACATAGACTTCAGACTTCGTTAATATTGTTTATTTTTAGTTTTAGCTTATATTTTTATCTAGATTAATTTTTTTTGTTGTGGTGTGGGATGGGTCCCAATTGAGTTTTTATCATTTTTTTGTGATAAATTATCATTTTGGATCGGTAATGTTCGACACACGTGCAGGGCACAGTCGAAGTCGTGTGGACTTTCTAGACCACTATGCGGCCTTCCCAGTGCATGGTAAACTAATTAGTTGACCGAATAAAAACTAAAGTGAACTTTAAAAATATAATTATTTTAGAACTATTTAAATAATAATATTAATAATAATATTAAGCTTAATATTATTATTATTATTAACATCGTTAATAATTTAATTAGGTTATATTTTTTTAGTCATTTTTTTCATTATAAATTTATTAACTTTAATGCTTTTATTAAAATTTCAAATTATAAATATTAAAATTATTAGTGAAAATATATTACTAAATTATTATAATTACTAAATTTTTATTATTTTTGAATTTATGTTTTTTTAGCTTTTCATTTTTTCTTTATTTTCTCTCTTATTCCTTCCCCCCTCTTTCTTTCCATCCCGCAATAGCCTCTCTCTTCCCTATGGTTCACACTATATAGTCCCTCTCATTACCCTATCAGCACCATGACTCCACCCCCACTTCTCTCCAGTGATGCCACTGACCGGTGATACATCCCTCTTCTGACGAACCTCTAGCTCACCTTCCCTATAACCCACACACATCCCCTAGACCACACATCCCTCCCCTCGTACAGAACCACCCTTCTCAACTGAACGTTTTTTCGATCCAACTTGCATGTATCTCCACTATGAAGATACACTCCCTCAAGCTTTGTTGGCCTCCCGCTCCATTCCTATAGGTGCATTTCTCTATGATAGGTTAATTTATTCCTTTGGTAGTTTTCAGTTAGGTATTCGTATTGCATTTGGTTTGTTTTTGGATTATTTTTTTATGATGTTTAGTTTTTAGGGTCTAATTGTATCATTTGTGGTGTGGTTGATGTGTTGTGGAATTTTCACACCAAGATCTTGAAATATTTCTACACCGATGTAGGTGATTCCATATATAATTATTATTTGTAGAATTAGGTTGTGTGTTTAAATAATTTAGTAAATTTATAATTTTTTTTGTGCTGCGAAGTTGGTTTTTTTAGGTTTAGTATATGTTTAATTTTCTAGTAGCATGCTCATGCGATATGAGTTCAATTTTTTGTGGAAATCCATGTTGAGTTATTTATTAGTGTTTTATTAACTATGTAGTTAGTTTATTAATTTTTGTAAGTTGTGTATATTGTTTTCTTGATGTGGTGTTGTGTGTGTTTGGTACTAAAAGAGGGTTGGTTGGGTTTGGTGTGTAATGTCGTGTTATGCTCCTTAAATTTTGTTTATGAAATTTTTTAATGTTTTATTAAATAATTATTAATCATGAAAAATTGTTTTTGTACAATATTTTAAAGTGTTTTTGTGTTCGAATTCATGAAAAATATTTTGAAATTGTTCACTAATTTCAATTGTGGTTTGTTTGATTATAAATTTTCATTCATTAACTATGAATCTATATTAATTGGTAGTGTGGGTGATGCATATATTGTTTGGGATGGTTTTTGAATGTTTAATTTTTCAAAATGTAATTTTCATGTGCGATTATGGTGTTTGGTAGAGGTAGTGCCTCATTTGTTTTGTTTATTTGAATTTGACATGTGGCATGGGATCGAAACCTATTGAGCACAAATGGGAAGCCTAGGTACAAGGTGAGAGGACTAGGACTTTTGTGCTCGTGACATAGAAGTTACATCATCCCAGTTTCACTTAGATTAATTGAGAACGACAACATTAAAAAAACATTTGGATGATTATTGTAAACCAATAGGTTATGGTTTTGCACCCTACTAGTGGCTCATGCATGAGAATGCATGTCGTTGTGGTTCCTACACCACTTTCCAGTGAGGCGTGATGTTCTACGGTCCCATTTATCAGTACTATCTATACAGACTCTCTAGTATTTTGTGCTCCTTTTTTACTTTAGTATCAATGTTGGTACACAGTGTGACATTGAGGTTATCACAAAATTATGTGTGTTTGTTTTTTTAATATAATTTGTTTTCTTTAAAGTTGTTGTCCTTATAAATTTTTTCATCAAAAAATTTTAAGAATTCATTTCATTTCATCTGGTAAAATTGAAACTGTATTTATCATTTAATATTTATGCATTGAATATTTTCTTGGCGGAATCCTATTGGGAGAGGGATCACATCATATTTACACCATTGTGTGTATGTAGATTTGGTTATGTCTGATACCAGTAAAGGTAGTTTTTTTGGAAGTGGTGGTCTGGGTTCCTAGCTGACTTCTTGGTGCGGCATTGTGGAGATGGCCTAAGGATAGTGTCCTCTTACCAAGTTGAAGTTATTGAATTTGTTTTTGGGAACCCTACCTAGTGGTAGTTGTTTTTTGGGTTTTTTTTAAAATGTAACTCAAATTCTGGTTTTAGTTAAAGGCTTCTTTGGTTGATTTCTATTTTTTTTTTTTGATTTATTGTGTTGGTAGTTTTATATCTATACATATTTGGGTTAATAATTTCCCAATTATACTATTGATACATGGGAACTTTTGTCAGAATTTGGGGATTGGGAATTCCATTCAGGCCTTGTCACAGACTGGGTCGGGCATCAATTGGATGGTGACCTGATTCGGTTCGTAACAAATTGCTATCAGATCTAGGTTTTACTCTTTGCATTATTCTATTTGGATTGAGTCTGGTTAGAAAGGATCTGGTACTGTCGGGACTCAATGATCTTATTGTGAGTAGGGTTCCAATCCAGCACAACTTGTGACAGACCTCAAGTCTCCATGGAATTTCGGGATGCCTATTTTACTTCTCCTCTTAGTGGTACATACAGACTGTAGATTGTGCATGGAAATCGGGTGGGGGAGAAGTGTTTTTGTCATTATGTTTCTTCTACATGTTTTCATTACTAACAATTATTTTTCTTGCTAAAATTTTGTTTTTCTTTAGATATTATGAATTAATGATGATCTTTTTGTGACTCTTTCTTCCTCTAGTACCATGACTCCCCATAGAGCTCCCTTGCACCCATGGGAAAAAGCCGGAGAGAGTTCCCCTGCACCATTGATCAGAGATTGGTAGAAGCTATAGTCTGGTATATTCGGACACTTGGATAAGGAGAGACTCCTAATCCTACACCAACTTTAGTTAGAGTAGATGAATCTTGTCCTTAAAAGGAGAAAGCCCAATAATTTCTCAAGAACAAACCCCCTTCATTATGAGGTAGCACAATGCCTCGTGATGTGGAATAATGGAATGATAATATAGAGAACATGTTTGGATTCCTAGACACCCCTGAAGTGGTCAGAGTGAAATGTGATTCGTTTCTACTAGAGGGTCCCAGTCGAAGGTGTTGGGACTCAGTGGTCTAAGCTATGAAGAATGAGCATCTGAGATGGAAGGAATTAAAGGTTGTCTCCAATAACCAATATTTACTAGAAGACATAGTGTATTATAGATCACGGGATTTCATGGATATTTTTCAGGGGGACGAGTCGGTGATGGATTATGCCACCCACTTCACTAAGCCAGTCTGATATGCACCTAAAATAGTCTCCAATGAACAGACGAAGGATCACAGGATAGAAAAGTGTTTGCCACTAGAGATGTATTCTCAATTATACATGTTCATGATGCAGACTTATACTGAGGTGGTTAACCGAGTTTGTATAGTGGAGATTGATTTCATGGGTTGGTCTAGTTCTTTTGGGGATATGTCAGTGTTTGGTAGGGGAAGTTCATCCAAGAAGAAGAGGAATCATGATGAGTATTGAAGGAAGGGTGGTGGTAGCTCAGGCCATCCTCCCAGTATGTCTTCATATGTGGATTCTAGTGCCTGGTCTATGGTGTGTCATCAGTGCAGGAAGGAAGGGAACAACCAACATGTATGTACCTCCCCTCCCAATCCTTTTTATCAATGTGGAGTTATTAGACATGTGGAATGATTTTGCAGAGTGAGGTGCCCTTATTAATGTGGGGTAGGATCTGTGGCTTCTAGGGGTGTCAGTTTAGTTGTAGCCGACCAGGATTATGGGATATCCATTTGGTGGTCGTGGAGGTTGGACCATATCATCTTCTAGGTAGAGAAAGACCCAAAAAATCCATATTAAAGTAGTTGTTCTCAAGTAGGGACCAGGCATTTACATGTTCTGGATAAATCAACATCAAGATCTGATGCAGGACCTTTGAGTATTTGAGATACCCTTCTGATTGCATATTCTATATCTACAGTTTTATTTGATATTAGTGCTTCAGTTTCCTTTATATCTCCCATCGTGTGACTCTTCAGATCCTACCAACTGATATGCTATCTTTTGAAATGGATTTGGTAACACCGTAGTGTAAGAAAATGGAGAAAGGCCTTAGGTCTCCTTTGTGTGTACATTTTTTTAATAGTTGAAATTGAGTGGGATTTCATGGTCCTAGATATGGACCTATTTGATTTGATCCTTGATGTGGACTGACTCATGCACTTTCATGGGCATATCGATTGCTATCAGTGACGAGTTAGATTTATGACACCTGATGGTAGTCCATAAGATTTTCTTGGGGAATGGGATCCTCATTCTGGTCATGTTGGACCTCCAATTTCAATCTATAGAATTCTTACTTATCATTTATTGTTTCTCACACTGGAGGATAGTGGTGGTGCTCCTCATGATGGATTAACTCATGTATTGGATGAGTTTCCAGAAATATTTCTAGATGATTTTGGGCTTACCCATAGATCATGATGTAGATTCCTCGATTGAATTGGTGCTAGGAAAAACATATATCTCTTCCCTCATATCGCATGGCCCATACCAAAATGAGGGAATTAAATATATATATGTACAATTTTGAATCAAAGGGTTAATTATCCCAATCATCCCTCCTTAGTCATCCCTTGTTTGTTTCATGAAGAAGGACGAAGAATCTCCCCAGTAATGCATCAACTACCATAAGTTGAATAAGGTAACCGTCAAAAATAAATACCCTTTTCCCCTGATTGATTATTTGTTCGACTTTCTGAAGGGGGAAAAGTAGTTCTCCAAAAATAGACTTGAGTTTGGGATACCACTAACTCAGGGTTAGAGAAGTGGAAATCCCAAAGACGTCTTTATGGAGAAGGTATGGCCAATTTGAGTATTTTTTCATGCCTTTTAGATTGAAAAATTCTCTACAGGTTTTTTTGGAACTCATGAATACGATGTTCCCCCAGTATCTCAACTCCTTTGATGTGGTATTTGTGGATGGCATCCTAGTTTACTCTAGATCTGAGGAAGAGTATAAGCACCATTTTTGGATTGTGTGGGGCACTTTGTGGGATCATCACCTTTATGATAGGCTTTCTATGTAATACTTCTGTATTAGAGAATTAATGTTTCTCGGCCATGCTGTTTCAGAGAAATGTGTTTTAGTGCATCCTGAGAAGATCAGTGAAGTCATGTCATGGGAGCAGCTGAGGAATGTCTTCAATATTAGGATTTTTCTTGGCCTGGTAGGTCATTATAGGTGAATTGTTTGTGATTTATCATGGCTTGCTTCCTCTTTGACCGTACTCCCTCGGAAAGGGGTGAAGTTTGAATGGCACCCACAGTTCCAAGAATCCATTAAGGAGCTGAATTTGCAGTTGACTACCACACCTATGTTGATCTTTGTAGATTATAGGAAGGTTTATGTGGTTTATTGTGATTCTTCTTGTATGGGTCTTGGGTGTGTACCCATACAAGATAATTATGTAGTGTCTTATGGTTCTCTCTAGTTCCGACCGAATGAGAAGAACTACCCAACTCACGACATGAAGTTGTAAGTGGGGATTCATGCTCTGAAGACATAGTGTCAATACCTCTTTTGGAATAAATTTTCAGTCTAATCTAACCATAATATTCTAGCCTACATATTCCCACAAAATTCTCTTAATCAGAGGCAGTCTAGATGGATAGAGTATCTGTAGGAATTTAACATTAACATATTCTATACCCCAGGAAATGTTAATGTGGTGGTTGGCGCCTTGAGCAGGGAAGTGCCAGTGTATTCTTTGAGGATGTCTAGTGATGAGTGGACTTTGATGGGGATATTTTCCTAGATTCACATGGATACCATGGAGTACGAAGGAGGTACATTAATGGAAAGTGTTCAATTAACTCCTTCTCTTATGGAGTTGATTGAGTGGGAGTAGCCTGGTGATGAGCTTGGTCAATGGTATATCCAGTTTCCATAAGGTGGGGAGCCTTTTTCTAATTTACCTTTATCTCTCGAGGGGATATTTTGCTTAATGGGCAGCGCAGTGGGGTCTTTTTCTCTACAAAAGGTGGTGATGCAGGATATCTACCAGTCATAGTGGTTCATCCATCCTGGTACTACCATGATGTATTATGATATTCATCGCTAGTTCTGGTGGACAGGTATGAAACAAGACATAGATGACTTCGTATTGAGATTCTATACTTGTTAGTAAGTGAATGCAGAGCATCAGACACCATCTGGATTGATTCATCCATTACCGATTCTGACCTAGAAGTTGGTTGAGGTCTCCATATACTTCATTATTGGATTACCTCATACAACTTGGGTATGGAACTCAATTTCATTAGTGATTGACTGTTTAACCAAATCAACACACTTTATTCTGATCGAAGATATAGCTAAGGTGGATGAGCTGGGCCGGTTGTATATTTAGGAGGAGGTTAGACATCATGGTGTTCCATCATCAATTGCTTTTGACAATGACCCCTTCTTTACCTATAGGTTTTGGGAAGGTATAAAAAGGGATTTCGGAATACAGATCAAAATGATCACGACATACCGTCCTCAAACAGATGGTTAGATAGAGCAAGTAAATCAGAATCTGGAGGGCATGCTTCATGTATGTGTGTTGGATTTCGATGGACCGTGGGAAAGACAATTGGGATTTTTTGAGTTTGATTATAATAATAGTTATCAATCCCCTGTTCAAATGGAACCCTTTGAGGTGCTCTACGATCATCCATTCTAGTCTCCCTTATGTTGGGATGAGGTAGGTGGGACCTCACTTTTGGGACTGATCCTTGTACAGGAGATGACTGAGAAAGTCCAGTTGATCAGAAAATGGTTGTTGATACGTCATAGCCGCAAAAAATCTTGTGCCGATTAGAGGATTCAAGATCATGAGTTTTCTATGGGTGATCGGGTGTTCTTGATGGTGGCCCCTCTCTTGGGTCACAGTCAATTGGGAAATAAAGAAATATGACACTAAGGGATATCCGTCCTTTTGAGATCCCTAAGCTTATTAGAAAGGTGGCATACATGTTAGAATTACCTTCTCATTTTTCATCGATTCATGACATATTTTAGGTCTCCCATTTGAATAAGTATAATCCAGACCTACCTAAAGTGCCAAACTAAGAAGAGTTGGAGATAGATCCTGTTTTATTAGTGTTCAAGTGACCAGTGCGGATAGTGGATTCCCATGAGAAGGTGTTTCGTGGGAAGACTGTACTGTTGGTCTGTATCCTTTGGCAGCATGGCAATTATGAACATGAGGATTAGGATAATAATTCATGGGTTTAGTAGGATTACCCATTCATATGCTGTGATCAAGCTTCAAGTTGACACCCCGAGGGAAAAATATTTTCAAGGGTGGGAGCATTGTCACCCTCAGACTTCAGAATTCAGAAATATTTTTCATTTTTATTTTTATCTTATAATTTTATCAAGCTTTCAATTGTTTTGTTGAGGTGTGGGTGATACCAAACTTTCATTTTGTGTTTTTGCTGATAAACGAACATTTTTCCTTGGTAATGTTTGATGCACGTGCAGGGAATGGCCGATGCCAGGTGGCTTCCCCAAATCATTTTACGGTTTACCTGGTGTGCGGCTAATTAATTAGTTGACCAAATAAAAAATAAAGTGAATTATTAAAATACAATTATTTTAGAACTATTTGAATAATAGTAATAATAATAATAATAATAATATGATTAATATTATTATTACTATCATTGTTAATAATTTAATTAGGATATAATTGTTATAGTCATTATTTTCATTAAAAGTTTATTGAGGTTAATTATTTTAATAAATTGTTAATTATTATTAACTCTATAATTATTGAAAATATATTATTAAATTACAATAATTTTTAAATTATTATTATTATTATTATTGAAAATTTTATGTTTTTTAGGTATTGTTTTATTTCATTTTCTTTTTCTTTTTATTTTTCTTTTTATTTTTCGTTTTCTTTTTCATTTTCTTTGTTTCTATCTTCTTCCTCCCCCTCTATTTCATTCTATTATGATACAGTCTCTCCATTCCCCCTAGTTCGTGTTGTACAATCCCTCTCCTTACACAAGCAACACCATAACTCCTCCCTTGATTTTCTCTATTGACGCTACTGACCTGCACTACATCCCTCATTGGGCGAACCTCCCACACACCACCCCTACAACCCGTGAACACCCCCCTTGGCTGTACAACCCTCCCTTTGCACCAATCCTCCCTTCTCGGTCGAACTTTCCATCAATCCACCTTGTGTGAAACTCCACTTTGGAGAAACTCTTCCCCAAGCTTCTTTATCCTCCCACACCATCCCCTTAGGTGTGTTTCACTCTGATTGGTTAATTTCTCCTGTTGGTAGATTTTTGTTTTGGGCTTCGTATTGTGTTTGGTTCGTTTTTGTGGTAATTTGTACAATGTTTTGTTTTCAGGGTCTAATTGGGTTGTTTGTGGTGTGGTTGACGTGAAGTGGAATTTTTACACCAAGATCGTGAAATTGTTCCACACCAAGGTAGGTGATTTGGAATATAATTATTATTTGGAGAATTAGGTTGTCTATTTAATTAATTTCGTAAATTTATTAATTTTTTTCATATTGTGAAGCTGGTTTTGTTAATGTTTAATGTATATTTAATTCTCTTGTAGCATGTTCTTGCTATATGAGTGATTGTTTTTTGTGGAAATCCATGTTAATCTATTTATTGGTGTTTTATTAAATGTGGATTAGTTTATTAATTGGTGTAAGTATTGTTGGTTGTCTTATTGATGTGGTGTTGTGTGTATTTTGTCATGAAAGATGGTTGGGTTGTATGGGTGTGTAAATCTGTGTTATAGTCTATTAAATTGATTTATGAAAATCTTAAATGATTTATAAAATAATTATTAAGGATGCAATTTTTTTTATTAAATTTTTAATCATTATTGGTGTTTAAAGTAATAAAACATATTTTTAAATTTATGAATAATTTCTTTTAGTGGGTTTTTTTATTATGAAAGTGATTTATTTGACAATGAAGTTGTTTTATTTGGTTTTGTGGGTGATGCAGATTAGGTTTTGGAAGGTTTTTAGTATGTGTAATTTTTCAAAATGGAATCTTGGTCTGTGATTATGGTTTTGGTTTGAAGTAGTGCCTTGTTTGTTTTGTTTATTTGAATCGGAAAAGGTACATGGACTCAAAACCTGTTGAGAAAAAATAGGAATCATGGGTACTAGGTGGGCAGACTAGGACTAGTGCACTAGTGACACAGAAGTGGCATTGTCCTAGTTTCACTTATCTGGATTGATGACTACAACATTAACTACATTTTTTATGATGATTGGAGACCACTAGGTTATGGGTGTGTTCCCTACCAGTGGCTCATGCCCGAGAACACATTTTGTTTTGGTTTCAATACCACTTTTCACCAAGATGCGATGTCTAGTGTCCCATTTCTCACTAGTATCTATAGAACCTCCCATATATTTTTTTCTCATTATTTATTTTACACTCACCATTGGCATACTATGTGACATTGGGGTTATCATAAAAGTAAGTCTGTGTTTTTAATTTAAGTCATTTTTTTAAATTGTTATCCTTAAAACTATTTTCATTAAAATTGTTTAAGAATTTATTTATTTTCATCTATTAAAAATGAAAATATATTTTTCATTTAATATTTATATGCAGAATCATTTCTTGGTGGAATTCTATCGGCCATGATCTCACACCCTACTTACATCTTTGGTTGTAAGTTGATTTACTTATGTCTGATAATGGTAAAGGTAATGTTTCTGTAAGTGCTGCTTTTAGTTTCTAGATGACTTCTTAGCACTAAATTGTAGAGATGTCTTGAGGGTGGTGTCCTCATTCCAAGTGGTTGTTTTTGAAATGGTTTTTGGGAACTATACCTAGTGGTAGTTTTTTTGGATTTTTGGATCAAATATTTAAATCAAATTCTGGTTTTGGTTAAAGGCTTGTTTGGTTGCGACTTCTAGTTTGGTTTATTTTGTTGGATGATATATATATATATATATATATATCTATGTGTGTGTGGGTAAATCATTCCCAATTTTACTCTTGAAACCCTGGAATTTTTTCTTGACCATGGGGATTGAGAACATAATTTGGTCCTTGCAATAGACTGGGTCGGTAATTGATTAGATAGAGACCCGATTTGGTTCATGAAATTAGTGCGGATAGAGTGTGTAATCCCTTAGACAAGACCCGTATGAAATGGATGGTCATGTGTAGTGTGTTCTTTTAGACAAGTTTTATCTTAGATCCTCATGTATAATCATGTGGTTGGCTTTGAGTTTGGGACCTCATGAGACTTGGAGTTTTTTATGATTATATCTGGGAATTTTCTAGGTTTTCATTGTGGTGTTGTCACACATCCTGACTAACACACCATGTGGTTTAAGCTAACTAGTCATGTATAAAAAAGGAGTGTAAGTGGATTGGTTGATCTCCCTCATATAGGTTTAATCCTCTGTCTTGGGGTTGAGAATACTATTTCCTTTAAAATGCTCCTATTTATTTTGGGTATTTGGGGGTTCCTACTAAGTATCATTATACCTACCCCTGTGTAGGATTTTCCCACACATGTCATGTCTTGTGAAGATGATGGGAATTTCGATGGAGTCTCGGGAAGACCTATTATAGGTTGAGCATAGCGAGATCGACATAATGATTTGTTTACAAATTATTGGATTAGGTGAATTCCAGTGGTTTCTTTGGATATAAGTAACCTCCTTTTGATTAGGATGGACACATTATAGTTTTTGGTGGGCATGTATTATTCCATTTTGCGATTTCCATTAATTTTTAAACTATTTTGTGGGATTTAAGTATTCAGTGAATCTTGATCCCTTTTTTTATATCTGCACGGTTTTATGGAGTTGTATGTGGGTGTGTGCGTACATGTACCATACTCTAATTCCACCCATATGTGTGATATTCCTACTCGGTTTTTGAATCCATCCCCTAGCCTATTGGAGGTGGGCATGGGGTAGTTGTGTCTTGGGCCTCGATACGTCGAGCATTGAAATTTTTTTGGTGTTGGTTTTGTGAGGGATATGGTGATGGAGTGATTTTTCTAGGTTGTGAGGATGGTTTTTCACCCCAACCAATCATTCTCCCAAATCCATCTTATGAAATTAACACTAATCGTCATCATCATATATGACCTATTCAACATTTCTGGTTACCACCACCACCACCAATGGTTCATGATCGTCATCTTAGGTCCTCCAACATTCCTCTAATATAAATAGAAGATATTGAATAATTAAAATTTTATCGTAGATGGGAATGGAAGATGGCATAGAGGTTGTTGGAGTGGATGAAACCCTATTTCTATTTTCACTATGAAACTGTCCATGAAATTGTAGATGCCACCCTCACTAGAAAAGAACACAATAATTTTCCATACCTCACTAAACAGGTATTTTCATTCAAAATAAAAAAAATAATTGCAAAATTATTATGTATTATTATTCCTAGATAAATATATTGATTTTATGTAAAAATTAGGATGGAAAAAATTGAATTTTGATTTGTAAAAAAAATATAGTGGAAACTTTATTTGAATAATTCCTCATGGATGTGAGGTGGAGTATTGATCTAGGAACACCACCCTTCTGAGACTATCTTTAGAATTAATGGATTTCTATGTCCAAATCTTTCTTTCTATTTCACTTCTATGTTTCACTTCAAAATTTAACCCATAAAGAACATCAAATATTGAAATAATACCACAACATAATCTTCTTTCCCATAATCATTTTCTCACTCTATAATGATTTGTGACATCCAAATTAATATACCCTCATTTCATAAATTAAAATAATTATTATCTAATGGTCTAAAAATATGAAGAAATTTGTTTTTCATCTTATATTAGGCTGATATGGAGAGAGAGGATTGGGAAAATGAAATCAACTCTCATGTAAAATTACACAATGTCAATGAAGAAGATGCTCAAAGAATAATGAGATACATGATCGATTGTACTTGGAAGAAGATGAATTTTATTAATTTTTATATGCATATTTCCTCCATTCTTAGTCTATTCATCAAAATGAGATTCAACATTTCTTGGATTTCAAAATTCACTTATTAGTATGAAGATTATCACGGTGCACCAGATACCCAACATAAGATTGTAGTTTCTTTGATGATTCTTGATCCAATTTTTTGAACAGATAAAGAAATTTTGAAAAATATAATAAACATAAGGACCTAGTTTTACAATGTGAGACATTGAAGTATTTCTTGGTAAATTTCTTAATCCATGTGCTAATTCAGCATGAAATTTCTAGTCCTAGAGAGCCTCGATGAGGTGACATTAAAAATATTAAAAATATTTTATCACACACTTGTTGTTTTCTAGAATAACTCTCGAGTGTAGTCTCATTTCTAAAATCTAGGACTGTGATTGATTTAGGAACATGTTTTTTACCCTAGGAATAACGTATTGTTTATCAGCATTAATTTCTCAGTTGAGAGTGTGTTGTAGGTCGTGTTTATGATATTAGTTTATTAAAATAAATTAATTCCCCCCCCCTTGTTCTCATGAATTGTATAGGGGAGGAGTATCCCCCACCTTTTGCACTATGGGAAACCCAATCATAAAATAAGGAGGGGAGGCATTGTCATTCCCTATTTTTTTAGATGATCACCACCATATTGAGCTATAGTGGCTTCCTAGTGTCATTTTGGAGCCAAATCTTTTGCATTTCGCCATGATGTAATAAGATTAATGAGGTTTACATCTTGATCCCATTTTATGAATTCATTTACAGATTTAGAGCCCTATCATGACTAATTTTGATCCCCTAGGGGTATGTCTAGGGATTTTGGTGTACGGAGTGGTTTGAGTCACTCAGAGGGGATTCTCTTTTAGAATTACCGATCACACTATTTTTAATGAAAGAGAAAACTTCATGTATTCTTACCATTTGGGGAAGATGAATTTTGGGGACTGTATGTCGTGTATTGGGGGAACACACTATGTAGTGAGCCCAAGATTTTTGGACGAGGATAGGGGATGGCATGCCAAGTAAATGTACATTTTAGTGTGGAAGTACATGATAAGAGTACAAATAAATGAGGTTTCAAACACATGCATGTTCTAAAGAAATTACCATGTAGCTAAGAAGACAATAAATGAAAATTACTATGGGTACATTCCATGTGGGGTGAAATGGACATTCAATCATGTATGGGTGAGGACATGTCAAGTAGATTAGTCGGGTCACACGTTGTGTGACACAGGTACACACTGTGTTGTCTCCTTCTACATGAAAATTTATGAGAGGGGACATTAACATGGTCTAGTGTATAGAGACACATCATGTACCATGGTTACATGCCATGAAATCACTTTGTATATTTCTACCTCATGCTTCTCCTTCTTTAAGAATGATATTTTGGCCCACAAGTATCCCATCCTGAGTAGTTTTCTATTTGGGATGCAATGGTAGCCATGGTTTTGGAATACAATATATGCAGTGAGGTGAAGATGATGGGTTGCATGTTTTTTGAGTATAGACCATTGGTGTTTGAGTGAGTTCACATGGTATATCCTAGTGAGGGTGCATTGTGGCATTACGTCCTTAGCATAGGATTGTGGACCCCTTGATAGAATGTTCTCAGATAGGGTTGGCGTATCCCTATAGGAGTACATGGTAACATATTCTATCATATTAGATTATCAATATTGGTTTTTAGGTATCACCATTATCTACAAGGGTATTGATCCCCTATCAAGTGAGTGATCCCGATATGGTTTGTCGCATCATTGGGTATACAATCCCCAACTTAGTGGGGTATAGTTGGTGTATCCCTCCAAGGGTACATATTGGGGTCCCCTATCATGTATACTTTCAGATATTGGGTTTTTGGTATCATCAAGACAATCATATAGGGTGGTGATCCACTTTATATTATGCACGTATTGTAGGGATTGTTGGAACATTGGGTATATGATCCCCTACATAGCGGGTGGTTTTAGTATGGTTTTTGGTATCATTTTGAGTATGAACCCCTACCTTGTGGTTGGATCCAGATTTGGGATTGCATGGTCTCTCACCAGTAATGGGAATGATCTTCTATCTATGTATCACGTTTGAGTATTGGTAGTGTTTGTGACATCCCCCAGTGGTCTTGGGTGTGATCCCTTTTCTGATTGTTATTATCACTCAAGTTCCCTATTGGGTTCGTGGGGTCCCCCAATGGTCATGGGTGTGATCTCCTATCTATGTGATGAGATTGGATGTATTATAGTGTTATGTACTTCATGGAGAGACCTGATGAGATTGTTATATAAAATTCATTCCACTTGGTATGGTGGGGAAATTCCATCAGCTTTTCAGTTCCCCATTGAGTGTGTTCAAACAAATTTTCCATCAGGGATGGCAGGGTTTTTTCTGAGGGAGAATATCACTCGGATGTTCCAGCAGGAAAACTTGATATATTTATTATGTATGATTATCAGTTGTAGGAGAGACTTCAGGGATATCTTGGTTGATTTTGATCGAGTTTGATCTCTCATATGAGTTCTATATAAGATATTTGGGCTCCTAAAGTGTGCTCTCCCATACGAGCATTACCCTTAGATCCTTAAGTGCAAAACTGTGGCTGGATGTGAGTTGGGGACCTCATGACACTTGGAGTCTAATAAGAATATATCTAGGTGATTTTGGGAGTTCCTATGGTGATTCCACATATGTTTACTGTCAAACCATTTGCATTAAGCTAACTATTCATCTATAGACATGGAATGGAGTTGGAGTTGTTGATATCCCTCGCTTGGTACTCATCCACTAGCATGGGGGTCGAGAGATCTGCTTCTTTTCAGTTGATCCTATTTTATTTTGAGATTTTTGGGTGCCTAAAATTTATTGTTATACTCACCACTACAAGGGATCTCTCTATACATGTCATGTCTTATGAAAATGTCAGGTCATTCAATAGAGTCTCATGGGGACTTGTAGTAGGAGGAGAATAGTGATCTATACAAACCAATGTGTTTAACGGTGCTTGGTTGAGGAGTATTGTGGAAGTTATATTTGACATTGGTACCCTCCTTCTGAGCAGGATAGAGAGATTTTTTGTGGGATTGTATTTTTTGGCTTTTATCACGTTCAATACTTGTCATACTCTGATGTCAGATATACGTATGTATGAATTTTTATATCAGTTTTATTATTATCTCAGTACTATTGTAGGGATATGTATTTGGGTGCATGCATACATGTATCATACTCTACAACCTCCAATGTGTGTGATATGACAACTCGGGACTAGTCTTTATCCCCTGAACTAGTGGAGGTGGGCCTGGGGTAGTTGTGGATTGGGGCCCGGTTGGTCGGGATGTGAAAGAGTTTATCAAAAGACTGATTTATACCTTTGGGAATGATTATATGATATTTTTGGGTTTTACGGAAACATTGTTAATGTGTTTTGGGTTTGGATTTCAGTATAGGGACTCTAGTGTTGGTGTGATAGCTGATGTATCTATTAACCAAGAATCTGATAACCTGCCTTTTGACTTCGTACAAGTAGTCACTAGTTTCATGGATCTTTTTACATGAATGATATTGTATTAGGTTGTGGTTTAAATTTACTTCTTGATTCATCTCCCCAATTATACTCTTTGATCTAGGTATGTCTTGATTCTATTTTAGGATTCCACCATGATGAAATTGATACAAGGTTACATGAGGAGATTATGGTGATGATCTGCTAAGTGATGATGCTTTAGTGAAGGGAACTATATAGGATATGCTTCATCTGGGTGGTCTTCTATTTGATCCACCTCCCATTGAGAAGTTGGTTGTACTGGAAGTTCATAAAAAGGATGTGTATAGTTTGAGTGTGTCTCAAGAGTTCCAGAGGTAGAAAACTCTGAGGTGTTGCGGTGAGCCAAACCTCCAGGAAGTTGATGAATGTCTTGAGTTAGTCAAGTGTTTTTTCTTCCTTATGAGGACAACCCCCGATCATATGGTGATCCTAGCGAAGATTCTTTTACTAGGATCACTTTTTCAATGGTGTATTCTAGTGACACAATCCCATGATGAGATGTATCTCACATGGGATGAGTTTGAGTAGCTCTTTAGGGAAGAGTTTCATCCTACCACATTGAGATCAGTGCATATCCACGAGCTTTGGCGGAATCTGTAGGATAACATGTCCATTCTAGAGTATTAAATGAGGTACAAAACCATTTCATGATACTCCCTGGATATGGTTCGAGGTTCTTTTTTCTATGCATAGATCTTTGAGCAGGGTTTACACCGGGATATCGTGGCTTCAGTGATAATGAATTTCATTTCCACTTATGTTGGTCTGCTCAAGTGGACCTTGCTGGAGGAGATATTTCTAGCTAAGGAACCATCAATTTTTGGGTATCGGAACACATTGGCAATATGTATTCGCACGTTTTTATTACATTACTTTACATTTCATTATTCTAATAGATGATCTTTTAAAGTTTATATTCATGGTAATAATGTACAAAATACATGAAAACATAATTAATTATTTTAATCTACTTGAATTGATTATTTATAGGTTCATTCTATTTACAATTATTTTATCTCATAACTCCGAGGGGGAATGCAACAAAGGAAATGTTGAGCATAAGGAGCAGTAAGGGAAACAGTTTACTTGTGCTCATGAAAAATATTCATAAGAAATGGGGGAATATCATGAATGAATGATTAAGAGGAATATAATAGTAAAAACAACATGAATCATAACGTGTAAATGTGGCTACAATATTTAAAAGATCATTCTTAAAAATATCACCAAGGCTTTTCACCACGGTGTCATAAACATTTCTAATGTTATTCACCAAGGTATCGTTAAACATATCTTATCTAGAGATTAAATTTGTTACCCAATTCATTGGAGTAATGTTAGGGTACAACCATTATATGTGTTGATTAATATGATCCACATAGATCATAATATATAATAATATAAATAACCCATTTAGAGTAAAATAAATGGGGTTCATATAAAAATAATGACATTTCAGAAAGTGCATAAAGATAATATCTTTATGTCATTTATAACCCACAGAAAGGTAATAAGGATATTTCATATGTCAATACCGAAATAAAATTAATCATTTTATAATCTCAGTAAATACACCTGGAATAGATATAGGTTTTTATATTCACAAAAATAAAACAAAAAGGAATTTATTGTGGAGAAGAGAGAAATTTTGAGAAGTAAAATCGGCAACATAATGTGTATAAAACATGGTTTTAGAAAAGGGTAAAAAGAGAGGGGATGGGGGTCACCCATTCATAAAATATTCATAATATAGTAATGTGATATAATAAAATACACCTTAGAACATAGTTTTTAAATATGAATGAAATTTCCCATAAAATGGGAATTTGTATGAAATAGAGAAGTTCATATTTCCCTTACCTTGAGGATTAATTCATAAAACTCACTGATTGGGACCTTAGGGGCTTGAGTAAGCCTTGGGAGGAATCCATGGGAGGTAAAAATATCAGATCTTAATGTATTT
Organism: Viscum album; assembly: GCA_963277665.1. NCBI lineage: Eukaryota > Viridiplantae > Streptophyta > Magnoliopsida > Santalales > Viscaceae > Viscum > Viscum album. The sequence goes on from OY728140.1 coordinate 350,281,961, forward strand.
TGAAATTTTAGTGAATAAAAATTGAGAAATGGGTGGGTATTTAAAGAAAAGGTGGGGGTTTGTTTATTAATTTCTAAATAATGGTTTGGACACCTATGTAGTGATAAATGAAAAACCATCAGTCTTACCATGATATTATCCAATGGTATTGGACACATGGATGATATTTTATGTCATTTTACCCCACTTTATTCGACCAAAATATTATATCACAAATTTTTGAAAGGAAAGTCAATTTTTTCTAATAATATTATTTTTAATGTTAAAGTATCCATTTTAGATCTTTGAAAGTAAAGTATATATTTTGAAATTGATTTAAATATATTAAAATACATTATATTAATAACATTACATATTTTAATTCATTATTTGTGGTTAATATTTTATTACATCATTATGACATAATTATGTTTCCACTAAACATAAGGAAAAACTCGAACTGTATATTTACTATTCATGAAAAAGTAATATATTTTAGAAACATCTAATAAATTCACCCTAAAGTATTTAAAAAATGATAAATTAAAAAGGATATTTATTTTTTCATAATAATTCTATAAATATTATAATTTTACTAATTTAATATAAAAATAATTATTTATTAAAAATTATAGTTGATACAAAATGAAAGGAAAAATTTCTTACACTTGAAAAAAAATATTTTTTCCTTTATTGTGATATATAAGTTTTTTAAGAATACAATTTCATTAAAATTAAAATTATTCATAATAACATTTTTATTATATTAATTATACCTTTTATGAAAAGTTAAATTTGCGACAATTTGTGTCTAAAAAACAATTTATCAAATTCCAAGTCAATGTTATTAAGAAAAGAAATTCTTAAAATATAATTGATGTAATAAAAATATTATTTATGGAATGGAAATAAAAGTAACCAGTTCCTAATCATATAACACCCATTTATATCCTAATGATAAGGTGTGTGTTGGTGATAGATTTATGGGGAGGCTGGGCTAACATTGCTCGAGTGGTAATTTACACTAACATGAACTTCCCCCATAGTTGATTTTGTTCAAGCTTCACATGTTGAAGATCAGCTTGGGGTTAGTGAAAACTGAAGACCATTGATGATACATCCCTCCCCAATTCTGATTAACGGGCTTCATATGGAATGACTCTACTGGTTGAGGCCATCATTACTCCAATAAGAACCCGGATCTTCTTTTTAGGTATGTTTTCCTTTTTCAGGTGTTTTTGAGAAAAAGGCGTGTCTTTGGAAATTTCATGAGTGCATGCCGTGTAACGGCCAAGTACATGGCCAGGTGGGGTGACCTGGAGGACGCTTAAAGTGGGGCCCGATAAGGGCAATTACATGATGTGTACTTTCTTTTTTTCATTAAACGGGATGGGGTCACGTTTAATCAACTGAACCCTATCCGTCTTCATCTGTCTCATCTATGAGTGACCATATGATCGTGGATCTTCTTCGATCCCCTGACACTCCGTCTGTTCTCCGATTCAACTGTTGTCGATTGAGTTGGGATCGCCTCGGGAAGCTCTTCCTTCTTCTAGAGTTTGATTTCTTGATTCCTCCCCTTTCATGAGTTATCCTCGATTGGTCCTTTTTTAGTGTTTTTTGTAGATATACGGTGTTCTTGGGTGATTCAAGGCATGATGTTCACGTATAACAATCCTACTACACCGAGGTAGGTGGTTTGGTCCTTTCTGTAGTTATTCTTTGAGTTATATGTGTAAAATATCCCAATACCCATGATCGAGGTATTGTGTGTTTAGGGTTTCGACCCAGTTATTTTACTGATATGCCTAGTTTGATTGGATAGAGGTTATTTGTTGATAATAGGGTTATCTTTTCTAAGATATGGATTTTACCCATGTTTTCTTGTTTTGACCGTTTGGTCTAGCCTTGCTTGTTAGGCTGTTCTTGGGTTTTCCAGACCTAATATTGTTAGTTTGGGTGATTATTAACTAACATGATATATAATGTTGTAGTTTGTTTAGCCAAATAGTTATTGAGGTTTACTTTGGCTATTGATTATCTTTGTCTATGATTGCCTAACACGGGGCTGCGAGAACCTAGTGTAGTGAGACCAAAGGGGAAATTGACATTGAGGGCATTCCCAGAGTGTCTTTTATAATTATTATGCTATGAGACCATAGGGGGGAGAGACGTTTAGTGCTCCCTCAGAGTGTCTATAGAAACTTTACGCAACCATAGGAGGAATTTATGTGGAGTGCATCCTCAGAGTGTTTGTAGTTTACCGCTAAAATACTATAGGGGGAATTGACAGTGAGTACTTCCTCAGAGAGTCTTTGATTATACTAGACTATAAAGGGAATTGACTGTGAGTGTTTCCTCAGAGAGACTATCTTATATCCTTGTAAATAAAACTAGAAGGGATAGGTTGTGTGTACTTCCTGGAGAGATAACTTCCTTTTCTTTCTACTTGCTTGTTATATGAAACTGAATGCTTGAAACTGTAGGATTGTTTACTTTTGAGTATTTCCTTATTTGCTACTTTCTTTTCCATATTTCCTACCATATATATTCACTGAATTTTAGGAATAGATCTTTGGTTGGTTTCCTACTGAGATTAGTCTCACACCATGTTCGGGTCATGCTTTTGATCCCAAACCAATTATATTGTTGCAGGTCTAGATAAGGGCAAGCACCCTTCTACATCAGGCACTTGATTGTTGAGGATCTGGAGAGCATGGGACCAAGCTAAGGCTTGTGATGCTGAAGAGTTTATCTATTTTCATTTGTACCTTTGTTTGTTATTTTATTCCAGCATTGCGACTTGTTTGGAAGTTTTCCTAGACATATGTATCATGCATCATTATAGATATGTTCTCTAGTTGTTTATTTATTTTCATTCTTCTTTTGTTTACTGTTGTATGGTTTTATTACTGATTCTTCTATTACATATTTGTTTACTTTTGATGTGTTGATCTTCCATTGAGGGAATAGTTTCCCTACTATCACACCCAAGGCCCTCACTTCTAGTCGGCAGCCTCTGAAGTTCGGTGAAATGTGCTTGAGGCCATGTGACCAACCGGGTACGGGGTGTCTCTTGGAGGCTCCTAGAACCAGGATGTTACAAAGTGGTATGAGAGGAATTCTTTTCTTCTTGACTTACTATTTGGAGCCTATATCTAGGGAAAGGAGGGAATAGGTACTTGGTAATAAGTTGTTCCCAGAAGTAGCAAACTCGTGCATAGGGAAAAGCCAATTTACTATGTTTATGGACATTTTTTTGGTTTTCAAATTTTATAGTTGTTCTAATTTCACCATTGAGTGATTCACATGATTTTTTTTATTTTAATTGATACTATTGAGGTTCTATTTTTGTTTCAACCCGATGATATGAGGTTATTACATCCCATGCATCATATATGAACCTTATAGAAATCACATATCATTCATTCTTTCCATGCCATTTTAGGATGCATTAGCGATTTCATGTTTTTGTGATAGATGTTGTGTACGATATGCATGTTGTTGTGATAGATTCCTTGATAGAATACCTACTTTTGATAGGGTATTGGTCTTTATAAGGTATTGATTGAATGGACATAAAACGTTGGTTCTTGAGGAGTTATCGGACCTCATGTGAAGGAATTTGGAACTTTAATGTTCGTTTCTATATTTTTTGGGATTCTAGAAAAGTTTTTGAGGCTTACTGTCCGTAAAAACCTAGAATACACGGTGTGTAATGTTGAACACACTCCATTTATCCTTCTGTTTGCGAAGGAACTGTTTTTCTTAAGTACATGTCGTGTAATCTAGGTACACGCCCTGTATTATCTAACCGTGTCTTAGACTATTTGAGTAGAGACATGGGTTTTGGAAATCTTTGTTAGGACATGCTTTGTACCGGATATACACGTCGTGTTGTAGAACCTTATAACCAGCCATATGAATAACAACACGGGTCGGTTGAGTCTTTTTTAATACATTTCGTGTCCATCTGGAACACGTTGTGTATTGTAAATCGAGTATTCGGCCGTGTAACGAACAACACGGGTGAGTTAAATCTTCCTAGTACATGTTGTGTCTCGCATAAAAATGTGATGTAGAGTCAGCCGTGTAACCGTCCATGTCACTAACAACACGTGTTGGTGAAGTTCATCTAGTACACACTGTGTATGTCACTAACACATCATGTAGGCTTCTTCTAGGGGAACCGTGTAGCTTAGCCATGTAAGGGAACTCTTTATGGGGAAGAGTATTCAGGTACATGTCGTGTGTTAGGAAAACACGCCATGTGTTTGAGGTGTTACAAAACCTCGGTTGGAAGGTGTACACAACCATGTAAAGGCTTAAGGGAACACGCTGTGTAGTAATTGTACATGTCGTGTATCAATGTTTTGAAAAAAAACTTGAATGTTTTCTTTATCCTGTTACCATTTTACACTTCTAGTTTTTAGTCCTTGAAATCTTGATCTAAGGTGTGTTCTTGACCATGCAGAGTCATGCCACTGAGATGTCCTCTGGTTGTATTCCAGTTACATGTTAGTGATCAGACACCAGATATGGCTGATTAGGGACTACCAGAAAATCCTCGAGATGTGCCAGTCTTGGAACCAGTAGTTATTCTAGATACAGTTGCAGATGCACAGTTTATAGATGGCTTTATAAGGATGATGTAGACCTTCCAGGGAGCACCGCCTCCTACCCTGTCGATGGCATAATTGACACGGGTCTTTCAGCAACAACATCCTCTCACTTTCTCAAGGGATGGAGGACCCCAGACTATAGAGTCATGGCTAGATTCCATGCTGATGATCTTCGAGCATCTGGAGTTTTCTTCAGAGAGGAGGGTGAATATTTCTACATACATGATTCAGGATTCATACAATATATGGTGGGATGTGATATCATAGTTTGGAAACCAACATGTTATGGTGTGGGAGGAGTTTCAGCGTACCTTCTATGATTACTTTTACCTGGAGAACTTGAGGGCTGATCGAGCCCAAGAGTTCATGAGTCCGGAGCAGGGTACCCATTCTGTTATGGAGTATTCTTCCTGCTTCACAGAACATCAGTGCTTTACACCATTTCTACCGGGAGATGAGTTGTTACTAGAATGGAAGTTTTAGGATGGTCTTAGACAAGACATTCAGGGTCAGGAGAACAGCTTGAGGTTGACTTCTATCACTTCTATAATCAACAAGGAACTGATCACAAAGCGTAATCTGAGGGATTCTGGAGCGGTGAGTTAGGGCGGTTCCGCATATAGAGTTAGTGCTTCTCTGGATGATAGTAGGAAGCGCCGCAGGGAGGCTACACATGGAGATCTGAGTTGGCGGGATGCACCTTCAGGTAGCTTGTTGGTATGCTACCAATGTGGAAGGGTCGGGAATATGAGGCCACATTGCTCGAGAGACCCAGTGGAGTGTCAATCCTGCAACATGAAGGGCCATATTCAGCATCATATTCAGCGTTTCTGTCAGATATTCTAACCAATAGCTGGTGATAGTGGATCTTCAATGACTCCTCGTTCGGGAGAAACACCACCATTTTCTTATCAGTCTGGAAACTAGAGTTCTTCTGGTCATTCAGGCCGAGGTGGAGGTCGCGGAAATGGAAGTCAGTTTCCAGGCTTTTAGCAACAACAGGGTGGATCAGCTCAGAGTGTTCAGGCATGGTCACAGGGACACATTATAGGCCAGAACTCTGCAGTGGAGCAGACCCAGCAAGAGTTGGATCTCAGACCCTCTACAGTTCGAGGTATGATCCTAGTTTCCTCAGTTTTAGCTTCTGATGTTTTTGATACATCGGCTTCCCATAGCATTATATTTGTTGTTGTTGTTGTAGAGATCCTTGGGCTTGGTATCTTTTCTTCTACCGATATCTTGACACTAGACACTCCATTGGGGACTAGAACAGTTAGTGTATGTTAGTTCAAGGAGTGCCCTCTTGAGGTTGGTTGGTGTCACTTCTTTTGGGACCACCATGTCATACAGATGACAGGCTATGACGTCATTCTTGTAATGGACTGGTTAGTTCTCTTCCATGCTGTTGTCGATTTCTATCTCCGTAGGGTGAGTTTCACGTCACCATAGGGCATATTGTTTCTACATAAGGGTGAATGGGATGTTCAGGATAGTAGAGAAGGACTCAAGCATCATGGGTTGGGAGGAATAACATCCCAGATTGTTAGTCTATATTTGGATGTGTTAGGAGCAATAGGGGCCTATATACCCTGAGAGGGGGGGGGGGGTGAATCAGGGTATAGATATTCTTCTTCAAAGTTCTTCCTGCCCCGCTGGATCTTGACCTCTTTGTTAAAAGGGTCACTTTGTTTGCACTTGTGTGTATGTTATGATCACTTACTTTCTCCTTTATTTGATGATGATGCTTTAAATGAAATGCAGGCAAATTAGCAGGCAGACGCAGAGATTTTTACTTAGTTCACCCTCACTGGGATACGTCCAAGGAGCATACGCTGATAGGTTGCCGGTCGTACCAAATTCCACTAAACTACACTAGATGTGGATTACAATGTTCGGGATAGATCAATTCTATGTCCAGGCTCACTGCCTTTACAAGGTTTAGGGTCAGCTCACTGCTTTCCCAAGGGTCACTCCCTGTTTCTCTCTCTCTGGCTCACTGCCGGTGGAGAGGATCACCTACTTCCTCTTCCTAAGCTCACTGCTCCAGAAGGGAATCCCATCATAGTTTATAGACCTGTAGGTCTCTTCATTTGTATGAAATAATGCATCTTCAACTGTTGATAGATACTCTATTGAAGTCCAACTTTCATTCACTGATAAATAGCACTTTTCCTCTGACCACTGGGCAACTACCTTTGGAAACTACCTTCGCAAAGCACCCTACTTCGTGAAGCTCCCAATTTCATGAAGCTCAAACAAGTCTTCGCGAAGCTCCTGCCTTTTCGCGATGCTCTCTCGTGAAGCACTCTTGCGAAGCACCCTCGCGATGCTCAAGCCATCGCAAAGCAATGTCCCTCTCGAAGCTGACTGAGCCAATGTGGAGATCACAGGGTTCATGGAGCTATAATAGCCGCCGCAAAGCACCTCTTTTGCGAAGCACACTGGCTCCACGAACCACCTTCGCAAATCGAGAGCGAATGATCTTCTATGAAAATGCTCTCTACTTCTCTCGAGGGGGTCGAAATCTATTTATAGGAGATTCCACCGACCCTCATCCCTTCCGCGCAAAGTCAACGCCACATCATCTCAAATCGCAAAGCTCCAAAGATTCTGCCAGAATTCTGTCCAAATCGCAAAGCACCACGACACTTTGCCATTCGCGAAGCTTGACGTAGTCGCGAAGAATCACCATCAACATACCTTCGTGACTTCTCCACGAAGCTCCCTCACGAAGCCCAACATTCCTTTGCACCTTCTCCATGAATCTCCCTCGCAAAGCCCTTCACCACCGCGATGCGCTTCAGCCTCTACCATTCGCGAAGCTTGACGTAATCGTGAACCATCACCGCCTCCATTATTCTGGTCTTCGCGATTTCCAAACCATGCATTCTAGCTTCGTGAAATTCATGCCTTTGCCATATTAAATTATGATCTTCATGGAAATCCTATTTTCGGGATGCTCACCGAACTCCAAATTTTTGGGGTCCAAAAATTTGGCAAACACTGGGAAACGGCGCCACCTTGTACTGCTCTTTTTGTACCGCCTCCAGATCATCCTTTCCTTTGTCATTGTTCTTTATCAACAAGGATTTTCAACAACTTCTTGGTAACTCGACAAATATCCATGGAAACCTGCTTTGTCAACAAACACAACCAACCCAAAAATACTTCAATGTTACCTTGAGGGATTTTTTCCCAACAATCTCCCCCTTTGGGTTTGTTGACAACTCTTCACAACTCTGCTCAGAATGATTTTCTGCACTTTGATACCTCACTGAGTCTTCTTCCAGTCGCTACCACCATTCACCTCTTGAGATTCTGATAGCATTCAAGGATTCACTTAACACGTACTCTAATCCCACATGAGCAATGCTCGGCATGAGAAACAAGAGTAGTATGAAAAGTTCATCAATGAATCACTTCGTGTCAGACCCCAATTGTCGATTCCAACCTGATATCAATTCTTAAATTGATACCAATTGTTGAACCACACTGATACCAATTGGTGAATAGCTGGACACCGTCTCACACCATTCCAACAACACTGTTCTTCTTTTATCATGATCCTCAAATGTTGTGATTTCTATGCTTTGATCGATCACTTCTAGCATCGTCAGTTTTAAATAATATCCCCCTTTCTCATTGCTCCCCCTTTCTGGATGCTCCACCTGTCATCTTATCCCCGTATATGTCATGATTTCTCAAATAGCCACACTATCTCCCAATCACTATTTTCCCACCCTTTAACAAACACTATTTTCTCCCCCTTTGTCAACGAACCCAAAGGTCACTCCTTTGTAGTCTGTAACATAGTAGAGAACACATATCAGCACATTAGGGAAAAACACATCATACCTCGGGGAGAGGGGGGGGGGTCCCACATCCACACTATTTCAAGTGCGGGGAATCGACTGAACTCCCAGAGCCAGTCGATGCCTCTCAAAAGCTTCCTTGGGTAAGGCCTTTGTCAGAATGTCTACAACCTGTAACTCTGTAGGCACGTACTCCAACTTCACGATTCCCTGCTCAACCTTCTCCTTGATAAAATGATACTTAATCTCAATGTTCTTTGTCCTTGAATGATGGACGGGATTTTTTTCTAAGATTTATAGCACTTGATTTGTCGCACTGGATTCCGATCGGAGACTTCACTTCAACTCCCATATCTTCAAGCTGCTGCTTCATCCACAATAACTGTGTGCATGCTTGAGTGGTCGCAATATACTCATCTTCTGTGGTGCTCAATGAAAGGAAATCTTGCTTCTTTCTAAGCCAAGAAATACACAAGCCACCAAGATAGAAAGCACCACCTGACGTTGATTTCCTATCATCCGCTGAACCGGCCCAGTCTGAATCAGTATAGCCCAATAACTCTGTCTGAGATTTATCAGTATATGTCAAGCCGAAATCCACTATGACCTGGATATACCGAAGTATTCTTTTCACTGTAAGCATGTGGCTTTCCTTGGGATTTCTCTGATATCTCGCTGCTTGGCATGTGGCAAAGACAATATCAGGCCTTGTCACGGTCAAGTACAACAAACTTCCAATAATTTGCCTGTACTCTGTGATATTAACTGCCCTGCCATCCTCATCTTTTGATAATTTCATCCGGGTAGCAACTGGAGTCTTCATCTCCTTGGCATTTTCCATTCCAAATCTTCTCAGAACCTCCTTAGCATATTTTGATTGAGAGATGAATGTTCTATTCCTTCTCTGTGTCACACTGTGCTTCATCAGATCCGCCAAATTTTGTGTCTTCTTCATAGACCAGCCTCATCATCCTTTGATTACTCTTTATCTGGGAGTCTGCTTTATACATCAGTCATGATTTGTTCCGAATCATCGTTCCATATTCATTCATCTTGTCTTAATAGACCCATTTTGTCCTGATGACGTTTTTATCATCTGGCCTCGAAAAAATCTCCCACGTCTGATTTTTCTCAAGTCTGATCTATCTCTTCATTCAAGGTATGATCCTAGTTTTTATCTTCAGCTACATCAGCAAAGCATTTCGGCTCAACCTGATATATAAAATATGTTTGTTGCAGCGATTCCATTCTCCTTGTCTGAGATAGAGCTAACTAATCACCAATGATATTCTGCATGTCAATTTCAGCTCAACTCTTTGACTGTTGTGTAGATGAGGATTTTTCATTTCTAAATCAGCATTAGTCACTTATGCATCCCCTTTGTTGCTTTCCTCCTCATCACATTTATCAGGAAATTTCTCACTGTTTCATTGTTCAGTGAAATCATTCCTTTCAACTACCTCTCGCAGCTTCTTGGAATCCTGAAAATAGTCTGCTGATACCAAAATGTTAGATCAAAATAAATAAGCATGAAATGATTGATCACTACTGCTTCTCCCATATTATGCCTTCTCTCGATAGACAACACTTGAGCTGGGTCATCCAATTATTTCCTTGATGGATCTGGAATATGATTTTGTTGTTGAATGCTCCCCCTATGTTATGCAACACTTCCTGGGGTTAGACCCACTGTTTATACCCATAAACGTCATTCTTCTCCTGCATCATTTATTCTCATCTTCCACCTGTATGATTTATGCCAATCTAGAACTCATCATTGAGCCATTAACCAAATGTCTAAGCCTACTGAGTTGGAACTCGATGTAGGAAAAAAAGAGACAAAGTCAATAACACAATCACTTCTTGTTGTGCTCTCACTTCCTGTTGTGCTCTATTGCTCCCTTTTATCATCAACTTTGATAACTGATTTGAGTCAATCAAAACACTGAAGCATATCACGTTTCCATTTTGCATCTTTAGATGACACTTCCCCTTGGATCGTATCTCCCTAAAACCTGAAACACATCAATCATCAGTTAATAGCATTTATATACATAGGGAGATGGGATTCTTCCGAAATCCTCAAGATGAGGATGATGGTTGATCCTGATGGGTCAACCCTTTGATTTTTTCTTGGAGGGCATCACACTCCTTTCTTGCTTCCTCCAGCTGCCTAGCCAACTTCAACTGTTCTGGCCATATGACTAGGCATTCATTGCCTACATTCTGAGACTTTATCTGATATGTAGATTTGGTAGGCTTGGCCTTTCACACCATTTGGGGTTTAAAACCACTAGTAAATAGCTCTATCTTTGATGTTTTTCCAAAATTCCATTTTTATTGATTATTTCTCTGAGCAGGAATCTCCTTTCTTTCTATCATCCCTTGCTTCTTCCACCATTTCAAGGGTCTTCCTCTTTTCTCCACTGCTTGTTGTGGCACACGACTTGCAAATTTTTCAATGCATTCTTTGTTTATCTGCCTTTTATCAGATTTATGAGTCTCCACCCTATTTTTCATTGGTGGTGGGTCCTCCACTGAATGTACTTTATCCTTACTCACAACTGTAGTGTTTCCTCCCTTTTTCTTCCAGATTTGTTCATGTTCTTTCTTAGATATAGGTTGTGAGTGTGACAGAGGAGGTGACTGATGCACCTTTCGTTCAGCTCCATGTGATTCCCTTGAGGCTCTAAGCCTATTTTCCAATTTACCGCCTTGTCTTCCAGTGTACGATTTCTCATTATACACTACTAGAGTCGGGAATCTCCTTTTACGTTCCTTTTCCTTCCCTGCATTCTTCTTGCTACACTGTTTGGACAAATTCCCATGCTCAGAACATATGAAACATCTTCCATCAAAGACATACCTCATTTCATCATTTCTATGTCGAGATGTTGATGTATCTTGAGTTCTTCCTCTAAAATTGAGCTCTTGAGCTTCCTGACACATACTCATGGTGTGTCCCATTCTTCCACAGTAATAGCATCTAACAAATGCTTTCCTTTGAGAGACTCTTCTTTCTGATTTCTCAGGACTCTTCATCTTATTCTCAGATTTTGTACATTTCCTGTTTTCACAATACGAAATGTATTCCTGGGCCTCTGGACAGAAGCTTGATGTGTGGCCGTGAATCCCACAGAAATAGCACATGCCATCACTTATTTGTGTAACTGACCTCTTAGGCCTATCTCCAGCACCTACAGGTTTTTCTCCACTCCTAATACTGTTCACGGCTCTCTTCTTATCATGCATGGGAGGTGATTCATCAAATCCAATACCAGCTTTTCCGAAACTTGCTGGTCTTTGAGCTAAGAAAATATTCTATTGTTTCTCTTCAGAAATATCATATCTGTTCTTCATTTTATCATCACATGTCGAATGATGATCAAATAGTAAATGCAAGGCATCCTTCATTTTAGGCTTTCCTCTATCATTGGAACTCTCTAATTCCTTCTTAACTGATTCTAGCTCTTCTTCCAACTTTTGAATCTCTGTCTCCCTTGATTCAAGTTGGATATCAAGTTCTATCTTGAGAAGCTTCCCACTACTCATCTCATCTTCCAATTCACGTGTCAGATTTTCCACCATTTCACTTTTCTTCTCTACATTCAATTTTTCCTCAGAAATAGATTTGGAGACAAATTCATTCTCTTGTTGTAGGCATCGATTCTTCTGAACTTCTTCAGACAATTGTGCTACTAGATCATCATTTCTAGCTTTCAGATTCTGAACTTTATCTGACTTTTGATTCTCTTCATAATCATCAGCCTTTTGTTTTCCTTTCATTTTATCCATCTTTTGTAGTTCCTCACCTTGAGAATCATTCGTCTCCTTTAGGTCAGTTGCCACATCAATAAGCCTTTGATATAAGCCTATTATCTTGTTGACCTCAATCTCTAATACCTTGATCCGGATATCTTTAGATTTGTCTTCTTCGGTGTTTCCAACGTCACTTGGAATATTAGGTTATTCGATGCTCTTGACTTGATCTTTCACTTTTCTATTCAAGCCATCGATCTCCCTTTTATGTTCTTTAATCTTAAGATTATACTCACCAACTAATTCTGAGTTCTTTGGTGCTGATAACTTGAGTTTCTCAATTTTATCCATCAACTCAGACTTCTCTTCTTCCTGCTGCTACATATAAAGTTTGGAATCACGAGCATCTTTGTTAGCTTTCTTGGTTTTGGCTCTCCAAAAATCTATCTCTTCCAGATCAGCCTCTAACTCAACTCGCATATCTATTCTTCCTTCAATTTCTTCTTCTGTTTCAATATCACTCAGATGCTCATTTACTTCACTCATTCCAACATCATGATTGAGTGAATCAATATTTTCCCTATCAGATTCATCCAGACCTTCCTTCAGTAAGCTGTTTGATTCTTTTAGTTGAATCACACTTTTTTCGAAAACACTTCCACACTGAGGGAATTTACCTGACTTCTGATTCTTCTTTGATTCTTCTCTTTTTCCCATGGAAGATTGAGAGATAAGAGAAAAATGTATCTTCAACCACACAGATCGACTACACCAAGTCGAAGAAAACAAATCTGATAAAAGAAATCTATCCCTCTGATACCAATTGTTAGGACCAATAAGGGCCTATATACCCTGAGAGGGGGGGGGGGTGAATCAGGGTATGGATATTCTTCTTCAATGTTCTTCCTGCCCCGCTGGATCTTGACCTATTTGTTACAAGGGTCACTTTGTTTGCACTTGTGTGTATGTTATGATCATTTACTTTCTCCTTTATCTGATGATGATGATTTAATGAAATGCAGGCAAATTAGCAGGCAAACGTATATATTTTTACTTGGTTCACCCTCACTGGGCTACGTCCAAGGAGCATATGCTGACAGGTTGCCGGTCATACCAAATTCCACTAAACTTCACTAGCTATGGATTACAATGTTCGGGCTAGATCACTTCTATGCCCAGGCTCACTGCCTTTACAAGGTTTAGGGTCAGCTCACTGCTTTCCCAAGGGTCACTCCCTGTTTCTCTCTCTCTAGCTCACTGCCAGTGGAGAGGATCACCTACTTCCTCTTCCTAAGCTCACTGCTCCAGAAGGGAATCCAATCACAGTTTATAGACCTGTAGGTCTCTTCATTTGCATGAAATAATGCATCTTCAACTGTTGATAGATGCTCTATTGAAGTCCAACTTTCATCCACTGATGAATAGCACTTTGCCTCTGACCACTGGGCAACTATCTTTGGAAAGTACCTTCGCAAAGCACCCTACTTCGCGAAGCTCCCAATTTCGCGAAGCTCAAACAAGCCTTCGTGAAGCCCCTGCCTTTTCGCGAAGCTCTCTCACGAAGCACTCTCGCGAAGCAGCCTCGCGATGCTCAAGCCATCACAAAGCAATTTCCCTCGCGAAGCTGACGAAGCCAACGCGGAGCTCGCAGGGTTCGCGGAGCTATAATAGCCTCTGCGAAGCACCTCTTTCGCGAAGCACACTGGCTCCGCGAACCACCTTCACAAATCGATAGCAAATGATCTTCTATGAAAATTCTCTCTACTTCTCTCGAGGGGGTCGGCCTCTATTTATAGGAGATTCCACCGACCCTCGTCCCTTCCGTGCGAAGTCAACGCCACATCATCTCAAATCGCGAAGCTCCAAACATTCCGCCGGAATTCTGTCCAAATCGAGAAGCACCACGGAACTTTGCCATTCGCAATGCTTGACGTAGTCACGAAGAATCACCGTCAACATACCTTCGTGACTTCTCCGTGAAGCTCCCTCACGATTCCCAACATTCCTTTATGCCTTCGCCACGAAACTCCCTCGCAAATCCCTTCACCGCCGCGATGCGCTTCAGCCTCTGCCGTTCGCGAAGCTTGACGTAATCGCGAAGCATCACCGCCTCCATTCTTCTGGTCTTCGCAATTTCTAAACCATGCATCCTATCTTCGAAAAATTCATGCCTTTTCCATATTAAATTATGATCTTCATGGAAATCCTATTTTCGCGATGCTCACCAAACTCCAAATTTTGGACCCAAACAATTTGGCAAACACTGGGAAACGGCACCACGTTGTACTGCTCTTTTTGTACCGCCTCCAAATTGTCATTTCCTTTGTCATCGTTCTTTGTCTACAAGGATTGTCAACAAATTCTTGGGAACTCGAAAAATATCCATGGAAACCTGCTTTGTCAACAAACACAACCAACCCAAAAATACTTCAATGTTACGTTGAGGGATTTTTGCCCAACAGGATGACCAAGGGTCTTCATAGATGGACTTTCCTCTAGTGGTGGTTCATTTTAGGGATATCTTCCTAGAAGACTTTTCAGGTTTTCCTCCAGAGCGAGAGGTAAAATTTTCGATTGATCTTGTTCCAGGAGAGGTAATGGTGTTCATTCCTCCTTATAGGATAGCTACACAAGAGTTACAGGAGCTCAAGTAGTAGTTGTAGGATTTGTAGGAAAAGGGTTTCATTTATCCTAGTACTTTTCCTTGGGGTTCGCCTGTCCTGTTTGTGATGAAAGGGGATGGTACCCTAATACTTTATGTGGATTATCGAAAGTTGAACCATTTGATCATCAAGAACCGATATCCATTACCAAGGATTGATGATCTCTTTGATTAGCTTCGAGGAGCCTGAGTGTTCTCGAAAATTTATTTGAAGTCCGGTTACCATCAGTTTCACGTTAAACCATATAATATTCCTCTTACAGCCTTCCAGAGTAGGCATGGTCTATACGAGTTTGTTTTTATGTCATTCGGTCTTACGAATGCACCTGTGGTCTTCATTTCACTGATGCACCGATTGTTCTATCCTTATAGAGATTCTTTCGTGGTAATCATTATGGAAGATATCTTGGTTCACTCTCACAATCGACACGTCCATGCAACCCATCTTGAGATAGTTTTGAGTACACTGAGAGAGCATCAATTATATGCTAAGGTCTCAAAATTCCACTTTTGGATGAACCAGATTCACTTCGTGGGCCATGTTATCTCAGAGACAGGAGTATCAGTAGACCCATAGAAAGTGAGAGCAGTAGATTCCTGGGAAGAGCCGAAGAACATATTTGAGGTACAAAGTTTTCTAGGGCTAGCTGGACACTACAGATGTTTCATACTGGATTTTTCATGCTTAGAAACACCACTGACGGGCCTGACTAAGAAGGGTGGAATGTTCTTGTGGTCAGATTCTTATAATTTAGCCTTTCAGGGGATAAAAAGGAGGTTGACTTCAACACCAATACTATTATTACCAAATACGGGTGAGAGCTATTGTAACACCCCAGGTAAATAAAGAATATGAAATCTTTATATTTACCCATATTTGTGAATCAAACATTAATATTACTTTAAAGGGGATGCTATGCTCGATGGCGTACCCAATACGCAACAACGAGTTTCTTGGGAATCTTACGTTGCACTCTAATAATAAAATAATATTATTTTAAATGGTAGTGAACATGTAGCCGTTGTAATGGCGGGAATGGATAGAAATAACTAAAATATGATTATATATGTTCTTAAATATTTTTACATTTATACAATAATAGATAAAGGCTTAAAATACGGAAAGAATTCAATTTTAGGCGTATATGCCCTAGTTTTCACTAAAGTTTCACTTATCACCTTTTGATGGAGAACCGTCATTAAATATAGTTTTGTTCACTCTTAAACATTCTTTTTGACCAAATAAAACTCTTATTAAGAATCGGGACATCAAAATTTACTTTGTGTAAATTTTTGGTATCTTTCCGATAAAGTTCTTTTTTTTAATGAATAGTGTAAAATGTTGTATTTTAATTCAAAACCACTTTTTAATATAATTTATTTATATGATTAGATTATATTTTTAATTGGGTTTAAAGTGAAATTAGAAAATATTTTTACCAATAAATCCAATAGTGGTCGTTGGAATCAATTTCACTTTGAAATCAGACTTAAACTAGTGTCAATCTTTTGATACTTATTGTTTCATAAAACACGCTATTTGTCATGACAGCGGGAATTAATTATTAAATTAATTAATGTGACTTATATGTTTTGAATTTTGTAAAACGGACTTCATTTTTGAATTCAGAATATCAAATATAGCTTAGGGTGAAGTTTTGGGATTTTTCTGAAAAACGTCAATTTTTGATGAATAGTGAAACCACTAAGTGGTACTTATAAAAACTGATTTTCCATTTAAATGAAATTTTGCCATCATTGTGTTTTGATTTTCAAAAATCCGACATACATGGTTGTCATTAAGAAGTAAAATGTGGTTCAATGTGATTAAAATAATTTTTGGTGAATAGTAATTTATTAAGTTTTTAATCGCGATTAGTGGTAATTAGTGTAGTTTAAGGTAAAAATAATTCTTTAATAAAATGAGATGAGCTTGACACATGTATTAACCTCATTGGTTGTATCATGGACGACCAAAACAAGACATGGGTCAAATTGGGGACCCCATGGATCCACTTTGGTTGGGAAATGACATAAATAACATTTTATTTAATGTAAAAGTAAAATTGACACAAACATGATATGTTTTACTACAACAATTTTTAAGTGGGGTTAGACAAGTCATATTTTTGATTATAAATATTCATTGGAAAGATAAAAATATTTCCTACATCATAGTAGTTTTTTTATAATTTTTAGACATTAAATAAATTAAATTATTTATGACATAATAATGATGCAGCGATGACATCATTATTTGACGATTTAAATAAAATGGAAAGATAATGTAAAATCTATGAACTACACATGTCCAAAACTTATTGTATGAGTGGATTTCGAAGCCTTATCACCTTATCCACGAATTATATCAATGTGGGACCTTTTGAAACCGAAACACATTTTCAAATAAAGTAATATTTATTTACTTTCCAAAAGTGCTCCTCCTCTCCTCTTATAAAAGGCCCCCACCTCTACCTCATTTAACACACTCCTCAAGCTTTTGGCTCGGCCAACCCCTGCCGATTTACTCTCTCCAGATCCCTCTCCTCATCCTAGAGGATTCCCTTTTGGCAGAATCCTTTCAAAGGAAGCCTTTAGGCTCAAATCAAAAGGAGTTACACTTTTAAAGGTAATTCATTCTCTCATGTTCATTTGTTTTATTTTGCTTCTCCAACCCCCTAAAATCTTTTTATTTACTTCTTTTGTAACAAAAACAGTATCTTAAATATACTAGGATGTTGTTATAAGATTTATTCGAGCTACACTCTCACACAACTACATCAAATGGTTAAAGAACATACGGTTTCCGTGGATGGTGAAATTCTGCCTCCCGAAACGATGATTGTTCAATACTCATTTAACACCTTCAAAGGTGGCCATTATGATGTCACTATTTTTATATATGACATATAATATGTTTATGTTTTATTTATGCCTCTGTATTTTTCATTTTTGTCTTACCTTTATGGCTTCCATTATGGGTATACGCGATATCTTCATTTAAGGAAGTGCGGACTACCGCCCCCTCAAAGTGATTTGATTCGTTAAATACCAAATGTGGGATGTATAAAGGATGGAAATATGATATTATATATAATATTATACTGGAATTATAATATACATTTATATCATTATTATTCCATTCTATAAAATACGAAATAGAAATGAAAGTAGCGTTCATGCGTACGTACGGCTTACCGTCTCCATGAACGGTGCATTTCATTTCTTACCTCTAAATGATTATGTAATGTTATAAATGCATGCATGTACTGGATATATATGAAATATATGATATCTACATAATGAATACAATTCTGGATATAATAAACATTTGGCCACACGAACAACATGTAATTGTAAGAAGTCAACTTTCGACTTAAGAACCAAATATCGGCAAAACAAATATTATTAACTTAAATGATTACATAATGTTTATGACATGGTAATAAGTGGTATAAAAGTAATAATGAACTTGAAAAAGGTTCCTAAGGAATTAGAAATTAACTCAAGTTTATTATTCAGGAGATTAAAGAATGATCGAGTCAAGTCGGACCCGAGGTAAGGGATCCTACAACTCACTTTCTTTTTAAGTACACTCTTTTATGTCATTTATTTTAAGCTCATCTTTCTTATGATTGGGATGTAATTTTATATTACATTTACTGTAATTTTTATTTTCATGAGATGAGAGACCCTATTCTCTCTCATAAATCCATTTTAGAAGTTTTGAGTGGCGCCGTTAGGCTGCCGAACTTTCGTAAGAGATCTAACCACTCTCTTTCTTTTTAAGTACTCTCCTTTATGTCACTTCTTTTAAACTCCTCCTTGAAATGTTGGGGGATTTTCTTTTATATTCCACTTGCTGTAAATTCTATTGTAATATGATGGGATAATCTATTTGATCTCATCAATCCATATTCGGAAGTTTTATGTGGCGCCGTTAGGCTGTCGAGTTTTCGTAAGGGATTTTTCATCTCACTTTTATTCCTGTGAGATTTATGCTACATCCGCCACAAATTCCATTGAGTGGTGTATGTACTGCCCATTATTCTACTCTTTGTGTAATATACTTTCATTTATGAGTATTTACATTAATGACCTATTGTCTTTCTTTCACGGGGTGTATGTTTTGAAAGATACCCAAGTCGGTAAGGGAACCTTTCACCCTCCTCTTTTTTAAAAGACTTCTTTTATTGGGTCTTTTAATTTACATATTTTTATGTTGGTATATGTCCTCATACATCCTTATTGATGTAAATTTTATGTCCAATTGATGAGATACACTTTTTATCTCTCATCAACTCATTTTGATGTGATGCTGTTAGGCTGTCAAGGGAACTTTTTAACCCAATTTCGATTTCTTTGGGTTCAACATGTAGTCATTGAATATGTCATCCATTGAATATGTGTGAATGACCTTTTATTGTTTTACACTTAATATCCACTTATATTGGGTGTATATATATTTGTCACACATATTTATGAGATTTATTTGTCCTTAATTTAAGGATACCTTCTTTATAAAGGATTTCATCACATTTGACATTTCTATTATGGGTTCATTGTTGTTATGCACCAATTCACTCTTATATGGTGTATATACTGTCCTTTGGAGTATTATATCATGAATCCTTTTATTCTCATGATATTATAAAGTTCTGACTAAATGTTATTCCTCGATTATTGTATTCAAGTGTCTCTAATTTTTGTAAAACCCCTTTAACCAAAATATCGTTTTAAATGTTTTAATTATTTGTTCTTATTAATATCCATGTTTTAAAAATGGTTTTATGGATTTATTTATATGGATATTAGTGGTTTAAAATTTTAAAAGCTTCAAGGTGGTATAGGACACTTTGATTCAAAAATCTTTTTATTAAATGTTTTAAATGGTTTTGGAAATGGTTTCTTTTGTATGGATTAATTATTTCAAAATACTAAAATGTTATGTTGTGATTGAAATGTGGAAATGTTTTGTTTCCTTTATGAATGTTTTATGTGATACGTGTATGTTATGGTTCTTGGGAATTGTTATGAAAACGGGTGGTTTCGTGATAAACTAAGGGCGGGTGAGCCCGATATAGCTCTCCAATGCATTGGGTAACGCGAAGGAGTGAAACGTTAAGGTTTCTACGAAGAGATTTAGGGAATATACTGTGATGGGTATTCCAAACGTAACCAAGAGGGTTACTCCCTACGTAATAATGTTATGAATGCCTCAAGTTACCTTTATGTCATATGATTTCTATGATTTTATGAGGTATGTTAAAGTGCCTATGTTTTATGGGTAAAGTATGATTTCATTCTTATGTATACATGTATTCATGATTCCTTTCCATATTTTTATAACCCTTACTGAGCTTTTTATGCTCATCCCAAGATTTTGAAATGTTTTTCACAGGTCAAGGGAAGGTTACATGATGTGATGACAGTGTCAAGGACGTGTCAAGAAAGAATTCATGTTTTATTTTAAATATGTTTCCGTTGATGGGAAGAATGAATATTGTCTTTCATGTAACCACTTTGTCTAAATATGGAATGTAATGCAAGTTTCATGATCTAATTCTCTAAAACTCTAAACCTGAAAAGATCCTCAATGTGTAATCATGTAATAACTCAAGATTAAGTAAGGTTTAAGGCTGGGGCCTTATAGTTGGTATCAAAGGTCGGTTTAGATAACTTTAGAGGTTAGGGTATTCTTTAAGCATAAGTGACATTACCATAATGGTTAGGATTTCAGAAAGAGTCCTAGTTTTAGATAAAGTGAATGAGTAAGTATATCTTAGTGTTTATCCTACTCATTAGTACATGATGGTTTGGTTGATATACTCACACTAACATTTATGTTTTTAGTGAATGGATGGATCTCGCAGGCACCAAAGTGACAATTGGTTTGAAGGAAACTGTGGTGGATCTATGATTAAGATACTAGATAAAATGGGGGATTCAATGAGGAAACTCGTGGTTGTTCTAAACCAACTATCAAGGAGTCATGATCAACCACTTGAACCTTGGTATGATCTATAATGCATCATGTACGAGATGGCCAATCGATGTGGAAGTTCAGGTAATAATTAAAAAGGTAACCATTAGGGTTTATATGATCCTTAGTTTTGAGGTAATTATGAGTTATTATATGATATGCTGGAAAATGAAAGGCATGAGATAAACTTGAGGTTAAAATATGTTATGATTATTTTTGAATATTTTATCTCATTTTGGGGAATGTTTTAAGAAATATATAGTTTTGGAAAAAGGAAAACACACAGACCGTGTGACAACCCATCGCGTCGGACAAAGCTGCAGGAATCGAACCCACAACCAAAGTGCGACTGGTATTTATCGCCTACCACTGGACTACGTGAAGTCCCTGGTTAGTTTGACTGATTCTTTTTGGTTATATGATTTTATGAATTAAGATTAAGTTGATTTTGGGTTATTTATGAAAATGATTAACCTATCATGGAGGATATGTGATTAGGTTAATTACTTTTCAATACGAGACTTTAGGAGCAACTGATGTTGTTTGGAGATAAATGTTAGGATTTAACTTGGAAGACTATGTGAATAAATACTTCAAATATTTGGGTTTAAATCTTAGATTGGTTTACTTTGAAGAATTTTATGGACAAATTGTTTATCTAATGGTCCTCGTTGAACTTTGGGTTTTGTTGGACAAATTTTGGAGATTAAGAATAGATTTTCTTTCTAATGGGTTATACTTTTCTGGGTTATCTGATCTTGTACTAATCTTTTGGGTTTTGGTTTTGGTTTGGTTAAAGCCTAAATACATGGGATGTATATAGTTATCTTTTGGAGATTAGGTGATTCTCTAGAAGTTGATTATAGTACTCTTAACGCGAACAAGTCTCCCTAAATACTCGTCTTTTGGAAAAAATATGAGTTTGACTAAGGAATCTAGTAAAAGTTGAAAGTCAACATGATAAGTGATTATGCTTCCTTATGAATAAATTCCTCAATAAAAAGTAACTTAAAACAAAAATGTTGTCTATTAACTTTTCCTACTGGGGAACCCAACACCGTTTAACCCATCACAAGTTTGTGATTTTCTCGTGGTTAACTTTCTCCTAAACATGTTTTCTATCACTCTCCATCAGAACACGAACCTTTGTTTTTTCCTCCATGTCCATATTTTCATACTTGGAATCCTATTATGGGTTAACTCGGGAGACCTTTGTACTTATCTTTCCTTATTTTAAAGTGTTTGTTTTACCGACTTTTGTTCCGATGTGGGACTTTCAAGGATGTTTCCAAGATCAATTTTTAAAATTGCGAGGACGCAATTCCCAAAAGGGGGGAAGGATGTAACACCCCAGGTAAATAAATAATATGACATCTTTATATTTACCCATATTTGTGAATCAAACATTAATATTACTTTAAAGGAGATGCTATGCTCGATGGCGTACCCAATACGCAACAACGAGTTTCTTGGGAATCTTACGTTGCACTCTAATAATAAAATAATATTATTTTAAATGGTAGTTAACATGTAGCCGTTGTAATGGCGGGAATGGATATAAATAACTAAAATATGATTATATATGTTCTTAAATATTTTTACATTTATACAATAAAAGATAAAGGCTTAAAATACGGAAAGAATTCAATTTTAGGCGTATATGCCCTAGTTTTCACTAAAGTTTCACTTATCACCTTTTGATGGAGAACCATCATTAAATATAGTTTTGTTCACTCTTAAACATTCTTTTGGACCAAATAAAACTCTTATTAAGAATCGGGACATCAAAATTTACTTTGTGTAAATTTTTGGTATCTTTCCGATAAAGTTCTTTTTTTTAATGAATAGTGTAAAATGTTGTATTTTAATTCAAAACCACTTTTTAATCTAATTTATTTATATGATTAGATTATATTTTTAATTGGTTTTAACGTGAAATTAGAAA
The DNA here is from genome assembly GCA_963277665.1 of Viscum album. Taxonomy (NCBI): domain Eukaryota; kingdom Viridiplantae; phylum Streptophyta; class Magnoliopsida; order Santalales; family Viscaceae; genus Viscum; species Viscum album. The sequence goes on from OY728140.1 coordinate 350,304,723, forward strand.
ATATTTTTACCAATAAATCCAATAGTGGTCGTTGGAATCAATTTCACTTTGAAATCAGACTTAAACTAGTGTCAATCTTTTGATACTTATTGTTTCATAAAACACGCTATTTGTCATGACAGCGGGAATTAATTATTAAATTAATTAATGTGACTTATATGTTTTGAATTTTTTAAAACGGACTTCATTTTTGAATTCAGAATATCAAATATAGCTTAGGGTGAATTTTTGGGATTTTTCTGAAAAACTTCAATTTTTGATGAATAGTGAAACCACTAAGTGGTACTTATAAAAACTGATTTTCCGTTTAAATGAAATTTTGCCATCATTGTGTTTTGATTTTCAAAAATCCGACATGCATGGTTGTCATTAAGAAGTAAAATGTGGTTCAATGTGATTAAAATAATTTTTCGTGAATAGTAACGTATTAAGTTTTTAATCGCGATTAGTGGTAATTAGTGTAGTTTAAGGTAAAAATAATGCTTTAATAAAATGATATGAGCTTGACACATGTCTTACCCTCATTGGTTGTATCATGGCTGACCAAGAAAAGCCATGGTTCAACTTGGGGACCCCATGGATCCACTTTGGTTTGGAAATGACATAAATAACATTTTATTTAATGTAAAAGTAAAATTGACACAAACATGATCTGTTTTACTAAAACAATTTTTAAGTGGGGTTAGACAAGTCATCTTTTTGATTATAAATATTCATTGGAAAGATAAAAATATTTCCTACATCATAGTATTTTTTTTGATAATTTTTATACATTAAATAAATTAAATTATTTATGACATAATAATGATGCAGCGATGACATCATTATTTGACGATTTAAATAAAATGGAAAGATAATGTAAAATCTATGAAATAAACATGTCCAAAACTTATTGTATGAGTGTATTTCTAAGCCTTATCACCTTATCCACGAATTATATAAATGTGGGACCTTTTGAAACCAAAACACATTTTCAAATAAAGTAATATTTCTTTACTTTCCAAAAGTGCCCCTCCTCTCCTCTTATAAAAGGCCCCCACCTCTACCTCATTTAACACACTCCTCAAGCCTTTGGCTCGACCAAAACATGCCCATTTACTCTCTCCACATCCCTCTAATCATCCTAGAGGATTCCCTTTGGGCATAATCCTTTCAAAGGAAGCCTTTAGGCTCAAATAAAAAGGAGTTACACTTTTAAAGGTAATTCATTCTCTCATGTTCATTTGTTTTATTTCGCTTCTCCAACCCCCTAAACTCTTTTTATTTACTTCTTTTGTAACAACACCAGTATATTCAATATACTAGGATGTTGTTATAAGTTTTATTAGAGCTACACTCTCACACAACTACATCAAATGGTTAAAGAACATACGGTTTCCGTGGATGGTGAAATTCTGCCTCCCGAAACGATGATTGTTCAATACTCATTTAACACCTTCAAAGGTGGCCATTATGATGTCACTATTTTTATATATGATATATAATATGTTTATGTTTTATTTATGCTTCTTTATTTTTCATTTTTGTCTTACCTTTATGGCTTCCATTATGGGTATACGCGATATCTTCATTTAAGGAAGTGCGGACTACCGCCCCCTCAAAGTGATTTGATTCGTTAAATACCATATGTGGGATGTATAAAGGATGGAAATATGATATTATATATAATATTATACTGGAATTATAATATACCTTTATATCATTATTATTCCATTCTATAAAATACGAAATAGAAATGAAAGTAGCATTCATGCGTACGTACGGCTTACCATCTCCATGAACGGTGCATTTCATTTCTTACCTCTAAATGATTATGTAATGTTATAAATGCATGAATGTACTGGATATATATGACATATATTATATCTACATAATTAATACAATTTTGGATATAATAAACATTTGGACACACGAACAACATGTAATTGTAAGAAGTCCACTTTCGACTTAAGAACCAAATATCGGCAAAACAAATATTATTAACTTAAATGATTACATAATGTTTATGACATGGTAATAAGTGGTATAAAAGTAATAATGAACTTGAAAAATGTTCTTAAGGAATTATAAATTAACTCAAGTTTATTATTCAGGATATTAAAGAACGATCGAGTCAAGTCGGACCCGAGGTAAGGGATCCTACAATTCTCTTTCTTTTTAAGTACACTCTTTTATGTCATTTATTTTAAGCTCATATTTCTTATGATTGGTATGTTATTTTATATTACATTTACTGTAATTTTTATGTTCATGAGATGATAGACCCTATTCTCTCTCATCAATCCATTTTAGAAGTTTTGAGTGGCGCCGTTAGGCTGCCGAACTTTCGTAAGAGATCTAACCACTCTCTTTCTTTTTAAGTACTCTCCTTTATGTAACTTCTTTTAAACTCCTCCTTGCAATGTTGGGGGATTTTCTATTATATTCCACTTTCTGTAAATTCTATTGTAATATTATGGGATACTCTATTTGATCTCATCAATCCATATTCGGAAGTTTTATGTGGCGCCGTTAGGCTGCCGAGTTTTCGTAAGGGATTTTTCATCTCACTTTTATTCCTGTGAGATTTATGCTACATCCGCAAAAAATTCCATTGAGTGGTGTATGTACAGCCCACTATTCTACTCTTTGTGTAATATAATTTCATTTATGAGTATTTACATCAATGACCTATTGTCTTTCTTTCACGGGGTGTATGTTTTGAAAGATACCCAAGTCGGTAAGGGAACCTTTCACCCTCCTCTTTTTTGAAAGACTTCTTTTATTGGGTCTTTTAATTTACATATTTTTATGTTGGGATATGTCCTCATACATACTTATTGATGTAAATTTTATGTCCAAGTGATGAGATACACTTTTTATCTCTCATCAACTCATTTTGATGTGATGCCGTTAGGCTGTCAAGGGAACTTTTTAACCCAATTTCGATTTCTTTGGGTTCAACTTGTAGTCATTGAATATTTCATCCATTGAATATGTGTGAATGACCTTTTATTGTTTTACACTTAATATCCAATTATATTGGGTGTATATATATTTGTCACACATATTTTTGAGATTTATTTGTCCTTAATTTAAGGATACCTTCTTTATAAGGGATTTCATCACATTTGACATTTCTATTGAGGATTCATTATTGTTATGCACCAATTCACTCTTATATGGTGTATATACTGTCATTTGGAGTATTATATCATGAATCCTTTTATTCTCATGATATTATAAAGTTCTGACTAAATGTTATTCCTCGATTATTGTATTCAAGTGTCACTAATTTTGGTAAAACCCCTTTAACCAAAATATCGTTTTAAATGTTTTAATTATTTGTTCTTATTAATATCCATGTTTTCAAAATGGTTTTAAGGATTTATTTAAATGGATATTAATGGTTTAAAATGTTAAAAGCTTTAAGGTGGTATGGGACACTTTGATTCAAAAATCGTTTTATTAAATGTTTTAAATGGTTTTGGAAATGGTTTCTTTTGTATGGATTCATTATTTCAAAATACTAAAATGTTATGTTGTGATTGAAATGTGGAAATGTTTTGTTTCCTTTATGAATGTTTTATGTGATACGTGTATGTTATGGTTCTTGGGCATTGTTATGAAAACGGGTGGTTCCGTGATAAACTAAGGGCGGGTGAGCCCGATATAGCTCTCCAATGCATTGGGTAACGCGAAGGAGTGAAACGTTAAGGTTTCTACGAAGAGATTTAGGGAATATACTATGATGGGTATTCCAAATGTAACCAAGAGGGTTACTCCCTACGTAAGAATGTTATGAATGCCTCAAGTTACCTTTATGTCATATGATTTCTATGATTTTATGAGGTATGTTAAAGTGCCTATGTTTTATGGGTAAAGTATGATTTCATTCTTATGTATACATGTACTCATGATTCCTTTCCATATTTTTATAACCCTTACTGAGCTTTTTATGCTCATCCCAAGTTTTTGAAATGTTTTTCACAGGTCAAGGGAAGGGTACATGATGTGATGACAGTGTCAAGGATGTGTCAAGAAAGAATCCATGTTTTATTTTAAATATGTTTCCATTGATGGGAAGAATGAATATTGTCTTTCATGTAACCACTTTGTCTAAATATGGAATGTAATGCAAGTTTCATGATCTAATTCTCTAAAACTCTAAACCTGAAAAGATCCTCAATGTGTAATCTTGTAATAACTCAAGATTAAGTAAGGTTTAAGGCTGGGGCCTTATAGCTATACTTTTTAATGTGATGCATCAGGTATCAGGATGAGATTTGTGCTTATGTAGGGGGAACGAGTCGTTGCATATGGGTCTCAGCAGTTGAGGCCACATGAGAGGAATTACCCGACGATCGATCTCGAGTTTGCTGTAGTTGTTCATGTCATACGCTATTGGAGACATTATCTTCTGGGAGAGAATTTTGTGGTTTTCACCGACCAACAAATTCTCAAGTATATCTTCACTCAGCATGACCTGAATTTGAGACAGAAAAGGTGGGTTGAGTACCTTCAGTCCTTTGACATTGAACTTGCCTATAAACCTATGAAAGGAAACGCAGTGGCTGATGTGTTGAGATGGAGGACTCAGGTACAGGATGTCCAGGAGTACATCAGTGAGTGGAAACTTATGTCTCTATTCTCTAAGATGAATTTGGATGTGCATGAAATACAAGGGCAGATGTTTCTTTCTTCTGTAGATGTTACCTCTACTCTTCTTGATCGAGTGCGAATGAGGAAGCTATCATATTCTGAATGTCTAGTCTTACAAGAATGTGTGTCAGGAGAAGACCCTATTCTGGGATGAACCATAAACTTGGATGAGATCTTGCATTTTCAGGGGTTCATATGGGTGTCAGCAGACATACGTGAGGAGCTGATGCGGAACATTCATTCCTTAGTTTGGGCAGTTCACTCTGGCGTCACCAAGATGTATTGTGATCTACACCGTCAGTATTGGTGGAAACGTATGAAGATAGATGTTTCCAGTTTCATTATGAGGTGTTCAACCTGTCAGTAGGTGAAGGTGGAGAATTAGAAAACAGTAGGGCTTTTGCAGAAGATACCCATTCCTGAGTGGAAGGGGAATGATTTCGCGATGGATTTCATGATAGGGTTTCTAAGGTCACCTCGAGTGAATGATGCAGTTTGGGTTGTTATTGACAGACTCACGATGTTTTATCAATTCATACCTATTATGGAGACCTTCAGTGTTGATTACCAGGGATGGTTGTAAATATGGGAGATTGTACATCTACATGGGGTTCCACACTCCATTGTTTCAGATAGGGACGCACGTTTTACTTCTCAGGTCTGGCAGGGGCTTCAGAAGGACTGGGGCACACATGTACTTTTGAGTATAGCTTATCATCCTCAGACAGATAGCCGGCCCGGGCATACAATTCAGGTTCTTGAGGATATTCTTCATGCATGCATCCAAGATTTTGAAGGTTCTTGGGAGAGGCACATACCTCTTGTGTATTTTTCCTTCAATTATAGTTTTCAAGAAACTATTTAGATGGAACCTTATGAGGATTTGTATGTTAGGACATGCTAATCACCCTTATGTTGGCCAGAGGCAGGAGAGGCAACTATGTTGGGACCTCTTCTTGTCAAAGAGACCCTAGGTAAGATAGAGTCGATTCAGAAGAGGATGGATACTACACAATCTTGACATAAGTTTTATGCTGACCGATGGAGACCACCTCTAGAGTTTGAGGTCAGAGATCAGGTTTTCCAGCGTGTCACACCGAGGTTGGGACACAGGAGGATTAGAAGATAGGTTAAGACTTCATCGAGGTATGTTAGGATATTTTATGTGTTGGAGAGAGTTGGGCTGGTTTCCTATCGGTTGCAGCTACATCAGAGGTACGGGGCTATGCACGACGTTTTTCACATCTCTCAGCTTTGAGGTTACTTCTCATACTCATCTCATTTTTTCAACCTGAGGAGGTTGAGTTGGATGTAGATGCATCATTCGAGGAGCATCCTATCTGGGTTTTTGATCGAAGTGAGAATATTCTCCATGGTCGGTATGTTCCTCTGGTATGATTGATATGGCAGCATGGGCAAGTACATGAAGAGACCTAGGAGAGGGTGTCCAATGTACGATCACAGTGGCCAGAGCTATTCGAGGATTCTTATTCTCTGCTCCCTAGATAGGTAAATTCGGGGATGAATTTATTTAAGGGGGGAAGTTTGTAAGAACCCAGATCTTCTTTTCAGGAATGTTTTACCTTTTTATGTGTTTTTGAGAAAAATTAGAGTTTTTGGAAATTTCTTGAGTACACGGCATGTACTCGGTTGCCGCAGGTGACTGTGTACTGGCTGTGTAATGGCCAAGTAAATGGTCATGTGGGGTGACATGGAGGTCGTATAATGGGGGTACCGATAAGGACATGTACCCATCGTGTACTTATAAAGAACACGCCGTGTTCTTTTTTTCATTAAATGGACTGGGGTCGTGTTTAATCGACATAACCCTATCCTTCTTCGTCTGTCTCTTTCAGGAGAGACCGTACGACCACAGATCTTCTTCAATCCCCCCGACTCACCTCCTATTCTTCGATTCATCCGTCATTTATTGCGTTGGGATCACCACGTTAAGATCTTCCTTCTTTAAGAGCTTTGTTTCATGATCCCTCCTCTTTCAAGAGTTATCCTCGGTTTATAATTCTTAGAATTTTTGTAGATCTATGGTGTTCTTGGGAGATTTAAGGATTGAGGTTCACTTATAAAGATCCTACAAACCTAGGGTAGGTGTTTTGTGCCTTTTTGTAGTTATTATTTGAGTTATATGTGAAAACGTAACCAATACACTTGATCGAGGTACTACGTGTTTGGGGTTTTGACCTAGTTATTTTCCTGCTATGATATTTTTGATTGGATAGAGGTTATTTGTTGAGAATATGGTTATCTTTTCTAAGCTATGGATATTTTTCACATTTTTTATTATTTTTAACGTTTGGTCTAGCCTTTCCTATTATGCTATTTCCTTGTTTTCCATTACTAGTATTGTTAGGATGGTTGATTATTAACTGACATGCTATGTTATGTTGTAGTTTGTTTATCCAAGTAGTTCTTGAAAATTACATTGGCTGGTGATTATATTTGTGCACGATTTCCTTACACGGGGTTGCAAAAACCTTGTGTAGTGAGACCATTGGGAAAATTGACATTGAGGGATTTCCCAGAGTGTCTGTTATAATTATTATGCTGCGAGACCATAGGGGGATTGATGTTGAGTGCTCCCTTAGAGTGTCTATAGAAATGTTATGAGACCACATGAGGAATTGAAATTGAGTGCTTCCTCAGAGTGTCTATAGTTTACTGCTAAAATACTATAGGGGGAATTGACAGTGAGTACTTCCTCATAGAGTCTTTGATTATACTATTATATAAGGGGAATTGACGGTGAGTGCTTCCTCAGAGAGTCTTTATAATATCCTTGTAAACTAAACCAGCGGGGATAGGCTGTCTGTACTTCCCAGAGGGTTACCTGCTGTTTCTTGCTACATTCTTGTTATATGAATTTGAATGCTTGAAACTGTAGGACTATTTACTTTTGTGTATTTCTTTGTTTGCTACTTTCTTTTCCATATTGCCTTCCATATATATTCACTGACTGTTAAGAACATATATTTGGGTGGTTTCCTACTGGGATTAGTCTCACACCTTGTTTGGGTAATGATTTTGGGCCCAAACGGATTATATTGTTGCAAGTCTAGATAAGGGCAAGAGCCCCTCTACTTCAGGTACTTGATTGATAAGGAGTTTGAGAGAATGGGACCAAGCTGAGGCCTGTGATGCTGAGGAGTTTATCTATTTTCATTTGTTCCTTGGTTTATTATTGTATTCCAGCATTGTGACTTGTTTGGTTGTTTTCCTAGACATATGTATCATGCATCATTATAGACATGTTCTCCAGTTATTTATTTATTTGCAGTCATCTGTTGTTTACTATTGTATGGTGTTATTACTACTTCCTCTATTTTATATCTGTTTACTTCTGCTGTGTCACTCTTCCAATGAGGGCATAGTTTCCCCAATATCACACCCAATGAACTCACTACTAGTCAGCAGCGTCTGGCATTCGGGGAAATGCCTTTAAGTCCATGTGACCAACCGTTTACGGGGCATCTCTGGGCGGCTCTCGGAACCAGGGCATTACAACTCATTTCTGCATTAATTATCTATTTCCATTACAGCTTATAATCACTAATTATAACATTAAAATTATTTTATAGTTTCCAATGGTCATATTGACCAAAGTTTATATTATATTCAAAACACAATAGTAAAATTTCAATTTATAATCACTTAATTATTAAAGAGATATATTTTTTTGAGTACAATATAATATAGCCCACATTTATAGGAAAAAAATATCATTCAAAATATCTGGGTTGTTACATTCTCCCCCCTTAAAAAAATTCACATCCGAAATTTCAACTCATTCCCTCTGTTGATAAAACTTGTGGGTTCTTCAACACCATTGTTTCCTCTAGTTCCCATGTTGCATATTCACATTTATGGTTCCACCACAAAACTTTGACGATGTGGCTAGTATTGTTTTGTAGAACCTTTTCTCTATGGTCCAATATTTTTACCAGCTACTCCTCATAAGATAGGTTATGTTACAGTTGTACAACCTATGGATTCAATACATGTGAAGGTTCAGGTATGTAATTCCTAAAGAGAGATAAACATAATACATCATGAACATGATCTAGTTTTGGTAGAAGTGCTATCTGATAGGATACTACTCTTACCCAATCAAGGATTTCATAGGGAACAATGTACCTGGGGCTAATATTCCCTTACTCCCCAAACCACATTACTCTCTTCCAAGGTGATATTTAAAGGAACACATTGTTGCCAACACCAAACTCCAAGTCCCTTTTAAGTTTATCACCACAGAAATTCTACAAACTCTGAGAAGCCTTTAGGTTTTTTTGGATTGCGTAAACCTTTTCTAACATCTCTCTCCCAATATCAGGCTTAATAAACATTCTCTCAGTAATTTCATCCCCACTAGTAGAAATTTTATATCGCCTAACATATTAAGCTTCATATGGTTCCATTTGAATACTCAAGTGGAAGCTGTTATTGTATGATAACTCGACTAGTTGGATATGTTGATACTATCAACCTTTAAACACCATTTATGAAGTTCCCAACAAGACCTCAAGTGATTCAATAGTCCTTTCAGATAATCCATCAGTTTGGTGGTGATAGGCCATACTGAAATTCAATTTGGCACTACAACACATTGAAAAATTATCCAAAATTTTGATGTGATCCTTGGATTATGACCAGATATGATAGAGAGTGGTACCACCATGAGACCTTACCACATCCTTCGCATATATCTTGGAAAGTGTGTCGAGATATAAATCTCTCAAAATAGCGATGAAATGGGAATTCATGTTGAGACAATCCACTATAAACCATATCACATTGTTTCATTTGGATGTTATTGGGACACTAGTGACAATACCCAAAGAGATATTTTCCTACTTCAATGTTAGTATGGGTAGTGGTTTCAATACCCCTTTAGGAAGTTTTCACTCTTCCTTCACATATTGACACACTAGAAACCTTGTAGTGTAGTTATAAATCTCCCTTTTCATGATATCAAACCAATAAAGATCATGAATGTCCCTATACAGTTTCATGCTTCCAGTATATATTGAAAATGTAGAGCAATGATCTCTATCAATCAGATCATTCTTTGTTTTTTTAATATATTGAACACATAACCTTGTATGAAATTTCAGTACACATTTTTTTTTATCAATATTGAATTAATGAAACTTCGCATTCCTCACATACTCTATATTATATTATAACAAGGGATATTATATTTGAGATTTATTTATCTTCTCTAGTAATTATGGTTGATAAATAATTATTGATACATTTTATTATGTTCATTCCCTTATGATTCCCATTTCTAGTTTTACTAGGTCTTTGATCAAAGTATCTCCTTTAATCATCATCATTACCCGCACAACATGGTCTTTCCTACATAATACATCAGTGAATTTGTTTTATCTTCTGGGATAATAATTAATTAAACAATAATAGTCATTAATATGTTCTAACCATATCCTCTATCTCATGTTCAATTCCTTTTTAATTAATAAATACTTCAAACTTTGGTAGTTTTTTAAGGTTCCGGGCGCAGCGAAAGCACGTTGGTGGGTTTTCCCAACTTTAATTTTAACGTTAAACAACGTTCAATCCGAGATCCGTCACGATATAAAATGCCGAATCTTCGGAATAGAATGAAGAACGAAAAGAAAAGAAGAGTCCCGGAACCCTTGAGGAGGATCATCATATGTTGATTATAATTAATTTAATTAATGCATAAGAATTACCTCGTTGGAATTCTTTCTTCGTTGATGTGTCCGGTCACAATTCAGTGATCCGTTGTTACGTCATAGAATTCAAGTGTAGGATTCCTCTAGCGGTGATCCACACGTGTGTCACGTATCTCCGGACGTCGCCGAAGAGATCTCTGGGTGCTAGCGCGGAAGAACCTTCACTTGTGATGTCCGCCTTCGACCACCTTGATCCGATTGAGGATCTTGCTCTCGTAACTTGAGAGCATTCTTGGTGGAAAGGGAATTCTCTCTTGGCTTGAGAGTATTTCCAAATCCGTTGTGCACAACAATGGCCCTTTAAAATGTTGGGGTTGTGAGGATATTTATAATCAGGTTTGAGGTTAATATAGTTATGACAATAAATAAACGCGTTACGCGTTTTATTTATTTCATTAACTCTTATTGAAAACCCCCCATGTCGAATTATTAATTCCTTGACATGCGCCCACACTGATTATAATAAATATCATTTAATAAAATAATATCAAATCCTCAAAATCCCAACTGGAAAAACTACACGGCATGTAATAATTAATACACGGCGTGTACTTGTTTTCCATTAAACTACACAGCATGTATATTTAATATACACGGCGTGTACTTTTATTTTCCATTTTTTTCTCCACCACATTTATTAGACCTTGAGTAATGACTATTTATTTCTTAAATAAATTTAACTGCATTACTCGCTAATAAATATATTATTTCGTCCACAATATATTCTCTCGAATGACTAGTGTCAAAATAAATGCGATCAGACATCCTTAAATAATTATTAAACCACAGTAGGGAATAATATTTATTTAACTTGTTAAATTAATATTTAACTGAGATACATGGACACACATAGTGTGTGACCCTCTAGGCCTCTTTCTCAGTGGCATTAGGCTGAGCCTGCCTAAAGTCCAAGGTTAGCGTCTAGCAACACACCAAGGCACCCATAAAGAAATAAGTTAACGCCACAATGACATGTTACCTCCTACGAATGCTTACCGTGTAATATAATCACTTTGTCTCGATATCTCCAATCAAACGGGTTGCATGCTAGTGCCATCAACCCATGTGCTTGATTATTCATTCTTTAACTTCCCAGAATTGAACTTGCTCATACCTTACCATGGCCATGGATTTATTTAGGCTATATCAATTTCATCAAAGGGCCTGAGATGTCTACTTCTGTTATGGAACGGAAGGGACAAATCCTTTCTCGCATTATCTATTAATGCGGTATTACTCGTGATGCACCCAATGTATCCTACCTCACTGCGAACAGTGTGTCATCACAGTTTTCATCAATACATCTAAGTGCGCGAGCTATAATACCCATTAATAATAATCTTAAAGTCTAAGGATCAATACACACGTCCGTATATAGGTTCATCCAATGCACTATGAAATGTGGATTTCCTACTGGCGGGTCTCGTTCTCATAATATCCTCCTGGATATTACCAAGGGTGCACACCATGAGAAGGTGCCTAAAAGTTTTATGAGTCCTCACCCCTAATGACCTATATTATTTGTGTCCCTCAAATAATATCATCTGGACATAGAACATACATTCAAGAACAGTGTTATGGCACTTACGAGTTCTCATCATAGTAGGGATCCGCTACGACCCTTTAATGCAACAGCTGTCCTTAGGACATTATCACATGACATGTCACGCAGAAGAACAATCAAGATGTGATAAGGCTTTTATTTAATTAATAAAGTACAAAGTAGTTGGTTCTAGACCACCAACTCCAACAGACTGCCACTTGGAATAGAGCTAACTGTTAACAACCTTTAACCCGCTAGCTCTCACATGATACTCATGCTTCTGCTGAGATAGGCCTTTAGTCATGGGGTTCACCACGTTCTCTTCCGTGGACACTCTGCTCACTCCAACTTCACCCCTTTGATAGAAATCCCTCAAGAGGTGATACTTCTGGAGTATGTGCTTTTTCCGTTGATGTGACCTTTGTTCTTTTGCAAGAGCCACCGCTGCAGTATTATCACCATACAATGTAATGGGATATTTACTGCTAGGAACCACATCAAGCTCCAGGAAAAAGTTACGAATCCAAACGGCTTATTTGGATGCATCAGAAGCCGCTATATACTCGGACTCCGCTGTAGAATCGGCGACAAATGGCTGCTTTGAACTCTTCCAGCTCACAGCTCCTCCATTGAGACAGAAAACATATCCATATTGCGACTTCCGATCATTCTGATCTGATTGAAAACCAAAATCAGCATACCCTCGGATGACAAGCTCCTTGTCTTCTCCATACACCAGGAACATATCCTTAGTTCTTCTCAGATACTTAAGGATAGTCTTAACAGCAGTCCAATGCTGTTCTCCTGGATCTGCTTGATATCTGCCTACCATGCTCAATGCATAGGAAACATCAATCTTGGTACATAACATGGCATACATGATGGATCCTATAGGCGAAGCATATGGGATCTTGCTCATCCTATCTTTCTCCTGTTGTGTCTGGGGACACATTTTCATAGAAAGATGTAAGCCATGTGACACTGGAACCAATCCCCTCTTGGATTTTTCCATACTAAATCTATTTAGTATCTGGTCAATGTATGTACCCTAACGTAGTCCATGCAGCCACTTGGATCTATCACAAATGATCTTGATCCCTAGAATGTAGGCTGCTTCTCCTATGTCCTTCATGGAGAAACACTCGTTCAACCGGTCCTTAACTGACTGTAAGGCTGGTACGTCGTTTCCAATAAGCAATATGTCATCAACATATACCACTAGGATGACGAACACATTCCCATTAAACCGCTTATAAACACATGGCTCACATTCGTTCTTAATGAAACCAAATTCCTTTATGGCTTCATCAAATCGAATGTTCCATGATATGGATGCTTGCTTCAATCCATAAATGGATTTATGCAACTTGCAAACCCATTTGGCTTCACCTAGTGTCACAACACCTTCTAGTTGTGTCATATAGACATCTTTTTGAAGGTTCCCGTTAAGGAATGCTGTTTTGACATCCATCTGCCAAATCTCATAGTCATGGTAAGCTGCTATGGCAAGTATGATTCTTATGGATTTAAACATGGAAACTAGCGAGAAGGTTTCATCATAGTTAATTCCTTAACACTGTCTGAATCCTTTAGCCACTAGCCTTGCTTTATAGGTGCTAACTTGACCTTCCATGTCCAGCTTTCTTTTGAATACCCATTTGCATACAACAGGCTTTACATCAACTGGCTCATCAAACAGATCCCAAACTTGGTTCTGATACATGGAATCCATCTCAGAATTCATAGCTTCTAGCCATCTTGCAGCTTCTGAGCTTTCTACTGCTTCCTTGTAGGAGAGAGGTTCATCATTTTCCAACAATAATGATTCACCAACCTCGGTGACTAGGAAACCAAATCTCTCTGGTTCCCTTACCTCTCTTGAGCTCCTACGCAGTACTTGTGTTTCTGGAACCTCTTCCACAGGGACCTGTGGAACCTGTTCCTGTACCAACTCCTATGTATCTTGAGCATCAACTTCGTCGAAGTCAATCTTGCTCCCACTATCCTTCTTAAGGATGTACTCCCTCTCAAGAAAGACGGCTTGTCTGGTGACAGTCACTTTCTTGTCCTGGGGGTTATATAGGTAATATCCTTTCGTTTCCTTGGGATATCCTATAAAGATACACTTCATGCCCTGGGGTGCTAGTTTGTTGCCTGAGAAGGCCTTAACAAACGCCTCGCATCCCCATACACGTGTGTGCGAAAAAGTGGGTATCCTTCCATTCCATAACTCGGATGGAATTCCATTTGCCACCTTAGTTGGTACTCGGTTTAATGTGTATGCTGCAGTTTTTAATGCATATCCCCAAAAGGATAATGGAAGATCCGCATGACTCATCATCGACCTCACCATGTCCAACAAGGTGCGGTTCCTCCTTTCACTAACACCATTCTACTGTGGTGTATAATTAGGAGTGAGTTGAGATAGAATCCCAGACTCCCGTAGAAGATCGATGAACTCTTGGTTCAGATATTCTCCACCTCGATCCGATCGAAGCTTCTTTATCTTCTTAACAAGTTGATTCTCTACTTCATTCTTGAATTCCTTAAATTTTTCTAAGGACCCTGACTTATACCTCATTAATTAGACATAGCCATATCTACTCAAATCATCAGTAAAAGTAATAAAGTAAGAATATCCACCTCTAGCTTCTACTGGAAATGGTCCACACACATCTGTGTGTACCAATCCTTGAAGCTCTGTGGCCCTTTCACCTTGTCCACCAAAAGGCGGCTTGGTCATTTTTCCTTGTAAACAAGCGTGACATCTATCAAGTGGTTTTAGCTCAGTAGAGTCTAAATAGCCATCTTGGCAGAGCTTTGTCAAGCGCTTCTCGTTCACATGACCAAGGCGGTGATTCCATAACTGGGTGATGTATGAGTCATGTGAGTTTGTTTCGTTATCGATTGCCAACACTTGGTTTTCGTAATTTAATACATACAAACCATTATTCAAATGTGCCATACCATAACATACGTTATTCTTATAAAAGAGACAACCCTTATTTCCAAACTTGAAAATAAATCCATCAATATCCAAACAAGATACATAAATTATGTTCTTGGTAACACTAGGCACAAAATAACAGTTTTGTAAAACCAAAATCATGCCACTTGGTAATGAGAGGTGATAGTCGCCAATAGCGAACGCAGCCATCCTTGCGCCATTGGCAGCTCGAAGATCCACCTCTCCTCCAGCGATCTTTCTAAATCTACTTGGTTCCTACATTTGAATAAAGATGTGAGCCCCACAAGCTGTATCTAATACCCAATGTGTAGAAATAGAAATATTGCACTCGATAACGAACGCACCTTTAGCGTCCCCACGCTTCTGGGTGTAGTTCCTCTTCCAGTGGCCCTGATTGCCACATGCAAAACACACTGCTTCCCGTTCCTTGCCCTGTATCTGGATCTTCCCCTTCTTGGAGGGACGGTGCTCGGGGGCTTCAGACCGTTTATAAGTCTTTGGCCCCTTTTCCTTGTCCTTCCTTTTCCTGTTCACCATAAGGACCACGGGTTTGTCACGCCCCATGTCCTTATCTACCTAGAAAATCAAGGTCAGAAGCTCCGATAGACTCTTCTCATTACCGCTCATGTTATAGTTGACAATGAAGCTAGAGAAGGTCTTGGGCAATGATGATAGGATGAGATCTGTACACAACTCATCTGGGAATTTAATCCCTAAGATGTCCAAGCGTTCACTGTAGCCAATAAGCTTGACCACATAAGGCCCAGCTGGCGCAGACTCTCCAAGCTTCGTGGTAAACAAAGCATTGGAGATCTCATACCTCTCTTGTCTCGCCTTCTCTTAGTATAGATCTTTAAGGTGAGACATCATTCTATACGCATCCATGTTTTCATGTTGCTTCAAGAGCTCATTAGACATGGCCAATAGCATGAAACATTGGACATCTGTGGCATCATCCATGTGTTTCATGTAGAGAGATAATTCCTCATCACTAGCCTCTTTCCCAGGCGCAACTGGAATAGGCTCTTCCAGTACATATAATTTTTTTTCATGGTGAAGGATGACGCGTAAACACCTCTGCCACTCTTGGAAATTGGTGCCGGTGAGAAGGTTTTCTTTTTCGAGTATGGTGCGCAACGATATGTTTGAAGTCATTTTCTTTCCGTTTATGCAATTTAAGATGAGCACAGGTTTAGTACTTTATTATAAAAATTGAGACAAATAAATAAATTAATACTTATTAGTCTCCCACTATTTTATCGAAATCCAATAGCCCTCACCATTGACTTCAGAATATTCTATTGCGTGAATATTCTAGTGGCAAGGATCCATATTGCCCTTCGCATTACCCCAACTAGGGTTTGTCAAGCAACTTGAAGGGTTTTAAGAAGGCATTCCAAATGCCAACTGCATTAACTCACAGTTCCTTGATCCACTGAGTGGACTCCCCAATCCTAAAATCCTTTTGGATTTCCTCAACCTTTGCCTCTTGGTCACACCATGTCTTGCTGTGGCAGTCAACCCTTGATGCGAACCAAGTCAAGTCAACCCAAAACCTTGAATTAGAATTCCCCGATAATTGAAAGCACCCCAACTAGGGTTGGTCAAGCACTTTGAACTATGGTTCGATTCTAACAAAGAGTATGGAAGGCTATGCCGACTTAATATTTATTTTGAGGGATTTTATCCTTATAAGTAAATTGCCATTTTATTATCTTTTATTACATGCTTTTTAATATTAAGTGGGATATACTTAAGTGATTAACCATGTCTAAAGAAAATATTTACGTATAATAGAATTTTATTTTAGTTCCATCTTTCATGCTCGTTTAATTCATTAATTGTGTGATCGTGACAATACACCCACAATAAATAAACCATGCAACTGATAGAAATAAAACAAATGGTATGATCATAAGAATTTCTATTGGTTAGTTTATCTAGAGGTTGATAAACTAACCCAAAACCTAGGGGAGAAACACCTTGAACCTTTTGGGTTCATGTTTACAGCTTTCCACCTGTCCACCTTTGTATATCCTTGGATTGGTTTCACCTTGGCTCCTGACTTGAGCCACCTCCACTAGCTTTGGAGCTCCATAAATTACATATGCATTTATCTCACACGCAGGTGAGGGGAAAAAAGGGGTTTTTACATAAAATAATCCTTGGGCGCGCAGGCCCTACATATTAACGAGGAGATGGCTCGCAGGCCAACAAATTTAATTTAAATAAATAAATTAAAAGAAACCATTCACATACAAAGGTCTTGGTCTAGCTCATGATCATTCATACATGCAACGATATTTACGCATAAATAAAACTAGCATTCAATTCTTTAATCGTTCTTGTTTAAGATAAATCAAGCTCGAATCAATTAATTATCTTTAATTAATCAATCCTTTTATCTTAAATCCCTTTTTCTAAATTTCCTTGAGATTCTCATCCATCATAATTTTAAAAAAATAAATTCATTTAAAATTATCCTTGTACATAACTTGTACCTTGGTGGCAACCCGGTGAATTCCCATTTATTACACAGATGTTAAATTAAACATATATATATATATAACACCTATCACGTGTTGTGCCTCAGCTTTACGCCTGCACCATGGTACGCGTCTCAAGGGTCTGTATAATATAATAATAAATTTTAATAAATCTGTGTAATTTGGGTGAGTACACGGCGTGTAGTTCCGACTACACGGCGTGTACTTTTTCTTCATCGTCCATATGAAGTACACGCCCGGGGATAAGGCGTGTTAATGTACTTCGGAAATTTTCGGAGTACACGGCGTGTACAGTGGGACACACGCCGTGTAGTTTCCGCGTTACACGGTTTCTAGCCGGGCAGGCCTTGTACGGAGTACATGACCCAAACCTAACCTGAAGGGACTACACGCCTTGTTCATTGGACCACACAACATGTATTCCGGAAACCGTGTGCCACCTGTTTCTGGTCAACACACGGTGTCTTAAATTCTTAGAAAGAATCCAATACACGACCTGATTTGGCGGATCAGTCAATGCATTGAACCTAGACTACATGGCGTGTACTTCCGAATACACACCGTGTATTCTGGTGTTATATGTCCAGAAATGTTTGGCTCCTCCGGATGAGTTCCTCTATTTTATTTTAATCAAAATTAAAAGAAAAAAAAACGTTTCTGTGAGGTGAACGAGAAACGAGGGAGGAGGAACAGATCTCGAGATTCAGATTTCCAGAACGATTAAACATGAATTGAAATAACTAAATTATTAAATGCGTAAATCACCAACGAAAAACTAAATAATTATAACCAACGATATGACCCCTCTGATACCACTTGAAGGTTCCGGGCGCAGCGAAAGCGCGTTGGTGGGTTTTTCCAACTTTAGTTTTAACGTTAAACAACGTTCAATCTGAGATCTGTCATGATATAAAACGCCGAATCTTCGGAATAGAATGAAGAACGAAAAGAAAAGAAGAGTCCCGGAACCCTTGAGGAGGATCATCATATGTTGAGTATAATTAATTTAATTAATGCATAAGAATTACCTCGTTGGAATTCTTTCTTCATTGATGTGTCCGGTCACGATTCGGTGATCCGTCGTTGCGTCGTAGAATCCAAGTGTAGGATTCCTCTAGCGGTGATCCACACATGTGTCACGTATCTCCGGACGTCGCCGAATAGATATCCGGGTGCTAGCGTGGAAGAACCTTCATTTATGATGTCCGCCTTCGACCGCCTTGATCCGGTTGAGGATCTTGCTCTCGTAACTTGAGAGCGTTCTTGGTGGAAAGGGAATACTCTCTTGGCTTGAGAGTATTTCCAAATCCATTGTGCACAACAAAGGCCCTTTAAAATGTTGGGGTTGTGAGGATATTTATAATCATTTTTGAGGTTAATAGAGTTATGACAATAAATAAACACGTTACGCATTTTATTTATTTCATTAACTCTTATTGAAAACCCCCCATGTCGAATTATTAATTCCTTGACATGCGCCCACACTAATTATAATAAATATCATTTAATAAAATAATATTAAATCCTCAAAATCCCAACTGGAAAAACTACACGGCGTGTAATAGTTAATACACGGCGTGTACTTGTTTTCCATAAAACTACACGGCGTGTATATTTAATATACATGGCGTGTACATTTATTTTCCATTTTTTTTTCTCCACCACATTTATTAGACCTTGAGTAATGACTATTTATTTCTTAAATAAATTTAACTGCATTACTCGCTAATAAATATATTATTTCGTCCACAATATATTCTCTCGAATAACTAGTGTCAAAATAAATGCGATTAGACATCCTTAAGTAATTATTAAACCACAGTCAGGAATAATATTTATTTAACTTGCTAAATTAATATTTAACTGAGATACATGGACACACATAGTGTGTGACCCTCTAGGCCTCTTTCTCAGTGGCATTAGGCTGAGCTTGCCTAAAGTCAAAGGTTAGCGTCTAGCAACATGCCAAATCACCCATAAAGAAAGATGTTAATGCCGCAATGACTTGTTACATCCTACGAACACATACGGTGTAATATAATCCCTTTGTCTCGATATCTCCAATCAAGCGGGTTGCATGCTAGTGCCATCAACCCTTGTGCTTGATTATTCTTTCTTTGACTTCCCGTAATTGAACATGCCCATACCTTACCATGGCCATGGATTTATTTAGGCTATATCAATTTCATCAAAGGGCCTGAGATATCTACTTCTGTTATGGAACGGAAGGGACAAATCTTTTCTCGCATTATCTATTAATGAGGTATTACTCGTGACACACCCAACGTATCCTACCTCGCTGCGAACAGTGTGTCGTCACAGTTTTCGTCAATACATCTAAGTGAGTGAGTTGTAATACCCATTAATAATAATCTTAAAGTCTAAGGATCAATACACACGTCTGTAGATAGGAACATCCAATGAAACTATGAAATGTGGATTTCCTACTGGCGGGTCTCGTTCTCATAATATCCTCCTGGATATTACCAAGGGCGCACACCATGAGAAGGTGCCTCAATGTTTTATGAGTCCTTACCCCTAATGACCTGTATTATTTATGTCCCTCAAATAATGTCATCCGGACATAGAACATACATTCAAGAACATTGTTATGGCACTTACGGGTTCTCATCATAGCAGGGATCTGCTACGACCCTTTAATGAAACAGCTGTCCTTAGGACATTATCACATGACATGTCACACAGAAGAACAATCAAGATGTGATAAGGCTTTTATTTAATGAATAAATTACAAAGTAGTTGGTTCTAGACCACCAACTCCAACAGTTTTCCTATAAATATAGTGCCTCCATATCTTCGAAAAAATACAACTATAGCCAACTCGAGGTCATGAAAAGTATAATTATACTAATGAGACTTCAACTAGAATGATTCATAACCAATAACCTTGTAAATTTTCATGATAATTCACCCATTCCCTTTCAGAGATGTGTCACTAAAAATAATGAATCCATATCTGATAGAGGGTGGAGTTAATACAAGTACCATAACCAATATATTATTTATCTCTTGGAAGATTTCTTCACAATCCATTTTCTTAGGTGACCATGGCCCCTTTATTATTTAACATAGATAATGTATTATAAATTTGTGAAATTTTTTTCATAAACCGCTTATAATATCCTGCTAAACAAAATAAACTCGGAATATCAGTTATTGTTGTATGATGAGGCCACTCATTAACAAACTTTGACTTTGCTGGGTCAACTAAAATTCTATCATTGGTTACAATGTTCCCCAAGAAAGATACTTGGGGTAACCAAAATTCACATTTGTTGAACTTTCAAAATAACCCATCATTCCGTAGAGTATTCAATATAAACCATAGATGATCCTCATTCTCCTTTTGAATTTTATAATATATCAGAATATCATAAATAAAAAATGGAACAATGTTATCACGGTAGTCCTTAAAGACTCTATTCATTAAATCCATAAAAATATCAGTAGTATTAGTCAAGTCGAAGGGAATAAAAAAATCATAATCTTCATATCTTCAATGGAAGGTAGTTTTTTTGGAATAACTTCATTCTTCACACTCAACTGATGATAACTAGATCCAAGATCAATATTAGAGATGAATTGAGCCCCACGAAGACCGTCTAATAGATCATCAATAATCAAAAGAGGGTACTTGTTCTTCACTTTGATCCTATTATGTTCTCTATAATCAATTCATAGTCGCATCGTTCCATACCTCATCTATACGAAGAGAACAGGTTCTCCCCTGTGAGACACACTTGGTTAGATAAACACCTTGTACAAAAGACCTTGATATTTTTTCTTTAATTCTTCCAGCTCCATATTTTATATTCTATATGGGGTCTTTGATATTATCTTGGATCTAGGAAAAAGTTCAATGGAGAACTCTACCACTATTCTGAGGGGAGGCCCAGGAACCTCCTTATGAAATATGATAATGTATTCATGAATGATGGGGACGTTTTACATACATATACATTCTTTTTCTTCTATATAATCACAAATAATTACCATACAGAAGGGAATGAAGTTTTTTCCAGACAAACCTCGGGTAAAAATATATCTCCATCACATCCAGATAGGGATATCATTGCTCGAAAACCACTTACATAATACATTTCGAAAATACTGGGATGTTTTCATATATTTTAAGAATTCTATAATATTCTTCCTAATATTTTCAAATCCTAGTTTACCCAATTAACTAAACCATCCTTTGATATCGATTATGGAATCCTACCATTTTAGTACATAACATTACATTGCGTTGTACAAACAGAGGATCTTTTAATTTCTAGTTTCTTGGAAATGTGGTTCATAATACAAGAAAAAAATAAAATTTATTCTAATCTAATTTAATGTATTTATAAAAGGATCATCATAATTATAATAACTGCATCTCATAAGATATGTATGTACATAAAAGGAAAGGGTTAGCATAAGGAAGAGTAGAGGAAATCAAGGGGAAATAATATACATGTTATCATGAAAATCATCGATAAGAATGTGATGAATATCATAAATGAATGGTAAAGAGGAATATAATAATAAATATACATGAATCATAACATTTAAATGTGAATACAATATTTAAACAATACATTTATAAGCATATCAACAAGATTTTTCGTCAAGGTGTTATAAATATCACATAGGTTGTCCACCAAGGTATCGTAAAACATGTCATATATAAAGATTAAAATTGTTTCGCAATGCATCAGAGCACTATTAGGTTCAAACCTTCATATAGATTAATTAATGTGAGACACATAGACCAAAATAAAACATTTAATAAATAACACATTGGGAAAAAATATATACTGGTTTCATATAAAAATCCTAATGTTTTAATAATTTCTCAAAGACAATATCAATATGTCCTTTATAACCCATTGAAATGGAATTTGGGTTTCATTTATGTCAACAAAATAATCAAATAAATCATTTTTACATCTTGTTGAATACCCCTAGAAAATAAATAGGGTTGTGTGTTCAATAAAGTTAAATAAAAGGGATTTTCTCGAGGAGAAGAGAGAAATTTTGGGAAGTAAAATCGGCAGCATAATGGGTATAAGGCCTGGTTTTAGAAAATGGAAAAAATGACAGGGGACATGGGTCTATAATTAATAAAAGAATCTTAATAATGTAAAGGTATAGAATAAAATAAATTAAAATCATATTTTTTAAATTTGAAATACATTGCACATAAAAATGAAATTTGAAAGAAAAAGAGAAGTTGAGATTTCCCTTACGTAGAAGAGTAACTCCTAAAACTCATCGATTGGGATCTTAGGGGATTGAGGACACCTTGTGAGGAATAATTGGGAGGTAAAAATTGTATATGTTCATAGAGGAAGAAATGGGATAAAATGGAAATGGAGAAAATTGTGGTTATTTATAGAAAATGTTGGGGATTTGATTATTAGTTTCTAAATGAAGGATTTGAACACCTAGATAGTGGTAAATGAAAAACCATGGTCTTTCCCATGGTATTTTCACATGGTATTGGACACATAGATAATATTTTATTCCATTTTATCATAGAAGAGTTGACCAAAATTTCATATTACTTATATTGGAAAAGAAAATTAAATTTTTCATAAGATAACATCTTTAAAGTTAATGTTTAACATTTAGAATTTTGAAAGTAAATTATATATTTAAAAATTTATTATAATGTATTATAATAATTAATATTAATAAAATAAAATATTTTAGGTCGTTGATTAGGGTTAAATAGTTATTATATAATTATGAAAAAATTATGATGTCATTAAACATACCAACAAACTCAATCTGTATTTTTACTATTCATAGTAAAAAATTTATTTTATAAATTTCTCATAAATTCACCCTAACATAATTTCAAGGTGGTGATTTCAAAAATGATAATTATTTTATCATAATAATTCTCTAAATATGATAATTTTATCTTTTAAATAAAAATTCCTTATTTATTAAAAATAATAGCGGATGTAAAATGCATTGATGAATTTATGACACTTTGAAAAGAAATATTTATCATTTTTTTAAATAAGAGCGTTTTAATCATATTATTTCTTTAAAATAAACATTATTCATAATAAAATAGTTTACTATAATTATTATAAATTTTCTAAAAAGTAAATTTTGTTAAATTTTGTGTCTGAAAATAAATTTATCAACTTCCAACTCAATGATATTAAAAAAAAGTTCTTAAATTAGAAATTTATGGAATATAATTTTTATTTATTCAATGTAAATACAAGTAACTAATCCATCAATACATTAAACCTTATAACAACAAATTACAACCTAATGTTAAGGTGTGTGATGGTGATATATTCGTGGGTTGGCTTGACTAACATTGCCCGAGTGGTAATTTTCACTAACTTGAACTTCTCCCATAGGTGATTTCATTCAATCTTTATGTGTTTAAGCTCCTCTTGGGCTTCGTCAAGAGTGAATCCCAAAAATGATACCTCCCTCCAACATTCTAATAAATGGGTTGTGTACAACATGAATCTAATATTTGATGCCATTATTACTATTTTATGCATTATTTATCAATTGTCATTACAACATATAAACACTAATTACAACCTTAAAATTATTATATAATTTCAAATGGTCATATTAACCAACATTCATAATTCACCAATTGTAATATAACAGTCAAAACCTATTGGTGATATTTTAACTTATACTCACATCTTTATTAAGAATATGTAGTTTTGTTGAGTACATAATTATATAACCCAAATTTTTAGGAAAAAAATGTCATTGAAAAAAATTGGGATTGTTACAAGCTAATACCTCAGTAGTAGGTAGCTGATGGAAGGATTAGGGACCTGGGTGTGTGATACACTTCAAGAGAAGATAACATGATAGAGGTTTGGAGGCTTAGATCTCCCATGATGGATCTAGTTATTCATGGGAGAGATGGTGTTTCATTTGAGATGCTTGTAGACATCTTTCATGAGATTGTCAGACATTTTTTACTTTTGAGAGGAAGACAATTGATGGGCCACCCTTGAAGAAACAATGACTAAAATAGGTTTAGCCTGACCAAAGATGTGGCAAAGCAGTTTGGAGAGTAGCAAGTGGTGGAGTATTGTTCAATCTATTTCCTCCACTGCTACTAGAAAATAAGATATATGTAATGTTTTAATTGCAACAGGAAATTAACTCGTCACAAATAGTCCTAAAAAGGGAATTATTTGTGACAGACCAAATGATCTGTCATAAAATTCCTTCATTTTTGGGGGAGAAAATGTTCATTCACAAATACAATTGGCAGGAATTCCCCCCACCCATCATGAAAATCTGTTGCGACATCTAATATCGATGGATGTAGAATGTTGTCACTAATAACTATCGAGCATGGAAATTTTTCTGACAGACGTTATTTCCCATCTCGAATAATTTTGAGGAAACCATTTTTGTGATAGAATTAATTCAATAACAATTTTAATTGAATTTAAACATACGGCCTCCATTCTCCCTCTCACTCACATATCCCTCAATCTCCTAAACATCCCATGATGGATGAAGTCCAACTCTTCAAACTGAAGTACTCTATTGCATCTGATTTTTTTCATATCCGGGTTTGATTCATCTTGGTAAAAATTCCCCTTATCTCATCTTTCATTATTTTTTGTGTGATTTTTATTTTAACGTAGATGATTTAGTTTTGGAAATCTATAGGTTAAGAAGTATATCATATTTTCATGGTTTGTTTGGTATTTAGGTTTTATGTAAATTTATTATTCACTATTTTTGTGTAAACCGGTTCTGTATGAGTTATTTCAGTTGATTTTTAAGTATTTTTCCCATTATTTAATTTTGATGCGTGTGTGTGTGTATTAAAACATGTGAATATATAAATATATAATTTTTTTTTAAAAAACATATATGTTTTTTGATATATTTATATATATATATGTATGTATGTATGTATTTGATATATATATTTATTTAAAAATAGCGACAAAATATATTTTATATATTTATATTAATTAAGAAATCAAGTACTATATATATATATATTACCATATGAATATAAATATATAAACATTTTAAAATAAATTCTAAGGTTTCAAATAAATAAAGAAATATATATATCTACATAAAAAACTTCTAATGTTTTTAATATATACATATATGTATGTATATGAACATGTGAATATATATGTATATATATATATATATCTGTGTGTGTTTTTTTGAAAAAGGACTATACTTTTTGATATATATATAATCATTTAAAAAATGTATAACATTTTTGATACATTTGTATATATGTATGTATGTATATATATATCTTTGTGTGTGTGTGTTTATTTGATATGTATATTTAAAAAAACTTCTAAAATTAAATTTGATTAAGAAATCGTGTAATATATATATATATATATATATTAAAATAGGAATCTATATATATAAACATTATTAAATAATTATAAGGATAGTTTAATGTGTGTGTGTGTGTGTGTGTGTATATATGATTATATGGATTGGATGTGGATATTTGTTTAAAAAAAAGTAAAAATAGATTTGATGTATTTATTTTAATTAAGAAATCATGATATATAAATATATATTCATTATTAAAAATGTAATAATGATTTCAATAATGAGTAATAATCATTAAATAATTTATAATAATTAATAATTAATTAGTCAATATTATTAATAAATAGTAAAAATTATTTTTAATTACAAGTATTATTAATAATTTGAAAATTTGAGGAAATTTGGATAATATGTAATAAGTTATAAAAGGAAATTTTTGAAATAGAAGTGATTATTAAAATTTAGTAATATTTATTAAAAATTCCATTATGAATAATAAATAATTAATATTACATAATAAATAATTATATCACCTAGTAATAATTAAAACATATTTGTAATAAATACTAAGAACTTCATTATACCTTGCAAAAAAATATAAAAAATAATAAAAACTATTTTAAATTCATAATAAATTATATAAATGTTATATTAAATAAAGTGATTAGTATTAATAATTCATATAAATGTTGTAGTGTATATTTATATAATTAATAAAATACTAAAAAGGTTTCCCACACATGTGATGTTACCAAACACCTGACACACACAATGTTATGTTGTGCCTATGGTAAACTCAGCATCCTCGGCCTAACGGTGATTTCATATTTATGATATGATAAACCATTATAGAGATACATCAATTCTTTAAAAAATATTATAATATAAATATTAAATAAATTAACATTATGCACAATGTTACCAAACTCCAAACAGACACAAACGTTTTTTCACATTTTGGATAAACACTACATCCCAGTCATAACAGTGGTCTCCAATTTTTCATAAGATACACGGTTTGAGAGATACTTAATTTTATTATAAAAAATTATAATAATAAAATTAAATGAATTACCCTCGCATGCAATGTTACCAAACACCCAATGCACACAAATGTTATGTCATACCAAGGGTAAACCCCATATCATGGAACTAGCAGTGGTCTCAGATTTCCCATATGAGATATCATTTGGTATATATTCCTTTATTTTTAGAGAATATCATGTGTGATATAATATATTTATTATTTTTATTCTTTTTTCCCCGAGTCTCTATGGTCCATGGAAATTAGTAATAACCCAACGACTCTATCCAATCATATTACACAATATATTTAAAGGAGTTATAATATAATATAAATTTAAGACTAGTAATATATATATTGTTTTTAGAAAACTATTTAATTAGATAGTACACACCTATTTATATTATACGATCATGATTGGATAATCATCAAGAAAATCCCAATTGATATGGTTTAAATCCTATCTACATTGAGGGTATTAAAACATTTATATCATTTGCATCATGGAATTTAGATTTTATTTCTAAAATAACAATTAAATTCTCCAATATGAAATGTGATCTTTGGAGATTCGATACGCTTGACAATGATGGACATCATTAACTGTATTTTGGTTTTCTGAAGATTATATTTTTTGTATCAACATGTTGAAAAAAATTAAGTACATAATACAAATTATTAGGCTCTAAATCCATCATTTTGTAATTTAGTACATGAGATAGTTGGTCCGTCTAGTCAAGACACAAAAACTCATAATGATATTCTAAATTCTTAATGAGAACCATCTCAATTTTAAAATTTGTTTAAATATGGTGAGTAGGCCTTATATTTGGGATTCCATATGAGAAAAAATGATGATGTTCCAAAATTTATGGAGATTATCCAAGATTTTGGAATGTAAAATTGTTACTTGTATCAGATTTTATCTTTGGTTAAATCGTTAATACATTTCGAAAATACCTTACCTGTAATCTTCTATGAATGTATGTGGTTGGTCCATAATCTTGGTCTTAGTTATTAAAATATTAATGCGTGTTCAAATGAATTAATCTTATATTGTGGTGATTATGAATCATTAGATAATTTTCTAAAAATTGGAGACTCTATGTATAAAGAGACACAAAAAGAAATGTCTAGATTTCCTATGAAATAGTTGAGGTATTTTCAAATTAAACCTCGTTTAACATGTTTATTTATGTATTGAAGCACAGTAAAATTGATAAAATAGAATAAATAAAATATTTTGATTAGTAAAATTTTAATTCATCCATGGGATGTTGATTCATGGAATCACATTGATCATATGGATCCTTATTTTTATTTAGAATGTTTTAATATATGGTTGGGTCTTTCGACTGATGGTTATTTTCCATTTGGATCTTACAATAGTCAATATTCTTGTTGGCATGTTTTACTTACTCCATACAGCTTAACTACATGGATTCGGATGAAGGAACCACATATATATTTGGAAGTATTAATTCCCAAAAATCCTAAGAGTAATATTTATGTTTATTTGAATCCACTAATTGATGAGTTAACTTAATTAGGGAACAATAGTTTGACTACATATGATATAATTTTATATCTGAATTTTACGCTGAAGGTTTCACTATTACGAAAGATTAGTGACTTTACAACATATGGTATGTTATCAAGATAGAGTACACCTGGTCTAAAATATTTTCTTCAGGAAATCGATAAAAAAATAATTTATGCTTGGTAATGGGAGAAGGACTATTTATTTTTTCTTCAATCGAATATTTATTCCTGAAGATCACCCTTTTCAAAGGAACATAAATAATTTTATAGAAGGTAGAATTTAAGTAGATGAATTTCTATTAGATCTCTCTAGTATTCAGTAAACATATATCCTCTTTTCATTACCTCAGGTTACTTCTTGACCGACCATAAATGAAAAAGGAAAAAAGTGGTTTTGGGAGAGATCATAAAGGGGAGTGTTTTTTGGGAACTTCCATATTGGTTCTATTTGTTGGTTCATTACATGTTAGATGTAATTCATATAGAGGAGAATATTTTTGATAACATATTTTATAACATTTCGGATGCACCTGGTAAGACCAAATATAATTTAATGTCACAATTAATCTTTTCCATATTTGTAGATGTACTGAACTTGAATTATTTGAAGATGAAAGATCACAAAATTTAATGAAGCTAAAGGTGAAATACACACTTTATAAAGAAATTCATTTATAATTCTATCAATGGATTAGATATTTGGGGTTATAATATGTTTATGCTCCTAATTTGTCTCACTATGTCAGAAATGGGTATGTTACTGGTTTAAAATGTCATGACTCCCATGTCATAATGGAATGATAACTACCTGTTATTCTTAGTGGGAAGTTGAATTATTCAATTTGGGATGTGTTAACCTAAATATCATATTTCTTCAAATATATTATTGTGGAATCAAATTATTATGGTTCATTAAGTATAATTTAAAAGGATGTTATCTTAATTTTATCTAAATTGGAGAAAATATTCCCACACAGATTGTTAGACTGAATAGAACTTTTAATATTTCATTTTATGAATGAAGATAAATATAGAGGGTCAGTACAATTATGATGGATGTAGTATTTTGAGATGTTTATGGTTAATTTAAATAAGAAATTACATAATAAATAGATAGTTTAAGGGTTAATTGCAGAAGCGTACTTATAGGAAGAAATTTCAAATTTATTCTCTTATTATTTTCAATAAAAATATCATTAAAATATAACCAGATGAGTTACAATGAGATAATGGTTTATGATGTCACAAATGACTATTTATCAGTTTTTTATCACCCTGAGCTTGGTTTTGGTGGTTATCATGACCAATGGATTTCAAATGAATAACTGCATAGTAATCATACACATGTTCTGCAGAATTGTTGAAAAATGACACGATTTTTGTAGTATGTACTAATTTTCATTATTTTGATAAATTTTTACAATAGATACTGTTATTTTCAGTATTTTTTTGACTATATGATGAACTAATAATAAGAATATACAAATTTCATCTGGTGCTCGTGAGGAACATCATCAAAAAATCATATTGGTTTAGATGACTTGTAAGTTATGTTTCTTTCATCAGAACAGTAATTCAAATTTTTAATAATGTCTATTATTAATAATTTTTATTGTTTACAGGAAAAAAAACATGAAAATAAAATTGATTATAAATTATGTGTTCTCAAAAACCATCCCTTTAAATTGGTAAAATATTATAATGTGAATGTTGTTAATGGATATTGATTCCATACATGCATATATGGTGACTCAAAGAAATAAATGAATAGTGTTTTTTTGTTTACAATGATATCATAATATATAAATTGAATTTAACTTTTATGGTATACTAGATGAAATAATTGATTTATGTTATCTATGACCAAATTATGAAATAATGTATAAATGTTATTTATTTGATACTGATCGAGTGTTGCGAGTTCATCCAAAAAATGGAGTCATTGTCATTAAATATAATATTTTTCTTGAATCTAATGGTCTATTTTTTTGGGAACATGAAGTACATAAATTTATTATGAAAATTAATGTTCTTTTTTCAAAAATTTGAATCACTGGTGGAGTGTAATAAAAAAGAATTCACGTGAAAATTAGTTAATAGAAATTGAAAATGGTTCTATGAATGTGAAACATATTGAAATTTCTCAAGAAAATCCCCAAATACATCTATTAAATGATGGGATATATAAATCGTTTGTGAAACCCAACAGTTAAGGGCTGATGATATTGATAATGTTGATAACGTAATAGGGGATGATGAAACTAAAAGTCATATAGATGTTGATGGTTATAAATATGAGGATAAATACATTTTACATGATGAAAATGATGAAGAATATTACAATTGATGTATTATATTTAGGTATTTATTAGTTTTTTATATTTGAAATTTGTAATAAAAATTATTTATAGGTAATATTTTTTTTCCAGATGGATGGACTCTATGATCTATTTTGTTCCTTCATTGATTCCATTAATTATATTTTTTTTTATTTTTGATATCCATATTAACATTTATTGGTAGGTAATAATATATATTATTCATGATATTTATTAGTTTTTTATATTTAATATCTATTTTAACATACATTTATAGGGTAAATTATTATGTTATGGTATTTATTTACAGGTAATTATTATATTCTTGTATTAATTATCTTTTTATATTTTATATATGTATTAAAAATTTATTATAAATAAAAATATTATATTACGGTATTTATTAGTTTTTTATAATTTATATTTGTGTTAAAAATGTCTTTAAGTAATATTATTTGTTTTAGATGGATCAAGATACTCTCGACGATCTATTTTGATCTATCACTGAAATCGATCTTTTTGTAGATAAACTGAGTTCATCTGATACATAGGATTCTGTTCCTATTAGAAGTGGATACAGTCTTGTTCGACTGATGATTTTAGACAATATTCTAGATAGATTCCCTTCTCTTGATTTTGATCCTCATTTATGCAGTTATGTTTAATTGTTTATGATATTTATTTTATATTATGTTTTTTATTAATTTTGGTAATAATATTATCGTTATTTTTTTTATTTTCATAGTCTATCCAATTATGATATTGGATAGGCCGGTGTGATTTGATGAAATTATTTTTCTAATCCCTATGTCTCGTGGGACTAGGTTCCCATCATTGTTCATTAGAAGATTTTCAACCACCAGATTTTAAGTTATTAAATTTTATATACTATGAAATATTTATTTAAGCACTGGTATTTTTTTTAATTGTCTTCCAAAAATTATTTTCTCTGACTGCTGAGATCCAAAAACATTCTATCCAAGAGGAATGGTAGATTTTTATATATGATCCTTTTCATATATTTTTATATAACCTCTAAAAGCGAGCTATGGATTGCGCTTATGAAACTATTTTCAAGTTGTCTTGCATCTCCCAGTGATGTCAAAATTTATTTTCATGGGTATGTGACGGATTTTTCATCAATGTCTAGGAGATAATTTTAGGAGGAGATCATCATCAGGACATCATAGCTTCGAGAGTAACGAGGTCAGATATAGGGCCAAAAGCACTTCATTTAGCACACATCGATGACATATGGTATGTGATATTATTTATTGTTATACATATACTTTACATATAACATGTTTTTAAATGATTATGGTCACTATTTACCTAACTATTACGGGGTTTCCGGTCTATAATAAGATGTATACTAATCCCCGTATAGAATAAATTATAGGAGACTGACAATTCTATATTTTGGTATATATTTTTTTAAAAAATATATCACTAATATTAATTTATTTTTTATTCTAATTTTTAATTATATTTGAACAAAATTTATAAGTTTGTGACTTCTCATTCATGATAGAGTCAATCCAAGAGAGAAGAAAAATCCACTAGGGATTCAGGTTTTGATGAGTGGGATTTGATATAGGTTACTTTTAATGGTGTCGAGAAAGGTAAGGTGATTAGTATTTGTTCTCAACTGACACCTACAAGTTATTATGTTACTTATGTGATGTCATCAATGAGATCGAAGGGAGCTCATAGAGGGTCATCATCGATTACATAATCCGTCGAACAATATGAGAAGAAATTGATAACTTAGGATGGGGTGATGCAATGTATAGAGGGAGAGCGGGAGGAGGAGCATGAGTAGCAGTGTGTGATATATGAGAAGATTTTGGGGTATATGTGACAGCGTTCGTTCCGCATTGGTATAGAGTTTCCTACCCATTATCCTTTGAGTGACCCCCCACTTGATACCTGTTGATTTTGTTTGATTTTTTATGACTGTTTAATATTTTTTCATGATAAAAATCTTATGTAAAATATAATGTATTTATGTTTTATTTATTTTTAATATTTTTTAATTATTTTAAATTTTATAACTAGTGCTATTTTAATTTTTTTTATATTTTGTATTTTTTTTAATTATTAATTTTGATGGATCATTTTACCAATCACAATTGGTTATTTGCAATGGACCCATCATAATTAGTTATTTATGAAAGACCCATCACAATTAATTATTTAGTAGATTCTCAAAAATTATTTACGATGGATGTGTTATCTGTCACAAATACTAAGTATTTTTGACTGACTGTCGAAAAAAAACTAAATGGTGACGTTGTTTTTTGCGACCTCTCATTAGTGAAATGATCCCATCACAAATTTCTTTTTCTTCATGGAGTCCTTTTCTAATAAGACACCAAATAAATGCACAATCCATTAGTTCAATACCCCTTGGGGGTCCATTCCAGGCTCAGGGAGTTGGAGGAAGGGGGAAAGGATAGATGTAGGCTGGAGGGGCCTATAACCTAATAGGCTCCAATGATGATTAGCGGTACACTCTATGTCCTTTATACTTTTCAATGGTATTTTTGACACATTTTTGTGGTTATATATTCTTGCTACTTCTTTCTTAGGTCTTATTAATGGTTACATGGGGTGTCAGTAGATTTGTGTGATGGTGTCGTTTGATATAGATATAGACTCACAAGGAAGAGGGACACTTTCACCACTAAGAAGTTTTCTTATAATGAGATACAAAACTATGTGGGTAAGTCATTTCCACCAAAAGAAGATAGTTTTGAGGTGTGTCAATCAAGTTCATTTGACTTTTGTGTTTAGGGGATGGGAAAATGATGGACTTTCATAGCTGGTCCCGGTGTTACCAGCGGAGGCTTATTTTTTCTTGGCCCTTTTCCTGGTGGTTCCTACATAGAGGTTCAGTGACTGAAAACTTTTTCGATAGTGTGCAATTGTCATAGGGAGGGGAGTTACCATCATGGAATCTTTTCCATAGTGGATGGGATAACCTATATTATTTTTATAATATGGTTTGGATGACTAAAATCCATTGTTAGAGACTCGAAACCAGTGGGTGTGGATGTATTTCAAGATTGTGGGGTGGATGTTTCGTCCTCTGAGAAGTGATCCTTGGTAGAGAAGTACCAGATCATGTGTGTGAGGACACAAACATTTCTTTCCAGTTGGCTAGTATAACCCTTGGGGAATTGGATTTTATAAACTTTCAATTTCATATGGTTGTGTTGTTGTTCCTCCAACATCATCATAACACCTTTTGTGTTCTTGTTCATTGGGCCCTATAAGCCACCATTGTACTGGTCAGATCTTGTAAGAGGCGGTGTTTGTGTACCTAGATTTGCTTCTAATTATATATTTTGAGGGTGGAGATCATATAGCGGCAAATGACGACTATTGGGTTGTATCTATATTAGTGTATAGTTAGCAAGGTGGGTTTCATCTAGACCATGAGAATAAAAATAGGTTTGGTGTTTGGTTTTTTTGACCAAACATAGTTGAGTAGACTTGTTCACACATTATTTTAGGATTTTGACCATGTTGAGATAGAGGGTGGGTGTGGAGTATCCTTCAGAGGTTCCCCTAAGTGTGTCTTGGTAGACAACATGGGAACCCACTGTTGAGAACACTAACATGGTAGTCCTAGTGGAGATCTCATTTTTCCAAATTTGTGTAGGATTTTTATTTTCAAGTGAAAAATTATTAAATAGGGGAGGGTGTAATGACTCGAGTTTTTTCGAGTAAGACTTTAAATATTTCTAGGAATATATCTAAAGACAAACAATAATTCGGTGCATAATTTTGGGTTCGAAGAACCTTGGTGTGGTGATATTAAATATCTTACCCCTAGTTCTCACTTGCAGTAGATGATGGAAGGATCCCCACATTGCGCGATAGATAACATAAGGCCGAACCGAGAAGAGAAGGCACACTCGATCCTAGTTTT
The DNA here is from genome assembly GCA_963277665.1 of Viscum album. Taxonomy (NCBI): domain Eukaryota; kingdom Viridiplantae; phylum Streptophyta; class Magnoliopsida; order Santalales; family Viscaceae; genus Viscum; species Viscum album. Next base: position 350,339,272 of record OY728140.1, read on the forward strand.
TATGCCAATCATCATCGGACTAAGCTATAGTGGATTCTGATCATTCTATTAGACCCGAATATTTAGTGCATCACCATGAGGTACATATATTTGTGATATTTACATTCTGATCCTCTTTGATGTTTTTTAGTGTTTCTGAGAATTATTAAGACTTATTTAGATCCTCTGGGGGTAGACTTGTAGATTTTAGTGGAAATTGGGGTGTTTTGGGTGGCTCAGAGGGGATTCCCATTTGTAATTCCCAATCAAACAATGTTTATTGTAGGATCACATGTTTTTTTCTTACCATTTAGGGAATATTTCTTTTGGATACTACATGCCATGTACAGGGGGTACATACCCTATAGTAAGCCTAGACCATGTCGTCGAGGACATGGGCAGCCACACCTTGTAAACGTATATGGTTGTGTTAATGTAAAAGAGCAGAGTACATGCATACATGGTTTTGGACATGGGCATGGGATAATGAAACATCCGTGTTGTTGGAAATATAAGAAACATTGTTTACTGAGGGTACACGTCATGTGGGATGACATAGATAGTCGACTACATAATGATGAGGACACAAACATGGGATCAGTCAGGGTTACCTGTCGTGTGATACATGTACATGACATGTAGTCTCTTTGTACACATAGAGTTCTGAGAGTGGACATCACATGGGGTGTATGTATAGATACACATCATTCAATTTGGTTACATGTAGTGTAATCCTGATGGATATTTCTCCTTTGTACATCTCCTTCTTTGGGACTCAAATTTTTTTCTACGAGTAGCCTTTCTGAAGCATTGTTACATGTGGTATGTGTTGTTGGACATGGTTTTGGAATGCGATATGGGATGGAATTTGAGGATGTAAGGTTTCATGTTATCATCCAATGGACCCGTAGAATTTTTGTGAGTTCCCTTATTCTATCCATATGAGGGTACATTGTGAAATTATGTCCTCCATACAAGATTATGATCCCCTTGAAAAGATGATATCAGATAAGGTTAGTGTATCCCTATGTTTGGCTAGGGTGTGATCCATTATCATATAGAATTTCCGGGATTGGTGTTTAGGTATCATCATGACCTACAAGGATGGAGAGCCACTATCATGTGGTTTATCTTAATGGGGTTTTTTGGAATCGTCAAGTATACAATTACCTAGCTAGTGGGTAGTTCCAGTAGGGTTTGTTGTTTCGTCATGAGTATGATCCCCTCCCTAGTGTTTGGACTTGAATTTCGTTTTTTGTTATCTCATTGTGTTCCTTGGAATGGTCCCCTATTGTTGTGTCTTGGTTGAGTCTCGACTGGGTATGTGGCATCCCCCAGTGTCCTGAGTGTGATCCCTGATCTAAGTATTAAGATCTCTGAAGATCCATATTAAGTTCATGGGGTCCCCCAGTGTTCCTGGGTGTTATCCCCAGTTTGTGTGGGGATTTATATAGGATTATATATTTACATTCTTGGGGAAGTTACCTGATGAGAATTTTCTTATGGATTTATTCCACTTTGGATAGCGGGGGCATGCTATCAACTTAACAATTCCAGATGGAGAGTGTTATCTTGGATGGTCCATAAAGGACGGTAGGGTTTCTACCAATGAAGTATATCTCTCAGTTTTTCCATTAACAATTAGAGAGCCATATCTGATGGAGGGTTATCTCTCATATGATATCCATCAAGGATTATTGGGTTGTTTCTGATCAAGTGTGATCACTCGAACGAGTTCCATCTGGGATGGTAGGAATCAGGGTGTGAGATCCCCCGAATGAGAATTTCTCTTAGAGAGCTGAGTTGAATTATGTGGTCTTTTATGAGGTTGGGACCTCATGATACTTAGAGTCTATGATGAGTATATCTATGTTATTATGGGGTTTGTTGATCTGATGCCACTGATCTTGACCGACACACCATGTGGATTGTGCTAACCAGTCATGTATAACTGAGGAGTGGACGTGGTGTGGTTGATCTCCCTTACATGGATTTACTCCTATGGATTTGGGTCAAACGGTCTATTTCCTTTTAGTTTCTACTTTTCATTTTGGTTTTGGGTGTATCTACTAAGTATTGTTATACTCAACCCTATATAGTTCCTATCGACATAGGTCGCGTCTTATGCAGATGATGGGCCTTTCGGTAGGGTCCTATGAGGACATAGAGAAGGCGGAGCATAGTGAGCTTGATAGACTGATGTGTTTACCATTTTTTAGAAAAGGATTATTTTTGAGGTTTCATTTGAAAGTGGTCCCATAATTTTAAGCTGGGTGGATTCTTTTTTAGTTTTTGGTGGGCTTGTATTTTTTTCATTTTTACCAATTAAAGTACTTATCATACTCTTATATTGGATAGACATAAGTATGATTTTATTATATTTGTTTTCTTATAATTACTATATTTTTGTATGGAGATATATGTTGTAAAGGGAATACATGTACCATGGCATAAGGCATCATATCTATCTAATATACCGACTCAGTGTTGGTTTCCATCCCCTAGCATATTGGAGGAAGGCTTGGGGTCATTATTGCTCGAGCCCCTCTAGGCCAAGTAATGAAAATAAATATAATAGACACTCTATGGATGAAATTAATTATTGATATTAGTAGTTGATATAAGTATTTTAGATAATATGTGTATATTATTTAAAAAATATTCTTTCTCTAGACAAACCTAATTTTTTATTTATGAAATGTATGTGTTCTCTTTCTATAATGTTTCAAAGCTTTCAAGATGACTATTCAAGTTATGTGCATGATCTATGTAACAACCCAAGCTTCTATTGTACGATTCTCTTTGAATAATACAATAGTGTGTGATGTACGCTACACCAAGTTCAAGCGCACCACGACCTATCAAACTAGCCATTTAAAAAGTGGTTAGGAATTGTAATAACCACATTTTGAAATATATATATATCCCATATTATTTTAACATTCATCTTTTTTGTTTCTTAGACATAATATATGGACAAATCCAATTTTTAGACAATAGAAGTATTTTTCAAAAAATGCATTTTCCTCCTTTTAATGGTGAACCCTTTATAATACAATATTTGACACTTTTATATATTCAATTTGATTGAATTAAATTCTTCTTTATAATTGAGACATAAAAATTTATTTTGGAAAAAATTTTGGTGGTTTTCTGATAACATTTATATTTTGATGAATTGTGAAAGATACTAAATTTTAATTGAAAACAACTTATTTAATCAAAATAGTTTATAGTGTTAAATTATAATTTTTAACGGTTTTGAAGTAAAATTAGATTATGTTTTTATCATTTAATCTAGTTTTCTTCATTCGAAGTAGTTTCACTTTTAAATTGGACATAAACACATATCAATCTTCTGATAGTTTTTACTTATCAAAAAACCCACTTTCTGGTATTAACAATGAGAATTATTTTTAAATTAATTAATGATACTTTTATGTTTTTAATTTGTTAAAATTTTCATCATTTTTGGATTCGGAATATCAAAATTATCTTAGGGTGATTTTTTGGTATTTTTATGAAAACTTTCAATTTTTAAGGAATAGTGAAAAACACTATGTTATTGTTTAAAAACCAAATTTTTATTTAAATAATTATTTATTTTATTTAAATTAATTTTAAGTAAAAATAGATACAAAATAACTATATTATTTTAATTTAATTCATTGATGCATTTTATAATTAAATTAGATGTATAAAATTTTATTGAATTTTTTAACGTTTTTACCGACCTTCTAGGCACGTTAGAAAATTTGCATAAAACAAAATTTTACCACTTATGTGAATTGAATTTAAAAAATCCAATAGACACAGTTGAAATTATTAAGTAAAATGTGGTTTAATAAGATGAAAATAATTTTTGGTGAATAGTATCTTCTGACTTTTATTTACCACAGTTAAAAAATGGGGTAATTAAAGGTAAAAATGATATTATAATTACTCTAAAACATTTTCTAATTCTATTGGATAAGTGTTTTTCTACCAAAATCAACCATATTAATAAAATATGATCCTCTTTGGTCCACATCGATTAGATTAGGACTTTTATTATTATTTTATTTAAAGAAGAGTTAAAAGTGTCAAATTCAAATATTCAGTACTAAAACATTTTTAATATAGTGTTATACATAAGATAAATTCGACTATAAATATTCCTTATAAATATAAATTTTTTTCCTATATCATGGTATTTTATTTATAATTTTTAGACATTAAATAATAAAATATATTTATGACACAATGATGATGTAGTAATTACCTTATTAATGGAAGATTAAAATAATTGATGTTAGAAATATCATAATAAATGTAAATTGAAACTTTTTATGCCTTAAATGAATTTTCTAGATTAATATGACATTTTAGGGTTGTTTAAATTTTTTTTTTGAAGTAATCATTTTTTATGACTTTCACAAAAACCAAATACTAAATAGTGTCAAAATTGACATAAATGAGTTTTTAAAAAAAATATTATATTATTAAATGATATAATATTCTTAAAAATAAAATGTTTGTCCAAAGGACTTATTTAATTATAGATATATAATTAATGAACAACTTGAGGTTTTCTTGGCAGTTTAGTGTATGTTTATTAACCATATAGTGTAAGAATACAAGAAGTCATGCTAAAAGTTAACCTAATTAACAAAGAGTGAAATATAAACGATAAGGTTAATATGGTGACCTAAACTTATCTAAAACCTATTGGTTGTAGGTATTTCGAACCATACCCACCTTATCCAAGGAATAAATCCATTTGGATGCATTATAAACTGAAAATGATAATATAATAAAATAATACTTTAAGCTTTTCCTAAAGTGACCCTTAACTCTTTTATAAAAAGGTACATCCCCTTCTCTTAATTTCACACCTCCAAAGCCATTGTTCTTGGACAAAACCTACTACAATACCCTCCCAACAACCCTCACTTCATCCTAGAGGCCTTACATTGATTATAATTCCAACCTAAGGATCCCTTTTTATCAAATCAAAAGGAAGCACCCAGAGAATAGGTAATTATTTCATCACCTCTTTCAATGTTCTTTTCTACTTCCAATTCCTATTTATTTGTTGTTTCCATACCAAAATAATAACGCCTATACCTTATACATACTGTGATATTATTATAAATATGTTACAACCATATTCTTTATTCAATCCATCCTATGAATGACAAAGTCACCATACGTGCGTACGTACGGCTTACCGTCTCCACGTCGTGGTGTAGTTTGTTATTCAACATGTCATTATTTGGATGCATATAATTATGATTAAAATTGATGTAAATAATAAATATAAAATTTTAATGATTCTGTATATATTATATAACATCCAATTACATACTATTTTACTATCAATTGAATGATATTGTCGCTCGAGCGTATGTACGGATTACCGTTTCCACAAACACGATAAGATTCATTCCCCAACGTAACCATTAAAGAATAATTTTAAATTGATGATTTAAAAATAATTTTTAAGAACATAATATAATATTGGATATGAATCAAATACATCCTATACATAAAAAACATGACTTACGTAACAAAACATATAAAGGAAAATGAATCAATTAACTCCCAAAATAATGATTCTACTGAAATATCATTAACAAATCAATATTAGCAGATCATATATGATATCATATTTATGTGTTTGTTTCTTGGTAGATTTAATAACAATGATTTCACCATTATACAGGAGGTTAACCGACCCTATAAAAAGGAAATGTACAAGGTAAGGGGTTTCTTATCTCACTTTTAATTCAGTGAGATTTCCATTGTTCGCAACTTATTTATTGCATGTGGTGTATTATTTACATCCATTTGATATATATTAACATTATTATATTTATATTCATGGAATTATTTGATTCATTTGGAATTTATTAACTTTTTTTCATACAACTCGATTGATTACAACGTGGTAAGGCGTTTTCATCTCACTTCTTATTCCTACTAGATACATGTTATATTTCCACTATTTCCTTTTGTGTGATGTATGTACTGACCATGATTGTATTATTTGTGTAATATAATTTAATTTATGGGTAATTACATATTTATTTTATGATCTTTCTTTCATGGGGTGTATGTTTTGTAAGTTATCAAATTAGTAAGGGAATTTCTAATTTCAATTACCATTCATTGGGTTTTATGTAAACTTCATTGATTATTTTACTCCAAGTTTATGTGTGAAATCACTAATTATTTACTTAAGTAGTAATTTACTCTCCCCTTTGTCTGTATATACATTTGATACACATAATAAATTCATTGATAAATTCTGAAGTCATCGATATGAACTTGATAAGAGTAATTTTAACTTAGTTTCTATTCATTGAGTTAAACATCCAAGTCATTGGTGTTGTTTATACAAGAATTTGTGTAAATGTCCTCTGATTGATTTAAAATGAATATCCAATAATATTGAGTGGATTTATATTTTTCACACATAATTATATCATTGATTTATCCTTAACCTAATGATACAGTCTTTATAATAGATTTCATCTCAACTTACATTTCATTGAGACTTGTTTGTTGTTACGCACCAATTCACTTATATATGGTGTATATACTGTCCTTTGACATATAATATCATGAATAAATTTATTCTCATGATATTATAATGTTTTAATTGATTTTATTACGCAATTATTTGTATTGAAGCGTCCCTCAAATAATTTGTAAATCTTTAACTAAAATAAAATTTTTATGATTTATTCTTATAAATCGTTCTCATTAGTGTCCATGTTTTAAAAATGGTTTTAAGGATTTAATTATATGGACATGAATGTTTTTAAATTCAGATTACATTAAAAATATTCAAAGTGTTATGTGACACTTTGATTCAAAAATCTCTTTTAAATGACATCTTTGATAAATAGTGAAACTTTTAAATGTTTTCAAGAAAAAGGGGATATTTCTCTCAAATAGTTTTACTGATTATTTTAATCTATGTCATAATCCTTCATTGTATTTTATTATTGATTGAGGTTGATTTATCATAATTGATTCTTCCATATTGTATTGAATGAGTTATGTTTGACTATGTATGTGTTATTTTTATACCATTAATGGTAAATGGTTAAATTATTAACATTTTGTATTCTAGTTTTAATACGAATGTTTATGTTATGTTTCGACCTTTTTATATGAGGAATGTGTTGGACTTAGTAAGTGATGGGTGGATCCCTCTATAACCCCTCAATATATCGGTAGGTCTAATGAGACAAACTAGTATCTTGGCACAAAGCCTTGAAAAAATCTTCTCTGTTGTCTTGGCCCGAGGCCTTGACTATGTGGTTATAATATCCGGAATTATGCATTCCATCATTATAAAATTAGCTATTGATATTACATGCAATTATTAGACTAGTAGAATATCCATGTGAATAAGTAATTTGAGTAATTTGATTTATATTTTTCATATCATGCTGAAATTTATGATTAAAACGGATTTTGTTTTAGTCTTATACATTGCCTTAAATATTTATGCTTATTTATGAATGTTTCCACTATATTGTTATCCTTACATAGCATCTGAGCTCACCCCTTTATATGTTTTATTTTTTCCAGGATGTGAAGAATTATATTGTTATTAACCTGTAGGAATTCTCTAATAGATGAGTGTTTTCAATGGGGACACAATTTTTTTATTTAATGATGTAATGTAAAACTTATGTATGTATCTAGTACTTCCTAGGCTACAAAACTAATCAATCTTTCAGGAGATGATCTCTTTTGATCATGCCAATGATATTTATAATGCACTGACTATGGGTAACTTGGTTCGGGGATTTACAATTGCTATCTGAGGAATTTTAGTACAAACCTTGGAAACTAGATTTAGAAAAACTCTGATTAGAGAACATTTCCCTAAGATAGACTTTGAGGATTTGTATAGAATAACATCCTTTAATTTTGGTAATGTAGAGATTTTTTCCAATAAATAAATAAATGTCTAGATACAATCAGATAGAGGCAGCACTGGCACAGATGTACCAAAGAATTAAAATTCCTACAATGAGTTCCGTGCTTGAACCGAGATATCCGGGTACATGACAATGGGCCTTGCTTCACTCTTGGTTACGACACTTCCGATGAATATTCTTATGATAATTAAATTTTTTGTTAAAAACAGATTTTAATGAATTCAATGTAACATGAGAATAAAAAACCTTGGTCAATTACAAGGTGTTTTCAATTGAAAATAATGTTTCATGGTATTATCTAAATGATTTTATGACTGTTGTTACTCACACAATGCTTCCTGGTTTTAGTCAATGGCTGGATTTTAAGGAAGTCATAATAATATTGAACATGATGTACAAGTTGGGAACGGTGGTGGAAATTGGAAATGAAATGGAATGTTTATAGGGGTAAATGATATTGTGTTCATGCCAAATCAATTTTCCAAAAATATGATCAACAACATATATACTTACCAACTCTCAGAATCAACAAAGAAGAGTAAGGTGGTGAATGATAAGAGCTCCAGCAGTGAAGACCATGGAGAAAAGAGAGCTCAATTTCCATAATGCAAGAAATGTGGAAGGAGACAGCTAGGAAAGTGTCTCAATGGAAAAAATAAATGCTTTATGTGTGAGAAAGAAGGACATATAGTAAATAATTTCCGAGAAAAAATGAAGAGTACTATGGAAAAAAATAAAAATGATCCCAAGAACCCATTTACAATCATTTTCCATAAATTTAGGGGACTGGTGAATTACCCAAGTGAATGCCCTATTCTATAGGATAACATCTTGGAAAAAGAAGAACCAATGTGGAAATAAATGGATGGTGAAATTTTTAAAAGTATTAATGCTCTTTGTTGATGGGATTACATTGGAAGAACTTTTACTTGTATCTGTAACCATGCAATTTTTTATGTGAAAAATCTATTTGAGGAAGAACTATCTTTTCTATTTTAGATATAGTTATAAATAACCATTTAGGTTTATATGATCCTTGAATTTTAGGAAATTACAAGTTAATAAATTTTGGGATGAAAATGAGAGGTATGAGATAACATTTGTGGTTAAATTATATTATAGATATTTTGAGAAATTTATCTCATTTAGAGAATGTTATAAAACATAGTTTTTGAAAATGGACAACACTCATACGATGTGACAACCCATCGCGTCAGACAAAGGTGTGGGAATCGAAACGACAACTAAAGTGCGATTGGGATTTATCTCCTACCACTGGACTACGTGAAGTCCCTAGATAGTGTGAGTATTTTTTTGTAGTTAAATGATTTTATTGATCAATAATAAATTTATTTTGGATATTATGTTTATCAAATAGCTACCCTTAGTATAGGAAAATGATTTTGGGATTAAGTGATATATCTTATTCTGGAAGATGTTCACTCTGTTTGGAACACTTTATGCCTAAGGAAAATAGAATACTATGTGATTTAATTTGAGGAGTAATAGTGGATTTTTATCTATGTTTTTATTGGGCACATAAAGCGATTTAGGTTATTTATGGAAATTATTAACCTATCATAAAGAATATGTGAGTAGGTTAATTAATTTTAAGTATGTGACTTTAAGAGTAGTCGATGTTATTTGGAGATACAATTTAACGTGGAAGACTACATAATCAAATTCTTCTTAGTTTTGGGATAAAATCTTAGTTTGGATTATATTGATGGATTTTTATGGAAATTTTTTATTGAATGGTATTTATTGAACTTTGGTAATTGTTGGTTTAATTTTATAAATTAAGATTAATATTTCTTTCTCTAAAGGATTATCCTTTTTGGGGATCATCTGATCTTGTAAAAACCATTTTTTTTGTTAATATCTAAAGACAGGGGAAATATATAGTTCATCCTTTGTGGATTATTTGATCCTCTATTAGTTGATTCTAGCACTTCAGGTGTGACCAAGCCATATTGAATACTCATTGTTTCGAGTGAAATATGAGTTTGTGGTATAAATTAGTTAAAGTATGGAACTCTACTTATCAAGTATTTTTTTTATTATATGGAGAAATTAATTCTTATACTTTTTGAAAAGAGTCTTAAACCCAACAATGTGTTATCCTAAAAACTTACGTTATTCATCATATATTTATGGCTTTGAGGCCCTCAATTTTCCATTCACTTTTTTGTGATTGATGACCTCAATCACTCCTTATAAATATTTACATTTTTCCTCCAATTATAATTGACACCAATGTTCTCCTATACAAAATCCTAATTTGTTGGTGACTTTTTCATTTCCCATTCCATCTTATTAAGACTTAAATTTATTAACCCAATTTTCAATGTGGGCATTCCATAAAGGTATGTTCAATTTTTTAGCTTTTATTTATGAAGAAAAATTTCAAATTTCGAGGACACAATTTATTGAATGAGAAAAGAGTGAAACACCCCAACCTTCTATGGTACACTTCTCTTTGAATAATACAATAGCGTGTAATGTACCTGACACCGAGTTGAGGCACACCACAACCTATCAAACTAGCCATTTAAAAGTGGGTATGAATAGTAATAACCACATTTTTAATTATATATATATATCCCATATAATTTTAACATTCTTATTTTGTGTTTCCTAGACATAATATAAGGAAAAATTCAATTTTTTGAGATAAAAGAAGCTTTTTTCACAAAATGCAGTTTTCCACCTTTTAATAGATAACCATTTCTAATACAATATTTGACACTTTTATATATTCAATTTTATGAAATTAAATTATTATTTATAATACGTAAATAAATATTTAATTTGGATAAATTTTTGGTGTTTTTCTGATAACATTCATATTTTGATGAATAGCGAAAGATACTAAATTTTAATTGAAAACAACTTATTTAATAAACATAATTTATATTGATAAATTATAAATTTGAATGGTTTTGAAGTATAATTAGATTATAATTCTACAATTTAATCCAATTTTGGTCATTGGAAGTAATTTCACTTTAAAATTGGACACTACCACAAATCAATCTTTTGATAGTTTTTACTTCTCAAAAAACTGCTTTCTAGTTTTGACAACGTGAATTAATTTTTAATTAGTTACTGGAACTTATATGTTCTTAATGTGTTAAAATAGACATCATTTTTGGACTCATAATATCAAAATTATCTTGGGGTTATTTTTTGTAATTTTTCTGAAAACATTCAATTTTTGATGAAAACTGAAAAACACTCCGTTATTGTTTAAAAACCGAATTTTTATTAAAGTAATTATTTATATTATTTAAATTAAATTAAGTCAAAATAGATACATAATTCCTATATTAGATCATTTTAATTCATTGGAGTCATTTTATAATAAAATTATATGTACAAAATTTTATTGTATTTTTAACGTTTTTTACCCACCTTCTAGGCACGTTCGCAAATTTGCATAAAACATAATTTTACCACTTCTGTAAATTGAATTTCATAAATAAAAGAGACAATATTGACATAATTAAGTAAAATTTGGTTCAATAAGATGAAAATAATTTTTGGTAAATAGTAAGGTTTGACATTTATTTACCACGTTTAAAAGTAAATAGGGTAATTAAAGGTAAAAATGATATTATAATTACACTAAAACAAGTCCTAATTCTATTGGATAAGTGTTTTTAGACTAAAATAATACTTTGGAATAAAATATGATCCTCTTTGGTCCACATGGATTAGATTAGGACATCTATTGTTATTTTATTTAAAGAATAATTAAAAGTGTTAAATTCTAATCTTTATAAATTAAAAAAATTTAATCTAGGGTTATAAATAAGATAAATTAGACTACAAATATTCAATAGAAATATAAAATAGTTCCCTAAATCATGGTATTTTATTTAAAAAATTTATACATTAAATAATTAAATTTATTTATGACACAATGATGATGGAGTAATTACTTTATTAATGAAATATTAAAATAATTGGTATTATAAATATCAAAATAAATGTAAATTGATACTTTTGATGTATTCCACGAATTTTATAGATTAATATGACATGTTAGGGTTTATTAAATGAATTTTTTTGATAAGTAATCATGTTGTTATTACTTTCACAAAAACCAAATACTAAATATTATCAAAATTAACATAAAAGGGTTTTTAAAAAAATATTATATTATTAAATGAAATAATATTCCTAAAAATATAAGTATCAGCCAAAGGACTTATATAATTATATATATATATATCATTAATGAACCACTTGAGGTTCTATTGGTAGTTTATTGTATGTTTATTAACCATGTAGTGTAAAAATACAAGAAGACACGGTAAAAGGCAAACTAATTAAGTAAGAGTAAAATTTAAAGATAAGGTTAATATGGTGACCTAAACTTGTCTAAAACCTATTTTTTGTTGGTATTTACACCCATCCCCACCTTATCCTATAAATAAATCCATTTGGAGCCATTATAAACCAAACATTATTATATAATAAAATAATATTTCAAGCTTTTCCTAAAGTGACCCTCACCTCTCCTATAAAAGGGTACCTCCCATTTTCTTAATATGACACCTCCAAATACATTTTTCTCATCCAACCCCTTCTAAAATATCCTCCAAACTACCATAAATTCAACATAGAGGCATTACTTTGATTATAAATCCAACCTATGGATACCTTTTGATCAAATCAAAAGGATGCACCAAAACAAGAGATAATTATTTCATAACCTCTTTCAATGTTCTTTTCTTCTTCCACTTACTCTTTATTTGTTTTTTACATACCAAAATAATAAATCCAGTACCTTCTATATACTTTGATGTTATTATAAATATGATACAACCATATTCATTATTCTATCCATCCTATTAATGAAAAAGTCACTATACATGCGTTTGTACGGGTTACCGTCTCCACGTCGTAGTGTAGTTTGTTATTCAACACTTCATTATTTGGATGGGTATAATAATGAGTAAAACTGATTTAATAATAAATATAACATGTTAATGATTCTGTATATATAATATACCATCCAATTACATATGATTTTACCATCAATTGAATGATATTGATGCTCATGCGCATTTATGGATTACTGTCTCCAAAAACGCGATGAGATTCATTCACCATCGTAACCATTCAAGAATAATTATCATTTGTTAATTTAAAAATAATTTTTAAGAACATAATATAATTATGGATTTTAATCAAATACCTCCTATACATAACAAACATTACTAATGTAACAAAACATATAAAGGAAAACAAATCAATTAACACCCAAACAATGATACTACTGAGATATCATTAACAAATAAATATTAGAAGATCATATATGATATCATATTTATGTATTTGGTTATTTTATAATTTAATAACAATTATTTCACTATTATACAAGAGTTTAACCTACCCTATACTATGTAAAAGTACAAGGTAAGGGGTTTCATATCTCACATTTAATTCCGTGAGATTTCCATTGTTTGCTACTTATTTATTGCATATGGTGTGTTGTGTACTGCCATTTGATATATATTAGCATGATTCTATTTATATTCATGGAGATATTTGATTCATTTGGTGGTTATTAACTTTTGTTCATATGACTCGATTGATTACAATGTGGTAAGGGGGTTTCATCTCACTTCTTATTCCCGTGAGATTCATGTTATATTGCCAATATTTCTTTTTGTGTAGTGTATGTACTACCAATGATAATATTATTTGTGTAATATAATTTTATTTATGGGTAATTAAATATTCATTGTATGATCTTTCTTTGCTGGATTTTAAGTTTTGTAAGTTACCAAATCTGTAAGGGAATTTATAATTTCAATTACCACTCATTGGGTTTTATGAAAACTTCATTAATTCTTTTACTCTAATATTATGTATGAAATAACTATTTATTTACATATATAGTAATTTAAATTTCCATTTGTGTGGATATACTTTTTATACATAGAATTACTCCATTAATAAATTCTCAAGTCATCGATATGAACTTGATAAGAGTAATTTTAACTCAATTTCTATTCATTGAGTTAAACATCTAATTCGTTGGTGTTGTTCTTAAAAGAATATGTGTGAATGTCCTCTAATAAATTTACACTTAATATCTAATAATATTTAGTGTATTTATATTTTTCACACATAATTATGTCATTGATTTATACTTAACCAAAGGATACAGTCTTTATAATGGATTTCATCTCAACTTACATTCCAATGAGTCTTCTTTGTTATTATGCACCAATTCACTTTTATATGGTGTTTATATTTTCTTTTAAATATTATATGATGAATACCTTTATTCTCAGGATATTATAATGTTTTGATTGATTTTATTTCTCAATTACTTGTATTCAAGAGTCTCTCATTTGGTTAGGAACTCTTTAACTAAAATATCATTTTCAAGATTTATTCTTATAAATATTTCTCATTAATTTCAATGTTTTAAAATTGTTTTTAAGGATTTATTTATATGGACATGAATGATTTGAAATTCAGTTTCCTTTCAAAGGATTCAAAGTGGTATGGGAAAACATTGATTCAAAAATATCTTTTAAACAAAATCTTTGATAAGTAGTGAATCTTTTAAATGTTTTCAAGAAAAAGGGGATATTTCTCTCAAATAGTTTTACTAATTATTTTCATCCATGTCAATATCCTTCATTGAATTTTATTTTTATTTGAGGTTGATTTATTATAATAAAATCTTCCATACTATTTTTAATGAGCTTTGTTTGACTGTGGATGTGTTATTATTATACCATTTATGGTATATGGTAAATGTATTAACATTTCATATTTTAGTTTTAATACAAATGTTTATGTTATGTTTCATCCTTTTCATATGAAGAATGCATTGGACTTAGTAAGAGACGGGTGGAGACCGCTATAGCTCCTCGATGCATCGGTAGGTCTCATGAGACAAACTAGTGTCTTGTCATAATGCCTTGAAAAAATATTATTTGTAGTCTTGGTACGAGGCCTTGACTATTTGGTTATGATGTATGGCATTATGCATTACATCATTATGAAATTAGCTATTGATATTACATTCGATTATTCGACTATTATAATATCCATGTGAATAAGTAAATGGAATTATTTGATTTATATTTCCCATATCATGCAAAAATTTAAGTTTAAAAAGGCTTGTGTTTTAGTATTATACTTTTCTATAAATTTTTATGCTTATTTATGAAAGTTTCTGCAATATTGTTATCCTTACTGAGCATCTGAGATCACCCCTTTCTATGTTTTAATTTTCCTAGGATGTAAACCTGTATATCATGATTAACCTGCATGAATAGGCTATAGGATGAGTGTGTTCAAAGGGGACAAAATGTTGTTTTTATTTATTTCATAATGTAATGTAAAACAGCTTTCTGCATCTAGTACTTCCAACGCTACAAAACTAATGTGTCTCTCAGGACATTATCTCTTGTGATCATTCCAATGATATGTAATACTGCACTGACTCTGGGTAACTATATTTGGGGTGATACAATCTATCATTTTTTATAATAATAAATCTCATGATGAAACAAATATGAAAAATAAAACCCAATTATTTTATTGGGGTCAATTTCTTCACATATTTCTTTATAAATTATCAAAAAAGTGTTCGTTTTGACATGGGGTGAAATTTATTTTTTTATGTAAACAAAAATATTGAAATGGGTAAAATTTGAATATAAGAGAAATATAAATAGATAAAGTGAGAAATTAATTTTATTTAGATTTACATAATTACAAGTATCTGGATCCACATATCAATAGTTGATAGACTACCCTTTTATTGAAAATTAAATGATGGGTGGGCGGGGGATTGGTGTAGGTGTGGGAAATGCACCTCCATTGAAATCTGTTTTGACATTTATCAATTTCTTAATATCCCCACATGGGATGAATAGTTTTACCAATGTCCTGAATGTATTGATGAAATTGCATTAAAACCATTTTTCTAGAATACCCCTATGGGATAAAAACAATAATAACGAATTGAGTACACTCATATAGACTCTCCTTGAATGTAACAATATAAAGCGAAATCACAGACTTTTCAATCTACATATTCCTGTATCATTTACAAGATTTAACAAGATAATAGTTAATATTGCCTTTTTAAATAATTTAGCAATTTTTTCACTGGATCAAACAAATTATATGTTGATATATTTTTTCTTCATTAACAGTTATGTGAAAGAGAAAAATGTAAGTGGTATGTGTTTTGTTAAATCAGTTTCAATAAATTATTCCATTAATTGTTCGATGAAAACAATATTATATTCAAATATTATTTTTAAGAATAATTACA
Organism: Viscum album; assembly: GCA_963277665.1. Classification (NCBI taxonomy): domain Eukaryota; kingdom Viridiplantae; phylum Streptophyta; class Magnoliopsida; order Santalales; family Viscaceae; genus Viscum; species Viscum album. The sequence continues at coordinate 350,355,508 of OY728140.1, forward strand.
TAGAGAATACACATTCCTCATGAATGTTTTGAGTCATAGACCACAACCAAAAATATTCTCATCATGTTTCGTGTAATGTTAATAGTTATGCATTATTTGAATATGTTGAAACAAGTGTCATCTTTTGTGATCTCTAAAATATGGTATTAAATCTAACTATGAACACATAAACAAAATGTGATCAGACATTAGGTGAATCTAGTACATAACCTAAATCTAAAAAACTAACCCTAGTAATTTCTAATTTTTTAGAATAGAATAAACCCAAATAAATAATGCTACAAAGAAAAAAAAGATTAATTCCATACAAATTTCTTCCTGAAGGAGAATAACTAAACTAATCCAATAAATTGGAATCAAAACATATATCATATTGGTTAAAATTAAAAATATTCATAATTTCTCTGATGGAAAAAAGATATGGTGCATTTGGACCAAAAAACTCTACATTTTATTCACAATTTTAAAATTTATCTTTCTTGGTATTTAAAGACCAAATGAACATTACTGTAATTAAAGGAAACAATTTTTCTATATTAATGTGTTTTAAGATATTTTTTTTGTAATATGATTGACACCAAAATAAACCACGTGAATAATGCTCAATTTTTAAATAATGAAAATACATTATTTCTCCAATGTCTTTCATTTCAAATTCATCCTTTATGCTTCTCATTGATTCATTGATGTCATATGGGTTTATGATGATACTTAAATAATCATTATAAATAGAAATGATTATATATATATATATGTTTCTTAATTAATGGAAACATATAGGCATATGGAGTTATTAACATACACTTTATTTAAAAAATATTCGCTCGAAAAATTAAACCAAATATACCAATATTTATTTAAACTATACATGGATTTATGAAATTTAATTGAATATCAGTCTTTGGGTTTTTATTTCAATTCTTTTCGTATTTTTAATCCTTTAGAGGTTATCATTTATATATATAATATTATCATGTGACCCATATAAATGAGTTATAACAACATCCATAAGAAACATATTATCCTTTTCAGCTACTGTAAGGTGGATTAGACATCGAAAAGTAATAACATCTATAACCAGAAAATATGAATCCTCCTAACCAATTTTTTGTATTTATTAAAAACCTTATGTGATAAGATAATATTATTATCCCAAAATCTCATTTTTATCATTATTTTTACACAAAAAACCCCATTTCTATCTAATAAGATTTATTGTTCCTGGCATGAGCAAGATATGTCCAAAAAACCAATTCCTATTAAGAGAATTTATTGAACTTGCATTGTGTATTTCCATTTTTTCATATTCATTTTTTAAAATTCCATAATAGACCTTGGTTCCTGATATTCATTTTATATTTCATATTCCATAGAATATGAAAATATTTCATCAATATTGTCCACTTTACTTTGATTCCATATAACACTTATAGTGGAGTAAATAAAAGAGATTTAATTATTTCAAAAACCATTAGACATTCGATATCCTGTAAATCATAATTATGATTATCATAATATATTTATTTAATACCACATAAATCATTTTTTTCTTCTAGAACACATGGATAAATAAATTGGTTTCCAATTATACTCATTCCATTTCTTTTCAATGATTTCTCTATTAAAATCTAATTTTCATCCACACTTTAGGCATGCTTTAAATATTTATGTATCACCATTGTGCCATTGTGTCTTTTGGTTTAAGGGATGTATTTATATCTAGTATCTTTGATTTATTCACACCCTTTGTATTAGTATATTCATACCAAATAATATTTACCTATTCTTGAAAATTTATTGTCTTTTTCACATCCACCATACACTACCTAGTGGGAGGATTTAGAAAAGATAACATTTTCACATTATATGAAATATACTCAATTTGTTTCTTTTCTCCCCTTAAGTCTAGGAATAATTATTCATTGAATTAATAATTAGAAAAAAAAGTTGTAAATACATCACCAATATTTGGTTCAATATATCAGATGATGTATAGGGATTCATATCCCACATATATTCCCAACCACTTTTGAAGTCCCATTTTTTTATGTTATGGGGGATTAATCCGTACAAATAGTTCAGAACTGAAAATTATTAAGTGGGAGATGTCAATTTGTTTTAAAAATTCCAATCTCATTAGAGAGATATTATAAAATTCACTTGGTCTGATGCAAATTAATGAATACGTATGTAATATTACATGATCCCATTAAGATCTCGATAACTTCATTCTCATTATTTATAGTCTAGCAACAATTTGGAGGCTTTTTATCATTGATTAAGCTAAAAAAAATTGTGTACTCACATGGGAAACTAGATTATACATAGTAATCCACATTTCCATACAATATAATTTCATATTTTTATCATATTGGCAGTGTTATATCAACTTGGTTAACATCGACAAGTCATGGAAGATCACAATGATGGGTTAACTGTGATATTGATGTAGGTAGAGCTATAATTTAATTTCATTTATTATATATGCATGATCATGAATGACTATATATTTTATGGTTATGGGAATGAGGCATAAAGATTAATAGTTCCCTATGAAGAAGGAATAAAAGAGCATTCAACATCATATTCCTTCATTAACACTATTTCAACTTTCTATATATTAAGCACTATCCTTTATCAAAACTATGAAAAAATCACTGATAAAGGGGTACTTTTATTAGCACTATCTAAAAGTGGTAACAAAGGGGGTTGTTATTAGTTCTAAAAAAGAACTGATAAAAACATTATTTTATCAGTAATTTTTTTGTTTTGATAAAGTTTGCATTATCAATATTTTTCTAATATTTTATCTGCACTATTTTTAGAGCTGATAAAAGGTTACTTTCATAATTTCATTTATAAATTATTAAAATTAACATTTTAAAATATAAATATGTTTATATGAAAATATATATTATATATTTGTGTAAATATGATTTAAATAAAATTAGAGAGGTATTTAAACTTAATATATAATGTATTTAGTGAAAATGGTTTAAAAATAATTTTAAAATATTATTAATTAAATATTAAGAAATTATTATTGATTAATATATATTTAATAAAAATATACCAATATAAACAATTAATAATTTAATTAATAACTTAAGATATGTAAAAAACCTATCTTTAACATCAAATTATCATAACTTTTGATCCATGTGTCTGTTTGGGCCCCATGAGATATTAAATAAAATCCTGTTGAGAGAGCTACACCATGTTAAATAATAATTCATAATCACTATTTTTTAGGTTAAAATAGATCTGAAGGCCTCCAAAACTAGGGTTTTAGTTGAGATACCTAAAATTTTGAACATTTGATTCAATTTTAGCATCATTTAAGAGGATCATATTGTATTTTTTGTAGAGACTAAATTATGCTCAAGAAATACATTCATTTGGATATTATGGAAGATAATTTTCATTATTTTTTATATTTTAGTGTTTTTAATAATAAAATATATTCACATATATATTTTTACATATTTTTATATATTTATACATAAAAATTAATTGTATAAATTAATATTTAAACATATTTAAAGTTCAAACATCTTTAAAATATATAAAACATATGGAATTAAATATTTATTATCCATTCTATTTTAAAGGAAAATCTTACTATTTTATTTATTTTATAAAAAATTATTAATATATATATATATATATCTATAAAAATGTATATATAATGTATATATATGTTTCTTTATACATTACAAAATATATATATTATAATATATATACAATCATATATATAGGCAGAGACATAGTTATATATATAGGCACACAGAGAATCAAATATATATATAGTGGGTGCGGGGGGGGGGAGAGAGATTCACACACACACAAATATATATATATAAATATATATATATAATCACACCAACACATGTATAAATTCATTTACAATATATATACATTTTTGAAATATAATATAAAAATTTATTTTTTTGTATACAATTTTATGTTAATACATAAATATATATATGGAAATATATATTTTTATACATCTATATACAAATAATTATATAATTATATATATATATATATATTATAAATTTAATTATTTAAAAATAATTAGATATGTTGTAAAATATTACAGAAAAACAAATGGGAGTAGTGGTAAGTGAGTTCACTATGTATAAGGGGATCACACGTTCAAGTCTTCATGGGCACTGATGGTTGAGAATGTATAAGCACTGATAAAAGAGGGGCATATATAAGCATTGATAAATGGGGTAGGGTGTTGGATGATGTGATGATATAGGTGGGATAGTTATTGATAGGGGGTTCACAATAGCAGTATAGAAGTTCATGTTGTGATCACATGTTTTGCAAGGATACCATAAAGCTTGAAACTTAGCACAATCACAGTAATTCTACTCCTATAATATGACTAGAACACAAACATTTATACGAGTCATAGGATCATGGTACTTACATTAGGTACTAGGAATATCAAAACAGTATATGGTTGGAGTAATATTAAAATTTATTTAAATAAATAGATTCTAAAAACCCTGAGACAGGATCTTTCACATAAAATGTTTAATTAATTATTTAAGATTGAATGAAATGATTACCTCAACTTAAGATCCTTTATTCATTAATTATATTGATATTCCAAAACCCCTTTCATATTTCCTTCTTTATTATATAAAAATCTAAAAATATAATCCCTCCATAGGGGGTCCACATGAGTTCTTTTGATCTATGTGTATTTCCAATCAATTTCTCAGTGCAAGTGTGGTGAATCTGTTGTCTTGCGTTATTTGTGTTCATTGCTCATCCTATGATATTGAAGTAACATCCCTCAGTTTTCTTGTTCTTGAGGTGGATAGGGAATGATGATTCGAGAAAATATTTCATTTTTTGCAATGATTCTATATTTTATACCATCCTACAAAATAGACATAACTATCTATTTATAGAGATAGGATTTAGGTTAGGGAAAAAAATATAATTTCATGTCGACCCTTAAAATAAATATTATATTCTTACAAAACATCATGCCACATAATAATAATAATAATAATAATAATATCATTATTTAGGGATGCGCTCCACCATGCGCAATGATAAATAATATTTACCTGCTTGTAAATAAATATTTATTAATGCGTCTAGTCTTGATCTGTTCATCCTCCTTGGTATTTATTGAATTCACAAATAAATATTTAATTTTAATAATGTATTCAAAAAAAATATTTTCAATAAATATAATTTTAATAAAATTATTCGTTGGTTTTGAGAAAAATATATTTTCTATTAAATTAATAATTGAATTTAATTGGTATCAATGAAAACATTTAGTGTGTGACCCTACAAGATTCATTATCATTGGAATTATGTGGGCTTAACGAATGTACAAGATTACTGAATAGAAATGGGTCATGGAACCGATGATAAATAACTTAATGCCAAAACAATGAAAACCACATACGATCTCTCATTCAGTAATATAATCCCTTTGTTAAAATCTCTCATCAAACAGGGTTACACATCTGTGTCACCAATCAATATTCTTAATACGCTTTTCTTTGAATATATAAAATAAATATGTCATTAAAAAATGGAAATGGAATTTAATGTGATGGTTATAATCTAATCAAATGGTTGAGATATCAACTTCCATAAATATGGAAATAAAAAACCTTCCTCGAATTAACCATTAATAACATGTCATTCTTGACCAATCAAACATACCCTACTACCCACCATCATATAGGGTGATTATTTTCATTACAAAATCTAATTCCAAAAGTCATTAAATTCATTAATGATAATATTAATGTCTAATAACTATTATACACACCAACATATAAGAATATTTCATGACACAAAACATACAGAATTTTTAATGGCGAGTCTGTTCTCCCAAACTCAGAATGTGGATATTTCAATGTTTGAACTTCATGAGAAGATTCCTAATAGAATTATCAGTAATTGCACCTAAAAATATATATAAAATGTGTCCATAATAGTATGTTATTATTTTGAGAAACTATTTTTAAGAATATCATCATAGAACTTCAATGTTATCATCATAGTTTGGAGCATTTATGACCTTTTAAATGCAATGAATACTCTAAAAAATTACTATTTCATATCCATGTATAATAATGAACAAAATAAGATAAGATGTTTTATCAATACTCAATTAATTGAATATACATGTAATAAATGTAAAAAAATGGTCCAGGGAAACCAAGTCCAAAAAACTCCAACTTGGACTGGAGCGAACTATGTATGACTTTTAGTCTGTTGGACTTCACCTGTTAATCATGTTTATGATGAGTTAATACTTTAGTCAAGGGGTAATCCATATTTTTATCCACGGAAATAATTCTCATTGAAATATCACCTCTATAATAAATATATTATAAGGGATGGTACTTTTTTAGTATGTTCTTCATCCGCTAAAGTTACCTGAGATCCTATCTTTTTGAAAAGTGAGCTTAATGGATCTTATAATAAAGAATGATAAAATATTAAAACTATCTGAAAGAAGGTGTTACACCCTGAGAATTAATGAGAAATATTATTTTTAATTTCATTTATGCCTTGTGTTGTATGCTTCACCCAGATTATCTTGCGCTATAAGCAACACTGTATCCGCTTGTAGTATACGCGAACACTATTCTTGGATTGTGTTGCATGCAAGAGTGACCTTCCTCAATAGCATGTGTTGTACGCAATAACGAGTTTCACTAAACAAATACATATGGTTATAATATTATTATGAACTAGCCGTTATGAATAGTATTAACTAAAATTTTAATTTTCTAACATTATTATTCATCTTACACATTTTCTAGAACATGGTATAAGAACAAAATAAATTTTTCGGGTAAAATAAGTATTTTTAAAAAAATGCAGTTTTACAGCCTTTTGATGGCGCACCCATTTTAAATCGAATTTTTGACAAGATTATAAGTTAAATTTTACAAAATAAACTTCTTTTTTTGAATCTGGATATAAAATATTATATTGGATAATGTTTTGATATTTTTATGATAAGTTTCATATTTTGATGAAAAGTAAAAATACGCAAAATTTTAATTAAAAAACAACTTTTTTCATCAAGATAATTTATATGGTTAAATTATTATATTTAATCGTTTTAAAGTATTAATAAAATATATTTTTACCATTTAATATAATCTATGTCATTAGAATTGATTTTAAATTGAATTCATAAGTAAAATCATTTCAATCTTTTGCAATGTTTTAACTTTTAGAACTCGTTTTCTTAACAACGGGATTAATTTTAAATTAATTTATGAACCTAATTTGATTTGAATTTTGAAAAATGTATTCCATATTTGAAATTAGTAGGTCCAAATTATGTTAATAGGCTATGTTTTATTTTTGGGCACTATGCATAGTAACTTCGGTAAATTTAATTTACTATTTTTAAAAGTAAATCGGGTAATTAAGGGTAAATATAATTTTATAAAATTACCCTAACACTTTTCATAATATAATTGGATGATTATATTTTGTCCTAAGATATATTTGGGTCGAAATGGAATCCATTAGAACCCACTTGGATGTGATTAACACCTTTAGTTTATTTTATTTAAAGGAAAGTGAAATATATCTCACTCAAACTTTAATAATTAAATCATTTTTAAAATAATTTAATACATAATATAAATTAGATTATAAATTCTCATTTGAAATCTAAAATATTTTTATTTATCATGGTAATTTATTTTTAATTTTTAAGAGTTATTTAATTACCTTATTATCTTATACATTAATGATGCAGAAATTATTTATTTAGTGAAAAATCAATAATATAGTTTTTATAGAAATAGTAATACAAATCAAAATGCCCAAAAACCAGACCAAAACTTATTTTTAGTATATATATAAACCATAATCATCCAATGGCCGAATTTGTGACCATTTGAATCCTTATAAAGGCGATTATGAAACTTATATTATTTTATTTTAAATGATTCCAAAGTTGTCACCATCATAATTTAATAAATATAACAATTTACATGTTGTGATTTTAAGATGATAAATTCTGTTAAAGGTATTATTATAAAATATATGAGTTTTATATTCACCATAGTATTTTATTTTTAATTTTTATGAAACAAATACATATATTATATAATTATACAAAAATGATGTAGTAATTATTTTATTAATATAATTATCAAATAAATGGTTTCAAAAATATTAAAATAAATATTATATGAACTAATTAATGTTATCAAAGAATTATCTAGATAAATATGACATTTAATTAATCTATTAAATCTTTTATTTCGAACATATCTTCTATGTATATTTTATACAAATTCAAATAAATGAATAGTGTCAAAATTGACATTATTGTTATTTTATAAACACTACATATTATAAAATTGTTTAAAAATCAAAAAAATATTTAAAAATTATAAATTAAAATTGATATGGTCTGAAGTGTCATAAATTATATAATTATGGACAATTCACAACACATAAGTAATTATTTATAACAATTTACAATTTAGAATATTATTTACCCAAATAAAATTAAATAGATTAAATAAGGATAAATCAAGTTAATAATGTTTAAAATAAATCCCCTAAATGTATAAATTTTTTTGGATGATGATATTACAACACTATATAATCTAATATTCGAATATGAGTCATTTTTTGAGGCTTTTAAGTGGTGTTTAATTTATTATAAATTAATATTTTTGAGGTTTCCAAAGGTGCCCCTCTCTTCCCTTATAAAAGGGAACCTCCTCCCTATCCTCTTCACAACACTTTGAGCCTTCAATATTGGCCAAAACAATTCCATTTAACTTCTTCACTTCCCTCGAAACATTCTGGAGGTTCTGGTCTTCTCAAAAGACTAACTCTAGTCCCTTAAAAGGAAGCTTAAAGGAGGTGCGTCGAAGAAGAGGTAATCTCTTCTACCAATTCTTTCAAGTTTCTTTCTTCTTCAACTTCCTATTATTTTATTGTTTCATTGTAAATTAATAAAATCAGTATCACTAGTATACTGATATAATATTATAAATATGAAACAACCCAATTTCACCTTCTATCCATCCTATGGAAAATGAAATCACCACGCGTGCGTACGTACGGAATACCGTCTCCACGCCATGGTGTAATCTGTTTTCCACCACCAGCATACATGGATGGATATAATGGTGGAAATATTAAATATATATTATTATTATAACATGATACTAATTCCGAGATATTATATCATGAACCCCAATTCCATTCAATAAATATTAGAACGATATCATCGCTCATGCGTACGTACGGACAACCATCTCCACGACGCAATGAGATTCGTTCTCCAGGATTAACCATTCAAGAATGATTATATAGTAAAAAAATATATGACATAATAATCTACTGGATATATATATATATATATATATTCCATCTACATACTTCCATTCAACTCAATAAGGAAATGAAAACAGCGTTCATGCATACGTACGGCTTACCGTCTCCATAAACGGTGTGTTTCATTTCATTTATCTATATATTATATATATCTATATAATGAATATATATGATATATAAATCATGTTTTAAATTTTTTAAGTAAGTAAATCATGAAATTATTAATAATAATATCAATAACAACAAATCTAAACGAGTACGATAAATGAAAATAATATTACCCAAAACGTTGCTTTGACATGGAATTGACAAATGAACGAGTATTATAAAGACCTAAGTGAATCATATATGATATCATAATAATGACTATGATTATGGAATAAGTCAATGACATTATTTAAATCATTATACAGGAGGATCAGATAGATACAACACATATCAGACTTAAGGTAAGGGATAACTTTTCCAATCTCATTTTTATCCGAGATTGTTTATTCGTAAGTATTTTCTAGGGTTATATTTATCATACATGTCCATGTTTTCTAAAAAACATTCATGTATTTTTAATGTCCTTTTTACCTTTTGTTGACTTTTAGCACATGGTATGGAATTAATATTTCTTTTTTTACCATACGAAGTGCTTTTTGACTTTTCTGACAAAAGTATGAGGAGAATGTTTTTTTAACTTATCCGGCATGAACATAATTTTAGGGTTTCATAATGCCTTATTTACATTAATCTTCCTCTACAATATTTCAAGATTAATTTCAACAAAATACTTTTCTTTTAAATTTTTTTGGAATTTTGAGAAAATAAAATGATTTTGAAGAAGAAAGGTTATTTTCCTCAAGAATTAATTTCAAGTGTTTTATCAAAAATATTTTCCATATAAGATGGCATTATTTAATTTGTTTATGTTTCAACTATAATATCTCAATTATTTACTTGATTTGATTTTTCTTATGATTAAATGATATCCATTTGTTTTATATGGATTATGTTATGATGGGATGATATTTATGAAACCCATTTTATTCTTTGGGATATTTTATGGCACATGAAAGAATATTTCATTATGATATGGGTGGAACCTATATCTCCCTCCACTGTATTGGGTAAAGATTTATATCTCATGAGATATTCATGGCTGGAACAGAAAGTAAATCTGGTTCAGTAATATAGGGCTGGAACGACAAGTAAACACTGTTCAGTAATGGACTTTGTCCACTATGATGGTCTTGGAAACAATGCCTTGGCTACTCTGGAAATCATATCACGTGCTTAATGGTTTTCCAAAATTACATGTTTTATTCCCATGACATTTTATCATGAATAATGTTCCTTTATGATCTATGCCTTATGAAATTCTATGATTTATGTCATTTTCATGTTTTATTTACGTACAAATGTTTATGGTTTGTTTTATGTTCACTATGTTTACCCTTACTGCGCATTTGAGCTCACTCTTTCTATGTTTTCTTTTCCCCAGGATATAAAGAAAGGTATTAGCGAAGAAAACAAGAGGGGAAGATCTTTTTGGGAGATGTTGAAGATCTTTCACCATGATTAGAAGATTATGTTCTGAGTTTTCAAAGACACTAAACTAATAAGGTCATTGGGCGTCCATTTTTGTTATGTATTAAGCATTACGCACAAGTAATGTAATGTACATTTATGTCAATATTTGGGTCTCTACAGTTTCTATTAGAGTAAAGGTTTAGTTAACCTTTGGAAACTAGGATGCAAAAAATTTAGTGAGATCCCAAGAGATATTCATAAGGTATGTCTAGGGATGTCCATAAGGTTATATATAAAGTATAGGTTACAATCCTATAATTACGATAACGATCATGAATAACCTAGGATTAATCCTAATATGTCAGAGATTGAAAGTAATCCCCCTTGATTATGTTGTTTTCTTAGTATGATTTTTTCCTCTCACACTATTCTTTTTGTGTTTTAGAAAATGGCTGGAAATAGGAAGATCCATGTTAAGGAAGAATATGATGGAAAATGGAAAGATATTCTTTATGAGATACCAAATGAAATGGAATTTGGAAGGCGAAACATCATTATTATGCCTAATCAGCAATCTCATAATATGATCAATAATCTCAACTTTGGTAAGATTCCAGACTTAGCTAATAAGAGAAATATGGAGTTTCATGATGATCATAGAGGATAGAATGTTCAATTTCCCTCATGTAAGTCATGTGGGAAGAGGCATCAAGGAGAATATTTCAATCGAACTGGAAGATGCTTTGGGTGTGGAAAAGAAGGACACAAAGCTAGTAAATGCAAAGGAAAAGTTTCAATTAACACAATAGACCAGGATAATGGTATTGCTAGGACAGCAACAACAGTTATATGTTTTAAATGTGGATTGTAAGGGCATTATGCGAACCAATTCCCTAAGGTAAAATATCATGAAGAGAGTAATCGTGGTTGTATGGGTAGTATTTATGTTGATGATGATTAAAAGACTACAAATGATATATGAGATGAAAGAAGTGTTGAGGAATAAAATGATGAATCTTGGTCAATGGTTTAAGAAGGTAGTAGAATGATTGTATGTTAATCAAGAGTAATGTTGTATAGGTAATTTAATGGTACTATGGAATACAGAAACATCTATGGATTGTTACACTATTATTTTCCCTAATGTATTTGAAAGTATATGTTGAATGGTACCGGTAACCATGAAAGGTTATTCAGATATTTTTGGAAAGTAGATGATATGTGCATAATGAAGGGATAAAGAGATAATGAGATGTTTGACAGTATTCATTAGCTCATGACTGATATAAGGACAAAGTGATATCATGGTTTGAGTATATAGAAATTTTGGGATTTTGGTATGTGGAAAGAGTTAACTTTTGACAGCATTCATGTGTTCACTAAGGTTCTATGGTAATTCATGTTTCAAGAGAATACATGATTAAGGTATTCACATATATCTTATGATATATGGGGGATAAATGATGGTATTCATGTGCTTGTTATGTGACCTTTCAAGTAATCGTTTTCTTTATACTATGAGATTGGAAAAATGTATTTTGGATATGCCTAAATATTGGAGTGTATTATGTTGGAAATCAGATAGTATTGTTTAAGACTAGAACTTATTTTTCAATATTATTTCTGGAAAGTTATAATGGTGAAGTTTTAGAAAAAGGACATCCTGCAGGATGGACGACAACCCGTCGCGTCGGACAAGGTTGTGGGAATCGAACCCACAACCGAAGTGTGATAGGCCTTTATCGCCTACCACTGGCCTACAAGGAGTCCCTGGTTACTAGAAACTAGTTTTATTTTATTAAGCAGAATGATAGATGAAATATAAGTCCATTTTTCGAACCATATACGATTAACCTCACCATAGATGGACTTATGTATATTTAATATATTGTGCTAACTTTTTTTGTGATGGAATGACCTATCATTCTATCGAATGATCTGCTAATACTTCAAGAATAAAAAATTCAACTTCATTTCATTAAATAAGAGATGAAGTGGAAATTTTTCATGGAATGACCAATGATTGTATTACACTAAAATCTAGTGAGTATTTCTCCTTATGAAAAAATTCATCAACTTTAGATAAATGATATTGAAAACAAAAAATGTTGTCCAAGTACCCTCAAATCAGATGAATTAGATGGTACCTTATATCATCTCAAATTTATGGCTTTGTGATTGTTGGATTTTTCATAGCCATGTCCTCTACCACTCTTCATCAGAAATTGATGGTTATATTTCTCTTCTATATCCATATTTTCATCTATATTCTCCTATATGGAAACCCAGTGCTGAGTTACATCGGGTGACCCTTATGTTTTTAACTTTCCATTTTATAATTATGTATTAGTATTCCTTTTTACGACATGGGTTTCTAGAAAAGAAACTTTTAGGTAGTTAACCATTTATAACCCAAATGAATTTCGAGGGCGAAATTCATTTTAAGGGGGGTAGAATTTAACACACCCCCCCCCCCCCCCCCCGAGATTTTATGAGAAATATTATTTTTAATTTCATTGATGTCTTGTGTTTTACACTTCACCAAGATTATCTAGCGCTATATGAAACACCGTATTATCTTTTAGTATAAGCAAACAATATTCTTGACTTGTGTTGCTTGCAAGAGAGACCTTCCTCAATAGCGTGTGTTATACGCAATACCGAGTTTCACTAAACAATGATATATGGTTACAATATTATTATGAACTAGCTGTTATGAAAATTATTAACTACATTCTCAATTTTATAACATTATTATTCATCTTACACATTTTATAGAACATGGTATGGTAACAAAATACATTTTTCGGGTAAAATAAGCATTTTAAAAAAAATGCAGTTTTACCGCCTTTTCATGGCGCACCCATTTTGAATCTAATTTTTGACTAGTTTATAAGTTCAATTTTACACAATAAACTTCTTATTCTGAATCAGAATATAAAATATTACATTGGATAAACTGTTGATATTTTTCTGATAAGTTTCTTATTTTGATGAATAGTAAAAATACGCTAAATTTTAATTACAAACAAATTTTTTCATCAAGATAATTTATATGGTTAAATTATTATATTTAATGGTTTTAAATTATGAAAAAAAATATATTTTTATCATTTAATATAATATATGTCATTATCCTTGATTTTACATTGAATTTATAAGTAAAATCAATTCAATCTTTTGCAATGTTTTAACTTTTAGAACCTGTTTTCTTAACAATGGTATTAATTTTAAATTAATTTCTTCAACTTCTGTGATTTGAATTTGGAAAAATGGATTCTATATTAGGAATCAGTAGGTACAAATTATGCTAATAGGCTCCTTTTTATTTTTGGGCACTATGAATAGTAACTATGGTAAATTTTATTTAACATCGTTAAAGGTAAATCGGGTAATTAAAGGTAAATATAATATTATAAAATTTCCCTAACGCTTGTATTAATATAATTGGATGATTATATTTTGTCCTAAGGAATATTTGGGTCAAAATTGATTCCATTAGAACCCACTTGGATGTGATTAAGACCTTTAGTTTATTTTATTTAAAGGAACGTGAGATATGTCTCACTCAAACTTTAATAATTAAAGTATTTTTAATATAAGTTTATACAGAATATAAATTCGGTTATAAACACTCATTTGAAATGAAAAATGTTTTTATTTATCATGGCAATTTATTTGAAATTTTTAAGAGTTATTTAATTACCTTATTATCTTATACATTAATGGTGCAGAAATTATTTATTTAGTGAAAAATCAGTAATATAGTTTATATTGAAATAGTAATACATATCAATAGGCCCAAAAATCTGACAAAAACTTATTTTTAGTGTATATATAAACCCTAATAATCCAATGTCCGAATTTTTGACCATTTGGATCCTTATAAAGGAGATTATGACCCTTATATTATTTTATTTTAAATGGTTCCAAAGATGTCACCTTCATAGTTTAATAAATATAACAGTTTACATGTTGTGATTTTAATATGATAAATTCGATTAAAAGTATTATTATGAAATATATGATAGATAGCTTCATCATACTATTTTATTTATAATTTTTATGCAACAAATAAGTATATTAAATAATTATACAAAACGATGTAGTAATTATTTTATTAAGAGAAATATCAAATAAATGGTTTCAAAAATATTAAAATAAATATAATATGAACTAATTAATGCTCTCAAAAAATTTTATAGATAAATATGACATGTAATGAATCTATTAAATCTTTTAGTTCAAACATATATTCTGTGTATATTTTATTTAAATTCAAATAAATGAATAGTGTCAAAATTGACACTATTGTTATTTTATAAAAATAACAAATTATAAAATTGTTTAAAAATCAAAAAATTATTTAAAAATTATAAATTAAAATTTATATGGTCTTCAATGTCATAATTTATCCAATTCTGGACAATTCACAACACATAAGTAATTATTTATAACAATTTAAAATTTAGAATATTATTACCACAAATACAGTTAAATAGGTTAAATAAAGATAAATCAAGTTGATAATGTTTAAAATAAATCCACTAAATATATAAATTTTATTGGTTTATGATATTGAAACCCTATAAAATCTAATCTCTGAATATGAGTCATTTTTTGTGGTTTTTAAGTGGGGTTTTATTTATTATAAATTAATATTTTTTAGGTTTCCAAAGGTGACCCTCTCCTCCCTTATAAAAGGGAACCTCCTCCCTCTCCACTTCACAACACATTGAGCCTTCAATATCTCCCAAACCCTACCCATTTCTCTTCTACACTTCACTAAAAAGATTCTGGAGGTTCTGGTATTCTCAAAAGACCAACTCTAGTCCCTTAAGAGGAAGCATAAATGAGGTGCATCGAAGAAGAGGTAATCTCCTCTACCGATTCTTTCAGCTTTCTTTCTTCTTCAAATTCCTCTTCTTTAGTTGTTTAATTGTAATGTAATACAATCAGTATCAATAATATTCTGATATGATATTATAAATATGAAAAAACCCAATTTCACCTTCTATCCATCCTACAGAAAACGAAATCACCGCGCATGCGTACGTACGGAATACGGTCTCCACGCCGTGGTGTAATCTGTTTTCCACCACCACCTTACTTGGATGGGTATAGTGGTGTAAATAATAACTATATATGATTATTATAAAATGATACTAATTCTGAGATATTATATCATCAACCCCAATTCCATTCAATAGATATGAGAATGATATCATCACTCGTGCGTACGTACGGACTACCATCTCTACGATGCGATGAGATTCATTCTCCATGATTAACCATTCAAGAATTATTATATAGTAATGAAATATATGAAATAATAATGCTACTGGATATATATATATATATATATATATATATATATATTTCATCTACTTACTTCCATTCGATTCAATAAGAAAATGAAAACAGCGTTCATGCGTACGTACGACTTACCGTCTCCATGAACGGTGTGTTTCATTTCATTTATCTATATATTATATATGACCAAATACTGAATATATATGATATATAAAACATGTTTCACATTCTGGAAGTATGTAAATCATGATATAAGTAATAATATTATCAATAACAACAACTCTAAATGCGTACGATAAATGAAAATAATATTACCCAAAATGTTGCTTAAACATAGAATTGACAAATGAACGGGTAATATAACGACCTAAGTGAATCATATATGATATCATAATAATTACTATGATTCTGGAATAAGTTAGTGACATTATTTAAATAATTATACAGTAGGTTCGGATACATACAACGCATATCAGAGCTAAGGTAAGGGATAACTTTTCCAATCTCGTTTTTATCCGAGATTGTTCATTCGTAAGTATTTTTTGGGGTTATATTGATCATCCATGTCCATGTTTTCCAAAAAAAATTTCATGTATGCCTAAATTCCTTTTTACCCTCTTTTGACTTTTACCTCATGGTATGGAAGGAATCTTTCTTTTGTTTACCATACGAAGTGCTTTTTGACTTTTCTGACAAAGGTACGAGGAGAATTCTTTTTACTTATACGGCATGAATGGATTTTTATAGTTTCATAACACCTTATTTACATGAATCTTACTCTACAATATTTCAAGATTATTTTCAACAAAATCTTTTTCTTTTAAAATTTCAGGGCATTTTGAGAAAAGAAAATGATTTTGAAGAAGAAAGGATATTTTCCTCAATAATTCATTTCAAGTGTTTTATCAAAACTATTTTCCATCTAAGATGGAATTGTTTAATATGTTTATGTTTCAAGTATAATGTCTCTATTATTTACATGGTTTGATTTTTCTTATGACTGAATGATATCCATTTGTTTTATATAGATTATGTTATGATGGGATGATGTTTATGAAACCCATTTTATTCTTTGGGTTATTTTGTGGCACACGAAAGAATAATTTCATTATGAGATGGGTGGGACCTATATCTCCCTCCAATGAATTGGGTAAAGATATATATCTCATGAGATAGACATGGATGGAATGGAAAGTAAATCTGGTTTAGTAATACAGGGCTGGAATGGCAAGTAAACCCGGTTCAGTAATGGACTTTTTCCACTATGATGGTCTTGGCAACAATTCCTTGGCTACTATGGAAATAATATCATGTGCTTAATGGTTTTCCACAATTACATGTTTTATTCCCATGATATATTATCATGATTAATGTTCTTTTATGATCTATTCCTTATAAAAGGCTAATATTTATGTCACGTTCATGTTTTTTTACGTACAAATGTTTATGGTTTGTTTTATGTTCAATATGTTTACCTTTACTGAGAATTTGAGCTCACCCTTTCTATGTTTTCTTTTCCCCAGGATATAAATAAAGGTTTTAGGTTAGAAAAGAAGATGGGAAGATCTTTATGGGAGATGTTGAAGATCTTTCACCATGATTAGAAGATTATGTTCTGAGTTTCCAAAGACACTAAACTAATACGGTCATTGGGTGTCTGCTTTTGTTATATATTAAGTATTCCTCACAAGTAATGTAATGTCCATGTACGTCAAGATTTGGGTCTCTACAGAAGGAATCTTAAATTTTTACCATTGGAAAATGGGTAAAATATTACATGGTAGGGTGTTAGATAATATTCACATATTGTCAGTCACTTGTTTATTTTCAAGACCATCGACAAGATAATTGGATTCATGAATGTTAAGAGTGATAATATAATTCATTGAATATATCTTGTTATGATAGTTAGACCATTTAATTGTAAGATTCCATGTGAGGTGAATCTATCCAAGCCTGACAGCTTGTACAATGGTACTGTAGTCACACTCAAACCAGTTATTGTATCAATTTATTTTACTTTCCATATAGACTTCATTAATCATCCCAATAATTTCTTCTTACAAGGAAGTGAGAAAAAAAAATGTACCATGCAAATAATCAATGAAATCGCCATTATGATCTATAAAGATCACCCCATAACCTTCTGGACCAGGATTTCCCCTCAAAGACTCATCCAAATTATACTTTAACCAGCCAACAAAGGGAGGGATACAAAATACACCAATTTTTCCAAGATGTATAGGGATGTTATCAAGAATTTTCGGGCACCACGTAACTATGATGTCCCTCATCAAGTTTTTGTACCGATCTCCATGATCTGAGTTTTCATTTTTTACAGCAACCATAATTTCAACACTGGAAGACTGAAAATCAAAGGGATTGTAGCCATGAATTTCCTTGTTTCTTCCCCTCCAAATGAATTTCTCCAGATCCACACATGCCACACTAAAGAGATTTTTTAGCTTGATGGATGTCTAAATGCTTAGTAGGGCAAGAAAGAAGTTTTTAAATGGTTCCGCATATGGAGGATGAATATCAAGGATTTAAAATATAGCCTTCCATAGAGAATATGATATTTTTAAGCATTAAAAGAGGTGATCAACTTCCTATCAATATTGATTTCATCAAACATATCTTGAACAGAGTGATATTCTAACACATTGTGGATTCTAATTAATGAGATCCATGTTGGGAGAAACAATCAAAAGTAGTGTAAACCTGAATGGGTTAATCATTTTTTGTTGAAGTCTCTACTCCATTTTTTGGTGTCTTGTATCAAGTATGTATATAAATAATTGGAGTCATGAATCCCACTTAGAGTCATTTCCCAAATAAACATTTCCTTATGGTTCAAGAAGTCATAATTTGATCCATCCAAAATGATGTCATCAGGAAAGGATTATAAAGTGTTCAATTGATCATAAATTGAGTTTTTATAATTGATGTTTTATTCAGAGGATATGATCAAATATACCAGGGTAGATCCAGTCTAAATTTCTTTCTAAAATATGATAGTTTAATTTTCATTATCCACCCAATGGGAGTGCATATAATTTTTTTGACAGTTTTATTTCATACTAGGCCATGTAGAGGACTCAATATAACTTGAATTTATCAATTCTATATTTTCTAAAAACCTAGATCTGAGGAAGGCCAAGGAATCAAATTTATTTTTACTGAGCCTCTAAATAAATTGTACTTCATGGTACTGGTTTAAGAGTTTTATATTTTTTATACCAAGGCCTCTAAGATCATGAGGCACACAACATTTCCTCAAATGAACTGTGATAGTTTTTCTTTTCAGAGTGATCTCGCTCAAAAAACATATATCATTGATTTGTTGATGGTTTTAATAATAGAGGTAGTACATGAATACACCATTAAGGAATATATAGTCTTTGAAACCACCACATGATTGACAATAAATTTTCTTTCTCCCATTGAGTATGATTTACCCTTCCAAGAGGCTAATTTTCTTCTATTCTTTATTAAATAATTATGGAAGTTAGATGGAAGAGGTTTTCCCCAGTACATAGGAACATTGAAATAGGTGAAAAGTATATTTCAGCCCAATATTCCCAAATCATAGATCATTAATGTTTTCCAGGAATCTAGGATATTGTTTCCAAAGTATCTAAAAGACTTTCTCTAAATTATTTCTTGACCTGACACACTTTCATAGTGTATAATAGATATCTCGATGTTTTTAAATTTCCTCATGTACCCTTGATTATTTAAAATAATATACTTATAAAAAAAGAGATGATAGGGAATGTAGATCCATATAACCACCCTATTGATTTTCATGTCACCCATGTCCACCATGTGAAGGATAATCCTACTGAGATAATAGTGTATAATAGAAAAAAATGATAGTTGATACATGATCTCCTTGTCTCTCCCCCTATAGAATATTTATTATCATTATGGGGATCCATTTTTTAAAAATGAGATATTGGATGAGCAAGAATATCTTTAATCCAAAAAATGAACCTGATGTTGAAACCAAAGCTAGAGAGAACATTACCTACAAATCCCCAGTCCATTCTGTAAAAAGCATTCATTATGTTAGGTTTTATAGTAATGTTTCCCCTATATATATTTCTAGGAAGGTTCACACATTTATAGGTAGAAATCAGACAATCCTATATTTTTCTCCCTTTGACAGATCCAAATTGGTTCCAAGATTTGATTATATCCAAGGTTCAATCATGTTTACCGGAAATAATGTTTTTACATCGGAATTATGTAGACAAGGAAAACTTGTCTAAAATAAATAATTTCACTTTATTTCTCCAGGTTTTTTAATTAAGTAAATGAATTTAGTGTTGAAGTCTTGAATAAAGGACCCAAAGTTAAGAAATTTATTGAAATTGTAACTACATCATGCTGAATGAGATCAAAATAAATTTGGAAAATTTGATTAGTGAATCCATCTAATCCTTGTGAGATTCCATTGTTAAGATCGAATATGGATTCCCTAATTTAAATATCTATAGTATTATAGGTGAGAAACATGTTATCATTATCAGTAATCAATTTTGGAATGATACCATCTATTAAATCCACATTCAATGGTGACACATTAAAAATATTCATATAGAAAGAAACATTGCGGTTGGAAAGATCCTTCTTTTCACTGAGGATTCAATCTCCATAAATGAAAATATAGAGAGGTCTATTGTCCCTTAAATCCCATTAAATATCATTAAATAACATAGTTTTTATATCTACGTCAATGTTCCACCTTATTTTGAAAATTTCCTTTTGTATACTATCCCTGATAATGATAAGATTATGTAACTTAGAGGATATCTATTCTTCTTGACCAATGCCTCTAGAGAAGTTATTCATAGTGATGGATTCTTGAAGACTATGGAGAGAGAATTTAAGAACACCAATATATTAATCAAGGGAGCTAAATATATTTCTTCTCTATTCCTTCATTTAATTCTTGATCATCTTCAGTTTGGAGATACAAACCATAGGATAGTCACTACAGTCATCTCAGGCCCAAGTGTCATGAAAAATTTTAGCACACAATAAAAGTATAACAACCATGCTCTTTTATACACACTAAAACATGATTCATTACATAAAATTGGACTTAATACAACTCTGAGGATCGATAGTTCTAGTGTATTGGGAAATTAAGAATATTACATAACATCTTAGAACATAAAACACAAAAACTTTATTGAACACTTATTATACATGACTAGAACATTCCTTCATACTTAGCATTTTATTGGATAACTTGAGTACATGCATAAGAAAAGGGTCAGCTAAAAACCCCAGTAAGGGATTATGGAAGGCACAACATGAAGAATATAGTACATGTTAGGCAATAGGCATATCAATGGCGTAGAAGAGAAACATGAACATAAAGGCATGATATGGCATTACTATCAGAACATGGAAATGTGTCTAACAACATTTAACATGATATTAGAATGATCCAAGGATCATTGCACATGGAGAATGAGTAAACCCTAATTTCACTTTAATTAGCATGAGTAAACCCTCATTGCACGTGACGTATCATGATACTAATCTTTACCCAATGCATTGAAGTGCTATTAGGGCACATCTTTCTTAACCATTTCATTTAATGTATAATGTTTCCACTTAGATCATATAACATGGATTTATTAAACCTCATAATTTATTCGATGATAAATGAATTTGGAATTCATAAATGATACTCTATAATAAATAAGTAAATGTACGAAAAGGTGAATACCATTGATAGAGAAATTGGAATGGTATTTACTACACAGTGACATTGGATTGGAAAATCATGGTGCAATTTCGGCTTCATAATTACATGACATAAGAATTCATAAAAAATGGTTGTTGAGTGTAACACCCCGAGATTTAATGAAAAATATTATTTTTAATTTCATTAACGTCTTGTGTTGTACGCTACACCAAAAGGAGCTTGCACAACACGCATCCCTAACTTGCCTTTCATTACACACAATCACGACCTTCCTCGATAGCGTGTGTAGTACGCAATACCAAGTTTCACTAAACGAGATATTATTATAATATTATTATGAACTAGCTGTTATGAATAGTAATACCCACTTTTTTAAATTTTATAAATTTTACCTTTCAAAATGGACTTGATTTTTGGATTCGGATATAATGAAATTATCTTAGGATGAAATTTTTGTACGTTTCGGATAACTTTCATATTCTGATGAATAGTGAAAATTACTAAATTTTAATTAAAAACAACTTTTTTAATCGAAATAATTGATAGTGATAAATTATTAATTTTAGTGGTTTTAAAGTATATTTAAAATATATTTTTACAATTTAATACAATGTTGGTCATTGGATGTAATTTCACATTTAAACCAGACATAAACAAGTGTCAATCTTTTGATAGTTATTATCTCTTAAAAACATGCTATTTGTTTTGATGACGGGAACTAATTTTTAAATTAGTCAATGTAACTGATATGTTTTGAATGTTGTAAAATAGACATCATTTTTGAATTCATAATATCAAATATAGCTTAGGCCTAATTTTTGGTATTTTTCTAGAAACATTCATTTTTTGATGAATAGTGAAACCACTAAGTGGTAGTTAAAAAAAATAAATTTTTCATAAAACATAATTTTACCGCTTCTGTGAGTGGAATTTCGAAAATCCAAGAGACACGGTTAATATTAAGGACTAAAATGTGGTTCAACGAGATGAAAATATTTTCTGGTAAATAGTAACTTTTTACTTTTTTTACCACGGTTAAAAGTAAATAGGGTAATTAATGGTAAAAATGATAACATTATTACCCTAACACATGTCCTAATTCTATTGGAAAAGTTTAATTCGACCCAAAACAACCTTAGGAATAAAATATGACCATTTAGGCCCACTTGGATTAGATTAGGACATTTATTATTAATTTATTTAAAGAATGGTTAAAATAGTTAAAATCAAAGTTTAATAACTAAAACATTTTTAATATAGGGTTATACATACGATAAATTTGACTATGAATATTCATTAGAAATCTAAAAAGATTTCCTACATAATGGTATTTTATTTTTAATTTTTAGACTTAAAATAATTTAATTTATTTCTGACGCAATGATGATACAATAATTATCTTATTAATGAAATATTGACATAATTGGTGTTATAAATACCCAAATAAATGTAATTTGAGAGTTTTTATGAATTAAAATAATTTTATATGTTAATATGACATGTTAGTATTGATTTATATAACTATTTTTGAACTAATCATTCTGTTATGAGTTTCAAAAAAATCAATTACCAAATAGTTTCAAAACTGACATAAAATTGATTTTAAAACAAATATTATATTATTAATTGTTATTATATTCCTAAAAATATAAGGATCGGTCAAGATACTTATATCATGATATGTGTATAATTAATGGACCACTTTGGGGTCTCTTGGATGTATATGGTAAATTTATTAACTATATAATATAAAAATACAAGGTGACATGGTAAATGTCAATCTTATTAACTAAGAGTTAAAACTAAAAGATAAGGTTAATATAATGACCTAAACTTGTCTAAATTCTATTGGATGAAAGGATTTAGACCCATCCCCAAATTATCTTCGAAATATATCAATTTGGAGCTATTAAAAACCGAATATGAATTTATAATAAAATAATATTTTTAGTTATTCCTAAGGTGCCCCTCTCCTCCCTTATAAAAGGGAACCTCCTACCTCTCTTCCTCACACCACATTGAGCCTTCCAGCTTGACCACCCCTGCCAAATTCTCTTCTCCACTTCCCTAGAAACTTCCTAGAGGTCCTGGTCTTCTTCAAAGATCAATTTTATTTCCCTACGAGGAGGTCTCAAAGAGGCACTTCAAAGAAGAGGTAATGTCTGTTACCGATTCATTCAACTTTATTTCTTCTTCCACTTCTTCTTATTAGGTTGTTTAATTATGAAGTAATAACATAAGTATTGATAATATAATTATATGTTATTATAAGTATGAAAAAACTCTATTTCACCATCTATCCATCCTATGGAGAACGAAATCCCCACGCGTGCGTACGTACGGAATACCGTCTCCACGCCGTGGTGTAATCTATTTTCCACCACCACCTTACATGGATGGGTATAATGGTGAAGGTAATGAATATATATTATTATTGTAAAGTTATATTGATTCTATAATATTATACATACACTTTAATACAATTCCACGATCTTGGGAATGATATCATCGGTCGTGCGTACGTACGGACTACCGTTCCACGACACGATGAGATTCACTCTCCATGTTCACCATTCAGGAATGATTATAAAGTATATATAATAAGTAATCATGAAACATACGACATAATAATTCTACTGTATTTATGTATATATATATATTTATGTCATCTACTTAATTCCATTCAATTCAATAAGGAAACGAAAACAACGTTCATGCGTACGTACGGCCTACCATCTCCCTGAACGGTGTATTTCTTTCCATTTATCGATCTATTATATATATGTATATTCTGAATATATATCATATATAAATAATGTTTTACATTCTGGTAGTAAGTAATCATGATCTAAGTAATCATATGAATAATTACAAGTCAAAACCCGGACGACAAAAGAAACGATTTTACCGCAAACACTCTTTAACATGGAATTTACAAAAGAACGGGTAATATAAAGTCATAAGTGAACCATATATGATATCATAACAATGAATATGATTCTGTAATAAGTCAATGACCTTATTTAAATCATTATATAGGAGATTCAGATACGTACAAAGCATATCGGACGTAAGGTAAGGGATAATTTTGCGAATCTCACTTTTTATCCGAGATTGCTTATACGTAAGTATTTATTGGGGTTATTGTTATCATCCATGTCCATGTTTTATAAAAGTGTTTTTATTTATGTTTAATTCCCCTTTTATCCATTTTGACTTTTACTACATGGTATGTAAGGAATCTTTCTTTTGTTTACGTTACGATGTACTTTTTGACTTTTACGGCAAAAGTACGAGAAGAATGTTTTTTTAACTTATACGGCACGAACAGATTTTTACGATTTTATAAAGCCTTATTTTCATGAATATTTCTCCAAAATATTTCATGACTATTTTCAACAAAATATTTTTCTTTTAAAATTGCATGATGTTTTGTGAAAAGAAATTTATTTTGAAGAAGAAAGGATATTTTCCTCAACAATTCATTTCAAGTGTTTTATCAAAACCATTTTCCATCTAAGATGATATTATTTCATATGTGTATGTTTCATGTATAATGTCTCTATGATTGAAATGGTTTCACTTTTCTTATTATGAAATGATATCCATTTTTTATGTGGATTATGTGATGATGGGATGATGTTTATAGAACCCGTTTTATTTATTGTGTTTTTATGAATGATGTATGTTTATTTTGTGGCACAAGTAAGAATGATTTCATTATGAGATGGGTGGGACCTATATCTCCCACCAATGCATTGGGTAAAGATTTTATATCTCATGAGATAGACATGGCTGGAACGGTAAGTTAATGTGGTTCCGCATTACAGGACTAGAACGAGGAGTGAACTCAATTCAGAAAGGGACTCTGTCCACTAAGATGGTCTTGGAAGCAATGCCTTGGCTATAATGGAAATCATTACATGTTCTTAATGGATTCCACAATTACATGTTTTATTCCCATGCTATTTTATCATGATTTATGTTCCATTATGATATATGCCTTATTTACTTCCATGTTTTATGTCGTTGCTCAAGATTTTTAATGTTCATGTTTTTTTAAGTTCAAATGTATGTGGTATGTTTTATTTTATCCATTCTTACCCTTACTGAGTATTTGAGATCACCATTTTTATGTTTTCTTTTCCCCCAGGATTAGAAGAAAGATTTTAGGTAAGGAAACAGAAATGGGAAGATCTTTATGGGAGATGTTGAAGATCTTTCACCACGATTACAAGATTGCATTCCGAGTTTCCAAAGACACTAAACTATTACGGTTATTGTGTGTCTGTTTTTGATATGTACTAAGTATTCCTAAAAAGTAATGTAATGTCTATGTATGTCAAGCTTCGGGTCTCTACAGTTGGTATCAGAGGAAAAGTTTAGTCAACCTTTGGAAACTAGGATGCGAGAACTTTAGTGAGATCCCTAGAGATATTTCTAAGGTATGTCTAGGGATAACCCTAAGGTTAAGTATAAGTATGGGTTATAGTCCTAGAATTATAGTAACGATCTTAGAATTAAACCTAAGATGTTAGACATTGAAGGTACTCCCCCTTTATTATGTTGTTTTCCATAGCATGATTTTTTCCTCTCACACTATTCTTTTTGGGTTTTAGACGATTGCTAGAACCCGAAAGAACCATGTTGATCAATGCAATGGACAATGTAATGATTGTCCTCCTAAACAAACAAATGTTATGGGAGATGGAGTGAAAAATATTATTGCTATACTTACACAAGATATGAATCATTCGGGACTTCCAAATGAGCAGATAAGGGAACAATATTCTATTGAGTCCTTCATGAGGAAACGTCCACCTTCTTTCAGTGGGTCTTCTGATCCACTTGTTGCTGAACAATGGATCAGTACCACTGAAAAGATATTTTCATTTCTTTAATGTTCTGAACATGATAAAGTCATCTTAGCAGTATATCGTTTGGAAGGTGAAGCTGATCAATAGTGGAATCTTATCAAGAATACAAGGCCAAGAGATGAAATTGAGTCAATGGTATGGGACGAGTTCAAGAACTTATTTTTCAATAAGTACTTCCCTCGTATTCTTCGAACAAAGATGGAGAAGGATTTTCTTGAACTAAATCAAAATGATGATGAATCTATTGGTGTATACGAAGCGAATTTTACAAGGCTTGCAAAGTATGCATCTAGTTTTATCATCCAACCTAAAAGTAAAGTTGATCGATTATTCAGTGGCTTAAACCAAATCCTCGAAGAGAATTAGGTATAAGAGACTTCAGTAGCATATGATGAAATTGTGCGTTATGCTATCAAGGTAGAAATGGAATTTGGTGTTACTTATCCATCTCATAGTTTTGACAAGAAACGAATGATGGAGTTCAAAGAGAAATCTAAGAATAATGGTGAAAAGAAAATGAATTTTTCCTTATGCTCAAAGTGTTGAAAGAAGCATGGTGGAGATTGTATTAATGGGACTAGAAAATGTTTTAAGTGTGGAAAAGAAGGTCATCGAGCAGCTGAGTGTCTAGGTAATGGAAAAATGGTTTCTAAACATGTGAATAAAGAAAAGACTACAAAGAACGCACCACAAACACTTCAATTCTTCAAGTGCAAGGAAATGGGGAATTATGCTAATAAATGCCCTAATCCAAGGG
The DNA here is from genome assembly GCA_963277665.1 of Viscum album. Taxonomy (NCBI): domain Eukaryota; kingdom Viridiplantae; phylum Streptophyta; class Magnoliopsida; order Santalales; family Viscaceae; genus Viscum; species Viscum album. The sequence continues at coordinate 350,383,073 of OY728140.1, forward strand.
TTTGTGATGATCGACATGAGAAACCACTTAAGGCAAAGGACAAAGTGAAGTCACATGTGATCACTATTGGAGATGTTGAATATGAAAATGATGTGGTGGAATTATTAAGTGTGTATGGGATTCCAAAATAATGTTGTACATAGTATCGTGGAATATTGGAATATTTATGTATTAGTCTATTGTGGTTTTCAATAATTTTATTGTACCAGTAACCATGGAAAGTGATTGAGATATTTTCGGAAAAAAGATGATATGCACATAATGAAGGGATAAGGAGAAAATCAAATGTTTGACAATATTCATGAGCTCATGATTGATATAAGGACTAAGTGATATCATGGTTTGAGTATATAGAATTTTGAGGATTTTTGTATGTGGAAAGTGTTAACTTTTAACTGCATTCATGTTTTCACTAAGGTTCAATGGGTATTCATTCTTCAATAGAATACATGATTAATGTATTAACATGTTTGTAATTTGACCAACAAGATATATCTCATGATATATTGGGGATAAATGATGGCATTAATGTGATTGTTATGTGACATTTCAAGTAATCATTTTATTTATACTATGAGCTTGCACAGAAGTATTTTAGATAAGCCTAATTATTGGAATGGATTATGTTGGATATAAGTTAGTATTGTTTAAGGATAGAACTTTTTTCGATATTATTGATGGGATGTTATAGTAATGTAGTTTTAGAAAAAGGACAACCTGCAGGACGGGCGACAACCCATAGCGTCGGACAAGGCTGTGGGAATCGAACACACAACCGAAGTGCGACTGGCCTTTATTGCCTACCAATGGCCTATAGGAAGTACCTATTTAGTAGAAACTAGTTTTATTATATTATGCAGTATGATATATGAAGTATAACGCCATTTTGGGAACCATATATGATTAATCTCACTATAGATGGACTTATGTATTTTTTGATAACTTTTCTAGGCTTTTGTTTGAGACAGATGGAATGACCCATAATTCTATCACATGATCTTCTAACACATCACGAATGACAAATTCAACTTTATTTCTTTAAGAGATGAAGTGGAAATTGTCCAAAGAACGACCAACGATGTGACTGTACCAAAATCACAAAAGTATTTCTTCTAATTCCAATTTCATCAACTTTAGGGAAATGATCTTGAAAACCAAAAATGTTGTCATAGTGCTCTTATATCCGATGAATCAGATGGTACCTTAGATCGTCAGAAATTTATGGCTTTGTGATTGTTGTATTTTTGATAGCCATGTTCTCTACCACTCTCCATCAGAACATGATGGTTATATTTTTCTTCCATATCCATATTTTCACCTATGTTCTCCTACGTGGAAACCCATTGATAAGTTAATTTGGGTAACCGTTATGTTTCATACATTAGTTTTTGAAGCCAAGTTTTGGTATTCTTTTTTACTATGTGGGTTTCTATTAAAGAATCTTTCGAGTAGTAAACCATTTATAACCCCGAATAATTTCGAGGGTGAAATTCATTTTAAGGGGGGTAGAGTGTAACACCCCGAGATTTTATGAAAAATATTCTTTTTAATTTCCTTAATGTCTTGTGTTGTATGCTACACCAAAAGGTGCTTGCACAACACGCATCCCTGACTTGCCTTGCATTACACGCAATCGCGACCTTCCTTGATAGCGTGTGTAGTACACAATACAGAGTTTCACTAAATGAGATATTATTATAATATTATTATGAACTAGATGTTATGAATAGTAATACCCACTTTTTGAAATTTTATAAATTTTATCTTTAAAAATGGACTTCATTTTTGGATTTGGAAATATCTAAATTAGCTTAGGTTGAAATTTTGGTACTTTTCGAATAACTTTTATATTCTAATGAATAGTGAAAATTACTAAATTTTAATTAAAAACATCTTTTTTAATCGAAATAATTAACAGTGATAAATTTTTAATTTGAGTGGTTTTAAAGTATATTTAGAATATATTTTTACAATTTAATACAATGTCGGTCATTGGATGTAATTTCACATTTAAACCAAACATAAACAAGTGTCAATCTTTTGATAGTAATTATCTCTTAAAAACACGCTATTTGTTTTGACGACAGGAATTAATTTTTAAATTAGTTAATGTAACTGATGGGTTTTTAATTTGGTAAAATAGAAATCATTTTTTAATTCATAATATCAAATATATATTAGGCCTAATTTTTTTTATTTTTCTGGAAACTTTCATTTTTTGATGAATAGTGAAACCACTAAGTGGTAGTTAAAAAAACTAAATTTTTCATAAAACTTAATTTTACAACTTCTATGAGTGGAATTTCGAAAATCCAAAAGACACAGTTAATATCAAGGACTAAAATTTGGTTCAATGAGATGAAAATATTTTTTGGTAAATAGTAACTTTTTACTTTTTTTACCACGGTTAAAAGTAAATAGGGTAATTAAGGGTAAAAATGATATTATTATAACCCTAAGACATGTCCTAATTCTATTGGACAAGTGTAATTTGACCCAAAACAACCTTATAAAAAACATATGACCATTTAGGCCCACATGGATTAGATTAGGACATTTATTATTAATTTATTTAAAGAAGGGTTAAAATATTTAAAATCAAAGTTTAATAATTAATCATTTTTAATATAGGGTTATACATAAGATAAATTTGACTATAAATATTCATTAGAAATATAAAACGATTTCCTACATAATGGTATTTTATTTGTAATTTTTAGACTTAAAATAATTTAATTTATTTATGACACAATGATGATGCAGTAATTATCTTATTAATGAAATATTGACATAATCGATGTTATAAATACCCAAATAAATGTAATTTGAGACTTTTTATGAATTAAAATAATTTTATATGTTAATATGGCATGTTAGTTTTTATTTATATAACTATTTGTGAACTAATCATTCTGTTATGATTTTCACAAAAATCAATTACCAAATAGTGTCAAAATAGACATAAAATTGATTTTAAAACAAATATTATATTATTAATTGTTATTATATTCCTAAAAATCTAAGGATCGGTAAATATACTTATATCATGATATGTGTATCATTAATGGACCACTTTGGGGTCTCTCGGATGTATATGGTAAATTTATTAACCATATAATATAAAAATTCAAAGTGACATGGTAAATGTCAATCTTATTAACTAAGAGTTAAAACTAAAAGATAAGGTTAATATAATGACGTAAACTTGTCTAAATTCTATTGTATGAAAGGATTTCGACCCCTACCCACATTAGCTTCTAAATATATCAATTTGGAGCTATTAAAAACCGAATATGACTTTATAATAAAATTATATTTTTAGTTATTCCAAAGGTTCCCCTTTCCTCCCTTATAAAAGGGCACCTCCTCCCTCTCTTACTCACACCACATTGAGCCTTCAGGGTCGGCCAACCCATGAAAAATTCCCTTATCCACTTCCCTAGAAACATTCTATATGTCCTTGTCTTCTTCAAAGACCAATTTTATTGCCCTAAGAGGAGGTCTCAAAGAGGCGCTTCAAAGAAGAGGTAATGTCCGTTACTGATTCTTTCATCTTTATTTCTTCTTCCACTTATCCTTATTAGGTTGTTTCATTATGAAGTAAATACATCAGTATCACTCATATACTGATATGTTATTATAATTATGAAACAACCCTATTTCACCATCTATCCATCCTATGGAAAATGAAATCACCACGCGTGCAAACGTACGGAATACCGTCTCCACGCCGTGATGTAATCTATTTTCCACCACCACCTTACTTGGATAGATATAATGGTGAAAGTAATGAATATATATGATTATTGTAAAGTTATATTTATTCTTTAATATTATACATACACTTTAATACAATTCCATGATCATGGGAATGATATCATCGCTCGTGCGTACGTACGGACATCCGTCTCCACGACGCGATGATATTCACTCTCCATGTTAACCATTCAAGAATGATTATAAAGTATATATAATAATTAATCATGAAATATATGACATAATAATTCTACTGGATTTATGTATATATATATATATATATATTTATGTCATCTAATTAATTCCATTCAATTCAATAAGGAAACGAAAACAGCGTTCATGCGTACGTACGACCTACCGTCTCCCTGAACGGTGTATTTCTTTCCATTTATCGATCTATTATATATATGTATATTCTGAATATATATTATTTATAAATCATGTTTTACATTATTTATGTAAGTAATCATGATCTAAGTAATCATATGAATAATTACAAGTCAAAACACAGACGACAAATGAAATGATTTTGCCCAAAACACTCTTTAACATGGAATTTACAAAAGAACGGGTAATATAAAGTCATAAGTGAACCATATATGATATCATAACAATGAATATGATTCTTTAATAAGTCAATGACATTATTTAAATCATTATACAGGAGATTCGGATATGTACGGAGCATATCGGACCTAAAGTAAGGGATAATTTTGCAAATCTCACTTTTTATCCGAGATTGCTTATACGTAAGTATTTATTCGGGTTATTGTTATCATCCATGTCCATGTTTTCAAAAAGTGTTTTTATGTTTTTTTAATTTACGTTTTATCCATTTTGACTTTTACTACATGATATATAAGGAATCTTTCTTTTGTTTACGTTACAAGGTACTTTTTGACTTTTCCGGCAAAAGTACGAGAAGAATGTTTTTTTAACTTATACGGCACGAACGGATTTTTACGGTTGTATAAATCCTTATTTTCATTAATCTTCCTCCAAAATATTTCATGAATATTTTCAACAAAATATTTTTCTTTTAAAATTGCATTATTTTTTCTGAAAAAAAATTGATTTTGAAGAAGAAAGGATATTTTCCTCAAGAATTCATTTCAAGTGTTTTATCAAAACCATTTTCTATCTAAGAAGACATTATTTCATATGAGTATGTTTCAAGTATAATGTCTCTATGATTTAAATGGTTTTATTTTTCTTATTATGAAATGATATCCATTTTTTTATATGGATTATGTGATGATGGGATGATGTTTGTGAAACACATTTTATTTATTGGGTTTTTATAAATGATGTATGTTTATTTTGTGGCACAAGTAAGAATGATTTCATTATTAGATGGGTGGGACCTATATCTCCCTCCAATGCATTGGGTAAAGATTTTATATCTCATGAGATAGACATGGATGGAATGGTAAGTTAATCTGGTTGAGCATTATAGGACTGGAACGAGGAGTGAACTCGATTCAGAAAAGGACTTTGTCCACTAAGATTGTCTTGGCAGCAATGCCTTGGCTACAATGGAAATCATTACATGTGCTTAATGGATGCCACAATTACATGTTTTATTTCCATTCTATTTTATCATGATTTATGTTCCGTTATGATCTATGCCTTATGTACTTCCATGTTTTATGTCGTTGCTCAAGATTTTTAATGTTCATGTTTTTTTAAGTTCAAATGTATATGGTATGTATTATTTTATCCATGCTTACCCTTACTGAGCATTTGATCTCACCCTTTTTATGTTTTCTTTTCCCCCAGGATTAAAAGAAAGATTTTAGGTAATGAAACAAAAATGGGAAGATCTTTATGGGAGATATTGATGATTTTTCACCACGATTAGAAGATTACATTCCCAGTTTCCAAAGATACTAAACTATTATGGTCCTTGTGTGTCTGTTTTTGTTATGTACTAAGAATTCCGCAAAAGTAATGTAATGTCTATGTACGTCAAGCTTCGGGTCTCTATAATGAGAGAGAATTTAACGTACCAAAATTTCATAATGAAAATTCCACTTGGTCTATTTAAATGTATTATTGTGTAGAATGATCATATAAAACATATTCACTTCCTTGGTTTTATTTTTTTTTTGTATTTCAAAATACCGTTAAGAAATGTTACCATTTCCTATATAGTCGTTTAACAGTGATCGCATGATTAGTATAAATATAGGGCTTTAACAAATCTAATTTACTCAGACAAAGAATGTCATGGACTCATCTGGTAGACTTGCCCTATATGAAGCCCATTTTTGGAGCTTAGAAAATAGGTGGTTTCATTGGACTTCGCTCTTGACCAAGCCCAAGCCAAGCTTCAACACGTTAAGCTTGAGTGGAACTGCATACGAGATAAGTGGAAGTTAATATAGATTACCACCCAAGAGATGTTATCCGAGAAACCCCAAGAGTATGTCACCATCGCACACCTTACCCTTCGGTCTTATGCGGGTATTATAAGGGGTTATGTATCAAGACCATAGCACTATGTACATTATTTTGTATACAGAATATACATAAATTTTATTATTGTTACTTTGTAACACACAAATAGTATTTTTTAGTTAATATTCAATTAAGAAATCTATTTTGATTAAGTAATGGATTTTTTAATTAAATAATATTTTAACAATATATTATTACATAATTTCTTTTTATTAAATATAAATGACCGTATATTTGTTATGAAAACAATTGTGTTTTTTATTATTGTTTGAAATCTATTTTTTTCAAAACCCATGAATTTTTGATAAATGATTGTTTTTATTTTAAAAGTAAAATTGAAAATATTCAGAGAATTATTTAGATTAAATGAATATTGTTTTTGGAATCAGGATGTCAAAATTATCTAACAATGAATTTTTCATAATTTTCTAAGAGAGTTGAATTTTTGGGTAAAAATTAAATACCGTTTAAATATAAAATGTGTTTTATGACATCATAATGACCTAATAGTGATTTAATAAAAAATTATAAACATTATGTTCGGACAATATATATTTTACATTTAAAATAATGTGATTTCAGGTTTGTTTTATTTATTTTACAAAGCCTTATTAAATCCTCCAAGACATATAAAACATTTTAGATTTTTAAATTGATTTCTATGAGAGTGTTACTCACGTCCACATAAGAAACCCTATTATTTTAATAATTTAGGAAATTGTCCTTATAAAATTTTGTTTTCCACTCCCTTTTGGAAAACAGAATGCGCAAAAACAATGTGTTGGTTTGTGGTTTTGATTACATTAATGTGTGGTGTCCCAAACCTAAATAATAAATAATTCCCTCTCATTTTGTATAAAAACCCACCCCAGCTTCCACTCCATCTTCATTCAAATCTTTTAGAGATCTTCCAACCTATTCCCTCCTCTATCTAGAGTCCTTATAAGGTTCCCCAATCTCCCAAGAATCCTCTCTCAAGCCTCTCCAAAGCCTTTGGGATCACACTTCCAAGTAAGGGATTCCTACCTTTCATATTTATATCCAAGTTTCTTTATGTTGTAATACCATTTTCATTCAATTATAAATGGTTTGGTATGATTTATAAACTCCCTTATATTCCCCTCCCAATGTTTTAAATGATGAGAGACCTCTTTCTCTCTCATTAATGCCTTCTATGTACACATGTTTCCATGAAAAAATTCTGTAAGGAATTTTTCTCTTCTCATTCATATTCAAGCAATTGTTTTGTATTATGAATCTAAATTCCATTACATTTGTTTGGAATTGTATCTTTAACACCCCCTTAATTTCCATTTCATGTACATATAATTAGACACCCCTTTCTTGTAGAGACCCGATGCCTGACGTACATTGACATTACATTACATTTGCGGAATACTTAGTACATAACAAAAACACACACACAAGGACCGTAATAGTTTAGTGTCTTTGGAAACTCGGAATAAAATCTTCTAATCGTGGTGAAAGATCTTCAACATCTCCCAATAAAGATCTTCCCTTTTTTTCTTACCTAAAACCTTTCTTTATATCCTTTGGAAAAGAAAACATAAAAGGGTGAGCTCAAATGCTCAGTAAGGGTAAACAAAAGAAATATTAATCACATCATATTCATAAGAACATATCTTTTGGAAATCCTAACCTGCAAAAGAGATCATGATTTCTTAACATGGGATAAATGATAGTAGTGAAATGTAATCCCAATAATCATAACTTAAAACATGAAACTTTGTGGCATACACACATAATCATGGAGAATCATTTCTCGTTAGTCAAGACTCATTGCCAAGACTATCTTAGTGGACAAAGTCCCTTTCTAAACCGAGTCACCCTCGTTTCAGTCCTGTTTCACTGAACCGGTATAACCTACCATTCCAGCCATGTCTATCTCATGAGATATAAAATCTTTACCCAATACATTGGATGGAGATATAGGTCCCACCCATCTCATAATGATATCATTCTTATGTGTGCCACAAAATCTTAAATCATACATCATTGCATAACCCATGTAATAAAAAGGGGAATCTTAAAAATCGTGACATCATAAAATAATTCATATAAGATAAAGGAATTAATAAAAATATTTCCATCACAACATAATCAAATCCATGTAATAAAAGGGATAAAAACAGAACCCTATATTATCTTATATGGAAAATAATTTTGATAAAACTCTTGAACTTCATTCTTGAGGAAAATATCCTTTATGCTTCAAAAACACTTTTCCTTTCTTAACATGTCATACAATTCTAAACTAAAAGAAGTTGATTAAAAATAAACTTTAAAAATTGTAAAGTATTATTCTTGGAAATAATGTTTTAAAAATCCATTTATGCCATATAAGTTAAAAAAAACATTCTTCGTACTTTTGTCGAAAAAGTCAAAAAAGTACCTCATACGAAAAACGACAAAAGATTCCTTTCATATATTTTACTAAAAACTCACCGAAGGGTGAAATAAGATTTAAAAAATTTTAGGTGAATTGAAATAATATTACATATCGAGGAGACATGGATGTGGATGATAAAATACACCCTAGTAAATACCAAAGTATAAACAATCTCGGATAAAAATGAGATTGTGATATTTTCCTTACCTTAGGCCCGATTTGCTTCATAAGTGTACGAACCTCCTATATAATGATTAAAATATTTTCATTTACTTATTAAAGAATCATATGCATTGTTATTATATCATATATGGTTCACTTATGACTTTATATTACCCGTTCTTTTGTAAATTCATGTTAAAGTAGCGTTTTGGGTAAAATCGTCTCATTTGTCGTTCGTGTTTTAACTTGTAATTATTCATATGATTACTTAGATCATTATTAATTAATTATAGAACATAAAACATGATTTATATATAATATATATTCAGAATATAAATATATATAATGGATCGATAAATGGAAAGAAATACACCATTCATGGAGACGGTAGGCCGTAGGTACGCATGAACGCTGTTTTCGTTTCTTTATTGAATTGAGTGGAATTAAGTAGATGAAATACATATATATACAAATAAATCCAGTATCTTTATAATGTCATATATTTCATTATTATTTCTTATATATACTTTATAATCATTCTTAAATGGTTAACATGGAGAATGAATCTCATCTCGTCGTGGAGACGGTAGTTCGTACGTACGCACCAGCGATGATATCATTTCCATAATTATTGAATTGAATTGGAGTGGATGATACAATATATCAGAATCATTATGATGTTATAATAACTATGTATAGTTATTCTTTACACTATAATACCCATCCATGTAAGGTGTTGGTGGAAAAACAGATTACACAACGGCGTGGAGACGATATTCCGTACGTACGCACGCGCGGTGATTTCGTTTTCCGTAGGATGGATAGATGGTGAATTAGGATTGTTTCATACTTATAATAACATATCATTATATGAGTGATACTGATGTTATTAATTCATAATGAAACAACCTAAGAAGAATAAGTGTAGAAGAAATAGAGGTGAAAGAATTGGTAACAGAAATTACCTCTTCTTTGAAGCGCCTCTTTGAGACCTCCTCTTAGGGTACTAAAACTGGTCTTTGAGGAAGACCAGAACCTCTAGGATGTTTCTAGGGAAGTGTAGAAGAGATTTTTGCAGGGTTTGGCCGAGCTTGAAGGCTCAAAGTTGTGTGAGGAAGAGAGGGAGGAGGTGCCCTTTTATAAGGGAGGAGAGGGGTACCTTTGGAATAACTAAAAATTATCATTTTATTATAAAGTCAAGTTCGGTTTTAAATAGCTCCAAATTGATTTATTTTGAGGATAAGGTGGGGATGGGTCTAAATCCTCTCATCCAATAGAATTTAGACAAGTTTAGGTTCCTATTTTAACCTTATCATTTAGATTTAACTTTAAGTTAGATAATTTAACTTTTACCGTGTCTTCTTTTTTTCTTACACTATAAGGTTAATAAACTTACTATAATAAGCCAAACGAACCCCAAATTGTTTATTATTAATATATATAACATTATCTAAGTCATTTGGCCGATCCTTAGATTTTTAGGAATAAAATATCAATTAATAATATAATATTTGATTTAAAAACTATTTTGTGTCAATTTTGACACTATTTGATATATGATTTTTGTGAACGTCATAACAGATTTATATGTTCGAACCAAGTTGATAAAATCAACACTAATATATCATAGTAACCTATAAAATTAGTGTAATTCATAAAAAGTCTCAAATTATATTTATTTGGATATTTATAACATCAATTATGTCAATATTTCATTAATAAGATAATTACTACATCATCGTTGTGTCATAAATAAATTAAATTATTTAATGTCTAAAAATTACAAATAAAATACCATTATGTAGGAAAGCTTTTTATCTTTCTAATGAATATTTATAATCGAATTTATCTTATGTATAAACCCATATTAAAAATGTTTTAGTTATTAAACTTTGATTTTAACTATTTTAACTATTCATTAAATAAAATAATATTAAATGTCATAATCTAATCCAAGTGGACCTAAATGGTCATATTATATTCATAAGGTGTTTTTGGTCGAATTACATTTATCCAATAGAATTAGGACATGTGTTAGGGTAATAGTAATATCATTTTTACCCTTAATTAGCCTATTTACTTTTAACCGTGGTAAAAAAAAGTAAAAAGTTACTATTCACCAAAAATTATTTTCATCTCATTGAACCACATTTTAGTCCTTGATATTAACCGTGTCTCTCGGATTTTCGAAATTCCACTCACAGAAGCAGTAAAATTAAGTTTTATGAAAAATTCAGTTTTTTTAACTACCACTTAGTGGTTTCACTATTCATCAAAAATTGAAAGTTTTCAGAAAAATACCAAAAATTAGGCCTAAGCTATATTTGATATTATGAACTCAAAAATGATTTCTATTTTACCAAATTAAAAACATAGCAGTTGCATTAATTAATTTATAAATTAATTCCCGTCGTCTAAACAAAAGGCGTGTTTTTAAGAGATAATAACTATCAAAAGATTGACACTTGTTTATAACTGGTTTAAATGTGAAATTACATCCAATGACCAACATTGTATTGAATTGTAAAAATATATTCTAAATATACTTTAAAACAACTCAAATTAATAATTTATCACTATTAATTATTTCGATTGAAAAAAGTTGCGTTTAATGAAAATTTAGTAATTTTCACTATTCATCAAAATATGAAAGTTATCCGAAAAGTACCAAAATTTCACCCTAAGCTAATTTCGATATTTCGAATCCAAAAATGAAGTCCATTTTGAAAAATAAAATTTAAAAAATTTCGAAAAGTGGTTATTACTATTCATAACGGCTAGTTTTAATAATATTTTAATAATATATCGTTGTTTATTAAAACCCAGTATTGTGTACAACAAACGCTATCGAGGAAGGTTGCAATTGCGTGTAATGCAAGCCAAGTCAGGGTTGTGTGTTGTGAAAGAATCCTTCATTTTTTCGTATAACAGAATCCAACCATATTTCATTTATACATTGAATATATATATATATACTCAATGTTGCGTAGAATAACTATTATCAAAATTGTGTGTAACACGATTCAAGAATAGTGTTGCGTATACTGCAAGCTAATACAGTGTTGCGTATAGCACAAGGTAATCTTGGTGTAGAATACAACACAAGACATTACTGAAATTAAAATATTATTTTTCATAAAATCTAGGCGTGTTACATTCTACCCCCCTTAAAATGAATTTCGCTCTCGAAATTCGTCGGGGTTATAAATGGTTTACTATTCGAAAGTTTCTTTAATCGAAACCCACATCGTAAAAAGGAATACCAAAACCAATCTTTAAAAACGAATGTATGAAACGTAACGGTTACCCAAATAAACTAATCACTAGGTTTCCACATAGGTGAAAATATGGATATGGAAGAAAAATCTAACCATCATGTTCTGATGGAGAGTGGTAGAGAACATGGCTATGGAAAAGCCAACAATCACAAATCCATAAATTTGTGATGATCTAAGGTACCATCTGATTAATTAGATATAAGAGCACTAGGACAACATTTTTGGTTTTCACGATTATTTCCCTAAAGTTGTAGAATTTGAATTAGAATAAATATTTACTTTATTTTGGTACAATCTCACTGTTGTTCGTGCCTTGAACAATTTCCACTTCATCTCTTAAATAAATGAAGTTGAATTTGTTATTCGTGAAGTGTTAGCAGATCATGTGATAGAATGATGGGTCATTCCATCTCTTTCAAACAAAAGGTTAGCAAAAGTTATAAGTCCATCTTATGGTTAATCATATATGGTTCCAAAAATGAACTTATACTTCATATATCATACCGTTTAATAGAATAAAACTAGTTTATACTAACCAGGGACATCCTGTAGGGCAGTGGTAGGTGATAAAGGCCAGTCACACTTCATTTGTGGGTTCGATTCCTACAACCTTGTCCGACGCGATGGGCTGTCGCCCGTCCTGCAGGTTGTCCTTTTTCTAAAACTATATTACTATAACATCCCATCAATAATATCGTAAAAAAACTTCTATCCTTAAACAATACTAACTTATGTCCAACATAATCCATTCCAATCTTTACGCTTATCCATAATACTGCAGTCCATTCTGATAATATAGTGAAAACGATTACCATAGAATTAATACCATCGTTGATCCCCATATATCATAAGATATATCTTATTGGTAACAAACATTCAAAGGCCTTAATTATGTACTCTCTTGAATACCCATTGAACGTTATTGAAAACATGAGTGCTGTTAAAAGTTAACTCTTTCAACATACCAAAATCCTCAAAATTCTATATACTCAAACCATGATATCACTTAGTCCTTATATAAATCATGAGCACATGAATACTTTCAAACATTTCATTTTCTCCTTATCCCTTCATTATGCGCATATCATCTACTTTCCAAAATATTTGAATCACTTTTCATGGTTACCGGTACCTTAAAATTATTGAAAACCACAATAGACCAATACATAAATATTTCAATACACTATAAAAGTACCTCAAAAACATTATTCTTGAATACCAATACATAAACACTTCAGTCCATCCACTTCAATGATTGTCCTAGAATAAGTCCTTCCTTGATTTAGAAGTAACTTTTTAGGTCAGGGCATTGAGTTGGGTAATTCCCATGTTCTCCGAAAATAAGACATTGAACTCCGTAACAGTCTGTCACTCTATGACCCTTTTCTCCACACAGATAACATCGGTCCCTCCATTTGAGGTATTCCTCAAGGTTCTTCTTCCCTTCTTTAGAAATCTCAATCTTCCTTTCTTTATGCTCCTCAACATGCGAACATGAATAATAGTTTATCTTCCACTTCTTTGATGAATTAGGCATACCACTAAATTTCACCTTGTTAATCATATATCGTGATGACTGATTCGGCATAATCACAATATCTTTCTCTCTAGTAATTACACAATTTTGTTGCTCATAGTCACCAATTTGTCCATTGGATTCAATGTTAACTGAATTCCTTCTGGTTCCCTCCATTAACTAAAACACAAAAAGAATCTTGTGAGAGGAAAAAATCATGCTAGAGAAAACAACATAGTAAATGGGGAGTACCCTCAATATCTAACATCTTAGGTTAAATTCTAAGATCGTTACCGTAGTTATAGGACTATATCCTATACGTATACTTATCCTTAGGGACATCCCTAGACATACCTTAGAAATATCTCTAGGGATCTCACTAACGTTCTCACATCCTAGTTTCCAAAGGTTGACTAAACCTTTCCTCTGATACCAACTGTAGAGACCCGAAGCCTGACGTACATTAAAATTACATTACATTTGCGGAATACATAGTACATAACAAAAACACACACACAAGGACCATAATAGTTTAGTGTCTTTGGAAACTCGGAATAAAATCTTCTAATCGTGGTGAAAGATCTTCAACATCTCCCAATAAAGATCTTCCCTTTTTTTCTTACCTAAAACCTTTCATTATATCCTGGGGAAAATAAAACATAAAAGGGTGAGCTCAAATGATCAGTAAGGGTAAACAAAAGAAATATCAATCACATCATATTCATAAGAACGTATCTTTTGGAAATCTTAACCTGCAAAAGAGATCATGATTTCATAACATGGGATAAATCATAGTAGTGAAATGTAATCCCAATAATCATAACTTAAAACATGAAACTTTGTTTCATACACACATAATCATAGAGCATCATTTCTTGTTAGTCAAGACTCATTGCCAAGACTATCTTAGTGGACAAAGTCCCTTTCTGAACCGAGTCACCCTCGTTTCAGTCCTGTTTCACTGAACCGGTATAACCTACCATTCCAGCCATGTCTATCTCATGAGATATAAAATCTTTACCCAATGCATTGGAGGGAGATATAGGTCCCACCCATCTCATAATGATACCATTCTTATGTGTGCCACAAAATCTTAAATCATACATCATTGCATAACCCATGTAATAAAAATGGGAATCTTAAACATCATGACATCATAAAACAATTCATATAATATAAAGGAATTCATAAAAATATTTCCATCACAACATAATAAAATCCATGTAATAATAGGGATAAAAACAGAACCCTATATTATCTTATATGGAAAATAATTTTGATAAAACTCTTGAACTTCATTCTTGAGGAAAATATCTTTTATGCTTCAAAAACACTTTTCCTTTATTAACATGTCATACAATTCTAAACTAAAATAAGTTGATTAAAAATAAAGTTGAAAACTTGTAAAGGAATCTTCTTGGAAATAATGTTTTAAAAATCCATTTATGCCAAATAAGTTAAAAAAACATTCTTCATACTTTTGTCGAAAAAGTCAAAAAAGTACCTCGTACGAAAAATGACAAAAGATTCCTTTCATATCTTTTACTAAAAACTCACCGAAGGGTAAAATAGGATTTAAACAATTGTATGTGAATGGAAATAATATTACATATCGAGGAAACATGGATGTGGATGATAAAATACACTCCAGTAAATACCAAAGTATAAACAATCTCGGATAAAAATGAGATTGTGATATTTCCCTTACCTTAGGTCTGATTTGCTTCGTAAGTGTCCGAACCTCTTGTATAATGATTTAAATAATGTCATTGACTTATTACAGAATCATATTCATTGTTATTATATCATATATGGTTCACGTATGACTTTATATTACCCGTTCTTTTGTAAATTCATGTTAAAGTAGTGTTTTAGGTAAAATCGTCTCATTTGTCGTTCGTGTTTTAACTTGTAATTATTCATATGATTACTTAGATCATTATTACTTAATTATAGAATATAAAACAGGATTTATATATAATATATATTCAGAATATACATATATATAATGGATCGATAAAGGGAAAGAAATACACCGTTCATGGAGACGGTAGGCCGTACGTACGCATGAACGCTGTTTTCGTTTCCTTATTGAATTGAGTGGAATTAAGTAGATGACATACATATATATACACATAAATCCAGTAGATTTATAATGTCATATATTTCATTATTATTGCTTATATATACTTTATAATCATTCTTAAATGGTTAACATGGAGAATGAATCTCATCGCGTCTTGGAGATGGTAGTCCGTACGTACGCACGAACGATCATATCATTTCCATAATTATTGAATTGAATTGGAGTGGATGATACAATATATCAGAATAATTATGATGTTATAATAACTATGTATAGTTATTCTTTACACCATAATACCCATCCATGTAAGGTGTTGGTGGAAAAACAGATTACACCACGGCGTGGAGACGGTATTCCGTACGTACGCACGCGCGGTGATTTCGTTTTCCGTAGGATGGATAGATGGTGAATTAGGATTGTTTAATAATTATAATAACATATCCGTATATGAGTGATACTGATGTTATTAATTCATAATGAAACAACCTAAGAAGAAGAAGTGGAAGAAGAAATAAAGGTGAAAGAATTGGTAAAGGAAATTACCTCTTCTTTGAAGCGCCTCTTTGAGACCTCCTCTTAGGGCACTAAAATTGGTCTTTGAGGAAGACCAGAACCTCTAGGATGTTGCTAGGGAAGTGGAGAAGAGATTTTGGCAGGGGTTGTCCGAGCTTGAAGGCTCAAAGTTGTGTGAGGAAGAGAGGGAGGAGGTGCCCTTTTATAAGGGAGGAGAGGGGTACCTTTGGAATAACTAAACAATTATTTTATTATAAAGTCATGTTCGGTTTTAAATAGCTCCAAATTGATTTATTTTCAGGCTAAGGTGGGGATGGGTCGAAATCATCTCATAAAATAGAATTTATACAAGTTTAGGTTCCTATTTTAACCTTATCATTTAGATTTAACTTTAAGTTAGATAATTTAACTTTTACCATGTCTTCTTGTTTTCTTACACTATAAGGTTAATAAACATACTATAAGAAGCCAAAAGAACCCCAAATTGTTTATTATTAATATATATAACCTTATATAAGTAATTTGGCCGATCCTTAGATTTTTAGGAATAAAATAACAATTAATAATATTATAGTTTATTAAAAAACTATTTTGTGTCAATTTTGACACTATTTGATATATGATTTTTGTGAAAGTCATAACAGAATTATATGTTAGAAAAAAGTTGATTAAATCAACACTAATATATCATAGTAACCTATAAAATTATTTTAATTCATAAAAAGTCTCAAATTATATTTATTTGGGTATTTATAACATCAATTATGTCAATATTTCATTAATAAGATAATTAATGCATCATCGTTGTGTCATAAATAAATTAAATTATTTAATGTCTAAAAATTACAAATAAAATACCATTATTTAGGAAATCTTTTTATCTTTATAATGAATATTTATAATCGAATTTATCTTATGTATAAACCCATATTAAAAATGTTTTAGTTATTAAACATTGATTTTAACTATTTTAACTATTCATTAAATTAAATAATATTAAATGTCATAATCTAATCCAAGTGGACCTAAATGGTCATATTATATTCATAAGGTTTTTTTTGGTCGAATTACACTTATCCAATATAATTAGGACATGTGTTAGGGTAATAGTAATATCATTTTTACCCTTAATTAGGCTATTTACTTTTAACCGTGGTAAAAAAAAGTAAAAAGTTACTATTCACCAAAAATTATTTTCATCTCATTGAACCACATTTTAGTCCTTGATATTAACCGTGTCTCTCGGATTTTCGAAATTCCACTCACAGAAGCGGTAAAATTAAGTTTTATGAAAAATTCAGTTTTTTTAACTACCACTTAGTGGTTTCACTATTCATCAAAAATTGAAAGTTTTCAGAAAAATACCAAAAATTAGGCCTAAGATATATTTGATATTATGAACTCAAAAATTATTTCTATTTTACCAAATTAAAAACATATCAGTTGCATTAATTAATTTAAAAATTAATTCCTGTCGTCTAAACAAAAGGCGTGTTTTTAAGAGATAATAACTATCAAAAGATTGACACTTGTTTATAACTGGTTTAAATGTGAAATTACATCCAATGACCAACATTGAATTGAATTGTAAAAATATATTATAAATATACTTTAAAAACACTCAAATTAATAATTTATCACTATTAATTATTTCGATTGAAAAAAGTTGTTTTTAATGAAAATTTAGTAATTTTCACTATTCATCAAAATATGAAAGTTATCCGAAAAGTACCAAAATTTCACCCTAAGCTAATTTCGATATTCCGAATCCAAAAATGAAGTCCATTTTGAAAAATAAAATTTACAAAATTTCCAAAAGTGGTTATTACTATTCATAACGGCTAGTTTTAATAATATTTTAATAATATATCATTGTTTATTAAAACCCAGTATTGTGTACAACAAACGCTATCGAGGAAGGTTGCGATTGCGTGTAATGCAAGCCAAGTCAGGGTTGCATTTTATGAAAAAATCCTTCGTTGTTTCGTATAACAGAATCCAACCATATTTCATTTATACATTGAATATATATATATATACACACAATGTTGCGTAGAATAACTATTATCAAAATTGTGTGTAACACGATTCAAGAATAGTGCTGCATATACTGCAAGCTAATACGGTGTTGCGTATAGCTCAAGGTAATCTTGGTGTAGAATACAACACAAGACATTACTGAAATTAAAAGAATATTTTTCATAAAATCTAGGGGTGTTACATTTCTCTCTTATCAACCATTTTTATGAATTCTTATGTCACGCTGCCATGCTACCGAAATTGCACCGCGATTTTTCTCATGCCAAAGTCATTGTGTAGTGAATACCATGCCAATTTCTCTATCAAGGTTATTCACCTTAATGAATATTTAATTATTGATTATAGAGTTTCATGTATTAATTCCACATTCCATTATCATGGAATAAATTATAATGTTTAACGAAAACATTTTGTATGATCTATGTGGCACACTTATGAATGAAATGAAATGTTTAAGAAGGGTGAACCATGATAGCACTCTAATGCATAGGGTAAAGACTAGTATCATGATACGTCATGTGCAACGAGGGTTTACTCATGCTCCATATGCAATGAGACTTGGCTCATGCTAATACCATGTTAGGTTTTGGTTCCACATTTCAATGTTATGATAATCATGTTATATCATTCCTCTATGTTCATGTTTCTCTTACGCTCCATTGATATGCATATTGTACAAAATTTATTGTAATCTTCATGTTATGCCATAATTACTCCCTTACTGGGCATTATAGCTGACCCTTTTCTTATTCATGTCCTCATGTTATCCCATGCAATGTTATGTATGAGGGAATTTAGTGGTCATATAAAGGAATTTTTCAATAAATATGGTGTTTTTCATGTTTTAAGTCGTGATGTAATGTTTCTAAGCCCCAAAGTCACTAGACATCTCGATCTTATATGTTGTATCAAGTGAATATTTAATTTAATAAATCACATTTAAGTGTGTAATAGAAAGTAGGGTTGTTATAGATAAAGGGGCATATCATCATATTTTCATTAAATGGAAAGTGAGGGGGTCATATAGATACATGTCTCAACATATGTAATTGAATTTAAATGCATAATATAAAAGAATTGATTGAATGTAAATGAGGAGAGAGAAATCCCTTACGGAATTTCGGCATGGTAAAAGGTGTACATGGGAGAAATTAATGAGAGAGAAAGGGGTGTCTCATAATTCCAAAATAAGTATGGAATTATAGGGGAGGTTAGAAATGATACCTCAATATTTTTAATTGAAAAAAGGGAACAACAACAAAAAGAAACTTGGACAAAAATGATAAAGAAAGAAATCCCTTACATAGATGTGTGATAAAAAAGGCTTGGGAGAGCCTTGAGAGAAGATTATTGGGAGATTTGGGAGCCTTTGGAGGATTCTAGAGATAGGAGGGAAGGAGTTTTTTGAGCTCCAAATGTTTTGGGTGAAGATTAATTGGTGATTGAGACAGTTTATGTCGGAAAGGGGAGGGAATTCATTATTATTTCGGTTTTGGACACCCAAGATTAAAATAATCAAAACCAAAAACCATGCCATGGTTTTTCCCATGTATTTTTCCAAAGTGGAGTGGGAAACATTATTTTATAAGTTCAATGTCTGAAATTATTAAAATATTAGGCTTTCTTATGTGGAGGTGAGACACACTCTCAAAGAAGTCATTTTAAAATGTTAAAATGTTTTATAACTCTTGGAGGGTCCACTAAGGCATTGTATAATTAATCAAAAAAATCTAAAATCACATTATTTTAAATTTAAAACATATATTGGCCGAATGTCTCTTTTATAGTATTTTATTACATCACTATTGGGTCATTATGATGTCATAAAACCTATTATATATTTAATCAGTTTTTAATTTTTACCCAAAACATTGATTGTCTTGGAAAATAATGAAAAATTACAATTGGATAATTTTAACGTCCTGATTCCAAAAAAAATATTTATTTTATCTAAATAATTTTATAAATATATAATTTTCATTTTTAAAATAAAAATTGACATTTATCAAAAGTTCATAGTTTTTGGAAGAAACAGCTTTCAAACCTTAATAAAAATTATAATTGTATTAATAAAAAATATACTATCATTTATATTTAATAAAAAGTAGTTTAGTAATATTATTTAATTAAAAATCCATTAATTCATCAAAATAGATTTAGTAATTGAATATTAACTAACAATTCTACTTGTGCTTTAAAAACTATTTTCAATGTAATAATAATAATGTGACTGTATATTATTAATTCTATACAAAAATAATGCACATAATAATAGTGCTAGGGTATTGTTACATAACACTTTATAACACTCACATAAGACCTAAGGTTAAGGTGTGTGATAACGACAAACACTTAAGGTGTCTCAGATAACATCCCTCGGTTGGTAATCTCTATTAACATCAAATTCTCTCATGGGCGGTTCCGCTCAAGCTTAACGTGTTGAAGTTTGTCTTGGCCTTGGTCAAGAGCGAAGCCTAGTGATGCTAACTCCTTTCCAAACCTCGATAAATGGGCTACGTATGGAGAAATTATACTAGATGAGGCCATTGCTTCCTTTTTCTGAGTAAATTGGATTTGTTAAAGCTCTATATTTATATAAATCGTGTGATCACTATTAAACGGCTATATTGTCAATAGTAACAATTGATAACGGTATTTTAAAATCCAAAAACCTAAAAACAATGAAGTTCATATGTTTTATATAACCATTTTACATAATAATGCATTTAATTAGATCAAGAGGAATAATCATTAATAAAAGTTTGGGCCATTTCAATATTTCACCCTTAAGAAATTTCACCCTTGAAATTTCATCTTCCCACACTAAATCAGATGAGGGTAACTATGAATCATAACTTCCTTTGATTCCCATGATGATTCTTCAAACTAATGGTTTTACCACAACACCTTGATGAGGGGAACTATCTTATTTCTTATAACATTTTCTCTATGATATAAGATCATCACTGGATTCTCTTCATTGGATAGGTCAGTCTCCAATGGTACCACCTCTGGATTGAGTACATGTGATGGGTCAAGTATATACTTCCTCTATAGTGATAAATGAAATACATCATGTACTTGAGATAGATTCGGTGAGAGTTCTAGTCGATAGGCCACTGCTCCAATGCGATCAAGAATCTCAAAACGGATGATTTACCTTGGACTAAGCTTTCCCTTCTTCAAAAATCTCATAAATATATTTCATAGTGATATGCAGAAGATTACCATGTCTCCAACATCAAAATATAGGTCTCATAAATGATAATCATCATAGCACTTTTTTCGACTTTGAGAAGATTTAATGTGCTGCTGGATGGTCTTAACCTTCTCTACGATTTCATTGACCATTTCTGGACCTATGAGTTTTGGCTCCCCAACATCATCCCAACATGCTGGTGTTCTTCACCTCTTCCCATAAAAGGCTTCATAAGGATCCATTTTGATGCTCTAGTGGAAACTGTTTTTGTAACCGAACTCAGCGATAGGAAGATGTTTATCCCATCATCCTCTGAAGTCCATGGAGAATGCTCCCAAAAGGTTCTCCACTTTCTAGATAGTATGCTCATATTAGCCTTCTATTTGAGGATAATAATCCATACCGAAGTTCTTATCAGTATTAAGATCATGTGGAAGACTCTTCCAGAACTTATAGTTGAATCTTGGATCTAAATAGGGTATGATAGATAGAGTTAATCCATTCTACCTTACCAATTCTCTAATATATTTCGATTCTAGTTGATCAAATGAGAAATCCTCCCAATTTTCAATATAGTTTGTACTATTTGTAAGATGATCCAAAAAACCCAGATAGCATTGTTTCCTTTGGATGTCTTCGTAAGTCCGGTGAAAAAGTCCATGGTGACGTTCTCCCATTTCCATGATAGTATGGGTAATGGTTGAATCACCCCCTTAGACTTCTGCCTCTCAGCCTTCACTTTCTAACATACCATGCACTTTTATGTATACTCAGTGATATCCTCCTTAATGTTATCCCACCAAGAATACTCTCATAGATCTTGAAAAGTTTTTCTGTCTCCTGGGTGAATCGATAAATTTGAACTATGTGTGTCACGACCTGCCTTCACCAAGATGATAGAAGGGACAGAAGGTTTCCAGACCCTTCCTTCTTCAAGTTGAAGGAGAGATAATGACCTCCGAGACCCGCCTTTAATAGGTCCCGGAGTGGTGACTAGCACCAAGGGTATAGAATCACACACAAGATGGAAGGCATTACCCCTTTTTCATTTAATAGGATCAGGAGATAAGATAGTAATTCCCAACAACACTAGAAATGGAAGTACATGTAAATCCAAACAAACCATTCCCATATGCATGTTCCAAAAGTAAATGTTACAAGGTACAAGAAAACCCCAAAATAAAAGTACCAAGGAGAAGAAAACTAGCAACAACAATTTTCCCAAATCCCAAACTAGTATGATCCTTCACGATCCCTGAAGTCCTCCTAGAAACCTGAAAACACTTTTTATATACGTAGGGTGAGCATAAAAGTATACTCAGTAGGGAAAATCAAAAGCTCTCATGCACAAGTGGGGAGTCATTCTAATGCCCCGTGAGAAAAGAGATAACCAAAACACCCAGCAAGGAAACCATCCACCCAAGACTCACCAAGGCACACTCCACAAATAACGCAAGTCAAGTAATGTAATTGTAATAACACATCGATGTTTGGGTACCCCGTGCCACTTTCCCATGGGTTATTGATGACATCCTACACGTCGGACCTCTCCCTCCAATCTCAGTACAGTCCCACTCCCACACCCCGCCCGCACACACCTGGGCCATCACTACCATGAATCCCTCCCAAAAACAGATGGTCCTCATCAAGCAGACATAACCACTCCCGCAATCACTTGAACCAGAACAACTACTATCACGCCCGAAATCATCTATGCCTCATCCCGAAGACTCTTGAGAAACAACCTGCCCGCACACACCTGGGTCGTCCACCACAACTACCTTGCCCGAAGAATCTTGGGCTATAATGGACCTCAGGCCGTTACAGCCTGCCTGAAGATTCTTGGGATATTTGGGAAAAGGACCAGAAAAGAAGCTAATAACCATCCACTCAGAGGAGAAGGGGAAAACACCCTCCCCCATGAAATGGGGGTGTTCGGCACTATGTTCTCAACTTGGGTGGGGTGCTAATAAGTAACATTTGAACTATAATTATATATATACATATAACAAGCACTCATCCCAACCTAGGAGTTCTAAAACCAATCTAAGCACAAACACCATAGTTACTATTCATTCACAAGAAGCACTAAACCCACGACCATGTCACCACTCATCCCGGAAAACAATTCCCCATTGAGACCATTCTTGGTTTCATGTTCATGTGATTCAATTTATGTAAATTCTGCACTACTGGGAAACTAATAGACATAACCATAAGCCAGAGAAAGAGAAATAGCCAAATCAAAATTTAAGCATTCACACCCGGTTCTCTTGTAAAGTCACAACAACAAATGGATCTGTGAGATCACTCAAAGTACTAGAACCAAACCAAGCCTCGAGGTACAGCCCCATATGGCTTTAGATTCACAACCAACAACCATGCCAAAACACATGATCCCATCCCCATCCACATAACCCCAGAAGCATCAAGAAGAAAAAATACACATTCTACCAAAACAGAGTAGGGAAACTTCCATATTCATGCACATCATTCATTAGGTTCTTCATTCTGTTGGTTAACCGGGGTGACTACACAAGGATTGATGTTCACTGGGCATCTATTTAACCAACTGAGTTTAGGGGATTAACCAATTTCCATGTTATAGTCATTTAATCTTGTAAATATCCGGAAGCACGAAGGATCGTTAGTGCACAAAGAAAGACCACCAACAGCCATGATTTTCAATGGGCATGAGCCCGTACAATTCACAACACATAATCAAGAATATGAAAAAAACAACAGAAACACCAATCACACCCCCCTTCTTTCTTTAAAAGTCTATTTATTATCTTCATTTATGATTGGTTTTATACATCCCCACAGAGACAATAGCGTACCCACCCCACATGATACACAATAAAGAGAGACGAAGGAAGAACTCTACCTGGATGATCAAAGATCGTTGTTTTAACTCTGCGTGCCAAGAACTGGGGATGCACGACTTATAGGGGAGGAACTTCGGGGACTCCAAGGATGAGTAGGGAAACTCCAGCAGCAGTGCACTACTTTCCTCAAGAAGGGGGGGGGGTGGACTCTAAGCATACAATGAAGGGAAAAAGATACCAGCCAAGAAGTAGAAGGAAGAAATTCTAGCATTATATAAAGATGAGATCCTGTTGTTACGGGATATGGAAATTTGAACGGATTTAAAGTTGGATCGTGGTTCCCCACGCATTTGGGAAGTTACGAACGATGGAATTAATTGTCATTTAACAATTCTCCTCAAAGAGTTGGTTATAATGGCTATGCGTTAAATAGTTTTATTTAATCATAAGAAAATGCGTAACAGGGGTTGAACTGGAAGGTATGGGGAAGGGCGTGACACTGAGGAAAAACCACATGTTTTGGTAAGTTAAAGGGTTCCCGACTCTTAGGGAATCCTAGATATTATTTATGGGCTTTAAGTGGCTTTTAAGGGTGGTATTAAATAATTCTTACATCAAAAGACATGTTGTGGGGGTGAAACTGGAAAAACATGGGAAACTGGAGAAAGACACGGTGCCACCGTGACCGGTGTGAGACCATTACGGTGCCACCATAACGTTGTCACCATCACGGTGCCACTGTCGCTGTGTCACCATCACCAGTGTGAGACCGTTACGGTGCCACCATCGTGGTGCCACCTTAACCGGTGTGCGACCATCACGGTGCCACCGTTTCGGTGGAGCCGTTTGGTGGAACCATGCTTTGGAAAAGTATTGGACCAAGAGGGTCCGGGCCATTACATCAAATACCTCTCAAACTATTCTCTACCTCAAGAATCAAAACTAGACCCGAAGAAAAGAGGGGGATCCAAACAACCACCTCGAAAGATACCTCTCAGAAGTAAATCTCATTGACGTTTGGGGATACCCCTCCTTGTCAAGATACTATCCACTTTGGGTGGCACTGACTCGCCCGCACGGGTTTAACCACATCCACATTAATGCGTCTTTATTAGGGATCAGGTTATCCCCTCCTTATAGTCAGGACTCTTTGCACACATTCAGAGAATAAGGAAAACAACACATAATTAGAGTTCACAAGGTAAAGCATTCCATCACAACAAGAACAAGAAGAACAGAACAAAACTCACAACAGCTCTAGGTACTGGGTACGCATCTATGTCTATCATTCCTAGGTACTCCCTTTACGGCCACCGTGTCTCCATAACACACTGACCAAGGTGATGGTTCGTCCATGAAGCACTTTCTCTTTTCGATCCTCATTCCTCACAGGTCATTCTAAAAATGTCACGTCAGCCTCATTATCTAGCTTTCCCCAGCCAAGGATGTGTGAATCGTCGTGTAGATATCGTCAGAGTTGAGACACATGTAAGACTTTGTGCATTCTTAGAAGTGGCGGTGGTAGTGCCAGCTGATAAGACACTTCACTGACCCACCAAAACACTTCGAATGACCCAAAAAACCTATGATAAAGCTTACTCCCCCTGCCGAACCTGCATTGCCCATGTCGAGGGGAGACCTTCAGGAATACGTCATCCACGACCTTGAACTCCAAGGGTATCCTCCTATTATCGACGTATGACTTCTTTCGGTCGTGGGCCACCTTCATCCTCTCCCGTATAAGTTGAACCTTCTCTATTGTGCTCTACACCACTTCTGAGCCAAGAACACTTGTTTCCCCGATCACTGTCCAGCACACGGGTGAGCGACACGACCTCCCGTACAAAGCTTTGAATGGAGCCATGCCAATGGTAGAGTGATGGATATTTTTGTAGGAAAACTATACCAGAGGCAAGTGTTGCACCCATGATCCCCCAAAGTCCAAAACACATGCTCGT
This sequence comes from Viscum album, assembly GCA_963277665.1. Taxonomy (NCBI): domain Eukaryota; kingdom Viridiplantae; phylum Streptophyta; class Magnoliopsida; order Santalales; family Viscaceae; genus Viscum; species Viscum album. The sequence goes on from OY728140.1 coordinate 350,409,279, forward strand.
AACATATCCTCCACTGTTTGGATGGTGCGCTCTGTCTGGCCATCAGTCTGGGGGTGGAAGGCAGTGCTAAGACGTAGCTGAGTGCCAAACGCATGCTGCAATCCCCTCTAGACTCATGAGGTGAACCGGGTATCCCGATCGGAGACTATGGACCTTGTAACCCTATGTAACCACACCACCTCATCTACGTACCTCTATGCTAAGGCATCCACTACACCCTGACTCCTTGATCACCAGAAAGTGAGATGATTTTGTCAACCGGTCCACCACTACCTAGATAGCATCACAACCTCATTGGGTCCTGGGTAGTCCTGTGATGAAATACATGGATATGTCATCCCACTTACACTCAAGGACATCTAAAGGCTGGAACAAACCGCCTAGAACACGGTGTTTAGCCTTCACCTGCTGACACACTATGCACTTTGCTACGAACTCTTCCACCACTCGCTTTACCCTGGGCCACCAAAAATGACTCCTCAGACCCTGGTAAATCATGGAAACTTCCGGGTGCACCACTAGGGGTGAGTTGTGGAACTCACCAAGAACTATCTCATGCATTTCCTCTGGAACAAACAACTTCCCTCGGAAAAACATTTGATTCTTACCATCTTCTGTCCACCCTTCCAGAGCACTACCTTGGTTAACCTGGTCACTCATTACTTTACTCTCTATGTCTCCCCACTGAGACTCCTCCACCTGCTGTAGGAGAGAGGATTGCACTTTCATCTGAAATAGACAACCTCTACCATTATCCTCCCTTACATCCAGGTGCAGGGCCAAAAACTCCTCCATCACCTTCCAAACATCTGCCGACTCTCGAACCGCATCCTTCTGCGATGTTCTACTCATGGCATCTGCCACCACATTCCCTTTTTTGAGGTGTAAGAAATCTCGAAGTCGTAATCCTAAAGGAACTCCATCCACCTTCGCTACCGTTAGTTCAGGTCCCATTGGGAGAATATATACTTCAAACTTTTGTGATCTGTGAAGACCACTAAGGACTCCCCAATGAGGTAATGATGTCACAACATTAGTGCGAACAAGACCGCCGCAAGCTCCAGATCGTGGGTGTAATAATTACGCTCATGGGGAAGTAATTGTCTAGAACCATAAGAAATCACTCCTTGTTGTTTCATTAACACACACCGGAGGCCTTGTCCTGAGGCATTACATAACACCTCATACGCCGCCCATTCTTCGGGCAGCCTTAGCACTGGGGCACTAACCAACCCCCCCTTCAGTTAGCTAATGCCTTCCTCGCACTTCCCATCCCATACAAAATCTTGGTCCTTCTTGGTCAAAGATGTCAAAGGTGATGAAACTCAAGAGAATATGGGCACAAACCTCTAGTAGTAACCTTCTAGTACAAGTAAACTACGAACCTCTTCCATGTTCTTGGGAGCTGCCCAAGAAAGAATTGCCTTGACCTTCGATGGGTGGACCGTTATTCCCTGCTCCGACACCACGTGCCCAAGGAAGTGAACCTCTCACATCCAGAACATGCACTTGGAAAATTTCCCATAGATTTGGTGCTATAAGAGGACCTCTAAAACCATTCTCAGGTTCTCTACGTGATCCTCCTCTGATCTCGAGTAGATCAGGAGGTCGTCAATAAACACGACTACGAACAGGTCTAGGTATTCCCGGAAGACAGAGTTCATGAGTCCCATGAACACAGCTGGTGCATTCGTAACATCGAGCAGCATGGCTACAAACTCAAAGTGTCCATACCTACACCTGAAGGCAGTCTTTGAGATGTCGCCCTCCTTCACCCTCAACTGGTGATATCCAGACCGTAGATCGATCTTAGAGAACCAAACTTCTCCCATCAACTGGTCAAAGATATGATATATCCTCGGGAGAGGGTAGCGATTCTTGACCGTCACCTAATTCAGTCTCCTATTGTCCATGCACAGCCTCAGACCACCATCTGACTTCTTTGCGAACAAGACAGGAGCACCCCATGGTGACGCACTTGGTCGAACAAAACCTATCTTTATCAGATCATCAATCTAAATCCGTAACTCCCGTAACTCAGAGGGTGCCATTCGGTAGGGAGCCATCTAAATAGGACGTCCACGAGGTTGCAAGTCTATCCTGAACTCAAAATCACATTGAGGGCGTAGAGCCACCACCTATTCAGGGAATATGTCCATAAACTCACTGACGATTCGTGGGGCTTCCAAAATTTCCGCATCCACTGACTCCACTAATAGTTCAGCTAACAAGGAAAGGAGGGTCTCCTCTCGCCTGCTGATTTTCTGGCAACCCCGCTCATCGATGAATGTTACACGTCGGCCACCCAAACCTGGAAACACGACCCTTCTTCGGAAGCAGTCAATGAAAACACACACAGATAACATCCATTCAATTCCTCGGATGACATCATATGGTTGTATCTGCAACACTGTAAGAACTCTAATAGATTGATGTGGCCCTATCATCAGTCTACACACTCGGGAAACGTAAGACAAGTCAGTCTGGCCACCGACTGGCATGCTCAGCACCAGGGGCACTAGAAGTCTCTCAGCATCTAAACCCGGAGCACAGGCCCGACTGGGTGTAACAAAGGAGTGTGAAGCTCTTGTATCGAACAAGGCATAAGCAAGAGTACTAAACAAGCTGATTGTACCTAGAATGACTTCCGGCCCTACTAGAACTGTGGCCTCTACGGCGTGAAACTGCCCACGCCCATCTCCTCTGCCTCTTGGTTGTCGGCTGCCTCCCCGACCACACCATGGTTGAGGTCCTTGAGGGGCACCATGTGGTCGGCCTCCTCCCATCACACCTTGTCTCCGAGGGGTGGGTGCTTTCTACCGCTTTTGCTGCTACTGAAAGTGCCTAGCTGAAAACTGCTATTGCTGCTGAGGTGGGCGCTAAACCTGCCCACCCGCACTGTATTCACTTTGTCCAGGCACTGATTCCGAAGGTTCCCACGACCAACAAAAATGAAGCGTGTCAGTCCTAGGCCTGAACGAAAAGGGAGAGGACTGGGAGATCGGAACTGGAACTACTGAGGCCTGCTCTCTACCGGTCAAAACCCAGAGGGCCCTAATGCTAGAGGCCTACTACTGACAGCCATCCCCTTTGATGAGCCCAACTGGATTCCCTATAGTGATACACCTCCCAGCATGTTCATCTTATCCACCACTTCGACCTTCTTCTGGACCTCCAATTATGTCGGCATGATGAAGGGGGTAACTGCATACTGAATAGAAGGTCGAAGTGCCTCGTCTAAACGTCTCGCCCGATATTCCTCATCCAGAAAGAGGTCTGGAGCAAAGAGAAGGAGATCCTTGAAAATGATTCCCAACTCCCTCACTGCCATACCCCCCTGTTAGATGGAGAGTAGTTCCCACCTCTTCTCATCCTTCATTGTGGAAGAGAGGAATTCTACCCGAAACTCCCTCTCGAAGTCAGTCTATGTCACCTCAACCTCCCTCCTCACCCCAAGATAAAGCGTCCACCACTGATGTGCTTCTCCCCACATATGTCTTACAGCCAGAGGAACCCAGTATTCCATCGGATCCCAGATCAAGATGAAAGCTATCACCAGCTCCTCTAGCCGGCTCTCTTTCTCCATATTTGAGATTATTCCCTCGTACTTCCCGAGGGTCTGCCGCTGAAAGGCACAAAGAGTCCTCTTCCCCGGATCATCCTCCTCCTCTCGGTTAGCCCTCTGTCGATCAGCCATTTCAACCTCCTGGGGCTCGATCGACCATACTACCCTTGGTCTCCTCACAGGTGCCAAAGATGCAAGGTAAATAAGGAATGCCTATGTCCGAGTAGTGTAGAAGATTTATTTTATGTTTTCATAGACTTATTATTCATTTTAAATACCTAAAATACCCATGAAACACATGAACACAAGTCATTATGATGCATGTACCTTCCCTAGGGTATCTACCCTACAATTAGTGTAGCCTTAATTTGTTGTTCGGTAGGCCCAAAGTCCTTGAATCGGATCCTGGGGGGCCCTAAAATCCCATTCCCTAGCCGGTCTTCCCTGGCCTATTTCATGCACCAAGATCACCCAACATTGTTTCCCTACCATCCCATGAAATACTCACCATGCCTAACCCTAGACTCCATCCTATCTCCCAACCTCTGCCTTTGATACCATTCTATCCCGACCCGCCTTCACCATGATGAGAGAAGGGATAACAGGTTGTCAGACCCTTCCTTCTTCAAGTTGAAGGAGAGATAATGACCGCTCGAGACCCACCTTCAATTCGTCCCGGAGTGGCGACTAGCATAAAGGGTATATAATCGCACACAAGATGGAACGCATTACCCCTTTTTTCAATTAATAGGATCGGGAGATAAGATAGTAATTCCCAACAACACCAGAAATGGAAGTACAAGTAAATCCCAACACAACATTACCATATGCATGTTCCAAAAGTAGATGCTACAAGGTACAAGAAAACCCCAAAATAAAAGTACGAAGGAGAAGAAAACAGCAACTGAAACTATTCCAAATCCTGAACTAGTATGATCCGGCACGATCCCTAAAGTCCTCCTGGAAACCTGAATACAATTTTGATATATGTAGGGTGAACATACAAGTATACTCAGTAGGGAAAACCAAAAGCTCGCGTGAACAAGTGGGGAAGCATTCTAATGCCCCGTGAGAAAAGAGATAAACAAAACACCCCGCAAGGAAACCATCCACCTAAGCATCACCAAGGCACACTCCCCAAATAACGCAAGTCATGTAATGTAAAAGTAATAACACATCGATGTTTGGGTACCCCGAGCCACTTTCCCACGGGTTATTGAATACATCCTACACGTCGGACCTCTCCCGCCATTCTCATTGTAGTCCCACTGCCACACCCCACCCGCACACACCTTAGACATCACTACCATGCATCCCGCCCCGAAAACACCTGGGCCTCATCAACCACACGTAACCACGCCCACAGACACCTGGTCCAGAAGAACTACTGCCACGCCCGAAAACACCTGGGTTTCATCCCAAAGACTCTTGGGAAACAACCTGCCCGCACACACCTGGGCCAACAACAACAACTATCCTGCTCGAAAAAATCATGGGCTCTAATGGACTTTAGGACATTATATCCTGCTCGAAGAGTCTTGGGATATCTGTGAAATGGAGCAGAAAAGGAGCCAATAACCAGCCACTCATAGGAGTGTGGGGAAAAACACCCTCCCCCATGAAATGGGGGTTTTCGACACTAAGTGATCAACTTGGGTGGGGCGCAAATAAGAAACATAAGAACTAAAATTATATATATATACATATAACAAGAACTCATCCCAACCTAGTAGTTCTAAAACCAACCTAAGCACAAACACCCTCGTTACTATTAATCCACAAGAAGCACTGAACCCACGACCATGTCACCACTCATCCTGGAAATCAATTCCCCATTGAGACCATTCTTGTTTTCATGTTGAAGTGATTCCATTTAAGTAAATTCTACACTACCGGGCAAGTAAAAGGCATAACCACAGGCCAGAGAAAGAGAAACAGCCGAACAACAATTTAAGGATTCACACCTGGTTCTCTTGTAAAGTCACAACAACAAAGGGATCCGTGACATCCCTCAAAGTACTAGAACCAGACCATTCCTTGAGGTACATCCCCACACGACATTAGATTCACAACCAACAACCACGCCACAACATAGGATCTCATCCCCATCCACATCACCCCATAAGTATCAAGCAGAACAAACACACATACTACCAAAACAGAGTAGGGAAACTTCCTGATTCAATCACATCATTCATTAGGTTATTCTTTCTGATGGTTAACCAGGGTGACTACATGAGGATTGATGTTCACTGGAAATATATTTAACCAACCCCGTTTAGGTGATTAACCAATTTAAATGTTATAGTCATTTAATCATGTAAATATCTGGAAGCACGAAGGTTCATTAGTTCACAAAGAAATACCACCAATGTCAATGATTTTCAGTGGGCATGAGCCTGTAAAATTCACAACACATAATCAATAATAATAAAAAAAACAAAAAAACACCGTTCAGACCCCCGCTTCTTTCATTAAAAGATTGTTTATTATCATCATTTATGTTTGGATTCATCCATCCCCATAGAGACAATACCGTACCCACCCCTCATAATACACAGTAAGGAGAGACGAAGGAAGAACCCTTATTGCATGATCAAAGATAGACATTTTAACTCCATGTACCAAGAATTGGGGATGCACGACTTGTAGGGGAGGAACTCCGGGAACTCCAAGGATGAGTAGGGAAACTCCAGCACCAGCGCACCACTTGCATCGTGAAGGGGGGGGGGGGTGGACTATAAGCGTACAAATAAGGGAAAAAGGAGACCAGACAAGAAGGATAAGGAAGAAATTCTAGCATGATATAAAGATGAGATCCCGTTGTTACGAGATATGGAAATTTGAATGGTTGTAATATCAGATCGTGGTCCCCCACGCGGTTGGGCAGACACACACGATTGAATTAATTTTCATTTAACAATTCTCCTCGGAGAGGTGGTCATAATGGCTATCTACTAAAGAGTTTTCTTTAATCATAAGAAAATGCATAACAGGGGCGGAACAGGAAGGTACAGGGATGGGCGTGACACCGAGTAAAAACCGCATGTTTTGGTAAGTGAAAGGGTTTCTCGGCTCTTTGGGAATCCAAGATATTATTTATGGCCTTTAAATGGATTTGAGGTGGGGGGTATTAAATAATTCTTATGTCAAAAGACACATTGCGGGGGTGAAACTGGAAAAACTCGGGAAACTGGAGAAAGACACGGTGCCACCATAAGCGGTGCCACCGTGACCGGTGTGAGACCGTTACGGTGCCACCGAAACAGTGCCACAATCATGGTGCCACTGTCATAGTGCCAGAGTAACCGGTGTGAGACCGTTACGGTGCCACCGTTGTGGTGACACCTTCGCGGTGCCCCAATCGCGGTTCCACCATTGTGGTGCCACCGTCATGGTGCCACCGTCGCGGCACCTCCGTCGCGGCGCCACTATCACGGTGCCACCGTCATGGCACCCCCATCGTCGCGACGTCACAGTGCCACCGTCGCGGCACCACCGTCGAGTCTCCCCCGTCACTGTGCCACCGTCGCAATGCCACCATCACGGTACCACCATCACGGTTCCACCGTTATGGCGCCACCGTCACGACACCACCATCACCAGTTTGCGACTGTCACGGTGCCATTGTTTTGGTGGAGCCGTTTGGTGGAACCATTCTTTGGCAAAGTACTGGACCAGGAGGGTCCGGGCCATTAAAATGTGCATCATCCAGAAGTTATTTCTGTAACTATGGATTTGAGGGAACACATTTTGTTGACCCAAATCTCTCAATTCCTTCTTCATTAATATTGAACTCTGAGGATTTCCCTTTTCTGATAGTTTCCACTTTTTTTTTCTGAATTTCCATATCATCCTTTTGAGCATCCATTACCCTTTCTAAAAGAGATGGATGAGCAATCATTTGTGAAATGATTGATTATGTTACCTTCTTTATGATTCCCATGTACATCTTCATAAAATCAAAGAAGATTGGATCCTTTTCAATTATCATAAATGATAGAATCACTAGGTCTATCCTACTTAGAGCATCTTCCACCTTGTTCGCATTCCGAGGGTGGTAATGGATTGAGTAGTCATAGTGTTTGATTATCTCTAACCATCTTCATTGGTGGATGTTCAACTCTGTTTGTGTGAAAATATACTTGAGGATTTTTTGATCTATATATATTTCACACTTCTCCACAAAAAGGTATTGTCACAAAATTTTTAATGTGAATATTACTGAAGGCAACTCCAGATCTTGTGTTGGAGAGTTTTTCTCATGAACATTCAATATCCTTGAAGGACAGGAAATCAATTTTTCATTTTGCATCAACACACAACCTATGCCCTTCATCGAAGCATCACTGAATACCACAGATATTTCTCCACTTATGTGTAGTGTGAGCACGGACACAGTGATAAGCCTACTTTTCAACTCCTTAAAGCACTATTCACATTCATCACTCCAAAAAAACTCGACTCCCTTCCATGTTATCTTGGTAAGAGGGTTTCACAATCCTGATAAATTTATCACAAATCATTAATAATATCCAGCTAACCCAAAGAAGCTACGAATATTCATCACAGATATTGGCCTTGACCATCCCTCAATTGTGGCTGTCTTGGAGTGATCTATAGATATCCCATTGGTTTTCATGATAAGACCCATGAATGAGACTTCCTTCAACCAGAACTCATAGTTTCTGTACTTTTCATAGAGCTTATCCTTTCGCAAGGTCTCTAGTAAAATGATTAGATTCTTCTCATGAACCTCCTTGGTTTTGAAGTTTATTAGAATATCATCTATAAATACTAACACAAACTTGTTGAGGTAATCTCTAAAGACACTATTCATCATGTCCATGAAACTTTCTTGTGCATTAGTGATTCTGAAATGAATTACAATGAATTCATAGTGTTCATAACTTGTACAAAAAGGTAGTCTTGGGGATATCCTCCTTCTTCACCCTCACTTGGTAATATCCCGACCGCACATCCACCTTGGAGAAGTATTTTTTTCCACATAGATGATTGAACGAGTCATCAATTTAGGGAAGAGGATACTTGTTCTTTATCATGATTTTGTTAAGCTCATGATAATCAATGTAAAGGGGCATTGACCCATCCCTGTTCTTGGCGAAGAGGACCAGTGCACCCCATCGTGAAGCACTTGGGCATATAAACCATTTATCTAGTCTCTTCGAAAGTTGTTTCTCCATCTCCTTAAACTCTGAAACAACCATTATATATAGATTCTTGGATATTGTTAATGCCCCAGGTATAAAATCAATCGAGAATTCCACATCTATTATAAGAGGATGACCATCCAATTCCTTGGAAAAAACTTCATAGAATTCCCCCACAATAGGCATGTCTTCAAGGATTGTTTCTTCCTTAGACTCGATCATTTGAGAAAGATATGCATGCTCATAGGGAAATAATATCCATGCTGAAGATTATGGTTCTAAAGAATATTCACCCTCTTAATTTCACTTGTATAGAATCGAGAGTCCATTCTCCATATAGAGAGTGATTTCGCTCTCACAGAAATTTATGTTGACTCTATATAAAGAAATCCAATACATGCCAATAATTGCATCATATTCCACCTAGGGGAGTATGATGATGTTCTTCGGGAAGTTCAATCCAAAAATTATGATAGGGGAGGAGTTACATTCATGGGATGCAATAATTTCCTCATTTTCCATTATCACCAACAACTTTACTTCCATGTTTTGTGGTGGTGTTGGTATTGTTTTACTAAACTTTCGGGATATAAAAGAATGCATAGAGCCATAATAAAAAAACTAAATTTTATATTCTTGAATGATTAACTAGCGTACCTTTCACCTCTTCGTTGTTAGGGTTTTCTGCAGTGGTAGTGTTGAAAAAAGCTTTACCTTTCTGCCTCTGAGGTTTTTTGTTGCCTCATAAAACCCTCATCTTAGGGAGCTATACTATAAAGTTCCATGGTTTTTTCATTGGAAACAATGAACAACGCGTTGAGTGTTAAATAGAGTGTTCCTCTACTCCGTTGCAGTAAAGGATTTTTCTTGCAAATAGTTAATATCTAGGTTCCCTTCTCTTCCACTACAAAAGCATTTCCTCGTCCCCTTCTGGAAATATCTGGGGTGCTTCTTTCTGCACCATTAGCAAGTGGGATGCTGTAATTTCATAGCACCCTTATATTTATCCATCAGACCACCAGAATTAATGTCCACATTATTCATATTATCCCCATGATACCAATGAGATTCTCCGATCGGCGTTTCAACCTTGAGGGCACATCAGAAAATTTCTTCATATCTCTCGAAGTCACATATATCTAGGGATTTCCAAAGTCTATGTTTTATCCCACTAAAAAAGCGGTCAACCTTGCATTCGAAGGTAAAGAAAAACTCTAAGGCACATTGTTCAATCCTTGTGATTTTTTCCTCATACTCTCCAATGGATTCGTCAACTTTGTTCAGGAGGGAAAGGAAGTCCCTTTCCATATTAAGTCGGATGGTGCAAGGAAAATATTTGTTGAATTTTTTTTCCAAAAATCCTTCCATTCCAACTCCTTGATCTCTTACTCAGGCTTCATATTGTTTTTATCAATGTCCACCACTGATCTGTTTTACACTCAATATGATAAGTATCCATAAGAATCTTCTCTTGTTCATAACATTGAAGGATAAATAATATCTTTTCAATGGAGTTCATCCATATTTCGGCGATTAAGGGATTAGATGATCCATTAAATATAGGAGGCCTTTGTATCATGAAACCTCTTATTGGGTCTTATTCTTTGATGGGGGGGGGGGGGTTGAACTTTCCTCTTATCCCATGTTTTTATTCAAAACATTAGTTAAATTAGAGGTTATTGTGACAAATGTTTTGATTCTGCCTCTGATCAGATTGGGCATATCATTAGCCTCATTCCTCCTATTACCGGCCATTAGATTGAATAAAAGGAATGTTTTTGGTAACACAAAATGGGTAATTCAAAGATAAAAAACGGATAACTAAAAAAGTGCATTTATTTCCTTTACTTGTGAATTTATATGCTTCAATATATGTTATCCATGATCTACTTCTCATCATATATTATTAAGAGAATTTATTTTTATTCTCTTAATAATGGTTCGTACTAATCTTATTAATATAAAAAAGAATATTCCCCAAGAGTGTCTCAACCAAGAGAGAAACAAGGCCCATTATCGTGCACCAGTTCCCGTTCGAGCCAAGCTCAAAGCGGTTTTTTCTAGTTGTACCCCTGGATACATATGTTCCATAGAAAAATATACTTATTCGTATCCATATAGGGATATATTTTCTTGATAAACCACTTACTCAATACTCACCAAATTGTAGATATGTTTTTATTATACATACATGTGTCCCTAAGGATTTCACTAGGGTTTTCTAATCCTAATCCCAAAAATAACTAAACATATCCTCCAATACCAACTATAACAACCCTACTCTTTATTACACACTTAAACATGATTTATTACATAAAATTTGACTAAATAAAACATTAAGGATAGATAGGTCTGGTTCCATGGATATTAGGAACATTACATAACAACTTAGAACATAAAACACAACAACATTATTGAATACTTATTTTACATGACCACAACATTCTTTCGTACTTAGCATTGCATTGGATAACCTAAGGAAATGAATAAGAAATAGGTGATCTAAAATCCCATTAAGGGATTAAGAAAGGCATAAAATGAAAAATATTTTACATGTTAGAAAATAGGCATATCAGTGGAGTGCAAGAGAAACATGAACATAAAGGCATGATATAGAATGACTATCATAACTTGGAAATGTTGCAACAACATTTAACATGATATTAGCATGATCTAAGGCTCATTCCACATGGATCATGAGTAATCCCTCATTTTAACTTGAATCAGCATGATTAAGCCTTCCTTTCACTTGACATATCATGATACTAATCTTTACCCAAGGCATTGGAGTTCTATTAGGGTGCACCATTCTTAATCATATTATTTCATGCTTTAGTGTGCCACATAGATCATACAACATGGATTCATTAGACATGATAATTTATTCCATGATAAAGGAATGTGGATTTAATACATGAAAATATATAATCAATAAGTAAATGTGCATAAATTTGAATACCCTTAATAGAGAAATGGGCATGGTTTACACTACACAATGACTTTGTCTTGGAAAATCATAGTGCAATTTTGGAAACATAACGGCGTGACATAAGAATTCATAAAAAAATGGTTGATGAGAGAGAACAGGGTATCACATCATATAAGTATGAAATTTACAGTAAGTGGGTCATATAGATACATGTCCAAACATATGTAATGGAATTTAGATGCATAATATAAATCAATTTCTTGAATGTAAATGAGGAGAGAGAAATCCCATACAAAATTTTGGAATTGTAATTGGTGTACATGGGTGGAATTAATGAGAGAGAATGGGGTCTGTCATCATTAAAAATTAAAGAGGTAAGTATAGGGGATGTTTGAAATCATACTCCTATATTTTAATTGAAAATAAATAGGAATAACAACATAAAGAAACATGGACAAAAATTAGAAAGGATGAAATCCATTACTTGGAAGTGTGATCCCAAAGGGTTCAGAGAGGCATGAGAGAGGCTTTATGGGAGTTTGGGGTTCCTTGAGAGGATACTAGAGAGTGTAGGTAAGGTTTTGGTCGAGTTGCAACTGCTTTGAGTGAAGAGTAATAGGATATTGTATGGGTTTATATAGGAAAGGAGATGGAATTCATTATTATTTAGGTTTTGGACACCACACATTAATAAAAATAAAAACCACAAACTATCCCATGGTTATTGACCATGGTTTCTGAAAAAGTGTAGTGGAAACATTTTTTTGTAAGGAATGTGGAAAAATGTGTTAAAATATTATGCTTTCTTATGTGGATGTGAGTCACACTCTCAAGGAAATCATTTTAAAATTTAAAAATGTTTTATAAGTCTTGGAGGGTCCACTAAGGCATTGTAAAATTAATCAAAAAAACTCTAAAACCACTTTATTTTAATTTTAAAACATATATTTTATGAATACCCATTTTATATTATTTTATTACATCACTATTTGGATATTTTGATGTCATAATACCCATTATATATTTAATCAGTATTTAATTTTTACCCGAAAATTTGATTATCTCAGAAAATGATGAAAAATTTAGTACTGGTAATCTTGATATCCAGGTTCCAAAAATAATATTCATTTTATCAAAATTATTTTCTAAATATTTGAATATATAATTTTAAAATAAAAACTAACACTTATCGAAATTTAATGGGTTTTCAAAAAAAACAACTTTCAAACATTAACAAAAATTACAATTGATATCATAAAAATTATACAATGATTGATATTTAATAGAAAGTAATTTAGTGATAATATTTTATTAAAATATTTTTTAATTCAAAAATCCATTACATCATCAAAATATATTTCTTAACTGAATATTAACTAAAAATACTATTTCTGCTTTAAAATTTTTTTACAATGTAATAATAAAAAATGAATGTATATTCTTTATTTTGTACAAAAATAATGCACATAATCATAGTGCTAGGATATTGTTACATAACCTCTTATAACACCTTCATAAGACCTAAGGGTATGGTATCTGATGATGAATGAATTTTGGGTGGCTCAAATAACATAAATTGGGTGGTAATATCTATTAACTTGTAATTCTCCCATAGGAAGTTTTTCTCCAGATTAGCATGTTGAAGCTCTTCATGGGATTGGTCAAGAGTAAATACCAGTGATTCTACCGCCTTTTTGAGCTCCAAAAAATGGGATTTGAATGGATAAATTCAACTAGATGAGGCCATCGCTTCCTTTGTCTGAGTAAATTGGATTTTTTAGGGCCCTATTTTTATACCAATCATGTGATCATTGTTCAATGACTATATTAGAAATAGTAATAATTCATTTCATTAATTTAAAATAAATAAACATAGAACCAAATAAGTTCATATGTTTTATATAACCATTTTACATAATAAGATATTTAATTTGATCAAGATAAATTTTCATTAATAAAAGTTTTGGTTGTTAAAAAATGAAAATTACAAGAATTATTGAACCTAAAAAGAATATGCTACATATTCTAATTATCATGAAATCTCACAATATTGGGGTGATGATCAGAGTTGTGTCATTCCAATGTTTTGCTTGATATGGATCTCCAGTTTCCAAGTGAGACATAATTCAAAAAAAATCCATGTCAATTATACTTTCTCTTGTGCTATTTAAATGCCTTCTATACCACATAAATTTGGATCCAGTAATATTAATTTCAGTTATGTTTTCTTCCTCAACACAAGATTTGAAATAACTTATGGAGGCAAAGATGAAAACAGGTCCAATTTTCTCATCTGCATATAGAATTGAATGAAATATACTGCTACAGTATTATCATTATATAGTGTGATTAAATATTTATGAGTAGGTACAACATCATGATCCTAGATGATGTTTCACGTCCATAACGATTCATTAGCTTCCCAAAAATTTGTAATATACTCTATCTCTATAATAGAATATGTCACAATAGCCTACATTGAGCTTATCTAGATCACAACACCTCCAATCAAAATGATTATATATCCCATTTTATATGTCATATCATCTTGTAATGTTTCGAAACAAAAATATGCATATCTTCTAATGAATAGGTCCTCATTCCATCTATATAGAATGAACATATCCTTAGTATACCTCAGGTACATGAGGATAGTCTGGACTACCATCCAATGTTGGTCACTAGGGTCTACTTTATATCTTCCTACCCTAATTAATGCATAAGAGACATCTATCCTATTATACAACATAAAATACATTGATGAAATAATCATTAATGTTTAAGGAATCCTTGCTATTATTTGTATTTCCTTAAGTCTCTAAGGACACATTTTCATGGAAATTTCAATTCTAGTTGACACTGCAAATAATCCCTTATTGGATTGTTCCATACTAATCATCTTCAGTATCTTTTCAATATATATACTTTAAATTAGGTCGAGTAACCTTTTAGATTTATCACGGTGGATCTTGATCCCAAGAATATATGTGTCCTAACCTAATTACTTCATGGAGAGTAATTTATTCAACAACACCTTAACAATATGTAAGGCTAATATCTCATTTTCAATAAGTAATATATCATTAATATATACTATTAAGAAAAATATTTATCTACCACTAAATTGTTTATAAACACAAGGCACACATTCATTCTTTATGAACCAAATTCTTTTATAGATTCACCAAAATTAATGTCCCATTAACTAGATTCATCATTTTATCTATAAATTTATTTATTTTTTCTCAATTTATATATCGTGTTTCATCCTTTGCAATAATAAACCCATTAGTTTGTATCATATTGAAATCATCCTGAAGGTTCCCGTTAAGGAAGGATGTTATGGAACCCATTTTCCAAATCACTTAGTCATGGAAGGATATAATGGAATGTAGAATTATGATGGGTTTTTTCATTGCAACTAGGGAAAAGTTTTTTTCATAGTCAATGCCTTGATGTTGTTAAAACACTTTTGTTACAATATGTTATTTATAGGTACTCATATTTCCTTTCATGTACTATTTTATCTTGAATACCCATTTACAACCAGTTGGATTTACATCCACATGATGATCTACCAAAATATAGACTTGGTTTTGGTACATGGAATTCATTTCAATATTCATAGATTCATTCCACTTGGCAATATCTATTCCAAATACTTATTCTATATTGGTTAGAGGATCATTATCATCAACTAATAATGATTCATCATCCTATGTGACCATAAAAGAATACCGTTCATGATATCTATCCTCTATTATACTCCTATGTAGTACTTATTTCTCTAGAAAAACTACATCTTCTATAGATATTTATGGAAACTTTTCTTGTACCAACTCTTGTGTGTCTTGAGATTGGACTTCATCGAAGTCTATCTCACTCCCAATAAATTTTTTAATGATGTTCTCCCTCTCAATGAATATGGTGTGTCTTATCACTCTTAAATTTTTTATGAGGTGTCATATAGGTAATATAACCTTGTTTTTTTGGGGTATCTGATACAGGTACACTATGTACCTCGAGGTGTAATTTTGTTACCTTGAGAGGCCTTAATAAATTCTTTTCTACCCCGAACATGTAAATTTGACAACATGGTTTTTATTTCACTCCAAAGTTCATATGGAATAAAATTTATTGATTTAGCTTGTACATAGTTTAATATTTTTATTTTTTTATAACATGTATCCCCAAAAAGAAAAATGGAAGACTCATATGACACATTATTGATCTCACCATGTCCAATAGGGTATTTTTCCTCATTTCACTTGCACCATTCCACTATA
Organism: Viscum album; assembly: GCA_963277665.1. Lineage (NCBI taxonomy): Eukaryota > Viridiplantae > Streptophyta > Magnoliopsida > Santalales > Viscaceae > Viscum > Viscum album. The sequence goes on from OY728140.1 coordinate 350,425,230, forward strand.
GTCTATAAGGGGTATTCATTTGACATAGAATCCAAAAATCCCATAAATAATCAATGAAGTCTTGATTAAGATATTATCCACCATGGTGTGAGTGGAGTTTCTTAATCTTCTTACCCAGCTGGTTCTCAACTTCATTATTGTCTTCCTTGAAATTAATAGGGGAATCTGACTGATACCTCATTATGTAAACATATAAATATATACTAAAATAATTAGTTAAAGTTAAAAAAATATGAGTACAAACTCCATGATTCAATAAGAAATTGTCCACACACATTGTTGTGGGGTAATTCAAGAAGATATTTGGTCCTTTAAACTATTCCACTAAATGGGGATTTAGACATTTTACAGTGTAAACATGCATGACATATACCAAGTAGGTTTTTTTAAAAAAGAATATAAACATCCACATTTGGTATAATTTTGTAAATTTATATTTGTTTAAATGACCTAACCAGTGATGCCATATTATGGTGTGTCATAAGCCATTTAAAGTAATTTAATTATCGATTTCCATTACTTTTTTCTTGTAATATAACCAATAAAGATTGTTACTTAAATGTACCTTACTATGAAAAATTATATCTTTTTAAATGAAGAAACATTTATTTTAAAACATGTAAATAAATTCATCCATATCTACTATAGATATAGACATCTATATTTTGGTAAGGGATGGTACATAATAACAACCATTAAAACCCAATAGCATTCTAGTTAGAAGCATGAGGTGGTAGTTTCCAATAGCTACAGTCTCATGTTTAACATTGTTGGATACTCATAGGTTTACCTTACCTCAGTCAATATTTCTTAATCTACTTGTTTCCTATACTTGAATACATATGTGAGAACCTTATGCTATATATAATACCTATTTTTTAGAAATTGATAAATTGCACTAAAACCCCACATGTAAATATTCCACTTTATTCCTTGTCTATGTACAATTATTATTCAAGTGGCACTTATTTCCACATGAAAAATGGGCAGAGTCCTTATCCATAACCTTCCCTTTTATCTTCCTCTTCTTGTAAGGGAATTTTGAAGAATCCATTTCTTTAGGGATCCTCGATTTTCCTTTTTATTTGTTCACAATAAATACCTAAGGTTTCTTGTGCTTTGTCTCATTTTTATCTTGGTGAAGAAGAGTAAGAAAATTTTGTATAGAATTCTAAATGTTGTTCATATTAAAATTTATAACAAAACTAGATAATCTTTGAGGATGTGATGAAAGAATGAGATTGGAACCCAATTAGTCTGGAAGTTTAAACCATAGAAACTCTGGTTACTAAATGTAGAAAATAAGCATGACTATTAGAGACCCAACTAGGGAACCCTCTACAAGAATGCTCTAAAAATGATCCTTGGAGATCCCAAATATCTCCTATCATGCTTTCTCACAATATATTCCATGGTGATTCTTGAGAGTTCCATAAGCATCCCTGTTTTTTCTGAGACTTCATGAATTTACTAGACATAGATGACCGAAGAAAATATTGGACATTGTCTCCACCACTAAAATATTTTTTAATAGAAAATTAACTCTTCATCGCTCACCTCCTTAGTAGGAAGATCAGGTATTGAGGATTCTAGCACATAAGATTTCCATTCATGGCACTGCACAACCTAAAGGTGTCTGAACCTCTCCTGGAAGTTACCAGTTGTGAGGGGGTTGACATTCTCAAATAAATATCATAGGAATTGTGTGGATAATTATATTTATATTTATTCTAAAATTTAAAAGATTATGTAATTAGAACATTACTTTATTGTAAACCATGTGAGAATTAATTTTATTAAGTCCCTCCCTATATTATCAAGTCCCAATAATTATCATCATTGAAATAAAAATATCTATTTTATAGGGAATTATAGTAGCAAGGATCCATATTCCCTTTTTGGTAAACCCAACAAGGGTTGGCCAAGCTTCATAAAGGTATTTAGGTAGGTAGGTCTTTTCCAACTGCAGTTTTGAGGTTCCTTGAACTGTTGAGTAGACTCCCCAATCCTGAAATCATGACGTAGATTTCCCCATAACATTCCCCCAAATTACACTGTGTTTAGAAAGGAATAATCCTCTAAATTTGAAATGGTTCATTCAACCCAAAACGTTCATAATAACTCCTCTTATAAAAATATGTTTCTTGAAAATGGTTGTTCAAACACGTAGTTCTTTTGGTTTCATTGATAATTAAGTAATAGAAGTTCGAGCCTGACTTAATATAAATAATTGATGGATATTAATTTATTATATATAAATTTAATATTATTTTATACTTTCTATTTATTTTTCATATTGGGTGGATGTTACTTACTTAATTAACCTTGTTTTGATGAAACATTTATGCATAATAAATTTATTTAAATTCCATATATTCACATTAATTAAATTATTTATGTGATTGCAGCGTTGAATTCATAAAATAATTAATGAATAAGATAGAAATACGTAAATACTAAATGCCACATTAATGAACTTATATGATTATTGATTTATTGAGTGGAAAACAAATTAATCTATGACCTATGGAAAATAACAGTTATTTTCGGGATTTTCATGAGTTACAACATTCCACATGTCCAATAGAGCATCACCTATTTTGTCATTATTGGTTCCGTATTAACCCTCCTCCATGCACCTTGTGAAACTAAATTAATTATAAGTATTCATAACTCATACGTATCTGAGGGGATCCAATGGTTTATTGAATGAGGAGATTACATAAATTACTTTGGACAGGTAGGTCCTATATAATAATGGATAGAGGAATGACGCACATACCATAAAATTTAATTTAATCTAAAAATATTAAAAAACCAATGTAATAAATTAAATTTAAATATCAAACATATACAATGGTATTGGTTAAGCTCGCGCATGGTCACGCCTGTAATGTGAAAGAAAAAATAAATAGATAAAATTCATTTATTAATCATTATTTATTATTAATAAAAACTATCTTAAATTAATTAATTAATTACCTTTTATCATAATGATCATTTAAATTCATTTGTAGATGCCCTAAAATTATTTAATTCATGGAAAATAAATGATAGAACTAATAATGTGGATTTATTATAATATATTAATAGATAATTTAAAATTCCTTAAAATCATTATCAAATTTTCAAATACAACAGGTTCAGATCAAAAAAATTTGTTTATAATGCTCTATGGTTAAATGTAATGTAATTTAATTTTGTCCTTAATTGGGAGACTACATGTTTTGTACTATCAAGTTACATGTCTTGTACCTCGATTGATGTGTTTCCAGGGTACATGCCTGAGACATCTGCATGTACCTCAACTAGACTAAACATTGTGTACTAACTAGGGACACATCCTGGGTTCCACTTTCCCTATGTCCAAGATACACTCCTGGTTCTGTGGAATGCATCTCGGCAAGTTACATGGCATTTAATATCCATATAAACACAGTGTGATATAAATGGTTTGTGTCCACACGACCAACTGAAGGACTCGACATGCTTTTCGGATGTGGGAAATAATGGACCACACAATATGTAATAGCTAGCTACACACTATTCAATTACATATAACTTTATTCTATCAGTCTCATGTGGTTTGACAAAGTGTAATGACAGCATGGATTTCATTATTTTTTTGTTAACTTGTGTAGGCTACAGGGTGTGTACGCTAGCTACACATCGTATAATCTGACATGCCATGTTCTAGTTTGACCCAGTCAACATGTGGTGTGAAATTAATCCATCATGAGTTTTTAACTACTTGGCATGTCATGTATCATGTGACATGTCCTGGTGTAGTGCCCTTGAGTACACAGCATGTACTCCGACTACACACCATGTAGCCCCTACTATCCGGCTATATTCTTCCCCACTTATCGATGAAATCTCAAGTCATTCTTCATTTGTACTTAGACCCTTAAGATAATGAATCACTGAATGAATATGATTAATATTTTAATAACATATCAATTAAAATCATATTAAATAAACAATAATATAAATATAAAATCTAACTAATATTGTGTATAGATCAAGAATCAAATAAATAATTATCAGTTCGAAACTTCACCCCTCAGATACACATTTAGCAACAAGGTACAACAGAAGTGTATATGGTTGGCATAGTATTAAAATTAATTTTCAAAAATAGTTTCCCAAAACCCAGTGAGTGGATCTTTCACTTAAAATTTATAATTAATTTATTAATATTGGAATAAATGATCACCTTATCAGAGGATCATGTCTTTTTTGATTATTTTTATCTTTCAAAAAACACTTTCAGATTACATTTATTGAGTTGTGAGTATCCAAGGATATAATACCTATAGTGTTGATCTATTCATTATCCTTTGATCACTAAGAAATGCTAATAGATTTCTGGGTTCTAGCATAGTGAATTGATTATCATTCATTGTTTGTGTTGACCACTCATCAGTAAATATTAAAGGAATATCTTTTTTGTTTCTCATTCATGATAGGGAGAGAGAAGGTGGAGTCGAGAGAGTGTTTTTTGGTGTGTAATGATTCACTATTTTTTACCACCCTACACATTAAACATAACTGTCTATTTATATCCCTAGTGTTTAGGTTAATAAATATTATTTATTACATGTCTAACCTTATAATAATAATATTTTCTTAACAAACCCCATACCACATAATAATATTATTGTTGCTGTTTTCATTTTGTGATGGATTCTAGTGTGTGCAATGATAAATAATATTTAATGACAAGTAAATAAATATTTATTAATAGAAACCTTCTTCGTATGTTCTTCCGCCATGATATTTATTGAATACATGAATTAATTTTTAATTTAAATATTTTATTCATCAATAAATATTTTCCATTGATAAAATGGGTATGAAATTATTCTTTGATATTAAAAATAATATTTATTCTAATAAATTAAAAATAGAATTTAATTTACATCAATGGAAACACTTTGTGTTTGAACCTCTAGGATTCATTCTCGTTAGCATTAGGCAGTCTTGCCATAATTTGAAGACTACTATCTAGTAATGGGTAAAGGCCCCCAAGATAAAGAACTTAATTTTGAAATGATGAAAACCACATATGAATTCTCACTATATAATATAATCAATTTTTTATAATATATCATCAAGAAGGTTTCACATTTGTGTCACTAACCAATATGTTTGATACTTATATCATTAATTATCTGAAATAAACTCATTTTTACACCATAGGCATAGAATTTAATGTGACCATTCTATTCAAGTCAAAGGGATGAGATATCAACTTATAAAAATCTTTAAGGGATAAACCCATATTTTAATTATCCATTAATAAAATGTCATTCATGGGTCACCAAATATATCATAAGTCCCTCCAACATGTGGTGTGATAGTGTTTCTCATTAAATCAAAGATTGTGAGTTATGACATGCATTAATTATAATATTACTCTTTAAGGACAATTACACATGCTCACAGAAAGGAATATATGATAACACAAAAACATGTGTAATTCATACTGGCAGGTATGTTGTTAAAATCTCTCGCCTTAGGGATCACCAAGTTTAAATTTCATAAGAAGAAGCATCATCCTCTTATGAGTACTTTGACCTAATAGTTTGTATACTATTTTCATTTCATAATATGTTTTCTAATCACCAAAATTTATTTTTTAATATCATTATACCACTTCAGGGTTCCCATCATAGTAAGGGACTGTGATGGCTTTGTTAATGCGAAAAATACTATATGACATTATTACGTCAGCGCCATGAAGAATAATGAACAATGTGGAATAAGATATTTTTTTAATATTCAAATAATTTCATACACATGTAATAAATGTAAAAATAGTTGGTCCTATGATAGAAACATCAACACTCAGTGACCTCAAATGTATTTTATTCACAACTAAATGAACAAATATTAAATTTTCCAGCCTCCAAAAGAACTCCATCAATCCCAAACTGTAAATGGTGACCATTTTTCATACCTCTATTCAGACCCTCTTTGGACTTATTTCCTTGATCCAAAAAATACTTTACAGTGCAATATAGGGTCCCTTATATGAAACCTAAACTTTAAATCTAAAAAATTATATTTATATTATATTATAATTTTGGGTCTTCTAATTAACATATAATCTAATATTTTTAATTACACATAGTGGGTAATTTTTTACACTATTGAAAAATCCATTGCCACATTCTATGATGTCGGTCTTTATATGTCTATATATCCTCTCATCATCATACAATATTGACCATTTTTTCTTTGGAATTTTCATCATGTAATCCTAATCATCCTTGGATGGAATCGAAGGTGATCGACTAAAAACGAGACATGGGGATATCAATGTTTGATTCTTCTTTCCACACATTCCTGCGTTTAGTGAGTCGAAAAATATGAAATAATTTCATCTGTATATTTCTAAACCCAAGTGGAAGAAAATAGTACAAATGATCAATCTATTTCTCACATCAATATCAAGGATAAGGTTTAGGATGGGAATGCGGTTTCTTTTTGAATCATACATAGAACTCAACTGAATAATCTGTTGAATTCCTATTGTATTCCCCAGTCAGTGGATATAAACATGATTTCCTTCTTATTTTATGGTCATCGTCTCTGAACAGGGTAGATCCCTAATTATATGGAGATGGAAGATTGTGATGAGATCAATGTAATGCTACACCATACATGATGTGTTTAGTTTATTTAAAGTTCCCATGTGAATGCGAGTATTTTTTATTGTTTTTGTGTTTTTCTTCTTCTTATTGGGAGAACATTTACACTGCACCACATGGCATTGGAATTTTTTGAATTCAATCGGTATTCCTACATTTTTTATTATATCTATGAATATCTTCAACATACTCCTCCATACATTATTACTATGGTTTGTATGCTAACAAACTAAAATTAATGAGAACACATAAAACAAGAACTATGAAAAAAAATCAAACAAAAAGTATATTTATTAAATTTTTATGATTTATTTATTCATGGTCTCAGCATTGACCTTAATTCACACATTTTTTGAAATTCTTCCAATACATTATCTATTATGGGAATGTGGTGGTCTTTATGATATAGCCTTATATTGTACTGACCCTTGATTGATCAATGATGATCTAAAATAAGATAAATCATTTTAGCGTCTATCATAAAATATCCAAGGCAAGCCATTAACTATCTCTAAGATGAAAATTTATTCTTCTCAATAATAGAAAATGAAAAAACGTTCATGGGATCGATTTCTATATTGTGTGGAATAAATCATTAAATTTGTTGTATACATTCCATGTAGAGATTTTCCATCAATCTTAATAAACTTCATGAAATGTACAAAAGAAGCCACACAAAGTAAAAATGTCCAAAACAATATATTTAACACTACCTTTGACCGATCAACGTGGTTGTGTTGGTTAACATATTCAATATCATGTAACTGAAAGATAACATTATTTTTATGTTGTAAAAGCTCCATAGATTATTGTAAAACATTATAAGAGTCATTCCAGTCACCATTAACATTCACAATATCCTTCTACCAGGCCACTCATCATGCCTTCCATTTAGAAATTTGATACCTGAAGTGGTCAGATTCTCTTCACCAGTGAAATGATAGGAATTTATTCACATGCCATTATCTTTTCAAAAGTAATAGACGAAATGAATTTTGAATCTAATTATGAGTGATCCAATGATAATACTGGGATCACACATGTGTATGGAGTAAATCTTGTGATGCGCGAAAAGTGAATTTTTTTACCAGTTATAGCTCAGAAACACATCTAATAGTATGAATCATATTTTTTCAGAAATAATCATATAAATAGATCTATTTGACTTGTCTACTAAATAAATTTAATTTCTTCAAATGTGATGTTGTTTTATTAGGTCATTCATAACTTATTTTCATTCAAAGTCACTAATAATATATATAATATCTTAAATCGAGAATCAATTCATGCCACTAATAATTACAGGAAATTAAATACTAATATTAATAATTGGCCAATAAATCTGGGGTAACCAAGTCATTCCTTCAGTCAACCATACTACCAACTATAGAGGATAGTTAAAAGTCCAGTAAAACCTCACAGGGGTGGTATCAAAATGTTCTTTTGCTTTTTGTTGTTTTTCAACTTTCTCTTTATCTTATTGTTATGAATTTTCATCATCAAAACTATTTTCCACCATCAAATCAAAATTATATGGAGGACTATCCATGGAAACAATAATTTACCTAAGAGACATCACAACATAAGGGTATAAAAGTCTAGCCTGAGTTTTGGATGGAATAATTACCAATGATGATGGAATTTATGGACATGATGCATCTTGAAGATGTGACATTATATCATGATGTTGTGATGGACCAACTTCTAATGACGATAAAACTTCCATAATAGCTATAGTGATATGACTACATCTTTTGATGTTTAAAATGACTTTTATCCAATGAAAATATGTGTAACTTATCATAATAATCAATTTATGGATAGTATATATGCCACAAACCATCATTAAATTGTATATCTCTATATATTATAGACTCTATCACTTGATTAGCCATCATTTTTGACCTCCAATTAATTTTTCATTGAATGGATTACAAAGTTGTACACTCTCCCGGAATCAAAACTCTACCTATTTATATACTATAACTACATCCATGTTAAGTGATAATTATTAAACTATTATAATAAATATAGGCATACATATTATTCATCTATAAGAAAACATCATTATTATTTAGAAATTATGAAATTAACATAATAAGATTTTCAAATATATAAATATTTTGATGGAATATCACACCTAGTATTTGATGGGGATTTAATTTCATCATATTATCTCATTTTATTCCTTTATATGCATGCATTCTCTATGTAATTTAGCTTTGAATTCTATTACTTACACAAAATCAATATGTTTGACCCATAATGATGTGTAACTCTTTAAGAAACTCATATGTTTGTGTTATAGACCCAAAAATAGATGTAAAATATATTAAAAAATATCAAAATGCATCATATAAATTTGGTACATAAATTATTCATGTAAAATCATTAAGTTATATGAGATTGAAAGACTCCTCATGAGATAGCCAGGAGCAACAGATAGCCAACCCCATTCACTTTCATAGCCAAGGAAAGCCTCAAGGAATGTAAGTGGCCTGACCTAAATTCCTTACACTTGGGGATAATTTATTCATGAAAGAATTGAATTCATTACAACTCGAACAATTATTATGCACAAAATATATTAAAAACTAAATTCACATTCAGGACATAATATGAAAACTAGGGACAAGGTAGAAGAAAAAGTAAATTCATTATTGTACATAGAATTTCATGAAAGGGTCTACTCTAGAAGTATTTTATCAAATAGACTCTGGAATAAAATCATTAATGAGTAAAAAATTAATTATTATTATTAATTAGTAATTATAATTAATTTTTTATTTTAAAAAGTAATTATAAATAATTATTATTTATTAATTTGTAATTATATTTAATTAGTAATTTCAATTAGTAATATTAAATAATTAGAAATTCTAATTAATTAGAACATTTAATTAATTTTAGGTTTTAATTATAATTATCTAGACGATTCAGTCATGGGCTTGGAATCCAAACCTATAACTCAAAATTTATTAATGAAATAAATAGTATACTGATGAAAAAGGGTCATAAAAGGAATAAATGCTCACACAATACTAAATAAACTCTTGTGAGTCCCTATAGATCATGAATTTCTAGGGTACCTAACTCTACCATTAGGTTGTTGACCTTAATTCCATGTCTTAACATGCAATGACTCATCTTCCTTGTCTGATGACAATTTAGAGGAGTCCTTGTGAACTGTATAGACCCTGAACATCCAAGATAAATCTCTAAAGTCAATTTCTGCATCTGATAATAGTCCATATTCAATGTTAATTGATACAAACATTTGGAATATTATGTAATCATTGAATCAAAAAACTTTAGGCTCCATCAGAGAATAAATAAATTTAAGCTATGAAAAAATTTGTTAGACACCTATTTTCTAAGACCATAAGTAGTTATTTCACATTTTCAATCCATATGAAAAATAATGATCGAAATATTTTCTAATGAAATATCACATTATTAATCTATTTCTTTAACATATGAACCATATGCCTTCTTCATTAGGTCATTAAAATGAGGTGGGTAATAGGAAACTATTTTTTCCTCCGCACAATGATGAATAATACTTAGTTGTGTGGACTTTTGAGAGTTGAAACATGACAGGTTAGGTAGTTTGGATTTATAAGTGGTTACTAACTAGAATCCCTCTTCATCCATGGAGGTCTTCATACCCTTAATATTCCTGGGTGAAATCATCTTTTCCGACATTAGCTATTGATCAACCAACTCTTATGAAGAATCTTCATTAGTGGTTGGAAATGTATATGTTCCTCATCATATTTTCTGTCCATAACATTATGATCAAACATGATCCTTTTTACAAGACCTTCAGAGTATTTATCAACGCCTCTATGGATGAAATTGTATCTATAGAAATTTCCAGTCACTTAGAAGCCACATTAGATGTGGGTCCACTCTGTGGAATGAGGCCAAAATCAATCACAGTCTTGCAACAAGGTTGGAGAGCATCACAACAGCTATTGGGAATTCAATTACCCTTGGTGGGTTCAGGATGGTCCCTATGTTGTTCGAAAATATCCCTATAAGAAGATAGTGCCTTAATAAACTAGAATGGTGTTAGGTGAGAAGACTCCAGAGCATTTTCCTCGTCATTTGAATGAGAAAAACCCACTTCAGCAATGTTTTCCCATGCCCTGACCTTCTATACGACCTTCATTGATGTCCCAGCATCAGCAAAGAGAACTCGTTTACCCTTATGTAATGAAACCATATTAGTGTTACCACAATCCTCCCCCTTTTCATCTACTACAACCCCAATAGAAGGATCTGCAGGAATTTCATCACCCACAATATTGTTGGATCTTGGATTTATCTTCCTACAACTATCCACCTCGTGACCTCTCTGATTACAAATAAAAAATAGGAATCCTTTATGTCATTTCACTTGGAAATCTCCAATAGACTGGAAATTAGTATGGAATAGGGGAAATCCTTCATACCATATAGATAGATTGAAGCTGAAGTCCCCAGTAGACAGAGTCACAACGTTAATGGGCATTATACTGAGATCCACATCAACCAAAAAAACAGGCAATGTAACCAAAGAGAGCCTCCTCAGTTGCACGATCAGGCTATATTAGAGAGTTAATTACATAAAAAATAATTATTAATTAGTTATTCAATAATTTTTAATTAGTTATTAAGTAATTAATAATTAATTATTTAGTAATTAACTTTTAGTCTATTATTTAATAATTAATTAATAATATTATTAATTGTTAATTATTATAAATTTTAATGGATAATGATATTTATTAATTATTAATTAAATATTAGTTAATTAAAAATTAATTTTTAATTATTAATGTTAATTATTATTCACTTTGATAATCATATGAATTGGTCATCATATTAATTAATTATTAATTTATTATTAATTCACTAATTAATCATATCATGTTAGTTTCTAATTATAATTAATTAATTATTAATTAATTACTAATTACAATTAATTAATTATTAATTACTAATTACAATTCATAAATTATTTAGTAATTATTAATTATAAAAAATTATACTATGGAATTATATAACTAAAAAAATAGGAAAAAATTAATATTAAAATATATTAACCACTAAACAATTAAATAAATTTATTAAAAAATTTAAAAAATGAAATATAATAAGAAATGCCACAAAATTTAGAATACCGCGAAATTTGAATAATCAGTTGAAAACACTTGAGATTCTAATTTCAAGATGGATGGAGTGGATGATATTTTGAATGAGTATAGATGTGTGGGGGGTGTGATCTTTTATAGGGTAGGTTGTGTACAATTCTACTTGAAGTGGTTCCCTTAGGAGTAGGTTTTAGGGGAAGAGCACTATATGATATTCCGCTCTTCCCATAAATTTTTAACCAATAACACCTGTTAATCTGGTTCTCTTAAAAAATTTCTAAAATAGACGAATGGATTAGCATATTTGAGTTCCATTCAGGCAGCACCAATTCATAAATTGTTGGCCCCTCCCATTTACCAAAATAATAACGCACAATATAATTTAAAATTTTAATAATGATTCCCTCATGCTAAAATTTTCTGAAGTAACTACATTGTATTGCAAACCATGTCCTCAACCAAGATGTGTTTAGGATACACTTTTGAATCACAGTGTTAATTTCTGTTTTCAATATCAAAATCATGTTTTATTTTTCATGAAACATTATGTTATTTTTATATTATTATTATGAAATATATATTTTTTCCATGTGGAATTTTAGTTTTTTGGGATTTTAGTGCAATCAGGCCTCTATGAGGGCCTTTTTTGTTAAAGGGATCTATTTTCGGTGGTGCGGTGCAGACAATTTGCTGGGATTCTCACTCAGTCCATTGATCTGCTGGACTACCTCATTCTTTAATTCTAGAATAATGACTTGTGTATGTTGGTTGTTGATAACTCTTCAACTAACAACTTTTCCTCCCACCGTTTGTGCTTCCCAATGATCTTATCTAACGTTTCCCTTTTTCTCATTACCCTTCATGTGTCCCACTTTTCTCAGGATCTATTTCACCCTCCTGGATTCATGATTCATCAACCTTTAGTCATCAGCCCATGGATCCACCTAAATATTCATGCCTATTAGTAAGTATCCTTGCCTCTACTGTGCTATTATTACCTCCTCCTATGGATCTTTTTTTAGTGGAGTGGAGATTCATATTCATTTATTATCACTAGAGATCATTCAAGAGATAGAAATGTGATCTAGTTCTCTTGTGAACCTTCACACCCCTCTTTACAGTGATCGTTACCAGTTGAAACCCCACATCTCATGAATCTTGTTCGACCGATGCGCATTTAAGAATCTCCCTCTATAATAGTTCAGTTTTTAAGCCACCCCATCTTGGGTTCTTCGTGTAGGCCACCATTTGAAAGGGTTTAATTGTTTTTTTGATTCTATGTTGTATCTTCTTCCTTTTTCTTGATTAGGGTTGGGTTTGATGAGTTGAGTCTATCCTGTTCGAGGTAGTACATTACCATCTTCGAGTCGCGATTAATCACCAGCTCCGAGAGTGAAGAGTTCCCTATTCCCGGACATCTTCTATAGTACACATGCATTTATCTATAATTTAAATTCTTTGTTGTCTTTTTTTTCATAATAATAAATAATTTTGGTGGTTTTATTTTCATGGAGTAGGACCAAATTAGTCTAAAATTAAAAATATACTTGAATTCTTTATCTAGGCAGCATATTTCTTGTTGCATGTTCGACACTTCATCTTGTTTCTCATTCTTGTTTACCTATTCATTTTCGGAACTCTGTTGATTCTCAAATCTTATTCATTACTTCCGTATTTGTTCTGGTTTTTATTTTTTTCAAACACTATCACCCTACTTCCCAATTGGTATTAGAGCCTTTATATTTCTTTATAATCATGAAATCTCTTAAACAAGATGTTGAGAAGTTTGATGGAGAATAATATTTTATATTTGGGAGAGTACAAATGAGGGAACTTCTAATCCACAATGAATTCACAAGTCCTCTTTTTGGACCTAAGAGAGTTATTATAAATATCTCTATTTAAGAATGGTCATCCACCACTTATGCTAACATTAACCCTTGTATACTTGTGAAATCTACTTGTATGTTGTTGTTAACCTTAGGTGATAAAATCCCACGTCATGTCATGAATGAAACAAATACTAAGGGAATATGGATTAAAATTGAACATTTATATATTTCTAAGTCTCTTGTTCCTTGTTTATATATGAAAATAATAATTTATACCTTTAAAATAAACCATGAATCATTTGTTCATATTCAAAATGATGATTTAAATAAATTTTTTCTTGACATAGATAATATATATGTTAAAATAATTGATTTCTAATAGACCACAATCTCTTTGAATCCCCTTAACAATTATTTTAACTCTTAAAATTACATTATGATGTACTCTAGGGAATCCATTAGTATAAAAGAGGTTAAATCGGCTATGTTATCTAGAGAAACTCAAACACATGTTTTGATGGATGAATTTAATGTTAAATATGAGCCTAAAATCATGTATATAAACGGTTAAATGTATAATAATGAAAGGAAGGACAATAATTAGTTTAACAATTTTAGGTGGTTCTAGTGGGGAATGATCGGCCATATAAAATCCTACTTTCCAAAATTTTAGAATAAAGACTGTATATTCCAGTCTCATATGGTAGGCAATGGGTTTGCCAGAGTTGATGTTTTGTAAATTTATCTAGTATCCCATTTGTTTTTATTAATCATAAATTTACTTTAGTCTCTCTTATGTGATCCTAGGACTGGCCCTTCTTGTTTTTTGTGGGTGAACCGGGTTAGAAGAGAGGGTTTATGAAGGTTGGACTATGTTGTTAATGTTTAGGTGGAGAGTCTCCTATTGGATTTCTTTTTTTGGATGTTGTGTTTTTATACTACTTTATTACTATTTAATTAATATTTCAGCTTTGCTATTTTTTTATGATCGTTGTATTTTACTCTTAGGAAGGTTTTTTTTCAAGTATCTTCATGCTTGGGTGACACTATTTTTAGTGGATACTTATTTAATAATGGTGAGCTATATTTTAATGTTTATGATTAGATCGTTTAATTTTTTATCACGTTTTAGTAATGTTGATATCAGTAAATGTGTAGTATGGGTAGAACATATGTCACTACTGGTACATGGTAAGTGGTATTCCCACTAGATTATTATTTTATAGACTTGCTTTTTTTATTTATGAAAATATACCATCACTAATAATAGGTTAGGGTAGATATGTTTCAACAACACCATTTATTTTTTTATTTTCATTTTATTTTGAAATGGTGTAGATTTTTTAATTTTGGTTTTCAAAATAAAAATATTGTTTTATTTTTCTATGAAAAGATATGTTATTTTTGTATTATCATTATGAGAAATTGGTTTGTCCTTTGTAGACATGTGTTCTGTTTGGATTTATGTTCTATTGGGCCTAAATGTGGGCCTTATATGCTATTGGGTGCTATGTTGGGTTGTGCAGAATGACTTTTTTGATGGGATTGTCACTCGGTCCATTGATCTATTGGACTTAATCATTATGATGTTCCACCGTGGTGATCCACATTGGTTGGTTGTTGATAACTCATCATCCAACAACTCTTCCTTTCGCTGTTTGTGATTCACAGTGATCTAATCTATTGTCACCCTTTCAGTCATTTACTACCATGTGAACTTCTTTTATGATCTATTTCTCCCACATGGCTTCACATACCTTCCTCATTCCCTCATCCATCCATACATCCACTTAAACTGTCACATCTATCAACACATCGCCTAACCTCTATTGTGCTCTTCTTACCCTATATTGTGGATCCTCGGTTTAGGTGAGTGGTTATTTAGCTTCATTATACATACATATAGATCCATTGGGAGAGTGATACTAGCTTATGTTCTCTAGTGAACATGAAAACCCCTCATTATTTTGATCCCTTATGGTGGATACTTGTTCACTCATGAGTCATGTCTGACAGACGTGTCTCAAGAAGCATCAGCTACAATAGTCCAGTTCTTGAGCCACCCCTTATGATGTTCTTAATATAGGACTAAATTTGTAAGGCTCTATTTATTTTGGATTATTTGTTGTATCCTAATGCTTTATCTCTTTCGGGATTTGGGTTGGTGCATGTGATTCCTTCCAGTTCGAGGGATTATGTTACCATATTCAATTAAAGATTCATCGCTGAATTAGGGGGTGATAAGGTCCCTGTTCTTAGATAGGTTCTATATTCTTGTATGTTTCTTTCTTCATTACATTATTTGGGGGTTGTTATTTGTTTTTTGTTCATTATAATATTGAATTTTGGTGGTGTTATTTCCATGGAGTATGACCAAACTGAACTGAACCATGTAAATACTTATGTTCTTTATCTTTCAGCACTTTCTATTTGAATGTTCATCTCTTAGTATTGTTTCACATTATTGTTTACCTCTATTTTTTCGAAATATAATGATTCTTAATTCTTATTCACTACATATATATTCTTTTGGGTTTTTTAGTTTTTGTCAAACACTTACACCCTAATTCACTGGGACATATCCTCAAACCAAAGTTTAAAAAACTAACCACTTCCCAGAATAACTCTCCAAAATATAGTTCAATATTCATGATGAAAACATAGATGAATATTATTTAAAATCTAAATCATTAATTCCACTCAATCCATGGCTCTATCCCCCATTGTCCATATGATCCTCATTGTATAAATTAGTAGGATTTTTTGGCCAATTTCCTCTTTTCAATGGAACTGTAATTTGGGTTAGGTCATAGTTTAGGTGAGATAATATCCTCCTTGGATATAGGGAATTGTACCTACTCCCTTTCTTTATAAATAATACCATGTATTCATGGACACTAAAAAACCCAAACCCATCTCTTTCCATGATGATTTTCCTTTCACGACCACTGCTACTTCCCTCTTTCTTCGTGCCTCTTAACTTTCTGGTAGCTTCCGTCTATTCAAATGGTGTCATCGGATGCACCATCATGTCTAGACCCATCCATCTCAAAAAATAATCTCCATATCGGCTTAGTGTTTGGGATATTCTCCTCTGGGAATCCCTAGACACCCATCACACACTAGTTTGTTTCATTTTAATAACACTTTTATTTATCAATTTTTTCTCATCTAATATAACCTAAATATATTTATCAACACATCTAGTATGGTGCTATAATGTAGGGGGAAGAACAGAAAGAAAGAGTTGAATGTCTAGATAAAGAGGTGTTAATCATTATAGAAGAGAAGAAATAGTAGCCACATGCCATGTCAGTTCTCATTGACTCTTTCTGAAGGATAATTATGCACTATAAAACACAACCATAAAGTTGCAGATCACTTGAGGTGATTTCATGGACACAAATATAAAAGTGAAAGAAAGATATTAATTTCCATATCTAAACAATTAATTTCATCACACAAATCATACCTATTTTATAGTAATACAATCACACATCAAACCAAACTAGAAAAATAGTGATAAATAAAATTGTGTAGAGTAGCTGCCTCCCAATTCACTATATCTACACAGGTCAAGTAGTCAAGGATGAAGTCATCAATACCCCATGGTTGTAGTATATGTACTGCATCATCCTAGAAATAAATGATTTTATTATCCAAAACCACTCCCAGTCTAGAACTCAACCACTTATTAGAGAACACTATTGTGATCGACATTCATCGCTTCCACTCCTACAATCCTCTCCCTTCAATTTCCTAATCCCAAGAGATGAGCCTTCATGCTGTCACCCTAACCTTCTATATCCTTCAATAGCATGGCCTCCATGTCTCTCATGGTATGCATCATAACACAATTAATAATACAACAGAATCCATCCATCATCATTTCTAGTGATAGGAGATGCCTTCGTGGAATTTATAAATGGGGAGTGTCTCTTCTAAAGGATAGTTGGGGATGAAGTGTGGGGGATGAGTGCCTAGTGAGGCATTCCATATGGGGTTAGATGGGGAAAATAAATTAGAGGTGTGAATGTCCATCACATTTACTTTACTTAAAAATCTCATCTCAGAGTGGGGAGGTGACGATTGGGGGTCACAGGTTTGGTGGTCTCTAGAATCTCTACCGCATCAGCAGGTATGGTTTGGTTAGAAGTGGATTGGCCCCAAAATAAAACATATTTTCTAAAGATATAATTTTTAGAATCACTAAAAAAAGAATAGAGAAAAAACAATTTGTAGAATAATAAATTGGGGAATATATTTCTAACATGGAAAACCGCTCCTTGTGAAGGATTAAAAAGCAGGGGAAACTCAAAGAAAATTCACTATGACTCAAAGAGTATAAAAATTGAAGTACAACTCGAAAATTGAATTTAAAATAAAGGATAAAACATGTGTGAAAATCCATAACCTGATACATCTTTGTTTCCTCTCTGATAATAGTAAATGACAATATGCCTCCCTTTTTAGATCAAAATCGAACCCGTAGTTTCATTACAACACCTCGTTGCACAACCAGATTTGCGGATGATCGATGTTGACCATGCCCAGAACCCATCACCCAACTATATGATATTCATAGGTTTCCATGAACCACCAAATAATAACCTTCATTGAGTTGATTCCTCCCCTTTTATAGGCTCTCATTTCCCACATATCTTGTTTGAAATAGATATCAGAAAAATATCTCAAAAAAATTTATCATGAGATATCACTTGTATCTCGTGCTTGAAGATACATAGTGGAATGATCATGAATTTCCAAAAATATATCTTTAAATATAAATCAAAGAAACATGTGGGATGAACCCAAAAAATCTTCCCCTATAACACATAAAATAAGGTGATCACATCCAACAAACTCAGTTGTAAAGAAAACTAGTTGGTATTGCACCAACAACCATCCTCTGTAGAAAATATGACTTCCCTCTATTGAATCTATAATGAAACCTGAAATCTTTCCCTACAAAAGAAATCCAAATTTAGAAATATTCATTAAATATATATCAACAACATCCCACTGAACAAGATTATAACTAGAATCAATAGTATATCACTCTCCCCATAATTGTGATCTCTACATAATCTGGAGTACCTATAAGAATTAATTGTTCCCTCTGCTCAATATCCTTCGAGAAGTTTGAAAATCTTAGCACATCACCTTGATCTTTTATTTTCATTATTTATTCACTATTTGAACTCTCTAAAGAAAAATAATTTGGTGTAGGAAATGAAACACCTAACCTTAGAAGAATCAACATAAAAACCTTCTTCATCACATTAGATGGTATTCGATTCATGCATGATGATCGTTTGTGCCATAAATCTGACGAATTCCTCTTCACAGCTACATTCGTAACATCACCGCACACCTTTTTATCTATCATTTAAATTGTTTCATCCATTTTTTCACATGCATAAACCATCAATGTTCTATATAGGGTCCATCATACACCACTAAACAAACACCTGAATCCATCATTTTCAAGAGTACAAGAAGATAAAAATTATAGCATATACCTGAAACATTCCACACAACCATCAACATGAGCATAAAATATACATTCAAAGTGATAAAAATATCACCACTAAAAATTAAATTAGTAGAATCTACATTTACCATATTCAAAATACCAATGTTTCCTTCTTCATATGAAGAAAACAAACCCCACTTCAGTGTAATATGGCATGATGATGCTGATTAAACAACCAATTCGGTGCATGGATCATACCTATGACAATAAAAACCAACATAAAGATAATAACCCTCACCCTAAATAGAACATACAATGGTATCCTTATAATTATTTCCTTTCCTCTTCTTTTCCTCCTTAATATTTTTAAATTCATAGAAGTATTTCTTCATATTACCCTACTTGTTTTAAAAGAAGCACTTGACCATTATTCTTGCCTTCAACCGACCTCTATGATTACCACATCCATATGACATAGCCATAGTACCACTATTACCTAAAGGTTAACCATCATTGTTCTTTCATCTAATCTCATTCATCAACAATAATGAAATCACATCATCAATTTTCAATGTGTCTTTCCCAAACATCAATGTGGTGACAATATAATCATCTGAATCATGTAATGAAACCAAAAAAAATACAAGCCTTGTCTTCTTATTCCATATAAATAGGTTCTTAATTACCCTTATCATCAATATTTACTACCACCAAAGACAAAACAATCAAAAGTTATGTCAACTCCTCTAAATTATTTCTTAAATCTCCATTCACATTCATTTGCAAACAATACAACCATTTTTTCAGAAATAAACGATGTTTGAGAGATTTGATTTATACCTTATTTTAATCGTCACCCATATCTCTACTGGATCAGTCATATTCATCAATTATCATAGTGTATTATCACCCAAATACATCTGAATCATTCTTGTCACCAACTCTCGCATATCCTACCAATCATCGTCGCTCATGACCTCTGACTTCTCTAATTTTTTCATGAACACCTTCACTGTCTGATTGCATACAAAAATATTTCTAACTATTTTTTTTCAAAAGTGTAAAATAATTTCTCCTATTAAAAAGATAAATGTGATATGAAATTCCATGGCATCAATCCCCCATAATTAATCACAGAGAAAACATGAATAATATCCTTTGATAGTATATGTTGGGTTAGAAGCGGATCTGTCCCAAAATAAAACTCATTTGTGACAGAAATAATTATGAGAATCACCAACATAAGAAAATAGAAAATAGAAATAGTATAATAATAAATGGGGACACAAATTTTTATTGTGGAAAAAATCTCCTTATGAAGGATTACAAAACTACACAGAAACATCGTGAAAATTCACTATAAATCAGAGAGTATAAAAATACAAGTAAACCCAGGACATGAGTTGAAAATACATCATAAAAACATATGTGAAAAACTACACATTGGTAATCCTATTTTGCCTTAGAAATAATATTCTATGACAAGATATCACCCTTCAGAGATTAAAATTGAACTCGAGGCATTGTTGAGACACCTCGTTGCACAAACTCATTTTCCACTAATTGGTGCTTCCCATGCCTAGAAACCATCACCCAAGTATCTACTCTCCTTGGGTTTCCATGCACCACCAAATCATCTTCATTCTTGAGTAGTTTCCCTCCCCTTTAGTAGGATATCATGTTCCACATATATTGTTGAAATATATTTCTAAAAAATATCTGAAAAAATGATATCATGATATATCACATGTATCTCATGTTAGAAGACACACAGAAGAAGGTTCTTGAATTTTCAAAAGAAATATCATTGAATATAAAATTATAGATAAGTTTGGGATAAAACACAATATGTTCTGAAGTTAGAGGCCTAATGGAATATTGATTGGCACTACCAGCGGTAGCGAGGAGGCATCCTAGATCCCACCCTGATCAACCTTGGTCTACTGGTAGACCTGCATCATGTGGTGACATATTCCCACCTTAAATATTTCCCATGTATTTTGATAACTTTACAGGAAAATGATGAATGGTCATCGTGATTAAGCTTTGGTGGGTGGTGAAGGTGGTGGAAAGAGGTGAGTTTGATGGAAGATGTGGGATTTGTGAGGGGGATGGTGGTGGGGTGCTTTTTTTAAAGTGGGGACTGTGTTTCACCCCAACCACCCCTTCTCCAACATCCACCTTACCAAATTAAACTTTCACTTCATCATTATCAATGACATCATTGATGTTTTCAGGGATCTTCACCACCTATGGTGGTTCTCTCTCATCATCCGAATTTCCTCCTCACTTCCTCTCCTACATATCTAAAACTTCATATAACTAAAATTTGAACACATATGGGATTGGGAGATAGTGGAGTGTCTACCAGAGTGGATGAAACCCTTCTTCTTTGTGCTCTACCAAACATTTTGTGAAATTTAATATACCACCATTTCTCACAACATACATGATATTTTTCCCCACCTTACCAAAATGGTAATTTCTGTATAGATAAAGGTTTTTTAATTTAAAAAATATAGTTTATTGTTATTATTTATAGAAATGGATTACATGTAAAAATTATATAAAAAAATATATAGTTGATGTATATATATATATCACAGTTTTTGTATTTATTTGAATCATTTGTTGTGGATTTTAGGTGGAATATTGATTGAGGAGTACCATGGGGAATGAATTGATGTCTATGTCAGGTTCCATCATTCTAGTTCACTCATATATTTCCCTTTTTCTTGATATAAATCATCACAGACTTCTAATGTTTTTAAAATTACCATGATATCATCCATTTTACAACAACCATTTTTAGACCATGGAATGATTTGGGCACATCAATAGTAACTTCCACTCATTTCATCAATTTGATTACTTATTACCTAATGGTCAACATATATGACTCAATTTTTTTGTGTCTTCCATTTGGATGATATGGAGAGAGGATAGAGTGAAAACATAAACAATTGTCACATGAAAGATCACAATGTTAGTTAAGAATATGACTGAATAAAAATAAGAGAGATGATCGAATGTATTTGGAAAAATATGAGACATGTCAATTATACTATGATTAGTTCCTCCATTCCTAGTATTTTGATCGAAATGAGTTTTAACCTTGCTTGAATCTTACAATGCATGCATCATTATGGGGATAGTCCTGGTGCTCCATATTCCTGATCCAAAAATGTAGTTTCTTTAATGATTCTCAATCCAATATATTGAATACATACACAAAATTGTAAAATATTATAAATATGAAGAAAATTAAATGGAAGATATAAATGACTGATATTAGTAGTTAATACAAGTCTTTGAGAATTTAGTTGTTTTTTTATTCTCCAAAGATTCCACTTTTGACATAATTCAAAACTGGTTCCAATGTTTTTCAATTTTAGATGTACACCTCCTTACTAGGTAGTCTTGACATCATCAAAAAAATACATTAGCCATTTTCTCTACCAATTCCACTCTTCTCCTCATAATTAAACTTCGTTAATTATTATTCACAATGGTCATTTTATTCCATAAAAAACTTATTCCATATTTATTTATTTTTTATAAATATTTTCTTTCGAAATCCAAAACATTAATGATGGGAGTTGAGATAGAATTCAGAAGCACACAACAATCATGATCCATAGGGAATATTTTTTTATCCATAAAAACACAATTATGAAATGAAAAGGATGTTTTTCATTTCGTTTTTATGGACACATAATTGAATACACATGAATCAATTCTAATATCAAATACAATATCTATAAATGTATAAATGAATACAACACCAAATGATCAAAAAACATGAAAATGGCTAATATTGGACCAAAAATCAATTACATCTTGCAATAATTCCCATAATAGTATAAACGTAGAATTGTATAGGATGACTCTATTAAAAAGAATAAAAAAACATAAGAAATAACTTCTAGAGTCAGAAAATTTAAATTATATAACAATTAAATTTGTTCTTGTAAATTTAATGAATCAACATATAAAGCTCTACTGAATACAACATCCTCATGAAGTGGTTAAATAAGAGAAATACAAAACTCAAACATGAGGTGATAAATTCGAGATGTTGCGTAAAAACATCGATTTACATAGTATAATAAAATGAAAGTGGAAAGAATGAAAAAAGACATGAGAGTTTACAAGATTCATGTAATTGTCATACATGAAGAGAGGAGGATCATCATGAGATTCGTTTTTCAATGAGAAAATTATTGGTCTTGACTTATGAAAAAAATTCTTTATTGGGAGATTGTTAGCCTTGCTGTGAAAATTATTTTCTTGGTCAAGTGTTGAAAATATTTGGATGGAAAACTTCTGAAAGTAACACTTGAGAACCTAGATTGAGATCTTTCACTAACAACATGTCTAGGTTATGGCCATATAATGATCTATTATCAGACATAGCTAAATAGATAGAGTCTAGCGATGATGATCATATAGAGATTATCATACATGGTTTATCATAGATCATTGGAAAGGGTCTAGTGGATGGAGTCTAGTGGACTAATTTTAGTGAAGGTGATCAGACATAGATCTTCAATAGGAGACCAATAGAAACGATCAGATGGATCCCATCAAACAATTTTTTTGTAAGCATTTCAATGTTGGTGATGTATTCTTAGGTTCACCACAAGAGAACTTCTCTCAATATTTAAAGATTGAGTAGAGTGGAACATAGAAACTAGAAGGGTAAAATTTTGAACAAGCTCAGAGTCATCTATTATTCTTTGGAGAAACATGTGAAGGATAATGGAAAATGATGTGTTTGATATCCAAACAATGTTTCAAAGGTTTCGTGATACGCTGTGAAGAATTTTATCTGAAGAGGAATCTCTATGGATGAAATGTGGAATCATTATTCCCGAAAACCTTGCAGGATATGTTTTTTGAAGAATTAGTGAGAATCATAAGGTGATATGAACTATTCCCTGAGATTCATCGATTGAGGTAGTGAAAGCTACTATTGATCGATTATATCATGTATCAACAGATGAATGATCGTGAAAGTTGGAAGGTTATTCTGACTGGATGATTGACTGGGGACCTCTATAAGAAGGCCAATGGACCAAATGTTTGGGATATCTGAATGAGCATGACTAACTGGCCCTGACAAGGCTTTACCAAGGAAGATTTGAGATGATTATGTAGTTTATTTACCTATATTCATCAAATATTTATAAACATATTTACATTATAATTTATAATGTTACAAATATTTACTTCATCACTTGAATAAAAACTATAATCTCTTTTAATTATACTTTTAATTTTGAACTCATGTATATTTACAATGGTTTTAAAGTATAAATTCATTATCATAGATCCATCAAAATCGAGTAAATAATTTATATAACATGAATATCAAACATGGAAATTCAATGGAGTTCCTGAACCCATTCAGGTGTTCTCGATAATCCCATCATATAGAATCATTTATCCTTTATTATAAACCCCTTAGGTTTCAAATTACCTTAATTGGATTGTTGTAGAAATATTATTGACCTGTCATACTTTTTCTCTTTCTTTTTTGAGGTTTTACCTCCTTGTACTGTCTTTATAGTACAAACACTTAGACATCATATTTACAGTTAATTATTCTCAATGCTGTGAGAATACATGGTAATCTTTTATTGAATTCATCCATCATACCAGTCACAAAATATATCATATTGAGGTATTACTAATGCATATACATCAGAAATGACGTATAGATCATTGTCTTCAAGTATAAAAAAAAATATGAATGTGTTTTATCTAGTTTTAGTATGATCCATGTGTTTTTTATGGAAACCAAATATTTTTCATACATATATATTACATCTTAATAGATTAATATTGATTTCATTTAACAAAAACACGTCTGAGAATCATAAAGGTTTAGTGTATTTGGAAATTTGGATTTATAAAAATTGGTTCATAAGTGAACTACATCATATCCCACTATGTACTTCATAACTAGAACCCTTTTTTATAAATATTATACAAAATTACATTCTTCATAACCTGTGGAATGGAAACATAAGAAAGTAGTGTGCTCAGATGCTCAGTAAGGGTAACCAAGGAAGATAATAAATATTTATTAAACATAACATGATCATAGGGGTATGAGATCATTAAAAATATTTGTAAATAATACCATTCATATCACAGATTAAAATTATAATTCATTACAAAAATCTTGGTAGTTTACAAGACATAGATCATAAGGCAATTAGAGAATATATGCCCTGAGGGAATGAAATTGGCATAAGACATAGATTTTTGGCACACATATAAGAATAAAAAACATTTACTTAGTAGTCAAGGAATGTTTTAAAAACCATCATAGTGGATTAGGTTTACTCTCCAAACCATCATAATGGTCAAGGTTCACTCCCATGACTATCATAGTGGACATAGTCTCTTACTGAACCAGGTTCACTCCCCTTTAAAATCCTATTGTTCTCATGGAATATCTATATTTATCTAGTGGAATTAATGAATATTCAATCCTGAGACCACCCGTCACAAAATTAAATTTATACATATGTGTTCCATAATATCATAAGACATGCATTGTGTCATAATTCATGAAAAGGAAATTGTTTTCGAAAAATTTCATCATAGCATAACCAGTGGAAATGAAATGATTGTCATAATCATTTCATCAATTCAGCATAGAATAACCCATAGAAATGGAACAAGTTTCATGATAATTTCATTAATTCCTCATATAATAATCCATTTAAATGGAATGAGTTTTACAAAAATTTCGTCAATTATTAATATCACAACCCATGGAAAATTAATGGGTTTCACAAACATCATTCCATAATAATCATAAAACATCCAGGGAGAGGATAAGGATGGTATCATTAGAACGTATCCTCAGTAAAACTAATGTAACATACAAGGATTCCATCTTAGAAAAAATATCATTTAAAAGATCACTCATAACATTTTTGTAGAAAAATAATCTTTTCCTTTTGGAATCACTTAATTAAAATCCAAAAATTTCCCAAATATTAAGAAAAAAATTTTCTTTCAAAACAACATTGTATAATTGTAATGGAATCATTTAACCATTTAGTATTACTGATTTTAGTAAATTATTTTCATGTCATGTATGGTAAAACAGTAAATTGATTCATATTTTTGGAAAAATTCAAAAGTACCTCGTTTCAGAAAATGAAAAAAAAAGATTCCTCCTTTTTTTTGTAAATATTAAATCAAGGGTAAAAATTAATTTAAAAAACAATCTAATAATATTAAAAAAATTATTTAAATAATTTTTTGAAAACTTGGTAATGGATTTGTTACAAATGAGAAAAATAAATTCGATTTAAAGAAACATTCTTTTATTCTCTTGAGTTCTTAATGATAGGAAAATGAAATGAAAAAAATATGTTCTATATAAATAACCAGAGGATAATAAAAATTCATGATGTTATTCTGAGTTAGATCATGAAAGTTTTTCATCAGAAACATAATCATAAACAATCCTGATAAATAATGAGATTGTAACATAAAACCCTAACTGCTCTAGATAATTTTGAATCGTAATCCCCATGAAAGAAAGAAAATTATATGGATATATAAATACCATAATTTTTATGGGATTAATCAAAAAATAAATTAATGGTAATTAAATAAAACACATAAAAGAAAACATTGGTGAATATGGCTTGTGTCCCATGAAAAATAAAAGTGAGACCAAAATCCTGAAACTCATGTATGAATTCATTCATACAAGTTAAAAACACCTATATAATAAATATTTATTTATTATAAATATATTATAGAACCATATTCATATATATAATGACATTAATTTTTTAATTATGTCCTTTTATCAAGCATTTATTAACAATTATTTATTAAAATCATTGTTCCATGTGATAACTGCTTCATTTTTTATGTATGTTTTAGTTCGATAGTTGTGGTACTTGTAATATGATCAAGGTCTCCAAAAATCCATTTTATAACAATGATTTTAATATCATAAATATTCGTTTCATATATATTTATAGTCATCCATAACATTTAGATATAAATAAATGAATTACACCATTCATGGAGACGGTAGGTCATACATACACATGAATGTTATTTCCATTTTTTTAACAAGTGGAACGAAAAATAGGTAAAAAATATTTCACCTTTATAGAAAAATAATTATATCATATATATAATATATAATAAATAAATATATCCTTATTAAAATCCATGTCAAAATAAAATGAAAAACGGATCACAATGCTTCCTCAAGGTGATAGTTCACACGTATGCGTGAGAGATGTTATCGTTTCCCAAAGAAATGGAATAAAAGAAGTTAGATGTGAAATTATAATTATAGGAGTATAATTATTTCATATATATCATATATATATATAATACATCATTATATCTATCCTTGAGAGGTGAAGATGAAAAATGAATTATATCAGTTCACGAGGTAGTAGTCTGACATACACACGATTGCAGATTTTGATTCCCATTTCATGGAAGATGAGTTGAATATAGGTTATTACATTAATATAATAATATATAATAAAATTTTAGATACCTATTTAGTTATGTAATAATTTTTTAATAATATTTTAAGAAGGTGGAGGATAAAATTAAATGAAAATCCTTGGCTAAGAATGATGTCTCTTCTTCAGAAAACTTCTTTTGGTTTTCACCAAAATCATTCCTACGAGGGTTTTATAATAAGGAAACTTCCTATATGACATATTAAGGAAGGTAATGAAGGTATTAAATTTATTATTTGACAACCAAAACTCTTTTTATTTGTGAATAAAAGAGGAGATGAGGTGTTCTTTTATAAGAGAGAAGGATTGTTTTTGTAAATACCCAAAACTATTCAATAATGAGAAGTCACTATCAAACCAAGCTGATAAAAAATTTAAGAATAATATAGTGTAGAGAAGATAAGTCCAAAAAAACATCCACCATTGATAATGGAACATGTTTTAGAAAATTTATTCCCTTTATCTCTATGGTTATTCAATTATACAATTTTAGTTTTCACCATGGTAACTGGTTTTTAACTAGGTTATTTATCCAATAAGACTAAAAATAAAATAAAAATTATTAGATAATTTGGACCCAATAATTATCAAAATTAAATAAAATTTATGAAATAAAAATCCTATTTCTGTGAAAAATTACTTTTAATATAAGCGCATGTAACATGAAAAAACTCCATTTTAATCTTAATCATAGTAATTAATTTTTATTGTTTTTACAATTCATTATGACGAAAAATTAAATTGAACTTATTAAATAATATTAATTATACTATATAAAAATATGGAATCCATTTTATCAAATTTAATTCATATAATTGGAAAATTTTAATTTCAAATTAAAACCATAAGCATGATGAAAAGCGGTTTTCAAAGGAAAATGTTTTCTTAAATATAAAAATATTTTATATTAAAATTAAAAATAAAATTAAATAAAATGAATGAAATTGGATTAATAAAAACATAATTTAATTGATTTTACATTTTAAACTATTTTTTAAGGAAAATTTATCTTTTCAAAATCTTTTAATTAAAAGGCAGTTTTATTAAAAATCAGTATTTTTCAATATTCATCGGAAAATTAATGTTTTCATAAAATTATCAAAAAATATCTATAAGATTATTTTGAAATTTTTATTTAAAAAATTAGATCAATTTTTTAAAGAATTTTTTTATTAGAGGAAATAATTTATTTTAAAATAAGAGCACAAAATAGGATGAATCTACTTTTAAAAAATACATTTTTAAGAATAACTCTAGATTTATTCTTATTATACACATAGAAAAAAATTAGATGATTTGTAAAAATATTAATTTAATATACAATTTTATGAAAATATATTACTAATTGTGATAAATTTATTTTATTAAGATTAAAACACATTTCTCACAAAAAAATAGTTTTTCCTAACAAAATCTCATTTATTTTCAATTGGATTTTATTTTCATTTATAATTATTTTTTAAAAAAATAATTCATTTTATACATATGTAAGCCATATAATTTTCATAATTTAATTTTTCCTATTCATTATCTCTAATTTAAAATCTAGGTTATAATGGTGTAATATATTACGGCTCATTTAGACTCAAGGATGCATGTAATGCAATCTATTAATGTGATCAAATTAATTTAAAAAGAAATTTATCATAAAATATTGGTGTGTTACATTCAACCCCTATTAAAATGATTCCCTGACTCAAGATTCCATTACATCGATACAAATAGTCAAATATAATTATGCCTCATCAAATCCTGAGGTTCTAACATAGCCTCCTCAAATTGGTGGTTTCACCATAAAACTTTAACCAAGTGAGTGGTCTTGTTTCGTAACACCTTATCTCTACGATCTAGAATCTCTACCATTTTTTCCGCATAAAAAATATCGTTCTTTATTGGTATGACCTCTTTGTTTATAAAATTTAAAGTATTGTGTATGCACGTACTCAAGAGAGTTATATGGAACATGTTGTGAACTTGAGAGAGATTCAATGGAATCGCCAATCGATAAGCTGTTGTCTGGATACAATCACAAATTTTGATGGGACCAATATACCTAGGGCTTAGCTTTCCCTTATTTCTAAATACCATAACCTTCTTCTATGGATAAATTCATAGAAATAGCTTAGAAAAAACGTCAAAATCTATATCTAGCTAACAATATTCAACATTACATTTCCATTAACTCTTGGCTGCATAAATATGTTGTAGAATGAATTTGAATTTCTTTTCCATTTCCTCAGCTAGGTCTAGTCCTAATTTCTTTCTTTCTACAACTTTATCCCAGCATATTGGAGTTCTAATAATAATTTTATTGTTAATAATTTATTATTAAATTAGTAATCATTTATAATAATCATAATAGTGATATATTTAATATTTTAATATTAATTTATTAATTATTATAAATGTTATATATAATCAAGTTGTTTATTTATTTAATAATACATGATAATAATACATTTGATTGTGTTATTAATTATAAAAAATTGGTAACTTGAAATGAATTTATTATCAGAATTATTATTTAAAAAGGATATTTAATAATATTATTATTGTAATTTAATTGAAAATAGAAAAAAAATATTATTTATTTCACTAAATGAAATATATATTTTATTTTTAAGAATAATAATATATTTAAATATGTTTTGTGTTCGAGAATCCAAATATCTGGTTTGGACATGGTTCGAGTTTTCAAAATATTACCTAAACACATCCAGATTAATATTCAAGTAATAATTTTAAATTTAATATTGTTATATATAAATAAATATATATTCATATATATATATATATAAACAATTTAATTTTTTTTAGAAAGGTGATGAGCTCCAAATCAAGTGGCGCTCACCCCATTTTCTACCTAGCTCCACTTCATTTTGAAATGGGGTCTCCCATTTGGAAAAAAAATACCTAATACTATATAATAATAATAAAAATACTATATGATAAAATTTTCTAGAGGATCCAGATGCCACCCTCGCTCACAACTAACATGACATTATCCCTCAACTCACTAAAATAGTATTTTCTTTCTAAATAAATGTTTCAAAATCAGTAGTTACTATGGTTTATTATACTTAATTTATTATATGGATTTGATGCAAAACTTATGATGAAAATATGATATTATTTTTGTTTTTAAACATTGTAGAGGACTAATTTATTTGAATCATCCATGGTAGAGGTGAGGTGAAGCATTGATCGAGGAACACCACCCTCCGAAGAGTATTTTGGGAATAGACGGATTTTTTGTTTATTTATATCATTCTAGTCTACACATATCTTTCATTTTTTCTATATTCCAACCATAAATCACATCAAATGTTTTAAAATTAACACGACATCATTCATTTTCCCTCAATCATTTTTAGACTCTAGAATGAATTGGGAAAATCTAAAGTAATGTACTTTAAATTTATTAAGTCATTAACTTCTTTTATAACAGCCTATATATATAGATAAATTTTTTTACCTTCCATTAGGCCAATATAGATTGATGGGAGAGCGAAAATGTGGTCAATTGTTGTATAAAATATTATATTTTTAATGAAAAAGTGGTCTGAAGAATCATGAGCGATATGATAGAATGTATTTGGGGGAAGATAAAGAGTGTTAATCATTATATACATAGTTTCTCATTTCTTAGTACTTTCAATGAAATTATTTTCATCCTTTCTTGGATTTTACAATTCATGTATCATTATAGAGACAGTCCTTGAGAACTAGACGAATGATATAATAATTTTGTTTCTTTCATGATTCATGATCACATATATTGAATACATATAAAAAATTGAAAAATATAATAAATATTATGGAAATTATTTGTATGAAATAACTTATTGATATTAGTATTTGATATAAATATTTGAGATTACGTGGTTATATTATTGAAAAAATAATCTTTTTTTATATATGCACCTATTGTTCTCTTTTTCAAAGTATGTGTTTTCATTCTATAAATTATCCATGCTTTGAAGTATATTTCTCTAGATGTGGGATAGATTTATCGGATTTTCTACTGATAAATTTCATGAATGAAAAATATTATGAATATTTTAACTCATGTATTCTATTTGGTGTAATTTATTATTATATATTTTTTTAAATTTTTAATAAAATAGATGATTTTTACATTGGGTAAGATTGATTTTTGGTAAGTAAACGAAAAATTTAAATGGTTAACATTTTAATAATAGAGAAATTGAATATGTAAAAGAAAGAAATAAATTTTATTAACATTTACAATACATCACATATCTAGATCAACATATCCAGGGGCTACATTTCCTTTTTATAGTAAATTTACTAGGGGGAAGGAGGGTAGATTGGTGGGGGCGGGTATCCCACACCTGTTGAAATATTATATGACATTCCAAGTCTTCCTAATGCTCCCCCTTGGGATGAACACCCCCATAAAATTTATACATTTTTTTATTTAGCCTCATTAAAAAACTATTTTTAGTTAAAATACAGTCAAATGAGAAACCAGAATAAAAAAGTTTACAACCATATAGAACCCGTGAACAATACATTACTAAAATAAAAACAAAATTTAAATATAAACATCCCTATATCATGTATACTATTTTTAAATATAATGGTTAGTAGAACCTTTGTAAATTAATCATCAATTTTTTTGACGGATTTTTGTTATTAGATGTTGAAATCTCATTTCTTTATTAACTGTTCTGTGAAGGAGATAAATTTCAGTGCCATGTGCTACTCCCGATCATTTTTTGATGAATTATCCATCAAATTATATGAAAAACCGTATCTTTATTTAATGAATTATTTTATAAATATACAGATAATATAAACCCAAAAGACCATAAGGCCTAGTTTTTTTTAAATTAAGTATGTGACGTAATAAATAAAAAACTAGCTACACCATTATTATTTAAAAACATTAATTCATGCCCTTATATTCCATGGATCTTCTAAAACTGTATGATATAACCTAGGGATGTACATAATAAAGGGGTGAGATATAAATCCATATAAGCGAATAACCAAAGAATAAAATAATGAAATCAATACATTTCATTCAATAGGAATATCGAAAAGACATAAAAGGGGTGACAATCATAAACATGAACATCAAATCATGATATAAATTGATAACATGAAGGAAACATATGAATGTAGGAACAATATAAAACATGACATTATAAACCCAAGTGTAGGATAAATGTCTAGACATAATTACACAGTGTTTATAGGATAATATCTTGTGCACCATAAATGGAATCTAATGAGATAAAAACATCACCCAATTCATTTGAAAGATATATAATTCTAATCCCACCCGTCACATTTATGTCATGTACTTACATAAGTTTGTCACATTGATCATAAAACACACAACTGTATTTTATAAATTTTAATACCATGATTATAGAGTGTGGATTATATACATATAATTACCAAATCAATGAAGGATAGTTATATCTAGGTTAATACCCTTGAGTGGAAATGTGGATGGGTATTCAGAATAAAAAATCATGGCATTAAAAGTTGTTGGATAATTTCAACAGCATAATGTGTGTACCTAAGGTTAATAAAAGTTGTTAATGATAGTGAAAGGGGTATCTAACCACTTGTAAATCATAAGGGTATTTAATAAGGTTGTGTGAAAATATATACCAACATGAACAATTGGAAATCAAAAGGAATAATATAAAGAAGGTTCCTAAATAAAGATGAAAAAGAGCATATCCCTTTCCTTGAGAGGGCAGTTATAAAAGACTGAGAGGATCTTATTAAGAGAATGAGGTCACATTTGGAGGGATATAGAGAGGGTAGAGTAGAGTAATTTTGTTCTCCAAATGTTTTTAGTGAAGTGTGGAGTTATTTATTATGGATTTATATGGGAATGGTTAGGGGAATTATTTATTTATTACTAAACTTGGGTTTTGGAATCTATATGATAAATTAATCCAAACCAAAAACCAACCCATATTTTATCCCATGGTTTTCTCCAAATAGAAGTTTATTTAATTATTTTATAAGGATAATAACCAAAATCATTAAAAAATATCATTGGTGATGTGGAAGAGGGGCATGTTTAAAAAAAATTGATTTTTAAACCATAGAATATAATAAAGGTTTAGGATATTTCAGTAGTGGTTTATATAAATTAATAAAATAACATTAAAACACATTATTTTAAAGGGTAAGGAAGATTATTTTATTATATACTATTTATAGTATTTATTACATCACATTTGGGATTTTATGATGTCTTAATATATATCATATATTTATATAGTATTTAATTTTAACCAAAAGATTTGGATCTCTAAAAAAAATTTGAAAAATTCCACATGATGATTAATAAATATAATATTTATTTTATCAAAGTATTTATCTAGTTATTATAATTTAAAAGTTTAAATTAAAATCCATATTTATTTAAAAATATTAGTTTTTTGACAATAACAGTCTTTTCTCCCTTATAAAAATTACCTTTGACTCCATAAAATTATAATATCAATTATTTTACAATAAATACTTTTTCATTAAAATATGTTATTAAAATAAAATTTATTTCAAAAATTATTTAATAAATGAAAAATAAAATCTTGATCAAAATTATTTATTTACCAAAAGTATAATTGGTGTTTTGTAGTATCAAAATCTATTTTTTATCAACCTTGTTATTTAATCACTTATAAATTAATAATAAAAGGGATAAATATAATCATTATTTTATCAAAATATATAAATTAATATTTTTCGGTTCTAGACACATAATCTGTTGTTACACCAATGTATTCCCAAAGAGTAAGGTGTGTGATGGTGGGGCTTTCTTAGGGCTATTCGATGAACATGGTTTGGGTCGTGATCTCAATTATCTTG
This sequence comes from Viscum album, assembly GCA_963277665.1. NCBI lineage: Eukaryota > Viridiplantae > Streptophyta > Magnoliopsida > Santalales > Viscaceae > Viscum > Viscum album. The sequence continues at coordinate 350,459,721 of OY728140.1, forward strand.
AACTTCTCTTGTAATAAATTTCTCTTATGATTTAGTTTTTGAATATTGGATTGGAATTTGATAAGGGAAAATACAAGGGATTCCACCTCCCTCATAAGCTCTAATCAGTGGTATTATTAGGTTATGATGCTATTTTTTGAGGCCATCACTCTATCCTTCCATGTCAATTGGACTTTGTCATACCCTTAATATACTAATCATAATGGCCAATAAAAAATTACTATATTATCAATGGTTATGATGATTATTGGTATTTTAAATATCAAAAGAAATATAATGGTACAAAATAACTAAAGTAGTGCATGCCATTTCTATAAATACATTACTTAATAATGAAATTATTCATCTAGAAAGGGAATTTCATTCATAAAAAATTGGGTCGTTACATTATTCCCCCCTTTATAAATTTCTCCGTTGAAATTTTCATTTCACACACTAAAAATGATAAATGTAATTCTATTTGATCGCCTCTTTCGGGTCCCATGTCGCTTCCTCAAACATTTGGTTCCACTAAAAAAAATTTACTAGGAGAGTTTTCTTGTTTTATATAACCTTGTATCTATGAAATATGATATTCTCTAAATTCTCCACATCTAAAATTTCATTATCCAACAATACCAAATCTGGATTCAGTACATGTGAGGGGTCTAGAATACACTTTTTCATGAGGGATACATGGAAGAAATCATGTACTTTATAGAGGATAGGTTGGAGGGTGAGTTGATTGGACATAAATATGAAGAAAACATGGATATGAGAGTAGCCAATCTGTCTATGACTAATCTTTACTTTCTTTCTAGACCTTATGACATTCTTCCATTGTTATATATAACATAACTCCTTATCTCTTACCTCAATCGCTAAGTATTGTTGATGATTATCATTATAGATTTTCTATCAAATTTTCATAGATTTCATATAAAGTTTAATGTTTTAAACCATCACTATCATAACTTTGAAAAGATCAGGTCTCGTCATCTTTCACTATCCAAATTCATCCTAGCATGTTAGAGTCTGACACCTCTTCCCATAAAAAGATTTATGAGGATCCATTAGAATGCTACAATATCAAATATTGTTATATGATAACTCCAATGGCGAAATATGTTGATCCAAACATCATTATAAATCCATTAAACATGATCTCAACATATCCTCCATAGTTTAAATGTATCTTTCAATATGAAATTACATCTTAGGGAGATATGAATTAATAAGGATTAGCTCTGTATTCAATTTTTGATGATGGATTCTCCAAAACCTCGCGGTAAACCTTAGATCTCAATAAAATACAACAAAGAGTGGAACTCATGTGGTCTTTTAACTTCCCATATGTATATCTTGGTGATTTGTTCAAGATATAAATCTTCCTTGATTATAATGAAATGAGATCATATTGTAAGGTGATATACTACCAACCAGATGTAATTATTTCCAATAGGTTTCTCTGGGAATCCTATGATGAAATCCATGGTTATGTTTTCCCATTTCCACAATGTTATGGGAAATTGGTATATCATGCCCTTAAACTTATATTTTTCATCCTTGACTTGCTAGAATATCAATCACTGAGATACAAATTCAGTAATTTCCCTCTTCATGTTATCCCACCATAAGTTTTTCTTCAAATATCTATCCATATTAGTGATTATTTTTTGAATGTTTAAGGATGAGTTGTTTGTATCATCCCAAAATTACCTCTCTAGTTATGGTTTTAAATGGAAAAATATTCAATTTCTAAACCTTATATCTTCATCTTCAGTAAATTTTATCTCTATGTTATTTTCTAACATTTTATGTAGCTCCTAATAATCTTTATGGGCCTCCTTGATCCTGTCAAGAATATATGGTTGTGAAATAATTTGATCAAGTCAGGATGAATATCATTTATTGTTCCCATATCCATACTTTCCAGGTCTATTAATATTGGATCCCTTTCAATCATCATCATGGATAGGGTTCCAAGACCGTTTCTACTTAGATCATTTACCACCTTGTTTTTCTTCCCAGAATAGTAATGGATTGATCAATCATAATTCCTGATCATCTCTAACCACTTCATTGGTGCATATTAAGCTCCTTTTGTATGAATATATACTTCAGAATTTTTTCATCAATATATATGTCACAATTTTTTCCATAGAAATAATGTTTCCAAATATTCAATGAAAATATGACTTTAGCCAATTCATGATAATGAGTTTGGTAGTTCATCTCATGGATCTTTAATTAGAAGGAGTCATATGCATCACTTTTTAAACTTTTATGAGTAAAAACCCAATCCCTTTTTGGATTCAACATTATATATCAAAAATCATTCCCCACTACTAGGTAATGTGACCATAGGTGCAGTTATTAGCCTCTTATTGAACTCTTTATGGATCTATTCACATTCATAAGTCCAGAAAAACTCAACTCCCATATGAGTTAGCTTGGTTAGTTTGATTGAAAATCATGGGAATTTTCTCAAAAATTGATGATAATAGCTAGCTAATCTGAAGAAACGGTAGATTTATATCACAAATGTTGGTCTTCAACATCCTTTAATTGCATAATTTTTTGAAGGATCCACATTTGACCATTTTTAGTGGTAAAAATCCCTATAAAGGTTACTTTCTCCCTTAAAAAACTCATATTTACTATAATTCACAAATAAATTTTCCTTTCACAATGTTTGTAGTACAACAGTCAAATAATCCCCATGTTCTTCCTTTCTTTTTTAGTAGATAAAAATATTTTCTATAAAGACTACCAAAAAATTATTGAGGTAGTCCCTGAAGACTCTATTTATTAATTACATGAAAATAACCAGAGCATTAATGAGTCCAAATGTAATCAATATGAAGACATAGTGCCCATTACTTGTACCGAAAGTATTCTAAGGGATATCTCATTATTAACCTTTACTTGATAATATCCCAAACGATGATCCACCATAGATAAGTATTTGTATCCAAAAAGCTAATCAAAAAAAGAAATCAATAATTGGTAGTGGATAATTTTTGTTTATAGAATAATAGGGTGATTCTTTATATGGTTGGTTATTTCCCTCTCTCGAATATTTATGTTGGCTCTATATAAGGAATATTAATCCATACATATAATAGCATCAAATTATTCTAAATGAGGTAAAAAAAGGTTTGTTGGGATGTTCAACCCACAAATATTTTGCAGGGGATTAGTTATTTTCTTGAGATACAAAAATTGACCAATTTTACATCTTCATCAATAACTCAACTTCCATGTTTTGAGGTGGTGTTTAAATATTTATATTAAACTTGTGTGAAATGAAAGAATTATTATCAACAGATTAAAACTATACATTCTATATCCTTGAATGAATAACTATAATATTTTCACCACTTCATTTTAATGATCAATATCAACAGTTTTGATGGCATAAGATCACCCTTAATCCCTAGACCTCGGAGGTAGTTATCATTCGTTTTCATTAAAAAACCATGTCTTTGAGAATTAATTTTCATAGTGTCCTTATTCTATACAGTTGAAAAATTGTATACTAGGCTTGATGTAGACCAGAAAATTCCTTTAATCCATCACATTTTGGTTTTCACCCATCAATAATTGCTAGATAGGTTACCTTCCTTCCCACACCTAAAGCATTTCCTTGTCCCCATCAGTTAATTTCCAGGATGCTTCTTCCAACACTTTTGAAACATGGGGTGTTTTAATTTCTTACCCACATAATACTTTTCAATAAAACCACCATAATAAAAATCCATTTTACACTTATTATCTCTAGACCAATGAGACCCTTGAGATTTGATTATCTTCTTTTCAACTTTGAGGGAGCATCAGAAAATTTCCTCAAAGATTTCAATGTCCGGAAAGGATAACACACTTTTTATACTCGAACTTATCCAACAAAATAAGTGGTCAAATTTACATTAAGGTTTAATTTCAAAGTCAAAGTTGTATCATGAAAGTCTTGGGAATTTCTCATTGTATACCCGGGTGGATTAATCATCCTTTTTCTTAGGTATAAGGAAGTTTATCTCCATTTTCAGTCATAGAGTGTGTGGAAAATATTAATTAAATGACATTTTATGTAATTACTTCCACTTTATAACCTCAATATCTTCATCAGGGATTTTATTTTTGATCAATGTATATCATTGATCAACTTCTCCTTTCATATGATAATTATCCAACATGAAATTATCTTGTTTAGATCATTTAATCATGGAGAATATATTAAAAGTGAATAAATAATTATTATGTATTTTAAAAGAGGACTGAGAAATTGGTTTTTCACCCAATGCATACCACCGAAAATTTATGAAATAATGGAAGGGATACAGTTTAGACATGAGGTGTAATGAGATTACACCAAAAACAATGATGAACTTTATTTCCAACGTGAATATTACGATGAGTGTTGAACCCAAAATCATGAGCTTGGACTACATTCTCTACAATTTTATCCATATTGAAACCTTAATTTATCCTCCCGAAATACAACTTCTATCTCATCCAAGAAACCCAAAGCAACCCATCCATATGATTCAAAGAGAACGATATATAGAAAACAGCTAACAAAGTATATTTAATGATCCAGAAGTAGTAAAATCAAGTTTGAATTATATCTCCCAATTATGTTTAGTAATCATAAAAGAGAGTTATATTCCCTAACATGGTGAGTTATTGGTCATGAAAAGAAACTGAAATCTAAACCATGAACCAGGATCAAGGAATAACATGAAACAAGACTATCAGAGAAGGAAAAGTATCCAAATAGAATATGGAATAAGATCAGGAATAAGACCATCAAGACTAAAAGAGACCAGGAAATAACATGGAAGAATATAAAAAATAGGGTCCTCTAAGCCAACAATACCACAACATTCAAGAAAAACCCATTGGATTCCATATGATGTCAAGGAATACATGCTCCTTCATTAGATAAGGAATCTGTAAAATAATGTCATTCATAGTAAAAAATTCACTAAGAAGAATAAACTATCACTTCAAGCTAGAAAAACTTTTGAGAGTTAAAAATTCAATCCCAAAGTTTGTATTTAATGTTAAAGTTATGATTTCTTTTGAATTATTTAAACATACTAATAAACGTAGATTTTTTTTATTTCAAGGTATTTCTCAGTACTTATATCACCATAAAGGAACATATGGAATGTAATCATATCTTCTCATTCATCCATGCATCAACTTCTTCCCCCACTACCTCCTCATTAAAGTAATATTCTGTATACACGTGATGTTTTTTTCCCTTCATTTTCTTCCTTGTCTAAACTCGTGGTTACAATTAGGGGATCAACCACAATTGGAATTGTTATGGTTAAATGTTTTCTTTCCTATAGGAGTCTGCAGTTCTTGTAAAAACATTTCTTTTAAGTTGAGAGTAGTCCCCACGCTTCCTCATTTCTCTAGTATTTGGGGTAATGTAACAATTAACATCCACCATTGGTTTTTTCCATTCTGTTCACTTGATTTTAAATAGGATTTCTCAAATTGATGAGGTTGATCATCAAACTCTTGTAAGGATTCACTAGAATCATAGATATCACTAGTATCCTTATCTCATGTGTCATGTGTTTCAAATTTCCTCTCATATTCCACCAATATGGGGTGGGTCAGTGATGGAACTTGTGGAAATAAGCAAAGCATCGATAAAGATTTAAATTTCCATTGTTTCAATATAATGGAATGTAGGTTGAAAAGGCTAGTCATTGTTTACTATAAGCTACTTGTTCACATCAGTCTAAAGCCCTTAGACAAGAACCCTAACATCAGAGGGGCCAGTCTCAAATATGTGACCAACATCCATTTTAAGTTTCTACATGACATTTTCAACCCAAGTAACTCTCCTGGTCTTAGGATATGAAATATTATAGTCATAATCCTTTATATCATGTTAAATCTTAAGCCAAGAATGAAAATAATTAGGTTGTTTTTTTGTAATATAAATCATGAGAGAATACATAATCACCCTTTTGAATCCATATTTGAGAAGGAATATCCTAATAAAAATCAATTTAAATTCAAATTATTGCAACTTATGGTCTTGAGAGATTCATATTCACCTAATCTAGCTTCAATGGACTTCCAATGAGCATAGAAATCGAAAACAAGGCAGTTTGTTTGAACAAAAGGAGTGGTGGAATAGGGAATCCGATCCAGACCATAATAATGGGAGACTTAGAGTAGGGGTCAAAGTCTGGGGTCCACTTATGAAAATTCATAGAACAAATCGTAAAGAACCATGTTCGTTTCTCCCAAATTCTATAATAATCATCCTTGGAAGAAAGTAAAAAAACATTGGTTGATTTCAATATGCCGATATGTAAACCTGATAAGCTGATGGCCTCAAGAGAGTTTCTTAGGAATTTCAATGGCAGACTATGTTTCAAAAACTTCCCAATAAGAACAAATCATATATCTAACGAAAGAAGGTTTACCACATTAGTTAAGAAAGAAATCACCGGTTTCCATTGTTGAAAAAAAATTGGGTTAATGAAAATATATGAGACCACAATCTCATTTGCAAAAGGTTTGGAATTCTCAGAAGTTCTTCTGGAAACCACATCAGTGAAGTATCTCAGAACTGAGGTAGGGTTTCATCTGTTTTCACCTAGTATCGGGTTCATCAGCCACTAATTATGTGCAAAGGGGTATTTCTACCGCCCCCCTTCATATTTAAGTGTAATAATATTAAAAGTAAATAAATAAAAATATTCGATTAAAAAAATATATTAATTGTAACATGTTGTAATGATATTCAAAAATGAATACTAAAATTTGGATAAATTGCATAAATATTTGGTGTATGTGTTTCTATATATGATTTCATTAATTACGTAAATGTGTGTGTGTGTGTGTGTACATTATATATAAAAAATGTATTAATTACATATATGCTTGTGTGAAACCAATGTAACAAACATTTGATATATGTTAAATTTAAAAATCAAACGACATTCAATTATCTCCAATACTCGATACAATTAGTGAGTATTTTTAACTAATATTAATTTTTAATTATAAATCATTCTTTATTAGATATATGACTTATTTAATGTAAGAGTAAATATTTTGTATTAAATAAATCATATTTTAGAAAAAATTATATACATTGATATATATATATATATATATATTAATATATTTCTATAATTAATTTATTATTTATTAATTATGTATACAAACCCTTAAAAAGAATAAGACATTAATATGGTTTTAATTATTATATTTTATTATTTTACAATATTTAAATTTGATATATATTATTTATTAAAATTTATAATTAATAAATATATATATACATTAAATATCTTCATTTGTATTCATCATTGTTTCATTGATAAATTTTTTAATACTTTTTAATTTGATTATTTTTAATTTTTTTGTTTTATCTTTTCTATTTATTCATTTTTAATTTTTTAAAATTATTTTAAATTATTAATTTAATTTATCAATATTTGTTATATAATATATTTTAATATTTATAGTATATATATGTGTCAATTAAATTTTTTATCAATAATTATTTAATGAATAAAATAATTAATATTTTTCTTAATTTACACATTATTAATTTTTATTTGTTTAATTATTACGTTTTAATCAATATAAATATATAAATATTTATTTATTTATTTAATATGTACCATTTATTAATATTTATAATGTACATATATGTATATTAAATATTTTCATTTTAGTCAAAAATTAATTAATTAATTAATTTTTTAATATTTTTAAAAATTTATAATTGTTTTATTTTTTTAAATTATTTAACATTATTTGGGACCATTATCAATACTAAAAATAAATTTTTGATAATATACACCCTTTTTCAATGCTAAAAATAAAGTGCTAATAAATGGTACCTTTTATCAGCGCTAAAAAACACTGGTAAAGTTTATCATTTGTGAGTGCTAAAAAATTCGCTGATAAAGGATACATTTTTCCATCGCCTTTATTTAGCTCTGATAAAGTTTACACTTTTCCACACTTTTTTAGGACTAATAAAGCGAAAAACTATCAGTTACTTTTTCTATTTCTGATTTAGGTCAGTGCTGTTAAATTTCTATTTTGTAGTAGTGATGTTCCATCGATGCAGGATAAATTGGGTGTGTCCCATGTAATATTTCATTAAGGAATAATGTGAGAAAGGATTTTTCCCTGATATTATTTAATATAAGTTGATATCATAGGGCCTTTATGGAAATTATATAGCCTAAATAAATACCTATTCATGGGGTTCAATAGGCATGTTCGATTTCTGAAAAGTCAATGAAATAGACATCGAGCTCATTGGTTGATGACATAAGAATACAGTCTCCTTGATTAGAGATATATTGATAAAGGTATTATATTAAAATTTATGGATTAAAATGAGTTATTATGTGAATACGACGTTAACTTCTTTCTCTACGGGTGCCTTGGCATGTTGTTGAATGCTAAACTTGGACTTTAGACTACTTCGCCTGATGCCACCAGGAAAGAGGCCCGGAGGGTCACACACTAAGTGCATCCAAAATCCTAGTTAAATAATATTTTATAATTTACTATTTAACAAGTTGAAAAAAATATTATTCCCACAAGTGGTTTAATAATTATTCATCTTTTTATGATTGCATATATTTCATCAACAGTTATTCGAGGGAATATTATGTGACCAGAATATTCAATAAATATTTATTTTCATTTTAGTGAATATAATAATTATATATTTATTGTCGAATTATGAAGTGATATTTATTTATCAAATAAATAGTGATTATTCAAGGGCCGATAAATATTGTGTAGGAATGGTGGACCGAGTTTAATATTTCAATGAGAAATAATATATATTGAATATCATTTAATTAAATAAAATTTAATTTTTTTGTGAGTTTAGCACATGTCAAAAAATAATATTATTATTATTATAAACATGGGGTTCTAAAGGGATTAATTAAATATTAAATGACAACTTTTAAATTATTTATTTATAACCCAAGTTGTATATAGTCTCAATTATATAATTTTTCAAGATAGCCAATTTATTTATTTTTTTTTTGTACACAATGAAATTCGTATAATCCTCTCGATTCCCTAGAGAGGTTCATTCTCCAAAAACTCTCCCAATAATGGAAATAGATCTTCCTCCACCTTCAACACTAAAATTAAAAGAGATCAATAAGGATTCCTTGGAAGTGATTCTTAGGGTGATCAAAGGTGAACAACGCAAGAGATAGGATCTATCATGCTAGCACACGGTGATTCCTACAGTGATGTTTGGAGATCTGTGGAACACGTGTGGATCATTGATATAGGTAATATATTATTTGTTCCTAAATTGTAGTGATGGTATGACATAGATCCATTTTAAGGACCATCAATGAAGAAATAATTTCTCACAAGGTAATTCTTTAGTTGCTTAAATTAATTATAAATAACATTTGACGATCCTACAGTTTTTCTGGCGCTTTATCCATTATATGTATCCTTTAATTCAACTGTATTCTTCATAGCATTTATCATTGGGTAAATCTCGGATTGATCATTGATCATAAATAAAAGAAAATTTGGGCATGACCCATCACACGCTTCATCTATTCTAAGAACCATCTTTTTGCAACCAACAGAGGCTAGTAGAAGGCTTGGGGTTTACAAGGGATAGAGTTATGGCGTCAGTTTTTTGGATGTGGGGATGTTGTTTCACTATGACCACTCATCCCATTTCTACCTTACCAAAGCAACCCTTGTCATCACCATCATTGAGAACCTCTTTGACATTTTCAGAAACCTCCACCACCTCCAGCAATTCACACTCACCCTCTAATGTTCCCCCCTTCCTCTCATACATATTGACGACATCATATATCATTACAATTTCATCACATAATGGATTTGTAGTTGTTGGATAGGCTATAAGAGTGTATGAAATCCTACTTCTTTTCACTATATGAAATATCCCATGAAATTGTAGATGCCGACCTCACTTGCAACAGACAATATATTCTCAGCCACCTCATGAAAATTGTATTTTCTTTATAAATAATTTTTTAACTAGGAAAAAATATATATTAGAAATTAAATTAATAAAACATTATTTATTAAAGTGATATATATTAATATGTCATTTTCATTAATGATCTATTAACTAAGACCTTCCACCTTCCTCACAGTTTACTAAACATCAAATATTAAAAATAGTTGGTTTAAAAAATATAATATTAATGGTATTGTGAATAAATATTAATTTTAGTATCCTCATAACTAAATGATAATTATATTAAAAAAATATTATTTATTACCTTGTGAATAAAATAAGAGATAAAATTTATTGTGAATAAATATATTTTTTTCATATTCAACACACATATAAATATGATAATTGAATATTTACGATCAGTAAATCTTGAATAAATATTATTCATCATTATGAAGAATAAAATTGAATCAAAATATTATTTTTTTAATAGAATTTAACAAAGGTCTACAAATACACTAAGGGATTGACCATCTAGGCATATTCCTTAGTTGCATTGGGAGCAATTTCCTAATATAAAAGACTGGCCACTAACTACACGTCAAGACACCCATTGAGGAATAAGTTAATGTTGCAAGGACTACAACCACATGAAAGTATTCACAAAGTAATATAATCGTGTTGTCAGGATAACTCAAATTTATCAAGTTTCATGTATGTTTCATAAACTTATGGGATCAATATATCTTTCTTTGACTTCCTAAAATATATTTATCAATCCCCCTAGACATGTAATTTTAATTCGGGCATTCCATTCCAATCAAAATACATGAGAAATAATATTCCTCAAATTAGAAGGAATAAATCCTATATTAACTTATTCATTAATGTAATATCACTCGTGACATAGCCAACATATCCTACATCGATGTGTGCATTGGTTTCCACAGTTTTCATGAATATATTAAAGCACATGAGTCATGATAATCATTTATAATAAACTAAATTATATAAATCATTACACATGTTTTTATATACACTACTGGATATTGACCCTATAACAATGGTTTTAAACAATTGGTATAGGCTATGAAACCATTGTAATAGGCTATACTAACAGTTTCCTAACAAGTGGGCATACAATATAGGGGGACATCTCTATACCAATGGTTTCATTTTAATTATTGGTATATATCCCCTAGATTTTCCATTGAATAATGATTTTATTCAAAAATGGATATAGATGATATGAAAACAGTTTTCTAAAACATTGGTATATCCTTACACCTCTAAAGAAGCCAACAAAACCTCCCATATTGGCCCATAACTAGCACAAACTCCCAAACACCTGCACCTATACCCCAAACGACTGGTATCCAATATAAAATAATAAAGAAACAAATTAATGCATTGAACAAGTCAAAATACATATCTAAAATAGAATATATAATGTATATTTCAAATTTTATCAGTTTATAACTTCAAAAAAAAATCATAAAACATATATACATTCATGTTGAGTGATCAATCATGATGGTTCATAAATATTAGTCAACAAAGTACACGATTAATCTTTATATCTCTCTCATAACAACCATTATCCTAACCATCATGATTAACATACTGGTTGCTATCATCATCGCCTTCTCCATCATCATCGTCGTCATCATTACCATCACAGTCATCATCATCATCATCATCACCATCAACACAATCAACACCATCATCACCATCACCATTACCAAGAAATTAATCATCCCAACCACCACTAGAACCATCATCACCATCGTATGGTGCATCATATAATGAACGCATATCCATCAACACCATCATTTGGTGCATCATATAATGAACACATCATTTATGTGCATGTATAAAAAATAGTGGTGGTATATGGTGTATTTGAAAGAAATAATACTTTTATAACATTCATAAATCTATCATTGGCCTTTTTCTTCATTCACAATCATTCATGGATATTGTTTGACATCTTCTTCCTCTAAATTAGGGTTTTCTGCCTCTACATGATCCATTTCCATCTCAGTGAAACCAAAACTTTTAGAGAAACCTGAAGTGGTCCAATATATAGTTCTTACAATACTCTTCCCTTGTTGAAAATGTACTCCCCAATGATGATAATCACCTAATATCTCCTGAAAATAAGCATTTATCCCACTATTATCAGCTTCTTACTCATTAAGGCCCTCTAAAGTATACTGTTGGAAATATAAACGAACTATTTAATTAAATAATAGATATTTAAATTTCAAATCAAAAAAGTAAACTATTAAAATATATTGTTGTGCAAGTTTATTCATAGTGATTCCATCATTCTTCTTTTTACATGAGAAAAACAAATTTTCTTGAGGAACATGTCTTTCAATGTTTAATACCACCCTCTATAATGAAATTATATTATAGAAAATCATTATTCAAAAATATAGTATTTTTTAACAAAATAAACTTATTATAACTAATATTTAATTAACAATAAAAAACCAATTGAATTAAATTTCATAGCTATGTGTTGTATTATTCCCAATAGAATGAAATTATAATCAATCAAATCAAAATAATTAAATTTGGTTATTTCTAGTGAGGCTATATTCGAATTTGTCTTTTTATTATATTTGGTCAACTATATTTTGTAATATTTCCACTGTGTTTCAGTGAAATTAGTTTGAGTATGAATTGTTTAGGTTAGTTTGGAACATATATATTGAATTCATCATTTTTGGTTTATTTATTAATACAACTTATTAATTTGGTTTAGTTTCGGTCAATATAAATTATTTTAGTTTTATAATGTTATGTTTATATTAATTAATTCATGTTTAGTTTTGTTTAGTGTTGTTCAATTTTATTCATTTTGGTTACGTCCAATTCATGTTCCAGATGTAGTTTCATTCAATACATCATATGATGTAAATTTATTTTTTAAAATTTTAATAATATTATTCATTTAAGAATTTATTGTATTTAGTTTGGTTCTATTTAATATTATTTATGTTCCTTTGGTTCAAGTCTATTAGGGTAAGATTGTTCCATTTTTGATCTTTTTTTATTTGGATTTGGAAGGTATGCATATTAAATTTTATTTGTGTTTTTTTTCATTATATTCTCACAACTATAGTTACAGTTTATAATTGTAATGTATTAATGTTTATAATAAATGAACAAATTTACATGTTCTTATGTTAATATTCTTCAAAATTATATACACACTAATAATTTTAGAGTTTTCATGTTTATATAGTTTAGATTTATATCTATTTAAATGTTAACATTATGTGAATCTATTTTAGTTTAACCTTACTTAACTATAGATTACACTTACATAACTTTATATTAACCTTTATTTAATATTTTACCCTTACATAAATTTAGATTACCCATACAAAAATTTCTTTTACCCTTACTTAACTTTAGTCTACCCTTATATAACCGATACAAGTTTCTCTTTACCCTTATATAACATTATTTTACCCATAGTTACATTTGTTTACCCTTAATTTACTTTTTTTCAATATATTATCTTTGTTTTAACCATGCTTAACTGTATTTTACCATTAATTAACTTTAGTTTACCCTTACTTAACATTATTTTCCCATTTCATAACTTTTTTACCATTAAAAACATTAGTTCAACCTTAATTAACTTTATTTTACCCTTACATAACATTTTTACCCTTATATAACTATAGTTTATAGATACTTAACTTTATATACCATTACCTAACTTTATTTACCCTTAATTAACCTGTATAAATTTATGTTTACCCTTACATAACATTGGTTTACCCTTACATAACTTTAGTCGACCCTTACATAACTATAGTTTACCCTTAAAAACATTGTTTTTACCTTACAAAACTATAGTTTAATCATTATCAACATTTGTTTACCCTTAATAAAATTTATTTAACCCTTATATAAATTATTTTACCCTTACCCTAATTTTTTTACCCTTAATTAACTTTATTTTACCCTTACATAACATTTTTTACCCTTAAATAGTTTTTAATAAAATGTGGCTTATTTATCTATGTTTTGTTAGACATTTTAGAAAACATTTATAAATTATCATTGTTTTCATAAAATGTGGCTAAATGAGTAGTTTTTTCATGAAATCATTCATAATTTAGCTATGTTTTTTAGGAATGTAGTGATTTTAAATTTAGTGTTTTTTTATGAAAAAAAATATACATTTGTGAAATTTTTAGAATAATTTAAAAATATTTCTGATTATATTTAATTATAATAATGTTGTTTCTCATTTACATCCATTGAATCTGGTTATGAGTGCTCCATCGAGAAATTCAAGCCTCAGTGTTCAGATATTCTACTAATATTTGTGTCATTGATGTTGTCTGGGTCTAGTCATAGGTGTCGTTCCAAATTTCTTTGGTTATAAGTTGGTCTTTCATAGAGTGACACTTTTATTTGATTCATATATCAATGGTTCTTGTTCTATGCTTTCAAATCTGTTGATGAATGAATGGTTCTTGGTTGAGGGATCTTCAACTCACACATGTATGTTGCACCTAGATTAGAAATTCAAAGGGTTTCTCATGTTGGGGAACCATTTTCTTCACCCTCTAATGAACATGAACAAGTGGTATTTATGAGTGAAAAATATTCTTCATGTCCTTGTCGACACTTCTTCTCCGAACAATGAGTGGAATATGGGTCCTCAAAAAATCAAATCACTAAGAATGGTTCTCTAGTAGTCATGGAGGTGAACCCTATGGTTCTGGAGGATCGTATTGAGGAATATAAGTTCTAAATCCTTGTGAATATGGTTATTTCATAGGAGGATAATCCATTGAACCATAATGATTTTCAGAATTAGATTCTTTACATTTGGGGATTTGATGGATAGAACCTAGTCTCTATTAGGAAAGGGTTTTACCATATTATTTCCCACTCCCACGATCTTAAAAATTGGGTTTGGGGTTGTGGCCTCATTCTTATCAAGCTGTGTTTATTGAAAAAATCTGGGATTTGGATCCTTTGTTTGACCCTAAGATCATTAATAATTCAATATCATAGATTTGGGTCTGCATCCAAGGTATAAGTTAGTTGTTTCTAGAGCAATAATTTTTTTGGGATGTTTCTTCAATGACTTTTGTCCCAATACAGTTTTATAGGTAAAAATAACACATGCGCTATGGTAGGTTTTCAAGGGTCTTAGCTAAAGTAGACGTTTCTAATACCATGATTGAATCATTCATTTTTTTGTCAATGAACACTAGATTAACCCCTTGGTTTAATATGAGAGGTGATAGGATTTTTATAGTTTTTTTAATTCCATTAAGAATTTGTATGATAAATGTTGGAATAAATTAGTCTATCTATATTTCAAGAAATATGGACATTCCTCTGATAGTTGCAGATTGAGGTTTTCTAGGTATGAAAATTTTGGGAAATCTGGTCAAGCTGGTTGGATATCTCTGGTTTTGGTGGACCTTCTAGGATAGATAGGGTAGGGAATGCACCACATCTAGTCAATGCAATGTCTAATGGTAACACCTCTTATATTGATGTTCTTATGAAATGTCCTTCTGAAGGGGATGTTTCCCTAGACAACATGATAATTTTGACAAAATTAATTGGTAGATTATGGTTGAGGGTGTCGAAGATAAGGCTTCTAAGGATACTGTTGACGGATCAACTATGGGAGAAGTTTGTGTGACATTGGTTCACAATAAGGCAACATGGGGTAATATTTATAATCAAGAGGAGAAGCTATAGTTTGATTTTGAGGTTGTCGTAATTGGGGAAGTTGACCAAGATATGTTCCATGAGTTCAATATTTTTTTAAAAGGGAAGGGGAAAGATAAGGCGGTAGATGATGAGGGATTAGAGTCAGTTTTTACACAAAATTCCATGTCTTTTTTACTTGTGTTTAGATAGGATCCACCTGTTCAAACTGAAGTGTCTAAAAAGGAGAATATGAATCCCAATCACATACAGTTGGAAATGAATAAATAAATCAATGTGGAATCCTCCCTAGGTGGGACCCCAATTATTGTATCCTCTTCTCTTGAATCAAAAGTTTCTAACTTCTAAGATTAACATTCAGACGCAGACATGAATATAGAGCGGTTCTTCCCACCACACATCGATGAATTAATGAAAAATGCATCTAACTTCTTGGGTAAGGCCTCAGATGAAGAATCTTTCACTACAAAGGATACAATTTCTTATATAGTTCCTCTGAATTATTCTAAATGTGAAAGGCCTATTAAAAGAACCATCATAGAGGAAGTTGATTGGTTTTTCATGCATCGTAAGGAAATCTTGTCCATTATGGAACCATATGTTTTTGGTTTTAATGAATACATTCTTGTACATATGTTGTTGGATATTAATTTAGAGGATTGATTTCAAGTTAACCTGGATATAGACTTTCTCAATCACTCTTGGATGTTTAGGATCTGCTTCATTGTAGAAGAATCATCTGAATCATCATCCGAAGAGGATCATGTGCTATCAAAATAGTCCAAGTCAGGGTGGAGAGGATGAAAATCAAAGGATAGGGGAAGATATCCAAAAAAATGGTCTATAAAGAACATTTTAGGAATTGGATTCTTATTTTTCATGTGGGTAGATGTGCCTTGGTTTTCCAGATCTCCCTATTGTTTATTACCTTTTTTATTATTAAATCTGAATTCATATATTTGGTTTCCAAATCCATGACTCAGCCTTTTCATAGTGAAATTTTTACCAATGTTTTAAAATTTGGATATTTACACATATATAATTATAACTCTTTAATTTAAATATATATAAAAATAAAAAATTTATAATTATAATTATATATATGTATATATGTATATATACACACACACACACACAAAGATATATATATACACACACACACACACACATATATATATAATATTAACCTATGTATAATATAAATATATATATATAACAAATATTGGTATTTATATATGTATATTAATACATAAAATTATATATATAATATATAGAAAATTTAATACTCAAATCTATTAATATATGTTTAAATATTTTATAATATAATTTTATAATCATAAGTGGTTTAGATGAGTTGTTCTGGTTGATGGTTGCGAGTTTGTAGCCCGATGCTTCAAATCATGAAAGGGGGGTGATTTTGATTTGATGGAAGGAGCATTATTTCATGCACAGTGGGGGGTTGTTCGGTCTTGGAGCATCGAGCATCTAGACTAGAGGCTCGGGTTAGTGAGGTCACATAAGTAGGAGGAGTCGTGGTGGGAGGGGTGAGAAATTAAAAAAATTATTCTTAAAAACCCAGGATGAGATCATATCTATTAAAAAATATGAACTTCAAAAAAAATAGCCTTGTTTATAGAAAACATGACTTTTAATGACTATTTTATCAACTTTTCTGAAAAATGATGGTATATTTGCTGTTTCTAATTGGAAATATTTAAAATAACATAGCTATTTAATGATTCATTTATCGATGTTTTTTATAAACATTGGTAAATGATTTATAAATATTTTAATACATTCCAAATACAAAAAATAAATCACTAAATAACTTTTCTCTTTTAATATTACATTTAGCATACGAATAAAATTTATTAACCATAAAAAATTACTTTACCTTTACTTAACATAATTTTACCCTTACATAACTGTTTTCCCTTACATAAATTTATTTTACCATTACTTAATTTTTGTATACCCATACTTAACCTATACATATTTTTTAAAAAATTACATAACATTTTTTACCCTTAATTAAGTTTAGTTTACCCTTAATTAACATTACTTTACCCTTGCTAAACTTTTCCCCTTACTTAACTATATTTTATAGTTAATTATCTTTAGTTTACTTTTACATAAATTTAGTTTACCCTCACATAAAATTACATTACCCTTACATAACTTTATTTTACCCTTAATTAAATTTTTTACCCTTTATTTACTTTATTTTATCCTTACATAACCTTTTTTACCCTTACATATCTTTATTTTACCCTTACTTAACATGTACAAGTTTCTTTTTACCCTGACATAACTTTTCATTACCCTTAATTTACATTATCTTAGGCATACATAGCATTATTCTAACCTTACCTGATTTTTTTTATCATTACTTAAATATATTTTCCCCTTACTTAATCATAGTTTTCCCATATGTAACTTCATTTTACCCTTATATAACATTTATTACCATTAGAGAACATTATTTTAACTTAATTTTACTTTAGTATACTCTTACATGACTTTTTTCCCCTTACTTAACTTTAATTTACCCTTACTTAAATTTTGTTTACCCTTACTTATATTTTTTACCCGTGCTTTGATTGTTCCGAATATAGTGGAACTATGCAAAGGTGAGAGATATGTTAATTTTTTTAATAACAATTTCACAAAAGCAGGAGAATGGATCTTGCATGTCAAATTTATAATTCATTTATTTAATATTTGAAGAAAGAAATATCTGGGCTTAGGAAATTTCTTTGTTAGTGAATTTCGATCATCTTAAAGGACACATTCATATTACCTTTATTGTGCTATGAGGATCCAAGGAGTGAATCCCACTCATGGTGATCCACATGTGCTCCAATGATCTATGAGAAACACCACTCTATCTCCAGGTACTAGTAGAGTGAGTCAAATTTCTTTTTTGTTTTTTCTTGATCACTTGTTATTAATTCTTGAAGAAATATCTCTTCCACTTCTCATTCTAGAGAGGGGTAGAGAGGGAGGTGTGGAGAGAGAATTCATTGTGCGCAAGAATTCTCTATTTTCAATTTTGTATTCTCCATACAATATACATAGCTGCATATTTAAAGACATTATATTTAAGTTTAAATATTATTTAATTTCAAACTGGGAATTAGATAACATTTATTACCATTAATAAATCCCATTGCACGTAATAATGATTATATAATTATTATTTTGTGGCACGTGAAAACTTATGAAATAAAAAATATTATATAACAGTTTTGTTAATTAATATCTATTAGTGGACTCAATCTTGCTCCATTTAGACTCCTCTTGAATTTATTAAACAACCAAATAAATTTTTTATTCATAAATAAATATTTCATTCATAGTCTAGAGAACAAATATTTATTAAAATATTCAATAAATAAAATACTTTTTCTCACAAAATGATGAATAAATATTTATTTAATTTATGTTTTAACTATTACATGAATAAAATTATTCTTTGGACTTGAGAATGAAATTTATTCCATTAATTAAACTCAAATATAATTTAATTGAGATCAACAAAAACACCCAGTGTATGACCCTCTAAGATTCTTTCTCATTGGAAGTAGGCGAGTTTTCCTAAAGTCCAAGATTTCATTCTAACAATGGGTCAAGGCACCCAAGTGAAATAACATAATGTCGCAATTTCTACACCAACATATAAGAGCTCACTACTTAATATAATCCCTTTGTCACAATATCTCATCGAGCAGGTTCAACATATGGGTCACCAACCTATATGCTCAGTATGCCTTTCTTTGACTATCTGAAAAAAAACATTTTATTATACCATGGCCATGGGATTTAATGTGATTGTAGAATTCAAATAAAATGGCTAAGATGTTAGCTTCCATAAAGGTGGAATGGAAAATCCTTCATTGACTTATTCATTAATGACATATCACTCGGGACACACCCAACATATCTTACTTCGCTATGAACTATTATTTTCATGGTTTATCAAAAATAACTAAGTATGTGAGTTCTAAGATGAATTAATAATAATTTCAAAGTCTAAGGTCCATTACTCATGATTGTAGATAGTAATATCTAATAAGACCAAGGATGCAGAGTTCATACTGGCATGTCTGTTCTCATAATCATCCATCTAGGATATTACTAAGTGTGAACTATATAGGAAGAAGCCTCATATACATATGAGTACTCGCACCTGATTGTTTATGTACTATATGTCCAATCATTATAAATTATCCAACTATAGAACATTATTTTAGAATTTCATCATATAAAATAAAGGTTATCATAATAGTGGGGATCTTCTATGAACTTATCAATTTGAGGTATACTTTAGGACATTATTACATTAGTGTCATGTATAACAATAGAAAATATGAAATGAAATGTTATATTAATATTCAAAACATCAAATATACATGTAATCAAAGAAAAAACAGTCATTCCTAGGACACCAACTCTAACAAACTCATACTTGGACTAGAAGTAATTGCCTACGACCTTCAGTTCGCAAGACCTCACATGAAATTCATGTTTCTATCGAGTCAAATATTTTTTCAAGTGGTCCACCATGCTCTTTTATGTGGAACTACATAGCACTATAACTTCACTACTCTGATTAAAATCTCTCAATAAGAAGATACTTCTGAAGTATGTGCTTCATCAATTGATGTGACATTTTTTATTTTGAATTATCCTCCCTATAGTATTATTACGATAGAGTGTGATAGGATATTTTTTGAGAGATACCCATCATGATTTTGGATGATGTTTTTCTTCCATACATATTCTTTATAAGCATCACAATCCACAATACACTCATAATATACTATAAAATCTGCAACCATGGACTTCTTTGAGCTCTTCGAACTCACAACAAATCCATTCAAAGTGAATATGTATCCCGTTTGGGACTTCATCTCATCTTGATTAGTTTGAAAAATATCATTTTCATATCCTCTGATGACTAGTTCTTCATCTCCTCCATAAAATAGTATCATATCCTTAGTGAGCCTCTGATATATCAAAATATTCTCGAATTTCATCTAATGGATGTCATATGTGTTATCCTAATAACTTCCTACTACACTTAATGTATTGGAGATATCTATCCTGGTACGTATCCTAGCATACATAACTGACCTAGTCACTGAGGCAAATGGAATCATTGTCATTCTATTTCATTCCTCAACTTTCTGAGGAAACATTTTCCTAAAATGATGAATTTCATGTGACATTAGTAACAATCCCCTCTTGGATTGTTCAATGGTGTCTTTCTTTAGTATCTTTCCAATTTATGTTCTTTGACTTAGGCCGAGAAACCTCTTGGGTCTACCATGAAGGATATTGATCCCATGAATATATGTTACCTCACCTGAGTCCTTCATATAAAATCATTTATTCAACCATGCCTTAACAGACTATAAGACTGGTATTCCATTTCCTATGAGTAACTTGTCATCAACATTTACTGTTAAGAAAATGAATACACTCCCACTAAACCATTTATAGACACATGGATCACATTCATTCATCAGGAAACCAAATCCTGTTATAGACTCATCAAAATGAATGTACCATGACATGTATGCATTCTATAATACATAAATGTATATTTTCCACTTCAATACCTTTTTGTCACCATTTAGAGTCACAAACCCTACGAACATTATCGAATAGACAACATACTAGAGCTTCCCATTAATGAATATATTTGTACATACTTTTTCCAAATCTCATAATCATGGAAAGTCAGAATTGGAAGTAGAGTTATGATAGATTTCATCACTTAAACTAGTGAAATGGTTTCATCATCATCAATTCATTGACTCTTTTAATCCCTTTTGATACTATTCATGTCTTATATGTACTAAATTTTCCTTCCATGTCCATTTTCATCTTGAATATCCATTTTTGACCAACTGGCTTTACATCTACTAGAGGGTCTACTAAAATCCAGACAAGGTTTTGGTACATGGAATCCGTTTTAGAATTCATGGATTTTTTCCACATGTAAACATGTTTTCAACTTTTTGATTTCTTATAGGTTATAAGGTCATTATTATCAACTAATAATGATTAACTTTCATCAGTGACTAGAAAACATTACCATTCCGGTTCTCTAACCTCTTTATTACCACTGTGCAATAATTGTGTCTCTGGAAAAATTTATTCTTCCACAGGGCTTTGTGGGATTTTTTCATTTGACCACTCTTGTTTATCTTGAACCTTGACTTCATAAAATTCCATTTCTCTCCCACTATCTCTTTTAGATATAAGACCCTCCTCAAGAAATTTGGGATGTATGGAAACCACAAAAAAAACTCTAAATGATTTTATGGGTTGTATCCCTTTTTTCTTTGGGATATCCTAAAAAGATACACTTTGTGCCTTAAGGTGAATTATTGTTACCTAAAAAGGCCTTAAAAAATTATACACAACTCCAAAAATGTATTTAAGACAACATGGGTGCATTCCATTCCATAACTGGTAAGGTATACCATCTGTTTATTTATTTGGAACTTGGTTTAGTATGTATACTACTATTTGTAATGTGTATCCCCAAAATGATAATGGAAGACATGAATGAATCTTCATTGATCTCACCATGTCTAAGAAGGTGTGGTTCCTCCTTTCACTTACACCATTCCATTAAGGTGTATTAAGAGTATTGAGTTGAGATAAAATCCCAAACTCCCATTAATAATCAATGAATTCTTGATTAACATATTCTCTACCATGGTCTAAGAAGAGTTTCATAATCTTCATACCAAGATGGTTCTCAACATTATTCTTTTATTCCTTGAATTTAATAAAATATTCTAACTTATACCTCATTAATTAGGCATATCCATTTATACTAAAATCATTAGTGAAAGAGATGAATTATGCATACCCACCCATTTCTTCAATAAGAAATGTTCCACACACATCGATATGAACTAATTAAAGATTCTCTGTAGCCCATTCACCTTTACCACTAAATGGGGGTATGGTAATTTTTACTTGTAAACATTCATGACATGCACCAAGTAGTTTTAGTTAAAAATAATCTGAATATCCATTTTTATGTAATTTAGTCAAGAGATTTTCAATTAAATGACCAAGTAGGTGATTCCAATGTTGGGTGTCTTATGTGTCATGTAAATTAAATTCATTATTGATTTATATTATTTTGATTAGTTAATCTAAAACAAAACGATCATTATTTAAATGTGACTTACCATATCAAATTATATATTTATTAAATAAGAAAAACATATTTCCAAATTTGAAAAAAATCAATCCATATTAAATATGGATGCATAAATAACGTTTTCGGTAAATGAAGGCACATAATAAAAAACCTTTAAAAACATTATCATTCTATTCAGCAATGTGAGGTGATAGTCTTTAATAGATAAAATAGAAATTTTAGTTCTATTTGTTTCTCTAATATCTACCTCTCCTTACTCAATATTTTTTATTCTTCTTCGTTATTGTATTTGAATTAATATGTTAGCACCAAAATCTGTATCCAATACCAAATTTTTATAAATAGTAAATTTCAATTGTTAACAAATGAACCTATAGCATCCCCCTGCTTCTTTTGTTGGGTGCAGTTTTTCTTCCAACGACCCTTATTTTCACTTGTGAAATAGACAATATCATATTCCCTTTCTTTCCTCTTGATCTTCCTCTTCTTAGATGGGCATGATGAATCTTTGGACATAACGCATTTTTCATGACCTTTTTGTTTGTTCATCATAAGGACAAATTTTTTTTCATGCTTTATATCCTTATCTACATGGAGTAGAAAATTAATATGATTTGGAAAATACTTCTTAGTGTTTTTCATTTTATAATTAATTAAAATAATACAAAAACTCTTAAGGAGTGATTCCTAAATGAGTTTGATGGCCTGTTCTTTAGAGATTTTGAACCCTTGATCTACTATGTGATCAATGTATCCGACGAGGTCGACTACGTGAGCCATAGCTGGGGCACCCTCTTGAATATTTCTTTCAAATAGAGCATTGGAAATCTAAAACTGTTTTCATCTAGCTCTCTCCTGATAAAGTCCATTGAGTTTCTCATGCAATCTATACACATTCTTGTTTTCATGAGACTTCATTAGTTTAATAGACAATGATTAAATCATCAAACATTGAATATAGACTACATCACACAATTTTTTTTCATATACAAGAAACTCTTCATTGATCGCCTATTTATTAGGTGGATTAGGCATTGAGGATTCTAGAATGTAAGATTTTTTATAATGGAATATCACAACCTAAATCTCTCTAAATCACTCTTGGAAGTTATTTCTAGTTAGGAGGTTATCTTTCTCCAATATTGATCATAGGGATAGAGTGGATGATGAACTTGTCATCTTAATCAATAACTGAAAAGATCCAATTATTAGTACTTTTCTTGACTATAGAATAAGTGAGATATAATAAATTAAATATTATATTTATTTATTTATTAACTATCCATCTATTTTATCAAGTATCAATAGCCCTCTCCATTGAACAAATAATGTATAGTTTTTTTAGGATTCTAGTGGAAAGGATCCCTATTGCATTTCTTACTGATTCAAAAATCATCCAAAAGCCATAATAAATTAATTAAGTAGGGGTTCTTGACAACTATAGACTTGGAACTCCTTGATTTGTTGACTAGATTCCACAATTCTGAAATCCTAACATGGATTTACTCAACACATTCCTTCAAATTTTTATTGAACAGAATTTATCCATTAAACTCAATACGATTTTGGTTAATTTAACCCAAAAATATCATGATAAATCATTGATAAAAGGAAGTTTCCAGTATTTGGGCATTTACTATGTAGAGACCCAAGATTTACATAGATGTATATTACATTTCTTTTGAAGAATACTTAATACATGACACAAACACACGCCCAAAGACCATATTAGTTTAGTGCCTTTGGAAACTCGGAACATAATATTCTCATCATGGTGAAAGATCTTCAACATATACCATAAAGATCATCCACTTTTTTCCTACCTAAAACCATCCTTTATATCCTGGGGAAATGAAAAAATAAAATGGAAGAGCTCAAATGATTAGTAAGGTTAAACATGGGGAATATAAAACATAAACATAAACTTCAAATATCAAAATCTTGAGTCAGGAAATAAATCATGGAAGTACGCAAGGAATAGATCACAATGAAACATTAATCATGATATAATATTTTTGTCCTAAAAAATATAATTTTTGAAAACAAATATTTATATAATATGATTTCTATAGTATCCAAGGCATTACTTCCAAGACCATCATTGGGGACAAAGTCCATTACTGAACCGGGTTTACTTGTTATTCTATCCATGTATTACTGAAACCGGTTTAATTTCCATTTCATTCATGTATATATCATGAGATATAAATATTTACCCAATGAATTGGTGGTATATATAGGCCCCACTCGTCTCAAAATGAAATCATTATTACATGTTTCACAAAAACTTAAACCATTCATCATAGCATAACCCATGAAATAATATGTGTTCCTTAAACATCATTCCATCATAACATAATTCATATAAAATATCATTCCATAATTTACATAATAAAATAATAGAAATAATTGTTATAGAAACATAATACTTTTTAAAGAGTATCATCTTTGATGAAAAATAATTTTGATACACCACTTGAACTTTGTTCTGGAGGGAAATATCATATCTTATTAAAAAATGTTTTCTTTTCTCAAAATTCCACACAATTTTAAATGAAAATAATTTGGTTGAAAATAAACATGAAATATTTTGGAGGATTCTTCGTGTAAATTAGGCTTCATGAAGATGTAAAATTTTTTCACGCCATATAAGTTTACAAAACATTATCCTTGTACTTTGTCCAAAAAAGACAAAAAGTACCTTATATGGTGAACAAAAGAAACAATCATTCCATACCATGTAGTAAAAGTAAAAAAGGGGTTAAAATGAATTTAAACATACATATAATAATAGTAAATATTTTTTTGATAATATATTTATAAAACATGGACATAGACGATAAATATAACCCCAGTAAATAATTGTGTAATAACGATCTCGGATAAAAATGATATTTCAAATTTATCCCTTACCACAGGTCCAATATGCTTCATATGTATATGAACCTCATATATAATGATTTAAATAATGTTAAATATTTATTCCATAACCATAATATTTTTTGATAACATTTATTATCATATTCTCATCCATTTGTTAGTAACATTTCATTGTTACTTGTTATTTATGTATTAACTGCTTTATGTTCTAATGTATGTTTTTTTGGATAAGTTTTTATTACTCCTTTTAGTTTATAGTTATATTACTTAAATAATGGTATTATTATATTATATATCATATTTATTCATTAAAATCATTTATATAATCATGGTTTAGTGAATATTATGTTGAACGAATCAAATCACACCATGGAGACGATAATCCGTATGTACGCCCGAGCGACAATATCATTCCCATAATTGTTGAATGGTATTGAATTTCAAGGTGTATAGTATCTCAGATTAAGAATCATGTTATATTAGTCATATATAGTTATTATTTCCACCATTATATGAATCCAAGTAAGGTGGTGGTGAAAAATAGATTACACCACAGTGTGAAGACGGTAGGTCGTACATATGCACACACGATGATTTTGTTTTTACTATGAAGGATAGAAGGTTAAATATGGTTGTTTCATATATATAATAACATATAATTATATGAGTGATACTGATTTTATTACTTTATAATGAAACAACTAAATTATATGTAGTATAAGAAGAATGAAATTTGAAAGAATCGGTAGAAGAGATTACATCTTTCTTGACGTGCCTCCTTTAAATTTCCTCTTAGAGAACTATAGATGGTCTTTTGAGAAGACCAGTACATCTAGAACATAACTAGAAAAATTGAAAATAGAAATGGGCAGGTTTTGTCCGAGATTGAATCCTCAAAATGAAGTGAAGTGGATAGGGAGGAGGTTCCCTTT
Source organism: Viscum album (assembly GCA_963277665.1). Taxonomy (NCBI): domain Eukaryota; kingdom Viridiplantae; phylum Streptophyta; class Magnoliopsida; order Santalales; family Viscaceae; genus Viscum; species Viscum album. Next base: position 350,486,404 of record OY728140.1, read on the forward strand.
TATAAGAGAGGAGAGGGGCACTTTAGGAAACTCTTAAAATTATAATTTAATAAAAATTTGATTTCGGTTAAAAATGGTACTAAAATTATTTTATTCAAATAATAGATTATTTTGGTTCGAATACCCATCATCCAATAATTTTTAGACAAGTTTTGAATATTTTTGTATATTTATATTTTTGGTTTAACCCTTATTTTACCCTTTTTAATTTTGTTGTGATATCATGTTATTTACATATTGTGGGTTAAGTTAATTTCCATATCATGTTGAACGACGCAGAAAAGTTATTTATGAAATATTTTTACTTATATTAAGTATTTGGATGAATCATAGATTTTTAGGAATTTAATATCATTTAATAAACTATTTTGTGTTTTAAGTTATGATTTATGTCAATTTTGGATACTATTCATATTTGACTATTTTTTATAAATTAAAAATAATATTATTACTTAGAACCAAAGGTATTAACTCATCCCAAATATGTCAATTTCATCCAAAAAAATTAGTTTATTGTATCAAAATATACAAATTTAATTTATTTTAATTTTTATAAATTCATTTATTTAAATATTTCATTAATTAGGTAATCACTACATCATAATAGTGTCATAAATAAATATATTAATAAAATGTCTAAAAATTATAAATAAAATACCATAATGTAGGAAATATTTTTATCTTTATAAGGAATATTTATATGCATAGAGATCAGTTATATAATCCTATATTAAAATTGATTTTGTAAAAGATTTATGTTTAGGTTATAATTATCTTTACTTTAAATTAATTCTTATAAAATTTCATTTTCACATTCATATGAATCCATGGGGTACCCAAATTGACCCAAGGATTAACAGGGTCTTAAATATATCATCCTATAGGATTATGACATTTTTTTTGGAGAGTTTAATATTATTATTATAATATTTTTCACCCTTATTTACCAAATTTTCCCTTTAACCATGGTAAATAAAATAATTACTGAAGTTACAATTCATAATGGCCAAAAATAAAAGGTACCTATTTAAGAAAAATTAACCATATGATTCCAAATATAGAATCTATTTTTACAAATTCAACACAAAGAAGATGTAGTAATTAATATAAAATTAAATCCCATTGCCAAAACTAAAAAGATGGGTTTTAAGAAGTAATAAATATAAAACGATTGACACGTGTTTATGTGCAATTTATAGATGAAATTACTTATAAAGATCAAAATTGGATTAAATGATTAAAATATAGTCCCATTACAATTTAAACCAAATTAAAAATATAATATAACAATATAAATAAATTACATAAGAAGGATGTTTCGAGTTAAAATGCAGTATTTTCCACTATTCATTTAAATATTAATTTTATTAGAAAATTACCAAAAATTAAACAAAAGTAAATATTTATTTCCCTCTTCCAAATAATAAGTTTATATTTTCAAATTTAACTTATAAAAGTTTCAAGAACTGGATTTAAAATGGGTGATCCATCAAAAGGTGGTAAAACATAATTTTTTGAGAAATACTTATTTTATCCAAAAAAATGATTTTGTTCTCATATCATGTTCTAAACAATGTTTAAGATTAATGATAATGTTATATAAAATTAAAAATGTGGTTAATACTATTCATAACTATTAGTTTATATCCTATTAAATAATAATATATTAATAATATATCATTATTTAGTGAAACTCGGTATCACGTACAATGCTAGCTATCGAGGAACATCGCTCCTGGGTGTAACACAAGCCAATTAAGTGTTGCGTGTTGTGAATGATTTCTTTTATGTTGTGTATAACATAATACAAAATTATTTCATTTATACATTGAACAAAATCTATACTCATTGTTGCGTGAAATTTATTCTATCAAAAGAACATTAAATTATTTGCAACACAAGCCAAGACCAGTGTTGCATATACTGCTAGCTAATATGGTGCTGCGTATAGCACATGTCATTTTTCCCCCTTAAAATAAATTTCATCCTCGAAAATCTTTTGGGTTATACATTTTTTTCTACTTGAAAGATTCTTTCATGGAAACCCATATCGAAAAAATGGATACTTAAACATCATTTTAATATGGAATGTTAGAAACATAATAGTTAACTATTGTCAATCATCATGGGGTTTCAATGTAGGATAACATAAGTGGGAAGTGAAAAAATGGATTAGAAAGAGAAATATAACTATTCAGTTCTAATGGATAGTGATAGAGAACAAGGTTTGGAGAGAGTTAACTACCAGAAAGCCATAAATCTATGATAATTTAAGGGACCGTCTAATTCATCATATAATAAGATACTAGGATAACATTTTTGGATTTCATGATCCTTTTCCGGAAGTTGAATAATTTTTTCATGAGAGGAAAAAATGACTTGATTTTAGTACTTTAGATCATTCCATGAACAATATCCAATTCATCTCTTATTTAAAGAAATGAAGATGAATTTTTCATTCTTAATGTTTTAGTAGATCATGCGATAGAATGATCGGTCACTCCATCTGTCTCAACAAAAATGTTAGAAGAGGTTTTCAAATATGCATAAGTCAACATTTAGTGAGAAAATACATAAATCTAAAAGGCATCAATTGGAATATAACTTATACTATGCATCAATGTATAACATTACAATCCTTACAAAAAATTAAAACATAAAACTTTAGAAAGAGGTGAACTAAATCGACTTAACATTTTTATCCTATATCTCATTCGGCAGTTCTTGGTTGTCACGTTCCAAACATGTGAATACCTTAATAATGTATTCACTTGAAACATTGTAATAATTTTAATTACTATATAACCTTAGTGAAAACATGCATTCGGCCAAAATTAACTATTTCCACACACAAAAATACCAAAAATTCTATACACTGAAACCATGGTATCTCTTTGTCCTTACATTAGTCACGAGGCCATTAATACTGTCAAACATCTCATTATCTCCTTATCCCTTGTTATCTGCATATCATGTTCTTTCAAAAAAATATTTCAATCACTTTTCATGGTTACCAGTACCATATAATTATTGAAAACCACAATAATCCAATACATAGATATTCCAATAGTCCATGATACTATAAATTAGATTCCATAATAATACTTTGGAATCCCATTACGTAAACAATTAATCATTCCCTCGCTTAATTTTCATACTAAACATCACCAATAGTGATTCCATGTAACTTCCCTATGTATTTATAGTTAAGAGGTTGCAGACATCGATCATCATTGACCCTTGGATAAGGGATTGGTTAGTATAATTCTCCATTTCCTTGAACTTGTAGCATTGAACTGTTAGCGGTGCGTCATCTGTAGTCTTTTCTCTATTCACATCATTAGTAACCTATTTCCCATTACATCAATAGACAAATACTCTATGGACATCTTTTCTACACTTGAAACATTTGGTAGTCCCTTTAAGATAATCTCCACCGTGATTCTTTCCACACTCTGAGCATAAGTAAAAATTCATCTTCTTTTCACCATTATTTTGATATTTTTCCTTCAACTCCATCTTTCATTTCTTGTCAAACTCATGATATGGATATGTAACACCAAGTTCCACTTCTACCTTGATAGTAAAATGAAAAATCACTTCATAGCTACTGAATTATTATATAACTAATTACCTTCAAAGACTTGTTTTTAAGCCACTATAGAATTAATCATATTTACTTTATGTTTGGTTGATAAAGCCAAAAGCATACCTTTCAAGACTTGTAAAATTCACCTTTTATGTACCAACAGGTTCATCATCCTTTTTCATAATCTCAAGGAATTCCTTTTACAAATTTTTTTAAATAATATGATGGAAGTAATTATTGAACAATAAGGTCTTGAACTCATTCCATTCCATGGATTCAATTTCATCTTGGTGCCTTGTATTATTAATTAGAGTCCACCACTAGTCTTCTTCACCTTCTAAATGGTAAACAGGAAAAATGTATTTTTCTTGTTCTAAATAGCGAAGGATGGAACATATCTTTTCAATGTTATTGATCCATTTTCACCAAAAATTGGATCAGAAGAACCACTAAAAGAAGGTGGATGTTTCCTCATGAAGGAAACAATATAAGTTTTTCACTTATATACTAATTTTAAAGTCCCGAATTATTAATAGCTTGTGTAAGTATAGAAATAATATTTTTCACTCCACCTCCCATAATATTTGCTTGTTCAGGATGACAATCATTGCATTTCCTAGTGCATTGATCATTAAAATGGTTTATTCGATTTCCGGCCACTGTCTAACCCAAAAAGAATAGAGTGAGAGGAAAAATAATACTAGGAAAATAGCATAATCAATGGGTATTACTTCAATTTCTAACATATTAGGTTTAATCCTAGGTTATTCATGATCATTATCATAATTCTAGGACTTTAACCTATACTTATAATTAACCTTAGGGACATCCCTAGATATACTATAGAAATATTTATAGGGATCTCTCTAAAGATTTATCATCCTAGTTTCCAAATGCTGACTAAACATTTTCTATGATACCAACTATAGGGACCTAAGATTGAAATACATAGATATTACATTTATTTTTCAGAATACTTAATACATGACGCAAATATACTCCCAAAGACAATATTAGTTTAATTCCTTTGGAAACTCAAAATATAATCTTCTAATCATGGTGAAAGATCTTCAGCATCCCCCACAAATATATTCCCCTTTTTTTCTTACCTAAAACCTTTCTTTATATCCCTGGAAAAAGAAAACAAAAAAAGGGTGAGCTCAAATTTTCAGTAAGGGTAAACATGGAGAACATAAAAGAAACCATAAACATTTGAATGTAAAAACATGAACATAAAGTTTAAACATAAAAATCGTGTGTTATGTAATAAATCATGGTAGTATGTATGGCATAGATCATAATGGAAAATCAATAATTATCAAATATTTTCGGCATAAAACATGTAATTTTGTAAAACTAATAAGCACATAATATGATTTTCATAGTAACCAAGGCATCTCTGCCAATACCATCATAGTGGAAAATTTCATTACCGAACTAGGTTTACATTCCATTATAGCCATGTATTATTGAACTAGATTTAATTTTAATTTAATTCATGTAAATATCATGAGAAATAAATCTTTACTCAATGCATTGGAGGGAGATATAGGTCCCACCCATCTCATAATGAAATCATTCTTACATGTTCCATAAAAACATAAACCATTCATCAGAGCATAACCCAAGAAATAAAATGGGTTCATTAAACACCATTACTTCATAACATAATCCATATTAAATATAATTTCAACATTATCATAATAAAATCATAGTAATAATTGGGATAAAAACATATCTCTATTCAAAGAGTATCATCTTATATGGAAAATAATTTTGATAAACTACTTGAACTTTGTTCTTGAAGAAATATCTTCTCTTCTTAAAAAACATTTTATTTTCTCAAAATACCATAATATTTTAAAAGAAAATAAATTAGTTGAAAATATATATGAAATAGTGTGGATGAAGAATCATGGAAAAAAGGTGTCATGAAGATGTAAAAACCTATTCACTCCGTATAAGTTAAAAAAACATTCTCCTCGTAATTTTTCTAGAAAAGTCAATAATTACCATGAATGGTAAACAAAAGAATGATTCCTTTCATACCATGTAGTAAAATAGAAAAGGCTGTAAAAATTACTTTAAAAATAAATATATTAATATTATACATTTTATGAAAACATATTTAGAAAACATGGACATAGATGATAAATTCAACCCTAGTAAATAATTACGTATAAACAATCTCGGAAAAATGAGATTTCCAAATTATCCCTTACCTTAGGTCTGATATCCTTTTTATCTATCCAAATATCTTGTATAATGATTAAAATAATGTTACTAATTTATTCCAGAATCATAATCATTTTTATGATAACATTAATGATCATATTTTCATCTGTTTTTTAGTAACATTCCATTGTTACTCGTGATTCGGGTATTAACTGCTTTATGTTCATATGTATGTTTTCTCAGATAAGTTCTTATTGCTCCTTTTATGTTATAGTTGTATTATTTATAGAATTGTATTATTATTATATATATAATATTTTTTCATTAAAATAATTTATATAGTCATTGTTTAATGAATATTTTGTAGAACGAATCACATCGCACTATGGAGATGGTAAGTTGTACGTACGTACGAGAGACAATATTGTTCCCATAATTGTTGAATGGTATTGAAGTGGATGGGGTATAGTACCTAAAAAATATTATCATGTTATATTAGTCATGTATAGTTATTATTTCCACCATTATACCCATCCATGTAAGGTGGTGGTGAAAAACATATTACATCGCCGCGTGGAGACGTTAAGTCATTTGTACGCACGCGTGATGATTTTGTTTTTTGTAATATGGGTAGAAGGTGAAATAGGGTTTTTTAATATTTAATATAACATCTCAGTAAACGAGTGATACATATATTAATACTTTATATTTAAACAACTAAATAATAGACAATAGAAGAAGTAATAAATTTGAATGAATTGGTAGAAGATATTACATCTTCCTCAACATGCCTTCTTTAAATTTCCTCTTAGGGCACTAGAGATGGTCTTTTGAGAAAAAAAGAACCTCTAGAATGTAAATATAAATGTTTAATAGAGAAATGGGCAGGGTTTTTCAATAATAAAGGCCCAAAATGGATTGAAGAGGTGGTGGAGGAGGTTCCCTTTTATAGGAGAGGATTGGGGAACTTTAGGAAACTCTCAAAATATAAATTTATTATAAATTTAATTTCTATTAAAAATAGTCCAAAACTATTTAATTTGAGGATGATGTGATTTTTGTTTGAATAACCATCATCCAATATTTTTTTGACGTGTTTTGAAAAAAATTTAACCTTATAATTTTGGTTTAACCCTTATTTTACCATATTTAATCTCAATGTGATATCATGTTATTTACACATTGTTGGTTAATATAATTATTATATCATGTCAAAATACCCACAAAAAAATTTATTTAGGACATATTTGGACTTATATTAACCATTTATATGAATCTTAGATTTTTAGGAATTTAGTATCATTTAATAACTATTTTATGTTTTAATTTATGAATTATGTCAATTTTGGATACTATTCATACTTGACTTATTTTTAAAATTCATAAAAAAAATTATTACTTCTAAAAAAAGGTATTAACACATCCATAATATGTCAATGTAATCCATAAAAGTCGTGGATGATATCAAAATATTCAAATTAAATTTATTTTAATATTTATAAATTCATATATTTGAATCATTCATTAATGAGGTAATCACTACATCATAATTGTGTCATTAATAAATATATTTATATAAATTCCAAAAATTATAAATAGAATACCATGATGTAGTAAATATTTTTATATTTATAATTAATATTTATATTCATAGATATAAGTTATATAACCCTATATTAAAATCAATTTAGTAAAATATATATATTTAGGTTATAATTATCATTTCTTTAAATTAATTCTTATAAAATGTCATTTTCTCATAGAAGTGAATCCATGGGGTCCCCAAATCAACCCAAGGATGACCATGGTCGGAAATATATCATCCAATAGGATTAATAAATGTGTTAGGGTATTTTAATATTATTATAATATTATTTTCACCCTTATTTACTGGATTTACCCCTTAACCATGGTAAATAAAATAATTACGAAAGTTACCATTCAAAATTACAAAAATAAAAGGTACCTATTTACACAATTTGAAACTTCTGAGTCTAAATATGGAATCCTTTTTTCAACACTTTTTATTAGTAATAAATTTAAAATTAATTCCTTCTTTCAAAACCAAAAAGTGGGTTTTTAAGAAGTAATAACTATCAAAAGATTAACATGTCTTTATATAACATTTTAAAGTCAAATTACTTCCAATAACCAAAATTGGATTAAATGATAAAAATATAATCCAATTAAACATTAAAACCAATTAAAAATATAACATAATTGTATAAATAAATTAGATAAGAAGGTAGTTTTGAGTTAAAATGCAGTATTTGTCACTATTCATTAAAATTTTAATTTTATTATAAAAATACCAAAAATTAAAAAAAGTAAATTTTTATGTCCCACTTCCAAATACAGTGTTTATTTTTTCAAATTTAACTTATAAAATTGTTAAAAACTAGATTTAAAATGGGTGTTTCGTCAAAAGGTGTTAAAACTGCATTTTTCGAAAAGTACTTCTTTTATCCGAAAGAAAAATTGATTTTGTTCACATATCATGTTCTAATAAATGTGTAATATGAATTTTTATGTTATATAAAACTCAAAATGTGGTTAATAATATTAATAACATCTAGTTTATATCCAATTAAATAATAATATTTTAATAATATATCATTGTTTAGTGAAACTCGGTATCGCGTACAACATAAGATGTAGAGGAAGATCGATCTTGAGTATAACACAAGTCAAGTAGGTATTGTGTTTAGTGCAAGATACAATCGGTTTTTCATATAACATAATCAAAACATATTTCATTTATAAATTACAAAAATCTATACTCTGTGTTGCATGAAATGAATTCTATCAGTAGAACTTGAAATTATGTGCAACACATGCCAGGAATAGTGATGTGTATACTACAAACTAACATTGTGTTGCATATAGCACAGGATAAGCATGGTGTATCATACATCACAATACATAGAAGAAATTAAAAATAATCAATCTCATAAAATCTCAGGTTGTTATATATTACACTTAGTTCTATGGATTCATTCAAAATCAATTAATGGAAGGCGTAGTCTAACTTGATATTTAATTGAGGGATTTTAATTCATTGTGCATAAATTTTATCTTGTCCTATCCTTTACACGTATTATTAATATTTTGTGGATATTAATTAATTAACCAATGTTGGAGAAAACATTTACACATAATTCATTAATTTAATTTAATGATTTTCACATTATTTCATTTATTTATGTAATTGCGACCATACATCAAGAAAATAAATCATTTTTTAGACAGAAAAAATTATATAAATAAATATATCATTCATGATTTTATATTATGATTGATTTAATGAGTGTAAATTAAATAAACCTTTGACCTAGGAAAAATAACTCTTATTTCCAGTCATGGAATGAGTTATAGCATTCTAGTTGTCCACTTCTGTATCACCTGGGTTGGTATCATTATGGTTCCAACATTAACTACCTCCATCCGCCCTGAGATGATCCATTAATTAAAATTATTTATTAATCATACACATGTGATGAGAGCCAAAGGATTTGTTAAATGGGGTTACATAAATATCCTTGGACACATAGGTCCTACATAATAATGGACGGAGGGATGACTCGTAGACCATCATTTAATTTTATATTAAATAATTTCAATATCATGAAATAAATTAAATTAAAACATCAAACATATACATAGGTCTTGGTCAATCCAATGAATGGTCATACATACAATTAATATTCAAAAGTACATGGATAACATTAATTTATTCATTCGTTCTTTTATTATTTATGATAAACATGTTTGAATTAATTAATTAATTAGTTAATTAATTTCATTTCATCTTTAATGATCAAACGATCTTATTTAGAGATACTCATCATTAATTGTATTCATGGAAAATAAACTAAATAATAAATAATGACATATTATGTATAGTAAATTAATGTTGTATTTCAATTTTTTTAAACCCATTATTAAATTACCAAACACACAATGGTGTGCCAATACAAAAAATAAAGTTTAAATGCTGAAATTTTCAAATTTAATTTAATTTTAATTTCTTACATTAATTATAGAATACATGGCATGAACATCTATCTACACACCATATACCTTGGTTGTCCTAAATCCATGTCACATGCTTGGGGTTTGGTGTGTTAACTCAGATGGACTATATGGTGTGTGCATGCCATCTACAAACCCTATATCCACATTCCATGTGAAAGGTTGACCCAGTCAACAAGCAGTGTGGAATAAATGACCACATGTAATTAATTTCTTGGTGAATTTAGATATAATATTCATGGGTATATGGCATGTGCTCTGACTGCACACAATGTAACTCAGTTTTACCACCCAAATATTTGTCACTTCGCAATAGAAACTCTATTCGTTTATCATTTTTTCTTAATGATTTAATAATGTGAAACACTGAATGATCATGATTAATATTATAATAACATGTTTATTCAAATCATAATAAAGAATAAATAACATGAAATGAAAATATATACATAATTGAGAATAGATTAACCTTCAATTAAATAATTATAGATTTTAACGTGACCCATCTGGTACCACTTTATGGTTTCAGGCATAATGAATGCATGAAGAGGTGGGAAATATATTAATTCTTTTAACAATAATTGATTGGAACCAAGAGAGAAGATATTTTATGTCAAATTTATAATTTATATATTTAATAACTGAATAAATAAATACCTGTGCTTAGGAACATTCTTCATTGGAGAATATTGATCACCCAAAAAGGCCCTTTATGATTACCTTCATTGTACTTTGAGTATGCAAAGATAGAATCCCTCTAGTGGTTATCACCGCATGCCCCTATGATCTCTGAGTAACACCACTCGATCTATGGGTTCAAGCATGGTGATTTTAATGTCATGTGTTGTTCATTCTTGATCACTCGTTCTTAAGTATTGAAGAAATATCTCTTTAACTTCTTGTTCTTAATAAATGGGGAGAAAGAAGGGTTGAGAGAGAATTCGTTGTGAGAAGCAATTTTGTATTCTCAATTGTTGATTCTCAATACAATATACATTGATCCCTATTAATAGAGTTGGGATTTAAGATAAAATATTATTTAATTACATAAAACCCTTTAAATAAAATTTATTACCTTTAATAAATCCCATACCCCATAATAATATTTCTGTAATTATTATTTTTTGGTGCATGCCAACTTCCACAATAGAAAATACAATATAACTACCTTGTTAGTTAATATTTGTCACTGGACTTGGTCTTGGTCCATTCGAACTACATTAGAATTTACTGAACAATCAAATAAATATTTTATTCATAAATAAATATTGTATTCACAATATAGTAAATAAATATTTATTAAAATTTTCAATAAATAAAATAAATATTGTATTCCTAAGATGATGAATAAATATTTATTTAATTTATGTGATCGATATAAGTTGAGTAAAATTATTCCTTTGACATGAGAATAATATTTATTTAATTAATTAATCCCAAATATAATTTAATTGAGATCAATAGAAACACTTAGTGTGTGACCCACTAGGATTATTTCTCATTAGAATTAGGTGGGATTGCATAAAGTCCAAGATTAATCTCTAGAAATGGTTCAAGTTACCCAATAGAAATAACATAATTTCACAACATCAAAAACCAAATATGAACACTCACTTGTAATATTATCCATTTGTCACAATATCTCATCAAATAGGTTGCACATCTATGTAACCACGTTATATGATCAATATGTATTTCATGGATATCTAAAATAAAAAAATCATTACACCATGACCATGTAATTATATGTGATGGATCTATTCCAATAAAAGGGTTGAGATATTAGATTCCATAAATATGGAATGTACAAATCATTCCTCGACTTATTCATTAATGACATGTCACTCCTGGCTCACCTAACATATCCAACTTCTCATTGAATTTTTGTCTTCATTTTTTATAAAAAACTGCTAAGTATGTGAGTTGGGTCATGAATTAATAATAATCATAATGATTATGGACCATCACACATGCTCATAGATAGTAAGATTTAATGACTCCAAATCATGTGGAATTCCTACCAGTGGTTATGTTCCAAAATCTCTCATCTTGGAGATTACCAATTACGAACTTCATAGGAAGAAGCCTCATCTTATTATGAGTACTCACACATTATAGTCCATGTACTATGTGTCTCAACATTGTATTTTATCCAAACATAGAAATTTATTTGAGAATACTTTCATAGAACATCAAGGTTTTCATCATAGAAGAGAACTTCTATGACCTTATCAATACGATATATACTCTATGAAATTATTATAGTAGAATCATGCAGTACAACAAAAAATATGTAGTAATAAGTTTTATTAAATTTAAATACATCGAATATATATGTAATAAATGTATAAACAGTTGTTCATATAACACCAACTCCAACATAATTAACTTTAGTGTACCATTAAATTACCTATACAAGTTTCTATTTACCCTTACATTACGTTCACTACTACAACTTGGCCCTTTATCCGCACTAAAAACTGACATTAACAGCGCTAGAAAAGAGCTGTTAATGTCGGCGTAGATAAGGGTGGGGGGGGGTCCCCTTTATCAGCGCTTTGATAAGTGACCATATAGGCGACCTTTATCAGCGCTACAAAAAGCGCTGATAAAGGACCCCCTTTGTCAGCGATTTTTTTAGCGCTCATAAAGGTGGCCTATATCGGCGCTTATCAGAGCGCTGATAAAGGGTTCCTTTATCAGCACGCCTCTATCACTGTTAAAGGTGTCCTTTATCAGCTCTCAAAAAAGCGCGGATAAAGGCACAATCGCCTGCACCTGCAAAATAGAACCTGCACACCTGCACACCAGAATACCTGCACAAAGTAGCACATGCACACCTGCACAAAATAGCACCCGCACACAATATTTTGACCAACAATGGTATATACATTTACATAACATCATGAATACAAAAAAACAAATTTCTATATAAATTTCAAACATTGTTTTACATTGTTACAATTACAATTATTCAACAAAAGTTATAAAAATTCATGTTTCATCCTTTGATATCTGTGATCCGCTCTAAAAAATTGTTGTTCATGGTATTTATTGCCGAAAAAAGCATCCGAACTCAAGGAAAAAAATTCACCTATATAAGAAAACAAATATTATGTTAGTAATGCAATAATGAATGAAATTAAAACAGTAATATGAAAGAATACATTAATATGGAAATGTGAAACTAAAATATGAAATTTTAAACTCAAAGGTTTTCATTCTCATAATAATGAAAGGGAATAATGTAAAATCAATATGGTTTTGATTGATTTATCTCATTTAATAAATACTGATTCTTTATCTAATGAAAAGCTTCACCGGTCACACATTGCATCAGATTGAGGTGTGGTCGATTCTTACACGTCAAAAATGACTCATGGATCGTTGTCCTAAAGTTTCAAAACAATCCGAATGTGTTTTCTCAGTATTCTGTATGTCAATAGTGTTGTTATCTAAAGTTTATGTCATTTTCAAACTGATATCAGACACTTTTAGCCATACCAGTCACACCGTGTGTCAGATTGAGATTCAGTCGATTCCTACACATCATAAATGACTCATAGATTGTTTTCCTAAAGTATCAAAACAATCCGAACGCATTTGCTCGGTATTTTGTTGGTCATTATTTTTGTTTTCTAAAGTTTATCTCAATTTGAAACTGATATCAGACACTTTTAGCCATACCGGTCACACTGTACGTCGGATTGAGGTGCGTTCAATTTGTACACATCACAAATGATTCATGGATCATTTTCCTAAAGTATCAAGAAAATCCAAACGCGTTTCCTTGGTATTCTGTATGTCAGTAGTGTTTTTTTCCAAAGTTTATCTCAATTTGAAATCAATAGCAGACACTTTTAGCCATACCGGTCACACTATGCATCAGATTGAGATGCAGTAGATTGGTACACATCACAAATGACTCAGGGATCGTTGTCCTAAAGTATAAAAACAACCCGAATGTGTTTTCTCGATTTTCCGTATGTCACTTGTGTTGTTTTCTAAAGTTTATCTCAATATGAAACTGACATCAGACACATTTATCCATAACGGTCATACATTGCATTGGATTGAGGGGCGGTTGATTCATACACATCAAAAAAGACTAATTGATCATTTTCCTAAAGTATCAAAACAATCCAAACACGTTTTCTCAGTATTCCGTATGTCAGTAGTGTTGTTTTCTAATGTTTATGTCAATTTGAAACTGATATCAGACACTATTAGCCATACCGGTCACACCGTGCGTCAGATTGAGGTTCATTCGATTCGTACGCGTCACAAATAACTCATGGATCATTGTCCTAATGTATCAAAACAAGACGAATGCGTTTGATTGGTATTCCGTTTGTCATTACTGTTGTTTTCTAAAATTATCTAAATTTGAAACTGATATCAGACACTTTTAGCCATACCGGTCACACTGTGTGTCATATTGAGGTGCGGTCGATTTTTACACGTCAAAAATGACTCAGGGATCGTCGTCCTAACATATCAAAACAATCCAAATGCATTTTCTTGGTATTCTGTATGTCAGTAGTATTGTTTTCCAAAGTTTATCTCAATTTGAAACTGATATCAAACACTTTTATCCATACCGGTCACACCGAGTGTCGAATTAAGGTGCGGTCGATTCGTACACGTCACAAATGACTCAGTCATCATTTCCATAAAGTATCAAAATAATCCGAACGTGTTTTCTTAGTTTGTCGTGTGTCACTTGGGTTGTTTTCTAATGTTTATCTCAATTTGAAACAGATATCAGACACTTTTAGCCATATTGGTCACACCGTGCATCTGATTGAGGTGCGGTCAATTCGTACACATCAGAAATGACTAATGTATCGTTGTCCTAAAGTATCAAAATAATACGAATGAGTTTTCTTGGTATTCCCTATGTCAGTATTGTTGTTTTCTAAATTTTATCTCAATTTGAACCTGATATCAGACACTTTTAGCCACACTGGTCACACAATGTGTCAGATTGAGGTGCGTTTGATTATTACACGTCAAAAATGACTCATGGATCGTTTTACTAAAGTTTCAAAACAATCCGAATGCATTTTCTCGGTATTCCGTATGTTAGTAGTGTTGTTTTCTAAAGTTTATGTCATTTTGAAACAGATATCAGAATGTTTTAGCCATACCGTTCACACCGATCATCGGATTGAGGTGTGATCAATTCATAAACGTCACAAATGACTCATGTATCTTTGTCCTAAAGAATAAAAACAATCCAAACACATTTTATCGGTATTTCGTATGTTAGTAGTGTTGTTTTCTAATGTTTATCTCAATTTGAAACTGATATCAGACACGTTTAGAAAAACCGGTCAGACCGTGCGTCGGATTGAGGTCTGGTCAATTCTTACACATCACAAATGACTCAAGTATCATTTTCCTAATGTATCAAAACAATCGGAACGTGTTTGCTCGGTTTTTCGTATGTCACTAGTGTTATTTTCTAAAGTTTATGTCAAATTGAAACGGATATCAGACACTTTTAACCATACCGGTCACACTATGTGTCGGATTGAGGTGTGGTTAATTCATACACATCACAAATGACTAATGGATCATTTTCCTAAAGTATCAGAACATTCCGAACATGTTTTCTTGGAATTCCGTATGTCAGTAGTGTTGTTTTCTAAAGTTTATCTCAATTTGAAACTGATATCAGACCCTTTTAGCTATAACTGTCACACCGTGCACCAGATTGAGGTGTGGTCACTTCATACACGTCACAAATGACTTAGGAATCATTTTCATAAAGTATAAAAACAATCCAAAGGCATTTTCTCATTTTTTCCGTATGTCATTTGTGTTGTTTTCTAAAGTTTATCTCAATTTGAAACTGATATCACACACTTTTAACTATACCGGTCACACCGTGCGTCATATTGAGGTGTGGTTGATTCGTATACGTAAAAAAATGACTAATGGATCATTTTCCTAAAGTATTAAAACCATCCGAATGAATTTTCTCGGTATTCCGTATGTTAGTAGTGTTGTTTTCTAAAGATTATGTCAATTTGAAAATGATATCAGACACTATTAGCCATACCGGTCACACCGTGCATCATATTGAGGTGCAGTCAATTCGTACACATCAAAAATGACTCATGGATCGTTTTCCTAAAGTGTGAAAACAATCCGAATGCATTTTCTTGGTTTTCCATATGTCACTTGTATTGTTTTTTAAAGTTTATCTCAATTTTAGACTGATATCAGACACTTTTAGCCATACCAGTCACACCATACATCGGATTGAGGTGCGGTCAATTTGTACTCATCAAAAATGACTCAGGATTCATTTTCCTAAAGTATTAAAACAGTCCGAACGCATTTTCTCGGTATTCCGTATGACACATGTGTTGTTTTCTAAAGTTATGTCAATTTCAAACTGATATCAGACACTATTAGCCATGTCGGTCACACTGTGCGTCAGATTGAGGTGCGAGTGATTCGTACACGTCACAAATGAATAATGGATTGTTTTCCTAAAGTATCAAAACAATCCGAACACGTTTTCTCAGTATTCCATATGTCACTTGTGTTGTTTTCTAATGTTATGACAATTTCATACTGATATCAGACACTATTAGCCATTTCGGTCACACCGTGCATCAGACTGAGGTGTGGTTGATTCTTACACATCACAAATGACTCTTGGATTATTGTACTAATGTATCAAAACAATCTGAACGCATTTTCTCAGTATTCCATATGTCAGTAGTGTTGTTTTCCAAAGTTTATCTCAATTTGAAACTGATATCAGAAATGTTTAGCCATACCGGTCACACCGTCTGTAGGATTGAGGTGCGATCAATTCATACACATCACAAATGACTCATGGATCGTTTTCCTAAAGTATCAAAACAATCCGAATGCGTTTTCTTGGTTTGTCGTATGTCACTTGTGTTGTTTTCTAATGTTAATGTCAATTTGAAAATGATATCAGACACTTTTATCCATACCGGTCACACCGTGCATCGAATTGAGGTGCGGTCGATTCGTACATGTCACAAATGACTCATGGATCATTTCCCTAAAGTATTAAAACAATCCGAACGCGTTTTCTTGGTTTTCCGTATGTCACTTATGTTGTTTTCTAATGTTATGTCAATTTCAAACTGAGTAGTAGGAATCCAATAATCTAAGGATATAAAACATAATAAAGGGAGATCATAGATGCTCAATAAGTGTAAAGGGAAATATCAATGACCATATAAATATAACATAAGTATTAGGAATTCACCTTCATTGTCCTATTTGTTTACGTTCTTCCGTCAGGTACACTGCCCATTCGTTTCAAAACACATTTATATCATTTTCTGAATAGGAGTTTTTGCGACAGTCATAGTAGTGATGAAAAAAATATAAATATAAAAAGGATTAATAACTATTTTAAATTAATTAGTAATTATTTTCAAAAATATCTCTTTAGGTATGCTAGTTTGTTCATCAAATATGATCTCTTTCATAAATTTACAAACATAATAACTGTAGTCCTTGTCATTTTTTTGTTTCGGACACTACAGAAACATCTATAAAAATAAGTCATTTGTGTTGATATGTATTTGGATAGTGAAATATAATTATATATACCCAGATACTTCTCTATTTTTAGATCTTGTGGGCATTGTCGTCCTTCTTCCCTGGATTCATTCTAGCCTTTAGACGATAATCATACACTGCCCTATCATAACAAAATCCTCATTAAAAGATAATATAAATTATATAACTAGATATTTAGTTCTAAAATGTTGGATCTAGTGTATTACAAATTGGCAATCTCCATCATATTTGGTCGGTTTGTTGGATATCCATGTAGTGAATCTAGAAAATAAATCTTTGGAGTATCCAAATTGACTGCAATGAGCATCCAATGATCCCAAAAAACAAAAAAATAATAATTACTGGTAGAAACGAAAATATAATTGATATGATTAAAATGTAGAGTTTTACCCCGGAAAAGTTGGTATTAAAAAGATTCTATCAGTCATAATTCTGCTTTGAAACGTTCTGAGCAGATTTGACATTAATTCAGCCTGAAAATCAGAATCTATTTCTTCTCGTTGTGTAGAAATGGTTTGAGGAATAACGAGTCCAAATTTGTATTCATGGGAAAATCCCTTCAACTGTTTTTAATATATATGCCTCTGAAAAATATGAGATGTATTTAGCCATAATTATCAAAGTATATCAGCTTCTGTAAAATCAAATCCTAAAAACATACCTCATGTATACATTTATAACTGAGGCGCCTAGCCAGTCGTATGTGATGATCTCAGCAACAATGTATGCACTAACGAAATCTAATGTTTCCTCTCCGTACATATGACTCTTTCCGCCTATCATTTTCATATCCACATGAGCTTGCAATGATATTAAATGTGGATATAGAACGGGCGGGGTGAATGCGCTCCCAGTAGATCGCTTTGTTCGGTTGGTTGATCCTTTGGAGCCGCTCTTTCGTTTTAGCTCCTCCATTTTATCCTTCTGTAATAACATTCATCGGTTCAACTATCTTCTAATTTAATGTTAAAGGTTCTGCTTGAAAAATGAATGGGAAATGAATACCTCCTGGTCGACATGTTTTTTTACAAGATTTCACGGTCATGCAACAAATGTTCCAATAGTTTTTTACACCATATGAATGTCGTCATCGTCATTTGGCATGGGTAGCTCGGTGCTCGACTCATGAGCTACGTTAATCGACACTTTGACAAGACTGGTTGAAAGTGGTCTGGAGTGTAGCGTTTCATTCTGCATATTGAACATTGTAGCCCTCGCTACAAAGAGATGGGTGGGAGTTGACAGATATAAATCACAGTCATTTTCACCCTATAAAATATCATTACATGAAAGGTATCAGTGTCTATGTGATTCACATTTCACAAAACGAATATTAGAACATTGATTACCTCAGTTAAGTTAGGTCTTTGAGAGGAATGGATCGCCTCAAAGCTAGTGGGGGTGGGGCAGGATCTCCTCACGCAGGTTGTTCTTGGGTTGTTTGTTCTCTTCGCCTCTCCTCCATCAAACTCTTTAGCATCTCTTCCTGAGTTTGGAATTGTTCTTCAAGGGTAGATACTCTATCTCTCATTACATGAAATTCTTTAGTTTCATCATCCTCTTGTTTTTTTTTCTGAAAATATGCCCGGGGTGACACCCTAAAACCCACACCTCTGACACGACCATACTGTTCTGGGTGTTTCAGGACCGCTGAAAGTATGTCTTCATCTGGTGTGGGTGTTGTTGATTCCTGTTACTATGTAAAATATAATATATGGGAAAATAAGTAATCATCGTTATATAATAGTAATTTAAAGCAAAACAATTTTATATTATGTCATACTTACACATGTTTCCCAAACCTTTTTTGTGTTTTCATCTACCAGTTTCCCCTCTTTATTAAAACAAGCCTCCTTCCATAGCACATGGAATGGAATGGAAGTGACTTGGGATTTTGATTCATCAATCTGCATATAAATAGAGAAACATGGTTACAGTTTTGTTTTATGTCACGTAAAATTATTACAGTACTTTTAATATACGTACCAATTTTTTTTAAATTGAAGCGTCCCCAGCATTGATTTACAGTAGGGGTACGCTGGTTTTGCTGCCCATTCTTTATTTTCAGCACTCATTTGTTGTTTCATAAATAAAAACCTGTTAATAAACGTGATGAATACAAGCAACGTTACAAAACGTGTAACCAAACACAATGTACCTGAAAATTCTGTTCCACATGACGGTTGAAAAACGCATCCCACGTTCCTTGGGATATCAAGTTTGCATAAAGAGGAGGCGGGTGTGGCTTGATTTTCCCTTCAGCATCTATCATGTGATGTTTCCTTAAAATGGTGCGAAAGCCTCTATGAATCCTTCCTTCCAGTATTAAAACTTATACTTTGTCCAAAACATCTATTATAAATGCAATCTACAATAGATGATGAAGAGTTAGTCAATATTTCAGTATTTTATTTTATTTTAATTTAATAAATTAAATAGATGATATCGTAATGTTACCGTAATCTCTTCCCACATTAATGTTTTCATCCCACTGACAACATGGTACCGCAACTCTACATCAATCGGCACAAATTGTCGATTGATGATTCCAATATAGCTATGAAACATGGCTTTGTTGGGGTTTACATGCTGGCCTCGTTTATTCCATCCCACCACATATTTGATGCCTTTTTCTTTTGACTTAAGGATTTTGGCTAAAACTGTCAAACTACGGCACACCTATTTTTTTGTGTCGCTGGGGTTTCATCTCCTACCATTACCTCAGTTTCTGCATCATCATTATGTTTCTCTGAAGCGCTAGCATCGGCACTGGGACCAGCTGCAACAGGTTGAGAGACATGTTGTACCTCAGCAGTGGGACCAGCTGCAACAGGTTGAGAGACCTGTTATCTCTCAGCAGTGGGACCAGCTGCAACAGGTTGAGAGACGTGTTGTGTCTTGGGATTGGGTATATCAGTAGGTGAAGAAGTCATTATCTGCAGAACTTTTTTAACATGTAATTTAGATCACATAAAAGCAGAACCGAATAGATAATAACATAATGTAACACAATCTATATTACAATAAAAAAAATTAACCTGATTATTGAACTCTCTTTTTTTAAAGGCTGAAAGGATTTGACCCCTCTATCAACTATCCATACCCCTTCATTGTGGTCTCCTATAACATACAAAACATCGTCTACATTAGGACCATTTCGAAATGATTGCGAAGTCCTAATGTAAGGGTCATCTTCCGTTGAATTTTCATCTGACCCTTCAACTGTTTTGGTCGATAACAGAACGATTGACCAATTTCGATTTGCAAGATCTGAAACATAAAATACTTGTACTACCTGTGATTCCATTATAAATGGTTCGTCTTTCTCCCCTTCCTTACTGAAATCAGCTTTCATGAATCCCAAATCATCTATTTTAATAGCACTCCTGTTAACAACCCACTTGCATTGAAATATCGGAACTTGAAATTCCGTATAATCTAACTCCAATATTTGTTTGATGATGACAAATTATGACATATTCACAAAAATTGTATTTATGTCCTTAGCACTGGAAACATGCATCGCTTCAGCCACAAGTGTAACCCCACTATTCTGCATGGCACTATCTTCATCATGTTCATTATTATAAAATGTATAACCATTAACTACATAAGCATTGTATGATAATGCATACCCACTTGGTCCTCCGGCTAGCCATCGAAGTCGTTTCGAAATTGAATCTAGATTTTCATCTGACTTCTTAAAAATATGATCTCGAAACCATCCTATAAACTTTCGATTATGTGTATCTAATATCCATTTTTAGCCCTAGATGGATTCAAGTGCCTAAGATTTTCTTTGTGGATTTCAACATATGGGTCAACGTCAAAACTATTATGCAAAACATAAAGGTGGGCCTGCTCCCAATCTGTAATATTGATTGTGACAACCTGTCTTCCAGAAATTCCTTCACCCCCATGCCGCCCAATGTGACGAGATTTCGGTAAGCCGATTCTTTCCACACCAGACTAGTATTCGATACAGTATTCAATGACTTCCTCGACAATATATCGCTCTGTAATACAGCCCTCTGTCCGACTTCGATTTTTGACATACCTTTTCAAAATCTTCATATATCGTTCAATGGGGTACATCCATCTATAATGTACAGGACCACATAGTCGAATCTCTCTCACCATGTGGACCATCAAATGAGCCATCACATCAAAAAATTAAGGCGGGAAGAACATTTATAATTCACATAATATGACGGCAGTTTCTTTTTCCATAGCTGGAAATTTCGCCAGGTCTATAACTTTGCTGCATATAGCTTTGAAGTAGAAGCACAGTTTCATTAATGTATGACATACATTATTAGGAAAAATGCAACGTAAAGAAATTGGAATGAGATCTTGCATCAAAACATGACAGTCATGTGATTTCATACCTTTTAACTTCAAGTCTCTCATTGACACGAGGTTACTGTTATTTGACGAATACCCCTCTGGAACCTTTACGTCATTCAATAAGTTGCAAAACTCATATCTCTCTTGCGTGGAAAGAGTGTAAATAGCTGGAGGAAGAAATGTTCATTTTTCACCCTTCACTGATGCCAACTCTTCTCGTATTTCCATCTCAACCATGTCCAACCTAGCCTTAATTCCATCTTTTGTTTTGCTAGATGTATTTATAAATGTGTCGATAACACTATCAAATACATTTTTTTCTACATTCATAACATTAATGAAATGTCTTACATACAGACAATTCTAGTATTGTAATTCAAAAAAACTGATATCTTTTTCCAACCGATTTTCGTAAGGTTTTTTGAATCTGGTTTACCAAAAGTTGTGTCCACATTTTTAACATTCTCAAACAATTGATCGCCTGTTAGTGGAGAGGGTGATGTACGTTCTTCTGAACATCCATAGAATGATGTCGTCCAAGAACGGTACTTATGTCATCGTGGTAGAAATCTGTGATGTCCTAGAAACACGGTTTTCGATGAATGTTTCAACCTAATTGATTGTGTACGTTCTTCACAAACGGGACAGCCTTGAGTTCCTTTAATGCTATATACTAAAAAAATTCAATAAGCAGGGAAGTCATTTATCATCTCGTACAACATGACTCTCAAAGTGAAATCTTCCTTTATGTAAGCATCATACAATGTAACACCTGAATCCCACAATAATTTCAAATCGTCGATCAATGGGGCTAAATAAACATCAATATCATTACCCGGTTGTTTTGGTCCTTATATAAGCATAGATAACATGATGTATTTTCGTTTCATGCATAACCACGGTGGTAAGTTATAATTTGTCAACATAACTGACCATGTACTGTGACTGTTTCTTTGAAAAACTAAAGGACTCACTCCATCTTTAGATAACACAAGATGAAGGTTTCTCGACTAGTTTCCAAATTCAGGATACTCATGATCGATTCTCTTCCACTCATGAGAGTCTGCCGGGTGACGTAGTATCCCATATTTAATTCTAGTATATGCATCCCATGTTAATTGTTCTGCAGTCTCCTCACTTCCATATAGGCATCTAAACCTTGGAATGATTGGAAATTACCATACAAATTTAGTAGGATTGGATTCATCTTTCTTGTATCGAGAAGCACCACACTTTGGGAATTCTTTAAGTGATTTGTGGTCCTTGCGAAACAATATACAGTCATTCGGGCAGGCGTGTATTCTTTCAGAGATCATACCCATAGAACGTAGCATTCGTTTGTCATCGTATGTTCGGCTCGAGAACTCATTGTCTTCTGGGAGCATGTCATTCATAAGATCAAGTAGTTTCGTAAAACTGTCATCACTCCACCCATTGTTTTCTTTCAAATTATACAGCTTGAGTATGACTGACAATGCTGTATATTTAGTGCAACCAGCATACAATGGCATCTTTGTATAGCTTTTTATCTTCTCAAACAATTTTGGGCAATCACAAAGTTCATCTTCGACGGTCCTTGACATTTCCTCAATATGATCTTCATCATAATTCATATCTATAATCACATCCTCCATACAATCATCTTTATTGTTCATGTTTGTAATCATATCAGATGATCCATAAAACGCAGTGTCATCCCAGTCACTACCTACATTAATTGGTTCCCCGTGTTTATTCCAGCATGTATAACTCTAATCTATTCCGTGACAGATCAAGTGTTCTTCCAAATCCTCTGGACTAATTTTTTTTAATAACAACAGCATAAACACGGACAAAGGATTTGAGAAGATTCAAATGCAAGATCTTTTGCAAACTTGATAAACTCTTTCACACCTTCATAATCCTTTGTCAAATGATTGGCATTCATCCATTCTTTATTTATATTCATCCTATTTGAAAGCCATAGGATGAGTATATAGGTTAGGGGAGAAGAAATATGAGTATAATTTAGATAAAAACTAGATACTTCAAAAATGGTAGGGGGCGTGCTCATTAATCACAAATCTTTGGTGGTTCTTGGGATTCATCCAATCTCTTCCTCTCTTTGATCACCCCTGATGAGGGGTGGTGTTTGGGAGTTTTTTATAGTGTGTTAGTGAGTTTTCCCATCACAATTCCTCCATTACTAATATCCTTTATTTTCCTATGATTTGGGATGATTTTAACTAGGATTTGTGTGATGATTTCACTATATCATCTTCAAATCAATTCAGATGATGTAGATTTTGATTGTATTGGATAGAGGTTATCCTTGTATGATGAACGCACCATGTTTTGTGAGGTATGTGGACCCTATAATACAAAACCATGTTCCAATTTATACATGATTGTGCATTCATGCATGATTATATGTGTTCCAGTGAAAGAGATAGAAATCAAGAGAAACCAAGGTAAATAAATAGGGTGTTTTTGAGAGATAGAGTGAGGGTTCTATTGACTGTTTGTGATTTTGTGATCATCCAGAGATTATGTCTCCATGGAGTAGTTGTGTTTATGAAAGGATCAGGTTTGGTATGAGTTTTGTATAGCCTAGTTAGGTTTTCTAAGGCTATTTGATTAGAGTCTTAGGCAGAAAGAAGATGGATCATATAGTTTTATATATCACGTATGATGAGGAACACCCTCTTAAGGATATATAAGAGTCATGGTGTGATAATATGACGTGAGATATAGAAATGGGGATATATATAAACCAAATAGAGAACACAACAAAACCATGAGGATCCATAAGCATAGAACAAAAAGAATACATAAACATGATCCATATAGAGCATCAACTGAACAAAAAAGAAACAAAAAACATAGATAGAATAAACCAGAACCCGACCAGATATCCTCGTGACCTTTGGGTTAACACTAACTACAAGACCAACCTACTTTAAAGTAAACCTAAACAAGATACCCAAACCTAAAAATAACGTGGGTCTATTGATGCCGAGTGTCACAAGTAGGGTGTGAGAATAAAACAACTTAGTAGGTAAGCACCACAGAATCCATACATTGCCTTTCCTGAAATAATACAAAAACACTAGTTTGAAATACATTTATAAAATAGGTTTTTATCATTTAAAGAACCAACACATATTTTTTAGAAAATCCATTTTCAGAACAATTCACGACTTCCATTTTTAAAATAGATATCTAGATTAAAAAATGAATTCAAAATTCAATATAAGAATACAAACAAGGTGATCACATATCCATGATGAAATTAATTGAAACAATAAAAGAAGAAAAATACTTGAAAACTATATAACCAATGTAAAGAAAAATAAATAAGAACATATAGGTAGGTAATCATAAGAATTACCTAAACATACCTAGAAGAAATCAATAGAAGTACTAGGTTCAGACACACCTGCCGACATATGGTGTACCTCTATAGTGGACAACCAACATTGATGCTCCATTATAGTAGTATACCAGAGAATGAAGAGGCCATCACATGAACGATATAAACCAATAACACACAGGTGCCAACCGGGCCTATACATCACATGAGTTTCAAAACCAATTTCCCAAACACCAAAAAATACAAATAGATCTTTAAAATTTACAAATCAAATTCCATTTTCAAAACCACGGGGAAAAACCATGTAAGATCTGAAGATTCCAAACAGGCCTTTATGCCATTTAGAAACCAAACCACACCTCAAAAAGCCAAACATAATTAATCTCAATATTGAAAATAAATGAAAACATAATTAATTCATGAAAATTCAATTTTACTCACCTTAAGGAGGAGGACCCGGTGGTGGAGGACCCGGTGGAGGAGGAGAAGGAGGCGTCGACAGCGGAGGCACCGGAGGCAACATAGGCAACACGGAGGCAGCGCCGAGGCAGCGGAAGCAGCTCGGAGGCAGCAGAGGAGGAGGAGGAGGAGGAGGAGGAGGGGGAGGAGGAGGAGGCCGCGGTAGAGGACCCACAGTGGAGAGGAGGCAGCGGAGTAGGCGGAGGAGGAGGAGGAGGCGCTGGTGGAGCAGGAGGAGGACGAGGCTGCGGTGGAGGGGGAGGAGGAGGAGGAGCAGGCGCAGAGGAGGAGGAGGAGGTGGTAGCCGGAGGAGGAGGAGGTAGTGGCTGGAGGAGGAGGAGAAGGAGGCGACGGTCGCGGCGGAGGAGAAGGAGAAGGAGGCGGCGGCAGCGATGGCAGCGGCCCAGAGGAGGGCTTCCGCGAGAGCTTGACAAGGTGCGGGGAGGAGGAAGAGGACCCGCGGGGTTTTATCAATCCCACGTGGACCTTTATCTGCGCTAGTAAGAAGTGATGATAAAGGGTGTATTTATCATCACTAAAATGAAAAGCGCTGATAAATACCACCTTAATCAGTGCTTTTTTTTGCGCTGATAAAGGCCGGACATTATCAGAGCTTTTGTAGCGCCGATAAAGAGTTACATTATCAGCGCTTTTCATTTTAGCACTGATAAATACGTAGTTTATCAGCGTTAATAAAATCCCTGATAAATGTATCAATTTAAGAGTTTCTTTATATTATTATATATTTATTTAACTCTAAATATATATATATATATCTCTATTTATACTTATAAAATTATTTGAAAGGTATATTTATATATATATCATTGAAAATATAATAAAATTTATATTTATTTTTAAATATAATTTAATTTTAATTATAAGTGTACATTTTTTATAACATATATATTATATGGGTAACATAATGAATTATATTATCTATAAATGAACATTATTCAATATGCACATATGTATATGGATGTATGATATATTCTTTGGAAAACACATATATATACATGCATGTACGATATTCATTAACCCCAATTCATTAGAAAACACATATTCAATAATTTCAATTATAGTACATATATATTTGAACACATTATATATTTATAAATAAAACAAATACACTAAATATAAAGAAATATAATTAATATATATTAAATATAATGCATTGATAAATCTAATAAATCTAATGAATTAATAAATCTAATAAATTAATATATAATGACTTAATAAATCTAATAAATATATAATGAATTAATAAATATAATAAATATATTTATTATTAATCTTATAATTTTTTATTTATATATATATGTATATAATTATTTAATTATATATATAAATACGTAGTTTAGCAGTGCTAATAAAAGCGCTAAAATGTATAAATTTTAGAATTTCTTTATATTTTTATATATTTATTTAACTCTAAATATTTAGATCTCTATTTATACTTATAAAATTATTTTAAAGGTATATTTATATATATATCATTGAAAATAAAATAAAATATATATTTATTTTTTAAATATAATTTAATTTTAAGTGTACATTTAATTAATATATATATTATATATGGGTAACATAATGAATTATAATCTATAAATGAACATTATTCAATATCCACATATATATATACACATGTATAATATATTCATTGACCCCAATTCATTGAAAACACATATATATAGAAGCGCGCATGTATGATATTGATTGATCCCATTTCATTGGAAAAAACATATATATATTCAACAATTTCAATTATACATATATATTAAAACACATTATATATTTATAAATAAAACAAATACATTAAATATAAATAAATATAATAAATATATATTAAATATAATGAATTAATAAATCTAATAAATATATAATGAATTAATAAATCTAATAAATACATATTGAATTAATAAATCTAATAAATATATTTATTATTAATCTTATAATTATTTGATATATATATATATATATAGTTATAACATGTGTTTTATATTTAATGTATACAATAAATATTATCATCGCTAAGAAAAGAACTGATAAATGTTACATTTATCAACGCTAATAAAAGCGCTGATAAAGGGATATTTAAATCGCTGATAAATATGCCCTTTATCAGCGCTTGTTTTAGAGCTGATAAAGGGGACCTTTATCAGCGCTTTTTTTAGCGCTGAAAAAGGACTACCCCTTTATCAGCGCTTTTCTGTTAGCGCTGATAAAGGCAGGTGCATGCCTTGCCCAATTTTTTGGTAGTGTTTATTCCCCTTACACAACTTTATTTTAACATTACTTAATTTATTTTACCCTTACATATCTTCAGTTTACCATTACATAACTATTTTTACCCTTACTTAACTATAGTTTACCCTTAATTAACTTTAGTATGCCCTTAGAGAACTTTAGTTTACCATTATTTTTTTTACCCTTATATAACATTACTTCACCCTTACATAACATTAGTTTACCATTACCTAACTTGTAAATGTTTCTTTTTACTGTTAAATAACTTTGTTTTACCCTTACATAACCTTAGTTTTCCCTTACTTAACTTTAGTTTGTGCTCACATATCTTTGTTTTACCCTTAGTTAACTTGATTTTACCCGTAGTTAACTTTAGTTTACCTTTAACTAATTTTTATTACACTTGCATAACTATAGTTTTACCCATACATGACCTATTAATGTTTTCATTTACCTATACATAACATGTTGAAACTTCATCTTGCCTTTACTTGTATAAAATTCATATTACCTTTCCACAACCAAATCTAGTTACATTTACTTGGTAAAATTTCCGAGTTACACTTATTTAACTCAAAATAATAATGGGATCCTGATTTCCAAACATTTTTTTCTACCAAATATTTATCATAAATCTAGATATAAACTTCAGTATTGACATATGAGACATTTTTAATTTCTATTGTTACGTAATTAAACGCAAGTGTCGATGAAAAATACCCAATTCCTCTCATGTCCTGGCATCTTCAACCACCCCAAAGTGTGTAGATACATTATAAAATACTTTTTTTTTACTTTGTTTATTTTTCCTAAAAAAGAATATTCAATAAAAAAATGGAATATTAATGCAAAACATTATCATTTTCAATAAAAAAACGTCAAATTTTATTAATACATTAAACTCTTTACTCTTCCAATGGGAAATAATTTCCCTATACTATGTTACTGGACACCCATTCAGGATAGGTATTGCCTATAAATAAGTTAAAAATCTAGTAACCCATCCATTATAAAACTCATTTTTATATTCACTCAATAAGTCATCTAATTCTATTATTCAAACACCTCTCACAGCCTCATCATCTAAAAAAATATAACGAAGGTACTATAAAATTTTTATTTTATATAAAAAAATTTATAATATAAAAATAAATATAATAAATTTTCTTGCCTATATATGAGGCCAAGTATTATCCTTTTTTCAATTCCAAGGTGCCTATATAAGAGTGTCTTTATGGGAATGGTTTCACATTATTTGGAAAGTGTATCCATAAACTCCTACACTGTCTCCATGATTTACCAAAAAATTTATTATCCTCATTGTCCTAGACCATCACTTGTGTGCAATGGTTCTGAACTTTATGAATGTGTGAATGACCAGGATTCCTTAGAGTGTCATATCCATCCATTAAAGAATAAAATAAAAATATCAAATAAATACATCATATAATGAAAATAAATTATTGTTAAAAAAATTCCTATGGTTATATAACTAAACCTAATCTAGGTTGATCATTGTGGACTGTTAGATCTCTAGGATTTGAATGATCATCTACTAGTGTAGCACTAGTGGGATCCATTTTCTTCTCGTGATGATTAATATGCTTTGAAGGTTCAGAAAGCAACTGAGCAGAAGTCAAAGGAGCGTACACCTATACTCCTAGAGAAAATTAAGTAGTAGGAATTGAATCTGGTATGGAAATATGTGGAAAATGATAATATGGATGGGTATTGGGATCCATAATCAGATTGGGAAAATAAATATGGGGTAGAAATATGTAAATTGTGGTGATAATATAGGCGGTATAAATATCATAGGTTTCTCTAGTGGAACTGTTGGATAAAAAATTCAGCTACATGGTATATCTGATGAAGGGTCTTAGTGTGATCGGGTATGATGAGTGGTGTGATTAACTCTAGTATCACTACTGGTATAATATGGTCGAGCATTGCTACATGCTAGTCATAGAATGGTTGTCTCCTTGGTGATGGTTCTAGATTGAAATTTTAAAAAATATTAATAGCATGACACTATATGTTATTAATATGTATATTTGAAATAGTATACACAAAACAGGAACCAGAGGATGAATGGATACCTCTCTATGCAAGGTTTTATTAAATTACTATTACTCAATACTAATTATCAAATTTTAAATAAATATTTATTTTATTTTATTTTATTTTATAAACCATATTTCACTAAATCTTTTATATATTTTGTTTAAAAATATATTTTGTATTTTATAATTCATATTTAAGATAATGATATATATATATTCATATACTACAATATTCTATTAAATTGTACATAAAATTTTGTTTTTATTAAATATGAATTTTATCATCACACAGAGAAGCGTTGATAAATATTTCATTTAATAGGTGATAAAAAACAAAGGGTTCCTTTTTTCACTTATAAAAAAACACAGATAAAGAATTCATCTTTCAGCACTGAAAATACCTATCAAAAAACATGCAATACCAATGGTAAATTCATTAGCCTATATCATTATTTTGGGTAGGTATTTTAAAATTTAGACGCATAAAAATTCAAACAACATTTGATCCAACTTGCAAAACTAGCAACCCACACAGACTATCTGGTTGGGTTTTCATGGGTCCCATTTGACCGTCAATTGAAAGTAGGGTTCCAAAAATTTATTTTTGAAAAATAAAATAAAATAATGTAATATAATAAATTAGACTAATTTTTTTATGTGGGATAAAAAAATTGCATAATATTTTAGGTTTTGGTTTGTTTAATTTTGATTTCTAGGTTTCCTTAGAAATTTGGTCATGATTGATCTTAATAATGAGTTTTGTTTTAGTTATTTGTATATTGGGAAGGTTAGATGATGCCATCGTAGATGGTTTATATTTTCTAACTTTAAGAAGTACGAGTATTGGGATGAGAATTTCAAGCATAAATTACATATTCCCAGTGAACCCAAGCCTACAGATG
Organism: Viscum album; assembly: GCA_963277665.1. NCBI lineage: Eukaryota > Viridiplantae > Streptophyta > Magnoliopsida > Santalales > Viscaceae > Viscum > Viscum album. The sequence continues at coordinate 350,517,151 of OY728140.1, forward strand.
GGAGTAAGGGTGAATCATGAAAAGATGGATTGGGGGCAGTTACTCCTCTTCCATCTTGTATTTAAAGGTCTATAAAGGGAAATAGAGTTGATCATTCAGACACTATTGCTCATTGAGTTACACCTTCTTTTTCTATTGTGGTTTATGGTGAAAACAAGGCTGGTGATGGGACCCTCAGAGAGGTCTCCAAAGGTGATGGCCTTGGTGCACTGTTGGAGGTTTAAGGTAGGGGTAGTGGAAATCCTGCTTTTGCTCTTGCAGATTTTGTGGATGAATAGAACAGTGAGATTCAGGAAGATGTTGCTTATTTTTTGGAGGAGAAAATTAATTCAAAAGGGAATTTAGTTTTTGGTTCACTACAGGCTAAAGGAGATCTCCCTATGTACATCGTCAAGGAACATGTTGGGGGAGTTTTTGGATTCGATCAAGCTATTACGAATGAACCAATTCATGAACGTGCTACAGATTCATACATGGTGATATCAGATGCTTGAATCACATGGGGCACATCCTCCCTTTTACCCATTATTTCTCTATAGATTCAAACCAATGAAACTACTAAAACCCAGTGCATGGAAATTGATCAAATAGGTTTTTCTATTATTCATTCTGAGAAGGCCTCTACGAATTGTTATGATTTTGCGGCACCATTGGATGTTCAACAACCTAAAAATTTACTGATTCAAGATACAGTGGATAAGAAAATGTGACATGAGAGAGCTATGATTAAGAGGGTAGGAACTGATAAGGTTGACCAATATTTTCAAGTAGGAAATCAATCACCTCTTAACAAAGGAAAAAAAAATTTAATGGATGATGAGGGATATCAGCTGGTCACCCATAAGAAATCCAGTTCATGATCCTCAATAGTGAAGGTAGGATTGGTGGCTAACAAAGATGAAGAATGTGGTCTTGAGGATATATTAGGAAAACTATATTATGTTGGTTCACTGGATGGGAAGGAGACAACTGAGGAGGTTTCTAGTTTCCCATCGATCTCTGGCCTCATTAAAAATATGTCTGCATTTCTTGACATTTATAATAGATTGAATAGAGTAGACGTTTTCTATGAAGAATTTGGAAACATTCATAGACATTTTCACATTGATTAGAAATCCCTAGGCATTGATGCCATCAATTAAAATAACAATTTTTATCATAAGGATAAATCATCCACTCAAAATGGATCTGTTTCTATATTAAAGAATGAATTCACTGGAGGCATTGCGCCTCAGGATGAGAAAAATGAATCATCAGGGATGGATGATAAAGTTTTCACCTGGTAGGATCTTAGGAATTGGAGGATAGGAAGTTATCTGAGTTGTCGAGGTGGCTCCCGAGGAAGGTTTGGCAGTCATAAAAGAAGATTTTTTTTTTATTTTTCTTTTGTTTTTGTATCATTGTTATGCCACTTTTAACATTGCAAACCCCTCCTTATTTTCTTTTTTACCTTCCTTTAATTAATAAATATTTTTGGAACCATGGATATTTATCCATGGTTTATTAGCCACCAAAAATACATATTTTAATAACATTTTAATGGTATTAAATATTAATTTTGTTCTTATGGGCCCGTGTTTGTGGATTTTAATTTTGAACATTCATACTTATCATTTGTGCACTTCATGCCTAATGTACATCAATTTAGGCCCAATGATTAAACTGATTTTAAGGATTGTAATTATCCATAATTTAATTTCATATTTTGGGAACATTATATACACTTAAATATGAACATTTTTCATTTAGGGATTAATGGAGGATTCATAAATTATGATGGAGATATTTGGCGATGAAAGGAAAGAATTCGGGAGATGGAAGATTGGACATCAGCCCACTGATGAGAATGTGGGACCCACAATACAAACCCAATGAAGCCCAAATCTCATGGGATGCTAGAATACATATATACTAACATGTAATTCTATAGTATCCAGTTCTAATTCTATTTCCATGGTGGAAATTAAGGCGGCCCAAATTGAATATCAAAATCTGGGCCAGAATCTGCGGTCCAGAATGATATCCCACTAAATCGGACATAACTCCCTATTCAAAGCTCCAAATCGGCCCAAATGTTACAGGCGGTTAGTAGACATCCCTATATCCATTTCCTTCTTCTATGGACCACTCTATGTCAGTCGTCTAGAAGGTCATTTCGACGTGTCTATTCGGTGGTTGCAACCTGGATTCCACCTCAGGTCAAGAGTGGAAAAGTCCAAGTTCCACAAGCTTTCCACCACCCTAGGACTACCATAACCAAGTGGGATGCTTTGTACTGTTGGAGGCTCGACCCAAGGATCCCAAAATGCCTATTTAAGGTAGTGGTGGTGGAGGATTTTATCATCTTTGAGCTTTGTTTCAGTTTAATGTTATGCTTCCAATTTGATGTTGTAATCGCATTCCTTTAAATTGTAATTTCTTGAATTACCTTAGCTTCTTTTTAAAAGTTCTTCATATTCTCTTTTTATATTATTCTTATTATCACTTTGATACTGTTACCTCAAGGTGTGAACTTGTTCACACCAAATCTTGTGAAATTATTCACACAACGGTGGAGTGATCATTTTCTTTTTATTGTTTTCTTTACTTCTTCAATTCCTCCCTAATGAGCCTTCTTTCCACTTCCACTGAAACCCTAGCATCAATGGTGGGGTAAACCACTTATGGGTTGATCCACAGGAGTATAAAGGGACTGTATTGGATGTTATTTATCACCCCATTAGTCTCTAATCACTTCTTTTAATTGATAATTTTATTTGATGATTTCTAAACTACACCATCCTTGTTGAATTTAAGGCCACACACTTCAAGTGCTAATACAAAACTTTACCTTGAAGTGCTCAAAACATTGATCCTTCAAGTGTATAGGTGATTAGTATTAAAGTGTGTAGGTATTAAACCAGTACGTGAGGATGTTGTTTGATCTTCTTAAATGAACCCATCTCCAATATAAGAAATTGAAATAGTTGAAAAAGAATTTCATCCAATCCACCCTGAGCGATAACCTAGGATCAACTCATTCTTTTAAATTGAATTCACTTAATTCTATTAGTTATCCTTTAAACCTATATAAAATCAACACATTTTGGACACTTCATATACAAAAAATAGTCCATAGAATGTACGTTTCTATAGGTTTCTTCTTAGGACTCTGAGGATTCAACAACCCAAGCTAAACTACAAGGACCATTCTACCTTCATCTCTTGGGTAAATATGAGCATGAATCAAATTTTGGTGTCGTTGTCGAGGACCCAAGTAAGCCATCTCAACACCCATTTTATTCTCCCCCATTTCTTCTATTCTCACCCAATATCTCTTATCTTATCCCTTTTTTTTTCTTTTGACACATGTCGGCCTACACCCATGATCAATCAAACCATCTAGTTAGGGTGTAATGTCCTGGCGTTGGGGAGTCAAGTACACCAAGGGAACTCTTTCCATTAGATCCTAATCTTCCAAATACTCTATAGTCAAAAATTGATCCCATTTCAATGGAAGGTCTTCAATGCAACCAACTCATAAACCCGGGTGGGAACCAAAATGGAAGCCCAAATGAGGTAGCCCCAAACTTGGGGAATGTAGTCGATCAAACCATGAATGAATACCTCACACCTGCCTGGACCAATTCCCCATCATGAATTAGACACAATTCCCTAGGAGAGACCAACTACATCTTTAAACCCCATATCCAAAACAACCTTCCCACATTCCATGGAATGGAGTCCGGGATGCCCTATCTTCACGTTAAGGAGTTAAATGACATTATAGAAACCATGTGTCCCCCACATCAACTATAATCAGCTAAGATGATGTTATTTCCTTTATCTTTAATGCATCGAGCTAAAATTTGGATAAACAATTTGAAAACATTATCCATAAACTCCTATAACTAACTACAAAGAGAATTCTACAAAAAATACTTTCCCCCCCACAAAAGAATTGCACTTAAAAAGAGTATCCTAAACGTTTTTGAAAAAGAGGGAGAGTCATTCTATAAAACTTGGGAGAGGTTCAAGGACACCCTAAACATGGTTCCACATCATGGTTTTTTATACCTGAACAAGTGAGAATTTTTTATAAAGGGTTAGGCCCGGGTAACAAACAATTCATTGACATGATGTGTTATGGAACCTTTAAAAACAAAGCCCCAAATGATGCTTACGGGTATCTATAAAGCCTTGCTGAACAAAACCAAACATGCGGAACTTCACCCTATTCTGAAAATCCACAAAGAACTAATGGAATTCATACATGTAGAGAAGAAGAAAGTATTAGGGTTAAACTCAGATCACTCTCTAGGAAGGTTGAAGAGATATAACTTAGGAAATTCCATGAAATCCAAACTGTAGACCCAGTTTGTACAATTTGTGAAAAACATGACAATAAGACAGAAAACTGCCCAACCATTCCATCCATCAAGGTTTTTCTTTTAAAAGGACCCACAATGGAAGTAAATACCTTGAGTTTTCAAAATCCTCAATACCAAAACACCTTTAACCCAAGGTATAATGACCACCCATGCTTCCGCTGGAAAGATAACCAACAACCTAGCCAACCACAGGGATAAAATCCTTACCCCAATTAGAACTACCAAACCCATAACCAGTTCCAAACCCAAACTATCCAATACCAACAGCCACCGGTCTATTTTCAACAAACCATCCCTCCACCAAAATATCCACATAGTATAAACCAATCTTCTAAAGAAACAACCCAAATTGTTCCCCAAAGCCCACTAGAACAACTGTGCAAACAAATGGAAAAAATGAAATAAGAATTCTCTTCCCTCAAACAAGAAATTCAAACCATCAAAACTGGAAAGGCGCCCATGCCTACTCAGGAGGTCCCATCTTCAAATTTACGGGGAGAGTCGGGTTGCACTCAAAAAATCATGAAAAACGAAAGGTTGTGACTGTTTTAAGAAGTGGGAAATCAATTGAGAAACCTAAAAAACTAATTCAAAACACATCTAATGATTCAAACATGGATAAAAATTCAAATGAACCAAATGATCAAACAGAAAAACACGATAACATTTTCAAATAAACAACTCTTCAACAGAAAACCCCACATCCTGCACCATTTCCTCAACACATGAGGGGTAAAACCAAGCCAGAATTGAGTAGAAAATTAAGAGAAATCTTCTCACAAGTCATGTTGAACATTCCCCTTCTCGATGCAATCAAAACCATACCTTCCTACTCAAAGTAACTTAAGGACTTGTGCACTTATAAAAAAAATTCACATAAAAACCATGTCCTTTTGGATGATAATGTGAGTACCACCATTCAAGGGACCATTCCACCTTATTTGAAAGACCTAGGTTTCCCTTACATCAATGTTGAACTAGGAGAGAGAAACGTTGTTAAGGACTTGTGTGACCTAGGTTCTAGTGTCAATCTCATCCCATATGTTGCGTACTGCTAGTTAGGCCTAGAAGATCTCTAACCCACATCTGTCACACTTCAACTTGCTGATCGTAGCATTAGGGTTCCAAAGGGGATTTTAAAGGATGTTATGGTAAAGGTTGAAAGCTTCATCTACCCTGCTGACTTCATTGTCCTTTAAAACCATCAAAACTTTGGAAACAAGGAACAAACCCCAATCATCCTTGGTCATCCTTTCCTTGCAACAATCAACTCTATTATCTGAGTTCGAAATGGGAACATGACCATCACCTTTGGAAACATGAGTCTAGAATTGAACATATATAATGAAATCTCACAAATAGGGGATGATGACGACATTCATGAAGTAAACATGATAGGAAGCACTGATAATGAATCCATAGAACTTTAAGGAATATGAGATGGATGTTTTAGTTAGGATGAGATTGATTTCCTTTGTTCACATGAAAGAAGTTTATCTCCTTGGCATGAATCATTTTCAAATTTCTCTTATGATTATGTCTTAGGTCCAACATTTAGTGAAACCTTTCAGGAAACCACTTTCATGGAGACCACTCCAACTGCCTTCCCTAAATATGATCAATCCAAACTTGTAGCTGAAAGTTCTACATGTGGGGAATCAATCTTATCTAAAACTCTAGGAAACAAAATTCATCCTGATCCAATGTCCCAATATTCTTCTAAAATTCTGAACCAACCTGATCTTGAATTTAAGTAACTTCCCACTACACTCAAGTATGCCTTCCTAGGGGACGATCAAACACATCCTATTATCATTTCTTCTTCTCTTGAAGCCAATCAGGAGAGGATGCTTATAGATGCCCTTAAGAAACATAAGAAATCCATTGGTTGGACCCTGTCTGATATTCCTGGGATTAGCCCACTTATCGAGATTCATAGGATTGTTCTGGAATCTGATTCAAAGTCATGTCATCAACCTCAACGGCAACTCAATCCAAATTTCATGGAAGTAGTGAGAAATGAACTTCTGAAATTGTTAAAATCTAGTATCATCTATCCCATAGCTGAGAGTGAGTGGGTGATCCCAATCCAAGTGGTTCCAAAAAATGCTAGAATCATTGTTATAGCCAATGAGGATGGAGAGAATATTCCAACAAGGGTGAGTAGTGGATGGAGAGTCTGCATCAACTATAGGAAGCTAAACTCATTTACCAAGAAGGACCATTTCCCCTTACCATTTATTGACCAAGTACTTGAGAGAGTGGCAGGTCATGCCTTCTACTATTTATTATATTGGTACTCAGGGTATAATCAAATTGATGTCTCTCTAGAGGATCAAGGAAAGACTACATTCACATGTCCATTCAAAACCTTTTCTTTCAAACGCATGTCCTTCGTGTTATGCAATGCCCCTGGAACCTTCCAGCGGTGTATGGTAATAATATTCTCAGACATGGTAGAGGATTTTCTATAGGTCTACATGGATGACTTCTCTGTGTTTGGGCATACATTTGAGGGATGTATGAGGAATTTGTAGGGAGTATCGTCAAGATGTGAAGAAAGGAATCTGGTCCTAAACTTGGAAAAATTCCATTTCATGGTTAAAGAGGGACTACTTCAAGGCCATCTAGTCTCAGGTAGGGGGATTGAAGTTCATATAGACAAGTTGACATCATTCTTCACCTTCCATCACCCAAAACTGTCAAGGAAGTGAGGTTTTTTAGGACATGCTGGTTTCTATAGAAGATTCGTCAAGGACTTTAGTTCAATCTCTCATCCCCTTTGTGATATCCTAGTAAAAGATGCTCAATTTGTTTGGACAGAAAGCTCTTAGGGTTTATTATCAACCCTAAAATACTCTCTCACCTCTCCTCCTATTATGAAATCTCCAAATTGGAACCTTCCTTCCAAACTTATGTGTGATGCCAGTGACTTTGCTGTAGGAGCTGTGTTAGGAAAACATTGTGAAAAAACACTTTATGTCATTGCTTATGAATGAAAATCCTTAAATGATTCCCAAATCAACTACACCACCACTGAAAAGGAGTTACTTGATATTGTGTTTTCCTTAGTAATGTTTAGTTCCTACCTCTTAGGATACCCCATCACTATGTTCACTGATCATTCTGCACTAAAATACCTCTTCCAAAAACAGGATTCTAAGGCTAGACTAATTAGGTGGGTCCTTATCTTACAAGAACTTGACCTCGAAATCATGGATAAAAAGTGTGTTGAGAATGTTGTAGCTGATCACCTCTCTAGGAAGGAATTCAAAGACAACTAAAATCACCTTTCTATGTCTAATTCATTTCCTAATGAACACCTATACAATGTGACTGACTGCCCTTGGTATGATGACATAACTAATTTCTCAGTTACAATAGTCATTGCAAAATTATTAGGGACTCAAGCTCAAAGGAAATTCCTTTCTGATGTTAGACACTATGTGTTTGATGATCCATACCTCTATAAGATCTGCCCAGTCCAAGTCATTAGGAGGTGTGTCCCAGAATCAGAACAAGAATCTGCCTTTAAATTTTGTTATAGTGAGGCATGTGGAGGTCACTTTTCCTCTAAGAAAATTCTTGATAAGTTTCTTCGGTGTGGTCTCTTCTGGAACACCCTCTCAAGGGACTCCTACGCATTTTTCCATAGCTTTCCTAAGTGTCATCAAGTAGGTTCAATCACAAAAACGAATCAAATTCCACTCACTCCCATCTTAGTGATGGAAATCTATGACTGCTAGGGAATCGATTTCATGGGTCCCTTACCAAACTCTAGGGGATACCTCTACATCCTCTTAGATTTTTATTATGTCTCAAAATGGGTTGAAGGCATTCCCACCAAGTATAATGACCATCATATTGTGATCCGATTTCTGAAAGAACACATAGTTTCTCGATTTTTAATTCCTAGGGCTATAATCAGTGATCAAGGAACCCATTTCTGAAACCGTCCATTCTCTTCACTCATGTCTAAGTATGATATTTCTCATAAAGTTTCCACTGCGTACTATCCTCACACCAATGGTTAAGCTGAGCTAGCGAATAGGGAGATTAAGCAAATTATTGAAAAAACTATCAACCCCTCTAGGAAATATTGGTCTGAGAGGCTCTTGGATACTCTTTTGTAATATCGTATAGCATTCAAAACAATCCTATGAATTTCACCATATAGGTTTTTTTATGGAAAACCATTCCATTTACCTATTGAAAATGGGCATAAGGATTTTTGGGCATTTATGAAAATAAATTATGACCTCTCATTGGCCGGAACAAAAACAAAATTAAATCTCAATGAAATTGAGGAACTAAGGATAGAGGCTTATGAAAATTCAAGGATTAATAAAGCTAGAGTTCAAGCCTACCAATCTTGGAAAATCAAAGTCAAAACTTTTGAACCGGGAAAATTTGTGCTCTCTTATAGTTCAAAACTTCATTTACACTTGGGGAAGTTAAGGTCTTGATAGTCAGGTCCTTTCATAGTGCATCATGTGTACCCCCATGAAGTAGTAGACAATCAAGATCCCACTAGTGGTCACATTTTCAAGGTAAATGGTCATAGGTTAAAACAATTAATTCATTCATTCAATAAAAATGAAACAGAGTTTGAGTTAACTGAGCCAAACTATGAACAAAGAAAAAATATATAGTTTTAGGATCCATGTCAGGCTAAGGACGTTAAACAAAAGTGCTTCACAGGAGGCAACCTATGGTTTTAATGTTTCCAATATTTTTGGATCATCTTTATTTTTTTTATTTTAATAAATCATTTTGATATTTTAAAAAAATATATTGTTGACCTTTTCTTCTATTATACGTATGGATGGGTATGAAAGGGGAGCGCCGTATTTATTCATGTGACATGGTGTGATCCTTGAGTAATACCTTACCCTAAAATTTAAAAAGTAGAGAATATATCATCAGTTTATTTTTATGTGTTTCTAGGATAAAATAAAAATACAAAATAATTATAATAATAATAAAAGGGGGGACACGCCATAGGCTGTGGGGAAAACCCCGTCACAACTGGAAAATCCATGGGGACTGGAACCCGAGACTAAAGGGAAATAGGGGCACGCTCTTACCACTGACCTACGGCTTTTTGTGCTTCCTTATTCTCTAATATTTATATTTATACTTATATATTAATTTCTTTAATATATAAATACATATATATTGTTTTTTTTGTTTGTTTTTTTCCTTTTTCCACTAGATAATTCTCAGAGTGACATCGAGATCAAGGGATTTAAAGGTAGCAGTAAGAATTTCAACTTCAACCACCAGGTGACTTTATTCCATGTTCCTAATTTTCAATTTCCTTTTTGAACTATCATTCTCTACCTCTACCCCCTTATAAATTTTCTTTTCTTTAAACACTGGGGACAATGTTATTTTATGTATGGGGGAGATAAAATAAAAAATGATTTCGTGTCAAAAAAATGAATGATTTGAAGAAAAACAAATGTGTGCAAATAGAAGGAAAAAATCCTTTATCTTTGAACATGGTAATACACATTACACACTTTGACACTGAATATCAAATAATTTAGCATGACCCGATTCTGATTTTAATCCTTTTGTAATTTCTTACGCATTGATTTTGGAAAGTGTGGATGTCTAATGTGATATTTCATCATTTATATTTTCATCCAAATAAAAAAAGATCAAAATGCCCGCCCTTTAGATAGTGGGGTATTAGTTTGAGTTCATTGGGTCCCCCAAATAAATAGAATAGGTTTGGTTATCATTTTAGTTTTAATATGAGTATTTAAAAAAAATTTAAAAAAACAATAAATTTACACGTAGAGAATTGAAATGATCTAATGCTTGGCTTTCGGCTGTTGGGGATCTTGACTCCATAGTTTTCTGGCCCAATGTCAGTAATTTTATCTCCATTTTTGGTAATTTGATTTTGTTTTTGATTGAGTTTACTCGAGATGATTCCTGAGTATGTGGGCTTCACTTGGTGCCCTATGGTCTTTGATCCTGGGATTCATCGGCAAAGTCTCGCTATAGGGGTTGACCCTTTTGAGTGCAATTTCAATTACCATGGAAAATTTGAAAAAATAAAAAATAAAAAAATAGAAAACAAATAAAAAAATACAATATTTTTTTTTGAATAATATTATTAATATTTAATTGTGATTCCACCTAGTGCTTTCACCATTTCCCTCTTGAATAAAAAGGAACCCCCATGTCTAATGTGATGCACAACACATCATCACTCTTAATTGATATTGGATGAAATATGGAGATAAATTTGAACAAACGAATGGGATTGGGATTGGGATTGGGATATTCTTATTAAACTATCTTGTATTAGAATATTTTGATGGGTTTCATGATTTTTTGGTATGAGGGTTTTTGGTGATCATTGTGTATTATAATGTTTTTGGGAAAGTGAATTAGAATTTCATATTGTTGAGATACATTTTGCTCAGGACTACAAAATCTCAAGTTGGGGGGTGTGATTATCCAATAAAAATTTATATTTTAATTAAATTTTAGTGGTATTAAATGTTAATTTTTGATCTTTTGGGCCTGATTTAGTGGATTTTAATTTTGAACATTCATTCTTATCATTTGTGCACTTCAGGCCTAATGTACACCAATTTAGGCCCAATGATTAAAATGATTTTAAGGATTGTAAAAATCAATAATTTAATTTGATATTTTGGTAACTGTATATAAACTTAAATATGAACATTTTTCATCGAAGGATCAATGGAGGATTCATAAAGGATGATGGATATATTTGGAGATGAAAGGAAAGAATTCTGGAGAAGGCAGATTGGACACCATTCCACTGATGAGAATGTGGGACCCGCAATACAAACCCAATGAATCCCAAATGTCATGGGATACTAGAATACATATAGAGGAACAAATAATTCTTCATTATACAGTTCTAATTTGGCATCCATGATGGAAATTAAGGCGGCCCAAAGAGAATATCAAAATCTGGGCCACAATCTACGGCTCAGAATATTATCCCACTAAATCGGACATAACTTCTAATTCACAACTCCTAATGGGCCCAAATGTTACAGACGGTTAGGAGAAATCTAGAGCTCAATTTTCTCTTTATGTGGACCACTCTATGTCAGCCATCTATAAGGCCATTTCGATGCATCTGTTCACTGGTTGCAAGTTGGCTTCCACCTCGGGTCAAGAGTGGAAAAGTTCAAGTTCCACAAGCTTTCTACCACCCTAGGCCTACCATAATCAAGTGGGATGCATTGTATTGTTGGAGGCTTGACCCAGGGCTCCCAAACTGCCTATTTAAGGTAGTGTTGTTGGAATAGTTTATCATCTTCCATCTTTGTTTCATTTTAATGGTATGCTGCCAATTTGATGTTGTAATCGCATTCCTTCAAATTGTAAGTTCTTGAATTACCTTAGATTATTTATAAAAGTTCTTCATCTTCTATTTTTCTATTATTATTATTATCACTTTGATACCGTAACCTCACGGTGTGAACTTGTTCACACCAAACCATGTGAAATTATTCACACAACGGTGGAGTGATCATTTTATTTTTATTGTTTTCATTACTTCTTCAATTCCTCCCTCATGAGACTACTTCCCGCTTCCATTGAAACCATAGAATCAATGGAGGTATAACCCACTTGTGTGTTGATCCATGGGATTATCAAGGGGCTATATTGAATTTTATTTATCACCCCATTAATGTCTAATCACTTCTTTTAATTGATATTGTTATTTGATGATTTCTAAACTCCATCGTCCTTGTTGAATTTAAGGCCACACACTTCAAGTGCTAATATTAAGCTTTATGTTGATGTGCTCAAAAAATTTATCATTCAAGTGTATAGGTGATTAGTATTAAATTGTTTAGGTATTAAACCAGTAAGTGAGGATGTTTTCTGATCATCTTAGATGAACCCATCTCAAATATAAGAAATTGAAATAGTTGAAAAAAAATTTCATCCAATCCACTCCTGAGTGATAACCTGAGATCAACTCATTATTTTAAATTGAATTCACTTAAATCTGTTAGTTATCCTTTAAACCCATCTAAAATAAACCCATGTTGGCCACTTCATATCCAAAAACAGTCCATAGAATGTACGTGTCTATAGGTTTCTTCTAAGGTCTCTAAGGATTAAACAACCCAAGCTAAACTACAAGGACCATTCTACCTTCATCTCTTAGGTAAATTTGAGCATGTTGTTCATGATTTGTTTGAGTGAAACTTGACTCTATCCTTAAATTTGAGGATGGTACCGCCTGAGTAGGCATGGGTTCCTTTCATGTTTTTATTGTTTGAAGTTCTTTTTGAGGGAAGAGAATTCTGAGTTCATTTTTTCCATTTGTTTGCATAGTTGTTCTAGTATGCTTAGTGTAATAGTTTGGGTTTGTGCTTGAGAAGATTGGTTTATCCTAGGGGAAATTATGGAGGTGTGATGGTTTGTTGAAAATGGACTGGTGGTTGTTGGTATTGGATAGGTTGGGTTTGGAATTGGTTGTGGGTTTGGTAGTTCTGATGGGGGTAAGTATTTTGTCCCTGTGGTTGGCTCGGTTATTGGTTATCTTTCCAGCAGATGCATGGGTGGTCATTATACGTTGGGTTGAAGGTTTTTTGGTATTGATGCTTTTGAAAGTTCAAGGCATTTACATCCACTGGGGTCCTCCTAAAATAACATCCTTGATGGACGGAATGGTTGGGCAGTTGTCTATATTATGGTCAAGTTTGTCACAAATTGTGCAAATAGGGTCTATAGTTTGGATTTCATGGACTTTACTAAGGTATATCTCTTAAACCTTCCTAGATAGTGTTGTGAGTTTAGACCTAAGTCTTTCCTCTTCTCTAAGTGTATTAATTCCATTAATTCTTTTGTATTTCCAAAATCCGGTGAAGTTCTCCATGTTTGGTTTTGTTCAGCAAGGCTTTCTAGATATTCGTAAGCATCATTTGGGGAATTGTTTTTAAAGGTTCCATTACACATCATGTCAATGAATTGTTTGTTCCCCAGACCCAACCCTTCATAGAAAATTCAAACATGTTCTGGGATTTAAAATCCATGGTGAGGTACCATGTTGAGTGTGTCTTTGAACCTTTCCCATGTTTCATAAAATGACTCCCCATCTTTTTTAAAGAAACATTGGATACTCTTTTTAAGTGAAATTGTTTTGTGGTGGGGAAAGTATTTTTTTTAGAATTTTCTTTTTAGTTGAACCCAAGAGTTGATGGATGATGGTCTCAAATTGTTTAGCCAATTTTTAGCTCGATCCTTTAAGGAAAAAGGTAATAGCATCAACTTAGCTGATTCTAGTTGATGTGGGGGACACATGGTTTCTATAATGTCATTTAACTCTTTAACGTGAAGGTAGGGTATCGCAGACCCCATTCAATGGAATGTGGGAAGGTGGTTTAAGACATGGAGTTTAAAGATGTAGTTGTAATCTTCTAGGGAATTGTGTCTAATTCATGAGGGGGTATTGGTCCAGGTAGGTGTGAGGTATTAATTCATGGTTTGATCGACTACATTCCCCATGTTTGGGGCTACCTCATTTGGGTTTCCATTTTGGTTCCCACCCAGGTTTATGAGTTGGTTTCTTTGAAGACCTTCTATTGAAATGGGCTCAATTTTTTACTATGTAGAATTAGGAAGATTAGGATCTAATGGAAAGAGTTCCATTGGTTTACATGACTCCCCAACCCCAGGACTATCCACGCTAACTAGACGGTTTGATTGATCGCTGTTGTAGGCAGACATGTGGGGAATCAATCCTATCTAAAACTCTTGGAAACAAAATTGATCATGATCAAATGTCCCAATATTCTACTAAAATTCTGAACCAAACTGATCTTGAATTTGAAGAACTTCCCACTACACTCAAGTATGACTTCCTAGGGGATGATCAAACACATCCTATTGTCATTTATTCTTCTCTAGAATCCAATCATGAGAGGATGATTCTAGATGTCCTTAGGAAACATAAGAAATCAATTGGTTGGACCCTGTCTGATATTCCTGGGATTAGCCCACTTATCGGGACTCATAGGATTGTTCTAGAATCTACTTCAAATCCATATCTCATGGAAGTAGTGAGAAAAGAACTTCTGAAATTGTTAAAAGATGGTATCATCTATCCCATAGCTGAGAGTGAGTGGGTGAGCCCAATCCACGAGGTTCCAAAAAAGGATGGAATCACCGATATAACCAATGAGGACAGAGAGATTCTTCCAACAAGGGTGAGTAGTGGATAGAGAGTCTGCATTGACTATAGTAAGCTAAACTCATTTACCATGAAGAACCATTTCCCCTGACCATTTATTGACCAAATCATTGAGAGAGTGGCAGGTTAGGCCTTCTACTATTTCTTAGATGGGTAATTGGGGTATAATCAAATTGAAGTCTCCCTAGATGATCAACGGAAGACTACATTCACATTTCCATTCGGAACCATTGCTTTCAAACGCATGCCCTTCGGGTTATGCAATGCCCCTGGAACCTTACAGCGGTTCATGATGGGAATCTTCTCAAACATGGTAGGGGATTTTCTAGAGGTCTTCATGGATGACTTCTCTGTGTTTGGGGTTAAATTTTAGGGATGTCTGAAGAATTTGGAGAGAGTCTTATTAAGATATAATGAATTGAATCATGTCCTAAACTAGGAAAAATTCCAATTCATGGTTAAAGAGGGACTAGTTCTAGGCCATCTGGTCTCAGGTAGGGGGATTAAAGTTGATAAAGCCAAGGTTGACATCATTCGTCACCTTCCATCAAAAAAAAATATTAAGGAAGAGATGTATTTCTTAGGACATTCTCGTTTCTATAGAAGATTCATCAAGGACTTTAGTTCAATCTCTCATCCCCTTTGTGCTCTCCTAGTAAAGGATGTTCTATTTGTTTGGACAGAAAGCTGTGAGGGTTTATTCTCAACCCTCAAATCCTCTCTCACCTCTCCTCCCATTATGAAATCACCACATTGGAGCCTTAATTTCGAACTTATGTGTGATGCCATTGACTTTTCTGTAGGAGCTTTGTTAGGACAACATTGTGATAAAACTCCTTTTATTGTTTTCTTTACTTCTTCAATTCCTCCCTGACGATTATACTTCCCGCTTCCATTGAAACCATAACATCAATAGAGGGATAACCCACTTATGGGTTGATCAAAGGGAGTAGAAAGGGGCTGGATGGGATGTTATTTATCACCCCATTAATGTCTAATAAATTCTTCTAATTGATATTTTTATTTGATGATTTTAAACTCCATCGTCCTTGTTGAATTTAAGGCCACACACATCAAGTGCTAATAAGAACCTTTACCTTGAAGTGCTCAAAACTTTGATCATTAAAGTGTATAGGTAATTAGTATTAAAGTGTGTAGGTATTAAACTAGTAAGTGAGGATGTTGTTTGATCTTCTTAAATGAACCCATCTCAAATATAATAAATTGAAATAGTTGAAAAAGAATTTCATCCATTCCACCCCGAGTGATAACCTAAGATCAACTCATTCTTTTAAATTGAATTCACTTAAATCTATTAGTTATCTTTTAAACCCATCTAAAAGAAACCCATGTTTTCCAATTCATAGCCCAAAATACTTCATAGAATGTACGTGTCTATAGGTTTCTTCTTAGGTCTTTGAGGATTCGACAACCCCGGCTAAACTACAAGGACAATTCTACCTTCATCTCTTTGGTAAATTTGAGCGTGAATCATGGGTTCATGTTGTTCCTAGTGTATAACTAATAAATATTTAATAAAATTTAATAATTTATAATTTTGAATTTTTTTATAAAATTTTTGTAAAAAAAGTTTTTAAAATGTTTCGAGATGTTTTACTTTTCAAAAATGCTATTATAATTTTTTATAATTTTTATTTTGTTCTTAAAATGATATTTTACTAAATAAAATTATTATTTAACATGGAAAAAAATAAATATTTATTAATAATTAATATTTTAATTATTTCTTAATATTTTAAATATTATTAATATTATTAATATAATTAATATGATAATCAACTATTAAAAGTTAATAATATAATTATTAATTATTAATTTAAATATGAAACATTTATATTATACTAATAATTAACATGAAGGAAATTAAATAATAATATAATTTTTTTTATATTATTGTCAATAGTTACCAAAATAATAAATAATTAATAACCAAAAAACTAACAATAAAAAATTTAAAATATTATTAAATAATGAATATCATAATTTCTAATCACTAATGAATAATATAATAATTTATTACTAATTAATATTTTAAAAAATTAAAACATAATGAATAATTAAAATTAAAAAAATAATTGCAATGAAAACTGATATTAATAATACTCTAAATTATTTTCTAATGTAATTAATATGGTAAATAATTAATATTATAATTTTTTATTTATAATATTATTAGAAAATAAAAAATGATAAATAATAAAGGACTAAAATAATTAATATTTATTAATCAATAATAATATTTTTAATTATTATTAATATAATGAGTATAATAAAAACTAAATATTTATTAATGTTATAATTTAGTAATTATCAATTAATAATTATCAATTAATAATTAATAATTAATCATATTAATAATAAAATTTATTTTTTATAAGGTAGGTACAACACCAATATATTAAAAATAAGAAAATGGGTAGAGCGAAATATGGGGTGAGATATAGAAAAAACAACCATCATTGATAAAATAGTCAAAGACATAATTATTCTATGATATTAGCACCAATCATACATTCCTCAACATGCATATTATTCCAATTAGATCATCCAAACCTATTCCCACATCCACAAGCTCTGGGATAACGACCTCTCCACCAAGTTTTAACTTTTTCCATCAGTTCTGAGGATTAGGATTGCATCTTCTCAGAGACCGCATAGTCCTCATCATCCTTACATGGACATCCCATTTCTGGGATATTTTTTTATTGGAGTGGCATATGTAGTTTTTGACAAGATAGAATCATCCATCCTGTAGGTGGGAGATATTTGAAGGAGGTTCCAACTGAAGAGGCATCTCCATACGAAAACATTCGTGCCCCTTATAGATTAATAAAATTAATTATATAATTATATAATTAACATACTTGTTAATTAAAAATTAAACATTTGTAATTAAATTATTTAGAATATAGTAAGTATTTATTTTATTATTTATATTTTTTATATTCATATTATTTATAATTATTAATTATTTATAATATAATTTATAACATTATAAAATTTGTGTAATTTTAAATATAATTTACTCTATTAATAATTTATTTTTGCTTATAATTTATAATATAATACATATAATAACAAATATATAATAATAGTTATTAATTTAAAATATAATTTAGAATATAATTATTTATAATTATTTATTTAAAATTTATATAAATTATATGATTAATTATTTTTGTTAATGTGTAGGCTCAAGATCATAGAGAGAGAAACATTCTTATTTTTTTAAGTATTAATAAATAAAAAAATTAGTACTTATTAATAAATATTTTTTATTTTTGATGTTAATTAATAATTTTATTTAGTAATATGTTAATTTAAAAAGTAATTAAAAATATATAAAGACTATTTTAAAAATGTTTCAAACCATTTTAAAAAACATTTTTTTAAAAACATTGAATATCCATATAACAAAAAATAGGACAAAAACTTTGTAGCATCAAGTGAATTGACACTATAAATAGAGTCAATTCCCTAGGAAATCATATCCTCATATTTTAAAATCTAAAAACCATTATTCAACAAAAAAATATAAAAATCCAAATTAAAATCGTTATCCTAATAAATTAACATGAGTGTAGAAAAAATTTCAAGTTTATAATCTCATAATACAATTATAAATAAGTAATCAAATCTATAAGATTTTAATGGTTGTTATGGTTAGAGTCATTGTTAATAAAAAACTAAATAATTGAACCTAATCTAAAAACTTTTTCTTTTCCCAATCCACTTTATCATGATTCACCAATCAAAAAAATATTTTTTTATATTATGTTAATTAAGCATGTTGGCCTGTCATTTATTCTGTAAGCCCCTCATGGATAAGGTTGGACCTTTATTTTTTAAGCTCACATTTTTTTGGATTGGGCCGGATAGCTTAATAAAATATACAGCTTGTATGATTTGACATGTGGAACTACCTATCCGGCCTTGTTAATACCCATAGCATGGAAAAAATGTCCATTTTTGCATATTGAAAAGTACACTAAGAAGATGAATCTTCTTTCCATGGTTAACAGTTTCATTTGTAGAAATTATTTCAAAACTCACTCTTTCCTCTATAACACTACAAATAAATTCTTAAAATGTGGGAACCCAAATAAATTCATAAAATGTGGATGAATGTATGATGGAAATTACAAGTATGCATTCTCAATACACGGATTTATTCCCTCATCCACATCCACATCTATATCCTCTATCATATCCCCACTTCCACTTGCTATAAATAATACCTCATTTGCATAGCCACTAGAAAAAAAACTCCCAAATCATTCGATGATGTTGTCCCTTTCACCACCACTGCTACGTCCCTCCGGCATCACGGCTCCAAACACATAGAAATCCACTGTTTATTCCTATGACATCATTTGATGCACCGCCATGTCAGGCGCCAACATTTCCACAAAATTAGCTTCTTACCAACCCAACTTTTTGGATCCTCTCCTAGTGGAATCCATGGAAACCTATCACACACCAGTTCATTTAATTTTAATAAACCATTTTTTATCAATTGTTTCTCAATTAATTTAACCTAAATATATTCATCAACATATCTGGTCCTGTGATATTCAATATGGTGTAGCACACAACAAAATTGTTTCAAATTAAAATCGGCTTTCATATACAGTAACACATACCATCACTGCTACTATGATGGATGGAAAATATCAAATATGTCCACATGATGTGTCTGCTACTCAAGTATTGGGTGGAATAAACCGCACCAAACTATGTACCTTTTAGTTTCCTCAGTTTTTATTTTTTTTGTTTAGTTGTGTTTTTTATCCATATAAATATTGTATTAGTTTCTACATTATAATAATGAATTACCAGTAAGGAGATAAACACCACTATTTTTCAATGTTAGTATTGTTGCAATCACATCAAGGGGTATGCATCTGTGCGGTTGTGTTGGACACTAAAAAGATCATCCTTCAGTGGTATCATAGGTCATGTAAGATGTATTTTCCAGTTGTGAGTGTGTTCCGTCAAAGAATCAACCCGTATTTTGTACTATTCGGAAGAAGGAAGATGATGAACAGTTAATTTTGGTATTTCCTTTGATTTTTCCATCCCTTCCATCTTTTTTTCTTTTACCCTATTTCAAAGAGGGCATCGAATTTTTCTTCTCCCCAAATGGCATGAAAACATAAAAAAGTGATTTTCATTTGTAAAAACCATTATCATTTTTATTTCCCATTTTTTAAAAAGTTTTTCTCCTTTTCCACCAACCACCCACGTTTTTCCCTCCATCTTTAATTATTTTCAAAAGTTTACTCAGCCTATTTCCTCCCATCAACAGCCTTCATTCAAATTTTTCAAAAAAAATCCATTCAAAATTGTGTGAGCCTCTCAAGATCATATTTTGTATCCACTAATATCTTAGGATACAAAAAATAATAATTCATTCAATTATATTATGAGGAAAAGAAAAAAATATCGTCATCAATTATGAAGATGAAAAAAAATATCAGGCTTGAATTCTGAAAAATAAAAAATGATTTCAATTCTAAAAAAATAACCGCAATCTTCACTATCTATAGAAATGAATTTCCTAGTGATCGAATTATGTTACATCAATGATCTCTTTGACTTCTCTACGGAAATCAACAATGGTGATGTAATCCCCCCACCTTCATCTTTCTACTCCCTATCTCATCTCAAAAAGATGAATAAATCATCTACACTTGAATACATTAAAGAAATAGAGTCTCTATCTGATGAAAATTCCTTCTCGAAAGTCAATAAAATTACAGACGTTGTATGTAGAGAACAGTCCACTAGTTCATGATTTTTAAAGAATCAAATTCCTAGGTTTTTTCCCCTGGAATATTAAAGTGGCACCTCCTTCTAGTGCATCCGAGTCCCGGAGAAGTACCACAGAATGGGGAGACATTTCAAACAACCTGAGGAAGAGGATTCGAAGGATAAGAATTTGGTCCTAGAAGAGGGGTGCATGGTTGAATAATTTATATCCGAAGCAATAAAATCCAATTTGTTTTCTACTGCTGTTATTCTTTTCTACAATCAACTCCAGTTATTGGCTTATCTAATTTTGCACGTGCTTTTGAATTTACTACAGATAATAATTGTGGTGAATTCATTATAGTTGTTGTTCATCTACCCCAATATGATTCAAATTCATGGTTAATTAGGAAAACAAGTTTAAGTGGGGATGTTGAAAATTAAACATGGTTTTCCTCTATGGTGTTACCTACCATCACTACTACTATGATGGTGGAGAAATTTCAAATATAGATGATTAACATGTCTGGATCTAAAGGCTTAGATGACACATACTTCACCAAACTATGGACCTTTTAATTTCTTCTATTTTTCTGTTTTTTTATTTTTTATCCCTATAAATAGGGCATAGTTTTATGAATTTTAAAAATGAATTTTGAGTGCAGAAATCAATACCATTATTTGTATGTGTTTTTGTTGTTGTGATCACCCCAAGTTATATGCATCTATATTGTTGTTTTAGCCACTAAAAAGATCCTCCTTAAAAAATTGTTGATGGGATAGAGATGCAGGTGTGAATCATGATATAAGTGAGGTAGGATGAGCCACATTCCATGATGAATCTCATTGAATCCATTCATAGTCTGGGATAATTTCTTAAAGAGCCTCCTAGAATTGTTCCTAGTGATGTTTTACAAGGAAAATATATTGGAGTACGGAATAGTGCTTGCAGATAATCGATTGAAAAAAAATGGTTTAGATCATGGTGAATATTATTTGGGTTCTTTATGTGATATGGGCTCTGTAATCTCTTCCAGATTAGAAGGTGTCTATGTTGGAGGCTCAGGTTAACATGGAGTGGCACCACAGGCGGTAACATGGAGGTGGACCAAATCCATCCATGCTCTGCCTTTCCCAGCTAGATTCCAACCCCATCTAGTCATGCCTCCACACCGAATTGCAGCATGTTGTGAGGTAAATCCACTTTAAATATTGGTCCACATATTTGGGTAGTAGTAATCACAATGATGACTGGTCATCAGGATTAACTTTTGGTTGGTGGTGTATGTGGTGGAAGGTGTTGAGGCTAGTGGGGGCATGTGTTTTGCGAGGGAGAGGGTGATGGAGGGATTGTTTTTGGTTTTGGGGATAGTGTTTCCTCCAAAACACTCCTCCTATGTCCACCTTACCAATGTAACCCTTCACATCACCAGCATCGATGACCTCTTCATCATTTATGGTGACCTAAAAATCCTCATGTATTCATTCCTGCCATCTGATGGTCCTCCTCCCTTCCTATCCTACATTTCAAAAACATATTATAATTAAAATTTGATCATATATGGGGTTGGGAGATGGGGGAGAGGATTCCGGTGTGGATGATATCCTACTTCTTTTCACTCTACAAAACCATTCATGAAATTGAAGACATCATCCTCAGTCGCAACTGACAAGATATTGTTCCCTACATCATTGAAATGCTATTTTCTTTCTAAAAAAAGTTTTTCAAATGAGAAACAACTATGGTTATTTAAGCTTAGATAATGACACAGATTTGGTGCACAAATTTTCTTGAAAAAATGACATTAATGTGGGATGGTTTATTTGAATCAATGTTGATAGAGGTGAGGTGGAGTATTGATTGAGGAAAACAACCATTTTGAGAATATTTCAAGAATGTATGGATGTATGTGTTAGGTTCGGTCATTCAATTTCACTCATACCTTTCCCTCATTCTAGATTTACACCATCAATAACTTCAATTGTTGAAAAAATGTCATGAAATTATCTGTTTTCCCATGATCATGTTTAGACTTTGGAATGATTTTGGAATATCTAAAGTAATTTCCTCTTATTGAATAAATTGGCATACTAATTACATATATGACTCAATTTTTTTATGTCCTCCATTAGGATGAAATAGAGATAAGGGATAATGAAAAATCAATCATATGTTAGAAGAATGATCACAATGTTAGTGAAGAAGATTCTTGGAAAAGAATGAGAGATATATTCTAATGTACTTGGAAGAAGATAAAACACATAAATTATTATATGAACATTTTATCATCTCCTATTATTTTAATTGAAATGAGTTTTATCCTTGATCAGATTTCATAATACATGTATCGGTATACAGACAGTTATGGAGCTCTAGATGGCCGATCCAATAATGTTGTTGCTTCAATGATTCTCGATCCAACATATTGAATACATATGGAAAATTGAAAAATATAGGTATATAGTTGAAAAAATAAAATTTAATATTATATAATAAATTACATAGGTTTTTATGAAAAGTATGTATTTGTATTCCTAAAATGTATCAATGATTTTAAGTTGATATTTATAGAAGTGTTCTAGATCTATCAGATGTTTCACTGAAAAAATGAAGATGATGAATACTAAAGCCTGGGTATTTTATTTGGTATAATTTCTTCCTCTCGTTACATCTGAATTTATATTTTATAAATAAAATTTCCAACATCCAAAAAATTAATGTAGGGATTTTAGGTGACATTGGGAAGCTAAAAACATTCAAAATCCATTGGGTATTTATTTTTATTCACAAAAACACAAAATTTGAATCAAGGGGATGCTTATTATTTGGGCATTATGGACACATGGTACCATAAACATGAAAAAGTTCTTATCACAATTCCAATAAATATAAATGTATTGTTGGGGTTAATCCATTAACCATTAAAACATCTCGGACCCACTGACATATATCACCATGTTACATATTCGGTATGATACAATTATAATGTTTCTGATAAGAATACAATATAGATTTATTATTCAATTGATCTACTAATAGCACAAAAATAGAAATAATAGAAAAGAAATACTACCAAATATAACGTGCTTCAGATCAATGTGATCCTACATGCATTGTGAGAACACCACCCAGGTGATTTTATTATTACTATGAAAAAGGAATGAAAAGAAATACATTCTCAAAGTATTAAGAAGAAGAACTAGATAAACTACTTCTGGAGGCCAACCCTAATGATCATGGTGGTGGTGATGAAACCCATCATGTATATTCAACATCATCCACTCCTGGATGTACTCACACACACACCCACGAAAGGATACAGTTCCAAAAAAGACAAAAATAAATTAATCGATATAAATCCAAGAATCAAAAACTGAAACCTTGTTATGATGAAGACATTTCATGATCTTGAACATCCTTTAGTGTGTAGTAGACCTAGACCCAGGATTGAGTTGATCTCCTTAGAATCTCCACCCGAGAGGTACTCCAGTTCTAGGAGGTGGCACAAACTCGATGGAGAGGCATGTGGATGGTCTGAGAACTCAGGTTCTCCCTCTTCTTTCACTGATATCCTCTATATGCAGTGAAGGATCCCCATGATTGGAGCTCACCAACTGAACCAGACCAAGAATAATATCCAAGATAGAATGGATGGATTCACTGAATCAAGGAAAGAAGGTGGAGTAATGATGGTATGATAGTGAAGCATTAAGAAGTGCATTCACACCACAGGATGAAATCCCTGTTAATAGGTATGATCCCAAGGGTAGTTTTCCTAAAAAAATATAACTCAATGTGTTGGATAGGTGGCACCATGCCTTTAACATAGAGGAGGAATCCTAGATCACAATTGTGCCAAACAAGCACAATAAGGAGCATCCACATCCATCATATCACCCACGATCAATGTTCCAAAATTCATTTTCTTATAAATGTAATTAAAATAAATATTTATAGTAAATAAACGTAGGAAGCGTAAATTGGATAGTCCCCATGTAATTATTACACCCCATATGGCATGAATACCTTAAGAAAATCTAAATGGATCATGAGAATAAAAATAGAGGAATTAAATTTCCACATGTGTAGGGGCATAAAAAAATATCCACCTTCTAATTTAATGAATTTTATAATGGTGTTCTCGCATCCTAATTTATATAATTGGGAATATGTTCATTAATTTATGGTAGTGCTTAAACATAGACAATGGAAAGACCTTAATCAAACTATCAGCTAGATTGTCCCTAAAATGTATCTTAGTGACACTCACTTTCCCAAATTCTCTAAAATCCCAAAAAAATTGGATCTTATGTAAATATTTGTGGATCTACCATCTAATACATAGTTCTAATATAGATATAATTCTAATTTTCTATCCTAGTGGACTACTATACTATCATTAGATAAAGATAACATAGAAATAATACCTTTCATCCATATAGTCCCCATGATAGGTTCTGTCATTACTTCATACTATGCCTCAGTAGTGGAGTGAGAAACCCCAGATTGTGAATTTCATTTTCGGGAGACTAGTACTCTATATGTAATAAATAAGAAACCAGTTAGTTACATTCATGTTTTAATATTTTCAGCATAATCAGAGTCAATGAAACTAAAAATTTTATCACTAAAATTTCTATATTAGACATTATCAAATGCACATTTTTTCAGACATATATACATCATTTAGGAGGCACATCAAATCAAACTAGTGAGTCTTACCATGTTTCCCCATAAACCTTCTCAAAATTCAAACAACAAACACTATATCTAGTCTTGAAGAGACCATATCAAACATAAGACTTCCTACAACACTAGCATATGGAATCTAATTCATGAAGGAATCCTCATCATTATTTCTAGGGGATTTTTAAAAATATAATTTAAAATTTTTTCCTAAAGGAATATTAACAACATTAATGTTCTCAAGCTGATTCAATTTTAATACCTTTTTAACATAATAAGAAAGAGATAAGTGCAAGGTTCAAGCCTTCATATATCTAATTATGTTTATACCCAATATCTGATTAACGTGTCCTATGTATTTCCTTTTAAATACATATTTCTACTGGTTCTTTACTGAATTTATAGTCTTCACATTTTTACAAATTAAAAGCATTTAATCTACATATAAAAATAGATAAACAAATTCATGTTTTACCATTTTATAGAATACACATGAATGAAACATACTTTGGAAAAAAAATATCAATAATAAAAGAATCAAACCTTTTCTTCCATTTCTTACAAGATTTTGTAATCCCATTTAAATACTTCTGAAGAAGAAAAACATTACTAGTTTTAAAAAGATTTGAAAATACTTCAGGAGGATTCATATAAATTATTTTATCATTGGTACCATGAAAAAAATATTTTTTACATCAAATTATTCAAGATGAAAATCAAACATGGCTAAAAAAAGAATCCTTATAGTATATTTTTTAACATCTAGGGAGAAAATATATATATAATTAATACTTTCACATTAAATAATGTGTTTAGAAAAAATTCGGGATTTGAATTTGATTTTAGTTTCTCCCACATTATTTTCCTTATTATTATTTATCCACTTAGAACCTAAAATCTTTTGGTTATTAGGTTTGGAAACAACAACCAAAGTGTTGTTATCAAGGAGTGAATTCATCTATTCTAGAATAGAAACTAACCACATAGTGGATTATTTAGACTTATAGGCTTTCTTATATGTTTTAGGTTCATCATTAAACAAATAATGAGGAACATTAAATGAATATAAAGAAATATCATCCTAATTGAAGTGGGATAGAGGAAAAATAACTCATCTCTTTTTATCATAGGTGAGATGATAACTTCTCAGATTATCTAGTTCATCTATTACAAGTTCAGAATCCAAATCAAAATTAGATTCTACTTGATTATGGGGGATGGGAGGAATAAAACCAGTCCCGAACTTGGATTGGGATTGGTCTTTGGATTTCTATAGAACATCAATACCTGTGGGTGCTGGGGATCTAGAGGATTCTACATTGTTATTAAGAGTCTTTATATATTCTTTTTGTATACCATTGGAGATACCATACTCATGAATCACTAAATCTCGAGTAACTATGCACTTTTCATAACTTGGTTATCTATCCACTTATGATACCTCTTAACCCCCTCTAGATAACCCATGAATATACACTTCACATCCCTAGGGTCTATATTATTTGTACATGTATGAGAATAATATATGGATCTAAATATCCAATAGTGTGAAAGGCTTGGTTGTGGAACTTTCTAATGCTCTTATGGTTGTTTTTACAAAAGTTAGCATAGGATGTGAAATAATTAATTTTATAGACTTCGATAAAGGTAGCCTTATCCTAGAAGGACTTTGGGAGTTTTGAGTGATATAGAATGCATATAATCATCTCATGAACATTCTTATCCATATTTTCTACTAATCCATTTTATTGTGCTGTATCCACAACAATTTGGTAACTTTTTATATCTTCATATTACAAATATTCAATGAATTTAGTGGAAAATATTCTAAACTATTATCGGTTCTTAAGGCTTTGAGTTTCATACCAGATTCACTATCTACCATAGCTTTACATTTTGTAAAATTATGAGAGGTCTCATATGTATGTTTGAATATTTGAATCTTGACTTTCTTAGCGTATTCATTAATAAAAGACATGAAATAAAAACCTCAACCATGGGAGGTGACCCTAGAAGGACCCCAGAGATCATAGTGGACA
Source organism: Viscum album (assembly GCA_963277665.1). Lineage (NCBI taxonomy): Eukaryota > Viridiplantae > Streptophyta > Magnoliopsida > Santalales > Viscaceae > Viscum > Viscum album. Next base: position 350,544,226 of record OY728140.1, read on the forward strand.
CACTCAAGGGGTTATTTATCCTTATACATTGACATACTAAAACTAACTCTTCTATAACTTCCATATATACAATATTCAAAAAAAGTAAGACTGTTATGAGTGACAATACTTAGAAGACCATATTTTTATGTTCATCATTACCTATGGAAATACCATGACCAAACTTCTATTCCAAAGGGTGGTTCTATTATGTTATGAATCACAATAGGTTTTTAACTGACTTCTAGAAAACTTACCATCTAACACATAAAGGAAAACATAAATATTTTCTTTCATGATAGTGAGGGATCCTCGAGCAACCCAGAGACTCTTAGAGTCTGATTTACAATGTGTATCTCTTCTGGTCCAGGATTCTTAGGGAACAGAGGTTTATTTTCATTTTGGGTACCCACCAAACCTCCTCATTAGTTTTAACAGTCCTGTCCTAAGGATCTAATTAAACCAATCCTATTACCATAATAAGAATGATCTTGTTATTCCCTAAAAATACCACACTAGAATTAATTTCTCTCAACCCAGTGAATAATTACCTCCTATGACACGTGTGGAATGAAAATCCAAAATCATGGATCCCTTCATTAGATATTGTAATTTTATAAATATTTAACTCTTAAAAAGTGAAAAAAACCCTCTATACTAAAAAATAATGGTCATTACTATTGTCTCTATAATATCATTTCCTATTAGGTAAATTCCTCTTATTGTGACCAGGTTGTTTTCATTGAAAACACTTGATTATTTTATTCTTAGATGTAAACCCTTTCTTCTTAGACTGACCCCTTTCCTTCCTCATACCCCTATACTCACTTCTACCCCTAGATTCACTTATATCCCTAATTTTAAAACAATTTAACTTATCTTTAACACTTCCCTTACCTTGAAGGTATTTTGAGAGTAAATCATGTTTAACTTATTAGAGAGTAAGGGTAAATTTTCTATACATCATAGTATATTTAACAGAATTAAAGGTTTTATATAATGATGTCAACAGTATTATACCCTGATCTTCATAATATAATTTTAATTCTATGTTGTCTAGATCTAACAATAAATTATTAACATCATCATTGTGTACCCTGAATTCAGTTCCAAGATGCATTCTGAAAGTATATAATATAATTTTTTTGTATAATCTACCAACATGATACTTAGTCATATAAAGGTATTCATGTCTATAACGTAAACCAATAGTAGAAGAATCATAAGCAACTTCTATAAGGACATTATCCCAAAAAGATAAAAGAATGAATCTATGAGCCTTCCAAAGGGGTTCTTCAGGGACATAAACATATTTATTTCAGTCTACCCATTCAGGGAAAGGGTCGTTAATTTATTTTTAGGACCATAAATGGAATCAATTAAATCATTTTGATCTAGAAGGGTCTTCATTTTAATCCACCGTTGATTAAAATCAATTTCACCATCAAATTTATCAATATTAAATTTATTATATCCCACTATCTTCATTTAAATAGTCTATAAAACCCTTTTGGGGGGTTAATCTATTAACCCTTAAAACATCCAGAACCCACTAACATGTATTATCAGGTTCTAAATTCTGTATGATAGAATTATAATTATTTTTTATAATAATATAATATTTTTTTTTATTCAATAAATTTTCATAAATCATAAAAATAGAAATAATAACAAAGAAATAAAACAATATATAATGATATTTATATCATCATGAACTTACTTGAGCATCAAGAAAACCACCAAGGTCGATGTTTTATTACTAAGAAAAAGTCAAACAATGAAATACAGACTCCAAGTTTTAAGAATAAAAACCAGATAAACTATCTGAGGGGGCTAGACCTGTTGAACAAGGTGGTAGTGATGAAACTCATCATGTAGAGTCAAGATTATCCACTCTTAGATGGACTCACACACACACAAACCAAAAAAGGATACTATTACAAATACGATGGACAGAAATTAATCACTATATATCCAAGAATCATAAACCGAAACATGGTTAGGATGAAGAAAAGTAAAGATCTGGAACCTTCTTTAGTGTATAGTCATCCTATACCCATGATTCAGTCAATCTCTTCCAAATCTCTACCATAGTGGTAATCCAATTCTAGTAGGAGGCATAACGTCGATGAAGGGGAGTTCTAGTGGTCGAAGAACACTTTTTCTCCCTCTTCTTCCTCTGAGATCCTCTCTATGCAATGAAGGATCCTCACACAAGGAGCTCATAATCCAAACAAAACCAAAAAAAACACTAAGAAATATATATTCGATTCCTTGAATCAAGGAATGTTGGTGGAGTAATGATGGAATTACATCAGAGCATAAAGTAGTGTAGGCACACCGTGGGATGAGATACCCGTGGATAGCTACGATGTCATGGGAAGTACACCTAATAGAGGATGACATAATGGGTGGGGTAGAAAGTTCTATGACATTGGTACAGAGTTGATGACCTAGATCCTAGCCAAGCGAAACAACACAATAGGGAGAATCCACAATCTTCAGTTCTCCCATAATCAATAGTCTGAAATTTTTATGCTTTTACAAGTATGAAAAATAAATATTTCCAGTAAATAAACATAAACATTGTAAAATAAACAATCCCCATGTAATAATTACACCCCATGAAACCTGAATCTCTTATGAAAATATGAATTCATTATAAGAATAAAATTGATGGAACTAAATTGCAACATATATAGGGGAATAAAACAACATGTATAATTCATTACAACAATGAAAGAGAAAAACACATGGTAGTGGTTAATACAATCCCAAGCCTATAAGAATTCTAATAGGAGTAGAAACAAATCACTATCAAATATGAACTAATTACTAGTAATAACAAAACATGAGATAAAATTAAAGATTCAACAAAAGTAAATTCTAGAAAAATGTACATTTAAAAAATCATAATATCATATATACTTTAATACAACATCATCATATACTGATAAAATAAGAGAAATATATAAATCAAAAATCTTCAATGTAAACAAATAAATCCAAAGAAAATTTGAATAAATTCATGATGCTTCACACACTCATAGATTTACATCGTTGAAGTAGAAAAAATTGGATAGTAGTAGAAAAGACATGATAATTTACATGCTTTGACTAATTAGCCTAAATGAAGACAACATGATCATCACAATATTAACTATGAAATGGGAAATGTTTTGGGTTTATCCTTTGAAAAAAAATCTCAAGTAGGATATTTTTGAATTTACTATGAGAAATTTTTGCTTGAAAAACTGTTAATCTCTTGGAATGGAAATCTATGGAAGCAATACTTGAGAAACTGGATAAAGATATTACAGCATCTTTATAAATGGATTGTGTATCCCTAATGTTCCTTTATCGGAAAAATATGAATTGAAAAAGTCCGTTGAATATGACTAGATAGAGATTATCTGATGAGGTCTAGCACAAATTATTGGACAATGTCCAATGGATGGAGTCTAGTAAACTAATTCTAATGAAGGTGATCAAACATAGATCATCAAATGGACTCCAAAACAGATGATCAAATAGAGTCCATCAGACATAGTCCATCAGACCATGTTCTGGTGGGTATTTCATTACATGTGAACTATTCTTATATTCATCAGAAGGGACCTTGTGTGCAATGAATCAAATTTTCTATATATTATTTTTAGATATTGTATGGATTATTTTTGAGACTAGTAACTAATAAAACATGTGATTCTGATTCCTAGTGTGTATGGAATAAATACATGAAAAATATTAAATATATTAAATATAATGTGTGCAAATATTTCTTGAAGAAGTGTAATAACTTCTAAATAGGTGCCCATATCAGATTTCTGAGGGAACTGTTGTCTTTAGAGCATAGCTTTTACTTTATGCATGACATAACCTTTTCGGTGTCGGGATTTGTGGTAAATTCTGTATAGGAGTAAAATAAATAAAACTATTTAATTTATACATTCACACAGCAACCAAAATTCATTTTTAAGAATATGGTTATTAGGGAATTCTAGGATAATCCACATAACCCTGGATATATTGGAGAGATAATTTGAGGATTTCTCATAGATGAATAGTTTCATGATCATGGATAAATGATCGATATAAAATAGAATTGAAGGATCTCACCAAAAATAATGGCATAAGCTGTTTCTTCATCAACAATTAATCAATATCAAGTTCTGATGTTTGTTTTCATTGGATTATTTCCCCATTTATGATTACATTGACAAATTTGAATCCATTAAATAAATAATTGATTCACAGATCATTCATGTTGTGGAATGGGTTAGTTTATTTTTTTAATTGGTATAATTTCTTTATGATTATTTCATTATCTGTTCATATTTCATTCTAATGGAATCAAATCAATATTTACATGTACATCAACTGAGTTTTGTCCTTCATGATTGTTCTTTGTGATTTTCTCCCTCAATTATACAATAATTGAGGGAATTATTGACTGTAATATGGTTCGACATATAATGAGGAAATAGATTTATTCACACATGTTTCATGGTCAAACAGTTCAATATTGTAGATCTGGGGTCAGGACAACATGACGGAGGTGCGATGATGGAAGAGGCAGTAGATTAGATGGTGTTGTAAGGACCATGACCCCAGTTTTCGAGAGCTAATGCCTTAATTTATTCCAATTATATAATAAACAAGTGTCATCCCAAATGACTTAATATTTTAGTAGTTTTGGAAAACTAGTTAAAAACATATGTTTTAAATTACAAATTTAAATGAAAAACAACATAGCAACTCCACTGGAAACATACATAACTCCTATATTATCCCTACAGAACATTCATAATACACATATCTGCATCTTGGAAAAAAATAAAAAATAAGAAAGGGGTGAGCTCATATGATTATTAAGGGTAAGTAATACAGTGGAAGATAATACAAACAATAATTCATGGTGAATGACTAAAAACACATACCAATAGAACACAATCAAGAGAATAATATAAATAAAATAAAACCTGAATAAATAATGACATATAAATAATCATGTGAGAATTAAGCTTAAACATGGATATTATTCTAGTTTAATAATAAAATGGATTATAAATTACTAATATCATAATGATGGAATTCATAATTCCAAACATCATAAACATACCGTTGAGGCCTTGGCCAAGACGTCTGAAAATAAATTGTTAGGGCCTCAGCCAAATCCATTTCTGTTTTGTCTCATGAGACTACCAATGAATTGATGGGATATAGTGGGCCCCACCCATCACTTAATAATTCTAATTAATTCCTCATATTAATGGGTTTAGACATTAATAACATATACATTTGAAATGTAAATAAATTTCCCCAATTTGTAAACATAATCACTAACCATTCTGAGTAGTATGGTGAATTGTATCAAGATAACACATCCACAATCCAACTAATAGAAAACCATTTAATAAAATATTGTATATGATAATCATTATACATCAATATCAATAAATAATATGATACAAAAATGTTTTTAAAAAATATTAAAATAATCTAATAAAATTATCGTGGAATTCTTGGGAGAAATACCATTATACTTTTCAAAGAAGAGATCTTTTGGAAAAAATCATTTGAATTTGTCATAATATTTTGTATAAAATCATAAATAAAAAAATATAGTTTTTCAGGAAAAAATTAGTTATTTTAGAAAAATATATCTGTCTTGAAACATATTGTGGATGGTACTTCAAAATGGGTAATAAATTGAGAATTCTCTTTTAATCAGGATTTCTTATTGAGAGGATTTGAAAAGGAAAACATATAAAATATGTGATTACCCATAAAAAATGATGAACTAAATTAATTACATGATTCTAAATTAACTAAAAATAATTTAGAATAATTATATTAAAATAATAAAGAAATTAAATTGTCATAAATAGATTGATAACATAACCTGGATGTAAATGGACGTTCGGGTAGAAATCCTTACCTTATGCATGAAAATGTTCTGCATTTGTACTTAATGTCATCAATAATTAAATTATATTAATTAATAAATTAATTATGGACCTATTAAACATGTAAATTATTTTTTATAATTTTATTAAGTGCATTTATTGTGTTTTTATGAGTTATGAGATCCAATTTCGTCATTCGGGAGTGTTCTTTTCCTTGGTTTTCATGATCGGTTTACCTTTACATGTAAATGAAAGATCATGTAAAATGGTAATAATTTTCCAGAATTGAAATTATATGTAATTTATGAACATACATATTATTTAATTTTCATATATATTATTATTTTTCAGATGTGGGTGTTATTCATTAGATATAACTTTAATGGTAATTGTTTCGATTATTTTAATGGTTTTTTGATCGTCACAAACTCGTTTTGTCTTATTAATTAATATAATGTATATATACTTGTTATATAATAATATATAACATATAATAATTATAATAAAATATTTTTTAACCATAATTATGGTTTTATAACCTGCATTTAATGAGTTAATGGAAAATGAAGTCGCATCATCCATGATGGTGGTAAATTGGCACATCATGAATAATGTTTTCATTTTTAGAATAAATTGTGGAGGAGAAGGGGTATTATGATGGATCATCCATAAACATAATAAAATTAAAGTACATATAAGATAATGGAGTCATCATTCATGTATTTATAGAATATTTGAGGATATAATAAAAAAATAAATTAAAATAAATTGAAAGAGAACGAAAAATGATATACCTCTTGAATTATTCCCCTTGAGAATATCTTTAAGAACATTGAAATTGTATTTCGATTAGACTTGGAAGAACATATCAGAGGGTGATAGTATTGGTAGAAGAAATTGTAAGAATATAAGAATGTGTTAAGGATTTTTATGTGTGAAGAGAAGAGGTGGTGAGGGGTGGTATATATAGTGGGAGGAGATGAGTGTTTTTGAATATTTATTCATTTGTTCATTATTTTAGCTTAAGACTATGAATAGTTTGACAATTATAACTAAATATATTAAAATAATGAAAGGTAGTTTTATATTTTGGGATTACATATTCCATACATAATATATTACTCAATAATTCATGTATTCATTAAATACAGTAAATTATTGTATTTCACTATTCAACAAAAATTCATGAATTTTTGAAAAATCCCAAAAATTCACCCTATACATTTTATGAAATGTATAATTAAAAAGCTAACTCAATTTTATGAAAATTGTTTTATAAATATGGGGAATTTATTTTTCAAATAAAATAATCATTTACTCAAAAATTATCAGTTCTAATATTATAACTATTTTTATGAAACTTTGAAAAATTAGTTAAGGTCAAATAAAATTATCATAAAATCATAAAACAAAAAAATATTAATTTATTTGCCTATTTTATGATAATATAGTTTCTATTAAATAATTATATTAATTATAAAATTATAATTAAATATTTAGGACATACAAAAATACAAACAAATATTTTGTCATTTTTCAAAAAACTTATTTACTTATTCCTTGATATAAATATACCATATTTTAATTTATAAGATACATAAATTTAATTTACACTTTATTAGGTTATTTTACTATTGGATTAGTCATAATACTATTTCTTATGGTCAAATTACTATTCCAATAGTCATATTTAATTGTATATTACGGTTTTAAACATGGTGTTGTGTGAAGCATAAACTATCAAGGATGAAAGATGTTAAAAAGGACATTCCATAAGATCTTGGGGTGTTATATTCTCCCCTCCTACAAAAAATTCATCCTTAAAATTTCTAGAATGTCACCTCATATAAATATTTGAGGAGTGCTTCAACATAAATTCCTATAGTTCTCACCTAACCGCTTTAATTTTTTGATTTTTCCAAAGTACATTTACCAACCGAGTCATATGATTCCTCAACCCCATCTCTCTAGTTCTTAGAATCAAGATATAATATTTACAGTAAGATAAATCATGTTCCAACTATATTCCTTCAGAAGTGAGGACATGTGTTGGGTCTGGCATTACTTCCTTAACAAAGAGGTGTGGAACACATTGTGTAAATTTGAAAGGTTTTGTGAAATATCCCAATGATTATCCAAAACCCCAATTACCTCTTATATTTTAAATGGTACAATGTACCAAGGGAACTATTTCACTTTCTTTCCAAATCTTAAAATACACTTCCCTGAAGATACGTTCATAAAAACCTGATCTCCTACTAGAAACTCAAAATCCTTTCTTTGGATATCAGTATTAATTTTATTTCTACTCTAATCCACATTGATATGGGTTTGAATAGTTATTATCTTTTCTATTGTTTCCTTCATAGGTTCTTGGCCAACAAGCTTACTTTCACAAAATTCATCTTCATAAGTTAGCGTATGACTTGTCTTTCCATAAAATGCCTCATATGGTGCCATTTGAATACTTTAATGGAAACTATTATTGTTAGAAATCTTTAAAAAAGGTAAATAATTATCCCACATACCTTTAAAGTCAATTCATAATGACATAAACATGTATTCTAATATTTATATCATCCTTTTTTACTAACCTTTAGTTTGATGGTGATAAAAAGTACTCAAATGAAGCTCAATGTCAAAATATTTTTACTGAATTTTCAAGAATTTCGATGTAAATCATGGACCATGGTCATAAAAATAGAAATAGGTTCTCCATGATGTCTTAAAACATCATTTATATAGTTTTATGAAAGGTGTTCCAGTGTAAAATCCTCCCTAATAGTGAGGAAATGTGATGATATGGTAATTCGATCCATATTTACCCATATTCCATCATTCATTCTTAGATAATCCAGGAACAAATTAAACAGTAATGTCATCCCATTTCCATATAGTAATAGGAATAGGTTGCATGAATCCTTTAGGATTTTGTTGTTCAGCCTTCACATATTGACAGACTAAACATCATGATACATAATCAGCAATTTCCCACTTCATATTAATCCACTAGAAATGTTCCTTTAAATCACAATATATCATAGTGCTACCGGGGTGTATAAATAAATTATAGCTATGATAAAAATACATTAATTACCTTTCTATATTTTTTATATTGTGAACACAAGATCTCTTCCATATTTTCAAACTCCATCCTCATATATGAAGTCAATAAACTTCCCATCATTCACAACATTAATTTTCATTTTAAAATTCTTATCATCAATTTGAGAACTTTTAATACTTTCACATACTAATGGTTGAAAAAACAATTGAAAAGTAATGATGTTTCAGCTTCGTTGATAATTCACATATCCATCTTTTCCAGATCAATGTACACATGGTCCTTGTCAATCCTTATCTTGTTCAGAACTCCATGATCCATCCTGAACAATGAATCTGCTACCTTAGTCACCCTCCCTAGAAGGTAGTGTATTGAACATTCATAATCCTTGAGTAGATCGAGCCATCATATTTGCCTCATGTTGAGTTATTTTTGTGAGAAGATATATTTCAAGCTCTTTCTATATATACATATCTCACATCTTTCCCCATAGATATATTGTCTCTATATTTTGAAAGTAAATATTACAACTTCTAACTCAAGATCATGATTTATATTGTTTTTTTCATCTGTTTTTAATTTCCTTGATGCATAGACAATAACTCTATCATTATACATAAGGAAACAACAAATTAATTTCTTTGATGTATCACTATAAATAAAAAATCCACAATTTCATGATAGTAGAGTCAATATCGGAGAATTTTATAATATCTACATTAATTCTTCAAAGGATTCTTAAATTTAGTTTTTCCATATAATCTTAACCCATTTATGAGTAATCATGGTTAATGGGTCAGCTAGTGTGGAAACATTCTGAATGAAACAATGATATTAACTAGTTAATCTAATGAAACTACACACCTCTGTTATGTTGTTTAGTGTAGGACATTCTCATACTGCCTATCTCTTCACATGACCTACTTAGATTTCATCCTTAGAGACAATATGGCCAAGAAATGAAACTATTTTAAGCTTGAATTCACACTTTATAAACTTTTCAAATAACTCTTTTCTTTTAATAGTCTCTAGAACAACCCACAAGTGGTTCCCATGGTCCTCTTAGTTTGTAAAATATAACAAGATAAGCTCATTACATAATACAAAAAACTCTTCAAGATATTCCTTGAACACTCTATTCATTATATCCATAAAAATTGAGGATAAACTAGTCTGTCCAAATGGTGTTACTATAAACACCTAATGTTTATACCTCGTTCAAAAATTTTTCTTTTGAATATCTTCCTTCCTCACAAACAATTGATGATATCTAGAGCGAAGTTCAATCTTTAAAAAATGTTAATCTCTATGAATTTGATAAAAAATATCATCAATTTTAGTGAGAGGATACTTTTTCTTTATTGTAATAGTATAGATTTCCCTATAATCAGTCTCATGGATCCATATTTATTCTTGAAATAGAGAATATGGTATCCCCTTGGAGAAACACTAGTGTGAATAAATCAATTATCACTCATTTAATCTATTTATTTCTTCTAATCTACTAATTCTACAGTGGCCATTCTATAAGTTGTCCTTGATATGTATTTCATGAGGAATTAAATCAATATAGACTCAACTTCGCATTCTATAGGATGTCTAGTTAAATCCTCTATAAATAAATCAATAAATTATTACACAATTATGAAATTTTCAATTGGAATATTTATTTCCTCTTATATAGATTATGTTTTCTATTCCTCCCCAAGAATTTCATTTATAGAAGCATATGGAATTTGAACTAGATAAGAACAAGGTGATGAAGTTTCATCCCTAGCGATAAGGGATTCTATATCTTCCTCCCATATTTTAACTTCCTTATTCTTGAAATATATTTTCACATCATATTTTGAAATCCTTTATATACCAAGGATTGTATAAAATAAATAATAGGTTTTATGATAATTTTTTCAACTAATGCTTGTTTATGTGTCACAAATGAGATAAGACGACACATTTTTATTGCAATGATACTTCCCTTAGGAGATTTGACTGAAAACGTCTTTATTAAATCAAAATTTAAATATCTACTTTTTATGGAAAACTTGGAAGATATAAAAGAATGTGATGATATAAAAAAAATAAAGCAATGGATAATCTTGAGAAATTCAATAAAGTACCCTATGCCACATCATGAGGAGCTTCAACCTCCGCAGTTCTGATTGCATATTCTTAGCCTTTCTCCTTTTTCTTTTTCTAGGGAATGCTTCCTGGATGCTTAGGTAAATCATTTGAAACGTTTCCCATATCCCTAAATTTGTATCATTAAATATTGGGAGCTTATTTATTTCCCATTCAATCATGGGTTTGGTGGAATTTTTTCTCCAAAATTGAAACAAACTCCTATTCCTTTTAAGAAGGCTCTAGGGTGTTTCCTTCCACAAGTATCACACATTATAAAATTCCATTTTTTATGCTTACCTTTATCCATTCATTTCTCCATCACCCTCTTCTTATATTATTTTCATTTAAATTCACAATACATAGATAATTATTTAACTTTTATGATAGAATATGAGACTATATCTTAATATTATGAGAAAATTTGGGGTACCAGTTCCCCTCATAGGAATGTTTTTAAACCATCAAAGAATCAATAAATCATGCTGCTAGGATTACTTATCTAATTATAATCATTTATTTCTATCCTTGTAAATTTTTCTTCATACATCACAACATTTTCATCTTCATTTTGTTTCAAAAATAGAAATTACCTCTCCATATATACTCATTGTTCGCGAAGGAAATATTTTTCTAGAAAAATTTCCTTAATATATTTCCATTAAATATTTTTTATTTTTTTCTCTTCATATTTTTTTGAATAAATGACATGAATTGATTAGAATCTCTCGAGAGAGAATAAATTTCCATGATAACCTTCTCCCTTTGATTTATTTTCTACGAGATAAATTTATTCTCTAAAGAACATATCCGCTGCTACACCACAAATTGGTTTTTAGACTAATTTAATGATGGAGGTTGTTGTTTCATAAAGTGGTCTAACATTACTCCTCCATATTGTGGATAAGGTTGATTCATATGACTATGGTTGTCGGTTATAACCTTAGTATGATGTCCCAATGTAGTAATAATTTGTTCAACACCAATCGTAGCTCCAGTACCAAAATCATTATCTTGTATAGGTAGTAAATCCCTACATGGGATACATGTGTTTATATAGTATACATTACTTTCACTAGGTTCTATTTTCAAAATAATTTCATACACTAAATTATCTTATTAATCATAATTCATAATTTCAAACAAGAAAAACAGTTAATATAAATTAGAATTTATGAATAGCTAATCTCATAATCATAAAAATGGTTTCTTTGGGACATATTTACTTTTAAATCATTCATAATGGTTTGTAATGAAAATATGAATTATCCTTAGCATATCCCTCGAGAGTTTCAAACTAAGTGCACAGTAAGTCCCATTTTCATGTACCAGGTTATCCCGAGTCATGACTGATGCACATTTTTGGATTTTGTCCCCTATGTGCATCTGTTCTGGAACCACAACCACTTGTAATATATAGATATGGATGTATTTCTACGAAGACCCACATAATACATACCTTTCTAAAATTATATTATTTTCTTCTACGATTATCCTCAATGTATATATTATGGTAATGTTCCCTAATATTTTTTTATCTAAATATAGTTTCGACGTTTTCTACAAAACTTCCTCTAATACCAACATTAAAGACCTCAACCATAGTTGTATAGATTTGGTGCCATACATTATTAAATTGGTATAATAAAAAAGGAATTTTCATCCTGAAGGACCAAATAGTTTAGTAATTTTCGAAATCAAGATATAAATTTAAGATTTACATTAGAACTTGAAAGGAAAATAGCATAAAAACTCCACTGGAAACATCCACAACTCCTGGATTAACCATGTGGGCCATTCATAATATACATCTTCACATCCTGGTGAAAAATAGAACTTTAGAAAGGGGTGATATCTTATTCTTATAAAGGGTATGTAATACTTTTAAATCTAATAAAAACAATAATTCATAGTGAACGACTAAAAGCACATGCCAAAAGAAACTAATCATGGGCATAATATGTACAGAATAAATGATGAATAAATAATTCTATATAAATAATCAAATGAGAATGAATCTTAACTATGAATATTCTAATAGTATAAATATCACATGGATTATCAGTTAATAATATAATAATAAGGTAATGAATAATTTCTAACATCATAAACATACGGTTGAGGCCTCAACAAAGACATTTGAAAATAAATGTTTAAGGCCTCAACAAAATCCATTTTTTTGTCTCATGAGACCAACCAATGTAGATAGGGGATATAGAGGTCCAAACACATCACATAATAAGTCCAATTAATTCCAATTATGAATGAGGATAAACATAAATAACATACACATATGAAATGTAAATAACTTTCCCCAATATGTAAACATGATCACTAACCATTCTTAGTAGTATGGTGAATGGTATCAAGATAGCACACGCACAGTGAAACTGATCATAAAGCATTTAATAAAATATGGTAAATGATAATAATAAGATATAAATCTCAATAAATTATAATATTAAACACAGGTATTTAAATAGATTAAAATATTATAATAAAAACATCTAGGAATTCTTGGGAGAAGTACCCTTTTACTTTGCAAAGAAGTAATCTTTTTGTAAAAAAATCATTTGTAATTGTCATAATTATTTTTATAAAACCATAAATGAAAAAATATAAATTTTCATGAAAAAATTAGTGATTTTATAAAAATAATGGTGTCCTCAAACATATTATGTATGGTCCATGAAAATGGGTATGAAATTGAGAAGTTCACTTTAATCGGGCTTGCTTATTGGGAGGAATTTGAAAGGAAAACATAAAAAATATGTATTTACTCATGAAAGAAAGATTAAATAATATAAATACATGATTTTCGAACATATAAAAATAATTTATAAAAATTATATAAATTTGAATAATTAATGTTTTGTAAAGAGGAAGAAAACATAACCCTGATGAAAATGGAGGTTCGGGGAGAAACCAATACCTTATGTAAGAATGTGCTCTACACTTGTTCTTAATGTCCTCTATAATGAAATTAGATTAATGAATAAATCAATTAATGACTTATTCAAAATGTATGTGATTTTAAATAATTTTATTAAGTTCCTTTGGGGATTTTTTTATGAGTTATGAGATTCAATTTTATTGTTTGGGGGTGTTGTTTTCCTTGGTTTTCAGGATGAGTTTACTTTTACATGTATATGGATGATCTTGTAAAATGTAAATAATTTTGAAAAATTGAAAATATATTTTATTAATGAACATCCATAATATTTAATTTCTGTTATATATTATTTTGTTTCTAGATATGAGGATGAATCATTAGATATAACTTTAATGATAATCGTTTACATCATTTTACTGGTTTTTCGATCATCGTGAACTAGTTTTGTATTTTTAATTAATATATTCTATATATAATAGTTCCAAAATACTAAATTAATTATAATATTTATATTAAAATATGTTTTTACCATAATTATGTTTTTATAACCAGCCTTAATAGTGGTAATGGAAAATGAATATTCATCGTCCATGATGGTAGTAAATCAGCACATCATGGGCGATGTTTTATTGTTTTAGACTAAAGGGGGTAGGAGAAGGGGTTTGATGATGTATTTTCCATTAACATAATAAAATAATATTATGTATTATATTATTTAGTTAACATGATTGTTTGGATTGAATAAATAAGCATAGAATAAGAATAAAATAAATTTAAAAAAATTAAGGCAGTGAAAAAGGATTTACCTCTTGATTTCTTCTTCTTGAGAACTTCTTTAAATAACTTCGAAATGATATTTTGTTGAGACAATAAAGACCATAACTTGTGGGATAGGTTTGGGAGAATAAATGCGTAGAAAATAAGAAATATTTAAGGATTTGGAAGTGTGAGAAGAAGAGGTGGTGAGGGGTGGTAATTATAGTGGAAGGATAAGAGTGTTTTTGAATATTTTATTCATTTGTTTATTATTACAGATTAGGACTCTGAATAGTTTTTTCATTATCAATAAAAATATTAAAATATGGATGTATATTTTGAGATTATGGGCTTAAATCATCCATACATCATCTACTACTCAATAAATCCAATATTTATTAAATACATTAAATTATTGTATTTTATTATTCACCAAAACACCAATAATTTTAGAAAAATAACAAGACAATTAATGCTAACCATTTTTTCAGTGTATTGAATTAAAAAATAAACTCCATTTTATGAAAATAATTTTTCAAATATGAGAAATTTAATTTTTAAATGAAATCATCATTTACTAAAAAAATACTAATTTTAATATTATATCACTTTTTATTACACGTTGAAAAATTAATTATGTTCTCATAAAAATATATTATAATAATAAGAAATCAAGACATTTATTTATGATTATATTTTATGAAAATATATGTCACGACCCGTCCTCGGGGCCCGTGCCGTGACTACCCCAAACCCGCCTTTCATAGGCCAGGGGCTGGCGACTAGAACCAAAGGCGTAAAATCCCGATAATTGGGAAGACATTGCCTTTATAAAACAAAACAAGCACCACAGAGTACAAGCGGAAGTAAAACACTAAGTACAAAAAGAAGTACTGAAAAGTAATAAGGGGCCGGAAATACAAGCCCAACTATAAAGTACAACTCGAAAGGGAAAACAGCGACTGAAAAGTAAAGCTGCTACGCCGAGTTGTCCACTGGAAATCCCACCTGAAGGGTGGGTACAGATAGCTCCTCTGCTCCTCGGGTTCCGCCGTCCGCTCCGAGTATGTCCCGCCCAGTGGACCACCTCCGGGTACCGCCTCGTCGTCTAGTCCACCTCCAGGTACCGTCCAGTACTCGAACACTCGGCCTCTGTCAGTACTGGCCGTCGTCTGCAACCAACACAACGAGGTGCGGGCATAGCCCGTGCAGGGGTGAGTATAACGATACTCAGTAGGGACCCCGAGACCCTCAAGGTCTCACTAAAACCACAAGGATAACCACAAGAAGATCTCAACAGATAAACTCTACTTAGGTATATGCCCATACATATACCTAAGTTATCAAGTAACCCATCTCAATCATGAGGAAACACAAGGATCATGAGATCAACGGATAACCACTACCCAGGTATATGCCCATACAAATACCTAAGTTATCAAGTGACCCATCTCAATCATGAGGTAAACACAAGGTCAAAAGTCTCAGCTCAAACCAGGATTTTCATTATCGAAACCGTAACTGCTGAAGAGCTCCGTCTCTAGAGTGTACAGTGGTCCTGTCACGACTCCGAGGTACTGCTCACTAACCTAAGACTGCTGAGGTACTCCTCCTGTCGAGTACTGTGGGTTTGCGGCCAACTACCTAGCGCTCCGTCCGCTGAGGGTCTGTCGCCAAATACCGGGCGCTCGCCCAAATAGCCTACTGAGGTACTCCTCCTGTCGAGTACCACGGGTTTGCTGCCAACTACCAGGCGCTCCGTCCGCCGTGGGTCTGCCGCCAAATACCGGGCGCTCCGTCCACTGGGCTAGTCGACTCACTCCAAGTCGAGTCGGTCAAGCAGTCGTCAGGTCTCAGCCGGCTACACGGTCTCCGTACTCTGCACGCTCGTCTCCGGGAGGGTCCGCTCCACGAGCTACTGGTCGATACTCCAAGTATCACAAGTCCCGCAAAGAAGTATCTCAAAGGACCGTCTCGTCACAGGGGTCACAATGCAATAGACGGCGCGTCGATCGGACGCCCGGTCTGTAAGTTATTAGCCTTTTCGTCCCAGAGGCCCGGTTGGTTTCGTGTGTGAACCAATCCCGGCCGTATCACAACTGTACCCTGAACTCCCATAGGGTATACTCGAAGGGACCATTACTCAACGTAATCACCAACGCCGCTGACGGTTCGTCAAACGGACGTTCTGTCTGAAAGATATCAGCTTTCCCGTTCCAGGGGCCTGGTTGGATTTCGGGTGCGATCCAACCCGGCCACTTCTAACTGTATCCAAAACTCGGGCGAAGGATGCCAAAAGTTCCGTATCGTCAACAGGAAATCAACGCAACAGACGGTGCGTCGATCGGACGCCCGGTCTGAGAGTTATTGGCATTTTCGTCCCCGGGGCCCGGTTGGTTTTTAAGGCAAAACCAACCCGACCGTACTCCACCTGCGTCTAAACCTCGGGCGGAGTATGCCAAAAGATCCTTCTCACTAAGAGGAACACAACACAGCTGACGGCACGTCAATCGGACGCCCGTAGCTCATGATATGAGCGTTTCTGCTCCGAAGGCCCGGTTGGTTTCGAGAACGAACCAACCCGGCCGAACTCAAAGTAATCAGAAACCTTGAGTGCGATATACCGAAACGACCGTCTCGATCCAAGGATCACGTTGCCGCAGACGGTTCGTCATTCGGAGGTCCGAGGCTCAAGATATGGCCAAAAGACCGAGACTGGTTCGAAACGGGGGGGTCCGGGTCCGGGCCGACCCGGCCCGACCCCCCCTGGGTCGGCCCGGCCGGCGGCGGCGCAGCGGCGCGGCGGCGCGGGGGCCGCGGCGACCGCGGCGGCTTGGCGCCGCAGGTGGCTGCACGCGGGGGGAATTCAATTCCCCCGCTGATTGAATAACGGCGCGGCATATAGCCGCGCCCCACTTTGCAAAACCGCCCCCCCCCCACGTGGGGGGCTTGATTGGCAGGAAACGGGGGGGCTTTGCCCCCCCACAAGGAAACCGCCCCCTCTTAAAGAGGGGGGTTTAACGTGCTGGCCGGGGGATTAATTCCCCCGGTTTGATGGCATCCGGCCGGCCAGCTGGCCGGCCGGTTTTCTCCAACGGGACCGGAAAATCCGGTCCCCTCTTCGGCTTCCGACGCCGGCGGCCCGGCCGCCGGTCTTCCCAATTTTCAGCGTCCCGGAACCGGCCGCGGTGTTCACCATCTGGCGCGGTGCGACGGCACCGCGCCCCTCCGCCGCACCTCGATTCCTTTCAACGCGGCGCGACGGCATCGCGTTCTTGAAGATTTTTCCCTGGCGCACGCGCGCGATGGCGCCGCGCAAGACATACAATTATCCGCGTGGTGCGACGGCACCATGCCACCTTGCTTCCATCTGCAAGATAAATCAACATGAACGATGGAGGGGGGTTCGGCCGTGTTCATGCGGTCCGGCCCTCCTCACGTTAAATAAATACACAACCTAAAAATATTCAGTTGCCTCACGTTTAGACATGCTAAATCCTCGATCAAGAATGGAATAAATAATCAATAAATCAACAACCCCTACCTTGGGTATAAGTTCGAGGATTTGCCAACGTCTGCGGAAGTCGACGTCGCGGAGATCGGGCGTCGCGGTCGTCGTTCGTCAATTCCGTTGACGAAGAGATGCGTCCGATGTGATACGTCGTTGGCGAAACCTCTTATGTCGACGAAGGGAATCCGAGGAGGAAGCGGCGTTCCCTCTCGTTGACATGGAAGACGAAGAATAGCGGAGCGGCGTTCTTCGTCGGAGCTTGAGCGTTCTTCGTCAAGACTTGAGGAATGTCAAATAAAAAGAAAACAACGAACTCAAGAACCCCTACCTCGATAGTCGCACGTTGACGTAGTCGTGGAATATCGGTGTCGATTCCTTTGACGTCGGAGGAAGAGTCGTTGTCGATGGCGTTCGTCGCGGAAAACCGTCGCGGAAGAGACGACGCGGAAGAAGTACGTCGCGTCGCGGATACGGCGTCGCGGATGGACTGTGTTCTTCGGCGGAGAAGTTCTTCGTTGAAGAACGGCGTTCTTCGCGTTCTTCGTTGAGTTTGAAGAAGATGAAGAAGACTTCCCTACTCTCTCAAGGAGATAAAATTCTAACAAAATAAAATAAGACTCTTTCTTATTTTATTCACACAACCCAACCTCATTGAATTTCAAAGGTTTGAAATTCAATAACCACACACAACTCACCTCATTAACTCATTACATTTAAGTCATAGGTTTATAACTTAAGTTAACATAATTTAAGTGGGAGTTGAGGGGGTTTTAGAGGATATGAAGGGGTGGGGTTTGTGTGGGCCCCACCACCCTCATAACCTCCCATGGGAGGTTGGGTGGTTACCCAACTTCCAACAAGATATATCACTTAGAGTAAAATAATAAAAATTGTAGTGTAATTACAAAGTAAACATCCACAATTTTTTATTATCAACACTCGCATGAACGCAACTCCAGAACAGGAGTTCCTAAGCGTATACCGGCGCTACGGTTCCATCGGTGCCCTCGGATTTCAATTCCGAGCACCGGATCAAAAGTTAGGAATTCCCGCTCGTTCGTTCACTGAACGTACCTGAGCCAAACTTCGGAAATTGATTCCGGGCACTCCGGGCCTCGGAATCAGGTGCCGTCAGAAACCGCACTCTTGTAAAATTCTAAAGAAAATTAAGAAAAAATTTCCCTTGAATTTTACGGGTCTTTACATTACTCCCACCTCAGGGCTTTACGTCCCCGTAAAGATACATCAAAAACTAGGGAAACAAAAGAGGGTACTGAGCACGCATCAGAGCCTCCCGCTCCCATGTGCTCTCCTGGAGATTCCCGTGCTGCCATCTGATGCGCACTAGAGGAATCGATCGCCCACGCAGGACCCGCTCCTGTCGATCCTCTATCTCCACTGGGACCTCCGTAAAAGTCGCCCCATCATCAACGCCAAGCTCCCCATGGTCAAAGATGTGCGTCGGGTCGTGCACGTATTTCCTCAGCTGAGACACGTGGAAGACGTCGTGCACCCGGTGCAACTGAGGTGGCAGAGCCAGGCGATAAGCCACCTCGCCAACCCTGTTGAGGACATGAAAGGGTCCAATGAAGCGCGGAGGTAACTTGTTGCCTCGGTCAAATCTATGAATACCACGTCGAGGTGAGACCCGCAAGAAGACGTGGTCTCCATCCTCGAACTCTAGTGGCCTCCGCCTCTTGTCAGCGTATGACTCCTGCCGGCTCTGTACTGTCCTCATCCGCTCCTGGATGACCTGGACCTTCTCTGTCGTGGCCTGGACCATCTCCGGTCCCACCAGAGCTGCAAGATTTCTTCTTTGCCGAAAGAGAAATCTGGTCCCATCCCCTGGATGAACCACATTCTTTGCCTAATACAGTCAATCCTAACATTGATGATACTAATCCATACCAAGGATGACGTCGTAAGGCCTCGACGCTACTACTAAGAGATTCAACCGTTACTCTCGCCTCCAAGGGTTGAGTCACACTGTCGGCATCAGTGTGTGGTAACTGGATCTCCTCCAGTAGATGTCTCACAAGTGAGGGTCAAGTCAACAGTCAAAACTGGAACCTCTTAGTAACATCACGAAAGAGGAAAGGAACGAAAACATCACAAAGGTATGCGTCTTTTATTATTGGAGCTCATGGTACAAAGACACAAAAAAAAACAACATCAAACATTGAACTAAAAGTACAAGAGATGTATCCACTAGTTCCGCTCCTGTCCACCTGCTCCAAGAGTTCTACTGTTGCTCAAGCATTTGTCGCTGCCTCTATCTCGGTGGCTCTCCCAAAGCCTGCGGATCGGGAGTCGGACAGTCACGTGCCAGATGACCCTTTTCGCGGCATGAGTAACACAACCTGCTCCTTGCACGGCTAGCTCTATTCCCACTCCGGGTGCCCTGCACCACCGGTCCTAAAACCCGAGATCGCCCAACTGTTGGTCTGGTCCTCCTGGACCTCTGCATCATCTGTCTACTGCCCACAGATGACTCGGCTTCTGCTCGAAAAACACGTGGCAAAGGCAGCAGCTCCTGAACACGCTCGGGGTGTAGAGCTACTGGCACAAACTCCACCCTGAAGAAGGTCTCAAAGTCTTCCCATGTGAAAGCCATTCCATCGCAAAACTGGAACAAGTGGCTCCACCACCTGCCTGCTGCTGCCTGAAGAAGGATGGCAGCAAAGGTCACCATGAAGTCCGATGGCGTCCCCACTAGCCTGAAGACTCCCACCACAGCCTCCAGCCAATCCTCAGCCGCCTGCGGGTCCGTCTCTCCCCTGAACCTGGGTGGCCTCTAGCGCTGGAACTCATGCAGCGCACTCAAGCGTCGTGCAGCGTCTACTGCTGGGGCTGGTGGCATCGGTGGCCCAACGTATGGTAGTACCGCTGGTGCCTCCGCTGGTGCCTCAACTGCAAGAGGGCCCTGTACCGAAGCCTCGTCGCTCGACAGACTGTCATCACGCTCATCCCTCCGGGCTCTAGCTGGTCGTCTGAGAAAAGACATCCTGAAAGAAACAACGTAACACGATCAAACGATTATACCTGGTGAGCTGACCTGGTTTGAGCTGTTTAAAGGGGGGAAACCTTTGAAAACACACACGCAATCAGTGTTTTCGTGCACAAAGTCGGAAATCAGTTGTCAGGGTCCTGGTGTATGGATACGTCGGCCGCCCGCACCAACACTGGACTCCCTGAACTGAAAACCACACTCGGTACCCTTAACACTATTGCTACACAGAAAGAAAGATCAGAATCGGCGGTAGAACCGACCACCTCTGATACCAATTTGTCACGACCCGTCCTCGGGGCCCGTGCCGTGACTACCCCAAGCCCGCCTTCCATAGGCCAGGGGCTGGCGACTAGCACCAAAGGCGTAAAATCCCGATAACTGGGAAGGCATTGCCTTTATAAAAGAAAACAAGCACCATAGAGTACAAGCGGAAGTAAAACACTAAGTACAAAAAGAAGTACTGAAAAGTAAAAAGGGGCCGGAAATACAAGCCCAACTGTAAAGTACAACTCGAAAGGGAAAACAGCGACTGAAAAGTAAAGCTGCTACGCCGATTTGTCCACTGGAAATCCCACCTGAAGGGTGGGTACAGATAGCTCCTCTGCTCCTCGGGTTCCGCCGTCCGCTCCGAGTATGTCCCGCCCAGTGGACCACCTCCGGGTACCGCCTCGTCGTATAGTCCACCTCCAAGTACCGTCCAGTCCTCGAACACTCGGCCTCTGTCAGTACTGGCCGTCGTCTGCATCTAACACAACGAGGTGCGGGCATAGCCCGTGCAGGGGTGAGTATAACGATACTCAGTAGGGACCCCGAGACCCTCAAGGTCTCACTAAAACCAACAAGGATAACCACAAGAAGATCTCAACAGATAAACTCTACTTAGGTATATGCCCATACATATACCTAAGTTATCACGTAACCCATCTCAATCATGAGGAAACACAAGGATCATGAGATCAACGGATAACCACTACCCAGGTATATGCCCATACAAATACCTAAGTTATCAAGTGACACATCTCAATCATGAGGTAAACACAAGGTCAAAAGTCTCAGCTCAAACCAGGATTTTCATTATCGAAACCGTAACTGCTGAAGAGCTCCGTCTCTAGAGTGTACAGTGGTCCTGTCACGACTCCGAGGTACTGCTCACTAACCTAAGACTGCTGAGGTACTCCTCCTGTCGAGTTCTGCGGGTTTGCGGCCAACTACCTGGCGCTCCGTCCGCTGAGGGTCTGTCGCCAAATACCGGGCGCTCGCCCAAATAGCCTACTGAGGTACTCCTCCTGTCGAGTACCACGGGTTTGCTGCCAACTACTAGGCGCTCCGTCCGCCGTGGGTCTCCCGCCAAATACCGGGCGCTCCGTCCACTGGGCTAGTCGACTCACTCCAAGTCGAGTCGGTCAAGCAGTCGTCAGGTCTCAGCCGGCTACACGGTCTCCGTACTCTGCACGCTCGTCTCCGGGAGGGTCCGCTCCACGAGCTACTGGTCGATACTCCAAGTATCAGAAGTCCCGCAAAGAAGTATCTCAAAGGACCGTCTCGTCACAGGGGTCACAATGCAACAGACGGCGCGTCGATCGGACGCCCGGTCTGTAAGTTATTAGCCTTTTCGTCCCAGGGGCCCGGTTGGTTTCGTGTGCGAACCAATCCCGGCCGTATCACAACTGTACCCTGAACTCCCATAGGGTATACTCGAAGGGACCATTACTCAACGTAATCACCAACGCCGCTGACGGTTCATCAAACAGACGTTCTGTCTGAAAGATATCAGCTTTCCCGTTCCAGGGGCCTGGTTGGATTTCGGGTGCGATCCAACCCGGCCACTTCTAACTGTATCCAAAACTCGGGCGAAGGATGCCAAAAGTTCCGTATCGTCAACAGGAAATCAACGCAACAGACGGTGCGTCGATCGGACGCCCGGTCTGAGAGTTATTGGCATTTTCGTCCCCGGGTCCCGGTTGGTTTTTAAGGCAAAACCAACCCGACCGTACTCCACCTGCGTCCAAACCTCGGGCAGAGTATGCCAAAAGATCCTTCTCACTAAGAGGAACACAACACAGCTGACGGCACGTCAATCGGACGCCCGTAGCTCAAGATATGAGCGTTTCTGCTCCGAAGGCCCGGTTGGTTTCGAGAACGAACCAACCCGGCCGAACTCAAAGTAATCCGAAACCTTGAGTGCGATATACCGAAACGACCGTCTCGATCCAAGGATCACGTTGTCGCAGACGGTTCGTCATTCGGAGGTCCGAGGGTCAAGATATGGCCAAAAGACCGAGACTGGTTCGAAACGGGGGGGTCCGGGTCCGGGCCGACCCGGCCCGACCCCCCCTGGGTCGGCCCGGCCGGCGGCGGCGCGGCGGCGTGGCGGCGCGGGGGCCGCGGGGGCCGCGGCGGCTTGTCGCCGCAGGTGGCTGCACGCGGGGGGAATTCAATTCCCCCGCTGATTGAGTAACGGCGCGGCATATAGCCGCGCCCCACTTTGCAAAACCGCCCCCCCCCCCCCCACGTGGGGGGCTTGATTGGCAGGAAATGGGGGGGCTTTGCCCCCCCACAAGGAAACCGCCCCCTCTTAAAGAGGGGGTTTTAACGTGCTGGTCGGGGGATTAATTCCCCCGGTTTGATGGCATCCGGCCGGCCAGCTGGCCGGCCGGTTTTCTCCAACGGGACCGGAAAATCCGGTCCCCTCTTCGGCTTCCGACGCCGGCGGCCCGGCCGCCGGTCTTCCCAATTTGCCGCGGCCCGGAACCGGCCGCGGTGTTCACCATCCAGCGCGGTGCGACGGCACCGCGCCCTTCCGCCGCACCTCGATTCCTTTCAACGCGGCGCGACGGCGTCGCGTTCTTGAAGATTTTTCCATGGCGCACGCGCGCGACGGCGCCGCGCAAAACATACAATTATCCGCGTGGTGCGACGGCACCACGCCACCTTGCTTCCATCTGCAAGATAAATCAACATGAACGATGGAGGGGGGTTCGGCCGTGTTCATGCGGTCCGGCCCTCCTCACGTTAAATAAATACACAACCTAAAAATATTCAGTTGCCTCACGTTTAGACATGCTAAATCCTCGATCAAGAATGGAATAAATAATCAATAAATCAACAACCCCTACCTTGGGTATAAGTTCGAGGATTTTCCAACGTCCGCGGAAGTCGACGTCGCGGAGATCGGGCGTCGCGGTCGTCGTTCGTCAATTCCGTTGACGAAGAGATGCGTCCGATGTGATACGTCGTTGGCGAAACCTCTTATGTCGACGAAGGGAATCCGAGGAGGAAGCGGCGTTCCCTCTCGTTGACACGGAAGACGAAGAAGAGCGGAGCGGA
This sequence comes from Viscum album, assembly GCA_963277665.1. Taxonomy (NCBI): domain Eukaryota; kingdom Viridiplantae; phylum Streptophyta; class Magnoliopsida; order Santalales; family Viscaceae; genus Viscum; species Viscum album. Next base: position 350,568,796 of record OY728140.1, read on the forward strand.
ATTCTTCGTCGGAGCTTGAGCGTTCTTCGTCAAGACTTGAGGAATGTCAAATAAAAAGAAAACAACGAACTCAAGAACCCCTACCTCGATAGTCGCACGTTGACGTAGTCGTGGAATATCGGTGTCGATTCCTTTGACGTCGGAGGAAGAGTCGTTGTCGATGGCGTTCGTCGCGGAAAACCGTCGCGGAAGAGACGACGCGGAAGAAGTACGTCGCGTCGCGGATACGGCGTCGCGGATGGACCGTGTTCTTCGGCGGAGAAGTTCTTCGTTGAAGAACGGCGTTCTTCGCGTTCTTCGTTGAGTTTGAAGAAGATGAAGAAGACTTCCCTACTCTCTCAAGGAGATAAAATTCTAACAAAATAAAATAAGACTCTTTCTTATTTTAATCACACAACCCAACCTCATTGAATTTCAAAGGTTTGAAATTCAATAAGCACACACAACTCACCTCATTAACTCATTACATTTAAGTCATAGGTTTATAACTTAAGTTAACATAATTTAAGTGGGAGTTGAGGGGGTTTTAGAGGATATGAAGGGGTGGGGTTCGTGTGGGACCCACCACCCTCATAACCTCCCATGGGAGGTTGGGTGGTTACCCAACTTCCAACAAGAGATATCACTTAGAGTAAAATAATAAAAATTGTAGTGTAATTACAAAGTAAACATCCACAATTTTTTATTATCAACACTCGCATGAACGAAACTCTAGAACAGGAGTACCTAAGCGTATACCGGTGCTACGGTTCCATCGGTGCCCTCGGATTTCAATTCCGAGCACCGGATCAAAAGTTAGGAATTCCCGCTCGTTCGTTCACTAAACGTACCCGAGCCAAACTTCGGAAATTGATTCCGGGCACTCCGGGCCTCGGAATCAGGTGCCGTCAGAAACCGCGCTCTTGTAAAATTCTAAAGAAAATTAAGAAAAAATTTCCCTTGAATTTTACGGGTCTTTACAATATATTCTCTATTAAATTTTTATATTAATTATAAAATTATAAATAAATATTTATGACTAACAAAAATACAAACACCTAATTTATCATTTTTTAAAACATTTATTCACGTATTCCAAAATATAAATATTCCATATTTTCATTTATGAGATACTTAAATTTTATTTATGATTTAATGGGTAATTTACTATTTTATTAGTCATATTACTATTCCTAATGGTCACATTACTATTCCAACGTTCACATTTTATAGTATATTACGGTTTTGAACTCAGTGTTACATGAGTCATAAACTATCAAGGATAATACATTCTAAAAGGGAAATACCATAATATCTTGGGGTGTTTTAGGTGTGGATACCTTGTTTTCTTGTTTTTAAGAATGTAATAAATAATCATATATGAGACTATTTTCCAAATGGAATCAAGGGCCCAATCCCTGTGTTCGGTGACGACAAGGTTCAAATGATGATCTTCATTGATTTTTAGTGAAGGACAAGGCTGGAATGATGACTAAAGGAGAGGCTGAAAATATGTGACCCATATCTGAAAATTTAGATATTTTTCATAGTACACAACAAGAAAGAGAAAGCTACACATTATGTTGGATCGTTCCAGCAGTATGTAGGGTTTTGGGAGGGAGTTATGTATCACACAACATGTGACATTTTTTCACAACAGTCATCCCCTTTTGTAAGATAAGAGTGTACCCCTACACATACATGACCACACAGGATGTACACAAGCTAATCCATGTACTAGTATAGAGATAGAAGTCCATGGGGTGCAGAATTCCATGTAATTTTACATGGACACTGACAGGGTCTGTTTACATGGGTAGGACCTAGGGTTCAAGGGATGATATTTGTACCCATACTACATATTGTGTACTCCCATAATGTTGGCTTGGATAAATTTTCCTATGTATCTTTGAAATGTTTTGTTTGGGTGCATTCCCCATAAAATTCCCTAAGGTTTAGTATGTAATAGACTCCTACACGTAGGACAATGATCCATTTCGCAAGACTTCTTGGACATAGTTGTTGGAATGGTTTTGGAAGGCCTAGAATGATATCCTTTATCATCTTCTTTCCGTAAGTGAAGTTCTTGGTATAATCATCACCCACACTATGTGGGCGTTGATCCTTTACTTAGCTAGTTATTCTAGATTTAGTTTTTGGTATACCCCTTGGATTTAGGTGTCATCCTCATATATGTACCGTGTCTCTTCATAATTAAAACATATATCTCAAGTGGATAGAATCCAAAAGCACTACCTCTCAGACATACATCATTCATGATTTCTAACTTATTGATTGGGTTCTCCTGGATGAGTGTTATGTGGAATCTTCGAGCTTGAATTCTAGGATGGCATTATAGTTGTGACTTTACCTTAGATAATGTGTTTCTATGTAGATAATATCTTGATATCCTTGTTATATGTGGTTTATATATATACTTGTGTAGAGCTAACTATTATTTTTTAGTTGTTTACTTTGTGGTTTCAGTGTTTCCTATTGGGTATTGTTGTACACACCCTTTTATGGTATTTTCCCACACATGTAATGTCTTTCAAAAATGATCAACCATTTGACAGATTCCTAGAAGGACTAGGAAAATTTGGTTCTTAGTGAGACCAGACAGAGTGAGGTGTGTACCTATAGTATCTTGGCAGCAGTCCACAGTTTACATTCCAGATGGACTTGTTTTCAAACTCTTTATCATGGGATTGTATTTGACCTTCTTTATGTTCCTTTAATTCATTTCACACTCTGGTTTTTTGATTAGATTTATTCATTCAAGGTTTCTTTTAGTTTTATATATCAGCATTTTATATCCATGGATATGTGTGTGTGCATACCTGTATGTAGGCTATGAAATCCCAAGATAGTGATATACATACTTGGTTCTAGTCATCAACCCCTGGCCTATTGGAGGTGGGATTGGGGAGTCACAGAATGGGAACCTTTGGGACAGTTCATAACAGAGTGGTATCATATGATCAGTTCTATCTTTGGAATGGATTTTATGATATTGGTATGGTAAAACATTATTAAGTGTTTTGAGTATGAATTTCAGGTCGGGGACTAGTGTCGGTGCAACGGTCTACATATCCATACACTAGGACTCTGATCACCTGATTTTTTATTTGGTACACAAGAATACTAGTTTTATGGAAAACAATGGTACATTCATCAAATAGTAATGCGTTGTTTTCCCCTATCTTTATTGAGCCAACTATCTAGATATACTCAATGCCCATGGTATATCTTCTCTATTTTAGGATGAATCTATCATGTATTATAGCTAGGAATCTTCATTAGGATCATGATTATGATCCTTTAAGTGATATGGAATCAATACAAGAACAACTTCCAAAGGTTTTACCCCTAAGTAGTGCACTAGTTATACTAGCACCTGAAGAGTAGAAGATAGTACTAGCAATACTAGACAACGAGGTATGCAGAATGAGCGTACTTCACGAGTTCTAGAAAAAGATACCCCTTAGGTTATGAGGTTACCACAATCCACAAGTGGTTGTGGACTATCTTGAGGTGGTTATTTGAGTTTTCCTTCTTGTCAGGACATAAAGAGATCAGATAGTTGTTTTGGAAGTGGGACTTATCCATGGCTCGGGTGGATAATAGTGGTGGTTAGTGACCCTTTATTATGTGGAGAATATGGAATGGAAAATTATTGAGCATATTTTCATAGAGAAGTTATTTTCTGTTACACATAGTGTTATATGTATCTCAGAGCTTCTGTAGCTCCAGTAGGGAAGAACGATAATAGCTATGTATTCATCAAGGTTCAACAACCTCTTCATGTAATCAATGGATATGATTCATGATCAGTTCTCTTGAGTTCATGCCTATGAGAAAGGAATTAATATAGACATATGATATAGTGTTATACCTCTATTTATTCACACCTATGTTGGGATTCAAGAGAGATACTTGGTGTTGATTGTTTCTTGTCCGAGTAGTTGCATCCAATGGTTGTCAGGAGTGGTCCCACAATAGAAGAGTCCTTAGAAGCAAGGATCCAACATCTGTATAATGGAACATTACATGTATGTAATAATATGAGGATGCCCTAGGATAAAGGTTAAGTGATTTAGGGTCATGGGATCGGTCAAATAATCCCAAGGAGAGGTGGTTCTACTCATTTTATGGTAGGTGACATCTTGAACAGGATTGTCTGACACACTATTCGGTTGATAGAGAGATTGTAGATAGCCGCTGAGGTAGAGGCAATGGAAAAAGAAGAAACTTATTTTAGGGAAAAAGATTTTACAGAGGATCTATGAGAGACGTTGGTGGTGGTATATTCTTTGACTTTTTATGAATTCCACCCAGAGGTGGTCCACGCTAGGCTCAGGGGGAGGATATGGGATTGGAAGATGGAAGCGGTCGAGGATTATGACCTAGAGACTTTGGTAATGATACGATATATGTTTCATTGTCTTTTCTACCTTAACTATAAGGCTGATATACATAGATTATAGTAATTCTATTATTGACACAAGATGCTTTTTTGAATTAGTGATTTCAGTTGAGCCCTTGCCTCAATCCTTAGGCTTGGAGAATATTACTGGAGATAACTCTATGATCACACAATTGTGTCAAAAGTGTATCCTAAATCTTAAAGGTGAGATATTATGTTGGTATATATTTTTAGAATTGATGAGGCCTTATTAATTCATATTAGGTATGTATTGGTTATCTATAGTTCAATCCTATATTAACTATTTTAGGTGGATGATGTGGTGCATAAATTCTGACGGGACTAGGTTTTCTACTTGTGGGTGAAAGGAAAACCTAGGAAGCATAGGAAGGACTCATGCATAAGAGGGTTCATACAATTACACATCATTTGGATGGAATGAACCTTGGTGTAGTGCGTGTTATTAGTTTTCAATGTCCTGCAGTGGGGACGGAATTTGAGAACATTTTTCCTGAGGATGTTCTATTAATACCTCCCCATCGAGAGATAGAATTCTAAATTTATCAACACACCAAGACAAAACTAATATTTTTTAAAGAATATTGGATGAATTCCTTAGATCTTTTTGCGCCAATCATGCTTTTAGAGGACTTGTAGAGGAAGGATTTCATTATAACTAGTGTTTTTCCCTATGAATCCACATTTTTTTTACAAATAATGTAGACAGAATATTGAGGTTATGTGTGGCCTATTGGTTCTTGAACCAGGTGACTATGATGAATATGTATCCACTAAAAACGTTAGATGACCTCTTTAATCAGTTGAGATGGGAACGATTGTTCTTGAAGGTTTATCACAGGTCATGATGTCACCCTCTTCGAATATGGGATGAGGATGTGTACAAGAAAGAATTCAGATGTCTCTACATCACTATGAGTACTTGGTGATTCCCTTTTTCATGAAGAATTCCCCAACATTTTTCATGGGACTAATGAACTGAATCTTTCATCCCTTCTTTGATCGTTTCATGTTAGTCTTCATCATTGATATCCTTGTGTACTCGTAATTTGAGGAGGAGAAGATACACTTTAGGATGATTCTAGACTTACTTTTAGAGCAATAGCTTTATAGGGATCTCTCAATGTCTCAGTTCTAGATTCATAAGGTCCACTTTTTGGGACACATTATCTTTTTATATGGAGTTGAAGTCGACTCGGACAAGGTCTAAGAAATGTTATCTTGGGAGATACCCAATATTGCTATGGAGGTAAAAATATTCCTTTGGTTGGATAGCTATTACCGTAGATTCATAAGTGATTTCTTTAGGTTATCAACACCCATGATAGATTTGAAAGGAAAAGGGAAGACTTTTGTTTGGATAGATACTGGCCAGCAAGATTTTCAAGAGTTGAGTCATAGACTGAAAAGTGCTCCCGTTTTGATATTTATAGAGGATGGCATTGGGTACATAGTGTTCTGTGATGCCTCAAGGACTCGACATGGTTTTGTTCTAATGTACATTTAGATGATGATTAACTATGGTTCACTTTAGTTCATACAAAATGAGAAAAACTATAGGACCCATGATCTTGTGTTAGTAGTAGTAATCGTCACACTAAAGATTTGGTGACACTACTTAATGGGAGAGAAGTTTATCATCTACAATAAACATAAGATCCTCAAGTATATCTTCACTTTAAAGGATCTCAACTTGAGATATTGGTGATGGAAATAATTCCTCAAGGACTATAACATAGAGATTTTCTATACATCTAGGAAGGAGAACGTTGTAATAGATTCCCTCATCATTAGATCATATTCACAGTTACTGAATGAGGTATCAGAGCTTTTTGCCTCATTAAAGTTATCATTTGTAGATGGAGATAGAGAAACATACCTCAATTCAAGGTTTGATACTCCTCTTCTTTTTCAATGATTCAAAAAAACACATCTTGAAGATACCAACCATGAGACCCTACATACTTAGATATCCACTAGACATGCTTCTAATGTATTTTCTGTAGATGGGGATCATGTCATTATTTTCAGAGGATGCATGATGGTACCAGTGATAATATAGGATAATGTTTTGAGATAGTTTGATACATATCTATTGGCAGTACATCCATGTGTATAAAAGTTTAACCAGGACCTATGGTGTAAATTCTAGTGCCTTGGGATGAATAAGGAAATTTCAGAGTTTTTATATGAATCCCTTACTTGTCAGCAAGTGAAGCCTGAGAACCATGTTCCAGCATGTTTAACTCAACATGTTGTGGTCTGAAAGTGGAAGTGGGATGGGATATCCAGGGTATTGTTGATGGTATTTCCCTATACTTCTAGGGTACATGATTCCATCTGGGTTATCGTAGACAGAGTCAACAAGACATCCCACTTCCTATCCATCTAAAAGAAGATTTATGTGGAGATCATGTGACACCTCTATGTGCAGGAGATAGTTTGACTCCATGGATTACCATCGAAGATTGTTTATAACCATGATGATCACATTACATATAATTTATGCAAGTAATTTCAGGAGACTTTTGGGACCGAATTACGCTTGAGCACAACATTTCAGCCCAAGACAGAAGTCCAGACTGAGTGGACCATTCAGGTCATGGAGGACATGTTGTGGGATTGTATGTTGGAGTTTGGTCATAGCTGGGAAGATCACCATATTTTGTGGAGTTTGTGTACAACAACATATATCATTCAACCATTGGTATGACACCATTTGATACCTTGTACAGGAGACCTTGTAGGTCACCACTTTGTTGGACTAACCAAGGAGAGTCAGTACTCATGGGCCCAGAGTTGGCGCAAGCTACTACATAGAAGGTGAATATCATCCATGAATAGATGAGGACTACACATAATCATCATAAGACTTATGTGGATAGATGAAAGATGCCTTTTGAGTTTGAGGAGTTAGACCCTGTGTTCTAATGAGTTTCACCTGGATAAGGATTATGGAGGTTTTTCTAGTACAACAAGCTATATCTGAAATTCAATAGCCCTTTCCAGATACTGCGTAGAGTGGGTGAGGTGGCGTACTACATAGTTGTACTACCACAGTTAGATCAGGTATAGTACTTCTTCCATGTCTCACAATTAGGGAGGCACGTGCATGAACCATCACACATTATCAACAGGGGTGAGCTAGAAGTCGATGATCGAGATTCCTTTGATGAGTACCTGATAAAGATCAATGTTTGATATGATAGGATTTCTCATGGGTGAGAGATTACTTTAGTGTGTGTCTGGTTGCAGTGTGAGATTATTCAGGAAAGCACCTGGGAGAGAGATGTTATAATTCATGCTCAATACCCACATAACTATGTATAGCCATTATTTTGTATTTTCATGAAGTAAAAACCCAAGTTGGGGAGAATGTAATGACTAAGATTTTCGATGTATTATTTTTGGATATTGTGTGGATTATTTTCGAAACCATGTCCTAAGACAAAGAAAGATTCCATGAACTTGTTTTCCAAAAATAAATATTTAAAATTTAGTAAATATTACATGTAGAAATCCTTTCAGAAAAGCTGGATTAACATTTAAAGGGGTGTTTAGATCATAAATATGAGGGCACTATCGAGTTTATAATGTAGTTTTTACCTTAGTAATGGCATATCCTTTGTTAGTGAGGGGTGTTGTGGAAAATTAACTACATTAATAAAATAAATAACATTATTAAAAACATTATTTTATTTATATATTGACACAATGACCAAAATATTCTATAATAATACGGTTATGATGTAATTCTAGGGTATTCTACATAACCATGGATTCATTGGAGAGGGAATTGAAGGATCTCCCTCAAAAGAACATCTTCCAAAATGTGTAATGGTGATCTACGTGCAATGGAATCTTATTATGTCACCAACAGCAACGATCCATACTCATTCTTAATCAACAATAAATCCATATCATGGTAAAATATTTCCTTTAATTGAATTATTTCCCTATTTATTAGTAATATGATGGGCGGGAATAAATTAACTAATGAATTGATTCATGAATCATGTGAGTTGTGGGATGGGTTAGTTTATTTCAGGAATTGGGATAATTTATTTGTGATAATTTTTTTATCTATTCAATCATCATTCTAATGGAAAAAATTGAGGTCTATACAAACATAGACTGAGGTTATTTCCTCATGATTTTTATTTTTTTACTTTTGTCCCCCGATTCTACATTCATCGTGGTTGTTCTTCATTAGAATTTGGTTTGATATAAACTGATTAAATGAATCATTATGTACACATATCATGGCATAATGATTCGATAATATAGATCTGGGATTGGTATGGCATGAAGGTGGTGTGATGAAAGAATATTCAGTGTATTAGGTGGTGTTGAAACACATTTTTCATGTTCTTCATCACTCAAAGAAGAATGATGTACGAGACCATTTTACAAATGGATTCAAGGGCCGAATCCTAGTTTTCGACGATAATAAGGTTAAAATGACGATATTATGTGGTTTCCTGTGAAGGGTGAGGCTGGAATGAATTCTAGAGGAGTATCCAAAAATACATGAATGAGATCTAAAAATCATTAAATTTATACAACACATGGCTCGTAAGATGGAGCTACACGCCATGTGGGGACCTTATATTGGAAGTTAGGGTTTCAAAAGAGAGTTATGTATCACACTATGTTTGACCTTGTCACATGTAATTTCTTTCCCTTTTATTATCTTAGAGTGTACCCCTACATGGTCACAACCATCTATTATGGACATAGGCTAAGTTGTGTAATGGTAAAATGGAAAAAGTACCCAATAAGTAACATGTCGTGAACCTCTACATGGTCACGGACACATTCTGTTTACCCGGGTAGGACAAGGGGTAAAAGGGACATGAAGTGTGAACATACTACATGTCATGTAATCCCTTAATGTTGGATATGATCCATTTTCCTCTATATCTTGGAAAATTTTATTTAAGATATGTTCCACATATCCATTCCCTGAGGGATAGTATGGAATCACCACCTACACATAGAAAAATGATTCCTACTATAAGAATTCTTGGATAGAGTTGATATAATCATTCCGTGAGGCCTAGAGTAAGATAATCTAGCATATTATTTACCTAGGAAAAGTTCTTGGTATCATCATGACCAACACAACAAGAGCATTGATCCTATACTTAGTGGGTTATTCTAGATTGATTTGTTGGTGTAACCTATGTAATTGGGTGTGATCATCATCTGTGTATCGTATCTCTTCATACTTCCAATGAATAATTCTAATGGAGAGACTAGAAGAGAACTACCTCTCAGATGGACTTCATCAGTGCTATCTGATTTCTAGAGTGTGTTCTTCTAGATGAGTTATATGTGGAGTCTTCAAGCTATAATTGTAGGATGGAATTACGATTATGCCTTTACCTTAGATATTGTGTGTCTGTATTGAGTAAATATACATATTCCTATTATATGAGTTTTAGACATTAACCTATGTAAATATAAATTTTATTCTATTGTCTTATTATTTGTGGCTATTGGTTTCCCTAATTGGTACTTTTATACTAACCCTGTATCGAATTTTCATACAAGTGTCATATCTTGTGCATATTACTAACCTTTTAGAAGAGTCCTAGATGGACCAGAACAAGGTTGTGTTCAGTTATATCAGATTAACTGAGTTGTGTTCCAATGATATCTTAGTAGTAGTCCCTATCTTAACTTAATGTTGTAATTGTTTTTAGAAACATTTATTTGGATTTTATTTGGACTTTTAACATTTCTTTAATACCTGCAACACTCTATTTTCGATATTAGATGTATACATGCATGTTTACTTTAAGTTTATTTCATATTTCATAATTTTATGGGATTGGAGATGTGTATTTGTGTATAGTTACTTAGGATAAGGACTCACTTGTTAGTGATATTCCTACTCAGTTCTAGTTGCAGTCCCATGCCCTATTGGTGGAGGGATTTGGGAGTCATTGAATGGACCCCTTTGGGGAAGGTCATGACATTGTATTACGATCAATGGATTGATAAGTGTAGAATCTAAGCTACTGGAAGGGACATATTCAAAAAATAGAGGAAATGGTTTTTCTTTATAGAAACACATTGAGGCTAATAGATGAAGACGTGTTCAATATCCAAACAACATTTCATTGGGTTTTTAATACATTGTATGGAAGTTGGTATGATGATTAAACACCAAGGATAAAACCTAGAATTTTTTTTCATAGATACCTATAAAGACATGTGGTTTGAAAACATAGTGAGAATTAAAGGTGACGTTAATTGATCTCTGGGATTCAGCAGTTGAGGCTGTGTAACTACTGGTGATCAATGATAGCTCGTGTCAACAAGTTGAACACTACTGAATGTCAGAAGGTTAAGCTGACTGTATGACTGACTGGGGCCCTCTGTGAGGAGGCCACATCACCACCTATGAGGTATATGTTCATGATCATGAATGAATGGATTTGATGAAACCTAACAAAGGTATATGTGAGATAAAGATATATTTTCTTTACTTATATTCATCCAAGCATGATAAACATCTCTACACATATATTTCAGATGTAGACATTGTTTACTTCATCACATGAATGAAAACTAAAATCACTTTCAATTATTCCTTAAATTTTGAATTCATGTATATTTATAACACATGTGAAGTATACATTCAGTATCATATATGTATAAAAATTAAAGAAACAATTTTTATAACCTCAATACGTGACATGGAAATTTCATGGGGTTCCAAACCCCCTTCAGGTATTCTCGATAATCCCAAAAAATAGAATAATTACCCCCTCTTGTTAATGACCTCGGTTTACAAATAAACATTACTAGATTCTTATATAATTATTATTGGACTTTCAAACTTTTCCTCTTCCATAATTGATGTTTTAGTTCCATTTATTATCTATATAGTACCAAAAAAAATACATCATATGCTCATTTCATCTATTATCAGCACTAAAATAATATCAGTTAAACTTTTTTTTTGAATTCATCCATCATACTGATCACACAATGTATCAAATTGAGGAACTCCTCTTTCCTATATGTATCAAATTACTTAAGGATCATTTTCCTAAAGTATCAAAATACTATATATTTTTCTTCTTAGTTTTGAGTATGTGAAATGTGTATTTTATAGCAAACTATACTTTTCATACATTGATATTACATCCTAATATATGAATATTCATTTTATTTAACAAAAAAACACACTTCAGGAATGATAAAATTTAGTGAATTTGGAAACATGGATACAAGAACTACTGGTTCACAAGTGAACAACATATTCTCCCACTAGGTTATTCAAAACCGGTACCCTTCTTAGATATATCATACATAATACCTTTATTCATAAATTTGGGAAAGGAATCAAAATAAAGGCATGATCATGGATGCTTAGTAAGGATAAATAAGGGATATATCAATGATCTCTTAATCATAGCATGAGAATAGTACTATGATAACATGAGCATAAAATTGGAAACTAATTCCCTATATATCATAGATCATAATATTGAGTCATGGATGGTAGTTAATAATATAGTATTCATAAATGAATCCAACAAAAGTAATCCATAAGAGCATAAAAGTTTCACCACACATAGATTTTTGGAAAACCCATAAGCATAGAAAATCATTTCCTTAGTAGTCAAGGTTTATTTACATGACCATTATAGTGGATTGGGTTCACTCCCCAGTCTATAATAGTATTCAAGGTTCATTCCCAATACTATCATAGTGGGAAAATTCCATTAATAAACTAGTTTTATTTCCCATTAAATTAATTTTTAACACATGTGATATAAATATTTATCCAATATATTGGAGGGATGTATAACATTGGGCCCACCCATCACATAATTAAAGTAATACATATGTGTGCCACAAGATCATAAAACTTTCATCATATCATAACCTATTAAATGGAAAGTGTATTTATAAACATTTAATCATAACATAATTTGTGGAAAATAAATGAGTTTTATAATCATTATATCAATTCATCATATCATAATCTATGGAAAAGGAATGAGTTTCTTAATAATTTAATCTATTCCTAAAAACATAACCCATGGAAGATGAAAAACCATTATACACATTTCATTAATTCATCATACCATAACTCAATGAAAAGGAATGAGTTTTATAAATATATTTTCATCATAATCAAAAACCATTGAATGAAAGGATAAGGAGATATCATTGGATCATATCACCAGTAAAACATTTGTAACATCCAAGGATGTCATCTTAGATAATAATTTTATGTAAAAGATCACTTGGAACATTTTTTGAAAAAAATAAAATTTTCACGTTGAATTTTCATATTTAAAATGTAAAAATTTCCCATATATTAAGAAAAAATTTATTTGAAAATAATATTTTAATATTTTATAGGAATAAACAAATCATTTATAATTTTTGATGTTGAGAAATTCTATTCATGTTGTGTATATTAAAATGAATATTCCTTTCACATTTTTCAGTGGAAAAGTACCTTATTTTGGAAAATGAAAAGAAGAATCATTTTTAAAAAAATTTGAAAAAATTAAATAATGGGTAAAAATTACATAAAAAATAATACTATAATATTTAAAAAATTATTGAAAACATTTTTATAAAATATAGACATGAAAGAAAAATTATTTTTGAACAAAGTGAGTCTATTTTTTATTAAAACATTATTTTGGCCTCATGGGTTCTTAAAGATAATAAAATGAATGGAAAACGTGTATTATACAACAATAACCATAGGAGTATAAACATTTATGATATTTTTTAGAGTTATGTCATGGAATTTCACCAACATAAACATAATAAAAAACAATCCTGTTAAATAATGAAATTGTAACAAAAACCCTTAACAATTTGGTATCTTTTAAGTCATAAGACCCATGAAATAGATAACCTTATATGGATATTAATATAAAATAATTTTAATCATAAAATTAATAAAATTCATTCATGATTAGTATATACACCACATAAAAGAAACAAGTGGTGAATATGGCATGTGTCCCCTGGAAATAAGAGTTAGATGAAAATCACTTGCTATATGCCTGAATTCATTCATACGTGTTCGAACCTCCTATATAATAAATATATATTTATTATAAATCTAGTAAAAACCATAATAATATATATAATAATATATATGTTTCACTTATAATCTTTTATCATCGTTTTATTAATAATTCTTTATTAAAATCACAATTACGGGCGATAACTACCTCATTTTTTATATATGTTTTGGTTCGGTAGTTTTGGTACTTTTACATTGATCACGGTTCTATAATTTCTTGGATGTTAATAATGATATTAATATCTTATATATTAATTATATATATATATATATATTCTTCCATATATTTTAGAGATAAATAGATGAATTACACCGTTCATAGAGATAGTAGGTTGTACGTACGCATGAACATTGTTTCCATTATTTTAATGAAGGGAATGAAAGAAAGTAAAATAATGTTTCACCTTTATAGATTAATTTTTATATAATATATATTATATATATAAAATAAATATATAATTATTACCATCCATGTCATAATAAAATTAAAAACGAGTCACATCGCTTCGAAGTGGCGGTAGTCCACACATACACAAGAGTGATGTTATTATTTTCCAATAGATTGGAAGGTACGAAGGTAGATGTAATATTATAATTTAAGAAGTATAATTATTTCATAAATATCATATATATGTATATATATACACATTAAATCCATCATTATATCTAACCATTATAGGCGGTGATGGAAAACTAATTACATCAATTAGTGAGGTAGTAGTCTGTTATACACATGATTAAATGTTTTGTTTCCCATTTGATAGAAGATGAGATAGATATAGGTTATTAGATTAACATATTAAAATCTCATTATATGGTAGATAATCATTTTATTATCCAATAATGGATGAATTTTATTTAAAGGAGGTGGAAGAATAAATAAAACCAAAACACTCATCTAAGAGGAACATATATTCATCAAACAACCTTTTTAGCATTGCACCAAACACATTAATATGAATGTTTTATAATAAAAAAGTCCTATAGGATGTCGTAAGGGAATTAATTAAGGTATATGGTCATTAATTATCTGAAACAAAAGGCTTTTTATGTGTCAAGGAAAGAGGATAGGAGGTTCCCTTTTATAAGTGAGAAGGAGTAACATTTTTTTATATACCATAAACTATTCAATAATGGCATGTCACCCACAATACAAGTGCCTCAAAAAATTATGAATAATCAGTTTCATGTAATATAAGTTTGGTACACAACTCCAATATCTAAAAATAAACAAGTATTAAACATGTTATTACCTTTACCTCTAAGGTTATTCAATTTTAGCATTTTAGATTTCACCAGGGTAACTAGGTTTTATCTATCCTTTAATTATAGAAATAAAATGATCCTTATTATATAATTTATACCCACTAACTATAAATATTAAACTCAATTTATCATATAAATATCATATGTGTTGGAAAAATTAATTTTAATACAAGCACATTTAATGCGCAAAACCCCCCATTTTAACCTTAACCATAGTAATTGTTTTCTCTCTTTTAAATATCCATTATAACCAAAAGAAAAATTGAACTTATTAAATAATATTAATTATTATTAATAAAAATATAGAATCCAATTTACCATATTCAAATCGTATAATTTTAAATTTTTTATTTAAAATTAAACCCATAAGTGCGACGAAAAGCGATTTTGCAAAGAAAATTGTTTCTTATGTATAAGAACAATTTTTATCAAAATTAAACATAAAATCTACTTAAATGACCTAAATTGGAATAATAATACCATAATTTTACAAATTTTAATTTTAAAGTAAAATGAAACTAATTAAATACTTTAAATGAAGAGACAATTTTAATAAAAATCAGTATTTTTCACTATTCGTTGAAAATTTAATCATTTTCGAAAATTATAATAAAAAATTCAGAAACTTTTTTCTTATTGATTCATAAAATTAATTTAACTTTTTAAAATAAATTTTATAAAATTGGTAAAAAATAATTTTAAAATAAGTGTGTAAAGAATAACAAAAGTTTTTTTATAAAAAAAATACATTTTCAATCATAACGCTAAATTTATTCATATTCCACACTTATAAAAATATAACATAAAGGTTAAAATATATTTAATATATAATTTTACTAAAATCATTTAACAATTATGATAAATTTAATCTATAAAGATAAACACACATTTCATGGGTAAAAACATTTTTTCAAAAAAAACATATTCTTTTTTTCAGTTGGTTTTTAGTTTCATTTATAATTAGTTGATAATAAAATAATTCATTTTATACATATGTAAACCATATAATTTTCATTATGTAATTATTTCTATACATATCAACAAATGTAATAGAAAGTTTATTAAGGTATTCTTTA
This sequence comes from Viscum album, assembly GCA_963277665.1. Taxonomy (NCBI): domain Eukaryota; kingdom Viridiplantae; phylum Streptophyta; class Magnoliopsida; order Santalales; family Viscaceae; genus Viscum; species Viscum album. The sequence goes on from OY728140.1 coordinate 350,584,634, forward strand.
TAACTGTTCATTTAGACTCAGGGTTATCAAATATATTAAATTTATTTAAAAATAAATGTATGATAAAATCTTTTGGTGTTACATTATATCCCCCCTAAAAACTAATTTCACCTTTGAAATTTTTTCACTCTAATACAAACATCTAAGGATATTTTTGCCTTGTCATATCCTTATGTTCCCACATATCCTCCTCAAATTGGTGGTTTCGCCACAAATCTTTAACCAGGTGGGTGGTCTTATTTCAAAGAAGTTTCTCACTATGTTCAAGAATCTCCTTATATTTTTTCTCATATGAATGATCTTTCTCCAATGGAATTATCTATGAGTTCAGTACATACAAAAAATCAAGTATATACTTCATCATGAGAGATACCTGGAACACATCCTGATCTTGAGAGAGATTCAGTGGAAGCACCAATCGATAAGCCACCATCTAGATATGGCCAGGAAATTCCAAGGACCAATATAACATGGGATTCACATACCCTTATTTAAAGAATATTATAAACTTATTCCATGGAAATATTCACTGAAATAAATTACCACTAAGTCTCCTGGCCCGGACGGTTTCTACGCCATCTTCTTCAAACAATACTGGCACATTATCAGTCCTAACATCTGCAATTTGATGAGAAATATTTTGTCCGGGAAAACAAGCATTTCCTCCATCAATGAAGCTGTCCTCGTCCTCATTCCCAAAATAAAGAAACCTCTGACAGTCCCTGACTTCATACCTATTATCCTATGCAATTTCTCTTACAAAACTTTCTCAAAGATCTTAGTTAATCGGCTACGCCCTTGGTTACCTGACATCATCTTGAAAAACTAGAGTGCCTTTGTGGCCAAGAGACTGATAACTGATAATGAAATTGTGGCCCATGAAGTGTTCCACTCCATGAAAACACGCTCCACCGTGAAAAGAGGAACCATGTCTTGGAAACTGGATATGCCTAAGGCATATGATAAAGTTGAATGGCTATTCCTCAGAATTGTAATGCTAAAAACGGGCTTCTGTACTAAATGGGTAGATATGGTCATGCATTATGTCTCTACCACATCTTTCAGATTCAAGGTCAATGGGGAGCTCACCTGAGGTCTCTCCCCATCCTGGGGCCTTCGACTGGGAGATTTTTTCTCCCCCTTTCTCTTTATCTTGGTGGTTGATGTTTTTTCTAACCTTATTTCTAGGGCTTCATCCTATAACTCTTTACATGGGGAAATGGTGTGCTGTGTAAGTCCACCAGTTTTGCATCTTTTCTTCACTGATGACTGACTCCTTTTCTCTTGAGCAACCATTAATGAATGATGGGTAATAATCCCTGCGATCCAACAGTACAAGAGGGCGTCTGGTCAGTCAATCAATCACAAAAAGTCAGAAATCTCCTTCAGCGTAGGGGTAACTTTTTCCAAAAAGAAGAAATTTGTGAATATGTAGGCATCCATTTGGTCGAGAAACACCGAAAGTACCTCAGGATCCCCACAGTTATTGGCCACTCCAAAAAAGAAATATTTGCATCCTTGATGGATAGGATTGAGAAGAAAATTCAAGGCTGCACCACAAAAAAATTCCAAAGCCAGTAAGGAGATCCTCATTAAATCTGTCATCTAGTATATCCCCAGCAATTTTATGTCCCTGTTTAAGCATCCGGCGGCCATTGTAAACCTAATCCACACACGCACAACCAACTTCTTGTGGGGGAAGAATGATGGAAGGAATAGAACCCACTAGATTCCCTGGGAGAAACTGTGAAAACCCAAGTCTGAGGGAGGTATGGGATTCCGGAATCTCTTTCAATTCAATGACACACTGCTGGCTAAGCATGGTTGGCGCCTGATTAGATGTCCATCATCTCTCTGTGCGCACGTACTCCGAGCTAGATACTTTCCCCACAAGGACTTATATGTCTCCTCTCTTGGCCCTCATCCAAGCTTCCTCTAGAGAATCATTTGGGGGTCTCGAAGACTCCTGGAAAAAGGGATGGGCTAGAGGATTGGGAATGGAAAAACGGTTAACATTTGAACTGATCCCTCGCTGATTGATGAGGAAGGTGTATGGGCCCCATCCCCTGCCCAACCAGGGTTTGAAGATGCTACCGTTAGGTGAGTCTTTTCTGATCAGGGTCCTGGATGGTGTCTGGAGAAGATTCATGCTTGGTTCAATGAAAGAGACAAAATAATTATCCTGAGTAACCCTTGGGTACCAAATGCAGGCCCCGACCATCTCTTCTGGATCAACGACCTATCGAGAGCCTACATAGTGAAGTCCGGATATCAGCTTCCCATTGGTTACCAATCAGTCGATTGGGATGGGGGACCCGGGAAGTCAATTTGTAAACTCAACGTCCCCCCCAAAATCCGCCACTTTTGGTGGCAGGTGTGCACTGGCACCCTTCCTACCATGAGCCTTCTCGCCTTCCGGAATATTTCCAGTGACAATTCTTTCCCTTTCTGCCCAAACGTCCCAGAATCTCCCTTGTACGCCATCATCCAGTGCCCATGGGCTAAGGAAATTTAGAACAATGGGGATCTCCTCCAGACACTTCAGTGGCCAGGGCATCTGAACTCCCATCCATCCTGATGTGATGGTGCTCCTCCTTCTCTTTGGATAAATCGGGTTCACTTTGCACCATTTCCTGGATCATTTGGATCCGTCGCAACAAGATATTTTTCAACCAAGTTCACAGAACCCTCGAATTCTGGATTGAACGGGCCTTTTCATGGATTGAGGGATGGAAGCACCACAATGGTCAATAAAAGACATTAGAAACCCCTTATTTTCCCTCCCACTAGTGTCTGCCAAGTGTGTGGATTCTTAAGATTAATGTGGATGCCTCTCTCCCCAAGTATGGGCATGTCTCCCTCGGCATCCTAGCCTGGAATCATTAGGGGCATGTCATGGAGGCTAAACATGAATCACACTTCTCATTTTGGTAACCTGTGGTGGTTGAGGCTACTGCCATCCTTGCAGGTATAATGCTATCCAAGGATCGCATATGGGATAAAATCATCCTTGAATCAGACTGTCTCACCATTATCAATGCTATCAATTTCAACGACAGCGGCCTCCAGTCTTTTGGATCCCTCATCAAGAGAATCCTATCTCTCTGTCAAGGCTTCTCAATCTGCACATTCTCTTTTACTAAAAGGGAAGGAAACAATGTTGCCCATCAGTTGGCGGCCTCAGGACCCTATGATGTTAAACAACTCTGGCCGGACCATTTCCCGTTATGGCTTTGTGATTGTACGTCCATTGATCTTCGACCATAATGAATATGTCTTTTCAAAAAAATGTAATTTATTATAAATAATCATAACATCAAAATCAATTTATGAGCATAATTATTATTTTAAAAAAGATATTTAATAATATTATTATTGTAATTTAGAGGAAAATAATAATAAAATATTAATATCTACACTAAATGAAATATATATTTTAATTTTAAATATAATTATATTTTTAAATATGTTTTGTGTTCGGTAAAACTGAATCGGGTTCATATAATGTTTGAGTATTAAAAATATTTAAAAAAATCTGTCCAAATTAGTAATCTGGAAATAATTTAAAATTTATTTTTATGTATAAAAATATATATTTATAAATATATATTAATAATTATATAAATTTTTAATTTTTTAAATTATATACATATATATATATATATTTATAATAATAAATATATATACATATATATTAATACACATATATGAAAAAATATTTTAATATTTTTTAAGAAATGGGGGTGAGGTCCAGATCAAGTGGCACTCACCCCATTTTTTGAAAATTCTACTCCATTAGGCACTGGCCATTCCCATTTCAAAAGAAAAATTTAAAAAATCTAAATCTTATAAAATAATGAAAAACCTTACGCATAAAAAATTTATTGATATTACAGATGCCACCCTCTCTCGCAGTGAACACTATATTCTCCCCCACCTCACCAAAATAGTATTTTCATTATAAATAAATGTTTTTAAAAATGGATATTTATTTTGATTTGTTAGGCTTAGTTAAAGATATGGATTTGATGTGAAAACTATGATTAAAAAATTACATTGTTTTTGTATATAAACATTGTATCAGACTTATTTATGAGAAGCATTCATGGTGGAGATGAGGTGGGGTATTGATTGAGAAAAACCATCTTCCTGAGAGAATTTTGAAAATGTATGGACGTTTGTATCTATTTTATTCATCAAGTTCATTCATATATTTTATTTTTTCCATATTTTAACTATTAAGGACATAAAAAGTTGTAAAATTACCATGACATGATCCTCTTTCCCTATATCCTTTTTCACTCATAAATTATTTGTCAACAATATTATAATTTTGATTTATAGCCACTAATATATAGCCACGGTTTTTAGGATAGTGTCTATAGCCACATCTATAGCCATGGTTCAATTAACATTGTGACTATTACATGATTTATAACCACATTTTAAGGAAAACTATGGAAATATATATTTTTTGATAATCTATCGAGATCATCATCCTCCCCCAACACAGATCTCTCTCTATATCCCTCATCCCAACCCTGAAAATATACCCCTCCACGTCCTCCTCCAAAATGATTCTTATCAAAATTTCCACCCCACCTCATGACCAACGTTATTTCACGGTAGCCTCCCCACCACATCATCTGGCATTCCCCTGACGTGGTTATCCATTACCCTCGCAAGGTCTTCTCTCAATGATTGTTCGCCCTCGATGCTACAACCCAATGTGTCCACCCCACTAACACTACTCCGAGATAGCCACCCCACCTCCTCCTCCAGCGTGCCTCTTATGTGGCCACCCCACCGCCGAGGGATCATCCTCCTCATCATCTGGTCATACCTCATTCTTACCCACTGAAGGTATTTTGGGTTTTAACTGAAATGATATTATTTTTGGAAAATTATTGTTTTAAATTGAATGTTTACTTGATTTTGGGCTTCATGATTATAATTTTACTAGGTATTATATTTGTTTTTATACTACATAAAAATACATGGTGATTAATATTTTTAGTACCTTGAAAAAAATCCCCTTCCTGAAAAAACATCCCAATAAATACCCAAGTACTTCTTGGTAGATCAATTTTTATAAACATACCTTTGTAAACTAAAAATCATATCATAAATTAAAGCTTTCGTCACATAGTAATCCTTCCCCCCACTAATTTCAACATGATCATTCCTTGAGAATATTTTAATTGATCTAAAATTTGTTTTATTTCATGAAAATTGTATAATACTTTCCCATCAGGCTAATACATCACTATAAATAGAATAGGGAATGACTTTTATGATGGGACTTGATGACTCTTATAATTTCCAGATGAAAATGGAATTACCCTTATGAAATTTCCAAATAATCCTTATGAAATTTATATAATGACCCTTATAGATTATCCATTGTACATTATACGAAACATTATGATAGTGGATCTTATGAAACTTATCTACTGACATTTATGTTCTCTTTCTAGTATCATTTCCCCCTCCTTAGATTGAATAACTACTTATGTCTACTGTATTGACTATCTTTAGGAATCCATACATTTGTTTTCAAAGAGATGAGGCCGAATTACCATTAAATTTTTCTCATGTTGAACCTTATTAATAAAAGGAATTCCATAAAATATTGTTTATTCAAGAATCATTCCCTATATGGGTGATTCTGATGACCCAATTCTGATTAAACTTATACACATAACCAGTTAGAATTTTATTTCTGAGATGTATCCACACTTTCACTGTCAAATATAGAATAATCGAACATATATAGTGTTGTTACTCTTATATTTACGGTGTATTTAAAAATTCACATGTCCCCTTCTAAATTCAGAAATATTTATAGACATAAATTATCCTTCGAAAATAAAAATATGGATTTCAGATATCTATATTCAGAACGTATGATTATTTTACGATCTCCTCTCTCGGAGATCCAATATCTCTTCCTTGAGACTTAACTGTTAAACTTCTATGAATGTAATCCTTTGAAGTATCTTTTGATTCTATAGCCAAAACATCCAAAATATTAAAATAATTAGACTTCTCCTATCTAACTTATGGGAATCTAGCTTCTCTATTTCCTCGATATGAGATCCAATATATCACCCCATGTTTTTTCTACCAATATTTTCCTTGGTATCTAATGAAAGTGGCCTCCAAAATTCCCTTAGTGCACTACAGAAAACCTCATACTATAAAGGAGTTTAAATTCTATTCTCTTCTCACCTTATACTTGGTTCTATTTTCTTTAAACATTAGAAGAATCCATGCTATATATATTTCAATATGAAGGGAGAATGTTTTGATTACTGATCTATGAATAAAAAAATCAACTACATGGGAGTAATATTTCTTGTCTACAACCTGTGTGAAAGTTGTTTTGGATAATGTTAAATATGAATTAGAGCTTAAAATTAGAAATTTGAACCAGCAATATTAATTTATGTTTTTAGGTTTTTAATGACTTCAAATGAATGAATTTTATAACCTGATGTTTCTATGTTTTTTTAAATTAATGTGATCTATTAATAAAAAATTCACATAATTTTCTTGTATTTACTATATGGTTTCTGAAATTTCTTTTACCTACTAAAGGTTAGTAACATAACAATATGTTTATTGTGTTCATACTTATATTTTAGTTTCATTGTCTCTTTGATTCTTACGCATACTACATGGTTATTTTTAATTTTCTACATAATTATTTCTTGTGTTTAATTTTGAAAATATTTGAGAAGATAAATTTTAAAAATGTATGTACACCCAAAAATATACAATATTTGATTTCCAAAATTGTTTTACATGATGAATTTTGTTCCTTCATGAAAAAGTTATATGTTCTCTCAATGAAAAAAATGATTGTAAATTGATAAATATTTGTTGAATTATTTATAAAATTATTTACTTACTAAGAGTTTTTGAAATGCATAAAAGTTGTGGAAGTATTACTACTAGTTAAACATGAGTGACTAGTACAAGATTTCACCTGATAATTCCACTCTTCATTTGATTTTTTTCTTATTATGGTTTATTTTTTCTTAAGAATCTACTAATGAAATTAATTTTTTATTTTTTGTGTTTCATAGAAAATCCAATGGTAGTTACTAAATTAATTCAATTAGGGTTATAGGTATATGTATTTTGGGAAAAAAAATTAAGAGGCTAAAGCTTCATCTTCATGTGAGTTTCTATTATACATGTTTTTATGTTTTGAATTTAGGTTTAAAGTAAAATTGATGAAATCTTCTTATCCTGATAGCAGTTGAATTATGTGATGGCTAATAGTTTTTTTATCCTTTACTACTAAAAAGGGTTGTTTCAATACTATTTTTTTTGTAATTTATGCTTTATGGTTGTGTCTTATTACATATTAAAAATAGAGTGACATGCATGCTACTCTTTGTGTATTAACTATAAATCAATTTGAGTTTCTATTTAATTACTCAAATACTCACTGAATTTTATGAATATGGTAAATATTTTGACGTAATGGTGCTATTTTTTCTTATTTTTTATCCTTTTTCAAGATTACATAATTTTTGAATTGAAAACTAGTTTTGAAATTAATTTTAAATTTTCTTTTCCTCTTTAAGGTTCAACCTTAGGAAGAATTTTGAGTTTTTTTTGTGTAATAGGAGTCTCTTTTTTGTGATAAATTGTACTTTCATTGGGAACATATAAAAAGTATCTTAAAAACGTTCAAAACTGATATTTTTCAAGATTTAATTTTCATTTTTGGTGCTTGTGAGATTTTATTGAATTTTAGGACAGCTTTTTCTACTTTGATAATTTAATCAATTATTTTTCCCATGAGATCAATCTTGTAACATCATTTACATTGCTAATTTTATTATTTAATCATTTAATGTGTTATTACCATTGATGATATCCACATGACACTAAAATAACGTAATTAAATGGTATAACTTATTTTATATAAATTTTATTATAGATTATACACCCATAAGAACATTTAATTGAAAGTTTTAGAGGTATTTCACTTGTTGAGACTAGTTTCTTGTATCTAAAATATGAAAAGATTATCCCCCTTTATATAGAACATATACATAAAATTCATATATGTGTTAGAATTCATAATGCTTTAAATGTTACAAAACATCCAAACACATTGGATCACAATTCATTGATTAAACAAAACTCAAAAAAATTAGATTTTGATTTTATTTAACACTTTACAAATTTATGTATTAAAAATTGAAGAGCACAAGATAATCAAATTAGAAAAATTGATCAAATGGTATCCAATATCTTCCCCATTACACCATTATGTAGTGTTATGATCCATGATTAAAAAGAAACAACTGAATGGATTCGTTTAACACACTATGGTATATGGTATGGTTTATATTTTCAAAAAGTCTAAAATTTCAATTAATATTTAGAGAATTAATAAAAAACATCACAACTCAATGAGAATATGTAACACCTTGATAATTTATGAGATGTTTTATCTTTAATTTCTTCAATGTATTTTGTTGCATACAACACCAAGATTATCTTGTGTTATATGCAACACCACATTAGATTGCATTATATGCAACACAATTCTTGGCTTGTGTTACACACGATTTCAAGGTCGTTTTATAAAATTATTTTACTCAACATTGAGGATAGATTTATTTTCAATTTATAAAAGAACTATGTTTGTATTCTGTTATACACAACACTATAAGAAGCTTTCACTACATACAACACTGGCATGGCTTGCGTTACACGTAAGAACGACCTTCCTCAATAGCTTGCATGGTACACATTACCGAGTTTCACTAAACAATGATATATTATTATAATAGTATTATGAACTAGCTGTTATGAATAGTATTACCCACATTTTTAATTTTATAACATTTTAATTCATCTTACACTTTTCTAGAACATGTTATGAGAACAAAATCAATTTTTCGGATATAAGAATGATTTTTCAAAAAATACAGTTTTTCTGCCTTTTAATGGAACACCCATTTTAAATCTAATTTTTGACATGTTTATAAGTTCAATTTTAAAGAATAAACTTATTATTTTCAATCAAGATATAAAAATTTTCTTTGTATAATTTTTTGAAATTTTTCTAATAGCATTCATATTTTGATGAATAGTAAAAATACGCTGAATTTTAATTATAAAAAAATTTCATTAAGATAATTGACATGGTTAAATTATAATATTTAATGGTTTTAAAGTATAAATAGAATTTATTTCTACCATTTAATATAATTTATTTCATTATCATTAATTTTACATTGAATTCATAAGTAAAAACATTTCAATCTTTTGCACTGATGTAAACAAAAACATGTGTTTTTTTCAACAATTGGTTTAATTTCAAATTAATTACTGCATCTTCTATATTTTGAATTTGGAAAAATTTATTTAATATTTGGAATCAAGAGATCCAAATTGTGTAAATAGGCAACTTTTATTTTTAGACATTATGAATAGTAACTATAGTAAATTTTATTTACCACAGATAAAGGTAAATAAGGTAATTAAGGGTAAAGGTAATATTATAAAATTAATAAAACACTTTTATTAATATAATATGATGATTATAGTTTTCTATAAAATATTATTGGGTCGAAATGGATTCTATTAGAACCCATTTGGATGAGATTAATACATTTAATTTATTTTATTTAAAGAAAAGTGAAATATATCTCACTCAAACTTTAATAATTAAATTATTATTAATATAAGGTTATATAGAATATAGATTCTATTATAAATACTCATTTTGAATCTAAAATGTTTTTATTTATCATGTAAATTTATTTGTAATTTTTTTGAAATATATAATTACCTTAATAGCTTATACATTAATGATGCAGAAATTATTTATTTAGTGAAAAATAAATAATATAGTTTTTAATAAAATAATAATACCCATAAAAGGCCCAAACACTTGACCGAAACTTATTTATAGACTACATATAAACCATAATAATCGAAGGGTAGAATATTTGACCATTTGGAGCCTTATAAAAGAGATTATGACACTTATATTATTTTATTTTAAATGATGTCAAACTTTCCACTTTTAAAATTTAATAAATATAAAATTTTAAATGATGGGTTTATTAGAGGATAAATTCGAATAAAAGTATTATTATGAAATCTATTAGATTTATATTCATCAAATTATTTTATTTTTAATTTTTATACACCAAATAATTATATTAAATAATTTTACAAAAATGTTGTAGTAATTATTTTATGAAGGGAAATATCAAATAAATGGTTTTAAAAATATTAAAATAAATATTATATGAACTTAATAATGTGATACAATAATTTTATAGATTAATATGACATGTTATGAATCTGTTAAATATTTTGGTTCGAATATATCTTCTATCTGGATTTTATTTAAATTCTAATAATTCAATAGTTTCAAAATTGACACTATTGATATTTTATAAAAATAACATATTATTAAATTGTTTAAAATAAAAAAATATATATAAAAATTAAAAACATTAAAAATATATTGTATTAAATGTCATAAAGTATCCAAATATGGACAATTCATAACACATAACTATGTATTTATAACCGTTTAAAATTTAGAATATTATTACCACAAATAAAATTACAAAGATTAAATAAGGAAAAATCCAAATGATAAGGCTTAAAATAAAATACAAAAACATTTCTAAGTTTTATTTTTTGATGATATTACAACCCTATATCGTATTATCTTCAATGTTGAGTCATTTTATTGTTTTTTAAGTGGGGTTTTTTTATTATAAATTAATTTTATTGTTGTTTCCAAAAGTGCCCCTATCCTCTCTTATAAAAGGTCACCTCCTCCCTCTCATCTTCACTCTATTTTGAGACTTCAAACTCAGAAAAACAATGTGAATTTTCCTTATACACATATCTATAAACATATTATAGGTCCTGGTTTTCTTCAATGACTAATTATAGTGCCCTAAGAGGAGTATTAGAAGAGGCGCGTCGAAGAAGAGTTAATATCCTTTACCGATTCATTCTAACTTCTTTCTTCTTCTACTTCCTCCATATGATTTGTTTCATTATTAAGTAATAAATCTAGTATAAATTTTATACTGATATGTTATTATTAATTAGAAACAACCATATTACATCTTCTATCTATCCTATGAAAAATGAAATCACCACGCGTGTGTACGTAGGGCCTACCGTCTCCACACCGTGGTGTAATATGTTTTTCATCACCGACATACTTGGATGAGTATAATGACAGAATAAATAACTATATATAATTATTATAAAGTGATATTTATTCTTAAATATTATACTCTATACACTTTAATAAAATTCCACAATCATGGGGATGATATCATCGCTCGTGCGTACGTACAACCTATCATCTCCACGATGTGATGTGATTCGTTCAACATGATATTCATTGAAGAATGATTATATAAATGAATTGAATGAATAAATATGATACATATTATACTAATAACATTATTTAAATTATATAACTGTAACCTAAAAATGGAAATAATAATTTATTTGACAAAACATATAGAAAAAAATAAAGGAGTTACCACCCGAATAGCGAGTAACAGTGAAATGTTACTAATAAATAGATCAGAATATGACAATATATGATATCATAAAAATGAGTATGATTATGGAATAAGTCAATGACATTATTTAAATCATTATACATGATGTTTGGATACATACAAAGCATATCAAACCTAAGGTATGGGAAAATATCGCAATCTCATTTTTATCCGAGATTGTTTATACTTAATTATTTACTGGGGCATATTTATCATCCACATCCACGATTCCTAAATATGTAATATTATTTCTATCCTCCTAAAATTATTTAAATACAATTTTACCCATTGGTGAATTTTTATTAAATGATATTAAGGGAATATTTTTTCATTTTCAGTATGAGATACTTTTTGACTTTTCTGGAAAAATTACAAGAAGAATGTTTTTTTAAGTTATACAACATGAATGTATTTTTATGGTTTCATAACGCCTTATTTACATTAAGCTTAATCTAAAATATTTCATGATTATTTTCAAAAAAATCATTTCTTTTAAAATTGCACGATATTTTGAGAAAATAAATTGATTTTGAAGAAGAGAGGATACTTTCCTCAAGAATTAATTTCAAGTGTTTATCAAAACTATTTTCCATCAAAGATGACTAAAAGTTAAATTTTTATTGAATAGAAAGAAAGAGTCCAAACATAATGAACATAAAGGGGGGGTCATGGGGGCCTGATGTGATGCTGGCCGAGAGCATCATCAAGAATATCCTGAATGCAGCTCCCTGGAATAGAGCCAAGACGATCATAGTTGATGAGGTATTCACCTTCTTTGGATTCGGTAGCCAGATTATCAACCACAATGTTGCCTTCCCTCTTGATATGGTTGATAGAATCATCCTGGATGATGAATCCCCTGCACATATGAATGATTTAGCAAAGTTCCCAAGGGACTTCAGCCTTCCCTTGGAGAAAAAGGGCAGTAGGGGCTGAGTCAGTTTTGATAACCTCCACTCTAATATTGGAGTGCCTGCATAGCTCCAAACCAGTTCACATGTCTTGAACCTCCACTCCCACAGAATTTCCATGACCATAAAAGGAACGGAAACCAATTAAAACTGAACCAAACGTATCCCTGACCAGCCCTCCGACCCTCATTTTATTCATCGGGTTATGAAGAATGATTTATGTTTATTTTGTGCCACAAGTAAGAATGATTTCATTATGAGATGGGTGGGACCTATATATCTCTCCAATGCATTGGGTGAAAATTTATATCTCATGAGATAGACATGGCTGGAATGAAAAGTAAATATGGTTCATTAATACAGGGCTGGAACGGAATGTAAACCCAGTTCAGTAATGGACTTATTCCACTATGATGGTCTTGGTAGAAATGCCTTGGATACTGTGGAAATAATAACAACTTCTTATTAGTTTTACATAATTACATGATTTATTCAAAATCTATTCTTTCAGGGTTAATTCTCCTTTATGATCCATGCATTGATTACTACCAAAATTTATTTCATTGTTCAAGATTTGGATGTTTAAATTTTATGTTCATGTTTTTACATTTAAACGATAATGATTTTTTATATGTTCTCCATGTTTACCCTTGCTGATCATTTCAAATCACCCTTTCTATTTTTTCTTTTCCCCAGGATATAAAGAATAGTTTTAGGTATGAAAATAAAAGGGGAATATATTTATGGGAGATGTTGAAGATCTTTCATCATGATTACAATATTATGTTTTGAGTTTCCAAAGACACTAAATGAATACGATCTTTGGGAGTCTATTTTTGTTTTGTATTAAGTATTATTCAAAAGTAATTTAATTTCCATGTACGTCACAATTTGGTCTCTACAGTTTGTATCAGAGTGAAGGTTTAGTTAACCTTTGGAAAGTAGGATGCGAAATCATTAGTGAGATCCCTAGAGATATTTCTAATGTATGTCTAGGGATGTCCCTAAGGATAAGAATAGTTATAGGTTAAAATCCTAGAATTATGATAATGATCATGAATAACCTATGATTAAACCTAAGATGATAGGGATTGAAATTACACCCCTTTGATTATGTCATTTTCCTAGTATGATTTTTTCCTCTCACACTATTCTTTTTGTGTTTTAGTCAATGGAGGGAGCCAGGAGGAATTGGGTGAACATTTAATCTGATGAAAAAATTGGCGACTATGAGCAACGAAATTGTGTAATGACTTAAGTGAAATATATTGTGATTATGATGAATCAGTCATCACGGTATAAGATTAACAAGGTGAACTTTAGTGGTATTCCTAAGTCATCAAATAAGAGGAAGGTAGAATTTCATGCATGTCCTCGTGGTGAGGAACATAGAGGAAAAAAGAGTAAGCTTTCTATATATTAATAAGAAGGGAAGAAGAACGTTGATTAATAACTCAAATGGAGGGGAAGATGTTATATGTGTGGTGGAAAGGGTCATAGAGTGACAGACTTTCATGGATTTCAATGTCTTATATGTGGAGAACATACTCATTACCAAGTCAATGCCCTCAACTAAGAGGTTACTTCTAAATCAAGGAAGGACCAATTCCATTCCAATCATTGTAGATAATGGATGTAATGGTTTATATATTTGAATTCAAGAATAATGTTGTTGAGATACTTTTATGCTATATTGGAATATCTATGTATGGGTCCATTGTGGTTTTCCATAATTATATTGTACCGGTAACCATGAAAAGTGATTGAAATATTTTTGGAAAGTATATGATATGTGCATATAGAGGGGATAAAGAGAAAATAATATGTTTGATAGTATTAATGAGCTAATGACTGACAAAAGAAAAAAGTGATATCCTAATTTGAGTATATTGATTTTTTTGGTATTTTTGGTGTGTGGAAAGAGTTTACTTTTTAAGAAATTAATGTTTTCATTAAGATTATATGGTAATTCAAGTTTCAATAGAATACATGATTAAGGTATTCACATGTTTGGAATGTGACCAAAATGATATATCTTATGATATGTGGGGGATAAATGATGGTATTCACATGCTTGGTAGATGAACTTTCTAGTAATTGTTTTTTATACTATGAGATTGTACAGAAGTATTTTGGATAAGCCTAAAGGTTGGAATGTATTTAGTTGGACATCAGATTGTATTGTTTAAGGCTAATTTTTTTTATTTCTGGAATTTTATAATAGTATAATTTTAGGAAAAGTACAACCCGTAGGAAGGGAGACAACCTATCGCATCGGAAAAGGTTGTGGTAATAAAACCCACAAAAAAATTGTGAAAGTCCTTTATCACCTACCACTGGCCTATAGAAAGTCCCTGGTTAGTATAAATTAGTTTTATTTTATTAAACGATATGATAAATGAAGTATATGTCCATTTTTGGAACCATATATGATTAATCTCACCATAGATGGACTTATGTATATTTAATAACTTGTGATAACCTTTATGTGATAGAGATAGATGGAATGACCTATAATTCTATCCCATGATATACTAACACTTCAAGAATGACAAATTCAACATCATTTATTTAAATAACAGCTGAAGTGAAAATAGTTCATGTAATGACCAATGATGATGTTACACTGAAATCAAGTAAGTATTTCTCCTTATGAAAACATTAATCACCTTTAGGGAAATGATCTTGAAAACAAAAAATGTTGTCCTAGTTCCCTCACATCTGATGAATTAGATGGCACCTTAGATCATCCCAAATTTATGGCTTTGTGATTGTTGGCTGTTTCATATCCGTGTTCTCTAACACTCTTCATCAGAACTTGATGGTTAAATTTCTCTTCGATATCCATGTTTTTTCTATGTTCTCCTATGCGAAAACCAAGCGATGAATTAATATGGGTAACCAGTATATTTCTAACATTCTTTTTTAAAATTAAGTTTTAGTATTCCTTTTTACAATGTGGGATTCTATGAAAGAAGCTTTCATGTAGAAAACCATTTATAACCCTGACGAATTACGAGAGTGAAATTAATTTTAAGGGCGGTAGAATGTGACACCCCGAGAATTTATGAGATGTATGATCTTGAATTTATTCAATGTCTTGGGTTTTATGCAACACCAAGATTATATTGTATTATATGTAACACCGTATTATCTTGCAGTATATGCAACACTATTCATGGCTTCTGTTACACACGATTTCAAGTTCATTTTATTGAGGATATATTTTTTTCAATGTATAAAATAACTATATTTGAATTATGTTATATACAACACCATAGTAATATTTCACTACACTAAACACTAACATGGCTTACGTTACACATAAGAACGACCTTCCTCAATAGCTTGCATGGTACGTAATACCGAGTTTCACTAAACAATGATATATTATTATAATATTATTATAAACTAGCCATTATGAATAATATTAACCACATTTTGAATTTTATAACATCATCATTCATAGTACACATTTTCTAGAACATGGTATGATGACAAACCCAATTTTTCGGATAAAAGAAGTATTTTTAAAAAAATGCACTTTTTTCACCTTTTGATGGCGCACCCATTTTAAATTTAATTTTTTAGATTTTTATAAGTTAAATTTTAAAAAATTAACTTATTATTTGTAATAAAGATATATAAATTAACTTTGGATAATTTTTTTTATTTTTCTGATAACTTTCATATTTTGATTAATAGTAAAAATACTCTAAATTTTAATTAAAAACAACTTTTTTCATCAAGATAGTTTATATGGTTAAATTATAATATTGAATGGATTTAAAGTGTAAATAAAATATATTTTTACCATTTAATATAATTTATGTCATTTTCATTAATTTTACATTGAATTCATAGGTAAAAAAATTTCAATCTTTTGCAATGTCTTACACAAAAACCCGTTTTTTCGACAACGAGATTAATTTTAAATTAATTACTGCAACTTCTGTGTTTTGAATTTGGAAACATTTATTCAATATTTTGAATCAGGAGTTTCAAATTGTGTAAATAGTTAACTTTCAGTTTTAGACATTATGTATAGTAACTACGGTAAATTTTATTTACCACAGTTAAAGGTAAATCTGATAATTAAGGGTAAAAATATTATTATAAAATTACTCTAACATTTGTATTAATATAATTTTATGATTATAGTTTTCCATAAAACATAATTGGTTTGAAATGGAATCTATTGGAACCCACTTGGATGAGATTAAGACATTTAATTTATTTAATTTAAAGAAAAGTGAAATATGTCTCACTCAAACTTTTATAATTAAATTATTTTTAATATATGGTTATATAGAATATAAATTAGATTATAAAAAATAATTTTAAAGATAAAATGTCTTTATTTATCATCAAAATTAATTTCTAATTTTTAAGAAATATATAATTACATTAATAGCTTATACATTAATGATGGAGAAATTATTTATTTAGTGAAAAATCAATAATATAATTTTTTATAAAATAATAATACCCATAAAAAGGCCCAAAAACTTGACCAAACCTTATTTTTCTAGTATATATAAACCCAAATCATCCAATTTTATAATTTTTGACCATCTTGAGCCTTATAAAAGATATTATGACACTTATATTATTTTATTTTAAATGTTGTCAAAGTTGTCACCTTCATAATTTTATAAATCTAACATCTTAAATGATGGATTTTTTAGAAGATAAATTCAACTAAAACTATTCTTATCAAATATATTAGATTTAGCTTCATAAAATTATCTTTATTTTAAATTTTTATAAAACAAATAAGTATATTAAATAGTTATTCAAAATGGTTGTAGTAATTATTTTAAGAAGAGAAATATTGAATAAATGGTTTTAAAAATAATAAAATAAATATTATATAAACTTACTAATGTGATATAAGAATTTATCAATGTATATGACATGTTAGGAATATATTAAATATTTTTGTTCGAATATATCTTCTATGTGGATTTTATTTAAATTCAAATATATGAATAGTGTCAAAATTTCCACTATTGATATTTTGTAAAAATACCATATTAATAAATTGTTTAAAAATAAAACAAAAATTTAAAATTATAAGGTATATGATGACATAATGTATCCAAATATTTAAAATTCAAAACACATAATAAAATATTTATAACCTTTTAAAATTTAGAATATTATTACCACAAATAATATTAAATAGATTAAATAAGGATAAATTAAAATGATAAGGTTTAAAATAAAATTAAATAAATGTCTAAATTTTATTGGTTGATGATATTACAACCCTATATCATCTCATGTTCTAAGTTTAGTCATTTTTTAGATTTTTAAGTGGGGTTTTTTTATTATAAATTAATATTTTTTAGGTTTCCAAAAGTGTCACTCTCCTCTCTTATAAAAAGGCACCTCCTCCCTATCCACTTCACTCCATTTTGAGCCTTAAAACTCGTCCATAACCTATAAATTTACATTATCCACTTTTCTAGAAAGAAACTAGAGGTCCTAGTATTCTTCAAATACCAATTGTAGTTCCCTAAGTGGTGGTTTAGAAGAGGCACGTCGAAGAAGAGGTGATATCCTTTACCAATTCTTTCTAACTTCTTTCTTCTTCTACTTCCTTTATATGATATGTTTCATTATTAAGTAATAACTCCAGTTTCACTTGTATATTGATATGTTATTATGAATATAAAACAACCATATTATATCTTCTATCCATCCTTTGAAAAATGAAATCACCAAACATGCGTACATATGGCCTACCGTCTCCACGCCGTTGTGTAATTTGTTTTTCATCACCAACATACATGGATGGGTATAATGATGGAATAAATAACTATATATAATTATTTTAAAGTGTTATTGATTCTGATATATTATACACCATACACTTCAATACAATTCCTTAAACATGGAAATGATATAGTCGCTTGTGCGTATGTACCGCCTACCGTCTCCACAATGTGAAGTGATTCATTGTACATGATCTTCATTGAAGAATGATTATGTAAATGAGTTTAATTAATAAATTTGATATATATTATACTAATACCATTATTTAAATGATATAACTATAACCCAAAAAGTATAATAAGAATTTATTCGATAAAACATGCAGAAGAACATAAAGCAGTTCACACCGGAATAATGAGTAACCGTGAAATGCTAGTAATAAACAGATAAGAATATGACCATATATGATATAATAAAAATTACTATGATTCTTTAATAAGTAAATGAGATTATTTAAATCATGACACTTGAGGTTCAGATATGTACGAAGCATATCAAAAATAAGGTTAGAGAAAATATCTTAATCTCATTTTTATCCGAGATTGTTTCAACTTAAGTATTTACTGGGGAATATTAATCAAGCACGTCCATTTTTCCTAAATATTAAATATTATTTATATCCTCCTACAGTTGATTAAATCCAATTTTAACCATTGGTGAATTTTTATTAAAATATATGAATGTAATATTTTTTCATTTAAGTATGATATGTGTTTTTACTTTTCTTGAAAAAGTATGAGAAGAATGTTTTTTGAACTTATACAGAATGAATGGATTTTTATGGTTTCATAACGCCATATTTCCATGAAGAATTATCTACAATATTTCATGATTATTTTTATCAAAATTATTTTCCTTTAAAATTACACAACATTTTGAGAAAAAATTATTTTGAAGAAGAAATGATATTTTCCACAAGAATTCAATTCAAGAGTTTAATCAAAACTAATTTCCATCTAAGATGACATTATTTAATATGGGTATGTTTCAAATATGATGTATCTATTGTTTAGATGGTTTGAATTTGTTTATGATGAAATGGTATCCATTTTTTTATATGTATTATATTATGATGGGATTATGTTTATAAAATCCATATTATTCTTTGGGTTATGATGAATGATGAATGATTATTTTGTGGAACATGTAAGAATGGTTTCATTAAGAGATGGGTGGGACCTATATATACCTCCAATTCATTGGTTAAATATTTATATCTTATTATATAGACATGTATGGAATGAAGAGTGAATCTGGTTCAGTAATACAGGGCTAGAACGACTAGTAAAACCAGTTCAGTAATGGACTTCATCCACTATGATGGTCTTGGATGAAATTACTTGGCTACTATGAAAATCATAACATGTTCCTATTATTTTTGCATAATTACATGTTTTATTACAATTTTATTCTTTCATGGTTAATGTTACATTATGATGCATGCCTTACGTTCTTCCAAGATTTATTTCTTTGCTCAATATTTTGATGTTTAAATTTTATATTCATGTTTTTATGTTCAAATTATTATGATTTGTTTTATGTTCTCCATTTTTACCCTTTCTGAGCATTTGAGATTACCCTTTATAGGTTTTTGTTTTTCCTAGGATATAAATAAAGGTTTTAGATAAGAAAATAAAAGCTGAATATCATTATGGGAGATGTTGAAGATCTTTCACCATGATTAGAATATTATGTTCTGAGTTTCCAAAGACACTAAACTAATACGGTCTTTGGGCGTCTGTTTTTGTTAAGTATTAAGTATTCTGAAAAATTAATGTAATGTCCATATATATAAAGATTGGGTCTCTACAGAATCCATCAAATAACTTTTGGGAAATGATTATTTTTATCTCTTAGATTTCATATATATTCTTTTTACTATAATCAATCATCATTTGTGGAACTAATGTCTAAATATTAATGATTTTTTATAATTTAAAACAATTATCAATTCCCTAAAACCATAATTTTATTATTTTTGTTATTATTTTTTTATGAACATGTTATTGATGATTACTTATTATCTTATGAAACAATACATATCATGTTGAGTCATTTTATAGATTATTTATTTAATGTATGTTTATATTCCTTAGAATGGATAGATATTGGATGTAAAACATTGATCGAATCATTGATGAGTTTCATAAGGAGTTACGATATTTGTTGGAGATTGTATTCACTAATGATTAATATGGTGGATTTATTCGATGTTAGTGTTTTGATTGTGTTGGAAAACCATAGATAACTCCAAAGTAATAGAGTTATCATATCACTAAACATGGTCTCCAAAAAAATTACACATGTGGTATCACAATGGAGAAAAATCTCTAATCGAGAATGACATTGATTTAGCGAAAAGGATTGGTTTAAAAAATATGATTTCTGGTCGGTTTCCTTTTTTTACGCTAGATCCTCATGTAGCCCAGTGGAAGAGGAAATTAATATTGGAACACAGTTTTCATATACTAATCAGGATTACGACATTGAGAGTGTTATAAATCTGGTGGAAGATGTGAATATCCTAGTATATCATGAATGTGGAAAATAAGTAAACTTGATTTTTTAATGAAATTATATCATGGAAAAACAATGTATGGATTTATTAATATTGTGGTTCACTATCTTCTAAAATTTATTAAGTATTTACTTCTTGATAATGAATATATTCCCAAAAATGATTACATGACATCGAATTTGGTTGAAATTTTTTTATTTTCATAGATTAAGATTCATTATTTACCCAAATATTTTTGTCTATTATAGAATGAAAATAAAGATTTGAGATAGTGGAAACAATGTGAAATATCAATGTGGAAGACTAATATAGACAGAACTCACACCCACATACTAGAGAATGTGATGTGAAACTTCCCTATAATTTCTAGTATTTAAAAACATTTAATGTTAGAAGAAATTGAAAGCAATATGAGATGGAATGAAGATGAAATAAATAAGGATAATTATAAAATATTGCATCCTAAAAACGAGGTGTCATAGAATAAATTTGATAGGTTACATAAATATTTTACAGCTAGCCCATGAAATGTTAAATTGGGATTATCCTAAGATGGTTTAATCCCATTTTTTCAAATGCATACTGCACACAGTACTAGCCTATTTTCATGCACATTTATAACTATCCTTCAAGGATTTGTATGAAGAAGTAATTTACTATCATGAGTATATTAATATTTAGAACCAGTGATCCTAGAAGTGATATTAATATATACATGAAGCTATTAATAGATGAGTTCAAGGAGATTTGGATTGTTTGTGCAGAAACATATGATGCATTCCAGATGGACTACATTATGTTTCATGCTTCTTTGTTATGGACGATAAATGACTTCTCTACTTAAATAATTATTTTTGGTTAGAGTACTAATGGGAAATTTTCCTTCCCTATGTTTATGAAAAATAAATGTTCCTAATGATTAATGTTTCAACGAACCTTCATCTTTATAGGGCATCGGTGATTTTTACGAATTGATCATCCATGCTTGAGAAATTAGGGATAATTCAATAAAGCTATCAAGACATATGAGACACCTCATTCCAAGACCACTACCATACCGCCAAGTCCTTATTCCATGATTCTATTTTATCTCTTGAGACCTAATGATGCATCTAGGGGATATAGGGGGCCTCTCTCGTCACTTACTAACTCGAATTAATTTTTCTTACAAAAAGGATGAAACATAACATAATCATTCATATTAAAACTTGAATACCAAATGTTAATACATTAACCATTAAACATGAATGGTATAAACATACCACGTCCACATTAAAATATATCATAAACTATTCAATAAAATATGGAAGATTGTATCATAATAAGTCAACCATAAATAAACATAAAATCTAATAAGGGATGTTAAAATATATGAAATTAATTTAATAATTGTTTTAAAACTATTTGAGGGAAATATCCCATTTTTACTTTGGAATAATTTAAAAGACACACAATTATAGAAGAAAACATTTATTTTGAAAATAACCTTATAATATTGTAAGGAAATCCTTGCACTATTAAGACATCATAACGGAGGAAAATAGTCGCTGGCACCGTATAAGTTAAAAAAACATTATTTCCTGAATTTTTTCGAAAAGGTTATAAAGTACCTCGTTTGGAAAACAACATAAATATTCTGTTCAAATTTTCTTATAAAAATTCAAAAAAGGGTAAAAATGAAATTAAACAATTATCGATAATATTTTGAATTTCATTTTAAGAAACATGGACATAGATGATTAGGATGCTCCAGTAGATACTTATATATATGTAATCTCGGATAATAAAGAGATTTTGAAATTAACCCTTATCTTATACTTTCCTTTAGTAGAGGGTGAGTTATCCTCCTGTATAATGGTTAAAACATGTTATTATATTATAATAGTACCATATTCATATTTATGATTTCATATATTATCTTATTATATCATTTTGGTAATAATATTTCAGTATTACCCTTCTTTTCGGTGTTAACTGCTTCATTTTCCCATTCCTTTTTTGTCATGTAATTCTTGTTTTTAATGCATAGGATATATTTTATTCATATATATATTTAAATTATGTTCATAATTATTATTTTCACTCTTAATATAAATTTTATAATCATTCATGAATGGTTAACGTAGAGAATGAATCTCATCACGTCATGGAGATTGTAGGTCGTATGTACGCCCAAGTGACGATATTGTTCCATTAATGGTTAAATGGTACAAAATTCAATTGTATATTAATTATAAAAATTAATTATCATGTTATATTAATTATTTATATTCCTTACACTTATCATTATACCCATCCAAATAAAGCTGTTTTGAATAATAAATTACACCATGATGTGGAGACAGTAATCCGTACGTACGCACGCATGGTGACATTTTTATTTTTATGATAGATAAAATGATTAATATCATTTTTCCACAATTATAATATCAACTAAATATATTTATGATACTGTATTAATTGTTTTGTTGTGAAAACAACATATAAAGATGATGTAGAAGAAGAAAAGAACTCTTAATGAGTAGATAAAACAATTACCTCTTTTTTGCCTGTCTACATTTGGTTTTCACAAAAGGGAATTGTAGGGTGGCTTTATGCCCAAATTGGGGCCTCTAGGATAAATTGGGGGAATTTCGGAGAATAATTGGGTAGGTTTTTGCCGAGACAAATGGCTTTGGAGGTGTGAATTAAAGATAAGTATAATTCCCTTTTATAAGAGAGGTGTGGGGAACATTTGGAAGATCTTAAAATATTCATTTATTATAAATTTATTTTAAATTTAGAATAGGTAAAAATTAATTACTCTCGAGGATAATATGAGTATGGGTCTATATCCTCTCATCCAATTATTTTTAGACATGTTTAGTTCTCTAAATTTACCTTATCTATTGGGATTAACACTTAGTAAAATAGTTTAACTCTTATTGTGTTTTCTTAAATTTTTACAGTATTGGGTTAATGTAGTTACTATAAAATTCAAATAGAACCTAAATTGAATCATTGATGAAATATTTAACATGATCCTAGTTATTTTTACAAAATTTAGAATTTAATTAATTTTATAACATTTAATTAAATATTATTTATTTTAAAGTATCATTTATGTAAATTTTGATACTATTCAGAATTCTCATTTTTTTAAAAATCATACCAACATGATAACTTCAATAAAATACTTCTAATATGTAACTAACATGTATATATTATCTATAAAATTATTTTATATCATTAATTAAGTTAAATTATATTTCTTTAAATATTTTAAATATAATTTAACTAATTCTTCCTTTGATAATTCAATTACTCTATCATTATTATGTCACCATTTAATTTAATTATTTATTTCCTAAAATAATTAAAATTACTATTATGTATATAATAATTTTATATTTCTAAAATCTATTTATATTATAATTTATCTTATTTATAACCCTATATTAAAAAGGGATTATTTTTTCAAATTTGAAAATGTTATTTTTAACTCTTCTTTAAATAAAATATGATAAATGTCTTAATCTAACACGAGTGGCTTAAAAATTTTAATAATTTAGACCTAAGTTTTATTTTGTTTGAAAAAAACTTATCCAATAAAATTAGGACATGTTTTAGAGTATTATTATATTATTATAATATTAATATTACCTTTAATTACCCTATTCACCTTTAATCGGGGTAAATAAAATCCAAAAGTTACTATTCACCAAAAATTATTTTGATCTTATTAGACCACATTTTTAATACTGATTAAAAACATGTGTGTCTGTTTTTTGAAATTCAATTCACATAAGCAGTAATATTATTTTTAATTTGAATCCCATAGATGTTGCTAGAAGGCGGGCAAAAGAGACGTTTAAAAGTTAAACAAATTTTTATATCTAATTTAATTGTAAAAATGATTCAAATAAACTAAATTGGAGTAAAATATGTATAAGTTTTATATTTTAAAATTAAAATAAATTTAAATTTAAACAATTTTTTAAATAAAAATGTCAGTTTCTAAATAATAATGCAGTATTTTTCACTATTCATCAAAAAGTAAAACTTTTTAGAAAATTACCAACATTTCACCATAATATAATTTTTATATTTAGATTTCAAAAATGATGTCCATTTTGAAAAATAAAATTTATCAATTTCATAATTTGTTTAGTACTATTCATAACTACTTTTTAAAAGGATGGTTTGAATGGTCATTGTGCGCTTGAACTCGATTTTGTGTGCATTACAAGATATTGAATTATTTAAAAGAAAACGTACTGTGGAAGCATGGTGTGTTACAATAATTCATTTTCATCTCTAAACAACTTCATTGGTGCATATTAATCTTCGTTTGTGTGAATATAAACTTGAGGATTTTATGATCTATATATGTCACAATTTTCATCATCAAAATAATGTCTCCAAGTGTCCAATGTGAATATCATTCTATTAAATTCTATATCATGATTTAATTAGTTCTTCTAAATTATAATTATTTGGGAGGAGTCATATGCTATCAATTTTTCATCTTGCATGAGTACAAACCCCAATACCATTTTGAAAGCATCACTATAGATGAGAAATACATCCCCACTAGTGGGTAATATGATAACATGGGGAATTATTATCCTATTATTAAACTTCTTCAATATCTCTTCTCATTCATTGGTCCATAAAAATATTTACTTCAATCTGAGTTATCTTAGTTGGTGGGCCTTACAATCATGAGAAGTTTCTCAAAAATTGAAAATATTACCAAGTTATTCCAAAAAACCTACATATTTTTGTCACATATATTGGTCTTATCCATCCTTTAATTGCCTTATTTTTTAAAGGATCCATATATATACCTTTAACAGTGATACAATTCCCCAGAAAAATTACTTTCCCCATCCAAATATCAAATTTACTATACATCACAAATAACTTTTCCTTTTTCAAAGTCTACAACATAGTAGTCAGATACTCATATTGTTATTACTTAATATTGGAGTATATAATAATATCTTTTATAAATAATACAATAAAAATTTCAAGGTATTCCATAAAAAATCTATTTGTTAAGTCCATGAAGATAGAAGGTGCATTAGTGAGTCCAACAGGCATCACTATGAACTCGTAGTGCCCATAACATATACGAAAAGTAGTCTTGGGGATATTGACCTTCTTCACAGTTAATTGATAATATCTAGAATTAAGATAAACCTTAGGGAATTACTATGATACACATGTCTTATCAAAAAATTCATCAATACATGTTAGAGGATAATTTTCCTTTATTGTGATCTTGTTGAAGTCATGATAATCACTAAAGTGGCACATTGACCCATCCTTCTTCTTGAAAAAGATTACCAATGCACCCCACAACGAAGCAATTGCTCATATACAACATTTATTCAAGGATGATATTTTCATTAGTATTAGTCATTTGATAAAGATACACTTTATCATATGGAAATAATATTCATGCTTGAGATGATGATAACAAAGGATATTTGTCATCTTTCTTTCACTTATATTGATTTAGAGGGAGATTTGTGATATAAAGAGTGATTTTATACTCTTATCATTTTATGATAGTAATATATAAGAAAATTCAATCCATACCTAGAATATAAATTAATTCCATGAAACGGGGTATCATAAGCTGTTCTGGGAAGTTTAGTACAAAATTTTGATAGGGTATGAGTTATATACTACCGATGCAACAATTGACCCATTTTTAATCTTCATCATTAACGTGACTTCCATGTTTTGAGGTGGTGTTTAAATTGTTATACTGAACATGACTGATAAAAATGAATGTGTAGAACCATAATCAAGTAGTATGTTCACGATCCTTGAATGAATAACTAGAATACCTATCACTACTTCAGTTTCAGTATCAACCCTAGCAATTGTGATGGAATAAGATTTCCCTTGATATATAGGACTTAGAAGTTTATTTAGTTGTTTTTGGCAACCCTTGTATTAGTTCATTGATTCACATAGTGTATTTTTTCCATGTAGTTGAAACATTGGACAATAGGTTGGGTTTTACTAAATAATTCCATTCTTCCATCACGTTGTATGGTTTCTCCCTTCAATAATCGCTAGCTAGCTTCCCCTCCTTACCATACCTAAAGCATTTAATTTTTCCCTTTACGTAATTTCCAAGACACTTCTTCCCACACCTTTGACAAGTGGGATATTGGAATTTCTTTCCACCCTGATACTTTTTCGTCAATCGTCCATAGTTAAAATCCATTATCTTCTTCTTATCTCTAGACCCATGAGACCCTTGAGATTCTCTGATCTCTATTTCATCTTTGAGGTAACATCATACAATTTCATCATAGCTATCACATTACTAAATGTCTATGGTTATTTTTAGACTCTTCTTTATACCACCAAACAAGCATTCAAATTTAATTTCAGGGGTAATACCAAATATGGATGCATATCGTGAAGGTCATGTGAATTTATCCTCATACACCCCATTGGATTTATCTTCCTTTTACATGAGGCTAAGAATGTCCTTCTCCATTTTTAGTTAGAGAGTGTGAGAAAAATATTTAACAAATAAAATTTTCCTGCATAATCTCCACTCTGATACTTTGATCTCCTCCTCATGCTTTATAATTTTTATAGATTTCTTCAATTGAACAGATTCTCCTTCCATATGATAAATAACCAGCATTACCTTATCGTTATCTTATTATTAAAAATGAAAAATATATTATTTTTGGATTTGATCAACTTTTTCATGATTAAGGGATTAGAAGATCCATTTAATGTTAGAGGCATGTGTCGCATAAAGGTTTCAATTGAAACTTTATCTTTCTTAGGGGTATTTAGGTGGTCCTGCTGATTCATGTTCTTGTTCAAAACGTGATTCAATTGAGAAAGTATTGTCATGAAGTTTGTGATTCTTTCTACCATAATTTAGGCAATCTCATGTGGCCAATCATCACATATTACCCCTCATTGGTTGTTGACCTGATTCTACCAAATTCCATCCATTCACAAGAATAAAGGGAGAATTCAGGATGTGTATTTTTTAAAATATTAAACACATGCATGGGAAACCATGAATAATAAATGGATAACTCATAAATGACATATATTCATTAACCTATGAATTTCTATATTTTATTCTAATTTATCCATTATATATTTCTAAATATATAATCTTATGATATTTTTTGATCCCTTATTAATAGTTCCTAATGTTCTTGTGAATTTACCAAATCAACTCCCCATGGAGATTCAATCCAGGTGTGATAAAAGACCAGTTTTTGTTCATTATTTGATAATCTATTCTAGATGAATTAAACCTTTTGGTGCTATATCCCCTAGGTACAACTGTTCTAGATCCATATCCACTTCTAGTATCTACATAGGGATGGGTTTCCTTATAAACCACTTAATCTATACATTAGAAAATTAGATATATTTTCATATGTTTATTCTAATCCCAATGTCTTGCACTATATTTTTTAATCCTAATCCCCAAACATAACTTAGATTTTCTATGATACCAACTGTGATAGCCCAAATCTCTAATACATATTATTTCATGATTTATTTCATGAATATAAACCCCATAAGATTTTGATCCATATTGTATTTTTTAAAGTAGTGACGTGAAAAAATAACTTAAAACGTGCATACAACATCATTATTTAAAAACTCTGAAACATTCCATTCTTTTCATTGGATCTTTTATAACCGCATGAGATAACTTAGGGACGTATATTAGAAAGGGGTGATCTATAAATTTAAATAAGAAAATAAACAAATAATAACATGATGAAATAAATACATGTGATTCAATAGGCATATCAATGGTATATAAAATGGGTGATAATCATAAACATGAACATTGAAGCATGATATACAATGATAACATGAAGGTAACATAGAACATTTGTAAAAACATAAAATAGGAAATCATAATAATAAATCAAGTATACCAACCAAGAAATAATAATATAATTTTATTAGAATAACCTCTTATTAACCATAAATTGAATATCATGAGATAAGAACATTTCCCAATACATTGGAGGGCTATATAAATCTGGTCCCACCCATCACATTCATTTCAATTACATGCATAAGTGTTCCACATAGATCATATTACATAACAATATGTTTCATCACTTTTCATCCCATGATTAAGGAGTGTTGGATACATACTTGAATTAACCCAATAAATGAAGGATATTACCATCTATGTGAATATCCTTGATTGGAAATAGCGGTGGGAACTCACAGTGTAAAAGTTTTTCATGGAAAATCAAGTGATAATTTCGAAAACATAATAGGAGTACATAAATGTTCATGGAATAGATTACTGAGAGTGAAAAGGGTATATCATCACTTTTAAATCATAAGGGTATTAATAGGATGTGTGAAAACATATCCCAACTTTGAAAATTTTAAATCCAAATCTTTAATATAAAGAAGGTGCTTGAATAAATCTAAGGATAAGATCTCTTACCTTAAGAGGGAACATCTAAAAGATTAGGAGCAGTTTCTTGAGAGCATGGGGTGAACATGGGAGGGATATAAAGAGGAAAGGGAAGGGTTACTTCATTCTACAAAGGTTTTGAGTTATAATATTAGTATGGTTGGTGGGTTTATACATAAAAATAAAGGGGAATTATTTATTAATTTAAAAACATAGGTTTTGGACTCTTTACGATAAATTATTCTAAACCAAAAATAATCATATAGTTTTTTCCTTGGTTTTGTGAGAAATAGTAGTGTATTTAAATTTTTGTAAGGTTAAGAACCTAAATCCTTAAAACAATAACCTTAGTGATGTCGATGAAAGTCATGTTTACAAATAATTGATTTTTAAACTATAAAATATAATATATGTTTTGATGGATTCATTAAGTGACTGTAAAATTTATCAAATAACTTCAAAAACACATCATTTTAATGGAGAAACGTAATTTTGGTCATGTATACTCTTTATATAATTTATTAAATCACTTTTGGGATTTTATGATATCATATTAAATATTGTATATTTATACTATATTTAATTTTTAACCAAAAAAATCACCTTCCTCGAAGAATTATAAAAAATTTGACCTATTAATTTTTAAAAAATATATTTATTTGATTCAAATAATTACATATAATATAATTTACACTTTTATATAAAAAAACCTTATTTATTGAAAATTAATGGTTTTATTGAAAATAACAGTTTTTTGTCCCGTATAAAAATTACATTTGACTTCATAAAACTATATTTTCATTTATTTTTAAATAAATATTATTTAATAATAAAATTATATTAAAATAACATTTATTTAAAAAAATTCTTGAATTTATCAAAAATAGTTTCTTGATAGAAACTATATATTTTACAAAAGAACAATTGTTGTTTCCTCACATCAAAATATAATTTTTATCAGACTCGTTATTCAATAATTTATAAAGTAAAAATAATAGGGATAGATATAATCATTATTTTATAGAATTATAAAAATTCATAGTATTAGGGTATACATACATGAAGCCTTATTACACCAGCATATACCCTAAGATTAAGGTGTGTGCTGGTACAACACTCTTGTGGAAGTTTGGAAAACATGGTTTGGGTTGTGATCCTAATAAACTTAAACTTCTCTCATAAATGGTTTCAATCATGCTTTAGTTGTTGAATCATGACTTGGGATTGGTCAAGGGAAAGCCCAATGATTCCATTCCAATTATAAGGTCGGATAAATGGGATTCATAGAGTATAATCAAACTAGTCAAAACCATAAATTTTAGTTTTGTGTCAATTGGACATTATCATAACCCTTAATATTTTACTCTTAAAGTACATTATACAATATTTATATTATCAATAGTTATAACACTTAATTGTCTTTTAAATCTGAAAGCCTATATAACAGTCTAAAAAAATAAACAGGTTCATGTGTTTTCTATAATTACGTTACTTAATAATGAAATTATTCATTCAAAAATGTAATTTCATTTATTGAATTTTGGTTCACTTCAAATTTTTTGATTCACACAACATTATCTTTGAATAATATTGTCAAGTTACAATATATATAAAATTCACGTTCTTCTTGACTATGTCTATTCAATGACCTAAACCAAACATATTTTGAACATGATTCATGTAATGTTATCACTAATTCCTTATTAGTAGATGTTTTAATGAGTGTACTATTTTTAGATCTCTAAGATAAGGAAGTATCTCCAACTATGAACACATAACCTGTGTGTGATCAGAAATAATTTCAATATGATAAATAAATTTTATTTTATAATATAACCATCCTATTTTATAATTTTTTAGAATATAATAAACACAAATCAATAGTTCCATACATATTATGAAAAATATTTTGAATTAAATTTCATTGTATTCATGTAGGGTAACAACTAAATGTTGATAATAGATTAATATAAAAATATATATTAGGATGATTACAAATAAAAACACACATAAGTGATCTTATGGCACTAAGACGTGGATCTTCTGGACCAACCAACTCTTCATTTTCTCCACAAGGTCAAAATTGATCTCTCATGGTATTTCAAGACAGAAAAACCATTTCATTACATAAATGATTCACTTAATCCATATTAAATTATTTTATGACCTTCTTAGTGTAATTTGACTGAGGAAAACTTATACCACTTGATATTTCATAAAATTGTTAACCTAGGAAATATTGTCTCCTAGTAATTTTATTTCAAATTCATCCATTATGTTTCTAATTAATTCATTATGTCTTTCATATTTTTGATGATATTTAAATCATCGGCATAAAAAATTGATTTCATATTTATATTTTCATTTCTTAATAAGAACACAAGGTAATATTTGTTCATTTATAAACACATTATTTAACAGATATTAACATAAACTATAATACTACATTCACCCAAATTTCATTAATCCTTAAACTAATTTCTATAACTTAATTTAACATATGGAATTTGGTTTTGATTTAAATTATTTTTTTATTTTAAATCCTTCAAATATTATCATATGTGTAAACAATTAGGTTACCAATAGAAGTAATATATACTATCATCTATATGACATATATTAGTCTTATTATATACAAAATTTATGACTAGAAATTGAAAATTAATAGCATCCTTAAAATGAGAATATGTCTCTAAAAATTTAATTTTAGGTCTTTGGAAAAAACCATCTATGTTAGAATGATTTTTATATCCTAAAATATCTTTTTCTCATTAAATTTATACCGAAAACCCATTTATATCTAATAAGACTCATAGGTATTGGAATAGGAATGATATTTCCAAATACCCTTTTCCTATTGTGTGAATTTATTTAACATCTATTGTTTCTTTCCATTTTTTTCAATCCAATAGTTTTTAAAATTCTATAATATACTTTGGTTCGAGATCATTATTTTCTATATAATGTTCCATAGAATATGAAAATATTTCATCAATACATTCCACTTTATATTAATTATATATATCACCTATAGTGTAATAATTTAAAGTGATTTAATTATTTACGAAATTGTTGAGGTTTTCTATGTCTCTTGAATTATCATTATGATTAT
Source organism: Viscum album (assembly GCA_963277665.1). Classification (NCBI taxonomy): domain Eukaryota; kingdom Viridiplantae; phylum Streptophyta; class Magnoliopsida; order Santalales; family Viscaceae; genus Viscum; species Viscum album. The sequence continues at coordinate 350,616,969 of OY728140.1, forward strand.
CATCATGTGTTTATTTAAGAAAACATAAATAACATGATTCTTCTATAACACATGCCCCCATAATGGGGTTTTTAATTATACTCATTCCTTTTCTTTTTTGAGGATTTATATCTTTTTTAAAAATTTGTCTTCCATGTTTCAAGAAGGTTTTTGAAATTTTTGTAACATAATTATGTAATTGTGTCTTTGGGATATCAATTCTAGTCGGTGAATTTACAACAAGTATATTTGATTAATCATTCCCTTTTATTATTAATTTCATTAGGCAATAGATTTAACTGTTCTTGAAAATGTAAAATATTTATCACTTCCATCTCAAACAATTGAGTGTGAGGATTGAGAAAATATAGTGATTTCACATTCTAGGAAATCTCCTCTCTTTACTTCTTTTCACCCCATGATTCTTGAATATTTCATCATTGAAGTCACAATCAACAAAATGTTATATAAATACATCACCCATTTATGGATCAAGATATATAATGATGGTTGGGTATTCATATCCAACATATGTTACCAACCACTTTTGAGGCCCATTTTTGTACGTTGAGGTGGAGAAATCAGTAAATATACTGCACAATTGAAAATTATTAATTATGATATGTTGGGATCTTGGATAAATACCAATTTGAGTGGGAGTACTTGTCATATGCACTTAGTCTGATGTAAATTAATTCCACAGAATGAAATATTGCATGACCCCATATGGTGATAGAATTTTTATTCTCATTATTCATGGTCTAACAATAAGTTAGAGGAATTTTTTACTGATTCATCTAAAAAAATTTGTGTATTCACAAGGGTGACTCGATGCTCCTCACTAATACCCATTTCCATATAATATAATATCATATGTTTATTAGCTTGGTTGTCTTCGATATGTCTATAAGGAAGTCAAAAGGGGGTAAATCTAGTATGAAGAAAGTTTGACCCTATAATATTATTTCATATTCTTATCTATACATGAGCATTCATGCTTGTATATTGCTTGATTTCGCGAATGGGGTTTAGGGATTAAGGGTTCACTATGAAGAATGAAAAAAAGAGATTTCTTCCTACAATTTCTTCAGTAACACTACTATTGATTTCACTCTATTAACTGTTACCCTTTATCAGTACTAAGAAAAAATTGTTGATAAAGGGGTACTTTTATTAGTTCTAGCTAAAATCACTGACAAAAGGTTCCCTTTATCAAGCCTTTTCTTATATTTTTTCAATAATTTTTTGGGGGCTAATAAAATGTGACCTTAATAATTTTATTATAAATTATTAAAAAAGTATTTTTAAAATATAAGTATATTTATGTTGTAATATATTAAATATATTTGAATAAATATTGTATATATAATACTAAATATTTTTTCACACTTAATATATAATATATTTAGTCAAAACGAAATTGAAAAACAATTTTTAAAAAATAGTATTTAAATATTTTAAAATTAGTATTGAGTAAGATATATTAAATAACCATTTGGAGATAGAAAAAATTAAAAAATTAATTAATATATTAGAATAAGTATTAAAAAATGACTTGAAGTTCAAATATCTATAACTTTTTATTCGGGTGTCCTTTTAGGCTACCTGAAATATCAAATCAAATCCTACGAAGAGATCTAAGCTTTGTCGATCTAAATTTCCCATGAAATATATTTGAAAAGGATAAAAAAATGACCTGGAAGTCATAAATAACATAGTTTTTTAGTGGGACACACTATTTTTTGAACATTTAATGGAATTCCAGATTTATTTAATAGGATCTTCCCTTTTTTGGGGGAGACTGAACTTTTATTATGCTTTACATTCATATATATATTATGGTGTTAAATATTTATCATTTTTTATATTGGAGTCTTATTTATAATTGAATATATCCATATATACATACCCATATTTTATATATTTATATATGAAAATTTAATTTTATATATAAATATTTAATATTTATATGTAAATAATTTTTAAATATATAAAACATTTGAAAAAAAATATTTACTATCCATTCTATTTAAAGTAACATTATAACCATTTTATTTATTTTATAAAAACAGATGTGTATATATATACCTATAAAAATTTATATATAATGTTTATATATGTATCTTTATACATTGCAACAAATATATATAAAAATATATATACATTCATATGTATAGACACAAAGATAATTACATAAATACACACACACACATTTATTTATAATAAATATGCATTTTATAAATAAAATTTTTAAAAAGTATATGTAATTATAAAATTATACGTAAATATATAAATGTAAATATATAAATATATATGTATATATATATATATTATAAAGTTATTTACAAATAATTAAATAATTTTATATAATTATATGAATATATAAATAAAAAATTATTATCTAAATATATAAAAATAATTACATAGATCATAAAATATCATATAAAACCAAATGGAGCAATGGTAAGGAAATTCAATGCATAAATCAGGTCCCAGGTTTGAGTCTTTAAGGGTGATAGTGGTCGAGAAATTATAAGCATTGATAAAAGTGGGGTATAAAATAATTTATAAAGGGGGTTCAAACACTGGGGGATGGCTAATAAAAGGGGGAGAGTAGTTTATAAAGAGGCGGGTGGGTCATAGTAGAGGTATTATATTTAAATAAAAAAAATATATTTTTGTAATTTATCAAGGATGAAAATGAGTACTGATAAAAGTTTCTTTTACCATCACTAAAAATAAAGATGATAAAAGTAAAATTTATTAGCATTAAAAAAGAACTGATAAAGGTCCCCCTTTACCAGTTCTTTTTTAGTTATAATGTAGGATTATTTTATTATCACTCATAAAAGCTCATGGATATTATTATAACTAATAACATCATCACTAAATTAGATCTAATAAAAGTGAATTCTAACATTGATAAAGGCTGGATTTGTTGTTGTGTAAATTTTCATTAGCACCTCAGTGAATTTGGATCACCCAATGACAATGTTTCAAAAGGGAATGACATTTGGTTCAGCTGACAAGAGACATCCAAGAGGTCTTGGGATTCTGGTAAATATGTGAGGTGGCCTTGTTCAGGTTCCTTAGGTCGATGGGAGGGCAGGTGAGGCTTGAGGTTGAGTGACGATAGACAAGAATTAATTATGTATCATGAGATATGAGGATATCCCTCTAGTGTATACAATAGAGAATTGGTTATTCTTGGAGTGATGTAAGTCCTTTAGAAATGTAATAGGATGACGAGGATGGGATGCCTCTGGATGATGAGCTGAGGGTTCTCCCTAGGAGATGTGAGATGAGACACAGTGTGTGTCGAGGTTTTTTTAGAATTGGGATTGACATGAATGTTAGGTTTATTTTCTATGGGACAACACTTATCGATGCCATGGTCAGGTAGAGTATGAAATCTTCAAAGGGTCATTCTGTAGAAGGATTAGGAGTTTCAATGGACTCTTGAAATTATGTGTACTGAACTCATGGGTTCCGGGTCAGTGGGAGCCTTTATGCAACGACATCACCAACAGGTGATGGGTTGATATGGTATCAATGAGTTGAGAATATGGAGGGTCTAGATCCGTAAGTGGACACCATATTAGGTTATTTGATGCATGATTTGATGAGGGGATATGTCTTAAGGGACTAATGCCCTGGGATCAGCCAGTGACCTGTATGAAAGAATGTTGACCCAGTTTTTTTGCATGCATTTGATGTGACCTCCCTAAAGTCTTATGGGTTTTGGTGTATATGATGATCATTTTATGATGATTTTGGTATTGTTTGAGGATAGTTGAACACGTGGCTTGAATCTATGTGAATATTGTTGGGCCTTACCCTAAGTGATTGGGTAGTGGTCATAGAAGGGGATTTTTCCTTGAGTGAGAAAGCTTGGTTGAACACATCCTGAATGGATGTAATGGGAAAATGCTTGATAACATACCATTATAGAAGAAACTAGGGTCATGGAAAAGGACTACCCTCGTGGTTGGGTTATGGGAAGATGTGAGGGGTGATCTATGGAACTACCTTGAGTGAGAAGGGATGGTTTGAGACTTATAAAAGTATGACCAAGCCCGATGTTTGCAGGTATCGGGTCAAGGTTTTATAAACTGATCTACCCTGAGTCTTTAGGTATGGGTAAATCATTAGTTTTATAACACTAGATGATGATTGGAACCTTGATGGTTCCAAAGAAATAATGGTTAGGGTTGGGGTAGCTTGGTTTGCACCTGATGACCTGACATGCATGTGTACCTATCACACCCTTACCCCGGTTTTTTTATTTCACTTATTTTTATTTTTGTCTTTATTCATGAGGTTTTTTTTGAAATATGGGTTGAGTTAACAGTTATAATTTCATAGTTTTTGAGGTTTTGGTTTGTTTTTTGCCTTGTACATGGTTAGTGTGCACAGTTTGTGGAGAAACTATACAACTGATGAAGCATAGAGTGTTTTCAGTTCATTATGTTTCTGAATGATTTTTCTGGCACAACATATGCAATATTTTTCCTAAACCATATAATGAAAAGATGTATTTGTTATACCTATTGGTTGTGTCTAAGTCAAAGTGCATGACAATCTAAATGATAGATGAAACTGCACGACAAGCATGGGAGAGGTTGTATCATTTTGACAGAATTGACATTCATGGTTGGCACATAGTTTCACAATCCATGTGTATAGAATATTTGGTTTCCAATTCCTTCTATTGAAGTGAGAATAGTTGGTTCATGGTTTGCAAAACTGTTCATCCAGACGATGCGACTTACCTAGTTTCTTAAAATCTTGAGTTTCTAATTTTACCCCTCTTATGATTTAACCCCAAATCTAGATTCTCCTCCCCCACTTGAACTAAGAGAATCATGGGGCACCAGAAACCATCCTCCCTTGGATATCCTTTCACCATTGAAGTTTCTTCATGTTTTATAGGTTATTTTCTCTTGATGTGTGTGTTTTTTCCTCCTCTTCTCTTCTCCCACTCTTGGGTTCTTAGTTTTTCATGGTTTTGTTTCTTCTTGGATGAACCCTAGGGATAGAGGGATGATGTTGGAATCTATTCCTTTGATTTTATGGTTCAATTTTGGTCTCTTTGGATTTTTTTCTTATTCTTTTAGGAGTTTCATCACATTCTCAAATCGTTATGGTTGGTGTTTCCATTCATTTCCTTTCCAGAAAAATCCATTTGATGTGTTAGATTTCCTAAATAATTTTTAAATTTGTTATTCATGTTTTGGATATGCAATATTGATTTATTATATTTTTTACTTGTTTTAAAATTGATAAAAATTTGTTTCCAAAGGATTTATATAATTATACTTATATGTATATACATCCTAGGTATTTGATAAAATTATAATTGGTCATTTAAAATTAATTTTAGATCTTTAGGATTGTGTTTGGCCTCAGTTGGTATTTTTTTGATTTTTTTTTTCTTTTGAATTGAGCTTTGTGTGTGTTTGTGATTCCATTTTTTGGTCTGGTACTTTTTTTGGCCCATTGTGTTTGGTTTTATTATGTATTGTTGATCTTTAATTGGAACTTTTGTTTTAATTATGCTTTTCCATTTTTTTGGAAGTGGTAATATACATACGTGAGTGGGGGTTCACTTATGGATGGAAATGCACACATATAAATACACTCCATAAATTTTTTTGTCTTGAACCACTGGTTTCTTGAAAACACTTTTCTTCAATTCCTTTATCTCCTCCGTTCTATCTCACAAAGGGTTTATTAAAAATATCAATATTATCTAAATAGATCATTGGTGTATAAATAAAGTCAAGTGTATTTTTTATGTATTTCATCTCAAACATTGACCAATTTTCACTTTGAAACAAGATTGGTAACCCCCATGACTTTAAAGGAACGCTTAAAACCTTCTGACAAGGAATTATGTTTTTCCCTTGGTTTTGATTATAATTTTGAGAAAATGGTATTTTAACTAGAAATGTGTTCATATTTCTAAATTTTAAGGCCCATTTGTTAATTTTTATTTTTTCAAAAAATGTTTTTAAACTCATATGATGTGTAGGATTGGTTGGCACTTTAGAATGGTTCTATTTATGAAGGATGCCCCTATAGTTGTCCTTCCTTTGAGAGATAATTCACATGTTTGGTGTCATAGAATGAGAAAGGCATGCATGGTGGAAAATACAGGTTATTCCAAGCATGTTATGACCTCCTTACTCACATTTATACTATTATCATGGAATTTTATGACATAATCTAGAGAATTGAGTTCTAATTTCATTATAGTCTCTATTAGAAATATTAAAACCCCAAGATAGGGGATATTATAGGTGGGTTTTTTCATTGGTGAGTCTACATTAGTGGATCCAGGTTGTTTATTAACAATGGAAGTGCATCATATACTGACAAGTGGCTCCAAACTGATTGCATCCCAGGATTTATTCTAGGGATGTTTAATAAATGACCATGATTACAAATTTATATATTTTGCATTATTTTTAAGCACCTTGGTTACTTATTTTATTAGGATTTTAGTTCATTTACTATTTTATTTTATTCATAGATTTATTTATTCCACCATACCACTTGCTCTTAGTTTGGATCTCCAATCATTATTCATTATTTGGGTTGTGTTTCTAACTTGGAATTTTGTTTTCAAACTAATTTTTTAAAAAGGATACACTTTTTGGATTTTTAAATGATAAAAACCCTATTTTCATTATTTTTATTTTCAAACTGGAAGACATGGAATGTTTTGGGAAAGGATATGTATGGATTCTATGGTGCTTTCCTTCTAATCTATTTATACTCACACTCTACTTTTTCAACTTAATATCGTTAAATATCATAATTTTTGTTAATTAAAGTTCATGTTCACGTTTTCCTATTGAGCGTGATGGTTTTAAAGATGGTGGCGACTAATAGATCACATGGAGATCAATTCAGTTTTGATTGGGTTTTAGTTCAGTTTAAGTGTTCTATTTTTTTCTACATCTATTATATCTAGATCTATTTATGTATTTATTTCATTTTTTGATTTGTGGAATCTTACTTTTATGTTTCTTAATCTGCCTTCCTTCATTAAGATTTACTGTTTTATGGGATAAATCATTCCCATTTGTATTATATTTGATTCTCAACACTAGTTTTCATCCTCAGAGGATTGGAATGTATCATGGGCCTTACCATGTATTGACTTGGGTGATCAGTTTAGCATTAGCATGGGTTGGTTTGTGATAAAATGGTATCAGAGCTGTCCTTTGTTATTTGGGGTGTTAGGTATTCTGGATATAGTACTTTTGGAAAATAGGACCTATGTATGGGGAGATAATCATGAAATCATACTCCCCTGAGCCTCGAGTTATGAGGGGTAGTCTAGGAGTTAAGTCTTCTACTTTTCATTTTTTTCATTGGTACTTGTGGGGTTTGTAATTTGGGGAATGAAAAATGAAGTGAACCAGTGCTATAGAGTGAGCTCTCATAGTGTAGGATCCCATGTGGATACCAATTGCATTGTTCAAGATACTTCTAGTAGTTAGTGATTTATTAGGGTATGTTCTTCTAAACCATGTGGATAGGTCATGCATGGCCACTAGTTCCATATTTCATAAGTTTCGGTGTGAGTTATTTATTTGGATTGTTTTTTGTCTGTGTGCGATTATTATAAATGAAAAATGGTTTTTTGAAAATGGGATTACAGGGGGAAATTGATTTTTAGGGCATTTTTTTTAAAAGTAAGATTAGTTGTTTGAATTGGATTTAAAATTAGACTTGGTATTTTAAAAGTGGTATTTTGTGTTTGAGTTGGATTTGGGAATAAGTTTTGGTATTTTTGGAAATGTGGCCTTTGAATATGGTGATTTTGAATTTTGGAATGGAAATAGTGGTTTTTAAAAAGGAGATTTTGGTTTTTTTGTAACGTTTTGATTTATGCGTTAGTTTATTGCAATGTTCCTTTTGGGATTATATTAATTTGTTTTTGTGTTTGTTATATTATTTATATTATTATTTCCAAAAATATCCAAAAGGTTTTCAATGGGTATCTTCAAATCATTTTCCCTAGCTAGACACCAAGTGAGGTAAAAAAGTTGAGTTCTTCCCAGATGTTTCTAGATTTTCATGCTGATTGAGGTTCATTAAAAGATGTGGAGTGGATTGGGGAGGTCTAAAGTGTTTTCAGGTATTTTGTAACTCTTGAAACCATGAGGGTGATAGCTATTTTTTGTTCATTTGAGGGTCTATGTTTGGAATGGTGGAAGGAGGTCATCCCATCGTCTTGGTAAGTTATAATCTCATGGAATGTTTTTAAGAAAAAGTTTATCCAATGTTTTATAAATAAGAAGGTGAATGTGAGGAAATTTGCATTGATATTGGGTATTCTGTAAAGTGAACAGATGGTGAGGGATTATGTCAACCATTTTGAAGATTTTTTTTCTTTTTCCATGGATATCGCAATAAAGGATATGTTGAAAGATCCTCTCTTCATCTAGGGTCTTCATTCCAAGAACAAATATTGAATTCTCTCATTTCGCGAATTCATGTTCATGAAGTTAGTGGATGAGTCATTTTTATCCAAGTTAGTTCCTGGAGCGTAGGCCATAGTGGTTGGAAATCTGTTTTTCTTTGGAGATCATGAAGGTTCCCCATTTGGTGAGTGGATTATTCTAGAGGAACTCATTTCTGAGAAGTATCCTTTGTTAGTTCCTACACCTTTGCATTGTAATGTTCTCTCTTGTTCTTTCAGTGGGGTCAGTTTGGGAATTATAACCCCTCTTTCCCAAACCCTCTAAAGTTATGCTGGCGAAGTGGTCATTTGGATCATCTAAGAAGGTTTTGAAAGTAGTGTTTCTAGAAAATTATGTCTCTTTCGGCGGCTTCCATCTCCTGACTGGATGGCATCAGATGCTTTAAAGAACCAGGGCTCCAATAATAGGCCCCAAAGTGAAGTACTTCACGTAGTCATGAATATTTTTGTGTGGCGGAGTTGGCCCATATTTTTACTCTAATGTTGTATTAATGATACTTTAGGTATTTATATTTTAGTTTTATTATTTTTGGTGTCTTTATTTACTAAAGATCTTTTCATCCTCATTTCCTTGTAATTATTTTTGTTATGCATTTTGAATATGAATATTTGTATTGTTATTTTTTTCAGGGATTTGTTTTAGTTTTTTCTTTTAGTTGTAATTTCTTGGAGCTGATTGGGTCTTTTTGAAGTTATATATAATGGTTTTTCTTGATTTATGGTTAGATTATATCCCATTATGTTTCCCCCGAATTGGTAATTTTTTCCTGTATTGGTGTTGTTGGTCTAGTTGGTTTTTATGTGGTGGGGATACCCACCATGGATCTTTTTGGGGTTTCCTCTAGTATTTCCCAAGCATGAAATGTAGATTTTAATGGTTACCCCAAGTATCATTGTTTCATTTGGATCCATTTAGTTTTTTGGTTCTAGATTTGTTCAGTATTTTGTTGGGTGATTTTATAGGGGAAAAAGGTTTTTATGGTGGCAATAATTTTTACACCCTGACCCCTATTTTTCTTTCATTTCATTTAACTTTATTATTTTATTGGTTAATGATATTTTTATTGAGTTACCAGTGGTAATTTTATAGTTTTTTTGGTTTTGGGTTGTTTTTTTCGTGTGCAAGGTTAGTGTACATAGTTTGAGGAGAAACCATGCGACTCGTAAAGGGAAAGGGTGTTTTCAGTTCATTTTATTCATGCATGGTTTGTCTTTCAAAACCTTCAAATAGTTTGGAAAAAATCATGTGAAGAAAAGGAGTAACTTTCAATACTCTTGGTGTTGTTTGAGGCAAGGTGCATGGCTTTAACATGGTTAGGTGAAACTGTGTGGAAAACATGTGAAAGGTTCTTTCATTTTTACAGAACTGATTTTTATTGGTGGTGAATGGTTTCCCAAACCATGCGGCCATCCCATGTTGGTGACCCTTCCTTCTAGTATGGTTTTAAGGGTTGGCGCAGGGTTTTTAAAACCATGCATCCAACCCGCATGACCTACCCAATTTCTTAAAATCTTAAGTTTCCAATTTTAACTCTCTTATGAATTAACCCAAGATTAGGATTATCCTCCCCACATGAACTAGTTACACAATGGGGCTCCCAAAAACCTCCTTTCTTCACTCCCCTTACACTTTTAAAGCTCCTTAAAGGGTTTTAAGTGAGTTTTTATTGAATTTTGAGTATTTTCCTCCTCTCATTATCTCCCTATATTGGTTTCTTAGGTTTTCTATGTGGGGTTCAATCAAGGAAGTACCATAAAAGATTATGTTTCATTCTTTTTATTTGATGTTACGGTGTCTGGTTGGTCTCTTGGGAATAGTTCTTCCTTATTATTGAGTTTCATCACACTCTCACATCGTTGAGGTAGGTGTTTCCATCCATTTACTTTCTCAAACATGTCTTGTGATGATTGATATTTCCAAAATAATTTTTAAGTGTTATTCAAGTTTGTGATGTTATTTTTGGATTAATTATGTTTTTTCTATGTTATAAAATTGATTTAAATGTGTTTTTAATGGATTTCTATAATTATTCCAATATGTATATTCACGAAAGGTGTTTGATAAAATTCAAATTTGTATTCTAAAATAAATTTTAGCACTTTGGGATTTTGTTTGGACTTTGTTAGATTTTGGTGATTTTTTTTCTTGTGAATTTCGTTTTGTGTGTGGTTGTGATGCCTTTTATGGTTTGGTACTTTTGTGCAACCCCTTTTGTTTGGTTTTATTGTGGTTTGTAACTATGTAATTTTAGATTTTGGTATTTTTATGTTTTACCATATATATATCATTGTATGTGGGAATATCCATATGTTATTGAGGTGAACATATGGATTGGTACAAACATAAATAACTATCACTCCATAAAAATTTCTATCTCGAACACTTGGTTTCTCAAAAAACTGGCTACTTCCATTCCATCATCTAATCTACTCTATCTCCCAAAGGTATTTCTAAAAACTCTCAATATTCTCTAAATGGATCCTTTATTTCCAAATAACTTCACATGTGGTTTCTAAATGTCTTGTCTAAAACATGGCCCATTTGGAACATTGAAACATGATTGGAAACCCCCAGGATGTTAAATGCCTATTTGGAAACTTTTGAATATGAATTATGCTAACACCTTGGTATTGGTTATGATTTAGAGTAGAAAGGAATTTTAATTGTAAATGGGTTTAGATTTGTAAATATTAAGGCCCATTTGGTTCTTTTTTTTGAAGTTTGTTTTTAAACTCATATGATTTGTAGGACTAGTTGGAACTTTATAATGGTTACATGTACTATGGTAATCCCTATGGTTTTCCTTCCATCGAGTGGGCCTTTTCATAGTCGATGTTGGAGAATGGGAAAGGAATTAATGGTTGAAACTGTAGGTTACACTAAGAATTTCAGGAACACCCCACTCTCCTATATAATATTATCATGGTATTTCTATAATACACCCAAAGGTTCAAGTGACAATTTCATTCTAATATCAATTAGACATATTAGAATCCCTGGATAGAGGATAGGCCATGTGGGCTTTTCAAATTGTGAGTCGGAACTGATTGTATCTTGGGATTTTTTATGTGGATTTACTAAATTCCCATGATTACATATTTGTATGTATCTCTTTATTTTTAATCACCTTTATTACTTTTTTTAGGATTTTACTACATGTACTTGTACTATTTCCTTTTATTCATGTTTTTATTTGTTCTACCCTAATGATTTTTATTAGTTTGGATTTAAATTATTTAAACATTATTTGGGTTTTTTTCTTACTTGGCATTTGGTTTCCAAAATAGAATTTTAAAAAGGAAAGGTGTGTTGGATTTATAAATGGAAAAAACACTATTTTCATTATATGTATTTGTAAACAAGTAGACATGGACTATTTCAAGAAAGAAAATGTATAGATTATATGGTGATTACCTACTATGTATTTTATGATGAGACCTTACTTATGCCACTCATCATCGGTAGACCTAAACTATTTTGCAGGTTTAGGTTCTTATTCAGGTTTTCATGTTGAGAGGGATGGTTTTATGGATGGTGGTGACTAAGAGGTCGTGTAGAGATCCATTCAGTTCTAGTTTTGATTCAATTTTGATTTAGTTTTCTATTTTATCTTGTACCTTTGTATCTAGATCTGTTTATATATATATATATTTCATTTAGTGATTTATATATTCTCTTTTTTATGTCGTGTACACTATCTTTATTAATTTATCTTTGGATTTTTTGTGGAAAAATCATTACTAATTGTATTATCATTGATTCTCATCACTAGTTTCCTTCCTAGGAGTATTGGGATCTCCTCCCAATCATGTTCATAGATTGACTCAAGTGACCAATTCCAGGTCAACCTCGATTGGTTCGTGACAGTACCTCATCAGGTGTTGGGGTGGTTTAGTTCACGCACAATGAATTAGTGATCATGATTATTGTATTTATTTTCTTTGTATTTACACGAAAATATTTTGGCATATGTTAGGTGTTCTTGGTAAGACCCTACTATGTTATATGATCACACATCACATAGGCATCTTAGTGTACATGCATGCCTTATGTTTTCATTTCAGGTCAAAGCACAGGATGTTCCATGGATCATGTTGTACCAACTCAATAGTATCATGAGGTTTTGAGGAGGCCTGGGGATGGATGTAGGGCCATGGTGTGTGTTTTATCCTAGTATTATTATTTATTTGGTATCAAACCAATGTAAAATTAGTTTATTTTTATTTATGAAAACATCATGTTTGTTATTTCAAATGTTTATTATTTATTTTTTGTACTCTAATGTTTATGGACGTGTATAATCCTTGGATATTTTTCATCTATTTTTATTAATTTTATTCAATGATATTGTCTCCCCACTATATGTATTAGGACCTCACCACTAGTTAGTAGCCTATGGCGTATGGGGTGGAATTCCTGAAGACACATGGAATCCTCAACTCTGGGATTGATGATTTTACTATAGTGGGTAGTTAAAAAGTGGTATGATATCTTGTTATTCTATGATTTGAGGAGAAAAAATATAAGTGGTCTTGTTATGTGTTCGAGCTTGTGATGGATATCAAATTATTTCATTGAGAAAACCTATTCAGAGAGGAATTCTAGTTTATCAGTGGTATATGTTTTCTAAAATTGGTTTTTTTGTTACAGTTGTTTGATTTCACCTTTGGTGGAACACATTGAGTTTTTTATTGATGATTTGTGGTGTTTTTGGATCTTGGACCATTGTAAAGTGGTACTTTTTTGGATCTTGGCCCATTGGTAAGAGGTCACGTTTTTGTATTATAGTTTTCACATAGGATACCCATGAAATATTTTTGATTACTTGTCCATATACTATGATGAGAGGTATAACAGTTAAATGTGTCAACAACAACTTATATTATGTCTTCCCATATAACTTGTTGGTGTAATTATACTTCGTTGGACCATAGTGTGTTTCCTTATAATGGAAGTTCATGTTGATCTATAATTGGAGGATATCTACTAATGAAAATATAATTACCTCATCAAGTGATGTATGGAGACCCATCTCGGGTTAGCATAATCATTTGATGCCCTGGTGATAACATTATGAGTGAAAGGTGTTCTTGAGAGGAGATCCAAGGACAGACTCGAGTTACCTTGGGAATAATATTCAGTTACTCAATATTTCAACAATAATCTATAGGGTATTTCCTATATAGCTTGTTGGTGTCATTCTACTTTACCAAATAGGTTGTTTCTCTAGAAACTCTAAGGTGTAGTGGAGAAATTCATAGGATATTCCTTGGTCTTTAGGGATGTTAAGCAGTTTTAGTGTTTCTAGTATCATGGATGAGGTTCTAGGGTATGAACAATTGGGTGCCAAGATTGTTGGTTCTTCATATGTGCTTTCAGCTAGCATATTTTGAGTGTAGGTGGATGGTCATGGTTCTTGAGATGATGTCCATGTTACAGGTGGTCATGTGCTTGGCTTATCATTGTGAGATGTCATGGGATGTATTCTTTGATCAAAATGTGGTGGAAAATGGTTAGTGGGTTTGGCATGTGAGCTTAGGATCAATGAGACATGACTCATGGGAACATGATCTAGGATGTGGGATTATGTTTCACGGTAGTGTGAAACTATTGGGTTCCTTTGAGATCAATGTAGATGATAGGAGAAAACTAGTTAGCGGGTTCTTTGTGAATCACTATACCTTGAAGAAGGATAGTAAGCCTTGGTGAGAGTTTTGGAGAGAGTACCAGTGTTTGGGGGTAGTTACATACTGGATTCATGTGTTTATGGTTGGGATATGAATTGAAGAATGGGACTTGTGAAAGTATGTTGATAATTGTTCGGGTTGTGGAAGAACTGGTTAAATGGTAGAATTGTGGTGGTTTTGGTTTGATGTGACACTCAGAGTGAGGTGACCGATGAATTTGGTGAGAAGTTTGTGAGTATGGAAACCCAGAGTTTTTTGAGCTATGAGATTTCACAATATATTGACAGGTGAAATATGTGAATAATTTGGGTATTTTGGTATGTTCAACTTGGTTGGATTCCATAATATGGATATTCAAGGATACATGGTGTTAATGGTTGATTAGAGGTAAGCGTTTCTTAGGAGGAGTGACATGAGTATGGTGATAGGCCATGTTTGGGATGGTTCTCAAGGTGTGTATTAAGGTAATTTATATTGTTGGGATTAAATAGTTAACTACTAATGAACAATATTCCTAGTGAGATAATATTAAGAGGTGGTTGGTATGTGGTTTTGGGGCTTATATATGAGAAAGATGACCATGTTCGATTATTGTTCTCAGTAATTGATGGGACATGGATTGAGAAGTTTTGTAATATTGGTTATTCAGGAAATGATAATGATAATATTATAGTTAAGAGAATCATATCAGTTTCAGGGGAATGAAAATCATGTTGCAATGGTCATGGTGTGGTGAGATCAGAAATTAGATGATCGAGGTGACACTAGGGGTGTTATTGTGAGATAAGATCCCTTAATATATGGTTACATCGGTAATTCCAAATTTGAAATTCAGATCATATGTTAGTAGTATTTGGTGGAATGGAATTATACTTGGGTGATCTTTATGGTTTCTATGTTTGATTTTCGGGGTGATCCCTGATTCATGAAATGATTTAAAAGTTAATTCATGTTTCTTCACATGTTTTAGGGCTGAAACTAAATTTTTTTATATGGTTTGTTGTTGAACCAGATTCATTGCTTGATTCCAAGGTGAATTGTGTGATGGAACATTGATATGGTGTCCATTGGGACAAAAATGTTTGGGAAATAAAAGTAATTAGTTTTCATTGTTTAGACATGATTGAGACCCTTTGTGTGGGTGTACTTAGTGAAAACACCATGTTGGATATGAGTGTTTCTTTTTTGAATGAGTTCACAGGTGTGACTACAAATATATAGGATAATTCAGTAAATGACGGTCTAACTAGTGTTCTTGCTTGCAGTTAGACATGGTTATAGGGGAACCATGTCCAGAGTAACATGTGGGATGCAATTAATGGGTCAATGGACTTCTAGAAAAGCATTTTTGGTAAGTTATTCATATGGTGGGGAGTTACATGGGTTAAAATCATCCTCATAAAGTGTAGTTTTATGTTGGGTAGAACCATAAGTCTCGTATTGATCTAGATGAGTATACCATTTTGTTTTGGGATATATTATTGCATTGTGTTTCATATCAGTTTCAGTATTAGTAGTTAGTTGGTGGCTCGGGATCTGGAGAGTATTGTGATTGGTGTTCATAGTTGCACTGGAAAAAATAGATGTAAATCAAATATGGAACATTAAAATTTAAAAAATATGAATGATGAATGTTAGGGAAAATGGTTCTAGGTTTATCATGGTTTATCAAGGATAATAAGAGTTCTAGTGGGGAGTTTATAATAACCCGCATCGTTATTGTTTGTAATTCCCAAGGGAATTTGAATTTTACTTTGGTGAATTGGCCATTTGAGAATCAGGAATCAGGTTATGAACCATAGGGTTTGAACATCCTAAAATAGTGTTTTTAGATGGGGTTTAGGTTTTTGTGGAACCTCAAGGGTTTAGGGGAATTTCATTGGAGGATCATAATGATAAGGGTAACATAGAGGTCCTACTACAGGTTGCTTACGCCATGAACCAATGATTTAAGAGATGACCTTTTGGGATTGGATTTGATCCCCCTACCAAGTTGGTTCACAAAGTTAACCACTGGTATATAATATGATAGAATGTTTATGCCTTTTATTAAATGGACAAAGGCTCTTCTATTTTTTGGTTGAGTGGGGTGCATGGGAGGCTTGAAAACTATACCTCCCCCTCCCCTTTCTCCATTCTATTTGAGGTAGTTCTAGGTGTGATTTTATCATTTTAGGGGATTAATTCTTCCTAACATAATCTCTATTAATATTTTCTACTAATTCAAGTAGTTTTAGTTTAGGGGTTTGATGTTGATTCCATTAGATAATGCTGGAATTGACCAAAATCAAAGGGGCCTTTTCCTTGCTTGAGTAGAGGTTGTCCTGATATACCATCTTCATGAAATTTTGAAGACGTTTTGAAAAAGGTACATAATAATATAAATTTTACTATAGTTTTTAGTGATCTTGGGTTAAATCCAACATTATGATGGCCATAATAATTGTGTCTTTCACATAGCCTAGTTCAATAGGTGTGTCTGGAGTGACATGCACCTAGTTGCTCAAAATATCTACAAGTAGTTGACACTCAGTTAGTTTTTAGGTACTATTACTATTTAAATTAAATATTTTAATTAATTATAAATTATCTATAAAAATTATTTGTGTATTATGGTGTGAGACAGGTGCCAAAGAGCATGAAAGGTTACTGGTTATCTTCAAAAAGTCATGAAGGATCTTAATAAGGTGTTGACTCTGGTATTATTGTAGGTGACCCCTAAAATAATATTTATTATTTATTTCTATGAATGATAATCTATTATTATATATTTCATTCAATTGGGAATGGGTCTTATGGTTTTATTTATCCTTGGGTAGAAGGAATAATAGAGTTTTCATCTTCATATGCCTTGAGTAAGTAATCTTTAACGCCTGGGTGGATTGGGACCTCCTGATGATTATGTCACCAAGGGGTGTGAAAATTGGTTGAGCTGAAAAGAGTCCTATGATAATTCTTGGGATTTGAGTGGAGCTAATAATTTTCCTAGTTTGGGTTCCTTGGGCTAGTGAGAAAGAGAGTGAGGATGGGGGCTGAGTGATGATGGGTGAGGTGGATGTATATGTTGTGATAAATGAGGATCTACCTTCTGAGGATGATGATGATTATTGGATTATAATTGGAGTGAGAAGAATAATTTTGAACTTTGAATAGGATTAAAGGTGCAAGTTTCCTCAAGGTGATGAGTTGAGGCATATCCCTTGGAGATAAGAGATGACACATGTATGGGTCAAAGGGATTTTTTGGGACTTGGCATCATTATTCCAAGGATTTTTGGTTATTGTGGGACCCAATATGTCGAGTCCATGGTTGAAAATAGAGTGTCTTTTTGGGGAAATATTTGGATAGAGTTATCAAAAGTTTTGGGTGGACTGTTCATAGATGTGCACCGACCCTGTGGGGTTTGGGTTAGTGGGAGCCATCATGTAGTGACATCACCAGCGGATGATAGGTTGAGATGGTATCGTGGATTAGAGACCATGTAAGGGACTAGATATATTATTTATAACCCTTTGTGATTTTACAAGGATATAGAATATTTTGTGGAGGATTAAAAAAATCTTTTAGGGGTTTGGTTGTTACAAGATTGAGACAGAGAGATTACATGTCATGCAAGCCTTACACGTCATGTAAGTGTGGTTCAAAACTTTTTTAGTGAAGGCTCAGAATGTGTACGTTTTTAAGGATAAATAATAAAATGGATATTCATTTTTTGGATTCAAATTATCCCTAAGGATTACAAGATGTGAAATGGGATTACAAATCATTTAATTCCCCACCATAGTGCTATTATAAGTGTTTTTAGCTTGTCAGGTTATTCATAAAACTACAGCTGAAATAGACCCATCTCTTATTCTAGGTGGTTTATGAACCTATCCTTCAATTTTTTGGATTCCATTTGAAGGTGATTGATCCTTGGGCTTCCGTCATCAATCTGTGGTGACCCGGGTTGATCAATGGTGAATTCTTCCTTCTTTTTCTAGCAGTTTCTTCAAATTTGATCTCTTTTTCCTATTATCCTTCATGAAATCTAATAAAGGATGATATCCCATGTTTCTAATGGGTTTTATATTGGTTTTTGTGTGTGTTGGTGCCATTGAATCCACTAATAGATGCATTTATTGTATGATAGGTGACTGGAGATCTGAAATGTGGTCTATTCTCATGCAAAGAACATTGATGGATTTTGAGCTATGGGATCTGTTGCTTCTATTTTATTTACATGAAATAAAAAATTGATCATTATTTATCCCTATGTATATCAATTAAATTATCCTTAAAAATATTTAACTGAATCAAATAATTGGATAGTGATCACATGTTAGCGATGTTGTTGCTTTGTACTATTATAGCGGCTTTACAAGTGATTTTCTAGGTAGTGTGATTTCTATTCCAGGATTTGATATCATTTTTTTCTTGGTGTAAATTGGAAAAGAACATAAATTTGGGATAAATTTATTATTAATTGTCTTAAGAATATTTAAACAGGCATGTTTTTAATCTGATGGTTAAATTAATTTGATGATAATCAAATTAATGAAATTCACATGTTTAATTGAAAATATGATCTTCCATATGATTAAAGGAAGTGATAAATAATATAAATCATGATTATTATTTTTTATAAATCAAAAATTAATCTTAATTGAGAATGGTTATTCTCTAGATTTTTTAAATCCAAATAAATGCAAAGAGCATGTTTTTTCCTTTGATAACTTATTATCTTAGGTTGCCCATAGTCGGGTCATGATAATAAATGAATCAGTTAATTCAAGATGGAATAAGAACTGATTCTGTGAAAAAAAAAATTTTTCATGGGATTTAGTTTCTCTTTTTTTTGAGAAGTATTAGTGCCTTGTTTTGAATTCATGAGAGCTCATTTTCCTTATAAGGTTGAATTCATTTTTTTGAGGGACCATATTCCCTTTTAATTTCATTTTTGTTCATGTTTCTTTGTGATGTGATCTATATGTGATCCTTGTGATATGATCCTGGTATGGATAATCCTGGAGGGATGTTTTGATACATGTGAAGGGATTCCAATATTATTTGGGAGCAGATGATGCCTTTGATGGTTAGATTCATCGGTGTATTCTTGGGGGTGTCATAGATAAAACTAGAGTTAATAAGATGGGTGAAATATGGGATTACCTTTTGATGATATATTGATATCTCATATTCTCTATTATGAATTTTTTAATTCTCAATTGTTGAGTTTCTTGTTTTATCTACATTTTTTACCCCACCTCTAGAGGTAATTGGAGGTGCTCGGTTGCATGTTTCCTCTTGGTGATAGCTTATGAATGTTTCCTATAGTACATGTATATTGAATGTTGCTAATAGTGAATAAATAAATTTTTAACCAATGGGGTTAGTTGATAATGGAATGAAAATATCAAAATATTTTAATCATCATAAACCATGTCTTTGGTTTGGAATAATGCATCGAGTGAATGGAATTTAATCTAATTATTTATGCAGTGAAATGTAATGTAATTTGGAAAATGTTAATGGTTAATTAATGGTAATGAATTACTTAAAAAAAGGAATTCCTAAATAGGATAGAAGTAATTAATATATCTATTTTATATTCTTCTGTTCTTCTAGGATATCTGGTTTTACAAGTGGTAACCTAGAGTCTGATAAATTATAGTTTAGTTGTTTCTAATACTAGGTTATTCCTATAGTGTGGTTTGGAGCTATATTATATAATTTATGTTATGAAATTTAATAATATGCTACACCCATGTCAGTTAGGGAAACTGAATCCCATTGGACTCTGGGAGTGTATTTTCCCCAACATCCTGAGGGGGAGGATGGATGGATAACTACCCCTTCTAGCCTTTGTCTATTCTCTTGGTAGTTAATTGTTCTAGTATGCATGATGATTAGTTTTATAATATATTTTTGTAGATGGATATGATGTCTTGTGGTTATTTCACACACATGTATTACCTCATATAGTGTCTAAAGGATTATTATATGTATGATGTATATAGGTTGTGATGGTTGTAGGTACATACTATGTGTAAGGGTTGTAATGGCTTGAGGAATAATATCAGGTGTTTGATATAAATCATAAAGGATTTGGTGGCTTCCAAAAACTACTTGGTTACTAAATATGGTTGTGTGGATGGAATGGTTTGGTCATCTGATTCATGAGTTTCATGTTGTGGTGCCTTTCTTAAGTGTCTTTAGGTTGGCTTACTTATGGAGAGAGAGGCTCAAGATGTGTGACGTTGGGGAGGAGTGGAAAACCGGTGGGGAAGAAGGTGTGGGCTACCCTAGATGTTTTATTATTATATTATAATATCTCTTGTATAAATTACATGGTAAGATATATCCATGGTGAGTTTGGGTACTTAGTATACCTATTTCAGTTGTGAGATAGTTTCACTATTGCTAAATATGCTTTAGCATGCTTCCTTTATATTTTTAAAGAGATGCTTCATGGAGCATCTTACATAGTATACTGTTATACTCACCCTACATATATATAAACTATTTTTCATGTCATTTTGATAATGTTGGGGATCGGGGTGGACTTTAGTCACCCAGAGTTTAACATGAGTTGTTTGGCCTTCGTGTTCACTGCCATATTTAACTTCTTTTTACTTATCATTTTCCCTTTAGTTGTTTTATTACTATATGACATTTCTTGTCAGAACATGGATTTTATTATATATATATTTTTGAGAAAGTTCTGGTTTCTATATTCTTCTTATCTATCTATTCTATATGTTTCTCTTCGAGGGTAATGCCTCCCTTTCTCATGTTTATTATACCCTCAGTGCTAGTCGCCAACCTGGGGACTACTGGAGGTAGGACTTGAGTTTCTACTATCTCTATTCCCTCATTTAGGTATCTTTGTGGGGAGAGGATCATGAAGGACTGGTATCAAAGGTTCGAGTTCAGTGATGTGATCGAGTTTAGAGTTTTTCTGTAGTGATTTTACATGGTTTGGTAGGAAAACAATGTCAGTTGTGTCTGGTACACAATGTAAACATGGGAGACCGACTAAGACTGAAGTATTTCGAGCCCCTAGTGGTATGATGCATAAACATTTCTATTTATTGTGATTACTAACTGAATTGATACTGGTTGTAGTGTAGATTCCTTCAAAAGGATCATGCATTATTCTTCTTTGATCCTGTGTTTGAAATTGGTAGACCTTGGTATAAAATAAAATATTAAACAATATAATAAAATTTCTAAGTAATTAATGTTAAATATTCCATATTATAGGTTTAGTAGCTCTAATAGTTTACAATTTGTGTATTCATGGCTCCTGTTCAATATCCTTGTCAGGTTTTCAGAGAGGATGATTAGAAGGATATTTCAGCAGATAACCACAGAGTATATGTTGAAGATGATAAACCTTGGATGAGGACACTCTAAGAGTTTTAGTTACAGAGAATATAAAATTATGAGGGATCTGTTTTAAATGATGTCAAAAAACATTTATTATGGTAGTTTGAGATAGATTTCCGTTCAATATATGATCTTTAGGAGCACTGAATTTTGTTGGTTATGAAAATGTTGTGTGGGGAAACTAGGTAGTGATAGTTCTTATTCCTTGGGTATCACACAGAGTTGGCAGTCTCATGGGATACATTTGGAGAATATTTCAGAGTACATTTTCTTTCTTCAGACGAATAGGAGGCTAGTTTCTTGGATAGTCTTACCCTTCATAAGGGGACATCCAGTGTGCAAGAGTTCGAGATTTGTTTTAGGACCCTTAAAGGATTTTCTTCAGACGTGTTTCCATATGAGGAGGCAATATAGAAGAATTTTGAGCCAGCCTTGTATCCAGATATACATTTCTTGGTCACACCATTTATTCTGAATGTGTATATCAAGGTTACAGTGAGAGAAGATGTTATAGAGAGGATTCTGTCTAGAACTGGGTTGACACGAGACGGGAGTTGTCAGGATTCCTCACAAATATAATTTGTGGATTGGGGTTCCCAGTTGTTAGGATAATATAGTTTTTAGTCAAACAGGGGTAGGAACCATCCATAATAATCTCATTTATCTTGGGGCTACGGCTCGGAACTCTATTCCAATAGAACAAAAAAGTTTTCTTTTTTTTGGCTGATGTCATTGGTGGTGATGTTTCTTGACCTTTCTAAATAGTAATCATGTTCCATGTGTTCCTATTTAGGTTCTTATGTTGAGGCAGTTTCATCCAAGTTTGAAACTGTAGGGTAGTATGGTATGGGATCAATATAGATGAGATAGGTAATGTAGAGGGTATCCCTGAGATGTTTCTCATCCTTAGAGAGAAAAGTGTGGTTGTGGAGGTGGTCATTATAAGGGTCATAGAGGTTGTCTAGAAGGACGCAGTAAGCTTTATGCTTTAGTATTACCATCATCAGGCGAGGAAAATAACATTTGAGGTACCCTTTACTTGTTTTATACTTGGGTGTATGCTTTTCTTAATTCATGTGAAACACACTCCTTTATATCCCCTACCCTCATCCATGCTTTGGGACTTTAGGTAGTGAGGATTCTAGTTCCCTCGGTGTTGACTTCACCAGTTTTAGGTCAAGTTGACTTATTTTGAAGTATGTAGATATTGTGATCTAGTGGTGGGTTATCATCATTTTTGGGGAGAATTCCTATGTTTACATTTAAATCCATATTCCAACATACCTAGCACAGATTGGTTATATTCAATGCCGGCTATCGTAGATTGATTTATGAGGCAGGTTGTGTTTTATGATGTTGATAGAGAATCAGAGGTGTATGTTGGAATGAAAGAACCACATATGGATAAAAGGAATGTTTTATCCTCATCTTCTTGGATGATTGAGTTAATGCAGAGCTCATTCAAGGTTCAGAAGTTGGTGTTTCCTAGGTTTTTTAAATATTACCCTAATGTATTTCCAGACGAGGTTGTGGTGTTTCTCCCTTGATGGGAGACTAATTTTGAGATCAAGCTACAATAATGAATGTATCCTATTTTGATGTCTCTATATAAGACGATGAGTTATTAGTTTTGAGAGATGTGAGTATAGCATGATGATCTTTTGTAATATGGGTTTGTCTGGCCAAGTGTGTCATCTTGGGGTGCACCAGTTTTGTTTGTGAAGAAGGATGACAACAACTTATAGCTTTATATTTATTTTTTTCTCTTGAACCACGTGATAGTAATGAACCGCTACCCTCTTATATATATTTTATTTATTTGATCGCCTAAAAGGATCAAGTTGGTTCTTGAATATCTATTTGCAGTCTGGAAATCATCAAATGCTGGTTCAGGATGGGGATATTCAAAAGACTTATTTTTATTTTCATTATGGGAATTATCATTCCATTGTGATGTTATTTGGTGTGAAATATTCTTGATCTATGTTCATGGGGTTGATGAATGTAGAGTTTAGAGAGTTCTTGGATAAATTTTTGGTGGTATTCATCGATGAAATTTTTGTGTACATTGCTTCAGAGGAGGAGCATATAGAGAATCTACATTCCATTTTGGGATTTATTCATCGTGATTAGTTGTTTGGGAAGTTTTCAAAGTGTGAATTATAGGTTCATGAAGTCTATTTATTAGGGAATGTACTATACCAACAAAGAGTAGTTTTGGATCATTCAAATATATAATTAATTGTGTCTTTGGTATCCCCTAAGAAAGTGGAAGAGGTTTAGAGTTTCCTTCATCTTTCAGGCTATTACAGGAGATTCATATCTGATTTTTCTCAATATGTGACTCCTATGATAGCCTTGACATTGAAGCATCATAAATTCTTATAGACTGATTAGTGTTAGTATGCATTTCAATACCCTAAGGAGAAGTTGGTTAGTGCTCCAGTCCTTTTTTCAACTAAGGGTGTTCCGATTGAGGTTTCCTGTGATTCTTCACATCTTGGATTGGGATGAATTCTAATGTAATAGAGATCAGTTTTTTCTTATGGGTATCTAAAGGTACACCCCCATCAGCATAAATATTTCTCTCTTGATCTTGATTTGGAACTAGTGGTGTTTTCATTGAGTTTTTCGCAACAATACATCATTAGTGAGCATTTTTTGGTTTTTAGTGACCATAAGAGCATGAGGTATGTATTCTCCCAGCATGACTTGAACTCTAACCTTCATTGGTGGATTGAATTATTGTAGCTTTACAACTTTTAAATTTTAAACACACCAATAAAGGGGAATGTTGTAGCCAATGTACTGAGTAAGAAGGCACAGAGTGATGTTATATGTGAATCTAGTGATTCCTGGAGAGTGATGGAAGAACTCTCAATGATGTATCTTGAGATGAGAGATGTTGGAGGAAGAGGTTTTATTTTCTAGATAAAAGAGACGTTTTCTTTGGTAGAGTAGGTGGAGTCATAGCTAGGGGATTCTGAGGTGGAGGCCTAGAGGGACCGAGTTGATTTTGGTGATTCCCCTAATGGTTGGTCTAAGGATATAGAACAAAGTGTGTTATTTTATGATGGGTTTTCATTCCTTTAGTGATGTGTGAGATAGTTCATTAAAAGTATAATAGTTCACATTTGGCAGTAAATCCTAGCATGACCATGATGTACCATTCATTGAGAGGAATGTTTTAGAGGCCTGGGTTTAGGTGTCCAGTTTCAAGGTTTGTTTCTTTATGTTTGTTCTACTAGAAGGTGAATGCTGAGAAACCTATTTCCAATGGGTTTCTCTAGCCGTTAGATGTTCCCTAGTGGAAGTGGGGGGACATCTTGGTGGAGTTTATTGCTGGTTTAATTCATGATCAAGGAGGATATGATACTAGATGGGTGATAGTCTATCATTTAATGAAATCAAGCCACTTTATAGCGATCAGTTAGTCGAGCTTAGTGGTGTTTTTATCGATCGAGTATCTAGAGGATGTGGTGAGAATCCATGGAGTCCTGAGGAATATCATTTCTAATCGAGATCCTCATTTTACCCCATGGGAGTGGAGAGGTTTCTAGTATTTTTTTTGTTCTCATATATAACTTGTCACTTATTTTCATCCACATAAGGACTATTAGATAGATCATAAAAACCATACTCTTGGAGGCATGTTGCGCTCTTGTGTCCTCGATTTTGGAAGTTTTTGGATGAGGAACCTTCCCTTCTTTGAGTTTTCCTACAATAATAGTTTCCATGATACAATTTTTATAGTTCTATTTTTAGCCTTGTATGTCCATCCTTTACATTATCCATTATTGTGGACTAGGGTTGGAGGGGAAGGAATTTCCTGAGTAGAACTGGTAAATATTATGATAGAGATGGTTCGGGTAATTCATGAGAGGATGAATGTCACCCAGGATTGTCAGAAATACTTTGTTGATCATAGGAGGAGACCTCCGGATTTCAATGTTGGGGATCATTTGTTCCTGAAGGTGACTCCTCTCCCTGGGAAATGAAGGATTGTTCGTGGGAGTAATCTTTCTCCCTGGTTTGTGGGGCCTTTTGGGTTTTGGGGTTTTGTTGAAGACGTGGAGTGTCATATAAAGCTTCCCCCACAATTTATTTTGGATATATTTTTTTTTCAGGTGTTGTAACTACGTCATTATCTTCATGATGACTAATGTCATTGATTTGGGTGGGATTGATGTTGATGATGATGCGGACTTCGAAGAGAAGCCTGTGGAGATATAGGATCTCCAGGAGAAGGTGTTTCACAGACATTATATTCCCTTGTGTGGTGTCTTTTGTCAGCTCAGTGTCATGGATTAGAGTACCTAGAAATGTGACAACTCGTATCAATAATTTATAGATGCATTCTTCGACGACGAATGATACAATCTCTAGGTAGCACTTGGAAATTAATGATTTATTCCCTTCTGATTAAATAGATTCAGTAGTTCAATTGTAGTTATATTGATCTATGCTAATTATGGCCTTTTCATGTGTTTGGGTACCAATTTAAAATGGTTTTTTAATTTTTTTTTTCTAACCTCAGATACCCATTCTTTATCATTGGCCAAGAATGATTGGCCAACGATGTTTAAAAAAATCCCTTGGTATTTTTCCCCCATTTTCTTCACATTCATCACTGGTTGGACACCATAGTCCCACTTTGACATTGTCAAACGATACTGACCCTGATCGGACCCATGGAATCGCAACTGTTTTGTGAATAAGTGACAAATTGATAAAGTGTTGACAAATCATGGATGACTTTAGGTTTTTGTTGATCATTTAAAAAATCGATAGATGAATCACCTCTAATGGAATGTGTGGTGAGTGTGGGTTGAACCAAAAAACCCTTGTGGACCTCCGGAGACTAATTTTTGACGAACGAAGGCTGAACAAAACAATCCATGACCAAATGCACATGTTTTTTTGGGATATAGGGCCAGATTCCATGCAAAATGGCTGGATTCAATGCACTGGAAGTGAATATAAGATTATATAAAATCCCTGAATACATATCATATATAGGGATGAATTCATGGTATGTAGACCCTCAATATAGGTGGCTAGGGTTTTAGAAAAGTTATGTATGGAACTGCATGAATTCCTCCTACATGTCATGTAATACTTCCCCAGATGGGAAACCGTGGTGGAGGTTCACGTGGGTAGGATCCTATGTGTAAGTTCCTGTCCTGGAATATTTCCACATACCTAAGTACATGGACTCAGATTAATCACACGGGTGTTACCCCATGTGAAGAAACACATTGTGTAACAAATTACATGGACACAGGGTCATTACATAGAAACGTGGTTTGGTACATGGACACATCCAGCAGCACACGACCCGATCCCAGTTATCCTAGGCATGCCAGGTAGTCCACCTACATGGAATATACTACTACATTGGTTGGGCTCCATCCACAGTGAGGGACATGTCCAGGAGGTGGAGGGGCATCACATGCTATGTGGGTCCCCTCACACACCATGTACCCATTGGTTCTTTTTAGTAAACTTCATGGTTCTTTATATCATAAATCTGGATTTGGATTTTTTTCCCATGATTGGCCTATCCTAGGTGTTTTTATATGTAAAATTTAATGGTTTCATCAATTGAGACTTTAGAGATATGATGTAAAATGATCGAGGAATTTTGATTTTTTAGGAAATGTTCGACGACGATAGTGATCAAGAAGAATCACTAGAGACTATTGAGTTGTACCCCCTAGAAGAGATGGGAATGGGATTCATCATTGACTAGATTATAACACCCTATATTTCCCCATGAACATGGGTGTGGGTCCTCTATAGCTATCTTTCAAGTGGAAGCCACTATTGGATAGGGTGTGGGTCCTCGATGACCATAGTAGAACCCCCATCTCGTACCAGGACATGGGTCGTTGAATTTGGAGTAGAATCCACTAACTGCATAGGGAGAATGTCCTCAATAACAGGAGTGGAACCCCCTATCAGCATAGGGAATGAGTCCTCCAGAAACTAGAGTGGAACCCACCATCGGTATGGGCATCAGTCCTCGTGAAAGTTGAGTGGAAGCCCCCCCCCCCCCATAGGCATGGGTGTGAGTTCTCTACGAATATTTACATAGTGGAACCCCCTAACAAAAAAGGGATATCTACCTATACTTTGATTTTATGGACCTTTTATTATGTGGAATAGTGATAGGGCATGACTTAACCTGGACAGTTACCTTCTTGGGAGACATGTGAGATATTGTGCATTGTTGATAGACTTTTGGAACTATTGGTGAATCTTTATTTTCTTAGTCTAAGCTATCAGATAGAGATCCAATTACTCTCTTATTTGGCCTTCTTTTTCTAATAAGTTATATATATTCTTCTGTATCTACACCTTGGATTTGGTTAACCTTGTTTCATGAGAGGCAACGACTCATGGGGAATTCCATGTTCTTCCTGTGTTTATCTTCCCACCATTGGATGAGTCTACTCTCCTACTATAGGTGGAAAAGACTCAATGTGTTTTTAATCCACTAACTGTATTGATCCCTTTGTGATTCTATGAGATTAATTTTACTCTTATATTGGGATGATCTATTATCTTAGATTTTTTATTGTATCTACGATCTGTATATTCCTATTTTATCTCTTACTTCCCCCTTCAGCCTTTGGGATGTTATACACAGTATTTATATACTATCCCCTACATGGTATTTTCTCACACGTGTCATGTCTTATAGAGATGATGGATAGGTCGGTGGTTAATTCATAGGTTCTTAGGGATGCCTAGTACATTGGACAATGTATGGTGGTCATAGCTTGTGATTCAAGAGCTAATATCTTTTAGATGTTTACATTTCCAGGTGTTTTAGGTTGGGAAAAAATTCAATTTAGGCATGTAATTTTCTCATTTTCATTTTATTTTGTATTATAATACTCTTTTACTATCTAGAGGTTTTTACATCCATGGTTATTCCCTTATCATTCATCTTATTTTACTTTTACTCCCTCTGCACTTTTTCATCAAGATGGTTGTGTGTGTGAATATTGGTACATAAGAAAAGGCCTCCCCATGTTATTTATGCCTTCAGAACTAGTTTCTATCTCTTAGCCTATAGAGGTTGGCTCGGGGTAGTCGTAACTCAAGCCCTAGCATGGGATAGGTCTTGAAAGATTGGTATCATAGGTGGTTTGGTCCTTTAGATATTGTTCATATTAGTACCCGAAAGATGATTTGGTTGGGTTTAGGTCACTAGTGTCGAAGTGCCTCAAGTAGGACTCTCATTCTAGGGAATCTGGTGATTGTATGAGTGGTTGACATATCGATTCACCATGACCCTTTCTATATTCTTGTCAACTCGACATACCGAGACATTTATTGTAGGGATAAATGGTACATACATCATATATGATTGATTATTTTAATTTCTATCTTGATTTAGATCCATGTTTTTGTATATATATATATATTCATCTCACTATGGAACATATTGATAAATATTAGGATTCCTTCACGATGATATCCAGCTATGATACGATTTAGGGATCATGAAATCAATATGGTGAGTCACGTGGCCTCATTTTAGGGTCTATCCCAAGACCACTTTCCTATAGGTGGGTAGGTAGTATCACCTCCACCTATCAAGCAGCAGATTGTTCCAGCAAAGCAGACTGAGGATGTGTGAAGGCTTAGCACACTCTGTGAGTTACTACACCAAAGGCTGTTGAGGATCCATTCTGAGCCAAAACCATAAGTAGCAGAGGATTAGTTAGAGTCGGTGGTCTGTATATTTAGGATTGTTCAAACTATGATTGATCATGTGGTTGAACTGACAGTTATCCTTTTACATGGAGTAGTTTGGAATTTGTGAAACCTTGTTATATTGATTCATGATGAGTTGGAACTCTCATGGACTGAGTTCCAGAAACTATTTTATGAGGAGTAATACCCCTCCAACTTGTGATCAGTTTAGATTGAAGAGCTTCTATATCTATATCCTGGAGAGATGATGGTGGCTGAGTACGTGGTGAGGTTCACATACCATACGCGGTACTCTCTTAACATGATCCAGGGTGGAAAATTATGACCATATACATTTTAGAAGGGACTCTACAAAGAGATATGTGCCAGTGTGGTGACCCTTATAATCCCCACCTTTTTTGAGGTGCTTAAAAAGGAACTAGAGATAGAGAATGTTCTATTAGAGGGATGGAAGAAAGATGAAGCTGGTAGTGAGCCCCAGAATGTTGAGTCATCTCTTACAGCTTGCAGAAATTAGGTGATAGGATCGTGATGCATAATACATCCATATCATAAAACTCAGGAATGTGGTTAGCAACAGTTTTGAGTGCTAGGGAATCCCATATAGGGGTGTTTCTTTAATTGTGATGGGTGAGGTAACATGGCATGAGAATCTGGACCAGACGTACTAAGTAATAAAGGCTGATAGCTGAGGGACCAACACGGTAGAGGAAACATCGTGATTAAGGATCTCCTATGTGAGGATAGGGTGGAACATAGGGAGGTGGAACTTGGAGAAGGGTACAATGAGATATGGGTGGGGGAAGACGCTATGATATCCTTCCACCACCACCACCAGGAGGCCCACATCCATCTCAGGGAGTTGGCAGCTGGGGTCGTGGACAATTGTAGTCTTTAGAGGTTTATGATCCCACAGCACACGAGATTATCCACGGTATGATGTTTGTGATTTCTACTCTTGATTCCATATTAGTAGACAAAGGTTTCAATAATTACTTCATCTTTATACTCTTGGTGTGAGAGATGGAGCTCCCAGTTGAGAAACTGGCCTAGCAGCTTCATCTTGAGGTTCTTATATGGAACACTTCTTTTGTATCTTTTATCTGCCAGCAGTGCGAGCTATATCATAGTGGATAGAGGTTCATGTGGAACCATTAGATCATCAAAATGGAACCCTATGATTCCGTCTTGGGTGTTTATTAGTTTTTTATGTTTTGACCCTTATTTACTATCACTACAGACAAGTCTGATGCCTATACACTATTAAGATGATATTCACTTTTTCTAGTGAGAGATATCTTCTGGCAGGGAAAGTGTCTTTTGCAAGAAGGATGCTTCAGGACATCACACATTATTTGGAAAGTGTATGCCCTGGTGAAATAGTCTCTTCAAGAATCTGGATTCCTTTGATTATGGAGGATTATGTGGAATTCCTCCCCTGAATAATTTTTGGAAATAACTATGAGGCGGGAGATGGAGTTTTTCATTGAATTTGATCACAAGACTTCTCTGATATCTTCTGTAACATATCAAATGGATCCTACCATGATCCATAAGATAAGATTGTAATAAGAGGACCACTAAGAGAAGTGTTTTATTAGACCTAGTGTGTCACATTAGGAAGCTCTAGTGTTTTAATGAAAAATGATGGTGAGATATTGAGGCTTTGCATGGATTATCTTCACCTGAACTAAGCCATGATTAAGGAAAAGTACCCATTTCTAATGACTGATGACCAATTTGACTTGTTTTGAGGTACCAGATAGCTCTCGAAGATCGATATCAGGTTTGAATACCACCACTTGAGGGTTTACAAGGCTGATATTGCTGGAACCAAGACCATTCATTATTGTAAATGGATTATGGTTTGTGTTTGTTGTAAATCCACATTGGGTTGATCAAGGGGTTTGTAAGTCAAGTGATCTAATAGTATATGTCGAAGAATGTGTTTATGTTGGAACAGTTTTCCAGTGTTTTTGAAATTCTTGGGACTCAAAATTGGGAGTTTGTTTTTGTTAATGGATTTTTTTCCACAAAGGCATTATGCATAATGGGATTTCCATGAATAGTTTGTGGATCATGGAATACGGTACACAGAATGGCGAACAGCGAACCTGATACCCAAAATGGTTCATGGAATGCAGAATGGTTCACGATGAAGACTTGTGGTATACATGGTGGCTTATCATTAGCAGGATTAAGGTGGTGGTTTTAGGAGCTGTGAAGGGCCTCCAACAAGGAAATGGTGGTACACATACCATGTAGGGAAGAAGGGTTCATAGGAGCATGGTATTTGGAAATGACTTGGTAAATCTCATTTTAGAGGATTATGCGGATCTATTTGTCTATATAAGGACCAATAATAAATTCATTAAAGGGGATTTTTTTTTATAAATTTGAGAGGAATTTAGTGGAGTCCACAATTTGTTCATGGGTAGACAACCCCACGAAGGAGAAGAGGTTTGCGATGTTGTTTATTCGAAAGGAGAAGTGGTATATAGAGACAGTATGTGGAAGTGGTTTATTGGGGCACTAAATCCTGAAAAGTAAAATGGTTCATGTAAGCCGGTTTATGGAAGGTGGTTTGCTGTAGATAGTTCTCTGAAGAGGATTTGGTCTGTAGAGAAGAAGTGGTACATGAAAGTGTTTTGTGGAGGAAGTTTATATATGTAGTATATGGAGGTGGTTCAAGAAGCACTAATTGTATACGGTGCAATGTGGTATGAGTATGAAGAAGTCTAGTTTGTGGAGGAAAATTTCCGGAAAGAATATTACATGGAAAAAATATTACATCTACAGGGGAAAATGGGACTTCAATAGAGCATCTATCTATAATTGAATATGCATGACTTAATGTCAACCCATTGAAGTTACATTCAAGTTGATAAACTGAGCTCAGATTCTTCCCAATGTAGTGATAAAGGGGGATTCAACAGAAGTGATCTAAGGGAAATAGTGTGATATCCCTAAAACCTTATAAAGTTAGTTCATTTGGTATAGATGACTATGACAAAAAAAATTAATCCATAACTAGTGAGGATTATTGGACTTTGGTATGACCAAAAACCTATCGGTGTATACTCCTTGGACTAGTCCTTAGTGGTTAACCAAGTAAAATTTTTGTGTGGTCCTTCTACATGTGAATGTTTAAATTAATGGAAATTAACAACAGACAGATTTATCAATTTCCTACCAATGTTGGAATCAGATCTATCACATTAAAATAAAAAATGACACAGTAATTAACCCCTCTTTACAAGGTGTTTCAGGGTCCTTCAAGTGGTATCAAGGCCTAAAGGTTTCTGGTGTTAAATATTCCCTTCATCTCTATAATGTAGAATTCAATGAATGTCAAGGGATTCCGCCTATTTTATGGAGGAAACGTTCAGATCACGTAGAATAGGATGATATTTCTTTTATGATCTCTTGGAATGGAAGTCATGTTTTTAACTACATAAGGAATATAGGTCACTAATCAAACTATGCTATCTATAACTTATGTAGATAGGAAAATGATCGATGTCGATGTCAAAGCATAGAATTCCATCACTATAGGACTTTCTAATCTGATATATCTAAAGGTGATGATCTTTACATTAGTAATGGTTATGTAGTAAAAACTGGAGAATATTTATTAAGGTGATAGAAAAGTGAAGGAACAGAAACTACAAGTTTTGAAAAATAGGTTTGATGACCTGAAGATGCATCCTAATGAAAATGTAGATACCTTATTAAAACAAATTCTTGAAGATGTTTGATAAATATGAAGACTTGGTGAATAAATCAAAGATATTTATATTGTAAATAAAATCTAGAGAAGTCTACTACCTCTTGACAATGAAAAAGTGTCATCCCTTGAAGAAATGGATCATTCTAAACTTTCCCTGAATGATCTAATGAGTAACCTACTAGCATATGAGATGAGATTCAAACAAGATGATGCAATGACTCTAGTAAGAAAGAAAATGGAATTCAAATCCATGCACAAACTTGAAATTTTAAGAGATAGTATTGATGAATATAATGAGGATAAAATAAATTATTTATCTAATTTCCATGAAATTAAAGAAATTAAAAAGGAAAATTTGAAGGAAAGGTACCTACGGATTTTTTCGTTGTGGTAGATTTGGAAACATTTCCTCTTGGTGCACAAGAATGTTTGATGATGAACAAAGTGAAGCATGAGACATGTAGAAGCCTCAGAAAAGGTTTTTCAAAAAGAAAGAGTTCAAGTCTAGTAAGAAATTACTGAGAAAGATTTTTTCTATAAAGAAGAAGATGATGATAGTTAGTTCTTTGATGATGAATAACCTAAATTTAAATATGGGACCATGCATCAATGATGGCTGCCATTGAGGAGTCAAACCATTAGGAGATAAATATAGATATAATCAATAGATCACTGATGTCGATCTCTAGTCCAAACTTAAGGATTATTTTGTTAAGATTGAGAATAAATTCAATAGATGAAAAAAGTGGAGTGAAATTTTAGAATATTCATCTGAATATGTTGATATATTGGAAGATGAAAATTTATCAACTTGAGGAAGTAGTAAAGGAACATTCAACAACTTTTAAAATCATATAATATATAGTTGAACTAAAGATCAAAATTGAAGAACAGGAAAATTTCATTAATTAACATACATCGATACTAGAGGAGAAGTCCAAAACTATTAAGGGACTTGGAGAAAATGTTGTTAATATTTGTATTATACCTGAAAGTCAATCAAGTCCAAAAGAAATAATGAAGGGAATTATGTTTGGAAAATTCTTATATGTTGAGCTATTAGAGAGAGATAATCATGGTTTTGATGGAGTTGAAAAGGCTCTGAATGATCATAGACCCTCATGTATAGGAAACATTGGAATTGGTTGTGATGCTAAAACATCAAATTTTTGATGTAAAATGGGCCAAAATAAATGCAAGATGAAAGTTGGACAAATCAAAAAGTCACTGAATGTTCAAACAAAGAATTTCTCAAATCAGACTGAAAGGAGGACTAAAATCTTTTCTCCTGTTTCCTGAGATGATAGATAGTCAACCTATCCTCCTAAGGAAGTTGAAATGAGCATTAATAAAAGTGAAAAGACATTTTCACTTATGAAATGTCAATTATATGGCTATCTGGGGCATACCATGTCATACTCTGAATAGGAAAGGAGTTTCTTGAATGTGGAAGTGCAAGGAAGTCAACAATGGATAAAAAAATTCATAACCAAATTCTTATAGAAGAAATAGTTTCTATGGATATTGATATCATTGGTATAACATTGGATATAATTTACTTTGAGGAAAATGAATGGGAGGAATAATTCATACAGAACTCAGAGACAAGTCAATACTCACCAACCAAATGGTGTTGTTCTTACAAACAGGTTATCACATCTGGAAGAAGAGTGTGAGTATGATGAACCTATGTAAATGGAAAATATATTTGAAAATCTATATTTATCTTTCACTCAAACTAATATTTAATGGAAGGAAAAGAAGAAAATTGAAAAATCCAACCTTGAAGAAGTGGCTCTCAAAGCTACCAACAACAACACATGGATTATTAATAGTAGATTCTAATCCCATATAATGGGACATGAAGTCCTATTAATGAATGTCAAGAAAAAGGTCGATGGAATGGTGATATTTTGTAACAATGGTGATTTGAAGACCAAAGTCAGTGGAAGTACTGAAATGGCCAATGGTGAGCTGAAGAAGAATGAAGTTCTTTATACGGACGGGTTGTGTCATAATATCCTGAGTGTGAGTAAACATTGTGACCCAGAAACTTATAATGAAATTAAATCAAAATAGGTTCACTATAAAAGAAAGAACAAGGAATTCTCTCATGAAGGGATGTAGAACAAATGGAAACTTATATAATGCTGATATTAAAGAGAAAATTTGTTACATGAATGTTGAATAAGAGAAATACTTGTGGCACCAGAGTTTTGGTCACATAAATCAACATGAAAAGGAAAAGATATCCAAATTTAAGATTGTTTTGTATATCCCAAATCGGAAGCATACACTGGATAATCCTTGTGATGCTTTCATGCAAGGAAAGTTATTGTGCATTTCATATTTTCCAACGAAGAAAAGAGGATAAAATCTTCTTGATCTCATTCATATAGATGTATTTAGTTCAATAAATATTAATGAAACACATAGAGAAAGGTAATTTTTCATTTTCATTGATGGTTATAGTACAATGGCTTGTGTAATGGTTATATACGGGAAATGAAAAGTGTTTGATTACATGAAAAAATTATATCCGAATTACTGAGAAAGATATTGGACAGACAATTAACATTTTTTGGTCTAACAATGGATGGGAATAAACATACATTATTTTGAAAATTATGTGTAGAAGCGTGGAATACAACATTAGGTGGCTGATGTGAGAACCCCATATAAAAATGGAGTTGTTGAGCATAGGAATCGACAGGTGAATAATATGGATAGAACTATGCTAATTGAGAGTTATATTCCTAGACATTATTGGAAAGAGGTTGTTCAAGCTGTGGGGTATATTAAAATCAAACTGGGCTTTATATGGGTGAAACAAAGTCACCATATGAGTTGTGGCATGGAAGAAAACCCTCTTTAATGTATTTTCGTGTTTTCATAAGTAAATTAATTATTCGAAACAAAGAAGAAAATCAAGGAAAGTATACCGATTCTATAGATGAAGGAATATTCCTCACATAATAAATGAATATGAAAGTCTATAAGTGTTTCGATAAACATATTGGAAAAATTATGGAAATTAGTGATGTGAAGATCATTGAACATAAAACCACAAATCACATAAGTTTTTCATCCGCTGATGTGATAGAAGTTGAGGAAGAATGTGGAAACGGAAAATATCTATATACATAAGTAGAGAAATGCATGAAAAATACTCAAGAATCACATCATGATATTAACTCAGAAGAAGAATTAGAAGAGGAAACCATGGCTGAAGAAAATTATCCTGAACCTCATAGGAGAAATCGAGGAGCAGAAATTGATCAATACAATATTATTATGGATTTGATATAAACTACACAGAAAAGTAGAATAAGTAATAATGCATAGTCTATATTACTATCATTTTTGCAACCATCCTCATTTAATGAAGCTATGAAGGATGAATCATGGGTTAAATCCATGAATGAAGATTTGGATCAGATCGGTAAGAACAAAACATGGGACCTTGTTAAGATACCTAGAAACAAAAATCTGATTGGTACAACATGTATTTTCAAAAATAAAATTTATGATCATGGAAATTTTATCAGAAATAAGCATGGCTGGTGTGTAAAGGATTTTCACAAATTTATGGTGTTGGTGTTGAAGAAACATTTTCATTAGTGGCTAGATTGGAGTCAATCAGACTGTTTCTTTCCATAGAAATTCAAATAGGATAAATTGTGTATTAAATGGTTATCAAGACAGCTTTCATAAAATGTGTTCTTGATGAAGAAGTCTATATTGAACAACTAGTAGGATTTATTCTTTGCAGTTTTGAAATGAAGGTTTAAATATTAAAGAAGGCTATATATGGTCTGAAATAGGCACCACGGGCATGGTACTCTCAACTGGATTCATATCTAAAGAATCTTGAATTTAAAATATGAGGAGTGGATCACAATCTCATTGTGATGAATTCTCAAAAATATCAGTTCATGGTACTGGTGGAGGTAAATGATATTATATTTTTTGGAAACATGTAGGGATCAGTGGAAGATTTTTCCAATCACATGAAATTAAAATTTAGAACATCTGTGATTGGTGAAATCGCATATTTCTTAGGGATGAAAGTGATTCAAAGGAATGACTACACTTTTATTTCTTAAAAAAATTATTCAAGGGAGTTCCTAAATAAATTCAATATGAATGACTCCAAAACAATTTTGACTCTGATTAAAGTTGGAACTAAACATGGGAAGAATGAGGATAGGAATTCTATAGATCCCACTATGTATAGGAGAATAATCAGAAGCTTACTTTACTTACTGAAAACATGGCCGGATCTTGTCTTTGAAACATGCTTAGTGTCCCAAATTCAATTGAACCTGAAGGAAGATTATATGCTGTTAGTTAAATGAATCATGAGATACATTCATGGTACTCACAATTATGGCTTATAATTTTCTTTAGAAAGAGATAATGAACTACCATAATTTTCCGATGTTGATTGGGCTAAGGGTATGGTGGACAGAATGTCCACGAGTGGTGGAGCATTCATTATTGGAAATAATTGTGTGGGATAGTTGTATAAGAAATAGGAAATTACTCATCTCAGTACTACTGGCGCTGATTACATATCTGCTACAAAGTCTTTCACTTAGCTACTATGGATGAAACAACCACTAACTGATATTGGCGATGAGGTGAAACAACTAATTGTGATTCAGTGTGATAATATGAGTGAAATTAATCTTATGAATAATAATGTTCAACACTAATGTAAAAAAATAATTGAAATCTAATATCAATTAATCAATGAAAAATTTGAACAAGTCCTGATTAAAATGGATCATGTTGAAATTGGTGACCATGTGTCTGACAATCTCACTAATCCATTATCATCACATGTGTTAGAGGATCATCAGTTGAAACTCAGTGTTCAACCACCTCCAAGTACATATGGAGTTTATGATTATTCCCCTATATACAATTGTGCTAAATATTTTCATCTATTTACTAAATTATTGTAGGTTTATGGGGGATATACAATCTACGGGGAGTGTGCTTTGAGATCTAGAAGTCAAAATTTGATTCATTGGGTTTATTTACAATGAAGGGAATGGATAAATTAAATGTTTTTTATGGTTCAAATAAGGAGGATGAAATATGAAATGTTTTTTCGATGGTCGGATGATGAAGAATAGAGGAACTCAAAAGAATTAAAAAATTATACAATGGGGTATAATAATGAGTTATAAAGGGGAAAAATATTGGAGACAATGAGAATGGAGAAAACACTTTGATGTTTGGTATCAAGAGAACCCAATTCTTGATTCCCATGTTTTTTTCTACACCAATAATTTCTCACGTAGACTTAGAGATTTGGATGATGTGTTTCTCATTTATCATGTTTTGGAAGGTTCTTTATTGAATTTATCTGTGGATTGCCAACAAACCAAAAGGGGGAGATTTCTGGAACCAAGGTTGTTAATTACTAAAAATGGAGTATGATTTTGTGTTTGTTTTAAATTTAAATTGGGTTGATCAAGGGGTTTTAAAGTCAAGTTATCTTACAATAAAGGCTGCAGTAGGTGTTTAAGTTGGTGTAGCTTCCCAGTGTTTTCCAAATTTTGGGGCC
Organism: Viscum album; assembly: GCA_963277665.1. Taxonomy (NCBI): domain Eukaryota; kingdom Viridiplantae; phylum Streptophyta; class Magnoliopsida; order Santalales; family Viscaceae; genus Viscum; species Viscum album. Next base: position 350,655,540 of record OY728140.1, read on the forward strand.
TTATAATCTGGAGTTATTTTTTGGAAAAGGAATGATTTATAAAAAGGCAGTATGCGGAATGGGATTTCCATGAAAAGTTCATGAATCATGAAATATCATGAGTGGAATGGTGAACTATGAACCAAATAGTGGGAATGATTCAAATAATGGAAATTGGTTCACATTGAAGGATTGTGGTACCCGGGATGGCAAGGCATTGGAAGAATTGAGGAGGTGATTTTAGGAACCCTGAAGGGCTGCCGTGAAGGAAAAAGTTTTATCCAATCCACGTAGTGTATAATGGTTCACGAGAGCATGGTACTAGGGAATATTTGGTCAATCTCAATTTAGTAGATTATGTGCATCTATTTTCTTATATAAAGAGCACTAATTCCTTCATTAAAAAGAGACTTTTTGATTAGTAATTTGGGAGGAATTCGGTAAAGTCCAGAAGTGGTTCATGGGAAGACAACCCCACGAAAGAGAAGAGGTTCGTGATGAGGTTTCTGGGAATGGAGAAGTGGTATGTGGAGATATTCTATGGAAGGGGTTTTGTGGGGCACTAAATCCCGCAAAGAAAACAGTTTGTGTAAGGTGGTTTACCGAAGACGGTTCATGGTAGACAGTTCTCACAAGAGGAATTGGTTCGCGGAGAAGAAGTGTTATGTGAAAGAGGTATGTGGAGGAGGATTTTAGAGGTTGTGTGTAGAGGTGGTTTATGAAGCACTCATAGTATGTTGTTCTATGTCGTACATGAAGGAATAAGTCTAGTTCTTGGAGGAAAATTTTGTGAAGAAACAGTACACAGAAAAGTAGATTAAATGTATAGGGAAAATAGGACTTCTACATAGAATCTATCTATATTTGGGGATTCTTGATTTAATGCCAACCAATTTTAATGAACTTCATATTGACCAACTATGTTCAGATTCTTCACAATGCAGTTAGCAAGGGAGACTCAACAGAAGTAATCTGAGGGATATAGTGTGTTATCCAAAAAAAACTTATAAAGGTAGTGTGTCTGGAATAGATTGATTGTGAAAAACATTTTTAATCCACAAATAGTGAATATTATTAGACTCTGGTATGATTGAAAACCAATCAACGTATGCTCCTTGGACTTTCCCTTAGTACTAAACCAAGTAAAATTATTGTGTGGACCTTTTGTGTTTGAATATTTCAATTACTACACATTTCCAAAAAATATATTTAATAAGCTCCTACAAATGTGGGAACAAGATCTATCACATTAAAGTAAAAATTTGACACCTTGATTCACCACTCCCCTCTCAGGGTGTTCCATGGTCTTTCAGATATTCCAAAGATGGCATTGTGATTTTTCTATGTACACTATAAGTTCCTAGTGACTCCTTTTTGTGCAACGAATTACCCCACCATATTTATGGTGTTGATAAAACTGGTCTTCCAGCTGCACATGGTCGATTTTTTGGTCATCTTCATCCCCGACATAGTCATATACTATCCATTATAGGTTGAATATGCTGGGAACTTGAAGATGGTTCTAGATTTTCTTTTAGAGAACTAGCTTTAGGGGAAGCTCTCAAAGGGTAATTTCTAGATTCATGAGGTTCACTATCTAGGGGAAGTCATTTCTGATCATGGTCTAGTCATGGACCTAGTGAAGATTGATGAAATGATTTCTTGGGATCCACCAAAGAGAATGTCAGAGGTGTAGAGATTTATTGTCTTGGCACAACACTACATGAGTTTTGTGGCCGACTTCTCTATAATTTCATCCCCTTTGAATGCCCAAATACATAAAGGGAAGCCATTTACCTGGTATAAATAGTTTCAGATGGAATTTATGGAGATTAGGCTGAGGCTTCTGAGTGATCCAATGTTGATACTACCATAGGAGGTGGCGGAGTACGAAGTGTATTGTGATGCCTTATGAGTTGGACTTGGCTATTTGTTGATGCAGCGGCAAGTATTTATTGCATATGGGTCGAGGTATTTGATACCCCATGAGAAAAACTATTCGACTCATAACCTAAATGTGGAAGTGTTAGCCTTTTCCCTAATGATATGGAGTTACTATTATTGTAGTTGGTTTCCTAAAACTAACTATTTTTATATTGATTACATGAATATTTAAGGTATTTAAATATTAAACATATCATTACATATTGTTGGATTTTCATCATGACGATAATTTATTTATTTCATAGAGTATTTGCCTCACTAATAAGGCCACAACAGTTCCCTACTCTGATGAGAACCTTGATGTGCTATGATAATATTCTTAAATATAGTCTTGCGGTTGGATGACATACTATTATGGGACACAAAGTACACAGACCATCAAGTGTGAGTACTCGTAAGAAGATGATACTTCTTCTCATGATGTTCGCACTAAGTAATCTCCAAGATGGAAGATTAAGAGAACAAACTCACTAGTATGATTTCCACATGTTTTGCTGTCATCAGATATTCCTATGTGAAAGTGTGTGTAATTTTCTATAGAAATTAATATTACCATTAATATGTTTCATGACTCACTCACTTAGATTTACTAACGAAAATTGTGATGCCATATATTGGCATGAATTAGGGTACATTGGGTTCATCATGAATGACATGTTATTAATGGATACGATGAGGATGGATTTGTCCCTTCCATTTATAGAAGTCGATATATCATCCCTTGGATTGAAATAGAACCGTTTCACTAAATTCTATGACCATGGTGTAACGATGAGTTTATTTCAGGTAGTCAAAGAATTACGTATCAAGAATATAGGTTGATGACACTACCATGAAACCTTCTTGATGAGATATTGTGACAGAGGGATTATATTACACAGTGAGCATTCACTTGTGGATGTCCTCATCGTGAATTTAAGTTCATTCTCTTGGGTTCCTCGACCCATTTCTAGATAGTAATTTTGGACTTTAAGCAATCTCTCCCAATTCCAATGAGAAATATTCCAAGTGGGTCACACAATAAGTGTTTCTGGTGGTCCTGATTAAATTATACTTGAATTTAATTAATGTAATAAATATTAGTCTCAGGACAAAGGAATAATTTTATTCAAGTTAAAATGATTGCATAAATTAAATAAATATCTATTCACCAGATTGGGAATAACATATATTTATTTTTTATTGAACGTTTAACAAATATTTTTTTTCTAGTTTATAAATAAAAATATTAATTTAACAGAATAAAATATTTTATTTTGGTGTTCAATAAATGGAATAGGATTTCGAACAGACCAAGACCATGTTCATTGATAAATTAAATATTTACAAGTCAGTAAATAATGTTTATCTAATTGGTGAAAGAATTAATAATAAAACTATTATCATTATGTGGAACAGGATTTCATTTATGGTTATGTTTTATGAAAGTTGGTGCTCCACAAATAATCGTATTTTTATTTTTATTTTGTTGCATGGGTTTTCTCAAATAGTTATAATTTCATCTAACTACTATTTCACAATTAAGTATTGTAACTGAAACCCCATGTCAATTAGTTTGAAGGTACGTCTATTGTGCCAAACCCCATTGAATGGAGAATTTTTTAGCCAAAAATTTTCTCTCTCGTCTCCTCCCATCTCTCCCTTTAAAAGACGAGAGAAGTTCTTCAAGAATAAAGAACAAGTGATCAAGTACGATCGATGCAAGACATTCATTCTTCCGAACTATCACCCGGAGAATGAGTGGTGTTGATTGGAGACCATTGGAGCATGTGTGGATCACTATTAGAGGGTTTCTACTATGTATCCTCACAATCACAATGAAGGAAATCCAAAAGGTTCATTCCGGATGATCCATGATCGTCAATGAAGAAATATCTGAAGATCAAGGTATTTAATTTCTTTAGAAATTATTAAATTATTTATAAACATGATATGAAAGATCCTTTTTCTCGGATGCAGTGTTGTTCTTATATTTGTATAAAAAATTGATTTTAAACTATAGATAATGGTGTTTACCATCTTATTGATCTTGGATTGGTCCTTGATTACAAAAAAAAGTAATGTTAGGACCTCCCAATTTCCACGCTTCCACTGTGTATGGAACCTTAAAGTAGTATCAGAGCGGGCCCATCACTGTTTATAATTATTTAAGTAATTCATTGATGATTTATGCTTTAATAATTTAGTTTTTCATTTCATGTTCAACCATTCTTGTAGTATAAATTTTGAGAACTGTTCTTCCTCATTTCATTTCTCACAGATCTAACAAAAATGAATACTTTTTTAATTAAAATTAAATGGAGGACCTCATCAGGAGGCACCGATGATTCTATCTAGGTAACATGACAACACACACTGTGTAATCCAGATTAAAAACTATGTATTTGTGTTCAGTGCATCTGGAGTAACTCGGAAATTACTCAAGTTGTGTGCGTTAATGATACGCGGTGTAGTTAATTCTCACATTGTGTGTTGACCAATAGAGACTAGCACACGGTCAGCAAGATTATAGTTTGTGTGGCGTTCTAGACCCAGTGTGTAGTTGGTTTGGTTTAAGGGCCAAACCATGTATCCCATACATGGCTAAGCCTATCGGTAACCATGTAACTCGAAAAAAACATGGTATGTGGCCCAGTGGACATGTTGTGTACTCAAATGTTTCCAAAGTACGCCTCACACACTGAGTCCCTATGCGTGTACTTCGGATAAGATAGTGAAGGTAGTACACGTTGTGTATTTGGAACTACACGTTGTGAACTTTACCAAATTACACAGAAATAAAACTTTACTGTTTTTGTAATGTTTAGAATTACTTATCACATATATTCGAATGGGTTTTCACCATGTTACCTCCAAGGGTTTGGATGAGAATCTTAGGAAAATTGAAAAAATGATTAAGATTAAAGGATTGAATAATTAAAGATAATAATTAATCTATTCTAGTACAATTTATCTTAATAAAAAAATTTAAATAATTGAATGACAGTTTTATTAAATTTGTAATTCAATACATTTATATGGATGATCATGAGATAGGCCAGACATTTGTATGTGATTGGTTTCCTTTTAATTTATTTTAAATTTAATAGTTGGTCTACATGCCATATCTTCTCATTAATATGTAGGGCCTACAAGCCCATGGTTTCTTTATATTAAGCCCCTTTTTACACCTCACCTATGTATGAGTTAAAAAACAAATGAAATGGATGGAGCTCCCAAGGTAGTGGAGGTGGTTCAAGCTACAGCTGAGGCAAAACCAATCCCAAAAGATACAAAGGTGGACAGAAGGAAAGATATAAACATGAACCTAAAAGGTTCAAGGAGTTTCTCCGCTAGGTCAAGGTTAGTTTATCAGTATCTAGGTAAACTAACCATTTGAAAATCTCATGATCATTCCCTTTAATTTATTTTATTTATATTAGTTTCATGGTTTATCATTTTTGATGTATTGCTGCAACCACATAATTAATATATTAAACAAGCATGAAATATTGACCTAAAATAAACTAGGCTTATGAATAAATATTATCAAGACATAGTTAATAACTTAAGTAAGTTCAACTTAATATTAACAAGAATGTGATAAATATAATAATCAATTTATGCATAATTGATAAAAATCCATCAGTAAAATATTAAGTCAGACTAAGCCTTCTGTTAATTTATTAAGGGAAAGACTCAATAAACCTATATGTTTGACCAACCCTTATTAGGACACTTAGCTTTATACAGGAAGCTCTTATGAAAGTTTTAGGTTGACGTAACCATATTACATCAAGAGGAGTATCCCTTGCTAGACTTGGTGTAATATTTGAGGCAAGTGTTGAGGAAATCAATGTCGGGATTTCGGGATTGGGGAGTCCACTCAACGGATCAAGGAGAAGCAATCCCAAAGTTGGAAAAGAAATACCTACCTAAATACCATAAAATATCTTGACCAACCCTTGTTGGGGTTATGTGAAGGGAAATATGGATCCTTGACACTAGAATTCCCTAGATACTAGAAATTTCGAATTCAATAGTGAGGGCCATTGGGACTTGATAAAATAGTGGGAGACATAAAAAATTAATTTATTATTTCTCATAAAATATAATCAAGAAATTACTAATTATATTATCTTTTAATTGTAGAATAAAAATGAAAAACATTTCAACCACAGAATCTCTACAATCAATACTGGATAAAGACAACATCCTCATCGATAGTTACTTCCTTGAATGGTTTAGATTCCTTCGAGTTATTCTACACCATGAACGGAAATCTTACATGTTGGAGTCCTCATTACGCGATCTGTCTATCCAAGAGGTGAGTGATGAAGAGTTCTCAGTATATAAAAAAACATAGGAATGACGCAATCGACATTCAATGATTGATGTTATCATCAATGTCTTGTGAATTCATAAAGTCTCACGAAAAGTTCATATCATTGATACTTTAGGGGTCAAAGAGGGTTTCATCCCCTTTACTTATCTTGGTGTCCCCATCTTCTGGGGCATACCTAAAGTGTTATATTTCCATCATATTATTGATGAAATTCAAAGACAACTTTCTGCATGGAAAGGAAAAACACTTTCAATGGATGGAGGAGTATTTCTTGTCAAATCCACCATTGTCTCTAAGATGGATTACTCTATGATGGTTTATAAATGTCCTGCGGGTATCATAAAATGTCCGAATATTTCTATAAGGAACTTAATTTGGAGTGGAAGTACTCTTGAGAGGAAACTGGGCACTGTCCCCTGGTCTAACTGTTGTGAACCTATTGAGCAAAGTGGCATTAGCATTAAGAACCATAAGACTTTTACTGAATCTCTCCAAGCCAGACTCACGTGGTCTCTTATAAATAATAAATCTCACTCAAAAGGTTTTCTTAGGAATTGCTTTACTGATAATCTCAAGGCTGGTAAGCATCATTATATGACTTCTTCTATTTGACCTTCTATCAAATCTTCTTTTTCCTTCATTTTAGCCAATTCTCGATGGATTTTTAGTAAGGAATCTACATTAAACTTTTGGTTGGACAACTGGACTGGCTCGCCCCTTATTTCTATGATGCCCAATAATTTCACTCTTTTCCCCACTAATTTCACCATTAGAGACATAATCATTGTGCAATGTCTTGAATTACATGATAATATCAAAGAGGTGGTTGATAATTATTTCTTCACAACTCTTGATGATCTTCTTGTTTGGGAACCTTCCCAAAATGGCATGCTTGATTCTAAGAGATACTATAAACACTAATTTTCCAATTCTGATGAAAATATATGTTGTATAAACAACTTTAACAAAGCATTGATAAAACCATCTCATTTCCCTTTTATTTGAAGAATAGTGCACTAAAAAAATCCCATTGATTTATGTCTTCAATCCTATGGTTTTAAAATTTTATCTTAATGTAGAATGTGTAATCAGCATCAGAAAGACATAAATCATCCTTTTCTTATCCTGTGACACTTTTACTGCTCTTTAGCATTACATTTTTGATATTTTTGAGTGCAGATGTATTTTGGACAGTTTCATTTTTTTCTCAACATAAAAGGATGGTAGAGTTCCAGAGATCTCCGTAGATTAGAAACTTATTTCTCATTGCTGCTGCAGAGCTACTCCATGTCCTTTGGTATTATATAAATGATTATATTTTTAACAATAACTCATTTTTATTAAATGAAGGTAAAACAAGGATAATTCATGCCATTAAAGAGGCTGCTTTTATCCAAAAGAATCACAGCAACAACTTTGTCAAAGATCTTGAGACTCTTCGTCATATTGGAATTCATGGAATCTATCCAAAGCTGAACAACACTATTGATGTTTTTTGGAAAGATCCTCCTCCTGGATGGATCAAAGTCAATGTTGAGGGAGCCTCAAAGGGATACCAAGGACTTTTGGGCTGTGGTGGTGTCTTTTGAGACCATCTTGATCAGAACTTAGGATGTTTCTATGGAAGCTATGGAATTTCATCAGCCATAGAGGCAGAAATGATGGGTGTCATCCATGCCATCTCTTTTTTCAAGAAATTCGACTGGAGAAACATTTGGATGGAAAGTGACTCAACTACTATTGTGAAAGCCATCTAGAGTGGTGTTACTCACCTTTCGTGGTCCCTCACCCCCATATGTCTGGACTACCTACACTCTCTTAGAAGTCCCCATTTCATTGCCACACACACTTATCGCGAAGACAACAAGATCGCTGACAGTCTTTCCAACAAGGGAGTTCCTCATGATTTTATCCGGAGGGATGACCTCCCTTCTGATCTACTCCCATTTTTTATTAGAGATACCAAAAATTTCTTTCTTTTCATCCTATGTAATCTATCTATGTACTCTTTCTTGATTTAATAAATTTCAGTGTTCTGGTCTTTGACCAAAACAAAACCATTATAAAAAAACTACCAAACCCTTGTAGCTTCCTTCGCCAAGTTGATAAATACATGAAGTGTGAAAAAAAAAATTCCTTATGGTGAATAATAGGAAAGGGAATGCAAAGATCGTTAAGACCAAATCTTTTTCACACCCCACCAATAAAAGTATGATCAACAGAGAGGCAATGGAATGGGAAGTTGTGTGTTTTACATATGACAATCGATAACGAAACTACTTCACATGACTCATACCACACCCAACATCGGCATCACCGTCTAGGTAATGTAAATGAGAAACACTTGACAAGGTCACATCAAGATGGATATTTAGATTCTTTTGAACTAAAACCACTTTCTGTATGTCGCGCATGTTTATAAGCCAAAATGACCAAAGCCCCATTTAGTGGGAATGGTGAAAGAGCCAAATATCTACTTTAATTGGTTCATACCGATGTGTGTGGACCATTTCCATTTGAAACAGGTTATGGATACTCACACTTTATAACATTAATAAGTGATTTTAGTAGATATGGATATATCTAATTAATGAGATAAAAGCCATATTCTTTTGATAAGTTCATGGAATAAAAGAATAATGGTGACAACCAGCTTGGTAAAAATTTTAAGAAACTCCACTCAGACCGAGGTGGGTAATATCATAATCAAGACATCATTGATTACATATGGTATTTTGGGGTCCTATCTTAAATCACTCCTCCTTACACACCCTAATGGAATTTTATAAGCGAAAGGAGGTACCGCACCGTATTAGATATGGTGATATCAATGATGAGTCATGAAAGTCTTTCATTACCCTTTTGGGGATATTCTTTTCAAATAGAATCATACGTACTAAACCAAGTACCAACTAAATCGATAAATGGTATTACATACGACCTTTGGATTGGAGTAAAATCCATATTATCAAATTTACATGTGTGTGGAAGAGAAGCATTTATTAAGGCCTCTTTAGGTAACAAAGTCACACCCCGATGCATAAGGTGTACCTTTATAGGATAACCCACAGAAACAAAGAGATATTACCTATAAGACCCCTCAGACAAAAAGCTTATAGTGTCCAGAAACTCTATATTACTTAATAGGTAGGATCTCTCTAAAAGCGGTAGTGGGAATGAGATAGACATTGATGAAGTTGAGGCTCAAGGTACATAATAGTTGGTATATGAGAAGATTTCACAAGGCCCTATGGAAGAAAGCTCTGTTCCAGACACACAAGTATAGTGTTGGAGAATAAGAGAGGCTAGAGAACTAGAATGGTACAGTTTTCTAGTTACTAAGGATGGTGAATCATTATTAGCTTATAATAATGTTCCCATTACCTATAAGGAAGCAGTAAGTAGCACAGATGTCACCAAGTGTCAAGAAACCATGAATTCTGAAATAGATTCCATGTACCAAAACCAAGTCGGTATTTTGGTAGATCCTCTAGTATACTTAAAGCCTATTGGTTGAAAATGGGTATTCAAGAAGAAACTAGACATGAAGGACAAGTCAGTACATATAAGGCACGACTGGTTGTAAAATGTTTTCAATAGTGGCAAGATATTGACTATGATGAAACCTTTTCACCAGTTGCAATGATGAAATCCATCAGAATTCTATTGTCCATTGTCACTTTCCATGAATTTGAGATTTATAAAATGTATGAAAAAACAACCTTCCTTAACGGGAACCTTCTGGAAGATGTCTATATGACACAACATGAAGGGTTTGTGACTCTAAAGGATGCCAATAAGATATAAAAGTTAAAAAAATCCATTTATGTATTAAAGAAAGCATCCAGTTCAAGGAAAATTTATTTTGAAGAATCCATAATGAAATTTGGTCTTATAAATAATGAATGTGAGCCTTGTTTCTACAAACAGTTTAGTGGGAGTGTAGTCATTTTCGTAATAGTTTATGTTGATGATGTATTACTTGTTGGAAAAGAAATACTAGACCTATAGTATGTTAAGTCATGGTTGAATAAATTATTCTACATGAAGGAAATGGGAGAGGCAGCATATATTCTTGGGATCAAGATCTATTGTGATAGATCCAAGATATTGTTGGGCCTATGTCAAAGTACAAACATTGAGAAGATACAAAGAGATTCAGTACAGAACACTCCTAGAGGGGACTGCTTATAGCATCCCATGGCATTCATTTTTCCAAGAAAATGAGTCCTTGGATTTATTGGGAAAGAAAAATAATTAAAAGTATTCCATACTCATCAGTGATTAGGTCAGTAATGTATGTTATGCTATGTACTAGGCTAGATGTCGCTTGTGAATTAAGTGCGGTAGGAAGATGTCAAGATGATCTAGGTGACCTCCATTGGACGTTAGTCAAGGCAATCATTAAGTATCTAAGTTGTACTAAGTAAATGTTCCTATTTGAGGTATGATATGAGAAACTACTCATTAGAGGATATACATATTATAGTTTCTAGAGAGATCGAGATGACATGAAATCACAAACAGGATGCATCTTCACTTTGAATGAAGGTGCTATGAGCTATAAGATCTCAAAAAAATGTGTTGTCATAGATTCCAAAATAGTGTCTGAGTATATCACATCTTCTACAGTGGATAAAGTAGAATTTTGGTTGTAGAACTTCATCCAAGAGTTAGATGTGGTACCTAGTAGTAAATATCCCATCACACTTTATTTTGATAATATTGTACTGATAGCTCTCGCAAAAGAGACAAGGTCACATCAGTGGTCAGAGAACATACTACAGAAGTATCATCTCTTGAGGGGGATTTCTCATAGAGGTAATGTTTCAGTGAGTAGTATTTCCAGAGAAGACAATGTGGTGGACCCCTTTACTAAAGCCTTGACTCACCAAAAACATGATCATCATGTGAGATCAAGCGGACTGAAATTCGTAGGTAGTTGGATCTAGTCCAAGTAGGTGTTTGTTGGTGTTGGTTTCCTAGACACAATTTTTTGTAAATTAATTACATGAATATTTATTTTATTTAAATATTCAATACCTTATTCCATATTTTCTGATGTTCTTCATGAATATAATATAATAATGTCTTAGAGTATCTTTCTCACTAATAAGGTCATAGAAATTCCCCGCTATGATGATAACCTTGAAGTGCTATGAAAAGTTTCATCATTATAGTTAATCAATTGAATGAAATACTATGATGGGGAACATAGTATACAGACGATCAGGTGGTGTACATGCAAGAATTTGAGACTTATTCTCATGATGTTTTCATGTGGTAATCTCCAAGATGGGAGATTATGAGAATAGACCCGCCAATAGAAATTTTGCATGTTTTGGTGTCATCAGATATTCTTATCTACGAGCATGTGCAATGATCCTTATAATTTAATATTATATTTAATAAGTCTCATGACTCACACACTTATATTTTCTGGTGAAAACCATCATGCCATATGTTCGTTGGAATTAGGGTATGTTGGGTGTGTCACGAATGACAGGTTATTAATGGATAAGTCGAGGAAGGATTTGTCCCTTCAATTTATAGAAGTTGATATCCCATCCCGTTGATTGAAATAGAACCTTCACACTAAATTCCATTGCCATGGTGTAATAACGGGTTTATTTCAGGTAGTCAAAGAATGATGTATCAAGAATATAGGTTTATGACACTATCATGAAACCTTCTTGATGAGATACTTTGAAAAAAAAGGATTATATTACATTGTGAGTGTTCGTGTGTGGGTGCCATCATTGAGATTTTAAGTTATTTATTTTGGGTTCCTTGACCCCTTTCTAGATAGTAATCTTAGACTTTAGGGAATCTCACCTAATGCCAATAGGAAAAAATCCTTGAGGGTCACACACCATGTGTTTCAAGTGGTCTTGATTAAATTTTATTTGAATTTCATTAATGGAATAACTATTATTCTCAATAATGAGGAATAATGATAAACAAGTTAAAATTATCACATAAACTAAATAAATATTTATTCTATGGATTTTAAATAAAATATATTTATTTATATTATTAATCATTTAATAAATATTTATATACTAGTTTGTAAATAAAAATATTTATTTAAGAGAACAAAATATTGTATTCACGTGTTCAGTAAATGGAAGTGGAGATTAAATGGACCAAGACCATGTCTGTTGATAAATTAATTATTCACAAGTTGGTAAAAAATGTCTATATAGTTGGTGTAAAAAATAATAATAATAATTTTAGCATTATCTGTAATGGGATTCCATTTATGGTTCTGTTTTGTGCATGTTGGTGCACCACAAATAATGGTGTTGTTATTGTTATTATGTGGCATGGGTTTTATCTAATAGTTATAATTGCATTTAATTTTTTTCAAAATTATATACTGTAAATAAAATCCCATGTCAATTAATAGTCATTTAAGTCTATTGTGACAAGCCCCGGTGAATTGAGAATTGTTGAGCCAAACATTTTCTCTCTCCACTCCTCTCATCTATCCCTCTCAAGAACGGGAGAAGTTATTCAATACCGAAGAATGATTGATCAATAATGATAAATTCTATACATTTGTTCCAACATGCTAGAACCCAGATAATGAGTGGCATTGATCAGAGACTATTGGAGCACGTGTGGATCATAGCTAGATGGATTCTACTTTGGATCCTCTCAACCACAATGAAGGAAATCCGGAAGGGTCATTCTGGATAATCAACGATATTCAACGAAGAAAGTACCAAATAACCAGGTATTTAATTTCATTATAAATTAATAAATTAATTATAAAATTGATTTTAAATATCCTCTTTCTCAGTTCTAGTGTTATTCCTATCTTTGTCTAAATCTTTTATTTCAATCTGTGGATACTAGCATTTATCATCGTGTTGATCCCAGATTGGTCATCGATTATGAAAAAAGAAAATTTAGGCCCTCCCAAACTATATGCTTCCACTATGTCTGGAACATTCATCAAACTTTTGGGATGTCACTTTTTGGTTTACTCGTACCATTGAAATATCAGGTACGTCTTCATTAATATAGACTTAAACCTGATATAGTTGCACTAGTTTTAATTCCTACAGGACTATGAATTTCAGATAATATATACTCTAGGTAAGGGAATCATTGAGTAAGATTACCTTAGTATTAAGTCTCAACTTCACATAGTGCAGGATGCTTCAGAGTAGTTGGACTCTTTACAGTTGACCCTCGTAGTGCAGGAGGCTATAGCTTTTCTACAGTCGATGATGTAGAATCCTCCACTTCTCGAGCATGTGAGAGTGTCCCATATGGGATACATCAACTTTGAGGTCTTACGTTACCATATATCCATGGATGACTAACTATATTGATATTATAAAATAGGTAATAATGTCGTCCTTTTTCAGGGAAGGAAACCGGTCCCAATCACATTACGGGAGGAGGTGATGTGAGAGTTACACACATCTCTGCTAGTTTTACATCCCAGTGTGGAGAAGATGTAGAGATCCCTCTATCAATAGTTATTTTGCCCGAAATTAGAAAAAACATAACTGAGTTCATCTCTTGGAAACTCACTTGTCAGTATATGAAGGATGAGAACCATGTTCTGGCATGTTTCTTACATCCCCTTTAGATCCTGAAGTGGAAATTGGAAGACATATCCATGGACATTGTGACCTCGATTCCACACACAGTGAGGGTCTATGACAAAATTTGGGTGATAGTTGACCAACTCATAAATTAAATTCACCTCATTTATATTAAGTAGAAGAGTTTAGTGGATATTATGGGGAATTTTTAAGTAGAATAGATCATTTTCCTTCATGTGTTTCTCTCGATGATTACCTATAATCATGATATTTGGATTACATCGTGATTTTTGAGATTCCTGTAGGAGGAATTGATGACCCAATTTAAGATGAGTACGACATTTCACACCAATACTGATGGGAAGATCAAGTCCACTATCCAGGTTTTGGAGGATATGTTGAGGGATTGTGTGTTAGACTTCAGCGGAAGATGGGAAGATCACCTGACCTTGGTGGAGAAAAATATTTGCAATGTCACTCTACTATGGGAATGTCATCTTTTGGGGCTATGTACGAGAGACCCTAAAGTTCACCCTTATCAAAGAAGAATATTGGTGATACATCTATTGTGGGCCTAGAGATGGTGTAGGTGATCATGGAGAAAGTCCAGGTCATCCATGAGTGGATGAGGATGTCCTAGAGAAGAAATAAATCTTATGCATATCATTTTCATAGGACCTTGGATTTTGAGTAGGGAGACCACATCTTTATAAAATTATACCCTTAATGAGGACTGTGGAAGTTTGTCTGGGTAGGAAAGCTATCTCCATGGTTAATCAGGTTGTTCGAGATTGAACAGAGGTTTGGTGATGTTTCTTACTATCTCTCCATACCCCCACAATTAGAGCGGGTTCACGACGTCTACTATGTGTCACAACTGAGGTGATACGTGAACCACCGCATGCACATCATCAACTATGGAGGGGTGGACATCGAGGATGGATCCACCTTTTTGGATCACCTAGTGGAGATTAAGGATCAAGAGAAGAGGAACCTATGTGGTTATAAAATACCTTTGGTTGGTGTGTTATGGCAGCATGAGAATGTGGAGGAGAGTTCATGGGAGTGGGAGAGCCACGTGCAGGCCTAGTATCCTATGTTTTTTGTTTAGTTTTTTATTTTTGGGGAAAAATTAATGAAGGGGGATAATGTAGAGACCTTTTTTTATTTATAAGTGTTTTAAATAATTCTATATATATTTACCGAGATTTTATATGAGACGGAATGCAATTCAGTGGCCTGATGTTCCTAGAATTAATTTTATAAAAATATAAAAAAATATTTTATATTGTGTGTGTTCCTCTTCATAAATAAATTTAGATAAATATTAAATAGAATCTATGGTAAAAAATATAATACCATGGTTGAGTCCGGAATGCATTTTTTACCCTAGGTGTGACATAAAATGGGTTGGATTGGGGTGTTTGGACTCCTCTCTCATTGGTGATATGTTCATCGAAATAATTATTTATTTATTTCATTTTATTTTACCTGAATGAAATGTTCTATAAGAATATCACCACGAATAATCCTCTAGGGTTTTCTGTATAGACCTGGGAACGATTTTAGAGATCCTTTTTCCTCCTTCATTGGAAAATCACCTCGTACAAAGATGAAACACCAAATCAGATCATATCTTGATGGAATGAACACAAAGAATCCTCTCAAAAATTGGAAGATGTGTTCTTCGATGAATAATGATCCAATCTCCAGGTAGAAATCATCAAATCATGATTTACATGATTTTTATTAAATATATTGATCATATAAATCTTTGTTCTATTAATATCTACTAATTTAAGCCTTTCCATGCACCTGAGTACTGATTTAAATTGGGTTTTCAATGTTTTCTAACACAAAATCTCCTTTCTTGATCGTTGGACAATAATTCCAGGAAAATGATTTTGAAATTTTTTTTATTATAATTTCCCCCTTCATTTTCATAAAGTTTCTCACTAGTTGGACCCCACTATCCCAGTACGAAATTTTCAAGAGGTAGAGAGCCCAATCAGACTGCCATAATTATAATGGTTTCACAAATGAGGGACAAATTGATGATGTATGGACAGATCTGGTTTAATAGAAGGTTTTGGATAATCGTTTCGTCAATTTATAGTTGAATCATTACCAATGGAAGGTCTGGTGCATTTGGGTTGAATGGAGAACTCTCATGGACAACTAGAGACCAATTTACAATGAACAACCACCCAAAACCATGATCCACATCCATATCTACTAGTTTTGGGAAGAGATGCGGTCAGATTTATTGAGTAACGACTAGATTCAAAGCACTGGATGAATATTTGAGATTCTATGAAAAACCCAACTACACTTCATGTATAGGTATGAACACAAGACACGTATCCCCTCAGTAGTGGTGGATAGGGTTTTGAGAAAAATAGGGATGGAAATTTTTTTTTTCCTCCTACACACCGTATACCACTTCCCTGGATGGGAAACCAATGTGGAGGAAAACATGGATGGGATCCCATGTGGAAGTAAATGGACAGGTACACATCTGTGTACTCGAATACACAAACTCTTCAAAATCACATGGGCAGAACCATGTGTAAAGAAAAATGGGATGTACCAAATTACAGGCACATAGGGTTAGTATACAGACACGGGGTCTGATATATGGACAAATGAAGCAACACATGGATCAGTCACTGTTATCCTGGATACGCCATGTAGTCCACATACACGCCATGTACCACTACATGTCTTGGAATCCATGTGTCGTCCAGGGACATGACTAGGCAGTGGATCAGACCACATGTCATGTGGGTCCCCTCAAACGTTGTATACCCCTTGATTCCTTTTTATGAAACTTAAATGTTCTGTATCTCCTTTGTTTGGACCTGGATTTTGGTACGTGACTAGCCTATCCTAAGTGTTTTTCCGCGTTGAATGTAATGGTGCCTCATTTGTGGATTTCAAGATACCATGTGAACATTTTCAGGAATATTTCTTATTTATGAAATGCTCAACAACAGTACTGATCAGGTAGAATCACCAAAGACTATGGAGTTTTACCCTCCAGTAGAGCTGCGTAGGGAAGTCCTTGATGACTATAGGTAACCCCCGTAAGCATGGGAATAATTCCCCTACATCTATCTTTCGAGTGGATCCCCAATAAAATAGAGTGTGGGTCCTTGGGGATTGGATTTTAACCCTCTATCGTACCAGGGTGTGGTTCCTATACATCCGAGTGGAACCCCCTATCAGATAGGGCATAGGTCCTCGATGACTAGAGTGGAACCCCCATTCACACCAGGGCATGGTTCATCAACCTTTAGAGTGGACCCCCCCCCCATCAGTATGGGTTCAGGTCCTCTACCTTACCAAATAGGACCCCCTCCCCTATCATTATAGAGATTGGGTCCTCATGAAACTAGAGTGTAACCCCCCATCGGCATGGTCGTGGGCCTTCTACAGAAATTTATAGAGTGGATCCCCCCTAATGTACTAAGGTGAAAGTCCTCTACTGTGAGTTTGTGTCCCCTCGACTATGTGGTACATTGATGAGGAATGGATTGACTTTGACAGTTACATTATGGGAAGACCCGTGAGAAGCTAGGAAATATTGATTGACTTTTGGAACTGTTGGTGAATCTTCTTCTTCTTGGGATGAACTATGAGATGGAGCTCCCCTTACTCTCTAATTTGGGATTATTTTTCTGAGCATATATATATATATATACATATATATATATATATATTCTTCTATATCCACACCATGGATTTGGTTACTCTCTTTCCATGAGAGGAAAATACACACGAGGTCTTCCACGTGCTTTCCATTTTTATCTTATCATGGTTGGATGAGTCTAGTATCCTACTATAGATGGTGAAGACTCAACATGTAGTTCATCTACTCATAGTATCGAGCACCTTGTTCTTGGATGAGTTTACTTTCACTCTTGGAATGGGTTCATCTATTCTATTTTCCTATATATTGTATCTACTATCTTTCTATTCCTTTTGTATCTATTACACCTCCCCCTTTAGCTTTTTGGGTGGCCTACTAGGTATATATATACTCACCCCTGCATGAGATTTTCCCTCATGTGTTGTGTCTTATGAAGATGAAATAAATGTCACTGGTAACTTCATTGGAGCTTAGGGATATTGTGTACTTTGTACTGTATATGGTGGTCACATCATGGCATTTGGGATATAGGATCTCTCAGTAGTTTACTTTTCTAGTTTTTTCTGGTTTGGTTATAAAAATGGTTAGGTGTGTATTTTTTCCCTTTAATTTATATTTAGTACTACCATACTCTTGTACTCTCTATAGGTTTTTTCATGCATGATTGTTCCCTTATATTTTATCTTGTTTTAATTTTACTCCATGCAAACATTTTCATTGATATGGTTATGTGTGTGTGTATAGGTACTTAGGAAAATTAATCCCCATGTTTTATACCTTCGGTGCTGGTCTCCAGCCCCTGGCCTTTGGAGGCGGGCTTGGGGTAATTAAAACTCAATGC
Organism: Viscum album; assembly: GCA_963277665.1. Classification (NCBI taxonomy): domain Eukaryota; kingdom Viridiplantae; phylum Streptophyta; class Magnoliopsida; order Santalales; family Viscaceae; genus Viscum; species Viscum album. The sequence continues at coordinate 350,673,842 of OY728140.1, forward strand.
TCTTCATAGTTTGGGATGTTATATTATTGATAGTGGTTATTCCTCACACATGAATAGAGATATAAAAATCTATAAATATTTTGAAAAATGTGATGGAGAACCAATGACATTTGGAAATGATAGTTCCTTGAAAATCTTAGGAATGAGAACTACTAAGATAGAATCTCAATAACTAAATTATAAGGAAGTTATATTTATTTATGGGCTCATATAAAACCTTATTAGTATGAATAAAATATTTTATGATGTAATATAAGTGATATTAATAAAATATTATTGAATCATCCGATGTGTGACAGGTGTAAATCTTGTTAAAAGAGGAGAAAGAACCGGTGAAAATATTTTTTTGATTAGGGAACTTAGTGACTCATGTTACTTGAGTTCTAAAGATGATAATTTTTTATTACATCACAAATTTGGGAATATTGAGCTGAAAAGTATGAAGAATATTTCAAAAGTTAATGTTTTATGACATTTTCCAACATTGGAAATAAGAGAAGATGTTTTTTGTATAAATTTTTAGAAAGGAACCATGTTTGTTAATATCCATATGAAAGTAGAAATTCAATCTACTAGACCTCTTGAGCTTATTAAATCATATATTTATGGACCGATGAGATATAACTCAATAAAATGAGATTTTCACTTTATCACTTTAATTTATGATTTTACTCGAATGACCAACACCATGTTTCTAAAACATAAATCAGAGGTTGTAGAAATGTTCATGTCTTTCAGAATAGATTTTGGGAGATAAATGGGGGTTTATATAAAAATGTTGAGAACTAATAATGGTACAGAATTCACAAGAAATTATTTTTAATATTATCTAATGAAATATAGAATCAAAAAACAATATTGTGCTTCATACATCCCTAAAAAAATGGAGTTTTATAATGAAAAAATATAAGTTTGGTGGAAATAGGAAGAATCATGTTGGAAGAGTACTAATATTTAGGGTTCTACTAGATAGAAGCTGTTATCCCTATTGTAAATACGAAAAATAAAAAATTCCTAAGGTTGGAATTGAAAATAAATCCAATAAAATGTGTTATAACAAAATAAATTAATGAAATATTTCATTTTTTTTTGAATTCCTTGTTTACTAAAAATCAAAAGTCTAGATTTTTGAAAATTTGTTGAAAAAGATAAGGAATGAAATTTTATGGGATATTCACCCAACAAAATAAGTTAAAAATATTGGAATAAACATTTACAAAATTTCATGGATTCATATGTTGTGAATTTTATTGAAAATCAAAATTCCTTAGAAGAGGATATTGAAAATGTTGAGGAAAAACTGAATATTTCCAACAAAAGTGAAAGAAATCCAAAATAGGTATATCAAGAATCAACACAATTGTGTGATGAGGGAAGTGAATTTATAATAGAAACATTTAAATTTATTATCTTATATAAATAGATTGAAACTAAAAATATAATTAGAAATTAGAAATATCCAATTTAGACATGAAAACAAATCAATTTTAAAAAATCAGACATCACTCATTTCACATATTGAACCTAAATCAGATTCAAAAATAGTCAAACACAAAGAATGGATTAATGAAATTACTGAATAGTAAGATTAAATTGAGAAAAATGAAATGTGGGAACTTTTTTCACAAATAGTAGATAAGAATGTTGTTGGAACAAAATGGGGGTAAAGAATAAGTTGAATGAACATGGAGATGTTTTATGAAACAAATAAATACTTGATTATAATATTTATGCCCAAGTTGAATGTTTGGACTATGAATAAACCTTTTCTTTTATTTCATGATTGAAACCCATCAGAATTTTCATAGTAGTGGTTGTACATCGATGTTATTAAGGTTATCAGGTGGATGTAATGTCATGTTTCTTAAATGGGGAGAGTGAGGAAGAAGTGTACATTGAGAAAAACTATGGTTTTATACATGATAATGATAAAATAAAGGCTTTTAAGTTTATCAAAGACGTGTATGGGTTAAAATAATCCCCATATTCTTGGTAAACCAAAATTGATAGTTGTCTAAAAAAGATGAATTTTTCTAAAGGACAGTTTAACAGCAACTTGTATATGATTGAAGTGGATTCAAGAACCTTGATTATAATTGGTTATGTTGAAGGTTTAAGTTTTTCGGAGATATATAAGATTATTGTAAATAATTTTCTAAATAAATGAAGATTAATTTTGAGATATCAATGTTAGGATAATGAACTTTCTTCTTGGGTTTACAAGTTTAACAAAAGGAAAATTCCTATCTTAAGAAAAGTACACTAGGGAGTTGATATAAAAGTTTGTCATGTCATATTCTAAAGAATTTTCTACCCCAATTTCATTGATCACAAATTTATGTAAAGGTGAAAACATAAATATAGTAAATTATAATGATATTTAGAAGAGTTAGGAATTTGATTTATCATATATCCTTAAGACATGATATTTTTTATGTTGTGACTTTATGTTCCAAATATCAGAGTGATATGAAATAATCTCATATGTTGGCATTAAATATAATTATAAGATATTTTAAAGGAAAAACTTTGTATGGTATAACGTACAAAAAAAAATTTATATGAACTTTCTTGGTTATATTGATGTGGATTAGGATGGAGGTTACAATGATAGTAAATCAACTACATAAGGAAATTTTTTATTAGGATAATGTTGTGTGAGTTAACATAATAAAATAAAAAATTTAGTAACCTGGAGCACATCAGAATTAGAATATGTTGATACTTCCTATTATTGTACTCAAATGTTGTGGATTATTGTTTGGGTGGAAGATTTAAAAGTGAAAGTTTCTACACCATTGAAGATAATTTGTAATAAGTAGACTGTAATTGATCATTTTGAAAATATTATCCAATACTCAATATCAAGGCACATTATTAATATGTTTCACATCATAAAATAGAAATTTACTGGTGGAGATGTTTTACTGGAATATATTTCAATGAATTATTGAATTTATAATATATTTAAAAAACCTATTCTAAATGAAATATTTGGGTATTTCTTGTTGTAACTTCATTTTCAACCTCTACCAATGAATTCATAAAGTTATAAAGTAATCCACCAAACGTTATTTATATTATTTTTTCCAATGGGGAGATAAAGTAAAAAAAATTATATTATGTTTTACATTTTTTAATGAATCTGAATGTGTGGGTATCATAAAATGGGGGAGGAAAAAAGATGGTGAAAATTTGTGTGTTGTAAATTTGAAAGAAAGTGAAAAATTTTGTGTTGATAATCTATAACAAAAGTAGAGAATATAAAATAGGGGATTATATTATGTTAACATGGCCAAAACATTTATTGTCAGCAATAGAATAAATTCTTTCAAAAACATTACATTATTCATTAGTTTAGTGTTAGGACACACACTTTTGAGAAAGGTTGTGCTTTGATAAAAGATGAAAAAAATTGTTGTTACAAAAAATAGTTTTGAGAAATCATAAGTGATGAAAATTAATAAGTGTTAAATGTTTTTAGTGAATGTTGTCAAAAAATCCAAAGGGGGATATTGAATATCCTTTGTGATCTTTTGATAATAACGATTTTTATTTGTTGAAATTTATCTTTTGTTAAATATTTTTTTTCTAAAAAAAGAAAACCAGAGTTGTTGGAAGTTAAAAATCTTTATTTATGAGGTTTCTAGAGATAGATGATGTTGTAAATTCAGAATGTTGGTAATTTTTGAAATATAATAACATTCCAAAGAAATTTATGCTATTTTATTCTTCTCACAAAGTTTCTTAAATCATGAAAAATATCATGATACAAGATTTTGATAAAAAATGAAATCTAAGGTTTCTAGATGTATGTTATTAGATAATGAAACACCAGATGTAGTTTATTAGAAATAGAATCATCTAATGTGGTTGTTGTTATAAAATAGTAAGTATGAATAATTGAAAAGTTACTAATCAGAAGATTCATCAAAAAAACCATCATAAAATTCATTTTTTTTGAATGTTTGGGTTTTTCAATTTATGTGTTCTTATAAAGAGAAAGATCATCGAAGAAAGATTTTTTTTAGATAGTATGTTTTTACTGAAAATTCATAATTGTCAAAAATTGAAAAGTTCCTAATATGAGGAAACATAAAAAGTATGGATAGTAAGAAATTAACCGACATAGAGAAATTTAATAAATTTAGAATGTTAGAATTCTAGAAAGATTCCATAAAGAACATTATAACTAATACATATGATCATTTTTTATTCTATAAAGTTCCTAAAACATCATGGATAATTCAATATATGAGCTGATGATTATAGAAAAAATATAAGTGCATATTGCAGGAGTTTCCAAAGTTCATATTTCCATGAAATATTTTTGTTAGAAATTTTTTCCTTCGTCATCAGATGAATTGGGAATCATATGGAATTTTATTACGCAAACATTCTAGGGAATGATTTGTAAGAAAATATGGATTTTCATGTTTTATAAAGTGTGGATCGAATAGACTTTTGTAATCAGAAATTACTTTCTCTAGTGGAAGAATAGTATGATCAGATGAAAAATTGATCTAATGGATAGTATAATCAGATAGATAATGTGCCTGAATAGGAAGTTCAGATGGATAAGGTTTTACAGATGTATAAAATAATGGCTTTCTAGAAGTTATAGTGTTGTGGGTTTCATGAATTAACAAATTTGAAGTTTGTATAGAGATACAATGTTGAAGTTTCACAAAGTTATAAACATTGTAGAGTTTCTTAAACATTGAGTTTATGGAAATTCAAATAATGTTGGAAATAAGGGATAATTCAATTATATACATGAATGTTCTATAATAGTTGAGAATCATCCCAAAAAAATTAATATTGGACTGAAATCCATATTTATGAATTTCATTGAGTGGGAAAGGAAATTTGGTTTCTTTCCTTTGTAATTCTAAGAGAACCTATAAATAGAAGTTCAATGTACAATGGCACTTAAGTGAATTATTATTCAATGAAAAAAATACAAGATAATGGAATAACTTTCTCAAAGTTGAGTTTCCAACTGAAGTCAATTTTCATGCTTAATATGTTTTTTGGATAGAGATTTCATATAAAATTATCAAATAGAGTTCATTTGTGAGAACTAGACAAAGAGAATTGAAAAGAGGTAAAACATATAATTTCTTTATAGAATTTTTTGTGAAACATGGACTTTGATAATTAGATAGAACATAGGTTTTATGAAAGGTGTAGTTTTTGAAAATGTGCATCAGATGGAGGCTATCAGCTGCAAGCCCATTGGATGAAGGCATGTCTGAAAGAGTTTCTGGATAGACCATTGTTAGAACATATTTCATAATGTTATGTACTGGTATTGTGGCTCAAAATTTGAATGAAATTTTTTTAAACTAATTAAGTCAGCATTATATTAATTATTAGGAGGTAGAATGTGTCCTAGGGGATTTACACAAAATCATTATTTACTTCTTAATAATAGTGAAGTACATTGGACCCACGGGAGTGGCCATGATAAGGTTGTAGGTTCCCACACTAAGGTTTCACATTTTAAATCATGTGTCCATTTATTACTTTTATACTTTTTCATGCATGTGATTTTACTAAAACATGATGATTAAATAACTCTAACAATTTACTGGGTTATGTATCTTGAAGTAGGAAATTTTTAAAAATATAATAATTGATGCAACCCCCCCCCCCACCCCACCCATATTATTTGTTCTAACATCCTTAAGAACATTACTATTCAATGAATTTATTATATTTAAACCCTATTTCATACAGTTGTGCCTTTTAGTTACTAACTTTTCCTTCCTGTCTAGTTTCTTCTTGAATACCTATTTATAACTAATGGGATTTACATCCACTAGAGGATCTAGAAAAAATAAAGACTTGGTTTTTCTACATGGAATCCATTTTAGAATTCATGGATTATTACAACTTTAAAATATTTGTGTCACATAATATTTCCATGTAGTTTATAAGATCATTATTATCAACTAATACTAATTCACCATCCATAGTGACTAGAAAACCATACCATTTTGGTTTTCTAACCTCTCTTTTACTCCTACACGGTACTTGTGTCTCAAGAATAGTTTCTTTTTCCACAAGGCATTGTGGGATCTCTTCCTATACCAACTCCTGTGTATCTTGATCCTTGACTTCATCGAAGTATATCTATCTCCCACTATATCTTTTAAATATATTCCCCATATCAAGGAATATGGTGTTTCTTTCCACTCTTACCATTTTTTCTAAGGGGTCTTCTAGGTAATTTTTCATATTTCCTTATGGTATCCTATTAAGGTACACTTTGTGACTCTGGGTGAATGTTTGATACCTATAGAGGCCTTAACAAATGATTTTCTACCACAAACATGTAAATTCCACAATATGGTTTTTCATCCACTCCAAATTCCATATGTAATACAATTTATTGATTTATTTGGTACATGGTTTAGTATGTGTACTACTATTTTAAATTGGTGTCCCCAAATGGATAGTTGAAGATGTGCAAAACTAATCATTGATCTCACCATGTGAAATAAGGTGTGGTTCTTCCTTTCACTTTCACCATTTCACTATGTTGTATGAGGAGGATTGAGTTGATATAGAATCTCAAAATCCCATAAATAATCAATAAAGTGTTGATTAGGATATTCTCCACCACGGTCTAAGTGGTGTATCTTAATCATCATACCAATCTGGTTGTCAACATCATTCTTGAATATTTTGAATTTATCAAATTACTTTAACATATACCTCATTATGTAAACATGTCCATATCTACTAAAAACAATAGTAAAAGTAATGAAATATGAGTAACCACCCCTTGATTCAATAGAAAATGATCTATAGACATTGGAATGAACTAATTCATGAAGTTCATTGGTCCTTTCACCTATTCCACTAAATGGGATTTTTGTCATTTTACCATGTAAATATTATTGAAACTTTCCAACTGGTTTTAGTTCAAAATAATCTAAATATATATATTGTTATAATTGTTGATAATTTTTCATTAAAATGACCTAGATAGTGATTCCATAGTTGATTGTGGTATGAGTCATGTAAATTAATTTTTTTTATTGATTAGAATTACTTAGTTTGTGTAATCCAACACATAAAGACAATAATTTAAATGTGTCTTTCCATAAAAAATTATTTCTTTATAAAAGAAGAAAAATTTATTTCAAAGTTTGAAATTAAAACCATCTATATATATTATAGATATAGATATAATGTTTTGAGTAGTGGATGGTAAATAATAACAACTTTCTAAACCAATATCATTCTAGTTTGCAACATTATGTGGGAGTCAATAATAGCCACAACAATAAGTTTAGCTTTGTTGGATACTCTTAGATATAAATCTCCTCAATTAATATTTGTGAATATAAATTTTTTCTTATATTTTAATACATATATGAGCACCAAAAGTTGTATCTAATAAAAAATTTATAGAAACAGATGAATTTATTTTGAGAACAAATGCACCTAAAGCTTCCCCCCTTTCTTTGTTTAAGTGCAGTTTTTCTTCCAGTGGCCTTTCTTGCCACATGTGAAACAGATAGAATCATACTCCCTAGCTTTCCTCTTGATCTTTCTTCAATGTGGAAGGGTGTTCGGAAGAAGCCTCATACATGGAAATCATAGATTTTCATTTTCATTTATTCACCATATAAACCAAGGGTTTTTCATTCTTTGTCTCTTTATTAACATGGATAAGAAGAGTAATTAAATTTAGTAGATACGTCTCAATGTTTCTAATATTAAAATTTACAATAAAATTAGATAATCTCTAGATAAGTGATGAAATAATTCTATTAATGACTAATTATTCAGGGATTTTAAACCCTAGAACCTCTAGGAACTCAATGAATCCAACAATCCTAACTATGTATGGTCCAACATGGGAACCCTCTTATAGATTACTCTAAAAAAGATCCTTGGAGATCTCAAAATAATCCTATCTAACTCTCTCCTGATAGAGGGAATAGATATTCTCAATCATGATATAAAAATCCATGTTTTCATGAGATTTAATGAGTTCAATAGACATAAATGATAGCATCAAAATTTTATCATTTAATGCATCTCTCGAAAAAAATTATTGATAAGAAACTCTTCATCACTCACCTCCTTAGCAGGAAGATCAGGTATTTTGGATTATAGCACATAGTATTTCCATTCAGCGAGAGGTACAACACAAAGGCATCAAAACCACTTGTGGAAGTTACTGATAGTGAGAAGGTTTTATTTATAAAATATAGATCATGGAGATAGTATGGATATTGAGTGTTCCATTTATTCTAAAATTTAAACAGAGAATATAATTAGTAAATTACATGATTGTAAATTATGTGATAATTAATTTTATTAAGTCTCCCATTATTTTATCATGCCCCAATAAACCTTACCATTGAACATAGAATGTATAGTTTCTTGGAAATTTTAGTGGAAAGGATCCATATTCCTCTTCAAAAAACTGTAACAAGGATTGGTCAAGCTACTTGTCGTTATTTAGGTAGGCATGTATTTACCAGTTGTGGGTTTATAGTTCCTTAAACCATTGAGTGTATTCCCCAATCCTAAAATCCAAACTCATATTTCCAGAACACATTCCTCAAAATTAAACCATGTCTTGAAATTACTAGTGCTATTGATGTAAAATGATTAATTCAACCCAAAAATGTCATACAAACTAACCTTATAAAATTAAGTGTCCCAACAAAGGTTGGTCAAATACTTAGTTCTATTGGTTTCATTCATAATCTGGTAATGGAAGGTCACATACGAAATAATATAATTATTTTAGGTATTTTAATCTGTTGAATAACAATTTCTTACATAAGGATGTTTTGATGCCTTTAAACTATAAAAATATTATACGATGGTTACATGTAATTTTATTTTCTCAAATATGGGTAAACTTATATGGCCTTTATTGGATGCTATGGATCCAAAATCCTATATTAAATTTCCATCTTGATTTGTCTCCCCATTAAAATGGATTAAGAAACTGAAGATGTATGGTTTGGACACTTTTCCTATTTATTGGTTGAGGTTGAACTATATTAGAATTTCATTGACCAAGTGTTCTGTCTACTAATGAAGATTAGTATAAATAGAAGATTTTTAATGAGAGGGTTTCTAAATTTTGTCTAGAATGAAACATTATTAGACATGATCTTGATAGTTGTCGAAGATCCTTTATCTATGAGTTTTATTATTCTCATGGTCATGGAAAAAATTCATGTTTTGAAATGATAAAGAAATGAGTTTCTCATACTGATCATAATTTTATTTATTAGAACAGATCATGTCATGATGGTCAAAAGGTTGGGTAGTTATAAATTTCTTCTTCTAATGAAAATGCAGGATATGTTGTTGCTCAATCTGGGTAACATCCTGTTAATGCCATTAGGAAAGTGGATATAAAGGATTCACATATATAATACATATAGTAATCTACAGAACATCCTATATAGAGATTTGGAAAGAATAATATTTGGTTGGATATCCTTACCAATGAAACTTCACCTCATGATGATGAAGAGAAAAGTGAAATGGAGAACTGATCGGAATGAATTCCCCTGGATGAACAAGACGTAAATGAGATTATTTACAAGAAAGTATATGGTCTTTATGATCTGATTTTATCTCATATCCCAAATTATTATAATGGAAAAAGTGAAATGGTATAAAAAATGGAACTTCATGAAGATCAGGAGATCAGAGATATGCACATGAAAGTTATAGCTAATAAACACATTATGCATGAGAAAATGCCCACCTCATGAATTATTAAAGGTAAGTAGAAAACTACTTTCAATTACCCTATTTAATATAAATAAATAGGAAAATTCATTACATTATTTCTGTGGACAAAAATGGTTTTCAGATGGTTACAAACCGGAAACCTAATTCTCACCCTAAGTCAAATTTAGCTGATGTAAATCTACCTAACAAATTTGGTACCTATTATATTGTCTCTAAGGCTTATGAACATAACCTGGATAATAAACTAGATGTATAAATTGCATAATACATTGGTGTTCTTGAATCACTAAATGACATCATTATAGAGAAGGACACTGGTGGTGAACCATCTGCTACTATTGATGACTTGATTGGTAAGGAACAATTTTCCCCAGTGAATGAAAATATAGATGTTGAGAGGGAAGAACCTCAATGAACTTGCAACTAAAAATCTTGGATATGGGGTAGGAATCCAAAAGTTCATGGTTGAGTAAGTGGCTAACATGATTGGACTGTAGCATGAGGGCATGGAAAAAATGCTTCTACTGGGTATTTTATACAGAAATCTAAGATCCATCTCACTATAGAGTAGGAAAGATTCAAAGTGATGATTTATGTGATCTTCAACAACATAAATTGATAGTCAGAGTGGGAAACTCCTGATTATGATGATGAATCTGATTATGATCATGGGAATGATCCCGATTTTCTTGATCTTTAGTTTTCTTTTATGGGTGAGGGCATGCCTCTTTGTTTGACCCCATCACTCTTCTTTTTTTATTTTTTTATTTTTTTATTTTACTATATTTTTTAATAAATAGTAGATATATTTGGCTTTTGGATATATCTTATTTATATAAGTGTAGGTTATTTAACTAATTAACCCCTTGTAGATAAAACATTTACGCATAATCAATTAATTTAAAATCCATCTTTCCACATTAATTCAATTGGTTATCTGATTCTGGTATTCCATCCATTAAATAATTAAGGCATAATATGGAAATAAATAAATAATAAATAAATCATTCATGAGCTTTTTTTATGTTTTATTTATTGAGAATACAATAAATCAACCTATGACATAGAAACAATAACTACATTTCTGGTCTTGACATGATTTCTATCATTCCACCAATCCAACTGTGTATCACATAGGTATGAATCATTAGTTCCATATTGAACCACCTCTATGTTCTTTGGGAAACTCTATTAATTACATGTATTTATATCTCACACACATGTGAGGAGAGCCAAACGATTAGTTAAATGGGGATTACATAAATAACCATTGAAATGAAGGTCTCGTATAATAATGGTGGGAGGGAAGACATATAGGAAAAAATATTTAATTTAATATTAAATAATTGAAAACTCATACAATAAATTAAAGATAAATATTGAACGTATACACTAGTCATTGTAAATCTCATGAATGGACACACATGCAACATATACACAAAATTAAATGGATAACATTCATTTATTTTTCCATCTTTATCAATAATTTAAATGTGATAGCAATAATTAATTAATCCCCTTTTATCATAATGACCATTTGAATTCATTTGGATATACCTATCAATTATGGAATTCATGGAAAATAAACGGTGTAACCAATAATGTGGATTTATTAAAATAAATTAATTGTGAATGTAATATTATTTAAAACCATTATTAAATTGTCAAATACAATAGGTTCCAATCAATAAAATTATGTTTTAATATTGTTATTTTAAATTTAATGTAATGTAATTTTTTAAAAAATTGGGAGATTACATGATGTGCAATATCTAGCTACATGTCATCTACCTCTCATGTATCCAGGGTACACACCTAGGGCTTCAATATGTACCTTGACCAGACTACATGACATGTACTAACCATCTATACATTATGTGTTACACTTTATGTGTGTTCATGATACAAATCTAGGTATTTAGCATGTATCTCGATAGGTTACATGATGTGTAAAATCTTGCTACATTCCATGTGATCTCTATGTTGTGTGTCCACACAACCCACTAATGGACTTGACATGTTCATCCGACACGGAAAATAATGAAACACACTGCATGTACAAGCTAGCTACACACTGTGTAAGTCATTATTAGACATGGTTGTCATTCCCATACATTTTGACAGAGTATAATAACCACATTGACTGCATGAATATCTCCTATAACCAGTGTACACTACATGTTGTGTATGCTATCTACATGTTGTGTAATCCAACATGTTGTGTACTAGGTTATCTTGGTAAACACACAATGTTCAATTAATTCACAATGTATAAATAACTACTTGGTGTGCCATGCACCCCGTATCATAGCCAGGTGAAGTGAAATTGGGAATATGGTTTGTAACCCAGCTACACATCATGTAGTCTCATTCTATTCGACCAGATTACTCAGTACATCCCCATTGATTCTCTAGTCACTCTTCATTTGTTCTTAGACCTTTAAGAAAATTAAACATTCAAGGAACATTATTAATATGTTGGAAAGATTTTTATTGAAATGTGATTAATAAAATAATAATATAATTTGAAAATATAATCAATATTATTCATAGTTAAAAAATAAAATAAATAATTATAAATTTGAATCTTGTCCCCTATGATGCAACTTTTAGGTTTTGAGTGCAGTAGAAGCGCCTGTGGTGGGTGTAATTTTAAATTTTCATTTAAGAAAGAGTTTCTCAAAATCCTAATAGGGGAACATTAACATTAAATTTTTAATTAATTAATTATGATTTTAAGAATATGTCACTTTTTTTTAGGGTCCTTTCTTTATTGAAAATGTTGAATTTATAAAATCCCTTTTGGATTGCATTCATTATGCTATCAGAAACCAATGATATAATCCCTCTAGCGGTGATCTACACATGCTACTTTGATCTTTGAGTGACACCAATTGACTTCTGGGTGAAATCATGGTGAATTAATTTTCATTCTCTGTTCATATGGATCACTAATCCTTCAATATTGAAGGAATTTCTTTTGTGATTCTCATTTTTGAGAGGAAGAGAGAAGGAGTCGATATAGAATTTCATTATGCACATTGATTCATTATTTTGCGGCCTTGGTTTATTCGTCCTCCCCAACATTTATTGAATACCCTATTAAATATTTAATATAAATATTTTATTCATCAATAAATATTTGAACTTGATAAAATGAGAATATAATTATACCTTAGTCTTGGGAAAAATATTTATTCTATTAAATTTAAAATATAATTTAATTTATATTAATGAAAACACTTACTGTTTGGATTTATATAATTATTTTTCATTGGCGTTAGGAGGGAATTCCTAAATTCCAAGATTACAGTCCCGAAATGGGTCAAGGACCCTAAGAGAAATAAAATAATCTCCCAACTACTGACACCCAACAATTGAGCATCGGAAAATCTAGGAGGGAAGAAATACCTAAAACATGGGTATTATTTTCTCTACAAAGAAAAGGAAGGAGAAGGTATCTAAAACTCAAGATCTAGTAAATATATAAAGGTAATTTTATTGCATGACCTTTGGATGTCCATGAGAATAGATCATGTGTAGCGAATTACTTGATTCAGATCATATAGAACCCCTTGGGAAATCCTATTTTTCTTACAAGGGAATCCTAAAAATTCATTAATCATAAGGTGGAGATTAATTAAAATATTCCACATCATGTGAATTTTCAAATGGAAGACACCTAACAATAATCCAAACCCCTTACCAATTAAAGGTGAAAATATACAGAGGATGGGGGTTGTATGAAGTCATAAGTATTCATTTGATGCACCCATGGAGTTTGTGAGACACCATGGAATCCCTGTAGAAATTTCTACCTTATCACGCAAGAGCCTTCTATCATGTCACCATAATCATATGAATGGTCTCGGACATGTCCATTCGACTCAGCATTGACACTACTCGCTCTAAAGACAAATATAAGGGTTTTCCATGGTAATTCTCAAGGATCACCACAAGACCCTTTATTGGTCACACGATGCACCATGAATGAGGAGATTGTTTTTCCTCAACAAAATATATATAAATTCACAAGACCCATAAACATTGTGAAAAATGATTTAAATAAAATTGGGAATGATATAAGCTTCTTACAGAACGAGAAACATTGGACTTCACACTGATAAGGTTATAAGCCATAGGCGATCACCAATAACCATGAGAGGCCCCTTAGATAAGACATAATAGTTCTATTATACCCCCTTTAAAGTCATCATGAAGTCATGTAGAACCCCCTGAAAATCCCCCTTTGTCTCGTGGATGGCCCCATAAAAGTCATCTCAGATCACACGAAAACCTTTCAGTAGGCATCTTGATCTCAAAAAATCTCATAGACATATTGGGGTGACCATGAATAAGACCCTTTTCATGTACACATGTTTAAGAAAGTTCAATTTTATTTGTAAAAACCCAATAAATGGGGTGCTGATAGGACAGTCTATCGATCACTGAAAATCATTTTGTACCCCCCTAAATAACCCATTGTTGGATCATGCGAAGTGTGTAACACCAAATCCCTCCATCAACTCTAACCCAAATCTATGAGATACATGACGCATAAGGCTGAGTATAATTGGAATGGTGAGGCCCATAATTACCTCCCCCTCAGTAGGAAAAATCCATCCAGGAATCAATGCACCAGCGCATCCCGGCATCCATGGTCAATCGCATACAGAGCAGACATCTCGAAGACAAAAATATCACGATCGCAAAGGTTTTTCACCAGGTAAAATATAAGGAATAATATAAAGTATCACAAGGAATTCATATCATTTCGTGTGATCACTTGAGATTATGAAAAATATTTTTGGCATGTAATCAATTTTATGTGAACAGTGTATTGGATACATATTAAATCATGAAAAAACTAAACAAGCTAAAAATGGGAAAATATAAGACATATATACAATAAAAACTACAATAAAGGACTATAATATGGAAGACTAATGAAAATATGGATTTTTTTATCTTCATGCACTTCGCATGAGTCATACAGATCCTAGGACAACACTGGGAAATGTTTCCTAAGTCATGTTCCATCCCCCATTATGTCATCCGGATCATGTAATGTCCTCCAAAAATGTCATAAATTTCACATGAATCCCATTGGGAATTCCAATTTAGTCTCATGGAGCACTATGGTCTCACCATCCAGATCATGTAAAGTCCATAGAAAAGGCAGCCAAATTTATTGATGAGACTATAATGTGTCATATTTGTCTCACAAAGTCCAACAGGCTTACCAGATAGATTTAGTCGTACCGTCCAATAATGTTAGCCAGGTTTCACAATGACACTAGGACATGTCAGTTGGATCACGCGACGTCTTCTGGACATTTCAACCTCGATCTTGCAAGATCCTCTAAAAAGTCATCTCGGATCATGTGATGGACTCCAAGATAGATCATCCTGGTTCATGCAACATCCTATGGACATGTTAGATTGGATCATGTGACATCCTATGAGAATTTCATCATGGATCATGTGATGGATTCCAAGTCGAGTCATCCAGGTCATTCAATTTCCACTAAACAATATAGCCTTGATCATGTGATGGCCTTCAAACTTGTCCTTCAGATTATGCAATGTCCTTTGGATGATTCAACTAGATCATGCCATTTCATTTGGACATTCTTGTGGTACAACCTGGATTTTTTATACATCTTGTGACATGTGAGGTAGAAGATGAAGGCATGTCAAGAAAGAAATCAAAGAGGGTATGGCAGACAACTAGTCTATGTCAAGAAATAATCCTTGGAAATGATAACTTCTTCTAGTGCACATATAAGGGAAATCTCATTGTGTAGGGCCCAATCAGTGGAATGATATGATTTCCCCAATATAAGGGAAACCTCAATGTATGAGCGCCAATCAATTTCATGATATAATTTACTCTATATAAGGGAAAACTCTGTGTTTAATCCTCGATCAAGGGCATGATATAACTACCTTCATATAAGGGAATCCTCAGTGTGTAAGCCCCGATCAGTGGTATGATGTTACTGCCTCTATATTAGTGAACAAACCTGATATTAATGTGTAATACTTGATCAATGGGTCCCCCTTTAAATGTGATTAGGGAAAAATTCCTTTTAAACACGGTTAAGTCCTATTTTTTCACGATTTTAAAGGACTGATCTGTGGTAGTGCATGGCTAACTGGATGTTTCCGCAGATGGAAAACACTCAAGTATTTTTTAAATACCTGACACTATAAGAAGTGTTTTTTTATACCTTGTTCTTTACCTTCATTTTCTTCTTCATGGTGTGGGGGTTTGTGTGTGTTATTTCATCCTTCCTAGGGGTGTATATTACCATCCTCTGTCTCTAACTCATTGCAAGTCACTGGAGTGAAAAGAACCTCATTCATGGATAATTTTTGTTCTATGCATCTATTTTTTTGTTGCTTCATATTTTTTGTATGCATGTTCATTTGTTTTCATAATAATAAATTGTTTTTGTGGTTTTAATATTATATGGTAGGCCCAAACTGGTCTGAACAACGTAAATATCTCATGTTATTTACTTTCCACATTTTATATTTTATTATTCGTTGTATTGTTATTTCTCTATCTTTGTTCTGTTTATTGTCTTATTAAACCTTCTCACTTTGAATTAATTAAATGATTCACTTCCTTCCTTATGTGAGAGTTAGAATATCTTTACTGGATCTGCTCCGATCTTGGCATATATGGTGACTCGCTTCCCCCTTCCCCTTTTATACTTGTTCATGTGTTTCTCACACATCATCATCCATGTTCCTTGGTGAATCCGAGAATAACAAATTACTAAACCTCTCCATATTGTCATCTATTGAATGCTCTTGCTTCATCTGGAATTGTGTGGGCCGTCACCCATAGGGCATAATGGCATTTCGACTCAATTTTCAACAAGCCCCACTCTCTCCTATAAAAATATACATTAATATTAATGGTGAAATTTCATGATGTGATATTTTTCTATCATTGAATGGGTTTAGGTTTAAGTTAATTTGGGATTTGGGGAGACGACACTATAGATAATTTTTCATTTTGGGAATTTTATCCCAAAAAAACAAATGATCTGGGGTTTTGGGAATGTGTGTTTTGGGAATTTTATCCCTTTTTCCATTATATGTGATATAATATATATATATATATTATATTTATAATTATATATTTATAAATATATTAATTATTTATATATATATACATAATTATAATTATAATTATAATTATAAAAATATATTTTAAATGTATTTCTATACAAATATTTACAACCATATATAACTATAAATATATTTATCATTATATAATTATAAATGTATTTTTACATGTAAATTTAATGTATATATAAAATTATATATATAAATGTAATTTAATTTATATATATAATGTAATTAATAATTAATAATATAATTCGTATTTAATAATTTAACTATTATAATTAAATTTTTAAAAAAATTAATTAAATGTATATAATTACAAATAAATATTCATATAACTATAACTATATTTAACGAATTAAAAATATGTATTTTTAAATTTAAATATAAATAAATATAAATATGTATTATTATAAATATATAATAAATATATTTATTATTGAAAGATTTTTGTTGTTGTTCTATAATTTTTAAATATACATATATTTATTTATAATTATATAAATATTTATTTTAAGAATATGCATATTTATTTATAATTATATATATACATATCAAAATTAATTACATTAAATTATAATATCATAATTTATAATATTTTATAATAATTGAATGAATAATATAATACATAATAATAAATAATCCCATGGATTATATAAACCGTAAATGTAATATATTTATTTTAGTTCTATAATTTTATAAGTATAAATGTTTTTATTTATAAATATATAAATATCTGTTTTAAAAACATTCATATCCATTTATAATTATATCTATTTAAATATATATATATCAAAATTAATAACATTCTATTAGAATAACATAGTTAATAAAATTTTATAATAATTGAACGAATAATATATATATATATATTATAATTATAATAAAATAGTTTTATTCCCTCTCACATTTCCTATTTTAGTATATTTAAATATATATATTTTAATATATTTTTGAATTCCTTTTTAATTGTCGAAAACAACAAATAATTATGTCAATAAATTGGTTTTTTAAAATATAAAATGTGATATCTGATTAAATATTTATAATTATATATATACAATTATATATATATAATATTTATAACTAAATTTATAAATAAATATATATTTATATATTTATAATTTATTTTCGGTTTTAAAATATTTTAAATTTATTTATAAATATATATATATTAATAACTATATAAATATAGATATATATATATATATACATTTATAATTATATAATTATAAATATATTTATAAATATAATTATAATTAATTTCATGTTTTCAAATACATATTTATATTTGTATTTATATATATATATAATTGTAATTATTTAAACATATTTTAAATAATATATTTAAAAATTGATTTTTTTTAAATTGTTGGGGCTCAGAGACCCTTTTTGTTGAAAATAAAAATGAAAATAGTGGAGGAACATAAAAGATCAGAAAAATTCAAAAAACATTAACAAAAGTTCATTCACCCACTTTTTAAACAGTGGTCATGGTGTGGTGTGAGACCCCCCCACCCCTACCACGAGGATGTCGTCCTCACCTCCATGTCTTGACATTCATCCAAGGCACACCACCATTATCCAAAAGCTCAACCATCTCATCTTACTTCATAACTTCAGATCGAGACACACCATCATTTTCTTTAACATCATCATCACTACTATCAGAAACAAGTATAGAAAAGGAATTGTGACTTCACACATTATTGTTTACCTTATCATTAAAATGAGCAGAAATCATCATCTGTCCTTGAGAAGACCTAGAAGACATAGGTGATCCTGCATGGGTTTGAGTGTAACCAAAATATAAATATGTGGTCTGAAATTCTCGATTGGACTTTGGGGGGAAACTCACGGTGGTATTAATTCCTCTGGAAACATGTCCATCTTTTAATGGAGAACCAGAGGAATCAAACTTGGTTACTCGATCATGCACTTTAACTAGAGACGTATCAGATTCTTGTTGAACATAAGAGTTTAAAGTGGCCTCTTTAGCATCTAGAATTTGAGAAGATGAGTGTAATATTGTTGTTCTTGGAGGATTTTCCTTCACATGATCTGTATTTTCTGATATAATATGCACCAAATGGTTTTTAATATCAATAGAGGCACAATCGATGGTAGAAAATTCATATTCCAATGGATTTCCAATTGGGTTTGATTGACAAGAAATATGTCATGTAGAGAAAGGTTGCATAGGGATACTCAAATTTTCATACACTTTCACAAGAGAAAACTGGGGACAAGAAACACCCTCTTTGTCCTTGCACTTCTTAGGAAAAGAAACACCCCTCTTATCCTTGTCCTTTCTATTTTTTTCATTAACCTCAATCTTCGCATGCCACAAGATGAGATCTACCTCCTCCTAGAAAGAGAGTTCCTTTTCCCCCATAGAATCAACTGAGTGGTCATCTTATTCATTTGAAATACCCCAGGAGAACATGTATTTAAAATACACTCCATATAAGATATCATTACCAAATTCACCATTAATCATCAAGTGATTATCTTCAACAATATCAGCCCAAACCAGAGGGGTCTTACCATTTCGTTGAAGAGGAGAACAAGATTTGGAGCATCACCACTTATGAAACCATTCCTTGGTAATGGTTCTTCAACATCAATTATTTGGTCATTCTTATCAGATTTGACAACATTCATATTTCCATAATGGGAGTTTACCACCAAAGGATCATGGACAATAGCATCAACAATATTCTGGATAGGTTCCTGATTCATATTCCTCTGACAGTACACCTATAACACCCCATGATTTTTAAAATAAATGATAAATACAAAAAACACTCAGTCTCTATAAAACACCACTTTGTTATAACCTATTCAGTAAACCTAATGTTTTCCACCTCTGTGATTTGAAATTTGAAAAACTGACAAACATAGTTGGGGTCAGCAAGATATTTAGAGTCTGATAAGACTAACATAATTTTTGGTGAATATTAACATACCATTATGAATAGTAATATGAATAGTAAAATTACCCTTATGAATAGTAAATAGTAATATTATTTTATTTTTATTAAGGTTATATGATAATGAGATCTTGATTAATTTTTCAATGTGATATAAAAAGAATTATAGTTTTAAAATTGTTATTTTTTGAATAAATGATGATTTTATTTAAAAATTAAAATAATAATATTTAGAAAATTATTTTCAAAAAAATGTAGTTCATTTTTTAATTCTAAAGTCAAAAAATGGATAGGGTTAGTTTTTTGGATTTTTCTAAAATACTCGAATTATTTATGAATACTAAAATACAGTAATTTACTGTATATGTTCATTATTAGTTAAATTCACTATTCCTATAAACATGAATGATGTAAAAACCCTTAGTTCAAAATCACATGCACTTATTACTTTTATGGGCCACATCAATCAACAATATTGGTTTTCTCGAGGGAAATAATAAAATAATGAATAAGATATTCACAAATCACTCATCTCCTCCACTATAACCCCCCCCCCTCACTCCCTCTTCTCTTCACTCCTATAAGACTTGAAGATCCTCAATGTTCTATCCAAATTATATTCCCTAGTAAATAACCACATCTAGGAGCTCTATTTCTTTCCAAAAGACCAAAAACCCTTCGCCTAAGGAGGTTCTCAACGAGGTTATTTCAAGAGGTAAAGCATCTCTATTTTTCATTTAGTTTCATTTCAATTTATATTCTTTTATTATTCTCTCCAAAAAACCTCTTTCCAATTGATCCTTATAACTCCAGTATCATATATATACTATAATTATCCCATGTTAATTTAATAACCATTATCAATCTTCTTACTCTCTCTCTTTTATTATTGAAATCATCGTCTGTGAGGTTCCAATTTACAACCTTCATGGATGATGAAGTTTCATCCTTCAATTTATCCATCTTTACTGGTCATGAAATCATTTTGATGCATGAAAAATACTATAATATATTTATTATAACCTAATTAATATTCATGAACCAATATATGTACATAGTATTAATTCATATGACAAATCTAGTTCGTAATCATCCAAATACCGCCAAATAATCTAACTAATTTCATGTCATCCAATGATTCATACTCAAAATTTATGAAAAATGATATATATACCCATTAACACCACGATATTTTCATTAAATTTTAATTATGGAGAATTACATCCTTTCCACATGAACATCCATACTCATATACAAATAGACCGATCATGAAAACCAAGGAAACATCTGGAACGACAGAATTCAATCTTATAATATATCAATAAGGACCTAAATAAACATAATAATGTTATGATAAACTAAATACATGACTAAAAGGTTCCGAATTATGTTATTAATAAGTCTTAGTTTCATATTCCAGGAATTTAAGTTCAAGATAGGAACACATTCGGACTTAAGTTAAGGGTTTTTCACCCGAACCTCCATTTTCATTCATGTTACTTTTATTATCTACTTACCTAAATTAAATTATTATTCATTCATATGTACACCTAATAATTTATATGTTAATTCTCTATATATATGTTCCAACCAAAAGAATACCTATATTTATGGGGACTTATATGTTTTAAAATTATCTTTCAAAAATTCTTTCTAAAATACAACCTCAATTCAAGGGAATTTATCAAATTCTTACCTATTTTCAAGGGAAGTATATAATTTGTTTTTAGTGACAAATATTTTTCAATAATCACTAATTTTTTTATCAATATACTATCTTATTTCTCTTATGGATTTATACAAATATTTTTCCCAAAGTACTCTTCTTTTAAAAGTAAATGAGTATTTATCTCAAGAGTTACTCGATTGTGTTATTAGAGTGTTTTCATCTATTTCAACTCTATTCTTGATTCATATGTATTTTTGGGACTAATATCTTCTGATATCATACTACATGTTTAATTTAATGTAATATTATTAGTTTGACTATGGATTTTCTATCCTAAAACCATTCACCAATTTACTCTAAATGTTTAGAGTTTAAGCTTAATGTTCGGGGAATGTTATTTATGTTTCATAGGTTAGTTTCAATATGAAGGTATTTGTTCTTTATTTTTTTACCCATTTATATGAGGATGAATTGTACTTATTATGTGATGTGTGTGGCCCTCTATATCCCCTCGATACATCAGTAGGTCTCATGAGACAAATAGATATGGACTTTGTCGACGCCTTGTCCATTTTGAGATATGGTTTTTGTCGAGGCCTTAATAATTTTTAGACATCCTGGCTGAGGCCTTGATGATATGTTTTAGAATGTCTGTAACATGAATTTCCCCCATTATTAATCCATAAATTGATAGTTCATGTGGTTATTTGATTAGTAGAATACCTGTGATTATGTTTTATTATGGAAATATTTACTCAGCTCATATTCCTACCTTATTATCGTCAAGTTTTTTCTAAAGGCATGTGTTTTCAATTATTCCCCATGTATAATGTTTATGTTATCTTCCACTATAATATTTACCCTTACTGATCATTTGAGCTCACCCATTCTTATGTTTTAGTTTTTTCCAGGACATTTAGAGGTATATTATGATTGAATTGAAGGGGTAATCATAGAGTGGGGTTTGTTCCCAATAGTACTTTTATGTTTTTTTATTTTCAAGTCTTAATGTTGAACTTATGTATTTGTATGGTTTCTAAAAGATAATAAACTACTTTGTCCTTCGCGATGCATATTCCTTATTTATATTCCAATGTTATAAAACAAGGAACTAGCACTTGGAAACTAGAGTCGGGTCTTTACGGTTGGTATCAAAGTTAGTTTAGTAGAAAAATTAGAAGGTAGATTTAGAAAATGTAGATTAAGAAACAAAACCCTAAGAGAATCTTTGAGGATAAGCATACAAGAACATCATGGTATTTTGGTAAGGAAGTGATTGTGTGGATATTTATAGCAAATATATACCTATATAGATACTACAAGTGGACGTGGTTCTTGAACAGATGTACTTAGGAGTGAAAACTCCAACAAGGAGTTTCAGGCTTGACCCGGGGTATCCCGGTACACGACAATAGGCCATACTATGAACCTTGTTTGACACTCATGGGGGATATGCTTATGATAATTCATATTTTCATTACAATCCATTATGGTGGATTTAAATGTAAATTATACATCCAAGAAACCATGTTTGTGATTATGGGATTATCCATTTATAGGATTTCAATTTATGCTAATTATTTTGTTAATTTATGATTATACATTAGAATTCATAACATAATCTAGTGTATTCCATTATCTAGAAATGGTACCTATTGGAAGAAATGGAAACCTCATGAACACATGTATCACATTTAGGGATTTCCCTCTGATGCAAGATAATGATGTTTTCTCTGGAGCTACGATTGGTGCTAAGAAACTTATAACTATACATGGACAATTGACTCGGGTTATGAACAATAAATTTTCCCATATGGAGAATCATAATCACAAAATAGATGAGATATGTTGTTTCTAGTTATAAGACAATATCCTTCATAATTCAATGGTTCTACAAAAACATTTCTAGCTGAGCTGTGGATAAGTTCCCTAGAGAAGATATTTCTCAGTGTGGAATGTAACGATAGAGAGAAGGTCATCACGATAGTTTATTGTCTATCAGGAGATGCAGATTAGTGGTGGTCGTTATTCCAAAACACTAAGGATGAGGAAGAGATAAATTATATGGAATGCAGTGAGATTAAGGAAATATTCCTATAGAAATACTTCCCTAATGAATAGTGAGTGGATATGGAAAGGCAGTTTCTGAATTTGATGCAAAAGGAAGATGAGAAGGTTGCAATGTATGAAGCTAACATCACGAGGTTATAAAGGCATGATATGGACTACATATGAAATCCAACGAGCAAGATTGATCGATCCTTTTATGGACTAAATCCTTTCCTTCGACAGGTATAAGTCTCCCAAAGTTTTTCATCATATAAAGATTTAGTTTCAAGCGCTATCAAGATAGAAAAGGAATTCTATAAGTCTCATGACATTAAAAGAAAGAAAGAGAAGAATAGGATTTCTGAAAACTCTGGAAAAGTAAATAAGTAAATGGGGAAGAATGGAAGAGTTAAATTTCTAACCTTTGATAATTGTGGAAGGAAACACCAGGGTGCCTACTTAAAAGGAAAAGGAGTATGCTACAAGTGTGGACATAAAGGTCATCTTAGTGGTGATTTCAAGGGAAAGAAACAAGATATTAATGTTCAATGTTATAATTGTAGGGATATGGGACACTATCCTAATTAATGTCTAAAATTTAAAGGAAACATGCCACAGAAAAGGGAAAGGGATATAGGATAGGCTTTTACAATCACAACTGCTAATATTGAAGTTCTTAATGATGTAGTGGAAGGTATGTTAATAATTTCCTCAAACATAGCCAATTATTTATTTGATTCTAGATCATCACATTATATCATATCTTCATAATTTTACAAGAAAATTAGATATTTTCAATTGGATTTAATAAGGGAGTTTTCAGTTAAAACTCCTAAGGGAAATATCATTGAAACAAAGTTGTATCAGGAAGTCCCCATTATGGCATGTAAACATGATTTATCTGTTGATTTTATTTACAAACCCATGATTAACAATGATATAATACTAGGTATGGATTGAATTTCAGACCATGATGCGGAAATTTATTTAAAGAAGACGGAGGTTATAGTTTTTGAGGATGATGTGGATTCCATTATTTTTAGGGAAGAAAAATCACCATCTAATTCTAATCTAGATCCACCCCCAATAGCTCTTCTAAATTCAATTATTGGGGATAGAGGGAATGCAATAAATATGGGTGAGAAAAGGAATGTACAAATAGATAATGTACATATTGTCCAAGAATATTTTGATGTGTTTCAAGAATATTTACCTGGAAATCTTCCAGAGTATGAAATAAAGTTTTCCATTGACTTAATTCCTTATTCAACGACCATATAAAGTACCCCTTATAGAATGGTCACTATGGAATTAGTGGAACTGATGAAACTACTACATGAATTGAGTGATAAAGGATTTATTTTCCCTAGTGTCTCTCCATGTGGAGGCCCTGTTTTTTTCATAAAGAATAATTATGAATCTATAAGGTTTTGCAATAACTATAGGGAGATTAATGAAATTAAAATAAAGAATAAGTATCTCCTACCTCACATTGATGATTTATTTGATCAACTTCATCGAGCCCAATATTTTTTTAAGTATGAACTTTGATCTGGATATGATCAGTTTTTAGCAAGGAAGAAATTCCAAAGAGGGCATTTCGAATAAGGTGTGGGAATTTTTAGTTTATAGTAATGCCTTTTGGATTAAATAATGCCCCCTCTTTTTTCATGTATCTAATGAATAGAGTTTTCAAGTAATATCTTGATGATTTTGTGGTGATATTTTTTATTATACTTCAAAATATATGATGATCATGAAAATCACTTGCACGCAATTATAAAGACTCTTAAAAGAACTGAATT
This sequence comes from Viscum album, assembly GCA_963277665.1. NCBI lineage: Eukaryota > Viridiplantae > Streptophyta > Magnoliopsida > Santalales > Viscaceae > Viscum > Viscum album. Next base: position 350,699,185 of record OY728140.1, read on the forward strand.
ATAATGGTTGTTTAGAAAGTGCGAATTTTGTCTTCAATAAATTAGCTTTATTGGCCATATTATCTATAAGGATAGAATATCTATTAATACGGCGGAGAAAAATGTTGTCCAAGAATAGAATACTCCAATGAATATAACTAAGGTACTGTAGACACCAAAAAGCGCTCAAGGGCTGAAGAAGGTTTCCAAATGACAAAGAGAAGTACTATTCAGATCTAGGGACCTCGTCCGGGGGGGGGGGATGGAGGGGTTGTGCAAAAAAATTATTAAGTGCACAAAAAACAAAGATGCCATGCATGGAATGTTTCGGGATTCACGAGAATCCTGTGGCCGGGGCGCGAAATATTTCACGCCCCCACTCCCATGCGGTCAACATTTCGCCCTGCCACCCATGGAGCTCAATAATTTCATGTCGTCTTGTTTTTAGTGCCCCTGGACTTCTATAAATAGAAGGTGACCCCCTTCGACTTGAGGGATGAGGAATCTGAACTGGCTCTCATGCGCGAAATTCGCTTTCTGTGCGCACAAAGATGGCATTCAGGTATGGTTCTTTTCATGCCATGTCACCTCAGGGTCTGCCTTTGCACGAGTTACCCTTGGTTTAGACTGAATTCCAATCCCTCTGGGGTTCCCCCTTGCGTGCAATTCCTTCCACTTGCACGCAGGATGACTAATTGTGTGCAATCCCCTTCAATTGCGTGCACCCCAGTCATTGCGCGTCATCTCTCCAAATTGTGCGCAATTCGTACTCCTTGTGTGCAATCCTTTCTATTTGCGTGCAAAACCTTGGCTCCATTTATGTGCAATCATAAGTGATTTCATGCCAACCTAGTGTTTTTCACGCAGGGCTACTGATTTCGTGCGCACGCATCAAAGGTTGTGTGCAATCCCTTGGGACCCCTCACCTCGGTGCTCCCTGGGTGACCCCTTGCACAAGTTCCTGATGCTCTTCTTATGGATGCCATTCGTGGGTACCTATCATTCCCCGGGCATCCACATCATGAACCGTTTTCCCGTGCAACCGGCTAGGCTCGTACGAAGTAACTTCAAAGTCCCTTGGATGATATAACCCTTTGCATTTCTTTGCTTCATGATTCTTCACGTAGGTATGCTAACGACTATTGCTTCTTCACATAACCACGCTAACGTGGACCTCCCATTGGATCACCCCATGACACCCCCATCCACGGCTTTGCCTGTCCCCTCTCTTCACCAAGGAGTAGAGGGTACCAGTTATGTATGTCCTAGGGGTGCGGATAGATCCCACCTCGTCTGAGATACAGGAGGTAAAACTGCCAAGCACCATCATCCTCAACACAAGATGTTAAACTATGGCATTTCCCCCACACATCCTATGAGGGGTTCCCTAGATCGGGCATTATCTACGCCCACTTGTCTCCACGGGGATGGGATCACCCCTCACAAGGGATGATATCCTCTTTATCGGAGTGGTCTTTTCCCACAGGATAAGGGAATCCACCTTGGTGTAATCCCATGGCCTTTCTTATAGGAGGAAGCACCTCTGCTCCTCCTATATTCTTCCTTTCCAAAAACCAAGAGGAGAGTGGGGCACAAGGTATTTTTCACCCTTTCCCTCTCCCTTTGGGCTATATCAATCCCGGGCCTCCATCCTGGAGTAAGTCCCAGTCTCCATCTCCCTGGGCTGTGAACTAACGTGTAAGCCCCTATTTCCTCTTTGGGCCACCTAAGAGGTGAAGCCTCATTTCACTTCCCAAGGACGCACCTTTCGCGACGTGATCATCAGGTCTTTTCTGCCTCTTGTTTCTCACACCGAGCATGACTCACGTGAGCTTAGAGAAAGCATCAACCATGACATCCAACACCTTATCCCACATCATATTAAACTGCATGCCCCCCTTTCGTCCTGCATGACGTTAAACTACCCCAACTTCCTTGGGCCGCCTCAGAGTGTAAGCTTCATCCCGTCCCAAACTATGAGGACTTTGATCCATGTCAAGGCATGGTACGTAGGAAGCCTCCAAGAGGTTCAAGCACCAAAACACCTGGTCCGCCTCAGAGTGTATGCCACATACCCTCACGAACTACAGGGACTTTGATCCATGTCAAGGCATGGTACGTAGGAAGCATCCATGAGTTTCAAGCCCCATAACACCTTGGGTTGCCTCAGAGTGTCAGCCCCATCTCATCCTGAACTACGGAGACTTTGAACCATGTCAAGGCACTGTATGTAGGAAGCCTCCTTGAGGTTCAAGCCCAACACTCGGTCGTTCCGACCCCCTTCACGTCGGTTCACCAACACTTGGGCCACCTCAGAGTGTAAGCCCCATAAAATCCCGAAATACGGGGGCATTGATCCATGTCAAGGCATTGTACGTAGGAAACCTCCCTGAGGTTCAATCCCAACACCCGGTCATTCCGACCCCCTTCACGTCAGTTCACCAACACCTGTGCCGCCTAAGAGTGTAAGCCCCATACCATCCCAAACTACAGAGACTTTGATCCATGTCAAGGCATGGTACGTAGGAAGCCTTCATGAGGTTCAAGCCCCACAACACCTTGGTCTTCCTCATAGTGTAAGCCCCATACCATCCTGAACTGCAGGGACTTTGATCCATGTCAAGGCATGGTATATAGGAAGCCTCCCTGAGGTTCAAGCCCACCACCCGGATGTTCCGACCATCATCATGTCGATTTGCCCCCATCCCACATGATGTTAAACTTTATTCACCATTTGAACTACGGGGAATATGATTCCCTACCACGGGGATATGTAGGAAGCCTCCATGAGGTTCGATCCCATCACCCATGTCTCATCCTGATCTCTCCCTCAAGACTATGCATCTCGGGAAGGTCATGACCTAACCAGGAGGTTCCATTTATTATGAATCCCATCCATGCATCTATTCTCATGGTATGCCTCTTCAGGTGTCCCATCATCTTATCAAACTATGAGGACTTTGATTCTCTGCCACTGGGATACGTAGGAAGTCTATTCTAGGATCAAGACCAAAACCATCATAACCCCATGACAATTCCATTCCACCTCACTTCCATCATCCTTCCTGATTCTTACCTGGGCCACTACATCCCACTAGAATCATGCCACCCCATTCTATGTTCCATTTAACAGCATTTGCGAAGCCACCCATTATGTCCCCAGCATTGGTGATCCCTCCAGGGGTTCCTCCTTCTGATCCACTCTAATCAGTGTTCCGATTAGTATGATCCATCTCTGTTGGACGTTAAACTTGTGGAATACCCTGTGTTAAACATGGGAAGCTAAGGAAAACCTTAGATACATGCCCATGACATACAATTCCCAGCGTTCGATGTGGGATGCCTCGGGCTTTCGGACCCTCAAGAATCCCTATAATAAGGGACAGAAGTCATACATGTCAATTCCCCAGCATCCAGACATGACGATGATGCCCAACGTGACTACTACCCTAACTGAAGGTTGCTGCCCTGACCGGATCCCATGGAAGGTCCTGACAGAATCATTGTAATTAACTGGTGTCCATGAAGATATGGCGCCGGGAAGAGTTTCACGAACAATGTCTTAAATCTATGAGGGAGACACGGACTAGGTGACGAGTTCTGAGGAGGAATCCATGGAAGGAAGAAATGACACCCCATAATCCCTTTTTGATCAAGGAGAAGACGTCCCTGATGAAGGAATGAATGTCACCTGCCTTTGGAAAGCGGGAATGTGGGGTAACAGTTGGGTGTCCTCTACGTGACAGATGTGTGCACCCTCGTGAAAGCGTCAGAAACGGAAATGGTGAACCCAAAGTGAATCTATCCTACTCAATATGAATACTACTAGCATTCGAGGCATCAATGGATTAGCATGTCATCAGGCCCTATCATCCTGCACCAGGTCCCACCACGCGAATAGCGGGCCTGACGTGAAGCTCACCAGAAGTAGGGGCAGTTAGAATGTTGAGCATTCCATTTTGTGATGTTGTTAGCTTGGATTCCACTTACCGGCCATAGAAGCTGGAATGTCGCTGGGGCACTGGTTGTCGATTTATTTTCCTATCAGTATTAACGAGTTCATCTGCCTGCTTTCAGGAACCAAGTTGTTGCATCCTGAACCCGATCACCACATGCTCATTGACGCAGGGGCTGGGGCAATACCGGTGCAACCACCCCACGCGGTTCCGCCTCTTCCATGAAGGCCTCAACTTCCACGACTTCTGGGCACCCACGCCCCCTTTCCTCATCGGAAATTATCCAGTTAAGGGTAATTAATGACCTTGTACGCAAGTACGAGGAAGAGGGAATCGTCCCCACTAGGGGTATGGCTCACCGAGATCTAGAGGCGACTACGCCTTACCATCACCGCCGCCCCTGAGGGCCGCACAGGGAGACACTGCTCCCCACCCTGACGTACAACCGCTTCGGGGGCCTGTCCCCAGAGCACATTGATGACTTCCTACCTTACGCAGATGAGGTCGGTGATGTCTAGCCCAACCCGGTCAGAGTCCCTATCCAGGGACTCCCAGTGAGGGCTCCCACCCAGCCACGTCAGCATCGCCAACCTGTCTCGATGGACGAGGAGCTGGTAGGCTATCCCCTGCCAGCCCCAGTTCATCCAACCCGTCACCAGCATCGGGCACAAGCTGAGGAGGATTCCCACCAAGTGGCATCGACGATGGTAGCTATAGTGGCCCGAGCCACTGCCGGTTCATATTACCAGGTCTCTGCATACACTGAGCAGGGGAACCTCTATGCCTGACCGGGGTTGAGGCCCCAACCGCCACATGGGTAGGCTGGGTCGACTCTCGTGGTCTCTGGCACAAGCAATGGCAGCCGCGTGCCAACCCGCAATGATGTCAGCCAGTTCGGAGGTCCTCCCCGTACTACTATCACAGAAAGCGCGAGCCTCCCCCGCTTCGATGCTCGGCATGGACGTCCATCCCATGACGGTGTCGCTCGGCACGGAAGCCTCTCTCATTCCTGTTATACTGGGTATGGATTCGTCCCTCCTACCCCTGGTCACTGGTGTAGAGACATTGCCCATCTGATGTCTCTTCAATGTGGGAATCCCCCTCATGTCCTTTCATCAATCCGTGAAGGTCCTCCCCACGCTCCTACCAATCCCAGCGGGGGTTTTCCCCTCTCTAGTTTCATACATGGAGGCCCTCCCCATGTACCTTTCTACATTTGTCTCGGTGCTCCTCGCACCCCGGCTTTCTCAGGTGGAAACCCTCTCCACCCCAGCACCAATATGGCTGAAGGACCACATGTCAGAAATCATCCATGACCTGGGGATCCACCCAGGGGCAGGAAGGTTTGTCGTCACCACCAAAAGAGGAATTATGAGAAGGTCTGGACATAGTTCAGACCAGTCCGCTTCTTAGACTCTGAAGTGGAATACGACTCATCTCGGGAACCAGTTCCTCGCTCACCCAAGTCAAGGGTTGGGGTAGGGATGAGGTGCGTCAGCCTGGTGCTTCCAGAAGGTGAGGTCCATAGGATTCTCACCTCCCTCCACAGGTATATCCAGGAAGATGAATATCTGGTGACCCCACAGGTTACGATCGTTCAATCACCACCATTGTCACCAAAAGCACTCTCTACCTCCACGAGAGATCACAGAGAGCTATTCTGGGGACCAATGGCATGAGAGCAGCAGCGCAACCTATCACCAGTAGCCCTAGCACCTGAGCCAAGAACTGCAGCCGTCAACCCATCTTATCACAACGTAGCAGTCAGGTTGCTACACTATTCAGAGGGCAGCTTGAGAATCAGCGGCCAGTCGGCCCGCTCGTCGTACTCTCCACCGGCCAACCTGTCGTTTCGGCGGTCTGCCTCAGTACCGCTTCCTGTTCCTCAGCCACCCCTAGCTGACGAGTGGGGAAACCAAGGGTCAGACCCTAAATCTGATCCCAGGAGCTTCTAGACCATCCTCACAGTCAACCACTTCCCTGAGAAGTTTTGGCCCATGGAATTTCCATACATTCGCGCACTAGAATCCCTCTCCCTATAGGAGTTTGAATGATTCCACCAAAACCTCTGGGCAAATCACTTCTGTCTTCTCCACTAGAAAGTGACTTATCCTGGGAGCCAAGTTCACCTTGAAGACATCGGCGAACAATGCTGTCTGGTTGACCTGGTGACAGTCCCCGTGGTCCAGCACCCCGAGTCACCTGGTTACCACAGGGCCCTCCAACAGCAGTGTGTTCATAGTTTCCAAGTACTCTGCAAGGTTACTAAGGAGGCTTCCCCCATTTTCAAGTTTGTGGCTGGGGGTTGTATGCTGCCCTCCTCTTCAGTGCTATTCGTCGGCAGCTCGACTCGCTCGGCGACATTGAGGACATGCTGAGTAGTGTTCCAGTCAACATAACCAATCTGCCGGGAGGGGAACATGAGCTGGAACTTCTTGATGGGAACTTCCTCCCCGAGTACATGCCACCAGTACTTGACCCGTCAGAAAGAATTACTTGTCATCAGAGGAACCTCCTAGGTCTCCCTCCGCCTACCGAGGAATTGGTACTCAGCTGGAACGCCAGTAAGGTAAAAGAGCACGTCGGAGCTGTGAAGCACTCCGACCCATCAGCTTCAGTGCATAAGATGGTGGAGGATTCCGAGAAGGCCATGTTGTTCCAAAAACTTGCTGAGCAGAAGAAGTTGGTCGACGAACTCCTGGTTGAACGCATTGTAGAGCAACGTCTCAACTATGGTGATCCTAGGTAGGGGCAGCAGGGGTAGTAACAACTACTCCTTGGTGAGCTTCCCCTAGGAAACCCTAATCATGCCGCTCCAGCGGACAGGACGGAAGCCAGAGCTCACTGAACGAGGGTGTGGAATGTCTCACCAAATCCTCTTGAACGGTGCGAAAATCTAAGGAACCCCGGTTGGGCTTCTCCGGCCGCCCCAAGGTTCTCTCCACCAGCCGCTAAGCCTATCTACCGCATTGAAGAACTCAGCAACGTGCTTAGGGTTAGGGATCCGCATCAAGATAGGGAGCCACATCCAGATGATCCAATGGAGGCACTCATCGCCTGCCTAGAGGTTTTGGAGATGCGACAGGTGGCCAGCCCCCCAGATGGCAAGCCATACCCGGCGTGGGTGGATGATATGCCAGCACCCCCGGGATTCGAAAACCCCACCTTCTCCCCCTTTGATTGTACTTGGGACCCACCGCAGCACCTGGCCCACTTCAACTCAAGGTGTGGTCCTATGTTAGGGACTCTATCACAACAATAGGTCGACAAGCTCCACTGTTTTGTTCAGACACTGGAGGGACCGACATTTGTCTGGTACAACCAACTCCCCATCGGATCTGTGACTAGCTAGAAGGACCTTCATAGGAAATTTCTATACCAGTTCATCTCAAACACCTAGAAAATGAGCATCACAGATCTCTTCTAGTGCAAAAAAAGGCCTGATGAGCGTGTCAGGGACTTCATCGCCCGGTAGAAGGGGCTCACCTACTCCCTTGACATGCCACTAACTCATGAAAAATTACTGATGATGTGCATAGGGAACGTCAAGACAGAGCTAGTCCCCTATCTCATCACTCAGAACTATCCCAGAGGGTTCGGAGACTTCTCAGATAATGCCCAGAGCCTTGAAGAAGCCCTGCAACAGGCCTGCGAGGCACGACCGCTGCCCCCTGTAATCCCAGCAAGGAGGGCTGCCAGAGCCGAGCCCACCACAGTGGCCCAGATAGAGGCCCCTAGACATCTGGAGTTACTACCAGTGGAGCTGGCTCTGCAGCCCCGCAGAGGTCCGCCACCACAGGCACAGCTTCCGGCCTAGTAGAAACTACCTCAAAATCGGCAGGTGCCTCCACGTTACGCTCTGCCGCCACCTAGGTGTGTTAATCAAGTTCCACCTCCTCGGTAGGCTCCTATGGCCCCTCACCAGGGTCAGGATACTAAAACCCCCTTTCCAGACCAAAAAAAAGGGCCTACTCGTTCAACGAGGCTCAGGTCCCGGGTTACTTCCGCAGCGCCTTAGAGTAGGGAATTATATGACTACCTGAGTGTAGAAAGACAGAAGAGGAAAATCTCACTGATCGCCTCAACTACTACCCTTATCACCAGATCCTGGGGCACACCATCAAGAAATGCTATGTGATCAAGGACTGGATCCAAGACTAGATTGAAAAAAACATAGTCAAATTAGGCCCGTCCCCAGCACAAGTGGCGAGTGTCTTTATATGATCAGACAGTAGTAGTGACATCGAAGGCGAGTGGTAGCAGGTTTTTGACCGCGGGTCTCAGAAGTATAACAACTGGATGGCCTGCAATGCGGTCTCCCGCACCCATGGCATTATCCATGCATGCCTAAATCACCCAGAGTCTTCATAGGATACGACCACCACTTCTGCATCATCATCTCAACCAGCCTCTTCCTAGAAGAGTAAGCATCGACGACGTAAGAAAAAGCAATATGCCCTGCCAATGCCATCATCGTCTCACACTCTCGGAGACTTTATGCCCCCGGAGATGGGGATCCCTCCTAGGATCCACCCTGTAGTGGATGGAACTTGAAGTGACATTTGAGGGTATGCTTCGGTTAATACCGTGGAGATGGTAATCCCCTATATAACTCCCGACAAGGGGGAGCACTAGGAGAACCTCCCCAATGTCCCCAGCCGACGCCGACCTCAGCAAAGCCGCATCTATATGGCTCATCAGGGCATGTCATATGGCACCTCCATCCAGTCCGTGCATGCCACTAAGTCTAGATAGCAGGCCCAGCACAGAACTCAGCATGTGCAGCTTCTTTATCCAGTGTTGACAGGCCTGCTTCCACAACCGTTTGTGCTAATGGATCAGGCAGAACCACTTCGGTCGTGCCGCAACTAGATTTACCCCGCTACAGGACTATCTTAGACATCCATCCCCCACTCGATAGCTACTCCTCGGGCTTCTACTAGTGAACAATGGGATATACCCAGTACCAGTCAGTCGTCGGTCCAGCCGGTAGGGCTCTCTATGCCTCATATCACAGATCGGCTTCCTGCAAGCAGAAGTTCATGCCTGTAACGGAAGTACGATGTTCTCAAGCACCTCTTCGACATCCCAGTGAGGCTTTCCATCATTGAGGCCCTTTTCCTATCGCCAGATATGCGTGAACCACTCACTAAGGCTTTAAGAATCCCTCTCTAAGTTGAGACAGTGGTTGCAGCGGGAGAGGCTTTCCATGCTGAAGTGTTTGAGAACATTGAATGTCAGGCCATCATTTCATTCTTAGGAGAAGATGAAGGCTTCCCCATATAAGGGAACATCCGCCCGCTATACATCAAAGGCAAATTCAATGGCATGGAGGTTCGCCGTTGTCTTGTTGACACCGGCTCAGGGATCAACCTTATCCTGACACGGACGTTGCGGAAGCTAGGGTTATCCAAATATGACCTGACTCCCTCCGATTTAAGAATCCAGGGATATGAAATGATAGAGCAGACCCCGGTCAGCAAGATCTGTTTGAATACCCAGTTCAGTGACCTAATTTCTAGCCCGAGTTCATGGTTGTCTCCCAGGACACCGCATATAATGCATTGATGGGTATTCCATGGCTCCACCTGCATGGGTCATTCCCCTCATTGTATCACCAATGCCTCAAGTACTCCCTTAATGGTCGAGTGGGCGTACTTCAGGGTGATGCATCTCCTTTCATCTCTTGTGAAGCCCACTACTTAGACCCTAAATATTACAAGATCGAGGATAAAAAAGTCCAAGCAAGTGAATTTGAGCCCGTCACCGCTACGACCGACCCTTCGGCGGGCCTGAATGACGCCTACATCTTCCCGATCCATCAGTTGGAGGCCACGACCCCCAATATGGGGAAATGTTTTGTTGCTTCTAGGAAACAGGGAAAACATGCTCCCAAATCCAGGTGGCATCAGAAGATCACTTCATATTATTATATGAATCCGGCCTCAGTGATCCCGGAGCCTCCCACTCCCATCAGGTATCAGGGTGTCCGACTCATGGAAACGGCTGCACGTCATACTTGTCTGTTTCGCCGGGTTGGAATAAACCGGCTCTAGCCGACACACCACTACTGCTTTGATATTATCATGCATGTCCCCTTAGGCCGGAGACCATATGCGATTGGGTCGATAGCCTTCGTTGCTATGGTCTCGGCAACACCAGAGTTCCCTGATGCAATAACCATTGCCGCACAAGCTGGTACCAGCAAGCCTACCACTGGGGTCTGGTAACTCAAAAACAACTTCCCTCGTTGAAGATCCTTCCATAAGTGGAGAAGAGGATATATAGGACGCCCCCTACCTTTGAAGAAGGTGTCTCTGCCATGGTCGATGAGTTGGTACAGGTGAGACTTGGAAGGGAGGCAAACCCGAGACCCATGATGATCAGTGCCGCCATGCCCCCCGAGGAGTAGCAGCGGTACGTAGACTTCCTCAAACAGCACTGTGACATATTTCCCTGCAGTTACAATGAGATGTTGGGACTATATCCTTAGGTATCCATCCACCATCTCGGTCATCCATAAAATCATCATGGGTTCAAGCAGCCTCCCAAAAAGATGCACCATTCTCACAGTGCCATGGTCGAGGCTGAGGGTAACAAGCTCAACAGAGCCAACATCATAAAGGAGGTCCAGTACCCCAACTGGTTTGCCAACATTATACTAGTCAAAAATAAAAACAGATAGATCAGAGTCTGCATCACACTTTCGTGATCTCAACCGCCATTTTCCGTCGGATGATTATCCCATTCCTGTGATGGAGCTCTTGATTGACTCTACAGCTGTGTTCCAAGCCCTCTCCTTCATGGATGGGTATTCTGAATATAATCATATCTGAATGGCCCCTGAGGATGAGGAGTCTATAGCCTTCAGGGAACCTCAGGGTACTTTCTGTTACCGAGTTATGCCCTTCGGTTTGAAGAATGTAGGTGGCACCTATTAGCGGGCCATGCATCGCATATTTAAGCCAACTCTCGGGACCATGGTGGAGTGCTATGTGGAAAACCTGGTGGTCAAATCCTGCCAATGCCAGGACCATCTCAAGGACCTCGAGAAAGTTTTCGGCTTCCTCTATTCCTACCACCTGAAGATGAACCCATTGAAGTGTGCATTCGGGGTCGCCTCTGGCAAGTTCCTTGGATTTGTTGTCAGGTACCAGGGCATCGAGATCGAACCAGAGAAGATCAAGGCCATCATCTAGATGCCTCCCTAAAGTAATATTCATGAGCTTCGAGGTTTCTAGGGACACTTATCCTACATACGTTGATTCATTATGAATCTAGCTAGCAAGTGTAATCCCTTTTCTCAGCTCATGAAGAAGGGCACTGCATATGAGTGAAACGATGGGTGCCAGACCACCTTTGAGGAAATCATTCAGTATCTTCTCTAGCCTACAGTCTTGATTCCACCCATCTCCAGGAATTTGCTGGTCCTCTACATCACCGCCCTGGAATGGTCCCTCGGCGCCCTTCTCACCCAGAAGAACAATGAGGGGATAGAGAACTGCCTCTAATACCTCATTTTTATTCTCCTCGATATGGAGACCAGTACTCCCCCATCGAGAAGATCTTCCTTGTGCTCTTATTCGCCGTATAGATATTGAGACATTACCTACAACACCACGAGGTACGTCTAGTCTCATGAGTGGACCCGCTGAAGTACATCCTAAGTCGTCCCATGTTGACTAGCCAACTAGCACAGTGGGCGGTAATACTTCAGTACATTGAAATCAGGTTTATGCCTCAAGAGGCTATCAAGGGAAGGCATTGGCAGACTTTCTATCTACCCATCCAACCTCCGCGAACCAGTCCTTAGACCTGGATTTTCATGATGAGGCAATCCTCTCTGTAGATCATGCCATTCCATGTTGGAAAATGCACTTTAACGGAGCCTCCTGCAGCCCCATCTGTAGGAGGCTCAATGATCCTCGACTCAAGAAAGTAGGCCTGGGTATCATTTTTATTACCCTAGCATAAGTCATTATGTCGTACTCATTCTTTTTTATCAGAAAGCTGCACCAACAACGAGGTAGAGTATCAGGCCCTCATTACTGGTCTCGAGTTGGCCCTCATGATCGACGTGCCCCATTTGCATTTAAAAGAGGACTCTGAGCTAGTTATTAAGCCGGTCAATGGAGACTATGTTGTCAGGAAGCCAGAGCTCATACCATTGTTAATACGCACACTTCATCTAATGGCTCAGTTCCCTTCTCGGCCAGTGGTCACCCATGTCCCTCAGTCACAGAATGGTCGAGCAAATGCTTTGGCCAGTTTGGCTGCATCACTTGAAGATCCTAAACAGGATGATTTAGTTATTCACGTGGCCCATCGGAGAGCCATATCTCATGTTACCCCGAATAACGATGACAGCCCCCAGGTAAGCCATATTACCATATGCGCCCCCACGTCGGGACCCCCAGGCCCCCCGATGCAGTGATCGAAGTGATTCACAATGGAGGGTACCCTTTGTTGAATACCTCCAACATAGTAATCTCCCAACATAAAAGGCATAGCACGAGCGAATCTGATGCCACGTGCTACAATTTTCCCTCCAGAGTGGTCCCAGTCTGGAGCCAATCCTCTATAAGCACTGGTTTGATGGTGTTCACCTCCGTTGCATTCAGGGGGTTGAGATTCCACTGGTCATGCAAGAGTTTCACACCAGTTCTTGCGGTTCCCATCAGGCAGGGCCGAAACTCTCTCACCAGATCCAGAGGTTAGGGTATTTTTTCCCCCCATGATCCATGACTGCATCGAGTTTGCTATGAGGTTCCATGCATGCCAAGTTCATCATAACTTTGTGCATCGACCTCCAGAGACTCACCACACTACCAAGTACTCTTAGGCCTTTGCAGTATGGGGATTAGACGTCGTAGGTCCATATCCTCTAGCAACATCTCACCAATGCTGGTTCATTTTTACCACTACAGACTTCTTTTCCAAGTGGGCAGAGTTAGTTCCTCTCAACAAGTTCAAGGCCCATTCTATCGTTGAATTCATGAATTCCAATATTATCCATCAGTTTGGAGTTCCTCACACTGTCCTAACTGATAACAGCACCAAATTCTGAGCAACCGAGTTGAAAAAGTTGTACGCCAAGTATAACATCCGCTCTAACCATACCTCCCATTATCACGTTCAAGCGAATGGATAGATTGAGGTGTTCAATAAGACCCTCTCTAACATCCTGCAGAAAATGGTGGGCCAGAACAAGAAGAGTTGGCTGAAAAATCTCCCTAATTCCCTCTGGGCTTATCAGACGACGACTCGTAATTCCACCTAGGTTACCCCATATTCCTTGGTGTAAGAAACTGAAGTCATCCTACCCATCGAGATTCAATTTCCCTCATTGCACACAACAGTCTATGACCAACAAGCATCAGATAGAGTGGATGAAATCCGTCTAACTGAATTGGAAGCACTGGACGAGAATAGGCTTCGTGCCCTGTACAACCTTGACAGGCATCAGAGCAGGATGGCTCAAGATTTCAACAAGAAGGTTCTCCTCTGCTCTTTCCTGCAAGGCGACTTGGTATTGGCCCTCAGGGCACCAATGTTTCCTGGTAGGAAGCCACCCAAGTTTGATCCCAAATGGGAAGGAACCTTCATTGTTCATATGGTTTATGTCAATGGTGCGTACTCACTGGTGACCGTGGATTGTGAGCATATAATTCCTCCCACTAATGCCAAGATCCTCAAACAATACTTTGCTCGGGCCTTAGGGTCCTCCATGACCTTAAACTGTTGGTCCCACATGACATTAAACAGTATGTCGTCCCGCATGAAGCTAAACTATATGTCGTCCTGCATGACGTTAAACTGTATGTTGTCCCGCATGATGTTAAACTGTATGTCCTCCCGCATGACATTAAATTGTATGTCGTCCCGCATGACTTTAAACTATATCTCGTCACACATGACGTTAAACTGTATCTTCAAGAACTATGTGTGGCATGATTCCCATCTTTATGGGATACGTAGGACCGCCGAAACATACAAATTTCGGGTCCAGCCCCTCTCAGGTCGAGCCCCCTTGACCCTTTACAGTGGTTCGCCGACGTGTCTAAGAGTACTATGGTCTAGGACCTGGAGTGTCGGATTCAACTTGGGAAGTTTCCATCCACTTGTCATGCTTTATGTTCCCCTTCATTTGTGCCCCCATTATTTGTCACACCCAATGGTACCCCCAAAACAGCATGGATTCTATGCCTAAGGGTTCTCCTATCATTATGGGCCAACGCCCCCGAGGGTTTCGGACAAAAAATCGATACAAGTATCGTGTTGTGAACATGGTTAACGGTCGATGCTCATTTGTTTGTCCCCGTTTCAGGCTAACGCGACATGGATGCTATGTTGCGAACATGGTCAGCAGTAATCCTCCGTCTCCACACCAGCCCCTTCATGCCTTGATTGTTGGTTACATGGTTCACATTATGTTCCACCCCATCATGTTTGGGTAGAATTTTGAAACTCTTGGCACTATCCCTCAGTGCACCTACGCACGTCGGGGGGACAAGCTACAATACGGCACTCTTCGGGGATCCCACAGTCCGAGCTCCAAGACCATAAACTAAGATATTCATTAAGAACCATGTGCGGCATGATTTTCATCCCCATGGGGTATGTAGGATCACCCGACCATTGTATTTTCGGGTCCATCTCGGCTGGGAGCTAGCTCCTCCTGCCCCTTACCCTATGACCCTTACTGGCCTCTTGGCTCAGGGCTCCTTTCCTGGAGTTGGGCGTGGTGGTGATCTGGACTTATTTCCTCATTCACATCAGGTATACCATATCGCTTCATGTTCATTCCTTCATGTCCAAGCCATAGGATGTTAATCTGTGCTATCTGGTCCAATCACATGACCCTAAACTGTGATAATATCGTCCCAGTCGCATAAAGAAGAACGACACTACATTGTGTTGGCCTCATCATAGGGGATATCACGTTGGGTATCGGTCATCCACTATACCCTTTTTCAATGCCTGTATATGGCTTGATTCTTGTGGCGATGCCGGGAATTTCTATCCTAGGCCCGTCGCTTCACAAAAAAACCATTCACCTTAAAGGTCCAACAAGATACATTAAATACCGCTTCTTTTTGTGCAAGGGCCAGACCCGCACGCCCCTTTCATCCTTTTCACTCGTACCTTATCGTGCTACCACCCAAAACTACATGTGGCTTGATTCTCATTCTCGTGAGATATGTAGTAACGCCCAGGTGCTTCCCCACGGGCCCAGCCTAACTTCCGTTTTCGGTCCCTTGACCTAAACACTTCCCCAAGGAACACATGGTAAATTGGACATATATCCTCATTCACGTCAGGTTTCATAAACACCTTACCATGTATCCCCTTCATTCTTTACCGATACCTAGTCCGAGTTCTATGACCTTAAACTAGGAACCTTTTCAGAACTATGTATGGATTGATTACCATCCATATGGGATATATAGGAACACCCAAACATTTCGTCTCGGGTCGAGCCTCGGGAATCACAAATCTTATCCTTTCTCACCGTCGGCCCCTCGGCCTGACACCTCAGAAAGGTCATATCTTAGAGTAGGAATGATCCATGATCAGATTAATGTGACCGCCTAATTTTTTTCCACCACGGTGGTGTAATTTCAAGAGTGTTGGATTCTGTTCGAACAAACCACCACTTCACCTTCCACACTTCGCGTGCCTACTTTATTCGGAACCTCATCCTCTTTCACGTCTGAAGGGACCCCCTAACGGACTGGTCCCATGGCGCATCAGCTCACCTACCGTCCTGGGACAACGCCCCATAAGACTTCAGACGATATTTTGAGTTAGGTCCTATGTTTCGAACATGGTCAGTGGTCAAACCTCTTTTGTTGTCCCCATTTCATGCTAACGTAATAGGGATTCTATGTTTTGAACACGGTCAATAGTTTTACTTTGTTCCCATGCCCCTCCCACAGTGTTTTGAGTTTGGGGTAACATGATTCACATTTTTCATTCCCTTATGTTCAGACTGATTCTAATTCCCTTGGCATTGCCTTGTTCATGCGCTAGAGCACATTGAGAAGATGATACATCGATCGGTTTGAGGTCCTCTTCCTTTGATCGGGCCTCCAGCTTCTCCTTGGAAATCCAGATTCGAATCACGAATTCCCGAATCTTTGTTGGCGCTCCCACGATCAAACGATGTAATAGTACGAGAATCCCTTGTTTCTCACATCAGGTACGACCCACGTGAGGTTAGGAATGAATTGATATTTATTTTAGGATTATGTTTGAGCGTGTTAAACCAAGGGTATATGTAAATAAATTTTTCCATACATACAATTCAAAAATAATAAGCAGTAAGACGAAGTAAGTTTTTGGACTCGGCCAAAATAGGGCCCTTAACGGTTGGCTTCCTGGATGCATCATTCCAACGCCACTACCTTTTGTCTGGTGGACTCCAGGACTGCTTCCCGCCCCCTGAGGACTCTCTCTTCATTAGCGGCTATAGAGTGCAGTTCACTGACCCTGGCTCGTGCCCGTGCCTGTTAGGTTTGAATTTCAGTCATCTGATGACTTGCTTCCACTAGTTTCTCTTAGGTGTCTGCAGCTGGGCCCTCAACTACTCCACGACCTTAGGACAGTTTACAATGAATATATCCTTTTCTTTTTCCTGTTCTTCGAGGCGTCGGACCTCCTTCTCTGCTTTCAGAAATGCTCGGGTACTCCCCGACTCCTCCCGAAACTGGGTGACGACGGAGCGCCGGATGCTCTCACACATCTTCTCGGCCATGTAATCACGGACCGTCAAGTTAAGCCATTGAGCATCTGCCCCTCTAGTACATAGGAAACAAATCCATGTGTGGAGTGATCTCATCCACTTCATCCATTCTGTTTGAGGCTGACTGAGGAAATGTCAGATGCACTTCCACCCTTTGTGCAGTGTCATCTGGCTCTCCTCGGCCGCTTCCGAGTCTGAATAATCAATTTTCTCGGGATCAGTGGGCCGATAGATAGGAAATGATACCAACAAGATAGTAGAAGGGTCTTCCTCGGATATTCCTCTAATGGGGTTAGGATCTTCAGCATCTGAGCGACCTTCCTCTCTCCCCTCGACCCTGATGGCACCTTCATCAACTTCTAGCCATACCCTGACAGCAGCACCACTGATGTTCGCCGCTCTCTGCGCGCCAAGTGTCGGGGCCGACTCAGTTTGGGGGGCATGTCCTAGATATGGAGGTACATTTTCTAGTGACTCACTCACATATGGTCTGGGCTCAGTAGCCCGATGATCCTCCAATGTCGTGATCACTATACAGACAACGAGCACCCTGATCAATCTATTCCTCCGATGGTAAATACCAGTATCGCAGCAAAGAACTTACAGGAACCCAAGGCTCCAGCCTCCAGTATTTTGACAGCTACATAAGCTATCATAGAAGGGGATCCCTTATCGCTTGTTAGCTTAATAATGGGATTTGGTGCCCCACCTTGTTCCATTGGCACTTCTCCCCCTTCTTCGACTCGTGACTCTTGATCGGCACCAATACGCTACTGAGTAAGATAAGGAGGGTGGATTAAGGATTGCAGAATAAAGTGGATAAAGGAGGAGGATAGATAAGGGTTGAAGAATACCTCTATTAGTTCAGTCACATCTATATCAGAGCCAAAAATCTCTCCACTCTCCCAGAGACTCCCTTGGTGGGACGCCCCCTAAGACCCCTCACCTTCGGGCTCCTCTTCTCCTTCTCCTTCACCTTCTCCTTCTGCCCCTCATCTTCTTTCTCCCCTCCCTCCGACTCATCATTTCTATCATCGTCCCTTAGCAAAATATTTTCTGGATCATGCTCCTGGACGAGAATCACTTTCACCAAGAAAGGTGGCTCCACGTACCGACCCCGTTGGCGTGTGTACATGTCCATGGTCATCAGATACGCATGCCGGTGATGAAAGTTCACTCTGTCGGCAATCCAAACAAGCCTGACTTCTGGAAACTGGATCCCATCTTACATTATCTTCAACCAGAGGGCTTCGGAGCCCACCAACTGCCACAGGGTTAGTCAATCCGACCATAGTGCATGGAATATTGCGTCGTGATAAGGTTGAAGCAGATATCTTATTTGCTTCCTGGAAAGTTCTCTGGCCACTCCATGGGGCCCTCCTCCTCTATGCGATGAGGGCATGGCCATTCCTTGTGACTTCCACACTACTGAGGTCCTGGAATGTGTGGGCCCCATTTTCCGATGAACTTCTTATCTTCCCCCTCTAGCGGCACCCTGCCTGCTCCCTCACCACACGGGTTCCACACTGGCAAACATGAGTTTCCAAACTCGCTTCCGCAAAATCCCCTCAGGGTAAGAGATGGCCCAATTTTCGGCATACTCGGTTGAGAGGCTAGCGTCGACTTCGGTGGGAGGAAAGGTGATAAAGTCACAAGAGCCATAGGTCGTGAACATCAGCCACAGCTGACATAGAACACAAGGATACCTTTCCTCCCGAATGTCTGTGTATACCTTTTTCGACATTTGCTGCAGGAACCCAAACTTCCTGATGAACCTGGATGGCACCCAAGGCTCGCAGAAGATCCTCCCATCAGTCTGGGCCACAAACCCCCCACCTCTGATGCTCTAGAAGTACTCCCTCTCCTCTACTGAGCCTTTCCCATTGTCTATCATCTGGACGGTCGTGGTGGGGAATGGGCTGAAGGCGAGTTGGCATGATTACCAATCATGATCCTTACTCCCTCCTCGTTGAACGTCAGCAGCATGACCCCAACAATGTTCAGTAGGGAAGGTCATAGTCCATTACCTGGAGGATGGATGGCGTTCGGGAAGGTGTATCCACTGCAATGAGCCGCAACCCATCCGTAGAAGATCTGGAAGGTGCCACAAATTCTCCTAGGTTACCCCCCTCTTGAGATGCACCCAAAAATGGCATACAGACGAGCCAGCACATGAACCCCCATGTTGAATCTTTTGTTGGAAGCCGTGATTCCAGCCATCACCAGGGTCACTGGACGGACTCCCATCCTTGTATCCCTCACCGGTAAGAGCCACCTTCTCAGGAATGTGGTGAGGAATCCATCGTACCATACATTCGGGTCCCATATCTCATTGATTTTGTAGCCCCATGAATGGTAGTTCCCCACCTCCATAATCCTCTAGTATGATCCGCTCTTTCTCCTCTATGTTGTGGTTGGGCACCGTCTCCCTCTCCCTAGCATCTTTACTTCTATATCCCTCTCTAGGAACAGGCTAAACCAATCCTTGTATGCGATATCCGTCAAGAATTCCTTGACCCCGTGCATCTCCTTTATGAGCTCCAGTAGGTGCCACGTCAGTATGGGGTTTCGTGATCTGTCTCCCCAGGTGCTCATCGGAAGAAGAAATTCATCATATTGGTGGTCCTACAAAGGGATAACCCCGATGCAGTGAATGTCCAAGAGAGTGATACTGACTTCCCCATGATGAAGATGGAAGGTATTGGTATCAGGGGACCACCGGGTAAATAAATCTGTCCCGAGCTCGTGCTGATGGTAGAAGTGAAATTGCGATGTCCACACTGCCTCGAATAAGCCAATATGCCATAGCTCGGCCCCAAATAGGTCGCATGAATGGCGAACCCAGAACACCCAGGCTCATTCGCTGGTAGAGTTGCCTCCAGACCGTAGGTCCTAGTTCTGCATCCAGCGTTTAGCCTCATCATTGACGCTTTGACGAAAGGTTCTTGCATAGAGGTTCGGGGAGCTCTCTACAATAGGGACACCCCCAGCAATGGTCTTAGTCATGGGATTCAAGATGTAAATGTCCATGTGCTTGGTTTCTCTGGTAGGATGACAGTTGTTGGTGATGTTGTATCGAGGGAGATCGTCCTCACGGGTTACCCATGACCACGGTGTATCTACATCAAAACCTGACAAAGGGACCTCCTCCAGAATACCGAAGTCCCATAGTAGTATATTGTTAGAAAGGGCGTACTCCTTTTGGGAGGGGGTTACCATATTGAAGAGGGTATGGTTATTGGATACAATCCTTTTGGCACTATAAACCTCTGGGTTGGCGACCATTTCAGCCCTGCGAGCAGCAGCTTCTCCCTCATCAGCCTGGTTTGCATCCATCTTCTTCCAACAAACTGTTTGAGTAGATGGCGCGGAATCTAGTAAGGTGGCGTGAAATATTAGTGGGCATTGCAAAAAATAAGGCTGTGGTGCATCAAACCATGGGTTTTCGCATAAAAACGCGCCTAATACTAGTGGAATTGCGCGTAGACAGAGCAGATTTTTTCGTGCAGGGCCAAAAAAAATCATGTACGAGAGCTTTGAGCTTATCGCCCGAGAAATTTCGTACAAAGCATGGGACTCGCGGCATATTTTATAGGCTGATCCTAATTTCCATTCCCTCTTGAAAAGAAGATTCCGTGCCCTCTAAGGTTTTTCATGCCCCATCAGGTTTATGTGTACTTGAACCCTGCGGACCCCTGCCTTTCGGCGTTTCCCTCGGAATCCGACCATTGCGACCCCTGGTCGATCCCATTCTGAGGGGGGGAATTTGTAGATGTCAAAAAGGGCTCAAGGGATGAATAAGGTTTCCAATTGATAAAGCGAAGTCTTATTCAGATCTAGGCACCCCGTCTGGGGGGGCCCGGAGGTGTCGTGTGAAAAAAATTCTTAAGTGTGCAAAAAAAGATGCCCCGTGCGGAATGTGCCTGTATTCGCAAGAATCCTGTGACCGGGCGCCAAATATTTTGCGCCACCACTCTTGCGCGGTTGACATTTCGCGCCGCCGCCCTTAGGTCGCAATAATTTCACACCAATCTGTTGCCCCCTAGACTTCTATAAATATAGGGTGACCCCCTTCGACTTGTGGTCTGAGGAATCCGAACCGGATCTCGTGCGGGAAATTCTCCTTCCGCGCGCGCAAAGATGGCATTCAGGTATGGTTCTTTTTGTGCGAAGTCACCTCAGGGTCCACCTTCATGTGAGATCTCATTAGTTTAGACTGAATTCCAATCCCTCTGGGATTCCCTCGTTGCACACAATTCCTTCCACTTGCATGCAAGCCGGCTAATTGCGCACAATCCCCTTCAATTGCAGGCACCCCAGTCATTGCACGCAGTCTCTCCCAATTGTGTGCAATTCGTACTCCTTGTGCCCAATCCTTTCTATTTTTGTGCAAAACCTCGGCTCCATTTCCGCGCAATCATCAGTGATTTCACTCCAACCCGATATTTTTCACGCAGGTCTACTGGTTTCACGTGTATGCCTCAAAGGATGTGTGCAATCCCTTGGGACCCCTCACCTCGATGCTCCTCGAGTAACCCCTTGTGCAAGTACCCTATGATCTTCTTATGGATACCATTCGTGGGTTCCTCTCATGCCCTGAGCCTCCACATCATGCACTGTTTTCCCTTGAAACCTTCTAGGCTCGTACGAAGTAACTTCAAAGTCCTTTGGACGATACCACCCGTTGTGTTTCTTTGCCTCATACTTCTTCTCATAGGCATGCTAATGGTTATTGCTTCATCGAATAGCTATGCTAACGTGGACCTCCCATTGGATCACTCCATGACACCCCCCAGCCACGGCTTTGCCTATCCCCTCTCTTCAACAAGGAGCAGAGGGTACTGGTTATGTACGTCCTAGGGGTGCAAAGAGATCCAACCTCGTCCGAGCTACAGGACGTTAAACTTCCAAGCACCATCGTCCTCAGCACATGATGTTAAACTGTGACCTTTCCCCCGCACATCCTATGCGGCGTTCCCCAGCTCGGGCATTCTATACGCCCACTCATCTCCACGGGGATGGGATGACCCCTCACAATGGATGATATCCTCCTTATTAGAGTGGCGTTTTCCCACAGGGGAAGGGCATCCACCTTGGTGTAATCCCATGGCCTTTCTTACAGGAGGAAGTACCTCTGCTCCTCCTATATTCTTCCTTTCCAAATACCAAGCGGAGAGAGGGGCATAAGGGATTTGTCACCCTTTCCCTCCACCTTTTGGCTTCATCGATCCCCAACCTCCATCCTGGATTAAGTCCCAGTGTCCATCTCCCTGGGCTGCAAACTAATGCGTAAGTCCCTATTTCCTCTTTATGCCGCCTAAGAGCCTAAGCCCCATTTCACTTCCCACGGACGCACCTTTCGCAAAGTGATCATCTTGTCTTTGTGGACTCTTGTTTCTAACACTGAGCATGACTTGCGTGGGATTATAGCAACCATAAACTATGACATCCAACACCTCATCCCGCATGACATTAAATTGCATGCCCCCCTTTCTTCCTGCATGACGTTAAACTGCCCCAACATCCTTGGGTTGCCTCAGAGTGTAACCCTCATCCCTTCTCGAACTATGGGGACTTTGATCCATGTCAAGGCATGGTACGTAGGAAGCCTCCATGAGGTTCAAGACCCACAACACCTGGGCCACCTCAGAGTGTAATCCCCATACCATCCTGAACTACGGGGACTTTGATCCATGTCAATGCATGGTACGGAGGAACCCTCCACAAGGTTCAAGCCCCACAACACCTTGGTCCACCTCAGAGTGTCAGCCCCATCCCATCCCGAACTACGGGGACATTGATCCATGTCATGGCATGGTATGTAAGAAGCCTCCTTGAAGTTCAAGACCAACACCTAGTCGTTCCGACCCCCTTCATGTCAGTTCACCAACACCTAGGTCACTTCAGAATGTAAGCCCCATACCATCCTGAACTATGGGGACTTTAATCCATGTCAAGGCATGGTACGTAGGAAGCCCCCCTGAGGTTCAATCCCAACACTCGGTCGTTCCTACCCCCTTCATGTCGGTTCACCAACACCTGGGCCACCTCAGAGTGTAAGCCCCATACCATCCCTAACTACGGGGAATTTGATCCATGTCAAGTCATGGTACGTACGAAACCTCTACGAGGTTCAAGCCCCACAACACCTTGGGCCGCCTCAGAGTGTAAGCCCCATACCATCCCGAACTATGGGGACTTTGATCCATGCCAAGGCATGGTACGTAGGAAGCCTCCCTGAGGTTCAATCCCACCACCTGGACTTTCTGACCATCATCATGTCGATTCTCCCCTGTCCCGCATGACTTTAAACTGTATTCACCATCTGAACTATGAGGACTTTGATTCCCTATCACGGGGATATGTAAGAATCCTCCATGAGGTTCAATCCCATCACCCATGTCTCATCCCAATCTCTCCCTCGATCCTATGCGTCTCGGGAAGGTCATGCCCTAACCCGGAGGTTCCACTTCTTCTGGGTCCCATCCATGCATCCATTCTCATAGGTCACCTCCTTAGGTGTCCCATCGTCTCATTAAACTATGAGGACTTTGATTCCCTACCATGGGGATATGTAGGAAGTCTCTTCGAGGCTCAATATCAAAACCATCGTCACCCCATGATGTTTCCATTCCACCTCACTTCCATTATCCATCATGATTATTACCCAGGCCTCCACATCTCGGTGGGATCATGCCACCCCATTCCCTGTTCCATTTAACAGCATTCGGGAATCCACCCATGATGGCCCCAACATCGGTTTTCCCTCCAGGGGGTTCCTCCATCTGATCCACTCTAATCTGTGTTCCGATCAGTCTGATCCATCTTTGCTCGATGTTAAACATGTGGAATACCCTGTGTTAAACATGGGAAGCTGAGGAAAACCTCAGACACATGCCCAAGGAATACAATTCCCCACGTTCGATGTGGGATTCATCGGGCTTCTGCGCCCTCGAGAAGCCCTATAATAAGGGATGAAAGAAAAACATGCCAATTCCCCAGTGTCCAGACACACCGGTGATGCCCAACGTGACTACTCCCCTAATTAAAGGTTGATGCCCTAACTAGACCCCTTGGAACGTCCTGATAGATGTAGTGTAATTAACTGGTTTCCATGAATATATGGCACCGGGAAGAGTTTCACGAACAATGTATTAAATATATGAGGGAGACCTGGGCTAGGTGACGAGTTCCGAGGAGGAATCCACGGAAGGAAGAACCAATATCCCATCATCCCATTTCGATTAAGGAGCAGACGTCCCTGAAGAAGGAGCGAATTATGCGCTCCTTTGGAAAGAGGGAATGCGGTGTAATAGTTGCATGTCCTCTACATGACGGATGTGCGCGCCCTGGCGAAAGCATTGGAAACAGGTACATAGTTATATTGGTTTAGCAGTTTATTATCTGTGTTTTTTAAATAACTTCACCCATTTATCCAACCTAGTGACCATGATTACACGTAAAGGGTTAAAGCTCGTATAGAACAAAGAATGTGAGGACTGTTTCGATGAATTTAAGAGGAGTTTAGTTAATGCTCCGATCCTAACTCTACCATTGGGGAATGATGGGTTTGTGATCTATAGTGATGCATCAACGAAAGGACTTGGTTGTTTCCTTATGAAAAATGATAGAGTTATTGCATATGCATCAAGGTAGTTAAAAATTCATGAACAATATTATCTAACTAATGATATTTATTTAGTAGTAGTAGTATTTTATCTCAAGATATGGAAACATTATGTGAGATATATAAAGATCATAATAGTCTAAAATATATCTTCTCATAGAAAGAAATCAACATGAGGGAAAGGTGATGACTCAAACTACACAATGATTATGATTGTACTATACACTACCACCCAGGACAGGAAAACAAGGTAGCTGATGCATTGCGTAGAAAGGATCATGGAGCTCTCAACAAAATGAGGATTGATAAGGATACTTTGTATATGGATCTAGTGAGGATGGATATGGGAATTATCAAAGAAGGTGAAACATCACTACTTTTTAATTTGGTTTCCCAACCATCATTATTTGAAAGGATTAAAATGTCTCAGCCTCATGATGACAACCTTCAAAAAAAATGTTATGAATGATGGGATGATGGCTGACTTTGTGTGTGAAGATGGTTTTTTTAACTTTTGGAAGAGTCATTGGGATCCATCTATACCCGAGCTAAAAAGGGAGTTATTTGGTGATGTCCATATTTCTAATTTCTCCATACATCCTGGTAGCACTAAGATGTATAGATATTTGAAGGAGCATTTTTGGTGGGATAACATGAATGGGGAAATTTCATATTATGTATCAAGATGTTTAGTCTATCAACAAGTGAAGACCAAAAGGAAACATCCAAAAGGATTCATGAATACTCTACCTATTCCTACAAGGAAATTGGATGACATCACCATGGATTTTTTCAATGGATTACCCAAAACTCCGAGAAATAATGATGCAATTTGGGTAATTATTGATAGACTTAGGAAATCTGCACATTTTCTCACCATAAGGGCGGATTTTCCACTGGATCACCTTGCATGACTCTATATCAATGAAGTTGTAAAAATTAATTGGGACCCTCTCTTAATTATGTCTGATTGTGACCCATGATTTACATACAAATTCTAGAAAATTCTTTAGAAATCATTGGATAGCATTCTTCAATTGAGTACTGCTTATCACCCTAAAACTGACAAACAATCTAAGACGACGATCAAAACCATAAAGGACATGTTGAGATCATGTTCAATTTTCTTTCAAGTAGGTGGGATCAATATTTACATTTAGTGTAGTTTTAATACAATAATAGTTTCCATTAAAATATTCAAATGGCACCATATGAATCATTGTACAGAAAGAGATGACGTGCACCAACTTGTTGGGATGAAGTTGGAGAAAGAAATTTTGTGGGACCAGATCTTGTGGTGGAAACCACAATGAAGGTAAAGACTATTCAAGTTAATATCAAAGCATCTCAAAGAAGAAAAAAATCTATGCGGATAATTGAAGGATGGATTTGGAATTTCAAGTGGGAGGTCATCTTTTCTTAAAATTATCTCCATAGAAGGGTGTTATAAGATTTTGGAAGAAAGGGAAACTAATCCCTAGGTACATAGGCCCTTTTGAAATTTTGGAGAAAATTGGAGTTTTTTCATATCATTTGGCTATGACACCTCTCCTGTCGAAAGTACACAATGTGTTCCATGTCTTACTTTGAGAAAGTACATGCCATACCCAACACATGTCCTCACTTCTGAACGTATGGAATTAGAACCTAAATTATCGTATTGTGAAGAGCCTATTTGTATTTTGGACACTAAAGAAAATGTGTTGAGGAATCAGATGACTTGACTAGTAAAGATACGTTAGAGAAATCATAAAATTGAAGAGGCAACATGGGAGCCTAAGGAGCTTATGATAAAGACCTACCCAAATAATTTTGTGTGGTAACATTCTGTGAATTTCAAGATGAAATTTTTGTAAGGAGGGGAGAATGTAACACCCCAAGGTTTTAAAAATAAATATTGAATGACTCAAACACTAAGTCTCAATAAAATACCACTTTGTTATAACCTAGCTAGTAAACAAAAATTTTTCCACCTCTGTGATTTGAAATTTGAAAAACTTACATACAGAGTTGTGTTTAGAAAGATATTTAGAGTATGATAAGAAAAAAATAATTTTTTGTGAATAGTAACACACCCTAATGAATAGTAAAATGAATAGTAATATAACCCTTATGAATAGTAAATAATAATATTATTTTGTTTTCTTAAGGTTATAAGATAATGAGATCTTGATTAATTTTTCAATGTAATGTAAACTAATTATAGTTTTAAAATAGTTATTTTTTTGAATAAACTATGATTTTATTTAAAAATAAAATTAATTATATTTAGAAAATTATTTTTAAAAAATTGAGTTTATTTTTAAATTTTTCACATCAAAAAATGGTTAGGATGAAATTTTGGGATTTTCTGAATTAATCAAATTTTTGAGGAATAGTAAATACAGTAATTTACCTTATATATACATTATCAGTTAAATTCACTATTAATAGAATCATGGATGATGTTAGAACACTTAGTTAAAACTCACATTCACTTATTACTATTAGGGGTCCCATTAATCAACAATATTGGTTGTCCTGATGGAAATAATAAAATAATGAATAAGATATTCACAAATCACTCCTCTATTCACAACCCCCCCCCCCCCCCCCCCGCACTCCCTCTTCTCTTCACTCCTCTAAGCCTTGAAACTCCTCATAAATAAGACCAAATACCCTTCCCTGGTCACTCCCTACATCCATGAGCTCTTGTTCTTTCCAAAGACCAAAACCCCTTCCCTGAAGGAGGTTCTCAAGCAGGTTATTTCTAGAGGTACATATTCTCTCTTTTTCATTTAGTTTCATTTCAATTTATCTTACTTTCTTATTATCTCGCAACCTCCTATTTCTAAATGATCATTATAACTCCAGTATAATATTTATAATGGAATTACACCATGTTAATGTAAAAACCATTATCAATCTTCTTACTCTCTCTCTCTATGTCCTTTATAACTGAAATCATCGTCTGTGAGGTTCCAATTTACAACCTTCATGGATGACGAAGTTTCATCCTTAAATTTATACTTCATTACTGGTCATGAAACAATTTTTATGGTTGAAACCGACTATAATATATGTATTATAACCTAATTAATATTCGTGAACCAGTATATGTACATAGTATTAATTCATATGACAAAACTACTTCATAATAATCCAAATACCGCCAAATAATCTACGTGATTGTCATTTAATCCAATGATATATCCTCATAAAATTTAAAAAATGCTATATATAACCATTAACACTTCTATATGTTCATAAAATTTCAATTCTGATGAATTACATCATTTCTACATGAACATCCATACTCATATACAAATATACCGATCATGAAAACCAAGGAAATGAACACTCCAGAATGACGGAATTCAATATTATATCTTATCAATAATGACATAAATAAACTTAATAAAATTATGATAAACTAAATATGTGTCTAAAAGGTTCATAATTATGTTAATAATAAGTCTAATTTCATATTTTAGGACCTTATGTTTAAGAACGGAACACATTCATACTTAAGGTAAGGATTTTTCACCCAAACCTCCATTTTCATTCAGGTTACTTTTATTATCTACTTACCTCAACTAAATTATTTTTCATTAATATGTACTCCTCATAATTAATATGTGAATTATATATATATATATATGTTCCAAACAGATTCATACCTTCATTTATGGGGATTTATATTTTTTAAAAGGATTCTTCAAAAATTCTTCCTATAATACAATCACGATTCAAGGGAATTTCTCATATTCTGACCTTTTTTCAAGGGAAATCTATAATCTGTTTTTAGAAGAAAAAAAATATTTTTATATAATCACTAATTGTATTATTAAAATACTATCTTACTTCACTTCTAGATTTATACAAATATTTTTCCAAAAGAACTCTTCTTTTCAATGCAAAGGAGTATTTATCTCCGAAATTACATGATTATTTTATAAGAGTGTTTTCATCAATTTTAACACTCTTGTTGATTATTATGTATTATTGGGACTGATTTCATATGATATCATACTCCTTATTTAATTTAATGGAGTATGATTAGTTTGAATGTGGATTTTCTATCCTAAAACAATTCACCAAATTACACTGAATGGTTAGTGTTTAAGCTTAATGTTCAGGGAATGTTATTTATGTTTCATATGTATGTTTCAATATGAAGGTATATGTTGTTTATGTTAATCCCCATTCATATGAGGAATTAATTGGAATTATTATGTGATAGGTGGGGACACTTATAGCCCCTCAATTCATTGGTAGGTCTAATGAGACAAATAAATATGGACTTGGACGAGGAATTGCCCATTTTGAGATGTGTTTTTGGCCGAGGCCTTAATCATTTGTAGATGTCTTGGCTGACGCCTTAATAATAAGTTTCAGAATGTCTAGAGTATGGATTTTCATCATTATGTTGCTATAAATTTATAGTTCATTGGTTATTCAACTAATAGAATACCTATAATTATGTTTATTATGGAAATATTTATTCATCTCATATTCATACCATATTATGTTCAAGTTTTTTTAAAGGAATGTGTTTTAAATTATTCACTTTGTCTAATGTTTATGATATATTCTGCTATAATGTTTAAACTTACTGAGCATACAATCTTACCCCTTATTATGTTTCTTTTTATTCCCATGACATGTAGAGGTATATTATAAATGACTTGCAGGAATAATCTAAGAGTGTTTGTAGTTCCTAGTTGATCTTTTATGTTGTTTTTCTTACCAACTTGTAATGCTGAGCTCGTAAATGTATCTATTTTCTAAAATCTAATAAACTACTTAGTCCATCGAAATGAATATTCATTGTTTATATTCCAATGTAATGAATGTAATTCCCCAACCCCAGTTACCTAGAGTCGATGCATTATTACATAACATTGGCATGATCACAATGGATAAAATCCTGAAAGACCGATCAGTTTAGTAGCCTTCGAAATACTAGATACATTCATAAGTCTTACATTACATCACAAAATGAAAAACTAAAACAACATAGTATCTATAGACCACACTCATATCCCTTCAAACTATCCCTGTAGGTTAGTCATAAAATACTTCTTCACATCTTGGAAAAAATAAAACATAGAAAGGGGTGAGCTTAGATGCTCAATAAGGATAACAATATAGAAGAAGCTTTCGGAAATAAGCCTAAACATTTAAGGGAATGTATTACTAAAACAAAAGCCTTTTAAACTTGAACTTCAACAATATATGGCAATGATAAAATCAAATAATTCCATTTACTTATTCACCTGGATATTCTACTAGTCGAATAATCACACGCAATATCAATAGCCACTTTCATAATGATGGAATGCATAATGCCAGCCTTCATAACCACATAGTCAAGGCCTTGTGCCAAAACTACAAATTATATTTTTTCAAGGCCTTGTGCCAAGACACTAGTTTGTCTCATGAGACCTACTGATGCATCGAGGATCTATAGAGGGCTCCACTCGTCACTTACTAAGTCCAATTCATTCCTCATATGAAAAGGATTAAACATAACATAAAAATTCATATTAAAACTAGCATAAGAAATGTCAACACTTTATCTATAAACCATGAATGGTATAAAAATAACACATCCACAGTCAAACATATCACAAAACATTCAATACAAAATGGAAGTTTTGTATCATAATAAATCAACTTCAAATAAACATAAAATCCATCAAAGGATGTCGACATAGATGAAATCAAAACTATTTAAGAGAAATATCTCTTTTTTGAAATCATTTAAAATTCACATAATTAAAAACGAAAACCTTTATTTTGAAAATCTTATTATAATATTTTAAGGTAATATTTTATGATTTTATAATGGTGTAAAATAGACACACTCTCCGTATAAGTTAAAAAAACATTCTAACCTTAATTTTGTCAAAAAGGTTAAAAATGACCTTGTTTGGAAAATGACAGAATGATTATTTTATAAACATATTATAAATATTAAAAAAAGGATATAAATGACTTTAACCCATTTTCTATTAAATATGAAAAAGGTTTTGAAATACATTTTTAAGAAACATGGATTTGGATGATAAAGAGGTCCCAGTAGATAATTACATATAAACAACCTCGAATAATGAAGAGATTGTGAAATAAACCTTTAACTTGTACTTTTCCTTGGTCGAGGGTACATTAAACTCTTGTATAATAGTAAACTAATTGTTAATAAATTATACAATAACCATATACATAAATATGTTATCATATATGATCTTCTAATATTAATTTGTTAGTAATATTTTTATATTATCGTCGTTTTGAGTGTTAACAGATTCGTTCCCCTTTATATGCTTGGTTACATAAGCCATGTTTATTATGAATAGGATATATTTGATTTATATACTGAATTATATAATGTATTTAAACATTATTTTTAACCATCAAATGAAAATTAGTCTTGAATGGATATGATGGGGAATGAATCTCATCGCATTCTTGGAGACGGTAATCCGTACGTACGCACGAGCGAAAATATCATTCTTTTGACATTAAAATCATATATAACTAGATGATATATCATATATAAAGAATCATTATCATGTTATATTTGTTATTTACATCAATTATACATCAATATTATACCCATCCAAATAATAATTTATTGAATAACAACTACATCACGACGTGGAGACGGTAAGCCGTACGTACGCACATATGGTGACATGTCATTCAAAGGATGGATAGAATAATAAATATGGTTGTACCATATTTATAATAACATCAAAATTTATAGAAGATACTGGAGTTATTATTTTATAATGGAAACAACAAGGAAAGAAGAAGTGGAAGAAGAAAATAACTTGAAAGAGGTGATGAAATATCTACCTCTTCTTCGGGTTCTTCCTTTTGATTTGATCAAAAGGGATCCTTAGGCTGGATTTATGACTAAAGGAAGGCCTCTATTATGAAGGTATAACATTTTAGAGGATATTTGGGCAGGGTTTGGCTGAGTCAAATGGCTTTGAAGATGTGAAATTGAAAGAAGGGGGAGTGCCCTTTTATAAGAAGGGTGAGGGTCACTTTAGGAAATGCTTGAAATATTATTTTAAATAAAATCATTTTAGGTTTATAATGACTCCTAAATAATTTATTTAGAGTATAAGGTGGGTATGGGTCCAAAAATACTCAAACAATAGGTTTTAGACAGGTTTGGGTTACTATATTAACCTTATCTTTTAGATTTAACTCTTAGTTAATTAGTTTGACATTTACCATGTCTCTTTGTATTTTTATATTATATGGTTAATAAACATTCTATAAACTTCCAATAGAAACTCAAGTGGTTCATTAATGACATATATAATAATATTTAATACCTTTGGATGAACCGTATATTTTTATGAATATAATTTCAATTAATAATATAATATTTTATTTTAAAAACTCTTTTATGTCAATTTTGAAACTCTTTGGTATTTTGTTTTTGTTAAATTTATAACAGCATTATTACTTCAAAAAAAATTCATTTAATCAACCTCAACATGTCATATTAACCTATAAAATTAGTTTAATTCATAAAAAATCTCATATTATATTTATTTGGGTATTTATAATATCAATTATTTTAATATTTCATTACTAATGTAATTACTGCATAAACATTGTTTCATAAATAAATTAAATTATTTATTGTCTAAAAATTATAAATAAAATACCATTAATTAGGAAATATATTTATATTTCTAATTAATATTTATAGTCGAATTTATCTTATGTATAACCAAATTTTAAAAATGGTTTAGTTATTAATCTTTGATTTTAACTCTTTTAACTCTTATTTAAATAAAATACTAATAAATGTCATAATCTAATCGAAGTGAACCAAAGAGGTTAATATTTTATTCCTAAGGTTTTTTTGTCTAATTATACTTATCCAATAGAATTAGTACATATGTTATGGTAATAATAATATCATTTTTACCCTTAATTTCCCTATTTACTTTTAATCGTGGTAAATAAAAGTAAAAAGTTACTATTCACAAAAAATTATTTTCATCTTATTGAACAAAATTTTACTTAATTATATCAACCGTGTCTCTCGGATTTTTAAATTCAACTCACAAAAGCGGTAAAATTATGTTTTATGTAAATTTGCAAGAGCTACTAGGCGGTGGGTAAAAGATAGAAAAAAGTTCAATAAAATTTTATATATCTAAACTTATTATAAAATGATTCCAATAAATTACATTGAACTTACATAGGTATTATGTATCTATTTTTACCTAATATAAATTTAAATAAAATAACTAATTATTTAAATAAAAATTCTATTTTAACCAATAACGCATTATTTTTCACTATTGATCAAAAATTGAAAGTTTTCAGAAAAATACCAAAAATTCACCCTAATCTAATTTCGATATTCCAAATTCAAAAATGAAGTCTAATTTGAAAAAAAAAATATAAAATTTCAAAAAGTGGGTATTACTATTCATAATGGCTATTTTGATTGTTCATGGTGTGTTAGAATCTCGAATTTGCGTACAACGCAAGCTATTGCATTATTCAAAGGGAAACGTACCGTGGAATCTTGGGGTGTTACATTCTCCCCTCCTTCAAATAATTGAATCCTTTCAATTTGAAATTGTTCTTCAAAAATAAAAGGTTGGACATAGAAAATACCTTTTGTGGAAAAACCAGATTGGAAAACGGGTTAATAAAATTTAGTTTTAATAAGAGGGAAAAGGAAATGAGAAAGTCACCACCAAATTAGGGTTTTGAATAGGAAAACATTGGTGGAAATTATAGACACATAATTAGAGGAAAAACGTAACTATTTATTGGGAGTTATTGGGGTCATCAATCACAAACAAGTGTAAAATTGAGGGCCTCAAATCCATCAATCTATGATAATTTAAAATATCATCAGTTCAACAAAACATAAGGTATTAGGATAACACATTTTTTATTTTAATATCCCTTCCCTAAAGTTTAAGAATTAATTTATTCATAGAATAATAGATATATATATATATATATGTATGTATATATATATACTTGAAAAGTAGAGTTTCATCCTTCAACTAATTTCTACCACAAACTCATCTTTCATTCAAAAAGATAATAGAACTCAAAAATATTATATTTATACTAATCGTATAAGGATCCAAATATTAAAACATACCATTTAAATGAAGAAAAATATTTTGTAATAACCAGGGACTTCATGTAGGCTAGTGGTAGGTAATAAAGGCATGTTGCACTATGGTTGTGGGTTCGATTCCTGCTGCTTTGTCTGACGTGACGGGTTATCACCCGACCTGTAGGTTGTCCTTTTCCTATAACTATAGTATTATAATATTCTGAAAATAATCATAATAAATGTTTTAACCTTATACAATACTATCCAATGTTCAACTTGATCCATTCCAAACATTATAGTTAACCCAAATACCTCAATCTAGACTCTCTGTAAAAGGTATCTAAATTCCAAAATCAATTGTGACATCATATTCCCCAGATAAAGTAAAGTTTCTCTTCTTGTCACATACTGAAAATATGATTACCTTATTCATATTAAAACCTTAATGAAAACAACAAGTACTCGAGTACAATCCTTATATATATCAAATTATTCTTATAACCAGAATATAATCTCTGAACCCAAAATCAAAAATACATTAATTATTTCACTTCAACTGTAGTAACAACATAAGCTTGGAATTGATCCCTTGGCCTTTTTTGAGGTAGGATTCCCTGGTGCTTAGGACATTCATTTGCATAATGACCCATTTCTCTAAAATTTTAGCATTCAACATTGACAGCCTCTTTCTTTCCCTTGCAATCATGATCCTGGAGACCTTTTTCTCTACATTCTTTACAAACTCCCATTTCTTTTAAGAAAGTATAGGGGTTTTTCTTCCCACAATTATCACATAATGGAAAATCTTTCTTTTCCTTTTTCCCTTTATCTGTCTCTTTCTACATCGTTCTCTTCTTCTCTTGCTTTACATTATTGTTATAAGATTTTGAGAATTCCTTTTCAATCTTAATATCACATGAGACTATATCTTCATACGTTGAGAAAGGTTGTGAGATTACTGCTCGACGTAGAAATGGTTTTAACCCATCAAATAAACGATCAACCTTACTTCTTTGGTTATGTATATAATATAGAGCATGTCTTGCTAACCTTGTAAAGTTAGCTTCATACTTTGCGACATTCTCATCCTCTTTTTGCCTCAGACTCAGAAATTGTCTTTCCATATCCGGTCGATGGTCATGAGGAAATTATTTTTCTAAGAAAATTTCTTTAAACACCCTCCATTCGATACTTGATACTTCTTCATCCTCCTTTGTGTTTTGAATCAATGACCACCATTGATCAACATCTCCGGTGAGGCGATAAACTGCCATGAAAACTTTTTCCCTTTAACTACTCCCTAATGCCTAAAATATTTTCTCTAGAGAACTTATCCATTGCTCAGATACCAAAATATTTGTAATCCCATTGAATGTTGGTGGTTTTTGCCTCATGAAGCAGTCTAACATTGATCCTCCACGTTGTGGATCAGGGTGCTCCATACGGGTAGGGTTATTATTCATAACCCGAGTGAGGTTTCCTAGAATAGTAATAAGCTGATCAGCACCAGTTGTATCACCAGCTCCACTATAAATATCTTAATTAAGAGGGAAATAACTACATGGAGTGTGTGGATTAATATGGTTTTCATTCCTTCCACTAGGCTCCATTTATAAACAATGGTGTAAACTAGATTAGTTTATGAATCTAAATATATTATTCCATACTTGAAAAACACTTAACATAACATGAACAATTTATGGATATTATCCATAAAAATGTTTTCTTTTAGGAAGTATATACTAATAAACCCTTGATAATGGTTTGTAAAGAAAATGATAATTATCCTAAGCATATCCCCAGGGAGTTTCGTAACCAAGAGTGCTGCAAGGCCTATTATCGTGCACGAGTTCCCATTTGAGTCTAGCTCAAAGTGGTGTTTTCAGGTTTTACCCCTAGGTACATCTGTGCTAAAGCTGCCTCTACCTTCTTGTACCTAGACAGGTATGTATTTCTTGGAAAACTCACAAAATCTCTACAGTTACCAAAATGCTAGGAAGTTCTTCTATACTAATCCTCAAAGTCCATCTTAGTGTAATGTGATCTAATCAGAGTTTATCTAAATATATCTTCCAAGGTTTTTACTATACTTACATTGATACCAACTGTAACACCCTGACCCCAGTTACCAAGAGTTGGTGCATTATTAAATAACATTGGAATGATCACAAGGGATCAAATCTCGAAATATCGATTAGTTTAGTAGCCTTGTAAATACTAGATACATTCATAAGTCTTACATTACATCATAAAATGAAAAACTACAACAACATAGTCTCTATAGACCACACTCATATCCCCTTAAACTATCCCTACAGGTCAGTAATAAAATACTTCTTCACATCCTGTGAAAAATAAATCATAGAAACGGGTGGGCTCAGATGCTCAGTAAAGATGACAATATAGCGGAAACTTTTATAAATAAGCATAAAAATTTAAGCCAATGTATAACTAAAAAAATCCTTTTAAACTTGAACTTCAACAATATATGGAAAAGATAAAATAAAATAATTCCATTTACTTATTCACATGGATATTCTACAAGTTTAATAATCCCATGCAATATCAATAGACACTTCCATAATGATAGAATGCATAATGACAGACTTCATAACCACATAGTCAAGGTCTTGTGCCAAGACTACAAATAATATTTTTTCAAGGCCTTGTTCCAAGACCCTAGTTTGTATCATGAGACCTACTAATGCATTGAGGAGTTATAGTGGGCTCCACCTGTCACTTACTAAGTCTAATGCATTCCTCATATGAAAAGGTTTAAACATAACATAAACATTCGTATTAAAACTGGCATATGAAATGTCAATACATTATCCATAAACCATGAATGGTATAAAAATAACACATCCACAGTAAAACATATCACAAAACCTTCAATAAAATATGGAAGTTTTGTATCATAATAAATCAACTTCAAATAAGCTTAAAATCCTTCAAAGGATGTTGACATAGATGAAATCAAAACTATTTGAGAGAAATATCTCTTTTTTGAAATCATTTAAAAGTCACGTAATTATAAAATAAAACCATTATTTTGAAAATATTCTTATTAGATTTTAAGGGAAGCTTTGACGATTTTATAAAAGTGTAAAATAGCTACACCCACCGTATAAGTTAAAAAACATTCTTACCATAATTTTGTCGAAAAGGTTAAAAAGGACCTGGTTTGGAAAATGATGGAAATATTCCTTTATAAACATCTTATAAAAATTCAAACAAGGGTATACATGAATTTAACCCATTGTCTATTAAATAGTAAAATGTTTTAAAATACATTTTTATGAAACTTGGATGTGGATGATAAAGAGGTCCTAGTAGATAATTACGTATAAACAACCTCGGATAATGAAGAGATTGTGAAATAAATCCTTACCTTGTACTTTTCCTTGGTCGAGGGTACGTTAAAATCCTGTAAAATAGTTAAATAATTTTTATTAAATTATACAAGAAACATATACATAAATATGATATCATATATGATCTTCTAATATTGCTTTGTTAGTAATACTTTAGTATTATCGTCGTTTCAAGTGTTAACTGATTCGTTCTCCTTTATATGCTTGGTTACGTAAGCCATGTTTGTTATCAATAGGGTATATTTGATTTATATAGAATGATATTATGTCTTTAAACATTTTTTTAACCATAAAATTAAAATTAGTCTTGAATGGATACAATGGGGAATTAATCTCATCGTGTTTGTGGAGACGTTAATCTGTACATACGCACGAGCGACAATATCATTATTTTGATATTAAAATCATATATAATTGGATGGTATATCATATATACATAATCATTATCATGTTATATTTATTATTTACATAAATTATACAACAATATTATACCCATCCAAATAATAATGTATTGAATAACAACTGAACCACGACGTGGAGACGGTAAGCCGTACGTACGCATGTCTGGTGACATGTCATTCAAAGGATGGACAGAATTATTAATATCGTTGTACCATATTCATAATAACATCTCAATATATATAATATATTGTATTTATTATTTTAAAATGGAAATAACAAGAAAATAAGATGTGGAAGAAGAAAATAACTTGAAAGAGGTGATGAAATATTTAACTCTTCTTCAGGTTATTTATTTTAATTTGATCAAAAGGGCTCCCTAGGTTGGCTTTCTAACTAAATGAATTCCTCTAGGATGAAGGGAGGATAGTTGAGAGGATATTTGGGTAGGGTTTGGTCTAGAAAAATGGCTTTGAAGGTGTGAAATAGAGATAAGATGGAGTTCCCTTTTATAAGAGGGGTGAGGGTCACTTTAGGAAAAGATCGAAATATTATTTTATAATAAATTCATTTTTGGTTTCTAATGACTCAGAAATGATTTATTTCAAGGATAAGGTGGGTATGGGTCTAAAACTACTCAAAAAATAGGTTTTAGATTGGTTTGGGTCACTATATTAACTTTATCTTTTAGTTTTAACTCTAAGTTATTTAGTTTGACATTTACCATGTCTCTTTGTATTTTAATATTATATATCCAATAAACATACTATAAACATCCAAACGATACTCAAGTGGTTCATTAATGACATATATATTTATTTATTTAATCCCTTTGTCCAAAACATAGATTTTCAGAAATAGAATATCAATTAATAATATAATATTTATTTTAAAAACCCTTTTATGTCAATTTGGACACTATTTGGTTTTTCATAAATTCATAACAGCATTAGTACTTCGAAAACAATTCATTTAATCAACCCTAACATGTCATATTAACCTATACAATTAGATTAATTCATAAAAAGTTTCAAATTACATTTATTTGGGTATTTATAATATCAATTATTTTAATATTTCATTAATAAGATAATTACTGCATCATCATTGTGTCCTAAACAAATTAAATTATTTAATGTCTAAAAATAATAAATAAAATATCATTATGTAGGAAATAATTTTATCTTTCTAATTAATATTTACAGTTGAATTTATCTTATGTATAACCCAATATTAAAAATTATTTAGTTATTAAACTTTGATTTTAACTCTTTTAACTCTTCTTTAAATAAAATACTAATAAATGTCCTAATCTAATCCAGGTGGACCAAAGTGGTTAATATTTTATTCCTACAGTTTTTTGGGTCGAATTATACTTATCCAATAGAATTAGAACATATCTTTGGGTAATAATAATATAATTATTACCCTATTTACTTTTAACTGTTGTAAATAAAAGTAAAAATTACTATTCACTAAGAATTATTGTCATCTTATTGAACCACATTTTACTTACTGATATAAATCGTGTCTCTCGGTTTTTCAAAATTAAAATCAAATAATCCATAAAATTAAGTTTTATGTAAATTTGCAAAAGCTCCTAGGAGGTGGGTAAAAGACGGTAAAAAGTTAAATAAAATTTTATATATCTAAACTTATTATAAAATGACTCCAATGAATTACATTGAACTTATATAGGTATTATGTATCTATTTTTACCTAATATAAATTTAAATAAAATAACTAATTATTTAAATAAAAAGTCGGTTTTAACTAGTAACGTAGTGTTTTTGACTATTCATCAAAAATTTAAGGTCTTCAGAAAAATACAAAAAATCACCCTAAGCAAATTTCGATATTCTGAATTCAAAAATGAAGTCCATTTTGAAAAATAAAATTTATCAAATTTCAAAAAGTGGGTATTACTCTTCATAACGACTAGTTTGATTGGTCGCGGTGTGTTAGAATCTCGAATTTGCGTACAATGCAAGCTATTGCATTATTCAAAGGGAAACATATCGTGGAAGCTTGGGGTGTTACAATAATGCGAGGCACTGAATCTGTGCAACTGGGGTCAAGTCTTTATAGTACCACATCATTTCCTTTGTTCTTCCAGAGAACAAAGTATATCTCTTCTTCATTGTGATTTTGAGTGTCCAATATTTTGTAAAAATTTACAAAATAGTGTCATTTTCTCATACTCAATTTTGAGGAAACTTTTGTCATTTTGTGTAGATAAAACAACCATATATATCATTGTAACACTGAGATCAATATCCCCAAATACCCAATCATAATGACCATAACTAACCTTTTCAGTTTCAGAATAAATTCTAATTGGAATTCTAATTGTGAAAGCGATGTCAAAAAAGTTCTCAACTTGTCATAATACCGAATTAAGTCCATAAATATTAACCCATACCTGAGTGCATAGATCTCTGAAGTCATTCAAGCTAAAAATTAATTTCCAATCATGTATCTGAAGAGTTCCAGGCCTGAGATTTATAGATCCTATGATCCAAACACATCCTTTGAGTTCTGCAGAGGGATATAGTATGTGAAAAAACCCCCGACCAATGGATACACATTTGAAATTGGTAAATCCCCAAATAACAGCTAAACATGAGATAAGATCATCATATTTCCAGAGTCTTGTACCTTTCATTAAATAAATATAAGCTATATTTGAATATTTGAATAAATCAATCCTAGCTGAGATAGTATCGTCAGAAGTCGATACATGCGTTGTAGAGCCTTATCAGATGAATTGATTCAGGGCACGATTCGCCAGAAGCACAAATAATCCCTCTCAAAAACTAGAGAAATATGAGAGCATCTTCAAATCTTCCTTGTCACAATCCTTCTTCATCGCTGAGGAATCAAAACCCGGTCGAATGTCATGTTTATGAGAGGCAAACGAATGAAGATTTAGACTTCATGGATTTAGGGTAGCCAAATCACCTAGTAGTGAGGGGGCGCATCTCCGATTCCTCCATTAAAAAAATACAAAATCATTTATAATTATATCTATAAATATTTTTATAAATATATATTTCTATAGTTATTAATAAACCTTATTATTTAAAAAACGATATATATAATTATTTATATAAATAAACATTATTTAATTAAAAATATAAAGTTTACTTATATTTATATATTTATATATAAATAATTAAATTTAAAATATATAATTATATAATTAAATAAATTTCATATTTAAATAATTTATTTATATAATTATATATTTAAATAAACTTTATATTTCTAATTATATATAAATTTTTAAATATAAATGGACCTTATATTTAAAATTTATCAATTTATATATAATTATTTAAATATAAAAAATATTATTATTAAATTTATTTATAAATGTATATATATTTATATATAAACACTATTAAAATTATTTATGTTTATATAAATTAACCTCATTAAATTTATTTATATATATATATAAATAAAACTTGTTATTTAAATTCAAAAATATAATGTTTATTTATAAAATTAATAAAATATAAATAAACCTCAATTTAATATATATATATATATACCTTAATTGTTAATAAATATATTCATTATATATATATATAATTATATAAATATATTTTACATTTATATTAATACACATATGTACAACCATATATAAGTATAAATATATTTATAATTATATAATTATAATGTATTTTTACAAATAAATTTAAAGTATATATAAATTTATATATGAAAATGTAATTTAATTTATATAAATTATATAATTAAGAAGGTGAGAGTCCGCTGAAAGGTGTCGATAAAGTAGCAGCTGATTGGTTCTTTTGGAAGTTGGAGGCCCCCTTTTCCATGATGGAGCCGACGATATTTGGCTGTAATGATTATTTAGCTCTTCAGCGGATGCTTGCAATCAATTTTGAGGATGGATTCCATTCGAACTCGAAGATGAATTTCCCAGACTTGTCTTGGAAATTTAGAATCATGGAGGATTTTTCTAAGTCTTCATCTGAATCATCATCTGATGAACAGGATCTGCCAAAGACATGGTGGCGTGGAAAACACCCCATGGGAAGGGGTAGATACCCTAGGAATTTGAGATCCAGGGGTTGTTAGAGGAAGTGATCTTGTATATTATGTGTTTATTTGGTGTCATTCTTGTCTATGTCCACTATTGTACTTTTTATTTTCCTAATAAATTTTTAGTCATGGGTTTGGTTTTCGGGCCCATGGATGAGCCTTTTGAGTAATATTTACAAATTTAAATAACATAATTAAAATTTAATAATAAATAATTAAATGTATATTTTTATAAATAAATATTTATATAGTTATTACTATATTTAATGAATTGAAAATATTTATTTATAAATTTAAATATAAATAAATATAAATATTCCATGATTTTTTAGGAAATGGGAAAATTAATTTATATAATATTATTAATGAAAAAGTAAGTAGAAAAGGTTTGGTATTACAAGGAATCTTATAATCAAGAGAGAGAACCAACCCTCTCATGTCATCATCCACTACTGATGACCAATAATCAAGAGCTCTGAAAGACCACGGCATACTGGTTTCCAAAATCGCTCTCTTTGACAACGCATCTGCCACCTAGTTGTCTTCCCTATATGTGTGTGATACATGAAAGTGAAGGTGAGTAGCCTTTATGATACACCCAATCCGGTGAGGTACAAGTTTCCATGGAACATTTTTGGTTCTAGCCTTTAGGTCCATGACAGCTGTTTCGGATTCAGATTCCATCCACAAGGAAATCTAATTTAATTTAATAACATATTTAATAGCATACATAAGAGTCCATAATTCAACTTCATAAGCAGTTCAAATTTCAATATAGTGATGAAATCAACCTTTGATAAAACCATGATGAGTTCGGAAAATATCTCCACAACTCGGGGGCACTAGAATGTCAGTGGTTGCACCATCCACATTGATCATTATCCATGAGTCGATTAGAGGGATCCATCTTATATATTTGAGCATGAGGGGTGCTTAACTCTTCCTACAACACTAAATGTTATTGAAATATTCAAGTCACTGATAATATTATGCATTAAACCCACCTTCAACATTATTATAGCATGAACCTCCTTGTGAAAGGAAACTACTCCATTATGAATAGAATACATTTGATCATCAAAGAGTATTTAATTATTATCCCTCCAAATTGAAGAGAAAATGGATTTTTTGGCTTCTAGGAGGTGATGTTGGATATGGTCAGTTTTTCCAGAGTTGGTGATGATGATCATGAACTCTTCTAGCAGCCTATTTGTGT
Source organism: Viscum album (assembly GCA_963277665.1). Classification (NCBI taxonomy): domain Eukaryota; kingdom Viridiplantae; phylum Streptophyta; class Magnoliopsida; order Santalales; family Viscaceae; genus Viscum; species Viscum album. The sequence goes on from OY728140.1 coordinate 350,741,652, forward strand.
CCATATCAAGGCCGAACAACTGACTTCTATACCCCCAGAGCACCCTAGAATACTCATAGGTGAAGAATATGTGATGCACGTAATCTTTATCCTTTAGACATATGTGGAAAGATGAGACTAGATAATGTCCATCCCTCATCATTTGGTCATGTTTTGGAAATCTTCTTTTCTAAATTCTCCATAGCAGAATATAACTAGAGGGATCGATGGAATGTACCTTGAATTTGGACACGCATGATGAATCCATGCTAGAGCTTTCACTATTGATATTGTAGTACTCCTTGGTATTGAATTATCCATTTTTGTTCGGATTCCAGATAAGTGTGCCAATGCCCCTGAATACATGGATTTGAATGTCCATAATAGACTGAAAAGGTATAAAGTCAGGGTTGTTAAATTGTGTCAATAATTCAGCAATATTCATCTACATTATATCAGGAGGAATGTTTCTGCAGTCATTTAGAGGTCTGTCAAGACAACACGTATCATGTTGAGATCATAATGCTTCATAACCATTAATTTTGTATTTCCCCTAATATCATTAAAATATTTCTTGACTGAGGGCCATACAGATGACCATAGATGGTGGGGGTATCCATCTAGAAGATTTCCCTTAAATATTCTTAACAAGTAGTTGTAGGAGGGATCATCAGTATATATGAGGTTCATTGTGAATTTGGTTATATGACCATCATTAAAAAAAGTAATATCATTGATGCCATGTCCCCCCATTTTAATGGTCTTGATGCATTCCTTCTCTGAGTTAGTATTTATTTTCATTCATGAATAGATGAGGTCCAAATAATGTTTTAGATCATTCAATGCAGCTCCTTGATTAGACTTCTTGGCCATTTGTAAATATAAAAGGAGTAAATAAAATTAGAAGTGATGACTGAGTTAACAAGGAATACCCTCTTAGATTGAGACATGGATTTCCATTTCAATCTCTCAAGTTGATTGATGATGCCAGAACATATTCCTCTAAGGTATTATGTTAAAGGTTTCGGTGCATGGGAAATATGGAGGAACTCAAAACATCAAAACATCAGTTGATTTGACATTGTGTTGTGCCATTTCCCAAAACATGATAACCATATACCCACATAAAAAAACCCCCATAGAATTTTCCTTATATTAACACCACTCAAACCCTAAATTTTATGTCCCGACTCAATAACCAAACACCTAGCTCCATCCATGATGCTTGCAGTTTCACCCCCACTGCTCTTCTCTTTCACCCCTCTACCTCTAAACCTTTAATATCTTACCCTCTATCCCAATGGAATCATCTGATGCTTCACTGCACCGGGCACCGATGGTCAGACAAAAGAGACTCCATGTCATCCCAGTATTTGGGATCTTTGTCTCGAGGAATCCCTCAACACCCACCACGCACTAGTTCATTTCATTTTATTAACAAAAATTATTCTGATATAATGTAAATAAAAAAAGGAATTCCAAATATAAATTAATGGGAAAAGAATTTCCCAAAGTACCATGATGCCTCGACTTGGGTTTTGTGGTATAAGATAGTGTGTAAAACAATGTCACCCTTAAAAACCAATGGAAAAGAGCCTTCTACAGACAATTATACTAAATACGCCCTCCGAAAAGGCATCCTCCTATATACCTTTTAAATATATTTTTTTAAAAAAAATTATTTTTGTTTTTGTGTGCATATATAAATATATATATATAAACACAACAAAACAAACATAAAAATTAAATAGTATTTAATTATTTTTAAATAACTATATGGATAATGTTGTTATTAATTAAAATATAATTACTAATAATTTCAAATAGTGAATATAAATAATATATTTATTAATATATTTAATTTTATATTTAAAAATAATTAGTAATAATTTATTATCTAATCAAAATTAGTTATTTTTTATTATTTTATTTAAGAATATTATTGTTATTATTATAATTATTTATTATTATATAATAATATTTTTTTCATGTAAATTATTTTTTGTTTATTATTTTTAAGACTAATAATACAATTAATAATAATGATGATAATGATCTTACACATAATAGTATTATTATTAAATATTATTATTATTATTAAGTAATGGATTAATTACTATAACTTCATAAAAATGATATATTTATTATATTTATTATTAACAATAAGAAGAAAATATTAATTATTTTTATTTGACTAATTAATAATAATATTATTATTATTAATTCATATATTATTATTAAAAATGAATATTTTTATTTTTGTATGGAATAATTTTCATTTTTAGTAATTTTATATGTTTAAAGTTAATTTCTTAAATTTCATATAAAATCGAACTAAAATTTACATTTAATAAGCTTTTAGAGTTTGTCACTAATTTTAAATTCCAAATGCTATGTTTCTTAAAACATTGTTTTGTATCATCTATATTATTGTCTATTTATTATTTTAAACCAAATATTCTTATTTTTAGTTATTTTTTATGTGTTTAGTATAGGTTTTAAATTTCATTTTTATTGTATTTATAGTTTATTTTTATAAGATTTCGAATTCACCTACTTGAAACACACACAAAACTTATTTTTTTTCAAGTAGGAAACTTTTGAAGCCTATAAAATATACGCTATAAGTACAATCTCAATGAAACTTAAAACATAGATTAAAAATATAAAAACTGGTAGAAAAAATCATAAATATAAAAAATAAAAACTAATTTTCATGACACAAACTTTATTGAATTAAAAAATTACATTTACACTTCAAAAAAATTATGAGCATAAAATACAAAATATATAAGATATAAATGAATTTTAAAACATTGATTGTAAAAATAAAAATATTTTGAAAACAAAATTAAAGTAAAAATTTGTTTTTAAAAAATAACAAAAATAAAGATTGGTGTAAAATTAAGTTTGAAGTAAAAATGTTCTATTTTGAAAAAAAAATTGTGCGATTTAAATTATTTTTCATCAATTATTTATAAGAAATTAATTTCATTTTTCAATTATTTTTTATATGTCCATTTAGTGTGTCATATTTTATAGGCTATCAAAATCACCCAGTTGAAACATTATTATGTTTCATGTTGGTGACTTTGGAGGCCTATAAAATATCAACTATAAGTACATTTTAAATGAAACATAACACATGGATTAAAGATATAAAAATAACTGAAATGTAAATGAAATTAATAAATATTACAAAAAAAATTAATTTACAGGATACAAATGACTTATGGATCATTTTACTAATATATCAAAACAATCCAAATGTGTTTACTCTATTTTGAAAATGTCACTTGTATTTTTTATTAAAATATCATTTTAAAATGAAAACACAATATTTCGGTTATACTAGTCACATCATGTTTCAGTTTTATGTGATACTGATTCCTATACATCTCAAATGACTTTTGAATAATTATCATCAATTACTAAGATAATGGAAGTGTGTTTTATTTGTTTTCAGTAAGTGATACACATTTTGAACTAAAATGCCGATTTTAAACAGATAATGAACACTTTGAGTCATACTGAGAACACTGTATATCAGTATGTTTTGCAGCTAATTTCTACATGTCATAAATGACTTATAGATCATTGTTCTGAATAATCAAAACAAGAGGAATGTGTTTTCTCAGTTTTGAGTATGTCACATGTCTTTTTTACTGAAATCAATGTTGATTTTAAATAAAAATACACACATTGAATCACATTGATCACACTGTGTACCGGATTGAGGAGGAGATGATTACTACCTAACACAAATGATTTATGTATCATTTTCATAGTGTATCAAAATAATACGAACATGTTTTCTCAGTTTTTAGTCCGTCACTTTTCCTTTTTACTAAAATTAATGTCGATTCTAAATAAATAGGCATATTTGGAGTCATATTGGTCACACTATGAGTCTAATTGAGGTTAGAAATATTCTTAAACATCAAAAATGACTTATAGATTGTTTTATTAAACTATCAAGACAATAAAAATGATTTTTCTTTGTATTTTGGGTGATACTTGTCAATTTTACTAAAATTAATATCGATTTTAAATAAAAAGACACACTTAAAGTCATGCCAGTCACACTGTGTGTCAGATTGAGGTGAGGATAATTCTAACTCATCAAAAAATGACTTATAGATCATTTTTATAAAATAAAAAAACAATCCAAATGAGTTTTCTCAGTTTTGAATATGTCACTATTTATTTTTACTAAAATTAATGTCCATTTAAATAAAAAACACACTTGGAGTCATATTAGACACAATGTGTGTCATATTGAGGTTAGGATAACTCCTATATTTCAAAAATGATTCTAAGAAAACTTTTAGAATATTTTATGTCAATTGGATATAGGTTTCTATGGTTTTTACTATCAAACACACATTTTAGCATTTTAGATTACTCAAACAGTTTTTTCATTCATCTCAGAAAAACAACATGTTATATTGACGCACATTCAGTTCCTAAAATCTAAAAATCAATCTACTATTATTTTTAGTGATTTCACAGTAATCAGAACTCATTTGCATGCCTTTCCCAATATGGGGAACGTTTTAAAAGACTATCATTTTCTAAAAACACTTTATTTAGTTTGTTCGAGCACATCAAATGTCATATTAACACGACATCTTCTCAAAAATATCAAAAATATTTCTAGTAAATCATTCATAATATTTCATGTCAATTAGAAAAAATTTCTATGTTATTAACAATCAAGCACATGTTTTAGCATTTTAAATTACTCAAACATCAATTTCAATCATATCAGGAAAACAACTCCTTGAATTGAAGCACTATAACTTCCTACAACCCAAAAAAAATATTTGGTTTTTATCTTATGATTTTATTGAAATATGAGATCATTTCAACATCTCTCCCTCTATGTAATTCATTTTTAAAAACCATCATTTTCTTAAAACACCCTATTTAGTCTGTTCGAGCACATCCTTCATCAAATTAACATGTCATCTTCTCGCACATGTAAAAATTAATTCAAAGAATAGTTTCATAAGAGTTCACATCAATTAAAAATCTTTTTTCTATGTTTTTATCAATTGAACTCATGTTTTAGAGTCTTAAATTAATGAAACTGCATTTTGGGACGTCTCGGGTAAACGAAACCACTGTTTGACATTTTTTGGGTTCCTAAAATTCAAAAATCAATATGCAGTTGTTGTTTTGTGATTTCAAAATAATCAAAGTTCATTTGGTTAACTCTACCATTGTGTTTCATGTTTTCAAAGACCAAAAGTTTCTAAAAAAAACTTATTTAATCAGTTCGAGCACATCGTGCGTCGGATAAATATGTCATCTACTCACATCTATCAAAAATATTTATGAGATATCTATCGTAAGATTTCAAATTAATTGGACATCATTTTTTTGTTTTTAACTGTAAAACACACATTTTAGTATTTTTAATTACCAACTTTTATTTTTATTTAAAATTGTAATTTTTTAGTAAAAAAAACAAGTAACATACTCAAAATCGATCAAATGATTTTGGATTATTTTGATACTTTAGGAAAATGATCAAAAAGATATTTTTATGGTTATGAGTCATCTTAACCTCAATCTGATACATGGTGTGCTTGATATGACTCAAAGTGTCCGTTATCAGTTTAAAATTGACATTTTAGTTCAAAACATGTGTGACTCAATAAAAACTATGAAAACACATTCATATCCTCTTGATAATTTATTATAATGATTCATATGTAATTTTTGACATGTAGGAATCATTCTCATGTTAATACAGAAAACGATGAGACAGGTATAAGTGTGTGTTTTTAGTTTAAAATGACATTTCTTTAAAAACACAAATGACATACTCTAAAATAAGAAAAAACATTTTAATTGTTTTGATAGTTTACGAAAATGATATATAAGTCATTTTTGATGTGTACGAGTCAGTCACACTTCAATTTGTTACACAGTGTGCCTGGTATGACTCAAAGTGGTCGTTGTTAGTTTAAAATTGACATTTTAGTTCTAAATGTGTTTCACTCACTACAAAATAATAAAATGCGTTCATGTTCACTTTATGATTTAGGAAAATGATTCATAGGTAATTTTTGACTTGTAGGAATTAGTATCATGTCTAACTGACACACGATGTGACCGTCATTCCTCAAAGTGAGTGGTTTCAATTTTAAATGACATATTAGTAAAAAACACAAGTTACATACTCAAAATTGATCAAACACACTCGAATTGTTTTTTATAATTTCAGAAAATGATCCATAAGTCATTTTTGACATATAGAAATTGTCAACACCTCAATATTATACAAAGTGTTCCCATTATGACTCAAAGTGTTTGCAATTTGTTTAAAATTGACATTTTAGTTCAAAACATATGTCCGTCACTAAAAACCAAGAAAACATGCTCCCAATATCATGTTAATTTCGGAAAATTATTTATAAGTCATTTGTGAGATGTAGATATCAGTCTCACATAAAAGTGATACGTGATGTCATTAGTATAACCCATAGTAATTGTTTTAATTTTAAAATGAAATTTAAGTAAAAAACGCAAGTGATATGCTCAAACTAAGAAAACACCTTCAGATTATTTTGATACTTTAGGAAAATGATCCATAGGTCATTTATGTAATGTAAATTATTTTTGGTTTCATATATTTATAAAATTATTTTACTTTTCAGTTATTTTTTATATTTTTAATCCATGGGTTATGATTCATTTGGAATGTACTTATAGTTTATATTTATAGGCCTCAAAAGTCAAAAACTTGAATTATAATAATGTTTCATGTATGTGATTTTGAGCACATATAAATTATAAATTATAAATTAAATATAAATAAAAACAAAAAAATAGATATATAAAAAATAATTGTAAATGAAAATAATTTCATAAAAATAATTGGTGCAAAATAATTTCAATCGAACAAAATAATATTTTTTAAGAGATAACATTTGTACTTATATTTTTTTTCAATAGACATTTTATTGTCATTTTTTAAATTATTTTTTTACATTTAATTTAATTTCAAAAAAATTTATTTGTACAGTCATTTTTTTAAATTTCATTCATAACTTATTTATTTCATATTTTATGTGTGTAAATTTTTTTAAGTGTAAACGTTATTTTTTTAATCAATAAAGTTTTTGTCATGTAAATTACTTTTCTTTTTTTATATTTATGTTTTTCTTATTTTCAACTATTTTTAATATGTTTAATCAATGTTTTTATTTTTATTGAGATTTTACTTATACATTATATTTTATAGGATTCCAAAGTCACCTACATGAAACATAATAATTTCTCTTGTGTTTTAACTAGGCAAATTTGAAATCTTGTAAAAAATAAACTATAAATACAATCAGAATGAAATTTAAAACATAGAGTAAACATATAAAAAATAATTAATTTTAAGAATATTTTCATCAAAATGATAAAAAGAAAATAATATATATGATACAAAACAAATTTTTTTAAAAACATAACATTTGGATTATAAAATATAAATTACTTTCAGATTCTAAATGAAATTTAAGAGATGAACTTAAAACACATAAAATAATTCAAAATAGAATTAATTTTATAAAAATATAAATAAAAAAATTTAACTTTAGTAATAATATTTGACTTAATAATAATACTAATACTATAATTAATTATTTATATAAAATAATTAATATTTTCTACTTATTAATAATAGTAAATATAATTAATATATTATTTTTATGAAGTCATAATAATTAATCTATTACTTAATAATAATAATTAATAATAATCCTATAATACATGACCATCATCAGAATTATTAATAGTATTATTTTTCATAAATATAATGAAAATTTTTTTTTACATGAAACAAAATATTCTTATCATTATTCTTAAATAAACTAATAATAAAATTAGTAATATTTATTACATGATTAATTATTACTAGTTATTTTTTCATATAAAATTATATATATTTTTATTTAGTTTATTGATATTCACTATTATAAATTATTAGTAGTTATATATTTATAATTAATTACATTATCCATCTAATTAATTAAAAATAATTAAGTACTTTTAATTTTTAATTTTATTTTGTATATATATATATATAACTTTTAAAAAAAGTATATAGGAGTAAACCTTTTAGGAATACGTCTTTAGTAGAATTGTCTTGAAGAAGGATATTTTCCATTTAGGGCCTTCTTCCATTGGTTTTTAAGAGAGGACCTGTTTTACACAGTGACTTATACCATAGATAGCACTATATGTTTTTGACAAAGGAAGATGATATATAAATTACGGAGATCAGAAGATACAATGTCATGCAACCATGACTAAAAATGATCAATCCATATAAGATTCGTGCCAGAAAGGACACAGAATCTAGATGATGGGTTGTTGCTTTTCCATCCCTTTTGTTGAAAGATAAGGAGCAGGTTGTGAAGCTTTGGCTGAGAGACTGGATTTTCTGGATGAGGAAGCCAAAATATTAGAGGCCCTCATCATAAATCCTAACAGCGTTGATGATGGTGAGACAATACGATTTAATGTGGAAATATTCCCATCCAAAATCGTTTTTAAAAGAATGTTGGGAAAGAACATCGTAGGATTTAGAAACAATGGGATCCCATATTGCGTGCTTTGATTCATGTTTCGGAGCAATGATTTGGCCATGATGGTCCTAGGACAAAAGTCTAATTCCAATAACTTCATCCATGTAGAGAGACGCATTGATATTAATCTTAAGGATCTATTCTGGGGGTGGGAACCATCGTGAAACAGCTGTATGAGTTCCAAAGAGCCCATGCCGATCTGAGTCCCTAGTCCACCCCTAAATCCAAGAAGAAACCCATTCAGTACAGAATCCATAAAGATTTTCTATTTGAATAAAGATGAAGTCATTTCTTCGAACCCATATGATCCAAGACACAATGCGCAATGATGAAACTTTATCAGCATAGAATGAAGAAGACCATAACATCCGTAGTGCAGAAAGGTTTGTCACCATATCCAGTATAAGCTCCCTAACAGATCCTCAAGGAATCCAGATATCCTCCATCCTCAGGCACTGGATGATCGCATGCAGCGGAGATTCCATTACACTAGATAAAAGGAGTCATTTCTTGTTATTCCTAACATGGTGGAAAGCGAGGAATTACATGGTGGTAAGAATAACAGTGAAAACCTGCCAGCAAAAAGAGTGGATGTTCAGGGGGGACATTAAGATGCCAAAGGGTTTTCAAAAGACCCCCTTTCTTCGAACTGATCATCAAAAGTGAGTCTATATTCAGACTTCACTGTACGGGATCCATAAATTTCGTTTCTCTAAAAGAAATAGTCTTTCCCCATATCCATGACAGTGGGGATGCTAATAATAATCCTTTTGTCCCATTTGTTAAACCACAAATTGATTTTTTCCATACACCACCCAATCCATTGATACTCAAACAAGCAATGAATTGTGGTATTCTCATAGTTAGGAAAGGCTGGGAAAGTATCATGCATTCTATCTTTATCAATCAATTAGGTAATAGTCTAAATGTTAACTTTCATACAATCCCCAATCCTACAACCCTACCCTTTATTAAGTAAATTTTGTGATCCCCAAAGGCTTCTCCATAGAAAGCTGGGGTGAGGGCCAAGAGAGGAGTTCTATAACTCCGAGTGGGGGAAATATTTTTCACAAAGGATCCTCACACATAGAGAAAATGGGTAAGTCATGAGGCTCCAACCCTATTTGGCCAAAAGGGAATCATTGAAGAGATAGAGCTCTTGAAATCCCATGTCTCTGCCTGATTTTGGGGTGTAGAATGATATCTATCCAATCCATTGTATTTTGTTTCTTCCATTGTTATGACCCCACCAGAAGTTAGCAATGCACGAGTGAATTTGGTCAACAATCACACTAGGAAGCTTAAACAGGGAAATTATATAGTTGGGGATGGACTGAAGAGCGGCCTTGATGAGAGTTTCCTTAACCACCTTAGAAAAGCTTTTTGGAGTCCAACCTTGGATTTTTTCTTGGTTTTATCCACCTAAGATGAGAATATTTCTTTTTTTAATCATCTGAATAGCATTGGAACTCCAAGTTATTTTTTGTGCTTATCGACCATTTGAATACATGTAGTGAGACAAATCTATACTCTCTTGGTTGTTGGGACACCATAACTGAACGATATTTCCATATTTCCTTGATTGATCTCTTGTCTAGAGGCCCTCTCATAAAGGTGGATCACATGGTAGATAGTTATGTATTCATTATGAGTATATCTGGAGAATAATAGGAAGTCATCTGCAAAGAGAAGGTGAGAAACAGGTGGGTCAGCCTAGAAAACCTTTGTCCTATGAATCAAATTTGAAAAAAGTGCCAAATAAATGAGGTTAGAAAAAACATAAGCCACCACAACGAAGAGAAAGAGGGAGAGTGGATCTCCCTAGAGAAGGCCTCTCATGGAAAAGAAGCCTTGGGTGATTCCACCATTGATGTTAATCTCGAAAGATACAGATGAAACACATTGCATAATCATATCATTCTATTTTGAGTAGAAACCCTTTTTTCCACAACGAACCGGAGTAAGTTCCATTCCACCCAATTGTAGGCCTTTCCTGTGTCTAGTTTCTAGGCCATAGTAACTCTTTTTGTAGAAGATCATGTTTTCATAGAATGAAACACTTCGTGTTCCATAATGGTGTTGTATGTGATAATCCTCTTTTCTACAAAGTCACTTTGATTTTCAGAGATGATAGCAGGTAACCATGTGTGAAAAAAATTGTCCAAAACCCTTGAGAAGATCATGTAGGATACATTTCAGAGACATATTTGCTTGAATTCTGAATCCTGGGGGAGGGGGGGTTTCCTAATATTTGGGATGAGGGTAATAATAGTCTCATTAATAGAGGATATATTGATTTCCCCATCCCAAGTACTTTTCATAAGAGTTCACATGTCAGGGATGAGAATGTACCAGTATTTTTTAATGAAAAGATCATCGAATCCATCAGAAAGATTTTGTGGAAAGGATATTTTTAAGAGCCTAAAAAATCTCATCATCCAATAAATCTTTTGTGAGCTGATTGTTCATTTCATTGGTGATAACATGTTTTATTAAAGACTCAATATTAGAAGGAATTATGTAATCTCCTGCAGTATAGAGTTCATGAAAATAACATGAAATAATGTCATGGATACCTAAAATATTGGATACAGTTCTTTCATTAGGGTGAGAGAGGCACTGATTATCCAATAAAAAACATATGTTGATTACATTTTAATGGTATTAAATGTTTATTTTTGATCTTATGGGCCTGAGTTAGTGGATTTTAATTTTGAACATCCATTCTCATCATTTGTGCACTTCATGCCTAATATGCACGAATTTAGGCTCAATGTTTCATCTTATTTTAAAGAATGTAATTATCCATATTATAATTTCATATTTTGTTAAATGGATATACACTTAAAAATTAACATTTTTCATTCAAGGATCAATGGAGGATTCATAAAGGATGGTGGGGGTATTTGGCGATGAAAGAAAACAATTTTGGAGAAGGTGGATGGGATATCATCCCACTGATGAGAATGTTGGGCCCACAAAACAGGTCCAATGAAGCCCAAATTTTATGGGAGGTTATAATCCATATAGTGTAACAAATCATTCTTCTATATCTAGTGCTAATTCGTCCTACATGGTGGTGATTAAGGCAGCCCATGTTAAAGATACAATTCTGGGCCAGATTTTGCGGCCCAGAAAAACATCCCACCATTTAAATCATATCTCACTAACAGAATATTATTTTGGGCGGAAATTTTACATGATGTTAGGGTAAATCCAGGGATTCATTTAAGTCTTTTATTTCCCACTCCAATTCGGCCTTCTATAAGGTTCTTTTGGCGTTTCTTTCCGGTGGATGCAAGCTGGATGCCACTTCGGGGCATGAATTGGAAAGTCACATCTCCATTAATTGTGCACCCACCTTTCCCCACCACAATTAATTAAAGGCACGTAGGATGAAAGGGGATCTGACAAAGACTTCCAAAATTCCTATTTAATGCAGAAGGGGTGGAGTATTTGAAGGATCTGTGAGCTTTTTTTTATTGTAATGTTATTATTCCAATTTGTCTTTGTAGCATTTTTCCTTCTCATGTAAGTTGTTTGAATCACCTTAGTTTTCAATAAAAGTTCTTTTTATTCGATTTTTTTGTTCTTATTCATATCACCTTGATACTGTTTCCTCAAGGTGTGAACTTTTTTATAACAAACCATGTGATTTTGTTCACACAATGGTGGAGTGATCATTATTTTTGTTGTTTTTACTTCTTCAATTCCACCCTTGTAAATCTACTTTCCGCTTCCGTTGAAAAAATGTCATCAATGGAGGGCTAACTCATTTATGGGTTGATCCAAGAGAGTATCAAGGGGATGGATTGGATGTTATTTCTCACTCTCAAAATTTTATTAATTTCATTTATTTGAGTTTATTTCATTAAATGATTTTCTCTCTTCCTCTTCCTTATAGAATTTATTCCCCCCAATTTTATGTTCTAATTAGACCCTTTACCTTGGAGTACTCATGAAAATGATCCTATAAGTGTATAGGTGATTATCATGTGTTTGTGGTGGTGTTTAATCAGTAATTTATGAGGGTAGTATAAATTTATTTCATGAATCCTTCTCGAGTTATTGAAATTGAAATCGTAAAAAAAAGGAATTCATCCAATCCACCCCAAGAAATAACCTTGGATCAACTCATTTTCTCATAATTTGAATTCGCATACATATCTTAGTGTTCTTTTAAAACCATATAAAACCAACCCAAGTTGGTCAGTTCATAGCAAAAAATCCATCTCTTTTTATTGTGTTCCTAAGGATCTTCTTAGGTCTCTGAGGATTGGAATACTCAAGCTACACTGCAAGCGACCGCTTAACCCTTTAAACTAGGGTAAATTTTGGCGAAATCAAATTTTGGCGCCGTTTCTAGGGACCAAGTAAGTTCCTTGGACCAAAACCTTCTTTCCTCACCCCCATTCTTCTATTCTCACCCAATATCTCTTATATTTTCCCTTTCTCGCTTTTTTTTCTTTTGGTGCATGTCCGCCTACACCCGCGATAACTCAAACAGACTAGTTAGGGTGGGATGTCATTGGATAGAGGAGTCAAGTACACCATTGGATCCAAATCTTCCTAATACCCCAGAGTCAAAGATCGAGTCAATTTCAATGGAGGGTTTTCAATGAAACTAACTCATAAACCTGGGTGGGAACCAAAATGGAAATCCAAATGAGGCAGCCCCAAATTTGGGGAATTCAGTCGATCAAACCATGAATGACTACCTTACACCTACCTAGACCAATGAAACCTCTTTCCTTAGGCATGCTATCCTAGGAGATGTACACTAAGTCTTTAAACCTCATGTCATAAACCACCTTCCAACCTTTCATGGGATGGAGTCAGAAATGCTTTACCTTCATGTCAAGGAGTTCAATGACATTGTTGAAACCATGTGATCACCACACCAACTTGAGTTAGCTAAGATGAGGCTCTTTCCTTTATCACTTAAGAATCGAGCAAAGAACTGGTTAAATAATCCGAGACCTTCATAAATCCACTCTTGGGACCAACTGCAAAGAGAATTTTACAAAAAATACTTCCCCCATCACAAAACCATTGCACTAAAAAAGAGCATCCAAAACTTTTTTGAAAAAGAGGGAGAGTCATTTTATGAAACATTGGACAGGTTCAAAGACACCCTAAACATGGTTCCACACTATGGTTTTTCTATTCCTGAATAAGTGAGAATTTTTTATGAAGGTTTAGTCCCAGGGAAAAAATAATTCATTGACATGATGCGTAATGGGACCTTTAAAAATAAATCCCAAAATGATGCTTATGACTATCTAGAAATCCTTTCTAAACAAAACCAAACATGGGGAACATCACCTTATTCTGAAAAGCCCCAAAGAACTGTTGGAATGCAAACACTATGAGAAGAGGAAAGACTTAGGGTGAAACTTGCAGCACTCTCTAGGAAGGTTGAAGAGATATACCATAGGAAAATCCATGAAATCCAATCTTTAGACCCTGGTTTCACAATCTGTGACAAACATGACCACACAATAGACAACTGCCCAACTATTCCATCCATCAAGGATGTTATTTTAGGAGGACCACCTGCTGATGTCAATTCCCTAAACTTTCGAAATCCCTAATACCCAAACACATTCATCCCAAGGTATAATGACCACCCAGGCTTCCGATGGAAAGATAACCAACAACCTAGCCAACCACAAGGACCAAAACCCTACCCTACACAAAATTTTCAAAACCATAACCAATTCCAACCACAACCAGTCCAATACCAACATCCTACACTCCAATACCATCCATCCTCCAAAATATCCCCCCTAGGATAAACCAGTCTTCTCAAGCACCAACCCAAACTATTCCACAAATCCTAATAGAAAAACTGTGCAAACAAATGGACAAAATGAACACAGAATTCTCTTCCCTCAAACAAGAACTCCAAACCATCGAAATGGGAAAGGCACCCATGCCTAATCAGGTGGTACCATCCTCAAATTTAAGGGTATATTCAAGTTGTAATCAAACAATTCATGAATAAATAAAGGTTGTGATTGTTTTAAGAAGTTGGAAATCAATTAAGAAACCTGAACAACTAATGTAGAACCCATATGAAGATTCAAACTTGGATGATAATTCAAATGAACCAAATGATCAAACTGAAAAACATGATAAAATTTTCAATGAAACAACTCTTCAACAAACTACCCCACAACCTGCACCATTTCCTCAACACATGAGGGGAAAACCAATCCTGAATTGAGTGAAACATTGAGGGAAATATTCTCACAAGTCAGGTTGAACATTCCACTCTTCGATGCAATTAAAACCTTTCCTACATACTCAATGTACCTTAAGGACTTGTGCACCTTTAAAATAAAATTTTCACATAAAAACCAAGTCCTTTTGGCTGCTAATGTGAGTAACATCATTCAAGGGACCATTCCTCCTAAGTTGAAAGACCCGGGTTGCCCTTACATCAATGTTGAACTAGGAGAGAGAAGAGGCGTCAAGGCCTTATGTGACCTAGGTGGTAGTGTAAATATCATACCCTATGCTGTGTACTTCCAATTAGGCCTAGAAGAGCTCTATCCCACATCTTTCACACTTCAACTTTCTAATCATAGCATTAGGGTTCCAAAGGGGATTTTAAATGACGTTCTGGTAAAGGTTGAAAACTTCATCTAACCTGCTGACTTCATTGTCCATGAAAACCTTCCAAACTTAGTAAATAAGGAACAAACCCCAATCATCCTTGGTCATCCTTTCCTTGGAACAATCAACTCTGTTATCCGAGTTCAAAATGGGAACATGACCATCACCTTTGGAAGCATGAGTCTAGACTTAAACGTCTATAATGAAAGCTCACAAATATGGGATGATGAGGAAATTCATGAAGTAAACATGATAGGAAGCATTGATAATGAATCCATATAACATCAAGGAATATTTGATCGATGTTTAAGTCAGGATGATATTGATTTCCTTTTTTCACATGAAGGAAGTTTATCTCCTTGGCTTGAATCATTTTTAAATTTCTCTTATGATGAAGTCTTAGGTCCAACGATCAGTGAAACCTTTCAGGAAACCACTTTCATGGAGACCAATCAAACTTCCTTCCCTAAATCTGATCAAACCAATCATGTAGATGAAATTTCTACACATGGGGATTCGATTCTATCTAAAACTCCAGGAAACAAAATCGATCTTGATCCAATGTCCCATCCTTCTGCTGAAATTTTGAACCCACCCGATCTTGAATTGAAGGAACTTCCCATTACACTCAAGTATGCCTTCCTAGGGGACAATAAAACACAACCAATTGTCATTTATACTTCTCTTGAATCCAATCATGAGAGGATGCTTTTAGATGTCCTTAAGAAACATAAGAAAGCCATTGGTTGGACCCTGTCTAATATTCCTATGATTAATCCACTAATATGGACTCATAGGATTGTTCTAGAATCTGATTCAAAGCCATTTTGTCAACCTCAATGGAGACTAAATCCTAATCTCATGGAGGTAGTATAGAAGGAACTTCTGAAATTGTTAAAAGCTAGTATCATCTATCCTATAGTTAAGAGTGAGTGGGTGAGCCCAATAAAAGTGGTTCCCAAGAAAGAAGGAATCACATTGATAACCAATAAGGATGGAGATATTCATCCAACTAGAGTGAGTAGTGGATGGAGGGTCTGCATTGACTATAGAAAGCTAAACTCGTTCACCAAGAAGGACCATTTCCCCTTACAATTCATTGACCAAGTCCATGAGAGAGTGGAAGGTCATGAGTTCTATTGTTTTTTAGATAGGTACTCAACGTAAAATCAGATTGAGTTCTCCCTAGAGGATCGAGGGAAGACTACATTCACCTGTCCATTCGACACCTTTTCCTTCAAACGCATGTCGTTCGGGTTATGCAATGCCCCTGGAACCTTCCAGCGGTGCATGAAGGGAATCTTCTCAGATATGGTTGGTGATTTTCTTCAGGTCTTCATGGATGACTTCTCTGTCTTTTGGGGATACATTTAAAGTATGTATTAGGAATGTAAATAGAGTTTTGTCTAGATGTGAGGATAAAACTCTCATCCTAAACTGGGATAAATTCCATTTCAGGGTAAAGAAAGGACTTTTCCTAGGCCATCTAGTCTCGGGTAGGGGTATTGAAGTTGATAAAGCAGAGGTTGACATCATTCGTCACCTTCCATCACCTAGAACTATTAAGAAAGTGAGGCCTTTCTTAGGACATGCTTGTTTCTATAGAATATTCATCAAGGTCTTTAGTTCAATCTCTCGTCCCCTTTGTGCTCTCCTAGTAATGGATGCACCATTTGTTTGGACAGAAATCTATGATGGTTCATTATCAACGCTTAAATTCTCTCTCACCTCTCCTCCCATTATGAAGTCTCCAAAATGGAACCTTCCATTCAAACTCATGTGTGATGCGAGTGACATCGTTGTAGGTGTTTTCTTAGGACAATGATGTTAGAAAACTCCTTATGTAATTTCTTATGCAATCAACTCCTTAAATTATTCCCAAATCAACTACACCACCATTGAGAAGGAGTTACTTGTTGTTGTTTTTACCTTAGGAAAGTTTAGGTCCTACCTCTTAGGACCCCCCATCACTGTGTTCACGGACCATTCTGTGCTGAAATACCTATTCCAGAAACAAGATACTAAGGCTAGACTGATTAGGTGGGTCCTTCTCTTACCAGAATTTGACCTCACAGTCAAGGAAAAAAAGGTTGTTGAAAATTTTGTAGTTGAACATCTCTCTAGGATAGAATTTAATGAAAAATCATCTCACCTTGATGTGTCTGATTTATTCCCTGATGAACACTTACACTCTTTGAGTGACTACCCATGGTATGATGACATTTCCAACATATTAGTTACAAGAGTCATTCCAAAATTCTTAGGGACTAAAGATATAAGGAAATTCTTTTTTGATGTCAAGAACTATGTGTTCGATGATCCATACCTCTATACGTTCTGCCTTGACCAATTCATTAGGAGGTGTGTCCCAGAATCTGAAAAAGAGTCTATCCTTAAATACTTTCATAGTGAAGCATGTGGAGTTCACTTTTCTTCAAAGAAAACTTCTTCTACGGTTCTTCAGTGTGGTGTCTTCTGGCCCACCCTCTCAAGGGACTCCTACACATTTTGCCAAAGCTGTCCTAGGTGTCAACAAGTAGGGTCTATCACAAAAAGGAATCAAATGCCACTCACTCCCATCATAGTGATTGAAATATTTGATTGCTGGGGAATAGATTTCATGGGACCCTTCCCAAACTCTAGGGGATATCTGTACATCCTATTAGCTGTTTATTACGTCTCAAAATGGTTTGAGGTCATTCCCACCAAGACTAATGATCATCAAGTTGTGATCCATTTCCTAAAGGATCATATCTTTTCTGTATTTGGAATTCCAAGTGCTATAATTAGTGATCGTCGAACCTATTTCTGCAACCACCCATTCTCTTCACTCATGTCTAAGTATGGTATTTCTCAGAAATTTTCCACTGCATACCATCCTCAAACCAACAGTCAAGATGAGTCAGAAAATATGGAAATTAAGAAAATTCTTGAAAAAACTGTCAATCCCTCGGGGAAATATTGGTCCGAGAAACTCTTAGATTCCATTTGGGAATATCGAAATACTTTCAAAACTATCCTAGGCATGTCACTGTATATATTTGTTTATGGAAAAGCATGTCATTTACCAGTTGAAATTGAGCATAAGGCCTTTTGGGAAATAAAAAAAATGTACTTTGAAATCTCATTGGCTGAAACAAAAAGGAAATTATATCTTAATGAACTCGAGGAAGTTAGGATGGAGGCTTATGAAAATTCAAGGATCAATAAATCTAAAGTTCAAGCCTACCAATCTAGGAATCTCAATGTCAAACACTTTGAACTAGGAAAATGTGTGCCCTTGTATAGTTCAAAACTTCATCTACACTCGGGAAATCTAAGGTCTAGATGGTCCGATCCATACCTAGTGCAATATGTGTACCCTCATGGGGAAATAGAGATTTAGAATCCCACAAGTGGTCATGTCATCAAAGTCAATGGTCATAGGTTAAAACCATTCATTGAGTCATTCAATAAACAAGAAACCAAGGATGATTTAACTGTTCCAACATATGAACTAGAAAAAAATTTGTAGATTTAGGGTCTATGTCGGGCTAACGACGTTAAAAAAAAGCACTGTATAGGAGGCAACCTGTGGTTTTCCTGTTTTCAATCATTATGAATCATCTTTTGTTTCCTTCTTCATCATTTTTTTTATTTTAAAAAAAATATACTGTTGACCTTTTCTTATTTTATGATTAAGGATGGGTATGAAAGGGGAGCACCGTATTCATCAGTGTCACATGGTGAGATCCCTGAGTAATACCTTACCTAGAAAATATAAAGAAGATAATGTATCATCAGTTTGATTTAAAAAAATAGATTTTTGACATGTTCTTCTTTTATGAGTAGGGATGGGTATGAAAGGGGAGCACCGTATTCATCCATGTCACGCGGTGTGATCCCTGAGTAATACCTTACCAAGATAATATAAAGAATACAATGTATCATCCGTTTATTTTATATTATTTTATGTTTTTGTAGATATTTAAAAAAATAGACTGTTGACCTGTTATTCTTTTATGAGTAAGGATGGGTATTAAAGGGGAGCCCCGTATTCATCTGTGTCACACGGTGTGATCCTTGAGTAATACCTTACCCAGAAAATTTAAAGAAGGAAATGTATCATCAGTTTTATTTTATAAAAAACAATGAAAACCATAAAAATGTTGATACTTGATATTAAATAAATTGTTGTGTTGTTTGTTTTTTCTGGTTTGTTCTTATTTGTATGGTTCAAAGACTATTTTGGGTGATACATATTCAATCAAGGAGGTGCCTATATCTCCCAAGAGATAAAAGGAGTAATCTGGAGCATCATGAACTTCAACTTCAAAAAACAGGTGAATTTTGTCCATGTTTATTGTTTAAAATTCCTTTTAGAACCCCTCTCATCTACCTCTACCCCTTATAATATTTCTTTTAATTAAACACCGGGGACTACATTATTTTAAGTTGGGGGGGAGGTGAAATAAAAAAATTGATCTTCTGTGTATAAAAAATGCGTGGAAAGAAAAAAAATCATTAACCTTGAACATGATAACACACATTTCAAACTTTGAAATTGGATATCTATGAATTTTGCATGCCTTGATTCTGATTTTAATGCAAGTTTAGGTTCATGTGCATAGATTTTGGAAAGTGCGGTTTTCTGATGGGATTTGTCACCATTATATTTTCATCCATTTATTAAAAAAAACACAATGCACATCCTCTATATTGTGGGGTTTTAGTTTGAGTTCTTGGGGACCCATAATAAATGGCATAGGTTTGGTGATCATTTTAATTTTAACATGAGTATTCAAAAAAAATTGTGCATAGAGAAATGGATTGACCTAATGTGTGGCCTTTGACACTTGGGGATCGTGACTCCATAGTTTTCTGGCCTAGATTTGGGGATTTTATCTCTATTTTTGGTAATTTGAATTTGTTTTTGATTGAGTAAACATGAGATAATTCTCGAGTATGTGAGCTTCACTTGGTGCCCTATGGTCATTGAACCTGGGAGTAATCGGCAAAGTCTTGCTACATGGGTTGACTCGATTGAGTTCAATTTCAATTACCATGGGAAAATTGAAAAAAAACGAAACAAAAATAACAAAAAAAAATTTGAATACTCATATTAATATTAAAATCTCATTCCTCTAAGCGCTTCCATCTTTTCTCCCTTTGAATGAAAATGAACCCCCATGTCTGTTGTGAGGCACAACACTTCGACACACTTAATTGAAATTGGATGAAATATGTTGATGAATTTGAATGAAGGAGTGGGCTTGGGATTGGATTATGCCTCTATACTTAGCTTGTTTTAAATTATTTTTATGGGTTTCATAATTTTTTGGTATGAGGTATTTGGGTGATCAATGTGTATTAAAATGTTTTTGGAAAAGGTCATTCGAATATCGTTTTTGTGAGATATATTTTTCTCGGGACTAGAAAACTCAAGTTGGGGGTGTGATTAGCCAATAAAAACACATATGTTGATTACATTTTAATGGTATTAAATGTTCATTTTTGATCTTATGGGCCTGAGTTAGTGGATTTTAATTTTAAACATCTGTTCTCATCATTTGTGCACTTCATGCCTAATGTGCACCAATTTAGGCCCAAAGTTTAATCTGATTTTAAAGAATGTAATTATCCATATTATAATTTTATATTTTTTTAAATGGATATTACTTAAAACAGAACATTTTTCATTCAGGGATCAATGGAGGATTCATAATTGATGATGGGGATATTTGGCGATGAAAGGAAATAATTCTGGAGAAGGTAGATTGGATATCATCCCACTGATGAGAATTTGGGGCCCACAAAACAGGCCCAATTAAGCCCAAATTTCATGGTAGGATATAAGACATATATAGGAACAAATAATGCTTCTGGATCCTGTTCTAATTCGTTTTACATTGTAGTGATTAATATGGCCCAAGTTGGAGATGTAATTCTGGGCCAGATTCTGCGGCCCAGAAAAACATCCCACCATTTAACTCAAATATCACGAACGAAATATTATTTTGTGCTGCAATTTTACAGGATGTTAGGGAACATACGGGGATTCATTTAAGTATTCTATGGACCACTCCAATTCTGCCTTCTAGAAGGACCTTTCGGCGCTTCTTTCCGGTGGATTCAAGATGGATGCCACTTCGGGGAAAGAATTGAAAAGTCACATCTCCATTAATTGTCCACCCACCTTTCCCCACCACAATTAATTAAAGGCATATGGTATGATGGGAGATCGTCCAAAGACTTCCAAAATTCCTATTTAAGATAGTAGGGGTGGATTATTTGAAGGATCTGTGAGCTTTGTTTTGATTGTAATTTTATTATTCCAAATTGTCTTTGTAGCATTTTTCTGTCTCAGGTAAGTTGTTCGAATCACGTTAGTTTTCAATAAAAGTTCTACTTATTTTCTTGTTCTGTTCTTATTCATATCACCTTGATATAGTTGCCTCAAGGTATTAACTTTTTCATACCAAACTTTGTGATTTTGTTCACACAATGGTGGAGTGATCGTTATTTTTCTTGTTTTTACTTCTTCAATTCCACCCTCGTAAGTCTACTTCCCGCTTCCATTGACAAAATGTCATCAATGGAGGGATAACTCATTTATGGGTTGATCAAAGGGAGTATCAAGGGTCTGTATTGGATGTTATTTCTCACTCTCTAGTGTTATTAATTTCTTTTATTTGAGTTTCTTTCATTAAATGATTTTCTCTCTTCCTCTTCCTTATTGAATTTATTCGCCCCATTTTATGTGCTAATTAGACCCTTTACCTTGGAGTAATAATGAAAATGATCTTGCAAGTGTTTAGGTGATTATCATGTGTTTATGGTGGTGTTTAATCAGTAAGTTATGAGGTTAGTTTGAATTCATTTCATGAATCCATCTCGATTTAATGAAATTGAAATCGTAAAAAAAGGAATTCATCCAATGCACCCCGAGAAATAACCTAGGATCAACTCGTTTTCTGATAATTTTAATTCACATAGATATGTTAGTGTTCTTTTAAAACCATATAAAATCTACCCAAGTTGGCCACTTCATAGCAAAAAGTCCATCCCTTTTTATTTTGTGTCTAAGGATCTTCTTAGGTCTCTGATGATTCGACAACCCAAGCTACACTACAAGCGACCGCTTAACCCTTTGAACATGGGTAAATTTTGGGGAAATCAGGCATGGAATATTATTTTTGTGAGTCCTATCAGAATCCTTCTAAAGAAAGTATTGGTACATTAGGAAATTGTTTTTCCATTAATGAATTTTAGGAATTCCTTCATTTATAAGCAGTGTATCTGAAAAGTATCTAGGCGGAAGGAGTTGAGGATGGTGGAGGGTATAGGATTTGCGAGGGAGAGGGTGATGGAGTGATTTTTTTGGGTTGTGGGTATGGTGTTACCCCATGACCACTCCTCTTATATCCACCTTACCATATTATCCATACTCATCCCATTCATCGATGACCTCTTCGATGTTTTCGTTGACCTCTAGCACCTCTGGTGGTTCATGCTCGTCATTTACAGTTCGTCATCCCTTCCTTTACTACATATAGAAAAAATATTATAATTAAAATTTCATCGCATATGGGATTAGGAGATGTTGGAGAGGCTGTCAGAGTGGAAGAAACCCTACTTTGTTGCTTTCTACCAAACTATCCATGAAAGTTCAGACACCATCCTCATTCTTAATGGACACAATTCTTCCCCACCTCACCAAAATAGTATTTCCCTTCTAAATAAAAGTTTTTTAATTGAAAAACTTGTATGGTTTATTAGGGAAAATAAAATTTTAGTTCCAAAACAGGCAACTAATTAAAATCCTATACATTTTTTCCCTCCTCCTAATATGATTTATTAGGGAATGTGATTTTTTAAATTTTATTTCAATTTGATCCAAAAATATTATTATTTTTTAAACTAAAACCTAATATTATTTTACTTTAGCCCTTAATATGATTTTTTAACTGACACCTAATTGCAGTTTGGGACCAAAATCATATTTTTTAAAATGAAAAGAGATTTTACTTTGGTCCAAAAATATGTAGGCCCTTAACTATAATTAAGGGCCTCTTTTGTTCCTCATTTCCCATGCTTCTTAGTTAATGATATGGATTTGACATAAAAAATATGATGAAGAAATGATTGTGGGGATGCATATAAAAATTTAAAATTTTATTTGAATCATTATTGGGGGTGAGGTGAATTATTGATTGAAGAACACCACCATTTTGAGAATATTTCGAGAATGGATGGATGTTTGTGTTCGGTTCCATCAATAGTTCACTCAAATATTTCACTTCCCAATTTCAACCATCAATCACTTCAAATATTGTAAAACTACCGTGACATCAACCACTTTCCCTAGGTCATTTTTACAATTTGGAATGATTTGGGCACATAAAAAGTAATTTACTTTAATATATTCATTTCGTTTACTTCTTATCTATTGGTAAACATATATGACTCAATTTGTTTTGCATCTTCCATCAGGCCGAGAGGGAGAGAGGGGAGACTAAAAATTAAATCAATTGATGCCTGAAAGATCACAATTATATTGAAGAAGATTCTCAAATAATGATGAGAGAGATGGTTGATTGTACTTGGCTAAAGATGAATATTATTAATTATTCTATGCATTGTCCCTCCTTTCCTATTCTTTTCATCAAAATTTGTTTCAACCTTTCTCAGAATTCACAATACACTTATTAGTAAGGATAAAGTCACAACGCTCTAGATTCCCGATCCAAGAATGTATTTTCTTCAGTGATTCTTGATCCAATATTTTGAATACATATGGAAAATTTGTAATATATAATAAATATGGTGGGAGTTCTATGGATTAAATAAATGACTAATTAAATTAGTATTTGATATTAGTATTTATGGGTACATGGTTATATTGCTGAAAAAGAAAACAATTCTTTTTCTAGATACAGCTCTATTTTTATTTATGCAATGTGTTATCTTCATATAAAGTATCAAATATTTATATATGATTGTTCATGTTGTGTGAAATATCAATTAGATTTGATGCTAATAAATTGCATGAAGGGAAAATATGATGAACTGTAAAACCAAGTATTTTATTTGGTAATATTTCTTCCCATATTTCTTTGTAAATTTTCAAAAAAGGGATGCTTTTGACATTGGGTAAAATTGCCTTTTTATGTAAATGAAAAATTTTAAAGGGGAAATGTTGAATAGAGAAAAATATAAGTAGTGAAAGAGAGACATAAATTTTTTTATTCTTTCCCGTACTACTACTATCTACATCAACATATCCAGGGGCTACATTTCCCATTTATAGGAAAACCAGTGATGGGTGGGTGTGGTAGGGTAGTCCACCCTCATTGAAATATCCTACGACATTCAACAACTTCCTAACACCCCCTTTAGATATACACTACTTCCAATATCATCTGTGTTTTGATATAACCTCATTAAAAACCATTTTCTGGAAAGAAATTTAGTGGGATAAAAACTAGAATAAGGAAAAGAGTATACCCATATAGACTCCCCGTGAATGTTACATTGTAAAAATAAATAATTTTTTTTCAATATACACATACCTATATAATGTAAAATATTACTAAACATAATGGTGCGTATTACATTTTTAAGTAAATCAGTAATGTTTTCACTGTATCAAACATATTTCTTATTGATATCACTTTTCTTCAATAACTATTGTGTGAAGGAGAAGAAATTAAGTTGTGTGTTTATTTTCCAATAATCATTGATGAATTCTTCCTTTAATTGTTTGATACATACAACAATAACCTCAAATAATATTGTTAGGCTAAAATCCATAGACCATCTAATTGCTTCTTGAATGTGTTGATTCATGGACCACAACTAAACAGATTCTTGGGATAGTTCATGTAATGTTATCACATCTACATGATTTGAATATGTTCCAATGAGTGTTTACTTTTTTTATCTCTGAAATATGGAAGTACATCCAATTATAAGCACGTTACTGATATTTGATCACTCATTATGTGTATATAATAAATAATTGGAATCTATAAAACTGACCAACATCTATTGTAATTTTTTAGAATAGAATAAACCCAAATAAATAGTGTTTCAAAGACAATAATTTTTTTTAAATTCCATTAAAATGTATTTCTGTAGGAGTAGAAATAAATACTTACAATAAATTAGTATAAAGGGATATATCTAGATGAGTAAAATTTGAAACATCCATAAGTGTTATGATAGAACTAAGATGTGGTTATTTTGGACTAGCCAACTCTTCATTTTCATCATAAGGTCAAAATTGATCTTTCTCGGGATTTAAAAACAGAATAAACATTGGTGTACTTAGAGGATTCACTTTGTTCATATTAAAGAATCTTAAAAACATTTTAGTATAATTTTACTGATGTAAAAATCCACCACTTGGAATATTCTCAATTTGTAAACAATGAAAATACCTGGTCTATACTAGGTATTTCATTTCAAATTCATCCTTTATGTTTCTCAATGATTCATTGATTTCATCTGGAGTTTTGATGATATTTTAATCATTAAAATAAAAAAAATGATTTCATATCCATATTTTATTTTATAAATAAAAATGCACATGAATATGATGGCATTTATATACACTTTATTTAAAAAATATTCACTCAATCAATTATACAACATATAACCATATTTCTTTAATCCATATGTGAATTTCTTAAACTTAATTGAATATTGGTGTTTGGGTTTTGATTTCAATGTTTTCGGTATTTTGAATCCTTCAGGGATTCTCATATATACACTGCAATCAAGTGACCCATATAAATAAGTTATAACAATATCCTTAAGAAACATATCGCTATTTTCATCTACTATAAGAAAGATTTGATATTGAAATATAATAGAATCTACAATCTGGGAATATGTATCCTCATAATCAATTTCGTATGGGGAAAATTTATGGGATAATATGTGCTTTTTATCACACAATATCATTTTACTCGTTATGTTTACACACAAAAACCCATTTATATTCAACAATATTTATAGATTCTGGCATGAGAATGATATGTCCAAACACCCTTCACCAATTAAGATAATTTAATTAGACTTTCATTGTGTATTTCCATTTTTCCAATGAGGTTATTTTTAACATTCCATAACAGACCTTGGTTAAGTATCTTTATTTTTATATCATGTTCCACATAATATGAAAATATATCATAAATATTTTATGTTATTCCTTGATTCTATATATCACCTATAGTGGAATAAATAAAATATATTTCATTATTTTCAAAACCATCTGGGTTTATAGTATCATGTGAATTCACATTATGATTCTCATCATGGGTTTCTTTAAGAACACATAATTTATATGTTTCTTATAGAACACATGACTCTATAATGAGGTTTTCAATTATACTCATTTATTTTCTTTTTGAGTGTTTCTATCTTAAGAGCTGATTGGTCTTCTAGTATTCATGTATGTTTTTGGAATTTCTATAAAGTAATTATCTAATTTTTTTCTTTAGTACATTAACTCCATATAGTGCATTTATAGATAGTATATGTTATTTAGTAATTCCCTTTTCATTTGTAAATGCTTCAGGCATCAGATTTACCTATCCTTGAAAATGTAAAATATTTTCCAATTCCATATCACACTATCAAGTGGGAGGGTTGAAAATAGATAATTTTTTCACAATACATAAAATATTATCCCTTTTTTTCATTTATCCCCTTAATTCTAGGAATACATCTTTATATAAATCAAAATCAGAAAAATGTGTTGTAAATACATCACCAGTTCTTGGTTCAAGTTATCAGATGATGTATAGGGGTTCATATGCCACATATATTCTCAACCTCTTTTCAAGTCCCATTATTGTATGTTGTGGGGTACCAATGAATACATATACCTCACAACCGAAAAATTATTAAGTGGGATATGTCAGGTTGTTTCCCAAATGCAAATCAAAGTAGATAGTGATTATGATATAAACTTGGTATGGGGAAAATTAATGTGGAATAATTCCATATTACATGACCCCATATGGATCTCGACACTTTTGTTCTCACAATTTATGGTCTAGAAATAAGTTAGGGGTATTTTATCATTTATTCAACTAAACCATTTTGTGTATTCACATGGGTGATTGTATTATCCACAGTAATCCCCATTTCTATATAATGTAATTTCATCCTTTTATCATTTGAGTGGAATTATATCAGATTGGTAAACTTAAACAAGTCTTGGTGGAGATCAATGATGGGTTAGCTCTGGTATCGAGGTAGGTGGCCCGTATAATATAATTTCATTTGTTTATCTATGTATTTTCATGCATGCATGAATATTTCATGGTTTTAGGAATGAATCTTAGGGGTTGAGGGTTCCCTAAAAAGAATGAATAAAATAGCACTCAACCTCCTATTCCTTAAATAACACTACTATAGATTTCAAAATATTAAAAACCACCCTTAATCAAAACTAAGAAAAAATCCCTGATAAAGGGGGTACCTTTATCCATGAAAGCTAAAGCATTGATAAAGGGGTCTTTATTAGCTCTAATAAAGAACTGATAGAGAATTTATTTTGTTAGTGCATTCTTAGTGAAAATAAATACCCCCTTTATCAATATATTTCGGAGCTTTTATCGGTGCTTTTTATATAGCTGATAAAATGTGGCCTTCAATTTTTTTTATAAATTATTAGAAATAACATTCTAAAAATATATACATAAATATAAATGGAAATATATACATTGTATTTGTGTAAATATGGTTTAAATAAAACTAAATACGTATTTAAATTCAATATATATTATATTTAGTGAAAATTAGTTTAATAAATAATTAAAAACTAATGTTAATTAAAAAATTTTAAATTAGAATTTATTAATAGATATATAATAACAATTTAGAAAAAAATTTATAAATTAATTAATATCTTAAAATAACTAATAATCCTGACTTGAACATCAAATGACTAGAACTTTTGATCCAAGTGAGATATCAAATTGAAGCTTGGGAAGTGATCTATGCCATGTTAAACAATAATTCCCAATAATAGTTTTTTAGAGGTTAAAATAGCTTAGAAGGCCTCTAAAACTGGGTTTTTCATTGAGATACCTAAATATTTGAATATTTAATTCAATTTAAATTTCATTTAAGAGGATATGATTATATTTTTTTGGGGAGACTGAATTTAGTATGAATTTTAAATTCATATGGATATTATGGTGGTAAATTTTTATCATTTTTTATATTGTATTGTTATATATAATTAAATATATTCACATATATATACATATTTTTTATATGTATGTATAAATATTTAGTTTTATATATTAATATTTACACATATTTACATATAAAATATCTTTTTAAATATATAAACCATTTGGAATTAAATATTTTCTATCCATTCTATTTTAAATAATAATCTAACAATTTTAATTATTTTATAATAATTATGAATATATATATATATACCTCTAAAATTGTATATATAATTTTTATACATTTATCATTATACATTATAACTAATATATATTAAAATATATATACATTCATATGTATAGAAACACACATAATTATACATATATATGTATATAGACATGCACAGAAACAAAAAACATATATATATAGTGCTGGGGGAGGGATAGAGAGAGTCACACACACACACAAATATATATAAACACACACACATAAATGTATTGACAATAAATATACATTTTATAAATCTAATATAAAAAATTTAAATCTATGAATATAATTATATATAGTTATATAAATACATATATAAATACATATATTTATAAACGTATTTAAAGACAATTATATAATTATATATAATTATATAAATATATAAGTAAAATATATGTATGTAATTATATAAAAATAATTACATATATCATAAAATAGTGTAGAAAACCAAATAGAGTAGTGGTATGGGAGTTCAATATGTACAAGCTAGTCCGATGTTCGAGTCTTCAGGGGAATGAGTGGTTGAGCAAGTATAATCACAAATAAATGTGGGGAATATATAAGCATTGATAAAGGGGGTTTAGGTACTGGAGGATGAACTAATAAAAGGGGGAGAGGTGTTGATTGGGGGTTTCCACATCAGTACAGATGTGAATAATGAAATCACATGTCTGTACACTACTGCAAAGATGATCTTTCCCAACACTTCTATACCAACGGTTTGTAAAAACCGTTGGTATAGCTACCCTTTCCCAACGGTTCACCTAAACCGTTGGGAAAGGGTGTGTTTTGAGCCTCTTTCCCAACGGTTCACCAAAACCGTTGGGAAAGAGTGACCTTTCCCAACGGTTTTGGTGAACCGTTGGGAAAGGGTGTGGTAATTGAGACCTTTCCCAACGGTTCACCAAAACCGTTGGGAAAGGGTGTGAGAATTGAGCCTCTTTCCCAACGGTTTTGGTGAACCGTTGGGAAAGAGTGACCTTTCCCAACGGTTCACCAAAACCGTTGGGAAAGACCACCCACAAATTCCACCTTTGGCCTAAATGAATTCAACCCACTCTAACCTTTCCCAACGGTTTTCAAAACCATTGGGGAAGGGCTTTCCCAACGGTTTTGAAAACTGTTGGGAAAAACCACCCACAAATTAAAGGGCTATCCCAACGGTTTTCAAAACCGTTGGGATAGGTTCTTTAATTTTTTTCCAGATCTACTAACCGAGAACATTATATAAATCAAAATTTTAAATAATTATGAAAATACTTATATATATTTATGAAATTATGTTTACAAAAGTGATGTTAGCTTAGTGGTTAAGTCGTTCGATTATAAACGAGGGGTCCTGGGATCAAATCCTAGCGGATGTTTTATTTTTGGAATTTATATACCAACGGTTCCATGGTATAGATTTCTTATTACCTATACCAACGGTTTTGGAAACCGTTGGTATAGACCTATCCCAACGGCTTACTTGGCTACGGTTCTTCAAACCGTTGGTATAGGCTATACCAACGGTTTGGAGCCCTATACCAACGGTTCCTAACCGTTGGTAAAGGTTACTTTTCCAGTAGTGGTAATGATACCGTAATGATTGATAGTTACCACAGTCATAGTAATGTTGCTCCAGTAAAATGACAAGTAGACAACCAATGCTATTAGTCATGGGATCATTGGACTGAGTGTAGGTTTTGGATGCAACAGAAGTTCCTATGATGGGAATAATATTAAAATTTTATTTCATGATGATTTATTTAAAACCCTAATAGAGGATCTTTAAAATTAAATATATAATTAATTTATTAATATTGGATGAAATGATTACCTCGGCTTTAGACCCTTTCTTCGTTGATAGTGTTGATATTCTAAAAACCCATTTGGATTTACTTCATTACGCTGTGAGGATCCAAGGATAAAATCTCTCTATCGGTGATCCACACGTGCTTCGTTGATCTCCAAGAAAAAAAATCGATTTTTGGGTGATGGCATGGTGAATCTTTTGTCTTGAATTTTTTTGATCACTCTTCCTTCTATCTTGATTAAAATTCTATTGTTATTCTCGTTCTTGAGAGGGAGAGAGAAGGATGATTCAGTAGAGAATTTCCTTGTATGCAACAATTCTCTATTTCATACCACCCTACATATTAGACCTAACCTTCTATTTATAGAGATAAGGTTTAGGTTAAAAAATATTATTTAATAGCATCCCAACCCTTAAAATAATATTATATTTTTAAAAAACCCTATTACAGATAATGTTATTGTTATTATTATTATTATTTTGTGGCATGCACCGATGTGCGCAATGATAAATAATATTTACCGCCTTGTAATGAAATATTTATCAATGGATTTGGTCATGGTCCATTCATCCTTCTCGACATTTATTGAATACATGAATAAATTTTTAATATAAATATTTCATTCATCAATAAATATTTTCAAATAATAAAATATCAATAAAATTATTCCTCGGTCTTGAGAATAATATTTATTCAATTATATTCAAAATAGAATTTAATCAATATCAACAAAAACAATTAGTGGGTGACCTTCTATGATTCTTTCTCATTGGAATTTTGTGGGATTTCCTAAAGTCTAAGATTACTATCTAGAAATTGGTTAAGAACCTGAATGAAAGTGCTTAATATCACAATGAAAAAAACCACATATAAATGCTCACTATGTAATATAATCCCTTTGTCATAATATCTCATCAAGCATGGTGCACATCCATGTCACCCTCATATATGCTTGACACATCTTTCTTTTCCTATCTAAAATAAATGCAACGTTATACCATGGCTATGGAATTTAATTTGATAGTTCTATTCCAATATAAGTGTAACGATATGAAATTCTTTAAAGATGGAAGAGACAAATCCTTCTTCAACTTATCCATTAATAACAAGTTATTAGTGATTTACCCAACATACCGTATTTCCCACCAACATATGGTGTGATGATTTTCATCTGAAAATCAAAGTGCATGAGTCATGAAATGCATTAATGATAATATTAAATTCTAAGGACCATGACACACGCTTACAGATAGAAATATCTTATTAAACTAAAAAAAATTATAATACCTACTGGGGATATTGGTCATGTAATCTCCCATATTGGACATTAACAAATGAAAAATTCATGAGAAGAATCATCTTCCTCTTATGAGTACACACACCCAAGAATCTATATACTAGATTTCCCTTCATAATAAATTATCCAGCCACATAACTCTATTTCAGAATATCTTCGTAAATCGTAGTGGTTCTCATCATAGTGGGGAACAGTTATAACTCTATCAATGTGATGAATACCTTAAGACATAATTACATTAGAGCCATGAAAAATGAACAATATATAATAAGATATTTTATTAATAATAATTATTGACTATACATGTAATAAAAGTAAAAATAGTTGGTCCATGGCCACCAACTCAAAAAACCCTACTTGGAATAGAGGCAACTACTACTAAATTTTTGTCTACTAGACCTTACTTGATAATCATGTTTATACCGAGTTAAGGCATTAGTCAATTTATCCACCATGTTTTCTTCCATGGAAATAATTCTCACTAAAACCTCACCTCTCTAAGAATAAACCTTCAAGAGATGATACTTTCTAAGTATGTTCTTGGTCTGCTGATGTGAACTTGGCTCTTTTGTAAGAGCCATAACTACAATATTATCACAATATAGTGGATAGGATCTTCACTTCTGGGTACAACATCAAGCTCTTAGATCAAGTATCACTTCCATACTACTTTCTTAGCTACCTCATATGCCTCAATATACTCGGAATCTACTATAGAATCTATGACCACAACCTAGATTGATCTCTTTTAGCTCACATAACCTCCATTTATAGTGAACATGTATCCTGTTTATTTGTTTCATATCATCTTGATCTATTTGGAAACAAAAATCTATATATCCTTTCATTACTAGTTCCTCATCCCTTCCATATACCAGGAAAAAATTCTTAGTATTCCTTAGGTACTGGAGTATAGTCTTGACATCCATCCAATGGTGGTCACTTGGGTCTTCTTGACATTTTCATGCCACAAATAACACTTAAGTGTCATATATGCTAGTACATAGCATAACATTCATTAATTACCCATTCATTGTTTCATATGGAGACCCTTCCATTCTTTATCCTTCCTCATGTGTATAATGATACATTTTACTCAAAATATGAATTTCATGTGACACCAGAAACAATCCCCTCTTGGATTGTTCCATACTGAATATCTTAGTATCTTGTCAATATATGTACTTTGACTTAGGTTGAGTGACCTCTTAGATCTATCATGATGGATCTTGATCCTAAGAATATCTATTTCCTCACCTAGTTCCTTTATAGAGAATCATTTATTCAACCATTCCTTAATAGATTGTAAAACTAGTATCTCGTTTACAGTAAATAATATGTCATAAACATATACTGTTATGAAAATGAATGCACACCCCCTAAACCATTTATACACACGAATAATACATTCATTCTTTATAAAAAAAATTCTAGTATGGATTCATCAAAATGAATGTTTTAGGACCTAAATGATTTCTTTAATCCATAAATAGTTTTTTTTTCAATTTAAATATCTTTTTTGCATCTTTTGGAGTCACAATACCTTCAGGTTGTTTCTTATAGACATCCTCTTGAAGGTTCCCCTTAATGAAGGCTATTTTGACATCTGTTTTCCAAATTTCATATTCGAGGAAGTTCATAAGGGAAGGTACAATTATGATGGATTTGAACATTGAAATCGGTGATGATGACGAAATTTTTAAAGTAAAAATGTTGAGAAAGTTATAAAGATAATAACATTCAAATGAAATACAGACGAGGCTATGCTGATCAAAATGTTTCTTAATTCATGAAAAATATCATGACACAAGAATTTTATAAAATGTGGAAGTTGATGTTTCTAGGATGAAAATTATCAGATAGAGAAAAACTAGACATAGATTATTAAACATAGAAGCACTAGAAAGATAATTTTTTAGAAAACTATAATCTCAAACAATTTTAAAGTTGTTTATAAGATGATTCATCATAGGAACCATCAATTGAATCTTTTTTAGGAAGACTGGTTTTTCATTTTATAAGTTTTTCCAAATATGAAGATCATTGGATAAATATATTTTTTCAAATCAAGATGTTGCTGAAAAGAAAGAAGTGTTAGAAAGCCATTTTTTTCTGAGATGAGGACTATTAGAAAGTGTAGAATTCAAGAAAGTTACTGAGATGAGGAAATTTAGGATAGTTAGAATGTCATAAAGTTAAAATGTTTCTTGAATGAAATTTTTAACTAAGTCAGATGATGAATTTTTGTTATTTCAAGTTCCCAAATACTCATGAAAAAAGTAATGATATGATTAGAATATTAAAGAAGAAAATATAAGTGTAGAGTTCTTGAGTTTCCAAAGATCAATTTTTTAGATTATATTTTTGTTAGAATGTTTTTAGTTCATTATATGATGAATATTAAAACAGATGGACATTGTTTGGAAAAAAATCTAAATAATGAGTAGTAAGATATTCTATAATTTCATGTTTACAAAGTGTAGATAATATGGAATTTTGTAATCGAACGAACTTTTGTCTAGTAGATGAATAGTATGATTGGGCGAACAGTATGATTAGATGGGTAGTATGATCAGATAAGAAATGCGCATGAATAGTATGATTAGATAAGGAATGTTTTACATATGTAGAAAGTTTCTATTTTCTATAAGTTACAAAGTTAAATTTTTTTATAGAGATACAATATTGATTTTTTATGAAGTTATAAATTTTGAAGAGTTTCTTAAACATCGAGTTTAAATAAATTCTAAGATAGTTGGAAATGATGGAGAATTAAAAAAAATTCACGAATTTTATAGAAGAGTTTAAAAGTGTCACAACAAAAGTTAAATGATAATGAAATTCAAATTTTTGAATTTTAGTGAGCAGGAAATGAAATATGGTTACTCACCTTTTTTAATCTAGTAGAACCTATAAATTGAGGTGGAAAGTAGAATGGTACTCAATTGAGTGACTGTTATCTAACAAAAAGATGAGATTCCTGAATAATTTTATTAGATTTAAGTTTCCAGTCAAATATAATTTTTAGGTTGAAATTCTTTTCCAGAAATATATTTTGAATAAAATTATCGAATAGAGTTCAGTTATGAGAATTAGATAGAGAGCGTCAGATAGAAGAAACTGAATGGACTAACATGGAGAAGTTTTTTGTGAGGCATTGGGTTCTCTAATAAGATAAATGAATAGTTTTGTAAAAGGAATTGTTTCAGAAAAGTTTCATTAGATGGAGGCCATCAGATTTAGACACATAAGATAGAGTTTCTGGACAAACCATTATTAGTGTATATTTGAAAAAGATACATACTTGTGTTGTGGTTCCAATTTTTTAATCAGTTTTTATAAAGTGACAAGAGTCAGTTTAATATTTTCTATTGGGATATATAAGTTTTCCAATTGGAGTTGGAACCAAAATTTTATTCACTTCTTGATCATAGTGAATTTCAATGGACCCATGGGAGTGCCCATGAAAAGTATGTAGGTTGTCACACTAAAGTCCAACCATGTAAAATTTATGTTCCTTGCTTAATTTTCTACTTTTACATGCATGTGAATTTACAATAATGTGATCAGGAAATAAATCTAACAAATTATTGGGGTTAAGTTTCTTAAATCTAGAAATTTCTAAAATTATAACAACTAATCCACCCCCCCCCCCTACACAGTTGTTCTATGATCTTTATGAACTTCAAATTATAACAATGTAGAGGTTACCCTATCAAATCATGTTCATAGAAAATATCAATTCCATCAATAGTAGATGGATTCTTTCATATGATAGAAAATATTATCATGGATGAAAAAATAAAATGATAGAATACCTTCTATATCTTGGATTGGAGGTTATAAATTTAGACATTATTGGGTTTCCACCCATTGAGAAATATGATCCCATGACCTTTTCAGGTAGTAGAAAACATGATGTTAATGGAAAGACTAGAAATGATATTCTTATAGATTTTTTAGAAAATTATTACATGAAGTTTATAACGTATAAAATAAATAAGATAATGTGGTACAAGTTTGAAAGTATTATCAAAGTAAATTTTATAGAGATGGAAGTGAAGATATAAATATTGTGTGGCAAGTTTGAAGAGATAATAATGAAAGATGAAGAAACTATTGATGATTACTTCACCAGAGTAAATGAAGTTCTTTGAATCATAAGTGGTTTCACATATGTCTTGTAGGATTCTATAATTGTTAATAAACTCAAGAGAAACATTTCAAAAAAATTTAATTATAAAATCTCTACTTTAGAAGAAAAATAAGATTTATCATTTTATTAATTGCATAAATTTCTAGATTCCTATGAAATGAGAAAATCTCAATCATTCAAAACTAATATCAATGATTAAATAGATTTTGAAGCT
Organism: Viscum album; assembly: GCA_963277665.1. Taxonomy (NCBI): domain Eukaryota; kingdom Viridiplantae; phylum Streptophyta; class Magnoliopsida; order Santalales; family Viscaceae; genus Viscum; species Viscum album. The sequence goes on from OY728140.1 coordinate 350,777,746, forward strand.
ATGATAAATATGAAAATTAAAAATGTTGAATATTATGATTTTTTTTCTTCTGAAGATAAGGAGGATGATGAGTTGAATGAAAAAATAAAGTATCTTATCTCCTAGAATTATCGAAGAGGAAGCAGAATTAATAGAAGAACACATCCTGTCAAATGTTTTGAGTCAAGTGGAATCATGAAAATTTCTATGCATTTCACTAAGAACAATGTTAGTGAATTTGAATATCATTCTGAGGATTAGATTTGATGGAAGAATATGAAAAAAAACTTCTAAGAAAGAAATAGTACACTGATGGAAATAGAAAGTTCAAGGGAAACCAATGAATCGTTTTGAGTAAGAATGTAAAATCTGACATTGATGATATTGATTCATTATAAGATAAAAGTTTTGAAATAATCAAAAATTTCTTTGAAAATATTGAGGAAAATGATGATTTGTTAAATATTGAAGAAGAATGAGGTGAATAATCCTTTATAGAATAATTGTTCATTTCAAAAAATGTATCATGTCTTGAGTAAAACAAAACTCTCAAGAAAGAAATCATAATGATTAATAAATAAGAAGGAATGTTTTTTTAATGATGAAACCATTTAATTAAGCATGAATATGGGTACAGACAATAAATTTTAAACTAAAAGCAGCGAAATTATGAACTGCGAAACATTTTTGAAGAAATAATTAAGAAGTTATAAGACAAGGAAGATAAATATTACAATCCCCAATCAAAACTCCTTGAGTATGAAATTACATTAAGAAATATGAATAAAAATAGTAGCAAGGTGTGCGATCTTAAATCTGAATCATCAAAAGCTGCAAAAAAAAATCACTCCAAAAATCACGTGAAATCTACACCCAATAAACATAAAAGTTCATATAATTTTTCTAAAATGTCACATGTTAATAAAAGTGTTGGTAAATCCTGGGTTGATAAGATATGTGAGAAACCTATCTCATCCATGAAAGTTGAAAGTTCTCTATATAGAAAATATGGACCATGCCCAATGAAATTAATAACATAAAGAAGTTATTAACCTCAAAGAAATTTATATAGTGAGAAATCATACTTCTATAAAAAAACCAAGATTTGATTTTTTTTTCTAGTGTTGTTGAAAATATGGTTATAAAGCTTAAAAATTTTAGAATAACATGTCACTTATAGGATATATTAATGAAAAAATGTGAAACAATGGTGGAATCAAATTGAGTAACTTTACCAAGACACAATAAGTAAGAAAAGAAAAATCTCAATACGTTTAAAAAACATCAATGAAAAAATAGTTTGACAGCCAAGAGGAAGTTTGTAAAAGATGTTATCAATCAGGTAACTTTGTTGAAGAATATATGACTACACTTCTAGGAAAAATATCCTACAATAGAAAATAAAATGATGCTAGAATGAATAAATTTGAAGAAATATCTTTTTCTGTTGAGAAAACTCTAAACGAAAGGAAAAAAACAAACCACAGATTATTGATAGTGGTTATTCCTCAGACATGATTAGAGATATAAAACTCTAAAAATATGTTAAAAACTGTGATTGAGGATAAGTTACTTTTGGAAATGATAGTTTCTTGAAAATCATAAGAATATGAACTAATGATATAGAACCTTGAAAACTAAAATATAAATAATATTAATTTATTAACATGCTCAAGAAAAACCTTCTTAGTGTGTGTCAAATTTGTGATGATGGAAAAGAATTGATATTCAAAAATGATTCTTGGATCGTCAAATGTATGAAATATGGAAAAATTATTACAAGAGGAGAAAGAACCAGTGAAAATGTTTTTTATATTAGGGAACTTGGGGACTCATGTCACTTGAGAACTACAGATGATAAAAAATTATAGCATCGTAAACCTAGGAATATTGGGAAAAGAGTAAGAAAAAACTTTCTAAAGATAATGTTGTATGAAATTTTACAAAATTAGGAATAATAAAATATGATGTTTGTATAAATTTCCCTAAAGGAAATATGTTTAGTAATAGCCACAAGAAATTATAAATTCAATCTACAAGAACTCTTAAGCTTATTCACTCATATCATTGTGGGATGATGATACATTAATAAATAAAAGGATATTTTTAATTTATAAGTTTTATTGATGATTTCACTCAGATGATGAACATAATTCTTATGAAACATTAATTAGAGGCCCTAGAAATGTTCAGATCTTTTAAAATATATTTTGAGTGGAAAATATGGGATTATATACAAAATTTGAGAACAAATAATGGTACAAAATTCTCTTTCAATTCTATTAAATATTATCTAATGAAACATGAAATCAAACATCAATATAGTTCTGGATACACCCCTCAATAAAATGAAGTTATAGAAAGAAAAAATAGACATTCGGTGGAAATGGAAAGAAACATGTTGGTAGAGAATAAACATTCAATGTTCTACTAAATATAATTCTAATCACTATTGTACATGTGCACAATATAAGTTTGTCAAGGATGGAATAAAAAAATTATTCCTATGAAGTGTTGTATACCAAAAAACCTTTAGTGAAATATTTCAATGTTTTGGGAGTCCCTTTTTACTAAAAATATAAAATCTAGACCTTAGGAAATTTGATGAAAAATCCAAGGAATTAAATTTCCTAGTATATTCACCATTAAAAAGAAGTTACAAATATTGGAACATATTTTTAAAAAAGTTGGTGCATTTATATGATGTGAAATTTATTGAAAACAAAAATTCATTGAAAAAGGATTTTGAAAATTTTGAGGAGGAAAAATTGAATATTTACAATGAAAGTGAAATTGATCCAAAACATGTATATCAAGACTTAGAGGAATTATGTACTAAGGAAAGAAAGGTATGAAGATAAATAGTGAAATTTCATACCTTATAAAAACAATCTGAAACTGAAAATAATCCTGGAAATTAGAAATCATTGATTTTCACTAGAAGAAGTCTGAGATTATAAAAACAAACATCATTAATTTCACATATTTACCGAGAATTAGTTTTAGAAGAATTATAACACAAATAATGGTTGGATGTTATTAATGAGGAGTTATATTAAATTGGTAAAAATAAAACATGGGAACTTATTCCACAACCAGTACATAAAAATGTTATTAGAGAAAAATGGGTGTACAAAAACAAGTTGAATGAACAAGGATATGTTTCAATAAATAATGAAAGACTTGAATTTAAAGGTTATTCATAGGTGGGAGGTGTGGACTATAAAGAAACTATTTCCCTAGGTTTAATATTTAAAAACATCTAAATGTTCTTAGCATTTGATTTACATTGATGTTATAAAGTTTATAAGATGGAGGTAAAATCATCTTTCTTAAATGGGGAGATTGAGGAATAGTGTACATTGAGAAACCATGTGGTTTTATACTTTATAACTATGAAATAAAGGTTTTTAAATTTATGAAATCTATGTAAGGTTTAAAATAAGCTAAATTTTCTTGGTAAACCAAACTTGATAGTTGTCTGAAAAAGTTGAATTTTTCTAAAGGAAAAGTTGACAGCAACTTGTATGTGAAAAAAGTGGATTCATGCACCATGATTGTAATTGGTTATGTGGATGATTTTTTTTCTGGGGATACAAAAAATGTTTGTAAATAATTTTATGTAGAACTGAAGAAGAATTATGATATTTCAATGTTAGTATAATTAACTTTATTCCTAGATTTACAAGTTTCATAAAATGAAAAATACATTTTCCTATCTCAAGGAAATTATGTTTGTGAGTTATTATAAAACATTGTCATGGAATATTCTAAAGAAGTTTCTATGCTGATTTATGTGAGCACAATTTTTTTTAAGATGAAACTAGACATATTGTAAATTAGAATTATTTTTCAGAAGCTCATAGGAAGTTTGATTTACCTTATAGCCCCAAGACCTAATATTTTTTATACTGTCACTTTATGTTCTAGGTATCGGAGTGATCTGAAAGAATATCATGTGTTAGTAGTAAAGATAATTATGAGATATGTTTAATGGATACATTATATAGTATGATGTATGAAATAATTTATTATATGAACCTTCATGGTTATATTGATGTAGATTGGGATGGAGATTGAAATTATAGAAAATCAAATTCAAGAGGAAAAGTTTACTCAAATGTTGTGGTTGAAAGTTTAGATGGATGATTTATAAGTTAACTTTTGTACACCATTGAAGATACTTTGTGATCATTATAGTGAAATTGATATTTCTAAAAACCCTATCCAACACTCAAGATCGAAGAACATTAATATTATGGTTCACATCATAAAATAGAAAGTTACTCTTGGATATATTTTTATTGAATATATTTCAATGATGTAACAAATTCTTGATATCTTTACCAATGATATGCTAAAGAAAATATTTATGGATTTTTGGCTTTAACTTCATGTTCATCCTACACCAATGAATTATTAATGTTATAAAGGAATTCTCCCACCATGATTCATATTATGTTGAAATATGGGGAGAGAAATTAGAGACTTTCTAAGAAGTTTTAATATTTTTTAATGTCTCTAATGAATTGGTTATCGTAAAATGGGTGAGTAAAAAAAGAGAGAGTAAAAATCATGAGTTGATAATTTCAAAGAGACTAAAAAATTGTGTATTGATAATTTGTAATAAAAGTTGAGAATATAAAAGTTAGGGGGATTTTATCTTAACATGACCATAAATTTTCCTATCACTAAGGGAAGATATTATTTAAAAAATATTACTGTATCCAATAGTTTGGTGTCAGGACACTCTCTTTTGAGAAATGATGTGTTTTCGTAAAAGTTGAAATATTTGGGTTGTTACAAAATTGAATTGTGAAAAATCCTGAGTGATGAAAACTAATGAGTGTTAAAAGTGATACAAATGTTTCCAACAAATCCAAAGGGGGTAATTGAAGATCCTTTGTGATGTTTTGATAACAAAGTTTTTTTATTTGCTGACATTTATCTTTTTTTGAAGATTTGTCTTTCAAAAAATGAAAAGAAGGGTTTTTGGAAGTTAACAAGATTTTGTTATCATGTTTCTGAAGATATATAAAGTTATAAAGTAATAATGTTTGTAATGTTGTTAATATAATAACTTTGGAAATAAATTCAAACTATGCTATACTGATCTCAAAGTTTCTTAATTCATGAAACATATCATGATACAACCTTCTAATAAAAATATTATGATGATGTATACTTGATGTAGTTTATCGGATAGAGAATCACTAGATATAGTTTATCAAATATAGAATAATTAGATGCAACTATTTTTGGAAATCTGGAATATTTATGAATTGAAAAGTTACTGATCAGACGATTGATTAGCTAAACCCTCAGAAAAATATTTTGTTTGAAAGTATGGATTTTTTATTTTTGAGTTTGTATGAATATGAAGATTATTGATCAAATATTTTGTTAGAATGCAAGATGTTGTTGAAAATTCAGAATTATTAGAAATTAAAAAGTTTCTAAGATGAGGCAAACTAGAATGTCTGTTAGGTAATAATGTTACTAAGATGAAGATATTCTAGAAATTTAAACATTTAGAAATTTAGAATGTTTCTTTAAGGAACTTTCTAACTAAGACATATGATGCTTTGTTTTTCTGTCATGTTCCAAAAAAATATGGATAATTCATTATATGATTTTATGATTTTAGAATAAGAGAGAACTAAAGATTTTAAGAGTTTCCAATGTTCATGTTTTCGGATGATATTTTTGTGAGAATTTTTTGATGCATCATTAGATGAATAATGAATTAGATGGAAATTTTTCAGAAAAAATCATTCTAAATAATGATTTGTAAGACATTATAGAATTTCAAGTTTTACATAGTGCAGATTGAACAAACTTTTGTAATCAAATGTAATTTTGTCTAACTAATGAAAAATATGATCGGATGACCAGAATGACCGGATGGACAACACAATTAGACAGATAATGTGAATAAATAGTATGATCAGATGGAGAATATTTTCCATATGTACAAAGATTATATTTTATATAAGTTACGAAGTTGAATGTTTCATGAAGTTTTAATTTTAAATTTTATAAAAAGATATAATGTTTAAGTTTCATGAAGTTGTACAGTTTGTAGAGTTTCCTAAAAATTTACTTTAATGAAATTATTGGACAGTCAAAAGTTATAGAAAATTAAAGAAGATTAATTATTTTTCTAGAAGAGTTGAGAAGCATATAAAGAAATTAAAATGGTCATGAAATTATGATTTATGAATTTAATTGAGTGGGAAAAGAAATTTGGTTCCACTCATTTGTTATTCTGGGAGAACTTATAAATAGAGGTGTAATGTACAATGGTACTTGAGAGAGTGATAATTCTCTGAAAAAAATTGATATGCTAAAATAATTATTTAAATGTTGAGTTTCTAACCAAGTCCAGTTTTCATGTTGAATAAGTTTTCAAAATAGTGATTTCTAATAAATGTATCGAACAGATTTTAGTTATTAGAATTTGATAGAGAGAATCAGATGGAGGAAACAAATATGATTTTTTTCAGAATATTTTTTGAGGCACAAAGTTTTATAATTAGATAGAATAGAAGTTTTGTAAAAGGAAAAATTCCAGAAAAGATGCATCATATAGATTCCATTAAACGTAGGCCCATCAGATGAAGGCATATTAGATAGAGTTTCTAGATAGACCATTATTTGATCATATTTCACAAGGTTTTGTACTTATTTTGTGGATCTAGTGTTTTATACAAAAATTTTATACCGATAGTGTTAGTATAATATTTCATATCAATAGATAGACGGTGTCCAGTGGTAGTTTACACAAAGTCTTTATTCACTATTGGATAATAGTGAATTTCAATTGACCCATGAGAGTGGACATGATAAGGATGTTGGTTCTCACACTGAGGTTATACATTGTAAATCATGTGTGCTTTTCTTAATTTTATACACTTTTATGTATACAAGTTTAATAATATTTGATAAGGAAATAAATCTAACAAATTGCATGGGTGATGTTTCGTAAATCTGGAAATTTTTTAAAAGATTATAATTGATTCACCCCCCCCCCCCATATTAGTTGTTCTATGATCCTTAATAACTTTAATAGTCAATGCCTTCATGCTGTTTAAACCCTTTTTCAACCATTCACACCATTTATGTACTTTCTTTTCCTTCCATGTCTCATTTATTCAAAAATAACTATTTACAATAAACAGTCTTTATATCCTATTGAGGATCTATCAAAATCAAGACATTGTTTTGGTATATGGAATCTATTTTATAATTTATGGATTTTTTCCACTTGGAAACATTTGTGCCAATTACTGCTTCCTTGTATGTTAGTGGACCATTATTATCAACTAATAATGAGTCACCATACTTAGTGATTAGAAAACTATAGAATTCTGGTTCTCTAACCTCTCTTATACTCCAACATAGTACTTCTGTCTCTAGAGTAGTTTTTTCTTCCATGGGGATTTGTGGGATTTGTTCCTATAACAACTCTTTTGAATCTTGATCTTGGACTTCATCAAAGTCCATCTATATCCCACTATCTCTTTTAAATAAGTGCTATATCTCGAGGATATGGTGTGTCTTTCCACTATTACCTTTTTGTCTAAGGGTTCTTCTAGTTAACATCCCCTTATTTCATTGAGGTATCCTATAAAGGTACACTTAGTGGCTCAGGTTATAAGTTTTTTACCCATATAGGCCTTAACAAATGCTTCTCTACCACACACATGTAAATTGAAAAATATGGTTTTTCATCCACTCTAGAGTTCATATGGAATGAAATTTATTGATTTAGTTAGTACATGGTTTAGTATGTTTACTAATATTTGTAATTAATATCCCCAAAAGGATAGTGGAAGATACACATAACTCATCATTGACCTCACCATGTCCAATAACGTGTGGTTAAACTACTCACATAGACAATTCCACTGTGTTGTATAAGGAGGAGTGAGTTGAGATATAATCTCAGAATACCATAAATAATTAGTGAAGTATTGATTAGGATATTCTCCACCATGGTCTGAGTGGAGTTTCTTAATATTTTGACTAAGCTGGTTCTCGACATCATTCATGTATACCTTGAATTTATCAAAGGAATCAAACTTCTAACTCATTCGGTAAATATATCAATATCTACTAAAATAATCAGTAAAAGTTATGAAGTATGAGTACTCACCCCTTTGTTCAGTAGGAAATGGTCTATACACAATTGTATGAACTAATTCAATAAGATCTTTGGTCTTTCACCCATTCCACTAAATGGGGATTTTTTAATTTTACCTTTTTAACATGCATGACATATACCATGTCGTTTTAGATCAAAAAATTGAAATACCATCTTCTTATAATTTTGTCAAGAATTTTTAATTTACATGACCTAATTGGTGATTCCATAGTTGGGTGTGGTATGAGTCATGTAATTTAATTTTCTTATCTATTACTATTACTTAGATTGTGTAATCCAACACATAAGGACTGTTATTTAAATGTGTCTTACCATAAATAATTCTATCTTTATAAAATATGAAATATTTATTTTTTAAATTGAAAATAAATCCATTTGTATCTATTTTGGATATAGATATAATGTTTTTAGTAATGGATGGTACAAAATAAAAAAAATTCAAATTCAAGATCCTTCAAATTGGAAATGTGAGGTGGTAGTCAAAAATTTTTATAGCAGTAAGTTTAGCTTTGTGGGATAATTATAGATCTAGCTCTCCTCATTCAATACTTTTGAATCTACATGGTTATCATATTTGAATAAATATGAGATAACCACAATCTATATAAAATACTCAATTTATAGAAACAGATAAATTTAACTTGATAACAAATGCACTTGAATTTTCCCCTTCATTCTTTATTTGGGTGCAATTTTTATTGTAGTGGCCCTTTTTTCCACATATGAAACAGACAACAACTGTATCCCTAACTTTCCCTGTGGTCTTCATCTTCTTAGAAGGTTTTTGTGAATAAGCCTTGGCCTTGAGGATTTTTTATTGTCCTTTTCCTTTGTTCACCATAAGGACTGAAGGTATTTCCTATTTTTTCTCCTCATTAACTTTTCTAAGAATATTAAGAATATCTAGGGAGAGGCCCAAATGGGGAACCATCTCCAATATTTCTATGAAAAGGATCCTTGGAGATCTCAAACCACAATTGTCTAGTTTTCTCCTAGTATTGTCAATGAAGATACTTGAGCCTGCTATAACCATCTATGTTTATATGAGACTTCCTGAGATCAATAGACATAGATTATAGCATATAAATTCTAACATCATTGATCAAATATTTATCATAGATAAGGAACTCTTCATCAATCACCTCCTTAGCAGGTAGATCAGGTGTTTAGGATTCAAGCACATAAGATTTATATTCATGGTGAAGCACAGACTAAAGGTGTCTAAACAACTCCTAGAACATACTGATATTTAAGAGGTTGTATTTCTCCAATATATATCATAGGTATAGTGTAGAAAATGAGATTTCCATTTATTCTTCAATTTAACAGAGCATATAATTATTACATTACATGATTACAAATTATGATTGAAGTAATTTTATTAAGTCTCGAATTATTTTATCATGACCTAATTACCCTTACCATTGAATTTAGAATTTATAGTTTCTTGGACATTATAGTTTAAGGGATCCATATTTCACCTCACAAAACCCAAACAAGGGTTTCTCAAGCTACTTCATGTTATTTATGTAGACAAGTATTTTCTAGTTGTTGGTTTGTAGTTTTTAAACTATTGAGTTGATTCCCCAATCCAGAAATCCCAACTTAGATTTCGTCAGAACATACCTCCAAAATAAACCATTTCTATAAAGGGATACTCACATTCATGTAAAACTATTAAATCAACCAAAACCATCATATAAACTCCCCTTATAAAAGTCGTTGTCCCAATAAAGGGTGGTAAAACACTTATTTCTATTAGTTTCATTCATACTCAAGTATTGGATGGTCAAGTGTGACTTAATATAATAATTTGTGGGATTTAAATATTCGGAAGAATAATTTCTCCCACAGGGGTGTTTCTATGACTTCAAACCATACAACATTGGATCTAAATCAACGAATCACAATCGTGAGGTGTAATGTGAGATTAATGAAGGTGCAGCTAAGCACTCCATATCTCTCTATAAAGGATCAGATGTTAATGAAGACTAGGCTATGGGGTTAGAGCGACTTGAAATTGGTAAAGATTCTATAATCACTCGTTTTATATTTCCTAGGGGTTCTAATCTACTGATGGTAGGAGATTTGAATGATTGGCTATCATATATTTTTGGTTTCTCCAACTGGAGATGTGTTTCACTTGGATGCAGGTTTTATCACCTCCTCTTCCCTTACATGGATATTAAGACGTGGGCATGGGGATTCATCTTTTTCTCTATTAAGAATGTATTTCTTCACATAAAGGAATGGGATAAGAACATCCTTCTAAAGGATGCATGTAATTTTTCTAATCAAATCTAGTAAAAGGTATATGTCCTTAATTAGGTCCTATGGAATCCAAAAAACTTATATGAAATTCCCATATCGATTGTTCTTCACATTAAAATGGATAAGTAAACCAAAGCATCAAGGTTTGGACACTTTTCCCATTTCTTGGTTGAGGTTGAACTATGTTAAACCTTCATTGATAATGTGTTCTTGTTTACTGATGAAGATAGGTTTGAATTGATGACTGTTTATGAGAGGGTTCCTAAATTCTATATAGAATGAAACATAATTTAACATGAACTTGCTAATTTCAGGAGGTTTATTGTCGGTGAGATTTTTTTATCATGGTCATGAAACTAATCCATGTTTCAAAAAGATAAAGCAACCAGTTTCTCATTCTGAATGTGATTGTTTTTTTATCAAAACATATCTTGTCATGAAGGTTGAAAGGATTAGTGGTTGGATATTTCTTCTTATGATTCAAATGTAAGACATGGTGCTTCTCAATATGGATAAAAACCTAATAATTACATTAAAAAAGTGGATGTAGGGGCTTTAACTACATAAGAAATCCATAAATCTACGGAAAAGTTTGTACAGAGCTCTGGTAAGTAGAAGCTTTGGCCAGATATCATTACTGAGGAAACATCACCTCATTATGATGATAGGAAAAGTGCATTGGAGAATAGACCAAAAAGAATTTTCATGGATGAAAAATAAATAGATGAGCTTATTTACAAGTAAGTGGATGGTCCTTTTGATCAAATATTATCTCCTATCATAAATGATTGTGGTCTTCCATACATAAAATAATTATTTTATGTTATAAAAATAAATAAATAATAAATAACTCATTTATGACCTTATCCGATGGTTGATTTATTGAGTAGAAAATAAATAAACCTTTGAACAAGGTAAAATTACTTCTTTTTGATGTCTTGACATGAGTTATAGAATTCCACTTGTAAACATATGTATCACCTAGGATGGAATCATTGGTTCCATCTTGAACTTCCTCCACACACCTTTGGAAACTCCATTAATTACATTTATTTATAACTCACACACAGTTTAGGGTATCCAAATGATTGGTTAAAGGGGAATTACATAAATAACATTGGAAACACATGTACTACATAATAATGGATGGATGAATGAAATGTAGACTAAAAATTTAAATTTACTCTTATATTATTGCAAACCCATGTAACAAATTAAATTTAAATAGACAACATATACAATGGTCTTGTTAATACTTATGAATGGTCACGCATAGAATGTATAGGAAAAATTAAATAGATAACATTAATTTATTATTCATTATTTATTATTAAGATAAACATTATTTCATTAATTAATTGATTCTATTTCATCTTAATGATCATCTAAATTCATTTGAAGATACCCATAAATTATGGAATTCATGGAAAATAAATGGTATAAACAAAAATGTGGATTTATTATAATAAATTAATTGATATTTTAAAATTCATTAAAACATTATTAAATTGTCAAATACAATATGTTCCAATAAATAAAATATGGTTTTAATATAACTATTATCAAATTAATGTAATTTAATTTTTTAAATAATTGGGAGATTACAGTGTTTATTATTGAGGTAAACACCGTATACCTATCATGTATTTAGGGTACACGTTTAGGACTTCAGCATGTACCTCGACCAGACTATACGACATCTACTAACCAGATACATGTTGTGTGTTATGATTTCTATGTGTATAGGATATACATACTATTATTTGTCATGTATCTAGATAGATCACATGATGTGTATAATCTAGCTACACACTGGGTGTTTTATATGTTTCTTGTACATGCGACCCACCAAATGACTTGACTTATTCATCGGACATAGGAAATAATGAAACACACGGTGTGTACAAGCTAGCTACACAGTGTGTAAGTAATTATTAATCTTGGATTATAGTCTCGTGTGTGTTGAATGAGTATTATAACCACATGGATTAGAGAAATTTCTCTATTAAACCATGTGGACTTCACATTGTGTATGCCAGCTACACACTATTTAATCTGACATGTCATGTTTTATGTTATCACGGTCAACATGTAGTGTGAAATTAATGCACCATGTATAATTAACTAATTGGTGTCTCGTGTATCCCATCATAGAGAAAATTGTAATTCACTTGGGTATACAGTGTTTACTCTGGTTACACACCATATAGTCACACGCTATCTGTTCAGATCCCTCAGTACTTCCCCATGGAATCTCCAGTCATTCATCATCTATTTTCAGATCTTTGAAAAAGTTAAACACTGAAGGAACATGATTAATATGTAAATAACATCTTAATTCAAATTTGATTAAAGAAATAATAATATAATGTGAAAACCTACCCAATATTATCTATAGATCAACAATCAAATAAATAATTATAAATTTTAAATGTAACCCCTCTGATACCACTTGTATGTTCCAAGGGCAGTAGAATCACTGATGGTGGGAATAATAATAAAATTTCATTTATTAAAGAGTTTCTAGAAATCCTAAGAGAGGATCTTTAATGTTAAATTTATAATTGATTTATTAATATTGGAAGAATTTCTTACTTTGTTTAACAATCCTTTCTTCATTAAATATTTTGATTGCCTTAAAACCCATTCAGATTTCATTAACTATGATATGAGAATCTAAGGATTGAATCCCTCTATCAGGGATCTACACATGCTCCTTTAGTCACTAAGTGACACAAATTTATTTCTAGGTTCTAGCATGGAGAATCAATCATCTTGTGTTGTTGATGTTGATCACTTGTCCTTCAGTCATGAAGGAATATATTTTTTGTTTCTCTTTCTTAAGAGGGAGAGAGAAGGAGGAGTCAAGAGAGAATTTAATTGTGCACAAAAATTCACTATTTCGTGCTACCCTACATAACAGACATTACTATATATTTATAGAGATAGGGTTTAGGTTATGAATTATTATTTAATTCCATTTCAACCCCAAAAATAATATTATATTCTTAACAAAACCCCATTCGATATATTATTATTATTATTATTATTTTTGTTTTTGAAGCACACCAGTGTGTGTAATGATAAATAATATTTATTGAATTGTGAATAAATATTTACCAATAGACACGATCTCAGTCTATTCATCCTCCTTCACATTTATTGAATACCCAAATAAATATTTAATTTAAATATTTTATTCGTCAATAGATATTTTTAACTAATAAAATAAGAATAAAATTATTCCTTACTCTTGATAATAAAATCTATTCTTTTAAATTCAATTTATAATTTAATCGAGGTCAATGGAAACACTTAGTGTGTGTCCCTCAATGATTCTTTCTCACTGGCATTTGGAAAGCTTGCCTAAGTTCCAAGACTACAGTCTGACAATGGTTCAAGGACCCCAAAACAAATAACTTGATGTCACAAATTTTGAAGCCCTCCAAATGAGAATTGAAAAACATATAAGGGAACAAATACCTAAAACATGAGTATTTTTTTCTCCTCAAAGAAAAGGAAGAATAATTTCGCCAAGACTCACAAATCACATAAACCTAAAAAAAGACATGTTATTTAATGGCCTTCAGATGTCCATGTGAACAGATCATGCACAGTGAATGGCTTGCCTTAGATCTTATGGAGCCCCATGGAAAATAATCATATTTTTTGAACGTTTCTAATATATTCACCGATCATGCGGTTGTAGCTATGTAAACTCCTCCACATCACACAATTCTCAAATGGAGAATTCCTGAAAATCATTCAAAAACTTTAAAAAAATAATGGTGAAAACATTTAGAATATGGAGGTCTTAAGTAGGTGCAAATATTCAACTAATGCACTCATGTAGTTCACGGGACACCACGGAAGCCCTGGAAACATGTATACCTTGTCGTGCAAGAGCCTGATGTCATGTCACCATCATCATTGAAGGGTATTAGGCATTTCCATTCAACTCTGTGTTTCCGCTACCATATCTAAAGACAAACAAAAGGGTTTTCCATGTAAATGATTTTGAATCACCATAAACCCTTTATTGTCACCCAATGCATCCTAAATGAGGAGAGTGATTATATTTGACAACATTTGTATAAACTCACAAGACCCACAACCTTTTTGAAATAATGATTAAAATAAAAGGAAAAATGACAGAAGCTTCTTGAAGAACGAGATATATTGGATTTTATGTAAATATGGTTATATACAATGGGTGATCACCAATGATCACATGAGGACCCCCTCGATAATCTATCATTGTCCCGCAAGACCCCTTTTCCATGCCAGCTTGGTCTTATGGAGACCCTAAAAAGACACCTTTATCTCGTGGAAGGCCCTAGAGAAGTCATCTCAGATCATGTGAAATCCTTTGACCATACATCTTGATCTCCCAAAATCCTTTAGACATATCAGTATGATCATGAATAGGCCCCTTGGAATGTACATATGGTTAGTAAAGACCCAATTTATTGGAGAAAAATCCAATAAATTGGGTACTGATGGGATGGTCTTGTGGTAACTAAAAGTCATGAGACACCCCCAAAATAACCTATGGATGCATCATGCAAAGCCCATAACACCAAATAGCGCCACCAAATCCAACCTGAGTCTATGAGATACATTTCACACAAGGCGGTGTATAACTAGGGTGGTGAGGCCTATAATTCCCTCCCCTCAACCCAAAAAATTCATCCAGACATCTATGCACTAACACATCAAGGCATCCATGGAAAAGTGCATACAGAGAAGACTTATCAGAGCATGAAATATCCCTATTTCAAAGGTTTTCACTAGGTAATGTCTAGAGAAAAACCTAAATGATCATGAGGCATGGATATGACTTCACATGATCACTTAAGATCATGGGAAGGATTTTGGCTTATCAGTCGGTATTTTTGAAGGAGGTCCCACATAACAATTGAATCACATTCAACCTAAACAAGTTAACAATGTAAAATTATAAAGCACATAAATAATAAAAACTGTAATAAAAGACTAAAAGATGATAGAAAAATGGGAAGAATTATTTTTTGATCTTCATTCGCTTTTCATGACTCATCCAAATCATGCGGGGAAAATGGGAAATGTTACCTAAGTAACAAGAAATCCATCGACATGTCATCTGGATCATAAAATTTCCACTAGAAATTTCAGGAAACTCACCCGACTCCCCATGGGCATGCCACCCGAGTCTTGTGAATCCCTCTAGGATCGTTTTCCATATCTTTAAAAGTCCTCATTTAGGTCACCCAAATTCTACGATGAGGCCGACATTTGTTAGCATGGTCTCACAATTTCTTCCATGATTACCAGCTTGATCTCACGGCACACTCCAAGAATGTTTTCCAAGTTTCAAAATGAAACTAAAATAAGTCAACCAAATCATACAATATCTTCTAAACATGTAAACCTAAATCATGTGACGTCCTCTGAACATGTTAGCCTAGATCATGAGATGGCTTCCCAGACAATTCATCCTAGAGCATGCAATATCCTCCAGTCATGTCTTCTTGGATCATGAGATATCATCCAAACACGTCATCATGGATCATGTGATGGCTTCTAAGACAAGTCATCCATGACTTGTTGCGCCCTCCAAATAAGCTATCCTTTATCATGTGATGGTATTTACATATTCCATTCATTTTATTCAACATCATTCGGATGAGTAAACTAGACCATGAGATTTCCTTTAAAAATTCTTTTGATACAACCCAACATGTCCAGATATCCTCTGGAATGTTAGGAAGAAAATCAATGAATGTTAGGAAGAAAATAAATGTAGGTCAAGTAGACAACCAAGCTAGGTCAAGAAGGTATCCCAAGACATGATAACATTGTCCAGTGAACATAGTAGTGAAACCTCAGTGTGTAAGCCCCAATCAATGGCATATAATGACTGCCTCTATATAAGGTAAACCTTAGTGTTTAATCCTTGATCAATATCATGATATAACTTCCTCCATATAAGGGAAACCTCTGTGCATAAGTCTTGATCAATGGCATGATATGACTGCCTTCATATAAGGGAACCCTTAGTGTTTAAGTCCCAGTCAATGAAATGATATTACTACATCCATATTATTGCAACCTCACTATGTAATCCCCAGTCCAACTGAACTATAAGAACTATGATTCCTTCTATAAACAAGGTTTTTAGGATGTCTTCCTAAGGCCCGAGATTCATCCCAAACAAATAGAAGGGAAACATTAGTATGCAATCCTCGATGAATGGAATGATATGACAACTTCCATATAAGGAAATCCTAAGTGTATAATCCCTGATCAATGGAATGATATGAATGCCCAATTTTAGGGAAAACCAATAGTGTAAGCCCCGATAAATTGAACTATGATGAGTCTAATTCCTTCCATAACCAAGATAGATAGGAAACCTTCCTAAGGCCCAACCTCAAATAAGCATCCACCTCAGTGTAAATCCCCCAAAATTTTCAACATTACAACAATTGTCACCCAATATATCTCATGGGATGATCATTTTACCTCATCCATTAGTGGATTGAGAAGTCAACTAAAATATAATGAATATCATTCTTTCCTTATCCGGGATATGTAGTACGCCTTCTTGAGGCCCAATCTCCATATTAAAATTCCAAAGGGCTATTCCAGTGCATAAGTCCTACATCTATATAAAGTGAGATTTAATACTTCTTATCCCTTGTTTCTCACACAGAGTATGGATCATGTGGGTTTAGGTAACTGAAGTTATCATAGCATTCACATCATAAATCTCCACCATATCAAGGAAACCCTAATGTGTAATCTATGATTAGTGGCATGATATGATTACCTCATTTTGGGTCCTAAAATATTCACATTCAAGATAATGAAAATTCCATAAAACTTGGAAAAGGATAGAAATAAAATAATGATGAATATTGAAGAATAATATTAAAAGGAAGAAGTGACCACATGAAGCTCACGTCCCTTTGTGGATCATCACTCTGTGTAACGCCCTGACCCCAGCTACCCAGAGTCAGTGCATTACTTCGTAACATTGGCATGATTACAAAAGATCAAGTCTCGAAAGACCTATTAGTTTAGTAGCCTTGGAAACACTAGATACATTCATAAGTGTTACATTACAACATAAAGTGAAAAACTGCAGCAAAGTCTTCATAGTCCACACTCATATCCTCTTTTGACTATCCCTGCAGGTCATTCATAAAATACTTCTTCACATCCTGGAAAATATTAAAACATTGAAAGGGGTGAGCTCATATGCTCAGTAAGGATAATAGTATTGCGGAAGCTTTCATAAATAAACATAAACATTTAAGGCAATGTATAACTAAAACAAAATCCTTTTAAACTTGAACATCAACATAATATGGAAAAAGTAAAATGAGATAATGCCATTCACTTCTTCACATGGATATTCTACTGGTCGAATAATCACATGCAATATCAATAACCACTTTCATAATGAGGGAATGTATAATACCAAACATTCTGAAACATTTTGTGAAGGCCTCGACCAAGACGTCTAAAATGATTAAGCCCTCGGCCAAAACCATAAATCAAATTGGGAAAGGGCCTCGGCCAATTCCACGTCTAATTGTCTCATGAGACCTACCGATGCATCGAGGAGCTATAGTGGGCTCCACCCGTCACTTATTAAGTCCAATACATTCCTCATATGAATAGGTTTAAACATATCATAAACCATAACATAATCGTATCACATAAAACATGCATAAATGAAACATAACATTTCCACATTTCAATCACAAGATATCAATACAACACATTGATATAATAAAAACGCTTTCAAAACCATTTTCAATACCAAAATAAAAGAATGTTAAAACTTTGTATTTATTTTTCATTAAAAAAATGATGGCTTGTAGAGGAAGCTGAAATTCAAATAATGGTCACGGCGGCGGAGAAGTCGTTGTCGCCGCATAAGTACGATAAAAACATTCCCTTTTTTCGTTTAGTAAATGCTTCGTATAAAAAATATTCCTTTTGAATAAACGTAAAAGTCAAAGGGGTTTATACACCGTATAAAAGAAATTTGTGTATAAAACCAAATATGCCTCAATGAAAGGAGATTGAGACGAAGTCCTTACAAAGATAATTTTTAAAATAAAATAGATATATTTTGTGTATTCACTATAGGTACACATAAAGAAAGTAAAAAATACAGAATAAGACATAATAATATCATGACATAATTTGAAAGTAGGAGATTAACCCAAAGAATGGAAGTTGGGTTAAGAAATTCCCTTACCTCGTGTCTGACTTGACTCAACCGTTCTTTAACCTCCTGAATAATAAACTAGAGTTAATATATACATTATTAAGAACCATTTTCAATTTCATTATCCTTTTTATATCACTTATTACAATGATATGAACATTATGTAATTATTTAAGTTAATAACGGTCGTTTTGTCGATCTTTGGTACTTGAGTCAACAATAAACTTCTTATAATTACAAGTTGTTTATGTGGTAGAATATCCATTATCTCCAGAATTATATTCATGATTTAGATGTCATATATATCATATATATCCAGTATATACATTCATTTATAATATTACGTAACATTTAGAGGTAAGAAATGAAATGCACCGTTCATGGAGACGGTAATCCGTACGTACGCATGAACGCTACTTTCATTTCTATTTCTTATTCAATGAAATGAAATCATAATGATATAAATGTATAATATAATTCCAGTATAATATAGTGTATAATACCATTTACTCCATCCTTTATACATCCCACATATGGCATTAACGATTCAAATCACTTTGAGGGGGCGGTAGTCCACACTTCCTAAAATGAAATTATCGCGTTTACCCATAATGGAAATCATAACATATGCCATAAATGAGAAATACATAATCATAATTAAAACATAAACATATTATATATAATATATAAATATAGTTACATCTTAATGGCCACCTTTTAAGGTGTTATATGAGTGTTGAACAATCATCGTTTCGTGAGGCAGAAATTCGCCATCCACAGAAACTGTATGTTCTTTAACCATTAGATGTAGGTGTGTGTAAGTGTAGCTCTAATCCTTATTATAACAACATCCTAGTATATTGAGGATACTGGTGTTGTTACAAAAGAAATGAATAAAAAGATTTTAGGGGGTTGGAGAAGAAAAATAAAACAAAACAACATTAGAGAAGACATTACCTCAAAATCGGGTAACTCTTTTTTATTTGAGCCAAAGGATTCCTTGGGAAGAGTTCTGCCCAAAGTTAGGCTTCTAGGAGTAAGAGGGGGAATTTGGGAGAGTATTTGGGCAGATTTTGGCCGAGCCAAATGGATTGAAAGTATGAATGTGGTGGTAGAGGTGGGGGCCTTTTATAAGAGGAGAGGAGGGGCACTCTTGGAAAGTAAGGAAATTTTACATTATTATACAATGCTTTTCGGATTCTAAAGGTCCCACACTTATATAAATCGTGGATAAGGTGATAAGGGTTCTAAATATACCCATCCAATAGTCTTTGGACAAGTGTAATCCTTGGATTGTATATTATCTTTTCATTTTATTAAAATCGTTAAATAATGAGTTCATCGCTGCATCATAATGATGTCATAAATAATTTCATTTATTTAATGTCTAAAAATTATAAAAAAACTACTATGATGGAGTAAATCTTTTTAGCTTTCCAATGACTATTTATAGTTAACACTATGACTTGTATAACCCCATGTAAAAATTGTTTTAGTAAAACATTTCTTGTTTGTGTCATTTTTTACTTTAACATTAAATAAAAGGTATTTATGTTATTTTCCAACTAAAGTGGATCCATGGGGTCCCCAAGTTTACCCATGCATTGTCTTGGTCGTCCATGGCACATACAATGAGGGTAGGACATGTATCAAGCTCATCTCATATTATTAAAACATTATTTTTACCTTAAACTACACTAATTACCTCTAATCGCGATTAAGAACTTAAAAGTTACTATTCATCAACAATTATTTTAATCTCATTGAACCACATTTTACTTCTTAATGACAACCATGTATGTCGGATTTTTGAAAATCAAATCACAGAGGTGGTAATATTTCATTTAAATGAAAAGTTAGTTATTTAACTACCACTTAGTGGTTTCACTATTCATCAAAAATTGAAGTTTTTCAGAACAATACCAAAATTTCACCCTAAGTTATAATTGATATTCCGATTTCAAAAATGATTTCTATTTTACAAAATTCCAAAAATATAAGTTGCATTAATTTATTTTATAATTAATTCTCGCTGTCACAACAAATAGCGTGTTTTTAAGAAACAATTTATATCAAAAGATTGGCAATTGTTTATGTCCAATTTCAATGTTAAATTAATACTAATGACCACCATTGGATAAAATGGTAAAAATATATTCTAATTATACTTTAAAACCACTAAATAGTATAATTTATCACTATAAATTAATTTGATTAAAAAAATTGTTTTTAAGTATTTTTCACTATTCATAAAAAATTAGAAGTTCTCAGAAAAATACCAAAAATTCAACATTGGCTAATTTCGATATTCCGAATCCAAAAATGAAGTCCATTTTGAAATATAAAATTTCTATAATTTTAAAAAGTTGTTATTACTATTCATAACGGCTACTATGATTAGTTGCGGTGTTTTAGAACTCGAAGTTGCGTACAATGCAAGCTATTGCATTATTGAATGAGAAGCGTATTGTGGAAGCTCGGGGTGTTACATTATCCCCTCCTTCAATAAATTGCATCCTCACAATTTGAAATTTTTCTTGGAAAATAAAAGGTTGAAAATAGAAAATACCTTTGTGGAAAACCCACATCGGAAATAAGATTAATAAAATTTAGCCTTAATAAGAGGGAAAGGGAAATGAAAAAGTCACCACCCAATTATGATCTCGATTAGAAGAACATTGGTGGCAATTAGAGACATATAATTGGAGCAAAAATGTAAATATTTGTAGGGAGTGATTGAGGCCATCAATCACAATCAACTGTCAAATTGAGGGCCTCAAAGCCTTCAATCTATGTTGATTTAAAATATCATCAGTTCAACAAGACATAAGGTATTAGGATAACACATTTTTTTGTTTTAATATCCCTTTACTAAAGTTTAAGAATTAATTCATTCATTGAATAAGAGATAGGTATATATATATTTATGCTTGACAATTACAGTTTCAACCTTCAACTCATCTTTCACTCAAAAGATAATAGAACTCAAAAATATTATACTTATCCTAATTGTATAAGGTTCCAAATGTTAACACATACCATTTAGATTAGTAAAATTATTTTGTAATAACCAGGGACTTCCTGTAGGCTAGTGGTAGGAAATAAAGGCCTGTCGCACTATGATTGTGGGTTCGATTCCTGCAGCTTTGTCCGACGCGCCGGGTTATGCCCCACCCTGCAGGTTGTCCTTTTCCTAAAACTATAGTATTATAATATTCAAAAATAATCTTCATAAATTTTTTAACCTTAAACAATACTATCCAAAGATCAACTTAATCCACTCCAACCTTTATAGTTATCTGAAATACCTCTGTCCAGACTTTCTCTAAAAGGTCTCTTAATTCCAAAATCAATTTATCAGATTCCCCAAACAAAGTAAAGTTTCTCTTATTGTCACATACTAAAAATATAATTACCTTCATCATATTAAAACCTTACTGAAATCAACAAGTACTGCAGTACAATCCTTATATATATATCACATTATTCTAATAACCAGAATATAATCCATGAGTCCAAAAGCACCAATACATTAGTTATTCTGCTTCAACTGTAGTAACAGCATAAGATTGTCCTTGATCCCTTGGCCTTTTCTGAGGTAAGTTTCCCTGAAGCTTAGGAAATTCATTTCCATAATTCCCCATTTCCCTACAATTGTAGCATTCAACATTGATAGCCTCTTTCTTTCTCTTGCAATCACGCGCCTGGTGACCTTTTTCCCCACATTTATAACAAATTCCCATTCCTTTTAGGCAAGTACCAGGGTGATTCTTCCCATAATTATCACATAATGGAAAATCCTTCTTTCCCTTTTTCCCTTTATCTGTCTCTTGTTCCACCGTTCTCTTCTTCTCTTGCTTTACTTTGTTGTCATAAGACTTAGAGAATTCCTTTTCTGTCTTGATAGCACATGAGACAATATCTTCGTATGTTGAGAACGATTGTGATACTAAAGCTCGACGGAGAAATGTTTTTAACCCATCAAAGAAATGATCAATCTTACATCTTGGGTTACGTATGTAATCTGCAGCATACCTCGCTAACCTTGTAAAGTTAGCCTCATAATTTGTGACATTCTCATCCTCCTTCTGCCTCAGACTCAGAAATTGCCTTTCCATATCCGCTCGATGGTCTCGAGGAAAGTATTTTTCTAAGAACAGCTCTTTGAACTCCTGCCATTCCATGTTTGTTAATTCATCATATTCCTTTGTGTTTTGAATTAGTGACCACCATTGATCGGTATCTCCAGTGAGGCGGTAAACTACCATGACAACTTTCTCCCTTTCACTACTCCCCAAGGCATGGAATATTTTCTCTAAGGAATTTATCCATTGCTCAGATACTATAGGATTTGTACTCCCATTGAAGGTTGGTGGTTGTTGCCTCATGAAATGGTCTAGCATTGATCCTCCACGTTGCGAATCAGGGTGCTCCATACGAGTAAGGTTATTATTCATAACCTGCGTGAGTTGTCCCAGTACGGTGAGAAGCTGATCAGCACCAGTTGTATCACTAGCTCCACCAAAATTATCTTGAGCAGGAGGGCAATCCCTACATGGAGTGCGTGCATTGATACGGTTTCCATTCCTTCCACTAGGCGCCATTTCTAAATAATGGCATAAACTGGATTAGTTTATGAAACAAAATACATAATTCCATACTTATAAAACACTTAACATAAATTGAACTAATTATGGATATAATCCATAATTATAAAAATGTTTTCTTTGAGGAAGTATATACTCGTAACCCTTCATAGTGGTTTGTAAAGAAAATGGGAATTATCCTAAGCATATCCCCCGGGAGTGTCGCAACCAAGAGTGCAGCAAGGCCCGTTGTCGTGCACCAGTTCCCGTTCGAGTCTAGCTCAAAGCGGTGTTTTCGGGTATTACCCCTAGGTACATCTGTGCCAGAGCCGCCTCTACCTGCTCGTATCCAGACAGGGATGTATTTCTCAGAAAACTCACAAAATCTCTACAATACCAAAATTTTTAGGAAGTTCTTCTATACTAATCCTCAAAGCTCATCTTAGGTCTACGTGCTCTAATCAGATTTTGACTAAATCTAGCTTCCAAGGTTAGTACTAAAATGCCTCTGATACCAACTGTAACGCCCCGACCCCAGCTACCCAGAGTCGGTGCATTACTTCGTAACATTGGCATGATCACAAAAGATCAAGTCTCGAAAGACCGATTAGTTTAGTAGCCTTGGAAACACTAGATACATTCATAAGTGTTACATTATATCATAAAGTGTAAAAATACAACAATGTCTTCATAGTCCACACTCATATCCTCTTTTGACTATCCCAGTAGGTCATTCATAAAATACTTCTTCACATCCTAGAAAATATTAAATCATTGAAAGGGGTGAGCTCATATTCTCTGTAAGGATAACAGTATTGCGGAAGCTTTCATAAATAGACATAAACATTTAAGGCAATGTATAACTAAAACAATAGCCTTTTAAACTTGAACATCAACATAATATGGAAAAAGTAAAATGAGATAATGCCATTCACTTCTTCACATGGATATTCTACTGGTCGAATAATCACATGCAATATCAATAACCACTTTCATAATGAGGGAATGTATAATGCCAGACATTCTGAAACATTTTGTCAAGGCCTCGGCCAAGACGTCTAAAATGATTAAGGCCTCGGCCAAAACCATAAATCAATTTGGGAAAGGGCCTCGGCCAATTCCATGTCTAGTTGTCTCATGAGACCTACCGATGCATCGAGGAGCTATAGCAGGCTCCACCCGTCACTTATTAAGTCCAATACATTCCTCATATGAATAGGTTTAAACATATCATAAACCATAACATAATCATATCACATAAAACATGCATAAAGGAAACATAACATTTCCACATTTCAATCACAAGATATCAATACAACACATTGATATAATAAAAACGCTTTCAAAACCATTTTCAATACCAAAATAAAAGAATGTTAAAACTTTGTATTTATTTTTCATTAAAAAAATGATGGATTGTAGAGGAAGCCAAAACTCAAATAATGGTCACGGCGGTGGAGAAGTCGTTTTCGCCGCATAAGTACGATAAAAACATTCCCTTTTGTCGTTTAGTAAACGCTTCATATAAAAAAGATTCCTTTTGAATAAACGTAAAAGTCAAATGGGTTTATACACCGTATAAAAGAAATTTGTGTATAAAACCAAATATGCCTCAATGAAAGGAGATTGAGACGAAGTCCTTACAAAGATCATTTTTAAAATAAAATAGTTATATTATGTGTATTCACTATAGGTACACATGAAGAAAGTAAAAATACAAAATAATACATAATAATATCATGACATAATTTGAAAGTAGGAGATTAACCCAAAGAATGGAAGTTGGGTTAATAAATTCCCTTACCTCGTGTCTGACTTGACTCAACCGTTCTTTAAACTCCTGAATAATAAACTAGAGTTAATATATACCTTATTAAGAACCATTTTCAATTTCATTATCCTTTTTATGTCACTTATAACAATGATATGAAAATTATGTAATTATTTAAGTTAATAACGGTCGTTTTGTCGATCTTTGGTACTTGAGTCAACAATAAACTTCTTATAATTACAAGTTGTTTATGTGGTAGAATATTCATTATCTCCAGAATTATATTCATGATTTAGATGTCATATATATCATATATATCCAGTATATACATTCATTTATAATATTACGTAACATTTAGAGGTAAGAAATGAAATGCACCGTTCATGCAGACGATAAGCCGTACGTACGCATGAACGCTACTTTCATTTCTATTTCGTATTTAATGGAATGAAATCATAATGATATAAATTTATAATATAATTCCAGTATAATATAGTGTATAATACCATTTACTCCATCCTTTATACATCCCACATATGGCATTAACGATTCAAATCACTTTGAGGGGGCGGTAGTCCGCACTTCCTAAAATGAAATTATCGCGTTTACCCATAATGGAAATCATAAAGTATGCCATAAACGAGAAATACAGAAGAATAAGTAAAACATAAACATATTATATATCATATATAAATATAGCTACATCTTAATGGACACCTTTTAAGGTGTTATATGAGTGTTGAACAATCATCGTTTTGTGAGGCAAAAATTCGCCATCCACAGAAACCGTATGTTCTGTAACCATTACATGTAGGTGTGTGTAAGTGTAGCTCGAATCATTATTATAACAACATCCTAGTATATTGAGGATACTGTTTTTGTTTCAAAAGAAATGAGTAAAAAGAGTTTAGGGGGTTGGAGAAGAAAAATAGAACAAAACAACATTAGAGAAGACATTACCTCAAAATCGGGTAACTCTTTTTGATTTGAGCCAAAGACTTCCTTGGGAAGAGTTATTCCCAAAGTTAGGCTTCTAGGAGTAAGAGGGGGAAGTTGGGAGAGTATTTGGGCAGAGTTTGGACGATCCAAATGGCTTGAAAGTGTGAATGAGGTGGTAGAGGTGGGGGGCTTTTATAAGAGGAGAGGAGGGGCACTCTTGGAAAGTTAGGAAATTTTACATTATTATACAATGCTTTTCGGATTCTAAAGGTCCCACACTTATATAATTTATGGATAAGGTGATAAGGGTTCTAAATCTACCCATCCAATAGTTTTTGGACAAGTTTAACCCTTGGATTGTACATTATCTTTTCATTTTATTAAAATTGTTAAATAATGAAGTCATCGCTGCATCATAATGATGTCATAAATAATTTAATTTATATAATCTCTAAAAATTATAAAAAAAAATACTATGATTTAGTAAATCCTTCTATCTTTCCAATGACTATTTATAGTCAAAACTATGACTTGTATAACCCCATGTAAAAATTGTTTTAGTAAAACATTTCATGTTTGTGTCATTTTTTACTTTAACATTAAATAATAGGTATTTATGTCATTTTCCAACTAAAGTGGCTCCATGGGGTCCCCAAGTTGACCCATGGATTTTCTTGGTCGGACATGGCACATCCAATGAGGGTAGGACATGTGTAAATCTCATCTCATATTATTAAAACATTATTTTTACCTTAAACTACACTAATTACCTCTAATCGCGATTAAGAACTTAAAAGTTACTATTCACCAAAAATTATTTTAATCTCATTGAACCACATTTTACTTCTTAATGACAACCATGTATGTCGGATTTTTGAAAATCAAATCACATAGGTAGTAATATTTCACTTAAACGAAAAATCAGTTATTTAACTACCACTTAGTGGTTTCACTATTCATCAAAAATTGAAGTTTTTCAGAACAGTGCCAAAATTTCACCCTAAGCTATAATTGATATTCCGATTTCAAAAATGATGTCTATTTTACAAAATTAAAAAAATATAAGTTGACTTAATTTATTTTATAATTAATTCTCGCTGTCACAACAAATAGCGTGTTTTTAAGAAACAATTTATAGCAAAAGATTGGCAATTATTTATGTCCAATTTCAATGTTAAATTAATTCTAATGACCACAATTGGATAAAATGGTAAAAATATATTCTAATTATACTTTAAAACCACTAAATAGTATAATTTATCACTATAAATTATTTTGATTAAAAAAGTTTTTTTTAAGTATTTTTCACTATTCATAAAAATTTAGAAGTTCTCAGAAAAATACCAAAAATTCAACATTGGCTAATTTCGATATTCCGAATCAAAAAATAAAGTCCATTTTGAAATATAAAATTACTATAATTTTAAAAAGTGGTTATTACTATTCATAATGGCTACTATGATTAGTCGCGGTGTTCTAGAACTCGAAGTTGCGTACAATGCAAGCTATTTCATTATTGAATGAGAAGCGTATTGTGGAAGCTCGGGGTGTTACATTCTCCCCTCCTTCAATAAATTGCGTCCTTGCAATTTGAAAATTTTCTTGGAAAATAAAAGGTTGAAAATATAAAATACCTTTGTGGAAAACCCACATCGGAAATAAGATTAATAAAATTTAGCCTTAATAAGAGGGAAAGGGAAATGAAAAAGTCACCACCCAATTATGATCTCGATTAGGAGAACATTGGTGGCAATTAGAGACATATAATTGGAGGAAAAACGTAAATATTTGTAGGGAGTGATTCAGGTCATCAATCACAATCAACTGTCAAATTGAGGGCCTCAAAGCCTTCAATCTATGTTGATTTAAAATATCATCAGTTCAACAAGACATAAGGTATTAGGATAACACATTTTTTTGTTTTAATATCCCTTTACTAAAGTTTATGAATTAATTCATTCATTGAATAAGAGATAGGTATATATATATTTATGCTTGACAATTAGAGTTTCAACCTTCAACTCATCTTTCACTCAAAAGATAATAGAACTCAAAAATATTATACTTATCCTAATTTTATAAGGTTCCAAATGTTAACACATACCATTTAGATTTGTAAAATTATTTTGTAATAACCAGGGACTTTATGTAGGTTAGTGGTAGGAAATAAAGGCATGTCGCACTATGATTGTGGGTTCGATTCCTGCAGCTTTGTCCGATGCGATGGGTTATTCCCCACCTTGCAGGTTGTCCTTTTCCAAAAACTATAGTATTATAATATTCAAAAATAATATTCATAAATTTTTTAACCTTAAACAATACTATCCAAAGATCAACTTAATCCACTCCAACCTTTATAGTTATCCAAAATACCTCTGTCCAGACTTTCTCTAAAAGGTCTCTTAATTCCAAAATCAATTTATCAGTTTCCCCAAACAAAGTAAAGTTTCTCTTATTGTCACATACTAAAAATATAATTACCTTCATCATATTAAAACCTTACTGAAATCAACAAGTACTGCAGTACAATCCTTATATATATATCACATTATTCTAATAACCAGAATATAATCCATGAGTCCAAAAGCACCAATACATTAGTTATTCTGCTTCAACTGTAGTAACAACATAAGATTGTCCTTGATCCCTTGGCCTTTTCTGAGGTAAGTTTCCCTGACGCTTAGGACATTCATTTGCATAATGCCCCATTTCCCTACAATTGTAGCATTCAACATTGATAGCCTCTTTCTTTCTCTTGCAATCACACGCCTGGTGACCTTTTTCCCCACATTTATAACAAATTCCCATTCCTTTTAGGCAAATACCAGGGTGATTCTTCCCATAATTATTACATAATGGAAAATCCTTCTTTCCCTTTTTCCCTTTATCTATCTCTTGTTCCATCGTTCTTTTCTTCTCTTGCTTTACTTTGTTGTCATAAGACTTAGAGAATTCCTTTTCTTTCTTGATAGCACATGAGACAATATCTTCGTATGTTGAGAATGATTGTGATACTAAAGCTTGACGGAGAAATGTTTTTAACCCATCAAAGAAATGATAAATCTTACATCTTGGGTTACGTATGTAATCTGCAGCATACCTCGCTAACCTTGTAAAGTTAGCCTCATACTTTGCGACATTCTCATCCTCCTTCTGCCTCAGACTCAGAAATTGGATTTCGATATCCGCTCGATGGTCTCGAGGAAAGTATTTTTCTAAGAACATCTCTTTGAACTCCTGCCATTCCATGTTTGTTAATTCATCATCTTCCTTTGTGTTTTGAATTAGTGACCACCATTGATCGGCATCTCCAGTGAGGCGGTAAACTGCCATGAAAACTTTCTCCCTTTCACTACTCCCCAAGGCATGGAATATTTTCTCTAAGGAATTTATCCATTGCTCAGCTACTATAGGATTTGTACTCCGATTGATGGTTGGTGGTTGTTTCCTTATGAAACGGTCTAGCATTGATCCTCCACATTGCGGATCAGGGTGCTCCATACAAGTAAGGTTATTATTCATAACCTGCGTGAGTTGTCCCAGTACGGTGAGAAGCTGATCAGCACTAGTTTTATCACTATCTCCACCATAATTATATTGAGCAGGAGGGAAATCCCTACGTGGAGTGTGTGCATTGATAAGGTTTTCATTCCTTCCACTAGGCGCCATTTCTAAATAATGGCATAAACTGGATTAGTTTATGAATCAAAATACATAATTCCATACTTGTAAAACACTTAACATAAATTGAACTAATTATGGATATAATCCATAATTATAAAAATGTTTTCTTTGAGGAAGTATATACTCATAACCCTTCATAGTGGTTTTTAAAGAAAATGGGAATTATCCTAAGCATATCCCCCGGGAGTGTCGTAACCAAGAGTGCAGCAAGGCCCGTTGTCGTGCACCAGTTCCCGTTCGAGTCTAGCTGAAAGCGGTGTTTTTGGGTTTTACCCCAAGGTACATCTGTGCCAGAGCCACCTCTACCTGCTCGTATCCAGACAGGGATGTATTGCTCGGAAAACTCATAAAATCTCTACAATACTAAAATTTTTAGGATGTTATTCTATACTAATCCTCAAAGTTCATCTTAGGTCTATGTGCTCTAATCAGAGTTTGTCTAAATCTAGCTTCCAAGGTTATTACTAAACTGCCTCTGATACCAACTATAACGCCCCAACCCCAGCTACCCAGAGTCGGTGCATTACTTCGTAACATTGGCATGATCACAAAAGATCAAGTCTCGAAAGACCGATTAGTTTAGTAGCCTTGGAAACGATAGATACATTCATAAGTGTTACATTACATCATAAAGTGAAAAACTACACCAAAGTCTTCATAGTCCACACTCATATCCTCTTTTGACTATCCCTACAGGTCATTCATAAAATACTTCTTCACATCCTGGAAAATATTAAAACATTGAAAGGGGTGAGCTCATATGCTCAGTAAGGATAACAGTATTGCGGAAGCTTTCATAAATAAACCTAAACATTTAAGGCAATGAATAACTAAAACAAAAGCCTTTTAAACTTGAACATCAATATAATATGGAAAAAGTAAAATGAGATAATGCCATTCACTTCTTCACATGGATATTTTACTGGTCGAATAATCACATGCAATATCAATAACCACTTTCATAATGAGGGAATGTATAATGCCAGACATTCTGAAACATTTTGTCAAGGCCTCCGCCAAGACGTCTAAAATGATTAAGGCCTCGGCCAAAACCATAAATCAAATTGGGAAAGGGCCTCGGCCAATTCCACGTCTAGTTGTCTCATGAGACCTACCGATGCATCGAGGAGCTATAGCGGGCTCCACCCGTCACTTATTAAGTCCAATACATTCCTCATGTGAATAGGTTTAAACATATCATAAACCATAACATAATCGTATCACATAAAACATGCATAAAGGAAACACAAAATTTCCACATTTCAATCACAAGATATCAATACAACACATTGATATAATAAAAACGCTTTCAAAACCATTTTAAATACCAAAATAAAAGAATGTTAAAACTTTGTATTTATTTTTCATTAAAAAATGATGGCTTGTAGAGGAAGCCGAAACTCAAATAATGGTCACGGTGGTGGAGAAGTTTTTTTCGCCGCATAATTACGATAAAAACATTCCCTTTTGTCGTTTAGTAAACGCTTCATATAAAAAATATTCCTTTTGAATAAACGTAAAAGTCAAAGGGGTTTATACACCGTATAAAAGAGATTTGTGTATAAACCCAAATATGCCTCAATGAAAGGAGATTGAGACGAAGTCCTTACAAAGATCATTTTTAAAATAAAATAGATATATTATGTGTATTCACTATAGGTACACATAAATAAAGTAAAAATACAAAATAAGACATAATAATATCATGACATAATTTGAAAGTAGGAGATTAACCCAAAGAATGGAAGTTGGGTTAAGAAATTCCCTTACCTCGTGTCTGACTTGACTCAACCGTTCTTTAACCTCCTGAATAATAAAATAGAGTTAATATATACCTTATTAAGAACCATTTTCAATTTCATTATCCTTTTTATATCACGTATTACAATGATATGAACATTATGTAATTATTTAAGTTAATAACGATCGTTTTGTCAATCTTTGGTACTTGAGTCAACAATAAACTTCTTATAATTACAAGTTGTTTATGTGGTAGAATATCCATTATCTCCAGAATTATATTCATGATTTAGATGTCATATATATCATATATATCCAGTATATACATTCATTTATAATATTACATAACATTTAGAGGTAAGAAATGAAATGCACCGTTCATGGAGACGGTAAGCCGTACGTACGCATGAACGCTACTTTCATTTCTATTTCGTATTTAATGGAATGAAATAATAATGATATAAATGTATAATATAATTCCAGTATAATATAGTGTATAATACCATTTACTCCATCCTTTATACATCCCACATATTTCATTAACGATTCAAATCACTTTGAGTGGGCGGTAGTCCGCACTTCCTAAAATGAAATTATCGCGTTTACCCATAATGGAAATCATAAAGTATGCCATAAATGAGAAATACAGAAGAATAAGTAAAACATAAACATATTATATATCATATATAAATATAGTGACATCTTAATGGCCCCCTTTGAAGGTGTTATATGAGTGTTGAACAATCATCGTTTCGTGAGGCAGAAATTCTCCATCCACAGAAACCGTATGTTCTTTAACCATTAGATGTAGGTGTGTGTAAGTGTAGCTTGAATTATTCTTATAACAACATCCTAGTATATTGAAAATACTGTTGTTGTTACAAAATAAATGAATAAAAAGAGTTTAGGGGGTTGGACAAGAAAAATAAAACAAAACAACATTAGAGAAGACATTACCTCAAAATCGGGTAACTCTTTTTTATTTGAGCCAAAGGCTTCCTTGGGAAGAGTTATGTCCAAATTGATGCTTATATGAGTAATAGGGGGAAGTTGGGAGAGTATTTGGGCAGATTTTGGCCGAGCCAAATGGCTTGAATGTGTGAATGAGGTGGTAGAGGTGGGGGCTTTTATAAGAGGAGAGGAGGGGCACTCTTGGAAAGTAAGGAAATTTTACATTATTATACAATGCTTTTCGGATTCTAAAGGTCCCACACTTATATGATTCGTGGATAAGGTGATAAGGGTTCTAAATATACCCATCCAATAGTCTTTGGACAAGTGTAATCCTTGGATTGTACATTATCTTTTCATTTTATTAAAATCGTTAAATAATGAGGTCATCACTGCATCATAATGATGTCATACATAATTTAATTTATTTAATGTCTAAAAATTATAAAAAAAATACTATGATGTAGGAAATCTTTTTAGCTTTCCAATTAATATTTATAGTCACAAATATGACTAGTATAACCCCATGTAAAAATTGTTTTAGTAAAACATTTCATGTTTGTGTCATTTTTTACTTTGACTTTAAATAAAAGGTATTTATGTCATTTTCCAACTAAAGTGGCTCCATGGGGTCCCCAAGTTGACCCATGGATTTTCTGGGTTGTCCATGGCACATCCAATGAGGGTAGGACATGAGTCAAGCTCATCTCATATTATTAAAACATTATTTTTACCTTAAACTACACTAATTACCTCTAATCGCGATTAAGAACTTAAAAAGTTACTATTCACCAAAAATTATTTTAATCTCATTGAACCACATTTTACTTCTTAATGACAACCATGTATGTCGGATTTTTGAAAATCAAATCACAGAGGTGGTAATATTTCATTTAAACGAAAAATCAGTTATTTAACTACCACTTAGTGGTTTCACTATTCATTAAAAATTGAAGTTTTTCAGAACAGTGCCAAATTTTCACCCTAAGCTATAATTGATATTCCGATTTCGAAAATGATGTCTATTTTAAAAAATTCCAAAAATATATGTTTCATTAATTTATTTTATAATTAATTCTCGCTGTCACAACAAATAGCGTGTTTTTAAGAAACAATTTATATCAAAAGATTGGCAATTGTTTATGTCCAATTTCAATGTTAAATTAATTCTAATGACCACCATTGGATAAAATGGTAAAAATATATTATAATTATACTTTAAAACCACTAAATAGTATAATTTATCACTATAAATTATTTTGATTAAAAAAGTTGTTTTTAAGTATTTTTCACTATTCATAAAAAATTAGAAGTTCTCAGAAAAATACCAAAAATTCAACATTGGCTAATTTCGATATTCCGAATACAAAAATGAAGTCCATTTTGAAATATAAAATTTCTATAATTTTAAAAAGTGTTTATTACTATTCATAACGGCTACTATGATTAGTCGCGGTGTTTTAGAACTCGAAGTTGCGTACAATGAAAGCTATTGCATTATTGAATGAGAATCGTATTGTTGAAGCTTGGGGTGTTACACTCTGCATGGATATCTACTAATTCATGAAGCTCACATGAAATAGATTGTTCGTGGGTTGGTGATGGTGGCGACATCATTTGTAAAAAAACATATAAATTTTTGAGGATGTAGTCAATAATCTAAACCCCCACAAATTAAGTTTCCCAAAAACGAAGTAGTTCTTAGGATGAGGTGGTGGTACCATCACCCGCAAACGATGGCCCCTATTGACTATGTCCTTAGGCCTCTACAAAATATGGTCCATGGCCCTCTTGAAAAGACCAAAAAATTTAGTACTCAGTTCCTCCATTACACTATAAAATAACCAATGGGGGTCCAAAAAGTATTTGGGAAATAGAGCTCTAAAAGTAGATGAGGCATAGAGAAAATAATTGAGGGTGAGGGAGAAATTTTTCCCGTAGTCGAAGCACTTCTCAGCCTCCATACCATAAACTATATGTGGCTAGCCCTTTTTGGACTACATACTATAGAAAATATGTGGAATAACCTCTATATAATATTACATGAGGATGATGTGTCATTTGAGATATTGAGGAATCATTTTATTACCCTGAAAATGAATAAAAATTTTGTGTATACCGACCCTTTGCGGCCAACCCTTCATTGAATCTCCTTCACGGACAATGATTCATTAACGAATTTTTTTTGAAAATGTTTCAAAGATGATCCTATGTGGGATCCTCCTTCGAAAAATACCTTTTGAGTATGACACTTCTCAAGCTCCCCTATGCATCCAACTCCTACACAGCCAGCACTTCGAGGAAAATGCTATTCGATCAAGCCTCTGTGGACGGTCCTATGTGGCCAGCTCCTATGTGGTAAAACCGTTCGATCCCACTAGTTCATACCATGTAGGAATATCCCCTAGACCCCCAATTGGGATTATTTTTTCGATGCGGTCTTGGTTCATTGAGCCAGTCTGTTCACTACCTTCACCGGCCCCCATGAAAATTTTAGAGTCCCATCGCGAACTTTTTGGGTTGAGTCAACGACAATTTCTATTATTCCCTTCTATTTTCCCAATATATATCCCGTAAATACCAAGAGTTGAGATACTCCTAATGAGACACCTAAAACCCCATGACCTAAAACCTATGCCAGGTTGATCCAGAATTTCATAGAGAATTGTGGTCTGAATATTTCTTACATGTACAGGCACATCCCTTCTATTCATTAAACACTGTGTTCTTAGAAATTTCAGATCTTCATAAACCTACCCATCCATTATAAATGTATGGTTTGTTTCCTATGTAATATTTTTATTTACTATACACAATATTTTCTGGTTGGCTCTGTGTAAGCTTCCCACAAAAAATATTTATCAACCAGAAAAAAATTCATCCTCTAGAGTGGATTTTCCTAACTTCATATGATCCAATGAATCCCATGCCCCATATAATTTCTCCTTACCTAAGAATCCCTAGAATCCATGTTTATTATTTCTTTCCCTCTCATGTTTTAGGCATGTTAGAATATCTCATAATGATTATCCTCCAGTTAATAATAGTTCCTATAAGAAGTGGTCCTCACTGTATGACCTTAAACAACATGGCACTAACATGTCCCTACAACATGACATTAAATATTGATTTTAATTTCCGAGCTACATAACATTAAACTATATTATTAATTATATTAAAAATAAAATATGCATCATGAAATAATCATGATATGGATTCTAAACACTCAAAAGGGAACTCCTCCTAATGTATGCCCTTAGCCTTTCTTACGGAAGGTGGTACTTCCTACACCTCTTCACCTCAGCCCATGACACAGATAGATAGATCACCAACATTACTATCCCAATTACCATCATAGAAGAGGATATGGGCACACTCAAATACCTCTCTATCATTCCCTTTAGGCTTTAGTACCATCCATTAGTGTATAGGGTATGATCATGTGATCATCAGATCACTCCAACCTCTTGTTTCTCACATTGATCATGATTCATGTGGGATTATAGGTTAGTGGAGATCCTGATATATACATGATCTCAGACCTAAAAAGGAAATCCTACATGGTATAAGACCCAAAACCATAATTCCATCCTTAGAGGGACATATTCCTAATAAAGTAGCACTAAGTGGGCAGTCTATACATGTAAGACCCAATCATGCCACCTTATGTGACTCCCCTAAGGTGTAAGACCCCATTTCATGAAATACATGGGCTTTGATTCCAAAATAACTAGGATGCATAAGAAGCCTCTCTGATGTCCAAACCTAACAACCAAGCTCACTATAACATTCGTCATTACATATTTCTTATAGGGTCACACCATTCTTGGGAGACCAACTCCCTTTTGGGTCCCTCAGGCCACCTCAACATATGTTTCATACCGATTTTGACCAGACACCCTTCACCTAAGCTTCCTCATAGAATGATGTTAGACTACATGTTCGGGAACTTTTCATACAACCATAAATGTTGATGTGTCTAGTTAAGCGACACCAAACTACATGGGTTATGATTCCTCACATGAGAATACATTAGAAGACCATTCTATGGGTTTGATCCCGATATCAAAATAACTTGTTTCCCTCTTGATGATGGTAAACCCCATATTTCCCCATCATACAACTTAAGACCTGCATCTTCCCAACAAACGACTAAATAATATTTAATTTTTCTAATAAATAATAACGTATATGGGGAACCTTGGATACATACAGATCTCTCTATCTATGGAGAACCTCAGATACATAGAGATGATTCTAAACCCATTTATATTCCTGATCAATCATGACCTAGGGGTAATCTGTGGAAATATTCTTGGGAATGAACCAAGGATTCATGAATAGATGAACATGACTTAAATATATAAGCGACTCCTTGAAGAGGAAATAGTTTCCACCCAAAATGGTGGGATGAGCCTAACCTCCCATCCTCTCGACCAATGTGAGTTCTTAAGTTTCATTGGATGTGTTACCCAATGACCACCTACCTTTAGAAATTAGGTTGATTAATCATGGATATAAGAGTTGTTGGACGTTTCTATCTCCACAAAAAATCCCCATTAGAGACCGTCCATAGACCTTGTATCTGACATTAGTTATTTTGCACCATTCAACCCCCTAAAATCAATCGTTCATGCCACAAAAAAAACATTCAGTAAAAATAAGAGAGTAACCCGATGTAAGAAACCAGACTACAACACCTCCTTCACAATATAAAAATGATATACTGACTAGTCCCCATTGTACCATTTCATTCCTGACCTCGAACTAAATCATTCAGGTGAAACAAAAATGGGGAACTTGAAGTGAAAAGGATCAATTGACAAAATAATTGGGTTTCAATCAATGAACCATTTTCATTAATGAATTCAGGTTAAACAAAAATGGTGAACCTGACATGAAAAGTATCCATTGATAAAATAATTAGGTTATAATCCATCTACCCTTTTTGTTCATGAATTTGAGTGAAACAAAAATAGTGAACCCAACGTGAAAAGACTCCAGTGGAAAAATAATTTGGTTACAATCCATTGGCTCTTTTTGTTTTCCTCTTCGGGTGAAACTCCCCAATACAAGGGAATATACCTTGTGGAAATTCCCAAAATCACGATTGAGCTATGAGAACTATGATTCATGTAATAACTAGGATATACATGACACCTCCTTGAGTCTCAAGCTCAAATACCCAATACCTATGTTCCACCATATCTGTCTTTTATGCATTACATTAAACTACACGGTTTTAACAAACTTCATGGGTTTTATTCCTATTATAAATAGGAAACATAGGAAAACTCCTAGAGGTTCAATCCCTTCCTCAATATATTAATTTCCTCCTTGGATAAAAAAACCAAGAGTATATGGTTATATGACTTCAACATATGAGAATCTACCCATTATTGGGAAATGGATGAAGAATATCATATACATATAGATAAGCTGAACAAAAGATTCCCCTTCACGTAAAAAGCGATTTAAAATCTAATTATTTTGTTAGGTTAACCAGTTTTTTATCATGATTTTGAAAGGATTCATGAAAATATCTTAAATTTATAAGAGAGGCCCAAAGTAGGCATTAATTCCCCCCCCCCAAAGTGTGTTATGAGACCGAACTCTCATCCTCTCGACCAATGTGAGTTCTTAAGTTTTATTAGGTCTGAAATCCCAACTAATCACCTATATAAGGAAATCAGGTATATACCTAGGTATATATGTTGGCTGTAACACACGAGACTTTTATGTTATATAAATCATCAAAGGGATCTTTTTCTACACAACACTTGCTTGGCTTTCTTTACACGCAATCGCGACCTTCCTCGATAGCTTGTGTTGTGCGCAATACCAAGTTTCACTAAACAACAATATGCTATTAAAACTAGCCATTATGAATAGTAATAACCACTTTTTGAAATTTTATAAATTTTATTTTTCAAAATGGACTTCATTTTTGGACTCAGAATATCGAAATTAGCCTAGGGTGAAATCTTGGTATTTTTCTGAAAACTTTCAATTTTTGATGAATAGTGAAACCACTAAGTGGTAGGTTAAAAACTGAATTTTGCATAAAACTTAATTTTACCGCTTCTGTGAATGGAATTTCAAAAATCCGACAGACATGGTTGATATCAGTAAGTAAAATGTGGTTCAATGAGATAAAAATAATTTTTTGGTGAATAGTAACTTTTTACTATTTTTACCGCGGTTAATAGTTAATAAGGTAACTAAGGGTAAATATGATATTAATATTACCCTAACACATGTCCTAATTCTATTGGACAAGTGTAATTCGACCAAAAACAAACTTAGGAATAAAATATGACCATTTAGGCCCACATGGATTAGATTAGGACATTTATTATTAATTTATTTAAAGAAGGGTTAAAATAGTTAAAATCAAAGTTTAATAAGTAAATCATTTTTAATATGGGGTTATACATATGATAAATTCGACTATAAATATTCATTAGAAATATAAAAAGATTTCCTACATAAGGGTATTTTATTTTTAATTTTTAGACATTAAATAATTTAATTTATTTATGACACAATGATGATGCAGTAATTATCTTATTAATGAAATATTGACATAATTGATGTTATAAACACCAAAATAAATGTAATTTGAGAATTTTTATGACTTCCACTAATTTTCTAGGTTACTATGATATATTAGTGTTGATTTAATAAACTTGGTTCGAACATATAATTCGGTTATGACTTTCAAAAAAATCATATATCAAATAGTGTCAAAATTGACACAAAATAGTTTTTAAATCAAATATTATATTATTAATTGTTATTTTATTCCTAAAAATCTAAGGTTCGGCCAAATGACTTAGATAATGATATATATATTAATAATAAACAATTTGGGGTTCGTTTGGCATGTTATAGTAAGTGTATTAACCATATAGTGAAAGAAAACAAAAAGACACGGTAAAAGTTAAACTAATTAACTTAGAGTTAAATCTAATTGATAAGGTTAAAATAATACCCTAAACTTGTTTAAATCCTATTGGTTGATAGGATTTCGACCCATCCCCACTTTATCTTCGAAATAAGACCATTTGGAACCATTATAAATCTATTTTGACTTTAATATAAAATAATATTTTGAGATATTCCTAAGGTGCCCCTCTCCTCCCTTATAAAAGGGCACCTCCTCCCCCTCCTCCTCACACCAATTTTAGCACTCAATCTCGGCCAACCCCTGCCATTTTCTCCTCTCCACTTCCCTAGAATAATCCTAGAGGTCCTGGTCTTCTCCAAAGACCAATCTTAGTTCCTTAAGTGGAGGATTCAAAGAGGCGTTCCAAAGAAGAGGTAATATCCATTACCGATCTTTTCAATTTCTTTCTTCTTCAACTTCTTCTTCTTTAGTTGTTTCATGATAAAGTAATAACATCAGTATTACTTACATACTGATATGTTATTATAAATATGAAACAACCCTAATTCACCTTCTATCCATCCTACGGAAAAATGAAATCACCGCGCGTGCGTACGTACAGAATACCGTCTCCACGCGTGGTGTAATCTATTTTTCCACCATCACCTTACAAGGATGGGTATAATGGTGTAATGAGTAACTATATATGATTATTATGAAGTAATATTGATACTGAAATAATATATATATATACTCCAATACAATTCCACGATCATAGGAACGATATCATCACTCGTGCGTACGTACGGAATACCGTCTCCACGATGTGATGCGACTCGTTCTACATGATCTTCATTTCATAATGATTATATAAATGAATTGAATGAATGAATATGGTATATACTACACTAATACTATTCTGTAAATGAATTATCTATAACCTAAAGATAAGAATAAGAATTTATTCGACAAAACACGCATAAGAACAAAAAGTTATAAAGACCCGAGTAACAAGTAACAATGAAATATTACTAACAAGAAGCTAATAATATGACCATATATGATATCATATCAATATATATGATTCTGGAATAAGTAAATAACATTATTTAAACCATTATACAGGAGCTTCGGACACGAACAAAGCAAATCGGACCTAAGGTAAGGGAAATATCACAATCTCACTTTTATCCGAGATTGTATTTACTTTGGTAATTACTGGGGTGTATTTTATCATCCACATCCATGTTCCCTCAATATGTAATATTATTTCCATCCTTCTACAATAGTTTATATCCAATTTTACCCTTCGGTAAGTTTTTTTTTGTAAAAGATATGAAAGGAATCTTTTGTCGTTTTTCATACGAGGTACTTTTTGACTTTCCGACAAAAGTACGAAGAATGTTTTTTTAACTTATACGGCATGAATGGATTTATAAAACATTATTTCCAAGAAGATTCCTTTACAAGTATTGAAGTTTATTTTTAATCAACTTCTTTTAGTTTAAAATTTTATGACATGTTAAGAAAGGAAAAGTGTTTTTGAAGTAGAAAGGATATTTTCCTCAAGAATGAAGTTCAAGTATTTTATCAAAATTATTTTCCATCTAAGATAATAAAAGGGTTCTGTTTTTATCCCTATTATTACATGGATTTGATTATGTTGTGATGGAAATATTTTTATGAATTCCTTTATCTTATATGAATTGTTTTATGATGTCATGATGTTTCAAGAATCCCTTTTTTTGTTACATGTGTTATGCGATGATGTATGTTTTATGATTATGTGGCACACATAAGAAAGGATTCATTATAAGATTGATGGGACCTATATCTCCCTCCAATGCATTGGGTAAAGATTTTATATCT
Source organism: Viscum album (assembly GCA_963277665.1). Taxonomy (NCBI): domain Eukaryota; kingdom Viridiplantae; phylum Streptophyta; class Magnoliopsida; order Santalales; family Viscaceae; genus Viscum; species Viscum album. The sequence continues at coordinate 350,818,816 of OY728140.1, forward strand.
CATGAGATAGACATGGCTGGAACGGAAGGTTATTTCGGTTCAGTGATACAGGACTGAAACAAGGAGTGAACTCGGTTCAGAAAGGGACTTTGTCCACTAAGATAGTCTTGGCAATGAGTCATGACTAACAAGAAATTATTTTCCATGATTATGTGTGCATGCCACAAAGTTTCAAGTTTTATGTTATGATTATGGGGATCTCATTTTCACTTCTATGATTTATTCCATGTTAAGATATTATGATCTCTTTTGCAGGTTTTGATTTTCAAAAAGATATGATATGATTTTTATTTCCTTTATTTGCCCTTGCTGAGCATTTGAGCTCACCCTTTTATGTTTTCTTTTCCCCAGGTCAGGAAGATGGATATTAAGTATAATATGCTAAAAGGGACCCTAGATATGATGAAATAAATGGGAGACACTGTAGAAGATTTATGAACCAGTTTTTTATGTTTCCCAGTTTCTAAAGACACTATACCTATACGGTCCTTTGTGGTTTTGTCATATGTTGTAATAAGTGTGCTTCAATTTCGAAGTATTAACAATGTATGTAAAGTATGGGTCGTTATAGTTGGTATCAGAGGAAAGGTATAGTCAACCTTTGGAAACTAGGATGTGAAAGCCTTAGTAAGAACCCTAAGGATATGTATAAGCATAGAACACAATCTTAGTGTTTTAGAAAAGTCCTTGAATACCCTAGGATAAGACCTTAATCATGAAAATTTTATTCTTGAATTATGTGGTTTCCTATTATAATTAGTGTTGCTCACACTATTCTTCTTGGTTTTAGTCAATGGATGGAACCCGAAGGAACCGTGTTAATGCGGAATGCGATGGGCAATGCAATGATTGTCCCCCTGAGCAACCAAACGATATGGGAGCTGTAATGAAAAATCTTGTAGCCATGCTCACACAACTTTCTCAAGCTATGAATCATGCAGGATTTCCAAACGAACAAAGGAGGGAGCAACATTCTGTTGAATCCTTCATGAGGCAGCGTCCACCTTCTTTCAGCGAGTCTACTGATCCATTGGTTGCTGAACAATGGATTAGTACTACTGAAAAGATATTTTCAGTTCTTCAATGTTCTGAGCATGATAAAGTCATCCTAGCAGTGTATCGTTTGGAAGGAGATGCGGATCAATGGTGGAATCTTGTTAAGAATACGAGGCAAAGGGATGAAATTGAGTCTATGGAATGGGACGAGTTCAAGAACTTATTTTTCAATAATTACTTCCCTCGTATTCTCCGAACAAAGATGGAGAAAGAGTTTCTTGAACTGAAGCAAAGGGATGATGAATCTGTTGGTACCTATGAAGCAAATTTTACAAGACTTTCAAGGTACGCTTCTGGTATTATTATCCAACCTGAGAGTAAGATCGATCGATTCTTTAGTGGCTTAAAACCAATTCTTCGAAGGGCGTTAGCCATAAGGGACTTCAATAGCTACGAGGAAATCGTTCGATGTGCTCTCAAAGTCGAGATGGAGATTGGAGTAACCCATCAGTCACATGGGTTTGATAAGAAGAGGAAGATGGAATTCAAAGGAAACTCTAAAGAGCACACTGAAAAGAAGATGAACTTTCCCTTATGCTCAAAGTGTGGAAAGAAACATGGAGGGAGTTGTCTTAAAGGGACAAGTAAATGTTTTAAATGTGGAAAGGAAGGTCATCGGGCATTTGAATGCCGTGATAATGGGAAGAAGATGTCTAATGACGCAAACAAAGGAAGGGATACACAGAATGAACCTACTACACTTCAATGTTTCAAGTGGAAGGAGATGGGGCATTATGCCAATCAATGCCGAAATCCAAGGGTTGATGATGATGGTCGACGTCAACAAACTCTTAAGGCTAAAGACAAAGGAAAGTCACATGCAATTTCTATCAGCGATGTGGAGTACGATAACGATGTGGTGAAAGGTATACTTACCATCCACTCTAAAGTAGCAAATGTTTTATTTGATTCTGGATCCACCCACACTTTTATTTCTGAAAAATTTTCTAAGGGTATCACCGTATTACCTCAACAATTAGATGTTGAGTTAGCTGTGACAACACCTAATGGCACATCAAGCGCATCAAAAGTTTATAATTCTTCTCCGATCGAAGTTTGTGGGAAAGTGCTTCCTGCAAATCTTGTGATCCTTCCTTTAGTGGAATTTGATGTGATTCTTGGCATGGATTGGCTTTCTCTACATGGAGCTCATATCAATTGCCAAAGAAGGGAAGTCACATTTCATATTCCAGATCAATCTACGATCGTCTATCAATGCAAGGATGAACATAACCTTCCAGTGGAAATTTCTTCCATCTTATGGGTATTGATTCCACTAAATGAAGGTTATTTATCTCAAATGGTTGGTGAGAAACTCACGATTAAGAATATTCCCATTGTACGGGAGTTTGATGATGTCTTTCCGGAGGAATTTCCGGGTCTTCCACCAAATCGTGAAGTTGAGTTTTCAATAGAACTCGTACCGGGTGCTTTGCCTATTTCAAAGACACCTTATAGAATGGCCCCAATTGAGTTGCAGGAATTGAAGAAGCAACTCCAAGAGAATCTTGATAAGGGATTCATACGCCCTAGTGCGTCACCTTGGGGAGCACCTGTTCTATTTGTTAAGAAGAAAGATGGATCAATGAGACTCTGCATTGATTATCGAGAACTTAACAAGATCACTATCAAGAACAAATATCCTCTCCCACGCATTGATGACTTATTTGACCAACTACGCGGAGCTCAATACTTTTCCAAGATTGATCTTCATTCAGGGTATCATCAATTAAGGGTCAAAAGGGAGGATATACCAAAGACGGCTTTCCGTACAAGGTATGGACACTATGAATTTATAGTGATGCCATTTGGTCTTACTAATGCCCCTGCTATCTTCATGGATCTAATGAATAGAGTCTTTAGAGACTATCTTGATCAATTTGTGGTAGTCTTTATAGACGATATTCTTGTCTATTCAAAGAGCAAGGAAGAGCATGAAGATCACTTGAGAATTATATTGAAGACCCTGAGAAAGGAGAAGCTTTATGCCAAATTTACCAAGTGTGAATTTTGGCTTCAAAAAGTTGCATTTTTGGGTCACATAATCTCAAAAGAGGGGATATCTGTGGATCCAGCAAAAACAGAGGTTATCGAAAGATGGTCAAGACCAACAACAGTAACTGAGATCCGAAGTTTTCTTGGTTTGGCTGGATATTATCGACGTTTTGTAAAAGATTTTTCACGATTATCTAATCCAATCACCAAGTTGACTCGGAAGGGAGTTAAGTTTGTCTGGACAGAGGAATGTGAAGAGAATTTCAAGGAGTTGAAAAGAAGGTTATCCAGTGCACCTGTGCTCACACTGCCTTGTAGTGGAGAAAGGTTTGTGATCTACAGTGATGCATCCAAGAAGGGATTGGGGTGTGTTCTTATGCAAAATGATATGGTGATAGCTTATGCCTCACGACAGTTGAAAATCCATGAGCAAAATTACCCAACACATGATTTGGAGTTGGCTGTGGTAATCTTTGCATTAAAGATTTGGAGGCATTACCTTTATGGTGAAAGGTGTGATATTTATACTGATCATAAAAGTTTAAAGTATATTTTCACACAAAAGGAGTTGAATATGCGTCAAAGAAGATGGTTGGAGCTGATTAAGGATTATGACTGCTCAATCCATTACCACCCTGGGAAAGCAAACAAGGTGGCAGATGCATTAAGTCGACAAGACCATGCTAGTTTATCCATGATGAGGATCACAAAAGATCCAATATTTATGGATTTACAAAGGATGGATCTTGGAATTATAATGGAAGGGGAAAAATCTTATCTTTCTCAAATGAATGTTCAACCATCTATACATATGAAGATTAAAGAGGCACAGAAAGAAGATGTCGAGTTACAAAAGAAGGTGAGAAATGTTCCTGAATTCAACCTTGATTGTGATGGGATAATAAAGTTCAGGAATCGGGTTTGTGTTCCTCCCATCCCCGAATTAAAGAATGAGCTGCTGGATGAGGCTCATAGTTCTTCATTCTCTATTCATCCTGGAAGCACGAAGATGTATAGGGACCTGAAAGAGTACTTCTGGTGGGATGGCATGAAAAGAGATGTTGCTGAATATGTCTCTCGATGCTTGGTTTGTCAACAAGTTAAAGCTGAGAGACAAAAGTCTAAGGGGATGTTACAACCATTACCCATACCCGAATGGAAATAGGAAAACATCACTATGGACTTTGTCACAGGACTTCCTAAAACATCCAAAGGCAATAATGCTATCTGGGTCATAGTTGATCGTCTTACAAAGTCTGCACACTTCATTGCTATTAGAGAGGATTTCTCTCTAGATCAGCTTGCCAGGATATATGTAAAGGAAGTGGTAAGATTGCATGGAGTACCACTTTCTATTATATCTGATCGAGATCCGAGATTTACCTCGAAGTTCTGGCGAAGTCTTCAGCATACTCTGGATACAGAGTTGAGTTTCAGCACTGCTTATCATCCCCAGACAGACGGTCAGTCTGAGAGAACAATTCAAACCCTAGAAGATATGTTGAGAGCTTTCACTATGGATTTCAAAGGAGGTTGGGATCAACACCTACCTTTGGTGGAATTTTCTTATAATAATAGCTTTCACTCCAGTATTCAGATGGCTCCTTATGAAGCTCTCTATGGAAAGAAATGCAGGACTCCAACTTGCTGGGATGAAGTTGGGGAAAGAAAGCTATTAGGACCTGATCTCGTTGATGAAATGGCAGAAAAGTTTAGATCTATTCAACAACACATAGGAGCAGCTCAGAGTCGACAGAAAAGTTATGCCGACAACCGAAGAAAAGACCTAGAGTTTGAAGTGGGTGATAAAGTGTTCTTACGAATATCTCCCTGGAAGAGGGTTATGAGATTTGGAAAGAAGGGGAAGTTGAGACCTAGATATATCGGTCCTTTCGAAATACTGGATCGTGTTGGGAAGGTACTTTACCGATTGGCGCTTCCACTGAATCTCTCTCAAGTTCACGATGTGTTCCATGTATCTCTCCTGAGAAAGTACATACCAGATCCTTCACATGTACTCAGCTCAGAAGTTGTACCGCTGGAGCAAGATCTTTCTTATGAAGAACAACCGATAGAGATTCTGGATCGTAGCGAAAAAGTCCTACGAAACAAGACCACTCGCTTGGTGAAAGTTTTATGGGGAAACCACCAACTTGAAGAAGCTACATGGGATCTTGAGGATATGATGAGGGAGAAGTATCCTCATCTGTTTGTTGCAAAGTGACGAATTTCGAGGGCGAAATTCTTTTTAAGGGGGGTAGAATGTAACACCTGAGACTTTTATGTTATATAAATCATCAAAGGGATCTTTTTCTACACAACACTTGCTTGACTTGCTTTACACGCAATCGCGACCTTCCTCGATAGCTTGCGTCGTACGCAATACCAAGTTTTACTAAACAACAATATGCTATTAAAACTAGTCGTTATGAATAGTAATAACCACTTTTTGAAATTTTATAAATTTTATTTTTCAAAATGGACTTCATTTTTGGACTCAGAATATCGAAATTAGCCTAGGGTGAAATTTTGGTATTTTTCTGAAAACTTTCAATTTTTGATGAATAGTGAAACCACTAAGCGGTAGGTTAAAAACTGAATTTTGCATAAAACTTAATTTTACCGCTTCTGTGAATGGAATTTCAAAAATCTGACAGACACGGTTGATATCAGTAAGTAAAATGTGGTTCAATGAGATAAAAATAATTTTTTGGTGAATAGTAACTTTTTACTATTTTTACCGCGGTTAATAGTTAATAGGGTAACTAAGGGTAAATATGATATTAATATTACCCTAACACATGTCCAAATTCTATTGGACAAGTGTAATTTGACCAAAAACAAACTTAGGAATAAAATATGACCATTTAGGCCCACTTGGATTAGATTAGGACATTTATTATTAATTTATTTAAAGAAGGGTTAAAATAGTTAAAATCAACGTTTAATAAGTAAATCATTTTTAATATGGGGTTATACATATGATAAATTCGACTATAAATATTCATTAGAAATATAAAACGATTTCCTACATAAGGGTATTTTATTTGTAATTTTTAGACATTAAATAATTTAATTTATTTATGACACAATGATGATGCAGTAATTATCTTATTAATGAAATATTGACATAATTGATGTTATAAACACCAAAATAAATGTAATTTGAGGCTTTTTATGAATTCCAATAATTTTCTAGGTTACTATGATATATTAGTGTTTATTTAATCAACTTGGTTCGAACATATAATTCTGTTATGACTTTCAAAAAAATCATATATCAAATAGTGTCAAAATTGACACAAAATAGTTTTTAAATAAAATATTATATTATTAATTGTTATTTTATTCCTAAAAATCTAAGGTTCGGCCAAATGACTTAGATAAGGATATATATATTAATAATAAACAATTTGGGGTTCGTTTGGCATGTTATATTAAGTGTATTAACCATATAGTGAAAGAAAACAAAAAGACACGGTAAAAGTTAAACTAATTAACTTAGAGTTAAATCTAATTTATAAGGTTAAAATAATACCCTAAACTTGTTTAAATTATATTGGTTGATAGGATTTCGACCCATCCCCACTTTATCTTCGAAATAAGACCCTTTGGAACCATTATAAACCGATTTTGACTTTAATATAAAATAATATTTTGAGATATTCCTAAGGTGCCCCTCTCCTCCCTTATAAAAGGGCACCTCCTCCCCCTCCTCCTCACACCAATTTGAGCACTCAAGCTCTGCCAACCCCTGCCATTTTCTCCTCTCCACTTCCCTAGAATAATCCTAGAGGTCCTGGTCTTCTCCAAAGACCAATCTTAGTTCCTTAAGTGGAGGATTCAAAGAGGCATTCCAAAGAAGAGGTAATATCCATTACCGATCTTTTCAATTTCTTTCTTCTTCAACTTCTTCTTCTTTAGTTGTTTCATGATAAAGTAATAACATCAGTATTACTTACATACTGATATGTTATTATAAATATGAAACAACCCTAATTCACCTTCTATCCATCCTACGGAAAAATGAAATCACCGCGCGTGCGTACGTACGGAATACCGTCTCCACGCCGTGGTGTAATCTATTTTTCCACCATCACCTTACAAGGATTGGTATACTGGTGTAATGAGTAACTATATATGATTATTATGAAGTAATATTGATACTGAAATAGTATATATATATACTCCAATACAATTCCACGATCATAGGAACGATATCATCACTCGTGCGTACGTACGGAATACCGTCTCCACGATGTGATGCGACTCGTTCTACATGATCTTCATTTCATAATGATTATATAAATGAATTTAATGAATGAATATGGTATATACTACACTAATACCATTCTGTAAATGAATTATCTATAACCTAAAGATAAGAATATGAATTTATTCGACAAAACACGCATAAGAACAAAAAGTTATAAAGACCCGAGTAACAAGTAACAATGAAATATTACTAACAAGAAGCTAATAATATGACCATATATGATATCATATCAATATATATGATTCTGGAATAAGTCAATAACATTATTTAAACCATTATACAGGATCTTCGGACACGAACAAAGCAAATCGGACCTAAGGTAAGGGAAATATCACAATCTCACTTTTATCTGAGATTGTATTTACTTTGGTAATTACTGGGGTGTATTTTATCATCCACATCCATGTTCCCTCAATATGTAATATTATTTCCATCCTTCTACAATAGTTTATATCCAATTTTACCCTTCGGTAAGTTTTTTTTTTGTAAAAGATATGAAAGGAACCTTTTTTCGTTTTTCATACGAGGTACTTTTTGACTTTCCGACAAAAGTACGAAGAATGTTTTTTTTAACTTATACGGCATGAATGGATTTCTAAAACATTATTTCCAAGAAGATTCCTTTACAAGTATTGATGTTTATTTTTAATCAAATTCTTTTAGTTTAAAATTTTATGACATGTTAAGAAAGGAAAAGTTTTTTTGAAGTAGAAAGGATATTTTCCTCAAGAATGAAGTTCAAGTATTTTATCAAAATTATTTTCCATCTAAGATAATAAAAGGGTTCTGTTTTTATCCCTATTATTACATGGATTTGATTATGTTGTGATGGAAATATTTTTATGAATTCCTTTATCTTATATGAATTGTTTTATGATGTCATGATGTTTCAAGAATCCCATTTTTTGTTACATGTGTTATGCGATGATGTATGTTTTATGATTATGTGGCACACATAAGAAAGGATTCATTATAAGATGGGTGGGACCTATATCTCCCTCCAATGCATTGGGTAAAGATTTTATATCTCATGAGATAGACATGGCTGGAACGGAAGGTTATTTCGGTTCAGTGATACAGGACTGAAACGAGGAGTGAACTCGGTTCAGAAAGGGACTTTGTCCACTAAGATAGTCTTGGAAATGAGTCATGACTAACAAGAAATGATTTTCCATGATTATGTGTGCATGCCACAAAGTTTCAAGTTTTATGTTATGATTATGGGGATCTCATTTTCACTTCTATGATTTATTCCATGTTAAGATATTATGATCTCTTTTGTAGGTTTTGATTTTCAAAAAGATATGATATGATTTTTATTTCCTTTATTTGCCCTTGCTGAGCATTTGAGCTCACCCTTTTATGTTTTCTTTTCCCCAGGTCAGGAAGATGGATATTAAGTATAATATGCTAAAAGGGACCCTAGATATGATGAAATAAATGGGAGACACTGTAGAAGATTTATGAACCAGTTGTTTATGTTTCCCAGTTTCTAAAGACACTATACCTATACAGTCCTTTGTGGTTTTGTCATATGTTGTAATAAGTGTGCTTCAATTTCGAAGTATTAACAATGTATGTAAAGTATGGGTGGTTATATTGGCACCATTGGTATTTTTCATGAAAGGAAAAAAAATTGTAAGCCCAATGTGAAAGGTTATGAAACACACTAAAACCCCCAAAATCAATCAATAGTTTCATCATAAATCCATCATTCTAATGAAACAAAAATGGTGAACTTGTTGTGAAATAATTTAATAATGGAATCTCCTTCACAAGATAAAAAGATAGATTTCCCTATTCTCATTGGACCATTTTGTTCCTAATATATGGGTGATCAGCTTATCTTTCGACGGAGGAAAAATGGTGAACCTAACATGGATTTATCAAATAATATAATGATAGGTTTACCATGTTCTAGGCCATGTTCCTCACATATCCTATATAAACATGGAAAAAATTTCATTAATCTTTCTGTTGAGCCTTTGTAACCAGGGTTCTCATGAAATATATTTATCCGCACTTTGAAAAATACACAAGAGTCAAATGGATGGACTGAAAATAATAAAGGAAAATTGTGTTACCCATACATATCTTATTAAGAACATATAATGCCTACGATGTTGCACTGATCAGGGACCTTTTTCCTTATTTTCTTCATGACACTAGATACAGATCACAAAAATAACACCCTAAACTATGTTAAGGTCTTCATCTAATGACCATTTTTGTAAATCAGCTTGAATTGAAACCCCGATGAGCCTTAGGAAAACCTCACCCACCTAAAAACATCAATTTATGGTGGTAATTGAAATGGTTCAAGAATACCATTGACATGGTATGATCCTAACCCTTTATGTTGCCCATGAGGTACAATATGTTCAGAAACTAAATAGTCATGATCGTAAAAATAAATTTGCATTAAAGATCATGGAAATCATTTCCACCGCCAACTATGTTGACAGATTATCCATAGAACATGAAAATCACCACCTTTAGTATATGATTAAGGTGGTAAAAGGATCCAACTATGGATCCATTAGGATTTATAGACTACCAACAAGGGATCTTATCAACTTCCATAGCCAGCTCCATCCCATAAGTTCCCTTCAATCGCCTACTCAAGGTACCACCTGACACATTACCTCCTTTAATACCTAAGCATAGGGAACATGGAAGACACATCGGGAATGGAGGGCTTTGGATAATCATTATTGGTTTCATATTCCCACTCCCACTAACGATGTATGATGACATTTTCTAGTGGTAACCAGTGAGCAAGCTCATATCCCTTCTCACTTGAAAAAAGGTTGCATACATATTCCTGCAGTGACCATGGGGTGGATCATATTACTCCCCCCATTCTTGAAGACCATAGACATATTCTCCTAGCATATAGAGGACATAAGTGGCCAATATCCCCACTTCAATAGAATATTTAAGACAATATATATTTGAGACAAAAAATTTGAATGCCTAAATTTCTATGAACACTTTGTTAAAGTTCCATTACATATTAGAAATAGATGAATAACTAAACTGGAATATTCCAATACTTGTATAGGTATAGGTTAATGCATATATTCCAATCCCTGTAGGCAAGAAAACACAACACTCTAGTCATTATGAACAAGTGGTTTCTCCAGAGTAATAGCACATTCTTTCTCTCGTCCAGGAGGATTATCAGCTTATTCCTATAAAGGGTGAGGAATCTGACCAGGCTCGTATTCATGTTCTAATAGATGCTCACCAATTGAGAGTAGAACATTCCTCAAGACATGGTCATATTCATGTCGTGAAAAAACTAGTGGTATACTCTAAAGGCTTAGGATTGGGCTCATATCCTGGTTCTGACCGGGGCTCCCCAAGTGACAGTGGGACTTTCCTAGGGACATGCTCATATTCCTATCAGTGAATCAACCTAGTACATTACAGTAGATTATGGAATCAAATATCATATTCTTAATTTCATTGATGAATGACTAGACCAACATTCTTCATAAGCCATACAGGAGGAGGCCCATATCCCTTCTCCCATTCAGTAATTCCATCGGTATATCCTGATGGGGGATGCATAATTAGACTAGGATCATATTCCACTTCCAATCAAGGCTGATGAAGTAAAAGAAGTACATGCCTTTGGCTCGGCTCATATCTCAGTCAAAAAAAATTGGTAACATATCCCAAAGGCTCAAGATTGGGATCATATACCCATTGTGACTGAGGATCACGATGTGAGAGTCATACATGCCTCGGGGTAGGCTCATATTCTTACCAGTAATGAAGAAAATATTTGGAATATTCCAAGAGATTCTCACCAGTGGGCTCATATTCCCATAACATCATGTATTTATAAATATATTCCATCATTATTAATACATTAGGATCATATCCTTATACAATTTCAAATGGCAGGTCGACATACTTTGGTCATGACATAGAAGAGGGATAATATCCCTAATTCTCCCAATTTTAGTTTCCATGAGGTTTTTCGACATGCATCTGTAACACCCCAAGGGTTCATCGATGTTTCAACTGAAGTAGAAGGTTATCATTATTGTGATAGACCTCATAATGGTTGTGTGGAGATAGATTGCTGGGACTTTACTCCTAACATCCTATGTGGTCAACCTCCCCACAGTGATATCTCCCAAAGACACGAAAATCCTCCCCCTTCCCATACACCTCTTTATAGAGAGGAGTTTGAGACTTATATTCCTTTTTATAGATAGTTTCTTAAAACATTGGGGTCAACCACTTATAATTCCCCATCAACTACTAGCAACACTCTACTCTGGTCAACATGTGACCCTAAGTAGAATCATATGTGGTAAGACTATATAGGGGTGTGTAAGTCTAGTGTAGAGGAATATGACATTGACATATAGAGAGATTTATCTAGAATAAATCTCCTCATCATGTTCTATACCCTTTTTATTTTTTACTATATGGTCCCAGATGAGCTAGAGGAGTGTGATCTTACCACGATTCATTATGTCATTTTCACCCTTACACCATTGTATTAAACCGAATTTGTATTATAAATTCAAAATTTAATAACACAATTCACTAAATTTTTTATTCAATTATTTATTTTATCACTTATAAAAATGTAAATGTTACTTGCTTTGATAATTTTATTGAAGGTGGAGGTGATTTAGAGGATCCATGATTTTATCCAAGAAAAATGGGTCAAACTACGTAGGATCAATGCACACTAGTGGGATCAACTGCATATCTCTACTACATCGTGCATCAAAATGGATGGAAATATTTTTGATCTAGTCCAAAATTTAATGGGATACATTTCATAAGCAGGAACCGAAGCCACATTCATCCTCTACGATGCCCATCCAACCTGATCTGTCCAGCACACAGAATCTGCACAAGGTCAAATGTGGTGTTCTTTATTTTATCAATATCTCGAGTTTTATTTGTCCAAACGGTGAAAAATGTTTGGTGGAGATTTTCAAGACATAGGGAAACATGTTTCTAGATTTTTACCAAGCAAGATTCGATTTTCATGTGGTCAAAAACCATGGGCCAAGTGGTTTTACATAATCTATGTGCCCAAAATTACCTTCCACTTTTCCTATAAAATGACACCTTGGGCTCCCCATTTGGAAGTTCGTCCAGGAGGCAAATATCTGCCATTTTGGAGTTCCAAAGGATTACTCTAATCATATAAGGAGTTCTGAAGGCCCCTATCCTCATAGGGGGATCAAGGATGAAGGCGAAGTTCCACCCGAGTTTTCTCCTTCACCCGATGTCAAGCTAAACAGTGGGTGTTCGTTGTGAGGGAGCTACACACATGTCAAGGGAGTTAAAATGAATATATTAGCTATTGGTTTAGATTAATTTAGGTGTTAAAACATTTCTTTCCATTTATCTTACATGCTTTCATATTTTAATTCTTTTTTTGATGTGTGCGGATGAGATGCTCTTAATTTCTAACCGATCGGTGTGAGGTTTTGAGTGCGTGACTTGTGTTGTTTCGATTGGGTAACACAAGAATCCTTTTCATAGCCACTTTATTGAGATTTAAATATTATTTTGAAGCTCTTATTCCATTAATAAGTTATGTACCTTGACAATTTGATTTTTATGTCATGGTTTGGTTTTTTAAGCAATGAAATAAAGGCTTAGGAATTAATCAGGATTCCAATTAATTTCAACCAAAGTATTACTCCAAAAAACTTAATCTCCAAGAATTATGAACTTGAAAGTGTGTAGTGAACTCAAAATGAACCCTTTTATCTCATAATTCTAAAACACCACTTTTATTTATAACTATTAAACTCTTTAAATCAAGTCATTTTATTTAAACTATCTTAAATCCACCCCTCTTTTAGTACTTCTTATTAAAAACTAACACTCTAGACCCACCAAAGATCCTTGAGATATGACCTAGGGTCTTCCCTAGACTATAAATCAACCTTAAAAATATAATCAATTTGACGTGTCACGACAGCACGGTAAAATTTTGGGGTTGTTTCCGGGATAGCGCTTTGGTTTTAGTGTGTGTTTTTGATAAGTTTTTTTTTGTAATTTTTTTGAATATTTATTTGTTTTATCTTATACATCTACCTATCATTTTGTATTCTGGTCTATTTTTTGTAGGTTTGGTGCATGATGCATTCTACTCCGGGATACTTACATCCTTTCAAGCCCGAACTGGAGAGGATCCTGCACCAACGACCCTAAGATACATAACAGGAACCTTTGAAGGAGGACACACAAAACATCAAGGCTCATCTTGATCCTTCTTATTATTCTTCGGGAAACCACATTAAAAATGAAATTAACATGAATAAAATGGATGAAAATAACCGGAAATTAAATGAACTAACCTCACCTGATGTCGATATCCAACCCACATACATTCAATTATAAGGCTAGGCACCCAATTTTGAAATGAAATCTGGTTTAATTCATCTATTACCAAGATTCCATGGACTTCCTGGAGAGGATACACATAATCATTTAAAATAATTTCATACTATTTATTCAACATTAAAACCTGCTAATGTGGATGAGGAACAAGTAAACCTTAGAGAATTCCCCTTTTCTTTAGAAGACAGAGCAAAATATTGGTTATATTATGTTAATTCCCCAAAAAGAGGTTGGGCGAACATGAAAGACCATTTTCTTGAAAAAAATTTCCCAGCCACTCAAACTGCAACAATAAGGAAAGAAATTAGTCGGATAATACAACCTCAAGGGTAAACCTTACATGAATATTAGGAACGCTTTAAAAGGTTATCTTCAAGTTTCCCACACCACCAAATAAGTGATCAAGTTTTAATTCAATATTTTTATGAAGGTTTAATCCCTATTGATCGAAATATGATCGATGCTGCTGTATGTGGTGCACTGGTATATATGATCTCAATTGCTTCAAGAACCATAATTGAGAAAAAGGCACAGAACACTCAACAATTTGGTACAAGGTCTAGTGTACCCATTCGAGGTGTCCATGATTTTCAATCTACTGAATTCGAGAAGAAGGTGGACACAATGTTTGAAGGGTAAGTACCCTTTTACGACAACTCACTCTCTCCCAAGGTAAGTCTCAATATTCTCCTCCCATACATTGTTGAATCTTCTCTTCTGACACCCATTATTCTGACCAATGCCCCAATTTAGGGAAACTTCAGAGAGTTGTGAGGCAATCTTTCTTGGCTGACCCTATAACCAACCCTTTAGGCAAGAACCTTACTATCCATTCAACCCTGGGTGGAAAGAAACCAAGCTTATAGGCAAGGGGTATTCAAACCCACCTCATCAACCATAGAACCAACAAGGTCGGAGTAGTCAACCACCACCTCCTAGAAATCCTCAAACACCCCAAAGGCCTTTCCAACTAGCCCCTACCAAAATCGAGACTATCCTAGAATATATAATGAAACAAATGGATGCCAAAAATCACCAATTCCAAAATCCATCCAAGATGCCATACAAGACCTCCAAACCCAATTAGGCCTACTAGATAACTCGGTGGGGGAAATTCAAAGTCATGGGACAGATAAACTACCTTCTCAACTAGTAGTTAACCCTAGGGATAAGGGATATGTTTGTTCCATAACCCTTCGGAGTGGAACAAAACTAAAAATCTAAATTACCTCTTCATTAGAGTCATCCCCTCCGGAGGAAACCTCCATCCCAACCATTGAAAATGTTCCAAAAGTTGAAAAACCACGTCTTGAGAGAATCCCTTCCAAAGGAAAGAGTTTGTACATCGATGAGTCTCATAGCCAACCCATTCCTCTTCCATTTCCAAAAGGGGCACCCAACTTAGAAAAAAAAACGAAACAGAACTCGATAAGGAAATTTTGGAGACTTTAAAAAAAGTGAAGGTCAATATTACCTTGATTGATGCTCTGAAAAAATTCCATGTTATGCCATGTTTATAAAAGAAATATGTACACACCGAATGCGACTTAAAGGTGATGAGAAGGTGATATTGGGGAGGAATTTTTCAGAATTGATAGAGCCATCACTTCCCACAAAGTGAAATGATCCTTGAACCTTCTCAATTCCATGCACCATAGGGGAGTATTCTTTTTCTAATGCCATGCTTGATTTAGGTGCTTCCATAAATGTGATGCCTCACTCCATTTACTCTAAATTTTAGGTTGGGGAACTAAAGCCCACTGGAATTATTGTTCTACTAGCTAATCAAAGTACCACACACCCTTCTGGTGTGTTAGAGGATGTTCTTGTGGGGGTTCAAAATTTAATTTTTTCTGCGGACTTTATTTTCATAAAATGGAGGATGATAGGATGATAGGATGAATGGACATGCCCCAATTATATTGGGGAGACCCTTCTTGAAAACATCCAACACTATAATTAATGTCCATAATGGTACATTAACTATGGAGTTTGGTGGTGACATTTTCCATTTCAATATCCTTGATGCCATGAACCACCCCTCAGAAGAACATTCCTCTCTCTCATTAAATTCAATTGATGTACTTCCTTCCCTTAAAAAAACTTTTCATCATTCCCTTGATCTCCTTTTTGATTTTTCATACTTGACTGAAATTCTATGAAATGATTCATGCAATGATTTTTGTAGTGGATTGGAAAAATGTCATGCATGTTTATTAATTGATGATTTCTTGAACACTGAGGATCCACTGACCATCTATGATACTGTTATGCTTGTAAATTCTCATTCCTCATTTGAGGATGATACCATTGAGCAGTTAGATGAGATTTGTGATCTCTCACTTTCACACACACTCCCACCAATCCAAAATACACCTGAATTGGAACTAAAACAACTACCTAAGGATTTAAAATATTCATATATTGAGAATGGAAACAAGTTTCCCGTCATCATTGCTAGTTTACTCCTTCCTAAGCATGAATTGAGACTGATTGATTTTTTGAGTGAGTATAAACAAGCTTTAGGATGGACACTTGCTGACATTAATGGTATTAGCCCATCAATTTGTACACAAAATATTTTATTAAATGATAAGGCTAAACCAGTGACGCAAGCACAACATTGACTGAACCCAAACCTCTTAGAAGTTGTGAAAAAATAATTAACAAAATTATTGGTTGCTGGAATCATTTACCCCATCTCTGACAGCCAATGGGTCCGTCCAGTTCAAGTAGTTCCTAAAAAAACTGGCCTTACAGTAATAAAAAATTAAAACAATGAATTGGTTCCAACTCGTGTGCAGAATAGTTGGCGTGTCTGTATAGACTATCACAGACTAAACCAACACACTAGGAAGGATCATTTTCCTTTTACATTCATTGACCAAATGCTATAGAGGCTAGCGGGTAAGTCCCACTACTGCTTCCTTGATGGGTATTATAGATACTTTCAAATCCATATTGCCCCTGAGGATCATTAAAAGACAACATTCACTTTCCTCTTTGGCACATTTTCATTTAGGCGAATGCCATTTGGTCTATGCAATTCTCCAAGTACTTTTCAGCATTGTATGGTTAGTATTTTTTAGGATTAACTAGAGAATTGCATGGAAGTTTTCATGGATGATTTTATAGTTTATGGATCCTCTTTTGATGAATTTTTCAGTATTCTTGGTCTAGTCCTACGTCGCTATATTGAAAAGAATCTGGTATTAAATTATGAGAAATGCCATTTCATGGTGAAACAAGGTATAGTTTTGGGGCATCTCATTTATGAGGATGGTATCCATGTAGATAATCAAAAGTGGATGTCATTTCTTCCTTACTGTTCCCCAAAAATGTACTAGATTTTTTGTCTTTCTTGGGTCATACTCAATTTTATCGTCGTTTCATTCGTGACTTTAGTAATATTCCACTCCCACTCTCCCAGTTACTCCAAAAAGAAAAAGAATTTGTTTTTGATAAAGAATGTGAGGAAGCTTTGAATAAGTTAAAATGGATTATCACGTCACCCCCAGTAATCCAAACACCATAGTGGGATTTACCATTTGAGCTCATGTGTGATGCCCCTAACTATGAATTTGGGGCAGTCTTATCACAAAGGGTCAATCGAGCTCTATATGTCATTGCATATGCCTCACGTACTTTGGACCCTACCCAAGAAAACTACACCACAACTGAAAAAGAATTTCTTTCCATTGTGTTTGCCTTGGATAAATTTAGGTCATACCTTTTGGGGTCCAAAGTCATTGTGTTGTCAGACCATGCAGCCCTCTGGTATCTCCTTAAGAAACCAGAAGCCAAACCACATCTCATTCGCCGGATGCTCCTCCTTCAGGAATTCAATTTAGAAATTAGAGATAAAAAAGGAGAAGAGAATGTGGTGGATAACCATATCAGTAAGATTCACCCATCCTCGTACATTGACTCATCCCCCTATATTTCCATTAATGACATGTTTCCTGATGAGAAATTATACCGAGTTCAATATTTTATTCATTGGTATGTCAAAATTGTAAATTATTTTATAGAATCTCACATTCCAACTGATTTCAACAAAAACCAAACCATCCATCTAAAACATGAGTCTCTTTGGTACATTTGGGATGACCCCTACCTCTGGCGCACATGTAGTGCTCATGTCCTTAAGCGTTGTGTCCCCGATAACGAGTTTCAGTCCGCCCTTAGATTCTTACACACTCTTGCTTGTGGGGGCCACTTTGGTCCCCAATGGACTGCTCGCAAAATCCTTGATTCTGGTCACTTTTGGACAACACTTTTTTGGGATTCCCATGATTTTTTAAATATTGTCCTCATTGTCAAAGAGTGGGTAATGTTTCTAAAAGAAATTAAATGCCACAATAACCATTGCTCTTTCATGAAATTTTTTATGTTTGGGGTATCGACTTTATGGGGCCATTTGCAAATTCCTCTGGAAACTTGTACATTATTCTGGAAGTTGATTACGTGTAAAAATGGGTAGAGGCACGAGCTACAAGGACTGATGATTCTAAGGTAGTTGTAGAGTTTTTGAGAACCCAAATATTCTATAGGTTTGGCTTACCTAGGTTCATCATCAGTGACCTGGGTTCTCATTTTTGCAACCGAACAATGCAATCACTTATTCATCGGTATGGGGTCGGTCATCGATTTTCTACTGCATATCACCCACAGACTAATGGTCAAGCAAAGGTGTCAAATTCAGATGTAAAACAAATTCTTGAAAAAATGGTCCAACCCAATATGAAATATTGGAGTCTTAGACTTGATGATTCATTAGGGGATTACTTTACTGCTTTTAAAACTCCCATTGGCATGTCACCATATCGGTTAGTGTTCGGAAAGATTTGTCACCTCCCTGTTGAGATTGAGCACCAGGCCTACTGGGACATCAAATAATGAAATTATAATCTTTCTGGTGCATGTACTAAAAGGAAGTTGCAGATTCAGGAGAAAGAAGAAATGAGAAGAGATGCATATGAGAACTCCAAGATTTATAAGGAGCATACCAAGGCTTCCCATGACCATCTCATCCTTCATCATCAGTTACATTGGGAAGAAGGTCTTCCTCTACAATGAAAGGATAAAGTTGCATCTAGGTAAGCTTTTTTCCCACTGGTTTGGACCGTACACTATTACTAATGTCTCTCCATTTGGTGTTGTCCAGATCCAAAATTAAGAATCCCAGAAAAACTTCACAGTCAATGGGATGAGGCTGAAGCACTTCCATGAATCCATTTTGGAGTCCTCGATGGAGGAACTCCATGTTCAAGAAGCAATCTATGAATGAAACTCACCAGGTTTTATCTTTCCTTCCCACATTATCTTTTATTAAAGTGAGGAAACTATACACTTTAGGTGTGGGGGGATGGGTATATTCCTGGGATAGTAAGGAATTTTCATCATCTTTCTTCTTTTTCACTTTTTAGCTTGCTGAATTGTTATGTTACGTTCCCCCTTCCCTCCCCCTCACTTTTGTTCCGGAATATTACTTTTTTATGCCCACTTTAACATGGAAAATGATGCTCATTTAACCATGGAAGTTATTGAAAATGATTGTGGAATGTCTCTATTTCATGTTGTTTTAACATTCAAAAAAATTCTGATGAAATGTGAATTTCTATAAGAATTCAATAATATGGTGTGACTTTCTTTTGAAATTTGGTCTTGCGTTGATGATATAAATGGTTGTGTCATTTTGAAACCTTTGAGAAAAATTGTTCCATTTTTTGTGAATAGTTTAAGGGAATATTTTGTTACTTAATCTCTCCACATATTTTTTCACCCAACCACAAAATGTGAAATTTTCTCCCTTAATGGAAGGTAAATATAAATTAAGTTGATTTTTCTCTACTTTTCAAAATTATTTTTTCATATGTTCTTGATCTGATATATTTCATTAATGTACCAGATTGAACTATGCATGTATCCCTATTATCTGACTGTTGTGCACCCTAAAAAAAGGGTTGTATATTAGGCAGGTCAAAAACCACCCTTCCTTTACCTTTGATCTTGTTATAACTATTTCAATTACTGTCATAAGGAGATAAAACATGGGTTGGGAGAAGAGTGTGAGATTTGTTCCAAGTGAAACATTTGAAAAATTAATAAATGATGGGAGTGATGAAATGTACAACGTATAGGGATATCTAGGTCATGATCTTATGGTTTGACTTCTAGGAATTCTATTGTTAGTGGGTCTTGAAATTTGATTGCAAAGGATGTGGGGAATGTTCAGCGGAAAGGATCTTTTAAGTAGACAATTATTAAAATAACTTATATTTATTCGATAAGAAGTGGAAAGAATATCATGAAATGGTTGTCACACACACACATGGAAAATTAGTGACATGATGAACTTTTGAATTATTTTCTTTTATTGGAATCATGCATCTCTTGTAATTTCATTTGGATACAATTTTCGAGACGTCTTTTTCAATGATCATTGAGAATAACTCCTCAGTGTGATTTTTTCTTTGATCACATTTCTATCAGGAATTAATTTTTATTGAATGCTAAATCTTTATGAAGTTAGAAATCTCTAGATGCATAATTTTGAAATATTAATTTTCCCAGGAGTGAAAATGTTTCGGTGTGGGGGTGTGATCGTACCACAATTCACTGTGTCATTTTCACACTTACACCATTGTATTAAACCGAATTTGTATTCTAAATTAAAAATATAATAACACAATTAACTTCAGGTTTGAATCAATTATTTTGTTTTTATCACTATTAAAAATGGGAATGTTACTTTTATTGATAATTTTATTGAAAGTGGTGGTGATTTGGAGGGTCCATGATGATGTCCAAGAAAAATGGTCCAAACTGCGCAGGATCAATGCACACTAGTGGGCTCAACCGCATATTTCTACTATATAGTGCAGCCAAATGGACTTAAATTTTTTAGTCTAGTCCAAAATTTAATGGGATACATGTCATAAGAAATAACTGAAGCCTCATTCGGCCTCTAAGATTCCCATCCGACAAGATCATTCCAGCACACTGAATCTACACAAAGTCAAATGTAGTGTTCTATATGTTATCAATATCTCGATCTATGTTTTTCCAAATGATGCCAAAATTTTGATTGAGATATTAAAGACGTGGGGAAACATGTTTCTAGTTTTATTCAATGCAATATTCGACTGTCAAGTGGTAGAAAACCATGGGCCAAGTGGTTTTACACAATCTTTGTGCCCAAAACCACCTTCCACTTTTCCTATAAAATGGAACCTTGGGATCCCCATTTGGAAGTTAGTCCAGGAGGAAAATCAATAACATTTTAGAGTCCCAAAAAAGTCCACTCATCATCCAAGGTGTTCTGGAGGCCCCTATCCTCACAGGGGGGTCAAGGATGAAGGCGAAGTTCCACCCGAGCTTCCTCCTTCACCCAAAGTCGAGCTAAACAGTGGGCGTTCATTGTGAGGGAGATACACACATGTCAAGGGAGTTCCAAGGATTATATTATCTAATGGTTTTTATTAATTTGGGTGTTAAAACATTTCTTTCCATGTATCTTACATACTTTCATATTTTCATGCTTGTTTTAATGTGTGCGGATGAGATGTTATTAATTTCTAACCGATTAGTGTGTGGTTTTGAGTGCGTGACTTGTGTTGTTTAGATTGGGTAACATAAGAATCCTTTTCTTAGACACTTTCTTGAGATTTAAATATTATTTGGAAGCTCTTATTCCATTCTTAAGTTCTAGACCTTGACAATATGATTTTTATGTCAAGGTTTGGTTCTTTAAGCAATGAAATAAAGGCTTTGGAATTAATCGGGATTCCAATTAATTTAAACCAAAGAATTACTCCAAACATAAATTAATCTCCATGAATGATGAAGTTGAAAGTGTGTAGTGTACTCAAAATTAACCCTTTTATCTCATAATTCTAAAACACCACTTTTATTTATCAACTATTAAACTCTTTAGATCGAGTCATTTTCATTAAACTATTTTAAAGCCACCCCTCTTTTAGTACCACTTATTAAAAATTCACAATTTAAACCCACCAATGCTCCTTGGGAGACGACCTAGGGTATTCCCTAGACTATAAATAAACCTTAAAAATATAATCATTTTGACACGTCACGATAGTGTAGTAAGAGTGCATGCCTTATCATTTCCAAAATATGTGGGCTACTCATTAGCGATTGACAGCTTGACACATCCCTTATCCATGATATGAGGATCACCTAAAGACCATCAAGAGTCTCTATTGTCAACTATAATTGGCTATTATCTATATGGCATGGGATCTAAAACTAGGAAATCACAGCACAAATCTACAACACTCTTGGTTCCATTACATCAAAACACTTTGGAAGCTGATCTCCAAAGCCTCATCGTGTATCTATATTTGAGGACGGTGAATGTATGTATAATTTAACATTACTAGGCCCCTAGAAGAGCATAACTCCCTAAAAATGATATCCTGTAATTTCATAGCCTCTTGTGAAATCAAGGAACCGGGTCACGCGTAAGCCAGTTGGCCACTACAAAAATATGATTACTCTTCCATGGTGTCGAGTGATCATGAACGGAGGGAGAGGATATCCAACAGATCTATGAACTGGGACCCCCGAAACAACATGAATGAATTTCAAACCCAGAATACAACGTTTTGATCAACCCAACAACTTACCGTAAGGAGTGTCTCACATCATGGGCTTCCATTATACCCAAATCCAACTTAATCACAGAAGTTACGTATCGAATAGGTCCCAATAGAATCTATCATAGCAACTGTCTAGGAGAAAACCCAGCTCATCAAACTAGTGGAATATTTACCACTGACTCAAACCCTCATATTTTTAATATCTGAGAGGATTAAAGAAATACAGACAGTAGATACAATCAAACCCAAGCCTACTAGGTTGAGAGAATTTTTATCTCAATCGTCATCATTGATTTCATCATCCCATGAGAGGGTTATGGGGAAATAAATGAAATTTCTAGTTCAACCCTACCCTATTGGGATGGGGGAATTCATATGTCAATGCCTATCTTGGGAGTTATAAAATAATAAACTTGAATCATCAAATCCTCACCAACAAGATCAATCAATGTCAATTTTGGCCCCATAGAGTTCCCAACCCACAGGGATAGTGGTATTTTCATCATTATCCCCACCGTAGTGTGAATCAGTATTATCTGGGTTGGGATATAAATATCAAATGTTAGCATCACATTCATTCCTCTTTCCACAAGATGAACCCCAACTATTTAGGGACCATTCGAAAAATATAACCATAAACTCCCTCAAGGTTACTGTTTGCAGACAAATATGGGAGGAATGTTTGAAGACAGAAATCAAAAACCACCAGGGTCACAATCCAAAAATGTACAATATGTTAAAGGATTCGAGAAATGACCCTAAAGTAGGAAGTTCATAATCATATTATTGCATCAAGAGTAATGGTACAACTACCATTCCCCAATATACCTCTATGAATGCATAACAATTAACACAACATATATTTTGGATTAAAATTTATATTAATAGGGACGCAATATGGAAAATATACCCTAAGAGGAGGATGTAGATTCACTCACTAAGGTTGTATGTACCTAGAACCAGAGGTGGATCCAAAAACTAGCACCTCAGGATACTGTGTTTTAACCTCTATGGAATAACACTACCGAAGATAAATGGAATGGTGTGGCTACATCCTAAAATAATAAAAATTACATCTATAGAGTAATAGTTTTCCCAATATGGGAACGACATATAAAATCTCAGATTACTCAATGGGGAGCTAATCTGGGGAAACATTCCCACTATGTGTCTTCTTCATGCAGAGATGAATATTATCCCTGCCAAAGCTGATCTGCATGAAAGAGAAACACCTAAGCATCAGACCATCTCCATATCAAGGTATTTGTTCTATATAAACATAGATGTCGAAAATGATCATGACTTCCATTCATTAGGGAAAAAACATCTCCCTTACTAGGGCAATCAATCAGTCTTTTCACGGATCATGACTTAATTGGAACATAAAATGGGGACACCTCATCTATCCTCACCCACTACATGCATAAGAGAGGCAGATCAAATAGCATTACATCCAGAACTGACCAACACCATTGATTCCTAGGATACTCAAATGGAATCTAGGGAAGGGAGACATGCACCTGTATAGCCTAAGAAGAAACCATATCCTGAATAGGTGTATCGAACCGTTCCCCCACATAATTTTGGAAAAACTACATTATCCACCATTGATAGTGCAGGATTCTTGAAACATTATCTCATACACTTTGTCTCCTATTGTGGTCTGATGATGGGCCCTCAAGATCAACAAGAGGAACCATGATGGGGTTCTTCGTACATACTCTAATAGTTCTAGCCTTTTTTTTGGTACATAATCTTCTGAATAGGATCAGTTATGGGGCGGGAAGAACATCGTTGTCAATTTCTTTTTCAATTCAACTCTACACTAAGGAAAATGAAAATTTTCTACTTGAATAACTATAAGAAACTATAAAATGATACATTGTCTGACTTCATAGCTAGATACAAAGGTCTAAACTATTCACTCATCATCCCTCTCTCATAGGAGTAATTGCTTGTTCTATGTGCTGAAAATAATTGGGATTATTTTCAGGCACCTATTACCCCAATAAAATAACCAGGTGAATTCCATGAGTTTTCATAAATGGAACCATGTTTGGAAGACACCATTCAGTAGACCCAATATATGTCTTAAATCATTCCCTCAATATAGGGTAAAAGGATAAAAAAGGTATAAACTAACTTTTTTACCCTCAAAATCATATAAATTCTCATTCAAGTACCTAGGAAGGTCCCAAACTACCCATTTCCTCTTATAGAGTAGCATCAAAAACAAAATCACCCACGTCTAGAATCCAAACGAGATTAGGGTCACCCTATATTTGAGGAATGGATGAATATAGAATACTCAATAAAAAATTAATAAGTCCTTTTTTATTTCCATATATCCATGGACAATAACTTGCTTAAGCTTCCAAAACCTAGAAATCTTACTGAGGTCAACCTCACCGATCACCCCGACTACTTCCCTTTCTAGAAGAGGCAAGCTCATAACATGTAGGATTTCTTCATCTTCAAAGAAATACATTAAAGAATGAATGATTTTGGATAGGTGGTATTAGATAACTCTATGGTATAATTTTCTTGATTAACCATTTCCCATCCAAAATAATAATGTGATTGTAAAAATTTTATGGCTAGGTGTGGGTAGAAGTTTGATAACTGGATGAATCAAAAGATAGTTCGATGAACTCATGCCGCCCTGAGAGGATAGCTTCTTAGACCCATAATTGTTCCAAAAACTATAGAGTTCACACCAAATATGCCTCTTAAAGTTGGATGTGACCTTAAAACATAGGAAGATATATAAGAGGAACATTCATATTCTACTTTGATGCAAACTCTGACTCTTGCAGAGTTCTTACCTACAATATATAAAGCATGGGAACATCCCCGCAAAATATTACACTCATCGGAAAAAGAGATAATTTTTTGATCTGTTAACATGATACACATGGAATGCCCCTTCTCATATGATGAATATGCCTCAAAATATCAGTTCACTAAACCAGATTGGGGAGACATAGGTTGAAGGCATAGGATAGGTGCTGAGGATATAAAGGAAAGTGCAGGTGTTGTCAGATCTAATATTTTGGTCATGTCCCTACAGAGGATACATATAAAAATGAGACCCATGGGAAAGAACTCCAAAAATCCCAATATACACATGATGGTATCCCTGAATCCTCAAACAGTATTCCACACCTAGTCTTCTTACAGGACCTCCTTGCTAGGGTGTGATTATCTGATTTTCCTAGACAGTAAGGAAGGATGAAAAAATCTCCAACATTGGTAGGAGATTCACCCTCAACCTATCCACAAGAACCAGGAATATCTACTCCAATTCCTCAGCTCATGAGCCATATGATAATGAGAAATCCAACCTCATAAAGCACCATCCTCTGGAAAAAAAGTACAAAATTCTAAAATATATGGCAGTTGTCCCAAAAAAGATATTAATCTTGGATTCACAACATATATCAAAATAAATCATGGAGAAACTAATTGAATCCTTCTAGATACCAAAGGAATTTGAGACAGAAGTCATTGCAGCAGAGGATTTTATATTGGATACCATGACCTAAAAATTCCATGCCACTATCACATTCATAGGGAAGTATTGGGGAGAGGTTATCCAAGGAAACATCAGGCCCCAATATAGTTCTGTCAGAATCGATAATGTTGACATATAAAGGGACCTAATTGAAAATGGTTACAGGGTCAACCTCATCCCAATTCGTACCCTTCACCATTTGATATATAAAGATGGATATTTATCTCCCACAAATATTACCATTAAAGGGTATGATAAGTGTGATAAAATCCCTCTCAAGAAGATTAAGCTTAAATATTAGTTTGGGGATCTCACATCTAATGCTGATTTTGTGGTTATTAACAAAAATACCACATACAATGTCTAGTTCATAAGTCCTTGGATCCATATCCACATGGATGTACCTTCAACATTACATTTGTGTTTGAAATACCCCCATTGATGGAAAGTTCCACATACTACATAGTGAAAATACCCCTTCAAAACATGTTCAGCCACATATGCGGACAAATATTTCTATAAAAGGGGAGGAAAAAAACCAATGTTGGATGAAACTATATAGGTTGAATCCACCAATGGCTTGGGGACCACCCTTGAAAATCCAAGGAGCATACTCAATAGTGATTATGTGCTACCCCTCAACCTAGTTGAAGTACTATACATAATCTTAGATCTCCAAGACCCTACTGATCCCAGTGACAATGTAAATGAAAATCATCTTTGCAATCTCTCTATATTGACTCTGTTAGTAGAGGATGAAAAAACCTCTTCCCATTGAATCACTCATCCTAACAGTGATAGAGACTCACTCAAATTTACTACCTCATCTAAAAATTCCTCCATATGCTCAAAGGTTGAAAAATAAGTGGATGACCCCAAAAAATACCCTCTATCATTCGAGTAAGGTATATCCACCACCATTGTTGATCCCAAACATGTAAATGTGGGGATAAAAGAAGACCCATGAAATATAATGATTAGTGCCACCATACCTCTCAAGGATAAAGAGATGTATGTTTAATTTCTAAAGAAAGATCAAAATATGTTTTATTGGAAAAATATAGAAATTCCAAGATAGAATCCAGATATGGATATACTCCATCGTGGACTACCCAATGGCCTAGAGGTTTTGAGTATACATCCAGGAAGATTCACCCCTCTAATGATACTAATGTATAGGGGGAAGTTGTCAAAATTATGAAATCAAATTTTGTATAAGAAGTGAAATACCCAATATGTCTCTCCAAAATCATCCAAATTAAAAATATGAATATCAAAATTAGGTTCTAAATTGATTTCAAAGACCTTAAAAAATATTTAACAAAGTATGACTTCCTGTTTTTCATCACATAACCCCTGATCAATGAAAATGCTGCTTTTGAGGCCCTTTCCTTCAAGGAAGGATATTCATGGTACAATAAAATAAATATGGCACATGAAGATGAACAATCCATTACCTTTAGTGCACACAAGGGGATATTTTTCTATCAACGGGTCTATTTATTGATAGCATGTGGAAGGAGTAATATCCATATATTGTAATATCTCCCATTAATATACAATTAAACTCAATGTCTTGAAATTGGAATCCCATCACAGAATGCATTTAAAATATTCCTTTAGATCTGCATACTATTTCTCCAGAATGGTAATGGATTGGTGAAATTGAACAATAGATTTAGTTTTCACATCTAGAGCTCACTAGAAATCCACTTCCTTGGTAACAACATCAATCCTTGTCCTCTCCTCCATGTCAAAGATCCCATGTTTCTCTAGTATAGTTTCTTCGATATCTAAAGTACATGCTAAAACAATAATTTTTATTCTTGTAGAAGGATAATTACATACTATATATGATCAATTTCTACCTTCCTATCATTGACTACATATTGGTGAGTAGATGCCTCCACTACATGATAGGAAGACTTATTTATGGCCTTGTACAAAATTTTCCTTAATGAGGAGGAATCCTAAGCAACTGCCACCCTTAAGTCAAGGGACCTATTTTGATCCCTTAAATATATCACCTCCTTCAACCAAGTCTAGAGGTAACTATAGTCAATAACCCCTATAACAAAGGGTGGTAAAAAATAATCAAAGGTGACCTGAATTGTCCTTTACCCCTTCTAAAGGGGTCCTGGAAACCAAGGTATAGATCTCCCTCCATAATTTCTGCAGCATCGACTATAGTGATGAAGAATCAAAACTGTGAATTAATATTGTACTAGGAATAGAAATATACTCTGAGACTGACTCACTGAGTGAGGGTTCGTTCACATTTTATTCTATGAAGCAATAAGGGATATTAATTTTATATTGGTCGACTCAATTAGAGGAATCCCCCAGGAAGTAGGGACAAGAACCTCTGAGATACATGGTGAAGGAACTAAAAAAAGTGGCTTAGTGGTTTATTAGTTAAATAATAAGGGATATGATATCACCTGGTAACCAATGAATATGATTTATTTTAGAAACAAACATTTCTCTGTTACATTACTGGAGATGTCCATTTCCCTGGCCCTATCATGTGGTGAAGAGGTGACACCCTCTTTTGAAGAGATTATTTATGGATCCTCTAGTGATTTCCTTGAACACATTATTTTCTCCCCAACCCTAAGGGAGGGAAGAAAATAAGATAATGTTTCGAGACATGACACAATGTGAACAAAGTATCCAATTTCTAAAGAATTATTCACCTTACCTGAAACTCAACTCAATCAAGTCTAGATAGGTTGTAGAATAGCTACATATATCAGTCTCCTCCAAAAGAACGTTTTCCCATGTTAGATCAAATTTAATGACCATTGGAGAATTTGAAATATGTATTGAGCCAAACCAGGCTTGCACATCAACCATCCCTGCCTCTTGATGGGTCAGTACCAATAGCAAGGGTTCTGCTAAAGCAACTAAAAGTTAACATGCATTCTCAAGGGCAGATACAGGATCCTTCAAGCAGGATCGATGATGACATACACATTTTAAAAAATGAGGATGTGCTACTAGAATAGTCTAAACTCAGACTATATTGACACCGACTGCATCATGGAAGGGGCCCCAAATTATGCTGATTATGAAGGAACCACTCCAAGAATATCGATATCCAAGCTTATCAAAGCCAGTTATCCCATGGATCCCTCATCATCAGTCCCCCATACACAACATGACTCAGCTGTAACAGCCATACCCTAGGGAGAATATACATGGGATGGAATATTTTTATGGTCCCCTACATCCTCAAACTATATCAAAAAAACAAATAGGACATTAGTATTGATGTAATAGAACCACAACCCTTTTTACATAGTGATTATTTTATCCTGACCACTGGCTGAACAATGGGATGGTCCTGTTCATCCATCTCACCCTCCAATGTTCCCAAAACCACCATTTTCTATTCCGTAGGAAAATATAAAACACAACCCTGGATGATTTCCCACATCATGTCAATGTCCTAGAGGAAATAATTGACCTATAGAGGTCATTCTCTGAAAGTAATTCCTAGAGTGGTGTTGAAGTGATTAAAACCTTCCAATGGAAATTCTACCTATCATGTATGCCCCAAATCTTATACTCTGAGTTTAGTGTTATCTAATTCACACACTGTTGAAATGAGATAGGAAATAATAAATATGGTTTGACTTCACTCACTGGATCCACACCCGTTGCGGCCATGCATGTTGGTGATTCGAATGGAAATGAGAGTAATGTTAAACACCTCACAACCTTATGATGTGATTTTACAGTTATTGATCTTCTCAGAACCAATTGCTTTCCAAGAAATGTATTGGATTCAAAAGATGGTGTAAATTGCATAGAATCATGTACTAATGTGGATAATTTCTCATTGGGACATGATCAGATCCAAATTTTAGTATAGCATGTGGATAAGCAAATCTCTCCATCATGGGGAAGGAGGATTACCTTGGCTCGAGACTCCTCCCTGGTAAACAGTATCCAAAACTAGAAGGCCACCATCAGATATTCCTCAGATCAGACATGAATAGAGGGACATCTTGATTGAACACAAAGGAACTATTGGATAAGTTTTAAAGGTACATACCATTCGAATAGAAGACTACCATTGATACAGGCATAAAAGAAAACCCTCACGAAGTGATATCATATCGATCCAGGCCTCACAGCTACCCCTACCATTATCAACCATACTACCTATGTACGCTGGATCATAGGGTTTAAAGGAGAAATGTTAATAACAAATCATGAAGTCCCTAACTACCTAATCCTTTAGTATAACAGGATATACAAAACCAATACACTATAAAAATGGTTTGAAATAAATGTTGGGGATGCTTTGGATGTTTATATATTCATAGCCTCATAGATGAGACCCCATCCAACCCCTTAAAACCTGAAAAGGGCATGAAATTCTATAAGGGTATTTTCTCCTATAAATATGGTTCATATGGAGATAAAGGTTGGATAACATAGGGACAGATAACCTTATGCAATTACTTCCTCCCATAGAAGTCACTATAATGAATGTGGAGACCCTAAATACACCATTTTCCTTTCTCGGGAGTAAGTACCCACTTAGGTACATATCAAGGAAACTGGCCAACTAAATGGTCTAATCAACACTAGAGACAACCTCCCATCCGCATTTATTAAATCTCCCTTCTTTGACTATAGGCCAATTAGTTCTATTTCCACCGTGGGTGTCATCCATAGGGTTGGATTTTGGAATCTTCTCTCTGGACTCATAATAGAATTTCTTGATAAACTATACCACCCACTTTTTGGATGGGATATCTAACCCAAAGAGTGGCTTCTTCCTAAGGGCCAATTTAGCCAGCCTAATAAACTCTTGGGTGAGAGAAGGATTCCTATATACATTATCCCATGCAGACTGTGGGGGAAAACTCATAATACATCTCTCTCAATATGGGTGAACCACAGATCTTCTCGATATCCCAAAGAATAATGCCCACCTCACCATGAGTTAGGTGGAATTTCTTTTAATCTGGACTCTAGTGATTGACACGATTTGGTATGAGGCCCTTTTATGGTTGGAAAAAAATTTCAAGATACAAATGACCTCATTCATCCCAATATTCTTTAGCTCTATGGAAAACTTAAAATCAATATATTTCCCCCAGAAGGTCTAACCCCAATCCATTCCACAGCTTCCCCCTGATCTAAAGTCCAAGTTGGAAACCCATACAAATTTTTTTCTAGTTAAAATTTTCCACATTACTGACTAGTATATATGGATATCCAAATCACATTCATGACTATTCTCGTCATAGTATGTGGGAATGGACATTAGTATATACCCATATGTGTGCCCCCCCCCCCCTTCAATGAAAAAATTACCCCATGAGAGATTTTATCTTCAAAGGTGTTATGGGTTTTTAGAATCTAAGAAAGTGGTACGATTGATGAATGTGGTGAAAGAATAAGAGTTACAATGGTAAGACCAAACCCATGGAGGGGCATAAAGTCTAAAAGGGGATATTCTCTAAGGCTCACTCCCATCAGGTTTATTAGACTCATCTGAAATTACCCAATAACATGGCATAAATTAGTATCCACAGTTGCTACAATAGAATCTCGATGATCCATCACTTATTTAGCCTCTTTAAATGAATGATTATAGGAACCTTAATGAGAATTGGAATCCATCTAAAAAAAGCTAGTGGAATATGCGAGACTACTGAAAAACAAATCCTGTAAAAAAGAAACACGCAACTCTGGTAGCCTCAACCGCATCACACGAGTCATAAGGAGATTCACGATCATATATAAGAATCTAGAATCGTTTTGATTCTAGAGATCTCACAGACTACATAACCCAAAAATACACATCATGATCTCTTTAATATCCATAATAATCATGATCACATGACCCCAACATGGTCACATGAACTGCGTAATAGTCAACTGATCATATACGATAGATCCATAATATCCTATAAAACCTTAAAGACTACCATTTTGTTAAGGAACATGGACAAGGTTCAACAAATTATCAAAGATAGATTCATCGTTGATTCAAACAATCACCTAGGACAAGTAAGTGTTGTGAAGAAGATCCCAAAAAATGGTTTTCATGGATGCGTCTTATGATCAATTCTTGTAGGAGGTCCTGATAAAAGAACACCCTATGGAGGTAGATTACAAGAGCTCTAAAGTTGGAGTATCAGGTAAAAAATATTCCCTATGTCCCCCTATTTATAGGGTCTTCTGCAAAATACCAAATGTGACTTGAAAGACAAAATGTTTCTCAAGACACCGATTGGAGACACCCTAAAATACTAAGGTGGGAATTTACTTTCCTCGTGACCGAGTCCTTATACCCATTGACATTTCCCTTGAGGGGGGGGGCATTCTTTGACGCCTTCTGAAAGAGAATAATAAAATATTCATGGTAAGAAATATTGGAAACATCGGTATTATTTTATCCTAAAAGAAAATGGAGAAGAAGATTTCTAAAACTCATGAATAACATCAACTTCTAAATGAAAAGTGGTCGCATGACCTTTTGATGATCATATGAATAGATCATGCACAAATAATGGCATGATTCTACTCACATGGAGCCCCTTGGAAAATCCACTTTTTCTTGTGAAGGAATTAAAGACATTCTCTATTTATGTGGGGATAAATATGTGAACTCCTCCATGTCACACAACTTTTCAAATGGAGGATTCCTTAAAATCTTCCAAAACCCTTGAAATATAATTGTTAAATATGAAAAAAAGAGGCCATATACAATAGTAAATTTCCATGCAACATTCCAAACTGTATGCAAGACACCAAATAAGACAAATTGACATGTCTACTTTGTCATGCAAGATCCCGATGGCATGTCACATTCATTATATAATGGGTCTCAGACATTTCCATTCGACTCATCATTTCCACTACCGGCTCTAAGAAAAATAGAAGTGTTTTCTATAGAAATGACCATGAATCACCATAAGATACTTTATTGGTCACAAGATGCATCAAGAATGAGTAGATTTATTATCTTTGATAGCACTCATATAATTTCCAAATACCCCCAAACATTTTAATATAAAGATTTAAATAAAAAGAGAAATGATAGAAGATTCTTTCAGAACAAGATATATTGGCTTTCACAAGAATAGGGTTATATGCACTAGGGGATCACCAATGATCACATGAGTCCCCCTAGAAAAGAAAAAATAGTCCCACAAGACTTCTTTTCATGTCATCTTGATCTAATTGATACCCCCCAACAAGACAGCTTTGTCTCGCAGAAGGCCCTAGAAAATTCATCTCAGATCACGCAAAAGCCTTTCAATAGGAATACAGATATCATAAAATCCCCTATAAATGTTGTCATAACATTTAAGTTCTCCCTTTTAATTCCGAAATGGTTCAGCAAGACCACTTTGAATGGAAAATCCAATAAATGAGGAACTGATGAGATACACTTTTGGTCACTAGAAATCATGTGCCACCCCCAAATAACCCACAACCTGATCATGAAAATCACACAAAAGAAAATCCATCCATGAACACCAACATGAATCTGGGATAAATATGTTGCACATGGTATCATATAATTAGTGTGGTGAGGCATTTAAATACCTCCCCCTCAGCACAAAAAATGCATCTAGGAATTTATGCATCGGTGCATCTAGGAATCCATGGTCGATCACATACGGAACAGACTTCTTAGAGAAGCAAATAATATGATTGAAAAGGTTTTATGCCAGGTAAAATCTGGGGAACAACCTATGGGATCACAAGGCATGCATAAGAACTTCACATGATCACTTGAGATCACTTTAAGGACTTATGGTATGTCATTCGGGTTATGAGAATGAGGCTCCACATATCATCTAAATCACACAAAATCTAAACAATCTAACACTGGAAAATTTAATGCACATATGCCATAAAAAAATATAATATATGAATAAGATATTGGAGACTAAGGAAAAGTAAGATTCATTAATCTTCATGCACTTCACATGACTCATCCAGATCATACGACAACACCGGGACATCTGGCCCAAGTCAGGCGATGTCCCTCAATATGTCATTTGGATCATTTAATGTTCTTTGGAAATGTAACAAAGGTCACATGATGCCCCCCAGGAATAACACCTGAATCTTGTGAAGCCCACTAGGCTCGCTATGTAGATCTTGAAAATTCTTCAGGCAGGTATCCCAAATTTTTCAATGAAACCAGTATGTGTCAGCTAGGTATCGCATTGTCCTCTGAGCATACCAGCCAGATCTCACGGTACTCTCCAAGCATGTCAACAAGGTTTCATGATGACACCAGAACAAATCAACTAGATCACTCGATGTCACCCAGACATGTAAACCTGGATCATGTGATGTTCTCTGAACATGTTATCTCAGATCATGAAACATCCTCCATACATGTTATCATGGGTCATGTGATGAATTATAAGAAAATTTACCCAGGTCTTGTGATGTCCTATAGAAAAGTAATCCTTGATCATGTGATAACATTTAGACATAACATTTGGATTATGTGACATCCTTAAAATGAGTCAAATGGATCATGAAATGCTCTTTGTATATGTACTTTATATAAACCAACATGTCTATACATCCTCCACCATGTCATTCATACAATCAAGGCATGTTAGGATGATAATCAAAGTAGGTTAGGCATACAACCATTTCAGGTTAAGAAAGCATCCCATAAACTAATAAATTTTTATAGTTCACATATA
Source organism: Viscum album (assembly GCA_963277665.1). Taxonomy (NCBI): domain Eukaryota; kingdom Viridiplantae; phylum Streptophyta; class Magnoliopsida; order Santalales; family Viscaceae; genus Viscum; species Viscum album. Next base: position 350,853,376 of record OY728140.1, read on the forward strand.
AGGGCGACCAAATTTTTTAATTCCTGACCAATTTAATGATATTACTGACTCCATATAAGGGAAACCATAGTGTGTAATCCCCGATTAATGGCATGATATCACTGTATCCATAAAATGGAAACCTCAGTGTGTAATCCCCAGTCAATGTATTGATATGATTTCATTTATATAAGTGAAAACTTAGTGTTTAATCCCCAATCAATGACATGATGAGATTACCCCCATATTAAGGATGCATCTGTGTGTGAGGCCAAATCCAACTGAACTATGAGAACACGGATTCCTACCGTAACCAGGGTATGCAGAATGCCTTCTTAAGTCCTAATCTCCATCCCAAACATATATAAGGGAAACCTAAATGTGTAATCCATGCTCAATAGAATTATATGACTACCTCAATATAATGGAAACCTCAATGTGTAATCCCCAATCAGTGGCATGATATGGTAACCCCCATATTAAGGAAACGTGAGAGTGCAAGCTTCGATCAATTATACTATCATGTCTCTGGTTCCTATCATAACTTGGATATGTAGGATTACTTCCTAAGACTCGAGCTCAAATAGGCATCTTTACTAGTGTAATTTCATGCGTGTATTCAATATTCAAACCATTGGGACCCAATACCTCCCATGGGATAATCATTCTACCTCATCCATCAGTGGATTGAGAAGTCAACTAAACTATGATGACTTTGATTCCTACCATATCCAGGATACATATGATAACTTCCTTATGTATTGAGCTCCATATTAAATGTCTAAGGGTTTATCCCATCACATAAGTCCCACATTCATATGAAATGAGATTGATTACTTTCTATACACCATTTCTTACAGAAATCATGACTCACATGGGCATAGTGAATTTCAATGATTGTATCATTCAAATATTGAATCTATACCAAATAAGGGAAACCCCAATGTTTAAGCCCCAATAAGTGGAAGGATATTATTACCCCCATATAAGTGCATCTACCTTCAGAAATGTCCCAAAATTTGAATGAATTATGAGAACTATGATTTTTGAAATAACTAAGACACATAGAAACCTCTTCAATGATCGAGCTCAATTAACTGGTGCCTAAGTGCCCTTATATATATATTTCCCACATGATGTTGAACTAAAAGATTTTAATGAACTATGTGGGTTTTGATTCCTATTATAAAATGGATATGTAGGACACCTCATAGACGTTCAATCCCATCCTTAACATATTAATCGCCTCCTTAGATGTCAAAAAACCCCATAGTGCCTAGTTATATAACTTGAACATATAAGAATCCACCCATTAGTTGGAAATGCTTAAAGAACCTCAAATAAATAAATTTGGACTCACCAAAAGATTCCCCTTCACATATAGAAGGATTTATCATATGATTATTTCATTAGGATAACTGGTTCAACATTAGGATTAGGAAGTTCTTAATGAACATATCTTAAATATATAAGAGAGTATCATAGTATGAAACAATTCCACTAAAAAGGGTTCATAACCCTGACCTCCTATCCTCTTGACCAATGTGAGTTTCTAAGTACCTTTGGGTCTGAAACCACAACTGACCACCTTCCTTTGGAAAGAAGTTTTTACCCTATTAAAGATGTAGCAACCATTGGGAGTTTCTATAAATGACAAAAAATGGTAATCCCGACACAAGATATTGTGCAACACACTCAAATCCCCGCAATCAATTAACCAGGACAACCTAAATCCATCTTTCTGATGGAACATAAATGTTGAACCCTATGTGAAAACATTTAACCACAACATATCCTTCATAAGATAAAAATGATAGAATTCCCAGTCCTCATCGGTCCATTTTGTTCCTTCCATATTCATTATAAACTTATCTTTTGATGATACAACAATGATGAAAACCAAAAATGAACACTCATCATGTCATATAACCCCTTTTTAAAAATATATCCTCAAGAAGGTTTCACGTCCTTTTCACCAACCTATATGCTCGATATATCTTTATTTGACTATCTGAAATAAATGCATCGTTACACCATGGACATGGAATTTAATGAATGGGTCTATTCCAACCAATGATCCAAGATATCAACTTCCATAATGATATAAAAGGAAACATTATTACTTGAATTATCCAATAATAATGTGTCATTCATGATACACCCAACATACCCAACTTCCCACCAACATATGGCAATATTTTTTTTCAAATCTAAGTGTGTGAGTCATAAAATGCATTAAGGATAATCTTAAAGTCTATGGACCATTACACGTGATCATAGATAGAAATATATGTGGATAAAATAACATGAACAATTCCTACTGGAGGATATGTTATCATAATCTATCATCTTAGAGATTACCAAGTGAAAACATCATGAGAAGAAGTATCATCCACTTATGAGTACTCTCACCTAAAAATATGTATACTACGTGTCCCTTAATAGTACGTTATCTAATCATAGAACTATATTTAATAATATCATCATAAAAATTCAAGGTTTTCATCATAGGGTGGAACTTCTATGTCCGTGTCAATGTGATGAATACACAAGGAAATTGTTATATCAGAGTAATGTAGAGCAATGAAAAATATGTAATAAGATATTTTATTAATATTCACATCATCAAATATACATGTAATCAAATTAAAAATATATGGTCATAGGAAGCCAACTCTAACACTTAGTGACCTAAATCTATTCTATGTATAGTCAAATGAATGAACATAAAATGTTGTAACCTCTTGAAGAACTCTAAAAAACTCGTGTTGGAAATAGTTACCATATCACATCCCTCTATCCGGACCCTCTTCTCTCTTATTTTCTCATTCAACAAAATACATTACAGTGTGATAGACATTATCTTATACTAAACATTTAACTTAAATATAAAACATTATATTAATATTATATTATAATTTTTGGTCTTATAATTAACATATAATCTAATATTATTAATTACATAAAGTGGGTATTTTTCAAACTCCCTTGAAAACTTGGTTGAAACATTCTATAATTTTGGTCACCATATGTCCATATCTCCTCTCATAATCATACACCAATGACCATTTATGCTTTGGAATCTGCATCGTGTAATCATAAACATCCGGATTAGATCTATGAATATCTTCAAGATTCCCCTCCATACTTTTTTGTTGAGTCTCATATGTTAACAAAAAAAAACTAATCAAAAAATATGTGAAAATAACTATGATAATGATTTTTTAAAAAATTATATCTATACAATTTTTTATGATTTATTTATCCATTGAATCATCCTTGAAATTCTTTCACACATTGTTGGAAATGTGTAAAATACAGTATTGATGATGGGAATGGGGTTTCCTCCATAACAGACACTCATACATTACTACATCCTAATTGCTTGATGAAGATCCAGAATAAGACAAAGACCTTATGTGTACACACTCTCAAGGTCAAGCCAGGAGCTGATTCCATGATGATAATTTATCCTTCTCAACAATAGAAAATTCCAAATGTATAAGGACTTGATTACCATCATGTTTGGTCTATATAAAAAGATGATATATTTTCCATACATACATGTTCCATCAATCTGGATAAACCTCTTACAATGTCTAAAAGCATCCACACATAGTAAAGATGTCTAAAATAATCTATCAAACCCTACCTTTGACAGATAAAATTGGTTTTGTTGGTAAACATTTTCAATTGTATATAACCAATAGATAACATTTTTTTTGTTGTGTAAAAACTCTATAAGTTGTGGTAAAATTTGATAAGAGTCATCCGAGTAATCGTAAACTTTTAAAATAGACTTATGTCATGCAACCCATGATTTATTATAAGATATTTGAGACCTAAAAATTTATTTGATTCTATCTTCCACTAGAACGATAGGAACATCTTGACATGATCTAATCATTTCAACAATAACAGATGAAATGAATCCAGCATCTATTGATGAATCATACTATGATATGATTGGATTCACATATGTGTGTGGAGTAAATATAGTGATGCACTAATAGTGAAAATTATTGTTAATTATAAATTGAAAACACATATAGAAGTCTAAATCATATTTGTCACACAGAATCATATAAATATATCTATCTGAGTCTTCTAAAAAAACTATAACTTCTTTTGATGCGATATTGTTTTATCAAAGTTTTCACTATATCTTTCCTATAAAAATCTCTTCTAGTATACAAAACACCTTCAACCAAAACTCAATTTGTGCCACCAATAATTCAATGAAATTATGTAATATAAGTAAGAATTGACTAATGAAAATGTGGTAATCATTTGATGCCTTCAGTAAACCAAGATGTCAATGGTGGAGGATAGTTCAAAGGTCAGTGGAACCATACTATAATATCCTTAATTTTGAAGACAATAAACCCCCTTTTGTTAATAATTTATAAGTATTTTAGTGTGAAAATAAAATTTTTCAATAAAAACAATTAATATATGTTTTAAAATAATTTCATATGGGTAAAATCCTAGTTAGCATCTTGGAATATTATATGGAATGTTTTTGGATTTAGGTATTGAGTTAGTGCAAGATTATGAGGCCCATAGAACCTTAGCACAGATAGAATAAAAATAATAAATATATTATATTACACAAATATGATTTATCCAAAATAAGTGAATATCTCTAAAACAATGCATTGTATGGTAAATTTGATACAATCGTTAGTTCCATGAAGTGGGGGTTACCCTAGTTAGGGTATAACTTTTTTAATCATTAGGAGTTTGGTCATATCGCACATGGGGATAAATTATTTAATGTTTTTATTATATATTTTTTTTAAAATAATTTAATATCTCTCAAAATTTGTATCATCTGACAAATCTGAGTCCATCGTTAGGTCTGGGGAATAGGTTTTACCCTAGATGGGGTATTACCATTATGTGTGTTGGGTATTTGGAAACATCACAGTTGATGATACCCTTATTAATATTTAGTTATATATTTATTTTGAATTTATATAGTTAATATAATTTTTAAATAGGTTTTATCTTCCCTAACTCATAAACCACCGTTTTTAAGGGATACTGGTCAAAAAATCTTAGTTTTCTAACCATTTACACTGATTACAACTTTTAACTCCAAAATGGGGTGGAATTAAATATTCATCCTTAATGTTTTGGTTAAAATGGTAGATTAATTAGGGGGATTTGGTTTTACCAAATAAATAATCATTTTGTGTTTTGAAATACCCAAATCATTTGGTTTCTTGGTTATAATTAATATTGATGAGTTTGGAAGACTCTGAATCTACCATGTGCATGATAGTAAAATTATGTTGATCATAATATGGTTTCCTCTAGTGTGGTCTCCTTCAGTTTCCCTAGGTGATGTGCATCTCGTGATTTACGTTTGTATTTTTTTATTTTCATTCCATTTTTTTCTTTCTTTATTTATCCAATAGTAATAAGAAAAATGTTTGGATTTAAATAAATGATAAATCCTAAATTATTCAGAGATAATGTAGAAAATTATTGAATAACAATGTTAGATAAATTATCAAGTGAAATTCTACAAAAAAATATCTAGTAATAATTGTGCACAATTATCGATGTATTTATTAAATATTAAAATGATAATTTCATAATATTGTCACATGATAATTTAAAAAATGAAAATTATCTATGGATAGTCGAACTATTTATCAAGTGATAATGACACCATTTTATTCAATTAATAATCAATAAAAGTTATCAAAAGATAATTTTGTAAAATTATCAAAGATAATTATAAGGAATTATTCAGATATAATCTATATAAATTATAAAACATTAACTGATTTGAATTATAAAAGGTTAGTTATAAACAAATATTATCACAAAATAAATTTTTATTTTTATTAAACGAAATTTGCAATATCAAAGGATAATTTCTGGACTACAAACGGATAATTTGTGAAAAGTTATCATAAAATAATTATAGATTGATAATTTGTAAAATAAATTATTAGAAGATAATTTTATAATTATCCAAGGATAATTATAAGAGAATTTTCATGTGACAAAAATTATTTAAATTGTAAAAGGATTATTACATGAATTATAAAAATTAATTACTGAAAATTATTAAAGGATAATTGTACCAAATAATCAAAGGATAATTTGTGGAAACAAATTATCATAAGTTAATATATAAATGATAATTTTTAAGGAATAATTATTAGAATATAAAAATAAACATTATTAAAGGATAATTATAAGGTAATTATCATGTGACAAAGGTTATAGAAATTATCATATGGTAATTATGTGGATTAAAAAAAATATTATTATTAAAATTATCAATTGATAATTGTATGATTATCAAGGATAATTATTAAAATCATCAATTGATAGTTTCTAGATTCTCAAATGGTGATTTATTGAATATAAATTTTCAAATGATAATTTATTATCCAAAGATAATTATAAAGGATAAATTATCAGAGATATTTATAAATGTATTATTTATGATAAATTATAAAAACATAATTATCAATGGATAATTTATAGAATAAAAATTCTAAAAGGATAATTTATGATAAATTATCAGAGATAATTATGAAAGGATAATTTATGATAAATTATAAAGAGATAATTATAATGTAATAATTTTGGATAAATTATCAAAAGATAATTATTATTATTGAGAATATTGCAAGTGCATTCATTAGCCTAGAATGATTATTTATAAATTAACTAGGAGAGAGAAAGTATCATCACATGAAATGTTTTATTTCTTTATAAAATAAAGTAAATAATTTTTCTTCTATGAACCCTTCACGAACCTCTAGCATTGATGAGTTGAAGTTTAAAATAAAAAGTTCCTGAAGAGGTGTTCATGACTATTTATGTTTACACTTCAGCAATTGATCAACACAAGGTGGTTTATCCTTGCCTTAACATTGATGACTTTTGAGGTAGGAACTTCCTTACCTTTTTTGTATTTGTTACACATGTGTCCTTAATATGATTATGAATAGATATATTTTATGAACACGCTAGATTATGATCTCACATGGGTGTGGGTGTTGTTTCCATGATTACTTGTAGTATTTCATTCATGTTTGATGTTGATCACATGTATTGTTGTGCTAACTTGCTTATGATGTTTTTCTATGATTTGTTGTTTATCCTATCATGTTATGTGTGTTTTTAGGGTAACATTCTTAGAAAAAAAGTTAGTCGGACTGTTGTGACATATTTATTCCCTAGAGGGTGAGTGCACAAGATTTGTGATGATGAAAATGAGAGCCCTATGAACAGGGTAGGGATGTGATGATGCCTCAGAGATGTTGTGTGATACACTCGATGAAAAGAAGGTTCCATGAAGTAAGTAGTCTATACCTATGGGATTCTGAGTCTCTCCTCATGCCTATATAATTCCAAGAACATAGAATCCTCGATGTATAGTGATGATGAGTTACAATGATAAGAAGATGACTTGGGGATGTTGTGTGACACACTCAATGACTGGTGGATGCTAAAGGGTTTGTTTATTGATTATTAAGGGATTTTGAGTATCTCTATATTCCAAGGGGATGATGAGATAATAACATTAATGATGCACAGTTATGTCAAGTTGCACGATCACACGATCCCTAGTGGCATGATTTATTAGCATCGTGGCTAATTCTTGTTTCTTCTGACATCTTGGTTATCCTTCTGGCATGGAATCGATGCAGTTATGGACGGGGGTTTGTGGTATCTTGGTTAGATAATTATTTATTGATTATTTATTGTATGATTATTATTTTTATGAATTCATAATTATTATAATATACACTTTTATACTTGATCACATCGGGTTAAGGACACATTGACAGTTTCCTGATGAGTCTTGTAATCATGCCCTACTCAGGCATTTCAATGCACAAATCGATTTCATAAGGGATTCATAAAAGAAAAAGGGACCTATGATGGATGAATGGTTAATGAATTGTGGAGAAAATAGAAGACCAACGTAGACTCCATGGGACCCACTATTTATCCATTTCTTTATCTACTAATTATTACACAGGTTATAGTTGCCCTGTTGGGAGCTTCTTTATTTATAAGAAATGTATGCCATATTTACTTTTATACATATTTACTATAATTTTTTATTATCTTGTTTATTGTTCATTATTGATACTATGAAATTATTTTTTATGTATATTCTCCTCAGTAACGAACTCATACATCTGCTTCTATTCAGTAGCCTCATGCGTATGGGGAGGTGCACATGAGGTGATGTCGTACTCTAGATTGGACCTGGTGGTTTAGGTTGGGATTTTAAAAAATGGTATCAGAGCATCATGATTCACTAACCTTTTCTTCCCTTTTCCTTGGGATGGGACATGATAGACATAAGATATGACAGTTGGGACATGGGTAGGGGAGCTGTGATAGTGCCTGGGTAGCACTGTATAGTGGATCTCCGAGTTTCCATAAAGTGTGGACTTTATGTTTTGATAAAACAATTGAGTAAATTAACATTGGGTGATGCAGATGATTTTTATACATGATTTATGATATTTTTGGTGTTTTCATACATCATGACAAGGAACTTGGGTTAACATGCCATATATTAATATGTTCCATCTGTTTGGGGTAGTTTCTCCTTGTGTGATATATCTGTTTTCATGTTCCTTTGATATATATTTATTTTAAATAATTAGTTGAACATGGCATATTGTTGTGATAGTATATATACGATGAATTTGACTAATGTGCAGGGATAGAAGAAAGTATTAGTTCTATTAAGGGTATACCTTAGGTTAAGGTTAGACTCCTGGGAAAACATTCTTTGATCCCACAGACTTGTTAAGAGAATCCTTGTGTGATCACATAGAATGATTAGTGTTTATCCTAATGACTCTATTTCATTTATGGAGAGTTCATTCACATAAAAGAGAATCTCACCTCTACATTTTCTTATGGGAATAATTGGGAAGTAGTCCGGAATATTTTCTCAAGGGAGTATATTTCTTCGTTACCACAAGATGGGTAGGATAAGGAAGTTGATATTGATGCCACACCAACTCTATCGTTTAAGCAGTAAGGCTGCTTCAATCAGATGTATTTATCTTAGTTCCTTCTTTATCCATAGGAGTTAAGAACTACGATAAAATATTCCCTTACTTCTACACCATCATTCTTCATCCATCCAGAGAACTAGAGACCCTCAATATGTTGAGAAGTGGGTCAAAATGGTTTTCGATCTTGGACCTAGTAGAGACTCTGAAGGATTAGGAAGTTAAGATGAAAAAGATCTTGTGTCGGGTTGGAATCCCATTTTGATACCCAATATCATATGGTTCTAGCCAAGATAAAATATATCAAGGTTCATTTGGATTACATAGACAAAAATGGGTTCATAAAGATGAGTAATTTAATGTGGGTTTCACTAATGTTGTCTTCCAAGAAGGCAGGCAATACTGTTTGGCTAAAAACTGATCATCGAAAGATAAACTAGGTGAGGATGAAGTACTGATAGCAATTTCTCATGATCGAGGAAATTTTTATTATTTTTGGGAATCTTGGTGGTTCTCCAAGATTTAACATCTGTTGGGATATCATCAGTTGTGAGTTTGAGAGGAATACATTCTGAAGACATTGTTTCAGACCTACTATGGACTATATGAGTGCTTAGTGATATTTTTCAGGATAAAAAGCACACCATAAGTGTATATGGCCTTTACAAACAAGATATTCCACTAATACTTAGATTTTTTTGTCGTAGTTTTTGTTGAAAATATACTCATTTATTTCTAACACTACATTAACATGCTAGGTATCTGTGGAAAGTCATGAGTGTACATTGAGCACACAAGATTTATGCCAATCTTTCAAAGTGTGACTTTTGGATTTCAAAGGTGATGTTCCTAGGACATGTGGTGTCTGAGACTAGAATATCTATAGACCTAGAGAAATTTTAGGTAGTAAAGTCTTGGAAATGTCCCCAAAACATGCTTGATATTAGGATCGTTCTTATTTTTGTAGGATATTACTGATGATTTATCCATGATACATCTCAACTATCAGCACCCATGACAGTGTCGTTCAAGAAGGGAGTGAAGTTCTAGTGGTCTGACCAATGTGAATAGTTATTAAGTGTATCGTGATGCGTTTGGAATCTTTTTGGGGGTGGTGCTAATGAAAAGAGATATGGTAGTAGCATATGTGTCTCGATAGATATGACCCCATGGGTGGAACTACCCAATACATGAGTTTATTCTAATATTCATGGTCTAGAAACTAAAATTTTGGAGACACTATCTATTTGGTGATAGATTTATTGGTTACACATACCATAATATCCTTCAATCTATCTTCACAGAGAGGTCCCTAAACATGAGACAGAGGTGTTAGGGTTAGTATCTACAAACATTTTTTTTGAGATTATGTATGCCCGTGGGAAAATCTAAAATCATTAGGGATTATCTTATACATAAGATGTTGTATGGGAAAGAGTTTGGTGAGAGGACTTTATAGGAGAAGTGATGTATAGTGAGATTTTAGCTGATTGGAGGACATAAGTCTCAGACGGCAAGGGTTATATGACTTGAGACCATTTAGTGATCACATCCTCACATGTGAAACAAGTGAATACTGGTTAATAGTTTGACCTATAGTTCCCTGTGATGAGGGAACTGATGGATGGTGGTGACTCAATACTCAGATGGTTAATGAAAAATGATGATATGATTATGGTACATGGGAGAGTGGTAGTACCTACTTCCATCAAAGAGGAACTGGAGAGGGATTACCATACCTGTAGTTGGTAAGTGCATCCTGGTGCATCCAAGATGTATCATTACTTCAGGCGGTGGTTCTAGTGACCATGAATGAAGAGATACATTGCTAGTTTTTGTCTCTTAATGCCTTACATGTTAGAGGGTGAAGGTCGAGCAACAGTGTCCTGGTGGGTTGTTATAGCCACTCCTAATACCTATGTAAAACGTGAAGGACATCATCATGGACTTCATGATAGGGTTACCTAGGACCTCAAGGATTCTTGACACAGTCTGGGTGATTTTTTACCAGTTAATGATGCTAGCTCACTTCTAACTAATCAGAGGGACTCACTCAGTGGAGGAGATGGGAAAGATCTATGTATGAGAGACCATACAACTACATGGTGTTCTATTTACCAATATTTCAGATAAATATGTAGGTTTTACATAGAAATATTTCTAGGGATTACAGAAATCCCTAGAGAATCAACTAATATTGATCTTTTTATTCCATCCTTAGACCTACATATAGTCTGAGCGGACTATACGCATATGGAAGGGTATGCTTTGATCTTTCATCCTAGAATTTGATAGAGCATGAGATGATCATCCAGCCTTGGTTGATTTTATGTTCAACAACAGTTTCCATGCTTTGATTCAGATGGAAATTTATGAGGATATTTATAGGAGACAATGTCAATCACCACTTGTTGGCAAAGAGGCCATTCAACCAGAAATTGCATGCCTGGTTTGGTTTAGGTGGACTCCTAGAGAGTGCATTCGATTGTCAAGAGGTTGATCGCCACTCACATCACACAGAGATCTTATGTTGGCCATAAGAGGAGACCCAAGGAGTTCACGATGGGTGATCAGTATTTTTTTGAGTGACTCCATAATTTGGGAGGAGACAACTGACGAGGCACCTCATTTTATTGGTCCATTTTAGAACACCAAGATGATAGGGGAAGTGTTGTATCATCTGGACCACCCATCTTGCTATAAATTTAAGAAAAACATGTTTTGTGTGTCACATCATTAGACTTACATACCTGACCTTGTAAATTTTTTTGATTAAGAGGACATTGAGCTAGAGACTAATGCATCTTATGTAGTGTTTCTGGTGCAGTTCATAGATTTAAGTGAGAAAGTGTCTTGAGAAATGATGGTTCCATTATTCCAGTTTCAATGGAAGCATGGATGGATCTTGGAGGATATGTGGGTGAGAGAGTCTAATGTTAGAGCTCAGTGGAATGAGATTTTTGAACGAGACTGCTAGAGATACTTCTCATGGATGAAAATTCAATAAAATGGGGGAATTGTAATGTCCTGAAATTTTATAGATAATTAAAACCCACTTTGTTAATGATTTATACGTATTTTTATGTGAAAATGTAAATTTTTAATAAAAATTACTTTATAAATGTCTTAAAGGATTTTAAAAAGTGTAAAATCCCAGTTAGCATTAAGGAATATTATGTTTAATGTTTTCAGAGTTTGGTCTTAAGTTAGTGAGAGATTCCGAGACTCGTAGAGTCTCGACACTGATGGAATAAAATAATTATTATATTATATTATAAGGTGGTTATTTATCTAAAATAATTTAATATCTCCCAAATGGTTCATTATATGATTTTTTTTACCACCATTAGGTTCAGGATGTAGGGTTTACCATAAGTAGGGTATAACCTTTGTGAGCATCGGGTGTTTAGTCATATCACACATGGGGATAATTTATTTAAGATTTTTATTAAATATTACATGAAAATAATTTAATATCTCTCAAACCATGTTTTGTATAAAAATATAAGACCACCATTAGACTGGGACGTAGGTTTTACATTAGGTGGGACATTACTGTTGTCCATGACGGGCATTTGATAACATCTTTGGAGATAATACCCATTTTAATATTTATTTAGTTATTTATTAAGAATTTATATAATTAAAATCGAGTTAAATGGGTTTAATATTCCCCAACTCACCAACTGCCATTTTTTATGGGAGATCGATCCAAAAGATTCATTTTCTAACTGTTTTCACTAATTCCACCGTGAAACGCCTTAATGGGGAGGAATTGATGACCCCTCTTTAAAGGTTTGGTTAACATGGTAGATTAATTTCGGGGTTTTGGTTTTACTGGATGAATACATGTTTTGGGTTTTTAAATTCCCGAATAATTTGGTTCCTTGGTGTTTATTGATCTGGATGAGTCTCATAGACTCTGGATCTACCCTACACACGATAAACGAAGTCGGTTGATCCGAATCTCATTTCCCCTTTCATGGTCTCCTCTGTTTTCCCTGGTTGATGCACATATTGTGCTTAATGATTTTATTTTATTTTATTTTAATATAAATGAATGTTAAAACAAAAATTATTTGAGGAAAATATATAAAATTATCAAATGATAATGTTAAATAAATAATAATGGGAAATTCTATAAAAACTTATCATTTTATAATTGCGAAAAATTATCAAAGATAATTATAAAATATGAATACGATAATTTCACAAGATTATCAGATGATAATTTGGCCCGTGCTGTGAATGGTCTTGTGGTTAGACGTGGAATTTATATAGGTACTGGTGGTGGGAATGGTGAACCCTGCTTGACAGTGGGGTGGTGTTCTAATGGAACACATATGTTAGGGTTTCTCTCGAAGACCTGTAATGATGGAGGGGGTCATTGCAGGGTACCTTGCAGTTTGCCCCTACACTATGCTTACCGTTGAGCGACAATGGGGGGCTTTTTATTAATGGGTTTTTAAAAAATATATAAAAAGGGGTAGGGTGACCAATATTTTCAAAAATGGGATTCAAGATGCGTGATCCCCATTCACGCATCTATGGTGCGGAGAGATGCGTGAACGGGGTTAACACATCATTTACAGTCGTGTTAAAAGATGTGTGAACCTCGTTCATGAAACTGCCCTCACCAGGAAGCATAAACGGGGTAACGCATCCTTTGTAAAGTTTATGAAGGATGCGTAAACCCCGTTCACGAATCCTATAGAAAGTTTAAATTTTTTTAATTTGTTTTATTTTTAAATTTTTTATTTTTATTTTTATTTGTTTTATTTTGTTTTGTTTATATATATATATATATAACAAAAAATTTCAGCCGAATGTATTTTCTATTTAATATCCAGCAGTACTGCCATTACAGTAGTCTGGATTCTGACAGAGACCATCACCCAAGGCTCTCTTTTATAAGAGAGCTTACCCTAGAAATCATTCTACATTTCCAATGTGGGATTCAGGTCCTCCCTTTCCTGCGTAGAACATTCTGAATTTTCGATGTGGGATTCTGTTTTAAGTATATGACCTTGAATGACTATAAAATACAAACTATAAGACCAATATAAATGAAACATAAAACATGGATTAAACATATAAGAATTTTTTTAAAATAAAAACGAATTTTTTAAAAAATGTAGATGGATAATAATTTATAAGTTTTCAAAACCACCAACATGAAACTTAAAAAAATTGCAAGTACATGTCTTTGAAAGACTATAAAATAAAAACTATAAGACCAATATGAATGAAACTTAAAATATGGATTAAAATATAAGAAAAAGTTGAAAATAAAAAGAATTTTGTAAAAAATGTTGATGAAAACTAATTTATAAGCTTTCAAAACCACTAACTTGAAACTTAAAAACGTTTCAAGTATGTGGCTTTGAATGCCTATAAAATAAAAACTATAAGACCAATATAAATGAAAATTAAAACATGGATTAAAAATCTAAGAAATAGTTAATAATTAATTAGTCAATTAGTAATATAATTATTAATTATATAATTATTAGTTAATTAGTAATATGATTATTAATTATATAATAATTAATTAGTAATATAATTGTTAATTATATAATAATTAATTAGTTAATTAGTAATAAAATTAGTAGTTATATTATAATTAAGTATTTAGTTAGTAATATAATAATGAATTATATAGCAATTCATTAGTTAATTAGTTAATTAGTAATATAATAAATAATTATAATTATTCATTATAATTATCAGTTATTAATTATAGATAATTAATTATATAACAATTAATTAGTTAATTATTAATATAATTTTTTTAATTATTATAATAATTAATTATATAATTAATAATTATATTACTAATTAAATAATTAATTATTATGTAATTAATAATTAGTAATTATAATAAATAATTATATTGATAATTAACTAATTAATTAGTATATAATTAATAATTAATAATTATATTGGTAATTAATTAATTAATTAGTAATGTAAGTAGTAATATCATTATTAATTATAATTAGTAATAAAATTATATAATAGTTAATTAGATAATTAGTAATATAAGTATTAATTATACAATAATTAATTAATAATATAATTATTAATTATAATTATTAATTATAATTATTAATTATTAATAATATAATAATTAATTAGTTAATTAGTAATATAATTATTAATTATTTATTATATAGTAATTAATTATTTAAATAGTAATATAATTATTAATTATATAATTAATAATAATATTAATATTTAAAAAAATTACTTATTAACTCATTAAATTTTATATAATTAATAATTATATTTCTAATTAACTAATTAATTATTATATAATTAATTACTAATAATTGTAATGAATAATTGTAATTATTTATTATATTGTTTATTAACTAATTAACTAATGAAATATTATATAATTAAAAATTACATTACTAACTAAATACTTAATTATTATATAATTAATCATTATATTACTAATAAAATAATTATTTATTATATAATTAATAATTATATTACAAATTAACTAATTAATTATTATATATTCAATAATTATATTAGTAATTAATGATTATATAATTAATAATTATATTACTAATTAATTATTATATAGTTAATAATGATATTACTAATTAAATAATATTTATATAACTAATAATTATATTACTAATTAACTAATTAATTATTAACTATTTATTATATGTTTAATCCATGTTTTAATTTCATTTATATTAGTATTATAGTTTTTATTTTATAGGCTTTCAAAGCCACGTACTTGAAACATTTTTAAGTTTCATGTTATTGGTTTTGAAAGCTTATAAATTATTTTTCATTAACCTTTTTGACTAAATTCTTTTTATTTTCAACTATGTTTTATATGTTAAATTCATTTTTTAAGTTTTATTCATATTGGTCGTATAGTTTATATTTTATTGTCTTTCAAAGACAGGTACTTGAATCAATTTTATGTTTCAATTTGGTGGTTTTAAAAGCTTATAAATTATTATTCATCAACCTTTTTTATGAAATTATTTTTATTTTCAAAATTTTCTTATATGTTTAATACATGTTTTAAGTTTCATTTATATTGGTCTTATAGTTTGTATTTTATAGTTTTTCAAAGTCATGTACTCAAAACAGAATCCCATATCGGAAATGCAGAATGTTCTACGCATGAAAGGGAGAACCCAAATCCCACATCGGAAATGCAGATTGATGTCCTGCGAAAGATCTCTTATAAAAGAGAGCCATGGGTGATGGTCTCTGTTAGAATCTAGACTGTTGTAATGGTAGTACTGCTAGATATTAAATTGCAGATAAATTTTGTTGAAAATTTTTATTTTATTGATATATATATAAAAAAAACAAAACAAAAATAGACACTTTATAAATACAATAGAAATTAAAATTTCTGTAGGATGCGTGAACGGGTTTCAGGCATCCTTCATAATGTTTTCAAAGGATGTGTGAACCCCGTTCATGCTTCCCGGTGATGTCATTTGTCTGAATGGGGTTCACGCATCTTTTATCATGGTTGCGAAGGATGTTTGAACCCCGTTCACGCATATCTCCATGCCAAATGTGCGTAAATGGGGTTCATGCATCTTGAAACCCATTTTTAAAAATATTGGTAACCCACCCTTTTTTTATAATTTTTTTTAAAAAAACCATTAATAAAAAACCGACGATGGGCGTTGATTGTCGTGTCAGCGCAGGATGATGCATGTCGCGGGATAGGGTGTCGGACCGTTGAGGATGGTTGGTGTGTCCAATCACCAGTGACTAATGATTGATTATTTGGGTAGTGATGAACTGTCATCTTCTTCAGTGGGTGACAATGGAGACGCATGGGGGTAGTGGCTGCTGATGGCATGATGGTTGGCTAGGCAGCTTCTTCAATGGTAGATGGTGGCGACACATATGGGAAAACCGACTGCAGACGGTGGTCATGCAGGGAATCGATGGTCACGATCAGGTCGGTGCACATATATGAAGGGAGGAAGATAGTCTCCATAGAATAAAAAAATATGGGGCTTCAAAAAAGACCTACTTCGGATGAGGAGATGACCAGACCTTGGGCCTTTGATATAATTCTGGTCTTTCAGGTCTTTATAATGGGGTATATGGGCCTTGAGTAAGGGCCTACATGATTAAATAATTAAGATGACTTATGAGAAGGTTATCACTTTGGGGGGCTATGCCTGCCATTGAGGCACTGTGGGTGTGGGTGGAGTCTTTGTGTGATTCTGTGTAATTGTACCCCATGTACCTAATATAATATCAAATCCTAGTTATTAAAAAAATTATCACAAGATAAATGTAATGATTTATTAAATGGTAATTTCATTATTAAAGGAAAATTTCTGAATTAGAAATGGATAATTTGTGAGAAAATATCATTAGATAATTATATATTAATAATTTGTAAAAGTTATTAGAAGATAATTGTACAATTATCCAAGTATAATTATAGGAGAATTTTCATGCGACAAATTTTATTGGAATTTTCAAAAGATTATTACACAGAATATAGAAAATAATTACCAAGATTTATTAATGGATAATTACACCAAATTATAATAGGATAATTTATAAAAACAAATTATCATAAGATAATTGTGAAATGATAATTTTTAGGGAATAATTATTAGAATAAAATTATATAGATTATTAAAGAATAATTATAAGGTAACTATCACCTGATAAAGGCTATCGAAATTATCATATTATAATTATGTGGATTTAAAAATGGTGATTGTTAAAATTATCAAACAACAATTGTGATATTATCAAGTATAATTATTAAAATTATCAATTTATAGTTTCTAGATTATCAAAGGAAATTTTATGCAATAAAAAATTATCGAAGAATAATTTATTATCAAAATATAATTATAATGGATAATTTATGAGAAAATATCTGGGATAATAATAAATGGAAAATGTATGATAAATTATTAACAGATAATTATTAAAGGATAATATATAGAATAAATTTTATCAAAGGATAATTTATTAACCAAAGATAACTATAAAGGATAATTTTGGATAAATGATTAGAGATAATTATAAAATGGTAATTTATGATAAATTTTCAAGAGATAATTGTAAATGAGTAATTTATTAGAAATTATCAAAAGATAATTATTCTTATAGAGAATATTTCAAGCACATGTGTTGGCCTATAATGATGATTCAAAATTATCTAGGAGAGATAAAGTATCATCACATGAAATATTTTATTTATTTTTTAAATAAAATTACTACTTTTCTTCAAGGAACCCTTGACGAACCTCCAACATTGATGTGCCTACATTTTGGATAATAAGGAAATGAAGATGTGTTCTTGACTGTAGAGGTTTACACTCCCATAATCTAACCACACATGGTGGTTTTTCCTTTCCTTGACATCGATGACTTTTGAGGTTGGAAGTTCCATATCTTTTTAGTCTTTGTTACACAGGTTTCCTTAGAATGATTATGCGTAGACAGTTTTTTATGACCGTTCTAGATGATGATTGCATGTAAGTGTGTGTTTATCCTTGAAAACATTGTGTTGTTTCCATGAGTACTTGAAGAATTTTATTAATGTTCAATGTTGATCAGATGTATTATTGTGATGCCTTACTTATGATGATGTTATATTCTTGCTCTTGTATCCTATCATATTATGTGTACTTTTTTGGTATTATTATTGGCACCCAAGGTAGGAAAACTACCATTATAGGTTTAATCCCTAGAGAGGGAGTGCACACAGTTTTTGACAATGACAATGAGGGACCTTTGCATATGGCATATATACGATGAGGCCTTGGGTATGTTCTATGATGATGAATAGAGGATGACAATGGGTATTGTTAGGTCCACTAGGCTGGATACCCTGAGAGGGGGGGTGAATCAGGGTATGACTAATTAAAAATTAATGCCCGTTCTGATCTTGTTTCGCTATTAAGCAAAACACTCTTCTCTCTTTTCCCTGTTGCACGATATAAACAGAAAGTAAAGCAATCACAGGACACAGCAATTTTACTTGGTTCACCGCTAAGGGCTACGTCCAAGGAGCATACGCCGACAGGTTGCCGGTCGTACCAAATTCCACTAATCTTCACTAGCTGTGGATTACAAGGTTCGGGCTAGATCACTTCTATGCCCAGGCTCACTGCCTTTACAATGTTTAGGGTCAGCTCACTGCTTTCCCAAGGGTCACTCCCTGTTTCTCTCTCTCTGGCTCACTGCCGGTGGAGAGGATCACCTTCTTCCTCTTCCTAAGATCACTGCTCTTGGAAGGGAATCCAATCACAGTTTATAGACCTGTAGGTCTCTTCATTTCCATGAAGGAATGCATCTTCCTCTGTATGTAGATGCTCTGTTGAAGTCCAACTTTCACCCGCAGATGAATCTCACTTTGCACCGGATGTACCGGGCAACCTCAATTTTTACGCGCAACCCTTACGGTGCCTTGCGCGCAATTTCTATGATTTGCGCGAAATTCCTTTTTCGCGCAACCTCCAAATTTTACGCGCAGCCTGGAAACTGCCTTGCGCGCAATTCACTGCCTTTGCGCGAAATCCACTTTTCGCGCAACCTTCCTTTTACGCGCCAGCTCAAACTTTCTGCGCAGCCTTTGCTTTTCGCGCAATCTGACTTTACGCGCAAACTTTAAGTTTACGCGCAACACCCTTTCAAACTTCAATTTCGCGCACCAGAGCTCAGATATTTTCTATGTCTTGAACTCTGCTGAATGGAGGAGGGTCACTTCATATTTATAGGCAACATCGACCCCGCGCGAAAAACCCTCCTTGAGCGCGTAATCCGCTTTGATCTTCCACGCACAAACATTTTCCGCGCACTGCTCCATAATTTCGCGCACCTCATGCCTTTGACATTTTACGAGCTTCGGACCTCGTAACACCTCTTGCGCGAAATACTTCATCTGCTATTTCGCGCGCCACTTCAATTTTCCGCGCACGCCTCCAAAATTTCGCGCGCCTCATGCCTTTACCGATTTTCAAGCTTTCGGCCTTGAAACATCTTTTGCGCGAAATACAATTTCGCGCAACCCGCTGTTTTGCGCGCCACACTTCAAGATTTCGCGCAACCCTCTAGTTTTGCGCGCCACGCTTGATTTTTCCGCACACCTTCTTCATTTCTCTCTCCTCAACCTTTGCCAACAACATATCACTCCATTTTCCATTGGCGATTTTCAGGCCCAAAAATTTGGCAAACACTGGAAAACGGCGCCACCTTGTACTGCTCTTTTGTACCGCCTCCAGATCGTCCTTTCCTTTGTCAAAGGTCATTGTCAACATGGAATGTCAACAACTTCTCGGGAACTCGACAATTCTCCATGGAAACCTGCTTTGTCAACAAACACAATCAACGCAAAAATGCTTCAATGCTACCTTGAGGGATTTTTGCCCAACAATCTCCCCCTTTGGGTTTGTTGACAACTCTTCACAACTCTGCTCAGAAATCTTTTCTGCACTTTGATACCTCACTGAGTCTTCTTCCAGCTGCTACCACCATTCGCCTCTTGCGATTATGATAGCATTCAAGGATTCACTTAACATGTACTCTAAGCCCACATGAGCAATGCTCGACGTGAGAAACAAGAGTAGTATGAAAAGTTCATCAATGAATCACTTCATGTCAGACCCTAATTGTCGATTCCACCCTGACACCAATTCTTAAAATAAAACCAGGTGTTGAACCACACTGATACCAATTGGTGAATTCTTAAGTTGATACCAATTGTTGATAGCTGGACACCGTCTCACACCATTCCAACACCACTGTTCTGCTTTTATCACGATCCTCAGCTGTCGTGATTTCTATGATTTGATCGATCACGTCTAGCATCGTCAGATTTAAAAATCTCTCCCCCTTTCTCATTGCTCCCCCTTTCTGGCTGCTCCACCTGTCAGCTTCTCCCCGTATCAATTATGATTTATCAAATCGCCGCACTATTTTCTCTCTTGAACTAACACTTTTCTCCCCCTTTGTCAAGCACTTTTCAAGCACTTTTCTCCCCCTTTGTCAACGAACCCAAAGGTCACGCCTTTGTAGTCTGTAACATAGTAGAGAACACATATCAGCACATTAGGGAAAAACACACCATACCTCGGGGAGAGGGGGGGGGGGTCCCACATCCACTCTATTTCAAGTGTGGGGAATCGACTGAACTCCCAGAGCCAGTCGATGCCTCTCAAAAGCTTCCTTGGGTAAGGCCTTTGTCAGAATGTCTGCAACCTGGAGTTCTGTAGGCACGTACTCCAACTTTACAATTCCCTGCTCAACCTTCTCCTTGATAAAATGATACTTAATCTCAATGTGCTTTGTCCTTGAATGATGGACGGGATTTTTGCTAAGATTTATAGCACTTGAGTTGTCACACTGGATTCCGATCGGAGACTTCACTTCAACTCCCATATCTTCAAGCTGCTGCTTCATCCACAATAACTGTGTGCATGCTTGAGTGGCCGCAATATACTCAGCTTCTGCGGTGCTCAATGAAATGCAATCTTGTTTCTTGCTTAGCCAAGAAATACACAATCCACCAAGATAGAATGCACCACCTGACGTTGATTTTCTATCATC
Organism: Viscum album; assembly: GCA_963277665.1. Classification (NCBI taxonomy): domain Eukaryota; kingdom Viridiplantae; phylum Streptophyta; class Magnoliopsida; order Santalales; family Viscaceae; genus Viscum; species Viscum album. The sequence continues at coordinate 350,874,948 of OY728140.1, forward strand.
GGCTGATCCGGCCCAGTCTGCATCAGTGTACCCCAATAGTTCTGTCTGAGATTTGTCATTGTATGTCAAGCCGAAGTCCACCGTGCCCTTAATATACCGAAGTATTCTTTTTACTGCGAGCATGTGACTTTCCTTGGGATTACTTTGATATCTCGCTGCTTGGCACGTGGCGAACACAATATCAGGCCTTGTTGCGGTTAAGTACAACAGACTTCCAATGATTTGCCTGTATTCTGTGATATTAACTGCCTTGCCATCCTCATCTTTTGATAATTTCATCCGGGTAGCCACCGGAGTCTTCATCTCCTTGGAATTTTCCATTCCAAACCTTCTCAGGACCTCCTTGGCATATTTAGATTGAGAAATGAATGTTCCATTCCTTCCTTGTGTGACCTGTAGACCAAGGAAAAACGTTAGCTCTCCAATCATTGACATTTCAAACTCATTTTTCATGAATTCAGAAAACTGTCTGCACTGAGCTTCATCTGATCCACCAAATATTATGTCATCGACATAAACCAACACCATCATCCTTTGATTACTGTCATTACTGAAATAGAGATTGTAATCAACTCCTCCACGCTGATAACCAAGCTTCTTCAAGTACTGATCAAGCCTTGAGTACCATGCCCTTGGTGCTTGTTTTAACCCATACAATGCCTTCTTCAGCCTGCAAACTTTGTTCTCATCCTCATGAATGAGAAAACCATCTGGCTGCTCAATATACACCTCCTCTTCCAGAACCCCATTCAAGAATGCGGATTTGACATCCATCTGGAACACTTTGAACTTCCTTTGCACTGCGATGGCTAGGAATAATCTTATTGTCTCCAGCCTTGCAACCGGTGCAAATGTCTCATCAACATCAATTCCCTCAATTTGGGAGTACCCCTTGCACACTAGTCGTGCTTTGTTCCGAATCACTGTGCCATCTTCATTCATCTTGTTGCGATAGACCCATTTGGTCCCAATGACATTCTTGTCCGCTGGCCTCGAAACAATCTCCCATGTCTGGTTCTTCTCAATCTGATCAAGCTCTTCGTTCATGGCCTGAACCCAGTTTTCATCTTCAGCTGCATCAGAAAAACATTTCGGCTCCACTTGAGACAAAAACGATGCTTGCTGTGATGATTTCATTCTTCGAGTCTGAACTGGAGCTGTTTGATCACCAATGATATTCTGCCTATCAATCTCAGCTCGACTCTTTGTCTTCCTCGCAGACACCGACTTGACACTTTCCTCTTCATCATCAGTATCTTCTTCTGAGTCAGCTTCTGCCACTTCTGCTCCCCCTGGGTTGCTTACCTCATCATCACTTTCATCCAGGTACTGTTCACTGGGTCGTTGAGCAGTCTGTTCATTTTCGACTATAGTGACATCATTACTCTCAACAATTTTTCCCAGCCTCTTGTTGAAGCACTTATATGCTTTGCTTTTCCCTGAATAGCCAAGGAATATCCCTTCATCTCCTCGTGCCTCGAACTTCCTATGATGTTCTTTGTTGAGAATGAAACACTTACTTCCAAAGATTCGAAAGTATTTCAACGTTGGCTTCTTTCCGTACCACAGTTCATACGGAGTCTTCCCTTGCTTCGGACATAACAGGGACCTGTTTGAAACATAGACTGATGTCAAAACTGCTTCCTTCCAAAATTTCTCTGGTAGGTCCTTATCAATAAGCATTGTTCTGGCCATGTTGTTAATGATCCGATTCCTCCTTTCTACCACTCCATTCTGTTGGGGAGTTCTTACTGATGAAACTTGATGCCTTATCCCATGTTTCTCGAGATAGTTTTCAACCTGACTGTTTGTAAATTCTGTACCGTTATCAGTACGAAACTTCAGAATTTTCTGCCCAAGCATCTTTTCTGATTCCCTCCTGTACTGCTTTATGCAACTGAACACCTCTGTCTTATGGGTAATGATGAATACCCAGGCCATTCTGCTGTAGTCATCAATGAAAAGAACATAGTACCTTTTCCCATCTATAGCTCGTGGTGAGATAGGTCCACATACATCAGCATGCACCAATTCGAGCACTCGAGTTGCTTTTTGTTCCTTTGGCCTGTATGTCTTCCTGATGATCTTCCCTTGTTGACAAGCATCACACGTATGAGTGCGATCACGTGATAGTTTGGGAAGGTCTCTAGCAGCATCACACTTTACCAGATCTTCTATAGATGGTTGACACAGATGACCAAGTCGCTTATGCCACAGCTGATTTTCTTCTTCTCTGGATAAAAGGCATGAATCTTCTTCCCCACCTACCAGGTAAAGATTCCCCTTTGTTCGTTTTCCCTGAAGAATGACTATTCCATCTTTTCCTTTAACAATACCCATCTTCTTGGTAAAAAGTATAGAGTGCCCAGAGTCACATAGTTGACTGACGCTAAGCAAATTATGACTGAGACCCTCTACCACCAAGACATCAGCATGTCTCATTTCTTTGCCCCCAAACTTGGCTTTTCCTGAGCCAACAATCTTCAGGCCTTCATCATTTCCAAACTTGACAACTCCTTCTTTGTCATATTTTATGCCTGTAACCAGATCCTTATTACCTGTCATGTGGGATGTGCAACCACTGTCAAGGATCCAAACGCCAGAACGATCTGATGCTTTAAGGGCAATTTCAGCAACTACGGCCTTCTCAGTTTTCTTCTTCCTAGTCCATAATTTTTCTTTCATACTAGGCATGGATTGAGGCTTCTGTTCTTTCTCAGAGTATGATGGACCAGCTTCATCTTGCAAAACTGCAAATCTGTTCTGAACTTTTAACTCATTTGTCGGTTTACTGATCTGCTGCTTGCGAACATTTTGATTCTGCTTTGGCACATTTTTATGAATGGTCGGAGTGCAGTACCTAGCCATGTGTCCAAATCCTCCGCACCAAAAACAGTGTCCTTCAAAAAATGTTCTGGAAAACTGTTCTCTGTTTGGCTGCCATCTCTGTTCTTGTTCCCTTCGATATCTTTTGGCTATGGAACACACATACTGTGAATGTCCCATCTTTCCACAACAATAACACCTGATATAAGGCGCATTCCTTCGTGTTACTTCAGCACTACGAGTTTCCCCTTTGGATCTCTGAGTATTTTGATCCTTCTTTGTGCTCAAATCCACTTTCAATCTCGGGACAGGTGCTTGCGGTCTAACTTCAACTGCCGCAGATTTTTGTTTCTGATTAAGTCGTGAATCAGCCTTAACATATGAGTTCAATTGCTGCTTCTTTCCTGCTGAACTAATAGGCTCTTCTTTCTTCTTTTCCGTCTTCATAACGACCTGATTTCCCAAGAATGTGTTGGGATTCAACGGTTTTTCCTGGTCTTTAACCTTTTTTCGCAGACCGACAACTTCCTCTTCAAGCTCTTCAATACGCTTGACGTGATCCTTCACTTTTCGACTCAAGCAATCGATCTCCCTTTTCTGCTCTTCAATCTTGAGCTTATGCTCATCAACCTTTTCTGTGCGCTCTGGCCTGGAAGACTTAAGATTCTCAATTTCTTTCTCAAGCTCAGACTTCTCTTCTTCTTGTTGTTGCATGTAGAGTTTGGCATCACGTACTATCTTGTTGGCTTTCTTTGTTTTTGCTCGCCAAACATCTATCTCTTCAAGAGCTGCTTCTAATTCAGCTTCCATGTCAACTCTCCCTTCAATTTGTTCTTCTTCTTCATCAGTTTCGGTTTCTTTCTTTTCTAGATCACTACTAGCAACAGCCACCATCGCATTTTGACCATGATCTTTGCAGTTTTCTATCTCTTCAACTTCTTCACCCTCAGACTCGGCTGAACTGTTAATTTCTTGGGAAAGAAGATTCTTCTTCTTAAAGAAATTTCTCTTGAACTGCTTCTTCCCTTTCACATAGGCTGAAGATTTTTTTATGGGAGTCTTAACTTCATCTTCATCGCTTTCTTCTTGAAACTTTTTGGGGCATCTTGCAGCAAGATGACCAACCTTTCCGCATCGGAAGCATGCTAGTGGAAGTTTCCCTTTAAACTTTCCTTTTCCTCTTTGCAGATTTGAAGAAAGGAATGACATCACCTCATCTGACTCTTCTTCCTCCTGAGAATCTTCAATAGTGAGCCTCTTCATGGCCTTAAATGCCACTTCTTTGGATTTCCCCTTTTCCACAGCATCGTTGTCATCATTTCTCATTTCATATGCAACGAGAGTGCTGTGTAGGTTATCCAATGTTAGCTCTTTCGGATCTTTATCTTCCAACACAGAAACTTTCGGATTGAACCGAGGTGGATGCTTTCTCAAGATGCGCTTTACGATTTTAATGTCTTCGATAATTTCTCCAAGACCCCGCATGTCTTCTACCACAGCATTTACCCTGTCAAAGAATGCATCAACGGACTCATTCGGGTTCATTTTGAGATCTTCATACTTGTTCCACAACACTTGCAGCTTTGCCTCTCTGACTTTGGTATCCCCTTCATAAATATTCAAAAGTTTTTCCCACATGGCATGTGACGTTTTGCATGACATCACCTTTGTATAAATGGGATTAGAGAGGGCTCCACCTAAGGCGTTTATTGCTTTGGAATCAGCATCCAACTCTTTGTGCTCAGCTTCTGATAATGCACCACTAGTAATATCAGCTGTGATACCATGCATAGCTGCTGAAAACACATCCATTCCCAGAGATCGGAAATAGTGTTGCATTCGATTCTTCCATATCTGAAAATTACATCCATCGAAGATCGGAATCCCTCTATGATTAGTGACCTCCATTGAGAGAAGACCAACTGTTAACCTTCCCTCTGATACCACTTGTTAGGTCCACTAGGCTGGATACCCTGAGAGGGGGGGTGAATCAGGGTATGACTAATTAAAAATTAATGCCCGTTCTGATCTTGTTTCGCTATTAAGCAAAACACTCTTCTCTCTTTTCCCTGTTGCACGATATAAACAGAAAGTAAAGCAATCACAGGACACAGCAATTTTACTTGGTTCACCGCTAAGGGCTACGTCCAAGGAGCATACGCCGACAGGTTGCCGGTCGTACCAAATTCCACTAATCTTCACTAGCTGTGGATTACAAGGTTCGGGCTAGATCACTTCTATGCCCAGGCTCACTGCCTTTACAATGTTTAGGGTCAGCTCACTGCTTTCCCAAGGGTCACTCCCTGTTTCTCTCTCTCTGGCTCACTGCCGGTGGAGAGGATCACCTTCTTCCTCTTCCTAAGCTCACTGCTCTTGGAAGGGAATCCAATCACAGTTTATAGACCTGTAGGTCTCTTCATTTCCATGAAGGAATGCATCTTCCTCTGTATGTAGATGCTCTGTTGAAGTCCAACTTTCACCCGCAGATGAATCTCACTTTGCACCGGATGTACCGGGCAACCTCAATTTTTACGCGCAACCCTTACGGTGCCTTGCGCGCAATTTCTATGATTTGCGCGAAATTCCTTTTTCGCGCAACCTCCAAATTTTACGCGCAGCCTGGAAACTGCCTTGCGCGCAATTCACTGCCTTTGCGCGAAATCCACTTTTCGCGCAACCTTCCTTTTACGCGCCAGCTCAAACTTTCTGCGCAGCCTTTGCTTTTCGCGCAATCTGACTTTACGCGCAAACTTTAAGTTTACGCGCAACACCCTTTCAAACTTCAATTTCGCGCACCAGAGCTCAGATATTTTCTATGTCTTGAACTCTGCTGAATGGAGGAGGGTCACTTCATATTTATAGGCAACATCGACCCCGCGCGAAAAACCCTCCTTGAGCGCGTAATCCGCTTTGATCTTCCACGCACAAACATTTTCCGCGCACTGCTCCATAATTTCGCGCACCTCATGCCTTTGACATTTTACGAGCTTCGGACCTCGTAACACCTCTTGCGCGAAATACTTCATCTGCTATTTCGCGCGCCACTTCAATTTTCCGCGCACGCCTCCAAAATTTCGCGCGCCTCATGCCTTTACCGATTTTCAAGCTTTCGGCCTTGAAACATCTTTTGCGCGAAATACAATTTCGCGCAACCCGCTGTTTTGCGCGCCACACTTCAAGATTTCGCGCAACCCTCTAGTTTTGCGCGCCACGCTTGATTTTTCCGCACACCTTCTTCATTTCTCTCTCCTCAACCTTTGCCAACAACATATCACTCCATTTTCCATTGGCGATTTTCAGGCCCAAAAATTTGGCAAACACTGGAAAACGGCGCCACCTTGTACTGCTCTTTTGTACCGCCTCCAGATCGTCCTTTCCTTTGTCAAAGGTCATTGTCAACATGGAATGTCAACAACTTCTCGGGAACTCGACAATTCTCCATGGAAACCTGCTTTGTCAACAAACACAATCAACGCAAAAATGCTTCAATGCTACCTTGAGGGATTTTTGCCCAACAGGTATGTTATTGAAGCATATGGATGTCGAGTCTCTCTGAATTTTTATAGAATGCTGAGAACATGAATTCCTTGATACGTAGTGATGCTGAGTTTCACTGACATGATGATGACTCGAGGATGTTGTGTGATTCACTTGATGACTAGGGGATGCCAAGGGATACGTTTCTTGATTCCTAGGGGATGTTGAGTATCTCTCGATGCCTATGAGATACTGAGAACATGACTTCCTTGATTCATAGTGACACATCATTGAACGATCACACAATTCCAAGTATCATGATTCCAAAGCCTCATGGATAATCCTTGATTATTCAAAAAAATTGGTTACCCTTTCAGCATGGAGACGATGTAGGTATGGTTGGGGGTTTGTGGCAGCTTTGTTAGTACACGAAAAATTAGTTTTGTATTATATATTTATACTTTTAATGAATTTATCATTATTATGGAATACACTTATATACTTGATCATATCAAGTTAAGGATGCATTGGGGGTTTCCTACTGAGTCTTTTACTCACACCGTAATTGAGAATTTCGATGTGGTTGTAGATTTCATGAGGGATCTAGTGAAGGGAAAGGTCCCTGAGATAGATGGTTGGGTAGTAGAGCATGAAGATAGTAGTGAATCAGGGTGAACTCCAGGGGACCCCCTATTTATTCATTTATTTATCTACTGCTTATTACACTAGTTATGCTTTCCACATTAGGAGATACTTTATTTGAATGAAATGTTTTCCATATTTACTTTTCCTTATGTTTACTTTGATTTTTTATTACATTTTTATTGTTGATTATTGATATTACGACATGATATTAATTGTATAGTCTCCCTACTAAGGGAGTCAGACCCTCGTTGCAAGTCAGCACTCTCTTGAGTATGGTGAGGTGTGCATGAGGTCACCTGAAATTCCAGCTCGGACCTGGTATTTAGATATTACACTCACATGGGTGGGATTAGGATGTACTTCAACTTCATGTTGTTGTTCAACTTCCTCTTCATCTTCATGTTATGAATTTTATTCGTCCTCAGACTTTTCCACAGTGAAACATAAATTATGTGGTGGACTATTAATGTAAACAACACATCCTCTATGAGACATCACAATTTGAGGATATGAAAGTGTGGCCTAAGGATGCGACAGAACAAATACAATTACTAATGGAGCTTTTTGAGATGTTACATCATGAGGATGTAAGATTGAATCATGAAGTTTTGATGAACTGACTTCTAATGTCAATGGAACTTTCATAGTAGATATGGTGACACAACTCCATCATATTATGTTCAGATTGATTCTTAACCAATGAATATATGTGTACCAAGTTATCATCGTGAGTTGCTAGATATGATTTATGCCACAACCTACTATTAAATTTTAGATGTTTTTATATGATGGACTATATATCTTGATTAGAAATAAGTTTTAACCTTTCATGAAGTTTTCTTTGAGCATATTCCAATGTTCTACACTCTCCAAGTATTACATCTCTTTTAGGTGAAACATCATTATTAATTTAATATGATGAAAAAACATGATATAAATTTCAAATATTTCAATATTAGGAAGGAAGCTCACACTTAATATTTTAGGTGGATTTAATCTCACCATCTTATCTCATGTTATTCCTTTTTATGATTGCATGTTTTAAGTAATTTATCTTGGAATCCTATTCACTCCACCCAATCATTATGTTCAAACCATATTAACATCTAACTCTTTACACAACCAACGAGTTTGTGTAACTTACCCAAAAATTAAATCTAAACATATTCATACATATCTAGATGCATCATATTAATGAGGTACTTGAACGCTTCATGTAAAATCATATAGTTATATGAGATTGAAAAAATCCACATGATTAATCATAGAGTTACATATATCCAACCTCATTCACTTTTCTAGATAAGGCCAGCCTCTAGAAAATTAGGTGGTAGATCCAAAGTCCCTCTACCCAGGGAGACTTTATTCAAGAGAGAATTCAATTAATGACATCTCTAACACTTAATATTCGCAAAATATGTTCAACAACTAAATTAAGGTTCATAACTTCATTTACAAAGCAAGGACAAGCTAGATGAAAATCTAAATTCATTATCATACCTAGCATGTAACGCAATGCTCTATTCTAGAAATAATTTATCAATAAACTCTAGCATACAGTTATTCATGAATAAATAATTATTAATTATTAATTAATAATTAGTAATTAAAATTAATTAGAAATTATAATTAATTAGAAATTATAATTAATTAGAAATTATAATTAATTAGTAATTATAATTAATCAGTATTTATTAATTAGTAATTATATTTAATTAGAAAATTTAATTAATCAATAATAATAATTAATTAGTACATTTAATAAATTATAACATGTAATTAGTAATTTTTATTTAGTAATTATAATTAATTTTTACTGTTAATTAATTATGATTAGTAATTAATTATTAATTATAATTAATTAGTAATTATAATAAATAATTATTTCTTTATTATTTCTTTAATATTAATTATCAATTAATTACTAATTAGTTAGTAATTATAATTAATTAATAACTATTTAATTAGTAAATAAAATTAACTAATTAATAATTAGTAATTATATTTCATAAATTATTAACCATTAAGAAACTAGAACTAATTGGTAATTATAATTAGTAATTATAGCTAGTTAGTAATTTTTTATTAATTAATTAATAATTTATTATTATTAATTATTTACTTAGTAACTTTTAATATATTATTTAGCAATTAATTATTCGTACTTTTAATTTTTAATTATTATTGATATTTATTTCTGATGATAATTTTTAATTATTAATTAATCATGTTAATTATTATTGATATTTATAATCATATGAATTGGAAACCATATTAATTAATCATTAATTTATTATGTATTCACTAATAATTCATATATTTAATTTGTAATTATAATAATGCAGTTGGAGGGCTAAACTTAGTGGTAAAGACTCCATATAATCCTACATCAGACCCGAGTTCAAATTTGAGTAGGAGTGAATTTCAATAGGTACTACAGTGGGGTACTATAGTAGTGGTACTATTCACCTCTAGTGGGATTTTGGGCACAAAATCTGGCATTCGAGCCATAGGGGTTTGGGTCCATCAAGGTGGCCTAGGCAAGAGACCTTTGATGGCAGGATTTGATACATGCCAGAAAATTTACAATAGAATGTGATCATGGGTCCTTTGGACTAAGTAATTGGATATTCTTAACATTCTTGTTTTGATCTCCTAGGTAGATGGGTGAAGAAGAAGCCGACTCCTAAGGTTACTCCCTAGATGAAGCTAGATCCACCTTCTGTGGATGCTTCTACATTGATGTGTGATGCTAGGGTTGTCGAATCTTTAAATGGTTAGTTTCCCAATTCTCTAACTAATATATTTTTCATATATTTTCAAGATACGGACTCTGGTCATTCTTTCAAGAAGGGCGCTACTACTTGAGTATTTTCAAACCAGGAAAAAATCAATGAGTGAATAGAGATGCGCAAACACTCTATTCTAGCACATCTCATGCCTCTAAAAGGGGATAAATACTAGGTTTTGGATGCACTAGTCAAATGTCTGTCTATTTTCTATGGATTATATGAATGGAGACACATTCCCTTATGGAATGGATTTTATCATATATTATTCCAAAATGTTGATCTCAAAATGATGGCTTGGGGATTTGGACCAGTTTCATTGAAACTAGGTATCATGTGTCTTCATGAATGGTCACTAGGTATAAATCCCTTCAAAATTCAAAATACTTGGGTCAGGGTATGAGTAAGAATCCTTGGATTGAGTTGGATTCTTTGGAATATAAGGATCTTTCATGATATTTCATTGAAAATTTTGAGTGCCTATTAAAATGGACAAAGAGACTGAATAAGACAGATTCATCCACATTGCAAGAATCCTTGTTGAAGTTTCATTTAGATCTACTATTATTAACTATGTATTTCTATCTTTTGAAAATGAGGATTTGGTTCTAGATATTGTTTATGAAAATATCCTTTCATTTTTTCACTGAATATAGCTTGGTGGGGAATTCGAATAATCAATGTAGAAGGCATTTTATTCACACCATTTGTTACCTAAGAGGTTATATTTTAACTGATTACTAAAAAGGATATAATGAAGGATCTATGGAAGACCTGGAAGGACTGCGGTAATAATTTAAAAATTGAATTGGGAGGAATGCTGATGAGGTTCCCATTATCTAGGTAGATTCTAATCCCGAATGGTTTAGAAACAAAGCAATAGTTGAGGGTCCAGTCATAGGCATGGGACATACTAATTATGAGAGGGATACCCTGGTTGAGTTTACAATTGGATTAGCTAGGAATGTAGGTGGAAATAGTGCAGGTTGTGACTCAATATCATATCTGAAGATATCATGGGATGATATTACTTTCAAATAAGAGAAGCTGCATGTAGAGTATAATAATATATATTTTAATGAGTCTCTTTGAAAGACACCTAAAGTTGGATTTTATATTGGGTATTTCTATGAATAATTTGATCAAGAGGATACTATCAAAGTGTAAGTAAATCATGACCAGTGTAAGGAATCCCTAATCATTTCCAAAGGGAAGGGAAAATCAATGGTTATGGATGCTTCACCTAAAATTTCTAAGAAGCCTAGCTTTGTACCTAGTCAGTCTTTGACAGTAGGATATACTCCAAAATTGGTATTCAAGAATTATTTTCTGATGAATAAGAATATTTTAGTGGAAGAAGAGGTATTTTAATAGGTCACAACTATAAGATTGAGGAATTTCCCACCTATTCCTAGGAAGGATTTGTTTGTACAAATAGAAATGCATGAATAAGAGGAGGTTCTCAATAATGATAATAGTCTTCCTCTTGATAACATTGTGGGCATGGACTGACATGCCACAAAAACTCATAGAATGCCTAGAGGATATTTTTACAATGTCACTCCAAGTCCCAATATACTTATTGGATCTATCCAAAAGAAAAATGCTTCAAAAAAAGCATCAAAATATGTTGGTAAACCTCCAAACAATAATGAAACCACTATAGAACCCCAGGAAGATCATGATGTGGTCACTCTAGAGGGAGGTCAAGTCAATGTTCCAAAATGTAATCCTTTTGGTGCAAGGAATTCATTTATCCACATAAAATTAAAGTTAAGGGAGAACTCACATACTCTTCTTAATATTTTTAATAGATCCTTAATTATGTAGTTTTCCCATCAGTAATTCTACAACGCCCATGGAATGTGCACTGAGACTGTCAATACAAGGAGAAGCTCTGATCTAAAAATTTTATCATAGGGCTCAGGTCAAATTGGAGAAGAATATCCTCAGCCTCTTGAGTATCCCACCCCACTGGATGACATTGTTTACCCTTAAGCTGAAGAATACATGATATGGAAGAAACCCACAACCTAAAGTTAGGGCCTTTATCCAATTGGTAGCGGTGATGGATGATCTCAATCCATAAGATGATTTTTTGGGTCATAGAATAGGGTCCAGTTTCATCTGATCAATTTTTCTCTTATTTTTCATGTTTTTGATGGTGTCCTTGCCACTTTTTTTTGTCCTTGAATCCCCATGTACTTGCACTTTAATTTTTATAATAAATTTTGTGGGTGTGGGTTGGGTCTCCAACCCACACTCAAGCCTCTTTGAGTATAATTCATAAATTATTAAGCAATTAGTAGTTATAATTAATTAAAATTATATGTACTAAATATAACTAATTATTAATTATATATAGTAGTTATAATTACTTATTAATTCATTATTAATTAGTTATTAAGTAATTATTCATAAATTATTAGTTAATTATTAATTATTTTTTTCTAGTTAACTATTAATATATTATTTAATAATTAATTAACAATATTTTTAATTATTAATTATTATTCATATTTATTTCTAATGAAATTTACTAATTAATAATTAAATAATAATTAAGTGTTTATTATTTATGTTAATTATTATTCATACTGATAATCATGTGAATTTCTAATCACCATCATCGATGACATCTTTGACTTTCTTGGTGATCCCCAACACCTCTAATGGTTCACACTCTCCATCAAGAGGTCCTTCACCCTTCCTCTCCTATATATCGAAAACATCTAATAATTAAAATATGATCACATATGGTATCAAGAGATATAAGATAGTCTTCCAGAGTGGATGAAACCCTACTTATTTTTACTCTATGAAACCATCCATGAAATTGTAGATTACACCCCCGCTCATAATAGACACAATATTCTACCCCATCCCACCAAAATGGTATTTTATTTCTAAATAAAAAATTTTAAATTGAAAACTTCTATGTTTTGTTATATTTAGTTAATGATATGGATTTGATGTCAAAATTAGGATGAAAAAATGACATTGATGATGCATATTAACATTATAGTGGATAGATTTATTTGAATCACTCTTGGTAGAGGTGAGGTGGAGTATTGATCTTGGAACACCACCCTTCTGAGAATATTTTGATAATAGATGGATGTTCATGTATCATTCCATCTTTATATTCCACTTATATATTTCACTTTTGGATTTCAACCATCAAACACTTCAAATGATGGATAATTTCCATGACATCATCTTCTTTCCCTAGATCATTTGTATACTCTAGAATGATTTGGGAAAATCCAAAGTAAATTTCCCCCATTTCCTTAATTTCTTTACTTTTTATCTAATGTTATACATATATAATGAAATTTTTCTTGTTTCTTCCATTAAGCTGAGATAGAGATACAGGAGAGTGAAAATTCAATCAATTCTTACATGAATGATCAAAATGTTAGTGAACAAGATGCCCGAATAATCATGAGAGAGATAATAGATTTTACTTGGTGGAAGATGAACTATATTAATTATTATTTGAATTGTTCCTCCTTTCCTAGTATTTTCATTGAAATTAGTTTCAACCTTGCTCATATTTCACAATGCACTTATCATTATAGAGATAGTAATAGAGCTCAAGATGCCTGATCCAAAAATGTAATTTCTTCGATGATTCTTGATCCAATATTTTGAATACATATAGATATTTTACAAAAAATAATAAATTTGACTGAAATTATATGGGGAAATAAATGACTAAGTATAGTAGTTGATATAAGTATTTGAGATTATATGGGTATATTGTTGAAAAAATAAAAAAAATCCCTAAATCTACCTAGCTTTGTATTTATAAAAATTATGTGTTCTATTTTTATAAAGTATCAATGCTTTGAAGCTGATTATGAAAGTTGTGTGAAAGATCTATCATATTTGATACAAATAAATTACATGAAAGAAAAAAGATGATCAATAGTAAGACTGAATTTTTTTTGGTAACATTTCTTCCAATCCTTCCTTGTAAATTTTAAAAAAATAGATACTTTAAGCATTCGGAAAATTTAGTTTGTTTATGTAAACAAAAAATTGAAATGGGTAAAATTTGAATAGAGGAGAAATATAAGAAGTGAAATAGACACATAAATTTTATTAATCATTCAAGTACTGCAAGTATCTAGTTCTACATATCTAAGGGGGATACACTTCCCTTTTGTAGGAACTAAAAGGGTGGGTTATGGGACTAGTGGTGGGTTTTCATCCCACCCTCATTGAAATATTATGTGACATTCAACAACATCCTAACACCGCCCTTGGGATACACACTAATACCAATATCATCTTTGTTTTTATGCATTCTCATTACAAACCTTTTTCTAAAAAACCTAGTGGGATAAAAACTAGAATAAGGAAAGGAGTACACCCATATAGACTCCCCCTTAATTTTACATTATAAAAATTAATTATAACTTTTTCAATCTATGGATCCCTATATAATTTACAATCTTTCTAAAGAAAACAATCAGTATTTAATTTTTAAATAAACTCATAATATTTTTACTAGATAAAATATATAGTATGTTGATATCTTCCTTGTTCATTAATTATTGTGTGATGGAGAAATATTTAAGTGGTATGTGTTTTGTCTGATCATTTTTGATGAATTCTCCCTTTAATTATTTTATGCACACAACGCTACCTTTAAATAATATTGTTAGGATTGAATCTACTGAAAATACACTTTCTTTTTGAATGTGTTGATTCATGGACCACAACCAAACACATTCTTGGAATGATTCATGTAATGTTATCACTTCTGAATGATTTGAAGTTGTTTCAATGATTGTTTGTTTTGTGATATCCAAAATATAGTAGCCCATCATATAAGTTCCAAGCGAAAGATAATCATGTAATGGGTTATTCCCAAATTTTATTTTAGCCATGATTGATGATTAATTCATGATTTACACAATGATAAATTTGGTAATCAATGAATACAAGAATTGGATAAATGAAAGAACCCAGCACAAGATCGTCACACAATATTTATAATTAATTTAAGCAATTAAAAATTTACCTTATTTGAAATTGTTTCTTCATTGATGGATCTGAAAATGGATCTGTGTCATTTCATCATTGAATTTTTGAAATCAAGAACATATTCTCTCTAGTAGCGATCCACACGTGTTCCAAACATCTCAAAACATCATCATAGGAATCTATGGGTGGTAGCATGGAAAATACTATCACTCATGTCATGTACATTTGACTACAACAAGAATCATTTCAAAAGGATTATATTTGATCTCTCTAGACTTAGTAGTGGAAGGTGTAGAAATATCATTCTCTATTCTTGAGAGCATTGTTAGAGAAAGGATATCTCTAGGGATTCACGAGGGTTATCCATATCCATTGCGCAAAACAAATGAATTATCTCTAATGAAAAATAATATAATTGGGTTTATATATCACTAGGGTTATAAATAAAAAATTTCACAAGTGACCTTTATTATTTATTTAATCACTACAAAACTCCATGTCTATAATAATATTATTATTATTATTTCTTAACATGTTCTAAACTCATGAATTAAATTAAATATCATTTAATCAAATTACATTCAATATATATTATTTTTTATCATAATTATAAAATTGTTCTACCATTTCTCCACAATATTTATCAATCCTTGACTAATGTAGATTTATTTAATAAATAAATATTTCCACATTATTCGCCAATAAATAAATAAATATTAAATTCAAAAAATAGAAAATAAATATTTATTAAATATTAAGATCGTATAATATTCTCTCTAATAAATGGTGATGAAATGTTAGTGATCAAGAATATATAAATAATTATTAAACCACATTTGGGAATAATATCTGTTGAACATGTTAAATAATAAATAATAATATAATATTTAACTGATATTCTAGATACACTTAGTGTGTGACCTCTAGGACTCTCTCTCAGTGGCATTTGGTGAAGCATCCTAAAGTTCATGGTTAGCATCCAGAAACATGCCAAGCCACCCATAGAGAAAGACTTTAATGTTGTAATGACATAATATTTCATATGGATGATTACTGTATAATATAAACCCCTAATCGTGATATCTCTAATTAAGCAGGTTGAATGCTAGTTCCATCAACCTATATTCTCAATCTCTCTTTATTTGACTTTTCAGAAATCAAATATTCATATTGGACACCATGGACATGGGTTTATTTAGGCTATATAATTTTCATCAAAGGTACTAGAAAATAAAAAAATTTAAATAACAGAAGGGATATAATATTTCTTGCATTATTCATTAATTAAATATTACTCTTGACACACCCAACATATCCTCCCTTACCATGAACATATTTCATCATTGTTTTCATCAATACATAAAAGTACACTACTTGTAACACTCATTAACAATAATATAAAAGTATAAGGATCAGTACATACATAATAAGATTTGGAAATCCAATGAAACATATAAATATGTATTTCTTACTAGAGAGTCTCATTCTCATAATATCCTACATTGGATATTTCCAAGGTCGTACACCATAACAAGGTTCCTAAAAGTCCTATGAGTCTCCACCCCAAATATCATGTATAATTTGTGTCCCTAAAGTGATTTCATCTAGCTGTAAAACATATATTTAATAATAATATCATGGATCTTCTGGGTTCTCATCATAACAGGGAACTATTAAAACATTTTAGTGTGACCACTACTCCTAGGACATTATCACATACTATCTTATAGATAAGAATAGTCATAACTTGATAGATAATTTATTAATATTAAAAACAATTAATACATGTCATCATTAAGTACACAAAGTTTTGTTCTAGGCTACCAATGCTAATAGACATCCACTAGAACTAGATCCAACTATTAACAAACTTCAGTCTGCTAGCTCTCACAGGATGATCATGATTTTACTGAGATGGGTCTTTAGTCAAGGATTCTACCACATTTTCTTCTATAGTAACTCTTATTTCGATAACATCACCCCTTTTAGAAAAATACCTCAAGAGGTTATAGTTTCAAAGTATGTTCTTTGTCTTTTGGTGTGACATTATCTCTTTTTCAAGAGTCACCATTATAGTATTATCAAAATATAATGTGATAGGTTCTTTACTATTAAGTACCACATCAAGCTCCTGAACAAAGTCCAATATCCAAACAGATTCCTTGGTTATATAAGAAGCCTCTATATACTCATAATCCTATGTAGAATTAGCGAAAACTATATTCTTTGTACTCTTATAGCTCACATCATCTCCATTGGAAAAAAAATATATCCTTATTGCAACGTCGAATTATTATGATTTGTTTGAAAACTAGAATCAGTATAACCCCTGATAACTATCTCCACGTCTCCTCCATACATCGGGAACATATATTATTTCTTTTCAGATATATAAATATAACATTAAAATCATACCAATTTTTTTCCTAGATCATCTTGATATCTTCCTACCATGATCAATGCATAGGTAACATCAATTCTACTACATAACAAGGAATACATAATTGATCTTATCACTAAAGAATATGAGATCATACTCATCCTCTCTTTCTTCTATATTGTCTATAGAAATATGTATACAATGTGACACTAGAACCAATACCCTATTTTATTGTTCCATACTAAATCAATTTAGTATCTTGTAAATGTATATACTTTTACATAGTCCAATAAGCCTCTTGGAACTATCACAAATGATCTTGATCTCTAGAATATAGGTTGATTCACCTAAGTCCTTCATAGAGAAACAATTTTTTAACTAGTCCTTAACCAAATAAAAGACTATTTATTCATTTACAACAACTAACATGTCATCAATATATACTACTAGTACAATGACCGCATTCCCACTAAACCTCTTGTAAACACATGGCTAAAATTTATTCTTAATGAAACCAAATTTTTTTATTGCTTCATCAAATCAATTGTTCAATGACCTGGAGGCTTGTATCAATCCAAAAATTGATCTCTGAACCATTAAAATATTTTTCCATCTCTTGTAGTCATAAAACCTACGGGTTGTGTCATTTATAAATCTTCCTGAAGTTTCCCATTAAGGAAATCTATTTTTCTATCCTTACGCCAAATTTCATAATCTTGGTATGCTACAATAGAATGTATAATTCTTATGTATTTAGACATGGAAACTAATGAAAATGTTTCATCATCGTAAATTTATTGAAACTTTTTAAAGCCATTATCCATTAAACTTCCTTTATAGGTATTTAATTTACCTTCCATGTCCAGTTTTCTCTTGAATACCCATTTGCACCCTGTGGGATTTATATCAACTAGTGCATCGACTAAGACCCAAACATGGTTCTGATACATGGAATCCATTTCAAAATTCATGGAGTCTTTCCATATTGTACTTTTTGATCTCTTTACTGCCTCTTTGTATGAGAGAGGTTCATCATTGGCAACCAATAATGAGTCACCCTCTTTAGTGACTAGAAAACCATGTCATTCTAGTTCTCTTACCTCTCTAGTTCTCCTACACAGTACTTATGTTTTAGGAACCACTTTCTCCATAAGGACATCTAGAATTTTTCCCTATTCTAAATCTTTTGTATCATGATAATTGAATTCATCTAATTGAATATTTCTCAAACTAACCCTTCTAATGATGTTATCCCTCTCAAGCAATATGTATTCTCAGGAAAAAATCACTTTCTTATTTGATGGGTTGTATAGGTAGTATCGATTTGTTTCCTTAGGACTCCCTATAAATATACACATTATTCCCTTGGGTGGTAGTTTATTTCCTAAGAAGGCCATAAAAAATTCCTCATAACCCCATACATGTGTAAGAAAAAAATGTCTTTATTTCCACACCATAACTCGAAAGAAAGTCCATTTTCAACTTTAGTTGGAACTCATTTTAATGTATATTCCACAGTTTTTAATGAATACCCACAAAAGGATAATGGAAGGTCAACATGACTAATCATAAACCATACAATGTCTAATAAGGCGTGGTTCCTTCTTTATCTAACACCATTCTACTGTGATGTGTAAGGTGGAGTGAGTCGAGAGAGAATCCCAAACTCCTATATAAAGTCAAAAAACTCTTGGTTAATATATTCAACTACTCGATGTGATCAAATATTCTTTATATTCATTCCATATTTATTCTATACTTCATACTTGAATTATTTGAATTTCTCATTGGACATAGACTTATACCTCATTATGTAGACATATACATATCTACTCAAATCATCTGTAAAAGTTATGAAGTACGAATATCCCCATCTAACTTTTACTAGAAATGGTCAAGGAACATTAGTGTGTACCAATCCTAAAACCTCTATAACCCTTTCACCCTATCCACCAAATGACAGTTTGGTAAATTTTATTTATAAACAATCCTGGAAACTTTCAAGTGGTTTTAGCTCAGAAGAGTCTAAATAATCATCTTGACATAGCATTGTCAAACTGTACTTGTTTAGATGAACAAGATGGTGATTCCATGGTTGAGTGTTATACGATTCATGTGAACTTGATTCGTTATCTATTTCCAATACTTGGTTTTGGTAATTTAATACCTAAAGATCAATATTTAAATGTATCATGCTATAACATATGTTGTCTTTATAAAAGAAACAAATTTTATTTCCAAATTTGAAAATAAATCCATTTTTATATAATATAGTATAGAAATTATGTTCTTGGTAACAATTTTTAGCTAATAAAAATCTTTTAAAACCAATATCATTCCTGTTGGAAATGAAAGTTGGTTGTCTATGATGGCTAGAGTAGCCAGCCTCACGCCATTGGATGCTCACAAATCCACCTCTCATATGGAAATCTTTGAAATCTACTAGGTTAATCTATTTGGATATAGCTGTTATCATCAAAAGATATTTCTAATACCTTTTGTGTAGATATTGAAATATCAAAATTGATAATGAACACACCTTTAGATTTCCATTTCTTCTGGTTGTATTTCTTCTTCTAGTCTTCTTGCTTTCTATATACAAAACATACTTCCTTCTTTTCCTTTTACTATATATGGATCTTAATCTTTCTAGAGGGATAGTGATTAGGAGATTTAGACTTTTTATAGTTATTTGGACCCCTTTTGTTGTTCCTCCTTTTCTTATTAACCGTAAGCACTGTGGGTTTATCATGCCCCATGCCTTTAACCACTTAGAGAATCAGAGTAAGAAGTTGTAAAAGACACTTCTCATTATTGCTCATGTCATAATTAGTAATAAGACTAGAGAAGGTCTTGGGTAGTGTGGAAAGTATGAGATCTATGTATAACTAATCTAGGAATTTAATCCATAGGATTCCTAAGCATTTAATGTATCCAATATCCCTAACTACATGAGGTCCATCAAGAGTAGAATCTCCAAGACTATTCGTAAAAAAAATAATTGGAGATCTCATATCTATCTTGTCTCTCTTTATCTTGATAGAAATCCTAAAGGAGATAAATCAACTTATATGCATCCATGTACTCATGTTTCTTTAAAGTATTATTAGTCATGGATAATAGCATGAAACACTGAACATTTGTAGAATCATTAAAATTTTTCTCATAAAGAGTCAACTCTTCCTCACTTGCCTCATTATCAGGTGCATCAGGAATAGGTTCTTCCAGCACATATAATTTTTTTTCATGGTGTAGGATAACATGTGATCACCATTCCCACTCTTGGAAATTCGTGTCGATGAGAAGGTTATCCTTCTCAAGTATGGACCACAGGGAAATTTTTAATTCATTTTTATTTTTGTTTCTCTACATAAGATGAGAAGGGTTTTAACACTACAAGAAAACAGTGTTTTAGATGCGGTTTTTTAAAAAAAATTACTTCTTATTAAAAAATATCTTCTAAAAAATTAAATTTTTTTAAAAGGTGGGTTTTTTAAAAAAACGCTGCTAAATAGTGGCTGTTTTTTGAAAACCACCCAAAAGTTAAGAAAATTTTTAAAAAACATTTATTATTATTTTTTAATTTTTTTATTATTTACAATCAAATATAGTTTATTATTTCTAATTTTATATACTTATAATTTGTTAATTAATTAAAATTTATAATTATTAGTTAATAATATTTCCAAACTGAACGCAAATCTTCAATAAGTAGAATAACAGACTTCGGTATCAAATGACCATAACTTCTGATCTGAGAGTCCATGTCAGCTCCCCAACCAGTCAAATTCAAGTTTATCAAATGAGAAAAAACGAAGTGAGATTTAAATCATGTGATAATCAAAGGAAAGAATATATATTCAAAATTCAAAAGTTGAAAATCGAACTCGAACTTCAAACGATTATAACTTTTAGCCCATGTGTCTGTTTGGGCTCTACCACACATCAAATTGAATCCTGAGACGAGCTCTATGTCACTTAGGTTTGGTACCAACTCTTTAAATATTGTACCCATTTTTATTCTTACACAAAGTCCCAGAAGGCCTCTAAAAAAGAGGTTTTAGTTACAGACACTGATTTCTTAAAATTCAAACAGTTATAAATTTCGATCCAGATGTCTGTTTTTCTTATACCACCTATCACATCGAAGCTCATTTCTCGATCATCCATTTGACTTGTTGTGGAACTAGAAAATGAGTCTCGAGTCATATTTTATGACCATTTCAGTTTTTTTATGATTTTGGGAGGCTCTTAACGTTTTATGTTTTATTTAATTAATTGTTTATTTATTTATTTAATATTAATTTATTTATTATTAATTAATTAATTTTTATTTATTTAACTATTACTTGCTATTTATTTATTTATTTATTATTTAGTTATTATGTACACATTAATTATTAATTTATGTTTTATTTATTTATTAATTAATTATTAATTATTAATTATTAGTTTATTATTCATTTTTTATTTATTTATTTGTTATTTATTTATTTTTCCGTTATTCATTATTTATTAATTATAAATTATAAATTATTAGTTATTAGTTATTATTAATTATTTATATATCTATTTATTTATTTATGTATTCATTTATTTATTATTTAGTATTTATTATTTATTATTTACTTTTTATTCTTTATTGTTTATTCTTAATTCTTTATTATTTGTTTTTAATTTACTAAATATTAATTTATTATTAGTTTAATATTCATTTATTCTTTATTTTTTATTGATATTTATTTATTATTTATTAATAAAATATTAATTATTTATTTATTAATTATAAAATATTAAATATTGAAAATTTCATATTAAATATTAAAATTATTAATTATTAATTATTAATTAAGAATTACGAATTTATTAATTATCAATTATTAATAATTAGTTATTATTAATTATTAATTATTATTTATTATTTATCTATCTATTTATTTATATACATATGTATGTATTTATTTATATATTTTTTATTTATTATTTTTTATTTTTTACTTTTTATTTTTTATTTTTTATTTTTTATTTATTACTTATTAAATTATTTTTAATTTGCTAAATATTAATTTATTATTAGTTTATTATTCATTTATTATTTATTTATTTATTTATTAAATATTCATTATTTATTAATTATGTATTAATAATTTATTATTTATTTATTATTTATTTATACATTTTTAAATTTAAATTAATAATTCTTAATTATTAATTCTTAATGATCAATTATTAATTATTAGTTATTATTAATTATTTATTATTTATTAATTATTATTTATTATTTACTATTTACTATTTACTATTTATTAATTATTAATTATTATTTATTTATTTATTATTTATTTATTTACCAATTATTTATTAATTTAATATTTATTTCTCATATATTTAGTTATTTTTTAATTAATTTATTATTTAAACATTACTTATATATATTATATGTTATATATTACATATTATATATTATATATTATATGTTATATGTTATATGTTATATATTATATATTATCTATTATATATTATCTATTATATATTATTTATTATATAAAATATAATAGAAAAGAGAAAATAGATATTATATATTATATATTATATATTATATCTAATATATATATTATATATATTATATATTATATATTAACTATTATATATTATATATTATATATTAGGTATTATATATTATGTATTATATATAATGTCTTATATATTATATGTAATGTATTATATATTATATATTATATCTTATATATTATATATTATATATTATATATTATATATTATATATTATATACTATAAAAGTATACTATTTGGTACAGTTGGTTTTTTCCAAGCATCTACTTCCAAAAATGTAAAGAATCCTTCATTTGTACAATCCTACTCTCCATTTCTACTATGGATAGTTGGTGCCATCCGAAAAATATGTTTATTATTCACCACCACCCCCCTTAAAAAATTTTTACTCATGACCCAAGAATTTTCATTATATCCATGTGGTTGACCAACAAGTGAAATGACTTAACTATAGGGAATTCCGTCCTTTTGATTTTATCCTTTTCTAGCATTAAAAGAATAAATTTTCTCATCTATTACATTCCTTCATATTTCATCATCATTAGCTTCCTCAAAGCTAATTGGATTTTATGTCTCGAAGAGTCAATACTAATTTACATAATCATCTATTGGTTTTATTCTATCATATATATCCACAAGGATTCAAATGTTTTGAGGATGTATATGAGAAAGTACATGTTCTATATACCTAGATGTAATAGTAAGTGGTGATGATGCCATTGGTTCTTCATTTCCTCATTCCTCCAATGGTACTTCTTCAGTGATTTATTCATCTTCCAGAGTAAGTCATACCTCTCTTGAATCATCATCTTGATTCAATTTACATGTCTTTTTTTCATCAAATATAACATCTCTTATGAATATAATCTTCTTTGTTATTTGATTATACAAGTGATATTCCATTACTCAGTCTCGGTATCCCATAAGAACACACTTCACTCCTTTTTCCTCAAACGTTTTTCATTTTTCCTCTGAGGTCCCAACCTAGGAAATGGCGTCGAGGACTCTAAGATTTCTTTAACATGTTTTGGGAATATTCCATGATTTACGTGGTATCTTTTCTTCAATATTTTTGGTTGGGAATATATTGAGTAGATACACCGCACACAAAGACACTTCATCCTGAAAAGTTTAGGTCACTCCTTTTTCTTTAAAAATTGTTGTTTCTATGTTGAGAATAGTTTAATTCATCTTTTAAGATACTCCATTGAGTAGGGGTGTGTAAGATGATGTCATATAGAACTAAATTACATGTTTTTTGAGGTAATCTTGAGTAACATCAGATGTGTACTCCCCACCTCGATCGGATATCTATGTTTGTATGCTATGCTTGGTTGAGTTTTCCACAAGCGCCTTGAATTCTTTGATGATTCCAAACACTTTAAACTTCTTCTTGAGAAAAAAATATCAATGTTTTCCAGATATAATCATCAACAAATGTTATAAAATACCACCTTTTCCATTTTATTTTGGATTCAATGGAACATGCACATCGGTGAGAACTTGATCCAGTGGCACTGTAGCTTTCCAGCTGGCCTTCATTGCAAAGTTGTTTCTATGTTGTTTTCCAAGAACATGACTTTCACATATTTTATTCAGGTGTCAAATTATAGGAACCCCATTCACCATCTTCTTTCTTCCTAATAATCTTAATCTTTTAATGTATAAATTATCAAACCAAAGATGAAATATCCATTTGATATCATTAAGTACCATCGGCAAACACCATGGAACGTTGGGTTCGATCATAAGTGGAAACATGTGGTTCTTTTCCATTGGTAATTTTGTGACCATCCTTCCTTTTTCATCAAAAATAACAATTTTTTTAATTTTTTATGGTTTTCGGAACTCTATTTTCCACCAATTTCCCAATACTAAAGAAGTTGGTCTTTATGTCTAGTATATAGTATACATTATATATGAAAGTAGGATTACCATATTTTTTCTTGATTATAATATCTCATCTTCTATAGAAAAATATTTTTGGGAGATCTCCAATTTAAATCTATCCTCAAACCCTCTCATTTAGGTTCTGAAATAAGTTCTTGTGACATTTCATGTGTATGATCACTCAATAATTAAGATGCCGCATACCTTGATTTTGTGTTAATGTTTCTTCCATCAACATATTGGACTCCTAAAAAGTATCTCCTACATAGATGACATGTGGGTCTTCTGTTTAATTCTCCATGGTTTTATTATACCAATATTCATTGCTATAATTCCCATATTTTTGGAAATTATAGCATTGAAATGTTCTTTTTTCAGGTTAGTGATTAATGAATGCTCCACTTCTTCCTCTTCCTCATTGTTGTGAAGTATTTTTTTATATCCATGACCTCCTCTATTTGGGATTCCTACACCTTATCCTCCTATTCTTGGATCAGATTCTTATCATCATAATCATCTACCTAGAACTCTTCGAAATGTAACCCCCTTATTAATTCAAGATTTGTTGAGATACAACCATGATTTAATTTCATGATCCACCCCATTTGTTTAAATCTAATGGTTCACCATCAGTTATTAGGATTGTAGAGACTCCATGAGCCATTCAACAAAAATTTTCTCCAAGTTTTTATTTCTTCCATGTAAATGACTATGTAATCAAATTTCAAATCTATGGATTGCAAAAATTTCTCACATAACTGAATGTTGGAAATATTATCTATTTCATCATAGTTGATTCACCACAACCATTTCATGAGTATGATACTCAGCAATGGTTTCAAAATATTCCATAAACTAGGATTCAAATTCACCTCATAGAGATTGAATTCATATGTAATTCACTTTTCAAAATCCATTGAATGATTTGAAAAGGTTTTCACATATCTCTTTTGATGATTTCATTGAATCGGTTATTTTAAAAGTCTCTTCATTAAGTCCTTGATAGATGATGGATTTGACCTTACAATCCCACTTCTGTTCTGCTTAAAGAGTATCTTTTTGTACATCCTGCAGAGCAGCCTCCACTTCTTTGGATTCTAGATCAGTGTATCCATCCTCTATGATTTCCATGACATATTGGGCACCCCAAAGTGCTCTAATTTGGATGCACCCCTTGTCATAATTGGGTTTCATCAACTCATAGATCAATGATTGTGTAATATCATTCTCTTTAATTATTGAAAAATATTTCTAATCGGAAAATGGTTGGCAAAGATTTATACAAGTACATACAATTTTTTTAGAGTTACAAACTAATATATATTTTGTTTAACAGTGAATATTTCCAAAAAATATTACATAGGTGGACTGTAATTTTTATTTGGAATAGAGGGATGCAATGTTTTTTTCTAAATCAAAGACTACCTATTTTTTAATACAATTGAATGGAGAAATTATTATTTTTCTATATGAAGGCATGAGAGGAAACAAATGGGAAGAGGGTCATGGATAAAATGAGGTGCAATATTTTTTATGGTGTGATGGAGAAGGAAATGTGTGAGAGGTGGACATGAAATCCTGGTGGAGGGAGGAAATAAGAGGAGACAAACCCCTCGAAAAGAGGAGACGTGGGTAAAATAATAATATGCAACCACAATTTGACAATTTTAATCACTCTATTGAAAATAGGAAAATTTTAAACAAGTTGGGAATAAAAATATAGGTCACCTCACACCTAAAATTTGGAATATATAGAAATACTATTCATATTCTTCTTCCTCATATCCTTTGCTGCTACAATTGATCGATCCTCAAGGTAGACATGAAGCATGTGTTGAGGTATGTCCACCTTAAATATGGATAAAAATATTTTTCCTACTATAAGGTAAATGATGGATGGTCATCTGGATCAATATGTGGTGGGTGGTACAGGTGGTGGAAGCAGGTGAGACAAGTGGAATGAGGTGAGTTAAGTGTAAGGAATGGGGTTTGCAAGGGAGAGGATGGTGGAGTGATTTTTTTAGGCTGTTGGGATGGTGTTTCACAGAAACCACTGATTCTACCACATCCAACTTCCAAAGTAACCCAATAAATCAACATCATCGATGAAATATTTGACATCTCCAGATATCTCCACCATCTCTGACAGTTCACGCTTTCCATACAAAGTCCCTCCTCTATTTCCCATACATGTTTAAAACATTATATATCATTAACATTAGATCATAGGTGGGATCAAAAGATGGTTTAGAGGCTACCAGAGAGAAAATTATGATGAATTAAATTTCATTGTTGATGTATATAAACATTTGAGTGGAATTATTTATTTAAAGAACTCTTGGTGGAGGTGAGGTGATTGGGGGGGGAATACCTGTCTCAGGATGAAAATTTCTTACAATTTTTTTTGAGAAACCCGATGAAATATATAAGTGATATAAATCAGAATAAATAAATCATTAGGATTCATCCCATAGGTGTTTCCAAATTTTAAATAATATGGGTTTTGTATATGAGATATCATTTATGCTATCACAAATATAAGGATGCATATATTTCTCATAGGTAGGTGTATCTTTTATATATATTTATATGAGATAAGTGTTTTATTATTAACATGGTAGATACATAGTGATTTGGAAATTTATGATATAATTATACATATATATATATATATTAAAAGGGAAACTATGAAGGCTTTAAAAGGGGAAACAACTGGTGTAAAATAGAGAGAGAGATGCTCAAGATGTAGTCCACCTTGATTAAAAGGAGAGGGGCATCCACATTTGTGGTAGCCCATGTGGGTTGTCATAAATGGTTTACAAGGCATCGATGGTGGATCTTCAATGGGATGGGATACTGCATATGTGGTAGCATGTGCAGCACATTGACGTTGAGCAGGTGTCAAGACGTAACAATGTGAGCAATGATCAGGGCCATGTATCTTGAGACTTCTTGATTTCGGTGATTAAGAGGAATGTCCTGATTGATGATTGGTGGTATATCATCATGGTGGGATCATGATATAGATAAATACTTCAAGTGTCGTAAGATGGTCTAAATATGATGCATGTTCATATTTGAACATTGAGATAGTTGTGTTTCATCAATAGAAAGGTGATGTTTTTTAACATATGGATATTTCAAGAACGAAATTGGTGAGATGATTTTCAGATAAAAACATAGGTGTATTGAGGTTGTGTTTTCACATAGATTTTTTCTATACTCTTATTTTTAATTCATGTTTGGGGATTACTTGGATTTTGTACTCTCTGATTCATAGTGGATATTTCAAAATTGCCCCGTGGGTTTTAAATCCTCCGAATGTAAGGTTTTTTCCTTGTTAAAAAACATACATGATGATTTATTTATTCTCCTTTATATCACTTCCACATTTCATTGAGTTTCTAAAAAATTGTATTGCAATTGATTTTCATCCCGAGATCGGTATTGTCCCTAAGAAAGTGGTGTCAAAGGTGATGGTTTAGGCTTTTAATTTTACATGAGAATAATGGAAGTTACTAGGAGTATCAATGATGTGTGTATGAGGTAGAATAATATTTGTAAGATAAATAAGGTTGAGAGAGGTGTTCTAGGTCTTACACCAAATTATTTTATTTTTAATGTGCGACTTGTGAAGAAAGAATTAAAATTAAATATCGAAGTGATGTGATAGCTTCTCAGGATTTGTAGTAGGGGGATAAATTTATTATTATAGGTTCTCCTGATTATGTAGTTATAAAAATTATGGGTAGATAGATATTATTGATTTCAGTCTTGTTTTACTAGGTAGTGTAGATTCATATATGATGAAGATTTCAATGTTTGGGTTTATTTTTTAAGGGGGGTGTCTGGTTTCTAACATATTTTCAAAAGGAAATCATCATTTTTCTATAGATGATGATGCTTTGTGCATTTTAAATAGGTTCTCAATCCAAATAAGTCTCTTGGATGGTATCTCTATTTATGGTTTGAAGGAAGATATTTATAGGATTTAGGCCATGGGTTTTTCCAAATTTGAGATAGCATAGTTTTTAAATATGATAAATCATTTATCCTATCACATAGATAATTTTGAATGTGTTTCTCATGGGGAGATATATCATTCATATATATTTAGATAATATAATTTTTTGATTATTAATATTTTAGATACATGGTGATTTAGAAATTTAATATATAATATTATAAATTCTATCTGTATTTGAAAAAGGAAACTATGAAGGCTTTAAAGGGGAAACAACATGTGGAAAACAAAGAGGGAGTTTCTCATAATGTAGTATATTGAGATCAAAATGATAGGGGACATTGAATTTGTGGTAGCTTGGGTGGGTAATCATTAATATAGAATGAATCATCGAAGGTGGATCTACAATGGGTTGGGATACCATGTTTGCGGTAGCATGTGCAGTGCATTAACATCGATCAGGTGCGAAGCAACAAAGACATGATCAATGATCATGGAAACATATAAAGAGTATTCTTGATTATGTTGATCAAGAGGCATGTCCTAGTTAATGATTGGTGGTAAATCATGATGGAGAGATCATGAGATAGAGAGATACATTGGGAGTTGCAATAAAGTTTAAGGCTGATGCATGTTCAGATTTGATCTCTGAGGTAGTGGAATTTTCTCAACAGAATGGTGATTTGTTTTCACAGATTGTTCTTTTGATCATGGTATTGGTGAGATTATTTTTAGAGAGAAAACATAGGCGAATCGAGGTATGGTTTTCACATAGGTTTTTTCAATGCAATCATTTTTAATTAAATTTTGGGAATTACTTGGATATTTTACTCTAATTCGTAGTCCATATTTTAGAATTCCCTCATGGTTTTTCAATCCACCACATTAGTGGGGTTTTTCACATTAAAAAACCTAAATGATAATTTATTTATTATTCTATATATAAATTCCATATTTCATTAGGTTTCCCAAAAAACATCACAGGCGATTTTCAACCCTTGATTGGGATTATCCCCAAACAAGGTTGCGTATTGATGGAGGAACACCACCCTTTCGAGAATATTTCAAGAATGGATTATATTATTCTATTTCACTCATGTGTTTTATTTTTTTTGTTTTTAAACCATCAACCATTTCAATGTTGTAAAATTACCTCAATAATATCTGATTTCCCCCCATTATTTTTAGACTTTGGAATGATTTGGGAACATGAAAGGAAACATGATTGAGATAATCGAATGTACCTGGAGGAAGATGTACCCTATTAATTATTCAATGAAAAATTCCTCCATTTAAAATATTTTCATCAAAATCAAACATTCTCAGATTTCAGAATGCACATATCAGTATGCATGTAGTCATGGAGTTATGAAGATCCACATGTCTGATCCAAGAATGTAGTTTCTTCGGTGATTCATAATATAATATATTGATACTCGGATAAAAAAATAAAAATATTATAAATATAATGTAAATTATATGGAGAAAATAAATAACTAATATTAGTAATTTATATATTTATTTGATTGTATATGGGTATATTTCTGAAAAAATGAACTTGTTTTTTTCAAGATACACCTCTGTTTGTATTCATGCAAATTATGTGTTTTATTTCTACAAATTATCAAATAATTAAAGGTGACTATGGTAGTTTTTTTCTTTATCTATCAGATTAGATATAAATAAATTTAATAAAGGTGAAATATGATGAAATCAAGTATTTTATTTGTTACAATTTATTCACATTTTTCTTTGTAAATTATCAAAAAAGGTATTCTTTTGACATTGTGTAAAATTTAATTTTGTAATTTAAAAAAAAAGAAATCGTTAAAATTTGAATAATAAATAAATAAAATAAGTGAAAGAGGCATAAATTTTATTAATATTTTCAATACTACTTGTATCTAGATCCATATATAAAAGGAGCAACACTACCTTTTTATAGGAAATGTAGTGAGGGGTGGTGGGGGATTGATGGGGGTGGGTAGCCCACACCCCTTGAAATCTGGTGTGATATTCAATGGATTCCTAAAACTCCCCCATTAGTTACACACTCCTACCAATATCATATGTGTTTTGATACTACCTCAATAGAAGCCTTTTTATGGAAAAAACTAGTGGGATAATAATTGAAGTAAGGAAAAGAGTACATCGATGTAGACTCCACAAGAATGTTAAATTATGAAAATAAATTAAAAAAATTCAATCTATACATCCCTATATCGTTTAAATGTTTTCTAAATATAATGTTTAGTAGTTCATTTGTAAATAAATTAGCAATATTTTCACTAGATCGAACATATTTCAAGATGATATCTTTTTTCTTCATCAACTCTTGTGTGAGGGAGAAAACTTTCGGTGGTATGTTCTTTTTTTGATCATTTGTTGTGAACTATTCCTTTAATTATGTTATGTACACACAATTATCTTCAAATAATATTGTTAGGATACAATCCATAGGAAACCACTTTCCCCTTTATTGTGTTAACTCCGGGACCACAGCCAAACACATTCACAACATGCTTTGTGTAATGCTATTACTTTTTCGTGATCTAAATATGTTGCAATGAGATTTTGATTTTTTGATTTCTAAGATGTATAAGTACCTCCAAATATGAACACATAACTATTCTATGATCATGGATTTTTTTAATATTATAAATGAATTGCATTGGAAAAAACAATCATCTTTTTTCTAATTTTTTAAATAGACTAAATCAAAATCGATGGAGCCAAATAAATAAATAAATAATGATTAATTCCATTCTAGTATATTTGTGTAATGGAAAAACTAAATGTTTCCAAAATATTAGAAGAAAAAAATATACCGGTAAGAGTATAATTAGATAGATACATAAGTTATCTAATGACATTGAGATATGGTTTTTCTGGACCAACCAACTCTTCATTTTCTTCACAAGTCTGAAATTGACCTATATCAATATTTAATGACCAAAAAATCACTAGAGTACTTATGGGATCTTCTTTATCCACATTAAAATGTTTTATGACCATTTATATATAGTTTAACTGAGTCAAAAAATATACCACTTGGAATATTCACAATTTTTATATTAAGATAATATGTGGTTTCTCCAATATATTTGATTTCAAATTCATTCTTTAAGTTTATAATTGATTCATTGACGTCTTCTAAAATTTATATTATAATTAAATCATGAACATAAATAAAAATGATATAATATCTAGATTTTGGTTTATTAATAAAAACTCATGGGAATATGGGGTCATTTACATAACCTTTCTTGAACAAATATTCACACAAACGGTTATACCAAATTCACCCATATTGCTTCAATCCATACATGGTTTTTATTATTTAATTAAATATAGGTATTTAGGATTCAATTTCAATGCTTTGGTTATTTTTAATCCTTCAAGGATACTAATATATATAATACTATCAAGTGAACCATATAAATAAACTATAACAACATCCATAAGACACATATTATCCTTTTCATTTATTGTAAGGATGCATAGATAGGAAAAATAATAGCATCTATGACTAAAGAATATTACTCCACACAATCATTTTTGGGTCATTGGGAAAAACAGTGTGATAATATGACCTTTTTTCTTCATTTTTTAGTCAAAAAACCCATTTATATCCAATAGGCCTCATTCTTTATGTTGTTAGCATGATATTTCCAATGAACCATTTCCTATTAAGTGAATATAATTCAAATTTCGTTGCATATTTCCATTTTTTCTAATCAGGTTTTTTTGACATTCCATATCAAATATTGATTCAGGATCTTCATTTTTTATATTAGGTACCACAAAATATGAAAATATTTCATAAAACATTTCTACTTTACTTTTATTCCATATATCAGATGTAGTGGAATAATTAAAATAGAATTCAAAATTTCTAAAACCTTTATGGTTTTCAATATCCTATGAATTATCCTCATGATTCTCATCATGTGTTTCTTTAAGAATATTTAAATTATATGTTTCTTATATAAAAAACCTCTATAATGGGTTTTTAAATTATACTAATGTCATTTCCTTTTTGAGTCTTTCTATCTTTAGAGATAATTGGTTGTCCATGCTTTAGGGGTGTTGTTGACATCTTTGTAAAATCATTATGTAATTGTGTCTTGAGGAAAGAAATTATAGCTGGTGAATTTATAGCTAGTATGTGTGATTTATTCATGATATTTGTATTATTAAATTAATCAGGGAACATATTTATAATTTATTGAAAATGTAAAATCTTTTTTACTTCCTTCTCAAATTACTAGGTGGGTGGATTAAGAAATGATAACGTTGCACATTATAGGAAATCTCCTACCTTTTTTTCTTTTTTCCCCTTAATTATTGGAATACTTCTTCATTGAAGTCATAATCAACAAAAAAATGATGTAAATATATCACCATTTCAAGGTTCAAGATATCTAATGATGGATGGGTATTCATATCCCACATATTTTCCTAACCTCTTTTGAAGCCCCATTTTTTTATGTTGTGGGGGGGATATTGGTATAAATATACTTCATAATAGATAATTATTAAGTGGGTGATTTCACTCTCTTGGGAAAATTTCAATTGGAGTGGAGATATCTTATGATATGCACTTGGTTGGATGCACATTAATTCCAAGTCATGAAATATTGCATGGCCCTATACAGAGCTCGACAACTTTTCTATCATTATTGATGGTCTAGCAATAATTTTGAGGTGTTGTATTAGTGATTTAACTAAACTATTTTATGTATTCACATGGGTGACTAGATGCTCCATCATAATCCCAATTTCAGTATAATAAAATTTCATATGTTTATCAGATTGAATTCATTTTTTCAATTTGGTTGACTTAGACAAGGCTCGACAAAGCATGGAAAAAGGTTAAATCGAATATCGAGCTATGTGGCACCTATAATATGATTTCATATGTTTATCTATACATGATCATGGATAAAAAAATATATTTCACGGTTTCAGGAATGGGGATTAAATATTGAGGGTTCTCTAGGAAGAAGGAATAATAGAGTGTTCAAACTCATATTCCTTCAGTAACACTACTAAATAATTCAGTATATTAATCACTTCCCTTTATCAATGCTAGGAAAAAATCATTGATAAAGTGAGTGTTATTATCAACACAAGAAAAAAGCACTGGTATAGTCGGTTTTTATTAGTGCTTTAAAAAAGTGCTAATAAAGACTACCTTTTATCTATTCCATTTTAGTGTTAATAAAGATACCCTTTATCAAGGATTTTCTTAGCTTTTATTAGTGCTTTTTAAAGGCACATAAAACGTGCCCTTCATAAGTTTATATAAACTATTAAAAATAAAATTTTAATATATAAATATATTTATATTGAAATATATAAAATATATTTTCATAAATATGATTTATGTAATACTAAGTATTTTTTTACACATAATATATAATATATTTAGTGAAAATGGTTTAAAAAATAACTAAAAATAATATTAACTAAAAGTTAGAAAATTAGCATAGAGTAACATATATTTAATAAAAATTTGGTGATATAAAAAGTTAATAAAGTAATTAATATCTTAAAATAAGTTAAAAACATTACATGAGCTTCAAAGGACCATAAATTTTGATTCAGGTGTCTATTTGGGCTCCATAAGATATCAAACTGAAGATTGTGAGGATATTTACACCATGTTGATATAAATTTCCTTGTCGGTATTTTTTCCTGCTAAATAATGACATCTAAGTCCTCTAAAACTGATTATTTAGTTGGGATACCCAAATATTTTAACATTTGATTGAATTTAAACTTCATTAAGTGTATTGTCTTCTTCTTTTTGGGTGTATACTAAATTAATTCTTAGGTCTTACATTCATATGGAAATTATGGTGTTTAGTTTTTATCATTTTTTAATAGTATTGTTATTTATAATTAAGTATATGCACATATATATATATATATGCAGACATTTGTATATATTTATATATATATAATTAATTTTATAAATAAATATTTAAAAATATTACATATGAAATAAATTTTTAAGAGTATATACCATATATAAATTAATATTTACTATCCATTCAATTTTAAATAATATTCTAACAATTTTATTTATTCTATAATGAAATATGAATATATTTACGTATTAAAATGTAAAGTTAATATTTATATATGAATCTTTATGCATTACAAAAAATATATATTTAAATATATATACATTCATATGTATATATATACTCTCATACTTATACATATATATATACATATTAGAGGGAGGGGAGAGAGAGAGTCACACTCACACACACAAACACGCACACACACACACACATGTATTTACAATAAATATGCATTTTATAAACACAATATAAAAAATATATATAGAAATGTACAATTATACATAAATATATAAATATACATATGCATATATATATATATATTTGAAAATAATTATATATTTATATATATTTATATGAATATGTATATAAATAATGAACTAGTTAAATATTTAAAAATAATTAGATATACCTTAAAATATAATATAAAATGAAGTGGAATAGTGGTAAGGGTGTTTACCATATACAAGTAGGTCCTAGGTTTGATTTATCATGTTCATGGGTGGTCAAGCATGTATAAGAATTGATAAAAGGATGGAGTTCATAAAAAATCCCTCAATGTAACATTGTAGTGTTTTTGGGTTGACTATGTCTGTTAACAATGTAGGTTGACAAGGTCAGTTGTGGATTTCTAGTATTATTATTGACCATGTATGTTGACAAATCTTCAAAACAGATTTATAAAGGCTCTTTAAGTGGTACATAAAATTTCATATATAATGTTGCAGAATTTACTAGTGTTTACCAAATTTTTTGGGGTTCAATTTGGAGGAAAGTTCAAGTTTCATGAAATATGGATTTCCATGATTGCCTCATGAAAAAAATGAAAAATTCATTGAATTTATGAATGTTTGGTGTTTTGTGAAAGTATGATGTTTTATGAAAGTGTGGTGATTCATGGAGATTTAAAGATTCTCAAAATTTGTATGAGTCATGAAGGAAAGATGGTAAGTTACGCGATTATGAGAAGTATCATGAATGGAAAATTTCCTTGAATTTTCATGAAGATAGGGAGTTTCATGAATGGTAAAGAAGAGTTTCATGAAAAGGTGGTAGTGAGCTTGAAAGTATTAGAAGGGGAGAATAAATCGAAAAATAAGTGGCTACCCCCCCCCCACATTTAAATATATAAATCCCAAATAAAAATCCAAATTATCTGAATTTGAGAAGAAATTTCGTAAAATATTTCCTTGCATGAAGTATTTATAAGAATAACAATTTGGAAAAGGAAGGGATTTTCACAAAGGAAATTTTTTCTTGAACTATTCTGAGTTTCATGAAAGCTTATAATGCTTCATGAAAGGTTGTGAGTTTCAAAAAAGGTAAAGTTTCGTTAATGTTTGAAAATTTGTAAGAATGGTTTGGTAGTTTATTGAATGTTAAGAAAGGGGTTTCTTGAAAGTGAATCTTACACAAATTTGAATGGATTTTCCATTAATTCTATGATATAGTGGCATTCATTATGTGCAAGAAAGTGGAACTTAATCATGAACCAAATTATGTATAAAAAATATTTATTTAAGTGATCATAAGAAGAATCCTCTCAAGGAGAAATGAACACACTTTAGTTGAGAGAGCAATGAGATTTCAAATTTTTATTAGTTGTAATCTTGGAGGGATAGTTATTCAGCTCTAGACTTTGTAATTGTAGTGTGCCTAATTGGATTTGGTACATAGGAACATTTTCTGTGTATTATCATTTGACATAGCCTAGTGTTGGTAAACTAAGTAAAATTTTTGTTGCTCGGACATGATTTCATTTTTTCCCATACTTTTCCATGGGAAATGAAGAGAAGTGTGTTTTGTGTAATGAAGAAAAAGGATCTGAAGGGTCTATTGTTTTAATCATTCATACCCTGATTCATCCCCTTATAGGGTATTTAAACTAGTTGGGATAATATAGGAGCATATAAATATTAATAAATGGTCATTTAGGCATTGGGGGAAGTACTGATAAAAGTGGGATAGGTGTTAATAAAGGGGTGGGGTGGGGGTCGCAATAGTTGTATGAAATTTAAAAAAAATATCTTTTTTTACAATTTATAAGTGTTAAAAATTAGAAATTATAAAAGTAGCCTTTATATGTGCCAAAAATAAAGCTAATAATATTCATACTTATTAGCATTAAAAAAGAACTGATAAAGGTCCCTCTTTATCTACACTCTTTTTAGCACTGATTAAGGATAAATGTTTCAGTGTTGATAGAAGAAACTAGTTTATATTATCACTAATAACATCATCCCTTTTTTAGTTGTGATAAAATAGAATTATGGGACTGATAAAGGTGGAATCTATAGTAGTGTAAATTCTCTTTAGCACCTGGGTGAATTGGGACCACCTGATGACTATGTCACCAAGGGGAGTAGAATTTGGTGGAGTTTAAAAGATACCTATGGGATGTCTTGGGATGCATGTTGATATGTGAGGTGGAAAATGTTGGGTTCCTAGGAATGGTGGTAATGCTTGTAATGTGTGAGGCATGATAATGATAGATGATACATTTTTACATATCGTGAGAGATCAAGAGATCCTTCTTGATGATAAAGGGGAGTCTTGGTGTATTATTAGAGTGAGATGAGTCCTTTGAGACATGTAATAGAAAGATGAATATGGGTTTCATCTGGATTATAAGAAAAGGGATCTCCCTAGGAGATGTGAAATAAAACCAAATATTAGTTGAGGGATTTTTTATTAATTTTCATTAGTATTCCAAGGATTTTTGTTCTGGGCGGGATCCTATCTATTAAGGATAGGGTCGAGTAGAGAACAAAGGATTAGGAAGGTCGATAGGGAGCTAGACTAGGAGTGTTGAGGGACATTATCATGGAAGTGGAATGACCCCTAGGGTCTAAGTCAGTGGGAGACTTCATGAAATATTGTCACAAATGCATGATGTGTTGAGATATTATTAAAAAGTACAAACCATGGTGGGTCTATAGGAACTAGTGGATTAACTATAAATGAGTTGAGACAAGATTCTATTAAGAGATACCTCTAAAGAAACTAATTCCCTACGATTAGCGAGTGATCTATGTGATGGAATGAATATCTCAGTTGTGTGGCATATGTTTGACATGACATCCCTGGAGTCTGGATGGAATGGGTCAGTATGATTATAATACCTTGAAACTTTGGGTATTGGGCCAAGGAACATTCTATAAATGCCTTCGATTGATGTGAATGTTATTGGTCCCTACCATAAGTGATAAGGTAGTGGTTGTGAAAGGGGAATTCTCCTTGAGTTGGAAATATTGGCTAGACACATATTAAATGAGAGGGCATGGGTTAATGGCTGATAGAGGTCCTTTATAGAAGAGTCTTGGATCATGGAAGAAGTCATCCCTAGGGGTTGGGTCATGGGAGGATGGTAGGAGTGATCAATAGACCTTCATTCAATGAGAAGTGATGTTTTTAGGCATATAGATGTTTGACCATGAATAATTTCTACAGGTATTAGGGTGAGGTTTTGGATGACACGCAAAACTATATATTTGGTTATGGTTCATGAATTTGTCTGATAGAATTAGAAGATAATTGGATTCAATTATGGTGTTGAAGTAGGTACGGTAAGGTTTGGGGTGTCCTTGCTAGTACTCAATGACCTGATAGGCATGTCTACCATGTCGGTTGTCATGATGTCCTGGTTAGTTCATAATGACTATGTGAAAACGTTAATTGTATTTTTTTTCTTTTAAATCCACAAAAATATGATGAAATATATTAGTGTTTATTAGTGAGAAAATATTGTGTTATTTTATCACACCTCACATGGGCATCTCAGTGTGTATAGAGAACATATTTCTACATTTTAGGATATAATACAGGCCATGAAAAACATCAATCTATAGATATTTCAAGGGTGTATGGAGTTTGGGATGAGGTTTTAGGATTGTAGTAGGGAAAGTGTGAGTGTGTTTTATCGTCTATTTATTTTGTATCTAGTGTTGTCCCAACGGGAAATCAGTTGTAAGTTATGATTTAAAACATCATGAATGTTATTGGAAATTATTATTGTTTATTTCTCATTCTCTAATGTTTATGGTTGTGTATGATGCTAGGTTATTTTTTGGTGTTTGTATTACATTGATTTGAGTGCATAGCCTCCTCATTTTTTGGATTTAGTCCTCACTACTAGTCAAAACCTCTAGAATATGAGGAGGCATTAATGAGGCCATGTGGTTTCCTCAGATTAGGTACTAAGGAGTTTTAGAGGGTGGGGTATTAAAAATTGGTATCAGATCTTAAGAGATATAAGAAATGTGATATAGGGATGCATTGGAGATTGTGATGAATATCATAATGGTGCATCGAGAAAACCTATTCTAATATTAATTCCAGGTTACCAGGGGAATGGGATCGATATTCATGGTTTTAGATGTTTTTATTGTTTGATTTCACCTTGGGTGTTTCACTTGGAGTTTTTTTAATGATTTATGGTAGTTTTGGATCTTAGGCCATTGGAAAGATTCCCATGTTTAGATATTGTTGAATTGGAAATAGATCATTTTCATACATCATATTACACACATTTGATTCATAAGAAATACATTTGTTTTGCATGTACTTGTTTTCTAATGAATGGTATGACTATTTAATGTTCCAAAAAAACTTATATAGTGTTTTCCTATATAGCTTGTTGGTGGAATTATACATAGATGAACCATAGTGTATTTCCTTGTGATGGAAGTTAATGTGGATCTATGGTGAAAGGATCTCTGGTGATGGATGTATTGTCCCTTCATCATGGGAGGTATGAAGACCCATCATGGGTTGGAATAAGCATTTTATGCCCTAGTTATAACTTGATTAAAGAAATGTGTGTCTGAGTGGTGATCTGAGGAAATAAATGAGTTTCCTTAGGAATAAGTTTTAGTTAATTAAATTTTCAAAATTATATATATATTGTGTTTTCCCATATAGCTTCTTGGCAGTATTCTACATCGCTAAACTACATGGTATTGCGGAAACTATGAGGGGTTTTAGATAAAGTAATAGGTACTTCATTGAGAATTCATGATGTGAAGTTCTTGGAGCATTTATGGTATTGTTTTTTATTTTTGATGGAATGGATTATTGGGTGACTATGCCAATGGTTATTTGGATACACTTTCTATTATCTTGATGGGAGTGTTAGTGGATACTCATAGCTCTTGAGATGATGCATCTGCGATGAGTGGTCACACAGTTAACCTTAACATAGTTAAATATCATGGGTTGTTGGTTGTTACTGATATGTGGTGGGGCACAATTAGTGGGAAACATGTGTGGTCCTAGTTTCAACAATATGTGACTCATAAGAGCATGATTCGGTTTGTTTGATCATGTATCATGGGAGTGTATATTTGTTTGGTTCGGTTGAGATTAAGGTAGATAAAAGTAGAGAAATATTGAGAGGGTTCATTATGAATGAATATAAATTGAAATAGGATAGTGATCATTGGTGATAGTTTTTTGGAAGATTCTTGGTGTGTGAGGAATGTCTCATGCTGGGTATATACGGTGTTGGTTGGGTTAGAAATCGATGAATGGACCTTGTGGGAGTATATTGGGAATTTTTAGGGTTATGGAAAAACTAAATATGTGTAGCAGATATAACATTGTGGGTGTTTTGGTTCAAGGTCACAATAAGAGTAGGGTGACCACTGAATTCAATGAGAATTTTATGAGCATGGAATCCAAGAGTTTGGTAACCTGGGAGAAGTCACATAACATCGAGAGGTGACATCTATGAATAATTGGGGTACTATGGTATGATAGACCTAGAAAGTTCCCAAACAAGTAATATTAGGGATATGTGGTGTTAGTGGTTGATGGGAGGTGAACGTGGCTTAGGGGAAGTGACACACATGTGGTGATGGACCCTATTTTGGTTGGTGCTCAAGGAGTGGAGTAACGAAATCCATATATAGGGGAGTACACCATTAGATGTAAGAGAACAACATTCCTAGTGATTCGGGAATGGGAGGTAATTGGTGTGTGGGGTTGGAACTCGTTTATGAGTGAGATTACTAAATCCAATTATTGTGTTTGACAATGGGTGGGGTGTAGACAAGGGGGTTTAGGAATTTGGGTTCTTTGTGTGGGAGTTGGTGTCCTAGGACCAACTATTTATACTTTGACTACATGTATATTTGATGTAGTGAATATTAATAAAACTTATTATTACATATTGTTCGTTGTTCCAAATGACTCTAATGTAATAATTCCCTAGAGTATATGTCACGTTGATAAGGTTATAGTAGTTCCCTTCTATAATGAAAACATTGATGTTCTATGATGGTATTCTTAAATAACATTATGAGGTTAGATAACATACTATGATTGGACATATAGCACATACATTGTTAGTTTCACGTACTCATAAACAGATAAGGCTTCTTCTCCTTATTTTTTTTATTTGTAATCATAAATTTGGTAGATTTATCAACATGACACGCTAGTTAGAATTACGAATGTTTTGGTTTCATCAGATATTCTTATCTACGATCATGTGTGATGGTCCTTGGACATAAATGTTTTTATTAATGCATGTTACAACTCTCATACTTAGATGTATATCATAAAAAATGATGATAACAGTTTATGGTGAAGTTGTATATGTAGGGTGCATTACGAGTAACATGTTATCAATGGATAAATAGAAAAAGGATTTGTACCTTGTATCTTTATGGAAGCTAATATCTTGACCCATTTATTAGAATAGAATTTTTGCATTAAATTCCATGTCCTTTTGTAACAATGTGTTTATTCCAGATATTCAAATAAAGACATGTTGAGCATATAGGTTGGGGACATGGTTGTAAAACTTGGTTGATGAGATATTGAGATAAAGCGATTTTATTACACAGTGAGTGGTTGTATGTGGTTTTCATCATTGTGACATTATGTTCTTTCTCTTGGGTTCTTTGACCCATTGCAATGTAGAAATATTGTATTTTAGGAAATGCTACCTAATGACAAAAATAATGAATCCTAGAGGGTCACACACTAATATTTTCCATTTATCTCGATTAAATTATATTTAAATTTAATTAATTCAATAAATATTATTCTTCAATATTTTGCAATAATT
This sequence comes from Viscum album, assembly GCA_963277665.1. Classification (NCBI taxonomy): domain Eukaryota; kingdom Viridiplantae; phylum Streptophyta; class Magnoliopsida; order Santalales; family Viscaceae; genus Viscum; species Viscum album. The sequence continues at coordinate 350,916,650 of OY728140.1, forward strand.
TTATTCAATTTATACTTATAACGTAAATTAAAAAAATATTTATTATCCAAAATATGAATTAAAATATGTTTGATTATTTAATTGAATATTTAATCAATATTTATTCACTGGTATGTGAATGGAGTATTTATTTATGAATAAAATATGTATTTGGATATTCAATAAATAACGAGGAGTTAAAACAGACTAAGACCATGTATACTGATAAAATAATTATATAAAAGCCGGTAAGTATTATTTATCAATTTGTGAAAGTTAGAGAACCAAAAACTAATAATATTATTACTACTACTATGTGGAATGGGGTTTATTAAAGGTTTAAAATTTTATTTAAGGGTTGAAATGTAATTAAATAAAATCTTAACCTAAACCCAAGCTCTATAAACAGATTGTTATTTCTATTTTGTATTGAATCAAAGATTGAGAATATTGAATTTTTTCTCACAAAAGATTCTCTCTCGAATCCACCTTCTCTTCCCCTATTAATGAAGAGAAACACAAGAGATAATCTCTTCAAGACCGAAGAATGAGCTATCAATAATGAAAGATGAAAAACATTCAATTCTCTATGTATGCACCCTGAGATTGAGCGACATTGCTCGGAGATCATAGGAGCATGTATGGATCACCACTAGAGGGATTTTATCCTTGGATCCTCATAGTGCAATGAAGGATATCCAAAAGGGTCTTTTCGGATGATAAACATTAATAAATGAAGAAAGATCCTAAGACTATGTATTCATTTATCCATTTATTAAGTAAATTAATTATAAATTGGATGTGTAAGATCCTCCCTCAGGGTTTTGAGAAATGATAATTAAACGAAATTTTAATATATCACCCACTACTTTATGCTTACACTTTTCTCGAAACAAATATGTGGTATGAGAGTGGTTATGTTTAAATTTATAATTATTTGTTTTATTGTTGATATAAGTGAAATTGTGGTTATATTTTTATTTCATTTTATTCATTATTTAATTCGATTTGAATTACCTTTTTATGGACATATTAATCAATTTTTTAAGTATTTTATTTTCTTGAAGATTTTAGAACAAATGAAAATGATCAAATATTTCATTAATAAGTTCCAAATCTTTGGCTGGTAAAACTGGGTTACATGGTCTGTGGTCGGAGTACACACCATGTTCCCATACACATTATGCCTAGATGCACTGAGTAGTTAATTACATGTGGTATATTCATTGCACACTATATGTTAACTCGGTCAACCTGATACATAGAAAGATGATATATGGCATATAGTTGACACATACACGTTGTGTAGTCCGGTTGAGTTAACACACTGAAGACACAGGTACATGATTTGAATATATGACAACCAAGGTACACAGGGTTTAACTATATTGTACACATCATGTTGTCTCCCAATTAATGACATAATAAAATTATATTAAATTCACAATTAAAGAATTGAAACCATAATTTATTGATTGACACCTGTTGTGTATTTGAAAACTTAATAATTGTTTTAATGATTTTTAAATGATCAATTAAATTATTATAATTAATATTTCATTATTGGTTCATCCTTTTATTTTCCATGAATTCCACTAATTATGGGTATATTAAATTATGTTTGGATGATCATTAAGATGAAATGAAATTAATTAATTAATTAATGCAAGTGTGTTTCTCTTAATAATAAATAACAGATAAATAAATGAATTCTCGATAGTTAATTTTTTGCGTATTCATTGTATGTATGATAAATCATGAGCTTGACTAAGACCTATGTATGTACTGTCATTTATTTAATTGAATTTATAGCATGGGGTTTTTCAATTATTTAATATTAAATTAAATAATGGCTGGTGAGTCATCTATCCTTCTATTATTATGTAAGACTTGCGTGTCAAAGGATATTTATGTAATCCTATTTAACAAATCCTTTTGTTCACCTCACCTACGCATAAATAATAAATACTTATAATTAGTGGAACATTCTAAGTCCAATAGAGGTGGTTCAAGATAGATCCATGATGATATAAACTCAGTGATACACAGATATACTGGTGGAATGTTGTAACTCATGCCATGTCTAGAAAATGGATTTATTCACCTAGGTTTTAGATTTATTTAATGTACGCTCATTAAATTAGCTATTAGATAAGATCGTGATCAAGTAATTTAATTAATTAATTTATTTTTATCTATGAATTATTATTTTTGTGTATGAAAAACCACATTCATATAAATGAATGAATTAATATAAAAAGATTTAAATCAATTAAAAGAATTGTGTGTAAATGTTTTATCCAACATGGTTAATTAATTAACTAACACCCACATAATATTTAAAACACATCTAAAGGATAAAACAGGATAAAATTTAATCATAAATTAATTAAAATCCCTCAACATAATATTAAGTTAGACTAAGCCTTCCAAAAATTGATTTGGAATGAAACCATCGAACTAGGAGTAGTGCATGGAAAAATTTGGTACATTTAGTTTTATCGAGGAGTTATCATGGGATTTTTTGGTTGACTTAAATTTAATTGTATTGATTTTAATGAACATAGTATTCTCAAAAAAAATTGAGGCAAGTTTCGAGGAAATCCTAGTCATGATTCTAGGATAGGGGAATCCACTCAACGGATCAAGGAGAAACAAGCCCAAAGTTGGCAAGACCACCTACCAAATTACATTGTTATGGTTTTCATGGCCAAAGCCTAAATCATTATGAAAATAATCATGTACTTTCCAATATAATTTCATAGTAACTAGACATTCCATGTTAAATGGTGTGGGATATTGGGACTTGATAAAATAGTAGTATAAATTAATAAATTAAATTAATTTATTATTTATCACATAATTTATATACAAGAAAAGTACTAATAATATTCTCTTTTACTTTTAGAATATAAATAAAATCACATCATCCACATTATCCCTGTGATTGATATTCGAAAAATAAAACCTCTTCACTAATAGTAACATCCTTAAGTGGTTTAGATGCCTTTGGGTTGTGCTATACCATGAACAAAAATCTTACATGCTAGAATCCTTAATTCCTAATCTAACTATAAAGGATAAAAGTGATGATGAATTCCTTATATGAGAAAAAAATTTGAACATTGTGATCAATGTTCAATGTTCGATGCTTTCATCTATGTCTATTGAACTCTTAAAGTCTCATGAAAACATGGATGTGTATAGCATGATTTAGAACCTCCATGGTATTTACCATGAGTGTTTTAGAAAGGAATGGTTTGAGATTTATAAGGCACTCTTTTAGGGAAATCATGGAGATGATTCCCCAGATATGCCTCAAATAGTGTAGATCATTGGCTACATGGATTATTAAGCGGTTCTAGGGTTTAAAACCCATCAAAAAACTATCCACCGATCTCATTATAGCATCACTCCCTCTGAGATTCCCAGATTTGTTATACATTTTAATATAAAAACATTGGGAAATATCTTACAGATCTTCTTAATATCCTTTACCATGGAGACAAGGATATAATGTGTGAAAAGGATTATGATATTATGGTAAACAAATAGAAAGGGAAAGAGAATAGATTGAAGCACAAAGCTTATTCATGCCATTCCAAGAAGAGGAAGATCAAGGGGTACGTAAGGGAACATGCTGATGTTTGTTTCTCATGTGGCTAGAAAGGCCCCTTGAGGAAATATTGTACATATCCAAAGAAACAAGGGGAAGATTTAGGTGCATTTGTTATCGATTGGAATTTATCAATTTCTAAAAAATTGGTATTAGATACAAATTAGTGCACACATATGTATTTAAATACATGAAACAAGATTATTAAAAATATTTTCCAAGGGGAGGTAGATCTATGAGTAGCCAATGTAGCTAAAAGTTATTATTTTATCAATAAGGGAATACCACCTCACATTTCCAGCCAAAATGATATTTGTTTTAAAGGGTTATTATTATGTGTCTTCAGTTACCAAAAAACATTATTTCTAAATCCAAACTAGGTATGGATGGATTTATTATTAAATTTGGGAATAAATTTTGGTTCATTTATAAATATATGATTTGTTATAGTAAGACATATTTAAATAATGGTCTTTATTAGCTAGATTAAATGAATTAATTAATGGAAAGGGATAATGAAGTTACATCACATGGATCATACCACACTCAACTTTGGAATCATTGGCTAGGTCGTGTAAATAAAAAAATTGAGTAAAATACATAAAAATTTATATTCAAATTAATTTGAGCTAAAAACACTTTGTATATGTCACACATGTTTTCAAGGAAAAATGAATAGTACCCATTTTTTGATAAAGGTAAATGAGATAAAGAGATTCTTGTATTAGTTTATACCAATATGTATGGACCATTTCCTATTGAGGCAATGGGTGGGTACCCATACGTAATAACTTTTACTAATAATTTTAATATATATGGATATATCTATTTAGTGAGGTATAAGTTAGATTATTTTGGTAAATCCAAGGAATAATATAATGATGCTGAGAACTATCTTGGTAAGAAGATTAAAAACTTCCACTCAAACCATAGAAAATAATATCTTAATCAACAATTCATTGACTATTTATAGGATTTTGGGATATTATGTCAAATTACACCTAATTATATGCCTCAGTGGAATGGTGTAAGCGAATAGTGGAACCACTCTTTGAAGGAAATTGTGAAATCAATAATGAGTCATGTGAGTCTTTATTTATCCATTTGGGTATACACATTGCAAATAGTATCATACGTACGAAACTGATTACTGGTTAAAGAAACTGATGGCATACGAGACCAATTATGGAATGTAAAGAAACACATGTTGTATTACTTACAAGTGTGGGGTTTTGAAGCATTTGTTAATCCCTCTTCAAGTAACAAAATTTCACCCTGATGCACTAAGTGTATCTTTATGGGATATACCAAAGAAACTAAGAGAGACTGTATATACAATTCTTCAGAAAAAAGGTTGTAGTTTATAGATGATCCAAATTTATTGAGGAGGATATTATATCTAAAATAGATAGTATGAGAGAGATAAACTTCAATAAGGTCCTGGGTCAAGATACACAAGAGTTGGTAGTGGAAAAAATTACAAAAAGCCTTGTAGAATAAAAAAATATTCGATAGACACAATTACTATGAAGGAATACTAAATATTCTATAGAACCATAATGATATGTTTTTCTAGTCACTGAGGATGGTGACTAATTATTAGTTGATAACAATGATCCTCTAACCTAAAAGGAAGCAGTATGTGGAACACATATTGACAAGTGGCAAGAATCCATGAATTCTGAAATGGATTCCATGTACCTAAACAGAATCCAGTTTTTTGTGGACCCTCTAGTAGATGTAAACATCATTGGTTTCAAAAGGGTATTCAAGAAGAAACTTGACATGGAAGGATAATTCAGTACCAATAAGGTGTGACTGGTTGAAAAGGGTTTAAACAACATCGTGTAATTGACTATGAAGAAACCATTTCACCAGTAACAATAATGAAATACAACATAATTCTTACTTCCATTACATCCTTCCCTGATTATGACAATTGAAAAATGGATATCGAACATCCTCCCTTGACAGGAAAATTTTGTAGGATATATATATGAAACAACCCAAATGGTTTGTGACTAAAAAGGATGCCAAAAAGGTATTCAGGTTGAAAAAAATCCATTTTTGGATTAATGTAAGCATCTTAGTCATGGAATGTCACACCCCAACCTACGCATCTATTTTATTTTATTATTTAATTGGCCTTAAATATTTTTGTTGGTGTTCGAGTTCATCCCCAAATTAATTTCTTTGGGTTATGTTAAAATTTTAACTTCTAGTGTTGATGTCGTTGGGCGTGCAGGCGGAGCGCGAGTTTGGAAGCAGCGTGGCTTCACCCTGGAAATTACGCGACTTCATGTCCTTGGAGAATTAAAATAAATATATTTTTGTAACTAGAACGTGCATGATTTTTTGCGTCGTTAAAATTTTTATTTCATTAAGAATTAGTTATTATTACAATGACACAAACACCGTTATTGTTTTTATTTTATTTCATCACTATGATGATTATTATTTTTTGTTGTTATTATTATTATTATTACTATTATTATACCTTTTATTATTATTATTATTATTATTATTATTATTTTATAACAATTTAATTTGTTTTTTTTCTTTGTTTGTGTTTATTTTTATTTTTATTTTTACTTTTTTTTCGCTAGGGTTTTGGCAGCTCTCTCTTTTTTCTTCTCTCCAATTATCCCTCCCCCCTTTATTCCGCGCGCCTCCACCCCCTGCCTCAGCCTCCCTCAGTGCTCCATCTCTCTCTTAGTGCCCGCCACCTGCTCCCCTTAGCCGCAGCGTGATTGGACTCCTTTAGCGCCTCACCCAGCCTACTGGAAGCCCCCTTCCTCCCTATCTGTCCACTGCTGCTGCCTAGCGTGTCGCCTCCTCTCGGTCCGCCGCAGCAGCCACTAGCGCCCTGGTTCCCTACCCTCTGCCTCTCTGTGGCACCCAACCAGCTCGTACACAAATCCCACCTCCTCCCCTCCTGCCTGCGCAGCCACCTCGCCCAGCGCCTCCTGACCTGCACGTTCTGACCAGCCACAACCCCACCCCTGGATCGGCCCTCCTCCTAACACAACAGCCCGGTGCCCTGTCGCTCCCCCTGTCCACTTGCCGCAGCACGGACCATCCTCCATCCTGGTGCGGGTAAACCCCAGCAGCGGCTCCCTGAGCCTCGCGCCCTGCTCCTCCATCTTCCCTCTATCCGTAGCAGCGACCTAGCCCCGGTGCCTCTCCTCTTGTAGCCCAACACCCAACTCCATCTCCTCCCCTTGCAACCAGCACTATTTCACCCCCTGTAGGGTTTATTTTATTTTTACTTTTATTTTTTTTATTAGTGTTCTTACTATTAATATTATTATTATTATTGTCATTATTATTATTGTTGTTATTATTATTATTATTACTATTATTATTATTGTTGTTGTTGTTGTTGTTGTTTTTATTGTTATTATTTTATTAATATTATTATTATTGTTATTATCATTATTCTTATTCTCATTTTTATTCTTATTTTCATTATTATTATTATTATTATTATTTATCATCTTACTCTTATTGTATTATGGGTTTTAGTTGATGGTGGGTTTTTATTGGTTGGTTTAGGATTTTTAGGACCCACGCAGGGCGTTTCCGAGTGAGCGTCATCACCACGCCTTGTTTCCGAAGTTCCGTCGTCGTCGCGCTTTAGTTTCAAGGTGAGTGTTTCTTCCCACCGCTTGGTTTCACATGCTCTAGTGAGTTTTTTTGTATGTTTCTGAGTCCTTGATATTTATTATGCAGAGTGTTGGACTTTATCACATGGCTTCGGACACAAGTTGTGTCATCGCGCCTTGGTTCCAAGGTTGTTTTGTCATCGCGCTTTGATCCTCAAGTAGGTTCCCTTTGCACTGATTTTAAAATTTAAGTTACATTATTTCCTTCTGTTTGCACATACAAATTGTTCAAAATAAATATTTTATTAATTTTAATAAATGTGAGATAATATATGATAATTAATTTTTAATATAATATAGTTAGTTTTTAAATGATTATTTGGTGTAAAAATAGCCGTTTATTTTATACACAATTCTTGAAATATTTTCTTGATGAGCGGACACCTAGTAGCGATAGAATGCCCATTTGGATTTCAAACTTAATTCACGGAATTTCAAATGTGGTTCTAGTTTGAGAGATAAATTATTTCTTCTAAACAAGTATTCTTGTTCTCATGAGAAATTTCCCGATTGGCTCTTGCAGTTTATTCGGAAAAATAAAATGTTTTGGTTTGATTTTATAAAAATATTGGAAGCCTGTGAAGTAGTGTTTTGCGGCACCATAAGTGGTTTCAAACTGGTTTTGATCTTATAACGATGTTGTACTTTCTTTTTAGAGTGGTGATTGTGGAATGTATTCAATTCCCATTTGGCACTTTATGGAAAACGATGATTTTTTTTTGATAAAAAACCCTCCTAGGAAAACTATCCTTCCTTGGTTGCAATTGATTGTTTGGGAGGCCATGCTTAGAGGCTCCCATGTGGTTGAGTAGTTTAAAGGCATGAGGTTGTCCCATGGAGTGGCTTGGGGTGATGCATGTTGTGCTTTATATATATATATGATTGGATTCTCGGTTGGCATTGGTTGGCTCCCCCACATTCCAAAAACTTGAGACATGGGAATCTGGCATATTCAGTGAATATTCTAAGAAGATTGATGCACTAGTAGGTTATAGTAATGACCAGTGGCCTATAGTAGGTGGATATATTGGGTTTATTACTATGGGATTTTCCCTCGACCTACCTGAGAGAGGATGGTCGAGCGTATTGTGCGTTTTGATTTCATCGTGACATGTCAACAAGGATGATTTCTCATGTATTGGTGTCTTCTAGTTTATTCTCGATCTCCTAGGTTCACCCATGTCTGTGACTTTTCAGTTACTTGCAGTGATGATTTGGTACTTATATGTATTTCTACATTGCCCTTGTGTGTACTTACTTTTGTGCATTTTTGTATAATTTTTTCCCTTGGAAAGTGATAAATTGGTTTTGACTTGGTTTCTAGAAATAGTTTTCAAATGAAAGTGTTTTATCCTCTTTGTACAAATTTGAAAATATAAACATCACTTTCCCTTTCTAAAAATCCACTTACACTAATGAAATGAACCCAAATTTTGAAATGGTTAAGGGAAATTGTTCATAATTTGTTTTTAAGTAAAATTCTTAGAAAAACATACTTTTATATATTATATTTCAAACATGAAATGATGTTTCTTTTATTTTAAAGGTAGTGCAATGAGAATAGATATCGGGCTAGACTATAGTGTTTTAATACTCACTCCTATAGTTCTTTTCTGTTTTTATTGTTTGTGAAGGATACAGCTTGAGTGCGCTCACCTTGGGCGACGCTTGATCATTGAGTCGGAGAGCGACCCGTGAGGTCGCACTGAGTCAGTTCGGACGTCGTGTTTGGTCAGTTTTATTTTCTTTTGTTCCTATCTAGTCTTTTCTACTTATTCCATTTGTCATGCACTTCTCTGTATTATTTTTCTGCTGTTTTATTTATTTATATTGGGATAAATTGTTCCCACAGCCTCTGTTGATGCCCTGGCACTTGTGGCCAGCCCGGGAGGATCGGAAATTCCTCTCGGTCCATGTCGTGGACCGGCTCGGGTGACCGGTTCAGGTTCGAACCGGGTTGTTTCGTGACAAAATGGTATTAGAGGAGGTCAGCTCTTAGTGGACCTCTCTTTTCAGAGTGCCCTTTGTTATTCGGTATGTCAAGGTAGACGGATTAGGATTGTCGGGACTCGAGGGGTAGGAGCGGGAAGAGCTTCGTGAACTCCTTCTCGTTTTGATCCTCGGGTTTCCATGGGATGTCCAGTTTAATTTTTTTATTTGGGTTTTTATGGAAGTGTTTTGTGATTGGGGTACGAGGAAAGGAGTTGGGATAATAGTCCTCCTAAGCCACACGGTCTGGAAAGCTATGTGGAGGTAGGGGAATGGTCCAAAAAGACACTCTATGTCGGTGACGTGATTGACATATGGCCGCCAACCATATGGTCAAGTCGCCAACCAACACTAGTTCCCTATTTAAGATGTTTTGGGTCTCCTGTGACTTCTGAGAGTGGTTCTAATTAAAAAAACGGGTTTTGAAAAAAAAAATGGTTATTTTAAATGACATGTTTAATTTGTGAATTAGTTTAAAGAAAGTGGTAGGAATTATTTGTTTTTGGAAAATGAGGTTTCTTTGTTTTGGCCTTGGTGTTCCTATGAGTGCTCACATTCATAGTGGTATGTTGGAAATGTGGACGGATTTATGGTATGGTGGATGGATTCCTGAGGTGGCACAGATATATGCATGTGAGTGAGACTCAAAAAAAATACCAATGGTAAGGGTTTAACCCACCAAACTCGTTTTAAATTAAAGATGTTTTGAAAAGAAATGTTTTGATTTTATAATGGCTCGTTTTCTTGTGTTTAGAGCCTTTCATGTATGTAGTGTTTGTTTTTGAGGATTTTTATTTATTGAGTTGGCCTTGATTGGGTTTTCGACTTTTCCTTGTCTTGCGGTTATCCCTTTGAAGCTTTGATGGGTGATCGTAGTGCGGTTGATCAACCTAAGGATTTTATGCTTGAGTTTCAGAAGCTAGATCCACCTCTCTTCTTTGGTCAAGCAAACCATTCTGTAGTAGAGGAGTGGATGCAGAAGATTGAAAGGGACTTTGACCTCGTTGAGTTTCCCGAGTCGTTGAAGGTCAAGTTTGAGACCTTCATGCTTGAAGGTTCACCATGGATGTGGTGGAAGTCAGTGTCTCAGAACAAGCCTCGTCAAGTGCTTACTTGGGAGTTCTTCAAGGTTTCATTCATTCGCCAGTATTTCTCTGAGGAAGAATGAGTGAGGAAGGGGATAAAGATTCGTTGTCTACTGCAGGGCGATGGATCTGTGTTGGAATATTTCCAGCGCTTTGTGGAGCTAGTCCATTATGATTCAGGGTATGCCACAAATGACCCCATGAAGGCTCGATGCTTCGAGGTGGGTCTCTGCCCTGATCTACAGTTGAAGGTTTCAGAGTCCAACCTAACTTCTTTTGTCGATGTGGCGAGACAAGCTTTTCATGTCGAAGCCGCGATGGCAGGAATGCTCGAAGTAGTCCTCCCTCATTCGATCCCTATGAGCAGTGGTGAAGATTCTGGAAAGGATATTAGTAAGAAAATGAAAGTGGATGGAGCAGGTCGTGGAATCAAGAGGCCTCAGGATCTTTCATCAACCTCTTCGGAGTGAGAGATTTTTTTGTGTTATCAGTGTGGAAAGCGGTGTCACAAGAAGTCATCGTGCCCAAGCACTCCGAAGCCTTGCTAGGCATGTGGATGACTGAGTCACTTGCGATGATTCTGTCGGGGCGTTGCAAGAAAGCGTCGCAGAGGAAGTTCTCAAAAGTAATGTGTTTTTGGGTCTTTGTTCAAAGTTTCTGGTGTATGTTTCCTTTCAGTGTAAGTGATCTTTTATCATTGCAATTGTACTGATGGTGTTTTGGGGTTTGACATGTATGGGATGTCGTGTGTCTTCTGACGAACTCTGGTTTTCAATACCAATGTGGCTTTTATTTTGAATTTTTGTCTATTCTTTTGTCAAATCAAAAGATGTATATTTCTTTAAGGGATTGTCAGAACCTGATTGCTAGCCAGGAAGCGCTTCATCCATCAGAGATCCAACCAAAAGGCCTCAGAGTGAAGTCGGCGCGTAGTCAGGAGCCCCCGGAGAATTTTAAGAATTCTGGTTAAGGTTATGCCTCTACTATGTGGTGAGACAGTTCTGGTGTTGCTGCTCTGGTTTCTTTATCATTGTAATTTTCATCTTATTGCAAAGTGGTGTGATAGACTTATCCCTCACACAATGTCAGTAATGGGTCATTTTTTGGATGTCAGTCCCCAATTAGTGGCCTTGGATGGACCAAAGATGTAAATCGGTTATGGCTTTGGTTTGTGTCCATCTCGAAGTGAGGATTCGTGAGTAGTTGTCCGTCGTAGTTTCATTTCTCCAATCCTCGAGCCCTCCCTCCCCGCCCATGGGGTTGGGATTTTTGGTTCTCACAGAGTTTTCAGTCAATCTCTCATCCATTTTGGATGATATTGAGGGGTGTGAATGTTCATACTATGTTTCTTTTAACTTGAGCAAGGCCTCGCACATGTCTAAGCTGGTTTTCCATTTGGTCGTTAGTGGGTTGATTCTTTATGGTGGGGAGACCCACCATCTCTCTAGGTTTTCTTTAAAGTCGTTATTGGATTCTAATTGAGTTCTTATGGTGGGGATTCCGATCAGACCTCCCCTCTGCTGGAGATCATTCTTGGGAAATGAGGTTTAGTCCCGCTGGTAGTCGGTGTGATGTCCATGGGATAAGAGGTCGGATCGTGTCTATGTCGAATCCTTAGGTGTTGATTGATCGACTGGATGGTGTTGTGACTTTCCGGGGGAAAAAAGCGTTATGGTGGGGAGAATTATCACACCCCGACCTACGCATATATTTTATTTTATTATTTATTTGTCCTTAAATATTATTGTTGGTGTTCGGGTTCATCCCAGAATTAATCTTTTTGGGTTATGTTAAAATTTTCCCTTCTAGTGTTGATGTCATCGGGCGTGCAGGCGGAGCGCGAGTTTGGAAGCAGTGTGGATTTACCCTAGCAATTACACGACCGCATGTCCTTGGAGAATTAAAATAAATATATTTTTGTAACTAGAACGTGCATGATTTTATGCATCATTAAAATTTTTATTTCATTAAGATTTAGTTATTATTAAAACGACAAGAACACTGTTATTTTTTTTATTTTATTTTATCACTATGATGATTATTATTTTTTGTTATTGTTGTTATTATTGTTATTCTTATTAATATTGTTATTATTATTCGTTTTATTATTATTATTAATATTATTATTATTAAGTTATAACAATTTAATTTGTTTTTTATCTTTGGTTGTGTTTATTTATTTATTTTTTTACATTATTTTTTTTCTCTAGGGTTTTGGTAGCTCTCTCTTTTTTATTCTCTGCAATTATCCCTCCCCCCTTTCATTCTGCACGCTGCCACACCCTGACTCTGCCTCCCTCGGTGCACCATCTCTCCCTCAGTGCCCGCCTCCTGCTCCCCTTAGCAGCAGCATGATTGGCCTCCTTTAGTGTCGCACCCAGCCTACCAGAAGCCCCCTGCCTCCCTCTCTGTCCGCCACTGCTGCCTGGCATCTCACCTCCTCTCGGTCTGTCGTAGTAGCCACCAGTGCCCTGGTTCCCCACCCTCTGCCTCTCCGTTGCTCCCAACCAGCCCGCGCACATATCCCACCTCCTTTCCTCCTGCCTGCACAGCCGCCTCGCCCAGCGCCTCCTGACCTACGCGTTCCGACTAGCAACAACCCCCCTGGATAGGCCCCCCTCCTGACACAGCAGCCCAGCACCCCGTCGCATCCCTTATCCACTCGCCACAGCACGACCCTTCATCCATCCTGGTGCGGTTAAACCCCAACAGCGGATCCCTGAGCCTCGCGCCCTACTCTGCCATCTTCCCTCTGTCCGCAGCAGTGACTTAGCCCCGACGCCTCTCCTCCTATAGCCCAGCACCCGACTCCATCTCCTCCATCTGCAAACCAGCGCTGCTTCACACCCCTGTAAGGTTTATTTTATTTTTACTTTTATTTTTATTATTATTAGTGTTATTATTATTAATATTATTATTATTATTGTCATTATTATTATTATTGTTATTATTATTATTATTATTATTATTATTATTTTTATTATTGTTGTTATTATTATTATTATTTTATTATTATTATTATTATTTTTATTATCATTATTCTTATTCTCATTTTTATTATTATTTTCATTATTATTATTATTATTATTATTATTTATCATCTTAATCTTGTTGGATTATGGGTTTTAGTTGATGGTGAGTTTTTAATGGTTGGTTTAGGATTTTTAGGACCCGCGTAGGCCGTTTCTGAGTGAGCGCCATCACCGCACCTTGTTTCCGAAGTTCTGTCATCATCACGCTTTAGTTTCAAGGTGAGTGTTTCTTCCCACCGCTTGGTTTCACATGCTCTAGTGAGTTTTTTTATATGTGTCTGAGTGCTTGATCTTTATTATGTAGAGTGTTGGACTTTATCACGTGGCTTCGGACACACATTGTGTCATCGCGCCTTGGTTCCAAGGTTGTTTTGTCGTCGCGCTTTGATCTTGAGGTAGGTTCCCTTTGCACTGCTTTTAAAATTTAAGTTACATTATTTCCTACTGTTTGCACATACTAATTGTTCAAAATGAATATTTTATTAATTTTAAAAAATGTGAGATAATATATGATAATTAATTTTTAATATAATATAGTTAGTTTTTAAATGATTATTTGGTGTAAAAAGAGCCATTTATTTTATACACGACGCTTGAAATATTTTCTTGATGAGAGGAAACCAAGTAGTGATAGAATGACCATTTGGATTTTAAAAATAATTCACGTAATTTAAAATGTGGTTCTGGTTTGAGAGATAAACAATTTCTTCTAAACAAGTATTTTGGTTCTCATGAGAAATTTCCCGGTTGGCTCTTGTAGTTTATTCGGAAAAATAAAATTTTTTGGTTTGGTTTTATAAAAATATTGGCAGCCTGTGAAGTAGTGTATTGGGGCTCCTTAAATGGTTTCAAACTGGTTTTGATCTTATAACGACATTGTACTTTCTTTTTAGAGCAGTGATTATGGAATGTATTCAATGCCCGTTTGGAACTTTATGGAAAACAATGAAAATGTTTTGATAAAAACCCTCCTAGGATAACTCTCCTGCCTTGGTTGCAATTGATTGTTTGGGAGGCCACGCTTAGAGGCTCTTGGGTGGTTGAGTAGTTTAAAGGTAGGAGGTTGTCCCATGGAGTGGCTCAGGGTGATTCTTGTTATGCTTTATATATATATATGATTGGATGATCGGATGGCATCGGTTGGCTCACCCCCTTTCCAAACACTTGAGACATGGGAATCTGGTATACTGAGAGAATATTCTAAGAAGAGTGTTGCACTGGTAGGTTATGGTATTGACCAGTGGCCTGTAGTAGGTGGATATATTGGGTTTATTACTATGGGATTTTCCCTCGACCTACCTGAGAGAGGATGGTCAAGCGTATTGTGAATTTTGATTTCATCGTGACATGTCAACAAGGATGATTTCTCATGTATTGGTTTCTTCTAGTTTATTCTCGATCTCCTAGGTTCACCCATTGTTGTGACTTTTCAGTTACTTGCAGTGATGATTTGGTACTTATATGTATTTCTACATTTCCCTTGTGTGTACTTACTTTTGTGAATTTTCGTATAATGTTTTCCCTTGGAAAGTGATAAATTGGTTTTGACTTGGTTTCTAGAAATGGTTTTCAAATGAATGTGTTTTATCCTCTTTGTACAAATTTGAAAATATAAACATCACTTTCCCTTTCTAAAAATCCACTGACACTAATGAAATGAACCTAAATTTGGAAATGGTTAAGGGAAATGGTTTATACTTTGTTTTTAATTAAAATACATAGAAAAACATACTTTTATAAATTGTAGTTCAAACTCAAAATGATGTTTCGTTTATTTTAAAGGTAGTACATTGGGAATAGATATCGGGCTAGCCTACTGAGTTTTATTACTCATGCCTATAGTTATTTTCTATTTTTAGTGTTTGTGCAGGATACTGCTTGGGTGCGCTCGCCTTGGGTGACACTTGATCGTTGAGTTGGAGAGCGACCCGCGAGGTCACACTGAGTTAGTTCGGACATCGTGTTTGGTCAGTTTTATTTTCTTTTGTTCCTGTCTAGTCTTTTCTACTTGTTCTATTTATCCTGCACTGCTCTATATTATTTTTTTGCTGTTTTATTTATTTTTATTGGGAGAAATCATTCCCACAACCTCTGTTGATGCCCTGGTGCTTGTCGCCAGCCCTGGAGGATCGGGAACGCCTCTCGGGCCATGCTGCGGACCGGCTCGGGTGACCGGTTCAAGGTCGACCCAGGTTGGTTCGTGACATGGAACAACCATTTTGATGAGGACATAATGTAATTTGGTTTCATAAAGAAAAAATATGAGACATGTGTATATAAATGGATTAGTGGGAGTGAATTAATTTTATTAATAGTATATGTTGACAACATATTACTTATTAGAAAAGAAATACTAGTATTACTGTTTATTAAGGTGTGGTTGAATAAATTATTCTCTATGATTTACTTGGGTGATTTTGCATATATTCTTGGGATTAAGATCCAGTATGATAGATTTAAGAGGTTTTTCATCCCAAGTCAAAGTTCATACATTGACAATATACTCAATAGATTCAGTATAGAATAATCCAAGAGGGGATTGTTTCCAGCATCACATAGAATTCATCACTCCTATAAAATGTCTCCTTAGACACTTGAGAAAAGAAAAATAATTTAAAAGATTTAGTATGCATCAATGATTCATTTAGTAATGTATGCTATGTTCTATACTAGGATAGGTTGGATATCAATATGAGTTATATTTATATTAGGATCAAAATAAAATATTCTTGATGGCCATATTACAAGAGGGGTGAATTGTATTTTCAGAAAACATTAGTTTAAAAGTGTGTAAACTAAAAAAATTCACAAACCATTGTAATTAAAACTATCATATACAGACTTGGACCTTAGGCTGATTAAATATAGTATTGTAATCAATATTAAATTTCATATATCAAAGTTACTGAATCATAATTAGAGTCAACATGATTTAATCAATGTATATGATCAGAGTCACTATGGATATTATTAATAAGAGTGTAAGAATCATAATCAGAGTAATTATGATAAAATAGATAGTAATTAAATATTAATATAATGTTTCACTATATTTTATATAAATACAGCGGAATATTAACTTGTAAATAATCAAGAAATACAATAGAAATGTAATTTAAGAAAAAAGTACAACTATTATTAAAAGAATACACCTATTTTATCCTTAAGAGTAAGGAAACAACTAATGCAACACCCCAAGATTTCATAGTATGATATTTAATCAAAGTAATTCAATAACTTGTACTACACGCAACACCGAGTTAAAGTGCACCACAACTTACCAAACTAGTCGTTCAAAAGACGTTATGAATCGTATTAACTAAATTTTGAACTTTATATAATTCTAATAATTTTAGAATTCATATCATGAGTTTCTTAGACATAATTTGAGAACAAATTCATTTTTTTCAGATAAAAGAAGTATTTTTCAAAAAATGTAATTTTACCGTCTTTTAATGGAGAACCCTTTTTAAATCCAATATTTTAAACTTTTAAATATCTAATTTGACAAAATAAACTTCTTATTTATAATCAGTACATAAAAATATAGTTTTAATAAATTTTTTGAATTTTTCTGATAAATTCCATATTTTGATGAATAGTGAAAAATACTAAATTTTAATTAAAAACAACTTTTTTACTCGAAATAATTTAGAGTGTTAAATTATAATTTTGAGTGGTTTTAAAATATAATTAGATTATATTTTTACCATTTAATCCAATTTTGGTCATTGTATGTAATTTCACATTTGAACTGCTCATAAACAAGTGTCAATTTTTTTATTGTTATTATTTCTTAAAAACACGCTTTTTGTTTTGACAGTGGGAATTAATTTTAAATTAATTTATGTCACTTATGTGTTTTGAATTTGGAAAATGGATTCCATATTTGGAATCAGTAGGTCCAAATTGTGTAAATAGGTAACTTTTATTTTTATACATTTTAAATATTTACTTCAGTAAATATTTTATTTACCATGATTAAAAGGTAAATATAGTAAATAAGGGTAAAATATAATATTATAATAATATTAAATTACCCTAACATGTGTTCTAATACTATTGGATGTTATATATCCAACCATGGGCATCCTTGTATAGAATCTGGGACCCCATGGAGCCACATAAGAGTAATAATGACACTTTATATTAATTAATTTAAAGTAAAGAAAAAAATGACATAAACAAATATCTTTTAGTGAATGGATTTTTATATGAGGTTATACAATTGATCTATTTACTATAAATATTAATTATAAAGATAAAAATATTTCCTATATAATTTAATTTTATTTATTATTTTTATACATTAAATAAATAAATTTATTTATGACACAATGATGATGCAGTAATTACCTTATTAATGAATGAATCAAATAAATTATATTATAAATTTTGAAATAAATATAATTTCAAAGTATTTATGACATCCACGATTTTTATAGGTTAATATGACATATTAATGTTGATTTAATGAATTTTCTTTGAAGTAAAAACACTGTAATGACTTTAACAAAAATAAATTATTAAATAATTCAAAATTGACATAATTGAGCTTTTAAAAAAATACTATATTATTGGTTGATATAATATTTCTAAAAGACTAAGGTTTGGCCAAAAGACATAAATAATATTATATGTTTCATTAAAGAACCTATTGGGGTTCTCATGGCAGTTTATAGTAAGATTATTAACCATATAATATAAAAATACAAAGGGACCTGGTAAAAGTCAAACTGTTTAACTAAGAGTTAAATCTAAATGATAAAGTTAATATGGTGACATAAACCTATATAAAACCTATTAGTTGAGAGGATTTCGACCCAAACCCACCTTATCCTAGAAATAAATCCTTTTGGATCCTTTAGAAACCGAAAGTGATTTTATTATAAAATAATATTTCATGTTTTTCCTAAAGTGACCCTCACCTCTCTTATAAAAGGACAATTACCCTTCTCTTAATTTCACACCTCCTAAGCCTTTTGGTTCGGCCAAACCCTACCCAAATATCCTCTAAACTATCCTACCTTCATCCTATAGGCCTTCCTTTTGTCAGAAATCCATCCTATGGTTCCCTTTTGATCAAATCAGGAAGAAGAACCCGAAGAAGAGGTAATAATTTCACCACCCTCTTTCAAGTTCTTTTCTTCTTCCACTTACCCTTTCTTTGTATTAACATACCAAAATAATTAATCCATTACCTTATATATACCGTGATGTTATTATAAATATGGAACAACAATATTAATTATTCTATCCATCCTATTAACGATAATGTCACCATGCGTGTGTACGTACGGCTTACCGTCTCCACGACGTGGTGTAATTTGTTATTCAACACCATGTAATTGGATGGATATAACGAAGAGTAATATGTATATAAATAATGAAAATAACATGCTAATGTCTCTGTAAAATTAATATACAATTCAATTCTACAACTTTAAAGAAATGATATTGTCGCTTGTGCATACGTAGGGATTACCGTCTCCACGACGTGATGAGGTTCATTTCCACATTCACCATTCATCAATGATTATAAAAATATATATATTTAACAAGTATGTAATATATGACATAATAATGCCACTGGAGATATATATATTTATATTTATTTATTTATTTATTTATGTACTTACATATACTTTTTTCACTTACTTTCGTTCAATACGATATGAAAATAGAAACAGCATTTATGCGTACATACACTACTACAATGTCAAGATATATCCACAGTTTTAAATCGTGGCTATAGGACCAAAAACCATGGCTATAGGTTATAGCCACGGTTCCCACAACCATGGCTAGTATTGGCATGGCTATAGGGTAAAACCTATAACCACGGTTGGAACCGTGGCTATAGGGCTATAGTCGTGGTTATAACCATGGAAACAACCCTAAAGCCATGGTTTTCAACCCGTGGCATAGGCTAAAATCATTCATCTCCTATAGCCACGGTTGCAAACATGGCTATAGACATATAGACACGGTTAGGAATCGTGGTTGTAGACCTATAGCTACGGTTTAAAACCGTGGCTATAGGCCTACACATTTCGTAAAAAAATAGCACCGTTTAACCGGTGCTGGCCCCTTGCATCCTCCCCACCGCCCCTGCAAATCCCCCCACTCTCCCCCTTGCACCCCACCTTCACCTTAAAGCCCCCCCATGCACCCCTCCCTCTACAGCCCCCCTTCCCACCTTGGACAGACCACACTCACCCCCCTGGACACCCCCCCCCCTCCTAGACACCCCCCAGGACAACCCCACCCGAACAGCATCCCCCCTGCTGGACACCCCTTGAACCCCCCTGCTGGATGCCCCCCAGGACAGAACCATCCCTCTTGGACACTGGACACCCCCACCCTACATAAACCCTCCTCCCCTCCTGGACACCCCCCCTGCAAAGCCCCCTCATGGACAGACCCTGGGCACCCCCCCCCCCAGACAGACCCTAGACACCCCCTCCCCCCCAGACCCTGGACACCCCCCAGACAGACCCTGGACATCCCCCAAATAGACCCTGGACAACCCCCAGACAGACACTGGACACCCCCCGGACAGACCCCGGACCCCCCCCCCCCCAAACAGACCCTGGACACCCCCCTAGACCCTGGACACCCCCCAGACAGACCATGGACACCCCCCCGGATAGACCCTGGACACCCCCCAGAGCCTGGACAGATCCCCCTGGACAGCCCAAACCTCTACTCCCCTAGACAACCACCCCCACCCTCCTAGACAGACCCTAGAACCCCCCCCCCCCAACCTGGACACCCCCATACCCTTGACACCCCCCCAAACCTTGGACAGATCCCCCTAGACAGCCCAGACCTCCACTCCCCTGGAAAGCCACCCCCCTAACCTCCTGGACAAACCTTGGAACCCACCCACCCCCCCCCCTGCCGCCCATTTCCCCTCACCCCTTCCCCTGCCATCCCCCACTTGCACCCCCTATCAGCCCCCACTTGCACCCCCTGCCAGTCCCCTCCCCCCTTCCAGTTTCCCCTACCCCCCATACCCCCCTGCCCCCTGGACAATCCCCTCCCCTGCCAGTTTCCCCTACCCCCTACCAGTCCCCCCCCCCCCCTATTGGACCCCCTGGACAGCAGCCCCCCCCCGGACAGCAGCCCCCCCCCAGACAGAAACCAACAGCCCCCTGGACAGCAGCCCCCCTGGGCAGACCCCCCCTGCTGGGCCCCCCTGGACAGCCCCCTGGACCCCCCTGGACAGCAGCCCCCTCGGATAGAACCCCCTTGCTAGACCCCCTGAACAGCTGCCCCCCTTCTGGACCCCCCTAAATAGCTTCCCCCTTGGACAGCAGCCCCCCTTACTTTGGATGCTTCTTAAGGTTGAGGGTGGGAGATGCTGGGTTTATCCAGTAGATACTTACAGAGATTCTCATAGTGGGGTTATAGGTTTCTTGTGGAGGATTTATGAGGTGAGGTTGTAAGTTTCGTGTTTCTTTTTGGAATTATAGGACCTTTGAAGATGGGTTTCAGATGGGGGTGTTGCTGTTTGTATTTTTCTCCATGGTATAGTACAGGATACACTTACATGGTGCATAGTGCTGGTTTGTTTGGGATTTCTACTATGGTTGGTAACATGTTTTGGGTGAATAGGGGTGGATTTCTAGTGTTTCTTCTTTGTTTTGGATTACTATTGTAGGATTTTGGTTCTCTCGATTGTCTAGTGTGGTGGATATAGTTTGGGGTGGGTCTTTAGGTGGTGGTTTGGAGTAAGTTCAGTTGTCTTGTTCTCGGTTTCCCCATCTTGTGTATTCTGGTTGTTGATGGTGTAGGGATTTCTATGGTGGATGTTCTAAAATTCCTTTGAGATGCAGGATTATATAGGTTGGGAGGCATGTTTCTGGTATATGGGTCATTCTTTTTCTAGGGTGGGTGTATGTTGACTACTTGGTGGGTCTAGAGGTGTTGGATTCAGGTAGGGTATTAGCTCACATTTGGATCAGGGGCTGCTTGGGGATTCATTAGGTTGTATTATGGGTTAGGTGTGGGTGATGCGGGGCACTTCGAATGGATGGTACTAGTTTACTACTGGTTTTTTAGACTTTATTTTGGTGGGGTGGTCCATTTTGATGCAAGGTGTTCAAATTGTGATGGATGGGGCCAGATGGTGGTCTGGGGATGATTTGGTTTCTAGCTAATATTTTGGGTGTTGTTTCTACTATAGGTGCTTATTGTGGGTGGATCTGGTGTGGTTTAGGGTTCTTGTGAAAGTAGGTGCTGGTGTAGTGGCCATTATTTGGCATGGTTGTCTAGTGGTCTTTCACTCTAGGCTTTGTTTGGATAGGGATGAAGGCCTCTTGATAGCAAAGGGTGGCATGATTTCTTGGAATAATGACCAGGAGGTGATTTTGGAAACAAATATGCTCCTGTTTTTGGCCAATATAGATGCAGCTGAAGATACATCTTTATCAATAAGTAATTTTGCTCAACTTTTTGGTGGGTATGAATTATCTTTTGAAGTTTCCAACATTAGTAGGACGATGATATGGACTGGCTATGATTTTTAGTGAAGTGATCCAACACTGGGTTCTGAGAGAAGGGTTTAACAGCACATTTTGAAGAGTGATGCAGCCATATATGATATGTTGTCTCTATAATTATCTTACTCCTATATAAATAAAAGATGTTTATTTTTTGTTCATTTACTTATACTTAGTTCTTGTGTCCAACTACTTGTTAGGCCAGAGTCCTAACGACTTATGATAAACAGTTTGAAAAAACAAATTGTGTTCTATTTCTGAAAAACATTTACACTTCCAATTCTAGAATAAAACCACTTAAATAAGTGTCAGAATAAAAACTTTCAATAAGAAATCTGGAACCACTTATATATAAGAACTTATCTCAAGTGATACTTGATATAAGAAGTAACGGATCCTATGTGAGCTTTCCAAGATTAAATTTAAGCCTTTGATTGAGGATGGTTAACCAAGCTTAGCTGAATCCTAGGATCTTTTTGGTATGATGACAGACTTTTTGATGGTAGCATAAAAAGAATGAGAGGTAATGGGAAAGTGATTGGGGATTCAATTGTTGTGGAATCATCAGGAGGTGAGACGATAGAAACAAGAAACAAAAGAAGAATGCAGAAAGAAAAAAATAGACACGGGACACACAAATTTACGTGGTTCGGGAATAACCCTACATCCACGGACATCCCTTAGACACCCCACCTTGCACCCCCCTGCCCTGCAGACCCCCCAGCACCCCGGACAGCCCTTGGACAGACCACCTGCACCCTACCCTACAGACCCCCCCCCCCCCCGTACAGCCCTTATACACCCCCTAGAAAGCCCCCCTAGACACCCCACATGAACCCTCCCCCTGCACTACAGACCCACCGACACCCCCCCCCCCCGGACAGCCCTTGGACACCCCACCTGGACAACCCCTCCTAGAAAATTCTATAGTCATCAGTACCTTCACTTCATTATGAAAGAATGATAAATGAACAATGCCTTGAAACTTTTCCAAGAATATTCTTTGTCTGGCTTAGTCTGAATAATAGACTTCCACCACTTATAACTCGAACCCTCTAGTAGGATGGTTACCGAAAAAACCTTATGAGACTCATAAATCTAAATATGGATAAAAATATCCTCAACCTTTAGTACCAAAACCAATTCATCCTAATAATCTTGTTACCCAGGAATTATTGTGGGGATACCATCTTGATTCTGGGGGGCTATTGCGGGCTGGAATGTTGGTGGCAGCGGGCTGAAATAATGGTGGAAGGGGGATGGTGTGTGCTGTATGTGGCTGGAGCAGGGTCAAATCACGACATAAAGGCAGCGTGACTGCGTCGTGACTGTGGCGTGTTGGCCCGGTCCAGCGACATCCGCGGGGCAGCATGTTCTGGCTAGGAGCGAAGGGAGCGGGAGGAGGCTGGAATGCAGGTGGAAAGGGGCTGGTTGTAGGTGTTGGGGGGATGGTGTGGGCTGATTTGAAGGTTGCAGGGGGGGCTGTTGCAGGCTACAATGCTGGTGGAAGCGGGCTGAAATGAAGGTGGAAGGGGGCTGGTGTGGGATGAATGTGGCCGGAGCAGGTCCAAATCATGGCATTAAAGAGGCGTGACCGCGGCGTGACCTCAGCGTGACCACGGCGTGTTGGCACAATCCAGCGACATCCTCTGGGCAGCATCTTCCAGCCAGGATTGAAGGGAGCAAGAGGATCCTGGAATGCTAGGGGAGGGGTGTTGGTTGCAGGTGTTGGGGGGACGGTGCAGGCTGATTCGAAGGTGGCAGGGGGGGCTGTTGTGGGCTGGAATGCTGGTGGCAGCGGGCTGAAATGAAGGTGTAAGGTGGCTTGTGTGGGCTGGATGTTGCTAGAGTAGGGCCAAATCACGGAATTACCGCGGCATGACCGCGGCATGACCGCAATGTGACCATGGCGTGACCATGGCGTGGTCGCAGCATGACCGCAGCTTGATCGCGGAGTGACCGTGGCGTGTTGGTCCGGTCCAGCGACATCCGCGGGCATCATGTTCCGGCCAGGAGCGAAGGGAGCGGGAGGAGGATGGAATGCTGGTGGAAGGGGGCTGGTTGCAGGTGTTGGGGGGATGGTGCGGGCTGATTCAAAGGTGGTAGGGGGGATGTTTCGAGCTAGAATGTCGGTGGAAGCTGGCTGAAATGAAGGTGGAAGGGGGCTAGTGTGGGCTGGATGTGGCTGGAGCAGGGCCAAATCATGGCATTACCACGGCGTGACCGTGGTGTGACCGTGGCATGACTGTGGTGTGACGGCAGAGTGACCGCAGCATGTTGGCCCGATCCAGCGACATCTGCGGGGCAGCATCTTCCGGCCAAGAGCGAAGGGAGTGGAAGGAGGCTGTAATGCTGGTTGAAGGGGGCTGGTTGCAGGTGCTGGGGGGATGGTGTGGGCTGATTAGAAGTTGGAAAGGGGGGCTGTTGTGGGCTAGAATGCTGATGGCAGTAGGCTGAAATGAAGGTGGAAGGGGGCTGTTGTGGGATGGATGTGACTGGAGCAGGGCCAAATAATGGCATTACCATGGAGTGATCGCGGCATTTTGGCCCGGTCCAGCGACATCCGCAGGCCAGAATCTTCCGACCAGGTGCGAAGGGAGCGGGAGGAGGTTCAAATGTTGGTGGAAGGGGGCAGGTTGCAGGTGTTGGGGGGATGGTGCATGCTGATTCGAAGGTGGCAGGGGGGCTGTAGCGGGCTGGAATGCTGGTGGCAGCGGGCTGAAATGAAGGTGGAAGGGGGCTGGTGTGGGCTGGATGTGGCTGGAGTAGGGCCAAATCAGGGCATTACCGCAGCGTGACCGCGGCGTGACCGCAGCGTGACCGCGACGTGTTGGCCCGGTCCAGCGACATCTGTGGGGCAGCATCTTCCCGCCAGGAGCGAAGGGAGTAGAAGGAGGCAGGGCAACATTCCGGCTATTGCCCCGCCGGCAGATGATAGAATAGATCAACTATTTATTATGCTATAACAAAGGATTGCCAGAGAAAGTTGTAGCGAGCAGCACAATGACGTAACGTCTAAAGTGAAACAAAACAATGGAAAATAATCACACACCCTACACAAACCATTTAAAATTTATTCACTTTTCCTAAACATTGAAATTTTATTTATAATATTTAAAGCGTGAAAAGGAGTTTTTTGGTCAAGGCATATGCCGACTCGGGCAATGTCATTTGAGTTAAACGAGTATGATAAGCCAATTTATATTATTCAAAGAAAACAAAAACTAACTAGCCACAAAATAAAACGCCAACAAGAGGCATATGAAAGACTCAAACCATATCTGAACATGATACAAATAACTATCAGTACTCTTTGGTTTAGAAGACATCACACCTCTGTTGGAGGGGTTTTATTATAAAATCATGGCATTTCTTTATCACACAATTCATTTAATTATATTAAAATTTTTTTCTAAAAATCATTTAGCACAAATCAAATGCAATAATTTAAGAAACTAGATCAACATAACTATCACTGTGAGTTTTCGCAGACAGCGCACCTCCGTTGGAGGGGTTTTATTATAAAAACATGACTTTATTTATCAAATGAAACAATTATATTAAAGGACACTTATTCAAGATATGCAATTCAATATAATTAAGAATAATTAAGAAAGAAACTAAATTCAATTTAAAGAATTCTTGAATGAAAGAGGATAGAAGAGGGATCCAACCCAAGGTGGAACCAAACCGTCCACTTCGGCTCTTGGAGCTTTCTAACTAAAATTTGTTGCTCCCCCACTGGGTATACGCACCTTCACACACATGAAAGGACACCTATCCCCTATGCAGACACCCAAACGGCCATGTGACTGTGTAAGGGGATCCTTGCACATATGCTTATATGCATATACCAGTCTCCACTCACCTGTGTATGTATTTATATATATATACATGGGCACACATAACCCCATATGTGCATAATCACTGCCATGGTTGACTATACACGTAACGGGGGAACCCACATATATATACTTTCTTACCTATGCACACGCAGGTGAGTCGCCCTTAACTTGGCTACTCAAAACCAATGAGCAAGGATCAACGCACTACACAAAGGATATTAGGAACATTAAAACACATAAAGGATACTACATAACCAGTGAGAAACCAACCAACAGCATTAAATCCTTACCTCGATTGGGAGAACCAAATCCACTTGAACCAATAAGAAATGATCCAACACCCTACTAAAAACATAATATGGTGTCAAAAACACTGAAATCCCCAAATACATGAGGTGTGAGACAAGTAGTAACCATATAATCTTACCTCAGATCAAAGCTGGTGGACTGAATCAATCTGAACCCAATTTTTCCCCCTTCGCAGAATATAATTACCTTTTGTCCATAGAAATAAGTAAAAGACCTAAGTGGCTAATGCGTGAAGGAAAATAAAATAAAAACTAAACTAAAACATACATGTCTCCTATGACTATACACGTCACTTCCCAACATATAAGAACCACAATGCCCCAAGGGTCAAATCATGTTCCTACAACAAAGGGGGAAATAGATCCATGTTTCAAAATGATATTATCAAATAGTACATTCCTATTAATTAACAATTATTCTTGTTGTTAACGGTATATAATTAGTTTGGATTGAGTTTAATCTTAATTTCGTTTTGTTCGATACATGTTTTGATCCCACCAAATAATAAAAGTTTACTAGATGAAACAATTTCTAATCAAATAGAATATATCATAACAAAAAATGGATCCACACCTATGAAGAAGGTTGAACATGATAAGAAAGAATGTTTGATCATATAGTCTGATGAGTTATAAAAGTATAAACCAAAAAAACCAGAAACATTGAGATTTCTCTAATTTATCAAGTGAATATGAAATTTTCAAACAATAATAAACATGGGAAAGAAGAGAAAAGTGGACGTAATGGCCTAGATTTTTAAAAGAAAACGTGTTAAATCCATACCAATAACAACTAGTGGTATCATACAAAATCTGATTTGTTGCAACTAATATCAAGCCACGATTTAATGAAAGAAATCTGTTGTAAATATGAGGGAATATGTGGAGAAATCTAATCATGAAGAAATGGGGGAGTTAGAGATGGATTGTAATGGTTTTTCAACCTTATCTAATATTAAAGAAACCTATAGAGACTAACTACACCCCCTTCCCCACCCCCTTGCCCCAATGCCCCACTGCCCAACCCTCTCCCCTACCCTGCAGACCCCCCTGCAGACCACCCTCCTTCCCCCTGCCCTGCAAACCTCCCCACTCTACCCTGCCCTCTCCTCCCACCTGTAGACCACCCCCTGCCCCCTGCCCTGCAGACCTCCCCACTCTACCATGCCCCCTCCACCCACCCCCCTCCCCCTCCCCCTACCCTGCAGACCTCCCCATCCTCCTCCCCCTGCCCTCCACCCACCCCCTTCCCCCTGCCCTGCAGACCTCCCCCCTTCCCTACACCATCCCCCCTAAAATTTTCAAAAAAACAGTTCAACACAGGTATTATTCTGCAAATAGAAGATAGAATTATGAATACTTGAATAATACCAATCCTGAAATTTATTACAATAAAATGAAATCTATACATATTGATTCAAAAATATAAACTCACAAGAATAAGACATTACATGGAAAATATTCATGTAAAAATTATAGCAACTTAACATGTTGAACAGAAACTAAAATAACCATTTTAATTAACACCAAATCAAAAATCATGATTAGTATGAGATAAAAAGATCCAATAGAAGTGATCGCCAACAACACCAATCAATATAAGGAAGTAAAGAAATCATAAAAAGGACACTTATATTTTTATGTGATTCGCATAATTGGAATGAAAGAATCACCATAACTAGGTTTCTCCAAACATAGTAGAATAAAGTATTTTAACCTCATGGGCCCTCAGTGGTGCTGCAGTTTCCCCTCTTCACCTCTTTTTCATCATCAATAACTCATAATTTTCCATCAAAACTGGTTTAGGTTTAACAACATATCAATTAAAAAGTTGAACTTGTACAGGCAGACAATTAGAAGTCAAAATTCCCCTTTTGAAGCCAGCAATGAAAACCGTACACCATAGGCTACAAAACACCCATTTTAAGCTCACTATTTCTGATAGGTAAATATTCAATTAAAATCGAATGAACTACAACAGTGACAAAATAAATGAGTTGGTTTTCCAACCCATACCCTGGAAAAAAAATTGAAGGTTCAAGATACAGTGAAAACATGAGGTGCAATGAGCATGCACCATCAAGTAATTGAAAGAGGATATAAACATGACTTATAATAAAATTTCATATAATGAGGAAATGGAGTCTCCGTATGATCCAGAAAGCACATAAAAACTTCATATATAAAATCATGTTGCAAGATCCACTTTTTCATCTCTTCCATAATTAGAAGTGTTTCACTTCATTAACAAAAATTCTTCATATTCCTCTCGGACCAACCTAACAATAAAGTAAATAATCATTTTCCATCCCTCTGTCCAAGTTAATCAAATGCATATTCAACTAAGCATGATTATATGAAACAGAAATTTAAATCATTCTATTAGATAGGCATTAACATATAGTCGTCAATAAGAATGTCCTTAAACAAAATCATGATTCCAAAAGGATGACCAAAGTGCAGCATGCAAAACACCAGTGAATTCTAATTCAATAGGTAGCTCTGATTAAGAACTCAAAACATGAAATACCTATGTATCTAGTGCAATTGGGGGCCTATAATCGTTTAACCTTAGTTATTAAATTATCCCAAAACCCACAGCATCCTCATGCACGATTCATTATAGAAGATTCAGTCCAAATTCCTAGTGGTTTATGATTGTCATCAATTTTTTGTTTATTTTATAGCATCAATCATTCATGGGGGACCTAAGACTCGACCCTACATATCTTCCTAGCATACTAGACCTAGTCTCCTCCCCCCCAAGGTACCTGGGATTCCCATGTTCTTATTATAAATGGTGGGGTGTTTTTTGTCAAATTAGTATATATATATATATATATCATATTATTTACCCAAAACTCACCCAAATCATCACCACCGATCTCCATCCCTTAGTGAATCCCCTATATAAATCTGGTCAACAATGCACTATCCTATTCATTAGGAATATATCACAAATTTTACACATAAATCATCTTTCAAAATCATGTTGAATTCCTTAATGGGGGGTTTCTACTTCCCTAAAAAATTATAGAATTTCCAAATGGACCTCAATAATTTAAAAGTGATACTTTCATTTTATTAAACTAAATTTCACAAAAAAAATTTAATAACCCATTTAAAATACCAACTAAATCATTAAAGAACCAAACAATTAAAAAGCAGCTTGAATCCATGTTTAAATCAATGTAATCCATTCTAAAATATTAAGAGAAAGCTTAAAACCATATAAGAAGAAACATTACAAGAACTGCAACCAATTATATATATATATATATATCATATGGATGTCATATAAACCATAAAAAATATTTTTAAAATCATCAAGAAATTATATATTTAACATTTAATGGATTTGGCATAGGGAACAAACCTCAAACTCAAGGAGCAATACTTTTTTCGATGGAAACTCAAATATTCCTTTTTAGATTTCACGCAAATTCAAGTTCACAAATTTCATGAGGAAACCTTTCCCCTACGTACATATTTTCATTGAAAAATACGTTCAATGGGATCCCTACATATATGCTTATACTTTCACATATCCCTTTAAACTTGCACGCATATGCATTTCTCTAAAACTTATATAAGAAAACCTAGACCTAATGCATATATTCACACATCCTTGAGTGAATATATTTTAGTGGGGGACTTACATATATATATTCCTACCTATACATACACCTATATGTTGTCTTTGACTCTGGTCCCTCAAAACTGCTTCAAGGATGACCTAAACGTACTAAAAAAATACCAGGATCCTAAAATCACCGATGGAACCCAAAAAAATTTTAAAAACCTAAGGGAGAAAAGGAAAAAATCTTCAAATGGAGTTGGGAAAACAAAATTTTATAATATGATTTTCCTTCGGTGGAATATGTCGAAACATTCTCAAAGAAGACTCGAGAGAGCTATTTCAAACCCTAACACTTGAAAAGGGAAATAAAAATCTGGTTAACTCATAACATAGGGTTCGGTCAAATGAAACATGGTGATAGGGATGGTGAAAATTTTAAAAAAAAAGAAGAGGGTAAGATGAGGTCTTACCTTGGTGTGTCGACAAAAATACTAAAGAAATTGGGAGGAAACACCGATAGAGAGGATCTCTTAAGAGGGGTGGCGCATGCGGCTATAGAGGAAGAGGGGGAGAGATATCATGTGAGACACACAAGAGGATGTGAAAAGAAAAATAAAAATACGGAAAGAAAAATAAAGAATAAAATATAAATGAAGTAGAAATCGAAAAACATGCATAGTTTGTGAACGGTTTACCAAACTATTCACTGGCCACTTCTTAGGAAGAGAATAGTTACCCCTAGTCAGGCACACTGCTGAAAAAACCATACTCAAACTATTCCACTTGGCACTATCAACTCACAGATCTGAACCACATATTTTTCGCATTGTTTAATAAACCTTTTTAAAGTCTTGCACAACACCATTTACCAAACTAGACACCACACGAGTACTTCATTGTCACTAGTAACCATTTCTTCTAACCATGATATAGGTAAAATCCTAAATATAATGAAACTCCATCCCACCAACTATATGAACTCAAACCCACTCAAAAAATATAGATTATGACCAAAAATAAATAAAACAAAAGGGAAGTGTCAGGTCGGGGTGTGAAACCCATGCCCTCTATGAATCTAAAAATTTATCTTTGGTAGGGATAACTATTTATAAAGGTTCCTCACACATTTAGGGATTGGTATCTTGAAGATTTATTTGTTGTCATAACATTGGGGATATTAAATTTTTTTACCCCTTTGTTATTCTTAACTACCTCTAGTAGTTTCTCCTAATCCCTGTCTTCTGTTGTCGGTGAGACATTGACTATAGGCACCAAGTAACCCTATTGTGTACAATGATATATAAAATTATAAATTTCTATATATTTGTTCATGAGCCCAACTACAGCATCATCATGTGGGAGAACAATTTGGATTCCTGATACCTCTCATGAAAATTTCATCCAAAATTGATGTGTGCCCATAAGATTCCTATAATATTGTATTATAATCGGTGTATCAACACATTTATGTGTTTTGGTTACATGTTTTATGATGACACTATTGGGAACTAAGTATGTTGTGAATGAAAATTCATTTGAATAATTCTACTTATTATCCACCTCCCACTCTTCTAACTTCTATAGTCTGACTCTTCCCATACACTAGATATATGGGATAAAGTGAGAATTGGGGATCAATTTTTTGTTTATGAACTCATGTAACCCCATATAAGCCATCATCTAGTCCCAAAGTACATGTAAAGGCCCAAATACACTTAACAATTACATCCCCTGATGAATTCTTAGGAATTAATGATCTAAATTATCTTAAAATAGCGCTATTAGGTTAATTCAATGGAAACTTTCTTATTGATATACCATCATGAATGTTCTTATTCAAACAATAGTATGTGAATCACAAATAGAAAATTCACCTATATCCACAGTCAAAACCATGTCTATAGATGAAAAAACCATGGCTATAGCTTATAAAAATAGTTCTTCTTGATGTTTCTCTTATTTGCGTGTTTATAAATCCAAATATGTTGCCGGAGTTTTAATATTTTTATCCACATTTGTGAGAAGGTACAAACCAATTTTAAAAAAGAATCAAACAAATGGGAAGACAAAAAACTCTCTCCTGGAATTATGTCGGCCTGTAATGGTGAAGATCAGGAGCATCTGCGATGACCAGCTTTTACCCCTCCCCTGGAAGTGATCTGAGACCTATGAACAGAGTAACCTCTTATTCACAATTCACCTTTGAGACTAGAAATTCTCCCACTGTGTTCCTTTCATGCCAAGCATGAAGAACCTTCAGGTTGTTTTTCATAAACATTTTGCTTCTTCATATGGTGTATTCAGTAGTCCATGGTGTGAGACCGCATCTGAGAAGGTAATTGAAGACCATTAGAGAATCAGTCTCAATTGCATGAAGAGCGATATGCTTCTACATGAAAATGGTGAGACCACTGAGCAGAGTTCGTCGGGGAGGAATGTGCCACTGTGGGAGAGTTCTTCGGGGAGGATGGCACCGCTGTAAGAGAGGGTTGCGCGGTGATATCATCGTGGAGATCGTCGGGAGGAG
Source organism: Viscum album (assembly GCA_963277665.1). NCBI lineage: Eukaryota > Viridiplantae > Streptophyta > Magnoliopsida > Santalales > Viscaceae > Viscum > Viscum album. Next base: position 350,948,783 of record OY728140.1, read on the forward strand.
GAGACGTCGTCGGGGAGGAGGGATGCGCGGTGATAGGGATGCGAATCAGGGGAGGAGGACGAGGGTTGCATAGTGGAGGAGATGCAGTTGGGGAGGAGGGTTGCATGGTGATAGGTCTATGAATCGGGGGAGGAGAGAAGGGATGCGGGGATGATGAGACAACGTCAAGGAGGAGGGTTGCGCGGTGATAGGGGTGCGAATTGGAGGATGAGGAGGAGGGCTACAGATCGAGGGAGGAGGAGGAGCCCGATACAGATTGGGAAAAAATGACACCCGCGGTGTAATATTTATTTTTCCATGTAGATTGAATTAAATCGTGGTAATAAAAAAATCTATAGCCACGGACCTATAAAACTATGGCTATAGGTCCGTGGCTATAGCCCAAATTTTTAGTAGTGGTACGGCCTGCCGTCTCCATAAATGGTGTTTTCCATATCATATATCAATCTATTATAAATATTTATATTCCAAATATATATGATATTTAAATCAATGATTATATTCTGGAAGTATTTAAATCATTATCTAAATGATATGATCAAGAATAACAAGTTAAAACATGTACAATAAAGAAAGCGATTATTATCCAAAATGTTCAGTTGACATTGAAATCATAATTAAATGGGTAGTATAAAGTCATAATGAATCATGTATGATATAATAAATATGAATATGGTTTTGGTATAATTTAATAACATACTAGGGTCATTATACAGGAGGTTAGTCATACCCTCGACCAAAGGAAAGTGCAAGGTAAGGGGTTTCTTATCTCACTTTTAATCCTGTGATATTTCCATTGTTCATCACTTATTTGTTGCATGTGGTGTATTGTGTACTACAATTTGATATATATTATCATGGTTCTATTTATATTCATGGTATTCTGTGATTCAATTGGTGGTTATTGACTATTGTTCATATGACTCTATTGATTACAATTAGGAAAAGGTTAATTTCACAATCTCTTTATTATCCGAGGTTGTTTTTATGTAAGTATCTACTAGGACCTCTTTATCATCCAGATCCGTGTTTTCTTAAAAATACATTTCAATAAAAAATTACTATGGGTTAAAGTCATTTACACCTTTATTTGACCTTATATGTTTTGAAAGGAATCTTTCGGTCATTTTCCAAACAAGGTACTTTAAGACCTTTTCGACAAAATTAAGGTAAGAATGTATTTTTTAACTTATACAGTGAATGTGGATATTTTATGCCATTATAACATCATCAAATCTTCCCTTAAAATCTTATAAGAATATTTTCAAAATAAATGTTTTCTTTTATAATTATGAGACTCTTAAAATTGTTTCAAAATACAAAGAGACATTTCTCTCAAATATTTTTTATTTGATCGATGTCAACATCCTTTGATGGATTTTACACTTTACTGAAGTTGATTTATTATGATACAAATCTTCCATATTGTATTTATGTTTTTGATATATGTTTGACTATGGATGTGTTATTTTTATACCATTCATGGTTTATGGTTAAAGTATTGTCTTTTCGTATGCTAGTTTTAATAAGAATGTGTATGTTATGTTTCAACCTTTTCATATGAGGAATGTATTGGACTTAGTATGTGATGGGTGGAGCCTGCTATAGCTCCTTGATGTAATTATAGGTCTCATGAGACAACTAGGCGTGGAATTGGCCGAGGCCTTTCCCAATTTGATATATGGTTTTGGTCGAGGCCTAAATCATTTTTAGAAATCTTGGAAGAGGCCTTGAAAAAATGATTCAGAATGTCCGGCATTATACATTCCCTCATTCTGAAAATAATATTGATTGTTCATGTGGTTATTAGACTAGTAGAAAACTCATTACTATGTTTTATTATGGAATTATTTACACAACTCATATTTCTTCCATAAAGTGTTCATGTTTATTATTTGTAAAGACATGTGTTCTTAAATATACACCATGCCTATTGTTTATGTTATCTCCTGCAGTATTGTGTACCCTTACTGAGCATCTGAGCTCACCCATTTCTTATGTTTTATTTTCATAGGATATGAAGAAGTTAGTTATGAGTTACTTGTAGGCATAATCTACGATGATTGAATGTTTCTAATGGAATAAATTAATGTTGTTTTTTTTAAAGTTGTAATGTTGAACTTCATTTATGTAATCAATTTTCCAAGACTACTAAACTGATCGGTCCTTTGATACTTGATTCCTTGTATCATGCCAATGTTATGTAATAATGCACCAACTTTGGATAACTAGGTTCGGGGCATTACAGTTAGTATCAGAGGAAGTTTAGTACAAACCTTGGAAACTAAATTTAGATAAACTCTAGGTAGAGAACATTACCCTTAGATAGACATTGAGGATTAGTATAGAAGAACTTATTAGAATTTTGGTATTGTAGAGATTTTTTGAGTTTTCCAAGCAATAAATCCCTGTCTGGATACGAGCAGGTAGAGGCGGATCTGGCACAGATGTACCTAGGAGGGAAAACTCCTATAAGGAGTTTCAGGCTTGACCCAGGGTATCCTGGTACACGACAATTGGCCTTACTGCACTCTTGGTTATGACACTCCTAGGGGATATTCTTAGGATAGTTCTCATTTTATATACAAACCATTTTGAAGGGTTTATAAGTAAATACTTCCTCAAAGAAAACATTTTACGATTATAGATTATATGAATAATCTTTTCAATTTATGTTAGGTATTTTCCAAGTATGGAATTATGAATTGTGATTCATAAACTAACCTAGTTTATGCCATTATTTATAAATGACGCCTAGTAGAAGGAATGATAACTCAAAAAATACACGTGATTAAAAGATTAAGAAGGATCATATAGTTCATGGTATTAAGACAACATTTAGAAGGGAAATAGTCTCCCACGTATTCTCATCATTTGAAGAAATAGTATCATTTGTTAATAATATAAGTAAAGAATTCTCTGAGTCCTGTGTCTTTGAAGGAAAGAAAGAGAAGCAATGGATGGAAGAGAGAAAGATGGATAAAGGGAATAGGGGAAAGAAGAATTTTCTCATATGTGATAACTGTGGAAAGAATCACCTTGGTAAATACTTGAAGGGAATGAGAGTTTGATATAAGTGTGGAGAAAAAGGAAACCAAGTACATGACTGCAAAGGTAAGAAAAAGGTTTCAAATGTACAATGCTTCTTCTACAAGGAGTTGGGACACTACATGAATCAATGTCCAAATCATCAGAGTATTCCCCAACTGATGCTATTGGATAATAATCAAGTTATGATACTACCACAAATGAAGAGGAATAATTAGTATTGTTATGTTGTTATTAAAGAATTATGTAATTTCAGTATTGTATCAATGATGTACCATTTATATGAATTATGGAAATAAATAAGGATTGTACATCAGTATTATTTCATTGAGTATTTGAGATTATATGGTACTATGAAAAGTGACTCAACAACAAGTTAATCTTTTTTGAAAAATACATGGTTGGAGGAAAGATAAACCTTAATATGGTCCTAATACTGAGATAGTAATTTTGGAATAAGGGATGGTTGATTTGGATAAATTATATTCGATATTCTTGACTACTCTGAAACTAATTAATTGTTTTTTTATTTCATTTTTGTTGGAGTATAAAACATTTTTGGATATAAGGAGTATACCCAATATTCTATAAATAATAAGGGAGAATGAATGTAATAAATAAGGTTTTATTGTAATTCAGGGTATTACCATATTTTAACAAAATACATGATGAGGGTATTCACATGTTATTACATGGAAAAAAGGATCTATATTGTGTTTAGATTTCTCATAAATTTTGGACTGTGAGTTTGGATAGAAGTATTTTGGATAACTATAAGGGTTGGAGTGGATTAAGTTTAACTTTGGATAGTATTGTTTAAGGGTAAAACATTTCTTATGATTATTTTTGGAATATATTCTAATACTATAGTTTTAGGAAAGGGACAACCTACAGGTCGGGCGATGACCCGCCGCATCGGAAAAAGCTGCAGGAATCGAACCCACAACTATAGTGCGACATGCCTTTATTACCTACCACTAGCCTATAGGAAGTCCCGGGTTATTACAAAATATTTTTCTTCATTTAAATGGTATGTATTAATATTTGGAACCTTATACGATTAGGAAAAATATAATATTTTTGAGTTCTGTTATCTTTTGGAGTGAAATATGGTTTTGTGGTAGACATTAGTTGAAGGATGAAACTCTACTTGTCAAGTATATATATATATATATATATATATAACTTATTCTATGAAGAAATAAATTCTTAAACTTTAGGGAAGGGATATTAAAACCAAAAATGTGTTATCCTAATACTGTATGTTTCGTTGAACTGATGATATTTGAAATCATCATAGATCAATGGCTTTAAGGCCCTCAACTGTACACTTGTTTGTGATTGATGACCTCAATCCCTCCCTATAAATATTTACGTTTTCCTCCAATTATATTTCTATAAATTCCACCAATTTTATCCTATTCGAGATCATAATTTGGTGGTGACCTTTTCATTTGCCTTTCGTCTTATTACGTCTAAATTTTATTAACCCTATTTCCAATGTGGGTTTTCCACAAAGGTATATTCTATTTTGAACCTTTTATTTTCAAAAAACAATTTCAAATTGCGAGGACACAATTTATTGAAGGAGGTGAGAATGTAACACCCCATGATTTCATAGTATGATATTTCTCTAAATTAATTCAATAACTTTCACTACACGCAACACCGAGTTCAAATGCACCACGACTTACTAAACTAGACATTAAAAAGAGGTTATGAATAGTATTAACTAAATTTTAAACTTTATATAATCCTTATAATTTTATAATCCATATCATGAGTTTCTTAGACAAAATGTAAGAACAAATTCATTTTTTTTATACAAAAGAAGTATTTTTCAAAAAAATGCAATTTTACCACCTTTTAATGGAGAACCCTTTTTAAATGAAATATTTGAAACTTTAATATATTAAATTTGAAAAAATAAAATTCTTCTTTAGAATTGGTACATAAAAATATAGTTTTAATAAAGTTTTGGAATTTTTCTGATAACTTCCATATTTTGATGAATAGTGAAAAATACTAAATTTTAATTAAAAACAACTTTTTAATCAAAATAATTTATAGTGTTAAGTTATATTTTGAGTGGTTTTACAGTATAATTAGATTATATTTTTACCATTTAATCCAATTTTGTTCATTGGATGTAATTTCACATTTAAACTGGACATAAATAAGTGTCAATCTTTTGATAGTTATTATTTTATAAAAACACGTTTTTTTACAACGGGAATTAATTTTAAATTAATTTTTGCCACTTCTGTGTTTTTAATTTGGAAAAATAGATTCCATATTTGGAATCAGTATGTTCAAATTGTGTAAATAGGTAAATTTTATTTTTATAAATTTTAAATATTAACTTCAGTCAATATTTTATTTACCATGATTAAAAGGTAAATATAGTAAATAAGGGTAAAATATAATATTATAATAATAATAAATTACCCTAAAATGTCTCATAATCCTATGGGATGATACATATCCGACCACGAGCATCCTGGGGTCGAATTTGGGACCCCAAGGATCCACATGGGAGTAACAATGACACTTTATATTAATTAATTTAAAGTAAAGACAAAAAAGACATAAACAAATATATTTTAGTGAATCAATTTTTATATGAGGTTATATAATTGATCTATTTGACTATAAATATTCATTATAAATAGAAAAATATTTCCTACATAATTTTATCTTATTTATAATTTTTAGACATTAAATAGTTAAATTTATTTATGTCATAATGATGATGCATTAATTACCTTATTAATGAAAGAATCAAATAAATTTTATTATAAATATTAAAATAAATATAATTTCAAAGTTTTTATGACATCCTCTAATTTTATAGGTGAATATGACATATTAAGTTTTATTTAATGAATTTTTTTCTAAGTAATAATGTTCTTATGACTTTTACAGAAATAAATTATTAAATATTGTTAAAATTGATATAATTGAGTTTTTAAAATAAATTCTATATTATTGGATGATATAATATTCCAAAAAGTATAAGGTTTGGGAAAAGGACCTAAATAATATTATATGTGTCATTAATTAACCTATTGGGGTTCTCTGGGAAGTTTATAGTAAGATTATTAACCATATAATAAAAAACTACAAAGGGACATGGTAAAAGTTAAACTATTTAACTAAGAGTTAAATATAAATGATAAAGTTAATATGTTGACCTAAAACTTTCTAAAACCTATTGGTTGACAGGATTTATACCCAACCCCACCTTATACTCGAAATAAATCCTTTTTGAGCCTTTATAAACATAAAATGATTTTATTATAAAATAATATTTCATGTTTTTCCTAAAGTGACCCTCACCTCTTATAAAAGGGCACTTCCAATTATCTTAATTTCACACCTCCAAAGCCTTTTGGTTCGGCCAAACCCTACCAAAATATCCTCTAAACTATCCTCCCTTCATCCTCGAGTCCTTACTTAGGTCATAAATCCATTCTAAGGATCCCTTTTTATCAAATCAGGAGGAAGAACCCGAAGAAGAGGTTATAATTTCACCACCCTCTTTCAAGTTATTTTCTTCTTCCACTTACTCTTTCATTGTTATTACCATACCAAAATAATAAATCCAGTACCTTATATATGCTGTGATGTTATTATAAATATGGCACAACAATATTCATTATTCTATCCATCCAATGAATAATTATGTCCCCATGCGTGCGTACGTACGGCTTACCGTCTCCACGTTGTGGTGTAATATGTTTTTCAACACTATGTTATTGGATGGATATAATGATGATTAATATGTATATAAGTAATTAAAATAACATGATAATATATCTGTAAAATTAATATAACATCCAATTCCACACCTTTAAATAAATGATATTGTCGCTCGTACGTACATACGGATTACCGTCTCCACGATGCGATGAGATTCATTTCCACATTCACCATTCATCGATGATTATAAATAGATATATATTTAATAAGTATGTAATATTTGACATAATAATTCTAGTGGAGATATATATATATATATATATATATATATTTACATACTTACATATATCTTATTCACTTACTTCCGTTCAATACGATATGAAAATAGAAACAACGTTTATGTGTACGTACAGCCTACCGTCTCCATAAAAGGTGTTTTCCATTTCATATATCTATCTATTATAAATATTTATATTCTAAATATATATGATATATAAATCAAGTTTTATATTATGGATTTATTTAAATCATGATCTAAATTATACGATCAAGAATAACAAGTTAAAACATGTACGATAACGAAAGAAATTATTACCTGAAATGTTAAGTTACATGTAAATCATTATTAAATGGTTAGTATAAAGTCATAATGAATAAAGTATGATATAATAAATATGAATATGGTTCTAGTATAATTTAATGACATACTATGGTCGTTATATATATGATTAGAGGTACCCTCGACCAAAGTAAAGTGCAAGGTAAGGGGTTTCTTATCTCACTTTTAATCCCGTGAGATTTCCATTGTTCACCGATTATTTATTGCATGTAGTGTATTGTGTACCGCCATTTGATATATATTATCATGATTCTATTTATATTAATGTTATTCTGTGATTCAATTTGTGGTTATTGTCTATTTTTTATATGACTCGATTGATTACAACGAGGTAAGGGTTAATTTCAAAATCTCTTTATTATCCGAGGTTGTTTTTATGTAAGTATCTACTGGGACCTCTTTATCATCCACATCTGTGTTTTCTTAAAAATACATTTCAAACCATTTTTATTTTTGTTTAAAGTCATTTATACCATTATTTGACCATATATGTTTTGAAAGGAATATTTATGTCATTTTCCAAACAAGGTACTTTATGACCTTTTCGACAAAATTATGGTAAGAATGTATTTTTTTAACTTATACAGAGAATGCGGCTATTTTCCACCATTATAAAATTGTCGAAGCTTCCCTTACATGATTATAAGAATATTTTCAAAATAAATGTCTTCTTTTATAATTATGTGACTCTTAAAAAGGTTTCAAAATAGAAAGAGACATTTCTCTCAGATAGTTATGATTTCATCTATGTCAACATCCTTTGATGCATTTTACACCTGATTGAAGTTGATTTATTATGATAGAAATATTCCATATTGTATTTAAGTTTTTGAGATATGTTTGACTATGGATGTTTTATTTTTATACCATTCATGGTTTATAGTTAAAGTATTGACATTTCATATGGTAGTTTTAATACGAATGTTAGGTTATGTTTTAACCTTTTCATATGAGGAATGTATTGGACTTAGTATATAACGGGTGGAGCCTACTATAGCTCCTCGGTGCATCGGTAGGTCTCATGAGTGAACTAGACGTGGAATGGGTTGAGGCCTTTCCCAATTTTATATATGGTTTTTTCTGAGTCCTAAATCATTTTTAGACGTCTTGGCCGAGGCCTTGATAAAATGTTTCAGAATGTCCGGCATTATAAATTCCATCATTATGAAAATAATATTGATGGTTCATGTGGTTATTCGACTAGTAGAATACCCATGACTATGTTTTATTATGACATTATTTACTCAGCTCGTATTCCTGCCATAAAGTGTTCATGTTAATTATTTTTAAAGACATTTGTTCTTAAATATACACCATGCCTAATGTTTACGTTATCTTCCACTATATTGTTTACCCTTACGGAGCATCTGAGCTCACCCCTTATGTTTTATTTTCCCAGGATATGAAGAAGTTAGTTATGAGTGACTTGCTGGCATAATCTACAAGGCTTGTATGTTTCTAATGGAATAAATTAGTTTTGTTTTTCTTTTCAAGTTGTAATGTTGAACTTCATGTATACAATCTATTTTCCAAGACTACTAAACTAATCAGTCATTTGGGACATGATTCCTTGTATCATTCTAATGTTATGTAAACATTCACTGACTTTAGGTGACTAGGGTCGGGGCCTTACAACTAACCTTGGATAAAGTTATCCCTTTTTTATACTTACAAGAAAATCTGTCTTTATTTAGAAAAGAAAACCCTCAATATGAAGATCAAATTTTTATTCCTATCCACAAAACCCCTCGATCCGGTGCATTTGACTATCTGTCTCAGTATCCCCATGAGCCAATGATCAAGATGATCAGATTCTCCATCTTACTATCCTCAAAATCCCTCAATTGTAATCACAATAATTAGATGCAATAAGAAATTACAAAACAAATATTAAGGAAATAGATTGAAAAAGGTTTCCTTAAGAATACAAAACACCAACACAACTACAAAATACTAGGAACAAATGATCACTCTTTTTAATATACAATGATCTCACACAAGTTATAAATTAAAAATGAATCAAAAATCCCTCAACAACTCCAAACACTTGGAATGACTGAGTATTTATAAGCAAATAACCAACGGTAATATTTCCTTCCCAATTGTCATATTTTCTACAAGTATGTCGTAACAACTTGGAAACCTATAAATTGAGAGCTCCTACCTCTCTAGAATAATATAATTTCCATCATTATATTGGATTATGCCATAACAGTGTAAAATTATTCCTTACACTAGAATTATTTTCTCTTAATATGATTATAAACTTTAAGTTAGTTTGATGGACTTCCTTAAAAATTTCATTAAGATAATCTACATGAGGGTTAGTCTGATGCCCATCGGTACTGATTTCAGTATTATTATTTAAGACCTTTTCAATATGATAGTTACAAAAAAAACTATAACATATGATCTGATAAGGGTGGATCTAATGTTTAATGGTCTTATACTCATTACGATAATCATAAGGAAGAAATATATATTTATTTTCATAATTCTTTAAAACATATTATAAGTATGTTAAATAAATATGTTTTCAATTTACAAACATATTATAAGTATGTTAAATAAATATGTTTTCAATAAAAATACTAAAAAAGTTTGTACATGACAAGTTTGTAAATTGGTTTTAAGAAGGTGCTTGTGATTTCCAAAACAAAAGGAATGGAAAAGTGAGAAACAAAAATTTATGACTCAATAATCTTCCCTTTTTTTGTAAATCACAAACCAGAAGACATAATTGTAACAGAACTTTAAAAAACCAATAGTCCATATATTTTATGTACATTATATTTATATTTTAACATTAAACCTTAAACCCCCCCCTGAGTTTATAAGTTTTCTAAATACGACCGAGAGAAAGATATTGATTATGTTTAATTATCCCTTAGGATAAAATATCCCACTAAGGATCATATTATCCTCCTTACAAAAATGATTCTCCTTTTGAAAAATATTTTCATTATAAATAATTTATCTCCCTTTATTATAAATATGTATCTTTGGAATAACCCTCCTTTTTAAAAACTAACTCTTTGAATAAGAAAAAATATTCCCTATAAGAATATTTCCCCCCAAATAAATATTTCTACCACTTTTTATTTTCAAATAGATTGAGGAAAAGTCTTGAGTTTCCTGAAATTCTAGTGAGGGAAACAAAATACAAAACAAAATAACAAAATAACTAATCATCCATAAGAAAAAAGAAAGAATATTCTATTTGTAATGTTTTGTCTCAACAGTACTCTATAATTTATGATGATTTTGATGCTCACAAATACCCTTGTTTGTTTCACTAATGATTTTAATTTAAGTGTATTTCAGAAAATTAATATTCTTTTTATTTATTCTGAAATTATTTTCATGCTTTTAATTCATATGAAATATTTGTTAAATGTGTTTGGGATATGTTTTTGAACATTTTGGAAACACTATTCATACCCAATGTGGTTTAGAATGACGTATGGTATCAACCCTACGCTGTGTACAGTGCGTATGGATCGTGATACCTAATTTTTTCTTTAACCTTATTCTAGAAGAAGAATGTATGGTTTATCAACCCTACATTCAGATCATTGCATATGGTTAATCAACCTTAAGTTATCAGAAAAGTATGGTAAAATAACCTAACGTTTGGAAAGAGAAGAAAGTATGGTTAAAGAACCCTATGTAAGTAATGAACCTTACATTCTAAAGAGAAATGTATAGATTATCAACATTACATTTATGATCAACCCTAAATTTTCAACCATAAGTTCAAAACAAGAACGCTCCCTAGTTGAACACTACGTTCAGTATTTTTTCATTTTTTGAAGGAATCCTATGTTTTACTTTTCAACGTAAGAGATTTATTTTCATGATATTTTCCGTATTTTCTACAATGGACTTGACAGAGTTACATGATGTTTTAAAGCTCATTTTCAACCATTTTTGAGGATATTTTTGATTGCTTCAAAGAACCGAGTTTATCAGAGAAAATCATTCCTATTTCTAAGGGATGTTTTGACTCACTTGGTCAATTGAAATTTGAATTTATGCAACCAATCAGGATATAGTTTTGGATCTGAAATATTGAACAGGTCATCTGCTCTATATATTCCTTCAGAATATCTCTTCAAATATGTGTTTGGTAAGTCATTCACATACAGGACATCATTTTATTAAAATTATTTTTATAGTGTTATAGTGAACCAATGACTCAAGAAGAGGACTACATTTTGGAGATATACATGTTCTATCTTATTCTACTATAAGTTTTCGACTACACTATTTTTGGTTTCTATTATTAAATCAATGACCTATTGTGGAATCGGATATCTTGAAACTTATTTCATCTTGAATATTGTCTTTTTGAAGAAGAAGATCCATCAATTCTCAGTTGCGTGATGATGCAACTGTGAAGACTAGTCTGTTTCTACAAATAAAATCTCTTTTTGATTTATTTCAGTTTTGACTACTCGTACTTAGTTGGAGATGAGTGTCAGCTTCTCGATATAAGTTTTTGATAATCAGCTCTATGTTTAGGACTAGAAGACATGGTTTTTAGTCTTAATTGTAAAGGTGTCAACTTCTTGCACTCAGTTTTTGGAATTTTGATCTTGTGATAAGAGGACAAGACTAGTGAAATTCATCAATCTCACAATGAGATATTCTAGTGGAGTAGACTGTGGGGATATTTTTTCCCAAACCACTATAAAAATATATGCCTTTTATTTATGAAACACTAATTATTTGTGATAATTAAAATAGGGTCTTTAAATTTATAATTTTGGAAGATTTTTTGAAAAGACACAATTCACCCCCTCTTGTGTGTTTTTTATATTCTGACCTAACAATTGGTATCAAAATAAAGCCTTTAGATGAAACTATAGCTATATGGAAGTTTAAAGGTCTACACAAAGATGACAATGGATGATCCAATATAACAGATTTCCATGGTTCATGCTCCATACTTTAATGGTAAAAATTATGGGTGTTGGAAATCAAGGATGATCATTTATTTAAAAAACATGGATTTCGAGTTTATTAAAAGATTACTACACCATATAAGATTACTAAGAAACCAGAAACATGGGATGCTGCAAAAGAATTTGAATATGATATGAACTCCAAATCTATGAATTAAATTATCTGCAGTCTTGGACCAGAGGAATTCAATAGTGTCTCGCAATGTCTAATTGCATATGAAATGTGGAAAACTATTGCAGTTTCTTATGAAGGAATAGAAAATTTAAGATAGATGAGGTATGCAATAACAAAGCTGATGTTTGACCCCTTTAGAATGTTTGTTGGGGAAATTATTACATAGATGAATAGAATTATTACAAAAATTTTCAATAACGTTACAACCATAGGAGAACCCATCAAACAATATAATCATGCTTTTAAAGTACTAAGAGTACTATCTTTTAAATTGAATGATATATTTACTGACATTAGACAATAATAACTTGTTAATGATCTTGAAATGAAAGAATTAATTGGGACATTGATGATTTAAGAAGCTTAAATGGAAGCCAAAGATAAAGATCATAAAATAATTTTGAAAAAGGAGAACACTTCCCTAAAGGTAACATCTCATAAGACAGAAATAAAAATAAAACAAGAAGTTAGAAAAGAAAAGAATTCATCTTTATCTGATTCTGAAATGGAACTGGATCAATTATCCAAAATATTTAGCAAGTTTTAAAATAAGAAAATATGATTCATAAAGCCCTTAAAAATGTAGGAGAAAGACTCAAGAGAAGTCAGATGTTATGAAAGAAAAAAATTGGGTCATATCGGACCTAATTGTCCTCAGCTAAAAGATGAAAAGAGAATTCCAGATAAGAGATATTAGAAAAATGAAGCTTATGATCATAAAATAAAAAGAGAAATGAAAGGTACATAGAGTGTTTCTAAAGACTCCAATAGTTCATCTAAATATAATTAAGAAAAAGAACAATCAAATTTGAAATCCAATATGTGCTTCATAGATGAAGACGAAAAGGTACAAACCTATTACTCATCTAATTCTGATTCTAACTATGATTTGTCGAGTTACTCAAACAGTAAATTAGCTTCTCAATATTCTATATTAGAAGAAAAATATGACCCACTATTAAAAAAGAAAAAACCTTTAAATAATATTCATTATATTATTTTAGAAGAAAGAGATTACATGATGAAATAACATCAGGAGTTACTAGATAAATTTAACTCATCTAAAACAAAATTCCTTGGTCATGAGAATAATAATAAATCATTACAAGATGAAGTAGAAACATAAAAAAGTGATACTCTTTACTTTACAAATGGATAAAATATTCTGAATGAAATTCTTGGTAAGAATGAAATTAAAAAAGAAACATTAATTATACTAAGTAAGGGTGAAAATGTAAACATTGTAAGAATTATTTTTTCCCAAATTCAAAAAGTGTTACTTGTCATTTTTTTGGAAAAAAGGGACAAAAAAACTAATTGTTATTTAAAAAATCCTCAAATCGGTGGCATTAAAAGATCTTTTATTTCAAAAAAAATATCTGAAGCAATTGATATGAGTTATGGGAAAAAAATAAGAAATGGATTCTTAGATCTCTACAAGATAATACTGTCGGACCCAAGAAGATATGGGTACAAAAAAACATTTTTTTAAATGATTTTTTAGGTAAAAGGCCACAATAACAAAAAAAAAATTATTTGGTATATGGATAGTGGCTACTCAAGGAATATGAATTGATATTCCTCAAATTTTTACACGTTGAATCAGATGGATGGAGGTTTTGTCACTTTTGGTTATAATGAAAAAGGAAAAATAATTGGAATTGGAACTATTGGAGATTCAAAAATCATATCTAGAAAAAAGTACTTTATGTGCAAGTATTGAAGCACAATATGATTAGTATTTCTTAGCATTGTTTTGATGGTTTTCATGTTGATTTATCAAAAAATGCATGCTATATATTTAAACATAAATTAATTATGTTAAGAGCACAAATAACTGAAAATGTTTATACACTGGACTTACATTCCTAGTTTAAACAAAAAGTGGATTGTTTAATTCTAAATACAAATGAGTCATGGAGCTGGAATAAGAGACTTGGTCATTGTAATATTTATTCCTTACATAAATTATCTAAGAAACAGTCAGTTTCTAATTTACTTATTCTTAAATTTTATGATGATAGATTTTGTGATGCATTCCAATTTGGTAAGAAACACAAATCTTCCTTCAAATCTATTAAAAAATTTCTCCATAAAAACCTCTAGAAATTATCCACAGGGATTTTTTTAAACCATAGAGGATAGAAAGTTTGGCTGCTAAATTATATTTTTATGTTTTAGTTGATAATTATTCTAGATTTACATTGGTTTATTTTCTAAATCTTAAGAGTGATGTTTTATCTGTTTTTGAATTTTTTTTGTAAAATTGTTCAAAATAAAAAAGGTTTCAAAATAATTTCATTAAGATGTTATCATGTTGGTTAATTTGAGAATCAAGAATTTAATTTTGGTTTCAAATCTAGTTATTAAATATACCTTCTCTACAGTAATAACACCTCAAAAAAATGGAATTGATGAAATAAGAAATCAAACTATTAAAGAAATAGCTAGGACTGTGCTAAATGAATACAGTCTACCTACTTATTTTTTGGAAGAATCTATAAGAACAACCTATTATGTCATGAATGAAATTTTAATTCATTTTATTTACAAAAAGACACCTTAAAATCCATGGAATAAAAGAAATCCTAAAGTAAAGTACTTTAATGTTTTTGGATGCAAGGTGTATATCCTGAACACAAAGGATAATATTGGTAATTTCGATCCAAAATCCGATGAAGGAATATTTTTGTGATATTCTTCTAATTCTAAATCTTATAGAGTGTTTAATAAAAATTCAAGGATTGTTGGAGAATTATTTCATGTGAATTTTGATGAAACTAATCCTTTCATTAAATAAAAATATCAAAGAGATGAAGTCACTGACTCTTTTGATAACTAGAGACTTTTAACCTCTAAAAATGATTTTGAAGATGATATTAATAAAGTTCATCCAAGTTAAGAAGAACATGAAACTGAAAAACCTGAAAGTGTTCTACCTAAATAGTCTATAATTATAAAGAAACACCCTTTAGAAACCGTTATAGGAGACCTAGACATAATAATAATAACTAGAATAATCCTAGGAAACCAAGATGAATTCTCTACCTTTATATCTCAATTAGAACCTAATAATATCGAATAATCCTTGGAAGATGATAGTTGGATGATAGCAATTAAGGAAGACTTAAACCGGTTCAAGAGAAATAAATATTGGGAACTAATAGAGAGACCAACCAACTATCTAGTCATAGGAACCAATCAGGTTTTTGAAAATTAACAGAATTATCAAGGAATCATCACTAGAAATAAAGCAAGATTAGTAGCCAAATGTTATAATCAGGAAAATGTATAGATTATGATGAGACCTTTGGGCCAATATCTAGATTAGAATCCATAATAATCCTTCTAGTTTAGGCATCTCATATGAATTTTAAATTATATCTGATGGATGTTTAGCCTGCCTTTTTAAATGGTTGTTTAATTGATAAAGTTTATGTTGAAAAACCACATGGTTTTAGAAATCCCCAAAAACCCAACTCTGTTTTTAAACATTCTAAATCTCTCTATGTCTTTAAATAGTAACCTAGAGGTTGGTATGAAAGATTAAGTTCTTTTCTTTTGAAAAATGGTTTTACTATTGGTTTTGAAGATCCAACAATTTTTAAGAAAAAATTTTGTTCTAATATTTTATTAGTTTAACTTTATATTGATGATGTTATTTTTGGTTCAACTAACAAAAATATTTATCATGATTTTTCAAAATTGATGCAAAAATAATTTGAAATTTGTATGAGGGGAGAATATAGTTTCTTTTTAGAATTTCAAATTTATCAAAAGGATTATGGAAATGTATTAAATAAAAGTAAGCATATTGTATATTTATTAAAAATGTTTAGTCTTGAAAAATAAAATACATATACAACTCCTATGCATACTAATATAAAACATTATTTGGATGAAGCTGGGAAACCAGTAGACAACAAGTTAAATAGATGTATGATTGGAAGTTTGTTATATATTATTGTTAGTAGACAAGACATTATGTTCTCTGAATGTATTTGTATTATATCTCAATATAATTCAAAATAATCCTATGTTAATCCTATTAAAATAATTTTTAGATATTTAAAATGAAATATTTTTCAATATCTTCTTTTCCAAAAAACATATGATTTTAATTTAATTTAATATTCAGATGATGAATTTGGAGGTTGTAGATTAGATAGAATAATTACCTCAAGAACCTGTCACTTTTTAGGAAAATATTTAGTTTCATGGTCTAGTAAGAAACAACACTCAATTGTTATATCAACCTCTGAGGTAAAATACGTGTCTACTGGCAGTTTTGTGTACAAGTATTGTGGATTAAAAACACTCTACTATAATTTGGACTAAATTTTAATATTATTCTTATTTTATGTGATAATACTAGTGTGATAAGTATTTCAAAAAATTCTATAAGTCCTTCCAAGACTAATCACATTGATATAAGGTATCATTTTCTATGAGATCATATACTTAAAAAGGATATATCTTTAGAATTTTTTAATTTTGAAAATCAATTAGCTGATATTTTTACCAAACCACTTCCAACTACTAGTTTTGATTTTATTAAGGGGAGTTGTGTTTATTTAATTTTTAACTAAGTGTTCTTTAATTTTGTGATAATTTATCTCTATTAAATTTTGTTTAGTGATTTACATATTTTTATTTTTTGCTGTTTATTTGTTTAAATATTTTTTTTTTGTTTTTTTAAGTCACATTTTTTCAAAAAAAAAACATAATTGTCTTACGTAATGGAATGAGAAACAAGGTGATATTAGAATATTTTTTCCTACCAAAACCTTTCTTATTCCCTTACCTTTCTATTTCTCAAATAGTTTCATCTATTGAATCCTTCATCTACCTTAGAAACCCTAGAACTTGAGAACCTCAAAGATTTCGATTTTTAAAAATTGTAAAAACCAAGAGAACTGATGAGTTTGAACCTAATGACTCAAAGCATCGGTGATTTTCTTCAAGAAATATTCTGCATGGAAAAGTTGTTGATTTCAAGTGGTTGTATGAGATCAGTTTGTTGCTTAATAAACCACTCGCATTTCAAAGTATGAAATTTTTTTAACAAGGTAAATAAAGAATTCATTTATGAGATAGAGTTAAAGTATCTCTTTAATAGTGTTCAATTCAGTTTTGGTGAGACTGAAGACACTATTTCTGAAAAAATAGAGGACAATGAGTTTTTGATTTCCTAGCTGAATTTTTAAAATTTCCCCATCAAAGTGTTTTTCATTTTGATCTACAATCTATTGTAAATAATGATCACAAGTTGTGGAAATTATGTTGCTTCTTTTTAGATCAAATCCAATCAGAAAGATGTTTGTTAATTATCTTTAGGATGATCAAAAATATTTGGTTCAACTTATTTAGACTACAATATCCCCAAGAGTAGTTGAGATGAATAAAATTTTATATACAGACAAGTTTGTTTTTTTTCATAAGTGAAATAAAGATGAAATTTCTAAGCTATATGTTGAGGTATTTGTGCTATTTTTTCAATTAGAGGCTCGTTTGTCTTTTTATCCTTATGGAAGAACACTATATTTAATTTTGATCAGAAATAATATGGTTTGTGTGTTCAGTTCAAGAGTTAAATTTCCTCCCAGTAATGTATTGAATGCAGGTACTCTTAGAAAATTTGGATGTTACAGGAATACAGTTAAAGGAAATATTATTCCATTTGGTGTATATGACCAACAAAATTTAGGAACATTTTCACAGGGGGAGAAAAGTGTTATTGGAAATGAATGGATTAGAAAACCCAGAGCTAAAGGAGTTTCCAAATATACTCATAGAAAATCAAGATTTGATGGTGAAGAAGAAGAAGTTATAGTGGAGCGGGTTATGAAACCAAGGAATAGAGAAGAACCACCTATTGAAGAACTTTTTTTGGGTTCAGGTGAAGCTACTAGATAGGTTTATTTGGAATAATTAGTTTTTGAAGAAGATCAATAGGTTGAAATTCATTTTCAAGGATTATAGGATGTTTCTATTCCTATTGTTCAGGAGGAATAGCTAGCCATTCAAGAAGTTATTATTCAAGAAAAAAATATGGATGTGGTTTTTCAAAAAGAGAAACAAATTCTCAGACCCGAAAATGTGGCTACAGAAGTTGTTGAGAATCAGGATTTCTCAGTTTTTGATCAATTGATTGAGAGAAAATAATCTGTTTCTAGAGACAAGACAGAGGATCTTGATAATTTATCTTTCTCTAGTGAAAAATAAGTTGAAAAATTAGTAGATAATTTTACTTCAAGTCCTTTAGAGATTGTGTTTGTTGGACAATCACAGAATCTAGATGAAGGAACATCTGATTCCATGACTAGTCATGTTGAATATCTTTTGATAATATTTAATAATGTTCAAGAAGAAAATTTTATTCTTAGGTAGGAGATGGAGGCCTCCAGGAAATATTTTTATGATTTGTAGAATTCATCAATGCCAAGGCTGGAGTTTGAGTCTCTACTGACTCAGTTTAGATAATTAAAATAAAATTTAGTCCCAATGAAGGTTTTTGATGCTTTCAAAAGAGATATGTTAGCTGAAGTTGGAAAATTTTGATCTGAATCTATTTCCAAAATTGATTTTGCATATATGAAGTGGTATTTAGGAAGATAATTTGATTCCATTAAAGGAAGTATTTCTCAAGACAATTCTTCTACCTTTTACCCTTCAACATCTCTAGATTTAATAAGATGATTTCAAGCAATTTCAACTATTATGGATGACATGAATGACCATCTATAGAACCTTCAATGTAATATTTCTCCATTATCATTTTTATTGGATAATTAGTGATATTTGATTGAGAGACTGACTTTAGGTGAACCCAATAACAAGATTCTTCTCAAAAAATTCACAGATAAGTTAGACCAATTTATGTAGAAATAGGAAAGTTTTCATGACTTTTTAAAATTCAATCTTGTTGAAAATCTGTATTTTAGTCAAGATTCTAGAGTTTTTTATTATGATGTTGGGATATAATATTATGAAAAGGTTGCGGGTACAGATGGAAGAGCTGAAAGAAGTGTTTCATGCTACTCAAATTTCTACATCACCAGAAACTGAGCCAAACCCTAACCAAACTCTTTTACCCTAACCACATAAGTTGGATAATTTCTTTCCTAGTCAAACTGAATATTGTATTTATACGGATTTTGATTAACAAAATCTATTTATTCTTATTTTCTGGGATTTATTTGATATATATTTTTGTTTATTTCCACTCTTAGAAATCCAGTATTATTTATCTAAATAGAATATTCTAACATTCTCTTATTGTACTAGGAAAAATTATTCTTGTTTTAATCCTCTTTCTATAATTTCTTTTGGATATCACAAAAAGGGGGAGAAATTTGGATAAACACAACATTTACTTTTATCTAAATAATTATATAAAACCGAATTATGTTCCTTAAAATGATTTAAAAATTCTAAATTATGTTAATAATTTTATGGGTATTGTGATCATCAAAAGGGGGGAGATTGTTGGGAATGTATTGTCTCAACAATACACTATAATTTATGATAATTTTTATGCTCACAAATGACCTTGTTTGTTTTAAAAATGATTTTACATTAAGTTTATTTTAGTGAATTAATATTCTTTTTATTGATTCAGAAATTATTTTCAAGCTTTCAATTCACAAGAAATATTTATTAAAATTGTTTGGGGTATTTTTTTGACCATTCTAGAAACACTATTCATACCCTATGTGGTTTAGTGTAACGTATGGTATCGACCATAAATTGTATACAATGTGTATGGATTGTGATATCTATGTTTGTCTTCAACTTTACACTATAAGAAGAAAGTATGGTTTCTCAACCCTACGTTCAGATCAGCTCATATGGTTAATAAAACATATGTTATCAAAAAAGTATGGTAAAAGTATCTTACATTTGAAAGGGACCTTATGTTTAGAAAGAGAAGAAGTATGGTTAAAGAACCCTATGTAAGTAATGACCCTTATATTTTAAAGAGAAATGTATTCTTAATCAACATTACTTTTGTGATCAACCCTACACTGTCAACCTTACATTCAAAAGATGAACGTTGCGTAGTTGAACCATGCGTTCATTATTTTTTCATTTTGTGAAGGAACCCTATGTTTTAATTTTCATCATCGGAGATTTAGGTTCACGATATTTTCTGTATTTTTGGAAATGGACTTGATACAGTTACAGGTTGTTTTAAAGCTCATTTTCAACAATTTTGAAGGATCATTTTGACTATTTCAAAGAACTGAGTTTATTGGAGAAAACCATTCCAATTTCTAAGGTAAGTTTCGACTCACCTGGTCAATTGAAATTTTAATTTTTGCGATCAATTAGGGTATTCTTTTAGATTTGAAATATCGAAGCAAGTCATCTTCTCTATATATTCCTTTAGAATATATCTTCAAGTATGTGTGTGATAAGTAATTCACATACAATACTATATTTTATTGAAATTATTTTCATAGTGCTACGTCTAATGAATGAATCAGGAAGAGGACTACATTTTGGAGATATACATGTCCTATCTTGTTCTACTGTAAGTTTACAACTGATGTGTTTTTGTATCTATTATTAAAATCAAAGAACTCTTGTGCATCTAGATCTCTTCAGACATATTTTATCTTGATGATTATATTTCTAAAGAATAAGACCCATCAATTGTCAGTTTCATGTTGATGCAACTTTGAAGATTAATCTGTTTCAATGAATCAAATATCTTATTGATTTATTTGATTTTTGACTCCTCGTACTTAGTTAAAGTGGAGTGTCACCTTCTCAATCTAAGTTGTGGATAATCGGTTCCTTATTCAGAATTGAAAGACTTTGTTTTTAGTCTTACTTGTAAAGATGTCAACTGTCTGCACTTATTTTTTGCAATTTTGGTCTTGTGATAAGAGGAATAGACTAGTAAAATTCCCCAAGATCATAGAGAGAGCTTCTGGTGGAGTGGACTAAGGGATATTTTTTCCTTGAACAACTATAAAAAGTCGTGTCTTTTATTTCTATTTCCTCCACTATATATTATTTGATCATATGTGAAACACTACTTATCCGCACTAATTAAAAGGCGGTGTTTAGATTCATAATTGGGGAAGAGTTTTTGAAAAGACACAATCCACCCCCCTCTTGTGTGTTTTTTATATTTCTACCTTACACATTCAATCAATCAGAATTGGAAAACATGCAAACACTAAATGTATTTGGATTAAAATAATAATTCGTTAATAAAAAATAATATAAATTCCTTTCAAAAATAACGCACAATAGGATTTCAGAAATATTTAATCTTTCTTTATTAGAGACTTCAAAATGGATATAATTTTCTTAAACTCCTCATAGTATTCCTCCAGATTTTATATTCTTTCATCTTGAGACTGACCATTTTCTTCTTGAATTCTATATTTCTATAAAAATTATTTGTTTTCATCCTTCAAAACATCAAATGCATCTACATGATATTTGATTATAGTTATCTATAATTTCAAATATCAGATATTTTAATTAAAAAAATTAATTTATTTAGTATCATTATCAGTTTGACCATTCAAGACTTCCACAAACTTCACTCTTTCTACTATATCTTTTCTAAACTAATTATTTGATTCAGTGGAGTCTTTGAAAAACTTCTTCAGATATTCAAAATTTTATCATACAACTTGATATCAACATATATCTTATGAGACCAATTTAAAAACTTGTGGCATTCCTTTTTATGTTCTTCATAACTTTATTGTAAAACCGTCAAATATGCCTCATTCTGAATAACTCTTTTTGTTATCATTTTCAATGATTCTGATTTTTGAACAAGTATTTCATGAATCATGTCTCCTTTGGCTTCAAGATGTGGAAAATATGGAATTATACCTTCAATTATCTTTAAATATTGAATGATAAAATAAAAATCTTGATCAGTTATTGTATTCACTAAATTTGATTATTCTCTATCAATTTTAAGGAGATTCACTCGGCTAGTTCAAATTTTAGCTTATTTTACATTTACCTTATGAACTTTCGTAGGAATATTTACACCAGTTTCCTTATTATGAAATAATTCGATTATCAAAAAATTATCTTTATTAATATATTTCTTTACTTACATATGTTTCTTAGATGATTAATTGACTTCTTCTCCAAATATTCTTCTATTTCATCACATTGAGATTTTTATCTTTCATCGAATTTTCAAGAAAATTTTGATGATGATGACTTCGATGAATTAAAATAAAATATATCCGATTGAATTTCCTTCTCATCAGCATTTTCATTTCCTTCCTCATTTACATCCCCGTCATCTACATTCTCTCCATCATCTTCATCTCTATTATCTTCATTTTCTCCATCATCTTCATCTCAATCAACTTCCTTATTCTCATTTCCATCATCTTATTCTATAAAATACTATTCTATTTATTTTTATTCCTTTATTTCTTTTTATTCTCTATATTTACTTATTTTATCAATACCAGCAACATCTTCATCCATTTCTTTAAAAACATTCTCCTAGAGCTTTGCCTATGTTCTTAAATCTGTTTTCCTAGATGGTACCAATTCCGAGGGATTTTCCTGAACTACATGTATTGATTCTTCATTAAGAACTTTACACATTCCTTTATAATCCACCTAAGGAACATCATCATGGAAAACTATAGTTTCAGGGAATTATAATCAGACATCCGGATTTTCTTGAACGGAATGAGATTAAGGTAAATCAACCTTCTTGGAAGATCTGTCAATGTCCCTCAAAAAATATTCACATAGTTTTTCTTCTGATAACTTCTTCTTCTTATCCTCCTTTGTTTCTTCTTCTATGAAATTAGAAGCATGGATTCTCAATGATTTTTCTACTTCTGTGTCAATTCTGATAATCAAATCCCTTGGTTTCATCCCATATTTCGTCTTTATCCACTCATCCCTTATCTCGTTAGGAAATTTATTTTTTTCTTTACTTTCTTAGGTGGAGAAACATCTTTTTTCATTTTCTTTTTATGCTCACCCTTAACAGAATTCCTTTAAGGTTCTTCTTCTGAAGTAGCAGCACCATATTTCTCAATAAACTTCTTTAATTCTTTATCAAAACATAATCTCATCCTATTCATCGTATCATCACTTATGTATAAAATATGCATCTTCTTCAAACTTTATTTAATTATAATCATGACAAAAATTAGCGATTCAAAAAGTAATTTTCTTAATAACACTGGGAACACTATTATTTTTGAATTTATGGCTCTAAAATTCATGTTTTTATGGAAATAAGGATGAATATCATAAGATTTATCTTTCTTATACACAATAAATAATCCAAAACAAAAACATTATAAACATTGTGTGTATCTTGATCTCCCTTCCTTGGGATCAGAAACCCTTTCATATATAGATATATTACATGATTATTAAGTGTAAGATGCTTTTTTTAATTTTTAATAATGATCAAACAAATATTCTTTTGATTTCTTCTTATTGAAGTTTACATGATCATCATGATGTTTGTGTGATGGAAAAAATGCATCCCCTTTTGTGGGTATTCCAATCATACTCATAGCCTTCCTACAAGATAACATGTATATCTTGTCATTTATAACAGAATAAACTTTTTCAATTCCATATTCTTTGAAATAATAATGGATGTATAAAACATTCTAAAAGGATTAGGGTAGAAGATATCAGATCCTTTTTCAAAATTGTGAACATAAATATATTTCCATCCATGAAAATTAATAATCTTTTTCATAGAATAGTCATATTTTTTCATAAAAGGATCTTTCTATTAACCTTTCTCTAAAAATAAACTATTTATTGTAATCCTCATTAGAATCCATCATAATGAGAGTAATGTTAAAGAGGTGTAAGTAACAAATATTTTGATCTAGTATACTTAAGAGTAACATCAACTCGGAGAAAAAAGATGTGGGCAACCAATATGGGAAACATGGGGTCCCTCCTTTATATAGGCACTCAGTTGAGGATTCAACTTCCAAAACATTTCCAATAGTTGATATTGATACAATTATAATCTGATGGTTAAAAATCATCCAAATAAATATTTGAATTATATTTAAAATATCAAGGTTTTAAAATATCATATTGGAGTTGAATATGATTAAGAAAATTATAAAAAATGTATTTTAATTTTTTTATAAAACTATTTGTAGCAACAAAACTAAAATAACTAATCGTAATGAAATGGTGTAAGAAGTGAAAGAAAATTGAAGTGACTTTTGAAGATAAAATATCTAATGATATGAATAGCATGAACTTATTGGTTTTTACTAATTACAATAATTTTGATTATAGAACATTGAGTACAAAAGTTCTAAACATAATAGTTTTTAGAGAAACTAATTACGATATTTTTTTATATAAACAAATTTTTATTTTTTAAAATAGAATAACTTATTGCAATTTTTTTCAAATCCAAAAACATAATAAAAAAACATGGAGTCTGGAAAATTTCATTACATTTTCTGAGTCCAAAAAACTGAATACAAAAGTGATTTTAGAATTCTAAAATTTATAAAACTTACAATGTTTTTAGAAAACAACAAACATATGTACACCCCCTATAAAAAAGTGACATTATATAAGAATATGGGTAAAAAAATATGTAGATATGAATGATTTCTTTACATTAATCATTCCTAGATTCTGTTTAATGTATTCAAATCTATCAGAATGAAGAGGTTTTGTAAAAATATCAGCAAGTTGTTATTGTGTTCTAATAAATTGTAAAATTATATCTCCTTTTGGTGTGTGATCCCTGAGAAAATGGTGTATTATATCTATTTGTTTAACATTTGGGTTATGTATTGGGATTTTACTTAATGAAATGGGACTAGTATTATCACAAAGTTTTTTTGCTTTAGTAAAACTCAAGTCATAGTTAGTGAGTTCGTGTTGCATCCACAACATTTGAGATCAAAAAATTCCATATACCACATATTTGGATTCATAAGTGGAAATTTCTACTGAGTTTTTTTATTACATGACCAAGAAACTAATGAATCTAAAAAGATATGATATGTTCTAGAATTAATTTTCTTATCTATTCTATAACCACCAAAGAAATGATTCAAAAAAAATTAATTCAAAAACATTTACAGAAGAGTATAAAACTCATAAATCTATAGATCCATTTAGATGAAAAAAATAACATTACTACTTTTAAAAGAGACAATTTTGGATTGCCTTGGAATATTGAACATAAGCATACATACAACATTAAATTAAGATTACCAGATGTTAGTTAAAGTAAAATAAATATCATACCTCTAAATTACTTTTCATCAACTAGTTTTCCAGCCTCATCAAGATAATGTGTATTGGAGGTAATAATAGGAGAACTAATAATTTTATTATTTACATACCCAAACTTTTTAACAGTATATTTAACATACTTATATTGATATATATAAGTTCTTTGTATTTTTTGTGACATTTCAAAACCATAGAAAAATGTTAACTCATCCATCATACTCATTTCAAACTCATATTTCACAAGATCTGAAAAGGAATTTGTAAAATATTTTTGAGTTGATCCAAATATAATTTAATCAAAAAATTGTTTAATATTAATAATATTTTTGTTAAATTCTTTTATAAAAAGTTTTGGATCTGTATCTCCCTTAAAAAATGATTTCTAATAAAAATCATGTTAACATATCATACATGGCTCTGAGGGCTTGTTTAAGCCCGTATAAATATTTTGTATGTTTATAAACATATTTAGGATGTTTTTTATGTTAAAAATTATGGGTTTTTTAAACATAAACTTCCTACTGAGAATATCCATTAATAAAATCACAATTTACATCGATTTGAAAATGTTTTTAACTAAATAATTCGGTATAGTCTAATAAAATAGAAACAACATCTAATCATACTACTAGTGCATAGGTTTATTTATATCCTTTGACTTATTTTTTATTATAACCATTATCAAAAGTTCTATATTTATTTCTAATAATAATTCCATTTTCATAACATTTGTTTCTAAAAACCCATCTTACCCCAATTATAGAACTTTGTTTAAGGTCGTTCAACCAATGTCTAGATGTTTTTTCTTTCAAATTCATTTAGTTCATGTTGCATAGCCTTAATACAATCCTCGTCACCAAAATACTCATCTTGATTATTAGGATCATATTGGGAAGGAAAGATATGTCTTCTTTTTCATTGCTTAAGGATCTTCTAGTCCCAACTTGTTGACTGACATCAGAAATGATATTATCACTAGGAAGATTCCTATGAAACCACAAACTTCATGGGTTTTGAAAAGGGTGTTCTTCAACATAGGTTATAAAATCATCCAGAGGAATAACATAAAAAATAATTTCTTATGTTTAATTTGTAAGAGAAGAAGATTCTATAAAGGTTAAAAATAAATTTTTGAAATAACATCCTCAGATGTTGGTTGAGGTTGTTTAAAATCAAAAGGGTCGGATTCATCAAATATAACATGTACTATTTCCTTGGTACAATAATTTTTAATAAAAAATCTATATGCCTTAGAATTAGTAGAATAACCTAAAAATATTCATTCATCAGATTTGGGTGAAAATTTATGTAAGTTATCTTTCATATTCAGGATGAATAATTTTCAACCAAAAACTATTAAGTAAGAAACATTTGGTTTTCTGTTCATACAAAACTCATAAAGTGTTTTATTAAAAAAAAGTTTAATTAATAATCAATTTATAGTATAGAAGGAAGTACTAACCACTTCATCACAAAAATTTTTATCAAATGAGTATTCACTCAACATGGTTTTTATTATTTCATGAATAATTTTATTTCTTCTTTCAATAACACTATTTTTATAAGGGGTTTAAGGAGTTGAAAAGTTATATTATATAACTTTTCTTACTATATAAATTTTTTCAAAATAATAATTAACAAATTTTACACCATGATCACTAAGAATTGTTATCAAGGGAAGTTCTTTCTCATTTTTTACTTTTCCTACAAAAGGTTTTAGATAAAAAATCCTCACCTTTCTTTGTGGTAAAATAAACCCATTTGAATCTAGTGTAATCATCATCCAAGACATATACATAGTATTCTCCCCCTACAATCCCAGTTTTTGTAGGACTAAATAAATCCATATGCACTAACTATAAATCATCAAAATTTGAGACTTCACTAATAGATTTAAAACATGATTTACATTTATTATGTTATTGAAAATGGTCACAGAATTTATAAGAATCAAACCTAAGTTCTTGTAAATCCTTAACAAGTATTTTCTTAGTCATCTCAAATAATTTTATTAGGGTACATTGTACTAAAATTCAATTCCATAACCGATATTGGTCTTTAATTTCACTTATTCAAGGTAATTCCTATCTCTTAAGGTATTCTAAGTTGAATGTGTAACAATTCTCATGCTAATTAGAAGAAATATTAAATTCATCCTTGGAACTATGTATTAAACACATGTCATTCATAAATTTCACAAGGTAACCTTCATCACATAACTAACTAATTCTTCTAAGGTTGTGATTAAGAACTTAAATAAACAAAACCTTTAAAATTAATGCTTTACCAAGAATAAAAATGTTACCTACTATAATAATCTCTTCTTGAGAATTATCTTCGATAGAAACCTTTCAACATTTCATATTTATAATATTTTTGAAAAAATATTTGTTACAATTCATATGCCTTAAACAGATACTATTCATGTACGAATTATTCTTTTGGTTTCTAATTTCTTTGTTTTCTTCAAAAAAAAGCATTAGACTTTCAGCACCCAAACATTATTCGGTCCATTAATTTCAAAAAACAAATTTTTTGGAATCCACATCTGTTTAGAAAAATATGCCTTATGGAAAACTAGGTAATGGAATTTATTTAAGGAAAAATTATTTTTCCAATGCCCACCCCTTTTATATTTGGAGGAAAAGGAAAAATATTTAGGAATAATGAAATTGTTACTAAAAATATCATTTTTATAAGAAAACCCCACTCTGGAACTATTCCCATAAGGATGATTTTTTTTAAATTTTTTCAAAGTTTTATTTACTAGATGAAATGTTTTACAAAAGTTTCTTCATATAATAAATTTCATATTTTAGTTTTACAACTAAATTATTATTCTCACCAGTAAAAGTTTCAGAATTATGTTTATCAAAACTAGTTTACAAAAAAAATCCAGAAATGGTTTTTTATAAATCTTTTAAAAAAGGATCCTAATATAAATTAGCCTTATGAAAATCTCTATAAATATATGATATTTAATTTTTCAAATTATTTATCCTTGAATTATCCTTAATAAGTTTTTTTTTCTAACTTTGTAGTTTTCATTCTCAAGTTACTTATAAAATCATGATACATCGTCAAAATAAGGTATTGAATTATCTTCTATTGTGGTGGATTATTCATCAAAATATAATAAATCCATGTCACCAGGATAATTAGCATTATTAGAAATATTTTTAAGGTTCTAATTTGTTCATACCTTTCCACAAGACATTTTTTTACCAATGGTACATTTTCGAAAAGGCCTAAGTTCTTATGTCTATAACTTTCATTCTCATAAATATCTTCAAAAGAATCTCCTCCACTGGCACTCCAAGTGTAAGAAAAATTCAAAACATTCTTGAACTTAGATTTTTAATATTTCATTGAATTACATTCCAAATTTCTATCTTTTTTATCATTCCTCTTCAAGTAAGAACATTTTTCTCAATGTGTCTAGATTTATTTCATTCAGAACAAGTTACTTCATGATTCTTTTCAATTAAATCTTTATAAACTTTCTTATATATATATTGGAAATCATTCTTTCCAACTATCATGTTCATCCTTATTTCAAGATTTTCCAACTCATTTTCAGACAGTCTAGAAACACTAGAATTTTACTACACAATGAAAATATTCTTTCTTGAGGATTTAATAAAAAAAATTAGGAGTTTTAGATTTGGTATTAATAGTATTAGAAACAAAATAAATGCCTCCATTCTTCTTCTTTTGAATCTTATTATCTCTTTTTAATCTTCCCTAATATTTTATAAGGGTTCCAATTTGATTGTCAAGAGTAAGATTATTAAACTCTCTAGTCTCATCAATAGAATTTCTCTTTGATTACCACTCATTGAGAATGAGATCAATAATTTTATAAAAAATAATTTCATCATCCAAACCTTTATCAAAAATATCTTATAGACTATTTATAATAGTCATGAACCTCTAATTCATATATTCAATAGATTCACCCAGTAAAAAATAAAATTCTTGATATAATATATTAATATAGATCTTCTAGTTTCTATAACCTTTGATGTTACCAAATGAGTTACTTCCGTATTTCTCCAATTACTAATGGTATCTTCAAAAGATGATATTTGATTATAAATAATACTTTTCATGTAGCATAAAAAAAGTATTCCTTACTCTATAATTAAAATAATATTCTAGCTTCTCTTGATGTGTGAAATCTATAACCTCATTATCGGGAATTTTGTAATATCCAGATAACAGGACAAAGTTATCAACACCATTGTTTACAACTAAAGTCTTCATCGTGTCCCTCCAATTCTCATAATCTACACCCTCGAAAATATGAGGTCTATTAGGATTTAGATGATCAATGGATCTGACATTCATTCCTTCCATCATAAAAAAAAAAGATAAATTCTTTTCCATGAAACTCGTTAGAATACCAAAATTTTTGTAAACAAAAAGTTTATAACAAAAAATTAATAAACATGCAACATTTAATAACAAAAGATTTAGCAACTAAATGAGAACTGGAATAATCCTCTAATACAATTTTTTTATATCAATATGATTTATATTGATATTAGGATATAAATAATATATTCTTTATGGCTCTATTACAAGAGGGTGGGTGAATTTTAGTTTTAAAAAACCTTAGATTTTATGATTTTATCCTAAAAAAGTTTACAAAACTTTTTAAGTAAAGAAATCATATTCGAATTTGTCCCTCAGTATGATAATCAGAGTATCATAATCAAAATTTAATTAAATATATTAGAGTTATTGAATCATAATTAAAGTTAATAAAATTTAATCAATGTAAAATATTATAGACACTATGGATCTGATTAATCAGAGTGTAAGAATCCAGATTAGATTAATTATGATAAAACACATAGTAAATAAAGATGAATATGATGTTTCAATTTATTTAATATAAATGTAGCAGAATAGTTTCTTGTAAAGAAACAAGAAATACAATATCAACATAATGTAAGAATGATTTATAGATATTATTAAAATATTACACCTATTTTATCCATGAGATTAAGGTATCCACTAACCTCGGATAAAGGTATCCCTTGTTTTATACTTATAAAAAGTATGTCTTTCCTTACAAAGGAAATCCCTCAATACAAACATTGGGTCTGTCTTCCTAGTCATAGAAGCTATCGATCTGATTGATCAGATTCTCTGCCTCACAATCCCCATGATCCCTCGATCAAGATGATCAAATTCTCCATCTTAATATCAATATAATCCTTTTATCATAATCACAATAATCAGACACATAAAGTAATTACAAAACAATTCTTAAAGTGACAACCTGAAAAGGTATTATTAAGAAGAAAAAACTCCCAAAAATTACAAAATACATGGAAAAATATGTTCAGGCTTTTTAATCATCAGAGCTCTCACACAAGTGATAAATTTAAAACAAATCAGAAAGCCCTTAACAATTCCAATCACCTATAATGACCATACATGTATACGAAAATCCCTGATGGTGATATTTCCATACCAACAGTCGTATTTTCTCTGATATTTCCTTAATAACTTGGACACCAAAAACATGACAAATCATACCTCTATCATATAATATAATTTCTAGCATCATATTAGATTACACCATTACAATGTAAACGTATTACATACACTAGAATTAAGTTTTATTAATGCGATTATAAACATTAAGTTAGTCTGATTACCTTCCATACAAATTTCATTACAACAATCTACATGAGTTTCATTCCAAAACTCATTGGTATCAATGTCAGTTCAATTGTTTAAGACTACGCTGTTGTGATCGTTATGAAAAAAAAGGTTAACATCTGATCTGATAAAGGTGAGTCTGATATTTATTGGTCCTATACTCATTATGATAATTGTAATAAATAAATATAAGTTTATTTTCATAAATCATTAAAACTTATTCTAAGTATGGTAAAAGAATATTTTTTCTATAAAAACATACTAAAAACACTTCAGAAGTGAAATTTTAGTAAATATGTTTTAAGAAGTTATTTGTGATTTCCAAAACAAAAGGAATGGAAAGTGAGAAATAAAAATTCTAACTCAAAAGGATTCATGTCTCCAATGCATTAAGTATGGTAGGAAGATATCAATATGATCTATGTGACTACCATTAGATGTAATTCAAGACTATCCTTAAGTATCTGAGGAATTATAAAGATATATTCCTAGTTTATGGAGTAGATAAGTAACTAGTTATCATAGGATATGAATATGCTAGTTTCCAAACTGAGCAATGTGACATGAATTCTCAAATGAGATACATCTTCACTTCAAATGGATGTTTTGTGAGTTTGAAGAGTTCAAATAAAGCTATGGTCACAGATTTTATAGCAGATTCCATGTATATTATGGTTACTAGTTCAGCTAAAGAATCTTTATGGATGTTAAATTTTATCCAATAACATGACGTGGTGCCTAGTATTAAATATCCTATCACCCTATATTGTGATAATACTATAGTGGTGGATTTTACAAAAGATCCAAGGTCGCATCAGTGGATGAAGAACGTACATCGTAAGTATCATATATTGAGGGATTTTTCATAGAGAGGTGAAATTGAAGTGATCATTATTTCTATAGAAGAGAGCTTGGTGGACCCCCGGACTAAAGCCTTGACTCAGTAGAAACAAGACTATCATTTGAGGTATAATTGACTAAAGGTCATGGGAAGATAACTCTATTCCAAGTAGGAGTTTTTTGTATTTGGTGTCCTAGAACTAACTATTTGTACCTTGATTACATAGATATTCAATGTGATCAATTATAATAATGCTTCTTATTACATATTGTTAGTTGTTATGCATGAATATAATGTACTAATGTCGTAGATTATACATCACATTGATAAGGTCATATAAGCTCCCTACTATTATGAGATCCTTGGTGTTCTATGATGATATTCTTAAATAATTTTCTACAATTGGATAAAATAATATGATGGGACAAATAGTACATATAC
The DNA here is from genome assembly GCA_963277665.1 of Viscum album. Taxonomy (NCBI): domain Eukaryota; kingdom Viridiplantae; phylum Streptophyta; class Magnoliopsida; order Santalales; family Viscaceae; genus Viscum; species Viscum album. The sequence continues at coordinate 350,981,506 of OY728140.1, forward strand.
TTTTAGGTGTGAGGACTCATAATAATATGAGGATTCTCCTTATTAATTTCACACCATGCAATCTCCATGATGGGAGATATGAGAGAAAGAGCCGCCAAAATGAATTCCCCATGTTTTGGTGTCATCTGATATTCTTATCTACGAGTGTGTGTGAGGGTCCTTATAATTTAAGATTATTATAATGCATGTTACAACTAGTTCACTTAGATATATTTCATAAACCATGAAAATAATAGTTCAAGGTGAAGTTGGATACGTTGGGTGCGTCATGAGTGACATTCCATTAATGGATATGTGATTGAAGGATTTTTCCCTTCCATATTTTTGGAAGATTCTATATAAGAACTTTTATTGGTATGGAACCATCACATTAAATTCCATTTCCATTATGTAACAGGGTTTTTATTCCAGATAATCAAATAAAGACATTTTGAGCATATATTGTGGTGATAAGGATGTGAAACTTTTTTGATGAGATATTATGATAAAGGGATTATATTAAATAGTGAGAATTTGTATGTGGTTTTCATCATTGCGACATTAATTTCGTTATCATTACTTCCTTGACTCATTGCTAGGAAATATTCTTGGAATTTAGGAAAACCTAACAAATTCCAAAGAGAAATAATCCTTATGGGTCACACAATATGTGTTTCCATTGATCTTGATTGTATTATATTTGAATTTAATTAATGGAATAAATATGATTCTAAATACCAACTAATAATTTTATACACATTATATTTATCGTATAAATTAAATAAATATTTATTCTTCAGCATGTGAATAAAAATATATTTGTTTATTTTATTGAATATTTAGTAAATATTTATACACTGTTATGTGAATTAAATGTTTATTTATGAATAAAATATTTATTTGGGTATTAAATAATTATGGAGTATTTCGAATGGGCCAAGATTTCATCCATCTATAAAATAAATACTTATAAGATGGTAAATGTTATTTATCAATTTTTGTAAGTCTACACACAAAAAATAATAATAATAACATCATTATTATTATGTGGAATGGGGTTTATTAATGGTTTTGAATTTTTTTTAATAGCCTAGATGAAATTAAAAAATATTTTATCCACCCAAGATCTATAAATAGATGGTTATATCTATTGTGTATTGCATCCAAGATTCAGAATAGAGAATTGTTACACACAATGAATTATTTCTAGGACCCTCCTTCTCTCTCCCTCTTGAGAATGAGAAAAACAAGTTTAATTTACTCATGACTAAATAATGAGAAATAAAGAAACAATAATTAAAAACATCCAATTTTATGTGCTAGCACCCGTATATTGAGTGGAGTTTCTTGAAGATCATAATAGAATGTGTGGATCCCCTCCAAGGGGATTCTATCCTTGGATCCTCATACTGAAATGAAAGAAATCTAAAAGAGTTTTTTCAAATTATCAATATTCTTCAATGAAGAATGATCTTATGCTCAGGTATTCATTTCTGTAAATATAAAATAATTTAATTATAAATTTTTCCTGAAATATCCTCGTTCATGGTTTCAGGTAGTAATAATTAAACTAATATATCATCCACCACTGCACGCTTCTGTTGCACCTCGAACCAAAACTTTGGGTTCTGATAATGATAATATTATGGTGGAGGGCATCGTATCTGTTGTGAGTGAATGAAACTCATTTTCAAAGGGTCATGGTATGGTGATATCTGTCATTAAATAGTCAAGGTGACACCATGGGTGTCCGTGTGATATAAGATCCACTAATATTTTGTTCCTTGGGTAATACCATATGTGGAATTTGGATCAGGTTTTAGTTTGATTTGACACATTATAATTGATCTCAGGGATATCTCAAAGTGATCTGAGGGAGATTAATTTGATGAACCGTGTTTTTTCATGTGATTATGGGACCTAATTAATATTTTAGCGCATGTTTTAGGGGGTGAAACTGCATTTTATGACACGGTTATGGGGTTGAACCAGATTCTTCACATGATTATAGGATAAATTATTTTATAAAACATGTATATGGTGTTCATTAAGATAAAATTAGTAGGGAATGATATGAACTATATATTGGTGTTTGGGCTAAGATTTGGACCATACATTTATAGTTATTAGTGATAACACCAAGTTTGAGGTGATTTTTTCTTTTGAGAATGCATTAGTGGGTTTGAACAATCATCTATTATATAATTTGGTCAAAAGAGGTTGGAATGAAGTTCTTTATTAATGATGGACATGGTTAGAGGGGTACCATGTCAGGAGAATCATGTAGGATGTAGTTAGTGGGTCGATGGACCACTAGATGACCATTTTTGGTATAGAATTCCTATGGTGGGGAGAATCATGAGTTGGATTATGCCATATAATTTGAAGTTTTATAGTGGGTATAACTATAAGCCTTAGGCTGATCCAGTTGAAGAAACCATTGCAGTGAGTTTTGTATCAGTGTTGGTGTTTTTAGAGAGTTGGTGGCTTAGAATATGAAAAATATAGTGTATAGTGTCAAGAGTTATGCCAGAATAATCATTGTAATTGAAAGATGGAACACAACTATTTTATGGTGAGTTTACAACCAAGGATGTTCAGGAGACAATGTTCAATGTTTTACATGGCTTCTAAAGGATGATAAAAATTATAGTGGGGAGTTTGTAATGACCTGCATTGTTATAGGTTGGAATTCCGTAAGGGAATTTGATCCATTGGTGGATGGGTTTTTTTAAGAATCAACAATATATTTGGGAACCAATGGGTTGTAACATCCTAATATAGTGTTTTTTATGCATATTAAGGTTTGGTAGACCCCAAGTTGTTTAGGGGAACGTCGATGGAGGTGTAGAATAGTAGGGGTCCTGTTGCAGTCTGTTCAGGTCAAGAACTAGGGCTTCATGACATAGCCTTTTGGGACAGGGAGTTGATCCCCTTTATATATATTTTCACACTATTATAGTCTATTTACTTCTTTTTAAAAAAGGTTTAGATCCACTTTTGTTTCGAGGATGAGTCACGTGCACAGGAGGCATGACAAGCATACCATCCCTCCCATTTCTTCTCTTCGTTTGAGGTGGTTCTGAGTGTAATTTTGCAAGATTGGGGGTTTAATTATTCCTCCCCACCACTGTTTTATTCTTTTATATTTATTGCACTCATTTTATTTTGTGTTATTGATTTTGATTCCATTATATTATTACAGAATCGACCAAAATCGAAGGGTCATTTTCTCATCTGGGGTAGAGGAGATCGAAATATTCCATCTACATCCTCTTTGAAATAGTATTGGAAAAGGTATATCATTGTATAAATTTTAATAGGGGTTTAGATGATTTTGGGTAAAATAAACCATTGTAATGGGAATAATAATTTTGGATTTTATGACAACCCTGCTTTTTATTACAACTTAAACATGCTTTATTACATAAAACTTCAATTGATACAACAAAGAAGATCGAGAGGTTTAGTGTATTTGGGGCTTAGGATAATTACATAAAAACTTAAAACATGAAATACAACATCTTTATTGAAAACTTCCTTTACATGACCACTACATTCCCTCGTACTTAGCATTTCATGGGATAACCTGAGGACATTCATAAGAAAAGGGTGAGCTATAAAGCCCAGTAAGGGAGTACACATGGAATAACATGAGGAGTACAATACATGTTAGGCAATAGGCATTTCAATAGAGCATAAGATAAACATGAACATAAAGGCATGATAAATCATGATAATCATAACATGGAAATGTGGCAACAATACTTAACATTGAATTAGCATGATCCAAGGCTCATTGCACATGGAGCATGAGTAAACCCTCATTACACATGAAGCACGAGTAAACCCTCGTTGCACTTGAATTAGCATGATTCAACACTCATTGCACATGACGTATCATGATACTATACTTTACCCAATGCATTGGAGCGCTATAAGGGCGCACCCTTCTTAAACATTTCATTTCATGCATAAGTGTGCCACATGGATCATAAAACATGGATTCATAAAACATAATCATTTATTCCACGATAAAGGAATGTGGAATTCATAAATGAAACTTTACAATCAATAAGTAAATGTGCATAAAGGTGAATACCCATGATTGAGAAATGGGCATGGTATTCACTACACAATGACATTGGCTTAGAAAATCGGTGCGATTTCGGCAGCGTAACGGCGTGACATAAGAATTCATAAAAAGGGTTGATGAGAGAGAAAGGGGTTCCTCATCATATTTACATGTAATGGACAGTAAGGAGGTCATATAGATACATGTCCCAATAATTTTAATGGAATTTAGATTCATGATACAAAAGTATTTCTTGAATATAAAAGAGGAGAGAGAAGTTCCTTTCGGAATTTCAGTATAGTAACGGGTGTAAATGGGAGGCATTTAATGAGAGAGAAAGGGGTCTCCCATCATTCAAACGATAAGAGGGCAGTATGGGGGAGGTGTGAAACCATACCCCAACATTCATAATTGAAATAAAAAGGGCAATACAACTTTAAGAAAATTGACAAAAAAATTAGAATGGAAGAAAAAACCCTTACTTGGAAGTGTGCTTCCAAAGGCTAGAGAGAGGATTGTGAGAGGCTTCTTGGGAGCTTGGGTGGGTTTATATAGGAAAGGTGAGGGAATTCTTTATTATTTAGGTTTGGGTCCCCTTACATTAAATTAATCCAAACCACAAACCATCCCATGGTTTTTGCCCATGGTTTTTGGAAAAGGGAAGAGGAAAACTATATTTTACAAGGCCCAAGTCCAAACTTCTTAAAATAATAAGGCTGCTTATGTGGAGGTGAGTCACACTCCCTTGGAAATTAATTTAAAAAGGAAAAGTGTTGAATATATCTTGAGGGGTCCATTAATGCTTTGAAAAGTAAGTCAAACAAACCCAAAATCACATTATTTTAATGATAAAACATATATTGGTCAAACATAAGGATTATGGTATTTTATTATATCACCATTGGGTCATTATGATGTCATAAAACACATTATATATTTAAACGGTATTTAATTTTTACCCAAAAATTTGACTGTCTCAGAAAATTATGAAAATTTCACCATTGGATAATTTCGACATCTTGATTCCAGAAATGAAATTTATTTTATCTAAATTTTTTTTAAATATGTTAATTTTCACTTTTAAAATAAAAACCAACATTTATCGAAAATTGAAGGGTTTTGACAGAAATGGCTTTCAAACCTTAATATAACTTTTTAATTGCATTCATAAAATTATAAGATCATTTATATTTAATAAAAATTAATTTAATAATATTATTATTATTTTATTAAAATATTATTTAATTCAAAAATCCCTTAATTTAATAAAATAGATTTTTTAATTAAATAATAACTAAAAACACCATTTGTACTTTAAAAACTATTTAAAATGTATCAGAAATGACTACAAATTATATTCATTATTATATACAAAAAATAATGTACATGAACATATTACTACTTATTTGTTACATAACCCCTTAAAACGGCCGCAAAAGACCTAAGGGTAAGGTGTGCGATGGTGACAGACTCTTGGGGTGGCTCGGATAACATCGCTCGAGTGGTAATTTCAATCAACTTCCACTTTTCTCGTAGACGGTCACATTTGAGATTGACATAATGAAGCTCAGCTTAGGATTGTTCAAGGGCGAAGCCCAAGGATGCCACCTCTTTTCCGAGCTCCGAAAAATTGGCTTCGTATGGGGAAATTATACTGGATGAGGCCATCACTTCCTTTGTCTGAGTAAAATTGGGTTCGTTAAAGCCTTATATTTATACTAATCATGTGATCACTGTTCAACGGCTATAAAAGTAACGGTCACAAATCTTATCATAAAACCAAAGAAGTTTACATTTTATAAAACATTTTATATAAAGAGATATTTAATAAGATCAAGAGGGATTTACATTAATGAAACTTTGAGTCATTACAAAATTCCCCCCTTAAGAAATTTCTCCCTCAAAATTTTCCTTTTCCCACACTAAAACAAATGTGGGTAACTCAGCTTCATCATATCCTCCGACTCCCAAGTTGCTTCTTCAAACTTGTGGTTTCTCCACAACACCTTGATGAGGGGCATTGTCTTATTTCGTAGAACTTTTTCTCTGCGATATAAGATCTTCACTAGTTTCTCCTGATAAGAAAGATCATCTTCCAATTGTACCACCTCAGAAGAGAGTACATGTGAAGGGTCCGGTATGTACTTCCATAAGAGGGATACATGAAAGACAACATGCACCTTGGCCATAGTAGGTGGAAGTTCTAGTCGATAGGCCACAGCCCCAACACGATCAAGAATCTCAAAGGGGCCGATGTACCTTGGACTTAACTTCCTTTTCTTTCTAAACCTCATGACCTTCTTCCATGGAGATATGCGTAAAAACACCATGTCTCCATCTTTAAACTCAAGGTCTCGTCGATAATTATCTGCATAACTCTTCTGTCGACTCTGGGCTGCCTCGATATGCTGCTGAATGGTTTTCACCTTCTCCGCCATTTCCTCGACCATTTCTGGTCCAAGTAGCTTACGTTCACCGACCTCATCCCAACATGACGGTGTTCTACACCTTTTCCCATAAAGGGCTTCATATGCTTCCATTTGGATGCTCGAGTGGAAACTATTATTATAAGAGAACTCAACCAGAGAAAGATGTTGATCCCATCCTCCTTTAAAGTCCATTGAGCACGCTCTCAACATATCCTCAAGTGTTTGGATAGTCCGCTCGGATTGGCCATCAGTTTGAGGATGATAGGTCGTACTGAAGTTTAGTTCAGTATTCAGAGCATGTTGAAGACTCTTCCAAAACTTAGAGGTGAATCTTGGATCTCAGTCAGACACAATAGATAGTGGTACTCCATGTAACCTTACCACTACCCTAATATATATTCGTGCCAGTTGATCCAATGAGAAATCTTCTCGAATAGAAATGAAGTGTGCAGTCTTTGTAAGACGATCCACAAAAACCCATATTGCATTGTTGCCTTTAGATGTCCTTGGAAGTCTGGTGAAAAATCCCAGGGTGATGTTTTCCCATTTCCATTCTGGTATGGGCAATGGTTTCATCATCCCCTTAGACTTCTGCTTATCTTCCTTCACTTGCTGACACACCAGACACTTTGATGTATATTCGGCGATCTCCTTCTTCATATTATCCCACAAATAGTTTTCTTGAAGATCTCGATACATCTTTGTGCTCCCTGGGTGAATAGAGAAATTTGAACTATGTGCATCATTTAAGAGTTCCTTCTTCAGCTCCGGACATGATGGAACACATAGTCTTTTCCAAAACTGCACAATTCCTTCTTCATTAACATTAAACTCCGAGGATTTCCCCTTTTTGATAGCTTCCACTCATTCTTGAATTCCTACATCATACTTTTGAGCATCCTTTAACCTTTCCAAAAGAGATAGTTGAGCAATCATTTGTGAAAGGATTTATGATGTTCCCTTCTTTATGATTCCCACATCCATCTTCATCAAGTCTAAGAATATTGGATCCTTCTCAATTATCATCATTGATAGAATCGCTGGATCCTTTCTACTTAGGGCATCCGCCACCTTGTTCGCTTTCCCAGGGTGGTAATGTATTGAACAGTCATAATCCTTGATGAGCTCTATCCATCTTCTCTGGAACATATTAAGCTCTTTCTATGTGAATATATATTTAAGACTCTTGTGGTCAGTATATATCTCACATTTCTCTCCATAGAGATAATGCCGCCAGATTTTCAAGGCAAAGATCACAGCCTCCAACTCCAGATCATGCATTGGATAGTTTCACTCATGGATTTTCAACTACCTTGAGGCATAGGATATCACTTTATCATTCTGCATTAGCACACATCCTAAGACCTTCTTCGAAGCATCATTGAATACCACAAAAATCTCCCCACTTGTGGGTAAAGTGAGCACGGGTGCAGTGATAAGCCTCAATTTCAATTTCTTGAAGCTTTCTTCGCATTCATCACTCCATGAAAACTTTACTCCCATTGGAGTTAGCTTGGTAAGAGGGTTGGACAATCATGAGAAATTTCTCACAAATCGTCGATAATATCCAGCTAACCCCAAGAAACTATGGATATCCGTTACCGATTTTGGCCTCGTCCATCCCTCAATTGCATCTGTTTTGGAGGGGTCCACGGATATCCCATTGCTTGTGATGATATGGCCTAAGAATGAGACCTCCTTCAACCAGAACTCACACTTGTTGTACTTTTCATAGAGCTTCTCCTTGTGCATAGTCTCTAGTACAGTTTTTAAATGATCCTCATGATCCTCCTTGGTTTTGGAGTATATTAGAATATCATCTAAAAAGACAACCACAAATTTGTCAAGGTAATCTCTAAAGACTCTATTCATCAAGTCCATGAATATTTCTAGAGCATTGGTGAGTCCTAAAGGCATTACTATGATTTCATAGTGCCTGTACCTTGTACGAAAAGCAGTCTTGGGGAAATCTTCCTTCTTCACCCTTACTTGATAATATCACAACCGCAATTCCACCTTGGAGAAGTATTGTGCTCCACGCAACTAATCGAACAAGTCATCAATTCGTGGGAGTGGATACTTTTTCTTTATCGTGATTTTTTTAAGTTCACGATAATCGATGCAAAGCCGCATTGACTCATCCTTCTTCTTGACGAAGAGGACTGGTGCACCCCATGGTGAAGAACTTGGGCGTATAAACCCATTATCCAGATTCTACTTTAGTTGTTTCTTCAGCTCTTCAAGCTCAACAACAGCCATTCTATATGGAGTCTTGGATATTGGTAGTGCCCCAGGTATAAGTTCAATTGAGAACTCAACATCTCTTCTTGGAGGAAGACTAGGCAGTTCCTCGGGAAACACTTCAGCGAATTCCCTCACAATAGGCATTTCTTCAAGGATGGTTTCTTCCTTGGACTCAATCATCTGATCCAGATACGCGTGCTCATAGGGTAGTAATATCAATGCTTGAGATAATGGATCTAAAGAAGATTCATCTTCTTCCTGACACTTGTAAAGAATCAGGGGTCAATTCTCCATATGGAGTGTGATTTCCCTCTCCCGACAATTTATGTTGGCTCTATATAAGGAAAGTCAATCCATGCCAAGAATTGCATCAAATTCCACCAAAGGGAGTATGACGAGATTCGCCAGGAAATTCAATCCACAGATTATAACAGGGGAGGACTTATATTCATGGGATGCAATGATTTCCCCATTTTCCATACTCACCGACATCTTTACTACCATGATTTGTGGTGGTGCTGGGATTATTGTACAAAACTTTCGAGATATAAAAGAATGCGTACAACCTGAATCAAAAAGTACGTTCTCTATTCTTGAATGAATAACTAGCGTACCTGTCACCACTTTGTTTTCGGGGTTCACTTCGGAAGAAGTGATGGCAAAAGCTCTTCCTTGCTGTCTTGGAGGTTGTTGGTTGCCTCCGATAACCATTGGATTAGGGCACTGATTTGCAAAATGACCTGGTTCTTTGCATTTATAGCATTGAACAACACGTTGAGGTTCGAACGGAGCGTTCCTCTCCTCTGTCGCAGCCACGGGTCCTCCTTGCCGACAGTTAATAGCTATGTGCCCTTCTCTTCCACACCTGAAGCATTTTCTCGCCCCCTTAAGTCAACTTCCAGGGTGCTTCTTTCCGCACTTTTGGAAAGTGGGGTGCTGAGACTTCTTAGCGCCATTGGATTTATCCATCGGACCACCATCATTGAAGTCCACCTTATGCTTCTTGTCCCCATGATACCCCTGTGATTCTCCGATCTCCATTTTGACCTTAAGGGCACATCGGACAATTTCCTCAAAGCTGTCAAAGTCATGGATCGCTAATGCTTTCCGCAAGCTAGGATTCATCCCACCAAAGAAGCGGTCAACCTTGCATTCGGGGGTAATGACGAAGCCGGAAGCGTATTGTGCAAGCCTTGTGAAGTTTTCCTCATACGATCCCACAGATTCTTCATCTTTTTGCTAGAGGGAAAGGAAGTCACTTTCCATCTTAAGACGGAGGGTGCGCGGAAAATATTTATCGAAAAACATCTTCCAAAATTCCTTCCATTCCAAAGCCTCGATCTCCTCCTCAGGCTTCATATTTTTGATCAATGACCACCATTGATCAGCTTCACCCTCCATAGGATAAGCCGCCAGGAGAACCTTCTCTTGTTCAGAACATTGGAGGATGGGGAATATCATTTCAATGGAGTTGATCCATTGTTCAGCGATCGTGGGATCGGATGATCCACTAAAAGTAGGAGGCCTTTGTCTCATGAAGCTCTCGATAGCGACTTGTTCTTTATTATGGGGGGTTGAAAGTTCCTCTTGACCTGTGTTTCTATTCAAAACTTGAGTTAGCTGAGAGAGAAGCATGATAATGTTCACGATTCCCGCTCCCATTGGATTGGGCATCTCATTAGTACAATCATCACACTGATCTTCACAATGGTTGTTAGCCCGAGTCCTTCTATCACTGGCCATTGGCTGGAGTAAAAGGAAATTTAGGGGTAACACATAAAGGGTAAACCAAAGACAAAAGTTTATGACTTATAAATAAACTTCAATTTCTTTAACTCGTGAGTCTATAGGATTCAATCTATGCTTTTCATGATCTACTTTCTAAAATATATTCTTAGGGGAATTTTTCCTTTAATAAGGGTTCATACCAAGATTGTGAATTTATCAAAACATAACCCTCGGGAGTGTCGTAACCAAGAGTGCAGCAAGGCCTGTTGTCTTGCACTAGTTCCCATTCGAGTCTAGCTCAAAGCGGTGTTTTCGGGTTTTACCCCTAGGATACATCTGTGCCGGAGCCGCGTCTACCTTCTCGTATCCAGACAGGGATGTATTTGTTTGATAAACCACTTACTTAGTATTTACCAAAACTTAGGGATGTTTTTATTATACTTAGTCTTGTATCTAAGGCTTTACTAGGGTTTCCTAATCCCAAAAATAACTAAACTTATCCTCTGATACCAACTATGACAACCCTGCTTTTTATTACAACTTAAACATGCTTTATTAAATAAAACATCACTTGATACAATAAATAATATCGAGAGGTTTAGTGTCTTTGGGGCTTAGGATCATTACATAAAAACTTAAAACATGAAATACAACATCTTTATTGAAAACTTCCTTTACATGACCACTACATTCCCTCATACTTAGCATTGCATGGGATAACCTGAGGACATGCATAAGAAAAGGGTGAGCTATAAAGCCCAGTAAGGGAGTACACATGGAATAACATGAGGAGTACAATACATGTTAGGCAATAGGCATGTCAATAGAGCATAATATAAACATGAAAATAAGGGCATGATAAAGAATGATAATCATAACATAGAAATGTGGCAACAACACTTAACATTGAATTATCATGATCCAAGGCTCATTGCACATGGAGCATGAGTAAACCCTCATTGCACATGAAACACGAGTAAACCCTCATTTCACTTGAATTAGCATGAGTCAACACTCATTGCACATGACGTATCATGATACTATACTTTACCCAATGCATTGGAACGCTATAAGGGCACACCCTTCTTAAACATTTCATGTCATGCATAAGTGTGCCACATGGATCATAAAACATGGATTCACAAAACATAATCATTTATTCCACGATAAAGGAATGTGGAATTCATACATGAAACTTTACAATCAATAAGTAAATGTGCATAAAGGTGAATACCCTTGATGGAGAAATGGGCATGGTATTCACTACACAATGACATTGGATTAGAAAATCGGTGCGATTTCGGCAGTGTAACGGCGTGACATAAGAATTCATAAAAAGGGTTGATGGGAGAGAAATGGTTTACTCATCATATTTACATGTAATGGACAGTAAGGAGGTCATATAGATACATGTCCCAAAAATTCTAATGGAATTTAGATTCATGATACAAAAGTATTGCTTGAATATAAAAGAGGAGAGAGAAGTTCCTTTCGGAATTTCGGCATAGTAACAGGTGTACATGGGAGGCATTTAATGAGAGAGAAAGGGGTCTCCCATTATTCAAATGATAAGAGGTCAGTATGGGGGAGGTGTGAAACCATACCCCAACATTCTTAATTGAAATAAAAAGTGCAATACAACTTAAAGAAAATTGACAAAAAAAGAGAAAGGAAGAAAAAACCCTTACTTGGAAGTGTGCTTCCAAAGGCTAGAGAGAGACTTGTGAGAGTCTTCTTGGGAGCTTGGGTGGGTTTATATAGGAAAGGTGAGGGAATTCTTTATTATTTAGGTTTGGGTCCCCTTACATTAAATTAATCCAAACCACAAACCATCCCATGGTTTTTTCCCATGGTCTTTGGAAAAGGGAAGAGGAAAACAACATTTTACAAGGCCCAAGTCTGAACTTCTTAAAATAATAAGGTTGCTTATGTGGAGGTGAGTCACACTCCCATGGAAATTAATTTAAAAAGGCAAAGTGTTGAATATGTCTTGAGGGGTCCATAAATGCTTTGAAAAGTAAGTCAAACAAACCCAAAATCACATTATTTTAATGATAAAACATATATTGGCCGAAAATAAGGATTATGGTATTTTATTACATCACCATTGGGTCATTATGATGTCATAAAACACATTATATATTTAAACGGTATTTAATTTTTACCCAAAAATTTGACTATCTCAGAAAATTATGAAAAATTCACCGTTGGATAATTTCGACGTCCTGATACTAGAAATGACATTTATTTTATCTAGAAAAATTTCTAAATATGTTAATTTTAACTTTTAAAATAAAAACCAACATTTATCGAAAATTGACAGGTTTTGACAGAAATGGCTTTCGAACCTTAATATAACTTTTTAATTGCATTCATAAAATTATAAGATCATGTATACTTAATAAAAAATAATTTAATAATATTATTATTATTTTATTAAAATATTATTTAATTCAAAAATCCCTTAATTTAATAAAATAGATTTCTTAATTAAATAATAACTAAAAACACCATTTTATTTGAAAAACTATTTACAATGTATCAAAAATGACTAGAAATTATATTCATTATTGTATAAAATAATATACATTAACATAGTACTACTTATTTGTTACATAAACCCTTAAAACAGCCGCATAAGACCTAAGGGTAAGGTGTGTAATGGTGACAGACTCTTGGGGTGGCTCGGATAACATCGCTCGAGTGGTAATTTCAAACAACTTCCACTTTTCCCGTAGACGGTCATGTTCGAGCTTGACATAATGAAGCTCAGCTTGGGCTTGGTCAAGGGCAAATCCCAAGGATGCCACCTCTTTTATGAGCTCCGACAAATGGGCTTCATATGGGGCAATTCTACTGGATGAGGCCATCGCTTCCTTTGTCTGAGTAAAATTGGGTTCGTTAAAGCCTTATATTTATACTAATCATGTTATCACTGTTCAACGACTATAAAAGTAACGATCACAAATCTTATCATAAAACCAAAGAAGTTGAAATTTTATAAAACATTTTATATAAAGAGACATTTAATAAGATCAAGAGGGATTTCCATTAATGAAACTTTGGGTCGTTACAGATTTTATGTAGACCAGATCCGAAAGTTCGTTATTACCGAGATACACCTAGTTACTAGTGATTCCTATGAGCAGGTAACACTCAAGTGTGTTTTTATGAAATATGACTATTCAAATTAAATGGTTTAATTAAATAAATACTATCTATAAATAATTATGGATGTATTATGCTATGAAAATAGTTCCTGAGAGTGTGGATGGTTATTGGTTGGTATGGGTGAGGCTCAGAGGATCTTGGGAAGGAGTTAACTCTGGTATCATGGTAGGTGGCCCCTATAATATAATTTCTTATGATTTTTTGTGCATGAACATAAAATCCTATATATTCCATGGATACAGAAATGGGGATTAGCGATTGAGGGTTCCATGGGTATAAGGAATGATAAATTTTTCGTCCTCTTGTGCCTTGAGTAAGTTCTCTTTAGAACTTGGGTGAATTTGGATTTCTCGATGACTATGTCTTCAAGGGGTGTGGTGTTTAGTTTAATTGATGAGATACCTATGGGTGCTCTTGGGATACAAGGTGTACAAGTTTGGGTTCCTAGTATTAGTGAATAAGAAAGCGAGTCTCGGGTCTTAGTGACGAAGGGAGAGATAGTTGTATGCCTCGCGAGTGATTATTATTTTCCTCATGAGGATGGAGGTGACTTTTGGTTTATGAATAGAGTGGGAAGAGTCCTTTGGGAATTAGTGTAGGATGATGGGGATATGTTACCATAGGATATGAGCTATGGGATATCCCTAGGATATGATAGATGACACCTATTATTGGTTGATGGGTTCTCATTGAGATTTTGCAACAAGATTCCAAGGAGTTTTGGATTTTGTGGGAACCTGTATGTCAAGGCCAGGATTAGATAGAGTGTGAAGGTTTGGTATAGTGATTGGGTAGCAATATAAGGAGTGTCTATGGAATTTATCATGGTTGTGGACTGACCCTATGGGGTTTGGGTTAGTGGAAGCCTTTAGGATATGATGTATCTAGTGATTGATATGTTGAGATCGTATCGGTGAGTATAAATCATGGCGGGTCTAGAGGATCTAGTGGATTCCCTATCAAGTTAGTTGACATGGGATGATATTATGGGATGGTTCTTGATAGACTATTTCCATTAGAACAATATGTGATCTTTGTGATGACATGCAGGAAATGTTTGAATTTTCTACACTTGATGTAACCTCCATAGAGTCTGGAGGGTATGGTTTGGTGTTGTGATTGTGCCTTTCTACTCTAGGTATTGGGTTAAGGACCTTTCTAGATGTGGATTGGATCAACATGCATGCATCTGGGCCTAACCCTTAGTGTTAGGGTAGTATTTACAGAAAGGGATGTTATCCTTGGGTGATAAGGAATGACTAACCACATATTGAGTGAGAGGGTGTGAGTTTATAGATGATAGAGGACATTTCCAATAGTGTATTGGTTCGTGGAGAGGACCATCATGGGGGATGATTCACGGGACAACGTGAGGTGTGAAGGATGGACCTCCCTTGTGCGAGAAGGGATGGGTTAATGATTATGGAAGTATAACTATTCCTAGTGTCTATAGGTATCGATTAGAGGTTTTAGACACCACCATACCTCGATTCTTCTAGTATGGGGAAAGAATCGGTTTGATACTATAGGGAGATATCTTTACTTTATTTTTCATTTGGGAATAACCAAATGGGAGATTATTTGTATGTTATATATGAGAAAATAATTTATGATATTAGATATGTTTATTGTTTATTTGATGTACACTAATATTTATAGATGTGAATGATTATTGGTTATTTTTATATTATTTGTATAATTGTGATTTGAGGTCATAGTCTCCTCATTGAATGGATTATGCCCCCGTCCCAAGCTGATAGCATCTACTATACGAGGAGGAATTCATGAGACCGCAAAGAGACCTTGATCTTGGAAATAATTAGTGGCTCATACCTACCTAGCATTTGGGATCTTCACCTCATTGAATCCCTTAATAGCCATCACACACCAGTTCATTTCATTTTAGTAATTGTTTTCTTTATCATTTATTTATCATCTAATTTACCAAAAATATATTCATAAATATATCTTTGATGGTGCACTATGGTAATGGGTGGAGAAATAAGTAATAGCTTATAGGAAGGAGAAGTTAGAACGAATCATGATAGATGTAAGGTGGAAAAATCATGAGGTGGATCAAATAACTGTAAGAGTTTATGGATTCAATCACCCCATTCAATTAAACTCACCTAAGGAATCATTTTTGGGAAAATATTCTACAAAGTAGTAAGACTATAGATAAACTAATTTATGTATGTATACATGACACACCCAATGAGTGAACCGAATTTTATTTTTTTCTAATCCAAAAATCAAGAATGACTTAAGTCAACAGCATGCCTCAAATCACATTGGGGTTTCAAATTTCCATTTCTCCACCTCCACTTCATGATTACTCACACATTCACACCCACCTTTGGTCCCATATGATCCCCTCACTATTCCTCGCTAGGAAAAAACCAACCATAACCTACAACCTCTTTCTTGACCTCGCATCACATTGGGGAGGGACGACCATCGACCTTGAATCACACATGGGAGAAAGAGGGTACATCATGTTTCTTATTTCTTTGATTATTCTTCCCCTATACTGTATTTATTGTCCCCCTTCAACAATAAATTTTTCTTTTCCTATACTTCACCTCAAATTTTCTTAGATTTGTTGAAATTCCATATTTCCCCATCTTCATGGTTTACTATAATTTCTTTATTTTTCAGCTTCTTCTGGACTTCACCTAGTTTTGATGTAATTTGTTGATTTCTCAACTTCTCTTTTTTCTATAATTTCTTGATTTCATATATTTTCCTAGTTTTTCTATAATTTTATAATTTCTTAACTTCTTATTTTTCTTTAATTTCATTATTTCTCAACTTCACCATATTTTATTTTAATTTCTATATTTATCTATTTTTTTGGGTTTAGAATATAATTAATGTTATTAATATCTGATTTTTTTATTTACTATTGATTATTTTAATATGAATATTTGGTCTCTACCAGAACTGAACTTATGTGAATTATCAGTCTAAATTACGATATGAATTTTTTTTATTTTAATTTTTATTCGTGTGATGTTAACTAGAGGTATGATGTGAATTGGTGTAAAAAAAATATTTTGTTTTTTTCCTTTTGTGATTCCATGATTATTTATTTTGGTTTAGGAAAATTTCTTCCCCATATTCTAAAAATAAGACTGTTAGAAAAATATCCATGGAAATGGGTATGATCCTAGTTGAAGTAGACTCTTATGTGTCTACAAGTTGAGTCTAAGAGTCGTGTTTACTTTCCTCAAATGATTCTGAGTGGACTCTCGAGTTTGACTACATTGGATAGATGAGAATTATTAGGAACTACATTCCTTGTTGGAACTCATTGAATCCAACCACAAGGTGGGGCTTGTCTTCCGATTAGATAACCCTATATTCTTTCTCCTTCACCGCTTTCATTCAGAAAAACCCATCCCTCTAATAACCCAAGATCGAGAGTTTGGAATTCATGCCACCACCCTTCACTTCTGTATTATATGGAAGCATAATTTTTGCATCTCTTTGGGTATGAATTCATTATACCATATTAATCTCAAAATTGATCGTATTGCACATGAATATATCCATAATTTTATTTTGTAATAGAATATGTTTTCATAAAATTCATCAATAGAGAAGGTCTGTTCTAGGGGACAACTAGGGATGACCTGAGGGGGTTTGAGATGAATTTTTTTAAAATATGTTTTCTTAAAAAAAATTAAATTAAACCTATGTTAATATAGAAATCTGTATCAGCTTTGCTGTCATTCGATTTAATTCAAAAGGTATTGAGCCAAATCCTGACTTTTCCTTTCATCGAATCGGGTCAATGACATAGAAAATGATGAAAAAGGAGTTTACATGAAAAATAAATTTCTCATTAATTTAAGCGAAATGTGTTTTGTGTGTTAATTCATTTCTCCTAAATTGTGGCTAAATGCATTTTGCCGATAACATATTTTCTCCAACCCCTATAAATAGGCATCATCCCCTCCGACTTCTCCGCACTAAATTCAGCCCAACTCTCTCTAATTTCATTCCCTCTATCTCTAAAAGTTTCCCAGTGTTTGGTCCCTTGTAAGTGGAATTTTTGGTGTCCAAAAAGGAGTGCTGAATTTTCAAATTGTGGATTTTTTTGAAACATCATTTAGAGGTATTTTTATTATATAATTTTAAATTATTTATTTATTTAGTTGTTTGTATTATAGTTAGTTTTAAATAAATTATTTCCTCAGTTGTTTAGTTACTTAGCTATAATTTATAAATAATAATTAATATTAATGAGTAAAATATTATTATTTAATAATGAATTTTGACCAAATAATTTATAATTAGACTTAGTAATAGATTTATTATTATTAGAATGTTATTATTTAGTATAACTTAGTAGTTTTAAAAATTAGTGACATAATTTGGAATTAATATTTACTAGATGATGAATAGATATTAATGAAATAATGATTCACAAATAATTAAATATTAAATAACAATTTTAAAGTAATGATTATGTTTTGATTTACTAATGAATAACTAATAATAACTTAGGATTAAAGAATGATTAGATTATAAATAACCTATGATTAACTTAGGACTAACTTAGGATCAAATAATGATTAATTAATGATTAAATAATGATTAACTAATAACTAAATAATGTTGAACTGTGAATTCTCAAATAAATAAAAATAAAGTATTTAATTTATAACTATTAATTAAGTAATGATTACAGAGTGATTAATGAATGAGTAAGTCATAATTATCTTAAGATTAACTTATGTTTAAGTAATGATTGACTAGTAATAAACTAATGAATAATAAATGATAAACTAATGATTAAATAATGGTTAATTAAAATTACTTAATGGTAAAATATTAATTAACTAATAATTAACAATAAAGTAACTACATAAGATCTATTAATTCTGTAATGATTAACGAGTGATTAATGAATGAAAAAGGCATAATTAATTTATGATTTACTAATTCTTAATTCATTATTACATAATGATTAATGAATTATTAGTGACTGATTAATTAATAGTAAAATAATGATTAATGAGTGAGTAAAAAATACATAATCAATGATTAAGGAAAGACTAACATTGGATTAATTATTGATGAAGTAATCATTAACCCATGATTAATTAATTATTTACTAAAAATTAACTGTATACTAACTACTTAAATAATGATTAAATAATAATTAAATAATAAGTTACTTTAAAGTAATTACTTAATAAATATTATTTAAATAATGGTTAATGAATGATTAAGGTTTAGTTAACATAGGATTAACTAATGATTAAAAAGTGGTTAACTAATGATTTACCAATGATTAACGAAATATTAAATAATGTTTAATTAATGATTTATAAATGATTAATTTATAATTAAATAATTATGAACTATTAATTAACTCATAGCTAACTATAAAGTAAGTAATTAATAACAATTAATTAGGTAATGAATAATGAATTATTAACAAAGGATTAATTAATAATGAAGTAATGAATTAATAATAATTAAATAATGATTAATCATTAATTAACTATAAGCTAACTACTTAAATAATGATTAAATAGTAATGAACTTGAAATTAAATTTACTGTAACTATAAAAAAATTATTAATTAATGAATGATTAATGAGTTGTTAATGAATGATTAATGAGCGATTAATGAATGATTAAGGCATAATTTACTTAGGATAAACTCTTCCTTAATCAATGATTATGTAATGATTAGCTAATTATTAACCAATGATTAAACAAAGAATAAATAATGATTGGATAATGATTAACTAATTATTAATCAATGATTAAGGAATTATTATTAAATAATTAAGTAATGATTAACTTAGAAATAATTAATGATTAAATAACTATTACATAATAATTAGTTAATAAATAACTATTAATTATCTTTAAACTAAACAATTAATAACTATTACTTAATGAATTATCAACAAATTATTAATGTGTGATTAATTATTCATTAACAAAAGATTAAGGAATAACTAAATTAGGAATATATATTAGTTAACTTAGGATAAAGTGATGATTAACAAAGGAATAATTAATGGTTAATTATTATTTAACATTAATAAAATTACATAATTACTATTAGTCAATGAATGATTAAAAAATTAATATTTAATGATTAAATAAGGATTGAATTAGGATAAAATAATAATTAGTTACTGACTAAATTCAAATTAACATTTAATTATTATCGGATCAAAGAGGTATAACTGCATGACAAAGAGGCTCAACTGCAAACCTGATTTATCACTCTCGTGATTAATATGACTCATACCTTGTTGAAAACATGGTTGGACACTATTTTTGGATATATTGCAGATGATTCACATTCTATTTATAAATAACTGAATATAACTTTAGGAATATTACAAATTTTACTAAAAAACATTAGTTTAATCTTTAGGATATAGGAAAATGTTCTAAAAATTTGTTAAATTAAATATTATGTGGTTATCTAAATAATTATATCCTTGTATGGATACTATAAGTGGATGTAGATCTGGAACAGATGTACCTAGGGGTAACAACCTTGAATACACCTTATTGAGCTATAGTTGATCGTGAACTAGTGCATGACAATGGACCTTTTGGAACACCTAGTTTAACACTCCTGGGGGATATTATTTAGATGATTTACATTATCTTTAGAAAATACTAAACAAACATTTAAGAATATTAAAAATTATACTAGAAAACATTAGTTTCATATTCTATGATATAAGACGACGTTCTAAAATTTTGGTAAAGTACAAATTGTTTAGTTATCTAAGAAATGAAATCCATTTATAGATACTATAAGTGGATGTGAATCTGGCATAAATATACCTAGATTAAGCTAGACTCAAGTAGGAACATGCGCATGATAAGTATCCTTACTTTATATATGGTTTGACACTCCCAGGGGATATCCTTTCAATGGTTCACATTCTCTTTGTAAACTAATACACATACCTTTTGGAAGATTAAAAATTATTTTGTGAAGAATTAGTGTCATATTTTAGGATATAATAAGCCATTATAAAATTTTAGTAAAGTAATTATTTTGTGGTAAATGATACATGATTATTACCCATTTTCAAAATTATTTACACAATCATAATCTTTATCAAAAAGATTTTTTCATGTAGGAAATAATATTTTCCTGTGTCTACTACTACGGGGGGGGGGGGGGGGTTATTCAAACTAATAATGGAAAATTTTAAAGTGCACAACTTGAAAAATAGTTAGTGCATTTGATTGTGTAACCCTAAGAGAAAATAAAGAAAGAATTTTTGGTCATTTAAATATGGGACCTAGACAAGAGATCAATTCTATTAGATATAGATATTTTCAATTCCAGGCTATACTATAACATATTTCATTTCTATTAGCTACTGATGAGGACTGCATACAAGAAACAACTTTATTTTCCCAATGTTTAGATGGTACTATAATAGATTTAGAAATTGCGGAATCTATTTTACAACAAAAATTACAATTATAATATGATCTAGGAATAAAAGAGTCATTGAAGAATTTTTATCCAAATAAAAAGAGGTTTTTCCTATGATGAAGAAGAAGACAACAATATTTATGAGCCAGATCTGTATCAAGATCATTTTGATGATGTCGAAATTTTTAGTAACATAATAGATGGAGACATCATTGATGAGGTGAAGGAAGATTCATAAGTTGGGGAGGAAGTTCATAGAAATGTAATAGTTGTATAGTATCCTCAGCCCACAATAAATTCTCCGCCCCTCGTCACATCTTGGTTGGAAGTAATGGAACATTTTCCTGAAATCAACTGGAATGTTATCACACCATAAACTGAGTTTCCTGGTGTTTTAGATGATATATTTGGTGAAATGGAAAAAATATTATATTTTAGAATATATTTTCTGAGAAGATATTCCATGAAAGACATTAAAAAGATTTCGTATTGAGATACATTATTGATGATTATTTTAGGATTAAATCCCAAATAAATACATCCTAAATTGTGAAAATTAAGGGGATTAATGTAGAATCATCTTGATTTTAATTCAAAAAAATTAATTTAGAGGTTTCACTAGTAAATATTTTTCTTTTAAAAACACACAATATGGGAATTAACAGTGCAAAAAAGTTCTTAATCTAAGTGATGTTAAAGGACCCCTTTTATCAGTGCTAAAAATCTCTAATAAAAGGTGTCTTTATCTGCGCCTTTTTTAAGTAATGGTAAATTAACCCTTTATCTATTCTAAAAATGAACTAATAATGTCCCCCTTTATCATCCCATAAAAAATTACTAATAAAGTACCGCTTTATCAATTCTTAAAAAAGAAATGATAAAGTCCCTATATATCAGTGCTTAAAAAAACCACTGACAATTGTTTTAAAACAAATTGATGCTTTGTCTACCCCCTTTGTCAATTATTTTATCCCCCTTTGTAATTGCTTTTCCAAAATCCTTATAGCCCTCTTGTGCATCCACAACCCCACTTTTTCAATACTCAACATCCCCTTTATCAATACTTTTACACTCCCCCTCCTTCTGTTCACCCCTACACACACCTAGATTCGGTGCTTGGACCTCCTTTTGACATATGAACAATTTCAGCACTATACTTTTCTTGTTTTTATGTATATTTTATGATATTTATACATATATATATATACACACACACACACACACACGTCTTTTTATTCATATATTTATATAATTATTTTTAAATACATTTATAAAATATATGTTTGTGTGTGTCTGATATATGTATACTTATATTTATTTAAATACATCATACATTAATATTCATTTAAATATTTTAGAATATAAATATAAATATATATTCATTAATTAATACACATACACACATATATATATATATATATCTATAAATATTATATATACATTTCTATATGTATATATATATCAATATATATTTATAATGTACAAAAATGGTTCGATATTATTTTAAATAAAGTTTTAAAAGATTTTAATATGTTGTATATTTAGATATAAATACATTTTTCAAATTTGGGTAGATATAAAATACCTTTTTAAAATGTGGCTAAATATAAAAAACATTTTTAAAATATGTATAGATATAAAATGTACTTTTAAAATATGGAAAGATATAAATTTTATACATTACATATATATATATATATATATATTTATATATTTATAAATATGTATTAATACATATTCACATATAAATCTATATTTTCTTATAAATAGTTCAGAATTTATTTATAAATATTTATTGGGAATAAGTTTATATATAATAGTTAATGATAATGATAATGATATATTTATAAATTTACATTTATATATGATGTATTTACAAAATACTCATACACACACACATACACACATAATTACGCACACACGTATACATTTATATTTCTCACATACATGCACAAATATTTACATTTATATGTATTTATTTTAATTTTTTATAATATACATATAGATATATTTTTTTTATTAACACACACATGTTTATATAAAAACATTACTTGTATAGGTAAATGATAAATAAAACTAAAATATGATAAATAATAAAAAATAAAATCTAAAATATCATAAAGGATAAAAAAATAAAAACTATAATATATATATATGAATGTATTACCTAATAATAAATTCAGTCTCTATCAAAAAGGCAATAATATCCCTTTTATGGATACTGAAATTCCATCAAATTTTAAAAAAAATGCGATACAAAAAATAAAAACTTAGTTTTGGAAGATTTTTGGGACATTTGACCTCTAAAAATAGTGATTTGTGTCTCTATAAGTCAGCACACTATAGATATATTTACAGGATTCAATTTGATATAAGGTAGAGTTCAAATGGACACACAGATGTTAACTTATGGTTATTAGAAGTTCTAGTCATGTTTCTAACTTATCTTACACAATTCATTAATTAATTTAGATTTTATGACATCCAATTGTAATTAATTAACCATTACTCGATAATAATTATAAAATTATTAATTGGAATTATTTTTTAATTATTTTATAATCCATTTTAACTAAATATATTTTATATTAAATTTATATGAAAATTTAACTTTATCTAAATCATATTTGAAAAAATATATTATATTTATATCAATGTAAATATATTTATATATTTATATATAATTCTTTACAAAATATATTTTTTATGAAATATAACCTTTATTAGTGCCAGTAAAAAAGCACTAATAAATTCCACCCCTTTATCAGCACTTTTTTTCTGGCACTGATAAATGCCCCCTTATTAGTGATTTTTTCTAAAGTTGAAAAATGACCCCATTTATTAGTGCTATTTTATTAGCACTAATAAAGGGCCCCCTTTATCAATGATTCATTATTATCAATGATAAAGGTCCTCCTTTATTATAATTTCTTTTTAGAACTAATAGAGACCCCCACTTTATCAATACTTTTTTCTAGAACTGATAAATCATATTGTTGGATTAACCAAAATTTGTAGTTATGTTGTAGAATTTATAAGCTTGAGGCATCTTATACTTGCATTTATTAAAATCTCATAGAAGATCATATATCATTGGATGCTGAATTTGTTTCATATATTATTACTGATATGACCAAGACATAAAAATATATTCACGTAACCCTTGTACAGGAGAGGATACAAAAACATTTTGGTTATATTATTTCCTATAAAAAGGCAATGATGGTAAAATAGAAGTCAATTATGAAGGTCTAAAATGTTTTGGATGACTCATATTGGTTGTTACCATAATTTTTATCCATAATGTAACACAATGAACAAGTTTTATTCCATATCAATATGATCAACATGTGACTTAAGAAAACTGACTTGATTCGTTACATGTCAACTTTCATCGATTGTTCTAGGCATTCCTTCTGTGTATTTTTACATTTAGTTTCAGAAAAAAGTTCAAAAAAATTGATGGGATGTTTCTATATGGAAAATACATGGGTGTATTGTTTTTTTTTTGAAACCTGATAAGAAAAATGTTAACCTATTCTGCTTTTATTTTCCATTATGGAGAAGGAACATTATGAATTGTGGAGTTGGTTTTTTGAATGTATCCGCAACCATTTCACTCATATACAGGGTGTCTATTTGATATTTTATCATCATTGGGAAATAAATGGGGTAATCAATATATATCATGTTACATGGAGACCCCCTAATGAACATCATCTGTACTATATCGAACTCATTTCTATAAACATGGTAAAAAATCTATATGATGAACCTATAAAGAATTATATCATGATGCTTGGTATACAATAAAGTCATTATTTTTTACTATTTAAACATAATGATAAATTTATTTTTTGTGAAATATTATCACTTTATTATAGAATATGAGTCAGATCAATAAAGGTTTTCCCAATGATTAACTGAAATCTACATGGCTGGTCAGGGGGTGTATGATTATATGATGAAAATTCCAAAAAAATGGACATTGGCATATGATGGGGGAAGATGTACAAACACATGACCAAAAAAATCATGGATTGCATCAATGGAATCTTCAAGGGTATTTTCAAGTTACCAATAATGATCCTAGTTTAAGAGGAATTTTATTGTGGTATCAAGTACTTCATTGAAAGAGGAGAGTAGACATGTGAGGGGTTCAACATGGGCTAAGGTATATAAGACACTTTCAATGAGGGATTAAAAATAACATTGAATAAGATTATTTTAATGGATTACACATTTTCAAGAGATAATATTGTATATTCTAAGTGAAAGAGTGTCTGGACCCCATCACAGGTAGTAGCGGTTGACTCCTAGTGGTATTACTTAAACTGGGGAATTTCCAATTTGGAAACATCTAGGCATTTCAGTTTCCATGCGCACACACCATTACAACATGTGCCTCTGTGAACATATCATGGGAAGCATATTCTTATCTAGTGTACTAGTCGGATAAAATTGTTTAATATTATACTACAACATAGATTCTTATTGGGGAGTTTTGATATTTCCTAATGCTTGAAGTCCATCTGACATTGATTCCTAACATCAACATGTTTTGATAGTGAGAGAGATTGATGTTCAGCAGGATGATAAATGATATGGAATGAACTCAAGAATAAGGGAAATGTTTGAGATACAACATATTTCATTGGAAAGTTCATAATAGGAAATGATTCCATGACATCTCTATATTGATTTCATACTCTTATCCATGATGATGTATTTCCTCCAATGTAGACCATTTCATTTTATCAATTACATGGTGTTTATATAATCTATGTCATTTTTTATAATTTTTTAACATTTACAAATAATTTTACTATCAAATAATAAGTAATTGAAAAATTTATAACCATTTTAATAAATCACACACAAGATAAACATTCATCAATGTTACATAATTTGAATAAACAAAATTATTTAATATATAATTACATTCCCTTTACAAATCTTTTTTCACATGATAAAACCATTTTTCAAATTATCCTTTTTTTTCTTAATCAGTATATCATATTCACATTACATGGAATATAGAAATTACATATTAGATGACATGAAAGCATAATTATACTATCCATGGATACACTATAAAGTAATCATGTGAGAAAATAACTATGAAATATACCTTCATGTGAAAAATCATACATAAAAGAAAAAGAACACTATTTAGGATCTAACACATTCGTATAAATTCAATACATGAAATAAATCCTTGAATTATAAGGTGAGTCCAACTGATATAATCTATGTGTTCACAAGTTTGTTTTTAAATTAAAATCCCTTCAAAAATATGACACTACATAACCCCATGTCTAAAAAATAATCTTATTATTATTTCATGACATGCGATAATCTCATGAATTACATTAAATATTATTTAATCAAATAATATTCAATATATATTATTTCTCACTGGACCATTAAACTCGGTATTCCATTCCTCCATAATTGTTATTAGGCCTTGAATAAAGGATATTTTTTTAATAGAAAAATATCATTTCATTATTTTCCAATAAATAAATAAATTGAAAATCAATAAATTGAAAATAAATATTTATAAAATATTATGCTCACATAATATTCTCTCAAATAACTGTTGGTGGAATATATGTGATCAGGAAAACATGAATAACTATTAAACTACATATTGGAATAATATTTATTCAACTTGTTAAATAATAAATGATAATATATTATTTAAATGAGATTTTGGATACACTTAGTTTGTTACACTTTAGGCCTCTCTCTTAGTGGCATTAGGAAAAGAGTCATAAAGTATAAGGTTATCATCTAGAAACATACCAATGCATCCATAGAGAAATAATTTAATTCCTTAATGAAATAATACCTCATACGAACACTTACTATATAATACAATCCCTTTATCATGATATTTATAATCAATGAGGTTTCATGTTGGTGCCTTCAACCTATGTGCTCGATGTCTGTTTCTTTGAATATCTAAAAATCAAACTTTCCTATATAACACCATGGACATGGATTTATTTTGGATATATAATTTCCTTAAAAGGTCCTAAGATATCAATTTATATTAGAAAACATAAGGTACAAATCCTTTCTCTCATTATTCGGGAATGAAATATTATTCATGACACACCCAACATATCCTACCTCACCATGAACATATCTCATCACAGTTTTCATAAATAAATAAAATTATGTTACTCATAATAGTAATTAATAATAATATTTAATTCTAAGGATCAATACACATGTCCATAGATAGTAATATTCAATGAAACATTTAAATGTGGATTTCCTACTAGTGACTCTTGTTCTCATAATATATGACACATAATATTACCAAGGGTGTACACCACAAGAAGGTGCATCAAAGTCCTATGAGTCTCCACCCATTATAGACTTTCTCATCTGTATACCTAAAATTATATCATCTGGATATTTAACTTATATATTTAATAATATTATCATGCCACTTATGGGTTTTCATCGTATCGGGGAACCGTTATGACCCTTCGGTTCGACAGCTATTCTTATAACATTATCCCAAATTATGTCATGTATAAGAACAATAATTATGTTATAAGGTCTTAATTAATATTAAAAATTGAATACAATTTATCATAACATACACAAAAATTAATTTTAGGGAACCAATTCCAACAAACACCCATTTTCACTAGAGCAAACTACTAACAACCTTTAGTCTGTAAGCTCTCACATGATACTCATGTTTCTATTGAGATAGGATTTTATTTAAGTGGTTTTCCACATTTTATTATTTGTAAACACTACTTAATGCATCTTTTCACCTTTGATAAAAATCCTTCACGATGTTCCACTTCTAGAGCATGTTCTTTGTCTTTTGGTGTGTCCTTTTCTCTTTTGCAAGATCCACCACTATTGTATTATCATAATAAAATGTGATAGAGTTTTTACTTATAGGGACAAAATAAATATTCTATAAAAGTTTTTATATCCAAATGGATTCCTTGTTTATATCCTAATCTACTATATACTTGGACTCTACTATAGAATCAACAAAAACTAGATTCTTTGAACTCTTCTAGTATACATCTCCTCTATTGAGACTGAAAACATATCATGACTGAAACTTTAGATAATTAGGGTTTCTTCCCTTATACTTGAAGTCCCAAATTTTCATAGGGTATGGTTTCAAACCTAAGGTTTAACCTTTGGTTTTTTTGGTCAAATGTTCTATTTTTAGGTTTTATCTATCCTCCTTGAGGTGCGGCGGTGGTGCGTTTGAGTTTTCGCACAAAGGATTCAAGGGTTTCCTTTGATTTGGTAGGTGATTCCATGTTTATGCAATCTTTGTGTCTTAGCATGATTTATTTATCATATTTTCAGGTTTATCCCATTTTATTATTTCAGAAAAAAATTAGTTTTAGATGTGTTTGTATTGTAAATGAATTTTAAATGCCAATTTTATGTGAAATTGGGGGGGTTTCATAGATATGTTTCATAAGTTTATTTGGGGATTCCCTATAACTACTTGGTTGATTTTATTGAAATGTATTAGGGATGAAAGTTTTGTTTTGATTGTTTACCTCCCTTTTTTCTTGCTACAAAATCTTATTTTGGTGACGTTTGATAAGTGAAGGATTTTGTGGCACCATTTTGGTGCTTAATTGGTTGGTTTATATGACTATTTGATGTTTTTCCTAATGGGGTTTTTTATAACATATGTAATAGGTTTATAGAAATGTTTTGGGAACTTTGAATTCTGTTTTGGTAAATTTGAGTGTGCGCACAGTGTGCAATGTGGGTTTTTCATGGAGTTTTGGGTGCAAAATAATGCGAGTTTTTGAGAAATAGCATTATAAAACATCAAGGTGTTTTGTTGTGTGTTTTAAGTGGTATAAAGTGTGTGTAGCTACTGTACTATTTAAATGTGACCATTAGTGGTGTTTTATATTAAAATTTATTTATGTAGAATGCTGAAATTGTTTGAGCACAAAGGTGGATGCCCGGGTACCTGGGTGGGGTAGATGTGTACTAGTACGGCTAGTGGACCAGATGGGTTTTGCCCCTTTTTAACTTAGCATTTGGATAACAACAAATTTAAATAAAATATATGGATGATGATTTGGGACCAATAGGTTATGGGTATGTTCCCTACTATTGGCCCGTGCATGAGAATGGATTTTACTATGGTTACATTACACTGAGGTACGAGGTAGATGGGGCTCGAGACTATCTAGTGCCAAGGGGTGTTCCTGATTTTGTTGCTCATTAGATTTGTGGTATTTTCCCCTATATTTGGGTGTCTTTAGAAATATATTACAGTATATAACATTCCTATTTAAATGTGTTAACATTATTAATGTTTTATCTTAAAAAAATGTTTTCAATTTAAAGTTTCATTTCTTGGAATTTGTCACGGCTTTTCATTGCATATTAAAACTGCTTTCTTTTTTACCTTGTATTGCATGAACCTTGGAATCATTGGCTGGTATCCTATTGGGATTAGGCTCACACCCTATATACACCCATTGGGTTTAAGTAGACTTTATTATTCTTAACTCAGGTAAAGGAAATGCATTGGGTGATGGTGTTTCGGGGTGTTAGTTCCTATCCTCTGGGAGGAGTTGTGGAGACGGCTGGTGGGTGATGACCCCTTGTCATGTGGATTCCTTGGGGCTATTTTTATGTTGTTTCTTTGTGTCTTTGGACCTTTTGTACTGTATTTAAATCCATGTATTCAATTCTGGTTTTTTTCTTAAGAATTGTTTGGCTAAAAATTTCAGATTTATATTATGGATTGTTTTTAAGGTTTTATGCTTTCATACTCCAGTAAATCGTTCCCAAATAAAATTGTTTGATACCCTGGAACTTGTGCCAGCCCGTGGGGATAGGGAATGACCTTTGGGCCTTGTCAGGGTCTAGGTTTGGTGTTGGTATTGGTGGAAACTAGATTTGGTTCGTGACATGGGATCAGCTTGATATCTTACAACTATTCCCACTGAGTAGGAAACATCAAGTCTAGTACATAATAATTAATACATTATTGATCCTATTGATGAAGAGTATAGGATCTTACTCATTATCTCTTTCTCCTATTTGGTCTGAGGACACATTTCTTTAGAATGATTTATATCATGTGACATTAGAACCAATTCCCTATTTGATTATTCTATACTAAATATATTTAGTCTCATGCCAATTTATATACTTTGAAATAGTCCCAGAAGACTCTTGGATCCATCAAAAATGATCTTCATCCCTATAATATAGGTTATTTCACCTAAGTCCTTCATAGAGAAACACTTGTTTAACAAGTCCTTAATAGATCATAATACTGGAATTTCATTTCTAATAAGTCATATATCATCAACATATACTACTGGGATAATGAATGCATTCCCACTAAAACTCCTGTAAACACATTGCTTACATTCCTTATTAATGAATCCAAATTCTTTTATAGCTTCATTGAATTGAATTTTTCATGACCTAGATGCTTTCTTGAGTCCATAAATGGTTCTATGTAACTTGAAAATCTTTTTTGGCATCACCTGGTTTCACAAAACCTTCTAGTTGTGTCATATAGATATCTTCCTAATTTTTCCCATTATGTAAATTTTTTTTGACATCCATATTCCAAATTTTGTATTCATAGTAATATATTATATCAAGTATAATTCTGATAGATTTGAACATGAGAACCAGTGAAAATGTTTCATAATATTCAATTAATTGATGTTGTTTAAACCCTTTATCAACTAGACTTGATTTATAGGTATTTACATTATATTTCATATCCATTTTTCTCTTGAATACCCATTTTCACCCTAAGGGATTTACAACAACTGGTGTATCGACCAGAACACAAACATGGTTCTGATACATTGAATCCATTTTAGAATTCATGAATTTATGACATCATGCAACTTCTGAGATCTTTACATCCTCTTTTTAGGAGAGAGGTTCATCATTGTCATATAATAATGATTCACCCTCCTCAGTGGATAGAAAACCATATCACTTTGGTTCCCTTATCCCTCTTTTTCTCCTACGTAGTGGTTATGTTTCAGGAAATAATTCTTCCATGGGGACCTATGGAATCTATTCTTATACCAAATCATGTGTATCTTGAACATCAACTTCATCGAAGTCAATTTTTCTCCCACTATAATTTTTGAGGATATGCTCAATCTTAAGAAATTCGTCTTTTATAGGGATCATTACATTCTTATTCGTGGGGTTGTATAGGTTATATCCCTTTTCCCCTTAGTATGCCCTATAAAGATATACTTTGTGCCATTGGGTTCTAATTTTTTTCTTGATAAGGCCTTAACAAATGCCTCACAACCCCATGCACATGTATGCAACAAAACAGGTTTCTTTCCACACCATAACTCAAAGGAAATTTTGTTTTCTGCTTTATTTGGTACTTAGCTTAGTGTGTTTGCCACATTTTTAATGCATATCCCTGATATGATAATGGAATATTTTCATGACTCATCATCGACCTTACCATGTCTAACAAGGTATGGTTCCTAATTTCACTAACACCATTACACAGTGGTGTGTATGGTGGAGTGAGTTCAAATAGAATCTCAAACTCCCATAAAAGGTTGAAAAACTCTTGGTTAAGATATCCACCACCTCAATCTGATTGAATCTTCTTAATCTTCTTTCCATATTGATTATCTACATCATTCTTGAATTCTTTGAATTTCTCAAAGGACTTGATCTTATACCACATCAATAAACATATCCATATCGACTCAAGTAATCATTAAAAGTGATGAAGTAAGAATATCCAACTCTAGATTATACTGGAAATGGTCCGTACACATCAGTGTGTACCAATCCTAAAACCTCTATGGGGATTTCACCCTATCCACTAAATGGTGGTTTGGTCATTTTTCCTTGTAAACAAGAATTACATCATTCAAGTGTGTTTCACCCAAAAGAGTGTAAATAAACTTCTTAATAGATCTTTTTAAAACACATCTTGTTTACATGACCAAGATAGTGATGTCATAGTTGGGTGTTATATGAGTCATGTGAATATGTCTCGTTATCTTTTTCTAATACATGGTTTTCATAATTTAATACATAAAGACCATTGTTTAAATATCCCATACCATAACATATGTTATCTTTATATATGAAACAACTTTTATTTAAAAATATGAAAATAAAACCATCCACATCTAGGCATGATACATAAATTATTTTCATAGTAATTGTTAGTATGTAATAAAAATCAGTTAAAACCAATATCATTCCAATTGGAAATGAAAGTTGGTAGTTACAAATAGCATGATAAGGTAGCATCATACCATTGGATACTCACAAATCTACCTCTCCTTTAGCAATATCTTGTAATCCACTTGGCTACTTCATTTGGATACAAATGTGAGTGCCAAAAGCTATATCTAATACCCAATGTGTAGATATTAAAAGATTCCACTCAATAAAAAATGCACATTTATCTTCCCCTTTCTTTTGGGTTCATTTATTCTTCCTGGGGCCTTGCTTGTCACATAAAAAACAAAATGCCTCATTTTCCTTACCTTGACTCTGGATATTCCTCTTCTTAGAAGGATGGTTCCCAGGATCTTTATAAATGTTATGATTCTTTATCCCCTTTGTCGTGTTCTTCTTTTTCTTATTCACCATAAGGACCACAGGTTTATCATACCCCATTTCCTTATCGATTTGGAGAATCATACTAACATGTTTAGAGATAATACTATCATTATTTATTATCTTATAATTAAAAATAAAACTGGAGAAGGTATTGGGTAGTGAAAATATTATGAGATCTATTCACAAATTATTCAGTAATTTAATCCCATAGACGGCTAATCTTTCAATCTAGCCAATAATCTTTACTACATAAGGCCGATTTGTTGATGAATCTCCAAGCATAGTTGTAAACAAAGCATTGGATATCTCATATATCTAGTTTCTTTCATTATCTAGATTGAGATCTCAAAGGTGATACATCATGCTACACGCATCCATGTCCTCATGTTTCTTAAAAGTTTCATTGATCATGTAATATATCATGAAACACTAATAATCTATTACATCATTCAAATGTTTCTCATAGAGATTCAACTCTTCTTCACTATAACACCCAAAGGATTTATAAATATATTTAATATTGAATTCATGAAACACTGGGTCTCTACAAAACACTACTTTGTTATAACTATTCTATTAATCATAATTTTCACCACTTCTGTGGTTGAATTTTGAAGAACTCACATACATGGTTGCGATCAATAAGATATTTACAGTCTCAGAGGATGATATTAAATTTTTGGGGAATAATAACTTACCCTTATAAGTAGTAACATACCCTTTTGAATATAAAGGTACCATTAATAATAGTAACCTCACCTATGTAAGTATAAATAAAATATAGGCACCTTATAAATGAAATATAATATGTTAAAAATTAATAATTAACTGTTTGTACTTTTGTGAGTACTAAATACTCAATTACAATTTTAAATTAATAAATTAATAACATTAATTTTCATAAAATGTATTCTGAAATAAATATTTTACTTCCATATAATTTTAGGATATTTTTATAATACCTCATTTAATTTTTTAAAGTCTTATAAAATTGTTTTTAAATTTAAAATCTGTATTTTTAAAGTAAATAATGATTTTATTTAAAAATTTAATTTATCTTATTTATAAAATTATTTTGATTAATTGGAGTTCATTTTTAAATTCTATATGTCAAAAAATTGTTAGGATGAGTTTTTTGGATTTCTCTTAAATATTTGAATTTTAAATGAATAGTGAAATCTGATAATTTACGAAATATGTTAAATAAATGAATTTCTACATCATAATTGAGTCATTGATGATGTAAATGGTCATTTTTTATAACTCACATGAACATATTACTATTTTTAGTCATAAGAATCAAGACTATTCATAGTTTTGATTCAAAATAATAAAATAATGGTTAAAAAAATGGGAAATAACTCCACTCCTCCACTATAAAAGCCACCCATCACTCCCTCTTCTCCTCACTCATATAAGCACTGAATACCCTCAAATTTCTGTCCAAATACTCTCCCATAGTCCCTCCCCACGTACATAAGCCCTTGGTCTTTCCAAAATACCAAAACCCGTTCCCTTAAGGAGTTTTTCAAGGAGGTGTATTCAAGAGGTAAATCTACATCTTCTTTCTTCTAATTTCATTTCAAGTTCCTTTCTTTTTTATCCTCTACTCACCTTCTCTATCTAGATGATATTGGTAACTCCAGTACCATCTATGTACTATAATTATATAATGTTAATTTAACAACCATTATCAGTCTTCTTACTCTCTCTCTCTCTCTCTTATTTTATAAACAAAATCTTCGTCTGTGACGTGCTAATTTACTGTCTTTAATAACGACGAAGTCTCATTCTTCAATTTCTCCTTCAATACGGGTCATAAAACCATTTTTAAGTTTGAACCATACTATAAAATATTTATTATAACCTATTTCATATTCATGAATCAGTATATGTACATAATATTAATTTATATGATAAAACTAGTTCGTAATAATCAAAATACCACCAAAATAATCTAAGTCATTTTCATTAATATTTCATCTAACGATTCATCATCATACAATGAAAAAAAATAATATATATCCCAATTAACACCTATTTATTTCCATAATTAATATATAAATTCAATTATATAGAATTATATCCATTCCACATGAACATCCATACTCATATACAAGTATACCGATTGGGAAAACCAAGGAAACGAACACTCTAGAATGATGGAATTCAATCTTATAACCTATCAATAAGGACATAAATGAAATTAATAAAATTATTATAAAATAAATAAATGTCTAATAGGTTCCAAATTAATTTATTAATAAGTCTAATTTCATATTACAAGACCTTAAGTTCAAGAGAATAACATATTCAGACATAAGGTAAGTGTTTTCTACCTGAACCTCCATTTTATTTCAGGTTACCCATTATATTTCTTAATCCCAATTAAATTATTATTTATTATTATTTACACATCATAAATTCAGTTTGAATTTTCTATATATGTGTAACAACCATAATCCTTCTTTATTTTATGGGTAGATACTTGTTTTAAAAGGATCTTTCAAATATTCTTCATGAAATACAACCCCGATTCAATGGTATTTCTCAAATTCTTACCCATTTTCAAGGGAACTATATAATATGATTTTAGGAACCATTATTTTTATAAAATCAATCATTTTATTATGTAAAAAATAACTTAATTCACATATGTTTTTATGGAAATATTTTTTCCAAAATAACTCTTCTTTTCAAAGTAAAAGAGTATTTATCTCAAGAATTACTCAATGGGTTATACGAGTATTTTCATCTATTCAAACACTCTTGTTGATTACTATGTTCAATTATGATTAATATATTATGATACATTATACCATATTTTATGGAATTTTTTATCATTATTTTGACTATGGATGTGATATTTTGATACCATTCACCATATTACTCTGAATGGTTAGTGTTCATATTTAATGATTGGGGAAAGTTATTTACATTTCATATGTTAGATTCAATATGAATGTATATGTTTTTTATTTTTATCCCCATTTATATGAGGAATGAATTAGACTTATTATGTGATGGGTGGGGCCCCTATACCCCCTCTATGCATCCGTAGGTCTCATGAGTCAAAATAGTTTGGGTTTTTACCCAATTATTTATTTTCTTGGCATAAGGAATTGATAGAATAATTATGATGCACGACATTATGCATTACCTCATTATGAATCTAGAAATTGATAGTTCATGTGGTTATTCAATTAGTATAATATCCATGATTATTTTTTATTGTGACATTATTTATTCAGCTCCTATTCCAGCCATATTGTGTTCAAGTATATTTTTTAAAGGAATGTGTTTTTAATAATTCACTATGCCTAATGTTTATATTTATTATATCTTCTACTATATTGATTACCCTTTCTAAGAATATGTGTTCACCCCTTTCTTATGTTTTATTTTCCCAATATATGAAGAAGTAAATTATTAATGACTTCCAGGGATAATATCGGAGTCACAGATGTTTCTATTTGAATATATTTATATATTATATTTCAAGTTATAAAGTTGTACTTATGTATGTATCTATTTTTTCCAAAACTACTAATCTATTCATTACTTTGGGATACAAGTTTCGTTTAATCATGCAAATTTAATTAAAAAATCATAAGCTCTGCGAAACTGGGTTTGAATCTTTTCAGATGAAATTAGAGGAGGTTTAATATAAAACATAGAAAATAGATTTAGAAAATTTAGATTTGGGAATATAACCCTAAGATAGACTTTGAGGATAAACATATAAGAACATCCTAGAATTTTGGTAAGGAATATATTATGTGGATATTTCTAGAAAATACATCCATGTCTAGATAATACAAGTGGAGATGGTTCTGTCAGAGATGTACCTATGAGTAATAACTTTGATAAGGAGTTTTGGGGTTGACCCGAGGTATCCTGGTGCACAACGATGGGCCTTACTATACACCTAGTATGACACTACAAGGTTATATGCTTATAATAATTCATAATTTCTTTATAAACCATTATGACGGGATTAAATGCAAATTTTTCATTAAAGAAACCATGTTTATGATCATGAGACTATCTATGAATAGGATTTCAAATTATGCAATGTATTTTTCTAAGTTCATATTATACATTATAGTTCATAAAAAAATCTAGTGCATGTAATTATATAGAAATATAGCCTATTAGAAGGAATTTAAACTACATGAACATTCATATCCCATGTAAGGGTTTCCCTTTGATGCAAGATAATGACGTTGGCTCTAGTACGATGACTGGTGTTGAGAAACTTATAACTATATGTCACTGTTGACTCAAGATATGAACAATAAACTTACCCATATGGAGAATCCATATACAAAACATGGAGGAGATATATTAGACCACTTTACATGAAAAAAACTCCATAATTAAATGGGTCTACAAACCCATTCATAGTGTAGTAGTTGATAAGTTCTTTAGAGAAGATATTTCTCACTTTGGGATGTAACAAATGAGAGATGTTTTCATGGTAGTTTATAATCTATCATTAGATTCTGATCAGTGGTGGTATTTAATTCAAAAGACATAGGTGGATGAAGAAATAGAAGAAATGGAATGGAGGGATTTTAGGGAAATATTTTAAGAAAAATACTTCCATTGTGAAAAACGAGTATATATGGAAAGA
The DNA here is from genome assembly GCA_963277665.1 of Viscum album. NCBI lineage: Eukaryota > Viridiplantae > Streptophyta > Magnoliopsida > Santalales > Viscaceae > Viscum > Viscum album. The sequence continues at coordinate 351,018,819 of OY728140.1, forward strand.
CAGTTTCTGAACCTAAGGAAAAAAGATGATGAGAATGTTAAAATGTATGAATCTAACTTCACAATGTTATAAAGACATGTCACGGACTAAATATTTAATCCCAGGAGATCGATTCTTTGATGGTTTAAAACCATTCCTCTGAAGGGAACCAGTCTCCCAATGTTTATCATCATACGAAGATATAGTCTTATATGCTATCAAGATGGAAAATGAATTCTCTAAGTATTATCTCTTCAAAGGAAAGAAATAGAAGAAGAGGGCTGCTAAAAAATTTGGAAAAGGAAATAAGGAAATGCGGAAGAACAAAAGAGTTGACTTTCCACCCTATGATAATTATTTGAAGAAACACCCTAGTACTTTCTTAAAGGGTATGATTGTTTGATACAAGTGTGGAAAAAAAGGTCACCACTCCCATGATTGCAAGGGGAGGAAATAATCTACTAATTTCTAATGCTACAATTGTAAGGAGATGGGAAATTATGCAAATGATTTTTCTATTCATCAAGGAAATGTTTCCCAAAGAAGGACAAGGGAGAAAGGATGAGCTTATACTATCACAACTAGTGAGATTGATGTTCTTAATAAAGTAATGGTAGTTACTTTAACCATTTCCTCAAAATTATCCAATGCATTATTTGATTCTTCCTCATCGCATTATTTTATATCTTCCCAATTTTTAAGGAAAAATAGATATTTCAATTTTGATTTAGTAATGGAGTTTTCAGTCAAAACTCCTAAGGGAAGTATCATTACAACAAAGATGTGATAGGTAGTCCCCATTATGGAATATGAATGTGATTTATCTACCCATTTTATCATCATAACAATGATTTAATTTGATATAATCCTCGATATGGATTATATTTCAAATTATGACGTGAAAATATATTTAAATAAGAAGGAAGTTACAATTTTTGAGAATGATGTGGAATCCATTATCTTTAGGATAGAAACATCACCATATGATTCTTATCTAGATCCACCCTCAGTATCTCTACTGAATTCAATTCTTGGAGAGGATAAGAACTCGATATCTATGAGTGGGTAAAGAAATGTTCAAATCAAGGATGTACCTATTGTGAAAGAATATATTGATGTATTTCCACATGATTTACCTAGACATCATCTAGAGCACTAAGATGAGTTCTCAATTTATTTAATTCCTAGTTCAAGACCTATATCAAAGACACCTTATAGAATTTCCACTGAGTAATTAGTAGAACTAAAGAAACAACTATAGTAATTGAGTGATAACTATTTCTCCATGGGGATCCCCTATTATTTTTGTTAAAAAGAAATATGGATCTATGAGGTTGTTCATTGATTATAGGGAGATCAATGTTGTAACAATAAAGAACAAGTATCCTCTAGCTCGCATTGATGATTTATTTGATCAACTTCATGTAGCCTAATATTTTTCAAAGATTTACCTTCAATCTGGATATAACCAGGTGCATGTGAGGATGGAATATATTCCAAAGACAACATTTAAAAATAGGTATGGAAATTAATAGTTTACAATAATTCCTTTTGGACTAACTAATGCACCTTCCGTCATCATGAATATAATTAATAGGGTTTTCAAGGAATATATTAATGAATTTATTATGGTATTTATTGATGATATCTTGGTATACTCCAAAAGCTACAAAGATCATGAAAATCACTTGTGCATTATTTTGAAGACTCGTAGAAGAAATTAATTATATGGGATGTTTAGAAAGTGTGAATTTTGTCTTCAATCAATTTCTTTTCTTGGACATATTGTCTCTAAGGATGGAATATCCATTGATCCTGGGAAGATAAAGGCTATTCAAGAATGGACTGCACCAAATAACATAACTGAGGTATGTAGTTTTATTGGTTTAGTAGCTTATTATCGATGTTTCATTCAGAACTTCTCCTGATTAGCCAACCTGTTAACCAAGATTACTCATAAAGTGTTTAAGTTCATATTGAAAAAATAATGTAAGGAATGTTTTGAAGAATTAAATAGGAGATTATTGAATGCTATGATCTTAACTCTACTATAAGGGAATGATGGGTATGTGATCTATAGTGATGCATCAAATAAAGGACTTGGTTGTATCCTTATAAAAAATGATAGAGTTATCTCTTATGCATCATGATAGTTAAAAATTCATGAACAAAACTATCTTACTCACAATATTGAGTTATTTTCTGTGATTTTTTATCTAAAAATATGGATACACTATCTCTATGGTGAAAGATGTGAGATATATATGGATCAAAAGAGTCTGAAATCTATCTTATCATAAATATAACTCAGCATGAGGCAAAGGTGATGGCTCTAACTACTCAAGGATTATTATTGTTCCATACACTACCACCAATGAAAGGAAAATAAGGTAGTTGATGCATTGAGTAGGAAGGATCAAAGAGTTTAAAAAAATGAGGATCAAAATGGATCTCGTATTCATGGATCTAGTAAGGATGAACATGGGAATTATCAAAGAAGGTGAAACATCATAAATTTTTCAATTGGTTTCCCAACCATATTTATTAGAAATAATTAAACTTTCTCGTCCTGATGATGAGAATATTCAAAAGAAAATTAATGTTCTGAATGATGGGAATTTTCAAGACTTCATATATGAAGATGGAATTCTAAAATTTGGGAAGATACTTTGTGTTCTAGCTATGTCGGTGCTAAAAAGGGAGTTATTGGGAGATTCCCACAGTTTGAATTTCCCTATAAATTCTGGTAGCACTAAGATGTATAGAGATTTGAAGGAACATTTATGGTGGGATAACATCAGGAGGGAAATTGCAGATTATGTATAAAGATGTTTAGTCAGTCAACAAGTGAAGGCTGAAAGACAACATCCTATAGGATTCATGCAACCTATACCAATTCTTACAAGGAAATTGGATGACATCATCATGGATTTTGTCACTAGATTACCCAAAACTCCAGAAAAGAATGATTCAATATGGGTAATTGTTGATTGAATTAAGATTTCTGCACATTTCCTTACTTTAAGGGAGGATTTTGCATTGGATAGACTTTCACAACTCTATATCAATTATGTTGTGAGACTTCACGGAGAACCTCTCTCAATTGTGTCTAACTGTGATCCATGATTTACATCGAAATTCTAGATAAGTTTTTAGAAAGAAGTGGATACTGAGCTTTGATTGAGTACTGCTTTTGACCCTCAAACTAGTGGGCAATCAGAAAGGACGATCCAATATTTAGAAAACGTGTTGAGATCATGATCAATTGATATTCAGGGTATGTTGTATCAGTATTAACCTTTGGTGGAGTTTCCCTACAATAATAGTTTCCATTTTAGCATTCAAATGGCACTATATGAAGCATTGTGTGGAAAGTGATGTCGTTCACCAACATTTTGGGATGAAGTAAGTGAATGTAAGATTATGGGTCTATATCTTGTGGAGGAAACAAAATCGATGGTAAAGACTATTCAAACCCATATGAAAGAAGCTAAAAGAAAGCAAAAGAGCTATACTGATAACCGAATGAAGGATTTGGAATTTCAAGTGGTTGACCATGTTTTCTTAAAATTATCTCCATGTAAGGGTGTTATAAGATTTGGGAAGAAACGGAAACTAAACCCTAGGTACATTATCCCTATTAAAATTATAGAGATAATTGGAGCTATGGATTATCGTTGGCAATGCTGCTTATCATGTCTAAAGTACACAATGTGTTTTATGTCTCATTTTTGAGAAAGTACATGCCAGACCCAACACATTTCCTCACTTTTGGAGGTATAGAATTAGAACTTAACTTATCTTATTTTGAAGGGCCTATACGGATTCTAGACACTAAGGAATAGGTGTTGAGGAATCAGATGACACGACTGGTAAAGGTTCTTTGGAAAAATCATAAAATTGAAGAATCGATTTGGGATCCTAAGGAGCTTATGATGTTGAACTACCCAATTCTTTTTATGAGTTAAAATTCTTGATTTTAGAGGATAAAGTTTTTATAGGGGGAATGTAACACCCCAAGGGTTTATAAATATATTTAATATTAAATTTATGAAACACTAAGTCTATACAAAACACCACTTTGTTATAACCTATCTAGTAAACATAATTTTTACTGCTTCTATGATATGAATTTTCAAGAACTAACATACACAGTTGAGATCAGTAAGATATTTAGAGTCTTATAGGATCAAATTAAATTTTTGGTGAATAGTAACTTACCCTTGTGAATAGTAACATACCCTTATGAATAGAAATCTACCCTTATGAATAGTAACCTCACCCATGTAAGTATAAATAAAATTTAGGGACCTTATCAATAAAATTGAATAATAATTAAGTGTTGGTATTTTTGTGAGTAATAAACATTAATTACAATTTCTAATTAATAAATTAATAAAATTAATTTTCATAAAATGTGTTCCAAAATAAATATTTTTCGGTTCTATGATTTTAGGATAATTTTATGAGATCTCATTTAATTTTTGAAAGTATTATAAAATCAATTTTATATTTAAAATCTGTATTTTGCAAGTAAATAATGAATTTATTTAAAAAATAAATTTCTCTTATTTATAAAATTATTTTGATAAAATGGAGTTAATTTTTTAATTATTAATTTCAAAAAATGGTTAGGAAGAATTTTTTGGATTATTCTGAAATGTTTTAATTTTTATGAATAGTGAAATTCGATAATTTTCAAAATATGCTAAATAAACGAATTTGTGCATCATATTTGAGTCATGGATGATGTAAATGTCCTTTGTTTTACTCACATGCACATATTAATGTTTTTAGTCACAATAATCAATACTATTCGTAGTCTTGAGCCAAAATAATAAAATAATGATTAAAATAATGAGAAATAACTCCTCTCCTCTACACTAAAAGCCACCCATAATTCCCTATTATACTCACTCCTCTAAGCATTTAATATCCTCAATTTGTTGCCCAAATAATCTTCCCTAGTCAGTCCCTTGGTCTGTCCAAAATATCAATACCCCTTCCCTTAAGGAGGTGTATTCATTAGGTAAATCCACATCTTCTTTCTTTTAATTTCATTTCAAGTTCCTCTATTTTGTTATCCTATAATCAACTCCTATTTCCAAATGATCTTGATAAATCTATTATCATATATATAATTAAAGTATATCATGTTAATGCAATAACCGTTATCAATCTTCTTACTCTCTCTTTCTTTTATTTTATAAACGAAATCACCGTTCATGAGGTGCCAATTTACAACCTCTCTGGATGACGAAGTTTCATTCTTAAATTTCTCATTCAATACTATTCTTGAAACCATTATTTATGGTCAATTTAATATTCATTAACATATATGTGTACATAATATTAATTCATACGACAAAACTAGTTCATAATAATCAAAATACAGCCAAAATAATCGAAGTGATTGTCCATAATATTTCATCTAATGATTCATCCACATACCATGTAACAAAATGATATATATAACCATTAACACGAATTTATGTTCATAAATAATATATAAATTCAATTATGGAGAATTATATCCATTCCACAAGAACATCAATACTCATATACAAGTATACCGATTATGAAAACCATGGAAATGAACACTCTAGAACAATAGAATTCAATCTTATAACCTATCAATAAGGACACAAATGAACTTAATAAAATTATGATAAACCAAATACATGTCTAATAGGTACTTAATTATGTTTTTAATAATTCTAATTTTATATTCCATGACCTTAATTTTAAGAGTGGAACATATTCGTACATAAGGTAAGGGTTTTCTACCCGAACCTCCATTTTCATCCGAGTTACTCTTTGTCTTTCATAATCCCAATTAAATTTTTATTTATTTTTATTTACTCGTCATGAAATTTATTTTTATTTTCTAGTTATGCATATCAACCATAATCCTTCTTTATTTTATAGTGATATACATGTTTTAAAACGGTCTTTCAAAAAATCCTCCTAAAATACAAGCCCAATTCAAGAGAATTTCTCAAATTCTTACCTATTTTCAATGGAGCTTAGTAATCTATTTTTAGAAACCATTATTTTTCTAAAATCACTTATTTTATTATGGAAAAAACTACCTTAATTCACTTCTGGTTTTATAAAAAAATTCCAAAAGAACTACTCTTTTCAAACTAAAATAATATTTTTCTCAAGAACTACTTGATGATTTTATACGAGTATTTTTATCTATTTCAACACTCTTGTTAATTATTATGTTCATTTAGGATTAATATTTTATGTTATAATATACCATATTTTATTGAATGGTTTATGATTAGTTTTATTGTGGATGTGTTGTCTTGATACCATTCAACATATTACTCTGAATGTTTAGTGTTCGTATTTAATGATTGGGGAAAGTTATTTACATTTCACATGTCAGTTTCAATATGAATGTATATGTTGTTTATGTTTATCCCCATTCATATGAGTAATTTATTGTACTTATTACATTATGGTTGGGGACCTCTATAGCCCGTCAATCCATTTGTAGGTCTCAAGAGACAAACTAGTTTCGGTTTTTACCTATTTATGTATGGTCTTGGAACGAGGCCTAGACAGAATGATTATGATATTTGGAATTAGGCATTCCCTCATTATGAATCTAGTAATTGATAGTTAATATAGTTATTATACAAGTTTAATACCCAATATTATGTTTTATTGTGGTATTATTTATTCAACTCTTATTCCTACCATGTTGTGTTCAAGTATATTTTTTAAAGGAATGTGTTTTTAGTTATTTACAATGCCTAATGTTTATGTTTATGATATCTTAAAATATATTTATTACCCTTACTGGGCATCTGAGCTCACCCATTTATTATTTTTTATTTTACCAAGATATGAATAAGTAAATTATGAATACGTTTCAGGGATAATCTTGGATTCATGGATGTTTGAATTGGAATATATTTATATATTTTATTTCAAGTTGTAATGTTGAACTTATGTATGTATCTGGTTTTTCAAAAATACTAAACTATTGATTCATTTAGGATACGAATTTCTTGTAATCATTCCAATGTAATGAAAGAATGCATTAGATCCAGGAAACTGGGGTTGGGTCTTTACACTCACTAGCCTCATTACTAGACGCATCAAGAATATGTTCTTCTACAACATATAATTTCCTTTCAATGTATAAGATAATTCATAAGTGCCTTTTCCACTCTGGGAAATTTATGCTGGTGAGAAGGTTATCCTTCACAAGTATGGATCACAGTGATATGTTTTAATTTATTTTTATTTTTTTTCTATAAATAAGATTAATAGAGTTTTAGTACTTTATCTAATAAAATTTAGATAAATAAATAAATATTATATTTATTAATCTCCCACTATGTTATTGAAACCCAATATCCCTCACCATTGGATTCAAAATTTCATATTTATTAGACATTATAGTGTCAAGGATCCATATTACCCAATTCATCACCTAGAATTTGGTCGATTAAGAAATTTTAATGGGTTTAGGTTGGTATTCCAAATTCCAACTGCATTAACACACAGTTCCTTTATATGTTTAGTGGACTCCCTGATGATAAACTCCTACAATTTTTATTTCATAAACCTTTTTCTCTTAGTTTCACCAATCCATTCTTTAGAATTCAACCCTTGATGTGAACTAAGTTATGTCAACCAAAAACTACAAGTTAGAATTCTTGGATAACTAAAACCACCCTAAATTTTGGTTGGTCAGGCACTTTGAATTATGGTTCAATTTTAACTGATGTAGTAGAAGGTTATAATGACTTAATACATATAATTTATGGATTTTATATTTTATGCATAAATTTTTTATTATTATATTTAATACATTCTTCTTAATATATAGTGGATTCACTTAAATGATTAACCATGTCTTAGATAATATATACACATAATCCAATTTAAATTAGTTCTATCTTGCATGCTTGTTAATTCATTAATTCATGTGACCAAAAAAACATCAATAATGAAATAACCATTAAAATTGACTAAAATAAAATAATTAAGTGGTATGATTATTAGCTTTTACTAATGGTTATTTTAACTAGAGGATGATAAACAAACTGTCAACCTAGGGAAAACACCTTGAACAATTTAAGGTTTGTGTTACACCTTTCCACTTGTCCGCCAATGTATCACTCTTGGATTGATTTTTCCTCAACTCCAAACATGAACCTATTCCACTATATTGGGAGATCTATCCATTACATATGATTTTACTCACACGTAGGTGAAGAAACTAAAGGACTGGTTAGGGTTTTTACACAAAGTAAACCATGACTAAGCAAGACCTTAGATAAAAATAATAGGAGAAATGGTACGGAAACCAAAAAATTAATTTTGTAATAAATTAAATGAATGAAATAAAATACAAAGTTCTGGTTTAGGATCATTATCATCCACATGCATGCAACAAATTATAATTTTAATAAAATTAACATTAATTACAAATTATTCTTATTTAAGATAAATTGTGGTCAAATCAATTTATTACTGTCTTTAATTAATCAATTCTTGTGTCTTAATTTTTATCTGAATTTCCTTTATATTTTCTTCCATTAAAATTTTAAATAATTTAAATAAATTTATTTAAAATTAACTATGTACAAAATGTACCTTGGAGGAAATACGGTGAGTACTCGTCCGAACCACCCACCATCTATTATACTCATATATATTTTTAATCTTATGAAATGTTTTATAAACAATGTATCATGTAATATAATGATGTGTACTATTAAATTAATGATCACATGGATTACACGATTTTTTTCACAGTGTGTAATGCTTTAATACGTATAGAGTAATAATTATAGTATGACTTATGAAGGATATGTAGATATGAGCATTTTGTAGAAATTAATTAAATAGTTTAAGGTATATAAATCATCACATGGTGTGTCTTGTGTACATAATGACTATACACAAGAAAATTTTGATAAGGTTTTCACAATATAAGATATTAATTTTCAATTATGTGTAATTTTTTAAAAGTACACATTGTGAACTTTTAAGATACATGTTGTTTATTGTTTTTACCATTTATCCATGACACAGACCAAGGGACTTGGTGTGTAACCATGCCATAGAAAATTTTGGAGTACATAGTGTGTACTTGAGATAAATGGTGTGTTGTATCCGAGTTCACAGCCACAAGTCATGTAGGTCGTATAATAAGATACATGAATTGTCTATGACTAAAGGACTGCACACTGTGTATGGATGTTACATGGAATGTACTCTGATATACCATTCGCTAGTATGTTCTGGTCAACACGTGGTGTATAATTAAATTCAAAGTGAGTAAAAAAGTCACATGGATTGAATTAATTCTTGGTGCATTAGACACTAGTACACAACGTGTACCTATGGGTTAAACAATGTGAACTCTTGTGTTATCCGGCCAGACTCCTCGAAACCTCCAGATGATATCATTGAATTTATTTCATCCATAAAATTAATATATCAGATTATATTTATGGGAATCGAATATAAATTAAAAGATATCACAATTTAGTTAAAATAATGATTAAACTGGAATTGAAAACTAAATGAAAATTTCATAAATCAATCAGAAATCTTTAAACAATTATAAATAATTATGATACCACCTCTGGTACCACTTGTAATTTTCGAGCGTAGTATAAACTTTGGATGGTTCACACCCAACTTTTCATTTTTTTGTGATCGATGATTAATATGAGATTTAAATTATGATAAAATCCATGATCAATGGAATTGAATTAAAGGATATATACAATGGATAAAACATTGGAACCAGAGCGCAAGATCATCACATATTATTTATAATAAATTTATGTATTTAAATAATTTCCTTATGAGAAACTATTTCTTCATTGAATGATCTGATAATAGATCAAAAATATAAAATCATTGAATTGGATAAATCAAGAGAAGATTCCCTCTATTGGTGATCCACACATGTTTCATGAACCTCTGAACAACATCGTAGGAATCTCCGGGTGCTAGCATGGAAAATATTAACACTTTCTTTGTTCACATTTGATCACCCTGAGAATTTCTTCCAAAGAATTATCCTTGACCTATCTATACTCTAGAGTAGAAGGTGAAGGAAGATATCTCTCCATTCTCAAGAGCATTCTTAGAGAAGAGATACCTATGGGGTTTTGAGAGGATTCCCCACATTCGTTGTGAACAACAAATGAATTAGATATCTTGAAAAATAATATAACTGGGTTTATATATCACTAGGGTTATAAATAAATAACTGAAAAAGTTCCCTTTAATATTTATTTAACCCTCTAAAGAACCCAATTTCTAAAATAATAGCAATATTATTATTTCATGACATCCACTAAACTCACAAATTAAATTAAATATTATTTAATTAAATAATATTCAATATATATTATATTTCGTTGTAATATTAAACTCAGTCCTCCATTCCTCCTTACAATTTATCGGGCCTTAAATAATGACTATTTATTTAATAAATAATAATCACTACATTTTTCTTCAATAAATAAATAAATATTATATTCACTAAATAAAAAGTAAATATTTATTGAATATTCTACTCACAAAATATTATCTCGATTAACTGGTGATGAAATATATGTGATTAAGAAAAAATTAGTAATTATTAAAACACATGAAGAAATTATATTAATTTAACTTGTTAGATAATAAATTATAACATATTACTTAATTGAGATTCATGATACTCTTAGTGTGTGACCCTTTAGGCCTCTTTCTCTATAGAATTAGGTGAAGTAGCCTAAAGTCCAAGGTTAGAATCTAGAAATATTCCAAGGCACTCATAGAGAAATAATTTAATGCTGAAATGACATAATACCTCATACAGATTCTTACTATTTAATATAATCCCTTTATATTGATATCTCTAATCAAGAAATTTTTATACTAGTGTCATCAAACTATGTTCTTGATGTCTCATTCTTTTACTTTCAAAAAATGAAACATACCAATAGAACACCATGGCCATGGATTTACCTAGGATATATCATTTTCATCAAAGTACCTAAGTTATCATCTTTTGTTAAAGAACATAAAGGAAAAATATTTTCTCTCATTATTCATTAATGAAATATTATAAGTGGTTCACTTAATGTATCCTACCTCACTAAAAACATATTCCATAACAGTTTTCATCAATACCTCAAAGTACTTTTCTTGTAACACTCATTAATAATAATATTACAGTCTAAGGATCAATACACATACCTGTAGATACGAATATTCAATGAAACATAAAAATGTGGACTTTCTACTAGCGGGTCTTGTTCTCATAATATTTTACATTAGATAATACCTAGGACGTACACCATGATAAGGTGCCTCAAAGTCCTATGAGTCTCCACACATAATATCCTATATCATTTGTGTCCCTCAAATGATATCATTTGGATATAGAAAATATATATTTAATAATACTTTCATGGAGATTCTTGGTTATTATCATAGCAGGGAACTATTATGACCTTTTAGTGGGACAACTACTCTTAGGACATTATAACATACTATGTCATGCAAAATAATAATCATGATTTGCTAAGGAGTTTGTTAATATTCAATAAAATGAATAAAATTTATCATAAATGCACAAAAAAATTGTTTCTAGGGCACCACCTCCAATATTGTAGACCAGTGACTCACATATTCCACTTGCTCGAGGGAGATATGGACATCACCCTTGAGGTTGTGGAAGTTATGATTGGTATCCCTGTCAAGGGTGACTCATATATTGGAACCAACTATTAAGAATAGACTGATCTTGTATAGGTATTTCTTAGTCTTGACATTATGGGGGATGATAATGATGCTAATGGAAGGTCACTATCTAGAAGCAGGCTGGACATGCACATCACATTATTACACAATGGCGTTGATGAGAAGGCTATCATGAATCATACTCATTCGTATATCCTATGAATCATTAGAGGGAAAGTGTGTGTTGATCACTCTGGTTTTCATGTCCACATGATGTATTTGGTGCACCTAGAGGACATTGATTAGGTAGGGAGATACAGTTGGGGATCTTCAATCTTAGCATACATGTATAGAGCAGGATGCATGACATGTCCATGAGATCACAATCATCTTGTGGAATGTTTCATCCTTATTCATATGTGTAATGATAGCACATCCCTCCCGTCACCCATATTTTTGTTGTTCTGGAGCTTCATATTGATTTGTTGTGTGATGCTCTGCATGGACGCTGGTATGGTAACTCATATTTATTGTTTTTATAATAATTTGAGTTATTATAATATATTTCTTATTATTTATCACTTTCAATGTTGTATGTTATAGGCGGAGTCTATTACACCACTTTATATGGACTCCAAGAAAAAATTTGGGTGCATACCACCTCATGTTAGATTGTCTATTACCCACCAATATAAGTGTATACATTATTTTATTGACTAATAAATTTCATAATAATATCATTTTTGGATATTATTACAAAAATATTTTATAATATTTCACATGTTATCTCAGATATCATGGATACCACACTAATCTCTATTAGACTAGATTCCCACATACTACATTGATGGGCTCCATGACTCCAAAAATGTAGTTCCTCTCATCACCTTTCATATTATTGCATGGAATCAGATGGGTATAGTCAGGTGCATGTTTGGATTTTTCCAGCGTAGTCCAGTTCCACCCAGACAATCAGCAGGGCTTCATTACATGAAGCTGATGGGGAGGTATGATGTCAAATGGCACCACCAACATGTTGAGTATCTTGACCTCTGGGACAGATGTGTGTTGTTTTGTATCAATGGCATGCATACTATTTGATTTCATCTATCACACCAGGACAAGTATAATCAATGGTATAGACTAAAGTCTATACTATATCTTACTCCAAAAATTAGAGGGCTCTAGATCTAATATATCAATAAAATTAAATCAATTTTTTTTTTTGTAATTTTTTAAATTCATTTTGAATCTCTTTACATAATACTAAACTACAATATATTATCCACATTTTTTATCCATAGGATGGTGAATTTTGTTTCCTGGTAGTGTACCAGTTTGCAGCATAGGAGATGATGCCATCATGTTCTATACGATAATATATTTAATCATCTGCCTCAAGGATATGATGTTAAAAAACTTGGGAGAGGATTTTCCTACTCAGGAACCTCCTCTAGCAGCTGATAATGATGAGGAGCCATGACGACGACTATGTAGAACATGTCATGTTGCATGTGAGGCCTAGCCTTTTCCACAAGAAGAGGTTTCATCTCTAATATTCCAACTTCAGTCAATTGCTGATGTGCACCAAGAGGAATGAGATCCATTTATATTGATAATATATCTACTAATTTCCCTTTATATATCTAATCTGATCTCATATAATGGGTCATTTCTCATGCCTCCACCTTTCAAGAACGATCCTTCATAGGCCTTATAGTTCCCCCAGTACATGATGGTCTGTCCTTCCACTTACTCATTCGAAGAAGGATCAGGTGCACATGAAGACATCCAGATGTCTCCTCATCCTGATGAGTCATAGGAAGAGTATCAAATATTAAAGTTTCTAGTGGTCGTGGAAGAGCCCTCTCAAGGTCATCATACTATACCCCAACATAGAGGGTGAGGATCTCAATACGGGCATCACATTCACACACCATCATGTTGGATGAGACCTCAACATTGATAGTTATTGTACTCATTCATTTATATATTTTATATTGAATTGAATGATTTGAAACAACAATTTATTCTATCCTCTATATGATTCCATGTCTACTAAATTGATGAAATTCGTTTTTACTTTCAACCAATTTTTACATGTTTAGCCAATTTTATAATTTTTATTTGTATTTATCATATAGTTTAACTTTTATAAGATTTCAAAGTTGACTACTTAAAATGTTGAAAACCCCTATTAAATTTCAAGTAGGTAACTTTAAAATATTATAAAATATAAATTATAAAGACAATCTAATTAAAATTTCAAATATAGCCTAAACAACTAATTTTTTCTAAAAGTAAAAATAATTTCATCATTATAATAAACCAAAATTAATTTATATGATACAAACATTATTTATTAAAAATATAATATTTACACATTAAAAAAATATATGCAAAAAAAATTATAGTAAATTAAAATCTAAATAAAATGGTGAAAATTGAATAAATATATGTGAATAATTAAAAATAAAAAAAATGTAAAAAAATTATAAATGAAAATTTAATGTTTTAAAATAATGATATATTGTCCCACTAAATTAATTTTAATTTTTTTTTTCGAAATTATTTCAATTTTTATTTATTTTTTATATGTTCAATAAGTATGTCAATTTTGAATTATATTTTATTTATACTTTATTGTTTATAGACATTCAAAGCCACCCACTTGAAGAATTAATATGTTTCATGTAGGTTACTTTAAAAGAGTATAAATTATAAATTTTAAATATAATCTAAATTAAATTTGAAAAAATGTCTCAACATATAAAGCATAATTGAAAATAAAAAAAATCATAAATATAATAAACAAATACTAATTTACATGTCACAAACTTTATTTCTTAAAAATATCACATTTATACCTTAAAATGTTAATGGGCATAATTTTTATTAAGTATTATATTATTAATTACATTATTAGAATTATTATTTATTAGTTTGTTATAATTAAATGGTAAAAATTATATTATTAATAAATATTAATTTTATTATTAAATATTTACAATAAATAAAATAATAAATATTAATAATGATGTAAATAATATAATTATTAATGTAACTGTTCAAGTAGTTAACAATATTATTTTATAATAAATCATAATTAATTTAATAATATAAAAAAATTAATTATTAATAATAATGGTATTGTTAACAAATTATTTGAATATATATGAATCTAATAATAAAACATATAAAAAACACAGAGTATGATTAACAAACACTAGAAAACTAAAAAAAAGAGTGCATAGTCATATGATATTGAAATAATAAAATAAAATAAAGTAAAATAACAGGTCAATCGAAAGAATCAAATAGACTTACTAATAAAAAAATTAAACTAAAAAAGGAAAAATACGGTTGGTGCTTAATGTCTTTTTCTTTTGGCCCTGGTGAAAGGCGTTAATACACTTAACACCTTTTAGCTCCACTCAAAAACAAAAAAGACATTAAAAGTTTTAAAGCCTTTATTTATTATTTTTAAAACTATTTTTAAACTAGGATTATTTTATTATTATTTTCAAACACACACACACACACACACACATATATATATATAACTCATATTGAGAGAACACTACATGTGTTCTGCGTGGTGTTCAATGGAGAAAATATCATGGGGTGGGAATTCAGTTTGTGTCTACACAATTCAAACAACTCGGGTATTAGTGGGGAAATGATGATTGTGGGATGTAGGTGTTATTGGATCTAGAATCTCCACTGCATTGGTAGGTTTCGAGGTTATAAGCTCAATGGAACACAGAGAGGCACCAGTGAGGATAGGGAAGAAGTGGTCCAGATCCTGGCATGCTCTGTCTTTCCCACTTAGAGTTCAATGTCATTGTCGTGCCATTAGGACAAACTGTATCAAGTGGTGATGTTATACATATTAAATATTATCCCCTATATTTATATGGTTTAGATAATTGTTTTTTTAAGGATATGGTGATAGAGTTATTTTTTAATTGAATAAATTATTCTTCTCATAATACATATCTAAAATAAATAATGATTTATTTTGTTAAGATATAATATTATCAAAAAAATGAAATAAATATTATTTAAACAAGAAAAAAAATTATAACATAAATATTAAAACTATAAAAGTACATTAAATACATATAAATAAAAAAAATCAAGCCTTTACTATCTCTCTATTCATTTTACTTCCAAAATACAGCTTTAATTGAAGCCAAAATAGAATCATTACCATGATATCATCCCTTTGATTTACATTCAACCCTCAAGAAGTGTCTAAATAGTTTTCTTACCAAACCATATCATTATATAAACCAATACCACAATAATGACATGGTTGATCTCCCCACTTGATATAAATAATTCACCTAAATACATAATCAAACACTGTGTAGAAAAACATTATCATAAACTATGAAATAGTTCAATCCTTGAATTGGTTAACCCCAAATTCAACACACCTCCATAAAAACCAAAACCAATCCACTATAATGAGTTCACTAACCATGATTAATCTAGAAATAATGTCATGGTAAAGTCTCTTATGGTGTGTCATTTCTTACAAAAATAAATAACTCATCTTAACATCCTCAATCCACTACCAAACTCACTTGTTTCTTCTCAAATGACTCAAATTCATAAAGGAATATGATAGTCTGGGAATCTATTTTATATACCTCTAAAATAATATAATCATTGATAATAATAAAAACCAATAAGTAAAAAAACATAAAACACTTGGATACCATTTTTAAATACCACTCAAACAATAATCTCACCATCGCAAAGGCTCAAACACATCATTGAAATGAAATAAAAACATTGTAAACTTTATCTCATAAAAAAATATCAATGAACTAAAAAACTAAGGGTTTAAAGAAGCTCAGTGTAATAGGCCTACATTTTTATTTATTTCTCCTATATATAACCCTCTAAACCTTCATGCCTCTATAAAATATGCACTAAAAGAATGAAATTCCCTCACAACACTTTATCATACCACATGCTGCTCCAAAAACATTGATTCCTCCTCAATATATAACTGACCTCAATCAATAACATGAGAATTGTAAAAGAGATACCACCAAAGTCATTAACTATGAAATACTTTATTAAATCAATCCATCTAGTGTGGGAGAACTGATCAAAAAATTACTTCACAAATTTATCGAACCTTTGTGGTCCATAATTAAGATAAAAATTTAAAAACACGTGATATCTGGACTATAACTCTAATAGTAATCCTACACTAATCTATATACAACTTATAATAAACCCATGAGGGTTTTATCAAATATATGATCACTTTAAATTTAATTTTCATTCTCTAAAAAAAAATTAGTTCACTGATCGCCAACTATCTAACCCTGGTCCAACACAATAATGTCTTACACAACCACCAATACAGCTCCTTGAATTGTCCCATATCAATGGATGTGTGATAGTTATTAATATAGACAAACTAAACCAAATTCAAATGTTTTTACTATTAATATCTAAAATAAAGAACACATGCACATAATATGTCCTCTAATGTCTGGGTCATCTACCCTGGATTCCTATCATTCAAATATGAAATATAGAGTTAAGGTATAAGTGAGAGTTAAAAGAATGTTGTTAACTCTTTTACATTCAAAAGGTAAAATGAAGATAAAGATTATATCTGACCATCCATATAAATATCTAATGTCTCACCACCATCCCCACATAAATCCTTGTAAACACAACTATCACACATGACTCCTTGATCACAAATAAATGATCCAACATTTAGATTCAATCTATAATAATCTATATGGAATCATGTCCTCCCAAATATTGAGAAAAAACTATGAAACAATCCATATCCTCTACATATCGTGAGGAACGTCCAAAGTCTACAACAAACAATGTTAGAACTTAATTCCGTACATTAACACACTTATTGACAAGAAATTGATATGAAAACTTTTCCACCACATTCTTCATAACCTAAAACTATAAATGCTCACTAAAGTAATGATAAATCTTACAAATTATAGGATTTACAAGTAGTGGTAATCTATGAAACTCATACAAAATAAATCTTATATCAATGAAAAAAAATGAAAAGATCCCCTTGGAATAAAACTGGATGTTTTCCATCATCTATTCATCCCTCGAGAGAATGTCTAGGAATGAAAAAATCTCTCCAAACCTCCACCTCAAGATCTCTCAATTAACATTACTATACCTACTCAAATAAATGATAATATAACATCATATAATATAGGAAAACCACACTAATGATTTCCTCTATATCTAGATACAAAACTGGAGGCTCCTCATTCATCCTTTACATTTCTATACCCTCCCATATAACATCACTAAAATCCTTCTTGCATGATTCATAAGCTATCATATTATCTTTTCCCTAGGGTATAGGAGACCTAAAAAAATAAATCCTACAATAACTACATAGATTTCCACAAAAAAAATCCAAATCTTGTTATCAAATGATATACCTCAAACTCTTGTGGTTGGTGAAGATAAAAAATAACTCTCTCATAAGATAATTCCACCATAGATTCAAAGAAAACAATAACTCTAAAAGCTCAATATCATGGGTGAAATTTTTATATTCATGAGGAAGTAACTATCAAGACCCATAATATATCATAACTCATTATTTCATTAAGACACATCCAATACCTAGGTGATAATTATCCAAAAATATCTCAAAAATAATACAATACAAAGGAAAGATAAGGATAAGAGAACTAATTAACATTTTCTTTATAAACTAATATTGCCTAATGTTGATCCATATATATATATATATAATATTTATTATTCCTTGTTAAATCTATCAAATGTGACACAATTCCTGAGAAATGGAATAGGAGCCTCGTGTATTATCACATATGAACAAGGAAATAATATACCTCTACAATGTTCATGGGTGTTTCCCAAGAAACAAAAAACATAATAATTGATGGATAAATGGATATACCAAACCAAGACACAAAATTTAGATGTAAATAAACCTAAAACATCCAAAATTATTGCTTAGATAATTTCTAAAATAACTGATGTTGTTAAAGGATCTCACAAATAATCCTCAAATGGTAAAAATTATCCTCCTCTATTTTTCAATATGGAAGAATTTGATCAATTAAAACCTCTATGAACATGTCTAAAAGATAACATAATATCAAGTTCATCAATCGCATAAATATTTCTCGTGAATTTGTAACTTCAAAGGGAATTACTATGAACACAAAATGTCTATAAAGGAACCTAAAAGCAGTATTCTGAATTTCTCTCTCCTTCAGACTCGTATAATGATACTGTAAATATAAATCAATTTTCATGAACAACATTCTCCATTTTACAGATTGAGAAAGTAATTAATCCAGGGTATATAATAACAGTTCTTTAACATTACCTAGTTCATCTATTGATAATCAAAAACTAACTACAAACTACCATCTTCGTTTTCAAAAAACAACATTAAATATTCATAAGGAGATACATTTGGTAGAATGATTCACTTTTGTAATAGATCATAAATTTGAATGCACAACTCTTTCATCTCTCAAGGTTCCATCCTATAAAGAGATATAAAAGCTGGAGAGACATAAAGTTATAAATATATCCTAAGCTAGATTTCATATTTTGGGGGTATTTTTAGATTTATTTTGGAAAATCATAAAAAATTTCATCCTTAACTATCATAAAATCCTTTACATACCCCACAAGTAAACTCAACATCAATCCCAAAAACATCAATAAAATAATCACATGATTAGTGTAATCTATTTGACAATTTTGTTTCTAAAAAACATCATGGTCTCACATTACATTCTTAGGAAAACCACTCTCCTCTAATACAAATCAATGAAATCCTTTATAAATTAAAACTAATCCATGTTGAAATTGAAATTTTATATTCATATCTATAGTAATAAGAAATAACCCATCAATTGATACTTTCCCAAAGCTATCTCAGACCCTGATAAAACCTCAACCAATATAGACAAAACTCTTACTAGCGTAGATATCACTAAGATAACAATAATTATTTCTAAATTAAGTCATATTTCTTAGATTAAGATAGGTGAAATGAAGGAGTGTTAAGTTACAATATTGGTAAAATCATTAACCCTGGTAAAATATAGATATATGATGCCTTGAAAATAGTGGGTTCTCTTGATGCTGAAAACTCCAACGCATGCAACTATCTATGTTTTTCACCCCTTCCTAGATTTTCCTAATATCATCTACTTATATGTTCAAATTATTCTAGTGGTCTTAGAAGATGAGGAATATAAAAGGGATACTTCTACTGACTACATCCCATATCTATAGTATAAAATTATAATGACATAACTACTATTGATAATGTATAGAGGGAAACTAACACTGAGGTTGTATCTGAAAATGATATGTTCCATCCAATTTTACTCCAAAATCACCACACTAACTATAAATAATGGTTAGGAACATGAATTTTTGATGTCCTCATCCATTAAAAACATATAATTCCTCACATGAGTTCATGTTTGAAATTAGAGAACAGCTGGATCAATTGAAAAAGAATAAAGTGGGATGAATTAGACTCCTTACATCTCAAAACCTTGACCGATCTATCAAATAAGAATCACTATTTGAACATATTCTCCTAAAAATGTTTTTAGGATTTCTCTCTGATTGAAAAAATATCTACACTAAATTTATCCTAATAAATTAAACTCTCATAAGTTTCTTGATATATATTGATAGTATTAAAGGTATAATATAACCCTGGATCACGGGGTGAAAAGCCTACTCAAAATGTTGTTCCATTTCCTCATCATCTGGAAAAAAATTTAGACACCATGAAATATGTTCCATGAACTTTTCTCTTGAATTGAATATGTGAACCTCTCTTAGACACCAAATGCTGAGTTTAAGTAGAAATACGTATTTATGTCAGAATAAGGAGTATATTGGACTTACATGTGTTGAGAGAAAGAAATGTCATCGAACTGGCTCTAAAAGTTTATAGTGTGACTCTTCATTTTTCATGGGGATTAGTAATGGTGGTGAAGGGACTGGCCTAATGGGATGGGACTGCAGCCTGGCATTAATCACAAGTAGGAGAGCAGGGGAACACCCCCGCGATATGGAGGAGTCATTTCTCCCAAGTCCCCCAAAACACAGTCGGCATGCATGGTACTTGTGCATGACTTACCTTCACACCACCCACATGAGTGACCAAAAACGTTCTACCAAGGTCTCATGTTTTCCTATAAATAGAACCTTGGGGCGTTAATTTGTAGAAACAAATTTCCTCTAAGTTAGATTGCTACTCTGATCGCCCTAGTGTTTTTTCCAAGTACCTCGAAACCTATGAGGTAGTTTCTTAACACCTAAAGAGAGGGAATCAAAGGGAGATAGTTAGAATTAATTATAATTAGTGTTAAAAATAATTAAAACTTGTGTGACCCATCCACCTAACCCCTATGATTTAAAATACTAGAGCGCTCCCCTTTCCTCAAACAAGAACTTGTCCGACTTACCTCCAGGAATCCCTATAAATACCATTGAAGACTTGAACAAAGATTTTATCAACGGTAGTTATCTAGGTTTTCTATCACCTTAAGGTGTAACCATTTCACCCAAGTCTACTTTCACGAAGACCCCCTGCGTAATGCACCCCATGTTTGGTCCTCCTTGGTTTGCATCACCCCTTCAGTATATGTGAGCCTTTCATTAAACCTATTTCAAATCCACTCATGGAAAGGATTATCCTCCACTGGCTCCCTTTCCTCAAAGGGGCCATGTTGAAACCTCCACCAAGACCTCCTAATTTAAAAAAAACATTGGGTAAAGGCACATAATTGTGCCTCCCATATGGATTATAATTTCTACATTCTATGGTTTCCCACACATGTCCTTCCAGACGGTAAGGATCCTGAGGGTGCATATAGATTTGAATATTTATGGTCACATGGACCATTACCCAAGGTACAGTGTTTCGATGTTCCCGGTTGTGGATTTTGGGGATAATAATCTTTCCTCCCCTTCTCAACTCTATGACCTAGATCCTCCGGTCTCTGGTAGGGAGGGTAAGGATCACACTTTCATTTCCCTTTAACAAAGAAAAAGTCTCCCTCCTTTCTCAAGACCACTCAATGGGAAACTATCCTACAATAAGACCTTATCATGTCATATAGGCGGTCGTAGTATTTCTCCTCTCTATGTCCTTCACCTTTATTCCTTCCTTATCTTGGACTCACGTCCAATGTAAAGTGAAGGGATGAAAGTTTCATAGCCCCTACCTCTTCCATCGTAGCCCCAACCTCTTCCATCATCAAAGGAATGAAAGTATGTGGTTTGTTGAATCTTTCACTGTAACATCCCAAGTATGTAATTAATAATAGATATTTTTATCTATGTCTATTAGTGAATTAGATAGTGTTTTAGAGGCTTAAAATGAAAATAAATCCAATCTTAAGCATGGAATACACTAATATTTTTAAAAGATTGTTTTACTGTCATTTAATGGAAAACCATTTTTAAATATATCTTTTGACAATTTTAATATCTATGTTTTTCAAAATAAATTTATTCTTTATGATAGGGACATCAAAATTTACTTTTTGTGAATTTTTGGTATTTTTCGGATAAAGTTCATTTTTTAATGAATAGTGAAAATGTTGTATTTTAATTCAAAACCTCTTTTTAATCTAATTTATTTATATGATTATATTATCTTTTGAATTGGTTTTGAAGTGATATTAGAATATATTTTTACCATTTAATCCAATTGTGGTCATTGGAATCAATTTCACTTTGAAATTGGACTTAAACTGGTGTCAATCTTTTGATACTTATTGTTTCATAAAAACACGCTATTTGTCATGACAGCGGGAATTAATTATTAAATTAATTAATGTAACTTATATGATTTGAATTTTTTAAAATAGACATCATTTTTGAATTCAGAATATCAAATATATCTTAGGATGAGGTTTTGGTATTTTTCTGAAAAACTTCAATTTTTGATGAATAGTGAAACCACTAAGTGGTAGTTAAAGAAACTGATTTTTCGTTTAAATGAAACTTTGCAACTTCTGTGATTTGATTTTCAAAAATCTGACATACATGGCTGTCATTAATAATTAATATTTGGTTCAATGAGATTAAAATAATTTTTTTGGTGAATAGTAACTTTTATGTTTTTAATCGCGATTAGAGGTAATTAGTGTAGTTTAAGGTAAAAATAATGTTTTAATAATATGAGATGAGCTTGACACATGTCCTACCCTCATTGGATGTGTCATGTCCGACCAATAAAATCCATGGGTCAACTTGGGGACCCCATGGAGCCTCTTTGGTTGGGAAATGACATAAATAACTTTTTATTTAATGTAAAAGTAAAAATGACACAAACATGAGATGTTTTACTAAAACATTTTTTACATGGGGTAATACAAGTCATATTTTTTATTATAAATATTCATTGGAAAGATAAAAGGATTTAATACATCATAGTATTTTGTTTATAATTTTTAGACTTTAAATAAATTAAATTATTTATGACATCATGATGATGCAGCGATTACCTCATTAATAAAGGATTTAAATAAAATGAAATGATAATGTAAAATCTATGACCTTTACATGTCCAAAACCTATTGGATGGGTGGATTTAGAACCCTTACCAATTTAATCTTGAATTATATCAATGTGGGACCTTTTTAATCCGAAACTCATTTTAAAATAAAGTAACATATCTTTACTTTCCAAGAGTGCCCCTCCTCTCCTCTTATAAAAGGCCCCCACCTCTACCTCCTTACCCACACTTAAAAATCCTTTGGCTCGCCCAACCCCTGCCCATTTTGTCTCTCCACTTAACTCTCTTACTCTTTGAAGCCTCACTTTGGGCAGAAGTCTTCCCAAGGAAGCCTTTGATCTCAAACCAAAGGGAGTTACCCGATTTTAAGGTAATGTCTTCACTTGAGTCCTTTTGTTTTATTTTGCTTCTCCAACCCCCTAAACTCTTTTTATTCATTTCTTTTGTAACAACTCCAGTATCTTCAATATACTATTATGTTGTTATAAGAAGGATTCAAGATACACTTACACACACCTACATCTAATGGTTAAAGAACATACTGTTTCCGTGGATGGTGAATTTATGCCTCCCGAAACGATGATTGTTCAACATTCTTTTAACACCTTCAAAGGTGGCCATTAAGATGACACTATATTTATATATGATATATAATATGTTTATGTTTTCCTTAAGCTTCTGTATTTTTCATTTTGGGCATACCTTTATGGTTTCCATTATGGGTAAACGCGATATCTTCATTTAAGGAAGTGCCGACTACCGCCCCCTCAAAGTGATTTGATTCATTAATACCATATGTGGGACGTATAAAGTATGGAGTTATGATATAATATATGATATTACAATGGAATTATAATATACCTTTATATTATTTTTATTCCATTTCATAAAATACGAAATATAAATGGAAGCAGCGTTCATGCGTACGTACGGCTTACCGTCTCCATGAATGGTGCATTTCATTTCTTACCTCTAAATGTTATATAATATTATAAATGCATGCATGTACTAGATATATATGTTATATATGATATCTAAATCATGAATACAATTCTGTAAATAATGGATACATGAACAACTTGTAATTATAAAGGGTGTATTTTTGACTCAAGTACCAATGATCGTTAAAACGACCGTTATTAACTTAAATAATTACATAGTGTTCATGACATGGAAATAAGTGATATAAAAGGAATAATGAACTTGAAAAAGGTTCTTAAACAAGTAGAAATTAACTCATATTTATTATTCAGGAGATTAAAGAACGACCGAGTCAAGTCGGACCCGAGGTATGGGACTTCGTCTTAATCTCCATTCATTGAGGCATATTTTGTTTTATGCACAACTTTATTTTATACGGTGTATAAACCCCTTTGACTTTTATGCTTATTCAAAAGGAATATTGTTTTATACTAAGCGTTTTACTAAACAACAAAAGGAATGTTTTTTTGTTTTTTTGTTTTTTTGTCGTACGTATGCGGCGACAACGACTTCTCCGCCGCCGTGACCATTATTTGAGTTTCGGCTTCCACTACAAGCCATACCATTTTTTTTAAAAGAAAAATAATACCCTGTTTTACTTTTCTTTTATTTTGGTATTGAAAATGGTTTTCATAATGTTTTTATTATATCAATGTGTTTTATTGATATATTTTGATTGAAATGTGGAAATGTTATGTTTCCTTTATGTATGCTTTATGTGATACGATTATGTAATGGTTCTTGGGCATTGTTATGAAGACGGGTGGTTCCGTGATAAACTAAGGGCGGGTGAGCCCGATATAGCTCTCCAATGCATTGGGTAACACGAAGGAGTGAAACGTTAAGGTTTCTCCGAATAGATTTAGGGAATATACTATGATGGGTATTCCAAACGTAACCAAGTGGTTTACTCCCTACGTAAGAATTTTGTGAATACCTCAAGTTACCTTTATGTCTTATGATTTCTATGATTTATTCATGATTTGATGAGGTATGTTAAAGTGCTTATGTTTTATGGGTAAAGTATGATTTCATTCTTATGTATATATGAACTCATGTTTCCTTTCTATATTTTTATAACGCATACTGAGCTTTTTATGCTCATCCCAAGTTTTTTTGAAATGTTTTTCATAGGTCAAGGGAAAGGTACATGATATGATGATAGTGTTGAGGAAGTGTCAAGAAAGAATCCATGTTTTATTTTAAATATGTTTCCATTCATGGGAAAAATGAATACAATCTTTTATGTAACCACTCTGTTTAAATGTGGAATGTAATGCAAGTTTTATGTTCTAATTCTCTAAAACTCTAAACCTGAAAATATCCTCAAGGTTTAATCTTGTAAAAACTAAAGATTAAGTAATGTTTAAGGCTGGGGCCTTATAGTTGGTATCAGAGGTCGGTTTAGATAACATTAGGAGTTAGAATTCTATTAAATGATTATCCAAAAAAAATTTGAAATGATATAGCATTTGAAGATTACCATGTTTCTTCATCTAAGACATGTTTGTTCAGAATGGTTTTCCACAGAGGAAACTGGGAAGCAGTTCTAGGAAGGCATACAGAAGGAAATAACATTCTGAATCAGCATCCTGAGATGGTCGGAATTGGAACTGAACAGTTTGTTGCAGTAATGGCGCAGTTGACTCAAGCAATAAATGGTGGTGGTATCCATGCACGAGATCATCCGGATCAACCACAGAGGAACATGTTAGTGGTGGAACATTTCATGAGGCAACATCCCCCATCATTCAGAGGATCATCTAACCCTGTGTTAGCTGAAGGGTGGATTAAAGCACTGGAGAATATTTTTGATGTCATGGGGTGTTCAGACAATCAAAAGGTTAGTCTTGCTATTTACCGTTTGGAGGGTGAAGCAGATCAGTGGTGGTCGATGGTTAAAAATATCAAGGATGCTGATGAGATTGATGCACTCGACTGGGATGAATTCAAAGGTATGTTTCTTGAAAAGTATTTTCCTAAGGATGTTTGACTTAGGATGGAAAAACAATTCTTGGAATTGAGGCAAGTGGAAGACTCAGTGGCTGCCTATGAAGAGAGGTTCACTCGATTGGCAAGGTATGCTCCAAATTTTATCCGAGACCTTGATAGTAAAATCAATCGTTTTTACCCAGGATTAAAGCCAAAATATCTAAGGGCATTAGCTTCTCGTGAGTTTAAAATTTATGAAAAGCTTTTTCGATGTGCTGAGAAGGTGGAAATGGAGTTTTGCCGATGATCAAGTGTTCTATAACAACCAACAGAAGAAGAGACCGAGGTGGCAGGAGAAAGGAAAGAATTCTTCAAAAAAGTATGATGGTAAGAA
Organism: Viscum album; assembly: GCA_963277665.1. NCBI lineage: Eukaryota > Viridiplantae > Streptophyta > Magnoliopsida > Santalales > Viscaceae > Viscum > Viscum album. Next base: position 351,045,386 of record OY728140.1, read on the forward strand.
AACTAAGTTTACAGTTTGTGATAAATGTGGTAAAAGGCATGCTGGGGAATGTCTTCTGAATTCTGGAAAGTGCTACCGATGTGGTAAGATGGGACATAAGGCTCGTGATTGCACTGGAAAAGATCAAGGTGATGGTAAGTCCAAATTTTATTTATAGTTAGTGAAATGTTTTAAGTGAATTGAGATGGGTCACTATGCAAATGAGTGTCCGACAAAGAGCTTGAGTGATGGGAAGCAGTTAGACTACAAGAAGAAAGGGGTGGTGAAATCCTTTGCAACTACTTCAGCAGATTTCGGGCCATCAAATGAAGTTGTATCAGTTACTTTGTTTGTTTTTTCTTATTATGCCAGTGTGTTGTTTGATTTGGGGTCTACACATTCTTTCATCTCTGAAAACTTTTCTAGTAAAATGGGAATACCATCTCAAGAAATGACTCCTGAACTTTTGGTAAAAACACCTGGGGGAAACGTTGAGCCAAAAAGAATTTATAAGAATCTTCCTATCCTTAATTGTGGAAAGAACCTACTTGAAAACCTTATTGTTCTACCTCTAGTAGAGTTTGATGTTATCCTGGGTATGGATTGGCTCTCTATTTACCATGCTGAGATTGACTGTAGAGCTAAAGAAGTTTCTTTTCAGAAAGGCTTTCAGTTTGTGTACAAGAATGAACCCTTACTGTTGATAACATATCAAGAGGCCGAGAAACTTGTAAAATATTGAAATGAATGTTACCTTGAACACATCATTGAAAATAAAGGAACTGTTCAGATTAATGATGTGCCAGTGGTAAATGAGTATCCTGATGTTTTTCCTGATGAGTTGCCTGGAATAATACCAGATCGAGAAGTTGAGTTTACTGTTGACTTAGTTCCTGATGCTAAGCCAATTTCAAAACCCCCTTATCGAATGGCTCAAATTGAACTTTTAGAGTTGAAGGAGCAATTGCAAGATTTATTAGGGAAAGGTTTCATTCGACCTAGCATGTCACCATGGGGTGCTCCTATTTTATTTGTTAAAAAGAAAGATGGTTCTATGAGACTTTGCATTGATTATAGATCCTTGAATAACATCACTATTAAGAACAAATATCCTTTGCCTCATATCGACAATTTGTTTGATCAGCTCCAATGAGCTCAGTTTTTTTCAAAGATTGACCTAAGATCGGGGTACCATCAGCTGAAGGTAAATGAAGAAGATGTTCCGAAGACTACGTTTCGTACAAGATATGGCCATTATGAATTTGTAGTAATGCCTTTTGGGATAACCAATGCAGATGCTGTATTCATGGACTTAATGAATAGAATTTTCCATGAGTTCTTGGATAAGTTTGTGGTGGTTTTAATTGATGATATTTTGGTGTTTTCTAAAAGTAAACAGGAGCATGAAAGACATTTAAGGGTTATTTTGCAAGCCTTAAAAGAAAATAAATTGTATGGGAAATTCAGCAAGTGTGATTTTTGGTTGCAACAAATTTTTTTCCTTGGTCACATTGTTTCTAAAGATGGGATAACTGTTGATCCTGTAAAAACAAAGTTTGTTGAAGAATGGCCAAGACCCACCAATGTAACTCAGATCCGTAGTTTCCTTGGTTTGGAAGGTTACTACCGAAGGTTTGTTGAAAAATTTTCACGGTTATATAGTCCAATGACGAAGCTAACGCAGAAGGGTGTTAAGTTTATTTGGACAAAAGAATGTGATGATTGTTTTCGGGAACTGAAAATAAGATTGGTGAATGCTCCAGTTTTGGCACTACCTTCCAGGAATGGTGATTTTGTTATCTATAGTGATGCTTCATTGAAAGGAATTGGTTGTGTACTAATGCAGAATGATCAGGTAATTGCTTATGCTTCACGACAGTTGAAAACTCATGAGGTAAATTACCCTACACATGATTTGGAATTAGATGTTGTTGTTTTCTCTTTAAAAATTTGGAGGCGTCATTTGTATGGAGTAAAGTGTGAAATATATACTGATCACAAAAGTTTAAAGTATATATTCACTCAGAAATAATTGAACATGAGACAGAGGAGATGGCTAGAATTAATCAAGGATTATTATTGTACAATTCATTACTATCCAGGAAAAGCAAATAAAGTGGCTGATGCTTTGAGTCGAAAAAGTAATGCTTCATTAACAATGTTGCGTTTGGAATGTGATACTTTTGTTCAGGATTTGATGAACTTTGGCATAGAAGTTGTTGGTGCAGGATGTTCTTCTATTTTGTTTCAGGTATCAGTGAATTCTTCTCTGTCAGACAGAATCAAGCAAGCACAGAAGCAAGACAGTGAGTTGCAAAAAAAGGTAGAGATGGTTCAGAAAGGTAAGTTTCTTGAATTCAACATTGATAATGATTGCGTTCTGATATTTGGGAAGAGATTGTTTGTGCCTTGGGATTCACAGTTGAAGAGAGAGTTGTTATGTGAAGCTCATAGTTCTCCGTTTTCAGTTCATCCTGGCAGTACTAAGATGTACAGAGATCTGTGGGAGTATTACTGGTGGGATGGAATGAAAAGAGATATTGCTGATTTTACTGTGAAGTGTTTGACTTGTCAGTAGGTTAAAGCAGAGTGGCAGTTAACGAAATGGATACTTCAGCCTCTACCAGTGCCAGAGTGAAAATGGGAGAATATATCCATGGACTTTGTTGTGGGATTACCGAAGACATCTCGAGGTAATAATGCAATCTGGGTTATTGTTGATCGCTTGACTAAATCTGCTCATTTCCTTCCTATTTGAGATACTTTCTGTCTAGATCAACTTTCTCAATTGTACCTTAAAGAGATAGTAAGGATGCATGGAGTTCCTCTATCCATTGTATCTGATCGTGATCTCAGGTTTACTTCTAACTTTTGGAAGGGCCTTCAAAAGTCATTGGGTACTGAATTAAATTTTAGTACAGATTTTCATCCTCAATCAGATGGGCAGTCAGAACAAACAATTCAGACTTTGGAAGATATGCTACGTTCTTGTTCGATGGATTATCAGGTAAGTTGGGACAAACATCTTTCTTTGGTTGAGTTTTCTTATAATAACAGTTTTTATTCCAGTATACAGATGGCACCATTTGAGGCGTTATATGGGAAGCAGTGTCGAACTCCAGCTTTTTGGGATGAAGTGGGTGAAAGGAAGCTGATGGGACCAGAATTGGTAGAAGAGATGGAAGAAAAAGTTCAGCTGATACAGAAACACATGAGAACAGCTCAGAGCAGGCAGAAGAGTTATGCGGACAACAGGAGGAAGGATCTCTCTTTTGAGGTAGGTGATCATGTTTTTCTCAAGGTTTCTCCATGGAAAATTGTGATGCGATTTGGTAAGAAAGGAAAGCTGAGTCCAAGGTTCATTGGACCATATGAAATTCTGGAGAGAGTTGGATCAGTTGCATACCGAGTGGCTTTACCTCCGATTTTATCTTCGGTACACAATGTTTTTCATGTTTCGATGCTGAGAAAGTATATGCCAAGTCCATCTCATGTTTTGAGTCCATAGGTAGTTCAGCTGGAAGAGAACCTATCATATGAGGAACAACCAGTCCAGATTATTGACCACAAGGAGCAAGTGTTACGGAATAAGGTGATTAATCAGGTAAAGGTTTTGTGGAAAAACCACATGATGGAAGAGGCAACATGGGAATCTGAAAATGAAATGAGGGATAAGTACCCTCATTTATTCGATAAGTAAATAAATTTCTGGGACGCAATTTTATAAAGGGGGTAAGGATGTAACATCCCAAGTAAGTAATGAATAATAGATATTTTTATCTATGTCTATTAGTGAATTAGATAGTGTTTTAGAGGCTTAAAATGAAAATGAATCCAATCTTAAGCATGGAATACACTAATATTTTTAAAAGATTGTTTTACTGCCTTTTAATGGAAAACCATTTTTAAATATATCTTTTGAAAATTTTATAAGCTATGTTTGTCAAAATAAACTTATTCTTTATGATAGGGACATCAAAATTTACTTTGTGTGAATTTTTGGTATTTTTCCGATAAAGTTCATTTTTTAATGAATTGTTAAAATGTTGTATTTTAATTCAAAACCACTTTTTAATCTAATTTATTTATATGATTATATTATATTTTGAATTGGTTTTGAAGTGGAATTAGAATATATTATTACCATTTAATCCAATGGTGGTCATTGGAATCAATTTCACTTTGAAATTGGACTTAAACTGGTGTCAATCTTTTAATACTTATTATTTCATAAAAACATGATATTTGTCATGACAGCGGGAATTAATTATTAAATTAATTAATGTAACTTATATGATTTGAATTTTGTAAAATAGACATCATTTTTTAATTCAGAATATCAAATATAGCTTAGGGTGAAGTTTTGGTATTTTTCTGAAAAACATCAATTTTTGATGAATAGAGAAACCACTAAGTGGTGGTTAAAGAAACTGATTTTTTGTTTAAATGAAACTTTGCCACTTCTGTGATTTGATTTTAAAAAATCCTACATACATAGTTGTCATTAAGAATTAAAATGTGGTTCAATGATATTAAAATAATTTTTTGGGTGAATAGTAACTTTTATGTTTTTAATCGCGATTAGAGGTAATTAGTGTAGTTTAAGGTAAAAATAATGTTTTAATAATATGAGATGAGCTTGACACATGTCCTACCCTAATTTGATGTTTCATGGATGACCGAGACAATCCATGGGTCAACTTGGGGACCCCATGGAGCCACTTTGGTTGGGAAATGACATAAATAAATTTTTATTTAATGTAAAAGTAAACATGACACAAACATGAAATGTTTTACTAAAACACTTTTTACATGGGGTTATACAAGTCCAATTTTTGATTATAAATATTCATTGGAAAGATAAAACGATTTCCTACATCATAGTAGTTTTTTATAATTTTTAGACTTTAAATAAACTAAATTATTTATGACATCAAGATGATGCAGCGATTACCTCATTAATAAAGGATTTAAATAAAATGAAATGATAATGTAAAATCTATGACCTACACATGTCCAAAACCTAATGTATGGGTGGATTTATAACCCTTAACACCTTACCCTCGAATTATATCAATGTGGGAACTTTTAAATCCAAAACTCATTTTAAAATAAAGTAACATTTCTTTACTTTCCAAGAGTGCCCCTCCTCTCCTCTTATAAAAGGCCCCCACCTCTACCTCCTTACCCATGCTTCCAAAGCCATTGGCTAATCCAACCCCTGCCCATTGTGTCTCTCCACTTCCCTCTCTTACTCCTTGAAGCCTCACTTTGGGCATAATTCTTCCCAAGTAAGCCTTTGAGCTCAAACGAAAGGGAGTTACCCGATTTCAAGGTAATGTCTTCACTTGAGTCCTTTTGTTTTATTTTGCTTCTCCAACCCCTAAACTCTTTTTATTCATTTTGTTTTGTAACAACTCCAGTATCTTAAATATACTAGGATGTTTTTATAAGAAGTATTCGAGCTACACTTACACACACCTACATCTAATGGTTAAAAAACATACTGTTTTCGTGGATGGTGAATTTATGCCTCCCGAAACGATGATTGTTCAACATTTTTTTAACACCTTTAAAGGTGGACATTAAGATGACACTATATTTATATATGATATATAATATGTTTATGTTTTCCTTAAGCTTATGTATTTTTCATTTTGGGCATACCTTTATGGTTTCCATTATGGGTAAACGCGATATCTTCATTTAAGGAAGTGCGGACTACCGCCCCCTCAAAGTGATTTGATTCGTTAATACCATATGTGGGACGTATAAAGAATTGAGTTATGATATTATATATGATATTACACTGGAATTATAATATACCTTTATATTATTATGATTCCATTTAATAAAATATGAAATAGAAATGGAAGCAGCGTTCATGCGTACGTACGACTTACCGTCTCCATGAACGGTGAATTTCATTTCATACCTCTAAATGTTATATAATATTATAAATGCATGAATGTACTGGATATATTTGATATATATGATATATAAATCATGAATACCATTCTGGATATAATGGATACATGAACAACTTGTAATTATAAAGGGTTTATTTTTTACTCAAGTACCATTGGTCGTTAAAACGGCCGTTATTAACTTAAATAATTACATAGTGTTCATGACATGGAAATAAGTGATATAAAAGGAATAATGAACTTGAAAAAGGTTCTTAAACAAGTAGAAATTAACTCAAGTTTATTATTTATGATATTAAAGAACGACCGAGTCAAGTCGGACCCAAGGTATGGGACTTCGTCTCTATCTCCATTCATTGAGGCATATTTTGTTTTATCCACAACTTTCTTTTATACGATGTATAAACCCCTTTGAATTTTATGCTTATTCAAAAGGAATATTTTTTTATACGAAGCATTTTACTAAACAACAAAAGGAATGTTTTTTTTGTTTTTTTGTCGTACGTATGCGACAACAACGAATTCTCCGCCGCCATGACCATTATTTGAGTTTCGGCTTCCTCTACAAGCCATACCATTTTTTTAAAGGAAAATAAATACCCTGTTTTACTTTTCTTTTATTTTGGTATTGAAAATGGTTTTCATAGTGTTTTTATTATATCAATGTGTTTTATTGATATCTTGTTATTGAAATTTGGAAATTTTATGTTTCCTTTATTTATGCTTTATGTGATACAATTATGTTATGGTTCTTGGGCATTGTTATTAAGACGGGTGGTTTCGTGATAAACTAAGGGCGGGTGATCCTGATATAGATCTCCAATGCATTGGGTAACGTGAATGAGTGAAACGTTAAGGTTTCTCCGAAGATATTTTGGTAATATATTGTGATGGGTATTCCAAACGTAACCAAGAGGGTTACTCCCTACGTAAGAATGTTATGAATGCCTCAAGTTACCTTTATATCTTATGATTTCTATGATTTATTCATTATCTGATGAGGTATGTTAAAGTGATTATGTTTTATGGGTAAAGTATGATTTCATTCTTATGTATATATGAACTCATGTTTCCTTTCCATATTTTTATAACCCATACTGAGCTTTTTATGCTCATCCCATGTTTTTTTGAAATGTTTTTTACAAGTCAAGGGAAAGGTACATGATATGATGATAGTGTCGAGGAAGTGTCAAGAAAGAATCCATGTTTTATTTTAAATATGTTTCCATTGATGGGAAAAATGAATACTATCTTTTATGTAACCACTTTGTTTAAATGTGGAATGTAATGCAAGTTTTATGTTCTAATTCTCTAAAACTCTAAACCTAAAAAGATCCTCAAGGTGTAATCTTGTAATAACACAATATTAAGTAATGTTTAAGGATGGGGCCTTATATTCACATCCTCTTATTTCTCACACCAATAATGAATCATGTGGTATTAGAGGTTTTTAGTGATCACAATATCCACACAATCCACCTAAAGTAATGAACTACGAGAAATCTAATTACCACTATAATTGGGATACATAGGAATCATTCTTAGGGACCAAGCTGTATATCATCTCATCCATAAAATGAGAAATCATGCCCCCCTGGATGGGTCTCCTCATATGTGTAATCCCTAAATTTTAATGAACTATGAGAAATCTAATTCACATCATAAGTGGGATACGTAGGAAGTCCACTCAAGGCCCAAGATCATTGGGAATCCTCATTAGGAATAATCCCCAATTATAATTCCCTTATTCCAGGTATCCTCCTTGGGAGTAAACCTCGAGTTAAGCCCCCAAATCAACTTGAATGAAAACATCCCTCATTGGTATATTCATAGGGGATATACTTATCAGGGGTAGTCCCCAACTTATCATTTCAAAGGTCCATACTCCCCTACAAGACATACCCTTTAGGGCCTCCATAATCATGGTTCATCAATAAATAACTAAGTGGGATTTTATTCACATCCAAATGGGATACGTAGGAAGCCTCCTAGAGGTTCAAACCCAATATCCTAAACCAAACCTGTTTAATTGGGTCACATACCCAGTAGAGTTTAATTCAATATGGAAACTCATATCACTTCCAAGTCCCTTGGGATGTTTCGACATAAGTCTTATACTAATCTTTGACTAGCCACATTCCACCAAGACGTCCTTGCCACATGACATTAAACTGTACATTTAGGTCCTTATCACATAACCTTAAAAGGTATGATGTTCCACATAAAGAAAGATCTAAATAAATGGGTTATGATTCCTTTCACAAGGATATGTAGGAATCCCATCTATGGGTTCGATCCCAACATCATAAAAACTTTTGCCTCCCTAGATGAAAACTAATTAGAGAGTGACATTCATCTACCTGAATAACCATAAACTCTAGAGTACCCCACTACATGTCTTAAAAACCAACATCATTGTAATAAAAACCAAATAATATATAAGTTGTATATGAGTAGATACCATTGATGGAGAACCTTGGATACATACATATTTCTCCATAAACGAATAACCTCAAATACATATATATAATTCTAAATTACACACATGATAATAATTGATTTCTAATATTGGGATAACTCATATCACACTTGGGAATTAATAAATGACTCATGGACATATCTTAAATCTATCATAGAGTCCCGAAGTAGGAAATAATTCCCCCCAAAATGGTGTGATGATCCCGACCTCCCATCCTCTTGACCAATGCGAGTTCTGAAGAATCATGGGTCAAAATACCTAATGAGCACCTGTCATTGGAAGTAGGTCCCTTTGGATGTAGAACCATTGGGTGTTTCTGATTCCATAAAAAATCTATTGGAAACCATTCAAAAATAGTGATTCCTAACTAGAACACACATTCTGAGGGAAACAATGGTCAAGTGGATAATGGATGGCATTTATAAACCTCACACAAAACTCCCACAAGCTAGAGATCCCTAATTTGATGGTTTGTAACTCATTTTTCAGTGTCACCTTCATTATTTAAGATAATAAATTATTCTACAACATACTATTGAATGGTCAATTGGATAATGGATGGAATTTATAAATCTCACACAAAACTCCCACAAGCACAAGATCCCTAATTAGATGGTTTGTAACTCATGTTTCAGTGTCACTTTCATCATTTAAGATAATAAATTGGTCTACAACAGACTCCCGATTTTCTACCATGTGTCATATAACTCATCATGGATTCCTTGATAAAACATGAACCAATATCAGGATGATTATCTTAATATCGTAACCGTTATAATAATTAATATTTTTTCCTCATGAAAATCAACCCAAAACTGATCTTAATCTCTTATAGCCACCTCCTCATCTCTTGGTTAAAGAAAAATACATTATACCTTGATAAAATTTCTTATGGAAACTCAAATAAGGTATTACACCCTAAACAACCCCTTAGTTTCATCCTATTTATTATTATCTTGAGCATCCTACTTCAACTGTCCAATTGGAACTACATGGGATCATTTCCAAACAACCATACCTACAAACTCCAAGTAAACTCCTACACCCAAGATACCGATTTCCTTTATGAATATTTTAATTAAATTTCAATTTCATTTACCTAAAAGTAATTCCTATTTCAAAAAAAATAAATAATAATGATTATTCTTGTATCAAACCTATATCTCTAACCCAAATCGATACACTCATTCATAGGCACATTCAATTCACTATTAAGGTTATTATGTTTGATTTTAAGTTACCTTCCCTGACTTAGATAGTCTCTCTATGCTACATCCCATGCTAATATTTAATTAACTAATTCCCTACCAAAATTAAATATAGTCCTCACTAGTTCCTACTCCAAGATTCATCTTATAGAAAAATATAGATCTGATACCAATAAATCATGAACCATTCCCACTATAACCCCTCTTAGTTTGGTAGTGTGGTTGAGTGTGTGAATGTTGAGTTCTCAAAAACCATGTGGGGTTTGAGTGGGATTTTGTAGTGGTGGTGGAATTACTATTCACATTAGACACCTATTTCCACATCCTTTCGAGGTGATTCACTATGGGTTTTATTCATGGAACCGAAAACACTCAGTTATTCCCTTATTCAAGATGTTTTATGAAATTATGTTCTAAAAGTAGGTGGTCATTTTAAAATGTTCCCAACCACACTTAGGGATTGACATTGGTCAAGAGGAAGGGTGGTCGAGGTCATCACACCCATTTGGGCAAAGTTTTTTCCTACTATGGGACTCTCTAATATATTTAATAAATATTAATTAATCCTTCATTAAATCCAAAATATGAAATGGGTCACCCTTATATGAATAATCGATTAGTAGCATGGGTTGGGTTTAGAGTCATCTGTATGTATCTTAGGTTCTCTATCAATGGTGATATATGTATATATCTAAGTTTTTCCATCCACAGTACCATTTTCATACAGATTAGATATTCTTTTTCCATTTTTTATGATGATGATTGATTTTAATCCACATAGTGGGGTACTCTGGAATTTATCATCATCTAGGAAGATAGGATCTATTTTAGTATTAGGATTGAGCCCATGAGATGGGCTTCCTATGTATCCATATAAAAGGAATCATAACCCATGTAGTTTAGAGTTACTTAATGGGACACATCATACCTTTTAAGGTCATGTGATGAGGACTAGACCGTGAAGTATAAAATTATGCAGTAAGTATATATAGGTTAAAGGTTCCAAGTCAAGTCATGATGTGGGACTTATGATGAAGTGTCCTAAGGTACCTAGAAGTTATGTGTCTTCCCAGGTGTACTTGTAAAGAATGTGTATTTCTGAGTTGTATCTGACCCCACTGGGGATATGTCCCTAACAAGATTAGGGTGAGTTTGGGGTTTTAGATTTTAACCTTATAGAGGTTTCACACGTATCCCATTTGGATAGGAATCAAATCCAACATAGTTCAAAATATTTGGTCTTACACCTATAGAGGATTTTGAGGTTGTTCCATCTGGGATATATCCCTTTAACGGTGTTTATTGTAAGGAATATAGCTCTTTGAGAGTTTTTCTCACATGGAATATGGCCCCTTGAGAGGATGGTAATAAGGTTTTGGGGATTACATCGAATGGGATGCCTTTTTAAATGTAGGAGGAAGATTCAAAAAATTAATCTATATAAATAAATGTATTTGATCATGTAGCCATCATAATTTCACTAACCTCTAAGCCTATGTTAGTCATGATTGGTTTGAGAAACAAGATAAAGTGGAGGATCCAGCAATCCGCCCAATCTTATTCATCAATTAGTTCATGGGGGAGGAGATATAAAAGGTATAAGACAATAAAGACTATGGGATTTCTCCTGGATGGTTTCCCTATTCAGTCATTCTCAATTCATCTTCTTGTAATGAGGTTGAATTCCTAGCAATGGAATCATGCAGAGAGTTAGGGATTCAATGTTCTAGTTTCCTCTATTGTTTTCAACCCAGGATCCCATCATTATCTATTAGGTTGGTATCCTCATTACCATGATAATTTATAATTAAAAACACTCCAAGAATCCCACCTATTTCGTAGGGTAAAGAGGGACCTCCATTACCATGAGAATGTATAATCAAGAGGACATACTGGTGTGCCATGTGCTATAAATATAAATATCTGAAGGCATTGGGGTGGCCTTGGATTGGTACCCTTCAGACATGGGAACCAAGAAAATAGGTTCCCTACCATTGGTGGAATGAAAGTGGGATCAAAGTATTTCTCATATAGGTGAGGCCTGGGGGAACAGAAGGTGGCTCATTCAAGGTAGGATTTGGAAAGATAAAGGTGATTATCATAGGTGAGGTATGGGTGATATGAAGGGGTATCACATTTAGTATACCTGAGTGAGATTATGATTCCTTTGTGTGATGGAAAACCAAAGAAACAAAACTTTTGTGATGCCTTACATTGGGATCCAAGGGTTGCCTCAGGTGTCTTTGGATGACTGACACTTATGTTTCGAGTAATGGAAAGGTCTTTCCTATAATAGTTAACTAGGGGTGTTTATTCTCATGTTTTTTAGTATTATAGACTTTTGGGAACCTCAAAAAAATGATTATTACTAATTACACCTTTTGTAGGCTTATAGAACTACCTAAGGCTTTAGAGGACTTGGGTGAGAGGTTTGGACGATCAGAGCATAAATAGGTCCCTTCATCATTTATTCATGTCAAATGAGGAGAAGAAGGATCATATTAATTGGAAAACTCAGGAACTTGGATGAAGGAGTCCATCTATAAAGGTACATCACGTAGGTGTCCCATGAAAGTCCATCGCACAAGATTTCCCATTCATGCTAGTCTGCACAGGTGGGCCCTATGTGATCATCTTGGTGTACTGGTGGGTTTTTTGTAGGTTTCTTGGTTGAGTTACTTGAATATCTTTAGTTCCTTTCACCTCTCTATTGTCTGATGTATTTTCATTTAAATCTTATCTTCATTATGTCTAATGGGAGTGTTAATACCCCCACATGGTTTTAGATCTAATCATATGAAGATGATATGATTAACAGGTAGAGAAATAAGTATGTTGAAGAATCCTTTACTCATTATCCCCCACATGTTCTTACATGAACTCAGGTTGAATTAGAACAACATTAATCTTAGCATGAAAGAGGGGGATAGTGGATTGAGTATAAACATCCATCACACAAGTTAGTCGCAAAGGTAGGCTGCACAGTTAGTTCACACTGGTCATCTCTGCATGTGACCTCGCGTATATAAATAGGGCTACCTATTGGAATAATTCATCCTCTATAAAAATCATTCTATTTCTCTCTTCATTAAATTTTCCACATATATTTCTCATGTAACTCTCACTCCCTAAACAAAACTTATGGTATGAATGTAAACAAAACTTGGGAAAGTCACTTCTACCAAATCACTGGAGTGAGTGACTTGTTCAACGTCACTTGAGCTAGGGACCAATGTGAGTTCACTTGAGTGAGTGAACTTCATGAGGTCACTTGATTGAGTGACCTACGCGAGGTCGCACCTTTGTTAAATTCCTTCCTTTTTAACAAACACTCCAAACTAATGCCTTGATGATAATGAACATAATCATGTTTTCTTTGTATATTTACAATAGAAACTCAAAGGGATTCTAATGAATAAGCTTCTTCACATGTTACAAGAATTATCAAAACCGTTGGGCTATATTATTACAACATGTGTGGTTTCACCCTAATAGACTTTGAAAAATACATGATCAAGTACTAGCATGGGTACCTAAAAAGTGACCAAATGTTTCTATATGACCATGATCTTCTAAGATATTCATTCATCCTAAATACAAAAAGTTATTTTCTAAATTCATGGTTCATGAATAGATCAATCAAAATGATGGAAGGAGGATTGGGACTTCCATTCTAGAGGGGGAGTCAAACCCGAATGGATGTGTGAATATTGGGTGCATCAAACATGTGTGGAATTCAAAATCAAGATAAAATAATTTGATATTTATAAAGTCCCTAGCTAGAATAGATGTATGTATACACTAATTTGGACATCATTCATGAGCTATTGAGCTGATGGAGATCTTAAATGAATAAATTTCATCTAAAATTTAGATAAGTTAGCATCAGTTTATGGGATGTCTACCAGATCGTGGGACCACCCATTATTGGAGAAATGTATGATGAATTCATCCCTCCAAATCATTATAGGATGACTTTGGAATGATGTAAACTTTATCTTTTGGATTATTAATGTTGGATCATAAGTTTATAAAAAATGAACCTTGACTATGGGAAGACATTCATTCCAAGGCTTGTGTGAAGGCCTTCCTCGAGCACCAAGGAAAGGTTCCTCGCTACAAATTCCCAACAAGATTACCCTCATTGGATAATCAAAGTATTCATCAAAAATTATAGCCTACATTGGAGAAATTCCATTATGATCGATGAGGAAATGTTTTCAGGTTCTGTGTTCCTATGAGTACTCCCATGACTGACTTCCTAGCAATGTGTTTGAGAACCTATATTCTTCTAGTACATGAATTTAATGGTAGTGTGAAGTTAGGTAACTTTATCATAGAGACCAAACTATTATAGGGGTGTAACATAGTTTTGGGTTCCCCTATTTTGGAGAAAAATTACTAATTCTTTTTCCACGTCTACATAGGGAAGGAACCATGCAAGATTTCAGGGCCATTTCAAGTGTTATGGTGGTGGATTGTGGAACTCTTTAATTCATATGTCATGATGAGTGGAGTTGAAGTCCCTAAAGGCTAGTTGTGTTCATTTATTCATGATGATTCTGGTATCTAACCTTTATCCATGAAATAAGATGAATATCTATAGTATATGAATGTTTTTGGATAGTTTAACTTCTTTCAAGATGGTGATCCACCTATTAGAATATCCATTGACAATGGAAAAAATGATTACAATTTGTGGTCATACATGATTTTGTTCAGAAAAAATGTGTTGGAAACTTTTATTGACAATGATATCATATGTTAAGAATATTATCCATATCAATTTTTCCGCTAGTTTAATTGTCTATAATAGCTGGATGTATCTCCACCCACACATGTTCAGTTTGAGAAGCACCCGATAGTGGACTGAAAATTCTAGATCCTCGTGGAATTGGAGGTATCCCAAGAACTGATTAAGCTACCTATGCCAATTTCATCCATTGGGTTAAACTATTGGTATGCCAATGCTTGGATTGTATCCTAACCCCAAGGGGCACTGACAACAAGATTCAATAGAGTCGAGGCCATAACGACTGATGGATGTGGAAAACATTTTAGAAAGGATCATCATGGGGTGATGAAACAAAAGATACAAGATCTTAAAAAAATCTCAGACATAGGCCATAGAGCATGCTAGAGTTAAAAACACAACATCATCTGAGTTGGGGTGATTTATTCATCGTCATTGAGTGGAGACATGAGATTTAGTTTCCTAGCCTTTTTCTAGAGTAGATAGGCCCCAAAAAGACCTCAAAATTAAAATATATCATGTATTACTCACATATGTACACATCAAATTCAGTCTATGTTTGTCCCATGGTTTTCAAAGACAAAAAAAATCATAACCCATGACATGGAAGAATTACGGGTGTTTCTTCAAGCCGACATACAGATCCTGTAGCTTAGGGATATTCGAGTGCCCTCCAATATTCACCCAAACACCAATTTTTTTGAGGTGGCATAGTATATTCTGAAGTTGGAGAAGTTGGTATATGTGATCAATGATCAAATCCTAGCCACAAAGCAGGTAACTGATATGTTGGATCATGGTGCTGCAAAGCGAGTGGTTAATAACTCCGATAACAAATGGTATGAATTCATCAATGATGGTGATGTAATCTTCATTCCCTTTCCCTTTTAACTCCTAATAATTTTTTATGAGTAGAGTAATTAAAATAAAGGTAACACTTGGACTTACAGAAGGAGGCATCACTAAAAATATCCTCCCTAAGATACACCTAAATGGACTCCTCGATCGGGGTTGAGGGCTCTACCCATGTGCCTGGAGAGTTATCTCTAGGAAAGA
The DNA here is from genome assembly GCA_963277665.1 of Viscum album. Taxonomy (NCBI): domain Eukaryota; kingdom Viridiplantae; phylum Streptophyta; class Magnoliopsida; order Santalales; family Viscaceae; genus Viscum; species Viscum album. The sequence continues at coordinate 351,060,788 of OY728140.1, forward strand.
GCTTAATGGAGATAGAGATGGATAGTGGACATTTTCCACCTTCGGTACCCATATTTGAGAAGACCAATAATATCCCCTCGCCATCCCAGGAGAAAAAACATAGAAGGTAAAATAAATTTTCCTGGTGTCTACACCATAGTAAGTCTACATAATATCATTCAATCCTTTTAACTCGAATGGAGTTCCTATATGAAGATGCTCACCCTTCGTATGGTATGTTTCAATTTCCTCAATTAAGGGGTCTAACACTGATCCTTTAAAACTAAGGGGACATTCTATATGAGGCACAAACTCCCATGGGTGAGTTTAACCCTTTGACAGTAGAAGTGCTATATGCCAAAATGCATATATTCTTATTACTATAGAGAGGGAGGAGAATCATGGTAGTATGAGATGCACATCATATGGTGTCATATACTAATTAATAACTTCTCTTCCTTATAATTTTTCAGATCTATTACATGTACTGGAGGACCTTGTGAATACCACCACTGGTCATATCACCTTCCCAGAAGGGACCAACAGGGACTCCAAATCATCTGATAAAGGTGTTGGCACAGATCATGATTCGGTGGGGCCATAAAAGGTTGTCCCTGGTGAAAGGGTAGTGGGTGATATTGATGTAAGAGGAAATTTTATCCTAATCCTAGCATCTTAGATACCCCTAATGGTGAGGATGATGAGAGTATTGGGGTATTAAATAATTCAATAATGGAATAACTTTATCAAGATATATATATATATATGGATCCTTTTAGGAGTTTAGGGATTCTAATTAGGAGTTAGATGAACGTGAGTTTCCCTCTTTAGTGTTTTCCCCAATAGTTGACCACCTTCTGTTCAATCCATAAATCAAGTATCTTGACTTATGTAGATTTATCTATAGAAAATATTTCCAAGGAAATTCATGACAATGGTGTTGAGGTACATCCTTCTCCCATTGCTAGGGGAACAATAACTGAGGATCAAGAAGTGGATGTTTCTCAAAATCCTTCCATACCAAGATCTGAGAAAACTTAGGAGGATGTTCCTCACTAGGAATCCCTCACACAAATCATTGAGACTAGGGTGTCAATGAGGCATCAGTCCCAGTGGTTGATTCATCAATGGGTGAGTGCCATCAACTTCTTCAGTCACCTTTTCACCTATCCCTTTTTATCTTCCAACGTTGGTGACTAATTTTATTCATCCTTCAGTTCTATTAGTTTTAATGGATGAACACGAAGGGGGCACCCTCACCTGAACTCAGACGAATATGAATGGTTAGGGTGAAATCACTCCAAGAAGAAAAACACAAGTCACTTCCATAAGAGGACTAACTATGTAGTACACCACTCCTCCTAAGACTAGATCCATGACAAGTGAGGAGGCTCAGGATGCTTTCCAGGCATGCTGCTAGTTAATATGGCATTATATCTAGGAGTTATTCTTGAGGAAACCTATTGAATATCTACCTTCACAACTCCATCATCTGTAGATAATTTTTAGTATTTTGGTATTTGGTGGATTTGATTACTACATGGTCTACCATACTATAAAGGAGATATTTCGTCGATTGTTGTATGAGCATGAGTCACAAAAAAAGCCTTATCAAAGAATGAATGTACATTAATAATGATGATATCTAAAATTTATTGTCCCAATAAAAGCTCAACCATGCCATGAAATTGAAGGAGTGCAATAAATGTGTTGATGAGAAAGCCCTTAAAATTTTTCCCTCCAAAATAAGATGGATACCAACAGAGGGGATCTCTTACAACTTCATCATTTGTTGGAAGAGGATCAAGCTGATTGGAATACTTCCATTTTGACAATGATGGAGGAGCTCCGCCTTTCTTTGGAGGATGAGACAACCTATCTAGATGATCTTAGACAGGCTTTTTGAAATGCCCCGACCCCAGTTACCTAGAGTTGGTGCATTATTACATAACATTGGCATGATCACAAGAAGGATCAAATATCGAAAGATCGATTGGTTTAGTAGCCTTGGAAATACTAGATATATTCATAAGTCTTACATTACATCATAAAAATGAAAACTACAACAACATCTTTTATTCATATTCCACACTCATATCCCCACATACTATCCCTACAGGTCATTCATAATTTACTTCTTCATACACTGGGAAAAATAAAACATAGAAAAGGGGTGAGCTCAAATTCCCAGTAAGGATAACAATATAGCGGAAACTTTCATAAATAAGAATAAACTTTTAAGGCAATGTATAACTAAAACAAAAGCCTTTTAAACTTGAACTTAAAAATAGTATGGAAAAAATAAAATGAAATAATTCCATTTACTTATTCACATGGATATTCTACTAATCGAATAATCACATGCAATATCAATAACCACTTTCATAATGATGGAATGCATAATGCCAGACTATCATAACCACATAGCCAAAGCCTCGTGCTAAGAATACAAATAATATTTTGTCAAGGCCTTGTTCCAAGACACTAGTTTGTCTCATGAGACCTACCGATGCATCGAGGAGCTATAGCGGGCTCCACCCGTCACATAGTAAGTCCAATACATTCCCATATGAAAAGGTTTAAACATAACATAAACATTCGTATTAAAACTAGAAAATGAAATTTCAATACTTTCACCATAAACTATGAACGGTATAAAAATAGGACATCCACAGTCAAACATATCACAAAACCTTCAATACAATATAGAATTTTTGTATAATAATAAATCAACTTCAAATAGGCATGAAATCAATCAAAGGATGTTGACATAGATGAAATCAAAACTCTTTTTAGAGAAATGTCTCTTTCTATTTTTGAAATCATTTAATAGTCATATATTTATAAAATAAAACATTTTCTTTGAAAATATTCTTATAAGCTTGTAAGGGAAGCTTTGACGGTTTTATAACGGCGGAAAATAACCGCACCCGCCGTATAAGTTAAAAAACATTCTTACCTTAATTCTGTCGAAAAGGTTAAAAGCACCTTGTTTGGAAAACGACAGAAAGATTCCTTTATAAAACTCTTATAAAAAGTAAAAAAAGGGTATAAATGACTTTAACCCATATTCTTTTAAATAGGAAAAATGTTTTGAAATACATTTTTAAGAAACATGGATGTGGATGATAAAGAGATCCCAGTAGACTATTACGTATAAATAACCTCGGATAATGAAGAGATTGTGAAATAACCCTTACCTTGTAATTTTCCTTGGTTGGGGTAGGTTAACCTCCTATATAATGGTGAAATAATTGTTATTAAATTATAAAACAATCATATACATTAATATGATATCATATATGATCTTTTAACATTGATTTGTTAATAATATCTTAGTATTATCGTTGTTTCAGGTGTTAACTTACTCGTTTTATTTTATATGTTTTGTTACATAAGCCATATTTGTAATGGATATGTTGTATATTATTCATATCCAGAATGATATCAAGTCCTTAAACATCATTTCTAAATCATCAAATGATAATTATACTTGAATGGATATGATGGAGAATGAATCTCATCGTGTTCGTGGAGACGGTAGTCCGTACGTACGCACGAGCGACAATATCATTCTTTTGATATTAAAATAATATATAAATGGATGGTATATCATATATACAGAATAAGTAACATGTTATATTTATTATTTACAGGAGTTACACATCATTATTATACCCATCCAAATAATAATATATTGAATAACAATTACACCACGACGTGGAGATGGTAAGTTGTACGTACGCATGTATGGTGACATGTTCTTCAAAGAGTGTATAGAATACTGAATATGGTTGTACCATATTTATAATAACATCACAGTATATATAAGATATTGGAGTTATTATTTTAGAATGGTAATAACAAATAAGGAAGAAGTGGAAGAAGAAAGGAACTTGGAAAAGGGTGGTGAAATCATTACCTCTTCTTCGGGTTCTTCCTTTTGATTTGATCAAAAGGGCTATTAGGTTGGATTTATGACTAAAGGAAGGCCTCTAGGATGAATTGATAGAAGTTGAGAGAGTATTTGGGCAGATTTTTGCCGAACCAAAAGGCTTTTAAGGTGTGATTTAATGAGAAGGGAGAGTGCCCTTTTATAAGAGGGGTGAGGGGCACCTTTGGAAAAGCTGGAAATATTAATTTATAATAAATTCATATTCAGTTTCTAATGGCTCTAAAGTTGATTATTCAAAGGTTAAGGTGTGGATAGGTCAAAAAACATTCAACCAATAGAATTTAGACAGTTTTGGGTTACTATATTAACATTATCTTTTAGTTTTAACGCTTAGTTAATTAGTTTGACATTTACCATGTCACTTTGTATTTTTATATTATATAGTTAATAAACTTACTATATACATCTAATCGACCCTCAAGTGATCCATTAATGATAAACCTATCATGATATAAATCTCTTGGTCTAACCTTAGAATTTTAAAAATTTAATATCAATTAATAATATAATATTTGTTTTTAAAACTCTTCTATGTCAATTTTGACACTATTCAATAGTTGATTTTTGTGAACTCATAACAGAATTATTACTTCGAAAAAAGTCAATTAAATCAATCCTAATATGTCATATTATCCTATAAAATTAGTGTAATTCATTAAAAGTCTCAAATTATATTTATTTGGGTATTTATGATATCGATTATTTTAATTTGTCACTATTATGGTAATTATTGCATCATAATTGTGTCATTAATAAATTAAATTATTTAAAGTCTAAAAATTATAAATAAAATATCATTATGTAGGAAATATTTTTATCGTTCTAATTAATATTTATAGTCAAAAATCCAACATATATAACCCTATGTAAAAATTGTTTTTTAAAAGATATATGCTTATGTCATTTTTGTACTTATTTTAACTTAATTAAAATTAAGTGTCCCTATCACCTACAAGTGGCTCCATGGGGTCCCAAAATCAACCCAAAGATGACTATGGTCGACCATGTATCAACCAATAAGTCTAGGACACGTTTTAGGGTAATTTAGTATTATTATAATATTATTTTTAACCCTTATTTACCGGATTTACCCTTAACCATGGTAAATAAAATATTTACCGAAGTAATTATTCAAAATGTCTAAAAATAAAAGTTACCTATTTACACAATTTGAACATCCTGATTCCAAATATGGAATCCATTTTTCCAAATTCAAAACATAGAATTGGCAGAAATTAATTTAAAATTAATTCCCATTGTTAAAACAAAAAACGTGTTTTTAAGAGATAATAACTATCAAAAGATTGACACTTGTTTATGTCCGGTTTAATTGTAAAATTATGTCCAATGACCAACATTGTATTAAATTGTAAAACTATATTCTAAATATACTTTAAAACCACTAAAATTCATAATTTATCACTATTAATTATTTTGATTAAAAAAGTTGTTTTTAATTAAAATTTAGTAATTTTCACTATTCATCAAAATATTAAAGTTATCCGAAAAGTACCAAAATTTCACCTTAGGATAAATTTGATATTCCGAATCCAAAATGAAGTCCATTTTGAAATATAAAATATAAATAATTTCAAAAAGTAGGTATTACTATTCATAACGGCTAGTTTGATTGGTTATGGTGTGTTAGAACTCGGTGTTGCGTACAACACACGCTATCACATTATTCAAAGAGAAGCGTACCATAGAAGCTTGGGGTGGTACATTCTCCCCTCCTTCAAATAATTTTGTCCTCGAAATTTCTAGAATATTATCGCCTGAAAAGACTCGGGTGGTTCTTCATCATAAGTTCCTCAGGTTCCCACATTGCCTCTTCCATCTTATGGTTTCTCCACAAAACTATTACCAGACGCGTCGTCCGGTTTCTCAGTACTTGTTCTCTCGTATCAGAAATCATGACGGGCTCTTCACAATAAGACAGATCGGGTTCCAGTTCTAATTCTTCATAGGTGAGTACATGCGTTGGGTCAGGCATGTATTTCCTCAATAGAGATACGTGGAACACATCATGAACTTTGGAGAGACTTGGCAGCATTGCCAATCGGTAAGCTACAGCCCCAATTCGTTCTAGAATTTCGAAAGGTCCGATGTACCTAGGACTCAATTTACCTTTCTTACCAAAACGTATGACTCCCTTCCATGGAGATACCTTCAGGAAAACATGATCACTAACTTGAAATTCCAAATCCTTCCTTCGATTATCGGCATAGCTCTTCTGCCTACTTTCAGTTGCTTTGATGTGATTTTGGATTACCTTCACCTTTTCCATCGTTTCCTCCACCAGTTCTAGACCTACAAGTTTTCTTTCACCAACGTCATCCCAACAGGTTGGTGTGCGACATCTCTTTCCGTATAACGCTTCATATGGTGCCATCTGAATACTCGAATGGAAGCTATTGTTATAGGAAAATTCTACCAGAGGTAAATACTAATCCCACATACCCTGAAAGTCAAGTGAGCAGGATCTCAACATGACTTCTAAGGTTTGAATAGTCCGTTCTGATTGTCCATCTGTCTGAGGGTGGTAGGTAGTGCTCAAATGAAGTTCAGTATCCAGGGATTTTTGAAGACTCTTCCATAATCTTGAAGTAAAATGGGGATCACGATCAGAAACAATCGATAGGGGTACTCCATGAAGTCTCACAACTTTATCAATATATAGTCTTGCTAGACGTTCCAGTGGTATATCTTCTCTTATAGCAAGAAAATGTGCTGACTTGGTAAGACGATCAACAATAACCCATATTGCATCATTCCTTCTAGGAGTCTTTGGTAGCCCCATGACAAATTCCATCGTAATATTGTCCCATTTCCACTCCGGTATGGGAAGAGGTTGCATGACTCCTCTAGGGTGTTTCCTTACAGCTTTCACTTATTGAAAAACCATACATCTTGACACAAAATCAGCAATCTCCATCTACATATTGTCCCACCAAAAATGTTCCTTCAAATCACTATACATTTTGGTGCTCCCAGGGTGTATAGAGAAATTGGAACTATGAGCATCATCCAGAAATTCCCTTTTTGGATCAGGTATATCTGGAACACAAAGTGTCTTCCTGAATTTCAAAATTCCATCTTCATACACAAAGTCTCTCAGTCTCCCATCATTCACAGCTTTAATCTTCTTTTGAAATTCTTCATCATCGGTCTGAGAACTCTTAATCCTTTCTAGTAAAGATGGTTTGGAAACCATTTGAAAAAGCATTGATGTTTCTCCTTCCCTGGTTATTCCCATTTCCATCTTCACTAGATCCATGAAAATTGGATCCCTTTCAATTCTCATATTGTTCAAAACTCCATGATCTTTTCTTCTCAAAGCATCTTCCACCTTGTTTGCCTTCCCCGGGTGGTAGTGTATCGTGCAATCATAATCCTTGAGTAATTCAAGCCATCTCCTATGCCTCATGTTGAGTTCTTTTTGTGACAAAATATACTTCAAACTCTTTTGATCAGTATGAATCTCACATTTTTCACCATAGAGGTAGTGCCTCCATATCTTCAAAGCAAAGATCACAGCTGCTAACTCAAGATCATGAGTAGGATTGTTTTGTTCATGAATTTTCAACTGTCATGATGCATAGGAAATAACTCTATCATTCTGCATAAGGACACAACCAATTCCTTTCTTCGATGAATCACTATAAATAACGAACCCATCATTCCCTGATGGTAGAGTCAATATAGGAGCATTGACTAATCTTCTCTTCAGTTCTTCGAAACATTCTTCACACTATTTTGTCCAAACAAATTTAACCCCTTTACGTGTGAGCTTTGTTAATGGGTTAGCCAATCAGGAAAAATTCTGGATGAAGCGTCGATAATAACCTGCCAAACCAATAAAACTACGTACCTCGGTTATACTCGTAGGTGCTGGCCATTATTGGATTGCCTTGGTCATAGAAGGATCAACATAGATTCCATCTTTAGAGATAATATGTCCAAGTAAAGAAATCTCATGAATCCAGAATTCACACTTGTAAACATCCCATATAATTCATTCCTTCTCAGAGTCTTCAAGATAATGCGCAAGTGATTTTCATGATCTCTGTATCTTTTGGAGTATACCAAGATATCATCAATAAATACCACCAAAAATTCATCGAGATACTCCTTGAAAACTCTATTCATCAGATCCATGAATACAGAGGGTGCATTAGTCAATCCAAAAGGCATTACAGTAAACTCGTAATGCCCGTACCTGGTTCGGAATGATGTCTTCGGAATGTCTTCCTTCTTCACACACAACTGATGGTATCCAGATCGAAGGTCAATTTTTGAAAAGTATTGAGCTCCATGAAGTTGGTCAAATAAATCATCAATGCGTGGTAGGGGATACTTGTTCTTTATTGTTATAGCATTGATCTCCCTGTAGTCGATACATAACCTCATAGATCCGTCTTTCTTTTTAACAAAAAGAACAGGGTCTCCCCATGGAGAAACACTAGGGAGAATAAATCCCTTATTACTCAATTCCTCTAGTTGTTTCTTTAGTTCAACTAATTCTATAGTGGCCATTCTATAAGGGGTCTTTGATATAGGCCTTGATCCAGGAATTAAATCAATGGAAAACTCAACTTCTCGTTCTGGAGGATGTCCAGGTAAATCTTCCGGAAATACATCTATAAATTCTATCACAATAGGTACATCCTCTATTTGAACATTCCTTTCCTCACCCACAGTTATTTCATTCTCTTCCTCCCCAATAATTGAATTTAGTTGAGCTACTGGGGGTGGATCTAAATAAGAATTAGGTGGTGACGATTCTGCTCTAAAGATAAGGTGTTCCTTATCATCATCATCAAGAATCGTAACCTCTTTCTTCAAACAATAAATCTTCGCATCATAGTCCAAAAGCCAGTACATACCGAGGATTATATCAAACTCGATCATAGGTATGACGACGAGATCAGCAAATAAAGAACATTTATGTGCTCTAATGGGTACTGATTCACAAAACTTTGTTGTAATGATACTTACCTTAGGAGTTTTAACTGACAACTCCCTTGTTAAATCAAATTGGAAATATCTAATTTTCTTAGCAAACTGGGAAGATATGAAACAATGCGATGATCCAGAATCAAATAATGCATTTTCTAAACTTGAGGAAACCATTAAATTACATGCCACCATGTCTTTCGGAGCTTCTACCTCAGCAGTAGTGATAGCATAAGCTTGGCCTTGATCCCTTGGCCTTTTCTGAGGTAAGTTCTCCTGACGCTTAGGACATTCATTTGCATAATTCCCCATCTCCATGAAATTGCAGCACTGAACATTGGTAGCTTACTTCTTCCCCTTGCAATCACGAGCTTGGTGGCCTTTTTCACCACACTTATAACGGACTCCCTTTCCCTTGAAGCAAGTACCGGGGTGTTTCTTACCACATTTACCATAGGATTGATATTCAACCTTTCCCTTATTCCCCTTATTTCCATTCCCAGATTGATTAGCAGGTATCTTCTTCTCTTTCTTTGCTTTAAAGTCATAAGACTTAGAGAATTCCTTTTCGGTCTTGATAGCACATGAGACAATGTCTTCGTATGATGAAAAGGATTGTGATACTAATTCTCTACAGAGAAATGGTTTTAACCCATCAAAGAAACGATCAATCTTACTTCTTGGGTTACGTATATAATCTCCAGCATACCTTGCTATCCTTGTAAAGTTAGCCTCATACTTTGCGACATTCTCATCCTCCTTTTGTCTCAGACTCAGAAAATGCCTTTCCATATCTGCTCGGTGGTCGCGAGAAAAGTATTTTTCTAAAAATAGATCTTTGAACTCCCTCCATTCCATATTTGATACTTCATCATCTTCCTTCATATTTTGAATCAATGACCACCATTGATCAGCATCTTCTGTGAGGCGGTAAACTTCCATGATAACTTTTTCCCTTTCACTACTCCCCAAAGCCTAAAATATCTTCTCTAGGGAAAATATCCATTGCTAAGCTAGTAAGGGATTTGTACTCCCATTGAACGTTGGTGGTTGTTGCCTCATGAATCGATCTAACATTGATCCTCCACGCTGCGTATCAGGGTGCTCCATACGGGTAATGTTATTATTCATAACCTGAGTGAGTTGTCCTAGTATGGTGATTAGCTGATCCCCACCAGTTGCATCACCAGCTCCACTATAATTATCTTGAGTAGGAGGGAAATACCTACATGGAGTGCGTGCATTGATATGGTTTCCATTTCTTCCACGAGGCGCCATTTATAAACAATGGCATAAACTAGATCAGTTTATGAATCAAAATACATAATCCCATACTTATAAAACACTTAACATAAATTGAACTATTTATGGATATAATCCATAATCATAAAGATGTTTTATTTGAGGAAGTATATACTCATAAACCCTTCATAATGATTTGTAAGGAAAATGAGAGTTATCCTAAGAATATCCCCCAGGAGTGTCGTAACCAAGAGTGCAGCAAGGCCCGTTATCGTGCACCAGTTCTTGTTCGAGTCTAGCTCAAAGCGGTGTTTTTGGGTTTTACCCCTAGATACATCTGTGCTAGAGCCGCCTCTACCTACTCGTGTCCAGACAGGGATGTATTGCTCGGAAAACTCACAAAATCTCTACAATACCAAAATTCTAGGAAGTTCTTCTATACTAATCCTCAAAGTCCATCTTAAATCTATGTGCTCTAATCAGAGTTTATCTAAATCTAGCTTCCAAGGTTTGTACTAAACTTCCTCTGATACCAACTGTAACGCCCCGAATCTAGTTACCTAGATTCGGTGCATTATTACATTACATTGGCATGATCACAAGAAGAATCAAATCTCAAAAGACCGATTGGTTTAGTAGCCTTGGAAATACTAGATATATTCATAAGTTTTACATTACATCATAAAAATAAAAACTACAACAACATCTTTTCTTCATATTCCACACTCATATCCCCACATACTATCCCTGCAGGTCATTCATAATTTACTTCTTCATACCCTGGAAAAAATAAAACATAGAAAAGGGGTGAGCTCAAATGCCCAGTAAGGATAACAATATAGTGGAAACTTTCATAAATAAGAATAAACTTTTAAGGAAATGTATAACTAAAACAAAAGCCTTTTAAACTTGAACTTAAACATAGTATGGAAAAAATAAAATGAAATAATTCCATTTACTTATTCACATAGATATTCTACTAATCTAATAATCACATGAAATATCAATAACTACTTTCATAATGATGGAATACATGATGCCAGACTATCATAACCACATATCCAAAGCCTCGTGCCAAGACTACAAATAAGATTTTGTCAAGGACTTGTGCCAAGACACTAGTTTGTCCCATGAGACCTACCGATGCATCGAGGAGCTATATCGGGCTCCACCTGTCACATATTAAGTCCAATTCATTCCCATATGAAAAGGTTTAAACATAACATAAACATTCGTATTAAAACTAGAATACGAAATGTCAATACTTTCACCATAAACTATGAAAGGTATAAAAATAGCACATCCACAGTCAAACATATCACAAAAAATTCAATACAATATAGAAGTTTTGTATCATAATAAATCAACTTCAAATAAGCGTAAAATCCATCAAAGGATGTTGACATAGAAGAAATCAAAACTCTTTTTAGAGAAATATCTCTTTCTATTTTTGAAATCATTTAAGAGTCATATATTTATAATATAAAACATTTTCTTTGAAAATATTCTTATAAGCTTGTAAGGGAAGCTTCGAAGATTTTATAATGGTGAAAAATAACTGCACCCGCCGTATAAGTTAAAAAAACATTCTTACCTTAATTCTGTCGAAAAGGTTAAAAGCACCTTGTTTGGAAAATAATAGAAATATTCCTTTATAAAACTCTTATAAAAAGTCAAACAAGGGTATAAATGACTTTAACCCATATTATTTTAAATAGTAAAAATGTTTCGAAATACATTTTTAAGAAACATGGATGTGGATGATAAAGAGATCCCAGAAGATTATTACGTATAAACAACCTCGGATAATGAAGAGATTGTGAAATAACCCTTACCTTGTACTTTTCCTTGGTTGGGGTAGGTTAACCTCCTGTATAATGGTGAAATAATTGTTATTAAATTATACAAGAATCATATACATTAATATGATATCATATATGATCTTTTAACATTGATTTGTTAATAATATCTTAGTATTATCATTGTTTCGGGTGTTAACTTACTCGTTTTATTTTATATGTTTTGTTACGTAAGCCATGTTTGTAATGGATAGGTTGTATATTATTCATATCCAGAATGATATAAAGTCCTTAAAATCATTTTTAAATCATCAAATGATAATTATACTTGAATGTATGCGATGGAGAATGAATCTCATCGCGTTCGTGGAGACGGTAGTCCGTACGTACGCACGAACAACAATATCATTATTTTGATATTAAAATAATATATAAATGGATGTTATGTCATATATAAAGAATAATTAACATGTTATACTTATTATTTACATGAGTTACACATCATTATTATACCCATCCAAATAATAATATATTGAATAACAATTACACCACGTCGTGGAGACGGTAAGCCGTACGTACGCACGTATGGTGACATGTTATTCAAAGGGTGGATAGAATACTTAATATGGTTGTACCATATTTATAATAACATCACATTATATATAAGATACTGGAGTTATTATTTTATAATGGTAATAACAAAGAAGGAAGAAGTGGAAGAAGAAAGGAACTTGGAAAAGGGTGGTGAAATCATTACCTCTTCTTCGGGTTCTTCCTTTTGATTTGATAAAAAGGGAACTTAGGTTGGCTTTATGACTAAAGTAAGGCCTCTATGATTAAGTGAGGGAAGTTGGCAGAGTATTTGGGTAGAGGTTGGACGAGCCAAAAGGCTTTGAAGGTGTGAGTTAATGAGAAGGGAGAGTGCCCTTTTATAAGAGGGGTGAGGGGTACCTTTGGAAAAGTTAGAAATATTAATTTATAATAAATTCATATTCGGTTTCTAATGGCTCAAAAGTTGATTATTAAAAGGTTAAGGTGGGTATAGGTCGAAAACAATTCAACCAATAGAATTTATACAGGTTTGGGTTACTATATTAACCTTATCTTTTAGTTTTAACTCTTAGTAAATTAGTTTGACATTTACCATGTCAGTTGGTATTTTTATATTATATAGTTAATAAAATTACTATATACATCCAAGAGACCCTCAAGTGGTCCATTAATGATAACCCTATCATGATATAAGTCTCTTGGTCAATCCTTATATTTTTAAAAATTTAATATCAATTAATAATATAATATTTGTTTTAAAAACACTTTTATGTCAATTTTGACATTATTCAATAGTTGATTTTTGTGAAACTCATAACAGAATTATTACTTCAAATAAAGTCAATTAAATCAATAATAATATGTCATATTATCCTATAAAATTAGTGTAATTCATTAAAAGTCTCAAATTATATTTTTTTGGGTGTTTATGATATCAATTATTTTAATTTGTCACTATTATGGTAATTACTGCATCATAATTGTGTCATAAATAAATTAAATTATTTAAAGTCTAAAAATTATAAATAAAATATAATTATGTAGTAAATAATTTTATCTTTCTAATGAATATTTATAGTCGAAAATCCAACATATATAAACCTATGTAAAAATTGTTTTTCTAAAGGATATATGCTTATGTCATTTTTGTACTTATTTTAACTTAATTAAAATTAAGTGTCCCTATCACCTAAAAGTGGCTCCATGGGGTCCCGAAATCGACCCAAGGATGCCTATGGTCGAACATGTATCAACCAATAAGTCTAGGACACGTTTTAAGGTAATTTAGTATTATTATAATATTATTTTTTAACCTTTATTTACCGGATTTACCCATAACCATGGTAAATAAAATATTTACCGAAGTAATTCTTCAAAATGTCTAAAAATAAAACTTACCTATTTACAAAATTTTAACATCCTGATTCCAAATATTGAATCCATTTTTCCAAATTCAAAACACAGAAGTGGCAGAAATTAATTTAAAATTAATTACCGTTGTTAAAACAAAAAACTTTGTTTAAGAGATAATAACTATCAAAAGATTGACACTTGTTTATGTCTGGTTTAATTGTCAAATTATGTCCAATGACCAATATTGTATTAAATGTTAAGAATATATTCTAAATATACTTTAAAACCACTCAAATTCATAATTTATCACTATTAATTATTTTGATTAAAAAGTTGTTTTTAATTAAAATTTAGTAATTTTCACTATTCATCAAAATATTAAAGTTATCCGAAAAGTACCAAAATTTCACCTTAGGCTAAATTCGATATTCCGAATCCAAAATGAAGTCCATTTTGAAATTTAAAATATATATAATTTCAAAAAGTAGGTATTACTATTCATAACGGCTAGTTTGATTGGTTATGGTGTGTTAGAACTCGGTGTTGCATACAACACACGCTATGACATTATTCAAAGAGAACCGTACCGTAGAAGATTGGGGTGTTACATTCTCCCCTCCTTCAAATAATTTCGTCCTCGAAATTTCTAGAATATTATCGCCTGAAAAGACTCGGGTGGTTCTTCATCATAAGTTCCTCGGGTTCCCACGTTGCCTCTTCCATCTTATGGTTTCTCCACAAAACTTTTACCAGACGCGTCGTCCGGTTCTCAGTACTTGTTCTCTCGTATCAAGAATCATGACGGTCTCTTCACAATAAGACAGATCGGGTTCCAGTTCTAATTATTCATAGGTGAGTACATGTGTTGGGACAGACATGTATTTCCTCAATAGAGATACGTGGAACACATCGTGAACTTTGGAGAGACTTGGCGGCATTGCCAATCGGTAAGCTACAGCCCCAATTCGTTCTAGAATTTCGAAAGGTCTGATGTACCTGGGACTCAATTTACCTTTCTTACCAAAATGTATGACTCCCTTCCATGGAGATACCTTCAGGAAAACATGATCACCGACTTGAAATTCCAAATCCTTCCTTTGATTATCGGCATAGCTCTTCTGCCTACTTTGAGCTGCTTTGATGTGATTTTGGATTACCTTCACCTTTTCCATCATTTCCTCCACCAGTTATAAACCTACAAGTTTTCTTTCACCAATGTCATCCCAACAGGTTGGTGTGTGACATCTCTTTCCGTATAACGCTTCATATGGTGCCATCTGAATACTCGAATGGAAGATATTATTATAGGAAAATTCTACCAGAGGTAACTACTGATCCCACATACCTTGAAAGTCAAGTGAGCAAGATCTCATCATGTCTTCTAAGGTTTGAATAGTCCGTTCTGATTGTCCGTCTGTCTGAGGGTGGTAGGCAGTGCTCAAATGAAGTTCAGTATCCAGGGATTTCTGAAGACTCTTCCATAATCTTGAAGTAAAACGGGGATCACGATCAGAAACAATCGATAGGGGTACTCCATGAAGTCTCAAAACTTCATTAATATAGTCTTGCTAGACGTTCAAGTGCTAGATCTTCTCTTATAGCAATAAAATGTGCTGACTTGGTAAGACGATCAACAATAACCCATATTGCATCATTCCTTCAAGGAGTCTTTGGTAGCCCCATGACAAAGTCCATCGTAATATTATCCCATTTCCACTCCGGTATGGGAAGAGGTTTCATGACTCCTCCAGGGTGTTTCCTTACAGCTTTCACTTGTTGACAAACCATACATCTTGACACAAAATCAGAAATCTCCCTCTTTATATTGTCCCACCAAAAATGTTCCTTCAAATCTCTATACATTTCGGTGCTCCCAGGGTGTATAGAGAAATTGGAACTATGAGCATCATCTAGCAATTCTCTTTTTGGATCAGGTATATCGGGAACACAAAGTCTCTTCCCGAATTTCAAAATTCCATCTTCATACACAAAGTATCTCAGTCTCCCATCATTCACAACTTTAATCTTCTTTTGAAATTCTTCATCATCGGTCTGAGAACTCTTAATCCTTTTTAGTAAAGATGGTATGGCAACCATTTGAAAAAGCATTGATGTTTCTCCTTCCCTGGTTATTCCCATGTACATATTCACTAGATCCATGAAAATTGGATCCCTTTCAATTCTCATATTGTTCAAAACTCCATGATCTTTTCTGCTCAAAGCATCTGCCACCTTGTTTTCCTTCCCCGGGTGGTAGTGTATCATGAAATCATAATCCTTGAGTAATTCAAGCCATCTCCTATGCCTCATGTTGAGTTCTTTTTGTGAGAAAATATACTTCAAACTCTTTTGATCAGTATAAATCTCACATTTTTCACCATAGAGGTAGTGCCTCCATATCTTCAAAGAAAAGATCACAGCTGCTAACTCGAGATCATGAGTAGGATTGTTTTTTTCATGAATTTTCCACTGTCGTGATGCATAGGCAATAACTCTATCATTCTGCATAAGGACACAACCAAGTCCTTTCTTCGATGCATTACTATAAATAACGAACCCATCATTCCCCGATGGTAGAGTCAATATAGGATCATTGACTAATCTTCTCTTCAGTTCTTCGAAACATTCTTCACACTCTTTTGTCCAAACAAATTTAACCCTTTTACGTGTGAGCTTTGTTAATGGGTTAGCCAATCGGGCAAAATTCTGGATGAAACGTCGATAATAACCTGCCAAACCAATAAAACTACGTACCTCAGTTATACTCGTAGGTGCTGGCCATTCTTGGATTGCCTTGGTCTTAGATGGATCAACATAGATTCCATATTTAGAGACAATATGGCCAAGAAAAGAAATCTCATGAAGCCAGAATTCACACTTGTAAACTTCCCATATAATTCATGCCTTCTCAGAGTCTTCAAGATAATGCGCAAGTGATTTTCATGATCTTTGTAGCTTTTGGAGTATACCAAGATATCATCAATAAATACCACCACAAATTCATCGAGATACTCCTTGAAAACTCTATTCATCAGATCCATGAATACAGAGGGTGCAATAGTCAATCCAAAAGGCACTACAGTAAACTCGTAATGCCCATACCTAGTTCGGAATGTTGTCCTCTGAATGTCTTCCTTCTTAACACACAACTGATGGTATCCAGATCGAAGGTCAATCTTTGAAAAGTATTGATCTCCATGAAGTTGGTCAAATAAATCATCAATGCGTGGTAGGGGATACTTGTTCTTTATTGTTATAGCATTGATCTCCCTGTAGTCGATACATAACCTCATAGATCCGTCTTTCTTTTTAACAAAAAGAACAGGGGCTCCCCATGGATAAACACTAGGGAGAATAAATCCCTTATTACTCAATTCCTCTAGTTGTTTCTTTAGTTAAACTAATTCTACAGTGGCCATTCTATGAGGGGTCTTTGATATAGTCCTTGATCCAGGAATTAAATCAATGGAAAACTCAACTTCTCGTTCTGGAGGATGTCCAGGTAAATCTTCCAGAAATACATCTATAAATTCTTTCACAACAAGTACATCCTCTATTTGAACATTCCTTTCCTCACCCATAGTTATTTCATTCTCTTCCTCCCCAATAATTTAATTTAGTTGAGCTATTGGGGGTGGATCTAAATAAGAATTAGGTGGTGATGATTCTGCTCTAAAGATAAGGTGTTCCTTATCATCATCATCAAGAATCGTAACCTCTTCCTTCTTACAATAAATCTTCGCCTCATAGTCTGAAATCCAGTACATACCGAGGATTATATCAAACTCAATCATAGGTATGACGACGAGATCAGCAGATAAAGAACATTTATGTGCTCTAATGGGGACTGATTCACAAAAATTTGTTGTAATGATACTTCCCTTAGGAGTTTTAACTAACAACTCCCTTGTTAAATCAAATTGGAAATATCTAATTTTCTTAGAAAACTGGGAAGATATAAAACAATGCGATGATCTAGAATCAAATAATGCATTTTCTAAACTTGAGGAACCCATTAAATTACCTGCCACCATGTCTTTCGAAGCTTCTACCTCAGCAGTAGTGATAGCATAAGCTTGTCCTTGATCCCTTAGCCTTTTCTGAGGTAAGTTCTCCTGACGCTTAGGACATTCATTTTCATAATGCCCCATCTCCCTGCAATTGTAGCACTGAACATTGGTAGCTTCCTTCTTCCCCTTGCAATAACGAGCTTGGTGGAATTTTTCACCACACTTGTAACAGACTCTCGTTCCCTTGAAGTAAGTACCAGGGTGTTTCTTACCACATTTACCACAGGATTGATATTAAACCTTTCCCTTCTTCCAATTATTTCCATTCCTAGATTGATCAGCAGGTCTCTTCTTCTCTTTCTTTTCTTTAAAGTCATAAGACTTAGATAATTCCTTTTCGGTCTTGATAGCACATGAGACAATGTGTTCGTACGATGAAAAGGATTGTGAGACTAATGCTCGACAGAGAAATGGTTTTAACCCATCAAAGAAACGATCAATATTACTTCTTGGGTTACGTATATAATCTCCAGAATACCTTACTAACCTTTTAAAGTTAGCCTCATACTTTGCGACATTCTCATCCTCCTTTTGTCTCAGACTCAAAAACTGCCTTTCCATATCTGCTCAGTGGTCGCGAGGAAAGTATTTTTCTAAAAATAGATCTTTGAACTCCCTCCATTCCATATTTGATACTTCATCATCTTCCTTCATATTTTGAATCAATGACCACCATTGATCAGCATCTCCTGTGAGGCGGTAAACTGCCATGATAACTTTTTCCCTTTCACTACTCCCCAAAGCCTAAAATATTTTCTCTAGGGAAAATATCCATTGCTCAGCTAGTAAGGGATGTGTACTCCCATTGAACGTTGGTGGTTGTTGCCTCATGAATCGATCTAACATTGATCCTCCATGCTACGTATCAGGGTGCTCCATACGGGTAAGCTTATTATTCATAACCTGAGTGAGTTGTCCCAGTATGGTGATTAGCTGATCGGCACCAGTTGCATCACCATCTCCACTATAATTATCTTGATGAGGAGGGCAATCCCTACATGGAGTGCGTGCATTGATATGGTTTCCATTTCTTCCACTAGGCGCCATTTCTAAACAATGGCATAAACTAGATCAGTTTATGAATCAAAATACATAATCCCATACTTATAAAACACTTAACATAAATTGAACTATTTATGGATATAATCCATAATCATAAAAAAAAATTATTTGAGGAAGTATATACTCATAAACCCTTCATAATGATTTGTAATGAAAATGAGAGTTATCGTAAGCATATCCCTTGGGAGTGTCGTAACCAACAGTACAGCAAGGCCGGTTGTCGTGCACCAGTTCTCGTTCGAGTCTAGCTCAAAGCGGTGTTTTCGGGTTTTACTTCTAGGTACATCTATGCCAGAGCCGCCTCTACCTACTCGTATCCAGACAGGGATGTATTTCTCAGAAAACTCACAAAATCTCTACAATACCAAAATTCTAGGAAGTTCTTCTATACTGATCCTCAAAGTCCATCTTAAATATATGTTCTCTAATCAGAGTTTATCTAAATCTAGATTCCAACGTTTATACTAAACTTCCTCTGATTCCAACTGTAACGCCCCGACCCCAGTTACCTAGAGTCGGTGCATTATTACATAACATTGGCATAATCACAAGAAGGATCAAATCTCGAAAGACCGATTGGTTTAGTAGCCTTGGAAATACTAGATATATTCATAAGTCTTACATTACATCATAAAAATGAAAACTACAAAAACATCTTTTCTTCATATTCCACACTCATATCCCCACATACTATCCCTGTAGTTCATTCATAATTTACTTCTTCATACCCTGGGAAAAATAAAACATAGAAAAGGGGTGAGCTCAAATGCCCAGTAAGGATAACAGTATAGCGGAAAATTTCATAAATAAGAATAAACTTTTAAGGAAATGTATAACTAAAACAAAATCCTTTTAAAATTTAACTTAAAGATAGTATGGAAAAAATAAAATGAAATAATGCAATTTACTTATTCACATGGATATTCTACTAATCTGATAATCACATGCAATATCAATAACCACTTTCATAATGATGGAATGCATAATGCCAGACTATCATAACCACATAGCCAAAGCCTCGTGCCAAGACTACAAATAAGATTTTGTCAAGGCCTTGTGCCAAGACACTAGTTTGTATCATGAGACCTACCGATGCATCGAGGAGATATAGCAGGCTCCACCTGTCACATATTAAGTCCAATGCATTCCCATATGAAAAGGTTTAAACATAACATAAACATTCATACTAAAACTAGAATATGAAATGTCAATACTTTCACCATAAACTATGAACGGTATAAAAATAGCACATCCACAGTCAAACATATCACAAAACCTTTAATACAATATATAAGTTTTGTATCATAATAAATCAACTTCAAATAAGCGTAAAATCCATCAAAGGATGTTGACATAGATGAAATAAAAACTCTTTTTAGAGAAATATCTCTTTCTATTTTTGAAATCATTTAAGAGTCATATATTTATAAAATAAAACATTTTCTTTGAAAATATTCTTATAATCTTGTAAGGGAAGCTTCGAAGATTTTATAACGGCGGAAAATACCCACACCCACCGTATAAGTTAAAAAAACATTCTTACCTTAATTCTGTCGAAAAGGTTAAAAGCACCTTGTTTGGAAAACGAAGGAAAGATTCCTTTATAAAACTCTTATAAAAAGTCAAACAAGGGTATAAATTACTTTAACCCATATTCTTTTAAATAGTAAAAATGTTTTGAAATACATATTTAAGAAACATGGATGTTGATGATAAAGATATCCCAGTAGATTATTACGTATAAACAACCTCAGATAATGAAGTGATTGTGAAATAACCCTTACCTTGTACTTTTCCTTGGTTGGGGTAGGTTAACCTCCTTTATAATGGTTAAATAAGTGTTATGAAATTATACAAGAATCATATACATTAATATGATATCATATATGATCTTTTAACATTGATTTGTTAATAATATCTTAGTATTATCGTTGTTTCGGGTGTTAACTTACTCGTTTTATTTTATATGTTTTGATACATAAGCCATGTTTGTAATGGATAGGTTGTATATTATTCATATCCAGAATGACATAAAGTCCTTAAACGTCATTTTTAAATCATCAAATGTTAATTATACTTGAATGGATACAATGGAGAATGAATCTCATCGCGTTCGTGGAGACAGTTGTCCGTACGTACGCACGAGCGAAAATATCATTCTTTTGATATTAAAATAATATATAAATGGATGGTATATCATATATACAGAATAATTAAGATGTTATATTTATTATTTACATGACTTACACATCATTATTAGAACCATCCAAATAATAATATATTGAATAACAATTACACCACGACGTGGAGACGGTAAGCCGTACGTATGCACGTATGGTGACATGTTATTCAAAGGGTGGATAGAATACTGAATATGGTTGTACAATATTTATAATAACATCACAGTATATATAAGATACTGGATTTATTATTTTATAATGGTAACAACAAAGAAGGAAGAAGTGGAAGAATAAAGGAACTTGGAAAAGGGTGGTGAAATCATTACCTCTTCTTCGGGTTCTTCCTTTTGATTTGATCAAAAGGGCACTTAGGTTGGATTTCTGACTAAATTAAGGCCTCTGTGATGAATTGAGGGAAGTTGGGAGAGTATTTGGGAAGAGGTTGGCCGAACCAAAAGGCTTTGAAGGTGTGAGTTAATGAGAAGGGAGAGTGCCCTTTTATAAGAGGGGTGAGGGGCACCTTTGGAAAAGCTAGAAATATTAATTTATAATAAATTCATATTCGGTTTCTAATGGCTAAAAAGTTGATTATTCAAAGGTTAAAGTGGGGATAGGTCGAAAACAAATCAACCAACAGAATTTAGACAGGTTTGGGTTACTATATTAACCTTATCGTTTAGTTTTAACTCTTAGTAAATTAGTTTGACATTTACCATGTGAGTTTGTATTTTTATATTATATAGTTAATAAACATACTATATATATCCAAGAGACCCTCAAGTGGTCAATTAATGATAAACCCATCATGATATAAGTCTCTTGGTCGATCCTTATATTTTTAGGAATTTAATATCAATTAATAATATAATATTTGTTTTAAAAACTCTTTTATGTCAATTTTGACACTATTCAATAGTTGATTTTTGTGAAAGTCATCACATAATTATTACTCTGAAAAAAGTCAATTAAATCAATCCTAATATGTCATATTATCCTATAAAATTAGTTTAATTCATTAAAAGTCTCAAATTATATTTATTTGTTTATTTATGATATCAATTATTTTAATTTGTCACTATTATGGTAATTACTGCATCATAATTATGTCATAAATAAATTAAATTATTTAAAGTCTAAAAATTATAAATAAAATATCATTATTTAGGAAATCTTTTTATATTTAAAATTAATATTTATAGTCGAAAATCCAACATATATAACCCTATGTAAAAAATTGTTTTTCTAAAGGATATATGCTTATGTCATTTTTGTACTTATTTTAACTTAATTAAAATTAAGTGTCCCTATCACCTACAAGTGGCTCCATGGGGTCCCAAAATCGACCCAAAGATGCCTATGGTAGAACATGTATCAACCAATAAGTCTAATAGACGTTTTAGGGTAATTTAGTATTATTATAATATTATTTTTTAACCCTTATTTACCGGATTTAACCTTAACCATGGTAAATAAAATATTTACCGAAATAATTATTCAAAATGTCTAAAAAAATTAACTATTTACAAAATTTGAACATCCTGATTCCAAATATTGAATCCATTTTTCCAAATTCAAAACACATAAGTGGCAGAAATTAATTTAAAATTAATTCCCGTTGTTAAAACAAAAAAGCGTGTTTTTAAGAGATAATAACTATCAAAAGATTGACACTTGTTTATGTCCGGTTTAATTGTAAAATTATGTCCAATGAAAAACATTGTATTAAATGGTAAAAATATATTCTAAATATACTTTAAAACCACTCAAATTCATAATTTATCACTATTAATTATTTTGATTAAAAAATTGTTTTTAATTAAAATTTAGTAATTTTCACTATTCATCAAAATATTAAAGTTATCCAAAAAGTACCAAAATTTCACCTTAGGCTAAATTAGATATTCTGAATCCAAAATGAAGTCCATTTTGAAAAATAAAATATATATAATTTCAAAAAGTAGGTATTACTATTCATAATGGCTAGTTTGATTTTTATGGTGTGTTAGAACTCGGTGTTGCGTACAACACACGCTGTCACATTATTCAAAGAGAAGCGTACCTAAGAAGCTTGGGGTGTTACACTTTTGATAAGGCTTGAGAGACCCTTCAAAAACTCAATAGTTTTGTTGTTTTTCTTTTGTAAAATATTACATATAGGTTCCAATATATGGAATCTCCTTTAACCTTTACTCCATGAATGAAAATAATTCTTTATTCCAAATTATCTATGTATTCATCCCTATTTTCCCTATAATTATAACATAACACAAAATCTAGTTTGTTTTGAAAAATGTCATTATGTTAATGTGTCATAATCACAATGATAGGAAAATGAGGGTGCTCCAATTTTTTCCTAGGTATTTGGACCTAGAGAGTGTAGTTTGACTATTGCAAGAATGGTGTAATGGATCCAATGAGCATTTTGATATTTTGAACCACCGCCCTATTTTTTCATAATTCAAATATCAATAATACTCAGAGATCAAGACTTGGATTTTAATTTGGCTGCCCTTTGTGGGTTTTCAACCTAACATGTTTTATACCTCTTTCTTTTCATTGATTAAAATGTTTTACCCAAAACATCCAGAGTGCAGGTCTAGTGATTTGAAACTAGGAACTTACCAGGTGTTCAATTTTTTGGGTTTTCAAGCTAGAGAGTGTTATGTTTATTTCTTTTGGTATTTTAGATTCGTTCCTGATTTACTAATTCAACTGATATTTTATTTCATAAAAATTTTACCATGAGTTATGGGAGTAATGTCTCCAACAAGGCTTGTAGACCAAGAGTGATCTAACACTTCTCAGCTATGAGGAAGGAAATGTTGAGTCATGATCATTTGATTTTTAGATTTGATGGAATGTTATAGGATACGTATGCTGGTAATGACCATGGAGCATGTTTGAAAAAAAAATTATAACATGATGTTGTTGGGGATTATGGATATACAAGAGCTTTCTTATGAGGATGATGGTGCCTCTAGTTGATGGAAATTTTAGGGGAGACTTATGCAAAGATTGTATGGGGTGTATCATGTGTAGTAAAACAAATGTTTCCTATAATATCATAAATTCTATTATTGATGGTTGGGGAAAGCTTATAGAGATTCAAGGGATCACTACATGCATTTAGGAAATGATAATCAAGTCATGTGTAGTTTTTCAGGGTGGTGTAGTAGATAACTACCAACAAAATTAAAGGATCCTCCTAGACAAAGGTCGAATCGTCATGAAGTTTATTGTCCGATGAATAGGATGTGGTACATTTTGTTTAACATATTATATAAAGCACTTTGAGGATGCTTTTTAAGGTCGTTTAGTATTGAACAAAATATTAGTGATTTTTATTATCAGGGTGATCCGACAAATAATGTTCTATCATTATTCAGGCATGAAGAGGTAAATCTGTAAGCCACAATTTGAGGAATTATGAATCCAAAAAAGTGATATGGGACAAGTATACATGGAATCACCATGAAGCATGTTTGAAAATTGGTTTCTAGTATTATGTTTTCTGGGTGTATAAAGATAGAAGAGGTATATCATGAGGATGAAGGTGCCTCTTGTTTACAGGCCATTTTGGGGAACTCATTATGAACAGATTATTTGAGGTGTATTATGAATTTTTAAAACAATGTTGTCCTCCAGAATCATAAATTCTATTAATGATGATTGGGGAAAGCTTATGGAGACCCTAATTTCCCCAGACACTGTGTTTTAATTGTGTAAGTAAGGCTCTTGAGTGTGTAAATATCATTTTATGTCAAAATCACCCAAGAATGGGGACAAAGTTTCCTATGATGTTCTGGCCCTTACATAGGGAGGGTGTATTTTTTTATAGATTGTGGCTTGTCCTAAGACATAGGATCCAAGAATTACTATGTATCTCTTCAAAGATAGAATCAAAACACACACGTTTCTATGGAATATTCCCCACACTAATAAAATTCTTACGTGGAGAGGGGGAATTTGTTTTGAGTACGGGCTCACGAATAGGATAAAAACCCCATATGGTAAACTCCTATTTAGATCTGGATAATACACAGGAGAATGGATGAATTTTTATATTTTCACTAGATTAGGATGTATGATCTAGGCATCAATATGTTTCTCATCAAATAGAGTATCATACCACATGTAGTTCTTGGATAGATGGTTGGTGGGGGACCAACACGTAGGATAGTGGTGCGCTTGGGTGAGGGCTATAACAATGCATTATTTTTACATCATGTAAGAGACACAACCATGAAGTTTAACATCATGCTATCAATATTTATTTTTTTATTTTATGTTCTCTTATATAGGACTACTCCATTACTAACATGGACTTATACATCTCAATCATGCGGTAAGACCTTTCAAAAATTCCTAAGCCTACATGAGTTGTGCACATTATGAGAAACAAGGAATGACACATGCTTCTTTCACCACATAGAGGCGATCAAAAGAAAATATTGGGACATTTTTATCATTTATTTTTAGGACTAGGATATAGGATCTGGGAATCTCTATGTATCTTATAGTGGTTTGAATCATACCACATGTAGTTCTAAGATCATCTTAAAGTCGAATTATAGGGATGTTAACCACACAATTTAGCGTCATGAGGTGAGTATGAATGGTGTATCATAGTTTTGGGTCATATAAATTGGAAAATAAATATTTAAATGATGAGTGAGATAGGTATTACTAGGAAAAGGATGTTCTAATATACTTTGGATGTTAGGAAGTAAATTCTAAACTAATTGTGGGGGTTCTCAGATCAAGAGATGTGATATGGGACAAGTATTTAGGGAATGACCATGGAGTATATTTGAAAGTGGTTTCAAGTTCAATTTTTTCAAGGAATATGTAGATAGAAGAAGTTTATCCTAATTAGGAATGTGAATATGGTTCATAAACCCTTTTTGGGAACTCATTGTGCAAAGTTGATTTGGGGTATATGGTGCATAGTCAAAAAAGACATCATTTGGTATTAGGCATTCTATTTACCATACCCATAGGGGGTTTTGCGACGATCTGAGTTTCCCAGGACAAAGATTATGAAGTTTGTAGGGGGTGAATCTAAGCATAAATAAATTATTTAGACCAGCATTAGCTATGGAGTGTGAATTTACCTGCATAGATCTTTATTTATATATGGGAGAGGAAACATTTTCCTTACTTCATGGCTAGGCCAAGAACCTATGTTCAAGGATTCACTAAATATCTCATTAAGATAATAATTAATCCTCACATAGTTATATAGGATATTCTTTTGGTGAATTACGATAATAGAACCAAGAACTATGATCCACTCATGCAGATACTGAAATATTATGTAGTTTTAAATCATGTGGAAATGACATTTTCATTCAGGTTAATGTCTTGTGACTAAGATGTTAGGCTATGTAGTTTAAATGATTACATCGTAGGCTATAATATCTTATAGTTTTTTGTTCTACATCTAATACCATGAGTCATTCATTTTAAGGTCATGTGAACAAGACCATCATGTATTATTACACAAATTATTTCTTTAGAAACCTTTCATTGGTAGGTTTCATAACAAGATATCTATCCATCAAGATGATGGAATAATATTCATTATATTGGACCTTGTGTATGACATAAGGTCCCTCCCACTTTGATTCAAGTGTTGGAGGTTTATTTCCTTGTATCATCAGGGACCAGATGACCCGCACCAATTCTCCTTGGTGGAATGAGTTGAGATGAATAATATTTTTAAAAGATCATGCTATTTGATTTTGGTAGACTTCAAAGTGATGAAAGGTATGCTTTTTTTTCTTATAAAGTCACTCTAATATATCCAACTATTTTTGGGGTTTCTCATCTTTGGATAGATAATCACATATGTAAATGTTAATCAAGGTAAATTAGACCCCAATGGGTAGGACTGCTTATGTCCTATATACTAGTGAATACAAGGTTTCCTGTCTAGTGGTGTGGGTTATAGTCTTGTAATACCACAAGACATAAAATATCTTGTCAGGATAATAATTTTTAATCTATCCACCATCTTATGAAGTATGTTTGATTTGGTCTTGTTGAAGGCCTATATATTTCCATTAGCTATTGCATGATAGCAAGATGAATGGTTGGATTTTATATAATACTCATAGTATAACCTCTCCATTTTAGAATAATAAATTTTGTTTCCATTTTCCATCAATATTGTATGAGGGAAACCAAATAGTTTAATGATATGGGATTTCAAAAATATGATAATGCTTTTGGCCCTAACTTCTTTGAGGAGTATTACTTCAGCTCGTTTGGAGAAGAAGTTTGTAGAAGTGATGATGTATTTGAATTTCTTGGTTGTAGCTAGGGGATACGTCCATAAAACATCAATTCTCCATAAAAAATGGCCAATATTATTAGGCAGTGTGTAGAATCTTTGGGGGTTTATGGATGAATTTTTTGTTCACTTGGCAGGAATGACACTTTTTTTGAATTTTATACAATCCTCCATCATTGAAGGCCAAAAGTATACAAGCCTCTAGATTTTATGGAAAATCCTGAACCCTGACTGGTGGGAACCATAGGCCCCTATATGTACATCTCTAATGATTGTAATAGTATCTTCTCCATTAATCCACCTGAGAAGGATGCCATTAAAACCC
This sequence comes from Viscum album, assembly GCA_963277665.1. Lineage (NCBI taxonomy): Eukaryota > Viridiplantae > Streptophyta > Magnoliopsida > Santalales > Viscaceae > Viscum > Viscum album. Next base: position 351,088,556 of record OY728140.1, read on the forward strand.
CATTTATAGAGGACTTTCTTATGATTTGGTCTATCATAATGAGTAAAGTTAATTTCTTATCTAAGGGTTTTATCTTTTCCATCTTTTTCCAATGGGTGTACTCCAATTTGAATGTAGTCTCCAATGGGAATCATCAACCATTTGAAAGACATACTAGTTTAGGGATGGAATTTACCTCGTTGAATTCTTTCATTTCAACACAATCAAAAGGTGACCCCATTCGGCAGTGCACAATGCTGATGACTTTTCATCTTGGTTTGGATATAAAAAATACATAGCCACATTTTCTAATGCATATTATTATGAATTATATCATCATGGTATTTGATCCAATTTTGGCTCAAAGAGTAATTGTTCCATTAGTCCTTAGACTTGGCCAAGTAGGGGTTTTATCTCTTCTATTTGGATTTCTGAATCACTATTTATCTGTTTGATTACCAACTTCGGTTCACATTTTATCTTCAGGTGGTCCAATAGAAATTGAAGTGTCAGTTCTACACCTATAATAAGATTCTAGTATTCAACTTCATTTTTTATGGCCTTATGTTAAAACGAACGAGTAAGGTAAGACTGTATTTATTGGGGAGATGAGTATGACTCCTGGAAAGAATTTATTTATTCTAGGGTCATCTAGCCTCTTCCATGTTGGGATTTTTGATGTTCTGTTATTGAAATCTCCCATATTTGGGGACCTCTTGAATATATAAAATATCTTAATTAGGAAATTTTATATTTAGTGATGTTGTTTCTATAGAGGGATTTTATGTAAGGATGTTTTCCATTGCCTTCCCCTTTACCGCTTTCTGAGGAATGAACTAATTGTGAAACTACTGTAAGATGACTTCCCACTACGCCAATAATACTATCAACATAGGATGACTGAGGATGTATTTTATTGGGTTACAATAAGAGACCAAGTGTACCATGAGGTGTTGAAGGTAGTGTCTCATATTCTGAACCATAAATATTAGCACAAGAAGACTCTTCTTAATATAAAAATAATTATTCTCGATATCAATAATGGTTTTACTGAGATAATAGAGTCAGTATTCATTCTTGAAGTCATTCTTTTCTGTGATGAAACCACCCATAAATCATTCTAATATCATATCATACAAAATGAGTGGCTTCCCTTCAATAGGTAGCATCTATACAGGTGGGCTCAAAAAAATATTTCTTGAGACTATTAAATTCCTTCTGATAGTTGTCAGTCCACTGATATGTGACCCCATTTTCCATCACCCTAGTGAAGGTATAACACTTTCCTATGGGTTTTTATATGAAACACAAAATATAATAAAGGAATCCTTGTAATCCCCTCAAAAAAATCTAGTTTCAAGGATGCAACATATCAAGTAAAAATTTGGTCTTCTAAAGATCAACTTCACTGCAATGATGGAGTATAATGAAATCAAGAAACTTTCTCAACATAACTCTGAAATAAAACATCAAGGGGTTCATTTTTAGGATACACTAATGTAGTTTATTGAAAATTAAATCAGGATCAGAAATTTGGTTAAAACCTTGTTCTGATTTAACCACTAGATCATCGACATAACACTTAATAGACATTCTTAATAATGGTTTAAAGATGTGATGCATGGAACATTGGTATGTACTATTGGATTTCATACAAAATGTAACTACCTAATAGTAATAAACCCATTGGGGTTATCTAAATGTGTTGTCTTTCTCATATTTAGGGTCTATCCAAATTTGGTTGTACCCTAAATAGATATCCATGAAGGAAGGTCATCATATTCGGTCGTGGAAGAAATTAGTATTTCTATTATCATAACCAGGAAGTTATCTTTTAGATAATATTGATTGAGATATTTGAAGTTGATGTAGACCATTATTTTCTTATTCTTCTTCTTAACAAAGAATATATTGTCCATCCATTTTGGGAACTTGAATTATCAAATTGATTTGGAACTGATGAGATTTTCGACTTCGACCTTAATTTTGGTGGCCTGAGTTTGGTGTATCCTTTTGTTTTCATACTTGTAACCCTTGTGGTTTTCTATAAACAATAGGTGGTGAGTGGCCACCTCAAGATTGAGGCCTGAAATTTCTTTTCAATTATAAGAAAACACATCGTGATGTTTCTTTATAAAGTAGGTATATACCTCTTGTTCTCCATAAGACATAGTCACGCTAATTAATATGGGTTGTGGGCCCTCCGTTGTACCCAGATTTATTTTTATGAGTTCCTCAATATGGTTAGACACCCCTTCCTCAAATTCTAGATAGGAATCCCTAAGGACCTCCACCTATTCTACTTCTTCTTCCACCTCACTCTTGGAGGGTGTATGTGATAAAGAAAATTTCTCAGAGTTAGGATAGTAGTTAACATTTGGACATTCAGAAGAGGAAGCATCTTCTTTCGACCGGACTGATGATGTGGTTTTTCTTTGATGCTCTAGAGGGGAGGGGAGGGATAGGGAAGAAGTATATCCACTCTCTCCAGATGGAATGACAAATTTTTCTGATTCAACTAATGAGGTAGTGATCTATTGATTCTCAGGTTATGTAATGAGGATGTTTTCACCTAATTTTTTTCCATTGTTAAAAAGGTCAATGACCTTTTTGTAAATGCTAGGATCTTTTTTAATGACTATTATAATGAATTTCATTGAATATATACCTTAATTGAGACTTTTATATTCTATTTTATTAATAGAAAACATGTATTATTCATTGAGTAATTTGTAAAGGGATTATCTAGGGTCATTTCTATACCATTTGGGGAATTAACCATAGATACACCATTAGTCATTAGTTATTTTCTTTCCCTCTGGTATAATCCTTCATCAATGGATTGTGATTCAAAAGATTCAAATAGTGATTTATCACTATGAAATATTCCAATTTTCTCATTAATGTAATTCATGAGGCATTGGTGGAATGATAAGGGGATTTCCATGTATTGATGCATCCAAGGCCTTCCTAGAATGACATTTAAGGTCATGACTTTCCAAAAAACTAGAAATTATGAGTCTAATATGAGGTATGTAAACTGATCCTTGAGATTAATTCTACTAAGGATATTTTTCTTTATTTTTTTCAAAAACCTATATTATTATAGTGGATGGGACAAGTTGGCCTCACTGTAGCCGAGTCGATGAAGTGTATGGACTGGAATGAGGTTGGATCTTGATCCATTATCAATGAAAACATGTGATATATCAACATCATTTGTTCTTCCATACATATGTAAGGGTATGATGTGTCCCTCTATAATATCATATTTTTCTTTCTCTATGAAAGAGAATCATGTGGAATCCTACAAGATTGATCTCTGCATTATATATTTCAGTAGTGGAAACCTCAACTTCAAACTCATGACGGCTTAGAAAAGAATCTATGATTTCTTCCCGTAGGTCTTTCAAAAAACTCAGAGCATTTAGGATTGATAACTTGGATGACACCATAGAAAATTCACACTACTGGAAATTTAGTACATACCAACGGTTTTAAATTGTTGGTAAAGCCTTTACAACATTTGGTAACACTTATACCAACGTTTTAGACAACCTTTGGCAATCAAGCCATGGGGATAGGCTTATACCAACGGGTTATCAAATAACCATTGGGAAAATCCACTAGAAACCGTATTATCTTTCCCAACGGTTTCAGAACCGTTGCAATAGATCTTTACCAATGGTTTATGAAAACCATTACTAATGATTTAGAATACCAGGCCTTTACTAACAGTTTCTAAAACCATTGGTAAAGGCGGAACTAAGACATTTACCAACGGTTTTAAACCATTGGTAAAGAGTGGGTTATTCAATTCTATACCAATGGTTTTGGAAACTATCGGTATAGAGCCTTCAATTTGTCAAGAAGAAAGCAACTTCCCTATGCCTACAATTTTTCCAGAAGCATTATGCATTTACCTACAGAATAACACAGATTTCACAATACAGAATACATATCATTCTATACCACTGGTCTATAAATTCACTTGAGGTTTATAATAATCTCCCCCATTAAAAAACATAATATTTCATATTATTTCTTATTCTTGAATTTTATAATCTGTGTGTTGAGTTGACTGTAAACTATATCTTTATGAGGGATCAGTTATACGACCCCTAATTTGAGTTATTTCAAAATGGTATCACATGTTGAGTTTATTAATGTACAGGCTTTATGTCTTTGTTAATTCTCTCTTATTTTCTATATTATCCCATATAGATATAAAGTAGATTAACCAAAGTCTCTTAGGTAAGTTGTCAGTGAAACTTTAATTCTCTCAAAAGGTGATGCAGGATGTCATTTTGAGTAAAATAAGGATAAGATGGTATTTTTTAGAGAAGTTAAATGAAATGAGAAGATCCCAAGATATCCTTTGTATTTATTATCAATAATGTAAAAAACTATACAAACATATTAGTGTAAGAGTTGTTTGTTGGGGACAATGATGTTCTTATAGATTAGATTGTATTTATTATCAATTATTTTGGCATGATATAGTTTTGAGGAGTGAAATAAGATATTGATGTCAAGGGGGTGGGGGATGTTCAGGGGGGTTGGGGGTGTTTTCCATGGGGGTAGGGGATGTCCCGGGGTGGGGGGCTATCCAGGCGGTTCGGGTGGGTGTCCAAGGGGGTAGGGGTGTCCAGGGTGGGTGGGAGGGCTATCCCCAGGGGTGGGGGGGGGTTGTCGAGGGGGTACGGGATGTCCAGGGGGTGGGGGTCATCAAGGGGGTTGGGTGAAGGAGGGTTTCCAAGGTGGGGCGGTCTAGGGGTGGGGGCATCCAGGGGTTGGGGGCGTCCAGGTGGTGGGGTGGTGGTGTCCACTGGGTGGGGGTCGTCCAAGGGGGTGGGGGCTGTCCATGGGGGTGGGGGTGTCCAGTGGGTGGGGGTGTCTAGGTGGAGGGGTGGTGTCCAGGGGGTTGGGGGCTATCCAGTGGGGTTGGGGGGCTGTCCTTGGGGGTAGGGGTGTCCGGGGGGTGGGTGGGCTGTCCACGGGGGTGGGGGGCTATCCAGGGGGTGGGTGGGTGAGTGTCTAGGGGGAAGGTTTTCCATGGGGATGGGGGGTTGTCCAGGGGGTAGGGGTGTCCACGGGGGTGGGAGGGGTTGTCCAGGGGGTAAGGTGTTTCCAGGGATGGGCGGGCTATCTGAGTTGGTTGTCGGGTTGTCCAGGGGGTAAGGGGTGTCCAGGGGGGTGGGTGGGCTTTCCACGGGGGTAGTCAGGCAGTCCAGGGGGGTAGGGGTGTCCAGGGGTGTGGTTTGACTATCCACGGGGGGTGGGGGTGTCCAGGGGATGGTCGGGCTATCCACGGGGGTGGGGGATTTCCACAGGGGAAGGGGTGTCTAGGGGGTGGGTAGGCTAGCCACAGTGGTGGTCGGGCTGTCCAGGGGGGGTGTTAGGGCTATCCACGGGGGTGTCTGGGCTGTCCAGTGGGGTAGGGGGTGTCCAAGGGGGTACAAGGTGTCCAGTGGGTGGGTGGGCTGTCCACGTGGGTGGTCGGGCTGTCCAGGGGGTAGGGGGTGTCCATGGGGCGGGCTGTCCAAGGGGGTGGCCAGGCTGTCCAGGGGGGTAGGGGGTGTCCAAGGGTGTGGGCGGGCTATCCACAGGGGGTGGGGGTGTCCAGGGGTGGGCAGGCTATCCACGGGGGTGGGGGTCGTCCACGGGGGGAGGGGTGTCGAGGGGCTGGGCGGACTGTCCACGGGGGTGGTCCAAATGACTAGGGGTGGGCACGCTATCCACGAGGGTGGATGGGTTTTCCAAAGGGTAGGGGTGTCCAGGGGGTGGGCGGGCTGTCCACGGGGGTGGGCGGGGCTGTCCAGGGGGTACGGTGTGTCAAGGGGGTGGGCGGGCTATCCATGGTTCTATGGGTCTATCCACGGGGGGGGGGGGGGGGAGTGTCCAGGGGGGTGAGCAGGCTGTCCACGGGGGTGGATGGGCTCTCTAGGGGGTAGGGGTGTCTAGGGGGTGGGCGAGCTATCCACAGGGATGAGGGTGGGGGGTTGTTCAGTGTGTAGGGTGGGTGGGTGTCCAGGGGGTGGGTGGGCTATCCATGGGGATGGGGGTGGGCAGTCTAGGGGGTAGGGAGTATCCATGGGGGTGGGAGGGGCTGTCCAGGGGGTACGAGGTTTCCAGGGGGTGGGTGGGCAGTCCACGTGGGTGGTCAGGATATCTAGGCAGGTAGGGGTGTCCAAGGGTTGGGCGGGCTGTCCAGAGTTGTGGGGGGCTGTCCACGGGGGGAGGGGGTGTCCAGGGGGTGGACGGGCTGTGCACGGGGGTGGTCGGGCTGTCCACGGGGTAGTGGTGTCCAGTGGTGTGGGCGGGTTATCCGCGGGGTGTGGGGGTTTCTAGTGTGTGGTTGGGCTATCCATGGGGGTGGGGGCTATCCACGGGGGGGAGGGGTGTTCAAGGGGGTGGGCGGGCTGTCCACGGGGGTGGTCGGGCTATCAAAGGGGGGGTGGTCGGGCAATCCACGGGGGTGGCCAGGCTTTCTAGGGGGTAGGGGTGTCCAGGGAGTGGGAAGACTGTCCACGGGGGTGGGAGGGGTTGTCCCGGGGTACAGGGTGTCCAGGGGGTGGGTGGGTGGTCCATTTGGATGGTTGGGGTGTCCAGGGGGTAGGGGTGTCCAGGGGGTGGTTGGGCTATCCATGGGGATGGTCGGGATTTCCAGGGGTTGGGGGTGTCCAAGGGTGTGTGCGGGCTATCCATGGGGGGTGGGGTGTCCCGGGGGTGGTCGGGCTATCCACGGGGGTGGGGGCTTTCCATGAGGGGAGGGGTGTCCAGGGGGTGAGCGGGCTGTCCATGGGGGTGGTTAGGCTGTCCAGGGGGTGGGAGGGTTGTCCACGATGGTGGTTAGGATTTCCAAGGGGTAGGGGTATCCAGTGGGTGGGCGGGATATCCACGGGGGTGGGCAGGGCTGTCCAGGCGGGTACGAGGAGTCAAGGGGGTGGGCGGGCTGTCCACGTGGGTGGTCGGGCTGTTCATGGGGTTGGGGTGTTCAGGGGGATGGGTGGGGTGTCCATGGTTGTGGGGGGGATTTCCACAGGGGGAGGGGGTGTCCGGGTGGGTGGGAGGGCTATCCACGGGGGTGGACGGGTTTTCCAGGGGTAGGGGTGTCCAGGGGGTGGGCGGGCTGTCCACGGGGGGTAGGGGTGTCTAGGGGGTGGGTGGGCTATCCACGGGGGTGGGCAGGCTATCCAGGGGTACGGGGTGTCCAGGGGGTGTGTGGCATTCCATAGAGGGTGGGGGTGTCCACAGGGGGTGGGTGGGTGTCTAGGGGGGTTGGGGGTGTTCAGGGGGTGGGCGGGCTGTCCAGGGGTTGGTGGGCTATCCACAGAGGGTGGGCGGGTTGTCCATAGGGGTGGGCGGCTGTCCAGGGGGGTAGGGGTTGTCCATGGGGGTTGAGGGGTTGTCTATTGGGTTAGGGGTGTCCAGGGGGTACGTGGTGTCCAGGGGGGTGGGCGGTCTGTCCACGGGGGTGGGGGCTGTCCATGGGGGTAGGGGTGTCTAGGGGGTTGGGCGGGCTGTCCATAGTGAGGGATGTCACTCTTTTCATTCTAGATCTTGGAATCATTAGAAATATACAAGAGTTTATGTGGAATGATTTAGACCTTCTTGGTTTTTCAAACACATCCTCCTCCTAAATTAGAATATTTGTCTCCTCTCTAATGATCTCTGTGAATATAAATGGTGTTTTTCAAGGTTATTTACATGGTAAGAGAGGTTTGAGACAAGGGGAAGCTCTATCTCCTCTCATTTTTTTTTGATTTTCATACAGGAATTTTTTCACATTCTGAAGTCTCAAATCTCTATTTGATGCTCATTCAAGTTGTATTAGCGTTGTGGTATGACTTCCATCTCCCATATTTTTTTTTGAATGATATTTTATTTCTCCCATTTAGAAATATATATTATTTATCATTATTGAAATATGACATATATTTATTCTCTTCCTTTTCTGGATTGACTATTAATCTTTCAAAAGCCATGATGATCTTGGATGGAAATTATTCTAATGTTTGGGATAGTTTTGATGATGTTATAGTTATTAAGGGAGGATCCCTTCCTCTTTTCTACCTTGGAGTTCCCCTTGTTACTTCCAAGCTTAGATCCATAGACTGTATGGTTTTGGAGGAAATAATTTTTAGAAGAATTAATGTTTGGTACAATAATTTTTTTCCTTTGTTGCACTATTACAACTTATTCAATCTATTTTACTTAGGATTAAAGCTTATTGGTGTCATCAATTAATGTGACCAAATAAATTGGTTAAGTCCTTTAAATCCAATCATTAGATAATTATTTCAAAATTACATTTTCTTGTTACTTCTGGGGATCAAGTGGAGTTGGAATTGATGAATTATACTAAATAGGAGAGATTCTTAGGTATTAAGTGGGATGAGCACTCGAATAAGTCTTCCATGGTTAAAATTTTTTGGGATCTTTTTAATCCTTATTTTTCTTCATTTTCCATTGACTAGGATCTCATTTTCTTACTTGGTCACTCCATGTTTTGGGTGGAAAAGTCCAATGGAATTTTTCATGGACATGGAGGAAATTGTTGGGGCTATGAGATCTTCATAGAGACCAACTCCATTTTGGTAGGGAATGTATCTTTTATTTTCTTATGTTTTGATTCTTGGCTTCCTAGGGGACCAATTTCCTTCTCTATCAATGACAACAAAATATATGATTCAAAGTTATCCATGTTTCCCTCATTTGTGGAAATTATCTCTAATGGATCATGGAATCCACCAATTGTTGTTTCTACTAATCTCATGGATATCGGGCTATAGATCCGTTATTTTTGTGATCATGGAGGAGATTGTGAAAGGATTCTATGGAATAGATATGTTTGGTTCTCCCTTATCATGGTTTGGGATGATCCAAGGTAGAAAATTATTTTGGTACCATGGAGATCTTTGGTTTGGAATCATTTCTCCCCAACCAGGGGGTACGGGCGCACTGTCCATGGGAGTGGGGGGGATTTCCATGAGGGGAGGGGCTATCCAGGGGTGGGTGGGCTGTCCAGGGGGGTGGACGGACTGTCCACGGGTTGGAGGGGTTGTCTAGGTGGTGGGTGGGGCTGTCCAAGGGGGGTGGGGGCTGTCCAGGGGGGTCGGGGGTGTCCAAGTGGTGGGGGGGCTCTCCACGGGGGTGGCAGGGCTGTCCATAGGGGTGGTGGGGCTGTCCAAGGGTTAGGGGTGGGCGGGCTTTCCACAGGGGTGGGGGGCTATCCACAGGGGTACGGGGTGTCCAGGGGGTGGGGTGTCTAGGGGATAGGGGTGTCCGGGGGATGGGGGTGTCTAAGGGGGTGGACGGGTTGTCCACATGGTTGGGGGACTGTCCAGGGGGTAGGGGTGTCCAAGGGGGTGAGCGGGTTGTCCACGGGGGTGGTAGGGTTGTCTAGGGGGGTACCGGGTGTCCAGGGGGTGGGGGCTGTCCATGGGGGTGGTGGTGCTGTCCAGGGGGTCGGGGTGTCCAGGGGGTGGGTGGGCTGTCCACGGGGGTGGGGGCTGTCTACAGGGGTGGTGGGGCTGTCCAGGGGGTAGGGGTGTTCAGGGGGTGGGCAGTCTATCCATGGGGGTGGGGGATATACAGGGGGTACGAGGTGTCCAGAGGGTGGGGGTGTTCGGGGGTGGTGGGGGTGTTCAAGGGGTGGGTGGGCTATCCACGGGGTTAGGGGGATGTCCAGTGGTAGGGGGTGTCCAGGGGGGGTGGGCTGTCCATGGGGGTGGCAGGGCTATCCATGGGTGTAAAAGGTGTCCAGGGGGGTGGGCGGGCTGTCCACGGGGGTGGCGGGGTTGTAAAAGGGGATTGGTGTGTCCAGGGGGGGCAGGACTATCCATGGGGTTGGGGGGCTTTCCAGGGGTAGGGGGTTTCTAGGGGGTGGACAGGATGTCCACAGGGATTCCTAATCCCCATGGGATGGTGAATAGGACCTGACATCATAAAAAATGAATGCCGGATTGGTTTTCTACTAGAATTGTGAAAACAATATAAAAATACGGTATACATAAAAAATAACTCCAATGGGAGATGTGTACTAGAAGTCAATCAAACATAAACAAGACAAAGTACTATAGAACATTACCATAAAAATAGGAAGGAAAACTGCCAGATTCCCAAGAGATGTATAACTCCAGATTAGTATGTCAACATATAGAAATACCACCAAGTGGTGACTTTCCCCTACCCAAACTAGGAAGTTGATATTCTAAAGAAACCTAAATCCACAGTCAATGTGTGAGATAAATATCCTAGTACGGTCTCACTAATGATTCCATAACAAGATTACAAAACCAAAATAACCAAATTATTTGCTTTCAATTTTTAAATAATCCGGTTTTAAATTTCAAGTGAATAATTTTCTAATAATCTGGTTTTACATTTCCCCACCCACCCACCCACTTTCACACTCCCCCTCCCCCCCCACCCACTTGCACAACCCCCCCCCCCACCCACCCACCTACACCCTCCACTTGCACTGCCCCCTCCCCCCCACCCCCACCCCCCACCTGTACAACCCCCCCACCTCATGCCCAACAAGCTTCCCCCAACTACACACCCCAACCTACACATCCCCCTTCACCCACTGCACATCCCCCCACCTGCACACCCCCTCCCCCCACCCACTGCACCCCCCCACCACCTACACCCCACCCCCTTGCACATCCCCCTCCCCCCACCCCCATCATCACATCACCCCACCCCCCACCCCCACCTGTACAGCCCCCCCCCCCCTCACACCCACCTCACCCCCAGTAGAATCCCCCTACATATCCCCCCTCCCCCCAACACCCCCACCCTGCATAGCCCACCCCCACCTACACAGCCCCACCACCTCACCTTCTCCTACACCACTACTCTAAGTAGCCCCAATCCCTTCCTATGGTTCACTAACTCTACAAAGTAGTGTCTATAAATACTTCAAATAAAGTTCACTCACAAAATATGACTCACAAAATCATGACAGTTGAACTGTAGAACAAAAACAAAAAAATCAAATTACAATTCTTGGGTATACCATAGCGCACGAAATTCTGGTTTAGGCCAAATCAACACCTAAAACAAAAAAATAAATGGAAAACATTGAACCTAAGGTAACACTTACATATTTTAAGTGCAGAAGAAAATAACTATCTGATTGAAGGGTGGAAGAATTTTCTGAGTGAGAGAGCTATGTGTCTCGGGATTTAGGTCTACAATCAGGTGGATGGGGGATTGGGGCTGGCAAAAATTTTAGGGGAAAACGTTCCCAGTCGTTTTTTAAAACTATTGGGAAAGGGAATCTTTACCAACGGTTTTTTAAAACCATTGTAAAAGGATTCCTAAAACATACTTTTACCAATAGTTTTGTAAAAATTTTGGGTAAAGTCTCACATATCCCAATGGTTCTGTAGAACCGTTGGTTAAAACTCATCTAAACTTCTCTATCCCAATAGTTTATTGAAACCGTTGGGTAAAGACCTATCAACATCCCTATTCCAATGGTTTTATTAAACTGTTGGGAAATTTTTTTTGGTATATGATCAATTTCCATTAGTGTTATTTAATATATCATTCTTATGGGATAAATTTATATGCTTCCAAGTATGAGGATTCTATTTCATAGGTGATTTAGTATTTGATGTACTTGATGTAGGCAAATCAACCCTTAGAATATGAGTTGAAGGAACCCTTGTCCTTGGTGGGTAATGTCAAAAAAGTCTTCCTACTCATCGAGGTTGATCGAACAATTACACCACCTCTAGTTGATCTCCTAGGATAATTTGGTCAAGGATACCCTTGAAATACATGGGGGGCTTCCCTGCTCATTCTAGGCCTACAGGGGGCTCTTCAATGAGTTTTGGTAGCATAGACAGTCTTAGCAGGGATGTGGCTGGAGTAATGAGTTCTTCCATGGTTGCGCCTTCCCCTATAACCTTGGCTTCTTAGGAATCTAATTATGGTTCCTTAATTGGGTCTTGGGAACTCGAGTTCATATACATACTCATCATTGGATAATGGATCCATTAATTTTATGAAATTAATGTAAATGAATATTAATTCATCATCTAATGAGGATTCAGCCTTGAGGTTTGATTTGTATGGTGCCATTTTGTGGGATGGTTCCAATGTTCTTTGAGATAGATACATAAAACACAAGAGATTTCGGGATGTTTTTTCATCCATATAGGCTCTCCTTTCTATACATGACTTTTTATTCTCTAATTGTGCTTCTTCTTGAAGGGTTAGTTCTTGAAGGAATGTGGTGCCAATGAGGTTAATCATGCCACAAAAGGAGAAACTGAGGGCATAGTTGGTTGATTCAACTGTGTATTGAAAATAGCATGAGTTAAATTGATTTTATTTATAGTCATCCAATCACTGAACTTGTTCACACCTTTTTTTAACAACTTCTTTCCAATATTCTTCTTCCTCTAGAGTGACAGTGACAATACATTCCACTTGTCTTGGTGGTTTTCAGAACTCCACTTTCCTAGAGTCCACCATTTTTTTCAGGATGTCTTTAAAATAAAAATCATTCCTGGATAGTGTTCCTCAATGTTCGATGAAAGGGTAAATAGTTTGGGATATCATTAAGACTGGCCTGATCATGACTCTTTGTCTTTGGATAGCTGAGTAAGTTATTTTCCAAAGCCTCTATGACGTATCCAGGGACATGCTCATCTCAGAAAGAAAGAAAATTTTTCTTATGTTCCTCGAATTAATTTTTCCTCTATCCATTAAAATCATCATAACAATAAATTCATTGTTTTTAACACTCAAGAGGGGGTGAAATACGATATGCTATGGGATTCAGAGATGGGGATGGAATAGGGTATGGAATAAGCATGATAGTGTCCACATGTGCCTTCCATATTCTCTTCCATTGAGCTGATAGAATTATTCAGGAGTTTCACTTGGTTCACAAGATAGAATATTACAATCTTTTAGAAACTGAAGAAAATCCCAAAACCCACCTATGTATTTCACAGGTATGAGAGGTGTTTTCAAATCATCATAAATATTCTCTATATAGAGGTAAAATAAATATTATTGGGGGAGATGTAGGTTTAGGGAGTATGTAAAATACTTCCACCAAGAAATTGTATTTGAGACCTTCTCATTCTCTCAATGTTTTAAATTTGAGAGGTTGATGATTGATGTCTTCCATAGCATTGAGATGAATTGAAAAAGAAAATATTTATGGAAAAATTTCCATCCTGTGATAGACTGAGCCAAAAAAAATGGTATACTATATGATCTATGGACCCTGAAATGATTTTACAGAGCACCTAAGTTTGAAGAATTATTTTTGGGTAGGAGTTCCCAACATGGGATCACAACAAGACATGCAATTCTTCATATTCTTCTCCGAGTCCCCCAAGCCATTAAATATTGGAAATATATTTCTTCTAAAATTTGGAGAGGGAAGGGTCGCATCCACCCATTCAAGGTAAGGTTTTATTTACAGTTGTACTTGTGTCAAACATTCCTCTACAAATTCCAACCAGGCTTCAAATGACTCCATAGTATTGATAATACCCTGGGGGATTTTTGGATGAATATGAACATGAAATTGGAAACAATGGGTAGGGTCGGATGTTCTGGATCCACCCATAACTGCAGTTTACGCTTGTCTTGGGTTAACATTTTATAGTTCAACTACTTTGGTTCTGGCTATTTCCCTAATAGAGGTAATCCCCGATACCCTACAACATTTGGGTCTATGTAATCAGTTTTTTTGGTCCCAGGTTTGATCAGTTTCTCTAGATCTGCTCCTATTGATATGATGAGCCATTCATATTGTGGGGTATCGTCTATGAGGACATGATGAGGATCCTCTTGAAGGAAATTACTTTTGGGGAAATTTCCTTTGAGTATTTTTACATTTATCTTCCTTAGATACTATATTTATATCTCATACTACATGAACCTATCTTCTATCATTAGTGATTTGACTCTTTCTGACAGATGATGGGACATAATCATTCCCATAACCTTTTCCTTGTTGGAAGCTCGTCAAGGGGGTGGTCGTAGAACATTCATATAAACCCTCATGTTTTGGAGATATTCTATTTCCTATTACACATACCTTATTATTTTATTTTAGTGTGGACCATGTTCTGAATGGAAATGTCATATTATTTCTCTTCTATGTTGGCATCATCCTCTAAGGTGTCTATGGGAGTAGTTCTAATAATGATAAACAAAACAATATACATTGTATTCTTCCTATTGTAAGTAAAATGATAGGAGGGACAATTGGACCTAGGATATGTACTGAAGTCACTAATATCATCAGGAGAAGTTGTACCCATACTAAATCTATTTTTTCATGATCATTACTGAGTATTTTACATCCCTTTTTGGATTTATTTGAAGATTATAAGAAAAGGGTGACTTGAAGTGAACTACCACGCTATTTTTTCATATGTGATCCGAATGAGGGAACTAGGTCATGAGATGGGATGAACTATGAGGATTCATTTTGTGATGTTCCTCTTCAATGAGAAAATACTGACTTTCATTAGAAAATAGTTTGAGGTAAAAATTCCCCCACCCCTGCGGGCTGGGGATAATATTGTTACACTATTTTTATTCCTCAGGATGAATTTTTTGGCCTCAAGGGATGTATTTTCTTAGATAATCCCCTAGACCTAAGGGATGGGGTTGATCCTTTATCATGGTAGTTTTTTGCTGCTATGAAAACTTTCTTGATCTTATTAATCCTTGTTCGAGCATGATCCGAGTGTAATATATTGTTTACACATGAGTCACTTTCTTTTGAGGGAATAATTGGCATCTAATGATTGGCTTACATTAAAAAATAATCCTGATCAATGTCCTTGATGGCCTATTGTATGAGCCTTTTGATAAATTCCTTTCATTGGTATGGATTCCTTTGAGACTTGTTATTGGATTATTCTTAATTAGAGTACTATCTTTTGTAAGTGGGGATCACACCTGAGAACCAACTCAAAGAAATAACATAGCATGATGTCACTTCTGGTGGGTTTTACTAATCATAGAGTGAGGTCAAATGTAAAGCTTCATGTTCACCCCATCCCCTGATATAGACACCAGGTAGGGAATTTATGATCAATAGGTTTAATTTTTTTATTTCATTGAGACATGAAAGTTTAATATCCTTTTATTTTTTTCTCGATTTTAGGTGTCGTTTAGTTGGAAGGGATTCTAGCCTAGAGGTTTAGCCAGATGTTGTGCATGAATTCATCTAATAAGACATTTGTAATGTCCAATTGATAAGGGGTAATGGCCAAAAAATGATGGGTATTTTATCCTCATCTATTTTTCTTCTTATAAGTAACATATTATTCTATTCTTGTACTATATATTACTCTATTTGATCTACCCAATCTGGGTGTTTCCTGAATTCTTTGTTGTAAACAATATGGTTATTAGGGATCTCATCTATCATATTAGAAGGCAATAAATCCAAGTATGGTTCGTAAAATAAAAATTTCCTTTGGCTACCTTCTGATTGAGAAAGGATGTTACTTATCAATGATGAGACATCAGGCATGACTGGTCTCATTTTCCCAAGTGCCTCATTATATGAGGGATTTATTATAGTTGATTCCAAAATGGGAGTACCTTGTTGATGAAATGAAATTTTACTACAAGGAGGACCTTTGTAGCAAATACCATCATAGGGAGGACTACCATCTCATCTTCAAATCTGAGCGTAAGGGGAATTATTGCATTATATATCCTAGGGAGGACCTTCAGGGAGAAAAATCAAAATTTGAGGTCCTCCTCACTATTTGATCTTCTATCCATGAGGACGGTTACCAAGATAGATTAGATTGCATACATGAAGTAAGCCTTCATGGTATGATGTTCGGAGATGAACTCCAAACATGCTGGTAGAAAAGTTGTTGGGAGGACCTTTTCAATTGTCACTACTAACTTTTTAATTTTTTAATGGATGATTTATATCCTAATACGTCATATATAAATGTCTGAGGGCTTCAAGAACACTAGTACTAAGTAGATCATGTTCATAAATCGGATCTTTATTTTCCAATCACCATTGGTCCGGATTCATTTTGGATTCTCTCTTGTGGGTGACTAGGTATTCTTTATATGGAAAGTATCTTTCATATATAAAGTCTTGTTTGAGTAGATACTATATCTTTTATATAATTTTTCAGAATATTTTTAGAACTTTTCTAGGATAAATTCTTTCCCTGGAGTGGCTACTAGGATGGACCAAAGAACTCCAGTTTGAACAAGGATATGGGCCCAGTATGATTGTCCATTTATCATGGGATTTGAACCATGACCATCCTGGATTGGGGAAGGGATATGCGTTTTATCTAGATTGACCATCGTATTATGTTGATGAGTCACCCAAATTGTAGGTATAGGGTTTTCTATCCTCTCTTCATCTATTTTCACTACTGTGATTATATCTTGGAAATTTTGTAGGATGTGGGTAGGAATTTGTGTGTGCCCTTTCATCATTTTCATGATATGATGCGTTAGTTCATCATATGGAATGAGTATATATTCCCATTCCATATTTGGATTAGTAATGTAGGCCTCCTTCTATCCAGGATTTCTTATTCGTATATACCTACAATATTTATGTGTGGGGGTAGAGATATGGGTCTTCCCTTGTTTTAATCCTAGTACTTTACAAAAAGTTTCTCCAGGTCATACTAGATCATGCTAGTGGGATTGATATACATGAGAAATTATTTTAATTCTATCATTAGTTTCAATCATATTATGTTGATGGGTTCCCTTGGTTGCTACCAAACTATACTGGTAGGTTTTAGGGGTATAAGAAGGAATTTTAATATATTATTTAGTGTCTAACATTTTTTCTTAGCAAGATACTTGGAAGGAACATGGATGTGGGCTTGTCCCCAGTTGTATGATTTCATCCTTCAATGGGTTTCCTTGGGTACCCTATTCTAAATGACGTGAGATGGATCTCGTGGGGTGGAATCCCCATCATGATGGGGAATTTTTGTCATGAGATGCTAACAGTTATGGATTCTAGAAGGATCATATGGGAAATACCCATGTGTAATTTGGATGAGGCCATTGGTGACCTCTTGTTTATCCTCCCTAAGAAAAGGGAGGAATCTATTGTTGTGTTCTGGTGAAAGGATCCCAAAATGGTTTAAAAAGGTAATGGGTGTCTTCTACTTCTGGGCTACCATTCATCGCTTAGTGGATGGTTGGTGGGGATTCATATACAGGAGGGCTTGTCGAGTGGCCTCTAGAGTCAGGATATTCCCATTGAGGTGGCACTCCCAAATCAGCACATTTGAAACCCAACGTTGAAGATATTGGGTTGGAAATATTGTCCTTCTGTTAAAAGAGGACCAAGATACAGTAGTTGAGGAATAAATTAATTACAGTTATAAGCAATCCATTAGATCAAAGGTATTTATTACTAAAAAATTCATGAAATAAATAGAAATAAAAAACAGGATAGACCCATCAAAGTATCATATCAATAAATGAACACATGTATAATCAGATTCTTGAAAATCATGTTTCATCTGATTTCATTATGTGAGAGTATGAAAGGGGCCAAACATGTGAGTGATAGAGTCATCTTGTTTGAGGATTCATATCATAATTTCCATTTTGTTTCATTCCAAAAAACCATTTTGGTTTCAAATGGAGTATTTTGGTAGTGGTGGCATGACCATTCACATTAGACACATGTTTCTACATTATTTTTGGGTGGTTTCCAATGGGTTTTATTCATTAAACAGAAAACAACCAATGGTTTCATTATTCAAGATGTTTCAAAAACTTACTATCCAAATCATTTTGTTCATTGGAAAATTATCCCAACAACACTTAGGGACTCACATTGTTTTAGAGGATGAAGGTCAGGCTCATCGCACCCATTTAGGGAGAATTATTGCCTACTCCAAGACTCTATGGTAGATTTAGTACATATTTTTGAATCATTTATTAAATAGAAAATATGAAATGGGTAACCCTTATATTAAAAATTTACTGGTATCATGGATTGGATTTAGAAACATTTTTATGTATCGTAGGTTCTTCATTGATGGTGATATCTATATGTATCTAAGGTTCTTCATCAATGGTACCATTTTCATATAGATTGTATATTATTTTGTTGTTTATTATCATGATTCTAGTTTTAGGCCACACTTTGGGGAAACCTATAATTTATCATCATCTTAGAATGAGAGATCTATTTTGATATCAAGATCATGCCCATGAGATGGAATTCCTATACATCCTTGTGAAAGGAATAAAAACCCATGTATTTTAGTATCACTAAGGGACACATCATACCTCTAAGGTCATGTGAAGAGTACCAAATAGTTCAGCCCAAAATTGTGTGATAAGTAAATATAGGTGAGAGGTTACTAGTTAAGGGCTAGTGTTGGACTTATGCTGAAGTGACCAAAGGGACCTGGAAGGGATGTGGCCTCCCAAGTGGACTAAATGGACTATGTCCCTCTGAGTTTTATCTGAAAATACTGGGGATATATCCCATAGAATATTAGGGTGAGTTTGGGGTGTTGGGTTTAAACCTAATTGAGTCTTCTGATGTATCCAATTTGAATGGGAATAAAATCCCATGTAGTTTAGAAGGTTGGGGCTTACGCCTATGTAGGAGGACCTAGGTATCTTCATTAAGGAAATGTCCTTTGATGGATTGTCTCTCAAGGAATATATCCCCTTGATAGATTTTCTTATAGGGAATATGGCCCTTTTATATAATAATAACATGGTTTTGGTTCTTACATAAAATGGTAGGCCCTTTTAAAGGTGAGAGGGAGATATGGAAAAGGATTCTCTTCTAAGATAGTTATTTGATCATGCAGACATTGTGGTCATCAGTAACCACTAAGTCAATGTGAGTCAAGCTTGGTGTGAGGAACAATAGTAAGTGTAAGATCCCGAAATATGGACAATCTTCTTCATCCATTGATGGATGGGGGCATGGATATAGAAGGAATACAACAAGAAATACTATGTGCTTACTCTAGAAGGGATTCACTAATTATGCATTGACTCCTTGTATGTTGGTGGACAAGGGTGAAGTTATGGTGGGGTAGTCTGGGAGATAGATGGGGCTTAAATGTTCCCATATCCTCTAATATTTTCAAACTCGGGGTCCCATCATTATCCCTAAGGTTGGGATCCTCATTACCATGGGAATTTATAATTTAAAAGACTCTGAAGATACCACCTATTAGGTAGGTTAACTACTTGACCTTCATTACCATAAGAATTTATAATTGAAAGGAAAAGCTGGTGTGCACTGTTCTATGATCACACATATTTGGATGCTTTGTGGTAGGTTATGTCTTGGTCCTCTTCGAATGACGGTTCCATGGAAAGAGGTTCCCTACCATTGGTGGTAAAACAATGGGGCTCAAAGGATGGCTCACACAGGTGATTCATGGGTGAATAGAATGTGTCTCGCGTAAGGTAGGCTTGGGTGAGCTGAAGGTGCTTCACATAAGTGAGGTATAGAAGAGCTAAAGGGGTCTCAAGTAGAGTAGAACTGAGTGAGATAAATATTCCTTTGGGAGATGTAAAACTTATGCAGCAACACTTGGATGAGGCCTTACTTTAGGATCTAAGGGTATCCTCTTGTATCTTTGGATGAAAAACGCTCATGTTTCGAGTAATTGAAGGGTCATTCACCCTAGTAGTTGACTAGGGGATCTTTAATATCAAAGTTATTAGTATTATAGACCTTACAGTACCTCAACCCATTTATTTCTACTAATTTTACCTTCTTTTTTAGTCTTAGATATCTACATGAGGGTATGGAGGACTTGGATAGGAGGCATGGATGAGAAGATCTTCAACCGCTCTCTTATTCAATCATTCTTGTCAAATGAGGATACCAAGGGTCCTATTTATAGTCAAACTCAGGACCCTGGGCAAAGGAGTCCATACATATAGGTTCTTCATGTGAGATTCTCACTTAGGTCCCTTATGCAGATATTGGTCAGTCATGCCGCGAACCTCTTAGCACACAGGTGGGGTCCGTGCAGGTGTCTTTGGTGATTTCCCTGGCTCTCCTTGGTTCCCTTCACCTCTCTATTATTTTAGGTATTTTCCTTTGAAATTTCTCATCCTTATGTGATAGGGAGTTTCAAAAATGAACCCATAATCGTACCTCTAGTAGGCCATGGGTTAGAGACTAGCGTTGAGGGTATACAACACATGATATGGTAGGAATTTCCCTCTTTTATCCCTAAAAAGATGATAAACCCACCAATAAACACTAAATAAATATATAAAACATCCATTATCCCATTAATAACTATAATAATATGCATGCGAACATAATAAAATATCTATGTAAAATATTAGAACCCAACAACTCTTAAGGAAACAACTCCTCTAACACCAGCTAAGCACCCTGTCATGATCTAGTATGGTAAAATCCATTCATTGGATCCATTTTAAAATTATATAATGATAATTTATAGAAGTATGGTAAGGCATAAAAATATACTCCATACAATATTCCCTAGAAACACTCATGTTAATGTGAAAGAAATATATTAAAACATCAGTGAATAAATTGTGAAACTGACTTCTATACCAACCCAGGTCAACTATAATCCATATCAACACAATTTCACTCTCCATATCCTCACATAATATTATTATAGTGAGTTATGAAAACTTAATCAATAAGATTCATTATACCAACTTCCCCACCGATCAAGATTCCTCCATGTCCTAACAACAGTTTTCATCACACTCTCATCCCTTTCTATTTATACATACCACAACAAGATACAACATCTACATACCATAATCTAATACTATACCCACGTATAATAGCCACATGACACATTTTTATACCAAAAAAACATACCAAATATACAGCCCAAAATTGGTTCTAATACATTTTATAACCTCTATCATAGCCACATAACAACACTATGGAAGAAAGGATGAGTAAGAGAGGGGGAGGGTTTCTTCCATCAAGGATGTTATTTTACTTTTTCAATACATGTTATTGAGTGTCAATACATTGTATATGGAAAAATAGATAGCTAAGGCTGACTGTAAATGACTTTTTGTGGTGTTTTGACTTTATTTGAAGGAGTCTGGAGTTTATACAAAATATTCAGATGATATCTGAAAAATGGAAGAGTGTGACGCCCTCTTGACATTATTGTATTATTTTTATATTATCTTATCTTATTTTATAGTAATTTAAATTTTTGGTTTTTTTATTGAATATTTTTTAAATTTTATATAAATTCTCTTCTATTTAATAGTTAGAGCACACCATTTTGGGGAAATCGTTGGATAACACTTATGTGGAAACTTATATAGGGACTTTTATAGTTCAGTTTTTTCCATCATGGTTTAGTATGCATGGTTTGCACATAGGGTAGCTCCAAAATGTGATAAATTGAGTATAACCCATGTGGATATTCATTTGGTACAGAATGGCAGTGCATGGATTGAACATGGTTAGGAGAAATATTTTGAGTTAACCATGTCTAGTGTTTTAGTTTTTAGTAGTGGGTTTTACACGGATGGCACATAGTTTTAAAAACAGTGTAGACAAATCATTTGAGTGTGTTTTGATTAAGAAATTCCATCTGAATGATTTTCACATGGTTTAATAAACCTTATGGACTAACCATGTGAACATCCTTGTTTTTCTAAAATGTTAAATTAAATGTTTTCTACCATGAATTAAAACCCATCTTATCTCTCTCTCTCTCTCTCTCATTCCGTTCATCTAGGGAAAGGTTCACAATGTGGTGCTCCACCCCTATTCACTTATATGAATTTGGACCCTCATCCTTTGATTTTAATTGGTTCCTCTAGGGTAAATTCTTCCTCTTCCATTATTCTTCTCTTCAAATTCCCCTTCCTCCCATTTCCTCTCAATTTCCTTTCCTCCTCAGAACCCTAGGGTATTCCATGGTTGGATATAAGGTGTGGGGTTAGTCTAAAATTTGGGTTTTGGATATTAGGGCTTATATATGGTGTTTTATTTCTTTTATGAGTGTTCACCATTGAATCTGGTGCTTTTTGTCTTGGTTTATCTGATTAGATGTAAGTGTTTTTTCTGAATTTACTTTAAACGGAATGATATTGGATTCTTGTTTATTTCTAAATATTTATTTTGTTAAATTAAATCTATATGTGATAATAGTGATGGTTTTTATAAATTTTATGTGGTTTTTTTCACTTAGAATAAAGTTAGTTTAATTTTTTTCATTTATAATGTTTTTTTGAATTCCAAGAATTTTAAAAAGATGCCTAAGTTTCTTTTTTACTTTAAATTTGAGAATAAAATTCATTTTACCCCATTTCAGTCAAGTTTAAATAATTTTTTTGAATTTATATAGAATTTCGTGGAATGAAAGAATTGATTGGAAATAATTTATTATTTAAAAATAAAAGGTTAATTGGTTTTAAATTCTTTTATATGTGTTTCTCTATTATTTAAATTCATAAAATGTTTAAATTATTCTCAAGGGATGTTTGTAATGAGATTTCGAGTGGTGTGAAATGGCTTGGAATCATAAGTTATTTTTTAAGGAATGGAAATTTTGAAAGTTGTAAATGGGTTGTTTTAAAATATGTGAGACTCTCGATTAAGCCCCTTTAATTTGTTATGCCCATTTCGGATTGTGTCACCCAAGGGGAGTGAACCAATGAAACTAGGTCTGGTATCTTTCATGAAAGATCCTAGGGAGTTTCCTATGATATCTGGATTACATTAAGTACTTTTTTAGGGGATTTATTATATTTCTTTTCAGTATCCCCTAACCTTGATTGATTGTATGAAACCATTGTTGATTGTTCATTTTTAAGCTGTATTGGAATCTTTGTTCTTGTTTTTCTCCAATTATATCTTTGTTTTAGTTTTTTTACCTTCAAAACGAACTTGTAAATGATTTAAAAAGAGTGATTTAAAAGTGTAATGTGGTGTGTATTTTGAGAATTGTGTTTGATAATTGTTTATGGAAAGGGGGAAGTGGGTAGAACTTGTTTGTTATCAAAAATATATTAAAGGATGCTATTTCCCAAATTTAAAATAATTTTAAAGAAAATTGTTTATTTCACCCTACTTACTTTAAAAGGGGGATTTTTTAATTAAAGTGATTTATGGAATGTTATTTAGTTATTATAAGACACATGTGTGAAAGTATTGTTTTCTATTTATGTCTCAAACTCACATTAATGAAGTGTTTTTTGATAAGAAATTACCCAAACACAATGGTAAAAACCTGTAGGGGATGTTTAAGTCACACCATGTATACACCATTGATGTATGTAGATCCTGTGATTACTTTGAGGTACCCATGCTCTTGTCTCTCTCTAGGTTTATACATGGGTTAAACTGTTAAGGGATGGTTTGGGACTTGGTGAGATACCATGAGTCACACAGTATCAGTTTGTAGTGGATCATGTTTTTTTGTTAGATTATTCATTTGAAATGGTTATGTATCGGACTTGATGACACTCACCTATCTTTTTTTATTATGTGATATCGATTATGTGTTATTTTTATTATTTTTGTTATGGGTTGCTCTATTTTTTTCTAATTTATATTAAATATATTTATTTTATGGTGTGGATGTCTTTTTATGGATGGGTTATGATAGATTTCCTAGTGGGATTCTTGTTGTTGTTCATATTTATCTAAGGGTGAAATCATACCTAAGTGCATGTTCTTGATACCTAGGAACTAGTTTATGACTCATGGGTATAAATAATTCCCATATTTCCAAGTGTTGTATTAGGTCAGATGACATGTCAAGATTACCTTGAGTTAGTTCATAATAAATGTTTTCAAATCCCAGGTTTCTTAAGAGTGCCTAGTTTTTGAAACACTCACTTTTAATTTTGAGTTTTTCTTAGTAGAACATATATTTTTTATCTTCATTATAACTCAAGAGGTAGATCATGTGTAGGTATTTTATCACCACCTTTAATGAATAAACTTGAGTTAACATGGGTTTATGGGACTTGAGTCTTGATTTTGAGTTTTTTTATTACCTTTTATTGGTGTTGATATAGCATTGTGTACTTTTTCCCCATTGAGTATAAAGGTTATTTTGGGGGTCCCTTTGATCTTTTGGTGTTGGAATAGATGATGAATATCAGTTTCATAGTTAGATAACATGGTCTGGAAACCATATAGAGACCATGCGGTTGAGACTATAAACCATTTTAGTGGATGTTATATAGATGGAACACGGTTCACTAACCCGTGTGGACAAAAAATGCACAATTTTTTTTCTCCTTAAATCTTTTTTTGGATCCCTTTCATGAAGAATTAATTCCAATGGTTTGTAATAGTGGATTGAGGATAATAAGGGTAATATTATGGTGAATTTATATTATTGGATGTTTTTTTGATTGTTTATTTGTCTCTTGATGTTTTTCATTTGGGTTTTAATTTTTTTTATGTTATAGAAACTATAATTTTCAAAGAAAAAGGGAATTTAGATGTTTATGA
Organism: Viscum album; assembly: GCA_963277665.1. NCBI lineage: Eukaryota > Viridiplantae > Streptophyta > Magnoliopsida > Santalales > Viscaceae > Viscum > Viscum album. The sequence goes on from OY728140.1 coordinate 351,113,016, forward strand.
AATGTTTTGAAAGTGAATGGTCATTCCTTTTAATTTTGAATTAGAATATTTATCCAAATTCAAATTTTATTTCAAGAAATGTCTTGGTTTATAAAGTCATATGTTAAGGTTTATTTATGAAATATTTTTATGTCTGGAAATTTTCAAAAATTAGTTGATTTCATATTGAATTTTGGATAATTTTTTTAGAAATATAGTGGAATTGATGGATTAAATTTATACTAAAAGTGTAATTTTGTTTTAAGAAATTAAAATATTTTAAAGAATGTGTGGGATTTTGTAGAATGATTTTTTGGACTCTTTTTAAATGTGGAACTTTTATTGAAATTGTTTTCTTTGAAGGGACAAATAGTTTTAAAAAAATTGTTGTATATTTTATCAGGGAGGCATGTGTATTTGAATTTTTCCTTATTGTATTTGGACTTTTTGATTTATTTTGTTAAACATGAATTTGTTATATTCATGTTTCAGTTCTTTTAGTTTTTACTCCCATGAATATCGTGAGAGATAATGGAACGTATGTCTTTAGAAATAGTCTAAGGGTGAATCCTCATATATTCAAGGTGTCTTCCTTCTGGTTGTTGACTCATCCATGACTCAAATGGGAGTGGTAGTGTAAGAAACTTTTTTGGTTTAAGGATTCCTGAATCACCGTTTTTTTAATTCTCAATGATCAAGGTCCTCTTGAGGTTTTGAAATGGTTAAATCTTTTTCCAAAAGATGGTAGGTCATATTTATAGAGTATTTTTGGGTGATTTCTTTTTTGGGATTTTTTTTTGTTCAGATTACATTGGGTTGAGGGTTTTGAGGTGAGTTATATTGAATGTGTTTTTTTATTCTTCTGAGTTTCCTCAGTTGTGAGGTGGTGATATTTGTGTTTCTATTTATGACTTGATGTCTTCTCTTATCTTCTAGGGATTTATTAACACTTTATTGATGGGATTTTAATGGTTTAGACTTGGGTAATATTTGGGTAGATGTTTTAGGTAACTAGGTGAGTTTGGAATTATTTTAGATTATACAATGATTGTGTAAGTTTGGATCTTGTTGGGTTCACTGTGAGATGGTGACCAAGATATGAGTACCTAGATCACCCATTCACTCAGTTTTGTGACCCAAGTTTAAAAACCTTATTGTTTTATTATTGAGGCATGTTTGTTTTTAAGGTATGTTTTTTTTGGGTGGTATGGGATGTGATGGAATTTAGAATAACTTTATTGATGATCACTTGGATATTCTTTAGGTTTTGATTACAATATAAATATTATATTGATGCTCGGATGGTTTTTGTGTATCATGAATTGTTTTTGTTTTCCTTTAGGTTCTCGATGATATTTCATTTTCAAATATGTTGTTTCTTTCTTGGGTTTTTTCAGCCTATGTATCATCATTTTAAAGGAATTATAAATGGTGGGGAGACCTATAATAGGTCTTTGTCTATGTAGATCCTCGACATATAGTTTTTTGAGTTGGTTTGTGATAAGATATGTTTGTTAATATTTGAGGGTTAAGGCTATGGTTTTGACGATTCATGTAATTTCTCAATGCCCCACTCTCTATTTATAACTTATTAAGATTTTATTTTTTATTTTATTATACTTTCATCAATGAATTATATAGGTAAAAAGTGGCATGGTGGGGATAATTTGGACAACCACATGTAACTATTATCTTATATTTTATCTTATTTTAGAGTAATTTAATTTTTGGATGTTTCGGTCTTTAGTTTTTAATTTTCTAGAAAATTTTCTCTATTTCATGGTTAGTGTTGACATGTTAGGGAAAAACATGTGATGAAACTTATACTAAAATTTACATAGGTAATTTCCTTGTTCATTTTGTTATTGCATGGTTTAGTATTCATGGGAAGTGCACATGTTGGGTCCAAACTATGCATAATACAATAAAAACCCTGCATGTATTCTTTTATATTAGAGTTTTATCATGAGGATTAAGACAACCCAGACCCACAATACTGATTCTGATGCTAAAAAACATTTTTTACCAAATATATTTGATACCAAGTGAGATGAATCAGGATACACATACATATATATCACAATGTTTTCATAATTTTAACATTGTACCTCAAATATAATATCACAACCCAGAGAACCATTAGGTTTATCATCTTTGAATATTATATACGTAAAAAACATTTTTTACAATACTTGTGAAAATTTCTCTATTATGTCACCATATTGTACTTCCCTCTAGATATCTCATATGTTATACTCATATATATAACCCATGGAATGGAAAACATAAAAAGTGTTGATCTGAAATGATCATTAATGGAAAACTTATCAACATTTCATCAAGGGTTAGATCATAAGAATGTGATAAAATATGACCCTGGTAGATATAAATTATTAAAACACCTTGGAATAATAATATTTGTCCATAAGGTATAACATAAGGATGTGTAATCTCAAATAATAAAATATATACCATGGAATAATGGTGAGAAATCATGATACAATAATTAATATCCATGGATCATAACATTGGAATATAATATATAAATGATGCATGATCTTAAGAATAAAAAATCAAAACATTATGGGAATAGCTATCCAAATCATGTCCATGATCAATCTTGTAAACATAGCTAACTATATCATGTGCACTCTAATCTTATAAAAAACAACATCTTGTTCATTATCAGTCTATTAAATATATATAATTGTATCATGTATACACTCAATCTTGTGAATATATCTAACCACATCATATCCATGATCAATATTGTGAACATATCTACCCAAATCATGTTCATTCTTAATCTTGTGAATATACCTAACAGCTTAGTTTCCATGAAAAATATTTTGAACATAGCTAACGTATTGTGTCCACACTCAATATTTTGAATATAGATAATCACATCATATCCATTATTGATCTTTTGAATATAGATAACCTCACTATTTCCATGCTCAACCTTGTAAACATATATTACCACATCGTGTCAATGCTCAACATAATTATCTCATGAGATATAAAACTTTAAATAATGAATTAGAGGGTCATATAGGACCTTACCTATCTCATAAAAATAAACTATTTCCACGTGTTCCACAAAAAAATAAATCATATCTCATATCATGGAGAACCTATGGAAAGAAAATAGGTCTCATAACATTTTCAAATATTATCACATAAAATAAACTAAATCATTATATTAGTTGATACCCAAAATTTGATCACCCAAAAAAAGTATATCAAAAGGGAAATTATAGGGTGATTCATGAAAAATTACTCTAATGTATATGGATATTTTGGAGATAATTTAAAAAAATGAAGTAGAATCATGAAAATATATTTTATAGAACATATTTAAAATTGTCATAAAAAGAAGAAATCTTATGTTACTTTTAAAATTTACTTTCATGAAGTTTACAAGAAAATATTTTTGTAAACACTATTTTTAAAGTAATTTATTTAATAGATCCTTAAAAGACACATAAATTTATTTTTATAAGAAATATATAGTGAAAGATAAAATATATGATTCTAAAATCAAATACCTTTTTGAAAAAATAAAGAAATACCTTTATTGAATACCTCATTGTAAAAACGGTTAGTAAAACATCATCGTCAAAAGTAGTAAATAGAAATATGAATATAAAATATATATATATATATATATATTATGATTTAAAAATCAGGAAGGATAACATTGGAAAAAATAAATAATATATAAATGAAGGGAAATATTCATTAAAGAGGATTAAAATTATTCTTAACAATGATATATTTCTAGGAGAAATAAATTCATCAAGGAAGAGGCTTGGAAATTTTTTTTATTCTCTCAAAGTGTAATAGAATTTAGAATATAATAATATCTTATGTTGGAAGAAACTAAACTAGGAATAAATAAGTTCAAGATGAAGAAATATAATTCAATAAAATGGAAGTTTTAGTTAAAAAAATCCCTTACAACATTAGTATCTCTTGAATCAAAATAACACGAATGAAAAAACATGAGATGGATTTTTTAATCCATTGAATTTAATGAAATTATGATAAAAAATACATAATGAATTATATACACCATATATTATAAAACAATTGATGAATATGTCATACGTCTCAAAGAAAGAAAAGTGATATGAGAAACCCTTATCATAACTCCTGAGTTCCACGAAATATCCTTAAAATCCTATATAATAAACATAAAAATATTAATAACTTATTTAATAACCTTATTAATATATATTACCATGTATACTCTTCAATTATAATCATTCAATATATGTCTATTTGTTAGTTATAGTTTATTTTCATTGTTAGAGATTAGCAATTTTGATTGTTTCACGCATGATTTAAAATATTGATGTCGATATCCATAAGTTGATACCAATTTCATCACTATTATATTAAAAAATGTACTATAATATATTCTTTATAACTATTTATATTGTTCTAATTTTATTCCTTGATTTTTTTATTTGTGAACACTGAATCAATGACAATATTGTTTTGATAATTCTTTATGAACAAAATTTATTGTGTAAATAACATGTTAAATATAAATTTAAACATTATAGAACCTTATAAAAATAATGATAATTATTTTAATTTATAAAATAAATTATTATAATCACCCAACTAGGGTGGTGATGAAAAAATAAATACATCATTCATGGTGGTGGTAGTTCGTTTGTACACATGGGTGACATTTTCATTTTCCATAGATTAAGAGGAAGGTAGGAAATGTTTTATCATTTAAGAAACATAATAATGTTTTTTTTAATATTTGTCAATTAAATAAAATTTTATAACTATTCATGTAATGCATTGATAAAAAATAAAATACCTTGATCAATGATGATGTTGGTCATAACTAACACGAATGATGTTCTCATTTTTTCAAGGGGAAAGAAGGAAGGTAGATAATGATTATTCCATGAATATAATAATACTTAGTTATACTAATGATATAAATGTTATTATTTTAGGGTGATATAATATACATTATGTATGACAAATAATACTTAAGAAAATAAAAATTAAAAGGATTGATTTGAGAATTTTTACCTTGCCCTTTGGAATAAATCCTTTGAAAATTGGATTAATCCTTTAATGGTTGTTCTTTTTTTGGATAGAAAAAACTATATGAATTTTTTTCAGTATTTTGGAGGTATTTGGTTAGAATTATATTTAACTAAGTGGAATTTGGTGTGATGATAACTGGGGTCATGAAGGGATCCATATAAAATTGAGAGGTGTGAAATGATTGCAATTAAAGGTTCACTATTCAAAAAAAGATGCTCCAAAAGTGGACAATAATAAATAGGGTATTAGTTATTTGTAAGAACCCGGATCTTCAGTTTCAGGTATGGATCTCTTTTATGGGATTTTTAAGGAAAAAACGGAGAATCTGGAAATTTTCAGAGTACACGTCGTGTACTTTATATATAACGACCCATACTTTACATACATTGTCAATACTTCAAAATTGAAGCACACTTATTACAACATATGACAAAACCACAAAGGACCGTATAGGTATAGTGTCTTTAGAAACTGGGAAACATAAACAACTGGTTCATAAATCTTCTATAGTGTCTCCCATTTATTTCATCATATCTTGGGTCCCTTTTAGCATATTCTACTTAATATCCATCTTCCTGACCTGGGGAAAAGAAAACATAAAAGGGTGAGCTCAAATGCTCATCAAGGGAAAATAAAGGAAATAAAAATCATATCATATCTTTTTGAAAATCAAAACCTGCAAAAGAGATCATAATATCTTAACATGGAATAAATCATAGAAGTGAAAATGAGATCCCCATAATCATAACATAAAACTTGAAACTTTGTGGCATGCACACATAATCATGGAAAATCATTTCTTTTTAGTCATGACTCATTGCCAAGACTATCTTAGTGGACAAAGTCCCTTTCTGAAACGAGTCACCCTCGTTCCAGTCCTGTTCACTGAACCGGTATAACCTACCATTCCAGCCATGTCTATCTCATGAGATATAAAATCTTTACCCAATGCATTGGAGGGAGATATAGGTCTCACCCATCTTATAATTAATCCTTTCTTATGTGTGACACATAATCATACATCATCGCATAACACATGTAACAAAAATGGGATTCTTGAAACATCATGACATCATAAATCAATTCATATAAGATAAAGGAATTCATAAAAATAATTTCATCACAACATAATCAAACCAATGTAATAATAGGGATAAAAACAGAACCCTTTTATTATCTTAGATGGAAAATAATTTTGATAAAATACTTGAACTTCATTCTTGAGGAAAATATCCTTTCTGCTTCAAAAATACTTTTCCTTTCTTAACATGTCGTACAATTATAAACTAAAAGAATTTGATTAAAAATAAACTTAAAAACTTGTAAAGGAAACTTCTTGGAAATAATGTTTTAGAAATCCATTCATTCCGTATAAGTTAAAAAAAACATTCTTCTCGTACTTTTGTCGGAAAAGTCAAAAAGTACCTCGTACGAAAAACGACAAGAGATTCCTTTCATTTCTTTTAATAAAAACTCACCTAAGGGTAAAAATGGATTTAAACAATTGTAGGTGGATGGAAATAATATTACATATTGATGAAACATGGATGTGGATGATAAAATACACCCCAGTAATTACTTACGAATAAACAATCTCGGATAAAAATGAGATTGTGATATTTCCCTTACCTTAGGTCCAATTTGCTTTGTACGTCTCTGAATCTCCTGTATAATGGTTTAAATAATGTTATTGACTTATTCCAGAATCATACATATTGATATGATATCATATATGGTCATATTCTTAGCTTCTTGATAGTAATATTTCATTGTTACTTGTTACTTGGGTCTTTATTGCCTTTTGTTCTTATGCATGTTTTGCCGAATACATTATTATTCTTCTTTTAAGGTTATAGATACCTTATATCCAGAATGGTATTACTGTAACATATATCATATTTATTCATTCAATTTATATAATTACTATGTAATGATGATCATGTAGAACGAGTCGCATCACATCGTGGAGACGGTATTCCGTACGTACGCACGAGTGATGATATCATTCCTATGATCATGGAACTGTATTGGAGTATATATATATTATTTCAGTATCAATTTTACTTTATAATAATCATAAATAGTTACTCTTTACACCATTATACCCATCCTTGTAAAGTGATGGTGGAAAATAGATTACACCACAGCGTGGAGACGGTATTCTGTACGTACGCACGCGCGGTGATTTCATTTTTCCGTAGGATGGATAGAAGGTGAATTAGGGTTGTTTCATATTTATAATAACATATCAGTATGTAAGTAATACTGATGTTATTACTTTATCATGAAACAACTAAAGAAGAAGAAGTTGAAGAAGAAAGAAATTGAAAAGATCGGTAATGGATATTACCTCTTCTTTGGAACGCTTCTTTGAATCCTCCACTTAGGGAACTAAGATTGGTCTTTTAAGAAGACCAGGACCTCTAGGATTATTCTAGGGAAGTGGAGAGGAGAAAATTTCAGGGGTTGGCCGAGCTTGAGTTCTCAATTTGGTGTGAGGAGGAGGGGGAGGAGGTTCCCTTTTATAAGGGAGGAGAGGGGCACCTTAGGAATATCTCAAAATATTATTTTATATTAAAGTCAAAATCGGTTTATAATGGTTCCAAAGGGTATTATTTAGAAGCTAAAGTGGGGATGGGTCTAAATCCTATCAACTAATAGGATTTAGACAAGTTTAGGGTATTATTTTAACCTTATCAATTAGATTTAACTCTAAGTTAAATAATTTAACTTTTACCGTGTCTTTTTGTTTTCTTTCACTATATGGTTAATACACTTACTATAACATGCCCACATAACCCCAAATTGTTTATTATTAATATATATATCCTTATCTAAGTTATTTGGCCGAACATTAGATTTTTAGGAATAAAATAACAATTAATAATATAATATTTGATTTAAAAACTATTTTGTGTCAATTTTGACACTATTTGATATATGATTTTTGTGAAAGTCATAACAGAATTATATTTTCGAATAAAGTTGATTAAATCAACATTAATATATCATAGTAACCTAGAAAATTAGTGGAATTCATAAAAAGTCTCAAATTACATTTATTTTGGTGTTTATAACATCAATTATGTCAATATTTCATTAATAAGATAATTACTGCATCATCATTGTGTCATAACTAAATTAAATTATTTAATGTCTAAAAATTACAAATAAAATACCATTATGTAGGAAATCTTTTTAGCTTTCTAATGAATATTTATAGTCGAATTTATCTTATGTATAACCCCATATTAAAAATGATTTACTTATTAAACTTTGATTTTAACTATTTTAACCCTTCTTTAAATAAATTAATAATAAATGTCCTAATCTAATCCAAGTGGGCCTAAATGGTCATATTTTATTCCTAAGTTTGTTTTTTGTCGAATTACACTTGTACAATAGAATTAGGACATGTGTTAGGGTAATATTAATATCATATTTACCCTTAGTTACCCTATTTACTATTAACCGCGGTAAAAAAAAGTAAAAAGTTACTATTCACCAAAAAATTATTTTTATCTCATTGAACCACATTTTACTTACTGATATCAACCGTGTCTGTCGGATTTTCGAAATTCCATTCACAGAAGCAGTAAAATTCAGTTTTATGCAAAATTCAGTTTTTAACCTACCACTTAGTGGTTTCACTATTCATCAAAAATTGAAAGTTTTCAGAAAAATACCAAAATTTCACCCTAGGCTAATTTCGATATTCTGAGTCCAAAAATGAAGTCCATTTTGAAAAATAAAATTTATAAAATTTCAAAAAGTGGTTATTACTATTCATAACGGCTAGTTTTAATATCATATTGTTGTTTAGTGAAACTCGGTATTGCGTACGACGCAAGCTATCGAGGAAGGTCGTGATTGCGTGTAAAGCAAGCCAAGAAAGTGTTGTGTAGAAAAAGATTCCTTTGATGATTTATATAACATAAAAGTCTCGGGTATTACATTCTACCCCCCTTAAAAAGAATTTCGCCCTCGAAATTCGTCACTTTGTAACAAACAGATGAGGATACTTCTCCCTCATCATATCCTCAAGCTCCCATGTAGCTTCTTCAAGTTGGTGGTTCCTCCATAAAACTTTCACCAAGCGAGTGGTCTTGTTTAGTAGGACTTTTTCGCTACGATCCAGAATCTCTATCGGCTGTTCTTCATAAGAAAGATCTTGCTCCAGCGGTACAACTTCTGAGCTGAGTACATGTGAAGGATCTGGTATGTACTTTCTCAGGAGAGATACATGGAACACATCGTGAACTTGAGAGAGATTCGGTGGAAGCGCCAATCGGTAAGATACCTTCCCAACACGATCCAGTATTTCAAAAGGACCGATATATCTAGGGCTCAACTTCCCCTTCTTTCCAAATCTCATAACCCTCTTCCAGGGAGATATTCGTAAGAACACTTTATCGCCCATTTCAAACTCTAGGTCTTTTCTTCGGTTGTCGGCATAACTTTTCTGTCGACTCTGAGCTGCTCTTATGTGTTGTTGAATAGATCTGACCTTTTCTGCCATTTCATCAACGAGATCAGGTCCTAACAGCTTTCTTTCCCCAACTTCATCCCAGCAAGTTGGAGTCCTGCATTTCTTTCCATAGAGAGCTTCATAAGGAGCCATCTGAATACTGGAGTGAAAGCTATTATTATAAGAAAATTCCACCAAAGGTAGGTGTTGATCCCAACCTCCTTTGAAATCCATAGAGCAAGCTCTCAAAATATCTTCTAGGGTTTGAATTGTTCTCTCAGACTGACCGTCTGTCTGGGGATGATAAGCAGTGCTGAAACTCAACTCTGTATCCAGAGTATGCTGAAGACTTCACCAGAACTTCGAGGTAAATCTCGGATCCCGATCAGATATAATAGAAATTGGTACTCCATGCAATCTTACCACTTCCTTTACATATATCCTGGCAAGATGATCTAGAGAGAAATCCTCTCTAATAGCAATGAAGTGTGCAGACTTTGTAAGACGATCAACTATGACCCAAATAGCATTATTGCCTTTGGATGTTTTAGGAAGTCCTGTGACAAAGTCCATAGTGATGTTTTCCCATTTCCATTCTGGTATGGGTAATGGTTGTAACATCCCCTTAGACTTCTGTCTCTCAGCTTTAACTTGTTGACAAACCAAGCATCGAGAGACATATTCAGCAACATCTCTTTTCATGCCATCCCACCAGAAGTACTCTTTCAGGTCCCTATACATCTTCGTGATTCCAGGATGAATAGAGAATGAAGAACTATGAGCCTCATCCAGCAGCTCCTTCTTTAATTCGGGGATGGGAGGAACACAAACCCGATTCCTGAACTTTATTATCCCATCACAATCAAGGTTGAATTCAGGAACATTTCTCACCTTCTTTTGTAACTCGACATCTTCTTTCTCTGCCTACTTAATCTTCGCATGTATAGATGGTTGAACATTCATTTTAGAAAGATAATATTTTTCCCCTTCCATTATAATTCCAAGATCCATCTTTTGTAAATCCATAAATATTGGATCCTTTGTGATCCTCATCATGGATAAACTAGCATGGTCTTGTCGACTTAATGCATCTTCCACCTTGTTTGCTTTCCCAGGGTGGTAATAGATTGAGCAGTCGTAATCCTTAATCAGCTCCAACCATCTTCTTTGACGCATATTCAACTCCTTTTGTGTGAAAATATACTTTAAACTTTTATGATCAGTATAAATATCACACCTTTCACCATAAAGGTAATGCCTCCAAATCTTTAATGCAAAGATTACCGCAGCCAACTCCAAATCATGTGTTGGGTAATTTTGCTCATGGATTTTCAACTATCGTGAGGCATAAGCTATCACCATATCATTTTTCATAAGAACACACCCCAATCCCTTCTTGGATGCATCACTGTAGATCACAAACCTTTCTCCACTACAAGGCAGTGTGAGCACAGGTGCACTGGATAACCTTCTTTTCAACTCCTTGAAATTCTCTTCACATTCCTCTGTCCAGACAAACTTAACTCCTTTCCGAGTCAACTTGGTGAGTGGATTAGATAATCGTGAAACATATTTTACAAAATGTCGATAATATCCATCCAAACCAAGAAAACTTAGAATCTCAGTTACTGTTGTTGGTCTCGACCATCTTTCGATAACCTCTATTTTTGCGGGATCCACATATATCCCCTCTTTTGAGATTATGTGACCCAAAAATGCAACTTTTTGAAGCCAAAATTCACACTTGGTAAATTTGGCATAAAGCTTATCCTTTCTCAGGGTCTTCAATATAATTCTCAAGTGATCTTCATGATCTTCCTTGCTCTTTGAATAGACAAGAATATTGTCTATAAAGACTACCACAAATTGATCGAGATAGTCTCTAAAGACTCTATTCATTATATCCATGAAGATAGCAGGGGCATTAGTAAGACCAAATGGCATCACTATAAATTCATAGTGTCCATACCTTGTACGGAAAGCCGTCTTTGGTATATCCTCCCTTTTGACCCTTAATTGATGATACCCTGAACAAAGATAAATCTTGGAAAAGTATTGAGCTCCGCGTAGTTGGTCAAATAAGTCATCAATGCGTGGGAGAGGATATTTGTTCTTGATAGTGATCTTGTTAAGTTCTCGATAATCAATGCAGAGTCTCATTGATCCATCTTTCTTCTTAACAAATAGAACAGGTGCTCCCCAAGGTGATGCACTAGGGCGTATGAATCCTTTATCAAGATTCTCTTGGAGTTGCTTCTTCAATTCCTACAACTCAATTGGGGCCATTCTATAAGGTGTCTTTGAAATAGGCAAAGCACCCGGTATGAGTTCTATTGAAAACTCAACTTCACGATTTGGTGGAAGACCTAGTAATTCCTCCGGAAAGACATCATCAAACTCCCATACGATGGGCATATTCTTAATCGTGAGTTTCTCACCAACCATTTGATATAAATAACCTTCATTTAGTGGAATCAAGACCCATAAGATGGAAGGAATTTCCACTAGAAGGTTATATTCATCCTTGCATCGATAGACGATCGTAGATTGATCTGGAATATGAAATGTGACTTCCCTTCTTTGGCAATTGATATGAGCTCCATGTAGAGAAAGCCAATCCATTCCAAGAATCACATCAAATTCCACTAAAGGAAGGATCACAAGATTTGCGGGAAGCACTTTCCCACAAACTTCGATCGGAGAAGAATTATAAACTTTTGATGCGACTGTTGTGCCATTAGTTTTGTCACAGCTAACTCAACATCTAATTGTTGAGGTAGTACGGTGATACCCTTAGAAAATTTTTCAGAAATAAAAGATTGGGTGGATCCAGAATCAAATAAAACATTTGCTACTTTAGAGTGGACGGTAATTGTACCTTTCACCACTTCGTTATCGTACTTCATATCGCTGATAGAAATTGCATGTGACTTTCCTTTGTCTTTAGCATTAAGATTTTGTTGACGTCGACCATCATCATCAACCCTTGGATTTGGGCATTGATTGGCATAATGCCCCATCTCCTTGCACTTGAAACATTGAAGTGTAGTAGGTTCATTCTGTGTATCCCTTCCTTTGTTTACGTCATTAGACATCTTCTTCCCATTATCACGGCATTCAAATGCCCGATGACCTTCCTTTCCACATTTAAAACATTTACTTGTCCCTTTAAGACAACTCCCTCCATGTTTCTTTCCACACTTTGAGCATAAGGAAAATCTCATCTTCTTTTCCGTGTGCTCTTTAGATTTTTCTTTGAATTCCATCTTCCTCTTCTTATCAAACCCATGTGACTGATGGATTACTCCAATCTCCATCTCGATTTTGAGAGCACATCGAACGATTTCCTCGTAGCTATTGAAGTCCCTTATGGCTAACTCCCTTCGAAGACTTGGTTTTAAGCCACTAAAGAATCAATCGATCTTACTCTCAGGTTGGATAATAATACCAGAAGCGTACCTTGCAAGTCTTGTAAAATTTGCTTCATAGGTACCAACAGATTCATCATCCCTTTGCTTCAGTTCAAGGAACTCTTTCTCCATCTTTGTTCGGAGAATACGAGGGAAGTACTTATTGAAAAATAAGTTCTTGAACTCGTCCCATTCCATAGACTCAATTTCATCCCTTTGCCTCATATTCTTAATAAGATTCCACCATTGATCAGCATCTCCTTCCAAACGATACACTGCTAGGATGACTTTATCATGCTCAGAACATTGAAGAACTGAAAATATCTTTTCAGTAGTACTAATCCATTGTTCAGCAACTAATGGATCAGTAGACCCGCTGAAAGAAGGTGGACGCTGCCTCATGAAGGATTCAACAGAATGTTGCTCCTTCCTTTGCTCGTTTGGAAGTCCTGCATGATTCATAGCTTGAGAAAGTTGTGTGAGCATGGCTACAAGATTTTTCATTCCAGCTCCCATATCGTTTGGTTGTTCAGGGGGACAATCATTGCATTGCCCATCGCATTCCGCATTAACACGGTTCCTTCGGGTTCCAGCCATTGACTAAAACCAAGAAGAATAGTGTGAGCAACACTAATTATAATAGGAAAACCACATAATTCAAGAATAAAATTTTCATGCTTAAGGTCTTATCCTAGGTTATTCATGGCCATTTCTAAAACACTAAGATTGTGTTCTATGCTTAGACTTATCCTTAGGGTTCTTACTAAGGCTTTCACATCCTAGTTTCCAAAGGTTGACTATACCTTTCATCTGATACCAACTATAACGACCCATGCTTTACATACATTGTTAATACTTCAAAATTGAAGCACACTTATTACAACATATGACAAAACCACAAAGGACCGTATAGGTATAGTGTCTTTAGAAATTGGGAAACATAAACAACTGGTTCATAAATCTTCTACAGTGTCTCCCATTTATTTCATCATATCTAGGGTCCCTTTTAGCATATTCTACTTAATATCCATCTTCCTGACCTGGGGAAAAGAAAACATAAAAGGGTGAGCTCAAATGCTCAGCAAGGGAAAATAAAGGAAATAAAAATCATATCATATCTTTTTGAAAATCAAAACCTGCAAAAGAGATCATAATATCTTAACATGGAATAAATCATAGAAGTGAAAATGATATCCCCATAATCATAACATAAAACTTGAAACTTTGTGGCATGCACACATAATCATGGAAAATCATTTCTTGTTAGTCATGACTCATTGCCAAGACTATCTTAGTGGACAAAGTCCCTTTCTGAAACGAGTCACCCTCGTTCCAGTCCTGTTTACTGAACCGGTATAACCTACCGTTCCAGCCATGTCTATCTCATGAGATATAAAATCTTTACCCAAGGCATTGGAGGGAGATATAGGTCCCACCCATCTTATAATGAATCCTTTCTTATGTGTGCCACAGAATCATACATCATCGCATAACACATGTAACAAAAATGGGATTCTTGAAACATAATGACATCATAAATCAATTCATATAAGATAAAGGAATTCATAAAAATATTTACATCACAACATAATCAAACCAATGTAATAACAGGGATAAAAACAGAACCCTTTTATTATCTTAGATGGAAAATAATTTTGATAAAATACTTGAACTTCATTCTTGAGAAAAATATCCTTTCTGCTTCAAAAATACTTTTCCTTTCTTAACATGTCGTACAATTATAAACTAAAAGAAGTTGATTAAAAATAAACTTAAAAACTTGTAAAGGAAACTTCTTGGAAATAATGTTTTAGAAATCCATTCATTCCGTATAAGTTAAAAAAACATTCTTCTCGTACTTTTGTCGGAAAAGTCAAAAAGTACCTCGTACGAAAAACGACAAAAGATTCCTTTCATTTATTTTAATAAAAACTCACCGAAGGGTAAAAATGGATTTAAACAATTGTAGGTGGATGGAAATAATATTACATATTGATGAAACATGGATGTGGATGATAAAATACACCCCAGTAATTACTTACGAATAAACAATCTCGGATAAAAATGAGATTGTGATATTTCCCTTACCTTAGGTCCAATTTTCTTTGTACGTGTCTGAAGCTCCTGTATAATGGTTTAAATAATGTTATTGACTTATTCCAGAATCATACATATTGATATGATATCATATATGGTCATATTCTTAGCTTCTTGATAGTAATATTTCATTGTTACTTGTTACTTGGGTCTTTATTGCCTTTTGTTCTTATGTGTGTTTTTCCGAATACATTCTTATTCTTATTTTAAGGTTATAGATACCTTATATCCAGAATGGTATTAGTGTAACATATATCATATTTATTCATTCAATTTATATAATTACTATGTAATGATGATCATGTAGAACGAGTCGCATCACATCGTGGAGACGGTATTCTGTACGTACGCACGAGTGATGATATCATTCCTATGATCGTGGAACTGTATTGGAGTATATATATATTATTTCAGTATCAATTTTACTTTATAATAATCATAAATAGTTACTCATTACACCATTATACCCATCCTTGTAAAGTGATGGTGGAAAATAGATTACACCACGGCGTGGAGACGGTATTCCGTACGTACGCACGCGCGGTGATTTCATTTTTCCGTAGGATGGATAGAAGGTGAATTAGGGTTGTTTCATATTTATAATAACATATCAGTATGTAAGTAATACTGATGTTATTACTTTATCATGAAACAACTAAAGAAGAAGAAGTTGAAGAAGAAAGAAATTGAAAAGATCGGTAATGGATATTACCTCTTCTTTGGAACGCTTCTTTGAATCCTCCACTTAGGGAACTAAGATTGGTCTTTTAAGAAGACCAGGACCTCTAGGATTATTCTAGGGAAGTGGAGAGGATAAAATGGCAGGGGTTGGCCGAGCTTGAGTGCTCAATTTGGTGTGAGGAGGAGGGGGAGGAGGTGCCCTTTTATAAGGGAGGAGAGGGGCACCTTAGGAATATCTCAAAATATTATTTTATATTAAAGTCAAAATCGGTTTATAATGGTTCCAAAGGGTATTATTTTGAAGCTAAAGTGTGGATGGGTCGAAATACTATCAACTAATAGTATTTAGACAAGTTTAGGGTATTATTTTAACCTTATCAATTAGATTTAACTCTAAGTTAAATAATTTAACTTTTACCGTGTCTTTTTGTTTTCTTTCACTATATGATTAATACACTTACTATAACATGCCAAACGAACCCCAAATTGTTTATTATTAATATATATATCCTTATCTAAGTTATTTGGCAGAACCTTAGATTTTTAGGAATAAAATAACAATTAATAATATAATATTTGATTTAAAAACTATTTTGTGTCAATTTTTACACTATTTGATATATGATTTTTTTGAAAGTCATAACAGAATTATATGTTCGAATAAAGTTGATTAAATTAACATTAACATATCATAGTAACCTATAAAATTAGTGGAATTCATAAAAAGTCTCAAATTACATTTATTTTGGTGTTTATAACATCAATTATGTCAATATTTCATTAATAAGATAATTACTGCATCATCATTGTGTCATAAATAAATTAGATTATTTAATGTCTAAAAATTACAAATAAAATACCATTATGTATGAAATCTTTTTAGCTTTCTAATGAATATTTATAGTCGAATTTATCTAATGTATAACCCCATATTAAAAATGATTTACTTATTAAACTTTTATTTTAACTATTTTAACCCTTCTTTAAATAAATTAATAATAAATGTCCTAATCTAATCCAAGTGGGCCTAAATGGTCATATTTTATTCCTAAGTTTGTTTTTGGTCGAATTACACTTGTCCAATAGAATTAGGACATGTGTTAGGGTAATATTAATATCATATTTACCCTTAGTTACCCTATTTACTATTAACCGCGGTAAAAAAAAGTAAAAAGTTACTATTCACCAAAAAATTATTTTTATCTCATTGAACCACATTTTACTTACTGATATCAACCGTGTCTGTCGGATTTTCGAAATTCCATTCACAGAAGCGGTAAAATTAAGTTTTATGCAAAATTCAGTTTTTAACCTACCACTTAGTGGTTTCACTATTCATCAAAAATTGAAAGTTTTCAGAAAAATACCAAAATTTCACCCTAGGCTAATTTCGATATTCTGAGTCCAAAAATGAAGTCCATTTTGAAAAATAAAATTTATAAAATTTCAAAAAGTGGTTATTACTATTCATAACGGCTAGTTTTAATATCATATTGTTGTTTAGTGAAACTCGTTATTGCGTACGACGCAAGCTATCGAGGAAGGTCGTGATTGCGTGTAAAGCAAGCCAAGCAAGTGTTGTGTAGAAAAAGATTCCTTTTATGATTTATATAACATAAAAGTATCGGGTATTACATTATAAGTACACACCGTGTACTTCCATGCCACTCGAGGTCATGTGTTGGACATGTCATAGCCACACACACGACCATGTAGGGGTGATGTGGAGGCCGCTTAATGTGGAGTACGGAAAAGGCGAGTACACACCGTATACTTAAGAAGTACACGCCGTGTACATTCTTTTTATTTCATTAAACGAACTGGGGTCACATCTAATGCTCATAAACGTCTTCGTCTCCACCTATCTCTGTCCAGAGCATTCGAGGAGGCCAATTCTTCTCCGAGCCACCGATCCGTCCCCAGTTATCTGAATCGAACACCGTCAGTTGTAATAGAATCGCAGCGGTGAGTTCTTGGTTTTTCTTTGGCCTTGTTTCCTAATTCTTCCTATCATGTGAGTAATCTGAGGCTGAACTTTTTAGACATTTTTGAAGATCTACTCCGTTCTAGGATGATTCACAGGCCAAGGTTCAAGTATATCAATCTTCGAGGATTGAGGTAGGTGGTATGTTTCCCTACATTGAATGTCTTTGAGTTTTGGTTGCAAAAGTGTCGGATACCCATGTATCGTGTATCCCGGGTTAGGGATTTTGACTCCATTGTTTAATTGCCTTAGATTTCTTGGTTTCATGAGGTTAATTGATAGTAATATATGCTTTTTTGCATGTTTGAGGATCACCCCATGGGTGTTTCCCTTGTTTTGGCTATTTACTGCCATTTGGAT
This sequence comes from Viscum album, assembly GCA_963277665.1. Taxonomy (NCBI): domain Eukaryota; kingdom Viridiplantae; phylum Streptophyta; class Magnoliopsida; order Santalales; family Viscaceae; genus Viscum; species Viscum album. Next base: position 351,131,074 of record OY728140.1, read on the forward strand.
TAGGTTGCCCATGAGGCAGACCTTATTGCTTTGATTGCATGCCTTTATATGGTTGATTGCATGTATTTCCTACTCTTTATATGCTTTTGATGCATTTTAGCTATTAGAGAAGTAGTTTGTTGAACTTACTTAGGGCTACTATGAATCGTTAAAGTACGATTGCTTTTACTCAGGGTTGCGGGAACCTGGTGCAGTCAGACCATAGGGGGAATTGACGTTGAGTGCTTCCTCAGAGGGAATGTTTAATTATTACCACTACGAGACCATAAGGGGGATTGAATTTGTGCTCCCTCAGAGGGTCTGATAATTATCAAATCGATACTAAAGGTGGAATTAGACGTAAGTGCTTCCTCAGAGAGTCTATAGTATCACTGCAAGACCATAAGGGGAATAGACGATGAGTGATTCCTCAAAGTGTCTTGGCCTTTGTTTGAATACTTGACCATAAGGGTCTACCCGCTTGAGCCACCCAGAGGGTCGGTGTAATTTATATATTGTTGGTTGGTTGTGATGAGTCCACCAAGCCAAAAAACAAGCTTGTTTTTTGTACTACTTGTTGTTTAGGTTGTCTGCTGAGATACCTGTTGTGTTACTTGCTATGCCTTGGAGTTATAGAGTTGTTTTCTAGATTTCTTGGTTGATAATTAAACGATTAAGTTAAATTAATAAATAAATGTGAATTGGGATTTTTAGGGTTGTTTACTTTAGTGTACTCCTGTTTCTCTGCAGCATTTATTTCCATTACTTTTTCTATATTTCTCACTGACAGTAGGGCCCAGATCTTGTGGTGGTTGCCTACTGGGATTAGTCTCACACCCTATTTGGGTCCTACTTTTTGGCCCAAACATGTTATATGGTTGCAGGTATCGATATGTATTGTGGCCCTTCTACCTCAGGTGCTTGATTGCTGGTTAGAGCTGGAGAGCATGGGACCGAGCTTAAGCTCGCGATGCTGCTGGAGTTGCGGTTTACTTTAAGTACTTGGGTTTCATTTGTATTTCAGAACGTTTTTTTGTTTACTACATTCCATAGATACATTAACCATGCTACATCATCATTATTATGTTATACATTGATTCTGCTTCTTAGTTTCAGTTGTCGTATGATGTTTACTGCTTCCGCTATTGTTTATTATTCCCTTCCGCTGCATACTTTACCGAATGAAGGCATAGTTTCCCCACTAAATCACCAAGGCCCTCGCTGCTAGTCGGCAGCCTCTGGCATTTGGGGAAACACTCTTGAGGTTATGTGGAGAACCAGGTATGGGGAACCAGTTGAGTGGCTCTGGATTCGGGTCGTTACAAAGTGGTATCAAAGGAGGTTTTCCTTTTCTTTTCTATTGGCTTACTGTTTGGAGACAATAGACAGGGATAGGAAGGAATGGGTAGTTGGTACTTAATTATGCCCGGGAGTAATTAACCTGTGTGCAGGGAAAATCCATATTACCACATAATTGAAATTTTTAGTTTTTTCAAGTGTTACAGTTGATTATATTTCACCGTTGGGTGATGCACTTGTTTTGTGTTGTTACAGTTTATATGATTGCGGTTCTATTTTGTTGCAACCCGATGAGATAAGGGTATGCCATCTCATGCATCATATAGGCACTGGTTAGAAAATCACATGTCATGCATTTACCATGCCATATAGGGTGCATTAGAAATTTCATGTTGTTGTGATAGATGTTGTGATAGATTATGCATGTTTTTGTTATAGTTGTTGAGATAGAAATACCTAATATGCTGATAGAGTATTGTTTATTTTACATCTTATTTAGCATGGATGATAAGCTTTAGTCTTATAGGTATTATGGGCCCTTGAGGATCAGAATTTGGTGGATCATGGAATTGTTATAATATTTACTTATTATATGCATTGTTATGATATGAAGCTTTGATTCGCGGGGAGTATAGGCCCCCACGGATTTGAATTTGGCACATAGATGCTAGTTTTCAGTGTTTTCAGTGGTTTTTGGGGAGTCTTGTATGTCTACTTCCTAGAAACCCAGATAACATGGAATTTGGACTTATGAAAACATTCCATGTGTTCTTCTATTCGGAAAGAAGTACTTTTCACGGTTACACGCCATGTACTTTCCTCCCGAGTGATCCAGTCGTGTGGTTGAATACATGGGTTAGAAAATCTCAGGAACAACACGCCATGTACCATATTGACACACCGTGTAGTAGTGGTCCGTGTGACCCCACCGTGTAGTTGACTACATGGGTTGTAAGATCATAGGGACAACACGTCGGGTACATCATTGACATGTCGTGTAGATATGACCCGTGTACCAGTCTATGTGCCTAACGACATGGATGGGGAAAAATCTTCAAAGATACGCCATGTAGTGGAAAAAAATTCCATTTAGTCTTTAGCTGGGACAGTCCGTGTGACTTAGTCGTGTAGGAGTAACCGGGAAGGAGAAGAAAAAGGATGGTACACGCAGTGTGTATTTGAAGTAACATGCCATGTAGTTTGGGTTTACACAGCTAGCTTGGCCGGTGTACACGCCCGAGTAAAATATTTCTGGAACACGCCATGTATGCGGACTACACGCCGTGTAACTATGTTTTTCTAGTTTTAAGAGTTTTTGCTCTTCTGTTCCGTTTTCACTCTTACAAGTTTGAAATCGTGCTCGTCATTAATAAAGGTGTGTTTGACATTGCAGAATCATGCCGCCAAGACGTCCTCTCGCTTCACGTCAGGGATCTGACAATGATAGTATGCTGGAAATGGCACCGGTAGTTATCCAAGACACTGGTGTGGACACACAGTTCTATGAGGGATTCATGAGGTTTATACAGACCTTTCAGGGAGCTGAGCAACCTGCCCAGTCTATGGCAGAACTTACGCGAGCCTTCCAGCAGCAGAACCCTCCCACGTTCTCTGGGGATAGTGGACCTCAAGCTGCTGAATCTTGGTTCGAAGTGATGGTTTATATATTTGATCATCTCGAGACACCCCCAGAAAGAAGGGTGAATATCGCGACTTACATGATGTGAGATTCCTCCAAGAGATGGTGGGACGTAGTTTCTCAGACAGGGCGTCAGCAGATAGTTTCTTGGGAGGAGTTTCAGCATACGTTCTACGATTACTTCTACCTGGTGATGCTGAGGCCTGATAGAGTCGTAGATTTCATGAACCTGCAGCAGGGTACTCTATCAGTTATGGAGTATTCCTCCCTCTTTAAAGAGTTACAGCGTTTCACTCCCGTTCTGGGGAATGATGAGCTGTTCCTAGCGAGGAAGTTTGAGGAGGGCCTCAGACCATAGATCAGATCACAGGTGAACTTCTTCTAATTGACTTCTATTTCTTTGATAGTCAACCAGGTTTTGATCATGGAGAGGAATCTGAGGGATACTGGATCAGTGAGCCTGGGCGGTTCATCATCCGGAGTTCGTACTATTCCTTCTGACAGCAGGAAGCGCCACCGAGAGTCTACACGAGGTGACTCGAGGAAGAGAGATGTTCCTTCAGGTATCAAATTTGTGTGCTAACAATGTGGTAAGGACAATCATAATAATACACAGTGCTCGAGATACCCAGTGGAGTGCCGATCTTGCGGCAAGATGGGTCATCTGCAGCAGTTTTGCAAGGTTCCTCTTCCAGCGGCTAGCAAAGAATGATCAGTTTCTACTCCTCGTGCAGGAGTAGGATTACTAGTTCCGCAGTAGACTGGGGGATAGAGTTATTCAGGATGTTCAGGCTAGGGTATAGGTCATGTTCACGGTGGTCAGGCTCAGGGAGGATCAGCTCAGGGATCTCAGTCTGCTGCACAGGGCCATGGTATGGGCCAGACGTTTTCGGTAGAGCAGATTCATTAGGAGCATGATTATGGACCCTCTACAGTTCGAGGTACAATCTTAGTAGACTCTGTTTTATCTTCTAAACATTTCGATACAGGAGCTTCTCATAGCTTTATATCTTTGCACACTGTGCAGAGCCTTAGAATTACTATTTATACTTCTAAGGATATGATGACACTAGACACTCCTTTGGGACATAGAACTGCTAGTGTGCATCAGTGCAACGAGTTCCCCCTTGAGGTTAGTGGGTGGAATTTCTTGTGGAATCTTTATGTCCTAGAGATGACAGGTTATGATTTCATTCTCGGAATGGACTGCCTAGCACCTTTTCAGGCCCTTGTCGATTGCTATCGCCGCAGGGTGAGTTTCACATCACCAGAGGGCAGATCTTTTCTTCATAAGGGTGAATGGGATGTTCAAGCGATCAGAGCTGGACCAGAGCATCATGGGGTGGGCAGTGTTCCAATTTAGATTTCTAGCTTATATCTGGATGACCGGGGGACTTCTCAGATAGACTTACCTCTGGTAGTTGATCGTTTTCCGGATGTCTTTCCAAAAGACTTTTTAGGGTTGCCTCCGAAGTGTGAGGTAGACTTCTCTATTGAGATTGTGCTAGGAGCAACACTGGTATCCATACCTCCTTATAGGATGGCTATGCCTGAGTTTCAAGAGATCAAGAAGCAGTTTGAGGAGTTTCAGGCAAAGGGTTTTATCAGACCCAGTACTTCTCCTTGGGGTCCGCCTATTTTATTTACGAAGAAGGCAGATAGTACTTTACGGATTTGTGTGGATTATCCGAAGCTGAACAAGTTGACGGTCAAGAATCGAAATCCCTTTCCCTAGATAGATGATCTCTTTGATCAGCTTTGAGGGTCTAGAGTTTTCTCGAAGTTCTACTTGAGATCCGGCTACCATCAGTTGCGGGTCAGACCATCTGATATACCTCTTTTAGCCTTCCGGAGCACGTATGGTCTATACGAGTATTTGGTTATGTTGTTCGGTCTCACGAACGCGCCAACAGTTTTCATGGCGCTGATGAACAGAGTCTTCCATCCTTACTTGGATTCTTTCGTGGTTGTCTTCATGGACGATATCTTGGTGTACTCTCACACTCGACACGACCATGCTACCCATCTTGAGATCATACTGAGTACAGTGAGAGAGCATCAGTTATATGCTAATCTCTCAAAGTGCCACTTTTGGATGGATGTGATTCACTTCCTGGTTCATGTCATCTCAGAGACAGGAGTATCAGGAGACCCAGAGAAGGTGAGAGCAGTAGTTACCTGGGAGCACCCGAAGAATGTCTTCGAGGTACGGCGTTTCTTAGGGCTAGATGGTTATTACAGTCGGTTTATACAGGACTTCTTAGGCTTAGCAATGTCGTTGACGGGCTTGAGTAAGAAGGGCGTGAAGTATGTTTGTTCAGAAGCATGTGATTCATCCTTTCAAGAGCTGAAGGGGAGATTGACTTCAACACCGATTCTAGTTCTGCCAGAGCCGGACAAGAGTTATACAGTTTTCTGTGATGCATATGGCATCGGGCTTGGAGCAGTGCTTATGCAAGAGGATCGTGTTGTTGTGTATGGATCTCAGCATTTGGGGCCACATGAGAAGAACTATTCTACGCATGACCTAGATTTGGTTACAGTTGTTCATGCTTTGCGTTGTTGGAGGCACTATCTTCTTAGAGAGCATTTTGTGGTATATACTGACCATAAGAGGCTCAAGTATATCTTCACACAAAATGACTTGAATCTGAGAAAACGAAGGTGGGTCGAGTACCTACAGTATTTCGACTTTGAGCTTGCTTATACGCCTGGGAAAGGCAACGCTATGGCAGATGCACTGACGAGGAGGACTCAGATACAGGCAGTTCAGGAGGCCAGCAACGAGTGGAAGATTATGGATCTGTTCTCTGAAATGCATTTAGAGGTTCACGACAGACAGGGAAAGACGGTTCTTTCTTCTATAGCTGTTACCTCCACTCTTCCAGATTGAGTTCGAATGAGGCAGCTATCATACTCAGAAGGTCTAGTCCTACGGGAGGATGTGTTAGGTGGAGACCCTGCTCCGGGGTGGACAGTGGGCGATGATGAGGTGTTGCATTTTCATGGCCGCGTATGGGTTTCAACAGACATACGTGAGGAGATGATGCAGGAGTTTCATGCTTCGTCTTGGGAAGTTCATCCTGGTATCACAAAGATGTATCGATACTTACGTCATCAGTATTGGTGGCCGGGTATGAAGAAGGATGTGGCTGGTTTTGTTATACGGTGTTCCACCTGTCAGCAGGTGAAGGTAGAGCATCAGTGACCAACAGGGATTTTGAAATAGTTACCCATTCCTGAGTGGAAATGGAATGATGTTGTGATGGACTTCGTGACAGGTTTACCGAGACCGCCTCGAGGGAATGATGCGGTTTGGGTTATAGTGGACAGGCTCACAAAGGTTGCACATTTCTTACCGATCAAGGATACCTTCCATTTGGATGAGCATGGGAGGTTGTACATTTGTGAGGTGGTATGACTTCGTGGGGTTCTGAACACTATTGTATTGGATAGGGACGCCCGCTTTACTTCACATTTCTGGTAGGGGATACAGAGGGCTTTTGGTACACAGGTACTTCTGAGTACAACTTACCATCCCTAGACAGATGGCCAGTCAGAGCACACGATTCAGGTGTTGGAGGACATGTTATGGGCATGCGTCCTTGATTTTGTAGGTTCTTGGGAGAAACATATACCTCTGGTGGAGTTTTCCTATAATAATAGTTTTCAAGCAACTATTCAGATGGAACCTTACGAGGATTTATACGGTAGGCCGTGTCGATCACCCTTTTGTTGGCTGGAGGCAGGAGAGGCAGTTATGATAGGACCTCATCTTGTTCGGGAGACCACAGAGCAGGTGGAGTTGATTCGGAAGAGGATGGATATTGCACAGTCTTGGAAGAAATCCTATGTTGATCAGCGGAGGTGACATTTGGAGTTCCAGGTCGGAGATTAGGTTTTCCTGCGTGTTACCCCAAGGTTGGGACTTAAGAGGATTAGGAGACAGGGGAAGCTTTCACTGAGATACGTCGGGCCGTTTGAGGTTCCGGAGAGAGTCGGGCTGGTTGCTTACAGGTTGCAGTTACCTCATAGGTACCAGGCTATGTACGACGTCTTCCATGTTTCTCAGCTTCGACGGTATTTCTTAGACCCATCTCATGTTTTTGAACCCGAGGATATTGAGTTGGAGGAGGATGCATCATTCGAGGAGCATCCTATAAGGATTTTTGATCATAGTTCAAAGGTACTCTGTGGTCGATCTGTTCCTCTATTACGGGTGCTATGGCAGCACGGCCGTGTACAGGACGAGACTTCGGAAAGGGAGGCCGATATGCGATCACAGTTGCCAGAGTTGTTCGAGGTTTCTTCTTCATCACCTTGTTAGGGAAATTCGGGGATGAATTTCTTTAAGGTGGGAAGTTTGTAAGAACCCGGATCTTCAGTTTCAGGTACGGATCTCTTTTATGGGATTTTTAAGGAAAAAACGGAGAATCTGAAAATTTTCAGAGTACACGTCATGTACTTTATAAGTACATGTCGTGTACTTCCATGCCACTCAAGGCCGTGTGCTGGTCGGGTCATGGCCACACACACCACTATGTAGGGGTTATGTGGAGGCCACTTAATGCAAAGTACAGAAAAGGCGAGTACACACCATGAACTCAAGATGTATGTGCCGTGTACTTTCTTTTTATTTCATTAAACAGACCGGGGTCGCATCTAATGCTCATAAACATCTTCTTCTCTGCCTATCTCCATCGAGAGTGTCTGAGGAGGATGATTCTCCTCCGAGCCACCAATCCATCACTGGTTATCTGAATCGAACACCATCAGTTGCAATAGAATCACAGCGGTGAGTTCTTGGTTCGTCTTTGGCATTATTTCCTGATTCTTCCTCTCGTGTAAGTTATCTGAGGTTTAAAATTTTAGAGGTTTTTGCAGATCTACTCCATTTTAGGCTGATTCACAGGCCGAGGTTCAATTATATCGATCTTCGAGTATCGAGGTAGGTGGTTTGTTTCCCTACGTTTAATGTCTTTGAGTTTTGGTTTCAAAAGTGTCGGATACCCATGTATCGGGTATCCCGGGTTAGGGATTTTGACTCCATTGTTTAATTTCCTTAGATTGCTTGGTTGCTTGAGGTTAATTGATAGTAATATATGATTGTTTGAATGTTTGAGGATCACCCCATGGATGTTTCCCTTTTTTTGGTTGTTTACCATTGTTTGGCTTAGGTTGCCCGTGTGGCAGACCTTATTGCTTTGATTGAATGCCTTTATATGGTTGATTGCATGTATTGCTTACTATTTATATGCTTTTGATGCATTGTAGCTGTTATCCAAGTAGTTATTTTAACGTACTTAGGGTTGCTATGAATCATTTACGTATGATTGCTTTTACTCAGGGATGCGGGAACCTGTTGTAGTCTGACCATAGGGGGAATTGACGTTGAGTGCTTCCTCAGAGGGCCAGTTTAATTATTACCACTACGAGACCATAAGGGGGATTGACTTTTTGATCCCTCAGAGGGTCTGATAATTATCAAATCGAGAATAAAGGGGGAATTAGATGTAAGTGCTTCCTTAGAGAGTCTGTGGTATCGCTACAAGACCATAAAGGGAATAGACGATGAGTGCTTCCTCAGAGTGTCTTTGCCTTTGTTTGAATACTTGACCATAAGGGTCTGCCCGCGTGATCCACTCAGAGGGTCAGTGTAATTTATATATTGTTGGTTGGTTGTGATGATTCCACCAATCCAATTAACAAGCTTGGGTTTTTTACTGCTTGTTGTTTAGGTAGTCTGCTGAGATACCTGTTGTGTTACTTGTTATGCCTTGGAGTCATAGAGCTGTTTATTAGATTCCTTGGTTGATAATTAAATGATTAAGTAAAATTAATAAATAAATGTGAATGGATATTTGTAGGGTTGTTTACTTTAGTGTACTCCTGTTTCTATGCTGCATTTATTTCCATTACTTTTTCTATATTTCTCATTGATAGTAGGGCACAGATCTTGTGGTGGTTTCCTACTGGGATTAGTCTCACACCCTGTTTGGGTCCTGCTTTTTGGCCTAAATAGGTTATATGGTTACAGGTGTGGATAGGGATTGTGGACCTTCTACCTCAGGTGCTTGATTGCTGGTTAGATCTGGAGAGCATGGGACCGAGCTTACGCTCGTGATGCTGCTAGAGTTGCGGTTTACTTTTTGTACTTGGGTTTCAGTTGTATTTCAGCACGTTTTTTTGTTTACTGCTTTCCATAGATACATGTACCATGCTGCATCATCATTATTATGTTATACATTGCTTCCGCTGTTTAGTTTCAATTGTTGTATGTTGTTTACTACTTCCGCTATTGTTTATTATTCCCTTATGCTGCATACTTTACCGAATGAGGGCATAGTTTCCCCACTGACTCACCAAGGCCCTCGCTGGTAGTCGGCAGCCTCTGGCATTTGGGGAAACGCACTTGAGGTCATGTGGCGAACCGGGTACAGGGCACCAGTTGAGTGGCTCCAGATTCGGGTCTTTACAAGTTAAGGTATATAAATCCCTAAAAAAATAATTTATAGAATGTTTTGTAACATATTTTAGTTCTTTTACCCCTTTTATTTACCCTTTTACTATTTTTACTTTTAATGTGGTAACTAATTTTTAAAAAAGTAATTTATTTTTATACCTATAAATAAAATGAACCTTATAAGATAATTTGGAACATGTGATTCCAACAGTTAAATTCATTTTATTAGATACAAATTCAAAAAATAGATAAAATTAATTTTGAAATTAAAAATGTATAACAAATTAAAAACAGTTTTAGGGAAAAATATGAGTTATGTTTTAAAATGTTAAACATAGGTTTGTAAATAAGACTTAATAATTATAAATATATAATTTTACTTATAAAAAATAATTGTTCAATAAAATTGTTTCATAAATTTTAATTTATGATTATATCTTAATAATGTGATAAAAGTCACAATATTTATAAAAATGGTAGTTTGTACTATTAACCAAAAAATCTAGTTTTTTAGAAAAATTACAAAAATTCATACTAAGATATTTTTGTTATGATAAATATAAAAATGAATTTCACTTTTTCAAATTCAAATTGTTAAATTTATTAATTTAACTTCTAAATAGAATCATATAATGTACATAAAACATCATTTTTTGGAAACCATAGTTTTTCAAATATCAACCATTATTATTATTTTATGTCAATTTCTAATTAAACTAGTGTTGATATATTACTAATATAAATTATTTATACTGAATATTATTATTTTACTAAAATATAAATTAAAATTGAATAAAAAGGAAATTATTAGTAAAATACACTATTAAGAATAAAATGTACTTATTATTATTAATTTCCTAATGATAAATATTGGATTATTTTTAATTCATATACTTATGTATATTATAAATACATTTCATTGAAATAATTCTTTACTAGTGATTAGTTTTATTAAGATAAAGATACACAACTCTTATAAAAAATAGTTCTTTGAAAAGTATCCCTTTTATATTAATTAATCTTAACATAAATACAAATAAAATTTAATATTTATATTTTAGTAATTTAATTTTATCAATATATTTATAATAAAATATTTTTTTTATAATTTTTTCAAATCGATAATTGATAATAATATTTTTGACACATATAATCATTTATAAAATACAATGTTTTAATTAAATATTATATTTTTTCCATTATTTATTATTTATAATATTATAATTTTGTCTAACAATACACAACATCAGTATACCTACTGGATACATTTATATACAACAAACATATCCCCAATAAATTTATCTCCAACAACTATATTTTCAATGACAATATTTCCAATGACCATATTTATAATGGCTATATTTCCTTCTTATATATATATATATTGAGATCATTAAACCAATTTATTCACTTATTTCACAACATACCTATAATAGTTTTAATTATTAGACTTATTTATATAGTTTTTATTGATGTTATGATCTTCATGGTGAACCACAAGGGTAAATATTATATTTCCATTGTATTTTTATGGGCTTTTGCATTTATATTACTTGTTTTTTTATTATTGTTTCTAATTATATCATCATAATATTTATTAATATTTACTTTTCATTAAAATATTTTATCTCAAAAGAATTAATAATAGTTTTCTTTGGTTTGGTGTTTTTTTAAATGAACTATTCCGTGTATTATTTATCTAAATAAAAATTGATACTAAAATCTCAAGGTGTTGTAGTCTACCTCTTTAAATAAATTTCTTTCTGAAAATTTTGATTTTCACTCACTTATAGAAATAACTAATGGTGTCCATAATATAGGCATGACTCAAGAAAAAAATTTCTAATGAGATATCAACCGTAATAACTAGGTAAGACTAGAAAAAATAATAGGTATATCCCCAATAATGAGTTTCTCTAAAATATTATGAGCTAAACACCACTCATGATTGGGTATTAAGAATAATATAGAGAGTTCATAGTTATCCCTTCACTAATATATGATCATCGGTTAATTTGAAATATAAAAGGTGATTTCACTATTTTGGTAATCAGTATGGAGTTTATGTGAAGATAGCCAATACCTTCCCAAAATTATATCTAGTTCAAGGAATAATAATAATATTTTATTAATTTACATTCATAAAGAAATAAACATGGGATATAATAATTATATTACATGAATTTGTCTCAGATAATTCAATATAAAATAATTATGTTGGTGATTTTATGATCTTATAAAAATTAATTTATATACTAGAGTGGTTAGTACAAGATTCCAATTAAACAACCACCAATATATGGTGGAACATAAGTGTAGCTTAATTATCATGATCCACTTTCCTGGTAGTTATTGTATAGGTTCTACCTTGTTCCCTGGTCTTAGAGGTTGTTTATGTTTATTATCCTCATTATCTTGTGGGATAGAGAAACAATTTTCATAATTCAAAAACTCATTGCATTTAAAGCATTAAAGGATGAGTGGATGATTAGTCAAGACCTTTATACCTTCCAATATATTGTATAACCTATTTATATATATTCAAAAATCATGACCTCTATGGGAAATCCTTCCACAAATAAAATTATTTCTTATTCCTTCCATACATTCCCTTGGGTGATTCCCACCACATTATTTACACATAGGAAGTTGAATCTTCTTTCCCCTAGTGTCATTTTTATCTAAACTTCTATGAAAGTCAATCCTTCACTTTTTTAGTGATTCTGAGAATTTTTTTTGGTTAATGTTCCTAATCATAACTCATGATATCTAGGTGATAATAGCCACAATATTTTTAGCACCATCATCTATCCCATTTGCTTTCTTATTAGGAGAGTCATTGTATTTCCCATTATATCCTTGTTTAACTTGATTTCAAATTTCTCTAGACATTACATAAATAAAGTAATGCTTAAACATGATAATAATTAAGTTAATAAATTTATAAATAGAAACTATAAACTTAGAAGAGGTATATTATAAATGAAATTCAAAACCTAACTTATGAATCTATAAATTTCAATCTTGGATATATGTGGTAACATTCCTATTAGGTACCCTATCCTAAAAATATATATGAATCCATCATAATAGATTGTAAATAGTATGTGAATTACTAATGAATATCCCTTGATAGTGTCAAACCAGGTTTGTAGTTAGTCTCACTTTGTCATGAACCAAGTAAAGATCAAGATAATACTCAAACAATCCTTTTCTAGATTATTACCCTAAGGTGCATCTATGCCCAACCCTATATCCACCTATTTGTATCCAGACACGAATGTAATTTATAGGAAACCATACAATCTCTAATTTACTATAATTTTAGGTTGTTATCCTATAATTATAAATATCCCTAGTGTTTTTAATAATTTCCACTTTTTCTAATTCTAAATAATTACTTAATTTGTCCGAAAAAATAACTAAACCCTAATTTGATACAAATTGATATGAGCAAAACTGCACCCTTGGGTCTAGTGTAAAAAACAATACATTCTGGCTTCAATTCCAAGTGATTTCACTCAAGATAATTTTTAAAATGTCACCTAAAAATGAATTTTTTATTATTAACCAAATAAAAAATCTTTATAGAAAAATATTAAAAATTAATTCTATGTTAATATTTTTATTCTGAATCTAAAAAATCTCATTTTTTTAAATTCAAATTCTAAAAAAATTTAATTTAACATTAAATTGGAAACATAAAATATGGAGAAAATTGTTTTATAGGAAAATAACATTTTTCAAATTATTAACTATTCTTATTGTTATTTACTATTAATTTCAAATTAAATTTTTGTTAATATATTGTTCGAATAACAAATTGAACCATAATATAATAGTTTCTATAAATAAAATTGTGTAATAAATAAAAAATGAAACTTTTAATAAAATAAATTTTTAATCATAAAATTAATGTATTCTTATTACTTGCCTCGTATAACTGTTGGATCGTTTTTAATTTATCACCATATATATATATTCAATATATTTAATTGGAATAATTATTTTGTGGTGACTCGTTTTATTAGGATAAAAATTCACAAAACATTTAGAAAATTTGTTCTTTCAAAAAAATACCTTTATATTAAATGATAAATACCCAAATAAAAATAAAATTAAATATTTATATAATAATCATGTAATTTTAAAAATATCATGACATTAAAATATTACTTTTAATTTTTGGATATCATTGTTTGATAATAATATTTTTAACACATAAAAAACTTTAGAATTAAAATTTTTAATGAAATGTTATTATTTTGTTTTATTGTATATTATTTTCAATATTTAAATTTATTATTAATAATAAAAAAATCAGTATACCTAATGGATGAATGTATATATAATGACCATATATTTAATGATAATATTTCCAATGACTATATTTATAATATTTAGATTTCATTCATGTATATATTTATCCTAATATAATTCATCCCATTTTCACTTATTTCTCAAAATTCCTATAATTGGTGTAGTGCTCAACATATTTCCATAGTTTTGATTGTGGTTATTATTTTAATGGAGAACAATTAGAATAAATATTATATGTTCATTTTATTTTTTTATACTTTTTCATTTATTCTTCTTGTATTTTTCTTATTGTTTCTTACTTTTGCATTGTCATAATGTATTAATATTTGTTTTGATTTTTAATATTTTATTTCAATAATAATTATCATGTATTAATTTATTTATTTTATGTTTTAAACAAACTATTAAACATAGTGTTTTTTTAAGTGAAATCAAATCTAATATATTTGGGTGTTGCAGAGCTTGTGCATGGTTAGAAGAAATTGTGTGAGATAACTCTATGCAGTGTTGTAGTTTTTATAATTGGTTTTTTCATTATTGGTTCTTAGTTTAAAAAATCAAGTTGTTAAACCATGTGAGTGTGTTGTGATTATGTAGTTCCAGTTTCATGGTTTGAGCATAATTTATGGCACTGTGTGTCCTAACCATGAAAGATTCCCAATTTTAGAAAAATGTGAAATTTAATGTTTCCACCATAAATTAAAAACTCTATCCTTCATATTTCTCACCCATTTCATTCAGTGAGGGATAGGAAAATAAGGGGGGGTCCACCCCTCCTCTCTTCTTAAGATTTTAACCCTCCTCTATCGATTTTGGTTGGTTCCTCTAAGGTAAATCCATCATCTTCTCATATTCATCTCTTATATCGCTTCCTCCTCTATTTTTTCTCTTAGTTTTCTTTCCTAACATAAATACTAGGGGATTTTTTGTCATATTTAGGGTTAATGGATAGTATAACCTTAGGGTTTTGGTTTTTAGGGCTTGTGGAGGGTGTGTCCATTATTAGGTGAGCATTCTCCATTGGACATGATGAATTTTGTCTTAGTTCATCATAATCATAGACAGGTTTTTTTAATAATTTTCTTTAATCATAATGTAATTATATTATTATTTATTTTTTAATACTTTTTTGGTTAAATAAAATCTATATGTTATAGTGGTTATGGTTTTTATAACTGATTTAAGGTTTTTTTACTAGAAATAAATTTTTTTTAATGTTTTTTTTATTTTTAAAGTATTTTTTGAAAGACCAAGTGTTTTAAAGAAATTATTAATAGTCTTATTTAAAAAATTGATGATAAATTTTATCTTATCCCATTTGGGTCATACATAAATGGAAATTATGTTTTTACAATGGATTCTTAGAAGTAATTGATTGGATTTCTTTAATGGTCTAAAAATAATATGAGACTTTATTTTTAAATTATTTTACATGTGGTTGTCTATTATTTAGATTCATAGAACATTTTTAAGTGTTATCAAGGAATGTTTTAAATGAGCTTTTGGGTGGTATGAAATGGTATGGCATCATAAGCTAGTTTTTAAAGAAATACTTGCATGAAACTTGTAAATGAGTTGTTTTAAAACATGTTATACCCTTGAATTTGTTATTTAAAGTGTGGATTGATAACCCCAAGTGGGATATTATGATTGTTTATGTTTATTAATGCTTATAAATATAAAAAGGTGTTGTTTCATGATAGGGTTTTTGAAGTGAGATGCGTGATTTATTTTATTGTTTTATTATTTATCATGTGAGAATTCGTTGGTTTTCTTGTTTGATCACTTTCATTGTGTTATACCATCGGACCCTAGGTCTCTAATAGAAGGTATGGATGTGTGTTACCCAAGTGTGGTTTTTGCACACTATCTAGTATTCTATGAGTGTTGCACCATCCTATGGGTGTGTTTTATACTTACTGTCCCAAAAGGTGTTATGACTAATGTTTTGGTTTCTCTTTGGGGGACTCTAGAGAGGAATGAAACAAGGAAAGGAAGTATAGTATCATTAATTTTATATCCTAGAGAGTTTACCATGATACCATCATTACATTTAAGACTTTTTAGGGGATTTATTATATTCCATGTTGGTATCCTTAATCCTTGGTTTTTTTTAGGATCCAATGTTAAATGTTCATTTTCTTAAGCGCTATTAGAATCTTGGTGGTCATTCATGCTCATGATCATCTTTATTTTAGTTTTTTTTTTCATCCAAACTGATATGTAAATGATTTTAAAAGGTTTATATAAAAACTAAAGTGTTATATGATTTTAGAAAGTTGTTTGATAAATGTTTAAGTAAAGGTGAAAATGGGTTGTACTAATTTTTTTATGAATTTGTCAAAGGATACTCTTGCTATGATTTGAAAGGGTTTTAAAGGAATTTTTTTATTATACCATTACTTAATTTAAGAAGGGTTATGTGTTTTTTATAGTGATTAATGAAATATTATTTTGTTATTTTTAGAAAAACATGTGGAAAAATTATTTTCTATTTTTGTTTCAAAATTGTATTAATGAAATAGCTTTTGAAAGGAAATTTCACAAAACTCATTGGTGAAATACCTACTGGGCATATTTATCTTACACCCTACATTCACCATTGGCGTATTAATATCTTATGTTTTCTTTAAATTACCCAATATATGGTCTCTATCAAGGTTTATACATTGGTTGGTCCATTTACGGACTTGTTGAGAGACCATGGTTCACACATAGTCGTTTTTTAGTGGTTCACATTTTTCCTATTGCAATTTTATTTTGGGATGGTTGTGTGTTGGAATTGAATACCTAGACCTTTATTTTGGATTTAATTTTGGTTATAATGAATATGATTTATTTTTATTATTTACTTTATAATTTTATTTGAATCACTTGTCCTATTTATATTGGATATTTTTATTTAATGGCATAGAAGTCCAATAAATTTATTAGTCATTCCAAATTTTTTGGTGGGATCTTAGTTTTGGTTATTATTTATGTAATGGTGAAACCATTAAAAATATTTTGTTATTAGAACCATGAAATATTTTATAGCTCATGGGAATTTGGAATGCCCTTTGGGGTCAGTGGAATATTGAGTTAGGTGGCATGTCAAGTCATCTCTGGGAATGTTCATTACAAAAAATTGTGTTTAATAACTCTTAGTAGCATAAATTTCTAGAAGTTATAGATATTTTACACTATGATATTAAATATCTACTTTATTATGCATAATATCTCCCATTTCATAATTTATATCTCATTATATAAGGATTGTAAAATCCCTGAGATGTGTAAGAATAAATCTATAATAATATAAAGAAAAAACTATGAAACATAAAAATAACTCATAGTATAAAAAAAATTAATCTGGTGATACTTAATATTAAATCCATATCTTCAAATCATACATAAGAGTAAATTCAACAATATATAAGATTATTTATGATATTATAGAGAATAAATAATAAGTATTTTGGATTATATAAGACTAACTTTGATGATGTGTATGAGTACCATGTGGAGGATATATAAGATCCTTATGAATGTCACATATGATTAGAATGTGTTCCCAAGTGAAATTTAATATTAATAATGATTTTTATATTATGATACTCAATGTTAAAAATGTTATAATACCACATATTTAAGATATTATTTAAGGTGATATTTATACTTAGATTTAAAGTAAATATTTTTCCATGAGCTTGACTTTTCACCACAATTATTATTTATTGTAAACATGTATTTGTGGAAAATAAGAAGCTAAAAAATGAAATTTTAAAGAAGAATATGAAAATTATTTAGTGAAATTAATTAATGATAGCATGATGTTATGTTCAGATCCATGAATGACATCACAGTATTTTTGAATAGGAAGATGATTTTTGTTTCGTTGAGAATCAATTCTATATAATTTATTCGAATTTTTTTTAACTATTTCAAATATAATGATTATATAATAGATTTTATGTGAAATGAATATAAAATATTAAAAAAATATCCTCATAATATATGATATGTATATTAATAAATGATAAGGTGAGATAGTAAGGAAGAGATTATGTGAGTGATTCACCAATATCAAGAATATAGAGTTAGAAGATGATAGCCCAATGAGATTATTGTATAGAAGAATAAGAAGAAAATTAGATTCTTTAAGTATAATGGAAACTTGTGATTTTATATTTTATCATTCTTAATGAAGATTATTTTATGATATTACGTAATAATTGTGTTCTTTTTTGAACTAGTTAGTTCCATAATTTTAGATTGTTCAAGGATATTCCCTTGCTCATAGATTTATCCTGATAATAAAAAGAGGAGAAGTGTTTGAGGGATAAACCCATCATACATCAAAGATTTATTAATCCATATTATAGGACAACCTTGTTAAAAAATCATTTTCCTTCTTATTTAACTTATATACTATGTAAGTTGATATTCTGTTATGGAACAAGAATGATATTGGTTGTGCTTAAAATAATGAAAATTTACTCACACTGATTCATCCCCTCTCAGTATTGGGAATCATCCAAGTGATCCAAAATATTAGTATCAGATCCAAGGTCCCCTCTTAAAGATATATATTCAAAGTTGTTATATAGCATCAAAACTCATTCAATTAAAATAGAATTCAAACATTTGGTGGAAAAGGTATTCATACTTGGAAGGAAAAAATGGTTACATATCTTCACCATCTTGGACTTGATATCCTTGAGTTTCCAATTCATGGTTTTATAGTACCATGTGAGAGTGTTTTATTGTCCTAATATGATAAAAATAATTTTTATAGTGACGAGAATGAATGTAATGTTTTGATATCATCATTATCTGAGAGAGGTATAAAAAATTATGGGATGAAAAACTCAAAAATAGATATGAAAAAATTCATAACATCTATGGAGGATACAAGAATTTAAAATAAGAAAGTTTATAACTTTTTAAAATATAATTTAATGATATAAGAATGAAAAAATATGAATATATTAATGATTTATTTACTATTATTAACCTGATTTTTAGTACTATCCATGAATTCGGATAAACTCTTAAAGAATAAAATGTTGTGAATAAATTAATGAGAATTTTCCCATAAATTATTTTTTTTAAATCACATCTTAGTAATTTTTGGGTTTTGTTTGTTGAAATATATGATGGAGATTGTTTCCCCAGAGGTGAATGTTTATGATCAAATGATATTTTGAGAGTTTTGTTCAAATTAGTGAAAAATATCTTCATCATGGATTAAAACACACCATGGTGAATTCATCCTAGCTGGGTTGAAAATGATTATGGCTAGAGTTGGTGAATACTCTTACAGTTTGTGGGAATTTTGATATGGGAAGTCACATATGTGAAATAGAAAAACCTCTACATGCATGTTAGTGATCATGGTGTGTGAAAAATGACAAATAAAAATACACCACAACATTTTTGGGTTGTGGTGTATTTGGTGTATACCTATACAACATGAGGTAGTACACCATAGATGTGGATGAGATTGTAGTAGTACTCAAAATAATAAAGATCCAACACAGTTTAGACTACATCATGTCATTGGGTGTGGTGTTATGGAAATCCACCTATGAAACATTGGGAGACTATCTATAGTAATGGATAAATTCATGGCGTTGTTTTGTTTTAATAAAATCATTAATACCACTACACCATGTTGAAAATGGTCATGGAGTTTTGTTCCCCTTCATGGAACACAACTTAAGGAAGCCTTCCTTTGAAAAGTTTCTTGCAGTAGTTGACTATGAGCATCATGCTTAGTGTTTTGAGGTCCAAATGGGAAATAATGTGTCATAAAACTATGTTGTAAGACATATTAGAGGTCAAGTTAGTAAATTTGAAAAATATGCATTGAGACTATCATTTATTTTATGGAAAGTGTAACTATAAATTTATGGTCTGGTTTTGGTAAGTTTTAAATTCCTTAAACTCTATGCATTCAATGGTGTGGAATGTATTCACATTGAAGAGTGTATTTAAAATAGGATCCATTTATAGATGATTGGGATAAAAAAATAGAGGTAGAGAGAATGGAATTTCTACATCACTCTAGAAATTAAGAGGTTGATTCCAAATATCATCTATAAAGAAAAGGTAAATTATTGAGGTTTTTAAAGAACATGATTTTTCTATAGAAGTTTGACCTGATGGTTCTGAAGAAAAGCATCACATATGTTGTATAATTTCAAAACTATTGTTTTAAGAATAAGAAAAAGATTACATAATGATGAATAGTGAGTTCCCTAGTCCTATAGAGTAGTGAATTTATAAATGTTCATGGTAGTGAACTGGGAGGGTCAATGAGACTACTCCAAGCATGTAAAAATTGAAGTAATGAGATTTTATTATGTTTCGTTCGCATGAAAATTTTTGTACATTATCCAAGAAATAGACTAGTGTTGGTGAACAAATTAAAATCATTTGTTTAATTTACTAAATTATTCTATCTAGAGATAAGGAAAGGGAGATATTGAATTATACCTTGTTTTGAGAGAAATAGATCAAAAATCAAGTATCATACTAGAATACCCTGATTCACCCCCACTCTTAGGGTATATTCCATGATAAAGGACCAATAATTGGTATCAAAGGGTTGGTGTTTGGGGTGACTTTTCACTCTATATCTTAATCTCAATATATATATATATCCCTCAACATCATGGTGAAACTTTTCAACCAAAAAGGAAATCCTATATTTGAAGGTAATAATTTTCAATTCTAGAAGATTTGTATGCAATAATATTTCTGATATATGTGAATGGAAATTTATAGGGCTTCAATGTATGTTGTTTCTTTGAGATAATAAAAAATTAATATTTATTAGAGAATGATCATAAAGAATAGAATGTGGATGAAAAAGAAATTAATTCTTTAAGAAGTGCATTAGAAATCCCATCTACACAAAGGCAATGTCATGTAAAACCTCTCATGTCATGTAGAGAAAACCATAGAATATCTATTAAGGAGATTAAAAGGTTAATGAGTAAAAGTAACAGTTTCTATAAAATAAATGTGTGTATTTTATAATGAGTACAAATGAGATTATAGATTCCTTTTTCAATAAGCTAAATTATCTTGTTGAAGACATGTGTAGTCATGGTGAGGATCTCAAAGATGATGATATGTTGAAGATAATTATGATAATAATTTATCCTCGGTTCAATGAAAAGGTATCGATTTTAGAAGGTAAATATACAAATTAAATCTCTCTAGATATCTTTCAGAGAACTCTTTTTTTACATGAGATGAGTAATGAAGGAAATTAGTCCAAGGTGAAAGAAAATTATCAAGAAGTATCTTTTAAAGAAATAAAGAAACTCATTATGATGGAAGGTTAAAAAGAAAAATAAGTTTATGTGATGATTTCATTTTTTTTATATAGCCTTATAAGATAAATATTAACGTTTAAATGTAAGCTTCCACTTTCCTTTTTCAAATATTAAAAACTGGTACATCTTCAGGATAAATGTTCCAAAAAAAATTAAATGGATGATGAGGAAGATATTAAGGGAAAGAAAAGGGTTTTCCAAAGGAAAAATTTTCTATCAAATGAATATTAAAACTTTATTGAATTTAAGTTAAATATATTCAATATTAAGTATCTAGATTAATATTAAATTTTATTTATTGCACAAGACAATGATAGTTATGCCAAAAATGATTTAGATGGAAGAGTTGATGTTCAGGTTTAACACGATTATGCCCTCGAAGAAAATGATTTTCTGAGGGCCAAGAAAAAGAATGATACTATAGCTTTTCCTGAATATAAACTAAATTTATATAAATAATATTGATATATTTTATAATTTTTAACACCCAAAAATTTTATGATATATTAATAAATTCGATTTCTTTGATAGCTTATGATCCATGTAACTCTGAGTCTAAATGAACTATAATATAATATACCGTTATAAACTACATATTAAATTGGTAAAGTGAATAGGAATAAAAACATTTTAAAATTGTGTTTAAAGGTTTTAGATAAATAAAATTTATTGATAAAAAAATAAATAATTTTTTATTAAGGTTTTTATATGCATCAAAAATAATTGTTTCCTCAAAAATGGTATTATTGCTTTTTGTGAGTAGATAATATAATACATTTTTTCACTTTAATAAAATTTATTTTAAAAAATTAATATTATTTTTTAAATCATCATATCAAAATAAACTAAGGGGGTTTTTTTGGTTTTGTTATAAAATGATTGATTTTTCAGAAAACAGTGAAAAATATAGATTTTTCAAATATTGTCATTTCATTTCATCAAATAAAGTAGTTTAAAAGTCCCATTATATATTTGGATTTTGTATTAAAGAGAAATATGATCCATTTATATTAATATAATATAATTAATTCCATTTTAATCCAAAATATTCATTATTTTGATATAAGTTAATTTTTATGCTTAAGAATACATTTTTCTAAAAACAATTTTTCACTATGTTTTATGCATTTATATTGAAATATATTTCATACAATTCTATGAATTGAATCTTGAAACATTTATACCATATTTTTAATCATGTGGTTTAAATTGTATAAATATATTCCTTTTTATTTTTTTTCATTATGAATAGTTTTCGTGGTAAATAATTGTCACCTTAGTAAGGGTAAAATGACTAAAACTGGGTTAAAGACATGATATATGGTCTCAAAATCAACCAAAAACCCACCTTTATTTCAATTTATGGAATTAAAATGTACTATATACATCTAAAATTCTAATATATGTTATTTTTATTCCACTTTTTCTTGATAATAAAACTAATATTATATTAATTAAAGAAAATTGCAAAATGTCACTCTTTTCAATTTTATATCTATAAAAAAATTCATAAGGATAAAAATAGTTTGGGTTATAAATGTTAATTTTAAATAATTATATTTATTTTTTATCATATAAATTTATTTATAATTTTTAGTGATTTAATAATTACCTTATGCTAACACAATGCTAACCCAGAATTTATTCAATAAATAGAAGAATATTTTTTAAAAAAATAATAAATGTAATTAAATTCAGGTGAATTATAATAGACCATGAATTTTTATATTAATATAAAATATTATTTATTTTTTAATGTTCTATATTTATAATTAACTTACAATATTCATGTCTTTAAAGTCAGATTAAATAAATAGTATGAAAAATGACATTAATGATGTTTTTTGTTAAATAATATTCTATTAAACTATTTAAAAATCATCTTATTTTTTAAAGAGTTCAATTATGATTATAAATAGTCTAAAATTTTACCCATTTTCCAATTAGGATCTAATTTTTAACTTATACATAAAATTATAAACCTTTATGATTGAAAAAGTCATTATCGTAGTTAAAGTTGAAATCAGTTAATGAAGGGATTAAACCAAAATATATGGTTTAAAATGAACCTAAAACCTATATAAATTTCATTGGTGATGATATTTTTACCTTATACTCTTTTTACTAAAATATATATTCATTTGTGTTAATTTGAATTGATAATTACTTAAATTATATTAAAATCCTTTTAGTAATTCCAAGTCTATCTTTTCCCTCCTTTATAAAAGGACATACCTTCTCCCTTTTCATTAAAAAAAATTAGGAATATATCTAGACCATAACATGAATAATTATATTCTAAAATTCCCTATCCATGATACATAAGTTCTGGTATTCTTAAAATACCAATCAAATTTTCCTTAAAAATGAATCTAAAGTTAGTCTACCGAGGAAGAAGTAATTGTCTTACCCAGCATCGTTGAATTTAATTCATCTTAAACCTATTCTAAATCTATGGTATTCATCATAAAAAATATATTAATTATTCTAAATATAATAAAATGTTATTATGATTATGTTCCCACCAATATCCACTATTTATTTCATCAAATGGGACGTGAAAGTATCCCTCATACATAAGTGTGGACTACAACCTCCACGCATCGATACAATTCATTTGACATCACCATTTTTCATGGATGGTCATTATGATAGGTTTAATGTTTATATATGAAATTATTAATATTAGTATTATTCTATAATTATAATATGATATCTACCATCTCATATTCATATCTATTGGAAAACGATAACATCACTCATGCTTATGTGTGGACTACCACCTCCATGAAGCGATGTGTTTTATTTTTTTATTATGATTTAAATGGATGGTGATAATGATAAATTTAATGAATATATATTATATATATAATATAATAATGATTCTATAAAATTTAACTTTAATTTAAATTTCTTTATTTTCTTTCTTCGAAGAATGAAAACATCGTTCATGTGCATGTATGACCAACAATCTCCAAGAATGGTGTCATTCATTTTTATATCTCTAACTTCTGTGAATAACTATATATATATAATGAATATTTTTGATATTTATATCATGATAAAATTTATATATATTATGGAACCATGATCAAAGAATAAGGACTGTAATTTCCAAACTAAAACTCGCATGAAAAATGTAATAGATAACACCAAAAAATGATGATTTTAATAAATAATTATAAATAAAAAGGTATTGGAATGTTATAAAAGGATAATATATGATATTATAAGTATTTATATGTTTCTTTATATAATTATAATAAATTTTAATTTATTATACATGAGGTTAAAATCAATCATTTGGTGATTTAAAACTTGAGGTAAGGGATTTATGTTATAATATCATTGCTTACATGGATTATTTGTGATTAAGTTTTCGATGATGAAATTTTATGATCTATCATTCAATAAACTCATAAATTTTATTACACTATGGTTATTTCTAGATATTAAAATTTTTCCTTTCCTTTTTTTATATTTATGTACTCAAGATACTGAAAGAGTATTTTTAAAGACAGCTAACTTTATTTCCTTATTCGATTGAAAATATTTTGTCTTCCATATTCGTATCTCCAAAAATTGATTTAAATAAAGTTTTTAATATTCTCCTATGATTGATTATAATCATTTTTTCCTATTATATTAATATTAAAAATTGTTTTAAAAGGAGTATTATTACCATTTTATGAATGATGTACTTTTGAATTTTTACTAAAAATGTGAAAGGAATCTTTGTTTTAACAGACACGGTAAGAATATAATTTCCCACTGTCATGAATAATCAAAGTTTTAAAGCTTATATGAAAATTTTCAATGTTATTTTTAAAGAAGTTGTTTTCTTTAATATTTGGGAAACTTTTGGATTTTTATAAGTGATTTCTAAGTGAAAATGGTATTTTTCCTCAAGAAATCTTTGTGTGATCTTTTAAAGGTATTTTCAACTATGATTGCTCCCATCAATGGTACTAGGGATATGATCCAATGATATCATATTTATTATTCATATAGATGGTATATGGTGATGATTTATTGATGCTTCATATTTTTATTCATAATGGATAATTTTGGATTTGTAAGGCATCTTGAGAATAAATTATATTGAACATTCAAAATATAAGGAATTCATAAGATGTGAAAGTGATGGGTGGGGCCCACTTATTGATATACCCTCAATGCATCGATTGGTCTTATAAGGAAAAATAGGTTGGTATTATGTACAGACCGATGATGCAAGATCATTTCATAATAGTTAGTTATTTGTTGTATGAATACCCATATAATGATAATGATGTGGTTAAGAGGACTTGACAGAAAGATAATGTCTTAATTGAGAGGCCTTAAGGGTAAGATTACTTATTTTTTGGATGAGAGGACTTGATAATGAGTGCCTAGAATTATGAATTTCCATTATTAAGAATTCAGTTTTCATTATCCATGTGTTTTCTATGTTTTTATTATCCATGGATGCTCATTGAAATCTTGTTATTAATTGAATGGGGTGTGATTTAACTATCCACTCTTCCATATTAATTATTCCTTATTTACTCATGACAGACTCCACTATATGTAACCCTTACTGAGCATCTAAGATCACCATTTATTTTTTTCCTTTCCCTAAGATAAGAATAAGTATATTATGAATGATATAAAAGATTCAATAATGTTTCCTAAGCTATGTTTTTATATTTCCAATTTAATTTTGGAATCATGTATGTAGCTAGTTTATAAAGAATACTAAACTATTCAGTCCTTTGGTATGAAATTTCTTATATCTAATGATAATGAAATAAAGTAATCACCAGCTGTGGGTTACTAGCATTTGGGAATTTATAGTTGGTATCAGATAAATTATAGTAGAAACCTTAAAAACTATACTTTAAATGAACATATCAAATATTGTAATTATGATAATCCATTATGGTTTTTGAGAAAATTTACCTTATAGGTATTCTTAATCTATGGCTCAATGTTTTTGATGATTATGATCTTACTCAGTGTGCACCACTATTTAGTAATGGAACCTAATAGAAGAAAGGGAATAAAAACATGTTTTCAATGTAGGGATTTCCCTAATGATAAATATAATACAATTAGTGTTGGGACTGAGAAGATAATGCCCATATTTGGGTAGTTGACTTAGGTTATCATGAATAAGCTTGCATGTATGGAATACAATATTGTTCCACAATGTGATTCACCAATATTTGATCAATTTATGTTATAAAATCCTCCATATTTTAATGTAACTAATAAAAAAAATTTAGCTCAGTAATGTATTAATTTCCATGAAAAAATATTCCTAAATTTTGGAATTAATTACATTTAAAAGTTTATTTTGGAAGTTTATTGTTTGAAAGAATAATATGATCAATGGTGGTCATTGATCTATAACTCTAAATTGGTTAATGAAATATAAATCATGAAAATGTGAAATTTTAATGTTATATTCTTTGATATGTACTTTCCTCGTGAGAATCGAGCTAATATGGAAATAAAATTCCAAAATCTAAGGCGGAAGGAAGAGGAAAGTATTGGTGAGTTAGAGGAAAACATTATAATATTATCAAATGATTCTATAGACTATATACATAATAAAAAAAGTAATATTAACTATTTATTTGATGGTATTATCCTAGGCATCTAAAGGAAACTTTTCTCTCAAATGTTTTAATCATATGATGATATGGTATCATGTGAAATAAAAACAGAGAAAGAATTTTCTAAACCATATATTTTGGAAGTAAATCATAAAAAGAAGAGGATGGCTGAGTTACAAGAAAATATAAATTAAGTGAAAAAATAATAATAGATGATGAGACTTCCCACATGTGATAATTATTGAAAGAAACGCCCAAATTATTTCTTAATGGTAACATGGATTTATTTAAAATGAAAAGAAAGGGGTTATAAGTTTCTTAAATGCAAGGAAAATAAAGAATAAATTGATATCCAATAATTAATTTTTAAAAATATGGGGAATTATTCCAACCAATTTCAAAATCATCAAGGGAAATTACCATAAAGGAAGACAAAGGGAGAAGGCCAATCTTATGAAATTACTATAAATGAAGTTGAAATACCTTAAGTTGTAATAATAGGTATCATAAGATCATGATTTATTTTATTATATATATATGAACTATATTCATGGATATATAATTATTCCTTGGCACTATGATGAAATAATTAACAATCATGACACCCAGTAGAAATCTAGTTATTGAGGGGTTTATGTTAAGATGAGTAAATGTTACCTAGTTGAGAACATGGTTGTTACAATTATATTTGGATTTAAAATAATCTTTATTTGGGGGTTTATTTCTTTTTTAGTTTTTATTTATTAGTATATGACCAATAAAATAATATAAAAAAGGGATATTTAAATAAAAAATGTATTCTTTAACCTTCTTTTCGGATGAATCGATGGCATTTTAACCCCTCATAGATTTATGGTTTGTGTTTAAAAACTACTTCATTATCGTGTTCTTTATCAGTCCTTGGATTTTATTTTTCTCCTCCATTTCTATATATTATCTTCCCACCAATGTTCTCCTAATATGACAATCCTATTATGTTTTATTTCAGGTGACCATTAAATTTCCCACTTTCCATTTTCAAAGGAAGTATTATAATCCATTTGTACGATGTGGGTTTCCAAAAATGGTATTTGAAAATATATAAATTTTTTTAACAAGATAAAAAGTGTGAGATAAAAATTTATTTAAAGGGGTAGAATATAACACCCCAAGATTTCATGATATATTAATAAATTTGATTTCTTCGATAGCTTGCGATACATGCAACCTGGAGTCTGAATGAACTCTAATATAATATACCATTATAACCTAAATTTCAAATTGGTGGAGTGAATTTGAATAACCACATTTTTAAAATTATGTATAAATATTTTATATAAATCAAATATATATAGACAAATAAGAGATCAATTTTAAGTAAAGTGCTTATATAATTTAAAAAATACATTTTTCCTAAAAAATGGTTTAATTGATTTTTGTGTGTAGATAATGTAATTAAATTTTTTACACTTAAAAAAAATTATTAGAAAAAATTAATATTATTTTTTATTAGTCATACTAAAATTAAATTTCGGTGATTTTTTTTCTAAAATGATTAATGTTTTTGTTAATACTAAAAAATACAGATTTTTCAAATATGGTCATTTATTTTCATTAAATCGAGTAATTTAAAAGTCCAATTATATTTTTTTATTTGTTATTAAAGTGATATATGATACATTTTATTTATAAAATTAATAATAATTCCATTTGAGTTATAAATATTCATGATTTTGATATGAGTTACTTTTTATGCTCTAAAACAAATTTTTCTAAAAACCAATTTCAATGTGTTTAATGAATTTATAATTGAATTGATTTTATACAATATAATAAAATAAATCTTTAAATATGGATACCATATTTATAATCAGGATCTTCAGATTTGGTAAATATTCCATTCTATTTTTGTACATTATCAATAGTAACTATGGTAAATATTTTTCCCCTTAATAAGGTCAAAATTGGTAAAAGAGAGTTAAAACCAATAGATATCATCCCAAATCAACCCAAAACTCTCATTTATTTCATTTTATGAATTAATTAGACTTTATACTTCCAAAATTTTAATATATGAAATTTTGGTTCTATTATACCCTGATATTGAAATTTATATTATTTTAAGTATACAAGATTCCAAAATATCACTTTCCTGAATTTCATATGTCTAATTTTTTTTAAAAAGGGTAAAAAGTTAATAATTTTGGGTATAAATTATTTTTTGAAATAATTATTAATTATGTGTATATTTTTAATCAATTTTTAATTTTTTGTGATTGATTGTTACTTTAAATTCTTACACAGCTCCGGCACAGTATTTATTCAATTAATAAAAAATAAAATAAAATATTTAAAAAAAAAGGAATACAATTTGAATGAATTATAGTGCCCCAAAAATTTTATTGATTAATATAAAATATTAGGGATATTTGAATGTTTTAGATTCAAATTACCTTACTATATTCATGTCTTTAAAGTCAAATTAATTGAATAGTGTCAAATTTGACATTAATGATATTTAATGTTAAATAATATTTTATTAAATTATTTAAAAAAAATTGAAAGAGTACAATTAGGATTATAAATTTTCAAAATTTCACCCATTTCAAAATTATGATCCCATTTTTAACTTATAATTAAAATTATAACCCTTTGATATTGATAATTGTTACCACAGTTAAGGTTAAAATCAGTTAACGAATGGGTTAAAGTAAGAGATAAGGTTTAAAATGACACCAAAACCTATCTAAATTCCATTTTATAATGATATTTATACCTTATATTCTTTTTAGTATAATAATTTCCCATTTTGAATCATTTTTATTAAGAATTAATTAATTACATTTTTGTCTTTTTTTCTAATTCCAAGTGTGTCATTCCCCTCCCTTATAAAAGGAAACCCCTTATCTCTTTTCATTACACCAACTTGAGTCATCTATCTAGAAAATACTTTAAAATTTTCACATATAAAAAAACCTAACAATGAATTATAAGTTATATTCTTCTCAAAATACCAATAAAAATATCCTTAATAATGGTTCTAAATAAGACATTCCGAAGAAGAGGTAATCGTCTTACCTGGACTCTTTCAATTTATATATTCTTCTACATTCTATAAATATGTGGTATTAATAATTAAATAATTAATTAAATATAAAAAAAAATATAATTAAATCATATTGTGGTTATGTAACCACCAATATGCACCCTCAATTCCATCAAAGGGGAAGTGAAAGTATATCCCATGCATACAAGTGGACTATCACCACTACGTATCGATGCAATTAATTTTCCATAACCATATTTAATGGAAGGTTATTATGATTCAGTTTATTTTTATATATTATATTTATTATATATTTATTGTTATATAATTATAATATCATATCTACCATATTAATTTCCATTCCATTGGAAAATGATAATGTCACTCGTACGTTCGTATGGACCACCACCTCCATAATGTGATGTGATTAATTTTTCAATTATGATTTAAATTTATTTTAATAAGGATATATTTAATTAATATATATGATATATATAATGATTAAATAATTTTGAATTTCATTTAACATTTTTTCATTCAATCTATTTAAAATTGAATACATTGTTTATGCATACGTACAACCTACCATCTCCATGAATGGTGTAATTTATATTTCAATAGCTAAATTTTATGGATGAGTAAATATATATATATATATATATATATATATGTTTGTGTGTGTGTGTGTAATTAAAATATACTGTATTTATATCATGATTAATATTTTGGATATGATGGAATCATTATCAAATTAAAAGTAAAGGAAACTTTGAACTAAAACTCTCTTGAAAAACAAAATAGTTAACACCTAGAAACAACAATTTTAATAAATAATTATTAATAAAAATGTATTGGAATGTTATAAAAGGATCATATATGATATTATAAGTAATTATATATTTATTTTATAGAATTATAATATATATAAATTTATTGTATAAGAAGATAAATGCACTTTAGTGGCAAGTTTAACTTGAGGAAAGGGATTTATGTCACAGTCTCATTGTTTACCAAGATTGTTTAAAATTAAGTTTATGATGATTAAATGTTATGATATATATCTAAATAAACTCATCTCATTTATTATCCTATGGTTATTTATATAGATTTTTTTTATCTTTATACTTCCTTTAAGTACTCAAGATACTAAAGGAATTTTTTTAAAGAAAACATACTTTATTTCTCTATTAGGTTGATAATCCTTTTTCTTCCATATCCATGTTTTAAAAAAATGTTTTCAATAATATTTTATATATTACTCTTTGATTGTTTAAATTAATTTTTACCATTGATTTAATTTTTACTAAATAGTTTAAAATTATTCTTATTGTCATTTTCTAAACAATATATTTTTGACTTTTTCCCAAAAATGTGAAAGGAATAATTTTTTTAACATACATGATATTAACATAATTTCTTGATTTCGTGACCGATGAATGTTTTGAATCATCCTTTAAAATTTTCCATGGTTATTTCAAATAATATATTTTATTTAATATTTTGCAAATTTTTATATTGTAATAAGTGATTTCAAGGTGAAAATATAATTTTTCCTTACGGAATGTTCTAGTAATCTTTTAATTATATTTCCAATTATGACTACACACATTGATTTCAATAGGTATATGATCCAATGATACCATATTTATTCTTACTTTGGATAGTCTATGATAAATAAGCCTTGATTTTACATATTCATGATTCAATACAAATAATTGTTGACTTAAAAGTCATTTTGAGAATGAAGTTTATTGACCCTTCAAGATATAAGGAACACATTATACATTAAATTTATGGATATGGAAAAGTTATATATATCACCTTGATACATTTATATGTCTCATTAGGTAAAAAATGTTGTCATGATTTATATTATGAGTCTATAAGATCATGTCATAATAGTTGAGTATTTTTTGTATGCCAACCCATGTAATGATAATGTCTTGGTTGAGTAGACTTTGTGGAAGATAATATCTTGGTAGCGATTCTTTGATGGTAAGATTCAGGATTTTATTAGTTTAGAGGCCTTTATTTTTAATGTCTAAGATTTTTCATTTCCTTTATTAAGAATTTATTTTTTATTATCCATGTGTTTTCTATATTTATTTTATCCATGTATAATCATTGAACTCATGTTCTTAAATGAATAGAATATGTTCTAATTATCCACTCTTCCAGGTTAATAATTCCTTATTTAATCATGAGAGATTCTTATATACATAAACCTTACTTTGTATCTGAGATCACCCTTTTTTAGGTTTTATTTCCCCAAGATATAATGGCCATTATGAATTAATTTAAGGATGAATTTTTTTATTAATCTATTTTTTTATATTTACAATGTAATATGGGAATCATGTATGTATCTAGTTTACCAAGACTGATAAAATATTTGGTCTTTTGGAAGGATATCCCTCGTAACCAGTGCCACTGTAAAAAATTAACCGTCAAATATGGTTTATAGGTGTCAGGGTATTTATAATATTAAAATATAAAATTGAAAAGTAAAAATTTGTAAATTATGGAAGTTAAAAAAATAGTGTTTATTTGGAACTCAAGGATAGGGAGTAAGAGTATATCATTGATGGACCATCTAAATTAGTAAAATAAAAATAAAATATAATTGAAGATCTGAAATAAAAAGTCATGAAATGGAAACATAAGTGTGAGGATCAAGAGAAGATACTCACATCTAGTTGGCACCACGTAGGACAAATAATATTTCTCCTAGAAAGGATAGAAATTTATCAAAGGAATTCACTGAGGAACATATTCCCATTTCAAATATACAATGTTTCAAATAAAAAATTAAATATGTTGTGGAGTGTTATGTAAGAAATAATACAACCTTGGTTGGTGATAAACCTCAGGCATCAACACCTTGAAAAATACTAGATATTCACATTACCAAAGAAGTAACATTTGGAATAGTAAATACTGATAAGAATATGCAAATAATTAGATATTTCTATTATGGTAATATGAGACACACCCAATATGTTTGTTCTATTACTAATAGATATCTTTGAGAACAAGATTCAAAAGAAAATAAGAAATCATGATTTCTAATTTTTTCTATTATTTTAAAGGCTATTGTTTTTTTATGAAGGTTTTGGGAACAAACCCATATATTATGAATCAAAAGTAAATCAGATAGTGTCAGAAAAATTATAGAAGGGTGAAAAAATAATTGGAATCTTTATTTATGACATTGAAATCTCAAAATATATTCTCATTATTACAAGATGAATAATACTTTTTAGAGCTTAAAGAAAATAAGTTTTTCCATCATCAATAATGTTGAATAATAATCTTAGGTGCTGAAAATAAAGTCTATGAATTCTAATGTGATTGAAATTTGTTTTAGTGAAATGTAAAATTCAGGTTTGTGGATTTTAGATAGTGGATTCACATATCATATGACTATAAATTAATACATCATCATGGGAATAAATTATAATAATGATGGTTCTATTCATTATGGGAACAATCAAGTTCTCAAGATAGTTGGATCTGAGAATTCTGAAGTTGGAAATAAAGATCCTAAGAAAACATATGTTCTCTTTGATGAAGGCCTCAGTCAAAATCTTCTTATTGGGGTTCAGTTACATGAATTATGGTATGTTATAGAGTTTAACAAGAAGGTATTATCGATTATATAAGGGGATGGTTATTTTATTTTGCAAGGAAGATGGAAAAAAGGGAATCATTACCTTATTGGTGAAGATAATTGTTGTATTATTTCCAAGAAAGATAAATATAGACTATGTAATAAATGACATGTCCATTTATGCTAAAAATAATTGGTAAATATAATAATGTTGAATGGAACTTGATACATCCCTAATCATACATATAATCACACTCACACATATGATTCTTTTCAAAATTGAAAAATTATTCAAAATATATACAATAAAAATAAGTAGAATACACCAAGACTTCTTAAGATCATTCATGTATACATATATTGGATAATTTCACCCAAATCCATGGACAAAAAATGGTACTACATCTTGATGATGATTTCATTATAATATAGTGTCTTATGGTTATAGATAAAAAATACTATGTGTCTATGTGTACAAAAAAAAATATCATATTCTTGCTAAAAATATTCTTAGTGTAAAAATTAAAAAATAATCTCAATAGAAATTGAACAAAATTTATAAAAAACCAAATTAGAAGAATATATTAAGGAGAATGGGAATAACTACCATGTTTTATCAGTTAAAATAGATTATCTAGACAATGTTTTTGATATAAGGAATCATGTCATCAAGAACATGGCTCATACTATGCTTATTTACACATTATTACTAGAAAAATATTTAAATTTGGTAGTGAAAGAATTGGTTACATGTTCAATAGAGCCTTTTTATATCCCAATGAAGACACAACTCCCTATAAAATATATTATTTAAAAGAACCCAACAATTAAATAATTTATGGTGTTTAGAAGTAAGTTCCCCAATATCAAAAAATAAGATAATAGAATTTTTGAAACTCGTAATGATAAAAGAAATATTCTTGGGTATTCATAGAAGAGTAGGTCCTATAATTTCATTAATAAGAGGATTAAAAATGATTTAAAATAATAACGTTTTTGTAGTTGAAATTGATCATATGAAAATGATACTTGAGCATAATTCCAATTCTTGAAGTTGAAAGAAATGAAGTAGTGCATGGTTCAGGGGGAGTTTATTTGGTTATAGATAAATCTTAAAAAAACTCTAATGAGGAAGAAAAAATAACCAGAACAACATTCTTAGGAAGATTATCGAGCAGGGATGAAATTATTGAAAATAACATTATTAGATATTGATCAACCCATGTTTTAACAAGAAGGATAAAGGGTCGACAATCAATGTCTCTATTATATATGGTATAACAAAAATTTGTTAAAGAATATTATAAGGATATAATTTGGGTCAAATCTATGCATGGGGATCTTGATCAAATAGAAAATAATAAGCCATTGGAAATTTTTCTAAGGCCACATGATAAAAACATTATTATGATGAAATGGACATTACAAAATATATTAAATTTAGATAGAAAAGTTATAAGGAAAAAATTACGACTTCTATGAAAAGGGTATTCCTAAAATTGAAATGATTGTTGTGGATTAAATAATTTCAACTATGGAATGACTCTAACCAATAATATTATTCTTGGCCATAGAGGTGAATAAACGATTCAAGGTGTATCAAATAAATTTAAAATCAGCATTTATTTATGGGTTCATTGAAGAGAATTTTACATCAATAACCGAGATAGATTTGTCCTTGATAATGATGATAATAAATTATATTATTTGAATAGGGCCTTGTATGCTCCAAATAAAGCACCAAGAGCATGGTACTCAATGTTAGACTATGATTTTATTTATAAGGGTAGGGGTTGATCACAACCACTATATCAAAAAATAAAAGGAGTAGTGGATGATGTTTCTTATATATGTATATGATATTATAATTTGAGTACTGGATGGAACTCAAATAAAGAAATTTTCATATCTTCTGAGGTAAAAATTGAGACAACTCTTATTATTTAATTTATATTTTTCATTGTCCAATAGGTGATCCTAACAAATGATGGGATCTTCATTTATCAAATTAAATATTATAAGGAGGTGATAAAAAAATTAAAATTGATAATTCGATACTAATTGAAACTCCAATTGAGACATAAAAAGAATTATCAAAATATGTATATGGAAAAGTGGTTGATGTTAAACTTAATAGAAAAATGATTAATAGCTTACTCTACTTGACTTACACCTAAATGGATATTGTGTTTTTCATATTTCGTGCCTTATGATATCAAATTTATCCAAAATAAAGTCACATAATTTCATTGAAAAGTAAACTTCATAATATCAATCATATAGTGGAAGATGGGATGTTTTACTATATAAATTCATATCACTGGTTGTTGGTATATTATGATGTGGATTGGGAAGGTTCTTTTGATGATTGAAAATCAACCTTTGGTGGTGTGTTTTTCTTATGAATTATTTAATTTCATGGCTTAGTATGAAGTAGGATTGTATCTCTTTATTCACTATAGATGCTGAGTATATTATAGCAAGTAAAACATCCACTCCATTTATTTTGGTTAAACAACAACTTGATCATGTTATAATTGAAGTTGTTTATTCTATTCTAATTATGTGTGAAAACCCGAGTGCTATAAACCTTAAAAAAATAGAATACATCATTAAAGAACAAATAACATTGATATTAAGTATAATTTAATAAATAGAAGGTTGAGAAAAAAAATTTGGAATTGGATTTTGTGTCAAATCAAGAGAATATTACATATATAATGATAAAGTAACTGTAAAAGGTGGCATTTGAGAAGCATATATTGGATCTTGAAGTCTAACCAAATCCATCTATCAAGATGGATCATGAAGGAACCCCCACTTCTCCAAGTTATTTTCTATAAATAGAAAGTTTTGATACTATTTTATATTTCATACTTATGTTTCTAACCCTATAATATATAATTTCAGATAATTATTCCCTGTGGGTTCATTGAAAAAGGGTTAGATATATCATTTTATCCAGAACAGTTTGTGAAATCAAGTTTGAAATGGGGAGAGTATTTCATGGTGAATTTAGGGGGGGTTATTTGATGGTGTGTTGATGATATTGAAATCAAGGTATGTGATAATGAGAATATTTTCATTCAAATCTTATTTCTTACACTGATCATGGATTAAAGGGTCTTAGATTTGGTGATCAATTAATCACTGATGCAGGACACTAAAAGTTAACTGATGAAGTTGTTGTTCTTTCACGGAGTTTTTGGGAACTATTGTGTTTTGGAATTGTAAACAAACCCAAAGGGGTATATTGTTATAAAAATTCCCATATTAGGAATTTTTTGGTTGTGTTTGTTAATAAATATTATTGGGTATATTTTTTAATATGATGAAGTTGTTTAAATAAAGGATATTATAAGAGTGTTGTTCCAATTGGTGAAGTAGGTCTTCACCACATCTTTAAAAATGATGTGGTGAATTTATCCAGGATGTATTGAATATTATTATATCTAGAGTTGCTGACCACACCTACATTCAGTGTAAATTTTGATCTGGGAAGTCACCTGTCTGAAATGGAAAAGACTTATGTGGGCATTTTGGTGGTCGTAGTGAGTGAAAGATGAAAAGTAAAATGCACCATTCTATTTATATAGGATTTTTTTATCAAGTTTCTACATATAAAACAGGAGGTAGTATACAACATATGTGAAGGATGTTGTGGTAAAACTCTAATGAAGTAATAAGAAAAATAGTGTGGACCATACCATTCCATTTTTCATGGTTTTATGGAAATCAATCTCTAAAACAAAGGGAGAATTTTAAAGTTTGTGGAAAAAGTCATGGTGTTTTTTTTCTTTAATAGAATATCTAAGATTATAATTTTTTTGAATATTTTAGGAGTGTTTTATTCCCCATGGTGGAACATGGTTGATGGAAGTCTACTTGTGAAATATGGATTATTGTAGTTGACTATAGTTGTGGTACTTAGTGTTTTGGGGTCAAACTGGGAAATAATTTGTCACCTCACAATGTTACAAGTCATTTCTAAGGTAGAGTTAGAAAATTTGGAAATCATGTGTTTTGAATCTTATGGATTTTATAGAAGTCGTAACTATATATTTATGGGTTTTTTATGTCCATGAACTTTTTGAATTGAAGGGTTTTGAATGAATGAAAATTGAAGAGTTTATTTAAAGGATGGTCCACTTAGGGTTGAAGGGGATGAAAAAAATAGAGGTAGAGAAAAAAGAAATTATAGATCTCTCTGGAAAGTAAGAGGGTGATTCAATATGTCTTATAGAAATAAATATTTTAATATTCAGGTGTTTTAGGAGTTCTACTTCTCTATAGAAGTTTGACACAATAGTTCTAAAGAGAAACATAAAATAAGATTTATATTTCCATCACCATTGATTGAAGAAGAAGAAGAAGATAACATCATGAGGATTAGTGAGTTCCCTATTGTAGGGGAGCATTTATTTTTCCGATTTTTTATGGATGTGAATGAGGAGGGTTATAGAGACCATTATAAACTTTTAAACATTGAACCAGTGAGCTTTTTTTGTGTTTGGTGCATAAGAACATTTCTATATACGCACTTTGGACTATCCTAGTGCAGGTGAATCAAGTAAAATCATCGGTGTCATTTATTGATTTATTAATTAAATAGAGAAACAAAGGGAGAGACTAAAGTGTTCCTCATTGTGAGTGAAAAATATCAAAAATCAAGGATCATACTATAATACCCTAATTCAACCACTCTATTAGGGTTTATTTATTGATGAATGATCAATAAAGTTACATTCTTAGATCCAATCTCTTAAAGATATTGATATTGATAATTTCAAAAATGATTAGTTACACCAAATTTCAACTACTTATGATATGAGAAGATGAGTTTCTCTCAAAATTAAGGTCCATAATGAGAAATACGTTACATTTAATGATTATATTTCTTGATGTTTGAAGATTAATAGATGTTTACTGATAATGATGAGAATATATAAGGTTTTGATGAGATTTATACCACAATGATAAAAAAATACCAAAAGGGGGAATGGTGATTATCAAGGTAAACATCCCATTAAATGTTTTACTTTCTAAAAAATTGGTTACTTCTCTTCCATGCGTCCTATGATAATTAAAAATGAAAATAAAGATGAATAATCAATGAAGAGATCCTTTAAAAATATAGATTATTTCAAGAGAAATAAATCTCAATAAAATTTCAAGATTAATATTACCTAAAATTACTTATTAAGAAACATTGTATAACTTAAGGATGATACTTATGATAATGAGGGAAGTTATAGTTATGAGGAAACTCCAGAATATGCCTCATAAAAAAGTCCTACGGGCTCAAGAAGAAGGAGATAATATATCCTCAATGAATAAAAAACAACTTTATAGGGAGTTTTATATTTAATAAGGATAATTTTATTGGTAATAAACCATGATAATTGATATCAAGATGTTCCCAATGTATATTATATAGAAAATAGATAAAAAATTACATATCAAGAATACCCATTATGAAAGAGAACAGATCCATATTGAAAAATAAATACTGGTCAAGGAAGTTGAGAACTTGAAACTTGAGAATGTTGAGAAAAGGATTATCATTGGATATATGAATTACACTATCATTCTTAGATAGGAATGAGTTGATATTGAAAACATTATAATTTTTTATGATGATAAGAAAAGGGATAATCTCAATCAAAATTGCAATAAAGTTTTCATAGGAACTGGTGAAAACTCTAATAAATCTAAGAAAAAAATAAATCCACTAAACCATTGAATGAATATAAAAAGTAGAAAAAGAAAATAAATATTGGTTCACAAAATTAAGGGCATGAATAAGGGAATTCCACTTATGTTATTCCTAAAGGAAGATCATGTTTTTTGGATATTTAGAAAAACACAATTTCCTGGTTCAGCTAAGAAGTCTGATGAAAATGTAAAATTTACTCATATATGGTGGTAGAAAAATTATAAATAGATATTTATACAAAACACAAATTCCCAATGAAATATTAAAAAAATTATTTAGTGAAATCAGTTCTTTGTAGGTTTAAAAACTATGATGTACAACAACCCATGAAACTATATAATTTTTATCAAATAAGAATATTCTAGGGATACTTCAAGGGTTGTGGTTTTTTTGTTAATAAAGATTATATAAACCAGTATAATATGTATCAACCTATAAAACTTAGATATCATCAATCAAGGATATTTAACAATAGTTAAAATAAAATCATTAGGTTCAACAAGATGAGAATAATATTGAAGTTAAAATTATCTTTGACAGCCTAAAAGAAGTTTATAAAGGTGTTTCCAAACATGAGACACTATATATGAATGTATTATCATCCTATTACCTAAATTAAATCATATTTTTTGATTTAAAAATATTCAAATAACATATCAAACCAAAAAAATAAGAAAATTTTGTTAAATATTACTTTAAGGAATGAAAATATGGGAAGTCATAAATCATTGACAGTGGTTGTTTATCATAAATTATAGGTTATTTAAATAACCAAAAAATGTTGAATTACATGAGGGAAGAGCTATTACCATTATAAATTATATATCAATGAATATGAAAGGTGTAATAGTGTTAAAAATTATAATATCAATCCACATTAGCTTGTTTTAAAATGATGATACATAAACTATTGATGATATTTTTTAGAATAGAGAATGGATTAATGTTTTGAATGAAGATATAAAAAAATTGAAAATAATGATAAATGATATCTATACTCATACCTATAGATAATACATCACTAAAAAATGGGCCTCTAGAAGCATATTAATTGAAAAATTTAAGGTTTCAAGGATTAAAGCTATATTGGTTTACAAGGGGTAATCACAAATTAAAGTAATTGATTTTGATGAAACGTTTTCTCCTATATCTAGACTCAAGACCATCGAAATATTTGTTTCCATTAAAACATAATGATATTTAAAATTATATCAAATATATGTGATGTTTTAAATTCTAAATAATGAGTGAAATAAATAAGTTTATAAGGACAAACAAGAAGGATTTATGCTAAATTATGATGTTATCAATTGGAAATTAAATAAATCTTTTTGGGGGTTGAATCAAGCCTTAGGAGCATGGTATTTCAAGCTGGATGAGTATTTAAGAAGCATGGAATTCTGAAAAGTACAAGTGTAAAAAAAATTGAATAAGACCAACACTACATCACTCATTTTCATTATATATGTTAATGATATAATATTTGTAAGTAATGAAGAAACATTATGAGAATAATTTTCCACATAAATGAAATATAAATTTTAGACATTTGTACTTGGTGATATGAATTTTATTTTGGGTTCTAAAATTACCCAAATTTCTTCTCACATTTTCATCTCTCGAGAAAATAATTCCAATGAGTTATTAAAAAAAATTGGAATGGAAGAATCAAAAATAATTTATATAATAATTTAAGTGGGAAAAATTATATAAAGATGATGAAGTTAAGGTTTTCAATGAAAAATAATTTACAAAATTGGTTGGTAGTATTTTCTAGTTGATTGCTTCAAGGAATTTCATTGTTTATTTTTTCACACTTTATTCATGATATAAATAAAATAATTAGGATTATCACTTAATGTAATCTAATATAATTCTAACAAATATCAATAGTATGTATAGTTATGGATTTTTTATGAGAAAAGGGGTGAAATGGAGTTACAAGGATTCACATATGTTGACTGAAAAGCTCATGTTGATGATAAAAAAGTCAACATCGAGAGGATATTTTTTCATTGGTTAGAGATGTGTGGAATTCCATTCCAAGAAGAAGTCATCTGACACTATAACTTCCACTGAATATGAATATATATTTTTATCACATGTATCAATAAAACTAATTTGGATAAAGAATCGACTTAAATACATTCATGTTAATATTGATTATCCATTGGTTATTTTTTGTGATAACCAAAGAGCAATAAATTTGTTTAAGAATCCATATGAACACTCAAGTTTAATTCACATTTACATCAAATATCACTTATGGAAGTAGAAGTTGATTGAAGGAATATTTAAAATATAATTTTCTCCATACATGGAGTAGATTGTTAAAATTCTTCCAAAACCTCTCCCAATGGAGATTTTTTAGAAACCGAGGCTATAAGTGGGCTTGTGTCCCATTAGCCAAAATCACTAAGGTATGTTTCTGAGAGCCCACCATTTTTTAATCATTTTTTTCATTTATACAAATTTTATAGGTATTCCTTCAACCCATAAACACATGTGATGTGTTTTATGCTATTTTGATATATCATATCCAAGGATATAGAGATATCGTATGGATAATGTCTTGGCATGTTTTAGTATACAACAGGCGTATATTGTTTGGATGTGATATTTGGAGAATTGTATTTTATTATTCATACTTACACACTAAAATTGATATTGGAAATCAAATCATATTGGTGAATGTTAAAATACCACCTAAAGTGGATATTATTATTACTATTATAAATATTTCATTTTATGAATCAGATAGGAGGATCACTGCATTAATATGATGAATTCGTGAATTGCTAAAACATTAACTTATATGTTAAGTAATTTGTTAGTTAATGCATGAACATGAAGGAATTTACTAATGGATTTATAATGGGAAACTTCCATTGAAATGGGTATTTTTGGGTGTGCTCATTCTCTTGCTGATTATCCCATTCTCAAACCACTATATATCCTCCTCCTTTATAAAAAAAAGTACAATAATGTTCCAGAGACAAGGATTTTATGGCCCTAAGAATCGGGAGATTCATGTTAACCTATGGATACACAATAGAGAAGGGATTTATTCAGCTCCCACTTAGTGATCTCCATCAAGTAAGTGAATGGAAGAAAGGCATATCGAGCATCGATGGTGTAAGGTACGTTAAGTTTATTTATTTTATTTTTATACATGGTTTTAGTTTAATACATTGTAGATATTGGGAATGAGGTTTCCAATTTCTTCTACAACATTGATTTAGTGTTGATCGATCCTTATAACCCTAAAACTGGTATTAGAGTGTAACCTTGTGTTTTGATTCATGAAATCATGCTTGAAAATAAAGAAAATTTTTTATTGTAATGATAATTTATTACTTATCATTAAAAAATAGGGATTCTTTCTATGGATCATGGTACAAAATAGGATATCATAAGATAAAATAAGTCTATTCCTAGGATATCTGATATAGTGGGTGTTGACACAACCCATTCCTTTTATTTTTCATTGGAGCACAACATATATTATATGAAATCATAAAGTATAGTATCACTATGTCACATTTTGGAAAATAAAGTGTTGTATCAATATTATCATATAATAAATATCACAACATATGGCATATTAGGTATCAATGCTTATATCAAAGACCATATATTATCTATCATTAAAAATGATAGATAAAAGTTATGGGTCTTGGATTATGATATAGGGATAACACACAATACAATATTAGGTAAAATTTTATTTTTCTAAAATTTCAATAATAAATTGAATTATATAATTTATAAAATAATTATTACTAATATAAAAAGTTATTTTACGATATTTATTAAATTTATAAATGTATTTATAAATTAATTAATTATAAAATGTTTATAATAAATTGATTAAATTTTTATTAAACATTTATTAAGTCAATGTTCCATAATATAAAATATTAATATTAAAAAACCTTTTTCAAGTAATATGGAATGAATTATAACATAGATATAAAATTTTATAAAGAAATTATAAGTGTATTTTAAAAAGTGTATATAAATTAAAAAATAAAGAAAAATTATAAAGGACTTTATATTAAATTATGTTTTATTTATAGTTATTTAATTTGAATTATTCAAATTAAAGGCCTTATTTGATAAATTATTTAAACCATATTGAAAATAGTTTTTATAATTAATATGATCAAGATTTAAATCATAAATATTTAATAATTTTGATATTGATATGATATATATCATTAATTTATATATTCATT
The DNA here is from genome assembly GCA_963277665.1 of Viscum album. Classification (NCBI taxonomy): domain Eukaryota; kingdom Viridiplantae; phylum Streptophyta; class Magnoliopsida; order Santalales; family Viscaceae; genus Viscum; species Viscum album. The sequence goes on from OY728140.1 coordinate 351,174,291, forward strand.
GTTAATATTTCAAATATAATATATTTAATTTAAACTCTATATAAAGAATAATATGATGTGTTCATACGAGAAGTGAATATGTTGAAGAGGTAGTGCCCAAGTGGTACCACCCCCTATTTTTCATCCTTGAGGTAGGGATTTTGAACCCTGACAACCCTCAATTTGGGGGGCATGGGAGTTTCTACAAGCAGTGTAGAGACACTTCAGCAATAGCGGGTATTGCAACTGTTGTAATAGTGGTGGTGGTTCTGTAGCAACAAAGGGTACTTCAATAGGTACAGTAATAAAGGTGGGTACTATAATAGTGATGAGTGTTATAGAATTACTATTTATAAATTAGGGCCTTTGGGATATCATGCCATTGGCCCTTCTATCTATTAAATTGTAATGGTCTTTTGGGATATTATGGATTTAGGTCATGTAAGGGTTCCCTCTCAACCCATAAAACATGATTTATCATGAAATAAAATAAAAATGGAATTGGAGGAATATTATAAGTGAATATAAAGTGTTTATTTTTATTTAATTATTTAATTTACATAATACATGTCTAAATAATAAAGCATTTATAGTTGATTTTTTAACAAATTTTTCATGATATATTGATCTCAATTTTAAATTTATGGATTATTAATTAATTTAAGTTATTCCTTATATTTTTCGTAGTGATAAATTGTTTATTTTATGAATGGATGTATTATATAGTTTAAATTATTAAACTAATTTTATAAATTTTCATACAAACATATAAGGATTTTCATACTAGGTATTATAATTGGTGAAAATTCATCATACATGGTGTGGAGGAAATAAAGAGGTGGACTCCATGGCTTAAAATGGTGTCTTGGTGGATCCAATATTTATTTAATATAATCTTAACTCCCTCTCACCTAATTTTAACGTCGTTATTTGTGGTGATGCCATTAGAATTCACTATTTTAGATCTCCTTGAACCCTAGTACATGTGGAAATAAATATTTAATTTGAGAGAGGTATGATAATTGATTTAGTTTTATTATACATTGAATTTTGATTTTACATTACTTATGAGAATAAATTTAAAGATTGATTATGGTTTATATAGATTAGGTTTTAGAATTATGATGGAATTAAGGTATCTCTTGAGTAATGTATCCTAAGGTATAGAGACTTTGGGCCAGACTGATCACTATCCTTGAGGATTATACCTTGTCAAGAAAAGCGGGGGTTAACTATCTATCTACATAAGCTTAATATTGTTTGTATTTTTGGTTTTATATGATTCTAATACTTTATAAGAAAATATTTCAAATACCTTATGCATAAGTTTTGTTTAGATATGTATTGACATAATTGGACTTTAATTTGGGATAGTAACTCAATATATGAGATGTGTAAAGTGTTGCATGTTTATATGGTCTGAACAAATAAATTTAGTGAAGCAAATAAGATTCAAAACTAAATATTAGATGCATTAATACATGTAAAGTGAATAAAATGAGATAATATGTTGAGATAAAATCATCATTAAGATACTAACTGTTAGATTCTTTTCAAGACAAACACTTATCAAGTCCTCAATCATACATTCAGGTAGATCATGCCAAAGATGAGTTCCATTAGAGAGTCTTGGGTAAGTAAAGCATGAAATGGGTGACCATAATAGGATTAGGTAACAATTAGTATAGTTTTCTTTAGGTTTCACTTAGTTAAGATACCCTAAGAGGATTAGGTTACTAGATGAATAAAGTTGAGTTTATCTATATTATGGATTTGGAAAAGAGTTGTTCACTCAACTATCAAAGAGTCATATTTGATATGATTGACATGATTTTATACCTAAATAACTAAGTGGTGGGAGAAATGAAAAAAAAAATCGGCATATTTATTAGTGAAATATAGATATTGGCTTACTAATATTAAAGATTAGTTTAAAAATGGTCATCGTTTTAATGGGAGAAAATTTAATAAAATTCCATATTATATGATTCTAAAACGTGATACTCATTTGATAAAAGATTTAATTAAAGATAATGACTTCATCATCAGCAAAAATTTATTTCAGTTTAATTTTTAAATTAGAGAATCATAATGAAATAAACTTATTAGAATCTTAAAAAACCTAAAAAAATTAAGAAAATAAAACTTCAATGTGTTATAGAAACTCCTTACTGAGAAATTAAAAGATTTTCAACACTTTAATCTAGATTCTTTTGAGAATAGTGCAAGGATTTAATAGTGGTTTCAAAGTCATAAGCTGAAAAATGACCTCATGAACTTAGTCTCAACTCATATATTCTGTATAATTGGGTGTATTAATGACTTTTAGTGACAAAATATTTCTTTTAAGTCTAATTATTTTTATGGAATTAATTCTAGAATCATAATTGGAAATGTTCTGATAATGTGATGTAATTTAAGCAATGTTTACCATATTTTCCAAAAGTGTTGAAAATAAATAAGCATGGCATGTGATGTCTGGGCTCAAGTATTGTGTTGTCAATAAAAGTGGGTAAAAGTTCATACTAGATAAATAAAATATAGTTGGAATGTCAAATAACGTCTCTTTAAATAGAAAACTAGCGTCATTGAAACCTAAAGGAGGTGTTAGGAAGGAGGAATAATTTTTATATATCATGGAATTTTCCTGGATACCTCAAGTATTTTAGGAAATTCCATGGAATATCAATATTAGTTATTAATGTTATAGAAATAAATTCCTTTATTTTTAAGGTTATATGATACCAAATTAAAAAATTAAAAAATTTATAAATATACATGAGTTCAAAATCAAGAAAAAAGTTGATAGATCTTGTAATTTTTTTCAAGTGATGATTCAAAAAAGTTAATACATCAAATAATTGAATATAAAGGAATATATTATACTTATATGGACATTAGTAAAGGAAATATATAATTATATCATTTCCATTATGTTTTAAGGAATTTGTTTGTTAACAATTTTTTTTACAGAATATGTGATATATGGGATCCAATACACTTTTTGTATGATTCATATGAGTCTATAACATGCTTGGGAAGAATATAAAACAAAAATATTTATATATGAGATAAAAAATTTATCCCAATATTTTTTTAAAATACAAGAGATATGATACCACCAACTATTAAATACATATTTTAAATAATAAAATATTGTTTTCATAAAATATGTTCCAAACACATAGAATACCATACTTCATATGTAAGGAATGGCTTATTTGTTAAATATTTCCACTAAATAAATAAGTGTTATTTACTCACATAAAAGTAGTTTTTATCTTATAAAAATATTATGAAAATAATATAGAATCTAAGAGGTAATTGGATGAATGTTGGGACTTAGATAAGTTCAAAGTTAAAAAATAAAATAATATTCTATTTCAAACATAAAGTAAATGTCAGTTATTGTCCTAATATTTTTTTGGGTATGTCGGAAAATGATTAAAGTAATTATTTACAATAGTTACTAAAATATTTAAGTGAAAAGTTTTATGCAAATGGTTCTATGAATGATGATGATGATGGACCTATAAATAGTTTAAGTAGACAACATAGGTTGTTAACATCATAACATTGGATGTCGTAATATTAAGGAGTTTGGATACTATGTTCAACGAGTTAAGCATTATGAATATTATTTTAAAGCCTCAAAATTATTCACAATAGATTAATTTAGAGGTGTTACTCACTAAATAGTTTAGTATGAAGTTCATTGAAACAATCATAAAGAGATATGGAAGGATCACATTGAGATGTAATGATTTTACCAGAACCCTAAAAGTTTATAAAACATAATTCTTATTAGTTAGTCCATCATATGTGATAAGGTTAAATGGGTTTTTATGTGTGGTTTTGTTATGTATTATTAAAGGATTTTAAGGGTATAAAATTTATATTTTTATTGAATGAAAATATCCAAATTATAATTATTTTATGTTGAATGTATATACTAAATAAGGGAAATAATAATTGATCTCTGAAAGTATAAAATTGAGTTATCCCTTAATGTAAGAACTGGGTTCTTCTGATGAGGTATTTTTTTCTTCGTTTTTCTTTTCCTTTGAGTTTTTTTTGAGAAAATAAGGAAAACTGGAAAAATGATAAGTTTTAGTAGAACATGTTGTGTAATCCTATGTACATGTCATGTGGTCTGGCCGTGTAGGATGGGGATACATGGTGTGTGTTTCTATTGGCTAGGAAGAAAATAAAAGTCCACTACACGCCATGTACTCCCTAGTACACGCCGTGTAGTCATGTAGCCAAGGTCGGTGTAGGATGTGTAAAGTAAGTCGGTGATTTTATGAATAGTAAAATGATATAAATGCTGTGTATATGGATTTACATGTTGTGAACTACTAAAATTTGGATTAAAATAGGAAGTAGCCTTTTTTTATCTTCTTCTAGATAGAGGAGCTGTTGGGTGAAGAAGAAGGAGCTACGAGAACATTTCTTTCTCCCTTTTCATCGTCTGGAACCTGATTTAAGTGTCGTCGGTCTCGTTGGATTCCTATCGATTAGAGATTTATTCTCCTTGAGTCGTTCATTTTGATTTCTTCTCTTGAGGAAGTTATTCAATGTTGAATGATTTACCTCTTTTCATATATCTACACCATTCTAGGTTGATTCAAGGACCGGCGTCGGATTATATCAGTTATACGACATCGAGGTAGGTGGTCTTGTGCCTTTCATTAAAATTTGAGTTGATTATATGTTCCAAAATTGTATGAAACCATTTTTGGCTATTTTGTTTCTCTATAATTCATACCCGTTGATTCCTAATGATTATTAGGTATTTTTTATATGAAATTGAAGCATGTGGTTGTTGAATTTTTTTATTTAGGGACACCCCATTGGTGTGTTCCTCGTTTTTATCCATTTGGAAGGAACGCCTTTGAGGCATGTGAATGTTTTCCTTTTTTGGGTTGATTAGAATAATATGTTGTCATGTGAAATTCCCTTGTGAGTTGTTATGATTTAAACCATGTAATAGTTTTATTTTCATGTGATTGCTACTATGTGAAATGCCCATGTGAGCTTTTATGTTTTAAATCCATGTGATAGTTTAATTCACATGTGTTGTTTTTAAATGAAATGATAAATGATTAAAAATGGTTAATTAGACATGGGTGATCCACAGACTTGGTTAAAAGACAAGGTTGGTCTCATGTGACTAATTACACCTTTTTTACCTTGGGTGAACCATTGTCTTGGTTAAAAGGAAATGGAAGGAATAAAGTGTTTAATTACTTAAATTCCATGATAGAGCCACAGTTTTAGTGGTTGGGATCATTGAATTTTAATTATAAATGCCAAGAGAATCTTTGATCCATTGAGGGATAACTAGAACGGGCTCTATTGGAAACTAACCAAATGATTAAATACTAAAATGCTAATATGATTAAATGTGAATAGTTATATCACGAGTTGAAAATTACTTTGGTACAGGGGGTCTATGGACCTAGTCTTTACATCGAGACCTCTGTTCATAGAAATTGTTAAATAAAATGGGATGACTTATGACGCGTCTTCCAAGCCAAAGTACAAGCTTGGATTTGGTCTTCAATTATTTATCTAGATGATATTTTGAGACATCTGATGTGTTTTCTTCTATATGTGGGATTTATAGGCTAAGGAAAAATCTTGAGATAGTTTCACTTAATGAAATTGAACTGCTAAAGAACATAAATAGAATGAATGGATAGTTTACTTGAGTACTTCTTTGTTTCTATTTTATTTTCTGCTATTTCATATATTCACTGACGGTGAGGCACATATCTTTGGTGGTTGCCTAATGGGATTAGTCTCACACCATTTTTAGGTCGTGCTTTTGGGCCCAAACAGATTATATGATTGTAGGTGTAGACAAGGGTAAGAGCCCTTATATAGGTACCTGATTCATGCTTAGGAGTAGGAGAGAAAGGGACCAAACCGAGGCTTGAGATGCTTCTGAGTTTTATTTCCATTTCTTCATTTGTATTGTATTTGTATCAAATTTTAGTGTACCCTATTCTAGATGCTTTCTTAGAACATATAAAATGTTGAATTATCATTTTCATGGCTTAAGACTTAGATATTTATCTATCATACTTCCACTATTTTGTCTCAGTTTCATTATGTTTACCACTTCTTCTATTTTTTTTATATGTATTTTGTTGTGTTACACTCTTCCAATGAGGGAATAGTTTCCCCACTATCACACCCTCGGCCCTCGCTGCTAGTTGGAAGCCTCTAGCATTTAAGGAAATGTGCTTGAGTCCATGTCGCCAACTGGTTTGGCTATTGGTTTAGTGGTAAGTCAGGTCGAGACTTTACAAAGTGGTATGAGTGGTTTCTTTATTCTTTGAATTAATATTTAGAGCCAATAGACTGGATAGGAAAGAAAACAGGATTTGGTAATGAACTTTTCCTGGGAGTAGCTAACCCATGTATAGGGAAAAGATGAATTACCTCAAATGAATTGTTATTTTTGGTTTTTAATTTTCACATATTTCACCATTGTGTGACGCACTTGATTTTTTCTATTACTATTGATACAATTGTGGGTTTTATTTTAGTTGTAACCTGATGATATGAGGGTGTTCCATATCATAAATCATATAGGCACTTGTTAGGATCACATGCCATGCATTTTTCCATGCCATCTAGGATGCATTTTTTATTGCATGTTGTTGTAATAGATGATGTGATAGCTATGCCTACTGTTGTTATAGGTGTATTGGTACGTGCTATTGTTTGGATTGAATGGATGCCAAACTTTGGTTCCAGAGTTATATGGGACCTCTTGTACCAGAATTTGGTGGATCATGAGTCAGCTTTTATCTATAATTGTATCACAATATGTTATTCTTGGGAGCTAATCTTTGATCTGTGAGAAGTATGGACCCTCATGGGTCATCATTTGGCATCTCGGTGGTTGGTTTTCTACAGAATAGGGGTTTTCTGGGAAATCTGGAGTTTTTTTCCTAAAAAACCCAATATACACGGCGTGTAGTCTAGCCTAACATGTCGTTAATTCTTCCTATTTGGGGAAGAATGTGTTCTATGTTTTAAGAAGAACGAGATGTGTACCATGTATACACATCGTGTAATCTTTGACTGTGTAACCTTCCATGTGAGGAGGGAACACGGGTTGTCGAGCTTTGAGTAGGACACGCCGTGCAATGTGATTACATGTCATGTATAAGTCGACCATGTATCTGGTCATGTGGATAAAGACACAGGTGGATGAAAACATAGATGTACATGTCGTGTCTAGGGTGAACATGAAGTGTAGTCTTACACTGGCAGAACCATGTAGTTCTAGCCATGTAGAAGTATCTCGGAAGGAAAAAGAATCCAAGTACATGTCGTGTCTCTTGTGGAACATGTCGTTTACATGGGTTGTTACGTGTCCATGTTTGGAAGAAATACACTCCCATGTAAAGGCCTAGGAGAACACGCCGTATAAGAAGTTATTCACGTCGCATACTCCTATTTTAAAAAACTTGAGTGTTTTCCTTTCTCTGTCCCGCTTTTCACTTCTGAGTTGCGGTTTTATCTTCATTAAACTTGTGTTTAGGTGCATGTGATAGACTTTATAGAGAAATTCCACCATGATGACCTCAAGCAGTGTGTCGGGAGAGTGGTGGTGAGTATACACTAGAGGTAGTAGGCCATGGGATACCAATAGATCCTCTAGTTTTTTCAGCTATAGCACCAGCCACTATACCGTAGGCGGGTGCAGACACACGATTCTGCGAAGGTTTTGTGAGGTTCATACAGACCTTCCAGGAAGCACCATAGGCTGCCACATCTATGGTAGAGTTGACGCGTATATTCTAGAAATAGCATCCACCTACTTTTTCAGGAGATGGCAAATCACAGGCTATGGAATCATGGCTGGAATCAGTTCTGACTATCTTCAAACATCTTGAGATGCCTCCTGAGATGAGGGTCAAGCTCATGACTTATATACTATGTGATTATTCTAAGAGGTGGTGGGATGTTATCGTACAGACATAGAACCATCGAGACATGGCTTGGGAAGACTTTACGACAATATTCTATGGCTACTTATTTCTTGAGACCCTTAGGGACATTCGAGCCTAGGATTTCATGAATCTGGAGCAGGGTACTGTGTTAGTGATGGAATATTCTTCCTGTTATAAAGAGCTTTAGTGATTCACACCTGTTCTAGTGGGTGACAAGGTGTTGAGAGATAGGTGCTTTAAGTATGGTCTTCGGTATGACATCTGAGATCAGGTGAACGTTTTCAGGTTTCCTTCTGTACATTCCATTGTGAATCAGGCACTGATTACCGAGCGCAACCTATAGAAATATGGAGGGTTGAGCCAGGGATGTTCGGCACTAAGATCAGGTATTGTCTCAAATGGAATCAAGAAGCATCATATGGAGTTTCATCATGGGAATACGAGTAGTCAGCGTGTATCTTCTAGTAGCCAGGTGAGGTTTTATCAGTGTGGTATAGTTGTACATATGAGGCCCCAATGCCTGAAGGACCAAGTTGAGTGATGAGATTGTGGTAATATGGTCCATCTACAGTGCTTCTTCAAGACATTTTCACCAGTGGCTAGTGATAGAGGTTCTTTACAAACTCCATGTGTAGGGGTAGGATCAGTAGCTTCTCACCAGTATGGAAACTGGAATACATCAGGGTGTGCAGGCCAAGGCAATGGGTGTGGTCGTGGTAGCCAGACCCGAGGATATCATCGACAGCAAGGCGGGTCAGCTCCAGGTAGCCAGGCTATGTTGCAGGGCTGTGTTATAGGTTATACATATGTAGTACAATAGACCCAACAGGAGAAGGATCCCAAACCTTCTACTGTCAGAGGTACTATTCTAGTTGCCTCTATTTTATCTTCTGCACTTTTTGATACCGGTGCAACACATAGTTTAATATCTGTGCACATTCTGGAGAGACATGGGATTTGTGTTTATACTTTTGAGAATTTTATGATGCTAGACACTTCGCTAGGGATTAGAATGGTAGGTGTGCATTAGTGCATGGAGTTCCCCCTTGAGATTCATGGGTGTAACTTTCTACGAAACCTCTATGTATTAGAGATGACGGTGTTTGATGTCATCTTTAGAATGAATTGGATGGTATCCTATCAGGACTTCGTTGATTTCTATCACTACAGGGTGAGTTTTATGTCACCATAGGGAAGATCTTTTATATTAATGGGTGAATGGGATGTCCAGGAGATATGAGTGGGACTCGAGCATCGTGGGCTAGGTGGGATGACAGCCCAAATTGCAAGTTTCTTTCTGGAAGATCAGTGAACATGATTGAATATTTTACTCGACTGGTTGATCGTTTTAGAGACGTTTTCCCTGATTAATTCTCTGGATTACCTCTAGTTAGAGAGGTGGAGTTTACTATTGAGCTAGTTCCAGGAGCTACACCAGCATCCATTCTTCCATACAGGATGGCTACGATGGGGTTTAAATGGATAAAGGGGAAATTGGAAGATCTGAAAGCTAAGGGTTTTATCTGACCCAGTACTTCTCCATGGGGTTCACCGGTCCTTTTATCAAAAAAGGCGAATGGTGCCCTTAGGTTATGCGTGGACTATCAAAAACTAAACCAATTAACATTCAAAAACCGATATCCCTTACCACAAATTGATGAAATATTTGATAAGATTCTAGGAGGATGGGTGTTCTAAAAGATTGACCTAAGGTCAGGATATCACCAAGTACGTGTTTGACCAATAGATATACCTCATACATCCTTTTTTCGAAGGTACGGTCTCTATGAGTACATGGTTATTCCTTTTGGTCTCATGAACGTGCCAGCAGTTTTCATGGAACTGATGAGCCGAGTGTTCCATCATTACCTAGATTCCTTTGTGTGTTCCATCATTACCTAGATTCCTTTATGGTGGTTTTCATGGACGATATATTGGTGTATTCTCACAATCGATATGACCATTCCAAACACCTTCATATCATTTTGAATACACTAAGAGATCATTAGTTATATGAAAATCTTGAAAAATTCCAATTTTGGATGGATTATATTCACTTCTTGGGTCACATCATCTTAGAGACTAGACTGTCAGTAGACCTAGAGAAGGTGAGAGAAGTAGTTACCTGGGATCAGACTAAGAATTTTTTTGAGGTGTGGAGTTTCTTAGGGCTATATTCTTACTACATGCATTTTATATAGGACTTCTCATACTTAGCAGCACCGATGATGGTCTTGACTAAGAAAGGTGTACAGTTTGAATTGTCATAATCTTGTGATACGGCCTTTCGTGAGTTGAAGGGACGTTTGACTTCGGCGCCAATACTGATATTTATAGATTTGGTAAACAATTAAAATGAGTACTGTGATGAAGAATATATTGGGCTAGGAGTAGTTATTATGCAAGGAGATGGAGTAGTTGCATACAGGACTCAACAGTTGAGGCCACATTAGAGGAATTACCCGATGCATGATCTCGAGTTGGTAGTATTTGTTCATGCTTTCCGCTGCTGGATACATTATTTATTGGGGGAGAATTTTTTGTTGTACACATACCACATAATTTTCAAATACATATTCACTTAGTGTGATTTGAATCTGAGATAGTAAAGGTGGGTGGAATACCTTCATTTGTTTGATTTTGTGCTTTCCTATATGCCTGGAAAAGGTAATGCAGTGGCAGACACACTAAGTAGGAGAACTCATATACAGGAAGTGAAGAAGGCCACTGGAGAGTGGAAGCTAATGGATTTGATCTTTGAGATGTATTTAGAGGTTCACAACAGTCAGGGACAGACTTATCTTTCATCTTTGGATGTTACCTCTACCCTACTGAATAGAGTAAGGATGAGGTAGCTAGCTGATTCTAAAGGCTTAGTTCTATGGGAGAGTGTGGTAGGTGAGGACACTCCTCCGAGGTGGACGATGGGCGAGGATAAAGTTCTGTGTGTCCATGGATGTTTGTGGGTTCCAGGGGATATACACAAGGAGTTTATGTGGGATTTTAATGCTTTAGCTTGGGAAGTGCATTCTAGAGTCATCAAGATGTACCGTGACTTGAAAATTCAGTACTGGTGGCCAGGTATGAAGCAAGAATTAGTTGGTTTTTTATGAGGTGTTCCACCTATCAGCAGATGAAGGCAGAACATCTACGGTTGATTGGAATTTTACAGTACCTACCCATTCCTAGGTGGAAATGGGATGATGTAGCAATGGATTTCATCACAGGGTTACTGAGGTCTCCTAGAGGCAACGATGCAGTGTAGGTGGTGGTTGACAAGCTTACGAATGTTTCTCACTTCTTACTGATCAAGGATAATTTTTGTGAAGATGATCTCAGAAAGTTGTATATTCGATAGGTGGTACGACTTCATAGGGTTCCTCACTCTATCATTTCAGATAGGTACACACTCTTTACGTCTGGTTTCTGGCAGAACTTTCAGAAGGATATAGTTACAGAGGTGCTTCTGAGCACAGATTACCACCCTCAGACAGATGGCCAGTCAGAGTACATGATTCAGGTGCTGGAGGACATGTTCTATTCCTGTGTCCTAGATTTTGGGGGATCTTGGGAGAAGAATATACCCCTAGTTAAGTTTTCCTATAATAATATATTTTAGGCTAATATTTAGATAGTTCCATGTGAGGATTTGTACGGTACGCCATGCCGATCACCCCCATGTTGACTGGAGGCATGAGAGGCAGCTATGTTGGGAACTCATCTAGTTCCAGAGACTACTGAGAAGGTTCTATTGATTTAGAGATGGATGGCTACCATGCAGTCTCTTCCAAAATCTTATGTTGATCGTCGTAGACGACCCTTGGAGTTTGAGGTTGGGGATCGATTTTTCTTACATGTTGCACTGAGATTGGGACACAATAAGATCAGGATACAGGGTAATCATTCACCATGATATGTCGAACCATTTGAGATTTTTTAATGAGTCAAGTCGATTTCCTATCGAATGTTGTTTCCTTAGATATACCAAGAAATGAACGACATCTTCCACGTATCTCAGCTACAATGCTATCACTCAGACTCATCTCACATTTTTCAGCCTGAGGAGGTTGAGCTTAAGTTTGATGAATCCTTCAAGGAGCATCTAATTCGTATAGCTTACAGGAGCACGAAGGATCTCCGAGGCTAGTCAGTTCCTCTTGTACGGGTGTTATGGTAGCACAATCGAGTACAAGATGAGACTTGGGAGAGGGAGGCCGATGTACGTGCTTAGTGGTTGGATTTATTCTCAGATATTCCTTCACCACCCATATAAGGGAAATTTGGGGATGAATTTCTTTAAGGGGGGAAGTTTTTAAGAACCCATTTCTTCTTATGAGGTACCATTTCTTCATTTTTATTTTCCTTTGAGTTATTTTTGAGAAAACAAGAAAAACTGGAAAAATGTTATGTTTTAGTAGAACACATTGTGTAATCCTATGTACATGCCGTGTGGTATTTCTATATAGGATAGGGATACACGGTGTGTGATTCCATTGTTCAGGAAGAGAAGAAAAGTCCACTACACACCGTGTACTCCTTAGTACACGCCGTGTAGTCATGTCAGCAAGGTCGGCGCAGGATGTGTAAAGTAATTCAGCAATTTGAATAAAAATAAAATGATATACACACTGTGTATATGTATTTACATGCCATGTACTAGTAAAATTCATCTTAAAATGGATAGTAGCCTCGTTTTCTCTTCTTCTGGATAGAGGAGCTACCGGGTGAAGAAGGATTTGCGATAACATTTCCTTCTCCTATTTCATCATCCGATACTCGATTCAAGTGTCGTCAGTCTCATTAGATTCCTCTTGGTAAGAGATTTCTTCTCCTTGATCCATTATTTTTTATTTATGATCTTGAGGAAGTTATTGAGGGTTTAATTATTTACCTATTTTCTTATATATACGTTGTTCTATTTTGATTCAAGGGATGACATCGTATTATATCAGTTATACGACATCGAGGTAGGTGGTCTTGTGCCTTTCATTAAAATTTGAGTTGATTATATGTTCCAAAATGGTATGAAACCATTTTTTGGTATTTTATTTCTCTATAATTGAAACTTGTTGATGCCTAATAAAGCTTAGGTATTTTTTTATCTGAAATTGAAGCATGTGGTTGTTGAATTGTTTGATTTAGGGACACCCCATGGGTGTGTTCCCCATTGTTAGCCATTTGTCAAGAATTCCTTTGAGGTGTGTGAATTTTTTCCCTTTTGGGTTGATTAGAATGATATGTTGTTATGTGAAATTCCCACATTAGTTTTTATGATTAAAAACATGTAATAGTTTAATTTTCATATGTTTTCTGCTATGTGAAATTCCCATATGAGCTGTTATGATTTAAAGACATGTGATAGTTTAATTCAAATGTATTTTTTTAAAATGAAATTATAAATGATTAAAAAGTGGTAATTAGCCATGGACTAGACACAGTCTTGGTTAAAAGAAAAGTTCAAGCTCATGTGATTAATTACACCTTGTTTACCTTGGGTGAACCATTGTCTTGGTTAAAAGGAAATGGATAGACTCAAGTGGTTAATTACTTAAAGGTCGTGAGTGAGCTACAGTTTTGGTGGTTGGGCTCATTGAGTCCTCATTATAAATGTCAAGTGAATCTTTGATCCATTGAGGTATAACTATAACAGGATCTATTGGAAACTAAACAAATGAATAGAAGTTGAAATGCTAATATGCTTAAATGTGAATGTTTATTTCATGAGTTGACAGTTACTTTGGTATGATGGGTCGATGGGCCTAGTCCAGACTTCGAGACCTTTGTTCACATAACTTGTTAAATGAAATGGGATGACTTATGAAGCGTCTTCCAAGACAAAGCACAAACTTAGATTTTTTCTTCACTTATTTATCTTAATGATCTTTTAAGACATCTATTGTGTTTGCTTCTATACGGGGTATTGAGAGGCTAATGCCAAATATCGAGATAGTTTCACTTAAATGAAATTGAACTCCTAAATAAAATAAATAGAATGAATGGATAGTATACTTCAGTATATCCTTGTTTTTGTTTTCTTTTCTACTATTGCATATATTCACTGACTGTTAGGCACAGATCTTTGGTGGTCGCCTACTGGGATTAGTCTCACACCCTATTTGGGTCATGCTTTTGGGCCCAAAAAGATTATATGATTGTAGGTGTAGACAAGGGAAAGCTCCCTTATACAGGTACCTGATTGCTACTTAGGAGCAGGAGAGCAAGGGACCAAGCCGAGGTTTGCGATGATTTTGAGTTTTATTTCTATTTTTGTATTTGTATTGTATTTGTATCATATTGGAGTGTACCCTATTCTTACTACTTTCTTAAAACATATAACATGTTTCATTATCATTTGTATGGCCGGATACTTGGATATTTATCTATCAGACTTCAACTTTTTTTTCTCAATTTCATGTTGTTTACCACTTCTTCTATTTGTTAATATTTATTCTGTTGTGTTACACTCTTCCAATAAGGGCATAGTTTCCCCACTATCACACCCTAGTCCCTCGCTTCTAGTTGGAAGCCTCTAGCATTTGGGGAAATGCGCTTGAGTCCATGTGGCCAACCGGTCTAGCTATCGGTTTAGTGGTAAACCAGGTTAGGTTGTTACACATAAAGATGTTCTTCCAAAAATATTATAGGTTGTGAAAAATCATTAATGTTAGTATGATGAAAATTTTTATAGAGTTATGAAATAATATCATGAGGCACAAAATAGGTTTTGTGTGTTGTATGACCAATGAAGTATACCACATGGAGTGTCATTAACTATGTATTTGGTATACTAGGGGTTAATGTTTCTTATTTATATTTACCTATACAAAATTTTTTAGAGATACCTATAATGAGAACCTTTATACATTGATACCTTTCTTATACAAGCCATGTGACTTAGCTAACTAGGTGGTGGTTGAGAATATTGTTGATCATGTCATGAGGTGGAGCTTAACAATGATGGGATTTTTCCTCTCATATAATAAGTATGAAATTTGGGCCCTAAATTAATATAGAGTGATGAAGTGTATAAACATAACTATATAAGATATATGATTCAATTATCTATTAGGTGTGGGATATGTGATTTTTTTCATCCATAAATTTGAATTTGACATGATATAGTATCAACTTGGATAGTCTATAATTAAATAATCAAGAATTTATTATCATCTATATGAGGTTAACATACTCTACGTACTATGATTACTTAATATCTTGGAAAAATGGATGATACGAAAATGGATTTTTTTTTCATATGATGTGCCTAATGGACACAAGTATAGTGACACATGTGTTTGATAGATATCATGTAAGATCTCTTTATAGCTTGAGTAACATTGGTTATTTGTTATAGGATTATCTTTTTTACTTTTTTGGATTCAAGAATACATATTTTTTTATCAATGCTACACAATTCCCATGGGGTAACAGTATATGTTTAATTGAAAGGGGATTGAGTTTTTAATCAAAGGGATACTATAGAAGTGATTTATTGTTTACCCCAAAGGAGTTTTGGATGGGTATTCACTTGTTATTACATATGATATGATAAAAGATGATTTTAATGATACCTTTAAAAAATTGTTTTTAATTTATCTAAATGTACTTTTGGATATGGTTTTCAAATTAATGTTTACGATATAATATAAAGTGAAATGACATAAACTCTATTAAGCTTTAGTGCTTGTTGAAGATTATTGGAGATATGCCTTAAAGATATAAACTTATGTTGTATACTTTATTCTATTTGGATATATCATATACTATGATATATATATATATATTATAAGTTCATTTTATTTTATTTTCATTGTATTAAAAAGGGTATATCATTAAGAAATGATATTTTAAGAATCATATTTTTTTATTCATTCTTATAACCAATTATTGATATTTTCAACTGAATGTTAATGGTTAACGTTCAAATACCACATACAATGACTATCATTACTAAAAATGATTCATTTGATGAAAAACAAGGGAAGATAAATGCACTAATGTGATGAATGCATGAATAACTCAATCATTAACTCAAATGTCATGTAGTTCATGAGTTAATTCATGAACATGATGGTATAAATTTTTAAATTCCTTTTTTTATTGAATACATATGATATTATATTTTGAATTAATATAACCTCCAAAATTTTAGTATAAAATTTCCCTTGATAATTTCCATGTCCATTGTAATTAAATAAATTTTTTCCAACACAATATAGATCTAAAATGAAAAAAAATTAATTTCATTAAGGAAAATATTAAAATAAAAATTGAAATTAACATTATTAATAAAATACCATAAATAAGGGCTTTAGAGACCAATATAAGTGATTTCTAAATCCATTATCGACCTCCAAATGGTGAATGATTTTGGTAGGGTGTAGGATGTTATTTTTTGGGTATCGGCGTTATGTGGGGGATACAAGAAGCTTTCATTACTGGCAATGGAGGATGTGAGGCAGTCAGGGGGTGGTAAGGTAAGTGAGGTGTGTCTATGGGACAACGAGTGGTGACATGAGGGATCCTAGAGGTTTATTATGGGTGTATGGTGATGGTTAGGGCCTATTAGGTGTAATTAAGGGTGAAGAGGGGGTTCCAATGGTGTTTTGTAAATAGGAGGTGCATAAAATGAGTGGAAGTCATAAAAAATAATGCTAGTTTTTTATATTAATAGCGACCGTCAAATGGAAATCACTATTGCTCTTATACTCCTTAAAATGTGAATAATGAAATTTTTAGTGTGGATAGAAGAAAATAATTTTGTAACATAATCACTAAAACTATAAAATTACATTAAATACTTATAAATAAATAAAACAAAAAAAATTGAAATATTCTTTTTATTTTTCTCCTATTATATTATAACATTGATTAGATTTGTAAAAAATTATAAATATTAGATATATGATGGACATTTGGTGGAAGAAATAAATAACCTTGATGTAAGTATTTGAGTGCATATGGGTATATATAGTCAATGGGTATACATTTTACTTAGGTATGTATAGCCATTGAGTATACATATAGTTGTTGGGTAAAAGTGATCAAGGATATAAGTTTTTTTCTATGTGGCTGATTAGAAAGTATTAGATACTCAAATAAAGTAACCATGATATGTTCAATTATAATTTAGTTATTGATATGTTGAATATAAAAATAGTAATCACACTATGAAATTTCTATAGAAAGGGGGAAGATATAACATCAAGCACTTAAATCCTTTCATATGAGGCACCTTTTTTCAAGATTGGGAAATAGTTAACATCACTAGGTTTTCCCTTGATCAAGCTTGAACTGAACTTCAACAAGAGTAGTTTTAATTAACTTGTTTGGAGGATAATTTGAAGCTTATTAAGATCACTATTAGAGTCATTATTTCCAAATCTATATGAAAAAATACCACCATTTTTTATCTTAGGCATAGGGCTAACACGTATATTTTGATGGGTTATATAACTAAAATTTAGGATGTTGTTAATACGTAACTATTAATGGGATAAAGATATATTTTTAAATTTATTATAAATTTGGTATTATTATAAACATAATAAATAAAAATAAAATATTAAATAATGTACAATTATTATTTAAATTTTTAAATATTATAAAAATATTATAATGTATAATATATATAATTAAAATAATAATCACACATTGTTAAATTGTGTAGATAAATAATCCACTTACAAGTAATAATTAATTACTGATAAGAAATTAATATATAATCCTTAACTATAAAATAAATATTATTTATTCTAAAATAAATTTTTTTTATTTGTTGTATGTCTGTTTTATTGAAAAGATTAATTTATCATATTAAAATTTTCAATCAGAAAAAAATGGATTTCATATTTCAAATTTTGACATCAAAATTAGATGATAAGGAAAATATGATTTTTTTATCAAATATAATTTATTGTGGTGAATATTGAAAATAAACCAGTAAATAGAGAAAATATGATATTTTTTTAATGAAGATATATAAGTTAATGAAAAATAATAAAATATTATTGTGAGATAGGCTTGGATGATAAATTTATAACCCTCATTCCTTTTTTCCATTCATGCGTTTTTATTCACATAAAATTACATTCTTGGTGTTGGAGTTAGTTTCCAAGAAACAACTAACTTTATAATTTTGATTACCAAAATATTGATAAATTATCTTATCACATAATTATTATTCTCTTATATAATATTAATTTCAAAATTTCCGTAGAATATTCATGGAATTTATATGTTATAGAAGTTATCAGTTAGATATCTCCTAGAAGGAAGGTCATGATGATAGGCCTTCTAATAGGACACATGCTTTATGTGTCATTAGATATTCCTATCAATGAACATGTTTCCATATACTTGAGATTATTATTAACGTGCATCATGAATCATGAACTTTTTATTTATGGATGAAAATTTGGACAGTATAGGTTCATGGCGAGGTAAAATACATTCAGTATGTATTAAGTGATCTGGAATTAATTAAATAAGTCAGAAAAGAATTTATTCATTCTACATTAATGGAATAAGATATCTATGAAACTTTGATTGAAATGAAACTATTTGAAAAAATCCATTCCCATGGAAGTTTATAGATGATTTCATTTTAGAAATTCAATGACAGTTAAATCAAACATATAAGGTGATGACACTAGTATGCATCTTTTTGGATGAGATGTAGGGAGACAAAGGGATTATATAACATAGTAGACTTTGTGTAGTGGTTATTGTTGTTTCTACATTAAATTTTTTCTATACATGTTTCTTAATGTGTTTTTTGGTGTTGATCTAGGATCTTAGGTAATTTCACCTATTGACATTGAGAAAGGAGCAAAGAGGGTCACATAGTTAGAATGCCAATAATATCCTTAAATCATATTTGATTTATGTTTTGAATGAATTTATTCCATAGATTTTGGAATATTATTTATTAAATATAATTTTTTATCATAAAAATTTATTCATGATATATTTGAGTTTTTAATACGTTAGTAAAATTTTATCTCTTATTTAATTATTAGCAAGGTAATAAATATATATTTATTTATTCATAGGTGTACCAAATTAATTAAAATAAATATTTATTTTCATTATGTGAATATTAAATTAAATTTTTATTAATAATTTTAGAAAATATAACAATTATTTATTTTATTGAATGATTATATTTTATTATTTAAGGTTTGATAAATTATATGGGAGAATATCAATCAAGACTAATGATATATTGAAAATTATATAATTTTTATTTAATATAATTTTACTAAACAAATGTTTATTTATATTAGGATTGATATTATATTATGTACATATTAATGGATATAATAATATTATTATTATATTCTATATTGGGTAACACTTAAGGGTTAAATAATTTATATGTGACTTTGTGAAATTATCATTACTTTAATGTACTTATATGAAGAACCCATGGAATTATTGAAGGTGTGTTGTGTTTATTTTCAATCACTAGTAATGGTCCTTTGAAGTTATTCATAATTTTTTTGATATTTCAACCATGTCATTGAAGTTATTTTAGATGAATTTTAGTGGTTTAGGGGATTTTTAGTTGAATTGAAAATCTTGGATAAGAATTCTGTTATTACAGAATTTGGAGAATTTGGAAAAGTTTTAGGTATTTTTGGTTTTAAAATGATACATAATATATTCTAGTGCATATGAAATATATTTATTGAAGGTCGTACTAAAATGTGGAAAAGTAAGATCGTTTTTGTGATATATAAGATACTCTGGATCATACATAAGTTTTGTATAGTATAATTTAATAACTTCTAAATGATATATAATATTATGATGGAGGATACATGATATTATAGAGAAAAACATAGAAAATTATCAGACCTATTCTAATACATAAGATATTTTTTCTAATACAGAAGATATGAAAAGTAATTTGTAAGTTTCTATTGAATATACATAAGAGTTTAATAATCATGAATAAGATGTTTTGGATCATGTTCAAGATATTATTGAGCTCATTGAAGTGTTACATAATATATTATATTTCTTATATAAGGTATATCAGTTTGAAAAATGAAATAATTCTAGAGAATAAAGTCATATGATTCTTTACTAATTTTCAATTCATAAATATAACAATGTTGAGGGATTATACCTTGATTTAAGTCAAGTTGGGGGGAGTAATGATTGAAAATAAATTAAAAATTTCACTGCATGATTATTTTTGTATTTTTTAAATATAAAGATTTAAAAATAATTAATTGAGGCCAATTATAGAGTAATTACTAAAAAATTTCTCCTATCTTAATTGAGAATCTACAATAATTTTTGTAAATTGAGATTTGTATTGTAGGGAAAAATACAAGAAATTTGTTTGATGGAGAAGATCATAGGAGAAATATCTTGAGAAAATTAGTTAAAAGAATATTTTAATATTCTTTGGGAGCCTAGTTTTCTTGAATTTCCAAAATTGTGGATTATTGCATATTTCTATTATATTCTAAAAATATAAAATTAAAAAAGGAAAAATTAGTTGAGGGTTGTTGAACATGTTTCAAATTTTGAGTGAGAATAATCAAAGTAAGAAGATATTGAGACTGAGTTCAAGACTAGTGATCCGTTACATCCTACTAAATAATATAGGTGTCAAGATCTTTAGGAAGAGGGTACTTAAAAGCTATTGAATATTCTAAAGGATCGAATGAGAACATCTGTATGTTAAATAATCATGGATCTTTTTTTATCATCTTAGTTCTAGTCAGATTCTTATTGTAAACTGATGAGAGCCAATATAAAGAGGATTCAAGAGATTTGGATTCAATGAGATAGCTATTGTAATAACTTGTGATATTTGTGTTATAATTTGGGTCTCAGTCTTGACTGAAAACTAAAATGAAGTATTTACCCATATTGGGGTTTAACCTTATAAAAATGCATACCTTTAATATATTTCTTTATTTTAGTTTCATATAGGTGAGCTTTATATTTAAAATAGATCAGGTCTAGACTTTAACCATTCATTGAGTTTAATTTCGAAGATGAAATTAAAAAAAAGTATCACAGATCCATCCCCCCCCCCCCCCTCAGTGATACATCACTACTTACCTCAGAACATAAAGTAGTTTCATAGAAACATACATGATGACTAACCCTTGGGAACTATCACATGTGAATATGAGGTGAAACATATCACTCTTCCCAAAAGATTTATGAATATATTACAAAAATGGTTTAGGGTGATACCTTATTAATGGTTCCCCTAGGGAAGTGGATGATAAATTCCTTTCATTTTCCATTTGAGTAATAATATATCCATCATGGACTATTTTAATAGGTATAAATTATTTCCTCCTCATAATATATTGTGTGGTATTAGATCTAATCCAGGTTCTGTCGAGTTATCCTATTGTGGTTCAATTTAAAGATATAGAATCTAAATTATGTTAACTACATAGGTATACCTACATTTGGATGAATGAATTACCATTTCTATAATAATTGGATAACTATTTATCTTCTTTCAATTTTCCTAGATATCAGTGATGATGATATATTGGGTTTTATAACACATTAGAGAGATTTACCCATGACATTTTCTGAAAAAATAAAATTAGTGGTTGATGGGAAAGTGAGGGAGGAAATTGTGATGTACTTATTAGAAAAACATTATAAAAATTTTATGGGACTCAAAACAACTAAATAAATTTCAGATAAGATTGAAAATATATTACAAGGTAATGTAAAACTTAATGAATCTAAGTTATAGATTTAGAGATCAGTGTTTAAAGATATTAAAATAGAATACGGTGAGACTATGGATGATTATTTCATAAGGGTAAATGAAATTTTCAATAATATTAGATATTTTAGGGAAACATTAGAAGACTCAACCATTTTCAAGAAGCTGATGTGAAATTTCCAATACATGTTTGATACAAAGGTCACTCCTCTATAACATATAGATTATATTTCTATAGATAATAAATATAATAATTTTGTTCCTTATGAAATGATAAATAATTATCTTTTTTAGGAAGAAGATCAAAGAGGTGAAGGAAATTTATTTTAAAGATCTGAAAAATAAAAAACTTTAATAAAGGGAACAAGATTTTTCCTCATAATCTAAAAGGGGTGAATAATATTAGAGAATAATGACTCTCATCTCAAAGAATTTCATATAGCAGAAGGGAAATCACAAATTAAAGATGCCACTAAAATGATTAAAATTTGGTGTAATTAAGAACTTTTGTAATTAATTTTCCCATAAATATGAGTGTTGAGTATAAATATGAAGAGTAAGACAAAATTGATAAGAATAAGTGGGTTAAGTCCTCAAAAGAATCCAAAAATCATGTTGAGAGAAATAAGTGGTTAAAAATAACAAATAGAAGAACAATGTTTATCATGAAAGTGGATGTATACTACATTATAAGTAGTTTATTTAAACAATTAAACAATAAAATATTTTTAAATATTCAAGGATAATATTTAAAAACATGAATAAACCTCAAGAAGTGATAAAGAAGTTGAAGATACTTACAATAATCACATGTTGAAATAAGAGCATAAAGAATGCCTTAAAAACACTAAACTCAAGAGAGAAAATTGATTTATCAATAGGAACAATGGGAAGTTAAAGGATTATAAAGATGGATTTAACAACATGGATACTGACTCTATTGAGTAAATCAAACTTCACAAAGTGAATGTTGTTGAACCATAAATTATGAGGATTGTTTCTCAAACTCTCAGTTTAAATCAACACCTATGAACCACAATAATACTAAATATATTTTTTCTAATAGTGTAAGTTCTAAAGGAAAAATAGTGAACAATTTTATAGATAAATAAATATTAATTGGACACTTATATATCAATATAAGTTAGAGATATCCTAATAAGTAATCTTTCCCCAATGAAAAGGTAAAAGGAAGCTTAGAATACACATGGATAGTCAGCATAATTTCATCGATAGATTCATCAATTTCATGAAAGATTGAGTTTTAGATTATATTTTTGGTGATACTAATCATGTGGTCATAAAGACTATATTTTATGGTATAATATTTCATTTCATTGGTTTCAAAGTAATCATTAAGTGGGTAGGATAAGTTCTAAAATAAGAAGGAACAATTCTAAGAAGAAACAAGTTATAAACATAAATCTATAATTATTTCCTACTCATAATAAATTGTATTAACTAGATTAAATCTTTAGAATATTTTATCAAGAAATTGATTTTTATGAATAATATATGACAACAATTCCAGGATAGAATCTTTAATATGCTATACATTATATGGTTTAGAGAAGGGAAAAGACTGAAAAGTTGCTTCTTATTGTGATGGAACTTAAGGAAAGAAATAGAAGCAATCCATGGATACATGATAGTGGATGTTTATCTCATATGATAGAAGATAAAAAATTATTGAATGAATTTTAAGAAAATGATGTAATAGTAGTTATTTTTTGGGGAGATGGATCATTAAAGATAATAGGAGTTGGGATAGATGTGATTAAAGATCAAAAAATGAATCTCATGGTGTTCTATTTATTGATATGATCACCAATAATATTTGTGATGATGAGATTTAATTTTTTTGGGGTAATTCTTACATCATAAAGTGATTAAATTATTTAAGAGTTATCATAAAATGAGAAATAACCAGTGGTATCTTGTTTCGAATTGAAAATTCATGTGATATTTTTTATTTGTGCTCAAAAGAAGATAATAATCTCTAGAATATAAGAATTTTTCTTATTGGTCAATGGTGTTTGGGTAAAATTTCAAATGGTGAACAAGAAATATAATTTCCCTGACTGAAAATATGAATATAAAATATTTTTGAAACATGCCAAAAATGAAAAAAGATACAAGAAAGTCATAAGAGAATGGAGATTTAGTCCATACAGCCTCTTAAATTGATTTATTTAGATTTATGTTGGATAATGAAAAATTAATCCTCTAAATTTTATATTTATTTAGTCATATTCATTGATTGTTTTATAATAATGAAAAAATATATGTTTATGAAGAAAAAATATGATCTTGTAGATATGTTCAGGATCATTAAAAGAGAAGTTGGGAATGATATGAGGGTTTATACCAAGAATATAAGAACTGGTAATGGTAGGTATTTCACCATAATGTAATTTTAATCCTATATTATTAATAATGGGATAAAAAATCATATATTTATCCTTATAAATCCTAGAAAAATTTAGTTTTAGGGTGGATAAGTATAGTGTTGGTTGATATGGTATGAATTATACAAGTAGAATTTATACTGTAATTTTTTTGGAGATATTCTATAAATAAATATGTGTATATTAATAACATGTTCATGTTGAGGATTGAATAAAAAATAAATCCTTGTAAAATATGGTACAAAATTAAACCCAAAAAAAATTAATTAGGATTTTTTAATAGTCCATCCATTATGAAGGCGAAAATACAGGCCTAGTAAAATTTGATGTAAAATCTAAAATATGTCTTTTCATAGGTTATTGGACTTATTACATAGGCTATAATTTTTGAAAAAAATACTACATAATATTGTTAACTTATTTGATATAAATATTATTGAAAATAGTTATAATTTTAATTATTTAAATGAATCATATTATGAAATTTTTGGAAAATGAAACCTGAAGATTTATAGAAAAAGGTAGAGTGAAGAAAAAGTAGAGATTTAGTTTTGAAAGATGAGGCGAATTTAGATTGGACCAGTGATGTTGACGGTATTGAAGAGAAAATTAATGTGAAACATTATAGTCTGAAGAATAATTTGGACCCATAAAATATAATTAGAAATAATAAGGAACTAGGTTAAACTAGTAGAAGATTAAGATTTCATAACTAGATGACTCTTATTTCTCAAGATAATCCATAATGAATTTTTAAATCTATTTAAAAAAAGAATGTATAAATTAAATGAATGAGGAGCTAGATAAAATTAAAGAATTTCCACTTAGGATAAAATTCAATAAAAAAAATCGAATAATATCCTTAGAACCTTGAAGGTACTTAGAAATAAGATCAATGAAAAATGTGAACTTTCAAGAAACAAATCTAGATTAGTTTGAAAATTTTACCCTTACGTTTAAAGAGTTGAATTCGATGATGCATTTTCTCTTGTTGTAAGAAATAAATCCCTAAGAATGTTCCTAACTTTTTCAAATCACAATGATTTCAAAATCTATCATATTGATGTGAAGAATACTTTATTGAAAAGAGAACCCAAAGAATTTTATATTGAATAACCTTAAGGTTTTGTTATTGAAAATGATGGAACCTTAATGTGAAAACTTAAGAAATATTGATATAGTCCAAAATAGGCCCCTATATCTCGGTATTCAAGGTTGTATGAATGTTTGAGAGAGATATTCTATTCAAAAATGGAAAGTGGATAGAAAATTTTATGTGAAGGAGAAGAGAAAAAGTATTCTTATTATCATTATTTTTTTATTACATCATTTTTTGGAGATAAGTAGTATGTTTTTAAATAGATCGAAAGGAAAAAAGAAAAGGAATTTTCCAATTTCTATTCATGTATATATAATATTCTTCTTTTGATTACAAACTTTGTAAAAATAAGGATTCATTTATTAATCCTAATAAAGTATTATAAGGAATTACTAAAAAGTTACACATAAAAGATTCTAAATTAGTATCCAAACCCAGGATGTTTTGGGTGAACATGAGCAAGTATTATGAATATAATAGTATTAATCAAAAATAGTTTATGAATTAGATCAAAATGTCACTTTATTTCACTAAATATAGTCCTAATAATGTTTATATAAAGACATTGTGTGCTAGGTTTCAAATTTATCCGATATAATCACACATGAAAACTACCAAGAGAGTTCTTAAATACATTAAAAAGCCATTGAATTAGGAATGATATACAAAATAGGTGAGCACCTGAAACTATTTTGATACACTAATTGGTTGTGCCCAAATTTACCCAAGAAATATGGTAAAATTAGTCACTTGTAGTACAGCTTGGGTTATCGAATCCACAAGGACCGAAGAAGTAACCTTGAGACACTAAGATTGGATGCGATGATTGGTTATGAAGTGGCCAACATGGGGGTTGATTTTGATTGAATAACTAATTATTTAATTTAAATAACAATTAAAAAACACAAAAAAAAATTATCAAAAAAAATTATTTAAGATGAGTTGATATTAGGTTGTCTCTAGGTCTTGATTGGATGTATTTGTTTATCTTTGGATTTTCTGTTCATCAGTTCAAGAGGTATCCATTAAATGAAATAATTTTTCAATATCATTATATGATTTAATCCAAACACAATTTCAAGTAAAATCACCAATTAACTTAGAGGATCAATTTCATGATCACTATATGTAAGTGGATCTTACTAGAACTCAAAATGTATCGTAATAAAATTTGGTAAAGACAAAGAAGAAGATAAATCAAAGAAATGAACTCTTAAAATAAAGAACATTTTTAAGAATTTAAGAACATAAAATAATATTAAATCCACCCCATGCAACTCCCAAGGATCAACACATAAATGTTTATACCTACATTGATGCTATTATATCAATTAAAGCAGGTAGTCGACTTAAAGAATTGGGATTGATGAAGAAAAACATTGTACAATGAACACTCTGTCATTGTGTGATGAATTCACAATTGCTGGTGTGAATAAATTCACACCTTGATTCAATGGTATCAACGTGTGAAGAAAAGTAAAATATGATGTTAATAAGAAGAATAAATTTTATTAAAATACTAAACGTGAATGAAAAACATACATTAGAGAAATTGATGATGCTATTACAAAACGAAATCGGGAAATTACAATTGAAATAAATACAATGGATGAAAGAAAAACTTGGATTGAAAGAAAAATATTAGATGATAATTCCCATCACCACAAGATCATTATATAGGCATATTAAGAGCCTTAGAGATACCACAAAACAATAAATTCCATCCCCATTAATTTATAGAGTCAATAAGAGGGTGAGAAAAATCAAGGGAATTAGACATTTTGAAGATGATTGGGAAAATCGTCCAGATTCAACCCCCTTATTAACGTGTGCATTTGTAACTGAATATGGCCGATTCCGAAGGGGTCGTAGAATACAAATATCTTCTTCCATGTCTCCTCAAACAGATTTAAAAGTTTCAAGACATTTGGTCCATCCTTTTGGAAGTTATCCTCGAAATGGTGGTCAGACTTTATGGGCATTTAGGTCAGGCCCACCATTTAAATATAATCTTCGAATCCCCTTATATCCATGAAAACATAAGAATTAGCTCTGAAAATAGTTGAATTAAATTATCCCCATATTTTTCTATTTCTACAGTAAAAATTTGAGCTTCATTGGACTTAGTTTGTGGGCCCCACTTTTGTTTGATGGGGCTTTGGCCCATTATGTTTTGTCCAGAAACATTCTGCATTCAGGTCCAAAAATATCCATCTTCCATTGGGATTCATCCATCAATACTAAAAGATAAAATATTCCAATCAAAGTAATTAATCATATCCCAAAATATAAAATTCAAAAAATGAATACAATGTTCTCCACAAACAGATGAATGATTGGGCCTAGAATTTTATTTTAAACATGAATTTCACTTAAGATGAGAAATGATGTCCTATTTATATAATGCACTAAAAATTATGTTTATGGACTTTGGATCAATGAATATAAAGATATTAACAATGAATATTATCCACTTCCAATGGCTAATCACTAATACTGATTGGGTTGAATATTCTAATGACATGAAATCAACCAATGGTGTTATATCCTTTGTGGGAGAAAGCTATGTGACCTGACATTGTAAGAATAAAATATTGGTGACTTTAATTACTATAGAGTTCAAGTTTGTGGCTGAAACAAATGAATTCACACAAAATGTGTTTATTAAAGAGAAACTAAAATATTTTAAGGTGATAATTGAGAATCCATTGAGAATTAAATTTCATAATCAAAGTGAAATTTATCATTCAAAGAATCTATTGTAGTGATCTAGATTTACACACATTGACATAAGATATCATTTCATCAAATATATGGTTTCAAATTTACATATGAGGATGTAAGTTTTCCTATAAGAGATTAAATTATTTATATTTTCATGAGGTTCATAATAAATGAATGATTTTATGTTTTGAGGCTAAATATCAATGATTTTCTTTTCCCTCTCACTTGAGGAATTTTTAGCTTTACCAATAGTCCTTATCTCATCAAGGGATGAAAATATCTCAAAAATTTCTTTAACTAGTATATTGGTTTCATGAAATTTCACTTTGGTAACGTTTTTAATTTAATGAAATATTGAGTGAGTTATTAGAGTTGAAAAAAAGTAAAAAGTGGATATTGAATAACCCAGTGAATTCTTGAAGTTGTGTTATATTTGTTTTCAACCATCAGTAATGATCATATGAAGTTAGTGATGAAAGTTTTATATGTTAAACACATGTTTTAATTGATTTGAGATGAATTTGAGTGGATGAGGATGTTTGGAGTTGAATTGAAATTCTAGGAGATGAATTATGGATTTGATGAATTTATATAATTTGTTAATGTTCTAGGTATGTAGGGTTTTATTGATGATACATAATAAATAATTGTGCATATGAAATATATTTTCTGAATCCATTAGTGAAATATGGACATGAAAATATCTCACTATGACATGTAATATACTCTAGAGTACTTGGATGATTTATAGAGTGATACGCAATGTAATGAACCAAACCCCAGTAGCCCATATCAATTTTCGTACTTTATTACATTAGAATAAGTTATAAGGAATTGTATCCCAAATAATCTAATAGTTTAGTAGTCTATGAAAAAATAGATACATACATGATTCCCATAATACATTTGAGAACATAAATTACAACTTAGTTTTTTTCTTTTAGAAAATTACATTATTCCATCTAGAATATCCTTGCATATATTTCTTAATACACTTTATGGATTCATAGGAAATGAAACAAAATAAGGGTGAGATAAAATTCTCAGTAAGGGTCAAGTACAACAGAAGCTATCATGAATCGGTAAGTAATAATCAATATGGAATAGTAAATAACTAAACACATAGGCCATTTAGTCAATAACATGGATATTATAAATAGATAATACATAATCAATATAGAATGGTAAAGAGATGAATACATATTCCATTTAAAAAACATTAATGTCATGAAAAGAAGTGTCATAATCAAAATAGAAATTAAAATAACTAAACACACAATCCATTTAATCAATATATTGAGAATGAAATGAATCCATATTTTTTTCATTGTGAAAATATCATAGATAATAATAAATAAACTCTTAACGAAGGAAATTCATAATTATTGGATGTTATGTTTCTCAAGAACATGATACCATTACCATTAACATTTATTCTCAAGATAATTTAAGACATACTTAGTGAATACCCATCGTATTTGGAAAACAAATTCATCTCATGAGACTACCAATGCATTGAGGGGATTGCATTAACTGGTACCAACTCATGTATTTCATGCCCAAATCATTCCTTATATATAAAATAATTTATATAATTCATAAATAAGGTGCCTTATCATAAAATATCTATATTGAGTAAAGGATACAAATTTATCAATATTTCACCAGTTAATCAAATAATATTCAAATTAAAAACCATATGTACAAATGGTATAAATTTTAATAAATTATAAAATCCATCATATAAGAATATGTATATTTTATAGAAATTTAATTTAAAATTAAAAATTTTATAATAAAGTTATTTCTTCTAGATAAATTTAACAATCATAAAATAAAGTGAGATTGCACAATAACTTTTACCGTTAGGTAATTTTCAAGTCAAATAACCTTGGATGAAATAATTAAAATTAAAAATAAAAGTACCAGGAATAATGAATTACTCATGATATTACATGTCAAATTGGTAGTATATACACCACATAAAAGTTAATTGGTGTATAATAACAAATAAGTCTAAATGGAATATAAATTGAAACAAACTCTCTTACTATGCACTTCCTTTTGGTTGAACATGATTTAACCTCATTTATAGTGGTTTTAAACATGTTATTAACTTATAAATTAACCATATTAATATTTATAATATCATATATTATCTTTTATAACATATCATCACTGAATCGTTAATAATAAATCATTAGTTTCATTGTTTGAGGTGTTAATTGACTTATTTTCTCATGCACGTTTTTTCATGAAAGATCCAGTTATTTCACATATTATATTTTTATAACATATCTATAATAATAATAATTACATAATTATCATATTTTTATAACAATTATACTTTTAAAACCAATCATGAATGATTCTTACAAATAATGAAGTATGTTATGATCATGGAGACGGTAAGTTGTTCACACGCACGAGTAATGTTTTCCATTCTTCAATGGTCATTATGGAAAGGGTGTAAGTAATATTTTATCTTTAAATAATGATAATAATATCATATATACCATATTATTTAAATATATATATATATATATCATCCATGTGTTTTGGTGATGAAAATAGAGGCACATCACTTCATGAAGGTGGTAGTCCATACGTACACGAACGATGTTATCATATTTACGTGAGTGAAAAGGAATGAAATAAATGATATAAGTTATCTTTAAAAAATTATAAATATTTCATTAATATCAAAATTATTTAATTTAAATCATATATAATCATTAAAATTAACCTTATCACCTTCCGTTTAAAGTTTTATTCAAAATGAGTCACATCACTTCGCGATGTGGTAGTTTGGCGTGCGCACGAGTGACTTTATTGTGTCTCATATGAAATAGAAAAAATTGATATAATGAATCTAGAGATATAATAATTTTATAAATATCATATATTTTTTTATATACATAATAATAAACAAAATTGAGTGGTTTTAATAGAATAATGAACTACATCGGTTCGCAAGGCGGTAGTCCGTCGTACATACCAATGATGATTTTGTAACACATTTGATAGAAGTGTGTGTGGTTTTAGGTATTAATATTATTGTAAAAACATCCCTGTATATTGAATATATTTATTATATTATATAATCATGGTATAAAAATTAATTAATGGGGTGGAGAAGGAAACAAATTAAAGAAGCATGTTGAAGAGTGTGACCTCTTTTTTGAGTATCCTCCTTAGGTTTTCTCTAAAGCCTTTAAAGGTTGGATTTATGACAAAACTAAGGATTATAGGTTGACATGAGATATTTTTTCAATTTATTTGGGTTTTTCTTGTCTTAAACCATGTTTTTTGAATGTGTGAGGTGGATATGGGAGGGGAGGCCTTATATAAGTGGGGTTAGTGGCACACTAATAATTTTTTTAAAGAGTGAATTCCACCCATGTTTCTTTCATGTCACCAAGACCCAATAATGATCAATTATCAATAGTAGAAGGAATAAGATCTAAATATCACTATAAAATGGGTTTTTGACAAGTATTGGGTCATTATTTCACCTTCCATCCATCCAACGGCCCGAAGGCCTTAATTTTTTATTATAAGAAATCCTCCTTTTAAGGGAAGAAGGGGGAGAACCCAAATAAACATCATGGACTTAAAACAAATCACTACCTGAAGGTCAAGAGAGACAGACCAAACTGAAAACATGGAGCACCCCTCCCCAACTTAAAATCATAGTAAAGCTCTTCATCATTGCATGGCTGAATGGAAAGCAAGGGTCCTGTGTCAAAGCACAGGCCCAATCTGATGGCTGGCACCAAACCCTCTCAAACATCCAAATCCATAAACCACTATAATTATAAACAACTAGCTCTGGAACCACCTCTGAGTCCCGATCCATGTGTTCAAGTCCAGATTCATCAACATTCAAACAGATTTAAACCACATCAAAACATCGCAAAACTCAACCAAAATGTCAAACCATTCAAACCATCACTAGTGTCACCCAAATTTACCCAAGTTTTAAGGGTCAAGCGGTCGCTTGTAGTGTATCTTGGGTTGTCAAATCCTCAGAGACCTAAGAAGAACCTTTAGACACTCAATAAAAAGAGATGTATTTTTGGATATGAAGTGGCCAAATTGGGTTTATTTTAGATGGTTTTAAAAGAGCACTAAAAGATCTATGTGAATTCAAATTATGAGAAAATGAGTCGATCCTAGGTTATTGCTCGGGGTGGATTGAATGAATTCCTTTTTTTACGATTTTAATTTCATTAACTCGAGAAGGATTCATGCAATGAATTCAAACTAACCTAATCACATACTGATTAAACACCTTCACAACACATGCTAATCACCTATACACTTGTAGGATCATTTTCATGAGCACTCCAAGGTAAAGGATATAATTAGCACATGAAATTGGGGTGAATAAATTGAATAAGGAAGAGGAAGAATAGAAATAATTGAATGAAACAAACTAAATTAAAAGAAATTAATAACATTTAGAGAGTTAGAAATAACATTCAATCCATACCCTTGCTACTCCCTTGGATCAACCCATAAAAGAGCTAGCCCTCCATTAATGACAAGTTCTCAACGGAAGCGGAAAGTAGACTTATGAGGGTGGAATTGAAGAAGTAAAAACAAAAAAAATAATGATCACTCCACCGTTGTGTGAAAAAATTCACAAGGTTTGGTGTGAAAAGGTTCACACCTTGAGGAAACGGTATCAAGGTGATATAAATAAGAACAGAACAAGAGAAGAATAATATCTTTTATTAAAAACTAAGGTGATTCGAACAACTTGCATGGGAAGGAATAATGCTACAAAGACAATTTGGCATAATAACATTACAACCAAAACAAAGCTCCAAAGATCCCTAAATACTCCACCAATACTGCCTTAAATAAGAAACAATGAATCCTTGGCCGAGCCCCAAACATCCCATGTGTCTTTAATTAATTGTTTTGGGGAAAGGTGGGTGGAACATTAATGTAGAGAGACTTTTCCACTTCTTGCCCCGAAGTTGCATCCAGCTTGCATCCACCAGAAAGACGCGCCTAAAGGACCTTCTATAAGGCCTAATTTGAGTGGGCCCTAGAAGACTTAAATTAAGACCCGGATGTCCCCTAATATCCTGTAAACTTTCATCCCAAAATAATAATTATTTCGAGATATATGACATAAATAGTGGGTTATTTTTCTGGGCCGCAGAATCTGGCCCAGAATTGCATCTTCAACTTGGGCCACCTTAATCACTACAATGTAGGACGAATTAGCACTGGTTCCAGAAAAATTATTTTTTTCCATATATTTCCTCTATCCTACCATACATTTTGGGCTTCATTGGGCCTGTATTGTGGTCCCCACATTCTGATTAGTGGGATGATATCCAATCTGCCTTCTCCAGAATTATTTCCTTTCATCGCCAAATATCCTCATCATCCTTTATGAATCCTCCATTGATCCATGAATGAAAAATGTTCATATTTATGTTTATATCCATTTCCCAAAATATCAAATTAAAATATGGATAATTACATTCTTTAAAATCAGATGAAACATTGGGCCTAAATTGGTGCATATTAGGCATGAAGTGCACAAATGATGAAAATGGATGTTCAAAATTAATATCCACTAACTCAGGACCATAAGATAAAAAATCAAAATTTAATACCCTTAAAATGTAATCAAGGTATTTGTTTTTATTTGCTAATCACACCCCCCAACTTGAGCTTTTCTAGTCCCGAGAAAAATATATCTCACAAAAATGAAATTCGAATGACCTTTTCCAAAAACATTTTAATACACATTTCTCACCCAAAAATCTCATCCCAAACAATTATAAAACCCATCAAAATCATTTAAAACAAGCTATTTCCATATGCATATCTCAAGCCCAAGCCCATTCCTTTGTTCAAATTCATCGCCATATTTCATCCAAATTCAATTAAGCATGATGAAGTGTTATGTGTCACAATAGACATGAGGATTCATTTTCATTCGAGCGAGAAAAGGTGGAAGTGCTAGAAGAAATAAAATTTTAATAATAAAATGAGTACTCATTTTTTTATTTTATTTGTTTTTTGTTTGGATTTTTTGGATTTTTTTTTCTTGCAATTTTTCCATGGTAATTGAAATTGAACTCAATCGAGTCAACCCTTGTAGAAAAACTTTGCCGATGACTCCCAGGATCAAAGACCTTAGGGAACCAAGTGAAGCTCACATACTAGGGCATCATCTCGAGTTAACTCAATCAAAAACAAATTCAAATTACCACAAATAGAGATAAAATGCTCAACTATGGGCTAGAAAACTATGGAGTCACGATCCCCAAGTGCCGAAAGCCACACATTAGGTCAATTCATTTCTCTACGCGCAATTGATTTTTTTTTGAATACTCGTGTTAAAATTAAAATGTTCTCCAATCCTATACTATTTATTATGGGTCCCTAAGAACTCAAACAAAAACCCTACATTCTAGAGGACGTACATTGTGTTTTTTTAAATAATTGGATGAAAATATAAATGGTGAAAAATCACATCGGACAAGTGCACTTTCCAATATCTATGCACATGAACATAAACTTCCATTAAAATCAGAATCAAGGCATGCAAAATTATTTGATATCCAATTTCAGAGTTTGGAATTTCTGTTATCATGTTAGAGGTTAATGACATTTTTCCTTCCACACATTTTCATCTCCCCCCCAACTTATAATAACACTATCCCCAGTGTTTAAGGAATTGAAACATAGAAGGGGTAGGATAGAAGTTCAACGAAGACATTGAAAATTAAAATTATAGAATGAAGTCACCTGGTGGTTGATGTTGAAAATGCATTCCCATGTCTCCCTTCAGTTCTGGTTTGTCTCCCAATGGCTTGGATGATTTTGACCAGCTTTTCCCAATGACCTATGACATGCCTTTAATTTTTTTTTAATATAAATATATTTTTTTTTATTTTTTTAACCTAAAAAACATTAAAAAAAACATAAACTGATGATACATTGTTTTCTCTTAAATTTCTAGGTAAGGTATTACTCAGGGATCACACCGCGTGACACGGATGAATACGGTGCTCCCCTTTCATACCCATCCTTACTTATAAAATAAGAACAGGTAAACAATCTATTTTTTTTAAATACCTACAAAAACATAAAATAAAATAAAATAAACTGATGATACATTGTCTTCTTTATATTTTATGGGTAAGGTATTACTCAGGAATCACACCGCGTGACATGGATGAATACGTTGCCCCCCTTTCATACCCATCCTTACTCATAAAATAAGAACAAGTCAACCGTCTATATTTTTTAAAAAAAATAACAAAATGAAGAAGAAGGAAACAAAAGATGATTCACAATGATTAGAAACATGAAAAACACGGGTTGCCTCCCATGCAGCACTTTTGTTTAACGTCATTAGCCCGACATGGATCCTAAATCTATCATTTTTTCCTGGTTCATAGGTTGGATCTATTAACTCAACCCCTATTTCCTATTTATTGAATGATTCAATGAATGGTTTTAACCTATGACCATTGACCTTAAAAATGTTACCACTTGTGGGATCCTGAATCTCTACTTCCCCATGGGGGTACACATGATGCACTATGAATGGACCTGACCATCTAGACCTTAACTTTCCCGGGTGTAAATGAAGTTTTGAACTATACAAGAGCACAAGTTTTCCCAGTTCAAATTGTTTGACTTTGACATTACTAGATTGGTAGGCTTGAACTCTATCTTTATTTATCCTTGAATTTTTATAAGCCTCCATCCTAAGTTCCTCAAGTTCATTAAGATCTAATTTCTGCTTTTCTTCGGCTAAATAAATTCCAAAATTCATTGTTTTGATTTCCCAAAATGCATTATGCTCAATTTCAACAGGTAAATGGAATGATTTTCCATAAACCAACCTATATGGTGACATTCCTAGGATGGTTTTGAATGTTGTACTATATGCCCAAAGAGAATCCAAGAGTTTCTCAGCCCAATATTTCCTAGAGGGGTTGACAGTTTTCTCAAGAATTTTCTTAATCTCCCTATTTGCTAACTCAGCTTGACCATTTGTTTGAGGATGGTACATAGTGGAAACCTTATGAGAAATTCCGTAATTAGACATGAGTGGAGAGAGTGGGCGATTACCGAAATGGGGTCCTCGATCACTGATTATAGCCCTAGGAATTCCAAATCGAGAAAATATATGCTCTTTCAGAAGTCGGATCACAACATGATGGACATTGGACTTGGTGGTAATGGCTTCAACCCATTTTGAGACATAATCAACAGATAAGAGGATGTAGAGGTATTCCTTAGAGTTTGGAAAGGGTCCCATGAAATCAATTCCCCAACAATCAAAGATTTCAACGACTAGAATGGGAGTGAGGGGAATTTTATTCCTTTTGGAAATGGATCCTAATTGCTGACACTGAGGACAACTTTTACAGAATTGTAAGGAATCATTTTTGAGGTTCGGCCAGTAGAAACCACTTTGCAGGACCTTTGAAGTGGTTTTCTTTATAGAAAAGTGGCCTCTACATGCCTCTCCATGACAAAATTTTAGAATGGACTCTTGCTCAAACTCGAGAACACATCTCCTGATGATTTGATCAGGACAGAACTTGAATAGGTAAGGATCATCAAACACATAGTTTTTGACATCATAAAGGAATTTCCTTTTAGCTTGGGTCCCCAGGAATTTTGGAATATCACCAGTCACCAAATGGTTCTCTATATCAGCATACCAAGGGAAATCACTCACTGAATAGAGGTGCTCATCGGGAAATGAATCAGACACAATGAGGTGGTGTGAGTTGTCTTTGAATTCCATCCTAGAGAGGTGATAAGATACAACATTTTCAACACCCTTTTTATCCTTAATGGTTAAATAGACCTCTTGAAGAAGAAGGACCTACCTAATCAATCTAGCCTTGGAATCTTGATTTTGGAAAATGTATTTTGGGGATGAATGGTCATTAAAGACAATGATGGGTCATCCTAAGAGATAAGACCTGAATTTATCTAAGGCAAAGACAACAGAAAGAAACTCTTTCTCAGTGGTGGTGTAGTTTATTTGTGCATCATTTAAATATTTTCTTGCATAAGCAATGAAACATGGAGTTTTCTCACACCGTTGTCCTAAGACTGCTCCTACAGCGAAGTCACTTGCATCACACATGATCTCGAAAGGAAGTTTCCAATTTGGAGATTTCATGATAGGTGGAGATATAAGATTTGACTTGAGTGTAGAGAATGATTCCTCACAGATTTCTGTCTATAAAAATGGATCATCTTTTACCAATAGAGCACAAAGTGGTTGAGAAATAGAGCTGAAATTCCTAATGAACCTTCAATAAAAACCAGCATGTCCTAAGAAGGACCTCGCTTCCTTAACAGTTTTTGGAGAGGGAAGGTGACAAATGATGTCAACCATAGCTTTATCAACTTCAATCCCTCTACCAGATACTAGATGACCAAGAATATGTCCTTACCTTACCATGAAATGGCATTTTCCCCAATTTAGTATGAGATTATTATCCTCACACCTTGAAAAAACCTTTTCAACATTCAGAATGAATCCCTCAAAAGTATCCCCAAAGATGGAGAAATCATCCATGAAGACCTCTAAACAATCCCCCACCATGTCCGAGAAGATTCCCATCATGCACCGTTGGAAGGTACCAGGGGCATTACATAATCCAAATGGCGTGTGCTTGAAGGAAAAAGTGTCGAATGGACAAGTGAAGGTTGTTTTTCCTTGATCTTCTAAGGATACTTCTATTTGATTATACCCTGAGAATCCATCTAGGAAGCAGTAGAATTGATGACCTGCCACTCTCTCAAGGACTTGATCAATAAAGGGTAAGGGGAAATGTTATTTCTTGGTACAAGAGTTGAGTTTCCTATAGTCAATACATACTCTCCATCCACTACTGACCCTTTTTGGAAGCGTCTCTCCATCCTTATTGTTTATTACTGTGATTCCAGACTTCTTTGGAACCACATGGATTGGGATAACCCACTCACTCTCAGCTATAGGATAGATGATACCAGCTTTTAACAATTTCAAAAGTTCTTTTCTCACTACTTCCATGAGATTAGGATTGAGTCGCCGCTGAGGTTGACGACATGGCTTTGAATCGGATTCTAGAACAATTTTATGAGTCCTGATAAGTGGGCTAATCCCAGGAATATCAGATAGGGTCCATCCAATGGCTTTCTTGTGTCTCCTAAGGACATCTAGAAGCATCCTCTCATGATCGGCTTCAAGAGAGGAAGAAATGACAACAGGAAAGGATTGATTGTCCCCTAAGAATGCATACTTGAGTGATGAAGGTAAAACCTTAAATTCAAGATTAGAGTGGTTATCACTTTCCAAAAAAAGATGAGACTTTGTATTGAACTCAGTTTCTTTGTTCAGATTTCTTGACAAAATTGGTTCCTTGTGAAATGAATTCTCATCCACTAAATTAGCTAGAGTAGTTTCATGAATGGGTATGGACTTGATGTTATTGATTTCACCCATGGTATCATTGATTGGTGATTCTAGAAAATCATAAATAGAGCTATCTGAAATAGATTCAAGCCAAGGAGACAAATTTCCCTCATGTGAACAAATAAAATCAATCTCTTCTTGACTTAAACATCCTTCAGTAATTCTTTGATGTTCCTTGAGTTCACTATCAACACTACCTATCCAATTAACCTCATGTATCTCTTCATCATCCTTAATTTGAGATTTTTCATTATAGATGTTCAAGTCTAGACTCATGTTTCCAAATGTGATGGTCATGTTCCCCTTTAGGACTCGGATAACAGAGTTGATTGTTTCAAGGAAGGGACGACCAAAGATGATTAGGGTTTTCTCCCTAGGACCTAAGCTTGGGTGATTGTCAAGAACAATAAAGTCATCTGGGTAAATGAAATTTTCAACTTTCACCAAAATATCCTTTAAGAACCCCTTTGGAACCCTAATACTACGATCAGCAAGTTGAAGTGTGACAGATGTGGGTTGGAGCTCTTTTAGGCCTAATTGGCAGTACACATCATAGGGGATGATATTGACACTAGAACCTAGGTCACATAATGCCTTGACAACTTTTCTCTCTCCTAGTTAAACATTGATGTAAGGGCAGCCCAAGTCTTTCAACTTAGGAGGAATGGTCCCTTGAATGGTGTTACTCACATTAGAAGCCAAAAGGACATGGTTTTTATGTGAAAATTTTCTTTTAAAAGTGAACAAGTCCTTAAGGTACTTTGAGTATGCAGGAATGGTTTGAATTTCATTGAGGAGTGGAATGTTCAACTTGACTTGTGAGAATATTTCCCTCAATGTTTCACTCAATTTAGGCTTGGTTTTCCCCCTCATGAGTTGAGGAAATAGTGCAGGTTGTGGGATTGTTTTTTGAAGGGTTGTTTCTTTGACAATGTTATCATGTTTTTTAGTTTGATCATGTGGTTCATTTGAATTTTCATTAGTGTTTGAAGCTTCAGATGGTTTTTGAACTATTGGTTCAGGTTTCTCAATTGATTTCCCACTTCTCAAAACTGTCACAGCCTTCAGTTTTTCATGAGTTGTTTGAGTGCAACTTCTCTCTCCCCTTCATGATTATTGTAGAATGGCATGTGTGGGCATGGGTGCCTTTCCAGTTTTGACGGTTTGAAGTTCTTGTTTTAGGGAAGAGAATTCTGAGTTCATTTTGTCCATTTGTTTGCACAGTTGTTCTAGTAGGCTTTGTGGAACAGTTTGGGTTGGTGCTT
This sequence comes from Viscum album, assembly GCA_963277665.1. Lineage (NCBI taxonomy): Eukaryota > Viridiplantae > Streptophyta > Magnoliopsida > Santalales > Viscaceae > Viscum > Viscum album. The sequence goes on from OY728140.1 coordinate 351,213,924, forward strand.
GAGAAGATTGGTTTATCCCAGGGGGATATTTTGGAGGTGGGATGGTTTGTTGAAAATGGACTGGCGGTTGTTGGTATTGGATAGGATGGTTTTGGTACTGGTTATGGGTTTGGTAGTTCTGATGAGGGTAAGGATTTTGTCCCTATGTTTGGCTAGGTTGTTGGTTATCTTTCCAGTGGAAGCCTGGGTGGTCATTATACCTTGGGTTGAAGGTGTTTTGGTATTGGGGATTTTTAAATTTCAAGGAATTTACTTCCGCTGGGGGTCCTCCTAAAAGAACATCCTTGATGGATGGAATGGTTGGTCAGTTGTCTATCTTATGGTCATGTTTGTCACAAATTGTGAAAACAGGGTCTACAGTTTGGATTTCATGGACTTTCCTAAGGTCTATCTCTTCAACCTTCCTAGAGAGTGATGCCAGTTTAGCCCTAAGGCTTTCCTCTTCTCTAAGTGTATGCATTCTAGTAGTTCTTTGTGGCTTTTCAGAATAAGGTGATGCTCCCCATGTTTGGTTTTGTTCAGCAAGGATTTCTAGTTACTCGTAATCATCATTTGGGGATTTGTTTTTAAAGGTCCCATTACACATCATGTCAATGAATTGTTTGTTCCCTAACCCCAACCCTACATAGAAAATTCACACTTTTTTAGGAATAGAGAACCCATGGTGTGGAACCATGTTTAGGGTGTCTTTGAACCTCTCCCATGTTTCATATAATGACTCTCCCTCTTTTTCAAAAAAGTTTTGGATGCTCTTTTTTAGTGCAATTGTTTTGTGGTGGGGAAAGTATTTTTTATAGAATTATCTTTGTAATTGGTCCCAAGAGTTGATAGATGAGGGTCTCAAATTATTTAGCCAATTTTTAGCTCGATCCTTTAATGAAAAAGGGAAGAGCCGCATCTTAGCTGATTCTAGTTGATGTGGGGGACACATGGTTTCTACAATGTCATTGAACTCCTTAATGTGAAGGTAGGACATCTTGGACTCCATTCCATGGAATGTGGGAAGGAGGTTTAGGACATGAGGTTTAAAGACATAGTGGGCATCTCCTAGGGAATCATTCCTAATTGAAGAGGGTGCATTGGTCCAGGTATGAGTAAGATATTCATTCATGGTTTGATCAACTGCATTCCCAAAATTTGGGGCTGCCTCATTTGGATTTCCATTTTAGTTCCCACCTGGGTTTATGAGTTGGTTTCTTTGCAGACCCTCCATTGAAATTGACTCAATATTTGACTCTGGGGTATTAGGAATATTAGGATCCAATGGTGTACTTGACTCCCCTATCCTAGGACTTTCCACCCTAACTAGTCTGTTTGAGTTATCGTGGGTGTAGGCGGATATGCGCCAAAAGAAAAAAAGGTGAGAAAGGGAAAAGATAAGATATCATGGGTGAGAATAGAAGAATGGGGATGAGGAAAGAAGTTTTTTCTCTAAGGAACTTACTTGGTCCCTAGAAACGGTGCCAAAATTTGGTGTCGCCCAAATTTACCCAAGTTTTAAGGGTCAAGCGGTCGCTTGCAGTGTATCTTGGGTTGTCGAATCCTCAGAGACCTAAGAAGAACCTTTAGACACTCAATAAAAAGAGATGGATTTTTGGATATGAAGTGGAAACATGGGTTTATTTTAGATGTTTTTAAAAGAGCACTAAAATATCTATGTGAATTCAAATTATGGGAAAATGTGTTGATCCTAGGTTATTGCTCGGGGTGGATGGAATGAATTCCTTTTTTTTACGATTTTAATTTCATTAACTCGAGAAGGATGCATGAAATGAATTCAAACTAACCTAATCACTTACTGATTGAACACCTTCACAACACATGATAATCACCTATACACTTTTAGGATCATTTTCATGAGCACTCCAAGGTAAATGATATAATTAGCACATGAAATTGGGGTGAATAAATTCAATAAGGAAGAGAAAGAATAGAAATCATTGAATGAAAGAAACTCAATTAAAAGAAATTAATAACATTTAGAGAGTGAGAAATAACATTCAATCCATCCCCTTTCTACTCCCTTGGATCAACCCATAAAATATCTATCCCTTCATTGATGACAAGTTCTCAACAGAAGCGGAAAGTAGACTTATGAGGGTGGAATTGAAGAAGTAAAAACAACAAAAATAACGATCACTCCACCGTTGTGTGAACAAAATCACAAGGTTTGGTGTGAAAAAGTTCACACCTTGAGGCAACGGTATCAAGGTGATAGAAATAAGAACAAAAAAAGAGAGTAAGAATAACTTTTATTAAAAACTAAGGTGATTCAAACAACTTACATGGGAAGGAATAATGCTACAAAGACAATTTGGCATAATAACATTACAACCAAAACAAAGATCCAAAGATCCCTAAATACTCCACCACTACTGCCTTAAATAGGAAAAAATGAATCCTTGGCCGAGCCCCAAACATCCCATGTGCCTTTAATTAATTATGTTGGGGAAAGGTGGGTGGAATATTAATGTAGAGAGACTTTTCCACTTCTTGCCCCGAAGTTGCATCTATATTTCATCCACCGGAAAGACGCACCTAAAGGACCTTATATAAGGCCAAATTGGAGTGGCCCCTAGAAGACTTAAATTAATACCCGGATGTTCCCTAACATACTGTACAAAATCGGCCCAAAATAATAATTATTTCGTGAGATATGATATAAATAGTGTGATGTTTTTCTCGGCCGCAGAATCTGGCCCAGAGTTTCATCTTCAACATGGTCCGCCTTAATCACCACCATGTAGGACGAATTAGCACTGTCACAAGAAGAATTATTTGTTCCCCTATATGTCTTATATCCTACCATAAATTTTAGGATTCATTGGGCCTGTATTGTGGGCCCCACATTCTGATCAGTGGGATGATATCCAATCTTCCTTCTCCAGAATTGTTTCCTTTCATCGCCAAATATCCTCATCATACTTTATGAATCCTCCATTGATATATGAATGAAAAATGTTCATATTTATGTTTATATACATTTACCAAAATATCAAATTAAAATATGGATAATTACATTCTTTAAAATCAGATGAAACATTAGGCCTAAATTTGTGCATATTAGGTATGAAGTGCACAAATGATGAAAATGGATGTTCAAAATCAAAATCCACCAACTTAGGACCATAAGATCAAAAATGAACATTTAATACCCTTAAAATGTAATCAAAAAAAATTATTGGCTAATAAATCACCAACATTGCCCATATCCCGGAACCAACACCAGAAGAACAGCGCAGCCCGAAATCCAACTCAGATGAACAAGAAAAACCAGCAGATCACAAAAATCATAGCTAACCGAACCAAATAAGAACATCACCAAACCTTAAAACCAGAAATAACATCACATAATCTCTGAAAACCATTACCCCCCCCCCCCTCTGGCCCAATCAAATCTATCATCATCCATCACCGGAATCCCGCCAAAGGCAGAGCCTCGGTGCTCCAAAATGAACCATAGCCGGATCCACTTCGCAACGTCTGCACATACCGAGACATGTCGATCCGAGCTGCACACAGACCTAAGCCGGTGTTACACTGAGACATGATTTCTCCAAGAGTCGAAGAAAGTCATTATTTCACCTTATATTCTATGTTTAACCACAATGTAAACTCATTTTTACCTTAATCACTGTAATTAATTTTAACTATTTTCACTAATAATTTTGGTCAAAAATAAATTTTAAAATATTATAAATTATAAATTATGATGATTCAAAATATGGAATTTATTTTTAAAAATTAAATTCCTATAAGTTTCTAAATTTAATTTAAAATTAATCTCATATACATGACGAGAAGCAGGTTTTTAAAGTAAAGATATTCCAAAGTTTATGAAGTTTTTATATCAAAATTTAAATATAAAATTGATTACAATGACCAAAATTGTATTAATATGTCTATAATTGCACAATTTTAAATTTAAAACCAACTTAAAATATCATTTAACATTTTAAATTACTTAGATTAAAAGGAATTTTTTAATTAAAATTTTGTATTTTTTACTATTCATCGTACAATGAAACCTTTAAGAAAAATCCAAAAAATCCACCCTAAGAAAAATTTGATATCTAAATTTCAAAAATTAATTTTATTTTTTCAAATAAATTTTCTAAAATGGTTAAATATTAATGTTAAATTATATTCTCCAAGCGCGATTAAACCGTCTTTTAAGAAAAATATGTTTTTTCAGAAAATATTTAATTTTAATTTAAATGATCCTTATTTTATTAATAATAAAGAGATAACTAATAAAAATGTGTAAAATTTATAATTAAATAATTTATTTAATTCTATTCATTCCCACTATTACAATGATTATTCAATAACTATCACATTAAATAATAATATCAATAGTATATTGGTGTGCGGTAAAACTCGTTATTGCGTGTAATCCAAGTTAAACTGAGTGTTGCGTGTAATGAAATATAAACTCAATGTAAAAAATTTAACACAAGATAAACTCAACATTTCATGTAACCCAGCCTAAACTTAGGGTTGTGTGTATCTTATGCTATTGAAGAAATAAAATTTATTCTAAAATAAATATATTATAATGTCTTAGGGTGTAATGCTCTCTTCTAAGATAAGTGTTGTTTGTCACATACACAATTGAATAAAATTTTATTCTTTTAAAATTTCATGGTGTTAAATTCCCCAAACTTAAATAAATTTCATCTATTCAATTCAAACCTTATACTGGTGATCAAGGGTTTGATATTTGAAAATACCATTATTGATAAAACCACATCATAAAAATAGTTAATAAAACATCCACTTAATGAAAGAGAATGGGAAGTAATAAGGTCATCTAGAATAATCATATAACTAGGTTTCTATGTAAGAGAACATTGGTGGGAATTGAAGATATGAAAATTGAGGGAAATAATAAATACTTATAGAGAGTGAAAGAGGTCATTGATCATAGAAAATTTAATGATCAATGGAAATTTGAGGGCCTCAAATCTATAAATATGTGATGATATAAAAGACCATAGGTTCAACATAATGAAGGTATTATGATAACATATTTATTTCAAGATATTTTCCCCAAAGTTTATAAATTCTTTTACTGTATAATAATATATGTAAATATACATACATGATATATATTTATTCCAATATGACTATTTCATCCTTTGGATGTGCTTTGATCAATTTACAATTCATCTCTTATTACAATAAATGAATATCCGATAATGAATTTTTATGCCCAAAGAACTAAAATTCACTTTTAATGGGTCTTAATATCAGTAATAGTGTGATAATTCTTTCATTATGTCTGAATGTTTTTTCCAAAACCAATATGGATAACACAAGTTGTCTAATATTCATAAATATTCATATAGTGAAGTAATACAATAATATTTAAAACCTCATCCTATGTTCAACTTACACCATTTCATAAATGGTTAGCCTTCTAACCCTTCCAAAAGGTCAAGATCCAAATATTTAGAGATAATGTCACTAAAATTAGAAAATGAACTTACCATTAATCCAAATAACATGAATTTTCTCTTAATTTACACATACTAAACATGTTAATAACGTTATCATGTATTCTCTATAAATGTGGTAATATCCTAAATTACCATAAAACCATATTGAAAATATGAATTCTTCCTTCTTACTTAAATAAAACACAGTTGTTTGGATATATTCCTTCAATTAAAATGTTTTTTTAAAATTATCAATTGTAGCAGAAGAAACTTTTTAAAAGAGTCATTAATTAGTTCCAAGGTAGTTAGTACAATTCAATTTACTATATCCACATCAATCATCTATTTATCCCAATAAAAGTATCAGAATTTTAGGAACATATTGAGGGTTATATTTCCTTTAATCATGTTTTTTTCAAGAATTTAAACTTTCCACTGAATCATTTTTCTTGGTCATCAGTATTATTCAACATACGCTTTCAAATCCTTAATGAAAAATTACTACATTAAAATCCTTATATATTTCATAATTTTCATAACCATGAAATCATTGATAAAACACTCAAATGACATAATTATTGAATCTAAATATAGTAGAATTAATCATTCGACTTTACCAGTGGTAATAGAATAAGGTTGACCATGATCCATTAGCATCCTTTGAGGTATATCCCTTTGACACTTGGGGAATTTAATTGCATGGTGCCCCATTTCACTACAACTAAAACACTAAATAATAGTTTTTTTATTTCTTCCATTTACATTCATTTTACTTTTCAACCTTTTCTCTACACTTATAACAAAATCTCAATTCCTTTAAGAAATTATCAAGGTGATTATTTCTATAATTATAACATGTGTGAAAATTTTTCTTTCTCTTCATTCCTTTATCCAATCTTTTTCAACCATCCTATTGTTATAATGCTTCCCACTAAATCCAAAATACTTAGAGAATATTTTATCTTTATTTTTATCACATCATACCATGTCCTGATATGATGAAAATGTTTTAGAGACTTGTTCCCTTTTAAATATTGTCTTTAACCCATCAATGATAAGAAACCCTATCTTATATTGTGTGAAATGTGTACACATCATGAGACCCTCTAGACAAGCTGTGAAACTGACTTTGAAATCGTGTAATCTAATTACACGACGTGTAATTTCCCTACTTCCAGCCTTTAGCAACAAAACCTCTCTAGACTACCTTCGAACCTCCTATAAACACCTCCAACAACCAAACTTGGAAAATTAATGAACCAGGAAGGCACAGGCCCTTACATGATGGGTAGTTTAGAAATCATGGATTCTGTGACATTTTGGGTTCTTATCAGTATATGATCTCTGTAGATCGGATACTTAAGGACAGAGACACTTTATTTATCCTTGGTTATCTTAACCTTAAATAATATATGTATTTTAACTTAATTTGGAGATATCTTGTTTTTTATCTTTCCTTTAAATTTTTGGGGCGTCCTGCTAGTTACATTTATACTCAACTCTACATAGGAAACCTTTCCCACACATGTTATATTTGTACAGACGGTACACAGTTTGGTAGTGATTGTGGTGGATGTGGAGTTGATAGAAATTGTCAAGATAGATATTTTTTGTGTGTATTATTATATTGTACCACCCTGATATATTAGAATATATTTATCATTAAATAAATTTCAAGTGTTCGATAGTTTTCTTCACATGCAACCCCGAGTCTAAATGAAATGTGATATAGTGACCCTTTGTAACCTAGAAATTGAATTGGAAGGTATGAATAGTAATAAAAAATTATGAAAAATATGTATAATGGTTTTAAATAATGAAAATTTATTGATTAATTAATAATAAATAGGTAATCAATTTTCATTAAAGTCATTTTATGCTTCAAAAACATGTTTTCTTCCAAAATGATTTTTATTTCATTTTATGCATGAAAATTATAATTAATTTCTACCATTTTTAAAAATTTTATTTGAATAAATTAATATAATTTTTCAAATTATAATTTAAATATTATATTAGGGTGAATGTTTAGGATTTTTCTAAAAATATTTATGTTTTAATGAATAGTGAAAATACCAATTTTTATAAAAAAACTTTCATTTCATTTCATATAGAAGACTAATTATGTTTTGAATTTGATATTAAATTAAAAAAAAGACTACTTTAATTATAATTAATATAATTAATTATATATTAGTAATCATTATACTTTATTTTTTGTATGAGTTCATTTTTTGACATAAAAACACATTTTTCTAAAAACTGTTTTTATGCGCATAATGTGTTTTTATCTTAATAAATTAAATTAATATCTATTAATTAATGTTTATAATGAAATTTATAGATTAAATATTCAATAATATATTTTAACCTTCATTTTTTTGTTTTTATAAGGAATAAAATGAAATTGAATTATGTTTTATGCTTAGAAATGTATTTTTCTAAAAGGGGTTTTCATTCCAGTTTAGGTGCTTATTTGAAATTAAATTCTACCAATTATAGAAATTTCATCTGATAAAATGGATTACATATTTTTAATATTAATAATTAATATATATTAATAGCTTCAACTTAATTTTCAGTGATATTGAATAATAAAAATAGTAAAATTCGTAAAATTTTATTACCACGGTTAAAGTTAAAAAGGGTTTATCGGGGGTTAAACCATGGTATAAGGGTATTATTTCCACCCATACCTGAATAATTCTTATTTTTGGAAAATATTTAAAACTTTTATTATCCTAAATTCTAATATAAATCCATTTGGATCCACTTTCTTGTGAATGTGACCTTATATCATTGAAATCTTTTAAGAAATTCCTTGTGTGTCCCACTCCTCACCCATAAAAGGGAACCTATTCTCATCCCTTATGCATACCATTTGATCCATATATCTTAGAAAATAAATAATATAAAACCATTATATATTCCTTCCATTAATCCTAGATATTCTTTTTCTAAGCTTAAGATCTACCCTTTAAGGCATAATTTTTAAGTCAAAGGAGGTCTCTCAAAGGAGAGGTATAAATCTCAACCATGCTCTTTCAATTTTATTTCTTATTACACATTATATAAACTTTTTATATACATAAAAATATTATTAATTCAGTATCATAAATATACTATGATGTTTTTAGGATTATGTAACAACCATTTACCACCTATTATCCATCAAAAGGGAAATAAAATTATTACTCGTGTGTATATGTGGACTATCGCCTCCATCTCGCGATACAATTCATTTTCCATCACCATCATTCAAGGGTGGAAATAATGATAGATTTAATATTTATGTTTGATATTTATAACATAATTATACTTTTTAATTATAATATCTTATCAACATTCTTACTATCCAATCTATTAGTAAATGATAATGTCGCTCATGCGTACGTGTAGACTACCACCTCCACGAAGTGATGTGATTTTTTATCATTTTTGATGGCTTACGTAACCAAGCATATAAAGGAGAACGAATCAGTTAACACGTGAAAAGAAGATAATACTAAAATATTACTAACAAATCAATATTATAAGATCATATATGATATCATATTTATGTATATGGTTCTTGTATAATTTAATAACAATTATTTAACTATTATACAAGAGGTTAACGTACCCTCGACTATGGAAAAGTACAAGGTAAGGGGATTTCATCTCACTTTTTATTCCCGTGAGATTCATGCTATAATTGCCACTATTTCCTTTAGTGTGGTGTATGTACTGCCTATGATTGTATTATTTGTGTAATATATTTTAATTTATGGGTATTTACATCTTCATTTTATGATCCTTCTTCCATGGGGTGTATGTTTCGTAAGTTACCAAATCGGTAAGGGTTAATTTCACAATCTCTTTATTATCCGAGGTTGTTTTATACATGAGTATCTATTGGGACCTCTTTATAATCCACATCTATGTTTCTTAAAAATGTATTTCAAAACATTTTTACTATTTAATAGACAATGGGTTAAAGCTATTTATACCCTTGTTTGACTTTTTATAAGATGTTTATAAATGAATCTTTCTGTCGTTTTCCAAACAAGGTCCTTTATAACATTTTTGACAAAAATAAGGTAAGAATGTCTTTTTTAACTTTTATGATGGGTGCAGCTATTTTCCACCATTATAACATCGTCAAATATTCCCTTACAATATTATAATAATATTTTAAAAATAAATGTTTTCTTTATAATTATGTGACTCTTAAATGATTTCAAAATAGAAAGAGATATTTCTCTCAAATAGTTTTGATTTCATCTATGACAATATCCTTTGATAAATTTTACACTTGTTTGAAGTTGATTTGTTATGATAAAAATCTTCCATATTGTATTTATGGTTTTGTGATATTTTTGACTCTGGATGAGTTATTTTTATTCTATTAATGGTTTATGGTTAAAGTATTGACATTTCGTATGCTAGTTTTAATACGAATGCTTATGTTATATTTTAACCTCTTCTTAAGATGAATGTGTTGGACTAGTATGTTCCAGGTTGGGGACCGGTAAAAGTAAGCCCTACAGATTGAGGTCCGGTTATAGAAGACCCTCAGGGTTGGAGTCCGGTTATAGAGGCTCTCTGGGTTGGAGTCCAGTTGAAGAGGCTCTCCGGGTTGGAGTCTGGTTACAGAGGCTCTCCGGGTTGGAGTCCAGTTATAGAGGCTCTCCGGGTTGGGTTTCGGTTACTGTTAGCCCCTAGGTCCTAGCATAAGGCCTTGACACAGAGATTAATGTCTGGAATTATGCATTCCATCATTAAGAGATTATCTATTGATATTTCATGTGTTTATTCGACTAGTAGAATACCCATGTCTATGTTTTATTATGGAATTATTTACTCAGCTCATATTCCTTCCATAAAGTGTTCGTGTTTATTATTTGTAAAGGCATGTGTTTTAAATTATTCATCATGCCTAATGTTTAAGATATCTTCCACTGTATTTATTACCCTTACTGAGCATTTGAGCTCACCCCTTTCTTATGTTTCATTTTCCCATGATATGAAGAAGTTAGTTATTAGTGACTTGTAGGCATAATCTAAGAGGCTTGGATTTTTCTAATGGAAAAATTAGTGTTGTATTTCTTTTTAAGATCTAAAATTGAACTTATGTATGAATCTTGTTTTTAAGACTACTAAATTGATCATTCCTTTGGGACATGATTCCTTGTATCATGCCAATGTATTAAAATAATGCACCGACTCTAGGTAACTGGGGTCGGGGAGTTAGAGTTAATTAGAGCACATTACCCTAAGATAGACTTTGAGGATTGGTATAGAATAACTTCCTAGAATTTTGGTAATGTAGATATTTTGTGAGTTTTCCAAGAAATACATCCATGTCTGGATACAAGCAGGTAGAGGTGGTTCTGGAATATATGTACCTAGGGGTAAAACCCAAATCACCAATTTAAGCTAGACTCGAACGGGAACTCATGCATGACAACGGGCCTTGTTGCACTCTTGGTTACGACACTCCCGGGGGATATGCTTTGGTAAATTCACAAGCTTAGTATGAACCATTATGAATGGAATAAAAAATGTCCCTGAGAATATATGTTGGGAAATAGATCGTGGATAGCCTAGATTGAAACATAGGGTACCCCAAGTTAGAATATATTGTTCAATTATAAGATTATCCTACTATGTCCAATGTTTTTTTTACATTCTTATTAGATAAGTATTCAAACACCCTAATTGTATTTTATTTTTGTTAGTTAAAACATGGAGGGAGGAAGATCACAAAAAATTATTCTCTCTCTTCATGAAGAACTACTTGCAATGATTATCCAAAAGTCATGCACAGATGACGTTGAAACTTTTTCAAATGTCCAAGTTACATGAAAACAAATTTATGAGACATCCAATACCTCTAGCATTGCATGATTCTTTCAAGGATCAAGTACTGACTATGGGATAATCTTGCACTCTCAACTTTCTTACCACGCTAAGAGTGGGAAGTACCATCAAGGTCCTTTCAAATTCTTCACTTTATCTCAAAATTACGATGCACTAAATGATTTTCTAGATGATGTAGAAGAGGGAGAACTCCGAGCAGCCTATATGTATCAAATTATATATTTATGTATTTTGGGATATACGAAAACTGATTTACCAAAACCTTAATTTGAAATATTTAAAGATGAATCAGTAAGAATTGTTTTATAAAAAACATGTTAAAGACGATGTCTCAAAATTATATATAAGAAATACCTATTTTTTTATGATGCATCGATGCTTCCATTGATATAATCTAAGATGGATGAGGAGTTTTTGGGCAAAGGAATTAGATTATTTTGAAAAAATCCTGAGGTACCATTGTGACACATTAACACTTTCTACTAAAAGGCAATGCCGCCAAGTCTTTCCAAAGTTCACAATGTGTTCAACATATCACTATTGAGAAAATACATGCCTGACCCAACGCTTGTGCTCACCTATGAGGAATTAGAACTGGAACCAGATCTATCTTATTGCGAAGAGCCTGTAAAGATTCTTGATACAAGAGAACAAGTGCTGAGAAACTAGATGACTTGTCTAGTAAAATTTCTATGGAGAAACCATAAGATGGAAGATGCAACGTGGGAACTAGAGGAACTTATGATGAAGAACCACCTGAATCTTTTTTTATGGTAGTATTCTAGAAATTTTGAAGACAAAATTATTTGAAGGAGGGGAGAGTGTAACACCCCAAGCTTCCATGGTACGTTTCCCTTTGAATAATGCAATAGCTTGAGTTGTACGCAACTTCGAGATTCCAAAACACCGCGACCAATCAAACTAGCCGTTATGAATAGTAATACCCATTTTTTGAAATTTTATAAATTTTATCTTTCAAAATGGACTTCATTTTTTGATTCTGAATATCAAAATTAGCTTAGGATGAATTTTTGGCAATTTTCTGAGAACTTTCAATTTTTGATAAATGGTGAAAAACACTGAGTTATTCTTTAAAACCGAATTTTTATTTAAATAATTATTTATTTTATTTAAATTTATTTTAGGTAAAAATAGATAAATAATACCTATATAAGTTTAATGTAATTAATTAGATTCATTTTATAATAAGTTTAGATATATAAAAAATTTATTGAACTTTTTACCATCTTTTACCCACCTCCTAGAAGCATTCGAAAATTCGTATAAAACTTAATTTTACCACTTCTATGAATTGAATTTCAAAAACCCGATAGACATGGTTAATATCAGTAAGTAAAATGTGGTTCAATGAGATGAAAATAATTTTTTGGTGAATAGTAACTTTTTACTTTTATTTACCACGGTTAAAAGTAAATAAGGTAATTAAAGGTAAAAATGATATTATTTTTACCCTACCACATGTCCTAATTATATTGGAAAAGTGTATATAAACTTTAAACAACCTTAGGAATAAAATATTATCATTTTGGTCCACTTGGATTAGATTAGTACATTTATTAGTATTTTATTTAAAGAAGAGTTAAAAGAGTTAAAATCAAAGTTTAATAAGTAAACCATTTTTAATATAGGGTTATACATAAGATAAATTCGACTATAAAGATTAATTATAAATATAAAAATATTTACTAAATAATGGTATTTTATTTATAATTTTTAGACATTAAATAATTTAATTTATTTATGACACAATGATGATGCAGTAATTACCTTATTAATGAAATGTTGAAATAATTGATAATATAAATATCCAAATAAATATAATTTGAGACTTTTAATGAATTTCACTAATTTTATAGGTTAATATGACATGTTAGGGTTGATTAAATAATTTTTTTTCGAAGTAATTATGCTGTTATGAATTTAGAAAAAACAAAATACCAAATATTGTCAAAATTGACATAAAAGAGTTTTTAAAACAAATATTATATTATTATTTGATATTCTATGCCTCAAAATCTAAGGTTCAGCCAAAGGGATTAAATATTATTATATATTTCATTAATGAACCACTTGAGGTTCTCTTGGAAGTTTATAGTAAGTTTATTAACCATATAATATAAAAATACAAAGAGACATGGTAAATGTCAAACTAATTAACTAAGAGTTAAATCTAAAAGAAGAGTATAATATAGTAACCCAAACCTATCTAAAACCTATTGGTTGAGTATTTTTAGACCCATCCCCACCTTATCCTAGAAATAAATCATTTTGTATTCATTATAAACCAAAAATGATTTTATTATAAAATAATATTTCAAGTTTTTCCTAAAGTGACCCTCACCCCTCTTATAAAAGGGCACTCCCCCTTCTCTCAATTTCACACCTTCAAAACCATTTGGCTCATCAAACCCCTACCCAAATATCCTCTCAACTATCCTCAATTAATCTTAGAGGTCTTCCTTTAGTCATAAAGCCAACCTAAGGATCCCTTTTGATCAAATCAAAAATAAGAACCCGAAGAAGTGGTAAATATTCCATCACCTCTTTCAAGTTCTTTTCTTCTTCCACTTCTTCTTTCCTTGTTGTTTCCATTCTAAAATAATAACTCCAGTATCTTATATATACTATGATGTTATTATAAATATGGTACAACCATATTCATTATTATATCCATCCTTTGAAATGACAAGTCACCATACGTGCGTACGTACGGCTTACTGTCTCCACATCGTGGTGTAGTTGTTATTCAATACATTATTATTTGGATGGGTATAATATTGATGTATAATTTATGTAAATAATAAATAAAACATGATAATTATTCTGTATATATGATATACCATCCAATTATATACGATTTTAATATCAAAAGAATGATATTTTCACTTGTGTGTACGTATGGATTACCGTCTCCACGAACGCGATGAGATTCATTCCCCATCGTATCCATTCAAGACTAATTTTAATTTGATGGTTAAAAATAATTTTTAAAGACATAATATCATTATTTATATAAATCAAATATATCCTATTGATAACAAACATGGCTTATGAAACCAATCATATAAAGGAGAACGAATCAGTTAATACCCGAAATGATGATAATACTAAAATATTACTAACAAATTAATATTAGAAAATCATATATGATATCATATTTATGTATATGATTCTTTTATAATTTAATAAAAATTATTTAACTATTATACAGTAGTTTAACGTACCCTCTACTAAGGAAAATTACAAGGTAAGGGGATTTCATCTCACTTTTTATTCCTGTGAGATCCATTATATAATTACCATTATATCTTTTAGTGTGGTGTATGTATTTCCCATGATTGTATTATTTGTGTAATATACTTTAACTTATTTGTATTGACATCTTCATTTTATGATACTTCTTTCATGGGGTGTATGTTTTGTAAGTTACCAAATCGGTAAGGGTCAATTTCACAATCTCTTTATTATCCGAGGATGTTTTATATGTGAGTATCTACTGGGACCTCTTTATCATCTACATCTATGTTTCTTAAAAATGTATTTCAAAACATTTTTACTATTTAATATACAATGGGTTAAAATCATTTATACCCTTGTTTTACATTTTATAAGATTTTTATAAAGGAATCTTTTCGTCGTTTTCCAAATAAGGTCCTTTATAACTTTTTTGACAAAATTAAGGTAAGAATGTCTTTTTTAACTTATACGGCAAGTGCGGCTATTTTCTGCCATTATAACATCATCGAAGCTTCCCTTAAAAGATTATAAGAATATTTTAAAAAAAATGTTTTCTTTATAATTATGTGACTCTTAAATTCTTTCAAAATATAAAGAGATATTTCTCTCAAACAGTTTTACTTTCATCTATGTCAACATCCTTTGATAAATTTTACACTTGTTTGATGTTGATTTATTATGATAAAAATAGTTCATATTGTATTTATGGTTTTGTGATATTTTTACTGTGGATGAGTTATTTTTATATAAATCATGGTTTATGGTTAAATTATTGACATTTCATATGCTAGTTTTAATATGAATGCTTATGTTATATTTTAACCTCTTATTAAGATGAATGTGTTGGAATAGTATGTTCTGGGTTGGGGACCGGTAAAAGTAAGCCCTCCGGGTTGGGGTTCGGTTATAGAAGACCCTCCGGGTTGGAGTCTAGTTACAGAGGATCTCTGGGTTACAGTCCGGTTACAGAGGCTCTCAGGGTTTGAGTCCGGTTACAGAGGCTCTCCAAGTTGGAGTCTGGTTATAGAGGCTCTCCAGGTTGGGCTCCGATTACAGTTATCACCTAGGTCCTGGCACGAGTCCTTGACACAGAGATAAAAGTTTGGCATTATTCATTCCATCATTATTAGATTATATATTTATATTTCATGTGGTTATTCGACTATTAGAATACCCATGTCTATGTTTTATTATGGAATTATTTAATCAGCTCATATTGCTGCCATAAAGTGTTCATGTTTATTATTTGTAAAGGCAAGTGTTTTCAATTATTCACCATGCCTAATTTTTACATTATCTTCTGCTGTATTTCTTACCCTTACTAAGTGTTTTACCTCACCCCTTTCTTCTGTTTCATTTTCCTAGGATATGAAGAAGTTAGTTATGAGTGACTTGCAGGAAAAATCTAGGAGGCTTGGATTTTTCTAATGGAATAAATTAGTGTTGTATTTCTTTTCATGTTGTAATGTTGAACTTTTGTATGAATATTGTTTCCAAGACTACTAAACTGATCATTCCTTCAAGACTTGATTCCTTGTATCATACCAATGTATTAAAATAATGCACTAACTCTGGGTAACTGGGGTCGGGGCGTTACATAGTATGTCTCAGAGGAATAATCTTACTGTGTTAGACATTGTTTGATAGGTTATGATTCAATTTTACCTTAATATTTTATTTTAGGGAAATTTTCATGAAATTATTATATTCATACTTAATATAATTCCATCTAAAGTAGTCATAAAAACAAAATGAGATATGGAATGGTAAGATTACCAATAAATCCTTTATGAATATTTGTGGTTATGAAGCATTAATATGATGTTTAGATTCTGATAAATGTTTATTTATTGATTATCATAATGAAACTAAGGGATATTGTTTCTGTAGTCCTACTAAGAACAAAGAATGTGTGGCCTAAATTTCTAAATTACATAAGAAGGAACATATAAATCATGGATTCAGTGGGAGAAAATTTGAACTTAAGGAAGTTCAAGACCAAGGATTATATTCATAATGGCCCCCCACTCGCCTGGTCCTTCGCTCTCGCCCCCCACTCTCACCCTTCTCTAGGGTTTTGGTTGTCTTCATGTGACGATGCTTCTTCCCTCGTCCTTCTACCTTTTTGGCCTTTCTCTTCTCTGGTCTTCTCAATGGCAGCTCTTAAGGGTTTCTACCTCCTTTGGATTGGTTGAGAATCAGCTCTCGCCTCTTTTTGAGGGTTCCTCATGAATCCCACCTCTATTCTTTCTTCATATCTTCACCTTGTATCCTTGATTTCATATTTGGTCTGCTTTGATGAAGGTGTTACGCATTTTCCCCAGCTGCAGCTCCTCTCTCTGACCCTGAGGTCCTCTGATCCTCTAAAAATCGATTCAAGAGAGTTAGATTATTTAGGTTTTGGGTATAATGGCTCAGTAGATGTGGATCTTCATGGCATATTCATCTCTTTTCTCTAGGGTTCCAGTCCTCAGTCTCCCCTCTTCTTCCCAGTTTTGTTCTTCCCCTATTTGTTGTTCTTCTTTGAAGGGCTTGGTGTTTTATGGTGTTGAGGTTTATGATCATTGACTGGTTCTTTGTTCTCTTTGGTGTTTTGGGTGTTGCCTATCTTGGAGGTCATTGATGTCACGGTTGATGTTTGCGGCAAGGGATCCTTAGGCGGTTCACTATTTTTCAACGAATTGAATTCTCCCTACAGGCGAGGGTCGATTCATGGCGGTGATGGAGGGTTTCAGTGGGCATTTTGGATGTCATCAGAATTTGTTGGTTTGGTGCTGAGGTGACTGGAACCTCAGGGTGTGCTGCCTGCGAGGGTTCTTGGATCGTTCTGATATCTGTTGTCTCTGGGGATTGTTGTATTCAACCTGATGATGATAATGAGATGTCATGTCTCAGCGGCAACGATGTTATTTCTAGTGGGTCTCATTGGCGACAACTGTTGGAATGATGTTTTGGCATGATGACAGAGTGATGTACCTAATGGATGTGCAACTAATTGTGGGTGTGTGACAGAGGTGGAACGTATATCAGTAATGGTGATGATGCGGTTTGGTTTTGAAATTTGAATTTTTTTTTTTAATCTTTTCATTTTTGGTGCGTTTTTTGTATGATGTGGGTTGTGGTTGTTCGGTTACCACTTACCCTCAAAGAGGATCTTGGAAAATAAAATAAAAAAATGTATTTGGAGGAGGAAGTTCAAGACCAAAAAATAAGAAGTGTTCTGAAAATGGATATTAAGTTGATTCCATAAATAGTTGTGAAGGAAAAATTATCTTAGGATTCAAAAGAAACATAAATGTCTAGTATGATTCATCGTGAGCCTAAAAATATAGAATTCTTATAGGAGGTGATAATGACGTAATTTTTATATTCGATAAACCTATTACCTACCGAGAGGCCATTGATATTACTCGTTCTAAGAATTGGAAAACATCCTTGAAATATGAGACTGAATACATATACACTAAACATGTTTGGAACATGGAAAATGAACTTTAAGGGGTGAGTATGTGAGGGTAAAAGTGGGGTTTCTATTATATTTATGTCATAAATGGAATAGTTTCTATATATATTTCTCTCCTAGTGGAAAGGGTTATAAAAATATTCATGGTATTGAATGTGAATAATTTTTTCCAATCATGATGATAAATCTCATTCAAATATTTCATGCCATAATAGTTTAATTTAATGATGAGATATATAAGATAGTTGTTAAAACCAATTTATATAGTATTGTTTTTGTCAAGGAAGTGGATATGATATGACACAAAGGTTTTGAATTTAAAAATGGGTTTACTAAGGTCTAAATGTTTCAAGGACCCACTTATCTATCAAATAAATATTCTTGATGTTGTAATATTAGATTTGATAATTCCATAAAAAAAATTAATTAACAAAATAAATGAATATTTTATATACAATTGGTTTAGTGGGTGTGTTATAATATTTCATATATTGTATTTGGATGACTTACTCCTTATAAACAATATTGTCCTGACTTTAAATTCTATAATTATGTCTCCGGTAAATTTCTTTTTGATAAAAGAAATGAGTGAAATAGATAACATATTGTATATAAAGATCTATAGAGATATATTGAAAATAATTCTTGGTTTGAGTTAAAACACTTGTATTTGTAAATTTCTAAAGTGTTTTTTCATGTAGAACTCCATAAAGAGGTCTTTACTGGTGTTTCATTACAAAAATATTAGGATGATTTAATATCCTTATAAATATTTATAAAGGATGTATAAGATTATTTCTGCATCATCCATACGATAAATCATGTATTTCATGTTATGAACTCATCCCAATATTTCTTATGCTTTGAACATAGTGAGTAGATAAAAATTGAGTCCTATTTAAAGTCACTAGATTTATATAATTAATATCCTTAAGTACTTGATAATAAGTAAGGATATGTTCATAGTCTTTAGAGTGGAGAATTAGCACATTTTAAGTGGTTTCATTAATGCTAGTTTCTTATCTAAAAAAGCTGATAGGAGATCCTAGTTAGGTTTTGAATTTTTACAAAATAGTGGAACCTTCAGTTGGAATATTTCTAAAAAATGTACCATAATAGACTCAATAATAAAGTAAGTGTATATCACTATATCAGATGCTTTGAATGCGGAATTTTTATTTTGATGTTCATCACTAATCATGGGTTTGTTACAAGGATTGAGGTAATAATCAAACATTATTTTGAAAAAAATAAATTTATTTCTCAGGTAAAGTAACCCTGGTCTCACCAAAGTACCAAAAACATCCTTTAAAATACCATCTCATTTGATAGATTGTTGAGAGTAGTGATACACATATATTTTTGTGGATAAAAAAAATATAGTAGATATTTTCATAAAACCAATATTACTGCAAAATCATGAGGGTCATGTTGAATATCATGGTATGATATACATGAGATATTGGGAGTAATTGTTATAAAATGTATCATGGTTTTATAATTAAGGTAATCTCCATTTATTATCCATCCATGTGTACCTCATTTTTATTACATAAATAGTGGAATGATAATATCACCTCAAAGTATGCTTCTAATTTATACCAAATTGATGATCAACACATAATATTATGTGTGGTGTTTATATATTAATATTAGTGTGAGTATAATCTTGTACATGATATAAAGATTTGTATAGGAGGAAAAAATAGACTAATGAGAAATTAAGTTGAGGCTTATTATTTGAACTAACCCACTAAATTATAACACATGGAATTCCATATGGTCATTGATATACTTAGGGTTGTATACTTATTATAAATACTCCATAGATGAGGTTGGTGATATACTTATCATGGTAACCTTTATAATTTTTTACCTTTCTTACACAATATTTGAGGCTTAGCCAACTAGGGGGTGGTTGGGTATGTTATGGATCATGTCTATCGTTGAATTTTAACCAAGATGGGATTTTTTTCACTTGTATGAAAATAAAATACATATGCACCCATTATGGAATTTGATTGATGAAATTCATGGACATGTTTAGCTGAGTGACATGTGATTTTATCAGCTTATTTAATGAATGAAATGTGATGTATTCATTCAAACTGTCCAACCTATTTTTGGATATCATGGATATATGATATGACCTATACTCTAATGAAATGTTTCATATCATGTAGCCCCTCGATGTTACAAATAAATTGATTATATCATTATATATATGATTAATATGATAAATCTTGTGTTAGACATGTTTATATATAGATATGAGTGTGTTTTATCAATATCACACTAGAACCCATTATATTTGAGTAGCACTGGTTCTTTTCTAGAGGCCCCTATTTACTTACATTTATGAAATTGGGGATTTATTTTTGTTTCAATAATACAAAGTCTCTTAGGGTAATATAGTTATTCCTTATAATAAGGTTTAAATTTTGGAAAAAGTGTTTGTTTCAAAATTAAGGGAATTTGATAAACCATACCCAAAGGAGTTTGGATGGATTCATAAACATTTGTGAAGTATTTACATAGTGTACTTATGGGTTTTTAGTGAAAGTGGTTGGTTTTTTTATATACACTAAAATATTTCAATGATATTTTATAATTGATTATACCATATGCCTATATATCTATATCATAGGCAATGCTTTGGTTGGGTAATTAAGGGCATGAGATGACTCTATCATAGAGTGAAATTAGCTAGTAATATTTTATTAGGTTCATAAGGTACTACTAGATAATCCAAAAATATTTACCTTTACCTATGGATCATATGAATGGTTCATTTATGTCATTTATACTTATTGTTATCATTTTAACATTTAATAATTATAAACAAAAATGGGAATAAATTTTTGAGTAATTCATGTTGACTTCCAAGCATTGGTAGCTAATGCTCAATCTCCTTAAATGATTGAATAAATATTATACAATGTAATGGACCATCTTGTTCATATAGTTATGTGCCTATCTTTTTATTAATGAAAGAAGGTGAAATTACACCCTTGGAGTTCTTGGGGTCCTCTTGTAGAGTATAAGGGTTCTAGTGGATGGTGTATTTTCTTTGAAGATGAGAACCCTTTGATTTAAAATTTATGATATTCCCCAAACATACTCTATCATGAAAGATCATGCTATAATGGAGGAACAAAAATTTTATTTTTGTTCATCATACTTTGGTTGAATTCAATGGTGATGGATCTGGAATAATAATGGGGTTCTTCTACTCTAATGGACATGAGATGGTCCAATAAAACCCATCAGTCACGTGGGTCAGTACACGATGTTGTTACACATATTTAATTGTCTAAAATAATGATACATAACATAGAATAAGGTACATGATGTGAAGTTGGAATGTGCATTTCGTGTAACCCCACAATAATTAAGTACTGTAAAATTTTCAGTGAGTCTTGTGGGACAATTCATGGTGTCATTACTAGTAATGTACTAATATATATCTCACTTATATGAAAATAAATAGAATAAATTGTGTGTAGATGTATGTGAACACCATAATTCATGTGTCACTCCTCATATGGTATGCACTGAGTGATTTTTAGCATGTTGTGTGAGTCAGCATGCATTATCAATAAATTCCACATAAATTTTACCAGTACACAATGTATAATAGATGTCATATAAACTACATACTACATGTACATTATATTGGTTAAAAACATTTACATTAATGGAATGACATGTGATCAAAAATTCAATGAATACTATGTTGTTTTACCATGAGGAAAAACACATTATGTATATCATGATATGTTTAGTGGATGAAATGCATATGGGGTAGATGGACCATTGAGAGGGGATGTGTTAATCTATGGACACTTTAAAAATTTATGAAATATTCCCTTTAATTCAACCTCCTAAAATTATTTAGGCATGAACCACTCTTTCTTATGTCTCACAGCCTCAGCCATTAATTACAGTAAATGAAAGTGAAAAAACACAAGGATTTACAGTGTTCAATATTAAGACATACTTATTTCCATGATTGGTTGTGATACCTAATCAATAATTCTACATTATTATCAATTTAATTCAATTATAATTATAGTGTGATTATTTCATTATAACCATATTAAAGTCTGACCAATGATCTCTCAACTAGAGGCACACTGTCCACTTGCTTGTGTCTCGAAAGACTTCTCTTTCCAACCTCTCACTAGACTTCTTCAACAGCTTCCTAATTCATTCACTAAGTCACACAGTGTTATCCTTTCATACCCTAAATCATACATGTTAAACAACTTCCCACATTTTATATGAAAGTTCTCCCTTCAATTTACAATTTATAAGTAGATCAACAACTCCCCACAGTATGTCTCTATATCAACAAGAATGATCTTCTTCTTCTGTCAAGAAGCTTCTTGAAATGCTAGTGGGTATTCATGAATACATGGGAACACAACCACTACTAATATAAAATATTCATAGATCGTCAGAATTTTTTCACCTATCTATCTCAATTGGTGATATCCAAGGATTTTCATATCCATTAGCTCCTCAGAAAATTTTTGAAACGCATAATTCCATAGGATCTTTTTATTCGAAAAACTTAGACACACTTCAATATGATATTAAAATGATGGTCGAATTATCTTATTATTATTCTTATTCTTATTATCCTTTACAATATACAAAATAATCTTCATATTCTTCTTCTTATTTAATAGTTCTTCGAATATCACATGGTAGTAAAACATTCAGTTCTCTCAGCTTACACACAGTAGAAAAAAAACCCTTCATCTTTTTCTATTTCATCCTCCTCTATCTTCACACATTATCATATGTAGGGGTAGATAAATTAATAAATACTTTAATTTTAAATCCCATAAATAGTATGTAAAGAGGTAAATGTTGTATCCCTATGAGAAGAATAATAATTGAATACCCATTTTGGGTTCCCATGTATTCTTGTGTGATGATTTTTTAACTCAAAAGTTATTACTATAATACACTCATATAGTGATTCTCATTTATTGAAACCCATATTGAAATATATTCACACACAAAATCAACATAATTCTTAGCTTCTTATTCCTCAAAATTTCTCCACAAAAAAATCTTCACATCAAATTTCAACAACAATATAAAACCTAGAGTAAAAATATGCAGTGCAGAACTATTAATCATTTTATTATAAAAAAATTATTGGGAAAATTTATAGACTTCAATATACATCACTCATAAAAACCCAAAAATACACAGATCAAATTTATGTAGGCTTTAATGAATAGCATCTCAGGGTTTGTAGGAATAACATTTGAATTATTCTCAAAAATCTAATAACTTCAACTTGTTCTTCAATAAATACATGAATTTATTATTCTCATTCTTTATTCCTCAAAACACGCTCACATTATGGATTCTCTAAGCTCCATGATATCCAGAAAATGAAATTAAATTTTCATCATCAATTGATTTATATTTCATCAGAATTATATAATTCTGAAAAATCCTATTTTGATCAATCCTCAACATCCCCTTTACCATGTATGAAGATTAGATCCAATTTATTCTCATTCTTGGGTTATAACCTTTTAAAGGTTTCTGTGATGTTTAAACTATTAATGAATAGTTATTCGATCATCCTAATTTATTTCTTCTTTAAAAATAACAATTCTGGAATTCTATAATTTTTAAAAGGTATGTAAAGGAAATTCAGCTACATGAATTTCCATTTCAGTTATGCAGGTTCATCTATGTGAGGAGTTCCATTATGTGGTGTGTCATATATCATAATTTTCTCAAGTGTTTCTCTAGTTATAATTCAGCAATTTGATTCCTCATTTTTGTATATGGGTTTAAATTTAGATCCATAAAATAATTTAACTTCATGAAGTTTGGATATGCCAAGGAAATTACAACATAAGGAATTCATTTATGTCTCTACATTTAGCTATGTGGATATTTATTCACATATGCCTATTTTATTAAAATATAAAGCTGAATATGGATATGTATGTTTATATATGTGGAATATTTTTCTATGTCACTTCATTTTTTAACTAAACATTCACATAATCAACTATTTACTTACATGGTGACTTCGACTATGTGGATTCCGCTACATATGAACACACCTATGTTGGAATTCACATATGTGGAATCTAGACTAAGACATTTTCTTTATTTCATTCTAATTGAAACTATACCCCCTTCACTTTGACTCTATCCAATCTTAGCCACTCGTAAACACATTCAAATCATCTCAGAACATTCTCAAATTATTTTTGGAATTATTAGAACAATTTCAAACTCGGTCTAATGCGGTGCACCTCCGGCATCCCTCCACCTTGCTCGGTTGGCCATCTGCACCATTGTTGCAGGTGCGTTTTACTTCAGTTGGTTGTTTGTTCCATTGGTAGTTTATCGAGTTAGGGTTTAGTGTGGAATTTGGTTGGGTTTTGATTTTTTCGGTCCGAATTCTAGTTTTTGTGGTCTTTTTGCATCATTTAAGGTGTTATTGTCATGCGGTGGGAGTTTCTCACCAAGTATGCGAAGTTTTCTACATGTGGTAGGTGGTTATATGTATATTTTTTATTTGATTAATTAATTTTATTGTTTGATTATTTTATCATGATCTTCAATTATTTACCTGGGTGCAAAATCGGTTAATAAAAGAATTTAATGTGCATTGATTTTATTTCATTACATGTTAGTTTAATTTTATTTGGTTAATTATTTTTTTATTTGATTAGTTTAGCATGATCTTCTATTATTTACTTGGGTTTGAAATCAGTTTTTAAAATAATTTAACATGTGTTGATTTTATTTTGTCACGTGTTAGTTTAATGGGAAGTGCGTTTTTTTTTGAAACCCCCATCGAGTCATTTTATTGTTCCATCTAAGTTGTTCAATTAGTTTATTTAATTTAGTAAGAGATGAAAATTGTGTTGTGATGGGGTTTTGATGTGTATTTTGTTAAAAAGGTATTTTTTTGTGAGTTTTTGTGAGTAAAAATCATGTGACTTCACTTGTAATTATTTTATAGAATTCCATAATGGCTTATTAAATGATGTGGAAGGTGTGGATTGATTTGGAAAACTGTTTTTGGGTGTGCGTCATTCCAAAATGGGTATCATGTTTTTTTAAGTGGTGACATGGGGAAGGTAATGTTTTTATTAGTTAATAGAATGTGAGAGAGATATTATGTGACATGTGTAATTTAACTGAGAACAAAATGGGAAGCCTGGGTACTAGGTGGGCGGACTAGGACTAGTGCGCTAGTGACACAGAAGTGGCCTCAGCCTGGTTTTACATAGCTGGATTGACGTATAAAACATTAACTAAACTCTTCGATATTGATTTTGATACCACTAGGTTATAGGTGTGTTCCCTACTAGTGGATCATGCATGAGAACACCTGTTGTGGTCCCGACACCACTTTTCACCGAGATGTGATGTTATAGGGTCCCACTTCTCGCTAGTATCTTTTGGGCCTCTCCCATATTTTGTGCTCCCTCTCCACTTTTCACTCACCATAGGCACACAATGTGACTTTGGGGTTACCATTAAATAAAGTGTGTGTGTGTGTGTGTGTTTTAATTTATGTTGTTTTCTTGGAAGTCGATGGCCTTAAAACTGTTTCATTAAAATTGTTTAATGATTTATCTTTTTTTGTCTATAAAACCAGCAACTATTTTGGTTGTTTAATTTTTATACATGGAATATTTTCTTTTTGGAATCCTATCGGGAATTAGCTCACACCCTACTTAAACCCTTGGGTTAAATTATATTTTATTATGTTTCATACAGGTAAGGGACCAGCAGTTGTGAATGGTGGTTTAGGTTGTTAGCAGACTTCTTGGTGTGGTATTGTGAAGATGGATTGATGGTGGTTTCCTCTCACCAGGTGGTTGTTTTGAGTTGGTTTTTGGTCACCCTACCTGGTGGTAGTTTCTGTTTGGATTTTTAGTTTACGTATGTAACTCACTTTTTGGTTTGGTTAAAGGTTTGTTTAGTTGCAACTTCTAATTTGGGTTTGGTTTATTTTATTGTTTTTTATATTTATTTATTCAGGTATGTCATTCCCAAGTTTTTATTTTTATACCAGGGAACTTGTGCCATCCCATGGGGATCAAGAACGCTCTTTGGGCCTTGCGGCATATCGGGTTGGGCATCGGTTGGATGGAGACCCGATTTGTTTTGTGTCAAAATGGTATCAGAGCAGATTTTTCTATTTGGGTTATTTTAGTTGGGATGAGTTTGGTTAGATAGGAGCTAGGACTTCTGAGACTTAGAGCTCTGTTTGCGAGTACGGTTCCAAGATAGCACACCTCTTGATAGACCTTGAGTCTCCATGGGATGTCGGAATACTTGTTTTACTTCTCCTACAGCTGGGACGTGCAGGCTGCAGACTATGCATGGACATTGGGTGGGGGAGAAGTGGTTTGGACATGATGTTTCTTCTGCATTTTTTTACTGATGATTATTTTTCTTGATGAATTTTTATTTTTCTTCAGACATGATGAATTAATGATGTTATTTTTGTGATTGTTGCTTCTTGAAGCACCATGCCTCCCCGGAGAGCTCACACGCACCCATAGGAGGAATTTTGAGAGATTTCTCCCTCTCTTATTGATCATAGGTTGGTGAATGCTATAGTCCAAGCTGTTTAGGCTCTAGTACAAGGATCGACTCCTGATCTTACACTTTCTCCAATTAGAGAAGATAAATCTGATCCAAAAAAGTATAAATCTTAGAAATTTTGTAGGAACAAACCCCCTTCATTCTAAGGTTTCACGGAGCCTCAAGAAGAGGAACAATGACTTGAGAAGATAGATCACGTGTTCAAATTCTTGGACACTCCTGAATAGGTCAGAGTGAAATGTACCCCGTTCCTATTATAAGGTCCCAATTGAAGGTGGTGGGACTCAGTGGTTAAAGTTGGGAAGCATGAGAAAATGACCTGGAAGGACTTCATGGTGGTCTTCAATGACCAATACTGCCCTAAAGTCTCAGTGTATGATAGATCCTAGTAGTTCATGGATATTCTTTAGGGGGACCAATTGGTGATGATTTATGCCAACTGCTTTGTCAAGATAGTCTGGTATGCACCTGAAATAGTCTCTAATGAATAGTTGAAGGCCCAGAGGATTGAAAATGGTTTGCGACCATAGATCTACTCTAAGGAATTTCTGTTCAATATGAAGACTTATGCTGAGGTGGTTGATCAAGCTTGTATGGTGGAGATTGAATGTAAGGGAATGTCTAGATATTTTAGGGCTATGTCAGTGTTTTGAATTAGCAGTTCATCCGAGAAGAAGAGGAAGCGTGATGAGAAAGGGACGAAGAGTGGTGGCAGCTCAGGACATCCTCCCATGAATAATTCATCTGGGGATTCTGGTGTAGGGTTTATGGTGTGACATTAGTGTGGAAAGTCAGAACACATCTTGCATGAATGTCTCTCCCCTCCGAGGCCTTGTTATCAATGTGGATTTATGGGACACATGCAGCGTTTTTGAAGGGTGATACTCTCTTACCAGAGTGGGACTGGATCTGTGGATTCTAGAGGAGTTTGAGTTCAGTCAGAGCTGACCAAGATGATGGGATCTTGGTTTTGTGGTTGTGGTGGAAGGACCAGATCACCTTCTGGGTAGTGCCAGATCAGGGAAGAGCCATAGGTGAGTGGTCGTTATTAGGAAGGGACCAGGAATCTGCATGATGTGGATCAGGCACCAGCGGGATATGATATAGGACCTTAGACTATTTGAGGTACCATTCTAATTGAATCTTCTATAGATACAGTTTTATTTGATACTAGTGATTTAGTTTCCTTTATATCCACTCATCTTTTGAATCTACTAAACCTACCAACCGAACTGTTATCTTTTTCCATGGTATTGGTATCACCGTTAGGGAAAAAGAGGGAGAAAGGCCTTAGGTGTCTATTGTGTGCAGTTTTCGTGTCAGGAGTTGAGATGGAGTGGGAATTCTTGGTCCTAGACAAGGACCTATTTTATTTGATCTTTGGTGTGTACTGGTTAGTGTGGTTCCAAGTGCATATTGATTTCTATAGCTGGCAGGTTAGTTTTATGGAACCTGGTGGGATTCCTCAGGTATTTCTTGGGAATAGGATCCTTGTTTGGGTCGTGTGGGACTACCACTTCTAGAATTGGGAAATAATGTTTATCAGTTATCATTGCTCATACTAGAGGACAATGGTGGCACTCATAAGGGTGTATTACCTCCTATAGTGGATGAGTTTCCATAGGTATTTCCAAATGATTTTTTAGGCTTACCCCTAGAGCGGGATGTGGAGTTACCAATTGAGTTGGAGCCAGGAACACATCCTATATCTCTTCCCTCATATTTCAAGGCCCCCACTGAGTTTATGGAATTAAATATACAGCTGTATTATTTATAATCCAAATGGTTCATTTGCCTGAGCGTCTCTCCTTAGGTCACCCCTATCTTATTCGTGAAGAAGGATAACATATCTCTCTGGTTATCCATCGATTACCAGAAGTTGAATAAGGTAACCATAAAAAATAAATACCCTTTTCCCTAGATTGATGACTTGTTTGACCAATTGAAGGGGAAAAATTGGTTCTCCAAAATAGACTTATGTTCGGGTTACCACTAACTCATAGTGAGAGAAGAGGACATTCTAAAGACGAATTTCTGAAACAGGTATGGTGAATTTGAGTATTTGGCCATGCCTTTCGGATTGGAAAAATTCTCTAGCAGTTTTTATAGCACTCATGAATAGGGTGTTACACTAGTATCTCAACTCCTTTATCATGGTATTTATGGATGACATCCTTGTTTATTCTGTATTTGAGGAAGAACATGAGCATCATTTACGGATTGTGTTGGGCAGCCTGTGAGATCATCGCCTTTATACGAAGCTTTCTAAGTGCACTTTCTGGATTAGAGAGGTGATGTTTATGCACCACCTCATTTTAGAACAAGGTGTTTCAGTGGATCCAAAGAAGATCAGTGCAGTCATGTCATGGGAACAGCTGAGGAATGTGTTTAAGATCAGGAGTTTTCTTGGCCTGTCAGGTTATTACTGGAAATTTTTTCAGGATTTCTCATGGATTGCTTCTTCCATGACCACACTCACCCAAAAAAGGGTGAAGTTTGAGTGGATCCGAGGGTGCCAGGAATCCCTTGAGGAGTTTAAATGGCAGCTGACTAGAGAACTTCTGTTGATCTTACCAGATTCTGGGAAGTGCTATGTGGTTTATTACGATGCCTCAGGTATGGGCCTCGGGTGTGTACTCATGTAGGATGATCATGTGGTGGTTTATTGTTCACACCAACTCTAGTCGCATGAGAATAATTACCTGACTCAAGACTTGGAGTTGGTAGTGGTGATGTATTCCATGACGAATTGGCATCATTACCTCTTTGGGGATAAATGTTTGGTCTATTTTGACTATAAGATCATAGCCTACATTTTCTCACAAAAGGATATTAATCTGAGGTAGCGTCATTTGATCGAGTATATATAGGGGTTTTACTTTGACATCGTCTATACCCTAGGTAAGGGTAATTTGGTGGCTGAAACTTTGAGCAGGAAGGTACCAGTGCATGCTTTGAGGAAGTCCAGTGACCAGTGGAATTTGATGGGGATATTTGCCCAGATGTACTTGGAGACCAAGGAGTACAGTG
The DNA here is from genome assembly GCA_963277665.1 of Viscum album. Taxonomy (NCBI): domain Eukaryota; kingdom Viridiplantae; phylum Streptophyta; class Magnoliopsida; order Santalales; family Viscaceae; genus Viscum; species Viscum album. The sequence goes on from OY728140.1 coordinate 351,243,591, forward strand.
GAGGTACGTTATTGGACAGTATTCAGTTGAATCATGCTCTTTTAAAATTGATTCAGTAGGATCAGCCTAGTGATGAGCTATGTCAGTATTCAATGCTATCTCTTCATGGTGGGGAGACTTCACCTGATTATTCTTTGTCTCCCGAGGGGATATTGTGCTTCAAGGGCCGCATAGTGGTGTCATTGTCCCTACGGAAGGTGGTGATGCAGGATAGTCACCAGTCTCAATGGTCAATCCATCCTGGTACTACCAAGATCTATTACAACATTCGTCACTAGTTCAGGTGGCTAGGAATGATATGGGACGTAGATGACTTCATATCAAGATGCTATACTTTTCAGTAGGTGAAATCATAGCATCAATGACCATATGGTTTGCTTCATCCATTGCCCATTCCTACCTGGAAGTGGGATGAGGTCGCCATGGACTACATTATTGTCTTTCCTTGTACACCTCGGGGAAAGAATGATATATGGGTAGTGATTTACTATCTATCCAAATCATCCCATTTTATTATGATCATAGATACAACTAAAGTGGATGAGATAATCTAGTTGTATGTTGAAGAGGTGGTCAGACTTCATGGTGTTCCATCAATGGTTATTTCAGACAGAGATCCCCACTTTACCTCTCAGTTTTTGGAACGCCTTCAAAGGGAATTTGGATCATAGATCAAAATGAGTATGACATACCATCCTAAAACAAATGGTCAGATAGAGCAGAAAAATCAGATTCTTGAGGACATGATTCGCCCATGTGTGTTAGATTTTGTGGGATCGTCGGACAGCCATTTGGGATTGGTTGAGTTCTTTTATAATAGCAGTTACCAATACTCTATTCAAATTCCCCCTTTGAGGCGCTTTATGTTCATCCCTATCAGTATCTTTTATGTTGGGTTGAGGTAGGCGAGACCTCGCTCTTGGGACAGAGCATTACACAGGAGACGCATGAGAATGTCAAGTTGGTCAGGAAGCGGTTATTGATAGCTTGGAGTCGTAAAAAATATTATATTTATCAATGGTGTCAGGATCTTGAGTTTTTAGTGGGTGATGGGTGTTCTTGAATGTGTCCCCTTACTTGGGTCACCATTGTTTGGGGAAGCAAGGAAAGCTGATGTCGCGGTATCTCGGACCTATCGAGATCATTGAGCAGATTGGAAAGGTGGCATAAAATTTAGCTATTCCTTCAAATTTTACGTCAATTCACAATTTATTTTATGTCTCCAAATTGAAAAAGTATAATCTGGATCAGTCACATGTGTTGAACTGGGAAGAGTTGGAGATAGAGCCCGATTTATCACAATTTGAGCGGTCAGTGCGGATAGTGGATTCCCAAGAGAAGGTGCTTCATGGGAATTCCATTCCTTTGGTTCCCATTCTTTGGAACCATGGGAATGGAAAGAATGACACTTGGGAGTGGAATTCATGGGTTAAGTAGGAGTACCAATTTTTATTCTCTGATTAGGCTTCTAGTTGACTTTCTGAGGGCAGAATGTTTTCATGGTGGAGAGAATTGTCACACCTGGACTTCAGACTTCAAACTTTGGAATTGATTTTTAATTAAATTTTTATTTTTTTAATTTTATATGCCTTTAAAATTGTCTTGTTGAGATGCAGGTCAGGCCTAACTTGAGTTTTTCATTTTGGTGATAAATGGGCGACTTTTCCTTGTTAGCATCCAGTGCATAGGTAGGGCATGATCAAAGCCATTTGGCTTCATCGAATAACCATGTGGCCTACCCAGAGTGTGGGTAATTAATTATTTGATGAGTTGAATAATAAATTGAGAACAAAATAAAATAAGGAAGGTGAAAGAAATAAAAAATGGTTTAATAATAATAATGATAATTTTTTTAGAATGTTATTGTTGTTATTATTATTATTATTATTATTATTATTATTATTATTTTAAGTAGTTAATTTTATTTTATTTTATTAATATCATTAGTATTATTATAATTATTATTATTATTATTTTCACTAATATTTTAATTATTATTTTAATATTAAATTTTTTTCATAGTTATAAAACTATTATCATATTTATAATACTATTAGTATGCCATTATTAATTCTATTTTTATTTTTATTTTTATTTTTTTAGGTTTTACTCTGCCTTCTTATTTTATTTATTTTTTTATTTTTATTTTCCTCTTATTTTTTTTTTCTTTTTTTTCTTTTTTTTTCTTTTTTCTTCATTATTTTTTTATTTTCTTTTTTTTTTCTCTCTTTTATTTTTTTCTTTCTCTCCTCCCTTCACCTCCCCGCTCTCATGTCGCGCACTGGCTTCCCTCTCCCCAAACCCTAAGTGTTGAACCTCTCCCTCACTCCTCCTTCTTGCCAGACCTCCCCTTCCTCCCACTTAGAATACTCGTGACGCTCTACCTCCCTATCCAGACAACTTCACGCCGCCTTCTCCACTTTGTACTGAACCCACGCTTCCTCCTTTCTCTAACAGGTTTTTTGGCACATCGCACCTTTGGCATACCTCTCCCTTGCTCGGTAGGCTATCTTCAACATTGTCGTAGGTGAGTTTTACTTCGGTTGGTTGTTTATTATATCATTAGCTTATAGAGTTAGGGTTTAGTGTGTCATTTGGTCTGGTTTTGATGTTTTCGGTCTGAATTCTAGTTTTTACAATCTTTTTATATCATTTGAGGTGCGATTTTCGTGCGGTGGGAGTTTCGCACCTAGTTTGCGAAGTTTGCTACATGTCGGTAGGTGGTTCCATGTATAAATTTTATTTTATTAATTAATTTGATTGTTTGATTAGTTTAATATGATCTTTTATTATTTACTCGGGTATGAAATCATTTTTTAAAATAATTTAAAATGTGTTGATTTTATTTTGTAACATGTTAGTTTAATTTTATTTGATTAATTAATTTTCTTGTTTGATTAGTTTAGCATGATCTTTTATTATTTACATGGGTGAAAAAATCAATTTTTAAAAGAATTTAACATTCTTTGATTTTATTTTTTAACATGTTAGTTTAATGTGATGTTCATTTTTGTGGAAACCCTCATCAATTCATTTGATTGTGTCATCTATGTTGTGCAATTAGTTTGTTTAATTTTGTAAGAGTTGCAAATTGTGTTATGACAGGTTGTTGAGGTGTATTTTGTTAAAAAGGGGTTTTTTGTGAGTTTCTGTGAGTAAAAATCATGTGACTTCACTTGGAATTGTTTTATAGAATTTCATAATGGCTTATTAAATGATGTAGAAGGTGTGGATTGGTTTTGTAAACTGTTTTTGGGTGTGCACCGTTCCAAAATGGGCATCATGTGTGTGTGTGTGCGGTGACATGGGGAAGGTGATATTTTTATTGGTTAATAGAATGTTATAGAGATGTTATGTGACATGTGTAATTTAACTGAGCACAAAATGTGAAGCCTAGGTACTATGTGGGCAAACTTGGACTAGTGCGATAGTGTGATGGAAGTGGCCTCGACCCAATTTCATTTAGATTGATCGATGACTACAACACTAACTAAACTCTTTGATGTTGATTTGGAGACCACTATGTTATGGGCGTGTTCCCCACTAGTGGGTCGTGCACGAGAATGCCTGATTTTGTGGTCCCTGCACCACTTTTCACCGAGATGCGATGTTCTAGGGTCCCACTTCTTGCTAGTATCTTTCAGGACTCGCCCATATTTTGTGCTCCCTATTCACTTTTCGCTAACTATCGGCACACGGTGTGACTTTTGGGTTACCATAAAAGTGATTGTGTGTGTGTTTTATTTCAATTTGTTTTCTTTAAAGTCGTTAGCCTTAAAAAAGTTTCCTTAAAATTTTTTAAAGATTTATCTCTTTTCGTCTGTTAAACTTACAAATATTTTTTTATTTAATTTTTATACATGGAATATTTTCTTTGTGGAATCCTATTGGGCATTATCTCACATCCTACTTACATACTTGGGTGTATGTAGATTTGATTATGTCTGATACAGGTAAGGTTCTAGAATTAGGGAGTGGTGGTTCAGATTGTTAGCATACTTCTTGGTGTGGAATTGTGGATATGGCTTGAGGGTGGTGTTCCCTCACCAAGTTCTGGTTTTTGAGTTGGTTTTTGGATGCCCCATCTATCGGTAGTTGTTGTTTGGGTTTTTAGTTTTCATATTTAACTCACTTTCTCGTTTGGTTAAAGGTTTGTTTGGTTGCGACTTCTAATTTGGGTTTGGTTTATTTTTATCTTTGTTTTATATTTATTTATTCAAGTAAATTGTTGTGAAGTTTTTATTTCAATACCCAAGCACTTGTGCCAGCCTCTGGGGATCAGGAACACCCTTTGGGCCTTGCTGCAGACCAGTTTGGGTGTTGGTTGGATGGAAACCCGATTTGGTTTGTGAAATCTCAAGTGTATATCTTCTTCAATCAATCTTGATCCTTATTTTTTATCTTCAACATTCATCCAAGAGTGTATAAACTCTAGTAAGAACTAATTATATTATCCAACATTCCTTATACTCTACATATGGGGCTTCTCTTTTAGATAGATCCCCTCCATGATTTAAACATATTTTATAAGTGTTCTCCATAGCTATTTAAATTTCTCTAGTAATTGTTTATAATTCAAATCACTCATGTCTTATCATCATATTATTTATAAGGATGGAATCATTCCATCAGCACCTTTCATGATTTATCCATGAAGTTTAGCTCATCAATCATCTGATGTTACGAGCTAACAACATGAATCTATCCTTCAAGGTATCCGAGGGAAGCCTACTATTCAATATTATTTAATCATATAGTATCTAAAGAAAATTTTCTTCATACATTGGGTATATTCTCAATCCATCACCCAACACTTTTCTTCTAATCATTTATTAAATTAGAAAAAAATTGAAAAAAAATACAACCAAAACACATTTGGTCACTTCAGTATCCCCTTTTCTATTTTTTCAATTCTAAACACTTTCTAATAATGTTCATTAAGTAATGTGACTTATCTCCCCCTAATTCATTAAAAATGGAAAAAAATATTCTTCTCTCCCTAAATATAAGGGTTATTTTTAAATCCCCCTGATTATGAATATAGTTATGTAGGAGGACATCCTCAATTTGAAATTCTTATCACTAAACAATGTTTGATTCCATATGAGATATTATTCCAACTAAAATATGATCCCATTTGAAATACCAGTTGAGGTGTCATTTGATACCACTTTTTAAACTCATGTGGAATATCTTCTTTATATTCCTCTTCATTCTTATGATTTTCATCCAAGAGGACTTCATTAACATCTTCTCTCCATATGTTTGAAATCCTAACACCACTTGATATTCAACTTGAGAAAATTATTTTTAGATCACCAATATAACTATCAATTCCATGAGAGAATGAATTTCGGAAGAATAACTATTTTACAGTGCAAGTGATTTTATGAATTGAGGATCATCAAAGAATTTTACTGGAATACTTTGTATCATATTTCTCGTACCAATGTTCCATCAAAAAATCATCTCTAAGTCTATGTGGGATAACCCGTTGTACAAAATAAGAGTTACGAGTTTAATCAAATTTGTTTTCCACATTTTCACATATGATACCATTTTTATTTTTCTTCCCATTTTGGGGGAATCACATACTGATTTTCATTAAAATTTAGGAACTTGTTCCCACTTGAAAAGATACATAAAAATATTTCAATTTCCAGGTTTTCACCACTAATTTGATAAACACTCACCCTTATTAAACATAATATGTATGATGCATACCTAGCAAAGGGTGTGGAAAAATCTATTAATTTTTTCCAAATGTAGTATAATGGCTAACCATGTTATTCACTCTTGAGGGGCTTCACAGTTATTCAATTACTAATTCCAATTCACCTAAAAATATTTTTTTTATTTATATGATTTTATAAAAACAAAGAAAAAATATGGAGAATAATGATAATATAAACTATCCTAACATGAAATGAAAGGGAAAATGAGGTTAGAAAAAGAAAGTACTTGGCCTTTAGGTTTGGTATTTCAATTTCCTTCATTATTCATATTTTTTGTTTAACTTAATTTATATAATTAAATTATGAAATCTCATGTATGAACTATTATTATTAAATTTATTGGTTGTGAAATATTTAATACCAGGGAAATACAAATCCCCTCTCCTATTATAATAAAGGTTAGTGACAAAACTCAATTGAGATTATGTAATAATCTAGGACCAAGTTCCATCATATTCTATTTCATCCATTAAATAGATAAACTCTATTATGTGAAGAGATATTGTTCAATTGAAGGGAGAGAAAAGATTTAAATTAAAGAATATAAGAGGATTCAAGATTCATGTCATGGTGGATAATCTCCACACCTATACATTTCACTCTCTTTCACCATGAATAGAAATAAAATTATTAATAATTAAAGCATAGAATTTTCGAACACTAAATACCTCCTCCAAGGCCAATACTTGAGTCAATCACTCGTGATCAAGTGTAAGAGTTCATGGTTGAAGTGAATGAGAAAGAAATAATAAGAATGGGAGATGGAATGAGAAACATATAAAGGATATAAAATATTAATTAAAATAATTCATGAGTTGTAGATAAAACTAAAAAAATTATATAAGAAGTAAAACTAAAAGAAACTGAGTAGCAACATCCCCCCAGATGATCTCCCTTTGATCCTATTTTAGTGAAAAAACACTAGCCTGTTTAAAGGGGGAGGGTTCCCCTATCATCCTTCATTCATATCTTTACAATCTTCATGATAAAATATTTATATTTTAATATTTGGATCTAGTTCCATATATATCATGATTTTCATATTTTAGCATGGACTCATACTGTAGTGTGGGTAGGAACACTATGACTTTGACCTTAATCCTTCATGCATACTTCTGTATGGCTATAGTTCAGTACAATATTCAATGAACACAGATCATATTATTCATATTTCTTAAAAACATTACCCACTATCTAAATTATCATTCACACACCGCAATTAAATCTCCATGGTGTAGTCTCCCTTAGGTCACTCCTTAAAATATTTTCTACTGTCATATTGATCTCCTCCAAGAGGCAGTGAAAGCTCCATGTCGCATACCACCACTTGTGTGTTTTTATTCTTAATGCTTATAGAATTTATAATTAACAATTATTGTAACCTCTTTTTCCTGTAAAATCATGAAACTACCTTTTATAAACCCTCCACCGGGCAGTCCCAATCATTATGGTGTAGCTCTCCTCTTCCTTATCAAGACCACAACAAAACGCTGGTGCAACAGAATAAGAATGTTTACTGGTTCATCATCAATGTGATCCAACTTTCATAAAGGCCAGATTGATCTTCTATTTTAGTGATAGGTCTCCCTCTCTTAAAAATGTTCTTTAAAGAAGTATCTAAAGGTATATAAGATTATCCATGGTGATTTTGGACATCGGTAGTGGACTTACACTCAATCTTGAGCTTCCATGGAAACTAAAATGGTGTTCTCCAATAGGTGAAGGTGGTGGTCCAGTGACATTGAGTGAGGTATGTGGCATTGAGTGGTGGAGTTGGTGTGGTTTGGTGTGAGGTAATGTGAGTGAGGATTTAAAAAACCATTTTAGTGAGAATGAGAATAATACCCATGTGAAGCTTATCCCACATCAAACTTCCACACGTTCAGGAACTCCCTTATAAGTAATCTTGTGTAACCACCAGCTTAGACGCCTACTGTAGGGATGGGCTTCGACACACAATCTTCACACACAATGATGTGTCATGAAAACATGTACAACCTACATGGGCCTTGTCCGACGTGATGTGTGGGATCCTCCCTGTGTGTCTTGATCTCCTCCTTGCTACTTGAACGAGACTTTTGAGGGGCTTGTTTGGTTGACCCACCATCTTGGGCCAGCTATATGGCTTATAGACCTTTACTAATGGATAGCCTGTGGCTGGCCCATTTTCTTACCTGTAAAATATTTAAAACACTTAGAAAATTTAAATAATATAAATACTCAAGTAAATTCATATTTATAAAGTGAAACATTTTTATTTATTTTCTTTTATACTAATTATTTAATTTTTATGTACCCATATTTAAATAAATCATTTTATTACATGGGAAAGTTGATTTCAAAGCCTTAAAATCATAAAAAATGTTTAAAATTTTTCATGAAAAATTAGTGCATCAAATATCCCCATACTTGAAATATGCTTGTCCTCAAGCATAGAATATCACCATTGAATTAAATATAAACACCATGTTTACAAAATTTAAAATTCAAAGAAATAAAATAAAATATTTATCATAGTTAAACCAAATTTTGAAGTTCCAATTAAAACACCAACACAACTTCACATTTTTTTGAAAAGGTTATTAAATATATTTCTTTTACTTTATCCCTTATAAAAATAGTGGAACTTATACTTTCATTCATTCAAGCATCTCGATTCATTATTATTAAACTTGAAAAGTCATGATCTACCTCTCTTGAGTTATTTTCTATCATCACTCATGGTAAAAATTAATTAGAGTTATGATCATATCTTGAATTCATAAACCTTTCCATAAGTTTTAAATTCACTAATTTCTCCACTTTGTAAAGAAAAGGTCACATAAAATCATGAGGTCTTTTAAATTATGTTTCTAATGACTTTGAGGCTTATGTTTGGTAGGTATTGATGTTACAAACATTAAGAATCAAAATATTTGGTTTATCTATAAAACATTAAAAATGATATTAAAAGTAAAAGTGTATTGAAAATATCCCCTTATAAATGAAAACTCCCACTTTTTAAGACTCAAATTAAGTTTACAATCAATTAAATAATAATGAATGAATTACCCAATCATAAATTTTCTATAATTTTTTACTTTGTTTTCTTTTTTCAAACTACTTTTTTCATATTTTTTACTTTTTTAAAATTCATGCCTAGAATAAAACATAGAACCACTACCTAACTACATATGATAAAAATCATAGGTTTAGTAAGTGTTTTTAAATTTTAATAAGTGAAAAAACATTCTTTTTTTATTTTACCTTTTTCAAGAAGGGGAAACAATTAAAGTACAATGTATAAATCAAAAATCTTTTCCAAATACCCAAAATATCAACCCATGAAATTTACTTACAATCTAGTGCATCCATTTCACCATGACTTCCCTCGCCTCCACACTTCAACTTTAAAATATCTTGAAAATACCAGGAGGGATGTTGGAATGGATATAAATGGCTTGAAATGTGGATCATTTATAAAAAGGTCATTTATGGTATCTATGGACTAAACAAGGATTGATATAAAATGTGATCTCAAGGATAAGGGTACATTAATAAAAATATCTAAATAATTTCAATTTTTTTTCATAGTCATAGATTTGAAAAGTTACGATGCAAGTTCCAGTAGTTTACATGCCCCAAGATCACTCAATAAAAATGACCATAAAATAATAGAAATTTTTTGGCCTATAAATCCTCTAACATAATGAATCATATAAATTAAATAATCAATCCTGGAATAGATAAAAATTAAAAATCAATTCACTTGAATTTCAAAAAATCAAATATGAAAAATGGAATGGAAATTTCATTTATATAAATCTACTAATTCCTTAAAATGACATTTCATCAAGTTAACATTAAATTTTGACCCTACTAATTCAATTATTGAACTTAATTATTCAATATCACTATCATTGAAATCTAAAACATGAAATCATAGGGTTTTTGAGAAATTCATGTCTCCTAGATAATTCGAGTAAAATATATACCCTATGCTTGGAAAGTAATTTTCAGTTTAAATCTTAGCTGTTGGAATTTCTATAATGAAATAGGATTTCAAAAGAAAAAAACGATAGGAGTTTAAATGATAACATAAAAGTGAACTCCTTTTTCTCATGAAGCATTATTCCTCTCCCGGGTTACTATTTGGTGACCACTATGTGCCATCATGTTCCTATATAATAATCAATAATATAAGCATAAGGACCATAATATTAAAGCTCAAATGGAATTAGGGATTGGGATGAATCTTAATCTAATTCCTAAGAATGAAATTGAAAATTAATATAAACATAATAAAAATAAAAAATTGTATGATCTTTAAGTGTAACCTTGATTTTTAATTCCTCTAGAAGGGTAGTGCCATCTTCCAACCATAATCTAATGGTGGCCATAGCTTCTTGTATTTAGACCACCAAATGATTATTTTCCCATCATTCACTAATTCTTCCTTGTTGAGGAGGAATCCATAAAAATATTACTCCAGATCCACCCCCTTCACAATATTGTATATCATGAATGGTACATGTGTGATGAAGTATAAATCCTCCTCATTATCAGCTGGTACTTGTGCCACCTCCTCTTTGCAATCAAGTGCTTACTCCATATGGGTTACATGAATTGTATGATAAAAGGGAGAGTTGGAAGGAAATTTTACTTGAACATAATTAAAACATATAAAATAAAAATAAAAATTATCCCTTTAAACGTAAGCATACTATCTCTTGATTTCCTTTGGAAATGTCACTTGGATCTCCAGGTTACTTCCTCAAATGGATGTTCAATATGTGTTGGAATCTCCATGTGTTCCTCAACAGGGGAATTTTATTCTTCTTTATCTTCCTCCAAGACAAAACATGGATTGGAAAAATATTAAAATTATAAATAATAGGTATTGATACTCATTTTATATTCAATAAAATTAGACGTGATAGAGTTTAATAAATTAGTGACTCCCTATCTTGGTTCTTCGTTAATGTATTTTTTTAGTGGTAAGTGCCTCTTGAAGTTGTATTTTACTAGATAGAGGAAGGGAGTCAAACTCCTATATATTATCTTTGAATTCCACCACTTGAGTGGGTTATTCACCATCCAAGGATAGGTATATATGAATTAGTTCTGGATATTATACTTTTTCTTGGATGGGGAGATCATGTTTCATTTTAATTTCTTCCCATTAAGTCCAAAATTTATCCAAATTTACTTGATTTTCCTTTCGTAAATCAGTAGGTATGTTTTCATTATGAATATACTCTAGCCATGGTTGAGAGAGCTGAAATGGATATTAGAGTATCTCTTTATTAACCTCCTTTGGTTCTTCAATATCAAAGATGATTGGGGAAATTTCTTCGACCAATAGATCAAGTTCAGGATTGGGTTGCTTCAGTAATTCATGAACATATTCAGCAACCATTTGTTCTTAGTTATTCAAATTTTCTACATATTCTCTGAGTTATTGAATTTGGTGTCTATTATAATAAAATTATTCTTATTTTTGTTTCTATAACTATAACTAATATACCCATGTATAATAATCATAATTTTAATACACTATCATAAAATATATTTTTTTTGTTTTTTTAGAAGAAAATGTAAAACTATTTACCATCATGAAAAATAATAAGAAAATAAAAAACTATTTTAATCCCCTGTAATGGTAAGAATTTTTTATTTTCTCCTATCATAGGGTGTGTAAAAAGATATTTAAATTTTTTCTAGTATAGAAAAATAGATGAATAGGGTTGTGTCACTTGAGGAGCATCAGAGTTATTCATTAACTATTTCTAATTCACCTAAAACCTCTTCCTTATGGGTTTTTATTATTTCAGGAAAAAAAATTAAAAATAAGGAAAATAATTCCAATATAATCTATCCTTACATGAAATGAAATATATAATTATGTAATAAAATAAATTGTTTGTCCTTGAGGTTTGGTATTTAGGTTTCCTTCATTGATCATGTTTTTTGTTTAAATTTAGTTTGATAGTTCAATTATGAAATCTCTTATATGAACTATTATTATTAAATTTATTAGTTGTGAAATTTTTAATGCTTATGAAAACTAAATTACACCTCCTTATATAATAAAGGTTCGTGACACACCTAATAAAGATTATAGCATCTTTCAGGATATGACTCCAATGTATATTGTTTCATCCATTGAACATCTCAACTATATAATGTGAATAGATATCATTCAATAGAATGGAGGGGAAAATAGAAATTAAATAATAAAAAAATATAGATTCATGTCATGGTGTAAAATCATAACACCTATACGTTTCACTTTTATACACCACAAACTTATATAAAATAATTGATAATTAAAACATAAAATTTAGGAACACCACATATCACCCCTGGCACTAAGACTTGAGTCAGTCACTCCGGATCGAGTATAACAGTTTTGGGTGAAAGTTAATGACAAATAGAGGAGAATAATGATAGAGTTAATGAGAATAAAAAAATAAAGGATGTAAAACTTTAATTAAAATAATTCATTAGTCACATATGAAACTAAAAAATTATAGAATCCATAAAACAAAAAGAAACAGAGTAGTAGTAGCAGCCTCCCAGATGATCTACCTCTGATCCTATTTTAGTGGTGAATTGCCCTCCTATTTCTATGGGGATGGGTCACTAATTAATCATTAATTAATATATTTAGTATTCTCATAGTCAAAAAATGAATTTTTTAGATTTGGATATGGTACCATGGGTATTAGTTTTTTAATATTTCAATAAAGACTCGTACTGCGGTCTGGGTATGAAAATCGTGGTGTAGCCCTTATTCCTTCATGAATTATTTTGTATGGTTGTGGTGTGGCTAACTATTCTATTAATGAAACTATTATTACTCATATTTATTCAAAAATACTACCACTTTCTATATGAATATTACCATGTTACAGTTAATTGTCCATGGTGCAGTCTCCATCAGGCTCCCCCTTCCTCAAATATTTTCCACTCTCATATCAAAATCCTCCATGGGGTAGTGAAATATCCATGATTAAGCCCTAAAACATGTGTTCTTTTTCTTCATGTATATATTGTAACTGATGATCCATGACCACAATATAATTTTCCATTAAAATCATGCTACTTCCTTTTAGAAACCCTTTGTAGGGTAGTTCCAACTACTACGACGTATCTCTCCTCCTTCTCGTTGATCCCCCAAAATAGAACCAGTGAAATAACGTAGGAATGTTAATTGGTTTATCATTAATGTCATTTGACCTTTACAATGTCTAGATAGAGATTCTATTTAAATGATTGGCTAATATCCCTTAGAAATGTGCTTCACTAAAGTCTTTCGAGGTATAGAAGATGGTCCTTGATGATTTCATGCCTCAATAGTGGACTTACACTTTAGCGCGAGCTTCCATGGAAATAAAAATGGTTTTATTCGGTGAGTACATGGAAAGATAATGAGATGTCCAGTGTGGTAGGTGTTTTTGAGAAGCATAGGTGGTATGTATGATCATGGGGGAACACAAGTGAGGTTAATAGACGTCATTTTGTGACTAGAAAATAGTACTTGTGCAAAGCCTATCCCATATGGGACATTGGTGTAGTCAAAAACTCCGTTATAAGATATCCCATTTCACTAAAAGCTCAAAAACCTACTATAAGTATGGGATCCCATATACACTTTTCACACAGAATGATGGTTTGTGCTGACATTCATAGCCCACATGGGCCTTATCCCACACACTGTATGGGCTCCTCCATACATGGCATGCATTCCACCCTGCCACCCGAGCAGGCCTTCCTAGGGGTTTTTTTGGCTAACCAATCCTCTTCGGCTTGATATATGGATTTCAAACCTTGGTCAAGGGCTATAATGAGATTGGATATTTTTTCCAATAAAATATTTAAAACACTTTTTAAATTTTAACAAAAAAATACTCAATTAAACTTAAATTTATAAAGTGAATTTCTTTTATTAATTTTCCATTAGATTAATTCTTTAACTGTAATTTACCCATATTTAAATAAATAATTAAATTACTTGGGAAATTTTATTTAAAACACCTAAAAATTACCAAAAATTTTTTAAAAATTTTTATGAAAAATGTTTGAATCAGTGTACCTATTAAAACAAAAGGGGGAGAATAAAAATCATACCTTGTTCTTTAAATTTTAAGAGGATTTACAAAATTCAAGATTCAATCGGTTTTGATAAATTATAGAAGCTTCATTAATTTTTAGTCCCCCCCCCCTTTAAGGATACACTCTATCATTTATAACCATCTCCACCCATAATTTAAAGACTATAAACCAAATATAGGGTGACGGCGAATCACATAGCAGCTCCTCTATATAAAGAGGAGGGTTGAGATAGATTTCCCAACCTATGAAATTCAACTTCTCATTTCTTCTTGCATGAACCCTTGGATTTCTAGGTGTGGTCAGATTTTGTTAGCATGGAATTCCTTAAAAATTCAATTTTCTTCTTGAGTGTGGATATCTTCTTTGGACCGATTATTTTTAAACTAAATCTCACTAGTGCTTTCCCTTTATACTTTAATAACTTTTATTACTGAGGTGGCCATGTCATGCATCTAAAATAATTATGTTTTTCCTTATTTCACCTTCCATACTCTACTTTATTAGTTTTTCACTTTACCCTTATTGTGTATATTCTCCACTTCTTTACTATGAGAGTCAACCACTAATCCAATCCTAGAATCCCTTACTTGGATGCATTATTTTATTCTCTTCAACTTGATCCCATTTTTCTTGTTATTTATGAATATTTTGAATTGGTAAATGATGTGGCCTCTCTTTTTATAATATAATCATCTATTTCTAGTAGTTTTTACTTCATTCCCATCAATCTTTTATTTCTTCTTCAGAGTAGATAATTCATCTTTTCTCTTAACCAAGGCCATTCACCTAATTTATTCACTTGATTATCAAATGAAGGTAGTTTTATTTTTTATTTTATAAATTTAGGGGACCTAGTTTGATTGTATCAAAATCCATCATATTCTTGACCAACAATATTGTAGAATCTATATGAGTTATTAAATATTTCAAATTTATTCTTTAGAAGAATATTCTTCCCTTTCTATGAGGTCTGATTCTTTACAACAGACAATTGTATTATTTATATAGTTGTGATCACCATTTTTTATGATTTCATAAACATGTACCATATATTATATTATATTAATAACCAATGTATTTATTCCCAAATATCTAGCAACACCAACACATTCTGATAATTCATATTCCTTTCCCTTTAGAAGTAAGTTGTCCAATATAACATGCCTGTATTTTTGGGGATGGAACCCCAGTCTTTTTAGTTCCTTTTAGGGAATTATTTTTATAAAACTTACCCACTTCCTTCATTAATATTTTTTATAAGTCAGTAAATTTTATCCTTTCACATTTTTTTATATTTTACCTTTTTTCTAGCACTTCCAGAAATTCCATATTTAGTGAAAACCATTTTATATGAACTATAGGTTACCTTTTTCTATGAGATAGAGTTGGAGTCATATACACATGATTTCAGTATATATAATCCTCCATTGTGAGTCTCTATTGTTATAGGAATCAATTTCAAAAGTTTTTTGTTAGTATGCTTCATCTAGGATTGTTGTGAAGGCACAATGTTTTTAAATTTCATTTATTTTAACATGATTTACAACTCAAGGAAACTCATATAGAGGTTGTATTTATCATCATACAATGATATAATCCTTCCTTACCAATATATATTAAGATATAATTTATCAAAAATAATTCTTTTAAATTCTTAATCAATTAAACAAACTCTTTCATTGCAAAGTGTGTTTGATTCTTCCTCAACATTTAGAGACTTTGGGAGAGAGTTGTATCTTATGACTTTCTTGAACAATGAATTTTCCATTACATTATTAACAACAAAATAATTTTATGAGATATAATTTTTTAAATAATTATATTTCTTTGATTCCTTATGTTCTACACAACACTGGCTTATCTTTCTTTATAAGCAATACTGAGTTTCTATAAAACATCATTTTATTATTATACTTATTTGAAGAAGACAATTATAACCTAGCCATTAGAATAGAAGGTATGAACGGGATTAAATGAATTATGAAATTATGGTTAACAAATAATTATTTTACCGATTAATTATAAATTAATGCAAATCCTTTTTTAAAATAAAAGGAAATGCTTTTCTAAAAATTATTTAAATATTTACAAGTGTTTTTTATACCAGTAAATAAGAAAATCACTCTTGTTGAATTAGTTTAATGATATAAATATATATATATGTGTATTTATTTATTTATGTATTTATGTATGTATACTATATTTTATTTAGTGTTTAACATTAATCTAATGTTTTTCTATACATGATATAAAAAAAATCCAATTTTATGCATAAAAGAAGTATTTTTCTAAAAAGACATTTTTACCAACTTTTAATGAAGAACCCATTTTAAATATAATTTTGTAAACTTTTAATTATTTTTCTACGATAAAATAAACTTCTTATTTGAAATAGGGTTATAATAATTTACTTCGTTTGAATTTTGGGCATTTTTATAATAAGTTTCATGTTTTGATGAATAGTGAAAATAGAAAATTTTAATTCAAAATAGATTTTTCATTGAAATGATTTATAGTATTTAATAATATATTTTATTGGGTTTAAAGTATAATTATATAAATTTTTTTAATTTAAACTAATTTATGTAATAGGAATCAATTTCACATTTAATTTAGATATAGAAACATCTCAATCTTTCGGAGGTTTTTACTTTAAAAACATGTTTTCTCAAAGTGTCAAAAATATTAATTTTTAATTAATTTATTAAAATTATGTGTTTTGAATTATTAAAAATGTATTAAATTTTTGGAATCAAAAGTTCAAATTTTTTTAAATAGGTCCCTTTTATTTTTGGATGATATGAATGGTAACTTTAGTAATTTTTATTACCATGGTTAAGGGTAAATCAGGTAATTAAGTGTAAAAATAATATTATAAAACTATTATAAAAGTTTCCAAAATGTTATTGGATGAATTTAATTTGAACCTTAACACATAATGATCGAAATTTAATAATTTAATTGACAATTTTCCATGAAAATTACTTAAATATTATTAAAATCAAAGGGAGTGACAAAATGCCACACTCTTACTTTTAATATGTATAATATTTTTAATATGGGGTTAAATAGAAAATATTCTTGACTATATATATTATAATCGAATATAAAATGTTTATATATATAATAGAAATTTATTTTTAATTTTTAGTGAATAAATAAACATCATAAATAATTAAAAAAATGATGTTGCAGTAACTACTCAATTAGTGAAACAATCAATTAAATGATATTAGAAATATTAAAATAAATATAATATGACTCAATTAAGGTGATCAAATAATTTTATAGGTGAATATAAAATATTATAGTTGTAATAAATTCGTTGGTTATAATTAATATTTCTGGATATATTTTCTTAGAGTCAATGTTATTAATAGTGTCAAAATTCACAGTTTTGATATATTATAAAAATAATATTTTATTAAATCATTTAAAAATAATAAAAACATTAAATAAGTAAAATTTGGTGAAATATAGTCTAAAATATTTTAAATTTTTCATTTATGGTCTAATTTAAAAATTATATTTAAATACTACATCCTCTTAATATTAAAATATTTGTTACCATAGGTAACATTAAAATGGATTAACTAAGGGTAAGTCAAAATGATAAAGTTTAAAATAATAAAAACTATTATAAAATATATTGGTTTATTATATTAAAATATTATATAATCTTATATTATAATAAATTATATTTTTTAGGTATTTTTATTGATATTGAATTTATTATAAATTAATCTTATTAGAAAATCCAAAAGTGCCCCCCCCCCCCCTCTTATAAAAGTGAACCTCTTATTCTCTTTTCATCACACTTCATAAACTATTTTTTCAGCCAAAATATATCCAAATATTCTCAAAACTTACCTAAATTAATCCTATAATCCTTAATTTGGTCATAAATAAGAAATCATTTTGTGAAAATCAAAAGGATGTACACAAAGAAGAGGTAACATTCATCAACGAACGTTTTCATTTTATTTATTCCTTAAATGCCATAAATAATTATTATTACATGTTTATATAATAACATAATTATCCTAAATATACTGATATGTTTTTATTATAAGGGTTCCACCTGCACTTACACACACTTATGTCTAATGGGTAACAAACTTATCATTCTTGTGTACGGTGAACTACCACCTCACAAAATGATATTGTTCCTTTTTCCTTAAACACCTCTCAAGATTAGTAATTATTATTTAAAATATATTTTCATATGATATATATGGTACTTATTATGTCTTTTTTCTTTTTTAATTATTATATAAAACAAACCTTCATACTTTCCATTTTGTGGAAATACGATAACTTTATTTTTGGACATGTGGACTACCGCCTCCTCAAAGAAATGTGATTTGTTCACATTGTACATGGAATGTATTAATAATGGGTTTAGTGAAAGTATATGATATATATTAAATAATAATTATGATTTAATTATATTATATATAATCATATATTTAATTTACTTTCATTCTTTAAATACGATAAAAAATAGAAACAATGTTCATGCATTCATATAGCCTACCTTCTCCATGAACAGTGTATTTCATTTTCTATTACTATATTTTTTAGATTATTATAAATACATATATAATAAATATATATGATATTTATTTCATTTTTATAATTATATAAATTTTTAAATCATTATATAATTATGAGTGCTGAAAATATAGCAAATCAAAACACATGCGAAAAACAAAGCGGTTATTACCCAAAACATAACTTTAACAAGGAATAGTTGATAAAAAGGTAATATAAGGACGTAAGTAAATCACATATGATATAATATAATTGAATATGATTATTTAATAAAATATTAATAAATTTATATTTATTATATAGGTGGTTTTCACAAGTACGATGAGAGTTAAGACATAAGGTAAGGGATTTTTGTCCCACTTTTTTTTATGTGGGACACATGCCTTATACACTACTTGTTTCTTTTGTGTGGTATATATACTACCCATGAATATATTTTATGAGTATTATTACAATTATTTTGGTATTTTATACCCATATAATTGTTTTATTTCATGGTGAATACTATTCTACTTATTATAAAGTGATAGGTTATTATTTCACAATCTCATCAATAATCGAGATTGTTTCATTTTAAATCACTATTGTGGAATATTTATCTTCCACATACATGTTTTCTAAAAATATTATCATTTTTTTACTCTTATAAATTAATATTTAAATTTATTTTTATCGATGTTTAACATTTTATGAAACATTTTGAAAATAATATTTTTTCGTTTTCTAAACAAGGATCTTTGTGACTTTACCAAAAAAAAATATGGATGGAATATTTTTTTAACATATATGGAATTAATGGAATATTTAACCATCATGAAACCTTAATAATAAAAATATTTCATTATGATATTGAAATTTTATATTCAAATAAAAAAATTTCTTATGAAATTTTGTGGCATTTTAAGAAAAGAAAACATTCTCAGAGTAAAAATGATATTTTTCTCAAGAATTATTTCAAGTGATCTTTCAATATAATTTTCCATATAAGGCAATGTTATTGAATGTTACATATGTTTTTATAGGGATATAATCCAATTATACCATTATTATTATTTCTCTGAATGGTTTATGTTTATGGTGAATTAATAATTATGAAATTTTTTTCTTTTCTATGAGTTATGTTATAATGAAATGTTTATAAAACCCATTAATTTTTATGGTATATGATATGATTTATGTTATTTTGTAACACATATTTATGGTTTTCATTATGTGATTGGTGGGACCTATATCTCCCTCAAATGCATCAGATAATGTTTTTTATCTCTTGAGATAAACATGGCTGGAACGGGAAGTGAACTAGGTTTAGTAAAGTAATTTCTCTGCTAAGATGTTCTTGGGAGTGGACCTTGACTACTAATTTGGTAATGGGAGTGAAACATGACTACCAATATGGTATGGTGATTGAAATCATACTACTAAGATATCATTTTCAAATATTCCTTGACTACTATGGAAATTATTTTACATGCTTATGTGTATGCAACAACTCCATGTCGTATGTTATGCTCTCGTAGAATATGTTTTTGATTATTTATGAACTTCTATGATTTATTCAATTACATGATATCAGGATATTTGATATACAAGATATGATTTTCAATTTTTTTATGTATATATTCCTTATGATTATGTTATTATTGATCTCTCCCTTGTTTACCCTTACTGAGCATCTAAACTCTCCCTTTTCTATGTTTCTTTTCCCCTAGATACGAAGAAAGGTATTAAGTCTAATATGTCAAAAAGGGTTCTAGTTATGAATAAATGGGTGGGAGAGGAAGTATATGTGTCATGAATTAGTTTTTTATGTTTCCATGTTTCCAAAATCACTAAACTTGTATGGTCTTTGGTTGTTTTTTTGTGTAATTTATGAAATGTTACACAAAAATAACGCAATGTAAATATACTTTATTACTAGGTTTTTATAGTTGGTATAAGAGAAAAGGTTTAGTAAAACTTTGGAAACTAGGATGAGAAAACTTTAGTGAGATCCCTTGATATGCTTCTAAGGATATTTTTTGTGATGCATCTAGCGATAAGAATTTGTATTGGTTACAATCCTAAAGTTTTTGTAATAATCATGAATAACCAAGGACTAAACCTAAGGGATAATAGATTGAAACATTATAAGTAATTTACCTTGATTATGTGGTTTCGAAACTAGTAATAGTGT
This sequence comes from Viscum album, assembly GCA_963277665.1. Classification (NCBI taxonomy): domain Eukaryota; kingdom Viridiplantae; phylum Streptophyta; class Magnoliopsida; order Santalales; family Viscaceae; genus Viscum; species Viscum album. Next base: position 351,264,150 of record OY728140.1, read on the forward strand.
TACTCATATTTTACTGTTGTTTTAGTCAATTTATGGAACCCAAAAGAACCATATTAATGTTGAATGCAATGGGTAATTCAATTATTTTCATCCTTAGAAACCAAATGTTATGGGATATTGAATTAAAAATCTTATCATTATACCCACACAAGATATGAATCATTTTTTACATAAAAATGAGTTGAGTATGGAACAAATTTTTTTGAGTCCTTCATGAGGAAACATCCACCTTCTTTCAACGGGTCTTCTAATCCACCTATTACTAGAAAAATAGATCAGTACCACTAAAAAGATATTTTACATCCTTCAGTGTTCGGAACAATAAGAGTTCATTTTGGTTGTTTATAATTTAGAAGGATAAGTGGTCCAGTGGTGGACTCTAATCAAGAATATGAGGAAGTAAGATGAAATTTAATCCATGGATTGGGATGAGTTCAATAACTTATTCTTCAATAAGTACTTTCCTCATGTTATTTATACGAAGATAGAGAAAGTGGCCATTGAGTTAAAGTAAAGGGATGATGAGTATGTTGGTACCTATGAGGTTAATTTTACAAGTCTTTTAAGGTATTATTCTAGTATTATCATCCACCCTAAAAGTAACGTTGAAAGATTATTTAGTTTCTTAAAATCAATTATTAGAAGCGAGTTATCCATAAGAGACTTCAGTAGCTATAAAGTGATTTTGTGTTGTGATATCAAAGTGAAAATAGAGGTTGGAGTTACATATCAATGTCATTGTTTTGAAAAGAAACAGAAGGTGGATAACGAAGAAAAATCTAAAAACCATAGAGAAAAGAATATGAGATTTTATTTATTCTTAAAGTGTGGAAAGAAACATGGAGAAAATTTTATCAAGGGGACTAGTAGATGTTCAAGTGTGTGAAATAATTTCATCAGGCATTTGACTACCAAAGTGATGGGAAAAAGTTACCTAATGATGTGAATAGGGAGAAGGACACACCGAATGAACCCCCATACTTCAATGATGTATGTGTAAGGAAAATGGAAATTATACTAAGTAGTGCCCAAATATAAGGGTTAATGATGATGATCAGCATCAAAAACATCTTAAAGCCAAAGATAAAGGGAAATATCATGATATCACTATTGGTGATGTGGAGTACGATAATGATGTGGTAGAATGATTGAATGTTTTTGTATTGGAATTTAGGAATAATGTTGAAGAAATTATTTTATAGTATTAAACAATAATGATATATCTAAAGATTTTTTCACTTCAGTTTTTCATTAAGGATTTGAAATCATATGTTGAATGGTATTAGTAATCATGAAAAGTAAATGAGGAGTTAAGGTGGTTTTTTTTTTGGAAACACATGATTAAGGGAAGCATAACACTTAATAAGTTCATGATGTTAGGATAATAATAGGATAAATAGATGTTTGAAGGTGTGGTAAGATAAATGGGATAGTATTGATGACCTTATAAATGTTTACTCATATGATTACAATGTCATTTAATGATTGAGTTTACAGATTTATGGTATGAGGAAAGAGTTGATTTTTGAAAGCATGCATGTTTTCACTATGGTTTTATGGTAATTAAGGATATTACCATGTTTCAATAGAGTACATGATAATGGTCTTAACATGTTGATGTGTGAAAATTAAGAGCTACATCAAGTTTTTGGGGGGTTAGTGATGAGTTTATTTTTGAAATTTAGTTACCTTATTTTGAAAGTTTTTTATTTTAATATTTTGGAGGATCATAAAGGTAACCATTTATAAAATTTTTTATGTCAAAATTTGGATGAGGTTCTAGATATTAAAGTATTATATCTCCATATGAGGATTTATGCATATTGGATAAACTTTGTTAAACTTTTTTTGTGATATTAACATAGATGTAATAATATATCATTATAAGGATTTGCTGATTTTCTAATGCTTTAGGAATGAAAAATTCACCTTCATTTCTTGGAATAATTGATGAAGTGGAAATTAATTCAGGCTCAACAAAAGGTTGATATTATGATTATGAAATGTGATCAAGTAAATATTTTTTCTCATAAAAATTATTCAACTCTAGGGAAAGGATCTTGAAACAAAAAAACATATCTTAGTACCTTCTTTTCAAATGAATCAAATGGTCTGTTAGATCACCATAGATTTATGGTCTTGTGATTGTTAAATTTCTCCTGACCATGTTCTCAATCACTCTCCATCAGAACTTGATAGTTAGATTTCTCCCCAAAGTCTATGTTGTCTCTTCCCACCTATGTTCCCATATGTGGAAACCTTAATATGACTTACTTTGGGTAACTGTTAAGTTTCTAACTTTCAATTTTTAAAAGGAAGTTTTAGTATTCATTTTTATGATGTGGGTTTCTATAAAAGCAACTTTCAGGTATTTAAACTTTGATGACCTAGAAGAATTTCAAGGGGGAAATTCATTTCAAGGTGGATAGAATGTAACAACCTTATATTTTTATGAGATATATTTTTTTAATAATTTTAATTATTTTATGTCTTGTGTTAGATGCAAAACTGTCTTATCTTGCATTATACACAACATTCAGTTTCTACAAAACATTATTTTATTATTATACTTATTTATACCGAAAAATTATAAACTAACTGTTTGAATGGATAGTATTAACATGATTAAATAAATTAACAAATTATGGTTTAAACATAATTCTTTGACCAATTAATTATAAATGAGTGTAAATTTCTTTTCAAACTTAAAGGAAATGATTTTCTAAACATTATTTAAATATGTACAAGTGTGTTTTATACCAATAAATAAACAAATCACTCTTTCTGAATTATATTATTAAAATATATATAAAATATTATATTTAATGTTAAAAATTCATCTTATTTTACTTCTATACATGATATAAGAATAAATCCAATTTTATGCATAAAAGAAGTATTTTTGTAAAAAAGAATTTTTTAACCTTTTAATGGTGAACCCATTTTAAATATAATTTTTGACACTTTTATACTTTTTATATGAAAAAATAAATTTCTTCTATGAAATAGGGATATCAAAATTTATATTGATTTAATTTTTAATATTTTTCTGATAAGTTTCATATTTTAATGAATTGTGAAGATACTAAATTTTAATTGAAAACAACTTTTTCATCAAAATAATTTATAGTGATAAATTATATATTTGATTTATTTAAAAATATAATTAGATAAAAAATCTATCAATTAATACAATTTATTTCATTGTAATCAATTTCACATTTAATTTTGATATAAAAACATGTCAATCTTTTGGACACTTTTACTTTATCATTTTCTCGATCCATCAACGGGATTTGTTTTTAATTAATTTATGAAAATTTTATGTTTTGAATTAAAAAAATGGATTCCATATTTTTAATCATAATTTATGAATCTATTAAATAATTCCCTTTAATTTTTGTACAATATGAATAGAAACTTTAGTTATTTTTACTACCACGGTTAAGGGTAAATCTGGTAATTAAGGTTTAAAATTATATTATAAATATTATGAAAATACTCTAACACTTTCCCAAATGTTATTGGATTAATTTAATTTGAACATTAACACATAATTATCTAAATTTATTAATTTAATGGAAACTTGTCTATGAAAATGACTTAAATATTATTAAACTTGAAGGGAGTGATAAAATGTCACACACTTACTTTTAATATGTATAATATTTTTAATATGGTGTCAAATAGAATATATTCTTAACTGTATAAATTATACAGGAAGATTAAGTATTTATATACATCATAGAAATTTATTTTTTAGTTTTAGTGAAGAAATAATTATCATAAATAATTACAAAATGATGATTCAATAATTACTCAATTAATGAAACTACCAATTAAATGATATTAGAAATATTAAAAGAAATATAATTTGACTTAATTAATGTGATTAACTAATTTTATAGGTGAATATGACATATTAGGGGTATATTTACTGAACTGGTTCAAAATAATCTTTCTTGAATTATTTTATTAAAGTCAATGTTATGAATAGTGTTAAAATTGACACTTATGATATTTTATTAAGAAATTTAAAAATATTAAAAATATTAAAAATATTAAATAAATACAAGGTGATAATATATGGTATAAAATATATTAAATTTTCTATTTATGGTATAATTTAACTTTATATGTAAAAATTACATCCTATTATTATTAAAAACTTTGTTACCATAGTCAAAATAAAATAGATTAATTAATGGTCAATCAAAATGATAAGGTTTAAAATAATACTAAAACTTGTATAAAATATAATTTTTGATTATGTTACAAACTTATATCATATTATCTTAAAATATCTTCAAAACATCTCTCACTTAATCCTATAATCCTTAATTTGGGTAGAAATTGAACCAAAGAGGTCTTTTCGTGCAAATCAAAAAGAGATATCCAACGAAGAGGTAACTTTCATCAACGAATGTTTTCATTTTATTTCTTCCTTAAAAACCCTAAATTATTCTTATTCCATGATTATATAATAAAACCAATATCCTAAATATAATTATATTTTTTTATTATAATGGTTCAACCTAAACTTACACACACTTCTATCTAATGGATAATGAGCTTATCGTTCTTGTGTATGGTGAACAACTGCCTCACGAAATGATGTTGTTCATTTTTCCTTTTCCACCTCTCGTGGTTGGTAATTATGATGAAAAATATATTTTATTATGATAAATACGGTATTTATGATTTATTTATTCTTCTAAAATTATTATATAAAACATACCTTTATGATTTCCATTTTTTTGAAATATGATAACTTTATTTGTGGATGTGTGGACTACCGTCTCTTCAAAGTGATGTGATTCATTCACACTTTACATGGAATATATTAAAGAATGGTTTACTGAATTTATATGATATATATGAAATAAAAATTCTAATATAATTTTATTATATATATACATATATTTCATTTACATTCTTTCTTTCAATACGATAAGAAAATGGAAACAACATTCATGTGTATGTACGGCCAACCGCCTCCATGAACGTTGTATTTAATTTTCTATTAATATATTTTTTAGATTATTATAAATACATATATACTAAATATATATGATATTTATGTCATTTTTATCATTCTATAAATTTTGAAATCATTTTATAATTATGAGTATCAAAAACATAGAAAATCATAACACATATGAAAAACAAAGCAGTTATTACCCAAAACGTAACTTTAACATGGAATTGTTAATAAATGGGTAATATAAGGCCATAATTAAAAAATATCTGGTATTATATAATTTAATATGGTTATTTAATATATTTATAGTAAATTTATATTTATTATACAGGAGTATTTCATGAGTATGATGAGAGTCAAGACATAATGTAAGGTTTTTTGTCTCACTTTTATTTTTGTGGGACACGTGCCTTATAAACTACTTGTTTATTTTGTTTGATATATATAATTCACATGAATGTATTGTATGAGTAATATTCTGAATATTATGTTATTTTCATATAAATATATTTTATTTCTTTCATAGTTCATATGATTCTAATGATTATAATGTGATAAGTGATTATTTCACAATCTCATTAATAATCAAGATTATTTCATTTTAAATCACCATTATGGAATATTTATCTTCCACATCCATGTTTCTTAAAAATGTATTCATTTATTTTTACTTTTATCCTATGAATATTTAAACTTATTTTTACACATGTTTAACATTTTTCAAAATGGTTTGAAAATAATATTTTTGTCGTTTTCTAAACAAGGATCTTCTGACTTTACAGACAAAAATATATAGAAGGAATTATTTTTGTAACTTATACAGAATTAATAGAATATTTATCCATCATGAAACCTGAATAATAATAATCTTACTTCACAATCTTACAAGTTTATTTTTAAATAAAAATTTTTCTTTTAAAATTACATCGAATTTTAATAAAAGAAAACATTTTCAAACCAGAAAGCATGATTTCCTCAAAAAATATTTCAAGTAATATTTAAATATAATTTTACATATAAGATAATGTTATTTTATGTTAATTATTTTTCTCTGGGGATATGATATAATGATACCATTCTTATTATTTCTGTGAATGATTTATGTTTATTATGGATTAATACTTATGAATTTTTTTTCTTTTCGATGGCTTGTGTTATGATGAAATGTTTCTAATATCCATTTATTTTTATGGATTCTAATATGATTTATATTCTTATGTAACACATATGTATGGTTTTTATTATGTAATAAGTGGGACCTATATCTCCCTCTGATGCATTGGGTAAAGATTTATATCTCATGAGATAGACATGGCTGGAATGGGGAGTGAACTCAGTTCAGAAAAGTACTTTGTCCACTAAGATGGTATTGGGAGTGAACCAAGACTAATAATATGGTCATTGGAGTGAACCATGACTACCAATATGGTATGGGGAGTGAAGTCATACTACTAATATAGCCTTGGAAGTGATTCCTTGATTATTATGGAAATCATTTTATATGCTTATGTGTATTCCACAATTCCATGTCTTATGTTATGCTCTCATAGAATATGTTCTTTTATTTTTTATGAACATCTATGATTTATTCCATGAAACGATATTAGGATCTATGATATACATGATTTTATTTTCAAATATTTTGTTTATGTATATATTCCTTATGATTATGTTAGGATTGATCTCTCCCTAATTTACCCTTACTGAGCATATGAGGTCGCCCTTTATTATATTTATTTTCCCTAGGATACAAAGAAAGGTATTAATTATGATATGTCAAAAAGGGTTCTAATTATTAATAAATATGTGGGAGAATAAGTAGATCTTTCATAAACTAGTTTTTTATGTTTCTATGTTTCCAAATCCACTAAACTAATATGGTCTTTTGGTGTGTGTTTGTGTAATGTATGAAATGTTCCAAAAAAATGGTGTAATATCAATGTACATAAAAATTGGGTTGTTATAGCATTATACTATTCATATAGTTGTGATTTTTCATAAAATATGTCCTTGATGAAATTATTCATATAGATAAAAACCTCAGTAAGAACCTTCTTCAGATTCTTTCCAACATGTGAGTAAAAATATACAACTATTATACTATCAATATTACTCCCACATCCTTCACAAATTTAAGTTTCATAACTAAATAAATATAAATCAATAGTTTTTATAGATAAATCCATAATATTATGAGTTTCTATGGTTAATATTACTTCATATTTCTTATTTATGATACATATTTGTTTCATTACCTATTTAATTATCTAATTTTCAGTGTCTTGATTTATACTTCCATATCTACTTTAATTGATATATTGGAGGAATTATTTATCTGAGATGCTTCTTCAATCATCTCAAATCCATACTTAATCTAGGTCTTTTATAGGTAACTTATACCCTAATACCACTTAAATGCATAGGGGAGTGATGGAACACATATAGAAGAGTGGTGAATCAGTGGTCACTGATTTCTTTTATGAATTATTTCCTTTAAATCAGCCTTATAAACTTATTTAGTATCGATCCACTAAATTTTTTTCTCATAGCCTTGCCCATATGATTCAATAAATAGAGGCACAAGAATAAAAGTACTTACAAGGTTTAGTACTAATACTTACTCCTTTACTTGATTGGTTATGTTACCCAATATAGGATTCTATTGTATAATAAATATAATTCAACTACATGCACAGGGTTATTCATGAACCATAACCATATTAGAGTCTCACTAATTTTCTTTGGGTTGGAGTCACACCGGCCACTTTCCTCCATCTCACAGGACTTCTCTTTCCATATTCCCACTATAATTCTTCAAAATATTCCCACTGTACTATAAAGTCACATGGTGTTATGCTTTCATAGCTTGATTCACATAGTATCCACAATATCCCACCATGTATATGAAATTTCTCCCTTCAAGTTCCTCTTTAGAAGTAGATCGGCACCTCGGCATAGGAAGTCTCTACATCAACAAGAATGGTATTCTTCTTCTTTTTCTCATAAGCAGTTTCTTCAAATTACAGTGGGTCTCCAAGAATACTTGGAAACATGGTCACTTATAAAAATACATATTTATAGAACATATAATATTTTCACCTATCTATATCAATCAACGAGATCATGTGTTTTCAAACCCATAAACTCCTTAGAAAACTTTTGTAACAAATAATAGTATAGGATAATATTATTCTCAACACTTTGGTACAGGTCAATATTATCTTAGAATGATGGACATATTGTATTTTTATTCTTCTTATCAAATAACATAAAGTGTATTACTCGTCTTTATATTCTTCAAGTGATCTTAATATGTCACACAATATCACAAATCTCAATTCTCTCCATTTACACATAAGATCACTATTAGCTCTTTCTGTTTTTTTCTATTTCATCCTCCTTGATAATTAAATATTCTCATGTGTATGGGAAGCTAAATTAAATTATCCTTTAATTATCAAACCCAAAAATGGTATGTTTAGGGGATAATGTGGTATCCATCAAAAGATCATAATAATATAATACATGGTTTATTTTCCCATGTATTCCCATGCTCTACCATTCTAACTCAAAAAGTATTCCCAAAATACTCGCTTTTAATGATTTTAATTTTTTGAAAATTGGCCCAAAATATCATTAAAAAATATCTTCATAAGTCTCAGATTCCTTTTCCTCAAAATATCTCCACAAAAAATACACACATCAAATTTTCATAGTTGTATAAAACATACATCTAACAGATGTAACATGGAACTCATATTTATTTTCTCATAACTCAAGTATTTGGAATACTTAAAAACATAAATATAAGTCTATCTAGAACAATCAAAAAACCATAGATAAAACTTATATAGTCTTTGAACAACAATATCTCAAGGTTCAATGGAATATCATAAACATTATTTTTGAAAATATAATAACTTAAATTTGTTCTTAAAGATATAAATTTGGTGTTTATCTTCATTCTTTATTCCCAAAAACACACTAAGATCATGGATTCTCTAAGATTAATGATGTTTAGGAATTAAAAGCACAACTTCAACATTAAATGATTTATGAATCATTAGAGATATAGAATTATAAAAACTCATCTTTTTATCAATCCTCAATCTTCACTTTACTATATATGAATATCATCTCATCTTTCCCCTCATTCTTGGATAACAACCCTTTCTTGGTTTTTGTGATATTAAAACTATGAATGAATAGTTCTGATATCATCCTAAATTATTTCTTATTCAAAAATAAAATTTTTGAAATACATTAATTTTTACACAGTATGTAAGGGAAATTCAGTTATGTAAATTTATATTTCACTTATGTAGATTCATTTACATGAGGAATTCCCTAACATGGTTCTTCTTGTATAAATATTTGGATAATTATTTTTCCTATTACAATTTACCAATGTGATACCTAATTCATGTATGTGGATATAAATTCAGATATGTAGTGGAATGAGGATACATGAAGTTTAGATAAGCCAAAAAAATCCCTTATGTAAGGAATTCGGGTATATCACTTCATTTAGTTATGTGGATCTTCATTCACATATACAGTTCTTGAATTCAAATCTATATCTAACATTGGAAATGCACATTTTTTTATGTGGGGCATTTAACTAAATCACTGAATTCATGTATTTAGATCATTATATAAGAAACTTTTTTCATATGTGGTGACTTCAGCTATGTGGATTTCTCTACACCAAAATTTTCCTATATTGGAATTCACATACGTGAAATTTGGACATAGCCACTTTTCAAGATTTTGTTCCATTTCAAATAAATCCTCCTCCACTGCTACTTCAACTTATCTTATCCACTCATAAACACCTTCAAATCATCTTTAAACTTCTTCAGTTATTTATTTAATTATTGGAACAATTCCATACTCATTCTGATTTATTTTTGAGGTGTTTCAGCATAAAAAATAATCATGTTAGTGTATTTTATCAAATACCACTACTGGATCATGTGTATATATTATTTAACAAATAATGATCCATCTCTATTCACTTCAAATTTCATCCAGGAGTGTATAAACACTAACACAATCTGATTATAGCAGACAACAAGACTTTTACTTATTGGATGTGTCTCCTATATATGATAAATATCCTCTATGATTTAAACTAAATTTATATGTGTTCACCATATCTATCTAGGATGTCTAGTACAGGTGTAGAATACAATTCCCTCTTTTATTTTCATACTATTATAGACATTTTTGGAATCATCCCATCAACACTTTTCATGATTTGTCCAGGAAGTTTATCTCTTGAACTGTCTGATGTTGTGGGATTCCCACTTGAATATATCCATCTAGGTATTCAAGGGAATCCTGATATTCATTCCTCTTTACCAATTGAGTATGAGAAAAAACTCATATTCATACATTTTGTGGATTATAAATCTATAACCTAACAGTTATCTTCTTTTCATTTATTTCATGGAAAACCTAATTGACAAAAAATACAACCAAACACCATTGGTAACTTCAGTGGAGTTACATGTTGGGTAGTACATGGTATATAATACGAACCATATATATATTATGTTATAAAAAATTTCATATAATAGTATATGTCATGTAAATATTAAATTTCTAGACATGTGATTAAAAATGACATTGTAAATACACATTGTGTGGCCTTCGATGTACCCACAATGTACATAATTATTTTAAATTTAAAAATAAATTTTATTAGACAATAGTTTATAGGGTTCTTGAAATGAATTATGGACCAATAATTGTAATTTTTTAAGACAAAGGATTAATTTATTAATTTAAGATAATTTACATTAAATCAAATAATTTGAAATTAACTCTGTAAATAATAAATATAGTTTTTTCTTCTATTTATGAATCATCATCATATTTTCTATAACTTTGTATGTGTTGGATTTTTTTATTTAATTTAATTATTTATTATATGGTTTTATGTGATAATTTTTTGAAAATTAAATATAATGATCTATGAATCATCCCATTCACGATTATAATATAATGAAATGCATGCTCAAGGATTTTTCTATATAACCATAAAATCTAATTTCCCCTCACATTCATGTGACTATACATTGGTAAAGGATTTATTTCCCGAATATAGGAAGCAGTTATGGGCTTGAGTTGAGATGAATCCAACTAAGGTGATACAAAGGAGAATGTTGAATTTTGTAACTCGATCAGGCTCAAGGATTTATCTTACCTAGGGGAAATTTTGGTTAATCACCACTTGATAAACCAATAAATTGATGAAATCTTGTGATTATATTATTCCTTTATTTTATTATTTAAGTTCATGTTTATTTATTTAGTTTTGTAATGCATTGTGTATTTGGAAGATTAAATATGATCACATAATATAAATAAATTTAAAATAATTATTAGAAAAAATAATGTAAAAAGGTATAAGATATATTTTATCTTGTATAGTTAATTAATTATTTATGTTCCCATAAAAATAAATTAATAAGTATACAAAGGTTAAAATAATATATATATATATATAATAAAATGAATATGATTAAATTATCTTACCAGACATGGTTAAATATTTTTTTATGTTCTATATAAAATTAATAAGAATATGAAGAGTAAAATAAAGTACATTTACACATAAGTTAACCAAAATACGTCAACAAAAATATTAATTCATCAAAATTCCTTCAACTTAATGAGTTAGAATACAACTATAGTTCAAAGTTCTTATCTATACCTCATCAAGGTAATTGAAATTATCGAGGACTTATATAAAAGTATTAGGTTGAATTAACCAAGTAAGCATTAAGTTTTCATAGTCTTAGAAATATTTTTTGTAACTTAGAGGCAAGGGTTGAGGAAATCTAAGCATAGGATTTCATGATTTTGGAGTCCACTCAATAAACCAAGGAGTTTTAATTTAAAGAAATTAGAAATAAAATTATACATATATACCCTTAAAATATTTTATGAGGAATCTATCTAGGTTATTTAAAAGGAAATATATATCATTTAAACAAGAATATATAAGTGATCAGATATTTAAAATCCAATGTGAAGGGTTGTTGCGATTTGATAAAATAGTGGAAGACTTAATTAAAACAATAATTATTCCATAACTAGTAATAAAAATAATTATTAAAATTATATTTTAAATTTTTATATATTATATAAAGTTACTCAATTACATCACATAACTTATTATCAATATCATATAGAGATAATCTTTTTATTGGTGTAAACCTCAAGGATTGGTATAGTTACCTTCACATTCTATAAATTGGATACTATATACATCTTCTAGTTATGGAATTTGTATACAAATATACAAACCATGTAGATTCTAGTATATTACTAAGGGTGAGGTGGATCTTTGAACTTACAATGGAGAAAGATTAGTTTTACCAACATTAGAATAATATCATCTCATATTTCTGATTGGATTGATTTTAGTTAGTAAGAATTTCTATTATGTTCCCAGTGTAACCATTAACATCATTTATTTGTTAGGTCTAGACATGGATGGTAATATTTTAATTTTTAAAAATATAATTTTTTACTTTTATAAAGATTTATTATGTTATGGTATGATACATATGAATAGTATAATATAAAAATAGAGTCTTGGAAATAGATAATGAATCAAGTTCACTTTACTCATATTATATGTGGTTTTTTTATCATTGACTTGATCATGTAAACCAGAATAATTAGATGATATTATTGATGGGTTTTAAGGGACAATCCTATAATATTAGTTAGTTAAAAAAATCCATATAATAGATGATATATCTTCAAAATATCATCATGTATGTAATAATGGAGAATAACATACCTGAAACAAGAAATTTGTAGTCTCTATCTCAACAGAGAAAGTTTTATGAAGTTCAATAAGTAGAAAACAAATTATTCTTAAATCCATAGAAGATCCATATACCTTGGATCCTTTTCCACAAAGATAGGATCATAAACTCTCTAAATGGGTGATAGTTCCTTATTCTAAAGACAAATGGAAACAAAATCATGCATTGACTATGTTCACATGAAATCGGTGTACTCGAGTAGGAGATAACCCTTCCCTTATATAGGTATCCCATCACTATTCATTTAGTGAAGAGTATTGATCGTATCAGATGTATTATGTTCCATATCATGGCACCCATACATCATATTCCATCATATTTCTCTTTATTTAACACTTCAATGAAGTGTTCCATGCCTTAAATGTTCCATATCATGGATTAAAAAATGAATAATCCATGCAAGGAAGAAAATGGAAGATGCATTCATCCCATGAAAATTTCATCACACACCAATTATATAACATAATATAGTAATTATATAATATACCATACTTTATTAACATTCCAACATACAATATCATATGATATGCATTATATTCATATCAATGAATGTGGACTATGTGAGTTTTTTAATACAACTCTCCCATATTTTAGTACATACCCATCAATCTCCCACTTGCACTAAAATGTTATAAGTAATTTATAAAAAAACTATATAACTCTTTATGAATACATCCAAAACTATTTTGGATATAGTTTTTCAAAATATATTCATTTATGAATAGTCACTTTTTCCAAAATTTAATCCTTATCTAAAGGACTCACTATGTGACCTTGTGGGCCATAATATCATTAAAATAAAATATAAAATCCCAATTTAATAGATATAAGGAAAGAGTTACTTGTAGAAAAGCATCAATTCTACTCAAGCTACTAAGGGGTTTGGTGTGATATCCCTCAAACATACTCAGATCTCATACCAAAATTTACACCACAAGTTTTATCATATAAATCCCTATAAAATCTCTTTTCCCGTGACAATAAGTGGCCACTAGACATGGAGAAATTTCAATATATTATTGGTCATCTCATAATTTTTTAATTCTTCGAAAAATACTGACCTGGTTGATGAATACATCACATGTCATTCATTTAGTGGATGATAACAAAACATATACCTCATTTAAGTAGCTAAAAATAACATGTGTATTAACTAATAATTATCATACATTTTCTTAATATAATTAAATCAAGGGATATATGCCTTTTCTAATCATAAAAGTTGAAAATTCCCATCTAGGATGAGCACCAACTGATGACATGTTCAACAATATACCCTACCACCCACCAATTAGCTAAGTCATAATGATTTATGTAAGAAAGGTATGAAATTATGAAGGATCTCATGCAAGGTTCCTCACCAACCTCAAGTAATAAGGATTGATAATAAGTATACACCCCTAAGTGTATCGATGACTGTGTGGAATTACATGCGATATACTTAGTGGTTCAGTGTAAATAATAAGTTTCCATTTATTATCTCATGTGAACTTATCATTATAATAATAAAATATCATCACAACCCATAATAATCTATGATGAACATTAATTAATGAAAAATAAAAGGCACAATTTTAAGGGATATTATCATTACACTGTCCATGTAATGTAAATTTCAAAACACATAAAATAATAATGAACTGAGGTTTCCATTATTATAAATCATTATACATTATGATATCATTACTATAAAAAAATAACTATCTAGTGGTGGTTTTGTAGTTGTGGTTTTTGAAAATTCCACTAAAAATATTTTGTATTGTAATTAATCTACTATTTAGAAGTGGTTTTTATAAGCCTTGGTAATATATTTATTTTGTAGTAGTTTTTTTAAATACTAATAATCCAAATTTAGTCATTGTTTTAATTAAATCTAATACTTTGTGTTTGAAAAAATAAAAAACCCCACATTTCTCTTTCCCTCGACCCTCCCCCCTAATATTTCTCTTTCCCTTAACCATATACCCCCTGTTGTCACCCTTGACCTCGACCACCAAACCCCCACATGCGAGCCCCATCTATAATCACCCTTTCCCTTGACCCATCAACCCCCCTCTTATGATCTCCATTTCCATCTCCCTTCCAATTGACCCCTCACCCCCCCCCCCCCCCACCACTTTCATTCCCCATGCCATCAACCTTACCCTCAAAAGCCTTGGATTTATAATATCGATATTTTTTATCTAAGTTTAATTTATCTGCATTTTATATTTTTTTATTCTTATCATAAGTTCATGGTCATGGTTTTTTGTTCATTTTTTTAGTTCTGGATCATTGTATTGATGGTGAATAATATGTTATAGGGAATTAATGGTTTCCTATTTGATCATTATTGGTTGATCATTAGTGTATTTTTATTCCATAATACTACATTTTTTAAAGAAACTCTAAAGATAAGGTATTTAGTAACTATATTTTTTTATTTGTGTTACTGTGGAATTAATTTTATTTTGTTTCTTTAGAAAAAAAATGTTGGATTTAATGTAGGTGACATGGGAAAATGTGGTTGTTTTCATGGATGTTGTAGTGATGATTCATATTTTGGACTCTTAGAATTTTTTTTGATATATTAATGAAATGTTGTTCTAGATAGTGTTTGATGGTTTATATATGATGTTCATGTAACTAAATAATGTAATAATTGAAAAGTAGAATGGAAATGGGTTATAAGGATGTAATATTTTAATAACTGAAATGAGGTAGTAAAGTGATATACATAAAAAAATTAAAGTGGTTGTGTAATATAAAATTATCACAAATATAGTTTGTCACTGTGTGTTTCTAAATCAAATACCACCTTAAATTTCAAATTTAAATAGAAATATCTTTAAATTTATAATTTAGAAAATTATGGTTGTCTTAATTTTTAAACTAAAATTTATTATTTTATTTCTATATATTTATGTAACTATATTTTTTATTTTAATGTTTTGGAAAATTAATTACATATAGATAAAAGTTGGATTACATTACCTTTGAACACATCCAGTTATGTTTAAGGTTTGTGTTTTTTATATATTTTTTTAATTTAAAATCATTTTATGGATGGGAGAATAAAATTTCTTTTTCCTAAATGTAAATTCAAGTGATAGTTGAAGAGAGATGAGGTATTTGAACACTTGATATTGAAAAAATTACTTTCTAAATATGTGGTGTAGACTTTTCATGTAGAATAAAATGTTATAAAAAATTTCAATAATTTTTTTCAAATATCATAATGAAGAGTTTAATTCCTCTATGGAGGAAAATACAATACAAAAATTCATAATTGATTCTTTCAATATAGTAGTGGAAAAACATGAAAAGTGTAACACATATGGTGATTCACATATTGGTGTCGAATGTGAAACCCAGAGATTTTTTGAAATTTTTTAATTTAAATGAATTTAATCTTTTTGACATTTTGTGTTACACGCAACACTAATTTTATTTTGCATTACATGTAACAATGAGTTTGGAATATATTTAATGTGGTAATGAGTTCATATTTCATTACATACTACACTAATTTTATCTTGTGTTACATGTAACAATGAGTTTTCAATGCGTTACATGAAACACTAAGTTCAGATTTCATTACACTCAACACTTCATTTAGTATATGTTACATGCAACACTGAATTTTAAAAAAACATGACATACTATTAAAATATTATTATTTAATAATATATTTATCACTTAGCCATTTAAATAGAGGGTTT
This sequence comes from Viscum album, assembly GCA_963277665.1. Taxonomy (NCBI): domain Eukaryota; kingdom Viridiplantae; phylum Streptophyta; class Magnoliopsida; order Santalales; family Viscaceae; genus Viscum; species Viscum album. The sequence continues at coordinate 351,280,679 of OY728140.1, forward strand.
CAATAGGATTAACTAAATTTTTAAAATATATTGTTTACACATGTATATATAATTAATTATTTTGTGAATAAATAATTAGAAATTAAAATAAAAACCTTTTGAAAATAAGGGAAATCATTTTCTAAAAAAACTATTTTTATTCACATAAATGTGTTTTACATTAATAAATTAAATAAATAACTTTTATTGAATCGTTTAAACGAAATTAATATATTATATATTCAATTAAATGCTTAATATTCATCTTATGTGTTTTCTAGATAAGTGATAAGAATAAATCCAAATTTATGTTTAAAATAGTATTTTCTAAAAAACAATTTTGTGCCCTATGGAGAACTTATTTTAAAATTATTATTTACTACTTTTAGAAAATTTATTTGAATAAATAAAATTAATTTTTGAAATAATAATTTCAAATTTATCTAAGGATCATTTTTTTATTTTTCTGAAAAGTTGCTTTTTTTGATGAATAGTGAAAAATATTGAATTTTAATTGAAAACTTTCATTTCATTTAATTTATTTATAAAGTTATATTATATTTTAAATGTATTTATAATAAAATTAGTTAAATTATATATAAATTAATATAATTTATGTCATTTTAATAAATTTCATACTGAAGTTGGTATAAAAAACTGTAAAAGCTTGAACTTTTTCTCTTTAAAAACGTGTTTTCTCATCACATATGGGGGATTAATTTTAAATTAAAATTTTCCACTTCTGTGAATGGAATTTTAATAATTGGGTTAAATATTTTAAATCGGTATAATTTAATTTTTCTAATATGGTCAACTTAATTTTTTACCATAATTATTAGTAAAAACATTTAAAATTAATTACCGTGATTAATATTTAAACGGGGCTTGCACATTAGATAATTTTGTATTAAAATTAATTGTACACATATATAGGTATTTATTTAATAAATTTGATTTTATATTTGTAATAATTAGTTATAAATTATATAAAAAATCATTTTAATTTTAGTGTTAAAAGATAAATTACCTAGGTAAATAAAAATATACAAGTTACCGTGGTAAAAAAACTAAAAGGGTAAAATTGGGAAAAATTAAAAAATAATAAATAACATGATAAAAATTAGTTTATTTTGTGTGGTGATGGTTTTTATCCACCATATATTCCCTCCACTATATTTTTTATCTATTTTGGAGCCACATGATATAAGAGTAACCTCTCAATAGTGAATACTTTTGGGTATTTACGAGAAAGCCACCCCTCCTCAATTATAAAAGGGATCTCACTCCCCTCACTTATTCACAAATCCCAAGCCATTTATCTCATAAAAACCCTAAAAAAATAACTTCTAAACTTCTCTAAAATCATCATATAAAACTAATTTTTGGAATAAATCCAGCCTTGGAAGGTTTTGGTGCAAACCTAAGGAGGATACCCAAAAATGAGGTAACGTTCATCGATGAGTGTTTTTATTTTATATCTTCATCCACATCATTAATTTATTTTTAAAACATTATGATATAATAACCTTAGTATATTCCATATAATTATATTTTTTATGTTAAGTTTTTGTGTTTCAACTATATCATTTTCCATCAAATGGGTTACAAAATCATTGTTTGTGTGTACGGCAGACTACCGCCTCGCAAACCGATGTCATTCCTTTTTTCATTACCACCTATCACGGTTATAAATAATGATCAATTTCTTTTTATATTTTTTTTAATGGTATTATTATTCTTCAAGAATTATTATATCACATATAACTTCATAAATTCTATTTTTTCATAATATAATAATTTTGTCTGTGTGTACGGCAGACTACCGCCTCCTGAAGTGATTTGATTCATTCACGCTTTACATGGAATGTGACAAGGATTATTTTAATGAACATATGTGATATATATGACATTATAATTATTCTATAATGATATTATAACATTTAACTTGATTTATTTCAATTCTAAAAGAAAATGGAAACAACATTCATACGTATATACGGCCTACCGTCTCCATGAACAGTGTATTTAATTTTCTATCTCTGTATTTTATAGATTACTATAAATAAATATATAATGAATATATAAGATATTTATATCATTTTTCATAGTATGGGTATGATTAAACCATGATTTAACAAAGATAAAAAAACTAACAAGTCAAAACAGACATGATAAACAAAGAAGTTATTGTCTGAAATGTTACTTTAACATGGAATTGTTAGTGAATAGGTAATAAAAGATCATAAAAAATCACATATGGTTTGATGTATATGAATATGGATCTGTGATATTTTTATAATAAAATTATATTTTTATATAGTATTTTTAATTTGAACTAATGAGTTTATTACTTAAGGTAAGGTATTTTTGTTTCGCTTTTATTTTCTGTGAGACAAATGTCGTATCCCCCACATGTTTCTTTTATATGGTGTATATACTTCCCATAAATATATTTTATGATTATTATGAAACCAATTATAGGTATTTGAATATAAATTTTATGATATTACTTTCATTGGGTTTACATTTCAAAAGTTACAAAATAAGTAAGGGATTTTTGTCTCAATTTTCCTTCTTTGGGACATATGTTATGTTATGCACCGATATTACTTTATGAGGTGTATATACAATCCCTTGGACATGTAATATAATTAATTTATTTATACTCTTGATATTTTAAGTTATAAAATATGTTATTCCTTCTTGGGACTTACGACTCAATGATACCAAAGTGTTAATGATTTTATGTTACAATCTCATAGTTTATCTAGATTATTTATGATTATTCTTCGAGTGATGAAATCTTATAATCTATCTCTCAAGAAGCTCATGAATTTTCTCCTCCTATGGTTATTCATGATATTTTAAAGTAATAGTACAGTGTTTTCACAATTTTTTATTTAAGATAATTGTTTAAATGCTTTTAAAAAATCTCAATTTTTTATATTTGATCAGAAATCAGTTTTCTTCCAAATACAAGTTTTCTAAAAATGTTTTCAATTTTTCAAAAAAAAACTAACTGGAAATTTTATTTTCCTCTATAATTTTTTTTAAAATATTTTAAAAGCTTAATTTATAATTTTACATGTTTATTTTTAAATAAAATGATTTTCAAACTTTTTATGTTTTAAAAAAGTTTTTTCAAAGTGGAAAAGATATTTTCCTCAATAGTTGTATTTAAGTGGTATTTAAAGCTTATGGTCTATGTTAAAAGATTATTTTTTCAAAAAATATTTTGAAGATTTTTTATGTATTAAAGAGTTTTTTTACATTTTGAAAGGGTATTTTCCTCAATAAATGTCCCATATAATATTTCAAAATCACTTTCCATCTAAGATTTCACCCGTTGAGGATACATATGCTTCACTGGGGATACGATCTAATGAAACAATTATTATTCTTTATCTGAATGTTTTATGTTTTTGATGACATAATGTTTATGAAATGATTTTATCTTCCATGTGATATACCATGATAAAGTTATTAATAAACATGCTTCTTTTTCAAAGAGTAATTCTATGATGAAATGATGAAATGATTATAAAACCTATTTCTCTTTTACGCATTATGTTATGATGAAATGTTTATGAAACCCATTTAATTTCATGGGTTTTGATATGATGAATGTTTTATGATATTGTGGCACAGATAGGTATTATTTTCACTATGTGATATTAATTACATTATAACCAAGGGTAGTGGTTATGTTATAACCAAATATAGGTGGGACTTATATCCCCCTCCAATGCATTGGGTAAAGATTTATATCTCATGAGATAAATAGGACATGAATGGGAAGTGAACCAAGTTTTATGTGGTATATTTTCTATTGTAATGGCCATGTGAGTGAACCTTGACTACTATGATGGTTCAGGGAGTAAACTCATTCTACTATAAGGAAAGGGCTTCCACTGGGGATGGTGGTGTGTTCTGGCTTGGAGATGTATCCACCCATGGAGTTCCTTGATACGTTTTAGCGATGAGCCTTGAATACTAAGGAAATGGTTTTTTATGATTATGTGTGAAATAATTCCATGTATTATGCCAATGTTATACTCTCTTGGCTCATGTTCTTTAATTTACTTATGATTTATATCTTATAAAATTTCAATATTTATGAAATGTCTTGGGATTATGATCATTGATATGCAGGGTATGGTTTTCAAATGTTACTTTAATGTTCTCATACCACTATGTTCATGTTATGATTATGTATCTCCCTTGTTTACCCTTACTGAGAATCTAATCTCACCATTTCCTATGTTTTCTTTCCCGGGGTTATGAAGAAAGGTTTAAAGTAGGGTATTTTTTTGAAGAGTACTAAAGGGGAAGATCTTTATGGGAGACATTAGAGATCTTTCATGAATTAATAATAATGTGTTCCATGTTTCAAAAGGTAGGAAACTATTACAATATTCAGGTGTGTGTTTTTATAATTTAAGAAATATTCATCTAAAAAGGTGAAATTTCTATATATGAGAGTCCATGGTTGTTATAGTTTTTATTAGAGTAAAGGATTAGTTAAACTATTAAAACTTAGGTGAGAAAACATTAGTGATATAACTATGGATATTTCTAGGGATATGTCTATGGATGTCTCTATGGATAAGACTAAGGATGATTCAAAGTATAGGAAAATGTTCTAGAATTTTGGTAAAGGATGGGGCAAGTGGTTTCTAATAAATTATATACCTTACTTGATACTATAAGTGGATGTGGATTTGGAACAGATGTATCTAGGGGTAATAACTCCAAAAAGGGTACACTGGTATAGACTTGATCATCACCTGGTGTATGAAAACAGGCCTTATAGCACACCTGGTTTGACACTCCTAGGGGATACACTTTGGAAATTCACAAACTCCATACAAATCATTATAAATGATTTAAATAGATGATGACTATGAATGACCTAGGATAAACCTAAGGTGTCATAGATTAAAATTAAGGTGTCATGATTTATATATCCTATAATTTATTTTTCATGATTATGTAGTTTCTACCTATTATTGGTATTGGTCACACTATGCTTTTTGGTTCTAGTTAATGGAGGGAACCATAAGGAACTATGTTAACATTGATGGTGACAAAAAAATTCTAATGAGTATCTAAATAGGATGATGACTAGAGTAAAGGATATTGTTATTATGCCTAATCCATTATCAAAGAACATGATCAACAATGTGTACCTTAACCAAATCACTGACTCACCAAATAAGAGAATGATAGAGTTCATTGAGAGTTTGGGTAATAGTGAACATGGTGGAAATAATATTCAGTTTCCTATATATCGATAATATGGGAAGAAGCGCTCAATAGAATGTCTCAGAAGAATGGGAAGATCTTTCTAGTGTGGAAAATAATGACACAAATAAAGTAATTTCTATAGAAAAAGGGAAAAAGCATTTAACACAATGGATGGGAATATTGGCCTCCCTGAGATATCATCGATGTTCGAATGTTTCAAATGTGGAAAGTATGGTCATTATGGAAATATATGTCTTAGTGGGAAAGCTCATGAGGAGAATCATTAAGGTGGTATATTTAATAGTTATATTTCTGATGATGAAGTGGCCATAAATTAAATGTGAAAGGAAATTGGTATTAAGCAATAAGATTATGAATCCTAGTAAATGGATTAAGGATTAGGTGGCATAATTGAAGTATTTATGTATTGAAATTCAAGGATTCTGTTATTTAAATCAAGAAATATATAAGTATTTTTTAGTACAAATGTTTCATTAGGTATTTTAAAAAATATTTTAACTAATACTGATGGGATAGAAATGTGATTTAATGGAAAAGTAATATTTTGATTAAGGGAAGGTAACCCTTAATATGTTTTGGATTTTGATATAATGTTGTTGGGATAAAGTGATAATTGATATGGATAAAATAAATTAGATTTTACTGATGACCTTAGAACTGATTAATGATTTTTGGAAAAAATGGTTTATGTTATCATTTATATAGTTTTAATTATTATTGTATTTGTTGAATATATTATATAATATTTTGTTTTAATCATTTAATGATAAATCATGTATATTTTAAATATGTTTTTATAAGAATTTATATTATTACCATGTTTTAAGAGAATACATAATGAAGGTATTCACATGTTTGGTATGTGACAATCAAGAGCTAATTTATGATATATGGGGGATTAATGTTAAGTTTATTTTGAGAAATTTAGTGACCTTATTAAAAAAATTGAATTTTTAAGGATATAAGTTTAACCGGTAATGGAATGGTTTAATTTGAACTTTTTATGAGGTCTTACAGATTAAAATATTACTTCACCATATGACGATTTATCCATAATGGATAACCAGTGCTAACATTTTTTTAACTAGTGATGTATAGATTGACTTATTATTCTATTATGGATCTTATTTATTTCTTAAAACATGAAAAATTCATCTCTAAATGTAAGATATTAAGTAGATATTGATCAAGGCACAACCAAATGATGAAATTGGGCCTATGAAAAAACAAAGATATCAAGTAAGATATTTTCATATGTTATTAGTTCATATAGAAAATGATCCCCACAAAATTAGGAAAATGATCTTGAAATAATATGTTTTCATGTTATCGTCATTTTTTATCATATCAATGATCTTTTTTATGGCTTTTTTGTTTATACCATTGTGCTTGTGAACTTTCTCCTAACCATGTTCTCTATCACTCTCCATCTATATTTTGGTGTTAGTTTTCTATTATATGTCCATGTTTTCACTCCCCATCTATGTTATCCTATTTGGAATCCAAGTATGTGTTATTTAAGATGAATTTAACACATCAATTTATTTTTTTAAAGAGAATATTTTATTATCCCTTTTTAAGATGTAGGTTTCTATAAAGGAATTTCAAAATGTTAAACCTTGGATGACCAAGATAAATTTCAAGGGATAAATTATTTTTAAGGGGAGGGGTAAAATTTAACACACTTGGGTATTTTGAAATATATTTTTTAGTGAATTTAATCTTTTTCATATTTTTCATTACACCCAACACTATGATTAGCCCGCATTACATGAAACACTAAGTTTGTAATGAATTACACACTACTCTGATTTTATCTTGAATTACATGAAACACTAAGTTTAGATTTCATTACATTAAATAGTGAGTTTGGAATTAATTACATGAAACACTAAGTTCACCTTGTGTTTTATGCAACACTGAATTTAGTTTGCGTTACACACAACATTGTGTTTAACCAAAATGTGATGTACTAGTAAAATTTTATTACATAATATTATAGTTATCACCCATCCATTAGAATAGTGGGTATGTATTATATTAATTAAATTATGAAATTATATTCTTTACATGTGTATATATAATGAAATATTTAGTGACCAATTAATTACAAATAAAAATAAAAACATTTTGAAAATATAGGAAATCATTTTCTGATAAACTATTTTTATGTACATAAATGAGTTTTACCTCAATAAATTAAAAAATAAATTTTGGTGAATTATTTTAATGAAATTTATATTTTATATATTCAATCAAATATTTAACATTCATCTTATGTGTTTTATATACCATAGATAAGAATAAATCCAATTTTATGCTGAACATTGTATGTTCTAAAAAGGAAGTTTTGTCTTCTTTGGAACACATTTTTAAAATTAATATTTACCCATTTTAGAAAATTTAATTGGAAAAATTAAATGAACTTTTGAAATTTGAATATCAAAAGGTATCTTAGTGTAAATTTTTGGCATTTTTCTAAAAAGTTTCATTTTTTATAAATAGTGAAAAATAATGAATTTTAATTAAAAACTACCATTGCATTTAATTTATTTATAAAGTTAAATTATATTTTAAATTTGATTTAAAATAAAATTAGTTCAATTATACATCCAATAATCTAATTTATTTCATTATAATCAATTTAATATTGAAATTTGATATAAAAACAATGTAAAATTTTGAACTTTTTCTCTTTAAAAACCCACTTTCTCGTCACGTCTACATGATTAATTCTAAATTAAAATTTTCCATTTTTGTGAGTTTAATTTAGAAAAATGGGTTATATATTTTTAATAATAATTATTTATATTCTATAATAAGGTAAACTTAATTTTTTACCATAATTATTAGTAAAAATATTTAAAATTAATTACTACGATTAAGGTTAAAACAAGGTTTTGTGCATCACATGTGTTTGTATTAAAATTAATTTTACACACACAAAGGATTTTTTTTAATAAATTATATTTAATACATAAAATAAGTAATTATAAAATATATAATAAATAACATTTTAATTTTACTCTTAAATGATAAATTACAAATGTAAACAAAAATATAAAGTTACTATAGTAAAAAATAAACGGGTAAAATTGAGTAAACCTAAAGAATATCGAATAAAATGATAAAAAATTTTGTGTTTATTTTTTTTGGTGGATTTTTTTCTCAACCAAATATCCCATAAACTACATTATTGATCTATATTTTAGGCACATGAGTTGAGAGTGACCACCCAATAATGAATACTTTTGGGTATTTACAAGAATTCCTCTCTTTAATTATAAAAGGGAACTCACTCCCCTCAATTATTCACACATCCCAATCCATTTGGATCAACTATAACTTTCAAAAATCCCATCCCAAATTACCTCATCTCATCCTAGAATATTTATTTTTTGAATAAATCTAACCTATGATGTTTTTTGTGCAAACCTAAGGAGGATACCCGAAGAAGAGGTAATGTTCATCAATAAATGTTTTTATTTTATATCATATCCCACCTCCTTAATTTATTATTAAACTATAATGATATAATAACCTCAGTATATTACATGTATTTTTTTAAATTTATTAACTTAAAACCATCACATCTTCTATCAAATGGGTTACGAAATCGTTGTTCGTGTGTACAGAGAATTACCTCCTCACAAACAAGTGTCATTCACTTTTCAATTGACACCTCTCATGGTAGGAAATAATACTGGATTTATTATTTATATAATATTTTCATGGTATTATTATTCTTACTTAATTATTATATCACACATACCTTCCTACTTCCCATTTTCTTGGAATACGATAATGTCATTTGTGTGTACGGTGGACTACCTCCTCACGAAGCGATGTGATTCATTCATGCTTTACATGGAAGGTAGTAAGGATGTTTTTAATGAAAATGTGTTATATATATGACATAAAACTTTTTATTAAATTATATTATAACATTTCTCTTTCTTTCCTTCAATCTGATAAAAAAATGGAAACAACGTTTAAGAGTACGTACGGCCTACTGTCTCCATGAACAGTGTATTTCATTTTCTATCTTCATATTTTATAGATTACTAAAAATACATAAATAATTAATATATATTATATTTATATCGTGGTTAAAATTATTTATATTATTAAACCATTATTCAACTAATATCACAAAAAATAAAAAGTCAAAACATTAATGAAAAACAAAGCAGTTATTTCTCGAAATGTGACTTTAATGTGGAATTGTTAATAAGCAGATAACAAAAGGTCATAAGAAAACCATATATAATAATATATATTTTAACATAGTTCTGTAATATATTTATAATTAAATTATATTTATTATATTCTTGGTTTTAATGTGTACAAAGGAATCCAATACTTAAATTAAGGGATTTGTGTCTCACTTTTATTTTCTGCAAGACAAATGACATATTCATCACATGTTTCTTTAATGTAGTGTATATAATGACCATGAATGTATTTTATTATTAATATAATTAAAATTATTGGTATTCACATATCCATTTTATGATGTTTAATTTATGTGGTTTATTGTTAAAAAGATACCAAATTGGTAAAGGATTCTTGTCTCAATTTTTCTTCTTTGAGACATTTGTTATGTTATGCACCTATATTCCTTTATGAGGTGTGTATACCAACCATTTGACATGTAATATCATGAATTTATTTATACTCATGATATTTAAAGTACCACACTATGTTATTTCTTCATGATTCATTCGATTTAATGTTACTAAAGAGGTAATAAATTTTTATTACAATCCCATCGTTTATGAGGAATGTTTTTTATTATGATTCCAATGATGAAATATTATGATATATCTCTCAATAAACTCATTAATTTTATTCTACTTAAATTATACAAGATATTTTCATGTAATATTACCATTTTTCCACTCTTTGTTAGTTAAAACAATTGATAAATATTTTGTAAGAAAATATTAATTTATTTTTATCTTTGGTTAGAAATTTGTTTTCTTCTAAAACCAAGTTTTCTAAAAATATTTTCAAAATGATTTAAAAAGTTTTTTAAAGTAAAAATAATATTTTCCAAATTAAATATTTTTAAATAATTTTTAAAAATACCTTTATATGTTTTCATGGTTATTTTCAAAGAAAATGTTTTTCAAAATGTTTTATGTTTTGAAATGTTTTTTCAAAGTGGAAAAGATATTTTCAATAATAAATGTTTTTAAATGGTTTTAAAGATTATTATAATTATTTAAAATGTTGTTTTAAACAAAAAAACTAAAATGTTTTATTTTTTAAAAAATTGTTTTTCCGTGTTAAAAAGCTCTTTTCCTCATGAAGTGTCCCAAGTAATCTTTAAAAATAATTTTCCATCTAGGATGACATACTTTGAGACTACTTATTCTTTAAGGGGGATATTATCCCATAAAAACTATTATTATTTCTATTAAATTTTTATGTTTATGATGGCATTATATTTATGAAACCCTTTTCTCTTCCATGGGTTATACCATGATAAAATTCTTATAAAACCTGCTTTATCTTCCACGAGTAATGTTTTGATGGAATGATGAAATGATTAGGATACCTATTTTTTTACATAGTTTATGTTATGATGAAATGTTTAAAAAACATATTTCATTTCAAGGTTTTTGATATGATGAATATTTTATGATCTTTTAGCACACATATTTATGATTTTAACTTTGTGATGGTGGTTACATTAAAACCAATGATGATGGTTACATTATAACCAAAGATAGGTGGGACCTATATCTCCCTCTAATACATTGGGTAAAGATTTATATCTCATGATATAGATAGGAATGAAATAGTTAGTGATCCTAGTTTAGTATGGGACCTTTTCCACTATGATGGTCTTTGGAGTGAGTCTTGACTACTATTCTAGTTTGGGGAGTGAACCCATTAAACTATAAGGAAATAGATTCCACTAGGGATGGTGGTGTGACCCACCTATGAGGTGTATCCACCAATATAGCTCCTTGATAAGTTTTGAAAATGACCCTTGATTACTAAGTAAATTTTTTTATATGATTATTTGTATACCATAATTCCATGTCTTATGATAATTGTATTCTCTCATGGATCATGTTTTTTGATTTACTTATGATTCATGTCTTATAAACTACCAATATTCATTCTGTAACTCAAGATTATGATCTTTAAAATATAGGGTATGTTTTTCAAATGTCACGTTCCTATTTTCATACCCTTATGTTCATGTTATCCTTACATATCTCCCTTTTTTCCCTTAATGATCATCTGAGATAACCCTTTATTATGTTTTCTTCCCATATGTTATGAAGAATGGTTTTAACTAGGTTATGTTTGTGAAGATTACTAAAGGATAAGATCCTTCTAAGTTACATTGAAGATCTTTCATGAATTATAAAGACAATGTACCATGTTTCTAAAGTCACTAAACTATTATGGTCCTTAACCACGTGATTGTGTAATTTAATGAATATTCATCTAAAAATATGTAATGTAAATGTATAAGAAACATGGTTCCTTATATAAAATATATGAATGAGGATTTCATAATTGTAAGACAATCTAATCAAGATGGAAATATTTTATTTGATGATGATTTGGGGATTAATACAGTGGAAAACAGAACTAAGAAAATAAATTTATTGTATGAATTAGTCAAATATGGAAGTCAAGAATTATATGAAGGATGTGACAAGTATTAAAAAAATTATTATGTACTAATTGTGTATTGTATTAGGTGCATATGTGGAATTAAAAATAAAATAATTTCCATGATATTGGAATAGTTTCATGATTCATTTTCTGAAGTTATGATCCCTATACAATTTTATGAGATGAATAATTATATAAACAATCTTGGACTAAATTATATGAAGATTCATGCATTTCCTTATGATTTTATGATTTATTGGATAAATATTCAAATATAGAATATTGAAAAAGATGTCATACTTATAGATGGAACTCAATAGGTAATGATTACAGCCTTAATCTTTGTACTACCACAAATAAATTTAAAAAGAAAACTACTTTAAATATTTTATGTCACTTTATATTAAAATAGTGTTTGATATGACTGTTTATTCCATAAAAAACTACTAAACATATGAAGTGGAATACTTTGGATAATAATAAAAATGATAAGTTCATGTGATATCCAAGAGATTAAAAAATATGGAACACATTCAATTCATTAAATCTATATTTCTCTTCTTATACTAGAAATGTTCACATGGGATTTAAAGCTGATGGATTAAACCATTTTGGGAATTTAAGTAGAAATTATTTTGGATCTCTTATAATCTACCTCTATAGATGTTTATATAGAAAACTTCATTCAATATATGGATGATTTTTTCATTAAAGAAAATGAATGGAAATTACATTGATGTATACCTTTAGCCTCTTATTCAAGAATTTTAGGAGTTATAGATTGATGGGGTAGAGACATATGATCCATATAATATGAACATTTTTAATATTCATGCTTCCTTAATGTGGATCATTAATTAAATTCCTAGATTATGATACTTTTCAAGTTGAAAATGACCACATATTTGGATTTTATATTTTGCAACTTTTATTTTGATGCTCAATTAATATCATATTGTATAAATTGGTGTTTTATGTGTCCTCATGTATTCATTGATACATCTCATAGATTTTTTTATAACAATTCACTTTTTAATAGAAAAACATATTTGAGGATTCGAAAAAAATTATTCTATAGTTTACAGATCTTGACACAATAATCAAATTTTCATAGAGTTTGGAAAGGAGTTTCAATATAATGAATATGAGAAAATAGTTAGAACACCAAATGATAAAACTCAAACAAAACAATTGAATAAAAAAATATTTTTCAAACTTTCATATTGAGAATTTATTTATTACATCATAATTTTTCTGTTATGCATATTTAGAAGATTGTGTGTGGAAATGTGATTTGTTTACATTGATAAATGAATAGGGTTTTATACCCATATCTATCTCATGATGTTTTCCATGATCAAAATCACTCATATTTTTTTATAATTGTTTAATTTAATTGATTATAAGTTATAATAATCACTATTCCATGTTTTTAATAAACTAATTGATGGAATCCAATAGACTAGGATGATCTTTCTTGAAGGAATTTAAAGTATCAATTGATGTTCTTGATATATGTATTTATTAATTAGAATAAATTTATAATATCTACTAAAGGGTTAAAGAAAATTTGAAAGGTACCTAGTAAAGATTAGAACACTATAGGATTAACTGACCCACTAGTACCATGAAAACAGAATCTTACATGCATAAGAAGATCAGCATCCCACTATTGGAGGAGCACTAGCTATCCGGTGACCATATAAGAACCCTCAGGTCTAGCAGAAGTCCACTGTCTAGTTTCTATCCAGAAGTAGGAACCTGATGGTGGTTTTTTAGAATTAATGGACTCCATGTGTCTCATAGGTGATCTGGTGGGATCATCCAACTAGATCCTAGAGATGATATAGCATGTAAAGGTTCTTTATTTTGGTGGATCCCACAACTCCTAATTTATTATTAACATTAATTACCAAGAATAATTATAAAATATTCCCAATCCCTTTGGAGTATATATATAGAGGACCATGGTTTCTTGGAATATCAACACAATATAATAACACTCATAATTTTGTATTGACAATAAAATTGGAATGTCCCAATGACAAATCAAAGTGGTCTTCTCTAATCCCTCTCTCAATGAGTCGATTTCATTTCTTAATCTCAAAGGATCTAATCTTCTTTTCTCTCTATTTATTCACTAAATATTTTTATCCTTCTTGATAAATAATGTATTATAATTTTAAATAATTTTTACCAATCAAATATTTCTTTTAACTATGTCTTCTCCAATGGGAACTCACTACCAAGAAAGTAAGGGATGAGTTTCTTGACTACCAAAGAAGTTCATGGGTGTAATCATAGACATAATCATGATGGAGATAATATTATTATCTAAAATATGAAATGGAAATTTTTTATTTGTTATTTAAATCTTCATGAAAATTAAGATATTAATAAGGATAAAGTCTCAACACAATGGTAGGATATATAGAGGCAAACACTAAGCTTTTTTTGGACTCCTTTATCAAGTCATTCTCTCTCTATCTCTCTCTAATTTATTAATTTCTATATCAACTTTTTATTCTCAATTATTCAATAAAATTACATAGATACACCTTTATTATATCATCATGTTTATATGATTAAAGTTATCTATTACTTTGATTAATCCATTTTTATATTTATTCAATTAACTAATATAATTTTGATACTCTTTTTCTTGCTCCATTATAATTACTCAATAAAATCAATATATCAACTAATTTGATTGATTAATATTTATTTTTCTAAATAAAATTTTCATATTTTAATTTCCAATATGAATATTTAGTTTATTTTATGATTTCCATCACTCTTTAGATATTTTAATTTTTAAAAGGTAATTTACCCCCTCTTTCCATCATAATTTGAACAATATAGGGGAAATAAAAAAGATCATTTAAAAGATCGTAAGGACTTATAAGCATGGAATATTAAACATGATTTATGGGAAAATGAGAATATGAAGTATCTAAAAATAATTTTTTCTATGAAAAATAATAAAAATTATATATTTATTCAAATATTAAAAAATGTGAAAGTGCCTAATGAATATTCAAGTAACATTTAAAGATGTATTGATTCTAATAATTGTAAAATACATTGATTGAAAATTAATGACTCACGTATATTGATATATTAGTTGATATATTTGGTAATGAACAATTTTTTAACTGAAAAAAATAACTATGGTTATAATTGAATTTTTCACGTTTATAAGAAAAAATTTTGAGAAGACCTTAAAACTAATTGGACTTGATATACTTCAGGAAATAATTTTTTATATTTTTTTTCATTTGTATATGATCTCTCCCAAATCATTTTTCATTTTGATTACTTATTTTAATGTTTATTTGGTCAAAAAGGATAAAGTTGGAAAGCCCATACATTATCGATGTATTTATCCCATAGAGTGTAAATTTATTTTAATTTTTCCCTAATTATTGAAATATAATTTTCTTAGTCAGTACATATAAAATATATTAATTAATTTCTTAATTTTTTCATTATGTTTTTATAAAATTTGAAGTGTTATGTGAAAAAAAACAAATGGTTCTATTGTGGAAGGTTACCTTGCTCATGAGTGGATAATCTTCTATTAAAGATATGTGGATTGTATAGAGACATGATTGAATCAAGTGGTTTATGTTAATGATAATCTAATTCATTTTGAGGAAAATAATGAATCATGAATGCTTCCAACTTTAGGTCAAGAAGTTGGAAAATTCACTACATTATTATTAATATATTTGTATTTATGATATGCACACAAATACAGCCTACTAAAAACTAATTTTATTGATCTATATATAAAATAATTAAGGAAAAAATGAAAATATGAATTAAGATTCAAAATAAAAATGTGGCCAATATAATAAATGTTGTTATCAAAGAAATTGTTGAGTGGTTTTTATGTAGTGTATTATCCAAATAAAATATGTGGTTTAAATTTGTTTATAATTATCTAATTTAAGTAAAAATAATTTTTATAAACTTTTTATAGGTAATGATTTATGATGATAAAGTTGATCTATCTAATGATTTTGAAGTATTTATCTCAAGGTCCTTCAAATAATTCTAGTCAATTTGATTCTTTAAATATTTTTGAACTATTGATCATCAGGAAGGTTTTAACAAACAAACCAATAGTATATTGAATATTGAATATTGGGGTTACTATGGAATGTTTTTTCACATTATAGATTTAGATTATCAAGGTAAATTTTCAATTATGTTATATAAATATAAGTGTGTTAATATTAATAGTGGTGTAAGGAAGGATTCATTACAATTTACATTTTGAAACTTCTAACAGTTGATTGATACTGGGTATCATGAATAACATGATCCTTATATTTTTCATTCCTAAGATAAAATGGTATATTATTTCAATGATATAGTAGATGAAGGGTAGAGCATGGTTTTCCACATAAAACCAATAATCATTTATGATATGGGTGATGAAGATGAATTAATTTATGATAGTAAACCCCATCAACAAAAATGTATTTAATCGTTTATTCCACAACTATATTGAAAATGTTGATCTTTCAAGGGATTTAGAAGGAGGAGGATATGTAGAAAAATAATAAGAAATGTTAACAATGGATATTGATAATAATATGACCAACCTAGAATAGTATTTTCTTGTTGATTTTTTAATATTAGTAAATATTAATTTTTTATTTATAGTTTAATTGAATAAATATAAAATCAATGGTTTTATTGAATTTATTTTTAATTAGTTTATTTTAAAAAAAATAGGTATGTCCTTCCCAAATAATTTTATGGACATGACATGTTATTCACCACATGATTTAAATTCTACCATTACAATGCTAGGTACACTTGCTCACGTAACTTGAATGCGTATTTTGGTAGATTTCATCATATGCCTTAAACATAATTATTTTTTAAGGAATTTGAGAGGTAATAGAGTTTGTTGTTTTATATTTCTTATAGTAATTCCATTATCAGATAGGATTATTGACATAACTCATACTATATCACATGATTCTCATTCTAGATTTGTGTGACTAGGTAAAATTCATTACATTCCCTGCATACTTGATTTGATAAACCTATTTATATTCCTAAAATGTAATGATTTGAAAAGGAATTTCATATTTAATTAATGTCATTGTTTTTTTGTGTTTTTGAAGGCATTCCACCCTTAATGGGGCTTACAGACACAACCCAATCTACATCACATGATTCTTTTTATATCCATGTGATACCAAGTACACTTCACCACATACCTCGCACACTTATTTTAGTACCAGTTCACTTTATCCTATCGTAATTTCATTCATAGTTTACACTTTTGTAGAGGATATTGGTTAAGTAGGTAAATCACCTTCGATTCATCCATTTGGAAGTTAGAATTGAACCTAGTTACCATCAAGAGGTCACTGGCACTTCATAGTCATCAGTACGTGTTTTTATGCGATAACATTAGTTACTTAAATATTGATATTAATTTCTTAATTCATAGGTTAAATAGATAAAAATAATAGTATAAATGAGACAAACATCAATAGATATGATGTTTATAATTTCAATGAATTGAAAGTTAGTTCTCCCTTTTGATGAGTATGGGGTACCCATTGAGGATACCATGAGAATTTAAATGTATATCCTGGTCCATTTATCTTATCAGGTGACATCCCTGCACATTCAATACTCATATTGGTGTCACATTCCATTGTCTTGGAAGAATGATTTTTTCAATACTCAGATAAAGGTATTATCATAATTAAGTATTCATATATAGTGAAATTAAACATTATAATTCAATATATTAATAATCTAAGATATTTTATATATTTTATTGGTAGATATTGATTCATTTTGAAAGAATTTATGGAATTTCCCATACATGGATATTAAAAAACATGTGTAAGAAATGGAAAGATTTCATGTGGAGATTACGGAATGAATTCAGTGACACAACTTTATCAGTGTCACAAATGTATGAGAAAGTACCTAAAGAATTTATTATACTCTAGTGAAAGGAATGTTTTTTCATTCATCATTCCAAGAAATATCAGGTATTTTATGATACATTAATATATTAACAGTAGGGTCTTAATAAAATTTTAATTTTAAATTATATATAGAATGCCTTGGTGTGCTATATGATAAATTATACTAGTCAAGTGAAGTAAGATATTCCCACACTATTAGGTTGATGTGTTTTCCTATGAAATGAAATGAAAATTTAACCTTCAATTCATTAATATATATATATATATTCAATTAATTTAGATTTTATATTTGTTATATTGTTACATTTTTCATACAGTTGATAAAAGAAGGTTGCTTTGTTAGAAATATGGAGTCATGATTTTTTATCTATAAAAAAATAATGGATGTTATGTTAATTACCCTATAGAAAACATTGGGGTAAAAAAAATTATATATCACTTAGTGTTACTAATTTATTATATAATTTAACTTTATTAAATTATATTGAAAACTCATAGAATCATGGGATTCCAACCCTTCCATGTTATCTATAGTATCCTCGAAGGATGATATAGCACAACTTTTTGCAAAGGGGGGTTATGGTTTTTTTAGGGGTATGGGTCGTGGACCATCACTATCCTGAGTCTTAAGCAGGTCACATACATCTACTTTGACTATGTCAGTGAGATGGGGTTTATAGATTTTGGGGATCGTGAAGCCCAAAAGTAAATTCATACATTAAAAATTTCTATTAAATATGAATAAACACTCATTAAAATATATAACGATCAATTATTATCATTGGAGAGTGAATTGAATTCTATGTTTTATAGGATGGATGACTACATTCTCAAACAAATAGGGTCACTCGGGGAAGATTCAATACTAGTAAGTTTCATAAGTTTATAGATATTTTTAACATTGTACATATATATCTATATAATTTTTTACTCGTTATGAATGAAAACAAGAAATTAAAGTCAATAAATGATGTATTGTGAAAATTTAAAGGTAATATGTAATGAAATATGATGATAATAAAAGTTATATATACTCTCATATTTTAAACATTTACTCCCTATAATAACTTGATAATATTTCAAAGAATTTTTATATAACAAAATTATTTTTTAAAATTCTATATTGATAAAGGTATACCTAATTATTTGGAAAACATTTTCATTAATGAATTTAAATGTTTAAAAAACATCATAGGTGTTTAAATGAAAAATAAAATTTTAGATGAGTAAATTATTAATGAATAATAATTATCATGTTAAATTAAAAATAAAATTTTAGATGAGTAAATTATTAACATGATAATTATTATTCATGTTGTAGAATATAATCTGAGTTAGGAAATTTATATATAGGGGATGAATATTTCTATAATGATTTTTTTTGTGTTTAAAAATTCATGTTTTACAAATGGAAATGATGAATTTGTATTTGTAATTGTGTATGATTATGATTTTTAAGCATGATATTTTAACAAAATAATAAATTACCATGTTATGTGTTTCAGTTTTTCCAAACTATGAAAATATGATGAGAACATGATTTAAATCAAAATAAAAAGTCTAGTGTATTTTTTTTATATTAATTGGTAATGTTTTTTAATTGATCAAACATTATAAATCTCATATTGAAATGAATAAATATTTCTTCAAGGTTTTTATTATTTTCTTTTTAGATTGGATCCATTGGTTATTAATTTGAAATTTTAAAATCTTTTTTGAAATGCGAATGGGTAATGAAAAGACCATACTTTACACTTAAGGGTCTTATTGGTTTTGTCCTTAATGGTTTAAAGGTGATTTATAATGATGGTTTAAAAATTTTAACCATAAGGGGTTGTTTTATTGGAAATTAAATTGTTTTGGGTTATAGTGTTATTTTGTTTCATCCAAGAATATACATATATATATATATATATGTCTGTGAGAGAGAGAGAGAGAGAGAAATTCATTATGAATCGATGATGGAAGAGTAGTGATATATGAGGATTTATTAACTGTTTGGAATATTCTTTATGGAAAGAACCTAATGAAATTTATTAGAATGTTTTATTTGTTTTATTCATTGGTTTTAAAATAGTTTCTCACATGGGTTGAAATAGTTTTCATGTATTAAATTTTTTTCTAATGATGAATTTTACTCTTGTGTTATAAATAGGTTTTTTTAGCCACAAGGTATCTATATTGATTTCTGGTAACTTAAATTTTTATTAAAATTATTACTTTTTTTGAAATTTAATTCCTTTTTTGACTGGGTTAAAAGGTATTTAAATTGTTGATTTGGTTTGATAAGGGTTTTAATTATTTTATGACAAATAATAAGTGATTTTTAGGGTAATAATAACTTGTATGGTAAGGGAACCACATGATTTAAATTTTATTGTAAATGTTTAGTATTATTCATTTATGTTTGAATTTAAATTCATTTAATTTTTTAAAATATTTTAATTACTAATGTTTGGTTAATTACATTAAATATATACTCCAAAGGTAAGGAGAGGGAAATTAGGTGATGAGCAGTGTGATGGACCAGTGGAGGGTGAAGAAGATGCATCTTGAGTGAGAATTGATGTGTCTATTGACATTTCCTAAACCAATTTCCATTATTAGCATACTTAGAAATTGAAATATTTTAAATTTTAATTTTATTTAATTATTTTTATAATTTTATATTTTTTATCTTAGTGTATGATCTCATTTTTTATGTATTATTAACTATATTATTTATGTAAATATTTGTTTTGTATTTATGTTTTTGTTGTTTGGAATGAAATATTTTTTGTTTATATTATTCACGAACAAGGTTAATGGATGTTTTAACTATCATAAACTATTTAGTGGTGGTTATATAAAGAACCATAAAAATATTTAAAGGTGGTTAAAAATTACACTAAATAAAAAATACTGCCAAAAAGCTAATAACAAAATTTACATAGTGATATTATTCAGTGATGGTTATGAACTGCTATTATTAATTAGGGGTTTTTTATAAAACATCCATGAAATAATGATTTTTTACATTCAAATAGAGTGTAACTAAAAAACTTTATTCGACACTAAATTAATAATGACACACCATTTAACAATGGTTTGCTAAAATCATCGTGGAATGGTTTAGAGGTGATTTTAATCATCGAATATTACTTTATTTTCTGATAGTGTGAAATAAATATTTCAAGAATCATATACATAGAGACTCAAAATGACCCTCATTATTTTTTTGTTCAATTTGTTTCATGAGTTTATCTTCTACATTGATATCTGTAACCACCCAATAAATCTTAACATCACCATTCTCAATAATATCTTGTATTAGATGGAATTTGTGAAGGGTTTGTTTGGTCCAATGGTGAGATCGAGGTTCTTTTGATTGAGTGATGGATCTATTGTTATCACGGTAATGGTTGATCACTACCTCAATGAAAACAACCACCTCTAGTTCAGTAATAAACTTAATGATCTAAATAACACCCCTCACAGAATTTGATGCAGTGATGTACTCTGCCTCTATTATTAAGTCTTCCAAGGTGGAATGTTTTGATCTCTTCCAATTAATAGCACCATCATTAAGGAAAAAAGATAAAAACTGATTGAGATTGTATATCATCTCTATCATATTGGAAACTTCATTTGTGTAACCCTTTATAAAAGTATTATCCTCTCCTCTAAAGGTAATAACAATCCTTAGTCCTTAAATACATAAATATGTTATTCAAAACAATACAGTGACTCTCACCAAGATTAAATTGGTATTTAATTTTAATTATAAGAATATAAGTGGCATCAAATCATGTCAAAAACATGTTATATATTATAAAAACTATAAAATATGCATAGAGATTTATATATATCCTTTCTAACTTCATATAATGATCCAGAATCTTCTTAAGATTCATTCCATGTAACACTAGAAAAAACCCAATTTGGAGTTCTCCATAGTAAATCTCTTTTTCAGTTTACCAATATACGTTTCTAACTAATTATGAGAAACCTCTTAGATCTTACTCTATATATCTTCATAACCAATTAGTAGTCTGATTCAACCATTCCTTTTATAGTCAATCATTTATCCAACCACATATTTATAGAGAGAAGATTCGATATTTCATTTCTAATAAGTAGTATGTCATTTACATAAAATATTAAAAATGCCACTATAATACCCAAATTATTCTTATATATATAATAATTGACCATGTTTTTAATGAAACCAAATTATTTTATTGCTTCATCAAATAGGATATTCCAACTCCAAGAATCCTATTTCAATCCATAAATGGACCGTTGGAGCTTGTATAACTTAAAAAACCCATTTTTCACTTAAAAACCTTCAAGATGTATCATATATATGAAATCCACTAAATTATCATTAGGGAAAGTGATTTTGGTATCTAATTGATATGTATCATAATCAAAATGAGTAGTTGTGGAATGAAAAAATATGAATGGATTTTATCATCACTACTGGTGAAAAGGTTTCTTCATAGTCAATACCTTGCATTTTCTTTTAACCTTTTTCAATCGAGTATTCTTTATTGGTATAAACTATACCATAAATGTTATTTTACTTGTAAAAACCCCACAATCAGGCTATGTATTGCAGCTCTTTTGGTGAATCTACCAAAATATAATCATATTTAGTATACATGGTGTCCATATCATATTCCATAGATTATAACTATTTCTTAGAATTATAAATCTAAATGGCCTCTGAGAAAGAATTAGTTTCATCATTATTGAATATTACTACATCATCATTTTTCATTAAACATCAATATCTATCTATTTCTTGATGAATACTATCATATATTTGAGGTTTTAATGTGGCTTGAGTCAATTCTTCTTCCACAAATGTTTGTAGAAATTACTCAAATTACACCTTAGGAACAATTTCTATTTGTTGTTCTTGAACTTCTCTTCATTTGGTTTTCCCCCCACTATCTCCTCAAATTATGTGTTTATTCTTACGTAAAACATAATTTTTGGTCCCAAACACTTTTTTTAGTAGTATTGTAAAAGTAATATCCTTCGGTCTTTTAGGATAACCAAAAACTAATAACTTGTCAAATTTGGGGGTGATTTTATCAGAATCTAAATGTATTACATTGAGTTAAAAACCCCAAATATTCATAAAAAATGTATTTTTTATGTTTCATAGACTTATCTCATATAGTGTCTTTATAACTACTTTAAATGGAACAAAGTTAAATAGTTATGAAAAATTATCCAATGCATAACCCCATAATGTAATAGGAAGGTCACGCTAATTCATCCTCAATCGAACTATGTCTAATAGGGTATTATTCCTCCTACTAGACACACCATTATATTGTGGTATTCTAAGAAGAGTGAGCTGTGAAACAATTCCACAACCACTTAGATGCTCATAAAATTATTCTCTCATGTATTCACCACCCCGGTCTAAAAAAAATATTTTAATACTTTTTCCAAGTGAATATATAATTAATTTTAAAACTATTTGAACTTTTAAAAAAAATTATACTCGTGTATCATAAAAAACACATAACCATACTGACTGTAGTCATCAGTAAAAGTAATGGAGTGCTTAAAATCACCACATTCTTGAGTACAAATTACTATACCTACATTACCATATATAAGATCCAATATTCCAATATCCCTTTTAAATTTTCCACTAAAAGGTGATATATTCACATTACTAAATAAAAAAGATTAAAAATTCCTAAATGATTCATAATCGAATGGTTCTGATAATTTATATCTATTGATGTCTTTAGACACATTTCTTATTTATATACCAAAGGAAATAATTCCAAAGATATATGATATTAGAATAAACCATGAAATTCTTATTCTAAATTTTATAGATAGGATTATCGATGTCTAGAATATATAAAATATTTATCATATTATTAATTCAATAAAAAAATTCATTCATATATATAGAACAAATATTTTACTTAATAGTGAATGAAAATATCTTATTTTTCAAAAAAAGATACATATATAAAATTTATATTTATAGTGGGGACATAATAATAGTTCTCCAATTATAGTATTAATACACTTAGTAAATTCAGATCATAAGTACCAAATTCTATTGAAAAAACTCTTTCTCTATCGAAAACATGAATAAATATTTCACCCCTTTTTAATTATATAATTACTATGAGTCTTTGTTTATTTTCATAAATGTGTGATGAACACCCAATATCCAACACCCATAAATCATAGATAGTGAAATTGACCACTATACTATTCACATTCAGATTCTTTAAATGGTTCTCTTTGAGAACACTTCTTAACCTTAGATTCCAATCTAGAACTACCATATAGGTCATACATATAAGGGAGCTCAATATTATTATCATGATGTAATCCATAATATGTAAAAAATTCATATCTCTAGTTGAGTTTCATGTTTTACATCTTTTCATCAAGGACATTTAATGAAATTACCCCCACTAAAAATAATGAACCAATACAAAAGATCTATTTAGTGAGCTAGGATCCATACTTAATCGCAACTTAAATTAGGTTGAGCATGTGAATAATCTAAGACAATATCTGGTAGAAAATAACTTTTCAATCATATCATATATTATTATTTGATATTTGAGTTGATAACTCATTATCCAAATCCATCATATAGATTCCATCAACTTTATTCCTCTAGTATCATAATGTTTAGGTTTTCCTAGCTAAGTGTTAACCAAATAATACACCATAAAAAAGGAATAAAATGGTTAGGATCACCTCATTACTTCATTTATATACACAATAAAATTCATCAACACCTAACTATTAGGATCTCATATACTAAATGAATTTTCCTCTTTGGAATGAATCTCACATTTAGTATTTTAAGGGGGATTTCTTTTAAATGTATCACATGTTTAAAAAACACCACATTCTTATTAAAACCATTTTATCTCAAGAAATCATTATTATCCCATTATTTATTACTTTTTGTATATGAATTATTCTAATGAATTGGTTTCAAATCCCTTTTATATCCACCAAATTAATGTATTCATTGAACATAATGTTTCACTCTTTACACAACCCATAAGTTTTTCTTACTCACCTAAAAGTAGAATCCAAACATATTCATACATATCAAAATTCATTTCATGGATATGTTATATAAAATCTTCAAATAATTTCATAGAGTTATCTGATATTGATAAAGTCCACATGAGTAATCATAGAGTAGTATATAGCTAACCCCTTGCCATTCTAAAACAAGTAATAGTCCTCAAAGTTGGTGTGCAATTTGACCCCAAGTCCCTCTCCCCGGGGAGATATTACTTAAGAGATAATTAAATTCATGATAACCCTAAAACCTAACATGAAAAAACTATTTTCAACAACTATTTCCAAGATCATAATTCTAATAAAAAACAAGGCAAATGTATATGAAAACTAAATCTTATGATGTCACAACTAGATTGTAATGTAGAGATTTATATCCTAAAATCAATTTATCTCATAAATAAATCATACAAAAAATCATAATTATTAAACAATTTATAAATACACATATTCTAAAGGAAGTTAAAAAATAAATAAAAAATTTATTTATTTTCAAAACATCAAATTCAAATATAAAATTTTCATATTTTATCTATGCATGAAAAATCCTGTTTTTCATGGCCTTATACTTGTAATTTATAAACACTTTATGAAATAAAAAATAAATTTATCAAAATATAATTTTTAAAAAAACACTTTGTCAAATTTGAAAACTGATATTCTCATTATCCATCATAAAATAAAATAGATTCATGATAAAGTTATCCCTAAATGTTAATAATATCTTATTTAATTTAATTCTATCATAGTATACAACTCATGTTGCCTCTTATAATAAGTTTTATCATATAACACCTATCATATTTAACGATATGGATGATATCATATTTATGCTTCAAGCCCCTATTTTCATGAAAATACATTTTTTATCACAAATTAAGATATCGTATATCATAACCTATAATAGATAAAAAACCACATATTTATTCTATATCTTACTTCATGATATAGATTAGTCATACCCTATGGCTAATCGAAATAGAATATTTCATTGAATTTTATTATATGATGTGATTACAGATGGTTTATGATATAGATTTATTATAAAATATAGTAGAATAAAAAAATATTCCTTGAGGAACCTAGATCTTATGCCACTGATATACTTTAACATCTCATCCTATGATCTTAGGTAATTGAAGAAAACAGATTTAATTCCTAATCAATCATCAAGTTATTGGTTTTTATTGGATTATGAAGATCAAAAACCTATAAAATGAAATTAGAAACATCTATATCTATGTAGAAATTTTGATTAAGTCCAATAAGGAGAAAAAAATTATTTATACCCCTATAGTTGATCTGCTAGGGTTGAATCCTCATTTACAATTAGAGGATCTAAAACTATCCAAAGGGGTTCTAGAAACTTCTTCGAAATATGAATGATAGTTTGGGTAGAAGAGATATTCATCTATGTTTATATGAAATAAGTGTACTTTAATAGGAGGGAAACCTTCCCTTATATATTCATTTTTTACTCTTAATTTAATAAAGATCATCGATCATATTGAACGTATTGGGTTCCATCTCATGGAACTCCTAAATTGGAACCCATTTTGGAGTCTTCTTTCTTCAATAGTTCAATGAAGTGTTTTTTCCTACCATCTCATAGATCATAAACTAAATAAAAAATGTGGGAGGTTTGTAGAAGATGCATACATCCTATGAAAATGATATTTCAAAACAATCATATAATATGATACTTACAGTATACTATATCTTGTGCGATATTGTGATACCAGTATGATGTATCCTACTAAATGAATTATATCATAGGATGCGAGCATGGTGAGTTAGTGTGTGATCATTGAACAGATAGACACACACTGCTTGTAATGTAAAAACAATACAAAAGAAGAGAAAAAATATAGTGAATATAGTTATAAGGCTCTGTGTGATTGGAAATTTATATTGTGACTCCTAGAAGTTATGTTGGAATGCATCTTGAGTCGACTTTTAGAAACAGATAGAAAAATAGAGTATCATGAGAGATTCTATCATTTTTTTCCAGTTAGGTATAAAATTTTCTCGATGAGTTCTTATCCTCTCTTTGTGTGTTGCTGCAAAAATTTCTTCAGTTTGAGTTCTCAGTAGTATCTTCGTGTTTCCATAGTTAGAAGTTATAAAGTTTTTCTCAGGTGCACAACTTCTCCACAAAATTTTTCTTTTTGATTAGTTATTATATTTACACACTATATCTTACAAGAATCATAATCTCAATCATATCTAGGTACCTCATACCTTGTACTATATTCTGAAATTGATTTAAAGTTTGTCTAAAAAATATAGGCAATGTCATTAAAATAAATAGAAGTACTAGGTTTCAAAAATATGACTGTTAGAAATAAATTTGTATATAAATAACAAAGTAAGAAGTGACAGTGTATCTGAATGGTGACTTGGAATAATGTCTTAGGAATGGTGTGTTGGAATGGTGACTCAGGAATGATGAGTCTCTTTGATGGTAGGTCATCTTGACGGTGACTTGCGCTATCGGTAGAACATACTTTCAGAAAATTCTGGAATTATTCTTTCAGTAGCTTGATGTGATAGTGAATCATAGTTTTCCAATTTTCTAGGTTGAGTATGAAGGTATCTCGACGTGATGGTGACTAATACTTAGTGACTCATACATAGATGATTTTCTACCATCAGTGATATGTCCAGCAGTGAGTTTGTCTTAACGATGAATCAACCTTAACGGTAACTTATACTTAGTCATTTTTTTCCAACCTATCTTAAGATTTAAGATACTAACATAACATATTAAAATCATATGAACATAATTAAACATGATTAAACATAATTTTACTTTATTTAACTTAATGAATCATAATTTTTTATCATTAAAACTAGAGGAAACCAAAATTGATAATGAGTCGAGTAAATATTCTATTATCCTTTTAGGGATATATATTATAATCAATGGCATGCATAGTGAACTGAAAAATAAAAAATGTAGAAGGTGGAATTCCATATGTGTAATAAGAAGGAAAAACAATTACTCTATCACACATACATGTATGGGAATGTGAAGCATTTTGTAAGGATAATTCTAGTAAAAAACTTCCATATCAAGGCACAAAGTGTATCTTTATAGGGTATCATAA
Source organism: Viscum album (assembly GCA_963277665.1). Classification (NCBI taxonomy): domain Eukaryota; kingdom Viridiplantae; phylum Streptophyta; class Magnoliopsida; order Santalales; family Viscaceae; genus Viscum; species Viscum album. Next base: position 351,308,721 of record OY728140.1, read on the forward strand.
TGAAATAATAATATATTATTTATTAGATATCTTATATAGAAAATTAATCATGGGGATACAAGTCATGTTTCTAGGGGTGGAGGGTATTTTCAATGAAGATACTATTAATAATTAAATGAAATAATTGGAACATGTAAAAATTCTATAAGACCTGGCATAATAAGTTTTCCAAAATACAGAAGTGTTGTGTAGGAGTACTACAGTGGTTAGAGAACCTAAGAGATATAGTTTTTTATCACCAAATAAGGTGACACATTATCTGTTGGAAATAATTAATGACCATTTTATAAGGAATCATTAAAAAAATTAGAACATGTAATATGGAATAAAGTTATGTATTTTAATATGGATTCTATGTAGCATAATCATTTTTGTGTTTTGGTTGATCCTCTACTTGATGTGAAGCCTGTTGGGTGTAAATGGGTATTCAAGAAGAAATTTTATATTGATGGTAAATTAAGTACCTATATATCTCTACTGATTGTTAAATGTTTTCAGTAACATCATGGAATATTCTATTAATAAACCTTTTCACCCATTTTTATGAGAAAATCTATAATAATTATTCTTTCCATAACAACTTACTATGACTATGAAATTTAAAAATGGGTATCAAAATCTATTTCTCTAATCAAAATCTTATAGAAAATATCTATATGAAACAATGAGAAGCTTTCATAAAACTTATGGATGCCAATATGGAATTTAATTTGTAGATATCTATTTATCTAGTAAAATAAGCATCAAGGTCAAGAAATATTCATTTTTGAAGAATCCATAAGGGAGTTTGTTTTTATTAATATTGATTTTGAGACCTATTATATATAATTGGTTTATTGGGAATTATATTTTTTCCCTATTGATATATGTTGATGATATATAAATTATGGTAAATAGTGTTCTAGTCTTATAGTCAGTTAAGACACGGTTTAGTAAATTCTTATCTCAGAAATACTTTTGTGAAGTAGCCTATATTCTAGGGATCAAGATTCATCAAGATAGATATATGTGGTTTATTATACTAAGTCATGGTATATATATTAACAAGGTATCATAAAGATAAATAGTAGAACAATCCATGTGAGGATTGTTACATCCCATTTTGGCTCACTCTATCAATAGTAGTCAGACTAGTTCACCATGTGACCATAGGCGCACCACCCTGTATGGTTGAGGCTTCCAACTAGTAACTAGGTTCTAAGGTGGTGTTCTGGGGGAGATTATACCACCTATATTATAGTGATAAATAATAGACAACAACTAGACATAATCCAATATGATATACAATTTGATAGGAATAAGTAATAAATATAAAAAAAACTAAGTAACAAATGAAATGAAAAAAAGGACCAAACAGCCATGTCGTACATACACTGACCGCCCACTAAGCTAGTTACATATACATACCAAAATAAAATAATACTAAATGTTTCTAGCTCCATGAAATCCCTAAGAAACATCTTATTCCAAGATCTATGTTCTCATATGAGCCATCTCGCTTAATCAAACCCTGAGCCTCAGCCCAACCTATGCCCTTCACCAAGTGAATGTCTTCTCATGTTCCCATGTGTCGTGGAATCTCAACCAAGGTGGGAGTACGAAACTCAGTAGGGTTCCAAAAATGTGGTATCAAACTAACTAACATATGAAATGATATTTACATGTGATGTTCTTAGTTGAATTAAATAAATAACTACTAAAAATAAATAAATTAATGTTGATCCTTTGGTCTATGTCACCAATCGATTGTAACTACGTCAACAAGTTCTATAGTGTATCTGAGCACATCGTGATGACCATGCCTCTCAATTAAAATTTGGGTTCCATAACCATGGTTCCCCAACCAAACCTCACTAGTCTAGGTACCCCTCCCCAGATGGTCATATCATCAAGGATCCTAATCTAATTCATCCCCTATCATATATCCTCTTGACTCTAGGGACGTGTCTCATAATAGCCCTATCATCTAAGATCCAAATTCATGGAATCCTCAATCTTATCCTCATGACTCCTGGGAAAATACACACAAGAGTCCAATCATGAGATCTAAATACATGGAATCTCATTTCATGATTTGGCATCCAAATCCATGAAATCCCCTATTTATATTCAAGCCCCAAATCCATGAAGAATCCTATTATATATCAAGATCCCAGTCTAAGGAAGATCCAACTGTATACCTAAATCTAAATCATGGAATCCAAACCACATCTTACTCTTACTCATCGTGGTATGACTCTATCCATATCTAACTCAGGGCATCCCAACCAAAAACCTACAACCCCAAGGGTGCACTCCATAAATAATTATAACACAGGGGATATTTGAATTCCATGCCTATCATTATTGTCCATAGCCCCTCATATCATCAATTGAGTGCATGTTCTGTGATAAAACCCACTATATTTCATATATACACGGTTAGGGTTGGTTATTCATTGGGGTACCCACTTGCTCCCCTCATTTTTTCACATTAGAGGCACCCTTACATGTGTCCTTGGTCTTAGTCATGGTCTTGGATCAACACTTGATGCACTAAGACATGACATCCTAGGGAATTATCTATAGAGTAGAAAATCCTCACCTACTACATGGGGTCTCTCCCAATATGAAACAATAAATAGATGTCCCAACACTCATCTTGGTCCTCAAGGTCTCTATGGTTCAGTCCTCTCACCCAAATAGTTCTTGGTAGACCTAAGGTCTATCCTCCTTGGCTCGATCACATTAGAAGGGATAAGTTCACTCATTCCATCCTCATTTAAATGATCCTGAATGGATCAGAGTCCATAAAAGGATTATTTTAAGGTCCACACTACCTATGATCACTAATACCACACACTTATCCAAGTTGGAGGTGTCTAAAACCCCAAATAGTGGGTTAATATGCCTATTTAGTTTAACCTAACCTCGCAAGAGGTCTGGAGACCATCTAGAATTTCAAAGTCCTGGCCTTATCCATTGGTGTCTGTGGTGACAATCGGATACATAAGGGTTATTGTTTACTCTTGGCTCTCACCCATTTTAATTAAAAAATTAATTTAATTAAATCATTTCATTTAAATAAATTAATCAAGATAATCAACCTTAATGTTGATACCAAGCATCCACATGTAACATAAACCAAAAATAAATGTCAAAGGTCGTGTGTGTGAGACCACCTACCATTATTCACTACTTTCCACTTTCATTCTAATGGTTGATATTAGCTTTCAAGGCTCGTCCAACCTCATCCTTTCTCAACCGGGAATATCTCCACATCCTGATCCCCAAACTCATTCCAAATATTAATAATTAATTAATTATAACATTTATAATAAATAAGTTAATCTAATTAAAAATTGGCATAATGTCAGATAATTCACTGTGCGTCTAATGACCCCTGGTTCTTCAAGCAGTGGGGTGTTGACCACCCCTGACACACCCCGGAAACCAATACAATTGAAATCACCAACCTACACTGTCAATTCCATCATTAAAAAATTTCAATTTTAAAGAAAAAACTAATAAAACCCCATAGAACAACATTCCTTTGAGGATTCAACAAATTACCACACTTGTACATAGTCCCAAAATATGATCAACCTAGGATACACTAAATCCTCTTGAAAAATGGGTGATTTCGCCATTATTTAGTGAAAATCCACTTTCAACCAAAAAATGAAACAATTTTGAATCATCATGGAAGAGAAGGATATTGGATTGGATGAGGGATAGGGTCATGTCCCTTCCATCGTCGCAAAAAATGACAAAGAATAACACCCCTTGCAAGGGGAATAAAAGTGAGAGAAAAGGGGAGAGGCCCCTTTCCCACATGATTGAGAAACATGAGGGATAGGGGGATGTCCCTACAAATAACTAGGGTAATTTTAATTTTCTACCAAAAAATCCCACCATCTAGCCAGTGGCACTGCAGCTATAGCCACCTGGCTTCTCCCAAGGATCTTCCAAGCCCCATGGATGACACTCAATCCCCCTTCTAATTCCTAAACACTTATTTTTAGGTGTTACAAGCCTCAAAAACTAATTCTAAATCCCATATACTAATTTTACCCAACCACTTGTTTAAAAATTCAAGTTTTCTCTAAAATTGAAATGCCCATATATACATGAGATTTTACAAATTTCTTACTATAACTTTTCTGTTCGCTGAGAATCCATGATAGTTATCAAACTAAAAATCCCAACCTACCTCAGTCTTGAATTCCCACTCAAATGGTCATGTTCTACTTCTAAATGCCCAAAACTATTCTAAAGTCCCACTTTGAACACAAGGTGCTTAAACCACCAAACCATGGTCCATTTATCATAACCATTAACAAGAATCAAGACAATGCTTACCCATTCCCATCTAACCCAAAACATGAACACATCATTGTTCATTTCACCTCTAGGCCCATGGGGCTTCCCATCATTGAACTTTTTCCATAACCATGAATCCAAATTATTCGGATTTTAATCTATTTGAACATCCAATTGAAACACAAACCCCACATCTCGATGATGTTCCCAAAATGTTTTCTAAGTCTCTACACCTGGTCTCACAAGAGAACAATATTCTGGTTCTCGATTCTGATCTAAATTAGTCAAGTTCCAAATAAACAAAAACAAATTCCATTTTTACCTGTTGATCCCAAAAATCCACAACCAACTATCAAACATTTCAATCATATCTTAATTATGTTCTTGATATGGTTTCCATCAAACTAAATCCAATTAAATGCAGGGACAATAGTCAAACCACCTCAGGATGACTTCTACAAAAAAAACTCAAATCCATCCATCGACATGTTACCACAACCAAATCATATCACCTTCACTCCTAGAGGAATCCTATGATAATATAAGCATTCTCACCAAATATGAAACTTGAATCATGGTGCAAATCCATAGTGGAATCTTTGATTGACCCATTCTGGTATTATTCCCTATACACAAGCACTTTCACATTTCTAATCTGACACCATTTCATATTGTCACAAGACTTCCCAATCCCTTTACCTATTCTCAGACTCCTCCTAATTCCTTGTGCTCAATTCCATTAGCTACTAACATCTTGATTATAAAAAACCATCCAAAAATGAGTTCCACACTCCCACAACCCTTATCTTTCAAGGGTCACATACTCACAGGCAACATCTCACTCCCCACATTAGAAGCATCCTTATTGTCACACTACCAAAACAAGATCTTGGTCACCACATCTTTTTTTCCATCCCTCACCATAATAATGTTAAACTAGAAATGCCATTTCAATATTCTCCCTTATAAACACAAATGTTACTCCTCCCAATCCACACTCACCTATAGATAACACTTGACACTGCATCTCTTTGATAATGTGTGCTAAGGTCCAAACTTAGGATGACCATTCTATGTAACCAGATCCATTTTTGATGTTTCTTATCTTACAGAGGGACATTGTAAAACATCACTTGAGACCTAGGTCATTATTCTCATAATAATATCATTGATTACCATTGGCCTTATCATTTACATGGTCATGGATGATCCCAACACTCGAAGCACACTCCCATGAGTTGAATATAAAAAATTCCAAACTAATAATGCTCCATAGAATTTAAGTCTCTATATTCTAGGATATCCCTTGGAAATCCTCTTCAATATTGGGAAGCTTACTCATGCCATGACTTTCCCACATGAATACAGATTTCATGGCATAAAACTAGCACCACAGGTTCTCATCCTCAATATGAGTCATGTCAACCACATATAGATGATTAAAAATGACCCAAAACCACTCTAGTCATGAGAACCCCCCACACATTGGGTGTGCCACTAAGAGCACACCCAATGGTCAATAGGGTCAGGCACCTAAATAATCATTCCCATCAAGTCCAGTCTTTATACCCAATCACTCTAGGTGATTCCTCAAAAACCAAAAGGAATCATCTTACCAATACCACAAACCTAGAGCACCTCTCATGCATCAGTCTTGTATCCCTAATCATGTACATGTAATTTTTCTCAAAATAAGCTACGAAGATGGGCTAATTCCCTCACTTGGGTTTCCATCATAAGAAACCCATCTCTATCCCACTTGGGTTCATGCTATAACTAAGGGTCTCTAGGTACCTCACCTAGCCCTACTAGGTTAGGTATCACATTAGGGCCAATAAGTATGACCGCCTAAAGGTTAAAATCACTCAAGGTCATAGACAATGGGGTTTCATCCATTCACCTGTCTCAGAAGTATCATAGCTTCAATATGCCTAAACAACCACTCATATGGTCATACACAATACTTCATCACATTCCCATCCACACACCCTCAATTAGGGGTCTCATACTCTTAGAGAATCTATACATGAGACTTCTCCCAATAGGATTAAATTTTACTTCTTTACTCTTTCCATAACCAATGGATTATTCCCAGATGATTTTTTATCAAAGGAAACACACACCTGCGATTCACTTTAATATAAATTCATTCCAATATATATGGTAAAACACTATATATGTTGTTACAAGAACCTTAAATAACCAAACCTAAATAACACCACCCCTCAAGGGGTTCTAACTACTAAGGAATCGTAGTCCTATACTAACTTGTCAGGGTTAATACACCTCTTGAGCATGAGGGTGGTTTCATCATCCTCATTATCAAGAATCTCACCATTGATCCACATAACATTCCATTAAATTAAAATCTCTATACATGTCAATTTAGTTGAGTTGAACTCTAAAAATTACTTATATGAAAAAAATTCCACATGAGCAGAACACTTTAAAAAACTGAACCTTGTTCTTCAGTGAAATAGAAGACTAGAAAGCCTATATGTCATGTAAATCCTATGTACCTTGTATGATGCATGAGGTGCTTATTACTTATATGGTAAAACAGTCAAAATAAAATCACCAACCTCTTACTAATGAGACAAGAACCATAAATCCATTACAAATCATAAAAACCAAACCATAGGTGCATCGGTCAAATTGAGAATAAAATAAAACCATAACATCATAGACTAAGAATAGAAATCCCAGATCCCTAAAAACCTAGACTTTCTAGTGTATCACGTTTTCTCAATACATGGGTTTAGTTTTCATTACAGGCTCTAAAACATTCTTAGTTATTCAATCTATAAAGTTTTAAAATAGTAATATAAAAAATAAATACAACCTCTAATACCACTTTGTAATGTACCACAATAGCTGACACTATAAAAACTATCCCAACCAGTTGGCCACATGACCTCAAGAATGCCTCCCTATATGCCAGAGGATGTTGACTAGAAGTGGGGGGTCTAAGTTGGTACTATGGGAATACTATAATCCCTATATTAGATTGTAAAATAGTAAACAATAACCAAAATTCATTCAGAATGATAAATAATCTGACAAGAGAAATCAATAAATATAACACAAACTGAATATTAATTGAAATGTAGTACAGGCCCAAACGACCATTCCATATATACACTGACAGGGCACTAGGTCGGTTTCATATACATACCAGAATGTAAAATACATATATAATAAATCATCTCTATGAAATCCATGATCCATACCTCATCCAAATATCTATATACTCATTTGAACCATCCTTCTCAAACAAACCCCAAACCTTGGCCCCAGCTATTCCTTTAAACATGTGAATGTCTATTTGGGTATCCAAGTTTCGTGGAAGCCTAAGAAGTGTGTAAATAAAAAAAATAAGTAGGGAACCACCAATGTGGTTTTTTATTGACCATAAAATGAATTTATATGATTATGTGATGTGATTATTTTAATTAAATAAATAACTGTTGTAAAAACAATTATTGTCGATCCCTGGGTCTGTGATCCTGATTGACCATACCTTCTTTTAACAATGTTGGGGTGTCTTTGAGTACATCATGATGACCATGTCTCTCAAGTATCATGCAAGTTCCATATCCATATAAACCCCAACCAATCCTCATGAATTTTGAAACCTGTATCTTGGATGTCATATCATTTGGCCTCTTAATCCAAGGAACCCCCTATCATGTATTCTCTCGACTTCAGGTATGAGGCCCATGACAAACATATCATCTAAGATCTAAATGCATGGTATCCCCTATCATATCCTCACAACTCTATGTAAAATACCCACATGAGTCTGATCTCATTTTCCCAAACCATGGAAGCTACTATCATGATCCAAACTCCAAATCCATGACAAACCCTATCAGTATTTTATCTCTAAATCCATAGAGGATTCCATCATATACTAATATCCTAGTATAAGGAAGATATATCCATATACCCAGATCCAAATCATGGTATCCCAACCATAAGTGACTCCAACTCATGGGATCCCAATAATATAAAATCTTCCTCAAGGGGTCATTTTAAAAATAAAGAAAACACAAGGTCTATTTGAAATACATCCCCATCATCCCTACCCATATCCCCCTTAGCTCGTCAATCTTGTGTGGATTCCATGATGACAACCGCTAAATCCTACATACACCTGCTTAGGGTTGGTCTGCCAATGTGGAACCCAAGAGGTCCCTTAAGTCTTAGAATAGTATTGGAACCCTCTCATGGGTCTACAATCTTAGTTACAATCTTTTTTCAACACCCAAAACACTTGGAAATTTCATTCCATGACATCATCTACAACGTTACATGACCTCCATGACTACATGGGGTATCATCCCATAGGTATCATTCAATAGATGGCCCATTGGAAATCATGGTCCTTAAGGTCACTCTGGGTCAGTCTTCTCACAAAACTAGTTCCTAGTCTACCTAATACCTATCAACCTAATACTAGTCACATAATACATAATAGGTTCTCATGTTTCGTCCTCATTTTAATAAGCCCAAATGGATCAAAGTCCATAAAAGGAACCCTATGAGGCCCATAAGGACTATGGTCTCTATGTATACACTCACCTATATCTGGGAGGGGTCTTAAGCCACTAAGAACAGGTTAATGCATCTTATTAGTCCAATATCACCTCACAAGATTTTTGGAGACCATTTGGAAGTTAAAAGGTCCTAGCCTCAGCCATCAGTAGTTGAGGTGAGAGGCTAGAATGAAAGGTTTATTTGTGACCTTACTTCTCACCAATTTTAATTAAAAAATTTAATTTAATTAAAAATTTTAATTTACATAAATTAACTAGGGTTTTCTTTCTCACAAGTGATCCTGATAATCTATATGCAATATAAATAAAACTTAAATTTCATAGTAAAGTAATAAATACCAAAAACCATTATTTGATTCTTTACACTTTTATTCAAATGGTTATAAATAGCTTCCAAGGATCATATAACCTCATCCGTTGTCAAAATGACTCATATAAACATCTTGGGCCCCTAACTCATGACAAACATCAATAAAAAATTAATTATAACATTTATAATTAATTAGTTAATCCAATTCAAAAAAATTATAATGCAGAACTCACTAGGTTTCTAATGAATAATGGTTCTTTATATAGCAGGGTGTCGACCACCCCAGGCACACTCCTAAACTAAATCCACGTAAAATACCCAACCTATTCCATCAATTTAATGATTAATAAATTTCAATTTTAATGAAAAACCCATGTCACAGCGTTCCATTTATGATTCGTTGAATGAATACACTCGGAAATCATCCCAAGATTTCCTCAACCTAAGCTGTAACACCCCAGGTAAATAAAGAGTATGACATTTTCACATTTATCTATATTTGTGAACAAAATATTAATATAAATTTAAAGGGGATGCTATGCTCGATGGCGTACCCAACACGCAACAATGAGTTTCTTGGGAATCTTACGTTGCACTCTAATAATAAAATAATATTATTTTAAAAGGTAGTTAACGCCTAGCTGTTGTGATGGCGGGAATGAATAGAACTAACTAAAAAATGATTATATATGTTTTTCAAATATTTTTACTTTTTACAATAAATGTTGGAGGATTAAAAATGTGAATGAATTTAATTTTTAAGCGTAAACATTCTAATGTTCTTTAGAAGGTCGATTAACCGCCTTTTGATGGTGAACCTCTTTTAAATCCACTTTTTGACAATTTTATGTGTTCTATTTGAAAAAATAAAATTCTTCTTTAGATAAGGGACATCAAATTTTACATTGTGTAAATTTTTGGTATTTTTCCGATAAAGTTCATTTTTTAATGAACAGTGAAAAATGTTGTATTTTAATTCAAAACCTCTTTTTAATCTAATTTATTTATATGATTAGATTATCTTTTGAATTGGTTTTAAAGTTCAATTAGAATATATTTTTACCATTTAATCCAATATTGGTCATTGGAATTAATTTCATCTTGAAATTGGACTTAGACTAGAGTCAACCTTTTGATACTTATTGTTTCTTAAAAACACGCTATTTGTTTTGACAGCGGAAATTAATTATTAAATTAATTAATGCAACTTATATGTTTTGAATTTTGTAAAATAGACTTCATTTTTGAATTCGTAATATTAAATATGTCTTAGGGTGAATTTTTGGTATTTTTCTGAAAAACATCAATTTTTGATGAATAGTGAAACCACTAAGTGGGAGTTAAAGAAACTGATTATTCGTTTAAATGAAACTTTGCCACCTCTGTGTTTTGAATTTTAAAAATCCTACATACATGGTTGTCATTAGGAAGTAAAATGTGGTTCAATGGGATTAAAATAATTTTTTGGTGAATAGTAACTTTTATGTTCTTAATCGCGATTAGAGGTAATTAGTGTAATTTAAGGTAAAAATAATGTTTTAATAATGTGAAATGACCTAGAAACATGTCCTACCCTCATTGGATGAGTCATGGCCTACCAAGACAATCCATGGGTCAACTTGGGGACCCCATGGAGCCACTTTGGTTGGAAAATGACATAAATACCTTTTTATTTAATGTTAAAATTAAAATGACACAAACATGAGTTGTTTTACTAAAACAATTTTTTAATGGGGTTATACAAGTCATAATTTTGACTATAAATAGTCATTGGAAAGATAAAATGATTTCATACATCATATTATTTTGTTTATAATTTTTAGACATTAAATAAATTAAATTATTTATGACATCATGATGATGCAAGGATGACCTCATTATTTAAGGATTTAAGTAAAATTGAAAGATAATGTAAAATATAAGACCAAAACATGTCCAAAACCTATTGGATGAGTATATTTAGAACCCTTACCACCTTATCTAAGAAATAAATCAATTTGGGACCTTTTAAATGCGAAACTCATTTTCAAATAAAGTAACATTTCTTTACTTTCCAAGAGTGCCCCTCCCCTCCTCTTATAAAAGGCCCCCACCTCTACCTCCTTACCCACACTTACAAAGACTTTATCTCGGCCAAACCCTTCCCATTTTGTCTCTACACATCCCTCTATAACTCTTAGAAGCCTAAATTTGGGCATAAGTCTTCCCAAGGAAGCCTTTGAGCTCAAACCAATGGGAGTTACCCGATTTTAAGGTAATGTCTTCACTTGAGTCCTTTTGTATTATTTTGCTTCTCCAACCCCCTAAACTCTTTTTATTCATTTCTTTTGTAACAACTCAAGTATCTTAAATATACTAGGATGTTGTTATAAGAATAATTCGAGCTACACTTACACACACCTACATATAATGGTTAAAGAACATAGAGTTTCTGTGGATGGTGAATTTCTGCCTCACGAAACGATGATTGTTCAACACTCATATAACACCTTCAAAGGTGGCCATTAAGATGTCACTATATTTATATATTATATGTAATATGTTTATGTTTTACTTAAGCTTCTTTATTTTTCTTTTGTGGCATACCTTTATGGTTTCCATTGTGGGTAAACACGATAATTTCATTTTAGGAAGTGCGGACTACCGCCCCCTCAAAGTGATTTGATTCGTTAATGCCATATGTGGGATGTAAAAAGGATGTATTTAAAGTTATTATATATGATTTATGTTACATATAAATGATGAATATAATTCTGGAATTAAAATATACATACCTCTCATTTAGTTTTAATTCCATTAATATGACATAGAAATGAAAGTAGCCTTCATGCGTACGTACGGCTTACCTTCTCCATGAACGGTACATTTCATTTATTACCTCTAAATGATTATGTATTATTATAAATACATGTATATTCTGGATATATATGACATATATGATATCCAAATCATGAATATCATTCTGGATATAATGAACCTTTGACCACACAAACAACATGTACTTGTAAGAAGTCCACTTTCGACTTAAGAACCAAATATCGACAAAACAAACTTTATTAACTTAAATGATTACATAATGTTTATAACATGGAAATAAGTGATATAAAAGGAATAATGAACTTGAAAAAAGTTTCTTAAGCAAGTATAAATTAACTCAAGTTTATTATTCAGGACGTTAAAGAACGATCGAGTCAAGTCGGACCTGAGGTAAGGGATCCTACTCCTCTCTTTCTTTTTAAGTACACTCTTTTCTGTCATTCCTTTTAAGCTCATATTTCTTATTATTGGGATGTTCTTTTATATTAATCTTATAGTAATTTTTATGTTCATATGATGAGAGAACCTATTCTCTCTCATCAATCCATTTTGGAAGTTTTGAGTGGCACCGTTAGGCTGCCGAATTTTCGTTAGAGATCCAACCTCTCTCTTTCTTTTTAAGTACTCTCTTTTATGTCATTTCTTTTAAGCCCATATTTCTTATGTTTGGGGATGTTCTTTTATATTCCCCATAATTTACTTTTTATGTTCATATTATGAGAGACCCTATTTGATCTCATAAATCCAATTTTGGAAGTTTTAAGTGGCGCCATTAGGCTGCCGAGTTTTCGTAATGGATTTTTCATCTCACTTTTATTCCTGTGAGATTTATGCTAAATTTGACACAATTTCCTTTGAGTGGTGTATTTACTTCCAATTATTTTACTCATTGTGTAATATACTTTCATTTATGAGTATTTACATCAATGTTGTATTGTCCTTCTTTCACGGGGTGTATGTTTCGAAAGATACCCATGTCTGTAAGGGAACCTTTCACCCTCCTCTTTTTAAAAGACTTCTTTTGTTATGTCTTTTAATTCACATAACATTATGTTGGGATATTCTCTTCTATATCCTTCATGATTTAAATTTTATATCCAAGTGATGAGATACCCTTTTTATCTCTCATCAACTCATTTTCTGAATTTTGTAGTGACGTCGTTAGGCTGTCAAATTTTTGCAAGGGAACTTCTTAACCCAATTTTGATTCTTTGGGATAAGCTTTTAATCCTTGAATATGTCGTTATATAAATATGTGTGAATAACCACTGATTGTTTTACACTTAATATCCACTTATATTTGGTGTATTAGTTTGTCACACATAATTATGTAATTGATTTATCCTTAATCCAAGGATACCGTCTTTGTATGGGAATTCGTCTCAATCTCCTTTCATTGAGGCATATTTTGTTTTATACACAACCTTCTTTTATACGGTCTATAAACCCCTTTGACTTTTACGTTTATCCGAAGAAAATATTTTTTATACAATGCGTTTTACTAAACGACAAAAGCGAATGTTTTTGTCGTACGTATGCGGCGACAACGACTTCTCTGCTGCCGTGACCATTATTTGAGTTTCGGCTTCCTCTACAAGACATACCTTTTTTTTAAATGAAAAATAAATACCATGTTTTACTTTTCTTTTATTTTGGTATTGAAAATGGTTTTCATAATGTTTTTATATCAATGTGTTGTATTGGTATCTTGTGATTGAAAAGTGGAAATGTTATGTTTCCTTTATGCATGTTTTATGTGATACGATTATGTTATGGTTCTTGGGCATTATTATGAAGACGGGTGGTTCTGTGAAAAACTAAGGGCGGGTGAGCCCGATATAGCTCTCCAATTCATTGGGTAACGCGAAGGAGTGAAACGGTAAGGTTTCTCTGAAAAGATTTAGGGAATATACTGTGATGGGTATTCCAAACGTAACCAAGAGGGTTACTCCCTACGTAAGAATGTTATGAATGCCTCAAGTTACCTTTATGTCTTATGATTTCTATGATTTATTCATGATTTTATGAGGTATGTTAAACTGCTTATGTTTTATGGGTAAATTATGATTTCATTCTTATGTATACATGTACTCATGTTTCCTTTCTATATTTTTATATCCCTTACTGATCTTTTTATGCTCATACCAAGTTTTTTGAAATTTTTTTCACAGGTCAAGGGAAGGGTACATGATATGATGATAGTGTCAAGTAAGTGTCAAGAAAGAATCCATGTTTTATTTTAAATATGTTTCTGTTGATGGGAAAAATGAATACTATCTTTTATGTAACCACTTTGTTTAAATGTGGAATGTAATGTAAGTTTTATGATCTAATTCTCTAAAACTCTAAACCTGAAAATATCCTTAATGTGTAATCTTGTAATAACTCAAGATTAAGTAAGGTTTAAGGCTGGGGCCTTATAGTTGGTATCAGAGGGAGATTTAGATAACTTTAGAGGTTAGGGTATTCTTTAAGCATAAGTGACATTACTATAATGGTTAGGATTTCAGAAAGAGTCCTAGTTTTAGATAAAGTGAATGAGTAAGTATATCTTAGTGTTTACCTTCCTCATTAGTACATGATGGTTTTGTTGATATACTTACACTAACATTTTTGGTTTTAGTAAATGGTTGGATCTAGAAGGCACCAAAGTAACAGTGGATGTGAAGGAAACTGTGATAGTTTTTTAAGCAAGCAATTGAATGATATGGGATCTGCAATGAGAACTCTTGTTTTTATCCTCAACCAACTATCTGGAGTCATGATTGACCACCTAAACCTTATTTATTTCTCTAAGGCATCATATATGAGTGAAACAAAACCCTACGGAACTACAGGTAATAATCATAAAGGTAAGTGTGTTCAAAAACCTATGTGTCAAAGATGTGGAAAGAAACACCTTGGAAAATGTTTCAAAGGGACAGAAATATGCTATAGATGTGGAAATGAAGGTCATAAAGCAAGAACCTGCCATGGAAAAAGGAAGCATCCAGTTGAATCAATGAAAGGGAAAGAAGTTCTTTCTGAGGGATCAATTGAATGTTTTAAATGTGGTGCGCATGGTCATTATGAAAACACATGTCCTATGAAGAAGTTTCGTGAATGGGATCACCAAGATCGTACAAATATTCGTTTACCAATACCTAATTCCATTCTGATTGAGGATGAAGAAACTGACAATGACCAATCAAAGGTATGGATTATTTCTCAACTTTTGTTTTCCTATTTTGGAATCTTAGGATATGATTCATGATTTTTTTTGTAGGAAAGAAGTATTTCAGAATAAGTTGGAAGGGAATGGTTAATGGATCATGAATAATGTTGAATGAGTAAGAAGTCAACATATAAGGGCTTAAAGAGTTATGGTGAAATTCTTAATAGTATTAAGTCTCTTTTGATGATGGGGTTACATTAGAATAATTTTTATAGTATGTGTAACCACGATGTTTAATATATGAAAATTTTATTCAAGGAATAGTTATCTGTTCTTTTGTGGACATAGTTATAAATAACCATTTGGGTTTATATGATCCTTACTTTTGAGGTAATTATGGGTTATTATATGTTATGGTGGAAAATGAAAGGCCTGAGATAAACTTGAGGTTAAAATATGTTATGATCATTTTTGAATATTTTGTCTCATGTTGGGGAATGTTTTAAGAATTATATAGTTTTGGAAAAATGACAACACGCAGACCGTGTGACAACCCGTCGCGTCGGACAATGCTGCGGGAATCGAACCCACAACCAAAGTGCGACTGGTATTTATCGCCTACCACTGGAATACGTGAAGTCCCTGGTTAGTTTGACTAATTCTTTTTAGTTAGATGATTTTAGGAATCAAGAGTAAGTTTATTTTGGGTTATCTATGGAAATAATTAACCTATCATCGAGGATATGTGATTAGGATAATTACTTTTCAATATGAGAATTTAAGAGTAACTAATGTTATTTGGAGATAAAAGTTAATTTGTACCTTGGAAGACTATGTGACTAAATCCTTCAAATATTTGGGTTTCAATCTTAGTTTGGTTTAATTTGAAGAATTTTATGGACAAATTGTTTATCAAATGGTCCTCGTTGAACTTTGGGTTTTTTTGGACAAATTTTGGAGATTAAGAATAGATTTTATTTTTATAAAGGGTTATCCTTTTCTGGATTATCTGATCTTGTACTAACCATTTTGTTTTTGGTTTTGGTTAAAGTCTAAAGACATGGGAAGTATATAATTCTCTTTTGTGGATTAGGTGATTCTCTAGAAGTTGATTATAGTGAACAAGTCTTCCTAAATACTCGTCTTTTGGAGAAAATATGAGTTTGTGTAAGAAATCTAATAAAAGTTGAAAGTCAACATGATAAGTAATTATGTTTCCTTATGAATAAATTCATCAATAAAAAAACAAAAAAAAATTTCTATTAACTTTTCCTACTGGGGAATCGAATACTGTTTAACCCATCACAAGTTTGTGATTTTCTTGTGGTTAACTTTCTCCTAAACATGTTTTCTATCACTCTCCATCAGAACATGACCCTTTGTTTTTTTCCTCCATGTCCATATTTTCATACTTGGAATCCTAGTATGGGTTAACTCGGGTGACCTTTATACTTATCTTTCTTTATTTTAAAGGGATTTTTTTACTGACTCTTTTTCCGATGTGGGATTTTCAGTGAAGTTTCCAAGCCCAATTTTAAAATTGCGAGGACGCAATTCCCAAAAGGGGGGAAGGATGTAACACCCCAGGTAAATAAAGAGTATTAAATTTTCACATTTATCCATATTTGTGAACAAAATATAAATATAACTTTAAAGGGGATGCTATGCTCGATGGCGTACCCAAAACGCAACAACGAGTTTCTTGGGAATCTTACGTTGCACTCTAATAATAAAATAATATTATTTTAAAAGGTAGTTAATGCCTAGCTGTTATGATGGCGGGAATGAATAGAACTAACTACAAAATGATTATATATGTTTGTCAAATATTTTTACTTTTTACAATAAATTTTGGAGGATTAAAAATGTGAATGAATTCAATTTTTAAGCGTAAACATTATAATGTTCTTTAGAAGGTCGATTAACCGCCTTTTGATGCTGAACCTATTTTAAATCCACTTTTTGACAATTTTATGTGTTATATTTGACAAAATAAAATTCTTCTTTAGAATTGGGACATCAAAATTTACATTGTGTAAATTTTTAGTATTTTTCCAATAAAGTTCATTTTTTAATGAACAGTGAAAAATGTTGTATTTTAATTCAAAACCTCTTTTTAATATAATTTATTTATATTATTAGATTATCTTTTGAATTGGTTTTAAAGTTCAATTAGAATATATTTTTACCATTTAATCCAATAGTGGTCTTTGGAATTAATTTCATCTTGAAATTGGACTTAGACTAGAGTCAATCTTTTGATACTTATTGTTTCTTAAAAACACGCTATTTGTTTTGACAGCGGGAATTAATTATTAAATTAATTAATGAAACTTATATGTTTTGAATTTTGTAAAATAGAATTCATTTTTGAATTCGTAATATCAAATATAGCATAGGGTGAATTTTTGGTATTTTTCTGAAAAACATCAATTTTTGATGAATAGTGAAACCACTAAGTGGTAGTTAAAGAAACTGATTATTCGTTTAAATGAAACTTTTCCACCTCTGTGTTTTGAATTTTAAAAATCCGAAATACATGTTTGTCATTAGGAAGTAAAATGTGGTTCAATGGGATTAAAATAATTTTTTGGTGAATAGTAACTTTTATGTTCTTAATCGCGATTAGAGGTAATTAGTGTAATTTAAGGTAAAAATAATGTTTTAATAATGTGAAATGACCTAGACACATGTCCTACCCTCATTGGATGAGTCATGGCCGACCAAGAAAATCTATGGGTCAACTTGGGGACCCCATAGATCCACTTTGGTTGGAAAATGACATAAATACCTTTTTATTTAATGTTAAAATTAAAATGACACAAACATGAGTTGTTTTACTAAAACAATTTTTAAATGGGGTTATATAAGTAATAATTTTTACTATAAATAGTCATTGGAAAGATAAAAAGATTTCCTACATCATAGTATTTTTTTATAATTTTTAGACATTAAATAAATTAAATTATTTATGACATCATAATGATACAGGGATGACCTCATTATTTAACGATTTAAATAAAATCGAAAGATAATGTAAAATCTAAGACCTACACATGTCCAAAAACTATTGGATGAGTATATTTAGAAACCTTACCACATTATCCTTGAAATAAATCAATTTGGGACCTTTTAAATCCGAAACTTGTTTTCAAATAAAGTAACATTTCTTTACTTTCCAAGAGTGCCCCTCCTCTCCTCTTATAAAAGGCCCCCACCTCTACCTCCTTACCCACACTTCCAAAGCCTTTTTCTCGACCAAAACCTGCCCATTTTGTCTCTCCACATCCCTCTATAACTCTTATAATACTCACTTTTTGCAGAAGTCTTCCCAAGGAAGCCTTTGAGCTCAAACCAATGGGAGTTACCCGGTTTTAAGCTAATGTCTTCACTTGAGTCATTTTATATTATTTTTCTTCTCCAACCCCCTAAACTCTTTTTATTCATTTATTTTGTAAAAACTCCAGTATCTTAAATATACTAGTATGTTTTTATAAGAATAATTCGAGCTAAACTTACACACACCTACATCTAATGGTTAAAGAACATACAGTTTCTGTGGATGGCGAATTTCTGCCTCACGAAACGATGATTGTTCAACACTCATATAACACCTTCAAAGGTGGACATTAAGATGTCACTATATTTATATATGATATATAATATGTTTATGTTTTACTTAAGCTTATGTATTTTTCTTTTGTGGCATACCTTTATGGTTTCCATTGTGGGTAAACACGATAATTTCATTTTAGGAAGTGCGGACTACCGCCCCCTCAAAGTGATTTGATTCGTTAATGCCATATGTGGGATGTAAAAAGGATGTATTTAAAGTTATTATATATGATTTATGTTACATATAAATGATGAATATAATTCTGGAATTAAAATATACATACCTCTCATTTAGTTTTAAATCCATTAATATGACATAGAAATGAAAGTAGCGTTCATGCGTACGTACGGCTTACCGTCTCCATGAACGGTGCATTTCATTTCTTACCTCTAAATGATTATGTAATATTATAAATACATGTATATTCTGGATATATATGACATATATGATATCCAAATCATGAATATCATTCTGTATATAATGAACCTTTGACCACATGAACAACATGTACTTGTAAGAAGTCCACTTTCGACTTAAGAACCAAATATCGACAAAACAAACATTATTAACTTAAATGATTACATAATGTTTATAAAATGGAAATAAGTGATATAAAAGGAATAATGAACTTGAAAAAAGGTTCTTAAGCAAGTGGAAATTAACTCAAGATTATTATTCAGGACGTTAAAGAACGATCGAGTCAAGTCGGACCCGAGGTAAGGGATCCTACTCCTCTCTTTATTTTTAAGTACACTCTTTTATGTCATTCCTTTTAAGCTAATCTTTCTTATGATTGGGATGTTATTTTATATTAATATTACTATAATTTTTATGTTCATATGATGAGAGAACCTATTCTCTCTCATCAATCCATTTTGAAATTTTTGAGTGGCGTCGTTAGGCTGCCGAATTTTCATAAGAGATCCAACCTCTCTCTTTCTTTTTAAGTACTCTCTTTTATGTCATTTCTTTTAAGCCCATATTTATTATGTTTGGGGATGTTCTTTTATATTCCCCATACTTTACTTTTTATGTTCATATTATGAGAGACCCTATTTGATCTCATAAATCCAATTTTGGAAGTTTTAAGTGGCGTCGTTAGGCTGCCGAGTTTTCATAATGGATTTTTCATCTCACTTTTATTCCCGTGAGATTTATGCTACATTTGACACAATTTCCTTTGAGTGGTGTATGTACTGCTCATTATTTTACTCATTTTGTAATATACTTTCATTTATGATTATTTACATCAATTTTGTATTGTCCTTCTTTCACGGGGTGTATGTTTCGAAAGATACCCATGTCGGTAAGGGAACCTTTCACCCTCCTCTTTTTAAAAGACTTATTTTGTTATGTATTTTAATTCATATAACATTATGTTGGGATATGCTCTTCTATATCCTTAGTTATTTAAATTTTATGTCCAAGTGATGAGATACCCTTTTTATCTCTCATCAACTCATTTTCTAAATTTTGTAGTGACGTCATTAGGCTGTCAAATTTTTGCATGGGAACTTCTTAACCCAATTTTGATTCTTTGGGATAAGCTTTTACTCCTTGAATATGTAGTTCTATGAATATGTGTGAATAATCTCTGATTGTTTTACACTTAATATCCACTTATATTTGGTGTATTAGTTTGTCACACATAATTATGTAATTGATTTATCCTTAATCCAAGGATACCGTCTTTGTATGGGACTTCGTTTCAATCTCCTTTCATTGAGGCATATTTTGTTTTATACACAACCTTTTTTTATATGGTGTATAAACCCCTTTGACTTTTACATTTATCCGAAAGGAATATTTTTTATACAAATTGTTTTACTAAACGACAAAAGGGAATGTTTTTGTCGTACGTATGCGGCGACAACGACTTCTCTGCCGCCGTGACCATTATTTGAGTTTTGGCTTCCTCTACAAGCCATACCTTTTTTTTAAAAGAAAAATAAATACCATGTTTTAATTTTCTTTTATTTTGGTATTGAGAATGGTTTTCATAATGTTTTTATATCAATGTGTTGTATTGATATCTTGTGATTGAAAAGTGGAAATGTTATGTTTCCTTTATGCATGTTTTATGTGATACGATTATGTTATGGTTCTTGGGCATTATTATGAAGACGGGTGGTTCCATGAAAAACTAAGGGCGGGTGAGCCCGATATAGCTCTCCAATGCATTGGGTAACGCGAAGGAGTGAAACGTTAAGGTTTCTCCGAAGAGATTTAGGGAATATACTGTGATGGGTATTCCAAACGTAACCAAGAGGGTTACTCCCTACGTAAGAATGTTATGAATGCCTCAAGTTACCTTTATGTCTTATGATTTCTATGATTTATTCATGATTTTATGAGGTATGTTAAAGTGCTTATGTTTTATGGGTAAAGTAAGATTTCATTCTTATGTATACATGTACTCATGTTTCCTTTACATATTTTTATATCCCTTACTGAGCTTTTTATGCTCATCCCAAGTTTTTGAAATGTTTTTCACAGGTCAAGGGAAGGGTACATGATATGATGATAGTGTCAAGGAAGTGTCAAGAAATAATCCATGTTTTATTTTAAATATGTTTCTGTTGATGGGAAAAATTAATACTATCTTTTATGTAACCACTTTGTTTAAATGTGGAATGTAATGAAAGTTTTATGGTCTAATTCTCTAAAACTCTAAACCTGAAAGGATCCTCAATGTGTAATCTTTTAATAACTCAATATTAAGTAAGGTTTAAGGCTGGGGCCTTATATAAGCTATATTAAGTACCCTTATAAATGGGTGATTACATGATTCTATAGTGAAATAATTTTTTTTACCAAAATAAAACAATGTTGAATCAGTGTGGAAGAGAAGGATAATGGAAGGGAGGAATATGGGTTTGTACCTTCCATCACTGCTAAAAATTCCAAAGAATAACACCCCTTATAGGGGGAATGGGAGAGTGAAGGGGAGATAACACTTAGCTGTAATAGATAGAAACAAGAGGGGGTGGGGGATTCCCCCTCTAAATAATTTGTGGGAACTATATTTCTACCATGTAAAAAGTCAACTAGCTAGCTGGTGGAACTATTGAAAATATGGCTATAGCATTCACTTGTCTTCTCTTGGGTCTCCTCTGAGCTGTCAAGATGACTATTCAACCTCTTTCCAAGTCCCAAAAAACTCATTTGATGTGTTCCATGCCTCAGAACCTAGTTCTAAATCCTTTTTCTCAATTAAACCTATACAATTTTTTGAAAATTTCAAATACCCATAAAAACACAAAAAAAATCAAGGATTGTTTCTAATATCATATGGTATACATCCCTCTGAAAAAAATCCTCGAATGTAAGTAGAGAGAGAAATAATGACTATAATTCCTTATTAATATATGATTGGATCTGTCATATATCCCATTTTATGAATCATGCTTGATGTTTCCTATTCCTTGGTCATGGTAGGAATATATTGATCATTCCAATGAGAGGCACATTGTTCAACTGTAAAGACTATCCTGAAGTAAATTAAGTATACAAATGATATTTTTCTAGTTTATATAGGATATAAGGAACCAGTTATGAGTGTATTCGCATATCTTAGTTTTAAAATAGATCCAAATGATTTGAAATCACAGTCAATATATGTGTTTTTCCTCAATAGAGGATCTGTGATCCAGAAGAGTTCTAAGAATTCCATGGACATATATTTTAAAATAGGGTCTGAGTATATTTTTAGCTTCTAATATAGCTAAAAAATAAGTGTATACACACAAACTTTGTGATGATTTTGGTGATGTAATTTTCATTAAAGATCCTATTATTTTATTGTGATGATATTTTACCTATGGTTATAACCAAACATCTTGGTCATATTGATGGATGAAGAATATACTTTATAAGTATCACCACTTTAGGGATTTTACTCAAAGTGTGTAGTCACATTTATTAGAGTATCCACAAAGGAAAACATTGTATACCTATTGAATGAATCCATACCTTTGTAGATTCAAGAAAATAATGTCAGAGATCTATGGTTTCAAATTATTAGCAGAAAACTATAATGAAATTGGGAGCATGTTCGACTTTTCTCCATATAACCATTTGACTTTGTACTTTCAATTACCAGAATATAAATAAATTATTTTGTCACATAATGATTTTTATTTTATGAAAAATTTATGTGATAATAACCTTGAAATATTAATCACATTAATAAATAATAGACATTCCCCCAATTTAATGATAACCTAGAGATTACTTGATATTATTATAAAATTAATATTTCATATGATCTAGATACATCTATTTGATGAGACATGGATGAAGTTTGAATATCAGGTGCTATAGGAAAATAAGATATTGATACTTCTTCAGAATAATTTTTTACTTAGTGGTCTATAAGAAGTGATTTCATGATTAAGGACTCAATAATAGGTGTAACACCCAATATTTTAGGAATTTTTTTAAATAAAGTTAATTTATTCAATATCTTGCATTACACGCAATACTGATTTTTAGAAAACCATTATATACTATTATTATTATTATTTAATAACACAATTATCACCTAATAATTGTATTGGTGTGCGTAAATATAAATAACTAAACTATTAAAATTATATGGTGTTCACATGTATAAAATAAATTCATTGGCTATAAATTGATTATAAATGAACATATATATCATATAAAAGTAAAAGAAGTGTTTTTTATAAAAAATTGTTTCAAGGTTCCAAAGTGTTTTTATCATTATAAATTAAAATATCAACTATTGGTTAATGATTTTAATATATTAGATATTTAATTTAATTTTTTGTCATTCATCTAATATTTTTTCTAGGAATAGGATAAGAAAAAATCATATTTTATGCTTAAAACTGTATTTTTTCTAAAAAGTGGTTCTCCCATGAACTTATAAATAAAATTAATTTGAGAACTTTTAGAAAAAAATTCTGAAAAAAAAATTAAATCAACAAGTCAAAATTTTATTTAAGTCTATTTTTGAGAATTTTCTGAAAAGATTAATTTTTTGATGAATAGTAAAAAAATAATTATTTTTATTAAAAACTTATTTTATTTTAAAGTATTTACAAGATCCAGTTTATTTTAATATGGTTTTAAAAGTAAAATTACTTCAAATATAAATTTATTAATCTAATTTAGGTAATTTTAATCAATTTATATTGAAATTTTTTATAAAAACCTTATATACTTATGCCTATTTTATTTTGAAATCCATTTTTCCATCGCGTTTGTGGGAGTTATTTTAAATTTAATTTTGAAAATTTTATAAATTGAATTTAGAAAAATGGGTTCCATATTTTTAATCATAAAAAATAATATTATATAATAAGTTCAAATTAATTTTTGGTCAAAATGAATAGTATAAATAGTAAAAAATAATTACTGCAATTAAGTTTTAAACTGTTTTACCAGCGGATTAAACTAAATATATAAGGGTTAAAATGATCAAGAAACTTGTAAAACTCTAATTTTATGGATATATTTGAACCTTATATCAAGTATTTTTTAATAATGATCCATTTTTTATCCTTTTGGAATGTTTAAAAATTGGGTACACCATTTTCTTTTCAAAAATTCCAAGTATGTCCTCTCACCCACTTATAAAAGGACACCACCTATCCCCTCCTTTTCACACTTTAAAAATAATTATTTAAAGAAATACCAGACCAAATACTTTCCTTAAATCCCTATATATTTCTTAGTGGCATTTTTTATTATGAAACCCTCCTATGAATGTTTTAGGTTTAATTAAAATGGGGTTCTCTAAAGAAGTGGCATAGTCCCTAATAATGAGTTTTCATTTTATTTCTTACTCTAACTCATTAAATTATTCTTCAAACATGATTATATAATAAAATTATTTTCTAACATATAATTAAATGTTATTATGATAATTTAATGAACTAAATTTATCTCTTATTCTATCAAGTAGGAAGTGAAACTGTCAATCATGTGTATGGCGGACTACCGCCCCCAAAAACCAATGTAAGTCATTTCCATCGCTTCCTCTCATGGATGGATATAATAATGGATTTAATATATTTATATAATATTTATGAAATAATTATAAGTATTTAGTTATAATATCACATAAACCTTCTTAATTACCATTTCAAGGGAATACAATAACATCACTCATGTGTACGGCGGACTACTACCTCGTGAAGCGATGTGTTTCGTTATTCATGTATACATTACATGGAAGGTAATAAGGATGGTTTAATGAAAATTTGTTATATATATAAAATATAATTTAATTTTTAAAGGAAATATATTATTTATTTTTTCTTTGTTTCAGTTGTCTATAAAATGGAAACAA
Organism: Viscum album; assembly: GCA_963277665.1. Classification (NCBI taxonomy): domain Eukaryota; kingdom Viridiplantae; phylum Streptophyta; class Magnoliopsida; order Santalales; family Viscaceae; genus Viscum; species Viscum album. The sequence goes on from OY728140.1 coordinate 351,333,798, forward strand.
CATTCATGTGTATGTACGACCTACCATCTCTATGAATGGTATCATTCATTTTAATTCCCTAAAATTAATGGATTACAATAAATAAATATATAATTAATATATATTTTTATATTAGTTAAAATTATGGAGATTATTTAATAATGATAAAAGTAAAATGACCAAAAATTCTAAACCAAAACATACAAGAAGAACAAAGTAGTTAAGACCCGAAACATAATTTTAACAAGAAGTTGTTAGTAAATGAGTAATAAAATATCATAATTAAATAATATATTTTATGATACATATGTGTATGGTTCTTTAATATATTTATAATATACTTATATTTATTATAAAGTAGGTTGGAATTTGTACGAAGGAACCCAAGACTTAAGATAAGGTATTTCCAGTCTTTCTTTCATTTATGTGAAACATATGACATCTTCACCATTGGTTTATTTTGTGTTGTGTATATAATACCCATTTTAATTATTATATCATGATTATACTTATTTTTATTATATTTAAATTTAAATTTTATGTTATTTTCTAATGGTTCTTATGATTAAAATTTTACCAAAGTAGTAAGGGACTTTCATCTCACTTTTATTTATGTGGGAAACATACCTTATATACCACTTATTTATTTTTTTTGGTTTATACACTAATCAAGAAATGTGTTTTATGATACTTATAAAAATAATTGTATTATATACATATAAATATAATGTTCTTGTTTTTATGGGATTTATGATTCAAAAGATAGAAAATTGGTAAAGGTTTAATGTTGCAATCTCATTGTTTATCATGATTGTTTTTGATATGCTTCCAATGATGAGATATTATGATCTACCATTTAGGAAACTCATGAATTTTCTTATACTATAATTATTTATTTAAATCTCATTTATTCCTTTAATTTTAGTCATTTTATCCACTCAATATTCCAAATAATGGTTTTAATGAAAAATCGATTTTATTTATCTCTTTGGTCAAAAACCCTTTTTCTTCCATGTCCATATTTTCCAAAAATGTTTTGAATAAAGTTTTTACTATTATAAAATTATCTTATAAATAAATTTTTACCCATGTTTTAAATTTTACAAAATTTTCTAAAAGTAATCTTCATTTAATTTTCTAAATAAGTCCCTTTTGGATTTTACTAAAAATGTGAAAGGAATCTCCATTTTAATGTGTGTGACAGGAAAAAAAACTTCCCACCATCATGACTAACAAATGTTTTAAAGATTAAATTATAATTTACAAATTTTATTTTAAAATAAAATGTTTTCTCTAATATTTGGAATGTTTTTATATTTTAAATAAGTGAATTCTAAGTATAAAGGATATTTTCCTTAAAAAATTTCTAAGGTATCTTTCCAAATCATATTTCATCAAAGAAAACAACATTTGGTGTTCATTTTGTTTTAATTGTAATATTATCTAATTTTAATACCCTTATTCTTTATCTGGATGCTTTATATTATGGTATTTTGATGAAACCCATTCATTTTCCATGGGTTACGCTATAATTAATTGATGAGATATTTATGAAACCTATTTTTTTATGGGTTATGCTATTATGAAATGTTTATGAAAAACATTTCATGTATATGGATTATGCTATGATGAATTTTTTATGAAACCCATTTTAATTTTATTCGTTGTTCTATAATTAAATTTTGGTGAAACCCATTTCATTTCTATGTGTTATATTATTATTAAATGTTTATGAACCCTATATTATTTCAATAGGTTATGATATGGTGAATTTTTTATGATCATGTGGTACACAAATTTAAGGATTATGTGAATAGTGGGACCTATATCTCCCTCAAATGAATTTTTTATGGTTTTATATCTCATGATATAATAATGTGAAACAATACGATGTGCTTGATCCTATATGGGGAACAAGACAATGTTCTTGATCCACTGTGGTAAATAGGTGATCGTTCCTGATCCATTATGTAATGGGAAATAAGTGTTGATGATTAATCAGCTGTTATTTGATGGTCTTGGATGTTAACCTTGAAATATTAAATGGTTATTATACTTATGATGGATCCACACTTATATGACATGAACTTATGTTTCATTATTTATTTATGATGATTTCTCACTCTTATGATTAATGAATTTTTAAATGATAATATTTTATACCATGAATAATGTTTACTATAAATTATAGATTTGGTGTGAAATTTTTAAGTTATATTCATGATCTCATACTCTTATTATTATCTTATGAATTCATATGATCATTTATTAATCTCTCATGTATTTACCCTTACTGGTCATCTAAGTTCATCCTTTCTAATATTTCTTTTTCCTAACTTATGAAGAAAAGTTTTAAGTAGGGTATTTCTATAAAGATTACAAATTGAGAAGATATTTTTGGGAGATGTTGGATATATTTCATGAAATAAGAAGACTGTGTATCTGGTCTACAAATACACAAAATCTTTATGGTCCTTGGGTGATATTTTGTGAACTATATTTAATATTTCTCTATTAAGATGTAATATATTTTTATGAAAAGCTTGGGTCATTATAGTTGATATCAGTGTAAGTGTATAGTTAACCTTTGTAAACTAGGATGATAAAAATTTATTGAGATCCCTAGGGATATATATGTATAAGTATATTTCTAATGATGTGTCTAAGGATAAGTCAAGGTATAGGAAAATTTCCAAGAATTTTGGTGAATGATAGAGTGATTGGTTTCTAAGAAATTAAATCCTTGACTGGATACTATAAGTGGATTTAGATCTAGCATAGTTTTACCTATGGGTAATAACTATGAAATTGGTGCATTGAGTTGGATTCAATTTTCACTTGGTGTATGAAAACAGGCCCTATTGTACACCTAGTTTGATACTCTCAGAGGATATGTTTTGGAAATCCACAAATAGTTTATGAACCATCATGAATGACTTGAATAGATGATGACCATGAATGGATTAAGGTTAAAACTAAGGTGACATATATTGAAAAGATGGTGTCGTGATTAATAAATCCCATGAATTCTTTTCATGATTATTTGGTTTCCACAAATGTTTTTTATAACTCATACTATGATTTTTTTAATCAATGGAGGGAACTAGAATGAATTGGGTTAGGATTCAATGTGATAGAAAATGTGTTGATGAGAAACCAAATGGGGTGATGGAAAGAGTCAAGGATATTTTGATTATGCATAATCAGTTATCATTATATATGTTTAACAATATTCACCTCAAACAAATATCGAACTCACCAAAGAATAGAAGGATGGAAATTTTTGAGAACTTGGGTGGTAGAGACCATGTAAGAAAGAATATTAAATTTTCTACATGTTGAGAATATGGGAAGAATAAATCAATAGAATGTATTAAAGGGATAATAATATGTTTTATGTGTGGATAATATTGTCATATAGTAAGTAATTTCTAGGGAATAATGAAATTTTTAGTAAACACAATGGATCAGAATAATGGTTTCCTCAAGGAATCATCAATGATGAAATTTTTAAATGTTGAAAGTATAGAAATTATGAAAATCGATGTCCTAGGGTGTATGATCAAGAAGTTTAATAACAAGGTTTCACAAGTAAATGGTTTTTAATTGATTATGAAGATACTACAAATGAAATATAAAAGGAATGAGGTATTAAGGAATAAGATGATGAAGCCTAGTTAATGGTTCAAGAATTAAGTAGAATAATTGAAGTTTTTATGTATGTGAATTCAAGAATTATGATATATGAGTTTTGAAATATATGAGGATTGTTCTCTAGAATTTTTCAATTAAGGATTTTCAATAATATGTTAAATGGTAATAATGACCTAGAAAAGTGATTTACTTTCCTGGTTATATTTTATAGAAAACATGTGATTAAGGTAAATATAACCCTTAATAAGTTCCTAATGTTGTGTTAATGGAGTTTAGTTTATATAAATAGATAATTTATGTTAATAAAGTTAATTGGATAGTATTGATGAAAATGGGACCGATTAATGATTTGATAAAAAGTGTGAAATATTATCATTGATGGAGTTTATAGATTTTTTGATTTATATAATATATTTAGTAATCTGTGGTTTTATTTATGGAATGAATAAGCAAGTATTTTTTCATTGATATTTTATGGTAGTTCTAGTTATTAACATGTTTTAGAAGAATTCATGACCAAAGTTTCACATATGTGGCATGTGACAATTAAAACCTACTTTATGATATTTAGGGGATTAATATTAGGTTGGTCATGGAAATTTAGTGAATTTTTTAAAAAAAATGAATTTTGGAAGGGTATTAAGGCTGACCATTTATGCAATTTTTTTAGTTGAACTTTGGATAAGGTTTTAGAGATTAACATATTATTTTATCATATGAAGATTAATCCATACTGTATAACTTTTTGTAACCATTTTGGTTTTGATGATAACTATATATTGAAGTAATTACTTATCATTCTATTATGGATCTTTTGATTTGTTATTGCTTCGGGTATAAAAAATCATCTTCAGTTTTTGGGGTAAGTGATGATGTGGATATTGATCGAATCATATCCAAAGGATGGGATTGTGCTTATGAAATGTAAATAAATAGTGTAAGTTAATTTTATCATATTCTATTTCATAATAGTAAAAAATTACATCAAATTTAGGAAAAAATGATCTTAATACAAAAAATTGTCTTATTACTTTCATTTTTATTGAATCAATGGTCTTTTAAAAAATAAAATATTTATGGATTTGTAGTGGTTAAATTTCTTGTGACCACTATCACTCTCTACTAATCATTAGTCATTAGTATTATATTCCATGTCCATATCTTCACTACCCACAAATGTTATCCTATTTGGAAACCTTGTCATATGTTTTCCCAGATTACCTTCCATAATTTATTTTCCCACTTTTGAAGAGAACGTTTTATTAACACTTTTTATGATGTGGGTTTTCTAAAAAGAAATTTTCAAATGTAAAACCATTTATTTTCAATGTAAATTTCAAATTTTTATGACACAATTTATTTAATGGGTATAATATAGAAAAAATTTAGGAAGGGGCATACACACAGTTAGGCCACACGGTTTGGGAAATCATGTACCAACTATGTGAAACATATATGTTAAAATTGCAGACATCCTTGCATGGGTGAGTGACCCACTTCACACGGTTAGATAAAACCATGAACCCTATTATAGTCCCCTTTATAGAATTACATGATTTAAAAAACCATGTGGCCCGCCTCGCATGGTTTAAAATAACCATGTGACAAGACTTTTTCTCCCAAAAATCCAATTTCTGAGATTTGAAAAATCATCGGACACCCCTGGGAACTCCATTAACTCATTATCATCCATTTTATATCCATAAAATAAATTTATATCCAAATAAAAAGGATCTATATTTGAGTAAAAACCTAGTTCTTACATATATTCCCTCTTGTCAGGTCATATGAACTTATCATCATATCAAATGGTTTCCACCAATGATCCTGTTGAAACCATCACCAAACCCTAGTTATAACTAAACTAAAATCATAATACATTAATGATAAACTAAATTAGTGGAGATAAGAAGATAATGTGACATAGAATCACCATTGAAATTAAAAAAACAATCCCTAACCAAATGGGATTGAAGGTGGGGTATGTTAGGGAATATTTTTCCAAGAAATGACCTTTATCGAGACCCCCCCCCCCATTAAATTGTGAGGCACCCGGACTTGGAAAATATGAGGTATCACCTGATTAAAAGAACACATCCATTCACCATTAACGGTGTGAAATAGGAGGTTCACACTATGAATCTCTGTATCTTAAAAAACATGGAATGAACCCCTAGTTCATGACTTGAATAACCCAAGGTAGAAGGCTCCTCCCTCCGCCAACTCACTTCATGGTGTGACCAGCACCCAAAACATCATGAATTGCTATAAGATCCAAGATTTGATCCCATAAGACACCCCTACCCTTATCTAGTTATCACTGAATCATCTTCACTACTAATCAGGCCTTTTTCTATATCCAAGAACATCTTCTTAGGAAATTATAACCTTTGAAATTCTGTTTTGAATCCCATTTCTCAAAACTCCCCTCACAAAAATCAAAGATTAAATTAATATTGAAATACATAACTTATAAAGGACTGATGTTTAACATAATAACTCTTAGTTTCACCTTAATACTTGTTTTCCCTATATAATATAATCCATGGGTACTCTTATTTAGTAATAACTACCCGGTTTGATAATCAATGTCATAATAAGTGTATTCATTAGAAGGAATCTAAAACATATTATTTAAGTAGATTTAATATCACTATCTTATCTCATGTTATTCACATTAAATGTATGCATGAATTTTAATATTTAGTTTTGAATCCATATTCCTTCGAAAAAATCAATATGTTCAAACCATATTGATTTGTAACTATTTACACAACCCATAGTTTGAGTTACTGACCCAAATTAATGGAAAACTATATAAATACATATACAAATGAATCCCATGTATAATTTATATGAAACCCTGTCATGGAATGCATTAGAATCATATAAAATAAATAATCCCCAAAATCATAAGCATAGAGAGACTGATGTCTAAACCACACTTATTTAGGGAAGGAATAAGTCTCTAAGATAATGAGTTGTCTGACCCAAAGTCCCTCTACCCATGTTTCATTACTTAAGAGAGATTTTAATTCCATTATAATTCTGAAACCTAATATGTATAAATGATAATTAATAAATAAATTCATGCTCATATCCAAGTATAATTAAAATTCAAGGTGAAAGAAAACAGAATCATTTATTATACCTTGCATGTAACTTCATAAATACATGTATGATAATTAAAAGAATCAATTTAAAACACATTTAAATTAAATTATTCATAAAAATTCATAATATAAATTTTATATTAATGAATATTTAATTAGTAAATAAACTAAATAAATAAAAAAAAATTAAATATTTAAACATGATATATATAATTATGAATAATTCATAAATAAAAAATTTAGGAACGCTTAAAAATTAAGGCTTGGAAAAACATGAAAAATTCAATTTTTTCCATTTTGAACATTTTATAATATCATTAACATGATATTAATATGAAATTCCTCATATTCCAAAATTTGAGATATTTTCTGAACACTTTTATTATTGAATAATAAACATTTCATATTTTATGTAAACAATTTACATAAATTAAATATCACATTTTGATTTTATTTAATCCTTGGATGAAATAATCAACCAAAACTCTATTTAGAATAGTCTAAACAATTTCCAAATAATATATTAACATAAAAATTTTATATTTACATTTATGAATTATTCATAAATTTATATAAACACTTAAATTTTAACTTATTTTAATTTTAAAAAAAATTATAAATTATTCACCATGTAAATTAGCTTTAAACCATGACACATCCACTAAAAATATTTAGTTTAGTTTAAATCCCCCTCAAATTTGGACTCATAGGGATAATAATAATTAAAAAATAAGGAATTTTATAAAAAAAATAAATTTCGTTAAAATTTCATTCAAAATGGAATATACCATAGTGTAAAGAATTTTATTTTGGACCTATAAATACACCAAACACCAAATCCATTTTGGTAAGCATTTTATGTTATCCTAGGTGTTTTTCTATGTTGTCTAGGGTTAACCTTTATCCATTTCAGGTGAAACTATTTCACCAGGCCTAGGAGTTTTCAAGAATCCATTTAAAGGATTTCCCCACTATATTAAAAAAATTATTTTAAGTTTTAATGTGGTAATGTGAATAATATTTTTTAGATTCACTATTTCATTAAAATCCTCATGGTAGAGTTGAACGACATCATTATGTATGCTAGAAAAAACATAAATAATCATCATACAACACTCTGTTTTCCACGAGTTTCCATTGATTCCCGTAATGCATTTTTTCATACACTATGTCATGGTATTGAAATACTAAATAAATAAAATGTACATTTTGGAATCACTCGTGTTAGGGTATTCTAACAATAATAAATAAAATTCTAATTTCATATAACTCTTATGGTGTGGTACTTTTATTTGAAAACCCATAAAAAGAGTTTCACCTAAATCAATCTTGTGGCACCAGGAGAACCCATCTTCTAGTTTATTTTTCCATATGAAAATCAAACCAAACATTGATAAGACTATATAAAATAACATTTAAGGGTTTCAAAGTTATGTTTAACATCTAAAATTTATTGAAAGAACCACTCAAAAACACTATTAAAACTAGAATTTATCTATACATTTAGAATGATTAATAAATTAAATAAATACGTATTCCTTTCACCTTAACGATACAGACTATCTAAGATTCAAACTATAAATAGATCAATATCACTATGAAGAAATCCAAGGTTTCATCCCTGTTATGGAATCCATTGATTATGTAAATCACTCGACTCCAAGGTAGGACCTATCTCAACACTATAATATTCTGAACACCTATTTAAAATCATGAGAGGTATGAGAGATATAGAGTATCTTAAACAAGGAGTTTCATGACATATACTTTCCCTAGAATTCCCAAAAACATCCAAAACAAAGATCCAACTTATATATCCATCAATGGATACCCTTTAGACACCAAAAATTTGGATATATTAAATAGAGTTTTTTCTTAAACACTTTATGATTTACAACTATTTTAACTCTTAGATATTCATTTATGATTAATATTTTATCATTTAAATTATTAATATGAGACTTTAAAACTCCTCTAATAATCCTTATATAAAGATATAATCAAGAATGATAGCAGGGAGTGTAAGATTATATAATATTCATGTGACATTTTATATCATATAAACTTTCATAAAGATAACTATGAAGTGGTGACACTCACTAGTTATGGTATATCCCAAGGCAGACCATGACATTGTCTAAACTACCATGTTGTTCTAGTTCCTTTAATGCATGATTCAAGTAGTTTTTACCTTATACTATCCACTTATTACAGTTTTTTAGTTTTTTATTAAAATGAGAAATTATAAATTATAAACTTTATAACTCATTGGAATTAAATAACACCCTATAGGTATTAGTGGCCTTCATTGTTTTAATGTCCTTCAGATTTATTCTTGTGACCTGGTTTTCATAAACATGGAGAATGAATTTAGGTGATGAAACATTGGTGGATATTGTAGTGGAAATCAATGTAGAGACCCGTATCTTGACGTACATGGACATTACATTACTTTTGCGGAATACTTAGTACATAACAAAAACACATATACAAGGATCGTAATAGTTTAGTGTCTTTGGAAACTCGGAACGTAATCCTCTAATCCTGGTGAAAGATCTTCAATATCTCCCATAAAGATCTTCTTTTTTTTACCTAAAACCTTTCTTTATATCCTGGGGAAAAGAAAACATAAAAGGGTGAGCTCAAATGCTCAGTAAGGGTAAACAAAAGAAATATCAATCACATCATATACATAAGAACAAAGCTTTTGGAAATCATAACCTGCAAAAGAGTTCATAATATCATAACATGGGATAAATCATAGAAGTGAAATGTAATCCCAATAATCATAACTTAAAACATGAAACTTTGTGGCATTCACACATAATCAGGGAAAATCATTTCTTGTTAGTCATGACTCATTGCCAAGACTATCTTAGTGGACAAAGTCCCTTTCTGAATCGAGTAACCCTCGTTCCAGTCCTGTTTCACTGAACCGGTATAACCTACCGTTCCAGCCATGTCTATCTCATGAGATATAAAATCTTTACCCAATGCATTGGAGGGAGATATAGGTCCCACCCATCTCATAATGATATCATTCTTATGTGTGCCACAAAATCATAAATCATACATCATTTCATAACCCATGTAGTAAAAATGGGATTCGTAAACATCGTGACATAATAAAACAATTCATATAAGATAAAGGAATTCATAAAAATAATTCCATCACAACATAACCAAATCAATGTAATAATAGGGATAGAAACAGAACCCTATGTTATCTTAGATGGAAAATAATTTTGATAAAATACTTGAAATGAATTCTTGAGGAAAATATCCTTTCTTCTTCAAAATCAATTTCTTTTCACAAAACGTCATGCAATTTTAAAAGAAAGATATTTTATTGAAAATAGTCATGAAATCTTTTGGAGGAAGCTTCATGAAAATAAGGCTTTATAAAACCGTAAAAATCCGTTCGTGCCGTATAAGTTAAAAAAACATTCTTCTTGTACTTTTGTCGGAAAAGTCAAAAATTACCTCGTATGAAAAACGACAAAAGATTCCTTTCATATCTTTTACTAAAAACTCATCGAAGGGTAAAAATGGATTTAAACCATTGTAGGTGGATGGAAATAATATTACATATTGATGAAACATGGATTTGGATGAAAAAATACACCCCAGTAAATACTTACGAATAAACAATCTCGGATAAAAATGAGATTGTGATATTTCCCTTACCTTAGGTCCAATTTGCTTCGTATGTGTCCGAACCTCCTGTATAATGATTTAAATAATGTCATTGACTTATTACAGAATCATATTCATTGTTATGATATCATATATGGTTCACTTATGACATTATATTACCCGTTCTTTTGTAAATTCCATGTTAAAGAAGCGTTTTGGGTAAAATCGTTTCATTTATCGTAGGTGTTTTGACTTGTTGTTCTTGACATCATTATTACTTATATCATGATTTACTTACTTCCAGAATATAAAATATGATTTATATATCATATATATTCAGTATATATATATATAATAGATAGATAAATAAAATGAAAAACACCGTTCATGGAGACGGTAGTCCGTACGTACGCATGAACGCTGTTTTTCTTTCCTTATTGTCTTGAAATGGAAGTAAGTAGATGACATACATATGTATATATATACATAAATCCAGTAGCTTTATAATGTCATACATTTCATTATTATTTCTTATATATACATTATAATCATTCTTAAATGGTTAACATGGAGAATGAATCTCATCGCGTCGTGGAGACGGTAGTCCGTACGTACGCACGAGCGATGATATCATTTCTATAAATATTGAATTGAATTGGAGTGGATTATACAATATATCAGAATCAATATGATGTTGTAATAACTATGTATATTTATTCTTTACACCATTATACCCATCCATGTAAGGTGGTGGTGGAAAATAGATTACACCACGGCGTGGAGACGGTATTCCGTACGTACGCACGTGCGGTGATTTCTTTTTCCGTAGGATGGATAGATGGTGAAATAGGGTTGTTTCATACTTATAATAACATATCAGTATATGAGTGATACTGATGTTATTACTTCATAATGAAACAACCTAAGAAGAAGAAGTGGAAGAAGAAATAAAGATGAAAGAATTGGTAACGGTAATTACCTCTTCTTTGAAGCGCCTCTTTGAGACCTCCTCTTAGGGCACTAGAATTGGTCTTTGAGGAAGACCAGAACCTCTAGGATGTTTCTAGGGAAGTGGAGAAGAGATTTTGGCAGGGGTTGGCCGAGCTTGAGTGCTCAAATTTGTGTGAGGAGGAGGGGGAGGAGGTGTCCTTTTATAGGGGAGGAGAGGGGCACCTTAGGAATATCTCAAAATATTATTTTATATTAAAGTCAAAATCGGTTTATAATGGTTCTAAAGGGTCTTATTTCGAAGCTAAAGTGGGGATGAGTCGAAATCCTATCAACCAATAGAATTTAGACAAGTTTAGGATATTATTTTAACCTTATCAATTATATTTGACTCTAAGTTAAATAATTTAACTTTTACCATGTCTTTTTGTTTTCTTTCACTATATGGTTAATACACTTACTATAACATGCCAAACGAACCCCAAATTGTTTATTATTAATATATATATCCTTATCTAAGTCATTTGGCCGAACCTTAGATTCTTAGGAATACAATAACAATTAATAATATAATATTTGATTTAAAAACTATTTTGTGTCAATTTTGACACTATTTGATATATGATTTTTGTGAAAGTCATAACAGAATTAAATGTTCGAACCAAGTTGATTAAATCAACATTAATATATCATAGTAACCTAGAAAATTAGTGGAATTCATAAAAAATCTCAAATTACATTTATTTTGGTGTTTATAACATCCATTATGTCAATATTTCATTAATAAGATAATTACTGCATCATCGTTGTGTCATAAATAAATTAAATTATTTGATGTCTAAAAATTACAAATAAAATACCATCATGTAGGAAATCTTTTTAGCTTTATAATGAATATTTACAATCGAATTTATCTTATGTATAACCCCATATTAAAAATGATTTACTTATTAAACTTTGATTTTAACTATTTTAACCTTTCTTTAAATAAATTAATAATAAATGTCCTAATCTAATCCAAGTGGGCCTAAATGGTCATACTTTATTCCTAAGTTTGTTTTTGGTCGAATTACACTTGTCCAATAGAATTAGGACATGTGTTAGGGTAATAGTAATATCATATTTACCCTTAGTTACCCTATTTACTATTAACCGCGGTAAAAAAAGTAAAAAGTTACTATTCACCAAAAAATTATTTTCATCTCATTGAACCACATTTTAGTCCTTGATATTAACCGTGTCTCTCGGATTTTCGAAATTCCATTCACAGAAGTGGCAAAATTAAGTTTTATGAAAAATTAAGTTTTTTTAACTACCACTTAGTAGTTTCACTATTCATCAAAAATTGATGTTTTTCAGAACAATGCCAAAATTTCATCCTAAGCTATATTTCATATTCCGAATTCAAAAATGAAATCTATTTTACCAAATTCATAACATAGAAGTTGCATTAATTAATTTTATAATTAAATCCTGCTGTTAAAATAAATAGCGTGTTTTTAGGAAACAATATATATCAAAAGATTGACACTTGATTATGTCTGGTTTAAATGTGAAATTACAACCAATGACCAACATTGTATTAAATAGTAAAAATATATTCTAAATATACTTTAAAACCACTCAAATTAATAATTTATCACTATTAATTATTTCGATTAAAAAAGTTGTTTTTAATTATAATTTAGTAATTTTCACTATTCATCAGAATATGAAAGTTATCCGAAAAGTACCAAAATTTCACCTTAGGCTAAATTCGATACTCCGAATCCAAGAATTAAGTTCATTTTGAAAAATAAGATTTACAGAATTTTAAAAAGTGGTTATTACTATTCATAACGGCTAGTTTTAATAATATTTTAATAGCATATCGTTGTTTAGTGAAACTCGGTATTGCGTATTACACACGCTATCGAGGAAGGTCGCGATTGCGTGTAATGCAAGGCAAGTCAAGGATGCGTGTTGTGAAAGCTCCTTTTGGTTTAGCGTACAACACAAGACATTAATAAAATTAAAAAGAATATTTTTTATAAAATCTTGGGCTGTTACATTCTACCCCCCTTAAAATGAATTTCGCCCTCGAAATTCGTCGGGGTTATAAATGGTTTACTATTTGAAAGTTTCTTTAATAGAAACCCACATCGTAAAAAGGAATATCAAAACCAATCTTTAAAAACAAAAGTATGAAACATAACGGTTACCCAAATAAACTAATCATTGGGTTTCCACATAGGTGAAAATATGGATATGGAAGAGAAATCTAACCATCATGTTCTGATGGAGAGTGGTAGAGAACATGGCTATGGAAAAGCCAATAATCACAAATCCATAAATTTGTGACGATCTAAGGTACCATCCGATTCATCAGGTATAAGATCACTAGGACAACATTTTTGGTTTTCAAGATCATTTCCCTAAAGTTGAAAATTTGAATTAGAATAAATACTTTCTTTATTTTGGTACAATCTCACTATTGTTCGTGCCTTTAACAATTTCCACTTCATCTCTTAAATAAATGAAGTTGAATTTGTTATTCATGAAGTGTTAGCAGATCATGTGATAGAATGATAGGTCATTCCATCTGTCTCAAACAAAAGGTTAGCAAAACTTATATACATAAGTCGATCTATAGTGAGATTAATCATATATGGTTCCTAAAATGGACTTATACTTAATATATCATACTGCTTAATATAATAAAACTAGTTTCTACTAAACAGGGACTTCTTGGAGGTCAGTGGTAGGCGATAAAGGTCAGTCGCACTTCGGTTGTGGGTTCGATTCCCACAGCCTTGTCCGAAGCGATGGGCTGTCGCCCGTCCTGCAGGTTGTCCTTTTTCTAAAACTATATTACTATAACATCCCATCAAAAATATCGAAAATCTTCTATACTTAAACAATACTAACTTATGTCCAACATAATCCATTCCAATCTTTAGGCTTATCCATAATACTACAGTCCATTCTCATAACATAGTGAAAACGATTACCAGAGATTTAACACCATCGTCGATCCCCATATATCATAAGATATGTTTTGTTGGTCACATTCCAAAAATTCAAAGTGCTTAATCATGTATTCTCTTGAATACCTTAGTCAAAACATGAATGCAGTTAAAAGTAAACACTTTCCACATACCAAAAATCCTCAAAATTCTATATACTCAAACCATGATATCACTTAGTCCTTATATCAATCATGAGCTCATGAATACTGTCAAATATTTAATTTTCTCGTTTCCCTTCATTATGCGCATATCATTCTTTTTCCAAAAATATCTCAATCACTTTGCATACCACATTAAACCAACACATAAATATTCCAATACACCATAAAAGTACCTCAACAACATTATTCTTGAATACCAATACATAAACACTTCAGTCCATCCACTTCAATGATTGTCCTGGAATAAGTCCTTCCTTGATTTAGAAGTAACTTTTTAGGTCAGGGCATTGAGTTGGGTAATGCCCATGTTCTCCACAAATAAGACATTGAACTCCATAACATTCTGTCACTCTATGACCCTTTTCTCCACACAGATAACATCGGTCCCTCCATTTGAGGTATTCCTCAAGGTTCTTCTTCCCTTCTTTAGAAATCTCAATCTTCCTTTCTTTATGCTCCTCAACATGCGAACATGCATAATAGTTTATCTTAATCTTCTTTGATGAATTAGTCATACCTCTAAATTTCACCTTGTTAATCATATATCGTGATGACTAATTCGGCATAATCACAATATCTTTATCTTTAAGCATTACACAATTTTGTTGCTCATAGTCACCAATTTGTCCATTGGATTCAATGTTAACCGAATTCCTTCTGGTTCCCTCCATTAACTAAAACACAAAAAGAATCTTGTGAGAGGCAAAAATCATGCTAGGGAAAACAACATAATAAAGGGGGAGCACCCTCAATATCTAAAATCTTAGGTTAAATTCTATGATCGTTACCATAGTTCTAGGACTGTATCCTATACGTATACTTATCCTTAAGGACATCCCTAGACATACCTTAGAAATATCTCTAGGGATCTCACTAACGTTTTCGCATCCTAGTTTCCAAAGGTTGACTAAACCTTTCCTCTGATACCAACTGTAGAGACCCGTATCTTGACGTACATGGACATTACATTACTTTTGCGGAATACTTAGTACATAACAAAAACACATATACAAGGATCGTAATAGTTTAGTGTCTTTGGAAACTCGGAACGTAATCCTCTAATCCTGGTGAAAGATCTTCAATATCTCCCATAAAGATCTTCTTTTTTTTACCTAAAACCTTTCTTTATATCCTGGGGAAAAGAAAACATAAAAGGGTGAGCTCAAATGCTCAGTAAGGGTAAACAAAAGAAATATCAATCACATCATATACATAAGAACAAAGCTTTTGGAAATCATAACCTGCAAAAGAGTTCATAATATCATAACATGGGATAAATCATAGAAGTGAAATGTAATCCCAATAATCATAACTTAAAACATGAAACTTTGTGGCATTCACACATAATCAGGGAAAATCATTTCTTGTTAGTCATGACTCATTGCCAAGACTATCTTAGTGGACAAAGTCCCTTTCTGAATCGAGTAACCCTCGTTCCAGTCCTGTTTCACTGAACCGGTATAACCTACCGTTCCAGCCATGTCTATCTCATGAGATATAAAATCTTTACCCAATGCATTGGAGGGAGATATAGGTCCCACCCATCTCATAATGATATCATTCTTATGTGTGCCACAAAATCATAAATCATACATCATTTCATAACCCATGTAGTAAAAATGGGATTCGTAAACATCGTGACATCATAAAACAATTCATATAAGATAAAGGAATTCATAAAAATAATTCCATCACAACATAACCAAATCAATGTAATAATAGGGATAGAAACAGAACCCTATGTTATCTTAGATGGAAAATAATTTTGATAAAATACTTGAAATGAATTCTTGAGGAAAATATCCTTTCTTCTTCAAAATCAATTTCTTTTCACAAAACGTCATGCAATTTTAAAAGAAATATATTTTATTGAAAATAGTCATGAAATCTTTTGGAGGAAACTTCATGAAAATAAGGCTTTATAAAATCGTAAAAATCCGTTCGTGCCGTATAAGTTAAAAAAACATTCTTCTTGTACTTTTGTCGGAAAAGTCAAAAATTACCTCGTATGAAAAACGACAAAAGATTCCTTTCATATCTTTTACTAAAAACTCATCGAAGGGTAAAAATGGATTTAAACCATTGTAGGTGGATGGAAATAATATTACATATTGATGAAACATGGATTTGGATGAAAAAATACACCCCAGTAAATACTTACGAATAAACAATCTCGGATAAAAATGAGATTGTGATATTTCCCTTACCTTAGGTCCAATTTGCTTCGTATGTGTCCGAACCTCCTGTATAATGATTTAAATAATGTCATTGACTTATTACAGAATCATATTCATTGTTATGATATCATATATGGTTCACTTATGACATTATATTACCCGTTCTTTTGTAAATTCCATGTTAAAGAAGCGTTTTGGGTAAAATCGTTTCATTTATCGTAGGTGTTTTGACTTGTTGTTCTTGACATCATTATTACTTATATCATGATTTACTTACTTCCAGAATATAAAATATGATTTATATATCATATATATTCAGTATATATATATATATAATAGATAGATAAATAAAATGAAAAACACCGTTCATGGAGACGGTAGTCCGTACGTACGCATGAACGCTGTTTTTCTTTCCTTATTGTCTTGAAATGGAAGTAAGTAGATGACATACATATGTATATATATACATAAATCCAGTAGCTTTATAATGTCATACATTTCATTATTATTTCTTATATATACATTATAATCATTCTTAAATGGTTAACATGGAGAATGAATCTCATCGCGTCGTGGAGACGGTAGTCCGTACGTACGCACGAGCGATGATATCATTTCTATAAATATTGAATTGAATTGGAGTGGATTATACAATATATCAGAATCAATATGATGTTGTAATAACTATGTATAGTTATTCTTTACACCATTATACCCATCCATGTAAGGTGGTGGTGGAAAATAGATTACACCACGGCGTGGAGACGGTATTCCGTACGTACGCACGTGCGGTGATTTCTTTTTCCGTAGGATGGATAGATGGTGAAATAGGGTTGTTTCATACTTATAATAACATATCAGTATATGAGTGATACTGATGTTATTACTTCATAATGAAACAACCTAAGAAGAAGAAGTGGAAGAAGAAATAAAGATGAAAGAATTGGTAACGGTAATTACCTCTTCTTTGAAACGCCTCTTTGAGACCTCCTCTTAGGGCACTAGAATTGGTCTTTGAGGAAGACCAGAACCTCTAGGATGTTTCTAGGGAAGTGGAGAAGATATTTTGGCAGGGGTTGGCCGAGCTTGAGTGCTCAAATTTGTGTGAGGAGGAGGGGTAGGAGGTGTCCTTTTATAGGGGAGGAGAGGGGTACCTTAGGAATATCTCAAAATATTATTTTATATTAAAGTCAAAATCGGTTTATAATGGTTCCAAAGGGTCTTATTTCGAAGCTAAAGTGGGGATGGGTCGAAATCCTATCAACCAATAGAATTTAGACAAGTTTAGGATATTATTTTAGCCTTATCAATTATATTTAACTCTAAGTTAAATAATTTAACTTTTACCATGTCTTTTTGTTTTCTTTCACTATATGGTTAATACACTTACTATAACATGCCAAACGAACCCCAAATTGTTTATTATTAATATATATATCCTTATCTAAGTCATTTGGCCGAACCTTATATTTTTAGGAATACAATAACAATTAATAATATAATATTTGATTTAAAAACTATTTTGTGTCAATTTTGACACTATTTGATATATGATTTTTGTGAAAGTCATAACAGAATTAAATGTTCGAACCAAGTCGATTAAATCAACATTAATATATCATAGTAACCTAGAAAATTAGTGGAATTCATAAAAAACCTCAAATTACATTTATTTTGGTGTTTATAACATCAATTATGTCAATATTTCATTAATAAGATAATTACTGCATCATCGTTGTGTCATAAATAAATTAAATTATTTGATGTCTAAAAATTAAAAATAAAATACCATCATGTAGGAAATCTTTTTAGCTTTATAATGAATATTTACAATCGAATTTATCTTATGTATAACCCCATATTAAAAATGATTTACTTATTAAACTTTGATTTTAACTATTTTAACCTTTCTTTAAATAAATTAATAATAAATGTCCTAATCTAATCCAAGTGGGCCTAAATGGTCATATTTTATTCCTAAGTTTGTTTTTGGTCGAATTACACTTGTCCAATAGAATTAGGACATGTGTTAGGGTAATAGTAATATCATATTTACCCTTAGTTACCCTATTTACTATTAACCGCGGTAAAAAAAGTAAAAAGTTACTATTCACCAAAAAATTATTTTCATCTCATTGAACCACATTTTAGTCCTTGATATTAACCGTGTCTCTCGGATTTTCGAAATTCCATTCACAGAAGCGGCAAAATTAAGTTTTATGAAAAATTAAGTTTTTTTAACTACCACTTAGTAGTTTCACTATTCATCAAAAATTGATGTTTTTCAGAACAATGCCAAAATTTCATCCTAAGCTATATTTCATATTCCGAATTCAAAAATTAAATCTATTTTACCAAATTCATAACATAGAAGTTGCATTAATTAATTTTATAATTAAATCCTGCTGTTAAAATAAATAGCGTGTTTTTAGGAAACAATATATATCAAAAGATTGACACTTGATTATGTCTGGTTTAAATGTGAAATTACAACCAATGACCAACATTGTATTAAATAGTAAAAATATATTCTAAATATACTTTAAAACCACTCAAATTAATAATTTATCACTATTAATTATTTCGATTAAAAAAGTTGTTTTTAATTATAATTTAGTAATTTTCACTATTCATCAGAATATGAAAGTTATCCGAAAAGTACCAAAATTTCACCTTAGGCTAAATTTGATACTCCGAATCCAAGAATGAAGTTCATTTTGAAAAATAAGATTTATAGAATTTTAAAAAGTGGTTATTACTATTCATAACGGCTAGTTTTAATAATATTTTAATAGCATATCGTTGTTTAGTGAAACTCGGTATTGCGTATTACACACGCTATCGAGGAAGGTCGCGATTGCGTGTAATGCAAGGCAAGTCAAGGATGCGTGTTGTGAAAGCTCCTTTTGGTGTAGCGTACAACACAAGACATTAATAAAATTAAAAAGAATATTTTTTATAAAATCTTGGGCTGTTACAATCAATATTTTTTTTGTCTTTTAATGGTAATAGGTAAACCCCTTTATAGATAATAACTGAGTTGAATTTTGTAAATAATTATTCCTATGATTAAGGTGAAGGTTTCAAGGTGCAACATAAGTGTTAGGAAGATTCCAAATTGGGATTTTAATTAATATAAACAAATAAAATATGAATAACTTGATGAAATAACCATTAAATCTCCTATATGGGATTATACACATTTAATTTATAATTTATTTAAATAAAAATTACATCATTTTTAGTATTATTTCTTGATCATAATTACATCACCAATCTTTTCACATTATCATTATAGTGGAGAATCCAAGTGTGGATTCCTCTTGGTGTATCCACACATACTTCACAGATCTCAAAATGGAATTATTGATATTTTGGGTGCTAACATGGAAGGATATGGAGCTTCACTTTGATCATTGTTAATTGTAATAAGGAATCTCTTATTCTCTCTATGTTCCTGAAAGAGTGGAATTGTAAATTATTCTCTCTAGGCTTGATATAATTCTAGATAGCATCTCTATTGTTCACAAAATGACTTGTCACAATAAAAATGATACATTTTAATACATTACAACTAGGTTAAAATCATGATAATTGAACAAAGGTTATTTTCTTTTGTTTAAACTTTTAGTGTTACCCCACATAAAAAATAATATTACTATTATTATACTGCTTGATATGTGCATAATCTAATATTATTTTATAAATAAATAAATAAATATCTCTTAAAATTATATTAATATATATATATATATAATTTACAATGGGTTTTTAATCTCTAATCATATTCTACCATAAATGTTATGAAAAATTGAAAAATAAAATATATTCAACTGATAAAATAAATATATATTATATTCACTAAACTTATGAAGAAATATTTATTTTACTATTAAAATAACTGAAAAAAATTACTCTAATAAATTCAATAAAATTGTGAATAAATTAATATTTATTTTTTACCTTGTGAATAATTAAAAAAGAGATAAAATTCAACTCATGTATTCTAAACATGAATATAATGTGAATGAATCTATATGATCAACATTTGATTGAATAAATATTATTACATAAATGAGGGAATAAATTTATTCTAAAGTTAGATTTAATAGGATTTAAAGAGATTCTAGATACAATTATTATTTGACCCTATAGGCCCCTTTATCAATGGAAATAGGTGAACAAACATATGGTCTATGATCAACATATATCAACCTGTCTAATAACCTATATTAAAAGAAGTTAATGTAGAAACTATAACAACCTTACTATAAATGTTACTATGTAATATAATCCATTTTTCTTTGATATCTCATCAAGAAGGATTCATACTCATGTCATCTCCATTTATTCTAGATTTCCCTTTATTTAATTTTCATAAATGAAGTTATCGATAAACTATCATGGCCATTGATTTTGTGAGATAGTTCCATTTCAATAAAAAGGCCAAAGATACCTTCTTCCATTAATATGGAAGGTAAAAATACTTTTTTTACACATTCTATTAATTATATATCACTTATAATGTACCAAACATATGTTACCTCTCCATGATCATATGTAGTCATAGTTTTCATCCATACATCAAAAGTACATCATTTGTGATAAATTTAATAATAATATTAATTCTAAGGACCAATACACACATTCATAGACTGGAATATCCAATGAAAAATAAAACATGTGGAATTATTATTATAATTACCCAAACGTTTCATACATTGATATTACATCTTAATAGATTAATATTCAATAAATTTCACAAAAATCCACCCGATGACCATAATGTTTTAGTTTTTTTGGAGACTAGATACAATATATTTATATTTCATGTAATATATTCAAATCCCACAAGTTTTTTCTCATTTAGAACTCTTCATAGACATGCAATACTTAAAACCCTTCTTCATAACATGGGGAAAGGAAACATAAGAAAGGGTGATCCTAGATGCTCAGTAAGGGTAAATGTGGGAGATATCAATCAATGGTCATATGAAAGAATAAGAGAAGCATATGGGTATGAGATCATGAATATAACTTACAAATATCATACCCAATATATCAAGGATCATAAAAATGATTCATAAAAAACATTATCATTTCAAAATACATGAATCATAAGAGTGAGAAATCATCCTAAAATAATAATGAACTATAAGTTGATGTCATATAAGTGTGGAACCATCATAAGTATAGGAACCATTTTGTATTTCAATTTTAACATCCATGACCATGAAATTATAATGGATCAGTCATCAAAACCTATTTCCAATTTCAGAATAGATCAGGTATCATCACTTATTTCCCATAGTGGATCAAGAACATTAGCATGTTTCGCATAATAGATCAAGCACATCAGCTTGTTTCTGATAATTATCTTATGAGATATAAAACATTACCTAATGAATTAAAGGGAGATATAGGTCCCACCTATCACATAATCTATACATGTTTTCCACATGATCGTAAAAAATTCACCATAATATAACCCATATAAAGTAAATGGGTTTCATAAACATTTCATCATAGTATAAACCAAATAAAAAAAATAGGTTTCATAAAAATTTCACCATACTATAAACTAAAGAAACAAAATAGGTTTCATAAACATTTCTGAATCGACAGTCATTCTTCTCATTGGATCTACACTGGTGCATTATCGATTACTTTTTAATCTTACATCGATATTATTAATATCTATGGTGTTATTTAGATGTAGGTTTGTATGCCTCAATTTCTGGGAATTGATCCATTCTTCAGATCTACTCCAGTCCAGGATAAACTAAAGGCTTGTACTATACAAGTAGATTCATACAAGCCTAAGGTAGGTGGTCTATAACTCATCCTTTGTGTTTATTCATTTTGTAATTTTATGTGTCGTCGCACTGATTTTATCGGGAATTGTTTTTTAAATTTATATGTATTTCTTATATTCGTTAGGAACATGTTCTATAAGCCTTTCTATATGAATCAATATTTGTTGGTGTTCATGTCCACAACTTTAACCATCCCATATAGGGTGAGGTTTCATATTTTTGTTTTTAGTGTTTTGACACCTTTTAGCCATTGTTCGGGTCTGCTTGAGCTTCACCATTCTAATGGTAAGTATTCCTATATTAAATGGATATTGAATTAGAAAATGGATAGTACCATGGTTTCCTAACACTTGACCCACCTAAGTTGTGTTTCTAAGTCTTGATAAATCAATCTTAATTGAAATAGAAAGTGTATCTTATATATATTAATTGGATAATTTGAATGTGAATGAAAGTTTATTGCATTCCAT
Source organism: Viscum album (assembly GCA_963277665.1). Lineage (NCBI taxonomy): Eukaryota > Viridiplantae > Streptophyta > Magnoliopsida > Santalales > Viscaceae > Viscum > Viscum album. The sequence goes on from OY728140.1 coordinate 351,356,760, forward strand.
AACACCCCTTACCACTTACGGTGGAAAGTAGCAGATTGAACTGAGATAAATTCTTTTGGATTAAATGAATTAATGAGATGGTTGCATGCCCCTTGGCCTTGTCAAAATAATGAAAGGAAATGGGTTGAACCTTATGAAATGTTAAAATGGAATAATTATAATATGGCCTAATTGATTTAATGAATTGAATATAAGGTTCCTAATTATACATATGGACCTTGACATATATATGGGGGTGGTTTGACTCGATCTCACCTTATATTCCTGAGGGAATGCCTTGATCACTCGGGGATGCCATTCCAATTCAAGGATGATTATTGCCTTGGTTGGGAACCACCTTGGAACCTGATCCTTTTCTATCATTGGATGCCTGATATGACACTGTAGGATCCCTATTTTACTATTACAGGATTCCATAGATACACTCCTTGGATCTAGCATGGCTTATACAGATAAGAGGTGCCTTGGTTATATCTTTTGGCCTAGTCATATCTTATCTTGTTTTACCTTTGATGTTTTCCTTGGACTCGATTAGATCATAATATTATGGAATTACTTGGATGATGCTCCTTGGATTACACTCTTACCCCTATCCAGAATGTAGTTACTATTAAGTTGGCAACCCTTGAGGTCTAGGTTGCCTTGGTTACTACCTTGGAGCCTTCCATTATTTATATCAACATGATTTCCTTATTACATATTGGAAACCATAATATTACTATCACAAGGTGATGTCACTTCTAGATATTCCTCACATGAATTAAACATTTAAACTAGAACTTAATCAATAAATGAATTAGTTATATGTTCAGACACCATCCGAGGGCTGAAGCAGGTACTTGGGTATTTACATTATTATACTATTTAACTTTTATATATGCATGTTTTCATGCTATTTTACTTTATATTACATGGAAAATATGTTGTAGAAACTATTGGTGATGGCCTAATGATATTAATCTCACACCCTATTTGGGCCTCTATTGGCACTTGGGAAGATTACATGTATGATTGTGTGGATAAAGGGAATCATATCACTTCAGACACTTGATTACTTGCTGTATTTGGACAAAGCTGGTAGTAAATGACCAAGCTAGATCCTGAGATGCTTGGGATAGTTTTTTGGATTCATTTTTTCTACTTTTTATAGAATACTAGTATGTTTCTTGTTATCCATGTTTTTCGGATTTCTAGTGACATGGAATATATCATCATTTTTCTATATTGTTATCAGTTATTCTAATTGTTTCAGTTATTATTGATATTTCCTCTTTCCACTATGAAATATTTCTATTTGGTGTGATTCTACTATTTACCTATGTTTCTTATTAATCCACTATTCTACAATATGGTAATGAGGGAATTTTCTCCCCATGAACACACCCCAGGCCATCGCTGCTAGTCAGTAGTGTCTGGTATTCGGGGAGATGTGCTTGAGGCCATGTGGACAACCGGGCTCAAGGAACTACTAAGTGTAATTTGGGTCTGGGATGTCAAAAGTGGTATCATATGGTTCCTTTCTTACTTTATTATTTAAAGATAGTATTCAAGAGATTAGTAATTCTTGGGACTAGGTTATAAGTTGTGCTTGGGCATCATGAATTCATGTTCAGGGTATATGCTGAGTTTCCTAAATTACAATTTTTGTTATGATTTTTCCTATTACATTTGATATCATTTCACTATTGGGTGACTCATATGCTATGTGGTGTTTTTTATTATTCTTATGATTGAGAATTTCATTTCATCCTTGGAACGATGATATGAGGGCAAGGGGAATTGTTACATGCATCATCATAGGAACCAATAATTCACATGTCATGCATATTTCCATGCCATATAGGTGTATTTCACTACTTTTGATCACCTGATATGCATGTGATTACTAAGTGAGCCTTGATTTGTATATATGCTTGTGCTGCTTTTGAGATTGTGATTGGGTGATTGCTTGTTTTAATTCATGAGTTGTTATGGGCCCTCATGGGTTGGAATGAGTAATTTACTAAATCCAGCCTTTAATTATAAATTCAAATGGGTGTTGATATTAGTGATAATAAGCATGGTCCCTGATTAACTAGGATGTAAAACTCATTTAAATGAATCTTGGTATATGAACATGAGAAAATGTAATTTGAAAAGTGAAAATTGAATTTTAAAATGAAAAAGTTGCACATCTTTATCCCACCTTGTCATGTTTATGAAAAGTTAAATGGGTGAACTTGGTAATTAAATATAAAATGAGTTGAATGTTTTCCAATAACGGATGAGGCAAGGTATACTTGAAGTTTCATCTACTGGAACTTCTTTAACTTATACTTGATAACTTACTGATAAATGTCCTTCTAAGTGGGTAATTAAGGTATAATGCATTGGTTAGTGAGCCATTTCATTAGTTCAACTTCTTCTAGTGTTTCTATCTATCTACTTATAGATTGTTCTAAGGCGTGTGTTTGCCATTTTTAGACCAATTACACCACGACTTCCTCATTTAATGTGCTAAAAGGGTGGTGAAAACCATGCTTCAGACATGGTAGACCATGATATTCCAGTCTTACCTCTAGGAGTTCCTCATGAGGCACCACCTATTATACCTTATTTTGGAACTAATTCCAAAGTTTTAGATAGTTTCCTATGTCTAATATAGTCCATGAATAGTTCTCCACAAGCTGCACCTATGATGTCTTATCTAACGTGTGAGTACCAGCATTAGTATCTTTATACCTTCTTAGTGGATGGTGGTCCATAGGCTACTAAATCTTGGATAGAGCCCACTCTATCTATCTTTGAGAATCTAGAGATGCCTCCAGAGTAGAGGTTCAATCTTGTTGCATACATGTTGTGTGATTCGGCTAAGCACTAATGAGATATAGTTACCCAGGATGGTCACCATCTGGGCATGGTATGGGCCGGCTTCTAGACTACCTTCTATGATTAGTTCTTTCCTCAAACACTGGGAGTTAATAGATCAAGAGAGCTCATGAATCTCAAGTAGGGTTATATGTCAGTTATAGATTATTCAGCGTATTTAACTGAATTATAGTGTTGTGTACCTCTTCTAACCGATGATGATATTTTGTGTTCTAGATGCTTTGAGGATGGGCTCTTGTATGCCATCTGTACTCAAGTGAATGTCTTTCACCTTCCTACCTTTTCTAAAATAGTCAATCGGGATCTTATCATTGATTGAAACCTAAGGAATGGAGACAGTATGAGACATAGAGGACCAGTGTTGAGGTATCCTAGTAGTTTCTTCAGTAGCAGGAAGCAATATCTTAAGGTTTTTTGTCAAGGTAGTGGTAGCCAGAGTACCCATACCGGTAGCTCCATGGTGTGTAACCAGTGTGGACAACATGGGAACCTAAAGATTCAGTGTTATAGAGACCCTCTGTAGTGTCAATCTTGAAGCCATATGGGGCACTTGCGGAGATTTTTTAGACCATTCTATTAGTTTCTAGTGGAAGAGGTTCCACACCAGCTCCACATTCAGGAGTAGGTTCTTTTACGCTACGTCAGGCAGAGAGTTCGGGTATCACTGGTAGGACTAGATGAGGAGGAGGTTGTGGTCATGGTAGCATGAATCCTAATCTCTAGTAGTTCCAGTAGTGCAGTTTTTATCATGATAGTCCAGATATTACATAGGGTCATGGATCAGGTCATTTGAATTCTTTTTAGTTGATACCTGAGGATCATGCTATAGGACCATCTATAGTATGAGGTGTTATTATTGTATCCTCCGCTATAGTATCTTCTCTATTTGATATAGGTGTTTCACACTCCATCTTCTTATCTATCATGGAAATACTTGGGATGTAAATACATTATTATTGTGGTGTGATGACCCTAGATACACCGTTGGGAGTACGGTCAAAGGGAATACACCAATGTAGGGACTTTCCCATTGAGGTTGGAAGTTATAACTTCTTGTGGGACCTCTTTGTTCTCAAGATTATGGGATTTGGTTTCATTATCAATATGGATTGGTTGGTTTCATAACACTCCTTTATAGACTTCTATCACAATAAGGTTTCATTTACATCACCAGAGTGCAGTAGTTATCAACATAAGGGTGAGTGGGATGTATAGGCTAGCGAAGATGGAACAGAGTATTATGGGCTAGGAGTAGTGACCAACCATATTTCCAATTTCTTTATAAAGGATTAGGGTTTACTTTGGGATGAATTTATTCTAGTAGTAGATCATTTTAGGGATGTAATTCCTAAAAAAAATTATGGTTTACCTCCAGAGAGAGCGGTAGAGTTTGTGATTGAGCTCATTCTTGTAGTAGCTTCAGTGTCCATTCCTCCATACATGATGACACCTACTGAGCTCCATGAGCAAAAGTGGTGGTTATAGGATCTATAGGCCAAAGTTTTTATATGGCCTAACAATTCCCCTTGGGGTTCTCCTGTGCTTTTTTTCAAGAAGTTTAATGGGACCCTTTGTCTATGCATGGATTATATATGGTTGAACCAGCTTACGGTCAAGAACCCATATCCATTCCCTTGAATAGATGATCTATTTGACCAGATCTAAGGATCTATGGTCTATTCTAAGATTGACCTAAGATCAAGGTATCATCATGTTTGAGTCAAAACATCATGCATACCTTTTACAGCTTTTCATAGTAGGTATGGTCTATATGAGTACCTCGTTATGTCATTCGGTCTCACAAATGTGCCTGCCATTTTCATGGCTATGATTAATAGGGTGTTCCCCCACTATCTATATTTATTTTTCATAGTATTTGTGGAAGACTTATTAGTGTATTCTCACACTCGTAGTGACTATGCTAAGAACCTTGAGATCATTCTGAGTACACTGAGCGAGCATCATCTTTATTCCAGGCTTGATAAGTGCCACTTCTAGATCAAAAAAGTTCACTTCTTGGGTCATATTATCTCGTAATCAGGGGTATCAGTTGACACAGAGAAGGTTAGTGTTTTGGTTTCCTAGAAGAAACCCCAGAACATGTTTGAGATACATATTTTCTTGGGGATGGCTGGATATTATAAGTGTTTTATACAATACTTATCATTCCCTTCTTCACCTCTTACTAGTCTTACAAAGAAGGGTGTCAAGTTCCTATGGTTAGAAGCATGTGATAAATCCTTTCAGGAGCTGAAAGGGAGGCTTTTCTTGGAACCTATTCTGATTCTTCCTGATCCATGCAGAGGTTATACCATATTTTTTTATTCATCAGGCATCAACCATGGAGCAGTGCGGATATATGAGGAATGATTCATTGTGTATGGATCTTGACAGTTGAGGACTCATGAGAGAAATTAACTGATGCATGAACTTAGGCTATCATTAGTTGTCTATTCCTTACATTAATATAGATATTAACTATTAGGTGAGCAGTTTGTGGGGTATAAGAACCAAAAGAACCTAAAATATATCTTTACATAGCATGAATTGAATCTCAGATAGTGAATATGGGTTGAATATCTTAAGTCCTTTGATTTTGAGCTTGTGTATATTCCTAGAAAGGGAAATGTAGTTGATGATGTGTTGAGCCAGAAAACTTAGTCATAAGCCATATGGGAATCCTGTGATGAATAGAAATTAATGGCCCTATTCTCTGAGCTGCATCTGGAGTTTCATGTTATTCATGAGTATTCCTATCTATCATCCTTGATAGTTACCTCTTCCCTCCTTGAGAAGGTGAAGAGTGTGCAATTTTTAGATCATGGGGCCTTGGTTCTCTATAAGAGTATTTTAGGAGATAACCCATAATCGGATTGGTCTGTAGATAGAGAAAACATACTACGTATACATGGACGTGTCTGTGTTCCAACAGATATGAGAGGGGAGTTCATGAGAGATCCCAATGCTTCCTAATGGGCATACCATCTAGGAATCTCTAATATGTATCAATACATGTGATGTTAGTATTTTTGGCCTAGGATGAAACATCAGATCGTAGGATTTATCACTAGGTGTCCCACCTATCAGTAGGTGAAGGCGGAGAACTAGATACCTTCAGGATTGTTACAGCTGCTTCCATCCATGGAATGGAAATGGGAAGATGTTTCCATGGATTTTTTAGCCGTTTTACCTAGGTCGCTGAGAGGTAGTGATGTTGTATGGGTTTTCATTGACATAATGACAAAAGTAGCCCACTTCATTTCTATCCAAGAGACTTTATCAATTGATGAACTGGGAAGATTGTATGTCCATGATATCATACGACTACATAGGGTTCCTTGTACTATGGTTTCAGATAAGGATACTCATTTTATGTCATGGATTCAGCAGGGGTTGCAGAAGGCTATGGGTACACAGGTACTTCTGAGCATGACATTTCACCCATAGACCGATGAAAATTTGGAATAGATGATACAGGTGCTAGAGGACATGATTTGAGAATGTTTCCTTGATTTCAGTGGTTCTTGGTAAAAGCATATCTCTCTCATTGAGTTCACCTATAATAAAATATTTTAGGTGAAAATTCATATGGATCCTTTTGAGGCCTTGTACGTTAGGTTGTCTCGTTCACCCCTGTGCTGGCTAGAGGCAAGTGAGGTAGTGATAAGCTCTAGAGGTCATCACAACCCTAAAAATTAAATTTATAACCTTCACTAGTATTAGCAGTGAAGATTCGAACCACAATGAAGGAAGGTGAATGTTTTAGGGTTTATTTAATATTTATACTAATGAAAACAGTAAAAAATATCATGAAATTATAGTGTGAAGTATTGATTCTTCTTTAGAGAGTTTTTTTTATTTTCTTATGGATTCAGAAAACGGTGTTAAGGAGTTGGAATATTAGAAAGTGATGTTAGCTAGGGGAATTCTATCTACCGGCTTAGAAAAGATTTTTTCTTCCAAAAAAATTAATTGAATTTTCACTTTTCAAAAATTGGTTCGATAAGTCTCCCTAGCCAAGAAAATCATCAATCAGAGAATTATTTTTAAAGTTTTCCACTTCAAGAACCACTCAACAACAAAATAATTGAAATGATTAACAATAGAAGAATCTCACCAAAAGTTAATATAGTTTTGAAATTACAATTGAAGAAATACACCCTTGATCAATCTCACTAAAAGATCATGTAGTTTTAAATGTGAAGTGTAAGAAATGAAAAAAAAATTAAATTTAAATCAGATTCAATCTCACCAATCAATTCTAATTTCAAGAAAGAAATGATGTGAATAAGATGAAGTAATAAAGTAGAAAAAATAAAACCCCATGTGAAAATTACTGAAACTTCATGTTTGGATTCATAAAAAATGATATTACAGAACACATATTAAAAGTATAGATAACATATGTATTTAGGGTAAAATATGAGAGAAGAACTCCCCTTTGAAGAGCTACTCGAACCCCCTGTTCTGCTTGCACTCCTGCTTGAAATCCAGAGCTCCTTGGTCAGCTATGTCTGTCAGAATGTGTCATGAATGGTAAGTGAATGAATGCCTCCCCTATTCTACTACTGCTTAAAATTTTAAAAGTCTATTTTCTTGTCTTTAGTCACCCACTGAATGCACCGACATAGCCTGTCTTTCACTTCTACCACCGCACACAAGGGTTTTTTCATGGACAGGTCGTCGCATTATCAGAACCCTTGAAACTGAATTCTCGGTAGGAGTTGGGATGCACCTGGACGTTAATCAAACTCCTCTTTGAATTTGCATACAAAAATAGAGATTAAAATAGTTTGTCTTAAATAAAATTTAATATTATAATAATAAATATAATTATGGGCTTAATAATTAATTACTATTTAATATTTATTTATAATTAATAAGTTATTAAATCATTAATAAATAGTTTAATTGATTGTTTATTTAATTTTCTTTAAAACTATTATTAATTACTAAATATTTTATTAATATTAAAGTTAATATTTTATTAACTTAATAAAATATTATTATTTTTATTATTTTAAGATATACGATTTCTTATTTAATTAAGCTAATTAATTAGTTATTTAAAAAATAAATTGTTATTGAATATTTTAATATTTAATTTATTATAATTATTATTATATTAATGTAAATATTAAAGTGTTATTTACATGAATTTATTAGTTTAATTTAAAAATTCAATTTATTTATCAATTATTTTAGTTTTATATATTTTATTTAATTAATTTATTTAATATTTTATTTTATTATTATTATTTATTTATTAAATATTATATTTATTTTAATTTTAATAATTTTATTTTAATTGAATTGTTTGTTTTTGTTTTATTTAATTTTATTTAAATTTTTTAATATTAATTCTCCCCCTTCTTATCCAGCATAGTGCACGGTTGTTCTGATCCTCCTCAGCCTCAACTCGCAGCTGCAGTCCAACGGTGTCCTACTTCAGCTACACCTCGACGGAACTCTTCCTCAAAGACCAGTGGTAGCGGATCCCTTCGGTAGATCCTCTGGCATCGAATATGTGTGTAAGGGTTCATCTGGTGTGAGTGAGTCGAGGGTGTTGGTAGGTTGAGAGTGTGTATGAGTATCGACGGTGACTCGTTGTCACCATTCTATGAGGAAATATAGCGGTGATAGTATGCAGAATAGGGGAGAATGGTGGCATAAGATGCGGTGAGAATGGGGGTGGTGTGTAGATTGGTCGAAGGGTGAATGGTGGAAGAATAAGTGGGAGGCAACGGTGAGTCGAAGTAGCGGTATGAAAACAGGACAACAGTTACAAAGGTGGCCAAGTCCAGTAGTGGCGGTGACTCACAAGAGTGGCTGAAATAGGGGAATGGTGACTCAGAAGAGTCATCATTGGACAGTCCGGCAGTAACTGTAAAATAAATAAAACATATTAAAAACTTAATTATATTAATCTAAAAATTAAAACATTAAATTAAAAAATCAAATTAATTTTAAATTAATGAACTTCAAGTTTAAAAACTAAATTACTTAATTAAATATAAATGAAACTTAAAGAAAATACTGATTTATATAAGAAATTAAAATATTTTAATTCAACAACCAAAAAGTAGAGAAAAATTATAATTTGATTTTAAATAATTAAATTGAATTAAAACCTTAAAAATAAAAGATCTAAATTTATTGTCAAAATAAAATTAATTAAATAAATTTATTATAAAAATAATTCAATGTTGAAAGATTAAATTAAAATTTGAGTTAATTAAATGATGAAAATTTATTTATTAATTAATTAAAAACCATAACTAGAAAAAAAATATTAAGCAAGGAAGATTAATATCTTATGAATATTAGCCGTAAAAAATTAATGTACAAACACTAAATAAGATAAATTTATTAATTAAAAGGCTAAAAATAAAAAACTAATTAAAAATGATTAAATAATAAATTTAATTATAAAATTATAAAAGTACCAATATTTAACAAAAAGTGCACAATTAATTAATAAAATGAATAAAAATAATAATAATATGTGGAAAATCTATAGAATTTAGAGCCACATCAGGTAGCCCTACTAAGTCCTCATCTCATGTAGGAGACTTCAGAGTAGGTTCAGCTGATCAGGAAGCGTATGACTACTGCTCAGTCTAGACAGAAATCTTATTCTGATTGCTGAAGATGACCTCTGGAGTTCGAGGTCGGGGACTGTGTTTTCCTATGGGTATCACCCATGCTAAAGCATAGATGGATATAGAGGCAAGGGATGTTGTCACTATTCTTTTCTAGGTCATTTGAGATTCTAGAGAGAGACAGGATGGTAGACTATTAGTTGCTACTACCTCAGAGGTATTGTGCCATGCACGACGTCTTCTATGTTTCACAACTTTGCCGGTATCACGTCAACCCATCTCAAACTTTTGATCCTAAGTAAGTTGATCTAGATGTTGATACTTCATTTGAGGAGAATCTTATATACATCATCGACCAAATCACTAAGGCTCTATGAGGCCCATCAGTCCCTCTAGTATGGGTTTTATGGAAGCACGGGAATGTACAGGACAAGACATGGGAGTAGGTGGTCAACGTACCTGCTCAATGGCCAGAGTCGTTCTCAGAAAGTGTTTCTCTTCCCTTGTAAGGTGAACTTAGGGACAAGTTCCTTTAAGGTAGAAGACTATAAGAACCTGTTTTTCACTCAAGTATGGATCCTTTTAATTTTGGTCTACATTTCTTTGATGGACCTAAAATGAATGCCTAATGAGTTATTGGATGTCCCATGGGTGTTTGGGACTTTTTTGGAGCCCATAACCTGGATTTTTGGTAGAAAAAGGCATGTCGTACTATTAGTTTAAACTGTGTGAGGCAGGCCACATGGTTTGTTTAAAAAAATGCAAGGATGGACAATGGAATGGAATTGGGTTCACATTTTGATCTAACCATGTGAAGTGGGTTTTACGGTGGTACAAGAATGTCTTCAATTTTTACAGATCTATTTTTCACGATTGTCACATAGTTTCCCTAACCGTATGGCCTAACCGTGTATATTCCCCTTCCTATAGCTTCTCGTGAACGATTTAAATAGGGTTTGGCCAAACCATATGTCCAAACTGTGCAAAGGGAAAATTTTGGGTGAAATGATAGTTTTTCCCTTAATTAATGTTTTAATCTAACCTATCCGCTCTCTTTATTTTCTAGTGGACATAACACCCTCCCATTTCCCTTTTAAAGTCTTTTTCAACCCTAAACTATGATTTGAGATAGATCATCCATCAAGAGCCTGAATCAACTGTAGTTCGTCTCATTGGATCTGCACTGGTACATTCTAGATTCCCTTTTAATCTTACATCATTTTTATTCCTATCTAAAATTCTATTCATATGTAGGATCATATGCCCCGGTTTTAGGGAATTGATTTGTTCTTCAGATTTAATCCAATCCAATCCAAACTAATGGCTAATACTAGACAAGGAGCATCATACAAGCCTAAGGTAGGTGGTATATAACTCATCCTTTTAATTTTTTTATTTTGTAATTTCCCATGTCGTTATGCCGATTTCATCAGGCATCATTTTTTAAATTTATATGTCTTTATTACAATCATTAGGATTATGTTTTATAACCATTACTATATGTGTTAATATTTTTTGGTGGTTATGTCCACAACTTCAACCACCCCATGTAGGGTGAGGTACTATATTTGGGTTTTTAGTGTTTTGAAACCATTGATCCATCATTCAAGTATGATTTAGATTTACCATTCTAATTATAAGACTTCCTATATTAAATGGATATTGAATTGGAAAATCTATAGTAACATGGTTTCCTAACACTTGACCCGCCTATGGTAAGTGCTTAAATCTTGATAAATCAATATTAATTAAAAATTTAAAGTATAGTGTATATGTATGACTTGGCCAATTTGAATGGGAATAAATGTTGGTTGCATTATGAAACACCCTTTCTACTTATGGTGGAAGGTAGAGGATTGAACCAAGATGAATTCTTATGGATTAAATGAATTAATGAGATGGTTTCATGACCCTTAACCTTGTCAAACTAATGAATGACAATGGATTGAACCTTATGAAATGTTAAAATGGCATAATTATAATATGTCCTAATTCATTTAATGAATTGAATGTAATGTTCCTAATTATACATTTGGGCCTTGACATATTTATAGGGGTGTTTTAACTCGAGCTCACCTTGGATTCCCAAGGGAATTCCATGAGCACTTGAGGACAAAATTCCAATTCAAGGGTGTCGGGTGCCTTGGTTGAGACCCACCTTGGAACTCGATCTTTGTCTATCAGTTTATTTTTAGTATGATGTTATAGTATCCCTCCTTTACTATTAAAGGATTCTTTGGATACACTCCTTGGATCTAAAATGGATTCTATAGACACTAGGTGCCTTGGTTACATCTTTGGGCCTAGCCATAGCTTATCCCATTTTACCTTAGATGTTTTCCTTGGACTCAGTTAGATCATACTATTATGGAATTCCTTGGATGATTCTCCTAGGATTATACTCTTACCCCTAGCTAGGATGTAGTTACTACAGATTTGGAGACACATGAGGTCTAGGTTACCTTGGTTACTACCTTGAAACCTTCCATTATTTATATCAGCATGGTTTCCTTGTTACATATTGGAATCCATACTACTACTATCACGTGGTGATGTTAGTGCTAGCTATGCCTCACGTGAATTAAACATATTAACTGGAAATTAATTAATAATTGAACTGGTTATGTGTTTAGACATCAATCAAAGGCTTAAGAAGATACTTGGGTATTTGCATTATTGTATTGTTTTAATTTTATATATGCATGATTTCACACTATTTAAATTTATATTACATTGATAGGATATTATAGAAACCATTGTTGGTGGAGTACTGAGATTTATCTCACACCCTATCAGGGCCTCCATTGGCACCTAGGAAAATTACATGTATACAAGTGTTGATATATGGAAGTGTATCACTTTGGAAACTTGATTACTTACTGTATTAGGATAGAGCTGGTAGCATATGACTGAGCTGGATCTTGGAATTCTTGGGATAGTTTTTATATTTATTTTTACTACTTTATATAGAATGATTGTATGCTTCTTGGTATCCAGGTTTTCCATCTTGCTAGGGAAATAATATATATCATCATTTTTGTATATTGTTATCATTTATTCTAGTGGTTTTAATTACTATTGATATTGTCTCTTTCCATTGTTATATCTATTTACTTTTAGTTTTTCCTCTATTTACTTGTGTTTCTTATTGATTTGTTGTGCTAAACTCTAGTAATGAGGGAATATTCTCCCCACAGACACACCCCAGGCCCTCGCTGCCAGTCAGCAGCCTCTGGTGTTTGGGAAATACGCTTGAGGCCATGTGGCCAAATGGGCTAAGGGAACTACTATGTGGCATATGGTTCTGGGACATCATAATCTCAATATGATTTATCCAAATTGTCAAACACTATTTAAGAAAAGTTACATCACCGTATGGTTTTTTCTAGGAATTTGGACTAAATTGGATGAAATTGTCCATTAAATTGGGTGTTTAAATTAGGGATTTTGTGTGGCTTAGGCTTAGGCATGTGTTGAGAGTATACCTCACCCTATTTCTCATGGTTTTAATAGGAAGATGATGTTGGTTGAGTTTTTAGGAATTATTCATTTTTAATTAAAATTGTTTAATTAAGTGTAAATTCTTATATTTAATTTATTTAAATGTTATGACATATGTTTGGGCCTTAATGAATGGGAAATTGCAAGATGGACCTAATTATCTCAACTGAGAGTCTCCAGACTATAAATAAATGGAATGAATATGAGTTTTTGATAGGCATTCCCTTGAGCATACACCTATGGTAATGGATTTTATCTACATTCAAGTGATATGTGATCTCACTGTTGAGGGTAACCAATATTTTATTCAAAATGAATTCTTTCATTTAAATTAACTAACTGGAATGAAAAAAGTTCCATGTTCCAAGATAGACCCTTGTGTATTGGTTTGATTCTCATATCCCCTAATAGTGGAGGCCTTAATTATAAATGCATTCATTGTTACACTTAGACCTATAGAGGTGTGAATTTAGTGAAGTGAACATAACAAAGTGGTCCTTGTGTAGGTTTATTAGAAGCCTCCTAGTAGTGTAGAGTGTTGGACTATGATGATTAGCTCAGGTAGGCAATGATGGAGCTGTGATATTTATTGTAGCCCAAGGGCTAGTTATGATAACCCTGAGGTGAGTATTCCTTTCCCAATGGGATGTAAGTACCTATATGTGGATGTACAAGGTAGGACTTGTTGTTTATTTTGGTCTATGAGGATAGACATAGGCTAAATTGAAAAGGGGATGGGATCAAGGAAATCACCCATGTATGGCATTGATGTGAGACAACTTAATAGGGAAATGAGGTCATATTAGGATTAAAATGATTCATAGGGATGTTATGCCCTATGAGGTATGGATTTCAACCCAAAAGATAATAAGGGGAAAATAGATCCCATGTGGGGTGTATGTACTTGATATGACTGAGGGGACCCTAGTGGGTGACCCAAGGATATAATGACCCCTGAGAGGGTGTATGTAGGTAATGGATAGTGATGATTTAATGTGTCACATCATAACACAAATCGATGATGTTACCCATATATGGTTATTGTGATGATTACATTGAATTCTCTATAGTGGTCGGCCTTAAATTTTTCAAATGGATTGAGCAGATGTAAAACCCTTAGGATTTATGTTATATGAGGTGTTATGGGAGGGAGCACTACCCTTCAGAATTAAAGTGGGATTCCCAGGTGGTTACCTAATATTATACTATTTGGTTTAAAAGGAATTATTAGGGTTGGTCTCCCAAGATTTTTCTATTAAGTCTATTACGATTTGATGTGATCTTAGGGATATAGATTTCCCATGATGACTTTTCTTGCCTAAGATATTGTCTTGGTAATTGGTTGTTGATTCTGATAATACTAGATTTTCCTAGAAATTCTATTAGGAATCAACCTATGGGTATATATGAATTCCTTGGTAAATCCCTTCGGATTTGGTCTTCATGTATATATATAGAATTCCAAAGACATTGGGATTCATAGTTCAATTGTATATGATTTCTTAGGGTCATCCCCATAAGAATTTTTTTATACATGCTACTATTGGATTGATTAGGATATGATAAAAGGAATTGGTTGTAATCTTGATACTACTATATTTCATAGAATATGTTCTAAAGAATAATTTCTTACACCCAAACCTATACATCCATTGGTCCTAGTTTTAGTTGAAAAGGTTACATGATGTGTTCATAGACTGACAGACTGAAAAGTTGACTTTTTATTAAAGATGTGTACCAAGATAGAGAGTTTAAGGTGGACAAAAGTGATGGTGGATAAGTTCATCACCCATCGCAAAGTTAAAACATTACTTAGGGAAGGAACCAAAATAAAAAAAAATGGATAAAGTCCCTCTTGGGTTACCTCTACCTGCCAAAGCATCTGCTGCAAAGTTGCCTTCTCTCCGCGTATGCCCCACCTTTATCCCTAGGTCCAGCATCTTCCTGCCTTTCCGAATGTGGTACGTCAACTCCTAAGGTGGTTTTATCTTTCCTTCTATAAAATCAATGAGATCTTTTGAGTCTGATTCAACCTCTGATAACTGAATGTTATACAGCTTGGACAATTGGAGACCGCTGACCATATCCCTTACTTCAGTACCTAGTGAGCTTCCAGAACCATAAAATGCACTGAAATTAAACCATACAGATCCGTGAACATCCCTAACTAGTCCTCCACCGCTCATAAAACCCCCCACACTAAATCCAGCCACATTAAGTTCTAGACCAGAAGCAGGCACCAGCCATCGCACCCACATCCCCATGTTCTGATTTGCACTCGTAGGTAGTAGGGTAGCCCTCAGTAATAGCATCCATAAAGAACTAGAACCATATCCTTGGGCTTGAATCCCAACCATCTCTTCCACCATCATTCGAAGGAATACCTGTAGGTATGTAGGTGATACTCTGGTACCCTCCCTCCGCTTTTTTCGGGCCTCCCATATTACCCAGCAGGTAGCAGCGAATATCATACCTCTAGCCTCTGCCTCCTCACTGTTCCATTATATGGTTATTTATGAGGCAGCATGGGTGGTGGCCTACTGATTTATACTCACTCCATTCTCAGTCATCCATGACACTCAAATACCTAAGTATATCTCATTGATCATAAGTTTAAATTGGGAAGAGGCTTGATATTTGATCATTCAGCTGGATTGCTTAGATAGATTCCAAAGATGAATTGAGGTATGACTAAGAGATAACAGTAGATACTTGTACTTTTTTCATTTTTTTATTCTATATATTTGATCAGACTGGTGATCGTTCAGTCATCATATGATAGAATCATTGTGAGTCTATGTGACGGATTTCTTCTGCATAAAATTTATTATATTTTTTATTTTTTATTGCATAAACATACTCTAATTATTTATTTCAATGTATGATGTCTAGTTTATTTTCCAGAACTATTTATACTCTAATACGGGGGTATAGTCTCCCCATGTACTACCCCTGACCCATGTTGTATATTTGAAGCCTCTGATGTATAGGGAGTCATTCCTCGGGTATTATGTATTCACTAGTCTAGACATTGATCAGTGTTCATGGGCTGAGGAATGATAAAAAGTGATATTATAGCTTTTATTTTTATCTAGATATTTGGGGATATTGTTGAAGAGTGGTATAGTAATGTGTCAGTGTATGTGATGAACCTCGAACTGATGCATCATAAACAAATTTTCTGATAAAGAGGCTTGGTTACTTCGATGTTCTTGGATTTTATTTTTATGGTTGTATGATTTAACCTACTATGACAAACATTTTTTTATTTATGATTTATGGATTCTTAGATCTTTTCAAATTGGAAAGAGGTTGATATATATCCATCATTTATGACATGTAGGACTCAAAACACATAAGTGTTCTATGTATAGTTGATATCACTAATGAAATAGGGTTTATCTATTTAAATATTCAACAATAAATATCATGGTGTTCTTCTATATAGCATGTTGGTTCAATTCTACTTAGCTAAACCATGGTATATTTATTCTGATGATAGGTTGTTTTGATTATATAAAGGGATACTCCTTGATTATTATTATCAAATTCCTCAGTGTGATGGACATATAATGACCATTAGTAGGTTGGTATATGCATTATATGCCTTAGTAATGGAACCATTTTGGGTGATTTTGGTACTAGTTCTAAAAAAATAGGTTTGGTTACTTAAAGTGTCAACAATAACCTATATGTTGTTTTCCCATATAGATTCTTGGTAGAATTATACTTAACCAAACCTTATGGTCATCATATACTTGATTCATATCATCATGGAGTGATTTCATCATATACATATATCTTTGTGTGTACATCGATGAGATCATAGACCTCAAGGGGTACTCCTATATGTAGATTCCTGATAAGGATTAGTTCCCCAGTATGCATTCATTTTGTATGTGAAGTCAATTTTATATATTCTATAACCTTAGAGTCGGTGTTGGCATGTGAGTTTCCTTGTAGTTGTTGAGATGGTAATAAATGTATAGTTCCCCATGAGTTGTGATCTATATTAGATATGATTTATAGGAATGAGGAGAAAATATAGTGAACTTGATATGTGGCTCATGATATTAGTGATTTAGGTATGATGTTCAAGATGATATGAGATATATATGAGGGTAACCCGAGTGAGGTGTTAACTTGGACTTGTGAATGCCTTGGAGAAAGGAAGAAAGGGTAGATGCTTTAGGTTATGAGATCAGTACATGGGAGGTGCTACCAGGCATGTGATACAAGCATGTTAGATGACTTAGATATTTATAATGAAAATCACTCAAAGTTATTTGGTATTGAGGTGTGGTTTTGGGGGTAGTATTAATAGGATACTAGGCCCTTGTGACTTTGGGTTCAATTTCCAATGATATGGTGGATTATGATCCTAGATGGTTTGATCTAGGATTTATTGAGTGTGAATAAATGATTCTAATATTGGAACAATGTGTTTTGTAAGGTTATCATTAAATAGATAATAGAATAGGTAAAAATTCCTTGATTTTGAAGAGGGTCTCCAAAGGTGCTTTTGGTTAGATGAAACTAACATGATGGGATGCAAGGTCAATGATTTAGGAATGTGGTCCTAGGATTTATGAGGTAGTACTCAGGGTGATTTGAGTCTAAAAATATGGTAGGTTAACCTAGGGGTGTATTCTTTATTGGGGATTATTAACTTTGGTAATGGGGGTTGTTGATCACCATTCTTGTGGAAGAATCATGTAGTCAAATGAGGCATGTGAAGATTTTTTTATATGTTAATTTCACTTAAAATGGATCTATGATTTTTTGGTTTTTTGTGATTCATTGACATGTAACTCATGGGGTTGTGAGTAAAATTTTGTGATAGTTGGTATGGTAAAATACATCCATTGGGTTCAAATGAGATCGAAATGATACATGTGATGGTTATGTGAGTTTCCCATTGAATTATGGATCGATGAGTTTCCATGTGTGGGATGTGGTCCAATGGTATTGATTATATGATTGTGAGAATGGTTTCATAGAGATTTGATGTGAATTAAATATTTCCCTACTATGAGAATTAATATCAAAGATGGATCGAGGTATTGTGGTGCGACTGACCCAAGGTTGTTCATTGATATGGATTGTCTAGGAGGTGAGATAATGGAACCTATTGAGGATTCACTCAAGGATAAGTATAAGGGAATCAGTATGGTGGGTAGTGCACCACTGGTCTGGAGTTTTTACCCTTGTTAAATATTAATTATGATATATTTTTAAGATGACATTCCTAGTGAGTCAAGAATGGTTTTCATTTTATGTTTTATTTTAGAGATCGAGTATCAGAAGGAAGACTATGTCCAACTATTACGTGAATTAATGGATAAAGCATGGCCCATGTAATCATGACCCTCACACTGATAGGTTTGTGGGTGTGATGTGATCGATTTTTGGATGTTCAAGGTGGATTTTGGATACCGATGAGCATAAAAAATATAATTTTATCTAGTTCCTTAAGGAATACCATATTTAAGGTTTAAATGTGGTGTTCAACAAAGTCTATGCATTATCTTAGGGCATGGGGTGGTTTTTTGTGACCTGAGGTTGAGTCAGATTAGTAGTGTATTGGTGGACTTGGTAATATAATGATAGATAATTTTGTTAGTTGAGGGTACACTCTTGGGATTACACCAAGATTAAGGTTCAAATTTTGGTGTGAATTCTTGGAAAATCTAAAGATGCCTTCGAGGGTTAAGGAATCATGATCAGGAATTGATACAATGAGATGATGGGTACAACTGATAATTTTCATAATGTTCATCCATTAGAGGTCCAACCAGTGTTTTATGCATAATTTGGTGCAATTAGATTCAAACTACATTGAGAGAGCCATTGGATCACTAATAAAATGTTTTTAGTAGGTGATTCTGATAGTGGGGGAACTATGGTTTGAAATCAACCCTTATAAAAAGTGGTTAATGGTGGGAAGAAACATATGCCTAAAGATAAATTGATTGATAAATCCATGGTATCTTAAGACAGAGTAGTGTTGGTAATCACCATATAGATGATTCAATGGTGACACTAAGCAGTGGCATGAATTTTGATTAATAGTGTGCCTCATGTTTATAGTTTCATAGTGGAAGCTTGTTCAGTGATTTGGAGTAGAACATGGATAATTGGTCATGAATTGGAAACCAAGGTATGTTGATATTTATGGTTTAAAGTACAAAGATTCCTATCAAGGATGATAAGTGTTATGGTGGGGAGGTTGTAAAAACCTACTTGATTCTGAGTTTTGGATTTCAGTGTAAATTTGAATTTTGATTTAGTGAGGGGTTAATTTTGAGAACAAGGATTTGGATCTAAATTCTGAATGTGGGATCATCATATGAATATGTTATTAGATAATTATTCAGACATAATTGGTGGTTTGGGTGCTTGGTTGAGCATTGTAGAAGGTTCAGGGTGACCTTGAGGGATGAAATTATATTGTTTTATCACTTCACAGTGTGATAGGTGTTGGTCATGCCATGAAGAGGGTCAATAGAGGTAGGATCACCCATTATTGATTAATCCACATAGTGAACTAGTGGTTCATGTCGTGGGTGTGTCATGTAACAGAGCTTTATTCTATAAACCTCCTAGTTCACAATGTAAATGTCTCTTGGGTGTGTTCATTTAGTTTGGAAAAATATCATCTTTTCAAGGACATGGTGCCTCATGATTTAAGGGGTAGGGGAGGTTTGGAGAGGCCAATTCATTGAAAAATATTCCCTCCCAAGATAATCCTCTAATACCCTTTGGTTAATGGTGGTTCTAGATGTGTTTTGACAGTAATTCTAAGTGGGGTTCACTTTTTCCTTCCCCTCATGTAGTTTATCATCGATAGTTGTTGATTCTTGTTTGGTTTCGTCTAGGGTTAAATGAATATTTACACTAGATAATGGTTTAAATATTATGATATTATGGGGATTCTATATATATTAACAAGAGGGAATCCTGAGAAAGTTTATGCATGTCATCACACACTATTTCAGTGAAGGTGCATATTTGCATGAGTTTTTCTTGGGATTTGGATTAAATTGGATTAAAATGGATATTTAATTGATTTTTTAAATCATGTAGTTTTTTGGATTGGGTTTAGGAATGTGTCATGAG
Source organism: Viscum album (assembly GCA_963277665.1). Taxonomy (NCBI): domain Eukaryota; kingdom Viridiplantae; phylum Streptophyta; class Magnoliopsida; order Santalales; family Viscaceae; genus Viscum; species Viscum album. The sequence goes on from OY728140.1 coordinate 351,376,850, forward strand.
TAAAATGTACCTCCTTGCTCATGTTTTCAATAAGAGGATGACTCCCAGTGAGTTTTTAGGTGTTATTCCTTTTCAATTAAAATTTTAAATTAAAATATTTGATTTATTCAAATGGTATGGCATTAGTTAAGGCCTTGTATGGATGGGAAATTGTTGTTTAGAGATGGATGATATTGAGAAAGTATTATTGGGGTATGATTAAAGGGAATAAATCTGAGTTTAGGGTTGGAAATCCGTTGAGAATAGCTTGATGGTAAATTAATTTTATTTATGTGCATGTGATATGCGGCCTCACCACTGAGGGAATTAACCTTTTATTTAAAATGGATTTTTTTCATAAAAATGAACTACCTGGACTGAAAAAAGTGTCAAGGTCCATGATGAACCTTTTTTTAGTATTCTGATTTCTATGGATTCTGATGGTTGAGGCCTTGACTAAAAATGAATTCCATGAGACACTTAGACCCTAGGGTTATAAATTTAGTAAAGTTAATATAATGTAGTGGCCCTAGTGAAGGTAGATTAGACACCTAATTATAGTGAAGGGTGATGTACTGTGATTATTCTCCCTTATAGGTCATAATAGAGCTATAAGATTCCTTATAGCATGAGGGATAGTTGTGATAACTGTGGGGTGAATGTTCCTACCCTAATGAGATGTGAGTACCTAGATGGGTGTGTCTAAATTAGGTCTTGTGGTTTGTTTGGGTGTATGAGGATCTACCTCAAATGAATTGAAAATGTTATGATCTCAAGTCTATCTCCCTTATATGGCATTAATGAGAGATAACTTATGAGGCAAATAAGTTCATTTTATGACTATGATGATGTAAAGGTATGTTACACCCTTTTAGGGATAGGTTTTGACCCATTAGATGATAATGTGATAATAAATCCCATGTTCAGTGCTTGTTCTTAATGTGACCTAGGGAATCCTAGTTGGTTCTCTAATAATATAATGACCCTTCAGAGTGCACATGTGGGTAATGGGTAGTGTTGATTTTAGGTGTCACCATAGAATCATAATTGATGATATGATCCTTATATGGATGTAGTGATGATTATAGATTGTGTTCTTAAGAGTCCAAAATTAATTATGTGAGACAGGTTGGGGGGATGACTAAACCTTATGAGTTATGTTTTATAAGTTATTATGGGAGGGACACATTACCCTCAATACTTTAAGTGGAATGCCTATGTGGTTACTTGGGAATCAACTATTTGGTCTAAATGAAATGCCTAGAGTTAGTCACCTAGGATTTGGATGTCGATATTTTTATACTTTGATGTGATCCTAGTGAGTGAAGAATTCCCTTGATGACTATTGATTACCTAATACACACTCCTAGAAGTCATATTTTGATCCGGATAAAATCATATTGCCTTAGAATTTCATCCATATAATCTATTTATAGGTCTAAATGAATACCTTGGAAAATCTCCTTGGTTTCATATTTTAAGTATATATAGAATTCATAGGATTCTGGGATTTGGCCTTTAGTTTTATATGATTTCCCAACATCATCCTCCTAGGAATCATCTATATTTATACTAATATTTTTTTCCTAGGACATGCTCCTAGGAATTGTCCAAGGGTCAAATGTTACTAGATTTCCTTGGATTTATTCCCAAGAACAAGCGCTTGTAATTGAAACTATATGGTTATTGGGTCTAGTATTGGTTTTCATGGTATCTTGATGTACTTATATACATTCCAACATGTGTCACTACAAGTATAGACATTCAAAAGTGTTATATTAGAACCTAAGGGTTGAAAATTGTTTTGTATTTATGCTTATATAATTATTTAATTATTCTAAGCATATAACCTATGTATAAACTAAATTTGATGGTTATTCATGAGAATACATTAGTGTTTCCCTACTAATTTGTACTCATAACCTACCCTATAATCTGTTTCACTTGGGTACTTGAACAGATCTCATTGATCTTGGGTTCAAGATGGGAAAAGGCCTTAGACTTTATCAATCAACTAGATATATTGGATGGAGTTAGGAGATTATTTGTGGTATGGATTAAGGATAAAAATATAGCCTTGTACATTTTTTTCCTTTTATTTATTATATATATTTGATTAGTCCAGGGAGAGTTCAGTCATTTTATTTTGTCTTGAAAGTGTTTTTTTTATTATTTCATTCTCCCACTTAACATTTATTAAAATGTGTTATTTTTTATTTTATCCATGATCCTTGATTATTTGTTATTTTTTATTATGTTTGGTTTATTTTCAAATGTTATTTTTACTCTGATATTGTGACTCCCCAAACTCGTGTTCCTAGATATACTCCCATAAAACACTGTATATTTTTTGAAAACAAAATAATAAACATAACTTAAAAAATATTATTTCAAATTATTTTTTAGGTCTATATTTTAATAGGATTAGGAAATGGCTAAAAAAATCTATCTCACACAAAAATTAATTTTTCTTTTGAAAATTAAACTCTTCTAAGATAACATGAGCACTACTCCATAAAATATACATAGTTTATACCTATCTCCTTACTCAAGTATATATCCTATGAAAAACATTTTAAAATCTTGGGTGATAACATGTCTCACTAAGGGGTTTAAAAATAAATTGACTCATTTTTTAAAAATATCTGAAAACCTTCTTTGAAGGGAATATTTTTTAAACTGAAAACATTAATTTTTTTATAAAAAATATTTAAACAAAAAATTAACTTTTACCTTTAAAAATCATAAATATCTTTATAGAAGGAAAATAAAATTTAAGGAATTATTTTTCTCAAAAACACCTTTAAATACTAAAATTTATTTTATGAAAACCAAACCTAGAAATAAAACCAGTGGAATCACTTATAAATAAAATATCAATAACCATGAGTGTAACGCCCCGACCCCAGTTACCTAGATTCCATGCATTATTACATAACATTGGCATGATACAAGGAATCATGTTCTGAAAGAACAATCAGTTTAGTATTATTGGAAATAAGATACATACATAAGTCCAACATTACAACTTGAAAAGAAATACAACACTAATTTATTCCATTAGAAACATATAAGCCTCCTAGATTATTCCTGCAAGTCACTCATAACTAAATTTTTCATATCCTGGTAAAATGAAACATAATAAAGGGGTGAGCTCAAATGCTCAGTAAGAGTAAGCAATACAGTGGAAGATAACATAAACATTAAGCATAGTGAATAATTTAAAACACATGCCTTTACAAATAATAAACATGAACACTTTATGTAAGGAATATGAGCTGAGTAAATAATGCCATAATAAAACATATTCATGGGTATTCTACCAGTCGAATAACCACATGAACCATCAATATTATTTTTATAATGAGGGAATGTATAATGAGGGACATTCTGAAACATTTTGTCAAGGCCTCAGCCAAGACGTCTAAAATGATTAAGGCCTCAGCCAAAACCATATATCAAATGGGGAAAGGACTTGTCCAATTCTACGTCTAATTGTCTCATGAGACCTACCGATGCACCGAGGAGCTATAGCGGGCTCCACCCATCACTTACTAACTCCAATACATTCCTCATTTGTAAAGGTTGAAACATAACATAAACATTCGTATTAAAACTATCATATGAAATGTAAATACTTTAACCATAAACCATGAATGGTATAAAAATAAAACATCCACAATCAAACATATCACAAAACCTTAAATACAATATGTAATATTTTTATCATAATAAATCAACTTCAAACAAGTATAAAATTTATCAAAGGATGTTGACATAGATGAAATCAAAACTATTTGAGAGAAACATCTATTTCTATTTTGAAATAATTTAAGAGTCACATAATTATAAAAGAAAATATTTATTTTGAAAATATTCTTATAAGATTTTAAGGTAATCTTAGAAGATGTTATAACAACGGCAAATAGCCGCACTCGCCGTATAAGTTAAAAAAGACATTCTTACCTTAATTTTGTCGAAAAGGTCATAAAGTACCTTGTTTGGAAAATGACAGAAAGATTACTTTTAAAACATATAAGTTCAAATAAGGGTATAAATGACTTTAACCCATAGTCTAGTAAATAGTAAAAATGTTTTGAAATACATTTTTAAGAAAACACGGATGTGGATGATAAAGAGGTCCTAGTAGATACTTACGTAAAAACAACCACAGATAATAAAGAGATTGTGAAATTAACCCTTATCTTGTACTTTTCTTTGGTCAAGGGTACGTTAACCTCTTATATAATAGTTAAATCATTGTTATTAAATTATAAAAGAACTATATACATAAATATGATATCATATATGATCTTCTAATATAATATTTTAGTATTATCGTCATTTCAGGGGTTAACTGATTCATTTTCCTTTATATGTTTTGTTATGTAAGTCATGTTTGTTATGGATATAATGTATTTGATTCATATCCATAATTATATTGTGTTCTTAAATATTATTTTTACTAATAAAATTAAAATTATTCTTGAATGGTTATGATGGGGAATGATTCTCATCGCGTTCGTGGAGATGGTAATCCGTACGTATGCACGAACGCTGCTTCCATTTCATTTTTTTATTTTAAAAGGAAATAAAACAAAATGATACATAGGTATATTATTATTCCAGTATAATATAATATTTTATATATGTTATGTAAGTTCATTAAAACCATCCTTTATACGTTCCATTTATGGTATGAAAGAGTCATATCACTTTGAGGGGCGATATTCCACACTTCCTCAAATGAAATTATCGTATATATTCAACATGAAAAGAATAAAGGTATGATATAAAAGAGAATTATAAAAGCATAGAGATAAAATAAATATCATAAATATCATATATAATTACAGTTCCATCATAATTTCCACTATAAGATGTGGTAGTAGAAGATTGAACAATCATCGTTTCGTGAGGCAGTAGTTCGCCATCCACAGAAATGTTATGTTATATACCCATTAGATGGAGGTGTGTGTAAGTTTAGTAAAAAAAATTCTCCTAAAAACAACCTGGTATATTGAGGATACTATTGTTGTTATAAAATAAATTAATAAAGATAGTTTAAGGGGTTGGAGAAGTAAAATAAAAGAAAAGAACTTAAGAGGAGATGTTACCTTTCAATCGGGTAACTCCCTTTGGTTTGAACCAAAAGGCTTACTTGAAGTGCCTTTTGCCTAAGTTAAGGCTTCTAGGAGGAAGAGAGAGATTTAGGGAGATTAATTGGGTAGAGTTTGTATGAGCCAAGGGGCTTGAGAGGTGTGAGAAATGGGTTAAAGTTGAAGGCTTTTTATAAGGGGGGGAGGGGCTCTTTAGGAATGTTTGAAAACATTATTTTATTATATAATGATTTTAGATTTATAAAGGTCCAAAACTAATTAAAATCAAAGATAATATAACTCAAGTTCAAAATAAAATCATCCAATAAAAATTGGACCGGTTTTGGATATTTTTTTTAATTTTTATAATCTCATTTATTTAAATCAATCATTAATGAGGTAAAGACTGCATCATTATTATCTCATAAATAATTTTATTCATTTGACATATAAAAAATATAAAAAAATACCATGACGTAGGAAATATTTTTAGATTTCAAATGAATATTTATAGTTGAATAGATAACTTATATAACCCCATGTAAAAATTATTTTACTAAAAGATATATGTTTATGTCACTTTTGACTTTACTTTAAATTAATTAATATAAAGTGTCATTATCACTCTCAAGTGGCTCCATGGAGTCCCAAAATCGACCCAAGGATGCCCATGGTGAGTCATGTATCAACCAATAGGAATAAGACACATGTTATTATAATTTAATATTGTCATAATATTAGTTTTTTACCCTTATTTACCAGATTTACCCCTTTAACCATGGTAAATAAAATATTTACCGAAGTAATTATTCGTAATGTATAATAATAAAATTTACCTATTTACACAATTTGAAACTCCTAATTCCAAATATGGAATATGTTTTTCCAAAATCAAATTAGAGAAGTGGCAGAAATTAATTTAAAATTAATTCCCATTGTCAAAACAAAAAGTGTGTTTTTAAGAAATAATAACTATCAAAAGATTGACACTTGTTTATATCTAGTTTAAATGTAAAATTAATTATAATAACCTAAATTATATTAAATTATAAAAATATAATCTAATGATACTTAAAAAACCAATAAAATGTATAATTTAACACCATAAATTATTTTGATTAAAAAAGTTGTTTTTAATTAAAATTTAGTATTTTTCACTATTCATCAAAATATGAAAGTTATCAGAAAAGTACCAAAAATCACCCTAAGATAATTTTGATATTAAAAATCCAAAAATGAAGTCCATTTTGAATAATAAAATTTTAAAAAGTGGGTATTATTATTCATAAAGGCTAGTTTGATTGGTCGTGGTGTGTTAGAATCTCGAAGTTGCGTACAGCGAAAGCTATTGCATTATTCAAAGGGAAACGTACCATGGAAGCTTGGGGTGTTAAATTCTTCCCTCCTTAAAATAATTTCATCCTCTAAATTTCTAGAATATTACTATATAAAAAATATTTGAGTGGTTCTTCATCATAAGTTCCTCAGGTTCCCACGTTGCCTCTTCCATCTTATGATTTCTCCATAGAACTTTCACCAGATGAGTCGTCCGGTTTCTCAACACTTGTTCTCTCATATCAAAAAGTCTGATAGGCTCTTCTCAATAAGACAGGTTGGGTTACAGTTTTATTTCTTCATAGGTGAGTACATGCGTTGGTTAGGCATGTATTTTCTCAACAGTGATACGTGGAACACATCATAAACTTTAGAGAGACTTGGTGACATTACCAAATGGTAAGCTACAACTTCAATTCATTCTATAATTTAAAAAGGTCCGAAGTACCTGGGACTTAATTTTCCTTTCTTACCGAATCATATAACACCCTTCCATGGAGATAACTTCAAGAAAACAAGATCTCCTACTTGAAATTCCAAATCTTTCCTTCGGTTGTCATCATAACTCTTTTGCTTAATTTGATCTGCTTTGATGTGAGTTTGGATAACCTTTAATTTTTCCATTATTTCCTCAACAAGTTCTGGGCCTACGAGTTTTCTTTTATCAACATCATCCCAACAAGTTGGTGTGTAAAATATCTTTCTATATAACGCTTCATATGGTGCCATCTAAATACTTTAATGGAAATTATTGTTATAGGAAAATTATACCAGAGGTAAATACTAATAACACATACCTTGGAAGTCAAGTGAGCAAGATCTCAACATATCTTCTAAGGTCTGAATAGTCTATTTTTATTGTCCATCATTTTGAGGGTGGTAGGCAGTGCTTAAATGAAGTTCAGTATCTAGGGACTTCTGAATACTTTTCCAAAATCTTGATGTAAAACAGGGATCACGATCAGAAAAAATCAATAGGGGTACTCCATAAAGTCTTAAAACTTCATTAATATATAATATTTCTAAATGTTCAAGTGGTAAATATTCTCTTATAGCAAGAAAATTTGCTGACTTGGTAAGACGATCAACAATGACCCATATTGCATCATTCCTTCTAGGAGTGCTTGGTTGTCCCATGACAATGTCCATCTTAATATCATCCCATTTCCACTAAGGTATGGGAAGAGGATTCATGACTCCTCCAGGAAGTTTCCTTCCATCTTTCACTTGTTGACAAACCATAAATCTTGACACATAATTAGTAATCTCCCTCTTCCTATTGTCCCACCAAAAATGTTCCTTCAAATATCTATACATCTTAGTGCTACCAGGGTGTATAAAGAAATTGGATCTATAAGAATCATCCAATAATTCCATTTTTAGATCAGGTATATCAGGAACACAAAGTCTCTTCCCAAATTTTAAAATTCCATCTTCATATATGAACTCAATCGATCTCCCATCATTCACAGCTTTAATTTTCTCTTGAAACTTCTCATCATCTGTCTGAGAACTTTTTATCCTTTATAGTAAAGATGGTTTGGAAATCATTTGAAAAATTATAGATGTTTCACCTTCCATGATTATTCTCATATCCATCTTTACTAGATCCATGACCATAGGATCCCTTTTAACTCCCATATTTTTCAGAACTCCATGATCCTTTCTTCTTAAAGAATCTGCCACCTTATTTTCCTTCCTCGAGTGTGTGTGTATAGTGAAATCATAATATTTGAGTAGTTCTAGCCATCTTATTTTCCTCATGTTGAGTTCTTTCTGTGATAAAATATACTTCAAACTCTTGTGATTGGTATATATCTCACATTTTTCACTATAGAGATAGTGTCTCCATATCTTCAAAGCAAATATGATAGATGCTAACTCAAGATCATAAGTAGGATAGTTTTGTTCATGAATTTTTAGATGTCATGATTCATAGGCAATAACTCTATCATTCTGCATAAGGACACAACCAAGTCCTTTCTTTGAAGCATCACTATAAATAACAAACCCATCATTCCCCGATGGTAGATTCAAGATAGGATCATTGACTAATCTTATCTTCAGTTCTTCAAAACATTCTTCACACTCTTTTTTTCAAAAAAAATTAACCCTTTTACGTGTGTGTTTGGTTAATGGGTTAGCCAGTTGGGAAAAATTATGTACAAAATGCTGATAATAACCTGCTAAACCAATAAAACTGCGTACCTCAGTTATACTCATTGGTGCTGGCCATTCTTGGATTGCTCTTGTCTTTGAAGGATCAACAGAGATTCCATCCTTAGAGACAATATGGCCAAGAAAAGAAATTTCCTAAATCCAGAATTCACACTTGCTAAACTTTCTATATAATTCATTTCTTCTATAGGTTTTCAGAATGGTGTGCAATTGATTCTCATGATCTTCATAGCTTCTGAAGTATACCAAGATATCATCAATAAATACCACTATAAAGTCATCAATATATTCTGTGAAAACTCAATTCATTAGATCCATGAAGATAAAGGGTGAATTAGTCAGCCCAAAAGTCATTACTGTAAACTCATAATGCCCGTACCTAGTTTAAAATGTTGTTTTCAGAATGTCCTCCTTCTTCGCACACAACTGATGATATCCAGATCAAAGGTCAATCTTTGAAAAATATTGAGCTCCATGAAGTTGGTCGAATAAATCATCAATGCAAGGTAGGGGGTACTTGTTCTTTATTGTTATATAATTGATCTCCTTGTAGTCAATGCATAACCTCATAGATTCATATTTCTTATTAACAAAAAGGACAGGCGCTCCCCGTGGAGAAACACTAGGGCGAATAAATCCCTTATTACTCAATTCCTCTAGTTGTTTCTTTAGTTCCACTAATTCCATAGTGGTCATTCTATAAGTTTTCTTCGATATGGGCCTTGAACCAGGAATTAAGTCAATGGAAAACTCAATTTATCATTCCAGAGGATGTCCAGGTAAATTTTCTAGAAACACATCAACATATAATTGCACAATAGGTACGCCCTCTATTTAAACATTCCTTTCCTCACCCATATTTATTTCATTCTCTTCCTCCCCAATAATTGAATTTAGTTGAGCTACTGGGAGTGGATCTAGATAAGAATCAGGTGGTGACAATTATTCTCTAAAGATAATATACTCCTTATCATCATCGAAAATTGTAATCTCCTTCTTCTTAAAATAAATTTTTACATCACGATCTGAAATACAATCCATACCAAGGATTATATCAAATTCAATCATGGGTATGAAAATGAGATCAGTGGATAAAGAACATTTATATACCATAATGGGGACTGATTCACAAAACTTTGTTGCAATGATACTTCCCTTAAGAGTTTTTACTGACAACTCCTTTGTTAAATAAAATTGGAAATATCTAATTTTCTTAGCAAACTATGATGATATGAAACAATGTGATAATCCAGAATCAAATAAATCCTTGGCTAAACTTGAGGAAACCATTAAATTACTTGCCACCATGTCTTTCGGAGCTTCAACCTCAGCAGTAGTGATCGCATAATCTTGTCCTTGATCCTTTGGCCTTTTCTAAGGTAAGTTTCCCTAACGCTTAGGACATTCATTTTCATAATGTACCATCTCCCTAAAATTATAGCATTGAACATTGGTAGATTCTTTCTTCCCCTTACAATCACCAGTAAGATGTCCTTTCTATCCATATTTGTAGCATACTCTTTTTCCTTTTAGACAGGCACCAGGGTGCTTCCTTCCAAAATTATCAAAGGATGGAATAAAAGGCTTGGACCAATGGTTTCAACTCTACTTGACCTATCCACACTAATGGAAGTAAAGTCTTGAACCAAATGAATTAGTACATGATTCCAATATTAAATAGTAATGGACTGACTCGTTCTTGCCTTGGATTTTGAGAGGAGAATACATTGGGTCTCGGGAACCCCATTCCGATTCAAGGATACGGTTTTCTTAGGTTGATACCCACCTAGATTATGGTTCTTATATATTCCTTGGATACTTGGTATACTACGGTTGGGTCCCTTCTTCTTATAGGATACCTCAGATACACTCCTTAGATCCAACATTAACTAGTAGGTTCCATGGTTAAAGCCCATCGGGCCCTGTCTTTGCTTAGACCTGTTTTACCTTGGTCGATCACCTTGGACTCAGTAGGTGACTTATTGTGGAATTACTTGGATTACACTCTTACCCCTTAGCTAGACTCAGATACTACTGAGTTATCTTTCCATTAGTTTATGTTTCCTTGTTTTTTACCCTGGAACTCCCTCACTGGATATCATTGTTTGATTTCCTTGTTACATCTTGAAACCTTCACTACATATACTATCACGAGGTGATGTCAGTGTTGTCTATGCCTCATGTGACCTATTAACATTAAATGGTAATTGATTAATTAATGAACTGGTTACATGTTCAGACACTAGTTGAGGGGTGAAGTAGGTACTTGGTTATTTAGTTATTTTGTACCGCTTGCTTTACTTTACATATATGCTTGTACACTGCTATATTCCATTCCACGAGCCGGATGTTATAGACACCGTTGGTGGGGGCCCACTAAGATTTATCTCACACCCTCTCTAGGTGACGTTTGGTACCCAAAGTAGATTACATGGTTGCAGGTATTGACAAAGGGAAGCATGTAGCTTCCATTACTTGTTTGTGTGCTGATAGGATGGAACTTGATAGCAGATGACCAAGTAGGATCTCGGGATTCTTAGAGTAGACTTTGTTTTCTTTTACCTTGTGGAACATGTTATGCATATTGTCTTGTATCCATGCTTCCAGTTTTCTAGTTACATGACATTACATCATTATTTTTCTCGTTGATACAGTTATTGTTATTCTTTTTTATCTATTGCATCAGTTTGATTCCGCTATTTATTCATATTTCTTCCTCTGTTTACTATTCATTTATATCCCTTATGATGTTCTACACTCTGCTAATGAGGGAATAATCTTCCCACAGACACATCCTAGGCCCTGGATACTACTCAGCAACCTCTGGAGTTCAGGAAGATGCGCTTGAGGCCATGTGGCCCACCGAGCACGGGGCACCCGTTAAGTGGAATCTGGGTTCGGGTCATCACACGTTCTCCTCTAAAACCTCTTATAGACATATCATATGACATAATCATATTCATAACCTAGGGAATATAAATATTAAAATGGATGGGTTTGAATTCTTAGTAAGGGAAATATGTCAACTAGTCATAACAGTTAGATCTTAAATATGAGGGGAAAATGATTAAGTGAGTAATGTTAGATAAAAAGATCATGAGATCATATGTGGAAATAATAATCCTTTATTAATCATTAAGGATCATTAAATAATAACATAATACCAAATAAAGGTCATAAAAAACATGGCTAAGAAACATATAATGATCGTGGAATTAATACATAAGAAGTAAGTATATCTTTAGAATAAGGAATATCATAAACATTTGGAATTATCTGAAAATAAGGCACATTTTAGAAAGGTAGTGGAACAAACATAAGAATAGGAAAATATTTTAAACAAATCAAAGTATGTCAACCCTTTAATTTTGTAAAAAAAATCCAATTATGTACACACTTTAGTTTTGTGAAAAAATACTAGTATGTCCACATATAATTATATCATGATATATAAAACCATAATCAGTGAATTGGAGGGAAATATAGGACCCCACCAATTATCATCCATACATATGGGTGCCGCTGAAAATCAAATCAATCATCTTATCATTAATAACCCATGAGAAGAAAAATGGGTTTCATCACTCTCCAAAATTGTATCAAATGAAGAAAAAAACATGATCATTTGATACCAAAAACATGATCACCTCAAAGAGAATATATCAGTTGATTTATGAACTATTATTTTATTGAATATGAATCCTTTAAAAATCACAAAAGTATTTTTCTTAAAAGACATTTTTTAATATAGTATTAAAAAGAATAGATTTTGAGTCACATTAAAAAAAACCATTTTTTAAAATGAATAGGAAACAACTTAAAACATTTATTTGAAAAAAAATCCAATAATAATATATTGAAAATAAATAATTCATATATTAAAATTTGGATCATAAGGAAAGAATATATGATCATTAAAAGGAAAAAACTCTAGAATATTTGAAAACACCTTTATTGGAAACCCACCTTGTTAAAAGAATATAGAAACATTGGATTTAAAATAAAAGGGAATATAAGGATAATTTGAGATAAAAAAATTCATTTTCCACTAGGTAAATGAGAACATAGTTGGGAATAAAAATTATGGTTATAGATAAATCATTCATGAAAAGATATGTGAATATTATTAAAAATATAATTTCCAAAAATCAATAGATTCATAAATAAAGAATAATTTGGTGTAAAATATGATTTTCCTAGAAAAAAGGTGTAAATAAAATATAAAATTATTATAGTTTAGGTACAATCATACATGAAAAAAAATTTAGATAAGCATATGTGATTATGATCTAAGGGAAGGATTTGATCTTTAAAAACCCCTTACCTTTTTGACCACTTAGTCGAATGCACTCTAACCTCTTATATAAAAAATTAATATCTTAATTGCCTATTTGAGAACCATATTAATTTATATAAACTTTTATAAAATTATTTTATGAATATTTAATACATTTATATTAATTATTTATAATCAATTTTCAAAATCAGGTTCCAAAAATCTTGATTCTTTTAAACTAGTTTTGAAATGGTTATTTTTTTATTAATTATTAACCAAAATTCCGTAATTAATAGTTCATACTAAGAACTAGAATAGTTATTTTAAAATAATTATAAATTTATAATTAAATTTCTTAAGTTTTTTGGAAACATTTTGTGATGAAAAAATTGAATATGAGCTTGTTTTGAAGGGTTTAACGAAAAAAAGGTGATATATTAATAACATAATAGGATATTGATGTTATGAATATAGAATCATCCATAAATATGGAATAAAATAGAATTATATATCTTTACCACAATATAACATTACATAATCATCAATGGTATAAACATTACAACATCACTCTATTAGTGGTAAAAATGACCTAAAAAATAGTATGTTATGTTATTATATAATGTTATTATAGAATTTATAGAATCTTGAACATGTCATAAGTATAATATATCTTATTTAAACTCATTATTATAACCATCCAATATGGTTGATCATGAAAAATGAAATTCATTGTTCATCGAGGTGGTAGTCTGTCTGTACACATGATTAATGATACCAATTCTCAATGAATTGAAGGAATTATGGTATATGAAAGATGAATATTTCATAATTTTATTTGTGAAATAGAAAACCAGTTTATTTATAAAATAAAACATTTGTACTATCCTTTAGATCCTAATATAAAAAAATAAATTGCATCACGTCGTGGAGGCGATAGTCTGCACATTTTCACGATCGATGTTTTTTTTTAGTAGATATAAAGGATTGAATATTTTTTTAATTAATATAATGAAATTTCATTATAATAATGATACTGATTTAATTATATTAACATGTTTTTAAATTATTTTAGTAAATATTATAATAAAAATAAAATACTAATAGAAGGTAATTCTCATGTTGAGAGTTTGAGTTTTCTCTTGGAAAACTCCTTGGAAGTTAAGTCCATAAGAAAACTTAAGTTTACTAGAAGCTTATATAGGTAGGATAGGATTCTATGAGGAGATAAATATTTGATATTAAATGAGTAATTATAAGGTTAAATTTAACTTGAATGGGTGGAAGTGGTATCCTTTTATAATAGATGAAAGGGAACTTTTGGAAACACATGTCATTTTTTATTAATGTCACGAAACTATTCAAGGGTAAATGGATGAAAAGTGGGAAAATATGCATTGTGGGATAAGATAAGGTATAAACTTTTATTTTTTAATCATTTTTTGATAGTTCAATGGTTATTTAATTTTTTTTACTATTAACCTTTATCCCAAATTTAATTTTACATGGGTAATTAATCTTTAAACTTAGTAATTAACATTAATGAAAAAAATAAATATTATATCCTTTTACCTAATTTAGACCTTAGGATTTAAAATTTTAAAATAATTTTAATGCATAATATTTATATAGGTGAGAAAATTTAATTTTAAAATAAATATACTTAATCGCGTAAAAACTATTTTTAGAAAAAAATTAATATTTAAATTTATATATAAGATGAAATTATCTTTGATACTAATTTTAATTACATGTATTTATTTATTATGAAAAAAATAAAATATAAGCGGCTTTCAATTAAATCCAAAAACAAATTTCACAATTTAAACACTTAATTAGAGGAAATGACCGAAAGCGGTTTTTTAATTAATGTAACATTTCAGTTTAGTTTTAAAACTATTGGACATAGGATTATAAGTACAAAGAATATTTTAAAATGTACAATTTTATTCCTTGAATTTATGTTTCATTTCTTAAATTGGGTTTTAATCTTCTAGGATGAGCTTACATAATTGTAAAATCATAAAAAACAATATAATTTTCACAAAATAATCATATTTTTGGACTGAATATGAACCTTTTTAAAAGAAACTCCAAAATTAAAACCAAGAAAATTTTGTTGTGAGGAATTCAAAAATTAATTTTATTATATAAAATTTAAATTCTAAAACTTTTAAATTATTATTTTAAAATAAAATACATAATAAAAAGAAAATGACTTTTATTGATGATAACTTTTTTCAATATTAACTTATATTAATTATTTACTTTATAAATATTTAATGGTTTAACTTATTAGTCTATATTATAGATTTATTGATAATTTTATCTTAATATATTGTGCTTTTTTTATTATTTGTACCATGTAATGCAATTTATCGAACATGACACCAATTTTATAAAGTCTAGAATCTTGGGTCATTACATCACCCCCCCTAAAAAAATTATGTCCACACATTTTTTAACTATTTAAGAAAGAAATTACCTTATAGTTAGGAGGAAAATAATTATATATATTTATATACTTATGAATACTTATATTTTAATAATATAATTTAATATAAAACTATATGAATTTTATTGATGAAATGTTTCTCTTATAAAAGAATGCTCTACTAATTCTGATATCCAAAATAATGAAAATTTAGAAGGTTAATATGGTTCTCTATTAGATTTTAGAGGTTTATAATCTTTATATAATCTTAAAAAATAATCATATAAACCTAAAAATTATAATTCTAAATATAAAGTTATTCTTGACATTCTAATATCTAAAGTTTTATAAACCATTCCCTTTGATTTCAACTGTGATGCCCTAGACCCGTGCTCCTAGATCGTGTTCCATTAAACAGTGTATATTTTATTTCTAAATAAAACATTAACCATAACATGAAAAATATAAAATATGGGAATAATTTAGGTCTATAATGTTTTTGGATTAGGAAAATATAAAAAAAAATCTCAATCCAAAATTACATTTTCTTTTGAAACTAAAATTATTATAATAAAACATCAGCTCTACTCTGTCTAATATGCTTATTCGATACCTATCTCCTTACTAAAATATATACCCTATGAAAAATACTATAAAACTTGAGGTGAGAAAATATCTCAGTAAGGGGTTTTAAAATAAAAAATACCCATTTCTTAAAAATACTTGAATACTTCCTTTGAAGACAATGTTTTCAAAACTGAAAACAGTTTTTTAATAAAATAATATTTAAACATAAAATTTACTTTTATCTTTAAAAATCCATAAAGTTTTTTAAAAAATGGAAATAAAATTTAAGAATATATATTTTGTTAGGTCAATTTTAAATACTCAGATTGATTTTATTAAAACAGAACTTATAAATAAAACCAATGGAATAACTTATAAATAAATCATTAATAACCATTGGAATACTTAAAATAAATTCTTTAAAATAACATAGTTATTTTTTAGAAAAAAAATCACATTACTAAAAAAACAAAACCTTGATTACACTTGGAATATTGAAGCTTATATAGGGATTACCTATTATGGAGTCTTGGGTTCACTCCCCAAATTCTCATCATGTTTACAAATTCGAAGCACCAAATTTTCTTAAAGCATTTTGAACTTGGTCCTTTTTCACTAGGGTTTTCAATCATATCTTTATAAAACTTTGAAAATAGATGCACACACACACACACACACACACACACATATATATATATTATCAATAATATATAAATATAAGTTCATAAATATATATATGTATATATTTTATTGTGAAGAAACCAAAAATCCACCTTAATAAAACCCTAGAATATAAAACTTTCATGGAATGTCAAAGTGGAATAAATAATGAATTGATATACAATATAATTTAGACTTAGGAAACATCCAGGGTAAATAAAATTAATTTCACATCAAATGATAACTTTTAATCCACTAAAATATTTTTTTGGAAATACTCTCATATAAAATGATTAATAAATACAAAAAATAATAACCTTGAATGAATTAACCCTTTTATGAAATGTTAAAAACATTTCCCACATAAAATGATAAGATGAGTAATTTAAAACATACTTTATATCATTTAAAAATATATACCCATTTACATAAAATTAAATTAAAACTTTGAAATATTAATTATAATTTTAAAAATATATGAATTCCACTTATAAAGATGGTTTTTGAAATATGAAAATAGAAATTAAATTTTGAAATAAAAAACCCCTTATGAAGAATAAAAGTTTGGGGAAAATTTTAAACCAAAAATTTGAAATGATTTTACTTATAAAATAAAAGTTTTAAAACATAAAATTAAGATTTGTAAATATAATTTCCCCTTACCTAGTATTGTTAACTGATGTATATAGATCTTCCCTCAACAGATCAGCATCTCACATGATCACTTAAAAACTAAATATTTCTCCATAATAACAACACACACAGGTGTACATTACAAGGGATGCTTTGTGAGTTCTTTAAATAACCCAATTTCCTACCATCAAATATTGGTAGCTACTCATATATAGTAGTGGATTTGTCTAATTCAGTTGTAGGTCCATCAAAACCACATGTGGGTGTAATTTTTCTTCTCTATTTTTTTCACATTTCAAACCTTTGAAAAACCGATGATGAGGTTCTTAATTCCAACCCTATATACCCTGTCAAAGACCACATAATAGTGGAAATCAAGGAGAAGACGGTGATATGATTTTTCATTTTTATTCATCTGTTTCATTGGTAAAATATTATTCAAATAATGTATACATATGTTTGTTTAAACAATTTTTAAATATCACTATCGTACCACGCAGAAGATGAAAATGACCATAGATTGTTGAGGGGTCACGATGAGAGGTGAGGATAAAATTTATTAGTGGGGTGTTCATTAAATGTGTTTTATAGGACATCAATGGGAATGATTCATGATGGTGTGTGGTCGGTGCTAATACCAGTGGTAGGGAGCTATATTATTGGTCGAGGAAGAAGGGAAAGGAGGTGGCATCTAGAACATATATGGAAGACAATGTTGGTTGCTGGTTTTGGTGTCAAGGCTTAGTGCGGTGGTCGTTGAGTGTGCAGTCTTATCAGTGAATACTCTACAATGGGTTGCTTCGTGAGGAAGGCAACACCCCCAACCCTAATTTCATTTTTTATTCATTCTCTTTTTTAAGTTTCTCTATCTCTTCGTTTTTTTCATTTTATGTAATATATATATATATTCAAATATGTATATGTACATGTTGATATTTTTGTTTATATTTTTTATAGATCATATATATATATATACCTTAACATTTATTAATGTAGATTATAATTCATAGCTTTTTTGAACTTATTCTCAAATATTAAATTAATGATATATGCATATATATATATATATATTAACATTATCTCTACATTTTATATATCATAATCCTAAAATAATTTTAAAATATATTATAAAATATAATCATTAATATTATTCACTTATAATATTTTATATACTATAGTAAATATAATATTATTATTAAATTCTACAATCACCCTTAAATATATTCTTTTCAAATTTAAACATTATTCTTATAATATTATCATAAATTATATTACTATATTCATTTATATATTTATTTCAATTTAATATTTTACATACCATAATTCCTATTTCAAACTAATATTTTATAAATCATCGTGTTTATATTCTTTAATAAATATTATTTCACTATTTTATTATAAATAAAAGTGATTTATTTATAATTATCTTATATATTTTAATATTAAATTAATATCTTATATTTAAATTAACATTATGTTGTTATTACGTATTAAATTTATCATCAATAAATAATACAAAATCATTAAAATTTAGTTTTATAATAGAAACTAAAAGCTAAATTGTTTGTTTTAATAATAAAAACTTATTTTAATTGATAGTAAAATATTTAGTCATTATATACACAAGGGTATAGTCTCCCCATGATATTATACTTGACCCCCACTGCTAGTCAAAAACCTCTAACATACAAGGAGGTGCGCCTAAGGTCAAGAGGCTTCACTGATCCGGACACTGATTAGTGTTTATGGGATGGGGAATGTTACATAGATGACTTATTTTTAGTATTTTCTTTGGGTTATACTTATCTCAGAAACCTTTAGGATGGATAATGATGTTATAATAATGAGTTTATCCTTATAATGGATTGGTAAAGGATCTATTTTCTCAACCATCTAAGAGTCATATATTATATGGTTGGCGTGATATCATACCTAAATAACTGAAGTGATGAGGTTTTATCCAAACAAGGTCATTACTTATTGAAATATTGATTTTAAACTACTAATTTATATTTTTATTTTCAAAGGTATTATCATTTTAGTGAGAAATATTTTAAAAAAAACCGTATTAAATGAGATAAAATATGATACTCATATGATAGAATACTATATTGTACATATAATTCCAAAATCATAAC
Source organism: Viscum album (assembly GCA_963277665.1). Classification (NCBI taxonomy): domain Eukaryota; kingdom Viridiplantae; phylum Streptophyta; class Magnoliopsida; order Santalales; family Viscaceae; genus Viscum; species Viscum album. Next base: position 351,396,146 of record OY728140.1, read on the forward strand.
AAAATATGACCTTGGGATTAATATTTAAAAATAATATCTTAATTTAAACAACTTTCTAAACTGGTATAAAAACATAAGAATCTTTTTGAACAAATAAGTAAAATTCTATGTATTATATTAATACACCCCTGAGAGAAAAAAATTAAATTTTGTTAACAAGTGGATCAATATTCTTATGAAAATAATAAATGTATTCTGTTAAGGTTTCAAAGGAATTTTTTATATATAATTTGATCAAAGGGACTTAGTCTCCACTTTTATAATTAATATTATTGGATATGTTAATCTCTTGGAAAGAGTGGAGGTTTCTATAAGATTGTTTGGCTCTGGAATTCATTCTATAAACATTGTTGTAAATGTTCCAATAATGATAATAAGTTCAATAAAATTCTTCTCTATTTACTCAAGGTGTTGGGGATTGTTGAACATTAAATGTGATATAACGGCCCCAGTGTTGTATTGACAGTACAAGTGGATAAAATTTACAAACATGAGAGAAAAAACTAGTTGAAAATAACAAGAATGTTTCTTTGAATATCCATATAATGTTTTTAAACCTAATAAAACCATAAATAAAGAAGGAAAATATTTCCATTGGGTATAATTTTCATGGATTCCTGAAGCTATTTAAGAAATTCCTTAGACTATCTATGTCATGTATTAGTAGTATAAAATAAATTCTTTAATTTTTAAGGGAACATGATACCAAATATATATTTTAAATTTTTTTAAAATATATAATATTTAAAATTCAAGGTAATAATTGATGGAACCTATAGATTATATTTAAATTATAAATCAAAGGGTTTATATATAATTGAGTACACAAAGAAATATATATCAATATTGGATGGATTTTTATGAAGTATGTCTATAGTTATCCCATTTTTTATGAGAAAAGAAAATTTTTTATTTCAAACAAATATTTATTATGAACAACATGAGATGATGGTTTGGGTATACATGGTTTATAATTCACCAAATTCTATAACCTTTTTGAAAATAGGTTATGGATAAAATGAGTATTATCTAAAATAAAATATTTTATCTAATATATTTTTAATAATATGTAATAAATAGTTTCCACCAGCCATTAGTTGAATATTCTAATGAATAAAGACTTCTTTATATAATAATACTATAAATAATTAAAATAATTTATATATATATAATAGTTTATTTGTTAAATATTTTCACTAATGGAAATAAATGTTATTTTAAAAACACAAAGGACTTTCTTTATCTTGTCATGATATTCTGAGGAGAACATAATTTCTAATAGGCTAGTAGGATTATTTTTTGTCTTATTGAAGTTTAAATTTTAGAAAATAAATGATTAGACCAGTCAATTTCAAAGTTAATTCAACTTAATTTCCTAAAATTATTTAGGGTATAATAGTAAATATAAATTTAAAGAGTTATATTTAGTTATTATAATGAATTTAAAGTCTCTTAATATCATAAAAGAATTTATGATGTATTTATAAAGAAAGATATTAATATAAAAAGGTTCATATAGTTACCAAAAAGTGATCTCAAATAAAATGATTAAGTAATGGTTCTAAGATAATGATGATAGACTTATAAAGAGTTCTAAGTAGACAATAGAATTTATAAAAAACATATTATATGTTATTGTGAGGTTAATGAGTTTTAATACTATGTTTAATGATTTAAACATTCGTAATATGATTCTTAAGTCTCATAATTATTCAAAATAACATTTCTTAATAGATTTTACACAATAAATTAGTTTAATATAGAATTTTATCATGTAGTCACATAGAGATTTGGAAGTAATTACATAGAGATATATTGAGTTTAACAAAACCCAAAAAGTTGAGTAAACATAAGGCTTCTGTAGTGATCTATCATATCTAATATGATTATATGGGTGAATTTTTATGGTTTTATTAGTATTATTAAATGATATTAAGAATATAAAATTAATCATGTTTCATAAAAGGAAGTTTCCACTTTATCATTATTTTATGTTGAAAGTATATATTACGTGAAGTATAATGATAATTGACTTGTAAAAGTATGTATTTGAGTTATCCCTAAACAATGATCTTCTTGTAGTATTATATATTGTAAAATAATGTTAATTTTAGTGTAGGTAGGATTTCATATAGAGACATAGAATATACTCATGAGGAATAAAATGAGTTTTTTGCACTAGTTGACCCACCAAGTATACCGCATAGAGTTTCACACACTATGCTGATGTATGATAGGTATGCATGTTTCATATTGAATCCCTATACCATAGGTTACTTATCAAGAGAACCATTATATTTTGGTACTTTTCTGATTAAATCCTTAAAGATTTTAAAATTATAGGGTGGTTGGGCATATTGATGATTGTGTCATCATTTAAGGATTAACCAAGATGGGGTTTTTCTTATCATAATATGAGAATGGAATTTAGGCCCTCGATTGAGATAGAATGAGTATGCTTATTTTCCTACCTATATAAGGTATATGTGATGTTATTATTTATATAGATTATGTTCATGTGATGAGATCATCCACATAGATAAATGAACTATGATATCTTAATTAACTTAGTCATGCTTTATAATCAGATAATTTATAACATTTGATTTGGATCTATGGGATTGAAAAACTTCATATCCCTTAGTCACTTAATAACTTAAACAAATTAATTTTTTGATTATTTATACTTATATATGATATATATGGTGAAAAAATATATAGGGATTCATGAATTTGATATGGATCATTATAGATCCCTTAGTATCTTGAGTAGAATTGATAATTTTTTAGAGGCACCTATTTTCTTAAATTTATGGATTCGGTAGTTCATATTTGTCTTCAACACTAAAAAGTATCATCTGGTCACACTTTGTCATTGTTTTAATGATAATAAAGTGTATGAAACTTTTAAAGCTACCTCAAATATAATTTACAATATATCTAGAAGAATCTACAAGTGGATATTTATAAGTTTTTATATATTATGTAAATTTTGGTGAAAATTAATGATATCTTTTTTAATGAGAGTTTTAGAATATATCCAAAAGTTTTTTTGGATATAATTTCAAAATTTGTGATAGGAGATTTGAAATAAGTTCAAAGTGTGATAAGGTTATGAGGATTTAGTTCAAGTGGGATATTTTTTGAATTATAAACTAAATGCACTAACATGGTGAGACATGGTTGTTTAAACCACATCATAATCTTCCTTGGGATATACCATCATATAGTGAGTTTCAACACATTATAGTTCTCTTATTAGAATTTTATGTGATATGTGATATTAGATGGATCTACTATAATATCTTAAACCATTCTATCATTATTAGTTGGATCATCATATGATAATGATTATAGGATTTTGACACTACTGGAAATAAAGGATATACCAACGGTTTAGAACCGTTGGTATAGGCTGGAGAACCATTGGTATATTCTATACCAACGGTTGTCCAAACTGTAGGGAAGTAAGGCGTGGGGAAAGATATATACCAACGGTTTGCAGTAAACTGTTGGTATAGCCCACTCTAGGTATGGATTTGCCAACGGTTCAACAAGAACCGTTGGTATAGGTTTACCCAACGGTTCTAAACCGTTGGGAATACTATAATTCTGATCTTATACCAACGGTTCACAACCATTGGTATAGTATTTTTCCCAACGGTTTTCATAAAACCGTTGGGAATTCAATGGTTTTGATCTTATACCAACGGTTTACAACCGTCGGTATAGATGTTTTCCCAACGGTTTCAATGAAACCGTGGGGATATGTTTAAGTATGGTTTTTTACCAACGGTTTATTGAACCGTTGGTATAATTATTTCTCAAAGTATACCAACAGTTTACAACTGTTGGTATTCTGTATTTCTAGAATTGTTGCACAGCAGCCCCTCCAGTAGCCCCTCCAGTGCATACACCTGCATAAAAAACAGCACTAAAAATAGTGACAGACTTAAAATAACAAAAAAGAACACCACCTATTTGATTACACAACCTATTTGATTAGAGTCATGGTTAATAATTCCCCCTTTGAATCTTCATATGACAAAAATCATCCATTATAGTTGAATCAGAGTTTCAATAAATCAAATATTATTTACACCCATTTCAATATTCATACGACAACCACTTTTATAATATATGGTGAAAAGGTATTTTCATAGGAGTCTCATCACTTGTGACTCAATAAGTGCCACACCATGCCTCAAATTGATGCTGGGTTGACTGGTACACATCACATATGATCCATGGATCATTTTCCTAAAGTTTCAACATAATCAAAATCCGTTTGATCGGTTTGGCATATGTACGTAAAATATTAATCCATTTTGAACAAATGAGAGGTAGTTTGGGTGGTCCCTGCCCCACGATGACTCGTATTGAGGCGGGTTTGACTCGTACACGTCACATATTACCCATGGATCGTTTTACTAAAGTGTCAAAAGAATTAGAATGTATTTGGTCTGTTTCCCGTATGTCAATTGTTGATATCACTTACAATTTAGTCCATTTTGAAGAAAAGAGAGACAGTTTGAGTGGTCCTGGCCACACCGTGGCTTGGATTGATGTAGGGTTGACTCATACACATCAAATATGACCCATGGATCGTTTTCCTAAAGTTTCAATAGAATCCTAATTTGTTTGGTTGGTTTGGCGTATGTCAACTGTTGTTTTCACTTAAAATTGTGTCCATTTTAAACAAAAGAGAGACACTTTGAGTGGTGTCGGCCACACCGGGCCTTAGATTGAGGCGGGGTTGACTCATACATGTCACATATGAGCCATGAATCATTATCCTAATGTTTCAACACAATCAGAATCTGTTTGATCATTTTGGCGTATGTATGTAAAATATTGTCCATTTTTAACATAAGAGAGACAGTTTGGGTGGTGTCGGCCTCACCGTTCCTCAGATTGATGTGGTATTGACTCTTACACATCACATATGACCCGTGGATTTTTTTCCTAAAGTGTAAACATAATCCGAAGGCATTTGGTCAGTTTCCCGTATGACAGTTGTTGATTTCACTTACAATTTAGTCCATTTTCAACAAAAGAGAGAAAGTTTTAGTGGTCCTAGCCATATCGTGGCTCATATTGAGGCAGGGTTGACTCGTACACATCACATATGACCCATGGATTGTTGTCCTAAAGTTTAAACAGAATCCGTAGGTGTTTGGTCGGTTTTCCATATGTTAGTTTTTGTTTTCACTTAAAATTAAGTACATTTTAAAAAAAAAGAGGCACTTTCAGTGGTTTAGGCCACACTAGGCCTCGGATTGAGGCGGGGTTGAATCATACACGTCACATATGAGTCATGAATCATTTTCCTAAAGTTTCAACACAATCAGAATCTGTTTGATCAGTTTGGCATATGTACATAAAATATTGTCCATTTGGAACAAAAGAGAGGCAGTTTGGGTGGTCCCGGCCCCACGGTGCCTCGTATTGAGGTGGGGTTGACTCGTACACATCACATATGACCCATGGATCATTTTCCTAAAATTTAAATAGAATCCGAAGGTGTTTGATTAGTTTCCCGTATGTTAGTTGTAGATTTCACTTACAATTTAGTCCATTTTGAACAAAAGAGAGACAGTTTGAGTGGTCCCAGTCACACCGCAGCTCGGATTGAGGCAGAGTTGACTTGTACACATCACATTTGATCCATGGATCATTTTCATAATGTTTCAACAGAATAAGAAGTCGTTGGGTTGGTTTTGCGTATGTTAGTTGTTGTTTTCACTTAAAATTATATCTATTTTAAACAAAAGAGAGATAGTTTGAGTGGTTCCGGCCACACCGTAGCTCGTATTGAGGCGATATTGACCTGTAAACATCACATATGACCCATGAATCCTTTTCCTAAAGTTTAAATAGAATTCGAAGGCGTTTGGTCCGTTTCCCGTATGTCAGTTGTTGATTTCACTTACAATTTAGTCCATTTTTAACAAAAGAGATACATTTTGAGTAGTCCTAGCCACACCGTGGCTCATTTTTTGGCGGGTTTGACTTTTACACGTCATATATGACACATGGATTGTTGTCCTAAAGTTTCGACATAATTCGTAGGCTTTTCGTCGGTTTCTCGTATGTCAGTTGTTGTTTTCACTTAAAATTTTATACATTTTAAAAAAAGAGAGGCACTTTGAGTGGTGTCGGCCATACCGGGCCTTGGATTGAGGAAGGGTTGACTCATACACATCACATATGATCCAGGTATGATTTTCATAAAGTTTAAACACAATCAGAATCCGTTTTCTCGTTTTGGCGTATGTACGTAAAATGTTGTCCATTTTGAACAAAAGAGAGGCAGTTTGGGTGGTCCCGGCCACACGTCGCCTCGGATTATGGCATAGTTGATTCATACACCTGAAATATGACCCATGGATCATTTTCCTAACGTTTCAATTGAATCTGAATGCTTTTGGTCCGTTTCCCGTATGTCAGTGGTTGATTTCACTTACAATTTAGTCCATTTTGAACAAAAGAGAGAGAGTTTGAGTGGTCTTGGCCACATCGTGGCTCGTTTTGTGGTGGGGTTGACCCATACACATCACATATGACCCATGGATCGTTTTCCTAAAGTTTCAACAGAATCCGTAGGTGTTTGGTCAGTTTGGCGTATGTCAGTTGTTGTTTTCACTTAAAATTAAGTTCATTTTAAACAAAAGAGAGGCACTTTGAGTGGTGTTGGCCACAACAGGACTCAGATTGAGGCGAGGTTGACTCGTACACATCACATATGACTCATGGATTGTTTTCCTAAAGTTTCAACATAATTTGTAGGCGTTTGGTCGGTTTCTCGTATGTTAGTTGTTGTTTTCACTTAAAATTAAATACATTTTAAAAAAAAGGAGGCACTTTGAGTGGTGTCGGCCACACCGGGCCTCGGATTGAGGTGGGGTTGACTCATACACGTCACATATGATCCAGGTATAATTTTTATAAAGTTTAAACACAATCAGAATCTGTTTGATCGGTTTGGCGTATGTACGTAAAATATTGTCCATTTTGAACAAAAGAGAGGCAGTTTGGGTGGTCCCGGCCACACGGTGCCTCAGATTAAGGCGGAGTTGATTTATACACATCACATATGACCCATGGATCATTTTCCTAACGTTTCAATAGAATTTGAAGGTGTTTGGTCTGTTTCCCGTATGTCAGTTGTTGATTTCACTTACAATTTAGTACATTTTTAACAAAAGAGATACAGTTCGAGTAGTCCCGGCCACACCGTGGCTCAGTTTTTTGCGGGGTTGACTCATACATGTCACATATGACTCATGGATCATTCTCCCTAAGCATGACGAGTCCATCCATGAGTCCATAACTTGTAACCCATCTCTTATCCTAACAATTAACAAGTAAACCAAATCAAACAAGGCATAATTCACATAACATGGAGAATGTACAACAAGGATTTGTATTCAAATTAAAGAATATAATCACATGCATTTGATGAGCATGAATTGATAAGATTACCAAGAAATTCATATATTTCAAGACATAAAAAAATAGAATAATCCTAAATAACATTGCATGATCATAGAAATAAAAAAGGCATGTGAAATCAACATGCCTACAATTACATATCATCCATGAGGTATAACATTTAATCAACTTGTAATAGAATTATACATAAGGCATATGAGTCTCATTAATTTGCATACATAGTGGTACAAAAGGAAAATGTTATTCAAGTCCGGGGGGCTGTCCGGGGTCCAAGGAGGAGGGTGGGGGGCTATCCGGGGAGCTATCCGGTGTCCAGGGAGGGTGGGGGGATGTCCGAGGGGCTGTCCAGGGACCAAGGAGGAGGGTGGGGGGCTATCCGGGGGGTTATTCGGGGTCCAGGGAGGAGGGTAGGGGGGCTGTCTGGGGTCCAGGGAGGAGGGTGGGGGGCTGTCTGGGGGGTGTCCGGGGACCAAGGAGGATGGGGGGGGCTGTCCGGGGGTAAGGAGGAGGGGGTTGTCCGGGGGGTCATCCAGGGACCAAGGAGGAGGGGGGGCTGTTCGAGGACCAAGGAGGAGGGTGGGGGGTTAACCGGGGGCTGTTCGGGGGGCTATCCGGGGGCAGTCCAGGGGCTATTTGGGGGGTGCCCGGGGGGCTGTCCGGGGTCCAGGGAGGAGGGTGGGGTGGATGTATAGGGGGCTGTCCGGGGGACTTTTTGGGGACTGAGGAGGAGCGTGGGGGGATGTCTGAGGGGGGGGGGGGCTGTCTGGGGTCCAAGGAAGAGGGTGGGGGCTATCTAGGGGGTGTCCAGGGGGCTGTCCGGGGACCATGGAGGAGGGTGGAGGGGTTATACAATGTCCTGGGTGGAGGGTGGAGGAGGGACTATACAAGGTCTTGGGTGGAGGGTGGAGGGGGTTGTCCAGGGTCCAGGAGGGTGGTGGCTATCCAGGTTTCAAGAAAGAGGGGGTGGGATGTCCATGTTCCAGGAGGGGGTGTCTAGGGTCCAAGAGGGGGGTGTCCATGGTCCAGGAGGAGGGGGGCTTTGTTAAAGAGAGGAAATCCCCATATAATTATTTGAAAATTATCTAAACCCAATCCAAACAACATCACAATTCCAATCCATCACCCAACCAAAATCCAATTCATCCTCAATATCAGTAACCTTCCCATTATTCCTTAAACAAAAACTATAAATACAAAACACATATCCATTTTTTGAACTAAACTAAAGTCCATAGATACTACAATATCACCCCACTAAAAAATGGAAAACCACCTACGCCACTACCCCAACCGTCCACAATCACTTCACATGAAACATACTTATATCCATTACATACCCCGAGACAATATGACTAAACAAACTCTTTATCATCTTTGAGTGGGGATACATCTCACCAGCACCTCCATTGGTTCATATGGTTCACTAAATACAGGAAAGGATTGGCTATGTAGACTTCAAATAATGTTGATCCATACAATCATGAAACATAAGTATTGAAGAAAGAAAAAAAACAAATCAAAGTGCACTTGTTGGGTATTCCATGCCATAAACATCACAAAAAGGTTTATACCAAATTAAAAAAGAAAATGAAAATTATAGATGCAAAACATTTAAACAAAGGTAGTACATACAGATTTAGAGTGTAGAACTACAAAATTATTTGATTTAAGATGGATCTATCAAGTGGAACGAGTTTCTCAATCTGGGTATAGAGAGATCGCTCACATTTAGGTCAAATAAAAATAGAAAATAGAAAAGATAGATGAATAAAATTAGAACTAAGGTAAGACTTACAGATTTGATGTCTTGAACAGAAAATTTGTTTGATTGAAGAGGATGGATGGAGTTTCCAATACCCATAAGGACAGAGCGTCGGGAGAGAATCAAATTTAGGGCTGCAGTCGCACGATGAGAGAATTGGGGGCTCACTGTATTTGGAGAGAATTTTTCCCAACGGTTTTTAAAAACCGTTGGGAAAACTATGATTGAATATGAAGATTTCCCAACGGTTTTACTAAACCGTTGGGAAAATGTGTTGAATGTCAAGATTTCCCAATGGTTTTCTTGAACCGTTGGGAAAAGTCTTAATTTTAATGACATATTCCAACGGTTTACATTAAACCGTTGGAAAAAGTTGGTTGAAATCAAGCTTTCCCAACGGTTTACATAAACCATTGGTAAAAGTTGTCCCATAGTGAGATATCCCAACGGTTTAATGAAACCGTTGGGAAAGAGGTCTGTAATCCACATATGCCAACGGTTTTCTAAAACCATTGGCACCAAACTTTTGGTATAGCTCTCCATTCCAGTAGTGTGATAGTCCTAAATAAATAGTTTAAAATTTAAACTATTATTCATAAATGAATATTTAAGAGTTACAATAATTACAACTCATGAAACATTTATGAAACACTCCATTTAATGTTTCCAAATATTTTCTATCTAAAGGGTCTCTATTAATTCCTATATAGTCTTTCTCTTATTCTATGAATCTTGTGGGTATTCTAGGGGATCCAAATGTGGTGAAATTCTATGGTCGATTTCTCTATGTCTAGTTTCTCTCATGCCTTTAAAAATTATGCTAGTGGATTGTGGTATTAAGAGATGTCCTACCCATGAATCAGGTGATTCCCATAATCTATGGATACCCATAAATAAAGGATTCGTTATATTGATCCTTAGTGTTCTTCATCAAAATTCTATTTAAATCTTGGACACTCCGATCATCAGGATAAATGTATACATTTTTTTGTTTTATTATTCATTCTAAATGTATTTGTTGAATCTAATATTAATGGTGTTTTGGATTTTTTTCCTTCACAATTTTTTAGATGTTATACATCCCTTTAGAACCCTTCATAACCCATAGATACTTGTATCCCTAGAATTAAATTATCAGTTTGAAAGTCAATATGATTAATTAGAATGATTAGAACTAAGGAATTAAAATTATTTTGAAAAAAAACTTTGATATTATAAAGATTCACCAAGTTTGTTAAATCCAATATCTTGAATTAGTTAGGTAAAATGAATGAATGAATATAATTTTTTTTATAATTGGATAAAAGAGAAGACTTAGTCTTGGAATTCACTCTCTAATAAATAAAACCTTCCTTTTCTTATAGTCAAGTACTTCAGTTCATTCAAGAATTAGGAGATCCCAAACCATATTTAGAAATAATTACTTTCATTAAAAAATTATAATGTATGAATTAAATAAATTATTTAATGTATTAAAAATAAATTAATCCATAAATATAAAATGATGATTTATGAAAAATGAATAAAATATATAAAATAATATGAGAATATAAAAACTCAAGATGGGCTATTATAAATTAAATATTCAATAAATCAATCAACATTCATTACATAACTTGGAAAAAAAGAAAATTACCCTCTCATACTATCCATGAGAGAGAATATAAAACTAACCACACCCACCACAATCTTATAATCTCTTGTAGTGATACTCCCAAAGGTGAATTACATGTTGAAAATTGAATGATGGACTAATTCTCACCAGCTCTACTTTAATAGACACAAATCCATCCAATATATATATATATATATATCCTTATTTTGGTATAACTATCCATCTAAAATTAGTCCCTAAGAACTGAATAGTATTTGTTAAGTATCTCTCCAAAAATATATCTTCATGTTTTGAAGAGGGTATAAATAGATGAATTTCCAGATTTCTTCACTTTCCTAAAAGTTATGGTGCAAGAGAATACATTATGACACAACACGTGTAATTTCAATATATTTTCTACTCCAATGATTATGATAAATTTATTTTTTCATAAACCATACCACAACACCAATGTATCCATGAAATCAATAGTAAATTATTCTTCCCCCATTCTCTATTATATTTTTACTTTTATTTTTTTATTTTTTGTTTAATTTTTTTTCATATACCCATTTTTTCTTTATAGGGTTAAAGGGTGATAAACCCAATTTATGTTTGAGTTTAATTTTATATAAATAAATGAATAATGGAAATACATGTGATGTCAATATGTGATGGAGGATCTCATCTTTGAAGGAAATTCCTAAACCCTAGAATATTTATAATGATCATTAAGTTTACAAGTCTTAATGCTTTTATCTGTTAAACTAAGAATAATGGACTGGAGATGCATGGGTTAGAGAGACTGATATTTTATTTCATTACTATTATGGAAAATAAGAAGTGTTTTTATTATCTACATGGTAATTAAATAATAGTAATAATGCACCTACAAGGAGTTACCATGATGATTCTAATTGGTGTAGTCTTCATGAGAAAAGGGATGTGCTACCATAAGAATAAAGGATAAATAATTTATTTAAAAATATGATTTGAAGGTGATACGACTCAGTGATTTATATTTATATTTTATTTAATAAAATATTATGGTATTGGTGGTGCTTACATTGAATTTTTATGGTTCTAATCACTTTATGGTAAAATAATGAGTTGTTTATGTCCTTGAATATCTAGATGGTTGGCCAAGTCTAAATATTTCTGAACTACTCTTCATGTAAATTTTAGGTGATAATAGTTGATGGAAAACTATATAAAACATCTATGGGAAGTTTTGAAGTGGTTGAGAAGGATCCCAAGTCATCCAAAGAGGATCTAAGTGATTTTGAGTGAAATCTATATATTTTCATATTCACTTAAGTAATTTATTTATCTATGAAAATCCATATAATAGATTTTGATACATAGTTGAAATTTACATAGCGGAATGAAAGGCATATAAGAATGATCCACTCATCCAATTCTGCATGTATGAAAATTCAGAGACATAGGAAAATCAACATAGTTGAATTGTTTTCATGTATGAAAAATCAGAACACGTGTAGTAATTTGGGATGATGCAAGGGTATGTTGTTACATATATGAGTTCTACTATATAGTTGAAGTGAACAATGTAAGGGAATGATACTTTGTAACCAAATATGAACCATGTTTATGCATCAGTCATCTACCCAAATTCTTAAAGACATCAAAGTTTCCTTTTGGGAGAACATGATAATGTTGAGAACTGAGAAATGAGTACATAAAAGTGTTACATGGTGATGAAAAAAAATGATAATTGATTATGATCACATACCTTCCACATGAGAGAGCATGTACCTTCCATGATTATGAGGATCGATGATGAGGGAATATGGAACTTCTGTGATGACCACACAAATGTTCCATGATTTAATGATCTACTTCAAGATTATGGATATTCAATTTCATTATAAAGTGAGACCTCAATGGATCTTTTGTTTGTATGTGCACAACCTCTATATGAACCTTCCATGCATAGGTATCTTCAGTGAGTAAAGGAGATTCCATAAAAAACTAGCATAGAACTTCCATGCCTATGGATGTTCCCTTAAGAACAGTATGGACCTTCTATTCATAATCCTCATGGAATATAAACCCACCACATGAATAATAAGTGATAATGCATCTAATGATCAACTGATAATGGTTTCTATGAGTGGTGTATAATAAACCTCACTGAAGGACAGTTCCTTATATCATGCTACATAAGCTACATCACCACTATTATATGGAAATATCTAGAGAACTAAGAGTTATATATTTTAAAAATATTATAATCCCATGATATTTGAATACTTCAAGAAGGAAAAAAGTTGAGTCTTTATAAGTATATTTAGAAATATTTTAAATGATTCTTTGAATCGAAGATTATGAGTTTGAATGAGCTAGATCATAACATGAATCAGGGATATTTTCATAAATATTATGGAAACAATATTTCCATGATATTTTATGTGAATATATATATATATATATATATATATTAATAATTAAATAAGTAAGTGTGAGATTTTATCAATTATGCAATCATGTGATTATACTACAAGTATAAAGAAGAAAAGAGGGATAAGAACTGACTCTATGCATGTTGAAAATTTCCTAAGGACATGAATGAAAAAGGTATTCCAGTGGTGAAAAAATATTTTCCTATTGAAGAAGATGAAAAAAGAGAATATTGAGAGAGCTATCCTACAACCTTTATTCACTGTAAAATCTTGAGGAAGATATTATTAAGATATGTTGCTACTAGACACATTAAAAGGAAAATTATTGAGATAGCCACCCTACAAAATCTTATTGTATAATTCTAAAAAACATTGAGGCAGCCCATATGGCACTTTTAAGAGAGGAAAAAGATCAGTACATATAGTTCAAGATGGACTAGATCCATCATAGGTGATCTTACTTCAAAGGAAGTACAATCCCATTGTCTTGTATGAAGGGATATAAATCCCTCTCTTGCTTTGTACCTAGTCAGTTCTAGGATAATAGGTTCAAGTTCATACCCTTTTCTAGGATTATTTTCATAATAAGAGGTAAGTTGTGCATATATAATAATAACCATAATGCACCAGGTATGTATCATCCTCAATGAGATTAACCTCATTAACAAACCCTAGTTTTTTCCTATGTTTCTTTCTTGTTTTATATATGTTTATCAACTAAATGGGAAATATAGAGACAAATTCCCACTCACTGAATAAGTGAATAGGTAATTAAAGGATAAAGGTAAATTTGGATTAAAAAATTCACCCCACACTAATTCACCCCTATCAATGTGGGAATATCCTGAAGTGATCCCAATAATTGGTAACAGAGAACATGTCACACCTCAAATAAATTCTTATATTTAAAGTTATCTTAGAAGGATTAACTTACTATTTTCAAAATTATATATGAATAGATGGTTTTAATAGCCTATTAATACCCTATCAAGGAAAACATGGATGATATATCTACCATGATAATGAAGAACATGAATAAAAAAGAATAAAATAAGTTGATAATGACATCATCAATAAAGAAGGGCTCTCCATTATTTGAAGGTAATCATAGTGGAAATAATTTTGTTACATTTTTTATTGAGCATCCTCTTAAATATTATTAGAATATATCCCTCAAGAGAAAAGAGGTAAAGAACAAGGTTTCCCTATGTAATAATTATAAATATAAAACATTGTGCCTGGAATATAAAGATCTGGTGGGTGACTTCACTATTAATAGAGTGGAAAATAGTATGGTCTCATGTAGTTTTTTATCCCTATATAAATAATGGTACTAAAATCTCTTGTCAAAATTATTCTACTAAAGAACTATGTATTAGAGAGGATGATAACAATTCTAAGGATTCCCAAGATGAATCAATTTTTTTTGAAAAAGTTATCCTAGATGATTTCCCCAAAGAAATTGTCTCATATATTAGTGTTATTTTTATAATTATGTAGGAAGAGATCACCCACCATGAAGATGATCATACATGAATGGAGAAGGCTTTAAAATAAAGGATATAAATTTGTGTTATGCTCTCCAAAGAAGTTATAGTCATAAGTATAATGAATAGGTATCTTGAGTAAATATAATCAAAATTTGAAAATGAGTGGCTCAACATAATAAAGGATACAGAAGAAGATAAGAAAAACATGGAAGAAAGAAGAAATGTATTTGAATAAGTGGTTACTATTAAAAATTCTCAACTTGAAGTTAAGGATAAGATAAATAATGAATATGACCATTTGTTGTAAGAAATGATCAAAATGAATGAATATCAAATTATGGAGATATGAAAATATTATAAATAAAAATAATGATAATGGAGGATGATAGAATCATTATTAATATTAAATTCTTGGAGCATAATATTAAATTGAATAATATGGAATCAGTATAATCAATTTCTTCCCAATAAGTTTAAAATAAATTTTTTTTCAAAAAATATTTTAAGGAGGAATCTTATGCTAATATACCTCTATCTAGTGTAAATAAATTTCTGAGATCATTTAATGATCATTATAATACACCCACAAAGGGAAAGGTACCATCCACATCACAAAGCATTAATTGTTCTAATTCTATTTGTATACATAGTATTAACTAAAAATAAAAATATAGACAAATATAGATGAATAAAAATGATATAAAGATAGTAATCATGAAAATTATTGATAAAATAAGTTGTATAAGAGTCGGTTCCCTAAAATAATCCCAACTAATTGCTACCAAATCTAAAAAACAACAAGATACAAGTTTTGGAAAATCAGGACAATATGTAATATATAAAAAGAAACCAAGTTTTTTTTGTTATTATTTTTACTATAATGGATTCATGTAACACCCCAAACTTCCATGGTATGTTTCCCTTTGAATAATTCAATAGATTACGTTGTACATAACTTCAAGATTCTAACACACCACGACCAATCAAACTAGCTGTTATGAATAGTAATACCCACTTTTTGAAATTTTATAAATTTTATTTTTCAAAATGGACTTCATTTCTAGATTAGGAATATAAAAATTAGCTTAGGGTGAATTTTTGGTAATTTTCTGATAACTTTCATATTTTGATGAATAGTAAAAAACACTAAATTTTAATTAAGTAACATTCAATTATATTTTTATCATTTAATATAATTTAGGTCATTGGATTTAATTTTACATTTAAACTGGACATAAACAAGTGTCAATCTTTTGATAGTTATTATTTCTTAAAAACACATTTTTTGTTTTGACAACGGGAATTAATTTTAAATTAATTTCTACCACTTCTGTGTTTTTAATTTGGAAAAATTTATTCCATATTTGGAATCAAGAGGTCCAAATTGTGTAAATATATAACTTTTATTTTTAGACATTATGAATAATTACTTCGGTAAATATTTTATTTACCATGGTTAAAGGGGTAAATCCGGTAAATAAGGGTAATAAATAATATTATAATAATATTAAATTACACTAACACGTGTCCTATTCCTATTTTTTGATACATTTCTGACCATGGTAATCCTTGAGTCTATTTTCGGACCTCATGAAGCCACTTTAGAGTGATAATGACACTTTATATTAATTAATTTAAAGTAAAAACAAAAATGACATAAACATATATCTTTTAGTAAAATAATTTTTACATGGGGTTATATAAATTATATTTTAGACTATAAATATTAATTTTAAATCTAAAAATATTTCCTACATCACGGTATTTTTTCATAATTTTTAGACATCAAATAATAACAATTATTTATGACACAATAATGATGCAGTGTTTACCACATTAATAAATGATTTAAATAAATAAGATTATAAAAATTAAAACAATATCCATAACTTGTCCAATTATTATAGGATGATTTTATTTATAACATGAGTCATCTTATCTTCTAAATTAATTAGTTTTGGACCTTTAGAAACTGAATATCATTATAAAATAATATAATATTTTCAAACTTTCCTAAAGAGCCCCTCCTCTCCCTTATAAAAATCCCTCACTTATAAACCATTTATCAGACCTCTAAATCCACTTGGATCATCCAAACTCTACCCAATTAATCTCCCTAAATCCCTCCCTTCCTTCTAAAATCCTTACCTTAGGCAGAAGGCACTTCAAGGAAGCCTTTTGGTTCGAACCAAAGGGAGTTACCCGATTTAAAGGTAACATCTCCTCTTAAGTTATTTTCTTTTATTTTACTTATCAAACCCCCTAAACTTTATTTATTCCTTTATTTTATAACAACACAAGTATCCTAAATATAATATGTTTTTTTATGAGAAGGAATTTAAATACACTTACACACACCTCCATCTAATGGGTGTAGAACATAATGTTTCTGTGGACGGCGAACTACTGCCTCACGAAACGATGATTGTTCAATCTTCTACTACCACCTCTTATGGTGGACATTATGATGGAACTGTAATTATATATTATATTTATGATATTTATTTTATCTATAAGCTTCTTTAATTCTCTTTTATATCATACCTTTATTCTTTTCATGTTGTATATATACGATAATTTCATTTGAGGAAGTGCGGACTATCGCCCCCTCAAAGTGACATGACTCGTTCATACCATACATGGAACGTATAAAGGATGGTGTTAATGAACTTAAATAATGTATATAAAATATTATATTGGATTTTATAATAATATACCTATGTATCATTTGGTTTTCTTTCCTTTTAAAATAAAAAATGAAATGGATGTAGCGCTCGTGCGTATGTACGGATTACCATCTCCATGAACATGATGAGATTCATTCCTCATCGTAACCATTCAAGAATAATTTTCATTTTATTATTAAAAATAATATTTAAGAACATAATATCATTCTGGATATGAATAAAATACATCTTATCCATAACAAACATGACTTATGTAACAAAACATATAAAGGAAAATGAATCAGTTAACACCCGAAACAAGGATACTACTAAAATATTATTAACAAAGCAAATTAGAAGATAATATATGATATCATATTTATGTATTTAGTTCTTTTATAATTTAATAACAATAATTTAACTATTATACAAGAGGTTAACATATCCTCAACCAAGGAAAATTACAAGGTAAGGGTTAATTTTACAATCTCTTTATTATTCGAGGTTGTTTTTACGTAAGTATCTGTTGGGACCTCTTTATCATCCACATCTGTGTTTTATTAAAAATTTATTTCAAAACATTTTACTATTTAATAGACTATGGTTTAAAGTCATTTATACCCTTATTTGACCTTATATGTTTTGAAAGGAATATTTCTGTCTTTTTTCAAACAAGGTACTTTATGACCTTTTTGACAAAATTAAGGTAAGAATGTCTTTTTTAACTTATACAGCGGGTGTAGATATTTTCCACCTTTATAACATCGTCGAATATTCCCTTAAAAGATTATAATTATATTTTCAAAATAAATGTTTTATTTTATAATTATGTGACTCTTAAATTATTTCAAAATAGAAATAGATATTTCTCTCAAATAGTTTTGATTTAATCTATGTCAACATCCTTTGATAAATTTTACACTTGTTTGAAGTTGATTTATTATGATAAAAATCTTCCATATTGTATTTAATGTTTTGTGATATTTTTTACTGTGGATGTGTTATTTTTATACCATTCATGGTTTATGGTTAAATTATTTACATTTCGTTTGCTAGTTTTAATATGAATGTTAATGTTATGTTTCAACCTTTTCATATGAGGAATGTATTGGACTTAGTAAGTGATAGGTGGATCCCACTATAGATCCTAGGTGCATCGGTAGGTCTCATGAGACAATTAGACATGGAATTGGATGAAGCCTTTCCCAATTTGATATATGGTTTTGGCCGAGGACTTAATCATTTTTAGACGTCTTGTCCGAGGCCTTGACAAAATGTTTCAGAATGTCCCGCATTATACATTCCCTCATTATGAAAATAATATTGATGGTTCATGTGGTTATTTGACTAGTATAATACCCATGATTATTTTTTATTATGGCATCATTTAATCATCTCATATTCCTGCCATAAAGTGTTCATGTTTATTATTTGTAAAGGCATGTGTTTTCAATTATTCACCATACCTAATGTTTATGTTATCTTCTGCTATATTACTTACTCTTACTGAGTGTTTGATCTCACCCCTTTCTTATATTTAATTTTCCCAGGATATGAAGAATTTAGTTATGAGTGACTTGCAGTCTTAATCTAGTAGGCTTGGATGTTTCTAATGGAATAAATTATTGTTGTATTTATTTTCAAGTTGTAATGTTGAACTTATGTATGTATCTTGTTTCCAAGACTACTAAATTGATCGGTCCTTTGGGACTTGATTTATTGTATCATGCCAATGTATTAAAATAATGCACCAGCTCTTGGATTCTGGGGTAGGGGCGTTACTGTTGGTATCATAGGAAGTTTATTACAAACCTTGGAAACTAGATTTAGAAAAAATCTGATTGGATAACACTACCCTAAGATATAATTTGAGGATTAGTATAGAAGAACTTCCTTGAATTATGGTAATGTAGAGATTTTGTCTATTTTCTAAGAAATACATCCCAGTTTGGATACAAGCAGGTATAGCAGCTCTGGCACAGATGTACCTAGGAGTGAAAACTCCGACAAGGAGTTTCAGGCTTGACCCAGGGTATCCAGGTACACAACAACGGGTCTTGCTGCACTCTTGGTTATGACACTCCTGGGGGATATTATTAGGATAATTCACATTTTCATTAAAATACATTATGAAGGATATAAGAGTAAATACTTCCTTAAGGAAAACATTTTTTGTATGATTATAGATTATATGCATAATCTTTCCAATTTATGTTAAGTGTTTTATAAGTTTGGAATTATGTATTGCGATTTATAAACTAATCTAGTGTATTACACTATTTAGAAATGGATCTTAGTGGAAGAAATGGAAACTGTATCAACACACGTAATCCATGTATTGATTTCCCTCCTACTTAAGATAATTATAGTGGAGCTGGTGATGCAACTGGTATTGATCAGCTTATCACCATACTAAGACAACTCACTCAGGTTATGAATAATAACCTTACTCGTATAGAGCACCATGATCCACAACGTGGAGGATCAATGTTATACTGCTTCATGAGGAAAAAACCACCAACATTCAATGGGAATACAAATCCTCTTGTAGCTGAGCAATGGTTAAGTTCCTTAGAGAAAATATTTCATGCTTTGGGGAGTAGTGAAAGGGAAAAAAATTCATGGAAGTTTATCACCTCACGGGAGATGCAGATCAATGGTGTTCATTAATTCAAAATAAAAAGGAGGATGAAGAGGTATAAATTATTTAATGGAGGTAGTTTAAAGAGTTTTTCATAGAAAAATACTTTCCTCGTGACCATCGAGCTGATATGGAAAGACAATTTCTGAGTCTGAGGAAAAAGTAGTATGAGAATGTTGCAAAGTATGAGGCTAACTTTACAAGGTTAACAAGGCATGCATTAGATTATATATGTAAACCAAGGAGTAATATTGATCGATTATTTGATGGGTTAAAACCATTTCTCTGTCGAGCATTTTTCTCACAACCCTTCTCATCATACGAAGATATAGTTTCATGTGCTATCAAGACAGAAAAGTAATTCTCTAAGTCTTATGACATTAAAGTAAGGCAAGAGAAGAAGATAATGGTGGATCAAGAGATAGATAAAAGGAAAAATAGAAAGAAGGATTTTCCCTTATGTGATAATTATGGGAAGAAACACCCCGGTACTTGCCTAAAATGAATGGGAATTTGTTACAAATATGGAGAAAAAGGTCACCAGGCTCTTGATTGCAAGGGAAAGAAAGAGTCTATCAATGTTGAATGCTACAATTATAGATAAATGGGGAATTATGAAAATGAATTTCCTAAGGGCCAAGGAAACTTACCTCAGAAAAGGCTAAGGGAGCAAGGCCAAGCTTATGTTGTTACTACAGTTGAAGTAGAATAATTAATGTATTTGTGTTTTTGGATTCAAGAATTATATTTTGGTTATAAGAAGAATGTGATATATATAAGGATTGTACTGCAGTACTTTTGGTTTCCATTAAGTTTTTAATATGATGAAGGTAATCATATTTTCAGTATGTGACAATAAGAGAAACTTTATGTTGTTTAGGGAATATGATGTTACAATTGATTTTGGAATTTAGAGACCTTTTAGAGAGAATTTGGACAGAAGTATTTTAGATAACTCTAAAGGATGGAATGGATTAAGTTGAACATTAGATAGTATTTTTTAAGGTTAAAAAATTTCATAAGATTATTATTGGAATATTATAATACTATAGTTTTTAAAAAAGGACAACCTTAAGGTTGGGCGATAACCCGTCGTGTCGGACAAAGCTGCAGGAATTGAACCCACAAACAAAGTGCGACAAGGATTTATCACCTACCACTAGCCTACAGGAAGTCCCTAGTTATTAAAAAATAGTTTTCTTCATTTAAATGGTATAAATTTATATTTGGAACCCTATACTATTATGATAAATAGAATATTTTTGAGTTCTATTATGTTTTAGAGTGAAAGATGAGTTTGTGGTATGAATTGGTTAAAGGATGAAACTATACTTGTCAAGTATATTTTTTTCTCTTATTCTATGAAGAAATTAATTCTTAAACTATAGGTAAGGGATCTTAAAATCAAAAATTTGTTATCCTAATACCTTATGTTTTGTTGAACCGATGATATTTTAAATTATCATAGATTGATGGCTTTGAGGCCCTCAATTTTACACTTGTTTGTGATTGATGACCTCAATCACTTCATATAAATATTTATGTTTTTCCTATAACTATGTGTCTCTAATTTCCACCAATTTTCTCCTAATTGAGATCATAGTTTTGTGGTGACTTTTTCATTTCCCTTTCCCTCTTATTAAGACTAAATTTTATTAACCCTATTTCCGATGTGGGTTTTCCACAAAGGTATTTTCTATTTTCAACATTTTACTTTCGAAGAACAATTTAAAATTGTGAGGATGAAATTTATTGAAGGAGGAAATAATTTAACACCCCAAGATTCCATGGTATGTTTCCCTTTGAATAATGCAATAGCTTGTGTTGTACGCAACTTCGAGATCCTAACACACCACGATCAATCAAACTAGCCGTTATGAATAGTAATACCCACTTTTTGAAATTTTATAAATTTTATTTTTCAAAATGGACTTCATTTTTGGATTCGGAATATCAAAATTATCGTAGGTTGAATTTTTTGTACTTTTCTGATAACTTTCATATTTTTATGAATAGTGAAAAATACTAAATTTTAATTAAAAACAACTTTTTTAATCGAAATAATTTATAGTGTTAAATTATACATTTTAATGGTTTTTAAGTATCATTAGATTATATTTTTATCATTTAATATAATTTAGGTCATTGGATGTAATTTCACATTTAAACTGGATGTAAACAAGTGTCAATCTTTTGATAGTTATTATTTCTTAAAAACACGCTTTTTGTTTTGACAACGAGAATTAATTTTAAATTAATTTCTACCACTTCTGTGTTTTGAATTTGGAAAAATGGATTCCATATTTGGAATCAGGAGGTCCAAATTGTGTAAATAGGTAACTTTTATTTTTAGAAATTATGAATAATTACTTCGGTAAATATTTTATTTACCATGGTTAAAGGGGTAAATCCGATAAATAAGGGTAAAAAATAATATTATAATAATATTAAATTACCCTAACAAATGTTCTATTACTATTTTTTGATACATTTCTGATCATGGGAATCCTTGGGTCGATTTTGGGACCCCATGGAGCCACTTGAGAGTGATAATGACACTTTATGTTAATTAATTTAAAGTAAAGACAAAAATGACATAAACATATATCTTTTAGTAAAATAATTTTTACATGGGGTTATATAAGTTATCTTTTAAACTATAAATATTAATTTGAAAGATAAAAATATTTACTACATCATGGTATTTGTTTCATACATTTTATACATCAAATAATAAAAATTATTCATGACACAATAATGATGCAGTGTTTACCTCATTAATAAATGATTTAAATAAATAAGATTATAAAAATTAAAACAACCCAAAACCTATTCGATTCTTATTGGATAATTTTATTTTGAAAATTAGTCATCTTATATTATACATTAATTAGTTTTGGACCTTTATAAACCAAATATCATTATATAATAAAATAATATTTTCAAACTTTCCTAAAGAGCCCCTCCTCCCCCTTATAAAAATCCCTCAATTCTAACCCATTTCTCACACCTCTAAAGCCCCTTGTATCATCCAACATCTGCCCAATTAATCTCCCTACATCCATACCTTACTCTTATAATCCTTACCTTAGGCATATGGCACTTCAAAAAATCCTTTTGGTTTGAACCGAAGGGAGTTACCTGATTTAAAGGTAACATCTCCTCTTAAGTTCTTTTCTTTTATTTTACTTCTCCATCCCACTAAACTATCTTTATTCCTTTATTTTATAACAACACCAGTATCCTAAATATACTATTTTGTTGTTATTATAAGTATTTGAACTACACTTACACACACCTCCATCTAATGGATATAGAACATAATGTTTCTATGGATAGTGAACTACTGCCTCACGAAATGATGATTGTTCAATCTTCTACTACCACCTCTTATGGTGCCCATTATGATGGAACTGTAATTATATATGATATTTATGATATTTATTTTATCTATAATCTTATGAAATTCTCTTTTATAGCATACCTTTATTCTTTTCATGTTGTATATATACGATAATTTCATTTGAGGAAGTGTGGAATATCGCCCCCTCAAAGTGATATGACTCGTTCATACCATACATGGAACATATAAAGGATGGTGTTAATGAACTTACATAATGTATATAAAATATTATATTATACTGAATAATAATATATCTATTTATCATTTTGTTTTCTTTCCTTTTAAAATAAAAAAATGAAATTGATGTAGTGTTCGTGCGTACGTACGGATTACCGTCTCCACAAATGCGATGGGATTCATTCCCCATCATAACCATTCAAGAATAATTTTCATTTGATTATAAAAAATAATATTTAAGAACATAATATCATTTTGTATATAAATTAAATACATCATATCCATAACAAACATGACTTACGTAACAAAACATATAAAGGAAAATGAATCAGTTAACACCTGAAACAATGATACTACTACAATATTATTAACAAATAAATATTAAAAGATCATATATGATATCATATTTATGTATTCAGTTATTTTATAATTTAATAACAATTATTTAACTATTATACAGGATGTTAACGTACCCTCGACAAGGAAAGGTACAAGGTAAGGGTTAATTTCACAATATCTTTATTATCCGAGGTTGGTTTTACATAAGTATCTGTTGGGACCTCTTTATCATCCAAATCCATGTTTTCTTAAAAATATATTTCAAAAAAATTACTATTTACTAGACTATGGGTTAAATTTATTTATACCCTTATTTGACCTTATATTTTTCGAAATGAATCTTTTTGTCGTTTTCCAAACAAGGTACTTTATGACCTTTTCGACAAAATTAAGGTAAGAATGTATTTTTTAACTTATACGGTGGGTACGGATATTTTACTCCATTATAACATCATCAAATCTTCCCTTACATGATTATAATAATATTTTCAAAATAAATGTTTTCTTTTATAATTATGTGACTCTTAAATGATTTCAAAATAGAAAGAGATATTTCTCTCAAATATTTTTGATTTCATCTATGTCAACATCCTTTGATAAATTTTACACTTGTTTGAAGTTGATTTATTATGATGAAAATCTTCCATATTGTATTTAAGGTTTTGTGATATGTTTGACTGTGGATGTGTTATTTTTATACCATTCATGGTTTATGGTTAAAGTATTTACATTTTGTATGCTAGTTTTAATACGAATGTTTATGTTATGTTTCAACCTTTTCATATGAGGAATGTATTGGACTTAGTAAGTGACAGGTGGAGCCCACTATAGCTCCTCGGTGCATCGGTAGGTCTCATGATATAATTAGTTGTGGAATTTTCCAAGGCCTTTACCAATTTTACATATGGTTTTTTCCGAGGCCTTAATCATTTTTATATGTCTTGGCCGAGGCCTTAACAAAATGTTTCAGAATGTCCCACATTATACATTCCCTCATTATGAAAATAATATTGATGGTTCATGTAGTTATTTGACTAGTATAATATCCATGATTATGTTTTATTATGGCATCATTTACTTAACTCATATTCCTGCCATAAATTGTTCATGTTTATTATTTGTAAAGGCATGTGTTTTCAATTATTCACCATGCCTAATGTTTATATTATCTTCCACTGTATTACTTACTCTTACTGAGCGTTTGAGCTCACCCCTTTCTTATGTTTCATTTTCCCAGGATATGAAGAATTTAGTTATGAGTGACTTGCAGGCTTAATCTAGGAGTCTTGGATTTTTCTAATGGAATAAATTATTGTTTTATTTCTTTTAAAGTTGTAATGTTGAACTTATGTATGTATCTTGTTTCCAATACTACTAAATTGCTCGATCATTCGGGACTTGATTCCTTGTATCATACCAATGTATTAAAATAATGCACCGGATCCGAGCTTCTGGGGTTGGGTCATTACAATTCAAGAATATGTTTATGGATATTTATTATAATATTCCAACTTATGAAATAAAAATAGAGCCATTAGTGAGGGGGAGAAAACCCGAGAAGGTGCAACATCCATAGGCTATGAAAAAAAATATGTATACAAGAAATAGATTTTGAATACTTGAAAAAATATCTGGTATTTTCAATGGTAGTGGTCACAGAGAAGAGGTGTGAAAGTATAAATCCTTCAATAATGAAACTGGACCAAATATAGAGGAAAGACTATAACAGTTAAATAATGGATACAAGATAACCTTTGGAAGGAATCATGAGAATGGTTCTAAAAAGATCATTACTAAGAATTCAATGAAGAATAATGGTAAGTTGTCCTTTGGTAATAATCAGAAAAAAAATATTGAAGTTTACAGTAATCCTAATATATAAAATATAGAAGATACTCCAAAAGAGAGAAATTGTTTCTTTTGAGGAAAAATAGGTTACATCATAGACACTTGTAAAAATCCCATAAATGTGAGAGTTTAAGGGAATGGCCTTGAACAGAATGAAATAACAGTCTATGGGAGAGGTGAAAGGACTATGTTGGTGAATAGAACATCTAAAATTCCATGAGTAAAAGTTGAAATTGAAAAGTATATTTCTAATTTATGTCTAAAAATTGGCCAAATAATTTGGAAAAAATCTAAGAAATTTGAAGCCCATGAAAATAAAAACTACAAATGGAAAGAAAAGTATCCACATAAAGAATAAATCAAATATCATGAGTGGTTGAAAAAATATGATAACCTAATATTATCATGAGGAGCTATGTGGAAGGTGAAATATGGTTGGACACAATTCAAATGATTGTGTAACATTTATTCCGGAATAAGAAAAAATCATGTAGAATATGAAAGCTACACCTAGTAAATCATGTTCCATAATAGATCATGATAAAAAGAAAATTCTATATGAGTAGAACAACAAATAATCCTACTACTTAAAGAAAAATTAGTTTTAAAAAATTATTGTGCAAGCATGAAGATTCCATGTGGACATGGAGTTAGATTGAAAAGAGAAAATTTATTGAAAAGAAATTATCAATCCAAAAACTCACACTAATGAAAAGGAGGTTCCACTCTATTTTTTTTTTATAAATTTTTTATTTAAATTATATCCATAAAAGGAATTTAAGGTGATGATTTTTCTCAAATTGAGAACTAATGAAATAAAGTAAGTTGGAATAACTATTCTCGATCTGAAGAAGACGTCATCTTGGTATTACTTATCAAATGTTAATATGGATAACATATAAATAAAAGACCAATCATGATGAATGTGAAAAGTTTGTAAAAAATGGATAAGTTGAATGATAAAATTTCCAATCTTGTATGGAATAAAGTATATTATATCCTGATGATTATTTGAATAAGTAAATATTCCATGATGGAGATACTAGGAATGATACCCTATTGGTGTTATCTCAACAATTAGAATCATAATGATTTCTAAATGATGATATAACGCTTGAAAATGTGATTTTGTAGTGAATACCTTAAGGGGGGTTTCTTGAGAACCTTCTATAATCATTCAATTCATAAAAATATAGAATTTTGTGAAGGTTCTAGACAAATATTCATTGAAATGATATAAATTCCCATTCACTCATCATTATTTCTCAAATAATTGTTATTGAAATTATGGAGTATAAATTATTCAAATAAATGAAAATAAGTTGGTGAAACCTGATTTTATCTTGGGATATTTTAAATCAAAACCTTCTTATCACACTTGAATTTTTTTAATTTGTGTGTTAAGTAAGTGCTGGAAATTCCAGTTGAATTTTTTTGAGGATATTTACAATAAATGATGTTAATAATTAGTTCCAGCTTGAATACATGTGAAAAAATCCTAATGAAGATAATTTATAAAGATAATGGTTGGGATCAAATTCTATTGATTATGTAAACCCATTATGTTTAAATAAAATCCTCTTGTTTTCTGCATTGAGAATAGTTCAAATAGACTTAGAGTTGAATGATTAATGTCACATTTCTTAAAGAATAAGTGATACCAGCCTCTCCCATATCTTTTTTAATTATTATCAACAAAGAGGGGAGATTTGTAAATAGAAGTAGGTAATAATGAGGAAAAAAGAGAGAAGAAAATAAGTTAACATATTGACATATCATTTTCTATCATTGGTATTTACAACAAATACAAAGGGGGATATTGATGAACCCACTTTGTGTTTGAGTTGAATTTTTTATTAGTAAAATAATGATATCAATACCTATGATGTAAATATGTGATTGAGGATAACTAATTTGAAAGAAATTGTTAAACTAATTAATGTTTAGAAGGATCATGAATTTCCCAATTCTTTATTTTTATATGTGTTCAATTGAGAACAATGGATTCGAGTTTCACAACTTGGAGGGACTTAGAGCTCCTATCATTACTGTTATGGAAATGAAGAAGTAATTTCATTATTTATATATTAGTTTAATGATAAGAATAATTCATCTTATAGGAGTTACTATAAATATTATTATTGGTGTAGTCTTCTTGATCTAAGGGAGGTGATTCCGTAAGAATCAAGGACAAATTATTTTAGGGAAAAGATTACTTAAAGCTGATGATTCTTGGTGCTTTATATCTTGATTTAGTTTATGAAGAAATAATGATGATGGTGTTGTTTCCATTATATTTTTATGGTTTCAATAACTTGATGAAAAAGGAAAGAGTTTCTTATATCCTTGATGATATACCTAGACAACTTATGGGTAGCATCATCTATGCCTAACAATTACTAAACTGCACTTCATGTAAAAGGTAGTGTTGATGGTTAAAGGAACATTGCGTACAACATCTATGGGAAGTGTTGAAGTGGTTAAGAAGGCTTGTAAGTAATCTAAAGAGGATATAAGTGAGTTTAAGAGAAATATTGAAATTTATAGATTTTCTTAAGTGAATTATCTATATATGAAGATACACATAACTAATTCTTCTGTGTAGATGAAATTTGGGTAGCTAAATACAAGATATACTTGAATGATCCATGTAGTAGATTCTATATGTATGAAAATTTGGTGATGTAAAAAAATCATTATAGATGAATGTTTTTGCATTTGGGAATTCAGAACTCAATAGGAGTTTAGGATAACAAAAGGTAATGTTGTGACATTTCTAAATGTTTCCATGTATCCAACTTGAACCATTTAAGGGATTCTTGCTGCATAGCCAAAGATGAACCATGATCATGAACTATTGATCGAACTAGATTCACAAAGTCATAAAATATTCCTTTTATGAGATCATGATAAGGTTAAGCACATTTAAATGAGTAAAAATAAGTGATACATGATGAAGAAAAAATATGAGAATCGCTTTTTAGCATGGACCTTTTCAATGAGAGAGAATAAACCTTTTGTGAGAATGAGGATCGACCATGAGTGAAGATGGATCTTTTGTAAGAACCATAAATATTTCCATAAGTTAATGAGAAACTATATGATCATATATATTCCATTATATTATAAATCTATATGAATATTTTTTGATACCTTCATAGATATTTTATGTGTATGAGAATGAACTCTACACAAACTATCTGTTCATAAATATCTTTTGTGAGTGAATGACCATATGTGAGAAACTAGAACAAAACTTCCATGAATGAGTTCATGAATAATAACATATAACTTATATGAATTATTATATATCATGATAATCCTCATGAAATATTAAACTAATATAAGAATATTAAGTGATTGTGTGTCTGATGATCAATCGAGAGTGGTTTTTGTGAGTGATGTATAATCAACTACGCAGAAGAATATTTCCTTGTCATATGCTACAGAATCCACATAACCATGATTACATGGGAATATAAATAGAACTAAAACTCTTGGATTTCAAAAGGGGATGAAGCCTGTGATATTTTAATATTTCAAGAATGAAATAAGTTGACTCTTCCAATGAACATTCAAGAAGATTTTGAATGATTCTTTGATTCTAATATAATGAGTTTTAATGAGTCAGAGCCTTCCAAAAATCAAATATATTTCCATAAATATTATGGAAACAATATTTTCAAGATATTATATGTTAATATATATCTTATAGGAACCAAAGAGGAAAGTTTTATAGGTTCTCAATTGCGTTTATCGATGAATATACTATAAGTATAAAGAAGAAGAGAGAGATAATAAATGTCTCAATGAGTTATATAAATTATCTAAATTGAAGAAATAAGAATTTGTTATATTTTTTTAGAAATCCTAACACATTAAAGAGGTATAATAAGGGGAATATTGATAGATCTAGACTATAACCTTCACTCGGTGTGGAAGACTAAAGAAGATATAGTTCGGATGTGCTATTATTGATCACATTCCGATCCAAAGTACTATGGGAGACAACCTAAAACATCCTGATATGTAAGTATAAATAACATATTTGAATCTTATATTATAAGTTCAATAGAGGAATATGATCAATACATATATTCTAGGAGATACATGATCCATCACTGGTGATTTTTCATTAAAGGAAGTACTCTCCCATTCTCTTTTATGGAGGGACAACAAGCCCTCCCTTTCTTTATACCCATCTAGTTCTCAAATAATAGGTTCAATTTCATACCCTTTAATGATATTATTTTGATAATAATAATAATTATGTCATGCATGTGGGATAAAAACAATAATGAATTAGTGTGTAGTCATCTAAAAGTATAGGAACCTTATTAACAATCCCTAGATTTATCCTGTGTTGCTTTGTTATTTTATATCTTCATATCAACAAAATGAGAAATAAAGAGATATAGACCCACACACTAAATAATTAAAGTGGTTATTAAGGTATAAAAGTAAAATTCTATTGAAAAAGTCACACCACACTAATTCAACCCCAGTCCCCCCCCGGTGTGGGAATATCCCAAAGTGATCTGAATAGAGTTATATAGAATTAAAATGATAGATGACTTATGAAATATCTACCTATAACCAATGAAAATCCACATAATATCACATATTTTAATTTAAATGACTCATAATGAAATTAATGAATATTCCCTCACTTATAATTTAATGAAATGTAATCTTATAATGTGCTAAGATATGGGTAGACAAGGAAATTTTGGATTGTAACTTATCTTACCAAATCGATTTTCCATGATTTATAATGGATTAAATAGTGGTTAATAATTAAAAGGGTTCTCTCAATGGAATTATAGGGAATTTTATCTAAAAATGGATTTAATCATATTGATGTATCTTAATCTATTATATCTTCAAAAAATAAATAATGAATGTTATAAAAGTCTATATATTTAAAGTTTCTTAAGTAATAGGTAATTAGAATAATTTATCAAGGTGGATCAAAATACCTCCCCAGAAGGGGAGTTTAAATATTTGATAAACACATATGTTTAGAATAAAAATATTTAATTAACTACCAATAATTTACTAGAGTTTAAATTATAAAAAAATCATATCATCAATACTTTAAATTCATGATTTCATAAATTTATAATTTTTCATAAGTGATAATATATCCGTACTCAGTATGATAGATTTTAAGATAATTTTTTCTAATTTTTTTTAAATTTTTTGAATAATATAAAAAATAAAACATAAAGGAAAAATATAAAAAACACTTTGGAAATGGATTGATCCCCTACCCCAACAATTATTTGTTTCTTATCCCTTTATATAA
This sequence comes from Viscum album, assembly GCA_963277665.1. Classification (NCBI taxonomy): domain Eukaryota; kingdom Viridiplantae; phylum Streptophyta; class Magnoliopsida; order Santalales; family Viscaceae; genus Viscum; species Viscum album. The sequence continues at coordinate 351,427,252 of OY728140.1, forward strand.
CATATATATGATTATTTTAATTATAAACAGAGCACATACAAAAAAGAGGGTTGAAAATGTGTAACCTTATTATTATTCCTAGTGGATGACTTGGAAATATAATTATTATATATCTATATTCCTATCATAAGAACATCTAAAGTAGAAGATATATTTAAAAAAATCTTAAAATTAAATAATAGAAGAAAATAATATTGAATTTATTATTAAGATGAATTATATTTATATTTTTTATGGCTATAAAATAAATAAAACTATGATCGATTAAAAGGTGGGTTCAATTTATTTAAATAGAACCACCACATATTATCAGCAACACATCTTTAAAAAAATCTTAAAGATGTACCTATATTAAAGTCTATATTTGTTAAACTCCTTTCAAATGGATAAAATATAATCTAATGGATGTGGAAGAATATATGGGTCATCATTTTTATATTTAAATTGAGTGAATATTTAGTGCACTAAGGTTTTCATGTTGATCTAAGGAATTGGATTCTCATTTTTTTCTTGATTAGACTGTTTTTTATTAAACTCTAGCTCAATAGCCTCTTCCTATTCTACCATATAGATCAATAAAAATGGTTATTAAAAATTATATTCATAATTTTTAATAAACACACCTTTATAGTTTTCTAATTAACCAAATAATGAAAGAAATGGGTTGGGTCTTCAATATCAAAATAGAGAGGATTTGTTTTCAATTTATCTTGCATAAAATCACCCAAAAATGAATCTAAAGTTGATTAATTTTTCTAAAATAATTTATCTATTATTATCTATTTCTAATGTATAACTTATGGAAGTTATGTTATTAGGATAGTGTTAGGTCCAAGGGGAAGTACACCACCACTGGGAGGGAGGGGTGAAATAGTGGTGACCGAAAACACTAACTCTCACTTTCTAAAAAATTAATTATAATTTTTAGTTAGTGAAAAAATGTTATTTATGGTAATGATGTGATGATAAGAGGTTGTATAGTAACCCAAAATTTTCATACAATAATATTACATATTATTATATGAATATTCTAATACATAACATTATGATCTATTTCAAAATCATGTAGGTTTATTGTCTTTAGAAACTTAGAGACATAAACAACTTATTCATAAGAAATATACATCATCTCCCATGAACTTCTTAAAAATTATCACCCTTTTCGATATATCATACTTAATAACTTTCTTCATAACTTGGGGAAATGAAACATAAGAAATGGTGTACACAAATTCTCAGTATGGGTAAACAAGGGAGATATCAATGATCACATAATAATAACATGATCATAAGGTTATGAGAACATGATATTAACATTTGAAAACTATATAGAACATATCATAGATCAAAATATTATGTCATGGAATAAATTCTAGTAGTTCATAATATGTGAATCATAAAGGAATAAAATAAATTGATCCATGAGAGCATAACATTAGCATAATACATAAGTTTATGTCATACACATAATTATAGAAAACAATTTCCTTGGTCATTTATCACTTTCAATACTATCAATTTGGATTGTGTTCACTCCCAATTCCATCATATCCTTAGTTAAGGTTCACTCCCAAGACTATTATATTGGATATATTACCTTACTGAATTGGGTTAACTCCCCATTCTAGTCCTTATTATCTCATGAGATATCTATTTTTACCCAATGAATTTGATATATTTATAATTCTAGGACCACCCATTACATAATCATAATACATTCATATGTGCACCACATGATAATAAACCATTCTATATATATCATAACTCATGTAAAGGAAATATGTTTCATAAAAATTTAAATATTTCATCATAACAAAACTCATTAAAATTAAATGTGTTTCATAATAATATCAAAAACATAATCATAAATCATACAGAGAAAGAATAAGGATGGTATCCTTGGATCATATCCCCAATAAATCACAAGTAAAATCAAAGGATGTTATCATAAATGAAAATACATTTAAAATATCACATGGAATATTTCTTGAGGAAAATACCTTTTTCATTTTGAAATCACTTCTTTAAAATATAAAAATTTCCAAAATATTATAGAAAAAAATTATTTGAAAATAAACTTAGAAACTTCTAAGAAAATCCTCAAGGCATTGAGTTACCATGATGATAGAAAATTATGTTCATTCCATGTATGTTAAAACAAATATTCCTTTCACATTTTCTGTAACAAGTCAAAAGTACCTCATTCGGAAAATGAAAAAGTAGATTTATTTTAAACTATTTTTTAATATAGTAATTAATGGATAAAAGATAATTTAAAAACTGAAATTATAATAAAAAATTAATGAATTTTTTTTAGAAAACATGGATATGGGGGGAGAATGATTTTTTACTAAAGAGAGAAATAAAGTCATTTTTTAAACATTTTCCCGATAAATTTAAGTAAAAATAGAAAACAAATGTACTATTAATTAAAAAATTCATATAAAACCATGGAATAATAAAACTTAAGTTTTTTACCAGAAAAATATCATATAATTTCCTTCAATGTAAATCCAAACATAAACAATCCTGATTAAAATAAGATTGAAACATAAATCCATTACCTCAATATTGACTTTCTTAAAAAGCACTATAACCTACAGTATAATAAATATAAATTTATTATAATTATATAATATAGTAATTTTCATAATTATAAAATAATATATGATACAATTATAACATTTAAACACCCATTTATTATTAATTAATTTTCAAAATCATCATTTTTTGGTGTTAATTGTTTCGTTTTTCATGAAAGTTTTAGTTCAGTACTTCTATTCCTTATACTTTGATCACGGTTACATCATATTCAGAATTTAATTCATGATATAAATATCATATATAATAATTATATAAATATTTATAATCATACATAAAATTTATATATAGAAAAATTATAACATCCCAGGTAAGTGAAGAAATATGATATTTTCATAATTATTAATATTTTTGAATTAAATATTAATTTTACCTTAAAGGGGACGCTATGTTCGAAGGCGTACCCGATACGCAACGACGGGTTTCTCTAAAATCTTACGTTGCACACTAATAATATAATATTATTATTTTAAATGGTAGTTAATGCCTAGCCGTTGTAATGGCGGGAATGAAAAGAACTAACTATAATATGATTATACATGTTTGTTAAATGTTTTTACAAAAGTTAGAGGCTTAAAAATGTGACTGAATCTAATTTTAAGCATAATTTACTTTAAAAGTTCGATTTATGGCCTTTTGATGTAGAACCCTCTTTAAATATAGTTTTGGTCACTTTTATATGTTCTATTTGACAAAATAAATTTCTTTTCTATATTTTGGACATCAAAATTTACTTTGGGTAAATTTTTGGTATTTTTCTGATAAAATTCATTTTTTTATGAATAGTGAAAAATATTGTATTTTTGTAACACCCCAGGTAAATAAAGAATAAATAATTTTCATTTTTATTAATATTTATAAATTAAATATTAATTTTACTTTAAAGGGGTTTCTATGTTCGATAGCATACCTGATACACAACAATGAGTTTCTTTGAAATCTTACATTGCACACTAGTAATATAATAATATTATTTTAAATGGTAGTTAACACATAGTCGTTGTATTGGAGGGAATGGATAGAAATAACTAAAATATGATTATATATGTTTTTTAAATGTTTTTAAATTTATCCAATAAAAGATAAAGGCTTAAAATATGGAAAGAATTCAATTTTAGGCATATATACCCTAATTTTCACTAAAGGTTCACTTATCGCCTTTTGATGGAGAACCGTCATTAAATATAGTTTTGGTCACTTTTATTCATTCTATTGGACTAAATAAAACTCTTCTTTAGAATCAGGACATCAAAATTTACTTTGTGTAAATTTTTGGTATTTTTCCGATAAAGTTCATTTTTTAATGAATAGTGAAAAATGTTGTATTTTAATTCAAAACCTCTTTTTAATATAATTTATTTATATGATTATATTATCTTTTGAATTGGTTTTAGAATTTAATTAGAATATATTTTTTCCATTTAATCCAATAGTGGTTGTTGGAATTAATTTCACTTTGAAATTGGACTTAAACTAGTGTCAATCTTTTGATACTTATTGTTTCATAAAAACACGCTATTTGCTTTGACAGAGGGAATTAATTATTAAATTAATTAATGCGACTTATATGTTTTGAATTTTTTAAAATAGACATCATTTTTGAATTCGGAAAATCAAATATAGCTTAGGGTGAAGTTTTGGTATTTTTCTGAAAAACTTCAATTTTTGATGAATAGTGAAACCACTAAGTGGTACTTAAAAAAACTGATTTTTCATTTAAATGAAATTTTACCACCTCTGTGTTTTGAATTTCAAAAATCCGACATACATGGTTTTCATTAAGAATTAAAATGTGGTTCAATGGGATTAAAATAATTTTTTGGTGAATAGTAACTTTTAAGTTTTTAATCGCGGTTAGAGGTAATTAGTGTAGTTTAAGGTAAAAAAATGTTTTAATAATATGAAATGACCTAGACACATGTCCTACCCTTATTGGATATGTAATGGCCGACCAAGACAATCCATGGTTAAACTTGGGGACCCCATGGAGCCACTTTGGAAGGAAAATGACATTAATATCTTTTTATTTAATGTTAAAGTAAAAATGTCACAAACATGAGTTGTTTTACTAAAACAATTTTTAAGTGGGGTTATACAAGTCAAATTTTTTACTATAAATATTAATTATAAATATAAAAAGATTTCCTACATCATGATATTTTTTTTATAATTTTTAGACATTAAATAAGTTAAATTATTTATGACATCATGATGATGCAGCGATTACCTCATTATTTAACGATTTAAATAAAATGAAAAGATAATGTAAAATCTAAGACCTACAAATGTGAAAAACCTATTGGATGAGTATATTTTTAACTCATATCACCTTATCCTATAAATATATAATTTTGGGACCTTTTAAATCCGAAAATCATTTTATGATAAAGTAACCTTTTATAACTTTCCAAGAGTTCCCCTCCTCTACTCTTATAAAAGGCCCCCACCTCTACCACCTTACCCACACTTCCAAAGCCTTTGTCTCGGCCAAACCCTGCCCATTTTGTCTCTAAACATCCCTCTATAACTCTTAGAAGCCTCACTTTGGGCAGAAGTCTTCCCAAAGAAGCCTTTGAGCTCAAATCTAAGAGAGTTACCTGATTTTAAGGTAATGTCTTCACTTGTGTTCTTTTGTTTTATTTTACTTCTCCAACCCCCTAAACTCTTTTTATTCATTTATTTTGTAACAACTCCAGTATCTTAAATATACTAGGATGTTTTTATAATAAGTATTCAAGCTACACCTACACACACCTCTGTCTAATGGTTAAAGAACATAATGTTTCTGTGTTTGGCGAATTTCTGCCTCACGAAACGATGATTGTTCAATCTTCTTTCAACACATTTAATGGTGGCCATTAAGATGTCACTATATTTATATATGATATATATTATGTTTATGTTTTTCTTATGCTTCTTTATTTTTCATTTGTGTCATACCTTTATGGTTTCCATTGTGGGTAAACACGATAATTTCATTTTAGGAAGTGCGGACTACCGCCCCCTCAAAGTGATTTGATTCGTTAATTCCATATATGGGATGTATAAAGGATTGATTTAAAGTTATTATATATGATGTATGTTACATCTAAATTATGAATATAATTCTGGAATTAAAATATACATACCTCTCATTTAGTTTTAATTCCATTAATATGACATAGAAATGAAAGTAGCGTTCATGCGTACGTACGGCTTACCATCTCCATGAACGGTGCATTTCATTTCTTACCTCTAAATGATTATATAATATTATAAATACATTTATATGATGGATATATATGATATATATGATATCCAAATCATGAATATCATTCTGGATATAATGAACCTTTGACCACACGAACAACATGTAATTGTAAGATGTCCACTTTCGACTTAAGAACCAAATATCAAAAAAACAAACATTATTAACTTAAATGATTACATAATGTTTATAAAATGGTAATAAGTGATATAAAAGTAATAATGAACTTGAAAAAGGTTCTTAAGAAAGTAAAAATTAACTCAAGTCTATTATTCAGGACGTTAAAGAACGATCGAGTCAAGTCGGACTCGAGGTAAGGGACTTCGTCTCAATCTCCTTTCATTGAGGCATATTTCGTTTTATACACAACTTTATTTTATATAGTGTATAAACCCCTTTGACTTTTAATTTTATACAAAAGGAATCTTTTTCTACGAAGCGTTTTACAAAACAATAAAAAGGAATGTTTCTTTTATCGTACGCGGTGACAACGACCTTTTCCGCCGCCGCGAGTATTATTTGGTCATTGGCTTCCTCAACAAGACGTGATGTTTTTTAAAATGAAATAAATATCATATACTCTTTTATGTATTTTGTTATTGAAAATGGTTTTTATAATGGATTTGTTACGTCAATATATTTAAGTGTTATATTGTGATCAAAGTGTGGAAATGTTTTCTTTCCATTATATTTGTTGTATATATTGTGATTTTATAATGGTACTTGGACATTTGACGGGTGGTTACATGATAAACCATATGAAGGGTGGTGCCATGAATACCAGGATGGTTGGTTACGTTATAACCTCCAATGCATTGGGTATGGAAGTCGGCCGTATGGCTATTCCATTAAGTGATATGTGTGGAAGTCGACAGTATGGTTATTCCACTTAAGTATGTTTATGTCCCAAGTTACCTTTATATGTTATGTGATCTTTATATGGGTTTTATGGTAATATTTTGGTTACAAAAGGTTAAGTAATGATCTTTTATTCAGTGAAGAGTTTTTACTACTTCATAAAGGTGAAAAGTATTACTTTGATAATGTATACATGGTTTACTTGTTGTTTTGATAAACTAACAGTTTTCATTCTTTGTGTATCCCTTGCTGAGCTTTTTATTCTCACCCCAAGTTTTTTGAAATTTTTTTCACAGGACTTAATGTGGAATAGGGTCAAGGAAGGGATCAAGGGAAAGTCATGCTATATAAAACATGGAACTAGACATGTTTCTTTTTAAGAGTTTTTTATTCCATGGAAACTTAGTAAAAGTGTCTACTTTGTAATCTTTTGAGATGTAATAGTTATGTCCTAATTCTATAAACTCTAAACCTGAAAATATCCTCAATGTGAATTATTCATTTAATTCAATATTAAGTAAGGTTTAAGGCTGGGGCCTTATAATTTTAATTCAAAATTTCCTTTTAATCTAATTTATTTATATGGTTAGATTATCTTTTTAATTAGTTTTAAAGTGTAATTGGAATATATTTTTACCATCTAATCCAATGGTGGTCATTGGATTGAATTTCACTTTGAATTTGGACATAAACAAGTGTCAATCTTTTGATGGATATTGTTTCTTAAAAACACGCTATTTGTTTTGACAACGGGAATTAATTATAAAATTAATTAATGAAAATTATATGTTTTTAATTTGTTAAAATAGACATCATTTTTGAATTTGGAATATCAAATTTAGCTTACAGTGAATTTTTGGTATTTTTCTGGAAAATATCAATTTTTTTGAATAGTGAAACCACAAAGTAGTAGTTAAAAAACTAACTTTTTCATTTAAATGAAATTTTACCACTTCTGTGAATTGAATTTTGAAAATCTGACATACATGGTTGTTATTAGTAAGTAAAATGTGGTTCAATGAGATCAAAATAATTTTTTTGAATAGTAACTTTTGACTTTTATTTACCGTGGTTAAAGGTAAATAGGGTAATTCAAGGTAAAAAGAATATTATAATAACACAAAATTACCTTAACACTTTTCATAACCTTATTGGATGAGTCATGGCCGACCATGGGCATCCTTGTGTTGATTTTGAGACCCCATGGAGCCACTTATGAGTGATAATGACACTTTATATTAATTAACTTAAAGTAAAGGCAAAAATGACATAAACAAATATTTTTTAGTAAATTAAATTTTACATAGGGTCATATAAGTTATTTTTTCAACTATAAATATTCATTAGAAATATAAAAAGATTTCCTACGTCATGGAATTTTATTTATAATTTTTAGAAATCAAATAAATAAATTTATTTATGACACAATAATGATGCAGTGTTTACCTCATTAATAAATGATTTAAATAAATAAGATTATAAATATTAAAATAATATCCAAAACCTATCCAATTCTTATTAGATGATTTTATTTCGACCATGAGTCATCTTATATTTTACTTTAATTATTTTTTGACCTTTTGAAACCGAAGATAAGTTTATAATAAAATAATTATTTCAAACTTTCCTAAAGAGCCCCTCCTATCCCTTATAAAAGGACACCACTTCTAACCAATTACACACACAACTCAAGTCTTTTGGCTCATCCAAACTCTGCCCAATTAATCTCCCTACATATATATCTTCCACCTAGAAGCCTTAACTTATTTAGAAGTCACTTCAAGAAGTCCTTTTGGTTCAAACCAAAGGGAGTTACCCAAATTAAAGGTAACAGTTTCTCTTAAATTCATTTATTTTATTTTACTTCTCCAACCCCATAAAATCTTTTTATTCCTTTCTTTTATAACAACACCATTATCCTCAATATACTAGGATGTTTTTATGAAAATTATTCAAACTAAACTTACACACACGTCCATCTAATGGGTGAAGAACATAATGTTTCTGTGTATGGAAAACTAACGCCTCATGAAACAATGATTGTTCAATTACCTCCTAACACCTCTCATAGTGTCCATTAAGATGAAAATGTATTTATATATGATATATATTATTTTTATGTTTTCTTTATGCTTATGTATTTTCCATTTATAGCATGCATTTATGGTTTCCATTATGGGTAAATGCGATAATTTCATTTGAGGAAGTGCGGACTACCGCTCCCTCAAAGTGATATGACTCGTTAAATAATTATATGGGATGTATAAAGGATGGAGTTAATGATATTATACATGATATTATACTGGGATTATAATATAACTATGTATCATCATATTTTAATTCCATTAAAATAAGAAATAGAAATGGAAGTAGCGTTCACGCGTACGTACGGATTACTGTCTCCATGAACGGTGCATTTCATTACTTACCTCTAAATGTTATGTACTATTATAAATACATGTATATACTGGATATATATGATATATATGATATATAAATAATTAATATCATTCTGAAGATAATGGATATTTTACCACATGAACAACTTGTAATTATAAGGTGTTCATTTTCAACTCAAGTACCAAATATCGACAAAACGACCGTTATTAACATAAATGACTATGCAATGTTTATAACATGGTAATAAGTGATATAAGAGGAATAATAAACTTGAAAAATGTTATGAAGCAAGTATAAATTAGATTTATTTTATTATTCAGGAAATTAAAGAATGAACGGGTCAAGTCGGACACGAGGTAAGGGACTTCGTCTCAATCTCCTTTAATTGAGGCATCTTTTGTTTTATACGCAACTTTCTTTTATACTATGTATAAACCACTTTGAATTTGACTTTTATTCAAAAGGAATCTTTTCTCTTTAAAGTGTTTTACTAAACGACAAAAGGAATGTTTTTTTAACGTAAGTAGTGACAACGACCTTTTCCGCCGCCACAAGTATTATTTGATCTTTGGCTTCCTTAACAAGACGTAATGTTTTTAAAAGAAAAATAAATACCATATACTCTTTTTACATATTTTGGTTTTGAAAATGGTTTTGATAATGGATTTGTTATGTCAATATATTTAAATGATATATTGTGTTTGAAATGTGGAAATTTTATCTTTCCTTTATGCTTGTGTTATGTGTTATGACTATGTTATGGTTCTTGGGCATTGTTTACGTATACAGGTGGTTCTATGATAAACCTAGGGTGGGTGATCCTAATATAGCTCTCCAATTCATTGGGTAACGTGAAAGAGGTAAATGTGAATGTTTATCCAAAGATATTTAGGGAATATACTGTAATGGGTATTCCAAATGCAACTCCCTACGTAGCTTTGAAAGCTACAACGTAAGTATGTTATAGATGCCACAAGTTACCTTTATGATTTGTGTTTACTATATAAATCTTATGATTTCATGAGGTATGTTAAAAATCCTATGATATGTATGTATTGATGAACTAATGTTTTCTTTCTTTGTTTTATAACCCTTACTGAGATTTTTATGCTCATCCCAAGTTTTGAAATGTTTTTTACAGGACTTAAAGAAGAATAGGGTCAAGGATAGGATCAAGGAAAAGTCATGTTTCCTAAAACTTGGAACAAGACACGGGTATTTTTTTCAAAAGTATTTATATTGTGAAAAAAATGGAAACTGAGTAGAAGTGTATGCTTTATATTTTTGAGAAGTAATGTAATAATTATGGTCTAATTCTCTAAAACTCTAAACCTAAAAAGATCCTCAATGTGAATTATTAATTTAATTCATTATTATGTAATGTTTTAAGGCTGGGTCCTTATAAAAATAATTTACATTGTTCATGGAGATTCTTGGTCGTACATACACCTGAATATTGTTTTCATTTTCTAATGAATAGAAGGAAAGAAAGGTAAATATTATTTTATCCTTACAAAAGAGTAATTATATCATGGATAATATATATATATATATATATTTGTTTGTCTATTTGTTTATTTATTAAATCTATTATTATTACCATCCATGTAAAGTAGAAAAGAAAGATGAATCACATCGCTTTATGGTGGTGCTAGTCTACACATATGCACGACTAACGTTATCATTTTCCAATGGATCCGAATGTAATATAGTATATTTGAAATTATAATTATAGAAGAAAATTTATTTCATAAATATAATATATAAATATTAAACCCATCATAATAACCATCCATGATATATGGTGATGGAAAATAAATTGTATCCTTACATAGAGGTGGATGTCCACACATACATATGAGTGATACTATCACTCCCCATTTGATAGAAAGGATGGTGAATAATGATGGTTACATTATCATAATATATTTTAATAATATTTAGTATACTTATTTTATTATTTTATAATTAATTAAATTGATTTATAGTTGGTAGAATAAGAAATAAATTTAAAGAGGTTAGGTAGGATGATTACATCTTCTTTGGCAGGCCTCCTTTAAATCCCTTCTTAAGGACCCTTTAAATGGTCTTTTAGGAAGAAAAAACATCTAATTAATGTATTGATAAGTTTATAATAGAATTAGGTAGTTTTTTTATGATATATGTATCAATGTTTTGTAAATAATATAAATAAGGGGTTTCATTTTATGAGTGGGGGAGAGGACACACTTGGAATTTCTTAAAATATTAAAATATAATAATGACATACTCAAGATAAATGCTTCCAAATGGAAATATATTCAATATTTGGATATTATGAGGTCTAAATATTTATATAAAATAGTATTTTGACAAGTTTAATTGTAAAACTCACCATTATCGCTTGGTTTAACCCCCCCCCCAGGTAAACCTGTTTTAACCTTAATCATGGTAACAAATTTTTACTATTTTTACTATTAATTATGGAAAAAATTAAGATAAACTTATCACATGATATTAATTGTGATTATTAAAAATATGAAATCCATTTTATCAAATTCAATTAATATAATTAGTAGAATTTAATTTGAGATTAAACCCACCAAATGTAATTAAAATTAATTCTCCAAAAAAGTGTATTCTTAAGTATAAAAAGTTTTTATACCAAACTCCAACATAACATTAAACATAATAAAAATAATTGGATTATTAATAATATAAATGAAATAATTTTACCCTTAATAGAATTTAAAATAAAAGTGTGATTTGTAAATGATTTAAATGAAAAGATATTTTTTAATAAATATTAGTATTTTTCAATATTCATTGAAAATCAATCTTTTTAGAAAATTGTGAAAATTTAACTCTAAGTAAATTTTGAAATTATGATTTCAAAAATGATATTAATTTTTTCAAATACATTTTATAAAACTTGAAGAAATTAATTATATTATTTTCTTAAAAAAATAAATCAATCCCATTTTGAAAGAAATAATTTATTTTTTGACATATATTACTAAAAAAGAGTACTTATTTATCAATATATTTACATTAACTAAAACATTTGTACATAATTTTCAAAAAAATCATCCCTATTCACTCTTCCAATTTTATGTTTATGTTATAATGGTATACTATATTATGGTTTATTTAAACTTACATTAGAATGTATCATAAGTTGTCGAAGAAATTAAATTTATTTGAAGATAAATATACCATAAAATCTTGAGGTGTTACATTCTACCCCATTAAAATTAATTTATCCCCCAAAATTCCATATTTTTTATTTAAAAAGTGAGTATATATTTGTTTCATCGTATCCTTAGGTTCCCATGTGGCTTCTTCAAAATTATGATTCTTCCAGAGAACTTTGACTAGGTGAGTATTCTTGTTCCGTAGAAATTTATCTCTACGATCCAAGATTTTGATTCATTTTTCTTCATAGTAAAGATCATGATCTAGTGATATTTCCTTTGAGTTAAATACATGTGATGGATCATTTATGTACTTCCTTATGTGAGATACATGGAACACATCATGAACTTGATAGATCTTTATTGATGCACCAAGAGATAAGATACCATCCCTACTCGATCAATAATCCTAAAGTTGACAATATACCTAGGGATAAAATTTACTTTCTTTATGAATCACAAAACCTTATTCTATGGAGAAATTTTAGAAATACCTTCTCACCAACTTTTAATTCCATATTTTTCCCACAATTGTTAGCATAAATTTTCTTTAGTCGTGAGCTACCTTACTTTATTTTATTTTACACCCAATTACTTTATTTCTCAAGATTAATCCCATCATGTTGTAATTATAAACTTCTATCTATAGAGGGATTTATATGAATCTATCTAAATTCTTGAGTGAAATTTATTGTTGTGATAAAACTCAACTATAGGAAGGTGTTTATCCCAAACACCTTTGAAATCCACAAAAAAAATATCTCAACATATCCACTAGGGTTTGAATGGTTCTCCTAGAATTACCATTTGTTTGAGGATAATTAGAAGTACAGAAACAAAACTCAAAATACAGATCTTACTAAATAATTTTCCAAGACATTAAGGTAATCTTCATATCTCAATAAAATACAACAAAATTTGGTACTCCATGTAAACTTATCACTTCCTTAATGTATATTCTACCAAGATGATCAAGAGAGAAATATTATTTGAAAAAAATAAAGTGTGATGAATTACTAAGGTGATCAATTACAACCCAAATAGCATTATAGACTTTAGATGTTTTGGATATTCTGACAACAAAATACATGGTGATGATTTCCCATTTCCATTCTGGTATGGGTGATTGTTGTAACATCCCCTTATACATCTGTCTCTTAGTCTTAACTTGCTGACATACCAAGAACCAAGATAAATTCATTTAAATATCTCTCTTCATGTGATCACACTATAAATACTATATTATATCTCTATACATCTTCTTACATTTAGGATGAATATAGAAAGATGATCTGTGAGCTTCATCCAATAACTCCTTCAAATCTTGTATGGACAGGACACATATAAAGTTCCTAAACCTTATCATTCCATCACAATAAAGGATGAAATTAGGAACATTTCTCACCTTATTTTGCAACTCCACATCCTTATTTTATGCCTCTTTAATATTAAATTGGATATTTGTTTTAACACTCATTTAAGGAAGATAATATTTCCCCCTTCATTCGATATTTTTATATCCATCCTTTGCAAATCCATAAATATTAGATCTTTGTTAATCCTCATCCTAGATAATCTAGTACAATCCTTATGACTCAGAGTATCATCCCCCTTTTTCTCTTTCCCAAGGTGGTAATGTATTGAGGAGTCATAATCATTAATCAACTACAACCATCTTCTCTGGAGCATACTTATCTATTTCTGAGTGAATATATACATTAAACCTATATAATCAGTATATATATCACACCTTTCTCTAATAATATAATGCCTCAATATAATTAATTAAAAAATTACCACAGTTAACTCTAAATCATGAGTTGGATAGTTTTTCGTATGAACCATTATTTTTTCATGTGGTAATAGCTATAACCATATCATTCTACATGAGTATTCATCCTCGTCCATTATTTTATGTATAATTATAGATCAAAAACCCTTTTCCACTATAGGTTTGTGTAAGTACAGGTGTACTGACTAAACTTCTCTTCAGTTCCTTGAATTTTTCCCCACATTCATTTATCCCAAGGAACTTTTCCCATTTCGAGTTAAATTAGTGATTAAATTAGAAATCTATGAGAAAGTCTCTAGAAATCATCAATAATATCCATTCAAACCAAGAAAGATATGGATCCTAGTTATAGTGGTTGGTCTTAGACAATATTTAATAACTTATTTCTTTGATGGATCCGTCAATATTCCCTCACATGAGATTATATTAAAAAATGAAACTTTTGTAAACAAAATTTACACTTGGTAAATTTTTCATATAACTTATCCTTACTTAGGGTATAACATACAATCCTCAAGTGATCTTCAGGATCTTCCTTACTCCTAGAATGTATAACATTATCATATATAAAGACTACTAAAAACTAGTCATGTTAATCTCTAAAGACTCTATTCATTATATCCATAATGATATCAGGGGAATTAGTAAGACCAAATGGAATCACTATAAATTCTTAATGTCCATAACTCATATAGAATTCTGTCTTGGATACATTTTTACATTTGACCCTCAATAGATAGTATCCAGATTGATGATCAATCTTGAAAAACATATATCTCCTCATAATTGATCGAAAAAATCATATATACATGGAAGATAATACTTATTCTTAATTGTGATCTTATTTAGTTCCTGATTATCAATACATAGTTACATTGATACATATTTCTTCTTCATAAAAAGAATAAGCGCATCCCATAGTGACTCACCTGGTCAAATTAAATCGTATCAAGACTCTCCTATAGTTTCTTATTTAATTCCTAATACTCAATAGGGGTCATCCTATATGTGGTCTTTGAAATAGGTGTAGTGCCATGTATGAGTTCTATTGAAAACTCAACTTTATGAATTTGAGGAATATTAGGAAACTATTTCAGAAAAACATCAACAAACTCTCATACAGTAGGGCTATATTTGGTTTTGAGTTTCTCCTCAACTATTTGAGAAAAACACACCTTTTGAATAGGAATAAAAACCCATACAATGGATTCCATTTCAATTGGAAGTTTATATTTATCATTGCACTAATAGACAATCATTATTTATTTTTGGAATATCAAATATGACTTCTCTTTATTCAAAATTGATATTGGATTTACATAATGAAATCCAATACATACCCAAAATAAATTCAAATTAAACTAGAGGGATAATAAAAATATTTCAAGGATTTTCATTCACACAAACTCCAGTTGAAGAGAAGCTATAAACTTTAGATGTGATCATCATACCATTATCAGTATTTACTTATAACTCAACATCTAATAATTGAGGATTGGAATGAACATTCTGAAATACTTTTCATGATATAAAGGAATTCATATGACTAATCTTGAATAATATAATTTATCATTTGAGTATGCCTAAAACCATCCCAAATTCATCATTCTATCTTCGTTGCTTTAATAAAACCAAAATAGTTAGTGTGAGTATAAAACATCATAGTGAGAAATCATATAATCTTGAAAAAAAAATTATTAGATTTCTAAATCATGAAACTTTCTTTTCAATATATGGCACCATAGGTTTAAGATGGGTTATCCATTATCATCATCTATTCAAATTCTTCATAATGGTTCATAAATAAAATATTAATTATCCCAAGAATATCTCCTAAGAGAATCAAAACCCATTAACAGTAATAGAACACTCACCATGCACCAGAATGATGGTTGAGATATACAAGAAAAACTCTTTTATGGTTATTACTCCATGATACATCTATTATAAAATAATATCAGCTTTTAGTATTCATAAAGGGATGTATTTCTAAGAAAACAACATGATCTCTTCCTTACCAAAACATTAGGATGTTATCTTATTTTTAGGCTTATCCTCAGGGTTTTAAATAAATTTATTTCATTCTAATATCTAATGATTAACTAAACCCTGATTTGATACAAACTATATTGACCCATACTTTTCATACATAGATATTACATCTTATTATATAGTTATTCAATTATATAACTTTACAATCCACACTAGAATCATATAGGTGTAGTGTCTTTGAAAACATAGATACATAAATAAATTATTCATCATATATCCACATCATCTCTCCCAAAGTACTTCATAACTAGAACCCTTCTTCAACATATCTTACTTAAAATTATTCTTCATAACCTGGGTAAAGGAAATAGAAGAAAGGGTGAGCTTAGATACTCATAATGGGTAAATAAGGGAGATATCAATGACCACATAATCATATCATGATCATAAGGGTTTAACAATATGAGCTTAACATATGAAAACCATACCCATCATATCATAAAATATAATCTTGATTCATAACATAAATCATGGTAGTTTATAAGACATGAATCATAAATGAATTAAAGAACATGGTACATGAGAGCATAGCATTAGAATATGACATAAGTCTGTGTCATACAAATAATCATATAAAATCATTTCCTTAGTCAAGGATAACTTCCATGACTATCATAGTGTATTGGGTTCACTCCCCATTCCATTGTATCCTTAGTCAAGGTTCACTCCCAAGACTATCGTAGTAGATAAAGTCCCTTACTGGACTGGGTTTACTCCCCATTCCAATCATTATTATATCATCAAATATTAATCTTTACCCAATTAATTGGAAAGAAATATAATTCTGAGCCCACCAATCACATAATCATAATCCATTCATATGTGTTCCATAATATCATAAAACATTCATTATATATCATAATTGAAGGAAAGAAAACAAGTTTCATAATCATTTCATTAGAATATAACTCATGGAAAATAAATGGGTTTCATAAATATCTCATAATCATAATCATAACCCATCCGAAGAAATAATAAGGATGGTATCCTTGGATAATATCCCAAGTAAAGTGTAAGTAACATTAAATTTTGTGATCATAAATGAAAATTCCTTTAAAATATCACCTTTAATATTTCTTGAAGAAAATACCCTTTTCGTTTTTAAATAACTTATTTAAAATATTAAAATTTAAAAATATATATATATAGAAAACATTTTATTTGAAAATAACCTTGGAAAGTTTTAAATTAAGCTTCAAATCATTGAGCGGTCATGATGATAGGAAATTCTTCTCATGTTGTGTGTGTTAAAATAAATATTCCTTTTACATTTTCTATAAAAATTCAAAAGTACCTCGTTTGTATAACAACAAGAAGATTCCATTTAATTTTTTTTTTTAAATCAATCATGGGTAAAAAATTAATTTAAACAATCATGGTATAATATAAAAAAAATCTTCAAAACATTTTTATAAAACATGTATATGGAAGAAAAAGGGATTTTTGACCAAATATATAAATATATTCGATTTTCTTAAAAAACTTTTCATTTTAAGTTACAAAGAGAGAAAATGGTAAAATTATTTAAACATTTCATGGATAGCCATATGATAAGAAACTTAATTGTGATTATCATAAAATTATCATATAATTTTATTAAATTTAAATTCAATAATAAATAATCTCGATTAAAATGAGATTAAAACATAAATCCATTAGCTCAAAATTGGCTTTCTTAAAAAGCACTCTAGCCTCGTATATAATAAATTTAATTTTTTTTATAATTATATAAATGATTAATTTTTGAACTTACTATATCATATATGATCCACTTATAACATTTAAACACCCATTTATTAATAATTATTTATTAAAATCATCAATTTTTTGTGTTAACTGTTTCATTTTTCATGGAAGTTTTCATTCGACAGTTATGGTCCTTGTACTTTGATTATGGTTCACTTATATATATAATGTTATTCGTGATATAAATATCTTATATATATTTATTATATACATATTTAGATTCATCCATAAAAGGTAGAGATATAAAATTGATTTACACTATTCATGGAGACGGTAGGTCGTACGTACGCATGAACACTGTTTTCATTTTATGATGGAAAGAAGGAAAGAAAGATAAGTATTATTTAATCAAAATATAAAATAATTATCCCATAAATAAAATATATATAAATTAAATATATCCTTTTACCATCTATGTAAGGTAGAAATGAAAAATGAATCGCATCACTTTATGGAGGTAGTGGTCCACATATACGCAAGACCAGCATTATTATTTTACAAATGATTGAAAGGTAAGAAGGTAGATATAATATTATAATTAATGAAGTATAATTATATCATAAATATAATATATAGACATTAAACCCATCATAATTACTATCCATTAAATATGGTGATGGAAAATGAATTATATTGTTATGTGGAGGTAGTAGTCCACACGTACGCATGAGCGATACTTTCAATTATCATTTGATAGAAAAAAGGGTTAATAGTGGTGGTTAAGTAATAATAATAATAAAATTTAATAATATTTATGATACTTAATTTATTATTTTATGATTAATACCATTTATTTAGAGAATATCGAAGAATAAATAAATTGAAAGGGGTCTGGTGGGATGATTATCTCTTCTTCGGTAAGCCTCCTTTAGAACCCTTCATAAGGACACTTTAAATGGTATTTAAGGAATAAAACACCTATAAATCATGTATAGATAAATTTTTAAGAAAATTGGGAAGTTTTTGGTCAAGATACATGGATCAAAGTGGTGTAAATAAGATAAAGGAGGGGTGTCCTTTTATAAGTGGGGGAGAGGACATACTTGAAATTACTTAAAATATTAAAATATAATAATGGAATACATAATAAAAATTATTAAAAATGGAAAAATATTCAATTTTAGGATATTATTAGGTCTAAATATTTCCATAAAATATGTTTTTGATAATTTAAATTGTCAAAATCACCCTTATCTCTTGGTTTAACCCCCAGTAAACCCTTTTTTCCTTAATAATGGAAACAAAGTTTTACTATTTTTATTGTTTATTTTGATAAAAAATGAAGTTGACTATATTAAATAATATTAAATATACTTATTAAAAATATTAAATACATTTTATTTAATTCAATTCATATAATTAGTAGAATTTAATTTAAAATTATACCCATAAAACGCGATGAAAAGTAGCTTTCTATAAAAAACGTTTTCTTAAGTATAAAAAAAATTTATACAAAACCCCAAAATAAAATTAATTAAAATGACCCAAATTGTATTATAAATAAAATAAATGAACTAATTTTACCTTTAAACTATTTTAATACGAAATGGAACTTTGTAAATTCATTAAATGAAATAACAGTTTTCAATAAAAATCAGTACTTTTCACTATTTGTTAAAAAAACAATCTCTTTAGAAAATTATAAAAATTTCACTATGATATAATTTTGAAATAATTATTTCAAAATAATTTTATTTTTGTCTAATATATTTTATAAAATTTTAAAAAATATATATATATTAATTTCTCACAAAAAGAAGAAAAACCTATTTTTATGGAAAAATGTACTTTTTTGAAGTATATAATGAATTTACCAAAAAATGAGTAATTATTTATAAATATATTTATTTTATTGAAAAAAATTATAAATAAATTTTAAAATGTGGTTATTCTTATTCACAAAACCAATTTAATTGATAGGTTATAATATTATGCTATATTTTGGTTCATTTAGACTCAGGTTTGTGTGAATCGCAAACTATCAAAGAAATTAAATTTATTTAAATAGAAATATATCATAAAATATTAGTGTGTTAGAGGTTGATCATTAAAGAACACACATATACACAAGGTTTTTAAATGGTTCTCTCACCCTTATTATCATGTGGATAATCCTTTTAGTGTAGTAGTTCCAATTTATCATCAAAGGAATAAGGAGAGAAGCAAGAGGATTGTCATGAACTTCAATTATAAGATGTAAAATGAGTGTCAACAATTCAAATAATATAATCTTTCCATACCTCAATTGTATTCATAATTTATACTTTGTATACACCCTTTTTATTATCCTTAAATCTTTTTGAATGCCTCTTAGAATTATCATGGAATAGGCAACTCTCTATTTGTTTTTTACACACACATTTTTAGGTGATTCGCCTATTGATTTATAGGAATTAAATGTGTTTCTACTTGACTACCCTGTTTGTGGTGTGATCCTAAAATATTAAAGGTACAAATGATGGAATCCTAAGGATCATGGAGAATCTCAACATATCTATATATTGACTTTGTGGAATGATCCATTGATTATGGTGTGAAACCTTCAATTACTCTAGAACCATAGATCCACCAATATTATCTAGTAAGAATCATTATAGCATGTCACCTTCACTACAGTGTCATTTTCTTAAATTCACTAGATGTTTTGGCATGAACTATTAGTTCACACAACAACATACACTTGAGCTATAAAATAATGTGACACTTAAATCTATTAGGGTGTTCTTCATGGTGTATTCCTCTTCACTTTATCCCCGAAAATTCATTATTATAACATAATAATCCATTTTATAATGTGATTCATATCAAATCAAGTGAAATCCTTCCTTGTATCAAAATATTTCTATAGCATGGTCCACATGTAGGAATAATTCATTCCTCCAATAATAATCACTACAGTGAAACCAACCTAGTTTTGGTGTGATCTTTATGGAATTAGATTAATCCATTTATGTGCAATAATAATTCATAGATGTTAACTTATCATATTAGGTAATGTATTACCTATATGTTATTAACTTATACTAGCTTCATAGTGATTATCTCCTTAACACTATCATTTGAAATCAACAGTTTAACTTTAATCCTTTCATTCCTATGCATCCCCACTCAACTATAAAATGATTTTAAATCATCCATGAGAGTGTTTATAATAAATAAAACATTAAATCATACCAAACTCATGAATTAATTATTCAAAATAAACAAGTTATAACATGACTTCAATAAAAAGGTCATATAAACACCTCACCATTGGATATAATGGTGATTGTTAGAGAACTTCATCCCTAGATATAAGATCAATTCCATACTAACCATATATCAATTGAGGTAAAATCATCTCCCTATCTCTCAATTCAACTTCATAAGGGTTATATAAGATTCAATATAACAAAGGAATCATCAATATCACCATTAAAATTTATTAGAAATATACAAATTAGTACATGAGATCTTCTCTAAACTATATCTATCATCACCTCATGGTCCCCTGATTTGGAAGACTTCTCAGGTCCACTCTCCCTTAATGATCACCTAAAATAGAATAAAGAGTCCCTCCTCCTATGCAAGAAGAGCAAATTTTTTATTATCCTCCTTTGTTAACAAATGAAAAGGAATGAAAGAATGAAAACATATTTGAAAAACTAATGTGTATTTTGAGGAATAATACACTCCCAACAACACTCTTGAGTGATATAAGGAATCCTTGATCAAATGTTTATTTGATATACCAACAAATTACTCCTTGGTTGAAACATATTTAAATGAAATATCACTACACTATTCCATCTCCTTGATGAAGTGGTGATTGATGTTCAAGATCCTTAGGATCATTGAAACCACTAAGAGGGGGGGTTTAAATTAATGGTTATATTTTTACAATTTCAATTCTATGAAATTAACCCCTATAAATTTTTATAGTTTTATCTTTATAAATTTATAAAATAATATCAAAATAATGTAATGATAGGAAAGTAAACAAGGCATGCATTATTTTCAAGGATTGAACTCATTGTTAGAACCTACATCATTTCCATGGCGACTACTGTTAGTCCATGGAAATTCACTACTAGTAAGAATTGAATAAAACTTTAATCCATCTCTCATTAGAACCCTTATATTTCCCAATAGGAATGATTATAATGACTCCTGTGTGTTTATAATTTTTTTCATACAAAACTGATCCAAAACAAATGTTATGAAACTTTATGAAACTAGATCCCAAAAGTTCTTCTAGAAAACTCTATGTGTTTTCATTTTTTTTTGGTAATTTCCATCTAGTGAGACTCTATCAAGTTCTCCTCAATGAAATTATTCCTTGTGTTCGGTGCTCTATTTGATAAAAAACTACTACACCTCAAACATTTCTCAGAAACTATATCCATTACTCTCTCTCTCTAATTAATCTAAAATAAAAACTCTATCTAATGATCTAATAATAAAACTCTATCCAGTAACTCTTCTTCAACCAAATATTTTTTTTTGTTGGAAACTAACACTGACATAAATCTACAATTGTTTATCTTTTTTTTAATAGATAAACAATATTCCCAATATCCTCATTAAATAGTAATTTCTTCCCCTTTTATAGGTGTTCCAAAAATATACATAGTAGGAAATCAATTCCACTTTTCCACTCATTGAAATTATAAAACTGAATATCTCACTTTATTTAAATTCATTAGTTACTTCAAAACTCTTCTAGAATATTCATGAATATTCTTGAAGCATCATGAAATATTCATCATCCATATTATTTCTTCAAAATTCCTTAACCTAAGACATTAAGAAACTCATTCACACGTTATTATCATTTCTAGATAAAAAACAATTGAAAATAAATCACAACATTATCATATTTATGGGATTTGCAAATTTATGTAAATATTTTCAAAACTCTGCCTGTTGGAATGTTTTTATGATATATTCTTTAGTAATTACACTATCCAAAAATGGTATGTATGATTTTCTTTTTATGACTGACTCTATCTATTGACTTCATCCGGTCATTATATTCTTGGATAAAACTTTATACATTACTTTGATTAATTTAACTCAGTTTGGTTCACTACATTATGAATTGTCTATTTGATCATTGACAATGTTCTTCTAATGATTGTTCATTTGTTGGATATTTTTCTAATGGATATTTTTCTAATGGACTCGACCCATTGTCCTTCCTAAAACAAGGAAAAACATAACTTATCAACATAAAACTTTTTCATTTTAACTTTGAATGAACTATCTGTCTAGAAACCTCGTTGAATATGGTTGACTACATTGTTTCAACTTCTATAGACTCCTCTTAAAATTAAATTTCTCTATCAAATTCCCTACTTAGATTTCTCTATCATTTTATATAAACTTATAACTTGATTTCTCTCCCTTTTTTTCATAGATAAACTAATTTTTTGACTTCTCTATTTTCATTTCATTTCTCATAGTTGAATATTTTCTCTTTTTGCGCATACCCAATCAAAAATCAAAAGTGATAATTTCATGAAAATGTATTTCCTCTTTCATCTATCCATATTTCTATATACAATGATCTATGTACACTATAAATATTATACATTTATCCCCTTTTGAATTCATATAACTTTATCTTCATATTATCTCCTTCAGACTAGTAAGATTTGTTATTTTCTATCTAGAACCTGCATTTGGATATCTTCTTCTGGTGGTCTTTGTCTAGAAATCTTTTTCCAGTAATAAATTTTATCTCCCCCTTTTCTTGGATCATGTGATTTTAAAGAAGTTGGGAAATTTTTAAAACACTTGGCATCATCTATCTTCATATGAAAGTTTCTTAACAATGTTAAATAAACTTCCTAACTTTCCTTAATAATCTTCTTTACAAAACTTTATTAACAAATTTTTAGAAACTTCTTTATCATATTTTATCTAAAACATTCATAAAAATTTAATTTTTTAATAAATAAAAAACTTTATTATGAAAAATTAAATAAATATATTCATATGTTAATATGATTTAACCTCAAATATTTATCTGTATTATTTGAGAATTTGATTTCATTTTGATTGCGACACCCAATACCCAATGGGTATGAAACATTCAAGAATAATGTATTCAAGTTGGGACTTTATCCATATCGTATAAGTTATATCCTGTGATTTTGTAACATACTCATCTTCTATTGATCTAAGAGTGTCTGAATTATGATTCCTGTAGTGTTATTAAACACGTATTCCTTAGATAAATAAATCACCTCTAGAAGTAGACTTTTGATCTTCAATATCTTATACCCAATCTATATTCATATAGTTATAAAGTTATAATGATTTACCTTTTCATACCACAGACTATAACCAGGATTTCATTTGATGTAGTGCAAGACCTTATTTTTTAGCATGAAATGTGACTCATTTGGGTTGGTTTGGAACCACAAAGTGTAACTAAAAACACAATGTCTCATAAATATTATTTCAAATAGAGTATACAGATTATGATCCTCCATAAATCTATTTGTTTCACACTCCTTCCTTCTTCATCCTAGGAAAAAGTATTCCCACATAATAAAGGAAAAAATACCCCTCTTGAATCATCCATTCCAAACATGTTGAGTAACTAATGAGTATGATTTTATTATGATAGAAAGATAAAATCTATTATATTAGTTAATTTAAATCCCAAAACTATTTTCATATCACCAATCATTAATATTTAAAAGTGTCTCTTTAGTTGGGTAGAAAATTCTTCACAAGTTACTTTTTTATTCTGGTAAAAAAATTCATTAACATAAACAATCACAATGATTGAGGTTGTGTCATCTCCTATGGCATAAATATTTCAACCCAACATTTCTTTAATGAATTTTATGCTCTTTAATATATTTCACATCATCAAATAACATGCTAGAGGTGATTATTTTATCCCATAATATTTCTTCATCAGTATTCACACTATAAAACCATCACTAAAATGGATAAAACATTCTTTTTGTTCAATGTAGATATATTCCTCAAGTTTACCATTATAGAACACTAACTTTAATTCCATTTTAAATAAAATATAATTTCATTGAGAAGAAATAAAAAGATAGATTTGAATAGTTTCTAACTTTATGACTGGAGAAAAATTCTTATCAAAATCAATATCAACATTTTGAGAATATCTTTTGTAAACAATATGAGCATTATTCATTGCTATTTTGCCTTTATCATTGATCTTATTCCAAAATACACACTTCAAACTAATCAAATTTTTTTCTTTTGTATATGATATCAATTTCCATGTGTTATTCTTCTCATCTTTGTTCAACTCTTCTTAATTCACTAAAATAAAATTTCTATGTTATATGGCCTCATCAACACTCTTGGTTTCAACCTATGAAAGCATCATGTTATTGTTATAAATTATGAATATTTATCAATTTTTTACCACCTTTTTGTTGTCTTTAAGAATTTTTTTAGACTCAACATGTTTTCTAGGTGTTTAAAAATTATAACCTCTTCACTTTGGGCCTTCCTTAATGTTTGAATTTTCAAACCCATCATGAGAAGTATGAAAATATTCTTATATATCTAGAATATTTTCATGTTTTCAATTTCTATCCTTAAGAGATTCTTCAATATTATAATTATTGGGTAATAATTTTTGTGAGGTTTTATGATTTTTTAATACAATTACATCAAAATTATCAACAATATTCCTTCGATTATTATCATATCACAATTAACTGCTTTCACTAGCTATGTACTGAGGAAATATTACATTATCTTATCACTCATCAAATATTCCAAAATTCTTTACATTAATCTTTATATAGAATAGGATTCTAAACACCTTCATGTTTTAAAAGTATAACTTCCTCCAAAATGGTAACACATATGGTGTATTGGTCAAATTGGATTGAAGTAGGAACTGATTGAGAATATTGATTTCTATACTTGTGGCTTGTCTCCTAAAGAATTTTGGAGTGCCATACTCTGATAGGAATTTGTTTCCCATTTCCAAAAATCTTTTATTCTTCCTATAAAACACCCCATTATGTTGGGTTTTAAATGGATTTCTATATTTATGCCTTATTTCATGCTTATCATGGTAAGCCTTAAAGTATTCATTTTTATATTCATATCCATTATCGGATCAAAATATTTTAATGACACTCCCTATTTAATTCCTAAAAATTCTTCAAAAAAATTAGTTTTACAAGGATTTTTATTTACATGACATTAAAAAAATAATTCATACGATTAAAATCATCAACACGGGTCATGAAATACTTATCTCCATTTTTTAACTTCAAACTCATTAGTTCATATAAATCTAAGTTTACTAACTCAAGAGGTATCTTTGTATTAATTTACGTTATTTGGTGACTCTTTTTTCCCATTTTTCTCTTATGACATGTGGAACAAGTGTTGAGTCTTTAATGTTGAATCTTTATTAGATTTCTTATAGATTCATATTTTACAAGTTTATCCAAATTAGTTTTCTCCAAAAATATAATAATTTTATTCCATAACCATTTTTCTTATTTTATACTCATGAAACATGAATTGTGATATTTATAAATCTAAAACAATCTACCTTTTTTCACTTCCCCCTTTAATGTTGACATACAATCCTTTAAAATTTTTACAACACACTCATTCTT
Source organism: Viscum album (assembly GCA_963277665.1). Classification (NCBI taxonomy): domain Eukaryota; kingdom Viridiplantae; phylum Streptophyta; class Magnoliopsida; order Santalales; family Viscaceae; genus Viscum; species Viscum album. The sequence goes on from OY728140.1 coordinate 351,453,742, forward strand.
CAATAATATCACCATATTCCCATTATCACAAAGTTAAGAAACTCTAATAAAATTATTTCTCCACCCATTGGAATGAATAAAATAACTGGATTTATTCTTACCAATCTTGGATTATACATAATCTTAGACATTAAGTGATCCATCATTCTTGAAATTTATAGTACCTCCATCATATCATTTAATTTCTTACTAGAGATTTTTGTTTTTTTTCATGTGTAATAAGCATCCACTAACAAGTATCCATGGATTATCCCCTTTTAAATCCTTATAGGATACCTAAACAACCATTTTATGTTAGTGATTATTCCTTCTCTTAAAAAAATGGAACCTTTTTACTTCATTTACTCCAATGGAATGGTAAGATACTTGTTGGATGTGTGAATAGTTTGATCACACCTTCCACTAGTTTACTCTATATAATAAAAGTATTTTTTCTATTGTAACTTCTCTTTTGGATGTTATTTCAGCTGGACTTTAGGGATTTCTAGTTTTCCCCTGTTCAAATCAACGTCTCTCTTTGATTAAGGGAGCAGGAGATTATTCTTGCACATATGTGAATTATTCACATGTACTCTACAACACCAACATATTCTATCAAAATGAAACATCCTTATATAGAAAATCACAACTTAAAATTTTTCCCATTTCAAATATATTGTATGAATCTATTTTTCATTCTTCTTATTCTTATAAGATTTCTTATTTACCTTGACTTGAATCCTAGGATTCATCTCAATAACCTTCTCTTTTCATATCTCTTTACCTTTGGTATTTTCTATAGCATCACTGATTTTGTAATTGGATGCATCATATTTAAGTGAGAAAATAACTTTATTCTTTCTTTTTTCACTAATTATACTACTATAATTGGGTTCTTGAGTGTCTAAAACAATTATTCATAGATTCATAAGATAATAATCATGCTACCTAGATGTATCAATAGATTTATATACTATTTTTTTCTTTAATTAACATCATTCGCTGAATTTTTTAACTTCACAACTTTTGATTTGATCAAGGAATTTTCATCTTTAATTATATTTCCCTTAAGAGACATCACATCCTCATTCTTGGTGATTATATTTATAGTGGTAGTCTTAAGAATTTTTTCACTTTCTCGAAAAATTTCATTGAGATATCTTATTTTCATTTGAACTCATTTTCTATCTTTGTAATATCTTTAACTTTTGACCCATAAAGTTATTTCCTTTCATTCCCTATATTAAATGAAATATTATATATTTCATGTCTTTTATTTTATTTCAATAATACCATGATCCCCGCTCTAAGTTGAAACTCTTTTAGTGTCTCCACATCACTACTTTTTACATCAATGATCTCTTCTACTTCTTCATTCAAAGGATCATTGGGATGATTTGGTTTTTGTATAAAGGGTTTTTTCTCTTCATCCTCTAAGTCTTGTTATGCTCTTACTTTTATTATCGTAGTATGTAACCTCATATCATGAGTAAATATTTGTTTCTTTATTATAATAATTATTAATTTCTTTTGAAAAAATTCCTTTATTACATCCATTATCCATCTTGATCTTCCTTGATAATATTTTAGGTTGATCATCCTTCTCTTATTCTTCTTTCTACTTAAGGAAACCTTATGAAAAGTGTTTAATCATGTGATAATTAAAGAACTTAAAATAAATATCACCTATGAATTTATATGTGTTTTGTTACATTACTTTTCAGAATAAATTTATAAATTATTTAAATTTCATGGAATTATCTTTGATATTGGTTTCTTACTTGTGATAATTCTTTGTCTTATCAAGATTTGAGAATTTTAATGCTTTAAATGTGACCTACTTTTTATTTTCCTTTTCTCATTAAAGAAACACGTCTTCTCATTTCATAAGTGACCAAATCATTATTTATATTTTCAATGATCCACCCATCCAATTCTTGATCCTCATGGGGTAAAATATCCACATTAAATTTATTCATGAGAGTTCTCATCATCTTCTTCACAATGGTAGAATCATCAAGATTTTCAACATAGTTTCAAATAAACCTAATATTTTTTTCACATGAAAAAATAATTCATCCATTGATTGATCTTCTCACATTTTGATATCTTTAAATTGATCCAATCATGTTTTAAAATAAAAATATTACACTTTTTTGTCTCCTTTATGGATATTATAGATTTTCCTCTATATTTTTTTGTTTATTTATTCCCATGACTCCCTTCAACTCTTTCTCTAAGACTGATGTGAGTAACACAATATGTGCCCTCTTATCTGCTTCAATATGATTTTTTTTAAGAAAAATATAGTCCATACCTATTTTTGTATGATTAACTGATTTCTTGGTGATATCAAAAATATCCAGGATGAATTATAGAAGATATGTAACTATAATATCTATCTATTAATGGAATCTCTTACTACCGAACATATGAACACCCTTTTTATTAATTAAATTAAAATACTCTAAGGATCTCATCAATCAAAGATATAGACAATTAGAAACAAACCTATATCATTTTGAATAATATATAAAACCACAGGTTAATAATTACTCTAAAACTAATTGAAAGGAATCAAATGTTTGATACAATGAAAAATAAATATTCATGAAATATTACTTTGATACCACTTGTTTGGATCATGGGAGAATATACAACCACTAAGAGGGGAAATTAATCCGTAATGGGAAAAAATAATAAGTCTCATATTTAAAAAACATGATTCTCCTTTTTTGTTAGTGCAATGACCCATTTACTAACTATCTCCTAAATTTTTTACAATCACCCTACCACAAACCGACCCAGGTTTCCTCTAACCCGAACACCTAAGGTAAATTTTGGAAAGGCATGAAGGGAATTCCTGATCCCCATGGGAAAGTAACTAGTTCTTGGTAATCAATAATCATCTTTTGGAAAGGTTTACCTAATAAAAACCATTAAATGGATATGATCTAAGGACTGGACATGACTTTTCTATATTGTGTAAAGACATGGTTTCAAATTGAGGGAACTAAAATAAATAAATAACTTGAATAAGTATAAATTAAATCTCAAATAGATGAAAACAATCATAAATTACAACATAAGTAATAAACATACAATAATTATAAAGGATGAGGCCCCATATACATATACAAAATTATGGAATGGGAAGCATGTAAGATCCGAACCCTATAACATGGTATGTATTAGTTTATATTTTGGTTAAACTTCCTTTAAATTGGTAATTGAATTGTTTCGAGAGAGTCTGAGACGTACTGGGGTGTTATGGGGGATCAGGATGTGAAAATAGAGAAAAGGAGGACATAATTTGCATGGAACATAGTTGTTGCACATCTAGTACTAACCATGCTCCAAGGTTGTGCGACATAGAGGAGAAGAGTTTATGGTTTTAAAACAATGTAAGGGGAGGATAAACTATGTGGGCTTAGAAAGATCAAAACACACAAACTTTTCATGGTTCTATAAACCATCTTGTATCCCTAAAAAACTATTCAAATCTAGATAGTGGAGTTCACATGGTTGGTACATGGCTAGGAAAACTGTGCACCTCATTAAAAATATGTATTTCACCATTTTCCATCCCAATTTTATTTATTTTATATAAAAATTTCTTCCCCATTCGGCCCCGAGTATCCTAGGATGTGAACCAACGGATTCCCACATCTCTATGGATATTTCTCCTTTTATTATTAGGTTTTTGGAGTGTCATTTAGTGAAAATTGAATCTTCAGATTGGTCCTCGATTTTTTTTCCTTCCATTTTTTGAAAGAGGATTTGTGTGATTGTTCCTCTGTTTTTAATGCTCATGAACCCTATTTCCAAGTTTTTATTTTCCACGGTTTTTAGGTTGTTTTAGTTGGAATAAAGGTTCATTTTTGTATGAGTGGTTGTATACAAGAATGATGTTGGTGGTCTATAATATTTTCCTATAGTCTTGATGTCTTTTTTGTGTATGTCATTGTTCTAATTTACTACCTTGATTTTTTTTCATCTCATTGCCTAAAGAAAGTAATTTGGACAAGAAATTTAGGTGTGAGACCCTTCACAAATCCTATTGGGTCCATTGATGATTTGAGGTCATATTTAGGATTACCCATGGAGTATGCCAATCCATTGAAAATGATGAAATGGATTTGTTAACAATGAGATAGGAAATTTATGAGTGTAAATGTGTTGCAATTGTTATTTGGTAAGTTTTCATGGTTAATGGGGTACTTAGTGTAATTATGAGGATGATTGAAATTATTTATATGTTAAGATTTTTTTGAAATTCCTAGGAGGATTTTGAAATGTTTTAAATTGTGTGCTTTTTATTTTGATATATTTGTGATTTTCAATAGGGGGGAAGCTATGTTTTATAGGGGATAATGTTACAAAATGAGATATTGACATCAAAGTGATTTGTAAATGGGTTCCTTATTGGTTTTCAAATTATGATTTGAAATGTGTGTGTGATTTAACTTCTGTGGAAATGCCTTGGTAGTTTCTTTAAAATTAATTGAAAGGAATTGATGGTCTTAGACTTGTTTGGGTTTTCCAAAGAGAAAGACCCTTGTTGAAGGGTAGTTTTTAAATATTGAATGAAGTGAGTGGTTTTGTTGGTCCTATCATGATGTTTTAAGTGGTATTATTTGAAATGAAATAAGGGGGAATTTTTAAGTGTTAAATGGTTTTAAATAACATTTAATGGATGTATTATATAGATCAATGATGATATGGTTTTGGGTGTTGGTCATGGAGGTCCACACCATGGTAATGATATTGGTCATGGTAGTATACATTGAGTTTTGGGTGTTGGTCATGGTGGTCTACACCAGAGTAATGATTTTGGCCATGGTGGTCCACATTAAGGTTTGGGTGTTGGTCATGACAGTCCACACCATGGTAATGATGTTGTTCATGGTGATCCACATTGTAGATTGGTATGGTTGTAAATAGAATTCCAAATCAACGGTTTAAGTTCTTGGACTGATGCTTCAAGGTACATGAGTGATGAATTGATAAATGAATGCACCTTTATGACTTAAATATTTTGACCACTATGGTTTATGTCTTAGGCTCCCATCTTGGATAGAGTGGGTTTGGTTTATTGGGTGACATGGTGGAACCATGAGTTTAAAAAAGCTAATGGTTAAATATTTAATTTTGAAACATGATTCTTTTATGGTCTTGTTTATTTACTCCTTTAGTTACCTACATACAATGATGTTCAGACTGTTTATTGCTTTAGACACCATTGGTGGTGACCTACTGAGTTTTACTGACACCCTACTTGAGCTACCATGACACTTTGGTACCTGAGCATATGCTACTTATTTCAAGTACAGGTTTATGACAGGGACCAAATTTCTAGTTTATACATGGGATGATGGGTTTGAGCATGGGATGTCTAGACCAAGTTTGGAATCAGGGTTGTGTTCATGTATTTTCATATTTTGGTATTTGGAGTTCTTATTATATGACTTCCTGATATGTAGAGTATACATCTCATGGTTATATTATGTTTCACTTGGTTTATTGTCATCCCTTTACTATGGTTGTTCCATTGTACTATTTCTTTTGGTTGTTATATCTACCATTATTTTACTCAAATAATCAAGTATGGTATCCTCATTGAATCACCATAGACCTATACTGTTAGTTGGAATCCTATGGCATACGGGGAGGTGTGTATGATGTTATGTGGTGCACCGGCTTGGGGCATTGGTCTACTAGCATTTGGGATAGGATTTTATAAATAAGATTATGTGATGGATGAATATGATATAAAAACTAAAACAAAATTGAAAAAAAAAACGTATTCCCCATGTCTGTGTTACATGAGAACTCAATCCCTCCATGTCACCACCACTCAACCATAATCTTCTAATAAGAAGAACCACCACTACTGATCAGACCTTTTTCACTTCTTGTACCTGTAAAAAAAGTCTACATAGACCCATTAGGTGAATTTAGTGTAGACTAATAAGATCCCACAAAGTGTTTCATAAACAAAATTTGTCAAAAAAACAAGTATGGTATTTTGGAAATAAACTGTATGAAAATAATCTTTTAACATTGTTAATACAAGTATCATATATTAGTTTAGAAATGTAAAACAGAAACCATGTAAGAAGATAATTAAAATCAAGCACCATGGGGAATCCCTAAGGCATCTAAGGTCTAGGAAATATTAAATCTTCACACAACTTGGTCATCAAAACAATAAGAGTCAATTTTTCATCGTTTATAGTAAAGTTAATCTCAAGGCGTAGAGGGAAGGGGTCACCCTAATAAGTGACGCTCGATATATATCATTAAGGTATTTTTTTGTGTTGAAACATGAGTATAATTCTAGGTAGGGAATCTCATGACTTTCTGTGATTGTATTAGTCCTCCCACTAAAGTACCCAGGATACCATGTGCTCTTATACCATCAAGGAGTTATTATTTCATCAAAACAATCATTTCATTGGGGTATTTTATCATATACAACAGAAACAACACCTAAACTCATGCCTTTAAAGCCACTTTAAACACTCAACCCAAAGGGAAACAATTTTCAAACACTTATAACATATATATCAACTTTAAAGGGTCATAAAACATGCTTTTAAATAATTTAAAACATACTTTTTAAATAAGAATGCAATTAAGGTTCACGAAACCACACTAATTTATAAAGCCACCTACTATCACCAAGATAAATAACTGCTGAATGGTGGAAGACCAATTGAGACAAGAATAGGGATTCTAAAAGAGAAATAAAAAACTGAAAACCCAAAATCTAATACCATTAGGTTCTCCTCACATGAATCATAGGTCATCGCGACATTATGATCGAAAGAAACCCATATAAAGAAGGAGGAAATAACCAAGGAATGATAAAGGAATCACTTACTAGAAGTATTCTTAAAGGATACTTGAAGAAAATAAATTAGAATCAATGGTAAAGGAGGGGGAGGTTTATTCAATGTATGGTAAGATCTTGGTGGTAACATAATAAAGAAATTAGGGGGTTATATGATTAAAAACATATAGGTGAAAATATATAATTCCATATTATTAAATGTCTAGGAAGACTGCATGGTTTGGCTGCATGATTTTCCAAACTATGAGCCAACAGTATGGGTATAATTGGATACACCTAGGAATATTATTGTTTTATAAAAATTGATAGTGAAATCTTGTTACAACCATAAAAATCATAGCTAATATATAATTGATGATTTTTTTATAGTTTTCTATACAGTTAGTAATAATCATGCACCAAATGTGTAACAATGCATGTTCACCATTTTCAAAGCTTTTCAAAGTTACAAAAAAAAATCTAATAATTAAGTAATTTTTTAATTTAAAATGGAACCCTAAGTGTGATTATTCTCCCCATGATAACACTTTTTGATCCCAAATTGTTATCTCAAAGATGAATGATCAACAAAAAAGTGAGGCCACTACTCCCCCTCTAAGATTCTCACTCCCAAGTCTCATAGAGTAATTCACATGATGTAATAACACTTTTAATAATGGTATAGAATTTCATTAAAGCACTTTAACTTAGTATTTGACAATATAAACATATTTCACTATCACTAAGACATCGGGTTCCAACTCCGGATCTTCCGAATTTAGAACATGAGAAGGGTCCAGATTGTACATCATCCATTGAGAAACATGGAATATTTCATGGTCCAACATAAAATAAGGAGGTAAAGCCAATTGATAAGAAACATTTTTTATCCTATTATTTATCTCAAAAGGTCTCACATACCTCATATAAATATTTCCCTCCTTTTAGAACTGATAGTGGCCCAATCAAGATGATACCATTAAGAAAAAATGATCACCCACCAAAAACTGTAAGGGATGACACCGAAGATTAGTATAAGACTTATGGAGACTCAGAGTGATCCAAAAAAATACAAATAATCTAATCCTTCACCAAAAATATCCTATATGATACTTGGTCCCATCAAGTAAATATCACCCACTCAGTCCAATAGAGCTAAGTCTGACAAGGTTTTTTTTAAAAGGTACCTCAATAAAAGAGTCTAAGGATTATTCATTGATAAAAAGAATTTAAATTTTTTGAAAGATAATATTTTACATAAATACCTTATATAGATATAGATAAAATTATAAGGAATATCATCCAACCAAGTAAAACTCATAAAATAACTTTATTAACAAGGGTTTCTGCAACATAATTATCCTCCCAATAGACATGAGTAATGAAAATTCAAGAATTATATCCATCTATAAGTAATCCTCCATGAAAGGTGAAACGTAACATTTTTAATGTCTTGAATAATTGTAGTAGAATCAATTTCCAAACACAAATTATTCCAACCCTTGGATTTAGAAAAATACACTTCATTAATTATTCAAATCATCTCAGCTTCAATAGATGATTACAATCTGCATGAACCATAAAAATATCCAATAATTTTTTTCATTATGATCATAATAAAATACACTAAAACCTAAAGTTTTAGGATTCCCTTTAGATTCACCATCAAAATTAATTTTGATCCAATTTTGGAATGGAGGATACCAAAAAACTTCCAAGGTCCCTGTTAGTGGTTTGTAGTTCCCAGCAACACCAATCCCTCTCAGGACAATGAATTCATGAATACTATTATAGAAAAAATTATAGTACATTATAGTCTCTGATGACTACAATTATTTTTATAATCACTGATTTCATGTTGAAAAGAGTATTTTTGTGAAGAAGTTGATTACAGCCATGCCAGATGGTATACATCACTTCTTCCACTGCCACTTGAAAAAAATTGGATAGATATGAGGATAGAGATATCCCAATAACCTCTAAAGTCCTAGACTTAGTCACATATCATATATTCTAGAATTTTTATCATCCACTATATCTGGTCATCTTATTGTGGAAGGTAGTTTTTGCTCATCTTCCCTTGAGATCTCATTACCTCCTGGAGGCCTTTCCAAAATCAGGAGGTACACTAGGGGTCTCTATCAAATATGATAATAGATAGATCACCATAAAAACTCAAAATATCTTTTATATAAAACCTACTAAGATCCTTTAATTTTATTTAATTTATGATTGAAATAAAGTGATAAAATTTGGTTAGTTGATCAATCACAATCTCAATGGCATTCTTACCCCAAGGGTTATGAGGAAAACCAATAATAAAATCCATTAATTTCTTATACCACTTCTAGGTAGGAACAAAAATGTGTTACAAACAACTAAATGGCTTCTTGTGATTGTCCTTAACATACAACAAGTGAGGCAACGTGACACAAAATCCATTATTTCTCATCTCATACATGGACACTAGCATCATTTTCTCATGTAATTATACGTCTTAGTGTTTCCAGGATGGAAAAACCACTGATAATAATGGAATTCCTATATCACATCCTTCCTCGTTGAAAAGGGAACCACATAACATGTCCTAAAGTAAAGGGCTACTTGGAAAGGCATAGAACACCCACCAATGATCTCTTGACCATCTGAGATTCACCTAAACCATTAGTTTTTCCCATCACCCAGCTTCTACTAGAGGATGAGCTTGATAGGATAAGGTGGAAACTATATGCTAGTGGGAAACTAATCCTCCTTCTCCTTCATTGTTTCTAAATATAACTGTGTAAAGAGACCCATGATGTTTCATTCAACATTATACTTCCTTAAATATTGAGAAGGAAACTTTTAACTGGGATCAACTTCAACCTCGTTCCCTTTTCCTAGTGTATAGGCAATATCAAAGTCAGATTTTGAAAGGTACACCACCCACCGAATTTCATAAGATTTAGATATTTTTGGGAGAGATGTAACTTAAACTATTTTTGTTAGAGTAAACCATAAATATTTCCCCAAAACGGTAATTTCACTAACACTTAAGGGTGTGCATACCACTATGAGATTGAGGTTATGGGTGGGGTAATTCTTCTAATGTTTTTAGATTTTTAAAGAGCCATATGCTACCATGTGGTCACCCTACTCAAGAATGAAACCCAAAACCATGCATGATGTGTCGTAGTAATAAAAATTCCCCTGATTGACCTTAAGAAAAATTAGAGTAGGTGTCACGATCAACTACCAATTTAATTACTAAAAGTATTTTTTCACTTAGAAATCTATACAAACATCAACCACATCAAGGTTAGATATTATAGGGTAAATATAACATATAGAAATATTTTTTGTATCATTAATAATACTATAATAAACCCAATAAGCTATAGATATCAAAGATGTTCTTTAGATCTTCTCAAGAAATAAGAATAAGAACCTTCTCTAGATCAATCTAAATTTCATGTTTGGAGACCACATATCCCAAGAACTTCACTTCTTGGATCTATAAGTCGCATTTTTATACTTATTCATAATGGTGATGGTCATAGATGATTCTTTGAAAAACTCTCATATGATGCTCATTCTACTCCTCTAACATAGAATACACTAATATATCACCCATAAAGACCATGAAAAAGGAATCAAGATGCCAATTAAATATATGATACATGAGTTCCAAGAATATAGATAGAGTTTTGGTCAACCCAAATGACATCATATGATACTCAAGATGTCCATACATACTTTGAAATGTGGTCATAGGAATATTATTATCTTTCACCCAGAGCTAATGGTAACCTAAGAAAAATTCGATCATTGAAAAACACCTTTCCCTCTTTAACTAATAAAATAGGTCATCAATGTAGGGAAAGGGATACTAATTCTTAATAGACACCCCTTTCAACTTCTGATAATAAATACATAAGTGGAGAGACCCATATTTATTCTTAGTAAAGAGAATCATAGTGGCCAACTAGACATGCTAGGGTAGATGAATCCTTCAGATTCAAAATCATCTTGGTGGATCTTAAATTACCTAAATTATATTAGTGTCCTATGATATGATGGAAATGAGATAAGCTAAATTCTAGTGGATAGATCAATAGAAAACTAGACTTATCTCTCTAGGGATAGATCTGAGAAGTTATCCAAAGAAACATTTGGAAACTCTCTTATAACCAAAGGAAGATAGATTCTAAAATTCCATTCATCGTCATAAACCATGATTTATTCCAAAATACATGTCAAATTGATTACTTCTAGAAGTGTAAGTCCTTCCTGACTTCATCATTGATCCCAATCCCCCTGAAACACATGAGAGCCCCCATTAGAATTGTTGAAGGACACCTTTCAGGGGTAGAAATCAACATTCTCCTTAAATATAACAATCTAGTTAATCCTAATGATAATTTAAAAGAGATCTATATTGAGGAATAGAAAATCACACAATAGCTACATATCTAATATTGAGATAGAACAAGAAGGGAATTAGAATCATTTCTCTTTATTCTTCCTAAAAGGATCCAATATCTCTATCACATAAGGAAATAAATCATAGTGAAGATTCATAAATTCCATTATATGAGTAGATATAAAATAATGAGAGGAAACTATATGAAAAAATATATTTTTCATAGATGAATCAATTATAATAGTTTCTCTCATGGGTTTCGAACTATCTCAGTCTCCACCGATATGTCCTTTATTTCATGCAATTATCTTACCTCAAAATGGTTCTGATTAATTCCACTAGCCAAGGGATTATTCTAAAGTTGAATATATCTATAAGATGAACCAATCCCTCTTCCTCTCCCATGATACTAAGGCCCTTCTACCTTAGAGGCATCATACTGCATTGTAGATTCCTTCAGAGCTAAATAACTTACACCACTTTGGGGAGCAGAGATAACCTTACAAAACAATTAGATGGAATAAGAACTCATATGAGTGATATTCCTTGGGGTACTAGGAATTAAGGCTTCATATACATGATCTTACCACACTTTCAATATGAGATATCCCCATTTCCTCTAACAACAGATGATGAATACTATTTTGGAAGCCTAGATCCACTACCCATTCTCTTTTTGGCCTCATCCCACTTTCTCTTCCTCTTTAAAGAGTCATAAACCCATCCAATAAGCATAGAAATTACCCCGACCAATTCTGGCATAAATTCCTGATCGATCTCTTCCATGAAGGCTCGATCAACCACTTCAGCATATGTCTTGATCTTAATTAAGAAGACTAAAGATAAGATATTGGGTCACGGCCTCATTAATAAATGAAATTCTCTCATCTATTCATTAGAAACTATATTAGGAGTAAAATGGAAAATCTTGATGAAATAATTATAATAATATATAACTGTTTTTACACCTTGAAAAAAACAAATAAATTATAAAGATTTTTCTAGATCCAAGGTTTCTAGGTATAATAACTGAGAAAATATAACTATGAAGTACTTCCACTCCATGTTCTCATGATGCTTATCTTGAATCACTATATCCAACTATTTTTTATTGGGAATTCCTAGTATAAAAGTGGAACACTTTACCTTAACAGTATCCAAAATTTAATGAATTTCAAATATCTAATGCATTTTCTCTTGAAAAATCCTCTACTTCTTGAGAATTATTTATTCCTTATAAGGATGAATGTTTTTTGAGAAGAAACTATTGAGCCTGGTCCCTATCCCCACTTGATTTGGAACTTTCTTCCTAAAGGCGATCCGGTACAGGGCTCTCTCTTCATTCCATAGCTCAGACAGTAATCACTAACACTTCAACCAAATTCTTTTCCATTGGGGGATTGGATCATGAAAAATTATCTACAGCATCCTTTGGAGGGTTCACATGATGCCTTCAAGGGGGCATGTCACTATATAAAATCAAACAAGAAGAATGAAATTCATTTAAACCAATCAAAAAACCTCAATATAAATCACAATAATCCTTTAAAAACATTAAGAATCAAAATAAATCACTTAGAAAAGGAAAAACACATGAAATCTAAAAATTCATAATATGAAAGATTTGGTAGCATTGTTTGGTAAACTATGAACCAACCATAAAGGTCACACCATAATCCCACCACTCGAGCTATACAGTTTTTCTACATGGTCTACAGCCAATGAAACCAAGAGAATTCCCTCAATACTTTCATTCTCAACCTGGAACATCAAAAAACTCAAGATCAAGTCAAAATACATAACCAAACATCTATTCCCCAACATCTAATGGTGAAATAAGGCTCATTATGATGTGTGCGGGCTGTAAACTCACTCACAACCTACCCCTCAATTTTGGATGTTCCAATATCCCATCTATCAAGACTTCCCAAATATTATAAACCAAACAATGGGTGCTCCAGTACCATTTTATCAAGAACCAACCCCGGGTTACCCCTGACCCAATCACCCAAGGTGTCCCATGGAAAGGTTAAAATGGCATCCCTAATCAACATGGGTTGGAAACTAGTTTTTGGGAATCAAGAATCAATTTTGTGGAATGATTTTCTAAATAAAAACCATTAAAGAGATCTGAACCGAGGACCCCAAATGATTTTTCCATATCATGTAAATTCATACTCTCAAATGGATTGAACTAAATAAATAAATAAATAACTAGAATGAGAATAAATAATATTGAAAAGGGGTAACAACAACCATAAATGGAAATGTAAGTAAAAAACATACCATAATAAAAAATGATGTGTCAACTATATACATGTAAAAAAGTATAGAATGGGAAGCTAATTAGGAGATGCATGAATAAGATACAAAAATTGAAACAAAAAATGAAAAAAAATCCACTACCCATCTCTATGTGATATGAGGTATTATTCTCGACATGTCACCACCAACAAACAATACTCCACTAGTAATAAGAACTACATCCATCAAGTAGCACTTTGCCTCTACCTATATATGTAAAAATAATGACAACATACACCCATTGGGAATATGTAGGGTGTGGGAACAACTTTCCCAGTAGGATCCCACAAACTGTTTCATAAGAAAAAAAATTAGACCAAACCAATCATTCTAGTTGGGAAATAAACTACATGAAAATAATATTTTTACATTCTTAATACAAGTGGTAGATATCATCATAGAAATGTAAAGTAGAAAACATGTAAGAAGACTATTAAAAACTAGAACTATTGGGAATCCCTAATGAATCTATAGTCTATGAAATCTAGTGTCTTCACAAAAATTGGTGATTAAACTGATCATAGTACATAATTCATTGCCTCTAGGGTGAGTAATATTAAGTTTTGGTGAGAAGGTATCACCCCAAAAAGTAACTCCAATACATACCATGAAGGCGTTTAGGTAGTGTTGCAATGTGAGCCTATGTAGGGTGTTCCATTCATATTTATTCTTGTCTTAGTCCTACCACCTATGTACCTAGAATCTCATGCACTTTTCTCCCTTAAAGGAGTTACTATTTCATCAATTAAATCATTTCAATGGGTGATTTTACCTAACAAAACACAATCTCCCCCTTCAATCACACCTTCCAAGAGACATTAAAAACTCAAACCAAAGGGAAATAATTTCTGAACACTTATAACATATATAACTATTTTCAAAGATCATAAAACATACTTTGAAAAATTTTAAAACATACTTTGTAAATAGGAAAGTAATTAAGGATTATGAAACAAATCCAACATAGGAAACCACCTGCCTTTACCAATCTAAAACCCTAAAAAAAGGGAAAGAACAAACCTGAAACCAAAATACTCATACAATTAGGTTCAGTCTACATGAACCCTAGGTCAATATGACATCAAGTTAGAAAGAAAAATATATAAAGAAGGAGGAAATAACTAAGGAATGAAAGTGTAATCACTTATAAGAAGTATTCTTGAAGGATCCTTAAAGAAAACCACAAGGAATGAAGGGAAAATAGGGGAGGAAATTTTGAAATATGGGATAGGTATGGTGGTCAAGTGAGGAATAAAAGAGTGGGTTTGAGGGTTAAAAACACTTAAGGGAAAAAAATCAGGGCAGATTGCATGGGTTAGAAAGATAGATTTTCAAACCATGCACAAAATGTATGAGTGGAACCAAACACACCTGGGAAGCCATATGGTTTGGATGCATGGTTAGGAAAACTATTTGGAAACCATTAAAATTACCAATAATAAATAATTATAGGTTTTTAAAGGTTCTCTACATGATTGAAACTAATCATATACCTACTGTGAGACAATGCATGTTCCCTCATTTACAATGTTTTTAAAATAAAAAGTCCTAGAAATGAAAGGTAATAATGAAATCCAAAAAATAATATAGTCCATAATATAAAATGGTACCATGGGTGTGACACACTTGATTTCTCATTATCGTTTGAAAAGTTTGATTATACTAGCTCCCACCAATTTACAAAGGGTCTTTCTTAGAAACTCTTAAACAAGGTCTTGAAACTACTATGATATGCCAATGCATCACAAAAAAAATTATCTTATTCTGAAATAATAGCCTTTTACAACCAAATTATAAGTTGTGATAATTTCATTCACGTCAATCTATACATATCAACTCAACCATCTTCATGATCTCCAATTCCAAGACTTATACAGTATCGATATTTCTTGTCTTTCTCACACAAAAAATAATAAATTTTATTATGAAAGGAAATCCATACCTTGGAAGTAAAGGTGGTCTAATGTGGTGAATCCCAAGGTCATATTATCATAAAATATACATATAATCATTGGGAGTGACCCAATACTAAAATAAATAACAATAGTGTCCCCTTGAGTCCCCTGAAAAGTCAAAGCATAAACAGCCCTATTATCCTCTCACCAAGTGTATTTAATTCTGATGTCATTATTAAGTAAGGCCTTGAAAGATCTGATCTATTAATATATAGACCAATTAGAAGCTACCTGACCTGTAAGATATTTCTATCCTTTCTCACTCAACTCAATATTCTTTTTCTTCAAGAGCCTCAACATCAATAATATATATTGGGAAATAGTAGTGTTTTCCTTTCTTAACTCTTCTCTTCTTGTTTATTCTTCATTTGTTTCTTCTACATTTGACATTAATAGGGTATGTAATAGTAATACCACATCATCTTTATTATTATTATTCTCTTATTTTTCTTCCTTGATTTATAAGATCTACTCCTAATGAATATTTTTTATAACTTTATTTCTTTGATACTCAGGTTCTTCTCTAGGAATACAATATCAGTATCTCCTCTTTCTCTTTCTTCGATACATAGGATTGTCGATTGAATATGTTGAACCCCATTTTTGTTTGTGTTGCCATTTTTTTTTAATTTTCAATGATCATGTAGCTATCTTTGATGATGTCAGTATGTAAAGAAGATGAATCCATTGAAAGATAGTTAGAGTTCTCAAGATGGTTGGTGAGAAAAGATAAGTTCCCAAGAAAATGATTAAAGAATTATCTTAAGGCATGGAAGTGATTTGAGTTACTGCCATTGGGTTATTAAATATCCATTCACTTGATGTAAAAGGAGTTTTCATTATTTAAGTTACTAATAAGTTTTATATTGGACAAATAATATTCTTATATAAAACCTATTTAACAGTATACTACTTTTAATTTCATGAGGAAAATCTTGTTTAGCATATTTGATAGAGTGGAGTTTTTTAGAGTATTGATTTATATTTTTTATATATCTATGAATAAATAAATGAAGAAGGAGTTGTTAATGTGATTTTTTATTATAAGTATTAGGAATGAAAGTGAAGATAGAGGATGAGTCTTATATTTTGGTGTGTAGGCTATTTTGGGAGTTTTGTACTCGTGGTTTTGAAACTCCTATTTTGAGTTATACAAACGGTCATGTACTACAAGTGATAATTGGATAATTATTAGACTTTATAAGACTATAGGGTACTTCATAAGAATATCAGGTGAGTCTATGAAATGCTTAATTCATGTATACTTCATAAGACTCACCCATGTTTTAAGAGTCTTTTTTTTTTTGAGAAAAAATATGCCAACCTTTAGCCACTGATAACTGTTGGGATCCTCTACCATGAGGTTGTGGATAGGATCAAATAAAATTATACTAAGAAGAAGAGAAAAATAGAGACAGTGTGGGGAATCATGGGAATAGAGTTCCATCCTACAGTATGGCATGCCATCTGTGACTATGGAATGGGTCAGTACCATGGGAATTCAATAGTAGAACCTAAGCGCATTCAGAATAATAAATAAGTGTCCCTCCTATGGGAAAGTCGAGTGTGGTATTAGTGGATATTTTTACTCATTTAAAAATAAACATGATGTAGAACCGATATAATTTCATTTACATCATATTCCTCACACAACCTATTTCATATTTTGTATACTCCAGTTTTCACCATGAACTATCATTAGATTTGGGAACATGAAGGTTCTATCATAAGATCATGGATGTATGAGTTATAGGTATTGGAATTTTTATGGTTTATTTATTAGAGAAGTGTTCTGTGAATTGGATAATTTAACCACACTGAGGGTAAGAAGGATATTTATCTTGATGTTTTTGTAATATCCACATAATATAAAAAACCTCACAGTGATGAAAGATTTATTGTGATTCAAGTAGAATCCATCAAAAGGTAGAAGCTGAAGATTGTTTTTAATTAGTTACTTACCATGAATGGGTGAAACATGACTAAAAGTGTGATACTACATGGGATCCCATGCACACGTGGATTATAAATAACAAAATTTTGTGTATGGGACTTAAAAAATAAAATAAGGCTTATCTTTCCTAATTAAATAGTGAGTCTTTAGGTGTTTTAAAATGAAATATTTTATGATTTGAAGGATGAAGATTCTGAGTTTTTAATGGTGATATTTTAGGATCTTTAAATATAGATATTTATGGAAGTTTAAATTTTGAATATCATGGGAATAATATTCACATGATATAATGAATATATATATATCAGAAGATAAATAAAGATGAAGGGTATTCAACTCTGATATTACGACAAATTATAAAAGTTGGAAAAGAGGGAGATGAGGAGGAAACCGATTGTATATCAGAAGTATCGATGAGATCTAACCTTGTATTCAAGTTTTATTTTCTGATTGTGAAAGAAATTGACAGAACCAACACTGTTTTGAATAATAAACATCCCCATAATTTGAATAAGAAGAGGAGAGGAGGAATGAGAAATCGGTGCCTTCTCTGCTAATCAACCCAAGCATCAAATAGGATCTTTGAAATAGAAAACCTATGGTATTAATATTTTTTAAAATTATGAAGGAGATTGAGGTGGTCCATCATATTACAACAGTTTGAGGAAGAAGGTCAGATCTTGTTCAAGTCTAGAAGAGACTTTCATTATAACTACTGACCATTATTCATAAGGATACGGAAAAATATTGTATCTCTATAAAGAGAGCTACAAGTTTGTGCTTGAAATAATGTCTGGTTGGTGCCGATATTTGTTTGGGTCTAGGTCCATACCCTTTTATAATCTTATTTTGATAATAAGAAGGGATTTGTGTGTATGGGATAACAACCATGACGCATGGAGGATACAATCATCCTAAATGAAGGTGAACCACATTAACAAATCATGGTATTCTTTTTATGTTGCTTTACTGCTTGAGTACTTACATACCATCCAAGTTATAGATAAGAAACAAATATATTATCTATTTACTAAACAAGTGAGGAGGTAAAAAGGGAACACAACCACAAAACAGAGTTTTATCTGTGCTAAAAAAAAGCCTTTATCAGTGCTAAAAAAGTACTGATAATTGAGGCACTATTAAAAGGGGGTCCCTTTTATTAGCACTGAAAAAGCATTGATAAAGACCATTTTTATCAGTGCTGATAGAGATCAAATTTTTAAAAAAAAAATCTATTAATCGGAGGGTTGACCACCCCCCTAATAGTGCTAGCCTCCCCCACCCCCCTTTATCAGCACTAGGCACTTGCTCACCCTTGCCCATGCACCCTTTCCTTTGCTCGGTTTCGAACTGAAGACCTCCTCCTCATGCGCTCGTGACTCTTCCACTCACCTATATTGTTTTGCCTTTTATTTTATGATATATCTCTATATTTATATATATTTAGTTCCATTTTTTATCCATATATTAATATATTTTTTTATTTTTTTATTTATTTATTTATTTATTTAAATACACATATAAAATTTTTATGTGGGTGTGTGTTTATAAATACATAAATATATATATTTATATATGTGTGTGCATCTATAAATATAATTATACATATTTATATTTATTTCCATATATTATATATTAATATCTATATACATATATTAGAATATGTAGATAAACATAAATATGTTTTTCAATACACACACAAATATATTTATATATATGAAAACATTATATATACATTAATTATATATATATATATATGTATATAAATATTCATACACTTTTATTTTAAATAAAATGGGTATTATTTTTTATTTAGATAAGGTTAATATATTGAGAAATATATTTGATATGTAAATATGTTTAATTATTTATTTATAAAATTAAATTTTTATGGGTGAATATATAAAAAAATATGTATATATTATTATATATTTGATTATAAATAATATTCCATTGTGAAAAATGATAAATTTTTAAAACCATAATATCAATATGAATGTAAGACCTGAAAATAAAATCAGTCTCCACAAAAAAAAGCAATAAGACACCCTTAAACGAGCCTGAAAATCCAACAAATGTTAGAAAAATGGGGTACCCTGACAAAAAACTCAGTTTTGGAGGCCTTATAGGCATTTTTTGCCTTGAAAAAAGTGAAATAGGTTTACCTATGTCACTGAGGGAGTAGAGATCATCGTAATCTTCTATTGGTAGAGCTCAAATGGACACCCTGACCAAATTTTATGGCCTTTTGAAGTTCGAGTTATGTTTTCAACTTATTTTTGACCTTTTATTTATTTATTTTTTTATATTCAATTTGTTATTAAATTACTATTACTTGATAATAGTTAGTAAATTATTGATTAAAAAAATATTTTATATAATTTTATAATCCATTTTCACTAATTATATTATATATTAAGTGTAAATGAATATTTAGCTTTATCTAAAACATATTTAAAATATATATATATTATATTTATATCAAAATAAATATATTAATATATTAATATATTATTTTTAATGAAATATAATTTTTTTGAAGTATACTTTTATCAGCGCTTGTAAAAAAGCACTGATAAAGGGGATATTTATCAGTGCTTCTAAAAAACACTGATAAAGGGGGTCCCTTTATCAGCACTAAAAAAAGCACTGATAAAGGGGGTTTCTTTATCAGTGCTAAAAAAATACTGATGAAGGGGTACTTCTATCATCACTTTTTTTAGCACTTTTAAAGGGTGATGCTGCGAAAACCCATTTTTATGGTAGTGGACAATGATTTAATTTTCAATATGTCATCCTATACTAATTCACCCACTCTCTCAATGTTAGTAATATCCCATAGAGATCCTATAAATTATTATCAGAGCTATAATTGGATTCTCAATATTCACTTATTCAAAATATTGGAAATTTTTTTAAGTTTCGCTTTCAAAGGCATCCTGAAGTGTAGATTTAAAAAAGCCAATGAGTTCCTTATCAAATCCACCTTGGAATACATGTTTGTCAAGACACCAAGAAAAAGGCAGAAAAGTGATGTAAATAATTTAAAAAAATACTCAACAAATAGATAATAGACCAATTAAATTCTACTATAGTTTAAGGGAATAAAAGTAAATCTCATCCCATTATATATGCTGACATTATGCCTCTTAAAAAATCTGGTGATGAGAAGGCATCCATATTAATAAAATAGAAATAGAAATTGGTTTCCCCATACTATAATTCTAATAAAGACATATCTGACATGGAAAAGGGAAACATAGTGTTTGAACCCACTAACAAAGAAATAGATAACCCTTCAACCTTATAAACTTTCAATAATTCATTTAATAAATAGGTAACGAAAATAATATGTAAAGTTTTCCTTTAAAATAATCAAGTTTAAGTAGGAAAGATCATCTATTTATTGAGTCATGTGATAAGGCATGTGATGATTCATGTACCTATTTGATAAATATATTGAAGAAGTTTTCCAAATATATAGTCACTTTTACATTTTATTCTATTCAAATCATGTAGGAGGATATCACCAAACTTGAGGAAGATTCAAAAAAATAAGAGAAATATTTAGAATAAAGGGTGTTGATGTGTATAAATCTATCCAAAAAAGTTAGAGCCTAAACATCCATGAATTGGGATAATGAAGAAATATTATTTAGTTTTTGAGAATGTTTGGATCAATACAATATTTAAGAGGGAAGAAGTCAAGAAGAGGCTTGAAGATATGATCCATACATAATAAGAGGCTATTATTAGGAAATTTGTTCAATTGAGGATAAAAATAAGGAAAATTAAGGATCTTGATCATTAACTCCAAGAGAAGAATAAAGTGTTTGATGATATTGTTGAAAAGATCAAGAATGAATATGAATATATATTGAATATGTAAAAGGATGATAAAAAATCCTTAATATGAAGTCTCTTGAGCATGAGATTAAGTTCAAGAATCAAAAAACTATTCAAGCTATGTCTACACAAGAAGTTGAGGGAAGGCTTGCTCATGTACAATCATCAAAGGAGGGTTCCTATTAAAAAATACCACTATCTTATAGCATAAATACATTGTGATCATATAATGACTAATCCTCACCAAGCTTAAAGGAAAAGGTGCCATCCATATAAAAACTTATGATTTTAGTAAATCTATTTATTAAATATTGTAGGTGTAAACTCAGATTCTTTACAAAAATAGATGAAAAAATTGGAGAGAACCCCACAAAAACATCAAGGTTTTTTGGATGTATGATAAAAAAAATATTTTTCACCAATTTAATCCCAATAAATGGATAGAAATACAAAAAAACGACATATTTTTAAATCTTGGCAGTTTATAGTTCAAGACAAGAAGAGAAGGTTTGTTTTCTTCTTATGATGTTACAATATATTTGGTGATAAGGAACTATATTGTTTTATAGTATTTCAACCTCTAATGTTTAAGGTAGATCAAAATTGAGGGGAAGAAAACCATATATGGTTCAATATCCATAGATTAAAAGGAAATTTCTATCTATATTAACTAGATATAGAAAAATAAATATCTTTATGGGGTTTTCAATCAAGGTTCTCATGGAGGTGGTGTAACGTCCTAGTTCTAGGTGCCGCCCAAAGGTTCCCCATACATGGTTGGTCACATGACCTCAAGCGCATTTCCCCAAACACCAGAGGTTGTCAAATAGTAGTGAGGTCCAAGGTTTGATAATGGGTAAACTATGCCCTCATTAGCAAAGTATGCATAGTGGAATAACAAATAGTAAACAAAAGAGGAAGCAGTAATACCATACAACAAAAGTAAACAGCATAAGATTGATAGTAATATAACAAATGGATCATATATAAATGATGCATGTCACATTTGTCTAGGAAAACAGGAAAACAAGTCACAATGCTGGAAATACAATACTAAAACCAAAGTACAGAAAAGTAGTAAACTCCAACCGCATCTCAAGACTCAGCTTTGTCCCATTCTCTCTAGCTCTAACAGGAATTCAAGTACCTGATGAAGAAGGGTGCTTTCCCTTATCTATACCTTCAACCATGTAATCTATTTCAGTCTAATTCCAAACACGCAAAACCCCAAACATGGGTATACTACACTTTTAGCATATATAATCCATAGACAATCAACGAAATGCACAAACCACCAACCTTGATATCGCACGATCAACACACTTGAACATCGACCCTTGAATTAGCCTAGAACAACATATATCTACAAAAAGGGTCAAGACAATCATCCTTAAAATACTCATGAGAGAGGAGGAATCAGAAAGAAAGGCTTTAGAGAAAGAGATAACTCACCGGTGGGAATCCAATGCACTCGACGAAATCTTAAATAGAGATCAGACAGAGGTTAGGAGGGGTTCGAAGTCGTCGATTGTTCCGTCACTATCCAGTATGAACCATGGGGAGAATAAGAAAGTTATGGACATGAGACGTGACCCCACTCTGATATATCAATTAAAAATAAAAATACACATTGTGTTCATTAAATGTACACTTTGTTTATTACCCTCAACTAGCCCCCACTTTAGGTGGTCTGCCAGGTCACCACATATCCATGTACTCAACCGTTACACATCCAGTATGCAGCTGTATGTGCTACCTAGGTACACAGTGTGTATGCATAAGTACATGGAGTGTACTTAGAAAATTCCCATTTCTTCTTTTTTCCTCAAAAACAACCCTAAATAAATATTCATACCTGAAATGAAGATCTGGGTTCTTACAAACTTCCCCCTTAAAGCAATTTGTCCCTACATTTCCCTTCCAATGGTGGTGAAGAAGAAACATCAAACAACTTTGGCCACTATGATCGTACGTTGGCTTCTCTCTCCCAAGTCTCATCCCATACTCGCTTGTTCTGCCATAGAACACATACTATAGGAATAGACCGACCACAGAGAACCTTCATGTTACGATCCAAAATCTGAATAGGGTGCTCCTATAAGGATGCATCAACCTCAAACCCAACCTCCATAGGTTGAAAAATGTGAGACGGGTCTGAAAAGTGATTTCGTAGCTGAGAAACATGAAAGATGTCATGCATAGCCTAGTACCTATAAGGTAACTACAACCAATAGGAAATCAGGTCGACTCTCTCCAAGACATCAAACAGTCTGACGTATCTCTGTGAAAGATTCCCCTCTCTCTTAATCCTCATGTGTCCCAACCTCGATGTGACATGTAATAAAACCTGATCTCCGACCTCAAACTCCATAGGTTGTCTCTGCTGATCATCATAAGATTTTTGGCGAGATTGTGCAGTATCCATACTCTTTCGAATCAACTCCACTTGATCGGTGGTCTCTTGGACAAGAAGGGGTCCCATCATAGCTACCTCTCCCACCTATAGCCAACATAGGGGTGATCGGCATATCCTACAGTACAAAGCCTCATAAGGTTCCATCTAAATCATTTCCTAAAAACTGTTATTATAGTCAAAATACACTAGGGGAATGTGTCTCTCCCAAGATCCCCCAAAATCTAAGACGCATTCTCATAGCATGTCCTCCAAAACCTAAATTGTGTGATCAGACTGGCCATCTATCTGGGGATGGTAAGTTGTACTCAGAAGTACCTATGTACCCAAATCCCTCTATAGTCCCTTCCAGACAAGAGAAGTAAACCAAGAATCCATGTTTGAAATGATAGAGTACGGAACCCCATGCAAATGTACAATCTCTCATATGTATAACTTCCCAAGATCATCAACACTAGAGGTTTACTTAATAGGAAGAAATGTAAAACCTTTGTGAGTATGTCAACAATAACCCAAAATGCATCATTCCCTCAAAGTGACCTTGGTAAACCGATCACAAAATCCATTGTGACATCATTCCACTTCCACTTAGGAATGGGTAACTGCTGTAAAATCCCTTTCAGTCGTTGATGCTCCACCTTCACCTTTTGATAGGTGGAACATCTCATAACAAAATCAGAAAAATCCCTCTTCATTCCTGGCCACCAATACTGATGGTGTAGATCTCAATACATCTTGGTGACACCATGATGAACTACCCATGCTGAGGCATGAAAATCTCACAAAATATCCTCGTGTATATCTACTAAAACCCATATGTTCCCATGAAAATGAAAAACCTCATCCTCACCTATGGTCCACCAAGGAGTAGGGTCCCCACCTGGCACACTCTCCCTTAGGACTGGGCCTTTTGAATCTGATAGCTGCTTCATTCATACTCGTTCTAGTAGAGTATAGGTAATAGCTATAGAAGAAAGAAACATCTACCCCTGTTTATCGTACACCTCCAAATGCATCATAGAGAATAGATCCATAAGATTCCACTCACTACTAGCCACCTGAAATTCCTATATCTGAGTCCTCATGCTCAACGCATCAGCCACTATGTTGCCTTTCCCATGCATGTAGGTAATATCAAATTCAATGTATTTAAGGTACTCAACCCACCTTCATTGTCTCAAATTTGGATCATGGGGAGTAAAGATATACTTGATGCTTTTTTGGTCAGTGTACACCACAAAATTATCTCCCAAAAGATAATGTATCCAAGAGCGTAAAGAATGCACAACTAAAGCTAACTCGAGATCTTGTATTGGGTAGTTCCTCTCATGTGGCCTCAACTACCGAGACTCGTACACATTGACTCTTTTCCCTTTCATGAGCACTAATCCTAGCCCGATACCTGATGCATCACAATAAATGGTGTAACTCTTTCCTGACTCCGAAAAAATCATTATTGGTTCTAAATTAAATCTTCCATTCAACTTCTAAAAGGCTGAATCATAGGAATCTGTCCACATGTACTTTTCACCCTTCTTATTCAGGACCATCAATGGCACTGCTAAGCATGAAAGGTCCTGTATAAAGTGCATGTAGTAACCAACCATCCCTAAAATCTCTATACCTCAAATATTTTCATCAGTTTCTCCCAGGAAACTACCACTCTCACTTTCTCTGGGTCTACTGATACTCCTGTCTCTGAGATGACATGACCTAAGAAGTGAATCTGGTCCATCCAAAAGTAGCAATTTGAGATCTTGGCATATAACTGATTCTCTCTCAGTGTACTCAATACAATCTCAAGATGGGTGGCATGGTCGTGTCGAGTGTGATAGTACACCAAGATATCATCCAAAAAGACTACCACAAAAGAATCCAAGTAAGGATGGAACACTCATTTCATTAGTACCATAAAAACTGCTAGAGCGTTCGTGAGACCGAACGGCGTAACCAAATACTCATATAGACCACACCTGCTATGAAAGGTTGTAAGAGGTATATCAGATGGTCTAACATGCAACAAATGATAACCGGATCTCAAGTCAATATTCTAGAACACTTGGGCTCCTTGAATCTGATCAAATAGATCATTAATCCTCGATAAGGAATACCGGTTATTAACCATCAACTAGTTTAGCTTCTGATAATCCACGCAAAGTCTAAGGGTATTGTCCACCTTATTTGAAAAAAGGATAGGAAACCCCCAAGGAAATTATTGGGTCATATGAATCCCTTTTCCTTTAACTCCTCTAACTTCTTATTGATCTCCTGTAACTCTAATGTAGCCATCCTATAAGGAGGATTGGAAACTGGTGCCACTCCTGGAACAAGATCAATGTAGAAATATACCTCTCTCTATAGAGGTAATCCTGAAAAGTTTTTTGTAAAGATAACTCTGAAATGACCCACCACTTGAGGAAATTCCATCTATTAAGTCCCATGGTCATCCAGATATAAACTAGAAATATGGGATGTAATTATTCCCAACCCATGATGCTCGGGTCATGATTTTCTCATATGGATAGCACATTCACCCTTGTGTAGAAAATACATGCCCTCTAGTGATGTGAAACTCACCCTATGGCGATAGCATTCAACAAAGGCCTAAAAGGAGATCAACTAGTCCATTCCAAGAATGAAATCAAATCTTGTCATCTCTAAGACATAGAGGTCCCACAATAAGTGAAACCCACCAACCTCAAGATGGAATTCCTTGAAGTGTTTTACACTAGTCATCCTAATCCCCAACGGAGTTTCTAGCATCATAACATCCTTAGAAGTAAAGATACAGAGCCCAAGGCTCTCCACTAAGGAAACAGATATAAAACTATGGGAAGCCTCTATATCAAAAAGAGAAGAAGCTAAAACTGAGGTAACTAGAATCATACCTCTAACCATAGAGGGTCTGGGATCCTACTTTTTATGGGTTTTCTCTATCACAAAATTCTGACTTGTACCATAGCCCTGCAACCCTGTCTGACTACCCTAAGCTGATCTACCTTGTTTTCGCTGAAAACCTATCATCTGGATACCATGGCCACGACCACCTCCTTGTCCTGAATGGCTTGATGAAGTCCAGTTCCCTAACTGATGAGAAACTGGTGGTACTTCTCTTGAACATGGAGTCATAACTGATCCCCTCTCACTCACTACTGGTGAGAACGTCCTACAAAAATGCTGAAGATGGCACATCTTGTCACAAGATCGGTACTCGACTGGGTCTTTTGGGTAATGTGGTCTCGTATGCCCACTCTTCACGCACTGGTAGCATACCACCTGGCTACCTGAAAAAACATCGCATAAAAGCTCCCTGTGGTGCTTCCTGCTATCTTTCGAAGGAGTACCAGCCCTGGATGCTGAACCGCCTTGGCTCACAGCTCCAAACTCCCTCAGATTGATCTTGGTAATCAGCACCTGTTTCACTATATCTTTCACCGAATTCATCCTAAACACATTCACCTGTGATCAGATTTCATACTTGAGACCATCCTCAAATCGCATAGCCAAAGATAACTCGGCACCTCCCATAATAGGTGTGAAGCACTGAAGATCTGTAAAATGAGAAGAGTAATCCATCACTGAAATAGTTCCCTGATCCAAATTCATGAACTCTTGGGCTTGATTGGACCTCAACATTTTGGGATAGAAGTGATCATACAAGGTCCTCTAAAACTCTTCCCAATCCATATCCCGATGATGTCCCACATGTGAGATAACATCCCACCATCTCTTGGCAGAATCATGTAGCATGTACATTTCAAACTTCACCCTTCTCTCAGTAGGCATCTCCAGATTCTCAAAGATAGTAAGAATGGCCTCCAACCATGACTCTACAGCCTATGGTATTCCATCCCCTGAAAAAGTGGGAGGGTGTTACTGCTGGAACACCCCCATAAACTCTGCTATAGTCAGGAAAGGATGTGGTGCTCCCTAAAAAGTCTGTATCATCCTTAAAAATCCTTCATAGAAATGTGAATTAGCACCTTCATCTGGTATAATAGATTGTTCTAATATGGGAACAATGGGAGGATCTGTTGGTAGTCCCTGATTTACCCTTTCTGGTGTCTAATCCTTGCCCTGTACCTATTGTACAACTGGAGGACGTCTTGGTGGCATGACTCTGCAAGGTCAAGCACACACCTCAGTTCAAGATAATCAAGGAAAACAACTTAAAAGTGAAATAAAGGAATATGAGAAGAAAGAATTCAAGTTTTACAAAAGAGGGTTACACGGCGTGTAGAACCACTACACAGTGTAGTCCCTTAATCCTTAACATGGGCATGTACCTTTGCCAACCTGGTCGTGTAACACCCCATACACACGGTGTGTTCTTCCTAATACACGGTGTGTACTTGAATTTTCCCTCCTACCTAGGTTCTTCTACATGTTTAGAACTACACGGTTCTCTCTTGGTGTAATACTACATGGCATGTTCACCCCTAACACGGTGTGTGCTACTTAAGTTCCATCCACCCGTGTCATTAGTCACACGGACAAATACATGGTCTCTACAGCACGGCATGTACTCCTAGTACACGGTGTGTTCTACCAAACATTTATCAACCCCATGTATCTTCCCACACAGTCAGTCAAATGATCAACAACTTCACGGCATGTACATAATGTACACTGCGTGTACTTAAGAAAAGTTGTTTCTTCCAGAACAGAAGAACACATGGCGTGTGTTCATAACATCACACGTTGTGTTTTCTGGGTTTTCGGACAGTAGGCCTCTAAAAATTCATCATAACCCTTAAAAACTTAAAATTTTGTCTAAGGCATGACAAATTCCAACCCATGAGATCCCATACTCCCTGAGAATCAAAGTTTGGAATCCTTTTTCACATCATAACTTGAAAAAAAAATAAACTAAAGTTCAAACATGATCCACAAAATTCCGATCCAAGAGGGCCCACAATACTTTAGGGACCAAAGCCTGGCATCCATCCAAATGAAAATTTATATATACCAATACCCTATAAAAAATAGCATGTATTCTTTCATGTCATATATTAAAACAACATTCATATCTCGTATAACATCTATCACAACAACATGTAATCAGTAATGTACCCTAAATGGAATGACAAGAATACATGACATGTGATCTCTAGAAAGTTCCTATATGATGCATGAGATGTAATACCCTACCCTCATCTCATTGGGTTGCAATAGAAATATAAATACGATGATATAAATCAAAATAGAACAAAATAAGTGAATCACCCAACTGTGAAATCAAATCAACTGTAACAATTGAAAAAACTAGAAAAATTTAAATATATGAGGTAACTTTAGCTTTTCCCTGTACATGGGCTAGCTACTCTCAGGAACAGTTTATTAACGACTACCTATTCATTCATATCCCTATCTATAGGCTCCAAATAGTAAAACAAATCAGAAAAGAACCTCCTCTGATACCAATTTGTAACATCCCAGTTCTGGGTGCTGCCCAAAGGTGCCCCATACCCAGTTGGTCACATGACCTCAAACACATTTCCCCAAATGCCATAGGCTTTTGAATAGCAGTGAGGACCAAGGTTTGGTAATAGGGAAACTATTCCCTCATTAGCAGAGTATGCACAGCGGAATAACAAATAGTAAACAAAAGCGGAAGCAGTAATACCATACAACAAAAGTAAACAGTGGAAGACTGATAGTAATATAACAAATAGAGCATATATAAATGATGCATGTTAAATCTGTCTAAGAAAGCATGAAAACAAGTCACAATGCTGTAAATACAATACTAAAACCAAAGTATAGAAAAGTAGTAAACTCCAATAGCATTACAAGCCTTATCTTGGTCCCATGCTCTCCAGCTCCAATAGAAATTCAAGTACCTGATGAAGAAGGGTGATTTACCTTATCTATACCTGCAACCATATAATATGTTTGGGTCTAATTCCAAACACGCAAAACCCCAAACGTGGGTATACGGCACTTTTAGCATATATAATCCAAATACAATCAATGAAAGGCACAAACCACCTACCATGATGTCGCACAATCAACACTCTTGAACGTCATCCCTTGAATCGGCTTAGAACAACATAGATCTATAAAAAGGGTAAAAATTATCATCCTTGTAATACTCATGGGAAAGGAGGAATAAAGAATAAAGGCTCTAGGGAAAGAGATAACTCACTGGTTGAAATCCAACTCACCCGACGACATCTCAAACGGAGGTCGGACGGAGAATCGGGAGGTGTTTGAAGTCGTCAGTCATTATTTTTCTTTCCTATATGAACCATAGGGAGAAGAAGATAGTTCTAGACATGATACGTGACCTCGCTCTGACATATCAATTAAAAATAAAAATACATGATGTGTTCATTAAATGTACACGCCGTGCATTAGCCTCAACTAGCCCCCGCTTTAGGCAGTATGCCAGGTCACCACACGACCCTGTACTCGGCCATTACATGGCCAATATACGGTTTTATGTGGTACCTGAGTACAGGGAATGTACGCATAAGTACACGACGTGTACTTAGAAAATTATCATTTATTCCTTTTTCCTCAAAAACAGCCCGAAATAAATATTCATACCTAAAATGAAGATCCAGGTTCTTACAGGTGGAGTATTCTTGCTCAACTAAACTAAGAATGCATCAAAAAAAACAAGAAAATAACACCACAAAATTTTTAGAGAGAATATATTTCATCCTTTGGAAGGAATCATGAGAAAATTGTTAAAGAATGTATTCCTAAGAAATCAGTGAAGAATATTGTCCATCATAAATAGGAAAAAAAGATATCTATCTAAACTTCACCCAAGAATCCAATTAATAATCCTTCAACAAAGAAAATATTCTTCTTATTTTGGGTATGAAGAGGTGACACCATGGATGATTCGAAACAAGCCATGGAAATCAAGGTTAATGGGAGCAACTAGAGCTGAATAAAAATCAGTCAAATATATAAAAAAGAATAATGATTTGGTGAAAGGTATTTTGTAGAATCCATGTGGAAGAACCAAAAAGGATAACCACATTCCCAAGAAATTATTGATCATTTGTAATTCTTATTTTCAAAAAAAAAATAGAATAGGCACAAGTGAGTGAAAATAGTAAATAAAAGGTTTTTACATATGAAGAAACCAAATCTCTTGAGGGGATGTCAACAAATTATGACCATAGAATTCATAAGTGTTGTGTGGAAGGTGTGAGAGGACTAGACACACTTCCAAGAGCTATTTAAATAAAATTCTAGTCCAAGAATATTTTCTCATGAAAATAAAGGTTGAATTAGTGATGCATGTGCCTAGATAAAAAATGTTAAAATGAATATTCCACAAAAAGAAGCTGAGAAGATAGAGAAAGAAACTTTCTACCAAAGGAATGAAGGTTTAACACAATCATGGTGCTATAAAAGAAGATGAATTTGGGTTGAAAATAAATTCTCAACATTGTAGTTCACATTAAGGAACAAAGAGTTCAACCTTATTACAAAATCTTGTGTGTTTTATTTGTGTTCTTTTCATACTAGAAATTAAAAGTGAATCCAGTTCTCAAGGGAAGAACTATGAAAGATATTCATACTAAAAAATTGGATAGTATATTTGTAGAATCACCATCCTAGTTTTATAAAAATATTTTAAGTCTTGTATTACAATTAATGAAATGATCAACCATAATAAATAATCTCCATGGAATGTATCATAGAGGGGGAGACAACTGGAGATATGTTTTGAGAAGCTACCAGAGTTATATTTCATAAAAACTATAATTTTTGGAAGGTACTTGATAAAATATCCTTGAAAATATATTCATACTAAATCTATCATTGTTTTTTTGAGATAATCAAATAAAATATTAAGAAGTAGAAACTGATTTAATCAATGACAACAAAATGAAGAAATTGGAGGAGTTAATTGGTTGGATTTAGAATCTAAAACCTTTTAGATTTGTTTTGAATGATTTAATTTGTGTTTTGAGATGAGTACTGGTATTTTAGTTTGTAATACTCTAAAAGATATATTTGTCCAATTGTATTAATTGGTTTATCCAAAAAAATATTTATATAGCCCCTAACAAATAATATTAACAAGTGGTATCATATTTTGACTATTTAATGGACTAATTTATTTTCTATATTAGACCCTCTTATATTTTACATTGATCATAGACCATGCGGTCTTAGTGTATAATAATTGATAGAACATTTCTTAGAGTAAATTTCTACCATCCTCTCTCATACACTTTAAATTATTATCAATAAGGGGGAGAGAAGAAAATGTGTATCAACATGCACGGATCTATATTAGATGATGTCAATATGCGAAGAATAGGAATTTCTTAGAAGTTAGTTGAAGTTCTTATGTTGATTTTTGAGAAAAAATAAGTCTGAGTACCCAAGAAAAGGATTACAGAATTATTAGGATTGGAATTTATTTGAGTTGCTTCTGTAAGATCCAGGATTTCTCCTTAAGGTGTGTTTTATTTACGTTTCAGTTTAAGTCTCTTCCCTTGTTTAAATAAGTGTTTTACCATGTTCATATAAAGATTAAGGGGTATTTCAGGGGTTTGGGACACAAAAAAGGGAAGAAAAATGAGTTTTTGGGCTATTTCACAGTTTGCGCACAGTTAGTAATAACTGTGCGGATCAGGCCAAGTAATCGTGAAAAGGGGTTGTTTTCAAATAGTAGCATCTGCATGGCTTGTGTGCGATTTTTTAAACCGTGTGGGTAAATCGTGCAGTCCATTAACATTGAGAAATTTACAAATATTCCATTATAGTATTTTTATGTTCCACTTAGTATTTTCCTTCTTCCTCCTCCTTTGAACCCTAGTGATGATCCAAGCTTCCAATATCTTCTAAGAGGTGATTCTCCTTTGATCTTAGGTCGTTTTGAGTGTCATCAGTTGCAGATTGAATATCCAGGTAAGGCTAATCACCTCCTAGATTCCTTTTCTTGATTAGGTTTTGTATCTTTCTCTTCTCTCTATCCAAATCTCTAAAACACTTCTTTTTCTAGTGAGATTTAGGGTAAAGCTTCAAAGGGGTTTTATATAGGTATCTAAGTCCTTGATTAAGGGTGTGTTTTCAAATGGATTTGAGGTAGGTGGTCTACAAGTTATATCCCATAGTTTATACTTGGATTTTTGCATGTAAGGTTTTATTCTTTTTCTCTTATTGATGTGTTATTAATGCCTTTGGAAAGATGTGGTATATTGGGGGTCTAGATAACCAAATGAACCCATCATGATCCCTGCAGGATACATGGATGATAACGTGACTTATTTTAGGGCCACCCATGGGGTGCGTCGACCCTTCTGAATGGGTATAACGGAAGTGTAAGATGTGAAATTGACTCATGATGATGTAGATACTTAGTGAATCTGTTAATTTGTTTATGAAATTAGTTATAAGGGATTGTGGTTAGTTATGCCTAATGTGGTTAAAGGTTAAGGGATTTTTTGGTTGACATATAAATGGGTTAAATGGGATTAATGGGAATATGATATGGAATTATGTTTACACTTGAATATGATTAGTGAGATAGGCATGGGGAATGGGAATTAGGGTTAAATGGTTAGGTGTCATAAATGATTAATGTGTTAATGGTTGTGGTATAATGTTAAATTTCTATTCACTAATATTGTTGTGATGTTTCCAATGATATTTTCTATGCATGGTTGTAATGTGGTCACTTTTGGATGATGATAAATTAGCATGTGCACATGTTTTGGTAGAGTGGGGTATATACATGAGGTTTTATTCCCACGGGTCAAGTTTGACTAAGGTTCTAAGATCCTCCCTCTAAATGCATGGGTTAGGGAAGGGTACAGAGTTCTATTACCCTAACAATTTCATTCCACCCAGACTGAGGCTTTGAGGTGAGGATAATGTGGTTATTGTGATGTGATGCCTAGTGAGATAGGACTTGATTATTCCTATATAACTTGAGAATATTGAACATGCATAATCCATTGAACACATAATAAAATAGTGAACTAAACTGTGAGATTCTTAAGTAGTGAGTGTGGCTTAAATTGTAGCACAATGTAAAGGATCATAATCTAGAGATTCTTATTGAACTATTTTCCTTTACTTTCCATTATTTATCGCTTTCATGCACTATCAATTTGATTATATATTTTGTAGATACCATTGGTGGTGTCCTATTAAGTTGTAATCACACCCTTCTCGGGTCGTCGTTGTGTACCTGAGCAGATTGCATGGTTTCAGGTCAGGAAAGAGGTAAGGGCCTTATGCTAGAGAAGTGAGTCTGGTTTGGTATGTGCATGGAGGAGGTTTGGGACTTGGATCCAGGGCCACTTTGGGGATTCTTCTATTTTCCTTTATTTTTGGGTTGTTCACTTGGTACTATAGCATGACATGGCATATTTATTGTTGTTTGTACCCATTTGGGGATTGTTTATTTATGCATGTTCATCATTTTTATTATAATGATTCCACTATTGTTCATATTTTCCAATGTGCCTTACTCTTAAAAAGAGGTTATAGTCTCCCCAGTTGACTCTTAGACCCTCACCGCTAGTCAGAAACCTCAGTTATATAGGGAGGTGCAATTGAGGTCATGTGGCGAGCCGGCTCGGGGCACCGGTTTAGTGGCTCCCAGGTTAGGGATGTTAAAAAGTGGTATCAGAAGAGTTCTTTTCTCTTTCTTACTATTTTTGGATGGTATATAGGAGATTAGGATAGTGTCGGGCCTTAGTAATGAGTTCATTCATGGGAGTATCAAACCCAAGTATGGGGAAAAACCCAAGTCACCCAGGGCAGGAATTGTTGTTCTTGTTGTGTGTTGTTACATTTAATGATATTTCACTATTGGGTGATGCACATGTGGTGTGATGTGATAGTTTTGTGATATTTTACTCGTGGTCAGAATGGCATGAGGTTGTGCATTCATACATCATTCTAGGAACTTGTGTAAATAAGTGACATGCATCATATTAAGCACACATATGGGATGGGTGTGTGGGGCATAGATAATAGGATGCATTTGATTTCATGAAAATGATGAAAATTGGTTCTAATAAAATGGTTGGGATGATGTGGAATGTAAGGTTTGTAATCGTGTGAGTTGGTTTTCGATTTAGCCTTAACCTTAGTGAGGTGACCAAGGGTAGAGTTCCGGTTGTGACTGGAATCATTCGGGTAGTGTATGAGAAATATTTTGTTTATGTCGAGTGATGAGACTTACTTTATATTTTCGTGAAATCTTTATGGCATGTATTCTAAAGCTCGTGTTTGGCATTGTAGAGAGATTCCACCATGAATACGTGTGTCGGTTTAGCGACAGGAGGACATTACTGAGAATGATTCTATAGAGGTAGAGCAAGAGAATGTGGTGATTCGAGAAGATATGGAAGATCAGTTTCTTGAGATGTTTTCTCATTTTATAAAAATTATGGAATGGGACCCATGGAGGGTTGCACCGAGTATGTTTGAGCTGACTAGAGAGTTTCAGTTGCAGCACCCTCTGACCTTTACTGGAGAGGGTGGTCCAGAGGAAGCAGAGTTCTAGATAGAGTATATCCAGACTATTCTTTTCCATATAGAGACTCCTCTTGAGAATTGAGTCGAGTTAGAGCCCTATATGATGAGAGGTCAAGCAAAGCATTGGTGGGACATCATGGTTCAAACAGAGCAGGTTGAAGGAATGATTTGGAAATATTTTCTGGAGAAGTTTCTCAAACACTTTTACCCAGAGACCTTAAAGTGGGATAAGGCTGTGGATTTTATGAGTTTTACCCAAGGGAAAATGTCATTAATGGAATATGTTAGTCACTTCACCGATTTGTGACACTTAAACCCGATATTGACAGGAGACGAGACAGTAGTGGAAAAACGTTTATAGGACGGGCTGACACATGATATCAGATCTTAGGTGAATATTTTCCATCTAAAAAGGTTTTCTAAATTTGTGTATCAAGACCTTATTTCAGATGGTAACCTGAAGAGATATTCGGGTAGAGAACTTGTGGTTCTAGCTGGATGATAATATGGTGCGACTTCTGAGAGTAGGAAGCATCATTTTGGAAATTTTCAGTGGAGTGGAAGTTCACAAAGCAGACAGAAGAGGGGACCAGCCTCTCAGAGTGGTGACCAGATATTTTGTTAGCAGTGTGGCAGGCTGGGGCACATGCGTGGCCAGTGTCCCCTACCACCAGTCAAGTGTCGAGCGTGAGGAAGGCTAGGCCATGTGTAGAGGTTCTGCAGGAACTCGTGGTAGTTAGGAAATTATAGAATTCAGGGGAAGATGTTGAGTGTAGGAAGGGGCTCAGTTAGGGTATATAGAACTCTAGGATGATATCATCCACACCAAAAGGGAAGTGCAGTTTAGGGTACTCAGGTAGGAGCCTATGGAAGAGGGGAAGGTCATCTCCATGTAGTTCAGACTACACCTGAAGGTGGTGGGGTGAGATCGTCTACTATTTAAGGTACGATTCTCATAGCTTCCACACTCTCTAGTGATTTATATGATACATGTGTTGTGCATTATTTTATTTATGCTCAATTCGTAGTTGTGTTGGGCTTAACCATAGAGAGAGCTTGTGGAGAAATGTCACTTGATACTCTGTTAGGGGTATGAATTGAGGATATCAGGCAGTGTAAGGTTTGTGCTCTGAAGGTTGGTGGATATCATTTTCTATGGGACCTGTTTGTTCTAGAGATGTCAGGTTTTGACCTAATCTTCGGTATAGATTGGTTGGTGTTGTATCAATCCCATATCAATTGTTACTGATGTCGGGTAACATTCACACCTCTCGATGGAGATACTTCTGTCCTCCATGGTGAGTGGGATACTTGGGCGGGTCATGCAGAGATGCTATGCTAGCAGTTGGGAGAACTCACAGCTCATGTGGATTGCCTTATGTTAGATTATGGGGAGAAATATCATCCATTTTTTCTCCTATTGTGGACTAGTTTCAGGATGTGTTTCCCAAGGACTTATCAAGCTTACCACCCGAGAGAGATGTTGATTTCATAATTGAATTCTTTCCAGGGGTAGAGCTGGTTTCCATTCTTCTATACCAAATGGCACAGACATAGCTCCAAGAACTCAAAGTTCAGATCAAGGAGTTGGAACGTAAGGGGTTTATCTATCCTAGTACATCACATTGGGGATCTCCTATATTGTTTTCTAAGAAGGCTAATGAATCACTGAGGTTGTGTGTCGATTATAGGAAGTTGAACCAGATGACGGTTAAGAACTAATACCTTATTCCTATAATCAATGACCTGTTTGACCATCTCAAAGATTCATCAGTGTTCTCTAAGATCAATTTGAGATTAGGATACCATTAGTTAAGGGCGAGACCTTATGACATACCCCGAACAGCTTTCCGAAGCAGGTACGGGTTGTATAAATTTTTGGTGATGCTATTTGGGTTAACCAATGCACTGGCTATGTTCATATATTTGATGAACCGGATATTTCAAATGTGTCTAGATCAGTTTGTAGTTGTTTTCATTGATGAAATATTGGTGTACTCAAGAACTCATGATGATCATGCCCAACACCTTGACATCTTCTTCAGTACACTAAGAGAGCATAGGCTTTATGATAAGCTATAAAAATGTTAGTTTTGGATTGGTGAAGTGCACTTTCTGGGACACATATTTATGAGTCAGGTGTGTCAGTGGATCTAGGGAAGGTGCAAGTTGTTGTGTCTTGGGAGCAGCCTAAGAATGTTTCTGATGTTCAGTGTTTTCTAGGTTTGTCCGATAATTACCAAAGGTTTATTAGATATTTATCTCATTTGGAAGCACTGCTCATAGGCTTAACCAAGAAGGGGGTTAAGTTTGAATGGTTATAGTCTTATGAGAATGCTTTTTAGGAGCTGAAGAATCGTTTGACTATCGCACCGATTTTGATCTTACCCAAACCAGGTAAGAAGTAAACCTTTTTTGGCAATGTGTTTAGTGTTGGACTTGGGGTAGTGTTGATGTAGGATGATTGGGTTGTAGATTACAGGTCAAGATTGTTGAGACCACATAAAATAAATTACCCTAATCATGACCTTGATCTTGCTTCTATGGTTCATGCCTTGAATTTTTGGAGGCATTACTTGTTGGTAGAACCCTTCATAGTGTTTACTGACCATAAATGTCTCAAATAAATATTCTCTTAGTGGGATTTGAATCTTTGAAAATGAAGTTGGTTTGATTACCTACAATCCTATGATTTTGAGTTAGTCTATACACTAGGGAATGAGAATGGTGTTGATGATGCTCTGAGCTGGAAGTCTTAGAATCAGGTGGTTCGGGATTTCAGTTCAGAGTGGAAGATAATAGCCTTGTTTGTTGAAATTCATTTGGAGGTATAGGATGGGCATGGGTGTATGGATCTCACATCTAAATAAGTTGAATCTTTGCTTTTGATCTAGGTCAAGGAGAGTCAGCTAGTGGATCTAGAGTGTTTGTCTATGAAGGAAAGTCTAAAATGTGGGGAGTCACCTTCTAGTTGGTCTTTTGGTGCTGATATAATTACTTATGTTCATGGCCATGTTGTAGTATTGACAGGTGTATGGGAGGAGTTGATATGTGAGTTCCATGCATCGAAGTGGGAAGTGCATCCTGGTTTAACCAAGATGTATCGTGATCTCTGTAGGTAGTATTGGTAGTCGGGAATGAAGAATGAAGTTGTAGGTTTTGTGGCACAATGCCTTACCTGTAAGCATGTGAAGGATGAACATTAGCTTCCAGGTGGTTTTTTGTAGTAATTCCCCATTCTAGAGTGGAAGTGGAATGATGTAACGATAGACTTTATAGTTAGTATTTTAAGGATTCCTCATAAGAATGATGCAATCTAGGTAGTTGTGGACCATTTGACGAAAGTAGCTCATTTATTACTAATTCAGGAGACTTATATAGTGGACCAGTTAGGTGATTTATATGTTCGAGAGATAGTGTGGTTTCATGGTGTTCTAAGAACCATAGTTTCATATCATTATCCACATTTCACCTCACATTTCTAGCAGGGATTGAAGAAGGTGTTTGGTACCTTGGTGTTTTTTAGTACGATGTATCACCCACAGACTGACGGGTAGTCAGAACGCACTATTTAGGTATTAAAAGACATGTTGAGATCTTTTTTTCTATATTTCAGTGGTTCATGAGAAAATAAATTATAATTGGTTGAGTTTTCTTACAACAACAGTTTTCAAGAAACAATTTAGATGGCTCCTTTTTTGGATATCTACAAGAGAGTGTGTGTATCTCTGTTGTATTGGTTGGAGGATGGGGAGTCTAAGCTGTTAGGACTGAGTCTTGTGTAAGAGATGTTGGAGAAGGTTTGTTTGATTTAAAAGTGTATGGAAATGGCCCAGAGTAGGCTGAATTAATATGTTGATCGACGTTATAGACCTCTCAAGTTCAGGGTGAGGGATAGTGTGTTTTTTTGGGTGTTGCAAAGGTTGGGTCACCATCAAATTCATAAGTAGGGAAATTCGGTGCTTAGGAATGTGGGGCCATTTGAGATTGTATAGAGGATCAGACCAGTGGCTTACCGATTAGCTATTGTATAGTGGTATAGTGGTATTCATGATGTTTTCCATGTTTAACAACTCTGATAGTATCACCCTGATTCATCTCATGTGATAAAATCTGATTATGTTGAGCTTGATGCTAATACATCCTTTGAGGATCATCTAATTCATATTTTGGATCATAGTGAGAAGGTATTGTGGGGAAAGTTTGTGCCTTTGGTTGGTGTTCTATTGAAGCATGGAAATGTCTAGGAGGAAACTTGGGATAAAGAATCAGATATGCAAGATCAGTTACCTGATCTCTTTTCCTTGTGAACTCCATGATTCTTGGGAGTAGCAGCTCAAGGATGAGCCATTATAAGGTGGGGAGGTTGGAAGATTCTAGATTTCTCTATAAGGTATGTTTTTTTATGTCTCATTTTAAGTCCATTCCCTTGTTTAAATAAGTGTTTTCCCAAGTTCATGTGAAGATTAAGGGGTGTTCCGGGGGTTTGGGACATGAAAAAGGGAAGAAAGGGAGTTTCTAGGTTTGTGAATGGTTAGTGATAACCGTGTGGATTATCCCATGTAACCATGAAAAGGGTCTATTTTCAGATAGTATAATCCACATGGTTTACTCATGGTTTGTAAAACCATGCAGGTAAATTGTGTGGCCTAGTAACTTTGCGAAATTTTCAAAAATGCCATTATGGGATTTTTATGTTCCACTAGGTATTTTCCTCCTTCTTTCTCCTTTGAACCCTAGTGATGATCCAAGCTTCCAAGATCTTCTAATAGGTGATTCTCCTTTGATTCTAGTCCATTTGGATTTTTGTTAGTTGTGGATTGAAGATCCGAGTAAGGTTAATCCCCTCCTTGCTTCCTTTTCTTGATTAGGGTTTGTATCTTTTTGTTATCAATATATGAAGCTCTAAAAACCTTCTATTTTCGATGATATTTAGGGTAAATCATTGAAGTGGGTTTATATCAAGTTCTAAGGCCTTTATTAAGGGTGTTTTGTCCAATTTATTTGTGGTAGGTGGTCTACAAGTTATATCCCATAGTTTATACTTGGATTTGGGCATGTAGGGTTTTATTCTTGTTCTCTTATTGATGTGTTCTGGATTCCTTTGGCAAGATGTGGTATATTGGGGGTCTATATAACCAAATTAACCCATCATTATCCCCCTAGAATTCATGGATTATGACGTGACTTATTTTAGGGCCACCCATGGGTTGCGCCGACCCTTCTGAATGGGGCTAATGGAAGTGTAAGGTGTGAAATTGACTCATGAAGATGTATAGCCTTGGAGAATGTGTTAATTTTTTTTGAAATTAGTTAGAAGTGATTGTGGTTAGTTGTGCCTAATGAGTTTAAAGGTTAAGGGACTTTTTGGTTGACATGTAGATGGGTTAAATGGGATTAATGGTAATATGATACGGAATTATGTTTACACTTGAATATGCTTAGTGAGATAGGTGTGGGGAATAGGAATTGGGGTTAAATGGTTATGTGTCATAAATGATTAATCTATTAATGGATTGTGACATAATGTTAAATTCCCATTCACTAATATTATTGTGATGTTTCCAATGATATTGGCTATGCATGGTTGTAATGTGGTCACTTGTGGATGATGATAAATAAGAATGTGCACATAGCTTGGTATAGTGGGGTATAGACATGAAGTTGTATGCTAATGGGTTGAGTTTGAATGAGGTTCTAAGTTCCTCCCTCTAAATTCATAGGTTAGGGAAGGGGACGAAGTTCTATTCCCCTAACAGTTGTATTCCACCCGGACTAAGGATTCTAGGTGAGGATAATGTGGTTATTATGATGTGATTCCTAGTGAGATAGGACTCGATAATTCCCATATGCCTTGAGAATATTGAACATTCCTAATCCATTGAACATATTATAAAATAGTGAACTAAATTATGAGATGCTTATGTAGTGAATGTGGCTTAAATGGTAGAATAACTTAAAGGATCATAATCTAGAGTAGATTATTGAATTTTTTTCCTTTACTTTCCATTATTTATCAATTTCATGCACTATATATTTGACTATACATTTTGTAGACACTATTGGTGGTGACCTACTGAGTTGTACTCACACCCTGCATAGGCCGTCGTTGGGTACGCGAGCAGATTTCATGGTTGTGGGTTAGGAAAGAGGCAAGGGCCTTGTGCTAGAGAAGTGATTTAGGTTTGGTATGTGCATGGAGGAGGTCTGGGACTTTTATCCAAGACCTTTTTGGGGATTCTGTTGTTTTCCTTTCTTTTTGGGTTGTTCACTTGGCACTATATCATGACATGGAATATTTACTATTGTTTGTACCTAGTTGGAGGTTGGTTATTTATGTATGTTCATCATTTTTTTATATTTCTTCCACTATTGTTCATATTTTCCACTATGTCTTAATCTAAAAAAGTGGGTATAGTCTCCCCACTTGACTCATAAACCCTCACCGATGGTCGGTAACCTCTAGCGTACAGGGAGGCGTGCTTGAGGTCATGTGGCAACTTGGCTCGAGGCACCGGTTTAGTGTCTCCTGGTTCAGGTATTTTATAGTTTCCATTTGATTATTAAAGATCCATTCACATGATGGCCTTGGTGTTTAGAGTGTTTATGTTACTTCCAAGTTTTATATTTCATGAAGACTATTCTTATGGGAAAATCTTATTAACAGTCTACTACTCAAAATAGCCTATCCATGGATTTGGAGAGTCCGAATATATGACTCCAAAATTTATTAAGAAAAAATAAAACATACAAGATAGGATGGTATCAATTTAAAAAAACATACAATTTCCAAAATTAAAAATTCATCTAAATCATAGATTCCTCAGATATCGTCCCCTTCCTTTTGGATGTCGACCACACCTCCATGTCTTTGCTGGAGGTACCACACATTCATCTTCTAATGACGATGAGGATTAATCCATCATAATAGAGCATACCCTTAATTTTTAAGATAAATCACGAAAATCCATTTCCAGATTAAAGTGAAACCCAACTCCAAAATTAATGGATAAAATCCTATACACTTCCATATAGTCGCAACAACTGAAAACTTTTGGTTCCATTGCTGAGAAGGTCACCTAAAGTTGTGAGAAATACCATTGTGCCACTTCCTTGTTGGTGCCTCTAATTATTATTTCACCTTCATGGCCTTTCAGAGTACTAATGCTTGAATTCCTTGATCGTGCAATTGCACACTCTAAATTAGTAGCGCTACCAAAAGATGCATAATAATTTTTCATTAAATCAGTAAAATGGAGCGTATAAGTCCACTCAACAATTTCAGTGACCTTATAAGAGGGATAAATAGAGTGCTCAATATGCAAGGGAATAGGCTTCTTATCAGCACTTATCATGATTTACATATGTGGGGTCACCTCCAAAGAGGGACTTACATAATCCTTTAATGTCAGGGTCGTGTTGTACACATGACCCTTTTTCATGCCCCTCAAACTGATATAAATTATTTCTAGACTTTTTTGAGATAAATTAAGTTAGAGTTTCTATGGTATGATTTAGATAAAGGTCTGGGGATGATATAGAAGCTAGAGGATGTGTATGATATTTTTTTATTGTTGTCTATTTTGGATGTTTTTTACTGTGAGTTTTGAAACTCCTTTTCAAAGTTACAGAACTATGGAGAATTGAAAAAGTAAAAATCATAATAGTAACTTTTGTTTAGATCTATGAAAAAGGCATTTTAACTTCATAATAATTGTTAACTGTATTAAAGAATTTGTCAACTCTTGGATATCTATGGGACTTTTTAATAATCTTGGGAAATTTGTTATAATCTTGAGTAAGATTTAAAATTGTCTAAATCATTGAGACTTCATAAGACTCCTATTGAAAGTTAATAAAAATCTTTAGATTTTTTGATAAAAAATATGCCAGTATTTATCTAGACACAGGAGAAAGGATTTTCTACTGTGAGGCAGTGACCGGGCTCAATCAGAGCCATCCTAGGTGGAAAAAGAAGATAAGAGAGTTCATGACTAAAGTGCCACTTTGTGGGGTGGCATGACGGTCATGGTCATGGAATGGGGTTGGTACCATGGGAATTCAATAGTATCCCCTTACTATATTCTGGCTGATAAAAAATTGACCCACCCTTAGGAAAGCCTGCTATAGAACTCGTGTTTAGCAGACACTATTCGTCATTTAAAAACGTGTGCAATGCTTTGTCGGTATGATGTATTTTATATCATCTTCCTTGCAAAACCTATTTAATTTTATTTTTAGGGCAGTAGAGGTTCGTGGAAATAAAAAAAACACACAAAACAAAGAAGAAAAATTAAGCACACACAGATTTAGCATGGTTCGGAAAGATTTCCTACGCCCATAGGAGAAGGGGTCATTCTCTTTTATATCTCCATATCAAACTCATTAGAGGATCACACAATTATAGATTTTTCTCATTACATATTCATGGGATTTAATCCCATTGTAAAGAGGTAGAAAAAACATTTTTCTTTGTTTGTTTGGGTAGCTTATCTACCCATGATGACTTCCTCACTGTCGGCTGCTCACCCACCAAGTTGGTTGCGCATCATGGAAAACCTGCAGTAGGTTTGGTTGTTTCCCATAACTTCCTCCTATAATTACTCTCCATATTAGGAGTGTCCCCCAAAAATATTCCCATCACGACCAATTTGGGGTAGAAGATAGACCTTCAGTCTCCTTACAGGCATTGAAAAATTCATCAGCAAATCAAACATTCTTCTTCATGTCAGATGATGTGTCCCTTCTACTATATTCAATTGATCTTGATCTGACTATGGTCCCCATAAAATGATACAACCCTTGGTACTCTTTCACAGTAAGCATCGCTGCATCACCACTTGAGACTTACAACACTCCACCCGCTATGGAAATCTTGTACCCTTTCGTATCGAGCCTACTTAATGATAACAAGTTTTTTCTCATACTCGGAATGAATTTCACATCAACCAGTTTTCATAATGCTCCATCGGGTGTCTTCAATTTCAACATCCTGACTCCTCGAACCTCACATGTTGACCCATCACCAAGTCTCACCAAATCTTTCACCTTCTGAAAAGTATGAAACACGCCTTTTGTTATACATATTTATACCGAGCTCCCCAAATCCAAAACCCATCCATATTTCTTTGTATTGTGAGCCCGCTCGTTATTCATTTTGAAAAATCGATATTCTCACTTCATGTGGCCGTATCTTTTTCAGTAATGACACTACACTTTTACCCATTCAATTCTCCCATTTGAGTGTGAGCTTCCCATTGTCAGTCAGACTTCATCATCCCCTGATGATTCTATGATGTTTACA
Organism: Viscum album; assembly: GCA_963277665.1. NCBI lineage: Eukaryota > Viridiplantae > Streptophyta > Magnoliopsida > Santalales > Viscaceae > Viscum > Viscum album. The sequence continues at coordinate 351,498,203 of OY728140.1, forward strand.
TCCTTCTCTTCATATTTCTATTTCCCAACAATGTACTTTTTGTGCTTCTTATAGCCACTTTTATAGTGACCCTTTTTATCACACCAAAAACATGTGATTTCGCTAGGATCACATCCCCTCGATTTTGGTTGTCATTATTTACCTCCTGACTTTTGATATCTTCTCCTCCCACATTGATTATCTAGAATCTCCATGATTTGATCTCCTGAATACGTCGTGGGTCTTCAAAATGCCTTTTAATCTTGAAGTGATTTCATCACCTCATCCAGGTTCAATGTTTCCTTCCCCATGAGAAATGCAGGCACAAGTCCATCAAATGATCTTGGTGGATATGAAAAAATAAAAGGTGATTTATCTTCCTCTTCAACCATCACATCAAGACCCAATAATTGTGTTAAGATTTTCTTGAATTAATTGGTGTGATCCAACAAATTTGTCCCCTCATCCATGAATAACTCGTACAATTTATTATTTAGGAATACTTTTTTGGTGAGAAACTTAACCATATATTGTTGCTCCAAATTCTTCCAGATATCCTTTAGTGAGGTATTTCCTAACATTGATTACTTTACATCATTTTCCAGACACAGTCAAATTGTGCTGACAAACCATATCTTGAGCTCTTTCCAATCATTGTCACTGGTTCTATCGGGTTTTTCTCCAATAAATGGTTTGATCATGCCCTATTGTACTAGAATATCTTTCACTATGCTTTTCCACAAGTCAAGATTGTTCCAACCATTAAACTTCTCAATATCAAATTTTGGTAGTGCTCTACCACCAGCCATCGTCATTGTAATAAAATATGATTACCATCATTGATGTCAACCCCATTTGTAACCACTTAATTGAGTGTTAATTTTGAAATTCTAACCATACAGATGTTTTTGGAATAGTTAAAATAGCTAGAAATGACTCCTAAATCGCTAAAAATGGACTCTAATTGGCCGAGTTTTAACTAAAATAAGTTTAACGGTCTAAATCGGTTGATGATGTGGCGCTAATGTGGCTAACCGGAACAGTAGCCATAAAACTTGCCGAAAAGTTTCCACTAGTGTGAACAATATCATCTTATCTAGTAGGGGATATTATAGCACCTAGGTCTTGACTGAAACTTTGAATGGATCTATCGGCTTCATTTCAACTCTATTTTTTTATGCCACTTATGCCATTGGAATCGTCTCGTCAAGCTCTTCACGGATCTTTCCTCAAAAAAAAATTGAACACTTTCAATTTTATGGTCACCGGAAAATTTCTTTGTCACTTTTTTGTTTCAAACTACCTACCTCTGATACCACTTATTGGGGTTTCGGAGGTTCATGGAAACAAAAAAACACACAAAATTGAGAAGAAAAATGAAGCGCACATAGATTTAACATGGTTTGGTAAGATTGCCTATGTCCATGGGAGAAGGGGTCATTCTTTATTCTCTCTCCAGATCAAACTCATTGGAGGATCACACAATTATATATTTTTCTCGTTACAAATTCATGGGATTGAATCTCGTTATAAAGAGGAATCAAACAAATTTTTCTTCAGTTGTCTGGGTAGTACATATACCCATGATGACATCCTCGCTACCAGCTGCTCACCCACCAAGTTGGCTACCCACCATGGAAAACCTGTAGAAGGGTTGGTTTTTTCCCTTGACTTCCTCTGCTAATTCCTTCCTAGATTGGGAGTGGCCCCCACATTTATGTATGTTCCATTTTTTCACCTTGAACTTCCATTGAAGCTGGGAAGATGGAGGTGGTATCATAACTTCATGCATATATGAGTTATGGGAATTGGAAGATACATGTTTTAGTTGCTCGAGTAGTGTTCAGTGAACTGGAGAATGCATCCATGCCCAAGAGAAGAAGGAACTTTATTCTGATGATACTACATTTTCCTTATCATGAGAGTGATTTAAGGTTCGTTTTGATTCAATCTGAATCCATTGAAAGGCTGAAGCTGAAGATTATATTTAATTTGTTCCATGCCACCCATGAGAGAATCGTGGTGACCTTTGTGATACTGCATGAGATCTCATGCACAAATTGATTATAAAGAACTGGATTTTTTATAAGGGAACTAAAAAAATAAAAGAGTTGGAAAGTTAAACTTGATTTTTCTCTACGGCAGCACATACCATCACTACTACGATGGTGGCTGGACAAACTTCAAAGATTAATGCTTGATGTGTTTGGCTCTGAGGGATTGGGTAGCACCTACCGCAACTAATTAATGGACTTTTTATTTCCTCTATTTTTTATCATTGGTTTTTTATGTTAGTTTGTATCCCTATAAATAAGGAGTATTGTATCACTACCAAAGATCTGGGCAAAGGATGTGTCAAGTTTTATCAGCACTAAGCAGAAAGCGCTGATAAAAGGAGGGCATTTATTAGTGATAGCTAAAAGCACTGATAAATCTACCTTCTATCAGTGCTAAAAAGAGCGTTGATAAAGGTGTACCCTTTATTAGTGCTTTTTTTAACACTAATAAAGGGTTGATTTATCATCGTTGTTTTTAGCACTGATAAAAGTTCTTAATAAAAAATATTATTAATTTATATAAAATTATTATATTTATATTCAAAAATTATATTTATTTGTATACATTAAATAAAATACGCATGTTTATAATTAATATATTTTTTTAATAAGTAAAATATATATATAATGTTTTTAAAAAGTATTTCTAAGATTATAATTAAATAAATATATATTTAAATAATTATAAGATTATAATAAATTTCATTAAATAATAAATATATTTATTAGTTTTATTAGTTTTATTAGATTTATTATATTTATTATATTTATTATATTTATTATATTTATTATATTTATTATATTTATTATATTTATTATATTTATTATATTTATTATATTTATTATATTTATTATATTTATTATATTTATTATATTTATTATATTTATTATATTTATTATATTTATTATATTTATTATATTTATTATATTTATTATATTTATTATATTTATTATATTTATTATATTTATTATATTTACTATATTTACTATATTTATTATATTTATTTTTACTATATTTACTATATTTACTATATTTATTATATTTATTATATTTATTATATTTATTATATTTATTATATTTATTATATTTATTATATTTATTATATTTAAATTTATATATAAATATTTTTTAAATATATATATTTATAATTATAATTATAAATAAATAAATATATGCTTCTAATGAACGTGCTCAATAAATATATTGATGCGTGCGTATAATTGATGTGCATATATGTTATATATTCATCATGAATGTTCATTTATACATTACACCCTTCTTATTATTCATGTTGTCCATATGTGACTACTTGTTTTTTTATCTATACTTTACTAGGTATATGATTCGTTCATATTATACCCATGAATCTATTATGTTCTCAAAAATACTTATAAAATTACAATAAATATATTTAATATATTTATAATTATAAATTTTTAATTACATATAAATACATTTTTAATATATTTATTTGTAATTATAATTATAAATATATATATATATATAAATAATTATGAAATTACAATAAATACATCTATTATAATTTTATAAATATATATATAAAAATATATTTATAATTAAATAAAAATATTTATAAATATATTTATTTATAGTTTATAATTATAACTATAAATATATATATGTAAATAATTATAAAATTATAATAAATATATTTATTGTATTTATAAAGTTATAAATATATATAATTAAATAAATATATTTATAAATATTTATAAATAAGTGAAAATAGTTATAATTATAATTCTAAAAAAATAGAGATATATTTAAATAATTATAAAATTATAATAAATATATTAATTATATATATTTATATACAAATATTTATAAATAAATACAAATAGTTATAATTATAATTATAAATAAATATAGATATATTTATATAACTATAAAATTATAATAAATATATTAATTATATATATTTATGAAATTATAAATATATTTATTATAATATTTTAATTATTTAAATATATATATATATATAATTAAAACTATAAATAAATATATATTTATTATAATTTTTAATTACAAATAAATATATATTTATTTATAGTTATAAATTTAAATAAATAATTATTTATTTAAATAATTATAAATTTATAAAAAAATATATTTATAATATATACAAATATTTTTAAATAAATACAAATATTTATAATTATAATTCTAAATAAATATAGATATATTTAAATAATTATAAAATTATAATAAATATATTGATTATATATATTTATAAAATTATAAGAATAATAAATACAGTTCTTATAATTTTGTAATTATTTAAATAAATATATATAGTTTTATAATTATTACTATAAATAAATATATATTTATTATAATTTTTTAAATTATATATTTATATAAATATATATTTATTATATATTTATTATATTTATAATCTTATATATATATATATAATTAATATATTTATTATATTTATAATCTTATATATATATATATAATTAATATATTGATTATATATAAAATCATAAATATAAGAAATATAGTTATTATAATTTTATAATTATTTAAATATATATATATATAAATTTATAGTTATTAAATAATTATAAAATTATAATAAATATATACAAATATTTATAATTATAATTCTAAATAAATATTGATATGTTTAAATAATTATAAAATTATAATAAATAATATTAATTATATATAATTATAAATATAAAAAATATATTTATTATATATATATATATTATATAAATAAATATAAATAAATATAAATATTTATTTATTTATTTATAGTTATTATTATAAATAAATATTTATTTATTTATTATACATATACTTTTATAAATATATATAAAAATATAAATAATGTATTATCATTATAGTTTTATCAGTGCTAAAAAAATGTTGATAAAGGCATCTTTTATCAGCGCTTTCTATTTTAGTGTTGAAAAAACATACCTTTATCAGCGCTTTTTAGCTAGCGCTGATAAAAGGTTTACCTGCTTTTATAAATAAACCCTAACAGTCTCCTCATTCTCTCGTAAGCCTCAAACTCTTGTGGAAGCCGATTCCTACTGTTGACTCCTCCTCCTCCTCTGCTGTCACCTCATCCTCCTCCTCCTCCACCATTGTGAATCCATCCTTCACCGCCGTGAAGTCCTCCTATGCCATGAACATCACCCCCACTGTTGAACCCCATTTACTGCGAACCCCACCTCCGTCATGTGCCGAACCCCACCTCCGTCCTAGACCCTTCCTTTGTCGTGAACCCACCTCCTCTACATACCCCACCTCTACTATTGAACCCCACCTCTGCTGTGAAGCCCTTCTCCTCTGCAAACCCACCTTTGTCACGAACCCAGCTCCTCAGGTTCTACCATTGTGAGTATTCTTGCAATTCTATTAGTATTTACTTTGTATTTTCTCATAGTACAATTTTCCATGATCAATTCCATGTTTTTAACTTTTCTATTTTCGGTCAAGGATATTGATGAGCTTCTAGGGCTAGAATATGTATTTTCCAAATCATCGTGTTTAATGAATTTATAGTGTAGAGTTGTCATTGATCATCATATTGAAGTGGGTCTTGGTGCATTAGATATCTATTTCCACTAATGAGATAATAATCAATGAATATTCAGGATTAGAACTTGATACCTTGCAATAGGTATATAGTCAAGGATGTTTTGGGTGTGGATCTAGGACACCTAAGATCAACTCTATAGATCCTACAAATAAATTGGGTAAAATAAATATGTTCGTTTGATTGAAATTAGATTGGTAATAAATATCATTTTAGAATCTTTAAGATTCTCATTATTGACTACTTAAATTTTTTTTACATTGCATCTTTATTTCCATAATGTTATTATTTCTGTCAGATAGTACATCTCATTTGATCAATTTTTCTTTCCATTTAAAATGAAATGCATAAGTAAATTTTATATTGATATACTTTTATTAATCAAAAATTATAATAACTGATAAATAATAAATTTGAGTGACATGAAAACTATTATTCTAGTTTGTGACTATAATTAAACCCCACCATGTAGTGATGTATCTATTATATCAATTTTTTTCATCGATGGGTGGAATTATATTTTTTGAGGGTGGTGATTATGTCTATATTGGAGAGTTGGATATGAAAACTAGTTATATAGGACCTATATTTCTATAGATGGGTAGAATCATAACCCATTGTTCTAGAGTAATTTTGGATGATATATAGAAACATGAATCAGTTTTCATACTATCATTGATAAGTTCCTAGATGTATTTCCCAAGGACTTCTCTAGGTTACCACCCAAGGTATAGGTTGAGTTTATGATTTTGTTCTTACCATTTGTGGAGAATATATCTATTCCACCATATAAGATGGATCCTATAGAGATTTGAGAGAAGAAGGCTCAATTTAAAGACTTCGAGGTGAAGGGGTTCATATGAATGATTATGTCCTCTTGGGGTGCCTTAGTTTTTTTCATAAAAATTCAAATGGATCATTGAGAATATTTGTAGACTTTTAGAGGTTATTATAAGTGATAGAAATGAACTTATATCCACTTATACATATTGATGGACTATTTGATCAACTTAGAGGTGCTAAAGTGTTCTCTAAGATTGATTTGATATCAAGTTATCATCAGTTAATATAGAGGTATTTTGATATACTGTATACTATATTTAGGAGTACATATGTATTGTATGGGTATCTAGTGATGTCATTTAGTTTGAAAAATACAATGGTAGTGTTCGTGGATGATATGAATTGGGCCTTCCATCCTTATTTAGATAATTTTGTAGGTATATTTTTCAATCATATCATCATGTTTTCCCAGTTGAGGGAGGAACATGCTCGATGTCTTGAGATCATTTTGAGAAAACTTAGGGAGCATCAACTATAGTACATGATCTAAAAGTGTATGTTTTGGATTGATAATGTACACTTCATGGGGAAAATGATATTAGTGTATATAATTTTTTAGAACCTAAGAAGTTTGATGTTATAGTTTATTTAGAGAGGCCAAATAATGTTTTTGAGATCCAAATCTTTTTGGGAATTTCCAATTATTACCAGTGGGTCAACTAGGGTTCTTCCTGATTTGAATCACTAAGAAGGCCTTAACCAAGAATGTGGTATGGTTCCTTTTCTTAGATGTTCATGATATATCCTTCTAATATCTTAATGGGAGATTGATTAAAATACCAATCTTAACTATAAATGAGCTGGGTAGTGAGTATGGATTATATTGTGATGTATCAGAAGTCAGGATTTGAACATTTCCAATTCATGATGGTCATGTGGTTGCTTATGGGTCTAGATAGTTAAGGACACATTATAGAAACTTCCCAAATCCTTTACTAGATTTGGAAATAGTGGTTCTTTCCATGAGGCGTTATTGGTATTATCTTTAGGGTGAGATATTTTTGGAATACACTAAAAAAAGTGTTTTAAATATATTTAATCACAAAGTGAAATGAACCATTGATAGTGGAGAAGGTTTGAGTACCTATAGTCCTTTAACTTTGACCTAATGTATACCCTCAATAAGGGGAACATTTTTTATAATGTACCATATTGTAAGGATCAAGATAAGGTAGTACATGATTCAAGCATCAAGTGGAAGATGGTTGCCCATTTTGAAGAGATGTGACTTTATGTTCAAAGGCATCATGGCCAAGTGACACTTATGTATTTATCTATCACTTATTCACTCCTCAGTAATATTATAGGAGTAAACTATAGGATTCATACTATGTATTCATGAGAGACATGATAAACCTTTTATAGCTTTATATTTTATAAAATGTTGGTTATTTTTTATTCATGTATCCTTTATAAAGTGTCTCTCTTGGGATTTATGTCTTTGTGAAAATGCCTAAGTATCTCTTTTAAAATGATTCAAGTATTTTGAAATATTTCTTAAAAAATTATATGTGTTCAAAATACCCTTTTTTGGTTTTAAATAACTTTAAAATGATTTAAACATTTGGCATGGACTTAGGTTGCATGCCAAGTTTTTGTCAACTCACCCGATTGACTTTTATAAAGGGATGTGAGTGTTTTGAAAGTGTATTTAATGATGGTTTCATTTTAAAAAGTGTGTGTTATTTTAAATAGGAATTTGTGTAAATGGTTGGTTTTTTAATGGGATTCCAATTGTGATTTTATAAATAGTTTTCAAAGGAATTTGGTATTAGCTTCTAAGGGGATGAGTCCTGGGAAAAAATGCAATAATAAATATAATTCAAATGTTGAGTTCCCCTTATTTGAAAGAACCCTTTTGTATATTTATTTTTCTAAATATTAATATTACCAAATCAATAGGATGGATATGAATAAAGGATGGATGTATGTTAATCATCTGACAAAATATTATGAAGATTGAGTGAAAGAGTTTGAGAGGACCAGTTTGGGATATACCTAACACTGAGAGGGGGGGTGAATCAGTGTTGGGGACTTTTTAAACCAATTCCAACTTTTATCCTTGTACATCTAGACCTGTTAGGATCTTGATTCTCTTATTCTCTTTTCCTTGTCGCATGCAATAATAGAAAACGGTAAAGATATGCACACGATATTTTTACAAGGTTCACCACTCAATAAGAGTAGCTACATCCTTTCCATGCATGGGGATGACCAGTGCATGGATTCTCCACTATAATATAAAATGTTGTTACAATGGAGTGGGTAGGAAAACAATCCACTAGCCAGTGTGAGTCCCTACACTTTGGAGGGGGGTGGGAAACAATCCTCTTCCCTGGACTGGTGAAAGCCTAGTCCAACTTGCAGCCTCTAGCTGGTTCTTTATACTGCCTAAGGAGACATTCTTCTTCCTTCTTCAGTAAGGTAGGTTCTACTCTTGATCTTCTTCAGTTCTCTTCACTTGATTACTTGCAAAGCAGTAGGCAAGCAATTCTTTCTTTTTTCCTTTCTCTTCTTCTCTAGTGCAACACTAACTGCACTAGACTTCTTCTTTCTTCTTCTCAGTGCAACAACCAACTGCACTAAAACTTATTCTTTATTCATCTAGAATCACATACACCAATGTGATTATTCAAACACTAAGGATCAGCTCACATAGCATCATCTGGATTAAACTGCCTTGAATACTCTGTTCTTCTTCTTCTCTTCCTTCTCTTCTCAATACCAACACCTGAGTGTATTGGTATACTGAATTCTTCCTTTGTGCAGATATGAGTTCAATTGCATGTCTAGTTCTTCTTCACTTCGCAAAGCACAACGAGAGTGATGAACACCAGTCGTGTGAGTGCAGTACAACTTCTCTTTGTGAAACTGAATGGTTCACAGTTCTTTCTTCATCGCAAAGCTGCTTCGAGAGTGCTATGCACCTATCGAATGCCCGTGATACCCTCGAATTTTTCACGCAACCTTCTAGGTGTCTTGCGTGTAAAATTCAAGCCTTGCGCGTAAAAACACCTTTTGGCGCGAAAAACCCTTTTCACGCAACCCCTTTTTTCCGCGCAGAACTTCCCTTTTTCACGCAACACTTTCTTTTTTCGCGCAACACTTATTCTTTTCACGCAATACTCTATACTTCAATTTTTTCGCGCGTCAGAGCTCAGGATTTGTCTATGTGTCGAGTCTCTACTAATGAGAGGGATTTACCTCATATTTATAGGCATCTTTGACCTTGCACATAAAACCCCTTCCTGCGCGTAAAACTATCTCTAACTTCTTCATTTTACGCGCACCTTCCTGGATTTTTTGTGCACCTCATGACTTTGCCATTTTTCATCATTCTAATCATGAATACACTCTTGCGTGGAAAACATCAAACCAAAATTTTGCGCACAACCAATTTTCCTGCACACAAGTCTAATGTTTTGCGCACCTAGTGCAAACATCTCCAATTTTTCGCGCACCTCTTAACTTTTTCATTTTTTGACTTTCTAATCACAATGCACCAATTGCGCGCAAAATTCCACACCACATTCCATATTGCGCGCAAACCCAATCTTTCCTGCGACATCATATTTTGCGCACTGCTCCAATCTTTCGCGAATTTCATGCCTTTTCCAATTTTCGATCTTCTGATCTCAAAAGACCTTTTGCGCGAAAACTTCATTCCTCTATTCCATGCACCACGCCAATATTTCACACAACCTTCATTTTTCGCGCAGCCTGCTGATATTACACACACAACTTTCTTTTTCGTGCATCCCACTGATATTTCACACATCCTGCTGATATTTCGCGCATCCCGCTACTATTTCACGCACCGCTTTATTTTTTCGCGAAACTTTCCAAGGTTTTCGCGCACTCCATGCCTTTGTCATTTTTCAATGTTCTGGCCTTGAATAATGCGTTACATGCAGAAATCTAAACCATATTAAATATTTCATGAAACCTCCATTGCCAAGCACATTTCTTCATCTCCGATTTTCAAGCCCTAAAATTTGGCAAACACTAGAAAACAACGCCACCTTAAACTATGCTTTTCTGCCGCCCCCAGATTGTCCATTGCTTTGTCATTTTCTCTCTCCACTGCTTCCCCTAACCATTATTCTGCTTTTATCATGAATTCCACTATCGTGATATTTATCTTTTGAATGACCAGATCTAGCATTGTCAAAGTCATACTAGGAAGTACAGAAACTTCCCTATCTTCCAGCAGCATCACTCCTTCCAATCAAAACTGTATATGACTAGCATCATCATTTATTCCCCTTTCCATCATAAGGCTTGCATCAAAAGTTCTCATGACTTATGATATTTGAGAAATACATATCAGCAAAGCATCGTATGGTTTGGATATAATGAAAAATGCATGGCTACCTCAGAATCCCAAGCACTTCCACGTTCTCTCTTCTTCTTCAGCCATCATTCTACACTTCATGAAAATCATATGATTTTATTCTTCAAGTAATCGCTTGCATGGATTTCTATCATGAAGAATTTCATGGTCTTCTTCAAATACTCATTCTTCTTCAATCATCCTCAGATGGATGATACTTCTCCATTCTTCATTATTGTAAAAAATGTGTCACCATTGACACATTTTCTTTGAACTTAGGATCAGCTCAACAATCGCCTGAATTTACTTCATGGAGAATTTCCCAAGAATGACATTCAATGCTATGATTACATAAAAATTCTCTAGGCATCCTCACTTTAGTCGATCTCCATTAACTTTGGAGTCCTGCTTCATCTCCTTCTTCATTTTGACCAGCATTGACAACTGTTGACAACAAATACAATCTTCATACACAAAGTGGTCCCAACAGAGTTCATAAAGTTTGAAAAAGATCATTCATACAACCCTTCTCAAATCCTTTTTCCATGTTTACGCTGTTTTTATTCAAGAAAATTTAGTCTAGATGAGTTATAAGAACACTTGATCTATCATGGAATAGATAGAAGTTATAAATGTTGTAATAAACACAAGGAAAAAGTGAATGTATCTAGTGGTTGGGATAACACTGCATTTTATGGATCATCTTATACAATTTAAAGTGTGGAAAATGAATAAGATTGTATCGAGGATATGATTACAGATCTAAATGATGATGAAGATCTTATTGAGGAAATGAAAAATATAGTTGAAGGTAAACTTCATGATTTCCCAAAATTGTTTTAGAAGTTAAAGAGTTGTGAAAAGACACCATTGTATGCTGGTTGCACTAAATATACAGCATTGTTATCCATACTGAAGCTTTATAATTTGAAAGAAAGCAACAAATGGAGTAATTATAGTTTTATATAACTACTTTATCTATTGAATGACATGATTCCATAAGATCATGAGTTCCCAAGCTGAAAATACAACGCCAAATGAATGATACACTCAATGGGTATGATCTTTGAAAGAATACAAGATTTCCCGAGTGACTGTATACTATTTTTCAAGGGCCATAAATCACTTATAGAATGCACAAAGTGTGGCGCTTCTCAATACAATAAAGTTGAATCTGGCCCTAAAAAAGTTTTATGGCACTTTCCAACCATTACAAGGTTTATATACCAATATGGAAGTGAGGAGACTGCATGGTAATTAACGTGGCACGTAGATACCAGAAATAAGGATGAGAAAGTACGTCACCCGATACACTCTCCTCAATGGAATATAATTGATCATGAGTATCCTGAATTTGGAAACGAGTTGAGAAACCTTTGTCTTGTGTTATCTACATATGGAGTGAATCCTTTTGGTTTTCAAAGTAGCACTCATAGTACATGGTCGGTTATGTTGGTAAATTATAACTTACCACCATGGTTATGCATGAAACAAATATAAATCTTGTTATCTATTATTATATCAGGACCAAAACAATCAGGTAATGATATTGATGTTTTTTGGCTCTATTTATCGAGGATTTGAAATTATTTTGGGATTCAAGTGTTACATTGTATGATGCTTACAAAAATGAAGATTTCATATTGAGAGCCATATTGTATGGGATGATAAATGAATTTCCTGCTTATGGAAATTTTTTAGGATATAGCATTAAAGGAAATAAAGGGTGTCCCGTCTTCGAATAAGGTACACAATCAATTAGGTTGAAACATTAATTCAAAACCATGTTTCTAGAACATCGAATATTTCTACCCCGATGGATAAGTAACGATCTTGGATGACATCATTAGATGGAAGTTTAGAAGAATGTATAGCACCGTATCCACTAATAGGTGATCAACTATTTAAGGAAGTAAAAGATATGGACGCTAATTTTGGTAAACTATTTTCAAAAAACCTTACAAAACTGGTTGGTAAAAGAGATCAGTTTTTTTTAATTACTATACTGTAATAATTTTACGTCATGCATTTTATTGATGTTATGCATAGTGAAAAAATTGTATGTGATAGTGTCCTAGGAACCTTGCTAAATTCACCTAGAAAAAAATCATGTATTTAAGGATAGATTGGACATGGTTAACATGGGGATACGAGAAGAGTTGGCACCAGTTAAGGGTGAAAAATGAACTTTTCTTCCTCTAGTTGCTTACAATCTTTCCAAGAAGAAGAGATATTAGTTTTGAAACTTCTTGAATGACATAAAGGTTCCATAGGGGTATTCATCGAATATCATGAACATCATTTTAATGACTGATTTAAAGTTAAAGGGTCTAAATTCACACTAATTCCATGTTTTGATGCAAGATCTAATGTCTATAGCTTTGCATTGCTTTGTTTTCCAAGAATGTTTGTCATAAATTAACCATGCTCTATTTTTTCTTCAAATCTATATGTAATAAAGTTATAGACCCAGTGAAATTGATGACTATGTAAAGAGAAATTACCATCATATTATGTGAATTGCAAATGTTCTTCCTGCCAAAATTATTTTATATGATGGTTTATTTGATGGTTTACTTGGTGAGAGAGATTAATTTATGTGGTTATGTACACTATATATGGATATACCCCATTGAACGGTATATGAATATTTTGAAAGGGTATGTCATCAATTGAAGTTTTCTAGAGGGTTGTATTGCAGAGTGATATATTTTTTAGGAAGACATTGAATTCTATACCGAATACCTATCTGGTGTGTAAAACATTGGTCTACCAAAATCTCATCACACTAAGCAGCTTGCGGGTGAAGGAATTTATGGAAGAGATGTTTTCATAATCAATATTATAGATCAAGGTTATGACCACCTTTATGTTTTCCATAACAGTTTCAAGGTTTCCCTATATGTTGAAACCCAAAAATAAATTCTTAGGAATTTGAATCCATTAAGGGTTAAAAGATGGATATCAAATACACATAATCAACGGTTTATAGGATGGTTTTGGGATCATATTTTTAAGGATTCAGATGAAAATACAGATTCAATTTTAGAACAACTTCAATGGCTATCTGGAGGACCAATTATGTATGTATTATCATACAATGGTTAAGTAATTAATGGTTATACATTATATACAATTTATAATGATGAAGATAGTACCATAAAAAATAGTGGAGTTACACTTGTGGCTGAAGCAATTCATGTTTTTGGTACTCAGGATAGAAATATAATTTATGTGAATATGTCATACTTTGGAATCATCAAAAAAATATGGGAGTTGGATTATACAACATTCCAAGTGTAGATCTTTCAATGAAAGTGGGTTGATAACATGAGTTCTGTTAAAATAGATGAATTGGGATTTGTGAAAGTTGATTTCAGTATGGAAGGGTGAAAAGAAGAACTGTTTATAATGGTATCACATGAAGTGCAAGTATTTTATGTTTTGGATCCCACAAACCAAAAATGATCAATTGTTCTGTTATTGACCAAAACCACTAAAGGTTCAAATGAGAATTCAATTGAGGGCGGCCCTTTCATTAGTATGTCACAATCATTTCACAATGATCCCAATGTAGATGGAATTTTTTATATCATAGGATACCACAATGGAGGGGTTTATATAGTTGATAGAGGGTTCAAATCCCTTCAGCCTTTAAAAAATAAAAAGAGAGTTCAATAATCAGGTTATATTTTTTTGTGTGGTATACATCGTGTTACCTCATGTTATTATCCATTTGTTGATTCATTTATGTACTCTAAATTAAATGATAAACCACTTCTGTAGATAATGACTTCCATACATGATGGTGTTCTCAATCCCAAGGAACAACAAGTCTCTCAACCTGCTACTGCTCGTAGTGTAGAGGAATGACCTTCTGCATGTATTGGTGCTCCCATTCCAAAGGAACAACAGGTTTCTCAACCTGTTTCTACTCCCAGTGTAGAGGTACAGTGACCATATACATATGTCAATGCTACCACTCCAGAGGAACATATTGAAAATGTTGATTCGGGGAAAATGGTAGGTGATGAAGGACTGGTGATGCAAAAAAATAGGAGCATCATAATTTGACAGTGTTAGAAAAAATAATTAAGGAGAAAGTCAAAGGTATCAAATATGAGGTTGGATGGAATGTGCAGGGTCATGATGCTAACCCCAACAAGGCCATGTTCAGTAGTTACAATAGAATCATCACTTGGAAATTCATTCTGATTGATGTGGATTTGTGGCACCATATTGTGCCCAGGCTTAAGACACTGATGTGGGAAGAGATTACGATAATATTATGATATCATTTATTTATTCTACTAAAAAATAAAATAATTAAACATTGAATTACTCTTCATCATCCATTGCAGAGTTCATTTGTAGTAGATGAATCCCATAAGAAATATGTATTAATTATTTTTGAAAGGATTCACAGAGGATTACACACAATTCTAATAAGATATCATCTTAAATATGATGAAGGGAAAATAAATCTACACCCACCGTTTATATATGCACACCTGATAACCCAAGAAGTGTGGGATGTGTTTACTAGTCATCGTGCGGATGTGTCTTTTCAGGTACATTTTGGCTAGTAATACATTGTTTGATGATACATTTATTCATCACTTTGATTGACAATTTATTATTTATGAAACATCAACTGAGTGTTGGAAATAAGGAATGAGTAGAAAAACCAGCATACCCCTACCATAAATCAAGAATGGGGTATGCTTCACTTGAAAAAAAATTGGTACATATTTTAAATCTACCATAAAATATTTATGTGACATGAAACAATATCATAATTATGTTCCTCTATTTATATGTAGATTTATGACTCCAAATCCAAATACACTTCTATCACATGCCATGTGCTATGGAAGGAGGCACGTGTAAATAAAGACAAGATACTAATAGATGAAAACACACAAAAAGTGTGGGAAACATGTGTAAGTTTTACATAATAAAAAAATAATTTAAATCTCTATTACATAACAATGATCACTTGTTTTTTATATTTTAAATCTGACATAGTCACAGGAATCAACAACACTTGTGCCAGATGAACACATACTATCAGTGGCCTTGAAGTAGCCAGAACAGTATGGTCGTGTCAGAGGTGTGGGTTTTGGGGTGACACCTCGAACATTTTTGAGGAAAAAACAATAGGAGGATCAAAGTGAAAAAATGAAATGGATGAGAGAAAGACTAGATACCCTTGAAGAATAATTCCAATGGCATAGAGAGATAATGGAAACTTTTATGGGGGGAAGTAAAGAGAAAAATCAACTCAAGAACAGCCATCATATAGAGATCCTGCCCCACCACCCACCAGCTATGAGGTGATCCATTCCCCTCAAAGAGATGTCCTAGACAAGGTAATCAATGTTCTAATAAATGTTTCTATGAAATTTGAATTAGAAAAATACTGAAACCATTCTTGTAATGATATTGTACATGGTGATAATGATTATGATTTATATCTATCAACACCCACCCATCACCTTGTAGCAAGGGCTACGGTGTTCAATATCCAAAATGACATGCTACACCGTAGAAAACTTCCAACAGGTCATGTTCGGGTGTCAATTAGTGTATCCCATGAGCCAAGTGCCAAGATACTTATTCCAATTCATGAGGAAGATATTCATATGGTTGAAAAAGTTGTTCGAACATTCATCGCATGGCCATCACATCTTGTAAAAAAACATGTTGATGAGGAGGTATTCATTTCAAATTTATTTCTCAAGATAAACCTTTAACAATTAATGAAAAAATATCTGAACCGATAAATTTTATTATAGATGGACAAAGTGAAGGGGATAAAACAAAATACCAACTCAAAACCATCTAAAGGGTCAACTGACTGAACGAAAAGATCTACCGAAATCACCATTACTCTGCCTATTCTATATTCTCATTTATTATCATTGAAGGTTCATGTGGATAAAAAGTTAAAATATGGTCATAATCACATAGTTGATTTTAAATAAAATATGTATTGAGAGAAATATCAATACTCCATTGGTGTTTAGAGTGCAAGTGAAATCCTCGGCTATGATTGGCTAGGTGGCTCAGTTGTAAATGTATACATGATGTATGTTTTCATGATTTGATTTTCCAAAAGCTAATATACTATGTTAATTATTACTAAATACATTTCATATTTTTGGTAGGCGTATATATGAAAAAAAATTAAAGGTATTTTCCATGAAAAAAAATTGGACTCATTAATCCTCACATCACCTCTACAGAACAACCAAAAATAGATACCAAAAAAAGGATGAAATAGTGGCAGGTCTGATCAAATTGTTTGAAAGAAAAATTTTAGATGACAGACTCTATTCAATACCAATTATGTAGGGGTAAAACTCTAAAATTTAATTATATTAAATATATTTTTATTTCTTTCATTACTTATTCCTTTTTTTTGTTTTTAGGCAGCATTGGATGCTCATTGTGGTAAATTTGGATACTCTAAATATTTATTTAATAGATTCAATGCATTGATATCTAACAAACCATCCACACATGATGGTGTTTTTCAATTTTTAATACACTACATACAATATTTTAGAACTAAACATCAAGTTATATAATTTATATTATCTTTTAATGAGTATTTATTTATGATAGGGTGGTGCATCATTATCATGAAAAATAAGAAATGAGGCCAGGGGATAAGGACGAGAAAGAAGAAAAGTACTATGACTAGACAAGTATCAAGGTATATATAATAATATTTCATTATCCAAACATATATCAAAACAAATTACTTATTCTACTCAATGTTTCTATAGTGTTTGAAACAAACCAATGGAAAAGAATGTGGTTATTATGTTTGTAAATTAATGAGAGATCATATTCCATGAACAAATTAGCATCCATAAAGAGGTATTTTCAAAGATAATTACTATTTAATTTAAAATATTTATTAATCCTTTGTGTATTTATATTTTTCTAGTACTACTATGACTATTGAAAAGACTCATATTCATAGGACGATATAGATGTGCTCAGAAACAAATGGGAAGTATACCTGATAGAAGAATATACACAAATATCATGAATATGTGACTTCCATAGAAGTAGTGGATTGTTTCATATTTATGTTTAATTTACTTATTTTTAGTATTACTCATATAATAATTGTTTTCTTGTATAGGTGGATTCCTTTTTTGAGTCAGGGTGGTTTGTTCAAAACTGATCATGCTCGTGAGAGATTGGACTTTGAGGCTGCAACTCAAAATTCAATGAGAAGGTACAGTTTTTTTTAATATACTATTTTTTTCTCATAATATTATTTTTTCTCTACTACATTAACATAATCTAAATTCAATGTTTGACTACTCATATAGACAATGTCTTCTACAGACTTATTCTCCCTCAAAACCCTGTCACCACTACATTGTCAGCATTTATCACTTTCCTTCAAAGGTAGGGAAGGTAACTTGAAGTAAAGTTATAAATTTCGACAATGAAGTGTTTCTATTTCGACAAAGAAAGAAAATGGAAAGCATGGTAATATCTTTATGCTCATGTTATCCTTATATGATCATTGATATCTCCCTTGTTTACACTTATTGAGCATCTATGATCACCCTTTATTATGTTTCATATCCTTGGGTTATTAAGAATGGTTTTAGAAATGATATGTCTAATAAGTTTTCTAGTAAAGAATAACTTAATGAGAGACTCCTATAAACTAGTTCTTTATTTTTTTTATGTTTCCAAAAGCACTAGACCTAAACTATTATGGAATGAATCATTATTTTATATAAGGAATATTAATCTACTAAGATGCGATATCTATATATGAAATTTTTGGGTCAATATAGTTGGTATCATAGCAACTGGCCTACTCAAAACTGAGAAAAAATAACAAGTGACCAGTATCACTCAAAGTGTGTCTTTTTAGTTAAAATTGACATTATTTTTAGTAAAAAGAACAAGGGACATACTAAAAATTGAGAAAACACATTCAGACTATTTTTATACTTTGGGAAAATGATCCTTGAGTCATTTTTGATGTGTAGGAATCAAACACACCTCAATCTGATGTATGATGTGACCAGTATGACTAAAAGTGTCCATTATCAGTTTAAATTGACATTTTAGTTCAAAACATAAAACTCACTAAAAACCAAGAAAACATTCTACAATTATCTTGATAATTTAGGAAAATTATTCATAAGTCATTTGTGACATGTATGAAGTAGTATAACATAAAACTGACTTACGATGCGACCAGTATGACTCATAATGCATGTTTCTAGTTTGAAATGACATTTTATTAAACAATATAATTGACATACTAAAAATTGAGAAAATTCATTCATATTGTTTTCATATTTTAGGAAAACAATATATAAGCCATTTTTTATGTGTATTAATCATCCACACCTCAATACAACGCATGGTCTAACCAGTTTCACTCAATGTGTGTGTTTTTATTTAAAATTGACATCAATTTAAGTAAAAGGAACAAGTGACATACTAAAAACTGAGCAAACGCATTCGTATTGTTTTGATGTTTTATTAAAACGATCCATGATTCATTTGTGACATGTAGGAGTCAACCTCACCTCAATAAGATGCACAGTGTGACTGATATGACTCTAAGTGTGTCTTTTTATTTAAAATTGATATTAATTTAAGTAAAAAACAACAATTAACATACTGAAAACTTATAAAAAGCATTTGGATTGTTTTTATATTTTAGTAAAACAATCCATGAGTCATTTTTTATATGTGGGAGTCAACCAAACCTCAATATGACGAATGGTGTGACCAGTATGACTCAAAGTGTCTCTTTTTATTTAAAATTGACTTAATTTAAGTAAAAAACAACAAGTGACATACTGAAAACCAAGAAAACGCATTTGGATTATTTTTATACTTTAAGAAGATGATCATTGAGTCATTTTTAACATGTAGGAATCAACTACACCTCAATCTGATGTATGATTTGACCGGTATGACTAAAAGTGTCCGTTATTAGTTTAAAATTTACATTTTAGTTCAAAACGTGTCACTCACTGAAAACCAAGAAAACGCACTCTAATTTTATTTATAATTGTGGAAAGTGATTCATAAGTAATTTTTGATATGTATAAATTAGTCTCATATCAAAATAATGCATGATGCAATTAGTATGATTCATAATGCATGTTTTTAGTTTGAAATGACATTTTAGTAAAAAAACACAACCAGCATACTGAAAACCGATCAAACGTATTTGGATTTTTTTGATACTGTATGACAATGATCCATCAGTAATTTGTGATGGTTCAGAATTAGCCACACCTCAATCTGATGCACGGTGTGACCGATATAACTCCAAATGTTTCATTATTTAAAATTGACATTAATTTTAGTAAAAAAAAGAATGACATGATCAAAACAGAACAAATTCATTCTGATTGTTTTGATATTTTAGGAAAAAGATCCATAACTCATTTTTAATTTGTAGGAATCAACCCCACCTTAATATGATGCACGGTGTGACCGTTATAACTCCAAATGTGTATTTTTTATTAAATATTGACATTTTATTAATGCATTCTTTCATATTAATGTTTAATTTGTTTCTTTATAGTATTACTACATAAAATTAGTTTTCTTATATAGGAAGAATATTTTTCTTGGGTTGAGATTATTTGTTCAGCAACTGATACCATGGGTGACATTTTTGAGAGGGGATCACGATCGTCAAAGGATGAAACATTATTGTTTTTAAATTATTGTTGGATAATTGTATATGTAATTTTATAAAACATTATTTAAAATTTATATAGTAGTGTATTTTTTGTATATTCCATGGGGGACATTTTTTTATTCCTAGTTTCACATTAAATGTATATTATATTGTTTGCAATTATAGGTTTTTACAGGTTTTTGTTGGGTGTGTTGTTATATTAACAGCACATTGCAACTAGCTAGGCCTTTATTAATGCTATTTAAAGCACTGATAAAGGGGACCCCCCCCCCCCTTATCATCACTATGATTAACAGTGCTTTTTTAGTTTTTTTAAAATCCATTTTATGCATTGTTAAAGGGAATAATTGTAGTAGTGTATTCATTGTATTACAATTCTGAGTGAAGAAATAAATACCATTATTTAGGTGTTTTTATGTTATTTAAATAACCTTAATTTATCTTCATGTTTTGTTGTGTTTTCCACCAAAAGATTCTCCATTAGTGGTGTCAAAGTAGGTTGAAGAAGTTCTTGTGAGATTTGTGTCCGCTTCCTCTACCCATAACCACCTTCAGTGGTATCAAATCTTGGTTTGAAGGTGACCTATGACAAGAGAGATATGTGATATCTGATACTGATTTGTTGTGTGAGATATGCTACCAATTTGTTGAACCAGCCGAGGATAATATGGTTGAAATGAAGATGAAAATGAATATTCCAAACTATTCATAATCCGGGTGTGAGAATTTAATCCCACCTTGCTTTTTCTTTTTTTCTTTTTCAAAATCTTGATTGAAAGTTATCTTGTTGGCCGCCAGCTTTCCTCTCACCCCTTTTTGTTTGTATCCCTCTCTCTTCACTTTGTCATTGTGTTTGCCTCTCACCACATGAATTTATTCCCTTGCTCATCCTTTCATTTTATTTTTTCCACCTTTCCCATCATTCCCTCCACACCTCATCCTTTTTTACCCAAAAAAAATTCCCTTTGCCTTTTTGTGAAGCCTCCACACTTTCCTATTTACAAAAAAAAACCTATTTTGGAAACATTTTTTTAGTGATCAAAAAATTGTTAGTATCCCTAATTTCCAAAAAAAATGGTGTGAAATTTCAAAAAATATATATCAGACTTCAATTCTGAAAAAAAACAATATGTGCTATCGAAAAAAAATAGTTTTTCAAGATAATGAATTCAATTTCATTGATGACCTCTTTGACTTATTTCCAGACACAGATGATGATGATGGACACCCCCCCCACACCCCCCCCCCCCCCCCACATACCTTTTCCTTTTCTTCTAAACCTAAATCAATCTTCACCTGAAGCTACCGAAGAAATAGAGTTGTTATCCATCGCAGATGCCTTCCCAAAAGGCACCAAAGAACAAAAGTTTCTATCAAATACAGACATCTTTATGAAAGTCAATATTGACATCAAAATTTTATTTGGTGAACCATCTACCAATTTAGGCTTCTTAATGCATCGAAGCCCCATGTAGGTTCCCTTGGTGGAGAAAATTGATGCCTCCTTCCAGTGCATCTGAGTCCTAGTGAAGTCCCGCAGTAAGGGGGGATATTTCGAAGAACACAAGATAGAGGATTCCATAAATAAGAATTTAATCCTATAAGATGATTACAAGATTAAATAATTTCAAATTTAAGTAATAAAATCTAGTTTTCTTCTTACTGATGTTATTTTGTTCCGACGATCACTCCAATGATCTGCTTATCTGATTCTGCATGCGCTAGTGAATTTACTATTTCCATTTACTATAGAGAATTCATTATAGTTGTTGGTTAGACACCCGGATATTATACAAATTCATGGGTTACATGGAAAACAAGTTTAAGGGGGGATGTTGGAAAGTTCAACTTTATTTTCCTATATGACGGCACATACCATCACTGTTATGATAGTGGATGGACAAACTTCGACGTGTTTGGCTCTGAAGGATTGGGAGACACCTACCACAACTAATTAATGGACTTTTTATTTCCTATATTTTTTATTGTTGTTTTTTTATGTTAGTTTGTATCCCTATAAATAGTGATTATTGTGTTTATTTTATGATAATTCTGAGTGAATAAATAAATACCATTATTTCGGTGTGTATGTGTTATTGTGATCACCTCAATTGATCTGCACGTGCTGTCGTGTTTGTCGCCAAAAGATCCTCCATGAAAGAGAATCGTCCATGCCTAATTAAATTCTATATCTTTATGGTTTTTCAAAGGAAACTTGGTGTGATATAGAGGATTAAGTTATTGGGTTTTCCATAGTGATATGTTTAGAGCTTAAAATGCTGATATTTATGGTGGTCCAAATTTTGAATATTATGGGAAAATATTCAAATGATGCAACAAATATATATATGATAAGAAAAATAAAGGATAAGGGTATTAAAATCTAATATTACTGCACATTATGTGATTTGAAAAAATAGAGAGAAGAAGATTGAATCAATATGTATTTTCATTGCAAACATAGAGTAGCAAAGAGACCTGAAACTATATCCATGTTATACTTTCTAAGTGTTGAAGAACAGAAAATAAACAGCACTACTAAGAATAATAAGCATCCATGTTCATTGAAGGAAAAAGGAGAAGATAAATAGGAAGTCGATACCTTTTCTTTGTATCAACCCAAACATTAAAGAGGAACTGTGAAAGAGCCATCTGATAGTACTAATATAATGTTGAAGAATGAAGGAGATCAAGGAATCTCATCAGATGAAGAAGGTATGATTTTTTTTCAAGTCTAAAAGAGTCTTGTATTATCACTACTGACCATTATTCATAAGGTTCAGTCCATATCATGTACCTTTGTAAAGAGAGATTCAAGTTAGTTCTTGCATGAAAGTATTGTTGGCGGCAGCATGTAACATCCCTATTGAGACCACTCAAAAGTGTCTAGAGTTGGTCATTACATGACCTCGGGCGTGTCTTCCCATACATAAAAGGCTGACTAGTAGCAATGAGGGTCTATGGTGTATCTGTGGGGATATTATACCCTCATATTAGAGTGCAATAATCATTGAAATAATAATATTGTCATACATCATATAAAAAAGTAACATATTTATATAAAGTTCCAATAAATAATACATGACCCATGCTATATCAAAATGGATCAATGTGGTAAAATTCATACATGTCATACATACAAAATGGATCCCCCATGGGTGGACATATAAATCAAGGCCCAAAATAATAAAAAATAACATGAGTGGGAAAACCCACAAAACTTGTTTTGCATTCAAGCCTGGTCATATCTCCCATGCTCCACCCTAGCCTATCTAGATCAACCATCGATCATAGGGCCTTTTTCATTATCCTTACTTATAACCATGAAGTTTTTATGGATACCCTTGATGACCCAAGTAGGTTGTGAGTACAACTTAGTAGGACACCACCCATGAAATCCATTAACATTTCCAGACTGAATCCAAGTGCATGAAAATGTAAAAATAAATAAATAAAATGTAATCAATAACCATTGTTGATCTTTGAGTTCTATGGTGACACCCGAGATTAATCATACCTAATTCGACTAGTGTCTGATATCTTTGAACTAGATATCATTATCTAGAACCTGAGGATATACAGACACCCTTCTAGGAAAAAAAATAAAAAGTCACCTATTGTAACACCCCAAGCTTCTACGGTACGCTTCTCTTTGAATAATGTGATAGCGTGTGTTGTACGCAACACCGAGTTCTAACACACCATAACCAATCAAACTAGCTATTATGAATAGTAATACCTAATTTTTGAAATTATATATATTTTATATTTCAAAATGGACTTCATTTTTTGATTCAGAATATGGAATTTAGCCTAAGGTGAAATTTTGGTACTTTTCGGATAACTTTAATATTTTGATGAATAGTGAAAATTACTAAATTTTAATTAAAAACAACTTTTTTAATCAAAATAATTAATAGTGATAAATTATGAATTTGAGTGGTTTTAAAGTATATTTAGAATATATTTTTACCATTTAATATAATGTTGGTCATTGGACATAATTTTACAATTAAACTGAACATAAACAAGTGTCAATCTTTTGATAGTTATTATCTCTTAAAAACACGCTTTTTATTTTGACAGCGGGAATTAATTTTAAATTAATTTCTGCCACTTCTGTGTTTTGAATTTAGAAAAATGGATTCCATATTTGGAATCAGGATGTTCAAATTGTGTAAATATGTAACTTTTATTTTTAGACATTTTGAATAATTACTGCGGTAAATATTTTATTTACCATGGTTAAGGGTAAATCCGGTAAATAAGGGTTAAAAAATAATATTATAATAATACTAAATTACCCTAAAACGTGTCCTAGCCTTATTGGTTGATACATGTTCGACCATAGGCATCTTTGGGTCGATTTTGGGACCCCATGGTGCCACTTGTAGGTGATAGGGACACTTTATTTTAATTAAGTTAAAATGAATACAAAAATGACACAAGCATATATCTTTTAGAAAAACAATTTTTACATAGGGTTATATATGTTGGATTTTAGATTATAAATATTAATTAGAAAGATAAAAATATTTCCTACATAATGATATTTTATTTGTAATTTTTAGACATTAAATAATTTAATTTATTTATGACAAAATGATGATGAATTAATTACTATAATAGTGAAAAAATAAAATAATTGATATTATAAATACCCAAATAAATATAATATGAAACTTTTAATGAATTAAACTAATTTTATAGGATAATATTATATATTAGTATTTATTTAATTGACTTTTTTCTAAGTAATAAATCTGTTATAAGTTTCAAAAAAATCAACTATTGAATAGTGTCAAAATTGACATAAAAGAGTTCTTAAAACAAATATTATATTATTAATTGATATTAAATTCCTAAAAATCTACGGTTAGACCAAGAGACTTATATAATTATAGGTTCATAATTAATGGGCCACTTGGGGGTCTCTTGGATGTATATAGTAAGTTTATTAACCATATAATATAAAAATACAAAGAGACATTGTAAAAGTGAAACTAATTAACTTAGAGTTAATACTTAAAGATAAGGTTAATATAAGTACCCAAACCTGTCTAAATTCTATTGTTTGAGTTGTTTTAGACCCATACCCACCTTAACATTTAAATAATCAACTTTTTAGTCATTAGAAACTGAATATGAATTTATTATAAATTAATATTTCTAGCTTTTCCAAAGGTTCCCCTCACCCCTCTTATAAAAGGGCACTCCTCCTTCTCATTTCTTCACACCTTCAAAGCCTTTTGGTTCGGCCAAACTCTTCCCAAATACTCTCCAAACTTCCCTCACTACAACCTAGAGGCATTATTTTGATCAGAAAGCCAACCTAAGGAGCCCTTTTGATCAAATCAAAAGGAAGAACCCGAAGAAGACGTAATGTTTTCACCACCCCTTTTCAAGTTCCTTTCTTCTTCCACTTCTTCTTTCTTTGTTCTTACCATTTTAAAATAATAAATCCAGTATCATATATATACTGTGATGTTATTATAAATATGGTAAAACCATATTCAGTATTCTATCCACCCTTTGAATAACATGTCACCATACGTGCGTACGTACGGACTACCGTCTCCACGAACGCGATGAGATTAATTCTCCATCGTATCCATTAAAGTATAATTATCATTTTATGATTTAAAAATGATGTTTAAGGACTTGATATCATTCTGGATATGAAAAAGATACAACATATCCATAAAAAACACGGCTTATGTAACAAAACATATAAAAGAAAACGAGTAAGTTAACACCCGAAATGACGATAATACTAAGATATTATTAACAAATCAATGTTAAAAGATAATATATGATATCATATTAATGTATATGATTCTTTTATAATTTAATAACAATTATTTCACCATTATACAGGATTTTAACCGACCCCAACCAAGGAAAAGTACAAGGTAAGGGTTATTTCACAATCTCTTCATTATCCGAGGTTGTTTATATGTAATAATCTACTGGGATCTCTTTATCATCCACATCCATGTTTTCTTAAAAATGTATTTCAAAACATTTTTATTATTTACAAGAATATGGGTTAAAGTCATTTATACCCTTGTTTGACTTTTTATAAGAGGAATCTTTCCGTCATTTTCAAAACAAGGTCCTTTTAACCTTTTCGACAGAATTAAGGTAAGAATGTTTTTTTTAACTTATACTGCGGGTGCAGTTATTTTCCGCCGTTATAAAATCTTCAAAGCTTTCCTTACAATCTTATAAGAATATTTTCAAATAAAATGTTTTATTTTATATGGATCTTAAATGATTTCAAAAATAGAAAGAGATATTTCTCTAAAAAGAGTTTTGATTTCATCTATGTCAACATCCTTTGATGGATTTTACGCTTATTTGAAGTTGATTTATTATGATACAAAACTTCTATATTGTATTGAAGGTTTTGTGATATGTTTGACTGTGGATGTGCTATTTTTATACCATTCATAGTTTATGGTGAAATTATTGACATTTCTTATGCTAGTTTTAATACGAATGCTTATGTTATGTTTAAACCTTTTCATATGGGAATGAATTGGACTTAATATGTGATGGGTGGAGCCCGCTATAGCTCCTCGATGCATCGGTAGGTCTCATGAGACAAACTAGTGTCTTGGCACAAGGCCTTGACAAAATCTTATTTGTAGTCTTGGAACGAGGCCTTGGCTATGTGGTTATAATAGTCTGGCATTATGCCTTCCATCGTTATGAAAGTGGTTATTGATTTTGCATGTGATTATTCGATTAGTAGAATATCCCTGTGAATAATTAAATGGCATTATTTCATTTTATTTATGCCATACTATGTTGAAAGTTCAAGTTTGAAAGGATTTTGTTTTAGTTATACATTGCCTTAAATGTTTATTCTTATTTATGAAAGTTTCCGCTATATTGTTATCCTTACTGGGCATTTGAGCTCACCCCTTTTCTATGTTTTATTTTTCCCAGGAAGTGAAGAAGTAAATTATGAATGACCTGTAGGGATATTATGTGGGGTTATGAGTGTGGATTATGGAGACAATATGTTGTAGTAGTTTTTCATTTTATGATGTAATGTAAGACTTATGAATATATCTAGTGTTTCCAAGGCTACTAAACCAATCGGTCTTTCGAGATTTTATCTTTCTTGTGATCATGCCAATATTATGTAATAATGCACCGACTCTGGGTATCTAGGGTCGGGGCGTTACAGTTGGTATCAGAGGAAGTTTAGTACAAACCTTGGAAGCTATATTTATATAAACTCTGATTAGAGCACGTAGACCTAAGATGAGATTTGAGGATTAGTATAGAAGAACTTCTTAGAATTTTTGTATTGTAGAGATTTTGTGAGTTTTCCTAGAAATACATCCCTGTCTGGATACGAGCAGGTAGAGGCGGCTCTGGCACAGATGTACCTAGGGGTAAAACCTGAAAACACCGCTTTGAGCTAGACTCGAACGGGAACTGGTGCACGACAACGGGTCTTGCTGCACTCTTGGTTACGACACTCCCAGGGGATATGCTTAGGATAACTCTCATTTTCTTTACAAATCATTTTGAAGGGATTATGAGTATATACTTTCTCAAAGAAAACATTCTTATGATTATGGATTATATCCATAAATAGTTCAATTTATGTTAAGTGTTTTATAAGTATGGGATTATGTATTTTGATTCATAAACTGATCTAGTTTATACCATTGTTTAGAAATGGCGCCTAGTGGAAGAAATGGAAACCGTATCAATGCACGCACTCCATGTATGAATTTCCCTCCTACTCAAGATAATTATCGTGGAGCTGGTGATGCAACTGGTGTCGATCAGCTAATCACCATACTGGGACAACTTACTCAGGTTATGAATAATAACCTTACCCGTATAGAGCACCCTGATCCGCAGTGTGAAGGATCAATGTTAGATCGATTCATGAGGCAACAACCACCAACGTTCAATGGGAGTACAAATCCCTTAGTAGCTGAGCAATGGATATTTTCCCTAGAGAAAATATTTCAGGCTTTGGGGAGAAGTGAAAGGGAAAACGTTATCATGGCAGTTTACCGCCTCACTAGAGATACTGATCAATGGTAGTCATTGATTCAAAATACGAAGGAAGATGATGAAGTATCAAATATGGAATGGAGTTAGTTCAAAGATCTGTTTTTAGAAAAATACTTTCCTCGCGACCATCGAGCAGATATGGAAAGGCAATTTCTAAGTCTGAGACAGAAGGAGGATGAGAATGTCACAAAGTATGAGGCTAACTTTACAAGGTTAGCAAGGTACGCTGGTGATTATATACGTAACCAAAGAAGTAAAATTGATCGTTTCTTTGATGGGTTAAAACCATTTCTCCATCGAGCATTAGTCTCACAATCCTTCTCGTCATACGAAGACATTGTCTCATGTGCTATCAAGACCGAAAAGGAATTCTCTAAGTCTTATGACTTTAAAGCAAAGCAAGAGAAGAAGAGACCTGCTGATCAATCTACTAATGGAAATAAGGTAAAGAAGGGAAAGGTTGAATATCCATCCTGTGGTAAATGTGGGAAGAAACACCCCGGTACTTGCTTGAAGGGAATGGGCGTCTGTTACAAATGTGGTGAAAAAGGTAACCAAGCTCGTGATTTCAAGGGGAAGAAGGAAGCTACCAATGTTCAGTGCTACAATTGCAGGGAGATGGGACATTATGCAAATGAATGTCCTAAGCGTCAGGAGAACTTACCTCAGAAAAGGCCAAGGGATCAAGTCCAGGCTTATGCTATCACTACTACTGAGGTAGAAGCTCCGAAAGACATGGTGGCAGGTAATTTAATGGTTTCCTCAAGTTTAGAAAATGCATTATTTGATTCTGGATCATCGCATTGTTTCATATCTTCCCAGTTTGCTAAGAAAATTAGATATTTCCAATTTGATTTAACAAGGGAGTTGTCAGTTAAAACTCCTAAGGGAAGTATCATTGCAACAAAATTTTATAAATCAGTCCCCATTAGAGCACATAAATGTTCGTTATCTGCTGATCTCATCGTCATACCTATGATTGAGTTTGATATAATCCTCGGTATGGACTGGATTTCGGACTATGATGCGAAGATTTATTGTAAGAAGAAAGAGGTTACGATTCTTGATGATAATGATAAGGAACACCTTATCTTTAGAGAAGAATCGTCACCACCTAATTCTTATTTAGATCCACCCCCAGTAGCTCAACTAAATTCAATTATTGGGGAGGAAGAGAATGAAATAACTCTCGGTGAGGAAAGGAATGTTCAAATAGAGGATGTACCTATTTTGAAAGAATTTGTAGATGTATTTCCGGAAGATTTACCTGGACATCCTCCAGAACGAGAAGTTGAGTTTTCCATTGATTTAATTCCTGGATCAAGGCCCATATCGAAGACCCCTTATAGAATGGCCACTGTAGAATTAGTTGAACTAAAGAAACAACTAGAGGAATTGAGTAATAAAGGATTTATTCGCCCTAGTGTTTCTCCATGGGGATCCCCTGTTCTTTTTGTTAAAAAGAAAGATGGATCTATGAGGTTATGTATCGACTACAGGGAGATCAATGCTATAACGATAAAGAACAAGTATCCCCTACCTCGCATTGATGATTTATTTGACCAACTGCATGGAGCTCAATACTTTTCAAAGATTAACCTTCGATCTGGATACCATCAGTTGTGTGTAAAGAAGGAAGACATTCCAAACACAGCATTTCGAACTAGGTACGGGCATTACGAGTTTACTGTAATGCCTTTTGGATTTACTAATGCACCCTCTGTATTCATGGATCTGATGAATAGAGTTTTCAAGGAGTATCTCGATGAATTTGTGGTGGTATTTATTGATGATATCTTGGTATACTCCAAAACCTACGAAGATCATGAAAATCACTTGCGCATTATCTTGAAGACTATGAGGAGGCATGAATTATATGGGAAGTTTAGCAAGTGTGAATTCTGGCTTCAGGAGATTTCTTTCCTTGGCCATATTGTCTCTAAAGATGGAATCTCTGTTGATCCTTCTAAGACCAAGGCAATCCAAGAATGGCCAGCACCTACGAGTATAACTGAGGTACACAGTTTTATTGGTTTGGAAGGTTATTATCGACGTTTCGTCCAGAATTTTGCCCGATTGGCTAACCCATTAACGAAGCTCACACGTAAAGGGGTTAAATTTGTTTGGACAAAAGAGTGTGAAAAATGTTTCGAAGAAATGAAGAGAATATTAGTCAATGCTCCTATATTGACTCTACCATCGGGGGATGATGGGTTCGTTATTTATAGTGATGTATCAAAGAAAGGACTTGGTTGTGTCCTTATGCAGAATGATAGAGTTATTGCCTATGCATCACGACAGTTGAAAATTCATGAACAAAACTATCCTACTCATGATCTCTAGTTAGCATCTGTGATCTTTGCTTTGAAAATATGGATGCACTACCTCTATGGTGAAAAATGTGAGATTTATACTGATCACAAGAGTTTGAAGTATATTTTCTCACAAAAAGAACTCAACATGAGGCAAAGGAGATGGCTTGAATTACTCAAGGATTATGATTGTACGATACACTACCACCCGGGGAAAGCAAACAAGGTGGCAGATGCTTTGAGTAGAAAATACCATGGAGTTTTGAACAATATGAGAATCGAAAGGGATCCAATTTTCATGGATCTAGTGAAGATGGACATGGGAATAACCAGGGAAGGAGAAACATCAATGCTTTTTCAAATGGTTGCCAAACCATCTTTACTAGAAAGGATTAAGAGTTCTCAGACCGATGATGAAGAATTTCAAAAGAAGATTAAAGCTGTAAATGATGGGAGATTGAGAGAATTTGTGTATGAAGATGGAATTTTGAAATTCGGGAAGAGACTTTGTGTTCCTGATATACCTGATCTAAAAAGGGAATTGTTGGATGATGCTCATAGTTCCAATTTCTCTATACACCCTGGGAGCACCAAAATGTATAGAGATTTGAAGGAACATTTTTGGTGGGACAACATGAAGAGGGAGATTGCTGATTTTGTGTCAAGATGTATGGTTTGTCAGCAAGTGAAAGCTGGAAGGCAATAACCTAGAGGAGTCATGCAACCTCTTCCCATAACGGAGTGTAAATGGGACAATATTACGATGGACTTTTTCATGGGGCTACCAAAGACTCCTAGAAGGAACGATGCGATATGGGTTATTGTTGATCTTATTACCAAGTCAGCACATTTCCTTGCTATAAGAGAAGATCTACCCCTGGAATGTCTAGAAAGACTATATATTAATGAAGTTGTGAGACTTCATGGAGTACCCCTATCGATTTTTTCTGATCGTGATCCCCGTTTTACTTCAAGATTCTGGAAAAGTCTTCAGAAATCCCTGGATACTGAACTTCATTTGAGCACTGCTTACCATCCTCAGACATATGGACAATCAGAACGGACTATTCAAACCCTAGAAGACATGTTGAGATCTTTCTCACTTGACTTTTAGGGTATGTGGGATCAATACTTACCTCTCGTAGAATTTTCCTATAATAATAGATTCCATTCGAGTATTCAGATGGCACCATATGAAGCGTTATACGGAAAGAGATGTCGTACACCAACCTGTTGGGATGACGTCGGTGAAAGAAAACTTGTAGGCCCAGAACTGGTGGAGGAAATGGTGGAAAAGGTGATGGTAATCCAAAATCACATCAAAGCAGCTCAAAGTAGGCAGAAGAGCTATGCTGATAATCGAAGGAAGGATTTGGAATTTCAAGTTGGTGATCATGTTTTCCTGAAGGTATCTCTATGGAAGGGAGTAATACGTTTTGGTAAGAAAGGTAAATTGAGTCCCAGGTACATCGGACCCTTTGAAATTCTAGAACGAATTGGGGTTGTTGCTTACCGATTGGCAATGCCGCCAAGTCTCTCCAAAGTTCACGATGTGTTCCACGTATCTCTGTTGAGGAAATACATGCCTGACCCAACACATGTACTCACCTATGATGAATTAGAACTGGAACCCGATCTGTCTTATTGTGAAGATCCCATCAAGATTCTTGATACGAGAGAACAAGTGCTGAGAAACCAGACGACGCGTCTGGTAAAAGTTTTGTGGAGAAACCATAAGATGGAAGAGGCAACATGGGAACCCGAGGAACTTATGATGAAGAATCACCCGAGTCTTTTCATGTGATAAGTATTCTAGAAATTTTGAGGACGAAGTTATTTGAAGGAGGGGAGAATGTAACACCCCAAGCTTCTACGGTACGCTTCTCTTTGAATAATGTGATAGCGTGTGTTGTACGCAACACCGAGTTCTAACACACCATAACCAATCAAACTAGCCGTTATAAATAGTAATACCTACTTTTTGAAATTATATATATTTTATATTTCAAAATGGACTTCATTTTTGGATTCGTAATATCAAATTTAGCCTAAGGTGAAATTTTGGTACTTTTCGGATAACTTTAATATTTTGATGAATAGTGAAAATTACTAAATTTTAATTAAAAACAACTTTTTTAATCAAAATAATTAATAGTGATAAATTATGAATTTGAGTGGTTTTAAAGTATATTTAGAATATATTTTTACCATTTAATATAATGTTGGTCATTGGACATAATTTTACAATTAAACTGAACATAAACTAGTGTCAATCTTTTGATAGTTATTATCTCTTAAAAACACGCTTTTTGTTTTGACAGCGGGAATTAATTTTAAATTAATTTCTGCCACTTCTGTGTTTTGAATTTAGAAAAATGGATTCCATATTTGGAATCAGGATGTTCAAATTGTGTAAATATGTAACTTTTATTTTTAGACATTTTGAATAATTACTGCGGTAAATATTTTATTTACCATGGTTAAGGGTAAATCCGGTAAATAAGGGTTAAAAATAATATTATAATAATACTAAATTACCCTAAAACGTGTCCTAGCCTTATTGGTTGATACATGTTAGACCATAGGCATCTTTGGGTCGATTTTGGGACCCCATGGTGCCACTTGTAGGTGATAGGGACGCTTTATTTTAATTAAGTTAAAATGAATACAAAAATGACACAAGCATATATCTTTTAGAAAAACAATTTTTACATAGGGTTATATATGTTTGATTTTAGATTATAAATATTAATTAGAAAGATAAAAAGATTTCCTACATAATGATATTTTATTTATAATTTTTAGACATTAAATAATTTAATTTATTTATGACACAATGATGATGAATTAATTACTATAATAGTGAAAAATTAAAATAATTGATATTATAAATACCCAAATAAATATAATATGAAACTTTTAATGAATTAAACTATTTTTATAGGATAATATGATATATTAGTATTTATTTAATTGACTTTTTTCGAAGTAATAAATCTGTTATGAGTTTCACAAAAATCAACTATTGAATAGTGTCAAAATTGACATAAATGAGTTCTTAAAACAAATATTATATTATTAATTGATATTAAATTCTTAAAAATCTAAGGTTCGGCCAAGAGACTTATATAATGATAGTTTCATAATTAATGGGCCACTTGGGGGTCTCTTGGATGTATATAGTAAGTTTATTAACCATATAATATAAAAATACAAAGAGACATTGTAAAAGTGAAACTAATTAACTTAGAGTTAATACTTAAAGATAAGGTTAATATAAGTACCCAAACCTGTCTAAATTCTATTGGTTGAGTTGTTTTAGACCCATACCCACCTTAAAATTTAAATAATAAACTTTGGAGTCATTAGAAACTGAATATGAATTTATTATAAATTAATATTTCTAGCTTTTCCAAAGGTGCCCCTCACCCCTCTTATAAAAGGGAACTCCTTCTTCTCATTTCTTCACACATTCAAAGCCTTTTGGTTCGGCCAAACTCTGCCCAAATACTCTCCCAACTTCCCTCACTACAACCTAGAGGCCTTAGTTTGATCAGAAAGCCAACCTAAGGATCCCTTTTGATCAAATCAAAAGGAAGAACCCGAAGAAGAGGTAATGTTTTCACCACCCCTTTTCAAGTTCCTTTCTTCTTCCACTTATTATTTATTTGTTCTTACCATTCTAAAATAATAAATCCAGTATCATATATATACTGTGATGTTATTATAAATATGTTACAACCATATTCAGTATTCTATCCACCCTTTGAATAACATGTCATCATACGTGCGTACGTACGGACTACCGTCTCCACGAACGCGATGAGATTCATTCTCCATCGTATCCATTAAAGTATAATTATCATTTTATGATTTAAAAATGATGTTTAAGGACTTGATATCATTCTATATATGAATAAGATACAACATATCCATAAAAAACACGGCTTATGTAACAAAACATATAAAATAAAACGAGTAAGTTAACACCCGAAACGACGATAATACTAAGATATTATTAACAAATCAATGTTAAAAGAGCATATATGATATCATATTAATGTATATGATTCTTGTATAATTTAATAACAATTATTTCACCATTATACAGGAGGTTAACCTACCCCAACCAAGGAAAAGTACAAGGTAAGGGTTATTTCACAATCTCTTCATTATCCGAGGTTGTTTATATGTAATAATCTACTGGGATCTCTTTATCATCCACATCCATGTTTTCTTAAAAATGTATTTCAAAATATTTTTATTATTTACAAGAATATGGTTTAAAGTCATTTATACCCTTGTTTGACTTTTTATAAGAGGAATCTTTCTGTCATTTTCAAAACAAGGTCTTTTTAACCTTTTCGACAGAATTAAGGTAAGAATGTTTTTTTTAACTTATACGGCGGGTGCAGTTATTTTCCGCCGTTATAAAATCTTCAAAGCTTTCCTTACAAGCTTATAAGAATATTTTCAAAGAAAATGTTTTATTTTATATGGATCTTAAATTATTTCAAAAATAGAAAGAGATATTTCTCTAAAAAGGGTTTTGATTTCATCTATGTCAACATCCTTTGATGGATTTTACGCTTATTTAAAGTTGATTTATTATGATACAAAACTTCTATATTGTATTGAAGGTTTTGTGATATGTTTGACTGTGGATGTGCTATTTTTATACCATTCATAGTTTATGGTGAAATTATTGACATTTCTTATGCTAGTTTTAATACGAATGCTTATGTTATGTTTAAACCTTTTCATATGGGAATGCATTGGACTTAATATGTGACGGGTGGAGCCCGCTATAGCTCCTCGATGCATCGGTAGGTCTCATGAGACAAACTAGTGTCTTGTCACAGGGCCTTGACAAAATATTATTTGTAGTCTTGGCACGAGGCCTTGGCTATGTGGTTATAATAGTCTGGCATTATGCATTCCATCATTATGAAAGTGGTTATTGATTTTTCATGTGATTATTCGATTAGTAGAATATCCATGTAAATAAGTAAATGGAATTATTTCATTTTATTTATGCCATACTATGTTGAAAGTTCAAGTTTGAAAGGCTTTTGTTTTAGTTATACATTGCCTTAAATTTTTATTCTTATTTATGAAAGTTTCCGCTATATTGTTATCCTTACTGGGCATTTGAGCTCACCCCTTTTCTATGTTTTATTTTTTCCAGGAAGTGAAGAAGTAAATTATGAATGACCTGCAGGGATATTATGTGGGGTTATGAGTGTGGATTATGGAGACAATATGTTGTTGTAGTAGTTTTTCATTTTATGATGTAATGTAAGACTTATGAATATATCTAGTGTTTCCAAGGCTACTAAACCAATCGGTCTTTTGAGATTTGATCTTTCTTGTGATCATGCCAATATTATGTAATAATGCACTGACTCTGGGTATCTAGGGTCGGGGCGTTACACCTATAACTCTAGAGAAGACACTCCCTATTAAGAAATAAGAACTAATCATTTACACATCAGGGGAAGTCACTCCCCACTAGGAAACAAGAAACAATCATCTAAAAATTAGGGGAAGACACACTTCTCTAGGAAATAAAAATCAATCATTTGGACCTTAGGGGTAGACACTCCCTGTCAGGAAATAAGAACCAATCATCTAGAACTCATGGGAAAACACTCCCCACCAGGAAACAAGAACCAGATATTTGGAATTTAGGGGAAAACACTACCCATCAGGAACCTAGAATAGGTCAGCTATAGTTGTTTATAAAACCATGTTATCCAATATCTCTAAAAAAATGACCCAATTAGAAGGGGTTTTTTTAGTTTAGAGAGGGTTATAACCCCATCTAAACACATTAGCAGTGGTTGTGAGGAACCACCACTAATGTGTCCGCCTACTCTTATTAGAGGTGGTTTCAAGAAAACTCTGGTAAAGTGTTGCCTTATTTAACAGCAGTTGGATTAGAGGTGGTTTTAACCCCCTCTAATGTCACCATAGAACCACAGATTAGAGGGGGGTTTAACCCCCTCCAATCTCATGAATAGTTTATAAGTGGTTGGAAACCATTACTAATTGAGCTATAATTCAGTAATACGGGAAGTTTTGATAATCACATTTATTTATGACTCAAGTAGAGGGTTAAAACCCCTCTAAATTAAGCCAATTCCACATATTAGAGGCGATTTTAGAACCGCCTCAAACAATTTTTTTTAAAATACCATGCTCCAAGTGTCCCTCCAGTTCGTGCCTTGATCCCTTCCCTCCCCACTCAAGTTCACGCCCTCCCAATCCCTACCTCCATTCGATGTGACAACCTTCCCTGCCTCTAGTTTGGTGTGACGCTCTTCCCGCCTCTTGTTGGGCATTTGTGCACACGCCTCTCCCAATATTCCTGTTAGCCTGTTGACATCCCCCACCTTGTAAAATTTTCATTTGGTGGGTTTCGAACCACTAATCTCCTAGATATAGCGTTGGCACCTCTATCATTATGGTTATTGAATTGTTGTAACATAATTACATATCATTATATTTAAATATATTATGATGCTGATTAAAATAAATATTATTTGAATACATATTTAAATGCATATTTAAATACATATAAATATATAACATATATATATTTATATAAATTAATAAATACATTTTTATATTATGTATTTATGTATTTATATTCTAATATATTTATATTTTATTCAATATATAAATTTATATAAACTATATATTTTATATGTGTATTTACATACATTTGAGTAAATATATTTTATAATTCTATTTATGTTATGCATATACACATATATTTACATATTTATAAATATATTTATGTAAA
Organism: Viscum album; assembly: GCA_963277665.1. Lineage (NCBI taxonomy): Eukaryota > Viridiplantae > Streptophyta > Magnoliopsida > Santalales > Viscaceae > Viscum > Viscum album. Next base: position 351,535,868 of record OY728140.1, read on the forward strand.
TTATTTATATACTTAAATACATATTTATATGTACATGCTTATTTATATAATATATATATATATATAAGTATTTATATAATGTATTTAAAAGAATATTTATATAATGTCTTTAAAAATATATTTATATAATTTATTTCAAAACATATATTTATTATTATGTGCATTAATATATATTTATTTATATAAATTGTATAATATTATATATAATTAATATTATATGAAATACATATATATGAAATACAATTTATACAAATATTTGTGTTATATATAATTAATATTGTATGAAATACAATTTATACAAATATTATATATGAAATAAAATTTATACAAATATTTAGATGATGTTATATGAAATACAATTTTATATTATACATAATTAATATGTATATTATATATACTTAATATTATATTATATATATTTAATATTATATTAAATACAATTTATACAAATATATAATTAGTATATATGAAATATAATTTATTCAAATATCTATATAATGAATTTCAATACATATATTTATTATTATTCACATTAATGTATATGTATTTAAATAAATATAATTGTTTAATATTATATACATTAATATATATGTATTTCAATAAATATAATTGAATAATATTATGTACATTAATATATATTTATTTATATATTTGTATATATGTACGTGTGTGTAACAATGATATTATTAATTATTATTATTATTACACATATTTTTTAAACTATAAAAAATATATATTGGTTTTATAAATATTATACATTTATATATTTTATGATTTATATTATAAATATATTATATTAAAAACATTTATATTATATATTTATGTATGTGATTATATACATTTATATTATATCATATATATACAAACACACAAAACTAAATACATTCATATAATTGGAAATATATAATATAATTAAATGATATATATTTATATATATTTACTAAATTAATTTATAATTAATATTTCATGTATTTAAAATAATTATATAATATATATAAATTTATATATAATTAATTATTTATAATATAATATATATAATATATATTTAATTTTATATTTAATTTTTTCTATAATATATATATTTGTATACATAATATAATATAAATGTATTTATACATAAATATATAATAATAATGTATTTAATATAATATATGTATAATATAAATCATAATATAAATGTATATTATTTATAAAACCATATATAAATTTTATATATTTGAATAAATATATTTATAATTGCATTTATATTATGTATACTAATATTTATATATGTATACATTTTTTTTTATATGTATAAGTATTTATTTAAAGTATTTATAATATCCTTATATATATGTGTGCGTTTATAATGTATTTAAATACATTTATATAATGTGTTTATGTAATATATATATATATATATATATATATACAGAAACATGTGCAAGAACACATATATATTATAAAATTTTAATTTATATGAGATTTATTTTAAAAAATAAATAAAAATTTAGAGGGGGTTAAAAACAACCTCTAATCAAAGGGATGAGCGGCAGTTCATGAACTCCTTCAAATTTCTTGAATTAGAGGTGGTTAACAACCCCCTCCAAAGTTATAAATTAGATGGGGTTCAAAACCCCCTTCAATGTCATCAATTAGAGGGGGTTCAAAACCCCCCCTAATCTAAGGGATTAGCAGTGGTTCATGAACCCTCTCTAATTTAAGAGATTAGAGGGGGTTGTGAACCCCTGTTATTTCCTTTAAAAAAACAAATTTGATTATATATATAGCCTCTAATATCCAAAAGAATATTTTATATATATATATATATATATATCACCTCTATAATTAAATCAAACATATAGTGCCACTAATTATTAAATTAGTAGTATTTTTGACATAACCACCTCTAAAATCCGACTAAATCTTAAAAAAATAATGCTAAAAAATTTAGAGGGGGTTGTGCATAACCCCCTCTAAAAAACCACTACTAATCTGCTATTTTTTATGGTGTATTTACCACACCCTTAACCTTTAACATTCTTGTAGTAACCACAATCATTAATTAACCATTCATATTTAATAATTTTACCAGTTATCACATTTAACCTAGAGACCTCATCTCTACCCCGACCATCTTTTAATTCTTGGAACCTATTAGGTCACCTTTTAAATCCCCTTTCTTTTTAAAGCTAGACATACTATACATGATGGATAAACATTCAGTCCTGGCATTATTTTCCATGGAATTTCATTAACAGATTCATGAATTCCTACTATAAAAGGGGAATATCCAAATTTATATAATCTTTTAGTTCAACCACATAGTAGATTAGAGTGACAACATACCAATTGCACTAAAAATCAATAGAGACATTAAGAGGTAGTTTATAGACCACATACCTTATGTTTGTATAAGTTCACCCATCCAGTATCAGCCTCTGATTTGAGATCAAATGTTGGGAATCAAAGAAATAGATAAAAACCTAAAAATAGTGCATAAACATTTGTAAATGGAACAAGACTATATATTAGTGAATGGAACTGTAAAAAGTGAAAGATGGAGTGTTAGACTTACTTCTAGCTCACTCTTAGATTTAACGACACTAGAATCAGTTGCAAAATGAAGGAGAACCACTAAAGGAATGGAGGGAAGGGGAGAGGTCCATGGTTGGGAGGGTTGTTGGTCAGATGTGGGAAGGAAAAGAAGATTTATGAGTTAAAAATCACCAAGGTAAATTTAGTAAAAACACAATTTTTAATCAGTTACATAGACTGCATGATTTAGAACCACGGTTATCCAAACCATACCCTAGTCATATGGTTCATTCTATCTAAGAAACCCACTCCCTACACGGTTAGTCCATATAGTATAGTAATTCATTCAATAACTATGTGACCGTGTCTACAATTTATTATAGGTTTCACATTATTTTTTTGGATGCTTTGCATGATTATATGGATTGTGTGCCAACCGTAAAAACAACAGTATAAGGCCCCTCACCCACTTCACAGTTTGGGTGTACAGTTAGCATTAAATATTCTCCCAGCATTCAAATCCCCATTTATATATTTTCAAACCTCTATCCCTCTATAATACCTATAGGATAAACCTATCCCCCACTAACACTTCAAAACATAAATAACTAGAATAAAATTTAAGACTAGGAAAAAACTAAACAAATCGGTATCTCAAAAGGTATGAGGTTTTAAAACCACCTCAACATATAACAGTTCTTCCTTGAGATGAACTCTCAAACATCACCAAGACTCATTTCTAAATAATTATGGCCACTAGAGCTACATTTTAGACTCCATATCTTATGCCTCTTATTAGATACATCTATTTGTCTATTGCATTCATACCAGATGAACCTTTTTTTCGATGAAAATTATTCTCTCTCAAATCCACTATATAAACCAGATGCTCCTCAAAAGATGCATCATCCCCAATCTCAATATCATCGGTATTAATTACATGAGAGGGATTAGGATAATACCATCAAAGATTCAAAATATTGAATGCATCAAGCATATCACTAAAATTTTGAGGGATGGATATTTGATATTCTGTTATATCGATCCTCTACAGGACCTCAAAAGACCCCACATAGATTAGTGCCAACTTTTTTTACCTCTAAACACAATGATGTCTTAATTGAGGTGACACTAGTAAGAATAATTGATCACCCACCTAAAAATATAGATGATGGTTTTATCATTCTATATATGATATTTTCTTGCTCTGAGTGATATCTAACCACTTCCTAATCAACATGAAGTGATCTGATGTCTCCAATATGAGGCTCAGTCCCAGAATCACTAACTCCTTAGCTTCAAACCAACATAAGGGTGAATAGAAAGGCATGTAGTATAAATCCTCAAATTAATCCATTTTAATTGATGCTTGATATTTATTATTTTAAGAAAATTATACGGGGGAAATGGATCTCCCAAGAACTTCCAAACTCTAGGATGAATTTCCCTTAACATGTCCTCTAGAATCTGGATATTCCACTCGAATTTCCCATTTTTCTGAGGGTGCTAAGCAGTTCTCATATTCACCTACATGCCAAGAACATTTTTTAATATTCATCATAAGTGTGATGTGAAACAAGAATCTCTATTTTAGATAGTACACCGAGGGACCCCATGCAAACACGTTATATCTTAAACATATAGCTTACCCAATATATCCACTAAAAAGGTAATATAAATTAGAAATAAATGAGACACTTTGGTCACTTGATCCACAATCACACATATTATATTAATACATTGGGGTTTCCTAGAACACTCCATTATGAATTCCATTGTCACATCACCCAACTTCCACTCAAGAACGGGTAGAGACTGAAGTAGACTTGCATATTGTTGGTTCCTGACCTTCACCTACTAACAGGAAGATCACTATGTGATGAAACCTATAATGTCCCTATTCCTCCCAGGATACCAATATTGCATACATATATCATAGTACATTTTCATCAAACCTAGATGCATTTAACACCTTGAGGTGTTTGAATCTCTCATCATCTTCTCACCCATGCCCATAGGGACCACAACATGACCACGAATGTAAAGAATATCATCGGCATCAAGGGACCAGTCTGGTGGAGGATCCCCATAATATATGTTTTCCCTAGTGACTAGACAATTTGAATCAGATAGTTGACTCAACTTCACCCTATGGAAGAGTGAATATGTGATAGATAAAAACTTAAGGTTTGATGGGCATGATACTCATGTGTGTCAAGATGTATATCATTGAAGAGGTCTATCATATTCCACTCATTGTTGGACTCCCATACCATTGGAGTCTAAGTATTCCTTCTCAATACATATCTAACCACATTACCATTTCTAGGGGTGTATTATATATTAAATTCAAAGGACTATAAATACTTGATCCACCTTCACTGTTGAAGGTTTAGGTCCTTCTATGAGAAAATATACATCATGCTCTTGTGGTCGGTATACACCAAAAACCTCTCACCTAGAAGCTAATTCCACTAATATATCAAGTAATATACTACTATTTCTAATTCCAATTCATGTGTCTGGCAGTTTCGCTCATGTATCCTGAGTTTCCTAGACCTATAAGCAACCCCATAGTCATCCTACTTCAAAATCTATCCCAACCCCATGGTCATCCAAATTCATATCTGATGGTGTTTCGGTGGGAGGATGGTTGCGGCGGCATGATGTAGGTCCAAGGCGGTGGATTTTCTAGGATCTCATCTAGGCATTGGTGATTCGGCATGGAAAATGAATTTGATAGGAATCAGCGGCATCGGATTGGTGGCGGGATTTTTGCATGATGGCATTCCTCTGGTATTCAGAACTGTTGAACAGATCTGGACGGATTGGAGACAGTCGTGCTGGAATTGGTGAATGGTGATGAATGGAGACCTTTATTCATGGTTCTAGGGGTTTGGTGTGGGATTTGATGTTTTATGAATTTGTCACAATAGCTCTCGTTGGTCATGGTGATGTAGAGGTGTTCTGATCTGGTCCAGATCTATTGACCAGATCTTGTTGAAATCAGTTAACATTGGTGGTCTATTGGGCCTTGTACATATAGAGTGTCTCTTGTTGGGAATCAAAGAGATATGGTGGAGCTCTGGTGCAGTGTTTCAGGATTCACATGGTAACCTTGGCCCCCCATCTAGATATGGTGGTTGGTTCGGGCAGCCTGATGGCGGTGACAACATTTTTGTGTCGGTGGTTTTATAATGAGTTTTTTGTTTTGTAATGGATTTTGTCCCACTGTGCTTTCGAGCCACTTAATTGTAAGTCTTTGTGCCTCTGGACCTATGGGCCTATAATGTGTTTTCCCTTATCCCAATTTAAAAGGGGGTTTCTATTTTTCTTTTCACTTTTTAATAAAGGGGTTTTCCCCTAACCTTTTCAGTATGTTAAGAATGATCTATAAATTTCATTCATGCTCCTCCCTAGACTTAGAGTACCTAAGGATATCATCAATGAAAATGACCAAAAAAGTGTCTAGATGTGGGTTGAAAACCCAATTTATCAAGTCCATAAATATCTACATCATGTTCATTAGACCAAATGACTTTATCAAGTACTCATACAAACCATACCTTCTCCTAAATTCCCTATGAGGAATGTATGAAGGACTCACTCTAAACAGGTGATAACGTAATATCAATTCTATCTTAGAGAACACTCTCCCTAAGCCATCTGATTTTTTTTTTGTATTTCTGAAAAACCAATTTCATGAGGGTGAAGTGGGAACCCGTACAGCATATTACACCCCAAAAAACCTTAGAGAATATCAAACCACATTCAAAATAAATTTCAAATTTTCAAAATTCTAAATACCAAATTACAAATGCACCATAAGTGATGGTTCACTACATCAATCCTAGTGCCACACTGAGCCTAAACTCACCTGCATCATTGCGTCAATCCATCTTCTACTAAAGTCGACCATCCTCCAAATCACATTTTTTTTTTGCAACCCATCAGAAATAGTTGATGATACTATCATGAATACATCATAACACCATCAATGACACAAATCTAACACTGGTGAGACACCAACAAATCATCCCACCACCAAAAACTGACAATGAAAAAAAATATCCAAATCCAAAACCATAACCATAACAACACAAAGAATATGACTAACACACAACCAAATACACACAAACCATATCACCGCCATTTTCATCAACACTTTCACTCCTAGAGCCACCATTTTTATCCATAAAGTTAACTAAAGGAACATCACTAGGCCATAACATCTTAAAGATATGAAGAAAAAACATAGAAATAACCATACAGGCCACCATATTCACTGTCATCAAGAACTGCACCAACCCGAAATGAAACACAATAAAAACTACATACCAAAAAAATGGTGCTTCATCTTCTCTATATATAGACCAGTGCACCTAATGAAGATCTTAGTCAAACCATCAACACCATAGGAGTATCAAAAAATAGGGGAAGGAGACTAGATGTGGGTCACACTCCTAGGACATTGATGATGACTCAACCAGCACAACCCAAACCACCTTGAATAAATCAGCACACTAGGCCAAGATGGGGTCTGAAATGTATAAATTAGGAAATAAGAGCAGAGGAAGAACCAACGAAGGCATCAACATAGAGATACAAACAAAAAATAAATACAAGAGAAAAAACTGAAATAACTGGACACTCAGACCTCTCACCATACTAATCTTCCATAAGAACCATCATTTCAGACCATGAATGGGGTATAGTGCAAAGGGAAGAGAAAAAATAGCAGAGGGGACATGAGGGACATGACACAAAAAACCCCCAGATAAGAACCAAAGACCATAATGGAAGAAAACCTATGGCATTTCTTGGAAAATAAATGGGACCAGTGAGTAGATCCATTAGAAGTAATGAGTGAGGAGGGGAGATGGAGGAAAGGGGGACACAACATTGAAGAAGCAACACTCAGACCTCCCCCCTTAAAATTGCTACTACAAAAAAGCCCTATCTCGATAGTGGGGAGGGGTAGATTCCACTCATGGGCTTCTTCTCTTAGAGTACACTCTGTATTCTCTAAGTTAATCGAAAAATTATTCTATGTGGATGAGTGAATATCAGTTATTTCCCATCACTTAGTTTAGTTTTTGATATTTTACACATAACCTCAAAGAGACATGCATATTTATAGTGAATAAGACTATATCATTATAAGGGTATGTACTTGGTTATATAAACCCATTTACCTCAATGTCCTATAACTAATACTTTATCTCACAAATCTCTAAATGATCCATCTGATAATGTAGAATAGAAATAGGCTTCCCTCGTAGAATGATCTTGATAGTAAACTCAATCGATTGTTTAGGTGGAAATCCCATGAAATCATCCAAGAAGGCATATTGAAAGTAATAAAAAATTTAAGGAAAAACATCCTACTTAATTTACCCATCATCCAATTCCAAACCAACAATTTAGGTTGAAACCCTACCCAACTGATGATGGTTAGGTTCTATGTGATCCAATTACAAGTCTCGTTCTCTAAAATAGAAATAACTACCACCCAATAGAGATTAAAAAGACACACATCCATGATAACAGTCAATATGGTCCTGATACAATACTTACCAATCCATACCAAGGATCAAGTTTAAGTCATTCATCTCTAATATAAATATTTCTTATATGAAGTAGAGACTAACTCACTTATCCTTCACAATGCGTTGCTTGGTATTGGCACAACCCCATGGTCCATAGAATAAAACATCAGGAGATGCAAGAGACTGGTGAACAATCATACTATCATTCTCCACACTTGGAGTGAAGGTAATACTGTTGTTGATTTCTTGGCTTCTAAGGAGACCATTAGTGAGCTAATCTCCATCTTTTCTAGTCTTGGTTCTTTTCCTTCCGATGGGGTTCACTTTGTACAAGTTGATGCTCTCATTCTTCACTACTATAGACCTTTGTGAGTCCTCATCCTCTGGTAGTTGTGTCTTGTACTTTGTTTTATTTTATTTTAAATAAATCAATAAAAATTCATTGGTGTTTAGTCACTAATCACAAGGTCACATTCCCTACATCAATGAATACCCTTTTATAACACCGCTAGAGTCATTTCAATCAACATTTCTCCATATAAATACTCTATAGATAAAGTCATTCCATCCATGAACTAAGAATAAATACATGAACTTGATTCTATTTTATCAAATAAGGTGGTAACTAAATTAGAAACCAATAAAATTAAACCTCAAATAGTAGAGGGCCCAATATCCTGGTTAGTAGGGATATGTTGAATACTATACAACTAGTTTGTGCCTTGAACCTAATACCCAACCTATATCCCCTATGATGTACCACTCTATGGGTGATATTATCCCCACCCTAGAGCATAATTTACTCCTCCCTAACCCAAATAACCGATGGATCTACAACCACCAGCTTTATTTGTCACCCTTGATCCAACCCTAGAGCCATGTCATAATCCACTATCACATGAACACTGTTGGATTTTCCAATAGAACCACCATAGGTGTCCCATACTCCCACATTCCCACCACTCAATAAGTGATCAATTACGTTGGGTATGAATATGACCAGACCTGCCACACTGATAGCACTACACAGAACAAGTTCCTTGAGGAGGAAGAGATAAACTTTTTCCCAAGCTACCATAATGACCACCAATCTAGAATAAACTATCAAAGGGGTGCATATTTGTAACATAATATTAACTCCCAAAAGAAACCTCCATCCATAATCCTCTACCCTTGACCATGTTTCTCTCAATAATAATATCATAGTTCACAACCTTTGTAAAATATTACAAGAGGAATACATTCACCTAAAATCAAATCTCATTCTCCATCTCATCCTTAAAATATATCACTTTGGCTATCTCATCCCCTTCTAGTATCAGGAAAAAAACATTAAATATTCATGAAGTGATCAAAATAATTCATCACTAGCATACCTCCATGTGTGAGGTGTATAAGATCCCTAGTCATGTCTACCCTCAGTGTCTCTGAGAATAATTGATCAAGAAATTTGGTCTGAAAATTATTCTAGGGAAAACCTAGATACTAGTATTCTTGTACTAAAATTTCCCACATGTTATTTATTGGTCCTAATAACATATAAAATTATAGCTTCTCCCTCCTCTCAGGTGTTGTCTCCAAGTGATCAAAAATCATCTACATGGACTCTACCAAGATCTTATCTTTCTATGAACTTATCTCCCCTATAAAAAATGGGTGACACTACATCTAAAACTCTTTGGTCATATCAAATATCATAGATACAACCCATAAACCTCTCTCTTCATCAACAACATAACTCAAAAAAATCTATCTGAAATCTGAACATCCATCGCCTTCCCTTGATCTATAAGAGGGTTTGGTCCAATTTCCAGTGGGGTTTACTTTCCCCTATATCATTGATTCTCCACATGTGGTCTCTGTAGTGGCATGTCTCTATTATTACAAACATGTGCATCAAAACACATTTCTATAATATCTTTCAATATCAAATTCTAGGGAAAGTAATAATAAGTATAACATCATGCTATTATTTATAAATCATTTAATAAAACATTTTAATTAAGGTGATATATTTATGTAACATCCTGAAAATTTATTTTATAAGAATAATAATCTTAATAGCTTTCTTAATATGCATCACTGAGATTTAATAGAATTGATATATATTATAAAAATATAATTATTTAAATGTGACCACTATAACATAGTCTTTGAGTTGGAGGGTATGAATATTAGTAACTACATTATAAAATATATGTATAACAGTCCTACTCAATATAAATTTATTGATTAATTCCTAGTAAATAATCACTCAATTTTTAGTAAAGTCATTTTATGCTTTAGAAATTCATTTTATTCAAAAATTATTTTTATTGTATTTTGTGCATAGAAATTATAATTAATTTATATAAATTTTATAAATTTTGTTTTATTAAATATGAATAATTTTTAAAATTAGTATATCAGAATTCACTTATGGTTAATTTTTTAATTTTTTTTGAAATGATTGATTTTTCAGTGAATTGTGAAAAATTCCGATTTTTCAAATATTAACATTACTTTTCATAAAATCAAGTACTTTAAGTACCATTATATTTTGTATTTGGTATTAAAGTTACATATGATCCATTTGACTTATAATAATCTAATTAATTCCATTTTAATTGTAAATATTCATGATTTTGATATAAGTTAATTTTTATACTTAAAACGCATTTTTCTAAAAACTGTTTTTCATTACGTTTTACGTATTTATATGAAAATTTATTTATACCAATTTTAGAGATTAAATATTAAAAATTAATACCCTATTTGGAATTATAAATGTCAAACTTCTTAAATAGGGCCCTTTTATTTTTTGTCCTTATGAATAGTAATAGTGAAATGTTTATCACCTCGATAAAACATGGTTAAACCCATGAGATTGGGTCTCAAAATTAACCCAACACTTTCCCTTATTTGTTTTTATAGAATAAATACAACTATGTACATCCCAAATTCTAATATATGGCATTTTTCTTCCATTATCCCTTGATAAATCAATATATATTATTTTAAGTAATGAAATTTCCAAAATATCACTCTCTTGAATTTAATGTTAGGAATTTTTTTTAGTTAGAAAAAAGAGTATAAGTTTGGTTCTAAAAATTTATTTGAAATAATAATTAATTGTCTTATCATGTTAATTTATTTATAATTTTTAGTGATTGAATAATTACCTAAAATTATTACGCAATACCAACATGGTATTTATTCAATTAATAGATAAATAAAACAAATGGTGTTAAACATAATAATAGTAATAAAAATTCGATGAATTATTATGTTCCAAAAATTATGTAGATAAATATGATATGTTAGGGAACTATGAAAGGTTTATATTCCAATTCCATAACTATCTTAATGACTTTAATGTCAAAGTAAATGAATAGTATTCAAAATGACATTAATGATATTTTATGAAAAATAATATATTATTAAATTTTTAAAAATCATAAAAATATTGAAATAGGAAAATTATGGTGATAAATGGACTAAAATTTCATCCCTTAGACATTTATGAGATAATTTTTAACTTATAAGTAAAATTATTTCCCTTTAATATTGAAAAATTAGTTACCACCGTTAAGGTTAAAATTGGTTAACGAATCTATTAAACCAAATGATAAGGTTTAAAATGGCACAAAGACCTATATAAAATTAATTATATGAGTATATTTACAAATTATCCTATTTTTAATCGAATATCTATCCATTTGGGATCATTTTTTCTTGATAATGAATTAATTATATTTTAATCTTTTTAGTAATTCAATGTGTGTCCCTTACCTCCCTTATAAAAGGACACCCCTTCTATCTTTTCATTACACCACATTGAGCAATATATATTGATCAAAAACTTTCCAATTATCTTCTAAAATTCATTATCCATGAATTACATGTGTTTTACTTCTTAAAATACCATCTGAAGGATCATTAAGAAGGGATCTAAAGGAGGCATATCAAAGAATAGGTAATCATCTTACCCAGCCTCTTTCAATTTATTTCTTCTTCTACCTCCTATAAATTTATGGTATTCATCATAAAATAATATCTTCAATATCCTAAATATACTTAAACATAATTATGATTATTTAACTACCATTATCCACCCTATATTCCATCAAATGGGAAGTGAAAGTGTCACTCATGCTTACGTATGGACTACCACCTCCACACAGAAATACAATTCATTTTATATCACCATCTTTTATATAGTATTATTATGATGATTTTAAAGTTTATATATGATATTTATGACATAATTATTCTTCTTGAATTATAATTTCATATATACCTTTTTACCTTCCAATCCATTGGAAAATGATAAATTCACTCATGCATACGTGTGGAACACTATCACCACAAAGCGATGTGATTCATTTTTCAATTCCAAAAACTTATATCGTATGCCAATGTTATGCTCTCATGGATCATATTCTTTGATTCCTTTAAGATTCGTGTCTTATAAACTACCAATCCTTTTTTCATGACTCAAGATTATGATCTATGATATGTAGGGTATGGTTTTCAAATGTTATGATACCCTTATATTCATGTCATGTTTATGTGGTCATTTAAATATCCATTGTTTACCCTTACTGAGAATTAGAGCTCACCCTTTATTATATTTCCTTTCCCCAAGTTATTAATAAGATTAAATATTTATATATGAAAGGTATGGGTTTCTATACTTGGTATCAGAGAAAGGTTTGGTTACTTTTGGAAACTAGGATGAGAAAACTTTAGGGAGATCCCATAGGACAATGGATGGGACAATTAGGATTCATGTTAATGGTGAATATGATAGACAATGGAATGATTTTCCTCATGAGAAAATAAATTAATTGGGAACTAGATGGGAAAACCTTGTGATTATGCCTAATCATCTATCATGATATATGATTAACAATGTAAACTTAGGTGTGTTTCCTAAAACATCAAATAATATGAATATGTACTTTTATGAAAGATCAAGTGTTAATGACCCTAGAAGAAAGAATGTTTAATTTTATTCATATCAAGAATGGATGAAGAAGCATCCATGAGAATGTCTTAGAGGAATATGAATATGTTTTCTATGTATAAATGAAGGTCGTAGAGAAATTAATTACTGGGGAATTTAATGTGTGGGGAACTTGGGAATTATCTGATTCAATGCCCTAATCCAAGGGTTAACTTCTATACCTAGGAATGACCTATGTTATTCCAACCATTGATGTAAAAGGATTTAAGTGTGTATGTATTAGGATTCAAGAATTATGTTATAGAATTTTTATATCAATGATATTCTAGTTATAAAAACCGTGAAACATCTAAGTATTTTTTTCACAATAGTTTTTCTATAAGTATTTGAAATTATTTATTTAATGGTAGTTATAACTAATAAAAGTGATTTAGTGTTAAGGGTATATTTTTTAAGAACACGTGATTGGGGGAAAGATAACACTTAAGATGTGCCTAATTTTGAGTTAATAATATTTAGTTGTGATAAAGAGATGATTGATATAGATAAAGTAAATGGGATATTATTGGTTTCCTTGAAATTGGTTAGTAATTTGAGGAAAAAGTTATTTAGGTCATCTTTGATAAAGTTTATTACATTTTTTTATTTATGGAATATATTCAATAGTTTGTGATTTTATTTTAGAAATTAGGATAGTGTTAATTTTTGGAAGCATATACTTTTCCATTGAGGTCTTATGATGATTCAAGTTAATATTATGTTTTAATAGACTCAATATATTCACATGATTGATATGTGACATTATTATCTACTTTATGTTTTATGGGGATAAATGTTAAAGTTGATCTAAAAATATATATATATGCGATCAAATCATTCTGATTTCTTGGTTTTTAATTTTATCAATCATATTTTGGAGGAGCCTTGAGATTAACTATTTATTAAATGTATTAAGTTGAACTTTGGGTGTTATTGTATAGGTTTTAGATATTAATGTATTGTATTTATACATATTGGATAACTTTTACTAACCATTTTAGTTTTGATAATAACTAGATATATAAGGAATGATATATATTTCTTTTATGGATCTTATGATCCATTAAAATTTAATTTTAGTGCTTCAAGCATGAAAATTTTGTCTTGAATATTCATTTCTTAGAGTAAGAGGTGAAGTAAAAATTATTAAAACACAACCAATGGATGAAATTATGATTATTAAATGGAAATAAATCAAGTAAGTACATTTTATCATGTTCTCTATCTTGAAAGTAAAATAATTCCCTAAACTTTAGGAAAAGGATGTTGAAATTAAAATATTATAATTTTACATTCCTTTCAGATGAATCAATGGTCTTTTCACCCATCATAGATTTATGGTTTTATGGTTTTTACCTTTCTCATAACCGCATTCTATATCACACTCTATTGGTCCTTCGATGCTGGATTTCTCTTCCATGTATATAATTTAACTTTTGAAAAAAAATCTGCTTAATTGGGAACATGATTATTTTTTATTTCTGGTAACCTTTATGTTTCTAATTCTTAATTTTTTAAATAAGTTTTATTATCCCTCTATTCGATGTGGGTTTTCAATAAAGGTATTTTCAAATATTGAACCCTTGATGACTGAGATAAAATTGTGAGGGTAAAATTTATTTAAGTGGGGAGGATATAATACCCTAAAAGTATATTATAAAAGAATAATAATCTCGATAGCTTTCTTAACATGTAACACTAATCTTTAAGAGAATTGAGATATATTATAAAAGTATTATTATTTAAATGTAACCACTATAACATACACGTTGAGTTGGAAAGTATGAATATGAGTAACCAAATTATGAAATATGTATGTATATATATATATATAATTGTCTTACTCAATACAAATTTATTGACTAATTTTAGGAAATAAGCACTCATTTTTTAGTAATGTAATTTTATGCTTCAAAATGGAATTTTATTTAAAAATGATTTTTATTGCATTTTTGTGCGTGGAAATAATAATTAATTTTTTTACATTATTATATTTTTTTAGAAAATAAAAATCTTTTTTGAAATCACCATATTATAATTCACTTATGGTGAAATTTTGTGATTTTCATGAAATGATTGATTTTTCAATGAATAGTGAAAAATACCTATTTTTCAAATATTGTCATTTCTCTTCATTAAATCAAGTAATCTAAAAGTACCATTATATTTTTAATTTGTTATTAAAGTGGTATAAGATCTATTTGATTCATAATAATCTAATTAATTCCATTTGAATCAACAATATTCATGATTTTGAAAGAATTTAATTTTTTTACTTCAAAACACATTTTTCTAAAAACTTTTTTTCATTGCGCTTTATGAAATTATATTAAAATTGATTTATACCACTTATGGAGATTTAATATTGAAAAAAGGATACCATATTTTGAATCAGGAGGTTCAAATATGATAAATAGCTCCATTTTATTTTTTTTCATTAGGAATAGTAATAATGATAAATATTTATCACCACAATAAGGGTAAAATGTGTAAAAAAAGGTTAAAACCATAAAATAAGGTCTCAAAATCAACCCAAAACTATCCCTTATTTTATTTAATGGAATAAATTTGACCTTAAACATCCCAAATTCAAATATTTTTCTTTTTGTTTCCATTTTTCCTTGATAATGAAATCTATATTATTTTTAAGTAAAGAAAATTTCAAAATATCACTCTCTTGACTTTAATGTTTCTAATTTTTATCATAAGGATAAAAGGAGGATAATTTTATATATAAATTTTTATTTTAAATAAGAATTAATTTTTTATCTTGGTAATTTATTTATAATTTTTAGTTATTGAATAATTACCTTAAATGTTTACACAACACCGACACAATATTTATTCAATTAATAGAAAAATTAAATAAATAGTATTAAAAATTTTAAAAGTAACACAATTTGGGTGAATTATTGTGTTCCATAAATTTTTAATATAAATATAACATGCTAGGTATGTGTGAAATATTTATATTTGAATTCCATGACTATATTTATGGATTTAAAATCGAAGTAAATGAATTGTATCAGGAATGAAATTACTGATATTTTATGAGAAATAATATTTTATTAAATTATTAAAAAATAATAAAACATTTAAATAGGACAATTATGATGATAAATAGTATGAAATATCATCCCTTATCCATTTATGATCTAATTTTAAACTTATAAGTAAAATTATAACACTTTAAAATAGAATAAGTCAATATTGCAGTTAAGTTTAAAATCAGTTAACCAAGGGGTTAAATGAAAAGATAAGGTTTAAAATGTGACAAAAACCTATCTAAATTTCATAGTATGAGTATATTTAGACCTTAAACTCTTTATCTTAAAATCTTAGTCCATTTGGAATCATTTATCTTGAGAATACTTAATTATATTTTAATCTTTTTTGCAATTCCAAGTGTATCATTTCCCTCCATTATAAATGGACACCCCTTATCTATTCTAGTTACACCACTTTGATCCATATATCTTGAAAAAAACAATAAAATTGTCTTATAAAATTCCCTATACATGATTTATAGGTTTTGGAATTATTTAAATACCCTTATATGGATCCTTAATAAAGGATCTAAATGAGCCCTACCAAAGAAGAGGTAATCGTGTTACCCGAAATCTTGAAATTTATGTCTTCTTCTACCTCCTCTAAATATTTATTAATAATTATAAAATAATAACTTAAGTATCATAAATATAATTAAATTTTATAATTATTATGTAACCACCTATATCCACCCTCTATTATATCAAATCGGAAGTGAAAGTATCGCTCATGCATAAGTGTGGACTATCGCCTGTACGTTGCGATGCAATTCATTTTCTATCACCATATTTAATGGATGGTTATTTGGATGGGTTTACAGTTTATATATGATATTTATTTCATAATTATTATTCTAGAATTATAATATCATATCTACTGTCTTACCTTTTGACCAGTTGTAAAATGATAACATCATTTGTGCATACACGTAAACTATCACCTCCACAAAGTGATGTGAGTTGTTTTTTGATATTTATTTACATGGATGGTAATAATGATAAATTTAAGAAATATATATGATATATATTATATATTAATGATTCTGTAATGGTGATTTATTATTTAAATTTCTTTAGATCCCCAGGTTGGATTGACCACTGAGAGTGGGGGTGAGTGAGTGGTTTACTTTTTAAAAATTATTTCTTTTGAATTCAACCTCTTTAACTTGTTAATGTTCTAAATACACTTTATAGAATATCTCATACTCACCTTGTGTATATAAGTAAAATAATAGAGGGTAGAACATGATATTTAAAAGGTTCAGTAATGAAAGGCATACTCCTTGCCATGTTGGTTAGACACCCCAACATGGATTCTCTCCACTATCTCCATAAGTGAATACAACTAGTTAGACACCCCAGTTATAGTCTCTCCACAATTGTTTATAAACCCCAACTACAAGATTCCTCTTCAGTGTTGATCCAATTCTAGAAAGATCTTCTTCATAGATAGTCTTCCTTCACAATAAAGTTGGATGCCCATTTTCTTGTGTAAAATTCTTCAAGGTCTTCATGAGATGTCTTGAACAATATTGTTAGCCTCAAAACTCCTTTCAGATCTTGAATGATATGAATTCTCTTCTTCAATTGTTCAGGTAAATGTAATAACCTTCTTCAAGAATTATCCAGCTTTATATCCCTCTCAAAATTATTCAAAGGATATTTCAAAGTTTTATATACTTTTCTCATCACTTGCATGCACAAATTTATACATAATAATGTGGTGCATGGGGATCTCAATTATTCTATGATTTAAAATCCTCATCAATTTTTCATTTTAAACCATTCATTTAAATCCTTATTTATATATTTTTTATAAATAAAAACATTTATTTTTCCTCATTCAAATAGCAATACCTGAAGACTCTGAGGTATTATATTTCTCATTTTGAATACCCCATAATTTATGGGTATTATATTTCTCATATTTGAAATACAAGAATGAAACTATTGGGTATTTTCTTCTCTATGCAGTGTATCTCAAATACCCGAAGGGTTAAGGTATTTGCATTCTTATTCAAATGTGGCTATGTGATCACCCACATCTCATCATGCATGCATGCATCTCATCGTCATGGAATCTCAGTATCACTTGAATACTCAGGCTCTTAATTCTTCACATGATATAAGTGAATACCACATTCTCCTCCTATAAATAATCAAAGACTTAGACCAAGCTATTTATTGACACAGATTATTCCCTTTTTGAATACCCAAGGAATAACTCATCATCATGGACTCTTCAATTTATGCATCGTGCATGAATTCTCATGTATAAATATCACAACCACTGGATTATCAGATTTTCCATGTTTATAGCTTCCATGGAACTCCTTTCCATTTTCATTTAGTCTACATGCATGAAAATGTAACTAAATTCATATCCATTCATCTTAGATGTACCTCATGTATTTATCATGTATTAATTTTTTCTGGTGGCTCTACATCACTTCATGTGATCATCATATCTCAACTACATTGATACATGCACAACAGATGCATGAAAACCACGTGCATGGTGTATCTCAGACTCGCCTGAATCATAGGATATCAGCGTGGCCTTAAACTTGATCTTTGGACATTCGGCCATGAGTTCCATGACTCATCAATGGTAGAAGATCCATGCTTCAAACACCCTAGATTTTCAGTGGAATAATTCAATCACCCCAACAAGATCGGACAACACAAATCAGCGTGATCAGGCGAAATTGGAAATATCCAACTATTTAAAGGTATATGAACAGTGTTTACACCACGTTTATCCCACATTGAATCTTACATGTTTCATACCTTTAGTATATTAATAAACCACTTCCTTTAAGTGACCATAAGAGAGTACAAGGTTTGCTCACAGGCACTGCCTTACCACACTATCGCCCTGGAAACGCGGCCATCTCCCTTTACGGGCCTACACATGGGTCCATCTGCTTTCTCACCTCTATGTGTGATCCTATGGGAATTATACATGGTCCCACCCCCTTTTACTCCATGAGTTTTATGTGGGATTATTCCCCCATGCGGTCGAGGTCCTACTCCCACATGTGTGGGGTTGAGTTGGACCATGTGAATCACATGGTTGGTCATCTTTTTTCCAAGACAACCACTAAAAATAACACTTAGAAGTATTTAAGTAAATAAATAATATTCAATAAATTCTCACATAAAATCCTTCATGTATATATAATATGTTTTTTCATGAAATTATTAACTTCTTATTCATGAAAATAAACATTTTCATGGACAATATTCTTCACTTCATGAAAAAAATCATTTGCATGGTCTTCCACTTGTTGTATCCAATGTGAAAACTCCATAGAAAATGTGTTTAACATTTAAGATCACTTCAATAATAATCACATTAAATTGTATGGAGAATTTTACAAGCATTAAATCATGTTTATTGATAATAAATTCAACAATAATCCCAATATTTTCTTTCATTTCATCTGTTGAAAAGTTAAAACACCATTCATGCGTATATATAACCTACCCGTCTCCATGAACACTGAAATTCATTTTTTCATCTCTAATTTTTATGTATGAATATAAATATATATATATATATAATATATATTATATTTATATTATGATTTACATTATAGAGATAATGGGACCATGATCAAAGTATAATGACTAAATCTACCGAATTGAAATTATCCTGAAAAACAAAATAGTTAACAACCGAAAATGATGATTTTAATAAGGAATTATTAATAAAAGGATGTTAAATTGTTATAAGTCAGTAATATAAGATATTATAAGTATTTACATGATTATAGTATAGAATTATAATAAATTTTAATTTATTATATAGGAGGATAGAGTTCTTTCGAAGCAAGCCGAACTTGAGGTAAGGGTTTCTTATCTCAAAAATCCTTTCTTTAAGACACATGTTATGTTATGTACATATATTATTTTATGAGGAGTATATACAGACTCATTTACATGTTATATCATGAATAATATTATTTTAAAGATATTTAAAGTTTTATTTGATGTTATTCTTTCATGAGCCTTATGATTCTAAAGTTGCTAAAACGGTAAGGGATTTGTGTCACAATCTTAATGTTTATTGAGATTATTTATAATTAAGCTTATAATGTTTAAATATTATGATATAACTATAAAAAAACTCATTAATTTTATTCTCCTCCAGCTATTTCTAAATACTACATGTTTTCCTTTCATTTTCCTCTCTTTAAGTATTCAAGAGACTGAAATAATATTTTTAAGGATAATCGACTATATTTATTTCTTTGTTCAAATATCCTTTTTAATCCATATTCATGTTTCCTAAAAATGATTTCAATAATGTTTTACTATTCTCCTATGATTTTTTAAAATTAATTTTTAACCATTCTTTAATTTTTAAAAACTGGTTTAAAAGGAATCTTCTTAGAATTTTCTAAATGAGGTACTATTAACTTTTTATAGAAAATGTGAAAAGAATATTTGTTTTAATGTACATGAAATGAATGGAATTTCCTACTATCCTACCCACTTAATGAATTCAAGATTACTTTATAAGTTTCCAAACTTATTTTCAAAGAAAATTTTTTCTTTAATATTTTGGGAAATTTTTAAATTTTAAATAAGTTATTTCAAAATGATAAGGGTATTTTCCTCGAGAAATGTTCCAGTGATATTTTAAAGGATTTTTTCATCTTTGATAACATACTTTGATGTTACTTATGATTTACTGGGAACATGATCCAATGATACCATCAACTTTTATTATTTGGATGGATTATGATGATGATTTAAGGATGATTCTATGAAACTTGTTTCTTTCCCACAATTTAATTAAGACATGATGAAGCCTTTATGAAGCTTATTTCTTTTCCATGGGGTTTTCTAGGATGCTATGATGAAATATTTATGAAACTCATTTCCTTTCCATGAGTTATGAAATAATGAATTTTTTATGATCTTATGACACACATATATATGATTTTCATTATGTGATGTGTGGGACCAAAATTATATAACCCTCTAATGCATTGGGTAAAGACTGATATCTCATTAGAAAATAAGGAATTGAAGGGGAGTGAACCCAGTTCGCTAAGAGACTCTATGTACTTTAATAGTATTAGGAGTGAACATTGACTTAGGATATCATGGAATGGGGAGTGAACCCAATCCACAATGATAGTCTTGGAAATGATACCTGACTATGGAAATGGTTTCCCATGCTTATGTGTATGGCATAAACATATGACTTGTGCCAATGTTATGATCTCATGGCTCGTGTTCTTCGGTTCCTTTATGATTCATGTCTTATAAACTGCCAAACCTTATGTGATGACTCAAATTTATGATCTATGATACACATAGTATGTTTGTTATGATACCTTTATATTCATGTTATGTGTAAGTGATCATTGATATCTCCCTTGTTCACCCTTACTGAGACTTAGATCTCACTCTTTCTTATGTTTCCTTTCCCTAGGTTATAAAGAAATGTTTTAAGTATGATATGTCTAAGTAGGGTTCTATCTATAAAGCACTTAGTGGGAGATGATGTAGAAATATTATGAATGAGTTGTTTATGTTTCGAAAGAAAATAAACCTATACGGTTCTGGCATGGATCATAATGTTATGAAATGAATATTCCTCAAATAAGATGAAATATTTATATATGAAATTTATTTGTCTCTATACTTTTATCCCATCAATACATACATTGGGTCATAATAATATACATAGGATCCACATTGTCTCATTTTTTTATTTCACTTTTAATAATCGTTTCATATTTAGGGCTTTGTTAAATGAAATTTCAATCATAAATTATAGAGGAAAATACTTTATAAGTTGTAAGTAGAATTTTATTTAATTGGAATCTATTATTATCTAGAATAAGTAACCACAAATAAAAAATTTAAACCATTATAGAATTGATAAGATAAGATGCCACCATCTAGCTATATGGGAAAATTACATATAAGTTGATGCAGACATTTAAAATAATCGATCCATGTTTCATAAACAAATACAAATAATAAGAAATAATATAAATGGATGATGAATCCTATGTTCCTGATATGATGCATGAACACAATAATTCTTGTCATTCCATCTAATAGTGCAAATCCCATAAATCGTACATCTGAAATCAAGTCCATCACACTAGGTGAAATCGCTCAATTATAAAAGTGAAAACCAGTAATAACAATCTCATCCCTGGTAACTTGGACTTCCCTCATATGTGGGTTATCTCTTTCTCAAAATAGGTTCCATACTGAGTTCCAACTACATCCTACCTCTAGTCTACCATGACCAAATAGTAAGTCAAATTATAGAATGCTCTAATACCACTTTGGAATGTCCCCGATCTAAGACAACTTTTGGATTGAGTCATTATGTGACCTTAGGAGTGCCTCCCCATACACCTGATAACTCTGATTAGCAGTGAGGTTCTATGGTTTGTTTGTGGGGAGACTATAATCTCATATTAGTGTGAAATAATAGTGGAAATAATAACAATTCCCTACACTAGAAAAGGAAAGGTATAAACATCATGACAAGTGACAATACACTACAAAAAAACAGGGTTTTATCAGCATTAAAAAAGCCTTTATCGGTGCTAAAAAAACATTGATAATCGAGGCGCTATTGAAATGGGGTCCATTTTATTAGTTCTAAATTTTTTTTGATAAAGGCCCTTATTATTAGTGCTAAAAAAACTGATAAAAGTCAAAAAAAATTAAAAAATTGACTATAAATTGGAGGGTAGATCCAGCCCCTTTTAACAGCGCTTGACCCCCCTTTCAATAGCACTAGAAAGCCCCACCCACGTGTGCCCCCACCTCCCATTTAACAACGCTATACACACACACCCCATCCTTTAATAGTGTTACCCCCCCCCCCTCACCTGCCCATGCACCACTACAACTAGTTGGATTCGAACCCGAGACCTCTCCCTTATGCGCTAGCACCTTTACCACTCGCTCATCTTATTTTGTTCTCCATTTAATGATATATATATATATTTATATATATATATTTATATATATATATATATTTATATAGTTATATTTATTCGTATATTAATATAGATTTATATTAATATATATATTTATATTTAGTTATATTTTTTTATTCGTATATTTATTCATATAGAAATATATATTTATAAGACTAGTTTTAAATACATTTATAAAATATGTTTTTTGTGTGTGTTTATAAATAAATAAATACATACATACATATATACAACATACATACACATATATATATTATATATGTGTGTATCTATAATTATAATTATACATATTTATATATATTTACATATATTATATATTCATATGTATATTCATATGTTAGAATATATTGATAATATATATCATTTTTTTAATACAAACACACACTAATACACACACACATTATATAGGTATATAAATATTCATATATTTATATTTTAAATAAAATGTATATTAGTTTTTATTTATATGGGGCTTATATATTGAGAAATATATTTTATATGTAAATATGTTTAATTATTTATTTATAAAATTAAATTTTTATGTGTGAATATATAAATAATATGTATATTTTGTTATATATTTGATTATAAATAATAGTACATTATAAAAAATGATAAAATTTTAGAGCCATAATATCATTATGAATGTAATCTCTGAGAATAAATTCAGTCCCCACTGAAAAGGGGGGAAAAGACATCCTTAAACGAGGCTGAAATTCCATCGAATGTTAAAAAATTTGGGTATCCTGACTAAAAACTCGGTTTTGGAGGACTTATGTATAATGTATCATAAATTACATGTATTTTTTTAATTATATGGAATTATTCTGAGACCATACGCTTTGACGGCACGTGATTTTGAAGCTCGGTGAGTCCGAAACGGAATTTTGAACTTTTTGAAAGTACGCTTAAGTAAACGTGTGAGCAGGTTTTTATAACTTTTGTACCAGTTCTTGGATCAAAAATATAAGGGCACCGTTGAATTTAGAATGCCAGGATTCGCTAATAAAGGACTTAACTTCATCTAGTAAGGGCCGAACACAAAAGTTAATTTTCAGACTTTTCGAAAAATAATAAAATAACTTTAAAACGTTATTCTATTTTTCTTTCTCATATGTTGAGCATCGGACGGTGATGCTACGGTGAAGTGACGAGTCACATTAATGAGGCTCATTAATGGCTTGTTAACTAGAAGCGTAATGATGCTTTAATGATGAGTAACAGCGACGTTGTTTCATAAATTAAACAGTGTAACGACATGACGTCGCAGCGTAACAGAAACTTTGCAATGTGTTTTCCTTTTATTTTGGTTGACGCATTGGTGTAATGAGGAATTAAACTGCGAGGATTCTCTGAAGAACCTCTGATGAACTTCCTCTCCAATGAAGAATGAAAAACGCCAACGAACGTCAAACATCTTCAACGCACCTTGAAGAATAGAGTTGGAAGCGACGAACGACGTCGACGTTATGAAACCTCAAGGATGTAATGTTGTGGCAAAGAATGACAAAGAGGTAGGGGTTTAATTTGTGAAATTTCTTCCCCATTCTTATTCTAGAAATGAAAAATGTAGATCAACCCATGAACACGTTGATCCGTGAATCGTGTGTTTATGCGGGAGGGTAACTTTTTTGGGATTTTCTTTAATCGGGGTTGAAATTATCATTTGTTGATTGGACTAAAATCCCCGGACCTCCCATGATTATAAACTTATAACGCGGAGGCCTCAGGCTGACACGAACAAGGCCCGAGTCCCTCCGCTGCATGGGTTCTTTGTGGCCAAACATCTGAATCGATGACAAGATGGGTTTGAGACCTTTGTGGTAAAGAGAACGTTCCCCGGAGACTGTAGGTGCTGACAGAATGGAAAACGGACCACTGGAGCAACTCTGGTGGCCCGCTGAAGGAACCTTCAGCACACCTCAATGATAGGAGGTTGTAGTCGGTTGGCCGCAGCAGCAGTGGGGTGACGCGGCACTAGGCGGGTGCCACGTGGAGAGGTGGCCCACGTCCGGGCCACTCGGAAGAGCTGGAAACCATGGTCGTTTGACCGTGGCAGGAGGAAGTCCCCGCGTCCATGGGGCCAACAAGAATGGGACACGGTGGGCTGACATGTCCCCGGCGCGCACCACTGGCCACCCGTACGGCTGGTCTTTGGGCTGGCGAGCCACGCCCCCAACCAGCGGGCCGCACCCTCAGCCAGCAAGTAGGGCCGATCCCGCACCTAGCGGGTTGGTTCCGCTTTCGGCGGGTCGTACCCACGCCAATGGGCCAGACCCGCGCCCTTCAGGCCTGGCCGGACGAGACTGGGTCGCCGGCCGACCCGGCGGGCTGGACCCTCATCCAAATCGGGTCGGGCCCAGCGAATCCCTTTGGGCCTAGCCCACTGGTCAAGCCAGACCGGACCGACCCAAACCCGAACTGGGTCAGGTCGAGTCATTCAGAACTAAACTGGGGTATGTGGAACCCCCAGGTTGGGTTGGTCAGGTCAGTCAGACCGGGTTGGACCGGACCCAGACGCAACCGGCCCCTGTTTACTAAAATGATAATAACTTGCAAACCGGGCATTCGATTGATGAGATGTTTGTGACGTTGGGACCCTCTCGATGAGGCGGATCTTTTGGAATGCCCTAAGGAGGCTTTCATGGAATTTTAGATGTGATGAATGGCTTAAGGAGCAGTTCTCCTAGGCGCATTACGTACGGAACCCTACAGTTGGCTGAGACCTGAAGATTGCTGACTTTTGACTCTGTGTGAATCGACTATGGCCTAGTGGGAATCACTTCTGTGTGAATTTTTAGGCCAACTATGGGAATCACTTCTGTGTGTCTTCTCAGGCCCATGGTACACGACGAGGAGGAGTACCTCAGTTGGCCGAGATTAGTGGGAAGCACTTCTATGTGACTTTGCAGGCCCATAGTACGCGATGAGGAGGTGTACCTAAGCAGTCCAAGGTTAGTGGGAAGAACTTCTATGTGACTTGGCAGGCCCACTATACTTGATAGAGGAGGAGTTCTCCAGCAACTGAGGTGTTCGATGATGTGACTGATGATTCTTCTATCACTACCCTAAATGTATACCTATTGTGAGTTGTCTTGTGTTTCATGCTTTACTTTGAGGATTTTTGTGTGGTCTTTCCTTTTTGTTTTGGGGTCCCTACTGAGTATTTTGTTACTCACCCATTCACGGGCTTCTCCCACATGTGTTGTGTCTGGTGCAGACAAGCGACATTTCGATAAAGACTTTGGTGGACCAGGACCCATAGGTGCTCAGGGAGACAGGACCGATGGATGCTACGATGGTGGACTTGGTGGCCTAAGACCAGGTAGGGCCCAGTAGGATTGGGTGGATAGGATGTTCTACTTCGGATTCTAGTAGCTACACTACTCTCACGATCAGGTGGTGTTTTCCGCAGATGGCCATCAGAGTTTCCTTTTTGTACTTTGTTGTTTTTTATTTTTTGTTGGGTTTGTATTTTGGCCCACTTATATTAATTATACTTGTAATCAGATTTGTTTTAGTGATACTTGTTTCCTTTTTAGTGTGTGGGACTTTATTGGGAGTGTGTGTGTGTGTGTGTAGGTACTCAGGAAAATGCCTCCCACTTGCAGTTTGATGCCTTCGGCGCTAGTCGCTAGCCCCTGGCCTTTGGGAGGCGGGCTTGGGGTAGTCACAACATGGGCCCCAGGGGATGATTCATAACATTATGGGCCTTTTTTGGCCTCGAAAAACTTGACAAAGGGTTTCCCTCTATCATTAGTTCATATAGATCATCACAGGATTTGATTTGATATGTGGTAGAGCTCAAACGGGCACTCAGATCAAAAGTTATGGTCATTTGAAGTTTGAGTTACGTTTTCAACTTATTTTAGATATTTTATTAATTTTTTAATTTTTTGTGTCTTAAAATTTTTATTAAATGATTATTACTCAATAATAATTAGTAAATTATTAATTAATAATGTTTTTTAAAATATTTTATAAGTCATTTTCACTAAATATCTTATATATTAAGTGTAAATGTCTATTTATACTTATCTAAAACATATTTAAAAATATATATTATATTTATATCAATATAAATATATTTATATATTAATGTATTATTTTTAATGATTTTTTTTTGAAATATACCCTTTATTAGTGCTCACTGCCACAAATGCGGGCAAGGGAAATGCTCGGGTTTGATCAGTGCTAATCAGAAATCACTGATAAAAGGGGGGCTTTTATCAACGCTAGAAAAAATTGTTGATAAGTCTACCCTTTATCAGTGCTAAAAAAAGCACTGATAAAAAGGAGACTTTATCAGCGCTAATAATAGCACTGATAAAAGTTTTTAATAGAAAATATTATTAATTTATATAAAAATATTTTAATTATATTCAAAAATAATGTTTATATGTATACATTAAATAAAAAATGCATGTTTGTTATTTTTATTATGTTTATGTTTTATTTATGCTTATTATGTTTATTAGTTTTATGTTATATCTTTATTATATATTTATTATAATATATGTTTATAATATTATATATAAATACTTTTTAATATATATATATATACAAATACTTATTAAATATATATATTTTTAAATAAATTTATGTTTCCCAAGGAATGTATCAATTGATGCGTAATGGACATTCATATTCATCTCGTGAATATGTTCATTGTTTACCCTAATGTTGGCCATATATATTATAGTACTATACTTGGTGCATTCATTCATTTCCTATATATATGAAGCTTTATGTTCTCATAAATACTTAAAATCATGATAAATGTATTTAAATAAACAGTGAATGTATTTATTATATTTAAAAATATAAATATTTAGTTGTATATAATTATATAATTTTTAAATATATTATATATAATTATAATTATATATAACTAATTAAATATAAATATGTTTAAATAATTATAAAATTAAAAAATATTTTTTAAAATGATAAATATATATTTATGAATACCTTTTGAATATATTTATTTGTAAATATATGTCTTTAATGAATATATACATAGACACACACACACATACACACACACACATATATATTTAAATAATTAAGAAATTAAAATTAAAATGAATATATCAATTTATATATATATATAATTATATTTAATTATAATTATAATTATAAAATTATATACATATTTAATTATAATTTATACACAGACACAGACATATATATATATATATATATATTTAATTATAATTCAAATTATTAAATTATAATAAATATATTAATTATATATATTTATAAAACTATAAATGTAATAAATATACTGGTTATAATTTTATAATTATGAATAAATGGTATGTTTTATCATCGCTAATTAAAAAGTGTTGATAAATGTATGTTTTATCATCGCTAATTAAAAAGCGCTGATAAATGTATGTTTTATCAGCACTTTTCAATTTAGCGCTGATAAAACATACATTTATTAGTGCTTTTTACTAGCACTGATAAATGTTTTCCCCGATTTTATAAATGAACCCTAACTATGTCCTCTTCCTTCCGCACCCCCCAAGCTCTCGCGGAAGCCTAACGTTGTATCACCCGATCCTCCTCCTCCGCCACCGCGGCCGTCGACTTGTCCTCCTCCACCTCCTCCTTTATAGACTTCTCCTCCTTCTCTTCCTCCATTGTCGCTGCTGTGAATGCGTCCTCCTGCTCCTCCACCATCGTTACCACCTCCTACTCCTCCTCCACCACCATTGTCGCCTTCTTCTCCTCCTTTATCATCGCTACTGCCGATGTCATTGTCGTCACTGACTCTGCCACCTTTTTTTCCATTGTTGCTACCAGTAAGGGTACTCTCCCTTCTAGAGTAACTTCATTTCTTCTTATTCTTCTTGAAATAATAAAATCCACCATTGTTTGGTTTTTCTCTTGGTTTGGTTGTTCTAGATTTTTTTTCATATTTATTCTTAATGTTTTGTGATAAGATATTGTGGTATTTTGATTCATATTGAGTTTATAGGTGATTTTGGAGTCACTTTGATCTTTCGGGGTGAAAATAGGGAAAGATCCCAAGTTTCAGGGTTAACTCGCATGGTCTAGAAAACAATGTAGACCCCATGCAGTTGGGTCTATAACCATTGTGATGATTTTTTCATGGTTAGTGCATGGTTATATAACCCATGTGGTCAAACCATGCACAATTATTCTTCCCCCTAGATTTTTAGTTTTGGATCCCTTGCATTTTTCATTAATCTCAACAGTTCCTACCATTGGTGTGTGGTTGAATAAGGGAGTTTTATGGTGGTTTAACATTATTGGGTTATGTTTAAATTAATTATCTGGGCCTTGTTGTGTGGTCTTGTGTTTTTAAAAGTTGGTTTTATGTTATATAAAATTTTATTTTTTGGATGAAAAAGTTGATTTTGGTGTTCATAAAATGATTTAAAATGGTAGTCTTCCTCTTTATTTTGAATTGGGAGATTTTTTTGAATTGAATTTTTTTTAATGTGTCTTGGTTTTTAAAACTAAGTATAATGGTTTCTTTGTAAGAGAAATTTTGATTATCTTAAAGTTTATAAAAAGTGTTTGATTTCATTATGGAAATTTAAAACGAAATTAGAATTGATATAAATGTTTTTGAAATGATTTAAATTTATTAAAATAATTAGAAGTTAAAGTGGGTTTTTATTTTGAAGTAAAATGAAATATTTTCAAATCAAGTGTGTGATTTGGGTGAAAAGATTCATTCAACTACTTTTAAATGTGGCAATCTTAAGGAAATTGATTTTTGTGAGTGTTCAAATTTTAGTGAAGCATTTTTACAAGGGGTTGGATTTTTTCAAAGAGTTTGTGTATTTAAAAATAATTAACATGAAACTTTTATAGAATGGGTGTTTTTTAAAGAAGAGTGAACATCTTTAAAGACTTTTTTGTATGTTTTGGACTCAATAAATTTTGTGTATTTGATTTATTTACTTGGTGTGCATTAAGATTCTTTATTTTATCTTGTGAAACATTAATGGAATAAATTCATATTTACTATGTGGTATTTGATCCTCTCAAAAAGGTCTTGAGAAGATGTGAATAAACATCACCTAAGATGAATTATTTTCATGAATAGTTGTATCTATTTGGGTTGTGGGATTTACCCAAACTCTAGATGGGGTGGTGAATCCAAATCATCCTTTTCTTTAGGGTTTCTCAAATTTACATCTTTCCTTCCATGGTGATTAAAGTCCTCCTAATTTTTTGAAGTGGTTAGGTTACTTTCTAGAATCCCTTGAGTTGAATTACCCAAAGTGGTCTCGTGTGGTTGTTTATTTTGGAATCTATGCTTATTTAGTTGGAATGTCTTGAGGCTTTGAGGTAAATTTTATTTTATGTATTTCTTGTTGTTTTTTGGTTCCTCTTACATGAGGGTTTGTTTATAGAGGTTTTGAATATTCATTAGGGTCTACATATGGATTAGAAGGAGCTGTATAAGAAACCCTCTCATAAATATGGAATGCCTCAATTATTTTGGGAAATAATTCACTAATGAAATTTAAGCCCACATTATCCATGATTGGTGTTAGAAATAGGTAGTATATGAACATTACCTATGTTATACAAGAGTTCAAAAAAGGATCAAATGTGTTGGGGTTGTAATGGAATATTGGCCAATAGAGGAATCCCAAAAAAATTGGAGGTTGGTTAGGGAAAGACCCTACAATAATGACTTGATTTACTAGTATGTATAGCTACTTGAGGGGGTAAGGCCGAGGGCATTTGAATTCTAGTATAATAAAGGAGAGTGAAAAAATTACGCCACCGTGAATTGGGAACATCATGTGGAATGTTAGTATAAGTGAGGGTTAAACCTTTAGATAGGATCACAATGAGATTTTTAAGCATGGGGATGGAACCCAATAAAGGGGGATCTAACATAATGTATCAAGTATGGTTGTGAAGTTAGGACTGAAGTTTGTATAGTTTAACATAATGTATAATGTGTCTCTCTTGGGATTTATGTCTTTGTGAAATTTCCTGAGTGGCTCTTTTAAAATGATTCAAATGTTTTGAAATGTTTCTTAAAAAATTATATGTTTCCAACATACCCTTTTTTGGTTTTAAATAGCTTTAAATGGTTTAAAAAAATGAATTGGGGTTTTGATAAATGATTTTTGGAACTAATTGGTTTATTTTAAAAATATTTTGTTATTTTAAAGAGGAATATGTGTAAATAGTTGTTTTTCTAATGAGATTTCAACTACGATTTTTTAATGGGATTTTAACTATTATTTTCAAAGAGTGTGCTTTTTTATAAATAGTTTTTTGAATGGGATTTCAACTGTGTAAATGGTTTATCTAAATTAGCTCTTTGTTATTTTATAAATAGTTTTAAAAAGAGTGTGTTATTTTAGCCTTAGTTAATTTTTTATATCAATGTTTTGTGTATTTATTTTTTAAAATATTAATATCACCGAATCAAATAGGATGGATATGAATAAATAATGTATGGATGATAATCATCTGACAAAAGATTATGAAGATGGAGTGAAAGAGTTCATCAAGTTTTCAAAAGATCATGCATATGATCCTTATCAAATCCTTTTTTTGTGTTTACGCTATTATTATTCAAGACAAGTTAGTCCAAAGGAGTTGGAAGAACACTTGATCTATCATGGAATAGATTGAAGTTATAAATTTTGGAATAAACATGGGGAAAAGGTGAATGTAGCTAGTGACTAGGATAACACTGTGTTTTATGGATCATTTGATATGATTACAAGTGTGGACAATAAAGAAGACCGTATCAAGGATGTGATTACAAATGTGTATGATGATGAAGATCATATTAAGGAAATTACAAGGATAGTTGAAGATGAACTTTGTGATTGGCCAAAATTGTTTGAGCAGTTAAAGATTTGTGCAAAGACGTCATTGTATAATGGTTGCACTAAATATACAACATTGCCAGTAATACTGAAGTTGTATAATTTGAAAGTAGTCAATGGATGGAGTGACACCAGTTTTACAGAATTAGTTGCTCTCTTGAATGACATGCTCCCAAAAGATAATGAGCTCTCGAGCCGAACATGCGACGCTAAATGAATGCTACGCTTGATGGGTATGATCTATAAAAGAATACACGCCTGCCTGAATGACTGTATACTGTTTCTCAAGGACCACAAATCACTTAGAGAATTCCCAAAGTGTGGTGATTCTCAATACAAGAAAGATGAATCTAGTCCTACGAAATTTTCATGGTACTTTCCAATCATTCCAAGGTTTAGGAGCCTATATGAAAGTGAGGAGACTACAGGGCAATTGACGTGGCACACAGAAAAAATAAATAAATATGTAAAACTATGGCACCCAGCAGACTCTCCTTAGTGGAATAGAATTGATCATGAGTATCATGAATTTGGAAACGAGTCGAGAAACCTTCATCTTGCGTTATCTACAGATGGAGTGAATCCTTTTGGTTTTCAAAGAAGCACTCATAGTACATGGCCAGTTATGTTGGTAAATTATAACTTGCCATCATGGTTATGCATAAAACAAAAACACATCATGTTATCTATGCTTATATCAGGACCAAAACAACCAGGTAATGATATTGATGTTTATTTGGCTCTATTGATCGAGGATTTGAAATTATTGTGGGATTCAGGTGTTGTGATGTATGATGCTTACAGAAATGAATATTTCACATTGAGAGTCTTGTTGTACGGGGCGATAAATGACTTTCCTGGTTGTGGAAATTTTCCAGGATATAGAATTAAAGGAACTCTTGGGTGTCCTGTCTGCGAACAAGGTACACGATCAATTAGGTTGAAATATTCATCGAAAAATATGTTTCTAGGACATCGGAGATTTCTACCCCGATGATGTAAGTACCAATCTTAGACGACATCATTCGATGGAAGTTTAGAAGAACATACACCACTGTCTCCACTATCAGGTGATCAACTGTTTCAGAAAGTTAAATATGTGGACATTGATTTTGGTAAACCATTTTCGAAAAAACTTATGAAAACCAATTGGAAAAAGAAATTAGTTTTTTTTTTGAATTACCATACTGGAATTGTCTGTACGTCAGCCATTTTCTTGATATTATGCATGTTGAAAAAAATGTATGTGATAGTGTCATCGGCACATTTCTAAATAAACCCAAAAAAACAAAGGATGGAATTAAGTCTATGTTAGACATGGTTGACATGGGAATATGAGAAGAGTTGGCACCAGTGAAGGGTGAAAAATGAAAATTTCTTCCTCCTGCTGCTTACACTCTTTCCAGATAGGAGAGATATCGGTTTTGTAACTTCTTGAATGATGTAAAGGTTCCAGAGGGGTATTCATCGAATATCAAGAACATCATGTTAATGCATGATTTAAAGTTAAAAGGTATGAAATCACATGACTGGCATGTTTTGATGCAAGATCTAATTCTTATAGCTTTACATTACATTTTTCCCAAGAATGTCCGTCATACATTAACGAAGCTTTGTTTCTTCTTCAAAGCTATATGTAGCAAAGTTATAGACCTGGGGAAATTGCCGACTATAGAAAGAGAAATTGTCTTCATATTATATGAATTGGAAATGTTTTTCCTGCTGACATTCTTTGATATGATGGTTCATTTGATGGTTCACTTGGTGAGAGAGATTCGGCTATGTTGTCTTGTGCACTATAGATGGATATACCCCATTGAATGGTATATGAAGATTTTAAAAGGATATTTCAAAAATC
Organism: Viscum album; assembly: GCA_963277665.1. Taxonomy (NCBI): domain Eukaryota; kingdom Viridiplantae; phylum Streptophyta; class Magnoliopsida; order Santalales; family Viscaceae; genus Viscum; species Viscum album. The sequence goes on from OY728140.1 coordinate 351,569,655, forward strand.
AAAGTCGTCCAGAGGTTTGTATTGAGGAGTGATATATTGTTGAGGAAGCCATTAGATTTTGTACCGAATACCTGTCTGGTGTGAAAATCATTGGTTTAATGAAATCTCATCACACTGGGAGACTTGAGAGCGAAGGAATTTTTGGAAAGGAGGTTGTAACAATCAATATTATAGATTGGGAACAGACCCACCTTTACGTTTTTCATAACAGTTTGGACGTTGACCCATATGTTGAAACCCAAAAAGAAATTCTTAGGCATTCGAATCCATCAAGGGATAAAAAATGGATATCAAATAAACATAATCAATAGTTTATAGGATAGTTTCAGGACCATATTTTTAAGGGGTTAGATGAAAATCCGGACTCAATTTTAGAACGACTTCAATGGCTAGCTGGAGGACCAAGTGTGTTCATATTATCTTACAATGCTTATGTAATTAATGGTTATACATTCTATAATAATAAACATAATGAATATAGTAGTAGACAAAATAGTGGAGTTACACTTGTGGTTGAAGTGATGCATGTTTTTGGTGATAAGTATAGAAATACAATTTACGTGAATATGTCATACTTTGGCATCATCAAAAAAATATTTGAGTTGGATTATACAAAATTTTGAGTGTCGATTTTTCAATGCGAGTGGGTTGATAACATAAGTACTATTAAAATAGATGAGTTGGGATTTTTGAAAGTTGATTTTAGTAAGGAAGGTTACAAATATGAACCATTTATAATGGAATCATAGGTAGTACAAGTATTTTATGTTTGAGATCCTATAAACCAAAACTGGCCAATTGTTCTGTTATCGACCAAAACCACTGAAGATTCAGATGAAAATTCAATAGAGGATGACCCTTTCATTGGGATGTCTCAATCATTTCATAGCGTTCCTAGTGTAGATAGAGTTTTTTATGTTAGAGGAGACCACAATGAAGGGATTTGGATAGTCGATAGAGGGGTCAAATCCATTTAACCTTTAAAAAAAGAGAGTTCAATAATCAGGTTATATTTTTTTCTAATATAAATCATGTTACTTTATATTAATATCTGTTCACTGCTACTTTTATGTTATCTAAATTAAATGTTAAACCACTTTTATAGATAATGACTTATGCACGTAATGATTCTCCCAATCCCCAGGCACAATAGGTTTCTCAACCTGTTGATGCTCGGAGTGTAGATGAAAAATAGGTTTCTCAACCTGTTGTTGCTCCCAATGCAGAGGCATAACCACCATCTTCACATATCGATGCTATCCCTCCAGATCTGGAGGAACATATTGATGATGGTGGATCTGAGGAAATGAAAGGTGATGAAACATCGGCGGTGCAGAAAAAACAGGAGCGTCGTAGTTTGACGGTATTAGAAAAAATCATTAAGGATAAAGAGAAAGGCATCAAATACAAGATTATATGGAAGAAGTAGGGCCAACATGTTAAGCCCAATAAGGCAATATTAAGTAGTTACATTGGAATCGTCACTTGAAAATATGTGTCGATTGATGTAACTTCATAGAACCATGTTGTGGCTGTGATTAAGACACTGATGTGGGGAGATATTATGGTAACATTATGATATCATCTTTTTAATTTACTAAAAATTAAATAATGAAACATTGATTTACACTTCATCATCTCTTGCAGAGTGCATTTATAGTAGATGACTTGCACAAAGACTATGTCTTAAGGTTTGTTGGAAGGATTCACAGGGGTTTTCACACACTTTTAATGAAATTTCATCTTAAAGATGTTGAAGGGAAAATAAAACTACACCCACCTCTTCTTTATGAACACCTGATAACCCAAGCATCGTGGGATACATTTATTGGCCATCATATGAAGCAGTCTTTCCAGGTAAATTGTGTATGGTAATATTTTGTTTGATGGTACATGTATTCATCACTTTGATTGATAGTGTTTTATTTATGAAATAGCAACTGAGTGCTGAAAATAAACAACGAGAATCAAAACTAGTGTTCCCCTACTGTAAAGAAACGATGGGGTACACATCAATTGAAAAAAAATTGGTACGTATTTTAAATATACCATAATACTTTTATGTGACATAAAACAACACAGTAACTATGTTCTTTTGTTTATATGCAGCTTGAAGAGTGCAAATCCAAAGTCACTTCCATCCCACGCCATGTGCTATGGAAGGAGGCGCATGTAACTAAAGATCATAAACTAATAGATGAAAATACACAAAAAGTGTGGGAAAAATGTGTATGTTTGACATAATAAAATTTTTTTTTGCTTTAAATCTCTATTATATAAAAATGATTAATTATTTTCCTATATTCTCTATCTAACATAGTCACAATAATCAACAACACCCACACCAGATGCAGACATACTTTTAGTGACCTTGAAACAACCAGAAAAGTATGGACACGTCAGAGGTGTGGGTTTTGGGGTGACACCCCGAACATATTTTGAGGGAAAAAACAACTGAAGGATCAAACTGAGGAAATGAAAAAGATGAGAGAAATATTATCTATGTTTGAAGAATAATTACAATACCAGAGAGAGGTGATATCAAGTTTAATGGGGGGAGTCAAAGAGAAGAAACAACTCAAGAAAAACTCACGCATGAAGATCCCGCCCCACCCCCACCAGTTTTGAGGTGATCCATTCCCCTTAAAAACAATTCTTAACTGAGGTAGTCAATTTTATAATAATTTTTTCTGTGAAATGTGAATCAGATAGACACTAGACGTTGATACCTTTCCTGTATTGATATTCTACAAGGTGAAAATGACTGTGATTTATATCTATCAACACTCACCCATCACTTTGTAGTGAGGGATACAGTGTTCAATATCTAGAACGACATGCTACACAATAGACCACTTCCGACAAGTCATGTCAGAGTGTTAATTATTTTAGCCCTAGATCTGAGCATCGAGCTACCTATTCCAATTGATGATGCAGATATTCATACATTCGAACAAGCTCTTGGAACATTCATCGCATGGTTGTCACATCTTGTAAAAAAACATGTCAACAATGAGGTATTCATTTCCAATTTAATTTTCAAGCTAAACCTTAAATATTTAATGAAAAAAGGTCTGAACTGATGCATGTTTTTAAAGACCCAGAAATTCCGTGGAATTTTTTTTTTTAAATTCATGGAATTTTTATGAGTCTGCAAAAATTTACAACACTTGATTCCGAGGACCGGTGTGCCCGGAATCAATTTCTGAAGTTTTGTTCGGGTACGTTCAGTAAATGTGCAAGCGGGGTTTTATATCTTTTGAATCGGTGCTCGGAACTGAAATCTGAGGGCACCGTTGAACTCGTAGCGTCGGTGATTGCTTAGTGAGACCTTCACTGCAGTTGCATTCTGTCGAGAATGGAAGATAGTTTTGGGGGTTTTTAAATAAAATTAAATAAAAATAAGGTGTGCTTATTTTTATTTGTTGGTGGTTAAAACCTCTAAGTGGAGGTTAGAGGTGGGGCTCACCCACACATAACCTCCCTTGGGAGGATATTATTTGGTGGGGACCACCCTAAGTTTAACACCTCTTGTAATCAAAGATGTGGGGCCCACACGAGCTTGAACCCCTTTAACCCCCCATTTTGTGGGGGAAAACTCTTGAGATTCCCTCATTAAGGTACCACTCCACATTAATTAATTAATTGTTAATTAATTAATTAATTTGAATCCATTTGAATTAATTTCAACCATTATAATAAAGGATATGCTATTATTTTATTTTGGTTGGCATAATCTTTTGGGTGGAGCTTGGGAAAGGAGGAGAACTCTCCGACAAAGAACGTGAAGAACGCCATCTTCGACTTCATCACCTCCGAACACTTTCTGATGCACAAGCTTGAGATTTGGGAGTGTGTGACGAACATTGATGACACCACCATCATCGACTTCGTCTTCTTCTACGCACCACCTCCATCGATGATCGAGGTAGGGGAATTTTATGTTTGAAATTGTTTCATCCTTCAACGCACAAATTTTAGATTGATTTTGCCAATTGTTATCACCATGACATTGAGGGATCGGACCGCACAAACACAGCCTGACCCTTCCCCTTTGGTTGATTCTTGTTTGTTGATGACAAAGGTGAACTGCGAAGAAGCCGGCGTCGCAAGGCCGCTGGGTCGCCACAAGGGAGTGGCACCGCCGTGCCGTGCGGAAGGAGAGTCGCGGCCATGTCGGGCCGCGGCGGAGGCGGACAGCCGGGTCGGCCGCCGGAGGAGCCGAATGGCTGGCCGCAAGGCCAGCTGGGAGTTACGGGACCCTCAGGGTCCCGCGTGACCTAGACCGGCACCACCTGGCACCAGTTAGGGTTCCCACCCGAACGACTAAGCCGTTCGGGTGCTAGGGGCGCGCACCTCCCCCCCTGGGCGTGGCTAAGGCAGGCCATCGGGCCGCCCCTTCGGGCTGGGTTAGACCCCAGTCCGGACCCGATTGTCCAGTTTACACCTTTTTTCCCATATCCTGGGCTATGGGTGTCTAATCAATGAACCTCCTGCGGCGACGGAAGTCTTAGAACGATATTGTACTTTTGGAATACCCTACTTGAGTTTTGGACATAGTTGGGGTGAGTTCGGGTTGGTTTGAACCTAAAAACCAACCGGGCCCCTGGAACAGAAATGCCAATAACTCACAGACTGGGCGTTCGATTGACATGTCGTCTATCGCGTTGAGTTCCTTATGATGAGATGGAACTACAGGATACATCAACTCGAGACTCCGTGGTAGTTGATGTATCGACACTTGGCTCAAGGAGTGGACCCTCCAAGAATCAAGCGTGTTGTGTGCAGAAACCCTATGTCTGGCTGCGACTGAGATGATAGGATCCTACATGGACCTACTACTTTATCGGGATCCTCCATTGGTTCGACAGCGACGATATTGTGCCAGGATCCTCCTTGGGTTTGACAGAGATGGTACTGGACTGGGATCCTTCGTGGGTTCGACAACACTGATACTGTTCCAGGATCCTATGTGGGTTTGACAAAGGAGATGATTCAGTGGCTACATCTAATCATATCTACCCCTCTACATGAGTTGTATACCTGTGTGAGTTGAGTCTTGACTTTCAGTTGTTATCATCGAGATGATTGACTTTACTTCCTTTTTGGAATGGGTTGTGCTTGGGATCAAGTGTTAGAGTCGGTCTGTGATTGGTAACTTAGGTATATGTATGGGAATATACCTAAGTAGGGATGTTGATACTTCGTGATTGTATCTTACTACTGTGGATTATCCTTAGTGGATTCTGAGAGACCTTCGGGGGTCTCGGGGTCCCCTACTGGGTATTTTTATACTCACCCCTGCATGGCCTTTGCCCGCACCTTGTTGTGTTCTGTGAAGATGACGGTCAGCAGTGATCGAGGCTGAGGGTGAAAGACAGGAGGTTGTTCAGAGTTGGACTAGACGAGATGTATCTCAGGGACGAGTTGTTTGAGATTTGTACCTACCCTTCAGGTAGGATTCCCCAGTGGACGATCCAGGAGATGTTTTCCCTTTTTACTTGTACCTGTACCTGTTGTTCTGTTGGGTTTGTATACTGGCCCACTTACTTTCATCACACCTTTCTTTTCTATATTAGTACTTTTTGCTTCTACTGCTTGTGTTCAGACTGTGTGTGTTACAGGTTTAAAGGCAATTCCTTCCCTTTTTATCAGGGATTCGCCTTTGGTGCTAGTCTCCAGCCCCTGGCCCATGGAAGGCGGGCTTGGGGTAGTCACGACATGGGCCCTAAGGACGGGTCGTGACAAATTGGTATCAGATGAGTCGGTTCTACCACAGAACTTAGGACTCTGATCTTTTCTATGAAGTAATAGTTTTAAGGGTACTGAGTGTGGTTTTCATTTCAGGGAGTCCAGTATTGGTGTGGTGGCCGACGTATCCATACATCAGGACCCTAACTTCTGATTTCCGACTCAGTGCATGAAAACACTGATTGCGTGTGTGTTCCAAGAGTTTTCTTTGTGATCTCTTGAGTCAGCTCACCAGATATAACTTATTGACTGTGGCGCACCTGTATCTTTTTAGGATGGCCCCATGCAGATAACCAGCCTGGGTTCCAAGCTTTGTACGAGATGGTATCCCACCGAGTGACGAGGCCTCGGTGCAGGGCCCCATCACAGCGGAGGTACCAGCGGTACCACTACCCGCTAGGCCACCGATACCACCAGCTCCAGCAGCAGAGAGTGCACGCCGTCTGAGTGCGTTTCATGAGTTCCAGCGCTAGAGTTCGTCCAGGTTTAGGGGAGATACGGACCCATAGGCAGTTGAGGATTGGTTGGAGGCTATTGTGAGAGTTTTCATATTGGTAGGGACACCAGTCGACGTCATAGTGATCCTTGCCGAGAGTCTCCTGTAGGCAGCAATAGAAAGATGGTGGAGCCTGATGCTCCAGGTGCATGACAAGGCATCACTACTCTGGATAGACTTCGAGAGCCTGTTCTGGGAAAAGTTTGTACCAGCCACCATTTGTGCATTGTAGATACAGGAGTTACTGCATCTACAGCAGGGTAGCATGATGGTAGCTCAGTACTCAACAAGGTTTACCGACCTCTCACGCTACTCCACGTATATGGTACGGGACCCATTCTTTAGGGCTTGGACCTTCGAGCAGGGACTCATGCATGAGATCAGGGCTTTGATGATCTCCCTCATCATTCCGATGCAGGTGGGGGTGCTGGAGTGAGCCCTTCTTGTAGAGAGTTTTCTTGCTGAGCAGTCACCAGCAGCGAGATCCACCACAGGGCGACACGTAGTGGAGTCTTCTGCAGCCAGTAGTAGAAAGATGTCGCAGAGGTCCAAGCGGGCCAAGCCATCAGGTGGGAAACCCCAGGATACAGGTTCGGTTGTGCAGGGCACACGAGACAGAGCCAGCTATACGCGGAGCAGACAGTGCTATGCGTGTGGCGGGCAGGGTCACATGGCTCGTGACTGCCCAAACCGCCATGCAGATGAGTGGCAGACAGTAAAGGGACCTCCCAAGTAGAGGCATAGGTTCGACCATGGTGGTTTGTCAGGAGAAGGCAGACGTGGCAGAGGAGCTGGTCGAGCAGCAGGTGGTGGACGGAGTTTCGAGGTCCTACCACCACCACCACCAGGAGGTCCACCCTGACCACAGGGAGTTAGTGGAAAGGCGCGGGATCAGCTCCAGGCAGTCGAGGCCTACAACCACGGTGCACCTAAGATGATTCGAGGTACTATCTTTGTCTAATCCACCCTTGCTGCAGTACTTATAGACATAGGTGCGAGTCATTCTTTTATTGCCACTGCCCTCGTTCATAGCTCGGAGATTCTGACAGAGTCGTTGGCTCGATCCTTACGACCAGAGACTCCTACGGGAGCAGACTCGATGATTACGCACTGGTGATGGTAGTGTGATCTTACTCTAGGAGGAGAGAGCTTCGGCTGGTATCTCCTCGTAGTGGCATCGAGGCCTTACGGCGTCATCTTGGGTATGGACTGGTTATCCACAGTTCATGCTCAGATTGACTGCATTAGACGCAAAGTGTGTTGTGTCTGTGCGAATGGGACCAGGTTTACCTTCACTGGTGAGAAGGGAGCCTTTGTAGCACAGGACGGACTTACTCGGAGGAGGTTGTGGCCAATAACTCATCAGTTGGCCTGCCTTACCCTCAGAGCAGTTGATGTGCAGAGTCTAAGTTATCCTATAGTGGTGGACTAGTATGCGGATGTTTTCCCTGATGATGTCCCAGGACTACCTCCTCGCAGAGAGGTAGACTATTACATTGACTTGTAACCTGGGATGGCACCGATATAGACACCAGTATATCGGATGGCTCTCGCCGAGCTTCGTGAGCTACGGGTACAGCTAGAGGACTTACAAGGGAAGGGATTCATCAAGCCCAGTGTTTCTCCCTAGGCATCCCCGGTTTTGTTTGCCAAAAATGCGGATGGGAGCTTGCATCAGTGTGTTGATTATTGGTGCCTGAATCAGGTGACCGTGAAGAACAAGTACCCACTCCCAAGGATTGATGACCTCTTTGATCAGCTGAAGGGAGCGCGTTGGTTCTCGAAGATAGATCTTCGGTTGGGCTATCACTAGCTCAGAGTATGGGATGAGGATGTGTAGAAGACGGCCTTTAGATGCCGGTATTGCCACTATGAGTTCTTGGTTATGCCATTCAGTGTAACCAATGCACCAGTAGTGTTCATGGGACTCGTGAACAGGATCTTTCAGCCATACCTTGATCGCTTTGTGGTAGTATTCATCGATGACATTCTGATCTACTCAGCTACTAAGGAGGATCATGATTATCATTTTCAGGTAGTACTGGACACACTTCAAGAGCACCAGCTTTATGGTAAGCTCTCAAAGTACCAGTTTTGGATCCGAAAGGTTCACTTTTTGGGACACGTCATCTCGGAGGCTGGAGTTGCAGTGGAACTAGTGAAGATTGAGGCGGTACTTTCTTTGGATCCACCCAGGAGTGTGACAGAGGTACAGAGTTTCCTGGGTTTGGATGGTTACTACCGAAGGTTTGTGCCAAACTTCTCCAGAGTTGCAGCACCACTTTCAGCATTGACGAAGAAGGGGAAACCCTTCATGAGGTCAGAGAGATGCCAGCAGAGTTTTCAGGAGCTAAGGCAGAGGCTGACTAGTGCGCCCATCTTGAGGCTACTGGAGGAGGGTGCTGGGTACGTAGTCTATTACGATGCATTAGGGATCGGGCTCAGATTCATCCTAATGCAGGAGCGAGCAGTGATAGCTTATAGTTCACGTCAGCTGAGATAACATGAGAAGAACTACGCTACCCATGACCTGGAGTTAGCATCATTGGTCTTTGCCTTGAAGATGTGGTGGCACTATCTGATGGGCGAGCGTTTTACAGTCTACTATGACCTCCAGAGTCTCAGTTACATCTTCTCGCAGAAGGACATGAACCTGTGACAACAGCATTTGCTTGAGTTCCTCCAGTACAATGACTTCGAGATAGTCTATACTCCTAGGAAGGGGAACGTTGTAGCAGATGCTCTCAGTAGGAGATCAGGAATTCAGCTGCTAGGAGAGGCGACCGAGCAGCTAGCCGCGTTGCAGTTATCCTTTGTGGATTAGGATGGAGCATCCTATCTATAGTCTCTTACAATTACTCCTCCACTTCTTTAGCGAGTCAGGGAGGCGCGGCGAGGAGACGTTGACTGCAAGACACGACGTGCTCAGATATCCACAGGGCAGGCACCTGATGGATTTTCTGAAGGTGGGGAGCACATCATCCTCTTCAAAGGATGTACCATGGTACCAGTATCACTTTAGGAGGAAGTGTTGAGGGAGTTACACACTTCCCCTCTTGCGGTACATCCAGGAGTGGAGAAGATGTACCGGGACCTTCGACGACAACACTGGTGTCCAGGTATAAAGAAGTTAGTAGCTGAGTTTGTCTCTCGGTGCCTCACTTGTCAGCAATTGAAGGCAGAGCACCAGGTACCAGCAGGCTTGGTACATCCCTTAGAGGTCCCATAGTGGAAGTGGGATGGTATATCCATGGACTTCATGATGGGTCTTCCACATACATCCAGGAGTCACGATTCGATATGGGTGATCGTCGACCGACTCACCAAGTCGGACCACTTCCTACCGATCAGAGAGCAGGGCTCAGTAGAGAGCTTGGGATGCCTCTATGTACAGGAGATTGTGCGTTTACATGGAGTACCTTCTTCTATTGTCTCCGATCGTGATGCATGGTTTACTTCCCGGCTATGGAAGGGGTTGCAGGAGGCTTTCGGGACACAGCTTCACTTGAGCACCACCTTCCATCCACAGACGGATGGCCAGACCAAGCAGACCATCCATACCCTCGAGGACATGCACCGCGCATGTGTCCTCGACTTCGGTCGCAGCTGGGAGGATCACCTACCTTTGGTAGAGTTTTCCTATAATAATATCTATCACTCCACCATCGGTATGGCACCTTTCGAGGAGTTGTACAGACGACCTTGCAGATCACCACTATGCTGGACAGACCCAGGGGAGTCAGCACTAGTGTGACCGGAGATGGTACGAGCTACCACCGATAAGGTGTAGATCATCTAAGAGTGGATGAAGACTGCACAGAGCAGACAGAAGTCGTATGCTGATAAGAGACGGAGACCTCTGGAGTTCGAGGATGGCGACCATGTTTTTCTACGAGTCTCACCTCAACGAGGTCTATAGAGATTTGGCCGAGGCGGAAATTTATCTCCGTAGTTCATCGAACCTTTCCAGGTCCTTAGCAAAGTAGGCGAGGTGGCTTACCGCTTAGCTCTTCCACCTCAGTTGCACCGGGTGCACGACATCTTTCACGTATCTCAGTAGAGGAGATACATGCATGACCCAACCCACATCATCGACCATGGGGAGCTGGACATCGATGACGGGGATACATTCACGGAGGTTCCAGTGGAGATTGAGGATCGACATGAGCGGGTATTTCGTGGATGGTCGATACCTCTGGTGTGCATTTGCTAGCAGTACGGGAACCTCCAAGAGAGCAAATGGGAGCGGGAGGCTCAGATGCGTGCTCAGTACCCCCATTTGTTCCCTTAGTTCGAGTTGTAACAACGGGGATTGTAAATCCATGAGGTTGGGAGAATTTAAAGACCCGGAAATTCCATGGATTTTTTTTTTAAAATTCATGGATTTTTATGAGTCTGCAAAAATTTACGACGCTTGATTCCGAGGTCCAGTGTGCTCGAAATCAATTTCTGAAGTTTTGTTCAGGTACGTTCAGTAAACGTGCGAGCGGGATTTTATATCTTTTGAACCAGTGCTCGAACTGAAATCCAAGGGCACCATTGAATTCGCAACGTCGGTGATTTCTTAACACCTCTTGCAATCAAATAGGTGGGTCCCACACGGGCTTGAACCCCTTTAACCCCCCATTTATGTGGGGGAAAACTCTTGAGATTCCCTCATTAAGGTGCCACTCCACATGAATTAATTAATGGTTCATTAATAAATTAATTTGAATCCATTTGAATTGATGCCAACCATTATAATAAAGGATATGCTATTATTTTATTTTGGTTGGCATAATCTTTTGGTGGATCTTGGGAATAGAGGAGGACTCTCCAACGAAGAAACACAAAGAACGCTATCTTCGACTTCGTCACCTCCGAACACTTTCTGACGCACAAGCTTGAGATTTGGGAGTGCGTGACGAACGTCGACGACACCACCATCATCGACTTCGTCTTCTTCCATGCACCACCTCCATCAACGATCGAGGTAGGGGAATTTTATGTTTGAAATTGTTCTGTCCTTCAACGCACAAATCTTAGATTGATTTTGCCAATTGTTATCGCCATGACGTGGAGGGCTTGGACCGCACAAACACGGCCCGACCCTCCACCTTTGGTTGATTCTTATTTGTTGACGACGGAGGCGAACCGAAAAGAAGCCGGCGACGCAAGGCTTGCCGGGTCGCCACAAGGGTGCAACACCACCGTGCCGTGCGAAAGGAGAGTCGCGGCCATGTCGGGCCACGGCGGAGGCACGCGGCGGCCGTCGCGCCACACGGAGGGCAGCAGGGGACCGCGGCCATGTCGGGCACGACGGAGGTGGAACGGCGTCGTCACTCTGTGCAGAGGACAGTAGGACCGTGGCATTGTCGCGCCGCGACGGAGGAGTCGAGGCGGCCGACGGGCCGACCGCAAGGCCAGCCGGGAGAAGCGGGACCCTCAGGGTCCCACGTGACCTGGACCGGCACCATCTAGCGCCGGTTAGGGTTCCCACCCGAACGGATAAGCTGTTCGAGTGCCAGGGGGTGTGCGCCTCTCACCCTGGGCGTGGCTAGGGGCAGGCCGCCGGACCACCTTCGGCCGGGCCGCCCCCTTCAGACTGGGTCAGACCCCATTCCGGACCTGATTGGCCAGTTTTTACACCTTTTTTCCCATATCCTGGGCTACGGGTGTCTGATCGAACGAACCGCCTGCGGCGACAGAAAGCATAGAATAAGACGGTACTTTGGCATACCCTACTTGAGGTTTGGACATAGTTTGGGGTGTGGTCGGTTTGGTTTGAACCTAAAAATCAACCGGGCCCCTGGAATGGAAATGCCAATAACTCACAGATCGGGCATCTGATTGACGCGTCGTCTGTCGCGTTGAGTTCCTTATGATGAGACGGAACTATGGGATACATCAACTCGAGGCTTCATGGTAGTTGATGTATCAACACTTGTCTCGGGGAGCAGACCCTCCCGGAATCGAGTGTGCTGTGTGCGGAAACCCTGTGGTCAGCTGCGACTGAGATGATAGGATCCTACGTGGACCTACAACTGTACCGGGATCCTCCGTGGGTTCGACAGTGACGATACTATACCAGGATCTTATGTGGGTTCAACGGCGATGGTACTGGACCAGGATCCTCCGTGGGTTCGACGGCGCTGATACTGTTCCAGGATCCTACATGGGTTCGATAGAGGAGATGATTCAGTGGCTACATCTAATCATCTCTACCCCTTTACATGAGTTGTATACCTGTGTGAGCTGAGTCTTGACTTTCAGTTGTTATCATCGAGATGATTGACTTTACTTCCTATGTGGAATGGGTTGTGCTTGGGCTCGAGTGTTAGAGCCGGTCTGTGATTGGTAACTTAGGTATATGTATTGGCATATACCTAAGTAGGGATGTTGATACTTCGTGATTGTATCTTACTACTTTGGATTATCCTTAGTGGATTCTGAGAGACCTTCGGGGGTCTTGGGGTCCCCTACTTAGTATTTTTATACTCACCCCTGCACGGGCTTTGCCCGCACCTTGTTGTGTTCTGTGCAGACGATGGTCAGCAGTGATCGAGGATGAGGGTGACAGACGGGAGGCTGTTCAGAACTGTACTAGATGAGACGTACCTCAGGGATGAGTTGTTCGAGATCTGTACCTACCCTTTAGGTAGGATTCCCCGGTGGATGATCTAGGAGTTGTTTTCCCTTTTTACTTGTACATGTACTTTTTGTTCAGTTGGGTTTGTATACTGGCCCACTTACTTTCAGCACACCTTTCTTTTTTATATTAGTACTTGTTGCTTCTACTGCTTGTGTTTAGACTGTGTGTGTTATAGGTTTAAAGGAAATGCCTTCCCTTTTTATCAGGGATTCACCTTTGGTGCTAGTTTCCAGCCCCTGGCCTATGGAAGGCGGGCTTGGGGTAGTCACGGCACGGGCCCCAAGGACGGGTCATGACAAAGTTATTACAGATAGACAAAGGGAAGGGGTACCAGTTCAAATCCATCTCAAGGATCAACCAACCGATCAAAACAATCTACTCAAAGCACCTTAACCCCCCCCCCCCCCCCCCCGTTCTATACCCGCATTTATTATCATTGAAGGATCATGTGGATACGAAGTTGAAAGATGGTGGTACTCACATAATTGATTTTGAAGCAAATATGTATGGAGGGGAAGATCCAGACTTCATTGGTGTTGAGAGTGCAACTGAAATCCTCGACTATGAATGGTTAGGTGGCTCAGTTGTAAATTTTTACATGAGGTATGTTTTCATGATTTGATTTTCCAAAAGGTGATATACTATGATAATTATGACTAAATACATTTCATTTTTTCGCAGGCATATATATGAAAACAAATGAAGGTATTTCCCCATGAACAAAAATTTAGACTCGTTAGTCCTCATGTCACCTCTACAACACTAATAGATATAAAACCTGAGAAAGATGGTGAAATAGTGGTAGGTATTCTCAAATTGTTTAATAGAAAAATTACAGATGACAGACTTTTCTTAATACCAATAATGCAGGGGTAAAATTGTACAATTTAATCATATCAAATATATTTTAATTTCTTTCATTACTTATTAATTTTTGTGTTTTTGGGCAGCATTATATGCTCATTGCGGTCAATTTGGATACTCCAAAGATTTATTTCTTGGATTCAATGCATGGATATCCAACAAACCGACCACAAATGATGGTGTTTTCCAATTTGTAATACGCTACATCCAATATTTTAGAACTAAACATCTAGTTATATAATTTATATTACCTTTTAATGAGGATTCTGTTATGATAGGTTGGTGCATGACTATCGTCTACATCGTGGAATGAGGCTAGGGGAAAAGGACAAGAAACATGACAAGTACTATAAATGGATATAAATTGGGATATATATAATAATATTTCACTATCAAAACACATATAAAAAAATTACTTATTTATCTCAATGTTTCTGAAGTGCCCAAAACAAATAAACGATAAAGACTGTGGTTATTATGTTTGTAAATTTATTAAAGGGATCGTATTCCATGAACAAACCAGCATCCCTGAAGAGGAATTTTCAAAGATAATTTGTAAAGACCCGTAATTTCTGTGGAAATTTTTTTCTTAAATACATGGGAATTTTACAAGCCTGCAAAAATTGACGGCGCATGATTCCGAGGCCCGGTGTGCCCGGAATCAATTTCTGAAGTTTTGTTCGGGTACGCTCAGTAAACATACGAGCAGATTTTTATAACATTTGAACTGGTGCTCAGAATTGAAATCTGAGGGCACCGTTGAACTTGCAGCACCGATATTCACTTAAGAATACTTTCACCTCGATGGTAGATGGTCAGAAATAAAAGATAGTTTTTGGGTTTTTAATGAAAGAATTAAATAAAAATAAAGTTGTGGATTTATTTTTATTTTGTTGGTTGAAGCCTCCATGTGGAAGTTGGAGGTGGGGACCACCACACCTTAACCTCCCATGAGAGGTTATGGTGGTGGGGCCCACCCGAACCTAACCTCCTCTTCATGTTTAATATGGTGGGGACCACCTGGGTTTTTAACCCCTTGAAACTCCCCATTAAAGGGGAGAAACCCTCAAACTTCCATTAAGTATAGGGATCCTCTTCAACTCCCCATCACTTAATGGTGACAAATCCTCCACATTAATTATTTGTGTCAACCTCATGAATTAATTAATTTGAGCTAACCTAATTAATTAACCCATTTGAATTTTGTGCCAACAATTAAATAATAGATAAACACAATCTATTATTTTGGGTTGGCAATTGTCTTTTGTTGGAACTTGGGAGAATAGAGAAATCTTAGGGAGAAAAGCTCTCACCAACGAAGAACGAAGAACGCGTTCTTCCAATGAAGAATGCCAGCAATGATCTCCTTCGACCTTCATCCTCAGATCCTACCGACGTGGGATGTCATCGACCGACCTTCCCTCCTCATCATCGTCAATGAACTGACGCACAAGCTCAGAATTGGAAGAGTGCAGTGGACGCGATGAACGACAATCAAGGTAGGGGTTATTATTTGAATTGTTGAATTCTCTCGATTAATTTCCTCATTTTTGGAAAGCATGGCGGATGTGGATCAACCAAAACGAGTTGATCCACGATTCATATTAAATTGTAAAGTTTGACGATTCTTGATTTATGACCTTGATGAGCCACTTTCTACCGCTCTAACACGGAAGGGTGGGGGCCAAACAAACATGGCCCAACCCCTCCACCATTTTTCTTTAATGGTGTATTCTTCGTGATGGGGAAAAGTGGTTTTGTTCCTCGGTGACGAATGGATACAGCGGCTGGTACACCGCCGGCCACGACGAAGGCGATGGCCCCATGACCCCTCCACACCGCGGCCCTCATGCCAAAAGATGGACTTACCCAAGGGGAACCACCAACGATCTATGATGAAATTCCTTCATTTTTCCTCCAAAATGAGCTAAGGAGCTCCCTCAACCTCTGAAAAACCAGAAATACCGTGTGAGCCTTAAGTGGGAGGAAGAATGGGGGAAAGATGGGAAATCTCAAGTGGCCCAGGACTTAAAACCCTAATTTTAAGTGGTTGCACGGTTTGGGAAACTATGCGCCAACCTATCACGACCCGTCCTCGGGGCCCGTGCTGTGACTACCCCAAGCCCGCCTTCCATAGGCCAGGGGCTGGTGACTAGCACAAAAGGCGTAAATCCCAATACTGGGAAGGAATTTCCTTTATAAAAGTAAACAAACACAACAGAGTATGCAATTGAAGTAAGCACTAAGAAAAACTGTATACAAAAGTAAGTGCTGAAAAGAAAGGGCCCAGAAATACAATCCCAATAGTAAGTACAGTAAAACTGAAAAGCTAGTACAACTGCAGTAAAGTAAAACAACAACCACCGAGTCGTCCTTTGGGAATCCCACATAAAGGGTGGGTACAGATGGTCTCCTCAGCACCTCAGGTCTGTCTGTCTGCTCCGTGTACGTCTCATCAAGTGGTCCACCTCTAGGTACTATCCAACTCTACAAGTCTCTACCTCGATCAGTGTTGTTCGTCGTCTGCATCCAACACAACGTAGTGCAGGCATAGCCCGTGCAGGGGTGAGTATAACGATACTCAGTAAGGACCTTGAGACCCGCAAGGTCTCACAATATCCACTAAGGATAAACAAGAAGTAAGATACAAAACACAGTGCATCAACCAACCCTACTTAGTTATATGCCCATACATATACCTAAGTCTTCAATCCAGTTTGACTCCAACTCTCGAGCCCAAGTACAACCCAATCCACATAGGAAAGAAGTCAATCACATCGATGATAATGATTGAAAGTCAAGACTCAGCTCGCACAGGTATCAATTTTTCATATAGCGATAGAGATGATCAGATGTAGTCACTGATTCATCTAAGCTGTCAGACCCGCGTAGGATACTAGTCCAACTAAGCTGTCGGACCCACGTAGGATATTAGACCAGCTACTCTTCCAGACCCACTCAAGATACTAGTACAAAAGTCAAACTGTCGGACCCACTTAGGATACAAGAACAGTAGTCATCATTGTTGAACCCATGGAGGATTCCAGTATAGTTGTCGTCGTCGTCGAACCCACGGAGGATTCCAGTACGGTAGTTGTCGCAGTCGCAGCCAGCTCTAGGGTTCTCGCACACAACACGCTCGATTCCTGGAGGGTCCGCTCCTCGAGCCAAGGGGTTATACATCAACTATCATGAAGTCTTGATTTGATGTATCCTGAAGTTCCGTCTCATCAAAAGAAACCCAACGCGACAGACAGCGCGTCAATCGAATGCCCAGTCTGAGAGTTATTGGCTTTTCTGTTCTAGGGGCCCGGTTGGAGTTACGCTCATTCCAAACCCATTCATTTTCCAAAGTCATCCAAAACTCACTTAGAGTATCGCAAAAGGACCGCTTCATCACGAGGGTCCCAGTGTTGTAGATTGCGCGTCGATCGAACGCGTGGTCTTAAAATTATTCACGTTTAAGTGAAAACGGGTCCGGCCCATTAAGCCCGGTGGGCAGGCGGGTCGGTTCGACCCGGTTTTGGCGGGTCTGACCCAGCTGGTGTCGGACCAGCCTGGTGAAGGGCATTGCCCGGCTGGCCGAGTGGTCTGGGGGGTGCGGCCCCCCGGTTTCCCGAACCGGCGGCGCCGCCCTCCTGTCCGACCGGCCGAAGTCGGTCGGTATTCCTGGCGCGAGCGGCCCGCATGGGCGGGTCGCGGTCCTCCTGCATGGCACCTACGGGTGCTGCAGCCTCCATCAACCTGACCGACCGACGAGCCGACCGGTTCGCCCGCCTAAGCGGCCCACGGAGCACAGGTCGCAGTTCTCCACCGCGCGACGCCCCTTGTGGCACCGCGGTCTCACTTCGGCCCGGCCGGCTTTAGCCGGCCGGTTCTTCTTCGGCCAAGCAGCCCACGGATGCGGGCAGCAGTTCTTCTCCACACGGCTGTCATATAGCCGCCACTTCCTCCATTCGCCACCACCTCTTCCGTCAAAATAAAACAGGGGTCAACGGAGGGTCGTCGGGTCGTGTTCGTTCGGCTCGCGCCCTCCGCGTTAGGCAGTATCATAAGGCCGAAGATAAACATGGTTTCAACGTGGGACGAAGAACAATTTTATTCAATTAAAATTGAAACAAACCCCCTTCCTCGAAATAAGGTTCGTTCGTAGACGGAGTCGCGGGGAGGCGGCGTCAACTCATTGACATCGGGGAAGAAGGGGTCGAGGATGGTGCGTCGTCGGCGTTCCTTGTGGGTGGCTCCTTCTCCTTTGGCTTGAAAGAAGATCATAGGAGATGATCGTCATTCTTCAGAGGTTCTTCGTCGAAAGAAGAACTCTATTCTTCTATTTCTCTGGAGCTCTCCCAAAATTCTCTCAACACAATGAGTGCCAAACTAAAATAATAGCTAAGGCTATTATTTTATTCACACCTAAATTTTCAAAATTCAAACACTTTAATTAATTAATTGTAGAGTTCAATTCATTAATCAAAAGTGTTGGCAAAAATTAATGGGAGAGAGGGAGGTGAAGAGATCACATTAATTAAGGGGAGAGTTGTCAAATTAATTAAGGGAGAATTAATGGAGAGTTTAAGGGAGTTGATAGGTTAGGGGTTCGTGTGGGCCCCACCTCACATTATCCTCTCATGGGAGGTTATGTGTGTGTGGTCCCCACCTATAACTTCCCCTTGTAGGATATAAATAACATCTTTAAGTAAAATTATGTACTACAATTTTATTTATTTTATTCTAAATCCTCAAAAATTTAACTCTCAACCCGCATAAAAGGAAACTGTGGTAAAGGTCCCCTTAAGAGAATACCGGTGCTGCGAGTTCATCGGTGTCCTTGGATTTTAATTCTGAGCACCGGTTCAAAATAAAGAAAAACTCGCACATACGTTTACTGAATGTACCTGAACTAAACTTCAGAAATTGATTCCAGGCACACCGGGCCTCGGAATCAAGTGTCGTCAGAAACCACAGACTCGTAAAATTCCAAAAGTATTTAAGAAAAAAATTTCCTTGAAATTTACAGATCTTTACATTACTCCCACCTCAGGGCTTTACGTCCCCGTAAAGCTACAACACACACTAGGGAAACAAATGGGGGTACTGAGCTCGCATCTGAGCCTCCCACTCCCAAGTGCTCTCCTGGATGTTCATGTGCTACCAGCGAATGTGCACCAGAGGAATTGATCGTCCACGTAGTACCCACTCCTGTCGATCCTCGATCTCCACCAGGACCTCCATGAATGTCGCCCCGTCATCGATGTCCAGCTCCCCGTGATCGATGATGTGGGTCGGGTCATGCACGTATCTCCTCAGCTGAGATACGTGGAAGACGTCATGCTCCCGGTGCAACTGAGGTGGAAGGGACAGGCGGTAAGCCACCTTGCCTACTCTGCTGAGAACCTGGAAAGGTCCGATGAAACGCGGAGATAACTTGTCGGCCCAACCAAATCTCCATAGACCTCATCGAGGTGAGACCCGTAGGAAGATGTGGTCACCATACTCGAACTCTAGTGGTCTCCATATCCTATCAGCATAGGACTTCTGTCTACTCTGTGTAGTCTTCATCCGCTCCTAGATGATCTGCACCTTCTCCGTCGTAGCCTGAACCATCTCTGGTCCTACAAGGGCTGACTCCCCTGGGTCAGTCCAGCACATAGGTGATCTGCAAGTTCGGCCGTACAGTGCCTCGTATGGTTCCATCCCGATGGTGGAGTGGTATCTTTTGTTGTACGCAAACTCCACCAAGGGTAAATGATCCTCCCAGCTGCGACCAAAGTCAAGGACACATGCACGGAGCATGTCCTCGAGAGTCTGAATGGTCCTCTCAGTCTGACCATCCGTCTGAGGATGGAAGGCAGTGCTCAAGTGAAGTTGTGTCCCAAAAGCCTCTTGTAACCCCTTCCATAGCCGGGAAGTGAATCAAGCATCTCGATCGGAAACGATAGACAATGACACACCATGAAGCCATACGATCTCCTGAATGTAGAGGCATCCTAAGCTCTCTACTGAGCCCTACTCTCTGATCGGTATGAAGTGGGCCGACTTGGTGAGTTGGTCTATGATCACCCAGATAGATTCGTGTCCTCTGGATGTATGTGGAATCCCCATCATGAAATCCGTGGATATCTTGTCCCACTTCTACTATGGGACCTCTAAGGGTTGTACCAAGCCTGCTGGTACCTGGTGCTCCGCCTTCACTTACTGATAAGTGAGGCACCATGAAAAGAACACTGCTACAGCTTTCTTCATACCCGGCCACCAGTGCTATCATATGAGGTCCTGATACATATTCGCCACTCCTAGATGTACCGCTATAGGGGAAGTGTGAAACTCCCTCAGCACTTCCTCCTCCAGTGCAACTGGTACCATAGTACGTCCTCTGAAGAGGATGACGTGCTCCCCTCTTTTAGAAAATCCATCAGGCGCCTACCTTGTGGATATCTGAGAACGTCGCGTCTCACAATCAATGTCCCCACATTGTGCCTCTCCGACTCACTGAAGGAGTGGAGGAGTGATTGTGAGAGACTGTAGAAAAGCTACTCCATCTCTATCCACAAAGGATATCTGCAACGCAGCTAGCTGCTCTGTCGCCTCTCCTAGTAGTTGAATGCCTGATCTCCTACTGAGAGCATCAACTACAATGTTCCCCTTCCCAGGAGTATAAACTATTTCAAAGTCATAGTCCTGGAGGAACTCAAGCCATCACCGCTGTCTCAGGTTCAGGTCCTTCTGCGAGAAAATGTACCTGAGACTCTGGTGGTCAGAATAGACTGTAAAACATTCACCCATAAGATAGTGTCGCCAAATCTTTAAGGCGAATACCACTACTGCTAACTCCAGGTCATGGGTAGCGTAGTTCTGCTCGTGTTGTCTCAGCTGACGAGAACCATAAGTGATCACCGCTCGTTCATGCATCAGAACACACCCGAGTCTGGTCCCTAATGCATCGCAGTAAACTACGTACCCTACGCCATCCTTCGGTAGCCTCAAGATGGGCGCACTGGTCAATATCTGCCTCAACTCCTGAAAGCTCTGCTGACATCTATCTGACCACACGAAGGGTTTACCCTTCTTCGTCAAGGCTGAAAGCGGTGCTGCAACTCTGTAGAAGTCTGGCACAAACCTCTGATAGTACCCAGCCAGACCCAGAAAACTCCGCACCTCTGTCACGCTCCTGGGTGGCTCCCAAGCAAGTACTGCCTCGATCTTCGCTAGATCCACTACAACTCCCACATTCGAGATTATGTTTCCCAAGAAATGAACCTCTTGAATCCAAAACTGGAACTTCGAGAGTTTAACATAAAGCTGGTGCTCTCGGAGTGTATCTAGTACAACCCGTAAGTGGTAGGCATGCTCCTCCTCAATAGTCGAGTAAATCAGTATGTCATTGATGAAGAGTACGAAAAATAGATCGAGGTAAGGCTGGAAAATCATGTTCATGAGACTCATAAACACTGATGGAGCGTTGGTTACACCGAAGGGCATAACCAAGAACTCGTAGTGGCCATACCGACACCTGAAGGTCGTCTTCTACACATCCTCATCTTGAAATCTGAGATGGTGATAGCCTGACCTGAGGTCTATCTTCGAGAACCATCGTGCTCCCTTGAGCTGATCAAAGAGGTTGTCAATCATCGGGAGTGGGTACTTGTTCTTTACGGTCACCTGATTCAGGCGACGATAGTCGACACACAGTCACAAGATCCCATCTGCCTTCTTGGCGAACAAAATCAGAGAAGCCCAGGGTGAAACATTGGGTCGAATGAATCCCTCCCCCTCCAAGTCCTCTAGCTGTACCCTTATCTCACGAAGCTTGGCAGGATCCATCCAATATGTTGGAGTAGATATCGGTGTTGTCCTGGGGTACAGGTCAATGTAGAAGTCTACCTCTCTGCGAGGAGGTAGTCCTAGAACATCGTCAAGAAAAACATCCACATATTGATCCACCACAACAGGAAAACTCAGACTCCGCACATCAATCGCTCTGAGGATGAGACTACCTAAATGATGCGTGATTGGTTGCCCTCTCCTCTGCGTAAGTCCATCCTGTGCTGCAAAGGATCCCTTCTCATCGGTGAAGGTGAACCTGGTCCCATCTGTGTGGACACACAGCACTTTTCACCTAATGCAGTCGATCTGAGCATGGACTATGGATAACCAGTCCATACCCAGGATGACGTCGTAAGGTCTCGACGCCACTACAAGAAGATCCCAGTCGAAGCTCTCACCTCCTAGAGTAAGCTCACACTGCCGACACCTGTGCGTAATCATCGAGTCTGCTCCCGTAGGAGTCTCTAATCGTAAGGATCGAGCCAACGGCTCTGTCGGAATCTCCGAGCTCCGAACAAGGGCAGCGGCAATAAAAGAATGACTCGCACATATGTCTATAAGTACTGCAGCATGGGTGGAGTAGACACAAATAGTACCTCAAGTCATCTCAGGTGCACCGTGGTTGTAAGCCTCGACTGCCTAGAGCTGAGTCTACCTCTGTCCACCAGCTCCCTATGGTCGGGGTGGAACTCCTAGTGGTGGTGGTGGTAGAGCCTCGAAACACCGTCCACCACCCCCTGCTCTACCAGCTCCTCTGCCACATCCACCTGCTCCCAGCGGACCACCATAGTCGAACCTCTGCCTCTGTCTGGGAGGTCCCTCCACTATCTGTTTCTCATCTGCATGGTGGTTCGGGTAGTCTCGAGCCATGTGACCATGCCCACCTCATGCATAGCACTGCCTGCTCCTCGTATAATTGGCTCTGTTCCGTGTGCCCTGCACAACCGAACCTGTATCCTGAGGTCGCTCACCTAATAACCTGATCTGCTTGGACCTCTGCGTCAACTATCTATTGTTGTCTGCAGAAGACTCCGCTATGTGTCTCCCTACGGTGGGTCTCACTACTAGTGACGGCTCAGCGAGAAATCTCTCCACAAGAAGGGCTCACTCCAGCACTCCCGCCTGCGTCGGAATGTTGAGGGAGATCATCGAAGCTCTGATCTCATGTCTGAGTCCCTGCTCAAAGGTTCGGGCCCTGAAGAATGGGTCTCGTACCATGTCTGTGGAGTAGCACGAGAGGTCAGTAAACCTCACCGAGTACTGAGCTACTGTCATGCTGCCCTACCGCAGATAAAGTAACTCCTGAATCTGCACCGCACGAAGGGTGGATGGAACAAACTCTGAGCGGAAGAGACTCTCGAAGTCTATCTAGAGTAAAGATGCATCATCATACACCTCAAGCATCAGGCTCCACCATCTACCTGCTGCTTCATGCAGGAGACTCGCGGTAAGGATCACAATAAGGTCGACTAGTGTCCCTGTCAATATGAAAACCCTAACGATAGCCTCCAGCTGATCCTCGGCTGCCTGAGGGTCCGTCTCTCTGCGGAACCTGGGTGGCCTATGTCGATGGAACTCATGAAATGCACTCAAGCGGTGCGCATTCTCTGCTGCTGGGGCTAGTGGTATCGGTGGCCCAGCGGGTAGTGGTACCGCTGGTACCTCCGCTGTGATGGGGCCCTGCATCGAGGCCTCGTCGCTCAGTGGGATACCATCTCGTACGTAACTCAGAACCATAGATGGCTGCCTTTGTGGGGCCATCCTGAAAAGAAACAGGTGTTCCATAGTTAAAATAGTATACCTGGTGAGCAGACATAAAGTAATCACAAAGAAAACTTTTGAAACATACATGCAATCAATGTTTTCGTGCACTGAGTCAGAAATCAGAGGTCAGGGTCCTGGTGTATGCATACGTCAGCCACCGCACCAACACTAGACTCACTGGACTAAAAACTACACTCAATACTCTTAACACTATTGCTTCACAATAAGACAGATCCGAGTCCTAAGTTCTGTGATAGAACCGACTCCTCTGATACCAATTTGTCACGACCCGTCCTCGGGGCCCATGTCGTGACTACCCCAAGCCCACCTTCCATAGGCCAGGGGCTGGAGACTAGCACCAAAGGCGTAAATACCAATACTAGGAAGGCATTGCCTTTATAAAACTAAACAAACACAACAGAGTATGCAACTGAAGTAAGCACTAAGAAAAACTGTATACAAAAGTAAGTGCTGAAAAGAAAGGGGCCGGAAATACAAGCCCAACAGTAAGTACAGTACAACTAAAAAGCTAGTACAACTACAGTAAAGTAAAACAGCAACCACCGAGTCGTCCTTCGAGAATCCCACCTAAAGGGTGGGTACATATGGTCTCCTTAGCACCTCGGGTTTTTCCGTCTACTCTGTGTACGTCTCGTCAAGTGGTCCACCTCCGGGTACCATCCATCTCTACAAGTCTCTACCTCGATCAGTGTTGTTCGTTGTCTGCATCCAACACAACATAGTGCGGGCATAGCCCATAAAGGGGTCAATATAACGATACTTAGTAAGGACCTTGAGACCCACAAGGTCTCACAATATCCACTAAGGATAAACAATAAGTAAGATACAAAACACGGTGCATCAACCAACCCTACTTAGGTATATGCCCATACATATACCTTAGTCTTCAATCCAGTTCGGCTCCAACTCTCGAGCCCAAGTACAACCTAGTCCACCCAGAAAAGAAGTCAATCACATCGATGATAATGATTGAAATTCAAGACTCAGATCACACAGGTATCAATCTTTCATATAGCGATAGAGATGATCAGATGTAGTCACCGATTCATCTAAGTTGTCGGACCCACGTAGGATACTAGTCCAGCTAAGCTGTCGGACCTACGTAGGATACTAGACCAGTTACTCTGTTGGACCCACTCGGGATACTAGTATAAAAGTCAAACTGTTGGACCCACTTAGGATAGAAGAATAGTAGTCATCACTGTCGAACCCACGGAGGATTCCAGTACGGTAGTTGTCGCAGTCGCAGCCAGCTCTAGGGTTCCCGCACACAGCACGCTCGATTCCGGGAGGGTCTGCTCCTCAAGCCAAGGGTTCGATACATAAACTATCACGAATACTTGATTTGATGTATCCCGAAGTTACGTCTTGTCAAAATAAACCCAACGCGACAGACGGCGCGTCAATCGGACACCCGGTCTGAGAGTTATTGGCTTTTCTGTTCTAGGGGCCCGGTTGGAATTACACTCGTTCCAAACCTGGCCATTTTCCAAAGTTGTCCAAAACTCACTTAGAGTATCGCAAAAGGACCACTTCGTCACGAGGGTCCCAGTGCCGCAGACAGCGCGTCGATCAGATGCACGGTCTTAAAATTATTCATGTTTAAGTGAAAACGGGCCCAGCCCGTTAAGCCCGGTGGGCAGGCGGGTCGGTTCGACCTGGTTTTGGCGGGTCCAACCCTGATGGTGTCGGACCGGCCTGGTGAAGTGTGCATCCTGGCCTGGTGGGGCGCTGCCCGGCCTGGCGTGGCCCGGCCTGGCATGGCGCGGCCCGGCCCGACACAGCGCGGCCCGGCCCGGTTGGCCGAGCGACTCGGCCCGGCTAGCCGAGCGGTCCGGGGGTGCGCGTCCCCCCGGTTTCTTGAACCGGCGGTGCCAAGTGGCATCGCCCTCCTGTCTGGCCAGTATTCCTGGCACAAGCGGCCCGCATGGGTGGGCTGCGGTCCTCCTGCGCGGCACCTGCGGGTGTCGCGGCCTCCATCAACCCGACTGGCCGACGAGCCGGCCGGTTCGCCCGCCGAAGCGGCCCGCGGAGCGCGGGCTGTGGTTCTTTGCAGCGCAGCACCCCTTGTGGCATCGCAGTCTCCCTTCGGCCCTGCCGGCTTTAGCCGGATGGTTCTTCTTCGGCCGAGCGGCCTGTGGATGCGGGCCACGGTTCTTCTCCACGCGGCCGGCATACGGTCGTCGCTTCCTCTGTTTGTCGCCACCTCTTTCGTCAAAATAAAATAGGGGTCAACGGAGGGTCATCGGGCCATGTTTGGTCATCCCACGCCCTCCGTGTTAGGCGATATCATAAGGCCGAAGATAAACATGGTTTCAACGAGGGACGAAGAACAATTTTATTCAATTAAAATTGAAACAAACCCCCTACCTCGAAATAAGGTTCGTTCGTAGACGGAGTCGCGGGGAGGCGGCGTCAACTCATTGACGCCGGGGAAGAAGGGGTCGAGGATGGCGCGTTGTCGGCGTTCCTTGCGGGTGGATCCTTCTCCTTTGGCTTGGCCGAAGATCATAGGAAATGATCGTTGTTCTTCGGCGGTTCTTCGTTGAAAGAAGAACTCTATTCTTCTATTTCTCAGGAGCTCTCCCAAAATTCTCTCAACACAACGAGTGCCAAACTAAAATAATATCTAAGGCTATTATTTTATTCACACATGAATTTTCAAAATTCAAACACTTTAATTAATTAATTGTAGGGTTCAATTCATTAATCAAAAGTGTTGGCAAAAATTAATGGGAGAGGGGGAGGTGAAGAGATCACATTAATTAAGGAGAGAGTTGTAAAATTAATTAAGGGGGAATTAATGGGGAGTTTAAGGGAGTTGATAGGTTAGGGGTTCGTGTGGGCCCCACCTCACATTATCCTTTCATGAGAGGTTATGTGGGTGTGGGTCCCACCTATAACTTCCCCTTGTAGGATATAACTAACATCTTTAAATAAAATTGTGTACTATGATTTTATTTATTTTATTCTAAATCCCCAAAAAATTAACTCTCAACCCGCATAAAAGACAACTGCGGTAAAGGTCTCCTTAAGCGAATACAAGCGCTGCGAGTTCATGGGTGTCCTCAGATTTCAATTCCGAGCATCATTTCAAAAGATAGAAAAACCAGCACGTACATTTACTGAACGTACCCGAACAAAACTTAATAAATTGATTTCGGGCAAACCGGGCCTTGGAATCAAGTGCCGTCAAAAACCACAGACTCGTAAAATTCCTAAGTATTTAAGAAAAAAAATTCTATGAAATTTCAGGGTCTTTACACAACCGTGCATTAGCCACTATCCTTCCTAGGGACCTCGCACGGCTTGGCCGCATGGTTTGGGAAATCGTGCGCCAACCGTGTAGTAGTCACTGTCACACCTAGGGACCTCGCACGGCTTGGCCGCACGGTTTGGGAAACCGTGCACCAATCGTGTGGTAGCAACTGTCCCACCCAGGGACTTCCTACAGCTTGTCTGCACGATTTTTCCAGACCGTGCGCCAACCATGCGCCCCCTGCACAAACCTCCATAACTTTGGCATCAGGCGTCCGTTCGATGAACCATCAACGGTGCTAGGACCCTTGGAGTGATTCGGTGCCTTGAGAATAACCCACTAGAGATTTGGGTTGAGATGGAGTACGGTTAGGTTGGATCGATCACGAATTCAACTAGACCCCGAGACTAAAAGGCTAATAACTCACATACCGGGCGTCCTATTGACATGTCATCTATTGCATTGAGACCTCTATGATGTGACGGACCTTGAGATACTTCTTCGTGGTGCTTCGTAGTAGTTGGTGTATCGACACTTGTCTTTAGGAGCGAACCCTCTCAGAATCAAGCGTGCTTTGTGCAAGAACCCTGTGGCTGGCTACTTTGTGATAAAAAAGGATCCTAAGTGGGTTCGACAGCTCCGAATACTATTCCAGGATCTTACGTGGGTTCGACAGCTCTGACTACTGTTCTAGGATCCTACATGGGTTCGACAGCTCTGACTACTATTCCAGGATCCTACGTGGCTTCGACAGCTCTATTTTCTGTTCCAGGATCCTATGTGGGTTTGACAGAATAGATGATTCAGTGGATATATTTGATCATCTCTATCTATTTGCATAAGTTGTATACCTGTGTGAGCTGAGTCAGTAACTTTTGTGTTTACCTCATGATTGAGATGGATTACTCGATAACTTAGGTATATGTATGGGCATATACCTAAGTGGGGTTATCTGTTGACTTCATACTTTGTGGTTTATCCTTGTTGGATTTTGTGAGACCTTGAGGGTATCGGGGTCCCTACTGAGTATTGTTATACTCACCCCTGCACGGGCTATGCCTGCACCTCGTTGTGTTGGATGTAGACGACGGACAACGCTGACTGAGATTGAGAGTATTAGGACTGGACGGTACCCGGAGGTAGACCATACGGTGAGACGGTACACAGAGGAGACAGACGGAGGTGGAGTGCTGATGAGGTTATCTGTACCTACCCTTCAAGTAGGAATCCCAGAGGATGTTCTAGCATCTATTTTTTCTTTCCTCAGTTGTATTTGTTTTTCCAGTTCCTTGTACTTTACAGTTGGGCTTGTATTTTTGGCCCCTTTACTTTTCAACACTCTTTTGTTATACAGTTTAATTAGTGTTTGTATCCAGTTGTGTGCTCTGTTGTGTGCGTTTACAAGTTTTAAAGGCAATGCCTTCCCAGATTTAGGGAATTATGCCTTTGGTGCTAGTCGTCCTCTCCTGGCCTATAGAAGGCGGGCTTGGGGTAGTCACGGCACTGACCCCGGGGGACGGGTCATGACAAAGTGGTATTAGAGGAGTCGGTTCTACCATAGAACTATGACTCTGATCTTTTCTGTGAAGCAATAGTGTTAAGGGTACTAAGTGTGGTTTTCAGTTCAGGGAGTCTAGTTTTGGTGCGGCGATTGACGTATCCATACACCAGGATCCTGACTTCTGATTTCTGACTCAGTTCACGAAAACACTGATTGTGTGTGTGTTTTCAAGAGTCTTATTTTTGAACTCTTTGAGTCAGCTCACCAGGTATAACTTAATGATCGTGGAGCACCTGTTCCTTATCAGGATGCCGCTGTGTAGACAGCCATCTAGGGTTCCCGAGAGAGTACACGATGACGACCCACTGAGCGACGAGGCTCTGGTGTAGGGCCCTCTTACTATGTTGGCACCTTCGGGTGGTGTACCAGCAGCACCACCACCCATTGGGCAGCAGATACCACTAGCCTCACTAGCGGATGATGCACACCGACTGAGCACATTACACGAGTCCCAGGGAAAGAGGCCTCCAAGGTTTTGAGGCGAGATAGATTCCCAGGCAGTAGAGGACTGGCTGGAGGCGATTGCTAGAGTTTTCTGCCTAGTTGAGACACTGGTAGAGAAGATGGTGGTCTTAGCTACTAGTCTTTTTCAGTGAGTGACCATGAGGATGGTCCGCATAGTGATGAGGCTTTGGTACATGGACCGTTGTCCGAGATAGTACCTTCGAGTAGTGTGTCAGCTATATCACTGCCCGTTGGTCAGCAGTTACGACCGGCAGTACCGGTAGAGGACACTTGTAGGCTTAGTGCCTTACGTTTATTTCAGCATCAGATACCCCTCAGGTTCTGAGGTGAGCCCGGCTCACTGGTGACCAAGGTCTGGCTTGAGGAGGTGGATGAGAGTTCCCTAGAGCTTCTACAGCTTCAGTAGAACGACATGTCGGTAGCTGAGTACTCATCGAGGTGCACCGACCATTCCTGGTACTCGATGAATACAATACGGTCAGTGTTTAGGGCTCAGAATTCCGATCGATGTGTGTTTAAGGACATCAGAGCCAACACTTTTCCTCTATGCATTCCTATATATGTTAGGGTGCTAGAGAGAACCTTTTTGGATGAATGTTCTTTGGCTGAACGGATACAGCCAGTGAATGTTAGCAATGGTAAAACAGGTAACTGGTGCCAGTCTCAGAGACTTGGGCGTGTAAAATGTTTCATAAAGAGGAAGTATTAAGGATAGATGAATCTGTAGGGCAACATGAGTGTAGCTCAGTACTCAGCGAGGTTCACCGACCTCTCACGCTACTCCATAGATATGGTGCAGGACCCTTTCTTCAGGGCCCAGACCTTTGAGCAAGGGCTCAGGTGAGAGATCAAGGCTTCGATGATCTCCCTCAGCATCCCGACGCAGGCGGGGGTGTTAGAGAGAGCCCTCTTGGTGGAGAGTTTCCTTGGTGAGTAGTCTCCAGTAGTGAGATCCACCATCAGTCGACACATAGCAGAGTCTTCTACAGCTGACAACAGACATATGTCACAGAGGTCCAAGCTGACCAGACCTACAGGTGGATGACCGCATGACTCAGGGTCAGTTGTGCGGGGCACACGATATAGAGCTAGTCATACGAGGAGCTGGTAGTGCTAAGCATGTGAAGGGATGGGTCACATGGCTCGAGACTGTCTGACCCGCCGTGCAGATGATCAGTAGACAGTTGAGGGACCTCCCAAGCAGAGGTAGAGTTTTGACCGTGGTGGTTTTCAGGGAGCATGAGGATGTGGCAGAGGAGCTGGACGAGCAGCAGGTGGTGGATGACGTTTCGATGTCCTACCACCACCACCACTAGGAGGTCCACCCCGACTGCAGGGAGTAGGTGGACATGCAAGATCTCATCTCCAAGCAGCTGAGGCTTACGATCATGGAACTCTGGAGATGATTCGAGGTATGATATATGTCTACTCCACCTTAGTTGCAGTTCTTATAGACACAGGTGTCAGTCACTCTTTCATTTCCACTGCCCTCGTTCGGAGCTCGGAGATTCTGACGGAGCTGTTGGCTCGATCCTTATGTCTAGAGACTCCTATGGAAGCAGACTCGACGATTATTCACTGGTGCCGGCAGTGTGAGCTTACTCTAGGAGGCGAGAGCTTCGGCTGAGATCTCCTCATAGTGGCGTTGAGGCCTTACGATGTCATCTTGGGTATGGAATGGTTATCTATAGTCCATACTTAGATTGACTGTATTAGGCGCAAATCGCGGTGTGTCCGCACGGATGAGACCAGGTTTACCTTCACCGGCGAGAAGGAAGCCTTTGCAGCACATGACGGACTTAATTAGAGGAGGGTGCAGTCGATCACGCATCAGTTGGCTTGCCTTACCCTCAGAACAGTTGATGTGGAGAGTCTGATCTATCATGTAGTGGTGGACCAATACACAGATGTTTTCCCTGATGATGTTCCAGGTCTACCTCCTCACAGAGAGGTGGACTTTTACATTGAACTGTACCCTGGTACGACACCGATATCTACAACAACGTATCGGATGGCTCCCACGGAGCTTCGCGAGCTACGAGTACAGCTAGAGGACTTGCAGGGGAAGGGATTCATCTGGACCAGTGTTTCTCCCTGGGCAACCCCGATTTTGTTCGCCAAAAAGGCGAATGGGAGCTTGAGGCTTTGTGTCGACTACCGACACCTGAATCAGGTGACCTTGAAGAACAAGTACCCACTCCCGAGGATTGACGACCTCTTTGATCAACTGAAGGGAGCATGGTGGTTCTCGAAGATAGACCTTAGATCAGGCTATCACCAACTCAGAGTTCGAGACGAGGATGTGTAGAAGATGGCCTTCAGATGTCGGTACAGCCACTACGAGTTCTTGGTTATGACATTCGGCATAACTAACACTCTAGCAATGTTCATGGGACTCATGAATAGGATCTTCCAGCCATACCTCGATCATTTTGTCGTAGTCTTCATCGACGACATTCTGATCTACTTGACTACTGAGGAGGAGCATGCCTACCATTTACAGGTAGTACTGGACACACTCTGAGAGCACCAAATTTATGGTAAGCTCTCGAAGTGCCATTTTTGGATCTGAGAGGTTAACTTTTTGGGACATGTCATCTCGGAGGCTGGAGTTGCAGTAGATCCAGTGAAGATTGAGGCGGTACTTACTTGGGATCCACCCAGGAGTGTGACGGAGGTACGGAGTTTCCTGGGTTTGGCTGGTTACTATTGGAGGTTTGTGCCAGACTTCTCCAGAGTTGCAGCACCACTATCAGCATTGAAGAAGAAGGATCAACCCTTTGTGTGGTCGGAGAGATGCCAACAGAGCTTTTAGGAGCTGAGGTAGAGGGTGACTAGTGCCCCCATCTTGAGGCTTCCAGAGGAGGGCGTAGGGTACGTAGTTTACTGTGATGCATCAGGGACCAAACTCGGATGTGTCTTAATGCAGGAGTGAGCAGTGATCGCTTATGGTTCTTATCAGCTGAGACAACATGAGCAGAACTACGCCACCCATGACCTGGAGTTAGCAGCAGTGGTCTTCGCCTTGAATATGTGGCGGAACTATCTGATGGGCGAGCGTTTCACAGTCTACTCTGACCACCAGAGTCTTAGGTATATCTTCTCTTAGAAGGACCTAAACCTCAGATAGTAGTGATGGCTTGAGTTCCTCTAGGACTATGAATTCGAGATAGTCTATACTCCTGGGAAGGGGAACGTTGTAGCAGATGCACTCAGTAGGAGATTTGGTATACAACTGCTAGGCGTGGCGACAGAGCAGCTGGCTGCTTTACAGATATCATTTGTGGATAGAGACGGGGTAGCCTTTCTTCAGTCTCTTACAGCCACTCCCCCACTTCTTCAGTGAGTTATAGAGGCGCAGTGTTGAGACGCTAACTGCGAGACACAACGTGCTCAGATATCCACAGGGCAGACACCTGATGGATTTTCTGAAGGTGGGGAGCACGTCATCCTCTTCCGAGGACGTACCATGGTACCAGTGTCACTTCAGGAGGAAGTGTTGAGGGAGTTCCACAATTCCCCTCTAGTAGTACATCTAGGGATGGTGAAGATGTATCAAGACCACAGAAGACAACACTGGTGGCTGATAATGAAGAAAGCAGTTGTAGAGTTTGTCTCTCAATGCCTCACTTTTCAGCAAGTGAAGGCGGAGCACTAGGTACCAGCAGGCTTGGTTCATCCTTTAGAGGTTCCATAGTGGAAGTGGGATGGTATATCCATGGATTTAGTGACAGGACTTCCACGTATATCCAAAGGTCATGACTCTATCTGGGTGATTGTCGATCGACTCACCAAGTCGGCCCACTTCCTACTGATCAGAGAGCAGGGTTCCGTAGAGAGCTTGGGATGCCTTTATGTGCAGGAGATTGTGCGTTTACATGGTATACCCTCGACGATTATCTCCAATCATGACGCATGATTTACTTCCTGGCAATAGAAGGGGTTGAAAGAGGCTTTTGGGACGCAGCTTTGATTGAGCACCGCCTTCCATCCTCAGATGGATGGCCAGACTAAGCAGACCATTCAGACTCTCGAGGACATGCTTCGTGCATGTGTCCTCGACTTTAGTCGCAGATGGGTGGATCACTTACCTTTGGTGGAGTTTGCCTACAACAACAGCTATCACTCCACTATTGGGATGACACCTTTCGAGGCATTGTACGGCCGACCTTGCAGATCACCTTTGTACAGGACTGACCCAGGGGAGTCAGCACTAGTGGGACCAGAGATGGTATGGGATACCACAGAGAAGGTGCAAATCATCCAGGAGTGGATGAAGACTGTACAGAGTAGGAATAATTCGTATGCTGACAGGAGACGGAGACCTCTAGAGTTCGAGGATGG
The DNA here is from genome assembly GCA_963277665.1 of Viscum album. Classification (NCBI taxonomy): domain Eukaryota; kingdom Viridiplantae; phylum Streptophyta; class Magnoliopsida; order Santalales; family Viscaceae; genus Viscum; species Viscum album. Next base: position 351,602,635 of record OY728140.1, read on the forward strand.
CGACCACGTCTTCCTGCGGGTCTCACCCCAATGAGGTCTACTGTGATTTGGCTGAGGCGGCAAGTTATCACCTAGATTCATCAGACCTTTTCAGGTCCTCAGCAGAGTTGGCAAGGTGGCATATCGCTTAGCTCTTCCACCTCAGTTGCACCGGGTGCACGACGTCTTCCACATATCCCAGCTAAGGAGATACGTGTACAACCCTTCCCACATCATCGACCATGGCGAGCTGGATATCGATGATGGGGAAACTTTTATGGAGGTCCTAGTGGAGATTAAGGATCAATAAGAATGGGTCCTTCGTGGATGGTCGATACCTCTGTTACACGTTCGCTGGCAGCACGGGAACCTCCAGGAGAGCACATGGGAGCGGGAGACTCAGATGCGTGCTCAGTACCCCCACTTGTTCCCTTAGTTCGAGTTGTAGCTTACGGGGACGTAAAGCCCTGAGGTGGGGAGAATGTAAAGACCCAGAATTTCCGTGGAAATTTTTCTCTTAAATACATGGGAATTTTACAAGTCCGCAAAAATTGACGGCACGTGATTCTGAGGCCCGGTGTGCTCGGAATCAATTTCTGTAGTTTTGTTCAGGTACGTTCAGTAAAGGTACGAGCTAGTTTTTATAACTTTTAAACCGGTGCTCGGAATTGAAATTTGAGGGCACCGTTGAACTCGCAGCGTCGGTATTATCTTAAGAATACTTTCACCTCGACGACAGATGGTTGGAAATAAAAGATAGTTTTTGGGTTTTTAATGAAAGAATTAAATAAAAATAAAGTCGTAGCTTTATTTTTATTTTGTTGGTTGAAGCCTCTATGTGGAAGTTGGAGGCGGGGACCACCACACCTTAACCTCCCATGAGAGGTTATGGTGGTGGGGCCCACCCGAACCTAACCTCCTCTTCATGTTTAATATGGTGGGGACCACCCAGGTTTTTAACCCCTTGAAACTCCCCATTAAAGGGGAGAAACCCTCAAACTTCTATTAAGTGTAGGGAGCCTCTTCAACTCCCCAACACTTAATGGTGCCAAATCCTCCACATTAATTATTTATGCCAGCCTCATGAATTAATTAATTAGAGCTAACCTAATTAATTAACCCATTTGAATTTTGTGCCAACAATTAAATAATAGATAAACATAATCTATTATTTTGGGTTGGAATTTGTCTTTTGGTGGAACTTGGGAGAAGAGAGAAATCTTAGGGAGAAAAGCTCTCACCAATGAAGAACGAAGAACGCGTTCTTCCAACGAAGAACGCCGGCAACGATATCCTTCGACCTTCATCCTCAGATCCTACCGACGTGGGACATCTTTGACCAACCTTCCCTCCTCATCATCGTCAACAAACCGATGCATGAGCTCGGAATTGGAAGAGTGTGGCAGACGCAACGAACGACAATCAAGGTAGGGGTTATTATTTGAATTCTTGAATTCTCTCGATTAATTTCCTCATTCTTGGAAAGCATGGCGGACGTGGATCAACCAAAATGAGCTGATCCAAGATTCATATTAAATTTTAAAGTTTGAAGATTCTTGATTTATGACCTTGATGAGCCGCTTGCTACCGCTCTAACACGGAAGGGTGTGGGCCAAACAAACATAGCCCGAACCCTCCGCCGTTTTTCTTGAATGGTGTATTCTTCGTGATGGGGAAAATTGGTTTTGTTCCTCAGCGACAAATGGATACGGCGGCCGGCACACCACCAGCCGCGACGAAGGCGATGGCCCCACGACCCCTCCGTACCGTGGCCCTCGCGCCAAAAGAGGTACTTACCCAAGGGGAACCGCCAATGATCTATGATGAAATTCCTTCGTTTTATTTCCAAAATAAGCTAAGAAGCTCCCCCAACCTTTGAAAAACTGGAAATCCCGTGTGAGCCTCGAGTGGGAGGAGGAATGGGGGAAAGATAAGAAATCCTAAGTGGCCCAGGACTTAAAACCCTAATTTTAAGTGGTCGCATGGCTTGGCCGCATGGTTTGGGAAACCATGCGCCAACCGTGCGGTAACCACTGTCCCACCTGGGGACCTCGCACAACTTGGCTGCACGGTTTGGGAAACCGTGCGCCAACCGTGCGGTAGCCACTGTCCCACCTGGGGACCTCGCACGACTTGGTCGCACGGTTTGGGAAACCGTGCACCAACCGTGCGGTATCCACTGTCCCACCTGGGGACCTCGCATGGCTTGGCCGCACGGTTTGGGAAATTGTGCGGTTGCCACTGTCCCACCTGGGGACCTTGCACGGCTTGGCGACATGGTTTGTCCAGACCGTACACCAACCATGCGGTAGCCACTGTCCCACCTAGGGACTTCGCATAGCTTGTTCGCACGGTTTGTCCAGACCGTGCGCCAACCATGTGCCCCTGCACAAACCTCCATAACTTTGTCATTAGGCATTCGTTCGACGAACCATCAGTGGAACTGGGACCCTTGGAGCGATTCGGTGCCTTGAGAATACCCCTCTGGAGATTTGGGTTGAGATGGAGTACGGTCGGGTTGGATCAATCACAAATCCAACTGGACCCCAGGACTAAAAGGCTAATAACTCACAGACCGGGCGTCCGATTAACGCGCCATCTGTTGCGTTGAGATCTATATGATGTGGTAGACCTTGAGACACTTGTTCATGGTGCTTCATAACAGTTGGTGTATCGACACTTGGCTTGAGGAGTGGACCCTCTCAGAATCAAGCGTGCTTTGTGCAAGAACCATATGGCTGGATGCTTTGTAATAAAAAAGATCCTATGTGGGTTCGACAGCTCCGAATACTATTCCAGGATCCTATGTAGATTCGACAGCTCTGACTACTATTCTAGGATCCTACGTGGGTTCGACAGCTCATACTGCTCTTTCAGGATCCTACGTGGGTTCGACAGCTCTGACTACTGTTCCAGGATCCTATGTGGGTTCGACAACTCTATTTCCTGTTCCAGGATCCTACGTGGGTTCGACAGAATAGATGATTTAGTGGCTATATCTGATCATCTCTATCTCTCTACATAAGTTGTATACTTGTGTGATCTGAGTCAGTAACTTTTGTGTTTACCTCATGATTGAGATGGATTACTTGATAACTTAGGTATATGTATGGGCATATACCTAAATGGGGTTATCTATTGATTTCATACTTTGTGGTTTATCCTTGTTGGATTTTGTGAGACCTTGAGGGTCTCGAGGTCCCTACTGAGTATTTTTATACTCACCCTTGCACGGGCTATGCCCACACCTCGTTGTGTTGGATGCAGATGACAGACAATGTTGACTGAGGCTGAGAGTATTAGGACTGGACGGTACCTAGAGGTGGACCATACGGCGAGACGGCACACGGAGGAGACGAATGGACATCGAGTACTGAGGAGGCTATCTATACCTACCCTTCAGGTAGGAATCTCGGAGGACATTATAGCAGTTGTTTTTCCTTTCCTTGGTTGTACTTGTTTTTCCAGTTCCTTGTACTTTACCGTTGGGCTTGTATTTCCGGCCCCTTCACTTTTCAGCACTCTTTTGTTATACAGTTTACTTAGTGTTTGTATCCAGGTGTGTGCTCTGTTGTGTGCATTTACAAGTTTTAAAGGCAATGACTTCCTAGATTTAGGTAATTACGCCTTTAGTGCTAGTCACCAACCCCTGGCCTATGGAAGGCGGGCTTGGGGTAGTCACGGCACGGGCCCCGGGGGATGGGTCGTGACATAATTACTATTTCATTTAAAATAATTATTAATCCTTTCTGTATTTATATTTTTTCAGTGCTACCATGATTGCTGAAAATAGCCATATTCATAAGACAATATAGATATACTTAGAAACGAATGGGAAACATACCTGATGGAAGAATGTACAAAAATAGATTAAAGATGGTAAACTTCTCAAATAATTTCAACTTTAATAATATTTTATTTCTTATATTTCTCTTTGTTTGATGGTAATGTTGTGATTTGTACGGGATAAACACCCTACTGAAAATCATGGTTGTTGGTGTTCCTTGTTTGCGCACTAAATGAATTGCATGTTGATTGATTTTTGAAAAGAAATTGGTGGTACTCATTTACATGGTATGTGTGTTGTTGATAGACCACAAAATATAGTGAGTATCCAGAAGGGGTTTCCCCATCCCTTGAGTTTTTTGTGATGTCTTGAGACATAACGGGCACAGGAGATTACTCCACTATTCTCGCTTTCAACAAGGAGAAGTGTTTTTCTCCAAAAAACATTGATTCAATCTGCAACATTGGCAGTTCCCCTCTTTAGTTGGCTGAGTGAAGAACCAACTGCCATATATTCATTCAAAGGTCCTGAATATATGATAGCTGGTTCTTTACTGGGCCGACTAAAGCTATGTTACGGAAGGAGGGTATTATTTTGTGTCAATCGTACAGGGATTAAAGGTTTTTCTATAATCCTTCTAAACTGGGTAGATTGAGCATATTGAGCAGGTCAGGTCTCTTTTTTAGGTTTCAAAGGCAAGGGTGCATTGATTTTTAAGCAGAAAAATGTACTTAAATTTTGTTTTGATACTTTAGGACAATGATCCATGAGTCATTTGTGACGTGTAGGAATAAACGACACCTTAATCTGATGCACAATGTCACCGGTATGACTCCAAATGTGTCTTTATTTAAAATTGACATTAATTCATGTAAAAAAACACAACTGGCATACTGAAAACCAAGGAAATGCATTCTGATTGTTTTGGTGCTTTATAACAATGATTTATCAGTCATTTGTGACATGTGGAAATCAACAACACCTCAATCTGACGCACAATATCACTCGTATGACTCCAAATGTGTCTTGTTATTTAAAATTGGCATTAATTCAAGTAAAAAAACACAACTGACATATTGAAAACTGAGCAAACACATTTGGATTGTTTTGATACTTTAGGACAACAATCCATGAGTTAGTTGTGACGTGTAGGAATCAACCCCACCTCAATCTGACACACCATGTGATCAGTATGACTAAAAGTGTCCGTTACGAGTTTAAAATTGACATTTTAGTTCAAAACATGTCACTCACTGAAAATAAAGAAAACGTGCTCCAATTGTCTTCCAAATTATGGACAACGATTCATAAGTCCTTTGTGACGTGTATGAAGCAGTCTCGCATTAAACCGACGCACAATGCTACCGATATGACTCAAATTGCATGTTTTCAGTTTGAAATGACATTTTAGTAAAAAAAACACAACTGACATACTGAAAACTAAGTGAATGTATTTCGATTGTTTTGATACTTTAGGACAATGATCTTTCAGTCATTTGTGATATGTAGGAATCAACCACACCTCAATCTGACGCACAGTGTCACCGATATGACTTCAAATGTGTCTTGTTATTTAAAATTGACATTAATTCAAATAAAAAAACACAACTGACATACTGAAAACTGAGCAAACGCATTTGGATTGTTTTGATACTTCAGGACAATGATACATGAGTCAGTTGTGATGTGTAGAAATCAACCCCACCTCAATCTGATGAACGGTGTGATCGGTATGACTAAAAGTGTCTGTTGTCAGTTTAAAATTGACATTTTAGCTCAAAATGTGTCACTCACTGAAAACCAAGCAAACACACTCTGATTGTCTTCAAAATTAAGGACAGAAAATTGTAAGTCCTTTGTGACGTGTATGAATTAGTCTCTCGTCAAACCGACGCACGATGCGACCTGTATGACTTAAATTGCGTGTTTTTGGTTTGAAATTATATTTTAGTAAAAAAACACAACTGACATACTGAAAACTGAGAAAACACGTTCAGATTGTTTTAATAATTTAGGACAATTATTCATTATTCCACTACTACAAAAACGCTCTTTATCAGCGCTCAAAATGGGCTTTAACATCGCTAAAAAAGCGTTTTAAAGCTCAGTGCTGATAAAGGGGGTACCCTTTATCAGCGCTAAAAAAGCGCTCATAAAGGGTTCCTTTATCAGTGCTAAAAAAAGCACTGATAAAAGCTCCATTTATTAGCGCTTTTTTCAGCGTTGATAAGTGCCCTACCTACTGTAACATGAAATTTTGCAGCAGCACACCCAAACAAAACCTGCAAAAAAATCAACATATCAAACAAGCAGTTCACACATATAAAATATGCAGTGGTAGTCAATTTGGGATCAAAGGATGGGAAAAAATCCATACCTAAAGTGATGCACTAATTATTCATTGTGATTATCAAAAGGTACCATTAAATACTATCTCCTCCAAATGATATATTACATTGCCTCAAATAAAATATATAGAGAGAGTTCAATGTCGGAACCTTAAGAAAAAATTGATTAAGGCATGCATGCGAGTTATTCTTCATGTTTTTTGTGGTTAAGATTCATGTCAAGCTTGGATATGGAATTTGTTTATAGATTTTGAGTTCCTTTTGAGATTTGTTATCTTAGGACTTAGAGAGTTTCCCCTGTAGATTCCTCATGGTAGATGGATTTGGGTGATTTTGGGGACACTTAGGGAAATGTGTTCTTGTGGTTGATGCCTTTATCTTATGGTATGTTATCTTCTTTTCACGCCATTTATAGAATTTATAAATGGTAGGGCTCGCGACGACAGAGTAGGGCTAGCGGCGGTGGAGGTCCGGCAAAGAGAAGATCAGGGGGAAGGGAGGGGAGTTGTCGCATGGGTAAAGTCCCGTGAGAGTTTGAGGACGCGATAAACAGAGGGCACTGTGCACCCCATTTTATAAAATGATACTATGGTTTTATCAGCGCTTTTTGCTTAGCACTGATAAAAGGTGATGCTTCCCTCGCCCGTTTTTGTAGTAGTGTTCATTTGTGACATGTAGGAATCAACCCCGCCTCAATACAACGCATGGTGTGACCGGTATAACTCCAAATATGTCATTTTTATTAAAAAATGACATTTGTTTAATGTGTTCTTCATATTGATGTTTAATTTATTTCTTTATAGTATTACTAACGTAATATTTGTTTTCTTATATATGTGAAACCTTTTTCTCGAGTTGGGATGATTTATTCGGCGACTATTACCATCGGAGGACATTTTTTAGAGGGGACCACATACGTCAAAAGAGAAAACATTAATGTTTTTAACTGTTTGTTGGAAGATTGTAAATGTAATTTTATAAAACATTGTTCAAAATGTATATAGAAGTGTTTTTTTTGGTATATACCATGAGTGAATATTTTTGTATTCATGATGTCAATTAAATGTATATAGCACTGTTTGTCAAACCTTTATATGCACTGCTTGTTTTTTCATCATTTGCATCGTGTATGTGGTTCTTCTGTATATACTATGGGTGATTATTTTTTAGCAGGTTTTTGCTGGTTTGTGCAGGTTATTTTTGCTGGTTTTGTTATTTTGGTCTGCTGTGTTGGGTGCTGTTTATTTTTTGCAGGTTGTTGGGTGTGATGTTATATAAACAGCACACCCAGAGAGGGAAGCCTTTATCAGTGCTAAAAATAGCGCTGATAAAGAGGACCTCCCTTTAATAACAGCTCTATTATCAACGCATTTTTATCCCCTGATAAAGGTTTTTTTAGCGCTGATAAAAGCTTGTTTTGTGGTAATGGCTAGTAAAAAAACGTTGATAAAGACCCCCTTTTATTAATGCTACTAAAAAAACACTAATAAAGATATCCTTTTAACAGCGCTGATAAAGAGCGTACCTTTATCAACGCTAAAAAAAAACGCTGATAAAGGGGTACTTTTAACAGTGTTTTTTTAGCGCTGTTAAAAGTACTCTATCAACGTTTTTTTAGCGCTGATAAACGTACCCCCTTCATCAGCATTTTTTTAACGCTGTTAAAGGATGCTGGGGAAACCCGTTTTGTGGTTGTGATAAAGAATACATGACCCATGCTATATCAAAATATATGTGGCATAACTCATACATGTTTTAAATACAAAACAGATCTCCCATGGGTGGATTATATACATCAAACCTCAAAATAATAAAAAATAGAAGCCTTAGAAAAAAAAAACTGGTTCTGAGTCCTATCTTGGTCCAATCTCCCATGCTCCACCCTATCCAATCTTGATCAATTATCAACCACAGAGCCTTTTCCATTTTTTCTTACCAGAAACTATAAAGTTTGGTTGGGTATCCATGGTGACTTGAGTGGGTCATGAATACAACTATGTAGGACACCCCCAATGACATCCATATATATGTCTAGTATAAAGAAGAGTGCATGAAAATGTGAAAAAAATTGATATCATATAGTTTGATAGATGGATTTTTCATAAGAGCACCCACGTCACATGCCGCCTTTAGATTTTAAAATATCTTTCACGTTGGGTGCCCTCCGTGTGTCCCGTCACCCCTCTCATTGGCCCCGACATCTCCTCACGAGGGTTTTAAGCTCACGCATGTATCATCGTTCGTCCCGTCAGATCCCAGCTCCCACTAGCCTCTCTGTTTGTCCCATAGTCTCCAATCTATTCTCACGACATATCCAAGCTTCCCGCAGGCATCTTTGTTTTTCCACCACCCCTTCCAATGGATCCATCCCCTTCTCACGATGGCACCCAACGCCTGCAGGCACCGACGAAGGGGTCCACTACTCATCGCTCATTCAAGGAGATACTGGTCACACCACATCCATCGATAGCTCCCATTCAGGATGTCGATCTGGACGAACACCTTCGAGCTCTTCTATATCAGGTATCCGCTAACCCCTCAATCCAGGTATCTTCTAAGCCTCGGATTTCTGTGGAAGGGGCACCGGTGTTCGACCTCTCAGTTTCGGAGTTCGATAATGCTGTTGCACTACACTCGCGGACCCTCCCAGTCATGTACAGATGGGATAAACCTTCCATATCGGTGTTTACTAACAGGATTAACTAGGCTCGGGGACTCTCCTCTCCTGTCTTGGTCAACATCCTTGACGCTAGGTATCTGTATATTTTTCTTCACTCGGATGATGATTTTGGTATGGCATGGTTGTGGGGTTCTCGGGTCTTCAATCAAGCCCACTTTCTGCTATTTCAAGGGACTCTTGATTTTCATAAGAGTAAGGATCCTCTGTCCGCTGCAGTGTGGCTTCGCCTTCCAGGTCTACCAATTCCAATTCTGAATGAGGAATTTCTCCGGGGTATATAGTTGACTCACTGGGCCATTTTCTTCAAGCTGATCATCCTTCCCAGGACATTATGTTTCCTATGTCTCCTCAGATATGTGCAGAAATAGATCTATCTCAACCTCTTCCACATCATATGCAATAGATATTTGGGTAGGAAATCTTCGGTTGGAAAAAAATCAACTATGAAGTGGCTATAAGATATCGCATTCATTGTCATCTTCAAGGGAATAATGGTGGTAGTTGTAGGAATCTTTCTCAAACACCTGGAAAGGATATGGTACATCCCTCGGATCATAACCCTGGGTTCTCTCAGTAGGATGTGAGAAAGCCCTCCGATCATAGTTCTGGGTACCAACATTTGGGTTCCTCAGTGCTGATTTGTTACCCCCCTTCTAAGAATCTTGTTTCCTTCCAACTATGTTAGGACTATCCCATCATGAAGGACCCCTCTCCGTTAGGTGTGGCCTATCCGCTAAGATACAAAGCACTGCCAGAAATGTTCTCAGTTAACAATCAGGTGCAGGATAGGAAACCTGATAGTTTCCCAATCGATAGACCAACTATGCTAGACCATTTGTCACACATCAAAGCTTATACTTACACTTTTACATTGGATGAGAGTCCTAAGGATCATAATATGAATGAGGCTCATATGCCACACTCGCATGTGATTGTGTTCTCATGCAACACCCTTTCCATGCTGGAGGAATTTTTGGACACTGACCTATCTTCGGCAGTTGAAGGAAGGAGGAAGAGAAATTATATGAAACAAGTCCTTGATCATGACAAGAGCTCATACATGGTTCTTACTCATTTGTGGTCTAAGGACGAATCCTTACAAAAAACCTATTTATGCCTTCAGATGGAGAAGGTGGTGAAGCTGTCAAGGACCTCTTCTATAGTAAATCCTCTTAAATGTCTATCTACCTATGGAATATTAGAGGGATCGAGGGTCCTGTTAAAAGCGACTATATCAAGAGGCAGGTAAGTGTATATGCCTATAAAATTATAGTGATTTTAGAACCTAAGCATAAAGAGGATGGCATCTGTTAGGAGTATGGGGGGGGGGGGTTGTCCACTGCTGTCCAGGTGTGGGCATTAGTAGTTTAGGGGTAGTTTGGTATTTTCTCTTTTATTAGTTTGTTATGTTGCCAGCTGTTAGACAACTGTAGTTGTTAGGGTGTTGGCTGTCCTGGTGGAGCATTAAAAAAGGGTCCAACTGGAGGGAGGGGGTAAAAATCATTTTAGCATTTTGCTTGGCAGCAGAATTGGCCGGTGGTCTCGGCTGGGCTCTCGGGAGAGTGGTCTTCTCTGACAGCTCCCCTTACTCTATTCCTTCTTCTTCCTATTCTCCCTTTCATTCTTCTGTATTTTCTGTTCCTGCTATTGAAGTGAAAGATCCTGCTGTGCTATTGAAGTGAAAGATCCTGCTGTGCTATTGTTTAGTTCTTCCTCCTATTTTCTGCTAAGCGACCACTGTTAGGCAAGAGTCCTAACAATTTGGCGACTCCGCTGGGGAACTGCCGTGCAGGGAACTACCGCGAGAGAGAAAGGATCGCTGCTGGGGAGAGGCAACGTTGCTGGGCCGCGCACGCTGCTGGGGTACTCGCGACAGAGACACAGTGCTGGGGTACTGTTTGCACGCTGGAGTAACACCGTCACGACTGGAGAGGGACGATTGCAGTTGTGTGCCGCGATTGCTGAAAAGAAAACGGCTCTGACGCAATGGAGCTGAGAGGCGTCACAGTGCGGCACGCTTTGTAGAGGAAGAGCGGAGTCGTTTGCTGGAGGAGAAAACGAAGGCAACCGTTGATGTACGGTACATTTTCTCTCTGAGCTGTTTGCTGCTGGAAAATCATGTGAGCAGAGACGTGTCAGATGAGGAAGCAGTGAGTCGCAACAGTTGAGAAAGATACGGACGAAGCTAGGGAGACGCGTCTTGGACCTTCAAGCGGAGTTGGGGAAAAACAGAGCTGGAATACCGAGGGGACGATCGCTGCTGAGCCAATAGAGGAGGACGACCGCGACTAGGAGAGCTTCCGGGCCGCGACGAGTATCCGACGTAAGGGCTGTTGACGGACGGGTTTAATATCTTCAAGGCAGCAGAGAGGCGCGTACGAGAGTTGCTATAGAGGAAAAGAAGAAAAAAAAGGGGAAAAGAACTGTGGAAAATGTCGATGGAGCTATAGACTGATGGGCTATATTTCCTTAATGCAGCAGTAGGGCTCGTTGGAGTAAAAAAAAAGTGCTCAAACAGGGACACATTCGCTGGTGGAGACAGTTCGGAATGGTGTGAGACCAAGCTGCAGTCTGGACGATGGAAGGACACTCGGCCGAGACGCAGAGGCAAACATTATTTTTAGAAGAGTTTTTTAGAAGACAAAAGAGGATCGAGAAGCTGTTTAGAAAGCTTAAACTCGACCTGAAAGACCAAAAGGTGGTTTGAGATGTTTATGTAGGGCTTCCAAATTTTTCTGGACAGTTTACATGTAAGCAGGAGCACTTACAGTTGCAGTCTAATGTGGTGAAAAATTCTCAAAGACTTCAAGGTTTCGAGGAACGAGCTGAAGAGCAAACAAGGAGTTACAATCCCAGGTGGAACGGTGGTGTGTCCAGAAGACTGACTCGGTCAGCTGCGGCAAGCTCTGTTGGAAGCGGTGATAAAAACTTGGAGTTTGAGAGGAGTATAGCAAAACGAGTCGAACTGCCTTCATTTACTGGGACCAATCCTTTGAGCTGGATCACCAAAGCTGAAGTTTACTTCCAGGAAAATCGGACAATAGAGGACATGAAACTTCACTATACGCAGATTTCTATGGAAACTACAACCTTATATTGGTTCTTGTCTTGGCTGAATAAGAATTCTGGTGCGAGTTGGGAGCAACTAAAGCCCGTGCTTCTGGAAAAATATGGGGACAGCAAGCAGCAATGGGAGTTTTTTCAATGGCAGAGTGAAAAGGCTCTACGTGACAAAAAAAAGGAGGTTGTGCCGGCTGTTCAGCGCATGAAACAAGAGAATATTGATTTTATTCAGGTTTACCGCAATATGGAGAAGTTTGGTTTGGGTTTGGAGTTTGAAGAACAAAATGTAGAGGAAGTGAAGCTCAAAACCAAGAAGTACAACAAATGTGATCATAAGGAGCAGCAGGTTGAAACCCAATCGGAACCTCCTGAAGAGGTACTTCCAGTTTCGAGTCCTCATATGGGTAACCCGATAAGGCGTACTGAGGAGTGGCATGTTCCTGTCTTGACAAAACCTCTAGCTTCGGAAGAAAAGAGTATGCGAGTTCCTTCCAAACAAAGCATGGCGGTGGATAAAGTGGCAATTGCAGATGTGTGTCATGTTGTTGCTGGAGAAGAACCTATAGATCCGGAAGAAAACGGTCCCGAAATTGCTATGGACGAACATGTTAGATCTGGGAGAAACTTGCTTTTCGAGAGTGTTCTGCCCATTCATTCAGTCCACCAACATGGCTACATTCAGGGGAACACGTTATATGAAGGCGAAGCTGTTTGTAAATCTCTTTTTACCGGAGAACTGGATACACAGAATTTTCAGCAGTTCGTTGACAGGTCGAGTAGAAGGCGACAAATGATCCTTTTTCCAGATTTATCTAACAAAAGATTAAAAAACGGCCAGCTGGTTAAAGCGTCTCATTTTGCTTTGGGCAGTTTTTGTACGCTGGGTAGTTGGAGGGTTGGGGAAGCTACAACAGTTCAGGATGCGATTCCTGGGACCAGATTCAATTCAAATTACAAGTCGTCCAAGCAGTGGCAAAGTGCGGACAAAGCTTCTAAAAACCCCTTGGGGTTAGGGAGCAAATGATTCAGATTTGGGTTGAAAGTTTCTCCCATTTTTTGTGAGGATGTTTACCTATATGGAGTTGAATAAGAGGTTATAGCTAGAGGAGCTGCAGGGAAATCAATGGTTTGGGTTGCAGTGGCTAAAGTTGATGCAAATGGTGAACCCGGCCAGGGTGCTGAAATTCACATTGACACTCTTAATGGCAGGTTGAGCAGCTTTCAACAAGACAGCACGATTGCAGTGATCTTGGTGGACAAAGTGTTTCATGCTCCTCAAGTAGATGTGAAAGTGGTTATTTTCTATGGCATGATCATCGATTCAGAAGCCCCTACATCTACTCCACTGTTGGTAAGGGATTTGTTCCATGAAAGTATTACCAATTCAGGAGCATATGGTATTGAAGATTACATAGAGGAATTATACTGGAAACGCTTTCCACCTACTTACGGTATTGAAGATGAATTGATGCTGAGGCCTCCGCCAAAGCCGCCACCAGGAGCCGCTGACTCAATGCACGGCCTAGCATAGCTTTGGTTGTTCCACCTTGAGGACAAGGTGGTTTTTTGGTGGGAGGGAATTGTTAGGAGTATGGGGGGTTGTCCACTGCTGTCCAGGTGTGGGCATTAGCAGTTTAGGGGTAGTTGGGTATTTTCTCTTTTATTAGTTTGTTATGTTGCCAGCTGTTAGACAACTGTAGTTGTTAGGGTGTTGGCTGTCCTGGTGGAGCATTAAAAAGGGGTCCAGCTGGAGGGAGGGGGTAGAAATCATTTTAGCATTTTGCTTGGCAGCAGAATTGGCCGGTGGTCTCGGCTGGGCTCTCGGGAGAGTGGTCTTCTCCGACAGCCCCCCTTACTCTATTCCTTCTTCTTCCTCTTCTCCCTTTCATTCTTCTGTATTTTCTGTTTCTGCTATTGAAGTGAAAGATCCTGTTGTGCTATTGTTTAGTTCTTCCTCCTGTTTTCTGCTAAGCGACCACTGTTAGGCAAGAGTCCTAACAACATCTAAGTCTTTTCTAGAAATTTGGTCTTTCGTTACTCTATTAATTCTTCCAGAAACCACCACGACCATATTTGGATATATTGGAAGGATCTGGTTATGTTAGAGCTTGTAAAGTCCCGTGTTTTTGAACCGGGTTAAAATACGATGGTTTTCGAATTTTTTTTCCGGTTTATCGAAGGGTCGGTTTTTAAACCGAGTTTCGGAATTTTATTCCAAGTGTTGGAACACTTAAAGGTGTCGTTTTTGGACTTGCGTAATTACCCGATATTTTTAGTGGGCGTTCCGATGAGTTTCAGGAGCACTAGATCCGAAAAAGTTCACTTTAATGGATCTGCACGGGCAGCGCATGGTTGCGGACCAACCCGTGCAGTTTACCCTGTTTAATAAATTATTTAATTAAATTAAATAAGATTATATGAGAGATTGAGATTAATTAAAAGAAAGTTTTAATAATAATAATAATAAAATTATTATTATTGTAGTTGTTTAATTAAATGAATGATAAAGAATTAATTAAATGACGGTTGAAGAAATTAATGTGGCATTTGAGTGTATCGAAGAACCGTTTTAATTAAATGAAGAGTTTCAGAATTATTAAAGGACCATTTATTATTAAATGGAGGTTATTGGTTGAAGTTTTTATCATTAATATCATATTAATGATATTGTAATAAATTGAGGGTTTTTGGTTTTAATTAAAAGAAAGTTGGAATAATAATAATAATGATGTTATTATTATTATTATTGTGTTTATTTAATAAAATAAATGTTAAAAGAATTTAATGTGGCTCTTGAGCTTTTCAAAGAAACGTTTTCCTTTAAGAAGGGTTAATTAGGAGTTATGGTCTTAATAAATGAAGGTTGATGGAAATAATGATAATGATTTATGATTATTATTATTATGCATATTATTATGGTTATATTTATTATTATTATTAACTTTTTTATGGTTGATTAATAATTAATAATAATAATAATAATATCTTTTGGGGGTTTTGGTTGGAAAGGAATAAATGTTGAAATGGGTGGTAATAATAAATGGATTTTATTATTATCATAAATGTTTTTGAATAAATTAAATGCAATTTAATTAAGGGAGTTTTATTTAGTTTTATTATTGAGTGAAAAGAAAAGAAAAGAGGACTTCTCCCCCTTCCTCCACGCATAGCAGCGCGCGACCCACCTTGCACCGCGCATGGCGCCTCCGCCTGCCTTCCTCCTTCGACCACCTGCAGCACTCTCCATGGCCGAAGCTTTTCCCCTGTGGCGCGATCTCCTTCCTACAGTGCGACCCGGCAGCGCGCGGCCCACCCCCCGGGCGATCCTCCTTGCAGCGCGACACACCAGCCGGCGCGCCGAAACCCTAGGCGGGCGACTCTTCTCCATGGTTGAACCTCCCTCGACCGAGCCTCCTCCACCCCTGCAGCGAGACCTCCTCCTCCCGGTCGCGGTTCACAGCAACGCGCGACCCCCCAGACGACCCCCTGCAGCAGCGCGCTTTGACCCTGGGCAGAACCGCTGCAGCGCACGACCTCCCCCTTTCCGGGTCCTCCGTCCGCAATGTTTTCTTCAGATTATTCCATGGGTTTGTTCCGAATCTTCAAGGTAAGACATTCCCTCACGGTCTCCTTCATCGCTTCGGCGATTCGCTGATATTTCCGTGCCGTTTTGGTGTTGGTCGAAACCCTAAGGTTCGGTTTTATCCGGTTGTTGCGTTCTTCTAATTTTAGGATATGCGAATGTTGTTTAGGGACCCGTAGGTCCATGTTCCGGCATCCGCTGTCAAGGGCGAGGTGGATGGGCTTGATTTTCTTTGGAGCCGATGGTTCAGGTAAGCTTTTAAACCCGCTGTTTGGTTTTGCACCGCTTAAATTAAGGTCTGTTAATTTTTTATGAGTCCCTAGTACACAGTTAGAGGTGCGTTGTTCATTACTACTTTGATTCTGGGTATCGGTTTAATATATTGAATTTTTGTTGATCAATGTAGACAATGCGCACATATAAATAAATAAATAAATAAATAAATATATATATATATATATATATGAAGGTGCGCGCGCGTGTGACCGCGGATTAGTTGTGGACTGGTTGCCGCAAAGTACATCAAAGCGTTGCGGAATAAAAATGGTGCTATCTCGAGGTAGGGTTCCAAATCTTTATCTCTTTATTTAAGAATGCCTATAAACTTCTTTAAATAAATTGAGAATATGAGTTTCCTTCATTATGGAATTGCTAAGTTTTCTTGAAATGCTGATTAAAGATAAACTGTTGGTTAGTAGTAATGTCATATCATTTTTGCTGTGGTTTGGCTTTTCATATGTCTTCTTGCTGGTGCTGATATATGATACGTCGATGCATGACACTTTTGATGTTATTAAATGATGCCGCCACGTGAGATAAATGAGGACTTGATCATGTGTTGATTTTAAGCATGTATTGCTAATTTGGTTAAAGTGATATAATTAAATAGTTAAATGATTTGAATGGAGATGGTTGAGTAATAAGGTAATTAATTGAGGAATTAATTATCAAGTCATGAGTTGGAAACAAATTGTGGCAATTACTGAATATTGAGAATATTGAATATTTTGACATGTTCGGAATATAAATTGGAAACTGGTAATAATTAATGGATGAATTAATTATTACATGATAAATGGTAAATGGTTAATCAATTGATGAAATGGTTAAAGAGATATGATTTAATTAATTAATTGTCGAATTAATTAATTTGCATGCATTAATTTAAGATTGTGAATTGATTGTTTGTTATGCATGTTGGCCAAGATTACCTTTTTGATGCGTGATTGTTTTCCATGCCATAAGTTGTTTAGGATGGAGTTTAAAAATATGATATGTTGTGTGAGATTGTTGCTAAATATGTGGGCCTTATTTAGTATGTTTGACTTGAGATGTTTATGACGTGCATTCTAATTGTTAAAGTCCTGGACGAAACACAGTTTCAGTGGACGAGTTCAGAGTTGTTAAAAAATTGGGATAATTAATTAAGAATAATTAATTGATAATTAATTATTAACTATTGAGATGTTGAATGGTTAATTGATTGTAGAATTATTTGACGAGAGATTTATGTTGTGAATTAGTTGTTGAATTAATTAACAGATTGGATTAATTAATTTATGAATTAATTAATGGATGATTTTGGGGTGTTAAACATGGCGTTCTACACCAAGGATAAATACATATGTATGATTAATAAACGGGTTGTGAGACAGAGACTGATGCTCCAAATACTCACGGGGTGATAGACATGGCGTTCTACACCCAGCTTGCATGCAAATATTCTTTTATGGGACTAAGATTGATGCTTTAAATTCTCATGGGTTGTGAGACAAGGACTGACGCTCCAAATACTCACGAGGATGCTAGACATGATGTTCTACTCCTATTAATGGACATTGGACTGTGGGTCCAATTGGTCGTACATGAAATGAATTAATTGGTTAATGAAAACTGTTGTGACATAATGATTTGTGAATTGGATATGAGAAATGGTTCAGACTTATCAATGAATTAGGTGAATCACAGTTAGTGGACGGACCCAGGAGCGAATCACTATTTTCAGTGGAGGAGCTCGAACATAGTAGATGAAGGATTAAATTGAATATCTCATGACGCGTTATCCAAGCCAAAGCACAAGTTTGGATTCAGTCTTTACTTTGATTACTTAGATGGCCTTTAGAGACATCTGTGGTGAGTGACTTATACGGGGGATGTCGGGCTT
Source organism: Viscum album (assembly GCA_963277665.1). Classification (NCBI taxonomy): domain Eukaryota; kingdom Viridiplantae; phylum Streptophyta; class Magnoliopsida; order Santalales; family Viscaceae; genus Viscum; species Viscum album. The sequence goes on from OY728140.1 coordinate 351,620,239, forward strand.
AGGTCGAATCTCGAGACTTTCATAATTTAATGAGGTTTGAATAATTGATAAATGAAAATGATTGTGTAATGATTGTTGAGTATGCATGACAAATGTATAATGTTGGTTCAGACACCAGTTGAGGGCTGGAGCATGTACTTGGGTGTATAGTCACATTGTACTGCTTTATTTATGCTTGCTTTCACACGATTTAAATTATTTATTAAATGTCTGGATTTGGGGTAGACATTGGTGATCCCGGCCTACTGAGATTTATATCTCACATCCTACTCGGGCCGCCATTGCACTGGGGTACCCGAATAGATTTTATTTGGTTGCAGGTTTGTGCTGTTTGCATATACTTGGGAGATAGGAGCCCACCTGGGGATTCTTCGCTTGAGGTATAACCGAGGAGAAAGTTAGCCCTGTCACTGATTTAATGAGACCTTTCACAGTATCACCATCTTTCGATTAGTTTGTCCTTGTACATGCACTACCTGATCTTTGAGACAAGCATACGACTAGTGGAAGGATCGACCAGGTAGCATCACCAAATACATCTGCATTGTTTGAGGTATCACTATTTTTCGATTAGTTTGTCCTTGTACATGCACAACCTGATCTTTGAGACAAGCATATGACTAGTGGAAGAGTCAGCCAACAGAGGATCGAGTGGAAGCTCGGGATGCTCGAGGAGACCGCCCTCGGGGCTTTGAGACATTGTTTATTTATTTCTGTATTGGAATGTAAAACATGCTGTTTTGTTCACTGCTTTCCATTTTTGTATCATTAGCATTTCATGCATGCATCTGCTGTATAATTGGCGTTTGCCACTTTTATAAAATGAGTACTATTTGTCTTCTGTTGTTTTGTCAATTATGCATTACTGCTTCCGCTATTGATTGTTATTTACTCTGATGTACCGCTGCGCAACTCTGATAAGAGAGTATAGTCTCTCCACTGACTATCCTTAGACCCTCGCTGCTAGTCGGCAGCCTCTGGCGTACGGGGAGACACGCTTGAGGTCATGTGGCCACCGGTTCGGCCACCGGTTCCAGGGTGAGCCGGGTTGGGACGTTACAAAGTGGTATCAGAGGATTCTTTTCCTTTTGTCTTTTTGTTTTGGGTTGGTAGACAGGAGACTAGGAAAGGGTCGACACTTGGGTTAATAGCCGTGCTTGGGACCGATCACCCCATGTACGGGAAATGAACAAGTGGCTAGGGATGAGAATTGACGTTTACACTATTAGAGGTTACAGTTGATATGATTTCACCTTGAGTGACTGGTGTATTTTCCGCTGCCTATTGATTTTGAGAATTTTGAAAAAAATAATTGTCTTGGCCTAATATGGCAAGGAAGTTTCATACATGCACCATCTTAGGCACTTAGAGATTCACATGTCATGCATATAACATGCAATGTAGTTGCATTAGTAGGATGCCTGCTAATTTGGATTGTGTTCCTTTGGTGCAATGTCATGTTTTGATTTGCTTTAGCATGCCTGGGTAGATAGCATGTTTTGGTGATAGATTTAACATGCTTGAGTGATTATATGCCATACTGCCTCAGTTATTAGCATGTTTTGTTATTGTGCCATGCTTCTGTGTTATAGCATGCTGTTGTGTTACTGCTTATGCTAACATGCTAGAAATGTTTTAATATATGAAAGGGCTGCTAAAGTTAAAATGTTAAATGACTGTAGATTGTGATAAATGGGAGCCAAATTCCAACGATAAGGTGTATGAGTGCCTTATCGATTGGTTGATGTCCACCCATGTGTTTGAACCTTATATAACCATAGTATGTTTGAAAATGGTTATAAATGTAAAACTGCTGAGTTTTGGTTGAAATGAACTGTTGTTGGGTTGCTTTTTGAAGAACTCGAATTGAATAAATGAGAGTCTCGAAGGTCGCCTTTTTGGTAAAAGGAATTTAGATGCTAAGTTGCCTATTTAAATTTGAATAACACTGAATGTTAAATGATTAAAGAAGATGTTTGTGATAACATGCCTATTTTTTCCGTAGGGCGTTGTTTTGAAAACCAAGTGACTTGTTGTGAAAAGTACTTGTGTGTGTTGAAATTTATTCCAATGTTAAAAGGTTGAAATGAATTAATTAAAATGTCTAAAATGGGGGCTTTTGAACCTCATGATTTCGGTTTTGTGTGACCAGGAGAGAGGGTTGACGTTTATTTTTCGTAAGGGGCTAACCTGTGGTAGGTAGTGTTGCAGAATCGCCGGGAGATGAAACGACAGAAACGAGAAAACGAAAGAAAGAAAACAACAAAGGACACAACGATTTACGTGGTTCGGGAATAATCCCTACGTCCACGGGAGAGGCAGAATTTCACTATATCGGGAGCACAAAATTACAGAGGATTTTCAGTAGTTAACCCTAGCCCGAAAATGGGCTATAAAATGGAGAAGACGATCACTGTTTGAAAAAGAAGTCCGCGTCGCTACAGTGAACGGGCCACAAGCATTCGGCCCAACCGGATCGGGCTAAACCAATCCAACAATCTCCCACTTGGAGCCTGATCCACTGCACTGCTATGCTTCGATGCAACTGATGAAGACAACTTACTTAATCTGAGTTCTTCCTCTTCTTCACTCATCAGTAGCGTGCTTTCCATTCACAGATTCATGAAATACAAACTGTTTTCCTCTTGTGCTTCCACCAAGTCCTCTATCATTCTGCCTCTCATCCTCCGTTCATCAGTGGAGACCAACAGAGGCACAACAGTGCCTCAACTTCTGTATCACCATAGGCTTTGTAAACATGTCTGCCGGATTGTTGGTTGCATAGATCTTTTGCAAAGTCAGCAACCCATCCTGTATCAAACCTCTGATGAAATGGTACTTCAACTGAATGTGCTTCGTCCGGGCATGAAACACTGGATTCTTTGCAAGATGTATAGCACTCTGACTGTTACAGTGCAACACATTCTCCTCTCGCTTTCTTCCCAATTCATCCAAGAAGTTCTTCAGCCAAACCATCTCTTTCCCAGCTTATGTTACAACAATGTATTCTGCCTCTGTGGTGGATAAAGCCACCACTTTCTGCAATTGTGATATCCAACTTACCGCAGTTCCTCCACAGGTAAAAACATAACCTGTGGTACTCCTGCTGTCGACATCGCCTCCAAGGTCAGCATCTACATACCCTTGCAATGAATTTCCTTTCCCAAAGCACAGAGATACCTCCTTGCTGCCCTTCAAATACCTCAGTATCCACTTCACAGCTTCCCAATGTTGTTTTCCAGGGTTAGCCATATACCTGCTCACAACTCCCATTGCATGTGCAATGTCAGATCGAGTACAGACCATGACATACACCAGGCTTCCAACAGCTGATGCGTATGGAACTTTTGCCATGTACTCCATCTCTTCTACCGTTTTCGGTGATTGCTTCTTTGATAGTTTGAAATGGCTTGCCAGGGGAATAGAGACTGCCTTTGCTTCCATCATACTAAATCTTCTCAGGACCTTTCCAATGTAATCATCCTGTGACAACATCAATGTTTCAGCTCTGCGGTCTCTCTTGATCTTCATCCCCAGAATCTTGCCAGTTTCTCCAAGATCTTTCATTTCAAACTCCTCAGCCAACTGTCCTTTCAGCTCATTAATCCTCTGCATACATGATCCTGCAATAAGCATGTCATCCACATACAAAAGCAATGTAATGTATTCATCACCAAAGGACTTGATGTAGCAACACTGATCCATGCCACATCGTTTATATTCATTTTTAGACATAAATGAATCAAATTTCTTGTTCCACTGCCTCGGTGCCTGCTTCAGTCCATATAAGCTCTTCTGGAGTTTGCACACCAGGTCTTCCTTTCCAGACTCTACATATCCCTCTGGCTGCTGCATGTAGATATTTTCCACTGCCTCGGTGCCTGCTTCAGTCCATATAAGCTCTTTTGGAGTTTGCACACCAGGTCTTCCTTTCCAGACTCTACATATCCCTCTGGCTGCTGCATGTAGATATTTTCCTCCAAATCTCCATGAAGGAAAGCAGTCTTGACATCAAGCTGCTCAAGATGCAAGTCTTCTGACGCCACAATGCTGAGAACCACCCGGATGGTGGTAAGCTTCACTACAGGTGAGAAGATTTCAGTGAAATCTACTCCCTCCTTCTGTTGAAAGCCTTTCACCACCAACCTTGCCTTGAACCTCCTCTTGCCATCATGTTATTCCTTGACCCGGTAGACCCACTTATTCTGCAATGCTTTCTTTCCTCTTGGCAGAGGTGTCAGCTCCCAAGGTTTGTTATCATGCAATGAGGAAATCTCCTCATTCATTGCTAGCTCCCACTTGCCTGACTCCTTCAGCTGCATTGCCTCTTCAAAGCATTCTGGTTCTCCACCGTCAATCAATAATAGATAATACAGGGATGGTGAATACCTCTGCACAAGCCTTCTCACCCTTGATGATCTCCTCAACTCCACTGGAGTAGTAGGTTCCACCGGTTCGGATCTCTCAAGCTCCTTCAGCTGCATTGCCTCTTCAAGCATTCTTGTTCCACTGCCTCGGTGCCTGCTTCAGTCCATATAAGCTCTTATGGAGTTTGCACACCAGGTCTTCCTTTCTAGACTCTACATATCCCTCTGGCTGCTGCATGTAGATATTTTCCTCCAAATCTCCATGAAGGAAAGCAGTCTTGACATCAAGCTGCTCAAGATGCAAGTCTTCTGACGCCACAATGCTGAGAACCACCCGGATGGTGGTAAGCTTCACTACAGGGGAGTAGATTTCAGTGAAATCTACTCCCTCCTTCTGTTGAAAGCCTTTCACCACCAGCCTTGCCTTGAACCTCCTCTTGCCATCATGTTCTTCCTTGATCCGGTAGACCCACTTATTTTGCAATGCTTTCTTTCCTCTTGGCAGAGGTGTCAGCTCCCAAGTTTTGTTATCATGCAATGAGGAAATCTTCTCATTCATTGCCAGCTCCCACTTGCCTGACTCCTTCAGCTGCATTGCCTCTTCAAAGCATTATGGTTCTCCACCGTCAATCAATAATAGATAATACAGGGATGGTGAATACCTCTGCACAAGCCTTCTCGCCCTTGATGATCTCCTCAACTCCACTGGAGTAGTAGGTTCCACCGGTTCGGATCTATCAAGCTCAGATACACCTTCAAGCTCCACTTGCTCTTTTCAGTCTGATTCAATGTTCCCATTTTCATCTTCAGCTGCATGACGATCTTTGTACATGACACCTTCATTGAATACCACGTTTTGGCTCCTGATGACCATCCTGTTGAGATCATCCCAAAAGCGATACCCTAACTCCTCACCACCATAGCCAATAAAGAAACATTTTTTGGACTTGGCATCAAGCTTGCCCCTTGCATTAGCATCAACATGAACATATGCTAAACTGCCAAAGACTCGTAAATGTGAGAATCTTACCACCTTACCAGACCAGAGTTCCTCGGGTAGACATTCTCCCATTGGCACAGAGGGACTCCTGTTTATGAGATATGCTGCCATATTCACTGCATCAGCCCAAAAGGTCTTGGATAACCCCGAATGCAGCCTCATGCTCCTGGCACGTTCATTTAGTGTCTTATTCATCCTTTCTGCCACACCATTCTGTTTTGGTGTTCCTGGGATTGTCTTCTCCCACCGAATTCCATTTTCAGAACAAAATTCCCTGAACTCCTGACTTCCATACTCTCCACCGTTGTCAGACCTCAAACATTTCAGCTTTTCTCCTGACTCGTTCTTCACCATGACTTTCCACTTCTGAAACATCTTAAACACATCAGATTTATTCTTCAGAAAGTAAACCCATACCTTTCTTGTTGAGTCATCGATGAATGTCACATAATATTGTGACCCACCGAGGGATGGTACTGGTGCAGGCCTCCAAACATCTGTATGCACCAGGTCCAGCTTTCCAGCCTTCGGTGTTCTGCCTCCTTTTGCAAAGGACACCTTCTTCTGCTTTCCAAAGATGCAATCTTCACATAAGCCTACTTCCACCGACTTCAGCTCTGGTAGCAACCCTTTTGTTGCCAGCACCTTCATCCCCTTTTCACTCATGTGACCGAGTCTGTAGTGCCACAGTTGAGAACCTCTGACAGCTTCCAGTGATGCAGCCATGTCCATGCAAGTTTCTGTCATGTTGTACAGGGTGCCATTCTTTGCTCCCCGAGCTATGACCATAGCTCCTCGGGTGATCTTCCATGCACCACCAGTGAATGTGGTACTCAACCCTGCATCATCAAGTTGTCCAATAGAAATAAGGTTTCTTCTCAAGTTAGGGATATACCTCACGTTTTCCAGAACCAGCAAACTCCCACTGTTGGTCTTGATCCGTGCATCTCCTTTACCCACAATTTGCAAGGGCTCGTCATCAGCAAGATGCACATTGCCACTGGTTTCAGGTCCCTTCCGGTTATCTCGACACTCCTTGACATGTCCTTTCTTCCCGCAAGTCCAGCAGGTTGGACCGGGCCCCTTTGCCTTGTCTCTGCTCTTTCCTCTTGACTTCGATCGTCCTCTGCGATTGTCCCGCTGTGGGTACCTTCCTCTTCCTTCAACGGTCAAAGAAGAACCAGAGAATCTGCCTGATTCTTTTCTTCGAACATCCTCACTAAGGATTAGGTCCTGTATATCTTTCAGAACCATCTTCGTTTTCCCCGAAGTGCTGCTCACAGCTGTTACAGTTGCTTCCCAACTCTCTGGTAACGAAGATAATAAAACCACCGCACATACTTCATCACCAAGATCGATGTCCACCGATGTCAGCTGACTTATGATGGTATTGAATTCGTTGATATGATCTGTAACACTTTTCCCTTCAACCATTTTCAGGTTGAACAATCGTCGTATCAAATGCACCTTGTTTGCCGCAGAAGGCTTCTCGTACATATTTGTGAGGGCTTTCATCAGGTTCACCGTCATCTTTTCCTTTCTGATGTTGAACGCCACGTTTTTGGCCAACGTCAGGCGCACAACACCCAGAACCCGTCGATCCAGTAGCTCCCATTCCGACTGCTCCATGTCCGCTGGCTTCACACCCAGAAGTGGCAAGTGCATCTTTTTCTGATAAAGATAATCCTCGATCTGTATCCTCCAGAAACTGAAATCAGTTCCATCGAAGCGATCGATCTTCACTTTGCCTTCATCCAGAGCCATCGTTGGAGAAATTCGAACTCACCCTTTGATACCAGTTGTTGCGGAATCGCCGGGAGATGAAATGACAGAAATGAGAAAACGAAAGAAAGAAAACAACAAAGGACACAACGATTTACGTGGTTCGGGAATAATCCCTACGTCCACGGGAGATGCAGAATTTCACTATATCGGGAGCACAAAATTACAGAGGATTTTCAATAGTTAACTCTAGCCCGAAAATGGGCTATAAAATGGAGAAGACGATCACTGTTCGAAAAAGAAGTCCACGTCGCTACAGTGAACGGCGGCTGGCTTAGTCAAAAGTGATACAGGGAAGTTGACCCCGAAGTTCGCACCGCTACAGTGCCTGTTGGTGCTGGTCGGTCAGCTCCGCTACAGTGGTCAGTATTGCTACAGTGCCGACAAAATTGGGCCCAACCGGATCGGGCTACATCAATCCAACAAGCATTCGGCCCAACCGGATCGGGCTACATCAATCCAACAGGTAGTACCCTTAGAATGTTCTAGGCCGTTAAAGTAGGTATGTTCCACTATTCGGGAGGACTTCTTGGGACTCGGCTATTATGCCACGCCGATAGGTTTATGTTACGGCTTTTATGATCAATGTTTGACGTGGTGATCGTGGTCCGAGGAACGTCACATGCATGCGTTAATGTGTTCTAAAATAGCGTGCTGGTGAGCGGTTGATCTTTTCTTGCGACGTCATCGACAATCCTAAGGTGGGTAGTCTCACATCGTTTTCGGTAAATGTGTTGGCAGGAGATGCCGAGCTTTTAGAACAGAGTTGTCCGGTAGTAGTTCGACTGATCTTTTTAATGACCTTTGTTTTTCTCTTAGTGTGCTCTTCTAAATACGACGAGCATGTCTCTTATCTTGACCTCGTCATGGAGACACTAAGATAGCGTTGGTCTTACGCCGCGCTACAGTTTAAATGTTGTTGGGCTTGATGAGTGGTTGTTAACTGGGTGGTACGCGGGATGTGTGGTTTCTTTTGGCTACTCCTTTATTCGTGTTGGAGCACAGTTGTTTTTAAAATAGCCTTGCAATGCCTTGACTTGGAAATTTCATCAGAGTTCGGGTAAGGACTTCGTTATACATGCGGATGGTTTCGAATAGTTTTAAAGGCACGTCATTAGATAAAGGGCGAATGTGGGTTTTGGGTCCGCGATGTCTTTTGAGGGAAGCATGCACAACCTGTTCTGTTGGTTGATCGAGATTCAACCGTTTTCATTGACGAGGTCCTTGTAATGGCCTCAAATATAAGTTCTGTTTCGATGTTTAAGCTATAAAGTGAGCATTGGCTCTGGTTTTAAAGGCTTAGCCGTTAGGCTTGTAAAGGGTTAAATGTGTGTTTGGCGTTGGGAACGCAACACGTCAGTTCTAACGAGATTAAATGACCTTGGTAGGTCGGTTGTTTTAGTAGTGGTTCCCGATGGCTTCTCGGGGACGAGAAATTTTTAAGGTGGGTAAATTATAAAGTCCTGTGTTTTTGAACTGAGTTAAAATACGGGGGTTTTCAAATTTTTTTTTCTGTTTATCGAAGGGTCGGTTTTTAAACCTAGTTTCAGAATTTTATTACAAGTGTTGGAACACCTAAAGGTGTCTTTTTTGGACTTGCGTAATTACCCGATATTTTTAGCGGGTGTTCCGATGAGTCTCAGGACCACCGGATCCGGAAAAGTCCAGTTTAATGGATCTGCACGGGCAGCGCATGGTTGCGGACCAACCCGTGCAGTTTACCCTGTTTAATAAATTATTTAATTTAATTAAATAAGATTATATGAGAGATTGAGATTAATTAAAAGAAAGTTTTAATAATAATAATAATGAAATTATTATTATTGTTGTGGTTGTTTAATTAAATGAATGATAAAAAATTAATTAAATGACGGTTTAAGAAATTAATGCGGCATTTGGGTTTATCGAAGAACCGTTTTAATTAAATGAAGAGTTTCAGAATTATTAAAGGACCATTTATTATTAAATGGAGGTTATGGGTTGAAGTTTTTATCATTAATATCATATTAATGATATTGTAATAAATTGAGGGTTTTTGGTTTTAATTAAAAGAAAGTTGGAATAATAATAATAATGATATTATTATTATTATTGTGTTTATTTAATTAAATAAATGTTAAAAGAATTTAATGTGGCTCTTGAGCTTTTCAAAGAAACGTTTTCCTTTAAGAAGGGTTCATTAGGAGTTATGGTCTTAATAAATGAAGGTTGATGGAAATAATGATAATGATTTATGATTATTATTATTATGCATATTATTATGGTTATATTTATTATTATTATTAACTTTTTATGGTTGATTAATAATTATTAATAATAATAATAATATCTTTTGGGGGTTTTGGTTGGAAAGGAATAAATGTTGAAATGGGTGGTAATAATAAATGGATTTTATTATTATCATAAATGTTTTTGAATAAATTAAATGCAATTTAATTAAGGGAGTTTTATTTAGTTTTATTATTGAGTGAAAATAAAAGAAAAGAGGACTTCTCCCCCTTCCTCCATGCATAGCAGCGCGCGACCCACCTTGCACCGCGCATGGCGCCTCCGCCTGCCGTCCTCCTTCGACCACCTGTAGCGCTCTCCATGGCCGAAGCTTTTCCCTTGCGGCGCGATCTCCTCCCTACGGTGCGACCCGACAGCGCGCGACCCACCCGCCGGGCGATCCTCCTTGCAGCGCGACACACCAGCCGGCGCGCCGAAACCCTAGGCGAGCGTCTCTTCTCCATGGCCGAACCTCCCTCGGCCGAGCCTCCTCTACCCCTGCAGCGAGACCTCCTTCTCCCGGTCGCGGTTCACAGCAACGCGCGACCCCCCGGACGAGCCCCTGCAGCAGCGCGCTTCGACCCCGGGCAGAACCGCTGTAGTGCACGACTTCCCCCTTTTCGGGTCCTCCGTCCGCGATGTTTTCTTCCGATTATTCCATGAGTTTGTTCTGATTCTTCAAGGTAAGACCTTCCCTCATGGTCTCTTTCTTCGCCTCGACGATTCGCTGATATTTCGGTGCCGTTTTGGTGTTGGCCGAAACCCTAAGGTTCGGTTTTATCCGATTGTTGCGTTCTTCTAATTTTTGGATATGCGAATGTTGTTTAGGGACCCGTAGGTCCATGTTCCGGCATCCGCCGACAAGGGCGAGGTGGACGGGCTTGATTTTCTTTGGAGCCGTTGATTCAGGTAAGCTTTTAAACCCGCTGTTTGGTTTTGCACCGGTTAAATTAATGTTTGTTAATTTTTCATGAGTCCTGTAGATGGTGAATTCCCCTTACCTCAATGTGAGGTGAGGATGTTCTTTTATAGATGAATAAAACTAAATACAGAGAGGGTAAGTCCGATGTGAGACTCATAAATACCCAATTAAATGAAATGGGGTCCAACACTCCCCCTCAAGCTGGACATGCCCAGATTGGATTGAGTCCCACAAAGAAAAAATAGAAGACAAGACAGACGAACTCATACTCCCCCTCAAGCTGGGCTATGGAGGCTGTGAATACCCAGCCGGGAAGTGAGAGAGTCAAGGCGAGCCCCTGGGAGACCTTTGGTGAAGAGATCGGCAAGCTGATCTGCCGTCGGTACATGGCCAAAGCTGATATGGTGCTGCTCCAGATGGTGGCGGAGGAAGTGACAGTCCACCTCGATATGCTTCGTCCGTTCATGAAAGACGGGATTCGAGTCAATCTTCGTGGCGGCCTGATTATCACACCAGATATGAGCAGGGGTGTGTGCCGGGAAGCCGAGCTCATGTAGGAGATGACGAAGCCAGAGGATCTCAGTGGTGACAGTGGCCATGGCGCAGTATTCAGCCTCGACACTCGATCTGGAGACGACAGTCTGCTTCTTGCTGCGCCAAGAGATGAGGTTACCGGCGAAGAACACGACGAACCCCGAAGTAGACTTACGGGTCGCGAGGCAACCTGCATAGTCGACATCACAGAAGGCCTCAACATCCAAGTGAGCATGACGGGAATACCGAAGGCCACGTGCAGGGTCTCGCTTGATGTATTTGGCAATGCGAAGGACAACATCCCACTGAGATTGGGTTGGATGCTCCATGAACTGGCTGACTTTGCCAACGGCGCAAGCAATGTCGGGTCGCGTCATGGTGAGGTAGTTCAGTTTACCCACCAGACGTCGATAGCGCCTCGGGATGAGGAAATGGGTCCGAGTCGGAATGGAGAGAACGTTCGCCAGGCTCAAGTGGGGTGTCCATGGCAGTGGCGGTGCTCAGACTGGCATCCTGCAAGATATCAAGAGCATACCTACGCTGGCAGAGAGAGATCGAGGCCTCAGAACGGGAGACCTCGATGCCAAGGAAGTAAGTCAGGGGACCAAGATCTTTGGTATGAAAGTTTTGGTGAAGGTGCGCCTTGAGACTGGCGATCCCTCTGGAGTCGCTTCCTGTGATGATGATATCATCAACATATACCACGAGCAAGATACAGCCGTGCGGTGTCGTACGGAAGAAGACGGTGTGGTCCTTCAGACTGCGGGAGAGGCCAAAGGTCGTGACGACAGTGCTGAAGCGGCCAAACCAAGCTCGAGGAGACTGCTTGAGGCCATAGAGGGACCGACGGAGGCGGCAGACATGGGAGTCGGCACCGGAGGCAGAAAAACCAGGGGGCTACTTCAGGTAGACTTCTTCCTCAAGAACGCTATGGAGAAAGACATTCTTGACATCCAATTGATGAAGTGGCCAATGATGATGGTAGCTAGAGAGATGAACAGGCGGACAGAGGCCATCTTGGCGATCAGAGAGTAGGTCTCAAAGTAGTCGATGCCATATGTTTGAGCAAACCCCTTGCCACCAGCCGGGCTTTGAGGCGGCAAAGAGAGCCGTCGGGATTGAGACGGATCGTATAAATCCATTTGCTGCCCACTGCCTGTTTGCCTGCTGGAAGGGGGACAAGATCCCAAGTATGGTTTTCCTCCAGAGTCTGCAATTCATCCCGCATTGCAGCTAGCCACCCGGGGTGAGATTTGGCTTGACCAACCGTGCGAGGTATAGAAATTGTCTCCAGAGCGGACATACCCCTGTATGAAGAGACAAATAGAGGAGTACTTTGGCAGGAGCGAGTACCTTTCCGTAGGGCAATGGGCAAGTCCTCGGGTGGCGGAGCAGGAGCAGCGGACGAAGCGGGAGCATCAGTGTCACTGGACGGAACGGGGGATACAGTCGAAGGACGGCGGGAGTAGACCTAACCAAAATGGGTGTCAACAGGGGTTGACGCCGGTGGAGGAAGGATGATGAGGGGAAGACAGTTATCAATAGCAGAGTCAGGAGGAGGAGAGGGAAAGGAGAATGGAGAACTCTCAACAAAGGAGACATCTGCTGAGATGACATACCGGCGAAGGTCCGGGGAGAAGCAGCGGTATCCGCGCTGAGTGCGGGAATAACCAAGGAAAATGCAGCGGAGGGATTTGGGAGAGAGTTTGGTGCGGCCAGGGCGAGTGTCACGAACATAACACAAGCAGCCAAACACTCGAAGGAGGGAATGAAGAGGGAGAGTGGGGAAAAGAGCCCGAAAGGGAGTCTACCCCTTAAGGATAGAAGAAGGAAGGCGATTGATGAGGTATGTAGCAGTGAGAATGGCATCTCCCCAAAAGGGCAGAGGCACCTGTCGGTGGAAGATGAGGGCACGAGCAGTTTTCAGAATATGTCTGTGTTTCCGCTTGGCCACGCCGTTCTGCTGGGGTGTATCAGGACAGGAGGTCTGATGAAGGATACCATTCGTCTGGAGAAACTGCCGAAAGGAAGTGGAGAGATACTCACACCCATTATCCGAGCGGTGACATTTGATAGAGATAGAAAAACGGTTCTTAATTTCATTGAAAAAGGTTTGGAAGGTGGAAAACACTTCAGAGCGTTCTCGAAGAAGGTAAAGTCACGTCATTCGCGAATAATCATCAATGAAAGATATATAGTATTTATACCCCAAGTGACTCGGAATGATACACGGGCCCCAAACATCTGAATGAACCAGATCAAAGGGGTGGGAGGCCTGTGTATCGGTGCGAGGAATGTAGGAAGAGCGATGATGTTTCGCAAAAGAACAGAACTCACAATGAAAAGTAGGAGTCCGACTGAAGTCTGGAAACATCTGATGAATGGTGGATGCAGGCGGGTGTTCTAATCAGGAATGAAGATCTAGTGCCCGAGAAGGGTAGACGTGCAAGCAATGAGTGCTGGTCCCTCGAACATGTAGACCCCGTCTCGAAGCCGGCCTCGACCAAGTTCCCGGTTCGTAGTCTGCTCTTGAAACACAACACCAGAAGAGGTAAATATGGCCGCACAGTTATAATCCTTAGTCAGTTTACTGATGGAAAGCAGATTAAAGGGACTGCGGGGCACATGTGCCACAGAGGGTAGGTGTATCGATGGAGTCAGGGAGCATGCGCCGAAGCCCGCTATGGGGATAGTGGAGCCATCAGCGACGGTGATGGCTGAAGAACCGGCATATGGGCAGTAAGACGTCAGCATACCAGCATCACCGGTGAGGTGGTCGGAGGCACCGGAGTCCAGCAGCCATGCAGGGGAGCAATGACCCACAAAGGCAGTGGGGTAAACAGTACGGGCCAGAGAGGCCGAGGAGGGACCGGGTCGGACAGAGGCCGGAGGATCATGAGGCCGCCTGAGGTCGGCCATAGAAAGGGCCAGAGACGGGGAAAGAGAGGTGACAGTCGAGGACGCGTCCTGGACCGCAGGCTGTCCCTGCCGCGGGTGCTGAGATGGGCGTCCATGCAGGACCCAACATCGGGCGATCAGGTGGCCAAACTTGCCACAATGTTGACAGAAGGGACGTGGACGACTTGAAGCACGACCACGCCCCGAGGAGTCTGCCATGGAAGCGTCGGGTAGCTGATGCAGCGGGCCGGCGGGATGAGCGTGCGCAGGACGTGCGCGTGCTGGAAGGGCCGCCGGAATGAGGGCGCTCTGCCGGGACGAGGGCGCGCTGCCGGGACAAGGGCGTGCGGCCGAGAGGGTCCGCCGGGACGAGGCCGAGGGCGCCTGCTGGGGTGAAGGCGGCGGAAGGGGGGGGGGGTGCAGGGCGAGAGCAGCGGGAGCGCGCGGGAGGCGCGGGGGCAGCGGGAGGCGCGGGAGGCAGTGGAGCAGCGGGAGGCGCCGGGTGAGGGTTGCCGGGAGCGCGACCGGCAAAGGTGGCCGGGAGGCGCGGGACGACGGGGAGCCGGGACGCTGGGGAGCCGGGACGCCGGGGAGCCGGGAGTCGCGGGAGGGCGTCGCGCCAGGAAGGAGGGCCGTCGGGGAGCCGGGAGCCGTGGCCGAGGGCGGGGCGTCGGGGCGAGGCCGAGGGCGGGGCGCCGGGGCGAGGCCGAGGGCGGGGCGTCGGGGCGAGGCCGAGGGTGCGGCGCCGCTGGGCGAGGGGGAGAGCGCCTGGGCGAGGCGCTGGGAGGGAGAGCCGCCGGGAGAGAGGGCCGGGAGGGAGAGCCGCCGGGAGAGAGGGCCGCCGGGAGGAAGGACCGCCGGGAGAGAGGGCCACCAGGGAGGGCCGCCGGGAGATTAGGGCAGAGCCAGAGGGGAAGAGAGGCGGGGCCGGACAGAACCGGGAATCCGCTGGGAGGGAGCTTCGGGATTAAGATCCCTCTGATACCATGTAGATGGTGAATTCCCCTTACCTCAATGTGAGGTGAGGATGTTCTTTTATAGATGAGTAAAACTAAATACAGAGAGGGTAAGTCCGATGTGTGGGACTCAGAAATACCCAATTAAATGAAATGGGGTCCAACAAGTCCTTAGTACCATTTTAGTGGTGTGTTGTTCATTACTACTTTGATTTTGTGTACTGGTTTAATATATTGAATTTTTGTTGATACAATGCGCACACCTTCATATATATATATATATATATATGAAGGTGCGCGCGCGTGCGACTGCGGACCAGTTGTGGAATGGTTGCCGCCAAGTTCATCAAAGCGTTGCGGAATAAAAATGGTGCTACCTCGAGGTAGGGTTCCAAATCTTTATCTCTTTATTTAAGAATGCCTATAAGGTTCTTTAAATAAATTGAGAATGTGAGTTTCTTTGATTATGGAACTGCTAAGTTTTCTTGAAATGCTGATTAAAGATAAACTGTTGGTTAGTAGTAATGTCATAGAATGCTTGCTGTGGTTTGACTTTTCATATGTCTTCTTGCTGGTGCTGATATATGATATGTCGATGCATGACACTTTTGATGTTATTAAATGATGCCGCCACGTGAGATAAATGAGGGCTTGATTATGTGTTGGTTTTAAACATGTATTGCTAATTTGGTTAAAGTGATATTATTAAATAGTTAAATGATTTGAATGAAGATGGTTGAGTAATAGGGTAATTAATTGAGGAATTAATTATCAAGTCATGAGTTGGAAACAAATTGTGGCAATTACTGATTATTGAGAATATTGAATATTTTGACATGTTCAGAATATAAATTGGAAACTTGTAATAATTAATGGATGGATTAATTATTACATGATAAATGGTAAATGGTTAATCAATTGATTAAATGGTTAAAGGGATATGATTTAATTAATTAATTGTCGAATTAATTAATTTGCATGCATTAATTTAAGATTGTGAATTGATTGTTTCTTATGCCTGTTGGCCAAGATTACCTTTTTGATGCATGATTGTTTTCCATGCCATAAGTTGTTTAGGATGGAGTTTAAAAATATGATATGCTGTGTGAGATGGTTGCTAAATATGTGGGCATTATTCAACATGTTTGACTTGAGATATTTATTGTTGGAGTTGGTGGCCTAGAACCAACTACTTTGTACTTTATTCATTAATAAAAGCCTTATCACTTCTTGATTGTTCTTCTGCATGACAATGCATGTGATAATGTTCTAAGGACAACTGTTGCATTAAAGGGTCACAGCGGATCCCTGTTATGATGAGAACCCAGAAGTGCCATAACACTGTTCTTGAATATATGTTCTATGGCCGGATGATGTTATTTGAGGAACACAAATAACACAGGTCATTAGGGGTGAAGACTCATAAAACTTTGATGCACCTTCTCATGGTGTGCGTCCTTGGTAATATCTAGGAGGATATTATGAGAACGAGACCCGCCAGTAGGAAATCCACATTTCATAGTGTCATTGGATGTTCCTATCTGCGGACGTGTGAATTGGTCCTTAGACTTTAAAATTATTATTAATGGGTATTACAACTCGCGCACTTAGATGTATTGACGAAAACTGTGACGACACACTGTTCGCAGCGAGGTAGGATACGTTGGGTGCGTCACGAGTAATACTGCATTGATAGATAATGCGAGAAAGGATTTGTCCCTTCTGTTCCATAACGGAAGTAGATATCTCAGGCCCTTTGATGGAATTGATATAACCTACATAAATCCATGGCCATGGTAAGGTATGAGCAAGTTCAATTCCGGGAAGTCAAAGAAAGAATAATCGAGCACATGGGTTGATGACACCAGCATGCAACCCGCTTGATTAGAGATATCGAGACAAAGGGATTACATTACACAATGAGCGTTCGTAGGAGGTGACACGTTATTGCGGCGTTAACTTCTTTCTCTATGGGTGCCTTGGCGTGTTGCTAGACGCTAACCTTGGACTTTAGGCAGGCTCCGCCTAATGCCACTGAGAAAGAGGTCTAGAGGGTCACACACTAAGTGTGTTCATGTATCTCAGTTAAATATTAATTTAACAAGTTGAATAAAGATTATTCCCGACTGTGGTTTAATAATTATTCAAAGATGCCTGATCGCATTTATTTCGACACCAGTTATTCGAGAGAATATATTGTGGGTGAAATAATATATATTTATTAGTGAGTAATGCAGTTACATTTATTTAAGAAATAAATAGACATTACTCAAGGTCTAATAAATATGGTGGAGGAAATAAATGGAATGGAAAAAATAAAAGTACACGCCGTGTATGTTTATACATACACGCCGTGTAGTTTGTTTTTTCGGGATTCGTGAGAAAATATTGTTTATTTAATTTAATGATATTAAATGTAATACGCTGGGCGCATGTCAAGTAATAATGATAGTCAACTGTCATTATTAAGACATAGAGTATTACTAAGAATTAAATGAAATGATTAAATACTTTCGGGTAATTAATTCATTTTATTATTCTAAGTATTATAAATCCCAATTACATTATTCTCATGGAAGCTAGCCATTGTTGTGCACAACGGTTTTGGAAAAACTCTCAAGCCAAGAGAGAATTCCCTTTCCACCAAGAACGCTCTCAAGTTACGAGAGCGAGATCCTCCACCGGATCAAGGCGATCGAATGTGGACATCGCAAGCGAAAGTTCTTCCGCGCTAGCACTCGAAGATCCCTTCGGCGATGTCCAGAGATACGTGGAGCACGTGTGGATCATCGCTAGAAGAATCCTATACTTGGATTCTACGACGCAACTACGGATCACAAGATTGTGACTGGAGACATCAACGAACAAAGAATTCCACCGAGGTAATTCTTGTGAATTAATTAAATTAATTATAACCAACATATGATGATCCCATCTTAATGGTTCCGGGACTCTTCTTTTCTTTTTCGTTCTTCGTTCTATTCCGAAGATCCGGCGTTTTATATCGTGACAGAACATTGTTTCAGTGGACGGGTTCAGACTTGTTAAAAATTTGGGATAATTAATTAAGAATAATTAATTGATAATTAAATAAAGAATAATTAATTGATAATTAATTAAGAATAATTAATTGATAATTAATTATTAACTATTGAGATGTTGAATAGTTAATTGATTGTAGAATTATTTGACGGGAGATTTATGTTGTTAATTGGATGTTGAATTAATTAACGGATTGAATTAATTAATTTATGAATTAATTAATGGATGGTTTTGGGGTGTTAAACATGACGTTCTACACCAAGGATAAATACATATGTATGATTGATAAACGGGTTGTGACACAGTGACTGATGCTCCAAATACTCACGGGGTGCTAGACATGACGTTCTACACTCAGCTTGCATGCAAATATTCTTTTATGGGACAGAGACTGATGCTCTAAATACCCATGGGTTGTGAGACAAGGACTGACGCTCCAAATACTCACGAGGGTGCTAGACATGATGTTCTACTCCCGTTAATGGACATTGGACTGTGGGTCCAATTGGTCGTACATGAAATGAATTAATTGGTTAATGAAAGCTGTTGTGACATAATGATTTGTGAATTGGATATGAGAAAAGGTTCAGACTTATTAATGAATTGGGTGAATCACAGTTAGTGGACGAACCCAGGAGCGAATCACTATTTTTGGTGGACGGGCTCGGACATAGTATATGAAAGATTAAATTGAATATCTCATGACGCGTTATCCAAGCCGAAGCACAAACTTGGATTCAGTCTTTACTTTGATTACTTAGATGGTCTTTAGAGACATCTGTGGTGCGTGACTTATACAGGGGATGTCGGGCTTAGGCCGAATCTTGAGACTTTCATAATTTAATGAGGTTTGAATAATTGATAAATGAAAATGATTGTGTAATGATTGTTGAGTATGCATGACAAATGTATAATGTTGGTTCAGACACCAGCTGAGAGCTGAAACATGTACTTGGGTATATAGTCACATTGTACTGCTTTATTTATGCTTGCTTTCACACGGTTTAAATTATTTATTAGATGTCTGGATTTGGGGTAGATACCGGTGGTCCCGGCCTACTGAGATTTATATCTCACACCCTACTCTGGGCCGCTATTGCACTGGGGTACCCGAGTAGATTTTATTTGGTTGCAGGTTTGTGCTGTTTGCATATACTTGGGAGATAGGAGCAGAAGATCGAGCGGAAGCTCGGGATGCTCGAGGAGACCGCCTTAGGGCTTTGAGATATTGTTTATTTATTTTTGTATTGGAATGTAAAACATGTTGTTTTGTTCACCGCTTTCCATTTTTGTATCATTAGCATGTCATGCATGTATTTGCTGTATAATTGGCGTTGACCACTTTTATAAAATGAGTACTATTTGTTTTCCGCTGTTTTGTCAATTATGTATTACTGCTTCCGCTATTGATTGATATTTACTCTGATGTACCACTGTGCAACTCTGATAAAAGGGTATAGTCTCTCCACTGACTATCCTTAGACCCTCGCTGCTAGTCGGCAGCCTCTGGCGTACGGGGAGACGCGCTTGAAGTCATGTGGCAACCGATCCGGCCACCGATTCAGGGGTGAGTCGGGTCGGGACGTTACAAAGTGGTATCAGAGGATTCTTTTCCTTTTGTCTTTTTGTTTTGGGTTGGTAGACAGGAGACTAGGAAAGTGTCGGCGCTTGGGTTATAGCCGTGCTTGGGACTGATCATCCCATGTACGGGAAATGAACAAGTGGTCAGAGATGAGAATTGATTTTTGCACTATTAGAGGTTACAGTTGATATGATTTCACCTTGAGTGACTGGTGTATTTTTCGCTGCCTATTGATTTTGAGAATTTTGAAAAAAATAATTGTCTTGGCCTGATATGGCAAGGAAGTTTCATGCATCATCTTAGGCATTTAGAGATTCACATGTCATGCATATAACATGCCATGTAGTTGAATTAGTTGGATGCCTGCTAATTTGGATTGTGTTTTTTTTGGGTGCAATGCTATGTTTTGATTTGCTTTAGCATGCCTCTGTAGATAGCATGTTTTGGTGATAGATTTAACATGCTTGAGTGATTATATGCCATACTGCCTTAGTTATTAGCATGTTTTGTTATTGTGCCTTGCTTCTGTGTTATAGCATGCTATTGTGTTACTGCTTATGCTAAATGCTAGAAATGTTTTAATATATGAAAGGGCTGCTAAAGTTAAAATGTTAAATGAATGTTTATTGTGATAAATAGGAGCCAAATTCTAACGATAAGGTGTATGAGCGCCTTATCGATTGGTTGATGTCCACCCATGTGTTTGAACCTTATATAACCATAGTATGTTTGAAAATGGTTATCAATGTAAAACTGCTGAGTTTTGATTGAAATGAACTGTTGTTGGGTTGCTTTTTGAAGAACCCGAATTGAATAAATGAGACCCTCGGAGGTCGCCTTCTTGGTAAAAGGAATTTAGATGCTAAATTGCCTATTTAAATTTGAATAACACTGAATGTTAAATGATTAAAGAGGATGTTTGTGATAGCATGCCTATTTTTTTTCCGTAGGGCATTGTTTTGAAAACCAAGTGACTTGTTGTGAAAAGTACTTGTGTGTGTTGAAATTTATTCAAATGTTCAAAGGTTGAAATGAATTAATGAAAATGTCTAAAATGGGGGCTTTTGAACCTCATGATTTCGGTTTTGCGTGACCAGGAGAGAGGGTCGACGTTTATGTTTCGTAAGGGGCTAACCTGTGGTAGGTAGTACCCTTAGAATGTTCTAAGCCGTTAAAGTAAGTACGTTCCACTGCTCAGGAGGACTTCTTGGGACTAAGCTGTTATGGCACGCCGATAGGTTTATGTTACGACTTTTATGATCAATGTTTGACGTGGTGATCGTGGTTCGAGGAACGTCACATGCATGCGTTAATGTGTTCTAAAATAGTGTGCTGGTGAGCGGTTGATCTTTTCTGGCGACGTCATGGACAATCCTAAGGTGGGTAGTGTCGCATCGTTTTCGGTAAACGTGTCGGCAGGAGATGCCGAGCTTGTAGAACAGAGTTGTTTGGTAGTAGTTCGACTGATCTTCTTAATGACCTTGGTTTTTCTCTTAGTGCACTCTTCTCAATAGGACGAGCATGTCCCCTATCTTGATCTCGTCATGGAGACATTAAGATAGCGTTGGTCTTACGCCGCGCTACCGTTTAAATGTTGTTGGGCTTGATGAGTGGTTGTTAACTGGGTAGTACGCGGGATGCGTGGTTTCTTTGGGCTACTCCTTTATTCGTGTTGGGGCACGGTTGTTTTTAAAATAGTCTTGTGATGCCTTGATTTGGAAATTTCACCAGAGTTCGGGTAATGACATCATTATACATGCGGATGGTTTGGAATAATTTTAAAGGGACGTCGTCAGATAAAGGGTGAATGTGGGTTTTGGGTTCGCGACGTCTTTTGAGGGAAGCATGCGCAACCTGTTCTCTTGGTTGATCGAGATTCAACCGTTTTAAAGTGAGCTTTGTGTCACGGGCTGAGCATCTCAGCACAGCAGTTCGCCCGTGCGGCACCCCAGCCCCCTCCAAGGCGGGCGGGGTTCAGCCGTCCAGCTCTTCATATGTGAGGTTCACTGGTTTCGTCCTGCCATGGACTCATCAGGAGAGTGGCCCCAACTCCCAACCAGTGGTGTCAAGGTTGACACGCACCATCCTCCTCTTTGTCGGGGCGACTCTCGTCTCTTAGATAGGGACTAACCAGATGAACCGCAGCTTTGATGTTATCTTGTCACGGGTTGAGCGTCTCAGCACAACAGTTCGCCCGTGCGGCACCCCAGCTCCCTCCAAGGCGGGCGGGGTTCAGCCGTCCAGCTCTTCATATGTGAGGTTCACTGGTTTCGTCCTGCCATGGACTCATCAGGAGAGTGGCCCCAACTCCCAACCAGTGGTGTCAAGGTTGACACGCACCATCCTCCTCTTTGTTGGGGCGACTCCCATCTCTTAGATAGGGACTGACCAGATGAACCGCAGTTTTAATGTTCTTGTTGGTGTGGGACAAGACCCCCATGATTGGGTCGTGACATTTGGCTCTGGTTTTAAAGGCTTAGTCGTTAGGCTTGTGAGGGTCAAAGGTGTGTTTGGCGTTGGGAACGCAACAGGTCAGTTCTAATGAGATTAAATGACCTTGGTAGGTTGATTGTTTTAGTAGTGGTTCTCGATGGCTTCTCGGGGACGAGAAGTTTTTAAGGTGGGTAGATTGTAAAGTCCCGTGTTTTTGAACCGAGTTAAAATACGAGAGTTTTCGATTTTTTTTCGGTTTATCGAAGGGTCGGTTTTTAAACCGAGATCTGGAATTTTATTCCAAGTGTTGGAACACTTAAAGGTGTCGTTTTTGGATTTGCGTAATTACTCGATATTTTTAGCGGGCGTTCGGATGATTCTCATGAGCATCGGATCCGGAAAAGTCCATTTTAATGGATCTGCACGGGCAACGCATGGTTGCGGACCAACCCGTGCAGTTTACCCTGTTTAATAAGTTATTTAATTTAATTAAATAAGATTATATGAGAGATTGAGATTAATTAAAAGAAAGTTTTTTTATTGTGGTTTAATTAAATGAATGATAAAGAATTAATTAAATGACGGTTGAAGAAATTAATGTGGCATTTGGGTTTATCGAAGAAAAGTTTTAATTAAATGAAAAGTTTCAGAATTATTAAAGGACCATTTATTATTAAATGGAGGTTATGAGTTGAAGTTTTTATCATTAATATCATATTAATGATATTGTAATAAATTGGGGGTTTTTGGTTTTAATTAAATGAAAGTTGGAATAATAATAATAATGATGTTATTATTATTATTATTGTGTTTATTTAATTAAATAAATGTTAAAAGAATTTAATGTGGCTTTTGAGCTTTTCAAAGAAACGTTTTCCTTTAAGAAGGGTTAATTGAGAGTTATGGTCTTAATAAATGAAGGTTGATTGGAAATAATAATAGTGATTTATGATTATTATTATTATGCATATTATTATGGTTATATTTATTATTATTATTAACTTATTATGGTTGATTAATAATTAATAATAATAATAATATCTTTTGGGGGTTTTGGTCGGAAAGGAATAAATGTCGAAAGGGGTGGTAATAATAAATGGCTTTTATTATTATCATAAATGTTTTTGAATAAATTAAATGCAATTTAATTAAGGGAGTTTTATTTAGTTTTATTATTGAGTGAAAATAAAAGAAGAGAACTTCTCCCCCCTCCACGCACAGCAGCGCGCGACCCACCTTACAGCGCGCATTGCGCCTCCGCCTGCCCTCCTCCTTTGGACCACCTGCACTGCTCTCCATGGCCGAAGCTTTTCCCCTGCGGCGCGATCTCCTCCCTACGGTGCGACTCGGCAGTGCGCGACCCACCCCCTGGGCGATCCTTCTTGCAGCGCGACACACCAGCTAGCGCGCCGAAACCCTAGGCGAGCGACTCTTCTCCATGGTCGAACCTCCCTCGGCCGAGCCTCCTCCACCCCTGCAGCAAGACCTCCTCCTCCCGGTTGCGGTTCACAGCAGTGTGCGACCCCCTGGACGACCCCCTGTAGCAGCGCGCTTCGACCCTTGGCAGAACCGCTGTAGCGCACGACCTCCCCCTTTTCGAGTCCTCCGTCCGCGATGTTTTTTTCCGATTATTCGATGGGTTTGTTCCGATTCTACAAGGTAAGACCTTCCCTTATGGGTCTCCTTCATTGCTTCGACGATTCGCTAATATTTCGGTGCCGTTTTGGTGTTGGCCGAAACCGTAAGGTTTGGTTTTATCCGGTTGTTGCGTTCTTCTAATTTTAGGATATGCGAATGTTGTTTAGGGACCCCTAGGTCTATGTTCCGACATCTGCCGCTAAGGGCGAGGTGGGTGGGTTTGATTTTCTTTGGAGCCGTTGGTTCAGGTAAGCTTTTAAACCTGATTTTTGGTTTTCAACCGGTTAAATTAAGGTATGTTAATTTTTTATGAGTTCCTAGTACCAAGTTTGAGGTGCGTTGTTCATTACTACTTTGATTCTGGGTACCGGTTTAATATATTGAATTTTTGTTGATTAATGTAGATAACGCGCACATATATAAATATATATATGAAGGTGTGCGCGCGTGCGACTGCGGACCAGTTGTGGACTGGTTGCCACCAAGTACATCAAAGCGTTGCGGAATAAAAATGGTGTTACCCCGAGGTAGGGTTTCAAATCTTTATCTCTTTATTTAAGAATGCCTATAAGTTTCTTTAAATAAATTGAGAATGTGAGTTTTTTAGATTATGGAACTGCTAAGTTTTTTTGAAATGCTGATTAAAGATAAACTGCTGGTTAGTAGTAATGTCATATCATGCTTGTTGTGGTTTGGCTTTTCATATGTCTTCTTGCTTGTGCTGATATATGATATGTCGATGCATGACACTTTTGATGTTATTAAATGATGCCGTCACGTGAGATAAATGGGGACTTGATCATGTGTTGGTTTTAAGCATGTATCGCTAATTTGGTTAAAGTGATATGATTAAATAGTTAAATGATTTGAATGGAGATGGTTGAGTATTAGGGTAATTAATTGAGGAATTAATTATCAAGTCATGAGTTGGAAACAAATTGTGGCAATTACTGAATATTGAGAATATTGAATATTTTGACATGTTTGGAATATAAATTGGAAACTGGTAATAATTAATGGATGGATTAATTATTACATGATAAATGGTAAATGGTTAATCAATTGATGAACTGGTTAAAGAGATGATTTAATTAATTAATTTTCGAATTAATTAATTTGCATGCATTAATTTAAGATTGTGAATTGATTGTTTGTTATGCATGTTGGCCAAGATTACCTTTTTGATGCGTGATTGTTTTCCAAGCCATAAGTTGTTTAGGATGAAGTTGTTTAAAAATATGATATGCTGTGTGAGATGGTTGCTAAATATGTGGGCATTATTCAACATGTTTGACTTGAGATGTTTATGACGTGCATTCTAATTGTTAAAGTTCTGGACGAAACACTGTTTCAGTGGACGAGTTCAGACTTGTTAAAAATTTGGGATAATTAATTAAGAATAATTAATTGATAATTAATTATTAACTATTGAGATGTTGAATGGTTAATTAATTGTAGAATTATTTGGCGGGAGATTTATGTTATTAATTAGTTGTTGAATTAATTAACGGATTGGATTAATTAATTTATGAATTAATTAATAGATGGTTTTGGGGTGTTAAACATGACGTTCTACACCAATGATAAATACATATGTATGATTGATAAACGGGTTGTGAGATAGGGACTGATGTTCCAAATACTCACGGGGTGCTAGACATGGCGTTCTACACCCAGCTTGCATGCAAATATTCTTTTATGGGACAAAGACTGATGCTCTAAATACCCATGGGTTGTGAGACAAGGACTGACGCTCCAAATACTCACGAGGGTGCTAGACATGATGTTCTACTCCCATTAATAGACATTTGACTGTGGGTCCCATTGGTCGTACATGAAATGAATTAATTGGTTAATGAAAACTGTTGTTACATAATGATTTGTGAATTGGATATGAGAAAGGGTCCAGACTTATCAATGAATTGAGTGAATCACAATTAGTGGACGAACCCAGGACCGAATCACTATTTTTTAGTGGATGAGCTCGAACACAGTATATGAAAGATTAAATTGAATATCTCATGACGCGTTATCCAAGCCAAAACACAAGCTTGGATTTGGTCTTTACTTTTATTACTTAGATGGTCTTTAGAGACATCTGTGTTAAAGTGACCTATACGAGGGATGTCAGGCTTAGGTTGAATCTCGAGACTTTCATAATTTAATGAGGTTTGAATAATTGATAAATGAAAATGATTGTGTAATGATTGTTGAGTATGCATGTCAAATGTATAATGTTGGTTCAGACACCAACTGAGGGCTGAAGCAGGTACTTGGGTATATAGTCACATTGTACTGCTTTATTTATGCTTGCTTTCACACGGTTTAAATTATTTATTAAATGTCTGGATTTGGGGTAGACACCGGTGGTCCCGGCCTATTGAGATTTATATCTCACACCCTACTCGGGCTGCCATTGCACTGATGTACCCGAGTAGATTCTATTTGGTTGCAGGTTTGTGCTGTTTGCAGATACTTGGGAGATAGAAGCAGAGGACCGAGCAGAAGCTCGGGATCCTCGAGGAGACCGCCCTCGAGGCTTTGAGACATTGTTTATTTATTTCTGTATTGGAATGTAAAACATGCTGTTTTGTTCACTGCTTTCCATTTTTGTATCATTAGCATGTCATGCATGCATCTGCTATATAATTGGCGTTGACAACTTTTATAAAATGAGTACTATTTGTCTTCCGCTGTTTTGTCAATTTTGTATTACTGCTTCCGTTATTGATTGTTATTTACTCTGATGTACTGCTGTGCAACTCTGATAAGAGGGTATAGTCTCACCACTGACTATCCTTAGACCCTTGCTGTTAGTTGGCAACCTCTGACATACGAAGAGACGCGCTTGAGGTCATGTGGCAACCTGTGCGGCCACCAGTTCTGGGGTGAGCCGGGTCGGGACTTTATAGAGCTAAATATAGTTACAGATCAATTTATCACCGTGAAGGGAATTTGGATGGATACATAATTTTTATTCTCTGTTGTATATTCCCACTATAAAGTGTTGGAAGGATCTCGATTATCGAATGATTTATCTGTCTTCGATCCTCGGGAGCTCATCTGGCTTGTGGGAGGGGACTTTAATACGATCTCTTTTCACTATATAAAAAGGGATGGTGTGGACCTTCTAGGAGTTCTATGGATGAGTTCAATGGATTCATGGGCAGCAACTAGCTGATAGATTAGGGCTTTACGGGTGAATCTTTCACTTGGTGAAATAATCATATTGTGCAGAGACGTGTGTGGATTTGATTAGATAGATTCCTATATAACATTTATGGGATTGATTCTTTTGATCTAAAAGTTACTCATCACTCCCGAGGCTTTATCAGACAGCTCAGCTATTATTCTAGAGCTGGGGAATATGTTACGAAGGAATCAAAATTTCATATATTCCAATGGACAAAAGATGCTGGATTTCTATAGGCGATTAGCTCTTCTTGCTGTAAAAATACTAGTGGCCCTCATGTCACATCTCTGGTGGAAATTGAAAAACCTCAAGCAAGCTCTTCTGAGGTGGTGTGAGTATCACATTGAAGATGTTCATATGGTTGAAACGTTATCTAGGTACATTGAATCATTTAAAAAATTCTTACTAGAGGAATAGAACTCTTAGGTGTATGATGAAATGACCAGGAAATAAGACAAGATGAATTCAATGCTGCTAAAGGAAGATGTTGAGGCTAGGGAGCGATCCACATCTTTATGTCTTCAGGAAGGTGTTTGCAATATAACAAATTTTCATGTTTACATTAAATAAAAATGGTATACGGGAAGACTCAACTTATAAAAGGAAGATGGAACAAGTGAAAAAATATGGATATTCTTGGTGACCTAGCTGTCAAGCACTTTGCAGGTGCTCTCACTGGCCGTATATCTAATTCTTATTTGCATAGTAAAGTTGGAAAAGGGTTGAATTTTGTAAATAATATTATGTCCAGAGTCCAAGAGAGTCTAAATGCCTCCATTACTTTCCTTCTGGAAGAAAAGAAGATTTATGAAGCTGTCAAGGGGATGGGCGTGGAAAGTGTGCTGGGTCCTGATGGCCTTCACGGTTCATTTTATCTAGCTGCATGGGATATCCTTAAGAGGGATGTCATCAGTGAACATCTATGGTAGCCACTACTCTGGCCCTTATCCCCAAGATCCAGCACCCGTAGCTCTTCCAACACTTCCGGCCAAATAGCCTTTGAAAATTTTCTTATATGATCATTGCTACAACAGTGAATAATAGGTTACTTTCCTTTCACCCATATATTATATCAGAGGAGCAACATTTATTTATCAAGGGGCGATGTATTCAGGGGAAATTGGTTTAGCCTAAGAAATGATGGTGGAGCTGGATAGAAAAGTCTTGGGAGGAATTGTGATGATAAAACTTGACATGGAGAAATCATTTGATGTGTTGGAATAGGGATTCATTTTACTGGCCTTAAGGAAGATGGGATTCTCTAATTATGCATGTGACAAACTATTTTGGTGCTTCTCTTCTCCATGGATGTCCATTTCTCTTCTCTTGTGGGTAGAATCTTTGGTTTCTTCAAATCAGTCCGAGGACTTCGAAAAGGGGACCCGCTTTCTCCAACTCTATTTGTTTATGTAGGCTGCTTTCACTAGAAACATGAATGCATCTATGGAAGAGGGGAAATTGAGTCCGTATGTTGGTAGTTATGGGACATCAGGCATCTCTCACCTCTTATTTGTGGATGATTTCTTGGTTTTCATCAATGGTAGGTAGAATTCTATTTCAAATCTCATGGGTCTCTTCAAGACATATGGAATGTGGAGTGGCCAATCCATAAATGTTGATAAATGTGATCTCTTGGTTTTTAATAAATGTCCACCATGAGGAAGGAATATTTGGAGAGGTGGCTAGGCATCATGAAGAAAGGCTTCCCCTTTGACTACCTAGGAGCTCCGTTGATCCATAGCTGAGTGAGGATTCAATATTTCAATGTAATTGTTTCTAAAGTGGCAAATAGAATCCAAAATTAGAAGAATAAATTCTTATCTTTTGGTGGCATGATCACCCTGATCAAAAGTGGTCTATCATCCATGCATATACATGTTCTATCTTCGGTGGTAGTGCCAAAAGGTGTCCTTCACAGGTTAGAGAAGATGATGTGGGATTTCCTTTTAGATAGTAGCAGCAATAAACGGTTTCTTCGGGTTGGCTGTAAAACTTTAACGCCCTCAACAGAGGAGAGGGATTTCCTTGGGTTGGTTGAAAATATGAAAGATATTCAAGCTAAGATGGCATGGGACTATTTGAATGGAACCTCCTTATGGGCATGTTACATTTGTGAGCCAAGCATGGTAATTCATTGGAGGCGGTAGTAGGGAATAAAGGTGGTTCAACCTCGAGGATTTGGAACAAAACCGCATCAATCCTCCCTACCATTCTTGAACTTGCAACATGGGTGGTAGGTAATGGGGATATCTCTTTTTGGAGAGATCAGTGGGTCGAATCACATAAATTCTTTCCAGGGTATCTGGTCCCATATATCACTGTTAGAGGGGCAGTGGCCTATCTGGATTTTTTGAATGCAATATTAGACAAGGACCAACTTCTGCTAGCAAACAATATTGTTATGAGATCTACTTGGGATCAGCTAGCTTATATTCCTGTATCCAACGGCAATTTATCTTCATCTTATTTTCGATTGTCTAACTGGTGTCTGAAGCCCAAGCTATGATGGTGGGAAAAAATATGTCACAAGGAGATCCCGAACAAATTGAGATTTCTCATTTGGCGGGTCAGAATAAATGCATTGCCAAGTGATGTTGCAGTAAAAATGAGAGGTATCTTTCTTGCCTCTAAATGTAGGTGTTGTATAACTATGGAAGTGGAATCTGTAGACCATCTGCTCACTAAAAGAATGTGGGCCACTAGAATGTGGAGCCATATTGGAAGCATTATGGATGATCATGTTAGGATGGAATCATTCAAGGAACTGTTTGATATGTGGCTCATTGTTGGGGGCGAACCATCATGCAAATTCCATGGGCATGTTCATTTTAGATGTTGCCTGCTAGATGATCTGGACCAGATACAATAAAGTGCTACACAGGGCTGTGAATCTCTCTCTGGTACGTGAAGCTGCCTTTCCATTGTCTGTGATCTAGTGCATGGTATCAAGGATGAATTTCTGGGCTCTTTACAATATCTATGGAGAGAGACTCTACATTTGGACCATCGCATGCCAAGAAGCTCCAGGGGTCGGTGGATTTCTTGGCAGCTGCCACTTTCCTGAAATAAAATCAACCCAAACGGTTTGGCCTGCTGTAACTTGATGGCAGGGGAGGGGCTGTGCGGGATCAACGAGGTTCAATCATTCTGGCCTTTGGGGTGCACTTCGGTCATGGAACCTCTATCTTAGTTGAGTTGAGGAGAAGGCGCAACACTTTGGACTGAAACCATGTCAAGAGAGGAACATTACCCTTGTGAGTATTGAACTTGATGCGATGGTAATTATTAAATTTTTGAAGGACATGGAATCTGCCCACTGGTCGGTCTGGTATCTAATGTAGGATTGTGCTTTTATGATTGAAGTGGGTACAAATATCTTCCATACCTTGAGTGAAGGAAACATATTGGCAGACTCTCCAGCCCTCCAGACTAAGAAAACAACAACAAGTCATATAGAACTTGTGGGTAAACACTCCCCGCCAGGAAACAAGAACCAATCATCTTGATCTCGGGGGAAGACACTCCCCACCAGGAAATAAGCACCCAGACATCTGGACCTTGGGGGAAGACACTCACGATCAGAAAATAAGAACTAGTTATTTGTACCTCGGGGGAAGACACTCCCCTCTGAGAAACAAGAACAATTCAACCAGAACTTGGGAGAAAAAACTCCCTATTAAGAAACAAGATCCAGTCATCTGGATGTTGGGGGAAAATACTACCCTCCAGGAAGTAAGAACTGGTCAAATCTAATTGTTTATAAAACCATGTTATCCAATATTTACCACACTTAGCATTTTTCATTATTATAGTAACCACATTCATTAAGTAACCATTAATATATAACAATATCACATATTATCTCATTTAATCTAGATACCTCATCTCTACTGTGATCATCTTTTAATTCCGGACTTCCCATAGGTCACCTCTTAAATCACTTCTTTCAAAATCTAGACACACCATATGTGATGGCTGAACATTGGGTCCTACCATTCCTTTCCATGGCCTTTCACAGCCCAAATCATGAATTCCTACTAGCAAAGGAGCATATCCAAATTTATTTTATGTTTTAGGTCAAGTGCACAGTAGGTCAGTGAGACCACGGACCACTTTCATTGGAAATAAAGCAAGGCATTAAGGGATAGTTCAAGGACCACATATCTTAGGATTGCAGAAGTCTACTTGTCTAGTATCAGCCACTTAATCAATCTCAGAAGTCGGGAATTGAAGAACCGTATGAAAACCCTGAAATAGGGCATAAACATTCATATATGATGCATGACTACTAAATAGAAAAATAAACTAGAAATTGTCTAAGATGGACTATTATCCTAAGCTCTAGCGCACTCAAAAAAAAAAAAAAAAAAAAAAAAAAACTACACCTGAATTAGCTAAGAAATGAATGAGAACCACCCAAAGAGTGGAGAGTAGAGGATAGAGACACTGTTGGGAGGGATGCTGGTTGAATGTGGGAAGAAAATGAGGGTTTAGGCCTTCTCTAAGCCTATGGGCCTTGTAAGGGTTCTCCCTCATCCTTTGAAAGAGGGTTATAAAAAATCAATAAAAAAAGAAAGTTTTCGGGCCATTCAGGCAGGGAAGACTACATGGTTTTCTAAATGGTGTGTCAACCATGTGGTAACCATTAACTCACACTCTGCATGATTATACCACATTGTTTGGCGAACCATGTGCTAACCATGCGACAATATCGAAAATTTATTACAGGTTTCACATGGTTTTCATGGATGCCTTGCATGGTTAGATGAACCATTCACTAATCATGCAAACATCACTCTAAGGCACCTCACCCTTCGCATTCTTTGGGTGCATAACTAATACTAATTGTGAGCTAACCATGTCACCAACTTTTAAATCCAAATTTCCATATTTTTGAACCTCTAACCTTTCAAAATACCTCCTGGATAAACCCGAATCCCCACCAACACTTGACAACATTCATAACTACAATAAAATAAGACTTGGAAAAACTTAAATGGGTTTATACCTTAAAAGGTACGAGGTTTTACATAAAATTTGTAGAGGTCCAAATCCATACCCTGGCACAAGCTTCTTTTGACAATAAAAAGGGATTTGTGTATGTGAGATAATAACCATAACACACAAGGGACATAGTCATTCTAAATTGAGATGAACCTCATTAATAAATACTGGTGTTCTTGTTGTGTTGCTTTACTTATTAAGTACTTGCATACATACAGAGAGGGAGGAAAATAATATAAGATCCATTCATTGAATAAATGAGTAGGTAAACATGGATAAAGGTTTAATTGGGAACAATTCATCATACATTGATTCATCCCCCATCCTCTCAGTGATGGGAATATCCCACAACGATCTTATCAGAATAGAGTACCATGTTCTTCTCTATTTCACTTCACATACTCTTATTTATTCTTCTACTCGTCAATATTCATAGAATCACATGAATATTATTTCTATATTTTAAATATATAAATTCAAAGATAATTAGCACTGTAATCTTCCCAGTAACATCATTCAATTTCTCAACCAAACTTCACGATCCAACTTCCCATGTTCTCAGACTATTCTTATTCTTGTCTTGACTAGTATTCCAAAAACATTCATCTTTTCATTTAAAACTGGTTGAAAATATTCCATGAATTCCAACATCTTTGATCACCATTAATGATTTTTCAAATCTTTGTATTAGAAAATCCCATAATAAACAGGCAATGATCTACTCAATTTCCTAAAACTTAATTCTATACTAATCTTGGCTTAAATCACCATTGACTCTAATGGAATCATGATATTAAACTTCTTGAAGAATAGCTCTACATATCGTAACTTTTTTCTATAATAATCTCAA
The DNA here is from genome assembly GCA_963277665.1 of Viscum album. Lineage (NCBI taxonomy): Eukaryota > Viridiplantae > Streptophyta > Magnoliopsida > Santalales > Viscaceae > Viscum > Viscum album. The sequence goes on from OY728140.1 coordinate 351,652,708, forward strand.
CTCTTCACAAACTATTAATAGACTACTCTTATGTATACTCCATGAACCATTATGTATCCTCCTGTGAACTCTTAGGTATCACAGTGTAGCTCCAGTACCTTATCAAATCTTTTCCCTCATAAGCATCCTTATGTATCCTCTTATGAATTGTGTAACTATTACATATCCTCCGGTTAACTCTTATGTATCAAAGTGTGGCTATGCTACTTTGTCAAATTTTTGGTCCTCAGAGTACCCTTTCATATCACCTTATGATCACTAGAATGTATTTCCTATGAAAAAATATGAACTTTGTGTATTGAGCCGATTATCTTTACATATCACAGTGTGGCTCAGGTACTTTTCCAAATTCCAGTCTTCATGGTTTGAGGGACCCTTACATATTCTTTAGAGTTTCAGAGTCACACTTAGGTATATAATGCATGCATACCATTATGTAGAGTACCTTTTCAATTTCTTTAATAGTTTGCAACTCTGAATTTCCAAAATCCAATCGAGCTTAGCTCAAAACACTATAATAAATGATTTTAGAAATTTACCAAACTTTCTTAAAAAAATCATTAAATTGTATCTTTAGACAAAAATTCATTTTCTTACATTCTCAAAGATCTTTTAGATTTAGAGTTTTAGAGAATTAGCACATCACACTTACATAAATACATATTACATCACAAATTGAACACTTCCACTCAGTACTTATTTTTCCCACCACTCAAAACTTTTAATATATAACAAGTTTTCTTTTTATGAAATATCTCCAAAATTTTCATCTTGACCTCATATTTATCCCTGCACATTCTTAAAATCTTTTGAAAAACATTTGAAAATGTGGGATGAGAACAAAAACCCAGTAAGAGATATAAAAAGATAGACATAAATAATGAAACTTGTTGGTCCATGAACACACATAAGAATTTTCCTATTTCAAAATAATCTTTGAGCTCAAAATAAACATTTTCTTACCTAAGATATCAAATTATCTATTCAAATATTTTCATAAAACATTTCACAAGAAATCATAAAGGAAAAATAAAACTCATAAAAGTTTCTTTGTAATCATGAAACTCATCAAAACTTTTTAAAAAAGTTATACATTTCACCCTTAAGAATTACAATATACATTTCATTAAACATAATTTCAGTAGATTATTTTGTGAAATCATAATATTTTCATAAAAACCCACATAAATCATAGATAAATCATGCAGGTAACTTAAGACATCATTTTCATATCACTCTTACAATCACTCATACAAATACCAAATGCATTAGAGAGCTATATTGAGCTCACCCATTCTTGGTTTATAGTGGAACTATCCATCCAAGGTTTATAATATAACCACTTATCCTTGGTTTATAACATAACCACCCTTCATCATAAACAATACCCAAGACCAATAACATAATTATAACACATGAAAGTTTGGATAAAAATATTCTTTGTACCCATAAGAAAAACATTTCCGGATATTAAAATATCTATTCTATTTAAAACCCTATTTGAAAATACCTAGAACATATGGAAAGAGAGTTTTTCTTTAAAGAAAACAGAAAAGCTGATAAGGGAATACAAACATGAAATAATGATTATGGTAGTAGGAAAATCCATTGACGTTGTATATGCTAAAATAAAACATTCCTTTTTTTTCTTTTTGTCAAAACCTTCCATATAAAATATGTAAAATGATTCCTTTTGAAAGCCTTTTAAAGAAATTCAAAAGTGACATAAAATTTCCTTTATATTTCATTAATTTTTATATAAATACATCAATAAAATCATTTTAATAATATGTACACGGAAGAAAAATGATTTAGAAAATAATCTTTTAAAACATTTAAAATGAGGTTTTTAAAGTAAAGTGTCCCTTACCTCGAGTCCAACTTGTTACGTACATTCTTTATTTTCCTGAATAATAAATGTGTGTTAATTATTTAATTTCTTAAGAACCTTTTTCAAGCTTACTATTTCTTTTATTTTATCTATTATCATGTTATATGCAATTACTTGATCAATTAAGTTTGTGTTGGATATTTTGAGGATATCCGGCTTATATGTTCAGAATGACCATGGTAAATTGGCCACAATCAAGAGGTCATTATTAAATCATATCTTGACTAATAATCAAGTCATAATTATCATTTTTATACATTAATTATAAATTTTTTATATCCAACCATGAAAGATGAGTATGAAAAATGAAGTGAATTATAGTCATAGAGACGGTAGACCGAACCTACATAAGAGCAACGTTTCCATTTTTCAAAGAATGTGATGGAAAGAAAGTATCATTTTATATTTCTATAATTATTTTTATATCATAAATAATATATTATTTTTTAAATATACATATATTGTATCCATGTGACGCGATCATGAAAAATGAATTACATTGCTTCGTGGAGGTGATAATCCACATGTACTTATGAACAACATTATCATTTTTCAATGAATGTCATATATATATACACACACACAAACACACCAAATCCATAATTATAACCATTCATGAGAGGCAGTGATGAAAAACGAATTAAATCGGTTCGTTGGTCGGTAGTCCACCATACACATGAATGACAGTTTCATTTCCCATTTAATAGTAGTGGAGATGGATATAGATTATTACATTAACATAATAACTTCTAAATATATTGAATATACTGATTTTATTATTTCATTATAGTTGAAGAACATTTGAAGGGAGTAGAAGAAGAACTAAAATGAAAACATCGGGTTTTGTACTATACCTCTTCTTCAGACAATCTCTTTAGGTATATACCTAAACCCTTCCTATGATGGGTTTTTAATCAAACCTTATCCTCTAGGACGTGGTTAGAGATGTTAGGAAGGTATTTGGTGTAACATCCTGAGTTTTTAAAAGAAAACACAATGTTCAATAGCGTACATGGTACACCACATCAATTTTAAATGAATAATTAAATATTATTATTTAAATGTTATCGTTATAACATATTCATTAGAATAACGAGAATGAATAATATTAATTGAATTATGAAAATAGGGTTTACACATGTTTATATAATGATTCATTGATTAGCAAATTAATTAGAAATTAAAATAAAAACCAATTGAATATAAAAGATGTGTTTTATGAAAAACTATTTAAGTGTAAATAATTGTGTTTATAAAATAATCAAACCACTCTTATTTGATTATATTAATGAAATATATATGAAATATATTTGATTTAATTTTTAAAATTCATCTTATATATCTTCTATTCCTAATATAAGAACAAATATGATTTTAAGAATAAAATAAGTATTTTTCAAAAAAGACAAATTTACCACCTTTTAAAGGCAAACCCATTTTAAATTTAGTTTTTTCCACTTTTATATGTTTTATTTGATAAAATAAACTTCTTCTTTGGAAGTGGGACATCAAAATTTAGTTTGGATAATTTTTTTGGTATTTTTCTGATTAAATTCATATTTTAATGAATAATGGAAAATACTGCATTTTAATTCAAAAATGCATTTTCATCTAATTTATTTATATAGTTAGATTATCCTTTTAATTGGTTTTAAAGTGTAATTAAATAACATTTTTATCATTTAATACAATGTTGGTAATTGGAATCAATTTCACAATGAAATTGAATATAAAAACTATGTGAACTTTTGAACGTTTTACTTAAAAAACCCGTTTTCTTATTCCGTCAACGGGGTTAATTTTTTAATTAATTTATGCCAATTCTGTGTTTTGAATTCGGAAAAATGGATTCCATATTTGGAATCAGAAGGTCCAAATTATGTAAATAGGTCCCTTTTATTTTTGGACATTATGAATAGTAACTTTAGTAATTATTTTAATTACCATGGTTAAGGGTAAGTTGGGTAATTAAAAGTAAAAATAATATTATAATAATATAAAACTACCCTAAAAATTGTCCTAATTTAATTGGATGAGTGTATTCCGACCATGAGCATTATTGGGGTGATTTTAGGACCACTTGGAGCTACTTGGATGACTTTAATGCATTTATAATATTATATTCAATGAATAGTCATTTTTGTTACACTTTAAAAAAAAAGTAAAGTATTTTAATACGAAGTTATACAGGGTATCTCTTCAAATATAAATAGTCTCTAGAAATCTAAAATGATTACCTACAGTATAGTAATTTATTTATAATTTGTAGGAAGTAAATAATTAAATTTAATTATGACAAAAAGATGATAGAGTAATATATTTATTAAAGAAAGAATCAAATAAATGTTATTAATAATATTAAAATAAATATAATTTTATATATTTGATGTAATCCACGAATTTTTTGGATGACTACGACATGTTAGGATTGAGGTAATGTAGTTTTTTTGAAGGAATCAAGTTATGATTTTTAAAAAAATCCAAGTAATGAATAGTGTCAAAATTGATATAATTCATAACTTAAAATATAAAATATCTAATTAAATGATATAAAAATTCTAAAAATCCAAGATTTGACCAACAAGTTGAGATAAGTCCACAAATGTCAGTAATGACTCATTCATTGGTCATTTGGCATGATTTGATAATTATTTTAACCCTTAAAGTTTAAATTACTTAATAAAACGGTAAGAGTTAAAAGGGGTTAAAACAAAAAGGTAAGGATTAAAAAATATTAAAAACTTGTCTAATTTTAATTGGATGACGAGGATTCGACCCAGCATAATCCTATCTTCGAAATAAATCAGTTTGAGACCATTTGGAATCAAAATTGAATTTATATTAATTTAATACTTTTAATAATTCCAAGGGCGCCCCTCCCCTCTCCTATAAAAGGCACCCATTCCTCTCTATTACTCACACTTTCAAAACCTTTTGATTCATCCAATCTCTGCCCAAACCCCTTCATAGAATCCCTCCCCACATTCTTGAGGCCTTAGTTTATGCATAACACCCTCCTTAGAGGTGTTTAGGTGTTCTTCAAAGGTGATCAATCAAAGAAGAAGTATCATTTTCTTTAAGTATTTCTATTTTATTTATTCTTCCACATCCTTAAAATCTCCTCCAACCATGATGAAATATTAAATCCATAATGCTCAATATAATGAGATTTTATTATGTTAATATCATCATCTAAATCCATCTCTACTTCCATTAAATGAGAAAAGAATTAATCGTTCGTACGTACGTGTGAACTATCACCTCCACGAACTGATCTAATTCTTTTTTCATAACCGTCACTCATGACTTGTTATAATAATGGAATTAATGTTGATATGTGATATTCATGACATATTAATCATTATAAAATAATAATATATCAATTACGTTCTTACTTTCCCTGCACATAAAAATGATAACATCGTTTATGCGTACGTGTGAACTATCACCTCCACAAAGCGATGTGATTCGTTTTTATTCACTACATCACTTGTATGATATATATAAGTATATTTAAATTATTAATATTATATTAATTATGTTATGATAATTTTGGAAAGAAAAAACAATACTTATCTTCTTTTCATAACGATCAATGAAAAATGAAGACGTTACTGATGCGTACGTACGTCCTACCGTCCCCATGATTATAACATTGTTCATTTTTCATAACTATAATTGATGGTTTGATTTAAAAGTATATTGGATATATAAAAATGATCCTTATGTCATGAATATTATTTTGGAGATGATGAACTTATGACCACATGGACTATTGACATCGTACCAAGTTCATTTTCGACTCAAGTACCGAATAACGACAAAACATTCGATATGAACTTAAATAAATATGTAATTGTTATAACATGTTAATAAGTGATATAAAAGGAAAAATAAAATGAAAAATGATCTCAATCAATTATAAATTAACCTAAGTTTATTATTTAGGATTATAAAGATTGTATGTGTAGAGTCGGACTCAAGGTAAGGGACTCTTTAACTAAATCATCATTTTAAATGTTTTAAAGATTTATTCTTCTAAATAATTCTTATTAATGTACATGTTTTAAAAATGGTTTTAATGATTTATTTATATGGACATGAATGTTTTAAAGTGTAAATTCCTTTCAAAAATTTCAATGTGGTATTACACACTTTGATTCAAAAATATTCTTTTTAAATGTTTAATTTATGTTTTAAAAATGGATTGATTATTTCATTAACTTGGAATGTTTTTTTAACATACACACCATGAATGGAATTTCTCACTTTCATATCGGTATTATGTATTGATGTTTACTTTAAAAGTTTACCATTTTATTTTAAAATAATTTGTTTTTTTATGAGTGCATGACTTGTAAAGATGAATTGTGTTTTTAAAGTGGAAATGTTATTTTTTTTCCTTTAAGCTTGTTTTATGTGTTATGATTATGTTATGGTTCTTGGGTATTGTTTATGTATACGGGTGGTTCCATGATAAACTGAGGGCGGGTGAGCCTGTGATAGCTCTCCAATGCATTGGGTAATGAGACGGAGTTAAACGATAAGGTTTCTCCTAAGAGATTTAGGGAATATACCGTGACGGGTATTCCAAATGTAACCATGAAGGTTACTTCCTATGTAGCTATGAAAGCTACAATTGTAAGTATGATATGGATGCCACAAGTTACATTTATGTTTTATGATTTATATTAATTTTTATAGGAATCTTATGATTTCATGAGGTAAGAAAAAAGGATTATGTTTTATGGGTGAAAATTATGATTTTGTGAAAATGTTTTCATGATTTTAAAATATTCATGGACTAATAGTTTCATTCCTTATTTTATATCCCTTACTGATATTTTTGTGCCCATCCCATGTTTTTGAAATGTTTTTCACAATATTTAAGGGAGAATAGAGTCAAGGATGAGATCATAGAAAAGTTATGATAATTAAACATGAAAAGAAACCATGTTTGATTTTAAAAGTTTCTATTTTATGGAAGAAATGGATGCTATTGGAAGTGTACACTTTGTATTTCTATGGTTTTGTTATGTATGAGTTATGAACTAATTCTCTAGAGCTCTAAACTTTAAGAGATCCTTAATGTGAAATAAAGTCAAATTATTAACTGAACTCAAGATTATGTAATGTTTAAGGCTAGGGATTTATATTTGGTATCAGAGGATGGTTTAGATAACTTTGGAGATTAGGATGTTTTCTAAAGAGTTTGGGATATCATCATGAGTTTATAATTTTATGGTTTATTATAATTTTAATGTCTTAAAATCCATTTTTAGGTTATATGTTATGAACTTTTAAGGTGACTAACGGTATTTTTGGATACATTCACCTTTGAGGTAATTATGAGTTATTACATTCTGGGATTCAAAATGGAAGGCAAGAGATAAACCTTGAGGTTAAAATATGTTATGTTATTTTTGATTATTTTATCTTGTTTTGGAAATTTTATACGAATTATATAGTTTTAGAAAAAGGAAAACCTGCAGGAAGGGTGATAAGCTGTTGCGTCGAACAAGGATGGAGGAATCGAACCCATAAACGAAATGCGACATGGCTTTATCGCCTACCATTGGCCTACGTGAAGTCTCTGGTTAGTATGAATTTATATTTTTAGTTAAACGAGTTTATGAAATAAAAATAAGTTGATTTTGGGAACTTATGTTTTATCAAATGGATATCCTTGGTATTAGAAAATGATTTGCGAATTAAGTGATAAATATTATTTTGGAAGACGTTCACTAATTTGGAAAATTTATATGATTAAGGTAAATAGAACACTATACGATTTTAATTGAGGAGTAGTAGTTGAATTATATTTTGGAAGAATCTATGATTTCATTTTTGGACTTATGGAGAATTAGATTATTTATGGAAATGATTAACCTATCTTGGAGAATATGTGATTAGGTTAATTACTTTTTAGTATGAGACATTAATATCAATTTATGTTATTTGGAGACAAATGTTAAAATTTATCCTAGAAGACTATGTGATCAAGTCTTTTTGAATTTTGGGTTTCAATATTAGTTTGGATTATTTTGAGGAATTTTAAGGATAGTTATTTGTTGAATGGCCTATTTGGAACTTTGGGTATTACTGTTGAATTTTGGAGATTAAAAGTACTCTTTCTTCTTATAAAGGATTATTATTTTGGAGAATTATCTTATCTTATCCTAAACATATTGGTTTTGATTAATGTTTCAAGACCGAAGAAATGGATAGTTAATATTTTGTGGATTATGTGATTCCATAGAAGTTGATTCATCTTGAATACTCATCGTTTAGAGAAAAAAACGAGTTTTTGGTGGAAATTGATTAAAGGATAAAACTATACTTGTGAAGTAAGTATGTTTCCTTATGTTATTAGTCAAGTAAGTAAAATAATTTCTCAACTTTATGAAAAGGATCTTAAAATAAAAACATTTTCTGTTTACTTTTCCTACTACGAAGTCAAAGACTGTTTAACCCATCACAAATTTATAGCTTTGTTATTGTTAGCTTTTTTCCTCACAATGTTTTCTATCACTCTCCATCAGAACATGATGATTAGTTTTTCTTCCATATCCATGTTTTCCTACATGGAATCCTAGTATGTGTTATCTCAGGTGACCTTCATATTTTCTTTCTTTTTAAGTGGAATTTTTGTTAATCCTTTTTTCCGATGTGGGATTGCAATAACGATATCTTGAAAAGTCATACCTTAGTTACTGACCCAAAATTAAAAATATGAGGGCATAATTTCAGAAGGGGGGGGGGGGAGAATGTAACATCTCGAGTTTTTAAAAGGAAACTCAATGTTTGATAGTGTACATGATATGCCGCATCAAGTTTAAATAAACAATTAAATATTATTATTTAAATGTTTCTATTATAACATATTCGATAGAATGGCGGGAATGAATAGTATTAATTGAATTATGAAAATAGGGTTTACACATATTTATATAATGATTCATTGGTTAGAAAATTAATTATAAATTAAAATAAAAACCAATTGAATATAAAGGATGTGTTCTATGAAAAACTATTTAAGTGCGAATAATTGTGTTTATAAAATAATCAAATCACCCTTATTTGATTATATTAATGAAATATATATGAAATATATATAATTTAATTTTTAAAATTCATCTTATGTATTTTATATTCCTCATATAAGAACAAATCTGATTTTATGAATAAAATAAGTATTAAAAAAAAGGCAGTATTACCACCTTTTGATGTTAAACCCATTTTAAATTTAGATTTTGTTAGTTTTATATGTTTTATTTGACAAAATAAACTTATTATTTGGAAGAGGGACATCAAAATTTAGTTTGGATAAATTTTTGGTATTTTTCTAATTAAATTCATATTTTAATGAATAATGAAAAATACTGCATTTTAATTCAAAAATGCATTTTCATCTAAATTATTTATATAGTTATATTATCCTTTTAATTGGTTTTAAAGTATAATTAAATAATGTTTTTATTATTTAATACAGTTCTGGTCATTGGAATCAATTTCACAATGAAATTGAATATAAAAACTATGTGAACATTTGAACGTTTTACTTAAAAAACATGTTTCCTTATTCCGTCAACGAGATTAATTTTTTTAATTAATTTATGCCAATTCTATGTTTTAAATTTGAAAAAATGGATTCTATATTTGGAATCATAAGGTCCAAATTATGTAAATAGGTCCCTTTTATTTTTGGACACTATGAATAGTAATATTAGTAATTATTTTAATTACCATAGTTAAGGGAAAATCAGGTAATTAAAGGTAAAAATAATATTATAATAATATAAAACTACCCTTATACTTGTCCTAATTTAATTGGATGAGTGTATTTCTACCATGAGCATACTTGAGTTGATTTTAGGACCACTTGGAGCTACTTGGACGACTTTAAGGCATTTATAAAATTATATTCATTGAATAATCATTTTTGTTACACTTTTGTTTTTAAAAAGTAAAGTATTTTAATATGGAGTTATATAAGGTATCTCTTCGACTATAAATAGTCTTTAGAAAGATAAAATTATTACCTACAACATGGTAATTTATTTATAATTTTTAGGAATTAAATAATTAAATTTATTTGTCAGACAAAGATGACGCAGTAATAGATTTATTAAAGAAAGAATCAAATAAATGATATTAATAATATTAAAATAAATATAATTTGATATATTTGATTCCATCCACAAATTTTTTGGATGACTATGACATGTTAGGATTGAGGTAATGTTGTTTTTTCGATGGAATCAAGTTATGATTTTTTTAAAAAGTTAAGTAATGAATAATGTCAAAATTGAGATAATTCATAACTTAAAATATAAAATATCTAATTAAATGACATAAAATTTATAAAAATAAATTCTTTGACTAATAAGTTGAGATAATTCCACATATATCATTAATGACTCATTAATTAGTTGTTTGACATGATTTGATAATTATTTAAACCCTCAAAGTGTAAATTACTTAATAAAACAGTATGATTTAAAAAGGGTTAAAACAAAAAGATAAGGATTAAAAAATATTCCAAACTTATCTAGTTTTAATTATATGATGAGGATTCGACCCAAAATCATCCTATATTTGAAAATTAATTAGTTTAGGACCATTTGGAATCAAAATTGAATTTATATTAATTTAATACTTTTAATAATTCCAAGGGTGCCCCCTCTCCTATAAAAAGGCACACATTCCTCTCTATTACTCACACTTACAAAACCTTTTGGTTAAGACAATATATTCCCAAACCCCTTCATATAATCCCTACCCAAATTATTGAGGCCTTAGTTTAGGCATAAAACCCTCCTTAGAGGTGTTAAGGTGCTCTTCAAAGGTGATCAACCGAAGAAGAGATATCGTTTTCTTTAGGTATTTCTATTTTATTTCTTCTTCCACATTCTTCAAATCTCCTACAACCATGTTGAAATAATAAATACTATATTCTAAATATACTGAGATTTTATTAAGTTAATATCATCACCTAAATCTATCTCTACTTCCATTAAATGGGAAATGAATTAATCATTTGTGCGTACGTGTGAACTATTACCTCCACGAACTGATCTAATTCATTTTCCATAACCGTCTATTATGATTAGTTATAATTATGGAATTAATGTTCATATGTTATATTCATGACATATTAATCATTATAAAATAATAATATATCAATTACATTATTACTTTCCATGCACATAAAAATGATAACATCATTTACGTTTAAGTGTGAACTATGACCTCCACAAAGCGACGTGGTTTATTTTTATTCACGACATCACTTGTATGATATATATAAGTATATTTAAATGATTAATATGATATTAATGATGTTATTATAATTTTGGAAAGATAAATTAGTACTTACATTCTTTCCATAACAATTAATGAAAAATAAGGGCATTACTCTTGCATACATACAACCTACCGTCTCCATGATTATAACATTGTTAATTTTTCATAACCATAATTAATGGTTTGATTTAAAAGTATAATTGATGTATAAAAATGATCCTTATGTAATGAATATTATTCTAGAGATGATGGACTTATGACCACATGGACTATTGACATCGTACCAGGTTCATTTTCGACTCAAGTACCGAATAACAACAAAACGTTCGATATGAACTTAAATAAATATGTAATTGTTATAACATGGTAATAAGTGATATAAAAGGAATAATAAATATGAAAGATGTTCTCAAGAAAGTATAAATTAACCTAAGTTTATTATTCAGGATTATAAATATTGTACGTGAAGAGTCGGACTCAAGGTAAGAGACTCTTTAACTAAAACATCATTTCAAATTTTTTAAAGATTTATTCTTCTAAATCATTCTTATTAATTTCCATGTTTTCAAAATGGTTTTAATTATTTATTTATATGGACATAAATGTTTTAAATTGTAAATTCCTTTCAAAATTTTCAAAGTGGTATGATACACTTTGATTCAAAAATATTATTTTTAAATGTTTAATTTGTGTTTTAAAAATGGATTGATTATTTCAATAGGTTGGAATGTTTTTTTAACATATACGCTATGAATGGAATTTTTCACTTTCATGTTGCTATTATGTATTGATTTTTTACTTTACAAGTTTACCCTTTTATTTTAAAATAATGTGTTTTTTACGAGTGCATGACGTGTAAAGATGAATTGTGATTTCAAAGTGGAAATGTTATTTTTTCCTTTAAGATTGTTTTATGTGTTATGATTATGTTAAGGTTCTTGATCATTTTTTATGTATATGGGTGGTTACATGGTAAACTGAGGGTGGGTGAACCTGTGATATCTCTCCAATGTATTGGGAAATGATATGTAGTTAAACAATAAGGTTTCTCCTAAGAGATTTAGGGAATGTACTGTGATGGGTATTCCAAACGTAACCATGAAGGTTACTCCCTATGTAGCTGTGAAAGATACAATGCAAATATGATATAGATTCCACAAGTTACCTTTATGTTTTATGATTTCTATGAAGGTTTTTAGGAATATTATGATTTAATGAGGTAATCTAAAGTGTTCATGTTTTATGGGAGAAAAGTATGATTTTGTGAAAATGTTTTCATGATTTTAAAATATTCATGGACTAACAGTTTCATTCCTTATTTTTTATCCCTTACTGAGTTTTTTGTGTTCATCCCAAGTTTTTGAAATGTTTTTCACAGGATTTAACAAATAATTGAGTCAAGGATGGGATCAGAAAAAAGTTATGATGATTAAACATGAAAATAAACCACGTTTTATTTTAAAAGTTTCTGTTTTATGGAAGAAATGGATAATGTTGGAAGTGTCCACTTTGTATTTCTATGTTTTTTATTATGTATTAGTTATGGCCTCATTATCTAGATCTCTAAACTTAAAAAGATCCTAAATGTAAAATAAAGTCAAATTATTGACTTAAATCAAGATTATGTATTGTTTAATGATGGGTCCTTATATTTGGATAGGTCTTGGTTGAGTTAGATTGCTCTAAAGGCACGAGGAAGAGAGGAGAGGAGGTGCCCCTTTTATAAGTGAGGGGAGGGACACTCTTGGAATTTCTTAATGTATTAAATTAATAAAAAATATTTTTCATGAAAAAATAGATCCAAATTGATAGATTTATAAAATAGTGTGGGTATGGGTCATGATACTCTCATACAATATAATTTGAACAAGTTTAGGTGATTTTTTTACCTTTATCTCTTTGTTTTAATGCAGCGTTTACCCTTTTGGCAATTACCATGATTTCAATGTTTTCTACTCTTTAGGGGTAAAGATTGTTACTATACAACATAAAGTGACCAATAAATGAACCATGGTTGTTATGTTAAACTATAAACCATTCACCTAGATGAATACATGATTTTTAAGAATTTTAAATCATTTAATAAAATATTATGTATTATAAAATATCATTAATGTCATATTTGAAACTATTTAATTAATGTGATGATTAAAACAATATAAAAACAATGGAATTAAAATATACTCCATTTATACATCCCTAATATGTTATTTTTATCTATCAAATTTTTGGGATAATATAACTCACCTAAACAATATTACTTTTAGAGTTTTTAAAATCATTTACATGATTTCTCTATTGCTTGCACATGCACTGAGTCGGCATTGTATAAGGGATTGAGGTAATTATTTCATCACTAGAAAATAAAAAATATATTAACATGATAAAAAATTATTCTTTTTGAAATTAACCATTTATAACCAAACATAAGTTGTTTTTTCTCACTATCACAAAAAATTATAGATATTAAAAGCGAGAGTGACACTTTGGACTTTTTCCTTTACTTAAATATTATAATGGTCAAAATCAAAATTAAATGGAAAAGGTCATATTTTAGAAGTTTTGATGATTAGGGATGAAATATTCTCATAAAATGAAATAAAGGAAAGTGTTTGAATGAATTTCAATCCTTATCACATTAGTTTTAACCCTAATTAACTCATTTTACTTTTTCCATGGTAATAAAAATTTACTATGGTTACTATTCATGATGACCAAAATCAAAAAGGAAATATTTAAAAAATATGGACCTCATAATTCCAAGTATGAAATCCATTTTTCAAGATTCAATTTCTAGAAGTTCCAAAATTTAATATAAAACTAAAACTGCAAAATACGATGGAAAACAGTTTTTCAGAAAAATGAATTTTAAGAAAAAAATATTTTTATACCAAATTCTAGTATAAAATCCACTATAAAGAAAATAATTTGATTATTTTTAATTAAAAATAACAAATTAAAATTGGAAACTAATCCAAAATATAATTTTAATTTGTAAATACTTGAAAAGAAAATAAAGTTTCTAATAAAATCAATATTTTCAATATTCATTAAAAAATTAGACTTTTCAGAAAATTATTAAAAATTCACCCTAAGATAATTCTAATATTCTAAGTTCAAGAATGAAATTCATTTTTTCAAATTCAAATTTTAAAATTTTAAAATCAAATTTTCAAAGAAAACCATATTATATATGCAAACAAATTGAGTAAGAATCAAACTATTACCTTTTTGATTGGAAAATTACAAAATATTTTTGTAGTGAATATATCTCTATAAAATCTAATTAATTAATATTAATAATAAATGAAAATTATTTGTCTAAAATTACCTATGTTGTTACATTCTTCCCCACTTTTGGAAATCCCATCTTCACAATTTTATTCATTACTAAAACAAGTGGGGTTATTTTTCCATCATAGCATTTTCTGATTCCCATATTGCTTCTTCAACCATATGATTTTTCCATAAAACCATAACTTGATGAATTACCTTATTCTGTAACATTTTATCTCTATGGTAAAAAATCCTTACTAGTTGTACCTTATAAGAAAGGTTTTCATCCAACTTAACTACTTTAGGGCTCAAAATATGAGTGCATCCAACACATATTTGCTTAAAAATGATATATGAAATACATCATGTACTTGAGATAGACTCAAAGGCAAGGACACATGATAGGAAAATAATCCAAGTTTCTATAGGATTTCATAGATTACATTGAACCGTAGACATAAATTTCTATAATGACTCCAGTTTCATTGGTTTAGTCCTTTAAATATTTATATATATATCTATGGATTTTCCTCAGAGTCGACACTGTGTTTGGCTGTCACAGAACCCCAAAATTAATATATTAAAAATATTAATATATATTAAAGAAAAACACACACATATTTTTGTTATAAATGGTTTTCCCATTGATCAGGACCTCATATGGGTAATATGAGACCATGGTTGTTTCTGAAACTTGAGGTTTACACTAGGTTCTACATAATTTTGGTTAACATTGGGTGTTCAGTTAAAGGAAACCTTTGGTAGGTTCATCAAATTAATTAATTAATTTATTTAATGGGAAAACCATAATCACTCACTATTTAAATTTTGTTATGGTAAATCCCCATGGTTAGTCACATAACCCTAGGTGATTAAGGAGGAGGAGAGCTTTATTATTGTTGGTGGATCAGAATCAAGGATAAAAAATAAACGATTGATGGGATTCATGAGATGGATGAAAAACATAGTAGGATCATCTATTGTTCACTAACGAATGAATTATTTACCAGTGATCGATCCATTCTTGAGTTAGGGTTCATTATTTCATGGATTCCC
The DNA here is from genome assembly GCA_963277665.1 of Viscum album. NCBI lineage: Eukaryota > Viridiplantae > Streptophyta > Magnoliopsida > Santalales > Viscaceae > Viscum > Viscum album. The sequence goes on from OY728140.1 coordinate 351,668,237, forward strand.
ACCCTTTGGTTTATTGATAAAAATTCATTTTCTTATCTTATTTATTGTTCTGTGATTTTCATTCTTCGCATGAGCCCATGTTTGATTGACATCCTTGATCCCATGTATTCTTCTTGTTTCACTAGTAGTTCAGATGAACACACACCATGTGGACCCTTGCTTCAGCGACAAGGGTTTCATGGAAAATTAAATATCACGTTTCGTGTGGTCTTAACTTAAGCTATGTGATATGATACTAGTAGATCAACATGTATCTATGGGTACATGGGCATGGACATGACCAGGTACATGGGCACGACTAGGTACACGAGCACGACCAGAGTACCCAGACATGACTAGAGTACACGAGCACAAGATAGAGTAAGTTGGCATGGGCTTAGAGGACATGGGATTGGAGGACATGAGCATGTCCTAGTATACCATGATACACCAAGTACTCCATGTACATGTTGTGTATAACCACATGGCTAGCCAAGTCATGTGCAGGTGAGAACATGCCCAGGTTTCTAGGAGAGATCACACGCCATGTGACTCTATATACACGATGTATGATTTTCTATGAGACTTAAACCTTGCATGTCTCCCTCTTTGAGACTCATATTTGGAGCCTGTGAGTAGCCTATCAGGAGTATCTTTCCATGTAGGATGCGATGGTGACCTTCAGTTTAGAATTATAGATATGAAATGTGGTTTTACAAGTGGGATGCTTCATTTAATGGTGCCCGAAAGGTGGAAATGTTTAGGCTTGATTGTCAAAAATATATCAAGGATGGTACTACCCTATATCTCTAGGTAAAGGGCCCCCCATATATTTCATACAAGTAGAGACGAAGATCCCCCGCAGTAGGCTTGTGTCCTCTATCTACAGAGTAGTATTATCAGGGTAGGTACTACCCTTTCCATTTCTATGTGGTGGGTCCCCATATCATTTATATAGGCAGAGACAAAACTCCCCCATATTATAGAGGGTATAGGCCCTCTCACTACGGGAAAAATGGGTATTTGCGACGGGTTATTTGCGACGGGATAGATTCTCGTCGCAAATAGCCCTGTTAAAAACTTATTTGCGACGGGGGTATTTACCCGTCGCAAATAAGTAGGCTTTTGCGACGGGATTGCTTTCCTCGTCGCAAAAGAACTCGCGCGGGTTGCGCGCCAAATCGCGGGAAAACTATTTGCGACGGGGAAATATTCCCGTCGCAAATAACCGGGGCTGTAAAAGGTATTTGCGACGAGAATATTTCCCCGTCGCAAATAGTATGTCGGCAGGTGGTTATTTGCGACGGAACCCGTCGCAAATAACTATTTAACCGTTGACCGTAATAAATGTTGGATAAGGTATTTGCGACGAGTACCGTCGCAAATAACACTATTTGCGACGGGAATCCCGTCGCAAATGGACCCGTCGCAAATAATCTAACCTATAAATACCCCCATCCGTTTTTTTCAAATCATTCTCAAACTCCATCTTCTTCTTCTCCCAAATTTGTATTTCTAAAGTTCAGTTTTTCTCCAGTTTAATTTTTTTCTCTGGAGTTGATATTAAAGTTTTGAAGAACGATCAGAGCAGATCAATTTTCAAGGTATTTATGTTCATTTTAATTTAATATTTATTTTTAATTGTTTATTAGTTTCAATTATTCTTAATTAGTTGTAATTTAATTATGTTTACATTGTTTTGTTACTTAATAAATTTAAATTATTAGTATTGTTCATAGTTAATGGTAATTAGGAATAATTAGTAATAATTTTTAATAATTAAGAATAAATATTAATAATTAGTAATAAATACCAATAATTAGGAATAATAACATTATTACATTATTAGTATATTTTATTATTAATATTAAAATAATATAATTTTTTATATATATACAATTCTCTTTTCATCTGTGTGTTTGCTGTCTTCACATGTATTATTTGTATGTGGAGATAGAAAACGCACAGATAAAAGGAGAATTGTATATAAATTAGAAAATTATATTATTTTAATATTAATAATAAAATATACTAATAATGTTATTATTTGTAATTATTGGTAATTATTCCTAATTATTGGTAATTATTCATTTAATTACTAATAATTAGGAACAATTACCAATAATTATCAATAATTAAGAATAATTAGTAATAATTAGTAATAATTACCAATAATTAGTAATAATTACCAATAATTAGTAATAATTACAATAATTAGTAATAATTATCAATAAGTAGTAATAATTATCAATAAGTAGTAATAATTATCAATAATTAGTAATACTTACCAATAATTAGTAATACTTACCAATAATTTGTAATAATTACCAATAATTTGTAATAATTACCAATAATTAACAATAATTAGTAATAATTACCAATAATTACCAATAATTACCAATAATTACCAATAATTACCAATAATTACCAATAATTACCAATAATTACGAATAATTATCAATAATTACTAATAATTATCAAAAAATAGTAATAATTAGGAATAATTAGGAATAATTAGGAATAATTAGGAATAATTAGGAATAATTAGTAATAATTAGTAATAATTAGTAATAATTACCAATAATTACCAATAATTAGTAATAATTAGTAATAATTAGGAATAAATACCAATAATTACCAATAATTAGTAATAATTAGTAATAATTACCAATAATTAGTAATAATTAGTAATAATTACCAATAATTAGTAATAATTAACAATACTTACCAATAATTACCAATAATTACCAATAATTAGTAATAATTACCAATAATTAGTAATAATTACCAATAATTACCAATAATTGGTAATAATTAATAATAATTACCAATAATTAGTAATAATTAGTAATAATTATCAATAATTAGTAATAATTACCAATAATTAGTAATAATTAACAATAATTACCAATAATTAGTAATAATTAGTAATAATTAGTATTAATTACCAATAATTAGTATTAATTACTAATAATTAGTAATAATTACCAATAATTAGTAATAATTACCAATAATTAGTAATAATTACCAATAATTAGTAATAATTACCAATAATTAGTAATAATTAGTAATAATTAGTAATAATTAGTAATAATTACCAATAATTAGTAATAATTAGTAATAATTAGTAATAATTAGTAATAATTAGTAATAATTAGTAATAATTACCAATAATTAGTAATAATTAGTAATAATTAGTAATAATTAGTAATAATTAGTAATAATTAGTAATAATTACCAATAATTAGTAATAATTAGTAATAATTAGTAATAATTAGTAATAATTAGTAATAATTAGTAATAATTAGTAATAATTAGTAATAATTAGTAATAATTACCAATAATTAGTAATAATTAGTAATAATTACCAATAATTAGTAATAATTACCAATAATTAGTAATAATTAGTAATAATTACCAATAATTAGTAATAATTACCAATAATTAGTAATAATTACCAATAATTAGTAATAATTAACAATACTTACCAATAATTACCAATAATTACCAATAATTAGTAATAATTACCAATAATTGGTAATAATTACCAATAATTACCAATAATTGGTAATAATTAGTAATAATTACCAATAATTAGTAATAATTAATAATAATTACCAATAATTAGTAATAATTAGTAATAATTACCAATAATTAGTAATAATTAGTAATAATTACCAATAATTAGTAATAATTAACAATAATTACCAATAATTAGTAATAATTAGTAATAATTAGTATTAATTACCAATAATTAGTATTAATTACCAATAATTAGTAATAATTGCCAATAATTAGTAATAATTACCAATAATTAGTAATAGTTACCAATAATTAGTAATAATTAGTAATAATTAACAATAATTACCAATAATTACCAATAATTACCAATAATTAACAATAATTACCAATAATTACCAATAATTACCGATAATTAGTATTAATTACCAATAATTAGTATTAATTACCAATAATTAGTAATAATTACCAATAATTAGTAATAATTACCAATAATTAGTAATAATTACCAATAATTAGTAATAATTACCAATAATTAGTAATAATTACCAATAATTAGTAATAATTAACAATAATTAGTAATAATTAACAATAATTAGTATTAATTACCAATAATTAGTATTAATTACCAATAATTAGTATTAAATACCAATAATTAATAATAATTAGTAATAATTAGTAATAATTAGTAATAATTAGTAATAATTACCAATAATTACCAATAATTAGTAATAATTAGTAATAATTACCAATAATTAGTAATAATTAACAATACTTACAAATAATTACCAATAATTACCAATAATTAGTAATAATTACCAATAATTCGTAATAATTACCAATAATTACCAATAATTGGTAATAATTAATAATAATTACCAATAATTAGTAATAATTAGTAATAATTAGTAATAATTACCAATAATTAGTAATAATTATTAATAATTAGTAATAATTAATAATAATTACCAATAATTAGTAATAATTATCAATAATTAGTAATAATTAGTAATAATTACCAATAATTAGTAATAATTATCAATAATTACCAATATTTAGTAATAATTAGTAATAATTAGTAATAATTAGTATTAATTACCAATAATTAGTATTAATTAACAATAATTAGTAATAATTACCAATAATTAGTAATAATTACCAATAATTAGTAATAATTACCAATAATTAGTAATAATTACCAATAATTAGTAATAATTAGTAATAATTAGTAATAATTAGTAATAATTAGCAATAATTACCAATAATTACCAATAATTAGTAATAATTAGTATTAATTACCAATAATTAGTATTTATTACCAATAATTAGTATTAATTACCAATAATTACCAATAATTACCAATAATTAGTAATAATTACCAATAATTACCAATAATTACCAATAATTACCAATAATTAGTAATAATTACCAATAATATTAGTACTATGAAAATAATAAAAAATTTATATAATATTAAAATTATCAATATTTGTAACATGTTTTGCTTTATTCTCAACATATTTAATTCTTAAAGGGTCAATTTTTAGGTCTATCTCAATAAAAAGTTTGCGTCAGTCGTGTATGATCTAAACTCTATAATTATCCTAGCTTGAGTGTTTTTTCTAACAAATTATTCAAAACCAGTAATGCTTTTATATTTTATAGAGAAATATGGAACAACGAGGTCGTCAACAATCATTATTAGGTGACCGCATATGGATAAATCAATGTAGAAATCCAAACGGTTCTGGTTTAAATCCAGTATATGTAGAGGGTGTGGAGACTTTTTTATCATTTGCGGCATCAAATCCAGAATTTGTTTCAGAAGGCAAAATAAAATGCCCTTGCAGAAAATGTGCATTGAGAACGTTTGACACGTTTGACAAAGTGGGAGAACATCTCTTGCGTTTTGATTTTCAACCAGATTATGTTTTTTGGTATCAACACGGTGAACGCAGTTCCAGAGCAGGTGATACCAACTTGATTCCGGATCCATCCCGGTTTCAAGATTTAGTACATGATGTTGCAGGTTCATCTGTTCAACATACAGAAACTCCGGCTGATATAGCTTCAAATCCTGAGTTGGTACCGTCTGAATTTTATGAGTTGTTGAAGTTTGCTGAGGATGCATTATATCTTGGCTGCAAGATGAGCAAATTAGAAGAAGTTGCAAAATTTATGGCTATCAAATCAGATAATGGAATGTCAAACACCTGTTTTGACCAGATATTTTCTTTGCTGAAAACACTGTTACCCGAAGGAAATGTTTTACCTGCAAATTACTATGAGAGTAAGAGGCTGGTTCGAAATTTGGGACTTACTTGTCAGAAGATTCATGCATGTTCAAATGACTGCATTTTATATTCTGGGGAAAATGAGTCGTTGGATAGTTGTCCCACATGTAGGCAACTGAGATATAAAGAAGGACAACACGGGAAGTCTGGTTTGATTCCTGTAAAACAGTTGAGATATTTTCCGCTTACATCCAGACTTCAGCGTTTATTCATGTCTAAGAATACAGCGACAATGATGTCATGGCATAAAGAGAATATTTCAACCGATAAAAGCTTGAATCATCTAGCCAATGGTGATTCATGGAAACATTTTGATAGAGTGCATCCATCCTTTGCTTTAGAAGCTAGAAATGTTCGACTAGGCCTTTCCACTGATGGTTTCTGTCCGTTTGGATCTTATGGTAGTCAATATTCATGTTGGCCTGTTTTTTTAACTCCGTACAATTTACCTCCATGGATGTTGATGAATGAGCCATATATATTTTTGACTTTACTAATTCCAGGACATCCGAAGAAAAATATTGATGTTTATTTGAAGCCATTGATTGATGAATTAAATTTATTGTGGAGTAATGGTGTCAGTACATATGATGTTGCAATGAAACAGAATTTCATACTGAGAGCAGCATTGATGTGGACAATAAGTGACTTCCCGGCTTATGGGATGTTATCTGGCTGGAGTACACATGGTCAGAAATCATGTCCTTACTGTATGGGAGAGAACAAAGCATTTATGCTCATTCATGGAAAGAAACCTTGTTATTTTGATTGTCATCGCAGATTTCTTCCAGCTGATCATCCTTTTCGCAGAAACAGATCTCATTTCAGAAAAGGAACAGTTGAAAGGGATGGACCTCCAAAAATGCTATCAGGTTCGGAGTTAAAATCAGTTGTATTTTCATTACCTCCCATCACTTTTGCTCCCACAATAAACCAATAGAAAATTTCTGGTTTTGGGAAAGAACACAATTGGATTAAACGTAGCATATTTTGGGATTTTCCATATTGGTCTGATCTGTTGGTCCGACACATGTTAGATGTCATGCATATTGAGAAGAACTGTTTTGATAATTTGTTTCATACAGTTTTGGATACGCCAGGAAAGAGCAAAGACAATGTAAATGCACGTTTAGATCTTGCCCAAATTTGCAGGCATCCAGAATTGGAACTATTTGAGAATGTCAGAACAGAAAGGTTACTGAAACCAAAAGCAGCTTATACACTGTCTAAAGAAAACCGTTTATTATTTTGTCAGTGGATTGCAGATTTGAGACTTCCAGATGGCTGTGCTTCCAATTTGGGTAGATGTGTAAAGAATGGTCATATTACTGGATTAAAAAGTCATGATTGTCATGTTATAATGGAGAGACTTCTACCCATTGGATTAAGAGGTCTGTTGAATTCTGTGATTTGGGATTCCATAACAGACATGTCTCATTTTTTTCGGGAAATTTGTGCGGCTACGACATATTATGATGCTCTAGGCAAACTTGAAAAAGATGTTGTTGTAATTATATGTAAACTGGAAAAAATATTTCCGCCGTCTTTCTTCGACTCAATGGAACATTTGATGTTACATTTGCCATATGAAGCCAAATGTGGAGGTCCGGTACAGTTTCTATGGATGTACCCATTTGAAAGATGCATGCAAAAATTGAAAAGAAAAGTACGCAACAAAGCATCTGTTGAAGGATCTATTGCAGAAGCTTATTTGCAAGAGGAAATATCTTTTTTCTACTCCCATTATTTTGAATCTGAGTATCCTTCAAAACACAACCGAATGGGACGGAACGAGAGGAATATTGATGAAATCGACAATCAATTATCTGTTTTCAACCAGTCAGATCTTGTTTTTGGTGGAGTTTATGAACGCTGGCTTTCAGATGATGAACATCAGAGAGTTCATACGTATGTTCTGCTCAACTGTGAAGAGATGACATCAGTTGTACTGTAAGTATTTATATCACTTATTCTATCATTTATGTTACAGTAAATAACTTTGGTTTTTATAGGTTGTATGATAATCATATCAAGAAACAAATTCCACAAATTACAGCAGCTGCTCTCGAAGAACGTCGACTGAAAAATTTCTCTCAGTGGTTTCAAAAACTGGTAACATAAATTATTTATCTTTTAGCAACTCATTAAATGTATAGTTTACTATATTGATAATTATTTCACAAATTTTCAGGTGTCTCGACATGCTGATAAAATTGACAAACGGCTGTGTGTATTGAGTAACCCACCTTCCAAACTTGTTAAAACTTATAATGCATATGTGGTGAATGGATTTCGATTCCACACACATGCATATGGGGAATCGAAAAAAACAATGAACAGTGGAGTTAGCTTGAGAGGATCTCATCATCGAGAAAATGAAGTTGACTTTTATGGCATACTTGATGAAATCATTGAACTCTGTTATCTTGGACAACATTACATAACCATGTTCAAATGTCGGTGGTTGGATACAGAGAGAGGCGTGCGTGTTCATACGACTCATGGAATCATCGATATTAAATGTAAAAGTGTTCTCGCAGTAAATGAACCATTATTATTGGCTCAACAGGCATATCAAGTTTATTACGCAAAGTACTGTGCTACATCAAGAGACTTGACTGATTGGTGGAGTGTAATAAAAATCAAAATTCGAGACAATCAGTTTAGTCAAACTGAATGTTCTTTCACTGATGTGCAAAGAATTGAAGTTTTTCAAGAGAGTACTCAAAATCAATCTTTTTTACAAAGAGAGATGAGTATCGATGACGACACCCCACATTTAAGATTCGGTGATGACGATGATGTTAATGATGTCACACATGAATTTGAAATGGTAAGAGATGAAGTAACTGTAACTCGAATGGATATCAATGATGTTGAGGAGGAATATGAAGATGACATTGACATATATGAAGATGATGATGAAGATGAACACTTATAGAATTCCATGGTATTTATATACAATCATAATATGTATATATGTATATATAATAGTAATTATCAATTATTTTCTAACATTAACATTTTCTGTTTCAGATGGACGACGCCACATTTCGTGAGTTGGCGGATGCTGACCTGCCTTTCGATGCAGATGAGTTGCTGGCAGATGACCCTCAGCCTGCAGGCGCTCCAGGGAGTACGCGGAGGGGGCGCGGTCTTGCACGATTGATGATTCCTGACCCCATCCCCGAGCGACGTCCACGTCTTGGGTTTGATCCGCGCACACGGAGGTGTGATAACCTGTGTGATAACCTGTGGATGTGACTAAGATTTCATTAATCTATTCACATAATAAATGTTTATTATTTTTTCAGTTTTCCGCATATAGCAGTCGGACAGGGCAGCGTTATTTTGCGCAACTATTTCTCTCAGCCGTGGACCACATGGGAGCAGATTCCCATTGATGTGCAGCAGGCCATATTCGGCCATTGGTTGGTACGTACGTAAATAAATAATTTTTATTTTGAAAATTATTTCATTTCTAACTTGATATTTTGATTTATTTGTAGGGTTTATGGTATCCGATCGAGGATACCATGCGTGACGCCATCCACGAGGCATGGGAGGTGGCCATGCGTGATCGCCTTCGTCAGTTTTTGCACAATTTAAGAAAAGATGCGATGAAGAAAGCAGGAGTGTCAGATTTTGAGGAGTCATGTAGAGCACACCGACCAGAGTATATTTCATCCCATGTATGGGATGGATTATGTGCGCACTGGTTGAGTGGTGCCTTTCAGAGGAGATCATCGGTGGGGAGGCAGAATCGGGGGAGACAGGAGGTGACTCATCGAGCTGGGAGTCATTCTTTCAGTACTCATAGACAGCATCTGGTACGTACATTATTTATAAATATTTTATATAACTATAAATATTAACAGTTTATTTTTTATTCTTATAGGCTGTCGAGTACCCCGATATTACGGAGTACGACGTATATCGGAGGATGTATAGTGATCCTGCTACTGGGGAGCTCAGAGGTGATCGTCAGCATCACATCGTGGTCAGTATTATTTGTTTTCAAAAAATTAACTGCATATAATATATTCACAATTTTAATTTTAAATTGAAACTATAGGAGTCATATGAGGCCGCAGCGTCACAGGCCCGGCCTGAGAGTCAGGCCGAGTCATCAGATCAGACCACTGCCCATCAGTTTGATGAGGCGGCATGGATGCAGGCCACCCAGTATGCCTTCGAGAAGGGCCGGGTAGTTGGTATCGGCTCTCGACTGACTCCCGGAGATTATTATGGCAGTGCTGCGATGTCGACGTCCAGCTCGAGAGGAGCTCGTGCATCTTCTTCTACTACACAGTATGAGGATCAGTTGCGATCTCAGACTGCACAGATAGAGAGTCTCCGACAGGAGCAGGAGCAGATGCTTCAGCAGCATGAGGAGGAGCGTCGACGCCAACAACAGCTGTACGAGGAGCAGACGAGTCGATGGCAGCAGCAGCATCAGGAGCAGATGGAGTACATGCGCCGACTCACTCATGCTTTAGGGATGGAGTTTCCTCCACCACCATCTGCAGATCCCCCACCTCCCCCCCTCCTTCAGATTAGAGTTTGTATTTATGTTATAAAATTTGTGAAATCAAAATATTTTTTTTTCTATTCGTAGTTTCTGTCTCATTATAAAATATTAATAATATTATATTTTTAAATAACAATATTAATATGAATAATAATATTATTTATATTTTATAATATTAAATTTTATATATATATTAAAATTTTATAATATTATAATTTAATTATATTTTTTGTAATACTTGAATTATTTTAATATTTGAATGTAAAATAATTCTATTATTTTTATATTAATTAAAATAACTTATTAATATTTTTTTTATTTATGAATTATAATTCTAATATTATTATATTAATTAAATCATTTATTAATATTCTATTATTTTTTATTTTTGAATTATAATTCTATTATTATTATATTAATTAAAATAATTTATTATTTTTATTTGTGAATTATAATTCTATTATTATATTAATTAAAATAATTTATTAATAATTTATTTTTTTTATTTTTTTTATAGTATTTGCGACGGGATACTATGCCCGTCGCAAATACTAATATTATTATATGCATTAAAATAATTTATTAATAGTTTTTTTATTTTTTTTAAAAAATAGTTTTTGCGACGGGACCCGTCGCAAAAACTATTTGCGACGGGTACCGTCGCAAAAGGTATTTGCGACGGGTCCCGTCGCAAAAACTATTTTAAAAGTTTTTTACAAATATACGGAGTACTATTTGCGACGGGGAGAATAACCGTCGCAATAAAAGGCTTTAGCGATGGGCCCGTCACAAATAAGTGTTGTTGCGACGCCGTTTTCAGCAACAGGCCATTTGCGACGGGCCCCCGTCGCAAAAAGCCATTTGTGACGGGATCCTGTCGCAAATGACCCATCGCAAATACCTGTTTTTCTAGTAGTGTCTATCTACAATATAGTAGTCCCTGTCTTCATGCTTAGGCAGTTTGTAGGTACTCAATTAGAGTTTTTCTTCCTCTGCTGTGGTACACTGTGGTGAGGATCAGGTCTTCCATACTAATTCTTGAGAGTTTATGCATGATGAATGGATAGGTTATGTGCTCCCTTATATGTGGATCACAGCAGGGAGGAGTGGACCCTCCACCCATATTATTCTGAGGTTTCACTTGAGGATTTTCTTTAAAGATAGACCTTTAGAAGCTGCAGGTCGATTCATCCTTCTTTGCTAGTTATGGAGATAAAGATCCCCTTTGTCTTTTCTATTGGGTTTATTTTGAGCATGTCTATTGATGGGTTCCTTTACCCTCTTATCTTATCGGTTGAGAAGACTATTATTATATCTTTCATTTCCAATTTGGTTTTTGGGGTGTCTGATAGAGATGGTATCATCATTATTTTTAATGTGTATTTCAATAATTTAATCCCCAAAGAAAATTTTCCTTTTTAGTGAAATTGCTTCAATTTAAGATTTTTGATGATTTTTGAGCTTAATTGTGAAAATGCCTTAATTTTGTAATTTTAATAGTTTTTATCATTTTTTTTATTTTGGGTATAACATATTAAATATAGATCCAATTTTAAAAATAATTTTTTTAGGATCCCTTGAATCATGGGATTTATAAGTTACAGCTGACCAAAGTGATGAATCGACCATTTGGAGGCCCAAAAAAAATCACTCATTTTGGAAAATCATTTTTTGTATAGAATTGACACACCTTTAGTAAATGATGCATAACATGGCCTACATGAGTCAAAATTAAGTGATTCCAACTATAAAAGATATAGGAATCTAAGTTTCATCTCCACAAGGAATACCAAGTTTTAATTATCTCATTAAGATTGTTAGTGGGCAAGTGATTTTGGGGGAAGTTGAAGAGTCATTTCAGCCTGAAAATGTTTTTTCCAATAATTTGGCTATAAAATTTTCATCAAATGTCCAAAATAACTAAAATTTTGTGGGTAGAAAGAAAGGATGTGTACGAATAACATTTGTGAAGTATGTTTTCCAATATTTTCTCAAGAAGGGGTCCCAAATCGATCCAACCTTTGGTAGATAGAAACTAGGAAGAACATATTCCTCCCCTTTTCCTATATATTATAAACTCCACTTTTATTTTAGAGGATAGTTAGATTGAGGGAGTGAGATATGTTAGAGAGGATTGGATGGATCAGAGGAATATTCCCTAAAGTAATCAAGTCATGAAGGGCTGAACTCCAAGTGGTGATGTTTTTTTAACATATACGCTATGAATGGAATTTTTCACTTTCATGTTGCTATTATGTATTGATTTTTTACTTTACAAGTTTACCCTTTTATTTTAAAATAATGTGTTTTTTACGAGTGCATGACGTGTAAAGATGAATTGTGATTTCAAAGTGGAAATGTTATTTTTTCCTTTAAGATTGTTTTATGTGTTATGATTATGTTAAGGTTCTTGATCATTTTTTATGTATATGGGTGGTTACATGGTAAACTGAGGGTGGGTGAACCTGTGATATCTCTCCAATGTATTGGGAAATGATATGTAGTTAAACAATAAGGTTTCTCCTAAGAGATTTAGGGAATGTACTGTGATGGGTATTCCAAACGTAACCATGAAGGTTACTCCCTATGTAGCTGTGAAAGATACAATGCAAATATGATATAGATTCCACAAGTTACCTTTATGTTTTATGATTTCTATGAAGGTTTTTAGGAATATTATGATTTAATGAGGTAATCTAAAGTGTTCATGTTTTATGGGAGAAAAGTATGATTTTGTGAAAATGTTTTCATGATTTTAAAATATTCATGGACTAACAGTTTCATTCCTTATTTTTTATCCCTTACTGAGTTTTTTGTGTTCATCCCAAGTTTTTGAAATGTTTTTCACAGGATTTAACAAATAATTGAGTCAAGGATGGGATCAGAAAAAAGTTATGATGATTAAACATGAAAATAAACCACGTTTTATTTTAAAAGTTTCTGTTTTATGGAAGAAATGGATAATGTTGGAAGTGTCCACTTTGTATTTCTATGTTTTTTATTATGTATTAGTTATGGCCTCATTATCTAGATCTCTAAACTTAAAAAGATCCTAAATGTAAAATAAAGTCAAATTATTGACTTAAATCAAGATTATGTATTGTTTAATGATGGGTCCTTATATTTGGATAGGTCTTGGTTGAGTTAGATTGCTCTAAAGGCACGAGGAAGAGAGGAGAGGAGGTGCCCCTTTTATAAGTGAGGGGAGGGACACTCTTGGAATTTCTTAATGTATTAAATTAATAAAAAATATTTTTCATGAAAAAATAGATCCAAATTGATAGATTTATAAAATAGTGTGGGTATGGGTCATGATACTCTCATACAATATAATTTGAACAAGTTTAGGTGATTTTTTTACCTTTATCTCTTTGTTTTAATGCAGCGTTTACCCTTTTGGCAATTACCATGATTTCAATGTTTTCTACTCTTTAGGGGTAAAGATTGTTACTATACAACATAAAGTGACCAATAAATGAACCATGGTTGTTATGTTAAACTATAAACCATTCACCTAGATGAATACATGATTTTTAAGAATTTTAAATCATTTAATAAAATATTATGTATTATAAAATATCATTAATGTCATATTTGAAACTATTTAATTAATGTGATGATTAAAACAATATAAAAACAATGGAATTAAAATATACTCCATTTATACATCCCTAATATGTTATTTTTATCTATCAAATTTTTGGGATAATATAACTCACCTAAACAATATTACTTTTAGAGTTTTTAAAATCATTTACATGATTTCTCTATTGCTTGCACATGCACTGAGTCGGCATTGTATAAGGGATTGAGGTAATTATTTCATCACTAGAAAATAAAAAATATATTAACATGATAAAAAATTATTCTTTTTGAAATTAACCATTTATAACCAAACATAAGTTGTTTTTTCTCACTATCACAAAAAATTATAGATATTAAAAGCGAGAGTGACACTTTGGACTTTTTCCTTTACTTAAATATTATAATGGTCAAAATCAAAATTAAATGGAAAAGGTCATATTTTAGAAGTTTTGATGATTAGGGATGAAATATTCTCATAAAATGAAATAAAGGAAAGTGTTTGAATGAATTTCAATCCTTATCACATTAGTTTTAACCCTAATTAACTCATTTTACTTTTTCCATGGTAATAAAAATTTACTATGGTTACTATTCATGATGACCAAAATCAAAAAGGAAATATTTAAAAAATATGGACCTCATAATTCCAAGTATGAAATCCATTTTTCAAGATTCAATTTCTAGAAGTTCCAAAATTTAATATAAAACTAAAACTGCAAAATACGATGGAAAACAGTTTTTCAGAAAAATGAATTTTAAGAAAAAAATATTTTTATACCAAATTCTAGTATAAAATCCACTATAAAGAAAATAATTTGATTATTTTTAATTAAAAATAACAAATTAAAATTGGAAACTAATCCAAAATATAATTTTAATTTGTAAATACTTGAAAAGAAAATAAAGTTTCTAATAAAATCAATATTTTCAATATTCATTGAAAAATTAGACTTTTCAGAAAATTATTAAAAATTCACCCTAAGATAATTCTAATATTCTAAGTTCAAGAATGAAATTCATTTTTTCAAATTCAAATTTTAAAATTTTAAAATCAAATTTTCAAAGAAAACCATATTATATATGCAAACAAATTGAGTAAGAATCAAACTATTACCTTTTTGATTGGAAAATTACAAAATATTTTTGTAGTGAATATATCTCTATAAAATCTAATTAATTAATATTAATAATAAATGAAAATTATTTGTCTAAAATTACCTATGTTGTTACATTCTTCCCCACTTTTGGAAATCCCATCTTCACAATTTTATTCATTACTAAAACAAGTGGGGTTATTTTTCCATCATAGCATTTTCTGATTCCCATATTGCTTCTTCAACCATATGATTTTTCCATAAAACCATAACTTGATGAATTACCTTATTCTGTAACATTTTATCTCTATGGTAAAAAATCCTTACTAGTTGTACCTTATAAGAAAGGTTTTCATCCAACTTAACTACTTTAGGGCTCAAAATATGAGTGCATCCAACACATATTTTCTTAAAAATGATATATGAAATACATCATGTACTTGAGATAGACTCAAAGGCAAGGACACATGATAGGAAAATAATCCAAGTTTCTATAGGATTTCATAGATTACATTGAACCGTAGACATAAATTTCTATAATGACTCCAGTTTCATTGGTTTAGTCCTTTAAATATTTATATATATATCTATGGATTTTCCTCAGAGTCGACACTGTGTTTGGCTGTCACAGAACCCCAAAATTAATATATTAAAAATATTAATATATATTAAAGAAAAACACACACATATTTTTGTTATAAATGGTTTTCCCATTGATCAGGACCTCATATGGGTAATATGAGACCATGGTTGTTTCTGAAACTTGAGGTTTACACTAGGTTCTACATAATTTTGGTTAACATTGGGTGTTCAGTTAAAGGAAACCTTTGGTAGGTTCATCAAATTAATTAATTAATTTATTTAATGGGAAAACCATAATCACTCACTATTTAAATTTTGTTATGGTAAATCCCCATGGTTAGTCACATAACCCTAGGTGATTAAGGAGGAGGAGAGCTTTATTATTGTTGGTGGATCAGAATCAAGGATAAAAAATAAACGATTGATGGGATTCATGAGATGGATGAAAAACATAGTAGGATCATCTATTGTTCACTAACGAATGAATTATTTACCAGTGATCGATCCATTCTTGAGTTAGGGTTCATTATTTCATGGATTCCCACCCTTTGGTTTATTGATAAAAATTCATTTTCTTATCTTATTTATTGTTCTGTGATTTTCATTCTTCGCATGAGCCCATGTTTGATTGACATCCTTGATCCCATGTATTCTTCTTGTTTCACTAGTAGTTCAGATGAACACACACCATGTGGACCCTTGCTTCAGCGACAAGGGTTTCATGGAAAATTAAATATCACGTTTCGTGTGGTCTTAACTTAAGCTATGTGATATGATACTAGTAGATCAACATGTATCTATGGGTACATGGGCATGGACATGACCAGGTACATGGGCACGACTAGGTACACGAGCACGACCAGAGTACCCAGACATGACTAGAGTACACGAGCACAAGATAGAGTAAGTTGGCATGGGCTTAGAGGACATGGGATTGGAGGACATGAGCATGTCCTAGTATACCATGATACACCAAGTACTCCATGTACATGTTGTGTATAACCACATGGCTAGCCAAGTCATGTGCAGGTGAGAACATGCCCAGGTTTCTAGGAGAGATCACACGCCATGTGACTCTATATACACGATGTATGATTTTCTATGAGACTTAAACCTTGCATGTCTCCCTCTTTGAGACTCATATTTGGAGCCTGTGAGTAGCCTATCAGGAGTATCTTTCCATGTAGGATGCGATGGTGACCTTCAGTTTAGAATTATAGATATGAAATGTGGTTTTACAAGTGGGATGCTTCATTTAATGGTGCCCGAAAGGTGGAAATGTTTAGGCTTGATTGTCAAAAATATATCAAGGATGGTACTACCCTATATCTCTAGGTAAAGGGCCCCCCATATATTTCATACAAGTAGAGACGAAGATCCCCCGCAGTAGGCTTGTGTCCTCTATCTACAGAGTAGTATTATCAGGGTAGGTACTACCCTTTCCATTTCTATGTGGTGGGTCCCCATATCATTTATATAGGCAGAGACAAAACTCCCCCATATTATAGAGGGTATAGGCCCTCTCACTACGGGAAAAATGGGTATTTGCGACGGGTTATTTGCGACGGGATAGATTCTCGTCGCAAATAGCCCTGTTAAAAACTTATTTGCGACGGGGGTATTTACCCGTCGCAAATAAGTAGGCTTTTGCGACGGGATTGCTTTCCTCGTCGCAAAAGAACTCGCGCGGGTTGCGCGCCAAATCGCGGGAAAACTATTTGCGACGGGGAAATATTCCCGTCGCAAATAACCGGGGCTGTAAAAGGTATTTGCGACGAGAATATTTCCCCGTCGCAAATAGTATGTCGGCAGGTGGTTATTTGCGACGGAACCCGTCGCAAATAACTATTTAACCGTTGACCGTAATAAATGTTGGATAAGGTATTTGCGACGAGTACCGTCGCAAATAACACTATTTGCGACGGGAATCCCGTCGCAAATGGACCCGTCGCAAATAATCTAACCTATAAATACCCCCATCCGTTTTTTTCAAATCATTCTCAAACTCCATCTTCTTCTTCTCCCAAATTTGTATTTCTAAAGTTCAGTTTTTCTCCAGTTTAATTTTTTTCTCTGGAGTTGATATTAAAGTTTTGAAGAACGATCAGAGCAGATCAATTTTCAAGGTATTTATGTTCATTTTAATTTAATATTTATTTTTAATTGTTTATTAGTTTCAATTATTCTTAATTAGTTGTAATTTAATTATGTTTACATTGTTTTGTTACTTAATAAATTTAAATTATTAGTATTGTTCATAGTTAATGGTAATTAGGAATAATTAGTAATAATTTTTAATAATTAAGAATAAATATTAATAATTAGTAATAAATACCAATAATTAGGAATAATAACATTATTACATTATTAGTATATTTTATTATTAATATTAAAATAATATAATTTTTTATATATATACAATTCTCTTTTCATCTGTGTGTTTGCTGTCTTCACATGTATTATTTGTATGTGGAGATAGAAAACGCACAGATAAAAGGAGAATTGTATATAAATTAGAAAATTATATTATTTTAATATTAATAATAAAATATACTAATAATGTTATTATTTGTAATTATTGGTAATTATTCCTAATTATTGGTAATTATTCATTTAATTACTAATAATTAGGAACAATTACCAATAATTATCAATAATTAAGAATAATTAGTAATAATTAGTAATAATTACCAATAATTAGTAATAATTACCAATAATTAGTAATAATTACAATAATTAGTAATAATTATCAATAAGTAGTAATAATTATCAATAAGTAGTAATAATTATCAATAATTAGTAATACTTACCAATAATTAGTAATACTTACCAATAATTTGTAATAATTACCAATAATTTGTAATAATTACCAATAATTAACAATAATTAGTAATAATTACCAATAATTACCAATAATTACCAATAATTACCAATAATTACCAATAATTACCAATAATTACGAATAATTATCAATAATTACTAATAATTATCAAAAAATAGTAATAATTAGGAATAATTAGGAATAATTAGGAATAATTAGGAATAATTAGGAATAATTAGTAATAATTAGCAATAATTAGTAATAATTACCAATAATTACCAATAATTAGTAATAATTAGTAATAATTAGGAATAAATACCAATAATTACCAATAATTAGTAATAATTAGTAATAATTACCAATAATTAGTAATAATTAGTAATAATTACCAATAATTAGTAATAATTAACAATACTTACCAATAATTACCAATAATTACCAATAATTAGTAATAATTACCAATAATTAGTAATAATTACCAATAATTACCAATAATTGGTAATAATTAATAATAATTACCAATAATTAGTAATAATTAGTAATAATTATCAATAATTAGTAATAATTACCAATAATTAGTAATAATTAACAATAATTACCAATAATTAGTAATAATTAGTAATAATTAGTATTAATTACCAATAATTAGTATTAATTACTAATAATTAGTAATAATTACCAATAATTAGTAATAATTACCAATAATTAGTAATAATTACCAATAATTAGTAATAATTACCAATAATTAGTAATAATTAGTAATA
This sequence comes from Viscum album, assembly GCA_963277665.1. NCBI lineage: Eukaryota > Viridiplantae > Streptophyta > Magnoliopsida > Santalales > Viscaceae > Viscum > Viscum album. Next base: position 351,687,406 of record OY728140.1, read on the forward strand.
ATTAGTAATAATTAGTAATAATTACCAATAATTAGTAATAATTAGTAATAATTAGTAATAATTAGTAATAATTAGTAATAATTAGTAATAATTACCAATAATTAGTAATAATTAGTAATAATTAGTAATAATTAGTAATAATTAGTAATAATTAGTAATAATTACCAATAATTAGTAATAATTAGTAATAATTAGTAATAATTAGTAATAATTAGTAATAATTAGTAATAATTAGTAATAATTAGTAATAATTAGTAATAATTACCAATAATTAGTAATAATTAGTAATAATTACCAATAATTAGTAATAATTACCAATAATTAGTAATAATTAGTAATAATTACCAATAATTAGTAATAATTACCAATAATTAGTAATAATTACCAATAATTAGTAATAATTAACAATACTTACCAATAATTACCAATAATTACCAATAATTAGTAATAATTACCAATAATTGGTAATAATTACCAATAATTACCAATAATTGGTAATAATTAGTAATAATTACCAATAATTAGTAATAATTAATAATAATTACCAATAATTAGTAATAATTAGTAATAATTACCAATAATTAGTAATAATTAGTAATAATTACCAATAATTAGTAATAATTAACAATAATTACCAATAATTAGTAATAATTAGTAATAATTAGTATTAATTACCAATAATTAGTATTAATTACCAATAATTAGTAATAATTGCCAATAATTAGTAATAATTACCAATAATTAGTAATAGTTACCAATAATTAGTAATAATTAGTAATAATTAACAATAATTACCAATAATTACCAATAATTACCAATAATTAACAATAATTACCAATAATTACCAATAATTACCGATAATTAGTATTAATTACCAATAATTAGTATTAATTACCAATAATTAGTAATAATTACCAATAATTAGTAATAATTACCAATAATTAGTAATAATTACCAATAATTAGTAATAATTACCAATAATTAGTAATAATTACCAATAATTAGTAATAATTAACAATAATTAGTAATAATTAACAATAATTAGTATTAATTACCAATAATTAGTATTAATTACCAATAATTAGTATTAAATACCAATAATTAATAATAATTAGTAATAATTAGTAATAATTAGTAATAATTAGTAATAATTACCAATAATTACCAATAATTAGTAATAATTAGTAATAATTACCAATAATTAGTAATAATTAACAATACTTACAAATAATTACCAATAATTACCAATAATTAGTAATAATTACCAATAATTCGTAATAATTACCAATAATTACCAATAATTGGTAATAATTAATAATAATTACCAATAATTAGTAATAATTAGTAATAATTAGTAATAATTACCAATAATTAGTAATAATTATTAATAATTAGTAATAATTAATAATAATTACCAATAATTAGTAATAATTATCAATAATTAGTAATAATTAGTAATAATTACCAATAATTAGTAATAATTATCAATAATTACCAATATTTAGTAATAATTAGTAATAATTAGTAATAATTAGTATTAATTACCAATAATTAGTATTAATTAACAATAATTAGTAATAATTACCAATAATTAGTAATAATTACCAATAATTAGTAATAATTACCAATAATTAGTAATAATTACCAATAATTAGTAATAATTAGTAATAATTAGTAATAATTAGTAATAATTAGCAATAATTACCAATAATTACCAATAATTAGTAATAATTAGTATTAATTACCAATAATTAGTATTTATTACCAATAATTAGTATTAATTACCAATAATTACCAATAATTACCAATAATTAGTAATAATTACCAATAATTACCAATAATTACCAATAATTACCAATAATTAGTAATAATTACCAATAATATTAGTACTATGAAAATAATAAAAAATTTATATAATATTAAAATTATCAATATTTGTAACATGTTTTGCTTTATTCTCAACATATTTAATTCTTAAAGGGTCAATTTTTAGGTCTATCTCAATAAAAAGTTTGCGTCAGTCGTGTATGATCTAAACTCTATAATTATCCTAGCTTGAGTGTTTTTTCTAACAAATTATTCAAAACCAGTAATGCTTTTATATTTTATAGAGAAATATGGAACAACGAGGTCGTCAACAATCATTATTAGGTGACCGCATATGGATAAATCAATGTAGAAATCCAAACGGTTCTGGTTTAAATCCAGTATATGTAGAGGGTGTGGAGACTTTTTTATCATTTGCGGCATCAAATCCAGAATTTGTTTCAGAAGGCAAAATAAAATGCCCTTGCAGAAAATGTGCATTGAGAACGTTTGACACGTTTGACAAAGTGGGAGAACATCTCTTGCGTTTTGATTTTCAACCAGATTATGTTTTTTGGTATCAACACGGTGAACGCAGTTCCAGAGCAGGTGATACCAACTTGATTCCGGATCCATCCCGGTTTCAATATTTAGTACATGATGTTGCAGGTTCATCTGTTCAACATACAGAAACTCCGGCTGATATAGCTTCAAATCCTGAGTTGGTACCGTCTGAATTTTATGAGTTGTTGAAGTTTGCTGAGGATGCATTATATCTTGGCTGCAAGATGAGCAAATTAGAAGAAGTTGCAAAATTTATGGCTATCAAATCAGATAATGGAATGTCAAACACCTGTTTTGACCAGATATTTTCTTTGCTGAAAACACTGTTACCCGAAGGAAATGTTTTACCTGCAAATTACTATGAGAGTAAGAGGCTGGTTCGAAATTTGGGACTTACTTGTCAGAAGATTCATGCATGTTCAAATGACTGCATTTTATATTCTGGGGAAAATGAGTCGTTGGATAGTTGTCCCACATGTAGGCAACTGAGATATAAAGAAGGACAACACGGGAAGTCTGGTTTGATTCCTGTAAAACAGTTGAGATATTTTCCGCTTACATCCAGACTTCAGCGTTTATTCATGTCTAAGAATACAGCGACAATGATGTCATGGCATAAAGAGAATATTTCAACCGATAAAAGCTTGAATCATCTAGCCGATGGTGATTCATGGAAACATTTTGATAGAGTGCATCCATCCTTTGCTTTAGAAGCTAGAAATGTTCGACTAGGCCTTTCCACTGATGGTTTCTGTCCGTTTGGATCTTATGGTAGTCAATATTCATGTTGGCCTGTTTTTTTAACTCCGTACAATTTACCTCCATGGATGTTGATGAATGAGCCATATATATTTTTGACTTTACTAATTCCAGGACATCCGAAGAAAAATATTGATGTTTATTTGAAGCCATTGATTGATGAATTAAATTTATTGTGGAGTAATGGTGTCAGTACATATGATGTTGCAATGAAACAGAATTTCATACTGAGAGCAGCATTGATGTGGACAATAAGTGACTTCCCGGCTTATGGGATGTTATCTGGCTGGAGTACACATGGTCAGAAATCATGTCCTTACTGTATGGGAGAGAACAAAGCATTTATGCTCATTCATGGAAAGAAACCTTGTTATTTTGATTGTCATCGCAGATTTCTTCCAGCTGATCATCCTTTTCGCAGAAACAGATCTCATTTCAGAAAAGGAACAGTTGAAAGGGATGGACCTCCAAAAATGCTATCAGGTTCGGAGTTAAAATCAGTTGTATTTTCATTACCTCCCATCACTTTTGCTCCCACAATAAACCAATAGAAAATTTCTGGTTTTGGGAAAGAACACAATTGGATTAAACGTAGCATATTTTGGGATTTTCCATATTGGTCTGATCTGTTGGTCCGACACATGTTAGATGTCATGCATATTGAGAAGAACTGTTTTGATAATTTGTTTCATACAGTTTTGGATACGCCAGGAAAGAGCAAAGACAATGTAAATGCACGTTTAGATCTTGCCCAAATTTGCAGGCATCCAGAATTGGAACTATTTGAGAATGTCAGAACAGAAAGGTTACTGAAACCAAAAGCAGCTTATACACTGTCTAAAGAAAACCGTTTATTATTTTGTCAGTGGATTGCAGATTTGAGACTTCCAGATGGCTGTGCTTCCAATTTGGGTAGATGTGTAAAGAATGGTCATATTACTGGATTAAAAAGTCATGATTGTCATGTTATAATGGAGAGACTTCTACCCATTGGATTAAGAGGTCTGTTGAATTCTGTGATTTGGGATTCCATAACAGACATGTCTCATTTTTTTCGGGAAATTTGTGCGGCTACGACATATTATGATGCTCTAGGCAAACTTGAAAAAGATGTTGTTGTAATTATATGTAAACTGGAAAAAATATTTCCGCCGTCTTTCTTCGACTCAATGGAACATTTGATGTTACATTTGCCATATGAAGCCAAATGTGGAGGTCCGGTACAGTTTCTATGGATGTACCCATTTGAAAGATGCATGCAAAAATTGAAAAGAAAAGTACGCAACAAAGCATCTGTTGAAGGATCTATTGCAGAAGCTTATTTGCAAGAGGAAATATCTTTTTTCTACTCCCATTATTTTGAATCTGAGTATCCTTCAAAACACAACCGAATGGGACGGAACGAGAGGAATATTGATGAAATCGACAATCAATTATCTGTTTTCAACCAGTCAGATCTTGTTTTTGGTGGAGTTTATGAACGCTGGCTTTCAGATGATGAACATCAGAGAGTTCATACGTATGTTCTGCTCAACTGTGAAGAGATGACATCAGTTGTACTGTAAGTATTTATATCACTTATTCTATCATTTATGTTACAGTAAATAACTTTGGTTTTTATAGGTTGTATGATAATCATATCAAGAAACAAATTCCACAAATTACAGCAGCTGCTCTCGAAGAACGTCGACTGAAAAATTTCTCTCAGTGGTTTCAAAAACTGGTAACATAAATTCTTTATCTTTTAGCAACTCATTAAATGTATAGTTTACTATATTGATAATTATTTCACAAATTTTCAGGTGTCTCGACATGCTGATAAAATTGACAAACGGCTGTGTGTATTGAGTAACCCACCTTCCAAACTTGTTAAAACTTATAATGCATATGTGGTGAATGGATTTCGATTCCACACACATGCATATGGGGAATCGAAAAAAACAATGAACAGTGGAGTTAGCTTGAGAGGATCTCATCATCGAGAAAATGAAGTTGACTTTTATGGCATACTTGATGAAATCATTGAACTCTGTTATCTTGGACAACATTACATAACCATGTTCAAATGTCGGTGGTTGGATACAGAGAGAGGCGTGCGTGTTCATACGACTCATGGAATCATCGATATTAAATGTAAAAGTGTTCTCGCAGTAAATGAACCATTATTATTGGCTCAACAGGCATATCAAGTTTATTACGCAAAGTACTGTGCTACATCAAGAGACTTGACTGATTGGTGGAGTGTAATAAAAATCAAAATTCGAGACAATCAGTTTAGTCAAACTGAATGTTCTTTCACTGATGTGCAAAGAATTGAAGTTTTTCAAGAGAGTACTCAAAATCAATCTTTTTTACAAAGAGAGATGAGTATCGATGACGACACCCCACATTTAAGATTCGGTGATGACGATGATGTTAATGATGTCACACATGAATTTGAAATGGTAAGAGATGAAGTAACTGTAACTCGAATGGATATCAATGATGTTGAGGAGGAATATGAAGATGACATTGACATATATGAAGATGATGATGAAGATGAACACTTATAGAATTCCATGGTATTTATATACAATCATAATATGTATATATGTATATATAATAGTAATTATCAATTATTTTCTAACATTAACATTTTCTGTTTCAGATGGACGACGCCACATTTCGTGAGTTGGCGGATGCTGACCTGCCTTTCGATGCAGATGAGTTGCTGGCAGATGACCCTCAGCCTGCAGGCGCTCCAGGGAGTACGCGGAGGGGGCGCGGTCTTGCACGATTGATGATTCCTGACCCCATCCCCGAGCGACGTCCACGTCTTGGGTTTGATCCGCGCACACGGAGGTGTGATAACCTGTGTGATAACCTGTGGATGTGACTAAGATTTCATTAATCTATTCACATAATAAATGTTTATTATTTTTTCAGTTTTCCGCATATAGCAGTCGGACAGGGCAGCGTTATTTTGCGCAACTATTTCTCTCAGCCGTGGACCACATGGGAGCAGATTCCCATTGATGTGCAGCAGGCCATATTCGGCCATTGGTTGGTACGTACGTAAATAAATAATTTTTATTTTGAAAATTATTTCATTTCTAACTTGATATTTTGATTTATTTGTAGGGTTTATGGTATCCGATCGAGGATACCATGCGTGACGCCATCCACGAGGCATGGGAGGTGGCCATGCGTGATCGCCTTCGTCAGTTTTTGCACAATTTAAGAAAAGATGCGATGAAGAAAGCAGGAGTGTCAGATTTTGAGGAGTCATGTAGAGCACACCGACCAGAGTATATTTCATCCCATGTATGGGATGGATTATGTGCGCACTGGTTGAGTGGTGCCTTTCAGAGGAGATCATCGGTGGGGAGGCAGAATCGGGGGAGACAGGAGGTGACTCATCGAGCTGGGAGTCATTCTTTCAGTACTCATAGACAGCATCTGGTACGTACATTATTTATAAATATTTTATATAACTATAAATATTAACAGTTTATTTTTTATTCTTATAGGCTGTCGAGTACCCCGATATTACGGAGTACGACGTATATCGGAGGATGTATAGTGATCCTGCTACTGGGGAGCTCAGAGGTGATCGTCAGCATCACATCGTGGTCAGTATTATTTGTTTTCAAAAAATTAACTGCATATAATATATTCACAATTTTAATTTTAAATTGAAACTATAGGAGTCATATGAGGCCGCAGCGTCACAGGCCCGGCCTGAGAGTCAGGCCGAGTCATCAGATCAGACCACTGCCCATCAGTTTGATGAGGCGGCATGGATGCAGGCCACCCAGTATGCCTTCGAGAAGGGCCGGGTAGTTGGTATCGGCTCTCGAATGACTCCCGGAGATTATTATGGCAGTGCTGCGATGTCGACGTCCAGCTCGAGAGGAGCTCGTGCATCTTCTTCTACTACACAGTATGAGGATCAGTTGCGATCTCAGACTGCACAGATAGAGAGTCTCCGACAGGAGCAGGAGCAGATGCTTCAGCAGCATGAGGAGGAGCGTCGACGCCAACAACAGCTGTACGAGGAGCAGACGAGTCGATGGCAGCATCAGCATCAGGAGCAGATGGAGTACATGCGCCGACTCACTCATGCTTTAGGGATGGAGTTTCCTCCACCACCATCTGCAGATCCCCCACCTCCCCCCCTCCTTCAGATTAGAGTTTGTATTTATGTTATAAAATTTGTGAAATCAAAATTTTTTTTTTCTATTCGTAGTTTCTGTCTCATTATAAAATATTAATAATATTATATTTTTAAATAACAATATTAATATGAATAATAATATTATTTATATTTTATAATATTAAATTTTATATATATATTAAAATTTTATAATATTATAATTTAATTATATTTTTTGTAATACTTGAATTATTTTAATATTTGAATGTAAAATAATTCTATTATTTTTATATTAATTAAAATAACTTATTAATATTTTTTTTATTTATGAATTATAATTCTAATATTATTATATTAATTAAATCATTTATTAATATTCTATTATTTTTTATTTTTGAATTATAATTCTATTATTATTATATTAATTAAAATAATTTATTATTTTTATTTGTGAATTATAATTCTATTATTATATTAATTAAAATAATTTATTAATAATTTATTTTATTTATTTTTTTTATAGTATTTGCGACGGGATACTATGCCCGTCGCAAATACTAATATTATTATATGCATTAAAATAATTTATTAATAGTTTTTTTATTTTTTTTAAAAAATAGTTTTTGCGACGGGACCCGTCGCAAAAACTATTTGCGACGGGTACCGTCGCAAAAGGTATTTGCGACGGGTCCCGTCGCAAAAACTATTTTAAAAGTTTTTTACAAATATACGGAGTACTATTTGCGACGGGGAGAATAACCGTCGCAATAAAAGGCTTTAGCGATGGGCCCGTCACAAATAAGTGTTGTTGCGACGCCGTTTTCAGCAACAGGCCATTTGCGACGGGCCCCCGTCGCAAAAAGCCATTTGTGACGGGATCCTGTCGCAAATGACCCATCGCAAATACCTGTTTTTCTAGTAGTGTCTATCTACAATATAGTAGTCCCTGTCTTCATGCTTAGGCAGTTTGTAGGTACTCAATTAGAGTTTTTCTTCCTCTGCTGTGGTACACTGTGGTGAGGATCAGGTCTTCCATACTAATTCTTGAGAGTTTATGCATGATGAATGGATAGGTTATGTGCTCCCTTATATGTGGATCACAGCAGGGAGGAGTGGACCCTCCACCCATATTATTCTGAGGTTTCACTTGAGGATTTTCTTTAAAGATAGACCTTTAGAAGCTGCAGGTCGATTCATCCTTCTTTGCTAGTTATGGAGATAAAGATCCCCTTTGTCTTTTCTATTGGGTTTATTTTGAGCATGTCTATTGATGGGTTCCTTTACCCTCTTATCTTATCGGTTGAGAAGACTATTATTATATCTTTCATTTCCAATTTGGTTTTTGGGGTGTCTGATAGAGATGGTATCATCATTATTTTTAATGTGTATTTCAATAATTTAATCCCCAAAGAAAATTTTCCTTTTTAGTGAAATTGCTTCAATTTAAGATTTTTGATGATTTTTGAGCTTAATTGTGAAAATGCCTTAATTTTGTAATTTTAATAGTTTTTATCATTTTTTTTATTTTGGGTATAACATATTAAATATAGATCCAATTTTAAAAATAATTTTTTTAGGATCCCTTGAATCATGGGATTTATAAGTTACAGCTGACCAAAGTGATGAATCGACCATTTGGAGGCCCAAAAAAAATCACTCATTTTGGAAAATCATTTTTTGTATAGAATTGACACACCTTTAGTAAATGATGCATAACATGGCCTACATGAGTCAAAATTAAGTGATTCCAACTATAAAAGATATAGGAATCTAAGTTTCATCTCCACAAGGAATACCAAGTTTTAATTATCTCATTAAGATTGTTAGTGGGCAAGTGATTTTGGGGGAAGTTGAAGAGTCATTTCAGCCTGAAAATGTTTTTTCCAATAATTTGGCTATAAAATTTTCATCAAATGTCCAAAATAACTAAAATTTTGTGGGTAGAAAGAAAGGATGTGTACGAATAACATTTGTGAAGTATGTTTTCCAATATTTTCTCAAGAAGGGGTCCCAAATCGATCCAACCTTTGGTAGATAGAAACTAGGAAGAACATATTCCTCCCCTTTTCCTATATATTATAAACTCCACTTTTATTTTAGAGGATAGTTAGATTGAGGGAGTGAGATATGTTAGAGAGGATTGGATGGATCAGAGGAATATTCCCTAAAGTAATCAAGTCATGAAGGGCTGAACTCCAAGTGGTGATGGGTAGTGAAGATATGAAGGAGTTTCCATTTTGAGTTTGTTCTTTAAATTGTAAACTCTTTTATTTTGAATTATCCTGGAATTTGTTTTCTTGATTGAAGGAGGTTGTAGCATACAGACTTGAGAGACACTAAAATGGTGTCCCGAGATGGTTGGACACTAGACATATAGCACGCTTCTCCATACAATAGAGGCTTCCGACTAGCAGTGAGGGTCTAATGGAGGTACAGTAGGGAAGACTATACCCTCTGGAACAGTAATAAATATAGAAGATGCAATAATAAATAAATTTAGTAGAATAAGAAAAAAATAAAAATAATAAATGAAGAGTAATCATTCATGAATATTCCATAATGTATAGTGATAAACATATAGCAGGCACAAATAAAAAATATACCAAGAAAAGAAAAAAAATTCCTAAGGGCCATCTCTATGAGAATCCTGAGCTCCAACTAAGTCCGGTGCTCCTAAGATTCTACGTATAAGTATAACTGCACAAGCATGAACTGTGAACATAAACCTGCAACTATGAGGTATTTTTGGGTTCCCCAGTGTAATGGAGGCCCAAACAAGGTGTGATATATAGTCAGTAGGCCACCACAAATGGTGTCTAAAGCTATCCAGTCCATGAATATAAAAAAATAGTGTGCATGTATATCAAAATTCAGTGGTAAAAAATAAATAATATTTCTGGATAAGGTTCCTCCAAGATACATGGACGACATACCTGCTTCAGCCTAAGATGGAATCTCTCTTTACACCTATCATCATGTATATATATGTATACATAAGACAATCATTTTAACACACACACACACACACATATATATGCACCGATGTGGACCCATGGTTTAGTACTTTGGGAATCAACATAGGGATAATATCATGAGTTTCAAATTTAAAATTAATGGGAGACATGCTTATAAGAATCATTTATAATAATAGATAAAATGATATACTAAGATAATAATAACGAGGGATCCAAGGTGTAACTGAGGCATCCTTGACCACAGAGGGTCAAGCCAAATCATAGTAATAACTCATGCACTCTATCCATATGGGTTTTAGTGTAATCCATAGGATAAATCCTTGTAATTCCACTGTAAAAATTTCTAACTGAATCTAGGGAGTCATGTACCAAGTAATCTTGGACTAAGTATGATTTGGATCCCAAGAAGGTAACCCTTGGAATCGCATGTTCGAGGACATCAAGATGAATCCATGGAGTGTATCAAAGACATTATAATATTTGGAAGATAGAGAGAGTTTTTTATTCATCAAGGACATGCCAATGAATTCACATATAAAATATTGACCATATTTTAAGTTGTGTATCTCCCTTGGTGACTAGCCTAATGAATTGGGGTTGCATCCTCTGAGTGCTCAAAGCATTCCCTCAGGAATCCAAGGATGGATCAAGGGTGGCCACTCCCAAAATTTTAAAAGGTCCATAATAATAATAGTTGTCACCTTGCATTTAATATATACTCTTGGAAATGTAATAATCATTCAAATGTATCATTTACTTTTATTTAAACTATTACCCTTTCATTAATGAGTGAAAAGTGTCAACAGGAGATGTCATACCAATTAATTATATTAATTAATTCACTTTATTTTAATCAAGTCTATAACTTTTCACTCAACAATGAAAAAGGGATATATAATGTGTCGTACCATTTATCACATCATTCCAATTAATTTAATCCATTACCTTTAATTTATATATGTCAAGGTTTAAAGGATGTGTCGTACCAATTAGCATTCATTTCAAAATGATGAGATCCAAGAAAAACATGCTTTCCCAATTATAAGGTGTCAATTCAACCATTTAAATTAAGTAAATCATTTGAAAAAGTCAAAAAAAAATCACACTAATGATAATAGGAGGGTCTAATTGGGCATTTAAATTCCAAAATAGACAACTATTTTACGGTGAAATGGTTCTAGGGAAAATCATGCTAAAACCAACACACGACACAATGGAAAGTGTTTATAAATGAATGAGACTTTAGGGAAAAGCAACTAAACCACCTATCTTATATGTAAGACAGTCCACTCATCCATTATCAAGCTTTGATTTGAGTCAGAATGGAAGAAATTGGAAGATTTAAAAAATGAACTCAAAGTAGGATGAATATATTTTATGAAGATAACAGCAAAGATGGTGATGAAATTGAAAAAAATAAACAAGAGGAATCAAAGACTAATGAATAAAATTACAATGCACCTGATGAATCTTGATTTTGAGCTCATATAGAGGATATATCTCCATGCCTAGGAGGGGAGGAGGGGAGCTCAAGAAACCCCCCTAATGCCCATGAGTGAAGAGGAGAAAGGAGGGAGAGAGGTTAAAAGAAACTAGGGGTAAAATGGTAATTTATAGACAATTAATGAATAAAATGGTTTGGATGCATGATTTAGAAAACCATGCACTAACCGTATGGTGCTACTATCTAAGGACACCCACACCTCACATGGCCAGTGCACGGTTTGAAAAACCATGGGCCGTTCGTGCGATCCTCCTTTTCATTTTTCTATAGACCCCTCACACGGCTATACACCTCATCTCACATGGTTGGACTAAACCATGAAACACACTCAGCTTCCCTGGATTATGATATAATATTTTATCTAGGGGATGCATAGTTTCATCAAACTACGCCCCTTTAGAAAAATAGACTACAAAGTTCCTCTAGGAGGGTTGCATGATTTTAAACAAACTGTGCGCCCCGTCTGTCTCTCCTGGAAAGTGAGTTTTCAGAGTCTGGAACTCCCAGAACTCATCTAAACTTTCAAGACACATCTTGGGACTCAATAACTATCTAAAAAATAAAATTTAAGTGATCCAACTCTTATAATTACAATCCATGACTCAATTTTTTATTTGGCCTATCCACCAAAAGAAAAATTAAAAAACCATTGGAAATTCCAACCGATTCTAAAACACAAGATCTTACATAGGTCTCTTTCCATATTGTTTTCAATTTCTTATATTGTGTTATGTATTTTTTATCAACTTATGACTATAAAATAGTTTTCTTGTTGGTTAAACTTCTTTGGGAGAGGTATCCCCATTAAGCATAACATGCTTAATTAGTTTTGATTATTTAGAGGTATTTAGCAAATCATATCACTTTCATAAGATTCTAAAAACCCAAATTTGGGGTATCAATATGGTTTCTAGACAATATAAATGTATAATTTGAGGTATTTTGGTATATATTGGATAATTTAATTGGAATATATTTATAGACAATGATAAAGGGAGTGTCCGTGGATCGAATCTTGTCCACTACTGCTGACTTTAGCTCATCATTTTCAATCCATATTGCTTCTGATTTCTAATATCTAACTATAATTTCTAGTTGTAATCTGATACCATTTAATTTAACTGAGTTCAAATCATTTAATTCCTCAATTTTAGTTTTTTACATTTAACAAAGACAAATTAATGAAGTGACAGTTTGACAGCTTAGTCTACAACGTCCTTGTGAGACAACCCTGTGGTCACTACTATAATTCATTTTTAGGGGAAATTATTGGTTTTGGTTTAATGAAAAAAATTCCCAGAATCAATTTGGTACCATTTACAGGGAGGATTTCTAAGTTGTTTTTAATTTTCATTTTAATTTCTAGGATTTTAACCACTAATTGAGAATAAAAAAACAATAAAAAATGAATTTTCATAGTGACTAATCTTATGAATTTATATATTATCAAAAATTTGAGGAGTCTAGTAATGAATAATTTTTAAAATCTCAATTCCAAGAAAATTCTTTCATTCTCCAAGAAACTAATTTCATGATCCAACAAAAGAATTTGGTAAATCAAAAAAATATTCAATAATTAAGAAAACAAATGGAAATTGTTACCGATGAATTAAAATAATTTAAAGAATTTAAAGATAAAAAAGATTATGAAGAAATGGAAAATCTTGACCCACCCAATTTTGATATTGTGGAACCTTTTTTGAGTGATTTGAAAAATGAATTGGAATCCCCTTTTTAAATTTAAAGGAGGAAATTATCACTGATTCACCAATTGATGTGTATTTAGGAAATCAAATGTATTTGGAAAATTATTGGGTTAACTTTGTTGAAAATGAAATTCGATGTGAAGCCCCATTTTTTAAAATTGAAAAATCAGAACCTTTGTATAAACCTGTAGATAAGGAGGAAGAAACACTTGATCTATTCATTTTTGATGAACATTTGGAGGAACCTGATCTACTCTCCATTTTCAATACCAATTTCATTTAATCTCAAAGAGAGACGGAGCCTAGGAAACTATATGGAGAAGTCTAAAATTTCGATCCACCATTTCCACATTAATTTGATAATAACTTGATAACTATTTATCTCTATGAAGATTTAATTCCGAGTGCTTTTAAGTGGACTGATTTTTTAGATGAAGAGGATGTGAAGGATAAGATTGAAAAAAGAATGGTGTGCCTGATTAAAGAGAATACTGGTACACATGAGGATGGTGGTATTGAGTTGTTTTTCAAAGAAATCATTTTTGAAGCTAAACCTGAAGATGAAGCACATTCTGAAATTAAATTTCAACAACCACTTAAGGTTGTTTGTGAAGTTAAAGTGTTGGGAAGTTTCCCTTATATTTTGTTCCATCTTCCACTAATTCATTGGAACATCAAACTAATGGAAGGGAACTTGAAGATATATAATTTTTGGGATATTATACAAGTTGTGTGAGCTGAATAATATTAGATAAAAAACATTTTTATGGATAATGAGTAAGAAACTAGACCTTCTATTAGGTTGGGGATGATCAAATGGAACTGCCTGACTAGGGGAAATGACATCCTAGCACACACTTGGGGGTTCAAACCAAGTCTATATTACCTTCTATTTCTTTTTATTTTTCTTTAATATTTATTAATTTTTTTGATTCCTTATTACTTATTTTTATTATAGGTTCCAAAGTTTCAACTTTTAGGCAGCTAGCTTAAGGTTGCTGCTCAATAAAAAACAAGTTGTGTCTTTCCTTCCCATTTTTATTTTTCATGTCGTATCTTCTTAATTTTTAGTTCTATAAAATATGAAAAATGATGGAATTGTTAAAAATAAGAGTGGGAGGAGGACCATACTTAGTTAGTTTAGTATTTTGTGTGTTTTATTTTAAATTACTGTTTTAAGTTTTTCTTTCAAATTTTGTGTGTTTTATTTCCAATTTTTTCATGTTTTATTTCAAATTTTGTTTTATAAAAAATATTTGAGCTTCAAATTGTGAATTGAAAACTATTTTTGATGAAAATATCCAACCTAATTCATGGAACTAAACATAAATTATTACTGAAATGTGCTATGTTCCATATTCATGTTGTGTAAATTCATTAAATGTCCATTTACATTTGAATTATATGACATGAATGTTGTCCAAAGTTGAATATAACCTACCCATGAGGACTATGAACTGTTTCTTTATTCTTATTCACATTCACCCCATTTCATGAGTGAAATAAAGAATTCTTATTTTAACTATAATTTTCCAATTTTTTTTCAAAAACCATGGGCATTAAGGAACTTGTGTTCAAAATTTTTGAGGCAATTCATTTGTGATTGAAATCCACCTTTTCAAGATAATAATTTTTATTTTGGACTACCATTTACATTTGACCCTTGTGAGACCTTATTAGCCATTATTTTCCTGTTAGTTAGCCCCATGAAAATCCAGTTTCCTAATCTTACCCGCTTTTTAAGTACATTGCATGATTTTAGTAAAGATTAAGTGTAAGGGAGATTCTTTGTGGTGTGGTACATTATTTGGTGCTGATTTGGATGAAAAATAGAATTATAAAGAGATGTATTAGCTTATGAAAATTATATTCTATTGAAAGATGTGCCTTTTTAGAGATTTCAAGGAAAATGGATATGTTCCTTTATGGAACTTCCAAAGAAAGAAAGTTTTACTAATCAGGAGATTTAAAAAAAAGAGAATAGAAATGTAATTCTTGTTGCTGAAATGTTGACGATTCTGGCTATCCATGAATGAAATTTTGAGGTAGTTTTGGAGATGATTTTATGCCAAAAATAAAGAGGATAATACCATGCCTATGTGAAAACTATATTCATGCAACCTTACTTAAATAAAGTTCTAAGCCATCACCTTCTGCCGTAAATTTTTTCATATTTGAAACCCACCAACCTTCAAACCACAGAAAAACCCTTTCCATGTTCTCATGATGGATGAAATTATTTGAATCAATTGGGTAAATATTTATAAATTTTTCAAGCCTATGGTGACACTTGAATTTATTTGGATGGGAAAAGCTTTGTTTAAAATCAAAATCATGCGGTGAGAGAAAATAAAAGGTGAGGTAAGCATCCTTGTGCATGGATGAATGAAATAAATTAGAATTAAATTATTGAACATAATATAGAATTTTGAATTTATGTTTTTGAAGAGGCATGATAAGTTCAGTGCCTTGATTTTAAGCTTGTTAATTTTATTGATACATGTTTTGAATTTTCATTGGCATTTATTTTGAGTGCTCACTTGTCCAGGAGTCCAAGTGATCAGTGTGGGGGAATTGATAAAGATGGTATTGTCATTATTTTAAATGTGTATATCAATGATATAATCCCAAAAAATTTCATTTTAAGTAAAATTTCTTCAATTTTGGATTTTTGTGTAGTTTTTGAGATTAATTGTGAAAATGCCCTAATTTTGGAATTTTAACAGTTTTTTTATAACTTTTGTATTTTGGGAATAAAATTTTCAATATGGATCCAATTATAAATTTTTTAGGATACCTTATTTCATGGGATTAATATGTTCTAACTAGATCAAGTGCTGAATTTACCATTTGGTGTCCCAAAAATAATCACTCAATTTGGAAAATCATTTTTCAGATAGAATTGACACACCTTCAGTAAATGTGGTACAACTCTACTAAAGGTGTCAAAATTAAGTGATTATAGAAGTAAAAGATAGATAAATGTGAGATACATCTCCATAATAAATATAGATATTTAATTCACTTATTAAGATGGTCAGTGTGTTCGTGAAATTAGGGGAATTTGAAGAGTCACTTTGGACAAAAAATGTTATTTCAGTAATTCAACTATAACATTTTCACCATGTGTCCAAAATCTATAATTATTTTTGGGTGGAATGAAAAGACACATGAAAATAACATTTATTCATGATGTTTTCCAATATTCAACTGGGAGTATATCTAAACACGAGTCAACTTTACATGGACAAAGATTGGACAGAACATTTTACATCCCTTTTACTATATATTCTCAACTCTAATTCCATTTCAGAGGATGTTTAGATTAAGGTAGTGAGATATATTTGAGATTATTGGCGTATAAGTGGATTATTCCATGAAGTAATCGAGCCATGAAGGGAACTCTGAGTGTTTGTGGGCAACAAAGATCCAATGACATTTCCCTTTTGAGTTTGTGCTTTTATCTGTAAACTCTTTTCTATTGAATTATCATGGAATTTGTTTTCTTGATTGAAGGAGGTCTATTTATATCTTATTATAAATTTATTCTATTTTTTCTTTATTTTTTATCAAATTATTACTATAAAATATTTTTCTTATAGTTTAAACTTCATTGGGAGAGGTCTCCCCATATAGCATAATAAGTTCCATTAGTTTGGATTTTTTGGTGGTCTTTGGACAATCAGATCACTTTCATTAGTGGATAAAAACCCATAATTGAGGCATCAATATGGTTTATAGGAAATACAGGTCTATAATTTTAGGTCTTGAGGTACACATTGGATAATGTAATTGTAAGACATTTGGAAAGAGTGATAACGAGAGTGTCTGTGGATCGAAGCTTGTCCATTATTTATGCCTTTAACTCATCTTTTTCAGTCCATATTTCTTTTGATTTCTAATATATAACTACAATTTATAGTTGTAATATGATTTCCTATAATTTAATTTAGTTTAACTCATTTTATTCCCCAGTTGTAGTTTTGAAACTTAACAAAAAAAATTAACAATGTGACAGTTTGATAGCTTAGTCTGCAACCTCCTCATGAGTAAACCCCATGGTCACCAATGTGATGCATTTTTAATAGGAAATTTTTGATTGGGGTTTTGCGAAAAAATCTCCAGAATCAATTTGGTTCCATTTCTAGGGAGGCTGCATAAGTTGTTTTTAATTTGTTTTTTATTTTAATAGATTTTAACCACTGATCTGAATAAAAAAATGAATTTTCATTGTGACTACTCCAATATCTTTCTTGATTATCAATAATTTGAGGAGTCTAGTAATGACAAAATTTTAAAATCACAATTCTTGTAAATGATTTAATTCACTAATAATATTATTTCATGATCCAAAAAAAGAATTTGGCGACTCAAAAAAATGTTTAAGAAGTAATAAAATAGATGGAAATTCTTCCCAATTCTTATAATAATTGAAATAATTAAAGTACAAAAAGATGCGGAAGAAATGAAAAATATTATCCCACCCACTTTTTATATTGAGGAACCTTTTGAGGGTGAGTTGAAAAATTAATTAGAATCTCCTTTTTAAATTTAAAGGAAGAAATTATCACCGATTCACCAATTGATGCGTCTTTAAGAAATAAAATGTCTTTAGAAAATTATATAGCTAACTTTTTTGAAAATTAAATTCCATGTGAATCTCCATTTTTTGAAATTGAAAAATTGAAACCTTTGTATAAAAATTTTCCCATGTAAGATGAAACACTTGATCCATTCATTTTTGGGGAATAATTGGAGGAAACTGAGCTGCTGCCTATTTTCAATACAACTATCATCAATTCCCAAATAGAACTGGAGCCTGATAATCCATAGGGATAATTCTTAAATTTTGATTCACATTTTCAAAATTATTTTGATAATAACTTGTTAACTCTTTCTCTCTGTGAAGATTTAAAATCTACTACTTTTGAGTGGACTAGTTTTTCAGATGAAGAGGATGTGAATGCTTATATTGAAGAAATAATGGTGTTCCCGATTGAAGAGTATACTGGTACACATGAGTATGGTGGAACCAAGTGTTTTTCTAAATAATAAGTCATTTTTGAAGATAAACTTGAAGATTAAACACATCCTGGAATTAAATTTCAATGACTACTTGAGGTCATTTATGAAGATAAAATATTGTGAGTTTTCCCTTATATTTTTTTTCATCGTACACTACTTCATTAAAGCATTAAACTCATGGAAGGTAACCTGAAGATATATGATTTTGGGAGATTCAAAAAGTTATGTAAGCTGAAGAATACTAGAGAAAAATAATTTTTTCTGGCTCATGAGGAAGAAACCACACCCACCTTCAAATTGTGGATGATCAACTGGAACTACCTGACCAGGGGTAGTGAAATCTTAGCACCCACATGGTGGGTCAAACAATATCTATTTTCCCTTTTATATCTTTTTATTTTTCTTTAATTATTTTCAATAAATTTTTGATTCTTGGTTTATTGTTTTTCTTATAGGTTCCCATGTTGCATATTTTAGGAGGCTAGTTCAAAGATGTTTCTCCTCAATAAAAACTAGGTCGTCTCTTTCCTTCCCACTTGTATTTTTCATATCATATATTCTTTATTTTCATATATCATATAAAATATATAAAATGAGGAAATTATTAAAAATAAGTTTGGGGGGAGGATCATCCTTGGTTAGTTTAGGATTTTGTGTTTTCCTTTTCAATTTTTTTTAGTTTTTCATTCAAATTTTGTTTGTTTTTTTCCAAATTTTATGTGTTTTATTTCAAATTTTGTTTAAAAAAACTCATGAGATTCAAATAGTTTACTTTTTTGAATTGAAAACTCTTGTTAAGAAAATATCTAACTTGATTCATGGAAATAAACTTAAATGATAGCTGAAATGTGTTGCGTTACAGATTTAAGTTGTGGAAATTCATGAAAAGACCATTGAATTTTGAATTATATGCCACTAATACTGTCCAAAGTCTAATATAACTTACCCATAAGGACTCTAAACCATTTTTTATATTCTTAACATTTACCTAATTTCTTTAGTGAACCAAATAATGATTTTTTAACTACAAATTTCCAATTTTATTTAAAAGAATGTGATCTTTAAGGAACCTGTGTTCAAATGATTGAGGCAATTTATTTGTGATTAAAATCCCCCTTTTCTGGATAATTCTTATTTATTTTGTCCTACCTTTTACATTTTACCATTGTGAGCCCTTAGTAGCCATGAATTTCCTATTATTTATCCTCATTACAAACCAATTTCCCTATCTAACATGATTTTGAAGTACATTTCCTTATTTTAGAGAAGATTGAGTGAGACAAAGCTTCTTTGTGCTGTGATACATCATTTGGTTCTACTTTGGGTGGGAAATAAAACTATGAATAGATTTTTTTGTTACTGAAAATGTTATTTTATTTAAAGTCGTGCCTTTCTAGTTCTTTTAAGGAAAAGAGTGTTATGTATTTATGGATCTTCAAAAGAAAGAAATTTGTTCATATCTAGAGATTTTAAGAAAAAAAGAGAAGTGTATTTTTTTGCTGCTGAAATATTAATAATGTGGGATATCCATGAATGAAATATTTAAGTAGTTTTAGAGAATATTTTATTACAAGAAAAAATAGGATAAGAACATGTTTAAGTGAAAACTAGAGTCATGCAATCTTGCTTCAACAAAGAGAAAATTCATCTATTTTTACCTTATATTTTTTCACATTTGAATCCCAAAAACCATAAAACATAAAAAAAACCCTTTCTAAGTCCTCATGATGGATATAATTCTTTGACTCAATTGATTTGTGATTTAGAATTTCTTTAATCCTATAGTGACCCTTGTATTTATTTTGATGAGATAAGATTTGTTTAAAATCAAAATCATGTGATGAGAGAAACAAAAAGGTTTGCTAAGAATCCTTGTGCATGGAATAATGAAATAAATGGGAATTAAATGAATAAACATAATGGAGAATTTTGAATTTATGTTTTTGAAGAGGCATGATAAGTTGGGTGACTTGATTTTATGCTTGTGAATTTAATTTACAATGTTTTGAATTTTCATTTGAAATTTATTTTGAGTGCTCACTTATCCAGGTGTCCAAGTGCTAACTGTGAGGGAATTCACAGTACTGGTATTGTAATTATTTTTAATGTGTATTTAAATGATTTAATACCCCCAAAATTATCATTTTATATGAAATTTCTTCAATTTTTGTATTTTGATGAGTTTGGAGATTAATTGTGAAAATGCCATAATTTTGAAATTTTAACAGTTTTTTATCAATTTTTTTTGGAATAACTTTTTCAAGACACATCCAATTGCCAAAATTCTTTTTTTATAATCCCTTGGATCTTGGGATTAATATTTTCCAACTAGAAAAACTTTTGAATCATCCATTTTTATTCCCAAAAAATCACTCAAATTGGGAAATCATTTTTAGATAGAATTGAAACACCTTTAGTAAATGAGGTATAAATTTTCTACAGGTATCATAATAAAGTAATTCTGTTGGAAAATACAAAGAACTATGATGGGAATATCTATAATTAATACCAATATTTAATTATCTTATTAAGATGGTTAGTGGGCATGTGCAATTGGGGGAAGTTGAATAGTTACTTCGGCCATAAAATGTTATTTTTGTAATTTAGTGATAAAATTTTCACCATGTTTCCAAAAGACCTAAAATTTTATGGGTGGAAAGAAAATATGTTTAAAAATAAAATTTATCAAATATGTTTTCTAATATTCAGTCGTTAAGAGGTCCAAAATTGATTAATCTTTTAGTGGACAAAAACTGGACATAACTTTCTACACCCATTTTTCTAAATATTCTCAACTCCAATTCCATTTAGAAGGATGTTTAGATTGAGTGAGTTAGATTTAATTGAGATGATTGGCTGGAGAAGTGTATTATTTCATGAAATAATTTATTTATTAGGGGATGAAATCCAAGTGGTTGTGGGATGCAAAGATCTAAAGGAATTTCCATTTTGAGTTTTTACTTTTAACTGCAAACCCTTTTCTATTGAATCATCCTAGAAATTTTTTCTTGGTTGAAGGAGATCTATTTCTCTCTAATTTTCAATTTATTCTATTTTTTTATATATATTTATCAACTTATGTCTATAAAATAGTTGTATTGTTGTTTAATCTTCATTGGGAGAGGTCCCCCCATTGAGCACAATAAGTTCAATTAGTTTCGATTTTTCGGAGAATCTTGGACAATAAAATCACATTCATAAGTAGATAAAAACCCATATATGAGGTATGAATATGGTTTCTATGAAATATAGATGTATAATTTGAGGTCTTGAGGTATATAATGGACAATTTAATTGGAATTCATTTGGATACAATGATAAATGGAGTATCCGAGGATCAAAGATTGTCCACTACTGCTACCTTTAGCTCATCTTTTTCAGTCCATCTTGCTTCTCATTTTTAATATATAATTGTAATTTCTAGTTTTAATCCGATTTCTTATAATTGAATTTAGTTTAAATTATTTAACTACCCATTTTTGGTTTTAACATTTAATAAAAAAATTTAAAAAAGTGATTGTTTGATAGCTTAATTTGCAATATCCTTGTGAGATAACCCTATGGTCACCACTATGCTACATTTTTAATGGGAAATTATTGATTGGGGTTTCATAATATCCCCTCATTAATTTGGTGCTATTTTCGGGGAGTTTTTATAAGTTTTCATTAATTTTATTTTAAATTTCTTGGATTTTAATTACTAATTTTGAATAAAAAAAATAAATTTTTATTGTGACTACTCCCATGTCTTTCCTAATTATCAATAATTTATAGTGTTTAGTAATGAATAATTTTTAAAATATAAATTCCATGAAAATGAATTAATGATCAATGAAACTAATTTCATGATCTAACAAAATAATTTAGTGATTCAACGGAATATTCATTAAGTAAGAAAATGGAAATTATTTCTAATGCATTAAAAGAATTTAAAGAATTAAAAGCTCAAAACGATGCTGAAGAAATGTAAAATATTTACCCACCCACTTTTTATATTGTGTATCCTTTTTTGTGGTGAGTTAAAAAATTAATTGTAATATCCTTTTTTAAATTTAAATGATGAAATTATCACTGATTCATCAAAAGGCATGTCTTTAAGAAATCAGATGTCTTTGGAAAAATATTGGCCTAAATTTGTTGAAAATGAAATTCTGTGTAAATCCCCATTTCTTAAAATTTAAAAATTGGAACCATTGTATAAAACTTTTGCCAAGGAGTAAAAGACACCCAAACCATTAATTTTTGAATAACATTTAGAGGAAACTTATCTACTGATTATTTCCAATACAATTGTCATCAACTCCTAAACATAGCCGAATCCCGAGAATCCACAAGGAGAAGTCTTAAATTTTAATCCACATTTTCCAAATAATTTTGATATTAACTTGTTAAATGTTTCTCCCTGTGAAGATTTAATTCCAACTACTTTTGAGTGAACTTATTTTTTAGATGAAGAGGATGTGAAGGCTTAGATTAAAGAGAGAATAGTGTGCCCGATTGAAGAGTATAATGGTACACATGTGGATGCTGGAATCGAGTTGTTTTTAGAAGAATAAATAATTTTTGAAGATAAACCTGAATATGAACCACATCCCAGAATTAAATTTCAATAACCACTTAAGGTCATTTGAAAAGATAAAGTGTTGGGATGTTTCCATTATATTTTGTTCCCTCTTCCACTACTTCATTAAAACATCAAAATCAAGGAAGGGTACTTAAAGATATCTGATTTTGGGAGCTTCTATAAGTTTTTTGAGTTGAGTAAGATAAGATAAAAATCATTTTATTGGATCATGAGTAATAAACCACACCCACCTTCGAATTGTGGATGGTCAACTGGAACTGCCTAACCAGGGGAAGTGATATCCTAGTACCCACTTGGGGGTTCAAAAATAGTATCCTTTCCATTAACCTTATTTTTATTTTCCATTCATTTTTTTCAATATTTTTTTTATTTTTTATTTCTTATTTTTTTATAGGGTCCCAAGTTGTAACTTTTAGGAGGCTAGTTCAAGGCTACTGCTCCTCAATAAAAACTAGGTTGTGTCTTTCCATCCCACATGTATTTTTCATGTAATATATTCTTTATTTTAAATTATCATATAAAATATATAAAATTAAGAAAATTTTAAAAATATGGGGGGGGGGAGGGGTAGGATCATCCTTGTTTAGTTTAGGATTTTTTTGTGTTTTATTTTCAAATTTTGTTTTTAGTTTTTATTTGAAATTTTGTGTGTTTTCTTTCTAAATTTTGTGTGTTTTATTTAAAATTTTGTTTTAAAAAAACCTTTTGATCTTCAAATAATTTAACTTTTTGAATTGAAAACTATTGTTGATGAAAGGAACCAAGTCAATTTATGGAACTAAATTTAAATAATTTCTGAAATGTGTTGTGTTCTAGATTTAAGTTGTGGAAATTCATGAAAAGAATATGACTTATGAATTCTATGCTATGAATTCTATCCAAAGTTGAATATAAACTACCCGTGAGGATTCTAAACCATTTTATTTGTCTTCTTTACATTCACCCAACTTCTTGAGTGAACCAAAGAATGCTTGTTTTAACTAGAACTTTATAATTTTCTTTCAAAACCTACAAGATTTAAGGAACTTGTGTTAAAAATGATTGAAGCAATTCATTTGTGCTTCAAAGACCCCTTTTTGTGATAATCCTTTTTATTTTCAACTACCTTTTATATTTAAACCTTATGATCCTTTAATAGACATGAATTTCCTATTAGTTAGCCTCATTATAAGCTAGTTTCCCTATTCAACCTTCTCTTGAAGTACATTGCAAGATTTTAGTAAACATTAAGTGAGGGGGAGCTTCTTTCTGGTGTGATACATCATTTGGTGCTACTTTGGGTGGAAAATAAAATTATGAAGAGATGTTTTTTCTTCTCAAAATTTTATTCTATTGAAAAATGTTCCTTTATAAGTCATTCAAGGAAATGAGAGCTGTGTCTTTCTAGAGTTTCCAAAGAAAGAAATTTGTGTCTATCTATAGATTTGAAGAAGAAAAAAAAAGATTATAAATTTTATTTTTTCTACTGAAATGTTGATGATGTGGGATATCCATGATTTAAATTTTGAAGTAGTTTTGGATCTTATTTTATTCCAATAATAAATAAGATAATACCATGCATAAGTGAAAACTAGATTCATACAATCTTGCTTCAACAAAGATCCAAACCATCTTTTTCAGCTTAAGAATTTTTAACATTTGAAACCCAGCAACCTTAAAACCTCAGAAAATCTATTTCTAAGTTCTCATGATGGATAAAATTCTTTGACTCAATTGGATGGAGATTTTGAAAATTTTGAAGCCTATGGTGACCCATAAATTTATTTGGATGAGAAAATATTTGTTTAAAATCAAAACCAAGTGATGAGAGAAAACAAAAGGTGAGGTAAGAATCCTTGTGCATTGAAGAATGAATGAAATGAGAATAAAATAAATGAACATAATTGAGAATTTGGAAATTATGTCATTGAAGATGCATGATATGTTGGGTGCCTTGATTTTAAGATTGTGAATTTTATTGACACATGTTTTTAATTTTCATTGTCAATTTATTTTGAGTGCTCACTTGTCCTAGAGTCAAACTTCTATGTGTGTGAGAATTTATAAAGCTTGTGTTTTCATTATTTTTAATATGTATTTCAGTGATTTAATCCCTAAATTTTTTTCCTTTTATGTGGGATTTCTTAAATTTTGTATTTTTTATGAGTCTTGAGCTTAATTGTGAGAATGTCATATTTTTTGAAATTTTAAATTTTTTTATCACTTTAGTATTTTAGGTATAGCTTTTTAAATATGCATCTAATTGTCAAAATTCAGTTTTTAAGGATCCCTTGTATCACGGTATTAATATGTTCCAACTGGACCAAGTGTTTAATCGACCATTTTGAGTCCCAAAAAATCACAAAATTTGGAAAATAATTTTTTGAATAGAATTGAAACACCTTCAATAAATGAGGTATAACTATTCCTACAGGTTTCATAATGAATTAATTTTAGATGGAAAAGAAAAATAATTTTGAGGTTCATCTCCATAATGAATACTAATATTTAATTATATTATTAATATGGTCAGTGAGAATGTACAATTGGGGGAAGTTGAAGAGTCACTTCAGTTATAAAATGTTATTTCAGTATTTCGACTATGAACTTTTCATCACTTGTAAAAAATCTCTCAAAATTCGTGGATGGAAATAAAATAATCATTCCAATAACATTTATCAGGATGTTTTCCATTATTTAGCTTGGATGAGGTCCAAAATCATGACAACTTTAAACAGATAGAAACTGGAAAGAACATTTTCCACCCCTTTTACTATATATTCTCAACACCCCATCCATTTTAGAGGATGGTTAGATTGAGGGATTGGGATGTACTAGAGTGGATTAGTTGGAGAAGTGGAGTATTCCATGAAGTAATAAATCCATGAAGGTTTGAACTCCATGTGGTGGTGGGCATCTAAGATCCAAAGGTGTTTCTATTTTGAGTTTGTGCTTTTAACTGTAAACTCCTTTCTTTTAAATTATCTTGTAATTTGTTTTCTTGATTGAAGGAGGTATCTTTCTCACATATTCATAATTTCTTCTATTTTGTTCTGGATTTTTTATCAACATATGAATCTAAAATATTTTTCTTTTTTTTAAACTTATTTGGGTATGTTCTCCCCATTGATCATAATAAGTTCAATTAGTTTCAATTGTTTGAAGGAATTTGGATAATTGGATCACTATCGTAAGTGGATAAAAAACATATTTTAGGTATCGATATGGTTTCTAGGTAATATAGGTGTATACTTTTAGGTATTTAGTTATACATTAGATAATTTAATTTGAATACATTTATAGAAAATGATAAAGGGAGTGTTTAAGGATCGAAGCTTATCCACTCCTGCCGCCCTTATCTAGTCTTTTTCGGTCCAAATTTCTTCTGATTTATAATATATAATTGTAATATATAATTGTATTATGATTTATTATAATTTAACTTAGTTTAAATAATTTCATTCCCTAATTTTAGTTTTTAAATTAAAAAAAAAAATTAACAAAGGGACTGTTTGATAGTTTAGTATGAAACCTCCTCGTGAGATAATCTCATGGTCACCACTGTGCAGAATTTTTAAGGAGAAATTATTGATTAGGGTTTCACTACAAAATCACGAGCATCAGTGTCCTATTGGGTATGTATATACTCACCCCTTAAATGGAATTTACCACATGTTCCATATCTTATATAGATGACATGTAGATTAACAGTGACCATGATGGACCTTATATTGGTAGGGCGTAGCAGTACATAGTGGTGTTGACCCTTTTTGGTGGCCGGACTTTGGGGTTTTGAGATGGGTTCTCCCCTACTTTACTTCTTTACAATTACTTTTAGTTTGGTTTTCCCCTGTATTTCTGGTTAGGTGTGTATTTTTCAGCTTATACTTCTGTATACCTTATTGTACTTTGATATGTATCTTAGAGGTTGTTTCATGAATTGTTTACACTCTAATGTTTATTGATTTCTTATATATCTACATAGTTACATGGAGTTGTGTTTGTGTATGAGTATAGGGACCTTAGGATAAGGCCTCCCATTTTAGTGATATTTATTCTCAACATTTGTCGCAAGGCCCTAGCCTATTGAATAAGCTTGAAGCATATATCCAATGTCTGAATTGTTCTCTCTGACTATCCATCATATTGAGGATGAAAGTTTATACTAAAATTTAATTCAGTGTCCAAAAGACTTCTCAATTCTTTTCTAGAAATTTGAGGATGAAACGTAACCCAATCCGAAACTCTCTCACATGGATGAGACAGGTTGGTTATGAGACCTCAAACACGCCTCCATGTAGGCATTGGTGGATGCAAGGCTTCTATGCCCAGTACTACGGATGGTCCTACTAGTTTGGGACAAGTGGGTGTGGATTCTGAATCATAGGATAACCCCTTAGTGGAAGATTTATTCCATAGGCTGAGAAAGGTCCTTAAACCCCAACAGTCTGTGGAGATCCCCTTGGAGGAAAGGATTCTGGAGATGGTAGGATCTTTGGAACCTATGTTACTTGAGGGCCCCTAGGGTGGAAGTGGCCTTGATGAGGGAGGTCACAAACTGGGTGCCTCATATGCTGAAGTGGTGTGTGTAGGGAGTGATACTGATGAAAAATCAGAAGCAGATAGGGTACCAAGGGAGGATAATATAAGATGTATTTCCTTAAGTATTGGTTCAGAGTGTGAGGTCGTGACCAGGGTAAGTCCCAGGAGGGAAGTTGCAACTATTGTGCTGGGAAATCATTTTTCATAGCTGTCGAATGAGCTCCTGGTGCCAGAGGATGGTTCGTCTAGGGAATCCATGGATGGAATGAAGGTTTCTGAAAATGATTTCAGTGATGGTTGTTCTAAATACTCTATAGGAGAATCAGAGGAGAAGGTTCCAGGTGATCATCTCCCAAGACCTAGGAGGAGAAAGAGTAAGAGGGATAACCATAAAGAGAGGAAGGATTACTCTTACCTGCCTCTACCGATGGAGACTCAATCAACAAAGAATATGAAAGATAAGAAAATGGAAAATGATACCCAGTCTCTCTCCAAGGATGCTTTATAGTGGAGGAATCTACTAGTTAGTGATCACCATTCCTCCATGCCATCTTTCCAGTAGTGGGATTCTAATGCTATGCCCAAACAACCTTTGGAATTTCTCATGAGTTTGGAAGAGGTTATTTTTGAAACTATTCTGAAAATTAATGCTCCTAAAAAAGAGGATGAAATAATGATGGAAAGGGATCTTATGGTGACTCCTAATGAGGAGTAGGGAACTTGGATTGATAGGAATGATTTGATTTTAATAAGGTATTCAATAAGGGGAAGATTAGTATTGAGGAATACACCCAATCACAGGACAAGCTGTCATTAGGGTTCTAGGATATTCTGATGGAGGAACCCAACACTCAAGTAAACACGATCTTTTGGAAACTATTTAGAGAGATTAAGAGTGGTAGGATGAAATTTTACTTTAATGGCTCAATTATTTACTTTTGTGTGTGACCTAATGGTTTCTCACATTTTCCTTAAAAGTGTTTGATAATAAAAATTTAATTTTGAGTGTGAGGTTTATTAATTAATTAATCAATTAAATTAACACCACATCAACCTATTTCGACACCATGTAGGAATTTCTCTGATCATGTCTCACAACCATGCCAACCATAACCATATATCGATGTTATAAACCACACAAACCTAGGTCAATCTAGCTATATAATAATTTCAGTAATAAATTAGGGTTGAGCCTGATATATAAGAATTTTCGCATGTATGAGGGCCAAGCCTAGTATATAAGTATTTTAGTATGTATCAGGGCCAAGACCGATATATAATCATTTCATCATGTATTAGGGCCAAACCCGATATATAATCATTTCATCATGTATTAGGGATAATCCCAATAGATAAGTATTTCAGCAATAAACCACAATGAGTCATAATAGCAAGGATATCACAATATCACGTCATAAGGCTCAATGGTTAATTATGAAAATTACCATTTATATTTTAATTTCATATTTTGTTTATCATTTGGTTATAAACCAACATATGTCATTCATCTCAATAATCAAGACAAGCCATGGTGAATCTATATCAAACAGTCACCCAAAACACATGTCATCCTAAACGAAATTTAAGTCATTAGTCATATCATTTATAATCAAGGGTTTTCTCACTTGAATGGTATCCACAAGACATATTAATAATAATTGAATCCAAGGCATTATAATGAATAATCCAATTCATAATTTAATTAATTTAGGTTCAAGTTATATTGTAGAAATTGAAATATTTCACATACTTTGCAATTAAAGAGACCATAAGGTTAAGGTTTAGACTCCAACCTTTAACCAGTGATTGAAAAATGATTCCAGCAGGATTTTCCAATGATAACGAAGGTGAAAAGGATCACAAGAATGATCCTAGATCACAATCAATCAAGATAAAAACTAAAAATTAACAATATCAAGATATTATACTACAATTGTGAGAGAACAAAGGGAGGGAAGGTAAAACCTAAAAAAATGACTCACCAGGGATCGATTGCACAAAAAGGATGTCCTAAAGGGATGGAAAAGCTCTAAGATTTCCTAGAATCCATCTTATATCGAGATAACCAAGGCTGCACTGAAGGAATGAGGAAGTATCAAATGCATGACACACTTAAAACCGCTGCTGCGGATAATTACACTGTGTGTAATACATTTACACATCATGTATTCCTTTTAAAAGGGATGTGTCAAAAAATCCACCACCTTAGATTATTTTTAACTCTTCTTGACCTTTACAAAACATGAATGGTTTACACAACATGTAACCATTTCACACCCTATACTGGTTTCATGACCTATTTCTGGATGAATTTACATGCCGTATAGTACCTTTACACGACATGTAAATCCCTTGTAGATAGATTTCATTCCAATTTTAACAAAAGGATCCCAACCACCTTCAAATATGTCCAAAGCATAGAAAACCTTTGTAAACCCATCTAACATGTTTATATTCTAAATACATTAATTCAAACACACATCCCCAAACATTAGGTTATTTTCCCCAACAAAGGCTCTCTGTCTCCGAACAAGACTCAGCCACCATGGCTCAAATGAAAAACTTAAAGAGGGACATACCTAGAAAAATATGGGATCTTACAACTTCCCCACCATATAATAGCTCATCCCTAAGATACTTTGAGCATCACTATGGGGTCTCAGTGAACTAGTCTGGCTTCTATGCTTGAATATATGACTCCATCTCCCAAGTCTCCTCTTGAAAATGACCATGATGCCACTGCACTCGAACCAATGGTATCACCCTACCCTACAAATACTTCTCACTATAGTCCAAAATTAGTATTGGATGTTTATCAATGGAGGATTTAGCACTAATCTTGATGTATTCTACGTCTATCACAATTCGTAGTTCCATGGAAGGGCTAATCAGTACACCATTGGACTGACCATATCCACTATCTCAAACAACCCAACAAAACTAGGTACAAGATTTCCCTATTTCCCAATATGACATTGCCCCAAACTAAGTGACACCCAAAGGAAAATACAATAACTAAGCTTAAACTCCAAAGGTCATCTCCAATGGCCAGCATAGGATTTCAACCTTCTCTTCATGGTCATTAACCACTTCTTGATAAACTAAACCTACTCAAAAGTCTCATGCACAAGACTAAGCCTAACAAGCGTTGACTCACCTACCTCCAACCAATATAGAGGTGAATGAAACGACCTACCATAAAAAGCCTCGAAATAAACCATTTGGATCATTTCTTGGAAGCTATTATTATATGAAAACTCCACGAGTTATGTATGATTCTCCAATAAACCACCAAAATCCAAAACACAGGCTCGTTACATATCCTCCAAAACCTAAATAGTCTGCTTAGATTGACTGTCAGTCTTAGGATGATAGGCTATACTCAAAGGAACCATTTATCCCAAATCCTTCTAAAGACCCTTTTAAAACCATGATGTGAATTGGGGATCTTCGTCTGGAATGATACTCCCCAGAACACTGTATAGCTGAATTAACTCACGCATATAAATACTATCTAGATCATAACCTATGAATGTCTCCCTAATAGGAAATAACTGGGATACCTTCATAAATCAATCCACAATAACCCATACTACATCATTATTACAGGTTGTCCTGGGTAATCCTGTCAAAAAATTCATATTGAAATCATCCCATTTCCACTCTAGACTGGGAAAAGACTGCAAAATCCTAGCTAGCCTCTGATGCTCAACTTTTACTTGACGATAAGTGAAATATCTATCCATGAATCTTGCTACCACCTTCTTCATTCATAACCACTAGTATTTTCTATGGATATAAAAATATATCTTTGTCAAACAAGGATGTATCGCCCATTAAGAAGAATGAAACTATCTCATTATCTCCTCATGCAAGCCTGTTGGAACCCATAATCGGTCATAGAAAAGAAGATAATTGTGAATACTAAGAGACCATCCCGATAATGTCTCCCCACCATATAAACTATCTCTCATAAATATGTCCGTTGGATGAGATAACTACTCGGTCTTTATCCGGTCCAAAATCCTGGGTATAACAGATGTCAAAGTCAAAGCTACTCATCCCTGAGACTTCCAAACATCTAGATGAATGTCTATATATAGTTCCATAATCCACTAATCATTGTAAGGATCCTTTACTTCCTCTTTCTACATCTTTCAGCTCAATTCATTGAAAATGATGTTTCCCTTTCCTAGTGTATGAAACAACTCAAAGTCAAAAGATTTTAGATACTCAACCCACCTACTATGCTGAAGGTTTAGGTCCTGCTGAGAAAAGATGTACCCGAGGCTCTTGTGGTCCATGTATACCACAAACTTCTCACCCAAGAGATAATGTCACCAGAATCTTAGGGATGTACCACCATGGATAACTCTAAATCATGAGTAGGGTAATTACTCTCATGTGGTCTCAGTTGTCTGGAGCCATAAGCAACCACTCGATCCTCATGCATCAGAACTTCCCCGAGTCCAACTCCAAATGCGTCATAGTACATGAAAGATTCTTTACCCATCACTGGTAAAGCGAGGATAGGTGCTAAGGTCAGCCTACCCTTCAACTCCTAAAAATATCTCTCGTAATCATTCGACCATAGAAACTTCACCAATTTCCTAGTCAGATCAGACATTAGTGATTCAAGATGGGAGAAATCTTAGATAAAAGACTGATAATAAATTTATAAACCTAGAAAGCTCTGAATCTCGAAGATATTCTTAGACTGATCAAAAGATACCACTATTGAAACCTTGTTTGGGTCCACTTACATTCCTGAAACTAGGATAACATGGACCAATAAGTGAATTTTATCAAACCAAAAACTGTATTTGGTTATCTTTGCGTAAATCCGATGCTCTCTTAATGTATTCAAGATGATTTCAATATGTTGGTCATGATCATATAATGATTGGGAGTAAACTAAGATATATTTGAAAAAAACCACCATGAATTGGTCTATGAAAGAATGTAAGATCCTATTCATTAAGGCTATGAATACCTCAAGTGCGTCAGTCAAACCAAACGACATCACTACGAACTCATACGATCTATACATGCTTCTAAAATCAGTCTGAGGATGTATGATGGTATCACCCTCAACTGGTGGTATCTAGACCTCAAATTGATCTTGGATAAGATCTGAGAATGTATAATATGATCAAAGATATCATGAATATGCAAAAGAGGATACCAGTTCTTGACTTTCATCTGGTTCAATCTCTGATAATCCACACATAGGCATAAAGAACAATCAACCTTCTCAGAAAAGATAATTAGAGTAACCCATGGAGATGTACTATTCTATATAAAATCTTTAGTTTATAGATCTTCCAAATGAACTTTTATCTCCCAAAGCTCCACTGGTTCCATTCTATAAGTTTGGATAGAAGATAGCTCTTCTCTCGACACCAACTAGATTATGAACTCGATCTATCATGTAACATCCCAGGTAAATTATAGAATAAGACATTTTCAAATCTATTAATATTTAAGAATCAAATATTAATTTTACTTTAAAGGGGATGCTATGTCCAATAGTGTACTCATAACATAATAACAGGTTTCTCTGAAATATTATGTTGCACACAAGATCGAGTTATACCAAAAAATAATATATTATTATTACTATTATTTTAAATGGTAGTAATCACCTAGAATTTTTATTGGAATGAATGAACAGAACTAACTGTATTATATTTATATATGTTTATTAAATATTTTTACTTTCTTCCAACAAATTCTATAGGCTTAAAATGAGAATAAATCCAATTTTAAGCATAAAATACTCTAATATTTTTAAAAGTAGTTTTACCGCCTTTTGACAGTGAACCCTTTTAAATATAGTTTTTTTTCACTTTTATATATTATATTTGAAAAAATAAAATTCTTATTTGGAATCGGTACATCATAATTTACTTTGGTTGAATTTTTGTATTTTTTTTGATAAAATTCATTTTTAATGAATAGTAAAAAATGTTGCATTTTAATTCAAAACTAATTTTTCATCTAATTTATTTATATAGTTAGATTGTAATTTTAATTGGTTTTAAAAATTAATTAGATGAATTTTTATCATTTAATCCAATGAATTTAATTTTAAGCAATTTTATATTGAAATTGAATAGAAAAACTATGTGAACTTTTGAACGTTTTACTTAAAAAACCCGTTTTCTCATTCCAACAACAGGATTAATTTTAAATTTAACTTTTCTAATTCTGTGAATTGAATTTTAAAAAATTAATAGACATGGTTGTAATCATTATGAAAAATTCGGTCCAATAGGATCAAAATAATTTTTGGTGAATATTAACTTTAGTATTTTATTTACCAAGATTAAAGGTAAATTGTGTTAGGTCGGACAGGGTAATGGCAGATGGTCTAGAGGGGGGGTGTGGGGGTAAATAGACCAAATTAAAAATTTTAATTAAATGAATTAATTAATTAAATTAATTATCAAAGTTAATTATTAAGGTTAATAAGCAGCGGAAAAAGTAAATAACGCAAGGATGTATTTTTATAGTAGTTCGGTCCAAAGTGGGCCTACTCTACTCTTATACCTATCTACTCAGTAAGAGATACGTGTGCACTAAAAATGTTTTTTAAAGGGGAATCATAACCCAATTACAAAATCCTTTTCTAGTGGAGGGATAAACAAGACACTGACTTTTGTGTGGGGAGTCACAACCCTTACAACCTGACTTTAGATACTGGGAGTCACAACCCAAACAGTCTTGACTTTAGATACAGGGAGTCACAACCATAAGATCCTAACTTTAGAATCCGGGAGTCACAACCCAAGGAAAAATAATAACAAATAATTCTTTTTTGTGCAAAAGCATAAACAGAAAAAATAAGAGTGCGTGTGAGAGATGGGAAGTAGTGTTACAGACTCAGAACCAGATGAAAGAGAAGATAAAAATTAAAGCACAGGTACTAGTTCTTGAGGTTTAGATCAACACGTCTCGTTAATGCAATTGTAGTCGAAGCAGAATTAATTTGGCACTTGAGAGAACGAGCAGGTGGTGAAGCAGAGTATCACAGGACGTTGCAAATGCACAACATGTTCAAAGTTCACAACACTTTCTCTTTTTATTATGTTGTTATTTTTTCCTACAAGAGAGAATGATATATATAGAGAATAAAAATATATAGCAGGTGCAGTAGCTCCGCTTCCTTAGGATATTCAAAATTAATTAAGTTAAGAGCTCCTATAAATATCTCCATGAAAATAGCAGCACCGTTGCTTCTTTATTCCCGTAGAATAAATATCTAATAAAGGAATTCAAAATATTTTGAATAAGTATTCCAATAAAATCTCCAAAATAATAAAAGCATTGAATGGTTTAAAACATAATTTTAAAACCATTTAAAATGATTTAAACATAGTCAAAACAGTTCCTGAAAACTAGCAGCAGATTCTGAAATTAAATTCAAACATTTGAATTTAAACAATCTTGAAACGTCCAAATTTATTTTTAAAAGACGTTGAAAAAATTTATTAATTTTTCTCTCTAAATATAGCACCAAAAATATTAAGAACTCTTTGATTATTATCCTTATATTTAATGAGGTTTTTTCACAAAAAAAAAACGTTAAAAAATAATCCATATATTTGCAGAAAATCAATTTTTAAAAAATTGCACGGAATGAAAAGTAACTTCGGAGTGAACAGTAACTTCGGAGTGAACAGTAACTTTGGAGTGAACAGTAACTTCGAATGAATAGTAATTTAGGGTATGAACAGTAACATAGGATATGAACAGTAATGTAGGGTATGAACGGTAACGTAGGGTATGAACAGTAAACCATACTTTTGTGAGACAAAAAATGAACCATACTTTTGAGATAAAAATGAACCATACTTTTGAGATAAAAATGAACCATACTTTTGAGATAAAAATTAACCATACTTTTGAGATAAAAATGAACCATACTTTTGAGATAAAAAAGAACCATACTTTTGAGATAAAAATGAACCATACTTTTGAGATAAAAATGAACCATACTTTTGAGATAAAAATGAACCATAATTTTGAGATAAAAAATGAACCATACTTTTGAGATAAAAATGAACCATACTTTTGAGATAAAAATGAACCATACTTTTGATATAAAAATGAACCATACTTTTGAGATAAAAATGAACCATACTTTTTGAGAGAGAAAAAAGAACCATACTTTTGTAAAAAATTGAACAATACTTTTGTCAAAAAATATGGACAAAATATTTTGACAAACTGACACTATTTTTTAAGGGATCTTAACAACAGATTCATACTTTGGTCAAAACTAATTATTTTTAGACAAAGTTATTATATTTCCAAAAAAAAAATAATCAATTAAAACCGACATCTACAGATCTATAAATCATTAAAAAACAGAAGCAAAACGATTCTGGAAAAACTGCTACTAAAAAACAGTTCAGCATAACTTCATGTAATTAAAAGTCCATTAAAAAGATATTTTTAGACTTTGATGTAAAATAATTAAGTCAATATAAAGATTTTATATTTCCATAGAATCAAGTTTCATGCAAATCGGATAACTGTAGAAGTTGCAGTAAAATAAATACTAAAATGTTTTAAAAAAGTGAAATGTAGAGTTTTTAAAACCATAGTAGAAACTTCATTGAATTTTTTGAGAAATAGATAAGCATTTTCAAACTTCCTCATTAAAAAATAAAATATATATAAATATCTTATCTTTCCAACGTGATAAGAATCACAAAAATCCAAATAACATAAATTAAGATATCATCAAAATACAGAATAAAAGTAATCAAACAAAATCATATGAAATCAAATTAAAGGAAATATGCACATGCACAAACAATCTCCCCCCTTTTTGTTTGATTACAAAAAAAAAACATTTAAACCATAAATTATTTTTTTACAAAAAGGGGGAGAAGTTTTGTAGAGGTTTGGGGAGAAATAATTTGGTTTTAAAATGATTAAAACCAAATTATTTCTCCCCAAACCTCTCCAAAACTTCTCCCCCTTTTTGTAAATAAACAAAAAGTAAAAACATGATCCCCCTAAACAAATGCAACAAATAAAATTTAAAATTACAACATACCAAAAGAAAATTTAATTTTCTAAAACTGAGAAGAGTCTAAAGGCTCTGTAAAAATATCTGCAAGCTGATTTTCAGAAGGGATATATTCTAAAACAATATCACCTTTATTCACATGATCTCGAATAAAATGAAATCTAAGATCAATATGTTTTGTTCTAGAATGTTGTAAGGGGTTTTTAGAAATAGAAATTGCATATGTATTATCACAATAAATAGGTAGTTTATCAAGATAAACACCAAAATCACATAAAGTTTTCTTAATCCATAAACTTTGAGCACAACTACTAGCAGCAG
Organism: Viscum album; assembly: GCA_963277665.1. Taxonomy (NCBI): domain Eukaryota; kingdom Viridiplantae; phylum Streptophyta; class Magnoliopsida; order Santalales; family Viscaceae; genus Viscum; species Viscum album. The sequence continues at coordinate 351,724,350 of OY728140.1, forward strand.
AGATATACTCAGATTCTGCAGTAGATAAAGCAACAGATAATTGTTTCTTAGATGACCATGAAATTAAACATTTTCCCAAAAAATGACACATACCTGATGCGCTTTTTCTGTCAATTTTACAACCTCTATAATCAGAATCAAAATAAGATGTTAAATCAAAACAGTTATATTTTGGATAAAATAAACCGGAATCAACAGTTCCTTTAACGTATCTAATTATTCTTTTTACATCTTTAATATGACTTTCTTTAGGATCAGCTTGAAATCTAACACATAAACAAACACTAAAAATGATATTAGGTCTAGATGTAGTTAAATATAACAAGCTACCTATCATACCTCTATAAACTGTAAAATAAACTGATTTACCAGATGCATCACTATCTAATTTACAATTAGTACCCATAGGAGTTTTCATGGATTTAGAGGAATCAAGACCAAATTGTTTAACTAAATATTTAGCATACTTAGATTGATTAAGAAAAATTCCATCTTTCCTTTGAGAAATTTGAAGTCCAAGAAGGAACTTTAATTCTACCATTAAACTCATGTCAAATTCAGAAGACATCAATAAAAAAAAATCATTACAAAGTATTTCACTAGATGATCCAAAAAATATATCATCAACATAGATATGAACAATTAAAATATCATAAGAAGATCTTTTAATAAAAAGTGTTGGATCAAAATTGCCTTTCTTGAAACCATTTTTTAATAAAAATAAAGAAAGTCTTTCATACCAAGCATGAGGTTCTAGTTTGAGACCGTATAAAGCTTTAGATAATTTAAAAACATGGTTGGGAAATTTTTCATTTTTGAAACCAGGGGGTTGAGAAACATAAACTTCTTCAGTAATAAAACCATTTAAGAAAGCACTTTTTACATCCATTTGATATAATTTAAAACCTTGAAAACACGCAAAAGCTAACAAAATTCTAATTGCCTCTAACCTGGAAATAGGTGCAAATGAATCTTCAAAGTCTATACCTTCTTATTGAGAGTATCCTTGAGCAACAAGTCTGGATTTGTTTTTGACAATCTGTCTAGATTCATCCAACTTGTTTCTAAAGATCCACTTAGTTCCAATTACATGCTTATCTTTAGGCAATTCTAATAAAGTCCAAACATTATTTCTAACAAATTGATTTAATTAATCTTGCATAGCAACAATCCAGTTTTCATATTTTAAAGCATCATTAATATCAACAGGAACAAAAACAGAAATAAAAGTAGAATTGGCACAATAATTTAAAATAGAATTTCTGGTTTTGACACCAGAATCAACATTGCCAATTAAATTTTCCACATGATGATCTTTGTGAATCTTCCATGATCTTGGATCAGGTTGAAAAGGAGTATGCTCCCCCTCAATTAACTCATTCTTATCTTGAGGAATATCTTCACCAAAATTAAAATCTCTAAACTCATCATCAATAACATTAGAATCAGAATTTATTTTAACATTATTTTCATCAAACATAACATGAAAAAATTCTTCAATAACCATCGTTCTTTTATTATAAACTCTATAAGATTTACTATTATTAGAATAACCAAGAAAAATACCTTCATCACTTTTAGCATCAAATTTATCTAAATTATCCTTTGAATTTAAAATAAACACTTTTGTAGCCAAAAACTCTAAAATAACCAACTTTAGGTTTTTTATTTTTGAATAATTCATAAGGAGTTTTCTTTAGAAAAGGTCTAATAAGAATTCTATTTGAAATAAAACATGCAGTAAAAACAGCCTCAACCCAAAAATATCTAGGCAAATTACATTCACTTAACATAGTTCGAGACATTTCAATAAGAGTTCTATTTTTCCGTTCTACAACACCATTTTGTTGTGGTGTTCTAGGTGAAGAGAAATTATGAAAATATCCATTCATTTCACAGAATTTTTCAAAATCTAAATTATGAAATTCACCTCCTTTATCACTACGAGTAGAAATAATCACACAACCTTTTTCATTTTGAACTAATTTATAGAAAGTAGTGAATTTAGATAAAGTATCATTTTTATGAGCTAGATAATATACCCATGTAAATCTACTATAATCATCAACAATAACAAAAGTATATTTCTTTCCACCGAGGCTAGAAATTTGAGTTGGACTCAATAAATCAAGATGTACTAATTGTAAAGGCTTATTAGTACTTATCTGATTGATAGGTCTAAAATAAATTTTGTGTTGCTTTCCTTTCATGCAAGCGTCACAAACATGAAGTTGTTATTACTTTAAATAAGGAAGCTGTAAAACATTCTCATGATTTGAGAGATTATGCAACATTCTGAAATTAACATGACCTAAATGTCGGTGCAAAAGGATGCAGTCATTCTGTATAGCATTCAAACACTTTACATGTTGAATAGTTAGTTCAACAAAATCAATAGTATAAATATTATCTTTTCGATTAGAATAAAATAATAAAGAATCATCTTTAAAAACTAAACATTTATCATTTTGAAATTTAACTTCCATTCCATTATCACATAATTGTGATATACTAATTAAATTATGTTTTAAACCTTCAACATATAAAAATTTTGAAATAAAAGTAGAATTTGAAATACTAACTTTACCAAAACCTTTTACTTTGCCTTTGGAATTGTCTCCAAAAGTAACAGTGCCTCCATCACATGTGTTGTATGAGGTAAACTTTGATGGGTCTCTGGTCATATGCCTAGAGCATCCACTGTCCATGTACCATATGTCGTTCTTGAGACATCCAAGGCATTTTTACTACAAAAAATCAATTAATTGACAATTTTGGTACCCAAGCTACTTTGGGTCCAATAGGATTAGTAACAAATTTTTTAGGTACCCATACAAAATTTAAACAGGTATTGTAAGGTACTCTTGATAACAAGGATTTTGAAATATTACTTTTTGTAAATCCCAAAGATTGTTTAAATCTAAGTGAGTAGTCATTGGCATAATGACCATTCATGCCACATTTAAAACAAGTAACAGTTGAAGTACAACCATTTTTACTTTTAACAAAACAGGTTTTATACATTTGAGGTAATCTTTTATCATAACCAAAACCATATTTATTTTTATCAGTTTTAGTCAAAGACATCATCTCATGATATTTTTCACGACCTTGAATAAAAGCAGATAAATTTTGTTTAAGACATTCAACTTCCTTTTTCAATTTCTCATTCAAATCTTGAGAACTTTTCAAATTATCATAAACTGTTGAATGAGAAGCAGAAGCAGTGTTTATTAAATTTTTATTTTCTTTCAAAATTAATTTATTTTCAGAAATAAGTTTTTCATTATCTTCTTTAATTTTATTATATAAATCAGCAGCTTTGAAAATAACTTTTCTTAATCTTTCAATTTCTTTATTTAATTCAAAAACATTGTGGTTATCAGATTCATACTCAGAATCAAAACATTCAGAATAATAACTAGAATTACAAACCTTATCTAGTGATGCCATGAAACACAAGTTAGAAGATTCTTTATTATTTCCAGATTGTTCACTAGAATCAGATTCTTCAATACAACTCCAGCTGGTTGTCAATGCCTTTCTATCCTTCTTTTTGTATTTGTCTTTATTCTTTAGTTTAGGGCAATCGAGTTTGATATGACCTTTCTTCCTACACTCATAACAAGTTACATCTTAAGAATTGTAATTTGTATCACCTTTCTTATCTCCCTTATATTTTTCTTTTTGGGGGTTTCTACTAAACTGGTTTTTGAATCCTTTATTTTTCATTCTTTTGAAGACTCTATTTACAATCTAAGCCATGTCTTCCTTTTCAATATCCTGTAGATCAGAATCAAAAGAGTCATTAGAAATAACATTTACAGACTTAAATGCAACACCTTTTCTTTTTTTTTTGTCTCCTCATCAGCTATGTTCTTCAGTTCCAGTTCATATTGGAGTAGTGATCTAATCAATTCATTAAGTGTGTACTCTTTGAAGTTCTTTCTTTCATCAATGGCAACCTTCTTTTCATTCCATTTCTTTGGTAATGCTCGCAGGACTCTTTCAACAAGTATAGGATTTTCTAGAGATTCTCCAAGTGAATTCATTCCATTCACAATGCTTGTGAATCTATGGATCATTTGGTTTATAGTTTCATCTTCACCCATCTTGAAGTCTTGATACTCATCATGAAGCATTCCAATCTTGGTTCAGATCAATTTGTCAGAGCCAAGGTGAGTAACTTGCAGAATCTTCCAAATCTCATGAGCTGTCTTGCATGCAGACACATGACTAAAAACACTTCTGTTAATAGAACAATATAAAATATTAATGACTTTGTAATTTAAGACATATCTAGTAGCATCAATTCCTGTAAGAGTATCTGGATCAGCTTTAGGTAGTGTGTATTATTTTGACATGATAGACCAGTGCTCAATGCTCAACTGTTTGAGGTATGATTCCATTCAGGATCTCTAGTATCCATAATCATTTCCATCAAAATGTGGTGGCTTCTGAGGAATCCAAGCATCATTCGAGTTTACTCCTGCCATCTTATAAGATATTTATCCATATATTGTGAGGTATAGGAATAGGTTAGCACAATAAAATATAAAAGAAAAAAAATGATTGGATAAATTCCTGAAGGAACAACCAATGGTACCAATCTTTGGTATAATGAAATATAAAGATAGAGCAAAACTATTCTTAATAAGGTTAACCTATGATACCAATTGTTAGGTCGGACATGGTAATGACAGATGGTCTAGAGGGGGGGGGGTGAATAGACCGGATTAAAAATTTTAAATAAATGAATTGATTAATTAAATTAATTATCAAAGTTAATTATTAAGGTTAATAAGCAGTGGAAAAAGTAAATAACGCAAGGATGTTTTTTTATAGTAGTTCGGTCCAAAGTGGGAATACTCTACTCTTATACCTCTCTACTCAACGAGAGATACGTGTGCACTAAAAATGATTTTTAAAGGGGAATCATAACCCAATTACAAAATCCTTTTCTAGTGGAGGGATAACCAGGACACTGACTTTTGTGTGGGGAGTCACAACCCTTACAACCTGAATTTAGATACTGGGAGTCACAACCCAAACAGTCTTGACTTTAGATACAGGGAGTCACAACCCTAAGATCCTGACTTTAGAATCCGGGAGTCTCAACCTGAGGAAAAAGAATAACAAATAATGCTTTTGGGTGAAAAAGCATAAACAGAAAAAATAAGAGTGCGTGTGAAAGATGAGAAGTAGTGTTACAGACTCAGAACCAGATGAAAGAGAAGATAAAAATTAAAGCACATGTACTGGTTCTTGAGGTTTAGATCAAAACATCTCATCAATGCAATTTTAGTCGAAGCAGAATTAATTCAGCACTTGAGAGAATGAGCAGGTGGTGAAGTAGAGTATCACAGGATGTTGCAAATGCACAACAAGTTCAAAGTTCATAACACTTTCTCTTTTTATTGTGTTGTTATTTTTTCCTGCAAGAGAGAATGATATATATAGAGAATAAAAATATATAGTAGGTGCAGCAGCTCCACTTCCTTAGGGTATTCAAAATTAATTAAGTTAAGAGCTCCTATAAATATCTCCATGAAAATAGCACCACCATTGCTTCTTTATTCCCGTAGAATAAATATCTAATAAAGGAATTCAAAATATTATGAATAAGTCTTCCAATAAAATCTACAGAATAATAAAATAATTGAATGGTTTAAAACAGAATTTTAAAACCATTTAAAATGATTTAAACGTAGTCAAAACAGTTCCTGAAAACTAGCAACATATTCTGAAATTAAATTCAAACATTTGAATTTAAACAATCTTGAAACGTCCAAATTTATTTGTAAAATACGTTGAAAAAAATTATTAATTTTTCTCTCTAAATATAGCACCAAAAATATTAAAAACTCTTTGATTACGATCCTTATATTTAATGAGGTTTTTTCACAAAAAAAACCGTTAAAAAATAATCCATATATTTGCAGAAAATCAATTTTTAAAAAATTGCACAGAATGAACAGTAACTTCAGAATGAACAGTAACTTCAGAATGAACAGTAACTTCAAAGTGAACAGTAACTTCAAAGTGAACAGTAACTTCAGAGTGAACAGTAACTTCAGAGTGAACAGTAACTTCAGAGTGAATAGTAACTTTGAATGAATAGTAATGTTGGTTTCTCCCAAATTTACGCAAGTTTTAAGGGTCAAGCGGTCGCTTGCAGTGCAGCTTGGGTTGTCGAATCCTCAGAGACCTAAGAAGAACCTTTAGACACTCAATAAAAAGAGATGGATTTTTGGCTATGAAGTTGCCAACTTGGGTTGATTTTAGATGGTTTTTAAAGATCACTAAAAGACCTATGTGAATTCAAATTATGAGGAAATGAGTTGATCCCAGGTTATTGCTCGGGGTGGATTGAATGATTTTTTTTTACGATTTTAATTTCATTAACTCAAGAAGGATTCATGAAATGAATTCAAAATAACCTAATCACTTACTGATTAAACACCTTCACAACACATGCTAATCACCTATACACTTGTAGGATCATTTTCATGAGCACTCCAAGGTAAAGGATATAATTAGCACATCAAAGTGGGGTGAATAAATTCAATAAGGAAGAGGAAGAATAAAAATCATTGAATGAAAGAAACTCAATTAAAAGAAATTAATAACATTTAGAGAGTGAGAAATAACATTCATTCCTGCCCCTTTCTACTCCCTTGGATCAACCCATAAAAGAGCTAGCCCTCTATTGATGACAAGTTCTCAACAGAAGCGGAAAGTAGACTTACGAGGGTGGAATTGAAGAAGTAAAAACAACACAAATAACGATCACTCCACCGTTGTGTGAACAAAATCACAAGGTTTGGTGTGAAAAATTTCACACCGTGAGGCAACGGTATCAAGGTGATATGAATAATAACATAATAAGAGAATAAGAAGAACTTTTATTGAAGACTAAGGTGATTTGAACAACTTACATGAGATGGAAGAACATTACAAAGGCAAATTGGCATAATAACACTACAATGAAAAGAAAGCACCAAGATCCCAAAATCCTCCATCCCTACTTCCTTAAATAGGAATTTTGGAAGCCTTTGGATGAGCTCCCATCATCCCATGTTCCTTTAATTAATTTTGTTGGAGAAAGGTGGGTGGGCATTTAATGCATAAGAGACTTTTCAACTCTTGCCTCGAAGTTGCAGCCAACTTGCATACACCAGAAAGACGCGCCTAAAGGACCTTCTAGAAGGCCGAATTAGAGTGGTCCCTAGAATACTTAAATGACTCACCAGATGGGCCCTAACATCCTGTAAAACTTCAGCACAAAATAATACACCTTTCGCAAGATATGATATAATTAGTGGGATGTTTTTTCTGGGCCGCAGAATCTGGCCCAGAATTGAATCTTCAACTTGGGACGCCTTAATCACCACCCTTTAGGAAAAATTAGCACTGGATACAGAATAGGTATTTGTTTCTCTATATGTATTCAAGTCTCCCATGAATTTTGGGCTTCATTGGGCCTGTATTGTGGGCCCCACAGTCAGATCAGTGGGATGATATCCAATATTCCTTCTCCAGAATTGTTTCCTTTCTTCGCCAAAAATCCTCATCATCCTTTATGAATCCTCCATTGATCCCTGAATGAAAAATGTTCATATTTAAGTTTATATCCATTTTCAAAAATTAATAGAATGGATGTTCAAAATTAAAATCCACTAACTCAGGCCCATAAGATCAAAAATAAACATTTAATACCATTAAAATGTAATCAAAATATGTGTTTTTATTGGATAATCACACCCCCAACTTGAGTTTTGCTAGTCCCGAGAAAAATATATCTCACAAAAATGAAATTCGAATGATATTTTCCAAAAAACATTTTAATACACATTTCTCACCCAAAGATCACATACCAAACAATTATTAAATCCATCAAAATCATTTAAAACAAGCTATGTCCACAGGCATATCTCAAGCCCAATCCCATTCCTTTGTTCAAATTCATTGCCATATTTCATCCAAATTCAATTAAGCATGATGAAGTGTTGTGCGTCACAATAGACATGGGGGTTCATTTCCATTCGAGGGAGAAAAGATGGAAGCACTAGGAGCAATCAAATTTTAATAATAAGATGAGTACTCATTTTTTTTACTTTCTTTTCTTTTGTTTTTTTTTGCAATTTTGCCATGGTAATTGAAATTGAACTCAATCAAGTCAATCCATGTAGCAAGAATTTTCCGATGACTCCCAGGCTCAAAGACCTTAGGGCACCAAGTGAAGCTCACATACTCGGGCATCATCTCAAGTTAACTCAATCAAAAACAAATTCAAATTACCACAAATAGAGATAAAATGCCCAACTCTGGGCCAAAAAACTATGGAGTCACGATCCCCAAGTGCCGAAAGCCACACATTAGGTCAATTCATTTCTCTACACGCAATTGATTTTTTTTTGAAAACTCATGTTAAAATTAAAATGATCTCCAATCCTATGCTATTTATTATGGGTCCACAAGAACTCAAACTAAAACCCCACAATCTAGAGGACGTGCATTGTGTTTTTTTATTAAATGGATGAAAATATAACAGTGAAAAATCACATCGGACAACCACACTTTAGAATATCTATGAACATGAACATAAACTTGCATTAAAATTAGAATCAAGGCATGCAAAATTATTTGATATCCAATTTCAGAGTTTGGAATGTGTGTTGTCATGTTCAAGGTTAATGACATTTTTCCTTCCACACATTTTCATCACCCCCCCAACTTGGAATAACACTGTCCCTAGTGTTTAAAGAATTGAAACATAGAAGGGGCATGATAGAAGTTCAACAAAGACATTGAAAATGAAAATTATGGAATGAAGTCACCTCATGGTTGATGTTGAAAATGCATTCCCATGTCTCCCTTCAGTTCTGGTTTATCTCCCAATGGCTTGGACGGTTGTGACCAGCTTTTCCCAATGACCTATGACATGCCTTTAAATTTTTTTAATATATATATTTTTTTGTATTTTTTTAACCTGAAAAAAACGTACAAATAACATAAACTGATGATACATTGTCTTCTCTTAAATTTATGGGTAAGGTATTACTCAGGGATCACACCGCGTGACACAGATAAATACGGTGCTCCCCTTTCATACCCATCCTTACTCATAAAAGAAGAACAGGTCAACAATCTATTTTTTTTTAAAAATACCTAAAAAAATATAAAATAAAATAAACTGATGATACATTGTCTTGTTCATATTTTCTGGGTAAGGTATTACTCAGGGATCACACCGCGTGACATGGATGAATACGGTGCTCCCATTTCATACCCATCCTTACTCATAAAAGAAGAACAAGTCAACAGTCTATATATTTTTTTAAAATAACAAAATGAAGAAGAAGGAAACAAAAGATGATTCACAATGATTAGAAACATGAAAACCACGGGTTGCCTCCCGTGTAACGCTTTTGTTTAACGTTGTTATCCCGACATGGATCATAAATCTATCAATTTTTTCCTGGTTCATAGGTTGGCTTTGTTAACTCTACCTCTATTTCCTGTTTTTTGAATGATTCAATGAATGGTTTTAACCTATGACCATTGACCTTAAAAATGTTACCACTTGTGGGATCCTGAATCTCTACTGCCCCATGGGGGTACACATGATGCACTATGAAAGGACCTGACCATCTAGACCTTAACTTTCTCGGGTGTAAATGAAGTTTTGAACTATACAAGAGCACAGGTTTTCCCAGTTCAAATTGTTTGACTTTGACATTCCTAGATTGGTAGGCTTGAACTCTAGCTTTATTTATCCTTGAATTTTCATACGCCTCCATCCTAAGTTCCTCAAGTTCATTAAGATATAATTTCCTCTTTTCTTCAGCTAAAGAAATGTCGAAATTCATTTTTTTGATTGCCCAAAATGCCTTATGCTCAATTTCAACAGGTAAATGGCATGTTTTTCCATAAACCAACCTATATGGTGACATTCCTAGGATGGTTTTTAATGCTGTATGATATGCCCAAAGAGCATCCAAGAGTTTCTCAGACCAATCTTTCCTAGAGGGGTTGATAGTTTTCTCAAGAATTTTCTTAATCTCCCTATTTGCTAACTCAGCTTGACCATTGGTTTGAGGATGGTATGTAGTGGAAAATTTATGAGAAATTCCATACTTAGACATGAGTGAAGAGAATGGGCGATTACAGAAATGGGTTCCACGATCACTGATTATAGCCCTCAGAACTCCAAATCTAGAAAAGATATGATCTTTTAGGAACCAGATCACAACTTGATGATCATTAGTCTTGGTGGGAATGGCTTCAACCCATTTTGAGACATAATCAACAGATAAGAGGATGTAGAGGTATCCCTTAGAGTTTGGAAAGGGTCCCATGAAATAAATTCCCCAATAATCAAAGATTTCAACGACCAGAATGGGAGTGAGGGGCATTTGATTCCTTTTGGAAATGGATCCTAATTGCTGACACTGAGGACAAATTTTACAGAATTCGAAGGAATCCTTAGTGAGGTTCGGCCAGTAGAAACCACTTTGGAGGACCTTTGCAGTGGTTTTATTTTTAGAAAAGTGGCCTCCACATGCCTCTCCATGACAAAATTTTAGAATAGACTCTTGTTCAGACTCGAGAACACATCTCCTGATGATTTGATCAGGACAGAACATGAAGAGGTAAGGATCATCAAACACATAGTGTTTGACATCAGAAAGGAATTTCCTCTTAGCTTGGGTCCCCAGGAATTTTGGAATGTCACCCGTTACCAAATGGTTTTCTATGTCAGCATACCAAGGGCAATCACTCACTGAATAGAGGTGCTCATCGAGAAATGAATCAGACACAGAGAGGTGGTGAGAGTTGTCTTTGAATTCCATCCTAGAGAGGTGATCAGCTACAACATTTTCAACACCCTTTTTATCCTTAATGTTTAAATCGAACCCTTGAAGAAGAATGACCCACCTAATCAATCTATCCTTAGAATCTTGTTTTTGGAAAAGGTATTTTAGGGCTGAATGGTCAGTGAAGACAATGATGGGTGATCCTAAGAGATAAGACCTGAATTTCTCTAAGAAAAATACAACATCAAGAAGCTCTTTCTCAGTGGTGGTGTAGTTTATTTGTGCATCATTTAAAGATTTTCTTGCATAAGAAATGACACATAAAGTTTTCTCACACAGTTTTCCTATGATTTCCCCTACAGCGAAGTCACTTTCATCACACATGAGATCGAAAGGAAGTTTCCAATTTGGAGATTTCATGATAGGTGGAGATATAAGAGTTGACTTGAGTGTATAGAATGATTCCTCACAATTTTCTATCTATAAAAATGGAGCATCTTTTACCAATAGAGCACAAAGTGGTCGAGAAATAGAGCTGAAATTCCTAATGAAACTTCTATAAAAGCCAGCATGTCCTAAGAAGGACCTCACTTCCTTAATAGTTTTAGGAGAGGGAAGGTGAAGAATGATGTCAACCTTAGCTTTATCAACTTTAATACCTCTACCAGATACCAGATGACCTAGAACATGTCCTTCCCTTACCATGAAATGGAATTTTTCCCAATTTAGTATGAGATTCTTATCCTCACACCTTGACAAAAACTTTTCAACATTTAGAAGGAATCCCTAAAAAGTACCCCCAAAGATGGAGAAATAATCCATGAAGACCTCTAAACAATCCCCCCCCATGTCCGAGAAGATTCCCATCATGCACCGCTGGAAGGTACTAGGGGCATTATATAACCCAAAGGGCATGCGCTTGAAGGAAAAAGTGCCGAATGGATAGGTGAAGGTTGTTTTTCCTTGATCCTATAAGGAGACTTCGATTTGATTATACCCTGAGAATCCATCTAGGAAGTAATAGAATTTATGACCCGACACTCACTCGAGGACTTGATCAATAAAGGGAAAGGGGAAATAGTCTTTCTTGGTACAAGAGTTGAGCTTCCTATAGTCAATATAGACTCTGCATCCACTACTAACCCTTGTTGGAAGCATCTCTCCATCATTATTGGTTATTACTGTGATTCCATCCTTCTTTGTAACCACATGGATTGGGCTAACCCACTCACTCTTAGCTATAGGATAGATGATACTAGCTTTTAACAATTTCAAAAGTTCTTTTCTCACTACTTCCATGAGATTAGGATTGAGTCACCACTGAGGTTGACGACATGGCTTTGAATCAAATTCTAGAACAATTCTATGAGTCCCTATAAGTGGGCTAATCCCAGGAATATCAGATAGGGTCCATCCAATGGCTTTCTTGTGTCTCCTAAGGACATCTAGAAGCATCCTCTCATGATTGGATTCAAGAGAGGAAGAAATGAAAACAGGAAAGGATTGATTTTCCCCTAAGAATGAATACTTTAGTGATGAAGGTAAAACCTTAAATTCAAGATCAGAGTGGTTATCACTTTCCAATAAAGGATGAGACTTTGTATTGAAATCAGTTTCTTTGTTCAGATTTCTTGACAAAATTGGTTCCTTGTAAAAAAAATTTTCATCCACTAAATTAGCTAGAGTATTTTCATGAATGGGTATGGACTTGAGATGTTATTGATTTCACCCATGGTATCGTTGATTGGTGATTCTAGAAAATCATCAATAGAGCTATCTGAAAGAGATTCAAGACAAGGAGACAAATTTCCCTCATGTAAACAAAGAAAATCAATCTCTTCTTGACTTAAACATCCTTCAGTAATTACTTGATGTTCCTTGAGTTCACTATCAACACTACCTATCCAATTAACTTCATGTATCTCTTCATCATCCCCAATTTGAGAGTTTTCATTGTAGATGTTCAAGTCTAGACTCATGTTTCCAAAGGTGATGGTCATGTTCCCATTTCAGACTCGGATAACAGAGTTGATTGTTGAAAGAAAGGGACGACCAAGGATGATTGGGGTTTGCTCCCTAGGACCTAAGCTTGGGTGATTGTCTAGAACAATGAAGTCAGCTAGGTAAATGAAATTTTCAACTTTCACCAAAACATCCTTTAAGATCCCCTTTGGAACTCGAATACTACGATCAACAAGTTGAAGTGTGACAGATGTGGGTTGGAGCTCTTCTAGGCCTAATTGGCAGTACACATCATAGGGTATGAGATTGACACTAGCACCTAGGTCACATAATGCCTTTACAACTTTGCTCTCTCCTATTTCAACATTGATGTAAGGGTAACCCGGGTCTTTCAACTTAGGAGGAATGGTCCCTTGAATGGTGGTACTCACATTAGCAGCCAAAAGGACTTGGTTTTTATGTGAAAATTTTCTTTTAAAAGTGCACAAGTCCTTAAGTTACTTTGAGTATGAAGGAATGGTTTGAATTGCATCGAGGAGTGGAATGTTCAAATTGACTTGTGAGAATATTTCCCTCAATGTTTCACTCAATTCAGTCTTGGTTTTCCCCCTCATGCGTTGAGGAAATGGGGCAGGTTGTGGGGTTGTTTTTTGAAGAGTTGTTTCTTTCACATTTTTATTAGTATCTTCAGTTTGTTCATGTGTTTCATTTGAATTTTCATTAAAGTTTGAATCTTCAGGTGGGTTTTGAACTATTGGTTCAGGTTTCTCAATCGATTTCCCACTTCTCAAAATTGTCACAGCCTTTAGTTGTTCATGAGTTGTTTGAGTGAAACTTGTCTCTCCCCTTGACGATTGTTGTGGAATGGCCTGTGTGGGCATGGGTACCTTTCCAGTTTTGATGGTTTGAAGTTCTTGTTTTAGGGAAGAGACTTCTGAGTTTATCCTTTCCATTTTTTTGCACAGTTGTTCAAAGATTGGGAGAGGGACAGGTTGGGAAGGGGCTTGTGTTGGTTGGGTTATCCCAGGGGGATACTTTGGTTGTTGGATGGGTTGTTGGTATTGGACTGGAGGATGTTGGTATTGGACTGGTTGTTGTTGGAATTGGTTATGGTTTTGAAAATTTTGTGTAGGGTAGGGGTTTGGTCCTTCTGGTTGGCTAGGTTGTTGGTTATCTTTCCATCGGAAGCCTGGGTGGTCATTATACCTTGGGTTGAATGTGTTTGGGTATTGAGGCTTTTGAAAGTTTAGGGCATTGAATTCAGTAGGTGGTCCTCCTAAAAGAACATCCTTGATGGATGGAATGGTTGGGAAGTTTGTTTTGTGGTCATGTTTATCACAGATTGTGTAAACAGGGTCTACAGTTTGGATTTCATGGATTTTCCTATGGTCTATCTCTTCAACCTTCCTAGAGAGTGCTGCAAGTTTTACCCTAAGGCTTTCCTCTTCTCTAAGTGTATGCATTCCAGCAGTTCTTTGAGGATTTTCAGAATAAGGTGATGTTCCCCATGTTTGGTTTTGTTCAGCAAGGATTTCTAGATACTCATAATCATCATTTGGGGATTTGTTTTTAAAGGTCCCATTACACATCATGTCAATGAATTGTTTGTTCCCTGGGCCCAAACCTTCATAGAAAATTCTTACTTGTTCAGGAATAGAAAAACCATGGCGTGGAACCATGTTTAGGGTTTCTTTGAACCTCTCCCATGTTTCATAGAATGACTCTCCCTCTTTTTCAAAAGAGTTTTGGATACTCTTTTTAAGTGCAATTGTTTTGTGGTGGGGAAAGTATTTCTTGTAGAATTCTCTTTGTAGTTGGTTACAAGTGTGGATTGATGAAGGTCTCAGATTATTTAACCAGTTCTTTGATCGATCCTTAAGTGAGAAAGGAAACAACCTTATCTTAGCTAACTCAAGTTGATGTGGTGAGCACATGGTTTCAACAATGTCATTGAACTCCTTGACATGAAGGTAAAGAATTTATGACTCCATCCCATGGAAAGTTGGAAGGTTGTTTAGGACATGAGGTTTAAAGACATAGTGAAAATCTCCTAGGGGAGCATGCCTAATGCAATAGGGTGCATTGGTCCAGGTAGGTGTAAGGTAGTCATTCATGGTTTGATCGACTGCATTCCCCAAATTTGGGGCTGCCTCATTTGGATTTCCATTTTGGTTCCCACCCAGGTTTATGAGTTGGTTTCTTTGAAGACCCTCCATTAAAATTGAATCAATCTTTAACTCTAGGGTATTAGGAAGATTAGGATCCAATGGTGTACTTGACTCCCCTATCCTATGACTTTCCACCCTAATTAGACTGTTTGAGTTATCGCGGGTGAAGGCGGACATGCGCCAAAATAAAAAAAAGCAAGAAAGGGAAAAGATAAGAGATCCTGGGTGAGAATAGAAGAATGGGGGTGAGGAAAGAAGGTTTTTGTATAAGGAACTTACTTGGTCCCCGAAAACAGCGCCAAAATTTGGTTTCGCCCAAATTTACCCAAGTTTTAAGGGTCAAGCGGTCGCTTGCAGTGCAGCTTGGGTTGTCGAATCCTCAGAGACCTAAGAAGAACCTTTAGACACTCAATAAAAAGAGATGGATTTTTGTCTATGAAGTTGCCAACTTGGGTTGATTTTAGATGTTTTTTAAATAGCACTAAAATACATATGTGAATTCAAATTATGAGGAAATGAGTTGATCCCAGGTTATTACTCGGGGTGGATTGAATGGATTTCTTTTTTTTTTTAGGATTTTAATTTCATTAACTCAAGAAGGATTCATGAAATGAATTCAAACTAACCTAATCACTTACTGATTAAACACCTTCACAACACATGCTAATCACCTATACACTTGTAGGATCATTTTCATGAGCACTCCAAGGTAAAGGATATAATTAGCACATCAAAGTGGGGTGAATAAATTCAATAAGGAAGAGGAAGAATAAAAATCATTGAATGAAAGAAACTCAATTAAAAGAAATTAATAACATTTAGAGAGTGAGAGATAACATTCATTCATGACCCTTTCTACTCTCTTGGATCAACCCATAAAATATCTAGCCCTCCATTTATGACAATTTTTCAACGGAAGCAGAAAGTAGACTTACGAGGGTGGAATTGAAGAAGTAAAAACAACACAAATAACAATCACTCCACCGTTGTGTGAACAAAATCACAAGGTTTGGTGTGAAAAATTTCACACCTTGAGGAAATGGTATCAAGGTGATATGAATAATAACAGAATAAGAGAATAAGAAGAACTTTTATTGAAGACTAAGGTGATTCGAACAACTTACATGAGAAGGAAGAACATTACAAAGGCAAATTGGCATAATAACACTACAATGAAAAGAAAGCACCAAGATCCCCAAATCCTCCATCCCTACTACCTTAAATAGGAATTTTGGAAGACTTTGGCCTAGATCCCATCATCCCATGTGCCTTTAATTAATTTTTTTGGAGAAAGGTGGGTGGGCATTTAATGCATAAGAGACTTTTCAACTCTTGCCTCGAAGTTGCACCCAACTTGCATCCACCGGAAAGACGCGCCTAAAGGACCTTATAGAAGGCCGAATTAGAGTAGTCTTTATAAGACTTAAATGACTCCCCGGATGGATCCTAACATCCTGTAAAATTTCATCCCAATATAATACACCTTTCGCGAGATATGATATAAATAGTGTGATGTTTTTTCTGGGCCGCAGAATCTGGCCCAGAATTGAATCTTCAACTTGGGCCGCCTTAATCACCACCCTTTAGGACGAATTAGCACTTGATCCAGAATAGTTATTTGTTTCTATATATGTATTCTAGTCTCCCATGAATTTTGGGATTCATTGGGCCTGTATTGTGGGACCCACAGTCAGATCAGTGGGATGATATTTAATCTGCCTTCTTCAGAATTGTTTCATTTCTTCGCCAAAAATCCTCATCATCCTTTATGAATCCTCCATTGATCCCTGAATGAAAAATGTTCATATTTAAGTTTATATACATTTCCAAAAATATCAAATTAAAATATGGATAATTACATTCTTTTAAATCAGATGAAACATTGAGTCTAAATTGGTGCATATTAGGCATGAAGTGCACAAATGAAGAGAATGGATGTTCAAAATTAAAATCCACTAACTCAGGCCCATAAGATCAAAAATAAACATTTAATACCATTAAAATGTAATCAAAATATGTGTTTTTATTAGCTAATCAAACATAGGGTTTGAACAGTAACATAGGATATGAACAGTAACGTAGGGTATGAACAATAACGTATGGTATGAACAGTAAACCATACTTTTGCGACACGAAAAATGAACCATACTTTTGAGATAAAAATGAACCATACTTTTGAGATAAAAATGAACCATACTTTTGAGATAAAAATGAACCATACTTTTGAGATAAAAATGAACCATACTTTTGAGATAAAAATGAACCATACTTTTGAGATAAAAATGAACCGTACTTTTGAGGTAAAAAATGAACCATAATTTTGAGATAAAAATGAACCATACTTTTGAGATAAAAATAAACCATACTTTTGAGATAAAAATGAACCATAATTTTGAGATAAAAATGAACCATACTTTTGAGAGAGAAAAAAGAACCATACTTTTGTCAAAAATTGAACCATACTTTTGTCAAAAAATCTGGACAGAATATTTTGACAAAATTAAACTAATTTTTAAGGGATCTTAACAGCAGATTCAGACTTTGGTCAAAACTAATTATTTTTAGAAAAACTTATTATATTTAAAAAAAATAATCAATTAAAACCGACATCTACAAATCCAGAAATCATTAAAAAACAGAAGAAAAATGATTCTAGAAAAACTGCTACTAAAAAACAGTATAACATAACTTCATGTAATTAAAAGTCCATTCAAAATATATTTTTATACTTTTATGTAAACTAATTAAGTCAAGATAAAGATTTTATCTTTCCATATAATCAAGTTTCATGAAAATAGGATAACTTTAGAAGTTTCAGTAAAATAAATACTGAAATGTTTTAAAATAGTGAAATGTAGAGTTTTTAAAACCATAGTAGCAACTTCATTGAATTTTTTGAGAAATAGATAAGTATTTTAAAACTTCCTCATTAAATAATAAAATATAGATAAATATCTTATCTTTCCAATGTGATAAGAATCACAAATATCCAAATAACATAAATTAAGATATCATCAAAATACAGAATAAAAGTAATCAAACAAAATCACATGAAATCAAATTAAAGGAAATATGCACATGCACAAACAAATAGGGTAATTAAAGGTAAAATTAATATTATAATAATGTAAAAATACCCTAACACTTCTCATAATATTATTTTATGAGTTATTGTTGAACAAGATAATCCTTGGGTTGTAATTGTGGCCTTTGGAAGCCACTCGGGTGTGATTATGACATTTATAACATTTAATTTAAAGTAAAGGCAAAAATGTCATAATCATGTCTCTTATTACTAAATAAATTTTAATATGGGGTTACATAAGTACTATATTCAACTATTAATAGTTTTTAGAAATCTAAAAATATTACCTACAACATGATAATTTATTTATAATTCTTAGGAGTTAAATATTTAAATTAATCTATGACACAATGATGATGTAGTAATTAGTTTATTAAATATATAATTAAATAAATGATATTAATAATATTAAAATAAAGATAGTTTGAAATATTTGATGTCATAAAAGAATTTTTTGTATGAATATGACATGTTATTATTGAGTTAATGTAGTTTTTTTAAAGGAATCATGTTGTTATGAGTTTTTAAAAAAGTCATTAAATGGACAGTGTCAAAATTGACATAATTCATATTTTAAAATATAAAATATTTAATTGAATGATATAACATTTATAAAAATAAAATATTTGACAAAAACGTTTATATAGATCAAATAATTTCATTAATGAATCATGAATTGGTCTTTTTTCATGATTTGGTAATTATTTTAACTCTCAAAGTGTAAATTACTTGATAAAACAGTAAGTGTTAAAAGGGGTTAAAACAAAAAGATAAGGATTAAAAAATATCCAAAACATGTATAATTATTATTGGATGATTAGATTTAGAATTATAATCATCCTATATTCTAATTAAATGTGTTTGGATCCATTTGGAATTGAAATTGAATTTATAATAATTTAATACTTTTAATAATTCCAAGGGTGCCCCTCCCCTCTCCTATAAAAGTCACCCATTACTCTCTATTAATGACAATTCAAAAAAATTTTGGTTCAGCCAAATATTCCCAAAACCCTTCCTATAATCCCTAACCACATTCTTGAGGCCTTAATTTATGCATAAATGAATCCTTTGAGGTGTTAAGGTGTTCTTCAAAGGTGATCAACCAAAGAAGAGGTATCATTTTCTTTAAGTATTTCTATTTTATTTCTTCTTACACTTCCTTTAAATATAATTCATCCATGAGGAACTAATAATTATATTATACTAAATATAATTATATTTTATTATGTTAATATCATCACCTAAATCCATCTCCACTTTCATTAAATGGGAAAGTAATTAATCGTTCGTGCGTACGTGTGAACTATCACCTCCACGAACCGATCTAATTCGTTTTTCATTATAGTCTCTCATGAATGATTATAATAATGGAATTAATGTTTATATTTGATATTAATTAAATATTAATCATTATATTATAAAAATATATCAATTATGTTCTTACTTTCCATGCGCATAAAAATGAAAACGTCGTTCGTGCGTAAGTGTGAACTATCACCTCCACGAAGCGGTGTGACTCATTTTTGTTCTTTATATCACTTTTATGATATATATAAGTATATTTAAATGATTAGTATGATATTAATTATGTTATAAATTTTTTTTAATGATAAAATAATACTTAACTTCTTTCCATAATGATCAATAAAAAATGGAAAACGTTACTCATGTGTACGTTCGACTTACCGTCTCCATGAATATAACATTGTTCATTTTTCATAAACACACTTAATGGTTTGATTTAAAGGTATAATTTATGTATAAAAATGATAATAATGTCTTGAATATTATTTCTTATATTAAGGAGTTATGACCACATGGACTAGTGACATCAAACCATGTCCATTTTTGAATCAAGTGCCGATTATCGACAAAAAATCCAATATGAACTTAAATAATTATGAAATTGATATAACATGATAATAAGTGATATAAAAGGAATAATAAAAATGAAAAATGTTCTCAAGAAACTATAAATTAATCTAAGTTTATTATTTAGGAATATAAATATTGTACGTGATGATTCAGACTCAAGGTAAGGGACTTCATCTCAATCTTCTTTCATTGAGGCATATTTTGATGTTATACACCACCTTATTTTATACAGTGTATAATTAACCCCTTTGAATTTTAATTTATTACATGGTTTTAAAAAGGAATATTTTTATATCAAGTGTTTTACTTTCTTTACAAAACAACCAAAGGAATGTTTTTTTTAACATATGCGGCGACAAACATTTCTCCTCCACGGTAACCATTATTGATATTTATATTCCTCTATAAGCCTTAATGTTTTTAATAATAAAAGAAATAACTTATTCCATTTTTGGGTGTTTTGATATTGAAAATGATTTTAAAAGTGTATTGACTGTTTCAATATCTTGAAAATATTTCTTGTGATTACAAATGAAATTTTGATAATTGCAATATTTTATTTATTATGATTATATAATGGAACTTGGACATTTAATGGGTGATTATGTGATAAAACAAAGATAGGTGGTTACATGATAATCCAAAAAAGGTTAGTTCAATGATAAACCAAGTACACATGGTTATGTTATAACCTCTAGGGCATTGGGTATGGAAGTAGGCCCTATGGCTATTCCATTCAGTGATATGTGTGGAAGTTGACTGTATGGTTATTCCATTTAAGTATGATTATGTCCCAAGTTACATTTATATGTTATATATTTTTTTATGGGTTTTAAGGTAATTTTTTGAATACAAAAGGGTAAGAAATGATCTTATATTCAATGAAGTGTAATTACTACTTCTTAAGGGTGAAAAGTGTTACTTTATGATAAAGTATTCATGGTTTACATGTTTTCACAAGGCTAATAGTTTTTCCTTCTTTGTGTATCCCTTATTGACTTTTTTACTATAATCCCAAGTTTTGAAATGTTTTTAATGGATTTAAAGAATAATAGAGTAAAGGATGAGATCAAGGAAAAGTTATAAAGTTTAAACATGAAACGAAACCATGTTTATTTTTTAAATGTTTTTTTGTTTTATTGAAAATATGGATAGTGAGTAGAAGTGTATACTTTGTAATATTTAAGATTTTATTTATTAGTAATGACCTAATTAACTAAATCTATAAACCTAAAAAGATCCTTGATGTGAATGAAAGTCAAATTATTGACTTAACTCAAGATTAAGTATTATTTAAGGCTGGTTCCTTATAGTTGGTATCATAGGTCAGTTTCGATAACTTTAGGGGTTAAAATATTGTTAATAAAATATAAATACATTTTTTTACTTTATGGTCAAATTGAAATGATATATAATTTTAATATTACCATATTTCTTCATCTAAGATATGTCTGTTCAGAATGGTTTTCCATATAGGAAACATGGAAGTTATGTTGGGAAGGCATATAGAGGAAAACAACCTTCCAAATCAGCATCCTGAGATAGTCAGAATCAGAACTGAATAGTTTTTTGCAGTGATGGATTAGTTGAATTAGGTAATAAATGGTGGTGGTGTCCATGTACAAGATAAAAAACATAGGAATATGTTGGTAGTGGATCATTTCATGAGGAAACACCCCCATAATTCAGAGGATCATTTGAGCCAATGAAAGATGAAGGGTGGATTAAAACACTAGAAAAGAATTTTGATGTAATGGGGTGTTCATACAATCAAAATTTTAGTCTTTCTGTTTATCATTTTGAAGTTGAAGACGATCAGTGGTGGTTAATGGTTAAAAATATCAAAGGAAGTGAAGATATTGATACAATGGAATGGGATGAATTTAAGAATATCTTCCTTGAGAAATATTTTTCTAAGTCTATTTGACTTAGGATAGGAAAAAAATTCTTGTAATTGAGACAAAAGGAGGAGGATTATGTGGCTTCATATAAATAAAATTTCACCCATTTGTCATGGTATGCCCCAAATTTCATACGGGATATTGATAGTAAGATAAATTGGTTTTAGTCAGGATTGAAGATGAAATATCGAAGGGAATTAGCTTCTTGTGAGTTCAAAAGATATGAGAAACTTGTCCAATGTGTTGAGAAGGTAAAAATGGAGTTTTTTGATGATCATGTGTTCCATGAGAGTAAGAAAAATAAGTGATCTAGTTGGCAGGAAACGGGAAATAATTCATCAAAGAAGTTTGGAGGTAAGAAAGCTAAATTTCCATCTTGTGAGAAGTGTGGTAAAAAGAATCCTAGAGAATGTCTCTCAAAACCTGAGAAGTTATTATGATGTGGTATGACTGTTCATATTTCTAGTGAATACAGAAGATATGATCATGAAAGTAATGAATAGATGAAAGTAAGATGTTTTAGTTTCAATGAGTTAGGAAATTATGCCAATGTGTGTCCAAAGTTGATTACCTAGGGTGGAAACTAGAAAGATCGAAAAATAAGGGTGTGGAAAAATAATTTTCTACTACTATGGTTGATGTGGGACCATCAAATGAAGTGGTGAAAGGTATGTTATAGGTTTTTTCAAAATATACCAATACTATATTTGACTCTGGATCTTCACATTCATTCATTTCCAAGAGATTTTCAAGTAAATTAGAAATATCACATCATGAATGTGATATAGAATTTTTGTTAAAAACTCTGGGTGGAAGAATTAAAGCAACCAAGATTTGTGGGAATATTTCTATTATCATTAGTGGGATGGTTTTTCCTACAAATCTTGTTGAACATACCACAGTGGAATTTGATGTCATTTTTGATATGGATTGGCTTTCAGTTTATCATGATAAAATAGATTGAAAATACAAGAAAGTTTTATTCAATGATTTCATACCTTTGATAACATACCAATAAGGTGAGATATTGATTAAACATGGAAGTGAAAGTTATCTAGACCATGTTGTTGAAAAGAAAGAAACAGTTTTGATTAGTGACATTCTAGTAGTGAATGAATTTAAAAATGTTTTTACAGATGAATTTCTTGGTTTTGTTCCTAAATGGGAGGTTGAATTTACTATTGATTTAGTGCCTGATTCTAAGACTATTTATAAACACCCTTATCAAATGGATCAAATATAATTGGTGGAATTGAAAAAACAGTTTCAATAATTGCTTGATAAAGGTTTCATTCGACCTAGCACTTCACCATGGGGTGCTCCTATTTTATTTGTGAAAAAGAAAGATGGTTATATGAGACTTTATATTGATTATAGAGTCTTGAATAAAATAACTATTAAGAACAAGTATCCATTTCCTCATATTGATGATTTTTTTATCAGCTCCAGGAAGCTCAGTATTTTTCGAAGATTGATTTGAGGTTTGGGTACCATCAGCTGAAGGTGAAGGAGAATAACATTCCAAAGACAACATTCTGAATGAGATATGGGTATTATGAGTTTTTAGTTATTCCATTTGGCTTATCTAATTCCCCTATTGTATTTATGAATCTCATGAATGGAGTATTTAATCAGTTTTTGGATCAGTTTGTGATTGTGTTTATAGATGATATTTTTGTATATTCTAAAAGTCAGGAGGAACATGAAAGTCACTTAAGGATTGTATTTAAAACATTAAAATAAAAGAAACTATATGTACATTTTAGTAAGAGTGAATTTTGGTTGAAAAAAATTTCATTCCTTGGTCATATTATTTATAAATATGGCATAACTATTGACCCTTCTAAAACAAAAGTTATTGAAGAGTGGAGAAGACCTACCAATATCACAGAGATTCGTAGTTCTCCTATATTAGAAGGTTATTAGAAAAGGTTTTTTGAAATATTTTCTCAGTTATCTAGCCCAATAAATAAGTTAACATATAAGGGAGTTAAGTTCATCTGTATAAAAGAATGTGATAATTTTTTTTCAGGAACTGAAAAGAAGATTGGTAAATTCCCCATTTTTGGCCCTGCCTTCCAGGAATGGTTAGTTTGTTATATACAGCGATGATTCATTGAAAGGACTTGGTTGTGTAATATTGTAGAATGATCAGGTAATAACTTATGCTTTATGTTAGTTAAAACCTCATGTGTTAAATTACCCTACACATTATTTGGAATTAGCTTCTATTGTTTTTGAATTAAAAATTTAGAGGCATCATTTGTTTGGCATAAAATGTGAAATATATACTGATCAAAAAATTTTTAAGTATATATTCACTCAGAAATAATTGAACATGAGATAGAAAATATGGATATAATTAATCAAGGATTATGATTTCATGATTCATTACAATTCAGGAAAAGAAAATAAAGTGGCCGATGCTTTGAGTCAAAAAAGTAACACTATATTTACCATGTTACATTTGGAATGAGATCCTTTGGTTAATGATTTGATGATTTTTAGTTTGGAAGTTGTTGGTGCATTAAATTACTCTATTTTGTTTTAGGTGGCAATGAAATCATCTATATCAGATAGAATTAAGTAAGTGCATAAGGAAGACATTGAGTTGCAGAAAAAGGTAGAATTGGTTCAAAAGGGCAAGTTACCTGAATTTAACATTGATAAATATTATGTTTTGAGGTTTGTAAAGAGATTATGTGTGACTTGTGATTCAAATTTGAAGAAATATTTGTTATGTGTATCTCATATTTCTCTATTTTCAGTTCATCCGTGAAGTACTAAGATGTACAGAGACCTTTAGAAGTATTATTGGTGGGATGGAATGAAAAGAGATATTTCTGACTTTACCCTGAGATGTTTGATTTTTCAATAGGTTAAAGTAGATCAGTAGTTACTGAAAGGGATGCTTCATCCTTTTTTAGTGCCAGAGTGGAAATGGGAAAATATATCCATGGATTATATAGTGGGATTACCAAATACTTATTGAGGTAACAATGTGTTCTGGGTTATTTTTGATCGATTGACTAAATCTACTCATTTTTTTCCTATTCGAGATATTCTATCTCTAGATCAACTTTTTCGGTTAAATATTAAATAGATAGATAGGTTACATGGATTTACCATCTCTATTGTATTTGATCATGATACCAGGTTTACTTCTAATATTTGGAAAGGCCTTCAGAAGTCGTTGGGTACTGAATTAAATTTTAGTATATCTTTTCATCCTCAATCAGATGAGCAGTCAGAAAGAACAATTCAGATGTTAGAGGATATGCTACGTGAAATTCAATGGATTACCAGGGAAGTTGGGATCAAAATATTTCTTCATTTAAGTTTTCTTATAATAAAAATTTTCATTCTAGTATACAGATGTCACCATTTGAGGCATTATATGGAAAGTGGTGTCAAAATCCAGCTTTTTGGGATGAAGTGGGTGAAATGAAGTTAATTGGACTAGAATTGGTAGAGGAAATGGAAAAGAAAGTTCATTTGATTCATAAAAACATGAGGATAGAACATAGCAAGCATAAGAGTTACACAGATAACTAGAGGAAGGGTCTTTCATTTGAGTTAGGTGATCATGTCTTTCTCAAATTTTCTCTATGGAAAAGTGTGATTCGTTTTGATAAGAAGGGGAAGCTAAGTCCATGATTCATTGGACCCTATGAAATCCTAGAGAAAGTTGGATCAGTTGACTACCGAGTGGATTTAACTCTGAGTCTATCCTAGGAACACAATGTTTTTCATGTTTCAATGTTAATAAAGTATATTCTGAATACATCTCATGTTTTGAGTCCAGAAGTAGTTCAGTTGGAAGATAATCTTTCTTATGAGGAATAGCTAGTTGAGATTCTTGACCATAGAGAGCAAGTGTTGCAGAATAAGGTGATTCACCAGGTTAAGGTTTTTTGAAAAAACCATATGGTTAAATAGGAAACATGGGAATCTGAAAATACTATTAGGGGGAAATACCCCCACTTATTTGATAAGTAAATAAAATTGTGAGGAGGCAATTTCCAAAAAGGGGGGAAGGATATAACATCTTAGGTAAATTATAGAATAAAACTTTATAAAATCTATTAATATTTATGAATTAGATATAAATATTAATTTAAATGGGATGCTATGTTCGATAGCGTACTCGACCTGAAACAATGAGTTTATTTGAAATCTTATGTTTTACACAAGACTGAGCTATATCAAAAAATAATATATTATTATTATTTTAAATGGTAGTTATCACCTAGCTATTGTATTTAAAGGAATAAACAGAACTAACTATATTATGTTTATACATATTTATTAAATATTTTTACTTTCTTCAAATAAATTCTTGAGTCTTAAAATGAGAATAAATCCAATTTTAACCATAAAATACTCTAATATTTTTAAAATTAGTTTTACCACCTTTTGATGGAGAACCCTTTTTAAATCTAGTTTTTATCAATTTTATATATTATATTTTACAAAATAAAATTATTCTTTGGAAGTGGGACATCAAAATTTACTTTGGTTCAATTTTGGTATTTTTTTTGATAAAATTCATTTTTTAATGGATAGTGAAAAACGTTGTATTTTAATTCAAAATTGCTTTTTCATATAATTTATTTATATATTTATATTGTAATTTTAACTAGTTTTAAAGTGTAATTAGATTAATTCTTTATCATTTAATCCAATTAAGTTCATTTTAATTAATTTTATATTGAAATCAAATAGAAAATCTATGTGAATTTTTGAATGTTTTACTTAAAAAACCGTTTACTCATTCTGACAACAGGATTAATTTTAAATTTAATTTTTCTACTTTTATAAATTGAATTTTCAAGAAATAAAATACATGGTTGTAATCAGTATGAAAAATATGGTCCAATAGGATCAAAATATTTTTTTGGTGAATAGTAACTTTAGTATTTTATTTAGCACGATTAAAGTTAAATAGGGAAATTAAAGGTAAAATTAATATTATAATAATATAAAACAACCCTAACACTTTTAATAATATTATTGGACAAGTTCTTATCAACTAAAACAATCTTTGGGTCGAAATTTTGGTATTTGGAAGCCACTTGGGTGTGATTATGACATTTATAACATTTAATTTAAAGTAAAGGTAAAAATGTCACAATCATGTCGCTTATTACTATTTTTTTAATATGGGGTTATATAAGAGATATCTTTGACTATGAATAGACCTTAGAAATATAAAATTATTACCTAAATATTGGTAATTTATTTATAATTTTTAGGAATTAAATATTTAAATTTATTTATGACACAATGATGATGTAATAATTGGTTTATTAACTAAAGAATCAAATAAATGATATTAATAATAATAAAATAAATATAATTTGAAATATTTTAAGCCATAAACTATTTTTTGGATGAATATGACATGTTATTATTTATTTAATGTAGTTTTTTTTGAAGGAATCAATTTGTTATGAGTTTTTTAAAAAGTCATGTAATGAATAGTGTCAAAATTGACACGATTCATATTTTAAAATATAAAATATTTAATTAAATGACATAAAATTTCTAAAAATACAGGATTTGACCAAAAAGTTTAGATAACTCTAAAAATTTCATTAATGACTCATTCATTGGTCTTTTTTCATGATTTGGAAATTATTTTAACCTTAAAAGTGTAATTTACTTAATAAAACTGTAAGAGTTAAAAGTGGTTAAAACAAAAAGATAAGGATTAAAAATTATCCAAAACTTGTTTAATTCTTATTTTATGATTATATTTTGACTTATACTCATCCTATATTCGAACTAAATGAGTTTTGAACCATTTTTTAATCTAAATTTAATTTATATTAATTTAATACTTTTAATAATTCGAAGGGTGCCCCTCCCATCTCCTATAAAAAGGAACCCATTACTCTCTATTACTCACACTTCTAAAACCTTTTGTTTTGTCCAATATCTACCCAAAAACCTCCCTAGAATCCCGTCCCATAGTCTTAAGGCCTTATTTTAGGCATAAGACCCTCCTTAGAGGTGTTAAGGTGTTTTTTAAAGGTGATCAACCAAAGAAGATGTATCATTTTCTTTAAGTATTTCTATTTTATTTCTTCTTCCACTTCCTTTAAATATCATTCATCCAAGAGAAACTAATAAATATAGTATCATCAATATAATTAGATGTTATTATGTTAATATCATCAACTAAATCCATCTCCACTTCCATTAAATGGGAAATGAATTAATCATTCGTGCGTATGTGTAAACGATAACCTCCACAAACCGATCTAATTTGTTTTTCATAACTGTCTCTCAAGACTGGTTATAATAATTGAATTAATGTTAATATTTGATATTAATGACATATTAATAATTATATGATAATAATATATCAATTAATTTCTTACTTTACATGCACATAGAAATGATAACGTCGTTCATGCGCACGTGCGAACTTTCACCTCCACAAAGTGATGTAACTCATTTTTATTCTTTATATCACTTGTATGATATATATATATAAGTATATTTAAATTATTAATATGATATTAATGATGTTATGATAATTATTTAAGGATAAAATAATACTTAAATTTTTTACATAATGATCAATAAAAAATGGAAAACGTTACTCATGCGTATGTATGACTTACCGTCTGCATGAATATAACATTGTTCATTTTTCATAACCACACTTCATGTTTTGATTTAAAGGTATAATTTATGTATAAAAATGATAATAATTTCATGAATATTATTCTAGAGATGAAGGAATTATGACCACATAAACTAGTGACATCAAACCATGTACATTTTCGACTCAAGTACCGATTATCAACAAAATGTCCGATATGAACTTAAATAGTCATGAAATTGATATAACATGATAATAAGTGATATAAAAGGAATAATAAACATGAAAAAGGTTATCAAGAAATTATAAATTAATCTAACTTTATAATTCAATAATATAAATATTGTATATGATGAGTCAAACTCAAGGTAAGAGACTTCGTCTCAATCTTCTTTCATTGAGGCATATTTTGATGTTATACAAAACCTTATTTTATATGGTTTATAATTAAACCATTTGAATTTTAATTTATTAAAAGTTTTTCAAAAGGAATATTTTTATAAAAATAATTTTACTTTACAAAATGGAAAAAGGAATGTTTTTTAACGTATGTGGCAGCAATGACTTCTCCACCGCCGTAACCGTTATTGATATTTGGATACCTCTATAATCCTTAATGTTTTAAAAAGGAAAAGAAATACCTTATTAAATTTTTGGTTGTTTTGGTATTGAAAATGTTTTTAAAAGTGTATTGACTATTTCAATATCTTAAAATGTTTTCTTGTGATTGCAATTGATATTTTGATAATTGTTATCTTTTATATGTTATGATTATATAATGGTACTTGAAAATTTGATGGGTGGTTACATGATAAACCAACGATGGGAGGTTACATTATAAACCAAAGATGGGTGGTTCCATAATAAACCAAGTATGGGTGGTCATATTTTAACCTCCAATTCATTGGGTATTTAAGTCAGCTATATGGATATTCCATTTAGTGATATGTGTGGAAGTTAACCGTATGGTCATTCCATTTAAGAATAATTATGTACCAAGTTACCTTTATACATTATATTTTTCTTTCTATGGGTTTTAAGGCAATTTTTTATTACAAAAGGGTAAGGAATGTGCTTATATTTAGTGAAGTGTAATTTATACTTCTTAAAGGTGAAAATTATTACTTTATGATAAAGTATTCATGGTTTACATATTTTCACAAGACTAATTTTTTTTCCTTCTTTGTGTATCCCTTACTGAGATTTTTATGCTCATCCCATGTTTTGAAATGTTTTTCACAGGATTTAAAGAATAATAGATTCAAGGATGCGATCAGGGAAAATTTATAAAGGTTAAACACGAAACAAAACCATGTTTATTTTTTAAATGTTTTTTTTGTTTTATGAAAAATATGTATAGTGAGTAGAACTGTATACTTTGTAATATTTAAGTTGTTATTTATGAGTTATGGACTAATTCAATAAATCTCTAAACCTGAAAAGATCCTTGATGTGAATTAAAGTCAAATTATTGACATAATCAAGATTAAGTAATGTTTAAGGCTAGGGCCTTATATCTCACTTAGGTGGTAATCTACAAAGCTAATCCAGAAATACATCCTAAAAATGGTCTACCAATGTAGGGAAAGAATCTTGTTGCATTCCACCATCATCTATAGTATGACAATATATTTGAGCTATGAGACAATCCAATCTGCACTAAATTGGTCCCGCAAGACTATAGTGAAGATCCCATTCACCCTGCTGAGCATAGCTACCTTAGTCTAGAGATAAAAAGATAACTCTCCATTGGTAACCGTCTATGTGATCCCGGTATAGAAATAGAAAATATATAGCAAGAATCAAATCGAAACCTATCATTTACATCACAAATAGTTCCCAAAATAAATGGTAACCACCAATTTATAGAGACAATGCCTTGAAATATTTGATATTCTTTGAACACACTCCCAATAGTGTGTCGATGGTCAAAACACCATCCAATTTTTCCAGATAAAAGCTTAAAACACTAACAAAAGGATCAGATAAAAAGGTATATGATGTTACTGTATCAAACCAAACATAATTGAGGGTAAATGATACAAGAATCATACCTCTGATAGTAGAATGTTCTACATATACAATAGTTGGAGTAGTCTTATAGCATGCATCTGACTACCCCCTCTTCGCTAGGATCCATCCTAACTCCCCTAATATATTCCCTCTTACTAGTATTGTCATTTCTAATCTAGGGTACCATATCCCTTTCCTTGACCATAACATCCTATGGAACTCTAGCCACCTATTTGATGAGGAGTAAATGAGTCCTTCCTTGAATTTGGTACCTATACTATTCCCCTTCCATTACTTTGATACTGCATGCCCCTAAAAAATCTCTACAGGTGGCCCATCCCGTCGTAAACATGAAACTACAAAGCAGGGTGTGAACACTGAGGTCATTTGTAGCCCATCTTTCTACACTGATATTATTGTAACATAACATGATCCTAAGATAGATTCACACTGCTCTAACTACTTTGAACACTATTTCCTTAGAGAAAAATATCATATCAATGCTTCTTTCCACTAGAAGAAGAGTTTCTAGTTCGCCCTACTGAAATATCCTGGCTACTGCTCGGGCCTCTCTTAGATTCCCTTCCATTATTAGTGCCTAATTTATCACATTTGTAAAATTTCTCAGATGAAACATGTTCACCTACAACCTAATCTCATAGTGAATACCATCCTAAAAAAATATCACCTTGGAGATCTCACCAACTTCCAAAGTTGGCATAAAGCACTACAGGTCAGTGAAACATTTAGCATTGTCCAGCACCGACATCCCCCCCGTGTCAGGTTCATGAACTCGAGATCCTTCTCACCCCTTAATTTCTCAGGATAGTTCTGAATGGCCTGAAGGCCTTCTTTTTTTTATTGATTTTTGATAACCCCCATTTCAAGGGATGAGGGGGAACCCTTACAAGTCCCATAGGTTTATAGATTACATTGTCCGTAGGCTTGGATACATTATAGGACCCATAGGTCTTAATGAAATCATACAAACTATGACTACTTGAAACTGCCCCTCCCCAACATCTACATCGTGATTAGCACTCCAACTTTGCATGGTTGTTCGGCTAGCTGTCTTGTGAAGAGATGCACATTCCTAGTACTGATGGAAATTCCATACCCTCTCATTCTTCCAAATCCATTATCCCTGCTCTGGTGAATGCTTACTGCTCTTGAATCCTCCTCTGGAGCTGATTCCTTGTAGAATCTGTCTGGGCATCTTAACATCAGGTGGCCTTGAAGGCCTTGAGGTGGCCCAAAGGTGATGAGGTTCCTAAATGCCTTGATATACTTAAAGATCATTTGGAATGAATCAATCCATAACTCGGTTGCTTTATGTCCTCCCTCCCTAGTGGACAAAGGTGGATTCTATAGTTGTAACTCTCTCATCATCTCAAACATCGAAGGCATGGTGTAAACATTCTCCCTTTCTATGGATCATATTACTCTCATGAAGCTCTCACAAATCTAAACATCCATCTAATCCTCAAGAGCTATAGGAAGCTTTGGCTCAACTGCATTAGGAGCGTGCTGATTGCTAATCTCCTTATACTCAAGTTGAAGATGATGGGGATTCATTTTCTCTACATCAAAAATACACTCCTTAGAACACTGGCTATCAATAAGGTCAACCTCAATAGGTTACAAAAATAGAGAAACACTAACTCCTAGTCTCTTTAAACATGGATTTAAAGTGTTTTATCATGAAATATCAATTTATTTATTTCATTCCTCAGATATAATTGGCATCTTATATCATTGTTTATACATGTAAGTATATATCACATGAAATAAATATGTCCCTATAATGAACAATGCATGTCAATATATATCCCTACGTGCCTATCATGATTCATGATTTCTCATTTTTTTCCATACCGGTCCATGAGTATAAATGTTAAGAAATAATAACATATCACAACATATGAATCACTCAGGGTGAAATAACATCAACTATAATAAGTGAACAGTATAAACAACAATCCCATCTATGAACACTTAAAATTTCCCCTGTACATGGGTTAGCTACTCCCATGGACAATCTCATTACCAAGTCCTATCACATCCTAGTCTCCTTTCTACATTTCCCAAATAGTAAAGAAATAGAAAAGAAAAATTGGATGCTTGGATACCATTTTGTAACATCCCCCCAATATAAAACTCTCTCATGTGGCTGAAATGGGTTAGTTATGAGACCTCAAGACCGTCTCCCCACATGCCAAAGGCTACCAAATAGCTGTGGGGGTGTGATAAGTATAATGAGGATACTATACCCACTATTTATAGAGTTAAAACACAACATGATAATCATATAAAAATAAATAAATACCAGAGCGTGAAAATAATGTAAACAATAAAATACAACAGAATAACTCAACAATAAAGCCAACTAAAATAATCCAATAAATAATAAAGGAATAATGTAATTTCATACTATAATGTAACTAATTATTAAGATTGAAGTAATAAAAAAAATAAAAGACTAGTAGACTCAAATAAAGGCTCAAAGTCCCTGGTCCCGAACCCCATGTTGTTCCTATCTCCAAACTCTAGCCCATACAGTAAGTAAACAATCAACAACAAGGTCCTTTTCCCTTTTCTAAACCCGCATACATGTAATCTTCTTGGGTACCAAATGGAGGCTCGAATAGTGTGTGAGTATAACTGAGTTGGTCGATGAAACTATGTCTAAACATAACCAGTCTGATAAAAAGTTCACACAATAATGAAATAAATAGGTGTATTAATTAGTTAAATAATTAAATTAATACCACATCAACTTATTTCGGCACCATACCAGAATGTCTTAAAGAATTTCTCACAACCATTCCAACCATAACCATATAACAATGGTAAAACATAAACCTGATATAAATCACACAAACCTGGGTCAAGACCACTATATAATCATTTCAAAAATAAATTAGGTCTGAGAATGGTATATAATCATTTTAACATGGATCAGGTCTAAGATCAGTATATAAGAATTTAAAAATGTATCAGGGCCAATATGAGTATATAATAATTTCATCATGTATCAGGTCCAATCCCAATATATAAGCATTTCAACAATAAATCACAATGATTCATAACAATAAGGATATCAGAATATCACATCATAAGGCTCAATGGTTAATTATACAAATTACTATTTATCTTTCAATTTCATATTTAGTTTATCATTTAGTCATAAAACAATAACATGTCATCCCTCTCAATAATCAATCCAAGCCGTGGTGAATCTATATGAATCAGTCACCCAAAAATCATGTCATGATTAACACACTTTAATCCATTAATCATATCATTTATAATCAAGGATTCAATCACTCGAATGGAAACTATAATCTAGGATAATAATAATTGAATCCAAGGTATTACAAGGAATTATCCAATCCATCATTTAATTAATTTAGGTTCATGTTATGTTGGTGTAATTGCAATATTTAACATACTTTGAAATTAAAGAGACCATAGGGTTAAGGTTTAGACCCCCTACCTTTAACCAACGATTGAACAATGCTTCCAAAAATATTTGCCGATGAGAATGAAGGAAAAAATGTTTTCAAGAGGGATCCTATATCATAACCTATCAATATCAAAAACAACAATGACCATGGTTAAGATATTACACCGCAACTACTGGAGAACAAAGTGAGATAAGGGAAACCTAAAAAAATGACTTACCAGGGATTGAATTCACGAAAAGGATGTCCGAAAGGGATGGAAAGGATCTAAGATTTCCTAGAATCTATCTTAGGTCGATAGAGTCATGACTGCACTGAAGGAATGAGTAAGTATCAAATGTATAAGACACTTAAAACTAATTCTCCCAATAATTACATGATGTGTAATACATTTACATGCTGTGTATTCATTTTAAAAGAGATACGATGAAAAACCCATTACCTAAAATTATTTTTAACTATGATCAAACTTTACACCACATGAACAATTTACATGAAGTGTAGCCATTTAATGCACTGTACTGGTTTCATGACCTATGTTTGGTAGAATTTATATATCGTGTAGTACCTTTACATGTTGTGTAAATCCCCTATAGACAACTTTCAATCCTATTTCAATAAAAGGACCTGAACCACCTCCAAATATTTCCAAAGCATGTAAGAACTTCATAAACCCATTCAAAATGTTTATATCCAGACTCCATTAATTCAAACAAATACACATCCCCAAACATTAGTTTATTTTCTCCAAAAAAGGCTCTCTTTCTCTGAACAAGACTCAACCATGACGAATCAAAATGGAAAACTCTAAGAGGGACATACTTGAAAAAAGATGATATCTTAAAAAGTTTAATTTTGGATAATGATTAGATATAATATAAATATAGACTATGTGTAATATAATTATCTCTTCAACATAAATTTGAAATTTTTTATCTAAGGACATATTATCTCAGATGGGAATAAAATTAGAAGATTTAGTTAATCTATCAAAAATTACACAAATTAAATTATTACCTCAATATGAATTTGTTAATCCCACCAAGAAATCCATTGATATATTATCCTATTTTTATTTTAGCACTAGAAAAGGTTTAGTAATTTTCATTTGACTTTAACCTATTGAAAATTCAAACTGTTCATAGTAAAATTAGCAATGAGTTTCTTTTTTCCTTCCCACCAGAAATGTTTCACAAGGTCTATATACATTTTTGTACTACTAGGATGAATAAAAAATAGAGATATATGAACCTCACTAACTATTAATTTCTTAAACTAAGGGTTATATGAAACACATAACCTTTTCTTGAATCTCAAAACACCTTCTTTATCAATATTAAATTATAGAAGCTTACATTTCATAACCAATTCTACCTTTTATAGTAAAATACAGTCTTGCTTATGAGATTTCGTAGTTCTATTTCACAAATATGATTATACTGACACCTAAAACAAAATAGAGGGAGTTCCTATAAGCACAATTTGAAAGAAAACATTCATCAAAACCATTAACCAAATGATCAAATTCTAGATGTAGCATAGTTAATGATCTATTATCATTTCAACTCAAAGAATCTTCTACTCTGTTTGATTTACCTGGATGGTAATTAATTTTACAGTCATAATCCTTTATCAATTACAGCCATCTCCTTTGTCTCATGTTAAACTCTTTATGAGTGGATATATACTTCAAAATTTTATGATTATTATATATTTCACACTTTACTCCATATATATGATGTCACCAAAATTTTAAAGCGAACACTATAGCCTCCAGTTCAAGGTCATGTGCAAGAAAATTTTTCTCAAGGGGTTTTAATTGATGTGAAGAATAAGAAATTAACCAATCATTCTTCAAGAAAACATAATCCAGACCACTCAAAGAATCATCATTATAGATAAAAAATTCACCATTTTTAGACGGTAGGGAAAAAGTTGGATAATTCATTATTCTATTTTTTAATTCCTAGAAACATTCATTGTATTCCTTCATCTAGATTAACCTAACTTCTTTTCATATTAATTTGGTTAGTGGGATAAATAACCATACAAAGTTTTCAATAAACCACTGATAATATCCTCTTAACCTAATAAAAATAAGAATCTCAATAACATTTGTAGGTCTTGTCCACTAATCAACCACTTTGTTTTAGTATAATAAAAAATTATTCCATATTTATTTATGATATGTCCAAGGAATGAAATTTTCTATAACCAAAATTCACATTTGCTAAATTTTCCATATAAAATATTTTTTAAGGGTTATAAAACTATCCTTATATTTTTTTCATGATCCTCATAACTCTTATAATAAAATTAAATATCAATAATATACAAAACTAAAAACTTATCCAAATATTCATGGAAAACTCTATTTATAAGAACCATAAATATAGTTAGAGTATTTGTAAACCCAAATGGAATAACTAAACACTCATAAAGCCCATACCTAATATGAAATGCTATTTTTTGGATGTCATATTACTTCACCTACAATTGATGCTACCTGGAACTTTGTTCAACCTTCATAAAATACTGAGCTCCCAGGCATAAATCAAATAAGTCATCGATATGAGAAAAAAATAATTATTATTAACAATAATGTTATTCAAATCTCTACAATCAATGTAAATCCTTATGGAACCATATTTCATTTTAACAAATAATAGGACCACCCCATGCTAATGTGATAGTATGAATGAAGCCTTTATCAAGTATCTCGTACAACCACATTTTCAATTCTAGAACTTCTATAAGAAAAATTTTATAAAGGGGTTTCAAATTTGGATTTGCATTAGGCACTAATTAAATAGTAAATTCAACTTCCTGATCATGTATAATAACAAAAAACTCATAATAAAAAACATACAAGTATTCTTTTACTACCGAAAGATCATTAATTTGAACAGTCCCCTTATTTTCAACAATATGTTAAATGTAAATTTCGTTTCCATATCTTAATAGTTTCTCACCTTCTTGATATGTTATCAAAGGTATGAATTTATTTTTATAAACAAAATGAAACTCATTTTATAAAATAAATTCTTTATCCAAAAATATCTCCTATCCTGATAAACTAAATGTTGGGACCAATTTGGACGGATAAGGAAGTAAGAAAAGTTTGCTGTTACAGAGTGTTGTATTTTTGTTGTCAAAGAATTTAAATCAATTCACTTTGTAAAGGACTTGGAAACTATGATGATGCTTTGCTGATTTGTATTTTCACAAATATCATAAGTTTGGAGAACTTGTGATTAAAGCCTTATGAAGGATAGGGAGAGTAAAGAAGTGTTTTTGGAAAAATAAAGAAAGCAGCGCACAAGTCAAAAATGGCACACAAGTGTGGTGCACAATTGTATGTTTCACACAAGTCATACTTCAAGATCATCCTATCAAAATATGACAAAGGAAATAAAGTGGCACGTAAGTTAAAGATTGATGCGCAAGTGTGGCGCGCAAGTATATGTTCCGCACAAGTATATGTTGAGTGAAAGTCATATTTCAACATCATCATATCAAAATATGACAAAGGAAAGAAAGTGTCATGCTAGTGATGGAATGATGCACAAGTACTGGAGCGGCGCACAAGTGATGGAGCGGCGCGCAAGTGCTGTAGCGGCGCGCAAGTGTATGTGGCACGCAAGTCACCAAAATGCCTATAAATAGACGACTAGACTCCTCATTTTTTAAGGCTCAACACTTAATAAAAAATTTGAGCTCTGATCGCACAAGTTGTAGAAAGTGGCTCGTAAACTGAAGTGGCGCACAAGATGAAGTGGCGCGCAATATGAGGGTTATTTATATGGTGCGCAAGTAGGGTGGCGTGCAAGTAGGGTGGCGCCCAAGAAGAAGAGGCGCGAAAGTTGTCAGAGGCACGCAAGCAGGGAGGTGTCTTCAAGAAGTGTGTTTTGTATAAGACAAAAGTGGCACGTAAGTTGTGAGCTATGAACAATAGTGGAACACAAGTAGTTAGTGGTGCAGAAGTAGGTAGGCACGCAAGCAGGTGGCACACAAGTTGAAGTAGGGAGGTGCGCAAGCAGGGAGGCATGCAAGCAGGGAAGTGTGCAAGAAGGGAGTGGCACCCAAGCTATTTGCACCAGGAGGTTTTTACCAACTTTTGGGTAGGAAAGTGAAGAATTGTTTTGAAAGATTTGATTTGTGAAAGTTCATTAAGAAGCACAAAATCATTAAATTACCCTATTTGTGCTAAGAGGGGGCACACACATTATTGGACTGTTTTCAAAGTGCTACACAAGTGTAAGGGTATATCATACTCGTTGTATTCCACCTCAAATTATTGTTTTCTAGTGGATTGTGTGGTACTGGATTGTTTCCGTACCATACCAAGGACATAGCTACTCTTGTTGAGTAGTGAACCTTGTAAATCTTGTGTTCCTGTGGTTGTGTGTGTTTAGTAGGGAAGAAACTCTTTAATAGGAGGTGAAGGTTGTTTCAAAAGTAAGGAAACTTAAAAAGAAAAATATATCACTGATTCACCCCCTCCCCCTCTCATTGATACTTGGATCCTAACTGAGAACTTCAATTGGTATTAGATCAATAGGTTCCATTAGTTTATTCTCTTTGCTAAAGTGGTTGAAGAGAAGTTGTGATGGAGAATCTAAATTGCATGAAAAGTAAGGGGATTATGATTTTTGATGGAAAGAACTATCACATCTGGAAGGACAAAATGATGCATTATCTTATGTCTCTTGGATATGAAGTTCTTGAAACTACAATAGATGGATTTCCTGCTATTGATGACAAGGTTCCTCTTACTCCTGTCGATAAGAAGAATCTTGAGAATGATGGAAGAGCTAAAAATGTGTTACTCTCATCTCTTTCTGAGAGTGAATTTTTAAGAGTGAAAGGTGTTTCTACAACCAAAGGAATCTGGGACAAACTGAAGAACATCTATGAAGGAAATACAAAAGTGAAGAAGGATAAACTACAAATCTGGAGACTGAAGTATGAAGACTTGAAAATGGGAGAATCTAAATCTGTTGGGGATTTCTTTACCAGGATAAATGATATTGTCAGTACAATCAGACGTCTTGGTGAAACATTGGAGGATTATATAGTTGTCAAAAATATATTGAGAATTATTCCTGACAATTTTTATGCTAAAGTGTCTTCATTAGAAGATAGAGACCCTAAAACTTTATCTTTGGATGATTTTCATTGCACTCTCATTACTTATGAGATGAGAAGGGAGAAGACTATGAAGGGAAAAACCAAAGCTGATAGAGAAATTTCATTCCAGGCTACAAAGAGAGAGAAGTCAAAGAAGACTCTTATTGAAGATGATGCTGGAGAATCCGATTATGAAGACGAGGTATGTAAAAATTTTGATGAAATTTTATCCTTGTTTTCTAAGAATGTGAAAAGAGGTATAGGGAAACATAAGGGTAAAATTACCTTGAAATGTTTTGAGTGTGGATCATTTGGTCACTTTTTGGCTAACTATCCTCAAAAGAATAAAGAAGAAGACAATGATGATGATAACAGAAGGCCAAGAAGGTTGTGGAAGAAACAAGCTGACAAATATAAATATTTCTCAAAGGGGAAGGATAAAAAGTTCTTCAAATAAAAAAGAATAAGCTTTTTATCTAAATATGAAGATGAAGAAGACAACGAAGATGAATTTGAGAAATTATTTTCTGAAAAAACTAGAGAGAATACCTTTATTGCTGCAGTGAATAATGAAGAGTACGAGAGCAACTTTTCTGAAGAAGAAGAAACTCAAATTTAATATCATCTGAAAGAAGATTTGAAAGAATGCTTGAGGAAGATCAAAAGGCTTGAGAAGGAAAACAACAAGCTGATAAATGAAAATTCTACATTAAACAATCAAGAAGTTTTTATTGATGAGAAAATTAAGATGGAAAAGGAGATTGATGATCTGAAAAATTATCTTGAGAATACAAAGAATTGTAATGATCATCTTGAATTAAAGTTGAAGGTAAAAGAAGAAGAGTTGGAAATTTTCCAACAGAAACTTTATAAAGATAAAGAAATGAATATCAGTTTCAAAAATTCTATCTCATAAGTTGGTGAATGTTCTAGTAAAAATGAACTGAACAAGGATCCACAAAAGTTTCCTTCAAAGGTCAAAATGAAAGATAGAACTGGCTCCGATAAGAACAAGTCTAGAAAGACCATGTATGTGGTCAAAGTCAGCAATGATGAAAAATCAGAAGTGCATAAAAATAACAAGTCAAGAAAGACTTCTAATACTTATGGTGCTGTTAAATCTCAAATGATAATGGGAGTTACAAATGAAAACATGAAGGTTGATGGTCAGCATAGTTCTATTAAGAAGGTTGTTGAGAAGCGTGTTCACAAATCTAGTCATTATATAAGTTTTAGAGGCAAATATTCTTTCTACGGTTATTGCTGGTATTGTGGTGGATTCGGAAACATGGAAAATATGTGTTGGTTCAACCAACAACATTAAAAATATTCCACAAGTTTTGAAAGACAAGGATTGAGGGGGATTCAATCCTTTCAAAATATAAAGTCTCCAAATAAATTTCAGAATATATCTGAGAAGACTGGTGTGAAAGTTGAGAATAGGTTCCAACCACTGGAGACTATTTGTGAAAGATGTGATCGACTTGAACATCTTGCTAAGGGCTGCCTTAGTGTGTTACCAGAGCAACAAAAGTTTCTTAATAATTCTCAAAAGCCAGAGTTTTTAAAAGCTAAATGGGACAGGTTTAATAAGTCTGAAAAGAAAGAGTGCATGGTTGTCTGGCTAGAACACATTGACTTGGCTAAGAAATTGGAGGAAGCACAATAGAAAGTGGAGCAAAAGAAAGAACAAAAAGCTCTTCTTATTGAAACTACCTTGAAATCTAAAAAAGGAGAACATCCATGGATTCTTGATAGTGGGTGTTCTTCTCATATGACATGATACTTAAAGTTTCTGAAGAATGTGAAAGACTTCAAAGAAGGAACTGTTACATTTGGAAATGATGAATATCTGAGAATCAAAGGTTTTGGATCATCCATCATCAGAAAAGAAAAAATGAAATCTAAGAAAACATTATATGTTGATGGGTTGAAACATAATCTTATGAGTGTTTCACAACTCTATGATGAGGTCAACAAAGTTATATTTAGAAAATATGGGTTCGATGTGAAATGTGAAAATGATGGAAATATAGTTGCAAGAGGCCAACGTACAAAAGGAAACTTATTCCAAGTTGGTGAAGTACAAAATTATTGTTACATGGGAATGGTGGATGAAAACCAGTTATGGCATAAAATTCTAGGACATATGTGTCATAGAAACATGTGTAAGTTATCAATGCAAGATAGTGTCTGAGATATGCCTGATTTATCAAGAAGAATAGATTGGTGCTGCACTATCCGTGAAAAAGGGAAGATCACAAACTCTTTTCATAAGAGAGTTGAAATTCATTCAAAACAACCCTTGGAACTTATACATTCTGATATATGTGGAACAATGAGCAAGCAATCAACAAATGGAGATAAGTACTTCATTACTTTTATTGATGACTTTACTTGGATTACTTGTGTTATGTACATGAGACATAAGTCAGATGCTCTGAAAATGTTTAAGAGTTTCAGGAGGAAAGCAAAAAAGGAATGTGCGTATTCAGTGAAGAAGTTGAGAACTGATAATGGTGGTGAGTATAAGAATGAATAGTTTGAAAGTTACCTTGAGAAACATGGAATTTGACATGAGTTCAGTTCACCATACACACCTCAACAAAATGGGGTTGCTGAAAGAAATAATCGAAGTCTGGTGGAAATGGGGAGAACTATGTTACTTGAACATAGTCTTTCTCATTATTACTGGAGGCAAGCCATGAGCACTACTGTTTATATTAAGAACCAATGCTTCTATAGGCCAAACTCAGATATGACTCCATATGAAATGTTCTATGGAAAAACTCCAAGTATGAAACATTTAAGAGTATTTG
The DNA here is from genome assembly GCA_963277665.1 of Viscum album. Taxonomy (NCBI): domain Eukaryota; kingdom Viridiplantae; phylum Streptophyta; class Magnoliopsida; order Santalales; family Viscaceae; genus Viscum; species Viscum album. The sequence goes on from OY728140.1 coordinate 351,766,203, forward strand.
GGAGTCCATACATTATAAATAAGAAATGTGGAAACCTTGGAAAGTTTGAGCAAAGAGGAGATGATGGAATTTTTTTTGGATATGCTTCAGAAGGAAGAGGATATAGATGTCTCAAAAAAGAAACAAGAAGAATTATTGATTCTTTAGATGTAAAAGTTGTTGAAAATGTTGAGAAAGAAAAGCAGTCATATGTTGATGTGTAAGTTGAGAAGGATAGAGAAGCTTTTGTTAATGATTCTGATAATGCTACAGACTATGTTAATCCTACCGATGAAGAGGAATCCGACTCATAAATCTCGAGTGATGAGGATGAAGTTCGAACAACTCATCCTAGGTTGAGGAAACAAGTGGAGGCTCAGAATATTATTGGAGATAAACACCAGAGGGTTCAAATAAGAAGAAAAAAGAATGCTATATCACATACTTCTATTTATTCAAAACTTGAACCGAATGATGTAAATGAAGAATTTGAGAATCCAGAATGGGTTCATGCAATGAATAAATAGCTTGATCAGATAGAGAAGAATGATACTTGGGAACTTGTACCCAAGACAGAAAACAAGAACATTATTGGTACAAAGTGGGTTTTCCGGAACAAGATGAATGCATAAGGTAAAGTAATAAGAAACAAAGCAAGATTGGTTTTCAAAGGTTATTCACAAATTGAAGGCATTGATTTTGATGAAACCTTTGCTCTAGTGACAGGATTAGAAACAATCAGAATCTTTCTTGTTATTACTGCACAACAAGGTTACAAAATCTTTCAAATGGATGTAAAATATTCATTCTTGAATGGTGACCTTGATGAGGAAGTCTACATTGATCAAACTTGTGGATTTTTTATTGGAAAGGATGAAAGTTATGTATTCAGGTTGAAGAAGGCTTTGTATGGGCTAAAACAGGCTCTGAGAGCATGGTATTCTAAATTAGATACTTGCTTAAAGAAGATGAACTTTAAGAAAGGGAGAGTTGATAGCAATCTCTACATCAAGGAATGTCACGAGTTTTCACTGATCGTTATTGTTTATGTCGATGATATTATATTTGATGGAAATGATGAAAGATCATGTGAAAAATTTTCTGAGGAGATGAATAAGCTATTTGAGATGTCCATGCTGGGAGAAATAAAATACTTTCTTGGGCTACAAATTTCACAGAAGAAGAATCACATTTTTCTATCTCAAGAAAAGTATGCTAAGGAACTTCTAAAGAAGTTTGGAGTAGAAAATTAGAAACTAGTTTCCACACCAATTTTAGTGGGAACAAAGTTTTCTAAAGATAGAGAAGGCAATGAAGTTGATTAGAAAGAGTTTCTAAATTTGATTGGAAGTCTGTTTTATTTGACTGCCTCAAGACCCGACATCGTCTATGTTGTCACTTTATGTGCAAGATATCAGAGTGATCCTAAATAATTACATTTTATTGCTGGAAAAATAATTCTCAGATATATCAAAGGCACAACAAATTTTGGAATCGGGTATGATGGCTCAGGAAATATTGATCTATTTGGGTATTTTGATGCTGATTGGGCAGGAAATGTTGATGATCGAAGATCCACATCTGGTGGAGTTTTCTTTATGGGGGAAAGTTGTGTTAGTTGGCATACCAAGAAACAAAATTCAGTAACTCTTAACACAGCTTAAGATGAGTATGTTTCTACTACTCAAGCTGCAACTCAACTAATGTGGATGAAGACTCAACTGGAAGATCTACTTGTTGAAGTAAATCTACCATTGCTCTTGGGTTGTGATAATCAGAGTGAAATAAATCTTACAAGAAATCCGGTACAACATTCTCGTTCAAAACACATTGATATAAAGTACCACTTAATCAAAGAGTAGGTGGAGAAGAATGAATTGAGGCTGGAGTACATTCCTACATCTGAACAAGTGGCTGATATATTCACAAAACCTTTACTGAAGGAACCATTTTCAAAATTAAGGTTGAACATGGGTGTCCAACCTCCTTCTAATCATGTTTAAGGTACATGTTTCTATACCCTCTCTCATATTACCTTTGGATAGTGTTGTCAAGGGGGATAATTGTTTCATAAATCTATCCTTATGGAAGCATGAAAAAAGGGGGAGTTGTGGGTAAGTTGTGAATCCAGCATGTATGTGTGTGAACTATTCTAATTATTTGTTGGAGTGGTTGTAGGAAATAATGTTGTTTTCTAGGAAAGTTGAAGAAGTGATGAATGTTGAAGTAAAATCTTGAAAGATGTTCTGAAGAAGGCTGAGGAGATACGATCATTAGATTTCATAGTCACTGCTTTTGGAAAGCATGGTTTTGTCTGTCAATAATTCTTGTTTCCTACAACGAGCTAGCTCACATAGGCTTATAATTGTTGATAATTAATCCATTTCTTAAGGTTATAAAGTTTAGTGATTTATGAATCTTGGTTGACAATAAAATCCAAAGGGGAAGATTGTTGGGACCAAGTTGGACAGATAAGGAAGTAAGAAAAGTTTTCTGTTATAGAGTGTTGTCTTTTTGTTGTCAAAGAAGCTAAATCAATTTACTTTGTAAAGGACTTGGAAACTATGACAATTCTTTGATGATTTGTATTTTCACAAATATCATAAGTTTGGAGAAATTGTGATGCAAGCCTTATGAAGGATAGGGAGAGTAAAGAAGTGTTTTTGGAAAAATAAAGAAAGCAGCACGCAAGTCAAAAATGGCACGCAAGTTTGGAGCGCAAGTGTATGTTGTGCGCAATTCATATTTCAAGATCATCCCATCAAAATATGACAAAGGAAATAAAGTGTCATACATGTTAAATATTGGAGCGCAAGTGTGGCACGCAAGTATATGTGGCGTGCAAGTATATGTTGTGTGAAATTCATATTGCAAGTGCTGTAGTGGCGCTCAAGTGTATGTGGCGCACAAGTCACCAAAATGCCTATAAATAGAAGACTAGCCTCATCATTTTTTAAGGATCAACACTTAAGAAAAAATTTGAGCTCTGATTGCGCAATTCGTAGAAAGTGCCTCGCAAACTGAAGTGGTGCACAAGTTGAAGTGGCATGCAAGCTGAGGGTTATTTATAAGGTGCGCAAGTAGGGTGGCGACCAAGCAGAAGTGGCGCGCAAGTTGTCAGAGGCACGCAAGTAGGGAGGTGTCTTCAAGAAGTGTGTTGTGTATAAGCCAAAAGTGGCGTGCAAGTTGTCAGAGGTGTACAAGAAGGGAGGTGTCTTCAAGAAGTGTGTTGTGTATAATCCAAAAGTGGCGTGCAAGTTGTGAGCTGTGCACAATAGTGGCGTGCAAGTAGTTAGTGGTGCGAAAGCAGGTAGGCGCGCAAGCTGAGTGGCGTGAAAGCAGGTGGCGCACAATCTAAAGCAGGGAGGCACGCAAGCCGGGAGGTGCGCAAGCAGGGAGGCACGTAAGCAGGGAGTGGATCGCAAGCTGTTTACACCAGGAGGTTCTTACCAGCTTCTGGGTAGGAAAGTGAAGAATTGTTTTGAAAGATTTGATTTGTGAAAGTTCATTAAGAAGCACAAAATCATTACATTACCCTATTTGTGCTAAGAGGAAGCACACACACTATTGGATTGTTTTCAAAGTGCTACATGAGTGTAAGGGTATATCCTACTCATTGTATTCCACGTCAAAGGATTGTTTTCTAGTGGATTGTGTGGTACTGGATTATTTCCATACCATACCAAGGACATAGCTACTCTTGTTGAGTAGTGAACCTTATAAATCTTGTGTTCCTGTGGTTGTGTGTGTTCAGCAGGGAAGAAAATCTTTAACAGGAGGTGAAGGTTGTTTCAAAAAGAAGGAAACTTAAAAAGAAAAAGATATCACTGATTCACTCCCTCCCCCTCTCAGTGATACTTGGATCCTGACTGGGAACTTCACTAAAAGCCAATCCATACCCATAATAACATAAAATTCTATAATGGTAAAATCAATAGGATTTTAGGTAAAGACCTTACATAGATGATAAAATGAAGATATTTTTAAATTCTTATTTCCTTAATACTACCCCTAGTTGTTTTTACCAAATGTACTGAATTTATTTCTTGAGGTGATAATTTCAACCCCCCAAATTTATCAGAAATGAAAGAATATGTAGACCCTAAATCAAACAAGACATTATCATAATATGAATAAAAAAGTAATGTAACCATTACTAATTCGTTTGATGGCCCAAAATATTATGAATTAGTTAGAAAGGATTTCACCACACCCTTATTCTTATAGTATGGTTTCCTCCCATCATTTGTTCTCTTCTTCAGATATGCATCCACATAATGGCCCATCTCATTACATTTAAAACACTGTACTACCTATTTATCAATATTGGATTTACACTACCAATATATTTTTCCTTATAATCATGAGCTATATGCCCAAACATACCACATTGGATACACTCCCTAGATTTCATAAGACATTCCCTATGGTGCTTTTTACCACACCTATCACATACTATAAACTTGATTTTCTTACCATTATATTTAATTTAAAAATTATTTCTTATTTACTTCCATCTATTCCTCTTTTTAAACTTGTTTTCATGGAAAATATGATTAATAGAAAACTCCATTTATACCTTCTCAAAACATCAAACAAGTTTATCATAACTTTTGAATCCTTGGGATGATAATTCCATTTGGTATATTGGCTTAAATTTTGAGTAAAACCAATTAATTTTACTATCAAGTTCTCAAATATAATTTGGTGTGTACCTTCCCAATCATGTGAAGTTTTCTTCACATGTGGCCACTGAATCTTCCTCCTTCTACCTCATTTTCAAGAATTGGTTTTCCATATAAGTCTAACAACCTTAAGAAAATATTTCCCAAGGAAAATATTTTTAAATGCATCTCATTACTCGGTGTCAATCTCTTCTCTGTCTATAGTATTCCTAACCATTGATCACCATTTATTTGATTCACCTTAAAAATGTTAAATAGAAAGAGTTACCTTTTGATGATCTAAAAAACCCATGAATTTTTATATATTTTATAGAGATTTAATCCATCCATCATCTACCACTGGGTCAAAAGATTCACTAAATGTTGGAGGGTGTTGTCTCATAAAATGATCTACTATTGAATTGTTTCTCTATGGTAGATCTGGATCCTCTATAACATGGATAACACCACTATTTATAGTCTATTTCAACTATTACATCACAAAAAAACTACTTGGTTCCAATTAAAACTACTCTAGGTTGCTGATTTGGAAGGATATAGTCTTCTTAGTGTCTTCCTACTTCAGCTTCCCTATTTACTATATAGATTACCATTCTAAACAGATATAGTTTAGATGAAGAAACATGATAATCTTCAAATTCTATATCATGATAACCATAAATTAGATTCTCTTAAGAATATTTTCATACACCATCGTAATATAAAAAAATATCTAAACATTTTCTATGATACCAACTATAAGGAACCAACATTAAAAAATCCATAAATTATATCTTTAGAAAAATTCATTATATTCCACTCTTGAAGATCATTTATATTTATTGTTTTAGATAATATTGACATCATCCTTACATAAATAGATATTACATCACAATGTTAACACTTACACTCAGTATCCATTTTTACCACAATACAAATTTTTTAATATATAACAGGTTTTATTTTCATGACATATCTTCAATGTTTTTATCTTAACCTCATCTTTTTCACTAATCATTATTAAAACCCCATGAAATAAATTTTAAACTATGGTATGTGAACATAAATATCGATAAGGGATATATAAAAATAAATAAAGAAATAAACACGTTAGTAAATTAATACTGAAAAGAATTTACCATTTTCAACATAAACCTTGATCTATAAATAAACACTTTCTTTCCTCAGAAATCAACTTCACCACCTAAGGGATTTCATAAAACATTTCATAATAAATCATGAATTAAAAATAAAACTCCCAAAGGTTTCATTAAAATCATGAAAAACTCATGATGTTTTTCAAAAAGTTATACATTTCAGACTTAAGAAGTTTCATATACTTTCCTTTAAACATAATCTTAATAGATTACCTTTTGAAATCATAATATTTTTATAAAAACAAATAGTAATCATAGATAAATCATATAGACAACTTGGTTCATCATTTTTATATCACTCTTATAATCACTCTTACAAATACCCAATGAATTGGAGAGTTATATCGGGATAACCCATTATGGGTTTATAACAGAAAAACCCATCCTTGGTTTATAATGAAACCACCTATCCTTGGTTTATAACAGAATCAACCATCATCATAAATAATTCCCAAGAACCATTATATAATCATAACACATGAAAGAGTTAATAAAAAAATATTATTTGCACCCATATAATTTTTTCCCGATATTAAAATATATAGTCCATTTAAAACACTTTTTGAAAATACCCAAAACAAAAGGAAAGAGGGGTTTTCATTACTAAAACATGAATTTTTTTAAGGGAATCTAAACATTAAATAACAGTTATGGTAGGTTGTACGTACACATGAGCAAAGTTTTTATTTTTCAAAGTACATGATGAAAAGAAAGTAAGTATTATTATAACTTTATAGAATTATTATTATATAATAAATTTTATATTCTTTCTTTAAATATAATTTCATATAGTATTCATGTGATGTGGTCATGAAGAATGAACCACATCACAGGTGGTAATCAACATGTACACACGAACAACGTTATCATTTTTTAATGGATGGAAAGGTAATAATGTAGATGATAAAATATATCTCTAGAATGATAAATATTTCATGAATATAATATATATACACACACACACAAATTGAATCCATCATTATAATCAGACGTGAGATACAATGATGGAAAATTAATTACATCGGTTCGCAAGGCGGTAGTCCACCGTACACATGAATGATGGTTTCATTTCCCATTTGATGGAAGAGGAGATAGATATAGGTTTCTACATAAAAATAATAAAATATTGGTAAATTAAATATACTGATGTTTTATGTTATAATGTTTGAATAATATTTGAAATATTTAGAAGAAGAATTTAAATGAAAATTCTAGGTAAAGAACTATAACTCTTATTTAGATAACCTATTTAAGTTTATATCTAAATCCTTCACGGGTTTGTTTTTTTATCAAAGAATGGACTCTAAGATATGGGGAAGGTTTTTAGGAAGGTATTTTACCATGTATTGGATGAGATAGAGTGCTCAGAAGTTGTGAGTAAGAGAGGAGAGGAGGTCCCCCTTTTTTAAGTGATGGGAGGGGAACTCCTGGAATTTCATAAAATATAAAATTAGTATTAATTTAATTTCATTTAATAATGGATAAAAATTGATATATTATAAATATATTATTATTATGAGTTGAAATACTCTCATACAATAAAATTTGAACTAGTTCAGATAGTTTGTTCACCCTTATTACTTTGTTTTAACCTCCCATCAACCATTCTAATAATTTCCATGATATCATGGTTTTTTAATATTTAGGGGTTAATAGATTTACTATAAAAGGAAAGTTTACCAATACATATACCATGGTTGATATTCTAAACCATAACCCATTCACTTGGCCAAAGATAAATTTTTTAATAATTTTAAATCATTTCATTTTTTAACTATTCAGTTAATTTTACTTTAAAAACAATATGACAATAATGGAATTAGAATATAATCCATTCAAACATCCCTACTATTTTATTTTTATCTATAATTTTTTTGGAAAACTACAACTCACTAAAAAATATTACTTTTACTGTTTTTAAAATTATTTACATGATTTTTCTTCTACTTACATAAACACCGAGTCAACATTGTAAAAGTGCTTTAGGTAATTATTTCATCACTAAAAATAAAAAATAAATTACCATGATTAAAAACATTCATATTTAAAATAACCATTTATAACTGAACATAAGTATTTTCTCTCCTTTTCAAAAAATAATATAGATATTAAAAGTAATAGAGTGACACTTTTAACTTTATCCTTTAATTAGATAATATAAAGGTCAAAATCAAAGATAAATGGAAACAAAAGGTCATACTTTAGAAGTTTTGATGATTATTAATGAAATAAACTCATATGATTAAATAAAGTCAATTGTTTGAATGAATTTAAAGTCTTATCACATTATTTTTAACCCAAATTAACCCATCTCACCTTTACCATGGTAACAAAAAATTCCTATGGTTACTATTCACAATGAAAAAAATAAGGAAATATTTAAAAAATTTGTTCATTTGGATCCAAAAATGGAATATATTATTCAAGATTTATTTTCTTGATGTGGTAGAATTATATTTAAAATTAAACCCTCAAAACATGATGAAAAATAGAAGGTAAAGAATCAGATAGTAATAAATGACTAATAATAGAAGGTAAAGAATCAGATAGTAATAAATAACAAATATCAACAATATCCCTAATTATATACATATAATGATGTAATGTCATGTGTATATAAAAAGTAAATAGGCAAGCATGGCAGTTGGCATGAAATACAATACATGTATTAAATGAACAAAATGACCCAAAAGTCTATCTCCAATAGCATCTTGAGCCATAGCTCAGTCCTGTGCTTCCCCACTCGCATGCTATAAACAAATCAATCATCTATAAATGAGCACTTTCCCCTGTCCCTACATGCATCCACAAATTCTACTCGGTACCATCGGTGGCCTAGATAGGGTGTGAGATAAACTCATTAGGCCACCACCAATGGAATCTATAAATATCTAGTTAGTGTATATAATATGAACAATGTGTATATATAATGGTAAGTAGTAATAATTCTATAAAGGGTTAGATCTGGTTCTTGAAGGACACCAGAATAACAATACATACTTCAGTCCATGTTGAATAATCTCTGAACACGCAACCATATGTATACATATAGATGGTCAGTATACATAGTGATGTCTACAATAATATATTTGGATACTTATACTAGTCTATAATTGAGGAATAACTTAGGCATCCATGGGATATAGAATGACTCTCACAAGTGTCAAGAGATGCAATACGAGGTATCACAAGAATATGGGACACCATGCCCTATACCAAAATTATAGGGTCTCCATGCCCAAATCATAATAGTAGGGTCACAATTCTTGAATCATAACTATATGAATGTCATGCCTAAATCATATCAGTAGGGTTTTCATTCCCATATCATAGGTATTTCATTCCGGTGTCACATTATAGGGATTTCATGCCTGAATCATATCAGTAGGGTATCCATTCCCAGTTATCATAACTAATAAAGGTCACATTTACCATTTATCATAACTAATAAGGGTCTCCATTCCCATTTATTATAACTAATAAGGGCCACCATTCCCATTTATTATAAATCATAAGGGTCATCATGCCCAAAGTATAATAGTGATAAGCAGTCAAGGCTTTAATAAGAGACAAATTTTAAATCATAATTTAATATAATCTCTCTTTAATAAAGACATAACCATTGTCCAATTTAATTAAGTGATGTGGTTATACCACTCACTTCTATTCAATTCAGTATAATTTGATTAGTGTGTTACCTGCACTCCACCACAATAATTATATATTTAATTTAAGTTATCTCAATTTATAAATCAATCCAAAACCATATAGAAGATGGTTTTTCCATTTTGGCATTTTTAGAAACAATTTCAATTTCATCGGCACACCTCAAGGGGTGGAAACTATTTAATGGGACCTAATAGTGTAATTGGATTGTAAATTAAGGAAAAAAATTGAAGGAAGATTCAATTTAGGGAAACTCATGGTGAAACTAATGTGTGGTACAATGATGTATAACATAAAGAATCGTGACATTGAGATATAATTACAAGACCACCTACCTTATTCCTATTGAGGATAACTCATCTAGTATCAGCCTTTGGTTTGGTCTAGATCATAATTAAATGAAAAAAACAGATTAATTCCTTGAAAATAGGGCATATGATCTCGCACATAAATAGATTCTCCAATAGGAATACAAATGATGATAGGTTATTAAGTAGTGAAGAGCTTACTAAGATGAATCCAATGAGATGAAAAGATCTTGATTCTAAGTATAAATGAAAGATTTATCATCAAAACTAGGTGATGGAGGCTTAGGAGTTCAAAAATGAAGGAGGAGGAGTTCTGTCCAATGGAGGAAGAAAATAAATAAGGAGTTTATAGTTATAATTCATTAAGCGAAAATTGTAATTTTACCTAAAGGGTCGCACAGTTTGGCTACACGCTTAGCCAAACCATGCACCAACCGTGCATGAGCCTGTCCAAAGAGGGGACCCACACAATTCTTGTGCATGGTTTGGGAAACCATGTGAAAACCATGTTATTTTCCTCTGCTAAAAACTATAAATCCCTTGGATGTTTGTGTTGCTTGAGTTGCATGGTTTCATAAAACTATGCAGCCCATTTATAGCCACCGAACACCCCATATGGTTAGAAGAAACCATATGGCCCCGTGTTTTCATCCACCAACCGGGGTTACGACCACCAAACAAACCCCAGACACCCCTATATCCTCTATATCCTCACAAGGAATTCATATTAGGTTAAAAACAAAGTCTTAAACTGAAAATTAAAGGATCAATACCTCATATAAAAATCAGGTTCTTTAAATTTCATCATAGAATAACTCGTGAAAAGAAACTGGTTTTATACAAGTTCTATCAAGGTATAACCCATGGAAGAGAAATAGGTTTTATAAACATCTTATCATCATAAACCTAAACCATTCAGATAAATAATAAGAATGGTATCCTTGGTTCATATCCCTAGTAAAGTGAAAATTATATCAAAGGATGTCATCTTAGATAGAGAAGTATTTTGAAAGATCACTTAGAAAATTTCTTAAGGAAAATAAACTTCCTTTAAAAATCACTTTTTAAAACATAAAACATTATAAAAATACCTTTATTTGAAATTAACATTGAAAACTTATAAATTAAGCTTTAAAAAATCATTTAAAACATTTCTTGAGAAAATATCCTCCCCGCTTTGAAAAACACTTTTTAAAACATAAAACTTTATTAAAATACCTTTCTTTGAAAATTACCTTGAAATATTATAAATTAATCTTCAAATAAAATAATGGTCATGATTATGGAAAATTTTCATTCATGTTGTAAATGTTAAATCAACGATTCCTTTAACTTTTTTAGAAAAATACAAACGAGCATTATTTTGGAAAACAACAAGAATATTCCTTTCAATTTTTTTTAAAATTAAAAAATGTGTAAAAATATCTTTAATAAATCATTTTAAATAAATTTCATAATTTTCTTTGAAAACATTTTTAGAAAACATGGTTTTGTAAGTAAAAGGGTTTTCAACCGAAAGGATGATTTTTCTTGAAAACATTATTTTTTTTGAACTTTTCAGTATATAATGAGAGGAAATTGAATGGGAAATATGTATTCTAATTACATAAACATAGGAGAATAAAAAACTTGATTTTATTTAGATATAGATCATAATATTTCATTATTGTAAGAATAATCATAAAAAATCCTAATAAATGTTGATATTGAAACATAAAACTCTTACCACTTTGGTAACTTTGAAACGTAAAGAACATGAAAGAATAATATTAAATGAAACTTAAAATATTATAGGAATAAATAAATTCATGATATTACATGTCAAATAGGAAATATATACACCTCGTAAAATAAGACAAGCGCATAACATAACTAATGTCCCAAAGAAGAAAAATTGAGACAAAAACCCATTATCGATTTTTTAATTTAACCGTAAACCCCCTGAAAGAGAGACCCTAAAATAGAAATTTAAATAACTATAATTTTAAGTATAATAATAATAAAATAAATTCATGGGTAGTATATATACCACATAAAATAAATAGTTTTTGAATATGACATGTGTCTCATAGAAGTAAAAGTTGAGACGAAAATCCCTTACTACTTTTGAATTGTAACCCCTATGAAAGAATAACATCAATAGAAATATTAATTATCATTAAATGAGTTAGATTCATGATATATCATGTCATAGGTTATTATATATACCACATAAAAGAAATTAGTGGTGAATAGGACATAAGCCTCTTATAAATATAAAGTGAGACTATAAATCCCCTTACCTTAAGTCTAAACTTCCGCCGTACTCGTTCAAACCTTTTGTATAATAAATATAATTTAATTATAAATATATTAAATAATAATAATTATATATAAATATATATAATACCATATATTATTTTCTTATGACCTTTTATTTCCTATTTATTAACAATTCTGTGTTAAATTTTTGTTTCATATAATAATCAGTTTTTTTGTATATGTTTTGACTTTTTATTTTTGGTCCTATTAATTAGATCATGATTTCATCATATAAAAAAGGTAAAACATGATATAAATATCATATATACTCATAATATAAGCATTTATAGTAATCTATAAAATTTAATTATAGGAAATGAAATGCAGAGTTCATAGAGACGGTAGGCCGTAGCTACGCATGAATGCTGTTTCCATTCTCTTATCATATTGAATGAAATAAAAGTAAATGATATATATATATATATATATTATCATTAAATTATAATTTTTATGTAATATATATAACATATTTTTATTAAACCATATCCTTAATACATTCCATGTAAAGCGTGAATGAATCCCTTCACTTCACAAGGCGGTAGTCCGCCGTACACACGAACGACGTTATTGTATTCCCATAAAATGGAAAGCATGAAGGTATGTGTTATATAATAATTATAAAAGACTAATAAGATCATAAATACCATATATATCATATATAAACTATAAATATATCATTACAACCTACTCTGAGAGGTGGTAATGGAAAAATGAATGACATCAGTTTGCGAGGCGGTAGTCCGCCATACACACAAACGATGATTTTGTAAACCATTTGATGGAAGTGGAGATAGTTTTAGGTAATTAAATTAACATAAAAACATCTCAGTATGTTTAATATAGTGAGGTTATTATATAATAATGTTATAATAATAATTTAATGGGGTGAATGCATAAATAACACTAAAAAACTCATTGATGAACATTACATCTTCTTTGGGTATCCCCCTTAGGTTTTGACTAAAATCCTTCCTTGGATGGATTAATATAAAAAATAAGTATTCTAGGATGAGGGGAGGGAATTTGGGGAGTTATTTGGGTATATATTGGGTGATACAAAATGTTTTGAAGATGTGAAGAAGAGAAAATAGGGGGTGGCTTTTTATAAGTGGGGGAGAGCAGACACTTGATAATTCTAAAAAGAAATAAGTGCTCCCACATTTTTCATATGTCACAAGGGTCCAAATTAGGTCATTATAGAACCTTATAGGTTTAATGGTAGAAATATATCCAACCAATAGTTTTTATAAAAGTGTATAGGTCATTTTTACCATTATATTTTTAGTTTAACCCCTCAACAAAGCCATTATTACCTTAACCGCGGTAATTAATTTTTTACTGCATTCACTATTCATTTTGGTGAATAATTAAGTTGAAATTATTAGAAATTAAAAATTATTCTGATTCCAAATACAGAATCTATTTTTCAAAATTTCATTCATAGAAGTAGAAAAAATTAATTTAAAATTAATCCTGCAGATGTGATGAGAAATAAGGTTTTTAAAGAGAAAAAGTTCAAAAGTTTGAAATGTTTTTATATCAAAATTAAATAATAAATTGATTATAATTACCGAAATTGATTAATTAATTTAATATTTAACTAATTTTACTTTAAAACTAATACAAAATATAATTTAACATTATAAATAGTTTAAAAAGGTAGTTTTCAATTAAAATTTAGTATTTTCACTATTCATCAAAAAATGAAACTTTTTAAAAATATCTAGAAAATCCACCCTAAGATAATTTTTAAATTATGAATTTAAAAATGGGTTTATTTAATCAAATAAATTTTATAAAAGCCTCAAAATTTCTTTTTAAAATTAGTGTGCCATAAAAAGGTGATAAAACTAGTTTTTAGAAAATAGTGTTTTTATGCGTAATATTGAATATATTCTTATTAAGTATCTAGAAAATACATAAATTAATGTTAAATATTTTATTGAATATATAATATATAAATTTCATTAAAATAATTCACCAAAAATGATTTGTTTAATTTATTGATGTAAAATTTCTTTATTTTCATAATAATAGGTTTTCAGAAAATTATTTCCTTTATTTTCATTTGTAATTAATTGGTAAAAAATGAATTCATTATATATACATGTATAAACCATATATTTTCATAATTTATTTAATCCAATTCATACCCACCATTCGAATGGCTAGGTGATAAATATCATATTAAATAATAATATTTTAATAGTATGTCACATTTCATTTAAACTTAATGTTGCATGTAACAGAATCTAACATTAGTATTATGCGTAACAAAAGACAAACTTAGTGTTTCCTATAAAATAATCTAAAATCAGTTTTTCTTATCATGCAAGATGAACTCTATATTTTTGTGCAACACAATTTAAATTCAGAGTTGTGTGAAATGCAAAATATCAAAAATATTAAATTAATTGGATTTTTTTTTCACAAAATATCAGGTCTCAAAATTCATGTTGGTATCAAAGGTTAAAAATTTGAAAATTCATTCATATAAACCCACATCGCAAAAATTAATAATAAAAATATCCTTAAAAAGGGAATGTGGGAAACATAATGGTTACCTAAATTAAGTCATAACAAGGGTTCTAAATATGAGAACATAGGTGGGAAGTGAGGATTTGGGAATGGAAGAGAAAAGTATAAATAATTATATAGAGTGATAAATATCACTGATCACAAAAAAGTGGATGATCCAAAGAAGGTTAATGACCGCAAAACCATAAACCAAAGAGGCATTAAAGAGGACAAGTAGAGGACAGAAAAAATGCATGGGAGAGGAAAAGAGATGTGAGAGTTCAACTAAGGCTCAAAGAAGTGATCTTATGGCTGGGATAATGAATAGAAAATATCCAACAGTGTAGATAAAATATAATTTTAAAAGTTACAGCCCATATTGAATTGAGCATGTGGGGAATCACTAATATATAATACAATACGCACTGAACGATGGCCAGAACAAACCACAACACACACACTTGGACTATGGGCAACACAGGCGATCCATGCCCAACATATACAATCACACTCTTTAGGACTTATACACGGTCCCTTATGCTTGTAGCATGCACTATTAAAGATTTGAACTAGGCTATATGTAAACAATGAAGGCTGGACCTCCCATGAGGGTAAAATTTCTTGTCCTCTTAAAAGTGGAAGTAGGTTCAGATTGAAGGCTTTCACAGAAGACCTTATTTTTTAGAATAATAAAATAATATATATATATATATATATAAAGATAAGAACAACCAAAGACCATAATAAAGAATTAAACCATCTGAATAAGAAATAATATTTTTTAAACAAAATTATTTTTAATTAAATATTATTCAACTATAATTTATAAAAACAAAAAGAAATATAAAATAGATGATACCCAATTAAAAAAATTCTCCCTCCTTTTGTCAATTAAAAAACACAATATTTATTAAATTTTCAAACAACTTAATAAAAAATTATTAAATCTTCAAATAATTTCTCCCTCTTATAAAAAACAATACATTGTTATTTTTTATCAATTAAATTTTTAATCATTATAAATTAATTATCATTTAAACTTATTATAAAATAATAGTGAGATAAGGAACTATTAAAAGATTAATAATTAGTTGAACTGTTCAAATAGGCAGTGTTATTTGATGAAAACTAATTAGAGAGTAATAAAGAACTTTCAATTACAGAAGATATACATAAAAAATTGAATTAATTTATCAAAATAGAAATTATATTAATAAATAGTTAATCTTACATCATACCCAATTCAAAAACATACATTTATATATAAAATGAATACTCCCTTTTAAACAAAATAACCAACCACTTTAAAATTAGCAAAGTACATTATTCAATGAAATAAGAATTGAGATAGTGTTATTTCAGCAAATCATTTTAAACTAGAAATATATAATTACCATTAAATAAAAGTTATTAGTATTTAACATAACATTTACAAAAAATAGAAAAGTTATGTTTGTACATGATAAGTTTAAACATAAGAAAAGAACAAAACATTGTTACATTCAATAAAAAATAGACATTCATGATCAAATTAAGTAAAACAAAATACTTCCAAAATAAATTAATAGTTTATTTTCTTTAAAGGTTTTAAAAAAACAAACTCCCCTAAGTTTATGCATAGAGATATCAGATTTAATAAAATATCAAAAAAAATATTTTTTTATCAAAATTAAATCAATTTTAAAATAAATTGAATATTTAAAATAGTTCAGGGTTCTAAATATATTTTAGCTAAAAATTATGAAAATATAAAAAATATAAAGCAAATAAAATATTTAGAAGTGTATTAAAGTCTTCCCTAAATCACTTGTTTAAAAATTATTTCAACCAAACTAAGGAATATTAAGTTTTTATAATCTTATTGTTTAAAAACTTATTTAAGACTTACATAATAGTACATTATTTCAAATAAAAAATAAGTAACTCCCCCTAAATTCATGCATCTTTAGAGAAAGAGAGAATAATACTATTACAAAATTTTAGAGAAAAGTAAAAATATAATCAACCCATTTAGAACTGAAGTTTTAACTATGTGAACTGCCAAAATTTTACATGCTAAAGAAAAAACATACATAAATTAAATCACATGACTTGAATAAAAATGATTTTATAAAAAGATATCATATATCTTGTATGATATGATATAAAATTATATTATAGTAGATAATATGTATGATGGTTAAAAACAAACTTATCTGGACATGGTGACTGGCTTAGGTTCAATAGGATTTGAAATATCCTTTTGAAGCCCATGTTGTCCATATACCATGTGACTCCGGATCTCTTTAGGTAGTATTCCTTTAAAAAAAATCAAGTAGATAGTTATTTTGGTACCCAGACTAGTTTGGATCCAACTAGATTAGTAAAGAAAGTTTTAGTAACCCACAAATATTTTAGACATGCATTATAGGGAAATCTTGAAGAAGTATTTTCACAAATGAATGTCTTAGTGTGGCATAAAGACTGAGTAAAATTTAAATAAAATTTGTTTGTATAATTCCATTTCAAATTAAAATTAAAGCAGGTAACATTTAAAATATTTCCATTTATGTATTTAAAAGAAGTAGTTCTATACATCTTAGGAACCATATTATTATATCCACAACCATTTTTATCATATTTGGGTTTATTCATTTCCATTATCTTATCAAATTTCTCTTGGACTTGAAAAAATAAAGATAATTACTTTAGACCAGTAATTTCCATTTAAGGTTTTCATTATCTTTCAAAATAACTTCTAGGTCATCATAAGATTTTACATTTGAGCATGATATATAATTTTTCTGTTTATTATTTTCATGTTTAAGATGATTTCATTCCTTTTCAATGTTATATAAATCATTAAAAACTAATATAAATCTTTGATTTTGAAATTCATCAGTTTTGAAATAAAGTATTTTGTTATCATTTTCTCATCTTTAACTTTTAACAGTTTAGCATCTAAAAACTTTTTCTTTTCTATATTACATAAAATAGAATCATTCATTTTTTTATTTTATTCTTTATTCTTATTATTTTATCTTTTTAGTTACAAATATAATTCAACCATTCTCAAGATATCCCTTTGAATTTTTATCATTTTGAGTAGTTAATTATTTAACGTCATTTTTAATATCAGATTCATAACTAGAATTATAATTATAGTTAGAGTGTACCACATTTATATTACTAGCCATGAAACATAGAGAGGAAGATTCTTTTTCACTTTCAAAACCATCATCACTTGAGTATGACTCTACTATACAACTCCATCCTGCATGATAAGCCTTTCTTTGTTCCTTATTGTATTCCTTTTCCTTTCCTTATTGTTTTGATTTAGGATAGTCTGATTTTATATGTCCATTTTTCCTGAACTCATAACATATTAATTCAGAAGCATCATATTTACTACTTTTACCTATTTTACTACCCTTTATGTCATATTTTTTAAAATATAATCTAGGATTATTCTTAAAACCTCTCTTACACTTCATGTATTTATAAAGACCTTTGGTGAAATTTACAATTTCATCTTTCCCACATTTCTGTAAATCATAATCATAAGAATTATCAATAACAATTATATTTTATTTAAATGCTATGACTTTCTTTTTATCAGTGTCATCAGCATTGTCATTCTTCATTTCCAACTTGTATTTATGTAGTGACCCTATTAACCCATCCATATAATTATCAGTAAAATCCTTACTTTCTTCAGTAGAAACTTTCTTTGAATTCCATCACTTGGGTAGAGCTTGAAGTAGTATTTCAATGAGAGCTTCATTCTTCATGGTCTCTCGAAGAGAAACAATGTTGTTGAAAATTTTGGTGAATCTATTGAACATATCATTTATGATTTCTTGATCATTAATCATGAATTCATGAAACTCATATCTATGTATACCTATCTTGGTTCTTTACCACTTTTTAGTTCCCTGATGAGTTACATTTAAAGTCCTCTAAATGTCAGAACCAGTTTTACAGGATGAAATATGACTATACAAATTTTTATTTAAAGAAAAGTATAAGTAATTTATAAATTTTTAATTTAAAACACATTTTGAAGCATCATTACCAGTATGAGTTTCTAAATAAAATTTAGGAAATTTATATGGTTTTGACATTATATCCCAATAATCAAGACCAGTATTTTTAAGAAATACCTCTATTCTATCTTTCCAGTAGACATAGTCACTTCAATTAAAGTGAGGTGGTATGATGGGATGTAAAATCTAGAATTACTAATTATCTATAAAAATTATTGGATCTTCTACTTATACTTTTATGTTTATAATAATAGTTAGTTCATAAATAGATAATGAAACAATTTTAACCAAATCCTTAAAAAGGAACCATGTTCTGATACCAATTGTTTAGTCCCTTGGTATGGAAGTAGTTACTCAGGGGGGGGGGTGAATAGTTCTTTTTTATTTATGATTAAAAATACTAATTTATCAGAGTTATAATAGTGTTAAAAGTTTTAGTAGAAGTAAAACAGTTAACAAAAGATGTTTTTATAGAGGTTCGAATCACCAAGATCCTAGTCCTCTCTCCAATATCCTATACTCCTCGAGGAGACTAGTATAAACTAAATCCTCACTTTTTAATGGGAGTGATAACCCATTTACATACAAATACAAACCTACATTTTTCACACATAGTGGTATAACCCCCTGACTTTTGAAGGAATCACAATCTACCTTCCTTTTGTCAAGGAGGAATAACCCAACCTTCTTTTTAGATGGGAGGAATAACCCAACCTTCCTTTTAGATGGGAGGAATAATCCAATGATGTCTTTTGGAATGGAAAATATTAAACCAAAAATCTATAGGAAAAAATAGGTAGTATAAAGAAATTAAATACATAAATAATAGAAAACAATTGAAACTATAGTTGAGAACATGATAAATAAATTCGGTGTAACTCTTGTTCTTTGATCACATCTGGGGTGGAATATGAAGGCGATGAATATCTTTAGTGATTGCAGTATAATAATAGAAGTCGAAGAAGTTTCTCAACCAATTTTGATTATGGAAGGAAATTTATTATTGTATCCTTATCGAATCAATCATCTATACTGGTACATGTGTTTTTATTCATGAAGAAATATTTTAAAAAATTAAAAAAACAGGAGTGTGTTCGAGTCCAATGTCTGTATAGATCATGTTAGTGCTTAATAACGAAAATATGATAATTACATTATTTTATTGAAGCCATGCTGAAAACAAAATCACAAATAGACTAATATTTATTCATTAAATATTAAAATTAATATTTAATATATTAAGAATATTAATTCTTATACAAATAAAATTGAAAAATAATTGAAATAGCAATATAATTCTGTAAGTTATACATGCAACAAAAAGTTATGAAAAATATAGAATCATATGAAAAAACTGCATGAGAAAATGTCACTAAAAATTTCTATAATTATTTTTTTAAATAATTTTTCAATTTTATTTCACCACAAAAAAATAAACGTTGGAAAATTAAATTTATTTTAATAAAATTAACTAAAATTGAGAAAATAAAAATTTTGGAAACAAAATTTTAACTAATGGTGGGTCATGAATCACCGTTGAGAACATAGAGCGGCGAGACATTACGTACCATTTGAAATTTCCAACGGTGAAAAAATAGAGTATTACCTACCATTGCATTTTTAGAAAAAATAAAAATGATTTAAACAAAACCAAAAGAAATTCCATGCATCTTAGGGCTAAATGGATTCATGAGAACAATAAAAAATTACCTACCATTGGATGTCCAACGGTGAGTAAATTACCTACCATTGGGTTCCAATAATTATTTAGAGCCAAACATCAAAATGTATTTAAATATTAATAACTTTAATACTGTATATAAAATAAGCATGAAATATTAAAAATCAAAAAAATTTTAATTGAAATAAAAGATACTTCCGTACTTCAATTGTAACATCCCAGGTAAATGAAGAATAATAGATTTTCATATTTATTAATATTTGTGAATTACATATTAATTTTACTTTAAAGGGGTTGCTATGTTCGATAGCATACCCGATACGGAACAATGAGTTTCTTTGAAATCTTACGTTGCACACTAATAATATAATATTATTATTTTAAATAGTAGTTAACAACTAGTCGTTTTATAGGCGAGAATGGACGGAATAAACTAAAATATGATTATACATGTTTTCTAAATATTTTTACATTTATCCAATAAAGGATAGAGGCTTAAAATAAGAAAAGAATTCGATTTTAAGCATAAATACACTAATATTCACTAAAAGGTAGATTTATCACCTTTTAATGGAGAACCCTCTTTAAATATGGTTTTGGTCACTTTGATACATTCTAATTGACCAAATAAAATCCTTCTTTAGAATGGGGACATCAAAATTTACTTTGGGTAAATTTTTGGTATTTTTCTGATAAGATTCATTTTTTGATGAATAGTGAAAAATACTGTATTTTAATTCAAAAGTGTCTTTTAATATAATTTATTTATATGGTTAGATTATATTTTTAATTGGTTTTAAAGTGAAATTAAAATATATTTTTACCATTTAATCTAATGTTGGTCATTGGAATTAATCTCACTTTGAAATTAGATATAAACAAGTGTCAATCTTTTGATAGATATTGTTTCTTAAAAACACGCTATTTGTTTTGACAATAGGAATTAATTATAAAATTAATTAATGAAACTTCTATGTTTTTAATTTGGTAAAATGGACATCATTTTTGAATTCGGAATATCAAATATAGATTAGGCTGATTTTTTGGTTTTTTTCTGAAAAACTTCAATTTTTGATGAATAGTGAAACCACTAAGTGGTAGTAAAAAAACTGACTTTTTCATTTAAATGAAATTTTACCACTTCTGTGAATTGAATTTCAAAAATACGACATACATGGTTGTTATTAATAAGTAAAATTTGGTTCAATGGGATGAAAATAATTTTTGGTGAATAGTAACTTTTGACTTTTATTTACCACGATTAAAGGTAAATAGGGTAATTCAAGGTTAATAGAATGTTATAATAATACCAAATTACCTTAACACTTGTCCTAACCTTATTGGTTGAGTCATTTATTACCTTGAGCATCTTTGGGTCTATTTTTTGACCCCATGGAGCCACTTGGGAGTGATAATGACAATTTAGATTAATTAACTTAAAGTAAAGGCAAAAATGACAAAAGCAAATATATTTTAGTAAATTAATTTTTATATGGTGTTAAATAAATTATATTTTAGACTATAAATATTAATTGGAAATATAAAAAGATTTCCTATATCATGGTATTTTTTTTATAATTTTTAGACATCAAATAATTTAAATTATTTATGACACAACAATGATGTAGTGTTTACCTCATTAATAAATCATTTAAATAAATGAGATTATAATGAATAAAATATTATCCAAAACATGTCCAATTCCTATTGGATGGTTTTATTTATAAGGTGAGTCATCTTATCTTATACTTTAATGTGTTTTGGACCTTTTTAAACCGAAGATATGTTTATAATAAAATAATGTTTTCACAATTTTCTAAAGAGCCCCTCCTCTCCCTTATAAAAAGAGACCACTTCTAACCAATTCATCACACCTCTCAAGCCATTTGGCTCGTCCAAACTCTGCCCAATTAATCTCCCTACATCCCTCTACTCCACCTATAAGCCTACCTTAGGTATAAGGCACTTCAAGGAGTCCTTTTGGTTCAAACCAAAGGAAGTTACCCAAATTAAAGGTAACCGTTTCTCTTAAATTGTTTTCTTTTATTTTACTTCTCCAACCCCTAAAATCTTTTTATTACTTTATTTTATAACAAAAACAGTATCCTAAATATACTAGGATGTTTTTATGAGAAGTATTCTAACTACACTTACACACACCTCCATCTAATGGGTGAAGAACATAATGTTTCCGTGGATGGAAACCAAACACCTCACGAAACGATGATTGTTCAATTATATCCTACCGCCTCTCATGGTGGCCATTATGATGGAATTGTATTTATGTATTATATATATTATGTTTATGTTTTCTTTATGATTTTTTATTTTTCATTTATATCATACCTTTATGGTTTCCATAGTGGGTAAATACGATAATCTCATTAGAGGAAGTGCGGACTACCGCCCCCTCAAAGTGATATGACTCGTTAATACCATATGTGGACATATAAAGGATGGAGTTAATGATACTATATATGATATTATACTATAATTATAATATAAATATGTATCATTATGTTTTAATTCCATTAAATATGAAATAGAAATGAAAGTAGCGTTCATGCGTATGTACGACTTACCGTCTCCATGAATGGTGCATTTCATTTCTTACCTCTAAATGATTATGTACTATTATAAATACATGTATACAATGAATATATATGATATATATGATATCTAAATCATTAATATCATTATGAATATAATGGATATATTACCACATGAACAAGTTGTAATTATAAGGTGTTCATTTTTGACTCAAGTACAAAATGTCGACAAAATGACCATTATTAACATAAATGACTATATAATGTTTATAACATGGTAATAAGTGATATAAGAGGAATAATAAACCTTAAAAAGGTTTTGAAGCAAGTATAAATTAACTTTAGTTTATTATTCAGGAAATTAAATAACGAACGGGTCAAGTCGGACACGAGGTAAGGGACTTCGTCTCAATCTCCTTTCATTAAGGCATAGTTTATTTTATACACAACTTTCTTTTATACGGTGTATAAAACCCTTTGAATTTTAATTTTATTCAAAAGGAATCTTTTCTCTATGAAGCATTTTACTAAACGACAAAAAGGAATGTTTCTTTTAATGTAAGCGGTGACAACGGCCTTTTCACCGCCGCGAGTATTATTTGATCTTTGGCTTCCTTAACAAGCCGTACTTTTTTCTAAAGGAAAATAAATACCATATACTCTTTTTACGTATTTTGGTATTGAAAATGGTTTTGAGAATGGATTTATTATTTCAATATCTTGAAATGATATATTGTGATTGAAATGTGGAAATGTTATCTTTCCTTTGTGTTTGTTTTATGTGTTATGACTATGTTATGGTTCTTGGGCATTGTTACGTATACGGGTGGTTCCGTAATAAACCTAGGGCGGGTGAGCCTGAGATAACCCTCCAATGCATTGGGTAACGTGACATAGGTAAACGTGAATGTTTCTCCTAAGAGATTTAGGGAATATACTGTGATGGGTATTCCAAAGTAACTCCCTATATAGCTGTGATAGCTACAATGTAAGTATGATTTGGATGCCACAAGTTACCTTTATGATTTCTATGTGTATTTCATAAATCTTATGATTTCACGAGGTATGTTAAAGAGCTTATGTTATGTATGTATTGATGATCTAATGTTTTCTTTCTTTGATTTATAACCCTTACTGAGCCTTTTATTCTCATCCCAAGTTTTTGAAATGTTTTTCGCAAGACATAAAGTGGAATAGGGTCAAGGATGAGATAAAGGAAAAGTCATGCTCTCTTAAACATGGAATTAGACATGACTCTTTTTTGAAGAGTTTTTATTTTGTGAAAAAAAATGGAAACTGAGTAGGAGTGTATACTTTGTTTTTTTGAGATGTAATGTAATAGTTATGTCCTAATTCTCTAAAACTCTAAACCTGAAAAGATCCTTAATGTGAATTATTCATTTAATTCAATATTATGTAAGGTTTAAGGCCGGGTCCTTATAGTTGGTATCAAAGGTCAGTTTAGAAAACTTTAGGATTTAGGATATTGTTAAATTAATGTTCATAAATTAATTTATGTTAAGATTGAAATGATATAGCATTTACAGATTACCATGTTGCTTGGCCTAAGATATTTCTATGTTCAGAATGGTTTTCCGTAGAGGAAATAGGGAAGCTATGTTGGGAAGACATCCTGAGGAAGACAACCTTCCAAATCCGCAACTTGAGATGGTCGGAATAGAAACTGAATAGTTTTTTGCAGTGATGGCATAGTTGACTCAGGCTATAAATGGTGGTGGTATCCATGCATGAGATCAACCAGATCAACCACAAAGGAACATGTCAGTAGTGATGCATTTCATGAGGCAACATCCCCCATAATTCAGAGGATCATCTGACCTTGTTCTAGCAGAAGGGTGGATTAAAGCACTGGAGAATATTTTCAATGTTATGGGGTGCTCATAACATCAAAATGTTAGTCTCGCTGTTTACCGTTTTGAAGGTGAAGATCAGTGGTGGTCGATGGTGAAAAATATCAGGGATAATGAGGAGATTGATTCTCTTGACTGGGATGAATTCAAAGGTATGTTTCTTGAGAAATATTTTCCTAAGGTGGTTCATCTTAGGATGGAAAATAAATTCTTGGAATTGAGGCAGGAAGATGACTCAGTGGCTGCTTATGAAGAAAACTTCACTCGACTGGAAAGGTATGCTCCGAATTTCATACGAGATCTTGATAGTAAAATCAACCATTTTCACTCAGGATTAAAGCCAAAGTATCGAAGGGATTTAGCTTCTAATGAGTTCAAATGTTATGAAAAACTTTTTTGTTGTGCGGAGAAGGTGGAAATGGAATTTGCTGATGATCATGTCTTCTTTGAAAAACAACAGAATAAGAGGTCGAGGTGGTAGACAAAAGGGAAGAACTCTTCAAAAAAGTCTGATGGCAGGAAACTTAAGTTTACAGTTTGTGAAAATTATGGTAAAAAGCATTCTGGGGAATGTCTTTTGAATTCTGGTAAGTGCTACCGATGTGGTAAAATGGTACATAAGGCACGTAATTGCACTGAAAAAGAGCTGGGTAATGGTAAGAAAAAATCTGATTTACAGTCATTAAAATGTATTATGTGCAATGAAATGGGTCATTATGCAAATGAGTGTCCAACAAAGAACTCAACTGAGGGAAAGCAGACAAACTACAAGCAGAAAGGGGTGGTTAAATCCTTTGTAACTACTTCAGCAGATGTTGGGCCATCGAATGAAGTAGTATCAGGTACACTGTTTGTTTGTTCAGATTATTCCAATGTGTTATTTGATTCAAGGTCTACACACTCTTTCTTTTCTGAGAAGTTTTATAGTAAATTGAGAATTCCATCTCATGATATGAATACTTAACTTATGGTAAAAACACCTGGAGGAAATGTTGAGACCAAAAGAAACTATAAGAACCTTCCTGTCCTTGTGTGTGGAAAGAATCTACCAGAAAACCTTATTGTTTTGCCTCTAGTAGAGTTTGATGTTATTTTGGGCATGGATTGGATTTCTATTTATCATGCTAAGATTTAATGTAGAGCTAAAGAGGTTTCTTTTCAGAAATATTTACAGTTTGTGTACAAGAATGAACTCTTGCTTTTGATAACATATCAGGAAGCTGAGAAACTGGTAAAAGATGGAAATGAATGTTACCTTGCACATATTGTTGAAAACAAAGGAACTATTTAGATTAATGATGTTCCAGTGGTAAATGAGTACCTTGATGTTTTTCCTGATGAGTTTCCTGGTATGATACCTGACCGGGAAGTTGAATTTACTATTGACTTAGTTCCTGATGCTAATCCAATTTCAAAACCCTCTTATCGAATGGCTCAAGTTGAACTTTTAGAGTTAAAGAGGCAATTGCAGGAGTTTTTAGATAAAGGTTTCATTCGACCTAGCACATCATCATGGGGTGCTCCTGTTTTGTTTATTAAGAAGAAAGATGGTTCAATGTGACTATGCATTGATTATAGAGAATTGAATAACATCACAATTAAGAACATGTATCCTTTGCCTCATATCGATGATTTGTTTGATCAGCTCCAGGGAGCTCAGTATTTTTCATAGATTGACTTGAGGTCGGGGTACCATCAGTTGAAAGTAAAGGAAGTAGACGTTCTGAAGACCGCATTTCGTATTAGATATGGCAATTATGAATTTTTAGTTATACCTTTTGGTTTAACAAATTCACCTGCTGTATTCATGGATCTTATGAATAGAATTTTCTGTGAGTTCTTGGATAAGTTTGTGGTTGTGTTCATTGATGATATTTTGGTTTATTCCAAAAGTAATGAAGAACATGAAAGTTATCCAAGGTTTGTCTTGAAAACTTTAAAAGAAAAGAAACTGTTTGGAAAATTCATCAAGTGTGAGTTTTGGTTGCAACAAATTTCATTTCTTGGTCACATTGTTTCAAAAAATGGCATAACTATTGATCCTGCTAAAACAAAAGTTGTTAAAGAATGGACAAGACCCACAAATATAAACGATATTCATAGTTTTCTTGGTTTGGAAGGTTATTACTGGAGTTTTTTTGAAAACTTTTCATGGTTATCTAGTCCAATGACTAAGTTAACGCGAAAAGGTGTTAAGTTTATCTGGACAAAAGAATGTGATGATTGTTTTCAGGAATTGAAAAGAAGATTGGTAAATGCTCCAATTTTGGCACTACCTTCTAGAAATGGTGAGTTTGTTATTTACAGTGATGCTTCGTTGAAATGACTTGGTTGTGTCCTAATTCAGAATGATTAGGTAATTGCTTATGCTTCATATCAGTTGAAACCTCATGAGTTAAATTATCCTACACATGATTTGGAATTAGCTGCTGTTGTTTTTTCTTTAAAAATTTGGAGGCATCATTTGTATGGAGTGAAGTGTGAAATATATAATGATCACAAAATTTTGAAGTATATATTCACTCAGAAAGAATTGAACATGAGACAGAGGAGATGGCTGGAATTAATCAAGGATTATGATTGCACTATCCTTTAGCATCCGGGAAAAGAAAATAAAGTGGCTGATGCTTTGAGTCAAAAAAGTAATGATTCATTGACCACGATACGTTTGGAACAAGATAATTTGGTTTTTGATTTGATGAAATTTGGAATAGAAGTTGTTGGTGCAGGGAATTATTCTCTTTTGCTTCAGGTGTCAGTGAGATCATCTCTATCAGACAGAATTAAGCAAGCACAGAAGGAAGATAGTGATTTTACAGAAAAAGGTAGAGTTGGTTCAGAAGGGTAAGTTTCCTGATTTTAACGTTGATAATGATTGTGTTTTGAGATTTGGGAAAAGATTACGTGTTCCATGTGATTCATAGTTGAAGAATGAGTTGTTATGTGAAGATTATAGTTCTCCATTTTCAGTTCATCCTGGAAGTACTAAGATGTACAGAGATCTTCGAGAGTATTATTGGTGGGATGTAATGAAAAGATATATTGCTGATTTTACTATGAGGTGTTTGACTTGTTAGTAGGTTAAAGTAGAGCGGAAGTTACCGAAAGGGATGCTTTAGTGTTTACCTGTTCCAGAGTGGAAATGAGAAAATATATCCATGGACTTCGTTGTGGGATTACCGAAGATATCTCAAGGTAATAATGCAATCTGGGTTATTGTTGATCGATTGACTAAATCTGCTGATTTCCTTCCTATTCGAGATACTTTGTCTCTAGATCAACTATCTCGGTTGTATGTTAAAGAGATAGTCAGGTTGCATGGTGTTCACCTCTCCATTGTATCTGATCGTGATCCCATGTTTACTTCTAACTTTTGGAAAGGCCTTCAGAAGTCGTTGGGTACTGAATTAAATTTTAGTACAGCTTTTCATCCTCAATCAGATGGGTAGTCAGAATGAACAATTTAGACCTTGGAGGATATGTTACATTCTTTATCAATGGATTAACAGGGAAGTTGGTACCAACATCTTTCTTTGGTTGAATTTTCTTATAATAACAGTTTTCATTCCAGTATACAGATGGCTCTGTTTGAGGCATTATATGGGAAGCGGTGTCGAACTCCATATTTTTGGGATGAATTAGGTGAAAGGGAGCTGATGGGACCATAATTGGTAGAAGATATGGAAGATAAAGTTCATTTGATTCAAAAGCACATGAGAACAGCTCAGATTAGGCAGAAAAGTTATGCAGACAACTGGAGGAATGATCTTTCTTTTGAGGTAGGTGATCATGTTTTTCTCAAAGTTTCTCCATGGAAAAGTGTGATGCATTTTGGAAAGAAAGGAAAACTGAGTCCAAGGTTCATTGGACCTTATGAAATCCTAGATAAAGTTGGATCAGTTGCATACATAGTGGATTTCCCTCCAAGTTTATCCCAAGTACACAATGTTTTTCATGTTTCTATGTTGAGAAAGTATATGTCAGATCTATCTCATGTTTTGATCCCAGAGGTAGTTCAGTTGGAAGAGAATCTCTCTTATGAAGAACAACTAGTCCAGATTCTTGACCATAGAGAGCAAGTGTTGCAGAATAAGGTAATTCACCAGGTAAAGGTTTTGTGGAAAAACCATATGGTTGAAGAGGCAACGTGGGAATCTAAAAATGCTATGAGTGATAAATTCCCCCATTTATTTGATAAGTGAATAAAATTGTGAGGATGCAATTTCCAAAAGGGGGGAAGTGTAAAGACCCGGAAATTTCAAGGAATTTTTTTTTCTTAATTTTCTTTGGGATTTTACAAGAACACAGTTTCTGACAGCGCCTGATTCCGAGGCCCGGTGTGCCCGGAATCTTTTTCCAAAGTTTGGCTCGGGTACGTTCAGTGAACGAACGAGCGGGTTTTTCTAACTTTTGAACTGGTGCTCAGAATCGAATTCCGAGGGCACCGATGGAACCACAATGCCGGTAATTGCTTAGAAACTCTTTTTCCAGAGTTGCGTTTGCTCGGGTGTGGTTTTTAGTTTTTTTTGGGGTTAAGTTAAGAAATAAAATAAAGTGGTGCGACAACTTTATTTTATTTCACTTTAAGCCACTTAAAGCCACTTAAGCTAAGTTAAGCGGATAGGGTGGAACCCAAAATATCCTACCCTCTTGGTAGGATATTTGTGAGGTGGGGCCCACACGAGCCCCACCGTTTCTTTCCTCCTAAGTAACGCACCCGCAACCCCCTCTTAATTGAAAGTCAACCGTGCGTTTATTCTGGTTAATAAACGCCTCATTAATTGGGCGGTTTTAAACTCCTCAATTAATTGATCGTTTCTTTTCTTTTTGAATTTCAAACGTTGGCTTGTGTGTTAATAAAATAAGACTGTTCTTATTTTATTTTAGTTGGTCTTGTTGTGTGGAGAGGCTAGGGAGAATTCGCCCAGGTTCTTGAAGTTCTTCCTCCTCGACGAAGAACGTGAAGAACGCGAAAAACGCCGACCTCCGACGAAGGTCGACAAGAATGCCAAATCCTCAGAAATAAGCGACGCTTCTTCTATGAAGCTCCTTCCGTGACGCTTCTTCCATGACGCTCCTTCCGCGACGCGACGATCCCCCTTCCGCGATGTCTTCTTCCGCGACGTCCCTTTCCGCGACAAATCTCGTTCGACGACAACACTTGAGGTAGGGAATTATTTGAGAATGATTTTATTCCCTCGTTTTATTCATTCTAAAGAAAACAAGGAAACATGGATCAACTTATTATCTAGTTGATCCGCAAACATTTTCCTTACGGGTTGGGAATTTCTGTTGCAGTAAGTTATGGGGGTTTATTTTTATTGTTGACCGTGATCTCATCTGTCGCCTTTCTTGGTTTCAATTGGGCCGCATGTTATCGTAATAATGGGAGGGGGTCGGAACGCACGAACGTGGCCGACCCTCCCCCCCTTGTTTTTTTGAGTTTTTTGTGGCACTTGAAAGGCAGTGCGGTGCCGTTGCACAATGCGGAAACGAGAAGAAAGAACACGGTGAAGAAGCGTGGCGCCGTCGCGCCGCGCCGTTGGGGCCGAACGAAACCGCGGGCGGAGTCGGGGCCGAGGAGGTGATTTGAAGACCCCGACTTTTTTTTTTCGAAGTGAGGATCGACGGACGATGATGAGGTAGGATGAAATGGCGTTTTGAATCCTTTGCAGTGATCTTCGGCTCCCGGGAGGACCACCGGTGCAGACGGAATTGAAATCGGACCACTGGAGCAACTCCGGTGGTCCGCAGAAGACTCCGCCGGCGCGCCACCAGAAAGGGGCCGCCGCGGCTGAAGCCGCGACGGCAGGCGGCTGGTCCTGCGGCCGCGCGGGACCAGCAGGACGTGGCATCACACCGCGTCCGTTGGCAGGGAGCGGCCCCCACGCGGGGGGTCGCAGTTTCGTCCAAGGGGACAGCGCCCCCCTTTTTGCGCGGCCGCTCGGCTAGAGCCGAGCCGCCCCGGGCCGGGATGCCCAGGCCGGGCCGGGTCGGACCCGGACCCGGGTCGGGTCGACCCGGTTCGGGCCGACCTAGGGGGGTTGGGCCGGGTCGGTCCGGGCCCAGACCCCCCGCTTTCGGACCTTTTTCGGTTTTCCACCCATATCTTGAGCTATAGACCTCCGATCGACACACCTTTAGTGGTGATGCGACCCTTGGATCGAGACGGTTGTTTAGGTATATTACACTCAAGGTTTAAGAGTACTTTGGGTTCGGCCGGGTTGGTTCGTACACGAAACCAACCGGGCCCTCGGAGCAGAAACACATATATCTTGAGCTCCGGACGTCCGATTGACGTGCCGTTGACTTTGTTGGATTCCTCTTGATGAGACAGAACTTTTGACATACTTCGCCTAACTTTTGGTTTCTGTTGGATAGTGGCCGGGTTGGATTGTACCCGAAATCCAACCGGGCCCCTAGAATGGAAAAGATGATATCTTTCAGACCGGACGTCCGTTTGACGAACCGTCAGCGGCGTTGGTGATCACGTTGAGAAACGGTCCCTATGAGTATACCCTTTGAGAGTTCAGGATACAGTTGAGATACGTCCGGGTTGGTTCGCACACGAAACCAACCGGGCCCCTAGGACGAAAAAGCTAGTAACTCACAAACCGGGCGTCCGATTGATGCACTGTCTATTGCATTGAGACCCCTATGACGAGGCGGTCCTTTGAGATACTTCTTCGTGGGATTTTGAGATAATTGGAGTATTGACCTATAGCTCATGGAGAAGACCCTCCTAGAGACGAGCGTGCGGAGTACAGAGACCGTGTAGCCGACTGAGACCTGGCGACTGCTTGACCGACTCGACTTGGAGTGAGTCGACTAGCCCAGTGGACGAAGCACTACTTTGTTTGGGCACAGACCCATGGCGGACAGAGCACTACCTGTGTGATAGTGCAGACCCGCGGTATTCGTCCGGAGAGTACCTCTGCAGGCTACTAGGGGGTGTGCACTACTGTGTTTGGGTGGCATACCCCGGCGGGAAGCACTACTGTGTTTGGGTGGCTAACCCGCGGTACTCGACAGGAGGAGTACCTCAGTAGTCTTAGGTTAGTGAGCAGTACCTCGGAGTCGTGACAGGACCACTATACACTCCAAAGATGGGGCTCTTCAGCAGTTACAGTTTCGATAATGAAAATCCTGGTTTGAGCTGAGTCTATGACTTTCTGTTTACCTCATGATTAAGATGGATCACTTGATAACTTAGGTATATGTATGGGAATATACCTAGGTGGTGGTTATCTGTTGATTTCATAATCTTTGTGTTACCTCATGTTTGAGATGGGTTACTTGATAACTTAGGTATATGTATGGGCATATACATAAGTAGAGGTTATCTGTTGAGATATTCTTTGTGGTTATCCATGTTGGTTTTAGTGAGACCTTGAGGGTCTTGGGGTCCTTACTGAGTATCGTTATACTCACCCCTGCACGGGCTATGCCCGCACCTCGTTGTGTTGGTTGCAGACGACGGGCAGAGCTGACGGAGGCCGAGTGTTCGAGGACTAGATGGTACCCGGAGGTGGACCACACGACGAGTCAGTATCCGGAGGTGGACTTCACGGCGAGACGACACTCGGAGGGGGTTGACGGGAGAGAACATTGAGGGGTTGCACTATCTATACCTACCCTTCAGGTAGGATCCGTGGTGGATGATCCAGGTGCTGCGCTATCTATACCTACCCTTCAGGTAGGATCTGAGGAGGACGACCCAAGAGCTTATTCCTTTCTTCCAGCTGTTTGTCTTTTTCTGTTGTACTTTTGTTCAGTTGTAGTTGTACTTTTAGTTGGGTTTGTATTATGGCCCATTTACTTTTCAGCACTTTCTTTTGTACTTAGTGTTTTACTTCCGCTTGTACTCTGTGGTGTTTTGTTTACTTTTATAAAGGCAATGCCTTCCCAGTTATTGGGATTTATGACTTTGGTGCTAGTCGCCAGCCCCTGGCCTATGGAAGGCGGGCTTGGGGTAGTCACGGCACGGGCCCCGAGGACAGGTCGTGACAGGAAGGATGTAACATCCCAGGTAAATGAAGAATAATAGATTTTTATATTTATTAATATTTGTGAATTAAATATTAATTTTTCTTTAAAAGGGTTTCTATGTTCGATAGCGTACCCGATACGCAACAACAAGTTTCTTTGAAATCTTACATTGCACACAAATAATATAATATTATCATTTTAAATGGTAGTTAACGACTAGACGTTGTATAGGAGAGAATGGATGGAACAAACTAAAATATGATTATACATGTTTTATAAATATTTTTACATTTATCCAATAAAGGATAGAGGCTTAAAATAAGAAAAGAATTCGATTTTAAGCATAAATACACTAATATTCACTAAAAGGTCTATCTATCGCCTTTTAATGGAGAACCCTCTTTAAATATGGTTTTGGTCACTTTGATACATTATAATTGACCAAATAAAATCCTTCTTTAGAATGGGGACATAAAAATTTACTATGGGTAAATTTTTGGTATTTTTCTGATAAGATTCATTTTTCGATGAATAGTGAAAAATACTATATTTTAATTCCAAAGTGCCTTTTAATCTAATTTATTTATATGGTTAGATTATCTTTTTAATTTGTTTTAAAGTGAAATTAAAATATATTTTTACCATTTAATCTAATGTTGGTCATTGGAATTAATCTCGCTTTGAAATTAGATATAAAAAAGTGTCAATCTTTTGATAGATATTGTTTCTTAAAAACACGCTATTTGATTTGACAGCGGGAATTAATTATAAAATTAATTAATGAAACTTTTATGTTTTTAATTTGGTAAAATGGACATCATTTTTGAATTTGGAATATCAAATATATCTTAGGCTGAATTTTTGGTTTTTTCTGAAAAACTTCAATTTTTGATGAATAGTGAAACCACTAAGTGGTAGTTAAAAAACTGAATTTTTCATTTAAATGAAATTTTACCACTTCTGTGAATTGAATTTCAAAAATCTGACATACATGGTTGTTATTAATAAGTAAAATGTGGTTCAATGAGATGAAAATAATTTTTGGTGAATAATAACTTTTGACTTTTATTTACCACGATTAAAGGTAAATAGGGTAATTCAAGGTTAATAGAATATTATAATAAT
The DNA here is from genome assembly GCA_963277665.1 of Viscum album. Classification (NCBI taxonomy): domain Eukaryota; kingdom Viridiplantae; phylum Streptophyta; class Magnoliopsida; order Santalales; family Viscaceae; genus Viscum; species Viscum album. The sequence continues at coordinate 351,800,035 of OY728140.1, forward strand.
ACAAAATTACCTTAACACTTATCCTAACCTTATTTGTTGAGTCATTTACGACCTTGATCATCTTCGGGTTGATTTTTGGACCCCATGGAGCCACTTGGGAGTGATAATGACAATTTAGATTAATTAACTTAAAGTAAAGACAAAAATGAAAAAAGCAAATATCTTTTAGTAAATTAATTTTTATATGGTGTTATATAAATTATATATTCAACTATAAATATTCATTGGAAATATGAAAATATTTCCTATATCATTGTATTTTTTTTATAATTTGTAGACATCAAATAATTTAAATTATTTATGACACAATAATGATATAGCGTTTACCTCATTAATAAATCATTTAAATAAATAAGATTATAATGAATAAAATATTATCCAAAAAATGTCAAATTTCTATTGGATGGTTTTATTTCGAAGTTGAGTCATCTTATCTTTGACTTTAATGTGTTTTGGACCTTTTGAAACTGAAGATATGTTTATAATAAAATAATTTTTTCACACTTTCCAAAAGAGCCTCTCCTCTCCCTTATAAAAGGAGACCACTTCTAACCAATTCATCACACCTCTCAAGCCATTTGGCTCGTCTAAACTCTACCAAATTAAGCTCCCTACATCCCTATCCTCCACCTAGAAGCATTACCTTAGGCAGAAGGCACTTCAAGGTGTCCTTTTGGTTCAAACCAAAGGAAGTTACCCAAATTAAAGGCAACAGTTTCTCTTAAATCGTTTTCTTTTATTTTACTTCTCTGACCCTAAAATATTTTTATTCATTTATTTTTTAACAACACCAGTATCCTAAATATACTATTATGTTGTTATGAGAATAATTCTAACTACACTCACACACACCTCCATCTAATGGGTGAAGAACATAATGTTTCCGTGGATGGAAACCAAACGCCTCATGAAACGATGATTGTTCAATTATCTCCTACCGCCTCTCATAGTGTCCATTATGATGGAGCTGTATTTATATATGATATATATTATGTTTATGTTTATTCTTCTGTATTTTTCATTTATAGCATACCTTTATGGTTTCCATAGTGGGTAAATACGATAATCTCATTAGAGGAAGTGCGGACTACCGCCCCCTCAAAGTGATATGACTCGTTAATACCATATGTGGTACGTATAAAGGATGGAGTTAATGATATTATATATGATATTATACTGGAATTATAATATAACTATGTATCATCATGTTTTAATTTCATTAAATACAAAATAGAAATGAAAGTAGCGTTCATGCATACGTACGGCTTACCGTCTCCATGAACGGTGCATTTCATTTCTTACCTCTAAATGATTATGTACTATTATAAATACATGTATACACTATATATATATGATATATATGATATATAAATCATTAATATCATTCTGAAGATAATGGATATCTTACCACATGAACAACTTGTAATTATAAGGTGTTCATTTTTGACTCAAGTACAAAATATAAAAAAAACAACCATTATTAACATAAATGACTATGTATTGTTTATAACATGGTAATAAGTGATATAAGAGGAATAATAAACTTGAAAAAGGTTTTGAAGCAAGTAGAAATTATCTTTAGTTTATTATTCAGGAAATTAAAGAACGAACGGGTCAAGTTGGACACGAGGTAAGGGACTTCGTCTCAATCTTATTTCATTGAGGCATAGTTTATTTTATACACAAATTTCTTTTATACAGTTTATAAAACCCTTTGACTTTTAATTTTATTCAAAAGGAATCTTTTCTCTACAAATCATTTTACTAAACGACAAAAAGGAATGTTTCTTTTAATGTAAGCGGTGACAACGACCTTTTCACCGCCGCGAGTATTATTTGATCTTTGGCTTCCTTAATAAGCCATACTTTTTTTAAAGGAAAACAAACACCATATACTATTTTTACGTATTTTGGTATTGAAAATGGTTTTGAGAATGGATTTATTATTTCAATATCTTGAAATGATATATTGTGATTGAAATGTGGAAATGTTATCTTTCCTTTATGTTTGTTTTATGTGTTATGACTATGTTATGGTTCTTGGGCATTGTTACGCATATGGGTGGTTCCGTGATAAACCTAGGGCAGGTGAGCCCGAGATAGATCTCTAATTCATTGGGTAATGTGATGGAGGTAAACGTGAATGTTTCTCCTAAGAGATTTAGGGAATATACTGTGATGGGTATTCCAAAGTAACTCCCTATGTAGTTGTGATAACTACAATGTAAGTATGATTTGGATGCCACAAGTTACCTTTATGATTTATGATTTCTATGTGTATTTCATAAATCTTATGATTTCATGAGGTTTGTTAAAGTGCTTATGTTAGTTATGCATTGACGATCTAATGTTTTCTTTCTTTGATTTATAACCCTTACTGAGCTTTTTATGCCTATCCCAATTTTTTGAAATGTTTTTCACATGACATAAAGTGGAATAGGGTCAAGGATGAGATCATGGAAAAGTCATTCTCTCTTAAACATGGAATTAGACATGACTCTTTTTTTCAAGAGTTTTTATTTTGTGAAAAAAATGGAAACTGATTAAGAGTGTATACTTTGTATTTTTGAGATGTAATGTAATAGTTATGTCATAATTCTCTAAAACTATAAACCTGAAAAGATCCTTAATGTGAATTATTTATTTAATTCAATATTATGTAAGGTTTAAGGCCGGGTCCTTATATCAATGATCATGGATGAATAAAAAATACCAATAAACTGCTAGTAACCAGAATAGAAAAAAAAGTATGTTTTAAGAAAAAACTAAATATAATAGATTAAAAAAATACTTTAAACACTTAAGAAAATAACATTTCATTTCAATAGAATAGGAACAAACTCCTTTGTAAGCTTAAAGCTATGATTTTCATGACATAGTGTAGAAAATAAAAACAAACAGTGCATGAAAAAATAACTCACCATTGAGGTTCAACATTTGGTAAATTTACCTACCATTGGGGTGAAAAGATGAGTAAATTTACTCACAGTTGGATATTTTTCCAATAGTTACTAAAAAAAATTTTTGTTGGAAATTTTTCAATGGTGGTAAGAATGACTCACTGTTGGTAAGAAACAACAGTGACATAAATCACCCACCATTGGTTTCTTCTAATAGTTATTCCGAGTGAAACCAAAATAGAGGGTCTACTCCTTAGACTAGATGAAAATAAAAACTCCTATTGACGAAATAGGAAAAAATTAGAATATCATATAAAGTGGATAGGAAAGAAAAAAAACTGTCGAACTAATACTGAAACCCAACATGAAACAGAGAGAATAAATTCTTGAATAAGAATAAAAAAAGAAAGAAAAATTGGTAAAAAAAACATACAGAAGATTATGAGTAAATGAAAAATGATTATATTCTCAAAAAATATTAATACATTCCTATAGTAGAAACTCAAAAAAGAAGATGCAAATGAAGAGGATAATACTTAATGAGACTTCCAAAAACTTGAAGAAACTGGTTTATGAATAACCGATATATTGAGAAGGAAGCTAGAGAAGAAGAGTATAACTGGTCTATATTCTATGGAAGAAGATAAGTAGAGTAATAAAAACAATGCGTAGGAGAGGAAATTATACGTGGGTGTTCAAAAATAGATCACATAGGATAAAAAGAAGGCTTGAAGAAGTGATCTAACGACTGAGAGAAAGAAAAGATGAGATCCAACAGTGTAGATAAAATCATAGTTTAAAAGTTACATCCCATATAGAATTGAGCATGTGGGGAATCATCGGTATATAATAAAAGACACACTGAATGATGGCCATATGAAAACAAAACACACACATTCATCCCACAAGCCATACAGGCGATCCATACCCAACCTATGCAGGCATACTCCTTGGTCCTTATACACGATCCCTCTCACTTGTATCATGCACTATATAAGCTTTGAACTAGGATTTTTGTGAGCCATGAAGTCTAGAACTCCCATGAGGGTAGACCTTAAGGTCCCCTTAAAAGTGGTACAAGGTTTATCTTGAAGGCTTGCACAAAAATCCTATTTTTCATATAAAAAAAATAAAAAAAAATAAATATATATATATATAAATCAAAGAACAAACAAATACCATAATAAAGAATTAGAAAATATTAATACGAAATAATATTTTTGAAAAAAAATTATTTTTAATTAAATGTTATGAAAGTATAATTTATCAAAAAAAGTGATATAAAATAGATAATACCAAATTACAAACAATTACCATGCAAACTTTCATAAAATTCCATCTTACTTTTATTCAATGTGTTAGGAATATCAATTAAGTTCATAATTTTAATTATATATCATGATATCTGATTAGGAATAATCACAATATATTTATCTATAGTCATTATCTAATTTGGTTTCTCATAGTCATTGAATTTTCAATCATATTCAACGTTAACGTGATTCCTTCTGGTTCCCTCCATTGAAAAAAACCAAAAAAGTATAATGTGAGTAACACTAATCATAGTGGGAAACCAAATAATCATAAAAATCACTTATAAGATATCTAAATCATGATACCTTATTTTTAATCTATGAAACCTTAAGTTTATCCTAGGTTGTTCATAGTCAACATATATTTAAATCCTTCACGATGGTTCATAAAGATTTAGTAAATTTCCAATGCATATCCCCTAGGAGTATCAAACCAAGTGTGTAGCAAGGCCCATTATCATGCCCCAATTCCTAATCAAGTCTAGATCAATATGATTTTTACAGGGTTTTTACCCCTAGGTACATCTATGGAAGAGCCACATCCACTTGTAGTATCTAGATAGGGATATAATTTCTTGGAAACCACTCACTCTATCCTTTACCAAAATTCTAGTAAATTTTCATATACACTAACTCAACCTTTGACATATCCTGAGAGACATCCCTAGACACATCCTTATAAATATTTCTACAGATTTACTAATTTTTTTCTCATCCTAGTTTCTAAAGGCTAACTAAACCATTCCTTTGATAATGAAAATAGAGACCTATGATTTTCATTAATGGATATTACATATTTTTAGATGAATATTCATTTTATTATAAAAACACATGCCTGAGGACCATAATAATATAGTGCCTTTTTAAAATTGGAACAAAATCTTTTTAATTCATGAAATATCTTCAATGTCTCCCACAAATATCTTCCCCATCAGTAATCCTACTTAAAACCATTCTTCATAACCTGGGGAAAGGAAACATAAGAAAGGATGAGATTAGATTCTCAGTAAGGGTAAACAAAACTAGATAAGTATGCATATCATGAACATAAGGGTATAATAACATGAGAATTAAATTTTAAAACCATACCCTTCATATTAAAGATCACAACCCTAAGTCATGGCATAAATATTAGAAGTTCATAAGAGATGAATCATAAGATAATCAAAGAAAATGTTACATGAGAGAATAACATAGGTATAAGATATAGAATTTTGGCATGCACATATGCATTGAAAATATTATGTTAAGTCCACCCACCAAGACATTCATAAATTATTATGCTTGGGATAACCACTCATATACCTACTTCATGCTTGGACTAACCACTTATGTACCCTATTTTTTAGTGAATAAACCTCCTAGGTGGGACACATCACCATACCCAGTGGTAAACATTCCCTCTTAGTGGAATGGGTTCACTCCCAAAACCATCATGTTAGTAAAGGTTCACTCCAAAGACCATCATAGTAGACAAAGTATCTTACTGAACTGAGTTCACTCCCCATTCCAGTCCTGTCTATATCATGCGATATAAATCTTTACCCAATTCACTTGAGGGAGATACAGTCTATACCCATCTTTAGTTAAACATGAAAACCATCCTTGGTTATAAGGTAACAATTTTCACATATTAAAAATCACACAAATGGGTTCCATAAGATCATAAAACATTCATCATATTGTAACCCATGAAATGAAAAGGGTTTCATAGACATTTCACCATATCATAAACTGCAGAGAATAGATAGGTTTCATAATTATTCATTATTTTATCATAGAACAATCAATTAAAAGAAGAGGGTTTAATAAGAGTTATATCATGGTATTAACCATGGAATAGAAACAGGTTTCATAAACATCTTGTCATCATAAACATAAACCATTCAAAGAAAGAGTAAGAATGAAATCCTTGATTCATATCCCTAGTAAAGAATAAATTATATCAAAGGATGTCATATTAGATGGAAAATAATTTTGAATGATCAGTTGAAACATTTATTATGGAAAATAAACATTCTTTAAAAATCACTTTTTAAAACATAAAACATTTTGAAGATCATTTTCTTTGAAATTAACACTAAAAAATTATAAATGAAGTTTTAAAAGATCATTTAAAACATTTCATGAGGAAAATATCCTCCTTTCTTCGAATTAAACTTTTTAAAACATAATTTTTTTGAAAATAAATTTCTTTGAAAATAACCTAAAAATATTATAAATAAAGATTCAAAAAAATAATGGTCATGACAAAGAAAAGTTTCCTTCATGTCTACACCTTAAAATGAATATTCCTTTCACATTTTTGGTAAAATCATAACGATCATTATTTTGGAAAATGACATGAAGATTTGTTTCAAAACATTTTTTTAAAAAAATTAAATAATGGGTAAAAATTTATTTAATAAATAATTTTAAATAAATTTTAAAAACATTTTTAAAAACATTATTATAAAGCATTGTTTTTCAAGAAAAGGGGTTTTTGATTGAAAAGATGATTTTTCTTAAAAAAATTATTTTTTTGAAATCTTAAGTATACAAAGAGAGGAAAGTAAATGGGAAACATGTATTATCATGAAATAAATATAGGAGAATAAAATACATGAGTTTCTTGAGAGATAGATCATAATATTTCTTCATTGGAAGTATAATAAAAAACAATCTCAATAAACAGTGAGATTGAAACATAAAACTCTTACCACTTTGGTAAATTTGAAATGTAAGGCCCATGATAGAATAGAATAAAATTAATATTATAATATTATGAGAATAAATAAATTCATGATATTTCATGTCAAAGGGGCTATATATATTCCTCGTAAAAGAAGACAAGTGCATTACATAACTAATGTCCTAAAGAATGAAAATTGAGAAAAAAATACCTTATCAATAACTTTTGAACTATAAAACCCTTGAGAGATATCCTAAAATGGATATGTAAATATTCACAATTTTAAGTAAAAAAATCATAAAATACATTCATTGTAAATATATACAACATATAAAAAAATAAGTGGTCAATGTGGCATGTGTCTCATAGAAGTAAAAAGTGAGACATAAATCCCTAACTACTTTTGAATCGTAACTCCCATGAAATAATAACATTAATAGAAAAATTAATTATCATGAAAATTGGTAGATTTATGATATAGCATTTCATAGGGTAGTATATACACCCCACAAAAGAAATGAGTGGTGAATATGGCATAAGTCTCTTAGAAATAAAAAGTGAGACTAGAAATACCTTTACCTTAATTATTGAATTTTTCCATACTCATTCAAACATCATTTATAATAAATATAAGTGTATTATACATATATTTCAGAATCATAATTATATATATCATACCATATATTATTTTCTTATGACCTTTTATTACCAGTTTATTAAAAATTCCACATTGAAGTTACATTTTGGGTAATAACTGCTTTGTTTTTCGTATATGTTTTGACTTGTTATTTTTGTTCCTCTTACTTCGATCATGATTTTATTATCTAAATAATTTAAAAAATGATATAAATATAATATATATTTAATATATATCACACATTTTTTTTAAATCCATCCTTAATACATTCCATGTAAAGCGTGAACGAATCACATCACTTCGTGAGGCAGTAGTTTTCCGTACACACGATCAACTTTATCATATTCCCACAAAATGGAAATCATGAAGGTATGTGTTATATAATAATTTAAGTAGAATAATAAAATCATAAATATCATAAATATACTATATAAACTATAAATTCATCATTATAAACAGCCTTGAGAGGTGGTAATGGAAAAACAAACGACATCGGTTCGCGAGGCGGTAGTCCGCCGTACACATGAACGATGATTTATTAACCCATTTGATGGAAGTAGAGACAGTTTTAGGTAATTAAATTAACATAAAAACATATCAGTATATGTAATATATAGATTTTATTATATAATAATGGTTTAATTATAATTTAAGGGGGTAAATTAAGAAATAAAACACAAAAACTCATTGATGAACGTTACCTATTCTTCGGGTATCCTTATTAGGTTTTCACTAAAAACCTTCATTGAATATATTTTTTTGTAAAAAAGAAGGCTTCTAAGATGAGGGTATATAAGTTAGGCAGTGATTTTGGTAAGTATTTTATTAACTAAATAGGTGTTATGGTGTGAAGAAGAGAGGATAGGGGGTTTCCTATTATAAGTGAGGGAGATGGCACACTTGATATTTTTGAAAAAGAAATAGGTGATCTCACATTTTTCATGTGTCAAAAGGGTAAAAATTAATACATTATTAAAAATTAGAGGTGTAATATTATAAATATATCCAAACAATAGTTTTTATCCAAGTTTAATGGTTATTTTTACCCTTATCTTTTCAGTTTAACCCCCGATAAACCAATTTTTACATTTAACGCGACAATTAATTTTTTAGTGAATTCACTATTATTTTTAGAAAAAAATTAATTTTAGATTATTATAAATTATAAAATTATTATGATTCCAAATATGTAATACATTTTTTTAAATTACATTCAGATAAGTGGAAAATTTTACTTTAAAATTAATCCCACAGTGGTGACGAGAAGTAGATTTTTAAAGAGAAAAAGTTCAAAAGTTTAAAATGTTTTATTTAAAAATTAAATATGAAATTGAATAAAATGACATAAATAGAATTATTTTATATAAAATTGGACTAATTTTACTTTAAAACCAATTCATAATATAATTTAACATTATAAATAATTTAAACTAAAAAGCAATTTTCAATTAAAACTCAGTATTTTTCACTATTCATAAAAAATGAATCTTTTATAAAAATCCAAAAAATTTACCCTAAGATAATTTTGACATTATGATATCAAAAATTAGGTTTATTTTATCAAATAAATTTTATATAAGTTTCATAAATTATTTTTTAAATAAGTGCATCCTAAAAATTCGACAAAACCGCTTGTTAGAAAATAATTTTTTTAAGTGTAAAGTTTGATTTATTATTATCTCTCATATTGAAATAAATAATATGAATTTTAAATAGTTTATTGAATATAAAATATATAAATTTCATTAAAATCAATCAACACAAGTAATTTATTTAATTTATTAAGTTAAAATGTGTTTATTTGATTAAAAATAGTTTTTTCAGAAAAATGTTCTTATTTTTATTTCAAATTAATTTTTCATCAAATAATTCATTATATATACATGTATAAACCATATATTTTCATAAATTAGTTAATACTATTCATAACCATCATTCCAACGACTAGGTGATAACTATTTTATTAAATAATAATATTTTAATAGTATGTCATGATTTGTTTAAACTTGATATTGCATGTAACCTAATATAAACTTGATATTGTGTGTAAAAAAACGAAAAAATAATCTTAGTTTTTCTTTTAATGCAAGCCAAAATATGTGATTTCATGTAATGCAATCTAAATTCAGTGTTGCGTGAAGTGAAAAATATTGAAAAGATAAAATTAATTTGAAAAAAAATATTTCAAAAAATCTCAGGGTGTTACAATAAAGCATGATGTAATTTAATTATTAGACTCTTCATGTTTCCCAACACATATTTACAACTTCACTTCTTAACAATAACTTTACTTATTAAAAAAAATATAATCAACATAATCCATTGGGAACTTCAATCTTCCCCTTTTTATTTTTTATAAATACCATTAAATACTTCAAGACAATCACTATTAATATGTTCATAAAAATTATTCATTTTCACCACCTATTGATAAAAAATGAAATGGTTAAAGGGTGAGGGAATGAATTACTATTATTGGGATTTTTCTATGTTTTAAAATTTTACATTATCCCTCCCTAATAATTATCGATTCATTTTAGAGAAGGTTGGTATCACATTTATCTATGTAATGAGCAATAAATTAGTCAACTTTAAGTCTATCGTGAAAATATTTGTGTATAAAACATATGTGATTAACTTAGTCATCAATGTTATCTATATAACTATCCATAATTTGATACCAACTTATATTACTCTTATTATGGGATATTGAATAAATTTTACAAACGATACTAAACTAATTAAACATATGAAAAACATTCAAGTGAAAGAAGGCCCCCCTCTGAAATAATTTTCTTATAAAACATCTCAATAGATTTTTACCATTTTAAATAATAATTAATTGAACCCAAAAAGTGTATGGGAAAAAATATTATTATATCTCAATATTAGAATTCCCCATATGCAATCCAGATTTCTAGATTATCTAGTAGCTATTCATATTTACTCCCCCTTAAGGGATATATTCTATTAATCAACATCATGATTGATACCACTTGAAAATTTTGCAAGGAAGAAAAAAAATCTCCTTTATATATATCTCTATGATGGGTGTCTCTTCCTATTGTATAATAATTATAGAACTCATCCAGTTCTCCCCTGTATGTATCAATTCCAATTTCCTTTTTTAAAGAACAAACATAATAATTATAGAAATAAGTTAGGTCTTTATTTACTTCATGATGAGATAAATAGGGCTAATATTTTCCTCTCAACCCCTAGAACCTTTTCATTCCAGGTCCAGATTTATAATAACACATCATGCTAGATCCTCTGATGATTTTACAAACTAGTTCATATTTAGGTAATATGGTCTTGTTTTTACCTTAAGATATCTTCTTATATGGAGGTGAATTTTTTAAATCAACTATAAAGGAACATTAATTATTTTATCTTTCTATATTTTTTAAGCCACTTCTATATTTTCTATACATATACTCATGCAGTTCTTAGAGACATCCCCAACATTCATTTTGTGTAGAAATCTATTTTTTACAACATAATTCATATAAAACAAGGTCATTGGGGATTTGAATTTATTTATCAACTATTACTTCTATCTTGGTATTGTTGAAATATATTTTTAATAGAATTTCTAGTATTTTTGAACATCCCATATAGCTTCCCTTCTATCTTTTTGTTACCATTCCTCAGAATCTTCTCAAGTTATTATTCATGGTTCCCATCCACTAAACCAGTCCTATTATTTCTCTCATAGAATGATTCTCTTTATTACTTCATATTTATTCTTTTAACATTGATATTAATGGATTTATTGTAAAAGTATATGTTATATCCCTTTCTTCTATAGTAGAATAATATTCTATTCCTTGGTGTGTCATCCTTCACAATGATTTTCTCGGGTGCACTTTGTTCAAAAAATTTCTTCTATTTTTATACTAAGAACAACTCATCTCATTTTAGTTGTTTATTTTTCATATTTTATGGATTTTTTATTCCTGATGGATATAAATAATGCTTGTTAGGTTTACAACATACCTAAATATCACAATAGATACTTTATATAATTATTATAGGAATATTTCAAGACACTGAAATATATTATTGATGGACATATTATCTTTTTTTTTGTGTTTTCCCCTCCTCAGTAGTATTTCTTATCAATTCATATAAAAACCCTTAATCTAGGACTTATATAATTTTTATAAATTAATAATTATTCCAATATTCAAAGGACATGTGTCCAAACCATCTACAGAACCAAAAGTGACCAATAAACCTTGTTCTTTTCCTTTTTGCACCTATTTGGAAAGCATAAAAAACTTGTTTTCATAGTGAATATTTCTTTTTTCTGAGTCACTTTTTGTGTAATTACTCTCTATGCATATTCTTACATCCACCCTTGATATAGTGGAGAATTTCTTAGAAATTTTGTTTACCCATATTCTCTATGATTTTGATTTTTTAACTTTACTAACATATGAAACAACATCAATACAAATAGATTTTTCTGGGACAAGGGCTACCTATTTCTTTCAGCTTGTGGTTGATTAAAATTTAGATGATTTGAAGATATTCTTATCACTAGTATGAGTCTTTTTAGGAAAAATACTCATATCAAAAACTTTCATGATAACATTCCATTTCATAGCATCTTGGGAAGACTCAGTATGTGTATCCTCTTGATTTCTTAGTTTTAATTCCAACACAATACACTTAAAGTAAAGGGTAATTTTTTCATCGTAAAAAATATGTGAAACTTCCTTCCAACTCATATTTTAACTTCTCAATCTATTACCCATGCATCTTACTCTTCTCATGAAATTAATGTTCAATCTATTTTACCCTTTTTTCTTTGATTTCTAACTAAGAAAATTTTACATTCATTGATGATTTATGAATTTATTCCACCATGTAGAACTCTTCATCATGTATCTCCATTAATTTTTTTGAAAAAATTTACATTAAAATTATTCTTCATCTAATGAGGATTTTCATGATATATAAGTATATTATATTACTTGTAATTAATAAGTGATTGATATTTTTTACTATTAAAATTTCTTAACCATTTCCTTTTCCATCACATTGGACTCTATCTATTTTAATAAACCTTTAGTCCCTTGATAAACACAAGAATTTATTTGAAAACTTTAACTAGGGAATTTTTCAAATAGTCCATTAGTTTACTGTAAAATTCATCAAGTGATCCAATCTCCACATAATCTTTATATCTTTCCTTTAAATCATCATAAGTATGATTCTCAATATATTTTAAAAATAAAAACTACTTTGATTTATTTCTATTAGTTTAAGACCCTTTTTCTCCTTTTGAAACTCTTTTTAATTTCTTAGACTTATTTTTATATCTGTTCTTCAAATCTTTTTCATAAACCTTCATGTTAGTATTGATTAGGATGGAAACTATATTATCTCTATGAATAAAATATGAACTGTATTCAAATAAGAAATTTAGTTATATCTATAAAAAACTAATAAATAATATAAATACAATCTATAAAAACCTAGATTATCTCAAGTACCACTTATAGTGCCCCAGCAAGATCATGTAGTCACTCCAAGAGGGGAGAGGGAAAATCAATGTGACCCATTTTATAGAATTTTTTCTCTCCTTATTTCTTATCTTAATATTTATTCATATATATTGGTTAATATATATGTATTTTCTTATAAATTCCCTAAACACATTAACATTTCATGAATGACATTTTTACAAGGATCGACCCCAATGTGGGTATTGACTCCTTGATGAATTCAGGTCCATGATATATATTTACACTATATAACGAAAGTAATACAGGAAGGTTATCCCCTAAAAATATTGAAAAATCTACCACCATTCTTATAATATCTTGATTTCTCATTATCTATTGACAGGACTATTTATGATTACCCCTTCTAGTTTATAGAGGGTTTTTACTATAAACTCTTTTATAATATCTTCAAGATACTCTGGTTTGTCACCAAATCATAATAATAAGGAATTAATACTCAATAAAAGTCTTTTAATACCAAAGGATAGTTTGTTATAGTCTAATTCACCTTGATATCTTCATCTAAACTAAAAATTATTCAAGATCATTGATGTTAGAAAATTATGTAGTATCATGATAGATAGTCGTTCTCACTCTACTAAATATTCATTTTATTCATGAACCTATACACCATTAATATATATATATATATATATATTGTAACACCCCAAGCTTCCATGGTACGCTTCTCTTTGAATAATACAATAGCGTGTGTTGTACACAACTTCGAGTTCTAACACACCACAACCAATCAAACTAGCCGTTATGAATAGTAATACCCACTTTTTGAAATTTTATAAATTTTATTTTTCAAAATGGTCTTCATTTTTCGATTTTTAATATCAAAATTAGCCTAGGGTGATTTTTTGATATTTTTCTGAGAACTTCCAATTTTTGATGAATAGTGAAAAATACTAAACTTTAATTAAAAAAACTTTTTTAATAAAAATAATTTATAGTGATAAATTATAATATTGAGTGGTTTTAAAGTATAATTAGAATATATTTTTACCATTTAATACAATGTTGGTCATTGGACCTAATTTCTCATTTAAACTGGACATAAACAAGTGCCAATATTTTGATAGTTATTATTTCTTAAAAACACGCTTTTTTTGTTTTGACAGCGGGAATTAATTTTAAATTAATTTATGCCACTTATGTGTTTTGAATTTGGAAAAATGGATTCCATATTTAGAATCAGGATTTCCAAATTCTTTAAATAGGTAATTTTTTTAGACATTTTGAATAATTACTTCGGCAAATATTTTATTTACCATAGTTAAAGGGTAAATCAGGTAAAGAAGGGTAAAAAAATAATATTATAATAATTTTAAATTACCCTAAAATGTGTCCTAAACCCATTTGATGATACATTTACGACCATGGTCATCCTTGGGTAGATTTTGGGACCCCATGGATCCACCTGTAAGTGAAAATGACACTTTATATTAATTAAGTTAAAGTAAATACAAAAATGACATAAGCATATATCTTTTAGTAAAACAATTTTTATATAGGGTTATATATTTTATGTCTTTGAATATAAATATTCATTAGAAATATAAAATGATTTCCTATATAATGGTATTTTATTTATAATTTTTATACATTGAATAATTAAATTTATTTATGACACAATGATGATGTAGTATTTTCCTTATTAATGAAAGAATCAAATAAATGGTATTATAAATGTTAAAATAAATATAATTTGAAAGTTTTGATGCCTTAACAGAATTTTATAGGTTAATATGACATTATAGAGCTGATTAAATGAATTGGGTTTGAAGTAATAATGCTGTTATGAATTTAGTAAAAACAAAATACCAAATAGTGTCAAATTTGACATAAAAGAGTTTTTAAAACAAATATTATATAATTAATTGATATTCTATTCCTAAAAATCTAAGGTTAGTACAAGAGACTTATATAATGATATTTGTATCATTAATGAACCACTTGGGGTTCTCTTGGAAGTTTATAGTAATTTTATTAACCATATAATATAAAAATACAAAGAGACATGTTAATGTCAAACTAATTAACTAAGAGTTAAAAATAAAAGATAAGGATAATATAGTGACCCAAAACTGTATAAAACCTATTGGTTGGGTGGTTTTATACCCACCCCCACCTTATAATTGAAATAAATCAGCTTTGAGCAATTAGAAACCAAAAATTATTTTATTATAAAATAATATTTCTAGCTTTTCCTAAGGTGCCCCTCACCCCTCTTATAAAAGGGAACTCCCACTTCTCTCAATTTCACACCTTCAAAGCCATTTGTCTCAGCCAACCCCTACCCAAATATCCTCTTAGATTACCTAAATTCAACCTAGAGGCCTTAGTTTGATCAGAAAACAAACTTAAGGAGCCCTTTTGATCAAATTAAAAGGAAGAACCCGAAGAAGAGGTAATGATTTCACCACCATCTTTCAAGTTCTTTTCTTCTTCCACTTCTTATTTCTTTGTTATTTCCATTCTAAAATAATAAATCCAGTATTTTATATATACTGAGATTTTATTATAAATATGGTACAACCATATTCAGTATTCTATCCATCCTTTGAAGGACATGTCACCATACATGCGTACGTACGGCTTACCGTCTCCACGTCGTGGTGTAATTGTTATTCAAAACATTATTATTTGGATGGGTATGATAATTATATGTAATTGAATTAAATAATAAATATAACATTATAATTATTCTGTATATATGATATACCATCCAATTATATATTATCTTAATATCAAAATAATGATATTGTCGCTCGTGTGTACGTACAGAATACCGTCTCCACGAACGCGATGAGATTCATTTCCCATCGTATCCATTCAAGAATAATTTTCATTTTATGGTTAAAAATAATGTTTAAAGACTTAATATCATTCTGGATATGAATAGGATACAACCTATCCATAACAAACACGACTTACGTAACAAAGCATATAAAGAAAAACGAATCAGTTAACACCCAAAACAACGATAATACTAAAATATTATTAACAAAGAAATATTAGAAGATCATATATGATATCATATTTATGTATATTATTCTTGTATAATTTAATAACAATGTTTTAACTATTATACAAGAGGTTAACATACCATTGACTAAGGAAAAGAACAAGGTAAGGGTTAATTCTACAATATCTTTATTATCCAAGGTTGTTTTTACGTAAGTATCTACTGAGACCTCTTTATCATCCACATCCATTTTTCTTTAAAATGACTTTCAAAACATTTTTACTATTTAATATATAATGGGTTAAATTCATTTATACCCTTATTTGACCTCATACGTTTTTTAAAGGAATCTTTCCGTCGTTTTCCAAACAAGGTACTTTTTGACCTTTTCGACAAATTTAAGGTAAGAATGTTTTTTTAACTTATACGGTGGGTGCG
Source organism: Viscum album (assembly GCA_963277665.1). Classification (NCBI taxonomy): domain Eukaryota; kingdom Viridiplantae; phylum Streptophyta; class Magnoliopsida; order Santalales; family Viscaceae; genus Viscum; species Viscum album. Next base: position 351,816,484 of record OY728140.1, read on the forward strand.
GATATTTTCCACCGTAATAAAATCATCGAAGCTTCCCTTACAATATTATAATAGTATTTTCAAAATAAAGGTTTTATTTAATAATTATGTGACTTTTAAATGATTTTAAAAAGGAGATATTTCTCTCAAATAGTTTTGATTTCATCTATTTCAACATCCTTTGATGGATTTTAAGCTTATTTGAAGTTGGTTTATTATGATAAAAAACTTCCATATTGTATTGAAGGTTTTGTGATATGTTTGACTATGGATGTGTTATTTTTTACCATTCATGCTTTATGGATAAATTGTTGACATTTTGTATGCTAGTTTCAATACGAATGTTTATGTTATGTTTAAACCTTTTCATATGAGGAATGCATTGGACTTAGTAAGTGATGGGTGGAGCCCGCTATAGCTCCTCGATGCATCGGTAGGTCTCATGAGACAAACTAGTGTCTTGGTACAAGGCCTTGACTATGTGGTTATGAAAGTCTGGCATTATGCATTCCATTATTATGAAAGTAGTTATTGACATTGAATGTGATTATTCGACTAGTAGAATATCCATGTGAATAAGTAAATGGAATTATTTGATTTTATCTTTGCCATATATTTCAGAAGTTCAAGTTTAAAAGGCTTTTGTTTTAGTTATACATCGCTTTAAATTTTTACGGTTATTTATGAAAGTTTCTGCTATATTGTTATCCTTACTGAGCATCTGAGCTCACCCCTTCCTATGTTTTATTTTTCCCATAATGTGAAGAATTATTTTATGAATGACCTGCAGGGATAGTATGAGGGGATATGAGTGTGGTCTATGGAGACAAGATGTTGTTGTAATTTTCACTTTATGATGTAATGTAAGACTTATGAATATATCTAGTGTTTCCAAGGCTACTAAACTAATCAGTCTTTCGAGACTTGATCTTTTGTGATCATGCCAATGTAATGTAATAATGCACCAAATCTGGGTAACTGGGGTCGGGGCGTTACAGTTGGTATCTGAGGAAGTTTAGTAATAAATCTTGGAAGCTAGATTTAGGTAAACTCTGATTAGAGCACATAGACCTAAGATAGACTTTGAGGATTAATATAAAAGAACTTCCTAGAATTTTGGTATTGTAGAGATTTTGTGAGTTTTCTAAGAAATACATCCATGTTTGGATACGAGCAGGTAGAGGCGGCTCTGGTACATATGTACTTAGGGGTAAAACCCGAAAACACCGCTTTGAGCTAGACTCGAATGGGAACTGGTGCACGACAATGGGCCTTGCTGCACTCTTGGTTACGACACATCTGAGGGATATGCTTAGGATAATTCTCATTTTCTTTACAAACCATTATGAAGGGTTTATGAGTATATAATTACTAAAATAAAACATTTTTATGATTATGGATTATATCCATAAACTGTTCAATTTATGTTAATTGTTTTACAAGTATGAAATTATGTATTTCTATTCATAAACTAATCTAGTTTATGCCATTATTTAGAAATGGAACCTAGTGAAAGGAATGGAAACCATATCAATGCACGCACTCCATGTAGGGATATTCATCCTTCTCAAGATAATTATAGTGGATATGGTGATACAACTGGTGCTGATCAGCTTATCACCATACTGGGACAACTCACTCAAGTTATGAATAATAACCTTACCCGTATAAAGCACCCTGATCCACAATGCGGGGGATCAATGTTAGACCGCTTCATGAGGAAAAAACCACCAAAATTCAATTTTAGTACATATCCATTGGTAGCTGAGCAATGGATAAGTTCATTAGAGAAAATATTTCAGGCTTTGGGGAGTAGCAAAAGGGAAAAAGTTGTCATGGCAGTTTATTGCCTCACTGGAGATTATGATCAATAGTGGTCATTGATTCAAAACAAAAATGAGGATGAAGAAGTATCAAGTATGGAATGGAGAGAGTTTAAATAGATTTTCATAGAAAAATACTTTCCTCACGACCATCGAGCGGATATGGAAAGACAATTTCTGAGTCTGAGGAAAAAAGAGGATGAGAATGTCACAAAGTATGAGGCTAAATTTACAAGGTTAGCAAGGCATGCGGCAGATTATATACGCAACCCAAGGAGTAAGAATTATCATTTCTTTGATGAATTAAATCCATTTCTACATCAATCATTAGTCTCACAATCTTTCTCAACGTATGAAGATATAGTCTCATGTGCTATCAAGATAGAAAAGGAATTCTCTAAATCTTATGACAATAAAGTAAAGAAAGAGAAGAAGAGAATGGTGGAGCAAGAGACAGATAAAGGGAAAAAGGGAAAGAATGATTTTCCATTATGTGATAATTGTGGGAAGAAACACTCCAGTACTTGCCTAAAAGGAATGGGAGTTTATTACAAATGTGGAGAAAAAGGTCACCAGGCTCGTGATTGCAAGGTAAAGAAGGAGGCTGTCAATTTTGAATGCTATAATTATAGAGAAATGGGGAATTATACAAATGAATGTCCTAAGTGTTAGGAAAACTTACCTCATAAAAGGCCAAGGGATCAAGGCCAAGCTTATGCTGTTACTACAGTTGAAGTGGAATAATTAATTTATTTGTGTTTTTGGACTCAAGGATTATAGTCTGGTTATGAGAATAATGTGATATATATAAGGATTGTACTGCAGTAATTGTTGTTTTAATTAAGGTTTTAATATGGATAAGTTAATCATATTTTCTGTATGTGATAATAAGATAAACTTTACTTTTTTTGGGCAATCTGATGTTGCAATTGATTTTTGAATTTAGATACCTTTTACAGAGAGTTTGGACAGAGGTACTTTGGATAACTATAATGTTTGGAATGGATTAAGTTTGTAACATCCCAAGTAAGTAATGAATAATAGATATTTTTATCTATGTCTATTAATGATTAAGATAGTGTTATAGAGGCTTAAAATGAAAATAAATACAATCTTATGCATGGAATACACTAATATTCTTAAAAGATTGTTTTACTGCCTTTTGATGGCAAACCATTTTTGAATCTATATTTTGACAATTTTATAAACTACGTTTGTCAAAATAAACTTATACTTTATGATTGGGACATCAAAATTTACCTTGTGTTATTTTTTGGTATTTTTCTGACAATGTTCATTTTTAATGAATAGTGAAAAATACTGCATTTTACATCAAAACTGATTTTTAATCTAATTTATTTATATGATTATATTATGTTTTGAATTTGTTTTGAAGTGAAATTAGAATATATTTTTACCATTTTATCCAATGGTGGTCATTGGAATCAATTTCACTTTGAAATTAGACTTAAACTGGTGTCAATCTTTTGATACTTATTGTTTTGTAAAAACACGCTATTTGCTCTGGAAGCGGGAATTAATTATTAAATTAATTAATGTGACTTATATGATTTGAATTTTGTAAAATAGACTTCATTTTTGAATTCGGAATATCAAATATAGCTTAGGGTGAATTTTTGGTAATTTTCTGAAAAACTTCAATTTTTGATGAATAGTGAAACCACTAAGTGGTAATCAAGCAAACTGATTTTTCAGTTAAATGAAAGTTTACAACTAATGTGTATTGAATTTTGAAAATCCGACATACATGGTTTTCATTAAGAAGTAAAATGTGGTTCAATGAGATTATAATAATTTTTTTGTGAATAGTAACTTATTAAGTTCTTAATCGCGATTATTGGTAATTAGGGTAGTTTAAGGTATAAATAATGCTTTAATAATAGGAAATGACATAGAAACATGTCCCAACCTTATTGGTTGTGTCATGTCCGACCAAGACAAGCCATGGGTCAACTTGGGGACCCCATGGAGACACTTTGGTTTGGAAATGACATAAATAACTTTTTATTAAATGTAAAAGTAAAAATGACACAAACATAATATGTTTTACGAAAACAATATTTACATGGGGCTATAAAGATCAGATTTTTGATTATAAATAGGCATTGGAAAGATAAAAATATTTCCTATATCATAGTATTTTTTTTATAATTTTTAGACATTAAATAAATTAAATTATTTATGACATAATAATGATGCAACGGTGACATCATTATTTGATGATTTAAATAAAATGGAAAGATAATGTAAAATCTATGAACTACACATGTCCAAAACCAATTGGATGAGTGGATTTCAAACCCTTATCACCTTATCCACGAATTCTATAAATGTGGGACCTTTTAAAACCGAAACACATTTTCAAATAAAGTAATATTTCTTTACTTTCCAAAAGTGCCCCTCCTCTCCTCTTATAAAAGGCCCCCATCTCTACCTCATTTCACACACTCCTCAAGCCTTTGGCTCGGCCAAACCCTGCCCATTTACTCTCTCCACATCCATCTACTCATCCTAGAGGATTCCCTTTGGGCAGAATCCTTTCAAAGGAAGCCTTTAGGCTCAAATCAAATGGAGTTACACTTTTAAAGGTAATTCATTCTCTCATGTTCATTTGTTTTATTTTGCTTCTACAACCCCCTAAACTCGTTTTATTTACTTATTTTGTAACAACAACAGTATCTTCAATATACAGGGATGTTGTTATAATATTTATTTGAGCTACACTCTCACACAACTACATCAAATGGTTAAAGAACATACGGTTTCCGTGGATGGCGAAATTCTGCCTCCCGAAACGATGATTGTTCAACACTCATTTAACACCTTCAAAGGTGGCCATTATGATGTCACTATTTTTATATATGATATATAATATGTTTATGTTTTCCTTAAGCTTCTGTTTTTTTCATTTTGGGCATACCTTTATGGTTTCCATTATGGGTAAACACGATATCTTCATTTTAGGAAGTGCGGACTACCGCCCCCTAAAAGTGATTTGATTCGTTAATACCATATGTGGGATGTGTAAAGGATAAAGTTAATGATGTTATATATGTTATTATACTGGAATTATAATATACTCTTATATCATTATGATTCCATTCCAGAAAATATGAAATAGAAATGGAAGTAGCGTTCATGCGTACGTACGGCTTACCGTCTCCATGAACGGTGCATTTCATTTCTTACCTCTAAATGTGATGTAATATTATAAATGCATGTATGTAATGGATATATATGACATATATGATATCTACATCATGAATACCATTCTGGATATAATGAACCTTTGACCAAATTAACAACATGTAAGTGTAAGAAGTCTATTTTTGACTTAAGAACCAAATACCGACAAAATAAACATTATTAAATTAACTGATTACATGATGTTCATAACATGGTATAAAAGGAATAATGAAATTGAAAAAGATTCATAAGAAAGTAGAGATTAACTCAAGTTTATTATTCAGGAGATTAAAGAACGGTCGGGTCAAGTCGGATACGAGGTATGGGACTTCGTCTCAATCTCCTTTCGTTGAGGCATATTTTATTTTATACACAACTTTCTTTTATACGGTGTATAAAACCCTTTGACTTTTACGTTTATTCAAAAGGAATATTTTTTATACGAAGCGTTTACTAAACGAAAAAAGGGAATGTTTTTGTCATACATATGCGGCGACAACGACTTCTCCGCCGTCGTGACCGTTATTTGAGTTTCGGCTTCCTCTACAAGCCATACATTCTTTTTAAAAGAAAAATAAATACCATGTTTTACTTTTCTTTTATTTTGGTATTGAAAATGGTTTTCACAATGTTTTTTGTGCTGTATTGATATCTTGTGATTTAAATGTGGAAATGTTATGTTTCCTTTATTCATGTTTTATGTGATACGATTATGTTATGGTTCTTGGGCATTATTATGAAGACGGGTGGTTCTGTGATAAACTAAGGGCGGGTGAGCCCGATATAGCTCTCCAATGCATTGGGTAACGCGAAGGAGTGAAACGTTGAGGTTTCTCCGAAAAGATTTTAGGGAATATACTGTGATGGGTATTCCAAACTTAACCAAGAGGGTTACTCCCTACGCAAGAATGTTATGAATGCCTCAAGTTACCTTTATGTCTTATGATTTCTATGATTTATTCATGATTTTATGAGGTATGTTAAAGTGCCTATGTTTTATGGGTAAAGTATGATTTCATTCTTATGTATATATGATCTCATGTTTCCTTTCCATGTTTTTTTTATAACCCATACTGAGTTTTTATGCTCATCCCAAGTTTTTGAAATGTTTTTCACAGGTCAAGGGAAAGGTACATGATAAGATCATAGAGTCAAGGATGTGTCAAGAAATAATCCATGTTTTATTTTAAATGTGTTTCCATTGATGGGAATGAAGAATACTATCTTTATGTAACCACTTTGTTTATATGTGGAATGTAATGCAAGTTTTATGATCTAATTCTCTAAAACTCTAAACCCGAAAAGATCCTCAATGTGTAATCTTGTAATAACTCAAGATTAAGTAAGGGTTAAGGCTAGGGCCTTATAGTTGGTATCAAAGGTTGGTTTAGATAAATTTAGGAGTTAGAATTCTATTAATTGATTATCCAAAAATATTTTTTTTTCTCGAAATGATATAGCATTTAAAGATTACCATGTTGCTTCATCTAAGACATGTTTGTTTAGAATGGTTTTCCGCAGAGGAAACAGGGAAGCAGTGCTAGGAAGGCATACAGAAGGAAGTAACCTTCCGAATCAGCATCCAGAAATGGTCAGAATTGGAACTGAATAGTTTGTTGCAGTAATGACGCAGTTGACACAAGCGATAAATGGCGGTGGTATCCATGCACGAGATCAGCCAGATCAACCGCAGAGGAACATGTCAGTGGTGGAACATTTCATGAGGCAACATCCACCATCATTCAGAGGATCATCTGACCCTGTGCTAGCTGAAGGGTGGATTAAAGAACTGGAGAAGATTTTTGATGTCATGGGGTGTTCAGACAATCAAAAGGTTAGTCTTGCTATTTACCGTTTGGAGGGTGAAGCAGATCAGTGGTGGTCTATGGTTAAAAATATCAGGGACGCTGATGAGATTGATTCTCTTGACTGGGATGAATTCAAAGGTATGTTTCTTGAGAAGTATTTTCCTAAGGCTGTTCGACTTAGGATGGAAAAGCAATTCTTGGAATTGAGGCAAGAGGAAGACTCAGTGGCTGCCTATGAAGAAAGGTTCACTCGATTGGCAAGGTATGCTCCAAATTTTATCCGGGACCTTGATAGTAAAATCAATCGTTTCTACTCAGGATTAAAGCCAAAGTATCGAAGGGAATTAGCTTCTCGTGAGTTTAAAAGTTATGAAAAGCTTGTTCGATGTGCTGAGAAGGTGGAAATGGAGTTTGCCGATGACCAAGTGTTCTATAACAACCAGCAGAAGAAGAGACCGAGGTGGCAGGAGAAAGGTAAGAATTCTTCAAAAAAGTCTGATGGTAAGAGAACTAAGTTTCCACTTTGTGATAAATGTGGCAAAAGGCATGCTGGGGAATGTCTTATGAATTCTGGGAAGTGCTACCGATGTGGTAAGATGGGACATAAGGCTCGTGATTGCACTGAAAAGGATCAAGGTGAAGGTAAGAACAAATTTGATTTACAGTTAGTGAAATGTTATAAGTGCAATGAGATGGGTCACTATGCAAACGAGTGTCCGACAAGGAGCTTGAGTGATGGGAAGCAGTTAGACTATAAGCAGAAAGGGGTGGTGAAATCCTTTGCAACTACTTCAGTAGATGTCGGGCCATCAAATGAATTTGTATCATGTACTTTGTTTGTTTTTTCAGATTATGCCAGTGTGTTGTTTGATTCGGGGTCTACACATTCTTTCATCTCTGAAACCTTTTCTAGTAAAATGGGAATACCATCTCAATAAATGACTCCTGAACTTTTGGTAAAAACACCTGGGGGGAATGTTGAGGCAAAAAGAATTTATAAGAATCTTCCTATCCTTATCTGTGGAAAGAACCTACTTGCAAACCTTATTGTTATACCTCTAGTAGAGTTTGATGTTATCCTGGGTATGGATTGGCTCTCTATTTACCATGCTAAGATTGACTGTAGAGCTAAAGAATTTTCTTTTCAGAAAGACTTTCAGTTTGTTTACAGGAATGAACCCTTACTTTTGATAACATATCAAGAGGCCGAGAAACTTGTAAAAGATGGAAATGAATGTTACCTTGCACACATCGTTGAAAATAAAGGAACTGTTCAGATTAATGATGTGCCAGTGGTAAATGAGTATCCTGATGTTTTTCCTGATGAGTTTCCTGGAATAATACCAGATCGGGAAGTTGAGTTTACTGTTGACTTAGTTCCTGATGCTAAGCCAATTTCAAAACCCCCTTATCGAATGACACAAATTGAACTTTTAGAGTTGAAGGAGCAATTGCAAGATTTATTAGAGAAAGGTTTCATTAGACCTAGCACATCACCATGGGGTGCTCCTGTTTTATTTGTTAAAAAGAAAGATGGTTCTATGAGACTTTGCATTGATTATAGAGCCTTGAATAATATCACTGTTAAGAACAAATATCCTTTGCCTCATATCGATGATTTGTTTGATCAGCTCCAGGGAGCTCAGTTTTTTTCAAAGATTGACTTGAGATCGGGGTACCATCAGCTGAAGGTAAAGGAGGAAGATATTCCGAAGACCGCGTTCCGTACGAGATATGGCCATTATGAATTTGTAGTAATGCCTTTTGGGCTAACCAATGCACCTGCTGTATTCATGGACTTAATGAATAGAATTTTCCATGAGTTCTTGGATAAGTTTGTGGTGGTTTTCATTGATGATATTTTGGTGTTTTATAAAAGTAAAGAGGAGAATGAAAAACATTTAAGGGTTATCTTGCAAACCTTAAAAGAAAAGAAACTGTATGGGAAATTCAGCAAGTGTGAGTTTTGGTTGCAACAAATTTCTTTCCTTGGTCACATTGTTTCTAAAGATGGAATAACTATTGATCCTGCAAAAACAAAAGTTGTGGAAGAATGGCCAAGACCCACAAATGTAACCGAGATTCGTAGCTTCCTTGGTTTGGCGGGCTATTACCGAAGGTTTGTTAGAAATTTTTCACGGTTATCTAGTCCAATGACTAAGCTAACTCGGAAGGGTGTTAAGTTTATCTGGACACAAGAATGTGATGATTGTTTTCAGGAGTTGAAGAGAAGATTGGTGAATGCTCCAGTTTTGGCACTACCTTCCAGGAATGGTGAGTTTGTTATATACAGTGATGCTTCATTGAAAGGACTTGGTTGCGTCCTAATGCAGAATGATCAGGTAATTGCTTATGCTTCACGACAGTTGAAAACTCATGAGGTAAATTACCCTACACATGATTTGGAACTAGCTGCTGTTGTTTTTGCTTTAAAAATTTGGAGGCATCATTTGTATGGAGTAAAGTGTGAAATATATACCGATCACAAAAGTTTAAAGTATATATTCACTCAGAAAGAGTTAAACATGAGACAAAGGAGATGGCTGGAATTAATCAAGGATTATGATTGTACAATTCATTACCATCCGGGAAAAGCAAATAAAGTGGCTGATGCTTTGAATCGAAAAAGTAATGCTTCATTAAAAATGTTGCGTTTGGAACATGATCCTTTGGTTAAGGATTTGATGAACTTTGGCATAGAAGTTGTTGGTGCAGGAAGTCCTTCTGTTTTGTTTCAGGTATCAGTGAGATCATCTCTATCAGATAGAATCAAGCAAGCACAGAAGCAAGATAGTGAGTTGCAGAAAAAGGTAGAGCTGGTTCAGAAAGGTAAGTTTCCTGAATTCAACATTGATAATGATTGTGTTTTGAGATTTGGGAAGAGATTGTGTGTGCCTTGTGATTCACAGTTTAAGAGAGAGTTGTTATGTGAAGCTCATAGTTCTCCGTTTTCAGTTCATCCGGGCAGTACTAAGATGTATAGAGATCTACGGGAGTATTACTGGTGGGATGGAATGAAAAGAGATATTGCTGATTTTACTGTGAAGTGTTTGACTTGTCAGCAGGTTAAAGCAGAGCGGCAGTTACCGAAAGGGATGCTTCATCCTTTACCAGTGCCAGAGTGGAAATGGGAGAATATATCAATGGACTTTGTTGTTGGATTACCGAAGACATCTCGAGGTAATAATGCAATCTGGGTTATTATTGATCGCTTGACCAAATCTGCTCATTTCCTTGCTATACGAGATACTTTCTCTCTTGATCAACTTTCCCGTTTGTATCTTAAAGAGATAGTCAGGTTACATGGAGTTCCTCTCTCCATTGTATCGGATCGTGATCCCAGGTTTACTTCTAACTTTTGGAAAGGCCTTCAGAAGTCGTTGGGTACTGAATTAAATTTTAGTACAGCTTTTCATCCTCAATCAGATGGGCAGTCAGAACGAACAATTCAGACCTTGGAGGATATGCTACGAGCTTGTTCTATGGATTATCAGGGAAGTTGGGACCAACATCTTTCTTTGGTTGAGTTTTCATATAATAACAGTTTTCATTCCAGTATACAGATGGCACCATTTCAGGCATTATATGGGAAGCGGTGTCGAACTCCAGCTTTTTGGGATGAAGTGGGTGAAAGGAAAATGATGGGACCAGAATTGGTAGAAGATATGGCAAAAAAAGTTCAGCTGATTCAGAAACACATGAGAACAGCTCAGAGCAGGCAGAAGAGTTATGCGGATAACAGGAGGAAGGATCTATCTTTCGAGGTAGGTGATCATGTTTTTCTCAAGGTTTCTCCTTGGAAAAGTGTGATGAGATTTGGTAAGAAAGGAAAGTTGAGTCCAAGGTTCATTGGACCATACGAAATTCTGGAAAGAGTTGGATCAGTTGCATACTGAGTGGCTTTACCTCCGAGTTTATCTCAGGTACACAATGTTTTTCACGTTTCGATGTTGAGAAAGTATATGCCAGATCCATCTCATGTTTTAAGTCCAGAGGTAGTTCAGCTGGAAGAGAACCTATCTTATGAGGAACAACCGGTCCAGATTCTTGACCACAGGGAGCAAGTGTTACGGAATAAGGTGATTAAGCAGGTAAAGGTTTTGTGGAAAAACCACATGATTGAAGAGGCAACATGGGAATCTGAAAATGCAATGAGCGATAAGTACCCCCATTTATTCGATAAGTAAATAAATTGCGAGGACGCAATTTTCTAAAGGGGGGAAGGATGTAACATCCCAAGTAAGTAATGAATAATAGATATTTTTATCTATGTCTATTAATGATTAAGATAGTGTTATAGAGGCTTAAAATGAAAATAAATACAATCTTATGCATGAAATACACTAATATTCTTAAAAGATTGTTTTACTGCCTTTTGATGGCAAACCATTTTTGAATCTATATTTTGACAATTTTATAAACTATTTTTTTCAAAATAAACTTATCCTTTATGATTGGGACATCAAAATTTACCTTGTGTGAATTTTTGGTATTTTTCTGACAATGTTCATTTTTTAATGAATAGTGAAAAATACTGCATTTTACATCAAAACTGCTTTTTAATATAATTTATTTATATGATTATATTATGTTTTGAATTGGTTTTGAAGTGAAATTAGAATATATTTTTATCATTTTATCCAATGGTGGTCATTGGAATCAATTTCACTTTGAAATTAGACTTAAACTGGTGTCAATCTTTTGATACTTATTGTTTTGTAAAAACACGATATTTGCTCTGGCAGCGGGAATTAATTATTAAATTAATTAATGTGACTTATATGATTTGAATTTTGTAAAATAGACTTCATTTTTTAATTCGGAATATCAAATATAGATTAGGGTGAATTTTTGGTAATTTTCTGAAAAACTTCAATTTTTGATGAATAGTGAAACCACTAAGTGGTAATCAAGCAAACTGATTTTTCAGTTAAATGAAAGTTTACCACTAATGTGTATTGAATTTTGGAAATCCGACATACATGGTTGTCATTAAGAAGTAAAATGTGGTTCAATGAGATTATAATAATTTTTTGGTGAATAGTAACTTATTAAGTTCTTAATCGCGATTATTGGTAATTAGGGTAGTTTAAGGTATAAAAAATGCTTTAATAATAGGAAATGACCTAGACACATGTCCCAACCTTATTGGTTGTGTCATGGCCGACCAATACAATCCATGGGTAAACTTGGGGACCCCATGGAGACACTTTGGTTTGGAAATGACATAAATAACTTTTTATTAAATGTAAAAGTAAAAATGACACAAACATAATATGTTTTACGAAATTTTTTTTACATGGGGTTATAAAGATCAGATTTTTGATTATAAATAGTCATTGGAAAGATAAAAAGATTTCCAATATCATATTAGTTTTTTTATAATTTTTAGACATTAAATAAATTAAATTATTTATGACATAATAATGATGCAGCGATGACATCATTATTTGACGATTTAAATAAAATGGAAAGATAATGTAAAATCTATGAACTAAACATGTCCAAAACCAATTGGATGAGTGGATTTAGAACCCTTATCACCTTATCTACGAATTATATAAATGTGGGACCTTTTAAAACCGAAACACATTTTCAAATAAAGTAATATTTCTTTACTTTCCAAAAGTGCCCCTCCTCTCCTCTTATAAAAGGCCCCCACCTCTACCTCATTTCACACACTCCTCAAGCCTTTGGCTCGGCAAAACCCTGCCCATTTACTCTCTCCACATCCCTCTCCTCATCCTAGAGGATCTCCTTTGGGAAGAATCCTTTCAAAGGAAGCCTTTAGCCTCAAATCAAAAGGAGTTACACTTTTAAAGGTAATTCATTCTCTCATGTTCATTTGTTTTATTTTTCTTCTAAAACCCCCTAAACTCTTTTTATTTACTTATTTTGTAACAAAAACAGTATCTTCAATATACATGGATGTTGTTATAATATTTATTTGAGCTACACTCTCACAAAACTACATCAAATGGTTAAAGAACATACGGTTTCCGTGGATGGCGAAATTCTGCCTCCCGAAACGATGATTGTTCAACACTCATTTAACACCTTCAAAGGTGGACATTATGATGTCAATATTTTTATATATGATATATAATATGTTTATGTTTTCCTTAAGCTTCTGTTTTTTTCATTTTGGGCATACCTTTATGGTTTCCATTATGGGTAAACACGATATCTTCATTTTAGGAAGTGCGGACTACCGCCCCCTAAAAGTGATTTGATTCGTTAATACCATATGTGGGATGTGTAAAGGATAAAGTTAATGATGTTATATATGTTATTATACTGGAATTATAATATACTCTTATATCATTATGATTCCATTCCAGAAAATATGAAATAGAAATGGAAGTAGCGTTCATGCGTACGTACGGCTTACCGTCTCCATGAACGGTGCATTTCATTTATTACCTCTAAATGTGATGTAATATTATAAATGCATGTATGTACTGGATATATATGACATATATGATATCTACATCATGAATACCATTCTGGATATAATGAAACTTTGACCAAATTAACAACATGTAAGTGTAAGAAGTCTATTTTTGACTTAAGAACCAAATACCGACAAAATAAACATTATTAAATTAACTGATTACATGATGTTCATAACATGGTATAAAAGGAATAATGAACTTGAAAAAGATTCATAAGAAAGTAGAGATTAACTCAAGTTTATTATTCAGGAGATTAAAGAACGGTCGGGTCAAGTCAGATACGAGGTATGGGACTTCGTCTCAATCTCCTTTCGTTGAGGCATATTTTATTTTATACACAACTTTATTTTATACGGTGTATAAACCCCTTTGACTTTTACGTTTATTCAAAAGGAATATTTTTTATACGAAGCGTTTACTAAACGACAAAAGGGAATGTTTTTGTCGTACGTATGCGGCGACAACGACTTCTCCGCCGTCGTGACCGTTATTTGAGTTTCGGCTTCCTCTACAAGCCATACATTCTTTTTAAAAGAAAAATAAATACCATGTTTTACTTTTCTTTTATTTTGGTATTGAAAATGGTTTTCACAATGTTTTTTGTGTTGTATTGATATCTTGTGATTTAAATGTGAAAATGTTATGTTTCCTTTATGCATGTTTTATGTGATACGATTATGTTATGGTTCTTGGGCATTATTATGAAGACGGGTGGTTCCGTGATAAACTAAGGGCGGGTGAGCCCGATATAGCTCTCCAATGCATTGAGTAACGCGAAGGAGTGAAACGTTAAGGTTTCTTCGAAGAGATTTTAGGGAATATACTGTGATGGGTATTCCAAACGTAACCAAGAGGGTTACTCCCTACGCAAGAATGTTATGAATGCCTCAAGTCACCTTTATGTCTTATGATTTCTATGATTTATTCATGATTTTATGAGGTATGTTAAAGTGCCTATGTTTTATGGGTAAAGTATGATTTCATTCTTATGTATATATGATCTCATGTTTCCTTTCCATGTTTTTTTTATAACCCATACTGAGTTTTTATGCTCATCCCAAGTTTTTGAAATGTTTTTCACAGGTCAAGGGAAAGGTACATGATAAGATGATAGAGTCAAGGATGTGTCAAGAAATAATCCATGTTTTATTTTAAATGTGTTTCCATTGATGGGAATGAAGAATACTATCTTTATGTAACCACTTTGTTTATATGTGGAATGTAATGCAAGTTTTATGATCTAATTCTCTAAAACTCTAAACCCGAAAAGATCCTCAATGTGTAATCTTGTAATAACTCAAGATTAAGTAAGGTTTAAGGATGGGGCCTTATAAAGTTGAACTTTGGATAGTATTGTTTAAGGTTAAAACATTTCTTATGATTATTTTTGTAATATTATGATACTATAGTTTTAGGAAAAGGACAACCTATAGGTCGGGTGATAACCTATCGCATCGGAAAAAGCTGCAGGAATCGAACCCACAACCATAGTGCGACATGCCTTTATTACCTACCACTAGCCTACAGGAAGTCCCTGGTTATTACAAAATATTTTTCTTCATTTTAATGGTATGTGTTAATATTTGGAACCTTATACGATTTGGATAAATATATTATTTTTGAGTTCTATTATCTTTTGGAGTGAAAGATGAGTTTGTGGTAGAAATTAGTTGACGGACGAAACTCTACTTGTCAAGTATATATATATATATATATATATATATTTCTCTTATTATATGAAGAAATTAATTCTTAAACTTTAGGGAAGGGATATTAAAACAAAAAATGTGTTATCCTAATACCTTATGTTTTGTTGAACTGATGATATTTTAAATCATCATAGATTAATGGATTTGAGGCCCACAATTTTGCACTTGTTTGTGATTGATGACCTCAATCACTCCCTATAAATATTTATGTTTTCCCTCTAATTACAT
This sequence comes from Viscum album, assembly GCA_963277665.1. Classification (NCBI taxonomy): domain Eukaryota; kingdom Viridiplantae; phylum Streptophyta; class Magnoliopsida; order Santalales; family Viscaceae; genus Viscum; species Viscum album. Next base: position 351,831,693 of record OY728140.1, read on the forward strand.
GTATATAATTGCGACCAATTTTCTCCTATTTGAAACCCTAATTTAGTGGTGACATTTCCATTTCCCTTTCCCTCTTATTAAAACAAAATTTTATTAACCCTATTTCCGATGTGGGTTTTCCACAAAGGTATTTTCTATTTACAACCTTTTATTTTAGAAGAACAATTTCAAATTGAGAGGATGAAATTATTTGAAGTATGGGAGAATTTAACACCCTAAGCTTCCACGATGCACTTCTCTTTGAATAATACAATAGCGTGTGTTGTACGCAACTTTGAGTTCTAACACACCACAACAAATCAAATTAGCCGTTATGAATAGTAATACCCACTTTTTGAAATTTTATAAATTTTATTTTTCAAAATGGACTTCATTTTTGGATTTGGAATATCGAAATTATCCTAGGGTGAATTTTTGGTATTTTTCTGTGAACTTCCAATTTTTGATGAATAGTGAAAAATACTAAACTTTAATTAAAAACAACTTTTTTAATAAAAATAATTTATAGTGATAAATTATAATATTGAGTGGTTTTAAAGTATAATTTGAATATATTTTTACCATTTAATCCAATGTTGGTCATTGGACATAATTTTTCATTTAAACTGGACAAAAACAAGTGTCAATATTTTGATAGTTATTATTTTTTAAAAACACGCTTTTTGTTTTGACAGCGGGAATTAATTTTAAATTAATTTCTGACACTTCTGTGTTTTGAATTTGGAAAAATGGATTTCATATTTGGAATCAGGATTTCCAAATTGTGTAAATAGATAACTTTTGTTTTTAGACATTTTGAAAAATTACTTCGGTAAATATTTTATTTACCATGGTTAAAGGGTAAATCCGGTAAAGAAGGGTAAAAAATAATATTATAAGAATATTAAATTACCCTAACATGTGTCCTAAACCGATTTTCTGATACATGTACGTCCATGGTCATCCTTGGGTCGATTTTGGGACCCCATGGATCCACTTGTAAGTGAAAATGACACTTTATATTTTAAGTTAAAGTAAATACAAAAATGACATAAGCATATATATTTTAGTAAAAAAAATTTTAGATAGGGTAATATATGTTATATATTTGAATATAAATATTCATTATAAATCTAAAAATATTTCTTACATAATGGTATTTTATTTATAATTTTTAGACATTTAATAATTAAATTTATTTATGACACAATGATGATGTAGTATTTTCCTTATTAATGAAAGAATCAAATAAATGGGATTATAAATGTTAAAATAAATATATTTTTAAAGTTTTTATGCATTAAACTAATTTTATAGGTTAATATGACATGATAGGGTTGATTAAATTAATTGGGTTCGAAGTAATAATGCTGTTATGAATTTAGAAAAAACAGAATACCAAATAGTGTCAAAATTGACATAAAAGAGTTTTTAAAAAAAATATTATATTATTAATTGATATTATATTGCTAAAAATATAAGTTTCATCCAATAGAATTATATAATTATAGGTTTATCACTAATGAACCACTTGGGGTTTTCTTGGAAGTTTATAGTAATTTTATTAACCATATAATATAAAAATACAAAGAGACATGGTAAATGTCAAACTAATTAACTAAGAGTTAAAACTAAAAGATAAGGTTAATATAGTGACCCAAACCTGTATAAAACCTATTGGTTGGGTGGTTTTCAACCCATAACTATCTTATCCTCGAAATAAATCATTTTTGAGCCATTTGAAACCTAAAATTATTTTATTATAAAATAATATTTCTAGCTTTTCCTAAGGTGCCCCTCACCCCTCTTATAAAAGGGAACTCCCCGTTCTCTCAATTTCACACCTTCAAAGCCATTTGGATCAGCCAAAACCTTCCAAAATATCCTCTCAGCTTCCTTCAATTCAACCTAGAGGCCTTATTTTGATCAGAAAGCAAACTTAAGGAGCCCTTTTGATCAAATCAAAAGGAAGAACCCGAAGAAGAGGTAATGATTTCACCACCCTCTTTCAAGTTCTTTTCTTCTTCCACTTCTTCTTTCTTTGTTGTTTCCATTATAAAATAATAACTCCAGTATATTATATATAATTTGATGTTATTATAAATATGGTACAACCATATTCAGTATTCTATCCATCCTTTGAATGACATGTCACCATACGTGCGTACGTACGGCTTACCGTCTCCACGTCGTGGTGTAATTGTTATTCAAAACATTATTATTTGGATGGGTATGATAATTATATTTAATTGAAGTAAATAATAAATATAAAATTATAATGATTCTGTATATATTATATAACATCCAATTATATATTATTTTAATATCAAAAGAATGATATTGTCGCTCGTGCGTACGTACGGAATACCGTCTCCACGAACACGATGAGATTCATTTCCCATCGTATCCATTCAAGACTAATTTTCATTTTATGGTTAAAAATAATGTTTAAAGACTTAATATCATTTTGTATAAAAATAGTATACAACCTATCTATAACAAACAAAACTTACGTAACAAAGCATATAAAGGAAAACAAATCAGTTAACACCCAAAACAAGATAATACTAAAATATTATTAACAAAGCAATATTAAGAAGATAATATATGATATCATATTTATGTATATGATTCCAGTATAATTTAATAACAATGTTTTAACTATTATACAGGAGGTTGACATACCATCGACTAAGGAAAAGAACAAGGTAAGGGTTAATTCTACAATCTCTTTATTATTCGAGGTTGTTTTTACGTAAGTATCTACTGGGGCCTCTTTATCATCCACATCCATGTTTCTTAAAAATTCCTTTCAATTTTTTTTTACTATTTAATAGATAATGGGTTAAAGTCATTTATAACCTTATTTGACCTTATACATTTTTGAAAGGAATCTTTCCGTCGTTTTCCAAACAAGGTACTTTTCGACCTTTTCAACAAATTTAAGGTAAGAATGTTTTTTTAACTTATACGGCAGGTGCGGCTATTTTCAGCCATTATAAAATCGTCGAAGCTTCCCTTACAAGATTATAAGATTATTTTCAAAATAAAGGTTTTATTTAATAATTATGTAACTTTTAAATTATTTCAAAAATGAGTTATTTCTCTCAAATAGTTTTGATTTCATCTATGTCAACATCCTTTGATGGATTTTAATATTATTTGAAGTTGATTTATTATGATACAAAACTTCCATATTGTATTGAAGGTTTTGTGATATGTTTGACTATGGATGTATTATTTTTATACCATTCATGGTTTATGGATAAATTGTTGACATTTCGTATGCTACTTCCAATACGAATATTTATGTTATGTTTAAACCTTTTCATATGAGGAATGATTTGGACTTAGTAAGTGATGGGTGGAGCCCGCTATAGCTCCTCGATGCATCGGTAGGTCTCATGAGACAAACTAGTGTCTTGGCACAAGGCCTTTAATATGTGGTTATGAAAGTCTGGCATTATGCATTCCATTATTATGAAAGTGGTTATTGATATTTCATGTGATTATTTGACTAGTAGAATATCCATGTGAATAAGTAAATGGCATTATTTGATTTTATCTTTTCCATATATTGCATAAGTTAAAGTTTAAAAGGATTTTGTTTTGGTTATACATTGCCTTAAATTTTTACAGTTATTTATGAAAGTTTACGCTATATTGTTATCCTTACTGAGCATCTGAGCTCACCCCTTCCTATGTTTTATTTTTCCTAGGATGTGAAGAAGTATTTTATGAATGACCTGTAGGGATAGTATGAGGGGATATGAGTGTGGTCTATGGAGACAAGATGTTGTTGTAGTTTTCACTTTATGATGTAATGTAAGACTTATGAATATATCTAGTGTTTCCAAGGCTACTAAACTAATCGGTATTTCGAGACTTGATCTTTTGTGATCATGACAATGTAATGTAATAATGCACCGAATTTGGGTAACTGGGGTCGGGGCGTTTCATATATGGATTTAGTAGTTTCATACATGCTTGTAATGTCCTAACCTGAATGAAAACTAAACCATTAGACCGATTGGTGGGTCACATGTCCTCAAGAACCCCTCCGTGTACACCATAGGTTGCTGAATAACAGCGAGGTTCTAAGGAGGTGATAATGGGGGAGACTATACCCTAAGGATTAGAGTAACACAATGGTATAAAAAACATAAATAACATACAATATAGGAATTATTAATAAATGAAATATAGAGTAGTTTAAGAATAATATAATAACTGAATATAAAAAATTTCCAACTCCAATGTATAGAAATGAAAGCATGTCCGGATGATGGTACATAATCTAAAACAATAGACATAGAATAGGAAAATTATACCGTAAAATATAAGAATAAGTAATAGAAAAAAGAAAATCCATAAGGGTGATCTCCATGAGAATCCTGAGCTCCAGCTCAGTCATGTGTTCCTAGATCCCAAGTACAATCCAAATTACACAATCAATCATCCATGGTCCTGTGAACATGAGATCTACTTGGGTACCCCAGTGTAATGGAATCCTAATCTTGTTGTGAGATATAAATCCCAGTAGGTTATCTAACATAGTTTCTATAGCTAAAACCAGCCCGTGAATATAAATTAAAGAAGTGTGCCTATAATATGAATAAAAAAAAGAATAAATAAATAAATAACAACCCGCTCAGGTTCCTGAAGGACACCTAGAGGCTCCACCTACTTCGTCTCACATTCAGAAAGAAATTAAAGATCATTAGTAATAATATATATATAGTATAGTTATATATTTTATCCACCTATATGGACCAAGTATGTGCGGTCTTAAGTGGCCATACACCTATAATTTTAGGTGCCAGTTAGACCAGGGTGTAACTAAGTCATCCATAACCAGTCTAAACAAGACTATAAAATCAATCCAAAGGGTACATTCCCTACATATCTTAATGAGTGAGATACTTTAATCTTGTCACTCGATACGGTGGGTGTTCCATCTTGTTAACACTCAAAGTCGTGAGTGTGTCGTCATCCCAACACTCAACTAGGGATGTGGCACGTCAATCCCACCGTCCACATAGTATCATTGGTGTGAGATGTCATACTCAACACTCGATATAAGGGAGCATGATTCTTCCATGCTTAACAGATACCTTACCATCATCCACTACCTATGTATAAGGCATAATCATATAAGAATAATAATATAACCCATGAGGAAATACCTATCATGGTTTATATTTTATAAGACCATTATAACTAGGGGAATCACATTTTAATAATATAATATACTAATCATGATATGATCGGTGTGGAATTTCCACCCTTTACAATTCATTTCATTTTAAACATTTAATTCACTCAAGGAAGGAAAACCATCATGAACATGCCATTCCATTTGATACCTACCATCTAATTAAACAAAGCATGAAAATTCATTTTATAAGGGACAAGGTTTCACTTAGAAAGTACCATAGTCAAATGAACATTTACTTGTATAGAAAAGTCCATTTATGAAGCAATCCAAGCACTTAGAAGGTGCTTGGTTCATTAGCCATTTAGATAGGAGTAGTTCAATTCATTAAATTTATAAGATGGACCCAACACTTAGAAGGTTCTTGGGTTCATTTGACATTTATAAAAATGGAGGGAAACTCCATTTAATAACATGAAAGAGGCCATGTGATAAACATGACTTATATCAAGCAATTAAATCCAAGCATAAGAAACATAAAGTCATTAAGCAAATAATGCCAAAAACAAATAAACATAACCTTTTAATTTTGAATACAGTGCACCTCATCTAAGGTGTCTTATTATAAAATATTTCATTTTTTATCAAAAAACTCATTTAGCATAAATGGTATCACATTCTAGAATCGCAATTAAATTTATAAAAAATAAAATTCCACCATACATATAAATTCAAAAAAAAGTTCAAAATGGCACATAGAAGGTTCCATCAACAATTGGGAAATTTCCTATTAGGGGAAATTACATTATCAAACCAAGCTGAATTCTTAGAAGGAATTCCTAGAATTTACATCATTTAATTTAAAAGGTTCAATTTAAGTTGGCACACCCAAGGGGTGTTAGTGATAAAGGTTGAAATCTTCAATATATTAAACCAATCTCAATGGGTATAATAGATTGTGCATAAGCTAATTTAAATTAAAGAAAAAATTTCTAAGGAAATGTTCAAAAAAGTTCGACATGAAGCGCAATGATTCTATTCATAAAATGAAAGAAAAATTTAGGAAAAATACATAGACCACCTACCTTATGCTTAAGATTTTCTACTTATCCAATATTGAGGTCTGGTTCAACTTGGTTTGGAAGAATTCGAAGAAACAGACATTAAAACTTCTCATCCCCGAAGAACCTTAGGGAAAAAAGAAAACATAACCAACCTACGAGGGTTATAAAGTACCATTCAAACAATTTCATTTCATTTCTGAATGCCCAACACACCTATATGAATTTATTAAGAGTAGAACACTTAAGACATCAAAATCTAATCCAATGATCATTTTCCAACTTAAGACACCAAAACAGTGCTTACCTGAGCCCGTTTAACTAGAGACACGATCATGTCATTGTCTCTTTAAACATCTAGTCAATGGTGCTCCCCACCAAAGATCTTAACATCATAAGGGTCCGATTCTAAGACATGAAACACCTGACCATCAAAATTACCTTAAAAGTACACCCTAATCATTCTAGAAACACTCCTAGCATGATTTTGAGATGATCAAATGGTTAATTCCCACCATCCTCATTTAACCAGGTCAAACTGAATTTTCTTGAAATGACCTGGACAACACATATCGCACTCATCTCCACCTAAAGACATGCTAGAATGGTTCTTCACTAACCATATTTCTGAATAAAAAGGTAAAAAGTCAAGCCACCTCTGGCTGTCCATTATCAAAATTATCATCTTATATGGTCGACATATTACAAATGGAATCAATACACCTTTCTCCAAGACATCTTGCATTTACAAAAATAAAATTCAACAAAGACCACAACTATCTTCCAGTGACATTCTATGATCAAACCATCACCTGATCACATTATCTATCATGCATCAACACAACCAAGGGAGTAACTAGATCCATCCCACTAAAAACTCCACCCTTTAAGCATTGCCTCTGAGCTTGATAACAAGTCCAGGATAACCTCAGATTCATGAAACTGGAGTACAATGAACTAACCGAAGGCAGTATATACTTCATTTTTACTAGAAATACATTGGTATAAATCCAAGACATCCACATAAGTCCATTTTTTGAGCCAATAGAAGCATTCATCTAATGGTCATGTTAGAAGAAAACGACTGGTGTCCAAAAGTCTATCCAAAGCCCTCTTAATTGGTAACCCCAAGTATCACTCAGGACTAACCATGTATAGAAAAAACACATGTTCAAGAGTGAAAATTTGATAAATAATACAAACCATTCCAAAAATTTTAAACTTTGGTGTGATGTATAACTGACACTCTCTTAGTGAATCAAAGATGATGTCAATATAGGGAACATGCTTATTGCAAGCTAGAATACACTAAGAGGATTTGAAGATTCACCCCAAAAGATATCTAAGACACTTAAAATATAAAAATCAAAGTGATCATTATGGTTGTCAACCAAACATACCAAACCATTTAAAATAAGGAATAATGAAAACACTATAGGTCAACTTCTACCGAAAGGAGATCAACTTCATTTGTCGATACATCATAAGCCGATCCACGATTCATTTACCACCTGAGGCATTCCATGAACATTAAAGATTTAATAACCTATGTTCATCCATTAACAATGATGTTTTTCAAGGGTTGAGTATATATCCAACCACATCAACGTTAAGATGCTAAGAAGGCACTGACATTTACAAGCCTCAATGGCATCATAAAATAACACTAACTATTCTCAAAAGGTAATCAATTGTGTTTCTTCTACCTGGAAGGACATGTTTTCCAGAAAAAACTTGACACACCCCACCTTAAGAGTGTCCTAGTTATCAAAATAAGAGATAGACCATCCACTCATAAGAGTTCTATATCATATCCACCTTAAACACAAGCATGGAACTTCTTCGAGTCACGGTCACAATGTCATATCATTTGGAAATAAATCCAAAACCAACTAAACAACATGTCAAAACAACCAATACTCTTAGAACACCATCCCGAGCATTGATATAAATTTGATCCTTTAACGTCCAGGTCACTCTACTCCAGAGATGACCCATGAACATACTCAACTACGCAAGGCTCAACAATTACACCGAACTCAACCAGTTCATTACATCATCTTGAAAATCGATGGGTATCATGTATAACAACACATACTACCCCAATATTACATGATAAAACAAAAAATCCTAGATAATATCCATAATATTGTCAGACCTATCCATTTAAGTATCTGATGGCCCCTGCAAGGAATTGAGTCAAAGTTATTCTATCCCATATGATAGAAAAACAGACTGATGACCTCTCGAGTCACCCAAGAAAAAATACACAGGGTTAGAAGACCTAATAATAGGATGACCATACCCTAGGAACATCTTACCTGCTAAAACTGAGCATTAAATGATGCTCATTCCCATATTCAGGGTCAAGGATACCATGACCACCTGTCCGAACAAGTTTGTCATTTGGGAACTAAGAGTTCTACTAGGGAAAATGACACATACATAGTACCATTCATTAGAAAACTCACATCATTTATAAAGTAATTTAAGCCCTAAAGGTTCTACCTACCTCAAGATATCCCCTTACAAAGAATAAAGAATCTACCCATAATGGGGCCATACCTATGAAAGTTCACTAGGCTTAAGAGCCTATCATTTAATCTATTTTTAAAAAGGAGGAAAGGCCTATGGAAAATGATGTCATTTCTATTCCAAGTAAACTCAAAGAAAAAATCAAAATTCCCTTACATGAGGGTTTAAACAAAGGATACCACTATAGGTTCCTTTTTAATCAATTTCATTGATTCACATTCAACCTTTAAAAATTAAAAATATTAACACTAAACATCAAGTTCCAATAATCAAACAAAATGACATGGTATTTAATTTAACTAAAAAATATAGTCAAAAGAGGAAATTCTTATCAGACATCCTTTTTAAGCATTAACCATTTATTGAAATCCCATCATAATTATGAAATTTAATCAGATCAAATTAATTTTAAGTTTTAAAAGATAAGGTGACCTATGAGGGCTTTATTAAGTCAACCTGGGTTCATCATAATGAAACATAATATCATTTTCTTAATTATTAGGGTTTCCAAACACTTATAGCGGGTTAAATAATAAGAAACAAGCCCCAAATGACCTACTTGTCTTCATTTGTTCATTTAAGAAGTCAATCAAACGATCTATATGCCCATGTGATAGAGTCACAATCCTTTAAAAATTAAACCATAAATAGTTTAAAATTTTAAAATTACCATTAATGGTTTTTTATCAGATATACTCAACACCATAACCTATCTACTAGGGTTGATTCATGTAGGAGGTATATAAAAACCAATTAAATTTAGATCAAAATTAAACTATCTTTACAAATAAAACCATTTAAAAATAAAACATGGTCATATATATAATAATTTTATTACATGGGATTCTATCCTCCAACCTATAAAGCACCCATAAAATTTATAAACTGTGGTCTAGATCCCATATAATTAAAACCAATTAACTTTAAAATTTAAACATTAACAACCTTTTTATTTTAACAAAGGTATCTAGACATATATAAGGGTCAATCATAATGCACCCATACACCTTACAACTGAAGACTGGATCCTTTTTAAACACAACCAATAATAATCAGCTCATGAAACTATTCATAAATCAAAAACAAAACTAGGCATGTTGTCACAAGTAGGAAACTATTGGGACCAGAAAACACGTCCACAAAATATTACAAATGCTTCCATAAATGATCTAGGATCATATCACATTTCAAAAGATTCAATTTGACTGGTTATAGAGCCCGAACAAAGTTACAGATTAGGAGTTATTGACATTTGAATTTGGGCTGGAAAACTGGTTCGTGGAGCCCATTCACGAAGCTCCCTCCACGATCGTGGAGCAGAGGGAACTTGACTGGAGCCTCCATGAGTTCCACAAAGCCTGTGAAGGTAGCCTTCGCGACTACGAGAAACTTGAGTAAACTTGACCGAAGCCTCTACGAGTGTCACGAAGGCCATGATGGTCGACTCTGTGGTTACGACGAACATGAGGGAACTGCCTCCGGTTGCGGAGCGCGATTTCCTTCACGAAATCATTTTTGCTTCGCGGAACACATTTTTGCTTCACGGCATGCTCTGCCAACCTCCCTCGCCTATAAATAGCAAGTTCAACCCCCTTCATAAGCACGGTCACACCACCCCTTAGGTAGCAAATCTACCATTTCATGGAGCTCCAGAGCACCGTGAAGTGATTCCCTTCACAAAGGACTCTTCCCTTTGCGAAGGAGGGAGCTCCTTCGGGTTGCTCGAGGCTCTACGATCCCCTTTGCTCTGCGAGCCACTTTGTTCCGTGAGCCCCTTTGCTATGCGAGACCCAATGCTCTACGAGCACTTTTATTCGAAAAGTTTCTTTGTGAGACCCCATGCTCCGAGAACACCTTTCCTCTGCGAAGCTACTTCGCGAAGACCTATACTTCGCGAATATCCTACCTTAGCACCCACCAGTCCATACCGTGGGGGCTGTGTCCTCGTGCCCCCACTCGAGGTCAGTGTCGGGTTGTGGTCCCAGCCCTCTGGGATGGTTCCTTCACTTCCGTCACTGACCCCCATGAAAAAAGGAGAGTGGCACCATGAACATTTCGATCTAGGACATCGACATTTTCTATTGCGCCGTTATGCGCATCCACCTCCCACCTATGGAATACCATGATTTGAGATACTCTTCTACACTCCATGAAACACCTTGAGATGACATATTCCTCTTTCTCTATTTCCCATGTCATGAGTTGAGATTCTCATAATCAATTCCACTGAGTACCTTGAGTTGAACTATTCCTCAAGTCACTCGTCCAAACCCCAACACCTGACTCCTATGCCAGGTTGAACCAGAAAGGGCCGCTCTTGCATAAGTCCCAACACCAGCCATTTCTAGGCCCCTTATGCCTAACAGTCCTCTCTACATGACTATAAACTGTAGTAAAACCTATGTGACAAATATGGGATGCCTTTTTTTCCAAACAAGAGATGCCTTATTCTCCAAGAATAAGATGACAACAATCCTCTCTACATGAATCTAAACTATAGTATTCCCTATGTGCCAATCATAGGATGACTCTTTCTCTAAACAAGAGATGCCTGATGATACAAGCATAAGATGCCAAAAATCCTCTCTAAATGACTTAAACTGTAGTATGCCCTATATTACAAACATAGGATGCCTCTTGCTCCAAACAAGATATGCCTTATGCGCCAAGCATAAGATTCTAATAGTCATATCTACATGACTCCAAACTGTAGTATGCCCTATCATTAAATAATAAGATACCTATTATTCTGAATAAGAGATGCCTTATGTGCCAATCATAAGATGCAAATAGTCCTCACTACATGACTCTAAACTGTAGCATTCCCTATAATTCGATAATAGGGTTCCTCTTGTTCCCAACTAAGAGATATATTATGTTACAAGCATAAGATACCTCATGCCATGATTACAGTGGCATAACATCAATAGTGTTGGAATCCATTCAAACAATCCATCACTCCACCTCATGCCTTGCATTTACTTCATTCAAATCTTCATACTCTTTCATGTCTGAAGGGACGCCCTGACGGCCTGGTCCCATGCCGCATCGGCTCACCTACCATTCTGGGCCAACACCCCAGAAGACTTTGGACGGCACTTCGATCCAGGTCTTGTTTTTCAAACATGTTCAGTAGTCGAACCTCATTTTATTATCCCTATTTCAGGATAATGTGAAATGGATGTTGTGTTTCGAACACGGTAAACAAATATCCTCCATCGTTATGTCACCTCCACCCCATTCTGAATGTCAGGCATGTGATTCACACTTTTCAACTCCCTTTGTTCGGAATTATTCCAACTCCCTTGGCCTTATCCCTCTTGTGGACTATCGCATAATTTTAGACCTCAATTATATGCATCAACCCACCAGTGAGTTGGGATGACCCCATGTCCAGACATGAGGAAGACATTACGAGCATCATCTATGCGTAAGCGCCATTCACCACTGCCGCTCCTTAACGACACCTGGGAAGCTTCCATGCGTAAGCCCCATATAACATTGTTACTCCTTAGCGGCACCCGAGCACCATCCATGCATAATCTCTATTCACCATTGCTGCTCCTTAGTGGCACTCAGGCATCATCTATGTGTAATCCCCATCCACCATTGTTTCTCCTTAGAGACACCTGGGAAACATCCATGCGTAAGCCCCATTCACCTTTGCCACTCCTTAGCAGCACCTGGGCAGTATCCATGCATAATACCCATGCACCATTGTCGCTCCTTATAAGAACTTGGGAAGCTTCCATGCATAAGCCCCATATATTTCTGCTCCTTGGTAGCACGCGTCCATGCGTAAGCCACATCATTTTCGCTCCTTAGCGGCACCCGTGCACCATCCATGCGTAAGCCCCATTCACCATTTTCACTCCTTAGCAGCACCCAGACAGCTTCCATGTGTAAGATCCATCCACAATTTCCCCTGGGAAAAATAAAACATAGAAAGGGGTGAGATTAGGTGGTCATTAAGGAGAAAAATATAACAAAAACTTTCATAAATAAGCATAACCATTTAAGGAAATGTATAAAACTAAAACCAAAGCCTTTTTAAGCTTAAAATACAGTATAATATGGAAAATATAAATCAAAATAATTTCAGTTACATATTAACATGGATATTCTACTAGTCGAATAATCACATGTAATATAAATAGCTAATTTCATAATGATGGAATGCATAATTCTGGACATCATAACCACATAGTCAAGGCCTCGTGGCAAGACTAAAAATAAGATTTTGTCAAGGCCTTGTGCCAAGACACTAGATTGTCTCATGAGACCTACCGATGCATCAAGGATCTATAGCGGGCTCCACCCATCACTTACTAAGTCTAATGCATTCCTCATATGAAAAGATTTGAAACATAACATAAACATTCATATTAAAACTACCATACGAAATGTTAATAATTTAACCATAAACCATGAATGATATAAAAATAACACATCCACAGTAAAATATATCACAAAACCTTGAATACAATATGGAAGATTGTATCATAATAAATCAACTTCAAACAAGTGTAAAATCCATCCAAGGATGTTGACATAGATGAAATAAAAATTATTTGAGAGAAATTTTGAAATCATTTAAAATTCACGTAATTATAAAATAAAAAATTTATTTTGAAAATATTATTATAATATTTTAAGGTAGTCTTCAAAGATGTTATAATGGTGGAGAATAGCTGCACCCTCCATATAAGTTAAAAAAACATTCTTACCATAATTTTTCGAAAAGGTCATAAAGTACCTTGTTTGGAAAACGACGAAAATATTCCTTTCAAACCATTTTATAAAAATTCAAACATGGGTATAAATGAATTTAACCCATAGTCTAGTTAATTGTAAAAATGTTTTGAAATACATTTTTAAGAAACACAGATGTGGATGATAAAGAGGTCCCAGTAGATACTAACGTATAAACAACCTAGGATAACAAAGAGATTGTAAAATTAATCCTTACCTTCTACTTTTCCTTGGTCGAGGGTACGTTAACCTCCTGTATAATATTTAAATAATTTTTATTAAATTATAAAAGAACCACATACATAAATATGATATCATATATGATGTCCTAATATTTCTTTGTTAATAATATTTCAGTAGTATCATCGTTTCGGGTGTTAACTGATTCATTTTCCTTTATATGTTTTGTTATGTAAGTCATGTTTGTTATAGATAGGATGTATTTGGTTCATATCCATAATGATATTATGTTATTAAGCATTATTTTTAATCATAATATGAAAATTATTCTTGAATGGTTATGATGGGGAAATGAATCTTATCGCGTTCATGGAGACAGTAATCCGTACGTACACACGAGTGATAATATCATTATTTTGATAGTAAAATCATATGTAACTGGATGTTATATAATATATAAAGAATCATTAACAAGTTATATTTATTATTTATATCAATTATAATCATTATTTTATCCATCCAAATAATGAAGTGTTGAATAACAAACTACACCATAATGTGGAGACGGTAAGCCATACGTAAACACGTATGGTGACCTTTTCATTCATAGGATTGATAGAATAATGAATATGGTTGTACCATATTTATAATAACATCAAATTATGTAGAAGGTACTGGAGTTATTATTTTGGTATGGAAACAACAAGGAAAGAGGAAGTGGAAGAAGAAAAGAACTTTGAAAGAGGTGATGAAATTATTACCTCTTCTTTGGGTGATTCCTTTTGATTTGATCAAAAGGGATCTTTAGGATAGATTTCTGATCAAAGTAAGGCCTCTAGGTTGAAGTGATGGTTGTTTTGAGGATATTTGAGAAGGGTTTGGCTGAGAAAAATGGATTTGGAGGTGTGATTTTGAGATAAGGGGAAGTACCCTTTTATAAGAGAGGTGAGGGTCAATTTAAGAAAAGATTGAAATATTAATTTATTATACAATAATATTCGGTTTATAATGGATACAAAAGGATTTATTTAGATTTTAAGGTGGGTCTAGGTCGAAAACCTCTCAACCAATATGTTTTAGACATGTTTAGGTTACTGACCCCCATGAAAAATGGAGAGTCGCATCATGAACTTTTTGGGCTAGGACATTGACATTTTCTATTACAACCTTATACAAATCCACCTCCCACCTATGGAATACCATGATTTGAGATACTACTCTTCACTCCATGAAACACTTTGAGATGAAATATTCTTCTTTCTCTATTTCCCATGTCATGAGTTGAGATTATCATCATCAATTCCCCCGAGTACCTTGAGTCGAACTATTCCTCAAGTCACTCGTCCAAACCCCATCACCTGACTCCTATGCCAGGTTGAACCAAAAAGGGCCGCTCTTGCATAAGTACCAAAACCAGCCATTTATAGGCACATTATTCCTAACAGTCCTCACGACATGAATATAAACTCTATTACAACCTTTTTGAAAAATATAGGATGCCTTTTTCTCCAAAAAAGAGTTTCCTTATTCTCTAAGAATAAGATGCCAACAATCCTCTCTACATGACTCTAAACTATAGTACACCCTATGTATCAATCATAGGATAACTCCTTCTCTAAACAAGATATTCCTTATGCTCCAAGCATAAGATGCCAACAGTCCTCTCTACATGACTTTAAACTGTAGTATGCCCTATATGAAAAACATAGGATGCCTCTTGCTCTAAAAAAGATATGCCTTATGCGCCAAGCATAAGATGCCAATAGTTTTATCTTCACGACTCTAAAATGTAGTACTCCCTATCATTCAATAATAGGATACCTCTTGTTCTGAATAAGAGATGCCTTATACTACAATCATAAGATGCTAATAGTCCTCACTACATGACTCTAAACTATAGCGTTCCCTATAATTCGATAATAGGGTGCTTCTTGTTCCCAACTAAGATATAGATTATGTCACAAGCATAAGATACCTCATGCCATGATTACAATAGCATAACTTCAATAGCGTTGGAATCCATTCAAATAATCCATCACTACACATCATTCTTTGCATGTCCTTCATTTGTATCTTCACACTCTTTCATGTCTAAAGGGACCCCCTGATGGCCTGGTCCCATGCCACATAGGCTCACCTACTATTTTGGGCCAACACCCAGGAAGACTTTGGACGACACTTCGATCCAGGTCCTGTGTTTCAAACACAGTTAGCAGTCTACCCTCATTTGTTTGTCCCCATTTCAGGCTAATGCGGAATGGATGCTATGTTTCAAACATGGTAAACAATTATCCTCCATCGTTATGTCACCCCCACCCCGTTCTGAATGTCGGGCATGTGATTCACACTTATTATCTCCCTTTGTTTGGACTGATTCCAATGACCTTGGCCTTATCCCGCTTGTGCACTATCGCATAAGTGTAGACCTCAATTATATTACTAAACCCACCAATGAGTCAGGATGCCCCCATGGCTAGACATAAGTAAGACATTACGGGCATCATCCATGCGTAAGCGCCATTCACTATTGCTGCTCCTTAGCGACACCTGGGCAGCTTCCATGCGTAAGCCCCATCAAACATTGTCGCTCCTTAGCGGCACTTGGGAAACATCCATGCATAAGCTCCATTCACCATTTCTGCTCCTTAGCGGCACTCAGGCATCATCCATGTGTAAGCCCCATCCACCATTGTTGCTCCTTAGTGACACCCGGGCAACATCCATGCGTAAGCCCCATTCACCATTGTCACTCCTTAGCGTCACCCAGGCAGAATCCATGCATAAGACCCACCCACCATTTTCGCTCCTTAGCAGCACTTGGGGCAGCTTCCATGCATAATCCCCATAAATTTTCGCTCCTTAGTAGCACCTGGGCAGCATCCATGCGTAAGCCACATCCATTGCCTCTCCTTAGCGGCACCCAAGAACCATCCATGCGTAAGACCCATTCACCATTTTCACTCTTTAGTGGCACCCAAGCAGCTTCCATGAATAAGATCCATCCACCATTTCCACTCCATAGTGGCACACATGCATCGTCCATGCGTAATCCCCATCCACCATTGTCGCTCCATAGCGGCACCCGGGCAGCTTCAATGTGTAAGCCCCATCCACCATTGCCACTCTATAGCAGCACACAGGTAGCATCCATGTGTAAGACCCATCCATTACTTCTCCTTAGTGGCACCCAGGAAATATCCATGCGTAAGACCCATTCACCATTGTCGCTCCTTAGCGGAACCTGAGAAGCTTCCATACGTAAGCCCCATCCACCATTTCCTCTCCATAGAGGCACATGGGTAGCTTCCATGAGTAAGTTGCATCCACCACTGTCGCTCCATAGTGGCACCCGAGCAACTTCCATGTGTAAGCCCCATCCACCATTGTCTCTCCTTAGCGGAACTCGGGCAGCTTCCATGCATAAGACCCATTGACCACCCTTTGTGGCCGCACCTTTGCACCATGATCGTCAGGTCTTTGCTACCACTTGTTACTCACACCGAGAATGACTCACATGGGATTAGAGTAAGCATCGACCATGAAATCATTCATGGGCATCCTAGAGTGTAAGCGCCACACCATTCCAAACTATGTGGACTTTGATCCTTGCCATGGAAAGGTACATGGGACGCTTCCCTAAGGTTCAAGACCAACACATACTAGTCCCAACCCCTTCATTTCGGTTCAGTACACCATTATGAACTACATGGAATTTGATACTTTCCAAGGTAGGGTATGCAGTAATCCTCCCCGAAGTTCGATCCCAACACCTTGTTGTTCTGACCCGCTTCACGTCGGTTTACCTTCATCCCACATAGCGTTAAAATGTATCCACCAATCCAAACTACATGGAATTTGATCATTTCTAAGGAAAGGTATGTAGGAAGCCTCCATGAGGTTCAAGCCCAACACCCATCCATCCCGACCCATTCACATCGGTTCAACCTCATCCCGTACGACATTAAAATGTACGCCTATATTTGTCCCGCATGACATTAAACTGTATCCTCCATGTGAACTACATGGGATATGATCCCTATCTCCTAGGCGAGGTATGTAGGGATCCTCCATGAGGTTCCAACCCCAATCGACAATAATCTATTATGTCCCCCAATCGATGATAAGCTGTTGTGTCCCCTAATTGATGGTAAGATGTTGTGTCCCCCAATCGACGATAAGCTATTGTAAAATGAACTACATGGGTTTGATCTCTATCTCATAGATATGGTACGTGGGAAACCTCCCTCAGGTTCAACCCCAAACACTGGTAAATTTTTTTGTTCCCCCTATTGGGACCCACATCTTTGGTTTGTCCCAGTGACGTCAGACCAACCCAGGTTCCTAATCACACATAATCCCCAGTATATCATTGGGTTGTTGTCCTCTGCGCACACCCCGATTCTATACCCCCATCCGAAACTATGCAGACTTTGATTCCCTACCATGAGAATACGTAGGAAGCCTCCTTGAGGTTAAAGCCCATCACTCATGTCCCATCGTGTCACAACCTGTCCCCCGGGGCCCATGCCGTGACTACCCCAAGCCTGCCTTCTATAGGCCAGGGGATGGTGACTAGCACGAAAGGCATATTCCCTAAAAATGGGAAGGCATTTCCTTTATAACCTGTAAGCACACGCAACCAAGAACACAATAAGATACAAACTCAAGTAAAATAAATAGTAAACAGAGTGAGTGCAGTAAGTAAAAGGGGCCAGAATATAAGCCCAACTGGAAAGTACAAGTACAACTGAAATACAATACGACTGAAGAAAGAGAAAGACAACTATTGGGTTTTCCTCCGAGGTTCCAACCTGAAGGGTAGGTACAGATCGCCTCCTCATCACTCCACGTCCACCCGTCTCCTCTGCGTACCGACACGCCGTATGGTCCACCTCTGGGCACTGTCCACTCTCGGTATTCTCAGTCTCGGTCAGCACTGTCCGTCGTTTTCACCAAACACAACAAGGTTCGGGCATAGCCCGTGCAGGTGTGAGTATAACGATACTCAGTAGGGACCCCGAGACCCTCAAGGTCTCACAAAATCCACAAAGGATAAACCAAAAAGTACAAGAACAACTGTCAACCCTACTTAGGTATATGCCCATACATATACCTAAGTTACCAAGTAAACCCATCTCAATCATGAGGAAATCACAGAGTCCAAATAAAAAGCCCCAAGATCAACTATTCCACAAAGGAAGAAATATCACGAAGGCTAGTACCACACATGTACGCCACACAGAAGAATACCACCAAGGTATTACCATGAAAGAAAATACCACATAGGTACAGACTCAGTTCACACTAGGTATAACTTAGGTATGGTAGTAAAGATGATTAGTTATAACTACTGAATAATCTTACTCTATTAAGAGGAAGACTTACACAAGATCACTAGGTGCTGACACACACAAGATCGCTCGGTGCTGACCCACACAGGATCGCTCCGTGCTGACCTACACATGATCGCTATGTGCTGACCCACACTGGATCTCTCGGTGCTAACCCACAAAGGATCGCTAGGTGCTAACCCACATAAGATTTCTCGGTGCTAACCCACACAGGATCGCTCAGTGCTGACCCACACAGGATCACTCTTCATTCTTCACATCACAGCCAGCTACTAGGTTCCCGAACTATGCTCGGTTGTCTCCGGGAGGGTCCGCTCCACAAGACAGTGGTTGATACTCCAACTTCCACGAAGTCCCATGAAGAAGTATCTCAAAGGACCGCCACATCATAGGGGTCTCAACGCAATAGACGACGCATCAATCAGACGCCCAGTCTGTGAGTTATTAGCCTTTTAGTCCTAGGGGTCTGGTTAGATTCATGCTTGGTCCAACCTGATCATACCACATCTTAATCCAAATATCCAAGGGGGTATACTCAAAGGTACCATCTCGCTCCAATATTTCTAGCGTCACTGACGGTACGCCAAACGAACGTCCGGTACCAAAGTTATGGCCAAAAGAGTGTAAATGGGTTGAAGTGGGTCCGGGTCCGGTCTGACCCTGTCAGTCCGACCCGGCCCGACCCGGCCAGGGCTGACCCGGTCTGGGTTGACCTAGCCCAACCCACTGGGTTCGGACCACTGGGTGGTCCGGCCCGTTGGGTTTGGCCCGGCCCGATGGGCGGCCCAGCCCGCTTGGTCCGACCCGGCCCGCTGGGCGGTCTGATAGGCCGTGAGGGGCTGCGAAGGGTCGTGGTGGCCGTGAAGGCCGCAAGGCCCATGGGACGGCAGTGAGGGCGGCACAAAGCCTCCAGGGACCGCGAGGGAGGCACGAAGCTGCAAGTCAGGAGGGCGTCGTGGCCGCGGTTCGGTGAGGCCGTGGGGCGGCGCGACAAGCCGCGGGCGGTAGAGCATCGTGGGGCGCGTCAGAGCAGTGGGGTGGCGGCGGTGCTGCAGACAGCGGTGGAGCTGCGAGGTGGCAAAGCCATGGGCGTCAGAGGCGGCTGGCCGCTGTGCCTTCGTCGACGGCCGGCTTGACCGACCACCCTTTGTTCGTCGCCTTCTTCACGGTTCTCAAGTTACACCAGTGCCAACCGCCTGCACCAGTCGCCGTCACCATCATGAAGATCACACAAAATATCCACAAGATTTGCGGAGGGGTCGGTTCATGTTTTTTTGGCCCTTACCCTCCGCGTTAGGGAGGTAACATATGGCTCAAGGAATATGATTCAATGTGAGAGGTAATTTAACATTGATCAAAAAGAAACACACCCCTACCTTGTATTGTTCATTGACGTTGGTGTGAGAAAGAAGTTGAAGTTTTGGACGTTCGTCTCATCTTCCACACACCTCCAATCCCGGGCTCGTACATCGGTTCGTCATGGTCGAAGATGTTCCTTGTTGGAGGGTGTCCCGAGGAAGAAGTCGAAGTCGGCGTTCTTTGTTGGAGGGTGTCCTAAGGAAGAAAGTGTAATCCTCCAAGGGTTATCCTCTCACAATTCCACCCAAACATGAAAGAGGTTCCAATATAATTAACTTAAGAAGATATTATATTTCCACACTCACACAAGTTGGCAAAATTAATGTTGTGCATTGGCATAATTAATGTGGAGGAAGCTCAAGAGGCTCCTCCACATTAAAGAGGGAGTTGAGAGGTTTCTCCTCCATTAAGAGGGGTCGGGTGGTCCCTGCCTCTAGGAATTCAAAATTGGGGGTTTATGCTCGGGTGGTACCCACCACCATAACCCACACATGGGAGGTTTCAAGAATAAAAATAAAATGTTAAATACTTTTATTTTTATTTTCCCATGAAAATCCAAAAATCTATCTTGCACCCTCGACCTATTGCGGTTGAGGTGAAGGTCTCCTTAAGCGAATACCAGTACTGCGAGTTCAACGGTTCCCTTAGATTCAATTCCGAGCACCGGTTCAAAAGTTATAAAATCCCGCTCGTACATTTACTGAATGCACCTGAAGAAAAGTTCAGAAATTCATTATGGGCACTCCGGTCCTCGGAATCATGCGCCGTCAATTTTAGAGGACTCATAAAATTCCCATATATTTTTTAAAAAAATTTACATGGAAATTCCGGGTCTTTAAATTCTCCCTACCTCAGGGATTTAAGTCCCCATAAGCCTCAACTCAAAACTAGGAAAACAAGTGGGGGTACTGAGCATGCATCTGAGCCTACCGCTCCCAAGTGCTCTCCTGGAGGTTCCCGTGCTGCCAACGAATGCGCACCAGAGGTATTGACCGCCCATGAAGGAATCTCTCCAGTCGATCCTCAATATCCACTAGAACCTCTGTAAAAGTCACCCCATCGCCGATGTCCATATCTCCATGGTCGATGATGTGGGAAGGGTCGTGCACATATCTCCTCAGCTGGGATACATGGAAGACGTCGTGCACCCAGTGCAACTGAGGTGGAAGAGCTAAGCAGTAAGCCACCTCGCCAACTCTATTGAGGACCTAGAAGGTTCTAATGAATCTCGAAGATAACTTGCTGCCTCGGACAAATCTCTACAAACCTCATCGAGGTGAGACCCATAGAAAGATGTGGTCACCATCCTCGAACTCCAAAAGTCTCCGTCTCCTGTCGGCATACGAATTCTTCCTGCTCTGTGCAGTCTTTATCCGCTCCTGGATGATCTTCACCTTCTATATGGTAGTCCGTACCATCTCTGGTCCCACGAGTACTGACTCTCCTAGGTCAGTCCAACCCAAAGGTGATCTACAAGGTCACCCGTACAATGTGTCAAAATGTTCCATCCCAATGGTGGAGTGATAGCTGTTTTTGTATGCAAACTCCACCAAAGGCAAGTGATCCTCCCAGTTGGGACTGAAGTCGAGGACACAATCACACAACATATCCTTGAGAGTCTGAATGGTCCACTCAGTCTGGCCATCCTTCTGAGGATGGAAGGCGGTGCGTCCCAAGATCTCTACTGAACCCTGCTCTCTGATTGGTAGGAAGTGGGCTGACTTGGTGAGTCGGTCGACGATCACCCAAATCTATTCATGACCCCTGGATGTACATGGAATACCCATCACTAAGTCCATGGATATTCCATACCACTTCCACTCTGGGACCTCTAAAGGCTGAACCAAGCCTGTTGGTACCTGATGCTCCGCCTTCACTTGCTGAAAAGTGAGGCACTGAGAAACAAACTCTGCTACTACTTTCTTCATTCCCAGACACCAGTGTTATTGTCGGTGATCCTGGTACATTTTTACCACTCCTGGATGTACCGCTAGAGGGGATATGTGGAACTCCCTCAACACTTCCTCCTGAAGTGACACTGGTACCATAATACATCTTCTAAAGAGAATTATGTGCTCCCTACCTTCAAAAAATCCATAAGGAGCCTGTCCTGTGGATATATGAGCACGTCGAGCCTCACAGTCAGTGTCCCCAAGCTGCGCCTCCCTGACTCGCTAAAGAAGTGGGAGAGTGACTCTAAGAGATTGAAGAAAAGCTGCTCCATCTTGATCCACAAAGGATATCTGCAAAGCAGCCAGCTGCTCCGTTTCCTCACCTATCAGCTGTATACCAGATCTACTGCTGAGTGCATCTACTACAACGTTCCCCTTCCTAGGAGTATAGACTATCTCGAAGTCATAGTCCTGGAGGAACTCAAACCGACTTCACTGTCTCAGGTTCATGTCCTTATGATAGAAGATATACCTGAGACTCTTGTGATCAGAGTAGACTGTAAAATGTTCTCCCATCATATAGTGTCGCCACATCTTCAAGGCGAATACCACTACTGCTAACTCCAGGTCATGGGTAGCGTAGTTCTTCTCATGCTGTCTCAGCTGTCGAGAACCATAAGCGATCACTGGTCACTCCTACATCAGGAAACATCTGAGTCTGGTCCCTGATGAGTCGCATTAGACTACATACCCTATGCCCTCCTCTAGAAGCCTCAAGATGGGGGAACTAGTCAGCCTCTGCCTCATCTCCTGAAAACACATATGTCATCTCTCTGACCACACAAATGTTTTCCCATTCTTCATCAACGCTGAATGTGGTGCTACAACTCTGGAGAAATCTGGCACAAACCTCTGGTAGTATCTAGCCAAACCCAGGAAGCTCTATACCTCCATCACACTCTTGGGTGGATCCCAAGCAAGTATCGCCTCAATCTTTGCTGGATCCACTACAACTCCAGCCTCTAAGATGACATGTCCCAGAAAGTGAAACTCTCAGATCCAGAACTAGCACTTCGAGAGATTACCATAAAGCTGGTGTTCTCAGAGTGTGTCCAGTACTACCTGAAAATGATAAGCATGATCCTCCTCAATAGTCGAGTAAATCAGAATATCGTCGATGAAGACTACTAAAAAGTGATCAAGGTATGGCTGAAAAATCCTGTTCATGAGTCCCATGAACACTACTAGAGCATTGGTCAGGCCGAATGGCATAACCAAGAACTCGTAGTGGCTGTACTGACATCTGAAAGTCGTCTTATGCACATCCTCTTCTTGAACTCTGATCTGGTGATAGCCTAATCTGAGGTCTATCTTTGAGAACTACCATGCTCCCTTCAGCTGATCAAAGAGGTCATCAATCCTCAGAAGTGGGTACTTGTTCTTCATGGTTACCTGGTTCATGTGCTGATAGTCGACACAAATTCTCAATCTCCCATCCACCTTCTTGGTGAACAAAATCGGGGATTCCCAAAGTGAAACACTGGGATGGATGAATCCCTTCCCCTGTAAGTCCTCTAGATATACCCACAACTCACGAAGCTCCGCAGGAGCCATCTGATATGCTGGTGAAGATATCGATGCCATACTGGGGTACAAATAAATGTAAAATTCCACCTCTCTATGAGGAGGTAGACCTGAAACATCATCAGGGAAGACATCTGCGTACTGGTCCACCACTATGGGATAAATCAGACTCTCCACATCAACCACTCCGAGGGTAAGTCTAGCCAACTGATGAGTGATCGACTGCACCCTCCTTCGGGTAAGTCCATCCAATGCTACAAGTTCTCCCTTCTCACCAGTGAAGGTAAACTTGGTCCCATACGTGCGGACACAGCACAATTTGTGCCTAATATAGTCAATATGAGCATGGACTATAGATAACCAGTCCATACCCAAGATGACATCATAAGGCCTCGATGCTGCTACTAGGAGATCCCGACCGAAGATCTCACCTCTTAGAGTAAGCTCACACTACCGGAACTAGTGCGTAATCGTTGAATCTTCTTCTGTAGGAGTCTCTAGCTGTAAGTATCGAGCCAACGGATCCATCGAAATCTCAGAGTTCTGAATGAGGGTAGTGGAAATAAAATAATTACTAGCACCTGTGTCTATAAGTACTGCAGCTAAGGTGGAATAGACACATATCGTACCTCATATCATCTTCGGAGCACCGTGATCGTGGGCCTCAGCTGCCTGAAGCTGAGATCTCCCCTATCCACCTGCTCCATGTGGTCGGGGTGGACCACCTGGTGGTGGTGGCGGTAACATCTCAAATCGTCACCCACTGCCAGCTACATGACCTACTCCTCTGCCACGTCCGCCTTATCCCTGCAGACCACCTTGATCGAATCTCTATCTCTTCCTGGGCGGTCCCTCGACCATCTGCTGATCGTCCGTATGGCGGGTCAGATAGTCACGAGCCATTGACCCTGCTCGCCTCATGCATAACACTGCCCGCTCCTGGCATGATTGGTTCTGCCTCGGGTGCCTTGCACAATCGAATCTGAATCCTGCGGTCGTCCACCAGTAGGTCTGGTCCTCTTGGACCTTTGTGACATCTGTCTACTGCCATCTACAGAAGACTCCGCTACGTGATGACTGGTGGTGGGTCTCACTGCTGGTGACTACTCAGCAAGGAAACTCTCCACTAAGAGGGATTGCTCTAACACCCCCACCTGCGTCGGTATGCTGAGTGAGATCATCAAATCCCTGATCTCCCACCGAGTCCCTGCTCAAAGGTCCAGGCCCTGAAGAATGGGTCCCACACCATATCCGTGGAGTAACGTGAGAGGTCATTGAACCTTGCTGAGTACTGAGCTACAGTCATGCTACCCTGTTGCAGATGAAGCAGCTCCTGTATACGCACTGTGTGAAGAGTCGCTGGTACAAACTCTGCCCGGAACAAGCTCTCGAAGTCTACCCAGAGGAGCGTCACCTCGTTGTGAACTTGGAGCATCAAGATCCACCATCTGCCTACTTCTGCCTATAGAAGGCTAGAAGTAAGGATCACCATGAGATCAGCGGGTGTCCCTATCAGTCAAAAAACTCTCACCACGACCTCCAGCCAATCCTCATCCGCCTGTGGGTCTGTCTCTCCCATGAACCTGGGTGGCCTCGGGTGCTGGAACTCGTGCAATGCACTCAAGCGGCGTGCACCCTATACTGCTGGTGCTGGTGGAATCAATGGACCAACGGGTAATGGTACCACTGGTGCCTCTACTGGAAAAGGGCCCTGCAATGAGACATTGTCTCTCAGTGGGATATCAGTACATACAACTCTCGGAACCCTCACTGGCTGTCTTCGTGGAGGCATCCTGAAAAGAAACAGGTGCGCCATGGTCAATAAGTTATACTTGGTGAGCTGACTCAAGAGATCACAAAGAAAACTCTTGAAAACACACACATAATCAGTGTTTTCGTGCACTGAGTTGGAAATAAGAATTCAAGGTCCTGATGTATGGATACTTCAGTCACCACACCAACACTGGATTCCCTAAACTGATTACCACACTCACTACACTTAACACTATTTCTGTTAAAAAAAAAGATCATAGTCCTATGTTCTATGGTAGAACCGACTCCTTTGATACCAATTTCTCACAACCTGTCCCCAGAGGCCTGAGCCGTGACTAACCCAAGCCCACCTTCCATAGGCCAGGGGCTGGATATTAGCACCGAAGGCGTATTCCCTAAAACTAGGAAGGCATTGACTTTATAACCTGTAATCACACGCAAAAAAGTACACAACAAGATACGAACTCAATTAAACTAAACAGTAAACAAAGTGAGTGTAGTAAGTAAAAGGGGCCAGAATACAAGCCCAACTGGAAAGTACAAGTACAACTGAAATACAATATGACTGAAGAAAGAGAAAGACATCTACTGGGTCGTCCTCCGAGGTTCCTACCTAAGGGTAGGTATAGATCGCCTCATCAACACTCCACGTCCACCCGTCTCCTCTGCGTACCAAAACACCATATGGTCCACCTCTGGGCACCGTCTGTTGGAGTTGGTGGTCTAGAACCAACTACTTTGTACTTTATTCATTAAATAAAAGCCTTATCACATCTTGATTGTTCTTCTGCGTGACATGTCATGTGATAATGTCCTAAGGACAGTTGTTGCATTAAAGGGTCATAGCGGATCCCTACTATGATGAGAACCCGAAAGTGCCATAACACTGTTCTTGAATGTATGTTCTATGGCCGGATGATATTATTTGAGGGACACAAATAATATAGGTCATTAGGGGTGATGACTCATAAAACTTTGAGGCACCTTCTCATGGTGTGCGCCCGTGGTAATATCCAGGAGGATATTATGAGAATGAGACCCGCCAGTAGGAAATCCACATTTCATAGTGTCATTGGATGTTCCTATCTATGGACGTGTGTATTGATCCTTAGACTTTAAGATTATTATTAATGGGTATTACAACTCGTGCACTTAGATGTATTGACGAAAACTATGATGACACACTATTCGCAGCGAGGTAGGATACGTTGGGTGCGTCACGAGTAATACCGCATTAATAGATAATGCGAGAAAGGATTTGTCCCTTCCGTTCCATAACGGAAGTAGATATCTCAGGCCTTTTGATGGAATTGATATAGCCTAAATAAATCCATGGCCATGGTAAGGTATGGGCAAGTTCAATTCCGGGAAGTCAAAGAAAGAATAATCAAGCACATGGGTTGATGGCACTAGCATGCAACCCGCTTGATTGGAGATATCGAGACAAAGGGATTATATTACACGGTAAGCGTTCGTAGGAGGTGACACATCATTGCGGCGTTAACTTCTTTCTCTATGGGTGCCTTGGCGTGTTGCTAGACGCTAACCTTGGACTTTAGGCAGGCTCAGCCTAATGCCACTGAGAAAGAGTCCTAGAGGGTCACACACTAAGTGTGTCCATGTATCTCAGTTAAATATTAATTTAACAAGTTAAATAAATATTATTCCTGACTGTGGTTTAATAATTATTTAAGGATGTCTGATCGCATTTATTTTGACACTAGTTATTCGAGATAATATACTGTGGATAAAATAATATATTTATTAGCAAGTAATGCAGTTACATTTATTTAAGAAATAAATAGTCATTACTCAAGGTCTAATAAATGTGGTGGAGAAAAATGGAAAATAAAAGTACACGCCATGTATATTAAATATACACGCTGTGTAGTTTTATGGAAAACAAGTACACGCCGTGTATTAATTATTACACGCCGTGTAGTTTTTCCAATTGGGATTTTGAGGATTTAATATTGTTTTATTAAATGATATTTATTATAATCAGCGTGGGCGCATGTCAAGGAATTAATAATTCGACATGGGGGTTTTCAATAAGAGTTAATGAAATAAATAAAACGCATAACGCGTTTATTTATTGTCATAACTCTATTAACCTCAAACCTGATTATAAATATTCTCGCAATCCCAACATTTTTTGAGAGCCATTGTTGTGCACAACGGATTTGGAAATACTCTCAAGCCAAGAGAGAATTCCCTTTCCACCAAGAATGCCCTCAAGTTACGAGAGCAAGATCCTCCACCGGATCAAGGTGGTCGAAGGCGGACATCGCAAGCAAAGGTTCTTCCGCGCTAGCACCCAGAGATCTCTTTGGTGATGTCCGGAGATACATGACACACGTGTGGATCACCGCTAGAGGAATCCTACACTTGGATTCTACGACGCAACGACGGATCACCGAATCGTGACCGGACACATCAACGAAGAAAGAATTCCAACAAGGTAATTCTTATGCATTAATTAAATTAATTATAATCAACATATGATGATCCTCCTCAAGGGTTCTGGGACTATACTTTTCTTTTCGTTCTTCATTATATTTAGAAGATTTGGCGTTTTATATCATGACGGATCTCGGATTGAACGTTGTTTAACGTTAAAATTAAAGTTGGGAAAACCCACCAACGCGCTTCCGCTACGCCCGAAACCTACAAGTGGTATCAGAGCGGGTCATATAGTTGGTTATAATTATTTAGTTTTTTGTTGGTGATTTACGCATTTAATAATTTAGTTATTTCAATTCATGTTTAATCGTTCTGGAAATCTGAATATCGAGATCTGTTCCTCCTCTCTCGTTTCTCGTTCACCTCACAGAAACAGTTTTTTCTTTTAATTTTGATTATAATAAAATAGAGGAACTCATCCGGAGGAGCCAAATGTTTCTGGCCGTATAACACCAGAATACACGGTGTGTATTCGGAAGTACACACCGTGTAGTCTAGGTTCAATGCATTGACTGATCCGCCAAATCATGCCGTGTATTGGATTCTTTCTAAGAATTTAAGACACCGTGTGTTGACCAGAAACAGGTGGCACACGGTTTCCGGAATACATGCCATGTGGTCCAATGAACACGGCGTGTAGTCCCTTCGGGTTAGGGTTGGGTCGTGTACTCCGTACATAGCCTACCCGGCTGGAAACTGTGTAACGCGGAAACTACACGGCATGTGTCCCACTGTACACGCCGTGTACTCCGAAAATTTCCGAAGTATATTAACACGCCCTATCCCCGGGCGTGTACTTCGGATGGACGGTGAAGAAAAAGTACACCCCGTGTAGTCGGAACTACACGCCGTGTACTCACCTAAATTACGCAGATTTATTAAAATTTATTATTATATTATACAAACCCTTGAGACGTGTACCATGGTGCAGGCGTAAAGCTGAGGTACAACACGTGATAGGTGTTATATATATATGTGTTTAATTTAACATCTGCGTAATAAATGGGAATTCACCGGGTTGCCTCCAAGGTACAAGTTGTGTATAAGGATAATTTTAAATGAATTTATTTGTTTAAAATTATGATGGATGAGAATCTCAAGGAAATTAAGAAAAGGGATTTAAGATAAAAGGATTGATTAATTAAAGATAATTAATTGATTCGAGCGTGATTTATCTAAAACAAGAACGATTAAAGAATTGAATGCTAGTTTTATTTATGCGTAAATATCGTTGCATGTATGGATGATCATGAGCTAGATCGAGACCTTTGTATGTGAATGGTTTCTTTTAATTTATTTATTTAAATTAAATTTGTTGGCCTGCGAGCCATCTCCTCATTAATATGTAGGGCCTGTGCACCCAAGGATTCTTTTATGTAAAAACCCCCTTTTTCCCCTCACCTGCGTGTGAGATAAATGCATATGTAATTGATGGAGCTCCCAAGCTAGTGGAGGCGGCTCAAGTCAGGAGCCAAGATGAAACCAATCCAAGGAGATACAAAGGTGGACAGGTGTAAAGCTGTAAACACGAACCCGAAAGGTTCAAGGTGTTTCTCCCCTAGGTCTTGGGTTAGTTTAAACTAACCAATAGAAAAGCTCATGATCATACCATTTATTTTATTTCTGTCAGTTGCATGGTTTATTTATTGTGGGTGTGTTGTCACGATCACACAATTAATGAATTAAACGAGCATGCAAGATGGAACTAAAATAAAATTGGATTATACGTAAATATTATCTTAGACATGGTTAATCACTTAAGTATATCCCACTTAATATTAACAAGCATGTAATCAAAGATAATAAAATGGAAATTTACGTATAAGGATAAAATCCCTCAAAATAAATATTAAGTCGGCATAGCCTTCCATAATCTTGGTTAGAATCGAACCATAGTTCAAAGTGCTTGACCAACCCTAGTTGGGGTGCTTTCAATTATCGGGGAATTCTAATTCAAGGTTTTGGGTTGACTTGACTTGGTTCGCATCAAGGGTTGACTGCCACAGCAGGACTTGGTGTGACCAAGAGGCAAAGGTTGAGGAAATCCAAAAAGGATTTCAGGATTGGGGAGTCCACTCAGCGGATCAAGGAACTGAGAGTTAATGTAGTTGGAATTTGGAATGCCTACCTAAAACCCTTCAAGTTGCTTGACCAACCCTAGTTGGGGTAATGCGAAGGGCAATATGGATCCTTTCCATTAGAATATTCACGCAATAGAATATTCTGAAGTCAATGGTGAGGGCTATTGGATTTCGATAAAATAGTGGGAGACTAATAAGTATTAATTTATTTATTTTTCTCAATTTTTATAATAAATTACTAAACCTTTGCTCATCTTAAATTATAGAAATGACAAGAAAATGAATTCAAACATATCATTGCGCACCATACTCGAAAAAGAAAACCTTCTCACTGGCACCAATTTTTAAGAGTGGCAGAGGCGTTTATGCGTCGTCCTTCGCCACGAAAGGAAATTATATGTGCGGGAAGAGCCTATTCCAGTTGCGCCTGGGAAAGAGGCTAGTGATGAGGAATTATCTCTCTACATGAAACAAATGGATGATGCCACATATGTCCAGTGTTTCATGCTATCGGCCATGTCTAATGAGCTCTTGAAGCAACATGAAAACATGGATGCGTATAGCATGATGTCTCACCTTAAAGATCTCTACCAAGAGAAGGCGAGACAGGAGAGGTATGAGATCTCCAATGCTTTGTTTACCATGAAGCTTGGAGAGTCTGCGCCAGCTGGGCCTCATGTGGTCAAGCTTATTGGCTACATTGAACTCTTGGACATCTTAGGGATTAAATTCCCAGATGAGTAGCGTACATATCTCATCCTATCATCATTTCCCAAGACCTTCTCTAGCTTCATTGTCAACTATAACATGAGCGGCAATGAGAAGAGTCTATCGGAGCTTCTGACCTTGATTCGCCAGGTAGATAAGGACATGGGGCGTGACAAACCCGCGGTCCTTATGGTGAACAAGAAAAGGAAGTACAAGGCAAAGGGGCCAAAGACTTATAAACGGTCTGAAGCCCCCGAGCACCATCCCTCCAAGAAGGGGAAGATCCAGAGGCAGGGCGAGGAACGGGAAGCAGTGTGTTTTGCATGTGGCAAGCAGGGCCACTGGAAGAGGAACTGCACCCAGAAGCGTGGGGACGCTAAAGGTGCGTTCGTTATAGAGTGCAATCTTTCTATTTCTACACATTGGGTATTAGATACAGCTTGTGGGGATCACATCTGTATTCAAATACAGTAAACCAAGTAGATTTAGAAAGATCGCCAGAGGAGAGGTGGATCTTCGAGCTGCCAATGGCACAAGGCTGGCTGCGTTGGCTATTGGTGACTATCACCTCTCATTGCCAACTGGCATGATTTTGGTTTTACAAAACTGTTATTTTGTGCCTAGTGTTACCAAGAACATAATTTCTGTATCTTGTTTGGATATGGATGGATTTATTTTCAAGTTTGGAAATAAGGGTTGTCTCTTTTATAAGAACAATGTATGTTATGGTATGGCAAATTTTAATAATGGTTTGTATGTATTAAATTACGAAAACCAAGTGTTGGAAATCGATAACGAAACAAACTCACATGACTCATACATCACCCAGTTATGGCATCACCACCTTGGTCATGTAAACGAGAAGTGCTTGACAAAGCTCTACCAAGATGGCTATTTAGACTCTACTGAGCTAAAACCACTTGATAGATGTCACGCTTGTTTACAAGGAAAAATGACCAAGCCGCCTTTTGGTGGACAAGGTGAAAGGTCCACAGAGCTTCTAGGATTGGTACACACAGATGTGTGTGGACCATTTCCAGTAGAAGCTAGAGGTGGATATTCTTACTTTATTACTTTTACTGATGATTTGAGTAGATATGGCTATGTCTACTTAATGAGGTATAAGTCAGAGTCCTTAGAGAAATTTAAGGAATTCAAGAATGAAGTAGAGAATCAACTTGGTAAGAAGATAAAGAAGCTTCAATCGGATCGAGGTGGAGAATATCTGAAACAAGAGTTCATCGATCTTCTACGGGAGTCTGGGATTCTATCTCATCTCACTCCTCCTTATACACCACAGTGGAATGGTGTTAGTGAAAGGAGGAACCGCACCTTGTTGGACATGGTGAGGTCGATGATGAGTCATGCGGATCTTCCATTATCCTTTTAGGGATATGCATTACAAACTGCAACATACACATTAAACCGAGTACCAACTATGGCGGCAAATGGAATTCCATCCGAGTTATGGAATGGAAGGAAACCCACTTTGTCGCACACACATGTATGGGGACGCGAGGCATTTGTTAAGGCCTTATCAGGCAACAAACTAGCACCCCGGGGCACGAAGTGTATATTTATAGGATATCCCAAGGAAACAAAAGGATATTACCTATATAACCCCCAAGACAAGAAAGTGACTATCGCCAGACAAGCCATCTTTCTTGAGAGGGAGAACATCCTCAAGAAGGATAGTGGGAGAAATATTGACTTCGACAAAGTTGATGCTCAAGATACAGAGGAGTTGGTACAGGAACAAGTTCCACAGGTCCCCATGGAAGAGGTTCTAGAAACACAAGTACTGCGTAGGAGCTCAAGAGAGGTAAGGGAACCAGAGAGATTTGGTTTCCTAGTCACCGAGGATGGTGAATCATTATTGTTGGACAATGATGAACCTCTCTCCTACAAGCAAGCAGTACAAAGCTCAGAAGCTGCAAGATGGCTAGAAGCTAAGAATTCTGAGATAGATTCCATGTATCAGAACCAAGTTTGGGTTCTGGTCGATGAGCCAGTTGATGTAAAGCCTGTTGGATGCAAATGGGTATTCAAAAGAAAGATGGACATGGAAGGTCAAGTTAGCACCTATAAAGCAAGGCTAGTGGCTAAAGGATTCAGACAGCGTCAAGGAATTGACTATGATGAAACCTTCTCGCCAGTTGCCATGTTTAAATCCATAAGAATCATACTTGCCATAGCAGCTTACCATGACTACGAGATTTGGCAGATGGATGTCAAAACAACATTCCTTAACGGGAACCTTCAGGAAGATGTCTATATGACACAACCAGAAGGGTTTGTGACACCAGGTGAAGCCAAACGAGTTTGCAAGTTGCAGAAATCCATTTATGGATTAAAGAAAGCATCCAGGTCATGGAACATTCGATTTGACGAATCCATAAAGGAATTTGGTTTCATTAAGAACAAATGTGAGCCATGTGTTTATAAGAAGTTTAATGGGAATGCGGTCGTCATCCTAGTGGTATATGTTGATGACATATTGCTTATTGGAAACGACGTACCAGCCTTACAGTCAGTTAAGGACTGGTTGAACAAGTGTTTCTCCATGAAGGACTTAGGAGAAGAAGCCTACATTCTAGGGATCAAGATCATTCGTGATAGATCCAATAGGCTGCTTGGACTAAGTCAGGATACATACATTGACCAGATATTAAAGAGATTTAGTATGGAAAAATCCAAGAGGGGATTGGTTCCAGTGTCACATGGCTTACATCTTTCTAAGAAAATGTGTCCCCAGACACAACAAGAGAAAGATAGGATGAGAAAGATCCCATAATCTTCGGCTATAGGATCCATCATGTATGCCATGTTATGTACCAGGCTTGATGTTGCCTATGCACTGATCATGGTAGGCAGATATCAAGCATATCCAGGAGAACAAAATTGGACTACTTTTAAGACTATCCTTAAGTATTTGAGAAGAACTAAGGATATGTTCTTGGTGTATGGAGGAGACGAGGAGCTTGTCATCAGAGGGTATGCTGATGCTGGTTTTCAAACAGATCAGAATGATCTGAAGTCGCAATCTGGATTTGTTTTCTGTCTCAATAGAGGAGCTGTGAGCTGGAAGAGTTCAAAGCAGCCAGTTGTTGCCGATTCTACAGTGGAGTCCGAGTATATAGCGGCTTCTTATGCAGCCAAAGAAGCCGTTTGGATTCGGAACTTTGTCCAGGAGCTTGATGTGGTGCCTAGCAGTAAATATCCCATTACATTGTATTGTGATAATACTACAGCGGTGGATCTTGCAAAAGAACCAAGGTCACATCAACGGACAAAGCACATACTCCGGAAGTATCACCTCTTGAGGGATTTCTATCAAAGGGGTGAAGTTGCAGTGAGAAGAGTGTCCATGGAAGAGAACGTGGCCGACCCCATGACTAAAGGCCTATCTCAGTAGAAGCATGAATATCATGTGAGAGCTAGCGGGTTAAAGGTTGTTAGCAGTTGGCTCTAGTCCAAGTGGGAGTCTGTTTGAGTTGGTGGTCTAGAACCAACTACTTTATACTTTATTCATTAAATAAAAGCCTTATCACATCTTGATTGTTCTTCTGAGTGACATGTCATGTGATAATGTCCTAAGGATAGCTGTTGCATTAAAGGGTCGTAGCGGATCCCTGCTATGATGAGAACCCGAAAGTGCCATAACACTGTTCTTGAATGTATATTCTATGGCCGGATGATATTATTTGAGGGACACAAATAATACAGGTCATTAGGGGTGAGGACTCATAAAAATTTGAGGCACCTTCTCATGGTGTGCGCCCTTGGTATATCCAGGAGGATATTATGAGAACGAGACCCGCCAGTAGGAAATCCACATTTCATAGTGTCATTGGATGTTCCTATCTACGGACGTGTGTATTGATCCTTAGACTTTAAGATTATTATTAATGGGAATTACAACTCGCGCACTTAGATGTATTGATGAAAACTATGATGACACACTGTTCGCAGCGAGGTAGGATATTTTGGGTGTGTCACGAGTAATACCGCATTAATAGATAATGCGAGAAAGGATTTGTCCCTTCCGTTCCATAACGGAAGTAGATATCTCAGGCCCTTTGATGGAATTGATATAGCCTAAATAAATCCATGGCCATGGTAAGGTATGGGCAAGTTCAATTCCAGGAAGTCAAAGAAAGAATAATCAAGAACATGGGTTGATGGCACTAGCATGAAACCCGCTTGATTGGAGATATCGAGACAAAGGGATTATATTACACGGTAAGCGTTCGTAGGAGGTGACACGTCATTGCGGCGTTAACTTCTTTCTCTATGAGTGCCTTGGCGTGTTGCTAGACGCTAACCTTGGACTTTAGGTAGGCTTAGCCTAATTCCACTGAGAAAGAGGCCTAGAGGGTCACACACTAAGTGTGTCCATGTATCTCAGTTAAATATTAATTTAACAAGTTAAATAAATATTATTCCCGACTGTGGTTTAATAATTATTTAAGGATGTCTGATCGCATTTATTTTGACACTAGTTATTCGAGAGAATATACTGTGGATAAAATAATATATTTATTAGCGAGTAATGCAGTTACATTTATTTAAGAAATAAATAGTCATTACTCAAGGTCTAATAAATGTGGTGGAGAAAAATGGAAAATAAAAGTGCACGCCATGTATATTAAATATACATGTTGTGTAGTTTTATGGAAAACAAGTACACGCACTGTATTAATTATTACACGCCGTGTAGTTTTTCCAATTGGGATTTTGAGGATTTAATATTGTTTTATTAAATGATATTTATTATAATCAGCATTGGTGCATGTCAAGGAATTAATAATTTGACATGGGGGTTTTCAATAAGAGTTAATGAAATAAATAAAACGCGTAACGCGTTTATTTATTGTCATAACTCTATTAACCTCAAACTTGATTATAAATATCCTCGCAACCCCAACATTTTTTGAGAGCCATTGTTGTGCACAACAGATTTGGAAATACTCTCAAGACAAGATATAATTCCCTTTCCACCAAGAACACCCTCAAGTTACGAGAGAAAGATCCTCCACCGGATCAAGGCGGTCGAAGGCGGACATCGCAAGTGAAGGTTCTTTTGCGCTAGCACCTGGAGATCTCTTCGGTGATGTCCGGAGATACGTGACACACGTGTGGATCACCGCTAGAGGAATCCTACACTTGGATTCTACGACGCAACGACGGATCACCGAATCGTGACCGGACACATCAACGAAGAAAGAATTCCAACAAGGTAATTCTTATGAATTAATTAAATTAATTATAATCAACATATAATGATCCTCCTCAAGGGTTCCGGGGCTCTACTTTTCTTTTCGTTCTTCATTCTATTCCGAAGATTTGGAATTTTATATCGTGACGGATCTCAGATTGAACGTTGTTTAACGTTAAAATTAAAGTTGGGCAAACCCACCAATGCACTTCCGCTGCGCCCGGAACCTACACCGTCCACTCCGAGTACTCTTAGTCTCAGTGAGTTCTGTCTATTGTTTGGATAAAATACAACAAGGTGTAGGCATATCCCATGCAGGGGTGAGTATAACGATACTCAGTAGGGACCCCGAGACCCTCAAGGTCTCACTAAATCCAAAAACGATAAACCATAAAGTACGAGAACAACTCTCAACCCTACTTAGGTATATACCCATACATATACCTCAGTTACCAAGTAAACCCATCTCAATCATGAGGAAATCACAGAGTCCAACACAAAATCCCCAAGCTCAACTATTCCACAAAGGAAGAAATATCATGAAGGCAAGTACCACACAGGTACACCACACAGAAGAATACCACCAAGGTATTACCACAAAGAAAAATACCACACAGGTATAGACTCAGTTCATACTAGGTATAAATTAGGTACAGTAGTAAAGATGATTATTTATAACTACTGAATCATCTTACTCCATTAAGAGGCAGACCCACACATGATCTCCAGGTGCTGACCCCCACAGGATCACTCGGTACTAACCCACACAGGATCGCTCGGTGCTGACCCACACAAGATCGCTAGGTGATGACCCACATAGGATCGTTCGGTGCTGACCCACACAGGATCTCTAGGTGAAAACCCACACAGGATCGCTCAGTGCTGACCCACACAGGATCTCTCGGTGTAGACCAACACATGATCTCTCTTCATTCATCACGTCACAACCAGCTACTAGGTTCCCGCACTATGCTCACTTGTCTCCGGGATGGTCCACTACACAATCCACTGGTCGATAATCCAACTTCCAAAAATTCCCAAGAATAAGTATCTAAAAGGACCGCCACGTCATAGGGGTTTCAACGCAATAGATGGCGCATCAATCAGACGCTCAATCTGTGAGTTATTGGCCTTTTAGTCTCGGGGGCCCCGTTGGATTAATGCTCGATCCAACCCCATATTAATCCAAATATCCAGTGGGGTATACTCAAAGAGACTCTCTCACTCCAAGATTTCTAGCACTGCTGACAGTTTGTCAAACGGACGTCCGGTGCCAAAGTTATGGCCAAAAGAGCGTAAATGAGTCCAAGTGGGTTCGGGTCCGGCCTGACCCGGTCGGGCCGACCCGACCCGACCCGGTCTGGGTCGACCCAGTCCAACCCGTTGGGTCTGGCCCGCTGGGCGGTCCAGCCCATTGGGTTTGGCCCGACCCGCTGGGCGGCCCGGCCCGTTGGGCGGTCCGACAGGTTGCGAGGTCCACGAGGGGCTGCGGAGGGCCGTGGAGGCCACAAAGCCCATGAGGGCCGCAGGACGGTCGCGATGGCGGTGCGAAGCTGCCGGGGACCACGAGGGTGGCGCAAAGCCATGGGTCACGAGGGTGGTGTGGATGCGGGTCAAAGAGGCCGCGAGGCGGCCGTAGACGAAGGCGGAGCCATGAGGCGACGGTGCTGCGGGGCAGCAGATCCATTGGTGGTAGCGGTGCCGTGGATGGTGGAGGAGCCGCGGGTGACGGTGGTTCCGCAGACAGTGGTGGAGCCGTGGGGGGGCTGTGCCACAGGATGGCGAAGCCGCAGGCGGCGGCGGTGCCATGGGGATGCAGAGTCGTGGGCGAGGGAGGCCGCGGGGCGTCGTGCCTTCGTTGGAGGCCGGTTTGGCCAGCCACCCTTCGTTCGTCACCTTCGTCGCGGTTCTCGAGTTCCACTGGCGCCAACTGCCGGCACCGGTCGCCGTCACCATGTAACAACCCGAACCTTTTAATAAATTTTTGTTTCTTAATTTTGTGTGTTATTTTATTTTATACTCAACAAAACTATTTCATTTAATTAAATGAGTATAATTAAAATAAGACCATTGGGTTTCAATTTTTATATGACCATTGGTCAATATGACCATTGGAAACTAAACTCTATGTTGTGATTATTGTCTATAAAAACAAGAGACCTTGGTTAATTAATACAGAAAGAAGATACGATGGCCTCATTCAGTAGTCTTGGGCCGATTGAAGCCCATATGACAGAACTGGGGAAGGAGGTAGCACCACTGGGCTTTGCTCTGGACCAAACCCAAGCTGAACTTCATCGTGTGAAGTTGGAACAGAATCAACTTCGGGAGAAGTTCAAGCTTATAGAAATCATTACTCGTGCAATGTTGGCCAAGCCGCCCTCAGATTCTCTCACCTTAGCACACCTTACACTTAAGTCCTATACTGGGGTTATAAGGGGCTATATAGCGAGACCGTATCTACTTTTTGTAATCCTTTGAGATAAATAAATTGTGATTTCTTCTTATGGTGAAGTTTGTGAATTTTCAGATGTTTGGATAAATATAGGATTTATCTTATGGATGATTTAAAAAAAAAAGGATATTTTAAAATGTTTATGTAAACCTTAAATAACTAATTATGTGTAAGGATTTTCCAAAAATGGTCTTCTGCAAAAGTGTTCAGTAAGAAATTTGGAGTCTAATAAGATCAACTTATTTTTTGGTGAATAGTAAATTATGAATAGTGATTTTACGCTTATGATTAATAATGTGACCAAATGGATTAAGTAACCTCACTTAAGAAAGTATTAATATAATTTAGACACCTTGATTAAGTAATGTGATTCAATAAAATAGGTAAATAACTGTTTCAGAAATTATTAGTTAAGTATTAGTTTTTTCGAGTGAATAGTGTTTTTTATTTAAAAATTAAATTAAAAATATTTAAAAAATTATTTTTATAAAATGGAGTTCATTTTTGATTTCAGAGCATCGATATTAGGTTAAGGTAATTTTTTGGGATTTTTCTGAAAAAGTTGAATTTTCAGTGAATAGTGAAATTTCAGTTTTGAGTTTCGTGTGTTTAATGACATCATTAAGGAGGTAATAATTATGCAATAATTATGGTCGACTTATTAATAGTAATATAAGGTATGAGGTTTCCCAAGTGGCCAATACCATGAGGAAATACCATTGGATAGCCCATAGTTTTTCCAATACCACCGATGAGGTGTCCTTTGGCCATTAATGCCTTGTCCCCTCACTTCCCCTATAAATACCAAGCCATTATCTCATCATTTTCATTCCAAAATCCTCCTCAACTAAGTTATGGTCTCCTTACCTCCCAAGGAGTCCTCCCAAGGTTCCCTCAAGACTCCCAAGGTCCCGACCTTCAAGCTTTTGAAGTTACTTTTCAAGGTAAGAGATTCTTTCACCCTCCTCTTTTAAGGCATGACTTCCTTTATGTTGTGTCTTTTAGTTTCCATCTCTTTATGTTGAGGGTATGTTCTTATATATTCTTATTACTTTCCATTTTATGTCCAAATGATGAGAGACTCTTTTTTCTCTCATCAATTTGTTTTCTGAATTTTTAAGTGACGCCGTTAGGCTGCTGAATTTCTCGTAAAAGGAATCGCGTCTTCTCTTTTCTTCCATGTTTCTTTTCCATGTGATATTCCATTAAAATACCCATACCATGATCTTATTCAGTACCCATATTTTATTATGAATTATTTATGAGTGGTTGACCCTTGTCCCCTCTATTTTTAAAGTTTTCTAAAACCCTGTAACATAGCTGTTATGCTGTAGAATTTTTGTCTCAAAATGTCTCTCTCTTTTTCTCAAATTCTTTTATTTTATTAAGTGAATACTCAAAGATCTTTATTATACAGGGGTATTAACATATATATCAAAATGTTCTATTTTAATTCTGAGATTTACATACATGAAACCCACTTTTCTTTTCTGTGGGTTTAAAATGACATAAAGATCATGTCTTAAAAGCAGTTTTTAAAACGTTATGATTATGAAATGAAACCCATTTCTTTTATGCTATATGA
This sequence comes from Viscum album, assembly GCA_963277665.1. NCBI lineage: Eukaryota > Viridiplantae > Streptophyta > Magnoliopsida > Santalales > Viscaceae > Viscum > Viscum album. The sequence goes on from OY728140.1 coordinate 351,871,824, forward strand.
GTTATTTATGAAATGTTTGATGATGATATATGTGTCTCACATGATAATAAATAAAAATTTAAGGGTGCTCCCTGATAGCGCTCTAATGCATTGGGTAATGATGTAATCTCTAGGGATTACAATTTTAACGATACCTTGGTGAATAACCTTGGTATTTTTTTTAAATGACACCTTGGGGATGGACCTTGGTGATATGTTTATGATTGTCTAAGTTAAATGTTCTAGCCAAATCTTTAAGTTATGTTTCAAGTTCTTTTCTCTATGATATTCCTATACTTCCATTGCTCATGTCTTTATGTTTTTATTCAAGTTCTTATTGATATCACAAGTAAACTGTTTCCTTGTTTACCCTTACTGGGCCTTCTACTCACCCTTTACTTTGATGTATGTCTCAAGGATATGAGACGCAATAATTGAACATAGGATGAACATATGATGAATCCTTACAAGTGGATTAGAATAATGTTTTATGTTGTTTTCATGTTTTATGTCCCTAATTTCCAAGACACTAGACTTTAAAGATCCTCTATTTATAAAATGTAATGAAAAGTTATGTTTTAAAAAGGCAGGATTCCACACACCATCACGAAGATCAGAAAAAAGATCCAAAATATTTGTGGAGGGGTTGGGCCATGTTTGTTTGGCCCGTACCCTCCACGTTAGGGTAGTAACATATGGCTCAAGGAAGATGATTCAATGCGAGAGGGAATTTAACATTGATCAAAAAGAAACACACCCCTACCTCGGATTGTTCATTGACATTGGCATGAGAAAGAAGTTGAAGTTGTTGATGTTCGTCTCATCCGCCACACACCTCCAATCCCGGTCTTGTGCATCGGTTCATCGTAGTCAAAGATGTTCCTCATTAGAGGGTGTCCCGAGGAAGAAGTCGAAGTCGGCGTTCTTCGTTGGAGGGTGTCCCGAGGAAGAAAGTGTAATCCTCCAAGGGTTCCCCTCTCACAATTCCACACAAAAGAAAGAGGTTACAATATAATTAACTTAAGAAGAAATTATGTTGGAAAACTCACACAAGTTGGAAAAATTAATGTAGTACGTTGGCATAATTAATGTGGAGGAATCTCAAGAGGCTCCTCCACATTAAAAATGGAGTTGAGAGGTTTCTCCTCCATTAAGAGGGGTCGGGTGGTCCCCGCCTCTAGGAATTCAAAATTGGGGGTTTATGCCCGGGTGGTCCCCACCACCATAACCAACACATGGGAGGTTTCAAGAATAATAATAAAATGTTAATTAATTTTATTTTTATTTTCCCATGAAAAGCCTTAAATCTATCTTGCACCCTAGACCTACTGCGGTTGAGGTGAAAGTCTCCTTAAGTGAATACCGGTGCTGCGAGTTCAACGGTGCCCTCAGATTTCAATTCCGAGTACCGGTTCAAAAGTTATAAAAACCTGCTCCTACATTTACTGAACGTACCCGAAGAAAAGTTCAGAAATTCGTTCCGGGCACTCCGGGCCTTGGAATCACGCGCTGTCAATTTTTAAGGACTCGTAAAATTCCCATATATTTAAAAAAAAAATTACATGGAAATTCTGGGTCTTTACACGGCGTGGTCTCTCCCTCGAGCCTATGTGTTTCAAGAAGGTAATTCCCCAACCCGAAGGTTATATTTCCTCTCGGTCCCATCCAAGCGTCCATTCTCATGGGTCGCCTCCTCAGGTGTCCCATCGCCTCATCAAACTATGAAAACTTTGATTCCCTACCACAAGGATATATAGGAAACATCTTTGAGGTTTAAGACCAAAACTACCATCACTTTCACGATAGTCCCATCACATTCCCCCTCCACTTCATTCAACTCTCTATCATCAATCCTGATTCTTACTCAGGCCGCCACATCTCGGTGGGATCACGCCATTCCCTCAGGCATCTAACCACGCATAAGACCCACACTGTTCATAATCATTCACCCAAGAGTGTTCCTCTTATGATGGGACACTATCCATACATATTCCCCAACAAGTATTCGGGTCGTTGTCCTTTGTGTACACCCTGATTCATCACCCCTTTGAACTACATGGGTTTTGATCCCTTTCCTCCACACATGGTTTGTAGGAAACCTCCACGAGGTTCAATACTATCCAATGGTAAACCTTTTTGTCCCCTATTATGGGGTACACTCTCCCTGATCCTCCCTCAGTGGTGTCCAGATCATCCTTCAAGGTGTGACATGTTCCCTTTATGGGACACACCACCATGGGTTTTGCCTCATTGGGCATTCTGACCTATCCATCCAGTGTTCCCATTTCTGGAGTGAACCTCTCCTGATCCGCCCTCAGTGGTGTCCAGATCATCCTTCACAGTGTGATATATTCCCTCTATAGGACACACCACCTTAGAACCACCCTCATTGGGTGTTATGATCCATCCATATGGTAAACCTTCCATGTTCTCCCTCCTATGGATGTGCCAATCTGATCCATCTCTATGGGATGGTTTGATCACTTTCATTCCATCTCCGCAAGATGTTAAACTTGTGGCCTACCTCGTGTTAAACATGAGATTCCAGAGGAAAACCTAGGAAGACACGCCTTTGGCGTAACTGTCTCTACAAGACATTAAACTTGCGACCTACCTCGTGCTAAACATGAGATTCCCAAGGAAAACCTCGAAAGACATGCCTTTAGCATAACCATATCTGTAATACAATAAACTCGCAAAATACCCTATGTTAAACATGTGAAGATGAGGAAAACCTCAGAGATGTGCCTCCAGAATAATATACCCCATGACTGATGTGGTATGCCTCGGGTTCTACACCCTTGAGATTCCCTATTATGAGGAAGAATATAGGTTACCCAATTTCCAAGCATCCAGAGATGCCCCTACATGATTGATGTTGTCATCTAATTTGACTAAAGGTTGCTTCCCTATCAGGACCCCTTGGAATGTCTGGACAGAAGCAACATAATTAACTGGCGTCTATGAAGACATGGAACTGAGAAGAGTTTCATGAACAACGACTCAAATCTTGGAGGGATACCTAGACTAGGTAATGAGTTCTGAGGATGAATCCACGGAAGGAGCAACCGACATCCCATCATCCCGTTTCAATCAAGGAGCAAATATCCCTGAATAAGCAATGGATGACACCCGCCTTTGGAAAGTGGGAATGTGAGGCAACAATCTGCATGTCCTCCTCCGCTGACAGATGCGCGCACCCCAACAAAAGTGTTGGAAACAGAAACAAATAGAAACATGCCAATAAGCATAGAATAATGAAACATAGGATAAATATACTAAATAAGAAGGAATCATTTCATGTAATCACCTATCATGGAAGAATATCAACATGCTAAATAAATCACCCAAGCATGTTATATAAGAAATCATGATCAAGAAAACAAAATAATGGAATTACACTCAAGTAACACAATAGAAATATGCAGGAAACCTACAAATGAAACTATATGGAATGGAATATATATGACATGTGAATTTTATATGTTCCTATAATGATGAATGTAATGCTTCATCCTTTCCATGTTAGGACACTGTGAAATACGATCAATTTCATAAATTAGTAAGCCATAGAAATTACATCATTCACTCAAGGTGAAATCAAAATCAACGGTAATAACAAATAGTATAAACATAAATCCCATCCATGGACACTTGGAAATTTCCCCATACGTGGGTTGATAACTCCAGACATGACTATTTAACAAGTGCCAACACATTCCTAGTCTCCTGTCTACCAACCCCAAACGGTAAGACAAAGGAAAAAGTAGTCTTTGATACCACTTTGTAATGTCATGACCTGAATTATCACTAAACCGTTAGCCAGACCGATGGGTCACATGGCCTCAAGTGCACCTCCCTATACACCAGAGACTTCTGACTATCAATAAGGGTCTAAGTAGGTTATAGTGGGAATACTATACTCTCATGATCAGGGTAAATAAATAAAATACAACAACATTAGAAGTAATAAATGAAATACAGAGATATGAAATAATAATATAATAACTAAATATAAAAGATGTAAAAAACCAATGTACAAAAATTCATGAATGTACGAATGATGATACATAATCTAAAACAATAGACTTACAATAGGAAAATGATTCAATAAAATATAAGAATAAGTAAGGAAAAAGAAAATCCTTGAGGGCGATCTCCATGAGCATCCTTATCTCTAGATCATCCCTATTCTCCTAATTCCCAAGTAAAATTCAAACAATACAAGCAATCATCCATGGTCCTATGAATATGAGATCTACTCGGGTACTCCAGTGCAATGGTGGCCCGAGAAGGGTGTGAGATATAAATCCCAGTAGGTTACCACCCATGATGTCTATAGCTAAAACTAACATGTGAATATAAATTAAGGTAGTGTGTAGGTAATATTAATAATAAATAGACTAAATAAATAAAGAACAACCCACTCAGGTTCTTGAAGGAATTTTAGAGGCTCTACCTACTTTGGCTCACAACTGAAAAAATGTCTGATTAGTAACTATATATATAAATAATATATATATATATATAGTATAGTTATATATTGAATCCACCTATATAGACCAGGTATGTGCGGTCGTAAGTGGCCATATAACTAGAATACTATGTGGTGGCTAGATTGAGGCATAACTCAGTCATCCATAACCAGTCTAAATGAGCCTATAAGCTTAAGCCAATGGGTACATGAACTACATATCATAATTATTGGTAGAAGTTAATATTTTCACTCGATCTGGTGAGTGTCCCATCATGTCAACACTCAAAGTCATGAGTGTACCATCATGTTAACACTCAACAAGGGATTTGGTGCATCAAGACCACCGTCCACATAGTATCACTGGTGTGAGATGTCATACTCAACACCCGATATAAGGGTACGTAATTCATCTATTCTCAATAGAACCCTTACCATCGTCTATAACCTATGTTTAAGGAATAATCATATAACAATAATAATATAATCCATTAGGAAATACCTATCACGATTTACATTTAACAAGACCATTATAACCAGGGGCATCACATTTTAAAAATAGAATGAACTAACCATTCTATGATTAGTGTGGCCTTACCACCCTTTAAAATTTATTTCATTTTAAACATTTAATTCATTCGAGGAAGGAAAAACATCATGAACACGCCATTCCATTTGTTACATGTCATCTAATTAAAAAAAGGATGAAAATTCATTTTGTAAGGTTTAAGGAGTCACTTAGAAAGTACTATAGTCAAATGGGCATTTACATAATTTAAAAAATACATTTATGAAGTAATCCAAGAACTTAGAAGGTCCTTTATTCATTAGTAATTTAGATTAGAGTAGGTCAAGTCATTTAATTTATAAGATGGTCTAGGCACTTAGAAGGTGATTGGGTTCATTTTACATTTATAAAAATGGAGGGAAACTCCATTTAAGAACATAAAAGAGGCCATGTGGTAAACATTACTTATATCAAGCAATGAAAACAAATAATAAGAAACACAAAGGTATCAATAGAAGTATGTTGAAAACACTTATCCATAACATTGTAAATTAGAAGATAATGCACCTCATCCAAGGGGTTTTATTATAAAACATTATATTGTTTATCTAACAAATAATTTAGCATAACTGGGTTCAAATTCCAGAATCATAATTCAATTTATAAAAAAGAACAATTAAGAATCCACCATACATAGAAATTCAAATACAATGTTTAAAATGGGTCTTAGAAGGTTACATTTACAGTTAGGAAATTTTCTTAAGGGGAAATTCCATTATCAATCTAAGAAAAACACTTAGAAGACATTTGGGGAATTTAATTAATTTAATTTAAGAGGTTAATTTCAATCAAAAACACCCAAGGGGTGTCCGTGATCAAGGTTGAAATCCTCAATATATTAAAAAAAGCACAACAGGTACAATACCTGGAGCATAAACTAATTTAAATTGAAGATTTTTTAGGAAATGTACAGAAAAGGTTGGCATGTGGTGCAATAGCTCTATTCATAAAATGATGAAAAAATTTACAAAAAATATATAGACCACCTACCGCATTCTTAGGAAGTTATACTCATATAATATCATGGTCTGATTCGGCTCGATTTGGATGAAATCAAAGAAACAGATATTTTCCCTAAAAATAAGGAAAATCAGATCACACAAAAATAACACAATAGATCAGAAGAGAAACTAAAATAGAAAGTAAGAAGATTTGAGATCTTACCTCTAGCTATCTAATTATTCTAATAGTGTGCAGAACATAGTCCATATCTAGGAGATGTAGAGATCCCTAGGCAGAGGATCTTGAGAGATCAAAAAAAGGAAGAGTGGATAGATCATCCTCTAGGGAGGAAAAGAAAAATAGGTAAAGGGTTTATTAAGTCTAATTTGGAAAAATGGAAATTTCACCCTCCAAACTGGGCTGCACGGTTGGCCAAACCGTGTTCCAATCGTGCGGCTCCTACTACTTAGGAACCCCATCTTTCACGATTGTGCCACATAGTTTTCTCTAACCATGTTACAACCATGCGATGCGTAGTGCAAGGTTACTTCCTAATTGGAAAAAATTGTGCAGGCTAGGTGCATAGTTTGGGAAACTAAGCACAACCCGTGTGGAAATACTTTTTTTACATTAGTATTCATAGAAAATTGATTCATTGGTGTATTATATTTCTTTATCCATAAATACTTCTATCATGGAATCCATTTAATACATTTTTCAGAAGTGTATTGAGTATTTTTTTACCTTCCATATATTTTATCTTCCATATTTTAGTTTCTATTCTTTAGGAACTTCCCAAGTTCTTGTTCATAGATTTCATTCATCAAATGAATATTTTTATTTCTCTCATGTATTGATTATGTTTATTAATTTAATTGGTTCCATTTAACATTGATATTTATGGATTGATTTAAAAGCTCCATTTTATATCCCTTACTTATATATTAAATAATATCCTCTTCCATACTATGACATACTTAATAATTTTATTTCTTTTTTTGATTTTATTTACATTTTTCTTCTATTTATACACTAAGGATTTTTTTCTTTTATTTTATTTTCTAGTATTTGTGGCCTTATAACCCCTAAATCATATAAATAAATCTTAGTAGAATTATACCAACACTTATAATCAAAATGGAATTTTTTTTTCAGTTATCACTGTAATATTTCAAGACATCCAAATATATTCTTGATGGAGAGATTTTTTTTTTTTTTTGCAACTTTCTTCAATTAAGAAAGATTTATCTCTTCATGTATCATCCCTAATTGTCCCCACTTCTCCCCCTCCCACATATCCATAGGTATATTTCATAGATACTATAGTGTATGGGGTGTTAGGTCCATCATTCCCTCCCCCATGTCTCAAAATACTTCATCCACTTCTATTACTCCTTCTAAGACCTTCAAGGCATTAATTTCAAGATAGATTACCCTTCCACCAAGAGCAGTACTTCCCCAAATCCTATGATACCCATGGAAGTGAGGTTTTATGAGGTAAGGGATGCTTTCCTAACCCTCTTATTATCGTAGGCTGAACATGAAGAGTCTTTAAAGTACTAATAATTTCCCATTATTACTAATTTTGGTGTAGATCAACCCTACCTATAAATGTCTATTCTATTTATCAAATCCTAGAATCTTAATAGTCCTATGACAATCTCCATTTAAAATTTGGGGAAATTGATGGTAATCTAAAGCCTCTTCATGTTCACCCTAATACAATAATGGGGTCAAATAAATCATTTTTACATTCATCTATTAACTAAAATTTACTTCATTAGAACCTAGACCTAGGAGGTTCTTAACTAAGATCAATAAAGATTTCTTATTCTCTATTTATCCTTGGATGCACATTAGGGAAATAAATAAACCTTGGAAGCTCTTTGGATTAATTTCCAAGGTCAAACCATACCCTTACCTAACCATTCTATCCACAAGAGTATTGGAGATGAATTTGGACACTTCATCTATGTTTATGAAGACACTATGTGTACATAATTCACTATGGAATACACAATTTTTTTTGAAATGGATCAACATTCCACTATTCCTCAATAGATCATCTTATTAGTGGGAATTTACATTTCATTCTAGAATAAGATCTTCTATTTAAAGTTTCTAGGTTATTTCTCTCCCTATAACATTCAAGGGAACTCTGACCATGTTTGTAGAAAGAGGGGTAATCCCCAAACTTCCATGGGATCAAAGAAAACTTCTCATTTTGGGTTCCATTTGAGGATATACATTCTTAATCTAAAACCTAAGGTGGATAACCAAGAATCATAGGAGTTTTATTTGTGGGAGTTTGAGGGAGTTGGGTAGAAGAAAGGCGGTCTGACCCTGAGGAGGTCCTTAATTTAGAAAACCTATGAATGTAGTTTCATCCTAATCTCTTGATGGTTCCCCTAAAGGAGAAAAAGATATTCTAGACAGAATACTGGGTATAACTCTCCTTCCTATGAGGATTTATTGACCGGAACTCTTGAAGTAATCCCATATTTTCCTTCTTTATCTATCCATGTTAGTACTTTAGGTCCTCTCCCCTCAACTCCAACTATTCTCATGCAGTGTTTCATTCACTAGGTATTCCTAATATACCTGATCCCATCACTCCTAATATTAAAGGGATAGAAGATCCCACTTATAGGGTATCACTAGATCATGCATCTATTTTGACCCCATCCTCCCCTCCTGATGATGTTCTCCAAGTATTGCAGAATGAAATTTTGGATTCCAATGATCCATTTTCTTCCCCTATACCTTAGAATAGTATATTAGTTCACCTAATTCTTTTTTGGTAATTGGTATGGTTATAAAATATTCTATCCTTACTTAAATAGTTTGAGTCAAGTGAATGAATAAAAAATCATACATCCACCCTCCCATCAATATGGTGACAATGTCTTAGACCAAGAACATGATTATCTCTACTAATACCTTAACTCAAGATGTTATAGGATGAAAAATCTCCTTCATCACGATCTTCCCCATTATATGGAATGTTGAGGGTATGTGATCCCTAGACATAAGTGAATAACTTCTCAAGGTCCTTCATAGAAAACACATTTCCCAATTATAAATCATGGAACCCAAACTCCAGCCATCTTCCATTGCTAGTATTGCTACCAAATCACATAGAGATAATTATATGAATGATAATCTATTAAATTCTCATATCTGGGTGTTCTAGGAGAACTATAATCAATTGGATTTTATTAACACTTCACCTACATATATCACCTTCAAGGTTAATAAATCTAACATCCCATTCATCATATCTAGCATTTATATAAAATGTGAGGTCATAGAAAGAAGTTATATATGGGAATCTCTCTATATTTTCAATAATAGATCCCAAACTTGTTTATTGGATGTGAATTCATCACTATACTAGGAAAAATTTAGAATAAGGTAGGGGGAATATACCCAAGAAATTCCATGAAATATTTTCAATACATTCTCTCTCAAAACAAACTTTCCATTATGGGGTTTAAAGGGGGATATTTCATATGGTGTAAGAAAATGTAGCAGTAGAATATTATGAATTAGGATTTGTAGGTTCCTGGGAATCCTTTATGATATATCTAATTTTATTGAGCTCATTAGTCAAGATTCGAGATAGAATATTTAACTTATCATATAATTTTCTTCCACCATTTATAATAAAAGGATTTATCATCCCTAAGAACCACCAAATATCATAAGAATTGCATGGATTTCTCAAAGTCAGGACCATAGAGGAAGGGTTTGGTCTAGCCTAAGATATGATTTAAGAGATTGAAAAATGAGTGGTAGGATAAAAAATAATGGAGAAAAATGAAACTGAAAATTCCTATGAATGAATATAATGGAGTTTCATTCTTAAATCCCTGAGGTGGTGTGGATTTTTTGAGGGGTTTTGTGACCTCTTCTCCTATTGTTTCTCCTCTTCATTGTTCAAAATTTATATCATGGGAATGAGATTTGGTTCCTTAAAATTAATAATAGGTATTTTGTAATTCCCTAACCCTATTTACCCAGAGTCGGTTCATTATTACATAACATTGGCATTATCACAAGATATCAAATCTCAAAAGACCAATTAGTTTAGTAGCCTTGGAAGTACAAGATACATATATAAGTTTTAAATTACATCATGAAATAAAAAACAACAACATTGTTTCCACTTTGAACACACTCATATACTTTATCCTATCCCAGCAGGTCAACCATAAAATACTTCTTCACATCCTAGGAAAAATAAAACATAGAAAGGGGTTAGCTCAGATGCTCAGTAAGGATAACAATATAGCCAAAAATTCCATAAATAATCATAAGAATTTAAGGAAATGTATAAGACTAAAACAAAAGCCTTTTTAAACTTAAACTTCAGAATAATATGTAAAATATAAATCAAAATAATTACATTTACTTATTCACTTGGATATTCTACTGTCGAATAAACACATGTAATATCAATAGCTAATTTCATAATTATGGAATGCATAATGCCGGACATCATAACCACATAGTCAAGGCCTTGTTACAAGACTAAAAATAAGATTTTTTCAAGGCCTTGTTCCAAGACACTAGTTAGTCTCATGATACCCACCGATGCATCTAGGAGCTATAACGAGCTCCACCCGTCACTTATTAAGTCCAATGCATTCCTCATATGAAAAGATTTGAAACATAACATAAACATTCGTATTAAAACTAGCATACAAAATGTTAATAATTTAACCATAAACCATAAATGGTATAAAAATAACCCATCCATATTAAAACATACCAAAAAACCTTCAATACAATATGGAAGACTGTATTATAATAAATAAACTTCAAACAAGTGTAAAATCCATCAAAGGATGTTGACATAAATGGGATAAAAATTATTTGAGAGAAAATTTGAAATCATTTAAAAGTCACGTAACTATAAAAGAAAACATTTATTTTGAAAATAATATTATAATATTTTAAGGTAAGCTTCGAAGGTTTTATAACGACGGAGAATACCTCACCCGTTGTATAAGTTAAAAAAACATTCTTACCTTAATTTTTTGAAAAGGTCATAAAGTACCTTGTTTGGAAAATGACGGAAATATTCCTTTCAAACCATTTTATAAAAAGTAAAAAAAGGGTATAAATGAATTTAAAGCATAGTCTAGTAAATAGTAAAAATGTTTTGAAATACATTTTTAAGAAACACGGATGTGGATGATAAAGAGGTCCCAATAGATACCGACGAATAAACAACCTCGAATAATAAAGAGATTGTAAAATTAACCCTTACCTTGTAATTTTACTGGGTTGATGGTACATTAAACTCCTGTATAATAGTTAAATAATTGTTATTAAATTATAAAATAACCACATACATAAATATTATATCATATATGATCTTCTAATATTGCTTTATTAATAATATTTTAGTAGTATCATCATTTCGTGTGTTAACTGATTCGTTTTCCTTTATATGTTTTGTTATATAAGTCATGTTTTTTATGGATAGGATGTATTTATTTCATATACATAATGATATTAAGTTCTTAAACATTATTTTTAATCATAAAATGAAAATTATTCTTGAATGGTTACGATGGTGAAATGAATATTATCGCGTTCGTGGAGACGGTAATCCGTACGTACGCACGAGCGACAATATCCTTCTTTTGATGGTAAAATATTATGTAAATGGATGGTATATAATATATAAATAATAATTAACATGTTATATTTATTATTTACATCAATTATACTCATTATTATACCCATCTAAATAATGAAGTGTTGAATAACAAACTACACCACGACATGGAGACGGTAAGCCATACGTACACACGTATGGTGACTTTGTCATTCATAGGATAGATAGAATAATGAATCTGGTTGTAACATATTTATAATAACATAACAGTATGTATAAGGTACTGGAGTTATTATTTTGGTATGGAAACAACAAATAAATAGGAAGTTGAATAAGAAAAGAACTTTGAAAGAGGTGATGAAATTATTACCTCTTCTTCGGGTGATTCCTTTTGATTTGATCAAAAGGGATCCTTAGGTTAGATTTATAATCAAAGTAAGTCCTCTAGGTTAAAGTGAGGGTAGTTGGGAGGATATTTGAGTAGGTTTTGGCCGAGACAAATGTATTTGGAGGTGTTATTTTGAGAGAAGGGGAAGTACCCTTTTATAAGAGAGGTGAGGGTCACTTTAGGAAAAGCTTAAAATATTAATTTATTATACAATCATATTCAGTTTATAATGGATCTAAAAGGATTTATTTCGAGGATAAAGTGGGTATGGTTCAAAAAACTCTCAACAAATAGGTTCTAAATAGGTTTAGGTCACCATATTAACCTTATCTTTTAGATTTAACTCTTAGTTAAATAGTTTAAGTTTTACAATGTCTTCTTGTATTATTATAATAAATGGTTAATAAACTTACTATAAAAAGACAAGAGAAACCAAAGTGGTTAATTATTGATATATATAATGTTATATAAGTCCTTTGGATGAATATTAGATTTTTAGTAATATTATATCAATTAATAATATAGTATTTATTTTAAAAACTCATTTATGTCAATTTTGACACTATTTGGTATTTTGTTTTTGTTAAAGTCATAATACCTTTATTACTTCAATTTTTTTTATTTAATCAACCCTAACATTTCATATTAACCTAAAAAATTCGTGGAATACATCAAATGTATCAATTTAAATTTATTTTAATATTTATAATATCAATTATTTTAACCTTTCATTAATAAGGTAATTACTGCATCATCATTGTGTCATAAATAAATTTAATTATTTAATATATAAAAATTATAAATAAAACACCATTATATAGGAAATATTTTTATATTTCTAATGAATATTTATAGTCAAATTTATCTTATGTATAACTCTATATTAAAAATGTTTTAGTTATGAAAATTTGAATTTAACACTTTTAACTCTTCTTTAAATTAAATAATAATAAATGTCCTAACCTAAACCAAGTGGACCAAAAGGATCATATTTTGTTCCTAACGTTGATTTTGGTCTAAATACACTTATCCAATAGAATTAGGACATGTGTTAGGGTTATAATAATATCATTTTTACCTTTAATTACCCTATTTACTTTTAAATGTGGTAAATAAAAGTTAAAAGTTACTATACACCAAAAATTATTTTCATCTTATTGAACCAAATTTTACTTACTAATATCAACCATGTGTCTTGTATTTTTGAAATTCAATTCACAGAAGTGGTAAAATTACATTTTATTCAAATTTTCTAACGTGCCTAGAAGGTGGGTAAAAGACGTTAAAAAAATTCAATAAAATTTATACATCTAATTTTATTATAAAATGACTCTAATGAATTACATTGAAATAAAATAGGTGTTATGTATCTATTTTTACTTAAAATAAATTTATATAAAATAAATAATTATTTAAATAAAAATTCGGTTTTAAACAATAACGCAGTGTTTTTCACTATTCATGAAAAATTGAACGTTTTCAGAAAAATACCAAAAATTGACCCTAAGATAATTTTGATATTAAAAATCCAAAAATGAAGTCTATTTTGAAAAATAAAATTTATAAAATTTCAAAAAGTGGGTAGTACTATTCATAAAAGCTAGTTTGATTGGTTATGGTATCCTAGAACTCAAAGTTGCGTACAACGCAAGCTATTTCATTATTCAAAGAGAAACGTACCGTGGAATCTTGGGGTGTTACATTCTTCCCTACTTAAAATAATTTCCTCCTCGAAATTTCTAGAATACTACTGCATAAAAAGATTCGGGTGGTTCTTCATCATAGGTTCCCCAGGTTCCCATGTTGCCTCTTCCATCTTATGGTTTCTCCATATAACTTTTACCAGACGAGTTGTTTGGTTTCTCAACACATATTCTCTAGTATCAAGAATCCTGATAGGATCTTCACAATAAGACAGATCAGGTTCCAGTTCTATTTCTTCATAGGTGAGTACATGCATTGGGCCAGGTATGTATTTTCTCAATAGTGATACTTAGAACACATCATGAACTTTGGAGAGAATTGGAGTAATTTCCAAACAGTAAGTTACAACTCCAATTCATACTTGTATTTTGAAAGGTCCAATGTACCTGGGGCTTAATTTACCCTTTTTACCGAATCGTATAACACCCTTCCATGGAGATACCTTCAAGAAAACATGATCACCTACTTGAAATTCCAAATCCTTCCTTCGGTTATCAACATAGCTCTTTTTCCTACTTTGAGATGCTTTAATGTGGGTTTGGATAATATTTACCTTTTCCATTGTTTCCTCAACAAGTTCTAGGCCTATGAGTTTTCTTTCTCCAACATCATCCCAACAAGTTGGTGTGCGACATATCTTTCTATATAATGCTTCACATGGTGCCATATGAATACTTGAATGGAAGCTATTTTTATAGGAAACTTCTACCAGAGGTAAATACTGATCCCACATACCTTGAAAGTCAAGTGAGAAAGATCTCAACATGTATTCTAAGGTTTGAATAGTCCGTTCTGATTTTCCATCAGTTTGAGGGTGGTAGGTAGTGCTTAAACAAAGTTCAATATCTAAGGCTTTCTGAAAACTTTTCCAAAATCTTGATGTAAAATGGGAATCACGATTATAAACAATCGATAGGGGTACTCCATGAAGTCTTAAAACTTCATTAATATATAGTATTTCTAAACGTTCAAGTGGTAAATCTTCTCTTATAGTAAGAAAATGTGCTGACTTGGTAAGATGATCAACAATGACCCATATTGCATCATTCCTTCTAGGAGTCTTTGGTAGCCTCATGAAAATGTCCATCGTAATATCATCCCATTTACACTTAGGTATGGGAAGAGGTTGCATGACTCCTCTAGGATGTTGTCTTCCAGCCTTCACCTGTTGATAAACCATACATCTTGACACATAGTCAGAAATCTCCCTCTTCATGTTGTCCCACAAAAAATGTTCCTTCAAATCTCTATAAATATTAGTGATACTAGGTTTTATAGAGAAATTGGATCTATGAGCATCATCCAAAAATCCCCTTTTAAGATCAGGTATATCAGGAACACAAAGATTTTCCCCAAATTTCAAAATTCCATCTTCAAATATGAATTCGATCAATCTCCCAACATTCACAGATTTAATTTTCTTTTGAAACTCTTCATCATCAGTTTGGGAATTTTTTATCCTTTCTAGTAAAGATGTTTTGGAAACAATTTGAAAAAGTATTGATGTTTCACCTTCCATGATTATTCCCATATCCATCTTTACTAGATCCATTTAGATATGATCACTTTCAACTCTCATATTGTTCAAAAATCCATGATCCTTTCTGCTCAAAGAATCTTCCACCTTATTTTCCTTCCCTGGGTGGTAGTGTATAGTGAAATCATGATCCTTGAGTAGCTCGAGACATCACCTTTCCTCATGTTGAGTTCTTTTTGTGAGAAAATATACTTCAAACTCTTGTGATGAGTATAAATCTCACATTTTTCACCATATAGATAGTGTCTCCATATCTTCAGAGCAAAGATTATAGCTGCCAACTCAAGATCATGAGTGGTATAGTTTTTTTCATGAATTTTTAGCTACCATGATGCATATGAAATAACTCTATCATTCTGAATAAGGACAAAAGCAAGTCCTTTCTTTGAAGCATCACTATAAATAACAAACCCATCATTCCCTGATGATAGAGTCAATATAGGAGCATTGACTAATATTTTCTTAAATTCTTCAGAAAATTCTTCACAATCTTTTTTCCAAATAAATTTAACCCCTTTACATGTGAGCTTGCTTAATGGTTTAGCCAATCGGGAAAAATTATGGACGAAGCACTGATAATAACCAGCTAAACCAATAAAACTGCATATCTCAGTTATACTTGTTATTTCTGAAAATTCTTTGATGGACTTAGTCTTTGAAGGATCAACAAAGATTCCATCCTTAGGAACAATATGTCCAAGAAAAGAAATCTCCTGAAGCCAGAATTCACACTTTCTAAACTTGCCATATAATTCATTTCTTCTAAGAGTCTTTAGAATAATTCACAAGTTATTTTCATGATATTCGTAGCTTTTGGAGTATACCAAGATATCATCAATAATTACCACTACAAAGTCATCAATATATTCCTTGAAAACCATATTCATTAGATCTATGAAAACAGAGGGTTCATTAGTCATTCCAAAAGGCATTACTATAAACTCGTAATGCCCGTACCTGGTTCGAAATGTTGTCTTTGGAATGTATTCCTTCTTCACGCACAACTGATGATATCCATATCAAAGATCAATCTTTTAAAAATATTGAGCTCCATGAAGTTGATAAAATAAAGCATCAATTCAAGATAGGGGATACTTGTTCTTTATTGTTATAACATTGATATCCCTGTAGTCAATGCACAACCTCATAGATCCATCTTTCTTCTTAACAAAAAGAATAGGGGATCCCCATGGAGAAACACTAAGGAGAATAAATACTTTAATACTCAAATCCTCTAGTTGTTTCTTTAGTTCCATTAATTCCATAACGGTCATTCTATAAGGGGTATTAGATATGGGCCTTGAACCAAGAATTAAATCAATGGAATACTCAATTTCTCATTCTAGAGGATGTCTAGGTAAATCCTCTGGAAACACATCAATATATTATTGCACAATAGTTACATTATCTATTTGACCATTCCTTTACTCACCCATAGTTATTTCACTCTCTTCCTCCCCAATAATTGAATTTAGTAGAGCTATAGGGGGTGGATCTAGATAAGAATTAGATGGTGACATTTCTGCTCTAAATATAAGGTACTCCTTATCATCATCTAAAATTGTAACTTACTTATTCTTAAAATAAAATTTCACATCATGGTCCGAAATCCAATCCATACTGAGTATTATATCAAATTCAATCATGGGTATAACAATGAGATCAGCAGATAAAGCACGTTTATATGCCCTAATGGAAACTGATTGAAAAAACTTTATTGCAATGATACTTCACTTAGGAGTTTTGACTAAAAACTCCCTTGTTAAATCAAATTGGAAATATCTAATTTTCTTAGAAAACTGGGAAGATATGAAATAATGCGATGATCCAGAATCAAATAAAGCATTGGCTAAATTTGAGGAAACCATTAAATTACCTACCACCATGTAATTAGGAGCTTCAACCTCAGTAGTAGTGATCACATAAGCTTGGACATACTCCCTTGTACTTTTGTGAGGTAAGTTTCCTTGGTGATTAGGACATTCATTTTCATAATGCCCTATTTGTCTACAATTGTAGCATTCAACATTGACAACCTCTTTCTTACCTTTGAAATCATGATCTTGGTGGCCTTTTTCATCATACTTGTAATAGACTCCCATTACCTTAAATAAAGTACCAGGGTGTTTCTTCCCACATTTAATACATGATGGAAATTTAACTTTTCACTTATTCCCCTTATTTCCATTTCCATAGTGTTTAGTAGATCTCTTCTTCTCCTGCTTTTCTTTTAAAGTCGCAAGACTTAGAGAAATCCTTTTCTATCTTGATAGCACATGAGATAATATCTTCATACGATGAGATGGATTTTGAGACTAATGATAGATGAAGAAATGGTTTTAACCCATCAAATAATCGATCAATCTTACTCCTTGGGTTACGTATATATTCTGGTGCATGCCTTTCAAACCTTGTAAAGTTAGCCTCATACTTTGCGACATTCTCATCCTCCTTTTGCCTCAGACTCAAAATTTTCCCCATATCCGCTCGATGGTCACAAGGAAAGTATTTTAATAATAAAAGATCTTTAACCTACCTCTATTCCATACTTGATAATTATTCATCCTCATTCGTGTTTTGAATTAATGAACACCATTGATCTGCATCTCCTGTGAGGTGATAAACTTTCATGAAAACATTTTCCCCTTCGATACTCCCAAAAGCATGAAATATTTTCTCTAAGGAACTTATCTCTTTCTAAGATACAAATTGATTTGTAGTACCATTTAATGTTGGTGGCTATTTCCTCATGAAGCGGTCTAACATTGATCCTCCATGTTGTGGATCAAGGTGCTCCATACGGGTAAAGTTATTATTCATAACCTGAGTGAGTTGTCCCAGTATGGTGATAAGATGATCAACACTAGTTGCATCACCAGCTCCACTATAATTATATTGAGTAGGTTTTCAGTACCTACATGGATTACATGCTTTGATATAGTTTCCATTCATTCCACTAGGTTCCATTTCTAAACAATGGAATACACTAGATTAGTTTATGAATCACAATACATAATTCCAAACTTGTAAAACACTTAACATAAATTGAACAGTTTATAAATATAATCCATAATCATAAAAATGTTTTCTTTGAGGAATTATATACTCATAAATCCTTCATAATGGTTTGTAAAAAAATTATAATTATCCTAAGCATATCCCCCGAGAGTGTCGTAACCAAGAGTGCAACAATGCCCATTGTCGTGTACCAGGATACCCTAGGTCAAGCCCAAAATTCCTTGTTAGAGATTTCACTCCTAGGTACATATGTGCTAGTGCCACCTCTACCTTCTTGTATCCATAAATGGATTTATTTATTGGAAAACTCACTAAATCTCTACATTACCAAAATTCTATAAAGTTATTCTATACTAATCCTCAAAGTCTATCTTAGGGTAATGTTCTCTAATCAGAATTTTTTCTAAATCTAGGTTCCAAGGTTTGTACTAAACTTACTATGATACCAACTGTAACACCCCAACCCTAGTTACCTAGAGTCGGTGCATTATTACATAACATTGGCATGATCACAATAGATCAAGTCTCTAAAGACCAATTAGTTTAGTAGCCTTGGAAGTACTAGATACATACATAAGTTTTACATTACATCATGAAATAAAAAAACAACAACATTGTGTCCCCTTTTAACACACTAATATCCTTTAGCCTATACCCACAGGTCAACCATAAAATAATTATTCACATCCTAGAAAAAATAAAACATAGAAAGGGGTGAGCTCAGATTCTCAGTAAGGATAACAATATAGAGGAAACTTTAATAAATAAGCATAATCATTTAAGGCAATGTATAAGACTAACACAAAATCCTTTTTAGACTTAAACTTAAGCATAATATGGAAAATATAAATCAAAATAATTCTATTTACTTATTCACATGGATATTATACTAATCAAATAATCACATGTAATATCAATAAGTAATTTCATAATGATGGAATGCATAATTCCAGACATCATAACCACATAGTCAAGGCCTCATGCCAAGACTACAAATAAGATTTTTTCAAGGCCTTGTTCTAAGACACTAGTTTTTCTCATGAGACCTACCGATGCATCAAAGAGCTATAGAGGGCTCCACCCTCCATTTACTAAGTCTAATGTATTCCTCATATGAAAATATTTGAAACATAACATAAACATTCATATTAAAACTAGCATACGAAATTTTAATACTTTAACCATAAACCATGAATGGTATAAAAATAATACATACATAGTCAAACATATCACAAAACCTTAAATACAATATGGAAGATTGTATCATAATAAATCAACTTCAAACAAGTGTAAAATCCATCAAAGGATATTGACATAGATGAAATAAAAATTATTTGTGAGAAATTTTGAATTCATTTAAAAGTCATGTAATTATAAAAGAAAACATTTATTTTGAAAATATTCTTATAATATTTTAATGGAAGCTTATAAGGTGTTATAACGGTGGAGAATATCCACACCCACCGTATAAGTTAAAAAAACATTCTTACCTTAATTTGTCGAAAAGGTCATAAAGTACCTTGTTTGGAAAATGACGGAAATATTCCTTTCAAACCATTTTATAATGAGTCAAAAAATGGTATAAATGAATTTAATACATAGTCTAGTAAATAGTAAAAATGTTTTGAAATACATTTTTAAGAAACACATATGTGGATGATAAAGATGTCCCAGTAGATACTCACATATAAACAACCCCGGATAATAAAGAGATTGTAAAATTAACCCTTACCTTGAACTTTTCCTTGGTCGAGGGCACGTTAAACTCCTATGTAATAGTTAAATCATTGTTATTAAATTATATAAGAACCACATACATAAATATGATATCATATATGATCTTCTAATATTGCTTTGTTAATAATATTTCAGTAGTATCATCGTTTCGGGTGTTAACTGATTTGTTTTCCTTTATATGTTTTGTTACGTAAGTCATGTTTGTTATGGATAGGATGTATTTGGTTCATATACAGAATTATATTAAGTTATTAAACATTATTTTTAATCATAAATGAAAATTATTCTTGAATGGTTACGACGGGTAAATGAATCTTATCACGTTTGTGGAGACGGTAATCTGTATGTATGCACGAGCGACAATATCATTATTTTGATGGTAAAATCATATGTAACTAGATGGTATATCATATATAAAGAATATTTAACAGGTTATATTTATTATTTAAATCAATTATACTCATTATTATACCCATCCAAATAATGAAGTGTTGAATAAGAAACTACACCATGGCGTGGAGATGGTAAGTCGTACGTACGCACGTATGATGAATTTGTCATTCATAGGATGAATAAAATAATGAATATGGTTTTACCATATTTATATTAACATCAAAATATGTATAAGGTTCTGGAGTTATTATTTTGGTATGTAAACAACAAATAAATAGGAAGTGTAATAAGAAAATAACTTTGAAAGAGGGGATGAAATTATTACCTCTTCTTCAGGTGATTCCTTTTGATTTGATCAAAAGGTCTCGTTAGGTTGGATTTATGATCAAAGTAAGGCCTCTAGGTTTAAGTGAGGGTACTTGGGAGGATATTTGAGTAGGGTTTAGCTGAGAAAAATGTCTTTGGTGGTGTGATTTTGAGAGAAGGGGAAGTACCCTTTTATAAGAGAGGTGAGGGTCACTTTAGGAAAAGATTGAAATATTAATTTATTATACAATCATATTCTGTTTAAAATGGCTCAAAAAGGATTTATTTCAAAAATAAGGTGGGGTTGGGTATAAATCCTCTCAAATAATAGGTTTTAGATAGGTTTAGGTCACCATATTAACCTTATATTTTAGATTTAACTCTTAGTTAAATAGTTTAACTTTTACAATGTGTTCTTGTAATATTATAATCAATGGTTAATAAACTTACTATAAAAAGATAAAAGAACATAAAGTGGTTAATTATTGATATATATAAACTTATATAAGTCCTTTGGATGAAACTTATATTTTTAGGAATATTATATCAATTAATAATATAGTATTTGTTTTAAAAACTCATTTATGTCAATTTTGACACTATTTGGTATTTTGTTTTTGTTAAAGTCATACCAACTTTATTACTTCGATTTTTTTTATTTAATCAACCATAAAATGTCATATTAACCTAAATAATTCTTGGAATTCACAAAAAGTATCAATTTACATTTATTTTAATATTTATAATATCAATTATTTTAACCTTTCATTAATAAGGTAATTATCATATCATCATTGTGTCATAAATAAATTTAATTATTTAATATATAAAAATTATAAATAAAATACCATTATTTAGGAAATAATTTTAGATTTATAATTAATATTTATAGTCGAATTTATCTTATGTATAACCCTATATTAAAAATGTTTTAGTTAGGAAAATTTGAATTTAACACTTTTAACTCTTCTTTAAATTAAATAATAATAAATGTCCTAATCTAAAACAAGTGAACCAAAAGGATAATATTTTATTCATAAGTTTGATTTTGGTATAAATAAACTTATCCAATAGAATTATGATATGTGTTAGGGTAATAATAATATTATTTTTACCTTTAATTACTCCATTTACTTTTAACCGTGGTAAATAAAAGTTAAAAGTTACTATTCACCAAAAATTATTTTCATCTTATTGAACCACATTTTACTTAATAATATCAACCATGTCTCTTGGATTTTTGAAATTCAATTCATATAAGTGGTAATATTACGTTTTATGAAAATTTGCTAACGTGCCTAGACGGTGGGTAAAAGATGTTAAAAAAATTCAATAAAATTTTATACATCTAATTTTATTATAAAATGAATCCAATGAATTACATTGAACTAACATAGGTGTTATTTATCTATTTTTACTTAAAATAAATTTAAATAAAATAAATATTTATTTAAATAAAAAGTCGGTTTTAAAAAATAACGCAATGTTTTTCACTATTCATCAAAAATTGAAAGTTTTCAGAAAAATAACAAAAATTCACCTTAAGTTAATTTTGATATTCCAAATCCAAAAATGAAGTCTATTTTGAAAAATAAAATTTAAAAAAGTGGTTATTACTATTCATGACAGATAGTTTTATTTGTCGTGGTGTGATAGAACTTGAAGTTGTGTACAATGCAAGCTATTGCATTATTCAAAGAGAAACGTACCGTGGAAGCTTGGGGTATTACATATTTATAAAGGATATCCACTTTCACTGAAATTTTTCTTCCTTTATCCAGAAGTTCTTAGTAGAAATCTTATTAAGAATATTTCTGATGTCTTGATTCATCCGTTTAGAGGTCGACGAGGATCTTCTGAAATATTCCATTTATTTCTCATTGATGATATGATTTTATTCATAAATGAAAATAGTAACTCTATCCAAAACATTGTGATCATCTTGAATTAGTACAAAAAAAAGTTTCCAATACATTAATTTTAGAAAAATTAGTGTTTATATCTCTAATAAAGGAACATCCAGACAATACAAACTTATTTAGGAGATTCTTGGAATTTCTATTAGGATTTTTATAATGGAGTACCTAGGTTTTCGCTTATCAAATGAGAGAATATTCATCCACCATTTTTTTGGTTTTTTCAATATGATCATAGTTATAATTCTTAATTGTAAGATTAATTTTCTTTCATTTACAGGTAGGAACACTCTGGTGAATGATTTCCTTTCCCCTATTCATATTCATGTTTAGTTAGTGTTCATAGCCCCCAAAAGTGTCTTAAGGAACATAAATATTATCCATAATAGCTTCATAAGGAAATAACATTAAGAGGGTATCTATCATTGGGATAGATGGTCAAGACATTATAAATCTATTGATGTTGCGAGTATTGGCTTCAGGGGAATTGGGGAAAACATGTTATGCTTGGAGGTGAAACTGGATTGGGAGGTGACACTGAGGAACTCTCTTTAGGATACTATCATTAGAAATAAATATGATAAATCTTTAATAAAATGTATGGAAATCCCCATTGGATCTCATTTATGGAGCATCTTTCAATGTAGCACCCAATATATCATAGATAATCCTTACTATATTATTTTGTAGATGGGAATTAAATTTCTGGATGGATAGTTAGATAGGATCACCCTTATCCATCCCAGGCTGTCCTTCCCATGGCTTAACATTCAGGCATATAAATTTTCTACCCATAAATCATTAATATAGTTCTAAGTGATGAATATAATATCTTATATCATAAATATAAAATGGTAGATGAATCTGATCGATGCGCCTTCACAATATCTTCACCATGAAATTTTTTATTCTCAAATTATCATAATATATTCCATATTCTACATAGAATCAATGTTTTGTGTAGTAATATATGGTGAAAATCTCATTAAAAAAAATTCAACTTCCACATGTAGTTCCTCATAAATTAGGTTATCCATATGGATGTGAAAATTCAATGAAAATGTATTCAAATTTCTTCCAAGTGCACATGATGTGAAAATGAGAATATTGAATTTGTGTTGCATCAATTTGAGAATTTCTTCCCCATTTAACCCCTAACAGCCTTGGATGTGAAACAAGGTATTCCTCCATCTCCATGGATATTTATACTTTGATTATTAGGTTTTTGGAGTGTCATTTAGTGAAAATTGATGCTTTGGGTTGGTCCTCAATTCTACTTCCTTCCATTTTATGGAAGAGGATTTGTGTGGTTGTTCATCTATTTTTAAAGATCATGAACCCTATTTCCTGGGCATTATTTTTCATAGTGTTTAAGGTTGTTTTAGTTTTAATCAAGGTTCATGTTTGGATGAGTTTTTGTCTACAAGAATGAGGTGGGTGGTCTATAATATTTTCCCATAGTCTGGATGTATTTCATGTGTATTCCATTGTGTAAATTAGCTACCTTGCTTCATTTTCATGTCTTTTCCCAAAGAAAGTAATTTAGGAAAGAAATTTAGGTCTAATACCCTTCAAAAACCTAGTTGGGTCCATTTATGATTTGAGATTGGATTTAGGGATAACCATGGAGTATTTCAATCCATTGAAAATGATTAAATGGATTGGTTAATAGTGAAATATGAAATTTATGAGGGTAAATGTGTTATAATTGTTATTTGGTATGTTAGAATGGTTAAAGGAGTACTTGGTGTAATTATGAGGATGATTGAAATGTTTTATATGTTAATATGTGAAATTACTAGGAGGATTTTGAAATGATTTAAATGTAGTTCTTTGTATTTTGATCCAGTTTTGGTTTTTAGTGGGGGGAAAGTTTTGTTTTGTAGGGTATAATGTTACAAAAATGAGGTATTGACCTAAAATTGATTTTAAAGGGGTTCCTTATTGGTTTTCAAATTATGATTTGAAATGTGTGTGTGATTTAACCCTTGTGGATTTTCCTTGGTGGATTGTTTAAAATTAATTGAAAGGAATGAATGGTCTTTGGCCTTGTTTTGGTTTTCCAAAGAGAAAGACCCTTGTTGATGGGTAGTTTGAAAGTATTGAATGAAGTGAGTGGTTTTGTTGGGCCTATCATTATGTTTTAAGTGGTGTCATTTGAAATTAAATAAGGGGGAATGTTTAAGTGTTAAATGGTTTTAAATAACATTTAATGGATGTATTAAATAGATAATTGATGATATGGTTTTGGGTGTTGGTCATGGAGGTCCATACCATGGTAATAATGTTTTTCATGGTAGTATACATTGAGTTTTGGGTGTTAGTCATGGTGGTCTACACTAGGGTAATGATTTTGGCCATGTAAATCCACATTGAGGTTTGGGTGTTGGGCATAATACCCCACACCATGATAATGATGTTGGTCACGATGGTCCACATTATAGATTGGGATGGTTGGAAATGTCATTCCAAATCCATGATTTAAGTACATGGACTGATGATCCAAGGTACATGACTGATGAATTAATAAAAGAACACACATTTGTGGCTTAATTATTTTTACCGCTCTGGTATATGGCTTTGGATCCCCTCTTGGACGAAGTGGGTTTGGTTAATTGGGTGAAATAGTGGAATGACGAGTTTAAAAGGGATAAAGGTTAAATGTTTAATTGTATAACATGATTATTTTATGGTCTTGTTTATTTACTCCTTTATTTACCTACATACTCTGATGTTCAAACTAGATTTTTCTTTATACACCATTGGTGGTGACCTACTAATTTTTACTCACACCTTGCTTGGGCCGTCATGACAATTCGATACCCAAGAAAATGCTACTTGTTTTTGGTACAAGTTCAGGATAGGGGCCTAATTTCAAGTTTATTCGTGGGATGATGGGTTGGATCATGAGATGTCAGGACCAGGTTAGGAATTAGAGACATGTTCCTTTATTTTCATAGTTTTGTATTTGGGGTTCTTATTGTATGAATTAATAACTTGTAGAGTATACATCGCATGGTTGCATTATGTTTCACTTGGTTTATTTTTTTCCCTTTCCTAAAGTTGTTCAATTTTATTGTTTATTTTAATTTATATATATATATATATTGATATTATTTTTATTGTTGTTTTACTCTGATAAGCGGGTATAGTCTCCAAATTTCTCATCATAGACTTGTGTTTCCAGTCGAAAGCCTCTAGCACATGAGGAGGCATGCCTGAGGTCATGTGGTGCACCATATTGGGGCACCGGTCAACTGGAATCTGGGTTGGGACATTACAAAGCATATTATGTGATGGATGAATAAGATATATATTTTTTAAAAACAAGTTATATCCCATATTCTTGTGACATGAGGACTCAATTCCTTCATGTCACCACCACTCAACCATAATCTACTAATAAAAATAAACACCACTACCAAGCGGCCCTTTTCCACTTCCTATATTTGTAAAAAAGTATACATAGACCCATTGGGTGAATTTAGGGTTTGATAACAACTAAACTAGTAGGATCCCACCAAGTGTTTCATAAAAAAACTTTGTTAAATAAAACAAAGTATGGTAGTTTTTAAATAAACTATATGAAGATAATATTTCAAAATTGTCAATACAAGTATCATATATCAGTTTAGAAATGTAAAAAAGAATCCATGTAAGAAGATAAATAAAATCAAGTACCATGGGGAATCCCTAAGGAATCTAAGTTTTGTAAATATTAAATCTTCACACAACTTAGTCATCAAACCAATAAGAGTCAACTACGCATCACCACTAGTATAGTTAATCTCAAGGCCCAGAGGGAAGGGGTCACCCCAATAAGTGACTATCGATACATATCATCAAGGTGTATTACTAGTGTTGAAACATGAGTCTAATTATAGGTAGGTAATTCCATGCCTATCTGTGATTTTCTCAGCAATCCCATCAAATTCCCCAGGATACCATATACTTTTATCTCATTGAGGAGTTACTATTTCATCAAAACAATCATTTCAATGGGGTATTTTATCATAAAAAACAGATACCACACCTAAACTCGTGCCTTTAAAGTCAATTTAAACACTCAACCCAAAGGGAAATAATTTCAAAACACTTATAACATATATATCATCTTTCAAGGATCATAAAACATGATTTGAAACAATTTAATACATACTTTTGAAACAATAATGCTATTAAGGTTCATGAAACCACACTAATTTATGATTCCACCTACCATTACCAAGATAAAAAACTCCCGAATGGTGGAAGTCCACTTACTACATGAATTGGGATCCTAAAAGAGAAATAAAAAAAATTAAAAAACCAAATCCTAAACCATTAGGTTATCCTCACATTAATCCTAGGTTTTCATGACATTATGATAGAAATAAACCCATATAAAAGCTGAGGAAATAATCAAGGAATGAAAAAAGGATCACTTTCTAGAAGTCTTCTCAAAGGATCCTTGAAGAAAATCACTTAGAATCAAGGTTAAAGGAGGGGGAGGTTCATTCGATGCATGTTAATGTCCTAGTGGTAACATAATGAAGAAATGAAGGGGTTATAGGGTTAAAACATATAGGTGAAATGATGTGATTCCATATTTTTAAATGTCTAGGAAGACTACATGGTTCGGTTGAACGCTTTTATAAATATGAACCAATAGTGTGGGAAGCATTGGATACACCTCAGAATATTAATTATTTATAAAAATGGATATTGAACCTTGTTCCAACCATAAAAATCACCACTAATAAATAATTTATTATCTTTATAGTTTTTTATATGGTTAGTACTAACCATGCACCAAATGTGCGAAAGTGAATGTTCTCAATTTTCAATGTTTTTCAAAGTGCCAAAACAAAATTTAATAATTAAATCCATTAAATAATACATTTTTTAATTTTAAATGGAACCATAGGTGTGATAATTCTTCCCACCATAAAAATTTATGATCCCAAAAATTTATCTCAAAGATGAATGATTAAGAAAGAAGTGAGGCAACTACTCCCTACACAAATATTTTCACTCCCAAGTATTGTAGGGTAATTAACATGATGTAATAACACTTGGACCACTGGTATAGACTATTAGTGAGTCTACTTAATTTATGAGTCAAAAATATAAACATGTTGAACTATCACTGAGACATCGAGCTCCAACTTTGGATCTTCCCAATTCAGAACACGAGAAGGGTCCAGATTGTACATCTTCTATTGAGTAATGTGAAACTTTTCATGGTCCAATGTAAACTAAGGAGGTAAATCTAGCTGATGATAAATTTCTTTTATCCTCTTACTTATCTCAAAAGGTCTCACATACCTCAGTTAAAGATTTTCCCTCTTTTCGGAACTGATAGTGTCCTAATTAAGATGATACCATTAAGAAAACACAAGCACCCACCAAAAAATCTAAGGGATGACACCAAAGATTAGTATATGTCTTATAGAGACTCATAGTGATAAAAAAATTCAAAATAATATAATCTTTCACCATAATCTATAATATTATACTTTGTCTTATCAAGTAAATCTCACCCACTCAGTTCAATAGAGATGAGTCTAACAAGGTTTTTTTGGAAGAGATTCTTTGCCAAAGAGGCCAAGGATTATTCATTGATTAAAATTATTATAAAATTATAATAGATAATATTTTCAACATATATGATATATATATAGATAAAATCATAAGGAATATCATCCAACCAAGTAATACTCATGCCAATACCTTTATTGGAAAGGGAGTCCCAAACAAAATTCTCCTCCCAATAGACATGAGTAATGATGTGATTGATGCCTAATAGATAATTAAATAATTCTATCCATATAGTAGTAAGACTCTATGAAAGGTGAAATGTACCATTTATAATGGCTTGCATAATTTTTTTGTATAAACAATTTCAATACATAAATTATTTTTTCTTTTGGATTTAGGAAAATAAAATGCATTGATGAGTCCATGCATCTAGGCTTCAATAGATTATTACAATCCACATGAACCATAAAAACAACTAATAATTTTCTTATTATGATCATGATAAACTACACCACAACCTAAAGGTCCAGGATTCCCATTAGATGCACCATCAAAATTAATTTTGATCAAATTTTGGAATTGGGGATACCAAACAACTTCCAAACTCCCTGTTAGCGGTGTGTAGGTCCCGAAAACACCAAGCCTTCTCAGGAAAGTGAATTCATGTATTATCTTACTAAAAAAATGTGATTTTAGTACATTAGAGTCTCTAATGACAACAATTATTTTTTTAATCAATGATTGTAGGTCTAAAGGAGTATTTCCATGAATAAGTTGATTGTGGCCATGCTAGATGGTATGTATCACTTCTAGCACTTCCACTTGAAACAAATTGGATAGATTCTAGGAGAGGGATATCTCAAGAACCTATAAATTCATAGACTAAGTAACATATCATATTTTATAGAATTTGGATCATCCACTATATTTATTCATATTGTTACAGATGGTAGTTTGTGGTCATCTTTCCTTGAGATCTCATCACATCTTGGAGGACTTTCCAAAATCTGGAGGTAAACTAGGGGTCTCTATCAAATATAATAGTAAATAGATAACTATAAAAACTAAAAATACATTGAACATACAACCGACTAAGATCCACTAATTTTATGTAATCTATTATCAAAATAAAGTGATAAAATTTGGTTAGTTAATCAGTAACAATCTAGATGGAATTCTTACCCAAAGGGGTATAAGGAAAAATAATAATAAAATCCATTCATTTCTTATCCCACTTCTAGGTAGAAACCAATATGTGTTACAAAAAACTGAAGGGATTCTTGTTCTTGGCCCTAACCTACGATATGTGATGCAACATGACACAAAATCCATTATGTCCCATCTTTGACATGGACACTAGTATCATTTTCTCATGTCGCTATTCATATTAGTGATTCTAGGGTGGATGACTCACTGAGAATAATGGAAATACTAAATCATAAGATTTATCATTAAAAAAGGAACCACATGACATATCATAAATTAAGGGGTTCCTTCATATGGAATAGAACACCCTCCAATGATCTCTCAACCATTTGAGATTCACCTAAACCATTGTAATTTTCCATCACCCAAATTCTACTAGAGGATAATCTTAGCATTATAAGGTGTAAACTATATTCTAGTGGGAAACTAATATCTCTTATCCTTCATTGATTCTAAATATAACTAAGTAAAGAGGCCCATGATGTTTCATTCAACATTAGACTTGATTAAATATTGAGAAGGAAACTTTTATCTGGGTTCATCTGCAACCATATTCCCTTTTACTAGTGTATAAGAAATATCAAAGTCAAATTTTTAAAGGTAAAACATCCACCAAATTTTCCTGAGATTTATATATTCTTAGAGGATATGTAACTTAAACTATTATGGTTAGAGTAAAACAAAAATATTTCCCCAAAAGGAAATTTCACTAACACTTAAGGGTGTGCATAACCACTATAATATTGAGGTTATGGGCAGGGTAATTAAGTTTTCTAGAAACCCCATCCCTTGGGTCTGAAAATTAACACGGATGGATCCTGCATTTCAAGCATGATAAGAGGAGGGGGTGCGGTCCATGAAAACCAAGGTTCTCTCATATTTCCATTTAGTGATTTCTTTGTTCAGGTACACTA
This sequence comes from Viscum album, assembly GCA_963277665.1. Classification (NCBI taxonomy): domain Eukaryota; kingdom Viridiplantae; phylum Streptophyta; class Magnoliopsida; order Santalales; family Viscaceae; genus Viscum; species Viscum album. The sequence continues at coordinate 351,902,055 of OY728140.1, forward strand.
TCTTTAATAGGAGTCCATGGATATCCTCACTGGTCTCCAGATTTTCCACCAGAAGAACATCATTTTGGAAGTGGTGGAAATGGATTCTCTTATTCTCCATGAGTCTCTGAAAGACAATGGTAAGCCTCCATGGTCTATTTTTTACATTATCAGAAGGTGAATAGGTCTTATCAATGGCCAGATGATCATTTTTCATACCCATAGGGAAGGAAATAAGGTAGTGTAATTTCTTTCTTATTTGGCTTACCACACTATAGAAATTTATATTTTATCTTGTTTGAACTCTTTTCCCTCGAAGGAGGTGAACTTTGTTAGGGGCGATGATCTTGGCCTACACTATTTCAGGCCCCATTATAAGGTTCCTATGGTACTTTGTCTTTTCTATTCCTGAATAAATGATTATGATGATGATGATTAAGATTGAGGTTATGGGTGTGGTAATTCTTATCACGTGGTCAAAGTTTGAATGATTCGTATGATACCATGTGGTCTCCCTACTTGAGAACACAAACCAAAACCATAATTTATTTGTTGCAGTAAGAAAAATACGAGTGTCAAAATCAGATAAGTTTTCATGGTAAACTTCTGATTCAATTACTAAAAGTATTTTTTTCACTTAGAACTACATCCAAACATCAACCCCTTCCAAGTAAGATAATTATAGTGTAAATTTAACCTATAGAAATATTTTTTGAATAATTGGTAATACTATACTAAACACAAGAAGTTATAGATACCAAATACGTTCTTCATCTCTTTCTAAGAAATAACACCAAGAACCTTCTCTAGATCAATCGAAATTCCATTTTTGGAGACAAAAAATCACCAGAACATCACTTCTTCGATCCAAAAGTCACATTTTTTATCTATTCATAAAGGTGATGGTCACAGATAATTCTTTGAAAAAATATCAGGAGATAGTCATTATATTCGTCTATCTTAGAATACACCATGATATCACCCATGAACACCATGAAAAATTCATAATGATTCCAATGAAATATATGATCCATGAATTAATAGAATACTACTAGAGTGTTGGTCAACCCAAAGGATATCATAAGATACTTAAGATATCCATACCTACTATAAAACACGGGCTTAGGAATATCAGCCTCTTTCACCCATAACTCATGGTAACCTAACCAAAATTTGATCTTTTAAAAAAAACTTTCCCTCTTTAACTAATCAAATAGGACATAGATTTAGGAAAATGGATAATTAATCTTCTTATAAACCCCTTTAAACTTTTGATAATCAATATATAAGTAGAGATCCCCATCATCCTTCTTAGTAAAGAGAATCAGAGTGGCCAACCGGATACTCTAGGGTAGATGAATCCTTTATATTACAGATCATCTAGGTGGATATTAAATTCCCTAAATTATATGAGTGCCCTACGATATGAAGGAAATGAGATAAGATACATTATAAGGACCAGATCAATATAAAACTATAATTCTTGCTCTATGGGTGAACCCAAGATTTTATCCAAGGAAACATTACAAAACTCCCATACAACCAAACGAAGATCGATTCTAAAATTCTATTCATCAGCATAAACCAAGAGGGATTCCAAAATAGATAAAAAATTTCTTACTTCCATAAGTGGGATTCCTTCTCAGTTTCATCACTGATCCCAATCCCCCTGAAAAACATTAGACCCCCCATCAAAAATGTTGAAGGGAACCATTTAGTGGGAGAAATCAACATGCACCTTAAAGACAACCATCTAGTCCATGATAATTATAATGTAAAATAGATACATCTTTAGGACTAAAAAATCTCACACTAGTTACACATATAATATCAAGATAACACAAGAAGGGAACTAATTGCCTTTATCTTTCTTCTTCCTAAAAGGATCCAAGATCTACATCACATAAGGAAATAAATAAAATGGAAGATTCATCAATTACATTATACTAGTAGATATAAAATAATGATAGGAAACTATGTCAAATAAATAAGTTTTCATAGATGAAGCAATTAGAATAGTTTCTCTCATAGGTTTTTGACCCATCTGAGTCTCCACCATTATCTACTTTATTTCATGCAATTGTCTTATCTCAAAATGGATCTAAGGACTTATAATCGCTATGGGATTATTCTAATGTTGACTCTAACCATAAAATGAACTAATTTATCATTCTCTCCCATGATACAAAGAACCTTATACATTAGAGTCATTATACTTCATTGTAGATGCCTTCATATCAAAATAACTTTCACCATTTTGGGGAGCATAGATAACTTTACAAAAAAAAATTAGACGGAATAAGAACCCATATAAGTGACATTACTTTGGGGAACCTTGGAATGAAATATTCATATACATGATCTTAACACATTTTAAATATGAGAGATCCCCATTTCCCCTAACTGAAGACGGTGAATAATGATGTGGAATCCTAGATCCACTACCCCTTCCCTTTCTGGTCTCATATCAATTTTTATTCCTCTCTAAAGAGTCATAAACCCCTAAAATATGTATAGAAGGAACATTGACCAATCCTGGCATGCCTTACTGACCGTTCTCTTCCATGAAGGCCCGATCAACCAATTCAAAATATGTATTGATCTTAAGAAAGAAGATGTGAGATAAAATATTGGGTCGCGACCTCATTTATAAATGTAAGTATTTCATCTCTTCATTAGAAACTATCTCAAGAGTGAAGTGGAAAATCTTGGTGAACCATTTTTAATAATTTATAACTATTTTTTCACCTTGAATAAGGCACCTATACTCTCAAGAATTTTCTAGATACAAGGTTTCTATGTATAATAACTGAGAGAAGATAACTACAGATTACTTCCACTCCATGTTCTCATTATGCTTATCTTGAATCACTATATCCCACGATTTTTTATTGGGACTTTATATTATAAAATTGGAACACTTCACTTTAATAGTATACAAAATTTCATGAATTTAAAAGATCAACTAGGTTTTCTATAGAAAAATTCTCTAATTATTGATAATTATTTATTCCTCATAAGGATGAATGTTTGTTGAGAATAAATTATTAAACCTGGTCCATATCCCCACTTGATCTGGAATGTGTCCTGAATATGATCTAGGATAGGTCTCACTCTCTATTCCATAGGTTTAATAGTACTCAATATCACTTTAACCATAATATTTTCTATCGGGGGATTTTCTCATGAAATATTGTCTAGAAAAACCTCAGGAGTGTTCACATAATGCCTTCGAGGGGGCATGCCACAATATAAAATCAAAAAAGAAAAATGAAATGTATTAAAAGAAATAAAAAAACTCAATATAAATCACAATAATCCTATGAAAAACATTAAGAATAAAAAATCACTTATAAAAGAAAAAAACATGAAATTTGAAAATTCATAATGTGTAAGATTCAGCAACATGGTTTGGTAAACTATGCTTCAACCATGAAGGTCACACTAGAAGCCCTTCAATTGATCTATACAAATTTACCACATGGTATGCAACCCATGAAACCTAGATAATGTTTTCAATCCTTTCATTCTCAACCTGAAATGTCACAAAACTCAAGATCAAATCAAAATACATAATCAAACATATTTTCATAGACATCCAATAGTGAAATAGGGATCATTATGATGTGTGTTGGCTAGAAACTCAATCACAATCCACCCCTAATGTTTTGATGTTCTATTATCCCATCTACCAGGGCTTCTGAAACACCATAAACCAAAAATTTGGTGCTCCAATACCAATTTATCAAGAACCAACTCAGGATTCCCCAGATCCAATCACCTGAGGTGGCCCTTAGAAAGGCTAAAAGGGCATCCCTAATCCAAATGGGTTGGAAACTAGTTTTTGGAAATCAAGAATCACTTTTTTGGAATGATTTTACAAATAAAAACCAATAAAGGGATCTAAACAGAGGAACCCAAATGATTTTCCATATTTTTTTTTCAAGTCGTACTATCAAATGGATTGAACTAAAGAAATAAATAAATAATTTGAAGAAGCATAAATAATATTTAAAATGGAATTTGAACAACCATAAATGTAAATTTAAGTAATAAACATACCATAATAAAGAAGGATGTGTCAACTGCATACTTGTACAAAATTATGGAATGGGAAGCTGATTAGGAGATGCATGAATAAGATACAAAAATTGAAAAAAAATGAAAAAAATGAAAAAATGCACTACCCATATCCATGTGATATGAGGGATTATTCCCAAATTTCACCACCATAAAACCATACTCCATTAGAGAGAAGAACTATCACCATCAAGCAGCCCTTTACCTTTAAATATATCTGTAAAAAAATGACAATATACACCCATTGGGTGTATATAGGGAATGATAACAAGTTTCCCACTAGGATCCCACAAAGTGTTTCATAAAAAAACTTTTTTATACCAAACCAATAATGCTAGTTTAGAAATAAACTACATGAAAATAAGATTTCTATATTTTAAATACATGTGGTAGATATATGAATAGAAATGTAAAGTAGAAAACATGTAGGTATACTATTAAAAACTAGAACTATTGGGAAGACCTAAGGTATCTAAGGTCTGGGAAATATAGTGTCTTCACAAAAATAGGTTATTAAACCAATCATAGTACATAATGAACTACCTATAGGGTGAGTAATCTTATGTTATGGTGATAAGTGGTCACCCCAACAAGTGACTCTAATATATACCATGAATTTGTTTATGCAGTGTTCCAATGTAAGTCTATGTAGGGTGCTCCATTCCAATTTATTCTTATCTTAGTCCTAACACATAATTACTCATAATCTCATACACTTTTCTCCCTTAAAAGAGTTACTATTTCATCAATTAAATTATTTCAATGGGCGATTTTACCCAACATAATACAATTCACCCCTTCACTCACAAATTTCAAGACACATTAAAAAATCAAACCAATGGAAAATAATTTATGAACACTTATAACATGTATAAATATTTTAAAAGATCATAAAAAAACATTGAAACATTTTAAAACATAATTTGGAAATAGGAAAGTAATTAAGGTTTATGAAAAAAATAAAACATACGAAACTACCTACCTTTACTAAACTAAAAAACTTGAAAATGGTGGAAGTACACTTAGGATATGAAGAGGGATCCAAAAAGGGAAATAAAAGTCCTAAAAACCAAATATTCATACAATTAGGTTTGGTCCACATGAACCCTTGGTCTCCATGGCCTCAAGGTAGAAAGAAAAACATGGAAATAAGGATGAAAGTACCAAGGAATGAAAAAATAATTGCTTATAAGAATACTTATTGAAGGATCCTTGAAGAAAACCACAAGGAATAAAGGGAAAATAGGGGGAGTAAATTTTTAACTGTGGGATGGGTGTGGTGTTCAAGTGAGAAAAAATGAGTGGGTTTGAGGGTAAAAAAATAAAGGGGAAAAGAATCAATTTCATATTTTTAAAAATCAGGGAAGACCACATGATTTTGTAATATGGGTTTTCAAACTATGAACCAAATATATTATTGTAAATAAAAACACCTGGGAAGATGCATGGTTTGGACTCATGATTAGGAAAACTATTAAAAAACAATTCAAATTTCAACTAATAGAGAATTATTGGTTTTGAAAGGTTTGCTACATGATTGATACTAATCATGTACCCACTATGAGAAAATGCATGTTCCCTATTTTAAAATGTTTTTAAAATAAAAATTCATAGAAATTAAAGGTAAGAATAAAATAAAAATAATAATATAGTTCATAATATAATATGGCACTATGGGTGTGATGTACTCAATTTATCATTATCTCTTGAAAAGTTTGATAATACCAGATCCCACCAATTTACATAGGGTCTTTCTTAGAAACTCCTATAAAAGATGTTAAATCTACTATGGGATTCCAATTCATCACAATAAAATGATATTATTACACAATAATATCCTTTTAAAACCAAAGTATAAGTCATCATAGTTTCATTCACATTAATATCTACATATCAACTCAAACATCTTCATGATCTCCAATGTCCAGGACTTATACAATATCTATATTTTTGGTCTCTCTCATAGAAAATAATAATAAATTTTATTATTAAAGGAAATCCACTCCTTGAAAGTAAAGGTGGCATAATTTGGTGAAGCCCACGGTAATCTTATCTTACAATAGACAGATAATCATTGGGGAGTGACCTAATACTAAAATAAATAACAATAGTGTCCTATTGAGACCCCTGATAAGACAAAGTATCAACAAACCTGTTACCCTCTTTCCAAGTATGTTTAATTTGGATTCCATTTTTATGTAAGGATTTGGAAGACATGATCTGTTAAGATATAAATCATTGAGAAGCAACCTGAACTATAAGATATTTTTGGTCTTTCTCATTCAACTCAATCTTATTTTTCTTCATGATCCTCAACACCAAGAATATATATTGGGCTATTGTAGTTTTTTCCTTTCTAAAATCTTCTATTATTGTTTATTATTCATTAATTTCTTCTACCTTTGACAATAATAGGGTATGAAATAGAAGTACCTCATCAACTTCATTCTTTTTATTCTCTTATTTTTCTTCCTCAATGCACATGATCTGCTCCTAATAAAAGTTTTGAAAACTCACTTTCTTTGATACTTAAGGTCTTATATAGGAATACAATAGCAGTATCTAATCTTTATCTCTCTTCCATACATAGGACTATTAGTTGAATATGTTGAACCCCATATTTTTTTTGTTAATTTTTTTTAAAATGTTTCAATGATCATGATGCTTTCTTGGATGATTTTAGTATGTAAAGAAGAAGAATTTATTGAAATATAGTTAGAGTTCCCAATATGGTTGATAAGAAAAGATAATTTGGAGTTCTAAAGAAAAGGATTAAAGAATTATATTAAGTCTTGGAAGTGATTTGAGTTACTACAATTGGATTATTAAATATCCATTCACATGATGGAAAAGGAGTTTGAAGTATTTAAGTTACTAACAAGTTTTATATTGGATGAATAATATTCTTATGTAAAATCTTATTAACATGCTACTACTTTTAATTTCATTAGGAGAATCTTGTTTATCATATTTGATAGAGTGGAGTTTTGTAGAGTATTGATGTCTCTATGTGTTATATATCTATAAATAAATAAATGAAGTAAGATTTTTTATGTGATGTTTTATTATAAGTCTTAGGAATGAAATAAAAGATAGAGGATAAGTCATAGATTTTGGTGTGTAGGATATTTTGAGAGTTTTGAACTCGAACATTTTAAACTCCTATTTTGAGTTATAAAACATCATAATGCATGTGTACAAAAAGTGATAATTGGACAATTCTTGGACTTCATAGGACTACATGGTACTTCATAAGACTGTTAGGTAAGTCTATGAAATGGATATGTCATGGAGACTTTATAATTCTCCTTCTCTAAGTTTTAAGAGTCATATTATTTTTTTTAGAAATAATATGCCAACCTTTAGAAAGTGATAACTACTAGGATATTCCACCATGAGGTAGTGGATATACTCAACTATAATTATACTAGGTAGTAGTGAAAAATAGAGCCAATTTGGGGAAGTGAAGGAATAGAGTTCCGTCCTACAGTGTGGCATGCCATCTATGGCTGTGGAATGGGTTCAGTACCATAGGAATTATACAATAGACCCTAAGAGCATTTAGGGTGATAAATAAGTGGCCCTCCCATGGGAAAGCCTGATGTGGTACTCATGTTTAGTGGATAGTTTTACTCATTTAATAATAAACATGATGTTGAAATGATACGATGTCATTTACATCATCTTCCCCACACAAACTGTTTTATACCGTGCCTACTCCAATTTACACCATGAACTATCATTGAATTTGGGAAGATGGGGGATGTATCAAAATTTCATACACTACTACAAAACAATATTTTAACTGTGCTAAATAAAGATATTAATAGTGATAAAAAATCACTGATAATCAAAGCGCGGTTAGAAGGGGGTCCCTTTTATTAGTGCTAAAAAAGAAATGATAAAGGACCCATTTTATCAGTGCTAAAATAAAAGCATTGATAAAATTAAAAAAATAGAAAAAGAAAAAAATTAGTAAATTAAAAATAAAATTTGGACCACTTTTATCAACTCTACGAGCCCCCTTTAACAGTACTAGGTGTACCCCCACCTTTAACAAAGCTATCCCCCACCCCTTTTACAGCGCTAGTATCCCCCTTCACCCACCAACACACCCATACCTCTGCTAGGATTCGAACCCAAGACCTCTCCCTTGTGTGCATCCACCTTTACCACTCATACATCTTGTTTTGTTCTCTATTTTATGATATATCTATTTATTTATATATATACAGTTATATTTATTCATATATTAATATATATTTTTATTAATATATATATATATTTATTCATATATTAATATATATTAATATATATTAATATATATTTATTTATATTTATATCTAGTTATATTTTTTATCCATATATTTGTTCATATATTAATATATATTTATATGATTATATTTAAATACATTTATCAAATATTTTTTGTGTTTGTGTGTGTTTATAAATAAATAAATACATACATATATACAATATACATTCATATATATATATATATTATATTATATTTATGTATCTATAGATATAATTGTACATATTTTTATTTAATTACATATATTATATATTAATATTTATATACATATATTAGAATATATCAATAATATATATCAGTTTGTTAACACACACACACACACACACATTATATAGGTATATAAATATTCATATATTTTTATTTTAAATAAAACATATATTTTTTTACTTAGATATGCTTTATATTTCTATAAATATATTTTATATGTAAATATGTTTAATTATTTATTTATAAAGTACAATTTTTACGTGTTAATATATAGAAAATATGAATATATAGTTATATATTTGATTATAAATAACAATTCATTAAGAAAAATGATAAAATTTAAAATCCATAATATCAAAATTAATGTAATACCTTGGAATAAATCCAGTACCCACTGAAAAAGGGAAATAATACCCCCTTAAATGAGGTTGAAAATCCATTGAATGTTAAAAAATTTGGGTACCCCGACTAAAAACTCAGTTTTAGAGGACTTTTGGGCCTTTTTAGGGGGAAAAATGGTATAGGAGGGAGGCTCGAAGAATTGATCAGATGGATAGGAGAAAGTATAGAGGATATCCGAAAATGTAGATAAAATCTAAGTCTAAAAGTCACACCCCACATCGAATTGAGAATGTGGGGATTCACCGATATATAATTCAAGATTCGTTGAACGATTACTAGAACAAAACACAATACACACACTCGGTCTACGGGCCATACGAGCGATGTATGCACAACCTATGTGGCCAAAATCCTTAGGCCTTATACATGGACCCACATGTCTTTATCATGCACTATACAAGATTTGAACTAGGCTCTATGCGAACCATGAAGGTTGGACCTCCCATGAGGGTATACCTTTGGGTCCCCTTAAAAGTTTTAGTTGGTTCGGCTTGAAGGCTTGCACGAAAAGCCTTATTTTTTTCGAATATATATATATATATATATAACTACGAACAATGAAATATCATAATAAAGAATTAAACCATATTAATAAGTAATAATATTTTTGAAACAAAATTAGATTTAATTAGATGTTATGAAAGTGTAATTTATCAAAAAAAATGAAATATAAAATAGATAATACCCAATTACAAACAATCTCCATATTTTTAAAAATTAAAAAACATAATATTTATTAAATTTTCAAACAACTTAATAGAAAATTATTAAATCTTCAAAAAAATTCTACCCCCTTTTGAAATATAACCAAAATTATATCAATATAAAAACAATGCTTTGTTATTGTTTAACAATTCAATTTTTTAATAATTACGAATTAATTATCATTTAAACTTATTAGAAAATAGTAGTGAGATGTATAACTCTTAAAATATTAATAATTAGTTATAGTGTTCAAATAGACATTGTTATCTAATGAAAAATATTTAGAGAGTAATAATGAAATTTTAATTACAGAAGATATATACAAAACATTGAATTGATTTATCAAAAAAAATTATATTAGGAAAAATTAAGCTTCCATCATAACCAATTCAGAAACATAAATTCATATATAAAATGAATATTTCCTTTTAAACCAAAAAATCAACCACTATAAAAGTAGAAAAGTACAGTATTCAATGAAATATGAATTGAGATAGTGTTATTTTAGAAAGGAATTTTTAACTAGGAATATCTAATTACCATTAAATCACAATGATCAGTATCTAACAGAACATTTACAAAAAATAGGAAATTTAAGATTTTTACGTGTTAAGTTTAAACACAATAAAATAACAAAACACTGATACATTCAATGAAAAATAGATTTTCATGAAAAAATTAGATAAAACAAAATAATTCAAAAAGAAATAAACAATTTATTTTATTTAAAGGTTAAAAAAACAAACTCCCCATGATTTTAAGCATAAAGATATTATATTTAATAATAGATCAAAAAAAAATTATTATCAAAATTAAATAAATTTTAAAATAAAATGATTATTTAAAACAATTTGGGTGTATAAATATATTTCAGATAACAATTATGAAGAGATGAAAAATATGAAGCACACAAGATATTTAGAAGTGTATTAATGATTTCCCCAGACCAATTTTTGAAGAATTATTTCAAATAGACTAAAGAGTTTTAAGTTTTCATAATCTAATTGTTTAAACACTTATTTAAGACTTACATAATAATACATTATTTCAAATAAAAAACAAGTGGTAACTCCCCATAAATTCATGAACCTTTAGATAATAATAGAACACTAATATTAGAAAATTTTAGATTAAAGTAAACATATAATCATAATATTTAGAACTGAAGTTTTAACTATGTGAACTAAACAATTTTACATGCTAAGGATAAAGAGACAGAAATTAAAGCACATTCCTTGAATAAAAAAATTATATTTTAAAAAGATATCAAATATCTTAAATTTCAGTATATCAATTTATATTATAGTAGATATAATGCATGATTATTAAAAATAAACTTATCTGGACATGGTGACTAAGTGAGGTTCAATTGGATTTGAAACATCCTTATGGAGCCCATGCTGTCTATATACAATGTGACATTATAACTCTTTAGGAAGGCTTCCTTAAAAAAATAAATTAGATAGTTTTTATGGTACCCATAATATTTTGGCTCCAATGGGATTAGTATCAAAAGTTTTAGTATCCCACACATATTTGAGACATGTATTATAGGGTAATCTTGAAGATATATTTTTAGAAATGAATGTCTTAGTATGGACTAAAGACTGATTAAATTTTAAATAACATTTGTTTGCATAATTCCCTTTCAAATAATAATTAAATCAGGTAACATTTGAAATATTTCCATTTATTATATTAATAAAAGTAGTTCTATACATATTATGAATCTGATTGATATATCCACAATTTTTTTTAACAAATTTGGGTTTGTTTATTTCAATTATCTTATCAAACTTATCTTGGCCTCAAAAAAATATAGATAACGTTTCCTTTAGACATGTAATTTCCCTTTTAAGGTTTTAATTCTCTTTAAAAATAACTTATAGGACATCATAAGATTTTACATTTGAGCATGATATAGAATTTCTTAATTTATTATTTTGAAACAATATAAATCTTCTGTTTTGAAATTCAACAGTTTTTGAAACAACGTTTTTATCCTCATTTTATCATATATAAATTTTAATAGTTCAACATCTAAAGACTTTTTACCTTCTATATTACTTAAAAAGGAATCATTCAATTTTTTATTTTCTCCTTTAATATTATTATTTTCTCTTTGCAGTTCCCTATATAATTTAGTGATTCTCAATATATCACTTTCAATTTTTTCATTTTTCGAATTTAATTTTTTAACATCATTGTCAAAATAAGATTCATAACCAGAACCATAATTATAGTCAGAGTGCTCTTCATTTATATTAGTAGACATCAAACATAGATTAGAAGACTTTTTTTTTCTTTCAGAACCAACATCACTAGAGTCTTACTATTCTTTACAACTCTATCCAGCGTGATGAGAATTTCTTTTTTCCTTCTTGTATTTATTGTCCTTTTATTCTTATCTTGATTTAGGATAGTCTAATGTTATATTTCCCTTTTTCCTGAACTCATAAAACATTAATTAATAAGGATCATATTTACTACTTTTACCTCTTTTACTACCCTTTATGTCATCTTTTTGAAAATATCTTCTAGGAAGATTCTTAAAGCTTATATTACCCTTCATGTACTTTGTAAAGACCTGGAAATTCTGTGAATTTTTTTTCTTAAATACATGGGAATTTTACGAGTCCACGGTTTCTGATGGCACCTGATTCCGAGGACCAGTGTTCCCTGAATCAATTTCTGAAGTTTTCTTCGGGTACATTCAGTAAACGTACATGCACGTTTTTCTATATTTTGAATCAGTGCTCGGAATTGAAATCTGAGGACACCGATGAACTCGCAGTGCCGATATTCGCTTAAGGGGACCTTTAACGCAATTGCGTTTGGTCGAGAGCGGATGTTAATTTTGGGGATTCTTAATAAATTAAATAAAATTTATGTGATACATAATTTTATTTTAGGTGGTGGTTATTTCCTTCAAAGGGAAGTTGGAGGTGGGGCCCACACCCCACATAACTTCCCATGAGAGGATATTTTGTGGTGGGGCCCACAAAAACTCAAACCCCTAAACTTCCCCTTAAAATCTCCATTAACACCCCTTAATTAATTTGACACCTCCCCTCTTTAATTTGGGTGAACTCTCCACCACCTTTCCATTAATTGTGCCAACAAATTTAATTAATGTCTTCATTAATTAATTTGAGTGTTTGAATTCATTTGAAATGCATGACAACTTTAAAATAATAGGGAAAGCCTATTATTTTATTTTTTTGGGTGGGAAATCCTTTGGTGGAACTTTGGAGAATTAGGGAGAAAGCGTTCTTCCCACAAAGAATGTGAAGAACATCTTTCCGTCAATGAAGAACGCTCCTGATGATACCGTTTCCGATCATCGTCCAAGCCACAAGAGGAGGAGCCGCCCACGAGGAATGCCGATGATGCTTCATCCTCGGATGTTTCCTGACATCAATGAAGCGACGTCCTTATTCTGTGAATTCATCGTTGAGCACCGATTACGAGGTAGAGGTGTGTGTTGTTTTGAGCAGTGTTGAATTTCTTCCTTCCATGTTGGATGATTTCTCCTAAACCGCTTGCTATCAAACTAATGTGGAAGAACCGGGCCAAACTAACACGGTCTGATTCCTTCGCCATTCTTGTGACTCTGTGGCATTCTTCGACCGTTCTTCGAGCGGGTAAATTTGAAACGTGTTTTTGGAGCCGATCGGAGGCCCAGAAACACCAAAAACGACTTCGGGACATCGGGGCGACCTAGAAGTGGAAGTTTCGTAGCGAATGGACCATCAGAATGAAGAAAAGACACCTCGGGAGGCGCACTGGACAGAGGCTTCATTTATGGAAAATTCCAGAATACACGACGTGTACTTCTGAAGCACACGCTGTGTAGTACAGATGCTCTGTAGCTATAGTTTCGAGTGCCAGATGGGTGTCACACGACATGTGACTCCGGTCACACGGCATGTACTATCTTCATTGCATGGAAGAAGTGGCTTCGTGAAGACTCGGAGTGTATTCCGGGAATACATAGACACAGGGTGGAGTGTACGAGCATGTAATTCACCACACGAACAGTCATGGCCAGTGGCACGGCCTACCCCGTGTACCAGTTACTTGGACACACCATGTAGTCCTTACCACACACTGTGTACTTACCTTTGTGGCCATATACAGGCACATGGCCAATATACACGGAGCCATCCCTAGACTCTTGGACACGACGTGTAATCCTTACCACACACCATGTACCTACTTTATTTTCTACATGACCAACCTTATGACATGGGCCGTTATACACGGGCAGTACCCGGGGTCTGATGACACGGCGTGTACCGCTTAACTACACGCCGTGTACTTTTTGGGAAATGGTTTAGTCATCTTGTCCTCTGTAACTGGTCACATTTTGTTTGAGATAGCCCTTTTATGACGTGGTGGTCCTTTGAGATACTTCCACATGAGACCTCGTGACACATGGAGTATCGACCAGTAGCTCGTGGAGTGGATCCTCCCGAAGATGAGCAGATAGTGTGCGGAAACGCTAGAGCTGGCTACGACCACTACTGTACCGGAATCCTATGTGGGTTCGACAACAATGACTACTGTACCGGAATCCTCCGTGGGTTCGACAGCGATGACTACTGTTCCTGTATCCTGTGTGGGTCCGATAGTTCTAACTTATGTTCCTATATCCTATGTGGGTCCGATAGAATAGCTGGTCCTGTATCCTGTGGGGGTCCGACAGCTTAGCTGGTCTTGTATCCTGTGTGGGTCTGACAACTTAGATGAATCAGTGACTACATCTGATCATCTCTACCCCTCTTCGTGATTTTTATACCTGTGTGAGCTGAGTCTTGTCTTTCAATAATTATCATCGATGTGATTGACCTTACTTCCTGTGTGGTCTGGGTTGTGATTGGGCTTGAGAGTTAGAGCCGGGCTGTGAATGATAACTTAGGTATATGTATGGGAATATACCTAAGTAGGGTTGGTTGATAATTTGTGATTGTATCTTTCTTATGTGTTTTATCCTTTGTGGGTTTTGTGAGACCTTGAGGGTCTCGGGGTCCCTACTAAGTATCATTATACTCACCCTTGCACGGGCTATGCCCACAACTCATTGTGTTGGATGTAGACGACAGACAACGCTGACCGAGGCAGAGTGTACGAGGACTGGATGGTACCCGGAGGTGGACCTCACTCCGAGTCGGTACCCGGAGGAGACGGATGGATGTGGAGCACTGAGGAGGATATCTGTACCTACCCTTTAAGTAGGATCTATGGTGGACGATCTAGGAGCTGGTAGGCACCTTCCAGCTATTTGTATTTTTAGTTTTACCTGTTTTTCCTTTCCTTGTACTTTACTATTGGGCTTGTATTTCTGGACCTTGTACTTTCCAGCACTTTTTCTGTATTTATTTTTTACTTAGACTTTACTTCTGCTTGTACTCTGGTTGTGTTTTTTTGCATTTATAAAGTCAATACCTTCCCAGTTTAGGGATTTACGCCTTTGGTTCTAGTCGCCAGCCCCTAGCCTATGGAAGGCGGGCTTGGGGTAGTTATGACACGGGCCCTGGGGGACGGGTTGTGACCAATTGGCATCAGAGGAGTCGGTTATACTGCATAACTTGGACTCTTATTCTTTTAATGGAAATAGTGATAAGTGTTTTGGGTGTGGTTATCAGTTTAGGGAAACTGGTGTTGGTGCGGCGACCGACGTATCCATACACAAGACTCTGACTTATGATTTCCGACTCAGTGCACGAAAACACTGATTGCGTGTGTGTTTTCCTTTGAAAATTTTTCTTTATGATTACTTTGTGTCAGCTCACCAGGTATAATGTTTTGACCGTGGCACACCTGTTTCTTTTTAGGATGGCCCCATGAAGGCATCCATCTAGTGTTTCGAGTTTCATATGAGATGGTAGCCCACCGAGCGACGAGGCCTCGGTGCAGGGCCCCATCACAGCGGAGGTACCAGCGGTACCACTACCCACTGGCCACCAATACCACCAGCTCCAGCGATAGAGAGTGCACGCCGCCTGAGTGCGTTTCATGATTTTTAGTGCCAGAGGCCACTCATGTTCCGGGGAGAGATGGACCCATAGGCAGCTGAGGACTGGATGGAGGCTGTCGTGAGAGTTTTCAGATTGGTAGGGACACCAGTCGACCTCATGGTGATCATTGTCGCGAGTCTCCTGCATGAAGCAAAAGGAATATGGTGGAGTCTGATTCTCCAGGTGCATGATGAGGCATCACTACTCTGGGTAGACTTCGAGAGTCTCTTCCACTCAGAGTTTGTTCCAGCCACCTTTCATGCGGTGTAGATTCAGATGTTACTTCATCTACAGCAGGGCAGCATGACAGTAGCTCAGTACTCAGTGAGGTTCACTAACCTCTCACGGTACTCCATAGATATGGTATGAGACCCATTCTTCAGGGACCGTACCTTTGAGCAGGGACTCAGACATGAGATCAGGGCTTTGATGATCTCCCTCAGCATTCCGATGCAGGAGGAGGTTATGGAGCGAGCCCTTCTTGTGGAGAGCTTTCTTGCTGAGCCGACACCAGCAGCGAGACCCACCACAGGGCGACATGTAGAAGAGTCTACTGCAGCCAGCATTAGACAGTTGTCGCAGAGGTCCAAGCGGACCAGGACATCAGGTGGGCGACCCCAGGATACAGGTTCGGTTGTGCGGGGAAAACGAGACAGAGCCAGCTATACGAGGAGCAGGCAGTGCTTTGCATGCAGCGGGCAGGGCCACATGGCTCGTGACTGCCCGACCTGCTATGCAAATGAGTAGAAAACAGTAGAGGGACCTCCCAGATAGAGGCAGAGGTTCGAACGCGGTGGTCCGTAGTGAGCAGGCGGACGTGGAAGAGGAGCTGACCGAGCAGTGGGTGGTGGACGATGTTTTGAGGCTCTGCCACCACCACCACCAGGAGGTCCACCCCGACCAAAGGGAGCTGGAAGACAGGGGTGGGCTCAGCTCTAGGCAGTCTAAGCCTACGACCAAGGTGCACCTGAGATGATTCAAGGTACTATCTATGTCTACTCCACCCTTTCTGTAATTCTTATAGACATAAGTGTGAGTCATTGTTTTATTTCCACTGCCCTTTTTCGGAGCTCAGAGATTCCGATAGAGCCGTTGTCTTGATACTTATAGCTATAGACTTCTACGGGAGCATACTCGATGATTACGCACTGGTTCAGGCAGCGTGATCTTACTCTAGGAGGCGAGACCTTTGGCTGGGATCTTCTTGTAGCAGCGTCGAGGCCTTACGACATCATCTTGGGTATGGACTGGTTATCCACAGTTCATGCTCAGATTGACTGTATTTGGTGCAAAGTGCGGTGTATCTGCACGGATGGGACCAGGTTCACCTTCACTGGTGAGAAGGGAGACTTTTCAGCGTAGGATGTACTTACACAGAGGAGGGGGCAACCGATCAAACATCAGTTGGCTAGTCTCATCCTCGGAGCAGTTGATGTTCAGAGTCCGAGTTTTCCTGTTTTGGTGGATCAGTACACGGATGTTTTTCCTGGCAATGTTCCAGGACTACCTCCTCATATATAGGTAGACTTCTACATTGACCTGTACCCTGGGACAACACCGATATCTACTACAAAATATCGGATGGCTCCCACCGAGCTTCGTGAGCTGCAGGTACAGCTGGAGGACTTGCAGGGGAAGGGATTTATCCGACCCAGTGTTTCACCCTGGTCATCACCGATTTTGTTTGCCAAGAAGACAAATAGGATCTTGCGACTGTGTGTCGAATATCGTATCCTGAATCAGGTGAACGTGAAGAACAAGTACCCACTTCTGAGGATTAACGACCTCTATGATCAGCTCAAGGGAGCACGATGGTTCTCGAAGGTAGACCTCAGGTCAGGCTATCACCAGCTCAGAGTTCGAGATGAGGATGTGCAGAAGATGACCTTCAGGTTTCGGTATGGCCACTACGAGTTCTTGGTTATGCCCTTCGGTGTAACCAATGCACCAGCAGTGTTCATGAGTCTCATGAATAGGATCTTCCATACTTACCTTTATTGTTTTGTCATAGTCTTCATCGACGACATACTAATTTACTCAACTACTGAGGAGGAGAACGCCTACCATTTACAGGTAGTACTGGACACACTCCGAGAGCACCAGCTTTATGGTAAGCTCTCGAAGTTCTAGTTATGGATTCAAGAGGTTCACTTCTTGGGACACGTCCTCTCGGAGGCTGTAGTTGCAGTGGATCCAATGAAGATTGAGGAAGTGCTTACTTAGGAGCCACCTAGGAGTGTGACAAAGGTGGGGAGTTTCCTGGGACTGGCGGGGTGCTATCAGAGATTTGTGCTAGACTTATCCAGAGTTGTAGCACTGATTTCATCTTTGAAGAATAAGGGGAAACCCTTCATGTGGTTAGAGAGATTCCAACAGAGATTTAAGGAGCTGAGGCAGATATTGACCAGTGCGCCCATCTTGAGGCTACCAGAGGAGGGCGTAGGGTACGTAGTTTACTATGGAACATCAGGGACCGGACTTGGGTGTGTCTTGATGAAGGAGTGAGTAGTGATCGCGTATGGTTCACAACAGTTTAGACAGCACGAGCAGAACTATGCTACCCATGACCTGGAGTTAGCAGCAGTGGTCTTCACCTTGAAGATGTGAAGACACTATCTGATGAGCGAATGTTTTACAGTCTACTCTGACCAACAGAGTCTCAGGTACATCTTCTCGCAGAAGGACCGGAACCTGAGACAGAAGCGATGGCTCGAGTTCTTCCAGGACTATGACTTTGAGATAGTCTATACTCCTAGGAAGGGGAACGTTGTAGCAGATGCTCTTAGTAGGATATCAGGCATTCAGCGGCTATGAGAGGTGACGAAGCAGCTATCCACGTCGGAGATATCTTTTGTGGATAGGGATAGATCAGCCTTTCTATAGTCTCTCACAGTCACTCCCCCACTTCTTCAGTGAGTCAGAGAGGCACAACATGAGGATGTTGACTGCGAGACACGACATGCTCATATATCCTTAGGGATGGCACCCGAAGGATTTTTTGAAGGTGGGGAGAATATCATTCTCTTAAAAGGACGTACTATGGTACCAGTTGCACTTCAGGAGGAATTGTTGAAGGAGTTTCACACTTCCCCACTAGCGGTACATCCAAGAGTGGCGAAGATGTACTAGGACCTTCGACACTGGTGGCCGGGTATGAAGAAGGCTGTAGCAGAGTTCGTTTCACGATGCCTCACTTGTCAGCAAGTGAAGGCGGAGCTCCACGTACCAGCAGGTTTGGTTCATCCCTTAGAGGTTCTGGAGTGGAAGTGGGATGTGATATCCATGGAATTCGTGACGGGTCTTCCATGAACATCCAGGAGTCATGAATCGATTTGGGTGATCGTCGACTGACTCACCAAGTCGGCCCACTTCCTACCAATTAGAGAGAAGGTATTAGTAGAGATCTTGGGATGCCTCTATGTTCAGGAGATATTACAGCTTCATGGTGTTCCATTGATGATCGTCTCCGATCGGGATTCTCGTTTCACTTCTCGGCTTTGGAAGGGGTTGCAGGAGGCTTTCAGGATATAGCTTTGCTTGAGCACTGCCTTCCATCCTCAAATGGATGGTCAGACTAAGAGGACCATTCAGACTCTCGTGGATATGCTCCGTGCATGTGTCCTAGACTTTGGTCGCAGTTGGTAGGATCACTTACCCTTGTTGGAGTCTGTGTACAACAATAGCTACCACTCCACCATTGGGATGTCACCTTACGAGGAACTGTACGACCGACCTTGAAGATCACCTTTGTGCTGGACTGACCCAGGGGAGTCAGCACTTGTAGGACCAGAGATGGTTCAGGCTAAGACGGAGAAGGTGCAGATCATCCAGGAGTGGATGAAGACTACACAGAGCATACATAAGTCCTATGCATATAGGAGATGGAGGCCACTGGAGTTCGAGGATGGCGACCACATATTCTTACGGGTCTCACCTCGACGAGGTCTACATAGATTTGGTTGAGGCGGCAAGTTATCTCCGTGATTCATTGGACCATTCCAGGTCCTCAACAGAGTAGGCGAGGTGTCTTACCACCTGGACCTTCAACCTCAGTTGCACCGAGTGCACGACGTCTTCCACGTATCTCAGCTGAGGAGATACGTGCACGACCCATCCCAAATCATCGATATTGGGGAGATGGACATCGATGATGGGGTGACATTCACGGAGGTCCCAGTGGAGATCTAGGATTGATAGGATCATGTCCTATGAGGATGGTCGATTCCCCGGTGCACATTAGCTAGTGGCACGAAAACCTCTAGGAGAGCACATGGGAGCAAGAGGCTCATATGCGTGCTCAGTACCCCCATTTTCCCCTAGTGTGTGTTATAGCTTACGGAGATGTAAATCACTAAGGTGGGGAGAATGTAAAGACCCATAAATTCTGTGGAATTTTTTTTCTTAAATACATTTGAATTTTACGAGTCCGTGGTTTCAAACGACACCTGATTCCGAGGCCCGGTGTGCCCGGAATCAATTTATGAAGTTTTGTTCGGGTACGTTCAGTAAACGTACGTGCGAGTTTTTCTATATTTTGATCTGGTGCTCATAATTGAAATCCGAGGACACCGATGAACTCGCAACATCAGTATTCACTTAAGGGGACCTTTACCGCAGTTGCGTTTGGTTGAGAGTGGAAGTTAATTTTGGGGATTCTTAATAAATTAAATAAAATTTATGTGATACATAATTTTATTTTAAGTGGTGGTTATTTCCTCCAAAGGGAAGTTGGAGGTGGGGCCCACACCCCACATAACTTCCCATGAGAGGATATTGTTTGGTGGGGCCCACATGAACTCAAACCCCTCAACTTCCCCTTAAACTTCCCATTAACTCCCCTTAATTAATTTGACACTTCCCCTCTTTAATTTGGGTGAACTCTCCACCTACCTTTCCATTAATAGTGCCAACACATTTAATTAATGTCTTCATTAATTAATTTAAGTGTTTGAATTCATTTGAAATGCTTGGAAACTTTAAAATATTTGGGAAATCCTATTATTTATTTTGTTCGGTGGGAAATCCTTTGGTGGAACTTTGGGGAATTAGGGAGAAAGCGTTCTTCCCACGAAGAACGCAAAGAACATATTTCTTCCAATGAAGAACACTCCCGATGATACTGTCTTCGATATTCGTCCAAGCCACAAGAGGAGGAGCCGACCGTGAGGAACGTCGAGGACGCTTCATCCTTGGACGTTTCCGGACGTCAACGAAGCGACGTCCTTCTTCTGTGACTTCATCGTTGGGCACCAATTATGAGGTAGGGGTGTGTTTTATTTTGAGCAGCGTTGAATTTCTTCCTTCCATGTTGGATGATTTCTCCTAAACAGCTTGCTATCAAACTAATGTGGAAGAACCAAGCCAAACTAACACGGTCCGATTCCTCCACTGTTCTTGTCATTGTGTGGCGTTCTTTGAATGTTCTTCGAGCGGGTAAATTCAAAACGCGTTTTCAGAGCCGATCAGAGGCTTGGAAACACCAGAAACGAATTTGGGATATCAGGGCGACCTAGAAGCAGAAGTTTCGTAGCGAACGGACCATCAGAATGAAGAACAGACACCTCGGGAGGCGCGCTGGCCAGAGGCGTCGTTTCTGGAAAATTCCAGAATACACGGCGTGTACTTCTGAAGCAAACGCCCTGTAGTAAAGACGCTCTATAGCTATAGTTTCGGGTTCTAGACGGGTGTCACATGGCATGTGACTCCGGTAACATGGAGTGTACTATCTTCATTGCATGGTAGGAGAGGCTTCACGAAGACTCGACGTGTATTTCGGGAATACACGGACACAGGGCGGAGTGCACGAGCATGTACTTCACCACACAGCCAGGCATGGCTAGTGGCACAACCTACCCCATGTAAGAGTTACTTGGACACGTCATGTAATCCTTACCACACGGAGTGTACTTACCTTTTAGGCCGTATAGGGGCACATGGCCAGTATACACAGAGCTTCCCCTAGACTCTTGGACACGACATGCAATCCTTACCACACACCGTGTACCTAATTTTCTTTTCTACACGAACATCCTTACAACACGGACCGTTATACAAGGGAAGTACCCGAGGTATGATGAAACGGCGTGTACCGCTTACCTACATGCCGTGTACTTTTTGGGAAATGGTTTGGTCATCTTGTACTCTGTAATTTGGTCACATTTTTTTTGGGAAAGCCCCTTATGATGTGGTTGTCCTTTAAGATACTTCCACGTGAGTCCTCATGAAACTTGGAGTATCGACACGTAGCTCGTGGAGCGGATCCTCCCGGAGATGAGAAGACAGTGTGCGGAAACCCTAGAGCTGGCTACAGCGACTACTGTACTAGAATCCTATGTGGGTTTGACAGAAAAGACTACTGTATCGAAATCCTCCGTGTGTTCGACAGTGATGACTAATGTTCCTGTATCCTGTGTGGGTCCGATAGTTCTGACTTCTATTCCTGTATCCTATGTGGGTCTAACAGAATAGATGGTTCTGTATCCTATGTGGGTCTGACAGCTTAGCTGGTCCTGTATCCTGTGTGGGTCCGACAACATAGATGAATCAGTGACTACATCTAATCATCTCTACCCCTCTTCGTGAGTTGTATACCTATGTGAGCTGAGTCTTGTCTTTCAATCATTATCATCAATGTGATTGACCTTAATTCCTGTGTGGACTGGGTTGTGATTGGGCTCGAGAGTTAGAGCCTGGCTGTGAATGATAACTTAGGTATATGTATGGGCATATACCTAAGTAGGGTTGGTTGATATTTCATGATTGTATCTTTCTTCTGTAGTTTATCTTTTGTGGATTCTGTGAGACCTTGAGGGTCTCGGGGTCCCTATTGAGTATCGTTATACTCACGCCTGCACGGGCTATGCCCACACCTCATTGTGTTGGATGTAGACGACAGACAATGCTGACCGAGGCAGAGTGTATGAGGACTGGACAGTACCTGGAGGTGGACCTCACGACGAGTCGGTACCCGGAGGAGACAGAAGGATGTGGAGCACTGAGGAGGGTATCTGTACCTACCCTTTAGGTAGAATCTATGGTGGACGATCCAGGAGATGCTAGGCATCTTCTAGCTATTTGTATTTTTAGTTGTACCTGTTTGTCATTTCCTTGTAATTTATTGTTGGGCTTGTATTTCTGGCCCTTGTACTTTCCAAAACTTCTTATGTATTCAGTTTTTACTTAGATTTTACTTCCGATTGTACTCTGGTTGTGTTTTTTTGCAGTTATAAAGGCAATGCCTTCCCAGTTTAGGGATTTATGCCTTTGGTTCTAGTCGCCAGCCCCTGGCCTATGGAAGGTGGGCTTGGGGTAGTTACGACACGGGCCCTGGGGGATGGGTCATGACATACTTGTACACACCTTTGTGAAATTTGAAATTTCATCTTTCTCACTTTTCTATACGTTAGAATCATAAGGATTAGAAATAACATTTATATTTTATTTAAATACTATTCCTTTCATTTTATCATGGTTATCAACATTATCCTTCTTCATTTCTAACTCGTATTGAAGAAGTGATGCTATTAACTTATCCATATAATTAATATTAAAATCCTTACTTCAAAAGAAACTTTATTTGAATGCCATCTCTTGGGTAGAGATCAAAGTAGTCTTTCAATGAGAGCTTCATTCTTCATGGTCTCTCTAAGAGAAACCATGTTGTTGACAATTTTGGTGAATCCATTGTGCATATCATTTATAATTACTTGATTAGTAATCCTAAATTCTTGAAATGTATTTCTATGTATAACTAGATTGGTTCTTTGAAACTTTTTAGTTCCTTGATGAGTGACATTTAAAGTCCTCCAAATTCCAGAAGTAGTTTTACAGGATAAAATATTACTATACTTATTTATACTTAAATATAAATATAATTATTTCATAACTTTGTAATTTAAAACACATTTTTAAGTATCATTACTAATAATATTTTCTAAATAAACTTCAGGCAATTTATATGGTTTTAGCATTATAGCCTAATAATCAAGACCTATATTTTTAAGAAATTCCTCTATTCTATCTTTCCAGTACACATAGTCACTTTAATTAAAGTGAGGTGGTCTGATGGGATTCAACATCTTGAATTCCTGATTATCCATAAAAAACAATGGATCTTTACATTAGACTTTTATGTCTAGGATAATGGTTAATATAGAAATAGATAATGAAAAAATTTAAAATAAATCCTCTAAAAGGAACCACACTCTGATACCAATTGTTAGGTACCTTGGTATGGTAGTAGTGATTATGGGTGAATAGTCCATTTTGATTTATTATTAAAAATACTAATTTATTTGAGTTATAACCATGTTAAAAGTTACACAATAAATAAAACAGTTAACACATGATGTTTTTATAGAGGTTTAGATCACCAGGATATTAGTCCTCTCTTCAATATTCTATACTCCTTGAGGAGACTAATATTCACTAAATCCTTACTTTTTAATGGGAGTGATAACCCATTTACATTATAATACAAATGTACCTTTTTCACACCTAGTGGTATAACCCCTGACTTTTGTTGGATTCACAATCTGCCTTCCTTTTGTCTAGGAGGAACAACCCGATCTTCTTTTTAGAAGGAAGGAATAACCAAACCTTCCTTTTATATGGGATGAATATCCCAATGAAACATTTTGGAATAGAAAATATTAAACCAAAAATATAGAGGAAAAATTGGTAATAGGAAGAATTAAAAAATAGAAATAATAGAAAACAAATGAAACAATATCTGAGCATATGATAATGAAATTTAGTTTAGTTCTTGTTCTTAGATCACATCAGGGGTGGAAGATGAAAGCGATGAAGATATTTGTTGATCATAACAGAATAATATAAGTTGAATAAGTTTCTTGATAAATTTTGAGAGAAATAGGAGATAAATTATTACATCCTTGTTGAACCAACCATCTTCACTGGTTCATGTGTTTTTATTCTCGAATCAATATCCTAAAACATTAAAATAAT
This sequence comes from Viscum album, assembly GCA_963277665.1. Classification (NCBI taxonomy): domain Eukaryota; kingdom Viridiplantae; phylum Streptophyta; class Magnoliopsida; order Santalales; family Viscaceae; genus Viscum; species Viscum album. The sequence goes on from OY728140.1 coordinate 351,926,730, forward strand.
ATCTATAGGATCATGTCTGATTCCAATGTCTACATGACACTTGTTAGTGTTTAATAAAAAATATAATTGTTACCTTATTTTATTTAAGACATGATGAAAACAAAACAAAACCATACTAATATTTATTTACGAAATATTAATAGTAATATTTAATATATTAAAAATAATAATTCAAATAAAAATAAAAACTGAAAAATAATTGAAATAACAAAAATAATTCTGCAAGTTATACATGCACCGGAAACAAATGAAAAATAAGAAATCATATGAAAAACAATCTACATGAGAAAATGTCACTAAAAATTGATGTAATTATAGTTTAAAATAACTTTTAAATTATATTTTACCAAAAAAAGATAATAATTTGAAAATTGTATTTATTTTAACAACATTGACTAAAATTGAGAAAATAAAAATTTTGGAATTTTTTTAACTAATGGTGGCTCATGAATCACCGTTGATAACAGAGAGTGGTAAGACATTACCTACCATTAGAAATTTAAAACATTGGAAAAATAGAGTATTGTCAACCATTTCATTTTTAACAAAAAATAAAACGATTTAAACAAAACCAAAAGAAATTCCATGCATCTTAGGGCTAAATGGATTCATGAGAACAATAAAAAATTACATACTGTTGGATGTCCAATGGTAAGTAAATTACCTATGGTTGGGTTCCAACGGAGAGTCAGGGATAAACACCATAATTTATTTAAAGATGAAGAAAATTACTACTATTTATCAAATACACATTAAATATTAAAAATCAAACAAAATTAATTCAAATAAAAGATACTTCCATACTTCAACTCTAAAGAACTCGACCCCAGTAGCTCAGAGCTGGTACCTTACTTTGATACATTAGAATAGATACAAGACACAAATCCCAAATTACCAATCCATTTAGCAGTTTTGGAATCTATATTATATACATGAACATTAAATTTCATCTTGAAATGAAAACAATATAGCAAATCTATTGGAAACACTCATAAACTCCTAGTTTTTTTTCCTATAAATCATTCATTATATACATCTTCACATCATGGGGAAAAATAAAATATAAGAAATGGGTGAGCTCAGATACTTAGTAAGGGTAGGTAAAAATGTGGAAGCTAATATAAATAGTAAGGCATGGTGAATGACTAATAACACATGCCATTAGAACATAAAATTGAGCATAATATGGAAAGAATAAAAGCTGAGTAATTAATGCCATAAAAATAATCACAAGAGAATGAAGCTTAACCATGAATATTTTACTAGTAAAATATTCACATGGATAATAAATTAATAATCATAATGAGGGAATTCATATGTCTAACATCATAAACATACCATCGAGGCCTCGACCAAGACACCTAAAAATAAATGGTTAAGGCCTAAAAAAAATCCATTTTTGTTTTGTCTCATGTAACGCTCCGAATCCAGAAGCCCAGATTCGACGCATTATTACGTATCATTGGCATGATAACAAAATATCAAGTCTTGAAAGACCTATTAGTTTAGTATCCTTGGAAGTACTAGATACATTCATAAGGTTTACATTACAACATAAAATGGAAAACTACAACAACATTGTCTCCATAGACAACACTAAGATCCTATATACTATCCCTGTAGGTTAGTCATGATATACTTATTTGCATCCTGAGAAAAATAAAACATAGAAAGGGCTGAGCTCAGATTCTCAATAAGGATAACAATATAGCGAAAATTTTCATAAATAAGCCTAAACATTTAAGGCAATGCATAAGACTAAAACAAAAGCCTTTTAAACTTGAACTTCAACATAATATGGCAAAGATAAAATCAAATAATTCCATTTACTTATTCACATGGATATTCTACTAGTCGAATAATCACATGAAATATCAATAGCCACTTTCATAATAATGGAATGCATAATGCCAGACTTCATAACCACATAGTCAAGGCCTTGTGCCAAGACTACAAATAATATTTTGTCAAGGCCTTGTGCCAAGACACTATTTTGTCTTATGTGACCTAATGATGCATCGAGGAGCCATATCTGGCTCCACCCATCACTTACTAAGCCCAATGCATTCCTCAAATGAAAAGGTTTAAACATAACATGAACATTCGTATTAAAACTAGAATACGAAATGTCAATACCTTATCCATAAACCATGAATGGTATGAAATAACACATCCACAGTCAAACATATCACAAAACCTTTAATACAATGTAGAAGTTTTGTATAATAAATCAACTTCAAATAAGCTTAAAATCTATCAAAGGATGTTGACATAGATGAAATCAAATCCTTTTTTAGAGAAATATCTTTTTTATATTTTGAAATAATTTAAAAGTCATATAATTATAAAATAAAACATTTCTTTGTGAAAATATTCTCATAAGCTTGTAAGGGAAGCTTCGAGGATGTTATAATGGTAGAAAATAGCCGCACCCGCCATATAAGTTAAAAAAACATTCTTACCTTAAATTTGTCAAAAAGGTAAAAAAATACCTTGTTTGGAAAATGACGGAAATATTCCTTTCAAAAACATATAAGGTCAAATAAGGGTATAAATGACTTTATCCCATTGTCTATTAAATAGTAAAAATGTTTTTGAAATACATTTTTAAGAAACATGGATGTGGATGATAAAGAGATCCCAGTAGATAATTACGTATAAACAACCTCGGATAATGACGAGATTGTAGAATTAACCCTTACCCTGTACTTTTCCTTGGTCATGGGTACATTAACCTCCTGTATAATGGTGAAATCATTGTTATTAAATTATACAATAACCATATACATTAATATGATATCATATATGATCTTCTAATATTGCTTTGTTAAAGATATTTTAGTATTATCGTCGTTTTGGGTGTTAACTGATTCTTTCTCCTTTATATGCTTGGTTACGTAAGCCATGTTTGTTATGAATATGATATATATTATTTATATACAGAATGATATTATGTCTTTAAACATTATTTTTAACCATCAATTGGAAATTAGTCTTGAATGGATATGATGGGGAATGAATCTCATCACGTTCGTGGAGACGGTAATCCGTACGTACGTACGAGCAACAATATCATTCTTTTGATATTAAAATAATATTTAATTGGATGGTATATAATATATAAAGAATAATTATCATGTTATATTTATTATTTACATCAATTATACATCAATATTATACCCATCCAAATAATAATGTATTGAATAACAACTACACCACGACGTGGAGACGGTAAGCCGTACGTATGCACGTATGGTGACATGTCATTCAAAGGATGGATAGAATAATGAATATGGTTGTACCATATTTATAATAACATCAAAATATATAGAATATAATGGAGTTATTATTTTAGAACGGAAACAACAAGGAAAGAAGAAGTGGAAGAAGAAAAGAATTTGAAAGAGGTGATGAAATATTTACCTCTTCTTCGGGTTCTTCCTTTTGATTTGATCAAAAGGGCTCCTTAGGTAAGATTTATAACTAAAGGAAGGCCTATAGGATGAAAGGAGTAAATTTGAGAGGATATTTGGGTAGGGTTTGGCCAAGCCAAATGGATTTGAAGTTTTGAAACTGAGAGAAGGGCGAGTGCCCTTTTATAAGAGAGGTGAGGGTCACTTTAGGAAAAGCTTGAAATATTATTTTATAATAAAATCATTTTAGGTTTATAATGACTCAAAAATGATTTATTTCGAGGATATGGTGGGGATGGGTCTAAAAACACTCAAAAAATATGTTTTAGACAGGTTTGTGTCACTACATTAACCTTATCGTTTAGATTTAACTCTTAGTTAATTAGTTTGACATTTACCATGTCTCTTTGTATTTTTATATTATATGGTTAATAAAATTACTATAAACTTCCAATAAAAACTCAAGTGGTTCATTAACGACATATATAATAATATTTAAGTGCTTTGGATGAACCTTAGAGTTTTAGGAATAGAATATCAATTAATAATATAATATTTGTTTTAAAAACTCTTTCATGTCAATTTTGACACTACTTGGTATTTTGTTTTTGTTAAATTCATAACAACATTATTACTTCGAAACAAATATTTTAATCAACCCTAACATTTAATATTAATCTATAAAATTATTGGAATTCATTAAAAGTCTCAAATTAGAATTATTTGGATATTTATAATATCAATTATTTTAATCTTTCATTAATAAGGTAATTACTGCATCATCATTGTGTCATAAATAAATTAAGTTATTTAATGTCTAAAAATTATAAATAAAATACCATTATGTAGGAAATCATTTTATATTTCTAATGAATATTTATAACCAAATTTATCTTATGTATAACCCTATATTAAAAATGTTTTAGTTATTAAACTTTGATTTTAACTCTTTTAAATATTCTTTAAATAAAATAATAATAAATGTCCTAATCTAATCCAAGTGGACCTAAAGAATCATATTTTATTCCTAATGTTTTTATTGGTTGAATTACACTTATCTAATAGAATTAGGATATGTGTTAGGGTAATATTAATATCATTTTTACCTTTAATTACCCTATTTACTTTTAACCGTGGTAAATAAAAGTTAAAAGTTACTATTCACCAAAAATTATTTTCATATTATTAAACCAAATTTGAATTACTGATATCAACCGTGTCTCTCAGATTTTTTAAATTCACTCATAGAAGAGGTAAAATTAAATTTTATGCAAATTTACAAAAGTTCCTTGGAGGTGGGTAAAAGACGGTAAAAGTTCAATAACATTTTTATATATCTAAAACTATTATAAAATGACTCCAATGAATTAAATTGAACTTATATAGGTATTATGTATCCATTTTGACCTAAAATAAATTTAAATAAAATAAATAATTATTTAAATAAAATGTCGGTTTTAACCGATAACACACTGTTATTCACTATTCATCAAAAATTAAAAGTTTTCAGAAAAATACCCAAAATTCACCCTATGCTAATTTTGATATTCCAAATTCAAAAATGAAGTCTATTTTACAAAATTAAAAACATATAAGTTTCATTTATTAATTTAAAATTAATTCCCGTTGTCAAAACCAAAAAGCGGGTTTTAAAAAAAGTAAAAACTATCAAAAGAGTGACATGTGTTTATGTAAAATTTATTTGTGAAATTACTTATAAAGACCAAAATTGTATTAAATTATAAAAATATAATCTAATTATAATTCCAAACCATTAAAATTTATAATTGAACACTATAAATTATTTTGATTAAAAAAGTTGATTTCAGTTAAAATTTAGTATTTTTCACTATTCACCCAATATGAAAGTTATCAGAAAAACACCAAAAATTTATCGAAACTAAATTTTTATGTATTTATTCTAAAGAATAAGTTTATTTTGTCAAATTGAATATATAAAAGTGTCAAATATTGGATTTAAAAAGGGTTCTCCATTAAAAGGTGGTAAAATTTCATTTCTTGAAAAATACTTCTTTTATCTGAAAAAATGAATTTGTTCTTATATTATTTCTAAGAAAAAAATAACATGGATTCTAAAATTTTATAGATTATATAAAATTCAAAATTTAGTTTACACTATTCATAACCTATTTTTGAACGGCTAGTTTGGTAAGTTGTGGTGCGATCAAACTCGGTGTTGGGTGTTGCATAAGTTATTGAATTACTTTGAAAAGATAACGTACTATGAAATCTTGGGGTGTTACATTCTCCCCTCCTTAAATAAATTGTGTCCTCACAATTTGAAATTATTCTTCGAAAATAAAAGGTTAAAAATAGAAAATACCTTTTAGGAAGACCCACATCGGAAATTGGGTTAATAAAATTTAGTCTTAATAAGAGGGAAATGGAAATGAGAAAATCACCACCAAATTAGAGTTTTGAATAGGAGAACATTGGTGGAAATTATAGACACGTAATTAGAGGAAAAACGTAAATATTTATAGGGAGTGATTGAGCTCATCAGTCACAAACACGTGTAAAATTGAGGGCCTCAAATCCATTAATCTATGATGATTTAAAATATCATCAGTTCAACAAAGCACAACGTATTAGGATAACACATTTTTGGTTTTGATATCCCTTCCCTAAAGTTTAAGAATTAATTTCTTCATAGAATAAGAGAAATATATATATATATATTACAAGTAGAGTTTCATCCTTCAACTAATTTCAACCACAAACTCATATTTCACTCCAAAAGATAATAGAACTCAAAAATATTATATTTATCCTAATAGTATAAGCTTTAAAATATTAACACATACCATTTAAATGAATAAAAATATTTTGTAACAACAAGAAACTTCCTGTAGGCTAGTGGTAGGTAATAAAGGCCAGTCGCACTATGGTTGTGGGTTCGATTCCTACAGCTTTTTCCAACGCTATGGGTTATCGCCCAACCTGCAGGTTGTCCTTTTCCTAAAACTATAGTATTATAATATTCCAAAAATAATCATAAGAAATGTTTTAACCTTAAACAATACTATCCAAAGTCCAACTTAATACATTCCAACCTTTATAGTTATCCAAAATACCTCTGTCCAGACTCTCTGTAAAAGGTATCTAAATTCCAAAATCAATTTTAACATCAGATCCCCCAAACAAATTAAAGTTTATCTTAATGGAACATACTGAAAATATCATTACCTTAGTCATATTAAAAAATTAATGAAAACAACAAGTACTGCAGTAGAATCCTTATATATGTCACATTATTCTTATAACCAGAATATAATTCTTGAATCCAAAAACACAAATACATTAATTATTCCACTTCAACTGTAGTAACAACATAAGCTTGACCTTTCCCCCTTGGACTTTTCTGAGGTAATTTTCCCTGACGCCTAAGACATTCATTTTCTTAATGCCCCATTTCTCTACAATTGTATCATTCAACATTTTCAACCTCTTTCTTCCCCTTGCAATCCTAAGCTTGGTGGCCTTTTTCACTACACCTGTAATAAACTCCCATTCTTTTTAGGCACGTACCAGGGTGTTTATTCCCACAATTATCACATAATAGAAAATACTTCTTTCCCTTTTTACCTTTATCTATCTCTTTCTCCACCGTTCTCTTCTTTTCTTGCTTTACTTTATTATCATAAGATTTAAAGAATTCCTTTTCTATCTTGATAGCACACGAGACTATATCTTCGTACGATGAGAAGGATTGCGATACTAATTCTTGATAGAGAAATGATTTTAACCCATCAAAGAAATGATCAATCTTACTTATTGGGTTACGTATATAATCTACAGCATTCCTTTCTTACCTTGTAAAGTTAACTTCATACTTTACGACATGCTCATCCTCCTTTTTCCTCAGAATAAGAAATTTCATTTCCATATCCGCTCGATGGTCACAGGGAAAGTATTTTTCTAAGAAAATTTCTTTAAACTCCCTCCATTCCATATTTAATACTTCTTCATCTTCCTTTGTGTTTTGAATCAATGACCACCATTGATCAGCATCTCCAATGAGGCGATACACAACCATGACAAATTTTTCCATTTCACTACTCCCAAAAGAATCAAATTTTTTCTCTAAGGAACTTATCCATTGCTCAGCTACAAATGGATTTGTAGCCCCATTGAATGTTGGTGGTTGTTTCCTCATGAAGCGGTCTAACATTGATCCTCCACGTTGTGGATCAGGGTGCTCCATATGGGTAAGGTTATTAATCATAACCCGAGTGAGTTTTCCCAGTATGGTGATAAGCTAATCAGAACCAATTGAATCACCAACACCACTATAATTATCTTGAGTAGGAGGGAAATCCCTACATGGATTACATGCATTGATACAGTTTCCATTCCTTCTACTAGGTTCCATTTCTAAACAATGGCATACACTATATTAGTTTATGAATCGAAATACATAATTCCAAACTTGTAAATCAGTTAACATAAATTGAATAGTTTATGGATATAATCCATAATCATAAAAAGGTTTACTTTGAGGAAGTATATACTCATAAACCTTTCATAATGGTTTGTAAGGGAAATTATAATTATCCTAATCATATCCCCCGGGAGTTTCGTAACCAAGAGTGCAACAATGCCCATTGCCGTGCACCAGTTCTCGTTCGAGTCTAGCTCAAAGTGGTGTTTTTGGGTTTTACCCCTAGGTACATCTGTGCCATACCTGCCTCTACCTGCTTGTATCCAGACAAGGATTTATTTCTTGGAGAACTCACAAAATCTCTAAAATACCAAAATTCTAGGAAGTTCTTCTATATTAATTCTCAAAGTCTATCTTAGGGTAATGTGCTCTAATCAGATTTAATCTAAATCTAGTTTCTAAGGTTTGTAATAAACTTTCTCTAATACCAACTATAACGCCCCGACTCCAGAATCCCATAGTCGGTGCATTATTACGTATCATTAGCATGATCACAAAATATTAAGTCTCAAAAGATCGATTAGTTTAGTAGCTTTGGAAGTACTAGATACATTCATAAGGTTTATATTACATCATAAAATGGAAAACTACAACAACATTATTTCCCTAGACAACACTGAGATCCCATAGACTATCCCTACAGGTCAGTCATAATATACTTTTTCGCATCGTGGAAAAAATAAAACATAGAAAGGGGTGAGATTAGATGCTCAGTAAGGATAACAATATAGTGGAAATTTTCATAAATAAGCATAAAAATTTAAGGAAATGTAAAAGACTAAAACAAAATCCTTTTAAACTTGAACTTTAGAATAATATGGAAAAGATAAAATCAAATAATTCCATTTACTTATTAACATGGATATTCTACTAGTCGAATAATAACATGCAATATCAATATCCACTTTCATAATAATGGAATGCATATTTCCAGACTTCAAAACCACATAGTCAAGGCCTTGTTCCAAGACTACAAATAAGACTTTGTCAAGGCCTTGTTCCAAGACACTAGTTTGTATAATGAGATCTACCGATGAATCGAGGAGCTATAGCGGGCTCTACCCATCACTTACTAAGTCCAATGCATTCCTAATATGAAAAGGTTTAAACCTAACATAAACATTCGTATTAAAACTAGAATACGAAATGTCAATAACTTATCCATAAACCATGAATGGTATGAAATTACACATCCACAGTCAAACATATAAAAAAACCTTCAATACAATGTAGAAGTTTTTTATAATAAATCAACTTTAAATAAGCTTAAAATCCATCAAAGGATGTTGACATAGATGAAATCAAAACCTTTTTAGAGAAATATCTTTTTCTATTTTGAAATCAGTTAAAATTAATATAATTATAAAAGAAAACATTTATTTTTGAAAATAATCTCATAAGATTATAAGGGAATCTTCGACAATGTTATAACGGCAGAAAATAGCCACACCCGCCGTATAAGTTTAAAAAAACATTCTTACCTTCAATTTGTCAAAAAGGTCAAAAAGTACCTTGTTTGGAAAACGACGGAAAGATTCCTTTCAAAAACATATAAGGTAAAATAAGGGTATAAATGACTTTATCCCATTTTCTATTAAATAGTAAAAGTATTTTGAAATACATTTTTAAGAAACATGGATTTGGATGACAAAGAGATCCTAGTAGATAATTACGTATAAACAACCTCAGATAATGAAGAGATTGTAGAATTAACCCTTACCTTGTAATTTTCCTTGGTCGTGGGTATCTCAAAATACTATATAATGGTGAAAAAATTGTTATTAAATTATACAATAAACATATACATTAATATGATATCATATATGATCTTCTAATATTGTTTTGTTAAAGATATTTTAGTATTATCGTCGTTTTGGATGTTAACTGATTCATTAACCTTTATATGCTTGGTTATGTAAGCCATGTTTGTTATAAATATGATATATTTGATTTATATATAGAATGATATTATTTCTTTAAACATTATTTTTAACCATCAAGTGAAAATTAGTCTTGAATGGATACTACGGGGAATGAATCTCATCGCGTTCGTGGAGACAGTAATCTGTACGTACGCACGAGCGACAATATCAATATTTTGATATTAAAATCATATTTAATTGGATGGTATATAATATATACAGAATCATTATCGTGTTATATTTATTATTTACATCAATTATACGTCAATATTATACCCATCCAAATAATTATGTATTGAATAACAACTACACCACGACGTGGAGACGGTAAGCCGTACGTACGCACGTATGGTGACATGTCATTCAAAGGATGGATAGAATAATGAATATGGTTGTATCATATTTATAATAACATCATATTATATAGAATATAATGGATTTATTATTTTATAATGGAAACAAAAAGGAAAGAAGAAGTGGAAGAAGAAAAGAACTTGAAAGAGGTGAGGAAATATTTACCTCTTCTTCGGGTTCTTCCTTTTGATTTGATCAAAAGGAATCCTTAGGTTAGATTTATGACTAAAGGAAGGACTCTAGGATGAAGGGAGTATATTTGAGAGGATATTTTGGTAGGGGTTGGATGAGAAAAATGTCTTTGAAGGTGTGAAATTGAAAGAAGGGGGAGTTCTTTTTTATAACAGAGGTGAAGGTCACTTTAGGAAAAGCTTGAAATATTATTTTATAATAAAATAATTTTCATTTTATAATGACTCAAAAATGATTTATTTCGAGGATAAGGTGGGGATGGGTTGAAAACCACTCAACCAATATGTTTTAGACAGGTTTGGGTCACTACATTAACCTTATCTTTTAGATTTAACTCTTAGTTAATTAGTTTGACATTTACCATGTCTATTTGTATTTTTATATTATATGGTTAATAAACATACTAAAAACTTCCAATAAAACCTCAAGTGGTTCATTAATAACATATAAAATAATATTTAATCCTTTTTTCCGAACCTTAGATTTTTAGGAATAGAATATCAATTAATAATATAATATTTATTTTAAAAACTCTTTTATGTAAATTTTGAAACTATTTGGTTTTTTGTTTTTGTTAAATTCATAAAAGCATTATGAATTCGAAAAAATTTATTTAATCAAACCTAAAATGTCATATTAACCTATAAAATTAGTGTAATTCATTAAAAGTCTCAAATTAGAATTATTTGGATATTTATAATATCAATTATTTCAATCATTCATTAATAAGGTAATTACTGCATCATCATTGTGTCATAAATAAATTAAATTATTTAATGTCTAAAAAATATAAATAAAATAAAATTATGTATGAAATCTTTTTATATTTATAATTAATATTTAAAATATAAATTATCTTATGTATAACCCTATATGAAAAATGTTTTAGTTATTAAACTTTGATTTCAACTCTTTTAACTCTTCTTTAAATAAAATAATAATAAATGTCCTAATCTAATCCATGTGGACCTAAAGGATCATATTTTAATCCTAAGGTTGTTTTTGGTCGAATTACACTTATCTAATAGAATTAGGACATGTGTTAGGGTAATATTAATATCATTTTTACCTTTAATTACCCTATTTACTTTTAACCGTGGTAAATAAAAGTCAAAAGTTACTATTCACCAAAAATTATTTTATCTTATTGAAACAAATTTTACTTAATGATATCAATTTTGTGTCTTGGATTTTTGAAATTCAACTCACATAAGCGGTAAAATTAAGTTTTAGGCAAATTTGCAAAAGCTCCTAGGAGGTGGGTAAAAGACGGTAAAAGTTCAATAAATTTTTTATATATCTAAACCTATTATAAAATGACTCCAATGAATTATATTGAACTTATATAGGTATTATTTATCTATTTTAATCTAATATAAAATTTAAAGAAAATAAATAATTATTTAAATAAAAATTCGGTTTTATCCGATAACGCAGTGTTATTCACTATTCATCAAAAATTAAAAGTTTTCAGAAAAATACCAAAAATTCACCCTAAGCTAATTTTGATATTATGAATTCAAAAATGAAGTCTATATTACAAAATTAAAAACATAGAATTTTTATTTATTAATTTAAAATTAACTCCCATTGTCAAAACCAAAAAGCGGGTTTTTAAAAAAAAGTAAAAACTATCAAAAGAGTGACATGTGTTTATGTAAAATTTAATTCTGAAATTACTTAAAATGACCAAAATTGTATTAAATGATAAAAATATAATCTAATTATAATTCCAAACCATTTAAATGTATAATTGAACACTATAAATTATTTTGATTAAAAAAGTTGATTTCAGTTAAAATTTTGTATTTTTTACTTTCACCCAAATATGAAAGTTATCAGAAAAACACCAAAAATTTATCGAAACTAAATTTCTATGTCTTTATTCTAAAGAATAAGTTTATTTTGTCAAATTGAATATATAAAAGTTTCAAATATTGGATTTAAAAAGGGTTCTCCATTAAAAGGCGGTAAAATTTCATTTTTTGAAAAATACTTCTTTTATCAGAAAAAATGAATTTGTTATTATATTATGTCTAAGAAACAAATAATATGGATTCTAAAATTTTATAGAGTATATAAAATTCAAAATTCAGTTTACACTATTCATAACCTCTTTTTGAACGACTAGTTTGGTAAGTTGTGGTGCGCTCAAACTCGGTGTTGCGTGTTGCATAAGCTATTGAATTACTTTGAAAAGATAAAGTAATATGAAATCATGGGGTGTTACATTCTACACTCCCTAAATAAATTGTTTCCTCACAATTTGAAATTTTTCTTCAAAAATAAAAGGTTAATAATAGAAAATACCATTTAGGAAGACCCACATCAGAAATTGGGTTAATAAAATTTAGTCTTAATAAGAGGGAAATGGAAATGAGAAAATCACCACCAAATTAGGGTTTTGAATAGGAGAACATTGGTGGAAAATATAGACATGTTATTAGAGGAAAAACATAAATATTTATACGGAGTGATTGAGCTCATCAATCACAAACACGTGTAAAATTGAGGGCCTCAAAGCCATCAATCTATGATGATTTAAAATATCATCAGTTCAACAAAGCATAACGTATTAGGATAACACATTTTTGGTTTTGATATCCCTTCCCTAAAGTTTAATAATTAATTTATTCATATAATAAGAGAAATATATATATATATATATATATATTTATTTATTTTACAAGTAGAGTTTCATCTTTCAACTAATTTCAACCACAAACTCATCTTTCACTCCAAAAGATAATAGAACTCAAAAATATTATATTTATCCTAATCGTATAAGGTTTAAAATATTAACACATACCATTTAAATGAATAAAAATATTTTTTAATAACTAGAGACTTCCTGTAGGCTAGTGGTAGGTAATAAAGGCCAGTCGCACTATGGTTGTTGGTTCGATTCCTACAGCTTTTTCCAACGCAACGGGTTATCGCCCGACCTACAGGTTGTCATTTTCCTAAAACTATAGTATTATAATATTCCAAAAATAATCATAATAAATGTTTTAACCTTAAAAAATACTATCCAAAGTCCAACTTAATCCATTCCAACCTTTATAGTTATCCAAAATACCTCTGTCCAGACTCTCTGTAAAAGGTATCTAAATTCCAAAATCAATTTTAACATCAGATTCCACAAACAAATTAAAGTTTCTCTTATTGGCACATACTAAAAATATGATTACCTTGGTCATACTAAAACATTAATAAAAACAACAAGTACTGCAGTAAAATCCTTATATATATCACATTATTCTTATAACCAGAATATAAATCTTGAATCCAAAAACACAAATACATTAATTATTCCACTTCAACTATAGTAACAACATAAGCTTGACCTTGCCCCCTTGGCCTTTTCTGAGGTAATTTTCCCTGACGCCTAGGAAATTCATTTGCTTAATGCTCCATTTCTCTACAATTGTATCATTCAACATTAACAACCTCTTTCTTCCCCTTGAAATCCCGAGCTTGGTGGCCTTTTTCACAACACTTGTAACAAACTCCCATTCCTTTTAGGAAAGTACCTGGGTGTTTCTTCCCACAATTATCACATAATAGAAAATACTTCTTTCCCTTTTTCCCTTTATCTGTCTCTTTCTCCACCATTCTCTTCTTGTCTTGCTTTACTTTATTATCATAAGATTTAGAGAATTCCTTTTCTATCTTGATAACACACGAGACTATATCTTCGTACGATGAGAAGGATTGCGATACAAATTCTTGATGGAGAAATGTTTTTAACCCATCAAAGAAATGATCAATCTTACTTATTGGGTTACGTATATAATCTACAGCATGCCTTCCTAACCTTGTAAAGTTAACTTCATATTTTGCAACATGCTCATCCTCCTTTTGCCTCAGAATAAGAAATTTCCTTTCCATATCCGCTCGATGGTCACGAGGAAAGTATTTTTCTAAGAAAAGTTCCTTAAAGTCCCTCCATTCCATATTTGATACATCTTCATCTTCCTTTGTGTTTTGAATCAATGACCACCATTGATCAACATCTCCAATGAGGCGATAAACAACCATGACAACTTTTTCCCTTTCACTACTCCCCAAAGCATGAAATATTTTCTCTAAGGAACTTATCCATTTCTCAGTTACAAATGGATTTGTAGTCCCATTTAATGTGGGTGGTTGTTTCCTCATGAAGTGGTTTAACATTGATCCTCCATGTTGTGGATCAGGGTGCTCTATACGGGTAAGGTTATTATTCATAACCAGAGTGAGTTGTCCTAGTATGGTGATAAGATGATCAGTACCAATTGAATCACCAGCACCACTATAATTATCTTGAGTAGGAGGGAAATCCCTACATGGATTACGTGCGTTGATACAGTTTCCATTCCTTCTACTAGGATCCATTTCTAAACAATGGCATACACTATATTAGTTTATGAATCGAAATATAGAATTCCAAACTTGTAAATCAGTTAACATAAATTGAATAGTTTATGGATATAATCCATAATCATAAAAAGGTTTTCTTTGAGGAATTATATACTCATAAACCCTTCATAATGGTTTGTAAAGAAAATGAGAATTATCCTAAGCATATCTCCCGGGAGTGTCGTAACCAAAAGTGCAGCAAGGCCCATTGTCATGCACCAGTTCTTATTCGAGTCTAACTCAAAGCGGTGTTTTCGGGTTTTACCCCGAGGTACATCTGTGCCATAGACACCTCTACCTGCTTGTATCCAGACAAGGATGTATTTCTCGGAGAACACACAAAATCTCTACAATACCAAAATTCTAGGAAGTTCTTCTATATTAATCCTCAAAGTCTATCTTAGGGTAATGTGCTCTAATCAGATTTAATATAAATCTAGTTTCCAAGGATTGTACTAAACTTTCTCTGATACCAACTATAACGCCCCGACTCCAGAAGCCCATAGTCGGTGCATTATTATGTATCACTGGCATGATCAAAAAAGATTAAGTCTTGAAAGATCAATTAGTTTAGTAGATTTGGAAGTAATAGATACATTCATAAGGTTTACATTACATCATAAAATGGAAAACTACAACAACATTGTTTCCATATACAACACTGAGATCCCATAGACTATCCCTGCAGGTTAGTCATAATATACTTTTTCGCATCCTGGAAAAATAAAACATAGAAAGGGGTGAGATCAGATGCTCAGTAAGGATAACAATATAGTGGAAATGTTCATAAATAAGCATAAACATTTAAGGAAATGTAAAAGACTAAAACAAAATCCTTTTAAACTTGAACTTCAGAATAATATGGAAAAGATAAAATCAAATAATTACATTTACTTATTAACATGGATATTCTACTAGTCGAATAATCACATTCAATATCAATATCAAATATCACAATAATGGAATGCATATTTTCAGACTTGAAAACCACATAGTCAAGGCCTTGTGCCAAGACTACAAATAAGATTTTGTCAAGGCCTTATTCCAAGACACTAGTTTGTATAATGAGATCTACCGATGCATCGAGGAGCTATAGAGGGCTCTACCCGTCACTTACTAAGTCCAATGCATTCCTGATATGAAAAGGTTTAAACATAACATAAACATTCGTATTAAAACTAGCATACGAAATGTCAATAACTTATCGATAAACCATGAATGGTATGAAATAAAACATCCACATTCAAACATATCACACAGCCTTAAATAAAATGTAGAAGTTTGTTTATAATAAATCAACTTTAAATAAGCTTAAAATCCATCAAAGGATGTTGATATAGATTGAATCAAAACCTTTTTTAGAGAAATATCTTTTTCAATTTTGAAATCAGTTAAAAGTCATATAATTATAAAAGAAAACATTTATTTTTTAAAATATTCTCATAATCTTGTAAGGGAAGCTTCGACGATGTTATAATGGCAGAAAATAGCCACACCCGCCGTATAAGTTTGAAAAAACATTCTTACCTTAAATTTGTCGAAAAGGTCAAAAAGTACCTTGTTTGGAAAATGACGGAAAGATTCCTTTCAAAAACATATAAGGTAAAATAAGGGTATAAATGAATTTATCCCATTTTCTATTAAATAGTAAAAATGTTTTGAAATACATTTTTAAGAAACATGGATTTTGATGATAAAGATATCCTAGTAGATAATTACGTATAAACAACCTCGGATAATGAAGAGATTGTAGAATTAACCCTTACCTTGTACTTTTCCTTGGTCGTGGGTATGTTAACCTCCTATATAATGGTGAAATCATAGTTATTAAATTATACAATAAACATATACATTAATATGATATCATATATGATCTTCTAATATTGTCTTGTTAAAGATATTTTAGTATTATCGTCGTTTTGGGTGTTAACTGATTCATTATCCTTTATATGCTTGGTTACGTAAGACATGTTTGTTATAAATATGATATATTTGAATTATATATAGAATGATATTATGTATTTAAACATTATTTTTAACCATCAAGTGAAAATCAGTCTTGAATGGATACGATGGGGAATGAATCTCATCACATTCGTGGAGACAGTAATCCGTACATACGCACGAGCGACAATATCAATCTTTTGATATTAAAATCATATTTAATTGGATGGTATATAATATATACAGAATCATTATCATGTTATATTTATTATTTACATCAATTATACGTCAATATTATACCCATCCATATAATTATGTATTGAATAACAACTACACCACGACGTGTAGACGGTAAGCTATACGTACGCACATATGGTGACATGTCATTCAAAGGATGGATAGAATAATGAATATGGTTGTACCATATTTATAATAACATCATAGTATATATAATATACTAGAGTTATTATTTTATAATGGAAACAACAAGGAAAGAAGAAGTGGAAGAAGAAAAGAACTTGAAAGAGGTGAGGAAATATTTACCTCTTCTTCGGGTTATTCCTTTTGATTTGATCAAAAGGAATCCTTAGTTTAGATTTATGACTAAAGTAAGGCCTATAGGATGAATGGAGTATAGTTGAGAGGATATTTGGGTAGGGGTTGGATGAGCCAAATGTCATTGAAGGTGTGAAATTGAAAGAAGGGGGAGTTCCCTTTTATAACAGAGGTGAAGGTCACTTTAGCAAAAGCTTGAAATATTATTTTATAATAAAATAATTTTCGGTTTATAATGACTCAAAAATGATTTATTTCGAGGCTAAGGTGGATATGGGTTGAAAACCACTCAACCAATAGGTTTTAGACAGGTTTGGGTCACTACATTAACCTTATCTTTTAGATTTAACTCTTAGTTAATTAGTTTGACATTTACCCCGTCTCTTTGTATTGTTATATTATATGGTTAATAAACATACTATAAACTTCCAATAAAACCTTAAGTGGTTCATTAATAACATATATAATAATATTTAATCCCTTTTTCTGAGCTTTATATTTTTAAGAATAGAATATCAATTAATAATATAATATTTGTTTTAAAAACTCTTTTATGTCAATTTTGAAACTATTTGGTTTTTTGTTTTTGTTAAATTCATAACAGCATTATTACTTCGAAAAAAATTCATTTAATCGACCCTAAAATTTCATATTAACCTATAAAATTAGTTGAATTCATTAAAAGTCTCAAATTAGAATTATTTGGATATTTATAATATCAATTATTTCAATCATTCATTAATAAGGTAATTACTGCATCATCATTGTGTCATAAATAAATTTAATTATTTAAGGTCTAAAAATTATAAATAAAATACCATTATGTATGAAATCTTTATATATTTATAATTAATATTTAAAATATAATTTATCTTATGTATTACCCTATATGAAAAATGTTTTAGTTATTAAACTTTGATTTTAACTCTTTTAACTCTTCTTTAAATAAAATAATAATAAATGTCCTTATCCAATCCAAGTGGAACTAAAGGATCATATTTTAATCCTAAGGTTGTTTTTGGTCGAAATACACTTATCCAATAGAATTAGGAAATGTGTTAGGGTAATATTAATATCATTTTTACCTTTAATTACCCTATTTACTTTTAACCGTGGTAAATAAAAGTCAAAAGATACTATTCACCAAAAATTATTTTATCTTATTGAACCAAATTTTACTTACTGATATCAATTGTGTGTCTCGGATTTTTGAAATTCAACTCACAGAAGCGGTAAAATTAAGTTTTAGGCAAATTTGCAAAAACTCCTAGAAGGTGGGTAAAAGACGGTAAAAGTTCAATAAAATTTTTATATATCTAAAACTATTATAAAATGACTCCAATGAATTATATTGAACTTATATAGGTATTATGTATCCATTTTGACCTAAAATAAATTTAAAGAAAATAAATAATTATTTAAATAAAAATTCGGTTTTAACCGATAACGCAGTGTTATTCACTATTCATCAAAAATTAAAAGTTTTCAGAAAAATACCAAAAATTCACCCTAAGCTAATTTTGATATTCCGAATTCAAAAATGAAGTCTATATTTCCAAATTAAAAACATATAATTTTTATTTATTAATTTAAAATTAATTCTCGTTGCCAAAACCAAAAAGCGGGTTTAAAAAAAAGTAAAAACTATCAAAAGAGTGACATGTGTTTATGTCAAATTTAATTGTGAAATTACTTATAATGACCAAAATTGTATTAAATGATAAAAATATAATCTAATTATAATTCCAAACCATTAAAATGTATAATTGAACACTATAAATTATTTTGATTAAAGAAGTTGATTTCAGTTAAAATTTAGTATTTTTCACTATTCACCCAAATATGAAATTTATCAGAAAAACACCAAAAATTTATCAAAACTAAATTTTTATGTCTTGATTCTAAAGAATAAGTTTATTTTTTCAACTTGAATATATAAAAGTGTCAAATATTATTTTTAAAAAGGGTTCTCCATTAAAAGGTGGTAAAATTTCATTTTTTGAAAAATACTTCTTTTATCCGAAAAAATGAATTTGTTCTTATATTATGTCTAAGAAACAAATAATATGGATTATAAAATTGTATAGAGTATATAAAATTCAAAATTCAGTTTAAACTATTCATAACCTCTTTTTGAACGACTAGTTTGGTAAGTCGTGGTGCGCTCAAACTCGGTGTTGCGTGTTGCGTAAGTTATAGAATTACTTTGAAAAGATAACGTACTATTAAATCTTGGGGTGTTACATCTCATGATACCTACTGATGTATAGAGGGGATATAGAAGGCCCCACCCATAACTTACTAAGTCCAATTCATTACTCATATGAATGGGGTCAAACATAAACAACATATACATATGAAATGTTAATAACTTTCCCCAATCTATAAACATAATTAATAACCATTCTGAATAGTATGGTGAATGGTGTCGAGATAGCACATCCATAGTCAAATTGATCATAAACCATTTAATAAAATATTATTTATGATAATAATAATATATTATTCCCAATTAAGCATAATATTTAGCTAATGGTGTTGAAATAGATTAAAATACTCTAATAAAATCATCGAGGAATTCTTGAGAGAAATACCCTTTTACTTTAAAAAGAGGAGTTCTGTTGGAAAAAAACATTTTTATTCGTGATAATTGTTTTTATAAAAGCATTAATGAAAAATATAGTTTTTAATGACAAAAGTAGAGGTTTTAGAAAAACAATTGTGTCTTAAAATAGATTATGGATGGTACTTGAAAATGGGTAAGAAATCGAGAAGTTCCCTTTAATCGGGTTTGCTTATCCGAAAGAATTGAGAAGGGAACCTTGTAAAACATGTATTTATCCTTAAAATAAATATGAAATGATATAGATATATGTGTTTGAAACATATAAAAATAATTTATAATAAGTATTTAAAAATAATTAAGAATTAAATTGGGGTAAAGAGAGAGAAAGCGTAACCCGAATGGAAAATCGAGGTTCGGGAAGAAACCCTTACCTTATGTCCGAAAGTGTTTTGTACTTGACCTTAATGTACTAGATAAAGAAATTAATTAATTAATTAATTAATTAATAACCTTTTATACATTTATTTTCTTTATTATAATTTTATTAAGTTCATTTATGGTCTTTTGATGAGTTATTAGACATAATTTTATCGTTCTGGAGCATTTGTTTCCTTGGTTTTCATGATCGCTTTACTTGTATATGAGTTTGGATGTTCATGTAAAATGAAAAAAGACATCAAAAATTGAAGTTATATGTTATTAAAGAACATACATAATATTAAATTGTTATATAAGTCATTTGGTTATTTGGGTTGAGGATGAATCATTAGATAAGACATTAATGATAATCGTTTAGAATATTTTGGCGGTTTTTTACCATCACAAGCTAGTTTTGTTTTATTAATTAACATCATGTATATATAATGGTTCCATAATAATAAATAGTTTTTAATACATATATTATGATTTTTTAAACCTTAAAAATAGTTTTATGACCAACCTTAAAGGAGTTAATAGAAAATGAAAATGGATCATCCATGATGTCGGTAAATTGACACATCACATACAATGTTTTCATTTATAGAATAAAAAAGAGAGAAAATGGATTTTGATGATGGATATTCCATTAACATGATATAATTAAATTATATAAATAATAGTGGAGTTATCAGTGACTTTAGATAGGGGATGTGAGGGAAGGATAATAAAATAAAATAAAATGAAAATAAAATAAAAGAAAAGGAAGATGATTTTTACCTCTTGAATTCTCCTCAATTAGAACCCCATTAAGGGGATTGGTTTTGGTCCTTTGTTGAGACCAAAGGAACCTAGAAGTGGGGGAGAGTCTTGGGAAGAGGATTTGAAAGAAATTTGACATGTCTCAAATCTTGGATTGTGTGAGGAGAAGTGTAACACCTCAGGATTTTGCAAATAAATTTGATATTGAATGCATGAAACACTAAGTCTCTTCAAAACACCACTTTGTTATAACCTAGCCTGTAAACATAATTTTTCCACCTCTGTGATTTTAATTTTGAAAAACTGACATACACGGATGCGTTCAGTAAGATATTTAGAGTCTGATAAGACAAACTTAATTTTCTATGAATAGTAACATACCCTTATGAATAGTAATATGACCCTTATGAATAGTAAATCATATTATTATTTTATAATCTTAAGTTTATAAGATAATGAGATCTTTATTAATTTTTCAAGGGGATAAAAAACAAATTATAGTTTTAAAATTGTTATTTTTTGAATAAATTAAGATTTTATTTAAAAATTAAATTAATAATATTTAGAAAATTATTTTCAAAAAATGGAGTTCATTTTTTGAATTCTAAACATCGAAAAATGGTTAGGGTGAATTTTTGGGATTTTTCTGAAATACTCGAATTTTTAATGAATAGTAAAATGCAGTAATTTACCCTATACATACATTATTAGTTAAATTCACTATTAATAGAATCATGGATGATGTAAGCACACATGGTTCAAACTCACATGCACATATTACTATTCTTGGTCACAATAATCAATACTATTGGTTGTCTTTGAAAAAATAGTAAAATAATGAGTAAAATAATGGGAAAACCCTCCTATCCTCCACCATAAAACCCCCTCACTCCCTCTTCTCTTCATTCCTCTAAGAATTTAAGCTTCTCAAAGTTCTACCCAAATACCCTTACCTAGTCACTCCCCACGTCCAAGAGCTCTTGTTATTTCAAAAAGATAAAAACTTATTCCCTTAAAGAGGTTCTCAAGGAGTTTATTTCAAGAGGTAAAATATCTTTCTTTTTCATTTAGTTTCATTTCGATTTATCTTATTTTCCTATTCTCTCCTAACCTCCTCTATCCAATTGATCCTTATAACTCCATTATAATCTATATAATAGAATTATACTGTAATAACCATTATGAATATTCTTACTCTCTCTCTCTCTCTTTTATAAATGAAATCATCGTCCGTGGGGTTCCAATTTACAACCTTCGTGGACGATGAAGTTTTGTTCTTAAATTTATCCTTAATTACTGGTCATGAAACCATTATTATGGTTGAACCAGAATATAATATTTTTATTATAACCTACTTAATATTCAGGAACTAGTATATGTACATAGTATTAATTTATGTGACAAAACTTGTTCACAATAATCCAAATACCACCAAATAATCTAAGTCTAAATGTGTTCCGATCTTGAACATAAGGTCCTAGAATATGAAATTAGACATATTAATAACATAATTCAGAACCAATTAGAAATTTTTTTAGTTTATCATAATTTATTAAATTAACTATTACTAGCATCATTGATGATGTAATAACACTTGGTTATAAATCACATGCACATATTACTATTATTGGTTACAAGAATTAATACTATTGGTTGTATTTGGCAAAATAATAAAATAATGAGTAAAATAATGGGAAAACCCTCATCTCCTACACTATAAACCCCCCTCACTCCCTCTCCTCTTCATTCCTCTAAGACTTAAATATCCTAAAAGTTATTTCCAAATACCCTTCCCTAGTCACTCCACATGTCCAGGATCTCTTGTTCTTTCCAAAATACCAAAGCCCCTTCCCTCAAGGAGGTTCTAAAGGAGGTTATTTCAAGAGCTAAAGCATATTTCATTTTCATTTAGTTTCATTTAAATTTATATTATTTTCTTATTCTATACTAACCTCCTATATAAAATTGATCCTTATAAATCCAATATCATCTATATACTATAATTATAATATGTTAATGTAATAACCATTATCAATATTCTTACTCTCTCTCTCTCTCATGTTTATAAATGAAATCATCGTCTGTGAGGTTCCAATTTACAACCTTCATGGACGACGAAGTTTATTTCTTCAATTTATCCTTAATTACTGGTAATTAATAAAATTTTATGGTCTAAATAGACTATAATATATGTATTATAACCTACTTAATATTCAGTAACCATTATATGTACGTAGTATTAATTTATATGACAAAACTAGTTCATAATAATCCAAATACCACCAAATAATCTAAGTGATTGTCATTAATATTTCATCCAATGATTCATCCTAATACCATGTAAAAAATGCTATATATAACTATTAAAACTTATGGATGTTCATAAATAATATATAGTTTTAATTCTGGATAATTACATCCTTTCCACATGAACATCCATACTCATATACAAATATACCGATCATGAAAACCAAGGAAACGAACACTCTAGAACGACGAAATTCAATCTTATAACATATCAATAAGGACATAATGAACTTAATAAAATTATGATAAACTAAATAAATATCTAATAGGATTTTAATTAAGTTATTAATAAGTCTAATTTTATATTTCAAGACCTTAAGTTCAAGAGCGGAACACATTCAAACTTAAGGTAAGGGGTTTTTACCCGAATCTCCATTTTCATTTAAGTTACTTTTATTCTCTACTTACCTCAATAAAATTATTATTTTTCACATGTATGCATCATAAATTCTGTTCTAATTCTCAATATATATTTACCAACCAGAATATTACTTTCATTTATGGGGATTTATATGTTTTAGAAGGATCTTTTAAAAAATTCATCCTGTAATAAAAGCCCGATTCGGGGGAACTTCTCAAACTCTTACCTATTTGCAAGGGCACTCTATAATCTATTTTTAGAAACCTTTATATTTATAAAAACACTAATTTTATTATTAAAATACTACCTTAATTCACTTCTGGTTTTATACAAAAAATATTCCAAAATAACTCTTCTTTTAAAAGTAAAAGAGTAATTATCTCAAGAATTACTCGATGATTTTATAAGAGTATCTTCATCTGTTTCAATAGTCTTGTTGATTATTATGTATTATTGGGATTAATATTTTATGAAATAATCTACCATATTTAATTTAATGGTTTATGATTAGTTTGACTATGGATGTGTTATCCTCAAACCATTCACCAATTTACTCCTAATGGTTAGTGTTTATGCTTAATTTTTAGGGAATGTTATTAGTTTGAATATGAATGTATATGTTGTTTATATTTATCCTTGTTTCTATGAGGAATGAATTGGAATTATTATGTGATGGGTTGGGACCTCTATATCCCCTTGATGAATCAGTAGGTCCCATGAGAAAAATAGATATGTACATGGATGAGGCCTTTCCCATTTTTAGATATGGTTTTGGTCGAGGCCTTAATCATTTTTATATGTCTTAGTCGAGGACTTGATGGTATGTTTCAGAATGTCCGGAATATGAACTTCCCTCATTATGAAGCTAGAAATTCATTGTTCATGTGGTTGTTTGACTTGTATAATACACATGGTTCTGATTTATTATAGAAATGTTTACTCAACTCATTTTCCTACCATATTATGTTCGAGTTTATTTTTAAAGGCATGTGTTTTCAATTATTCACCATGCCTAATGTTTAAGTTTATGATATCTTCTACTATATTGTTTAACCTTATTGATAATCTGAGCTCACCCATTATTGTCTTTCATTTTTCCTAGGAAAAGAAGAGGTATATTATGACTGACTTGTAGGGATAATCTTGGAGTGGTGGTTCTCCACCGTTGTGGCGTCTGAGTGGTCTTCTCTCCAGCTATGGAGATGCTCCTCGGGCCTCTGTGATTGCTGGCTCAGATCCGCGGGTGTAAGACCGGTCTTGTTGACGGCATACTCTTCGGAGCGCTGCTGGCTCTGATCTTGGCAGCCCACTGTTTTTCGGGGGTGCATTCGCGTTGGAGGGTCACACTCATGTGCCGGTGGTTTGTTGGGTTCTACCCCCTCTCAGGTGAGTTTGCTAGGGTTTTGTTGTGCCAGATGCAGTTGGTTTGTCTGGTGGCGGCGGGATTTTCTGTTCTTTGGATTTGTTTTTTCTTCTGTGGCGTGGTGAATCTGTTGACGCGGGTTGAAGGTGGTGTCGTGATGGAGCGACGACGATGGTGTTTTTCTTCTGTCTTTGTTCTTTTACGGGGTTTGGAACCGCAGTGATTTGTTTAAGGTTGAATCTGTTCCTCCATGGTTCGAGGATGATGTTTTGAGTGCGTGGATGGTCTTGCGTCTACGGTGATGGTTTTGTTTTGCGTCGATGAGGCTCTTCCTTTCCGGTGAATGGTTTGAAGATGGTTGTGATCTGTTGTTTTCCGGCGACGTCGATGTGAAGTGAAGACGACAGATGTGTTCCGCCTGCATCTCCGGCGACGTCTCCGCCATCTTCCCGGTGAATGGTGGCGTGTGGAGCTCTGGTTTTTTCGCCGGTGTTCTGATGGGAGGCGTCGTTGGTTTTCGCGCTGACTCGAGGTGTGCGGCTCAAGGTGGACACGTGGATCAGCTGTTTTGAAATTTGAATTGATGAAGCGGTTTTTGAATTTTTAGTTTGAATTGTGAAGTGGTTCCTGGTTTCGTCTGTATGGGTACCGGCAACCCAAAATCCGGCTTTATAAAATGAAAAAAATAGGATTAATGGTTAAGGTAACTGGGGTCAGGTCTTTACAAGAAGGGGTATATTTTATAGTGGAGGAGAGGAGTGTTTTTTGAACATTTTATTCATTTGTTTATTATTTTGGATCAATACTATTAATAGTTTGAGAATTATCACCAAATATATTAAAATAATGAAGAATAGTTTGATATTATGGGCTTATGTCAGACATACATCACATATGGATCAATAATTCATGTATTTAGCATTTATTGTAAATTATTGTATTTCACTATTCACAAAAATTCAAGTATTTTAGAAAAATCACAAAAATTAACCATAATTTTGTTTTTAAAAATTTATAATTAAAAAATGGACTCCATTTTAGGAAATTAATTTTCTAAATATAAGAAATTTAATTTTTCTTAAAATCTTCCTTTACTCAAAAAATACAGATTTAAAAATTATAAATTATTTTATAAAACTTTGAAAAATTAAATAAGGACTCATAAAATTTTCTTAAAATCCTAAGACAACAAAATATTAATTTATAAGTACATTTTATGTAATTAATGTTTATTTTAAATCATTTTATTAATTATAAAATTTTAATTAAATGTTCATGACTTACAAAAATACGAACACTTTAATTAATAATTTTTACAATATTCATTTACTTATATTATGATATAATTATATCATAATTTTACTTATAATAGACCTAAATTTTATTAATTCTTTCATAGGTGAGGATACTACTCTATTGGAAGGTTTACTAATCCTAAGGGTCACATTACTATTCCATAGGTCAGGTTACTATTCCATTGGTATAGGTTCCTTAATTTCTAGAAATACCTCTTATTTCATTTATTATTTATTTATAAAGTTTATATTGTGTTCTCTAAGTTATTTTTTTTTGGGATTTATACTATATGATATAATTATAAGAAGTAAAATATCATTGATAAAATTTTGGGTCGTTATATTCTCCCCTCCTAAAAAAATTTCATCTTCAACATTTTCAGAATGTCACCTCATGAAAATATTTGGGTAGTTCTTTATCATAACTTCATCTGGTTCCCATGTTTCCTCTTTAATTTTATGATTTTTCCAATTTACCTTTACCATCTGAGTCATCTGATTCCTCATCACCTGTTCTTTAGAGTCCATAATCTAGATAGGCTCTTGATAGTAAGATAAATATGGTTCCAACTACATTCATTTAGAATTGAGGACATACGTTGGGTCTGGAATGTACTTCTATAAAAAAGAGATGTGGAACACATTGTGTATTTTATAAAGGCTAGTAAACATTACCAAATGATAAGCCATGACTCTAACTCTCTCCAAGTTTTAAAAAGGACCAATGTACCTGGGTATTACTTTCCCTTTATTTATAAATCTTATAACACCCTTCCATGGAGATAATTTATAGAAAAAAATATCTCCCACTTGAAATTAAAAATCCTTCCTTCGATTATTGGAATATCTCTTTTTCCTAATTTGAGATACTTTGATATGGGTTTGAATAGTCTTTACCTTTTTCATTGTTTCCTCCATAAGCTCTAGGCCTACAAGCTTCCTTTCACTGACTTTATCCCAACATGTTGGTGTACAAAATTTCTTTCCATACAATGCTTCATATGATTCCATTTGAATTCTTGAATAGAAAATATTATTATAGGAAAACTGTAGAAAAGGTAAATTCTAACCCCACATACCTTTAAAGTCAAGTGAGCATGATCTCAAAATGTCTTCTGATATTTGAATGGTCCTTTCATAATGACCGTTCGTTTGTGGGTGATAAGTGGTACTCAAATGAAGCTCAATATCCAAAGATTTATAAAGAATTTCCCAGAATTTTGATGTATATCATGGTTCATGATTAGAAAAAATTTAAATAGGTGCTCCATGAATCCTTACAACTTCATTAATATAAATTCATGAAAGTCATTCCAGTGGAAAATCTTCCCTTATAGAAAGGAAATGTGCAGATTTGGTAAGTCGATCAACAATTACCCATATTGCATCATTGTTTCTTAGAGTTTTTGTTAATCTAGTAAAAAAATATATAGTAATGTCATCCCATTTCCATGTATGAATTGGCATAGGTTGCATGAATCCTCTAGGATATTGTCTTTCAGCCTTCACCTATTGGCAGACTAAACATCTTGATACATAATTAGCAATTTTTTTCTTCAAATATCCCACCATAAATGTTTCTTCAAATATATATACATCTTAGTGCTACTACAGTGTATAGAAAAATTCAAGCTATGGGAATCATACAATAACTCCCTTTTTAGCTTGGATATAGAGGGAACACATAACCTCATCCCAAATTTTAAAATTCCATCTCCATACATAAAGTTCATCAACTTCCCATCATTTGTATCTTTAATTTTATTTTGAAGATTCTCATCATCAGACTGTGAGATTTTAATCCTTTTCAATAAATATTTTTGGGAAACCAATTGAAAAACTAATTATGTTTCACTTTCCTTGATAATTCCCATATCCATCTTTTCTAGATCCATGTACATAAGATCCTTTTCAATCCTCATTTTGTTAAGAACTCCATGATCCTTCCTTCTCAATGAAAATTCAACATTATTTTCCTTCCTTGGGTGGTACTGTATTGAACAATCATAATCTTTGAGTATCTCAAACCATTACCTTTACCTCATATTGAGTTCTTTATGTGAGAAGATATATTTCAAACTCTTGTAATTTGTATACATCTCACATATTTCACCATAGAGATAGTTTCTCCATATTTTTAGGGTAAAGACTACAACTTCTAACTAAAGATCATGAATTGGATAGTTCTGTTCATGAGTTTTTAACTACCTTTATGTATAGGTAATAAATCTACCATTCTGTACAAGGAAAAATCCAAGCCCTTTCTTTGATGCATCACTATAAATCACAAAAGCACCATTTCATGATGGTAGAGTCAAGATCAGAGCATTCATTATCTTTTTCAATTATTCAAAGAATTTTTCACATTCTTTTGTCTAAATAAACTTAAAACCTTTATAAGTAAGCTTGGTTAACATGTTATATAATCAGGAAAAGTTCTAAACTAAATGCTGATAATAACCTACAAAACCAATAAACTATGTACCTTGGTTATGTTTGTTTGTATAGGCCATTCCTAAACCACCTTTTTCTTCACAAGATCAACTGATATTCCATCCTTATAGATAATATAGCCAATAAAAGAAACTATTTGAATCTATAATTCAAACTTGATAAAATTCCCATATGACTCTTTTATAATAAGAGTCTATAGAACAAACAATAAGTGGTTATAATAGTCCTCATAGATTATGGAATATATAATGATATCATCAATAAATACCACAAAAAAATCATCAAGATATTCCTTGAACACCATGTTTATTAGATCCTTGAAAAAAGCGGGTGCATTAGTCAGTCCAAATGGCATTACTGTAACCTTGTAATGTCCATAACTGGTTTGAAAGTCTATATTTTTAATATCCTCCTTCCTCACACGCAATTGATGATATCCAGATAAAAGGTAAATCTCCAAAAAGTATTGGGCTACATGAAGTTGTTCAAATAAATAATCAATGTGATATAAGGGATACTTGTTCTTTATTGTAATAGTATTTATTTCTATACAGTTAATACATGACATCGTGGATCCATCTTTCTTCTTAACAAAGAGAACAAGGGGTCCCCTTGGAGAAAAACCCTCAAATCCTCTAGTTGTTTCTTAAACTCCACTAATTCCACAATGGTCATTCTATAAGGAGTCTTTGATATTGTCCTTTTATCAGGGAATAAATCAATAGGAAACTTAATTTCCTGCTCCAGAGGATGTCTAGGTAAATCCTATGGAAATACATCAATGTATTCTTGCAAAATAGGTACATCCTAAATTTTCATATTTCTTTTCCCATCCATAGATGATGTTTTCTCTTCCTCCCCAATAATTTCATTTAGAATATCGACTAGAGGTGTATTTGGATGAGAACCAGATGATGAATATTTTTCTCTAAAGATAAGGGTTTCTAAAACTTTCTCACAAATTCTATCTACCTTCTTCTTACAATAGATTTTTTTGCATCATATTTTGAAATATAGTCCATACCAAGGATTATATAAAAATAAACTATAGGTATGATGATATTATTTGAAACTAAAACACGTTTATGTGTCATAAAGGGGACTGACTGACACATCTTTGTTTCCATGATTCTTACCTTAAGAGTTTTGACTGACAACTCTTTTAATAAATCAAAAGGGAAATGTAAAATTTTCTTGGTAAACAGAGAAGATATAAAAAAATGAAATGATAAATAATCAAATTAAGCATTGGATAAGTCTGTGGAAATGATTAAAGTACCGACCAAACATTATTAAGAACTTCAACTTATGTTGTTGTGATCTCATAAGTTTGGATTTTCTCCCTTTCCCTTTTTTGGAGAAAGTTTCTTTGTCTGAGTAAATTGGATTCGTTAAAGGACTATATTTATACTAATCATGTGATCATGGTTCAATGACTATATCAGTAGCGATAAAAATTATTAACAGTATTTTAAAATAAAAAAAACATAAAACCAAAGAAGTTCACATTTTATATATCCATTTTACATAATAATACATTTAATTAGATCAAGAGTAATTTTCATTAATGAAAGTCTAGGTCGTTACAATCTCACCCCCTTAAGAAATTATACACTCAAAATTTCCTTTTCCCACACTAAAATAAACGTGGGTAACTCTGCTTCATCACTTACTCCAACACCCACATTGCTTCTTCAAACTTTTGGTTTTTCCACAACACATTGATGAGGGGAATTGTCTTATTTCGTAGAAATTTTTCTCTACGATATAAGATATTCACTAGTTTCTCCTTGTAAGAAAGACCATACTATAACTATTCTACCTCTAAAGAGAGTACATGTGAAGGGTCTGGTATGTACTTCCTTAAGAGGGATACATGAAATACATCATGTACTTTGGCCATGGTAGGTGGAAGTGCTAGTTGTTATGCCACAACCCCAACACAATCAAGAATCTCGAAGGGGATGATTTACCTAGGACTTAACTTCCCTTTATTTACAAACCTCATGACCTTCTTCCACGAGGATATGCATAAAAATAACATGTCTTCAACTTTAAACTAAAGGTCTTATCGAAAGTTATCTGCATAACTCTTCTTTCAACTTTGGGCTGCCTTGATATGCTACTGAATGGTTTTCACCTTCTCCACCATTTCATCTACCATTTATGGTCCTAGCAGCTTACGCTCACTGACTTCATCCCAACATGCCGGTGTTCTGCACCTCTTCCCATACAGGGCTTCATATGGTTCCATTCGGATGTTCGAGTGGAAACTGTTATTATAAGAGAAATCAACCAGAGGAAGATGTTGATCCCACCCTCCTTTGAATTCCATTGAGCACGCTCTCAACATGTCCTCATGTGTTTGGATAGTCCTCTCAGATTGGACATCAGTTTGAGGATGATAAACCATACTGAAGTTCAACTCAGTATCTAGAGAATGTTGAAGACTCTTCCAAAACTTAGAGGTGAATCTTGGATCTCGATCGGATACAATAGATAGTGGTGCTCCATGAAGCCTTACCACTTCCATGATATATATCCATGGTGGTTGATCCAATGAGAAATCATCCCGAATTGCAAAGAAGTGTGAAAAGTTTTTAAGATGATCCACAATAACCCAGATTTCATTGTTGCCTTTGGACGTCTTTGGATGTCTAGTGACAAAGTCCACGGTGATGTTCTCTCATTTCCATACTGGTATGGGCAATGGTTGCATCATCCCCTTAGACTTCTACCTCTCTGCCTTCACTTACTAACACACCATGCACTTTGATGTATACTCAGCGATCTCCTACTTCATATTATCCCACCAATAATGCTCTCTAAGATCTTGATACATCTTTGTGTTTTCTGGGTGAATAGAAAAATTTGAACTATGCACATCATCCAAAAGTTCCTTCTTCAGCTCCAGACTTGATGGAACACATAGTCTTTTCCAAAATCTCACAATTCCTTCTTCATTAACATTGAACTCTTAGGATTTCCCTTTTCTAATAGCTTCCACTTTCTTCTGAATTCCCACATAATACTTTTGAGCATCCTTTAACTTTTCCAAAAGAGACGGTTGTGCAATCATCTGTGAAAGGATTGATGATATTACCTTCTTTATGATTCCCATGTACATCTTCATCAAATCTAAGAAGATTGGATCCTTCTCAATTATGATCAATGATAAAATCACTAGGTCCTTTCTACTTAGATCATCCACCACATTGTTCTCTTTCCCAGGGTGGTAATGGATTGAGTAGTCATAGTCTTTGATCAGCTCTAACCATATTTGTTGGTGCATGTTCAACTCTTTCTGTGTGAATATATACTTGAGGCTTCTGTGGTCCGTATATATTTCACACTTCTCCCCAAAGAGATAATGTCGACAAATTTTTAAAGTGAAGATCACCGTAGACAACTCCAGATCATGTGTTGGATAAATCTAGTCATGAAATTTCAATTTCCTTAAAGCATAGGGAATGACTTTGTCAATTTTCATCAACACACAACTCGTACCCTTCTTTGAAGCATCACTAAATACCACAAAAAGTTCTCCACTTGTGGGTAAAGTGAGAATGAGCGCAGTGATAATCCTCCTTTTCAACTCCTTGAAGATTTCTTCGCATTCATCACTCCTAGAAAACTTTACTCCCTTATGAGTTATCTTGGTAATAGGGTTGGACAATTGTGAGAAATTTCTCACAAATCATCGATAATATCCACCTAACCCCAAGAAGCTACGGATATCTGTTACCGAGGTTGGCCACAACCATCCCTCTATTGCAGTTGTGTTAGAGGGATCCACAGATATCCCATTGCTTGTGATGATATGGACCAATAATGAGACCTCCTTCAACCAGAATTCACACTTGTTGTACTTTGCATAGATCTTCTCCTTTCGCAAGGTCTCTAGTACAGTTATTAGATGCTCCTCATGATCCTCCTTAGTTTTGGAGTATATTAGAATATCATCTATAAATACTACCATAAATTTGTCAAGGTAATCTCTAAAGACTCTATTCATCAAGTCTATGAATATTTATGGAGCATTAGTGAGTCCGAAAGGCATTACTATGAATTCATAGGGCCTATACCTTGTAAGAAAAGAAGTCTGGGGGATATCTTCATTCTTCACCCTTACTTGATAATATCCCGACCAAAAATCCACCTTGTAGAATTATTGTGATCCACTAAGCTGATTGAACAAGTAATCAATTTTTGGGAGAGGATACTTTTTCTTTATCTTGATTTTGTTAATCTCACGATAATCGATGCAAAGGCGCAGTGACCCATCCTTCTTCTTGATGAAGAGGACTGGTGAACCCCATTGTGAAGCACTTGGGCGTATAAACCTCTTATCCAGATTCTCCTGTAGTTGTTTATTTAGCTCCTCAATCTCCACAACAACCATTATATATGGAGTGTTGGATATTGTAAACTCTCCAAAAATAAGATCAATTTAGAATTCAACATCTCTTCTAGGAGGAAGACCAGACAATTCCTCAGGAAACACTTCAGCGAATTCCATCACAATAGGCATGTATTCAAGGATGGTTGCTTCCTTGGACTCAATCATCTGAGCCAGATACACGTGATCATAGGGCATTAATTTCCACACTTGAGATGATGGAGATAAAGAAGATTCATCATCCTCCTTGCACTTGTAGAGAATCGGGGGTTGATTCTCCACATGGAGAGTGATTTCCCTCTCACGGTAATTTATGTTGGATCTATATAAGGAAAGCCAATCCATGCCAAGAATTGGATAAAATTCCACCAGAGAGAGTATGAAGAGGTTTTCCGAGAAGTTCAATCCACAAATTACGACAGGGGAGGAGTTATATTCATTGGATGCAATGATTGAAAGAAGGAAACACAAAGAAACATGCCAATAAGTTCAAAAACATGACACATAGTCTAAACATGCTAAATAATAAGGCATCATTTCATGTTATAACGTATCATGGAAACCAATCAACATGATAAACAAATCACCCAAGAATGTTATATAAGAAATCATGATAAAGAAAACCAAAGAGTGGAATTACAGTCAAGGAAAAAAATCACAATCAGTAGGAAACCTACAAAAGTAACTACATGTCATAACATATGAATGATATATGTTCCTATAATGAGGCATGTAATGATTCATCATTACTATACTTGTCCAAGGTAAAAATTCCATAAATTTCAAAAAACAATAAGCTGAAGAAAGTACATCATTCAGTCAAGGGAAAATCAAAACCAATGGTAATAAAAAACAATATAAACATCAATCCCTTCCCTAGAAACTTTGAAATTTATACATATGTGGGTTGATCAATCCCATGTATAACTATTTACCAAGTTCCGACACATTCATAGTCTCCAATCTGCCAACCCCAAATAGTAAGAAAAAGAAGTAGGCTTTGATGCCACTTTGTAATGTCCTGGTCTAACTGACCATTAAATCGTTAGCCGAACTAGTGGGTCACATGGCCTCAAGCGTGCCTCCCCTTATGCTAGATGCTGCTAACTAGAAGTGAGGGTATGAGGAGGTGATAGTGGGGAGAATATACCCTCATGATCAGAGTAGCACAAAAGTATAACAAAAATAAATAAAAAACAACAACTGAAATAGTAATAAATGAAAGACTGAGTAGTGAAATAATAATATAATAACCAAATATAAAAGATTTCCAATGCCAATGTATAAAAATTCATGCATGTATAAATGATGATACGTAATATAAAAAAATAAAATAGGAAAATGATTCAATATAATACAAGATCAAGGAAGGAAAAAGAAAATCCTTGAGGGTGATCTCCAAGATAATATTGAGCTCCAACATAGTCCTGTGCTCCTAACTCCCAAGTACAAGCTAAACAACACAAACAAACATGGATGATCCTATGAACTTGTGATCTACTCGGGTACCCCAGTGAAATGGTGGCTAGAACAAGGTGTGAGATACAAATCCTAATAGGTTACTACCCATGGTGTCTATATCTAAAACCATACCACGAATAGAAATTAAAGTAGTGTGTAGTTAATATTAATAATAAACAGACTAAATAAATAAATAACAACATACTCAGTTTCTTAAAGGAAACCTGGAGGCTCTTCCTGGTTTAGATCACACATGGAAAGATATGTTTGATCAGTAAATATATATAGTAATAATATGTATATATATTATAGTTATATATTTAATCCACCTATATGGACCAAGTACGTGCAGTTGCAAGTGGCCATATACCTAGAATACTAGGTGCTTGCTGGATCAGTGCGTAACTCAGTCATCCATAACCAGTCTAAATGATCCAATAATCTCAAGTAAAAGGGTATATTCCCTACATATCATCATGAGTGGGATACTTCAATCTCATCACTCGAGATGATGAGTGTACCATCATGTCAACAATCAAAGTCATGAATGTGCCATCATGCTAACACTCAACAAGGGACATGGTGTGTCAATCCCACCATCCACATAGTATTAGTGGTGTGAGATGTCATACTCAACACCTGATATAAGGTAGAATGATTCTTACATGCTTAATAGAACCCTTATAATGATCCACAACCTATGTACTAGGTGTAATCATATAATGATAATAATATAAGACATGAGGAAATAACTATCATGATTTACATTTAACAAAACCATTATAACTATGGGAATCACATTTTAAAAATAGCATTCACTAAGCATGCTATGATCATCATGTCCTTACCGCCCTTTACAACTAATTTCATTTTAAACATTTAATTCATTCTAGGAAGTAAAAAAATCATGAACACGCCATTCCATTTGATAAATTTCATATAATTAAAAAAACATGAAAATTCATTTTGTAAGGATCAAGGAGTTACTTAAATAGTACCATAGTCAAATGGGAATTTACCTACTTTAAAAAAATCCATTTATGAAGAAAGATAAGAACTTAGAAGGTTCTTGGTTCATTAGTAATTTAGAGGAGTAGGTCAAGTCATTCAATTTATAAGATGAACCAAGCACTTAGAAGGTGCTTGGGTACATTTGAAATTTATAAAAATGGAGGGAAAATACATTTAAGAACAACAAATAGGACATTTTCTAAACATTCTTTATATCAAGCAATGAAAACCAAGCAAAAGAAACACTAAGGAATTATGCGAAGCATGTCGAAAATAACTAACCATCACTTTGTAATTTTGAAGACAGTGCACCTCATATGAGGGGTTTTATTATAAAACATTACATTGTTTATCAAATAAATCATTTAGAATAACTAATATCACATTTGGGAATCACAATTCAATTTATAAAAAAGAACATTTAAGAAGCCTCCATACATAGAAATTCAAATACAATGTTCAAAATGGCACTTAGAAGGTTCCATTAACAATTGGAAAATTGTCTAAAGGGGAAATTCCATTATCACTCCTAGATGAATGATTAGAAGTAATTATGTGAATTTAATTAATTTAATTTAAAAGGGTGATTTCAATCTAGAACACCCAAGGGGAGTCCTTGATTGAGGTTAACATCCTCAAGGGGTTTTCATAAAATGATGTAAACATTTAGGAAAAATCCATAGACTACCTACCATATGCTTTGGATGTTGTACTCATACAATTTCCTGCTTTGATTTAGATCGGTTTGGAAGAAATAGAAGAAAGAAACATTTTCCATGAAAATAGGAAAAATGATCTTGAACCAAAATAGTGTAATATATTAGAAGATGAACTAAAATTGAAAGTAACAAAAGTATAGACCTTACCTTTAGATATCCAATGCTTCTAAAGACATATAAAATAGAGTTCGGATCTAGGATATATAGAGATCCCTAGGTGGAGGAGCTTGAGAGCTCAATAGTAGGAAGAGCTAAGTGATCCTAATTTGGGTAGAATAAGAAAAAGTTGTAAAGGTTTCATTAATTTCATTAAGGAAAAAATGGAATTTTCACCGTCTAAATTGGGCTGCATGGTTGGATAAACCGTGCGCTAACCATGCGACTCCTACTACTTAGAAACCGTATCTTTCACTATTGTGCCATATATTTTTCTCTAAATATGAACCAACCATGCAATGAATAGTGAAATTATACTGAAAAATTATAACTAAACATGTGGGTTATGTGTACGGTTTTGGGAAACCGTAAAAATACCGTGTGCACCACCTCTTCCCACCTGCACAAGTCACACGATTTTCTATTAGGGGTCACACAATTTTATACAAACCGTGCAACCATGTCAGCCTTCTTCTATTTTGAGTCTTTGGGTTCTGACGCTCCAAAAACATGACGGAGCACCAAAGGTACCCTTCGGGCAAGAAACCATGTCTATAAAAAAGTAATTGAAGTGTTCCAACTCTTGTAATTACTTTCTAAATCTTTTTTCAAATAACATTCCTTCCGCTAAATTCCAAGATTCAAATTCCCTTAGAGTTTTCCATGGCTCAAAACTCGATTTTTTACAGTGATCAACTCTTCTCATCTCCTTTATTTCTATTATTATTTTTTATTCTTACCTTCTTCCTTCAACAATAATAGGGTATGAAGTATTAATACCTTTTTAGATTCCTTCTTCTTCATATTTTCTTCTTGTCTTCTTTTCATTTCTCAACGTATAAGATCTTCTACCACAAAATGTTATAGGCAACTCACTGTATTTCATACTCAAGGTCTTCTGTAGGAATAAACTATCGATATCTTCTCTTTTTCTCCCTTTAATACATAGGATTAAGTTATAAATAAAATATCACATCTATCTCTATTTCATTTCACATTCTCTCAATTATTATTCTACTCATAAAAATTTACAAAATCCCATGAATATTATATATATATATTTTAAATATTAAAATTAAATTATTATTAGAATGGTGATTTTATCAATAAACTCATTCTTAATTGAATTGTGTGGGATTTATCCACATGAACTTATACTGTACTTCTTCTTATATTAAATGATATTAAAAAATCCATCTCTTTATTAAAAACTAATTAATATTATTCCTAGGAATTCCTCCACAATTGATCACAATTAATTAATTTTTTTTCATTTGAATATCCTAGAATAATTAGGATGTTATCTTCTAAATTTATTCGCACTAAATTCTACAATAATCCCATTTTTAACCACTACAAACTATATAACAACATTATGATATTAAAATCTATGAAGTGATCAACATCATTTGAATTGGATCTACAATAATCTCACAACTTGTCAAATATTTAACAGAATACTCTTACACATGTTTCATACACCCATACATATCCTCTTAATAACTCTTATATATCACAATGTAGCCTTGGTGTATTGTAAAATCTTCATCCCTCTTAGTAACCTTATGTATCTTCTTGTGAAAACATGAACAACCTTATATAACATCTTGTTAACTATTATATTCCATTGTGTGGATATGGTACTTTATAAAATCATATGCCTTTAGATTACTTTTACATATTACCTTCTGAGAACCCTTATGTATTTTCTTTGGAAAACATCGATGAACTTTACATATCATGCCACTTAACATTACTTATCAGAGTGTGACCTAGGTACCTTTTCAAATTCTAGTTTTTATGGTTAGAGAAACCCTTATCATTCTTCAATGTTTCCTAGATAACCTTATATATGTAAATTTTATTCAATATTTCCCTTTCATTGTCTGTACTTTATCAATTTATTCAATATTCTGAAACATCAACTTTCCATAAATTCTTCAAAGAATCTTTAAACTTATTAAAATCTTCTCAAGTACACTCTTCCTTAGCTCAAACACCATGAATGAATTTTGGGATTGATCAAATATTTGAAATTATCTTCATAAAAATTCATAAAAAATCTTATGGAATATATGAACTCTTAATGAGTATTTCAATATATTTATACTATCTTATCAATTATATATTTAAACTCAGAAATTTTCCCCAACTGAAAGTTCCTTAATAATTAATAATTAGTATAGTACCTATATCTATTTCGCTCTATAATTTATGTTTCAATAAAATTTGTAATATAAGGTTTATTCTCCATTTATTGTAGAATCCATCATTATAGATAACCCAAAGATGGATTTTTACTCATCCATTTATCTTTTCCAACTAAATTAGTGTCACTATTAATTATCAATATTAGATAGCATCTCAAACATTTCAGGAACATGTGATATAAATATATTCCATTAATTATCAGCACTTTTAATCAATTCACATTAAGCTCTACTCTAAAACCATTATATGGATGATAATAATTCGTTAAATCTATTTATCAATGTATGGCTTACTAAATGATGTGAAACTGCATAATTTATGACAACTCTTCATGCTAAAAAACCTAAAAAACCCTGATATGAAACTCCATAAGGTTGGTCTTCCTTTATGTCTTTATGAGACGAATAGGATCAAGTTTTACCTCTCAACCTAAAAAACCCTGATATGAAACTCCATAATTTATGATAACTCTTCATGATACCTACTCCAATGATTTTCTTGAATAGATAAACTTTAAGAAGAATGTAACTATTTTTACCTTTAACCATACTCCTATGTGGAAGATACCTTTTCACATCAGTTAGTAAGCCATATTCACTATTTTTCTTGATCTATACTATTAATCACTTCAAACTATTCTCATTATATAATCATGTAGTGGTAGGTACACTACTAACTTTATTATTATGTTGAAATACGTTTTTCAAACTATTATTCATAGAAAATGAGTTCATTGGTGATTTTTCTTTCTTTATCAATAAATACTTATATCATGGAATCTATTTCATGCATTTTGAGGAGTGCAATTCATATTTTTTCACCTTATATATAGTTTATCTTCCATATTTCTGTTTCCATTATTTAGACATGTCCCATGTTATTCTTCATGGATGTCTTCCATCAAATGAATCCTTTTATTTATCTCTTGGATTGACTGAATTTATTACTCTAATTGGTTTTATTTAACATTGATATTCATGGATTACTTTTAAAGATCCATGTTATAGCCCTTTACTTTATAGTAAATAATATCCTCTTCCTTACCATGACATACTACATAATTTTATTCTTTTTTATAATTTTCTTACTATTTTTCTTCTATTTATACCCTAAAGAAAAATGAATTTCTATTATATTTTTATTTTCTAGAAATTGTGGCCTTATGAATCTTGTATCATATAAATCAATATTGGTAGAATTATACCAACACTCATCATCAATATGGAATCCTTTATTTTAGTTATCAAGGAAATATTCTAATATACTCAAATCTATTCTTGATTGAAATATTGTTTTTATTTTTTGTGACTTTCTTAAATTCAGAAAGATTTATCTCTTCTTGTATCTTCCCCAATTTTACCCACTTCTCCCCTCCCACAAATCCATATGTGGATTCCCTAGAGACTATAGTGTAAGGGGTTATAGGTCCATCATTCCATCCCCATGTTTCCTTACACTTTAATCCACTTTTATTCCTCCTACTAAGACCTTCAAGGTAGTGGTTTCAAGAAAGATCACCCTTCATCCTAGAGAACTACCCCCCATTCCTCTAATCCACATAGAAGTGATATTTTATGAGGCAAGGGATTCATTACTATCCCTATTTTTTTCTTATTATGAACACTAAGAGGCTTTAAAGTACCATCAATTTCTCATTATTTCTAATTTTGTTGTAGATAGAACCTCCCTGTAGATCTTTGCTATGTTATTCAAATCATGGAATCTTTATATTTATATAATGATCTATATTTAAAATCAGGGACATTGATAATACTTTAAAACCTCTTCATGTTCACCCTAATACAACAATAGGTTCATAGAAATCATTTTTACATTCATCTATTATCCAGAATTCACTTCATTAGAACCCAGACCTGGGCGGTTTTTAAATAAGAACAATAAATATTTATTATTCTCTATTCATCCTCTGATGAACATTGGGGAAATAAATCTACATTTGAATCTGTTTTAGATTAATTTACCAGGTCATCACTTACCCTTCCCTAAAAATTTCATCCACAAGAGTACTGGAGATGAATTTGGACACATTATCTATGTTCAGGAAACCACTATGTGTAGATAATTCACTATGGAAACATACATATTTGTTGAAAATGATCAAGATTACTTTATTCCTAAATATATCTTCTTATAAGTGGGACTTGAAATTTCATTATAGAAGAATATCTTATATTCCAAGAATCATGGCTATTGTTCTCTCAATAACTTTCTAGGGAACTCTGACCATGTTTTAAGAAAGGTAGGTAATCGCCAACCTTCAATTGGGTCAAAGAAATATTATCATTTGGAGGTAAATTTCAGGCTATCCATTCTTAATATGAAACCTTAGGTGGATCCCAAAGCATCATAGAAGTTTTATTCGTGGGATTCTGAGGGATTTGGGTCAAAGAAAGGGTGGTTTGACCCTGAGGAGGTCCCTAATTATGAAAAACTATAGCTGGAGTTTCATCCTAATCTCCTTTTGGTTCCCTTAAAGGAGAAAAATAGATTATAGAAAAATACTAGGAATAAATTACCTTCCATTTAGGATGTATTGGTAGGACCTCTTGAAATAATCCCATATTTTCCTTCTTCATCTATCCATGTTAGTACTTTAGGTCCTCTCCCCTCAAATCCAACTATCCTCATGAGGTGTTTCATTTACAAGGTCTTCCTAATATACCTGATTCTATCCATCATAAGATTAAAGGGATATAAGATCCCACTTGTAGGGTGTCCCCACATCATGCAGCTATTGTGACCCTTTCCTCCCCTCCTGATGATGTTCTCCAAGTAATCCAGAATGATATTTTGGACTCCAGGGATTTATTTTCTTCCCATATACCTTGGAATAGTCTATTAGTTCACCTAATTATTTTAATGTCCTTGGCTTGGTTGTAAAATATTAGGTCCCTACTTATATAGTTTGAGTCATGTAAATGAATAAAAAATCCTACATCCACCCTCCCATAAATTTGGTGACAATATCTTAGACTAAGAACATGATTATCTCTACTAATCCCCTAACCCAAGATGTTACATGCTGACAACTCTCCTTCATAACAATATTCCCCATTATATGGAATTTTGGGGGTATGGTA
This sequence comes from Viscum album, assembly GCA_963277665.1. Classification (NCBI taxonomy): domain Eukaryota; kingdom Viridiplantae; phylum Streptophyta; class Magnoliopsida; order Santalales; family Viscaceae; genus Viscum; species Viscum album. The sequence continues at coordinate 351,968,556 of OY728140.1, forward strand.
TCCCTAGACATAATTTAATACCTTCTCATGGTCCTTCCAAGAAAACAAATTTCCCAATTATAAATCTTGGAACCCAATATTAGGCCATCTTCAATTGTTAGAATTGCTACCAAATTGAGTAGGGATAATTACATGAATGATAAAATAGTCAATTCTAATATGTGTGTTTTCTAGGATAAATGAACTCGTTTGGATTTCATTAAAACTTCCCCTATGTATATCACCTTCAAGGTCAATAATTATAGCATCTCCTTCACCATATCTAGCATTTATAAAAAATGTGAGGTTAGGGAAAGAAGGGATAAATGTGAACCTATCTATATTTTCAATAATAGATCCCAAACTTGTTTATTGGAGGTGACCTCATCACTATCCTAGACCAAACTAAGATGAAGGGAGGGGAACTCTACTCAAGAAATTCCATAAAATATTTTCGATCCTTGCTTTCTCAAATCAAAATTACTATTATGGGGTTTAAAGGGGAATGTTTCATATCATGTAAAAATAAATATAGAATTAGTATAATCTAAAGTAGTATTTATAAGTGCATAGTAATAATTCATGATATATCAAATTTTATGATATCTTCAGTGAAACATCTGGAGAGAATCTTGTTTGGTCACTATTGACTATTTCTTCAAATCTAAATCTTGAATGATTCTAAAGAAATAATATTTTATTCCAATTGATGTTTGGATACTATTATATTTATGGAGATGTTTTTTTACCTTTTATGGATCTAGTGTATGGTATTTCTTGGTTGGTTCTTTTGAAAAGGATCAAAATATTGAAAGTAAAAATTCTAAAAAGGAGGAACAACCAACAGATCCATGATGTTAGCACCGATGGCCTTTAGGAAGAAACAAAACACCAGTATAATAATTTTTAGGATGAGTGAGATGATGAATATTTCCATACTTTTTCTCTCAAATGAAGTCAACTAGATAAATATTTACTAAAAAATGAAAAGGAAGATAAATATATATCTAGATCCAATGGTTTCTATTAGTGGATTATGATATAGCCTACTTCCATGCATGCATTAGAGAGAAGAAATTTACTGGGAAAACTAATATAAAACTTATGGATGGATCCCACTATAGTGATTTATCTATTATATTAAATCTTATAGTGGATTATATTTCTAAATTACTTACTAGTATTAGTCATAGGATAAGAAGGGGGTCACTAGAGAGGAATCATGTTGTTCATTTTTAACAACTTTCTAGGGATAGTTAATAACCAAGATAAATCCATGATGAATGATATTCTAGAGGAGGATAAAATTCATGAACTCATTAAAAAAATTAATATGGATACTTATATGAATTTTTTGGGTTTCTAGGGTCCTTCTATTTCACCTCATGGGACATTTTCAATAATAATTCAATTAAAGAAGTCTAATAACATTTAAAATGTGGGACACTTCCAAGAGTTACCACTACTACCACCCTGGTCCTCATTCCCAAAGTGAGCTAACCAAATGTTTTTGTCCAATTCTATCCCATGATAATATGTAACTTATCATACAATTTTCTTGCCACCATTTAGAATAAAAGGATTTATCATCACTTAGAACACCAAATATCATAATAATGGAATGGATTTCTTAAAGGCAAGACCATATAATAAGCATTTGGTCTAGCCTAATAGATGATTTCAGAGATTGACATGAGAGTGGTTGGATAACAAATCACAGAGAAAAATGGAATTTAATATACCTATGGATGAATACAATGGAGTTTCATTATTAAATCCCTGAGGTGGTGTTTCTTTTTTTAGGGGTTTTGTGACCTCTTATCATGTTTTTTCTCCTATTAATTGTTCAAAATTTCTATCATGGGATTGATATTTTGTTCCTTCAAATTATAAAGGGTTATTTGGAAAGTATATCCACTTTCACCGACACTTTTTTTTTTCATTTCTATAGAGTTTCACATTTCAAATATCAATATGGGTATTTTTTATGGTTCGATTCATCTGTTTAGAGGTCGGTAAGGATATTTTGGAATATCACATTTATGTTTCATTAATTATATGATTTTATTAACAAATAGAAATAGTAATTCTATCCAAATTTTTTTGATGATCTTGAATGAATTCAATTTTTTTTTCAATATATTAATTTTAGAAAATGATTTGTTTATATCTCTAATAAGGGAACATGTAGACATGAAAGAATTATTTAGGAGAGGCTTGGAATTTCTAGTAAAAATTTCAAAATGGAGTACCTGGGTGATCCATTACCAAATGGGAGAATCTTCATCCACCAATTTGTTTGTATTATCAACAGAATCATAGTTATAATTCTTAATTGGAAGATTAGTTTTCTTTAATTTTGAGGTAGGAACACTCTGGTGAATGGTATCCTTTTTTCTATTCCTTTTCCTATTCAGTCAGTGTGTATATCCCCCAAGAGCATCTTTAGGAACATAGAGCATATCTGCAATAGTTTCAAAAGTTAATCCAATCAAGATGGTATCTATCATTGGGCCATCTAGTCATAAAATTGTAAATCTATTGATAACGTGAGTATTGGATTTGGGGGAATTGGGGGAAAACATGTTATGCATGGAGGAGAATCTAGATTGGAATGCGACACCGAGGAATTATCTCTAGGTTACTTTAATTAGAAATAAATATGATAAATCTCTAATAAAATGTCCAGAAATCCTTATTGGATCTCATATATGGAATATCTTTCAATGTGGCACCCAATTCATCATCGATCATCCACACTAGATTATTTTGTAGAGGGGACTTTACTTTATGGATGGATAGTTAGATATGATCACATCTATTCATCCTAGGGTGTCCTTCCCATGTCATAACCTTCAGGATTAGCAATTTTATACCCATAATTCATTAATGAGGTTGTAAGTGATGAATATTATACCTTATATCACAAATATCAAATGGTATATGAATGTTATCTATGTGAATTCACAAACTCTTCATCGTGAAATTTTTTAATCTAGAGTTATCATAAGATACTCCATCTTCTATAGAGACTCGATGTTTTCGGTAGTAGTCTATGGTGAAAATCTCATTACAAAAAATTTAACTTCCTCATATAGTGCTCAGAAATTTGGTTATCCACATGGATGTGAAAATTCAATGAAAATGTATTCAACTTTCTTCTATGTGCATGTTATGTGAAAAATGAGAACTTTGAATTTGTGTTGCATAGATTTAAAAATTTCTTCCCAATTTGATCCATAGTATCCTAGGATGTGAACCAGGGGCTTCCTCCATCTCCTTGGATATTTCTAATTTGATTATTAGGTTTTTAGAGTGTTTTTTTGAAAATTGCAGCCTCGATTTGGTTCTCGATTCTGTTTCCCTCAATTTTATAGAAGATGATTTTTTTGTTATTCCTCTATTTTCTAAGATCATGAACCATATTTCTATGGAATTTTTTTCCATGGTGTTTAAGTTTGTTTTAGTTCGAATCAAGGGTAATGTTTCGATGAGTGGTTCTCTAAGAGAATGAGGTGGGTGGTATTTAAGATTTTCCCACAGTCTGGATTTCTTTTTTGTTTATTTTTATTATGCTAATAAGACTCCCAACTATGTTTTTGTGTCTTTTCCTAGGGAAAGAAATTTGGAGAAGAAATTCAGGTTTGATACCCTTCACAAACCACATTGGGACCAATGATGATTTGAGATCATATTTAGGGCTACACATGGAATATGTCAATCCCTTGAAAATGATGAAATGGATTGGTTAAAAATGAGATATGAAATTTATGAGGGTAAATCTGTTGTATTGTTACTTTTTTATGTTGGTATGGTTAAAGGGGTACTTGGTGTAATTATGAGGATGATTGAAATGTTTTATATGTTAAGATTTTTTGAAATGTCTTGGATGATTTTGAAATGGTTTAAATTTTGTGCTTTGTATTTTTATCTACTCTTGGTTTTTAGTGGGGGGGGGAGCTATGTTTTATAAGGGATAATGTAACAAAATGAGGTGTTTAAATCATATTTATTTATAAAGGTGTTCCTTTTTTCTTTTAAAATTATGATTTGAAATGTGTGTGTGATTTAACCATTATGGAAATGCCTTGTTTGTTTCTTAAAAATCAATTAAAAGGAATGGATGGACTATAGCCTTGTTTTGTTTTTTCAAAGAGAAAGACCCTTATTGAAGGGTAATTTTAAAATATTTAATGAAGTGAGTGGTTTTTTGGGCCTCTAATGATGTTTTAATTGGTGTTATTTGAGATTAAATAAGGGGGGATGTTTAATAGTTAAATGGTTTTTAAGAAAATTTAATGGATGTCTTATATAGATAAATGATGATATGGTTTTGGGTGTTGGTCATGGAGGTCCACACCACAGTAATGATGTTGGTAATTGTATTCTAAAATTAGTTTTACGTGTTGTTCCTAGAATCTACACCATGGTAATGATTTTGGTCATGGAAGTCGACATTTAGGTTTGGGTGTTGGTCATGATAGTCTAAACCATAGTAATGATGTTGGTCATGGTGGTCAACATCGTAGATTGGGATGGATGGAAATTGAATTCAAAATCCACGATTTAAGTTCCTAGACTAATTCTCCAAGGTACATGAGTGATGAATTTATAAAATAACACTCATTTGTGGATTAAATATTTTTACCGCTATGGTATATGGCTTTGGATCCCAGTTTGGACGGAGTGGGTTTGGTTGATTTGGTGACATGGTGGAACCATGAGTTTAAAAAGTCTAAAGGGTAAATGTTTAATTGTGAAAAATGATTCTTTCATGGTATTGTTTATTTAATTATTTAGTTACCTACATAAAATGATGTTTAGAATAACTATTTCTTTAGATACCATTGGTGGAAACCTACTGAGTTTTACTCAAACCCTACTCAGATTGACATGACACTTTGATACCCGAGAAAATGCTACTTGTTTTAGGTACAAGTTCAAGATAGGGACCTAATATCTAGTTTATTCATGAGATGATGGGTTGGATCATGGGAAGTCAGGAATAGGATGTGAATTAAGGCCATGTTCTGGGATTTTCATAGTTTGGTATTTGGGGTTATTATAGTATGAATTGCTGACATGTAGAGTATACATCGCACATGTATATTATGTTTCACTTGGTTTAATGTCGGCTCTTTCCCCTGATTTTTCTATTGTACTATTTATTATGGTTTTTATATCTGTTGACATTGTTTTTATTGTTTTTTTACTTTGATAAGCGAGTATAGTCTCCACATTGCATCACTATATACCCGCATTGCTAGTCAGTAGCCTCTGGCATACAAGGAGGCATGCCTGAGGTCATTTGGCACACTGGCTCGGGGAATCAATCTATTGGAATCTGAGATGGGACATTACAAAGAAGATTATATAATTTATGAATAAGATATAAAAACTATAAAAAATTGAAAAAAAATTATTTCCCATATTCTTGTGAGATAAGTACTCAATCCCTCCATGTCACCACCACTCAACCATAATCTTCTAATAAAAAGAACCACCATTACCAAGCGACCCTTTTCCACTTCTTGTATTTGTAAAAAAAGCCTACAAAGACCCATTCCTCGAATTTAGGGTTTGATAACAAATCGACTAGTAGGATCCCACCGAGTGTTTCATAAAAAAACTTTTTTAAACAAAACCAATTATGTATGTTTTTAAATAAACTATATGAAAATTATCTTTTAACATCGTTAATACAAGTATCATATATCAGTTTTGAAATGTAAAATAGAAAACATGTAAGAATACAATTAAAATCAAGTACCATGGGGAAGCCCTAAGGAATCTAAGGTCTACAAAATATTATTTTTTCACACAACTTGGTCATCAAACCAATAATATTCAACTTCACATCATATCTAGTACAGTTAATATCTAGGCCTAGATAGAAGGGGTCACCCCAATAAGTGACTCTTGATACATATCATCTAGGTATTATATTAGTTTTGAAACATGAGTCTAAATATAGGAAAGGAATTTATTTCTTATCTGTGATTGTACTAGTCCCCCCATCAAAGTACCTAGGCTACCATGTGTTTTTATCCTATCAAGTAGTTAATATTTCATCAAAATAATCATTTCAATGGGGTATTTTTCATACATAATAGAAAAACACCTAAACTCATGCCTTTAAAGCCACATTAAACACTCAACCCAATGGTAAACATTTTCAAAACAATTATAACATATATATCAACTTTAAAGGATCATAAAACATGATTTGAAAAAAAAAATTAAAACATACTTTTGAAACAAGAATGAAATTACTGTTCATGAAACCACACTAATTTATGAAGCCTCCTATTATTACCCAGACAAAAAACTCCCTAATGGTGGAAGAACCTTATGACATGAATAGAGATCCTAAAAGAGAAATAAAATAACCAAAATACCAAAATACCATACCATTAGGTTCTCCTCAGATGAATCCTAGGTTATCATGACATTATTATAGAAATAAACCCATATAAAGGAGGAGGAAATAACCAAGAAATGGGAAAGAAATCACTTACTAGAAGTCTTGTTAAAGTACCCTTGAATAAAATAACTTAGAATGAAAGTTAAAGGTGGGTTAGGTTCATTCAATTCATGTTAAGGTCTTGGTGGTAACATTATGAAGAAATGAGGTGGTTATAGGGTTATAAATATATTGGTGAAAATATATGATTCCATATTATTAAACGTCTAGGAGGATTGCATGGGTTGGATGCATAATTTTATGAACTATGTGCCAATAGTGTGGGTAGAATTGGATACACCTTGGAATCATAATCATTTAGAGAAATGGATAGTGAAACCATGTTCCAACCATAAAAATCACTACTAATAAACAAGTTATGATTTTTATAGTTTTATATATGGTTAGTACTAATCATGCGCCCAATGTAAGAAAATGCTTGTTCTCTATTTTCAAAGTTTTTCAAAGTGTCAGAAACAAAATCTAATAATTAAATCCATTAAATATTACATTTTTTAATTTAAAATGGAACCCTAGGTTAGATAATTCTCCCCACTATAATACTTTCAGATCCTAGAATATTAGATCAAAGCCGAATGGTCAACAAAGAAGTGAGGCCGCTACTTATTATGCCAATATTCTCACTCCCAAGTCCTGTAGAGTAATTAAAATGATGTAATAACACTTGGACTAATGATATAGAATATTAGTCAATCACTTTAAGTTAGGTTTCAAAAATTTTAACATGTTGAACTGTCACTGATACATCAGGTTCCAACTCTAGATCTTCCCAATTGAGGACATGATAAGGGTCCATATTATATAACTTATATTGAGATATGTGGAACATGTCATGGTCCAACGTAAACTAAGGAGTTAAATCCAACTGATAAGAAATTTTTTTTATCCCACTTCCTGGTAGGTACCAAAATGGGTTAAAAAAACCTGAAGGGCTTCTTGTACTTGTCCTTAACCAATGAAATGTGAGGCAATGTGAAAAAAATCCATTAGGTCTCATCTCAAACATAGACACTAGTATCATTTTATCATGTCATTATACATCTTAGTCATTCCAGGGTGGACGACCCACTAAAAACAATGGAAATCCTAAATCATGACCATCATCATTGACAAGGGAACTACATAAAATCTCATAAAGTAAAGGGATCCTTCATAAGGTTGAGAACATCCACCAATGAACTCTCAACCATGTGAGATTCACCAAAACGATTGGAATTTCCCATCAACCAACTTCTCCTAGAGGAGAATATTGATATGATAAGGTGTCAAATATATTATACTAGGAAACCAATCCTACTTCTCTTTCATTACTTCTAAATATAACTAAGTAAAGAGACCCATGGTGTTTCATTCAACATTATACTTCCTTAAATATTGAGAAGGAAACTTTTATTTAGGAGCATATGCAACCAGATTCGCTTATCCTAGTGTATAGGCAATATCAAATCCAAAATTTTAAGGGTACCCAAACCACAAAATTTTCCAAATATTTAGATCATATTGGTATAGATTTAACTCAAGCTCTTCTGGTTAGAGTAAACCATAAATATTTCCCCAAAAAGATAATTTCACTAACACATAAGGGTGTGCATAACCACTATGAGATTGAGGTTATGAGTGGGTAATTCTTCTCATGTGTCAGAGTTTGAAAGAGTCATATTAGACCATATGTTCACCCTAATTGAGAATGCAACCAAAATCCATACTTGATGTGTCACAGTAAGAAAAATACCCCTGATGAGCCTTAATAAAAATCAGAATAGGTGTCACGATCAACTTATGATTCAAATTCTAAGAGTATTTTGTTCACTTAGAACTACGTACAAACATCAACCCCTTCAAGGTAAGAGAATTATAGGCTGAAGCTGACTTACATAAATATTGTGTTAATTATCATTAATACTCTACTAAAACAAAGAAGTTATAGATAAAAAACATGTTCTTCATCTCTTACAAAGAAATAACGACAAGAACCTTATTTGGATCAACTGAAATTCCATGTTTGGAGACCACATATCCAAAGAACAACACATCTTGGATCTAAATGTAACATTTTTATATCTATTAATAAAGGTAATGGTCATGGATAATTCTTTGAAAAACTTTCATATGATGCTAATTCTACTCCTCTAACATAGAATACACAAATATATAACCCATAAAAACCACAAAAAATTCATCAAGTTTCCAATGAAATATGTTATCCATGATTTATAATAAGACTAATAGAGTCTTGGTCAACCCAAATGAAATCATAAGATAATCAAGATTTCCATACCTACTTTGAAATGTGGTCTTAGTAATACCAACCTCATTCTCTCAGACCTTATGGTAACCTAACCAAAATTCGATCTCTGAAAAATACATTTCACTCTATAACTAATCAAAGAGGACATTGATGTAGGGAAAGGGATACTTATTATTAATAGACACCCCTTGAAACTTCTTATAATCGATACATAATTGGATATCCCCATCTTCCTTCTTATTAAATAGAATTGTAGTGTCCAACCAGACACGCTAGGGGAGATGAATCCTTTAGATTTCAGATCATCTAGGAGGATATTAAATTTCCTAATTTATATGAGTTTTATATGATATCAAAGAAATGAGATAAGATCTATTGTATGGACTAGATCAATAGAAAACTATACTTATCACTATATGGGTAGACCCAATATTTTATCCGAAGAAACATTAGGAAACTCCCATAAAACCAAAGGAATATTGATTCTATGATTCCAATAATCAACATAAACCAAGAGGGATTAAAAAAAATACCAATTTTTTTAATTCTATATATAGAAGTCATTACCAGCTTCATCACTGATCCCAATCCCCCTGAAACACATGATAATCCCCAACAGAATTGTTTAAGTACACCTTTCAGTGCCAGTAGTCAACATGAACCATAAAGACAACCATCTAGTCCATTCTAATGATAATGTAAAAGAGATCCATTTTGAGGACTAGAAAACCCCTGCACTATCTACATATCTAATACTTAGATAGAACAAGTAGGGAATTAAAATAATTTCTCTTTCATATTCCTAAAAGGATCCAAGATATACATTACATAAGGAAATAAATTATAGAGAAGATTCAGAAATTCCATTATACGAGTAAATATTAAATAATGAGAGGAAAATATATTATATATAGTAGTTTTCATAGATGAATACACTAAATAGTTTCTCTCATAGGTTTTGGACCCATATCAGTTTCCACTGATATCTACTCTATTGGATGAAATTGTCTTATCTCAAAAAGGTTTTAAGGACTTTCACTATCCAAGGGATTATTCTAAAGTTGTCTCTAACCATAAGATGAACCAATATCTATTCCTCTCCAATGATACTAAGGCCCTTATACCTTATAATCATCCAATTTCATTATAGATTCCTTCAGAGCTTAATAAATTACACCACTTTGGGGAGCAGAGATAGAATTAATTTTTTTTGTAGATGGCCTAAGAACCCATAGGTATAAGTACCTGACCTTAAAACATTACATAATCTTGAATTAAATGAATAATTCAAATTGAGGATCATTTTAGGTTTATAATTTTAGAGAATTAGGCCATAAGTATTACATATCAACTTGAAAATTACATGTAGACACTACCACACAGTATCCATTTTTTTCATAAAATAAAAACACTTAAAAAGAAACATGTATTGTTCCAAGTTTTAGACATCATGAATTTTCCTTGATCCCATACTCGACCCTATTCATCTTTAATTCCTATGGAAAACATTTCAAAAACATGGAATGAGAATAGAAAGCTCAATAAAGGTTATAAAATAAGGAAAGGAAACATTAACCCATCAATAAATAAAAATCAATGAAACCATACTTTTCGATCATAACATACCTCAAAAAATCATAAGATTTATGAATAACAAATAGAAATCATAAATAATAAAGGTAACTTGTGGCATCCATATCATACTTACATTGTAGCTATCACAGCTACGTAGGGAGTTACTTTGAAATACCCATCAAAGTATATTCCCTAAATCTCATAGGAGAAACATCAACTTTTACCTCCATCACATTACCCAATGCATTGGAGAGCTATATCGGGCTCACCCACCCTAGGTTTATCATGGAACCACCCGTATATGTAAACAATGCCCAATAACCATAACATATTCATAACACATAAAACAATGGAATAACATTAATCAAATCTTATAATATCATGAGAATAATGAGATTCATGATATAGTATGCCAAGTGGTAGTATATACACCATATAAATGTGAATTAGTGTATAACAAAAAATAAGTCTCAATGGAATGTAAATTGAGACAAAGTCTCTTAAAAAGATCGTATCCTTAGATTAAGGACAAATAAATGACATAATTATGTGTAACAAATAATAATACACCCAATATAAGTGGATATTAAGTGTAAAACAATCAGAGGTCATTCACAAATATTCATAGCACGACATAATACAGAAATATAAGTTTAACCCTAAGAACTGAAATTGGGTTAAGGAGTTCTCTTACAGAAATTCAATAGCCTAAAGATGCCAATCAAAAATTTAGAATGAATTTATGAGAGGGAAAATGATCTCTCATCACATGGACATAAAATGTACATAAATAAGGATATAGAAGAACATATCCCAACATTTTAAAATTGAAATTTAAAGACTTAACATAGAAGAAGTCTTTGACTAAAAGAGGAGGGTGAAAGGTTCCCTTAACAATTTGTTATCTTAAGAAAGATACACCACATGAAAGAAATATCTTAAATTGAAGATGTAAATACCCATAAATTAAATTATATTACACAAAGAATACAATCATGGGCAATAAATACACCACAAAAAAGGAAATAGTGGCAAATATAGTATGAATCTTACAGGAATAAAAAGTGAGATGAAAACCCCTTACCACATTGTAATAAATCGAGTTGTATGAAAAAAAGTTAATAACCACCAAATGAACCACATAATACCATGAATATAAAGATAATCATGATAATATATATAAAATGGTAGTACACAATACACCACATTCAATAAATAATTGGAGAACAATGGAAATCTCATGGAAATAAAAATGAGATAAGAGACCCCTTACCTCATGTCCGACTTGACTCGATCGTTATTTAATCTCCTAAATAATAAAATAAAGTTAATTTAAAATTTATTAAGAACATTTATCAATTTTATTATTTATTTTATATCAATTATTACCTTTCTACAACAATTAGTTAATTATTTGAGTTCATATCGGACATTTTTTCGATGTTCGGAACTTGAGTTAAAAATGAACTTGTTATAATTATAAATTGTCCATGTGGTTGAAATTACATTATCTCAAGAATTATATTCATGATTTAGATATCATATATGTCATATATATTCATTATATGTATGTATTTATAACATTACACAACATTTGGAGATATGAAATGAAATGCACCATTCATAGAGACAGTAAGTCGCACGTACACATGAATGCTACTTTCATTTCTATTTCATATTTAATGGAATGAAAACTTAATGATAAATAGGTATATTATAGTTATATTATAATATAATATGATATATATGTTATATAATTTCATTAAATCCATCCTTTATATGTTCTATGTATGTCATGAACGAATCATATCACCTTGAGGGGGCAGTAGTCCGCACTTCCTCAAATGAAATTATCGTATTCGTGCATATTGGAAAGCATAAAGGTATGTTTGTAAATAAAAATTATAGAAGAATAGAGAAAACAAAAAAATAATATATATCATATAATTACAGTGCAATCATAATGGCTACCATGAGAGGTGGTAGGAGAATATTGAACAATCATCGTTTCGTGAGGCAATAGTTTTCCGTCCACAGAAATAACATGTTATTTACCCATTAGATGGAGGTGTGTGTAAGTTTATTTATAATAAATCTCATAAAAATAACCTATTATATTGAGGATACTGGTGTTGTTATAAAATAAAGGAATAAAAAGATTTTATGGGGTTGGAGAATAAAATAATACAAAAGAACTTAAGAGAAGACGCTACCTTTAAATCAGGTATCTCCCTTTGGTTTGAAAAAAACGGTTTACATGAATTACCTTATTCCTAGGAGAAGGATTATAGGAGGAGTATAGGGATGTAAAGAGATTAATTGTGTAGAGTTTGGATGAGCCAAGGGGCTTTAGAAGTGTGAGGAATGAGTTAGAAGCGAGGGCTTTTTATTAGGGGGAGGAGGGGCTCTTTAGGAAAGTTTAAAAATATTATTTTATTATATAATGATTTTAGGTTTATAAAGGTCCAAAACTAATTAAAATCTAAGATAAGATGACTCATGTTCTAAATAAAATCATCCAATAATAATTGGACAGGTTTTGGATATTTTGTTAATCTTTATAATCTTATTTATTTAAATCATTCATTAATGAGGTAAACACTACATCATTATTGTGTCATAAATAATTTTATTTATTTGATGTATAAAAATAATAAAAAAATATCATGATGTATAAAATATTTTTAGAATTTAAATGGATATTTATAGTTGAATATATAACTTATATAACCCCATGTAAAAATTGATTTACTAAAAGATATATGTTTATGTCATTTTTTTCTTTACTTTAAATTAATTAATATAAAGTATCATTATCACTCCCAAGTGGCCCCATGGGGTCCCAAAATCGACCCAAGGATGCCCATGGTCATAAATGTATCAACCAATAGTATTAGGACGCATGTTAGGGTAATTTAATATTATTATAATATTATTTTGTTACCCTTATTTACTAGATTTACCCTTTAACCCTGGTAAATACAATTTTTACTGAAGTAAATATTCATATTGTCTAAAACTAAAATTTACCTATTTACACAATTTGGACCTCCTGATTCCAAATATGAAATCTATTTTTCTAAATTCAAAACACATAAGTAGAAGAAATTAAATTAATATTAATTCCTGTTGTCAAAACAAGAAGCGTATTTTTAAGAAATAATAAATATCAAAATATTGACACTTTTTTATGTCCAATTTCAAAGTGAAATTACTTCCAATGACAAAAATTGGATTAAATTGTAAAAATTTCATCTAATTAAACTTTAAAACCATTTAAAAAGATAATATAACCATATAAATAAATTATATTAAAAGGCAGTTATGAATTAGAATACAGTATTTTTCACTATTCGTAAAAAGAATGAACTTTATCAGAAAAATACCAAAACTTTATACAAAGTAAATTTTGATTTCCTGATTCTAAATAATAATATTATTTTGTCAAATAGAACATATAAAAGTGTCCAAAACTATATTTAATGAGGGTTTTCCATCAAAAGACAGTAAATCGAACTTTTAATGAATATTAGAGTATTTATGCTTAAAATCAGATTCTTTATTATTTTAAGTCTCTAAAATTTATTGGAGAAATGTAAAAACATTTAACAAATATTTATATTCATATTTTAGTTATTTATATGTATTCCTTCCAATACAACTTATATGCATTAACTACCATTTAAAATTATATTATCATTTTTCAGTATGACTCAAAATTGTGTGCAATGTAAGATTTCAAAAAAACCCATTGTTGTGTATCGGGTAATCCATCAAACATAACTTCCCTTTTAATGTAAAATTAATATTTAATTCAAAAATTTTAATAAATATTAAAATGTTATATTCTTTATTTTCCTGGGATTTTACATCCTTCCCCCCTTTTAAGAATTGCGTCCTCGCAATTTTAAAATTGGGCTTGGAAACTTCATTGAAAGTCCTGCATCAGAAAAAGAGTTAATAAAAATATCACTTTAAAATAAAGGAAGAGAAGTAAAAAGGTCACCTGAGACAAAAAATACTAATATTACTTGAAAACATGGATATGGAAGAGAAACTAACTCTCATAGATTAATAGAGAGTGATAGAGAACTTGATCACAGAAAGTTAACCACTATAACATCATAAATTTGTAGTCGGGTAAAAGTCTGATGATAAAAGAGAGCTTATAACATTTTTGATTCAAGATCCTTTTCATAGAGTTGAATAATTTTATTAATAACTAGACTAATATTCCAAGGAAATATACTTACTTTTCATGTATAATGTCATCCTTTAATAAAATTCTACCACAAACTCATATTTTCTCCAAATGGTAAGTATTCAAGGTAACTTGGACACACCTGAAGTTCTAGAATAAAATTCTAGAGTATCACATAATCTACAAAAGATGAAATATATATTTCCCCTATCTTTAGCCATCAACCAAAACCAAAATTGGTTAGTACAAGATCAGATAATACCCAAAAGGATAATCCTTTATAAAAAGAAATAATACTCTTAATCTCAAAAATTCAACAAAAAGAACCCAAAGTTTAAGAAAGACCATTAAATATACAATTGTCCTTAAAATTATTCAAAATAATTCAAACTAATATTGAAACCCAAAACTCATAAGGATTTAATCACATAGTCTTCCATAGTAAATCTTAACATTTATCTCTAAATAACATCAGTTACTCTTAAAGTCTCATACTGAAAAGTAATTAACCTAATCACATATTCCCCATGATAGGTTAATAATTTCCATAAATAAACCAAATCACCTTATTTCCAGAATAAAAACATAGATTCTTCCAAAATAATATTTCAACCATTACTCCACAATTTAAATCCCATAGTATTTTATTTTCCTTAAGCATATAGTGTTCCCAAAAGAGAGAATGTCTTCCAAAATAAACTTTAGTACTTAATCACCAAATCAATTTCCTATACAAAGGATGTCCATTTTATAGAACATAAGATCCCAAATAAACTTATTCTTGATCCATAAAATCATTTAACTTAAAATAATAAGTCAGAATAACTAGGTAATTCATGTAGGACAATGGTAGGTGATGCACCCTTGTTTCCATTCGGTTGTGGGTTTGATTCCTGTGGCCATGTTGGACGCGATGGGTCGTCACCCATATTACATGTTGTCCTTTTTATAAAACTCAAAAATATCCCTAACATGTTTTAACCTCAAAGGTTTTCTTATACCTTTCATTTTTATCCCAATACATTAAGACCTCAACATCGTATATATTGTCATTTTTTTCACCTCCATATGATAAAATAAAAATATTTACAATAGAAAGAACATCATACCTTGATCATGGTGTCCATATAGTTTCATCATCATCTTTTTCACGTAGGTAGAAGGTCCATGCATTGCAACAATGATTTATAGATCTTTCAAAACCATTTTATTCCTTCATCCAAATACACCTTGTACAACTTGGGTCATATGGGTGTTCACAGAAAAACGGTTTTAGAGAATAATAATGTATGACATATAATTTCGAAACATCTGATAAAACATTATTTTTATAAAATAGTCAGACTGAGTTTGAGTTGAAACTTTAAATAAATGGTCCTTATAAAATACCACAATTATGTGATGAGAGACTATATTATAAAATCAAATATAAATATGTTTTTTAAGGGTCACATTCTTCAGTACCTTTTTCAAAATCATAATATGATTCAAAATCCTATGTTAAGGTAAAATATTAAAAAATTCCTTGATAATATTTACCTTTATTGAAAATATGATAATATTAAGAAAATAGGAATTGATTAAATACAACCCATGATCCACGATGATATCGAGGTATAGTGGAGGTGTTTGATATCTCAAACATCTGCTTACAAGTGAGTTGTATGCTAGAAAAAGTTTCACAATCATCTGAACATGACTTTTTAATAATTATTGCAAGCATGTCATTAGGAAGAGATAGGAATATTGTCTGAGATCCTCCTCCTTCCATGTGTATCTGACTTTTCTTGATCTGAAAAATTTATAAAACAATGATTTAACTGAAATAATATACATAGGGACTAACCATGTGTTTAACTAAAACTCCTAATCCTTAATGTTGTCTAAACCTCCCTTTGATACCAACTATAGGGACCCATACTTATAACATTACATAATTTTGAATTAAATTAATAATTCACATTGAGGATCTTTTCAAGTTTAGAGTTTTAGTGAATTAGGCCATAAATATTACATATCAACTTGAAAATTACATGTAGACACTACTACTTAGTGTCCATTTTTTTCATAAAATAAAAACTCTTAAAAAGAAACTTGCTTAGTTCTAAGTTTTAGACAAATTGACTTTTCCTTGATCCCATCCTTGACCCTATTCATCTTTAAGTCTTGTGGAAAACATTTAAAAAACTTGAAATGAGCATAAAAATCTCAGTAAGGGTTATAAAATAATGAAAGGAAACAATAACCCATCAATAAATACCAATCAATGAAACTACACCTTCGATCATAACATACCTCATGAAATCATAAGCTTTATGAATAACACATAAAAATCATAAATCACAAAGGTAACTTATGACATCCATATCATACTTACATTGTAGCTATCATAGCTACGTATGGAGTTACGTTGGAATACCCATCACAGTATATTTCCTAAATCTCTTAGGAGAAACATTAACGTTTACCTCCGTCACGTTACCCAATGCATTGGGTAGCTATCTCGGGCTCACCCACCCTAGGTTTATCACGCAACCACCCGTATATGTAAACAATTCCTAATAATCATAACATATTCACAACACATAAAACAAGCATAAAGGAAATATAACATTTCTACATTGAAATAACAATATATCATTTCATGATATTGACATAATCAATGCTTTATCATACGATTTTCAAAACAATTTAAAACATTTAATAAAGATATTTTTGAATCAAAGTGCACCATACTAATTTGAAGATTTTAAAGGAATTAACATTTTAAAACATTAATGTCTATATAAATAAATCCTAAAAACCATTTTGTAAACATGGACATTAATGAGAAAGATTTAGAAGAATAAATCCTTAAAACATTTAAAATGATATTTTAGTTAAAGAGTTCCTAATCAAATGAGAGATGATTGAATAAAAATAAACGAGGAATATAATTAATCAAAGCTTATAATATCATGATAATAAGGATATTTTTGATATAATATGTCAAGGGGTAGTATATACACCATATAAAAGTGAATTGGTGTATAACAACAAATAAGTCTCAATGGAATGTAAATTGAGACAAAGTCCCTTACAAAGATCGTATCCTTAGATTAAGGAAAAATCAATGAAATAATTTTGTGTGACAAATAATAATACACCCAATATAAGTGGATATTAATTTTAAAACAATTAGAGGTCATTCACACATATTCATAGCACGAAATAATCAATAATTAGAAGTTTAACAATAAGAATTGAAATTGGGTTAATGAGTTCTCTTACAGAAATTCGGCAGCCTAACGACGTCAATCAAAAATTCAGAATGAATTGATGAGTGGTAAAAGGATATCTCATCACATGGACATAAAATTTACAGTAATAAGGTTACATAAGAACATATCCCAACATTTGAAAATTTAAATTTAAAGACTTAACGTAGAAGAAGTCTTTGACTAAAAGAGGAGGGTGAAAGGTTCCCTTACTGATTTCATATCTTACGAAAGATACACCACATGAAAGAAAGATATTACAATGAAGATGTAAATACCCATAAATTAAATTATATTACACAAAGAATACAATCATGGGTAGTACATTCACCACACAAAAAAAATAGTGGAAAATATAGCATGAATCTCACATGAATAAAAAGTGAGATGAAAACCGTTTACCAAGTTGTAATCAATCAAGTCGTATGAAAAAAAGTTAATAACCACCAAATGAATCACAGAATAACATGAATATAAATAGAATCATGATAATATATATCAAATGTCATTACAAAATACACCACATGCAATAAATAAGTGGCGAACAATGGGAATCTTATGGAAATACAAGTGAGATAAGAGACCCCTTACCTCGTGTCCGACTTGACTCGATCGTTCTTTAATCTCCTGAATAATAAAATAAAGTTAATTTATACTTTCTTAAGAAAATTTTTCATGTTTTTTATTCCTTTTATATAAATTATTACCTTGCTATAATAATTAGTTAATTATTTTTGTTCATATTAGACATTTTGTCGATGTTTGGAACTTGAGTTAAAAATGAACTTGTTATAATTATAAATTGTCCACGTGGTAGAAATTACATTATATAAAGAATAATATTCATGATTTAGATATCATATATATCATATATATTCATTATATGTATGTATTTATAATATTACATTACATTTGGAGATATGAAATGAAATGCACCGTTCATGGAGATAGTAAGCCGTACGTACGCATGAACACTACTTTCATTTATATTTCATATTTAATGGAATGAAAACTTAATGATGCATAGGTATATTATAATTACAGTATAATATCATATGATATATATGTTACATAATTTCATTAATTCTATCCTTTATACGTTCCATGTACGTCATTAACGAATCATATCACCTTGAGGGGGCGGTAGTCCGCACTTCCTCAAATGAAATTATCGTATTCACACATATTGGAAAGCATAAAGGTATTTTTGTAAAAAAAAATATAGAAGAATAGAGAAAACATAAACATAATATATATCATATATAAATATAGTTCAATCATAATGGCCACCATGAGAGGTGGTAGGAGAAGATTGAACAATCATCGTTTCGTGAGGTAGTAGTTTTCCATCCACAGAAACATTATGTTCTTTACCCATTAGATGGAGGTGTGTGTAAGTTGAGTTCAAATAATTCTCATAAAAATAACCTAGTATATTGAGGATACTATTTCTATTATAAAATAAATCAATAAAAAGAGTTTATGGGATTGGAGAAGTAAAATAAAACAAAATAACTTAAGAGAATATGTTACCTTTAAACCGGGTATCTCCCATTGGTTTGAACCAAAAGGCATACTTGAATTGACTTATGCCTAGAGGAAGGCTTCTAGGAGGAGTATAGGTATTTATGGAGATTAATTGGGCAGATTTTGGACAATCAAATGGGCTTTAGAAGTGTGAGTAATGGGTTAGAAGTGAGGGATTTTTATAAGGGGGAGGAGGGGCTCTTTAGGAAAGTTTAAAAATATTATTTTATTATATAATTAGTTTCAATTTGTAAAGGTCCAAAAATCATTACAGTTGAAGATAAGATAACTCATGTTAGAAATAAAATCATCCAATAAGAATTGGACAGGTTTTGGATATTTTTTTAATCTCTATAATCTTATTTATTTAAATCATTCATTAATTAGGTAAACACTGCATCATTATTGTGTCATAAATAATATTATTTATTTTTTGTATAAAAATTATAAAAAAATATCATGATTTAGGGAATATTTGTATATTTCAAATGAATATTTATAGTCTAAGAGATAACTTATAGAACCCCATGTAAAAATTTATTTACTAAAAGATATATGTTTATGTCATTTTTATCTTTATGTTAAATTAATTAATATAAAGTGTCATTATCACTCCCAAGTGGCACCATGGGGTCCCAAAATTGACCCAAAGATACCCCTTTTCGGGAATTTATCAAAAAATAGGATTAGTATAAATTTTAGGGTAATTTAATATTATTATAATAATATTTTTTTACCCTTATTTACTAGATTTACCCTTTAACCATGGTAAATAAAATTTTTACCGAAGTAAATATTTATATTGTCTAAAAATAAAAGTTACCTATTTAAAAAATTTGGACCTCCTGATTCCAAATATGGAATATATTTTTTCAAATTAAAAACACATAATTCAAAGAAATTAATTTAAAATTAATTCCTGTTATCAAAATAAAAAGCATGTTTTTAAGAAATAATAACTATAAAAAAGATTGACACTTGTTTATGTCCAATTTCAAAGTGAAATTACTTCAAATGACCAACATTGGATTAAATGGTAAAAATATAATCTAAATAAACTTTAAAAACATTTCAAAATATAATATAACCATATAAATAAATTATATTAAAAGGCAGTTATGAATTAAAATACCTTATTTTTCACTATTCGTAAAAAAATGAACTTTATTAGAAAAATACGAAAATTTTATCCAAAGTAAATTTTGATGTCCCAATTCAAAAGAAGAATATTATTTTGTCAAATAGAACATATAAAAGTAACCAAAACTATATTTAAAGAGTGTTCTCCATCAAAAGGCATTAAACCGACCTTTTAATGAATATTAGTGTATTTATGCTTAAAATCAGATTCTTTCTTATTTTAAGACTCTAAAATTTATTGGATAAATATAAAAAAATTTAACAAACATTTATATTCATATTTTAGTTATTTCTATCCATTCCTGCTAATACAACGTCTAGGAATTAACTACCATTTAAAATTATATTATTATTTTTCTATATGACTCAGCATTGTGTGCAACATAAGATTTCAAAGAAACCCGTTGTTGCATATCTGGTATGCCATCAAACATAACATCCCCTTTTAAAGTAAAATTAATATTTAATTCACAAATATTAATAAATATGAAAATGTTATATTCTTTATTTACTTGAGATGTTACAATAGGAGTGACGTGCCTTGGGGTCTACTTGGAACGAAGAATTTATATACATGATCTTACGACACTTTCAATATGCGAGAGCCCAATTTAGCCTAACTATAGATGATGAATACTATTTTGGAAGCCTAGTTCCTCTAACCCTTCCCTTTCTGGCCTTATCTCACTTTATCTTCCTCTATAAAGACTCATAAACCCCTACAATAATCATAGAAGGAACCCTGACCAATCTTTTAATGCCTTCTTGATCGATCTCATCCATGAAGGCCAGATCAACCAATTCAGCATATGTCTTGATATTAAGAAAGAATAATTGAGATAAGATATTAGGCTGCAACCTCATTTCTAAATGGAAGTATTTCATATCTTCATTATAAAATATCTCAGGAGTGATGTGGAGAATCTTAGTGAACCAATTATAATAACCTATAACTGTTTTTACACCTTGAAAAGGCACATAAACTCTCAATATTTTTCTAGAGCTACGGTTTCTGGGTAGAATAACTAAGAGAAGATAACTATGAATTAATTCCACTCTCATGTTATCACGATTCTTAACTTGAATCACTCTATACCAATATTTATGACTGGGTATTTATATTATAAAATCATCACACTTCACATTAATAGTATCCTAAATTTCATTAATTTAAACGATCAGATAGGTTTTATCTAGAAAAAAACATCTAATTCTTCAGAATTATTTTTTCCCAGGATGGATGGATGTTTTCTGAGAATAAATTATTAAGCTTGGTCCCTATCCCCAATTGATCTGGAACTTGCTTCCTAAACATGATCTGGGATAGGAATCACTCTTTATTCCATAGCTCGGACATTCCTCACTATCACTTCAACCAAATTCTTGTCCATCGGGGGATTGTCTCATAAAACTTGTCTACAACATCCTCTATAGGGTTCACATGATGCCTTTGAGGTGGCATGTGGATATATTAAATCAAACAAGAATAATTTAATGAATTAAAATAAATAAAAAACCTCAATATAAATAACAATAGTCCTTTAAACAACATTAAGAATAAAAAATCACTTAGAAAAGAAAAAAACATGAAATCCAAAAATTCATAATTTGAACGATTTGGTACCATGGTTTGGTAAACTATGCACCAACCATGCAGGTCATACTAAAAGCCCTCGGCTCGAGCTATACAGTTTGGCCACATGGTCTGTAGCCCTTGCAACCTGGAGAATGTCCTCAATCCTTTCATTCTTGACCTAAAATGTCACAAAACTCAATATCAAGTAAAATTACATAATCGAACATTTGTTCCCCAACATCCAATGGTGAAATAAATATCATTATGATGTGTTTGGCTAGAAAATAAATCACAACCTACCCCTAAAGTTTGGATATTCCAATATCCCATCTATCATGACCTCCCAAACATCATAAACCAAAAACTGGGTGATCTGATACATTTTTATCAAGAAAAAACATAGGATTCCCCTGAACCAATACCATGAGGTAGCCCATGGAAAAGTTAAAAGGGAATCCCTAATACCCACGGGTTGGAGACTAGTTTCTGGGAATCAAGAATCACTTTTGTGGAATGGTTTTCCAAATAAAAATGTAGAGACCCAAAGCATGACGTATATGGACATTACATTACTTTTGCGTAATACTTAATACATGACAAAAACAAATGCACAAAGACTGTATTAGTTTAGTGTCTTTGGAAACTCAGAACATAATCTTCTAATCATGGTGAAAGATCTCCAACATCTCCCATAAAGATCTTCACCCTTTTGTTTTCTTACATAAAACCTTTCTTTATATCCTGGGGAAAAGAAAACATAGAAGGGGTGAGCTGAAATGCTCAGTAAGGGTAAACATGGAGAACATAGAAAAATCCATAAACATTTGAACGTAAAAACATGAACATGACATAAATCTTAGCAGTACATAAGGAATAAATCATAAAGGAACATTAATCATGGTAAAATAGCATGGGAATAAAACATGGAATTGCAGAAAACCATAAAGCACATGATATGATTTCTATATTATCCAAGACATTGCTTCCAAGACCATCATAGTGGACAAATTCCATTACTGAACCGGGTTTACTTTCCATTCCAGCCCTGTATTACTGAATCAAATTTACTTTCCGTTCCAGCCATGTCCATCTCATGAGATATAATTCTTTACCCAATGCATTGGAGGGAGATATAGATCCTAGACATCTCATAATGAAACCATTCTTATCTATGCCACAAAATCATAAATCATACATTATAGCATAACCCATGTAATAAAAATGGGATTCTTAAATATCATGCCATCATAACATAATCCACATAAGATAAAAGGACTTCATAAAAATAATTCCATCAGAACATAATCAAATCAATGTAATAATTGGGATAGAAACATAACCCTATATCATCTTAGATGGAAAATAATTTTGATAAAACACTTGAACTCAGTTCTTGAGGAAAATATCATTTCTTCTTCAAAATCATTTTCTTTTCTCAAAATGACATGAAATTTTAAAAGAAAATAATTTTGTTGAAAATAATCATGAAATATTGTATAGTAATCTTCATGTAAATAAGGATTTATGAAACCTTAAAAATCCGTTCATGCCGTATAAGTTAAAAAAACATTCTTCTCGTACTTTAGCTGGAAAAGTCAAAATGTATCTCGTATTGAAAACGAAAAAATATTCCATTCATATCTTTTAATAAAAATTCACCAATAAGTAAAATTGTATTTAAAAAATTTTATGAGGATATAAATATTATTACATGTCAAGGAAACATGGATATGGATGATAAATATTCCCCAGTAAATTCTGAAGTATAAATAATCTAGGATAAAAATGTGATTGCGAGATTTTCCCTTACCTTAGGTCCGATATGCTTTGTACATATCAAAAACTACTGTATAATGATTAAAATAATGTCATTGAATTATTTCAGAATCACAGCCATTGTTATGATATCATATATCTTCATATTCTTATCTGTTTATTAGTAACATTTCATTGTTACTCGTTATTCGGGTGTTAACTGCTTTATGTTCTTATGCATGTTTTGTCAAATAAAGTTTTATTCATATTTTTAGGTTATAGATATATCATTTACAGAATATTATCAGTATAATATATATCATATTTATCCATTAAATTAATTTATATAATCATTATTCAATGAAGATCACGTCGAACGAGTCGCATCACATTGTGGAGACGGTAAGCCGTACGTACGCATGAGCGATGATATCATTCCCATGATTGTTGAATTGTATTGAAGTGTATTGTGTATAATATTTAATAATTAATATCAATTTAAAATAATCATATATAGTTATTTCTTCCATCATTATACCCATCCATGTATGTTAGTGATGAAATAAAAGATTACACCACGTCGTGGAGACGGTAAGCCGTACGCACGCACGCGTGGTGATTTCATTTTTTCATAGGATGTATAGAAGATATAATATGGTTATTTCATATTCAAAATAAGATATCAGTATAAAAGTGATACTGGAGATATTACTTAATAATAAAACAACTCATATAGATGAAGTAGGAGAAGAAATAAGTTTGAATGAATCGGTAAAGGATATTACCACTTCTTCGACACGCCTCTTCTTAACCTCCTCTTAGGGCACTAAAGTTGGTCTTTGAAGAGGACCAGGACCTCTAGTAGGTTTCTAGGGAAGTGGATAAGGGAAATGGGTAGGGTTTGGATGAATTTTGAAGCTCTAAAATGGTGTTAAGTGGAGAGGGAGGAGGTTCCCTTTTATAAGGGAGGAGAGGGGCAACATTGGAAACCTAAAAAATATTAATTTATAATAAATTCAAACCCCACTTAAAACATAAAAAAATGAATCAATTCGAATATTAGATGATATAGGGTTGTAATATCATCAACCAATAAAATTTATACATGTTTTAAGTTTATTTTAAACCGTATCATTTTGATTTGTCCTTATTTAATCTATTTAATTTTATTTGTGGTAATAATATTCTAATTATTAAATTGTTATAAATACTTACTTATTTGTTGTGAATTTTCCATAATTAGATATATTATTACATTTTATACCATTTAAGTTTCAATTTGTAATTTTTAAATATTTTTGTGATTTTTAAACAATTTAATAATATGTTATTTTTATAATATATCAATAGTGTCAATTTTGACACTATTCAATTATTTGAATTTAAATAAAATTCACACAGATGATATATTCAAACCAAAATATTTAATAGATTCCTAACATGTCATATTCCTCTAAAAAATTGTTGGAGCACATTAAATTGTTCATATAATATTTAGTTTAATATTTTTAACTCATTTATTTGATATTTCTATTAATAAAATAATTACTACACATTTTTTAATTATTTAATATACTTATTTATTTCATAAAAATTAAAAATAAAATCATATGATAAAGATATATCTAGTATATTTCATAATAATATTTTTACTCGAATTTATCATCTTAAAATCACAACATTTAAATTGTTATATTTATTAAATTATGAAGGTGACAACTTTGAAATTATTAAAAATAAAATAATATAAATGTAATAGTCTCTTTTATAAGGATTCAAATGGTTCCCAAGTCTACCATTGAATGATTATGGTACATATATACTCGACCAATAAGTTTTGGTAAAGTTTTTGGGCATTTTGATGGGTATTATTACTTTAATAAAAACTATATTATTGATTTTTCTCTAAGTAAATAATTTCCGCATCATTAATGTATAAGCTATTAAGGTAATTAAATATTTCTTAAAAATTACAAATAAATTACCATGACAAATAAAAACATTTTACCTTTCAAATTGGTATTTAAAATCTAATTTATATTCTGTATAACCTTATATTAAAAATACTTTAATTATTAAAGTTTGAGTGAGACATATTTCACTTTCCTTTAAATAAAATAAACCAAAGGTCTTAATCACATCCAAGTGGGTTCCAATAGATTCCATTTAGACCCAAGTATGTTTTAGGACAAAATATAATCATTAAATTATATTAATAAAAGTGTTAGGGTAATTTTATAATATTATTTTTACCCATAATTACCTAATTCACCTTTAACTGTGGTAAATAAAGTTTACCGTAGTTACTATTCATAATGCCCAAAAATAAAAAGTATCCTATTTACATAATTTTGACCTAATTATTACAAATATGGAATAAATTTTTCTAAATTCATGACACATAAGTTGCAGAAATTAATTTAAAATTAATCCCGCTGTCGAAAGAAACGGGTTTTTGTTTAAAACATTGCAAAAGATTGAATTGATTTTACCAACAAATTCAACGTAAAATTAATGATAATGACATAAATTATATTAAATGGTAAAAAATATTCTATTTATACCTTAAAACCATTTACTATTATAATTTAACCATATAAATTATCTCGATGAAAAAAGTTGTTTTTATGTAAAATTTAGCGTGTTTTTACTATTCATCAAAATAAGAACATGATCAGAAAAATATCAAAACTTTTTCCAATGTAAATTTTTATATCCTGATTCAAAAGAAGAAGTTTATTTTGTAAAATTGAACTTATAAAATTGTCAAAAATTATATTTAAAATGGGTGCGCCATCAAAAGGCGACAAAACTGCATTTTTTGAAAAATACTTATTTTATCCAAAAAATTGATTTTGTTCTCACACCTCATTATAGAAAATGTGTAAGATGAATTATAATGTTATAAAATTAAAAATTTGGTTAATACTATTCATAACGGATAGTTTATAATATTATAATAATATATCATTGTTTAGTGAAACTCGATATTGCGTACAACACACACTTTTGAGGAAGGTCGCTCTTGCGTGTAATGCAAGCCAAGTCAGGGTTGCGTGTAGTGAATGATTCATTTGGTATAACATAATAAAAACTTAGTTTAGTTATATACTCAGAAAAATCTATACTCAGTGATGAATTCTATCAAAAGAACTTGAAATTGTGTGCAACCCAAACCAAAAATAGTGTTGCATATACTACAAGCTAATATGGTGTTGTGTATAGTGCAATCTAATCTTGGTGTAGCATACAACACAAGATATCAAATAAATTAAAAATAATATATTTCATAAAATCTCAGGGTGTTACATTCTACCCCCCTTAAAATTAATTTCGCCCTCAAAATTCGTCGGGGTTATAAATGGTTTAATACTTGATAGTTTCTTTCATCGAAACCCACATCGTAAAAAGTAATACTAAAACTTAATTTTAAAAAGTAATGTTAGAAACATAATGAATAACCAAAGTAACTCATCAATTGGTTCCCACATAGGAGAATATAGGTGAAAATATGGATATGGAATAGAAATTTAACCATCAAGTTCTGATGGAGAGTGGTAGAGAACATGGCTATGAAAAATCCAACAATCACAAAGCCATAAATTTGTGATGATATAAGGTACCATCTGATTCATCATATATGAGGGCACTAGGACAACATTTTTGGTTTTTAATATCATTTACCTAAAGTTGAAAAATTTGAATTAGAAGAAATCCTTACTTGATTTTGATATAATCTCACCATTGGTCATTCCATGAACAATTTCCACTTCATATCTTAAAGAAATGAAGATGAATTTGTCATTCGTGAAGTGTTATAAGATCATGCGATAGAATGAAAAGTCATTCCATCTCTCTCTATCACAAAAAGGTTAGAGAAAGTTATTAAATATACTTAAGTCCATCTATAGTGAGATTAATCGTATATGGTTCCCAAAATGGACTTATACTTCATCTATCATACCACTTAACATAATAAAACTAATTTATACTAACCAAGGACTTCCTGTAGGCCTGTGGTAGGCGATAAAAGCCTAGTGCACTTTGGTTGTGGGTTCGATTCCCACAGCCTTGTCCGACGTGACGGGTTGTCACTCATCCTGCAGGTTGTCCTTTTTCTAAAACTACATTATTATAATATTCTAGCAATAATATCGAAAAAAGTTTTAGCCTTAAACAATACTATATTATGTCCAACATAATCCATTCCAATATTTAGGCTTATCCAAAATACTTCTGTCCAAGCTCATAGTATAAAGAAAATGATTACTAGAAAGGTCATCTACCAAGAATGTGAATACAAGAATTTATCCCACATATATCATAAGATATAACTTGTTGGTCACATTCAAAACACGTGAATACCTTAATCATGTTTTCTATTGAAACATGAATTACCATAGAAACTTAGTGAAAACCCGAATGCTGTCAAAAGTTAACTCTTTCCACATACCAAAATCCCAAAAATTATATATACTCAAACCATGATATCACTTTGTCCTTTTACCAGTCATAAGATCATTAATACTATAAACCATATTATTTTATCCTTATTCCTTCTATATGCACATATCATCTGCTTTCCAAAAATATTTCAATCACTTTTCATAGTTACCAGTACCATATAATTATTGAAAACCAGAATAAACCAATACATAGATATTCCAATATTCCATAATACTATAAATGATATTCCATGATATTATTTTGAAATCCCATTACATAAACGATTAATCATTCCACCACATCATTATCATACTCAAAATCAAAAATAGCGATCACATGTGACTTACCTTTTTCCTTTTCTTTAAGAGGTTGCTCACGTCGATCATCATTAACCCTTGGATTAGGTCATTGATAAGCATAATTCCCCATTTCCTTGCACTTGTAGCATTGAAATTTTTGTGGTATGTTCTCTGTAGTCTTTTCCTTATTCACGTCATTAGAAAATGTTTTCCCATTACTTCGGCACTTAGCTACTCGATGACCTTATTTTCCACACTTGAAACATTTTATAGTACCTTTTAGACAATCTCCACCATTCTTCTTTCCACACTTTGAGCATAAAGAAACATTCATCTTCTTTTCACCATTGTTCTGATATTTTTCCTTGAACACCATCTTTCGTTTCTTGTCAAAACCATGAGATGGATATGTAACACCAACTTCCAGTTCTACCTTGATAGCACAACTCACAATTTCTTCATACCTTAATGCCTTTCGAATACTTGGTTTTAAGCCACTGAAGAATCGATCAACTTTACATTCAAGTTGGATGATAAAGCCAGATTCATACCTTGCAGGCCTTGTAAAATTTGCTTCGTATATACCAACAGATTCATCATCCTTTTTCTTAAGCTCAAGGAAATCATTTTCCATCTTCGTTCTAAGAATAAGAGGAAAGTACTTATTAAAAAATAAGTTATTGAACTCATCCCATTCCATGGATTCAATTTCATCATAGGGACTTGTATTCTTAACTAGAGTCAACCACTAGTCTACTTCACCTTATAAACGGTAAACAACCAGAATGAATTTTTCATGTTCTGAACAACGATGTATGGAAAATATATTTTCAATGGCACTGATACATTGTTCAGCAACAAGTGGATCAGAAGACCCACTGAAAGAAGGTGGATATTGCCTCATAAAGGAATCAAAAGAATATTGTTCCCTTCTCTGCTCATTTGGAAGTCTAGAATTATTCATATCTAGTGTAAGTATAGAAATAAGATTTTTCAAACCATTTCCCATAACATTTGGTTGTTCAGGAAGACAACCATTGCATTGCCCAGTGCATTGATCAACACGGTTCCTTCAGGTTCCAGCCATTATCTAAAACCCAAAAACAATAGTGTGGGGGGGAAAAATCATACTAGGAAAACAACATAATAAAAAGGGAGTACTTTCAATCTCTAACATCTTAGGTTTAATCCTAGGTAATTTGTGATCATTATCATAATTCTAGGATTGTAACCTATATATTATAATTAACCTTACGGACATCCCTAGACATACCTTAGAAATATCTCTAGGGATCTCACTAAAGTTTTCACATCCTAGTTTCCAAAGGTTAACTAAACCTTCACTATGATACCAACTGTAGAGACCCAAATCTTGACGTACATGGAAATTACATTAATTTTGCAGAATACTTAATACCTGACAAAAAAAAATTCCCAAAGACCGTATTAGTTTCGTGTATTTGGAAACTCGGAACATAATCTTCTAATCGTGGTGAAAGATCTTCAAAATCTCCCATAAAGATCTTCACCCTTTTTTTTTCTTACCTAAAACCTTTGTTTATATCCTGGGAAAAAGAAAACATAGAAGGGGTGAGATCAAATTCTCAGTAAGGGTAAACATGGAGAAAATAAAACAATCCATAAACATTTGAATGTAAAAACATGAACATGACATAAATCTTATTAGTACATAAGGCATAGATCATAAAGGAACATTAATCATGATAAAATAGCATGGTAATAAAACATGGAATTGTGGAAAACCATAAAGAACATGATATGATTTCTATAGTATCCAAGGCCTTGCTGCCAAGACCATCATAGTAGAAAAAGTCCATTATTGAACTGGGTTTACTTTCCATTCTAGCCCTGTATTACTGAACTAGATTTACTTGCCGTTCCAGCCATGTCTATCTCATGAGAAATAAATCTTTACCCAATGCATTGGAGGGAGATATAGGTCCCAACCATCTCATAATAAAACCATTCTTATGTGTGCCACATAATCATAAATCATACATCATAGCATAACTCATGTAATAAGAATGGGATTCTTAAACATCATGCCATCATAGCATAATCCACATAAGATAAAAGGACTTCATAAAAATAATTCCATCAGAAAATAATCAAATAAATGTAATAATAGGGATAGAAACATAACCCTATATCATCTTAGATGGAAAATAATTTTGATAAAACACTTGAACTCAGTTCTTGAGGAAAATATCCTTTCTTCTTCAAAATCATTTTCTTTTCTCAAAATGACATGAAATTTTAAAAGAAAATAATTTTGTTGAAAATAATCATGAAATATTGTATAGGAATATTCATGTAAATAAGGAGTTATGAAATAGTAAAAATCCTTTTATGCCGTATAAGTTAAAAAAAACATTCTTCTCATACTTTGGCTGGAAAAGTCAAAATGTATCTTGTACTGAAAACAAAAAAATATTCCTTTAATATCTTTTGATAAAAATTCACCAATAAGTAAAATTGGATTTAAAAAATTTTATGAGGATATAAATAATATTACATGTTGAGAAAACATGGATATGGATGATAAATATGCCCCATTAAATTCTGAAGCATAAACAATCTCAGATAAAAATGAGATTGGGATATTTTCCCTTACCTTAGGTCTGATATGCTTTATACATATCCGAACATCCTGTATAATGATTTAAATAATATTATTGACTTATTTCAGAATCATATTTATTTTTATGATATCATATATGGTCATATTCTTATCTGTTTATTAGTAACATTTTATTGTTACTCATTATTCCGGTGTTAACTCCTTTATGTTCTTATGCACGTTTTGTCAAATAAAGTATTATTCCTCTTTTTAGGTTATAGATATATCATTTACAAAATAGTATTATTATAATATATATCATATTTATTCATTAAATTCATTTATATAATCATTATTCAATGAAGATCATGTCGAATGAGTCACATCACATCGTGGAGACGGTAGGCCGTACGCACACACGAGCGATGATATCATTCCCATGATTGTTGAATTGTATTGAAGTGCATGGTGTATAATATTTCAGAATAAATATTACCTTAAAATAATCATATATATTTATTTCTTCCATCATTATACCCATCAATGTTTGTTAGTGATGAAATAAAAGATTACACCACGACATGGAGACGGTAATCCGTACGTACGCACGCGTGGTGATTTCATTTTTTCATAGGATGGTTAGAAGATAGAATATGGTTATTTAATATTCATAATAACATATAAGTTTACAATTGAAACTGGAGTTATTAGTTTATAATGAAACAACTCATATATAGGATGTAGGGGAAGAAATAAGTTTGAATGAATCGGTAAAGGATATTACCTCTTCTTCGACGCGCCTCTTCTTAACCTCCTCGTAGGGCACTAAAGATGGTCTTTGAAGAAGACCAAGACCTATAGTAGGTTTCTAGTGAAGTGGAGAAGGGAAATGGTCAGGGTTTGGACGAATTTGGAAGCTCTAAAATGGTGTGAAGTGGAGAGGGAGGAGGTTCCCTTTTATAAGGGAGAAGAGGGGTACCTTTGGAAACCAAAAAAATATTAATTTATAATAAATTCAAAACCACTTAAAAAAATCCAAAAATGACTCAATTAAAATATTAGATTATATAGTGCTTTAATCGCATCAACTAATAAAATTTAGACATGTTTTATGTTTATTCTAAACCATATCATTTTGATTTATCCTTATTTTATCTATTTAATTTTATTTGTGGTAATAATATTCTAATTATTAAATTGTTATAAATACTTACTTATTTTTTGTGAATTTTCCATAATTAGATACATTATTACATTTTAGACTATATAAGTTTAATTTTTTAATTCTAAAATATTTTTGTGATTTTTAAACAATTTAATAATATGTTATTTTTATAAAATATCAATAGTGTCAATTTTGACACTATTAAATTATTTGAAGTTAAATAAAGTTTAAACAAAAGATATATTCAAAAAAAAATATTTAATAGATTCGCAACATGTCATATTAATCTAAAAAATTGTTTTATCACATTAATTTGTTCATATAATAATTAGTTTAATATTTTTAATCCCATTTATTTTATATTTCTCTTAATAAAATAATTACTACAACATTTTTGTTTAATTATTTATTGTACTTATTTTTTTCATAAGAATTAAAAATAAAATCTTATGATGAATATATATCTATTATATTTCATAATAATATTTTTACTTGAATTTATCATCTTAAAATCACAACATTTAAATTGTTATATTTATTAAATTATGAAGGTGACAACTTTGACATTATTAAAAATAAAATAATATAAATGTCATAATAACTTTTATATGGCTCCAAATGGTCCCCAAGTATACGCTTTGATGCTAAGGGTATAGATATACTCGACCAATAATTTTTGGTCAAGTTTTTGAGCCTTTTGATGGGTATTATTACTTTAATAAAAAATATATTATTGATTTTTCCCTAAGTAAATAAGTTCTGCATCATTAATGTATAAGCTATTAAGGTAATTAAATATTTCTTAAAAATTACAAATAAATTACCATGATAAAGAAACATATTTTATATTTAAAATGAGTATTTATAATCGAATTTATATTTTGTATAACCTTATATTAAAAATACTTTAATTATTACATTTGGAGTGAGACATATTTCACTTTTCTTTAAATAAAATAAACTAAAGGTCTTAATCACATAAAAGTGGGTTCTAATAGATTCAATTTAAACCCAAGTATGTTTTAAGATGAAATATACTCATAAATTTATATTAATAAAAGTGTTAGGGTAATTTTATAATATTATGTTTACCCTTAATTACCTAATTTACCTTTAACTGTGGTAAATAAAGTTTACCGTAGTTACTATTCATAATGCCCAAAAAATAAAAAGTATCCTATTAACATAATTTTTACCTAATTATTCCAAATATGGAATCCATTTTTACAAATTCAATACACAGAGGTTTCAGAAATTTATTTAAAATTAATCCCATTTTTGAAAAAATGGGTTTTTGTTTAAAACATTGCAAAAGATTGAATTCATTTTACCTACGAATTCAATGTAAAATTAATGATAATGACATAAAATATATTAAATGGTAAAAATATATTCTATTTATACTTTAAAACCATTTACTATTATAATTTAACCATATAATTTGTCTCAATGAAAAAAGTTGTTTTTAAGTAAAATTTAGCGTGTTTTTACTATTCATCAAAATAAGAACATTATCAGAAAAATATCAAAACATTATCCAATGTAAATTTTTATATCCTGATTCAAAATAAGAAGTTTATTTTGTAAAATTGAGCTTATAAACTTTTCAAAAATTTGATTTAAAATGGGTGCACCATCAAAAGGTGACAAAACTGCATTTTTTGAAAAATACTTCTTTTTTCCAAAAAAAGTGATTTTGTTATCACCCCTCATTATAGAAAATGTCTAGGATGAATTATAATGTTATAAAATTCAAAATTTGGTTAATACTATTCATAACGGCTAGTTCATAATATTATAATAATATATCATTGTTTAGTGAAACTCGGTATTGCGTACAACACACACTATTGAGGAAGGTCTCTCTTATGTGTAATGCAAGCCAAGTAAGGGTTGTGTGTAGTGCAAGATTAATTTGGTATAACATAATAAAAACATAGTTTATTTATATATTAAACAAAATCTATACTCAGTGATGAATTCCATCAAAAGAACTTGAAATTATGTGCAACCCAAACCAAAAGTAGTGTTGCGTATACTGTAAGCTAATATAGGGTTGCGTATAGCGCAAGCTAATATTGGTGTAGCATACAACACAAGATATAAAATAAATTTAAAATAATATATATCATAAAATCTCAGGGTGTTACAAAAAACCATTAAAGGGATCTGAACTGAGGACCCCAAATTATTTTCCCATATCTTGGAAAGTCGTACTCTCAAATGGATTGAACTAAAGAAATAAAAAAATAACTAGAAGAAGAATAAATAATATTGAAAAGGGGTGCCAAAACCGCAAACAAAAATATAACTAATAAACATACCACAACAAAAAAACATGTGTCAACTGTATACATGTGCAAAAGTATAGAATGGGAAGCTGATTATGAGATGTATGAATAAGATAAGAAAACTGAAAAAATGAAAAAAAATACATTACCCATCTCCATGTGATATGAGGGCTTAGTCCCAACTTGTCACCACCACCAAACCATAATCCACTAGAAAGAATAATTACCACCATCAAGCATGCATTTTCCTATACCTATATCTATAAAAAAATGACAACATACACACATTGGGTGTATGTAGGATGTGACAACAACTTTCCAAGTAGTATGCCACGAAGTGTTTCATAATAAAACATTTTTAGACCAAACCAATAATGCTAGTTTGTAAATAAACTACATGAAAATAAAGTTTTTACATTTTTAAGAAAAGTTATATATATCAACATAGAAATGTAAATTAGAAAGCATGTAAGAAGACTATTAAAAACTAGAACTATTGGGAATCCATAAGGCATCTAAGTTCTGTGAAATATATTATCTTCACAAAACATAGTGATTAAACCAATCATAATACACAATGAACTGACACTAGAGAGAGTAATCTTATGTTCTTGTGAGAAGGGATCACCCCAATAGGTGACTCTAATACATACCATGAAGGTGTACAAGTAGTGTTTCAATGCGAGTCTATATAGGAAATTCCATTCCTATACATTATTTTCTTAGCCCTACCACCTATGTACCCAAAATCTAATGAACTTTTCTCCCTTAAAAGAGTTAATATTTCATCAATTAAATCATTTAAATGGGTTCTTTTACCTAAAAAAACACAATATTCCCCTTCACTCACACCTTTCAAGACACATTAAAAACTCAAACCAAAAAGGAAATAATTTTCGAACACTTATAAAATAAATAACCATTTTCAAAGATCATAAAACATGCTTTGAAACATTTTAAGACATACTTTGGAAACAGGAAATTAATTAAGGTTTATGAAAAAAATCCAACATACTAAACCACATACCTTTACCAACATAAAAAAACATGAAAATGGTGGAATTCCCCTTAAGATATAAAGATGAATACAAAAATGGGAAATAAAAAACTTGAAAACAAAATACTCATATAATTAGGTTTGGTCCACATGAACCATAGGTCTATATGAACTCAAGGTAGAAAGAAAAATATTGAAAGGAGGAAAGAACCAAGGAATGAAAAAAATAATTGCTTATAAAAAGTCTTCTTTGAGGATCCTTGAATAAAACCAAAAGGAATGAACGAGAAATAGGGGGTATATTTTGACATGTGGGATGAGTGAAGTGGTAATGTGAGGAATAAATGAGTGGGATTATTGGTTAAAAAAATATAAGAAAAAAAAATTAATTTCATATTTTTAAAAAATAGGGTAGACCACATGGTTTAGAAAGATGGGTTTCCAAACCATGCACCAAACGTATGAGTGGAACCAGAAACACCTTGGAAGCTATAAGGTTTGGATGCATGGTTAGGAAAACTATTCACCAAATATTCAAATTACCAATAATGGATAACTATAGGTTCTGAAAGGTTTTCCTTATTATTGATACTAATCATTTACATACTGTGAGACAATGTAGGTCCCCTCATTTGCAGTATTCTTCAAATTAAAAGGCCTAAAAATGAATGGTGAGAATGAAACCCAAAAAATAATATATTCTATAATATGAAATGGAACTATGGGCGTGTAACACTTGAATTCTCATAATCTCTTGAAAAGTTTGATTATATGATCTCCCACCAATTTTCAAAGGGTCTTTCTTAGAATCTCCAATACAAGATCTTTATGCTACTATGGGATGGAAATGAATCACAATAAAATGATCTTATTCCACAATAATAGACTTTAAAAACCATCATATAATTCATCATAGTTTCATTAAAATAAATCTCTACATTTAAACTAAATCATCTTCATGATATCCAATGTACATGACTTATACAATATCAATATTTCTGTTCTCTCTCAAATAAAAAATTATAAATTTTATTATGAAAGGAAATCTACACCTTGGAAGTCATGAAAGACTAATGTGGTGAAGCCCTGAGGAATATTCTCTAAAAATAAACATATAATCATTGAAGAGTGACCATGTACTAAAATAAATAACAATAGTGTCCCCCTGAGACCCCCAAGAAGGAAAAGTATCAATAACCTAGTTAACCTCTTTCCAGGTGTGTTTAATTTTGATGGAGTTGTTATGAAAGGCCTTGGAAGATCTTATATATTAAGATATAGGCCAATTAGAAGAAAACTAACTATTAAGATATTTATGGGCTTTCTCACTCAACTCAATCTTATTTTTCTTCAAGAAACTCAACACCAAGAATATATATTAGTCTATAGTAGTGTTTTTCTTTCTTAACTCTTATCTTCTTGTTTTTTCTTCATTTGTTTCTTCTACCTTTGACAATAATAGGGTATGAAATAGAAATATCTCATCAGATTCATTATTAGTCTTATGTTTTTCTTCTTCCTCAATACATAAGATATACTCCCAGTGAATGTTTTAAAAAATCACTTTCTTTGATTCTTAGTGTCTTCTATAGGAATACAGTATCAGTATATCCATTTTCTCTCTCTTCAATACATAGGATTA
The DNA here is from genome assembly GCA_963277665.1 of Viscum album. Classification (NCBI taxonomy): domain Eukaryota; kingdom Viridiplantae; phylum Streptophyta; class Magnoliopsida; order Santalales; family Viscaceae; genus Viscum; species Viscum album. The sequence continues at coordinate 352,005,719 of OY728140.1, forward strand.
TTAGTTGAATATGAATCCCATTTTGTTTTAAAATTTTATAAAAAAAAGTTACAATGACCATGAAGATATCTTGGATGTTGTCAGTATGTAAAGAAGATGAATTTATTGAAATATAGTTAGAGTTCCCAAGATGGTTGATGAGAAAATGTATGTTGAAGTTCCCCGGAAAATAATTAAAGAATTATCTTAAGTCTTGGAAGTGATTTGAGTTACTTACATTGGATTATTAATTACCAATTAACTTTATGGAAAAGTAGTTTGTAGTATTTATGTTACTAAAATGTTTTATATTGGATTTATAATATTATTAATGGAAAATATTATTAACAGTCTACTAATTTTAGTTTCATGACGAGAATCTTGTTTAGCATATTTGATAGAGTGGATTTTTGTAGAGTATTGATGTCTCTATGTGTTATATCTCTATGGAGAAATAAATGTAGTAGGAGTTGTCATGTGATTTTTTTATTGAAAGTATTAAGAATTAAAGATAAGATAGAGGATGAGTCTTAGATTTTGTTGTGGAAGCTATTTTTGGGAGTTTCTTACTCAGAGTTTTGAAACTCCTATTTTGAGTTATAGAACTTCACAAGGCATGTGTACTGCAAGAGATAATTGTTTAATTCTTGGACTTCATAATAATCTAGGGTAATTCATAAGACTCTTAGGTATGTCTATGAAGTGGTTATTTCAATGATACTTTATAATTATCCTTCTCTAAGTTTTAATATTAGTATTATTATTATTTTAGAAATAATATTCCAACCATTATAATTTGATAATTTCTAGGATATTCTACCATGTGGTTGTGGATAGGAACCACTATAAATATCCTAGGTAGTAGAGAAAAGAGAGCCAATATAGGTAAGCACAGGAATAAAGTGACATCCTATAATGTGGCATGTCATATGTGACTGTGGAATGGGGTCAGTACCATGGGAATTTAATAGTAGACCCTATGTGAATTCTGGATGATAAATAAGTTCCCCTCCCATGAGTAATTATGACACAATACTCATGTTTAGTGTGTATTTTTATTCATTTAAAAATAAACATGATGTTTAACTGATACGATGTCATTTATATCATCTTCTACACACAACCTGTTTCATATCATCCCTACTCCAGTTTTGACCATGAGATATCATTGAATTTGGGAAGATGAAGGATGTATTAGAAGTTCATGCACTACAATAGAACAAGAATTTAACTGTGCTAAAAAAGCTGTTAACAGTGCTAAAAAGCACTAAGAATTGAAGTGCAGTTAAAAGGGGGTCCCTTTTATCAACTCTAAAAAAGTGTTCATAAAGTACCCTTTTATCAGTACTAAAAAAATCCCTCATAAAAGGTTCCATTAAACAGTGCTAAAAAAACGTTAATAAAATTCAAAATATAAATTTTTAAAAATGAAAAAATAAGCAAATTAGAAATAAAATTAAGACCCCTTTTATCCGTGCTACAAACCCCATTTAGGAGCAGTTGGTGAACCACACACATTTAATAGCACTAGGACCCAACTCCTTTAACAGTGCTAATAACCCCTTCCCCCATCGACGCACCCCTACCTCTGTAGGGATTCGAACCCAAGACTTCTCCCTTGCGCTCCTGCACCTTTACTACTCATCCATCTTGTTTTGTTCTCTATTTTATGATAAATATATATATATAATTAGTTATATTTATTCATTTATTAATATATACTTATATTAATATATATATATATAATTAGTTATATTAATATATATATATATATATTCATTCGTTAATATATATATATATATATTAATTTTTTTATAATTATATAATTATATAATTATATATTTATTCATATATTAATATATATTCATATCAATTTATTTATATATATATATATTTATTTTTTTGTCTATATATTTTGTCATATATTAATATATATTAATATAATTATTTTTAAATACATTTATAAAATATGCTTTGTGTTTGTGTGTGTTTATAAATAAATAAAGAAATACATACATATATACAACATACATATATATACTATATATCTATGTATCTATAAATATAATTACATATATATATTTATTTATTTACAATTATTATATATTAATATATATATATATATATATATATATATATATATATTAGAATATATAAATAATATATATCAATTTTTTAATACAGACAGACAGGCAGACACATATATATATAGAAACACTTTATATAGGTATATAAATATTCATATATTTTTATTTTAAATAAAGTGAATATTATTTTTTATTTAGATATGGTTTATATATTAATAATCATATTTTATTTGTAAATATGTTTAATTATTTATTTATAAAATTAAAAATTTATGCTTGAATATATAAAAAATATGTATATATTGTTATATGTTTGATTATAAATAATAGTACATTGTGAAAAACGATAAAATTTTAAATCCATAATATTAATATTAATGTAATACCAGAGAATAAATTCATAGAACACTGAAAAAGGGAAAAAATACCCTCTTAAAGGAGGCTAAAAATCCATATAATGTTACAAAATTTGGGAACCTCGACAAAAAAATCAGTTTTAGAGGCCTTCTGGGCCTTTTTGGGGGTGAAAAAATAGGATAGGAGGAAGGTTCAAAGAAGTGATCAGAAAGATGAGAGAAAGAACAAAGGAGATCCAACAACGTAGATAAAATCTCAGTTTAAATGTTACGCCCCACATCGAATTGAGCATGTGGGGAACACTGATTTATATTACAAGAAACATTGAACGATGGCCAGAACAAAACACAACACACACACTCGGCCCGCTAACCATGCGGGCGATCCATGCCCAACCTATGCAGGCACAATCCTTAGGCCATATACATAGTCCCTCGTGATTGTATCATGCAATATGAAAGCTTTGAATTAGGCTCTGTGCAAACCATGAAGTCTAGACCTCCCATGAGGGTAGACCCTTGGGTCCCCTTAAAAGTGGTAGAAGGTTCGACTTGAAGGATTGCACTGAAAGCCTTATTTTTTAAAATAAAAAAATAAAATAAAAAAATATATATATAAAGAAAAGAACAACCAAAGATCATAAAAAATAATTAAACCATCTTAAAAAGAAATTTTTTTGAATCATAATTAGATTTAATTAAATGTCATGTAAGTGTAATTTATCAAAACAAAATGAATTATAGAATAGATAATACCCAATTACAAACAATCTTCCCCTTTTTATAAATGAAAAAAACATAATATTTGGTAAATTTTCAAACAAATTATTATAAAATTATTGAATCTTCAAAAAAATTCTCCCATATTTTGAAATTTAACAAACTATACATCAATATAAAAAATAATACATTATTATTGTTTAATAATTCAATTTTTTAATTATTTTGAATTAATTATCATTTAAACTTATTAGAAAATAGTAGTGAGATACAGAACTATTAGAAGATTAATAATTAATTTTAGTGTTCTAGTAGATAGTGTTATTTAATGGAAAATAATCAGAGAGTAATAAAGAACATTAAATTGCAGAAGATATACAAAAAACATTGAATTGATTTATCAAAATAGAAATTATAATTAAAAAACAATAAGATTCCATCATACCCTATTAAAAACATACATTCATATATAAAATGAATTTTCTATTTTAAACAAAAAAACCACTGCAAAATTAGAAAATTTCAATATTCAATGAAATAATAATTGAGATAGTGTTATTTTAGGAAATCATTTTTTATAAGAAAGATCTAACTACCATTAAGTCATAGTGACCAGTATCTAAAAAAAATTTACAAATTTTTTTTATGATTTTTACATGTTAATTTTAAACATAAGAAAAGAATAAAACATTGTTACATTCAATGAAAAATAGATTTTCATTAAAAGATTAGATAAAAAAATACATCCAAAAGAAATAAAAAGTTTCTTTTATTTAAAGTTTTAAAAATAAACTCCCCCTGAGTTTAACCATATAGATATTAACAAAAAGGTTGGGGGGAAAATCCCTTTATTTAAAAAAATAAAAGGATAATAGGAACCCCTTTTGAACTGGGTAGGGGAAAACCCAATACAAGCCCGTAGGTCCAGAGGGATCAAACCCATTAAAAAAAACCATTATACAACCCACTACTAAGGCCAGAAAGGTCAGAGGGAAAAAATCCAATATAAACTCAAAGCTAATAAAAAACAATGGAAAACACAAGTCAATTACAATGACCTAGTCGGAGGTCCCATCACCATCCCATTCCACCACCAGTCCATCACCTTTACGCAAAAAAAATCTACCATTAACCACCGATGCACCAGGTCCTCACTGAGGACGCGCCCCATCCAGGACAGATCTGTATGGGGTCCCAACATAGTTCTCAAGAACTGAAGGTTGTCTCCCCAAGAAAACCCCAAACAAAATCCTCACCATCCATGAATCAGCCCATTAGAAAATCTGAACCATCACCATTGCCAGAGCGGGAGGACCACTGTCATTTGAATCTATCACTGAGATCGCCATCATCGATGCCGTAGGAATCCCACCACCATGAGGACCATCTGCAACCTTGCATCACCACTCCCTTACAACAAGTGTGCTGCACAACCGAAATCATCGTGTCACTAGATCCCTCAAGATAATAATACATCATTTCAAAAAACAAAAAAGGGGTAAATCCCTGTAAATTCATGCATCTTTAGAGAATTATAGAACAATACTATTGGAAAATTTTATAGAAATGTAAAAATATAATCAGTATATTTAAAAATTAAGTTTTAAATATATTTACTACAACAATTTTACATTCTAAGTAAAAAATAGGCTGAAATTAAAACAGATAACTTGAATAAAAAATTGATTTTATAAAAATATATCTTATATCTTATATTCTAGAATATAAAATTTAATTACATTAGATAATATGCATGATGGTTAAAAATAAAATTATCTGGACATGGTAACTAGCTTAGGTAAAATAGGACCTAAAACATCCTTATAGAGCCCATTATGTCCATATATCGTGTGACTTTGTAACTCTTCAGGCAGTATTCCTTCAAAAAAATTCAATTAGATAGTTTTTTTGATACCCAGACCAATTTGTGTCCAACTGGATTAATACCAAAAGTTTTAGGGACCCACACATATTTGAGACATGTATTATAGGGTAATCTTGAAGATATATTTTTATAAATGAATATTTTATTATGTCCTAAATACTGAGTAATCATTAATGAAAATTTATTTTCATAATGTCCTTTTAGATTACAATTAAATCATGTAACATTTGAAATATTTCCATTTAGATCTTTAACAAAAGTAGTTCTATACATCTTAGGAACCTATTTATTATATACACAACACTTTTTATCATATTTTGGTAAGTTCATTTCCATTATCTTATCAAATTTCTACGGACCTTGAAAAAAATACAGATAAGGTTTCCTTTAGATCAGTAATTTTTTATGGGTTTCATTTTCTTTCAGAATAACTTCTTGGTTATAACAAGATTTTACATTTGGGAATGATCTATAATTTTTCAGATTAATATTATCATGTTTATGATTCTTTAATTCCTTTTCAATTTTATCTAAACCATTAAAAAATAATATAAATATTTTATTTTAAAATTCATCAATTTTTGAAAAAATGTCTTTTATTCTCATTTTCTCATCTTTAACTTTTAACAGTTTAGAATCTACATAATTTTTCTATTCTATATTAATTATAACATAATCATTCATTTTTTATTTTCTTCTTTAATTTTCTTATTTTCTCTTTGAAGTTACCTATATAATTCATCCATTCTCAAGATATCAATTTCACTTTTTTCATTTTGAGAAGTTAATTCGTTTAATTAATTTTATATATAAGATTCATAACCAGAACTATAATTATAGTTATAGTGTACCTAATTTATAGTATCGACCATCAACCATAGATTAGAATATTCCTTTTAAATTTTAGAACCAACATTACTTGAGTCTAACTCTTCTATAGAACTCCATCATGCATGATAAGACATTCTTTGTTCATTATTTTATTTCTTGTCCTTTCCTTCTTGTTTTGATTTATGATATTATGATTTTATATGTCCCTTTTTCCTAAAATAAAAATATACTAATTTTGATGCTCAATATTTATTACTTTTATCTCTTTTACTACCCTTTCTGTCATCTTTTCGAAAATATATTATAGGATTCTTCTTAAATCCTCTCTTACCCTTCATGTACTTATAAACACCTTTGGAGAAATTTTTAATTTCATATTTCACGGTTTTCTATAACTCAGAATCAAAATAATTAGCAATAAAATTTATATTTGATTTAAATGCTATAAATTTCCTTTTATCATGGTTATCAACATTGTCATTCTTTATTTCCAACTCGTATTGAAGACGTGATCCAATCAAATCATCCATATAATTATTAGTAAAATCCTTAATTTCTTCAATAGAAACATTATTTGAATGCCATCTCTTATATTGATATTGAAGTTATCTTTCAATGAGAGATTCACTCTTCATGGTATCTCCAAGAGTAACCATGTTGTTGATAATTTTGGTGAATCTATTGTACATCTCATTTACTCTTTCTTGATTAGTCATATTGAATTCTTGAAACTAGGCTCTACATATAACTAGCTTTGTTATATACAACTTATCATCTCCTTAATGAGTGACATTTAAAGTCCTCCAAATATCATAAGTTGTTTTATAAGATGAAATATGACTATACATAATTATACTTAAAGAGAAGTATAAGTAATTCATAACTTTGTAATTTAAAAAGTTTTGAATAATAATTACCAGTAAGAGTATCTAAATAAACTTCATAAAATTTATATGGTTTTTAAATTATAAACCAATAATCAAGAACTATATTTTTAAGAAATACCTCTGTTTTATCTTTATAGTAGACATAGTCACTTCAATTGAAGTGAGGTGGTCTGATGGGGTTCAACATCTCAAATTCATGATTATCCATAACAAATAGCAGATATTTTCATTATACTATTATATCTAGGATAATATTTAGTCTATAAATAGATAATGAAACAATTTAAACCAAATCCTTAAAAAGGAACCATGCCCTGATACCAATTGTTATGTCCCCTAGTATGACAGTAGTGATTGGGGGGGTGAATAGTCCTTTTTGATTTATTATTACAAATACCAATATATCATAGTTATAATAGTGTTAAAAGTTCCAGCAGAAATAAAATAGTTAACACATGATATTTTTATAGTGGTTCAGATGACCAAGATCCAAGTCCTATCTTCAATCTCCTCTACTCCTTGAGGATATTGGTATTTACTAAATCCTCACTTTTAATTAGATTGATAACCCATTTACATAAAAATACAAACCTACGTTTTTCACACCTAGTGGTATAACCCCTAACTTTTGAAGGAGTAACAATATACCTTCCTTTTTTCTGGGAGGAATAACCCAACTATATTTTTATATGGGAGGAATAACCCAACCATCCTTTTAGATTAGAGAAATAACCTAATGACATTCTTGTAATAGAAATTCTTAAAATGAAAATCTAAAGGATTAATATATAGTAATATGAATTACAACAGAGAAATAACCAAACAAATGAATCAATAGTTGAGGAGATGATAAAAAAATTAAGTGAAGCTCTTGTTCTTTTTTCCCATCAATGGTGGAATATAAAAGCAATGAAAATCTTCAGTGATCACAACAGAACAATAGAAGTCAAAGAAGTTTCTTGGTCAATTTTGAGTGGAACGAGAAATGTATTATCTTATCCTTGTTGAATCAATCATCTGCACGCATACATGTGTTTTTTTTCATGAATAAATCTCCCAAAACATTAAAAAAATATCTATAGAAGCATGTCTGAGTCCAAAGTATACACAACAAATGTTAGTATCTAATAAATAAAATATGACTGTTACCTTATTTTGTTGAACCCACGATGAAAAAAAAATCAGACTAATATTTATTCACAAAATATTAAAATTAATATTTAATATATTAAGAATAATAATTCTTAGAAAAATAATAATTTAAAAAATAATTGAAATAACAATATAATTTTTAAAGTTACACATGCAGTAGAAAGTTATGAAAAATAGAGTACCATATGAAAACAAATCTGCATGAGGAAATGTCACTAAAAATTACTGTAATTATTTCTTAAAACAATGTTGCAATTTTATTTCACCATAAAAAAATAAACATTTGGAAATGTAATATATTTTAACAATATTAACTAAAATTGAGAAAATAAAAATTTTTGAAATAAATTTTTAACTAATGGTGGATCATGAATCACCACTGAGAATTGAGGGCAGTGATACATTACCTACCATTGTAAATTTCCGATGGTGGAAAAATAGTATATTACTTACCATTTCATTTTTAGAAAAAATAAAATGATTTAAACAAAACCAAAAAAATTCCCTATATCTTAGGGATAAATGGATTCGCAAGAACAATAAAAAACTTTATACCATTGGATGTACAATGATGAGTAATTTATCTATCATTGGGTTCCAACGGTGAGTCAGAGCCAAAAATAAGAATGTATTTAATGATTAATAACTTTAATACTATTTAACAAAGAAGTATCAAATATTAAAATTAAAATATAATTAATTTAAATAAAAGATATTGTCATACTTCAATGCTCTTAGATGAATAAAAAATACCAATAAGCTAATGGTAACTAGAATAGAAAAAAATTACATTTTATGAGAAAACTAAATTTAATAGATTAAAAAAATACATCAAGAAACTTAAGAATAGAACATTACATTTCAATAGAATATGTAAAAACTCCTTTGGAAACTTAAGGTTATGTCTATCATGACATAATGTAGCAAAGAAAAACAAACGATGGATGAAAAAATAACTATATGATGATGTTCAATGGTGGGTAAATTTAACTATCATTGGGAGTGCAAGGGTGAGTAAATTTACTCACCATTGATATCCTTGTGGTGGGTCAGTGACCCACCATTGTGTTCCAATGTTGGGTAAAATTACGCACTATTAGATATTTTCCAACGGTAACTAAAAACACTCACCATTGAAAATTTTCCAACAGTGACAATAATGAATCACCATTGGTAAAAACCAATGGTGTTATAAATCACCCACAATTGGGTTCTTCCAATGGTGATTACAGGTGAAAAACATATAGGTTATAATCCTCAGTCTAGATGGAAAGAAAAATTAATGTCAATGCAATAGGAAAAACATAAAAGATTAGATAAAGCAGAGAGTGAGGGACAAAACCTTTTAACTAATATTGAAACCCAACAACAAACAGATAGAAGAAAAACTTGAATTAAGAATAAAAAATGAAAGAAAGATTAAAAAAAAGATACAAAACTATATAGGTAAATGAAAAATGATTAGACTCTAAAAAAAGATGAAGAGATTATTATAGTATAAACTCAAAAAAATAATATATAGATGAAGAGGATAAGACTTAAATAGACTTCCAAAAACTTGAAGCAACTCTTTTATGAAAAACTGAGATACAAAGAAGAACTCTGAAGAAGAATAGTATCATCGGTCAGTCTTCTATGGATGAAGATGAGTGGAGGAATAAAAACAATGTGTGGGAGAGGAAATGAGATGAGGGAGTTTAAAAATAGATCGCATATGATAGGAGGAAGTCTTGAAGAAGTGATTAGACAATTGAGAGAAAGAACGGAGTGTTGGGAATTTATTGTCTCAAAAATACTTGATAAATCTTAATTGATTTTGATACTAAAAAATAACCTTGTTTTTTTACTAATGATATTAATTTAAGTGTATTTTAGGAAATTATTTTTAATTTCCTTATTTATTCTGGAATTATATTCAAGATTTTAATTAACTCGGAATATTTTTTAATTTTTTTGGAAGACTCTTAAGTGTATTCTAGAAACACTGTTCATACCTTATGTTCAGAGCGTAATGTAAGGAATAAAACCTACACTTGGTATAAAAAATAAGGATCATGAACCTTATGTTCGTATTCAACAATACATTAGAAGAAGGTGTGTATGGATCATCAACCCTATATTTGAAGGAATTTATGGATCTATAACCTTATGTTTAGATGGAACCTTACATTTTAAAAGAGAAGAAATTATGGTTAAAGAACCCTACATAAGTAAGGAACCCTACATTTAAGGATACAAACATATGGTTCATCAACCTTACTTTTATGATCAACCTTATGTTATCAAAATTACGTTTGGAGAATTAACACTATGTAGTTAAACTCTATATTTGGTATTTTTTTTGTTTTTTGATGGAACCCTAAGATTGACTTTACAACATCAGATAATTAAATCCATGATTTTATCTGAGATTTTTGCAACGATATTTACAGATTTATAGGCTATTCTAAAGCTCCTTTTTGACCGATTCAAAGCCTGATATGATTGATTCAAAGAACCATATTCAAAGGATAAAATATCTCATATTCTTAAGGGAAGTTATGACTCCCTTGGTATTTTTGGAAATTGAATATCTATGGTTTATCAAGCATCTTTTTTGGATCTGAAATTACAAAAAATAGAATGTCTGCTATATATATTCTATCAGTGTATCATTTCTCAATATAGGATATACAAGTCTTTTTATATATATGATATCATTCTTGTAAATATCTCTTATAGTGATGCTACAACGAATGATCGATTCTGAAAGAAGCTATACTCTGGAGACATACATGCTCAATCTTTTACTACTATAAGATTACTACTTCTATTTGTTACTACATTTATTTAAAGATCTTTTGGAAATCAGGATCACTTAAGATATATGATTTCTTGAAGAATTTAATTTGTAAAGAAGAATAAGATCCATCTACTTTCAATTATTGTTGCTACAATTGTGAAGTTTAACCTGATTCATCTTCAAATCAATATATTTTGATTTTTTGGAGTTTTAACTACTCAGACTCAGTTGTGGAGGAGTATCAACTTCTAGATCTAAGATGTGGATATTTGGTTACCTATTAATAAATTAGAAGGGTATATTTTTATCCTTGATTGTAAAGGTTTCAACTTCATGTACTCAGTTATGGATTTATGGTTTTATGATAAGAGGAAATTGTAATTAAAATTCCCCAAGCTCAAAGAGAGAGTGATTGGTGGAGTGGACTATGGGATCTTTTTTCCCTGAACCACTATAAAAAGGAGTGTTCTTTATTTCTATTTATCCAATGGTTATACTCATTACAGAAGTAATCAATGCATATTTTTTTTAAGTACATAGGGTTTCAGAATCTTGAATTATGGAAGATTTTTTAGAAGACACAATTCACCCCCTCTTGTGTCACCTTGTATTATTCTGAGCTAATAATTGGTATTAGAGGTGAGATTTTGTGTAAAGTTATGACAAGATAAATGTATAAGGTCTATAAAAATATGGAAATTGATGATCAAAGAGAAGCATTGTCTATGGTACGTGCTCCATACCTTAATGGTGAAAAATATGGGTGCTGTAAATCAAGGATGATTATAAATTTAAAAAATCTTGGATTCAAAGTTTACTAAAAAATAAGTACTCCTTATAAGATTCCTGAGAAACCAGAATCTTGGACTACTGTGACAAAAACTGATTATAATATCAATTCAAAATTGATGAATGCTATTATTTTTTCTGTTAGACCATATGAATTTAATCATGTATCACAATTCCCTACTACCTATGAGATGTGTAAAACTATTATAACTTCCTATTAAGTAACATACAATGTTAGAAAGATGAGGTATGATACTGATAAGATGAAATTTGAAACCTTTAGAATGTTTGATGGTGAAAGTATCACATAGATGAATGGAAGACTTAAAAAAATTTCACCAATATTACATCCCTAGGAGAACCCATCAAACAATATGATCAAGATTTGAAAGTACTCATATTACTACCTTCGAAATGGAATGGAATATCTGCTATTATTCGCCAATCATAACATGTCAAGGATCTGACTATGGAAGAAATAATTGGGACACTGATGATGTATGAAGCTGAGATGAAAGCTAAAGTTGAATACTATAAAATTATAGTGAAGAAGGAAAATATTGATCTAAAGGTAACATATCAGAATCACAGTAGAAGATCAAAGCAGGAAGTCAAAGAAGAGAAAAATTCAGATTCCTTAGATTGTAGAGACCCGAAGTTTAACGTACATGGACATTACATTACATTTGCGTAATACTTAGTACATAACAATAACACACACACAAGGATCGTAATAGTTTAGTGTCTTTGGAAACTCGGAATAAAATTTTCTAATCGTGGTGAAATATCTTCAACATCTCACATAAAGATCTTCCTCTTTTTTTTTTTACCTAAAACCTTTCTTTATATCCTGGGGAAAAGAAAACATAAAAGGGTGAGCTCAAATGCTCAGTAAGGGTAAACAAAATAAATATCAATCACATCATATTCATAAGAACATAACTTTTGGAAATCATAACCTGCAAAAGAGAGCATAATTTCATAACATGGGATAAATCATAGTAGTGAAATGAAATCCCAATAATCATAACATAAAACATGAAACTTTGTGGCATACACACATAATCATAGAGAATCATTTCTTGTTAGTCAAGACTCAATGCCAAGACTATCTTAGTGGACAAAGTCCCTTTCTGAATCGAGTAACCCTCGTTTCAGTCCTGTTTCACTGAACCGGTATAACCTACCATTTCAGCCATGACTATCTCATGAGATATAAAATCTTTACCCAATGCATTGGAGGGAGATATAGGTCCCACCCATCTTATAATGAATCCTTTCTTATGTGTGCCACATAATCATAAAACATACATCATCGCATAACACATGTAACAAAAATGGGATTCTTGAAACATCATGACATCATAAATCAATTCATATAAGATGAAGGAATTCATAAAAATAATTCCATCACAACATGATAAAATCAATGTAATAATAGGGATAAAAACAGAACCCTTTATTATCTTAGATGGAAAATAGTTTTGATAAAACACTTGAACTCCATTCTTGAGGAAAATATCCTTTCTTCATCAAAACATTTTTCCTTTCATAACATGTCATACAAATTTAAAATAAAAGAAGTTGATTAAAAATAAACTTTAAAACTTGTAAAGGAAGCTTCTTGGAAATAATGTTTTAAAAATCCATTCATGCCGTATAAGTTAAAAAAAACATTCTTCCAACTTTTGTCGGAAAATTCAAAAAGTACCTCGTACGAAAAACGACAAAAGATTCCTTTCATTTCTTTTTCTAAAAACTCACTGAAGGGTAAAAATGGATTTAAAAAAATTGTAGGTGGATGGAAATAATATTACATATTTATGAAACATGGATGTGGATGATAAAATACACCCCAGTAAATACTTACGAATAAACAATCTCGGATAAAAAATGAGATTGTGATATTTCCCTTACCTTAGGTCCGATTTGCTTTGTACGTGTCCGAAGCTCCTGTATAATGGTTTAAATAATGTCATTGACTTATTACAGAATCATATTCATTGTTATGATATCATATATGGTTCACTTATGACATTATATTACCCGTTCTTTTGTAAACTCCATGTTAAAGAAGCGTTTTGGGTAAAATCGTTTCATTAATCGTAGGTGTTTTGACTTGTTCTTCTTGACATTATTATTACTTATATCATGATTTACTTACTTCCAGAATATAAAATATGATTTATATATCATATATATTCAGTATATATATATATATATAATAGATAGATAAATGAAATGAAAAACACCGTTCATGGAGACGGTAGTCCGTACGTACGCATGAACGCTGTTTTCCTTTCCCTATGGTCTTGAATGGAAGTAAGTAGATGACATACATATATATATATACATAAATCCAGTAGCTTTATAATGTCATATATTTCATTATTATTTCTTATATATACTTTATAATCATTCTTAAATGGTTAACATGGAGAATGAATCTCATCGCGTCGTGGAGACGGTAGTCCGTACGTACGCACGAGCGATGATATCGTTCCCATGGTCGTGGAATTGTGTTGAAGTGTATGTATAATATTTCAGTATCAATATCACTTTATAATAATCATATATAGTTACTCATTACACCTTTATACCCATCCAATTAAGGTGGTGGCGGAAAATAGATTACACCACGGCGTGGAGACGGTATTCCGTACGTACGCACGCGCGGTGATTTCTTTTTCCGTAGGATGGATAGATGGTGAAATAGGGTTGTTTCATACTTATAATAACATATCAGTATATTAGTGATACTGATGTTATTACTTCATAATGAAACAACGTAAGAATAAGAAGTGGAAGAAGAAATAAAGATGAAAGAATTGGTAACGGTAATTACCTCTTCTTTGAAGTGCGTCTTTGAGACCTCCTCTTAGGGCACTAAAATTGGTCTTTGAGGAAGACCAGAACCTCTAGGATGTTGCTAGGGAAGTTGAGAAGAGATTTTGGCAGGGGTTGGCCGAGCTTGAGTGCTCAAATTGGTGTGAGGAGGAGGGGGAGGAGGTGTCCTTTTATAGGGGAGGAGAGGGGCACCTTAGGAATATCTCAAAATATTATTTTATATTAAAGTCAAAATCGGTTTATAATGGTTCCAAAGTGTCTTATTTCGAAGCTAAAGTGGGGATGGGTAGAAATCCTATCAACCAATAGAATTTAGACAAGTTTAGGATATTATTTTAACCTTATCAATTAGATTTAACTCTAAGTTAAATAATTTAACTTTTACCATGTCTTTTTGTTTTCTTTCCCTATATGGTTAATAAACTTACTATAACATGCCAAACGAACCCCAAATTGTTTATTATTAATATATATATCCGTATCTAAGTCATTTGTCCAAACCTTAGATTTTTAGGAATACAATAACAATTAATAATATAATATTTGATTTAAAAACTATTTTGTGTCAATTTTGACACTATTTGATATATGATTTTTGTGAAAGTCATAACAGAATTAAATGTTCGAACCAAGTTGATTAAATCAACAGTAATATATCATAGTAACCTAGAAAATTAGTGGAATTCATAAAAAATCTCAAATTACATTTATTTTGGTGTTTATAACATCAATTATGTCAATATTTCATTAATAAGATAATTACTGCATCATCGTTGTGTCATAAATAAATTATATTATTTTATGTCTAAAAATTACAAATAAAATACCATCATGTAGGAAATCTTTTTAGCTTTCTAATGAATATTTACAATCGAATATATCTTATGTATAACCCCATATTAAAAATAATTTACTTATTAAACTTTGATTTTAACTATTTTAACATTTCTTTAAATAAATTAATAATAAATGTCCTAATCTAATCCAAGTGGGCCTAAATGGTCATATTTTATTCCTAAGTTTGTTTTTGGTCGAATTACACTTGTCCAATAGAATTAGGACATGTGTTAGGGTAATAGTAATATCATATTTACCCTTAGTTACCCTATTTACTATAAACCGCGGTAAAAAAAGTAAAAAGTTACTATTCACCAAAAAATTATTTTCATCTCATTGAACCACATTTTAGTCCTTGATATTAACCATGTCTCTCGGATTTTCGAAATTCCATTCACAGAAGCGGCAAAATTAAGTTTTATGAAAAATTCAGTTTTTTTAACTACCACTTAGTAGTTTCACTATTCATCAAAAATTGATGTTTTTCAGAACAATGCCAATATTTCATCCTAAGCTATATTTCATATTCCGAATTCAAAAATGAAATCTATTTTACCAAATTCATAACATAGAAGTTGCATTAATTAATTTTATAATTAAATCCTGCTGTTAAAATAAATAGCGTGTTTTTAGGAAACAATATATATCAAAAGATTGACACTTGATTATGTCTGGTTTAAATGTGAAATTACAACCAATGACCAACATTGTATTAAATTGTAAAAATATATTATAAATCTACTTTAAAACCACTCAAATTAATAATTTATCACTATTAATTATTTCGATTAAAAAAGTTGTTTTTAATTATAATTTAGTAATTTTCACTATTCATCAGAATATGAAAGTTATCCGAAAAGTACCAAAATTTCACCTTAGGCTAAATTCGATACTCCGAATCCAAGAATGAAGTTCATTTTGAAAAATAAGATTTACAGAATTTTAAAAAGTGGTTATTACTATTTATAACGGCTAGTTTTAATAATATTTTAATAGCATATCATTGTTTCGTGAAACTCAGTATTACGTACCACACACGCTATCGAGGAAGGTTGTGATTGCGTGTAATGCAAGGCAAGTCAAGGATGCGTGTTGTGCAAGCTCCTTTTGGTGTAACGTAAAACACAAGACATTAATAATATTAAAAAGAATATTTTTCATAAAATCTCGGGCTGTTACATTCTACCCCCCTTAAAATGAATTTCGCCCTCGAAATTCGTCGGGGTTATAAATGGTTTACTATTCGAAATTTTCATTAATAGAAACCCACATCGTAAAAAAGAATACCAAAACTTGGCTTTAAAAACTAAAGTACGAAATGTAACGATTACCCAAAAAAACTAATCACTGGGTTTCCACATAGGTGAAAATATGGATATGGAAGAGAAATCTAACCATCATGTTCTGATGGAGAGTGGTAGAGAACATGGCTATGGAAAAGCCAGTAATCACAAATCCACAAATTTGTGACGATCTAAGGTACCATCTGGTTCATTAGGTATAAGAGAACTAGGACAACATTTTTGGTTTCCAAGATCATTTCCCTAAAGTTAAAGAATTTGAATTAGAATAAATAATTACTTTATTTTGGTACAATCTCACTGTTGTTCGTGTCTTGAACAATTTCCACTTCATCTCTTAAATAAATGAAGTTGAATTTGTTATTCGTGAAGTGTTAGCAGATTATGTGATAGAACGACGGGTCATTCCATCTGTCTCAAACAAAAGGTTAGCAAAAATTATATGCATAAGTCGATCTATAGTGAGATTAATCATATATGGTTCCTAAAATGGACTTATACTTCATATATCATACTGCTTAATATAATAACACTAGTTTCTACTAAACAGGGACTTCCTGTAGGTCAGTGGTAGGCGATAAAGGCCAGTCGCACTTCGGTTGTGGGTTCGATTCCTTCAGCCTTGTCCGAAGCGATGGGCTGTCGCCCGTCCTGCAGGTTGTCCTTTTTCTAAAACCACATTACTATAACATCCCATCAATAATATCGAAAAAAAACTTCTATCCTTAAAAAATAATCACTTATGTCCAACATAATCCATTTCAATCTTTAGGCTTATCCATAATACTGCAGTCCACTCTCATAACATAGTGAAAACGATTACCAGAGATTTAATACCATCGTTGATCCCCATATATCACAAGATATGTTTTGTTGGTCACATTCTAAACATTCAAAGTCCTTAATCAGGTATTCTCTTGAATACCTTAGTGAAAACATGAATGTAGTTAAAAGTTAACACTTTCCACATACCAAAATCCTCAAAATTCTATATACTCAATCCATGATATCACTTAGTCCTTATATCAATCATGAGCTCATGAATACTGTCAAACATTTAATTTTCTCCTTATCCCTTCATTATGCACATATCGTCTCCTTTCCAAAATATTTGAATCACTTTTCATGGTTACTGGTACCTTAAAATTATTGAAAACCACAATAGACCAATACATAAATATTTCAATACACCATAAAAGTACCTCAATAACATTATTCTTGAATACCAATACATAAACACTTCAGTCCATCTACTTCAATGATTGTCCTGGAATATGTCCTTCCTTGATTTAGAAGTAATTTTTTAGGTCAGGGCATTGAGTTGGGTAATGCCCATGTTCTCCGCATATAAGACATTGAACTCCATAACAGTCTGTCACTCTATGACCCTTTTCTCCACACAGATAACATCAGTCCCTCTATTTGAGGTATTCCTAAAGGTTCTTCTTCCCTTCTTTAGAAATCTCAATCTTCCTTTCTTTATGCTCCTCAACATGCGAACATGCATAATAGTTTACCTTCCTCTTCTTTGATGAATTAGGCATACCACTAAATTTCACCTTGTTATTCATATATCGCGATGACTGATTCGGCATAATCGCAATATCTTTCCCTCTAGGAATTACATAATTTTGTTGCTCATAGTCACCAATTTGTCCATTGGATTCAATGTTAACCGAATTCCTTCTATTTCCCTCCATTAACTAAAACACAAAAAGAATCTTGTGAGAGGCAAAAATCATGCTAGAGAAAACAACATAGTAAAGGGGGAGTACCCTCAATATCTAACATCTTAGGTTAAATTATAATATCGTTAGCGCAATTCTAGGACTATAACCTATACGTATACTTAACCTTAGAGACATCTCTAGACATACCTTAGAAATATCTCTAGGGATCTCACTAACGTTTTCGCATCCTAGTTTCCAAAGGTTGACTAAACCTTTCCTCTGATACCAACTGTAGAGACCCGAAGTTTAACGTACATGGACATTACATTACATTTGCGGAATACTTAGTACATAACAATAACACACACACAAGGATCGTAATAGTTTAGTGTCTTTGGAAACTCAGAATAAAATCTTCTAATCGTGGTGAAATATCTTCAACATCTCACATAAAGATCTTCCTCTTTTTTTTTTTACCTAAAACCTTTCTTTATATCCTGGGGAAAAGAAAACATAAAAGGGTGAGCTCAAATGCTCAGTAAGGGTAAACAAAATAAATATCAATCACATCATATTCATAAGAACATAACTTTTGGAAATCATAACCTGCAAAAGAGAGCATAATTTCATAAAATGGGATAAATCATAGTAGTGAAATGAAATCCCAATAATCATAACATAAAACATGAAACTTTGTGGCATACACACATAATCATAGAGAATCATTTCTTGTTAGTCAAGACTCAATGCCAAGACTATCTTAGTGGACAAAGTCCCTTTCTGAATCGAGTAACCCTCGTTTCAGTCCTGTTTCACTGAACCGGTATAACCTACCATTTCAGCCATGTCTATCTCATGAGATATAAAATCTTTACCCAATGCATTGGAGGGAGATATAGGTCCCACCCATCTTATAATGAATCCTTTCTTATGTGTGCCACATAATCATAAAACATACATCATCGCATAACACATGTAACAAAAATGGGATTCTTGAAACATCATGACATCATAAATCAATTCATATAAGATGAAGGAATTCATAAAAATAATTCCATCACAACATGATAAAATCAATGTAATAATAGGGATAAAAACAGAACCCTTTATTATCTTAGATGGAAAATAGTTTTGATAAAACACTTGAACTCCATTCTTGAGGAAAATATCCTTTCTTCATCAAAACATTTTTCCTTTCATAACATGTCATACAACATTAAAATAAAAGAAGTTGATTAAAAATAAACTTTAAAACTTGTAAAGGAAGCTTCTTGGAAATAATGTTTTAAAAATCCATTCATGCCGTATAAGTTAAAAAAAACATTCTTCCAACTTTTGTCGGAAAATTCAAAAAGTACCTCGTACGAAAAACGACAAAAGATTCCTTTCATTTCTTTTTCTAAAAACTCACTGAAGGGTAAAAATGGATTTAAAAAAATTGTAGGTGGATGGAAATAATATTACATATTTATGAAACATGGATGTGGATGATAAAATACACCCCAGTAAATACTTACGAATAAACAATCTCGGATAAAAAATGAGATTGTGATATTTCCCTTACCTTAGGTCCGATTTGCTTTGTACGTGTCCGAAGCTCCTGTATAATGGTTTAAATAATGTCATTGACTTATTACAGAATCATATTCATTGTTATGATATCATATATGGTTCACTTATGACATTATATTACCCGTTCTTTTGTAAACTCCATGTTAAAGAAGCGTTTTGGGTAAAATCGTTTCATTTATCGTAGGTGTTTTGACTTGTTCTTCTTGACATTATTATTACTTATATCATGATTTACTTACTTCCAGAATATAAAATATGATTTATATATCATATATATTCAGTATATATATATATATATAATAGATAGATAAATGAAATGAAAAACACCGTTCATGGAGACGGTAGTCCGTACGTACGCATGAACGCTGTTTTCCTTTCCCTATGGTCTTGAATGGAAGTAAGTAGATGACATACATATATATATATACATAAATCCAGTAGCTTTATAATGTCATATATTTCATTATTATTTCTTATATATACTTTATAATCATTCTTAAATGGTTAACATGGAGAATGAATCTCATCGCGTCGTGGAGACGGTAGTCCGTACGTACGCACGAGCGATGATATCGTTCCCATGGTCGTGGAATTATGTTGAAGTGTATGTATAATATTTCAGTATCAATATCACTTTATAATAATCATATATAGTTACTCATTACACCTTTATACCCATCCAATTAAGGTGGTGGCGGAAAATAGATTACACCACGGCGTGGAGACGGTATTCCGTACGTACGCACGCGCGGTGATTTCTTTTTCCGTAGGATGGATAGATGGTGAAATAGGGTAGTTTCATAATTATAATAACATATCAGTATATTAGTGATACTGATGTTATTACTTCATAATGAAACAACGTAAGAAGAAGAAGTGGAAGAAGAAATAAAGATGAAAGAATTGGTAACGGTAATTACCTCTTCTTTGAAGTGCCTCTTTGAGACCTCCTCTTAGGGCACTAAAATTGGTCTTTGAGGAAGACCAGAACCTCTAGGATGTTGCTAGGGAAGTTGAGAAGAGATTTTGGCAGGGGTTGGCCGAGCTTGAGTGCTCAAATTGGTGTGAGGAGGAGGGGGAGGAGGTGTCCTTTTATAGGGGAGGAGAGGGGCACCTTAGGAATATCTCAAAATATTATTTTATATTAAAGTCAAAATCGGTTTATAATGGTTCCAAAGTGTCTTATTTCGAAGCTAAAGTGGGGATGGGTAGAAATCCTATCAACCAATAGAATTTAGACAAGTTTAGGATATTATTTTAACCTTATCAATTAGATTTAACTCTAAGTTAAATAATTTAACTTTTACCATGTCTTTTTGTTTTCTTTCCCTATATGGTTAATAAACTTACTATAACATGCCAAAAGAACCCCAAATTGTTTATTATTAATATATATATCCGTATCTAAGTCATTTGTCCGAACCTTAGATTTTTAGGAATACAATAACAATTAATAATATAATATTTGATTTAAAAACTATTTTGTGTCAATTTTGACACTATTTGATATATGATTTTTGTGAAAGTCATAACAGAATTAAATGTTCGAACCAAGTTGATTAAATCAACAGTAATATATCATAGTAACCTAGAAAATTAGTGGAATTCATAAAAAATCTCAAATTACATTTATTTTGGTGTTTATAACATCAATTATGTCAATATTTCATTAATAAGATAATTACTGCATCATCGTTGTGTCATAAATAAATTATATTATTTTATGTCTAAAAATTACAAATAAAATACCATCATGTAGGAAATATTTTTAATTTTCTAATGAATATTTACAATCGAATATATCTTATGTATAACCCCATATTAAAAATAATTTACTTATTAAACTTTGATTTTAACTATTTTAACATTTCTTTAAATAAATTAATAATAAATGTCCTAATCTAATCCAAGTGGGCCTAAATGGTCATATTTTATTCCTAAGTTTGTTTTTGGTCGAATTACACTTGTCCAATAGAATTAGGACATGTGTTAGGGTAATAGTAATATCATATTTACCCTTAGTTACCCTATTTACTATAAACCGCGGTAAAAAAAGTAAAAAGTTACTATTCACCAAAAAATTATTTTCATCTCATTGAACCACATTTTAGTCCTTGATATTAACCATGTCTCTCGGATTTTCGAAATTCCATTCACAGAAGCGGCAAAATTAAGTTTTATGAAAAATTCAGTTTTTTTAACTACCACTTAGTAGTTTCACTATTCATCAAAAATTGATGTTTTTCAGAACAATGCCAATATTTCATCCTAAGCTATATTTCATATTCCGAATTCAAAAATGAAATCTATTTTACCAAATTCATAACATAGAAGTTGCATTAATTAATTTTATAATTAAATCCTGCTGTTAAAATAAATAGCGTGTTTTTAGGAAACAATATATATCAAAAGATTGACACTTGATTATGTCTGGTTTAAATGTGAAATTACAACCAATGACCAACATTGTATTAAATTGTAAAAATATATTATAAATATACTTTAAAACCACTCAAATTAATAATTTATCACTATTAATTATTTCGATTAAAAAAGTTGTTTTTAATTATAATTTAGTAATTTTCACTATTCATCAGAATATGAAAGTTATCCGAAAAGTACCAAAATTTCACCTTAGGCTAAATTCGATACTCCGAATCCAAGAATGAAGTTCATTTTGAAAAATAAGATTTACAGAATTTTAAAAAGTGGTTATTACTATTTATAACGGCTAGTTTTAATAATAGTTTAATAGCATATCATTGTTTCGTGAAACTCAGTATTACGTACCACACACGCTATCGAGGAAGGTTGTGATTGCGTGTAATGCAAGGCAAGTCAAGGATGCGTGTTGTGCAAGCTCCTTTTGGTGTAACGTAAAACACAAGACATTAATAATATTAAAAAGAATATTTTTCATAAAATCTCGGGCTGTTACATTCTACCCCCCTTAAAATGAATTTCGCCCTCGAAATTCGTCGGGGTTATAAATGGTTTACTATTCGAAATTTTCATTAATAGAAACCCACATCGTAAAAAAGAATACCAAAACTTGGCTTTAAAAACTAAAGTACGAAATGTAACGATTACCCAAAAAAACTAATCACTGGGTTTCCACATAGGTGAAAATATGGATATGGAAGAGAAATCTAACCATCATGTTCTGATGGAGAGTGGTAGAGAACATGGCTATGGAAAAGCCAGTAATCACAAATCCACAAATTTGTGATGATCTAAGGTACCATCTGGTTCATTAGGTATAAGAGAACTAGGACAACATTTTTGGTTTCCAAGATCATTTCCCTAAAGTTAAAGAATTTGAATTAGAATAAATAATTACTTTATTTTGGTACAATCTCACTGTTGTTCGTGTCTTGAACAATTTCCACTTCATCTCTTAAATAAATGAAGTTGAATTTGTTATTCGTGAAGTGTTAGCAGATTATGTGATAGAACGACGGGTCATTCCATCTGTCTCAAACAAAAGGTTAGCAAAAATTATATGCATAAGTCGATCTATAGTGAGATTAATCATATATGGTTCCTAAAATGGACTTATACTTCATATATCATACTGCTTAATATAATAACACTAGTTTCTACTAAACAGGGACTTCCTGTAGGTCAGTGGTAGGCGATAAAGGCCAGTCGCACTTCGGTTGTGGGTTCGATTCCTTCAGCCTTGTCTGAAGCGATGGGCTGTCGCCCGTCCTGCAGGTTGTCCTTTTTCTAAAACCACATTACTATAACATCCCATCAATAATATCGAAAAAAAACTTCTATCCTTAAAAAATAATCACTTATGTCCAACATAATCCATTTCAATCTTTAGGCTTATCCATAATACTGCAGTCCACTCTCATAACATAGTGAAAACGATTACCAGAGATTTAATACCATCGTTGATCCCCATATATCACAAGATATGTTTTGTTGGTCACATTCTAAACATTCAAAGTCCTTAATCAGGTATTCTCTTGAATACCTTAGTGAAAACATGAATGTAGTTAAAAGTTAACACTTTCCACATACCAAAATCCTCAAAATTCTATATACTCAATCCATGATATCACTTAGTCCTTATATCAATCATGAGCTCATGAATACTGTCAAACATTTAATTTTCTCCTTATCCCTTCATTATGCACATATCGTCTCCTTTCCAAAATATTTGAATCACTTTTCATGGTTACTGGTACCTTAAAATTATTGAAAACCACAATAGACCAATACATAAATATTTCAATACACCATAAAAGTACCTCAATAACATTATTCTTGAATACCAATACATAAACACTTCAGTCCATCTACTTCAATGATTGTCCTGGAATATGTCCTTCCTTGATTTAGAAGTAATTTTTTAGGTCAGGGCATTGAGTTGGGTAATGCCCATGTTCTCCGCATATAAGACATTGAACTCCATAACAGTCTGTCACTCTATGACCCTTTTCTCCACACAGATAACATCAGTCCCTCTATTTGAGGTATTCCTAAAGGTTCTTCTTCCCTTCTTTAGAAATCTCAATCTTCCTTTCTTTATGCTCCTCAACATGCGAACATGCATAATAGTTTACCTTCCTCTTCTTTGATGAATTAGGCATACCACTAAATTTCACCTTGTTATTCATATATCGCGATGACTGATTCGGCATAATCGCAATATCTTTCCCTCTAGGAATTACATAATTTTGTTGCTCATAGTCACCAATTTGTCCATTGGATTCAATGTTAACCGAATTCCTTCTATTTCCCTCCATTAACTAAAACACAAAAAGAATCTTGTGAGAGGCAAAAATCATGCTAGAGAAAACAACATAGTAAAGGGGGAGTACCCTCAATATCTAACATCTTAGGTTAAATTATAAGATCGTTAGCGCAATTCTAGGACTATAACCTATACGTATACTTAACCTTAGAGACATCTCTAGACATACCTTAGAAATATCTCTAGGGATCTCACTAACGTTTTCGCATCCTAGTTTCCAAAGGTTGACTAAACCTTTCCTCTGATACCAACTGTAGAGACCCGAAGTTTAACGTACATGGACATTACATTACATTTGCGGAATACTTAGTACATAACAATAACACACACACAAGGATCGTAATAGTTTAGTGTCTTTGGAAACTCGGAATAAAATCTTCTAATCGTGGTGAAATATCTTCAACATCTCACATAAAGATCTTCCTCTTTTTTTTTTACCTAAAACCTTTCTTTATATCCTGGGGAAAAGAAAACATAAAAGGGTGAGCTCAAATGCTCAGTAAGGGTAAACAAAATAAATATCAATCACATCATATTCATAAGAACATAACTTTTGGAAATCATAACCTGCAAAAGAGAGCATAATTTCATAACATGGGATAAATCATAGTAGTGAAATGAAATCCCAATAATCATAACATAAAACATGAAACTTTGTGGCATACACACATAATCATAGAGAATCATTTCTTGTTAGTCAAGACTCAATGCCAAGACTATCTTAGTGGACAAAGTCCCTTTCTGAATCGAGTAACCCTCGTTTCAGTCCTGTTTCACTGAACCGGTATAACCTACCATTTCAGCCATGTCTATCTCATGAGATATAAAATCTTTACCCAATGCATTGGAGGGAGATATAGGTCCCACCCATCTTATAATGAATCCTTTCTTATGTGTGCCACATAATCATAAAACATACATCATCGCATAACACATGTAACAAAAATGGGATTCTTGAAACATCATGACATCATAAATCAATTCATATAAGATGAAGGAATTCATAAAAATAATTCCATCACAACATGATAAAATCAATGTAATAATAGGGATAAAAACAGAACCCTTTATTATCTTAGATGGAAAATAGTTTTGATAAAACACTTGAACTCCATTCTTGAGGAAAATAACCTTTCTTCATCAAAACATTTTTCCTTTCATAACATGTCATACAACTTTAAAATAAAAGAAGTTGATTAAAAATAAACTTTAAAACTTGTAAAGGAAGCTTCTTGGAAATAATGTTTTAAAAATCCATTCATGCCGTATAAGTTAAAAAAAACATTCTTCCAACTTTTGTCGGAAAATTCAAAAAGTACCTCGTACGAAAAACGACAAAAGATTCCTTTCATTTCTTTTTCTAAAAACTCACTGAAGGGTAAAAATGGATTTAAAAAAATTGTAGGTGGATGGAAATAATATTACATATTTATGAAACATGGATGTGGATGATAAAATACACCCCAGTAAATACTTACGAATAAACAATCTCGGATAAAAAATGAGATTGTGATATTTCCCTTACCTTAGGTCCGATTTGCTTTGTACGTGTCCGAAGCTCCTGTATAATGGTTTAAATAATGTCATTGACTTATTACAGAATCATATTCATTGTTATGATATCATATATGGTTCACTTATGACATTATATTACCCGTTCTTTTGTAAACTCCATGTTAAAGAAGCGTTTTGGGTAAAATCGTTTCATTTATCGTAGGTGTTTTGACTTGTTCTTCTTGACATTATTATTACTTATATCATGATTTACTTACTTACAGAATATAAAATATGATTTATATATCATATATATTCAGTATATATATATATATATAATAGATAGATAAATGAAATGAAAAACACCGTTCATGGAGACGGTAGTCCGTACGTACGCATGAACGCTGTTTTCCTTTCCCTATGGTCTTGAATGGAAGTAAGTAGATGACATACATATATATATATACATAAATCCAGTAGCTTTATAATGTCATATATTTCATTATTATTTCTTATATATACTTTATAATCATTCTTAAATGGTTAACATGGAGAATGAATCTCATCGCGTCGTGGAGACGGTAGTCCGTACGTACGCACGAGCGATGATATCGTTCCCATGGTCGTGGAATTGTGTTGAAGTGTATGTATAATATTTCAGTATCAATATCACTTTATAATAATCATATATAGTTACTCATTACACCTTTATACCCATCCAATTAAGGTGGTGGCGGAAAATAGATTACACCACGGCGTGGAGACGGTATTCCGTACGTACGCACGCGCGGTGATTTCTTTTTCCGTAGGATGGATAGATGGTGAAATAGGGTTGTTTCATACTTATAATAACATATCAGTATATTAGTGATACTTATGTTATTACTTCATAATGAAACAACGTAAGAAGAAGAAGTGGAAGAAGAAATAAAGATGAAAGAATTGGTAACGGTAATTACCTCTTCTTTGAAGTGCCTCTTTGAGACCTCCTCTTAGGGCACTAAAATTGGTCTTTGAGGAAGACCAGAACCTCTAGGATGTTGCTAGGGAAGTTGAGAAGAGATTTTGGCAGGGGTTGGCCGAGCTTGAGTGCTCAAATTGGTGTGAGGAGGAGGGGGAGGAGGTGTCCTTTTATAGGGGAGGAGAGGGGCACCTTAGGAATATCTCAAAATATTATTTTATATTAAAGTCAAAATCGGTTTATAATGGTTCCAAAGGGTCTTATTTCGAAGCTAAAGTGGGGATGGGTAGAAATCCTATCAACCAATAGAATTTAGACAAGTTTAGGATATTATTTTAACCTTATCAATTAGATTTAACTCTAAGTTAAATAATTTAACTTTTACCATGTCTTTTTGTTTTCTTTCCCTATATGGTTAATAAACTTACTATAACATGCCAAACGAACCCCAAATTGTTTATTATTAATATATATATCCGTATCTAAGTCATTTTTCCGAACCTTAGATTTTTAGGAATACAATAACAATTAATAATATAATATTTGATTTAAAAACTATTTTGTGTCAATTTTGACACTATTTGATATATGATTTTTGTGAAAGTCATAACAGAATTAAATGTTCGAACCAAGTTGATTAAATCAACAGTAATATATCATAGTAACCTAGAAAATTAGTGGAATTCATAAAAAATCTCAAATTACATTTATGTTGGTGTTTATAACATCAATTATGTCAATATTTCATTAATAAGATAATTACTGCATCATCGTTGTGTCATAAATAAATTATATTATTTTATGTCTAAAAATTACAAATAAAATACCATCATGTAGGAAATCTTTTTAGCTTTCTAATGAATATTTACAATCGAATTTATCTTATGTATAACCCCATATTAAAAATAATTTACTTATTAAACTTTGATTTTAACTATTTTAACATTTCTTTAAATAAATTAATAATAAATGTCCTAATCTAATCCAAGTGGGCCTAAATGGTCATATTTTATTCCTAAGTTTGTTTTTGGTCGAATTACACTTGTCCAATAGAATTAGGACATGTGTTAGGGTAATAGTAATATCATATTTACCCTTAGTTACCCTATTTACTATAAACCGCGGTAAAAAAAGTAAAAAGTTACTATTCACCAAAAAATTATTTTCATCTCATTGAACCACATTTTAGTCCTTGATATTAACCGTGTCTCTCGGATTTTCGAAATTCCATTCACAGAAGCGGCAAAATTAAGTTTTATGAAAAATTCAGTTTTTTTAACTACCACTTAGTAGTTTCACTATTCATCAAAAATTGATGTTTTTCAGAACAATGCCAATATTTCATCCTAAGCTATATTTCATATTCCGAATTCAAAAATGAAATCTATTTTACCAAATTCATAACATAGAAGTTGCATTAATTAATTTTATAATTAAATCCTGCTGTTAAAGTAAATAGCGTGTTTTTAGGAAACAATATATATCAAAAGATTGACACTTGATTATGTCTGGTTTAAATGTGAAATTACAACCAATGACCAACATTGTATTAAATTGTAAAAATATATTATAAATATACTTTAAAACCACTCAAATTAATAATTTATCACTATTAATTATTTCGATTAAAAAAGTTGTTTTTAATTATAATTTAGTAATTTTCACTATTCATCAGAATATGAAAGTTATCCGAAAAGTACCAAAATTTCACCTTAGGCTAAATTCGATACTACGAATCCAAGAATGAAGTTCATTTTGAAAAATAAGATTTACAGAATTTTAAAAAGTGGTTATTACTATTTATAACGGCTAGTTTTAATAATATTTTAATAGCATATCATTGTTTCGTGAAACTCAGTATTACGTACCACACACGCTATCGAGGAAGGTTGTGATTGCGTGTAATGCAAGGCAAGTCAAGGATGCGTGTTGTGCAAGCTCCTTTTGGTGTAACGTAAAACACAAGACATTAATAATATTAAAAAGAATATTTTTCATAAAATCTCGGGCTGTTACATTCTACCCCCCTTAAAATGAATTTCGCCCTCGAAATTCGTCGGGGTTATAAATGGTTTACTATTCGAAATTTTCATTAATAGAAACCCACATCGTAAAAAAGAATACCAAAACTTGGCTTTAAAAACTAAAGTACGAAATGTAACGATTACCCAAAAAAACTAATCACTGGGTTTCCACATAGGTGAAAATATGGATATGGAAGAGAAATCTAACCATCATGTTCTGATGGAGAGTGGTAGAGAACATGGCTATGGAAAAGCCAGTAATCACAAATCCACAAATTTGTGATGATCTAAGGTACCATCTGGTTCATTAGGTATAAGAGAACTAGGACAACATTTTTGGTTTCCAAGATCATTTCCCTAAAGTTAAAGAATTTGAATTAGAATAAATAATTACTTTATTTTGGTACAATCTCACTGTTGTTCGTGTCTTGAACAATTTCCACTTCATCTCTTAAATAAATGAAGTTGAATTTGTTATTCGTGAAGTGTTAGCAGATTATGTGATAGAACGACGGGTCATTCCATCTGTCTCAAACAAAAGGTTAGCAAAAATTATATGCATAAGTCGATCTATAGTGAGATTAATCATATATGGTTCCTAAAATGGACTTATACTTCATATATCATACTGCTTAATATAATAACACTAGTTTCTACTAAACAGGGACTTCCTGTAGGTCAGTGGTAGGCGATAAAGGCCAGTCGCACTTCGGTTGTGGGTTCGATTCCTTCAGCCTTGTCCGAAGCGATGGGCTGTCGCCCGTCCTGCAGGTTGTCCTTTTTCTAAAACCACATTACTATAACATCCCATCAATAATATCGAAAAAAAACTTCTATCCTTAAAAAATAATCACTTATGTCCAACATAATCCATTTCAATCTTTAGGCTTATCCATAATACTGCAGTCCACTCTCATAACATAGTGAAAACGATTAACAGAGATTTAATACCATCGTTGATCCCCATATATCACAAGATATGTTTTGTTGGTCACATTCTAAACATTCAAAGTCCTTAATCAGGTATTCTCTTGAATACCTTAGTGAAAACATGAATGTAGTTAAAAGTTAACACTTTCCACATACCAAAATCCTCAAAATTCTATATACTCAATCCATGATATCACTTAGTCCTTATATCAATCATGAGCTCATGAATACTGTCAAACATTTAATTTTCTCCTTATCCCTTCATTATGCACATATCGTCTCCTTTCCAAAATATTTGAATCACTTTTCATGGTTACTGGTACCTTAAAATTATTGAAAACCACAATAGACCAATACATAAATATTTCAATACACCATAAAAGTACCTCAATAACATTATTCTTGAATACCAATACATAAACACTTCAGTCCATCTACTTCAATGATTGTCCTGGAATATGTCCTTCCTTGATTTAGAAGTAATTTTTTAGGTCAGGGCATTGAGTTGGGTAATGCCCATGTTCTCCGCATATAAGACATTGAACTCCATAACAGTCTGTCACTCTATGACCCTTTTCTCCACACAGATAACATCAGTCCCTCTATTTGAGGTATTCCTAAAGGTTCTTCTTCCCTTCTTTAGAAATCTCAATCTTCCTTTCTTTATGCTCCTCAACATGCGAACATGCATAATAGTTTACCTTCCTCTTCTTTGATGAATTAGGCATACCACTAAATTTCACCTTGTTATTCATATATCGCGATGACTGATTCGGCATAATCGCAATATCTTTCCCTCTAGGAATTACATAATTTTGTTGCTCATAGTCACCAATTTGTCCATTGGATTCAATGTTAACCGAATTCCTTCTATTTCCCTCCATTAACTAAAACACAAAAAGAATCTTGTGAGAGGCAAAAATCATGCTAGAGAAAACAACATAGTAAAGGGGGAGTACCCTCAATATCTAACATCTTAGGTTAAATTATAAGATCGTTAGCGCAATTCTAGGACTATAACCTATACGTATACTTAACCTTAGAGACATCTCTAGACATACCTTAGAAATATCTCTAGGGATCTCACTAACGTTTTCGCATCCTAGTTTCCAAAGGTTGACTAAACCTTTCCTCTGATACCAACTGTAGAGACCCGAAGTTTAACGTACATGGACATTACATTACATTTGCGGAATACTTAGTACATAACAATAACACACACACAAGGATCGTAATAGTTTAGTGTCTTTGGAAACTCGGAATAAAATCTTCTAATCGTGGTGAAATATCTTCAACATCTCACATAAAGATCTTCCTCTTTTTTTTTTACCTAAAACCTTTCTTTATATCCTGGGGAAAAGAAAACATAAAAGGGTGAGCTCAAATGCTCAGTAAGGGTAAACAAAATAAATATCAATCACATCATATTCATAAGAACATAACTTTTGGAAATCATAACCTGCAAAAGAGAGCATAATTTCATAACATGGGATAAATCATAGTAGTGAAATGAAATCCCAATAATCATAACATAAAACATGAAACTTTGTGGCATACACACATAATCATAGAGAATCATTTCTTGTTAGTCAAGACTCAATGCCAAGACTATCTTAGTGGACAAAGTCCCTTTCTGAATCGAGTAACCCTCGTTTCAGTCCTGTTTCACTGAACCGGTATAACCTACCATTTCAGCCATGTCTATCTCATGAGATATAAAATCTTTACCCAATGCATTGGAGGGAGATATAGGTCCCACCCATCTTATAATGAATCCTTTCTTATGTGTGCCACATAATCATAAAACATACATCATCGCATAACACATGTAACAAAAATGGGATTCTTGAAACATCATGACATCATAAATCAATTCATATAAGATGAAGGAATTCATAAAAATAATTCCATCACAACATGATAAAATCAATGTAATAATAGGGATAAAAACAGAACCCTTTATTATCTTAGATGGAAAATAGTTTTGATAAAACACTTGAACTCCATTCTTGAGGAAAATAACCTTTCTTCATCAAAACATTTTTCCTTTCATAACATGTCATACAACTTTAAAATAAAAGAAGTTGATTAAAAATAAACTTTAAAACTTGTAAAGGAAGCTTCTTGGAAATAATGTTTTAAAAATCCATTCATGCCGTATAAGTTAAAAAAAACATTCTTCCAACTTTTGTCGGAAAATTCAAAAAGTACCTCGTACGAAAAACGACAAAAGATTCCTTTCATTTCTTTTTCTAAAAACTCACTGAAGGGTAAAAATGGATTTAAAAAAATTGTAGGTGGATGGAAATAATATTACATATTTATGAAACATGGATGTGGATGATAAAATACACCCCAGTAAATACTTACGAATAAACAATCTCGGATAAAAAATGAGATTGTGATATTTCCCTTACCTTAGGTCCGATTTGCTTTGTACGTGTCCGAAGCTCCTGTATAATGGTTTAAATAATGTCATTGACTTATTACAGAATCATATTCATTGTTATGATATCATATATGGTTCACTTATGACATTATATTACCCGTTCTTTTGTAAACTCCATGTTAAAGAAGCGTTTTGGGTAAAATCGTTTCATTTATCGTAGGTGTTTTGACTTGTTCTTCTTGACATTATTATTACTTATATCATGATTTACTTACTTACAGAATATAAAATATGATTTATATATCATATATATTCAGTATATATATATATATATAATAGATAGATAAATGAAATGAAAAACACCGTTCATGGAGACGGTAGTCCGTACGTACGCATGAACGCTGTTTTCCTTTCCCTATGGTCTTGAATGGAAGTAAGTAGATGACATACATATATATATATACATAAATCCAGTAGCTTTATAATGTCATATATTTCATTATTATTTCTTATATATACTTTATAATCATTCTTAAATGGTTAACATGGAGAATGAATCTCATCGCGTCGTGGAGACGGTAGTCCGTACGTACGCACGAGCGATGATATCGTTCCCATGGTCGTGGAATTGTGTTGAAGTGTATGTATAATATTTCAGTATCAATATCACTTTATAATAATCATATATAGTTACTCATTACACCTTTATACCCATCCAATTAAGGTGGTGGCGGAAAATAGATTACACCACGGCGTGGAGACGGTATTCCGTACGTACGCACGCGCGGTGATTTCTTTTTCCGTAGGATGGATAGATGGTGAAATAGGGTTGTTTCATACTTATAATAACATATCAGTATATTAGTGATACTTATGTTATTACTTCATAATGAAACAACGTAAGAAGAAGAAGTGGAAGAAGAAATAAAGATGAAAGAATTGGTAACGGTAATTACCTCTTCTTTGAAGTGCCTCTTTGAGACCTCCTCTTAGGGCACTAAAATTGGTCTTTGAGGAAGACCAGAACCTCTAGGATGTTGCTAGGGAAGTTGAGAAGAGATTTTGGCAGGGGTTGGCCGAGCTTGAGTGCTCAAATTGGTGTGAGGAGGAGGGGGAGGAGGTGTCCTTTTATAGGGGAGGAGAGGGGCACCTTAGGAATATCTCAAAATATTATTTTATATTAAAGTCAAAATCGGTTTATAATGGTTCCAAAGGGTCTTATTTCGAAGCTAAAGTGGGGATGGGTAGAAATCCTATCAACCAATAGAATTTAGACAAGTTTAGGATATTATTTTAACCTTATCAATTAGATTTAACTCTAAGTTAAATAATTTAACTTTTACCATGTCTTTTTGTTTTCTTTCCCTATATGGTTAATAAACTTACTATAACATGCCAAACGAACCCCAAATTGTTTATTATTAATATATATATCCGTATCTAAGTCATTTTTCCGAACCTTAGATTTTTAGGAATACAATAACAATTAATAATATAATATTTGATTTAAAAACTATTTTGTGTCAATTTTGACACTATTTGATATATGATTTTTGTGAAAGTCATAACAGAATTAAATGTTCGAACCAAGTTGATTAAATCAACAGTAATATATCATAGTAACCTAGAAAATTAGTGGAATTCATAAAAAATCTCAAATTACATTTATGTTTGTGTTTATAACATCAATTATGTCAATATTTCATTAATAAGATAATTACTGCATCATCGTTGTGTCATAAATAAATTATATTATTTTATGTCTAAAAATTACAAATAAAATACCATCATGTAGGAAATCTTTTTAGCTTTCTAATGAATATTTACAATCGAATTTATCTTATGTATAACCCCATATTAAAAATAATTTACTTATTAAACTTTGATTTTAACTATTTTAACATTTCTTTAAATAAATTAATAATAAATGTCCTAATCTAATCCAAGTGGGCCTAAATGGTCATATTTTATTCCTAAGTTTGTTTTTGGTCGAATTACACTTGTCCAATAGAATTAGGACATGTGTTAGGGTAATAGTAATATCATATTTACCCTTAGTTACCCTATTTACTATAAACCGCGGTAAAAAAAGTAAAAAGTTACTATTCACCAAAAAATTATTTTCATCTCATTGAACCACATTTTAGTCCTTGATATTAACCGTGTCTCTCGGATTTTCGAAATTCCATTCACAGAAGCGGCAAAATTAAGTTTTATGAAAAATTCAGTTTTTTTAACTACCACTTAGTAGTTTCACTATTCATCAAAAATTGATGTTTTTCAGAACAATGCCAATATTTCATCCTAAGCTATATTTCATATTCCGAATTCAAAAATGAAATCTATTTTACCAAATTCATAACATAGAAGTTGCATTAATTAATTTTATAATTAAATCCTGCTGTTAAAGTAAATAGCGTGTTTTTAGGAAACAATATATATCAAAAGATTGACACTTGATTATGTCTGGTTTAAATGTGAAATTACAACCAATGACCAACATTGTATTAAATTGTAAAAATATATTATAAATATACTTTAAAACCACTCAAATTAATAATTTATCACTATTAATTATTTCGATTAAAAAAGTTGTTTTTAATTATAATTTAGTAATTTTCACTATTCATCAGAATATGAAAGTTATCCGAAAAGTACCAAAATTTCACCTTAGGCTAAATTCGATACTACGAATCCAAGAATGAAGTTCATTTTGAAAAATAAGATTTACAGAATTTTAAAAAGTGGTTATTACTATTTATAACGGCTAGTTTTAATAATATTTTAATAGCATATCATTGTTTCGTGAAACTCAGTATTACGTACCACACACGCTATCGAGGAAGGTTGTGATTGCGTGTAATGCAAGGCAAGTCAAGGATGCGTGTTGTGAAAGCTCCTTTTGGTGTAACGTAAAACACAAGACATTAATAATATTAAAAAGAATATTTTTCATAAAATCTCGGGCTGTTACATAGATTCTGAAACAGAACTAGTTCAGCAAGCCAGAAAATTCAGTAAATTCTACAAGAAGAAAAGAGGTTTCAGAAAAACCATCAAGTGAGATGAGAAAGAACAAAAATAATTTCGGTTTTATGAATGTAATAAATTGGTTCATATTAGTCCTGATTGTCCTCAAATGAAATATTAAAAGAAAAGGCCAGAAAGGAGATATTTGAAGAATGCTGATTATGAGAACAAAGGAAAAAAAGAGAAATGAAAGCTAAATGAAGTGTATATGAATACTCCAATAGCTCATCAAAATATGATTCAGAAAAGTAGAAATCAAATATAAAATACAATATGTGATTTATGGATGAAAAGGAAAAGGTACAAACTTATTACTCCTCCTATTCTGATTCATGTAGTTGTTCAAATAATTTTTTTCCTAATGCTCAATGCTCGAAGAAAAATATGATTCTTTGATAAAAAAGAACAAGTCAATGAAAAATATTCATAATTCTATTTTAATTAAAAGAGACACTCTACAGAAATAACATAAGGAACTAGTTGACAAATTCATCTTATCTAAAACAAACTGTATTGACCATGAAAAAATGATTAAATAATTTAAAGATGGAGTAAAATATTAGAAGATTATTATAATTAATTTTTAAAACTAGAGAATGTTTTAAATGAAATTCTTAGGATTAATTTCATTAAAAGAGAAATATTTGGAATAGGAATAAAGGAATAAAAATCATAACTATATAAGAATTATTTTGTGCCCAATTCGAAAAATACTACCTATTATTATTTTGGAATAAAAGGCCATTTCACTAAAAACTGTTATTTGAGAAATCCTCAAGTTAGTGGTATTAAAAAGGATTTTATTTCTAAAAGTTTTTATGAATCAAGTAATATGAATTATAGAAAAAGAATTTTGATCTGGATTCCAAGATCATTGCTAGCTAACACTGTAGGACCCAAGAAGATATGGGTACCAAAAAAACACATGTTTAATTTCTTTTGTAGGTAACATGCCATAAGAAAAAAAATGTTATATAGTATATGAACATTGGATATTTCATACACATGAGTGGAGATTCATTAAAATTTTATACAATAACTCAAATGAATGGATTTTAGTCACCTTTTGTTACAATGAAAAAGGAAAGATCATTGGAGTTGGAACTGTTGGATATCCAGAGACTATATCAATCAACAAAGTACTGTATGTTCAAGGGATAAATCACAATATAATAAGTATTTTTCAACTTTTTTATGATGGTTTTTATGACTGCTATGTTTTTAAGGATAAACTACTTAAGTTTAGAGCACCTAGAACTGATAATGTTTATACTTTGGACTTAAATTCCTTGTGTAAACATAAAGTAAATTGTTTAACTTCTAAAAAAATGAGTCACGGATCTTTCATATGAGACTTGGTCATTGTAATATTTATGCATTACATAAACTATATAAGAAACAATTAGTTTCTAATTTTCCTAGTCTTACATTTGACAATAACAGATTCTATGATGCATGCCAAATTGGAAAACAACAAAAATATTCTTTCAAATATATTAAAAAAATTTCAACATATAATCCATTAGAACTTATCCATATGGATTCGTTTGGACCATCCATAGTAGCAAGTTTGGTAGGTAAATTTTATGTCTATGTTTTACTTGATTATTATTCTCGATTTACTTGGGTATATTTTCTAAAACTGAAAAGTGAAGTTTTCATTGTTTTTGAATGTTTTTGATGAATTTTTCAAAACAAAAAATGTTTTAAAATAATTTTAATAATAAGTGATCATGGTGGATAATTTGAGAATCAATAATTTAATTCTTTTTACTCAAATATGGATATTAAACACACCTTCTTTGCATAAAAAACACCTCAAAAAATGGAATTGTTGAAAGAAGATATAGGACTATTCAATAAATAGAAAGGGCTATATAAAAGAATATACTATTCCTACCTACTTTTGGGTAGAAGATGTAATAACTAAATTCTATATAATGAATAGAGTTTTAATAAGGCCTATTTTCAAAATAACACCCTATGATCTTTGGAAGAATATAATATAAAATTAAAGTACTTTAATATTTTTGGATGCAAGGTTTATACCTT
This sequence comes from Viscum album, assembly GCA_963277665.1. Lineage (NCBI taxonomy): Eukaryota > Viridiplantae > Streptophyta > Magnoliopsida > Santalales > Viscaceae > Viscum > Viscum album. The sequence goes on from OY728140.1 coordinate 352,043,062, forward strand.
GAATACTAAGGAAAATCTTGATAAGTTTGATCCAGAAGATGATAAAGGAATATTCTTAGTACATTCTACTACTTATAAATATTATATAGTGGTTAATAAAAAATAAATGATTGTTGAAGAATCAGTTCATGTGAAGTTTGATGAAACTGACCCTTTCATTAAAAAGAAAGACCAAACTGATGAAATTACTGATTCGTTTTACAAAAGGAGAATTGAAACCCCTAAAAATAATTTTGAAAATGATATCAATAAAATCTAGTATAGTTCATAAGATCATGATACTGAAAAACCTGGAAGTGTCTTGCCTAGAAAATCTCGAACTCAAAAGAACCATCCTCTAGAGACTCTTATAGGAGACCTAGATACAAAAATTAGAACTAGAAGAATTTTAGAAAACCTAGATGAATTCTCTACCTTTCTATCTTATTTAGAACCTAAGACTACTAAATAATCTTTAGAATATGAGAGTTGGATGTTAGTAATGCATAAAGAGATAAACCTGTTCAAAAGTAACGAGGTTTGGGAATTAGTATAAAGACAAACTAATTATAAAGTTATAGGAACTAAGTGGGTATTTATAAATAAATAGGATGTTAAAGGGATCATTACCAGAAATAAATCCAGATTAGTAGTTGAATGTTATAATCAGGAAGAAGGGATAGATTATCATGAAATATTTTCCCCTATAAAAATATTAGAATCCATTAGAATTATTTTATCTTACGAATCACATATGAATTTAAAATTATATTAGATGGATGTTAAATTTACCGTTTTAAATGGTTATTTAATGGAATAAATTTAAGTTTAACAACTTTATAGTTTTGAAAATTCCCAAAAATTGAATTCTGTTTTTAAACATACTAAAGCTCTATATGGCCTTAAACAAGCACCAAGAGTTTGGTATGAAAGACTGTGTTCTTTTCCTCTGAAAAATGGATTTTCTGTTAGATTGTAAGATCCAACACTTTTTAAGAAGGCTGTTTGTTCTAATATTTTATTAGTTCAAATTAATGTTCACGATGATATTTTCCATTCAACAGATAAAAACCTTTACAATGATTTTTCAAAACTAATGTAAAAAAGAATTTGAAATGAGTATGATAAGAGAGATGAATTTATTTTTAGGACTTAAAATTTATTATAAAGGTTATGGAAATGTTTTAAATCAATGTAAATATATTATGGATTTATTGAAGAAGTTTTTACTTGGGAACAACAAGACATACACAACTCCTATGTGTACCAATATAAAACTTGATTTGGATGATGCTGTAAAACTAGTGGAAAATAAGTCATATAGAGGTATGATTGGTAGTTTGTTATATCTTACTAATAGTAGAATATATATTATGTTTTCTATATGTTTATGTTCTAGATTTTAGTCAAACCCAAAATAATCCCATCTTATAGTGGTTAAAATAATTTTTTGATATTTAAAAGGAACTATTTTTCAATTTCTTCTTCAACCCAAAAATTTTGATTTTAATTTAATTTCATATTCAGATACTGATTATGGAGGTTGAAGGATAGATAGAAAAAGAACCTCCAAATCCTCTAAATTTTTAGGAAAATCCTTAGTATAATGGTCGAGTAATAAACAACACTAAGTTGCCTTGTGTTCGTACTGTGATTCACTGTTTCATTTTCACCCTTACACCACTGTGCTAAACTAGTTTTGTATTGAAAATTATAAAAACAATAAACAATTTCACCATATGTTTGATTCAATTATTTTGTGTTTATCAATATTAACAATGGAAATGTTACTTTTTTTGATAATTTCATTGTAGGTGGAGGTGATTTGGAGGGCCCTTGACGATGTTCAAAAAAATGGGCCAAACTACATAGGATCCAAGAACACCAGTGGACTCAACCGTACACTTATACTAAAACATGAATATAAATGGGATAAATTTTGTGAAACGATCCAAAATTAAATTTTATACATTTCACATGAATACACATAAGCCCCATTCGTCCATTAAGGGGCCCATAGAAACCAATGTATTCAAGGAATCAAATCTGCACAAAGTCAAAACTAGTGTTCTGTATTCTGTCTATATCTCAAGATGTGGTTGTCCAAAGGGTGCCAATTTTTTCAGAGATATTAAAGGGTTGGTTATGATACTTTTTTATTTTATCCAAATTTATATAAAACTATATGGTTGTCGAAAACCATGGAACAATTGGGTTTTAGAAATACGGGGGATCAAAACCACTTTCGAATTTTCCTATAAAATAGATCCTTGGGATCCCCATTTACAAGTTTGAAACATAAGAAAATATCAACCATTTTGGAGTCCTATAAAAGTCTCCTACTCATCCTAGACGTTATGAAGTCCCCTATCCTCATATGGGGATCAATAATGAAGAAGGAGTTCCACCCAAGCTTCCTCCTCCTCTCGATGTCAGGCTAAATGGTGGGTGTTCATTATGAGGGAGATACACACATATCAAGGGAGTCCCTATGAATATATTAGCTACTGGTTTGGATTAATTAGGGTGTTTAAATTTTTTATTCCTTTTATCTTACATTATTTCATATTTGAATGCTTGTTTTGATGCATGTGATTGATTTTCTCTTAATTTCTAACTGATCGGTGTGAGGTTTTGAGTGTGTGACTTGTGTTGCTCTAATTGAAAAAAAAATCATTTTATTACCCACTTTCTTGAGATTTAATTCTAATTTGGAATCTCTTATTCCATTCATATGTTCTGGACCTTATAAATATGATTTTTATGTCAAGGTTTTGTTCTTCAAGTAATGAAATAAAGGCTTAGGAATTAATCGGGATTCCAATTAATTTCAACCAAAGAATTAGTACAAACCTAAATGAATGTCTAAGAACAATGAAATTTAAATATGTGTAGAGAAATCAAAATGACCCTATTATCTCATATTTTTCAAAATATACTTGTTTTTTTAATTATTAAACTCTTTAAATAAAGTTATTTTCTTAAAACTGTTTTCTAAATCACCCACTTTTTAGTACTTTTTATTTAAAATGAATAATCTAAACCTATCAACGCTCATTGATACAAAATCTAGGGTCTACCCTATAATATAAATCAACCTTAAAATCATATTCAATTTGATGTTTCATGATAGCACTTTCAAAATTTGGCAGTGTTTACGGGGAGCGCTTTTGTTTTTTGTGCATGTTTTTGATAAGTTTTTGTAAATTTTGTGAATATTTATTTGTTTTATCTTTTACATTTACCTATATTTTTGTGTTCAGATTTATTTATTTTGTAGGTTATGTGCATGACGTGTTCTAATCCAGGAGACTTACCACCATTCGAACCCAAATAGGAGAGGATCCTGTGTTGCGACCCCATGACACACAAACAACCCTTTGAAGGAGGACACATCACATCTTGAACCTCTTCTTGATCCTTATTATTCTTCTTCTTCTTTTGGAAACCATGTTAAAACTGAATTAAAATTCCATAAAATTTCTGAAAATAATTGTACATTAAAATAACTAACCTCATCCGATGTTGATATCCAACCCTCTTACATTCAAGTACAAGGTGAGGAACCCAATTTTGAACTAAAATCTGGTTTAATTCACCTTTTACCAAGATTCCATGGATTGGCTGGAGAATACCCACATAAGTATATAAAATAATTTCATACTATGTGTTCAACATTAAAACATGATAATATGGATAAATAACAAGTGAAGATTAGGGAATTCCCATTTTCCTTAGAATACACTGAGAAAGATTGGTTGTATTATGTTAATTCACCAATTAGAGGTTGGGGGGACATGAAACACCTTTTTCTTGAAAAATATTTCCCATCCTATTTATCTACAATAATAAGAAAATAAATATGTGGTATAATAAAATATCAAGGGGAAACACTTCCTGAATACTGGGAAATATTTAAAAGAATTTGTTCAAGTTTCCCACACCACCAAAAACGTGATGAACTTTTGATTCAGTATTTTTATAAAAGTTTTATTCCTATTGATCAAAACATGATTGATGCTGTTGTAGGTGGTGAACTAGTTGATAAAACCCTAATTAATGCAAAAACCCTAATTGAAAGCATGGTGAAGAACAATCAACAATTCGGGTCAAGGTATAGTGTACCAATTCGAGGTGTCCAGGAAGTGTAGAGTTCTAAGTTTGAGACGTAGGTGGACACAAAGTTTAAAGGGGAATGTACCCTTATTCAAAAAATTTTCCCTCGCCAATGGAAATCCCATTATCCTCCTCCCATCCATTTTGGTATCTGTTATGTTGACACCCCTTATTATGATAAATTTCCTCAATTGAGAGAAACTTATGAGAGTTGTGAAGCCATCTTTCTCAGACGCCCCTATAATAAACCCATTAAGAAAGAACCATAATATCAATTCAACATTGGGTGGAAATAAAACCAAGACTATATTCAAGGGTGTATCCAAACGAACCTCATCAACAATGGAACCAATCGGGGTAGAGTAGTCATCCACCACCACCAACCAGAAATCCCCAACCCCCAAAAGGCCTTACCAACAACCCCCTCCAAAATTAGAGTCTAGAATCTAAGAATTGATGAAAAAAATGGATTCTAAAAATATCTAATTCTAAAAAACTCCCAATATTCCATACAAGACATTAAAATCCAATTAGGCCAACTTGCCAACTCAGTGGGGGAAATCCAAAGTCACGAGCTGGGTAAACTACCATCTTGACCACTAGTAAACCCTAGGGATAAGGGAAATGTTAGTGCCATCACCCTTATGAGTGAGACACATATTAAACCCCAAATTAACCCTCCATTTTATTCATCCCCCTTTAAGGATAACACCATCCCAACTGCTGAAAATAGTCCAAGAGAAGAAAATCATTTTCCTAAGAGAATCCCTTTCAAAGTAAAGAGTGTATCTATTAATGAGTCACCTTTACCAACCATTCCTCTTCAATTTACACAAATATCTATCCAACTAATAAAACAAAAGTAAATTTAACGTGATAAGAAAATATTGGAAACTTTCAAAAAAGTGTAGGTTAACATTCCTTTGATTGATGTATTGAAGCAAGTTCTATGATACAATAAGTTTATGAAGGAGATGTGTACACACAATAGGTGACTTCATGGAGATGAAAAGGTAATCTTGGGGAGGAATTCACCAGAATTGATAGATCCTTCACTACCCACCAAATACAATGATCCTGGAACATTATCAATTATGTGCACCATAGGGGAGTATTCCTTTTCTAATGATATTCTTGATTTGGGTGCTTTTATAAATGTGATGCCTCAAACCATTTACCATTCATTGCAGATCAAAGAACTGAAGCCCATTGTATTTTTTATTCAATTATAAAATCTAAGTATAACACATCCCTTTAGTGTGTTAGAGGATGTTCTTGTGAGGGTAAAATTTTTAATTTTTTCAACTAATTTTTATGTGAAAAAATGGAAGATGATAGGTTGAATGGACATGACCCAATTATATTGGTCAGAACTTTCCTGAAAACTACCGAAACCATAATTATTGTCCATAATGGTACATTATCTATGGATATTGGTGATGAAATTTTCCACTTTAATATCCTTAATGCCCTGAAGAACTCCTTAGAAGAACATTCTTCTCTCTTTTTGTTAACTCTATAGATGTAATCCCTTCCCCTAAAACCTTTTTTTCATTCCCCAGATCCCCTTTATAAGTTTTCTCCATTGATTGAAATTTTTGGTAATGAATCATGCATTTAATGTTGTATCGGTATAGAAAAATGTCATGCATGTTTGTCAATTGATAATTTATTGAACACTAAGGATCCGATGACCATCGATGATACTGCTAAGATTATAAAAGATCATTCATCATCTAGGGATTATACCATTTAGTATTTAGATGAGATTAGTGGCCTTTCACTTTCACACACACTCCCATAAATCCAAAATCCCCCTGGATTGGAACTAAAACAACTACCTCAGGATTTAAAATATTCCTATCTTGAGAATGGAAATAAGTTCCCTATCATCATTTCTAGTTCACTCCCTCCTAAGAATGAATTTCAACTTATTGAACTTTTGAGGGATTATAAACAAGCCTCGGGATAGAAACTTACTGAAATTACTAGTATGATCCCATTAATTTTCATACATCATATATTGTTAAATGATGAGGCTAAACCAGTGAGTCATGCACAACATTGATTGAACCCAAACCTCCTAGATATTATCAAAAATGATTTAACAAAATTATTGGGTACTAAAATCATTTACCACATCTCTAACTGCCTATGGGTCAGTCTAGTACAATTGGTTCCTAAAATAATGATCTAATGGTAATTAAAAATGAAAAAAATGAATTGGTTCCAACTCTTGTGAGGAATAGTTATCATGTCTATATAGACTATCTCTGACTAACCCAACAAACTAGGAAAGACCATTTCCCATTTTAATTTTTTGACCAGATTCTAGAGTGGCTAGAATGGAAGTCCCACTAATGTTTCCTTGATGGGTATTTTAGATATTTTCTAATCCATATTTCCCCTTAGGATCTGGAAAAGAAGACCTTAACTTTCCCCTTTGGCACATTTTCATATAGGAGTATTCCATTTGGTCTGTGCAATGCTCCATGTACTTTCCAATAATGCATGGTTAGTATTTTTTTAGATTACCTGAATAATTGCATGGAAGTTTTCTTGGATGATTTAACTATTTATGGATCCTCTTTTAATGAATGTTTGAGTAGTTTAGCTTTTTCCTACATCACAGTATTGAAAATAATGATGTATTAAATTATGAGAAATGACATTTCATGGCACGGAAAGGTATAATATTGGGACATGTAATTTTAGGGGATGGTATCCATGTAGATAAATCAAAAGTGGTTGTCATTTATTCCCTACTATTCCTCAAAAATGTGTGGGATGTGAGGTCATTTCTAGGTCATGCTAGATGTTACCTTCATTTCATTCATGAATTAGTAAGTTTTCACTCCCCTATCCCAATTACTCCAAACAGAAAAAGAAATTTTTTTATAGACTATGAGGAATATTTTAATGAATTGTAATGGAGTCTCACATAAACTCTGATAATCCAACCACCTCGGTGGGATTTACCATTTGAGATCATGTGTGATGCCTCTAACTATGTAATTGGGGCGGTCTTATCACTTAGGGTTGATCGAGATCCACATGTCATTGCCTATGCCTCACGTACACTAGACCCTGCCTAAGAAAACTACCCCACAAATGGAAAATAATTTCTCTCCATTGTGTTTTACTTGAAAAAATTCAGGTCATACCTTTTAGGGTAGAAATACATTATGTTCTCTGACCATGCAGGCATTCGGTATCTCCTTAAGAAATCAGAAGCCAGACCACATCTCATTCACTGGATGCTCCTCCATCAAGAATTCAATCTAGAAATTAGAGATAAAAAAGGAGCAGAGAATGTGGCACCTGACCATATTATTAAGATACTCCCATCCCCAGACATTGACTCATACCCTTATATTCATATAGATGACATGTTTTTTTATGATAACTGTACCAAGTGCAATATTCTATTCATTGGTATGCTGAAATTGTAAATCATTTGGTTGCATCTTGAATTCATGTTGATTTCAACAAAAACCAATCTGACTGCCTAAAACATGAGTCCAATTGGAACAATTGGGATTACCCCTACCTTTGGTGCACATGTAGTGATGATTTCCTTAGGTATTTTGTTCTTGACATTGAGTTGTAGTCTATCATTAGGTTCTACCACACTCTTTCTTATGGGGGAAACTTTGGTCCCCAATGGACTGCTCGAAAAGTCCTTGATTCTAGTCTCTTTTGGCCAACATTATTTCAACATTCCCATAATATCTATAAATTATGTCCTCAATATCATATAATGGGTAATTTCTCTAAAAGAAATGAAATTACACAACAAACCTTACTATTCTAATACATTTTTGAGGTTTGAGGGCATTGACTTTATGGGTCCATTTACCAATTCCTTTAGAAACTTGTACATTCTTTTGGAAGTAGATTATGTATAAAAATTGGTATAATCACGTGCCACAAGAATTGATTATTTCAAGAATATTGTGGAATTTTTGAGAACCCATTTTTTTAGGTTTGGATTACCTAGGTTCATCATTAGTGACAAGGGTTCTCATTTATATAACCAAACAATGCAATCACTTTTTCTTCGGTATGTGATTGGGCATCAAGTGTCTACTGTTTATCACCCACAAAACAATGGTCAAACTGAGGTGTCAAATAGATAGGTATAACATATTCTTGAAAAAACCATTCAACCCAATAGAAAAGATTGGAGTCTTAGACTTGATGATTCATTATGTGATTACCGTAACGACTTTAAAACCCTCACTAGAATGTCACCCTATCAGCTTGTGTTTGGAAAGATTTGTCACCTCCCTATTGAGATTGAGCACCGAGACTACTGGGAAATTAAAAAAAATGCAATTTTAGTAATTATGGTGTATATTATCTAAGGAAGTTACAGATTCAGTAGCTGGAGGAAATGATAAGAGATTCATATTAGAACTCCAATATTAAAAAAAAGATACCCATGATCATCTCACCCTTCATTGTCAATTCCAAATTGGAAAAAATGTCCTTCATTACAATGAAAGGATTAATTTGTATCCAGGTAAGATTTATTCCCACTAGTTTGGATCATACACTGTTACTAATGTTTATCCATTTGGTGTTGTTTAGGTTCAAAATGAAGAAACAAAACAAACATTCACTATTCATGCGAAGCGGCAAAAACACTTTCATGAATAAATGTTTTAGTCCTCGATGGAGGGAATCCAAGTTCAAGAATAAATTTATGAATAACACTCACTAGGTTTTATCCTCCCTTCCCATATTCTCTTTTATTACAGTGAGTACACTACACAATTTAGGTGTCGGGGGGATGTGTATATTCTTGGGTTAATTAGGAATTTTCATTATCTTTAATTGTTTTTATCTTTTTCATTGGTTGTATAGTATTGAAACTTTACCCCCTCATTTCCCCCTCACTTTTTTTCTGGATTGTTAATTTTTGATTCCCACTTTATCATGGAAAATGATTCCCACTTAATCATGGAAATTATTGATCATGTATGAGGAATTTCTATTTTCATGTTTTTTTAACATTTAAAAAAATTATTTACATGCTAAAATGTATGTTTTAGCAGGAATTTATAATTGAGGTGTGAATTTTTCTTGAAAATTGGTTGTTTTTTAGTGATATGAATGGTTGTATCACTTTGAATCCTTTGAGAATAATGGAACCATTTGTGTGAGTTGTTTATGGGAAAATTGTTCCGCTTAATATCTCCACACTTTTTTTGCACCGAAACATGAAGTGTGAATATTTATTACTTAATAAAAGGTAAATGTAAGTTAGGTTAAAATTTATCAATTGACCAAATATGCTTTTTTTAATATGTTCATTCCTTATCCAATATTTTTCATTACTGTACCAGATTGACCTATGCATGCGTAACTATTATCTGACTGTTGTACACCCAAAATAATAATAATAATAAAAAACGTGTTGCATGTTGGGCAGGTAAAAACCACCCTTCCTAGACTTTTTATCTTATTATAACTATTACAATGAGTGTCATGAGGAGATCAAATAAGGGTTGAGAGAAGAGTAAGAAATTTTTTCAAAGTGAAACTTAAAAAAAAAAAAAATGAGGGGAGTGATGAAATGTACAACATATGGGGATATCTAGATTGAGATATTAAGGTTTGACTTTCATGAATGCTTAATTGAGCGAGTCTTGAAATTTTATTGTAAAGGATGTTGGGAAGGTTTGGTGGAAAAAATTCTTTAAGCTGAGAAATTTTAAAATAACCTAAATTTTTTTGATTGGAAGTGGGAATAATAGCATGAAATGGTAATCATACACACACGTGGAGAGTTAGTGGCATGGTAGAATTTTTAATTCCTTTCTCATTTTGGTATCATGAATGTCTTTGAATTTTGTTCTGATATAATTAATGAGCCATCTTTTTCCATGATCACTGAGAATAACTCCTTGGAGTGATTATTTTCTTTGATCACATTTCTATCATGAATTAAACTTTCTTTTAATGCTAAATATTCATGAAGTTAGTAATATCTAAATGCTTAATTTTTGGAAATGTGAATTTTCCCAGGAGTGAAAATGTTTAGGTGTGGTGGTGTGATCGCACTGCAATTCACTATTTCATTTTCACCCTTACAACACTATGCTAAACTATTTTTGTATTGAAAATTAAAAAAATAATAAAAAATTTCACTTCATGTTTGATTCAATTAATTTTTTTATCACTGTTAAAAATGGAAATGTTACTTGTTTTGATAATTTCATTGTAGGTGGATTTGATTTGGAGGGTCCATGACTATGTTCAAGAAAAATGGGCCAAACTACGCAGGATCCAAGCACACTAGTAGACTAAATCACACAATACTTTAAACCCGTGCATCAAAATGGGATGTTATTTTCTGTTTTGGTTCAAACGTAAATGAGATACATTTCATATGAGGACACCCAATCCCCATTCTTCTATTAAGGGGCCCACTCCAACCAATATGTCCAGGGAATATAATCTTCACAATGTCAAAGGTGGTGTTCTGTATTATATCTATATCATGAGATGTATTTTTCCAATGAGTGACAACTTTTAGGTGGAGATTGTAAAGAAGTGGGTATACAAATTTTTTATTTTCTACAAACCATGATAAGACTATTTGGTGGTCGAAAACCATGGGCCAAGTGGTTTTTCAAAATCTAGGGGCTCAAAACCACTTTCCAATTTTCCTATAAAATAGAACATTGGGATCTACATTTGTAAGTTCAAACTAGAATCAAATACCTTTCATTTTAGTGTCCTAGAGGAGTCTCTTCCTCATCCTAGAGGTTCTGGAGGCCCCTATCCTCATAGGGGTATCAATAATGAAGAAGCAGTTCCACCCAAGCTTACTCCTCCTCTCGATGTCAGGCTAAATGGTGGGAGTTCATTGTGAGGGAGCTACAAACATGTCAAGAGAGTTATGAAAAATTTATTAGCTATTTATTTGGATTAATTTGGGTGTTAAAGAATTTTATTCCATTTATATTACATTATTTCAAATCTTAATGATTTTTTTTGATGCATGTGACTGATTTGCCCTTAATTTCTAACTAATCAGTGTGAGGTTTTGAGTGTGTGAGTTGTGTTGTTATGATTAGAAAACACAAGAATCATTTTATAACCCAATTTATTGAAATTTAAACCTGATTTTTTAGATCTTATTCCATTCATATTTTCTGGACCTTGGCAATATGACTGTTATTTCAAGGTTTGGTTCTTCAAGAAATGAAATAAAGACTTCGGAATTAATTGGGATTACAATTAATTTAAAACAAATAATTACTCCAAACATAAATGAATATCTAAGAAAAATGAACTTGAAATGTGTGTCGTGAAATAACAACAACCCCTTTATCTCAGAGTTTTCAAAATCCACTTTTTTTCAACTATTAAACTCTTTAAATTAAGTTATTTTATGAAAATTGTTTTCTAAATCACCCCTTTTAGTACCTTCTATTAAAAACACATACTCTAAATCTATCAATGATCCATGGGATACAAACTAGGGTATAACTTGTAATATAAATCCACCTTAAAATCATTATCAATTTGAAGTGTCATGACAACGCGTTCACCTTGATAACAGATGAAGCAGAATATGTGTCTACTAGTAGTTGTTGTGCACAAGTATTGTGGATGAAAAACACTCTACTAGAAATTGGATTAAATTTTAATAGTATACCTATTTATGTTATAATAATAGTGCTATAAATATTTTAAAAATTCATATAATTTAATCTAGGACTAATAAAATAGATATATGACATCATTTTCTAAGAGACCATGTTCTTAAAAAGGATATATCTTTAGAATTTGTTAATACCCAATATCAATTAGATGTTATTTTCACTAAACCACTTCCTACTACAAGTTTTGATTTTATTAAGGGGTAGTTGGATTTATTTAATTTTAAATAAATATTTATTAATTTATTTAAATTAATAGATATTTATTTTTTATTTATTTTAATTAAAATGGTTTACTGTATTTATTTATTTATTTTTTTGCTGTCAAATTTAATATTTCATTTATTTGATTAAATAAATTTTTGTTTGATTTTAATTTCAAATCGTATGTTGAAAAAATCTAAAAATTAATGATTACCCTATATAATCATAATGAGAAACATGATCGTGTCATTACCTGTCAAATAACCATTTGAATTATCATATTTTCATTTTCGAACCGTTTCGCCTTCCAAAACCCTTATCTTTATCCTAAACCCTAGAATCCAAAAACCTTTAGTATTAATATTCTTAAAATGGTGAGGAAAAAGTGAATCAATTAATGTGAATCCAATGACTTGAAGCATCGTTGTATTTCCTCAAGATATATTCTTCAAGGAAAGGTTGTAGAGTTTGAATGGTTGTATGAGACAAACCTTCTACTCAAGCAGGTGCTAGCATTTTAAGGTTTGGAATTTATGTTCAATGAGGAGAATGCATATTTTATTTATGAGGCACAACTGAAACACTTATATAGTAGTGTAAAATTTAGTTATGTTTAAATAGAAGATACTATATCCTTGTGGAAAGAATATAAGGAATTTCCAATTTCTTTAGTTGAAATAGCTCAAATTCTGAAATGACCTCATGAAGGAGTTTTCCACTTTGATCTTAGATCAATTGAAAATCAAGATCATAAGTATGAAGATATTATGTCATTTTTATTTGGATTGACAAATATAAGGAAAATTTTTGTTAAGGATCTTGAGGTAGATCAGAAAGTTTTAGTCAACTATATTTAAACTAAAATTTCTCCACAAGTAGCTAAGATGGAGAAAATTTTGTACCCAAATATGTATGTTATGTTTTTATTTATCAGTTACATCAAGCTGAATTCTCCTAGATACATGTTGAGGTATGTAATTTTTTTTTTCAATAAAAAGAAAGGATTTCATTTTATCCTTATGGAAGGATCATGTATCTTATCTTTTTTAGAAAGAATATGATTCATTTTTTGATTCAAGAGTGAAATTTCATCACAATAATTTCTTGAATGTTGGTATTCTTAGGAAATTTGTTTTTTATTGGAGTACTATAAAAGAGAATTTTATGCCTATTGGTGTTGATGACCAACATCAGTCAATATATTTTTTCTCAGGGGTAGAAAAGTGCCTTACAGAATGAATGAGTTGGAGTATCCATGATTGACGGTTTTCCAAAATCAACCAAAATAAAGCTAAGATATGATTCTATATACCTTACTGAAGAGGGGGAGGAAGAATAAGTTGATGAGGAACATTTATTGAAACCAAGGAACATAGAAGAACCAATTCCTAAAGAGACAGTGTTATGATCTTGAGAAGCAATCCATTTAGTTCATTTGGAAGAACTGTTTTATGATGAAGATCAAAAATCCGAAAGTAAATCACAAGACCTTCAAATTTTTCATCAACCAATTGTCTAAGAAGGAGCTTCTCAAGGAGAATAGAAAGTAAAAATATTAGAAACTAAGGGCACTGATATTTTTGAGCATTAGGCTATCTCATCCATTGGTAATTATTTAGAGAAACCTTCATCAGTTTTTAGAGAAATAAAAGAAGGGATTGATGGCATATCTTGTTCAAGTCAAAAGTCTTTAGAAAAATCATCTTCAAATACCTTAGCAATTGTTGAAACTGTTTCTCAATAAAAGAATCTAGATAAAGGGACATCTAATTCCCTGAATAATAAAATTGAGGATCTTGTGATCATGTTTAATAAGGTTTTGTAGGAGAATTCTATTATTAGATTGAAGATAGAAGCTTCCATAAAACCCTTTGATGATTTAAAAAATTCATCTGATCCAGGGATAGATTTAGAGTCTATTCAGACTTAGCTTCATGAGATTAAAGGGAATTATTTATAAAAAAGATATTTTGATTACTTCAAGAGAGAAACATTAGATGATATTGGGAAGATCAAATTTGAATATGTTTCTAAAGAATATTTTTGTAGATATGAAATTGTATTGGTGAATCCATTTTGAATCCATCAAGGGAAGTGTCAGTCAGGCCATTGCTTCTACCTCTTCCCCTCTGACCTCACCATATCCGATCAAGATATTTGAAGATATAATATCTTTCATGGAAGATATGAATGACTATCTTAAAAATATTCAGTGTAATAGTGAAACTTTATCAGACATATTGGAAAATCATAGATATCTTTTTTAGAAACACACTTCTAGTGAACCAGGTATCAGGCTATTTCAAAGTAAGTTTAATGATAAGTTATCTCAGTTTTGGAAAATAGGAGAAAATTTGCATGAATTTTTGAAATTAAATTTGATTAAGAATTTGAAATTAAGTCAAGATTCAAGAATCATGATAAGGAAGTTATGATAAAATCTTAAAAAAAAGATATACGCTCAGATGGTAGGACTGAAAGTGGTTTTTGAAGTGGCTTAGGCTACTACAGAACCAAAACCAGAAACCAATTCTATCCTTTAACCTTTTACCTAACAAGATTTCCACCTTTTTTCTCTCTAGACAAAACCTATAATGTATTTGTATAGTTTTTCTAAATAAAATTCCTTTGTTCTTATTACTTTATCTATTTTATTTTTATGTTTCTTTATCATTTCTTATTTTCTTATATGTATTTCCAAAATCAATGACTTATTTATCCAAATGGTAAATTATACACATCCATTTATTATTCTATGAAAAATTAAAAGTTTTTTAATCCTTTTTATTATACTTTCCTTTTGATATAAAAAAGAGGGATAAATTTGGGAAAACACAACATTTCATTTTAATTATATTTTAATCAAAATAGTTCTATAAATTGAAATAATTATTTCTATTCAAATTATTTAAAAAAAATTATATACTAGATATTTTATGGGTTTTTTTATCATCAAAAAGTAGGAGATTGTTGGGAATGTATTGACTCAACAATACTCTATAAATCTTAACAGATTTTGTTTCTCACAAATACCCTTATTTTTTTACTAATGATATTAGTTTAAGTGTATTTAAATAAATTATTTTTAATTTACCTATTTATTATATAATTATATTCAAGATTTTAATTCAATGAGAATATTTGTTAAAGTGTTCAGAACGCTCTTAAGTGTATTTTGGAAACACTGTTCATACCCTACATTCAGAGCGCAACGTAAGGAATAAACCCTAGGCTTGGGACAACACATATGGATCACGAACCTTATGTTTTTATTCAAAAATATGATAGAATAAAGTGAAAATATATCATCAACCTTACATTTGAAGGAAAATATGGATAAAGAACCTTATGTTTAGATGGAATCTTACATTTGTAAAGAGAAGAATATATGGTTAAAGAACCATACGTAAGCAAGGAACCCAATGTTTAAGGACACAAACATATGGTTCATCAAGCTTACTATTATGATCATCCTTATGTTATCAAACTTACATTTTAAAAATGAACTCTATATAGTTGAACCCCACGTTTTGTATTTTTTCATTTTTTGAAGGAACCCTACTTTTGAATTTTCAATGTTAGAGATTTAAATTATTGATTTTATCCAAGATTTTTGCAACAGTCTTTACAGATTTATATGATATTTTAAAGATCATTTTTGAATGATTCAAAGATCGATATGTTTGATTCAAAGAATCATATTCAATATAGAAAATATCTTCTATTATTAAGGGAATTTATGACTACCCTAGTCTTTTTTAAATTTAAATATCTATGGTTTATCAGGCTTCTTTTTTGGATCTAAAATTATGGTAAATAGAATATATCCTATATATATTATACCAGTGTATCATTTCTCAATATGGGATATAAAATTCATTTTTTATATATTATCTCTTTCTCGTAAACATATTTTACAGCTCTGCTACAACAAATGATCGATTCTAAAACAAGCTACACATTTTGAGACATTCATGTTCAATATTTTACTGCTGTAAGATTACTGCTTCTATTTTTTACTAATTTTATTCAAAGATATTTTATCAACGAGGATAGATTCATATCTATTTTTTCTTGAAGACTTTCATTTCTGAATAATACCCATCTACTGTCAATTTTTTTTGCTACAATTGTGAAGTTCAACACGATTCATCTTCAAATAAACTTCTTTTTATTTTTTAGAGTTTCAACTGCTCAAACTCAGTTTCAATGGAGTATCATCTCCTAGATATATATTGTGGATATTCAGTTCCCTGTTAAAGAACCAGAATGACACTATTTTTATACTTGCTTATAAAGGTGTCAACTACCTATACTCAGTGGTGGATTTATGGTCTTATGATAATAGGACCTTGCTAGTGAAATTCACAAAGGTCATATAGAGAGTGATTGGTGGAGTGGACTAGGGGATATTTGTACCCTAAACCACTTTAAAAAGATATATTATTTATTTATATTTATTTGCTACTTATACTCAATATATAAGTACACACTACATATTCATATTAATCACAGAGGGTTTCAAAATACAGAATTGTGGAATATTTTTGAAAAGAAACAATTCACCCCCCCTCTTGTGTTATTTACATTATTCCGACCTAACATAGAGGAGATCCAATGGTGTAGATAAAATGTTAGTTTAAAAGTTATAACCCACATCGAATTGAGAATGTGAGGAATCATCAGTATATAATACAAGACACACTGAATGATGGTAAGAATAAAATACAACACACACATTTGACCTATGGGCCATGTGGGTGATCCATGCCCAACCTATGTAAGCACACTCATTGGGCCTTATAAACATGCCCACACAGTTATATCATGCACTATGCAAGCTTTGAACTAGGATATGGGAAAGCCATGAAGGATGGACCTCCCATGAGGGTATACCTTCAGGTCCCCTTAAAAGTGGTAGTAGGTTCAACTCAAAGTCTTGCATAGAAATCTAATTTTTTGAATAAAAAAATAATATAAAAAATAAATAAAAAAAAGAAAAACCAAAGAACATAACAAAGAATTAAATCATATTTATAAGAAATAGTATTTTTAAAATAATATTAGATTTAATTACATGTTATGAAAGTTTAATTTATCAAAACAAAAATAGATATAAAATAGATAATACCCAATTATAAAAAATTACCACAAGAACTTTCATAAAATTATATATTCCACTTATTTGATGTGTTAGAAATCTCAATGATGTTAAAATTATTAATAATATATTGTGATATCTGATTATGTATAATGAAAATATATTTCTACCCAATAATTATCCAATTTTGTTTCTCATGGTCATTGAATTTTCCATCAGATTCAATGTTAACATGATTCCTTATAGTTCCATCAACTGAAAAAAACCAAAAAGTATAGTGTGAGTAACACTAATCATAGTGGGAAACCAAATAACCCTTCAAATAACTTATAGGATATCTAAATAATGAAACCTTCTTTTTAATCTATGTCACCTTAGGTTTATCCTAGGTTTTTTGTAGTCAACATTTATTTGAATCCTTCATGATGGTTCATAAATATTTAGTAAATTTCCAAAGCATATTCCTTAGGAGGATCAATCCAATTGTGTATTAAGTACCGTTATCTTTCCCCAATTCCCAATCGAGTTTAGATCAATATGATTTTATTTTGGTTGTTACCCCTAGGTACATCTTTGGAAAGGCCACATCCAATTATAGTATCTAGACAAGGATTTAATTTCTTGAAAACTACTCACTCTATGATTTAATAAAATTCCAAGACATTTATTTATACACTAAATCATCCTTTGACATATCCTTAGAGACATACATAGACACATCTATATAAATATTTCTAGGGATTCACTAATTTTTTCTCATCCTAGTTTCTAAAGGTTAACAAAACCTTTCCTTTGATACCAACTATAGAGCCCCAGGATTTTCATTAATGGATATTATACATTTTTAGGTGAATATTCATTACATTATAAAAACACACACCCAAGGACCATAATACATTAGTTCTTTTTTATAATTGGAATAAAATCCTCATAATTTTTGAAATATCTTCAATGACTCCCATAAATACCATCCCCCATTAATACTCCTACTTAAAACCATTCTTCATAACCTGGGGAAAGAAAAAATAAGAAAAGATGAGACTATATTCTCATTAAGGGTAAAAAAGGAGATAAGTATGAATAATAGGAACATATGTGTATGAAAACATGTTTTTAAAATTTGAAAACTATACCCTTCATATTAAATACCATAATCCTGAGTCATAGCCTAATGATTTCCAGTTTATAAGACATGAATAATAAGATAATCAAAGAACATGATCCATGTGAGCATAAAATAGACATAATATGAATTAAGGGAATTTGGTAAGTTATTTGGTTAGGTATTGGATTAAATAAATATGTGTGAAGGTGTGAAGATGATAGGAGAGGTGGTTGCAATAAGTGAGGGAGATGACACACTTGGTATATTTGAAAATAAATACGTGCTTCCACATTTTTCACATGCCACAGGGGTCCAAAATAATCCATTATCAAACATTATAGGTTTAATATTAGAAATATATCCAAAAAAGAGTTTTTATACAAGTTTGTAGGTAATTTTTACCCTTATCTTTTCAGTTTAACACCCAGTAAACCCATTTTTACCTTAACTACAACAACTATTTTTTTGCTGTATTCACTATTCATTTTGGTCAAAAATTAAGTTGAGATTATTATAAATTATAAATTATTATGATTGAAGATATTTAATCCATTTTTAAAAATTCAATTCATAGAAGCTAAAAATTTTAATTTAAAATTAATCCCACAGAGGTGATGAGAAACAAATTTTTAAAGAGAAAAAGTTCTAAAGTTTGAAATGTTTTTATTTAAAAATTAAATATGAAATTTATTAGAATGACCTAAATTGGATTAATTGATATAATATTTTACTAATTTTACTTTAAAACCAAATAAAAATATAATTCAATATTATAAATAATTTAAACTAAAAGGCTTTTTTCAATTAAAATTAAGTATTTTTTCACTATTTATAAAAAAATGAAAATTTTCCAAAAAATACCAAAAATATACCCTAAGATAATTTTAAAATTAAGATTTAAAAAATAAGGTTTACTCTATCAAATAAATTTTATAAAAGTGTCATAAATTAGTTTTAAAATAAGTGCATCATAAAAATGCAACAAAACTACTTTAAAAAAAAATACTATTTTTAAACATAAAGTTGGATTTATTGATATTTCTCATATAGAAAACACATAAGATGAATGTTAAATAGAATATTTAATATTTAATATATATAAATTTAATTAAAATAAATGTCCAAAAGTGATTTATTTAATTTATTGAGGTAAAATGTGTTTATTTTCATAAAAATAGTTTTTCATAAAATGATTTCCTTTATTTTCAAAAGGTTATTATTTTCATTTCAAATTATTTTTTTATAAATTAATATATTATATATACATTTTTAAACCATATATTTTCATAAATTAGTTAATTCTATTCAAACCCTCCATTCCAATGGCTAGGTGATAATTATTATATTAAATAATAACATTTTAATAGTATTTCAAGTTTCGTTTAAACTCGACGTTTCATATAACGCAATCTAAAATCAATATTGTGTGTAACAAAAGCCAAACATAGTGTTACTTGTAAAAAAATATAAACTAAAGTTTTCTTGAAATTCAATCCAAACTCTATGCTTTCATTTAATGTAAGGTAAATTCAGTGTCGCATGAAATGAAAAATATCAAAAAGATAAATAATTTTTAAAGAAATTATTTCAAAAAATAAGAGGTTGTTATAATAAATCATGGGGTAATTTAATTATTGGACTCTTCATGTTTCCAAACACATATTTATAACTTATCATCTTAACAATAACCTTACATATTAAAAAAATACAATCAAAAAAATACCCTATGAACTTCAATCTTCCCCTTTCGATTGTTTTGAATTCCATTAAATAATTCAAGATAATAACATTCAATTTGTTCTTAGAAATTATTTATTTGGAGCCCTATTAATAACAAATGAAATGGTGAAATGGTGAGGGATTGTATTAATATTAGCATTACATTCCACATTTAAATAAAGTGGTTACATAAAAGATAGTATTCACTTTTCCCATCAACGGAAACATATTTAAAATAAAACATGGATTCATTCTTGACCCTTCCTTGACACTATCATCATATCATGAACCATTCCCTTGACCTGTGAAAAACATTTCAAAAAAACTTGGGATGAGCATAAAAATCTCAGTAAGGGTTATAAAAATATGGAAAGGAAACATGAATTCATATATACATAAGAATGAAATAATACATTACCCATAAAACATTGGCACTTTAACATACCTCATCAAATCATGAATAAATCATAGAAATCATAAGAAATAAAGGTAACTTGAGGCATTTATAACATTCTTATGTAGGGAGTAACCCTCTTGGTTACCTTTGGAATACACACCACAATATATTCCCTAAATCTCTTCGGAGAAACCTTAACGTTTCACTCCTTCGCATTACCCAATGCATTGGAGAGCTATATCGGGCTCACCCGCCCTTAGTTTATCACGTAACCACCCGTATTCATAACAATTCCCAAGAACCATAACATTATTGTATCATATAAAACATGCATAAAGGTAACATAACATTTCCACATTTCAATCACAAGATATCAATAAAACATATTGATATAAAAAACCTTATGAAAACCATTTTCAATACCAAAATAAAATAAAAGTAAAACATGGTATTTATTTTTCTTTTAAAAAGAAGGTATGGATTGTAGAGGAAGCCAAAACTCAAATAATGGTCACTGAGGCGGAGAAGTCGTTGTCGCCGCATACATACGACAAAAACATTCCCTTTTGTCAGTTAGTAAACGGTTCGTATAAAAAGATTCCTTTTGAATAAATGTAAAAGTCAAAGGGTTTTATACAGCGTATAAAAAAAGTTATGTATAAAACAAAATATTCCTCAATGAATGGAGATTGAGACGAAGTCCCATACAAAGAAGGTATCCTTGGATTAAGGATAAATCAATTACATAATTATGTGTGAAAAATGAATACATGAAATATAAGTGGATATTAAGTGTAAAACAATCAGAGTTTATTCACAAATATTCTTATAAAGACATATTCAAGGAGTACAAGTTTATCCCAAAGAATCAAATTTGGGTTAAGAAGTTCCCTTGCAAATATTTGACAGCCTAACGGCGTCACTACAAAATTCAGAAAATGAGTTGATGAGAGATAAAAAGGGTATCTCATCACATGGACATAAAATTTAAATCAATAAGGATATATAAGAACATATCCCAACATAATAGTATGTGAATTAAAATACATAACAAAATAAGTCTTTTAAAAAGAGGAGGGTGAAAGGTTCCCTTACGGACACGGGTATCTTTCGAGACATGCACCCCGTGAAAGAAGGACAATACAACATTGATGTAAATACTCATAAATGAAATTATATTAAACAATGAGTAAAATAATGGGCAGTAAATACACCACTCAAAGGAAATTGTGGCAAATGTAGCATAAATCTCATGGGAATAAAAGTGAGATTAAAAATCCCTTACGAAAACTCGGCAGCCTAACGGCGCCACTTAAAACTTACACAATGGATTGATGAGAGAGAATAGGGTCTCTCATCATATGAACATAAAAATTACAGTAAAAGTAATATAAAAGAATATCCTCATAACAAGAAAGATGATCTTTAAAAGGAATGACATAAAAGAGTGTACTTTAAAAGAAAGAGAGGAGTCTGATCCCTTACCTCAAGTCCGACTTGTCTTGTTCGTTTCTTTATATTCATGAATAATAAACATTGGTAAATTTATAATTTCCTAAGGACCTCATTTAAATATTATTATTCATTTAATATCACATATTATAATGTTATAATAATTGTTTAATAATGTTAGTTCATATCAGACGTTTTTGCCGATGTTTGGTACATGAGTCAAAAATGAAATTGTTTGAAAAATGATTGTCCATGTAGTTATAAGTAAATAATTTCCAGAATAGTATTAATGATTAAAATATCATATATATCCAGTAGATATTAATTTTATACTATTCCATATCATTTGGAGATAAAAACGAAAAGCACCGTTCATGGAGACGGTAGGCCGTACGTACGCATGAACGCTACTTTCATTTTTTCTTTGTCATGTTAATGGAATTAAAAATAAATGATATACATATATATATATATTATAATTACAGTATAATATATATGTTATATAGGTCACATATGTTCATTAATTTCATTCTTTATACATTCCATGCATTGCATGTACGAGTCAAATCACTTGAGGGGGCGGTAGTCCAGACTTCCTCATATGAAATTATCGCATTTACACAACATGAAAAGAATAAAGGTATGGTTTAAATATAAAATAAAGAAGAATATAGTAAACATAAATACCATATATATCATATATAAAATACATTGACATCATAATGGCCACCTTTAAAGGTGTTAAAAGAATATTGAGCAATCATCATTTCATGAGGCAGAAAATCGCCAACCACAGAAACAGTATGTTCTTTAACCATTAGACGAAGGTGTGTGTAAGTGTAGCTCGAATACTTAATATAAAAACATACTAGTATATTTAAGATACTGGATTTGTTACAAAATAGAATAATAAAAAGAGTTATGTGGTTGGAGAAGCAAAATAAAACAAAAGGACTCAAGTGAAGACATTACCTTAAAATCGGGTAACTCCCTTTGGTTTGAGCTCAAAGGCTTCCTTGGGAATACTTCTACCCAAAGTGAGACTTCTAGGAGTTAAAGAGGGATGTGGAGAGAAAAAAGGGGCAGCGGTTGGCCGAGCCAAAGGCTATGGAAGTGTGGGTAAGTAGGTAGAGGTGGGGGCCTTTTATAAGAGGAGAGGAGGGGCACTCTTGGAATGTAAAGAAATGTTACTTTATTTTAGAATGAGTTTCGGATTTTAATGGTCCCAAATCGATGTGTTTGGAGGATAAGGTGATAAGGGTTCGAAATCCACCAATCCAATAGGTTTTGAACATGTGTAGTTCTTATATTTTACATTATCTTTCCATTTTATTTAAATCGTTAAATAATGCGGTCATCACTGCATCATCATGATGTCATGAATAATTTAATTTATTTAATGTCTAAAAATTATATACAAAATACTATTATGTAGGAAATATTTTTAGATTTCCAATTACTATTTATAGTCAAACATCAGACTTGTATAACCCCATGTAAAAATTTTTGTAGTTAAACAACTCATGTTGGTGTCATTTTTACTTTAACATTAAATAAAAAGATATTTATGTCATTTCCCAACCAAAGTGGCTCCATGGGGCCCCAAGTTGACCCATGGATTGTCTTGGTCGGCCATGACACATCCAATGAGGGTAGGACATGTTTCTAGGTCATTTCATTTTATTAAAACATTATTCTTACCTTAGACTACACTAATTACCTCTAATCACGATTAAAACTTCATAAGTTACTATTCACCAAAAAATTATTTTAATCCCATTGAACCACATTTTACTTCTTAATTACAACCATGTATGTCTGATTTTTGAAATTCAAAACACAAAGATGACAAATTTTCATTTAAACGGAAAATCAGTTTTTATAAGTACCACATAGTGGTTTCACTATTCATCAAAAATTGAAGTTTTTCAGAAAATTACCAAAAATTCACCCTAAGCTATATTTGATATTCCGAATTATAAAATTATTTCTATTTTACAAAATTCATAACATATAAGTTACATTAATTAATTTAATAATTAATTCCCACTTTCAGAACAAATAGCGTGTTTTTATGAAACAATAAGTATCAAACGATTGACACTAGTTTAAGTCCAATTTGAAAGTGAAATTAATTATAATGACCACTATTAGATTAAATGATAAAAATATATTCTAATTTCACTTTAAAAATAATCCAAAATATAATCTAATCATATAAATAAATTAGATTAAAAAGTGGTTTTGAATTAAAATACAACATTTTTACTATTCATTAAAAATTAAACTTTTTCGGATAAATACCAAAAATTTACACAAAGTAAATTTTGATGTCCTGATTCTAAAGAAGAATTTTATTTTGTCAAATATATCACATAAAATTTTCAAAAAGTGGATTTAAAAGAGGTTCACCATCAAAAGGTGGTTACTCGACCTTTTAATGAATATTAGAATGTTTACGCATAAAATTAAATTCATTCGCATTTTTAATCCTCTAACATTTAATGTAAAAAGTAAAAATATTTTACAAACATATATAATCATTTTGTAGTTAGTTCTGTTCATTCCTGCCATTACAACAGCTAGGGCTTAACTACTATTTAAAATAATACTATTTTATTATTAGAGTGCAACGTAAGATTCCCAAGATACTCATTGTTGCGTATTGGGTACGCCATCAAGCATAGCATCCCATTTAAAGTAATATTAATATTTTATTCACAAATATGGATAAATATAAAAATGTAATATTTTTTATTTACCTGGGGTGTTACATCCTTCCCCCCTTTTGAGAATTGCGCCCTCGCAATTTTAAAATTGAGCTTAGAAACATCCTTGAAAATCCCACATCGGACCAATAGTCAGTAAAACAATCACCTTAAAATAAAGTAAGAGAAGTACAAAGGTCACCCAAGTTAACCCATACTAGGATTCCATGTATGAAAACATGGACATGGAGGAGACAACATAGGGTCATGTTCTAATGGAGAGTGATAGAAAACATGTTTAGGAGAAAGTTAACCACAAGAAAATCACAAACTTGTGATGGGTTAAACAGTATTCGATTCCCGAGATGGAAAAGTTAATAGACAACATTTTTGTTTTAAGTTACATTTTTTTGAGGAATTTATTCATAAGGAAACATAATCACTTATCATGTTGACCTTCATCTTTTATTAGATTCCTTACACAAACTCATATTTTCTCCAAAAGACGAGTATTTTGGAAGACTTGTTCACATTAAGAGTACTATAATCAAATTCTAGAGAATAACCTAATCTAAAAAAGAGAACTATATACTTCCCATGTCTTTAGACTTTAACCAAAACCAAAAAAAAGGTTAGTAGAAGATCAGATAATCCAGAAAAGGATAACCCTTTATAAAAAGAAAATCTATTCTTAATCTCCAAAATTTTTCCAACAAAACCCAAAGTTCAACAAAGACCATTCAATAAACAGTTTGTCCATAAAATTCATCAAAGTAAACCAAACTAAGATTGAAACCCAAATATTTGAAGGATTTAGTCACATAGTCTTCCAAGTTAAATCGTAACATTTATCTCCAAACAACATCAGTTGATCTTAATGTCTCGTATTGAAAAGTAATTAACCTAATCACATATCCTCAATGATAGGTTAATAAATTTACATAGATAACCAAAAATCAACTTACTCTTAATTCATAAAATCATCTAACTAAAAATAATCAGTCAAACTAACCAGGGAATTCACGTAGTCCAGTGGTACGTGATAAATACCAGTCGCACTTTGGTTGTGGGTTCGATTCCCGCAGCTTTGTCCGACGCGATGGGTTGTCACACGGTCTGCGTGTTGTCCTTTTTATAAAACTCCAAAAATAACCCTAATATGTTTTAACCTCAAGTTTATATCATTACTTTAATTTTCCATCATAACATATAATAACCCATAATTACCTCAAAAGTAAGGATCATATAAACCCTAATGGTTACCTTTATAATTATAACCTGAACTTCCACATCGATTGGTCATCTCGTACATGATGCATTAAAGAACATACCAAGGTTCAAGTGGATGATTGTGACTCCTTGATAGTCAGTTTAGAACAACCACGAGTTTCCTCATTGAATACCCCATTTCATCCAGTCTCTTAATCAGAGAACCACCACAGTTTCCTTCAAACCTATTGTCACCTTGGTGCCTGCTAGATCCATCCATTCACTAAAAACAGAAATGTCAATTTGAGTATATCAAAAAAACCATCTTTTTCTAATGAGGAAGTTAAACACTAAGATATACTTACTCATTCACTTTATCTAATATTAGGACTCATTCTGAAATCCTAACCATTATGGTAATGTCACTTATGCTTAAAGAATACCCTAACCTCTAAAGTTATCTAAACCGACCTCTGATACCAACTATAAGGCCCCAACCTTAAACCTTACTTAATCTTGAGTTATTGCAAGATTACACATTGAGGATCTTTTCAGGTTTAGAGTTTTAGAGAATTAGATCATAAGACTTGCATTACATTCCACATTTAAACAAAGTGGTTACATAAAAGATAGTATTAATTTTTCCCATCAACGGAAACATATTTAAAATAAAACATGGATTCTTTCTTGACCCTTCCTTGACACTATCATCATATCATGAACCATTCCCTTGACCTGTGAAAAACATTTCAAAAAAAAATGGGATGAGCATAAAAAGATCATTAAGAGTTATACAAATATGGAAAGGAAACATGAGTTCATATATACATAAGAATGAAATCATACTTTACCCATAAAACATTGGCACTTTAACATACCTCATCAAATCATGAATAAATCATAAAAATCATTAGACATAAAGGTAACTTGAGGCATTCATAACATTTTTATGTAGGGTGTAACCCTCTTGGTTACATTTGGAATACCCACCATAGTATATTCCCTAAATCTCTTCGGAGAAACCTTAACGTTTCACTCCTTCGCGTTACCCAATTCATTGGAGAGCTATATCGGGCTCACCCGCCCTTAGTTTATCACTGAACCTCCCATCATCATAACAATGCCCAAGAACCCTAACATAATCTTATCACATAAAACATGCATAAAGGAAACATAACATTTCAACATTTCAATCACAAGATATCAATAAAACATATTGATATAAAAACCCTTATGAAAACCATTTTCAATACCAAAATAAAAGAAAAGTAAAACATGGTATTTATTTTTCTTTTAAAAAGAAGTTATGGCTTGTAGAGGAAGCTGAAACTGAAATAATGGTCACAGCGGCAGAGAAGTCGTTGTCGCCGCATACGTACGACAAAAACATTCCCTTTTGTCATTTAGTAAATGCTTCGTATAAAAAGATTTCCTTTTGAATAAATTTAAAAGTCAAAGGGGTTTATACACCGTATAAAAGAAAGTTGTGTATAAAACAAAATATGCCTCAATGAATGGAGATTGAGACGAAGTCCCATACAAAGACGGTATCCTTGGATTAAGGATAATTCAATTACATAATTATGTGTGACAAATGAATAAACGAAATATAAGTGGATATTAAGTGTAAAACAATCAGATGTTATTCACAAATATTCATAGAACGACATATTCAAGGAGTACAAGTTTATCCCAAAGAATCAAATTTGGGTTAAGAAGTTCCCTTGCAAAAATTTGACAGCCTAACGGCGTCACTACAAAATTCAGAAAATGAGTTGATGAGAGATAAAAAGGGTATCTCATCACATGGACATAAAATTTAAATCAATAAGGATATAAGAGAACATATACCAACATAATATTATGTGAATTAAAAGACATAATGAAAGAAGTCTTTTAAAAAGGGGAGGGTGAAAGGTTCCCTTACCGACATGAGTATATTTCGAGACATGCACCCCGTGAAAGAAGGACAATACAACATTGATGTAAATACTCATAAATTAAAGTATATTACACAATGAGTAAAATAATGGGCAGTACATACACCACTCAAAGGAAATTGTGGCAAATGTAGCATAAATCTCATGGTAATAAAAGTGAGATGAAAAATCCCTTACGAAAACTCGGCAGCTTAACGGCGCCACTTAAAACTTCCACAATGGATTGATGAGAGATAATAGGGTCTCTAATAATATGAACATAAAAATTACATTAAGAGTAATAAAGAAGAATATCCCAATAACAATAAAGATGAGCTTTAAAATGAATGACATAAAAGAGTGTACTTTAAAAGAAACAGAGGAGTCGGATCCCTTATCTCAAGTCCGACTTGTCTTGTTCGTTTACTTATATTCCTGAATAATAAACTTTGGTCAATTTATAATTACCTAAGGAACTTCTTTAAATATTATTATTCAGTTAATATCACATATTATAATGTTATAATAATTGTTTAATAATGTTAGTTCATATCAGATGTTTTTGTCGATGTTTGGTACATGAGTCAAAAATGAACTTGTTTGAAAAATGATTGTCCATGTAGTTATAAGTAAATAATTTCCAGAGTAGTATTAATGATTAAAATATCATATATATCCAGTACATATTAATTTTATACTATTCCATATCATTTGGAGATAAAAACGAAAAGCACCGTTCATGGAGATGGTAGGCCGTACGTACGCATGAACACTACTTTCATTTTTTCTTTTTCATATTAATGGAATTAAAAATAAATGATATACATATATATATATATTATAATTCCAGTATAATATATATGTTATATAGGACACATATGTTCATTAATTTCATTCTTTATACATTCCATGAATTGCATGTACGAGTCAAATCACTTGAGGGGGCGGTAGTCCACACTTCCTCATATGAAATTATCGCATTTACACAACATGAAAAGAATAAAGGTATGGTTTAAATATAAAATACAGAAGCATATAGTAAAAATAAATACCATATATATCATATATAAAATACAGTGACATCATAATGGCCACCTTTAAAGGTTTTTAAAGAATATTGAACAATCATCGTTTCGTGAGGCAGAAAATCGCCAACCACAGAAACAGTATGTTCTTTAACCATTAGACGAACGTGTTTGTAAGTGTATCTCAAATACATCATATAAAAACATCCTAGTATATTGAAGATACTGTATTTGTTACAAAATAAAATAATAAAAAGAGTTTATGGGGTTGGAGAAGCAAAATAAAACAAAAGGACTCAATTGAAGACATTACCTTAAAATCGGGTAACTCCGTTTGGTTTGAGCTCAAAGGCTTTCTTGGGAAGACTTATGCCCAAATTGAGGATTCAAGGAGTTATATATGGATTTGGAGAGACAAAATGGGCAGGGTTTGGCCGAGCCAAAGGCTTTGGAAGTGTGGGTAAGGAGGTAGAGGTGGGGGCCTTTTATAAGAGGAGAGGAGGGGCACTCTTGGAAAGTAAAGAAATGTTACTTTATTTTAGAATGCGCTTCGGATTTTAATGGTCCCACATTGATGTGTTTCAAGGATAAGGTGATAAGGGTTCTAAATACACCCATACAATAGGTTTTGAACATGTGTAGGTCTTATATTTTACATTATTTTTCTATTTTATTTAATTCGTTAAATAATGAGGTCATCACTGCATCATCATGATGTCATAAATAATTTAATTTATTTAATGTCTAAAAATTAGAAAACAAATAATATGATGTATTAAATCGTTTTAGGTTTACAATGACTATTTATAGTCAAAAATCTGACTTGTATAACCCCATGTAAAAAATTTTGTAGTTAAACAACTCATGTTTGTGTTACATTTACTTTAACATTAAATAAAAAGTTATTTATGTCATTTCGCAACCAAAGTGGCTCCATGGGGTCTCCAAGTTGACCCATGGATTGTCTTAGTCGTCCATGACACATCCAATGAGGGTAGGACATGTGTCTAGGTCATTTCATTTTATTAAAACATTATTCTTACCTTAGACTACACTAATTACCTCTAATCGCGATTAAAACTTAATAAGTTACTATTCACCAAAAAATAATTTTAATCCCATTGAACCACATTTTACTTTTTAATGACAACCATGTATGTAGGATTTTTGAAATTCAAAACACAAAGATGGCAAAATTTCATTTAAACGGAAAATCAGTTTTTATAAGTACCACTTAGTGGTTTCACTATTCATCAAAAATTGAAGTTTTTCAGAAAATTACCAAAAATTCACCCTAAGATATATTTGATATTCCGAATTCAAAAATTATGTCTATTTTAAAAAATTCATAACATATAAGTTAAATTAATTAATTTAATAATTAATTCCCGCTGTCAGAACAAATAGCGTGTTTTTATGAAACAATAAGTATCAAAAGATTGACACTAGTTTAAGTCCAATTTCAAAGTGAAATTAATTCTAATGACCACTAGTGGATTAAATGGTAAAAATATATTCTAATTTAACTTTAAAACCAATTAAAAAGATAATATAATCATATAAATAAATTAGATTAAAAAAAGGTTTTGAATTAAAATACAACATTTTTCACTATTGATTAAAAATTGAACTTTTCGGATAAATACCAAAAATTTACACAAAGTAAATTTTGATGTCCCGATTATAAAGAAGAATTTTATTTTGTCAAATATAACACATAAAATTTTCAAAAAGTGGATTTAAAAGAGGTTCGCTATCAAAAGGCGGTTACTCGACATTTTAAAGAACATTAGAATGTTTACGCTTAAAATTGGATTCATTCGCATTTTTAATCCTCTAACATTTATTGTAAAAAGTAAAAATATTTTACAAACATATATAATCATTTTGTAGTTAGTTATGTTCATTCCCACCATTACAACGGCTAGGCGTTAACTACTATTTAAAATAATACTATTTTATTATTAGAGTGCAACGTAAGATTCCCAAGAAACTCGTTGTTGTGTATTGGGTACGTCATCGAGCATAGAATCCCCTTTAAAGTAATATTAATATTTTATTCACAAATATGGATAAATATAAAAATTTCATATTCTTTATTTACCTAGGGTGTTACATCCTTCCACCCTTTTGGGAATTGCGCCCTCACAATTTTAAAATTGAGCATGGAAACATCCTTGAAAATCCCACATCGGACCAATAGTCAATAAAACAATCACCTTAAAATAAAGAAAGAGAAGTACAATGGTCACCCGAGTTAACCCATACTAGGATTCCATGTAGGAAAACATGGACATGGAGGAGACAACATAGGGTCATGTTCTAATGGAGAGTGATAGAAAACATGTTTAGGAGAAAGTTAACCACAAGAAAATCACAAACTTGTGATGGGTTAAACAGTATTCGATTCCCGAGTAGGAAAAGTTAATAGACAACATTTTTGTTTTAAGTTACTTTTTATTGAGGAATTTATTCATAAGGAAACATAATCACTTATCATGTTGACCTTAAACTTTAATTAGATTCCTTACACAAACTCATATTTTCTCCAAAAGATGAGTATTTAGGAAGAATTGTTCACATTAAGAGTACTATAATCAACTTCTAGAGAATCACCTAATCCACAAAAGAGAACTATATACTTCCCATGTATTTAGACTTTAACAAAAACAAAAACAAAAAAGGTAAGTACTAGACCAGATAATCCTGAAAAGGATAACCCTTTATAAAAAGAAAATCTATTCTTAATCTCCAAAATTTGTCCAACAAAACCCAAAGTTCAACAAAGACCATTCAATAAACAGTTTGTCCATAAAATTCTTCAAAGTAAACCAAACTAAGATTGAAACACAAATATTTTAAGGATTTAGTCACATAGTCTTCCAAGTTAAATTGTAACATTTATCTCCAAACAACATCAGTTGCTCTTAATGTCTCGTATTGAAAAGTTATTAACCTAATCACATATCCTCCATGATAGGTTAATAAATTTCCATAGATAACCCAAAATCAACTTACTCTTAATTCATAAAATCATCTAACTTAAAAGAATCAGTCAAACTAACCAGGGACTTCACGTAGTCCAGTGGTATGCGATAAATACCAGTCGCACGTTGGTTGTGGGTTCGATTCCCACAGCTTTGTCCGACACGACGGGTTGTCACAGAGTCTGCGTGTTTTCCTTTTTATAAAACTCCAAAAATAACCCTAATATGTTTTAAACTCAAGTTTATATCATGCCTTTCATTTTCCATCCTAACATATAATAACCCATAATTACCTCAAAAGTAAGGATCATATAAACCCTAATGGTTACCTTTATAATTATAACCTGAACTTCCACATCGATTGGTCATCTCGTACATGATGCATTAAAGAACATACCAAGGTTCAAGTGGATGATAATGACTCCTTGATAGGTGGTTTAGAACAACCACGAGTTTCCTCATTTAATACCCCATTTCATCCAGTCTCTTAATCAGAGAACCACCACAGTTTCCTTCAAACCTTTTGTCACTTTGGTACCTGCTAGATCCATCCATTCACTAAAAACAGAAATGTCAATGTGAGTATATCAACAAAACCATATTGTTCTAATGAGGAAGGTAAACACTAAGATATACTTACTCATTCACTTTATCTAAAACTAGGACTCTTTCTGAAATCCTAACCATTATGGTAATGTCACTTATGCTTAAAGAATACCCTAACCTCTAAAGTTATCTAAACCAACCTCTGATACCAACTATAAGGCCCCAGCCTTAATCCTAACTTAATATTGAGTTAAGATTACACATTTAGGATCTTTTTAGGTTTAGAGTTTTAGATAATTAGATCATAAGACTTGCATTACATTCCACATTTAAACAAAGTGGTTACATAAAAGATAGTATTAATTTTTTCTCATCAACGGAAACATATTTAATATAAAACATTGATTCTTTGTTGACCCTTCCTTGACACTATCATAATATGATGAACCATTCCCTTGAACTATGAAAAACATTTCAAAAAAACTTGGGATGAGCATAAAAAGCTTAGTAAGGGTTATAAAAATTTGGAAAGGAAACATGAGTTCATATATACATAAGAATGAAATCATA
Source organism: Viscum album (assembly GCA_963277665.1). Lineage (NCBI taxonomy): Eukaryota > Viridiplantae > Streptophyta > Magnoliopsida > Santalales > Viscaceae > Viscum > Viscum album. Next base: position 352,075,775 of record OY728140.1, read on the forward strand.
CTTTACCCATAAAACATTGGCACTTTAACATACCTCATCAAATCACTAATAAATCATATAAATCATAATACATAAAGGTAACTTGAGGCATTCATAACATTATTATGTAGGGAGTAACCCTCTTGGTTACGTTTGGAATACCCACCACAGTATATTCCCTAAATCTCTTTGGGGAAACCATAATGTTTCACTCCTTTGTGTTACCCAATGTATTAGAGAGATATATCAGGCTCACCTGCCCTTAGTTTATCACGGAACCACCTGTCTTCATAACAATGCCCAATAACCATAACATAATCGTATCACATAAAACATGCATAAAGGAAACATAACATTTCCACATTTCAATCACAAGATATCAATAAAACATATTGATATAAAAAACCTTATGAAAACCATTTTCAATACCAAAATAAAAGAAAAGTAAAACATGGTATTTATTTTTCTTTTAAAAAGAAGGTATGACTTGTAGAGGAAGCCGAAACTCAAATAATGGTCACAGTGGCGGAGAAGTCGTTGTCGCCGCATACATACGACAAAAACATTCCCTTTTTTCGTTTAGTAAACGCTTCCTATAAAAATATTCCTTTTGAATAAATGTAAAAGTTAAAGGGGTTTATACACCATATAAAAGAAAGTTGTGTATAAAAAAAATATGCCTCAATGAATGGAGATTGAGACGAAGTCCCATACAAAGACGGTATCCTTGGATTAAGGACAAATCAATTACATAATTATGTGTGACAAATGAATACACGAAATATAAATGGATATTAAGTGTAAAACAATCAGAGGTTATTCATAAATATTCATAGATCTACATATTCAAGGAGTACAAGTTTATCCCAAAGAATCAAATTTGGGTTAAGAAGTTCCCTTGCAAAAATTTGACAGCCTAACGGCGTCACTACAAAATTCAGAAAATGAGTTGATGAGAGATAAAAAGGCTATCCCATCACATGGACATAAAATTTAAATCAATAAGGATATATAAGAACATATCCCAACATAATAGTATGTGAATTAAAAGACATAACAAAAGAAGCCTTTTAAAAAGAGGAGGGTGAAAAGTTCCCTTACCGACATGGGTATCTTTCGAGACATGCACCCCGTGAAAGAAGGACAATACAACATTGATGTAAATACTCATAAATGAAAGTATATTATACAATGAGTAAAATAATGGGCAGTACATACACCACTCAAAGTAAATTTTGGCAAATGTTGCATAAATCTCATGGGAATAAAAGTGAGATGAAAAATCCCTTACAAAAACTCGGCAGCCTAACAGCGCCACATAAAACTTCCACAATGTATTTTTGAGAGAGAATAGGGTCTCTCATCATATGAACATAAAAATTATAGTAAGAGTAATATAAAATAATATCCCAATAACAAGAAAGATGATCTTTAAAAGGAATGACATAAAAGAGTGTACATTAAAAGAAAGAGAGGAGTCGGATCCCTTACCTCAAGTCTGACTTGTCTTGTTCGTTTCTTTATATTCCTGAATAATAACCATTTGTCAATTTATAATTTCCTAAGTAACTCCTTTAAATATTATTATTCAGTTCATACCACATATTATAATGTTTTAATAATTGTTTAATAATGTTAGTTCATATCAGACGTTTTTGCCGATGTTTGGTACATGAGTCAAAAATGAACTTGTTTGAAAAATGATTGTCCATGTAGTTATAAGTAAATAATTTCCAGAATATTATTAATGATTAAAATATCATATATATCCAGTACATATTCATTTTATACAATTCCATATCATTTGGAGATAAAAACGAAAAGCACCGTTCATGGAGACGGTAGGCCGTACGTACGCATGAACGCTACTTTCATTTTTTCTTTGTCATATTAATGGAGTTAAATATAAATGATATATATATATATATATATTATAATTCCAGTATAATATATATGTTATATAGGTCACATATGTTCAATAATTTCATTCTTTATACATTCCATGTATTGCATGTACGAGTCACATCACTTGAGGGGGCGGTAGTCCACACTTCCTCATATGAAATTATCGCATTTACACAACATGAAAAGAATAAAGGTATGGTTTAAATATAAAATACAGAAGCATATATTAAACATAAATACCATATATATCATATATAAAATACAGTGACATCATAATTTCCACCTTTAAAGGTGTTAAAAAAATATTGAACAATCATCGTTTCGTGAGGCAGAAAATCGCCAACCATAGAAACAGTATGTTCTTTAACCATTAGACGAAGGTGTGTGTAAGTGTAGCTCGAATAATTCATATAAAAACATCCTAGTATATTTAATATACTAGAGTTGTTACAAAAGAAAAGAATAAAAAGAGTTTGGGTGGTTGGAGAAGCAAAATAAATCAAAAGGACTCAAGTGAAGACATTACCTTAAAATCGGGTAACTCCCTTTGGTTTGAGCTCAAAGGCTTCCTTGGGAATACTTCTTCCCAATGTGAGGCTTCAAGGAGTTATAGAGGTATGTGGAGAGATAAAATGGTCAGGGGTTGGCCGAGCCAAGGGCTTTGAAAGTGTGGGTAAGGAGGTAGAGGTGGGGGCCTTTTATAAGAGGAGAGGAGGAGCACTCTTGGAAAGTAAAGAAATGTTACTTTATTTTAGAATGAGTTTCGAATTTTAATAGTCCCACATTGATTTTTTTCGATTATAAGGTGATAATGGTTCGAAGTACACCCATCCAATAGGTTTTGGACATGTGTAGGTCTTAGATTTTACATTATCTTTACATTTTATTTAAATCGTTAAATAATGAGGTCATCACTACATCATCATAATGTCATAAATAATTAATTTATTTAATGTATAAAAATTATAAAAAAACTACTATGATGTAGGAAATCGTTTTAGCTTTCCAATGACTATTTATAGTAAAAAAGATTACTTGTATAACTCCATGTAAAAATTGTTTTATTTAAACAACTCATGTTTGTGTCATTTTTACTTTAACATTACATTAAAAGTTATTTATGTCATTTCCCATCCGAAGTGGCTCCATGGGGTCCCCAAGATGACCCATGGATTGTATTGGTCGGCCATGACACATACAATGAGGGTAGGACATGTGTCTAGGTCATTTCATTTTATTAAAACATTATTCTTACCTTAGACTACACTAATTACCTTTAATCGCGATTAAAACTTAATAAGTTACTATTCACCAAAAAATTATTTTAATCCCATTGAACCACATTTTAATTCTTAATGACAACCATGTATGTCGGATTTTTGAAATTCAAAACACAAATATGGAAAAATTTCATTTAAACAGAAAATCAGTTTTTATAAGTACCACTTAGTGGTTTCACTATTCATAAAAAATTGACGTTTTTCAGAAAATTACCAAAAATTCACCCTAAGCTATATTTGATATTCCGAATTCAAAAATTATGTCTATTTTACAAAATTTATAACATATAAGTTACAATAATTAATTCCCGCTGTCAGAACAAATAGCGTGTTTTTATGAAACAATAAGTATCAAAAGATTGACACTAGTTTAAGTCCAATTTCAAAGTGAAATTAATTCCAACTACCACTATTGGATTAAATGGTAAAAATATATTCTAATTTAACTTTAAATCCAATTCAAAATATAACTTAATCATATAAATAAATTAGATTAAAAAGAGGTTTTGAATTAAAATACAACATTTTCATTATTCATTAAAAATTGACCTTTTTCGGATAAATACCAAAAAATTACACAAAATAAATTTTGATGTCCCGATTCTAAAGAAGAATTTTATTTTGTCAAATATAACACATAAAATTGTCAAAAATCGGATTTAAAAGAGGTTCTCTATCAAAAGGCGTTTACTCGACCTTTTAAAGAATATTAGAATATTTACGCTTAAAATTTGATTCATTCGCATTTTTAATCCTCTAACATTTATTGTAAAAGTAAAAATATTTGGCAAACATATATAATCATTTTGTAGTTAGTTCTATTTATTCTCTCCATTACAATGGCTAGGCGTTAACTAATATTTAAAATAATACTATTTTATTATTAGAGTGCAATGTAAGATTCCCAAGAAACTCGTTGTTGCGTATTCGGTAGGCCATCGAGCATAACATCCCCTTTAAAGTAATATTAATATCTTATTCACAAATATTGATAAATATAAAAATGTCATATTCTTTATTTACCTGGGGTGCTATAAGAACCGAATGGTGATTTGGTGTCTCAGCGCTAGACTTCTCCAATAGTGAGTCATGTGCCACCTACAGGTTACAATGGTGAGTCGAGTCACCATATGTTTTCGAATGGTGTGTATTTTAATTAACCTTTACAACATCTTCATTTTTTTAGAGACCTTAGTAGAAGGTTCTTCATGCTCTAGTAGATGATCCTCCTTCACTATTCATTTCCAGATATAGGTTAATTTTTTAATTATTCTAATTTTATTTTTTTGTCATTAGATTTTTTATCATCTGTTTATTATCCCGCTCTTTAAAAACATGTTTTATATTTCTAATTCTGGGAAGATACTCTTCCTAATATAACATACGGTCTTCTTTTTTTAAATTGGATAGTGTATATAATAGTTTTCTATTTTTATCTACTATATTTTTTATTAGAAATTTATTTAACTGTTCATTCCTTGGTTTCAAATGTTGTTAGTGAGACAACATTGGAATATAAAAATTGTAGGTCATGATTTACCATTGGACACCTACAATGGTGATTCATGAGTCACTATTGGATATACAATGGTAGAAATTTTTTATTTCTTATACAGATGACTTTGATTTTGTAGAGGCATTGAATAAATTTTTATTTGGTTGGTTTTTTTATTTTTTATTCTTGATGGAATGGATGAATATGATCTGTTTTTCTATGGTAGGCCATGTTCTATTGTTCTATATTTTTAGTGGTGATTAAAGATTAATTACTCTATGTTTTCATCAGTGTGTTCAGATTCACCACACTATATATTCATTGTTGTTTTATGATCTATCACTCTATATTTTTAGTGGTGGTTCATGAGTCACCACCAACCCAAATAATTATCTGTCAGTTAAGAAAATTGAATGGAAATTTTTTATTTCCTCATTTCAATTGATGTCATAAATAAATTCGAATGTTTTATTTTTTATCATCATAAATTGAAATATTATTTTAATGTTCTTAAAAATAACTGTGGCATTATTTTTTGAACATGTATTCATGAATATTTATGTTTATGCGATGATCTAGTTTACTACAGTTTTTATGTCCTTATAATCTACCAGATTATAACTAAATTTCATTTTTATTATTTTGACCCATTGACAATTTATATTCATAAAATATTAGTTGTTTTGTATTAATATTTTAGGAAAAAATAGAAATACCAATTGTAACTATGTTATTTGGTGATTCATTATTAAAAAATGTAACAATAATATATTTTCATTGCAATTCTCAAACATGTGTCATGTATAAATTGACACACACTCTCCAATGGGATTTTGTTTTAGTGACCCTAGAAGTCCCATCAAGGAATTAAAACATATACCTATGTAGATCATTTATTTTATCAACTTGTGGTACACTCACAACATTATTGATGCTCTCAGTTGTTTATGGACTTCTACGACTTCTTCACACTTTCTATGATCACATAAGTACTACATCATCAAACCTTATTCTTGAAAATTGATCAATATTCATTGAGATTATTTTTTTTGGAAAATTTTTCTCATATATCATGAACAGGTTGTTCCTCCATGTCATTTAATAGGCTGGGTTTTTAAAATGGATTTAACTCCATTGAAAGTGAGGTTCTTTGTGGGTAACAGTCTCCTGAAAGAGTAAAGGATATTGAGGAGTGTACTACGATATTTTGGATCCAAATAACCAATTTTGTTCTCCTTTTTTTTGCACTGGTACTCAACTCTACAACACTACACTCAGTACAGATTAATATCTTAGAAACTCTGTTCATTTTTTTCATTAATTTTTAAAATTAATAGTCACCCCCCTATAGTAATGATTTACTTAAATAATAATCCAATAATTATGATCAGATCCATATCACTAATAGGATAGTATTTTTTGTTTTAATATGATACAAAAAAATTGGTATCATATCCTTGTATTTGTTTGGTTGGCCTTTTTTTGTTAACATGGAACCATCAATTTTTTATTATTTTTAGTCAATAGCTATGTACTTATGATATAGAACACTTTGTATCAATACATTTACACTAATAAGTTATTTAATTCTATTTATTTTTTTAACTCTATGCTAACATGTAGTCATAGACTTAATATTCAAAAGAATAAAAAGAAATGTTTTCATTTATTATGGAATGTGTAAATGCCAATGAAGGATGGATTCAACAAAAACCCCATTATTTGATCAGAGTGACTATGAATACTAGAAAGAAAAAATTTATTCCTACCCAAAATAACTATGTTTGAATCAAAAGATAGTCGTGGATAATCCTTATGAGAAAATCGAGGATTCATATGGAGACTCTTGCAGGTATTGACATGATAATTAATGTTTTTAGATATATCACTAAAATTATTTTATACTGTTCTATAATTAGAAGAGTATATATCCATATTTTAATTTTTTATGACATCCCATGATATATGGAGGGTTCTTCAAGTGAAACAATATTGCACTAATAAGAAGAAGAGAACCAACCGTGGAATTCCATGAATATAATAACAGAACATCAAGATGAAAGATTATGAACTTGTAAATAAAATGATCCATCAATTCACCATTATAACTAGTGTAATCAATTATTTAGAATAATTCATAGACAATAAAAATCTTATGGAAAGTGTAATAAGAACTTTTGCAAAGATATGTGATTAAAACAACATGGTAATTGACAAGTGTAAGACTTCTAAGAGTTATAATTCAGATGAACTAATATCTCTAGTGATGTATGTGTTAGAGATGGAAAATATTGCTAATGAGGAGACTAAAATTATAATAGGGTTTTCATTTATGTATAATGTAGTTGATACCACTGGTGCCTCTAATTTGGTGTTCCAGGAATGTTACAAGGAGATGAATCACATTAGCAAGAAAATTTTAAAATTTGAAAAAAAGAAATGGTGGAAATAGATTTTTTGAATGGAATAATAATAGAGATTACAAGAAATATAATACAATTAACAATAATGAATTTTTAGATATAACATGCTATGAGTTCTAGAATAATGGTCACATCAGACATGAATTCCACAAAAAAATATCCAAATAAGTATAAATAAAAAAGGAGGAAATAAATAAAATATCTTTTTGGAGGATGGGAGTGCTCAGATAGTTCTAACTCAAGTAGTCACACTTCAAGTGAAACGGTAATAGGTAATCATTACCTGAAGGGAATATAGTTACAAGTAAATGATTCACTTTTTACACTATTAATAACTCTTGAATATGTTTGTTATAATGAATTATCTAAAAATTAAAAGGTTATAGTTTCAAATTCTAATTATGATTTTATTTTATAGAATTCTAGAGCTAAAATGTTTCCAAAAGAAAATGGATAATTATTGAATGGTAGATTCAAAATTGTGGAAAAATATAGACATGAAATGAAAAAATATAAAGTTATTAAATAAAAATCCTAAATTGAGAAGGTAACAGGATAATATTAATATCCTTTCTTCCCAAAATAATGAAAATGAATAATATTTTGACTATGTGTTTTTTAAACGTAAATATGAAAAAGAAATATAAAATTATTTTTTAGTAGTAAAGGTGAAAGACCATGATATACGGTTTAATTTAATTATGAGTGATCTATTGAAACTCTAAAATTTATGTAATAATTTAAAAAAAGATGATTAAAAATTATGTAACACAGCTTATAGATCCAAATAATGAATTTATGTAGATTTACAAACTTTTGAAAAAGAGAATTTAGATATTAAGAATGCAGTTTTTAATATTAAATAGGATATATCTACTTTTGTAATAAGTAAACAAAATATTATAATAAGATGACTTTAATTGACCTAAGAACCAATAAGAATGTTCTTTAATATAATTTTATTACTCATTGTTTAAATAAGACTAATTTTGAAAGATGTTCAAAAGGAAGTATTTGTTGTGTATATTTCTTCAAATGTTGAATAAAAAGGAATTATTATATTGAATGCTTAATGATATTCAATCTATATTTGGTTATACTAGAAATATTTTATTTTAAAATTCGTATTTAAATTCATGATGAAAAAAATGTTTGATATCTGTTTGTGTGGTAAAAACCCATTCTATGAGTTCTAGATAATTGATGATTGTGTGAGAACTAAAAGGATGATACTCAAATACTGTTGAAACTAAGTTATTAACCATTCCCCGAAAAGAATATTTGTCAAGATATCTTACATACTATTAAATATATAATAATTATGTATGTTAACATACAAGATAACTAATATATTTTTCATAATGATTTAATTTCTGATTCAAGTCATGTTGATTTATTTCTATCTATATATTTTTGAAAATAAAATTTAATTGCTCAGATAGAAAAAATTTCAGTTCTGAATATTATTATTATATGATTAATTTTCTATAATTATTGTTTTTACAATGATGAATTATATCTCAATAATGATAAAATAATATATTGGGGTCCACTTTTTTTAAATGATATATTTCTATGTAATTGTTTAAATAACATTTTTGATCAATTAGATTATACATACGTAAAACTATATAATCTTATTGGAAAAAATATCAACAAATTATATATGGATGTATTTTAAACTCATCCAAATATATTTTGTGTTTTAAAATAAAGTTTTTTCATATTTATTATTTGAAATAAATTTTAATATTGAATTGATTTAAATAATAAATTGATCCTAAATTTTATTTAATTTTTACAATAATTTTTCTTTTCGATCTACATTAAATCTCATATTTTTTCCTTAAATGCATGAGGAGTTTTCTGAAAATCATAAATAAAAGAAAATATTAATTAATTTTTAAATTATATTATTTTTTATATATATTCTTGAAAATATTTTTTATTTATTCATTGAATATTATAGTTTTTTATCATAACATGTATGAAACAAGACATTTTGGGTTTTGATTAAATGTTATGTTTTGATTATTTTTTTCACCCTATTTTAATTATTTCTATATTTTGAAATACTATAACATAATTTCTATTCTAAGGATATTATACTACACTATTAAACTTATAGTAATTATTTACGATGTTTATTTTGATTAAAAAATGGAGTCTGTTTTATATAATAAATGTTTCTGTACTTTTTGATAAATTTCAAAAAGAGGGAGATTTTCAATCAGATTTTAAAAAATGTTTTGTTTTGTAATTTTAAAAGGTAGTTTTTTATATATTTAGTATTTTTTTATATAATATAATAGATCTATATTCCATGAGGAATTATCAAATTAATATTTTATTAAATTCTCAATTTTATAAATTCTCATGTTTGAAAAATTCATAATTCTATTAAATTATCAAGGGTGTTTTAATTATTTGATATTTTATTATTTCTGGTTATAAATATAATTATTTAATTGTTTTTATTATTTAAATTGGTAAATGTTATAAATATACTAACTTTATTTTTGTACTTGTTTTTTTGTAAAAAATATTTTTTCATCCTATGAGAGGTACTTGGATAGCCCTCAACTGCATTGGGGACCCATTAGGTCAACCATGTGGGAATGCCCACCAATGGTAGGACACAAGGAGGCTTGAGAGGTCGGTAGGAATAGTGAATGAAAATCGCATGTGGTCCAATCTATAAGTCCCACAGAGTGTTCCCATAGGCACATGGTTGTTCTAGGTTGCCTCTCTACTCTTCTCATTTTAACTAGGGTTTTTATAGTTGGACCATTCATATTATTCCCCCATATTATTTTGTGTTTATATATTATTATATTCAACATAATCTTCTTCTTCTTTGGAATGATTTTATGGTTTGAATTTTCCCTATTATTAGTTTCTCCAGGATGACACCATTTTACATATCAAATATCGAGTCATGAGTCACTATTGGAAGCCAAAAGTGAGTTAGTGAGTCAATACTAGACTTTTCCAATGGAGATTAATGATTCACTGTTGGACATATCCATCAATACTGAGTCACGATCCACAACCAAATTTCAACGATGAGTCAATTCACTAATAGTTTACAAATTATAACTATTTTATTTACCCATTCTTATTTTATCTCTAATGTACAGTCCTTTGAAAAAGGTTCTTTAACATCTAACAGGTTCTCCTCCTTCATCATTCTTTTCTTTCAGTGGGATAATTTTTTTAATTCAATTTTAATATTCTTTATCACTATATTTATTATCAGATATTTATTATACCATTCATTAACAATATTTTTGTGGTTGTAATTTCATATGTTGAGAGAAGATTATTCATGGTCAAAAAAGATCCCTTCCCTTTTCAATCATTTGGTGTAGATAATTTAATTCTATATTAATTTTTATTTTTATTATTTTATGATGTTTTTTAGACCATCTTTTCCTTGGATGGTAATGTTTTTAGTAATCACCCATTGGACATATCCAACTCCAGGTCACAATTCAAATTTGGAATCCTATAAATGAGATTCATGAGTCACCATTGGATATCAAATAGTCAATAATTTTTATTCCTTCACTTGATGATATTGATTCTATATTGTCGTGGAATAAATATTTCTTTGGTTGGTTATTTTTTCTTTTAATTTTAATTAAAATATTAACATTTGGATTATTTTTATGTAGTAGGCCATGAGTCATCGCTCTCTATTTTCATATTTGATTCATGAGTTACAAATCTCTATTTTTAGTGGAGAGTCATGAGTCACACCTCTATATTTTCATTGGATACTCAGGAGTCACCTCTCTCTATTTTAAAGTTAGTTCTTGAGTCGTCCTTCATAAAATAGGTAACCTTTAGTTAAAATAATTATTTTCAAAATGTTTATCTTGTATTTTCAATTGATGTTTTGAAATTAATTCTGGTTTTAAAAGTTATATTATTTTATTTTTAAATAAAATTTTATAGAATTTAAAATTTATTGTTATATTATTTTATGAAGACCTATTCTTTCAGATTTAATTTCATGCCATGCCCCATTTTAATATTTTTTTAGTCTATATAATCTACAATATTATATTTTTTAAATAGACTTATAGTTTTTATTTTTTTACTATTTATTTTCAAAAAATATTTTTTTTAATAATTCATGAAGAAATATAAAATCCAAATTATAACTAGGTTATTCCATATAGATTTATTAAATAAAGTTAACAATCATATATTTTATTTTTTATTATCTAACAAGTGTCCTTTATATATTACACATGGACATTCTCCTAGGGGATTTTATTTTAAGGATCCCAGTGATCTTCTGATGGACTATAAGAATATAACTATATAGGTCATTCATTATGAAAACTTGTCATAAATATTCTACATTCTAAATGCTCTCAATTGTTTATGAACATCAACGACTTTTTCTAACTTTTTGTGATCACATAAGGACTTCATCTTCTACATTTTTCCTTCCAAGTGATCAACAATCATTGAGATAAAATATATAAGACATTATGATCATCTTCTAATGGACCTTTATAGTTTTTTAATCATGAAATATTTTTCATTCGATTTGAAATTTATTCCTATGCAGTTTATCATTTTCCAATCAAAGGAAACTATTTCCTTACATTAGTAATTCATCCTCATAAAATGTAGCTAGGTTTTTGATTCCTGATCAAAATACTTGTAACAAGACTAGGATTCTATCATGTATCAAGACTAGGTTTTGCATCCGAGTACCTTAAATGGATTGTTATGTAAAAAGGTTCTCAGACCATTAAAACTGTGGTTCATAGTGGGTACCAGTCTCCTCGAGTAGTAGAGGAGATTGAGGAGTGGACTTGGATCATTCTGATGTGAACCATTATAAATGTTTTTTATTTCATATTTTTTATTCCAAAACATAATTTTAAGCGTGTTCTCACAGTTGAGTACAACAGGTTATGTTAGTTTTAGTTTCATTGGGTATTTGTTTTGAAATAAAATCACATTCATAAAGTGAAAAATACCCAAATTGGAGGTCCCTATATAGGTTTTCAGAACATTTGGGGATCAATTAGATGCACTGAGGTGATAATTGTCGAATAAAAATTGATAATTTAATGTTTGAAATTGATAAGTGGATTGTCTGGTGTTCAAAAAGATTCCACTACTTTAATGTCAAGTCATTATTTTTCATTACAACCTATAATAACTCTCTTTAATTTCCAATATTAATAATTTTTTTCTTCATACTTTTATAACCTTTTATTAATATCCAATTTAATATCCTTGATTAAAAAATTAGAAGGGTGATAGTTTTGATAAATAATATGCAATCTCATAATTAGACAAACTTGAGTACACTATATTTCATTTGTAAGTGTAAAATTATTTATAATGGATTTAATGATGAGATTTATTTCATGAATTAGCACTATTTCTAGGTAGGTTTCTTATGGTATTTAATTTTTTTTCATAAATTGTATATTTACAACTAAATTTATTTTATAAATAGAATATACTTTTTAATTTGATTACTCATATAATTATAATATTCATAAATAGTTCTATGATTATTACACTAAAAAGAATTTGGAATAAGTTGTGAGTGAGAGTTCACTATTATTTCAACATGTTAGTAAATAACTAGATCTTATTTTATCATTGATAAACTAAATAGCTACAAAAAATGAATTCCAAAAAATTAAACTTATGTCCCATCAACTTTATCCATCTTAGAAACACTTGAGTATGATGTTGAGTTTAATTGTATTTTTCTCTTTTATACTTTCCACTCAAATGAAGAAATCATCATTGATATTCCCATTTATGTGTGTTTACGAACCCCATGGTCTTTAAAAAAACATGCATCTATGAATGTTTTGAAATAAAACTCCATAGGATGCACCAAAATTATAAGTTGAAAATAAGAACACGTGATCCAAGAATTGATAATGTTGAATAATCACATGATCCATTAAAAATTTAATAAATAATAGAGGAACCTATGCTACCTAACCAAATCAATGAATTTTTTTAGATTTTTTCCACCACTATCAAAATATGTAATATGACGTAATACTAAGAGAAGTCTCAAACATTGATTTATTTTGGCCATATTATGCTGATATTGAATTTTTAATAGCTTCATCCTATTCACATTTTACTCAAACATATATGGAGTGAATTTATTTGGATGATATGAATAGGTTGTGATTTATCAATTTAAAGATAAATTAGAGAAAAAATTATGATGAGAATGATTCAAAATGAGGACGATGGTATATAAATGGTTATTAGTGAAGAAATAATATTTATGTGAAAATTAAAGAAAAAACATATCCATGAATATAAATCATTAATTTGGTGTGTCTTACTTTTTTATACCATGTAATGTTAAGTTGGCCATTATTTTTGTTCCCCCTTCTAAAAAGTCCTAGGAATCACAATGGGAGATATTAGATGTAACACCCCGAGATCTTATGAAAAATATTCTTTTTAATTTCATTAATGTCTTGTGTTGTACGCTACACTAAAAGGAGTTTGCACAACATGCATCCTTGAATTGCCTTGAATTACATGCAATCACGACCTTCCTCGATAGCGTGTGTAGTACGCAATAGCGAGTTTTACTAAACAACAATATGATATTAAAATATTATTAAAACTAGCCGTTATGAATAGTAATAATCACTTTTTGAAATTTTGTAAATTTTATTTTTCAAAATGGACTACATTTTTGGATTCGGAATATCGAAATTATCTTAGAGTGAAATTTTGGTAATTTTCGGATAACTTTGATATTTTGATGAATAGTGAAAATTACTAAATTTTAATTACAAACAGCCTTTTTAATAGAAATAATTAATAGTGAGAAATTATTAATTTTATTGGTTTTAAATTATATTTAGAATATATTTTTACAATTTAATACAATGTTAGTTATTGGATGTAATTTCACATTTAAACCAGACATAAACAACTGACAATCTTTTGATAGTTATTATCTCTTAAAAACACGCTATTTGTTTTCACGACATGAATTAATTTTTAAATTAATTAATGCAACTGATATGTTTTGAATTTGTTAAAATAGAAATCATTTTTGAATTCATTATATCAAATATAGCTTAGGCCTAATTTTTGGTATTTTTCTGGAAACTTTCATTTTTTGATGAATAGTGAAACCACTAAGTGGTAGATAAGAAAAATGAATTTTTCATAAAACTTAATTTTACCACTTCTGTGAGTGGAATTTAAAAAATCCGAGAGACACGGTTGATTTCAGTAAGTAAAATGTGGTTCAATGAGATGAAAATAATTATTGGTGAATAGTAACTTTTTAATTTTTTTTACAACGGTTAAAAGTAAATAGGGTAATTAAGGGTAAAAATGATATTAATATTACCCTAAAACATGTCCTAATTCTATTGGACAAGTGTAATTCGACCAAAAACAGCCTTAGTAATAAAATATGACCATTTAGGCCCACTTGGATTAGATTAGGACATTTATTATTAATTTATTTAAAGAAGGGTTAAAGTTGTTTAAATCAATGTTTAATAAGTAAATCATTTTTAATATGGTGTAATACATAAGATAAATTTGACAATAAATATTCATTAGAAAGATAAAAATATTTCCTACATAATGGTATTTTATTTTTAATTTTTAGACATTAAATAAATTTATTTATTTATGACACAAAGATGATGCAATAATTATCTTATTAATGAAATATTGACGTAATTGATGTTATAAACACCAAAATAAATGCAATTTGAGACTTTTTATGAATTACAATAATTTTCTAGATTAATATGACATGTTAGTATTGATTTAATTAACTGTTCTCGAACTAATAATTCTGTTACGATTTTCACAAAAATTAATTACTAAATAGTGTCAATATTGACATAAAATAGTTTTTAAAACAAATATTATATTAGTAATTGTTATTTTATTCTTAAAAATCTACGGTTCGGCCAAATTACTTATATAAGGTTATATATATTAATAATAAACAACTTGGGGCTGCTTATAGTATGTTTATTAACCTTATAGTATAAGAACACAAGAAGACACGGTAAAAGTAAAATTATTTTACTTAATGTTAAATCTAAATGATAAGGTTAAAATAGGAACCTAAACTTGTCTAAATTCTATTGGATGATATTATTTCAACTCATACCCACCCTAGCTTCGAAATAAATCAATTTGGAGCTATTTAAAAGCTATCTTGACTTTATAATAAAATAATATTTTTAGTTTTTCCAAAGGAGCCCCTCTCCTCCCTTATAAAAGGGAACCTCCTCCCTCTCTTCCTCACACCACTTTGAGCCTTCAATCTCGGCCAAACCCTACCAATTTCTCCTCTCCATTTCCCTAGAGACATTGTAGAGGTCTTGGTCTTCTTCAAAGGCCAATTTTAGTGCCCTAGAAGAAGGTCTCAAAGAAGCACTTCAAAGAAGAGGTAATTTCTGTTACCGATTCTTTCATCTTTATTTCTTCTTCGACTTCTTCTTCATTATTTGTTTCATTATGAAGTAATAACATCAGTATCACTCATATACTGATATGTTATTATAAGTATGAAAAAACCCTATTTCACCATCTATCCATCCTACGGAAAAAGAAATCACCGCGTGTGCGTACGTACGGAATACCGTCTCCACGCCGTGGTGTAATCTATTTTCCACCACCACCTTACTTGAAGGGGTATAATGGTGTAAATAATGACTATATATGACTATTATAATGTTATACGGATTCTAAAATAGTATACATACACTCCAATACAATTCCACGATCATAGGAATGATATCATCACTCGTGCGTGCGTACGGAATACCGTCTCCACGATGTGATGCGACTCGTTCTACATGATCTTCATTTCATAATGATTATATAAATGAATTGAATGAATGAATATGATTTATATTACATTAATAACATTCTGGTAATGAGGTATCTATAACCTAACGAGATGAATAAGAATTTATTCGACAAAACACGCATAAGAACAAAAAGTTATAAACACCCGAATAACAAGTAGCAATGAAATATTACTAATAAAAAGCTAATAATATGACCATATATGATATCATAACAATAATTATGATTCTTTAATAAGTCAATAACATTATTTAAATTATTATACAGGAGGTTCGGACACGTACAAAGCATATCGGACCTAAGTTAAGGGAAATATCACAATCTCATTTTTATCCGAGATTGTTTATACTTTGGTATTTACTGGGGTGTATTTTATCATCCACATCCATGTTTCCTCAATATGTAATATTATTTCCATCCACCTACAATTTTTTATATCCAATTTTACCCTTCGATGAGTTTTTAGTAAAAGATATGAAAGGAATATTTTGTCGTTTTTCGTACGAGGTACTTTTTGACTTTTCTGACAAAAGTACGAAGAATGTTTTTTTAACTTATACGGCATGAATGGATTTTTAAAACATTATTTCCAAGAAGATTCCTTTACAATTTTTCATGTTTATTTTTAACCAACTTTATTTAATTTATAATTGTACGACATGTTAAGAAAGGAAAAGTGTTTTTGAAGCAGAAATGATATTTTCCTCAAGAATGGAGTTCAAGTGTTTTATCAAAATTATTTTCCATCTAAGATAATAAAGGGTTATATTTTTATCCCTATTATTACATTGATTTGATTATGTTGTGATGGAATTATATTTTTATGAATTCCTTTATCTTATATTAATTGTTTTATGATGTCACGATGTTTAAGATTCCCATTTTTATTACATGGTTATTCTATGATGTATGGTTTATGATTTTGTGGCACACATAAGAATGATATCATTATGAGATGGGTGGGACCTATATCTCCTTCCAATGCATTGGGTAAAGATTTTATATCTCATGAGATAGACATGGATGGAATGGTAGGTTATACCGGTTCAGTGAAACAGGACTGAAACGAGGAGTGAACTCTGTTCAGAAAGGGACTTTGTCCACTAATATAGTCTTGGCAATGAGTATTGACTAATAAGAAATTATTCTCTATGATTATGTGTGTATTCCACAAAGTTTCATGTTTTATGTTATGATTATTGGGATTACATTTCACTACTATGATTTATCCCATGTTATGAAATTATGATCTCTTTTGCAGGTTAAGATTTCCAAAAGATATGTTCTTATGAATATGACGTGATTGATATTTATTTTGTTTACCCTTACTGAGCATTTGAGCTCACCCTTTTATGTTTTCTTTTCCCCAGGACATAAAGAATGGTTTTAGGTTTAAAAAAAAAAGATCTTTATGGGAGATGTTGAAGATCTTTCACCACAAATAGAAAATTATATTCCGAGTTTCCAAAGACACTAAACTATTATGGTCCTTGTGTGTGTGTTTTTGTTATGTACTAAGAATTCCGAAAAAGTAATGTAATGTCCATGTACGTCAAGCTTCAGGTCTCTAAAGTTGGTATCAGAGGAAAGGTTTAGTTAACCTTTGAAAACTAGGATGCGAGAACTTTAGTGAGATCCCTATAGATATTTATAAGGTATATATAGGGATGTCCCTAAGGTTAAGTATAAGTATAGGTTATAGTACTAGAATTACGGCAATCTAAGATGTTATGTTGTTTTCCCAAGCATGATTTTTGCCTCTCACACTATTCTTTTTGGGTTTTAGGCGATGGCTGGAACCCGAAGGAACCGTGTTGATCAATGCAATGGACAATGCAATGATTGTCCTCCTGAACAAACAAATGTTATGGGAGATGGAGTGCAAAATCTTATTGTTATACTTACACAAGCTATGAATCATTCTGGACTTCCAAATGAGCAGAGAAGGGAACAATATTCTATTGAGTATTTCATGAGGCAATGTCCACCTTCTTTCAGTGGGTCTTCTGATCCACTTGTTGCTGAACAATGGATCAGTACCATTGAAAAGATATTTTCAGTTCTTCAATGTTCTGAAGATGATAAAGTCATCTTAGCAGTATATTGTTTGGAAGGTGATGCTGATCAATGGTGGAATCTTATCAAGAATACGAGGCCAAGAGATGAAATTGAGTCCATGGAATGGGACGAGTTCAAGAACATATTTTTCAATAAGTACTTCCCTCGTATTATTCGAACAAAGATGGAGAAGGAGTTTCTTGAACTAAAGAAAAAGGATGATGAATCTGTTGGTATATACGAAGAGAATTTTACAAGGCTTTCAAGGTATGCATCTGGCTTTATCATCCAACCTGAAAGTAAAGTTGATCGATTTTTCAGTGTCTTAAAACCAAATCTTCGAAGGGAATTAGCTATAAGAGACTTCAGTAGCTATGAAGAAATTGTGCGTTGTGCTATTAAGGTAGAAATGGAAGTTGGTGTTACATATCCATCTCATGGTCTTGCCAAGAAACGAAAGATGGAGTTCAAGGATAAATCTCAGAATAATGGTGAAAAGAAGATGAATGTTTCCTTATGCTCAAAGTGTGGAAAGAAGCATGGTGGAGATTGACTTAAAGGGACTAGAAAATGTTTTAAGTGTGGAAAATAAGGTCATCGAGTAGCTGAGTGTCGAAGTAATGGAAAAAGGGTTTCTAATGATGTGAATAATGAAAAGACTGCAGAGAACACACCACCAACACTTCAATGCTTCAAGTGCAAGGAAATGGGGCATTATGCTAATAAATGCCCTAATCCAAGGGTTAATGATGATCGACATGAGCAACCACTTAAGGAAAAGGACAAAGGGAAGTCACATGCGATCACCAGTGGTGATGTTGAATATGACAACGATGTGGTGGAATGATTAAGTGTTTATGTAATGGGATTCCAGAATAATGTTGTATATAGTATCGTGGAATATTGGAATATTTATGTTTTGGTCTCTTGTGGTTTTCAATAATTTTATGGCATCGGTAACCATGAAAAGTGATTGAAATATTTTTGGAAAGTAGATGATATGCACATAATGAAGTGATAAAGAGAATCTAATATGTTTGATAGTATTCATGAGCTCATGATTTATATAAGGACTAAGTGATATCATGGTTTGAGGATATAGAATTTTGAGGATTTTGGTATGCGGAAAGTGTTAACTTTTAACTGCATTCATGTTTTCACTAAGGTTCAATGGATATTCATTCTTCAAGAGAATACATGATTAAGGTATTCACATGTTTGTAATTTGACCAACAAGATATATCTTATGATATATGGGGGATAAATGATGGAATTCACGTGATCATTTTCTTTATACTATGAGCTTGGACCGATGTATTTTAGATAAGCCTAAAGATTGGAATGGATTATGTTGGACATAAGTTAGTATTGTTTAATGATATAATTTTTTTCGATATTATTGATGGGATGTTATAGTAATATAGCTTTAGAAAAAGGACAACCTGCAGGATGGGCGACAGCCCATCGCGTCGGACAAGGCTATGGGAATCGAACCCACAACCGAAGTGCGACTAGCCTTTATTGCCTACCACTGGCCTACAGGAAGTCCCTGTTTAGTAGAAACTAGTTTTATTAAGCAGTATGATATATGAAGTATAAGTCCATTTTAGGAACCATATAAGATTAATCTCACTATAGATGGACTTATGTATTTTTTGATAACTTCTCTAACCTTTTGTTTGAGACAGATGGAATGACGCATCATTCTATCACATGATCTGCTAACACATCACGAATGACAAATTCAACTTCATTTCTTTAAGAGATGAAGTGGAAATTGTCCAAATAATGAAAAACGGTGAGACTATACCGAAATCACGAAAGTACTTCTTCTAATTCCAATTTCATCAACTTTAGGGAAATGATCTTGAAAACCAAAAATGTTGTCCTAGTGCTCTTATATCTAATGAATCAGATGGTACCTTAGATCGTCACAAATTTATGGTTTTGTGATTTATGGCTTTTCCATAGCCATGTTCTCTACCACTCTCCATCAGAACGTGGTGGTTAGATTTCTCTTCCATATCCATATTTTCACCTATGTGGAAACACATTGATTAGTTTATTTGGGTAACCGTTACGTTTCATAATTTTGTTTTTAAAGATTGGTTTTGGTATTCCTTTTTACGATGTGGGTTTCTATCAAAGAAACTTTAGAATAGTAAACCATTTATAACCCTGAAGAATTTCGAGGGCGAAATTCATTTTAAGGGGGGTATAATTTAACACCCCGAGATTTTATGAAAAATATTCTTTTTAATTTCATTGATGTCTTGTGTTGTACGCTACACTAAAAGGAGTTTTCACAACACGCATCCTTGACTTGCCTTGCATTACACGCAATCACGACCATCCTCGATAGCGTGTATAGTACGCAATAACGAGTTTTACTAAACAACAATATGCTATTAATATATTATTAATACTAGCCGTTATGAATAGTAATAACCACTTTTTGAAATTTTGTAAATTCTATTTTTCAAAATGGAATACATTTTTGGATTCGGAATATCGAAATTATCTTAGGGTGAAATTTTGGTAATTTTCAGATAACTTTCATATTTTGATGAATAGTGAAAATTACTAAATTTTAATTACAAACAACGTTTTTAATAGAAATAATTTATAGTGATAAATTATTAATTTTATTGGTTTTAAAGTATATTTATAATATATTTTTACAATTTAATACAATGTTGGTTATTGGATGTAATTTCACATTTAAACCAGACATAAACAACTGTCAATCTTTTGATAGTTATTATCTCTTAAGAACATGCTATTTGTTTTGACGACGGGAATTAATTTTTAAATTAATTAATGCAACTGATATGTTTTGAATTTGGTAAAATAGACATCATTTTTGGATTCATAATATTAAATATATCTTAGGCCTAATTTTTGATATTTTTCTGGAAACATTCATTTTTT
The DNA here is from genome assembly GCA_963277665.1 of Viscum album. Lineage (NCBI taxonomy): Eukaryota > Viridiplantae > Streptophyta > Magnoliopsida > Santalales > Viscaceae > Viscum > Viscum album. The sequence goes on from OY728140.1 coordinate 352,096,717, forward strand.
TATGAATAGTGAAACCACTTAGTGGTAGGTAAGAAAAATTAATTTTTCATAAAACTTAATTTTACCACTTCTGTTAGTTGAATTTCAAAAATCCGAGAGACACGGTTGATGTCAGTATGTAAAATGTGGTTCAATGAGATGAAAATAATTTTTGGTGAATAGTAACTTTTTACTTTTGTTTACCACGGTTAAAAGAAAATAGGGTAATTAAGGGTAAAAATGATATTACTATTACCCTAACACATGTCCTAATTCTATTGGACAAGTGTAATTCGACCAAAAACAACCTTAAGAATAAAATATGACCATTTAGGCCCACTTGGATTAGATTAGGACATTTATTATTAATTTATTTAAAGAAGGGTTAAAATAGTTTAAATCAAAGTTTAATAAGTAAATAATTTTTCATATGGGGTAATACATAAGATAAATTCGACTATAAATATTAATTATAAATCTAAAAAGATTTCCTACATAATGGTATTTTATTTGTAATTTTTAGACATTAAATAATATAATTTATTTATGACAGAAAGATGATGCAGTAATTATCTTATTAATGAAATATTGACATAATTGATGTTATAAACACCAAAATAAATGTAATTTGAGACTTTTTATAAATTACACTAATTTTATAGATTTATATGACATGTTAGTATTTATGTAATTAACTTTTCTCAAACTAATCATTCTGTTATGATTTTCACAAAAATTAATTACTAAATAGTGTCAAAATTGACATAAAATAGTTGTTAAAACAAATATTATATTATTAATTGTTATGTTATTCCAAAAAATCTAAGGTTCGGCCAAATGACTTATATAAGGTTATATATATTAATAATAAACAACTTGGGGTTCGTTTGGCTTCTTATAGTTAGTTTATTAACCTTATAGTATAAGAACACAAGAAGACACGGTAAAAGTAAAATTATTTAACTTAATGTTAAATCTAAATGATAAGGTTAAAATAGGAACATAAACTTTTCTAAATTCTATTGGATGATATTATTTCGACCCATACCCACCTTAGCTTCTAAATAAATCAATTTGGAGCTATTTAAAACCGAACTTGACTTTATAATAAAATAATATTTTTAGTTTTTCCAAAGGAGCCCCTCTCCTCCATTATAAAAGGGCACCTCCTCCCTCTCTTCATCACACCACTTTGAGCCTTCAAGCTCGGACAAACCCTGCCACGTTCTCCTATAAACTTCCCTAGAGACATCCTAGAGGTCCTGTTCTTCTTCAAAGACCAATTTTAGTGCCCTAAAAGAAGGTCTCAAAGAAGCACTTCAAAGAAGAGGTAATTTCCGTTACCGATTCTTTCATCTTTATTTCTTCTTCCACTTATTCTTCTTTAGTTGTTTCATTATGAAGTAATAAAATCAGTATCACTCATATAATGATATGTTATTATAAGTATGAAACAACCCTATTTCACCATCTATCCATCCTACGGAAAAAGAAATCACCACGTGTGCATACGTACGGAATACCGTCTCCACGCCGTGGTGTAATCTATTTTCAACCACCACCTTACTTGGAGGGGTATAATGGTGTAAATAATGACTATATATGACTATTATAAAGTGATAATTATTCTGAAATAGTATACATACACTCCAATACAATTCCATGATCATAGGAACGATATCATCACTCGTGCGTATGTACGGAATACCGTCTCCACGATGTGATGCGACTCTTTCTACATGATCTTCATTTCATAATGATTATATAAATGAATTTAATGAATGAATATGATATATATTACACTAATAACATTCTGGTAATGAGGTATCTATAACCTAAAGAGATGAATAAGAATTTATTCGACAAAACACGCATAAGAACAAAAAGTTATAAACACCCGAATAACAAGTAGCAATGAAATATTACTACTAAGAAGCTAAGAATATGACCATATATGATATCATAACAATAATTATTATTCTGTAATAAGTCAATAACATTATTTAAATCATTATATAGGAGGTTCAGACATGTACAAAGAATATCGGACCTAAGGTAACAGAAATATCACAATCTCATTTTTATCCGAGATTGTTTATACTTTGGTATTTACTGGGGTGTATTTTATCATCCACATCCATGTTTCCTCAATATGTAATATTATTTCCATCGACCTACAATTGTTTAAATCCAATTTTACCCTTCGGTATGTTTTTAGTAAAAGATATGAAAGGAATCTTTTGTCGTTTTTCTAACGAGATACTTTTTGACTTTTCTGACAAAAGTACGAAGAATGTTTTTTTAACTTATACGGCATGAATGGATTTTTAAAACATTATTTACAATAAGCTTAATTTAAAAGTTCACATGTTTATTTTTAACCAACTTATTTTAGTTTATAATTTTACAACATGTTAATAAAGGAAAAGTGTTTTTGAAGCAGAAATGATATTTTCCTCAAGAATGGAGTTCAAGTGTTTTATCAAAATTATTTTCCATCTAAGATAATAAAGGGTTCTGTTTTTATCCCTATTATTACATTGATTTGATTATGTTGTGATGGAATTATATTTTTATGAATTCCTTTATCTTATATGAATTGTTTTATGATGTCACGATGTTTAAGATTCCCATTTTTATTACATGGGTTATTCTATAATGTATGGTTTATGATTTTGTGGCACACATAAGAATGGTATCATTATGAGATGGGTGGGACCTATATCTCCCTCCAATTCATTGGGTACAGAATTTATATCTCATGAGATAGACATGGCTGGAATGGTAGGTCATACCGGTTCAGTGAAACAGGACTGAAACGAGGAGTGAACTCGGTTCAGAAAGGGACTTTGTCCACTAAGATAGTCTTGGCAATGAGTCTTGACTAATAAGAAATTATTCTCTATGATTATGTGTGTATGCCACAAAGTTTCATGTTTTATGTTATGATTATTGGGATTACATTTCACTACTATGATTTATCCCATGTTATGAAATTATGATCTCTTTTGTAGGTTATGATTTCCAAAAGATATGTTCTTATGAATATGACGTGATTGATATTTCTTTTGTTTACCCTTATTGAGAATTTGAGCTCACCCTTTTATGTTTTCTTTTCCCCAGGACATAAAGAAAGGTTTTAGGTTTAAAAAGAAGAAGATCTTTATGGGAGATGTTGAAGATCATTCACCACGACTAGAAGATTATATTCCGAGTTTCCAAAGACACTAAACTATTATGGTCCTTGTGTGTGTGTTTTTGTTATGTACTAAGAATTCCGCAAATGTAATGTAATTTCCATGTATGTTAAGCTTAGGGTCTCTACATTAGAAGCTAAAAAAATTATCCATTAGAGCTTTTACAATCTAAAAATTCATAAAATACTAGTGAAAATAATATTTTATTTGTTTCGATAATATAGTTTTTGTTCCCTATTTAGTGGATTTTATGAGTTCAATAATTAACTAAAACATTCTTCATTTTTATAGATTTTCTATTATGTGTGAGTAAGGTGACCTTTAGAAATCCTTTGTTTTAAAATATATTATTTTTTTGAGTTTTGGCTTGAATTTATCATTTGTTAATTCATATGAGTAACATAACATGGAAAATTAGTTTGAAATTAGTTGACATATTTTTCATGAATATCTATTTGATTTTTATATTTTATAAATTCAATAAAATAATAAAATAATAAAATTTAATTTTTAATTTTTAATGTCATAGGTTAATGAGAAAATTTATAGACCAACTTATGAATATAATCTGATCAATATTTATAGAATTAAAGATATCATTGAGAGGGATAAAATTCAGTTTTGGAATTATATTGATATATAAAAAAAAATCACTTCATTATAAATTTAATCTTAGAATGAGTTAATTCTATTGAATTATTTTAGTTTACAAGAATAATGTTCTTTTTCTTTTATTTTATTATAATTTTTTCAATAAAAGTAATTTTTCGTGAAAGCTAATAAGGGTGAATTATTATAACACAAATATATGGAATAATTGTGTTTTATATATTATTTATAATGAATTACTATGAATATAAATTTATGAATAAATATTATATATTTTTTTTAATTTTTAAAGTGTTATTAAAAGCAGAATATTTTTATAACTATATTTATTCTGATATATTTTTTATGTGATTTAAATTGGGGATTTGGGGGTGAAATATTATTTCATGGAATGTGATTTTAAGTATAAATGTTTTAATTAATTAAAAAAATTATTGTAGTACTCAAAAAAAGTTCATGAATTTTCCCTTAATAGAGGTTTATTTGAAATGCTTATCGGTGGCCCAAAATGTCCATAAAATGGTTCGCAATACAGAAGCATACCTTATATAAACTGTGGAACATCCCTCCATCATAAATATAATTATAGTGAAAATGGAATTATTGATTATTAAGGGAAATATATTTTAGTAAGATTTAATAAAAAATTGTGAAACCATATGAGAATACAATAATAGGACACTGAGTGAAAATTTAAGTGTCGATTGACCAACATTTGTTGTCTTCAAATGAATACAAAAATCATAAAACCCTACATGTCTATAGAAGGCTTTTATTCTATAGAATTGATCAATATACATCCATTTTGGTTGAATTAATCCTATTATCTACCTAGTTTCATGAATAATAGGTGTATGATAAGTGTATATTCATTCTATTTTGATAAACTATAGAACATCATATAGTAGAGGATACTAAATCAGTTGTGATTAATGTTTTTCTTCATATAATTTCACTCAATTCCTATAAAACCATCATATAGAGGAAATTGAGGAATCTATAGGTTCCTTCCTATATGTTTAAAAATATACACTAAGGATGAATCATTCGATGGTAGCATAGATCTATGTGGAAATTGAAATTTCATACATGACCCCTCCATTAATTCTCCCACATTTAGAGACCACTATATCTGTTTCTAGGAATATTCTATTCTATAATAAGGTATGATTATTTTATAATTTAAACATCTTGTTATATGTAATAATCTAACCCTTATCAACCATAAATATAGATATATATATTGTTCTGTAACATGGATCAAAGGGAATTCTAGATGCCCCTGGGATGTAGACTATCACATTCACATTACAAAAACAATTATTGGGGATAAATTCATGACAATATAGTATAAAAAAAATTCCATAAATTAGTAAATAATCAAGTTATAGAAGCATGTAAATTATTTATTAGTAATAAAGAATAATTCATATACCAATGATGAAAATTTACTAAGGAAAAGACATAAATAATTTCCCATATATTCACTACATGTTGGTTTATAAGCCCATATGTTAGCAAAAAAATCCCATATATCCCAATCAAAGATACCCTACACCACCATATAAATCCTTTAAATTACCTTAAACAAGAAAGAGTATTAATAAAATCCAATTCATATTTAGGGTGTGAGAAAACAGACCATGTATTCCCCCAGTAAGTGTTTCATAAGATGCCCTATTTAGATAAACAAAATATGATAAATATTCAATAAACCATGTCAGGGTAAAAATTATAATAAATGTTATGAAAAATTAAATTCCAATTATTTCATAAGTGTTTACAAAATATAGATAAAAAAAACATTGAATACAATATTTTTATCTTTAATGTGTTTATAAAACATATTCCAAAAAAAAAATTAAATAATTATATTTCTGAAATCCTACAAAATTTTAATGGAGTTCTTGGGTAAGATCGATTAAGGCTCAAAAAACCCCACACTTACATGTGAACATTTATAACTAGTGTGCACATTAACCAAGGGTTATAGGCCTGTGGAGTAGGATTAAACCACTACTCGAGAATCAATACCTTTCAATATTTATTTAGTGTTATCTTGATCAATTTTATTGATTAGATTAGATAGACATGCCTAGAATTCTTGTCCTATACTACTTACTTAAATTTTGACATCCCATTGGTTTAAATTAATGTTCAATAATTGGTTTTCGAACATAATTCATTAGTCTCATCAATCACTTCACAATTCGCCCAGATTCAATAATTCAAAATCCATGTCAATTTAGTTTAAATAAAACCTCATGAATTGTTTTTCCAAAACTCACATTGTTAACCAAAATAACATTTAAATGATATCTGAACATTCCTTGGAATATCAATTTCAACACCAAGATCATAGAAATATCTTTAAAATAATCATTTCATTCGAAACCAGTTTTTCTTATGAGGAACATAAATATTGATTCAATGGTTATTAAAAAATGGGTTCCCATCATTTATTATAGTATTAATAAATTATTTTTTAGGGATAATGTTTTATTCTTAAATAATATTTTTTATAAGCAATTTTAAAAAAATTAGCTGACAATGGGTTTTTTAATTGGGATATAATATATTGACCAACTAACTTAAATATAAAAATGTCACAAATTGGAAAGTGGATCCACAAAAGGTATATAAGGAGGAAATAAAGGTTCATATAGAAGATAAAAACTAATAAATATTGATGATAATCTGTTATATATGGAAGTATTAGTTGATAAAATTAAACAAAAAAGAGGTGATGAAACATTATAGAAAAAATCTGGTTAGACATTCACATTTTATACCACCATGATGTATGAAAAACCAATCTTCCATGAATTGGGTTTGAGAGAGAAGTGAACATCAAAGAGGGGTCTTAGAGTCACATGGATAAAATTATGGTTGAATGTGGATGAAATAAGTATAAAATAGTTGAGTTGAGGAAAATTTATAATATGAAACAAATGTTTCTCAATCATATTGGAATCACTAGTGAGCTGGTGGAAACCCACTAGATATCCTTTTAGCCTCCAATTGGCTGATAGTGACGGCCCAGTTTTCCGATAGTTTCATGTAAAAATACTACAACCTATAACATTAAATGGAGAACCATCAAGTATAGTATAATGAACAAACCTTTTAATATAATGATATCAAATATTATTTGATGAAAATTAATTAAATAATATATTGATGCAAACTTGAATAATTTAGGTCTTGTGCCTTTGGAAACATGGATACATGAACAAGTACTTCATTAGTTAATTATATCACCATTCACTAATTTCATAAATAAATGAACCCTTCTTATACATACAATACATATTACCCTTATTCATAATATGGGGAAAATAAACATAATAATGGGTGACCTCAGATTCTTAGTAAGTGTAATCAATGGATATATCAATATAACATGATCATTGTGTATGAGAGTAAGATATTAACAATTCAAAACAATACCTTACATATCATAGATCATTAACATTATTCATTACATAATTCTTGGTAGTTTATGAGACATGAATTATTAGATGAATCAATGAATTCAATCAATGATAGCATAATATTGGCATAAGACATAGATTTATGGAATATATCCAATCATAGAAAATAATTTCCTTAGGAGTCAAGGATTACTAAAGAGGATATCATAGTGGAATTTTATCACCCCGCAAACCATAATACAAGTCATGGTTTACTCCCATGACTATCATGGTGGAAAAAATACATGACAAAATAGGGTTAACTCTCCATTATAATCCTATATATCCCATGTGGTATGGATCATTAGTTAATGCGATGCAGAGAGATATATATCCCAAACATCACATATTCCAAAAAAAAATGTTCCACAAGTTCCTAAATCATTCAAAATTTTATAACCGATGAAATGAAATGGGTTTCATAAACATTCCATCATATAATAAAACATGGAAGAGAAACAGGTCTCATAAATATTTCCTCATTTCATCATAGCATTGCCAGTGGAAAAAAGGAATACAATGAATAAACATATATTAATTATAAACATAAACCATTCAATGAAATTATATATTTCATAACATTCTATCATATACCCTGTAAATATTATGTAATTTAAAATTATGATTTCTAATATTTAATGTGATTTTGAAATATTAGTCGGGAAATTTCATGATGAAAATAAACATTTCATATTGAAAGTAACCATTTTAAAAATAAAATTTCACATTTTTTTTGAAAATATATTTAATTAAAATTAATATTTGAAAGTTATTAATTAATATTTAATTCATTCATTGGTAATGATGGAAAAAACTGTCATTCATGAAATATATGTTAAAATGAATATTTAATTAAAATTTTTATTAAAATTAAAATATTACCTTTTACAAAAGAACAAAATTTTCTTAAAAAATAAATATTGGTAAAAAATTTTCTTAATTATTTTTTGTACATTAGTACAAAATTTCCTAAATTTATTTTTATAAGATATTGACTTGAATGAAAAATGATTGTTGACTAGAGAGAGAAATGAAGTTTTCTTTACATAAAAAACTACTTTTTGATTCCTTACTACATAGTGAGAGGAAATTGAAATGATTTTTTTCATGAAGTAAATAGTGGAGAATTAAATTATTCTGTTTCATTTGATGTAGATCATAAAACATCATCATAGGATGCATATTCACAATCAGTATTAATAAACAAAGAGATTATCGCAAAATGTAATCACTAATTATATATATTTTGAATAGAAAGACTCATGAAATAAATAACATTAAATTTATATTTATAACCCATAATATTCATGATAATATCCATAGAAAAAAATTCAGGGGAAGTATATACACCTCAAAAAGAAACTAGTGGCTTATATGGCATGTGTCCCAGAGAAATAAACATGGAGCTGAGATTCCCTTACCATAATAATTGATTTCATATGAACATGTTTCAACCAATGGTATAATAAACATAAATTAATTATATATCTATTCTGTAACTATACTTATAAATACCATAAAATATATGATTTTCTCATGATATATTATTACCTTTTTATTAACAATTCATTTTTAAATCACATTTTAGGAAATAGTTCCATTGTTTTTCATGTATGATTTATATTGGTATTTGTGGTATGATTATATTTATTATTTTTGAATCATATCCATAATATTAAAAATTATTGAAATATCATATATATTCATTTAATATTTATTTTGGTAATCTATAATAGTTAGAAATAGAAAATGATCTACACTATTCATTGTGACAGTAAGTCGTACGTATGCATGAAAGTGATTTCCATTTTTGAATGGAAGGGATGGAAGGAAGGTAAACAATATATAAAATTTTTATACTATTTGTTCATATATATCACATATATATTGTTTTTTTTCATCCATGAAAATCATAAGTGAATAATGAGTCACATCGCTTCAAGATACAGTAGCCCAGCATACACATGACTGATGTTATCATTTTCCTATGGAATAGGAAGTATGAAGGAATATTTTAAATTTTAATTCCAAAAGTTAAATAATTTTGTTAATGCAATATATATATTTTAAATAAACAATCATATCAAGCTGTGTGGGGAAGTGATTGATATCGAATTACATTGGTTCGTGGGGTGGTAGTCCACCATGCAAAAAATCAACAATTTCATTTCCCATTGGAAGGAGGAAGAGATAGATATAGGTCATACATTTCAGATAATAGCATATTAGTAGAAAAGAGATACTTATTTTATTATATCATCATATTTTAAGATGAAATTAATGTGTTAGAGGAAGAAAATACGTAAAAACTCGTTTAAGAACATTAGTTATTCTTCAAACAACCTCCTTATGTGACCACCAAAATATATATTACTAGGGTTTAATACAATATAAAAGGTCACTGAGATATGGGTTGTTATGTAAGGAATTTTTTGGTTGTTATTGGATAAAGTAATTTGTTTTGTAAGTATAAAGTGAATTAGAGATGGGGTTCTCTTTAATATGTGAGGGAGATTACAAACTTAAAATTTCTAAAATGAAAATGGTGTATGTAGGTTTTAAACTAGAAAAAAGGATAAAATATTGATAATAACAGAACATTAGATGAAATACAGTCTATATATGTCTAACCAACGGTTATTAGACAATTATTTAGGTCATTTTAGACCTTAACCATTGGATTTAACCCTCGGCAAAACCGCTTTATCATGAACCGCAATAATTAATGTTTATTATTTCCTTTATTAATTTTGACCAATACTTATGTAGAAAATATTAGATAATCTTAATTACTTTTATTAAAAATTTTAAATCCATTTTTAAAATTCAATTCATAGAATGAGAAAATTTAATTTAAAATTAAACTGGCGGGCGCAATGAAAAACAGTTTTCCAAAGAGAAACTCATTATTACTATAGAATGTTTAATATAAAATTTAATCATCAATTCAATTAAAATTTACATAATTGGTCTAATTATAAAATAATTTATATTTTTTCAAACATTTTAAATAACATGAAACATTTTAAAATCCTTAAATGAAAAGGCTGTAAAAAGTATTTTGCAATTTTCATTGAAATATTGATATTTTCATAAGATTATCAACAATTAAATGAAGGTAACTTTTTTATTGTTAATTCAAAAAAAATTAATTTTTTTTAAAATAATTTATAAATACCTCATATATTATTTTTATTAATTATTCTGAAAGAGTTTGACAACTCATTTTTTGAAAAAAAATAATTTTCAAAGCATACGAGTACAATACTAAAAAACAAGTACATATATATAAATACTTTTTTTTATCTAAAATAATTATACATAATTTTAAAATTTTAGTCACTTTTATTCACACCTCTAAATTTAATGGAATGTTTATAATGGTTATGTTTAAATAATTATATTTAAAATATATCATGGCTCATTATAACATAAAATTGTATGTAACCCATGATATCAAAGAAATTAAATTATTCCAAAACAAAGTTAGTATATTTCTTATGGTGCTGCATTTATACCTTGTTGAAATGAATTTCACAATAAAAAAATATACCACCTTGGTAAAAATTATTGGGTATAATTCAACCTAATTTATTTTTAATATTCCCACACAGATTGTTTCAAGACGGTGGTTGGGCCATACAACATAGACAAAGTGAGTGGTCTTTTTTTATAGAGAATTTTTTTATGATCAAGGATCTCAACTAGTTTTTTATCATATTAATGATCATGATCAAGAGGTTTGACCTCTGAGTTGTTTATAAGTGACAGATAATGTATGTAATTTCTCAATAGAGATACATGAAACATATCATGGGAATAGAGACGTTCAATGGAGCACTAATTGATATACTATCATCCTATTACGATATCTGAATTCAATGTGAATAATATACCTTGGTCTTAGTTTTCAATTCTGTTTGAATCTCACTACCTTTTCCACTAGGAAGAATATTAGAAACACCTAGTCACGAATATCAAATTCTAGATCCCACTGGTGATTGTAAACTTAACTTTCTACAAACATTATACCACCATTATGTGTAGCGGAATGGGCCAATATTTCTTTACCATTTCATCAGCTAGCTCAAATCCCAATTTAAATCGTTATTAAACTTAATCGTGGTATGTCATTTTTCTACACAACATTCATATAGGTATTCACAATAATTAATCTGAATTCTTGTGTAAAAGCTGTTATTATAAGAAAAAACAACTAGAAATTATGTTGATCCCAACCACCCTCAAAACCCATTTACCTAGGTGTCATCATATCCTGTAGGGTTGGAATGTTTCCATAAACAAAACTATATTTCTAAGGGTAATACAATGTTTTGAAAATCAACTCTATATAATGAGCATATTGAAGACAAATAAAGAACATCGTGTTAAGACTCAGATCTTGATTTGATGCCACTGAATGTGGTACTTAATGAAAAATTTCCTCTTCTCTAATATATACTCTATAAATATGACCCAAAGATAAATCTTATCAATTTGAAATGAAGTGGTATTTATTTCTAAAGTTAATCAATGCAACGCATATAGAATTATTCACATTAGATATTTTTGGGAGTCCACCGAAAAAATCTATGGTGTTGTTTTTCAATTTCCATTCTAGTATGGGTAACTGTTGTAAAATCCCCATTGAATTTTTCACTCAATATTATATTATAAAAAACAAGAACCAATATAAAACATTTGAAATATCTCTCTTCATTGCATCCTAACATAAATAGTATTTATGTTCTCTATACATCTACATACTTTCATAATGAATAGAGAATGGTGAATAATGGGCTTCCTCTAATAGCTATTTACTGTGATCTGGTATAGATGGAACACATACAAAATTCCTGACAAATATCAGTCCATCATGATCATGTCTAAACTGAGGAACATTTCTTATCTTATTTTAGAACTCTATATCATCCTTTTGCACCTTTTTTATCCACACATGGATAAATGGGTGAAAACATATTTTAGATGGATAATATTTTACCTTTTATTCAAAATTCTAAGATCCATCATTTGAATATCAATAAATATGGGATCTTTTTTATCCTTATTATTGATAATCTAGTATGGTATTTTTGACTCAATGCATTGACTACCTTTTTTTTAGCAGGTTAGTATTGTTTTGAGTGATCATAATCATTAATCAGCTCCTGTCATCTTATTAGGTATATATTTATGTACTTCGATGTAAATATGTACTTTTATCATTTTTGGTCAGTATATATATACATTAAAATTATTCCATAATGATAATTTCTCCATATCATTAATATAAAAATACCGTAGCTAACATTAAATCATGATTGGGATAATTTTTTGAACAAACCTTCAAACTGCATGAGGCATAAGATATAACCATGTCATTCTATGTGATAATGAAACCTGATCTACTTATAGACACATCAATATAGTTTAATATCCCTCTTCTACTATAGAGAAATGAATGCATTGGTATAATGAATATTCTTATAATTAGTTCCATGAAATTTATATCATATTCATCTGTTAAGAGGATCCTAGATCTTTTCAGAGTTAACATGGTGATTGTATTAGATAGAAATGAGATATTATCCACAAATTGTTAATAATATCCTGCTAAACCATGGAAAAAAATATCCTAGTCACCATGGTTGGTCTCATTCATCGCTTAATAGCCTCTTTCTTTGATAGATATACTGATATACACTATCTTGAGATTATAAGACCCAAAAAAGAAACCATTCTGAACTGAAATATACACATTATAAAATAATCAGTTAGTATATCCTTCCATACAGTATTTGGTAAAATTATCAAGTGATCTTCATTCCCATACAACTGCTTTGAATGAATGATTATTTCATCTATTAATACTACAAAAAATTATTCATGCTAATATGTAAATACAATGTTCAATAAATCCTTTAATATGTAGGTGGATTTGAATGATCGAATGGAATAACTATATACTGATAATATATATTCCTTTTACATAATGTTATATAGGTTATACCCCCTTCTTCACCCTCAATTTGGATTATCAAAAATGCGGTCCAACCATGAAAATGTATTAATATATCCACAGATGATCAAAAAATTCCTCAATATGGGGTAGAAGATAAATGTACTTGATTTTGATCTTGTGAATCTCTTGATAATCAATACAGAGTAACATCGATTCATAATTAATTTTAACAAAATGAATAGGTTAACCCTATGGTAAAACACATTCATTAATGAATCCCTTGAAAATATTATATGGAGTTACATATTCATTTCATTTAACTCAAATGGTGAAATTCTATAAATAATATTTGAAATTAGTGTAGGAGTAGGTATGAGTTAAATTGATTACTCAACTTCACATTTTAGTGAAAGAATATACAATTCTTTTAGAAAGACATCATTCAAATCTCATATAATTGAATTATAATTGATGTTGACTTTCTCCTTAACCATCTATGATAAACAATCCTTTAGAATTTGAATCAACGCCCATACGGTGTATTTGGATATATACATTGTTGATATTTTTTTATAGATGATAATATTATGGGTTTGAATATGAAAAATGAATTACCTTTATTAATAATTGATACTGTATTTATGTATTGAAATGAAATCTAGGCCTATGATAACAAAAAAATCGACTAGATGTAGAATGAAATGATTTTCAAGAAGCACATTGAAACAAACATAAACTACATGATAATAATACACATAAGATGTTATCATCATAGAACTAAATGTTTTCAATACTAATTTAACATATATTTAGTGCTTCTTCAATTTAAAACTTTTATAACATTCTATAGATATACAATAGTGTGTATATCTAGAATTAAATAAAAAATTACCAATTTTCAGGTGGATGTTAATTGTACCTTTACCATACAGTTATCACCAACCTCATTTGAAATAGTGTTTGCATAAGACTTCCCTTTTTCTCTTTGGTTAAGATGTTTCTAACATTAATCACTATAATTATCCTTTATATTTGGGAAGCAATTTTCATAATTCCAAGACTCCATGAATTTGAAACACCAGAGTGTGGGTTGTTAAATCTATGGATCTTTCTTTCTATTTTCAGAATTAATAGGATTCTTCCCATCACTTTATAAATCAATAGATCGATGAAAATCCATCCCAGACATAAAAAATATAATTTTCCCCTTAAATCAATTTACTCCTTGTTTATATACACACATCAACCATAAATGAAAGTTTATTTTTATGTCTCAAATGGAATTATTGTTTCCTTTGAATTTAAATATTTTTTTCCCATCAAACCCTATGATTTATGGGAAACTATAATATCCATTTTCACCATGATAGAGAAAATAATTATATATTTTTATCTACCAAAGACCCTCATATGAAATTCTCTTTAGTGACATGTTTCTAAGAAACTAAAAAATATATCATCCTTACTTTCAGGTTGGTTGATAGCACTAGGATCAAACCATGCAGTTCATGTAAAATTAGACTCATTGGTACAAAATGATTCATCACCCTTCTTTATTATCTCATGAAATCCCATATTATTTTTGAATTATACAAGGTAAGTAATTATTAAAAATGGTTCTTTAACTAAACACATTCTATAGAGTCACTTTAATCATGTTTAATCCTAGTCATGATAATATTACACCATTGAAACACTTTCCCCTCAAAATGATCGACATGAAAAATTAATTTTTCATAATCAAAATTGTATATATTTGAAACTATATTTTAATTTGAATTAATCCATTTCTCAAGAAGTATTAGAACAATATAAACACTAATTTTTTTTAATTTTCCTTGTGAAGTACTAATGATAATGCCCTTCCCCCCTTAGCTTATTTTCTTATTCTTCATGATTCATTTCATGATAATGGATTAGGAATATTGTAAAGAATTTTTTAATTTCATATCACATAATTTTTGGTTTGATAGGTGGATAATAATTTTATAGACTTTAAACTCATCATTAACTCGGTTCTTTATGGATTAAGTCATTTCCTAAAAAATAGGAAGCACATTTTAAGTAATAATAATCATAGTGTAGAGATGCATAATCATGAGAAATCACTCTTACAATGTCCAAATATGGAAAAAAATTTAAATCATCTAAATTAGAAGATAAACCTAGGTTATTTATGGTCATTATTCAAATTATTCATTATGGTTCGTAATGATTATGTGAATTTTAAAAAAATTCCATGTAACATCATGTTACCTTCAATGAGGAATGTTATTTTCCTCTATTTATGTTTCCTTTAGGTTAATGACTTTAGAAGTGGTTTTTTGGATTTTTTGCTGGTTATAGAGCATGTACACATCATGTACCTAAGGTACACATCATGTACTGGCTGTTGTGTACAAGTCATTAAAGGGGAGATCACACTGTGAACTGGTACACATCATGAATGGTGTGTACACATCGTATAGGGTTTAAAAGACAAAATTTTAATATAAATAGATGTGTATTTTATCACCATTATCTAGAATGGCCTTGACGGTGTTACTAGCGGTTACACTTCGTGACTCGACTTGTATCCAGTTTTAAAACATCAACTCAAAAAAAAATTCTCAGTTATCCATCTAGCTTTTCATTCCTCTCAACACGAGGCTCTTCCTTAGAAATTTTTAGAGGTTTATTTCTTTTACGATCGACATGTTCAATGTCTGATCTTTATTGAAAATACAATGATTATATCTGGATAAGTGTTCATTTTAGTTCTTCATGGTGTTTGATCATTATTGATCCTTAGGTTTGTTGTACCAGATCCATTTATCTAAGTTGGATGATTCTTCTTGGTTTCTTCTAAATATGTTGTGAGATCTTATTCTAGAGGCATTTTCCTTTATTTTTTGTGGTATGGCAGTGTTTTTCCTCAAGGTATGTGAGTATTATATCTTCCACCAACCACTTTTGTTTATATTTGGATCAATCTTAAGATGAAATTATTTGATTCTTGGGTATTCTTTGACATTGTTGGGTTTTTGTTTCTTCTGGATTCCGTTGCAGGCATGTGTGACCTAAGTTTTTAGGTAGGTGGTTCCATCTATAACCTATGATAATAAACCTGCATGTTTTGACATATAAACTGATTTATTTAATCAGAATGTTTTTTTGTGTTGAAAAAGTGTTTTAAATGAAAAATGATTTTTCTGTGGTTTTTGATAAATGGATTGTGAAATGGTTTTGAATGATTTTCAAAGCATTGACATTTGTATTTGAAATTGATCACATGTGTTACCATGAAAAATTATGTGTATGGATTACCATGAGGAAATCATATATTATGTTGTGATTATCAAGGAGGTTTATCATGGGTATTTCCTATGTTTCCTAGGCCTATTGTACAAGGGAAGGATATATACATTTTGGTGGGTTTACTCATGGGGTATTCTTATGATTCTTAGGTATGTGTTTTAAGATTGGATTTGTGCACCTGATTATTTTTTAATAAGTAGTATGCGGCTTAGAAATATATTATTCTTTGGTGTTGTAGTACTTTTTGTTCTATTATTTATTTGTTTTATTTATGAGTTATCCTTGAAATGAATTTTTATTCTAGTGAAAAATGATATGAAAAAATGGTCATTGAAATTGGTATACCTTATTTTTTATAGAACTGCTAAAAAAGGGGAAATGTTTTCCATGTTTTCTAGAAAATTTATTTACTTCCTATCATTCCAGGTTTTTTTAAAATGAGCACACTTGATTTTTTAAACTAATAAATGTTATTCAACACCAGGGTGGGATCCTACTGAGCCTATTAGCTGAAACACTACGAACTTATTCGGTGTTGTGTAGACCTTTATTTTTCATCCAATATAGTGAATGGAAAGGAACCACAATTAGGTGGTGAGTTTTGTGTTAGCTAGGATGGGTAGCTGGTGGGGATATGGTTAGATATTTTCCATTCCATTTCTTGGAGTGGTTATTGGTTTTAGTCCCTTACAGTTGGACATGAATTTTTGAGTTTTTCTACTATTTTCATTGTTATATTTTCCTTTTTTTATTACATTTATGGAATATATATAATTTTTCATTCCGCTATTTCTCTCTTTCATTATATATGTATTCTATGTGGTTGTTTACATTGGAAAAAATCATTCCCTTATATTTTTCTTTTGATGCCCTGGTGAATATCACTAGTTTGTGGGGATCAAAAATTCTCTTTGAGAATATGACGTATCTAGCTGGGTTTCAGGTTTGAGAAAAATCAGGGTCAATTTGTTTTAGTTTGGTATAAGAGAAGTAATGTCCTTAAGAAAATGTTTCTTGGGACGTCTATATTATTGGAGATAGGATTGGTGGGACATGAGAGGTTTGTTACAATAGGTGCCTAGACTGATCTTATTTTAATGAGACTCAAGAATCCATTGGATGTCGGGTTATGTGTCTCTAGTGTTTTTTTCTTTTATAATATCAATTTTTTATTATAGGATTTCTAGTGTGATCTGATATTTTTTCTATGTCTAATTGTTCTTATGATTTGGTGTGCAGAATTATGCCTCCAAGGAGTCTTCCACGGCTTCCTAGGGAAGGTAAAACTGATTATCCTCAAGGAAATCCACCTATGGATCAGAATATCAATGAAACTATCATACCTGTAGTCTTTGATGTTGATTAGGATGTTCCACGAGTCCAGAATGCAATGGCTGAAGTATATCTAGGAGTTGGAGGAGAACCGAAAAGATCTTGGGAGTTCATGCATGAGAAGCCACCATCCAATAAGGGAATGACTGAACCTCAAGCTGCAGAGGATTCCTTATATAGGATCTGTCAAATTATTTACATCTTAGAGAAAACTGGGATTATTAGGGTGAATTGTGTAGTGTTCAGACATGAGGGTTCTAGAAAGAGTTGGTGTGATTCTATGGTCTAGGAAGAAAGACATGTGGGCTTATATTGGAAGGGTTTCATAACCATATTATTTCAACAGTTTTTTTCCAGAGTCTATGATATTAGAAAATTCTATAGAGTTCATTTCATTAAAACAGGGATAGTGTTCAGTGTTTTCATACAAAAACTAGTTTACTGAAGTTTTCTATTTTTCCTTAAATGTGGTAAATAATTACAAGATAAATGCACATAAGCACCTATAAGGTTTATGATCCGATATCATATCACATGTGTTCATGTCGAATCTTTCTTACTATATGGAGCTAGTGGATAGATCAATGATGGAAGATATAAACATTGTAGGAAAGGACGACTTTTACACCTCATCTCTTCTAACTACTGGCAGCTTCAATGGTGCACAAGGGAAGAAAAGGAAGTGGAAGGACCATTATAGAATTGCAGGAGGTGGGTCTCAGCAGCGAGCCTCATCGAAACCATCCGTTTTAGCTGGTAGTGTGCTTATGAATTGCTATAAATGTGGTAGGGGATAGCCCACTGGACATTATTTTCCTACACCTATGAAGACATGCAATAGCTATAGATTTTTAGATCATCTCAACTGATTTTTTAGGCTATGAGTACACCTTTTTATGGTTACGGTTCATCAGATCCAAACGCTACTACGGTTCCATCAGAAGCATCAGTGGCTATATGGATATATCTATAGGACTCAAAAGTGAATCATTTCCACAAAGTAGATGATTGTTCGATGGATTTTGATGCAAGTTTGAAAACAATTAGAGGGATTTTCTTTTCTCATCTTCAGTGGAAATTTCAATGTTTTATATTGGTACCTCTCACTCATTTATATAAGCATGCATTTTTGATGTTCCTAAAATTTCAACATAACTTATTTCCTTTAAAATGGATTTAGTGAAACCTCATGGTATGAGGAAAGATCAAGGGGTTTGATGTCCTTCTTGTTTGTTAATGATAACCAATACAGAGTAAGTCCAAGATTTTTTCATTATTGATTTAGATCTGGTTGATGTCATCATCATTATAGATTTGATTGGTTCACATCGATATGAGGTTTATTTTTATCATCAGCATGTTTTATTTCATCATATCGAAGGTGGATCTCATGTGTCTGAGGAAAAGTGGTACCCAAGGTCTTGTCATGCAGGATCTTCCCTCTTAGATCTCATGAGTTATTGGTTGTTTCTGTGTTTGAGCCCTATGAAGTTTCTTATTTTGATGAAATTCATGTTTTTTTTGAAATTTCTATAATGTTTTCCTAGACAATTTCACTGGTCTTCCTACATATTGATAGGTCGGGTATATGGCTGACCTGGTTCCTAGTACACTACTCATATCAATGACTTATTATTTTATGACACCAGCAAAGATAATAAAACTCAATATTTAATTGGAAGACCTCATAAGGAAATGTTTCATTCTCCATATTATCTCCCCATGGGAATCACATGTTTTCTTTTCAATTAAATAGGATGGTTCACTATTGTTATGTGTGGACTATTGTTAGTTGAACCAAGTAATGGTTAAGAAAAAATATCATTTTCCATGTTTAGATTATTTTTTTGAATAGTTGAAGGGGAAAATTGGTTATTGAATATTGATCTTTGATAAGTATTTCATCAACTCAGTGTTCTGGAGTCTGATATACTGAAGAAGGACGTTAATATTTGGTATGCCCATTTTGAATTTCTTCTAATTCCTTTTGTTCTAAATAACACTACTTCAGTTTTTATGGTCTTTATGAATCATATATTTTACCAATATCTTGAAAATTTTGTTATAGTATTGGTGGAAAATATTCTATTCTATTCAAAATCAGAGTGTGAGCATGAGGAGAATCTGAGTTTGGTTTTGGTTAATCTGAAAAACCATCATCTGTATGGAATGTTTTTGAAATGTAGTTTTTGGACTTGAGAAGTGATGTTCTTGGGGAAGATTATTTTTTAGCATAGATTATAAGTTGATCCAAAGATGGTAAAGGATATTATGTCTCAGAAGGAACCATAGAACGACATTGATATTCAAAGATTCCAAGGAAGTTATAGCTAATATCAATGGTTCATTATGGATTTATCAAAGTTGACATTGCCTTCGACTACTCTTACCAGGAAAGTGGTAACATTCACATGGGATGAGAAGTTTTTGTCTTCTATCAATGAATAGAAATGACTTTTTACATCAGATCCTACTCTTATCTTACCTGATCCTGGTAAGGTGTATATAGTTTTTTATGATACATCCAGTGCTGGTTTGGGATGTGTGCTGATGTTGGATGATCATGTGTAGCTTATGGATATTGTCAGCTCCAACCGCATGAGAAGAACTACCCCACTCATGATTTAGCGCTAAATACTACTATGCATGGACATAAATTTTGGTGGAATTATCTCTTTGAGGAGAAGTTTCTTTGGACCACTTTGTGTATGAAGATTGTATTTTTTGTCAATAGTTGTCTATGATGGTCAAAATGAAGAATGAGATGAAGAAGGACTCCAAGGTTAATTAAGATCGGCTGAGGTGAGTATGCTTATAGAATTATTATACAATCATATAATTGAATCTCCTGCTTGGAAAATTATCCATTAAATAAACTCAGATGATTGTTGAGCTGATCATAAGTTCAAATAACATATATCAAAGGTGATACATTGTTTACAACAATGATGAATGGTGATAAATCAGACAATGATTTTCTGATTTGTATTTCACAAATATCATAAGTTAGGAGAACTCAGGATGAAAGCCTTATGAAGGAATGGTGGAGTGAAGGTGATTCCGGTCATATACAGATTCTATTAGAAGGAAAGATGTTGGTGGAAGATTGGGAAGTTATAGTACTTTCCATGGAAACTCTAACGATGCTAAGTCTGATCTATTGAAGGATATATATCACAATAGTGGATTTTGTGATGAAAGAAAAAGAGTTGAGGAAGAATCCAAATAGTAGAAAAGAAGCATGAAGGTTATGGCGAAAGCATATATTGAAGGTGGTGCTATTTTCTAGTGCTTGCCAATTTTTTGGGCCTAAAAATCACAAGATAATGACATGTTTGTTTGGTAGAGAATTTTTTTGATAAATTCATGGGGTTTTTAATAGTTGTGCGCAATTGAGGTTTTATGGTCAGAACATCAAAAAGTGGAAAAGGAATGGAGTACGCTAAAAATTTAGAAGAGTGCACGAAAAAGAGGTTTTGAAAAATATTGGATTTGCGTGAAATATGGAAAACAATGTGTAATTTTGCGTCCAATTTGTGTATCATGATTATAAAGGCAAAAAATTAAAAAGAAATGAAGTGTGCAAAAAATTATATGGTTTGTGCGTAAAAGGTTTGCGCGCCACAAAATGGTTTTTCGCGTAAGGTTCAGTGACACCTATAAATAAGGGTAGATCCCCTTGTATTTTAAAGTGGCTCAAAACTTAGAGAAATAATGAGGTCTGGTTCATTAAATAGATGAGTTTCATATAAAAATAAGGTTTTGTTTAAAAAGGAGGGTTGCATGTAAAAATTAGGATGTGTGTAAAAACGATGTTGCGTGTAAAAGTTTACATACCAGAAGTGGATTTTTACACGTATGAAAATTAAATTGTGCCCAATACACCCTAACGTTTGTGTGAAAAATTATATTCTCATAGGAAATTGACAAGTTCTATGCACTCTTGACGTTTCTCGTGAAGAAGGAGAACCACACCCTCTATGTGAAGAAGAAAGAAGAAACAAGTGACTAGTTTTCTCAAACCATTTCTATGTTTTGTGAAGGATATGCTATGAGTACACAACTGGTGAATACTCACCCTTGTAGTGATTCACTATGATAGATCCCTTAATCATACCTGGTTCTATGAAGAAGAATCATGCATCTTCTTCATGAAGAAGAAGACATGTGGAGCTCTCTACTTGCATGAAGGTGAATGCTATCTGGTTTAACAATTTACATAAATTGTTTGCAGGCGTGTTGTTTTTTATCTGATGAGGATACAAATGTGCAACTAATCTCACATCATCATGAAGGATAAAGGAAGTATATCTATACAATCATGTTTTGGTATTGAGAATAGATGAAAGATATTAAGACACTGTAGTATTATTCCTTATTATACTATGTCAAAGGGAAAGAAGAGATGAAGAAGAAGAACAAATTATGAGGAACTAAAGGCTATAAATTATTCAGGGTAGTTGAAATTTAGATGATGCTAAGTGAGCTGATCCTCAATGTTTGAATAATCACATTCTTGAATGTGATTCAAGCTAAAGAATAAAGAAGATTAAGGCAATTGGTTGTTTCACCAAGAAGAAGGAAGAAGAGAATTACTTGACTACTTCTTTACATGTAATCAAGTGAAGAGAAATGAAATATTTCAAGAGCCAGACCCTACCTGTTATTGGAGGAAGAATACATTATTCATAGGCAGTATAAAGAACCAGCTAGAGGCTACAAGTTGGACAAGTCTGTCACCAGTCAAGGGTAGAGGATTATTTCTCACCCCTCTATAAATTGTATGGACCCACACTAACTATAGGATTATTTTCCTAGTCACTCCACTATAATAGTTACTATATTATAGTGGAGAATTTTTCCATTGGTCATTACCATATAGGACAAGGACGTAGCTAATTTTATTAAGTGGTTAACCATGTAAAAACATCGTGTGCATATTTTTACTGCATTTATATTATTGCATGAGACATGGAAAAGATAATAAGAGAATCATGATCCTAACAGGTCAAGAGGCATCGGGATAAAAAGAAGAAATTGGTTTAAAAAGACCCCAATAAGGAGTCACCCCCCTCATTGTTAGGAATATCCTTAACTGGTCGTCATAATTGGAATCTGAGGGAGGTTCACCTCTGTTGGATTCTCTATAGTGAAGTTATTCTCTTTTGATGACTTGAGTTCCTTTACTAAGTCAACAATGAAGATTAGTGTTTGTGATGACTCAATTACCTCTAATTAGAAGGCTATATCTACCAAGACCATGATGAACATGAAAAATAAACAGAATAGAATGTTGAAGAATAATTCACTCTTATCTAATAAAGAGGGAGTATCTGGTTCTCCCTACCTTCTTGACAATGAAGACACATCGGGCTTGGAATGTATCGAGAAGGTGTCTCATGTTTCCACCAATAATATGGATAAATTTTCTACCTCAAATTATTAGGAAGTATGTGTTAGTTCATTTGGAAATTATTCTCATAATGAAAAATCTAGCACAAGTGGTGATGACAAATGTACAAATTCTCAAAAACTATTAGTTGATAGATTAAGAAATATTATACATGGTATTCCTGATAATGTGCATCCCTGGTTTGTTCAGTATTTCAATGAATAAAGGAAAATATCACTCAATTGGAAGAAGAAACTGATTTTTTGGAGAAGGCTTACAAGAAAAAATCGCTGAATGTTTAAATCTCTCCAGACAGGTTTGATCATTTGAAGAATCAATGAGTGGATTTGAAGTATTTATCTTAAAAGTTTCACAAATATGTCAAATAAAAAGATGGAGTCAACATGACTCTATAATTGACGATATATGCACTTGAAGATGAGATGAAAAAGAGCAACGAATTCAAGGAGGTATATTTGGGAGAAGACTCTAAAAAGATCAAAGAACATGACTCTTTGTTAAAAAAAATAAAATAAAGATGCATAAAGAGGAAGATTAAAGATTAATGAGGTATTTTTAAGAAAAGATTACTATTATTGAATGCCCAGAATTCATCATCAATATGAGATATCTATAATTCGAAGCTGTGTTGACCAATCTTGAGAAGACACATATTGAGTCTCCAAAAAAGAGGGAAACAATTTCTTCTAGTAATCAATGCTCACCAGAGGATTCTACGACAAAATACCTCTAACAAGTGACAAGAAGATCATTGAATTATTCATTGATCTATCACAATCATCTATGAATGTAAATGTACCATCCATACCAACTTGTACTAATGTTTCTAAAATTGTTTCTACAGAAAGAGTTGGTTAGAAGAAAAATTCTATACAAGTATGGATGAAGAAAAGTTAAAAGAAACCTACCACCATGTCTAGGGTTGATAGAGAAAATAGTGTTTAAGATGTATCTCCACAGAAAGCACATAATATCATGAATAATATTGAACATCCTTAAAATGAAGATGGAAAGAAATCAAGGTTTTTTGGTAAATACTAGTTCTATAATAGATTTGGGCATTGTGGTCTGGATTGTTGGTATAATCCCTTAACTGTAAAATCCTTGAAAAAGAACATATCAAGGGGGATAAATCCAAAAATGAAGAAGCAACATTCACATATCTAGAAGAATCTGTATACTGCAAACATATTTGGAATTTTCGATAACATATGTGATGTATGAAATAGGATTGGTCACATGAATGGTGCATGTTCATTTCAACAGGTACCGAAATCTTATAAGAGAAGAAGGCCACATAAGCTGGGTAAGAATGAAGAAGCATCCTTGGGAATAAATCAGATGAATAATGTGAAAATAATTCTCCTAAAAAGATTTCAAGATGTAAATATGAAAATTACTTGCATTCTAAATCCCAAAATTTGAAGGGTAGTGCATTCAAAATAACTACTAAGAAATATGAAACTCAGAAGAATCCATTTAGATGATCCAATATTTATGCCTCAATCCCTAATGATATATTGGTGATTGGGAAGAAGATTTGGAATGAATGATAAAATTTAATGATACACATGATAAGGATAATACTAAAAACAAAAAGAAGATTCTACATAAAGGAAAAAATGTTCTGTGTGTGAGGTGTAACAAGGATTGTCACACTGTTAGAAGATTCTTTGAATTTACTCCATCCCCATAATAATTACTCATGAAGATGAATGTTGCACAAGGAGATTATAGTTCTTTGAACGACCTTCAAGAGATAAGACTCACACATACTAAAATAGAAGATGTACTTAAGACCACACAATCACAATCATCATTGAAGATCAGTTGTGAAATTTTAAAGAATGGATAATCATGGACTAGAAAATCATATCAACCTTGTTGTTTACATTGATGAAGAAATGGGGATCCACCTTATTCCCAAAAATCATTGTGTATTTTACTTTTTATTATGATATTTGGAATTTAATGTCGGGAAAGATCTTAGGGGGAGAACTTGAGATTCAGTGATGAGAAGTGTTCCCTTGAGTTGGAGAAAATATGAAGAAGATTCCAAAATTATTATCTCAACTCGTATCAACATATGTTGGTATGAAATTCAATTACTCAGAATATTATTTTAAGACCATGTCATTGGAAAAGGTAAGTTATTTCGCAATCTCTCATCCTTTGTTACTCAAAATAATGATCATTCCACAAGGGAGGGGTAAGTAAGTCAATCAGTGAGATAAGAATAATGAAAGTTCTCCAGGGTCACCTAACATGGCTATTGCACATGAATGTTTTTGATCTATTTGTTGAAGTTAGTGCCAAAGATTCAAGTTTATAATTTCATATAATACGTACTATTCTTATATTGGAATGAAATTGGGAAACCCTCGAAGATAAATGTATGAGTTCTCATCTCATAAGGTATCAAATCAGTGGGTACTGGATATCTTTGTTTTCCAAATCAAATACTGTTGTTTTCTACACAAAGCACTGCTCAAAGTAGACATAGAGTGAAATGATGGATGGAACATTTCTTAAGTATGGATTGATACCATTTTCCCATTAACATTGTATTTATTGTCAATAAGGGGGAGAGATGTGAAATGAAAGTTCAAATGTGAAAGGTTAAGAGAAAGAAAAGTAAAGGGGTGAAAGAGGAGATACGATTCTCATTTTTACATTGACACATTAATTTGAGGAGAACATTATGGAATTGATAACAAATACAAAGGGGGGGATTGTTGGGACCACTTTGTGTATGAAGATTGTAATTTTTTTAACAACTGTCAATGATGGTCAAAATGAAGAAGGAGATGAAGAAGGACTCCAATGTTAATTATGTTCGGATAAAGTGAGGATTCCTGGAGAATTGTTACGTAATCAGAGCATTTAATTTCATGCTTGGGTAATTCTCAATGAAGTAAATTCAGAAGATTTTTAAGATGATCCTATGTACATGGAACGTGTATCCAAGGCGATACATCATCTACAACAATGAAGAATGGTGATAAATTAGACAATGCTTTGCAGATTTTTATTTCAAAAATATCATAAGTTAAGAGAAATTATGATTCAAGACTTTTGAAGGAAAGGAGGAGTGAAGGTGATTTCAATCATATACAGATTTGATTGGACAGAAAGATGATGTTGGAAGATAGTGAAGTTATAGTACTTTATATGGAAACTCTAATGATGAAAAAGCTAATCTATCGAAGGATATATCTCACAATAGTGGAGTTTTTGATGAAGGAAGAAGATTTGTGGAAGAATCCAAATAACAGAAATGAAGCATGATGATTATGGACAAACCATGTATTGAAGGAGATGATGTTCTCCAGCGGTTGCCAATTTTTTTGGGCTTAAAATCCCAAGATAAAGGAATGCGTTTTTGTTAGAGAATGTTGCGTGATAAATTCAAGGGGTTTAAAATAGTTGTGCGCAATTTATGTTTAAAGGTCAGAACATCAAAAAATTGAAAAGGAATGGAGTGCGTGAAAAATTGGGTAGAGTCTGTGAAAACGAGGTTGCACGAAATATTGGTTTTTCATGCAATATGGAATGCGGTGTGCAATTTTGGGCTCAATAGGCATATAGTGATTAGAAAGTCAAAAAATGACAATGGAATGAAGTGCATGAAAAATTCTATGGTTTGAGCGAAAAAGGTTGGCGCGCCGTAGAAAGGTTTTTCACACAAGGTTCAGTGACACCTATAAATAAGAGGATATTACTTTGTATTTTATAGAGGATCAACACATAGAGAAATATAGTGCTTTGATGCGTGAAAAAGTGGATTTGTGTGTAAAAATTAGGTTGCATGTAAAAAAGAAGTTTTGCACAAAATTTTATGTGCCAAAAGTGGATTTTTCTATGCAAGAAAAGAAAATTTTGTGCAATACACCCAAAAGGTTGCGTAAAAAATTAGATTCCCACATGCCTTTGACAAGTTCAATTAACTCTTGAAGTTTCACGTAAAGAAGGAGAATCGCACCCTCGATGCGAAGAAGAAAGCACAAACAAGCGACTTGTTTTTTCAAACCCTCGCTGTGTTTCATGAAGGAGATCTTATGAGTACACAAACTATGAATAATCACCCATGTAGTGATTAATGAAGACAGATCCATGAATAATCCCTGGTTTTATAAAGAAGAATCATGCGTTTTCTACATGAAGAAAAAGACATGTGGAGCTCTCTACTTGCACGAAGGTGAACCGTCTCTGGTTGCACAATTTATATAAATTGTTTGCAGGGGTGTTGTCTCTTGTGTGACAAGGATACAGATGTGAAACAAACTCACATCGTCACAAATGATGATGGAACTATATCTATACAATCATGTGTTGGCATTGATAATTGAAGAAAGATATTTGTACACTGCAGTATTATTTCTTATTGTACTGTGTCAAAGAGAAATAAGAGAAGAAGAAGAAAAGATTTTTCCCAACTGAAGGCTGCAATTTTTTTAGAAAAATTTAAATTTATATGATGCTAAGTGAGATGATCCTAAGTTTTTTAATAATCACATTGGTGTATGTGATTCTAGATAAAGAAAGAAGAAGCTTAGTTCAGTTGGTTGTTTCAGTAAGAAGAAGACATAAGAGAATTTCTTGCATACTTCTTTGCAAGTAATCAAGAGAAGAGAACTGAAATAAATCATGAGAATACCCTAACTTTTGAATAAGTAAGAATACATTCTTCATAAGAAGTATAAATACCTAGCTAGAGGCTGCAAGTTGGACTAGGCTATCACCAGTCCGGGGTAGAGGATTGTTTCTCACCCATCTACAAAGTGTAGGGACTCACACTGACTAGAGGATTAGTTTCCTAGTCACTCCATTGTAATAGTTACTATATTATAGGTGAGAATCTGTGCACTGAACATTATCTTACACAGAAAGGATATAGATACTCTTATTATGTGGTGAACCTCATAAAAACATCATTTCATATTTTTACTACTTTCATATTATTTCTTGTGACATGGAAAATAAAATAAGATAATCAAGATCCTAACAGGTCAATAGGTATAGGGATAAAATGATGAAATTGGTTTTTAATGTCCCCAACACCGATTCACCTTCCTCGCAGTGTTCGACATATCCCAAACTGGTTCTGTCAAAGTACCTAGTATTATTTGATCATAAGATTCTGAGTTATATATTTTCTCAGAATGACTTGAATCTCATATAGAGACGATGGATAGAATACCTTCAATTTTTTGGCTTTGAAATCACCTAAACCCCCTACAAAGGGAATGTTGTTGCATATGATCTTAGTAGGAAGGTACCATCACATGATATTTTGGAATATAAGGAGGAATGGAATCTTATGGGGATTTTCACTCTGTTGTACATGGAGGCTTGGGAGGATGTTTTATGTATTGTTTTGACATGTGAATAGTTGTCATCAACTCTCAGGGAGTATATTTTTCAATTTTGGAAGAAGGATGGTGTGTTTCAGAAGACTCGGTCAATCCTTTATGGTGGGGAGTCCATTTATGGTTGGTCTCTTTCTTCAGATGGAATACTTCAATTCGAGAAGTGAGTTTTCTTCCCAACACCTATGAGAAGAATAATCATTTTTGATTGTCATAACTCTGCATGGACTATACATCCAAGAGGTAAGAATAGGTATTATGACATGTGAAGAAGATTATGGACACTGAGTATGAAGCATGACATTGTTTATTATTTGTTCCACTGTTACACCTACCAATGGTTAATGTCAGAGCACTTGAAACCCATTGGTTTTCTTTATCCTCTTCTTCTTCCGTTTTGGAAATCTGATGAGGTGTCCAATTAATTTTTGTGGGTGGAAATTGAAACCCATAGGGAAAAATCCTATTAGGTTGGTTGTTGATCATTTTATGAAGTCATAAAATTTCATTCTAATTAGAGACACCACTATGGTTGAAGATTTGGGTAAGATGTATGTGCAGGAGACTAGGAGGTTTCATGGGAGTCCTTCTACCATGGTTCTCAACTAGGAAAATAGGTTTAACTCAAGGATCAGGAGGATTCTTCAAGAGTTAATGGTAACTCAGATCATGTTGAGAAAAACATATGATCCAGAGATTGAATGTCAAAAGGAGCGTGTAATTTACATCTTGGACGATATGATTCATGCTTTCTTCTTGGATTTTGGTAGATCATGTTATGGCCATATAGGGTTGGTTGAGTTTGTTTACATCAATTGTTATTAGTTTTCAATTAGAGTGGATCCCTTTAAGGCGTTGTATGGTCACATGTGAAAATAAACTTTTTATTAGGTAGAGGTGGGTGAAATAGATTTGGTTGGACCTTGTTTGGTTCAAGAAACATCCACCGAGATTCAGGATGTACATTGACATCTAGTTACATCCCATAGTTGAAAAAAAAACCTATGAGGATTAGCAATGTAATCCTTTTGAGTTTTATGTAGCTGACTGGGTTTTCTTGAAAAATTCTCCTCGTTTGGGTCATCGTCGGCTTGGAAAACAGGGAATGTTGGTTCCGAGATATGTTAGACCGTTTTAGTTCACTGAACAGCTCATACATGTTTCTTATCGATTAGCACTACTAAATTTGTTGATGTGAATCCATGATGTTTTCTATATATCTTATATTAGAAAATATCACCCTGATCCCGCTCATGTTATGAGTTGGGAAGGAATTGATTTAGAGCCAGATGCTTCTATTTTGAAGAACGTAGTTGATATCGTTTACTCAGATGAAACCATTTCATGGGAAATCGATTTCGTTGGTTGAGTTCTATGATAACTAGGATTGGATTTTCTTGAGTCCTTAGAACATGATTCATTGATGGGAGAGGAGTGGCCTCATATTTTTCTAGGAGATACATCATCCACATGAATTAAAATAGAAGGAAAGTCTTTATTGTGGGGAGTTTGTTACATCATGTTACCCTTAATTGTGATTGTCTTCCTCTCTCTAAGATTTATTTTGGGTCCTGTCCATAGAAGTGGTTGTCTGGATTTTATGTAGGATTTATTGTAGGTACACGTCGTGTACTGACTCTTGTATATGAGTCATGAAAAGGGAGATCACACTGTGAAGCAATACACATCGTGAATTGTGGGTATATGTCATGTTGGGTTTAATAATGGGGTTTTAATACGAAGTGACTAGTTTTTCGACATACTTATCCCACAGGGCCTTCAAGACATGACCACGGGTTACCTGTGTTGAGTCAGTCCACATCCAATTTTAAGACACATGCTTAGCGATTTTGGTTCAGTTATACCATCATCTTTTCATTAATCTCAACCTAAGCCTGTTCCATGGAGATTTTCAGAGGCACAATTCCTTCCAGATCGGGATGGTCAACGTCCGATATTCATTGCATCCATGATTTTTCTCTCTGGTAAGTGTTCTTTCCAATTCTTCATTGCATTTTATCGCAAATATCACCGTCACATTACAATACCATATCTTTTGATCTATGTTGGATGCTTCTTATCAATTTCAACTAGATATTTTGTGAGATCTCATTATGAAAGTCTTTTCCATCGATCACCATGGTGCGGTGGGCGTTCTTACTTAAGGTATTGGGTTTCCACTATTCCACCAACCTCGGGTATTTATATTATGATCAATCATAATCTGCGGGGATTTTATTTTAGGTCCTCCATCGATGTTACTAGGTTTCATTGCTTTTGGATTCCATTGAAGGCATGTGCGACCAGAGATTTGAGGTAGTGGTTCCATCACTAGCATATAATAATAAACTTATTTTTTATTTATAAACTAGTTTATGAAATCGAAGTAATTGTTTGTGTGTGTTGAAAATGGTCTTTAAAAGAGAAATGTAGTTACATTAGTTTTTGATAAATGGATTTTGAAATAATCTTCAATGGTTTCAAAATCATTGAAATTATTTTGTGAAATTGAGCACATGGGTTACCTTGGGAACATTAGTGGAAGGTTTTTCTTGAGGCCATTGTTTATTGTATTATTATTATCAAGGAGGTTTGTACAGAGGATTCCATTGTTTACTAGGCATGTTGATCTAAGGGACCGATATTGACATTTTTTATGGTTTACTCATGGTGTATTCCTCTGCTTCCTAGGAATGTGTTCTAGGATCATATTTGTGCACATGATTATAGTGTTATGACTAGTATGTGGCCCATACGTGTAGTATTTGTTGTTGTTGTGATACTTGTTCTTATGTTTTTTTCTTGGATATCTGGGTTATACTTGTTATGCATGTTTTTTCTTGTGAAAAATGATATAAAAATTGTGCATTGTAATTTTGTAGATATGACTTTGTTTTTAATTATTAAAAAATGAGAAATGATTACTATGTTTTCTATAAAACTGCTTTACTGGATATCATGACATGGTTTGTTAAAATGAGAACCTATGATTTTTTATACAGAGACTTGTTATGGAACACTTGGGTGGGATCCTACAAAGCGTATTATCTCACACCATGCACACTTATTTGGTGGTGTATATATATTTATTTGTCTTCTAATGCATGGAATGGCAAGGAAATGTAGTTAGGTGGTGAGGTTTGTGAAATCTTGGATGGGTAGTTGGTGGGGATATGGAGGAAGATTTTACACACCATCCCATGTAGTAGATATTGGTTTCAGTCATTTTCATTTGGACTTTTCTTTTGCTATTTTAGCTATAGTTTCAGTTTCTCTATTTCCACTATTTTTTTATGTTATGCAATATTTTTTTCATTAGTTTCTCTCTTTCAAAATATATTTATCCCATGTCGTTTTTCAAGTTGGTAGAAATCATGCCGTTGAGTTTTTGTTTGATTCCTGAGTGATTTTTACCTTCTAGTAGGGATCATGAAAGCCCTCAGGGTATGAGACTGATTGGGACAGGTTTCGGGTTTGAGGGAAGCCTGGTTCAATTCGTTACATACACCTAGTAGTGGTAAACAAGGTGTGCGATAAGGTCTATTAGCATGCATCGAGTGAAGATGGATTCAATTTCAATGAACCATATTCATATTTATTACCCCTAGGTACAAATATAATACATCTATATCTACTTGTTGTATCCATACATGGTGTAATTTCATATAAATGAGTCAGTATATCATTTAGAAACATTCCAAGATATTCTCTTATACATAGACTTATCCTCATGGTTCTATGTAATGTTTTATCAGACTTGTTTATAAAGGATTAACTAATCCTTACTCTAATACCAAAATTAATTACCCACACATTTCATATATAGATTTCATATCATATTTGATGAATATTAGTTACATAATATATTGATCCATTCCATAATAATTTATGTCTAGTTCCATTGGAATCCTGGATAAATAAAAAACTAGTTCATAGGTGAACTACGTCATCTCCCACAGTATTATTCATATCTGTCACCCTTATTGGTCATATCATACATAATACCATTATTTATAACATGAGGAAATTAAACATAATAAAGGGTGGACATAGATAATCATTAAGGGTAAACAAGGAAGATACAACATAATGTGAGCATGAATGTATTATAAGAATACATTAAAATATGAAAACAATATTATGGATATCCTAGATCATAAACATGAGTCACAATATAAATCATAGAGATTTTTCATATTTGAATAATATTGATGTCACATAACAAGATCCATGAGAGGAAAATATTGTTATATGATAAGGATTTGTGCCGTAAAAATAATCATTGAAAATCATTTCCATATTATTTAAGACTAAATTCCATGGATATCATAGTTTATGGGGTTCATTCCAAAAACCATAATAGTAATCACGGTTCAATCCTAATAATATCATATAGGAAAAAGTTCTTAATTGATCTGGCTTCACTCTATATTAAATTCCTATTTATCTCCCAAGATATCAATAATTACCCAATTCATTATAATATTATATATATATCACCCATCACATAATCCATTTATTTTTCTGCGACTATATCATAATAAATTAATAATATCAATAGCCATGATAGTAAACCAATTTCATAAACAATTATTATAGAATAACTTAGAGAAAAGAAACATGTTTAATAAAAAATTCATCATGTCATCATAGTATAACCCATATAAAAATGAACAGGTTTCATAAAAATCATTAAATTATAAAAATAAACCATAAAAATAAATAATAAGGATATAATTCTTGGAAAATATCCCCATTAAATCTTGAGTAATATCAAAGAACATAATCATAAAATGAAAAAGAATTTTTAAATATCACATGGGACATTTATTGGGGAAAATATCATTTTCTCTATGAAAATTACATTTTTAAAACTAAAAGATTACATAACACTAGGAAAATCATTTAAAAAAAACTATACTTGAACCATTTAATGGAAAATCTAAAAAATTTAGTGATTATGATGGGGAAAAATCCATTTTATGTTGTATATATTAACAAATTTATTCATTTCAAAAATTTGGTAAAAATTCATAAGGTATCTTGATAGGAAAATGGAATGAATATTTCTTTTAATCTATTTTGTAAAAATTTTAGACATTTTTTAAAATGGATTTAATAAATAAATATATATTAGTTAAAAAATTCATTAATAGTTTTTAGAAATCTAGAAAATTGGATAAAAAGGATTGCTAAAATAATTGGTAAATAATGTATACTTTCCTTAAAAACATTCATTTGGACTATTGAGGAAATTAATAAAGTAAAATTAAATAAAAACACGTCTTTTATGAAATAAATATAGGATATGAAAATTATTGTGTTTCTTGAGAGGTAGATCATATGACCACATCCTTGGAAAAATAGTCATAAATGGTTCCCACAATTTTAATTAGAAGAATCATAAAATACATTCATGGGTAGTATATACACCCTATAAAATAAACAATGTTTTATAAGTCACGTGTCCCATAGAAAAAATAAGGAGAAACAAATCACATACCAAATGTTTTGAATTTCATATTACATGTTCGAGACCCATGAATAATAAATATGGGTTTTTTATAAATATATTCTAGAACCATACTTATATATTTTATGACATATATTATTTTCTTAAGCTATTTTTTTGCCATATTATTAACAATTACTTATTAAAATCACATTTTTCATAATAACTAATATATTTTAATGTATTTATTTATTTCTTATTTTTAGTCAATTTATATTTATCATGGTTCCATAGTCTCAGGAATGTTAACTAGCTTACAATAATTATATTTATTTATAGTATTCCATAAAATATAGAGATAGAAAATGAATTACACTATTCATATAGATGCTAGGTCGTACGTATGCACGAAGAATGTTTCCATTTTCACTAAGAAAATGAAGGATGAAAAATATTATATAATATATATAGTCAATTTTATATCTTACATATTACATATTTTCAATAAATTTATCATCATTATGTTCCATGTAATGATTATGTCAAAAACAAATCACCTCACTTCATGAGGTGGTAATCCTCCATACACATAATCAAGGTTATGTTATTTACAAGGAATGGTATCTGAGAATGAATATATGATATTATAATTACAGAAGAAAAAATATGTTATTTCCATCATATAGATATATATATATATATAATTTAAATATATCATTTATCCTCTCATTTGAGGAAGTGATGGAAAATAAATTGCATCAGTTCGCGGGGAGGTAGGATTTGGTACACATTATCGATAGTTTCATTTACTATATGGTGGTATAGTAGATAGATATACGTTATTACATTAACATAATTAAATATCAGTATATATAAGATAGTTATTTTATTATATCAATACACTTGAATTGGTATTAAATTATGTGTAATAATATCTAAAATAAAATCCCTTGTTTAGAGAGGTTACCTGTTCTTCAGATAACCTCTTTAGGTTTCCACCCAAACCCTTAGTTATATGGTTTAATAGTCAATATAGGGACTCTATGATGTGTGTGTAAGGGGGGGGGGGGGTATTAAAGAATTTATTTGTGTTGGTATATTCTAAAAAAATTATTTGGGATTTTTGAAGAGGATAAGAGAGGGGGTTCCCTTTAATAGATATGGGAGATGACATACTTGGAGTTTTTAAAAGGAGAATAGTGAACCCACGTTTTACGCATTCAAAAAATTCAAAAAAAAAATGTCTCTTTTATGAAAATTACATAATATGAAGCCGAAATATGTCTATAAATTGAGATTCTGTCTGATTTCTAGGTCATTCTACCTCTAATCCTTTTAGTTTGACCCATAGTAAACCTGTTTTTACCATAACCATGGTAACTTGTTTTTACTATTATAACAATTCATATTGACCTAAAATTAAGTAAAATTTATTGTATATTTTTAAATATTATTATTCCAAATATGGAATCCATTTTTTTAAATTTTATATAAAGATGTGAAAAATTTTAGTTCAAAATTATGCTCGTAGACGCGATGAAAATGTAGATTTCCCAAGCGAAAATTTCCATTAGTATAAAAAAATTAATATAAAAAATAAAATTAATTATAAATACCCAAGATTTTATTATATATATCTTTATGAATTTAATTTCTTCAATGTCATTGGTTTCACACAAAATCCATCTTAATAGAATAATGATATAAATTTAAATAACATTTTTTTAAAATGACCATTATAAACAAGCCATTAAATTGGAAGGAATGAATAATAATGATAAAATTTATATATTATATATTTAGTCTAAATTTTTTATAGTCATCCAAATTTTTCAATAGGTATAATATAATTAAAAATCTAATTTTACAAATAAAAATGCTATATTGTTTATAAACACAATATTTCTTCCTTTTAATGGTGAACATGTTTTAAATATATTTTTTGATAATTTTGTGAATTATATTTGATAATATAAATTTTATTATTGGGATCATAATATAAATATTTACTTTGGTTATGTTTTTGGTAATTTATTTACATGTTTTAATTGTGATGAATAGTAATGTGACCATTGGAATAATAATGTGACCGTTAGGAATATTAATGTGGCCATTAGAACAATAACTTCAATAATGAAAGTATAAATAAAATTTAGGAATATTCTAAAAAGTAATATGATTTATTTGTGATATATAAACCCTCTCTTTTTATACGTTATCATTACAAAATATTTGTGGAATTATTAAAAAATTAAATAATTGGACGCCCAAATATCGTATTAGATTAGTTCCTTTGGAAACACATAAACATAAAAACTAGTACATGTGAGAGATACATTATATCCCACTAGGTTTTCCACGACTAACACCACTTGAAGGCATATCATAGAAGAAATATATCTTTATTACACAGGGAGGGAATCATGAAAAATGGGTTATCTCAAATGCTTTGTAATTTTAAAAAAGGGAGACATGTAACCATAAGAATGATCATAGGTGAATGATAACATTATAATAACATTAGGAGATCAAACCATGCATATCAATTATCAGCAAAATGGTTCATGTAAAAAAATTGGTAGTTCATAAGACATTAATATTAACTAAATAAAGAGCATAATAAATCGAATAATAATATAGGAATAAGACATGGAATTTTTGAAAATACATAAGTGTGTAAAATGATTACCAAAAAGCATGAGAATTTCTACCACGACCATATTAGTAGCATTGGTTCACTCCCCATACTATCTAGTTAGTGATGGTCTACTCCTATGGCCATATTAGTAAAATGAATTCACACCTCATACCATCTTGGTAGTCATGTTTCACTCAAATGGCTATATTGATAGTCAATATCCACTGCCAATACCATCTTAGACTATTCATGAGATATAAATCATTACCCAATGCACTGGAGGGAGATATAAGTTCTACCATGATCATAGTGAAACCATACATACATGTCCAACAAGATCATTAAAAATAATATCATAACCAATGATGTGAAATGGGTATTGAAAACATGTAATCATATCGTAACATCTGAAATGATATATAGGTTTCATAATAATTTCATCAAAATAATAATCCATGAAATGAATCGGGTTCCAAAAGCATATATCCCATGGAAGAGAAATAAACACTATAAATATCATTCCATCAGAACATAAAAAATTCATATATAGATTATGAATGTAAAAATTAAATCTCACCCATATAATGTCATTCATAAAACCAATTTATGTAATCTTATATGTTAAATAATTTTTACATATCTTTTTAAAAACATTTCTTCTGGAAAATATAATTTATTCATTTAAAAATTATTTTTAAAACATAAAACTTTTTGAAAAAAACTTTCTCTGAAAAAATATTCCAAAAACATATAGAATAATAATAATAAACCAAAATATATTTTTAATATAGTTATTCCAAAAACAATTAAAAACATTTTTGAAAACAAGGTTTTCGAAATAAAACATATATCTCCCTGAAGAGAAATATTGTCAGATTTTATCTTAAAATAAATTTCATAATCATTTTAACTTACAATGAGTGTAAAAATGGTACTCATATGTGTATATATCTAGAATTAACATAGGTGAATAAAAATCATGATATTTATTCAGATGTGGGTCAGAAGATTCCCTCATATCACGCATAATCATAAAAAATCCTAATAAGCGCTGAGCTTGTTTCGATAAATTCTTACCACATGATGACTTGGGATCATATTATTCATTGAAAAAATTTGAATTTAATTAATATAAAATTATAATAAGGATATTAATTATATAACATGTAAAATCGACGTATATACACCTCAAAAAACAATGTAGTTCAATAACAAAATATGTGTCTCTAAGAAGGAAAAATTGATAGAAAACTGTCCTACCGATTTGGTAACTATTGAATCAAAAACCTCAAGAATGAAATATCATTGAATTGATATGTATATATCCATAAATTAAAGTAATGATAATCATATAAGATATTCATATTAATTATATACACTACATGAAATAAAAGAGTGGTGATCATGGCATGTATCTCAAATATAAAAAAAGTTGGATGAAATTCCCTTACCTTTTTTCTTAAATATAATCGTACTCATTCAAACCTCCTGTATAATAAATATAAATTTATTATAAATCGAAAAAATTACCATACCATTATATATATTACCATATATAGTTTGAGATAGTTTTATATTACCCTCTTGATAATAATTATATGATAATGTTTGACTTCAGGTAATATCCTTTTTGTGAATTGCATGTGTCTTAGTTTATTATATCGTTGGTCCTTACACATATATCATGAAATAAAAAATATAAAAAATGATATAAATATAATTTAAATTCATTATATTTTTATTAAAATAATTTATATAATATAGACGTATGAAAATAGATGACACTGTTCAAGGAGAGGGTAGGTCGTACATACGCATGAACGCTGCTTCTGTTTTATTTATGTATTAAAAGGAAAGAATTTAAGGAAATATATGTATATATGTGGATAATATAATTTTTGTGTAATTATTATTTCTTATATATCATATACTTTCATAAAACACAACCATAATATATTACAAGTATGGTGTGAAAAAAACACCGCTATGAGAGGCAGTAGTCAACACATTCTCAAACGAAATTATCATATTTACACCAAATATAATGTATAAATATATGTGTTGTAAAAGGACTAAATAAGCATAAATAAATAATTAATATAATATATATAATATATAAAAATATTTTCCATCATAATTTCCACCATGATAGGCGGTAAAGGAAAAATGAACAATCATCGTTTTCTAAGGAGGTAGTTCGCCGTACACATAATCAGTATGTTCCTTACCCATTAGATGGAAGTGTGTGTTATAGTGGGTAAAAACCATAGAATAAAAATATCAATATATTTATTATACTATATTTTTCTATATTAATGAAATAAGTAGACTTGTGGGGGTTGAGAAAGAAAATTAAAGAAATGAGTTTGAGGTTGGGTGTTACCTCTTAATTGGGTAGATCCTTCTGAGATTGCACAAAAGGGTTTCATTGGAAGGATTGAATAAAAAATTGAGGCTTAAAGGTGTAATTTAGAAATTTTTAAAATATTATTGGGAATATTTTTGCTGAAAGAATGTGGTTTGAGTGGTGTGAGGAAGGTGTAGAGTTCATTCCATTTTATAGTAGAGGGGGATTGATACTCATGTAAATACTTAAAGGTACTCACTGATGGGAGGTCTATTTTATATAATGTGACTAAAAAAATGGATAAATAGTTTATTAACATCAATTTATGGTCTAAAAAAATAAAAACACATAAAAATATTTCCATTTTAATAATTTGGATCCTTAACATCAATGATTCCACAATTTTTTTATTTCGATTGTTTATTTAAGAATCTCGTTTTATGACATATGTAATATTAATATAATGATAAAATTATAGTGATATTTATTATAAAATATAAATCCATTTAATTATAATTATTATACCTAATATTTAAAATAAAAATGTTTATTTTTTGGAAATTAATTTTTCAAACATGTGCATGTGACGTGAAAAACAGTTCATAAACTCGCACCATGCTAACAATATTTTTACAATATATTTGTCAACATGAGAATTATAGAAGATCAAATAGTCCACCAGTATACCATATTTAATTTTTTTACACTTAAAAACGACTTGGAAATATATATTTTTTATTAATTTTAATCATTTAATAAAATATCATTTATTTTATAATAACAATAATGTCAATTTTGACATTAATTATTAAATTTTAATTATAAAATATCAAACTAATACTTGATTTAGAATATATTAAGCCTAAAATGTTTAATGTGATATTTAAATCTTAAAAAATATTTAATTTTAAAAATTCAGTCAATTCACCTCAATTTTAATTTTATTCATGTCATTTATTTTATTTGAATACTATGTAAATTTTCACTATGTTGGTGTTTCTTAATAATTTTAAGTAACTATATAATCCCTAAAAATTATTGATCAATTATTATGATAAAATAACCCATGTATATTTTAAAACAATTTGTATAACAACATTTATGAAGTATTTGACATACCTAAATGTTTTATAAATGACAAAGGTAAAGAAATATCAAATTTTTTCTTTTTTCTTTACATAACGTTTTATACAATGAAATTAAATTTAATAATATCCATATAACCCATAATGTTTGATAAAAGAGGAAATATGGTATAATTGTTGTTAGAAAATGGATTTTGGATAAGTGTACATGTAATTTTGGTCATTCATATTTTGGTTTAGTCCCTTATTAAGCATAATTTTTCGTTAATCACCATAGTTAATTTTAATTACTCTCACTAATATTTTTGGTCAAAAATTATATTGATCTGAATAAAAAAAATATTGTACCTATTTAAATAGTTAATGTCTATCTTTAAAAATTAAAATAAAAAAATTGGGAAAATTATGATTAACGCTATTCCTATAGATATAGAGAGAAATCATGGTTTTAATGTAAAAACTTTAAAAAGGTAAATTATTTTTTAGATATAAATTAAATATGAAAATGATTCAAATTATCTAAATTGGATTTACATATTAATAATTTACCTATTTTGACTTTAAAAACCAATTTTAAATATAATTGAACATAAATCATTATTTAAATGAGATGCCTGTTTTAATCAAAATTGTATTATTTTTTACAATTCCCCCAAAAATGAAGTTTCTCATAAACTTACCAATTATTAAACTTAATATAATTTCAACATTTTGATATAAATATTTATGTTCATTTTTAAAATTCCATTTTTATTCATTTCTAAAATTTATTTTATTATTGTTCATAAAAGGACATAAAAACAGTTTGTCTAAGAAAATATTATTTTGAAAAATATAAATACATTACAAAAAATTAAATATTTAATTATCAATATGTTTTATTTTTGTGAGACCATTATAAAAATACATCAAAACTAGTTATTTCTTTATATATTAATACTGTCACTGTCTAGGTTATAATTATAACATTTAAATAATTGTAATAATGAAATGAGTTTTTGTGGTAACTCAATATCACATGTAACGTACACCACATCAATGTTGGGTGTAGAACAATCCATATAGGTTCCATGTGAAAGGAATACTTGAATTAGTTCAATGAAATACATCATTGAATATTATTTCATTTGAAATAATGGTCCATAAAAACACGAGGAGTTACATTATAACACCCTAAAAATGAATTTTACCCTCGAAATTTGTATTGGTTATCGAATATTTAATACTTGAAATTTACTTTAATAAAAACTAAAACTATAGAAATGATTAAAAATAAATCCTTTCAAAAGGGATATTTTGGGACATTATTTTCACCCAACGTAACACATATATAGTAGAACATAGGTGGGATGTGAAAACATAATCTTGGAGGAAAAGCGTAAATATTTATATGGAGTGATGGAGGTCATCAATCACAAACAAGTGAATTA
Organism: Viscum album; assembly: GCA_963277665.1. Lineage (NCBI taxonomy): Eukaryota > Viridiplantae > Streptophyta > Magnoliopsida > Santalales > Viscaceae > Viscum > Viscum album. Next base: position 352,138,300 of record OY728140.1, read on the forward strand.
GAAATGAAATGTTGAGGGAATAAAATTCAAAAATTTATTCTGATTTAAAAGGGAATCAGAAAAATAAAAAATTAAGTTGTTGTAATTTTTTTTCTATATCATTATCCTAAATAATATTTATGATAAGATATACTTTCATGATTTCAAGAAAACATCACCCATTGTTTTTCCTTGATCAACATAATATCTTTGTCAAAAAAAGGATTATTAATTTTTCACACTTGAAGCAACAAAATATCAGGAGATCCATTATATTCCATCCCAGATTTCATAAATTATTATCAAAACAAAGTTGTTAGAAAAAATTATCTAATAATCATAAACCATCATTTGTGGAGATAATACATTAGTATCAAAGGCATCATTTGAGGATTAACTTAATCATTCAATAAATTATTAACCTTATAACCCTTAAAAATATGAAAATCAAAAACATTAAAAATAATTTCATGTAATTAGATTAAAATTGATCCCTAATTAATCCCAAAGTACCACTTGTTTGTCAAATTAGAAACCTCTGAATACCCTTATCATATATTCCCATGAAACATTGTAATAACCTAAATTTCGATATCTAATTTTGGAAAAAATTGATTCATCATTTTTCAAATTATTAATGGATACATTCATTAAATCCAAGAATTTGTAAACATTATACTTGATGACCTGGACCACTTTTTAAATAATCACTTCTAGGGTAATTTGTACTATCCAATATACTTATTTATAACGAACATGTCGTTATCCAAAAACTGTTATCTCAAAATTACACATTAATTATGGGTTACCTACCCCTAATCAAAATATAACCATTCCATGAAATAAACTTTATATTTCTTCATCTCCATTCAACATTTCCTTTTCAATCCTTAATGAAAAATTATACTAAAAATACATTTATTTTTACTGATTAATAGTACTTAATATTTGAATTCCAAATCCTAAATACATTATTCATAAAACATTATTCTAATACCATTACATGGTCTTCATAAAAAAATTCCCCAATAAAAATTTCCTAGAATTTGAAATATAAATCAGGTTTTACGGTTCCTCAACCTTAATCTATTCTTTCTTGTTAGGTAAACAAAAATCTAAGAACATCACTTTACATTCACATGTCATTTTTAGTCACATCATTTTCAGAACTATAACTAATAATCGTACTACCTTCCTAATTAAATTTATGATTTTTACACTTGGGAAATAAACTTTTATAATTCACACAATTTTTACACAAAAAAAATCAATTTTAACCATTTTAAATTTAGTTCTCACCATTAACTTAATCTAGAAGGTATTGGGTGAGAAGATCACATCATAGAAGAAAACAATAATATTATGAAAAATTACATAGAGGATGCAAAATCTTGACACTTATTTTTAATCGATGAAATTTTATATTCACCCTAGGTTATTCATATCTATCTTCCATTTGAATCCTTAGTGATGTTTTGAGGATAATTGTTCAATTCTCAGTGTACATCCCTTGGGAGTTCCAAACCATGCGTACCTCAAGTCCCGTTGTCATATTCCAGGTTAAGTCGTGTCAAGACCGACACACCTTGTAAGAGTTATTACACTAGGTACATCTATTATAGAGACACATCCACTATTAGTATCCATAAATGTATATATTTATAAGAAACAAATCACTATATCCATTACCAAAATTTCAGGACATTTTTTTATACTTTTCCTTATCCTTATACTTATTCTTAGACATATCCTTAGGGTTATCTCAATGATTTTATCATTTTATCTTCCAATGGATAATTAAATCATTTTTATGATAACAATAATAGTGAAACTCTCTTTTCATAGAATAATATTACACCACTTATTCATAATACTAAAAAAACTATATAAACAAACACACAAAGACCATAATAGTTTCGTGCGTTTGGAATCATAGAATCTTAAACAGTCAATCATAATCACAATATATTATTTCCCACTAGGTTATACAAGAATATATCCACTATTATAAATACCCTAGATGAAGTATATCTTCATAAACATGGGAAGGAAACATAAAAAGTGGTGAGCATAGAATCATAGTAAGGGTAAAAATAGGATACATGTATGCTTAATAACTAACATAGGGGTATGATAATGTGATAATTACATTAGAAGATAACACCCTTTAAATCAAATATCATAGACATGAATCATGACATAAGCCTTGGTAGGTCATATGAAATGAATCGTAAGTAAATAAATATCATAATCCATCAAATCATAAAAAAGGAAAAAGAATGGAAATTTAGGCAGACACAGAAGAATGTATGAATGATTTCCATATTTGTCAATTCATTACTTACAAGGATACCTTAGTATCATCAGATCACTCCCCATACCATATTTTTAGTAATGGTTCCCTACCATAACCATCATATTTACACGAGTTCACTCCTAATAAAATATTGATAGTCGTGGTTCAATCCCATGGAAATCATAATAGTCAATGTTCACTCCGAAGTCTATCTTAGTCTATCTCCTCAGATATAAATCATTACCCAATGCAATGAGGGATGATATAGTTTTCATCCATCTCATAGTGAAATCATACATAAACATTCCAAAAAATCATTAAAAATGATATCATAACCCAGGAAATTAAATTGGAATAATAATATGTTATAATATTATAAACTTTGAAAAAAGATAGAGGTTTCACAATAATTTAATCAAATGTAAAACCCGTGAAAAGAATAAAGCATCAATAGAATATAACCCGTGAAAGTGAAATGGTTATCATAAATATAATGTAACCACAACAAGAAAATATTAGGGAAATATTATGAATGGAAAAAATACATAATTTCTCTAGAATGATTTGATTAAGACTAATAGAAGTCGTCTTACATGGGAAAAAATTATAAATCTTTTGAAATAATTTATCAAGGATAATATCCTTCATTATTTGAAAAATGATTTTCCAAAATATTAAATTTAAAAAAACAATCATTTAAAAATTTCTTGGAAAATCATAAAGAAATCATTAAAAACAATTACACATTTTTAAAATCCGTTCACTTAATTTGTTTTAAACATTTTTGAAATAATCTTTTTTAAAATAATATATATTTCTGATTGAGGAGATAAATATGGTAAGAAGTTTTCATAAAAACTTTTTCAAAATTATAATAAGTAAAAAATATTGTAGAAAAGGTACTAATATAAGGATATATCATGAATAAAAATAGGATAATAAATCTCATGATTGTTCTTGAGAGATGGATCAAAATATTTTTTCAATGTAAGCATAAACACAAATAACCCTCATAAGGAATGAGATTGTTTTAATAAACTCGTACAACATGGTAACATGGGATCATACACTATAAGTATGAAAATTTAATTAAATTAATCTTAAAATATAATTTAAATAATTTATTTAATGATATAACATGTCAAATGTATTTTTGGACAGCTTAAAAAATAATATAGTGGAATAACAAAACATGTGTCTCAAATAAGAAAAATTGTGAAAAAAACTATCTTACAAAATTATTATGTATTGAAACATAAACAACATGATGGAAAAATCCTAGAATGGATATGTGAATACCCATAGAGTGAATCATCATCATCATTGAATACATTACTGTGTATTATATACACCATATAATATAAAAGATTTGTGGACATGACATGTATCTAACAGATATAAAAGTGAGATGAAATTCCCATACCTTGTGTCTTGAATCTAATTAAACTCATTAGAACATACTATATTAAAAATATATTTATATTTTAAATCTATAAAAAATTATATTTAATTCCATATATGTTTTTATTATGACTCTATATTACCTTCTTCTAAACAATTCTATGTTAATTATTAACTTCAGGTAATATTCGTTTTGTTTTTCACATGTGTCTTAATTTGTTATATCGTTGGTATTATATATACATATATATAACGATTTAAATAATTAAATAAATTATATAAATATCATTTATATTCAGTATATATGTATTATAATAATCTATAGAATATAGAAGTATGAAAATGGAATATGATGTTCATGGACACAGTAGGTCGTATGTATGCATGAATGCTACTTTCGTTTGATTGAAATATTAAAAGAAATAATGTAATGTATATATATATAAATATGAATATTTTATGTTTCTAGTATTATTATTCTTCCATATATATAATAAGATTTTAATAAAAATTTCCTTAATACATTCCATGTATGCTGTGAGTGAATCACATCACTTTGAGGGGAGGTGATCCACACTTTTGTAAGAAAAGTAATTTTATTTACACCAAATGAAAAGTATAAAGACATGATTTTTTTAAAATATTATTGAATAATAAATAAATAATAAATATATATATATAGTATAAATAGATTTTTGATTACAATGATCATTATGAGGGGCGGTAAAGGAAAAATGAATAATCATCTTTTCGTGAGGCGATAGTTTATCATACAAGTTAATATTATTATCATTACCCAATTGATGGAAGTGTGTGTTAGTATAGGTATAAGACTTATCATAAAAATATCTTTATGTTGAGTATAATGTTTTTGTTTTATAATCATGGACTAAATATAGTTCTGTTAGTGGAGAAAGAAATTAAAAGAAAAACGTTTAAGGGTGGGTGTTACCTCTAAATCGGGTAAATCCTTTTGGGTTTTGACCAAAGGGATTTAATGTAAGGAATTATTCCCAATGGTAGGATTAATTTATGAATTTAGGGATGTTGTTAAGTGGATTGGGTTTAGCTTGGCCAAACCAAAGTGGTTTTATTGGCGTGAGGATGGGGTAGAGTGCTTGCCTTTTATAGAGGTGGGGGAGTGGAACTCTTGTAAATGCCAAAAGGAACTTAATATTGGGAGGTCTCTTAATCATAATGTGACTCAAAAATAGAAAAATAATGTATAAATGTTAATTTATTGTCGAAAAAATATACAATACAAAAAATATTTTCATTTTAAAAGTTTTCTTCCTTAACTTCTAGGATTCCTTAATTTTATTATTTAGGTTATTATTGAAGAATCTGGTTTTGAAACCTAAGTAATATATGCATTAAGATTAAAAAATTAGATATTTATTATAAAATTGAGAACCAATAAATTATAAAAATTTCACTTAATTTATAGAATAAAATCTCACGTGTTATGAAAATTAATTTCTTAGACAAATGCATGTAACGCACAAAAGATTACTTAAACAGGGACCGTGTGAACAATTTGTTTTGCAGTCTATAGGTAAATATGTTACTTATAAAATATTTATTGGACCATTATTAGAATATATTTAATATGTTTTAACAATTAAAAATAATGTGGCACAATAAATTATTTTTTTAAATTTTGAATCATTTAATAAGATATCATTTACTATAAAATAACAATAATTTTAATTTTGAAATTATGAATTTAATTTAAATTCCAAATTAATAATAATAATATTTTAACTAAAATATATTAATTTAAAATATTTATAACAATATGTATGCATCATTAAATATAATTAAATAAAATAATTTAGCAAATTCACTTTAATTTTAATTTTATTATTATTTTTTGTTAATTATAAACTAAATAATCACTACGATTGTGTTTCTTATTAAATTTTTTTAACTAAATAATATCTAAAAATAATTGATAAATTATAATGATAACAATTACCCATTAATATTTCCAAAGGATATGTATAATAGAATATTTGATTTTTTAAATATCTAAATGATTTATAAATATTACATGTAAGGAATGTTCCCTTTTTGAATTTATTTATTACATAACCTTTTATATAGGAAAGATCCATTTAATAATAACACAATAACCCATAAATTTAGATTTAATAGGTTATATTGTCAATTTATTAGAATAAAATTACTTTTGGACAAGTGTACATGTCATTTTGGTCATTAGTATTATTTTTAGTCCCATATTAATCCTAATTTTAATTCATTCACTGTAATTAATTTTAATCACCGTCAATAATATTTTTGGACAAAAATTATATTGATCTTATTAGAAAAATAATGTCATAATTATTACAATTGAGTATGGCCCTTTTCAAAATTTAAATCGCTGAATTGGGAAAATTATGATTAACACTAATCCCACATATGTGGCAAGAAAACATGTATTTAAAGAAAAAACATTCAAAAAAATTATAAATAATTTAAATATAAAAATGATTCCAATGAAAAAAATTGGATTAATATATGAATTATTTTTATATTTTGAAATTAATAAAAAAATTAATATATATTTCAACACTAATAATTATATAAACGAAAAGTCTATTTTAAACTAAATTGAATTAATTATTACTATTCATGAAAAAATGATGTTACTCATAAAAATAAAAAAAATTCTCCCTAATATAATATAAACACATTAAATTAAAAATTAATGTTCATTTTATAAAATTTAACTTCTATTAGTGTGTAAAATTAATTTTACCCTTGTTCACCGAAGGACATAGAAAAAAGTTTCATTGAGAAAATATTATTTTTTAACTTACAAAAACATTACAAAAAATTATAAATTTCATTATCAATATGTTTTATTTATGTGGAACCCTTAAAAATAATATATTTAATGTAGTTCATACTATTAATATTTCTAATTTTAATCACTCAGAAAAAATAATCTCATTTAGATAATTATAAGAAGAAAATGATGTTTCATAGTAACTAAGACTTGCATATAATAGATGTAAAGTTGATGTTGTGTGTGAAGAAATACAAGTCGGTTATGTGTGAAAAACATATTTGAATTAGTGTAATTAAATCAATAAGTTAAAATTATTTCATTTGAAAAAAAATTATTTTAATTTTATAATTAATATACTGATTTAAAAATATATTTTTTCTAAAATTTATTCAGAAATTAAGATTTTTTGTAAGGATTTTAAGATAATTTTATGAGACCATAATTAATTTTTTAATCTTTGATAAAAACTAGTATTAATTTTAAAATTTATAATATCCATGTATATGATGAATTTAATTAAAAATTAAATTTATCATATTTCGAAAAAACTTTTCACAAAATGGAGTTAATTTTCGAATTCTATATGTTGAAAATTTTGAATGGAAATTTTATTATATTTTTCTGAAATACTTGAATTTGGATGAATATTAAAATGAAATAATTTAATGTATAAATACATTATAAGATTAATACACCATTCCATGAGTCATGGCTGATTCAATAACCATAATATCAAACACACATTAATTAGTTTATTATATTTGGTGATATTTTTCAATCAATTCATATTATTTTGGGAAAATGATAAAATTATGAATAAAATAATGAAAAAACATGCCTCTCCACCACTATAAATACCATCCTATTAGACCCTCCCGGATATTGTAGTTTTCATAATCACAAATAATTTCAACATAATTATTCTACCATTTCATTAACTTTTAATATCTCTCTGTAAATCAATTATGTCATACAAGAACATATACTTTAATAAGTAAAATTTATTATATTCATAAATAAGTATGTTTAAAAATGTATTTACACATAAAATTTTGCATAACACTTAGTTTGGTAAGACAGACAGTTCGACACACTGAATTTTGACACACTGAATTCAACACACCGAAGTTCGACAGACCGAAGTTGGCACACCGAAGATCAACAGACCAAAGTCGTCACACCAATGTTCGACACACCGAAGTCGACACACCGATGTTAGACAGACCGAAGTTGACACACCGAAGTTCGACAGACCGAAGACGACACACCGAAGTTTGACACATCGAAGTCGACACACCGAAGATTGACATACCGAAGTCGACACACCGAAGTTCGACAGACCGAAGTCGACACACCGAATTTTGACAGACCGAAGTCAACACACTGAAGATGACATACCGATGTTATCAAACCGATGATGACTTCCTGATTGTTATAAATAACTGTTTTGAGTTTATTAATTCAAATTTATTTCTAGCGGTCATATTTAGAGAAATTAATGTTTCTGAAATTTTTTTTTAATGATCTATAGGAAAATCTGTAGACAGTACGAGGTACATTCACGTGCAAAGATTTTCACACCTAGAGGATCCTGGAGTATAAAAGGACTTCATCTTTCACATTAAAAAGAAAACCACTTTCATGCTGAGACACAGACTGTGGGAATATGAAAATAGAGAAACTAAGCGCTTGAGATTACAAGAAGATTGTAGCAATAAACTTTCTCCAAAGAGGTTCAGTATACATCGAGACCTTGAAGAGATGAACCTTTTCACTCCTCGAAGCTGGATTACAGAAACTGTGATACTCTATTCCGAAGACAACATCCAGAAGAGGTCTCAAATAACATTTTCTCAACATCCATTGAGTCCAGAGAATTACTTCACAACACACAAAGAATTCTTTACTCTATTCTCTTCATCAACTCTTTTGTGTTTTAGTTTCACTTATTGAGTAGTATGTATATTTGTTCGAATCACACACACTGTCTCCTAAGAATAACTGGAGGATATCAAACTATCCTCATACTCAATCACATTTTATGTTTGTATCCCACGTAGAACTATGGAAGAGATCATGTGTGATCTGTTAATCTTTATTTCCCATGAATAACTGTGGTAGAGGTCATGTGTGACCTTGACAGCCGGGTATGCTGTTGTGAACCCCAATCCAGGGCGTGGATCAAATGTCTATTTATCAAATAGCTTGGAGAAGGGTTATCACCAAGTGGAGAGGACTAAGTCTTTGCTTGAGACTGAACCTCTTGTTTTATCCGCTGTGTTGATTCTCTTATCATTATTATGTGATATGTATTTTCTTCATTAAGATAACATGAGATTTGGTAGTTAGTTTAGAAAGTGTTTACATTTGTTTTGAATCAGTATATTTGCTTCAAAATTTTCTTTAATATAAAGGTTAGTAAAACTGATAACTAATCAATCTTTAGATAATCAAATTGAACCTTCAATACATTTATAAATTCACTACAAACTGACTTTGTATTTGTTTTATAAGGGGGTTTTATTTTTGTAAAGAATCCTTTTAATAGAAATTTTTATAGATACTCAATTCACCCCCTATCATGAGTTATCTACTCCGACCGACATTTAGTATCAGAGGAAAATTTGAAGGTTACTGTTAGTTTTGGAATGAGTATCAATTGTGATTATAGTTCTCTTTCAAAGATCTTAAAATTTTTGTTATTTCTAAATTTTTATCTCTTTGAAATTCTTTTACAAACATTGTCATGGAAAATAGACTAAAAGTGGTTGAAACTAATAGACCACCTTTCATTAATGGAACTAACTATGCTCAGTGGAAACATAAAATTAAGACACATCTGGAAATCATGGTCTTTCAAATTTGGTCTTCTGTTGAAAGTAAATATACAATACATGAAACTGCTAGAAGCACATGGGATGAACCTACCAAATCTGCTTATAACAACAATTGTAAAGCAATGAATTCTTTGTACTGTTCCCTAGGGGATGAATAATTTAACTGTATTTCTGCTTGTAAAACTGCATATAAAATTTGTCATACTTTAGTTATCTCTCATGAGCGAGAAACTACTGTTAAAGAAATGAGATTAAACACATACATTATTAAATATGATAATTTTAAAATGAGGCATGATGAACCTATTTCTGACATGTAACTCAAGATCAATGAAATTGTTAACACTATGAGCTCGTTGGGAAAATTTCTTCCAGCAAAGGAGAAAATTATGAGACTACTCAAATGTCTGCCAGAAAGATGGAGGGGAATATCAATTTCAATAAGAGAATCATGTGATATAAGTTCACTACCTGTTAAGGAGCTAATTGGTAAGTTGATGATGTATGAAGAAGAGCTAAAGGTAAAAAAAGAAGAAGATGATGAACCTATAAAGAAGTCAGTATCATTCAATACTACTACCTCAAAGAGCAAGGACAAGGGGAAAGTTCACATACCTTTCAAAAGCTTAACGTTTGAAGATTCAGATTCAGATAGTGATGAAGAGATGCCTCAGATAGCTAGGAGATTTAATAAATTCAATAGGAAGAACAAATTTTTCAAAAAATAATATTTCAAGGGTATGTATTACCAATGAGGTAATTGGAAGAAAGATTGGAAGAAAGCTGATAAAAATGATGAGATAGTCTGTTATGAATGTAAAAGGAAAGGACGTGTTAAGGCTGACTGTCCAAAAGTGATGTTTAGGAAGAAATATGATCATAATGACAAAAAATATAAGAAATCTATGAAGCCAACATGGAGTGATATAGAAGATCGTAAAAGTGAGTCTTAGGCTTCTGATTCTGAAAAGAATCATGCCAACATGTGTTTCATGACTGAAACATCTGAGGTAACTGTCTCCCCTATGCTGAATGATTACTATTCTGGGTGTTAAAATAATGATGATAATATGTCTAAAGAGGAATTATTTGAAGATTGTAATATGTTAGATGATACTTGTAATGAGCTGAAAGATAAGTACAAATCATTAAAAAACAATATGCCTTGACTAGTACTGTTAAATCCGATCTTAGTATAGAAAAGGAAAAGAATAGTCAACTATTAAGGGAGAATACTAAACTTAAATTGTCCAATAAGAAACCTAGAAAAGACATAGATAATTTCACAAATGGAAAGAATACACTAACTCAAATTCCTAGAAAACAAGTTAATCAAAATATACAGCTGGTATATGATATCAACCAGGTCAAAGGAATTTATCTAAATCGCATTTTATATCCAAATCTGGAAAATCTGCTACTATTTTCAGAAAATAGAATTGTACTGCAAGTTCCAGTCCCTCAAATTATTTTTCAGTATCTAATTCCACAGGACCAAATAATGTGAATTTTTCAAATACTCTATATTCTGAATTCAGGAAACCCATAATACATTTATGGGCACCTAAATATTTTATTACTAATGTTTTTGGACCCATAAAAATATGGGTACCAAAATCCTTTCTTGGTGAAACTATTTTGTAGGTGAACTGCCTAAAGTGTTCCTATAAAACGATGTGTGATAAAACACTATTTTATTGAATATTTTATTGATAATAAATTAAATATTTTCCTCACATTGTGTTAAATATGTTTATTTATAAAATATTTGGGATTTGATCATTCATTTGAAAATTTGGTGAAAATTCCAGTTTTACCCTTAATAGTGCATTGTAGTATTTCGAAGATAAATATTTTTATATTTATTATTTGAATTGGAAATTTTGTAAAAGTGTTCCTAACTTCATTTTATATAACTTTCATGCAGGACACTAGAGCTAAAGAGTGCATTTGGATGGAGTAAATGATCAATTAATCCAATGGTGGGCTGGACTCGGCAGAATAGACATAGGTTCTGTATTTGGGCCATATCGTCTACATACGGGCTTGGATTGAGCCCAACCTTTGAGGAAAGCTCGGGGACATGATTTTCCACAAATCATCCTTATGGAAGGCCGGTCAATTCACGTGTTTTAGAGGTCAAATGGGCGGTGCAAGTTGAAATAAAATATTTGGCCGAGTTTTTCATTTCACACTTAAAAAGTTATGTATCCCTAGCCCTCACAAACTCTATTTAAAGGGGGTTTTAACTCTTTGAGAGGGCTGGTCGAGGCTTTGGGAAGGTGTGGCCGAAAGGGTGTCTCTTGGGAGCCCCTCACAACTCTTGGAGGAAGTAATCCTTTGTGCAAACCTCTCTTCCAAAAAGGCTCTCCTCTCTCACCTCTTCTTTGTATTTCTTTTCTTTCATGTTTGTTTCTTGAATTTTTCTTCAAATAATATTCTGTGTTCATCCATCTTCTTCTTATCTTAATCTTATTAATTGGGTTGGAATCAAGAGTGGAGACAAGATTGGGTTCTACCCTTTCAATCCGTTTCTTATGCAAAACGTCTCCACGATGACTACACCACCCATGGAAGAGTAGTTCGTTTTAGTAATCGATCGACCTCTATCCTTCTTCATTCATTTATTTTGAATCAATGAGATACTGTAATTCACATATTATGATCTATTAATTTAGTTTTTAATTTAAATTAAACTAAGCAAGCAATTGAATAGTTAACACAAAACACGCGAGGTCGGGAATTGTGTGAACTGTGAGAGCGCAACCTTAACCGGTAATTCAAAAACCACATGGGATCAATTTGTAGAGTTCAAATATAATCCCTAAACTCAATTAATCCTCATTTTCAGAGTGGTTATGTGCCTTAATTTACCACTGACCATAAGCTAATTTTAGAACATCAATCAAAGCAGGGTGTTGCGATTGCATGTTCCGAAGTTAGCCTAAGGTTAAAATTCACTTCAATCTTCGTGGTAAAGTTAATTCTCGTAGGGTTCGGGATTTAACAAATTAAGGGATCATAATTAAGTGAATATTAGTTTAAATTATAATGATTAATAAATGATTGAAGAGGTAGAGTTAGATCGATTACGTCTTTTAAATATTGTCTAAACAAACATCTTTTTGTTGTGTCATTTTAATCAAACTTCATTTCAAAACTAAAAACAAAAAAAATACAATCTTCTTCCAGCAAACATCTTCTAGATTCATGAACTATAAACAAACACCCCCATCCTTTCAAGTAGTGTTTTTATTCTCTTTTATTTTACTTCTAGAATACCTCTAAAAATTGATTTAATTCACTTCCTCTTTTGAGAGACGACCTTGGTCAGCCACTATGCTGCACCTAAGTACCCCAAAATCATACTAATCATTTGAGGGCGCCCACGACAGCGCTCTTTCAAATTGGCGTCGTTGCCGGGGAGGCAAGTAATTATTTCAACCAATTAGAGGTATTTATTTTATTTTAAATTTTATTCTCTTCCTCTCTTCTTTCTTTCTTCTTTACCCAATCTGAATTTTCTTCTTCTTCTTTTATTTTCTTCTACTTCTTTTTGGACCATCAACTCAAACTTTTCATTTTTATTTTACTATGGTCCACTTTCTTTCTTTTCATTTTTATTTGATCTATGACACGAACTAATCCCAAAGATCTCTTAGATCTTGACCCTGAGATTGAACGTAGCCTTAGGGCACGAATCAGACATTCTCAATCTACGGGAAGTTTCAATATTCAACCAGTTGGTGAATTCCTCTCTTCTGGAAACATTGAAATTGGAAGCAATTCAAATTCAAACATAAAAGAGGAACCAATGGCTGGAAACAATGGAAATTAACTTAATAGACCCATTCGAGAATTGGCTGCACCTGATATTAACTATCAACCAAATTGTATTGCATACCCAAATCTCGAATCGGACTTTGAACTAAAATCTGGGTTAATTCACTTACTTCCAAAGTTTCATGGCCTCTCTGGTGAGGATCCAAATAAACATTTGAATGAATTTAATGTGGTTTGCTCAACCCTTAAACCAAGAAATGTTTCTGAAGATAAAATCAAATTAAGAGCATTCCCATTCTCACTTGATGGAGCTGCAAAAGACTGGATGTATTATTTACAACCCGAAGATGTAACTTGTTGGAACGATTTGAAACGTCTTTTCTTGCAGAGATTTTTTCCAGCATCAAGGACCACATACATTCATAAGGAGATCTCGGGGATCAAGCAAGCACAAGGGGAGTCAATGTATGAGTATTGGGAGAGATTCAAGAAGTTGTGTGCAAGCTGTCCGCATCACCAAATCAGTGATCAACTCCTCATCCAATACTTCTACGAAGGACTCACACCTATGGAGAGAAGCATGGTGGATGCTGCGGCTGGAGGAGCATTGGTGGACAAGACACCAGTAGCTGCACGTGCGTTGATCGACAAGATGACCCAAAACTCCCAACAATTTGGTGATAGAGGTACACCACATGTTCGAGGAGTACATCAAGTAAGTCCTTATTCTCTTGAAAGTCATTTGATTAATACTAAGTTAGAATAATTGACAACTATGGTGAGGCAGATTTCATTGGCACAAAAGACATCTCTAACCCCTCCTTCAAGGCCTTGTGGTATTTGCACTGAGACAAGCCACCCAACTGACTGTTGCCCACAACTCCAAGAAACAGAAGATTGTGCAGCAGTGTTCCCTGGGAGACCATTTCAGCAGCAACAACAACAACCATATCCCCAAAAGAAGTTTGATCCAACATACAACCAAGGGTGGAAAGATCTAGCGGACATGAGGTATGGCTCTGGACAACAATAAAGGCCCCCTTTTCAACCAAACTTCCAGCAGCCTCCACCTTACCAACAGGGTTTCCAACAACCCCAAAGGAGATTCGAAGCTCAAAAATCAACGAGTCAGCAACAAGGGAATATCCAACACAAGGTAGACTCTAACACTGATGATCTTTTGGAACAAATTGTTCTTAATCAACAGAATGAGCTGAAGAGTCAAGGTTCGGAGTTGAGGGAGTTGAAGACACAAATGAGCCAGATTGCCACCGCCCTCAACGAACTGGTAAGTAAGAACTCTGGAGCCCTTCCTTCCCAACCTACTCCCAATCCCAAGGGGAATGTCAGTGCCATCACATTGAGAAGTGGGAAGAAAACAGTTGATACATCTTCACCTACCATTCCACCGGGATTCACCTCAACTTCAGAGAAGCCGCATTCCATACCAACTGATGAGCAATCCAAGGAGAAAGATGAAGGTAAGAAAAATATTGATGATGTTCCTTCTAAACCTCTTCCTTTTCCAAACAGGGTTGTTCAAACCAAGAAGATGGCTGAAGAAGCAATGCAAAAGGAGGTTTTGGACACATTTAAGCGTGTGGAGATCAACATTCCTCTACTTGAAGCCATTAAGCAAATCCCAAGGTATTCCAAATTCTTAAAAGAACTCTGCACCAATCGAAGAGGGCTCAAGGGGAATGAGAGGATCAACCTTGGAAGGAATGTATCGGTACTCATTACACCAACTCTAGCAATGCCAACAAAGTGCAAGGATCCTGGGACATTCACCATCCCATGTACCATAGGGGAGTTGCACTTCTCTGATGCTCTTTGTGATTTAGGAGCTTCAATAAATGTGATGCCTCACTCTGTATTCTCTTCCTTACAGGTTGGTGAGTTGAAGCCAACAAGAGTAGTGGTGCAATTGGCGAATAGAGCTACGGCATATCCAGCGGGAGTTCTTGAGGATGTACTTGTCCGGGTAAGAGACATGATCTTTCCAGCAGACTTCTATGTGCTTAACATGGAGGATGATCAGGTAAGTTCTCATGCCCCCATTATCTTAGGTAGAACCTTCCTCAAAACTGCAAAAACTATCATAAATGTCAATGAGGGTACACTTTCCATGGAGTTTGGAGATGAAGTTGTGATATTTAATGTTATGGATTCCATGAAGTACCCCTTAGAGGACCATTCTGCTTTTGTTATCTCCCATTTTGAACCACCAAGTAAAAACATCATGGAATTGGATTGTCCTATGCTTAGGGAGATTATGAGTATTGGTTCTAGTTTGATGTCTAAGAATACTTCTACACCCATTTTTAAGGAACAAGACTCTCTAAGATTTGATTTTGAAATGGAATCATATTCTGATTTTGATCATGTGAACTCTGATTATGACATGGCTATTGAGTATGCTGATGGATTTGGTGCTTTATTCTCTGATTGTGATACTGATGTTCATTGTGCAGATATGTCTGTTGCATCAATTTCTCCATCCATACATCACCCACCTACATTGGAACTCAAGCCATTGTCCCAAATCTCAAATATGCATACTTGCTCAGTGGTGATAGATTACCTGTCATAATTGCTAACAATATCTCTTTTGAACATGAAGAAAAACTTTTGAATCTTTTGAGAGATAACATTAGGGCAATTGGTTGGACATTGGCAGACATATCAGGTATTAGCCCCTCCATTTGCATGCATAGGATTCTCTTGGAGGATGGGGCTAAACCGGTGAGACAGCCACAAAGGAGACTTAATCCCACCCTCCTATAAGTTGTTAAGAAAGAAGTTGAAAAATTACTTGAGGCGGGTATCATTTACCCTATTTCTGACTCACAATGGGTTAGCCCTGTTTAGGTTGTACCAAAGAAAACTGGTTTCACTGTTATAAAAAATGAAAATGATGAGTTAGTTCCTGTGAGAGTACAAAACAGTTGGCGAGTGTGTATCGATTATAGGAAACTAAATCAATCCACTCGTAAGGACCATTTCCCCCTTCCATTCATTGACCAGATGCTTGAGAGACTAGCTGGGAAGACACACTATTGTTTCTTGGATGGATTTTCTGGCTATTTTCAGGTTCCCATTGCAGCAGAGGACCAGGAGAAGACAACATTCACCTGCCCATTCGGTACCTTTGCTTACCGAAGGATTCCATTTTGACTTTGCAATGCCCCAGGTACCTTCCAGAGATGCATGGTGAGTATTTTCTCAGATTTCATTGAGACCTGCATGGAGGTATTTATGGATGATTTTACAGTTTATGGGTCCTCATTTGATGAATGTCTCTCTAGTTTGGGTGATGTTTTGCATCGTTGTATTGAGAAGAATCTGGTCTTAAATTTTGAAAAATGTCATTTCATGGTCGAAAAGGGAATTGTCTTAGGTCATATAGTCTCACAACATGGAATTGAAGTTGATAAATCTAAGGTAGACATTATTTCATCCCTCCCATATCCTACATGTGTGCGTGATGTTCGATCATTCCTTGGGCATGCTGGATTTTATCGACGCTTCATCAGAGATTTTAGTAAGATTGCTCTACCCTTATCTCGATTGCTTCAAAAAGATATTGACTTCAATTTTGATGATTCATGCAGGGTATCATTTGATGAGCTGAAGAAGTGTCTGACCAATCCACCAATCATACAGCCCCCATGGTGGGACCTTCCATTTGAGCTTATGTGTGACTCCTCCAACTTCGCGGTTGGAGCTGTCTTATCTCAGAGGGTGGAGGGACGTTCACATGTGATCGCCTATGCATCGAGGACGCTAGATTCAGCCCAATCAAACTACACTACCACAGAAAAGGAGTTTCTTGCTGTCATATTTGCTTTAGATAAATTCCGTTCATATTTATTGGGATCTAAAGTAGTTGTTTTTTCTGACCATGTAGCTTTGAGGTACCTCCTAGAGAAGCTAGATGCAAAGCCATGACTTATCCGTTGGATGCTCCTTCTTCAAGAATTTGATATTGAGATAAAGGACAAGAAGGGATCAGAGAATTTGGTGGCGGACCACATGAGTAGGCTTACTCACACACTAGAGGATGACACCTTGGATCAGGTACCACTTCGAGACACTTTCCCCGATGAGCATCTCTATACCATCTCAGGTAAGCATCCTTGGTATGCTGATTTAGTTAATTACATTATTGGATCTGAACTCCCAGTAAATTTGAAGAAGCATCAAGTCCAAAAATTAAAAAGTGAGTCTAGGTATTATGTGTGGGATGATCCTTACCTCTGGCGCATGTGTAGTGACCAAGTCATTAGGAGGTGTGTTCCCGATCATGAGTTTGAGTCTGTTTTGCATTTCTGTCATACACTTGCATGTGGTGGACACTTTGGACCCCAACGGACAGCTAGGAAAGTTTTGGACTCTGGATTATATTGACCTAGTTTATTCCATGATGCCCATGTATTTTGTAAGTTATGCACTCGTTGCCAACACACTGGGAACATTTCTAAGAGACATGAGATGCCCCAACAACCCATACTATTCTGTGAGATTTATGATGTATGGGGAATCGACTTTATGGGTCCTTTTCCTAGTTCATTTGGATTTTTGTATATTTTGGTTGCTGTTGATTATGTGAGTAAATGGGTGGAGGCCAAGGCCACCAGGACTGACGATTCTCATGTTGTTGTGGACTTTGTCAAAGCACAGATTTTTTGCAGGTTTGGAGTACCAAATGCCATCATCAGTGACCAAGGGACACACTTTTGCAATAGGAATTTTGCTTCCCTCCTTCTAAAGTATGGGGTGACACACAAAACATCAACACCATACCACCCCCAAACAAATGGCCAGGCTGAGGTTTCAAATCGTGAGTTGAAACAAATCTTGGAGAAAACCGTGCAGCCAAATAGGAAGGATTGGAGCAAGCGCTTGGATGATGAATTGTGGGCTTATAGGACAGCATACAAGACCCCCATTGGTATGTCCCCATTTCGGATTGTTTTTGGGAAAGTATGTCATCTCCCCGTGGAAGTCGAGCATCAGGCATATTGGGCTATAAAGAAATGTAACATGGATTTGGCCCAAGATGGAATTCAAAGGAAGTTGCAAATTCAAGAGCTTGAGGAGATTAGACTATCATCATACGAGAACTCAAGGCTCTACAAGGAAAGATCAAAAGCAGCTCATGACAAAATGATCCAACAAAGGGAGTTTCATGTTGGAGAGAAAGTCCTTCTCTACAGTTCACGACTGAAGTTGATGCCTGGTAAGTTGCGTTCCAGATGGTTAGGTCCTTATATTGTGTCTAATGTTTTTCCTTATGGTGCAGTGGAGATCACACAAGAGGACACTGGAAGGAGCTTTACAGTCAATGGGCAACGTTTGAAGAGATACATTGAGGGACATCCTACTGATGCAGTGGATTTTATCACACTGCATGACCCCATCATCACTTGATCACATCAGGCTGTTCCTAACCCTAAGCCTTTCACTTTTATATTATTTGTCCTATTTAAAAATTCTGCATTTCATGTGCATATATCATCTCATGGGTTCACATTGAGGACAATGCAATATTTTAAGTGTGGGGGAGGGAACCTTTTAGTTTAGTAATTTCAATTGTTTTCCTGTTTAAAAAAAACACCAAAAAAAAATTGTATGTTTTTCAAAATTTGTGTGTTTATTTTACAATTTTCTGTGTGTTTTTGAAACTTTTGAGCTAAAATGATTCTCATCACCATTTTTAAATCCATATCAATAAGTGAAACAATTTACCCCCTGAAACTAAGCTTAAATGAATGCTGAAATGACTTTGTTTCAAGTTCAAATATTTAGTAATTTCATGGAAAGTACACCGAATTTTGAATCTCATGCCACATCTCACTGTCTTTATATTTGAAATCACTTTCCTGTGAGGATTCTGAACCATTATTTTCATATTCTTTACATTCACCTCACTTCTTGAGAGAACTAAACCATACTTGATTTAACCAGAATTTGATCTATTCCTGTCAAAACTTGAGGGTTTGAGGTACTTGTGTTTAAATGATTGAGGCAATTGTTTGGTATTAAAACCCCTATTTCAAAGAATCCTTTTTTATAATGGCCTACCTTGAATATTTAATCCTTTTAGCCCTTAGAAGCCATGCACAGCCTGTTAGGTTAAGCCACATTACAAGCCAATTTTCCCTATCCAACCAACTCTTGAAGTGAAATTGCATAATTTAGTTGAGCTTAAGTGTGGGGGAAGTTGTCTTGGGTTTTGCCACCACATTCTGTGATACTTTGGGTGGAAAATTAAATTCTGAAGAGATGTGTTTGCTGCTAAAGAAAGTCATTATATTGAAAGTTGTGCCTTTTCTGGAGCTTTCATGACAAGTGAAGCTGTGCCTTTTCTGGAGCTTCTAATTGAGGTGGAAAGCTGTGCCCGTCTGGAGCTTTCAAGAAAATCATGTTTGAGAAGATTGACATTTTTTATGCTGAAATGATGAATGGTGTAAACCTTTAATGACTTTTAATGATGATGGAGCTGAATTGATACTATGGGGATTGAAGAGAAGACCATATTTAAGTGAAAATTAGATTAATGCAATTTTGCTTCAAAAGAGTCAAGCCCTCCTCATTCAGCCTCAGAGTTTTTCACATCTTAATCCTACCAACCGAAAGCCACAGAATAACCCTGAAAAGTCCTCATGATAAACATATGTCCTTAACTCACATCGGGTAGCGATGTAGGAATCTATCAAGCCTATGGTGACCCTTGTATGAGTTTGGATGAGAAAGACATTGCAAAAAAAATTGATATTTGAGTGATGAGAGAAAATTCAAGCGAGGTAAGTGTTTTGTGCATGGGTGGATAAATGAAGTGGAAATATATTGAATGATATAAATGGAGAACTTGAAATAAGGTTTTTTATGAGGCATGATATCTTTTGATTCTTGGTGTGAAATTGATTGATCTTAAGGATATGTGTTTTAAAATTGGTTTTGATTTGATATTGATGTTTACTTGATATGAGGTTTTGCCCAGGTGTGCAAAAGGGTAAGTGTGGGGGAGTTGATAAAACACTATTTTATTGAATATTTTATTTATAATAAATGAAATAATTTCATCACATTGTGTTAAATATGTTTATTTATAAAATATTTGGGATTTGATCATTCATTTGAAAATTTGGTGAAAATTCCAGTTTTACCCTTAATAGTGCATTGTAGTATTTCGAAGATAAATATTTTTATATTTATTATTTGAATTTGACATTTTGTAAAAGTGTTACTAACTTCATTTTATACAACTTTCATTCAGGACACTAGAGCTAAAGAGTGCATTTGGATGGAGTAAATGATCAATTAATCCAATGGTGGGCTGGACTCGGCAGAATAGACATAGCTTCAGTATTTGGGCTATATAGTCTACATACGGTCTTGGATTGAGCCCAAACTTTGCGGAAATCTCGGGGACATGATTGGGCACAAATCATCCTTCTGGAAGGCCGGTCAATTCACGCGTTTTGGAGGTCAAATGGGCGGTTCAAGTTGGAATAAAATATTTGGTCGAGTTTTTCATTTCACACTTAAAAAGTTATGTATCCCTAGACCTCACAAACTCTATTTAAAGGAGGTTTTAACTATTTGAGAGGGCTGGTAGAGGCTTTGGGAAGGTGTGGCCGAAATGGTGTATCTTGGGAGCCCCTAACAACTCTTAGAGGAAGTAAGCCTTTGTGCAAACCTCTCTTCCAAAAAGGCTCTCCTCTCTCACCTCTTCTTTGTATTTCTTTTCTTTCATGTTTGTTTCTTGAATTTTTCTTCAAATAATATTCTGTGTTCATCCCTCTTCTTATTATCTTAATCTTCTTAATTGGGTTGGAATCAAGAGTGGAGACAAGATTGAGTTCTACCCTTTCAATCCGTTGCTTATGCAAAACGTCTCCACGATGACTACACCACCCATGGAAGAATAGTTCTTTTTAGTAATCGATCGACCTCTATCCTTCTTCATTCATTTATTTTGAATCAATGAGCTACTGTAATTCACATATTATGATCTATTAATTGAGTTTTTAATTTAAATTAAACTAAGCAAGCAATTTAATAGTTAACACAAAACACGCGAGGTCGGGAATTGTGTGAACTGTGAGAGCGCAACCTTAACCGGTAATTCAAAAACCACATGGGATCAATTTTTAGAGTTCAAATATAATCCCTAAACTCAATTAATCCTCATTTCCAGAGTGGTTATGTGCCTTAATTTACCACTGACCATAAGCTAATTTTAGAACATCAATCAAAGCAGGGTGTTGCGATTGCATGTTCCGAAGTTAGCCTAAGGTTAAAATTCACTTCAATCTTCGTGGTAAAGTTAATTCTCGTAGGGTTCGGGATTTAACAAATTAAGGGATCATAATTAAGTGAATATTAATTTAAATGACAATGATTAATAAATGATTGAATAGGTAGAGTTAGATCAATTATGTCTTTTAAATATTGTCTAAACAAACATCTTTTTGTTGTGTCATTTTAATCATACTTCATTTCAAAACTAAAAACAAAAAAAAATACAATCTTCTTCCAGCAAACTTCTTCTAGATTCATAAACTATAAACAAACACCCCCATCCTTTCAAGTAGTGTTTTTATTCTCTTTTATTTTACTTCTAGAATACCTCTAAAAATTGTTTTAATTCACTTCCTCTTTTGAGAGACGACCTTGGTCAGCCACTCTGCTGCACCTAAGTACCCCAAAATCATACTAATCATTTGAGGACACCCACGATAGCGCTCTTTCAATGTGGTACTTCGACAGTGGATGTGCAAGGCAAGTGAAAGGGGGTTTTTTATGCTTTAAAAGTATTATCATTATCGATGGAGGACATTTCACATTCTGTGACAATGGTAATGGAAAAATCATCGGCCTAGGCCAGATTGATAACCCTAAATCTACCTCAGTTTCCAATGTATTATATGTTGATAGACTGAAGTATAACCTGCTCATCATATACCAATTCTATGATAACCTATTTAATTTTAAGTTTAAAAATGATTCATGCCATGTTTTTTATGCCAAAAATAATTTGGTATTTACTGCTTTTAGAAATGATAATGTATATCCTATAAATGAAGACACGCTAGCCTCATAGAAAGTTTCTTTTCTACATGACTTTCACAAAGAGTATTGGATCTGACATAGAATACTAGGACATTGTAATATACACTCTCTTAGGAATTTAACTAGAAAAGTCGTAGTTAGAGATTTACCCAAATTAGAGTTTCTAGACAATAAAGTATGTAATCCTTGTCAAAAAGGAAAGAAACATAAACTCTCTTTCAAACCAAAGAAATAAGTAACTACTTCTCAACATCTCAAGTTAGTTCACATGGACTTATTTGGACTATCAAGAGTTTCGAGTCTCAATGGGAAGAACTATATTTATGTTCTTGTAGATGATTTATCTAAGTATACCTGGACCTTTTCCTAGCTCATAAGATTGAAGCACGTTCTCAATTCACCATGTATGCTAGAACTGTAGAAAATCTTAGTGGACATAAGATTAAATCCTTAAGAAGTGATCATGCACGTGAGTTTGAGAATCAAGATTTTGATGTCTTTTGCTCACAAAATGGCTATAATCATAACTTCTCTACACCTAGAACACCTCAACATAATGGTGTAGTTGAAAGAAGGGATGGAACCTTGAAATAAATTGCCTAGAATACGATCAATTAATATGATCTACCCATTTATTTTTGGGCTCAAGCGGTTAATAGAACCTGCTACATAATTAACAGAGTCTTAATTATACCCCTTCTTAAGAAAACTCATTACGAGTTATGGAATAACAGGAAACCCAGTGTAGGTTATTTGAAAGTGTTTGGATATAAATTTTATATCCTGAATACTAAATATAATTTAGATAAATTTTCCATGAAAAGTGATGAAGGAATATTTCTTGGATATTCTACATCATGTAAATCATATAGAGTCTTTAACAAGAAGTCCAAATGTGTAGATGAATCTGTACACATCATGTTTGATGAAGCAGATCTACATGAGCCCATGAACCCACCGGAAAATATTAAAGAGGATATGTCCAATTTGGACATTAATGATAAAATCACAAATCATCATGTGAAGGAATCTGTGAAAACATCCAGTTCTGAAATTTCTCCTGACTTTAACCGTAGTGAACCAGATCATCCTGATCAACTTGAAATATCAAGTCCAACCTTCTCTAGAGCAACTAGAACTATTAAAAATAATCCCATAGAATATGTTGTTGGTGGTTTAGTTAGAGGAACACAAACCAAAGCATCCTTGAGAAACCAGGATGAAAATCAAGATTTCTTGTCATAGCTTGAACCTAAAAACATCAATGATGCTATTAATGATGAATTTTGGGTAATTTCCATTCAAGAAGAACTTAACCAGTTTGAAAGAAATAAAGTTTGGAAACTTGTGGTTAGACCTAAGGAAAATTTGACCATTGGAAGCAAATGGGTGTTTAGAAAGAATTTATATGAAAGTGGAAATATAGTTAGAAATAAAGCTAGACTTGTTGTACAAGTATATAATCAAGAAGAAATAATTGATTATGATGAGACCTTTGCACCAGTGTCTAGACTTGAGCCAATTAGCATTTTACTTTCCAATGTAGCACACCTGGATTTCAATCTTTATGAAATGGATGTCAAAAGTGAATTCCTAAATGGTTATATAATTGAGGATGTTTTTGTTGAACAACCCACAGGATTTACAAATCCACATTTTCAAAATCATGTGCTCAAACTATCAAAAGCTTTATTGGGTTTGAAAAAAGCTCTAAGAGCTTGGTATGAAAGATTGAGTAATTTTATAATTTCTAAAGGTTTTACAAATGGACATGTAGATCCCAATTTTTTTATAAAAAGAATTTCAAAAGAAGTTTTCATAGCCCAAATATATGTAGATGATATTTTTTTTGGATCTTCTAAAAACAATTATGTAATGACTTTTCAAACATAATGCAAAGTGAGTTTGAAATGAGTTTAATGGGAAAAATTTAATATTTTCTTGGATTTCAAATATTTCAAAATAAAGAGGGTATTATTCTAAATCAAAGTATATATACAAAAGATCTTCCGAAAATATATGGATTTGACAGTATTAAGAGTAGTGAAACTCCTATGAGTTCTACATGTATGTTAGATCTTGATGAAAGCGGAAAATGAGTTGATCAAACTGCTTATAGGTGAATGATTGGGAGTTTGCTGTACTTATCTGCTAGTAGGAAAGATATTATGTTCAGTGTGTTTATGTGCACGGGATTTCAATAAAACCCAAAGGAGTCACACCTAAATAGTGTTAAAATAAATTTCAAATATCTCAAGTATACAACTAATTTAGGATTGTTCTATCCAAAAGGACATCTTTTTTATTTAGTTAGCTATTCAGATGCTGATTTTGGTGGATGTAAATTAGATAGAAAGAGTACCTCTGGAAAATTTCACTTTCTGGTAAATTCACTAATATCATGGTGTAGTAAAAAGAAAAACTCAGTTGCATTATCAACTGCTGAAGAAGAGTACATTACTGCTGGTAGTTGCTGTGCACAAATTTTGTGGATGAAACACACCTTATTAGACTATGGATTTCAATTCAGACATATCCCCATAAATTTTGGCAAAATAAGTGCTATTAATATTTCTAAGAATCCAATTTCTAATTCTAGAACAAAACATATTGATGTAAGACATCACTTCTTGAGAGATCATTGTCAAAAAGATTATATAACTCTTGAGTTTATTGGGACGGAACATTAGCTTGCTGATATATTCACTAAAAACTTAAATTCTGAGAGAATGAATTTCATCAGACATGAACTGGGAATGATAAATTAAAAACCGATCTTTATAAAACAGATATTTATAAAACCGATTTATATAAAACTGATCTTTATAAAACCGATCGTTATAAAACTGATCTTTATAAAACCGATCTTTATAAAACCGATCTTTATGAAACCGTTTTTTGAGAAACCACTCTTTATAAAACCAATATTTATAAAACTGATCTTTATAAAACTGATCTTTATAAATTTTTTTTTTGTGAAACTGATTTTTGAGAAACTGATCTTTATTAAACCGATTTTTGAGAAATTGATCCTTATGAAACCTATTTTTGAGAAACCGATCTTTAAGAAACAGGTTTTTGTAAAACCGATCTTCTTGAAACTGATTAATTGACACTGATATAATTAAGTGTTGTGTTGTAAATTTTGTCTCCTCTAAGTGAAATGACGCTGTTTTATCTTTTTTAACTTTCTACGTTTAAATTTTGGGTTTTACGATTTACAATCCCTAAATGATATATTTAGTACAATCCATCCTGACCTTTCACCTTCTCCATAGCCATAAAGCCTTCAAAATTTAGTCACTCTCTCCCTCTCTTCTCTCGAACTCTCAACAAAACATGAAACCAGAATCTTCTCCATGGAAAGGACTAAGCACTCCATGGAAGAACCTCGGAAATCTCTTCCTGCTAAGCATCAGAAGGGTGAAACCAGTGGTACTGTGAAACCACGATTAGAAAGTCGAATAGTTACAGCTGAAAAGGAAGTGTCTGCTGAGTGGATTCTGTCAAGAAAATATTTTCTTCTAAAGGTACATGATTCTCAAGGGCGGATCAGTTGGATTACCAACAATGAAAGAACCTATAATCCCCAGCTAGTGCATGAGTTTTATCAGCATTTGAGTATAACACTGGATAAAGCCGAGGCAAAAAATATGAGATCTAATGTAAAGGGAAAGTAAGTGGTTTTCTCTTCGATGGAATGGATTGAATGATTAGAGGTACCTCATGAAGGTGTTTGGGCTAATTATCCAGGTAATATTCCACCCTCTTCAAAAAAAATTTATATGAAGATGCTCTGAAGGAAATTACTGGAAATGAAGAATCTAGAAGGACTGTTGAAAATGAATTTAAAGGAGAAGTGAGATTTCGTTTTAAGTTCATACAAAATCAAATATACCCAAGGAAGGGAGATTTCTCTGTTGTAAAATATCAGGATGTCTTCTTGATATTTTTGTTGAAACATGGAATAAAGGTGAATCTGTGCAGATATCTCATGGTACATATTTCTGATTTGATTAATCCATCTAAGAAGGCCACCTTCTTATACTATCTGAGAATTATTTCTACTATGTTGACAACATTATACTGTGTAGAAGATGGAGATGAAGTGATAAGTGTTTGCAGTGGTTTTCGTCTTCAAAAAGACATTTGTAAAAGGATGAAAATCTTATGGAACCCATGGAAGCGATGTTGGGTAGGAGATGAAGAATGATAGTGTGAGGAGTTCAATCTGATTGACCATCCTTCTAGACCAAAGGACCAAGGTTATCTAAGTCTTAAACTAATAGAAGTTCATGTCTATTCTGATGAGGAAGCTGAGGATGAAATGCCCAGGTAAGATGGAACTACTTTTGATGATAGGAGGGATCCTGATATTTCTGAGAGTCCCATAAATATGACTTATGGACCTTCTAGTCCACCAATGGAATTTCCTTCAAGGGAAACTATTCTAGGTGATGAAGAAGAGGAATAAATCAATGTTATTGGAGTTGATGTATATGTTATAAAATTAGATGAGGAATCTGATGATGATGATGATGATAATGAATATTATGATGATTGAGGAAGAGATGATCATGTGAATAATTCTCTAAATGCGGGACAACAAGTGGTTGACAGATCTAGTGAGGAATCTATTTATGGTGCTAGTGATGAAATTGAGACTGTTGATCAACAGGTTGGTGCTCATAGAGATGTTGAACATGAGGACAGACTAATCCATCCCAATGCTGAAAACCAAAAGATCATTCAAGAATTGAATGAAATTATGACTGGTTTCCAGGAGGAATAAGATGTAGTTATAGTACCTCAAATTGAGGAAATACCTGGTTAAGCTGAAGAAGCTAGAGCTCAGGTATAACCTGATATTCGGCTGGTTCCTGTCCCCAGACAAGGTGTTATGGCTCAAGACCAGGATGTGGAAATTGATGATATTGATGTTATTCTTGAGCCTAATGGGAGAAGGGTAATAATTGATCCCGTTGAGCCATGAGATTGGACATGTTCTAGAGAGTGGAATAGTAATCCAGGATATATTCTTTTCAGTTTAAAATACGACTCAGATGGGGAGCTGGTACCTCCTCTTCCTATTCCACAAGTCCATGCTGACCTAGAGCCTGGTGCACCTATTCCACCAGTTTCATCTCCAGCAGTAGACCCAGTTGCTCAGTCAGTTCCCAGTGACTATGTCACCAGGGCGGATTTGGAAAAGTTTAAGAATGAGATATGTGAGTCTGTGATAGCTTCAGTGGGATCTTGAAATGAAGTCTCCACTTCCATAAGTATCTCATATGCTGATTCAACAAAGATTGCAAGAATAGTGATTCAGTAGATTCAATTGAATCTTATTACTACAGCTAAAACTATTATTAGACACAACACCGTGCTAAGAGAAGAAGTCATAAAGTTTAGAAATGAGTTGAATTCCTTAACCTCTAACTTCAAGACCTCATTTAGTGATGTTCTGGAAGTTCTTAGGAACTTAGTAACTCATCTACTCACTGTTAACCTAAAAAAGTTGAAAGGAGATCTTAGAAGAATGCTGACTGGCCCATCTAGTTCTAGGAGTGGGAGAGGTGTTGTTTTTAATTTGGAGTCTCTCAAGGATGTGATGTGAGAGGAGATTCAAAAACATCAGCTTGTTTCTGATATGGAAACCCTTGAAAAAGTACATCAGAATACTGATCATGTATACAATATGGTCAGACAGTGCACCAATTAATCCTCTGTAGCTCAGAACGAAATTCGGGAGAAGGTGGATTAGTATTTCAATAAGATTAGTTCCAAGCATGACGTCATGAATAGTTTCAAGTTTCTGGAAGAAAATATTTTAATTCCTCTAGTCACCGAAGCATTAAAAAAGAAAGTTCTTCAATTGAAAGAGTTTTCACCTTTACTGAGTAAATTTATAGATAATAAGGATGAATTTGAGAAGGCCATGCAATATAGTGGTGAAATCATTAATGACTTCATCACCCTGCTCAAACCTTATCTGCATGTTCAGGATGAGGCTATTGTGGTCCCTCTAGCTGGTTCTATTGGTATTGCTTCTCGACCTGCTACTTCAATAACTGTCTCTCAAGCTCTTACTAAGATTCAACCGTTTATTACTAAGCAGTCTCCAAGTCGTGTTGTTTCAGAGAGAAGGCCTAGCCTTGCAGCTGTTGTCCCTACTGGTGTTTCCCTACCGAGTGTTATCCTCAGACCACCTCCTTCCTTTGCCACTCCCAAACCCTCTCATCCGCCGTTGGATCCATCAGACAAATTAAAATCTCCTCAGCATCCCTCCCCTTAATAAAGGATTGTATCTTTTGATAGGGATTTCGTCTTTTGGTTTCCTTGTACTCTTATGCTTATTAATGTAACTTCTTATGGTATCTTTCTTTTATATTATTTTTCCTTTCTGCTTTTCACTTTTTGATTAATCCCAAAAGGGGGAGAAAATATGGATGGAATATATTCTTCTTATTTTATTTTTTGAGGGGAGATTTGTGTTAACTAAATTTTAATTTTTTTAACTAAATTATAGAAATGAAAAACATTAAGTTATAATGGAAAATTAATTTCAGCTATGTTGGTCTATAATTATTCTATATATTTTCATGTATGCCATAATTTGTGATTATCAAAAAGGGGGAGATTCTTGGACCATCCCTGATATTGTAGTTTTCATAATCACAAATAATTTCAACATATAGATTGTACTCTTTCATGCACTTTTAATATCTCTCAGTAAATCTATTATGTCATATAACAACATATACTTTAATAAGTCAAATTCCTTATATTAATAAATAAGTATGTTTACAAATGTATTTATACGTAAACTTTTTCATAACACTTAGTTTGGTAAGATAGACACTTCGACACACCGAAGTTTGACAGACCGAAGTCGACACAACGAAGTTTGACACACCGATGTTGACAGGCCGAAGTTTGACAGACCAAAGTCAACACCCCAAAGTTCGATAGACCAAAGTAAATACACCAAATTTTGACACACCGATGTCAAAAAACCGTAGTTCGACAGACCGATGTCAACACACGGATGTTCCACACACTGATGTCGACACACCGATGTTCGATAGACCAAAGTCGACAAACCAAAGATGACAGACTGATGTTATCAAACCGATGACGACTCATCGATTGTTATAAATAACTGTTTCAAGTTTATTAATTCCAATTTATTTCTAACGGTAATATTGAGAAAAATTAATGTTTCTGACATTTGTTTTTAATGATTTTTAGGAAAAAATTTAGACAGAACGAGGTACGTGCATGTGTGAAGATCTTCATACCTAGAGGATCTTGGAGTATAAAAGGACCTCATCATTCACTTCAAAAAGAACACCACTTTCATGCTGAGACAAAGACTTTCTGAATCCGAAAAGGGAGAAACTAAGCTCTTGAGATTACAAGATGATTGTAGCAAGAAAAGTTCTCCAAATAGGCTCAATGTACATCAAGACCTTGAAGAGTTGAACGTTTTCACTCCTCGAAGCTGGATTACAGAAATTGCGATACTCTTTTCTGAAGAAAACTTCCAGAAGAGGACTCAAATACTATTTTCTCAACATCCATTGAGACCAGATCATTACTTTACAACACACTAAGACTTCTTAACTCTATTCTCTTCCTCAACTCTATTGTGTTTTAGTTTCCCTTGTTGAGCAGTGTGTATATTTGTTTGAATCACACACACTGTCTCGTGAGCATTACTGGATGATATCAAACTATCCTCATACTCAATCACTTCATATATTTGTTTCCCACGTAGAACATTGGAATAGATCATGTGTTATCTTTTTGTCTTTATTTCGCACAAATAACTATGGTAGAGGTCAAGTGTGACCTGGACAGCCGGGTATGCTATGGTGAACCCTGATCCAGGGTGTGGATCAAAAGTCTATTTATATAAACAGCATGGTGGCAAGTGATCACCAAGTGGAGAGGACTACATATCTTCTTGAGACTGAACTTATTGTTTTATCTGCTATATTGATTATCATATATTTATTATGTGATATGTATTTTATTCATTAAGATAACATGAACTTTGCTAGTTAGTTTTTCAAGTGTTTACATTTGTTTTGAATCAGTATGTTTGCTTCAAAAGTTTTGTTAATCGAAAGGTTAGTAAAAATGAGAACTATTCAATCTTCAGAGAACAAAATTGAACCTTCAAGATATTTATAAATTCACTACAAACTAAATTTGTATTTGTTTTATAGGGGGATTTTATTTTTGTAAACAATCCTTTTAACAGAAGTTTTTATAGATACCCAATTCATCCCCCCCTCATGAGTCATCTACTCCGACCAACACATCCCTCAACACCTCTTCTCCTCACAACTTATAACTTTGAGTCATTCCCAATTTCTACCCAATACATTTCCTAATCCACTCCCATATATCCAGTTGTCTTTGGTCTAAAAAACAGCAAAACCAATCCCCGTAAGGAGGTTCTCATGGAAGAGAAAATCAAGAGGTAAACACTGATCTCTTCTATATTTTTTTTTCTAGTAAATTAAATTTATTTTTTTATCCTTACATCACTATCCCAAAGTAACATTATTTCACTAGAATATTCTATATACTGAAATTTTATTGTGTTTAGTGAATAATCCATCATCAATTAACTTCCTTATATTTATTTTAAATATGAAAACATCATCAATGATGAGTTAATATATCAAATTGAAGGATGAAGTGTTTTCAATTTCCATTAACTACATCAAGGATGGTCATAAAACTATTTTAAATGATAAAAAATATTATAAAATATTTATTTGGTCCTATTTAATATTAATGAATCATTTTATATACAATATGTTAATTAATAAAACAAATCTAGTTTCTAATTATAAAAAACCCCCAAAAGAATGATAGTGTTATCACTAATGTCTTGTCAAATTATTCATCTTAACCCCAAATAACCAAATGAATTATACTACCATTTAATATTATGCAATTTATTTAATAAAATTTGACTTCAATTATTGATATGTATTCCAATTTTTAAAGAATACCCATACTCATAAATAGGTAAGATGATCCTGAAAACAATGGAAATGAACTATCCCAAAAGATGAAATTGTATATTAAAACTCCACAAAAAGACCATAAATGAACATAATAAAAGTAGATTAAATAAAATAAATAATTAAAATTTTCATAATTCATTAATTAATGTGTTGAATTTGATTATCCAGATCATTATGGTAATGATCAGAACACTTTTAGACATAACGTATGGGTTTCTTCCCGAATCTCTATTTTTGTTTGGGTGATGCTTTCTCACTCTTTAAACCAATGCAATTATTAATTATTTTTATATAAATATTATATATTCTTTTTATAAATTCAGAAATCATTAATCCATATCATTTATCCTTTTTTGTGGAAATTCATGTATTACAAAGATACCTTCTGAATTATTCTCGATACATGTTCATGATTAAAGGGAACATTTCGATTCTTTCATATTTTTGTTTACTGTAAATAATATTTTATAAGTAACCATTATTTTTATAAAATCAATATTTTTTCATGAAAATCAGTAATTGTTCATTACTGGTATTATACAATCAATTATGAAAAATAATAATTAATTTTTCATAATGAACTCTTCTTTACAATGAAAATGAGGATTTCCCTCAAGAATTCATTAATGTTTTTTTCAACTATTTAAACATCTAGATTTCATTTTATAATTTATTAATATTAATATACTATAACTATGATCTAAATATTTTCTTAAATTCTTTATGATCAGTTTGTCTATGGTTGTGCTATCTTGACACCAATCACCTACTACTATGAATTGTTATTGATTATGTTTACATATTCGAGAATTTTTTTTATATCATACATATATTTCTTCTATTAAACTCAATTCATATTAGGAATGAATTAAAAATAGTAATTGATTTGTGCGACCCTCTATATCCCCTAGATTATTTAGTAGGTATCATGAGAAAAAATAGAAATGGAATTTGGTTCAGGCCTTAACCATTTATTTTTATGTGTCTTAGTCGAGGCCTCAATGTTATATTTATGATGTCCAACATATGAATTCCCTCATAATGATATTAGTAATTTAATATCCATGTGAATATTGTACTATTACAATATCCATGTTTAAGGTTCATTGTCACATGATAATTTTTACGGAATTATTTATTCATAGTTTTTTATTACATATTACACTCAAGATTATGTTGTAATGGAATGTGTTTTTAGTAATTCATCATGACTTATTGTTTATATTAGATTATTATTTATTACATACCCATATTAATAATATGATCTAACCACTTTAATAGTTTTCCCTATGATGCGAAGATGTATATTATGAATGACTTATAGGGATATTCTAGTTTTAATGGATGTTTCTAATGTAGTTTTATGTTGTTTTTATTTTCATGTTACAATGTAAAAATTATGAATGTTTCTGATTTTCCAAAACAGCTAAACTAATCAGTCCATTAAGAATCTAGTCTTGTTTCTATTCTAATTTAATTAACTAAGGCATCATCTCTGGGTGACTAGGGTCATGCTCTTTATAGTTGGTATCAAATCATGTTTCATAGATACCATGAAAACATGATTTTGAAAAACATAGATTATAGAACATAAACCAAATATAGACCTTAAGATATGAATGAAATAAAATAATATAATTTTTGTATGGTATAGATTCTATGGGTATTACGAGAAATACATACATGTATGGATACTATATGTTGATGTGGTTCTAGCAGAGATGCAGTAAGGGGTAACAACTCTAACAAGGTGTCCCAGGTCGGACTTAGGGTAACCAGGTACACGATAGCGGTCATTACTCTGCACATGGTTTGACACTCTTAGGGTATATTCTTAAGATAATTCAAATTTTACTTTAAAACAGTAATTAAGGATTTATAAATGAACATATCTCCAAAGAAACCATGTTTATGATTTTGATACTAGCTACACATAAATTTTTCAATTTTTGTTACCTATTTCCCTAGTTTTGGGATTATAGGTTATTTTTCATAAATTTTTGATATAATCTATCGTATTATATTGTTTATAAATGGTTTTTAGTAAAAAGAATGAGAATTTAATCAATTAACATAATCCAAATAGCAAGAATGATCACTTCATAGATGGGTTCAAGATAGTATTTCTAAGGGAACTAGTCCCTCAAATATTCTCATCATATTAATAAATGGTATAATGTTCTAAAAAGATATAAATAAAATGATCAATTTCCTATAGATTCATTTGGATGAAAGAGTGAAGTGGAAAGGTTGGAAAATGATAGATAAAGGGAAGAATATAAATAAGAATTATCCAACATGTGATAATTGTAGAAGGAAATTCCATGGTATATTTATAAGACGAATAAGAATTTTCTTAATGTGTTGAGAAAAAGGACACAATGATAATGATTGTATAAAAAGGAATAAATTATTTCAGTTCTTAGGTATTCAAAAATAATGTGATGTAGCAGTATGCATATGAATGTATCATGGTTCAATAGAATAAATCCCAAAAGTGGATAATACATCATGGTCAAGCATATTCTACTACCTCACAAGAAGAGGAATGATTAATATTCCTGAGTTTTGATTCAGTAATTATGTTATTTTTTTATTTTATCAATAATTATCTAGTTATAATAATCATGAGATATATAAGGATTGTACTATAATACTTATTCTTTAAGGAATTGGAAATATGTGATGAATAACACCAGTAATCGAGCAAAGTTATTCTGTTAATTGGAATTTTTTAAATCACACGACTTGGGAAATATAAACCTAAATATGTTCTTAATGTAAAGATAATAGTAAATATATTTTTATGGTATAGTATTGGAGACCATTAAAGTGGTTAGTTATTTGATGATTTAAAGAATATATTCAACAACATGAGATATTACTCATGGAAGCATGCATGATTCATAAATGAATAAAGTAGATTAAGGTATTAATATATTTTTATGTGATAATAAGAGATAAATTGTTTTTGTAAATATTATACAATGTTGATTTTTGGAAATTTAGTGATCGTCCTTCAAATTGGTTTTTCATTGAATTTGTATAGACATGTGTTAGATGAGTCTTAATATTTACTACTTATGGAATGGGTCAAGTTAATATTTGGACATTATTTTCCATTGAAAACATATAATAAGCTTCTTAGTTTTAGTAAACCTTTTACGGTCTACGTAATGTCTTAAGGAACATTTGATTCGTCATATGTGATTCATGAGTGAGAAATTCATCTTGAACATTCATTACCTCGTGTAAAGGATGAAGTGATAATAAATCGTTGCACAATGAAAGGATGATATTATGCTTATGACATGGAATTTAATCACGTATTCTTCTTTACTCAATTTAATATATGAATACTAAAAAAATATCTTGACTATAGGAAAAATATTTTGGAACAAAAATGTTGTCTTTTTCACTTCATTTCTAATAAATCTAAGGTCTTTTAATCGATCAAAAATGTATGGATTTGGGATGGTTAACATTATAAGGACCATTTTTTCTATCACTCTACATCAAAACGTGGTGGTTAGATTATTCATCAATATCTATATGTTCACTTCACAATTATGTTATCATGTTTGAATACCTAGTTTTTAGATAACCACAACAATTTCCCATTCCCTCTTATTAAGAGTATATTTTATTAACCCTACATTCGATGTGGGGTTTCGACATAGGAATTTTGAAGTATCAATCATTGATTTTTCAAAGTAAAATTTCAAAATTCAATGTAAAAATTTGTTTTTGTAGGGGAGAGTGTAACACCCCAATATTTTATGAGATTTATCTTTTTGAATTTAATTTATTCTATAACATAGGTTTTACACAATACCGAGATGAAACAAATAATGATATACAGTTAAATATAATTATTTTTAAATTACTATTATAACCTAGCCATTAATTTATAGATAATGAATAATTTTAATGAAATTTATATAATATACATGTAATTACATGTTTTTACATTCATCTGAATAATTTTATAGGCATAATATAAAGATCAATCCAATTTTACACAAAAGGCTATATTTTTCAATAAACAATTCTACCATGTTTTAATGGAAAAAATTATTTAATTATAATTTTTTGACTTTTATAAATTATCTATGAAAATATAAAAACTATTTTTGGAATAAAAATATCAATATTTAATTTGTTAAATTATATTTATTTTTCTAACAAGTTTCATTCTTTGATGAATAGAAGTTAGACCTTTGGAAAAATAATATGATTGTTAAGAATAACAATGTGGCTATTAAAACAATAAATTTACATATTAAAGTATAAATACAATTAATTTTCTTATAAATGGTAATGTGATATAATTATATCATATTACAAGTAAATAAACGTTTTATACATTATGTATTAAGTGTTATTATTTGTATAAACACAGTTTCCTATTTTGAATTTTATTATTAATATAATGATTTAAAATAATTTTTCTTTCTATAAAATGTTTTAAATTATTAATATTATGTTCTATTATTAATATAAGGTAATTTTATAAGACTATAATTATTTTTTCAAAGTATTATAAAGCATTTATAATTTTAAAATTGGTATTTTCCAAATTAATAAATAGTTTAATTAAATATTAAATTAATTATTTAATAAAATTATTTTAATAAAATGGAGTTAATTTTTTAAATAATAACATTTTAAAATGGTTAGGGTAAATGTTTCATATTTTTCTGAAATACTTGAATTTTTTATTAAAAGTAAATTACGGTAATTTACAGTTTAAATAATTATAAGATAAATACATTATTCCTGGAGTCATGGATGAAGTAATAAACATAATATCTATCTTAAATTAATTATTTTAATATATTTTGTGATAATTATAAAACTATTCATATTATTTAGTAATAATTATAAACAAATGGATAAAATAATGAGAAAACACCCCACTCATCCAATATAAATACCACCTCTTCTCCTCACACCTAAAATAATTTGAGCCATCTCCAATTTTCACCGAATCATATTCTCGAGAACATACTTCATGTATATGTGCCTTTGGTCTAAAAAAATACCAAAACCAGTCCATTGATGGTGGTTCCTAGGTAGGAGAAAATCAAGTGGTAAAACATTTCTCTTTTCTTTTAATTTAATTTCATGTTCTTTTATTTTATTATTTTATCATCACATGTGAGTCCCAAAGTAACATGATATCTCAGGTATCATATATAAATTTTAATTATATTTTTTGTGGGAATAATCCATCATCAATTCTCTTACCTCTCAATTTTTTCTAAAAATGAAAACATCGTCCGTGATGTGTTGATTTATCAAATTCAAGGATGAAGGGTTTTCCATTTACATTTACATCTTAAAGGATAGTCATAAAACCCTTTTATGGTTAAAATATAATATCAAATATGTATTATATACTATTTAATTTTATGGATTAAATATATATACATGATGTTAATTAATATAAAAATCTAGTTTGTGATTATTGAAAAGCCGATAAAAAAATTTAAATGTTATCACTAACATCTTATCTAACGATTCATCCTCACCCCAGATAACCAAATGAATTATATGAACATTAAAACTTTTGTATTTTCATTAAAAACATATAATATAAATTCTGTATTTCTATCCCCATTTTTCAAGGACATCCATTCTCATATACTAGTAAACTGATCATGAAAACAAAGGAACCAAACGCTCCTTATTGATAAAATTGTATCTTATAACTCATAAAAAAGACCATAAATGCACTTAATAAAATTATATTAGATATAAAACATGAATTAAACGTCATAAATTAATCAATTGATTTTTAAATTTGATTATCCAATATATTAAGGACACATTAAGAACACTTCCAAACATAAGGTAAGGGTTTCTTCCAGAGTTTCCATTTTCATTCGGGTTATTCTTTCTCCCTCTATACACAAATGTAATTATTATTTATCTTTTATAATTAAAATATATTATGTAAATACATTCTTAAAACCATTTTACAAGATCAGTTCATAAATGTTTTATAGGGAAATGCATGTCTTACAACGATCCCTTCTCAATTCTTCCCAATATGTAAGATCGATTAAAGGGAACATCTCAATTATTACTCATATTCTAGTACCATCCATAATATGTTTTAAAAAACAATTATTTGTATAAAATCAATAATTTTTTCATGAAAAACTATATTAATTAATTAATATTTTAATAAAAATAATTATGAATAATATAAATGTTTTTTTCATTTATTTCGAATGAACGCTTATTTTCAATGTAAATGGGGTATTAATATAAAGAATTCATTGACGTTTTTTTATTTATTTCAACACAAATATTGAATTTTTTATTAATATTGATATATCATTATTTTCATATAAATTTTTTTATTTCATGGACTATGATCACTTTTATGGGGAAATGCATGTCTTACAAGGATCCCTTCTCAATTCTTCCCAATACGTATGCTCGATTAAAGGGAACATCTCAATTATTACTCATATTCTAGTACCATACATAATATGTTTTAAAAAACCATTATTTTTATAAAATCAATAAATTTTTCATGAAAAACTATATTAATTAATTAATATTTTAATAAAAATAATTATGATAAACATAAATGTTTTTTTCGAAAGAATGATTCTTTTCAAATTAAATGTGGTATTTATCTGAAGAATTCATTGACGTTTTTTTCAATTATTTAAACAAATTATTGAATTTTTTTTATTAATATTGATATATTATTATCATCATATAAAATATTTTATTACATGGATTATGATCAATTTTACAATGGATGTTCTATCTTGATACAATTCATCATAATTCTGAGAATGGCTATTGATTATGTTTACATATTAGGAAATAATATTTACATATAATATGTATATGTTGTTCATGTATAACCCAATTAATATGAGGAATTAATTATACATAGTATGTGATGGATGGGTACCACTATAGAACCTCTATGTGTCGATAGACTTAATAAGACAAAACAAAAATTGATTTCTGTCAAGGCCTTAGTCATTTATTTTCAGGTGTCTTAGCCAACTACTTGACTCTATATATACAATGTTTAGAATATACATTCCATAATTATGATATTATTAATTTATTATACATGTGAATGTTATACTATTATAATATACATTGTTGATCTTCAATATCATGTGACTATTTATATATAATTATTTATTTATCTTTTATTCAAACCATATTATGCTCAATATTATGTTCTTTTGTCACGTGTTTTCAGTAATTAATCATTAATTATTAATTATATTATCTTATGTTGTATTTATTACCATTACTGATAATATGAACTGACACCTTTCTTATGATTTATTTTTCCTCCGGATGTAATGATGTGTATTTTGAATGACATGTATGGGATAATTTAGGAGTTATGGATCTTTCCAATGCAGTTTCTATGTTGTATTTATTTTCATGTTATAATATAACAATTATATATGTATCTTTTTTTTCCAAAAAATCTATAGTAATTGTTATTTTCAGATTCAAATCTTGTATCTATTCCAATGTAACTAATTAATGAACCAGCTCTAAGATAATGTGTTCATGGTCTTTTTATGAATAAAATTACAGTAACCCATATAAGTTTTATGATAACATTTATAAGAAATGTTAATTTTAAATCATGTATAAACAATTTGGTATAGTTTATGTTCATGTAAAAAATAACCATTTATAATAATAATATTTATTTGTAAGTATTCATCAAAAAATTTATCATTTTAGAAAATTATAAAAAATTCATCCAAATATAATTTGAACTTTTATGTTCTAATTGCTTTTCTCAAATAAGTTCTCTATATTTTTCAATACTCATTTTTATTATTTTGTCATAAAAATTTCAAATCATTTTTTTGGAAAAAATATTTTAAAAAAATATAATGAATTTAATATAAATTAAGTAGTTATTTAGAAATATATTTTCTTTTTCAAAAAACCATAATCATTATTATCAAAAAAATATTCATGTTCATAAAAAAATTAATCTCTATGTTATAATGGACATGTATAAATAAAAATATTAATAGTATATTGTGGTTTGTTAAAACATGATTTTTCATGTAACAAAAGCTATTGAATGAATTAAATTTGTTAAAAAATAATAATAACATTCCTTATGTGTTACTTTTATAAAGAATGGTTATAAACCTAGACATCCACAAGTTGGAATGCAGATGGCCACTAGCATTCTGGTGGACTTCCAATATTGTTGATTCTCAGAAACCAATCAACTTATTGGCCGATGGTCCTCCCCAATTAGTCAGCGGTCATAATTTATCTTTTCTATGTAAAAGTTCATGTCCAATCATAGACTATTTTATCAATAAAACTCCCATGATACTTAAAGGAATGAAAATAATGTGAACAACGGGAGACTAACATGCAGAGTCTAAGAATAAAAAAAGAAGCATGATGTACATGAAAGCGATAACATGATTCGAAATATATCCGATACATATTTCATTCTACCCATATAAATATAATTTAATGAAGGTTAAACCCCAAATAAATGATGCCAAAAATATCTCATCGGTGACTCTTATTCAGACATCTTATGAGTATCTAATCTATAGTTTCAATGAAATCTGTCCAATGGTATTGATTTCTAATGAAGAATTTTTATGTGAGAATTGAAAATTTGAAATGGTTTATCAGTCACATAAAAATATGGTTTTATTTATATTCATTTATAAAAGAGTAAATTTGATGTGTCTCGTTTGTACTTATTATGTTGATAC
Source organism: Viscum album (assembly GCA_963277665.1). Lineage (NCBI taxonomy): Eukaryota > Viridiplantae > Streptophyta > Magnoliopsida > Santalales > Viscaceae > Viscum > Viscum album. The sequence continues at coordinate 352,178,280 of OY728140.1, forward strand.
ACATGGAGAACATTATAGATCGTAGTTATATTAAGAGGAAAGTCCAAATGGAATTCCACTTTTCTAACCCATTCCATAACATTGAATGGTCCAACATACATTGAGTCTTAAATCCCTTACACCCTAATACACTATTACCATACCAAAGAAGTACTTCCTTATATTCCATATCACTATATGAAAACTCCAATGGATTTTGATGATGACCCACACAATATTTTAAACATATTTTAGCCATCATAATATATTTAAAAATTATCTATGTATCCTTAAATGTTTCTAGACCCAATAATCATTAAAAATGGATGTTACACCCACCTCCATCCAGAACCATTTTGTGTTATAGAGATAGACATATAATTCTTACAAAGATGCAATTTTGAAGTATTTTTTATATCTATTGTTATAATCAAATTAGACCCATCCATGATTATAACATCCTGATATATTATGAAATGTATTTACATATAATAATTTTGATTATTTGATATATTTATGTTCAAATATTATCATATTTTTTATTGAGTTTTATGGTACACCATGTTTGTCTTATGTTTCATATAACATTTTTTTTGATACTTATGCTAAACACAAGTTCATGTCTTATCGAACCACAATGCACTGATAATGTTATTTATTTAACCTAATAGTTATCATCAAGTATTTCTAATAGTATAAATGAGTGTTATTAAATATATTATTAATATATCATTGAAACATGTTTATGTAATGAATCCACTAGTGAATAAGAAAATAGAAAAAAAAATAAAATAAAATAAAATATAAATTACATATTCGTATGAAAAAGAATTTTTATTACTATAAAGGAATTTAATCTTAATAAATTTAATTAAACAATAATAATCCTTGACATTAAATAAATTTATATATTATATATTTCCAGAAAAAAATGTTTATAAATTCATTTGATAGGATTTATAGGATTATTGTATGACCAAAACAAATTTTAAGCATTAAAATGCGCTATTTTTCTAATAATCAATTTTCCACTTTTTAATGGAATAAATTATTTAAAACTATATTTTTACACTATTAAAATTATTATTAGATAAAAAATACTATATTTAAATATTAATATCATAATTTAGTTTGGGTAAATTCATGGTATTTGTCTGAGGACTTTAATATTGTAATGAATAGTAAATGAAACATTTTTTTAAAGTGGATGATTCCTTGGATAGAAAACCAAGGCACAATTATTATAATAAAAGAAAGAGGTTACATGAGTCTAAATATAGAAGATAATACAATCCTTATTATAAAAGGATAGTAAATCAGTAATAAGATCATCAAACCAGGTAATATCCTGATTGAATCCCTTGTTAGTTAGGCCATCGACAACTATGTTAGCTTCATGATATATGTGAGTGAAGATGTAATCAATGTAGATAATAGAGAAGTTGTAGTCCATCTAGCAGGTGGTGATCAGCGACGCAAGATTTTTTACACCATTCCATATCGCTTGCATAGTGGTGGTCGAGTAATTCTCAATCCAGAGGTTGCTCCAACCATGTTTCTTGGAAAAGGAGATGGTATGTATCATACCCATCATTTCATTATCTAGAAAAGAATCAATTTCACAGCTACCTTAAAAGCAACCAACGATGTATCCAAAATGTTCCTTGAAGACGGAACCATAACCCGTATGGTCTGGATTGCCGTTTGAGGCACCATCCACATTATCCTAAATCTAGATAAGAAAAAAAGAACAGTAAAAAACAAAAAATGTTCAGTGGGGGTTGGCAGAAGTTTCCATTGATACAATGACGTCACAATATTCCAACATCGTTCACAGTGTTGTTGAAATGGACCTTTTGGCTCATAGAATCTTCATGTATTCCAAGAAGGATCCACATTCACCATGCATCATGTCTAAATGATCACATGTTGTGAATAAGAGAATTTTAATCATAACAGATCATTTGGTGAAGCTCAGTGAAAACAGTAACAAAAAGGTTCATAAATGGCTGAGAACTATCCATATCGGCACATCTTTAACATTTGTATTTGAAAGATTCATGAGTCAACCATATGTAGTCAAATATGTCAAAAATATTGTTCAAAAGAACATAAGCGGTGGCTCAAGAAAGAAAGAGATGATTGGTATCTTCTCTGTGTTGATTACAGAGTCTGCATTTAAAATAGAGTTGAAAACAATATGATTGAAGAGGCCCATTAGTGGGGAACCTGTTGTGAGAAAGGTTCCAAAGAAGAGTGAATCTCAAACGTTTTATAAAAGTTTTTTCAAATGACTTTATCCAACCAAAATTATATTCTAAGTTATAAAAAAATATTTTAATTTTATTATGAATCACACTATTATGTGAAGGCTTCCAAATTAAGAAATTGTCAGTGATATAGAAAGTATAGTTGTCAATGACATTCATAATGGTGTTAGGGATATGATCATTTTGTGAGTTTTTAACCTCTCTAATAGAAAGTTTGGTATTCTCAAGACATTGGAAAGGAGAAACCCTAGAAATTAAAGGATTCCAATCTATTTGTCCAACCAATAAGTTCATGGAAGAGTTTCTAGAGACCGTCCACCTAGATTTGTTCATAGTGGAGAAAAAGGATGGTTTTGTGGATGGCCATATATAGGTGTAAAGAAAATTCAAATTTTTATTCTTAAATTTTTGAAGAAAAATAATTTTTAGAAAACCAGTAGAGTCTTTTTAATTATAGAAAAGATTACAACTGAGTCTAACATGAAGATAATCATTAATGTTTTTAAATTTTTTTATTCCAATACCACCTTTATCAATAGGTTTACAACAATTTGACCAGGGTATAGTCACAAGTTTTCTTTCCATAGTGCTACCCATCCAAAAGAAATTTTTGATTGAAATATTTATTATTTTTATTAGGATAACATACCATTTTTATACCATCATAGTGTAAATAATTTTAGAAACAATAGTATATTTGACATGGGAGATTATACCCACCATTGAGATGGATTTTTCTTTCCAAGAAGAAAGCTGATTAAGAACATGGCCAAAAATTGTTGAAAAATGACTAGATTTGAGTCTTCCCCAAAATATGGGGACACCTAGGTACATAAAAGGAATAGAGACCTCTTTTATACCTAGGTCACGTATAATATTTCATTTCTGATTAGGGGGACTGGTTTTTTCAAATAAGATAGAATATTTGTTCCAACAAATGGCTTGCCCAGAAATCTCAGCATAGTGATCGAGGGCATTTTTTAGTTTTCAAATGGTTATTTTATCACCTTGGTGAAAAATAATGATATCATCAGCATTCAATAGGTGGGTGCGAGTATTCACATTCCATGAGACAAGAATGGGTTTGAGTTTGTTCTGATCAATAAAACAAGTGAGAATTCGGCTAAAATTGTCCTCTATAATGGAGAATAGGATAATAGAAAGGGGGTCACCTTTTCTAACACCTTTGGTACATTTCAAATATCCCATGGGAGAAATATAAATCATAATACAAATGGAGGTCTAGTTGAACAATGTTCTGATATTAGTGATAAAGGTACCACTAAAACCAAATTATTGATGCACCTTAAAAACAAAGCCCTAATCCATGGTGTAAAAATATTTTTTTAATGTCAGTCTTAATAGAAATATTACCTCCTCTGTTAGATTTATTAATAATGTTAATACACTCTAATGCAAGACAAATGTAGTTTTGAATTATTCTACCCTTTATAAAATCAAATTGATTCCAGGAGACAATTTTTCCAGTGATAGATGAAAGGATATTAGCAATGATTTTAAAGATAATTTAAAAAGGGTGTTAAAGAGATAAATGGGCCTATGTAAATTAATCTCAGAATAATTATCTACATTTAGGAATTAGAGAATGAAATTATATGTTTAGGACATGAGGTATAACACCATTGGATAAGAATGATTTTAGATTCTTCGAAATTTCAAATTAAATAATATACCAATAATGCTGAAAGAAACCATTATTGAAGCCATCAGGTCTAGGAGAGATATTATAATTTAAACTCAAGATAGTGTCCTTGATTTCATGATCAAGAGAAATGTTAAGGAGAAAGGTGTTATCTTTATCATTGAACACAATAGGAATGATATCATGTAATATATCCTTGTTATTATCATGTCCATTAATGATGGATTAGAAGTAAGAGACAATATGATTAGCAATATCATCTTCATAATCTTAAAGGATGTATCTATATTTTAAAGAGGCTAGTGCCCTGCAAGCTTTCCTTACACATTGAATGGAGTTGTAGAATATAGTGTTTCTATCACCATCGGATAAGAATTTAACTTTGAAGGCTTGTTTCCTCATGTTATATTTAAAAGTGAGCAGAGAGTTGATCTTTACTAAAATATCGATTTCATGATTCAGATCAGTGCTGAAATAAGATCTAGTATTATTGTTTTGAAGTTGATTTTGCTCATTCCCAAGAATGAGCATGTCATTGTTGATATTTATCGCATGTGAGCTTCACCAACCTTTGAGATTCTATTTAATATATTTTAATTTTATATAACAAGAAAAGGAATCATTGTAGTGTGTCATGGAAATCAAAAAGTTTTTGATGATGTCAGTGCATTTAGTGTTACAAAAACAAGGATTGTTAAATATAAAAATAAGAGATTATTTCACAGTTTTGGTGGATACATTGAAGAAAATAGGGTGATGATCAGAGTGGAGCTTGTGAAGGGTGGTGCTGGAGATGGTGTCCCATTTATCTATAGTAGGAACATTCATGATGGCTCTATCCATCCGAGAGGGGACAAACTTTTTATAATGTTTTCTATACCAAGTGTATTTAGAACCTGTATGATTTATTTCAAAAAGATTGTTGTCTTCAATAGAGGTTTTAAATTCTCTTGTGGAGATCATGGTGTGTGAGTGACACATTTTCTCATTTTAATTGGGTATAGAATTGAATTTTATCATTACAAACCAAGGTGTGTTAATACTCTAACCAAAAAGGTATGATCATCCTAGAGGGGCCTCCTATATTGGTATCTATTTTTTCCATTTACAATAGAGTAGTAAAAAAGAGATAAAAAAATAAAATATGATGTATTGCTATGAGATGTTAAAAATTTTAACATTATGGATGGAGAAGTGTGAAGAAATATAGATAGATTTAACATAGGATGATTTTTTCGCTAGTAAAATAATATCCACGATGACATAAATGGTGGTAGCTGGAATATAAATTAATTTTGGGTTCCAGAATAGAAAACAAAATTGGCCAGTAATTGATAACCATTATTTTTAAAAAATTAAATGTGTCGATGTTTGAAATAACCTGAAAATTTCAAAAAAAGATCTTCATTTAAACCTAGGTTTGGAGTTAGGAATTCCATTTTTTATTTTGTGATCCCTTGTGTCTAGAAGATTTAATGATATATTTAGAATTGTTTGGGCTAGTGGTCTTTTTATGACTACTTTTAGATGTATAAGGGGGTTATTTGGATTACGTTTCTTATATTTATCCTTGGAAGGATCATGATAGGGTTCATTCATAGGTATTTCCATAGGTCTGATTTATAATGGTAGTATGGTCAACATCTTGGTGTGTATTCAAGTTCTCAATTTTAGAAGGCATAACAATGTCATGAATATTTTAAGAAATACCTAGATAATGATTGACATAGTGGGGAGGGGATGTCCCTGAGACAATTTCAGCAAGGTTGTTCTGATCTAAAATACCTGAAGGCTATTCAAGCTGATGTCGAGAACCTGTGGACAACTTTAGCATTTCATCTAGGTTCAGTTGATCATGAGAAGACATGGATAAATCATACTTCCTAACCTTATCGGATTTGTCTTCCTATCTACTAAGCAGTGTGCCACCCTGTTTTGATTCACAACGCAAAAATCCCCCCACATTCCAAGAATCCCAACTTTTTGAAGATATAAATCAAAGTAAGTATATTGCTATAAACAAAATGGTGGTACCTAAAAAATATGTGACATTTTTCAACTATAGATTCTGTTTTATTTCATCTTCCACCCCTTAAATTATTCTTATTCCATACAAATATAATAAAATATTTATTAATAATATATTTATTTTTTATGTTAAGGGTTCGACCTAAACCATCACACACATCCATCTAATGGGATATATAATCACTGTTTATGTGTATGACTAACAACCACATCATGAAGAAATGTTGTTTGTTTTACCATTTCCCCTCCCAATGATGGGGATAAAATTAGAAATAATATTTTTATAACATATATGTAACACCCCAAACTTCTACGGTACGCTTCTCTTCGAATAATGCGATAGCGTGTGTTGTACACAACCTCGAGTTCTAACACACACCACAACTAATTAAACTAGCCGTTGTGAATAGTAATACCTACTTTTTGAAATCATATATATTTTATATTGAAAAATTGTCATCATTTTTGGATTCGGAATATTGAAATTAGCCTAGGGTGAAATTTTGGTACTTTTCAGATAACTTTTATATTTTGATTAATAGTGAAAATTACTAAATTTTAATTAAAATCAACTTTTTTAATAAAAATAATTAATATTGATAAATTATGAATTTGAGTGGTTTTAAAGTATATTTAGAATATATTTTTACCATTTAATTTAATGTTTGTCATTGGACATAATTTCACAATTAAACCAGACATAAACAAGTGTCAATCTTTTGATAGTTATTATCTCTTAAAAACACGCTTTTTATTTTAACAACGGGAATTAATTTTAAATTAATTTCTGCCACTTCTGTGTTTTGAATTTGGAAAAATGGATTACATATTTGGAATCAGGATATCCAAATTATGTAAATAGGTAACTTTTATTTTTACACATTTTGAATAATTACTGCGGTAAATATTTTATTTACCACGGTTAAGGGGTAAATCCGGTAAATAAGGGTTAACAAATAATATTATAATAATACAAAATTACCCTAAAACGTGTCCTAAACTTATTGGTGTACACATACCCGACCATGGGCATCCTTGGGTAGATTTGGGGACCCCTTAGAGCCACTTGTATGTGGTAGGGACACATTATATTAATAAAGTTAAAATAAAAATAAAAATGGCATAAGCTTACATCTTTTAGAAGAACAATTTTTACATAGGGTCATACATGTTGGATTTTCGATTATAAATATTAATTAAAAATCTAAAAAGATTTCCTACATAATTATATTTTATTTATAATTTTTAGACATCAAATAATTTAAATTATTAATGACACAATAATGATGCAATGTTTACCTCATTAATAAATCATTTAAATAAATAAGATTATAATGATTAAAATATTATCTAGAACCTGTCCAATTCTTATTGGTTGATGTTATTTAGAAAATGAGTCATATTATATTCGACCTCAATGATTTTTGGACCATTATAAACCGAATATAATTATATTATAAGGTAATACTTTCACTCTTTCCTAAAGAGCCCCTCCTCTCCCTTATAAAAGGAGACCACTTCTACTCATTCCTCACACCTCTCAAGCCACTTGGCTCGTCCAAAACCTGCCCAAATACTCTCCCAACTTCCCTCAATACAACCTAGAGGCCTTAGTTTGATCAAAAATCCAACCTAAGGAGCCCTTTTGATCAAATCAAAAGGAAGAACCCGAAGAAGAGGTAATGTTTTCACCACCCCTTTTTCAAGTTCATTTCTTCTTCCACTTCTTCTTCCTTTGTTGTTAAAATTCTAAAATAATAACTCCAGTATCATTTATATACTGTGATGTTATTATAAATATGGTACAACCATATTCAGTATTCTATCCACCCTTTGAATAACATGTCACCATACGTGCGTACGTACGGCTTACCGTCTCCACGTCGTGGTGTAATTGTTATTCAATATATTATTATTTGGATGGGTATAATAATGATATGTAACTCATGTAAATAATAAATATAACATTTTAATGATTCTGTATATATGATATACCACCCATTTATATATTATTTTAGTATCAAAAGAATGATATTGTCGCTCATGCGTACGTACGGACTACCGTCTCCACGAATGCGATGAGATTCATTCTCCATCGTATCCATTCAAGTATAGTCATCATTTGATGATTTAAAAATGATTTTTAAAGACTTTATATCATTATGGATATGAATAATATAAAACCTATCCTTTACAAACATGTCTTACGTAACAAAACATATAAAAGAAAACAAGTAAGTTAACACCCGAAACAACGATAATACTAAGATATTATTATCAAATAAATATTAAAAGATCATATATGATATCATATTAATGTATATGATTATTGTATAATTTAATAACAATTATTTCACCATTATACAGGAGGTTAACCTACCCCAACCAAGGAAAAGTACAAGGTAAGGGGTTTTCATCTCACTCCTTATTCCCGTGAGATTCATGCCATATTGCCACCATCACCTTTTGTGTGGTGTATGTATTGCCCATAATTATATTCTTTGTGTAATACACTCTAATTTATACGTATTTACATCTTAATTTTATGATACCTCTTTCATGGGTTGTATGTTTCATAAGTTACCAAATTGGTAAGGGTTATTTCACAATCTCTTCATTATCCGAGATTGTTTATACGTAATAATCTATTGGGATCTCTTTATCATCCACATCCATGTTTCTTAAAAATGTATTTCAAAACATTTTTACTATTTAATAGACAATGGGTTAAAGTCATTTATACCCATATGTGTTTTGAATGGAATCTTTCCGTCGTTTTCCAAACAAGGCACTTTTACCCTTTTCGACAAATTTAAGGTAAGAATGTTTTTTTACTTATACGGCGGGTAAAGCTATTTACTGCTGTTATAAAATCATCAAAGTTTCCCTTAAAATATTATAAGAATATTTTCAAAGTAAATGTTTTATTTTATATGGCTCTTAAATGATTTAAAAAAGAAGAGGTATTTCTCTCAAATATATGAAAATTCAAGTGCAAATGTATACGTATTTAACGCAAGCTTAAAAATGTTTTCAGAAAACCTGACTCTCGAGTTTGGTAGACAGGAAGGGATTGGGAGTGGACCCATCATGGCCTGTAATTAGTCGAGCAGTCTCAAAATTAGTTATTTTGTTTTCAAAAGCTTGCATAATGTTTTTATAAAAACACTGGAGTGTATTTTAGAAATTTTAAACGTAATTATCTTAAAAAAAAATTGCATCGGTAGGTCTCATGAGAAAAACTAGTGTCTTGGCACAAGGCCTTGGAAAAATCTTATTTATAGTCTTGGCACGAGGCCTTGGCTATGTGGTTATGATAGTCTGGAATTATGCATTCCAACATTATGAAAGTGGTTATTGATTTTTGCATGTGATTATTCGATTAGTAGAATATCCATGTGAATAAGTAATTGGAATTATTTCATTTTATTTATGTTATACCATGTTGAAAGTTCATGTTTGAAAGGCTTTTGTTTTAGTTATAGATTGCCTTAAATGATTATTCTTATTTATGAAAGTTTCCGCTATATTGTTATCCTTACTGGGCATTTGAGCTCACCCCTTTTTTATGTTTTATTTTTCCCAGGAAGTGAAGAAGTAAATTATGAATGACCTGCAGGGATGTTATGTGGGGATATGAGTGTGGATTATGGAGACAATATGTTGTTGTAGTAGTTTTTTGTTTTATGATGTAATGTAAAACTTATGAATATATCTAGTGTTTCCAAGGCTACTAAACCAATCGGTCTTTCGAGATTTTATCTTTCTTGTGATCATGCCAATGTTATGTAATAATGCACCGACTCTGGGTAACTGGGGTCGGGGCGTTACATTTGGTATCAGAGGAAGTTTAGTACAAACCTTGGAAGATAGATTTAGATAAACTCTGATTAGAGCACGTAGACCTAAGATGAAATTTGAGGATTAGTATAGAAGAACTTCCTAGAATTTTGGTATTGTAGAGATTTTGTGAGTTTTCCGAGCAATACATCCCTGTATGGATACGAGCAGGTAGAGGCGGCTCTGGCACAGATGTACCTAGGGGTAAAACCCGAAAACACCGCTTTGAGCTAGACTCGAACGGGAACTGGTCCACGACAACGGGCCTTGCTGCACTCTTGGTTACGACACTCCCGGGGGATATGCTTAGGATAACTCTCATTTTCTTTACAAATCATTATGAAGGTTTTGTGAGTATATAATTCCTCAAAGAAAACATTTTTATGATTATGGATTATATCCATAAATAGTTCAATTTATGTTGAGTGTTTTATAAGTATGAGATTATGTATTTTGATTCATAAACTGATCTAGTTTATGCCATTGTTTAGAAATGGCGCCTAGTGGAATAAATGGAAACCGTATCAATGCACGCACTCCATGTAGGGATTGCCCTCCTGCTCAAGATAATTATAGTGGGGCTGGTGATGCAACTGGTGCCGATCAGCTAATCACCATACTGGGACAACTTACTCAGGTTATGAATAATAACCTTACACGTATGGAGCACCCTGATCCACAACGTGGAGGATCAATGTTAGATCGATTCATGAGGCAACAACCACCAACGTTCAATGGGAGTACAAATCCCTTAGTAGCCGAGCAATGGATAAATTTCCTAGAGAAAATATTTCAGGCTTTGGGGAGCAGTGAAAGGGAAAAAGTTATCATGGCAGTTTACCGCCTCACTGGAGATGCTGATCAATGGTGGTCATTGATTCAAAACATGAAGGAAGATGATGAAGTATCAAATATGGAATGGAGGGAGTTCAAAGATCTGTTTTTAGAAAAATACTTCCCTCGCGACCATCGAGCAGATATGGAAAGGAAATTTCTAAGTCTGAGACAGAAGGAGGATGAGAATGTCGCAAAGTATGAGGCTAACTTTACAAGGTTACCAAGGTACGCTGGTGATTATATACGTAACCAAAGAATTAATATTGATCGTTTATTTGATGGGTTAAAACCATTTCTCCGTCGAGCATTAGTCTCACAATCCTTTTCATCTTACGAAGACATTGTTTCATGTGCTATCAAGACCGAAAAGGAATTCTCTAAGTCTTATGAATTTAAAGCAAAGCAAGAGAAGAAGAGGCCTTCTGATCAATCTGGGAATGGAAATAAGGGGAAGAAAGGAAAGGTTGAATATCCATCATGTGGTAAATGTGGGGAGAAACATCCTGGTACTTGCTTGAAGGGAATGGGAGTCTGTTACAAGTGTGGTGAAAAAGGCCACCAAGCTCGTGATTGCAAAGGGAAGAAGGAAGATACCAACGTTCAGTGATACAATTACAGAGATATGGGGCATTATGCAAATGAATGTCCTAAGCGTCAGGAGAACTTACCTCAGAAAAGGCCAAGGGATCAATGCCAGGCTTATGCTATCACTACTGCTGAGGTAGAAGCTCCGAAAGACGTGGTGGCAGGTAATTTAATGGTTTCCTCAAGTTTAGCAAATGCATTATTTTATTCTGGATCATCGCATTGTTTCATATCTTCCCAGTTTGCTAAGAAAATTAGATATTTCCAATTTGATTTAATAAGGGAATTGTCAGTTAAAACTCCTAAGGGAAGTATCATTGCAACAAAGTTTTGTGAATCAGTCCCCATTAGAGCACATAAATTTTCTTTATCTGCTGATCTCATCGTCATACCTATGATTGAGTTTGATATAATCCTCGGTATGGACTGGATTTCGGACTATGATGCGAAGATTTATTGTAAGAAGAAAGAGGTTACGATTCTTGATGATAATGATAAGGAACACCTTATTTTTAGAGCAGAATCGTCACCACCTAATTCTTATTTAGATCCACCCCCAGTAGCTCAACTTAATTCAATTATTGGGGAGAAAGAGAAGGAAATAACTGTCGGTGAGGAAAGGAATGTTCAAATAGAGGATGTACCTGTTGTGAAAGAATTTGTAGATGTATTTCCGGAAGATTTACCTGGACATCCTCCAGAACGAGAAGTTGAGTTTTCCATTGATTTGATTCCTGAATCAAGGCCTATATCGAAGACCCCTTATAGAATGGCCACTGTAGAATTAGTTGAACTAAAGAAACAACTAGAGGAATTGAGTAATAAGGGATTTATTCGCCCTAGTGTTTCTCCATGGGGAGCCCCTGTTCTTTTTGTTAAAAAGAAAGATGGATCTATGAGGTTATGTATCGACTACAGGGAGATCAATGCTATAACGATAAAGAACAAGTATCCCCTACCTCGCATTGATGATTTATTTGACCAACTGCATGGAGCTCAATACTTTTAAAAGATTGACCTTCGATCTGGATACCATCAGTTGTGTGTGAAGAATGAAGACATTCCGAAGACATCATTTCGAACCAGGTACGGGCATTACGAGTTTACTGTAATGCCGTTTGGATTGACTAATGCACCCTCTGTATTCATGGATCTGATGAATAGAGTTTTCAAGGAGTATCTCGATGAATTTTTGGTGGTATTTATTGATGATATCTTGGTATACTCCAAAAACTACGAAGATCATGAAAATCACTTGCGCATTATCTTGAAGACTCTGAGGAGGCATGAATTATATGGGAAGTTTAGCAAGTGTGAATTCTGGCTTCAGGAGATTTCTTTTCTTGTCCATATTATCTCTAAAGATGGAATCTCTGTTGATCCTTCTAAGACCAAGGCAATCCAAGAATGGCCAGCACCTACGAGTATAACTGAGGTACGTAGTTTTATTGGTTTGGCAGGTTATTATCGACGTTTCGTCCAGAATTTTGCCCGATTGGCTAACCCATTAACGAAGCTCACACGTAAAGGGGTTAAATTTGTTTGGAAAAAAGAGTGTGAAGAATGTTTCGAAGAACTGAAGAGAAGATTAGTCAATGCTCCTATATTGACTCTACCATCGGGGAATGATGGGTTCGTTATTTATAGTGATGCATCAAAGAAAGGACTTGGTTGTGTCCTTATGCAGAATGATAGAGTTATTGCCTATGCATCACGACAGTTGAAAATTCATGAACAAAACTATCCTACTCATGATCTTGAGTTAGCAGCTGTGATCTTTGCTTTGAAGATATGGAGACACTACCTCTATGGTGAAAAATGTGAGATTTATACTGATCACAAGAGTTTGAAGTATATTTTCTCACAAAAAGAACTCAACATGAGGCAAAGGAGATGGCTTGAATTACTCAAGGATTATGATTGCACGATACACTACCACCCGGGGAAAGCAAACAAGGTGGCATGTGCTTTGAGAAGAAAAGACCATGGAGTTTTGAACATGATGAGAATTGAAAGGGATCCAATTTTCATGGATCTAGTGAAGATGGACATGGGAATAACCAGGGAAGGTAAAACATCAATGCTTTTTCAAATGGTTGCCAAACCATCTTTACTAGAAAGGATTAAGAGTTCTCAGACTGATGATGAATAATTTCAGAAGAAGATTAAAGCTGTGAATGATGGGAGATTGAGAGACTTTGTGTATGAAGATGGAATTTTGAAATTCAGGAAGAGACTTTGTGTTCCCGATTTACCTGATCTGAAAAGGGAATTGCTAGATGATGCTCATAGTTCCAATTTCTCTATACACCATGGGAGCACCAAAATGTATAGATATTTGAAGGAAAATTTTTGGTGGGACAACATGAAGAGGGATATTGCTGATTTTGTGTCAAGATGTATGGTTTGTCAATAAGTGAAAGCTGGAAGGCAACAGCCTGGAGGAGTCATGCAACCTCTTCCCATACCGGAGTGGAAATGGGACAATATTACGATGGACTTTGTCATGGGGCTACCAAAGACTCCTAGAAGGAACGATGCAATATGGGTTATTGTTGATCGTCTTACCAAGTCAGCACATTTTCTTGCTATAAGAGAAGATCTACCCCTGGAACGTCTAGCAATACTATACATTAATGAAGTTGTGAGACTTCATGGAGTACCCCTATCGATTGTTTCTGATCGTGATCCCCATTTTACTTCAAGATTCTGGAAAAGTATTCCGAAATCCCTGGATAATGAACTTCATTTGAGCACTACTTACCAACCTCAGACAGACGGACAATCAGAACAGACTATTCAAACCTTAGAAGACATGTTGAGATCTTTCTCACTTGACTTTCAGGGTATGTGGGATCAATATTTACCACTGGTAGAATTTTCCTATAACAATAGCTTCCATTCGAGTATACAGATGGCACCATATGAAGCGTTATACGGAAAGAGATGTCATACACCAACTTGTTGGGATGACGTTGGTGAAAGAAAACTTGTAGGCCCAGAACTGGTGGAGGAAACGGTGGAAAAGGTGAAGGTAATCCAAAATCACATCAAAGTAGCTCAAAGTAGGCAGAAGAGCTATGCCGATAATCGAAGGAAGGATTTGGAATTTCAAGTCGGTGATCATGTTTTCCTAAAGGTATCTCCATGGAAGGGATTCATACGTTTTGTTAAGAAAGGTAAATTGAGTCCCAGGTACATCGGACCCTTCGAAATTCTAGAACGAATTGGGGTTGTAGCTTACCGATTGGCAATGCCGCCAAGTCTCTCTAAAGTTCACGATGTGTTACACGTATCTCTGTTGAGGAAATACATGCCTGACCCAATGAATGTACTCACCTATGAGGAATTAGAACTGGAACCTGATCTGTCTTATTGCGAAGAGCCCGTCAGGATTCTTGATACGAGAGAAGAAGTACTGAGAAACCGGACGACGCGTCTGGTAAAAGTTTTGTGGAGAAACCATAAGATGGAAGAGGCAACGTGGGAACCCGAGGAACTTATGATGAAGAACCACCCGAGTCTTTTCATGTGATAAGTATTCTAGAAATTTCGAGGACAAAATTATTTGAAGGAGGGGAGAATGTAACACCCCAAACTTCTACGGTACGCTTCTCTTCGAATAATGCGATAGCGTGTGTTGTACGCAACCTCGAGTTCTAACACACACCACAACTAATTAAACTAGCCGTTGTGAATAGTAATACCTACTTTTTTAAATCATATATATTTTATATTTCAAAATGGTCATCATTTTTGGATTCGGAATATTGAAATTAGCCTAGGGTGAAATTTTGGTACTTTTCGGATAACTTTTATATTTTGATGAATAGTGAAAATTACAAAATTTTAATTAAAATCAACTTTTTTAATCAAAATAATTAATATTGATAAATTATGAATTTGAGTGGTTTTAAAGTTTATTTATAATATATTTTTACCATTTAATTTAATGTTTGTCATTGGACATAATTTCACAATTAAACCAGACATAAACAAGTGTCAATCTTTTGATAGTTATTATCTCTTAAAAACACGTTTTTTATTTTAAAAACGGGAATTAATTTTAAATTAATTTCTGCCACTTCTGTGTTTTGAATTTGGAAAAATGGATTACATATTTGGAATCAGGATTTCCAAATTATGTAAATAGGTAACTTTTATTTTTACACATTTTGAATAATTACTGTGGTAAATATTTTATTTACCATGGTTAAGGGGTAAATCCGGTAAATAAGGGTTAAAAAATAATATTATAATAATACAAAATTACCCTAAAATATGTCCTAACATTATTGGTGGACACATACCCGACCATAGGCATCCTTGGGTCGAATTGGGGACCCCTTAGAGCCACTTGTATGTGGTAGGGACACATTATATTAATAAAGTTAAAATAAAAATAAAAATGGCATAAGCTTACATCTTTTAGAAGAACAATTTTTACATACGGGTTATACATGTTGGATTTTCGATTATAAATATTCATTAGAAAGCTAAAAAGATTTCCTAAATAATGATATTTTATTTATAATTTTTAGACATCATATAATTTAAATTATTAATGACACAATAATGATGCAATGTTTACCTCATTAATAAATCATTTAAATAAATAAGATTATAATGATTAAAATATTATCTAAAACCTTTCCAATTCTTATTGGTTGATGTTATTTAGAAAATGAGTCATCTTATCTTCGACCTCAATGATTTTTGGACCATTATAAACCGAATATAATTATATTATAAAGTAATACTTTCACTCTTTCCTAAAGAGCCCCTCCTCTCCCTTATAAAAGGAGACCACTTCTACTCATTCCTCACACCTCTCAAGCCACTTGGATCATCCAAAACCTGCCCAAATACTCTCCCAACTTCCCTCACTACAACCTATAGGCCTTAGTTTGATCAGAAAGCCAACCTAAGGAGCCCTTTTGATCAAATCAAAAGGAAGAACCAGAAGAAGAGGTAATGTTTTCACCACCCCTTTTTCAAGTTCATTTCTTCTTCCACTTCTTCTTCCTTTGTTGTTACCATTCTAAAATAATAACTCCAGTATCATTTATATACTGTGATGTTATTATAAATATGGTACAACCATATTCATTATTCTATCCACCCTTTGAATAACATGTCACCATACGTGCGTACGTACGGCTTACCGTCTCCACGTCGTGGTGTAATTGTTATTCAATATATTATTATTTGGATGGGTATAATAATGATATGTAACTCATGTAAATAATAAATATAACATGTAAATGATTCTTTATATATGATATACCACCCATTTATATATTATTTTAATATCAAAAGAATGATATTGTCGCTCGTGCGTACGTACGGACTACCGTCTCCACGAATGCGATGAGATTCATTCTCCATCGTATCCATTCAAGTATAATTATCATTTGATGATTTAAAAATGATGTTTAAAGACTTGATATCATTATGGATATGAATAATATAAAACCTATCCTTTACAAACATGTCTTATGTAACAAAACATATAAAAGAAAACAAGTAAGTTAACACCCGAAACAACGATAATACTAAGATATTATTATCAAATCAATATTAAAAGATCATATATGATATCATATTAATGTATATGATTATTGTATAATTTAATAACAATTATTTCACCATTATACAGGAGGTTAACCTACCCCAACCAAGGAAAAGTACAAGGTAAGGGGTTTTCATCTCACTCCTTATTCCCGTGAGATTCATGCCATATTGCCACCATCACCTTTTGTGTGGTGTATGTATTGCCCATAATTATATTCTTTTTGTAATACACTCTAATTTATGTGTATTTACATCTTAATTTTATGATACCTCTTTAATGGGTTGTATATTTCATAAGTTACCAAATTGGTAAGGGTTATTTCACAATCTCTTCATTATCCGAGATTGTTTATACGTAATAATCTATTGGGATCTCTTTATCATCCACATCCATGTTTCTTAAAAATGTATTTCAAAACATTTTTACTATTTACTAGACAATGGGTTAAATTCATTTATACCCATATGTGTTTTGAATGGAATCTTTCCGTCGTTTTCCAAACAAGGCACTTTTACCCTTTTCGACAAATTTAAGGTAAGAATGTTTTTTTACTTATACGACGGGTAAAACTATTTAATGCTATTATAAAATCATCAAAGTTTCCCTTAAAATATTATAAGAATATTTTCAAAGTAAATTTTTTATTTTATATGGCTCTTAAATGATTTAAAAAAGAAGAGGTATTTCTCTCAAATATATGAAAATTCCAGTGCAAATGTATACGTATTTAACGCAAGCTTAAAAATGTTTTCAGAAAACCTGACTCTCGAGTTTGGTAGACAGGAAGGGATTGGGAGTGGACCCATCATGGCCTGTAATTAGTTGAGCAGTCTCAGAATTAGTTATTTTGTTTTCAAAAGCTTGCATAATGTTTTTATAAAAACACTGGAGTGTATTTTAGCAATTTTAAACGTAAGTATCTTAAAAAAAATTGCATCGGTAGGTCTCATGAGAAAAACTAGTGTCTTGGCACAAGGCCTTGGAAAAATATTATTTATAGTCTTGGTACGAGGCCTTGGCTATGTGGTTATGATAGTCTGGCATTATGCATTCCAACATTATGAAAGTGGTTATTGATTTTTGCATGTGATTATTCGATTAGTAGAATATCCATGTGAATAAGTAAATGGCATTATTTCATTTTATTTATTCCATACCATGTTGAAAGTTCATGTTTGAAAGGCTTTTGTTTTAGTTATACATTGCCATAAATGATTATTCTTATTTATTAATGTTTCCGCTATATTGTTATCCTTACTGGGCATTTGAGCTCACCCCTTTTTTATGTTTTATTTTCCCCAGGAAGTGAAGAAGTAAATTATGAATGACCTGCAGGGATGTTATGTGGGGATATGAGTGTGGATTATGGAGACAATATGTTGTTTTAGTAGTTTTTCGTTTTATGATGTAATGTAAAACTTATGAATATATCTAGTGTTTCCAAGGCTACTAAACCAATCGGTCTTTCGAGATTTGATCTTTCTTATGATTATGCCAATGTTATGTAATAATGCACCGACTCTGGGTAACTGGGGTCGGGGAGTTAAAATATATATTATATTTAAGATGTATTCCTAGTTTTTTAATTTTATAACACATAAATTCATGCTTTTTAGTTTTTGGGAATAATGTAACTTCGTTTTTAGATGCGTGGACTACTGCCTTCTCAAATGGATGTGAGTTATTAAACCTTTACATGGAATGTATTAAGGATGAGTTTAATAAAAATATATGATATAAATGACATGTTTTTTATATTTGGGATAAAGACTCTATATTTATATATATAATATTATTTTCTTCTTTCCATTTCTCACATTGAAAACCCAATAACGTTGTTTGTTGACATGTGGACTACCACAACCTCAAAGTTGTGTAATTCTTCCTTTTTAATCTGCACGTCACAAGGATGATATATATAAGTATATATAATTAAATAATGTTTTTTAATTATATAATTTTAATTATTTATATATAAACATCAATTAAATTATTTTCATCATGATCATTGGTAAATTAAGGCATTACTCATGCATAGGTATGTCCTATTGTCTCCATGATCGTAACATTGGTTCATTTTTAAAATTTATATTTCATTTATGATTTTAAATTTATCATTGATAAAAAAAATATGAAAATAATTTCATGGTTACTATTTTGGGGATTTTTGCGTAGAGACCAAAATAACCATAGTTGACCAATCAAAATCAGTTTTGATACATAAAACGAATATGATTAAAACATACTACCAAAGAATTATGGATCATGTAATTTTATATAACATTATTTTATGTTAAAGAATCATAAAAAAAACATTTAAAATGTTATTATGTAGTAAAATAGTTAACATACGTTTATTATTCAAGAATATAGAGGAAAATCATGAAACATTATACTCAT
This sequence comes from Viscum album, assembly GCA_963277665.1. Taxonomy (NCBI): domain Eukaryota; kingdom Viridiplantae; phylum Streptophyta; class Magnoliopsida; order Santalales; family Viscaceae; genus Viscum; species Viscum album. Next base: position 352,197,457 of record OY728140.1, read on the forward strand.
TGTAAAGGATTTCATAACTCAATTTCCATTCATTGGGTAGAACTTCTATGTCATTTAATATTTTATGAACCAAATATTGGTGAAATAACCTATAATTTTTTATAATGATTTCAAACTTTTATTATGTGGATCTAAATTTCTTACAAATAAGTATTTCATTGATTTATTCTCACTCAAAGGATGTGATATTTGTAAGGGATTTCCCCTCATTTTTTACATCTATGAGATATATGTCATATTTGTGAGTTACATTTCATTATGGTGTAACTAATCCCATTTTGGATATATTATAAAATGAATAATTTTATCTTTCTGGTATATAGATTTTTTATTTTATGAATATTTATTTTGGGTTTCCCAATTCTGATGTTACCTAAATTGTAATGTGATTAGTCTTAATTAAGATTCCTTTGACACTTATTTTATTATTATGAACCTATTTATTTTTCTTGGTGTATATAAAACTCAATATTGTTTTATATTATTATGTCTCTTAAATTAGGGGGGGTTTAATTATCCATTTTAAGATCTCTATTTCATGGAATTTATTATATAAAAGTTAACAATGATTTAATGTATTTTTGATAAAATTTTTCCTTCTATGAGATATTTGTTGTAAGAACCCCATTTTTTGACTATTATATAGAACTTAAAATTTAGGTCAAATTCTATTTTATAGGTATAATATAGATTTATTAATATTTGGATAATGTTTTATAAGATTCTAGAACTTGTTCAGATCTTAGAAAACTGGCTAGTGGATGATTTTGGCCTGTCGTACGTTTTGAGGATATTGTACAAGGAAGGTCTCACGATTAGTTTTAACTATGCGAGGATGGATTGTGGGGTGTTATGGGGTGATAATTTTGCCTAGTCTATTTGATTTATTCCACACAACCATGAAATATTCTAATAACAAATTGTATAGGTGGTTCACATTGTTGAAAAATAGTTTCCAAAAATGTGCGGCCTAACCATGCATTATACCCCTATCTACAGCTTCCTATGCATATTTTTGAGCATGTATTGGAAAAACCGTGATGCCAAACCATATAAAGGTCATTTTTTAATGAAGTTAAAAACATTCAATTAAATGAAATGTTATAAAAAATTATTATTACCTTTTTCTTATATAGAAGATAGTAACCCTCCTCTTATCCCTTTTGAAGATGAAAATCCATCCAATCTCGGATTTTATCCAAAGAATCCATATGGAGTTTGATTGGAGAACCATATATCTCATTAGATCTACACCAGAACATTATCAATTAATTTTGATATTTTTTCATTCTTCTTCATATAAAATATACTATTTATATGTAGTCTCATATCGAATATTTTTACGGCATATTAATGTTCTTTAGATCTCTTCCAATTCAGGACAAACTAGTAGATGATACTGGATGAGGATATTTTTACCAGAATGAGGTATGCGGACTATAAATAACGCCTTTTGATTTCTCATTTTATAAATTAATGAGGGGGATTTTTAATTTCATCAGGTGGAACATGTATAATTAAATTTTCTTGAATATATTCATTAGAACTAAGTTCTACAAACCATGAAATATATGTTATTCTTTGTTGGTGGTTACATCCACATGTAGGATCACAACAAGTAGGGTATTCTCCATAATTGAGATTTTAGTGTTGTGAAACATGTGAATGAACCACCATTCTAGTGTGCTTGACCTAGACCATGCTAATGGTATGTCTTCCCATAATAAATCACTAAAAAAATTTAATGGATATTACAGTGTTCTCATTTCACTTCAATCACCTAAGATATGGGTTTTATGTGATTAATAACATGAAAATTGAAATGGAAGTTATGTTTTAAATATATAAATTGTTCTTGATATAGGTAACCAAATGTTTGGTGTTTTTCTGTGGAACACATTTCCAGTTATTATTGTAGGTATCAGATGGACCATAGTAAATGACTGTGAAATAAATGAGTTTATTATGACTCAAATGGTTGTATACCTATTATAATTATCACACTAATTAAAGAAAGGGCATGACAATTTACTTTCATAAATAGACTTATTAATACGTGGTTTAAATAATACAATAAATCACTTTTAAGGTGCCACTTTACATTTGTATGTTAACATATATTTATAGGAGTTATTGGAATCAAGATCAACTTGGATTCCTAGGGGAATGACTTGAACACTCGAAGAATCTATTCCAATTCATGGATGTTTGTTTCCTTCGATGATACCCACCTTGGAACCCCATCCTCATCTATAAGTGGATGCCTGATATGGGCCCTTAAGATCCATCATTTACTTTTACAGGATTTCTTGGATAAATTCTTTGGATACAATATAGTTCTTACGGGCATGTGGTTCCTTGGTTACATCATTTGACCAAGCCATTTCTTATCTTATTTTCCCTTGGATTTACTCCTTGAAATTGGTTATATAATCATTATTGAGGAATTAAATAGACTATTCTTCATGGATTTCCCTCTTAACCATGGTCGAGGCAATAGTTAGTATAGATTTGGTGACCCTGATTTATTGGATTATTTAGTTATTACCTTGGATACCTTTCATTGTAAATATAAATATAGGTTCCCTTATTATATCATTTAATTATCACTATTTCTATCAATATGTGATTTATGTGATGGATAGGTCTTAGTTGATTTAAATATGTGAACTTGAAAGTAAATTAATTATTGAATTGGTTATATGTTCATTCACCAGGTGAGGGTTGACTCAGGTACATGGGTATTTATATTGATATAATTCTTTTCTTTTATATATTCATGTCTGCACACTATTTTATTTTATATTACATAGATAGTATGTTATATATCCCATTGGTTGTCGCATAGTGAGATTTTTCTCACTCCCTATCTGGGTGACATTGGTACCCGAGCAGACTACACATATTCAGGTGTTGACAAATAGAAGCATGATTATTCGGACACTTGATTACTTATTTCTTTGGATGGAGTTGGTAGCAAATAGATGAGTTGGGGATTCAGATGCTAGTGATTGTTTTTGGATCCTTTTTTCTACGTTTTTAGAGAATTATTATCTGATGATTGGAATCAATGTTTTCCACCATTATATATACATGACACATCATCATCATCGTGTTTATGTTTATATTAGTTGTTACTTTTGTTTATTAATTTTGTATGATTTTTTGCACCAACTGTTTATTACATTTCTCCCTCTACTTTAATTCTACTCTATTATATTCATCTATTGGGACCCACTCTGGTTAGTAGGGAATAGTATCCCAACAATAACACCTCAATACCTAACTGTAAGTCGGTATACTCTGGCATTTGAGGAGATTCACTTAAGGCTATGTGGCCCAAATGGCCCATGGATCCTTTACTAGCATCCAAGTTTGGGATGCCAAAAAAGGGGAATTAATTTGGTTCCTTTCATGATTTACTATTTGGAGACAATAGATTAGAAATTAGGAATTCTTGGATCTTATTCATAAGCTATGATTGGGTATGGAAAACCCATGTTCGAGGAAAATAATGTTTTTCCAAAGTAACAATTATTTTTATTCCTTTTCCTATTATAGTTGATATGATTTCACAATTGGGTGACTCATAGGCTTTTTGTCGTTTCTAAATGTTACTCTCATTGAGGATCTTATATCAACCTTGGACCAAGGATATGAGGGAAAGAATAATTATTACATGCATCATAATACTCACCTATAATTTATATTACATTTATATTTTCATGCAATATAAGATAATTTCAATTTTAGAATTAATTGAAATTTATAATATATTTGAGTGGGCCTTGTCTATATAAATTTACCTATTCTTCTATTGGATGATATTGAGTCATTTATGTTTTTAATAAACAAGTTTTTATAGTCACTCATGGGATTGGATTAACATTACACCGAGTTAATCCATTAAATTAAAATAAAATGGGTGTCACTATCGGTGATACGGTGTATAGGCCATGATTCACTAGGAATGTCGATCCATTTTAAATGCACATTGATATAAGTTATAAGAAAATGAAAATTTTAAAAGTGAAAAATGGATTGTAAAATAAAAGACTCTATTTCCTATACTGCCTTGACAAACTTATTAATGATAAAGGAGTGATCCTAAAAATTAAATATGAAATGAATGAAATAGTTTCGAGTAAATGGTGATGCAAGGATCTATCGAACCATCAACTAATGGATCATATATAACTAATACTTGAGAATATTCTAATACATGGCCTTCTATGCGGGTATTTGGTGTTGTATAGCATGAGTAGTGACCCATTTCTTACATTCAGCTTTCGTTAGTGTTTCTATATAATATCTTATAGATTTTTTTGAGGCATGTTCTTGGAATTTGTCAAAAAATACCGTCATGAAATCCTCATGTCATCTTCTAGGAGGATGATGAATACCATGCTCCATACCTAGTGGGATCTTATCTGCTTGGATTAACTCCAAGAGTGACACTTGAGGTACCTCTTACATTACCTGATTTGGGCACTGATTCCCAAGTTTGTGATATTTTCCTATATATGATGTAGTTCATGAAAGGTTCTCATGGAAATAAACCTATTATGGATGATCTAACTCATGTGTTCTAGTAGTATCATCCTATTAACTTCTTATGGTATGGTAGTCTACATACTTATGAGTCTTGTCTAGTGGAAGCCTTTTCTATATTTGAGCATCTTGAGATGCCTCCAGAGTGGAGTGTTAATATTTCTGCTTATATGCTATGTGATTCAGCCATGTGCTAGTAGGATGCGAATACCCAGGATGGTCGCCATTATTTCATGGTATTGGATAATTTCAATACTTTTTTCTATTAATACTTCCTTCCTCAAATAATGAGAGCTAACCGAGATAGATAGTTCATGATTCTGAAGTATGTATTTTTTTAATTATTGTGTATTTAGTTTATTTTACTAAGGTACACTACATCACAAATCTTCTAAACGGTGATGACCATTCACATTCTAGAAGATTAAGGGAAGGGATCAGAACAAAATCTATACTCTAGTGAACATATTTATTATACCTAACTTCTATGAAATAGTCAATCTGAAAATTATCATTGAGTGAAACTGGAGGGACACTGACAGTATATGGCATAGAGGATCAATGCTGAGGCATGCCAGTAGTTTTTCCAAAGGTAGAAAGTGAATCCTCAAGGATTATAGTTAGTTCAATGGAAGATAGAGTATCCCTGATTGTAGCTCTATGGTGGGTCACCAGTGTAGATGACAGGGTCACTTAAAACCTCTGTGTGATAGAGACACTCTGGAGTGTTGGGCATGCAGCTTAATGGGGAACCTTCTGAGATTCTTCGGAACAATTCTATTAGATTCTAGAGGAAGTGTTTTCATACTATCTCAATCATAAGGGATTGTTTTTTTATTACATGGTAGGCAGGAAGATAGAGTAAAACCATCAAGACAGACTGAGGAAGAGGCCATAACATTAGTCTCTATACCCCTGATCACTAGCAGTTCTGTTAGAGTGGTTTTGATCATGGTAGTCAATCTGTTTGATAGGGCTATGGATATGTTAAATTAAATGATTTAAATCAGATACTCAAGGATAAGGCTAAGGGACCATTTATTGTATGAGTTACACCTCTAGTAGCCTCCACTATAGTATCTTCTTTATTTGATACAGGTGTTTCCAACTAATATATCTATTTATCTTTCATGGGAAGTATCATGAAACAAATACTATATTATTGTTGTGTAATGATCCTAGATACACCATTGGAATTATGGTCAGAAGGAATATGCTAGTTTGGGGACTTCCCCCATGAGGTAGACTATTATCCTTTCTTATGGGGCCTCATTGTTCTCGGGATGACCCTCTTCGATGTCATTATCATAATTAATTGGTTAGTTTTGAATCATTCCTTTTCAAGATTCTATTTATAAAGGGTACCATTTAAATCACTAGGGCATAGTAGAATTTTACCCAAGGGTGAGTGGGATGTCCACTCTGGTGGGGTTGAACTAGATAATCTAGGGTTAGGTGGGATGACTTCCCAGATTACAAAACATTTCATGGAGAATCAGGTTTTATTTTGGGCCGCATTCCCTCCAATACTATATCATTTCAAGGATGTCTTTTAGGGATACTATTATGTCATACATATTGAGAGATAAGTAGAGTTTATGACCTACCTTGTTCTATGTCCACTCCATTATCCATTCATCCATGCAATATGGCAGTTAATAAGCTCTAAAAGATCAAGTATATGTTACATGACATGGAGGCCAATGGTTTTATATGGACTAGTACATACTATTGGGGATCACCCATACATTTCACAAGAAGGATGATGGTACCCTACATCTATGCAAGGATTATGGATGGTTGAACCATCATACGGTTATGAAATGGTATAAAATTCATTAAATAGAGGATCTCTTTGACCAAATATAAGGACCTAGGATTTTTTCAATGATCAAACATTGATCGGGCTATCATCAAGTGTGAGTAAGGACATCAGACATACCTCTTATAGCAATCCATATGAGGTATGGTCTATATGAGTACAAAATTTTTCCATTCAGTCTCATGAATTCAATCTCCATTTTCATGGATCTTATGTATATGGTTTCCCACTCCTATCTAGATTCATTTGTCATAGTATTTTTTTATGAAATATTGGTTTATTCTCACCCTTTTAGTAACCATTATAATAATGTTGATATCATACTGATTACACTAACATAACATCATCTTTTGTCCATATTTTTTATGTGAAAAATCAAGATTGAAAAGGTTCATTTCATGGGTCATATTATCATATAATGAAGAGTTTTTGTTGACCCAAATAAAGTTAGTGCTATGGGTTCCTAAAATAATCCCAATAATGTAATTGATATAATATGTTTCTTAGGTATGTATGGTTATTACAAGAATTGTATATAAGGCTTATTAAGCCTCTATTTTTTAAATACATGTTTTACAAGGATTGGTGTTAAGTTCATATAGTAATAGGAGTGTGAGAAAGACTTTCAAAATGTGAAAGGGATGCTTGTATCACCACTGATACTGACTCTTCAAAAGCATGGTAAGGGATATACCATGTTATGTGATACAATAGGAATCAACATAAAAGTAGTGATGATGTAGGAGGACTGATTTTTTTCATACATATATCATCATTTGTGGAATCATGATTGAATTTACATGATGCACATGAGTGAGCTAGAAGTAGGTGAGAATGCATTATGTTTCTAGAGACACTATCTATTGGGTGATAGATATATGGTGTATAAAGACCACAAGGGCCTCAATTATATATTTTCAAAAATGTGACTTGAATCTCATAAAATGAAGATGGGTCAAATATCTTCAGTAATTTGATGTTGATCTAGACTATATGGAAATAAAGTGAAATTTTGTAGCCAATGCTCTGAGTCAGAAAACACTAACACAAGACATATGGGAGGATAATAATTAATGGGAGTTAATGGCCCCAAGATGCATATTGAGATTTATGATAGTGATAAGAATTATTATCCATCACCATTGATAGTTATCTATTACCACCATTAAATGGTAAAGAGAAGATAATTTTAAAATCAAGAGGGCTTTGTTCTCTATGTGAGTATTTCAGGAGCTGGCCCACTGCTGGATTGGTCTATGGAAAGAGATTACATCCTGTATATTGATGGACGAGTTTGGGTTCTTATTGATTTGAGAGAGGTGATTATACGATATTCCCATGCATCTCAGTGGGAATTTCATCTAGGAAACTCCAAAAATGAATCAAGTTATGTGATGTCAGTATTAGTGTATTGGGATGAAGCTTCAAATTGAAGGATTTATCAGTAGATTTCCCCATATCTGTAGGTGTAGGCAGTTCATAAGAGACATACATGGTCATTAAATATTATTCTAGTACTGGAAGGGAAATTGGAAAATGTTTCCATAGGCATTTTATTTTATTTACTTTGGTCTCTTAGATGTAGCGATGTTGAATGGATTGTTACTGATAGACTAATGAAAGTATAAAAATTCCATTCTATCTGAGAAAGTTTTTTATCTGATGAGATGGGAAGACTATTTTTCCATGTGATTATATGACTAGAAATGGTCCATCATACTATCATTTCAAGTAGGTATGTTCGTTTGACATAATGGGTATAGAAGGGGTTGCAGAACTCTATGGGTAAATAATTATTTTTGGGCATATCCTTTCACTATTAGATAAGTGGATAGTAGGAATAGATGATACCTATTATATAGTAAATGCTACTAGAATAAATCCATGATTTAAACAGTTAATGGGTGAAACATATCCCTCTCGTCCAATTCACCTATATTAATATCTTCCAGTCAACAATTCATATGGCTCAGTTAGAGGCCTTGTATTTTAAGAGGTTCTAGTCACCCCTATACTAGCTAGAGGATGGATAAGCATACCCCAAAGATCCTTGTCTCATGTATTAGAATTTTAAGGAGGTTAATATGATAAAAAAGTGTGTGTATACTGCTCAGTCTAGATAGAAATCATATGATGATCACTATAGAAGATCACTAGAGTTAGAGGGTGGGGATCATGTTTTATTATGGGTGTCACCCATGCTTGGGAATAGATGAACATAGGGAAGCTATAACCTCATTATATAGTGTAATTTTAGATCATGGAGAGGGTTGAGATGGCATCCTATCAGTTTCTACTAACTCAATGAAATCATGCCATGCGAGACATCTTCCACATTTCACTGCTTTGCTGGTATCCAGACGAGATATCTAATTATTTTGATCCAAATGAAGTGGAGAAAAATGCCGATGAATCATTCGAGGAGTATCTTGTATGAATCATTTACTATAGAAATATATCACTTGGAGGCTGGTTTAACACTCTTGTATGGGTATAATGGAAACACAACAATGTATATGATGAGGTAAATGGGCAGGAGGCTGGCATACATGGAAAATGGCTATAGTTTTTTTTTCAAATAGTGTTTCTCCTCTCATGGAAGGTGAAATTGGGGTCTAGTTCCTTTTATGGGAGAAGACTATAAGAACCCTGTATTTGAATCAAGTATCGATTCTTTTAATTTTTTTCTATCATTCATTTTTGGGCCTTATATGTATTCCATTGGACTTAGTGATGGTTTTGTGCATGTATGGAGCTAGTTAAAAGCTCAAAGCATTGGAAGAAGGAGGTTTTTGGAATGTAACCCAATTAGTGGAAACTGTGAATGGAATGTCGTATAGTAAGTTTTAACTATGTGGGGATGGATAGTGGGGTGATACAGGGTGCATAGTTTTCCCAAACCCTTTTCTTTTTTATTGGACTGCAACCCCCCTCAACAGTTTTTTGAATCCAAAATCCATATAAGATAGTGCTTTGATCCGGATCATCCGTCTGTAGTCCAATCAAAGATCTTCCTATCTAAGTGTATATGATCCAATAAATTATAATTCATTTTCAATCATTCATAATTCTTCTTACTATCCATGAAGATATTTAGATCTAGGCTCATATGAACTATTTTCAGGGAATAAGACGATTCTTTTGATCTCTTCCAATCCTAGATAAACTATAGGATGATACTAGATGAGGATAGTCATTCAAGTATGAGGTAAGTAGTATATAACTCACTCCACAAGTTATTTATTTAGTAAATTGACGTGTGGGAATACCTATTTCATCAGGCATCAATTATCTAATTAATATTTATTTCATATCATCCTTACAACGGTGTTATAAGACCCATGATATATATGTTATTCGTTTTTGTTGGTTACATCCAAAAACCCATTCACCCTATGTAGTGTATTCTCCAGAATTATGATTTTAGTGCAATGAAATAGGTGTCTGCACAACTGTTTGGGTGTTCTTGAGCTTGATCATGACAATGGTAAGCCTTCCCATAATAGACGACTATTGAATTGATTAATGGGGAGTACCATGGTCTATTTTAACTTGAACCTCCTAAGGTAAGTGTTTCACATGATCAATCAATAATAAATTCAAATGGAAATAACATTGTACATATATGACTTCTTCTTGTTAAATGTAATTTAATGTTTGGTTTCATGTCCATATCACCCCTTTCTACTTATGATAGAAGGTAGAAGAGTGAACCCTAGTAAAAAACATTTACATGAATGCTTTTATTATGACATAAATTTTTCCTTACCCCTTGGCCTTGTCACACTAATGAATGGAATGTCTTGGACCTTCAATTTATTAAAAAATATGATTAATATTTGGAATAATCGATACAATAAATAATTTTTAATGTGCCAAATTAGTTATAAACATTGAAAAATATTAATTGGAGTTGTTTCACCCGATCTCTCCTTGGATTACATAGGAGGAATTCCTATAACAATCAAGGACATCATTCCAATTAATGGATGATGCTTTCCTTGGTTGATACCCACCGTGGAACCCGATCCTCGTCTATTTGTAGATGTCTGGTATGACATTGTAGGATCCTCCATTAATGTTAGAGGATTCCATAGATACACTCCTTCGACCCAACATGGTTTCCACAGATATTAGGTTCCTTAGTAACATCCGTAGACCCATCCATTTCTTACCCATTATTAACTTGGATATACTCCATTGTCTCGGTTATATTGTCACTATTGTGGAATTACTTGTTTGATGATACTTGGATAACACTCTTACCCTTGATATAGGCTATAGTTACTACAGATGTGGGGACCATTGGGGACTTGGATTCCATGGTTATTAACTTATATCCCTTATATTATATATAACAATACAAGTTCCCTTGTTACATATTGGAGCCTTCACTATTACTATGAGGAGGTGTTGTTACTGCTGGCTATGCCTCAACAGAACTAAATATATAAACTAGAAATAATATTAATTAATGAACTAGTGAAATGTTCAAACACCATCCAAGGGATGATGTAAGTAATTGGGTATTTAAATTACTGCATTTAATTACTTGTATATATGCTTTCATGAAAACTATTCCTATTTTATATTACATGGACGTGATGTTGTAGACACCATTGGTGGTGGATGGCTGATATTTTTCTCACACCCTATCCATACACCATTGATACCAAAGAAGACTACATGTGTAAAAGTGTAAAGAAATTGAAGTGTGCTTCTTCAAACACTTGATAATGTGTTAGTACAGATGGAGTAGATAGGAGATAATTGAGTTGGAGCTCGCGATTTTGGGGATAATATTTTGAACGTTTTTTTTGTTTTCTTATAACAAGATTGCCTAGATCTTTGAGTCAATTTTTATAACTTTATAGATACATGAAAAAAAAAATCATCTTCTGTATGATTATATCAAATTTTTAGGGTTTTATTACTTTTTCTTCTTCTCTTCTTCCATCTACTTATTACATTTCTTCCACTACCCATATCCTTTTATATTATATTTATCTCTTTTGATACACATAACTAATGGGTGCATAATTTACCCATATAAACACCTTATGACCTCGCTTCTAGTTTGGAGCCTCTGGAATTCGGGGAGATAGACTTGAGGCAATGTGGCCCAGGGGAACGGGGTACCTTCAGTGGCTTCGGGATCAAGACATCACATTTTTTATGTTACACAAACATATTGTTTTATGATTTGTATATACACGTACCAATTTATATTTCATAGCATGAATTTACTTATCCTAATGATATTATATGTTTCCATTAATTTTATTCCTTAAAGAGGCTTATGATTCAAATTTTTCATTAAGGTATTAGACTATTTTGAGTGTTTAAATAATATGTTCCCCATAAATGTCTATAATTATCATTAAAGTGAATTTAATGTAATCAAAATATACAACCATTGTTGTTAATTATCCTCCACTAGGGATATTTTTCATTGATAACATCCTCATTCATTCTATGGACTCATTATGGTTGATTCAATGATATTGTTATGAAACCTGTTTCTTTTCCATGGGTTGACTATGCAATAATGAGATTTTTATGGAACCCATTAATTTTCCATGGGTTACTCATGTGTCAATTAGATATTTATATAAACCATTTATTTTCAATGGGTTAATAATTCTTCCTTGTGATTTTTATTGATATTTTTTTCCTTTTCATGGGTTACTCATGTTTTAGAGAGATTGTCAATTAACCCATTTATCTTCCATCGGTTAATCATGCTTCAAATAGATTGTAAAGGAACCCATTTCATTCCCATGGTATAATCATGTATAAATGATATTTTTAGGGAACCCATTTATTTTTAATGGGTTAATCGTGTTTCGAAGAGGTTATTTTTAAACTACCTTAATTTCAATGGGTTAATAATGCATCACATAGATAGGTATAAAAACCATTTCATTTATCTTGGTTAATAATTATATGAAATGGATAATAGTATTTACATTTTTGTTTTTATGAAATGTATGTTTTTAAGGTATATTGGGACTTGTAAAATTGATGGTTGGTTACATGATAAACAAATTATATGTGGTTCTATGATAAACCAATGATTGGTGGTTCTATGATAAATCAATGATTAGTGGTTACATGATAACATGATAATGGGTGTGTCAACGATATCCCATTGATCTATTGGGATTGGAAGTCTACTGTTTGGTTATTACATTTGATAGAGTGATTGAATGGGTTAGGTGTAAATGAAATCCTAGGTATGTATATTTATTCATTATTCTTTTTCTGAGTTTATTATGTTTCCAATGGACAATATTGATATCTCATGGATTTTGATTATTGATTATAATAAAAATTTCAGTTTTCATGTTTTTACACTTTATGATACAAGTATTTATGGTAATGAGTTATTTCATGATTTACTCATGCAATTTGATTATGTAATCATACCCTTATGTACTATTCTGCTCATTGATTTCATTCAATTTATAATTATTATGTTTACCCTTATTGTTTGTTTGAGATCACCCATACTAGGTTTCACATTAAATTGTTTTAATAGAATTTTGTTGAATTTTTTATTTATTTAAAGGATTTCTAAAGGATGATGATGATGACCAATTTTGATATATGAAAATATGGCTAAATTAGTGAAATATTCTTTTTAAGACATGTAAATTGATTATGTAAGAGATTTTATTTATTCTCTAAAACATTTTTCCCAAATGTTCTTCTAGGATGTATATGATCTATGTTTTCCTTTTTATGTTGTAAGGTTCTATGGGAACAAAATTGGGTCACAACTATGAGAATCAATGTCGAAAATTTAATTTAAAGGATTTTATCAACATATCCGTGAGTGTGGGTTCTAGGATTCTATAATTGGTATCAATGGTAAATTTATATTAATTTGGAGATAATTATGTTTTATTATGATATTTTATTAATAGTTATGGATATATACATAGGAATAAGAGTTTATGGATGATCCTATGGTAAATTATTAAGACACCAAACATAAGGTTTTTATTTAGTAATAGTTTTTATGTTATCAATGATGTTTTTGGAGAATTATTCTCTTAGGATGAGGTATTTTAAACACCTATAATCAAAATGAAGTGTTTTATGAGGCTTTATTTTTTATTATTAGAGAAAATGGGTGGAGAACCTGTATTCTAGGAAACAACTTGTCGCCTCCGTTGAGGTAGTGGGGCCAGAATTCATGACCAAAAGAAGATATTGTTATCATTCCTACCATTGTATTAAATGATTTCCTTGGCAGTAAGAAATTCCTAAAGATTATGAATAATTTTATTTCTAATACATAAGGTATTTTATTTGAAAATTAATGTTTGGATTATATTTAATGAATATATGATCAAATCATTCTAATATTTGGTTTTTAATGTTTGTCAAAAAAATGATGAATTTTATGGATAGTAATTTATATAACGTTATGGCTTGAAATTTTGGTATTAAATGTAAATATTTATGTATAATTTGATTTTTTACTCATTTTGGGAAATATCTTACCATGTGATAAGTATTTTTTGTTTTTATTTCTTTTAATGATAAGAGGAATATAATGTTATCCTTTTTATGATTTTATGCTCTTTAATATTTGACATTAGTGCTCCATGAGTGAAAAATTCATCTTCAATACACATCATTTGGATTAAAAGATGAGATTATTGTAAATTATGATAATAACCTGTAAATTTTGAAAGTTTACTTATACTCTTCGTATAAAAGGTTAATAAATCCTTCAACATGTGGAGAAGGATCTTGAAATAAAATTTTATCCTATTATAATATTTTCTGATGATTTCAATATTAAATTCCGGACCTATTGGGTATATGGTTGTTTTAATTGGATTCCTTTTTACCAAATTCTCTATCAATCCCAACTAGTATACATTCATTAGTTTTTCCTTTTAAATATATTTTTTAATTTCACTCTAAATTTTTCTCTATGTTTAATTCTAGTTTTGCGTAAAATTTGGTGACTTTTATGTCTTGAATTTTCCCTTTTGAAGAGAATGATTTTTACCCATTTTTATGATGTGTGATTCAATAATGGGATTCTAAAATTGATAATCCAATTATATCCATAATGGATGTCAGGGGAAAAATTAATTTTAAGGGTTTAGGATAGAACATATTGACATTTTATGAAATATATTATTTGAAATTACATTCAATTATTTGATATATTATATTACACACAATACATAGTTTACCTTGATTTTAATGAAACTCCATGTTTATCTTGAACTGTACATATCATTTAGTATCTTTGATAAGTTGTGCTACATGCAAGGGTGAGTGTTACCGGAATATAATAAACTATTAATTCTATTTATTTGAGACAACCATTATAACCTAGTCTTTGGAATTAGATGAATGAATATTAATAACTGAAATATTAATATATATTTTACAATATTTATATAAGTATTCATTTTTTGAACAGTTAATTAGAAATGAAAACTAAGAAAATCAATATCATGGATGTGTTTCTATGAAAAATCTATATTTATACCTAGAAAGGCATTTTAGTTTTATAAAGTAAATTAACAAATATTAGTGTAAGATATTAATTTAATTTATATATTATATATTTAACCCAATGTTTTTAAATTCATATGATAATTATTATAGGATTAATGTAATAAAAAATCAAATTATAATCATTAATAGGTTGTATTTTTCTAAAAGTAAATTTTTGCACAAATTAACGGAAGACATGATTTGAAAATAAATTTTGACACTTATATATATTTTTTTTGAAAAAATGAACTTTCTTTAAATCATAAAATAAAAATTTAATTTGTTTTAGTTTATGTAATTTTTCTAAGAACTTTCTTATTTTTGTGAATAGTAAATGGCCCCAAAAATTAATTAAAAATACTTTTTCATATAAAATATTTATGATGTTAAATTATATTATTAATAGTTTATAAAGATTAATTATATCAATTTTATATAATTTTATCAAATTCTGGTCATTAAATAAATTTCAAATTGAAATTGGATATAAACACATTTCAACCTTTTGATCATTTCTCTTGAAAAACTCGATGTCCCTTCTCATCTGTAGAATTAATTTTAAATTAATTTCTTCCAATTATGTGATTGAAATTTGGAATAAAGTATTCAAAAATTGGAATAAAAATAATTTAGAAATAATATTAAGTTCAACGTATTTTTTTCCTAATATATTAGTGGATGAAATTAATATTAATTAAAGATATTAAGGTAAATCATTTTTACATAGTGGTTAAAAATTAATAATCAGTGGTCAAATCAACTAAAAAATCCTACAAAACCCATTATATTGACATAATTTGATGACATACCAAGTTTTATATAATTATTTTCTTTATCAGAGTCACATGATGTAAGGGATAACTCCTAAAAATGTTTACCTTTTAATATTTCTTAGAATGTCCCTCCTCTTCCACAATAAAAAGGAACTCAGCCTCCCCCTCCGTTCACACCTATCAATCCCATTAATCCAATCCAAAACCCTCCCAATGATGCTCCGAAATCCATTTTCTAATAATATAATAATAACATTGGGATGAAATCAGTCCATGAATGTCTATTGGTGTAAAGAAAAAGTAGTTACTCGAAAAGGAGGTAACTTTCTTTAACAATCGATTTTATTTTATTTCTTTCTACAAACATTAAATTATTATTGATCCATGATTATATAATAAAATAGGTATCCAAAATATACTGATATGTTGTTTTTATGGGTTTTACTAACACCATCACACACATCCATGAAATGTTATATACAATTATCATTAGTGTGTTCAGAGGACTACCCTCACATGAAATGATGCAATGTGTTCTTCGATTACAACCTTTGATAGTTCTGAATAAGGATATAATTTATATTTTTTCTAATATATGTGATAATTATGATATATTTATTTTTCTAAATTAATTATATAACATACACATTAATTATTTTAATTATGTTCTAATATGATTACTTTGTTTGTGGACATGTGGACTACCGCCTCCTCAAAGCGATGTGATTCATTCACCCTTTACATGGATTGAATTATGAATGATTTTAATAAAAATTTATTATATAAATAAAATATTTCTAATATTAATTACTTTGTTTTCTATTTTTACATATAAAAAATCATTTTCTCTTTCCATTGGACACACTCGTAAAGCGATAACAACATTCGTGGAAGTGTTGACTACTGCCCCCTCAAGGGGATGTGATTCATTCTTTTTCATGACCCCATCAAAAAGATGATATATATATACGTAAATATATAAAATTAAATAGTATTTTATTTATGATATAATTTTAACTCTAGTAATATGAACATCATTTACCTTCTTTCCATAGTAATTATTTAAAAATGAATATGTTACTAATCTGTACGCATAACATATAGTCTCTATGATCGTGACATTGGTTGATTTTTCATAACAACAATTATTTTATGTTTTTAATTTTCTAATTAATGTAAAATTGTTAACAAAATCATGTTTATTATTCTTGATATCCTTTAATAATAACCTCATTTACCATAGATGATGAATAAAAGCCAGTTTTGACACGTGCTGAATATGGCCAAAACATATGATTTAAACATTAAGGATTATAAAATTATATATATCTTATTTATAAGTGAAATAAAATATTAATAAATTTGAAAAATATTATTATGTATTTTAATATTAAACATAATTTTCTTATTCCTCGTGATAGAGGACAATCATGATAAATCGGGCTCAAGGTAAGAAAGTTTTTTACTCAATTTACATTAATTGGGTTAAAATTTTCTGTCATTTGATAAATTATTCCAAGAATATCTGTGAAATGACCTCATATATTTATATATTGTATTTAAACCAATATTCTATGTATTTATATTTTTCACCCATAATTATTTCATTTATGTATTATCATTCTAATGATATGATCTTTGTAGGGGAATTTCCTCTGACTTTTTACATCAATGAGATATATTTCATATTCGAAACTTATTTATTTTATTTTGTATATATATATATAACCTTTTGACATATTATTATATGAATTATTTTATATTCAAGGTATTTATATTTTTTCTTTAATGATTATAATTTTTTTGTTTCCAATTCAAATGTAGCCACAATTGTATGGGGTTTGGTCTAAATTTAAAACCGTTTGATACTTTTTTATTCACCTAATTATTTTTTATTGGGTATATACTTCCTGTGAATGTATTTTACTTTTATTTTCCTTAAATTTTTAGTTTTTACAAATCCATTTCGGGATATCTCTTTCAAGGGTATATAGTTTCAATATTTCTATGTCAGTAAAAACAATTTGTCGTAATTTTCCTTCATCGAGATGTTTGTTATGTTATACAACCATATTAATTTATTAGGTATATATATACTTCTAAATTGACATGTTATGTCATAAATATCCTTATTCTCAATATAATATATTTTTCCTTTAATGTTCTTCCTTTAGGGGTCTTATGATTCAAACGATTCATGGTGGAATGAGATACCTTGGATTGTTTAATGATTATTTTCCTCATGAATGTCTCTAATTATATTCTATTGGAATTTCAAATCATCAATATCAATAGTCCTTGTTGTTTCTCTTCCTCCACTGAGGGTATTTTTTAATTATACTGTATTCATTATTTGGATATATTATTATTTATTCAATGTGATTGTTATGAAAACTATTTGTATTACATGGGTTGATTATTTCTTAAAGATATTGTTATGGAAACCAATTATTCTCCATGGGTTACCCATGTTTCAGTGATATTTTTATATAACCCCTTTATTTTCCATTGTTTAATCATTTTTTAATATGATTTTTATGGAACCCATATATCTTTTATTGGTTACACACTTTTCAAATGTATTTTTATTTAACCCATTTCATTTACAAGATATTCTTATAGAACCTATTTATATTCCATTGGTTAATCATGTTTCAAAAATATTTTTATAGAACATATTTCATATACATGAGTTAATCATGTCTCAATGATATTGTTATTGAACACGTTTATTATCCATGTGTTAATCATGTTTCAATGACACTAGTATAAAACCTATTTATTTTCGAGGGGATAATCAGGTTATAATAGGATTATAAGTTGTTCTTATTAGTTTCTGATTAAATGAACATTTTAATTATGTAATGTTACATGGGAATTTGATGGGTGTTACATGATAAAAAAAATTACAGGTGGTCCCTTGATAATCCTAAAATGTGTGGTTCTATGTTAAACTAACGATGGGTGGTTATGTGATCAACCAATTATAGATGGATCCATGCTAGACCTCCATTTAATTGGGTATTGAATTCAAATATATGGTTATTTCATTTTTAAGAGTTATTATACGATTTAAAGTAAAATTATGTCCCAATATGTACATGTTTCCATTATTCTTTATATAAGTTTCTGATGCCTCTAATGATCATGATTGATATCAAATTGATTTTGATTATGGTTTAAGATTTTATTTTACTTCATCATGTTTTAATATTTGATGATATAGTTATTGATGGGTATGAGATCATTTATGATTCACTCAGGAACATTTATTATTTCATGAACCACTAATGTACTATTATTCTCATTGATTAAATTAAATTATTAATTATTATGTTTACTCTTATTGATCATTTGACCACACACATCTTATGATTCATTTTCCACAAGTTTTATGAAAAATATCAAATGATTTCTTTCTATAATAGATTTCACAAAGATGTTGTTGATGAGTTGTTGTGAAATAAAAAAAGTTGTTTTATATATGAGAAATTTCCTTTAGACAATAGGTGAATTGTTTCTATAACAATTTTCCATAATTCAATAATACTATAAACCTAAAAGGTGCTTCAGGATATAAGATATCCATGTTCTCCTTTTGATTTTTTGAGGTTTGAGGTGAACAAAATTGGGTAAAATTTTTTAGCATCAAAGAAAGAAATTCACAGTTATGGATTTCAGAACAAGATGCCAGTTTGTTGATTATGGGATGTTATAAAGAAGTTTGCACCAAGAACATACAATTTCTAGAATATTGGTGTAGAGAGTATCATCGTGAATTTAAATTTCACTCACTGCATGTCCATTTAATTGAGTATAATATATTTTTCCCAACTAAAACTTAGATAACATCATCTCATATATTACCTTCCAAAATTGAGATGAAAAATGAGGATACATATCTAAGGTAATGACAATTGGAACCCCGAGGAACTGAATTTCCTCCTACTCAAATTAATTCCATTGGTCATATGACTTGGTGGATTTACAAATATATATGAAATAATTAGACATAGTTAGTCAATCAATATATACCAAAAGGGAATTAATACTTCTTGTAATTTATAGTAAACTAATAATGAAATCCATTATTATCTCATTCAATATTAGTGTTGGCATAAGGGGATGCTAAAAACCCATAAGTCTTTTGATAATAAGCCATAATTTTTTTGAATGTATAACAATTAGAAATAATTTAAAAAATATATCAGTTCAAATTAGGGAATAAGAACATGCTCGTCATGTTTTAAAATATCACTGTGGTGCCTATGGGACATGCCATTATGAATGATGAAAATATCCCATGACATCCTTTAATGATGAAGAATGAAAAACGTAATTGCTTTTGATGAAAATAATACCTTCCAAAGAGAGATACAATTCACTAATATTATCCCGAGTAAATAAGGAATCATTGATATTATAGAACATATTTTTCAACTTCTTCTGTTATAGATTATATCATGTGGAGAGGATGTTAATAAAATACATTCTAGAACATCTTCCAACTCTTACCCTATGAAATCATAGTGAAATAATGAATCTAGCGCAATCGCACCCCATTCATTATTTCCATCCTTCACCATTTGAAAAGGAGACATCCTGCTATGAGTATTAACAAGTGCATTACCCATTCCCAGATCATTAGAAATATCAAAGGTGAAAAACATAAGGATTTCCACCCATCCAATTTTTCAATTATTCAGATCACTATTGGTGAATATGAAACCCTATATCATATGGTAAGATGAGATGAAAAAAGATTTATGAGAAGGTAGAGTGTCCTTCTATTAAGGGAATTCATAACCGATGTGAGTTTAGATCATTGGTAGGATATTTATACTCATGTTTTTAATCTAAAAAGAGTCATATTATAATACATTTTTTTGTATTATAATTTTTCCCAAAGATACAAAAAAGTAAATTAGAATAAAAAACATATCCATATCCATTTGATGGATTGTTTAAAATTATTGTTGTGCTAAAATGCTACTTTAGTTCATAGAATAATTATAGAAACATTATGTCTATTGAGAAATTATGCCCTTTACAAGTGGGTGAAACTGGTGTTGATGAATTTCTTCAGAAATCCTTCCAAACCATTAGTACTAACCTACCATAACCTCAAAACTTCAAGTCTCAAAGAAATTTCGTAATTGCTCCCCTGATGTAACTTCCTTCACCTTTTTAGGATCAAGTAAGATACTATTTTTTTAGAGAACATTCACCAAATTTTTCACTTATCATATATAGAATTCATATATTGATAATTTTACATACCTATAGTGATCCCAATGGATTTCCAAAAAATGAATTAGGTGATGTGCATGATCAATTATAGTTATTTATAAATCCATATTTCCATCAATGAATACAACAAAAAAATAGTCAAGGTACTTGTAAAAAATTTAGTACACCAATGCTATTATGACCACATAGTAATTAATTATGAAAAATCATATGATGAGTTACTAAAAATCAATATACCTGGTTTTTTAGGTTTTCATTAGAATATCTGACACTTGGATTCTGATATGGTGGTAACAAGATCGAAGATAAATTTTTAATAATCTCATTTCGCAATTCAATTGATTAAATAAATCTGTAATTTGAGGAAAATGGAATTTTTCATTAACATTACATGGTTTAGATTCCAATAATCATCACATAAGTGGATAGTTCTATCATCTATTTTAACAAAGAGTATATGATCCATCCATGGTTACACACTCATGCATATTATTCTCATGTCTCTTAAGTTATGGAACTAAATTGTCATCTCTTTTAACACTTTTAGTTCCATGTGGTAATATCGTATCTTTTTCATTTATGTTTCTATAACTAAATTAATTATGAATTACATCTATTTATCTAGAATAAATCGTGTAAATTCACATGGTAACACTTTAATAAACACAAAGATAATTGTTAGAAATACATTATATTATAACAAAACAAATATATATGATATTAAATGACGAATCTTTGGAAGAGGATGTCCCACTAGCCTAGACCTCGTGTCTTAATATCATTGAAACAAAATAGGAATCCATCAGGGGTAGTATTGGAAACTATTGAATGGTTAATGTTATTTTATTATTTACTAGCTACAAAAAAATCCATTCATAAAATGATTATAAATAAGATTATTTCAAGGATAATAGAATTGTGAAATTGGTTTAATTGTGATAATAAAATGGTATATAAAGAATATCAGGGACTCTAAAACCTCTTTGTTTTGATAGGATTATCCATCTACATCACATGGGGAATTATTTCCATCTGATTAATCAATAGGTACATAGTGATGGTTGACATAACAGATTACAATGAACATGAATCAAATAAAGGAGTTTCTAAATTTGAGAAATAGAAATGGTAGATATATATTTTTTTAGTATTAAATCAAATTTCCCTTGAAAATCCCACATTTAATGTAACCATGTCATAATATAGGCCTATGGATGGAATCCTTTTGTTCATGATTCATCTAGTTGTTCCAAAGTTCCCCTAGTTGTTGATGGGCTTGTTTTACTTCATAGATTAGTGAATACATGCTAGAACCACTGCAAGTGACCATACTATCATAAAGAGTTTCAAAATATTTGGTTACATTTGGAATTTTATTTTATTTTTTATCTTTCCGCTTTGTAAGAAACATAATGGGCCTCATATAGTTTCTATATATGATCAACGATATGACTATAATTTTAGGTCATCACAACTATTCTAACTACAAGGATTACGCCTTTTCCTTTTTCCCTTAACGAGCCCCTTAAACTACTAATCAGTAATGGGGGAACTGTGATGAGCCTTGAAATATTATTCTAGTATATCTCCACCATCAGACCTATATCAAACACATCATTGTTAGTAGAATGTAGGAAAATGAATTTATAAAACAACCTCTATCTTTATTACACATTTAAACATGATTTGTTACATAATTTGAACTTAATACAACTTAGAATATTGATATGTTCAAAGTATTTTTGGCATAGGAACATTATATAACAAATTATAATACAAAATAAAACAACTTTATTGAAAATATATTTTACATTACCACAACATTCCTTCATACTTAACACTAAATGGGATAACCTTAGGACATACATAAGAAAAAGGTGAGCTATAAAGACCAGAATAATAATAAACATGGAATAACATGAGGAAGAAAATACATGTTAGTAGATAGACATATCAATAGAGAATAAAGTAAACATGAACATAAATCAATGACATAGCATGATAATCAAAACATAGAAATGCGGAAACAACATAGAACATGATATTATCACGACTCAAGGATCATTGCACATAGATTAGCATGATTAAACCCTCATTGCACATTAATTATCATGCGTAAACCCTCATTTACCATAAATTATCATGAGTAAACCCTAATTACACAAGATTTATCCTGATACTAAACATTACTCAATGAATTGGAGCGCTATTAGAGAACATCCTTCATAAACATTTCATTTCATACATAAGTTTTCCACATAGATTATATAACGTGGAATCATTTAACATCGTAAGTTATTACAAGATCATATAATGTGGAATAAATAAATGTAAGACCTCAATAAAGACTTATATGAGAATAAAGGGTAATACTATTGGTATAGAAATGGGTTTTGTATTCCCTACACAATGAAAAATTGTAGTCCCATTTCATCAACATGGCGTCATCAAATAGAAATTAATAAAATAGTTTGGTGAGAGATAAAGGGGTATATAATAATTTATAAATGAAATGGATGGTAATGGGATCATGTAAAATTATACCCCAACACATGAAATGAAATATAAGATGCCTAATATAAAATAATTTCTTGAATGGGAATTAGGAGGAAGAAATCCCTTAAACAATTTCGGCATGGTAACAGGTGTATATGAAGGATCAAGGATGTCATAATGAGTGTAAGGAATATAAAATTATTTATAAATAAAATGGATATTAATGAGTGTATTTATGAACATATCCATACATATATAATTTTAAATTAAAAGTAATACCACAAAATAAGTGCATGATAAAAGAGTGGAGTGGAAGATCCCTTATAGAATTTTGGAATAGTAACAGAATAGGTAGGGGTACAAATTGGGGATGATAAATGATCCCAAATGGAAATAAAATCTAATTAATAATTTTGAATTTATTATAAAATGATGAAAATATACCCAATTGAATATAAAAAGACTAATTTCATACATTGTTCATGAATTGAAAGGAAGAGAAAAAAGTGAGGATACCTTACAGAATTTTGGCATAGTAACCGATTAAGTAAGGGTCCAAATTGGGGAGGATAGATTATACCTTATTGAAATAAAATCAAATTTATAGTAGGGACCTAATTATAAAAGGTTGAAAATATAACCAATTGAAATTAAAAAATAATAATTTCAACAATGTTCTTGAATTGAAAGTAAGGGAGAAAAGTGAGGACCCTTATTAAATTTCACCATTGTAAAATATTGCTTAAGGTTCCAAATTGGAGAGGATAAATGATCCTTAATTGAAATAAAATAAAAGATAATATACTTTGTTTATTATAAAAGTATGAATTAATAAAAAGTTTAAATTAAAAAGGCTAATTTAAAACAAGGTTCTTGAATTGAACGGAAGAGAGAAAATTGATGATCCCTTACATTGATGTGTGACTCCAAAGGATTGGGGGAGGCCTCTTAAAAGATTTTGGTAACCTATTGTAGACTCTATGGTGTAGGGGGAAGAGGGTGGTCAATCATAAAAGAGTTTTAGTAAAGATAAATGGGAGCATAGGAGGGATTATATAGGAAGGGGTGGATTTCATTATTATTATGGCTTTGGACTCTTTGAAAAAGAATATTCAAAACAAAAAACCATACCATTGATTTTTCCCATGGTCTATGGAAAAGGGGAATGGTATAAATTATTATATAAGGCCATGGGACGATGATAATAAAATATTTCATTTTCTTATGTAGAGGTGAGTAATACATTCATTGAAATGATTTTCAAATCATAAAATAAATTATATGTTTTTAAGGATTCACTAATTATTTGTAAAATAAATAAAATAAACTCAAAATTACATTATTTAAAAGGAAAAAAATAAAATTGGCCGAATATACATTTAATATTAATTATTAAATCATTATTTGGACATTATGATTTCATAAAACACACTGTATATTTATATTATATTTAATTTTTACCCAAACATTCGACTGTCTCAGAAAATTATGAGAAATTCAGAATTTGATAATTTCGATTTATTAATTCTGATAATAAGAATAATTTAATCTAAATAATTTTCTTAATATGTGAATTTTCAATTTTAAAATATAATCTAATATTTATTAAAAATTGATGGGTTTCAACAAAAACATTTTTAAACATTAATAAGAATGAATTTTCACGTCATAAAAATTATATGGTCATTTTTATTTAATGAAACTAATTTCATAATAATAATTTATTAGAATATTATATTTTTAAAAAACAAATTAATTCATTAAAAAATATTTCTTAATTTATATTTAGTATAAACAAAAGAATATTATTTCTTCTTTAAAAATCATTTTCAAAGAAACTATAAGAGAATGAAAGTATATTGATTATTTTATAGGAAACTAATGTAAATAATCATAATTCTAGGGTCTTGTTACATATCCCTTTATTACACTAGCATAATCCCTAAGATTATAATGGGTTATGGTAAGGAATTCATGCGGATGTTCATTGAACATGGTTTGAGCTATAATCTCGATGATCTTGAACTTCTCCCATAAACAGTTTGGCTCATTCTTTAAGTTATTGGAACTCATCTTGGGATAGGTATAATGAAATAACTTTAAATTCTATCACCATCAAAAGATCTAATAAATGAGATTTATAGGGTACAATCCTACTATTTGGGAAAATTATTTACATTGTCTATGCCAACTGATTCGTTAAAACCCTATATTTATACTAGTTATGTGATCACTTTTCAATAGCTATATTATCAAAAATAAATAAATGTAACTATCATTTAAAATAAAATTGGATATAATAAAATAATTTATCAAGTCATTTATTAACATATGAAATTTCATTAAAAGATTGGGAATTTTATTTATAAATGTTCAGGTCATTACAACTATCCCACCTTAATAAATTTCCCCTCAAAATTTCTGTTTACCACAATAAAATAGATGGGGGTAACTATACATTATCACCTCCTCTGGTTCCCACATTTCATTTTCAAACTTTTGGTTTCCCCACTACACCTTGATGAGGGGAATTGTCTTCTTTTGTAATACTTTTTCTCAATGATCTACGTTCTTCACCGGATACTCCTCATAGGAATGGTCATTATCTAATGGTACCACCTATGGATTGAGAACATGTGATGAGTTTGGGACATGATTCATTAATAAGTATAATTGGAATACATCATGCACTTAAGATAGGTTTGGTGACATTGCAAGTTGATATTCCACTCCTCTGATGTGATCAAGGATCTCAAAAGGGATGATGTACGTTGGATAAAAATTACCTTCTTCTGAAATATCCCGACTCTCATTCATGGGGATATGCAGAGGAATACTATGTATCCAAAATTAAACTCTAGGTCATGTAGATTATTGTCATCCGGGATATTTGTTTGACTCTTATTAGATTTTATGTTCTTCAATATTGTCTTAACTTTATACACCATTTCTTTGACCATTTTCAGACCTAGAAGAATTCATTCCCCAACATCATCCCATCATGATGGTGTTCTAAACCTCTTCCCATAAAGGGTTTTATAGAGTTCCATTTGGATTCTTGAGTGGAAACTATTGTTGTAAGAGAAATCCACCAAAGGAAGACGATATTACCATCCGCATTTGAATTCCATTGAGAAATATCGAAACATTTCCTCTACTATTTGGATAGTCTGCTCAGATTGGCCCTCAGTTTGAGAGGGATAATTCATAGTAATTTTATGCTTAGTGTAAATAGTATGACTGAGACGTTTCCAAAACATAGTGGAAAATCATGGTTATCGATCATAGAAAATTGATATTGGTACTCCATACAGCCTTACCACTTCTCTGTTGTATATTTGTGCTAGTTGATCTAGTGAGAAATACTTTCACATCCCAATGAAGTGTGTAGTGTTTGTAACATTATCCACAATATCCTAGATAGAATTTTTTTATAAAGACTCAGACTTAGACCTAACATAATATTGAATTAAATGAATAATTCACATTGAGTATCTTTTCAGGATTAGATTTTTAAAGAATTAGGACATAACTTATTACATTACATCTCAAAAATACAAAGTAGACACTTCAACTCAGTTTCCATTTTTTTTCAAAAAATAAAAACTCTTTTCGAAAAAAGAGTCATATCTAGTTCCATGTTTTAGACGGCATGACTTTTCCTTGATCCCATCCTTGACCCTATTCTACTATACGTCCTGTAAAAAATATTTAAAAAACTTGGGATGAGCATAAAAAGCTCAGTAAGGGATACAGAAAGAAGGAAGCTGTTAGTTTTCCAAAACAACAAGTAAACCATGAATGCTTAATCATAAATAATAATTTTAACCTTCATGAAGTAGTAAATACTCTTCACTGAATAAAAGATCATTACTTACCCTTTGTAACCAAAATATTACCATAAAACTCATATAAAGAACACAAAACATATAAAGGTAGCATGGGACATAAATATACATAAATGGAATAACCTTACGGTCTACTTAAACACATATCACTAAATGGAATAACTATATGGACAACTTACATACCCAATGAATTGGAGGTTATAACGTAACCACCCATCCTGGTTTATCACAGCACCCCCTGTCATTTGGTTAATCACGTAACGACCCGTCAAATGTCCAAGTACCATTAAAAAAATCATAGCACATAAAATATTGAAAATATAAACATTTCACTATTAACATGTCATTTTAAATCACAATATATCATTTCAAAATATCGACAAAAATCAACGATTTATCAAACTATTTTCAAAACCATTTAATAAATAGATTTTTGAACTAAAGTATCTCATACCACATTGAAGTTTTTAAAGGAATAACATTTAATAAAAACGTTATAATATCATGAGAATAAAGGTATTCATGATATAATATTCCAATGTATAGTACATACACCATATCAAGGTGAATTGGCGCATAACAACAATGAAGACTCAATGGAATTTAAATTGATACGAAATCCCTTATAAACACGGTATCTGTTGATTAAGGATAACTCAATTACATAATTATGTGTGAAAAATAAGAATACACCCAATATAAATGGATATTAAGTGAAAAACAATCAGAGGTTGTTCACACATATTCATAGGATGACATATTCATGAAGTACAAGATTAACCCAAAGAATTCAAATTGACTTAAAGAAGTTCCCTTGCAAAAATTTGACAGCCTAACGGTGTCACTTTAAAATTCAGAAAAAGAGTTGGTGAGAGAGAAAATGGTATCTCATCACTTGGACATAAAATTTACCTCAATAAGGATATATAAGAATATATCCTAACATCATAATATGTAAACTAAAAGACATACCAAAAATAAGTCTTTTAAAAAGAGGAGGGTGAATGGTTCCCTTACCGATTTGGGTAAATTTCGAAACGTACACCCCATGATAGAAATATCATACAATGAAGATGTAAATACCAATAAATTAAATTATATTACACAAATAATACAATAATGGGTAGTACAGACACCACTCAAAAGGAAATAGTGGAAAATGTATCATGGATCTCATGGGATTAAAAGTGAGATGAAAAACCCCTTACCTCACTAAAATCAATCGAGTCGTATGACCAAAAGATAATAACCACAAAATGGATTACATAACTCCATGAATATAAATAGAATCATGATAATATATATCAATTGGAAGTACACAATACACCACATTCCATAAATAAGTGGCGAACAATGGAAATATCACGGAATTATTAGTGAGATAAGAAATCCCTTACCTCGTGTCGAATATGACTCGTTTGTTCCTTGTTCTTCCTGAATAATAAAATAAAGTTTATTTATATATTCTTGAGAAACTTTTTAAGGTTTATTATTCATTTTATATCACTTATTACCATGTTATAAACATTATGTAATCTTTTATGTTAACAACGTTCATTTTGTCGATATTTGGTACTTGAGTCAAAAATGGACTTCTTATGATTACAGGTTGTTCACATAGTCAAATTTTCATTATATCCAGAATGATATTCAGGATTTAGATATCATATTTATCATATATATCCAGTATATATGTGTATTTATAATAGTACATAACATTTGGAGGTAACAAATGAAATGCACCGTTCCTGGAGACGGTAAGCCGTACGTACGCATGAACGCTACTTTCATATCTATTTATCATTTTAATAAAATTTAAAAATAATGATACATAGTTGTATTATATTTCCAGTATAATATCATACATAATATCAATTACTCCATCCTTTATATGTACCACATATGGTAAGAAGGAGTCATATCACTTTGAGGGGGCGGTAGTCCGCACTTCCTCAAATGAAATTATATCGTTTACCCATAATGGAAGCCATAAAGGTATGTTATAAATGAAAATTAAAGAAGTATAAAGAAAAAATAAACATAATATTTATCATATATAAATATAGTTCCATAATATTGGCCACCATGAGAGGCAGTAGGAGATATTTGAACAATCGTTTCGTGAGGCGTTAGTTTTCCATCCATAGAAACATTATCTTCTTCATCCATTAGATGGAGGTGTGTGTAAGTGTAGTTCGAATCCTTCAGGTAAAAACATCCTAGTATATTAAGGATACTGTTTTTGTTAAAAACTAAATTAATAAAAAGAGTTTAGGGGTTTGAGAAGTAAAATAAAGGAAAACAATTTATGAGAAACTGTTACCTTTAATTTGGGTAACTCCCTTTGGTTTGAACCAAAAGGCTTCTTGAAGTGCCTTCTGCCTAAGGTAAGGATTCTAGGAGAATTAGAGGGATGTAGGGAGATTAATTGGGAAGATGTTGGACTAGAGAAAAGGCTTTAGATGTGTGATTAATTGGTTAGAAGTGGTCTCCATTTATAAGGGAGAGGAGGGGCTCTTTAGGAAAGTGTGAAACATTATTTTATTATATAATTATCTTCGGTTTCAAAAGATCCAAAACATAGTAAAGTAGAATATAAGATGACTCATATTCTAAATGAAGTCATCCAAAAGGAATTGGATAGGTTTTGGATATTATTTTAGTATTTATTATCTTATTTATTTAAATGATTTATTAATGAGGTAAACACTGCATCATTATTGTGTCAAAAATAATTTAATTTATTTGATGTCTAAACAATATAAAAAACAACATGATGTAAGAAATATTTTTATCTTTCTAATTAATATATATAGTCTAAAGGATAACTTATATAACCTTATGTAAAAAATTATTTACTAAAGGATATTTGTTTATGTCATTTTTACCATTACATTAATTTAATTAATCTAAAGTGTCATTATCACTCATAAGTGGATCGATGGGGTCCCAAAATCGTCCCAAATATGCCCATGGTCGGATATGTATCAACTAATAGGTTAGTAAACATTTAAGGTTAATTTGATATTATTATAATATTATTGTTTACCCTTATTTACCTGATTTACCCTTTAACCATGGTAAATAAAATATTTACTGAAGTAAATATTTAAAATGTCTAAATATAAAAGTTACCTATTTACACATTTTGGAACTCCTGGATCAAAATATGGAATCCATTTTTACAAATTCAAAACACAGAAGTGGAAGAAATTAATTCAAAATTGATTCCCACTGTCAAAACAAAAAGCGTGTTTTGAAGAAATAATAACTATCAAAAGATTGACACTTGTTTATGTCCAATTTCAAAATAAATTTACTTCTAATAAAAAAAATTGATTAAATGGTAAAAATAAATTCTAATTAAAATGTAAAACTAGTTTAAAAGATAATCTAACCATAAAAATAAATTATATTAAAAGACATTTTTGAATTAAAATATAGTATTTTTCACTATTCATTAAAAAATGAACTTTATTAGAAAAATACCAAACAATTACCCAAAAATAATAATTTGATATCCCGATTTTAAATAATTATTTTATTTTGTCAAATAGAACATATAAAAGTGAAAAAAACTACATTTAAAGAGGGTTCTCCATTAAAAGGTATCAAATCGGCCTTTTAAAATAAATTATGCTTAAAATTAGATTCATTCAAATTTTAAGCCTCTAAATTTTTATTGGATAAATGATAAGACATTTAACAAACATGTATAATCATATTTTAGTTAATTATATTCATTATTTCCAATATAACGGCTGGGCATTAACTACCATTTAAAATAATAATATTATATTATTAGTGTGCAACGTAAGATTTCAAAGAAAACCGTTGTTGCGTATCAGGTACGCCACCGAACATATAATCCCCTTTAAAGTAAAATTAATATTTAATTCAAAAATATTAATAAATATGAAAATTTCATATTTCTCTATTTATCTGGGAAGTTACATTCTTCCCCCCTTTTGGGAATTGTGTCCTCGCAATTTAAAAACTGGACATGGAACTTTATTAAAAGTCCCACATCAGAAAAGAGTTAGTAAAAATATCACATTAAAAGAAAGAAAGAGAAGTAAAAAAGGTCACTCGAGACAACGGATACTAGGATTCCTTGAAAACATGGATATGGATGAGAAAAAAACAATCAATTTATGATGGAGAATGATAGAAAACATGATTAGGAGAAAGTTAACCACCATAAAATCACAAACATGTGATGGGTTTAACAGTCTTTGATTCCCCAGTATGAAACGTTAATAGACAAATTTTTTGTTTTAAGTTACTTTTTATTGAGGAATTTATTTATGATCTTAACAAAAAACATAAGTAAATATACTTATTTGTCATATAGACTTTCATACATTACTAAATTTCTACCACAAAGGCATCTTTTCTCCCAAAGATGAGTATTCAAAATGAATTGGTCACATTAAAAGTGCTAGAATCAACTTCTATAGTATCAACTAATCCAAAAAATATGAAATATATATTTCCCCTATCTTTATACATCAACCAAAACCAAAACGCTTAGTAAAAGATCAGATAATCTCCAAAAAGGATAAACCTTTAAAAAAATAAAAACTACTCTTAATCTCCAAAATTTGTCTAACAATACCCAATGTTCAATAAAGACCATTCAATAAAAAACTATCCATAAATTCATCAAAGTAACCCTAACTATGATTGAAACCCCAAATTTCAAAAGGATTTGATCACATAGTCTTCCACAAAAAATCTTAACATTTATTTCCAAAATCATCGACTACTCTTAAAGTCTCATACTGATATGTAATTAACAAAATCACAAATTCTATATGATAAGTTAATCATTTGCATAGATAACCCAAAATTAAATTATTATTGATTCCTAAAATCATATAACTAAAATGAATTAGTTATACTAACCCGGGACTTCACATAGTCTAGTTTTAGGCGATAAATCCCAGTCGCACTTTGGTTGTGGGTTCGATTCCCGCAGCTTTGTCTGATGCGATGGGTTGTCACACGGTCTGCGTGTTTTCCTTTTTCAAAAACTATATAATTTTATAACATTCCCAAAAAGTGATAAATTCATAAAAAAATAACCATAACATATTTTAACCACAAAGGTTATCTAATAACTTTCATTTTACATCCTAAAATCTATTAACCTGTAGTTTCTTCAAATTCAAAAATCATATAAACCCAAATGGTTTTTATTATAACTATATCCACAATAGAAAATATAATTATTCTTTGAATATAATTTCCATATATCAAACTTCAGGATTACACATACTATAAAAACACTTCTAATGTAATCCCATCATCAAAATAGCCCTAATACTTTTAAGCATTTCACCATCCTAAAATCAATCATAACACATGAATCCCTTATATGTTGATTTCTTACTCATTAAAAATTCATCATGATCCATTAACCATTCCTTTCCAACTTATTCTGAAATACATATTTCCTATAAACAAAATCATGAATCATATACTAAGATTCAATAATGTCAAAACATATGTTATGAAATAATCCATACCTTTCATTGGTCATTTTCAGTTTCTTCAGCCTCAATTGGAATGGCATTAGGTATGGTAAACATATATTTGTATGATCCTTGTGATCCATTTCCCGAAACATCTTCGTAGAACATATGTTTGTATAATGACCATGCACACCACATTTAAAACATTCAATTGATCCTTCAGAAATAACTTATTTCCCTTTCCTAAAGTCAACTAGAAGCTTCCTTTTTCCATGGAAGGTTCTTTCTTTATGACTTTTATTCCCACATCTATAGCTTCTTCCCATCCCTTTGAAGAATTTTCCTAGGTGTTTATTTCCACAACTTTGACACATAGGTTTTTGAACATACTTACCTTTATTATCATTACCTGAACTTCCATAGGGATTTTTTCTCACAAATACGATGCCATAAAAAATCACCAAGGTTTAGGTTGTCAATCATGACTCCAGATAGTTAGTTGAGAATAACCATATGAGTTCTCATTGCTGCTCCCATTTCATTTAGTTGCTCATTCAGAAAACCATCACATTTTTCTTCACATCCTCTTTTACATTGATGCCTTTTAGATCCAGCAATTTACTAAAACCAAAAAGGCCAGTGTGAGTATATTAGTAAAATCATCATATAATATCATATGAGGAGGGTAAATACTAATATATAATTATTATTGTTATCTTAAACTCATTCACTTTATCTAAAATAACTATGACTCTTTCTAAAATCATAACCATTTATGGTAAAGTCACTTATGTATAAAGAACACCCTAACCTCCAATTTTATCTAAACCGACCTCTGATACCAACTATAAGGACTCGAACGTAGACCTTACATAATATTGAATGAAATGAATAATTCAAATTAAGGATCTTTTCAGGTTTAATGTTTTAGAGAATTAAGCCATAACTTATTACATTACATCTCAAAAATAAAAACTATCCACTTCAACTCAGTTTTAATTTTTTGCATAAAATAAAAACTCTTTGAAAAAAAAGTGTCATGTCTTGTTCCATGTTTTAGACGTCATGACTTTTCCATGATCCCATACTTGACCCTATTCCACTTTATGTCTTCTGAAAAACGTTTCAAAAACTTGGGATGAGCATAAAAAGCTCAGTAAGGGATACAAAAATAAGGAAATTGTTCATTTTTCAAAACAAAAAGTAAACCATAAATGCATAATCATAAATAATAATTTTAACCTTCATGAAGTAGTAAATATACTTTATTGAATAAAAGATCATTACATACCCTTTTATGACCAAAAGATTACCATAAAACCCATATAAAGAACACATAACATATAAAGGTAACTTGGGATATAAACATACATAAATGGAATAACCATACAGTCTAATTCCACACATATCACTAAATAAAATAGCCATACGGCCGACTTACATACCCAATGCATTGGCGGTTATAATGTAACCACCCATCCTAGTTTATCATGGCACCACCCGTCATTTGGTTAATCACTTAACCACCCGTCAAATGTCCAAGTACCATTAAAAAATCATAGCACATAAAATATTAACAATATAAACATTTCACTATTAACCTTTAATTTTAAATCACAATATATCATTTCAAGATATCGACAAAATCAATGATTTATCAAACTATTTTCAAAACCATTTAATAAAGAGATTTTTGAATCAATGTGTCCCATACCACTTTGATGATTTTAAAGAAATAACATTTAATCAAAAAATTATAATATCATGAGAATAAAGGTATTCATGATATAATATTCCAATGGACATTACATACACCATATCAAGGTGAATTGCTGCATAACAATAATGAAGACTCAATGGAATGTAAATTGAGACGAAAGCCCTTATAAAGACGCTATCCTTTGATTAAGGATAAGTAAATTACATAATTATGTGTCAAAAGTAATAATACACCCAATATAAATGTATATTAAGTGAAAAAAAATCAGATTTTATTCACACATATTCCTAGGATGACATATTCAAGAAGTACAAGATTAACCCAAAGAATTCAAATTGAGTTATGAAGTTCCCTTGCAAAAATTCAACAGCCTAACGGCATCACATTGAAATTCAAAAAACGATTTGATGAGATATAAAATGGTATCTCATCACTTAGGCATAATTTTTACATCAATAAGGATATAGAGGAACATATCCCAATATAATAAGATGTAAATTAAAATACATAACAAAAATAAGTCTCATAAAAAGAGGAGGGTGAATGTTTCCCTTACCGATTTGGGTAACTTTCAAAACGTACACCCCATGAAAGAAGGATCATACAATGAATATGTAAATACACATAAATTAAAGTATATTACACAAAGAATACAATCATGCGTAGTACATAAACCACAAAAAAGGAAATAGTGGAAATGTAGCATGAATCTCATGGGATTAAAAGTGAGATGAAAAACCCCTTACCTTGCTGAAATCAATCGAGTCGTATGACCAAAAGATAATAACCACCAAATGAATTACATAACACCATGAATATAAAAAGAATCATGATAATATATATCAATTGGAATTACAAAATACACCACATTCCATAAATAAGTGGTGAACAATGGAAATCTCACAGAATTAATAGTGAGTTAAGAAATCCCTTACCTCGTGTCCGACTTGACTCGTTTGTTCCTTGTTCTTCCTGAATAATAAAATAAAGTTAATTTATAATGGATTAAGAACCGTATTAAAGTTTATTATTCATTTTATATCACTTATTACCATGTTATAAACATTATGTAATCTTTTATGTTAATAACGTTCATTTTGTCGATATTTTGTACTTGAGTCAAAAATGGACTTCTTATAATTCCATGTTTTTCACATAGTCAAAAGTTCATTATATCTAGAATGATATTCAGGATTTAGATATCATATATATCATATATATCCAGTATATACAAGTATTTATAATAGTACATAACATTTAGAGGTTAGAAATGAAATGCACCATTCATGGAGACGGTAAGCTATATGTACGCATGAACGCTACTTTCATTTCTATTACTCATTTTAATGGAATTAATACATAATTATACATAGGTGTATTATAATTCCAGTATAATATCATATATAATATCATTAACGTCATCCTTTATATGTACCACATATGGTATGAATGAGTTATATCACTTTGAGGGGGCGGTAGTCCCCACTTCCTCAAATGAAATTATCACATTTACCAATAATGGAAACCATAAAGGTATGATATAAAAGGAAATTAAAGAAGAATAAAGAAAACATAAACAAAATATATATCATATATAAATACAGTGCCTTCACAATGGCCACCATGGGAGGCGGTTGGAGATATTTGAACAATCGTCGTTTCGTGAGACATTAGTTTGCCATCCACAGAAACATTATGTTCTTCTTCCATTAGATGGAGGTGTGTGTAGTTCGAATCATTCTCATAAAAAAAACCAAGTATATTTAGTATAATGCTACTGTTACAAATTAAATTATTAAAAAGAGTTTAGGGGTTGGAGAAGTAAAATAAAATAAAACAATTTAAGAGAAATCATTACCTTTAATTTGGGTAACTCCCTTTGGTTTGACCCAAAGGATTTCTTGAAGTGCCTTATTCATAATGTGAGGCTTCTAGAAATAGGATAGGGATGTAGGGAGCATAATTGGGAAGAGGTTGGACTATCCAAAAGTCTTTAGGGGTGTGAGTAATTGGATAGAAGTGGTCTCCTTTTATAAGGGTTAGGAGGGGCTCTTTAGGAAAGTGTGAAAACATTATTTTATTATAAACATATCATCAGTTTCAAAAGGTCTAAAACACATTAAAGTAGAATATAAGATGACTCCTATTCTAAATAAAATCATCCAATAGGAATTTGATAGGTTTTGGATATTAATTTTGTCTTTATAATCTTATTTATTTAAATAATTTATTAATGATGTAAACACTACATCATTATTGTGTCATAAATAATTTAATTTATTAGATGTCTAAAAATTATATAAAAACACCATGATGTAGGAAAACGTTTTATATTTCTGATAAATATTTATAGTCGAAAAGTTAACTTATATAGCCTTATGTAAAAAATGATTTACTGAAGGATATTTGTTTATGTCATTTTTGCCTTTACATTATGTTAATTAATCTAAAGTGTCATTATCACTCATATGTGGCTACATGGGGTCCCAAAATCGACCCCAATATTCCCATGGTCGGATATGTATCTACCAATAGGATTAGTAAACGTTTAAGGGTAATTTTATATTATTATAATATTATTTGTGACCCTTATTTACCTGATTTACCCTTTAACCACGAAAAATTAAATATTTAATAAATTAAATATTTAAAATGTCTAAATTTTTTTACCTATTTACACAATTTGGACCTCCTAGTTCCAAATATGGAATCATTTTTTTAAATTCAAAACCCAGAAGTGGCAGAAATTAATTCAAAATTAATTCTCACTGTCAAAACAAAAACAGTGTTTTTAAGAAATAATAACTATCAAATGATTGACACTTGTTTATGTCCAATTTAAAAATGAAATTACTTCCAATGAAAAAAATTACATTAAATGGAAAAAATATGTAACATCCCAGGTAATTAAAGAATAAAGAATTATCATATTTATTAATATTTACGAATTAAATATTAATTTTAATTAAAAGGGGTTTCTACGTTCGATAGCGTACTCGGTACGCAACGATGAGTTTCTTTGAAAACTTACGTTGCACACAAGTAATAAAATAATATTATTTTAAATGTTAGTTAACGAGTAGCCGTTGTACTGGCGGGAATGGATAGAAATAATTAAAATATGATTATATATGTTTTTAAATGTTTTTATATTTACCCAATAAAAGATAAAGGCTTAAAATACGGAAAGAATTCAATTTTAGGCATTTATACCCTAATTTTCACGAAAGGTCCACTTACCACCTTTTGACGGAGAAACGTCATTAAATATAGTTTTGATCAATCTTATAAATTCTATTGGACCAAAAATAACTCTTCTTTAGAATCGGGACATCAAAATTTACCTTGTGTAAATTTTTGGTACCTTTCCGATAGAGTTCATTTTTTTTAATGAATAGTGTAAAATGTTGTATTTTAATTCAAAACCTCTTTTAATATAATTTATTTATATGGTTAGATTATCTTTTGAATTGGTTTTAAAGTGAAATTAGAAAATATTTTTACCATTAAATCCAATAGTGGTCGTTGGAATTAATTTTACTTTGAAATCAGACTTAAACTAGTGTCAATCTTTTGATACTTATTGTTCCATAAAAACACGCTATTTGCTCTGACAATGGGAATTAATTATTAAATTAATTAATGTGACTTATATGTTTTGAATTTGGTAAAATAGAGTTCATTTTTGAATTCGGAATATCAAATATATCTTAGGGTGAATTTTTGGTAATTTTCTGAAAAACATCAATTTTTGATGAATAGTGAAACCACTAAGTGGTACTTATAAAAACTGATTTTCCATTTAAATGAAATTTTGCAATCATTGTGTTTTGATTTTCAAAAATCTGACATACATGGTTGTCATTAAGAAGTAAAATGTGGTTCAATGAGATTATAATAATTTTTTGGTGAATAGTAACTTATTAAGTTCTTAATCGCGATTAGTGGTAATTAGTGTAGTTTAAGGTAAAAATAATGCTTTAATAAAATAATATGAGCTTGAAACATGTCCTACCCTCATTGGTTGTGTCATGGCCGACCAAGACAAGCTATGGGTCAACTTGGGGACCCCATGGAGAAACTTTGTTTTGGAAATGACATAAATAACTTTTTATTAAATGTTAAAGTAAAAATGACACAAACAAGAGATGTTTTACGAAAACAATTTTTACATGGGGTTATACAGATCATATTTTTGATTATAAATATTCATTGGAACGATAAAAAGATTTCCTACATCATAGTATTTGTTTTATAATTTTTAGACATTAAATAAATTAAATTATTTATGACATAATAATGATGCAGCGATGACATCATTATTTGACGATTTAAATAAAATAGAACGATAATGTAAAATATATGAACTACACATGTCAACAACCAATTGGATGAGTGGATTTAGAACCCTTATCACCTTATCCACGAATTATATCAATGTGGGACCTTTTAAAACTGAAAAACATTTTCAAATAAAATAATATTTCTTTACTTTCCAAAAGTACCCCTCCTCTCCTTTTATAAAAGGCCCCCACATCTACCACCTTACACACACTCCTCAAGCCTTTGGCTCGGCCAACCCCTACCCAATTACTCTCTCAACATCCCTCTCCTCATCCTAGAGGATTCTCTTTGGGAATAATCCTTTCAAAGGAAGCCTTTAGGCTCAAATCAAAAGGGAGTTACACTTTTAAAGGTAATTCATTCTCTCTTGTTCATTTGTTTTATTTTGCTTCTCCAACCCTCTAAACTCTTTTTATTTACTTATTTTGTAACAACAAAAGTATCTTCAGTATACTAGGATGTTGTTATAAGATTTATTCGAGCTACACTCTCACACAACTACATAAAATGGTTAAATAACATACTGTTTCCGTGGATGGAGAAATTCTGCCTCCCGAAACGATGATTGTTCAATACTCATTTAACACCTTCAAAGGTGGCCATTATGATGTCACTATTTTTATATATGATATATAATATGATTATGTTTTCTTTAAGCTTCTGTATTTTTCATTTTTTTCATACCTTCATGGTTTCCATTATGGGTAAACACGATATCTTCATTTAAGGAAGTGCGGACTACCGCCCCCTCAAAGTGATGTGATTCGTTAATGCCATATGTGGGACGTGTAAAGGATGGGTTTAAAGTTATTATATATGATGTTATACTGGAATTATAATATACCTCTATATCATTATTATTTCTTTCCATTAAAGTATGAGATAGAAATAAAAGTAGCGTTCATGCGTACGTACGGCTTACCGTCTCCATGAACGGTGCATTTCATTTCTTATCCCCAAATGTAATGTACTATTAAAAGTACATGTATATAATGGATAGATATAATGAATAGTATATCTAAATGATGAATATAATTCTGGAATTAAAATATACATACCTCTCATTTAGTTTTAATTCCATTAATATGACAAAGAAATGAAAGTAGCGTTCATGCGTACGTACGGCTTACCGTCTCCATGAACGGTGCATTTCATTTCTTACTTCTAAATGATTATGTAATATTATAAATACATGTATATGCTGGATATATATGATACATATTATATCCAAATCGGTAATTTCATTCTGGATATAAAGAACCTTTGACCACATGAACAACATGTAATTGTAAGAAGTCCACTTTCGACTTAAGAACCAAATATCGACAAAACAAACATTATTAACTTAAATGGTTACATAAAGTTTATAACATGGAAATAAGTGATATAAAAGGAATAATGAACATTAAAAAGGTTCTTAATCAAATATAAATTAACTCAAGTTTATTATTCAGGACGTTAAAGAACGATCGAGTCAAGTCGGACCCGAGGTAAGAGAACTTCTTAACCCAATTTCCATTCTTTGGTTTAATCTCCTACTTTCAAATTATGTCATGATATTATTATGTCTTATTTTGTATTTTTACTTTCTTTAGGTGTACCTATAGTGAATACACATAATAGATCTATTTTATTTAAAAAATGATCTTTTTAAGGAATTCGTCTCAATCTCCTTTCATTGAGGCATATTTCGTTTTATACACAACTTTCTTTTATACGGTGTATAAACCCCTTTTACTTTTACTTTTATACAAAAGGAATCTTTTTCTACAAAGCATTTTACAAAACGACAAAAAGGAATGTTTCTTTTAACGTACGCAGCGACAACGACCTTTTCCGCCGCCGCGAGTATTATTTGGTCTTTGGCTTTCTCAACAAGCCGTAATGTTTTTAGAATAAAATAAATACCATATACTCATTTATGTATTTTGGTATTGAAAATGGTTTTGAAAAAGGATTCTATTATGTCAATATATTTATGATATATTGTGATTGAAATGCGGAAATGTTATCATTTTTTTATATTGGTTTTATGTTTTATGATTTTATACTGGTACTTAGACATTTTAACGGGTGGTTACGTTATAAACCATATGACGGGTGGTGCCGTGAATACCAGGACGGGTGGTTACGTTATAACCTCCAATGCATTGGGTATGGAAGTCGGCCGTATGGATATTCCATTAAGTATGTATGGAAATTGGCCGTATGGCTATTCCATTAAGTGATATGTGTGGAAATCGACCGTATGGTTATTCCACTTAAGTAAGTTTATGTCCCAAGTTAACTTTATATATATTATGTGTTCTTTATATGGGTCTTATGGTAATCCTTTGGTTACAAAAAGGTAAGTAATGATACTTTATTCAGTGAAGAGTTTTTATTACTTCATAAAGGTGAAAAGTATTACTTTGATAAAGTATACATGGTTTACTTGTTGTTTTGATAAACTAACAATTTTCATTCTTTGTGTATCCCTTACTGAGCTTCTTATGCTCACCCCAAGTTTTTTTTGAAATGTTTTTCACAGGACTTAATGTGGAATGTGGTCAAGGATGGGATCAAGGGAAAGTCATGCTTTATAAAACATGGAACTAGACATGTTTCTTTTTAAGAGTTTTTTTTATTATTATATGGAAACTTAGTAGAAGTGTCTACTTTGTAATCTTTTGAGATGTAATAGTTATGTTCTATTTCTCTAAAACTCTAAACCTGAAAAGATCCTCAATGTGAATTATTCATTTAATTCAATATTAAGTAAGGTTTAAGGCCGAGGCCTTATAGTTGGTATCAGAGGTCAGTTTAGACAACTTTAGGAGTTAGAAAAGTGTTAAATTATAATATGATTGAAATGATATAGCATTTACGGATTACCATGTTGCTTCGCCTAAGATATTTCTGTGTTCAGAATGGGTTTCCGTAGAGGAAACAAAGCAGCTATGTTGGGACGACATCAGGAGGAAGATAACCTTCCAAATCAGCAACCTGAGATGGTCAGAATTGGAACTGAACAGTTTGTTGCAGTGATGGAAAAGTTGACTCAGGCTATAAATGATGGTGGTATCCATGCACGAGATCAGCCAGATCAACCGCAGAGGAACATGTCAGTGGTAGAACATTTCATGAGGCAACATCCCCCATCATTCAGAGGATCATCTGACCCTGTGCAAGCTGAAGGGTGGATTAAAGCACTGGAAAAGATTTTTGATGTCATGGGGTGTTCAGAACATCAAAAGGTTAGTGTTTCTATTTACCGTTTTGAAGGTGAAGCTGATCAGTGGTGGTCAATGGTGAAAAATATAAGGGATAGTGATGAGATTGAGGATCTTCACTGGGATGAATTCAAAGGTATGTTTCTTGAGAAATATTTTCCTAAGGTGGTTCATCTTAGGATGGAGAAACAGTTCCTAGAATTGAGGCAGGAGGATGATTCAGTGGCTGCTTATGAAGAAAAGTTCACTCGATAGGCAAGGTATGCTCCAAACTTCATACGATATCTTGATAGTAAAATAAACCGTTTTTACTCAAGGTTAAAGCCAAAGTATCGAAGGGCTTTATCTTCTCGTGAGTTCAAAAGTTAAGAAAAACTTGTTCGATGTGCGGAGAAGGTGGAAATGGAGTTTGCCGATGATCAGGTGTTCTATGACAAACAACAAAATAAGAGGTCTAGTTGGCAGGCGAAGGGGAAGAATTCATCAAAGAAGCAAGGAGGTAAGAAAACCAAATATCCATCCTGTGAGAAGTGTGGTAAAATGCATCCTGGAGAATGTTTATCTAAGTCTGGTAAGTTCTTTCGGTGTGGTAAGTCTGGTCATATTGCTCGTAACTGTAAGGAAGATGATCAAGCAGGAAATGAAAAGCCAACGGTAAGATGTTTTAAGTGTAATGAAATGGGTCATTATGAAAACGAGTGTCCAACGAAGAACTCAACTGGGGGAATGCAGCCAGACTACAAGCAGAAAGGGGTGGTGAAATCCTTTGCAACAACTTCAGCAGATGTTGGGCCATCGAATGAAGTGGTATCAGCTCCAGGGAGCTCAGTATTTTTCGAAGATTGACTTGAGGTCGTGGTACCATTAGTTGAAAGTAAAAGAAGCAGATGTTCCGAAGACTGCGTTCCGTACTAGATATGGCCATTATGAATTTGTAGTTATGAATTTTGGGTTAACCAATGCACCTTCTGTATTCATGGACCTTATGAATAAAATTTTCCATGAGTTCTTGGATAAGTTTGTGTTTGTGTTTTGAGGTTTGGGAATAGGTTATGTGTGCCTTGTGATTCACAGTTGAAGAATGAGTTGTTATGTGAGGCTCATAGTTCCCCGTTTTCAGTTCATCCTGGCAGTACTAAGATGTATAGAGATCTGCGAGAGTATTACTGGTGGGATGGAATGAAAAGAGATATTGCTGATTTTTCTGTGAAGTGTTTGACATGTCAACAGGTTAAAGCAGAGCGGAAGTTACCGAAAGGGATGCTTCAACCTTTACCAGTGCCAGAGTGGAAATGGGAGAATATATCCATGGACTTTGTTGTGGTATTACCGAAGACATCTCAAGGTAATAATGCAATCTGGGTTATTGTTGATCGCTTGACCAAATCTGCTAATTTCCTTTCTATACGAGATACTTTCTCTCTAGATCAACTTTCCCGTTTGTATCTTAAAGAGATAGTCAGGTTACATGGAGTTCCTCTCTCCATTGTATCGGATCGTGATCCCAGGTTTACTTCTAACTTTTGGGAAGGCCTTCAGAAGTCGTTGGGTACTGAATTAAATTTTATTACATCTTTTCATCCTCAATCAGATGGGCAGTCAGAACGAACAATTCAGACATTCGAGGATATGCTACGAGCTTGTTCTATGGATTATCAGGGAAGTTGGGACCAACATCTTTCTTTGGTT
This sequence comes from Viscum album, assembly GCA_963277665.1. Taxonomy (NCBI): domain Eukaryota; kingdom Viridiplantae; phylum Streptophyta; class Magnoliopsida; order Santalales; family Viscaceae; genus Viscum; species Viscum album. Next base: position 352,241,168 of record OY728140.1, read on the forward strand.
GAGTTTTCTTATAATAACAGTTTTCATTCCAGTATATAGATGGCACCATTTGAGGCATTATATGGGAAGCGGTGTCGAACTCCAGCATTTTGGGATGAAGTGGGTGAAAGGAAGCTGATGGGACCAAAATTGGTAGAAGAGATGGCAGAAAAAGTTCAGTTGATTCAGAAGCACATGAGAACAGCTCAGAGCAGGGAGAAGAGTTATGATGATAACCGGAGGAAGGATCTATCTTTCGAGGTAGGTGATCATGTTTTTCTCAAGGTTTCTCCTTGGAAAAGTGTGATGAGATTTGGTATGAAAGGAAAGCTGAGTCCAAGGTTTATTGGACCATATGAAATTCTGGAGAGATTTGGATCAGTTGCATACCGGGTGGCTTTACCTCCGAGTTTATCTCAGGTACACAATGTTTTTCATGTTTCAATGTTGAGGAAGTATATGCCAGATCCATCTCATGTTTTGAGTCCAGAGGTAGTTCAGCTGGAAGAGAACCTATCTTATGAGGAACAACCGGTCCAGATTCTTGACCACAGGGAGCAGGTGTTACGGAATAAGGTGATTAATCAGGTAAAGGTTTTGTGGAAAAACCATGTGATTGAAGAGGCAACGTGGGAATCTGAAAATGCTATGAGGGATAAATAGCCCCACTTATTTTGATAACTGAATAAAATTGCGAGGACGCAATTCCCAAAAGGGGGGAAGGATGTAACATCCCAGGTAATTAAAGAATAAAGAATTATCATATTTATTAATATTTACGAATTAAATATTAATTTTAATTAAAAGGGGTTTCTACGTTCGATAGCGTACTCGGATGAGTTTCTTTGAAAACTTACGTTGCACACAAGTAATAAAATAATATTATTTTAAATGTTAGTTAACGAGTAGCCGTTGTACTGGCGGGACTGGATAGAAATAACTAAAATATGATTATATACGTTTTTAAATGTTTTTATATTTACCCAATAAAAGATAAAGGCTTAAAATACGGAAAGAATTCAATTTTAGGCATTTATACCCTAATTTTCACGAAAGGTCCACTTATCACCTTTTGACGGAGAACCGTCATTAAATATAGTTTTGATCAATATTATAAATTCTATTAGACCAAAAATAACTCTTCTTTAGAATCGGGACATCAAAATTTACCTTGTGTAAATTTTTGGTACCTTTCCGATAGAGTTCATTTTTTTTAATGAATAGTGTAAAATGTTGTATTTTAATTCAAAACCTCTTTTAATATAATTTATTTATATGCTTAGATTACCTTTTGAACTGGTTTTAAAGTGAAATTATAAAATATTTTTACCATTAAATCCAATAGTGGTCGTTGGAATTAATTTTACTTTGAAATCGGACTTAAACTAGTGTCAATCTTTTGATACTTATTGTTCCATAAAAACACGCTATTTGCTCTGACAGCGGGAATTAATTATTAAATTAATTAATGTGAAGTATATGTTTTGAATTTGGTAAAATAGAGTTCATTTTTGAATTCGTAATATCAAATATATCTTAGGGTGAATTTTTGGTAATTTTCTGAAAAACTTCAATTTTTGATGAATAGTGAAACCACTAAGTGGTACTTATAAAAACTGATTTTCCATTTAAATGAAATTTTGCCATCATTGTGTTTTGATTTTCAAAAATCCGACATACATGGTTTTCATTAAGAAGTAAAATGTTGTTTAATGAGATTATAATAATTTTTTGGTGAATAGTAACTTATTAAGTTCTTAATCGCGATTAGTGGTAATTATTGTAGTTTAAGGTAAAAATAATTCTTTAATAAAATAATATGAGCTTGACACATGTCCTACCCTCATTGGTTGTGTCATGGCCGACCAAGAAAAGCCATGGGTCAACTTGGGGACCCCATGGAGACACTTTGGTTGGGAAATGTCATAAATAACTTTTTATTAAATGTTAAAGTAAAAATGACACAAACAAGAGATGTTTTACGAAAACAATTTTTACATGGAGTTATACAGATCATATTTTTGATTATAAATAGTAATTAGAAAGATAAAAAGCTTTCCTATATCATAGTATTTGTTTTATAATTTTTAGACATTAAATAAATTAAATTATTTATGACATAATAATGATGCAGTGATGACATCATTATTTGACGATTTAAATAAAATGGAAAGATAATGTAAAATCTATGAACTACACATGTCAAAAACCAATTGGATGAGTGGATTTTGAACCCTTATCACCTTAGCCACGAATTCTATCAATGTGGGACCTTTTAAAACCGAAACACATTTTCAAATAAAATAATATTTCTTTACTTTCCAAAAGTGCCCCTCCTCTCCTCTTATAAAAGGCCCCCACATCTACCACCTTACACACACTCCTCAAGCCATTGGCTCGGAAAAACCCTGCCCAATTACTCTCTCCACATCCCTCTCCTCATCCTAGAGGATTCCCTTTGGGAAGAATCCTTTCAAAGGAAGCCTTTAGGCTCAAATCAAAAGGGAGTTACACTTTTAAAGGTAATTCATTCTCTCTTGTTCATTTGTTTTATTTTGCTTCTCCAACCCTCTAAACTCCTTTTATTTACTTCTTTTGTAACAACACCAGTATCTTCAATATACTAGGATGTTGTTATATGATTTATTAGAGCTACACTCTCACACAACTACATCAAATGGTTAAAGAACATACGGTTTCCGTGGATGGAGAAATTCTGCCTCCCGAAACGATGATTGTTCAATACTCATTTAACACCTTAAAAGGTGGCCATTATGATGTCACTATTTTCATATATGATATATAATATGTTTATTTTTTCTTTAAGCTTCTGTATTTTTCATTTTTTTTCATACCTTCATGGTTTCCATTATGGGTAAACATGATATCTTCTTTTAAGGAAGTGCGGACTACCGCCCCCTCAAAGTGATGTGATTCGTTAATGCCATATATGGGACGTGTAAAGGATGGGTTTAAAGTTATTATATATGATGTTATACTGGAATTATAATATACCTCTATATCATTATTATTTCTTTCCATTAAAGTATGATATAGAAATGAAAGTAGCGTTCATGCGTACATACGGCTTACCGTCTCCATGAACGATGCATTTCATTTCTTATCCCCAAATGTAATGTACTATTAAAAGTACATGTATATAATGGATATATATAATGAATAGTATATCTAAATGATGAATATAATTATGGAATTAAAATATACATACCTCTCATTTAGTTTTAATTCCATTAATATGACAAAGAAATGAAAGTAGCGTTCATGCGTACGTACGGCTTACCGTCTCCATGAACGGTGCATTTCATTTCTTACCTCTAAATGATTATGTAATATTATAAATACATGTATATGCTGGATATATATGATACATATTATATCCAAATCGGGAATTTCATTCTGGATATAAAGAACCTTTGACCACATGAACAACATGTAATTGTAAGAAGTCCACTTTCGACTTAAGAACCAAATATCGACAAAACAAACATTATTAACTTAAATGGTTACATAAAGTTTATAACATGGCAATAAGTGATATAAAAGGAATAATGAACTTTAAAAAGGTTCTTAATCAAGTATAAATTAACTCAAGTTTATTATTCAGGATTTTAAAGAACGATCGAGTCAATTCGGACCCGAGGTAAGGGAACTTCTTAACCCAATTTCCATTCTTTAGGTTAATCTCCTACTTTCAAATTATGTCATGATATTATTATGTCTTATTTTGTATTTTTACTTTATTTAGGTGTACCTATAGTGAATACACAAAATAGATCTATTTTATTTTAAAAATGATCTTTTTAAGGACTTCGTCTCAATCTCCTTTCATTAAGGCATATTTCGTTTTATACACAACTTTCTTTTATACAGTGTATAAACCCCTTTGACTTTTACTTTTATACAAAAGGAATCTTTTTCTACAAAGCGTTTTACAAAACGACAAAAAGGAATGTTTCTTTTAACGTACGCAGCGACAACGACCTTTTCCGCCGCCACGAGTATTATTTGGTCTTTGGCTTTCTCAACAAGCCGTAATGTTTTTAGAATAAAATAAATACCATATACTCTTTTATGTATTTTGGTATTGAAAATGGTTTTGAAAAAGGATTTTATTATGTCAATATATTTATGATATATTGTGATTGAAATGTGGAAATGTTATCATTCCTTTATATTGGTTTTATGTTTTATTATTTTATACTTGTACTTAGACATTTTAACGGGTGGTTACGTTATAAACCATATGACGGGTGGTGCCGTGAATACCAGGACGGGTGGTTACGTTATAACCTCCAATGCATTGGGTATGGAAGTCGGCCGTATGGCTATTCCATTAAGTATGTATGGAAATTGTCCGTATGGATATTCCATTAAGTGATATGTGTGGAAGTCGACCGTATGGTTATTCCACTTAAGTAAGTTTATGTCCCAAGTTACCTTTATATATGTTATGTGTTCTTTATATGGGTTTTTTGGTAATCCTTTGGTTACAAAAAGGTAAGTAATGATACTTTATTCAGTGAAGAGTTTTTATTACTTCATAAAGGTGAAAAGTATTACTTTGATAAAGTATACATGGTTTACTTGTTGTTTTGATAAACTGACAATTTTCATTCTTTGTGTATCCCTTACTGAGCTTCTTATGCTCACCCCAAGTTTTTTTTGAAATGTTTTTCACAGGACTTAATGTGGAATAGGGTCAAGGATGGGATCAAGGGAAAGTCATGCATTATAAAACATGGAACTAGACATGTTTCTTTTTAATAGTTTTTTTTATTATTATATGGAAACTTAGTAAAAGTGTCTACTTTATAATCTTTTGAGATGTAATAGTTATGTTCTAATTCTCTAAAACAATAAACCTGAATAGATCCTCAATGTGAATTATTCATTTAATTCAATATTAAGTAAGGTTTAAGGCCGGGGCCTTATAAAATATATTCGAATTAAACTTTAAAAATAATTAAAAAATAATCTAACCATATAAATAAATTATATTAAAAGGAACTTTTGATTTAAAATATAGTATTTTTCACTATTCATTAAAAAATGAACTTTATCAGAAAAACACCAAAAAATTACCCAAAGTAAAATTTGATGTCCCTATTTTAATGAAGAATTTTATTTTGTCAAATAGAACTTATAAAAGTGAATAAAAAACTATATTTAAAGAGGGTTCTATATTAAATGGCGGTGAATCGGCCTTTTAAAATAAATTATGCTTAAAATTACATTCATTCACATTTTATGCCTCTAAATTTTTATTGGATAAATGAAAAGACATTTAACAAAAACGAATAATCATATTGTAGTTAATTCTATTCATTCATGCCAATATAATAGCTATGCGTTAACTACCATTTAAAATAATAATATTATATTATTAGTGTGCAACGTAAGATTTCAAAGAAACCCATTGTTGTGTATCAGGTATGCCGTCGAACATAGAATCCCCTTTAAAGTAAAATTAATACTTAATTCCAAAATATTAATAAATATGAAAATTTCATATCTCTCTATTTATCTAGGATGTTACATGTTTCCTTTGGATGTATCTGAATTATTTGTGACAAATTCCATGGTGGTGTCTTCCTATTTCTATGTATTTATGTGTAATGGTTGCATCATCCCATTAGACTTATACCTCTCAGCCTTCAATTAATAACAAACTAGACACATTGATGTATATTCAGCGATTTAATTCTTCCTGATATCCCACCAATTGTTCTTCTTACGATATCAATACATCCTTTTGTTTCCTGGGTGAATTGAGAAAATAGAGCTATGTTCATTATCCAAAGGTTCTTTCATTAATTTAGTTTTTTAGAAACAAATAGTCTAGACCCAAATCTCAAAATTTCATTTCTAATAACTCTAGAATTAACGGAATTACCATGTTTGATAGTTTCCACTTTCTTCTGAGTTCCCTCATAAAAGTTTTGAGTGTCCTTTAACCTTTCCAAAAGTGGTGGTTGAACAATAATTTGTGAAAGGATTGATGATTTTCCATTAGTTATGATTCCATTGTCCATGTTCATCAAATCTACAATGATTGGATAATTTTTAATTCTCATCAATAATATAATATCTAGGCCCTTTCAACATATAGAATTCACAAACAAGTTCCCTTTCCAAAGATGGTAATGTATTGAGCAGTTGTAATCTTCAATGATCTCTAACAATCATCTTTGGAACATATTCATCTCTTTCTATGTGAATATGTATTTGAGAATGTTGTGTTTAGTATATATCTCACGTATATATCCAGAGTAATTATTCCATAATATTTTCAATTAAATGATCACAACTACTGACTCTAAATCATCAATGGGTTAGATTCTATCATAGAATATTAAACTCCCTTGAGTCGTAGGTAATTAATTTGTCATTTTTAATCAACACAATTTCCAATCAATTATATGATGAATCAGTAATGATTATGAAGACCTCCCCACTTATGGGTAGTGAGATCATAAGGGCAGTGACAAGACACTTTTTCAAATACAAGAATCATTCTTTAAATTCATAATTCCATGAAAACATGACTCTCTTTTGAGTTACCTTGGTAAAAAGTTTTTACAATTGTAACAAGTTTCTCATAAATCTTCAATAATATCCATCTAACAGAAGTAAACTAGGGATATTTGTCATAGAATTTGGCCTCGACCATCCCTCACGTGCCTTTATCATGGAAGGATCCACAGATATCCCATTGATTGTGATGATATTCACCAAGAATGTGACTTACTGTAATCAGAACTCACACTTTATGTACTATTCACAGAGCTTATCCTTTCGAAAGGTCTTTAGTAGAATTATTAGATGATTCTCATGTTATTACATGGTTTTGGAGTATATTCGAATACCACCTATAAAGACTACCAAAAATTTATCAAGGTAATATATGAAGACACTATTCATCAAGTCTGTGATGATTTTTGGAGAGTTATTGTATCTGAATATAGTAACAATGAACTTGTAATGCCCATATAGTTTATGAGAAATAGTCTTGGTGATATCCTCCTTCTTTACCTTTACATGTTAATATCTCGAATAGAGATCCACCTTGGATAAGTATTTTTCAACTTGTAGTTGATCAAACAATCCATCAATTAGTGGAATATGATACGTGTCCTTTATCATGACTTTGTTGAGATCACATTAATCAATGAAAGGGCACATATAACAATCCTTAATCATGATGAAGTGGATTGGTGTACCCCATTGTAAAGAATTTTGTAGTATAAACCATTTATCCAATTTCTCCAATAGTTGTTTTATGACAACCCTGCTTTTTATTACAAACTTAAACATGATTTATTACATAAAATTCACTTGATAAAACATAGAAGATAGAAATTTATAGTGTCTTTGGGGCTTATGATCATTACATAACAACATAGAACATAAAACATGCAACATCTTAATTGAAAACATTCTTTTCATGACCACTACATTCCCTCGTACTTAGCATTGAATGGGATAACCTGAGGGCATACATAAGAAAAGGGTGAGCTATAAAGCCTAGTAAGGGAATAGACATGGAATAACATGAGGAATACAATACATCTTAGACAATAGGAATATCAATATAGAACAAGGGAATTATAAACATAAAGTCATGCTAAATCATGATAATCAAAACATGAAAATGTGGCAACAACACTTAACATGGAATTAGCATGAGCCAAGGCTCATTGAACATGGAGAATGAGTAAACCAGCATTGCACATGAAGCTCGAGTAAACCATATTTTCACATGAATTATCATGAGTAAACACCCATTTCACATGATTTATCATGATACTATACTTTACCAAATGCATTTGAGTGCTATCAGGGCACACCCTACTTAAACATTTCATTTCATGCATAAGTGTGCCACATAGATCATCAAACATTGAATCATTCAAAATAATAATTTATTCAATGATAAAGGAATGTGGAATAAATACATAAAACTCTTTAAACAATATGTAAATGTGAATAAAGGTTAATACTCTTGATAGAGAAATTGGCATGGTATTCACTACACAATGACTTTTCTTGGAAAACTGCGGCGAAATTTCGGGAACATAACGGTGTGACATAAGAACTCATAAAAATTGTTTATGAGAAAAAGAGGGGTGTCAAATCATATTGACATGACATGTAAATTAAGGGAGGCACATAGATACATGTCCGAACAAATTTAATGGAATTTGGATTCACGATACAAAATAATTTCTTGAATGTAAATGAGGAGAGAGAAATTCCATTTCGAATTTCGGCATAGTACCAGGTGTACATGGGAGGAATTTAATGAGAGAGAAAAGGGTCTACCATCATTAAAACATAAAGAGGGAAGTATGGGGGAGGAGATAAACCATAACCCAACATTTTAAAACGAAATTAAAAGGGCATAACAACTTAATGAATATTGGACAAAAATGAGAAAGGAAGAAAAACCCTTATATGGAAGTGTGCTTCCAAAAGATTGAGAGAGGCCTGAGAGAGGATTATTGGGAGTGTGGGGTTCCTTGTGAGGATTCTATAAAGAGGATAGTAGAGGTTTTACGAACACCAAAGTCATTTAGTGAGTAGGAAGTGGGAGCTTGGGTGGGTTTATATACGAAAGGAGAGGGAATAGTTTATTATTTAGGTTTGGGACCCTTTACATTAAACTAAACAAACCCACAAACCATCCCATGGTTATTTCCCATGGTTTTTGAAAAAGGGGAGTGAAATAATATATTTTATAAGTCCAAAATCATAACTTATTAAAATTATAGGGTTTCTTATGTGGAGGTGAGTCACACACTCAAGGAGAACAATTTAAAAAGACAAAATGTTTTATATATCATGGAGGGTTCCTTAAGGAATCATAAAAATAATAACACTAATCTAAAATCACATTAATTTAAGGATAAAAAATATATTGGCCGAAAATAGCATTTATAGTATTTTATTACATCACAATTGGGTCATTATTATGTCATGAAACAAATTATATATTTAAACGGTATTTAATTTTTACCCAAAAATTCGACTGTCTCAGAAAATTAGGAAAATTTCACTGTTTGATAATTTCGACATTCTGATTCCAAAAATAATATTCTTTTTATCTAAATAATTTTATAAATATGTTAATTTTCACTTTTAAAATAAAAACCGACATTTATAAAAAATTCATGGGTTTTTACAAAAATGCCTTTCAATCCTTAATAAAAATTACAATTGCATTCATAAAATTTTAAGTTCATTTATATTTAATAAAAATTAGTTTAATAATAATAATAATAATTTGTTAAAATATTATTTAATTCAATAATCCATTAATTTATCAAAATATATTTCTTAATTGAATATTAACTAAAAATACTATTTGGGATTTAAAAACTATTCACAAAGTATCTATAAGAACATGAAAGTTTATTCATTATTATATACTAAAATAATTTATATAACCATAGTACTAGGAATTGTTACATAAACCCTTAAAGCAGATACATAAGACCTAAGGGTAAGGTACAAAATTTTGGTCGACTCTTGGGGTTGATCGGATAACGTTGCATGTGTTGTGATCTCTATAAACTTTCACATCTCCCATAGATGGTTCCGTTCAAGCTTAACCTATTGAAGCTCAGCTTGGGATTGGTGAAGGGAAAATACCAATGATGCCACCTCTTTTCTAAGCTCTAATAAATGGGCTTCGTATGAAGAAATTCTTTTGGATGAGGGTATCACTTTCTTTGTCTGAGTAAATTCGATTGTTAAAACCCTATATTTATACTAATCATGTTATAAATATTCAACAACCATATTATCAACTGTCACAATTCAAAAACTAAAAACTAAGGAAGTGCATATGTTTTAAATAACCATTTTACATAATATTATATATAAAAAGCCCAAGAGGAATTTCCATTAATGAATCTTTGGGTCGTTACAATATTCCCCACATAAGAAATTTCTCCCTCGAAATTTACTTTTCCCACACTAAAACATATGTGGGTAATTCTGCTTCATCATTTCCTCTGATTCCCATGCCACTTCTTCAAACTTATGGTTTCTCCAGAACACCTTGACGAGGGGCATTATCTTATTTCGTAGAACTTTTTCTCAACGATCTACGATCTTTACTGGTTGCTCCTCGCAAGAAAGATCACCCTCTAACTATACAACCTATGAAGAGAGTACATGTGAAGGGTCTGGTATGTACTTCTATAAGAGGGATACATGAAAGACATTATGTACTTTGGCCATGGTAGGTGGATGTGCTAGTCAATAGGCCACCAGCCCAACAGGATCAAGAATCTCGAAGGGCCCAGTGTACCTTGGACTTAGCTTCCCTTTCTTTCCAAACCTCATTACCTTCTTCCATAGAGATATGCGTTTAAATACCATTTCTCCAACTTTAATCTCAAGTTCATGTCAACGGTTATCTACATTACTCTTCTATTTACTCTGGGATTCCTTGATATGTTGATGAATGGTTTTCACCTTCTCCACCATTTCTTCGACCATTTCCGGTCCAAGCAGCCTATGCTCACTGACCTCATCCAAACACGTTGGTGTTCTGCATCTCTTCCCATATATGGCTTCATAAGGTTCCATTTGAATGCTTGAGTGGAAATTGTTATTATTAGAGAACTCAACTAGAGGAAGATATGGATCCCATCCTCTTTTAAATTCCATTGAGCATGCTCTCAGCATATCCTCAAGTGTTTGGATAGTTCGCTCGGATTGGCCATCGGTTGGAGGATGATAGGTCATAATGAAGTTTAGTTCAGTATTCAGAGCATGTTGAAGACTCATACAAAATATAGAGGAGAATCTTGGATCTTGATCGAAGACAATAGATTGTGGTACTCCATGAAGCCTTACCAATTCCCTGATATATATCTTTTCCAGTTGATCCAATGGGAAATCCTCCTAAATAGCAATGAAGTGTGCAACATTTTTAAGATGATCCCAACATCCCAGATTGCATTATTTCCTTTGGATGTCTTCGGATTTCTGGAGACAAAGTCCATGTTGATGATCTCCCACTTCCATTCTGGTATGGGAAATGGTTGCATCATCCCTTTAAACTTTTCCCTCTCTGCCTTCACTTGCTGACATACCAGGCACTTTGATTTATATTCAGCGATCTGCTTCTTCATATTATCCCACCAATAATTATCTCAAAGATCTCGATATATCATTGAGTTTCCTGGGTGAATAAAGAAATTTGAACTATGTGCATCATCCAAAATTTCCTTCTTCAGCTCCGGACTTGACAGAACACATATTCTTTTCCCAAATCTCACAATTCCTTCTTCATTAACATTAAACTATGAGGATTTCCCTCTTCCGATAGCTTCCACTTTTTCCTGAATTCCCACATAATCCTTTTGAGAATCCATTAACCTTCCCAAATGTGATGGTTCAACAGTCATTTGTGAAAGGATAGATGATTTTCCTTTATTTATGATTCCAATGTCCATCTTCATCAACTCTACGAAGATTGGATCCTTTTTAATTCTCAGCAATGTTAGAATCTTAGGGTCCTTTCTATTAGGGAATCTTCCACCTTGTTCGCTTTCCTAGGTTGGTAATGGATTGAGCAGTCATAGTGTTTGATCAGATCTAACCATCTTCATTGGCGCATGTTAAACTATTATTATGAGAATATATACTTGAGGCTTTTATGGTATGTATATATTTCACACTTCTCCCCAAAGAGATAATGCCGCCAAATTTTTAAATCAAAGATCACCGAAGCCAACTCCAGATCATGTGTTGGATAATTCTGCTCATGAACATTCAATTGCCTTGAATGATAGGCAATGAATTTGATATTTTGCATCAACACACATCCCAGTACATTCTTTAAAGCATCACTAAATACCACAAAATGGTCGCCAATTGGGTATAAAGTGAGCATGGGCGTAGTGATAATCATTCTTCTTAACTCCTTGAATATTTCTTCACATTCATCACTCCAAACAAACTTTACTACCTTCTGATTTAACTTGGTAAGAGGGTTGGACAATTGTGAGAAATTTCTCACAAATCGTCAATAATATCTAGGTAACCCCAAGATGCTATGGATATCTATTGCCGATGATGGTCTCGTCCATCCCTCTATTGCATCTGTCAGGGAGGGATCCACAGATATCCCATTGAATGTGATGATATGGCCCAAGAATGAGACCTCCTTCAACCAGAACTCACACTTTCTGTAATTTTCATAGATCTTATCCTTTCGCAAGGTCTGTAGTACAGTTCTTAGATGCTCCTCATGATCCTCTGTGGTTTTGGAGTATGTTAGAATTTCATCTGTAAATACTACCAAAAATTTGTCGAGGTAATCTCTAAAGACTCTATTTATCATGTCTATGAACATTTCTGGAGATTTAGTTAGTCCGAAAGGAATTACTATGAATTCATAGTTCCTGTATCTTGTACAAAAAGCAGTCTTGGGGATATTCTCTTTATTCACCCTTACTTGATAATATCCTGACCACAAATCTACCTTGTAGAAGTATTTTTTTACACACAGCTGATTGAAAAAGTCATAAATTCATGGGAGATGATACTTTATCTTTATCGTTATTTTTTTATTCTCACAGTAATCGATGCAAAGGCACATTGACCCGTCCTTCTTCTTGGCGAAGAAGACTGGTTCACCCCATGGTAAAGCACTTCGGCGTATAAAACCTTTATCCAGATTCTCCTATAGTTGTTTATTAAGCTTTTCAAGCTCCACAATAGCCATTCTATATGAATCATTGGATATGGGTAATGACCCAGGTTTAAGAACAATTGAGAATTCAACATCTCTTCTAGGAGGAAGACCAGACAATTCCTCGGGAAACATTTTCGCAAATTCCCTCTCAATAGGCATGTCTTCAAGGATGTTTTCTTCTTTGGACTCAATTATTTGAGCCAGATAAATGTGATTATAGGTCTTTAATATCCATTCTTGAGATTTATGGATTAAAGAAGATTCATCCTCCTCCTTGAACTTGTACAGAATCGGGGGTCGATTCTCCACATGGAGAGTGATTTACCTCTCATAGAAATTTATGTTGGATCTATATAAGTAAAGCCAATAGATACTGAGGATTACATCAAATTACACTAGAGGGAGTATGGAAAGGATCTCCATGAATTTAAATCAACATGTTATGACAGGGGAGGAGTTATATTCATGGGATGCAATGATTTCCCCATTTTTCGTACTCACCGAAATCTTTACTTCCATGATTTATGGTGGTTTTCAGATTGTTCTACTAAACATTCGGGATATAAAAGAATTCGTAGAACCTGAATCAAAAAGTATGTTCACTATTTTTGAATGAATAACTAGCTTACCTGTCACCACTTTGTTGTTGGGGTTCACTTCGGTGGTAGTGATGGCAAAATCTCGCCCTTGCTTCCTTGGAGGTTGTTGGTTGCCTCCGAAAACCCTTGGCTTAGGGAAATGATTAGAAAGGTGCCCTGGTTCTTTATTGTTTTCGCAATGAAAAATGCGTAGAGAGTCAAATAGAGCATTCCTCTCCTCTGTTGCAACTGTGGGTTTTTCTTGTTGAAAATTAACAGCTAGGTGCCCTTTTCTTCAACACCTAAAGCATTTCCACATCTCTCTCAGGCAATTTCTGGGGTGCTTCTTTCCACACCTTTGGAAAGTGGGGTGTTGTATCTTCTTAACACCATTGGATTTATCCGCCAGCATTGAATTCCACACAATACTTTTTATCCCCATGATACCCCTGAGATTTTCCAATCTCTATTTCAACCTTGAGGGCACATCTGACAATTTCACCATAGCTTTCGAAGTCAGGGATCACCAGGGCATTCCACAGGCTAGGCTTCATCCCACCAAAGAAGGCGTCCACCTTGCATTTGGGGTAACAACAAATCCTGACGAATATCGTGCAAGACTTGTGTATTTTTCCTCATACGATTTGATGGATTCATCATCTTTTTTCTTGAGGTTAAGGAAGTCCCTATCCATTTTAAGCTGGAGGGTGTGCGGAAAATATTTAACAAAAAAAATCATCCAAAAATCCTTCCATTCCAACACCTCGATCACCTCCTTAGGCTTTTTATTTTTTGTCAATGTCCACCATTTATCGAATTCACCCTCCATATGATAAGCAGCCAGAAGAACCTTATCTCATTCTGAACATTGAAGGATGGAGAAGATCTATTCAATGTAATTTATCCATTGTTTGGAGATTGAGGAATCAGACGATCCATTAAAATTTGGAGGCCTTTGTCTCATGAGTCTCTCAACAGTGACTTATTATTTCTTCGGGGGGGGGGGGGGGGGTTGAACGTTCCTAATTCTCCCATGTTTATATTCAAATATTGAGTTAATTGAGAGAGAATCATGACAAAGTTTGTGACTCCTGCTCCCATTGGATTGGGTATCTCATTAGTACAATCATCGCATTGATCTTCACATCGGTTGTTAGCCCGAGTCCCACAATTACAGGCCATTACCTGGAATAAAAGGAATTTTAGGGATAACACATATAGGGTAATCGAAAGATAAAAACTAATAACTTATAAATAACTTTTATTTCCTTAACTTATAAATCAATTGGCTTCAATCTATGTTATCCATGATTTACTTTCTAACAAATATTTTTTGGGAATTTCTTTAATTCCCTTAATAATGGTTCATACTCAGCTTGTGAATTTACCAAAGCATATAACCTAGGAGTGGCATAACCAAGAGTGCAGAAAGGCCCATTGTCATGCACCGGTTCCCGTTCAAGTCGAGCCCAAAGCAGTGTTTTCAGGTTTTTCCCCTAGGATACATCTGCGCTAGAGCCACCTCTACGTGTTCGTATCCATACAGAGATGTATTTTCTTCATAATCCACACAATAAATACTCACAAAAAATAGGGATGTTTTTATTATACTTAGTCTTTTCTCTAAGGCTTCACTAGGGTTTTCTAATCCCAATATCAAAAATAACTAAACCTATCATCTAATAACAATAATGACAACTCTGGTTTTTATTATAAACATAAATGTAATTTATTACATAAACTTCACTTGATAAAACATATAAGATCAATATGTCTAGTGTCTATGGGACTTAGGATCATTACATAACAACTTAGAACATAAAACATGCCACATCTTTATTGAAAACTTCCTTTACATGACCACTACATTCCCTCATACTTAGCATTGCATGGGACAACCTGAGGACATGCATAAGAAAAAGGTGAGCTATAAAGCACAATAAGGGAATAAACATGGAATAACATGACAAATACAATACATGTTAGACAATAGGAATATAAATAGCGAGAAATAGAAGCATAAACATAAATGCATGATTAATCATAATAAACATAACATGGAAATGTGGCAACAACACTTAACATGGAATTAGTATGATCCAAGGCTCGTTGGACATGGAGCATGAGTAAACCCTCCTTGCACATGATACACGATTAAACCCTAGTTTCACTTGAATTAGCATGAGTAAACAACCATTGCACATGATTTATCATGATACTATACTTTACCCAATTCTTTGGAGTGCTATTAGGGCACACCCTTCTTAAACATTTCATTTCATGAATAATGTGTGCCACATGGATCATAAAACATTGAATCATTCAACATAATCATTTATTCCATGATAAAGGAATGTGGAATAAATAAATGAAACTCTTTAAACAATAAGTAAATGTGTATAATGGTCAATACAATTGATAGATAAATGGGCATGATATTCACTACACAATGACTTTGGCTTGGAAAACCGCGGTGCACTTTCGGCAGCATAACAGCGTCACTTAAAAACTCATAAAAATAATTGATGACAGAGAAAGGGGTGTCTCATAATATTTACATGACATGTACAGTAAGGGTGTCATGTAGATACATGTGACAAAAAATGTAATGGAATTTAGATTCATGATACAAAAGAATTTCTTGAATGTAAATAAGGAGAGAGAACTTCCTTTCGAAAATGTGGCATAGTAACAAGTATACATGGGAGGAATTTAATGAAAGATAAAGGGGTATTACATCATTAAAACGTAAAGAGGGAAGTATGGGGGAGGTGTGAAACCATACCCCAACATTTATAATTGAAATTAAAAGGGATAACAACTTAAATAATATTGGACAAAAATTAGAAAGGAAGAAAAACCCTTACCTGGAAGTGCGGTTCCAAAGGCTTGAGAGAGGCTTGAGAGAGGCTTCTTGGGAGATTGGGGGTGACTTGGGAGGATTCTATAGATATGAGGGCAGAGTTTAGATGAAATCCAAAGGCTTTCAGTGATGAAGAAGTGGGATCTTGGGTGGGTTTATATAGTAAAGGAGAGGGAATTGTTTATTATGTAGGTTTGGGACCCTTTACATTTAACTAAACAAAACCACAAACCAGACCATGGTTTTTTCCCATGGTTTTTTCCAAAGGATAGTGGAGAAAAATTTATAAGGCCAAAGTTTGAACATCTAAAAATAATAGGGTTGCTTATGTGGAGGTGAGTCACACACTCAAAGAAAACAATTTAAAAATACAGAATGTTTTATAAGTCATAGAGGGTCCATTAAGGCATCATAAAACTTATCAAACAAATATAAAATCACATTATGTTAAATATAAAACATATATTGGTCGAACATAAAATTTATAATATTTTATTACATCACTATTGGGTCATTATGATGTCATAAAACAAATTATATATTTAAACGGTATTTAATTTTTACCCAAAAATTCGACTGTCTCAGAAAATTATGAAAATTTTACTATTGGATAATTTCAATGTACTGATTACAAAAAATAATATTAATTTAATCTAAATAATTTTCTAAATATGTGAATTTAAACTTTTGAAATAAAAAATGAAATTTATCAAAAATTCATGGGTTTTGACAAAAATGGATTTCAAACCATAATAAAAATTAAATTGTATTCATAAAATTATGTGATTAGTTATATTTTTTTAAAATTAATATAATAATAATAATAATATTTTATTAAAATATTATTTAGTTCAAAAATCCATTAATTCATCAAAATAGATTTCTTAATTGAATATAAACTAAAAATATTATTTGTGCTTTAAAAACAATTTACAAAGTAACAATAATAACATGAAAGTATATTCATTATTATATACAAAAATAATGTATATTACCATAGTACTAGGGATTTGATACATAAACCCTTAAAATAGCCATATAATACCTAAGGGTAAGGTGCGCGATGGTGACAGACTCTTGGGATGACTCAGATAACATTGCGCGTGTGGTGATATATATCAACTTCCACTTCTCCCGTAGACGGTTCCATTCGAGCTGAACCTTTTGAAGCTCGTCTTGGGATTGGTCAAGGTAAAAGACTAATGATGCGACCTCTTTTCCGAGCTTCGGTAAATGGGCTTCGTAAGGAGAAATTATACTGCATGAGTCCATCACATCCTTTGTCAGAGTAAATTTGATTGTTAAAGCCCTATATTTATACTAATCATGTGATCACTATTCAACTACCATATTAGCAACGGTCACAATTCAAAAACATAAAACCAAGGATGTTCATATGTTTTAAATAACCATTTTTCATAATATGACATTTAAAAGGACCAAGAAAAATTTCCATTAATGACTGTTTGGGTCGTTACATGATTCTTCAGTTCCACATGCTACAAAACAGAAATTCATTATGGTGTCTTGGATTTTGGAAACACCCCAGGTATAAGATCAATCAATAATTTAACTTCTCTTCTTGGAGAAAGACTATGAAATTCCTTGGGAAACACATCAGCAAATCCCCTCATGATAGGCGTGTTTTCATGGATGGTTCTTTCCTTAGACTTGATCAACGGAGGAAGATATGTGTTCTCATATGACAGTAATATCCATGATTGCAATGATGGTGCTAAAGAAGACTCATCCTCCTCCTTTCACATTTATAAAATTATGGGTCGATTCAGCATATGGAGAGTGATTTCCCTATCACAACAATTTACGATGGATTTATATAGGGAAAGCCATTCCATGCCCATAATTTCTTTAAATTCCTCCAAAGGAATTATGAAAAGGATTAACACGATGTTCAATCCACAAATTGTGATAGGGGAGGAGTTATATTCACAGGATGAAATAATTTCACCATTTTCCATTTTCACCGACATATCTACATCCATTATTTTTGGTTGGGTTTGGGTTGTTCTATGAAAAAATTCCAGATATAAAAAGATGTGTAGAACTATGTACTATAACACTACCATTTACTTTTTGATTCTGGTTCTACTATATCCAATATAGACATATGTATGAGTATATTAAACACATAATTGTGGATCTTATGACATTAAAGGGAAAACTCATAAAGTGCACATATCTCTTTAACTTATGAGTTTCTAGGATTCAGGATGTGTTATCCATGATCTACATCCTAACATATATTCCCATGGGTTTTCTGTGTTCCCTTAATAATTGTTCGTAGTGAGGTTATGAATTTCCCAAAGCATAAACCATCATACTGTCAAACCCGAGTATAGGAAGGCCCATTGTGTGCACCAGTTCCCGTTTGAGTCTGGATCAAAGCATTGTTTTTCAATTTTACCATTAGATACATCTATTCTGTAGCATCATCCACTTGTTCATATCTAGAAATTGATGTATTTTTTTGATTAAATACTTAATCTATAATCACCAAAATTCAGGGATGTTTTTCTTATACTTAGTATTATCCATAAGGGTTTTCACTAGGGTTTTCTAACAAAAATCCTACAAAAAATTAAACATATCCTCTGAAACTAACTATAACATCCTTGGTCTTTATTACACATTTAAACATGATTTATTACATAATTTAAACATAAAAATACCCAGAATACTGGGAGGTCTAGTGCCTTTGGAGCATAAGAACATTAAATGACAACTTAAAACATAAAATACAACTTAATTATTGAGTACTTATATTACATGACCACAACATTAATTTCTACTTGACAATTCATTGGATAACCTGGGGATATATATAAGAAAAGGGTTAGCTATAAAGCCCAGCAAGGGAATAAATATGGAATAACATGAGGAATACAATACATGTTACTAAATAGGAATATCAACGGAGAATAAAAGAAACACGAACATAAAGTCATGACATAGCTTAATAATAATAACATGGAAAATTAGAAATAACATAGAACATGATATTAGCATGGGAGAAGGGTCATTTCACGTGGATTAGCATGAGTGAACCCTTATTTCACATGAATTAGGATAAGTAAAACCACATTGAACGTTAATTAGAATGAGTCATTAATCATTGAAAATGATTTATCATGATACTAAAAATTACCCAATGCATTGGAGAGCTGTTAGGTCACAGAGTTCATAAACATTTCATTTCATGCCTAAGTGTGCCTCACAGATCAAATAAAATGGAATCATTCAACATAATATTTTATTCCAAGGTCAATTATTGTGCAATAAATAGATGTATTTACCTAATAAATAAGTATATGAACATAATATTGAATAAACTTGGTAAAGAAATGTGCTTGGTATTCCCTACATGATAGAAACTTGTTGTGAAATTTTGGCAGCATAGTAGCGTCAACTAAAAATTCATAAAATAGGTTGATGAAAGACAAATGGGACTCTAATCATTTATACATTTTTTGGAATTTAAGGGGATCATGAAACATTTTACTAAAAAATTAAATATAATTTAATATACATAAAAAAATAAGTTCTTGAATGTGAATTATGAGAGATAAATCCCATTCGAAATTTCAGCATGGTAATAGGTGTATATAAAGGATCATTGATAGATTAATGAGAGTGGAAGGAATATATAATTATTTAAAAATAATATTTAATTTAAGGGTATTATGTATGAAAATATATCAACATTATAAAATTTAATTTAATAGGTATATCTTTAATATGTGCTTGATAAAAGAGAGGAGTGTAAAATCCCTCATGGAATTTTGGCCAGTAACGGATAAGGTTATAGTCCAAATTGGGGAGAATAAATGATCCATCATTGAAAAAGAATCAAATGGAAATTATGTAATTGATTAGAAAAGGACTAAAATATAACCAATTGAAATTAAAAATACTAATTTCAAACAATGTTCTTGAAATGAATAGAAGAGAGAAATATGAGGAACCCATTACAGAATTTTGTCACATTAACAGATTAGGTAAGGGTCCAAATTAGGGAGTAAAATGATCCCTCAATGAAATAAAATCAAATAGATATATGGTAATTTATTATAAATGGAGTAAAATATAAAAAACTGAAATTAAAAAGACTAATTTCAAACAAGGTTCATGAATTGAAAGGAAGAGAGAAAAGTGGGGATCCCTTACGGAATTTTTCCATAGTAACAGATTAGGTAAGGGCCCAAAATTTGGAGGATAAATGATTCATAATTCAAATAACATCAAATATATATTAGGTAATTTATTATAATATGATTACAATATAATAAATTCAAATTAAAAATACTAATTTCAAACAAGGTTCTTGAATTAAATGGAAGAGAGAAATGTGAGGATCCCTTACTTGGATGTGTGGATCTAAAGGCTTGGGGGAGGCATCTTATGAGAATTAGGGTGACTTGGTAGGACTCTAGGGATCATTAGGAAAAGACTGGTCTAGCATAAAAGAGTTTTAGTGGGGATGAATGGGATATTGGGTGGTATTATAAAAGAAATGATGGGGATTTCTTTATTATTTTGGTTTTGGATAGTACATAATAAAATATTCAAAACCCCAAATCATCCATTGGTTTTTTCCTGTGGTTTCTAGAAAAATGGAAGGGAATAAATTATTAAATAAGGATAAGGGCCTAATATATTAAAATATTCCCCTTTCTTATGTGGAGTTGAGTAATTCTTTCAAGGAAATAATCTTCAAATATCAACATATATATATAGATATATATATCATTTAGAAGATTAAATAAGGCTTTATAGATTAAATAAAATAAACTTAAAATTAAATAATTTTAAAGGAAAAACATTTATTTGGACTAATATACCATTTATAATATTTATGACATCAATATTGGGCCATTATTATATTATAAAACACACCATATATTTATATAATATTTAATTTTTAGCAAAATTTTCTATTGCCTCAAATATTATTGGAAAACTCACCATTGGATAATATTGACATCTTGATTCCAAAAATAATATTAATTTAATTTAAATAATTTTCTAAATATGTGAATAATTTATTTTAAAAAAAACTACATCTATTAAAAATTGATGGTTTTGAAAAAAAATATTTTTAAACCTTAATAAAAATTTATTTTGACTTTATAAAAATTATATGATGATTTTTATCTAATAAAATTATTTTAATAATAATATTTTATTAGAATATATATTTTTTAAAATAAATTATTTAATTAAAAATATATTTCTTAATTTAATTTTAATATCAATAAAAATATATAATTTGTACATTAAACATCATTTACAAAGTAACAATAATAGAATGAATGTATATTCATTATTCTCTAAAAAATAATTTAATAATAATAATTCTAGGGTCTTGTTACATATACCTTCATTATACCATCATACTTCATAATAGCAAGGTGTGTGATGGTTGGGATTTCATTGGGCCGTATGTGGGACCTATTTGGGATCGTGATGTCGATGAGCTTGAACATCTCCCGTAAACGGTTTCCATCATGATTAAGTTGCTAGATCTTAGTTCGGGCATGGTCTAGGGAAAATCCTTGAAATGATATCTCCCTCACAACCTATGATAAATGGGAATCATAGGGTATGATCATACTAGTTGAGGCCATAACTTACATTGTATGTGCCAAAGGGATTTGTTATAACAATATATTTATACTAGTCATGTGATCACTATTCGCCGACTATATTATCAATAGTAAATATACATAAAGATCATTTCAATTACAATTTTATAAAATAAAATAAATTCACATTAATTCTATAACTATAAGACATATCATAAATTAAAGAGAATTTAATTTATAAATTATCGGGTCATTACAATTAATGTGATGAAATATCGATCCGAAGACTCATCTAAACCATTGAACCTTCAAATTTTAATATGAGGAAAACTCAGGTGATATCATATCATGTTTAATAGGGTTATTGGAAAACTCTATTACTATCCAAATTATTATATCAATTCTAGGAAATTCCATAGATTTCACCTAGTTTATAATCTTTATATAGAATTGGTCAATGATTATAGCCTTGATTAATTTTCACTCCATTCTCTATTAATTATTTAAAAAATATTTAATTCCACCTCCTTCTACCAAGAACATTAATATTAAAGGAATATAACTTTACCATGATGGAATTCTTGATATAATTAAATTTAACGAGTCTCTCACTATTAAAAAAAATTCTACACCCTGAGGATAATTCCTTATCGGAAAATAAATCATTTTCTTGAGACGAAACTTAATGGATTGATTTATATTCACATCCATTTGAGGTTCTACCTTGTATTTAAAACAAATGGATGATTCCATTCCCTATTCTATAGATTAATAAACATCACAACTGCCTCACTATTATTTTGATCAACTGTAGGGTTTCTTAATGAGATTTATTAGTAGCACCAACCTTGGGATAACCATAATTATTATAGGGACCTTCATACTACACAAATTCAATAAAATAAAACACAAATCATATCAACCATAGAATATGTTTCAATATGAACCAAATATATACATGAATAATGAATAAAATATGGAATAAAATACATCAACAAGATCATTTCCCAATAAAAAAAGGTAACTGAAGTCTTGTTATGATGAGTTTGAACCATAGACTAGCATGAAACTAACCACTTATGTACCAAAAATACCTTCAACTATTTTCCATGATATCCCAACATTATTTAAAAATGATCAATACAACTAAACCAACCATTAAAAGCAATTTTTTCAGGAACCAAACCAAGATCACCCATCGATACAAAAATATGAGTTGGTCCACAACATGACCAGAAAGAATTACCAATCCCCATAAGCTAGAGTCTAGCATCAGGGAATGAACAATAATCTTTCACAGTTAATTTTACTAAAATAAGTATCAAAATAATTATTCAATAATGTAAAACATAATTTGGCTCCAATATGACACCAACCATATATATGAAATAATGAGTAAAACATACATCAATTTTGAGAAATTTTCAGGACAATGACATCACATAAAACCCATCTCTATATAATAAATTGAACACTTACCCCACATGTTATCACAAACATCCAATGTCCCTCTATCAATGATACAAAATACCTCTTGAAATTTTATTTCTTTTTCAAGTAAGTGGAAAAATGAATTATTCATACTCTTAAAGTAATATTTATGTTGTGATAAATAGTTCTATTTGGATTCCAAAAGTAATTTCATTAGTATTTTATATTAAATTTAAAAAATTTCCTTCATTTAAAAAACGAAATGATAATCGTATTCATAGTTTTTATCGAAACATGTTTTCCAAACAATTTATAACCATTTATAAAAATAGGGATATGAAACAAATTTGAAGAATATATATTTATCTTGTTAGAATTTATGATTCATCATTTGAAAAAAAATTATTGAATACTTTTTATAAAATCATAAAACCACTTTAATGGCCTTCCCATAGAAGAAAGGTCAATTCTCAAGGTTTCTTAAACTTCTTAGTAATAATGAATGCCTACTTCAGAATAAAATTTAAGGCAACATGACTAGGGGTCTCATTTATATCTAATGTATCATCCCTATTTCATGAATATTTACTTAGTGTTTTCATCATAAATTATGGTCCTTTGTTCAGATAAAAATTAATAGAATTATTTTCATAGACATCCCACTAAAATTATTACCTAAAATGGGATTAAAAATAGTCATAAATTAAGGTTTATACATCAAAAATTATTTTTTCTCATAAATCATTTCAAAATCTGCACAGATTTAATATTCATACTTAAAGTTAATTCAATTTTAAGAAAAAATTATTAATAATTTTTTCAAAACACATTCCATTCCGAAATAGATCATTTTCAATGATATATCAACATTCCATTCAAATTAAATATCATCACAATGAACAAATAAATATATTCAAAATAATTATTTCTATTGAAAACAATTTTCCCTATTCTGATCATTATCCTTAAGTTAATATTCATTGAAATGGGGGGGTTTAAATCATTTATCAAGCTATTCAAATCTCACTACCATGATATCTTGATTCATAATTAAAAACTAATTTTGGAAACCATTTTGAAATCAAGAAATATATAATAGCCCTATTTAATAGGGATATTATTTTAAACCACCTACCTCAATTTTAAAAGAATAAAAAATCAGAACCGGGACCCAAAAAATAGGAAAAATGTTGAAATAATGTCTCCTAAAAATTAATAAATCAAAATTCAGTATTAGACAATTAACAAAGGTTTTCATTACAGGTAAAAATAATGGAACAAGAGGAGATGAGAGATTCCTAAAAAATATGGCTAAGACTACCATATATAAAACCACTATGATGACCAATTCATTTATTATATAATACTTTTCTAGTGAGAGACAGTAACATATAAGAGGGATGATAGAGTCACGCGAATCTTATTATGACTAAAGGAGTGGGATGGAATAATAGTATGGAGGCCATGGGGAAAACATGAAATACTTATATTATGTTTCTCAACCACATAGACATCATAGGAATTATAGTGGTTATTGGAATAATTAATGCAACATTATCTAGACTGTCTAGTGTATTGTCATTGGAATTCCATTGTATATATGTATAATCAGTGAAACCAAGAACATCCATCCGATGGAAGGTGACTACTCACCAACAACCCAATAAACATACTATAATTTTGATTACCCCAAGCCATTCCATTATATATATGGGGGACCACATTATTCCTTTTTTATAATCCTTAGTACAAACTTACACCATTCTATCATATAACACTCCCCTACCCCTAAAGGGATGAAACAAACCTGAACTACTAGAGAAAAATACAAAGAGAGAGAATAAAAAAGTGTGGTAATAATAGAAAACAATATCAAGATGGGATAGTTCATATAGTTTGACACTACTTTGTGATATATCCCACATCCCCATACTATTATTCACGGTGGTGATGGGTATCAAATATAGTCCCCTACCCCTAAAATTCTATTTTTATTCAGATAAATTCTAGAGAAGATGTATCACTCCTATTCTATATTAATTTTTGGAGTTCAACACATCACATCGGAATCAAAAATCTCTTTTGGAATAATAATTCACTTATCATTAATATGAATCATCATACATAAAGGTAAAATTTAAGGTAATAGAAAAAGGACAGTCAAATTCATGGAAACATATCTCAAATAAGTTAATGATACCTACATTGGAATTAGAAGAGGATAATAATTAACTCACTGAACCTGACTACCTATGAAAATAATATGGTTGGTCTATCCACATTATATTAATGAATTATTAATAATGGTTGTCACTCATAACTCATTTGGATGGAAATATTCCCTCATTAAATCTTTTCCTTACACCAGCTCCTCTAAGGGAGGATCCCTTGTCTTCTTGTATATTTCAGGGGTCTATAGAAAAAGAAACAAATAATTTCATCCTATGAATACATATAATAAGTTTTTTTCACTCGAGAAAAATATAGAAATATCACGGAATGGAATCATATTTCCATTTAAAGGAATTAATCAAAGGATTTAGAGTCATGATACCATTAATTATTTGTTTGAAATTTATCTTAAATGATGCACTTGTGTTAAATATATTTCCTTATACACAAAAGTAAAAAAAAACCAATAACATATAATTAATTCAAATGAAAATTATAATATAATGCAATAAAAGTTATTAGATAAAATTTTGATGCATAATTTGGTAAATTATAAGGGGAATAAACCAAATAAATAAATAAATATACTATAATGTTTTAATTCTCATCATTATGACCTTTCATGAATATAATGTCACCAATGATATGTATATAGTGAATAAATACATTTTAAATATGATAAACATCCTATGAAATTCAAGGTTGGAATGAGATGGACGATAATAGTCATGTTTATAGTGTTATACATACTAATGCAATATGTTCATTAGAAGAATGATCATTTATCATAAGGTATTTGTATATAAGGTTGTAGAGTATAATAATATGGAGTATTTATGCTAAATATATTATATAGGATGGTATATTATTCAAATTCTAAGGAAATATAAAATTTAGCATTTAATTAATATATATAAATACAGTTTTTGGAAAATACTGTTTATTTTCAAAAATCAATTTTATACCAAATTTGTTTTTGAAAATTATTTTACATTTAAAGTGTTATTTTAATTATATATTATTTTGAAACTCAATAAATTATTTAAATAAACATAAATTGATTAATTCAGTGGTATTATTAATTTTAGAGAAAATTTATTATGACTATTTAATGATAAAAGATATATATTGAAAGAACTACATTTCAAAATAATGTATTTCTATCTTAATTAATCAACATTAAATAAATTTATTTTAAATAGATAATATATTAATTTATATAATAATAAAATTTATTACATTGTATGGAATAATAATGAATATAATTTAGAATAAAATTGGTCTTATAAAAAATTAATTTTTTGGTGTTGTGAATTTCAATTGTAACAATCTTAGTATATTATATTTTAATATTATTTAATGTTTATATGTTAAAAAAAATTATATGTGAGAACATTTTTAGTAATTGATATAAAACGTGAATAAGAAAACATAATTATAATAAAGTTGTTTTCATTAAATATTATTATATTTTTTTATGTTTTCATTTAAAATCAAAATTTATCATAGTTTTCAATTTCAATTAGAATAAAAGGTTTATATATTTGGATTCATCACATTAATATTATATGATTTTTGTTGTAATCTGGTACCTGGAATCCCAGAGTTAGTGGTTATTGTATTGCAATTTCATAGATAAAATTGACCACATCACCAAGGATCAATCAGTTTAGTGGTCATGAAGAAACTAGATACATATATGGTTACCTTATTACATTGGTAAATAATAATAGAACATAAAAAAACTTCTTCTCATCACTTATTCAAATATTTATTCTTCACAACCTGGGGAAGGGAAAAAATAAAAGTTTTATCTTATGCACTCAGTATGGAATATATATAACAATAATAAGTGAAGTAAATACAATAAGGAATTGATATTATAGAAAGGTTAATAATCTTAGAAACACATTCCATCAATACAATGAGAATGATAAAGAAGTAATAGATGTTGTGAAAGTGGAAAACTCACGGAAATTAATAACATAATAATGAATAAAATTAAATCATATTAATTGGACATCATTTATATAGAACATGAACCATTATACCATCAAGACAGTTTATCCTCTCGATAGATACCCATCTAATTCTGTTTGGAAACAAAAATGATGTGTTTGTCACAAACTGTTTTGACTCATGAGACCTTTCTATGCATTGAGGGTCTATAATGAGATAGTCCTTCACTTAATGTCCAAATAGTTATTCATTCATAGATTTATTTCAATAAACATATGCATTCTCAATATCTGTATTCATTAGAAGATATATATTCATCAATATTTCCCCAGTTAAAACAACAATCAAGAGAAACAATGTGTGTAAAATGGTATACGACTAAGGAAATAATCATTTGAATGATAAAAGAATGTGGAAATTTAATATATTTATAACTAAAAATGAATAATTATAAAAAATTTGTTTTAGGAATACCACATATAAATTTATAAGTCCACAATACCTTCTAAGACTCAACAAAATAGAAATTGAGATAAAGTCCATTACCTTATGTCTGAATGTGTTCTACACATCATTTCAATGTCATGGATAATCAAATTAAATCCATTAATTAATTAATTTAGAGTGTTTTATACATGTATTTTATTTCATATAGTTTTATGAAGTTTATTTATGATCCATTTGATTAGTTATAAGATACGATTTTTTATGGGGAATTTGTTTCATTAGTTTTCATTATCAGTTTACTCATATAAATGAATAAAAAATCATTTAAAATTGGTCTAGTTCTCCATAATTAAAATTATATGTTATCAATGAATTTATATAATATTTAGTGCTTATATATTTTATTTAGTAACATTTAATGAGAATGAATTGTTATATAATAAGTTATTGATAATCATTTAGGTTATTTTGGTATTTTTTTTCTATCATCACGAAGTAGTTTAGTCTTATGAATTCACATTATTCATATATATACTGATTATAGAATCAATAAATAGTTTTAACAATTATAATATATTCTACTTTGACAATAAATGTTTTTATGATGATCTATGAATGTAAAATTAAAAGGCAATCAATCACTGTCGACAAAGGTGGTGAATCAACACCTCACAGACGATGCTTTCATTTTTAGTAAAAAAGGAGAGGGGATGAGAACTGAAGATTGATTATTCCATTAACATAATAAATATAAATTATATATGGGATATTGCAGTAATAATTCCACATGGATAAGGTAATATGAAGAGAGAATGATTAAATAAATGGAATTGAAATAAAAATAAAATAAAAATAAAGAAGAATTTATCCCTTGAATTATCTTTCTTGAGAGCCTCCTTAAGGAACTTGGTATTGGTATATTTGTGAGAAACAAGTCTCCAAGAATTGGGGATGTTTTGTATGATGTGTATTTGGTAGAACCTAGGCAATGATAAAATCTTGTAATGTGTGAGGATAATAGTTTGTGAGGGGTGGTATTAATAGTGGAGAGACATGTGGTTTCCCATTAATTAATTAATTAGTTTATTATTTTGGCTCAAGACTATGAATTGTTTAGTAATTATAATCAAATATATTAAACTAATATTGTGTAGTTTGAAATTATGGTGGTTACATCATTGTTTTCTCAAGGAATAGATTATTTAACTTAAAATGAATATATATTGAAAATTTCCATATTTCACTATTCAGAAAAAATTTACTATTTAAAAAATATCAAAAAATTACCCTATCCATTTTTGACATGTAGAAATAAAAAAATAACACATTTTTTTTTGAAAATATGTTTCTTAATATTTTAAAATTAATTTATAATCAAAATCAACATTTACTCAGAAAATAAAAATTTTAAATTTATAACACATTTTATAACACTTTAAATAATGAACTAATGTCTCACAAAATTATATAATAATCATAAGACATCACAATAAAAATTTACAAATATATTTAATGATGATTAATTTTTTTATGAATCATTATATTAATAATAAAATTCTAAGTATTCGAATATGTCTTTAAAAAATACTAATACTTAATTAATAATTTCTAAAAAATATATTTAAATATACAATGATATTACAACTTATAATATGTATGATATTATTTTTATCATTTTTTATGAGGATACTATTCAATTGGAAAAATTACTATCTATAAAGGTAACATTACAGTTCTGAAGGTCTAGTTACTATTTCATTTGTATATTCTTAAATTCATGAAAAATCCTCAGATTTCATTAATTTTTCATTATAGAGATTGTTTTGTTGACTCTATGTTATTTCATATGATTTATAATATATTAAATAATATTTTTAAAATGTAATCTATCAAATTAATCCATTTTATTTAAAAAGATACATACCATAAAATCATGGGGTGTTATATTCTTCTCTCCTTCAAAAACTTTTTCCTAGAATTTTTTCATTTAAATTTCACTCTAAAATTATGTAGGTGGTTCTTCTTCAAGACATAATGAGAATACCACATGATTCTTCCATTGTATGGTTTCACTAAATAACCTTCACTAGTTGAGTTGTCCGATTTCTCAATACTTTTTCTCTTATGTAAATAATTTCAATAGGCTCTTCACATTAAGAAAAATCATGTTCTAGATCTATTTCTACGATGGTGAGTAGATGCATTGGGTTTGGCTTTCACATATTTAACAATGAAAAATGGAATAGATATAGAAAAAACATAGACTTGGATGTGTTGCTAAATGGGTAGCTACAGCTCTAATTATTTCCACAATTTCAAATGGTCAAATGTACCTGGGCCTCAGTTTCCCTTTCTCACCGAACCATAAGACACCCTACCATGGTGATACTTTTAGAAAGGCATTATATACCACCTTAAATTCCAAATACCACCTTAAATTCCAAATCATTTTTTAAGTTGTCAGTATAAAGTCATTCCTACATTAATTAACTTTTATATGAGGATAAATAGTCTTTACCATTATCTTCATCTCTTCAATCTATCGTGGTCCTATAATTTTCCTCTCACAAACTTTATCCCAACAAGTTGGAGGTTAGAACCTCTATCCATATAATGCTTCATATGGTGTCATTTTAATACTATAATGGAAAATATTATTATACTAAAATTCCACCAAATGTAGGTATTGATCTCTCATACCTTGAAGGTAATGTGAGGATGATCTCAACATGTCTTCTAATATTGGAATAGTCTTTTCATATTATCCATTAGTTTGATGGTGATAACCAGTACTCATATGAATCTCAGTATCCAAAGACCACTAAAAAATATTCTTGAATTTTTATGTAAACCTAGAATCTATATAAAAAAATGATATTGGTTCACAATGATATCTTACAACAACGCTAATATAGAGTATTGATAGGATAACAAGTGGTAAATCTTCTCTTACAGTAAGAAAATGTTCAGATTTTGTAAAAGATTAACAATTAACCATATTGCAATATTCTTTATAGGTGTCAATTGTAGTATTGTGACAATTTCTATCATAATAACCTCTAACTTCCGCAAAAGAATAGGTGTAAGTTTCATTACTTTTATAGGATGTTGTCACAAGGCTTTCACACTTTGATAAAATAGACAACTTGATAACTTTTAGAAATTTTCCATCTCAGGATATCCCACAAAACATGTTCATTTAGATCTCTAAACATTGTGGTACTAGAAGGGTGTATTGGGAAAATTAATCTACGATCATCATCTATTAGTTTCCTTTTTTAGCTCAGGTATTGATGGAACACATAACATATTTCAAAATTTCATAACCACATCCTCATAGACAAAGACTTCTAATCATACATCCTTGATGGATTTAATTTTCATTTCATGATTTATATAATTTGATTGAGATCTTTTTATCTCTTTTAGTGATGATGGTTTAGAAATCCTTAGAAAAAAGTGTTTTTTTATTCTTAATTTACATCTCTAATACCCATATTTAATATATCCTTGAACAGAGGATCTTTTTTAGTCCTTATTAGGATTATAAGTCCGTGATATTTCATTTATAATTCATCTACTACCTTATTTTCCATTACAGGGTGGTAGTGTATTGAACAATCATAATCTTTGACTTTCTCTATCCATATCCTTTTCCTCATATTGAGTTATTTCTATGTTAAAATTTATTTCAAAATCTTGTGATCTGAATATATCATACATTTTTTACCATAGAGTTAGTGTCACCATATTTTCAGAGCAATGTTTATAGATCCTAAATCATGATCTAGGGGTTGATAATTTTTTTTATGTTTCTTTCCCTTTTTGATTCATAAGAAATATCTTTGTTATTTTTATATAGACACCATACAATCCATTTGTTGATGCATCACTATATATAAAAAACCCATCTTTTTGATATGGAAGCGCCAATGTTGGAGTATTGACCAGTCATCACATCAATTCCATAAAACATTATGTTCATTATATTATCCATATAAACATAACCCTTTTACATGTGAGCATGGTTAGTGGGTTAGAAAATCAAGAAAATATCTGTATAAAACACCAATAGTAACCTACTAAGACAATAAGACTACAAACCTCAATTTTGATCATTGGAATAGGGAATTCATGTACTTATTTTGTCTTCACAGGATAAGTTTAGAATCCATCCATAATGATAATATTGCTTAGAAATGTGATATTTTGAATATAGAAACTGCACTTTCTAAACATATCATAAAACACCTTTCTTCTATGAGTCTCTAAAACAACACTTAATTGGTTCTTGTGGTCATCATAGCTTTTAGAATATATCAATATATCATAAATAAATACCAAAACCAAATAATCAATATATTCCTTGAACACTCAGTTCATTATATCCATGAAAACATAGGGTGAATTATTTAGTCTGAATGGAATTACTTTAAAGTGATAATGTACATACCTTGTTCAAAATACTGTATTTGGAATATCTTCCTACCTCAAATGAAATTGACGACATCCAGAATGAAGGTCAATCCTAAAAAAATATTGAGCTCCATGCAGTTGATCAAATAAATTATCATTGTGAGGCTGATGATAATTATTATATATTGTAATATAATTGGTTTCTCTATAATCATTTAATAGACTCATGGGTCTTTATTTCACTATAAAAAAGAGAACATGGAATTCCAATGGAGAAACACTATGGTGAATAAATCCATTGTAACTCAATTCCTCTAGTATATTATTCTTCTCCATTAATTCCATAGCGTCCATTTTATTTGGAGTCTCTGTTATAGGTCTTTCACTTAGAATTAAATCAATAGAGAACTCAACATCCCTATTTGGAGAATGTCAATGTAAATCCTCTATAAATAAATCAATATATTTTTTCACAATAGGTAGATTCTCAATTTGATGATTACATTCCTCATCCCTAGATGGTGTTTTATCTTCCACCCCATGAATTTATTAAGTAGAGGTACTTGTGGTGGATATAGATAAGAACCAGATGATGATGTTCTAACTCTATTGATAACTTATTCTACATCTTCCCCAAAAATTGTAACTTATTTCTTCTTACAATATATTTTCACATCATATTTTGAAATCCATTCCATTGCAAGTATTATATAAAAATCAACCATAGGTATGATGACAACATTTTCAACTAATGCATTTTTATGCGTCATAAAGAGGAATGAATGGCACATCATTGTTGCAATGATACTTCCCTTGGGAGTTTTGACTAACAACTTTTTTATTAAATAAAAATATGAATGAATAATTTTATTGGATAATGGGATGATATAGATGAATCTGATGATCCAAAATCAAAAAAATCATTGTCTATGTTTTAAGAAATGATTAAAGTACCTGAAACCAACATCCTTGGTTACTTTATCTTCATATATTGTGATGACATATCCATCTTACCTTGGTCTATTCTATGGTATATTCCCCTGAAAACTAGGACATTGATTTCAGTAATTCCCCATTTCATTATAGTTGAAGGATTGAACATAATTGATTTATTTATTCCCATTTCAATTAGTATCTTGATGACCCTTTTCTTTGTGCTTATAGAATACTCCAAATCCATTCAAGAATTTCCATGGATGATTCCTTCCAAAATTTTCACGTAATTGATTTTTTTATTCCCTTTTTATTCTTTGACACGTTATCTTTTCCATGGTAATAAGAATACAACTTTTTATCTTGATTTCATTTGAACATATATGATCTTGAAAATTCCTTATCCATTTTGATGGAACTTTATACTATTTCATCAAATGATGAAAATGTTTTCGAAGGAAGTTACCTTTGGAGACCTAACATAATACCTTAAAATAAATAAATAATATTGTATTCTGAATCACATATATAATATATAGAATACATGACTAGTATTGTAAAATTATCCACATGCTCCAATACAGCCTCTTCTTCCCTTTACATTAAGATATGTAATTTCTCTTTATTTTAGTTCGTTGCTCACAGGGGGTGTATTTGTCATGGAATATTTCCATAAATATTATCCATTCTATGTATTCTATTTCATCTTCCTCCATAGTATTTTGGATCAAGGACCACCAATGATCAGCCTCACCCTTGAAACAATATACAATCAGTACTAACTATTAATTTTCATTTCATCTCAATGCAAGAAATATCTTTTAAAGGGTCGTTCTCCACTACTCAGTTGTCAGTTGATTTATTGTCCAACTAAATGATGTGGTATTATTCCACATGAAATTATCCTACATAAGTGTAGTATGGTTATTCATCACTACCTGAGTAATTTTTCATAATATGGTCATCATCTTGTCATCTCCAACACTAACTATGTTGACTAGAACATTAGGGAAATCCCTAAATTGTACATTGATATTGATTAATTTCCTTCCATTAGGTTCCATTTATAAAAAATGGAATACAATAAATTATGTTATGAATAACAATTCATAATTTCAAACTACATAAACAATTAAGAAAAATTAAAAATTTATGAATAGATAATATCATAATCATAAACATGGGTTATTTGGGGAAATATTTACATTTAAACCCATAATAATGGGTTTTAAAGATAATGTGGATTATCCTTAGCATATACACCAAGAGTGTAAAACTAGGTGAATAGAAAGGCCCATTGAGGGATACTAGGTTACCCCATGTTAGATCTGAGACACCATGTCTAAGTTGTTAACTCTATGTACATTTGTGCGAGAACCACACCCACTTGATGTATCTAAACATGGATGAATTATTATAAAGGCCACAATAATATATAACTTTCCAAAATCATAGGATGTTATTCTATGATTATTCTCAAACTTTGTCCTTTTGTTATGTTCCATAAACTATGTTTTCTAAATATAGTTCCCATGGTTTCCACTAAACATTCTTTGATACCAACTATAACAACCTCAACCTCATTATCCAAGAAATGATGGTAATTTTCTACAATGGAATCGATACAAGAGGAGAAATCATCACGGATCGATCAATTTTGTAGTCTTAATGAAATTAGAAAAATACATGGTTACCGTTTACATTGGAAATTAAACATCAAACATAACAAAAGAAAATAAACTGCTTCTTTTCATATATTTAATGATTTCAACTTAACAACCTATGGAAGGATCAAAAATAAAACGGTGATCTCAAACACTAATTAAGGGTTATATGAAAAAATAATAAGTGAAGTAATGTTAATAAGGAATAGAAATTATTCCAAGGTTAATAATTTGATCATCAAAAGCCTTCAATACACTATGAATGATATTGCATCCATAGATTTTGTCAAATTGAAAACCTCATGGAATGTAATAATAGACTAATGAGTAAAGAAAATAATTATTATTTAGAAATCATATATATAGCATAGGAACCATAATAAAATCAAGAATATTTATGTCTTTGGGTAGATACCTGTCTGATTTTGTTTGGAAACAAACATGATAGGTTTGTTGCCAACTGGTTTGCCTCATGAGACCTGTTGATGCATCGAAGGGAAATAATGGGCCTCACCCATAAGATAATTTCAAAACAATTCTTCCCAAATAGATTTAATTCAATATTATCATGCATTTTTAATATTTTTATTCATTAGTTGGAACAGATTCATCAATATTTTTCTAGTTAAAACAACATTCAAAACAAACACTTATTGTAAAATGGTATATGGCTTGAAAATAATAATATCCATGATAAAATAATATGATTATTTAATATAAATATAATTTAAAAAGTAATATGATCTCGAAGGGGATGTATATAAACCTCCTAAATATTAATAGGTTCAAAATCCCATGTATATCTCAATGAAATGGAAATTGAGGCGAATCTTTTACCTTATGCCTGAATGTGTTCTGCACTTAATCTTAATGTCTTGTATAATCAGATTACTCCATTAATTAATAAATTCATAAAAATTTTTAACAAATTTTTATATATTAATTTTTTATTACGTTAATTAATGGAAAATTTTATGCGTTATAAGATACAATTTTATCATTCACTGGTTTTTGTTTCATTGGTTTTCATGATTGATATTCTTATTTATATTTTTTGAAAATCATGTAAAATGAGAATAGTTGTCTAAATTGAAATTATATAATATCAATTAAATTGTATAATATTTAATGGTTATATACTTCTTTTAGTAATATGGTATGAGGATAAATCATTATATAAAATGTTAATGAAAATCAATTAGATAATTTTTTATTTTTTTCAATCATCACGAAGTTATTTTGTCTTATGAATTCATATTATGTATATATAATAGATCAAGAATATTAAAAAAGTTGTAATAAATATAAAATAGTTCGGTTTAACAATATAAATTTTTTATGACCAGAATTTATGGTGAAATTAGAAAATGAACAATCATCATCCACGAAGATGGTTAATCGACACCTCATGGATGATGTTTTCATTTTCATTACAAAGCGGGAGGGAAAGAGACATGATGATAGATTATTAAATTAACGTAATAAAAATCCATAATATAAGGGTTAATAGAGTTATCATACTATTTGGATAATATGAGATTAGGATATAATTAGAAAATAAATGACATTGAAATGAAAATAAAAGAAAAAGAAAGAGGAATTTACCTCTTGAATTTTCTTCGTTGAGAACCTCCGTAAGGAACTTGGGATTGGTATTTTGGTGGGAAAAAGTGTGCTGAACATGTGGAAGAGACTTGGGAAAAATATTAGGAATAATTTAGGGAAGGGTAAATTGTTGTAACGTGGGAGGAAAACATATGGTAAGTGTTTTTATTTATATTGGAGGAGAGAGGTGTTTTCCCATTATCTTGTTCATTAGTTTATTATTTTCACTCAAGACAATGAATAATTTGCGAATTTTCACAAAATATATCAAAATAATTAAATTTGTTTCTATATTATGGTTATTACATCATTTATTACTCAATGAATAGTTTATTTAACTTATAATGTATATATACAGTAAATTTTTGTATTTCAATATCCACAAAAAATCCAACTATTATAAAATAAATCCCAATAAATCACCCTAACCAATTTTGAACATGTAGAATTAAAAAATTAACTCAATTTTGTGAAAATAAATTTTTAAATATGGGAAATATTATTTATAATTTAAATTTTCATTTACTAAAAAAATAACAATTTTAAAATTATTAATGATGTTATAACACTATGAAAAATTAACTACGGTCTCGCAAAATTATCTTATAATGATAAGAATTAAAAATATTAACATATCATTCTATTTTATGAAAGTAAATTTTCTTTTTATTCATTATATTAATTATAAAATTGTAAATAAACAATTATGTTTTATAAAAAATTATTATACTTAATTAATAATCTATAAAACATTTATTTACATATACTATGATCTAACTATATCATATTAGGAAGCATAAGATGACCAAAATTAATTTATACTTTTCTAGGTGATTTTAATGCTCCATTGGCTTAATTACTATTCAAAAAAGGGCACATTATGATTTAATGGCCATGTTAATATTTCATTGGTATAATTTTGAGGAAAAGCCTTATATATCATTCATTATTCATTATAGAGTTTCATTCTGTTCTCTATGTGATATTTTTGATTTATACTATAAGAAATAATTTTCATTCAAATGTATGATATAAAATGAATAGAAATTATATAAGAAGATACATAAAATAAAATATTAGGATGTTATAGGTGGGGTAATCATACATTTTTAGTAAAAGTAAATTACACTGATATATAATTAATCAATGGAAAAAGTGAATATGAGGTAAAGTAACATGCGTCAAATTTTTTAGGATTAAATAGATATAAACTGATTTTAACAGAAACTTTTTTTTGATTTTGATTCATTCCTCTGATATCCACTAACAATACCTTACTGAAATCACTTAACTCCCATGTGATTCCACTTGTACACTTCACCAAAATCATGTTTCCAAGGAAATATCCCCTTCTCTATTGATTAATGGGGCTCTCCTACATCCCATCAAATCCAATTTTAATTTTTTTAATAAATTATTAAATTTATTTTTTTTATTTTTATCTCCCATTTTTGGAAGCATATGGTCATAAAATAGAAGCCTAGAACTTTTATTCTAAACGAAGTCGTTGCAAGAAGGAAGGATTCCAACAATGTTACGATTTCTTCTTCAATAATTTCGTTTATATAATAATCTCAAAAATTACTAAAAATAAATATACACTTTAATAATATAATAATAAATTCATTATACCACTATAAAGATGATTTTATTTGAATATAACTATATATTCATAATAATTCGTTAGTTATAACACATTCTAATTTTGGTGTGTTTTACCAACTATATAAATGATGATATAACATTATAAAGATGAATTTCCCCAACCCGTCCCTTGGGGCCCATGTTGTGACTACCTCAAGCCCGCCTTCCATAGGCCATGGGCTAGCGACTAGAACCAAAGGCATAATTCCTTAAAATTGGGAAGGCATTGCCTATATAAACTGTAAACAACACAATAGAGCACACAAATAGATACAAAATACTAGGGAAACTCTATAACAAAAGAGTGCAGAAAAGTAAAAGGGGTGGGAAATACAAGCCCAAGTGTAAAGTACAAGGAACTAGAAAAACAAGTACAACTAAAGAAAGGAAAAATAGTTGTCGGGTTGTCCTCCGGGATTCCTACATGAAGGGTAGGTACAGATAGCCCCCTTAGCACTCCATGTCTGTTCGTCTCCTCCGTGTACCAACTTGTCGTAAGGTCCACCTCCGGGTACCGTCTAGTCCTGGTACTCCTAGCCTTAGTTAGTGTTGTCTATTGTCTACATCCAACACAACGAGGTGCGGGCATAGCCTGTGCATGGGTGAGTATAATGATACAAAGTAGGGACCCGAGACCCTCAATGTCTCACAAAATCCAACAAGGGTAAACCACAATGTATGAAATCAATAGATAACCCCACTTAGGTATATGCCCATACATATACCTATGTTATCAAGTAATCCATCTCTATCATGAGTAAAAACACAAAAGTTATTGACTAACCTCAACCAGGATTTTATTCTATGGGTAGTAAAATTTGGAACCTTTGGTTACTGGAGAACTAATCCTCTATCAAGTACAGTGGGCCTACTACGACACCATATCTCCTACCACTAACCTTGGACTACTGAGGTACTTCTCCTATCAAGTACCGTGGGTCTGCTGCGTCACATAGAGGCGCTCCCCACCTATAGGTTTTCCGCCACAACCAGGCGCTCCCCCTCATAGACTGTAGAGGTAATCCTCCTATAAAGTACCGCGGTTCTGCTGCCACAACTAGGTGCTCCTCCACCGTGGGTCTTCCACCACAACTAGGCGCTCCCCACTGGGCTATACAAGTCACTCTGAGTCAGTTAGTTAGCAGTCGTCAAGTCTCAGCCAGATACTAGGTTCCCGCAAAAATACTCGCACCCCTTCAAACGATCTGCTCCACAATCTACTGGTCGATGCTACAACTGCCACTAACTCCCATTAACAAGTATCCCAATGGTCTTCCACGTCATAGGGGTCTCAACGCAACTGACGGTGCGTCAATCGGAAGCCCGATCTGTGAGTTATTAGCCATTTAGTCCAAGGGGCCCAGTTGGATTAGTGTATGATCCAACCTGACTGTATCTCAACTATACCCCAAACTCTGGTGGGGTATACTCAAAGGGACCTCCATGCTCCAAGATTACCAGCTCCATTGACGGTTCGTCAAACGAACGTCTGGTGCTAATGATATCGTCAAAAGAAGGTTAAGGGTCGTAGTGGGCATAGGTCCGGTCCGACCCGGTCGAACCGACACGACCCAACTCGGTCGAGGCCGACCTGGTTCGGGTCGACCCGGAAAGACCTATTTGGTCTTGACCTACCCACTAGGCCCAGACCAGCAGGATGCGAGGGGCCATGGAGGGCCGCGAGGGCGCAGACCGGTTGTGAGGGTGCGGACCGGCCACGGGTCGGCGTAAGGGATGTTCATCCAGGAGGTGCCTCGAGGGGTTCATGAGGCTGGCTCGGCTAGGAGCCACGTAGGGCAAGGCTTAGGTGGCTCAGCCCGGGAGGCCGGGGATGGGGAAGGTTCGGCCAGGCAAGGTGGAGGGGCCAGCTGGGCGACGCGGCCCGCGAGGCGGCGCGACCAGCTGGGCGGCGCGGCGCGGCCGGCAGGGTGGTGCGGCCCGTATGGCCGCGGGGCCAGTGGGGCAGTGTGGTCGGGGGGGGGGGGGGGCACAGCCGGTGGGGCTGCGTGGCTGGGGTGCTCGTGGCCGGGGTCACGGGGTGCGGTTCAACCTGCTGTTGGAACACCATGTGGGATGCGTGGTTAGCGGAGGCCACGGGTAGCACATTCATTGCCTTTGTCGCTTTCGTCGTCTCATTGCCTCATCGCCTTTCCGAAGAACATCACAAACAAGAATGGCAGAGTCAGTAAGCATTATTGGTTTGTCCCGCACCATCCACCTATAGGGTGGTAGCAATTGGTTCAAACATTCTTAAATTTTAATGATTTACTAAAGAATAAAAGAGGGGAGAAAATCAAACAAAACACCCCACATCATCCCACAAGTAAACAAACTCAAATATTTCCCCATACCTTGATCGTTGTTCATCGACCGAGTCAAGGGGAAGAAGGCGGAGTTGTCGTCATTCATCGTGTCCACCCCACACATCCAATCTTGAGCTCTTACGTCGGTTCATTGACGACGATGAGGAGGGAAGGTCGGTCGTCGGAGAAATCTCATGTTGGTTGCCTTTGCAAGGTGCTTCCGAGGAAGTAGTCGAAGATGCTATTTGCCGGTGTTCTTCGTTTGAGAAACTAGTTCTCCATTGGAGATATTTCTCCATGAGTTCCTCCTCTCCCCCAATTCCACCCAAAAATAAATTCCAACCAAATATAAATGATTTTAATATCTTATTAAATCATTTTCCTAATTAATTAAGTTGTGTGGCCTAATATCGTTAAGGAGGTGGTGGCACCATTAAGGGATTGGTTTGAACAATTAATTGGGTAGAAAAGGTCAAGAGGCTCCCCTCCTTAATGATGGGTGTTGAGAGGTTTTCCACAATTAAAATAGGGGTTTAGTCTCGAGTGGTCCCCACCACCGTAACCTCTCGTAGGAGATTAGATTTGGGTGGGCCCCACCACCATAACCTCTCATCGGAGGATATGGTCGGGTGGTCACCACACTAAACTCCCACAAGGAGGTTTAGTTCTGGTGGACCCCACATCCATCATCCACATGGTGGCTCCAAAATAAAATAATGAGAAGATCATTTTATTTTATAATTTTCCACAAAAAACCCAAAAACTGACTTTTATTCTCCACCCACTGCTGTCGAGGTGAATGTCTTTTTAAGAGAATATCGGCACTACGAGTTCAACGGTGCCCTCAGATTTCAATTCCGGGCACCAGTTCAAAAGTTACGAAAAACCCGCATGTACGTTTACTGAACGTACTCGAACAAAACTTCAGAAATTGATTTTGGGCACACCGAGCTTCAGAATCACGCACCGTCAATTTTCGCGGACTCGTAAAATTCCCATATATTTTTAAAAAAATTTACATTGATATTCCGGGTCTTTACATGAATGATTTAAATAAATTAAATTTTAAAAATATATGTTTATAATTACAATAAAATAAATTATTTCAAATATTTAATGTTAATATATATATATATATATAATTAATTTCATAAATAAAAACTAATTCTTTTTATTGAATCGATATTTGTTAAAATAGAGTTTGAAAACATTATTTGTGAACCATTATCAATACTTCCACGAAATGAAAAGTGTACCTAATAAATATATCAGTAAAACATATATAAATTCCACAAAAAAGTTGGAGGTGATGAGAACATAAAACATCTTCAAGGTCTCGAATAACTATAACATATATAGAATAGAAAAAATGAGCCAAATACCACATGAAAATTATTTTTAACAAAGACTAATTAATAAAGTGATAAAATGAAATAACCAAATAATATATTGATTTAAAATAAAAATAAATAAAGTTATAAATTTTTTAAATTATATATATAAATAAATTATAAGGTAGGATAGAGTACATTCCAACATACAGAAATCCATGATAAGGGATTTTTTCTTAAATTTTCATCATTTATTCATGCTTCTTATTATGATATTATATTACAATATATGGTTAATAATGATCCTCATTTATATATTTTAGCATAATTAAATTTTTCTTAATGTTATCTATAAGCCTATTTCATTACATACTTTTCAATTCCTTTCTATTCATTCATATTCCAACATAATAAGGGTTTTGTTTTCATTATTTTTTTATTACGTTTTTATTTTTCTTCTTTGAATATGTTCTTCTATGGTTATTATATTCATAAATTTATTAAATTCAAATAGTGTTTTCTATTTTCAAGATGAAAATAACATTTTCATGTAAAATATTATTCTTTCCAAAATTTTATACATTTTGAAAATGAGTTGTTTCTAAAAATAAATATCATATTCCATATTGGGTATTTCTCATTCATATCCATATTGTTTCTTTCCATAAACTTTTTCCTATCTATTTTTGAAATCTAATTATTTTATTTCCTCCCTAAACTTATTAATTATCAGTTTTACTGTTTAAAGTGAAAATTTATAAATAATTTTACCATTTTGGGTTCATTTAAATGGTTAAAAATAATTTTAAAATAATTATCTTTCAAATTCTGTAAATTTTACTATCATCAAACCCAAAATTATTATAATTAAATCTTACATATTAATCAAGGTTCCATTTTATGTAATTGTTTTCAAATAATAATTTAATGTTCTTATTTTTTATCTATTGAATATAAAAATTGAAAGTTTATTCTAAAAATTTTATAAAATTATTACAAAAAATGATTAAGGAAATACTTTTTATGTTTTCACATCCATTTTACTCACTATCTATAAAAGTTATATCCTATATAGAGTAATGGTTTTTGTATCTCCCGCTAAATGATTTTGTGTGATTTATCC
This sequence comes from Viscum album, assembly GCA_963277665.1. Classification (NCBI taxonomy): domain Eukaryota; kingdom Viridiplantae; phylum Streptophyta; class Magnoliopsida; order Santalales; family Viscaceae; genus Viscum; species Viscum album. The sequence goes on from OY728140.1 coordinate 352,283,952, forward strand.
TCTGGGTTAGAGATCATTGGATATCAACTGATCTAATTCATGAATTCTTCTTATTTCATAGAATTTGAAATGTTATGTAACCCATTCAATTCCTTTGGGTTTACTAATACATGTTTTCTGAGTAAATTCAATTTTAAAAAATATGTATAGTTTATTATTACGTAATGGGGTTTTTTAATATATACCTCTAATATATTGGGTAAATATTAATTTCTCAATGGATTATTACAGGGCGTTAGTAGTGATGAATGATCTTATTTGTTATGGGATGCAGGCAGTGATGCATGATCTGTTATAGTACATATTTTATGTAATGGTCCTAGATAAAAATTAGAATGATTATATTAGCTTATATCCTTAAAATTTGTTTTATTTTATAATCTAGTTTTTTTCCACATTTGCAAGTAATGTTTCCAAGTATCACGATTTATATCTTCGGTTTCCAAATTCATACACAATGTTATATATTATTATCTCTTGATGGAAATTTTATGATACTATTTTTATATTCTGTACCATATGTCACTATAATATTCAATTTTTTAAATTATACAATACAATATTTTGTTAAGTCATGAATATCAAATATTTACATTCTATTATACATTCTTATGATCCGAATATCTATTTTCCATTTATATGTTTTCAGTTACTGAGAATGCTTATCCTATAAAAGGATAATACCATAACAATGGGGATTAATTATTTAATAGTGATCCTTTCATTCAAACCCACATTAATGATCTTTCTCTATTATTATTCATAATGCTTATCTCACTTAAAAATGATATGAATTTATAATGTAATAAAATTTATATATAAGAATATTTTACATTTCTCTCCAAACTAGATAATCCAAGGATAAGATAATTAATATGTTCAATGAACATCAAAATCTAAGAGAACTTATTTTTATTATGAATTTTATTTTGGCCACAATGGCCATGTTGGTTTAAAACACTCTCATATGTAAATAACATATTTACCTTACCAAATAAAATATCCCACCACCTATATGAATGTTGATATCATGATTATCACAAATAATGTGTGAATTACACTATAATGGTTTATCAATTATTCTTCACTTTCATAAACTAATAATGTTCTTTTACCTCCAACTATAACATATTTTATGTTTTATTTATTTTATTTTATAAGTTTTCCAGAAATCCACTATTGATATTCCATTTTTTATTTAACTAAATATCTATGGTTAATCTAACATCAAAAAATACATTGTTCATACATTTGATTGAAAAATATATCATTTATACAACAAGAGTATCATTACGTATTTATTTTGGTAAAACATCTGTGTATTATAGATGGAGTAAATACATAAAATTTTCCCATTGACTAGAAGTTAATATCTCATCTTATCTTCCTAAATATTCCTCCTGATATACTCTATATTAAATCATATAGGCATTCTGACTCGACACTGTCACATCATATGTCTCACCACCATGAAACAACCCAAGGTTAGAAACCAAATTCTTAAAACTAGAACCAAATATCATATTTTTCTTGTTTTAAAATCCATTTATAGATTTATTGATCTATATTTGACCTCAAAACTATTTTTTGTGTTGTTCTTCTTCATAGTGAAAACCCCAACAAGATTGAACCACCATAATCTTCCCAAATATAGGGGTGGCATGAGCGTTCTTCTTTACAGTAGGAGACACCCAATGTTGTTTGTTTAGAAAGGTCCAAATATTATTTACTTATAATCATGGTAAAATATTCTACTTCTAGAAAGAGAATAACTTATACAGAACCACTATAACCTAACTAAAACATCTTATAATACTTCCAAACCCATCAGAGAGTGAATAATGTTCCTCAAAATGGAAATTAATAAAATATTTTAAATATCTATAGGTATATTATAATGTCCTTGAAGAATAAAATGATGTCCTTAAAAGAATATTATGAAATTTCAATTTTCAAATTTTTGGCACATTTATAGTACATGAAATTATAGTATATTTCATCCTGTGTCTACCAAATATTATTGAAGAATATAACTCATGGATTCCTATCAAAGTTAATTCTTCTCTATAATGATATCCTGTTGAAAGAGACTCTAATATCGTATCTAGGTGGTGGAACAATCCACATTGTCATGGGTTCCATATCATTAGTCATCCAAAGACATATTAAAACATATAAAATTAATCTCACAACCATCAAAATAACTATTTCAAAATATGGTGTAATCCATGAATATTTTACTTAGAAACATAAATTCATAGAGTTAAATATGTTTTCATGAATTCAACTATATCCTCTAAAAAAATATATATTTGATCATTTCATAGGTATTTAAATATAATTCATCATAATTTATAATAATTTATATGTGATAGTAAAAAAAATTGTAACAAAAAAATATCCAAAAACTACTAATAATTGTTTGTATTAACCAAAAACCCTTCGGTTTTGATAACAACCCTTTAGGAAAATAGTCCTTCCATAGAACAAATGTAGGTCATGCATATTCACATACACAATATCCCGAAATATAATAATACATGATTTTAAATATACTATCTTCATATAGTGCATTAATGATACACTAATTTCCACATTATGTATACATTTTCAATGATTTTTATGAGAAACATGTGTTAAATATAGATTAAACATGATGAAGATTTTATGATTTTCATGTTGTTCCATACTTCTCCAAGCCAATTTTATACTTGAATAATTATTCCAGAACATTACCAATTTTGTAATACCCCGACCACTAAAGCACCGAGACGGAGTATTATTTTAATACATTGTCAGTTTTATAAGGAATAACGTCCCGAAGGACCGATAAGATTAGTAGTCTTGGAAAATAGATTACATACATGGACATTAAATTATAATTTACTACATGAAATATTGAATAGATAATCCTTTGATAACACAATTATTCTCCTAGATTAACCATGCATATCAATCATAATACACTTCTTGGAATCCTTGGAAAATAAAACAGAAGAAAGGGTTGATCTCAGATAGTCAGTAAGGGTATATAATATAGTGGAATCTATAAACATTTAAGGAATGATGTATAATAAAAACAACATCCTTTTAAACATAATAGGAAAAATATAAATCAGAAATTTCAATATAAACATGATCATGAATATTCTACTAGTCAAAATATCACATGTAATAACTAATTTCCTAATGCGGGAATGCATAATACGAGACATAATAACTAATACATCATGGCCTTGTGCTAAGAACATTGAAAAATATTTTGCCAAGTCCTTAATCCAATACACTAGTTTGTCTCATTAGACCAACCGATGCATCGAGGGGCAATAGTGGGCCCTGTCCATCACATACTAAGTCCAATGCATTCCTTATATGAATAGGCTGAATATAACATAAACATTCGTATTGAAACTAGAATACAAAATGTTATCAATTTAACTATAAACCATGAATGGTATAAAAATAGCACATCTACATTCAAACATATCACAAAACCTTCAATACAATATGGATAATTGTATCATAATAACTCATCCTCAATCAATAATAATATCCAATAAATGATGTAGACATAGTTGAAAATAATCAGTAATACTCTGTGAAAGAAATGTCCCTTTTCCATGAAATCATTTAAAAGTATCAGAATTTATAATGCAATTAATTTAAAATTAAATTTTAATCATTGTTTCCCATACCACTTTGAAACATTTTAATGGAATTAACATTTTAAAAAAATCATGTCCATATAAATAAATCATTAAAATAACTTCGTAAAAGTAGACATTAATTAAAAAGATTTAGAAAAATAAATCATTAAAACATTTAAAACGATGATCTAGTTAAAGATACCCTTCAATAATACCATAAAATATTCCTTTTGAAAACATATTTTATGAACCATGTAAATGGATTACAAACATTTCCTAGTAATTACTTATACATAAACATTCTCGGATAATAAAGAGATTGAGGAATTAACCCTTACCTTGTACGTTCCTTTAGTTGAGTTTACATTTAACCTCATGTATAATGGCCATATTATGTTAGTAAATTATACCATAACCATATTAAAATTTATGATATCATATATAATTCATTTATTACATTATATTACCCATTTAAGAATAATTTCCATGTTAAAGTAATATTTCGGGTAATAATCGTGTTCTTTATCGTATGCATTTTAACATTTTATACTTGATCGTATCACATAGATCATGATTAAATACTTAAAAAACATAAAACATGGTTTATATATCATATATATTTAGAGTATAAATTTTTATAATATACTGATATAACATATTGAAACGTCGTTCATGGAGACGGTAGTCCGTATGTATGCATAAATGTTGTTTTCCATTTTCTTATAGTATAGTATGGAAGTAAGTAAATGAAACATATTTATGTACATAAATATATATTACTCCAGTATCAAAATTCATTCATATATATCATACTTAGTCAATATATATATTTATATAAAAATTCCTGAATGGTGATCGTTGACGATGAATCTCATCGCGTCGTGGAGACATTAAGTCGTACGTACGCCTCAGCCACAATATCATTCTATTGAGGGTAAAAATGTCTAATTGTATAGTATATTATATATACATAATCATTAACATGTTGTATTCATTATTTAAATTAATTATAATCATTATTATACACATCCAAATAATGTAGTGTTGAATAAGAAACTCTACTATGATATGGATACGGTAAGCCATACGTACGCAAACATGGTGAATTTTTAATTCTTAGGATGGATAGAACTATTAATATGGTTCTACCATATTTATAATAACATCTCAGAATGTATAATTTACTAGAGTTATTATTTTAGTTTGGTAACAAAAAATAAAGAGGAAGTAGAAGAAGAAAAGAACTTTGGAGGAGGTGATAGAATAATTACCTCTTCTTCGGGTATTTCCTTTTAATATGAACAAAATGGAAATTTTGGTTGGCTCTCAGAACAAGGTAAGTCCTATTGGTTGATTTTTGAAAATTTGGGAGGATATTTGGGTAGGTAGTGTCTGAGATAAGGTCTTTGTAGGTGTGAATTAAAGAAAATTGGAGGCGCCCTTTTATAAGAAAGGTGCGGGGCACTTTAGCAAAAACTTGAAATATGAATTTATTATAAAATTATTTTTGGATTATAATAGCTCCAAATTGATTTATTTCGTGGATATGATGATTATGGGTTTATTTATTCTCAGTAAATAGGTTTTAGAGATGTTTAGGCCATAAAATCAACCTTATCTTTTATATTTAACCCTTTGAAAAATAAGTTACCTCTTACCAGGTCCTCTTGTATTCTTATACTACATGGTTAATATCTTTACATTAAAATTCCAAGTAAACCTAAAGAGGATAATTTATGACCTTATTATCACTATACATGTTATTTGGAAGAAATATTTATTTATTGGTTTTTTATGTCATTTAATAAAATCGTATTTGTTTTAAAAACTCATTTATGTCAATTTTGACACTATTTAGTAAATGATTTTTGTTAAAGTCATGAAAACTTGATTACTTCGATAAAAGGAATTATATCATAAATCATATGTAAATATCATCCATAAAATTTGGGGATGTCATCAAAACATTTATATAATATTTATTTGAATATTTATAATATCAATTTTTTAATCTTTCATTAATACGGTAATTACTGCATCATAATTGTGTCATAAATAAATTTAATAATTTAATGTATAAAATTTATAGATAAAATAAAATGTTGTAGGAATGAATTTTTTATTTCTAATTAATATTTATCGTCGAATTTATCTTATATATAACCCCATATTAAAAATATTTTAGTTATTAAAATTAGAACATTACACTTTTAACTAGTCTTTAAATAAAATATAATAAATGTCCAAATCTATACCATGGGAGTAAACAAGGATCATATTTTTTTCCTAAGGTTTATTTGGGCCGAAAAAAACTTATCCAATAGAATTAGGACATCTGTTTGGGTAATTTGATAATATTATAATATTATTTTTATCTATAATTACCTTATTTACTTTTATCTATGGTAATTAAAATTCAAATGTTATTGTACATGAAAAATTATTTTTGTCCAACTGATCCACATTTTACTTACTAATGAAAAACACGTATGTAGGATTTTTGAAAATCAAATCATAGAAGTGGTAAAATTTCTTTTTATGCAAATGTACAAAAGTGCCTAAAAGGTGGGTAAAATATGTTAAAAATGTCAATAAAATTTTATATATCTAATCATATTATAAAATGAGTCCAATGAAATAAATTGTACAAATATTTGTATTATTTATATATTTTTACTTAAAGATAAATGTTAATTTAAAATAAATTTATAAATGAAAAAGTCAGTTTTTATGTACTATGCTGTATGTTTTCACTATTCATCAAAAATTGAATATATGCTGAAAAATCGCAAAAATTCACCCTAAACTAATTTTTATATTTTTAATTCAAAATTGATGTTTATTTTACCGAATTTAATTTTTAGGATTTTCAAAATTTAATTTTATTATTGTTCACTAAAGGATTTAAAAAGTAGTTCTTTTAAGAATTTGTTTTCTCTAAATATATATCTATTTTAACAAAAAATATACATTTCATTATAAATATGTTTTATTTATTTTAAAAAATTATACATAAAATTTAAAATTTGTTTGATAATATTCATATTATAATATTTATTTGATAAATAAATATATCTTCTAAATAATTAAAATACTAATGTGTTGTTTCACAGAAACTAAATCTTGTGTATAACGCAAGCTAAGTCGGCGTTGCGTACAATATAAGCTATTAAATTTATTTAAAGAGATAATTTATTATGAATTCATGAAATATTTCATTATCCCCTCCTTCAGTAAATTTCATCCTCAGAATTTGAAATTCTTATGTGAAAATAAAAGATTGAAAATTGAAAATTAATTTGTGTAAAACCCACATTGGAAATAGGGTTAATAAAATACACTCTTAAAATAAGGAAAGGAAAATAAAAAATTCACCACCAAATTAGGATTTATAATATGAGAAAATCATTGGCAAATAAATACACAAGATTGGAGTAAAAAAATAAATATTTATAGGGAGTGAGAGAGGTCATCAATCACAAAAAATGAACAATAAATGAAATATTGAGGGCCTAAAATCCATAAAATCTTGATGATTTAAAATATAATCGGTTCAACAAAACATAATGTATCAGGATAACAACTTTTTTAGATACATTAATTTTTTAAGAGGAGGGATTAATTTATTATCAAGATAACAACTCAAGAAAACATACTCGAGTTCATTACCAGTCAAAATCATATTATAGTCATTTGGTTGTGCTTCAATATATTTTCACATAATCAATTTCACTAGGATATGAATGTCCAAAGACAATATTTTTTACACATAAAGTGAATTTGATAAATCACAAAGTTCACAAGTGTTCACTTAATCCTCTAAATGTTTACTGAAAACCAAAAGGTTATTCCAAAGTATCCAATAAATCGTACTTTAACCTCAAAAAAATATCATGTGATCAAATTATTCAATTAAAACCTTTAGAGTTATCCAAAATACTTCTGTCTAAACTCACAGTCCAAAATATTTATAAGGAAGGTCAACATAACATAACAATTATCTCTTGTTTTCAAATAAAAACATTTGAATACCTTCATCCTGTATTATTTTAAATCATGGTAACAACCTGAATTACCATGAAACCTTATTTGAATATGTTTGTACATACTTATTCGATTTTCAAAACATATAATATTGGATATTCTCCTTAAATCCATAAATGTTGTAAAATCCCAATAATTATGGTATAAAATGCTTTTCAAACAAACCATTAGTCATTTCTAAGGATGTAAATAATATACAATCTTCTTGATCGAAATCAATTATCTATTATTCTGAAATAATTATCTCATTTTTAAAAACATATTACGGGTTATATTTCCCAAAACCAGATATTTTCCAAAATGTTTAAATTAAAACTGTTTCAATTTACATGGTTCCATACAATCTCAAATCCTTAATGAATAGTACTGTAGTACAATTCTTATATACTCTATAATTATTATAAATTGTACATCATTAATAAAATACCCTAATGACACTTTTTTTAATAACAACATAAGAACACTAATCATTCCTCTTCATCTGTGGTAGTATCATAAATTGATTATTATTTAATTGCATCATTTGGGGTATTCTCTGATGATGGGGACATTGATTCGTGTATTTTACCAACTCATTGCAGATGAATATTTTTACATTTGAAACCTTTTTTACCCTTGAAATCACAAACATGGTTTCCTTTTTCAAAAAACTTATAACAAAATTCCACCCCCTTCAATAAATTACCAAGGTGATTCTTTCCACAGTTATCACATGTGTGAAAATCTTTCTTTCCCTTAATCCCTTTATCTATCTTTTTCTCTTCCATCCTCTTCTTCTATTTATTCCCTTCAAAGTCATAGGACTCAAATAATTAGTTATTATCTTATTAACACATGATTATATTTATTCATATGATGAGAATACGTGAGAGACTATTTCCCTTCTAAATGTTGGCTTAAGACCATGAAATATATGGTCCTTCTTACTCTTTGTATCATCCATAAATCTGGAGTTGGCATTCCTTCTACTGGGCGCCATTTCCAAATGACAACATACACTAGGTTAGATCATATCATAATGTATAATTCAAAAACAAGAAAAAAATCTCAACATTAATTTAATATTTTCACACATATAGTCTCATAATCATAAAAATAGTTTCTTTGCTGATATATCTACACATAAATATTTCATAATGGTTTGTAAAGAAAATTGTAATTATCCTATGAATATCCCCCGAGAGTGTCAAAACCGGTGTGCAGTAAAGCGCATTTTTGTGTACCATGTTACCCCGAGTCAAGGCCGGAACACCTTGTCAGAGTTTTCACACAATGGTACATATGTTTGAGAACCACATCCACATATAGTATCTATACATGGATTTACTACATGAAATATCAACATAATCCCTACTTTACCAAAATTCTTGGGGGTTATTCTATATATATCCTCAAAGTCTATCTTAGGGTTATGATCCCTAATCTATGTTTTCTAAATCTATTTCCAAGTTTGTTGCTAAAATTCCTCTGATACCAACTTTAATGCCCTGACCCAGAATATCAAAGACAATGCATTATTTTAATACATTGTCATCATTACAAGGAATCATGTCTCAAAGGACCAATCAATTTACCCGTTTTGAAAAATTGATTACGTACATGATCTTTACATTAAAACTTCTATCATAAAATACAACATAGAATATCCACTGATAAATACATTATTCCCCTATATTAAACCCTCGTATCAATCATAATACACTTCTTATAATCATGGTAAACTAAAACATAAGAAATGGGTGATCTCAGATGCTTAGTAACGGTAAATAATTTAGCAGAAGCTATAAATATTTAAGGAATGATGTATAATAAAAACCGCAGCCTTTTAAACATAAAAAAGAACATAATATGAAATCAATAAATTAGACATTACCATATAAACATGCCCATGGAAATTCTACTTGTCGAACAATCTCATGTAATAACTAATTTCATAATGACGGAATGAGTAATGCCGAACATAATAACTACTATGTCAAGGCGATATGCAAATACTATTCACAAATATATTTTCATGTACTTGTGTCAGGAGACTATTTTGTCTCAAGAGACCTAACGATGCATCGAGGGGCTATATCGGACCCCGCCCATCACATACAATGTCTAATGTATTCCTCGTATGAAAAGGCTGAAATATAACTTAAAAATTCTTATTAAAAATAGAATATGAAATGTTAATACATTAAACGTAAACCATGAATGTCATAAAAATAGCACATCCACAGTAAAAAAATCAGAAAAAATCAATATAATATCGAATAATGTATCATAATAAATCATCCTCAATCATGAATAATATACAATAATGGATGTTGACATATTTGAAAATAATCACTAAAACTCTTTTTGAGAAATATCACTTTTTCACGAAATAATTTAAAAGTCTCACAATTTATAAAGGAAGTAATTTAACTTAAATTTTTGAATCAAAGTTTCCCACACAACTTTGAAACTTTTTAACAGAATTAACATTTTAAAATAATAATGTCCATATAAATAAATCCTTAAAATCATTTCGAAAACAGAAACATTAATTAAATAGCTTTAGGAAAATAAATCATTAAAAAATTTAAAATGATGATCTAGTTAAAGGTACGCTTACATAAAACCATAAAATATTCCATTTGAAAACATATTTTTTGAAACATCGAAATGCATGAAAAATATTTCCCATTAAATACTTACACATAAATAATATCAGATAATAATGAGATTGAGGAATTAACCCTTACCTAGTACTTTCCTTTAGTCGAGGGTAATTTTAACCTCTTGTATAATGACCATAGTATGTTATTAAATTATACCAGAACCATATTCATATTTATGATATCATATATAATTAATTTATGAATTTATACCTCCCATTTAATAATTATTTCTGTGTTAAAGTATCAATTTGGGTAAAAATCGCTTTATTTATTATATGTGTTTTAAATTTTTATTCTAGACCATATAAATTAGATCATGATTTGCATACTTCCATAATATATAAAATTATTTATATATCATACATATTTAGATTATAAATATTTATAATATATAGATATATTAAATGGAAATACCGTTCATGGAGATGGTGGTCTGTATGTACGCATGAATGTTGTTTCTATTTTCCTATTGTATAGTATGAAAGTAAGTAAACAAAATTTATATATATACATAAATATATATTATTATAGTATAAAAATTATTTCATATATCTCATACTTAATTAATATATATAGTTTCTAAAAAAAATTTGAATTGTGATCGTTGAAGATTAATCTCATCGTGTCGTGGAGGCGGTAAGTCGTACGTACGCACGAGCGACAATATCATTCTTTTTATGTAGAAACAGTGTTTAATAGTATGGTATATTATATATACAGAATAATTACTATGTTATATTAATTATTTAAATTAATTATACACATTAATATACCCATCCAAATAATGTAGTGTTGAATAACAAACTACACCATGATGTGGGGATGGTAAGCCGTATGTACGCATGCTTGGTGACTTTTTCATTAATAGGATGGATAAAATAATGAATACGGTTGTACCATATTTATATTAACATATGATCATGTATAATGTACTTGATATATTATTTTCGTGTGGTAACAACAAAGAAATAGTATATAGAAGACAAAAAGAACTTTAAAAGAGGTGATAACATAATTACATCTTCTTCAAGAGATTCCTTTAAATATTAACAAAATGGATCATTAGAATGGATTTATGCTCAAGTTAATACCTCTTGGTTGATTTTAGGTAAGTTTGGATGTGATGTTTGCCGGTTTTGGCCTAGCCAAATGTCTTTGTAGGTGTGAATTAAAGAGAAAGGGATGTTCTCTTTTATAAGGGAGGTGAGGGACACTTTAATAAATCTTGAAATATTAATTTATTATAAAACGTATTTTAGTTTCTAATAGCTCAAAATTGATTAATTTCGAGTATAAGATGTTTATGGGTTGAAATAATCACAACCAAAAGTTTTTAGACATTTTGTGGTAAAAATGTAACCACATCTTTTAGATTAACCCTTTGTAAAATAAGTTAACTCTTACCTTGCCCTCTTATATTTTTGTACAACATGGTTAATATATTCACTATAAAATGAAAAGAGAACCTAAAGTGGATCATTTAAGACATTTTTATCACTATCCATGTTATTTGTCCAAAATATAGATTTTTAGGATTTTTATATCATTTAATGAAATAGTATTTTTTTAAACTAATTTATCGTAATTTTAACACTATTTAGTAATTAATTTTTGTTAAAATCATAAATTCCTGATTACTTCGGTAAAAAGGGATTAAATATAATATCATATGTCAATTTCATCCAAAAAATTCGTGTATACCAACAAAACGTTGAAATTATATTTATTTTAATACTTATAATATCATTTGTTTCAATCATTCACTAAGAAGCTAATTACTGCATCATCATTGTGTAAAAAGTAAATTTAATTGTTTAATGTATAAAAATTATAAATAAAAAACCATTATGTTTGAAATATTTTTATCTTTATAATGAATACTTATATTCTAATTTATCTTATTTATATCCTTTTATTAAAATTGGTTTAGTTATTATACTTTAAATTTGACACTTTTAACTCTTCTTTAAAAAAAATATATATAATGTCCTAATATAACCCATGTGAGTCAAAAAGGATCATAATTTTTTCCTAAGGTTTAATTTGGTCTAAAAAACTTTTCTAATAGAATTAGAACATTATTTGGAGATATTTTATAATATTATAATATCATTTTTATGTTTAATTACCCTATTTATTTTTAAACGTAGTAAATAAACATCAAAAGTTATTATACCTCAAATACTATTTTCATCCTATTGAACCAAATTTTACTTAGTGATGACAACCATCTCTGTTGGATTTTTTAAATTCAAATCACAGAAGCTGTAAAATTACCCTTTATGCAAATTTGGAAATGTTCCTAAATGGTTAGTAAATGAAGTTAAAAAGGTAAATAAAATTTTATATATCTAATATTATTATAAGATGACTCCAATTTATTACATTAGACTAATATATGTATTATGTATCTATTTTGGATTTAATAAAAATATTAATTAAAAATAATAATTTAAATGAAAAATTCTATTTTTATGTATAATGTAGTATTTTTCACTATTCATCAAAAATTGAATGTTTTCATAAAAATACCAAAAATTAACTGTAACCTCATTTTGATATTCCAAATTTCAAAAGGAAGAATATTTTACAAAATTTAATTTTTAGGAGGCTCTAAATTTAATTTTGTTATTTTCTACAAATGTATATAAAAATTAGTTCTTTTAAGAAAATAATTTTCTTTAATATATAACTGTTTTAACAAAAAATATACATTTCATTATAAATATGTTTTATTTATTTGAAAAAATTACAACTAAAATTTAAAATTTATTTATTACTATTAATATTACAATATTTAATTGATAAATAAAAAGATCGCTCAAATAATTATAATACTAATGTGTTGTTTCGTAGAAACTCAATCTTGTATATAACACAAGCCATGTCAGTGTTGTGTGAAATATAAGGTATTAAATTACTTTAAAGAGATAAGGTACTATAAAATCATGGGGAGTCACATATTTTCTAAAAACCATTGGGCCAATTCCTCCACTGGAATTTAAGAATGGTTTCTTCCCTTTTTCAATGATTGAAAAGGTAAATTCCCTTATAATTCACATAATAGAATTAGACAGTCAATAATTTAAAATATGATAGAGTTACCAAACATTTATGGAAAATAATCAATCATTGGGGAGTAGGGGTCTAATTTCTTATAAATCATGTTCTAGGGAGATATTCAGTCTATTTGATCCATCTCATGCTTATCTAACTCAATTATGGGTAGTGTGAATGTTGGGATATGAAAAAATATTATTCTATAAGGACACATACTCCAATTTTAATATAAATTCATTGGAATTTTACTTTATGAAAGGATGCATTATATCAATGTGTTTTTTATTTAAGTGATGAAATATATTTCTAGGATTAACAACACTTGAGTTATAATATCTGATTTTAAAAGGATATTTAACATTGACTATGATATCATCACATTATTTAATCTTCTATGTTTGTTTAGTACAAGAATCATTAGCCAATATAGATTCAACTGTCATAGTGGTAAATAATGTTTTGTTATAATTATTTCTAGATCATGATATTCACAAATCTCCCTGATAAAATTACCACCTTACATCAATTTGTGAATATATACTGAACATAATCAATATCCATATATATATATATATATTTCCCAACAATTCATTTCGAACAACCCAATAATAAAATATCACAAAATAAACAATTTTATTCATTTATCGAATTATTCACTCACCACTATGATTTGGATCACCATGGGGAATTCTTTATAATATATACAATAAAATATTTAATGAGAAATATTAGGCCCTATCAATATCAATTACAAAAGGTTTCCCAATATTATCTGATACACTGTAATATCTACCTTCTTATTTTTATTTTTTTTGAAAACATAATTCGTGTTATTTTCAGTGCTTTAATAGTGTAGCAATTTAAAATTAAAAATAAATTCAGAACCTATTTGAAATATTTTGATTCATAAATAAAAGTTCCACTCTATCCTTCAGTACCCTATAATTTAACAAAACGGTTAAATATCTTATCATATTAATTTTGAACATACACTACATATATTCTATAAGTCAAATGTAGTATTGATTTTAGAGCCTCTATAAATGATGTATTCTATATATTTAAGCACTAAAATTCACTCGTTGTTCTTCTTCTTTATGTATTGGTTGTTTTCCAAACCACCTCATTGAAACCCAATAATTTTTGTTATTGATAAAATCATTAATAATAAGATATTTGAAATTTATTTAGTCTATACAAAGAATTATTCTAATAAAATACCAAAATCGAATCTCTTTATATATGGAACTAATTTTATTTATTAATGTATATATCCTCTTAAATAACTACCTTGTGAAATGCTGATTTGGAATCAATTTTTTACACCATGAATAAAATATTAACCTTAATTTTGAAGAAAATCCTAATGGTTTCCTACTGGGAGAGTATATAAAATTTATCATCAGCATAAATTCAATCAATAGTGTAAATCCTTTCAATAAATGTTGTTATTTTTTTGTGATCCACCATTCTATCTTCATTATTCTTATTCACAACACCAAAATTATTCAAATGGATTTGTTATTTTTTTTAAATATTATGTTTGATTCTCCTCAATTGGATCAAAAAATTAACCAATATATTTTCAATAACTATTATACAAATTTGAATATTTAAATCACTTATGATATACATGATATAATATATAGGTTTTTTGGTTTATTTTTCATTCTATATGTTTTCACTATAGTTGTCTAGTCAAAAATTATAATATTTCATTTGATTATAGTAGAGATTTTTTGAATCATTATAACTACTGATTATAATATACATTCATAATAATAAATATCATAATATAATTAATTTATAGCCCTAGTTTTTCTTCCTAGGTAACTCACTCCACCAACACTCTATTTTTTATATTTCATCATTGATATGTCATGAAAGACACTTATCATTTTCATTTTATACTCATTTTCTACAACTACAACATATTCAAACTAGATTAATCTAATAATATGATTATTGTAACATCTATATGCCTTTATTATAGGCAAATATCCATGTACAATAACATCTTCCCAATTAAATTTAAACTTTTAGTTGTTCTCTTTTCTGAGAATAATCATCTACTTTATAATATATTGAATTATATCCTGGATGGATGATTATAATACAACATCTTAGAGGGATACAAGTATCCATTGACGTATATCGAAAATACTTTTTAAAATTTCAAATATTTTAAAGAGTATTTAATTCAAATATTTCAATATTTTATTCTATTCAATGAGTAT
Source organism: Viscum album (assembly GCA_963277665.1). Taxonomy (NCBI): domain Eukaryota; kingdom Viridiplantae; phylum Streptophyta; class Magnoliopsida; order Santalales; family Viscaceae; genus Viscum; species Viscum album. The sequence continues at coordinate 352,299,588 of OY728140.1, forward strand.
TATCGTAGTCATGTAATATTAAATTTTGTATCTCCATTTAGTTAAAATTCTTTGTTGAGGTTTCCTCACAAACAACAGTTGATATCTTGTAATGATCTTCTCTAGGAATCACTCAACATGAATATTAGGGAACTACTTAACACATTTATTATGTAATATGATAGTATTTATAATTTACATCCTCTCCATAAATATCGCATATCAATTATTTCATATTAATGCTTCATATTTGTTTGATATAACCATTAACATTGATGTACTATGGTAATCATAAATGAATATAATATAATACCTTTTTACATCTACAGTTTTGTGAGAAATTCTAATAGACACATAAGTTTTCACCAACTCAAAAAACATAATTAATTTTTTATCCACTAACTAGTGTGTTATAAAATGATCATCACTTATTGATATGTATTTCACACGTAATTGTGATCTATTTAGAGATTTGGTATTTGATGATTATATTATTTCTCCAAAAAGTGTACCAAGTAATTTCTTTTCAGTTGGTAAATTAAAATGAGCCACAGATTGGACCACTAATACATAGATTTAATGAAAATATATTTCTCTCCAACATGGAGATAGATATCCCATTCATGTAGTTTCATTGCATCATAATTTAAAAATCTCATCCTTTGGTGATCCATTCCTTTTTTTTGATGTTCTACAAATGATTCGATTAAAAAATCCTATATAACCAAAGCATATTTTTTCCAAGGCCATAAAAATAAACACATCCAGTTATATAAATTCATTTATTAAATATTGTAATCACCAGAGATAATTATTTTTAATCCAACACCATTTTGAATATTAATTAAACCTTCCTTATGGCACATTAATTTGGTTATAATAATTTAATTTATCATTATGTATGAAGTAAAATAATATAATTCAATATAAAATACCTGATAATCCATTGCATTAAATGTAATTCCTATCATTCTAATTTCATAACTATTACCATATTAATCTATGTTTTTCCATTCCTTTCAATTGGTGGTATATTAATTTTATCTCCACCTGATTCATGGGATCATTATCATATACTAAATATATAAACCAACAATGAATTTTTTTCCTTCTTTTGATGCTTCCATATATTTATTTATTCTTATCATGGTCTCTATAGACTTTTTTTAACCCAATATGGTTAATATATGTATATGTGTCAAAACATTAACACCAAAAAATTATCCACTAATAACATAACCAGAATAATAATTCCTACTCATCTTTTTCTTTATTTCCCTTGATCCCTAAACATATTCTTAGATATAGAACACAAATTTTGTGTATTATAAATATTTCCACAATAATAACACTACATTCATGTTTAATTACTCTATATCTTCACTACTCCATTCTTTCAAAATTGATTAATTTGAGAAATATGAAAAAATAACTCTTTTACCATGACTGGGTTCTTGAGGCTACATATCAACTGTATTTGTTTTTTCATTCAATTTTATCCCATAATTTATAATCCCATTTTTATGTTTAAAACATATGGACATGTTTCATCCTTACTCATTTACTCCATGTGAACCTCCTCGTTTTCATTTAGAATAAATTAAATTAAACCCCCCAATGTCATGTTGTGAGTTAAAAGTAATTATTGATCATCATTATTTTATGTAATTTTATGAAAACAAATCACCACTTGATCCTTGATCAATAATTTAATCATCCAATATATTAATGATAAAGTCCTACGCTTCAATTTGGAAGCTAAAAACAAATTCCTTCTTTGTGGTCTCAATATTTATAGACATTAGCCATTCAAGTTTAACGTTATTTATTTATAACTATTCTTATCATTGTTTCATGCATTGTTTTTAATAATGTATCACTCTATTATATATATTTGTCTTATCCATCCAAATATTTATTTATTCATAAGAATATGTTTCAGTGTTGTTGTTTTTTCTTACTTCAAATTACACATAATCATCATTGATGTCATCTAGTTGGGGTCTTTCTATGGCAGTCAGAAGAAAATACTCATTGTAGTATTTCCAATCTAAATTCCTTCCACATCCATATCTTATAAGATGAAATATTTTCATCATTAAAAATTATTTTTCTCAAATAATTTCAATTTGGGTGTCCTATTTCATTTTAAACCCTTGAATATATTCTTTATGGGTTCTTCTTCTATTTGATTTTCCTAGAAATTATTTTGGGATTGTATTGTAATTTTACCAACCAACCACTTCATATCAATTATTTATAATATTACTTTTAAATTATATTTTCCCATATTTGAAGATTATCAAAATAAATATATCACCTCATTGATTTCCCCATCTTCATGATCATCTTCCAATGTTTGTTTCCTCATCACCTTGAATGAAACCTCCTAAAAATATTCCATTATCAATGATTCATTTTTCTTATTTATCATATTGTTAAAATGATTTCTCATTGAATAAAATATGAAATGACATCACTGGAATTGGGATTTTTAACATTGTGTATTGAGAACTATTTTTTGAACTGTTGTTATAATATTGTAAGGATCCTCTTCATGATCATAATATTGTAAATGATTTAATTGAGTATCTACATATACTCCACAATTATCTACCACTAATAAAATAATTCATTAAGTGATTCATTAATTTTAATCACCATATCGTAATACTTATTCCAAAGTATCATAAATTTACCTACATAAATCATAGAATCACTTTCCTGCATCATGAGGGGTTTTCCAACATGACATGTGAGGATCTATATGACACCACCTTAGTCCCTATAACATTACATAAGTGTCATCCTAATGTGTTGAATAATATAGTAATGATATGCTGATTAATTTTTTCATTCTATAATAAATCTAAACTCTCCATGATTTCTAATATTACATCCATGAAATCCATATAGAAAACTATTCCTAATGATTATAATAATTTATAAATTTGATTAATCCATATTTAGAAATCCTTTTTAATAATGATTACAAGAAAGTTTTTTATGCTTTATATTTCAATTTTTATTTTAATGTAAACATCACTATGATCCATTAAATATGATAATATTGTTATAGACTCACAATCCCTCTATTCGAGATATTTTCCATTCGATCTCACTACTAGAAGTATTTATTTCCCTTGGGGATCAATGTCTATCCCTATAAAGGACTTCATATAGATGGAGAATTCCCAAATAAGATATATATATATATATATATATATATATATATATGAATTCATGGAACTCGCCCTCACCCAATGTGGGACTTCAGGTATAACATCGCATCGTGATCAGTTAGTGTCATGACATGATTCCAAGTTATAACATGGGAGGGTTTCTAAACCCAGATTAGAAACCCCGAGGAGAGTTGGAACATGAATTCAATAATTTCCCCTTATAATTATAATTTTTTTTAACCCATTACAAGGTATAATACCATATACATAGAAACACCATCCAAACAATAAATATATTTTTCTCCACTGATCAATATATCATGGATTGGTTTCCCTCTTAAATCACTACCCATCACTAGAAAGACATCATATTCAGGGAGTTATATATATTCATATATATGATCATGGAACTCCACCTAACCCAATATAGGACATGAGATTCAACATCAAATCTTGGCCAGTTATTGTGATAGTGTGATTATTTTTATTCACATGGAAGGGTTCTCAAACCAATGTATTGAATCTAATGGTGCATTAGCACCAGTATTCAATAGATAATTTTATCTCATGGTGAATTTTTTTTGATTTGTGTCTGGATTTTTTGAATTAATGTAAAATTATTTGAATTTATTTATACTAATTGTATGTCATATTCAAGGTGATTTGGTTTCTATTTCAATGAGTTTTAGTTATGTTTGACGATTAAACTGGGAAATGTTGGACAACCCATCATAAATTGACCTAGGTGGAAGTAAAAATATTCATAGACTAAAATTAATGTGAAAAAGAGTAAAAAAATTTAGGATTTATTTATATTTTTTATATGATTTTTGTAATTTTATATTATTAATATATTATTAATTTTTACTCACATTAACCCTTTATGTATATTTATATATCTATAACTAAGGGATTGAGTTGAAAGTGTGTATGTAGAAAGATAAATTGATTCTACAAATTAGAAATCATATATAAAAATATATGACATGTAAACCTTCTAGGAATGGATATATTAAATTATGAGTATTAATATAAAATATAACCAACTCCCAAAACACAAAAAAGAATCTGTTATTTTCTATCATGTACTTTATGTTAAAACATCCACCGCCCATTGGTGGATCTTACGACACACAAATTGAGTAGAACCCGATCAAAAAATCAGAATATATAATTTCCATTATTTAATGTTCAATATTAGAAGAGGTAATATTTGCTGTTTATTATTTTAATCATGAATTTTAACCATGTTTACCCTTGATCAAGAACATAGGTAAAATTAATTAAATTGAGTCCATAAAATTTGAAGAGTTTATGAAAATATTTTTCAAAATATATTTTTCATATACTCATCACAATAATTGGAAGTATGAATTTTAAATGATTAAGAAAAAGGAGTATGAATCCATTAGTTCATTTTTAGATAACTCATTGAGAAATTCTACTTAGACAATTTATTTAATTATCTTCCCATATTAAAAAATCAATAATTTTTAGTGTCTAAATACAAATATCTGAAAAATATTAGCTACAATGGACATTGGTTGCTATGATTAAATAGTTGATTGGGAATATAATTTGGAAATTAAAAATAGAGAAATTAATTATTATCATGTATTTTTTCCATAAAATAGGAAAATGGAGTTCTCTGAGAACAATAATGATAAATCCAAATGAAAAGAAATTCAACAACCCCTACAATAATAATGTCGAATGAAGAACCCAATAAATTGGCTTTAATTACTAGGGATTTGTTTTATATGTTTATGAATACAATATTGATGATGAAACAATTTAAGGAATACAGAGAGGGTAATAAACATGATGGGGTGAAGAAGGCCTTAACTAATACACCACTTACTCTTGAATGATTGAAATGAAACTAGATTTCTATTTTTTAAAATTAGTACACAAATTTATTGATTAATAATATTAATAGACTTCATTAACCTATAAAACCAATGGAATAATGAAGAGTTTATACAATCACCATATCTAATGTGGACCATGAAAATGACTTTGTTAATGTAGTGGTCATTTTTTTTCTTGAATCAAAAATACATAATTTCATTCTAGTTATTTTAATTTCATCAAATAATTAATGTTATATATGATTATTTATTATCAAAAAAATTGGAAGCTTAATAGTCAGAAAAATCTATTGTTGGTGATATAATTACTTTAATATATATAACTCTTATTCATTAGTGGTTTTGGGTTGTTACTTCTTCAAAATATGGTTATTATTCCCATCATAGTTTTATATGCGATATTTGGAATTGATTAAATCTATCTACATAAACCATATATAAATTATCAGGATAGGGAAATAAAATTCAATATACCAAAGAATACAATGATCAAATACTAATTCATGGATTATAACGAACTCCTATTAGAAAAAAATTCATTAATATGAGAATTTATAATACTTAATGAGGGCTAAACAGATTAAATGGTTTAGGGGGAACTCAATGATAGAGATATTATAACTTTTCAAAAATATATCAAACTCTTTCCTAACAAGTTATATAGAGTGTCCGTAAAATGTGAGATTATGTTTTCAATTAATAACATACCAGATCTATATATATATTGAAGAGTCTGTATATATTTCATCTTATTGAATTGAATGGATTGAATAAATGAATAGAATAATCCACTAGAAGATATTCTTGAAAAGGTTTTCATTAACCTAATTACTTCTTTGTGGAATGCACCAGTCCTCTATATTATGATGAAGGATAGATAAATCTATATTTATATTGAATATCATCAAAAAACCAAGATCATGATTCATAATATATATCCTCCACCATTTATTTAACATTTTTTTGATCCACAATGAGTTGATTAAAATTTCATGATGGTAAAATTATTTCATTGATATCTAAAAGAAAGGTAGAAAGGTGAACACAAGAAAACTATAGTTTCCCATACATGGTATGGATAACATGAATTCATAATGATTCCATTAAAATTTTTAAATTTCTCTATTAAATTTATGGATTTAATAAATTTATTTTTTTAGAGAGTACCTATATATTTTTTATTTCATTTATGGTGATATTATTATATATTCCATGAAAAATGATGATCATTTAGGTTAATTAAGATCTATATTAATGATAATTATAAATGATAATATGCAATCCATGTTCAAAAATTGTGAATTTTTCCCAAATGAGGTATCCATCTTGGTTTATATTATCTAATAAATAGATATATCAATGCATTCAAAAATGATACATGTGATTGAAAGATGACATAAACCAGTATTTATAGTGGAGATCCACAATGTCTATTTAATGGATGGATATTGTCAATTCAGTATGTGTAATTTTAATTTATATCAAGTCCACATGAAAAGTTAACATAAAAGGGAGTAAAGTTTCATTGGATCAAATAATGTGAAACTATATTCATGGAACATAAGAAGATGGTTTTAATGACAGATGTACTCAGAATACAGTAATGTCTATAAGTAATTGTGATATACAGTGAATCTTTAGAGAATGGATTGGCATGTGTTCACATTTAAAATTTGATGAAGACAACTGCTGTCTTAGGAAAATTAAAAACCATCAGAAAATTTTACCAAAACATGATACAATGCTTAAAAATTTTATTTATTTAATGATTTGAAAACATAATATTTAGAGTGGGAATTGTGATATATATAATGAACATAATATCATAAATTAAATATTCACAGATAATTTGTTGAAAATATTCCAGAGAAGATTGTTAGTGTTAAAAAAATTTAATCATTCCTCCATAAATTACAAACAATTAAAGAAAAATATAGTGGATAATGCTATTAGTGTGAAAGATTTTTCTAAATTATCAACAATAATAATTGAAATAAATCCATCCATTAAGTATATACAAATTTTATATATAGAAATATGATAGTAAGGGATGAGATTATATATTTCCATAATGGTCACCCCTCAATCGATCAATGTGATGATCATGGAGTTATAAAAAGATTATATGATTCTACAAATAAATGTATGAGACATATTAGAGGTCAAAAATGAATATAATGGAGTTTTAAGATTTTAGAAAGAAATATGTGTCCATTAAAACTAGAATTGGAAATTAATATATTAGATTATGTACATAACATATCATTCTCAATACATCTTTTGGGTATATAGGTATAAGGTTGTTACAAGAATCACATATAGTGTGAACATGAAGAGAGTGATTGTAGACTATATATCTAAATTCTTAGACTTCTAGTAAGAAATGAATTAATGTCATATATCTATGAAATTAATCTGACCATTACCCTTAACATTTTGGAAATGTATAGAAACCACCATGGATTATATAATTGTTCTTTTTAATACATTTAATGGAATCAATTCCATCTGATTTGTGGAGAAAAAACATACACATCATTTCCATATTATAGGATTTAAACATAATGAAAGAAAAACTATATACATAAAATAAGTGGTAATAATTAAAGTAGTTTAGATTTCACTTTTATTGTAGATATTATTGGCTCATAGAGATTTTCTAAGGAAGTAAAAAATATTTGTGGGATATGGTGATAAAATTAAGGGATCTTGTCAACAATAAAGGAAGAGATATTATTAAAGGGGAATCTTGAATATTAAGGATATACTATTATCTTTTTTAGTGGGTTTTAAAATATATTTTTATTAACACCAGCCTGTATTTGAATTATTATATAAAAATAGTTTCGACTAAGGAGTGAAATGGAAGCATGTGAGGCTTCATATGGGAGGATATGTATAACATTGATATTCTAGGATAATGTTGGAGAGATGAAGCTATTGGTGTCTTATCTTTTTGAAGAAATGTTAGAAAGGATTTAAAATATTCAGTATTGTATCAAAGAAACACTATGTTCATAGAAGATATATGATAACAATTGACAATGAGATCTAGAGTTTGTGTTTAAAGAAAATTTATTATTTAGAGTATCTCTCTAAAAGAAGGTTATGTTACTTGGTAATAAAAAACACAACTAGAAAATTCAGCTACATCAATGGTTATAATAAACTTTTATAACCAAATGTGTTGGGGATGTAGATTATAAAAATAGATAAAATATCCATGAAACTATTTTCCTAGAAATAGTATCCCGATGGTAGCCAAAGGAAGCACCCATTTATTTTGGATTTAAATCCATTTCCTTGATCTGTACTGATTGTTGTAGGGGTATTTCCATGAGTACTACCGATGGAAAAAATTATAGATAATTGTGACCATTTGTGGTTATATATATATATATTAAAATGGAGGTATAACCATATATATTTCCATGGTTTCTAACTGTGACTATTGATTGTCAATATATTTATATATATAATGATATTTTATGCCAAAAATATATCAAATAACCAACACAAAATTTATAATTGAAAAAATATATATAAAATATTTTAAAACATAATTTATTCATCATAAAAATATTTTGGAATAAAAATTATCATAATTTGTATCATTATGGTTAGAAAACTCCTAACCACCACTAACTCCTTACTCAAAAAAGTTTTTCTACAGATACACCATCACCAACTCTCACATAATCCGTGATATCAAGATCCTAGGTAGCATCATCATATACATCAAAATTAGTTGTAGAAGAAGATGAACCCTAAAAAATACATCAAATTTAATAACCATATATTTTTATGAAATATATTTGAAAATACTTTTATTTCCCTGACAGCCAACATTACACGCAACACTAGCTTAGCTTGCATTTCAAGAAACACTCAGTTTCCATGAAACATATTTTTATAATTGTAATTATATAAATAAGAAAATTATAACATATCCATTAGAATATCAAGTATGAACATGATTAACTAAATTAATAAATTATGGATAACACATGTATATCTGACTCTTTTTCAAATTAATAAAAAAATAGTATAAAATAGCTTTTTAAAGAAAAAGGAATTTTTTTCTGAAATATAATTTAAATATAGAAAAGTCAATTTTATAGTAATAAAAAATAAAACTTTTTGTATTACATTATTGATATATATTGATATATATAATATTTAAAAAAGTTTTTAACATTCATATTATGTGTTTTCTATTCATAATATAAGAAGAAATCAAATTTTATGCATAAAAGAAATATTTTTCTAAAAATGCAGTTTTCCAACTTTCGAAGGAGCACTTGCTAAGAATATAGTTTTTGAATATTTTATAAATTAGAGGTGAATAAATAAACCAATCATATTAAGTCATTATATCGAATATTACTATTGTTGAACTATTTGTATTATTCTGAGAAGTTAAATGTTTTGATGAATAGTGAAAAATACTGAACATTAATGATAAACATATTTTTCATCAAATAAATTTATATAGTTAAATTTTGTTTTGAACTAGTTTAAAAGTATAATTAAAAAAATAATTATCATCAATTAATCTAGTTTATTTCATTTGAACCAATTTGACATTGAAATTAGATATAAATCATTTAATAAAGTTGGATTTTTTCAATTTGAAAACAATATTCCTCATTTCATCCACAAGATTAATTTTAAATTAATTTTATTCAATTATGTTATTTTATTTTTTATAAATTGATTCTATATTTGTAATAAAAATTACTAATATAGTGAATTAGCACCATTTATTTTTGAATAATATGAATAGTAACATTGCTATTTTTCACCACAATAAACAACAAAATTATGTTATTTTGGATAAAAATTATATTATATGGATTATAAAACGATCCTAAAACTTGAAAAAATCTTATTTTATGATTTTATTTCGATAATTAACACATAAGTTTTAAAATTTAATATTTTAATGGTCACCATTCTATAAAAAATAGTTTGATATAATTAAAATCAATGAGACAGACAAAATGCCACACTCTTAATTTTAATAAGTATAATATTTTTAATTTGGAGATAAATAAAAAATATTATCAAAAGTATATATTATTATGAAATATAATATATTTATCTACATCATGAAATTGTATTTTTAATTTTTAGTGAATAAATAATTATATTAAATACTAACACAATGATTATGTAGTAATTAATTGATTAATTAAAAATCCAATTAATTTGTATTGAAAAAAATAAAATCAATATAATATGAATTACATAAGGTGATAGACCAATTTTATATGTTCATATGAAATATTGGGAGTGTATTAAATGATTTTTTTCAATTTTATCATTATGTATTGATTTTCTTAAACTCAATGTAATGAATACTATCAAAATTGATAGTCTGAAAATAATATTGTATTAAATTATCTAAATAATAAAAAATTTAAATATAAATAAATTGGATAAATTATTTTTAAAAAAATCATTAATTGACCATTTATTGAATAATTTACACCACATAACTAAAAATATCTACCTTTTAATATTGAAAATGTTGTCACTATTGTTAATATTAAAATAAGTTAATTAAGGGTTATAAAAAAGATAATTTATAAAATTAAACAAAGAATTGTGTAAAACCTATTGGTTTATAGTATTTACACCATATCCCATATTATAATAAATCAAATTTTTTGTTTTATCTATGTAGATAGATATTTATTTTATGTTAATTCACCATTTTCTATAAATTCCAAAAGATACCCTCGCCATCATTGTAAAAAGATACCTCTTCACTCATCTGATTTCACCATATTGAGAATTATAGAATAACCAAAATCTAAATAGTATTTTATATCCTTTTATATATGACTTCTAGTGGTTTTGGTCATCCCAAAAGACAACTTGTAGAGTCTTTTAGATGATATCTAAAAGATTCGCTTCAAAGAATATGTAATTACTCTAACAGGTCACTCTATTTTTCATGTCTTATGTACCTCAGAAAACTCTATGATATATATAATTAAAAAATAACATCAAAATAATAAATATTATGAAATTTTATTATGAATATTAACACACCATTATACATCCCCATTCCCATTGAATTAGTAGTGAATGTATCTCTTGTGCGTACATACAACTTACCCTCTCCACATAGTGATGCATTTTATTTTCCATCGTCATATTTTATGAGCTTCAATTTTGATGGGATTAATTTTAATATTTATGAAATTATTGTACACCTATAATTATATTATCATATCTAACTTTTTACCACATAATATTTTGGGAAATGATTATGTCACTCTTGCGTACGTATGGCTTACCATCTCCATGATGTGACATGATTCATTTTTCATATATATTTAAAATGGGTGGTAACAAGGTTAAATTTTATGAATATATATGATATATATAACAAAAAAATGATTCCATAATTATATAATATCACATACTTTTCTTTATTTAAATGTGAAAATTAAATGAAAACAATGTTCATGCTTAAATACGGCTTACAATCTCTTTGAATGGTATATTTTATTTTCCATATCTAAATTTTTTGAATCACATTGACTAAATAATAATTAATATATATATATATATATATATATTTGAAATTTATATCATTTTTATCATTTTTTAGATGATGAAATCATGATCTATGTAACAGTACATGGGATAACAAGTCAAAACATTAACGAAAAATAAAGTAGTTATTATCCAAAACATACAATTAACATGGAAGTATTAATAAGAGGGTAATATAAAGTCATAAGTAAATCATATAAATTGTTATATAGTTATACGGTCGATTTATATAAATATTTTATTTCTCATACAGATTGTTCGGACATAAAAAGAGGATGTCAATACTTAAGGTACAGGATTTATGTCTAACTTTTATATCTATGGGACACATTCATTATACACTACTTATTTATTCTACATGGTTTATATGATGTCGATGAATGAATTTTAAGTTTCTTGTAAGGATTATTATTGTATTCTAATATCCATAAAACTTTGTTTCAATCATGGGGTATAAAATTATTCTGGTTATAAATTTTTAAGGGTCTGTTACACAATCTCATCAACTTTGGGAGTGTTTCATTTTAAATCCCCATTGGAAAATATTTATCTCCCGCATCCACCTTTTCAAAATGTTTATTCAGAAAAAATTTGACCATTTATTTAAAAAAATTAAGTTATTTTTAAACATGTTTGAAATTTTATGAATTTTTTTGAAAAGAATATTTTTTTTTATTTTTCAAAACGTGGAACTTTGTGAATTTATCAAAAAAACATGGAAGAAATATTTTTTAACACATATGACATGAATTGAGCCTTCAACTAATATGAATCCTTAATTATTTGAAGGTTTATTTACAGTATTTTCATATAATATTCAATGTAAATTATTTCTTTTAAAATTGTGTGAAATTTTATTTAAATAAAATGCTTCAAAATAAGAAAGGATATTTTCCTCATTTATTATTTTCATGTTATATCTCATTATTATTTTTAATATATGATATCATTTTTTGAAGAAACTTATTCATTATGATGGATATTTTTCAATGATACTATACATATTCTTCATGTTACTGATATATGGTTATGATTGAATGATATTAATGAAACCCTTTTCATTTCTAGGGGAAATGTTATGATTGAATAAATTTTATGAATTTAATTACATTCCCTTGGTTATGATATGATGAATTGTTTATGTTCTTGTAGAACACATATGTATGGTTTTTTTATGTGATAGGGGGACTAATATATCCATTTAATTCACTGGGTAATGATAAATATTCTATGATATAAAGTGGTAAATGAGAGGTCATCCTAAACAAAAAATAAGAGGGTACATGGTAGGTCATCTTAATTGGAAAACATAGGGTGCATGGATGGTCATAGTAAGACCAATACTAGAAGGTCCATGTGAGGTCATCTCATGCCCAAGGTTGGTACGTGAGTGATTATCTAAAGTCTAACATACTATGAATACATTTTTGGGTATCATTAACATATGATATTTTAGTCTTTTGTGTATATAATAGTTTCCAAGCTTATTCCATATTTATAATTTCATGTATAATGTAATATTATTTTCTTATGAATCATGTCTTATAATTTTTCATACTTTATACCATGACACATGTATTTGATTTTTGATATGAAGGGTATGATCTTAAAATGTTATTATAATGTTTTCATACCCTTACGCTCATGTTATCATTACATATCATTCATGATTTTGATAATTGACCATCTTACCAAATCCTTTCATATGTTTCTATTCCTAAGGCAATAAAGAAAGTTATATATAGGAGTTATAAAAGTGGTGATCTTTATTGGATATCTTGTAGATTATTCACCAAATTAGGTGAATGTGTTCCATGTTTCCAAAGGCACTAATATATTACGGTTCATGGGCATGTGTTTTTTATGTAATGAATACTCTTCTAAAACAATGTAATATCCATTTTTTGGAAATCATCGGTCTTTATAGTTGGTATTGATGAAAATGATTAGTCGTCCTTGGGAAAATCAAATAAGAAAACATTATCGTGATCCCTTGTTATATTTCTAAGGATTAGTCTAGTGATATCTCAAATAAAAAGGCTATGGTTTCATGGATCAAATAATTTTTCATAATTTAGATTTATTATAGGTGAATTTCATAGTTATGTGGTTTTACACTATGATTATTTTTACTCATGCTATTATTTATTGTTTTAGTTAATAGAGGGAAGTAGAAGTAACTTTCTTAATGTTGACTGTGATGATGAATTTTCTAATGAGAAGATATATGGGATGTCAAATTGAGTGACAGATGTTTAGATTATACCTAATATGTTCTCACAAAAAATGATAAATTTTTTTTACATCAACAAACTCTCAGACTCAATAATTAATAGACAGAAGGAGTTTTCTAAGACTTCTAGTAATGGATACCGTAGAGGAAAAAAGATTCAGTTTCTATAGTTCCATAAATTTGGGATGAAACACCTTAGTATATGTCTTATATGAATAATAAGATGGTTTGAATGTGGAAACTAAGGACACAAATAAAGTAACTACCAAGAGAAAATGAAAGTTTAGTTAACATAATGAATGATAATATTTCCATACCTAAGGTATTTTCAATTGATGAATTATTTAAATGTGGAATGAAAGGGAATTATGCAGATCAATGTCTTATGTTTAAATCTCATGAATATAATCACAATGGTTTCATAATTAATGGTTATATTACTGATGATAATGATACTACATGTGAAATGTTAAAAGAAATATGTATTATGTAATAAGATGAGGTATCTTTGTTAATGGAATAAGGATGAAGTGAAATAATTAATGTGTTTAGGTATTTTAATTCATCAATTAGGTAAAATTTATAAAGAATGTTCAATTTATGTTTTTATCTAAATATTTTAAATAATATGATGAATGATTATGATAGTCTAGAATAATGATTTAATTGAAAGGTTATATTCATTAGAAGCACATTATTATGTGAAACATAACCCTTAATATGTTATTGATGTTAGGATAATTATTTTTATTTGATGTTAATTGAATGGTTCAAAATACCTTGGAATTGATTAATGACACTATTCAAAAAGAGGACTATTCTGTCATTAATAAATTTTTTAAAAAATGGATTTATGGAATATATCCAATAATATTTCAAATGACTAATAATGCATGTTTCTTTATTTAAATATGTTAAATAAGGTTACAATCATGTTTTGAGATTGTACATAATGGAGGTATTCAAATTTTTGGTTTGTGAGAAACAAGATCTACATAATGATATATGGGAAATCAATGTTAAGCTGATTTTGAGAAATTCAGTTACCTTATTTCTAATGTTTTGGAATTTTTTATTTTATAAGGGTTATATGTTTAACTATTTATTAATTTATTTATGTTAAACATTATATGTGGTTTTAGAGATTAATGTATTTTCATTACATATAATGATATATGAATATTGGATTACTTTTGGGAACCATTCTATTGTGTTAGATACATTTAGAATGACATATCATTCTATTTATAAATCTCCTGTTATGAAAATACTTTTAGAATGTAAGTTTCACCTTCATCTATTGGATTAAGAGATAAAGTGAAAACTGATGGAGGAACAATGACTGGTGAGATTTTTCAGAAATAAATTAATTATATCATCACGGAACATAGGAAAAGGAATATTGAAATATAATGTTTTTCCATTATCATCATTTTTATGATTTCAATTACCCTTTTCAATCGAATTTCAGATATGTCTTTGTGATCTCTAATATTATCCTAACCATGTTCTATATCACTCACCATCAAACCATGATAGTTAGATTTCTATTCCCATGTACATGATTTAAATTTCCATATATGTTCTTCTATGTGGAAACTAGGTCATGAGTTACTTTGGGTAATTTTTATGTTCTAAGAATTTTATTTTTAAATAATGTTTTTGTATTCATAGTTACGATGTGGGTTTCTATGAAAGGAACATTCAGGTATTGAGCCTTTGAAAACCATGATAAATTTCAATGGATATATTCATTTTAAGGGTGAAGAAAGTAACACCCCAATATTTTAATGAAATATATTTTTAAATATTTTATTTACATGATAGCTTTAATCCTACGAAACACCAGATTAGATTGCATTGCACACAACACTAAGATTTAAGGAATCATATTTTTATTCTTGTAATTATTTATATATGAAAATTATAATCTAGAAATTATAATGAAGATCTTGAATAGGATAAAATGAATAATGAAATTATGTTTATAAGATGTATATATATTTTATTAAAAAATTATTGACAAATGAATATAAAAACTTTTTTAAAATAAAAGTATATGTTTTTATGAAAAACAATTTAAATGTACAAAAGTGTGTTTTAAACCGATAGCTAAAAAATAACTATTTTTGGATTATATGAATGAAATGATTAAATCAAATTTAATATAACTTTTAATATTCATAAAATGTGTTTTTTATACATGATATAAGAACAAATCCAGTTTTTCACATAAAAGAAGTATTTTTCTAAACTGCTATTTTTCATCATTTCAAAGGAACATTCTTTAAAAATATAGTTTTTAAATTTTTAAAATTATATTTTACCAAATGAACTTATTCTATGACGAAAGTATATCACAGTTCATGTCGAGTGATCTTTTGGGATTTTTAGGAGAATTTTAATGTTTTGATCAATAATGAAAATATTTTTTTTTAGAAATTTATTTTCATATAATTTATTCACCAGGATATATTATGTTGTGAACTTGTTTTAGTGTATAATTCTATAAATTTCACATCAATTAATCCAATTTAGTTCTTTGGAAATGATTTCACTTTGAAATTTGATATAAAAACATTTAAAAAATTGGATTTTTTCTCTTTAAAAACATGTTTACTCAATCCATTAATGAGATTAGTTTTTTTTAATAATTTTGGCCAATTATGTGTTTCCAATTTTGAAAAAAATATTCCATACATAGAATCAGAATGCATCAAGTAATTAAATTGGTCCCTTTTATTTTTTGACAATATTGATAGTAAAAGTGTTAATTTTTTTACTATAGTAATTGGTAAAATTCAGTTATTCTATTTTAAAATAAAGTGACATGGATTATAAAATGACACTAATAAATGGAAAAATGTTATTTGATGATTTAATTATATATTGATCACATATGTTTCCAAATTGAATAATTTTATTGATACTTTTCCATGAAAATTACTTTCATATTATTAAAATCAAAGGGAGTGAATAAATGTCACTCTTTATTTTAATAAGTATAATATTTTAAATATGGTGACTAATTAAAGATATGCTTGAATTTATATATTATATTTAAATATATATGATTATCCGATCATTGAAATATATATTTAATTTTTAGTTAAAAATAATTATTGCAAATAATGACAGAGTGATGATGTAGTAATTATTTGATTAATGAAATTCCAAATTAATTGGAATTAAAAATATTAAAAAATATATAATACTAATTACAAAAGGTTATAACCTAATTTTATGGGTGAATATGAAATAATATTGGTATATTAAATTAATTTTTTTGTAGTTATCGTATTGAATAGAATTTTTTAATGTCAATGTACTTAATAGTGTAAAAATTAATAGAAATGATATACTATGAAAAAAGTATTTTATTAATTTATAAAAAATTATTTAAAATTATTAATAAAGAAAAAGGGGAAAAATATTGAAAAATATTTCTTAAATTTAATATTTATGATTTAATTTAATTCTTATATGTAAAAAAGTTACATATTTTAATATTGATAAAACATTAGTTAAAAATAATGTATTTTAACAAAGGGTTAAAAAAGAAGATACAGTTTAAAATTCAGATAAGACATGTCTAAAATATATTTTTTATGGTTTTACCACTGTATCCCATATTATATTAAAAAAAATTTCCATGTGGACGTATTTTGATCAAGGCATAATTTAATTTAGTTTAATATTTTTGAGAAATTCCAAAAGTTCCCCTCACGAAAATTATAAAGAAAAACCTACAACCAAATATAATTTCACAAAATTGAGCCTTATATCTAGAAACAAGTCTAAAAAATTATCTTATAAACTTCACTAGAGTAACTCTATAGGTTGTGGTCTTCCCAAAAGACTAACTCAATAGTCCATTAAATTAGATATAAAGGATTCGTTTCGAAGAAGAGGTAATCACTCTAGCCAATCACTCCCTTTTTCAATTCTTCTAAAACTGCAACACATCTATTATGTATATCATAAAACAATAAATTTTTCATTCTAAATATGAATAAATTTTATAATGGTTATGAACCCATAATTATACATTCCCTTTACCATCAAATAAGAATTGGAAATATTACTCGTAGGTATGTATGACTTACCAACTCCACATAGTGATACAATTCAATTTCCATCACCATAATCTATGAGTCTAAATAGTGACGGGTTTAATGTTTTTATTTATTAAATGATTGTACTTCTAGAATAATAATATCATATATACCTTTTTATGACACAATATTTTTGTAAATGAAAATGTCACTCCTATGTATGTATGGCTTACCATCTCCACAATGAAATGTGGTTCATTTTTCATATATATTTCACTAAGTGGTAATAAGGAACATTTTATGGAATATATATGATATATATAAAATAAAAAATATTCTATAATTATAATATATAATATATTTTTTTTAATATTATATGTAAATGAAAACAATATTCATGGTTACATAAGTCTTACTGTCTCCATGAATGATGTATTTTTTTATATCTCTAAATTTTATGAATCACCATGAGTACATATATAATTAATATATACACGATAGGTATATCATTGATATAAATATTGAGATGATAAAATCATGATCTATATAACAGCACCAAGGATAAGCAGTCAAAACAAGAACAAAAAACGAAGTGGTTATTACCTAAAACAAAACTCTACCATGGAATTGTTAATAAGTGAGTAATATAAACTCAAAATTAAATAATATATTATATTACATGGTTTTGTGGTATATTTATAAAAAATATATTTTTATTATATCAAAGGTTTTAAGTTATATGAAGGAAGTAAATACTTAAGGTAAGGAATTTATGTCTCACTTTTATTCTATGAGAGACATGGCTTATACACTCCTTATTTCTTATATATGGTGTATATAATGAAATTGGATGTATTTTATGAGTGTTATCCATAAGATTATTGTAGAATACTAGGTAAATAAAGAATAAGAAATGTTCATATTTATTAATATTTGTGAATTAAATATTAATTATACCTTAATGGGGTTGCTATGTTCGATGGCGTACCTGTTACGCAACAACAGAATTCTTTGAAATCTTACGTTGCACACTAATAATATAATAATATTATTTTAAATGGTAGTTAATATGTTGCCTTTATGTTGGAGGGAATGAATAGAAATAAATAAAATATGATTATATATGTTTTTTAAATGTTTTTACATTTATCCAATAAATGTTTGAGGCTTAAAATACGAATGAATCCAATTTTAAGCATAAATACTCTAATATTCACTAAAAGGTCGATTTATTGCCTTTTGATGGCGAACCCTGTTTAAATATAGTGTTGGTCACTATTATAAGTTATATTGAACCAAATAAAATTCTTCTTTATAATTGGGACATCAAAATTTACTTTTTATATGTTTTTGTTATTTTTCCGATAAAGTTTATTTTTTAAATGAATAGTGAAAATGTTGTATTTTAATTCAAAAACTCATTTCTAATATAATTTATTTCTATGGTTATATTATCTTTTTAATTGGTTTTAAAGTGTAAATAGAATATATTTTTACCAGTAAATCTAATGGTGGACATTGGAATTAATTTCACTTTGAAATTTGACATAAACAAGTGTAAATCTTTTCATATATATTGTTTCTAAAAAACATGCTATTTTTTTGACAATGGGAATTATTTATAAAATTAATTAATTCAAATGATATGACTTTAATTTTTTAAAACATAAATCATTTTTTAATTCAGAATATCAAATATTTATTAGGGTGAATTTTTGGTATTTTTCTGAAGAACTTCAATTTTTGATGAATAGTTAAACCACTAAGTGGTAGTTAAAAAACTGATTTTTCGTTTAAATAACATTTTACAACTTCTGTGAATTTAATTTCAAAAAAACTACATACATGGTTGTCATTAGTAAGTAATATGTGGTTCAATTGGATTAAAATAATTTTTGGTGAATAGTAACTTCTGAGTTTTATTAACCACGATTAAAGGTAATTATGGTAATTAAAGTAAAAATAATGTTATAATAATATGAAATTACCTTCACACATGTCCTATCCTTATTGGAAGAGTCATGGATGACCAAGAAAAACCATGGGTAAATTTTGGTACCCCATGGATCCACTTGGGTAAGATAATGACATTAATACCTTTTATTTAATGTAAGAATAAAAATGTCACAAACAAGTATTGTTTTACTAAAACAATTTTTACATGGAATTATATAAGTTATCTTCTTGACTATAAATATTTATTAGAAAGCTAAAAATATTTCCTACATCAAGGTATTTTTTTATAATTTTTAGACATCAAATAAATATAATGTTATATGACACAATGATGACGCAGTGTTTATGTCATTATTGAATAATTTAAATAAAAAACAAGATAATGTTTAAAACAATAACAAAAAATTGTCCAATTTTTATTGGATAATTTTATTTCGAACATGGGCCACCTTTGCTTTGACATAAATGAATTTTGGACCTTTAGAAACCGAAAATCATTATATAATAAAATAATAGTTTCATGCTTTCCAAAAGAGCCCCTCCTCTCCCTTATAAAAAGACCTCACTTCCTACACATTTCTCACACTTCTCAAGCCCTTTGGATCGTCCATACTCTACTAAAATAATCTCCCAAGATCCCTCTCTTCATCCTAGAAGCCTTACCTTATGCATAAATAACTTCAAGAAAACCTTTGATTCAAACCAACGAGAGTTACCCGATTTAAAGGTAACGTCTTCTCTTATTTTCTTTTGTTTTATTTTGCTTCTCCAACCCCCTAAACTAATTTTATTACTTTCTATTGTAACAACACCAGTATCTTCAATATACTATGATGTTGTTATGAAAATGATTTGAGTTACACTTACACACACCTCCATCTAATGGGTGAAGAACATACTGTTTCTTGTGGATGGCGAACTATTGCCTCATGAAACGATGATTGTTCAATTATCTCCTACCACCTCTCATGGTGGCCATTATGATGGAACTATATTTATATATGATATAAATTATGTTTATTTTTTCCTTATTCTTATGTATTTTCTATTTATATCATACATTTATGGTTTCCATTATGGGTAAACACGATAATCTCATTTGAGGAAGTGCGGACTACCACCCCCTCAAAGTGATATGAATCGTTCATGCCTTACATGGAACATATAAAGGATGGAGTTAGTGATATTATATATGATATTATAGAGGAATTATAATATAACTATGTATCATTATGTTTTAATCCCATTAAAATAGGAAATATAAATGGAAGTAGCGTTCATGCGTATCTAGGGCTTACCGTCTCCATGAACGGTGCATTTCATTTCTTACCTCTAAATGTTATGTAAAATTATAAATGCATGTATATACTGGATATATATAATATATAAGATATATATATATATATATCATGAATATAATTTTATAGATAATGGATATTTTACCACATAAACAACTTTTAATTATAAGAAGTTTATTTTTGACTCAAGTACCAAATATCGACAAAATGACCTTTATTAACATAAATGATTACATAATGTTCTTAACATGGTAATAAGTGATATAAAAGGAATAATGAACTTGAAAAATGTTTTTTAAGAAAGTATAAATTAACTTTAGTTCATTATTCAGGAGATTAAAGAACGATCGAGTCAAGTCGAACACGAGGTAAGGGACTTCGTCTCAATCGCCTTTCATTGAGTCATATTTTGTTTTATACACAACATTATTTTAAAGGGTGTATAAACCACTTTTACTCTTACTTTTATTCAAAAGGAATCTCTTCTCTATGAAGCATTTTACTAAACCACAAAATGTTTGTTTCTTTTTAACGTACGTGGTGACAACGACCTTTCCGCCGCCGTGAGTATTATTTGATCTTTGGCTTCCTTAACAAGCCGTAATGTTTTTAAAAGGAAAATAAATACCATATAATCTTTTATGTATTTTAGTATTGAAAATGGTTTTGATAATGGATTTGTTATGTCAATATATTGTTATTGAAATGTGAAAATGTTTACTTTCCTTTATATTTGTTGTATGTGTTATGATTTTACAATGGTACTTGGACATTTGACGGGGGGTTACGTGATAAACCAAATTACGGGTGGTGCTATGATAAACCAGGATGGATGGTTACATTATAACCTCCAATGCATTGGGTATGGAAGTCGATTGTATGGTTATTCCATTTAGTGACATGTTTGGATGTCGACCGTATGGTTATTCTATTTAAGTATGTTTATGTCCCAAGTTTCCTTTATGTGTTATGTGATCTTTTTATGGGTTTTATGGTAATATTTTGGTTAAAAAGGGTAAGCAATTATATTTTATTCAGTGAAGAGTATTTACTACTTCATAAAGGTGAAAATTATTACTTATGATAAAGTATTAATGGTTATCTTGTTGTTTTGAAAAACTAACAGTTTTCCTTCATTGTTTATCACTTACTGAGATTCTTATGCTCATCCCAAGTTTTTGAAATGTTTTTCAAAGGAAAAAAAGTCGAATAGGGTCATCGATGGGATCATGGAAAAGTCTTTCTGTCTAAAACATATAACTAGACATGACCCTTTTTTCAAAGAGTTTTTATTTTATAAAAAATAAATACTGAGTAGATGTGTCTACATGTAATATTCAAGTTGTTATGTATATGTTATGATCTAATTCTCTAAAGCTCTGAACCTGTAAAGATCCATAATTTGAATTATTCATTTAATCCAAGATTAAGTAATGTTTTAAGGCTGGGTACTTATAGTTTTGTATCATAGGTCGGTTTAAGAAGACTTTATGAGTTAGGGTATTGATAAATTAAAATTCATAAATAAATTTATGTTAATGATATAGAATTTACAGATTACCATGTTGCTTTGCCTAAGATAGTTTTGCGTTCAGAATGGGTTTTCATAGAGGAACATGGTAGCTATGCTAGGAAGACATACAAATGGAATTGACCCTCCAAATCAGCATCTTGAGATTGTCAGAATAAGAGTTGAACAATTTTTTACAGTGATGGCTCAGTTGACTCATGTTATAAATAAGGTTGAATTCATTGATGATATCTTGGATTATTCAAAAGGTAAAGAGGAGAATGAAAGTCATTTAATGGTTGTATTTAAAACCGTACAAGAAAAGAAACTATTTGTGAAATTGAGAAAGTGTGAATTTTGGTTACAACAAATTTATTTCCTTGGTCACATTGTTTCAAAAAATGGAATAACTGTTGATCCTGCTAAAACGAAAGTTGGTGAAGAATGGACAAGACCCACAAATATAATCGAGATCTGTAGTTTTCGGGTTTGGTAGGTTATTACTGGAGGATTGTTGATAATTTTGTATGGTTATCTAGTCCACTGAATAAGTTAACTCAAAAAGGTGCTAAGTGCATTTGGACAAAAGAATGTGATGATTGTTTTCAGAAATTGAAAAGAAGATTGGTGAATGCTCCAGTTTTGGTACTGCCTTCCAAAAAATGGTGAGTTTTATATCTATAGTGATGCTTCATTGAAAGGACTTGGTTGTGTCCTAATGTAGAATGATCAGGTAATTACTTATGCTTCAGGTCAGTTGAAAAATCATGAGTTAAATTACCCTACACATGATTTGGAATTAGCTGCTATTGGTTTTGCTTTAAAAATTTGGAGGCATCATTTGTATGGAGTTAAGTATGAAATATATACCGATCATAAAAGATTAAAGTATATATTCACTCAGAAATAATTGAACATGAGATAGAGGATATGGGTGGAATTAATCAAGGATTACGATTGTACAATTCATTACCATCCTACAAAAGCAAATAATGTGTCTAATGCTTTGAGTCAAAAAAGTAATGCTTCATTAACCATGATATGTTTGGAACAAGATCCTTTTTTTTTTCAATTTGATAAACAATGGCATAGAAGTTGTTGGTGCAGGAAGTTCTTCTGTTTTGTTTTTGGTGTAATTGAGATCATCTCTATCAGACACAATTAAGAAAGCACAGAAGAAAGATAATGAGTTGCAGAAAAAGGTAGAGCAGGTTAAGAAGGGTAAGTTTCATGAATTTAACATTGATAATGATTGTTTTTTGAGGTTCACCAAGAGATGATGTGTGCCTTGTGATTCACAGTTGAAGAATGAGTTGTTATGTGAAGCTCATAGTTCTATGTTTTCAGGTCATCCTGGAAGTACTAAGATGTAAAGAGATCTTCGAGAGTATTACTGGTGGGATGGAATGAAAAGGGATATTGATGATTTTACTGTGAAGTGTCTGACTTGTCAGCAGGTTAAAGAAGAGCAACAGTTACCGAAAGGGATGCTTCAGTCTTTACCGATGCCAGAGTGGAAATGGTAAAATATATCCATGGACTTCGTTGTGGGATTACCAAATAAATATTGAGGTAATAATGCACTCTAGGTTATTGTTGATCGATTGACAAAATCTTCTCATTTCCTTCCTATTCAAGATACTTTCTCTCTAGATCAACTTTCTCGGTTGTATGATAAAGAGATAGTCAAGTTACATGGAGTTCCCCTCTCCATTGTATCTGATCGTGATCTCAGGTTTACTTATAACTTTTTGAATGGCCTTGAAAAGTCGTTGGGTACTGAATTAAATTTTAGTACAGCTTTTCATCATCAATCAGATGGGCAGTCAGAATGAACAATTCAGACCTTGGAGGATATGTTACGTGCTGCCACAATGGATTACTAGGGAATTTTGGACCAACATCTTTCTTTGGTTGAATTTTCTTATAATAACAGTTTTCATTCCAGTATAAAGATGTATCTGTTTGAGGCATTATATGGAAAATGTTGTCGAACTCCATCTTTTTGGGATAAATTAGGGGAAAGAAAGCTGATGGGACCAGAATTGGTGGAAGAGATGGAAACAAAAGTTCAGTTGATTCAGAAGCATGTGATAATCGCTCAGAGTAGGCATAACAATTATGCAGATAACCGGAGAAAGTATCTTTCTTTTGAGGTAGGTGATCATGTTTTTCTCAATATTTCTCCATGGAAAAGTGTGATGCGTTTTGGAAATAATGGAAAGCTGAGTATGATGTTCATTGGACCTTATGAAATCCTAGAGAAAGTTGGATCAGTTGCGTATAGAGTGTCTTTACCTCCAAGTTTGTCCCAGGTAAGAAATGTTTTTCATGTTTCAATGTTGAGAAAGTATATTTTAGATCCATCTCATGTCTTGAGCCCAGACGTAGTTCAGTTGGAAGAGAATCTCTCTTATGAGGAACAACTGGTCGAGATTCTTGACCATAGAGAGCAAGTGTTGCAGAATAAGGTAATTTATCAGATAAAGGTTTTGTGAAAAACACCATATGGTTGAAGAGGCAAAGTGGGAATCTGAAAATGCTATGAGGGATAAATACCCCCATTTATTTGATAAGTGAATAAAATTGAGAGAACGCAATTCCCAAAAGGGGGTAAGGATGTAGCAACCCAGGTAAATAAAGAATAATAAATTTTTATATTTATTAAAAATCGTTTGAATTAAATATTAATTTTACTTTAATGGGGTTTCTATTTTCGATGGCGTACCCATTACGCAACAACGGATTTCTTTGAAATCTTACGTTGCACACTAATAATATAATAATATTATTCTAAATGGTAGTTAACACGTAGTCTTTGTATTGGCAGGAATGAATAGAAATAACTAAAATATGATTATATATGTTTGTTAAATGTTTTTAAATTTATCCAATAAATGTTAGACGCTTAAAAGGCGGATGAATCCAATTTTAAGCATAAATACTCTAATATTCACTAAAAGGTTGATTTATCGCCTTTTGATGGTGAAACCTCTTTAAATATAGTATTGGTCACTCTTATAAGTTATATTGAACCAAATAATATTTTTCTTTAGAATTGGGACATCAAAATATACTTTGTGTATGTTTTTTTATTTTTCCTATAAAGTTCAGTTTTTAAATGATTAGTGAAAATGTTGTATTTTGATTAAAACCCTCATTTTTAATCTAATTTATTTATATGATTTGTTTATCTTTTTAATTGGTTTTAAAGTATAACTACAATATATTTTTACCACTTAATCCAATGGTGGACATTGGAATTAATTTCACTTTGAAATTGGTCATAAACAAGTGTCAATCTTTTAATATATGTTGTTTCCAAAAAACACGCTCTTTGTTTTGACAACGGGAATTAATTATAAAATTAATTAATGAAACTGATATGTTTTTAATTTTTTAAAATAGAAATCATTTTTTAATTTCGAATATCAAATATTGATTATGGATAATTTTTGGTATTTTTCTGAAAAACTTCAATTTTTGATGAATAGTAAAACCACTAAGTGGTAGTTAAAAAACTGATTTTTCATTTAAATGAAATTTTAACACTTCTGTGATTTGAATTTCAAAAATCTGTCATACATGGTTGTCATTAGTAAGTAAAATGTGGATCAATGGGATTGAAATAATTTTTGGTGAATAGTAACTTTTGAGTTTTGTTAACCGCGATTCGAGGTAATTATGGTAATTTAAGGTAAAAATAATGTTATAATAATATGAAATTACCTTAAAAATTTTCCTATCCTTATTTTATGAGTCCTAGATGACCAAGAAAAACCATGGGTCAATTTTGGGACCCCATGGAGCCACTTGGTTAAGGTAATTACATTAATTCCTTTTATTTAAAGTAAAAATAAAAATGTCACAAACATGTATTATTTTACTAAATAAAATTTTACATTGGATTATATAAGTTATCTTTTTTACTATAAATATTCATTATAAAGCTCAATATATTTCCTACATCATTGTAATTTTTTTAATAATTTTTATACATCAAATAAATTATGTTTTTTATGACACAATGATGATGTAGTGTTTACGTCATTATTGAATAATTTAAATAAATAAGAAGATAAAGTTTAAAACAATATACAACACTTTTCCAATTCTTATGGGATGATTTTATTTCGAACATGGTCCACCTTATATTATACATTAATGATTTTTTGGACCTTTAAAAACTAAAAAGCATTATATAATAAAACAATAGTTTCATGATTTCCAAAAGAGCCCCTCCCCTCCCTTATAAAAAGACCTCACTTTCTACCCATTTCTCAAACTTCTCAAGCCCTTTCTCTCATCCAACCTCTACTAAAATAAGCTCCCAAGATCCCTCTATTCATCCTATAAGCCTTACCTTAGTCATAAATCACTTCAAAAACCCTTTTTCTTCAAACCAAGCGGAGTTACCCGATTTAAAGGTAACGTCTTCTCTTATGTTCTTTTGTTTTATTTTGCTTCTCCAACCCCCTAAAATAATTTTATTCCTTTATTTTGTTTAAAATATAGTATTTTCAATAACTAAGTTGTTGTTATGAGAAGTATTTGAGTTACACTTACACACACTTCCATCTAATGGGTGAAGAACATATTGTTTCTGTGGATGGTGAACTACTACCTCACGAAACGATGATTGTTCAATTATCTCCTACCGCCTCTCATGGTGGCCATTATGATGGCACTTTATTTAAATATTATATATATTATGTTTATTTTTTCTTTATGCTCCTGTATTTTCCATTTATATCATACCATTATGGTTTCCATTATGGGTAAACATGATAATCTCATTAGAGGAAGTGCGGACTACCACCCCCTCAATGTGATATGACTCGTTCATGCCTTACGTGGAACGTTAAAAATGATCGAGTTAATGATATTTTATATGATATTATACAGTAGTTATAATATAACTATGTATTATTATGTTTTAATTCTATTAAAATAAGAAATAGAAATTGATGTAGCGTTCATGCGTACGTACGACTTACCGTCTCCATGAACGGTGCATTTCATTTCTTACCTATAAATGTTATGTAATATTATAAATGCATGTATACACTGGATATATATAATATATATGATATCTACATCATTAATATAATTATGGAGATAATGGATATTTTACCACATGAACAACTTGTAATTATAAGAAGTTTATTTTTGAGTCAAGTACCAAATATCAACAAAACAACCATTATTAACTTAAATGATTACATAATGTTCATAACATGGTAATAAGTGATATAAAATTAATAATGAACGTGAAAAAGGTTCTTAAGAAAGTATAAATTAAATTTAGATTATTATTCAAGATATTAAAGAATGATCGAGTCAACTCGAACATGAGGTAAGAGACTTCGTCTCAATCTCATTTCATTGAGACATATTTTGTTTTATACACAACATTCCTTTATACAGTGTATAAACCCCCCTTGACTATTACTTTTATTCAAAAGGAATCTTTTCTCTACGAAGCATTTTACTAAACGAAAAAAATTATGTTTCTTTTTAACGTACGTGGTGACAATGACCTTTTCGCCACCACGGGTATTATTTGATCCTTGGATTCCTTAACAAGCCATAATGTTTTTAAAAGGAAAATAAATACCATATACTCTTTTATGTATTTTGGTATTGAAAATTGTTTTGATAATGGATTTTGTATGTAAATATATTGTGATTGAAATGTGGAAATATTTTCATTCCTTTATATTTGTTGTATGTGTTCTGATTTTATTATGGTACTTGGACATTTGCTGGTGGTTACGTGATAAACCAAATGACGGACGGTGCAGTGATAAACCAGGATGGGTGGTTACATTATAACCTCCAATGCATTGATTATGGATGTCGACTGTATGGCTATTACATATAGTCACATGTGTGGAAGTCGACCATATCGTTATTCCATTTAAGTATGTTTATGTCCCAAGTTAGTTTTATATGTTATGTCATCTTTATATGGGTTTTATCGCAATCTTTGGGGTTCAAAAGGGTGAGAAATTATCTTTTATTCAGTGAAGAGTATTTAATACATCATAAAGGTGAAATGTATTACTTATGATAGAGTATTCATGGTTATCTTGTTGTTTTGAAAAAATTACAGTTTTCCTTCTTTGTCTATCCCTTACTGAGCTTCTTATGCTCATCCCAAGTTATTGGAATGTTTTTCACAGGAAATAAAGTGGAATAAGGTCAAAGATGGGATCAAGGAAAAGTCTTTCTGTCTAAAACATGGAAACATGAATCTTTTTTTCAAATAGTTTTTATTTTATAAAAAAATAGATACTGAGTAGATGTATCTACATGTAATATTCAAGTTGTTATGTATATGTTATGATCTAATTCTATAAATACCTTAACCAAAAAAGATCTTCAATGTGAATTATTCATTTAATTCAAGATTAAGTAATGTTTTAAGGCTGGTTCCTTATAATTATAGTATTAATAAATCCATATAATTTTTCTTCATTCATTGTATATATGATAATACTGATTATAAAGTAGTAAGGGTTAATTTCAAAATCTCATCTACTTTCGGGATTGGTTCATTTTAAATCTCCCTAGATAAATATTTAACATCCACATTGATAATTTATAAAATTGATTTCAAATTTTGTTTTTCTTATCTTATGAATATATAAAATTATTTTTACCCATGATTTTATTTTTATGAAACAGTTTGGAAAGAATATGTTTGTCATTGTCTAAACATGTCCCATTGTGAATTTATATAAAAAATGTAAAGAAGAAATGTGTTTAACTTATATGAAATGAATGAAATATTCCACCATTAAGAAACCTTAATTATTTGAATATTACATTAGAAGATTATAAGGATATCTTTAATGAAAAAAATTTCATTTAAAATTATATTAAATTTTATGAAAAGAAAATTTATTTAAATAAAAAATTATATCTTTCTCTTGAAATATTTTCATGTGATCTCTTGGGATTATTTTACATATATGATATCATTCGTTAATGTTAATTATTATTTTATGGGGATATTTATTAGGGGTACTGTCCATATTCATTATATGGTTGATTTATTGTTATGATGGAATGATATTTATGAAACCCATTTTGTTTCTATTAGTTCTGTTACATTTTAATAATATTTATGAAACATATTTAATTCATTATGTTATAATATAATGAATGATTTATGTTATTATAGAATACATATATATTATTTTGATTATGTTATGGTTAAAACTTATATCTCCTTCCAATTCACTGGGTAATGATAAATGATTCATGATTTCAAATGGAGCATGAGAGGTTATCCTAGGATCAAAAAAAGAGGGTACACTAGAGGTGATCCTAATCTCAAAAAAAGAGGTTGCATAGGAGTTCATCCAAAGCCCAAAAATAGAAGGTATATAGGGCGCTATCTGATTCTCTAAGTAGGTAAACTGATGATTATCTCAATCTAAACATGCTAGGAATATATTTGTGTATATCATTGACATATGATATTCGAAACATATGTGTATTCCACAATTTCCATGTATTATGTCATTATTATACTATAATGGATCTTGTGATTTTAGTTTATTTTTATTAATCTATGAGGATCTATCAATTTTATTATGTGACTCATTTAAATGATATTTTATATGCATGGTATGATCATCGAATGTTATGATCATGTATTCATACATTTATGCTCAAGTTATGCTTATATATCTTCCATGTATACACTTACTGAGAAACTGAGATCACTGATTCTAATTTTTTCATCCCTCCTATTATGTAGAATTATTTTTAATACGATAACTAAAGGGTAATATTATTATAGGATATGTCAAATATCTTTTTCCAAATTAAAAGAGTGTGGTCTAGGTTTCCAAATGCACTAAAATATTACAGTTCAAGAGATTGGGTTTTCCTAATGTAATAAATATTTATCTAAAAAGATATAATGACCATGTTTGAAAATGATTGGTCTTTATATTATATCATCATAAACAGTGCATAAATTTACATAAAAATCTATGGGGAATGTGAAAAAGAGATGATATGGATTTCAAGATTTTTTCAGTGGCCATATATTTGTGCTCATCTACATTTCATGTTTCTTATTTGATTCAATTATTAATATATTAATATATAACTATACATGGCATATTTATCATTTTGTTTATTATAGAATTATTTTACTTTGATGGTATATTCATCTCCCAAGGATGATGAAACAATATTCCTTGATTCTCATCTCCAAATTCATATTGTATGTGATCCTTTGGGACCAAATTTTTAGTTTCCTTTTCCAAAAATGCCTCCATAACATTAGGTTGACCAATATGTTACAATAGTTAATATAAGGAAAAATGAGTGAAAATATTATATAAAAATAGTATGAATTAAAATAAAATTAATAAATTTTATTTTTTTCCAGTATTTACCACTATGCTACAATTATGTTTTCCTTCTTTAAAAAACATGGTAGAGGGAGGAACAAACCCCTAATACTACATTACATTTTCTAGTAAAAAAAGATACATCTTTTTATCAAATATTTTAACTTGTTAAATCCAAAAGACAAGGCTACATATATCAATTATCTTGCATAATAGATAATATAAATTCCATTCAGTTAAAATAAATACATCTAAACTATTTATCAATGAAATAATATTAAAAATTATATATATCCTAAAATAAATCCAATTCCAATAAAAAACATTAACTAATAATAATCATTATATCATTTAACCATAATACATATTGTTAATAAAATTCAATTTAATGAAAAAATATATGTGTACATATTAATTGTTTATGTAATAATAGATAAATGTAAAATTTCTTCTCTCTTGTGTTTATTTAGAGTCATATGAAGTGAGTTTTCTTCGGGAATGGGTTTTAGGTCAAACTGGCACGATTTTATTTGATTTTTTCTCTTTTGATGAGGCTTTGATCAAGCAATAATATGTTCAATTAATTAATCTCATTCTGGTTTTTATAAATTTTATTCATATTTTATACTATTATTATAATTTATATGTTTTATTTGTAATGAAAATTATTTATGTTTTTTTAATTAAATTATCTTAGTATTGGTTATATTTTAATTCTATTAATCCATTATTATATCATTGTATTCATCTTTTTTAATCAAGAAAAATTTGGACCATGTTTATTTAATTTGATTCAGTAATATTTTATTAGGATTTTTCATTTAAAATTTATATATATTTCACTACCCTGATATGATTCATTTTGTGATATTTTACTTTGTATCCATTTATTTTGGTTAGGTTCATTCTAATTTATCTCTACTAAATTTTATATGTTGTAGCATGTATTTTTTTAATTTATTTCATTTTTTGGATCATGTTCTAAGATGTAAAGTTTAGTTTTATTTAATAATTCTTATTTGATTCAAGTAAGGTCTATTCTACTTCATTGGATTCTAGATATATTTTTTGTTTTATCAAATTTTTGTTCACTATTAATTTTGATATTTTTATGAAATGTTCTTAATTATTTATTTCAACTTACATTTTATTTTATATATACAATATCATATCAATGTTTTTATGATTTTTATCTTATTTAGTTTGATACAAAATACTTTAATCTCGTCCTCATAAATCTACATTTTATTTTTTTGTTTTTTGGGTTAGTTTTTGGTCAATAATTTTCAATTTATTTTGTTTAATTTTAATTAACATTATATTTTGAATTTTTTGAATTGTTAGTTTCATATTGGTTTTTTTTATTTTAGATAACTATGGTGTATTATTTTTTAATTATATTTGTTTATATTCAATTATGTTTCATTCAAAAATGATAAACATGATTTCATGTTGTATTGTTAGATTCATTTTCTTAGTTTTTTAGTTTAATATTTCTTATTTCTTATCAGTTAAACTATTCCTTATTTTGTTTGATTATGTTTGGGCTGGGTATTTTTTGGTACCTTTTGTCTTGATTATCATGAAAGAACTTCAAAGTAGTTTGGTAATATTTAGAATACGTGTGGGTTTGTATTATATTAATAATAATTAAATTAGTATTATTCAAATTTGACTGGTTATGTTTAGTTTGATTCATCTCTTAATTTTATCTCAATCACTAACCTTTTATATTCACCTCGAGGGAAATTAGTTTCATTATCATTTGATAAATATAATTTTGAGGAATATTACAGTATTAATATGTATTTATGTTGACTTATAGTTACTTTTTCAATGTATTGGAGTTTAAATAGGAAATCATTTGTGAAGAATAATATTTTTTTAGTTTGAGGTGTTTTGTAATAGAGAAATATAAAAAAATAGCATGATAACTAATATAATAGTATGCTACTAAAAATAATGTAATTTAACAATGAAAAAATAAATAAATCATTTGGGGACATTTTTACGCCATAAAAAATTATAATAATACATTTCATGTTGATTTATTATAAAACCATCCAGTATTATAATTTTGACTATTAAAAAAATTTGTTTTTCAATGAATAATGGATAGGTTGATCTTATATAATAGATATATATTGAGAACAAAGAGAAAACTGGTGTTTAAAATCAAGTAGCTGGTCGTTTTTATTGATTTGATGTCATAAATGTTTATAATTAGGAACCTATTAATAGGCGATTCCATGATGATAATATATTAAAAATTAGAACCATATATTAATCAGTACATTCTTCTTATAGTTTTTCGCATTATATAATGGGGTGAAACTATGTATTTACCTGAATGAATTATATTTATTTTCAATGTAATTTATATGAAATCACATATTATATAGTTATTTATGTTCCAAATCTATCACTAAAGACAATGAAATTTTCTTCTAGGATTTTTGTTTTGGGACTCTTTGGATTTTATGTGGATTTAAAGATAAATAAAAACCAATATATCATCAACAAATCATTTAATAAGTAGAGGTAAAAAATGCATTAAATGGGATTTTATATAAGATAGTTTGTAACTAATTGAATCATTATAGAATAAATCATTATGATGGATTATTGTATTATAGTAGGATTGTCCAAAAAAAATCTGATATGTAATGGTTCAAATATAAAATTAATGATTCAAAAGGATTTTAACATTATATTTAAAGGGAAACAATGATTGGTCTATAGAATTTATGGCTGGGTTGTGAGCTTTGAAATATAATTCCAAAGTTATGTTATATCATAATATATTAAAGTATGTGTTTTTATAGATTATTAATCAAGATATATGTGAATATAAATGGTGATTTGTAGATAAATATAGGATAAGGGGAACAACATATATTGAATTTGAAGATACAAAAACCATTTATTCTAAATTTGGCCTTGGCTCAGATATGCATGTGATCTCTTCTTGGTATGTTACTCCTCCCATTACATCCCAATTAAACTAATGTATCAGAAACATGGTTTTATCAATTAAACCTAATGTTTTCCAACAATATTTTATTTTTTCTAGTATATTCATTTAGAAAAAGAATATTAATCTTGAATATGAGTAATATTATTATTACATGAGGTGTGAAACCATTCAATGGAATGTGTTGAGCTATGAATATATTATTTTATGGTATATGTGTTAATATTTAGTGATTTAAATAGAATTATTTTTGAAAACAAAAAAAAGGTTCAAAATAATCTAAATGTGAAATTTCATGTAATGACCACAAAACAAAACAATCCAAATCCTGATATTTCGCAAGAAAAAAATAATTTAAATCAAAAGATTTTAAAATTTTAAAAATACAACTTAAATAGGATCCATCCACTTTATATGATATAGATTTTGAAGAAATTCAATGTAAATGATATACATCCTCTCTAAAAAGCAATAACATTCATAATAATGGACCCCGATATTATAATTCATTAAATATATATTATTTTACAACTAAAGATGGTTATTTTGAAATTAAATGTATTTTAATTACAAATCAATGTCAATGAATACAATAAATATCCTAAATAAATTTTATCACGTTATATTTTTTTAAATCAATCAATAGTGGAGTAAAACAATATGATTCATGAAAATACACTATTTATAAATATAACTAGACAAAACATAGCCAGTGATGATTGATGTGTCATATCCTATAAAGATTTAGGTGATGTATAAATTTAGATGGATATTTAACTATGTGATTTATGGAAATTATTGGTTCAATTGTTTTTGATTTTTATTGAATTAAACATTATGGTTTGATGAGAAAAATATAAAAAAAATATGTTTAGAAAAAAATTTTTATTAAATTATTATTTAATAATTCAATTTAAAATTTATTATGGATTCTAATGATATAAAAGGTATGTTTTCCAAGTCTGTGAATGTGTTTTGAAACATTTATATTACATTAAATTTTATTATATTTCTCTTAGAAAAATATTTATTGAAATTTCATTACCATATATAAATATGTTAATTTATACTTTGAAAACTATATTAATGTATATAAAATATTATATATAAATTTAAATAAAACCATAAATAAAGGAATCATCCATTACCCAATCATATATCAATTATGTTATTGTGATAAATCAAGAAAAATGTGTATTTTTTTATGAATGTAAAAAATATATCATTCTAACTAGCATAAATGTCATCGATGTTTTCTCACCATAATTAAACCAACTCCATTAGCACCGAATCATTATCATTCTTCCCATCAGGTAAATCATATTTGGGTTGAATTTTAAACAATATCTGATAATAGATATCATAAAACAATATATATATATATATAAGTTTATTATCATTAATTTAAAAAATATCATCTGGCACTTTTTACTTTATTTGCTCACTAAATTATATCAAACATATTTATAAAATGGTTAAATAATTACTATGTTTTCAAAGTGTACTGATAAATTTTTTTCATTACATTCCATGTTTACCAGTTATAGAACCATTCCAATAGTAATGAACCATAATCTACATGCATTGATTTCATACTTCTTGTATATTTTTGTGACCTCATAATGAGGATGAGGAAACTGTAAATCATAAAAAATACATATTTATGAATATAAAATAATATATGAGTATTTTTTAAATTTTAATAATGATTAAAAATATACCAATAATGGGGGAAAAATTATCCCCAAGAGAGAAACATTTAGAAGAGTAGGATAAGTAGTACATTTTACTATGGGAGGTGTGATATATATTAGTGGAGTACTATATAAATTCAATGATGGAAATTATACTAATTGATATAAAAAACATGTGGAAAGCATTGTAAAAAAAATGGTGGATATAGATATCTTAGTGTAATAGATGGAGGAGAAGTTCCCTATATAGTGGATGATGTGTTTGGGTAATAACTAGTGATGAGAGTCTGGGCACTACCATCATCTGTGGATGTGGGTTGAGAGGGAATTATCAAAGGAACACTCATCATCATTTATAGAATATAAATAGATATCATCATCAAAAGAAGTTTTTCTAGTGACTGATATTGTCTGTTACGAGGATAAACTATATAATCTAATGTATTCGTACCCACAACCATACTCTCGAGATCTATGTTGTAATATATTTTTCTATTTAATGGATCAATCTAACAAAACATGTATAAAAATTTAAAAAATTTAAAATTATGACCTTTTTGAAATTAAATAAGATCCAATAATATAAAGGAAAAAAACATTTTATATTTATAAAATATTCAAAAACATGTTTAGTATAAGGCCCCATCCTTAAACCTTACTTAATATTGAGTTATTACAAGATTACACATTGATGATCTTTTCAGGTTTAGAGTTTTAGAGAATTAGATCATAAAACTTGCATTACATTCCACATTTAAACAAAGTGGTTACATAAAGATAATATTCATTTTTCCCATCAACGGAAACAAATTTAAAATAAAACATGGATTCTTTTTTGACACTTCCTTGACACTATCATCATATCATGTACCATTCCCTTGACCTATGAAAAACATTTCAAAAAACTTGTGATGATCATAAAAAGCTCAGTATGGTTTATAGAAATATGGAAAGTAAAAATGAGTTCATATATACATAAGAATGAAATCATACTTTACCCATAAAACATAAGCACTTTAACATACCTCGTAAAATCATGAATAAATCATAGAAATCATAAGACATAAAGGTAACTTGAGGAATTCATAACATTCTTACGTAGGGAGTAACCCTCTTGGATATGTTTGGAATACCCATCACAGCATATTCCCTAAATCTATTCGGAGAAACCTTAATTTTTCACTCCTTCGCGTTACCCAATGCATTGAAGAGCTATATCGGGCTCACCCACCCTTAGTTTATCACGGAACCACCCGTCTTCATAACAATGCCCATGAACCATAAAATAATCATATCATATAAAACATGCATAAAGGAAACATAACATTTACACATTTCAATCAAGAGATATTAATAAATAATATTGATATGAAAAAACCTTATGAAAACCATTTTCTATACCAAAATAAAAGAAAAGTAAAACATGGTATTTATTTTTCTTTTAAAAAGAAGGCATGGGTTGTAGAAGAAGCCGAAATTCAAATAATGGTCATGACAGTGGAGAAGTCGTTTTCACCGTATACGTATGACAAAAACATCCCCTTTTGTCGTTTAGTCAATGATTCATACAAAAAATATTCCTTTTGAATAAACGTAAATGTCAAAGGGGTTTATACACCGTATAAAAGAAGGTTGTGTATAAATCAAAGTATGCCTCAATGAAAAGAGATTGAGACGAAGTCCCATACCTTGGGTCCGACATGACTCGATCGTTCTTTAATCTCCTGAATAATAAACTTGAGTTAATTTCTACTTTCTTAAGATCCTTCTTCAAGTTCATTATTTCTTTTATATAACTTATTCCCATCTCATGAACACTATGTAACTATTTTAGTTAATAATGGTTGTTTTAACGATCATTGGTACTTGAGTCAAAATATGCCCTTTATAATTACAATTTGTTCATGTATCCATTATATCCAGAGTTATAATCATGATTTATATATCATATATATCATATATATCCAGTATATACATGCATTTATAATATTACATAATCATTTAGAGGTAAGAAATGAAATGCACCGTTTATGGAAACGGTAAGTCGTACGTACGCATGAACGCTACTTTCATTTCTATTTCGTATTTTATAGAATGGAATCATAATGATATAAAGGTATATTATAATTCCATTGTAATATCATATATAATATCATTAATCCATCCTTTATACGTCCCACATATGGTATTAACGAATCAAATCACTTTGAGGGGGCGGTAGTCTGCACTTCCTTAAATGAAGATATCGCGTTTACCCATAATGGAAACCATAATGGTATGCCCAAAATGAAAAATACAGAAGCTTAAGAAAAACAAAAAAATATTATATATCATATATAAATATAGTGTCATCTTAATGGCCACCTTTAAAGGTGTTAAAATAATGTTGAACAATCATCGTTTTGGGAGAAAGAAATTCGCCATCCACGGAAACAGTATGTTCTTTAACCATTAGATGTAGGTGTGTGTAAGTGTAGCTCAAATCCTCCATATAACAACATCCTAGTATATTAAAGATACTGGAGTTGTTACAACTGAAATTAATAAAAAGAGTTTAGGGGGTTGGAGAAGCAAAATAAAACAAAAGGACTCAAGTGATTACATTACCTTAAAATCGGGTAACTCCATTTGGTTGAGCTCAAAGGCTTCCTTGGGAAGACATCTACCCAAAGTGAGGCTTCAATGAGTAAGAGAGGGATTTGGAGAGACAAAATGGGCAGGTTTTGGCCAAGCCAAAGGCTTTGGAAGTGTGGGTAAGAAGGTAGAGGTGGGGGCCATTTATAAGAGGAGAGGAGGGGCACTCTTGGAAAGAAAGGAAATGTTACTTTATTTTAAAATGAGTTTCAGATTTAAAAGGTCCCACATTGATATAATTCGAGGATAAGGTGATAAGGGTTCAAAATCCACCCATCCAATAGGTTTTAGACATGTTTAGGTCTTAGATTTTATATTATCTTTCCATTTTTTTAAATCGTCAAATAATGAGGTAATCATTGCATCATCATGGTGTCATAAATAATTTAATTTAGTTAATGTCTAAAAATTATAAAAAAAAATACTTGAGTATTCCATGCTTTAGGTTGGATTTATTCTCATTTTGAGCCTAAAAAACACTATCTAATTCATAAATAGACATAGATAAAAATATCTATTATTCATTACTTACTTGGGATGTTACATCCTTCCCCCCTTTAGAAAAAATTGTGTCCCCACAATTTATTTACTTATCGATTAAGTGGGGGTATTTATCCCTCATTGCATTTTCAGATTCCCATGTTGCCTCTTCCATGATGTGGTTTTTCCACAAAACCTTTACCTGATTAATCACCTTATTCCGTAACACTTCCTCCCTATGGTCAAGAATCTGGACTAGTTGTTCCTCACAAGATATGTTCTCTTCTAGCTGAACAACCTCTGGACTCAAAACATGAGATGGATCTGGCATGCACTTTCTCAGAATCGCAACATGAAAAACATTGTGTACCTGAGATAAACTCGGAGGTAATGCCACTCGGTAAGCAACTGATCCAACTCTCTCCAGAATTTCATATGGTCCAATGAACCTTGGACTCAGCTTTCCATTCTTACCAAATCGCATCACACTTTTCCATGGTGATACTTTGAGAAAAACATGATCACCTACCTCAAAAGAGAGATCCTTACTCCTGTTCTCCGCATAACTCTTCTGCCTGCTCTGAGTAGTTCTCATGTGTTTCTGTATCAGTTGAACTTTTTCTGCCAACTTTTCTACCAATTCTGGTCCCATCAGCTTTCTTTCACCCACTTCATCCCAAAAAGCTGGAGTTCGAC
This sequence comes from Viscum album, assembly GCA_963277665.1. Classification (NCBI taxonomy): domain Eukaryota; kingdom Viridiplantae; phylum Streptophyta; class Magnoliopsida; order Santalales; family Viscaceae; genus Viscum; species Viscum album. The sequence goes on from OY728140.1 coordinate 352,339,095, forward strand.
ACCGCTTCCCATATAACGCCTCAAATGGTGTCATCTGTATACTGGAATGAAAATGGTTATTATATGAAAATTCAACCAAAGAAAGATGTTGGTCCCAACTTCCCTGATAATCCATAGAGCAAGAACATAGCATATCCTCCAATGTCTGGATTGTTCGTTCTGACTACCCATCTGATTGGGGATGAAAAAGTGTACTAAAATTTAATTCAGTACCCAACGACTTCTGAAGGCCTTTCCAAAAGTTATAAGTGAACCTGGGATCATGGTCAGATACAATGGAGATAGGAACTCCATGTAACCTGACTATCTCTTTATGATACAAACGGGAAAGTTGATCTAGGGAAAAAGTATCTCGTATAGCAAGGAAATGAGAAGATTTGGTCAAGCGATCAACAATAACCCAAATTGCATTATTACCTCGAGATGTCTTCAGTAATCCCACAACAAAGTCCATGGATATATTCTCTCATTTCCACTCTGGCACTGTTAAAGGTTGAAGCATCCCTTTCGGTAACTTCCGCTCTGCTTTAAACTTTTGACAAGTCAAACACTTCACAGTAAAATTAGCAATATCTATTTTCATTCCATCCCACCAGTAATACTTCCGCAGATCTCTGTACATCTTAGTACTGCCAGGATGAACTGAAAACGGAGAACTATGAGCTTCACATAACAACTCTCTCTTCCACTGTGAATCACAAGGCACACACAATCTCTTCCCAAATCTCAAAACACAATCATTATCAATGTTGAATTCAGGAAACTTACCCTTCTGAACCAGCTCTACCTTTTTCTGCAACTCACTGTCTTGATTCTGTGATTTCTTGATTCTGTCTAATAGAGATTATCTCACTGATACCTGAAACAAAACAGAAGAACTTCCTGCACCAACAACTTCTATGCCAAAGTTCATCAAATCCTTAACCAAAGGATCATGTTCCAAACGCAACATTGTTAATGAAGCATTACTTTTTCGACTCAAATCATCATCCACTTTATTTGCTTTTCCCGAATGGTAATGAATTGTACAATCATAATCCTTGATTAATTCTAGCCATCTCCTCTGTCTCATGTTCAATTCATTCTGAGTGAATATATACTTTAAACTTTTGTGATCGGTATATATTTCACACTTTACTCCATACAAATGATGCCTCTAAATTTTTAAAGAGAAAACAACAGAAGCTAATTCCAAATCATGTGCAGGGTAATTTACCTCACGAGTTTTCAACTGCCGTGAAGCATAAGAAATTACCTGATCATTCTGCATTAGGAAACAACCAAGTCCTTTCAATGAAGCATCAATGTAGATAACAAACTCCCCATTCCTGGAAGATAGTGCCAAAACTAGAGCATTCACCAATCTTCTTTTCAATTTATGAAAACAATCATCACATTCTTTTGTCCAGATAAACTTAACACCCTTCCGAGTTAGCTTAGTCATTGGACTAGATAACCGTGAAAAATTTCTAACAAACCTTCGGTAATATCCTGCCAAATGAAGGAAACTACGAATCTCTGTTACATTTGTGGGTCTTGGCCATTCTTCAACAACCTTTGTTTTTGCAGGATTAACGGTTATCCCATCTTTAGAAACAATGTGACCAAGGAAAGAAATTTTTTGCAACCAAAAATCACACTTGCTGAATTTCCCATACAATTTATTTTCTTTTAAGGTTTGAAAAAAAACCCTTAAATGTCTTTCATGCTCCTCTTTAATTTTATAAAACACCAAAATATCATCAATGAACACAACCACAAACTTATCCAAGAACTCATGGAAAATTCTATTCATTAAGTCTATGAATACAGCAGGTGCATTGGTTAGCCCAAAAGGCATTACTACAAATTCATAATGGCCATATCTTGTACGAAACACAGTATTCGGAACATCTACTTCCTTTACCTTCAGCTGATGGTACCCCGATCTCAGGTCAATCTTTGAAAAAAACTGAGCTCCCTGGAGCTGATCAAAGAAATCATCGATATGAGGGAAAGGATATTTGTTCTTTAAAGTGATGTTATTCAAGGCTCTATAATCAATACAAAGTCTCATATAACCATCTTTTTTTAACAAATAAAACAGGAGCACCCCATGGTGATGTGCTAGGTCGAATGAAACCTTTCTCTAATAAATCTTGAAATTGCTCCTTCAACTCAAAAAGTTAAATTTGATCCATTCGATAAGGGGGTTTCGAAATTGGCTATGCATCAGGAACTAGGTCATCAGTAAATTCAACTTCCCGATCTGGTATTATTCCAGGAAACTCATTAGGAAAAATATCAGGATACTCATTTACCATTGGCATATCATTAATCTGAACAGTTCCCTTGTTTTCAACAATATGTGCAAGGTAACATTCATTTCCATCTTTTACAAGTTTCTCGGCCTCTGGATAAGTTATCAACAGTAAGGGTTCATTATTGTACACAAACTGAAAGTATTTTTGAAAAGAAACTTCTTTAGATCTACAGTCAATCTTAGCATGGTAAATAGAGAGTCAATCCATACCCAGGATAACATCAAACTCTACTAAAGGTAGAACAATAAGGTTTGCAAGTAGGTTCTTTCCATGGATAAGGATAGGAATATTCTTATAAATTCTTTTTGCCTCAACATTTCCCCCAGGTGTTTTTACTAAAAGTTCAAGAGTCATTTCTTGATATGGTATTCCCATTTTACTAGAAAATGTTTCAGAGATGAAAGAATGTGTAGACCCCGAATCAAACAACACACTGGCATAATCTGAAAGAACAAACAAAGTACCGAATACAACTTCATTTGATGGCCCTACATCTGCTGAAGTAGTTGCAAAGGATTTAACCACCCCTTTCTACGTGTAGTCTAACTGCTTCCCATCACTCAAGCTCTTTGTCGGACACTCGTTTGCATAATGGCCCATCTCATTGCAGTTAAAACATTTCACCAACTGTAAATCAAATTTGGTCTTACCATCACCCTGACCTTTTTCAGTGCAATCACGAGCCTTATGTCCCACCTTACCACATCGGTAGCAATTTCTAGAATTCATAAGACATTCCCCTGCATGCCTTTTTACCACATTTATCACAAACTGGAAACTTAGTTTTCTTACTGTCAGACCTTTTTGAAGAATTCTTTCCTTTCTCCTACCTCCTCGGTCTCTTCTTCTGCTGGTTGTTATAGAACACTTAATCATCAGCAAACTCCATTTCCACCTTCTTAGCACATCGAACAAGCTTTTCATAACTTTTAAACTCACGAGAAGCTAATTCCCTTCAATATTTTGGCTTTAATCCTGAGTAAAAACGATTGATTTTACTATCAAGGTCTCGGATAAAATTTGGATCATAACTTTCCAATCGAGTGAACCTTTCTTCATAGGCAGCCACTGAGTCTTCCTCTTGCCTCATTTCCAAGAATTGATTTTCTATCCTAAGTTGAACAACCTTAGGAAAATACTTCTCAATAAACATACCTTTAAATTCATCCCAGTCGAGAGTATCAATCTCATCAGCGTCCCGGATATTTCTAACAATCGACCACAACTGATCTGCTTCACCCTCCAAACGGTAAATAGAAAGACTAACCTTTTGATTGTCTGAACACCCCATGACATCGAAAATCTTCTCCAGTGCTTTAATCCACCCTTCAGCTAACACGGGGTCAGATGATCCTTTGAATGATGGGGGATGTTGCCTCATGAAATGTTCCACCACTGACATGTTCCTCTGCGGTTTATCTGGCTGATCTCGTGCATGGATACCATCACCATTTATCGCTTGAGTCAACTGCGCCATTACTACAACAAACTATTCAGTTCCAATTCCGACCATCCCAGGATGCTGATTCGGAAGGTTATTTCCTTCTGTATGCCTACCTAGCACTGCTTCCATGTTTCCTCTGCGGAAAACCATTCTGAACAAACATGTCTTAGATGAAGCAACATCGTAATCTTCAAATGCTATATCATTTCAAAAAAAATTTTATGGATAATCATTTAATAGAATTCTAACTCCTAAAGTTATCTAAACCGACCTCTGATACCAACTATAAGACCCCAGCCTTAAACCTTACTTAATCTTGAGTTATTACAAGATTACACATTGAGGATCTTTTCAGGTTTAGAGTTTTAGATAATTAGATCATAAAACGTGCATTACATTCCACATTTAAAAAAGTGGTTACATAAAGATAATATTCATTTTTTCCCATCAACGAAAACATATTTAAAATAAAACATGGATTCTTTCTTGACAATTCCTTGAAACTATCATCATATCATGTACCATTCCCTTAACCTGTGAAAAAAATTTCAAAAAACTTGGGATGAGCATAAAAAGCTCAGTATGGTTTATAAAAATATGGAAAGGAAACATGAGTTCATATATACATAAGAATGAAATCATAATTTACCCATAAAACATAAGGACTTTAACATACCTCATTAAATCATGAATAAATCATAAAAATCATAAGACATAAAGGTAACTTGAGGCATTCATAACATTCTTACATAGGGAGTAACCCTTTTGGTTACGTTTGGAATACCCATCACAGTATATTCCCTAAATCTCTTCGCAGAAACCTTAAAGATTTACTCCTTCGCATTACCCAATGCATTGGAGAGCTATATCAGGCTCACCCACCCTTAGTTTATCACGGAACCACCCGTCTTCATAACAATGCCCAAGAACCATAACATAATCGTATCACATAAAACATGCATAAAGGAAACATAACATTTCCACATTTCAATCACAAGATATCAATAAAACATATTGATATAAAAAAAACATTATGAAAACCATTTTCAATACCAAAATAAAATAAAAGTAAAACATGGTATTTATTTTTCTTTTAAAAAGAAGGTATGGCATGTAGAGGAAGCCGAAATTCAAATAATGGTCACGGTGGTGGAGAAGTCGTTGTCGCCACATAGGTATGACAAAAACATTCCCTTTTTTCATTTAATAAATGCTTCGTACAAAAAATATTCCTTTTGAATAAACGTAAAAGTCAAAGTGGTTTATACACCGTATAAAAGAAGGTTGTGTATAAAACAAAGTATGCCTCAATGAAAGGAGATTGAGACGAAGTCCCATACCTCGGGTCCGACTTGACTCGATCGTTCTTTAATCTCCTGAATAATAAACTTGAGTTAATTTATACTTCCTTAAGAACCTTCTTCAATTTCATTATTTCTTTTATATCACTTATTACCATGTCATGAACACTATGTAACTATTTTAGTTAATAACGGTCGTTTTAACGATCATTGGTACTTGAGTCAAAATATGCTCTTTATAATTACAATTTGTTCATGTATGAATTATATCCAGAGTTATAATCATGATGTATATATCATATATATCATATATATCCAGTATATACATGCATTTATAATATTACATAATCATTTAGAGATAAGAAATGAAATGCACCGTTCATGGAGACGGTAAGCCGTACGTACGCATGAACGCTACTTTCGTTTCTATTTCGTATTTTATAGAATGGAATCATAATGATATAAAGGTATATTATAATTATAGTGTAATATCATATATAATATCAAAACTCCATCCTTTATACGTCCCACATATGGTATTAATGAATCAAATCACTTTGAGGGGGCGGCAGTCCGCACTTCCTTAAATGAAGATATCACGTTTACCCATAATGGAAACCATAAAGGTATGACCAAAATGAAAAATACAGAAGATTAAGGAATACAAAAACATATTATATATCATATATAAATATAGTGTCATCTTAATGGCCACCTTTGAAGGTGTTAAAAGAATGTTGAACAATCATCGTTTCAGGAGGCAGAAATTCGCCATCCACGGAAACAGTATGTTCTTTAACCATTAGATGTAGCTGTGTGTAAGTGTAGCTAGAATCCTTCTTATAACAAAATCCTAGTATATTGAATATACTTGAGTTGTTACAAAAGAAATGAATAAAAAGAGTTTAGGGGGTTGGATAAGCAAAATAAAACAAAAGGACTCAAGTGAAGACATTACCTTAAAATCGGGTAACTCCATTTGGTTTGAGCTCAAAGGCTTCCTTGGGAAGACTTCTACCCAAAGTGAGGCTTCAAGGAGTAATAGAGGGAAGTGGAGAGACAAAATGGGCAGTGGGTGGCCGAGCCAAAGGCTTTGGATGTGTGGGTAAGGAGGTAGAGGTGGGGGCCTTTTATAAGAGGAGAGGAGGGGCACTCTTGGAAGGTAAGGAAATGATACTTTATTTTAAAATGAGTTTCGGATTTAAAAGGTCCCACATTGATATAATTCGAGGATAAGGTGATAAGGGTTTGAAATCCTCCCATCCAATAGGTTTTGGACATGTTTAGGTCTTAGATTTTACATTATCTTTCCATTTTATTTAAATTGTCAAATAATGAGGTAATCGCTGCATCATCATGGTGTCATAAATAATATAATTTAGTTAATGTCTAAAAATTATAAAAAAATACTAGAGTATTCCATGCTTTAGGTTGGATTTATTCTCATTTTAAGCCTCAAAAACACTATCTAATTCATAAATAGACATAGAGAAAAATATCTATTATTCATTACTTACTTGGGATGTTACATTTAGAATTAGTAACATTTCATGTTTTAGCCACAAACAATTCTAATTAAAATATATAGAGAACCACAAATGTATATTTAGAAGAATGATATTCAATGTTATTTGAATGAAATTATATAACATAATATGGATGTTAAAATAATGTCCACGTTTATATCAAATTTGTATAAAATAAAAAATAAACACAATATTGATCGTATGACACATCCCTAAATCTCTAATCCGCTACACATTTCATTGAACTGATTTCTGTCCATCTTCTCATAATTAGATATAATGACCTAAAAGTTCAAAACAATATTCTATGATAAATATAAATAATGAAAATTCTAAATAAATAAAATAGTTGACATAAAATGTATATAAAAAGATACCAATTGATTTTCACTGAAATGATTTATCAATATAAATATATTAATTTCATTATGATTTTATATGAGGTTACAACTCTGATAACTCATTTTAATAATAAATAAATATATTATATAGTAAGATAATTGATTACATATATTTTACAATAAAAATAATTCTAAATTTATATTCATTAATATGAAAAATAATGAATAGAATATCAAAATTAACAAACTAAAAACAGAATGCATGATTTGATATGTTCTATCATGATTGAAAAAATGTTAAGAAATTATATGATTTTTTTAATTTTATATTTTAATATTAAATGTATTATATAATTAATTTTTATTTATATTTAGAAATATCATATGAAATAATATTTATGTTGTGGAAAATTTTTTGTTTTGTGGTTACTAAGAAATATGTTTATGCCTATGAATAGGATATGCATTTTTTAACATTTTTATTGACTCTTATATTTCATAATTTTCACTCCAGCTACATATATTTATGTGTTATGTATTACACATTATAAATTATGAAAAGGAATTCCACATTGATAATTGTATAATTAAAACATATATTATGAATATATAATTATAAATAGTATATTTCATTATTGATTAATAAAATTATATTATTTTACAATAATATATATTATATACTAACAAAAATTTATAATCAACTGTAGTATAGTAGAAAAATATTTATAATATTAAATGGAATTTGTGTAATTTAATTAACAAAATTCATTTCTTTCCATATATAAAATTTGATAAAAAATATAAAATATAACAATAAATTTTTGTAAATATATATGAGTAATGAAACATTATGAGTTCTCTATTATTATTTCTTGTTCAAAATATAATCTAAAATTTGATTCATTCTTTTCATTGAATGAAACATTCAAGTGAATACTTACATATTCATCCAAACATCACTATAAATAGTCCCACTATCAAATATATGCCTTACCATAAAATGAATAATCAACCCAATTTCTTGTGTTAACAACATTATTTTATGAAACACTTATCTAAAATCTAATGTATGTTTGTAAGGAACATTTATATGAAGCTGTAATTTCATATTAATCAATTTAAATATATAATAACATATATGAATAAATTTTCATGTAATTGAATGAATCCACTTGATTTTTTTCATAGAAAAATGTCCATATGAATAGTAATTTTATATAATAATTCCTTCAATAGCCCCATAATAAGATATATTTTATAATAGAGCTTCCAATTGAAAGTGACTTGTATGAAATTATGAGTTTTCTATTTCAATGACTCTATAATGATTTGTTTCCATGTTTTCTAAAAATATATTTATATAGATTTTAAATTAATTTACAACCATTACATTATAATCATTTTCTATATTGTTTTAACAAAATAAAAATTACCATATCTAATAAAATAAATTATCCATTTGTAACCATTAAACACAAATGATACCAATATATAATATGAAACTAATTAATATGATTGACCCTTATAGAAAAGAATAATGTTACCTTTAACAGTATGCAAGATGAAGATTTGTTGTTGTACAATTTTATCATTCTATTAAAAGATAAATAATGATGTATTATTTTCATAATTATACTATGTTATCTAAAAATATTAAAATTTTATAATGGAAGAAACTATTGGAAAAAATACCCAACAAAAGCATACACATACATTAGTTCATTTACTTAATGTCATCATCAATAAAATCACATATCAATAATACAATATAATAATCCATTTCCCACTCTTCCCTCCTCAAAGAAAAAAATTAGAATAGTCTAGAAATTCCCCTTTTATGGAATTTAAAGAAATTCAGTGTCAATGAAATCATATTTCCCGTCATAAGTTCTAATTAGTTTTTTAGAAATACTTGTGATGTTATACATGTATATCATATAGAAATCTTCACATTCCCATGTGAAATAACATTCCACAAAAGGGTATCTAAGTGGACATGTGTTCATCACATTCAATTTTAATATAATTGGAATGATTTCAATCAGATATAACTAGTTACTTGATACCAATCATCCCAAATTAACATTCATGGAATCATTCATACTACGATTTAACAAAAAATTTTATAATTATAAAGGGATAATTTTCACTAAATAATAAGGAATTGCCAGCGTATAATTCACTATTTTAAAAAAACTACTACTCAACCGTGTGGCACAACGGTTTTGATAAAAATTACATAACCAAATCACAAAAAATATCACATAATGTGAATGTAAACGATTACTTGAAATGGGAATAAAAAATGTAAGAATATATGGTAGTCATTAGTTTTATGAGATAATCATTAGTTTTATGAGATTTTAATTTCAAATATTAATTATTCACTATTTTTTATATGTTACTAGATTAACCTTCTAAAACCCATACGATTTCAAAGACATGAAAGAAATTTTTCACAAACTATTACTTTAGAAAATAAGAAAAGGTATATTGCACTAAATATGACCAATTATCTTTGGATAATTTATTGGTTTAAAACAAATATATCATATCATAATGTTGGAAAAAACATCTTCTTTTATTCAAAAACCATTTAAAAGGGTTAAAAGAAATACTTCACAAATTTTTTTCATGATATAAATTTTTTCTAGTCAACGAGATAATAAAATAAATTAAAAATATGATAAAAAATAATTATTTTTCCTTCACTAGTTATTTTTTAAATTTAAATTAACATTCATTTTCTTTTTGTAATTTATTCAAATTTTTTTAAGAATAAAATTGAAACCATCATGATTATTATGGATATAATCCCTCAAAATCCTTGAGGTCATTCATATATTTCTATGGTATCATTAAATTATCTCGAATTTTTACTATATTTATTTTCCCCCTGAAATTCATTTTTTTATATTTTCAAATTAACCCAATTTGATGTTGAGTGTGAACTAACTATAAATTAAAAAAGCAGACAATATATATCATGGAATAATTAAACAATGGCCTATATTTAGGATTTCAAATTCAAAACTAACATTTTTTAACCTCCATTGCCCCACCATCCACCTAAAATTAACCTTCCCAAATTTTAAATAATAAATAAAATTAAAAGAAAAATGAACCATCAAACCATATCCATTAACCAACCACGTAACAAATTTATAATATGAACCTAACACTCTATCGTAGTAATTGTCACCTATAATGGTAGCGAGAGAATATTTAAAAATTACTTGAATTCACAAAAAGAAATCCAATCGAGAAATAATGGACATGAATCGAAATATGTTTGCACCTCTAGGAATGTCATCATATGGTCAAATAACACCTCCTAAAACCACGTTAATAACAATCACAAAAAACAAACTTGGAAGGGGGGATTATAACGTGAATTTAAGGAATATTTGAGTAGATGAAGGTCAACAAAGAATATCTCACCTTTATAGGATCCTCATACATTCTATAGTTCCACTATAAATAAAATGGAGACAACCATCATCAACAAAAAAATCATTCATATCCATGACTAGGAATACGATTTTTCCTCTTCTAGCATCATAAAAAAACCTGCCACCACCAGAAAAGATAAAACAACCATCTCAATGCATAATATTCAATCTAAAAGACCATAATTGGACCAATTATTCCCAAATATAATGATTAAGAAAAATTAGAAAACACAAAAGCACCATATAAACGACAATCTATTCCACTATTTTCACTATCGATGAATAACGCACCAAATCATAAATGAATCTATCAATCAGGATATGAACAAGAAAAAAAACTATTTCAAAATATCTAAAATTTCATCACCAATTGATCACATCATCATTAGGGATGATGAAAATAATCAAAAAAATCAAGAGGAACTAGGGGAAACCAAGACCAAGACACTATAGGACTAACCAGCTACATGAAAAAGGATACCTGAGGCCAAATACCATTGAATATAAAACCACAATATCACCATCAGAATACAACTAGAAAATATATAATTAGAATAAAATAATAATTAATAAAACCATAAGGACCTAGTAGTACCAACATTGGTCTTGATTCTAGTAATATCGGGGAATGATCAAAATAAATATCCCAAAACAACCACAAAATACATTTTATTAGACCAAAATGAAGCTTTATTTTATAGACATCAAAACAAAACAAGATATTGAATTGGAAAAAAGTCATGGAACATATCCACAACCATGTAGATAACTGAAGAACCTAGACACTAACCTCCCCAAAACCAAGAAAATATAACCAACAGCAGAAACTAGCACATCCATATCCATCGTGACCATTGAGAACATGGAAAAATGGGTTTTACATGTGGTATTTGGTCTGAATTGAAGTTTTGTTTCAAATTCATAGTCCAAAAAATTATTCATAAGATAGAAGAAGATAGGGGAGATCCCATGAGGATGGATGAAGAATTATTGGGCATTAGGTCAGCATAAGAGGACCTCACCATCGAATTGGAGTGTTGGAATTCCTACAAGTGGGTGAAGCTATGAGAGACAGTGAATAGTTAGGAGTTGTCTTCCACCCTAGTTTTATGGATTTTCAATTATTTGAAAACATTAATTCACTCAGATGGTAATATTTAATCTAAGAATTAATCTCCTAGATCACATAATTTCTAATCAAGTCGGGTAGGATGATTTCCAAATTGTACTTAATTATGACATCATTCAACAAGTAGGAAAATAAATTTTCATCCATTGTATATTTTATGCAAATATAATATATTCCATAAAAAATTTATAAAATTCCTACACACTAATACTTCAATTTTGTTTCATATCAACAATTAATAATTTAAATTACATGTCAATATCATTTCATGTGTACGTGTGTATAGATGTTAATATTCAAATGATAATATTGGATTATTTTTACACATTCATAAAGGAAAATTTTAAATTTGAATGAAAATAATACAAATATTATATAAAATATGCATATCAAAAATTATTTGGAACAATTACACGATATTCCCAATCTAACACATCATTGGGATGATTAAAATTTGGATATAACCAATAAAATTTCATCCATGTTAAACCATATATATGTATAATTATTTTATAATTATCCATATTACATTAATCTTCATTCCATCTCATATTTCATTCCATTTATTCAATCATAATAATTATTTTTTATGATGGAATTAGAGGAATTTTCCATATAAATTTCACTGTTATGTTGGATTAAGGTCTATGTTTATTTTTTTTCCATCATGATGTATCAAATTATTTTCATATAGCCAAATCTAAATTTTTCATCCAGAAATGAAAATTTTATATTGGGAAGAGATATACAATAATAGATGTAAATTCAAAATTTTCGACCAAATTTGATTCCATATAATAATTTTCTAGAATACATGCATCATCGGAGAGTAATTCCGTAAAAAATATAAGGATATATTTCACCATAATAGCGTTAAATCCATACATATTGTTCCCAGAAAATAATCGCCTTAAAACTCATGTTTTATCACTTTTTGACATTCCTTGTATATTGGGGTATTCATATTTAAATTATATTTCAAACATTCTCATTATCATCATTTTGATCAATATATAAATTTTTTTCCCAGTATTAATCTGCTATTACAATGGAATCTATTATGTAATAGATTGAAAAATTTATAGAAACTAATTTGAAATAATATTTCCCCTAATGGTCATTTTATTTTATTCAATTACAGTCTATATTTAGATTTTTTATCCATTTTGATACCACATATGTTATCTTCATGGAATCCATTTATAGTGACATGATAACTCACATCCTCATAGGTTAACCATGGTAGTCCAACAAAAATAATTTCATGGGTTTCGAATCATTATACTAACTAATCATTATTGAATGAAAAATAATAAAGAATTTATTACTCCTTATAAAACTCATCAGTTATCTGATCAACATTGTAAATCGAACTTCAATCTATTTTGATATAAATTAACAGACAATAAATAAATAATCTTGAAATCTACTAAATATGATTTTTATTCTTTCATAAGATAAAAAATTATAATCAATAAAATGTTTATTGAAAAAATATAACAAATAAGCCCAATGAAAAGTGAATAAAAAACTAATATTTAAAATAAATTTATATAACGACTTCCTCGACCATAAAAAAGGGAGTAAAAGTAATATACACCTTATACGACATGAGCATGGGAAATCCCTGAAAAACCCCTAGCCTATTTCCATTAGCATAATGTTTTTTTATTCATGTATAGTAATCATTCATAGAAGTTGAAATAATTATTATAATTTATCAAATTAAAAACTATTATATTTAACGTCAAATATTTTTATGATCAATGTTAAATATTTATATATCTAATATTAAATGTGTCCATGTTTATGAATATTAAGTTTAGTAATTTTATGTTTTATATAGTTTCATTTAGTCTCTCTAATGATATTGATCATGCCCCATATTTTTTTTAAATGGAATTTTGTTTATTAAAAAAAAGTTACAAACATTGAAATCATGCACCTCTTTTTACATATGTTTACATCAATTGATTCTATATAAAATTGAATACCAATAATTTCTTCTTTTGTATTATCATATTAGTCCAATAAATTTTTTCATATTATAATCCTTACATTCAACCCTTTATTCATTATATATTTTAATATTTTAATATTTTAGTTAACATTTTATTTATTAAAAACTTGTACTTATTAATTCACTATTTTTAAAAAAGTAATAGTATATGTTCATCAATGTTGATTTTTCAAAAAATGTTAAAACATCACATTTTTATTTTAATGTATTATTTATAAGATTTCTTTAATTTTTTTACACATATTATTACAATGAACTAGATGTGTAATACTCATATGAACACAACAATAGTGTGACTAATAAAACAAAAACAATAAAAACATTAATAATAATAATAAATATAAATCATATAAATTTCAAAATATATTATTTCCATAAATATTTATTTTGACCCCCAAAACTATTTAGTAAATGATGTCAACCTATCCACAAGAATATACAATATACCAATAATTATGTGGTGACAATATAGAAACTACAAAATAACCACAAATTAATCTTGCTACCCTATTTAGAGTACCCAAAAAATAAATATGGAAAACATAACCAATGTAAAAAAGAACTTAATAATACAAAAACATATGATATTTATTTAGGTATAAATATAATTAAATGAGAATAATTATTTATTATGACTAATTTGGTAGATGGTATGATCCAAGAGATAGAAGAAAATTACAGGAGACTTTAAAGAAATTTGGGATAATGCGAAAATACACACATGAAAATGAATTAAGAGGATATTTTTTGAGTATTGGAATGATTAGGTTTCATAGAAGGACTATGGTTCTAATAATATAATCAAGTGTAGTCCCAATTACAGAAGTAACAATGTTCTACTGACGAATATCATGGAGGAGTGAACATGTGACGAAGAGGATTGAGTACGTATTGTTAAATGATCGATATATTGGAGTGAGAACATGATTAAGGTGATGGGGGATATATCAGGTGGTGAGGGTTATAGAGGATGTAATTAGGTATATTTAAGAAAAAATATGAACAAGAATTTGAGTAAAAGGATAATTGAGAAGAGAAATAGGTCAGAGTGGGTTTTTTATTGGACCCAATTACCATAGTAAATAAATCTAGTGGGAATAAGACATGTATATACACTATTATTTTTGAGAAATGCCTATATAAAAAATCATGACCACATATATCCATTGGTGACATTTCCTTATGGGTATAGTCCAAAAGATATCCACATGCACTTCAGACCATGCTTATATAAAAAATCATCACCACATATAGTCTTTGGAAAAATTTCCCATATCTATAGGCCAACATATAGACATGGGAATCTAATTAATGTGGATAAATCTCGATATATAGCCACTAAAAATATTAACTATGTATATTTATCTAGAGTTATATATGGTTTTTGTAGTTGTTGTTGTTGATCCCTTGATATATTGGTCTCAATGAGAGTCTTTAATTTCTGGGGATGTTATCTTATCAAAAAATATCTTAGAAAACCTATTTCATGTGGATGATGTATTACATTAATCAATTTGAGGTATTAAATACTAAATGCATCCCATTTATAATTCTTATATTCTTTACAATTGGTTCATGATATCTCCTATGAGGTACACCAGTTGGATATCTATGATCATAGATATAATGTACTACAGAAAAATACCACCCATATTTCCAATGTTCTATTGTTAAATAATATGTTTTATGTTGGTAAATGGGGTCCAAATGATGTTATGATATGAAATTGCATTCATTTGTTTTCATGAGAGTGTACATATATTGAGGGTGAAATACTTTTGTGAGAGGGAGAATTTAAAACACAAATTTTTTAGTGTCAATTTCCACTAAAACAAAACATGTATGTTTTATAGCTTGTATTACATTAAAAATTTAACTAAACTAAAGAAATTATTTTTTAATTAATGTTTAAAATCACAATACCATGTTAAATACAATATTTTATTACTAAATGAAATATAGTTAAGAATATTTCAATGAATATAGAACTATATGAAAAAAAGTTAATACAAGGTTGATATTCTCATCAGCATGATTTTCTAGGATGATGACACTTAAAATGATAATTATGAAAAGAATAAAATTCATTAAAAATTTGATAAAGATAATCACAAAATAAATGTGTAAATTATATGACTTATTTCAGTGAAGTATGTAGAATTATATATAGAAATGTAATATGACTATTTTTTATATGAAAATTTTCCAGGTTGCTATTGGTAAATGAAAATTGGATATATTTAGGTTGAGTATACATATATCAAATAAGTATGTTAATTATAATATATTAACAATTTATATGTTTGAAATTTTATAAAAATATTATGTTTGGTATTTTATTAAATTAAAATACACAACTAATTTGTGAAAATATTTTTTATTTTAAAGCTATGAAATTTTCATTATTATAAAATTATATACTTTTAAGAAATGATTTAAATTGGAAATATTTATTAAATAATTTTTTCGTAATTTTTTTATATAGTAAATAATATCGTTAATTGAATCAATTTTAATAAATTTTTTTATTATTAAATGATATACTATTAGAGAATTATTTTTCTATTTATTAAATTTAAAATTAATTAAGTAGTTATAAATAATGGTTATATTAAATTAATTATTTATATTATTAAATTAATAAATTTTATTCAATGTAATAAATATTGTTGGTCATGGAATTAGGAAACATCCATTTCCATACTTAAAAATACTGTTTAAAAAAAATTTAAGAATTTTTTATTTAAATTTTTAAAAACATTATAAATTAGGGTTTAATAGGATTTAATGTTTATATTTCTAAACATGTTTTATAAAACATGAAATTATTAATAATT
Organism: Viscum album; assembly: GCA_963277665.1. Lineage (NCBI taxonomy): Eukaryota > Viridiplantae > Streptophyta > Magnoliopsida > Santalales > Viscaceae > Viscum > Viscum album. The sequence continues at coordinate 352,355,448 of OY728140.1, forward strand.
TATTTAATAATAATTTGAAAACATAATGTTTAAAATAACAATTTTCTATAAAAAATATTATATATATATATTCGATTTTCTATAAAATTACTATTGATCGTACCTAATACTAGAATGATATTAAATTGTGTTGGAATCTGGATTCGTAGGATGAAAATTTGGTAATAAGGTTAATGTTATATATTTAGTAAAAAAAATATTCACTATGGTAAATAACTAACAAGGGTATCAATATTTAAATGAGCTAAAATGAAATTAATTTGATTTGTAATGATATAATAGATATAAAAAATTTAAAGTATATATTATATGTTCTATGATTAAATATTATAACTACAAAAAAACATTACATTCAATACTCAACTAACTCCCTTGTGATTATACTTTTACCTCATGTTTCTAAGGAAATATTCCTCATTTTCACCTATAAAAGGATATCTGCACCACCACTTGGAAAATTGAATTATCTATTTTTTTCTCTATAATAATGACTAAAATTCAATATCATAAATTTATCTTCCATTTTATGTAGACTTTGGTAAAAATATGTAAGACTAAGTCCTTTATTTCTTCTAAAAATATTGTGAGGATTGATTCTTTCAATGTAAAAAATTCTTATTCATTTCATTCAATTGATTTAACACATCTAAACATGCTACATATAATTCTATACTCTAATAATGTAACATTAACATCATTATTAATCTATAAAAATTGATATTATCATAATATAAATCAATGTTCTAACACATTAATTAGTTACAACATCTTCTTCATTATGTTGGCCTTCCTAGCTTCCTGAATGATGACATAATGTTACTATCATGAATTTTTATGGGAATATAAATTCTTAAAACATATTAAAATTGTGATGAATTTTATATAGGATTTCAACGATTTTATTTTAATGTATATGTACTTATTTTATTTGATAAAAATAAAAATCCTCCTATTGATTACGAAGTGGTAACCGATTATATTTTTAATGATAATTGAAACACTTTAAAAATAAATCCATTAAATAACCATTTCATTTTACAAATAAATCATACACAATTATATAATCTATTTTTCTATTTTAAGAATGATTAATGCTGGAGTTTGGACCATAACTTCCCTATCATTTTTAGTAATGAAAAATCAAGACAAATAACACACATATATTTATTTTATCAAAGAATGATTAATAAATGAGTAATAATAAACTATAAAATAATATTATAACATAAAATTATATTAATATTTATCTGGTATAGATTAATAATAAGATATGTTTACAATATTGAATTTTAGTTCCCATCCATAAAAGTAAGAAATAAAGGTAAAGTTTTTCATCCCAATATTCATACATTAAGTCATATATATTTTTATAAAAATTCTTTCACTTTTATGATTTTTATAATAAATTATTTAATATTATCATCATAATATAATTTAAAGTGATTTAATTTATATCTCTATTTCATATTACTTTTTTAATTATCTTGATACATAAATTAGCAACACTATAAGGATTTTGTTTCCTTAATTCTAATTTCATTTATTCATTATATTTCCTTTGTGAATATGTTCTGCACAATTTTTATATTATGAAATTTCTATAATTATTATGTAATTTTCTCTTTTCTCGATGGAAATTATATTTTCATGTCAAAATATTATTTTTTTTATAAATATATTTCTTAAAAAAATATGAACTTTTTATGCTTAATTATCCTCTTTATTATTAGGCATTTCACTTCCATGAACATATTCATTCATTACAAAAATGGATTAAATTTTTATTTCAAAATATAAATATTCATTATCTTATATAACAATATTATTTTTCTATCAATTTTTAGAATTGAAAATTTATTATTATTTTTACAATTGACTAAATCCTTAACCAATAAAGACATTTCAAATGGATATTTCACTCTATCTGCATTGATTTTGTATCTTCAAATAAAAAGTTATTCTACATTAAAATTTCGGTCTTCTTAATTGTTTTCATTTGGATTCCTTTTAAAATTATTCTTTAAAATATATATTTTTATCATTTGATAATTATTTTTAATAGTGGATTGTAAATTATTTCTTATTACATTTGTTACATAAGTTTTATGAAAATACTTTTTCTAATTTTTCATTAATTTTCATCTCTATCAATAAAATATCAATCATGTATATATTTATATTTCAAATATTATCCTATAAATTCTATTATGTTATGTTTCTTCTTGGTGAATAATGTTTCTATACCAACTAAAATAATTCTTGAGTTATTCTTATAAGATACCACATAATATTTTATGTATCCCATTTTCAGGTAATGAGTTAACCAAGGAAAGTTGTGTTCTTAACTATGTGGTGAACACATATTTAGAGTTTAACATTATGTGACTGGTGGGTTCAACATCTCCCTAAAATAAATTGGGTAATGATTTATATATCATAATAATATTATAGTATGGCAGTATTAATGCTCATTCCACTATGTTATGGGATGTAGATAGTGACCGCGAATTCAATATGTAAAAAGATACAAGTAGTGATCACACATTCACTATGTTATGAAGGTCCTATTATAGAACATTCGTAAGTTCAATGATATTATATTCTTATTTTTAATCCATATCTCTATGTTAATAATACATTGATCATGATTTTTTCTTCGGATTTGACATTCCTATAAATTTTAAATGTTATTCATTAATTATGATCAATTTGTGGTTCCAATTTTTAATATTTTTTATTTTGTTATTCTAATATGACATTAGATTTACTTTTATGATTTAATGTTAATTTTTATGAGGTATTTATATAATATTACTCTTTTGTCACATATATATGATCTAACCCTATATGAATCGTTGATATGGTTTTATTTTACTTAGCCATTAACCTCAATCCAACTTATGTTTTAAATTTATTCTATAAATTATGTAGAGTATTATTTTTTAGGAATATATGTTTTGGTGGTAATCTCTTGGGTGATATTGATGATTTTTTATGTAACAAAATTGTTATATAGGAAATATCTAATGAAAATAATCATTTAATTATTCGATTATAATATCTGTGATGAGTAATGTATAATTTTTTTACATTCTATAAGATCAATGTATTGCATGCTCACACACTTTGAATGTACCCATTTAGATATATTTATTTATATTAATTCTCATATTTAATGCTACGAGACTTGGTTCCCCATATTAGTTTGAATTCCATTGTAATGATAGATATTCCTCTCATTAATATATCTTGACAATCCCCAAATCCAAATGAAATAAATAAAACCTTAGTGTGTTCACATGAATGGTACATATAAATAATATTTTTTATGTTATCCCTTGTAGAAAAAATCATAGGGTCTTCTTGAAGTAAGACATGTAATTGGATCTACTTAAATCCTATAAAAAAAATCTCCATCAAAACAGCATGCCTTTATCATCCAATATATGTAACATGTGTTTATATAAAATTTGATTCTATGAAAAAAGAATTTACCTACCATGGTCTATCCTCTTTTGTTCTAGGAACATTCCCTTCATTTATTGATGATGTTTTTTCCTTTATTCTAATATGGTAGTTTAGTAGATAGGGACGATACTATTCAAGTAAATCTATTTAAGTATGATTCTTTTGAATAATTAATATGTAGTTCCCATCTTATTATTTTATTTCCACACCTGGTGTAGTAAAAAACATAGATTTTCAGTAATAGGTTACTCTCTAATTTATAATTGCAATATCACATTCTTAATACCTAAATTACCCACATTGAATAAGTAATATTGTATAAATTCTATACATTTATCACTATAATAAAAACCATGGTATATCCCATCGAATTATACATCTCAAAATTATTTCTTATATATTAATATATCATGCATGTGATATAAGTGTCATGGAGTAATCCCTATTATGGAAAACCAATTCCAATCACTAAAACAAGATTTTATACCACAAAATGTTTCTTATATATTTTGAAAATTGTTTATTGAGATATGAAAATAATATTCTATGACTGAGAAAAGATGTATAATTGATTTCATTTAAGAGATATGTAACGATAACCTCATTGAATCTTGAATTAAGCATATATTGTGTGTGAAGAAAAACCATCATTTTGATGAAATTTAATCATTAAAAATATATAGGAGACTATGATTTAGGTATCAGGAATAAAGGAAAAAAATTTAGATATTCAATTATCAATGATAAATGGTATGTGGGTAACCTCACCATGCGACTCAAAGATGGTTCATTCCCTAGTGATGTAATCATTACTGTTCCCCTAATTACTAAACCCTTTTCCACATTACATTCATAATAAAAATCTAATTTTCATAGGGACTATGCAAGAGATATTGAAAATGACACCATTTTGAAATCTCGAATCATGAAATTTTTTTACCACATAAATATTTTTTTGGAATCTATCTCTAACGGGGATGAAATATAAAAATACTCTATGGTCCTGAATGTGGAAAGTTCACTTGGCTCTTATGGTATCTCTAGGTATTTATTATGTTGATACTTGGGACATTTTCCTTATATTTTTAATAGTGATTACGTATTATTATGTTAAATGTGGTGTGTTACCCGGGGAAACATTAACAACATCCACATTTCTTATATCTAAGGTGATACAACCACATGAATTTTAACAGAACTTATCAATAATAAAATTAAATTATTCCTAAAGAATAATTACAGAAAAAATAAAAAATAAAAATATATGATTTATTTTTGAGTTGGCTCCCATGGAAATACTATATATAATAGACAGAAGAAACATTCATGGTGCCTTATGTCTTGCATAGGAAATTTTGGAAGGCCATGAAATTAATGTTATTAATAATAATATCATTATGAATGTTCATGTAGAAAATGAATACGATATGATGGAATTGAATTGTATAATAAATGAATTGTGGTGTTATAGATGCTATGAGTTTTATTATGATACGATCTGTAGGTGGTATTTACCCATATAGTTCTCTAGTTCAATCATGGGAAGAATACCAATATTCAACTAATCCAACATAGGATAAAAGTAAGAATTCACTTTTTGACCAAGAATATATTCCCTAGCAAAATATACTCATAATAGAAACCTATATCATGAAACCAATACAAGTGAAGAGATCCAATCATGGGAGTGGTAAGGGACCTCATGTATTTACCACATGTTTTCAAGTGATATTTTTCTTTCTTAATGAAATATATAATTTTTCCAAATGTTTAGATGAAAATATATGAAATAATTAAATTTATAGTGGGGAGAATGAGATATCTATAAAAAACATTTACATCCCAACCTGATTATCCATTAGGTGTTCAAATTCTATAATAATGGGTTTTGGATTGATTAACAAGTCTTTTGACCTATGATATTTTGACGATCATATATCTACAATATTAATATGAATCAAACACATAAGTTATCTCATTTCAGATTATGAGATACATTACCAATTGAATAAAATCATCTCTTATCCTCTGTAGATAAGAATCCCCTCACTAATAGTATCATAAAATCATTCATATGTATATCATTTCTATCACACATGTCTTAAAAAATGTTATATTAGACTTTGATACTAACTTATAAATCTTCAATTGATATTTACTCATAGAGGCTCACAAATGTTAAGCTAGTTAGAAGTGGCTCTCAATATCATTTTATGAGGGTTAAATCATAATGAATAATCTTTATGATAATATACAACCCATGTAGGAAAAAATGGCATGTGATGTTCTCATTGCCCAGTACCCATGGGATATATATATCAGGAGAAAATATTTAAATAAAACTGATTCCGTACATAACATTAACTAATCATTATACCATATATAGAACAACCACATTGGATCACATTAAATCTTGATGGATAATTCTCCATGGATTTTTGGGGTGAGAGGGATATTATTCCGAAAATAATATAAGGTTTGTAGATTGTTTTATATATTATTTTCACTAAACACTCAGAAATATTTAAAGATAGAGAATAATCATCAATGATTCAAAAACAAAATAGTCAAAGAGAATCATATGGGGACATTTATAAAACCTAGGTTTAAGAATATGACGGTTGAGTCTTCGCCCATTCAAAATCTTCCCAATTTAATATGAAATATTATTAACAAATTAAGTATGATTATAAATGAATAAATAATCCTTAAGTGTATTTTCATGATTCTTCAATCCCCATATAGTTTATTATCCTAGTCTACTAGTATCAAATAATATACATACCCAATTTCAACACAATCAAAAATAAATACATTTACCCTCCCTTAAAATGTCTATATTGTAAATACCAAAAAATGTAGGGAGGAGTACCAATTTCCTGAAGGGACTTGATTCAATTGACTTGAGAAGCTATTTGGAGATATATGGATTTTAATTTCAATACTTAATCTTTTAATAAATTTATCATGTAATTCTTTCAGTACACTTACCAATCCTTCTGGGACAACTTTGTCTATGAAGTTGTATTTGTTTTCAATGGTTGTCAATGCTGGTCAAAATAAAGAATGAGCTCCAAAGTTAATTGATAAAGGTTGAAGTGATGATGCCTACATAATTGTCATGGATTTATATCCTTGGATTCCATAGTTGGGAAATTATCCATGATTGATCAAATCAGGCGATCATGGCACTAATCTAGATGTTAAATGAAATTGTATCATGTGTGATCCATTGTTTAAAACATTTAAGTTGCATACTTTCAAGGATGATTTTAGTTCATTGGAGATCATGTTGAAAAAAGAAATGGTTGAAGAAGATAGAGGAGGAATAGAAAGGTGTCCATTCATGGGATGGTTTCTATTTATTGTTGTCCATGCATTTGAGTTCATACTTAGTTTTCAACTAATTATTTTTATTGGAATTACTTAAAAAATTGTTCCAACCCATGAGATATATACTCATCCTCAACTCGAGGCACATGCGGGACCATAGGGTGGGAACAGGGCGTGCCCGCAGAACATAGTACACGGAGGTATCATGGAGAGGGGGGTAGAATTCTAAGCTGCTTTTGGGACGAGTTGATTGATAAAAATCACTGAACTAACATCTCTGTTTTGATGTGGAATGACATATTTAATGAGTAAAATTATCTCATCCATCCATTCAATCCTACACAAGATCTTTTTCGTATGCCTCATCTTGCGTCCCATGATCTAATCACCGTTATCCACCGCATTCATTCCTCGCATGATCATAACAGGTCCATATAATTTCCTCATGGTTATTGAACACCAAGAGACATTGTCTTCTACCTCTATCACTCCCTATATCTGATGCCACTCATTGTAAAAGAAGAAGAACCACGACCTGATCCCCAAGGATGAGAATCTTAACATCGTGATGCTTCGTTGGAGTGCACCAAAACCATGCATGCAATAAACGATCATCCCGCATATGAAAATATTGAATAATAATATTCTTCCGAGTGAAAAGAATTTGAAGTGGCCACAAGGATCCATGATAGAGTCACACACAAGATTCATGCACGACAATTGTGCACACATTCTTGACTCCATGCACGAAGATAAGAGCCTACATTGAAAAGGAAACACCCCCAAAGAATCTCGGATAATATAATACACATATTTGATGATTTAAAAATATGGATATCGCGAGAATTAAAAATGCGATCCCCATGGATTCTCGCTGGTATTTTTAATGTGGAAGAGGATCTCCCCTTGACTATAAAAGGAGGAGTCCGAGATGAGAAGTGTTGTTGATACTGCATACATGAGAGATTCTATTTTTTGTGAAATAGACCATCTCCCTGTGCACCATTTCATGCAGAGAATCCAAGAGTCCATCCATCTTTCTGCTCTGTGAAGTAGAGTTCCCTCAGGTGTTAGATAAGTGATTTTCACTCTCAAACCAATTCATGATGAACCGATACCCATGAAAACAAGATTCATTTTCCAAAACATCAATCGTGATTTGCGAAGGCAATTCCATTGTGAGCTAGTGATTAAGGCTATGCCTCACACTGAGCTTTACAAAGAGGCATATATGTGCAACTCATGAACAATGATCTTCCGCACATCCTCTGTGCGAATAACATAACCCGTGGACACCTTGGTTTTAGTAGGTGAAGAATAATTCCCTGAAGTTTTCCAGAATATAATCTATTGTTAATAGGGGTTCATATTTTGGTAAAGCATCATATCAGAAGAGACGGTTAGTGCACATGAATTAATGCACATACATTGATTGAAGGAGCCTGAGAGTGTGTTTGGTGGTTATTAGAAGAAGGTTTCACTAGATAATAGGTTTCACCCATTCAGCTGTCAAGAAAAAACATAAATATAAACCTAAACAAATACCTGAATCAAGTGCAAGTGAAAGAATAAAATAAAATAGGAGACTTTGTGTGTGTATTTAATGAACTACAACCATTCGGGTTTAAAGAAACCCATAAGGGAATTGGAATAGTAGTATGTGTGTGTGTGTTAAAATAACCATAACCATTTTGGATTTTAACAAAAGAAGACAAAGAGGAGAGTGAATAATTTCATTCATTCACATGAACACGTAATGTCACATAAATAAAGAACCAAAACAAGTCTGTGGACATGTGTAAAGAAGAATAAGAATAAAAATAAAAAAAGGCGGGGTTCGACATAAATGACACATGCATGATAACATGAATTCTTGAACAATAGAGATAAGAATTAATTCTAATTATTCATACTGATTTGATCCCCATTTCATGAACATTCACATTGGTTTATGTGATTATAGGAAAATAAAAAAGGGGAAGAGTTCATTTGGTTATTGTAATGAAGAAGAAGAATAATAATTCTATTGAAGTTGGTGTTGTACTAGAGAGAATAGAAATTAAGAAGGGATATTTTCTTGCCTACTTCTTTTCAAGTAATCATGTGAAGAGCAATAAATAAGATAAAGAGAAGAACCTACCTTTTGGTGAAGGTAGAAGACTATCCTAGATAAAAGTATAAGGAACCAGAATGCATAAGAGAATATCCTATATGTTTCTAGTTATAAGAGGATTATTTCCATTCCCCCTGAGTGTAGGGACTCACACTGGGATGATATTATATCCTTCCCTTTTCCAAGTGTAGGGAGCCACATTGACTACAAGATGGGTTCCTACTCAACCGTGGTAAAATCATATAAATTTATAGTGGATAATCGATGTACTGGACATCACCATACATAGAAAGTACTGGATATTCACATTTTGTACTGAACCTTGTAAAAATACCATGTGTATGTTTTTACTAGATTCTATTATTTCATGTGACAGGGAATAGAGAATAAGAGAATCAATAACCTAATAGGTTAGGAGGTATAGGGATAAAAAGATGTATTTTTCTTAAAATGTCCCCAAAACTAATTCAACAATCCCCCTCTAAGTGTTAGGTATATCCCAAACAAGTCCCCTTAAATTAGTATCATAGGGAGGTTCACCTCTGTTGGATTATCTATAGTGAATTTTTTTCCTGAAGTTCAGTTTCAGTGAAGAATCAGTTATCTCTGAGCAGAAGACCATATCTATGAAGACTCTGATGAATATGAATAACAAGGAGAAAGGAATGTAGAAGATGAATCCCCTCTTGTCCAAAGAAGAAGATTTATCAGCATTTCCATGCCTTGTGGGTAATGAAGACATACCATCTATGGAATAAAATGAGAAGGTGGATCAAGTTCATATAAAGAAGATCGATAACCTTCCTAGATCAAGTGATCAAGGGGATGAAGCCTTTGAAGAAACAATGAGGGAATTTGAAATACATTCAAAAAAATAGCTCAATAGATTTGAGGAGAAAGAGGTAGTCAATAAGACTCTAGAAGAGAAGATACAGTCACCTGAAAATGTGCTAAGGAAGAGAATTAATGTCAAGGGTTTATATTTTGAAAGAAATTTCGTAAAGATCAAAGAGCATGACCATTTGTTACAAAACAAAGTGAAGTTTCATGAAGATTAATTTGAAATATTAAATAAGGAATGTGAAGATAATATGATCATGATTGAATACCAGAATATCTTCCTCAATATGGAATGTCTAAAATAGGATGCTTAATTTTCCAATCATGAGAAGACACATATTGAGCCTTCAAAAAAAGGAGGTGAATGTTTATACTCATATTCAATGTTCATTTGAGAATTATAGCGGTGAAAGAACTCCCCCATGTGATAAGAAGATCATGACTTTACACAATGATCTATCACAAGCAGCTGAGAAAGTACATGTACCATCCATATCATCTTGTAGTAATGTTTCTAAAAAAGTTTCTAAAACATGTGAAGGTTTAAAGAAAAATTATAAACAAGTATGGATGAGTAATGGTGATGAGTTACATATCACCATGGATAGGGTGTATAAGAAGAAGAATTTGGAATACTATTCCCAATAAATAGCACAAAACATCAAGAAGAAGAATCAAAAACTGTTTACAGAAGATATCAAGAAGTCAAGGTTTTTTGGTCAATTTTGGTGCTGCAATATATTTGGGCATTATGCAATGGTTTTGTGGTACAATCCCTTAATTAAAAAATCACATAGAAATCATATATCAAGGGAGAGAAACCCAAAAATGCAGAAGAAACATCAACATATCCATAAGAATTTGTTTATTGCGAATAGATTTGGAATGCTTGATAACATATGTTATGTATGTAATGGGTGTGGTCACATGGTTGGTATATGTTCGTATCAACATGTATCCAAATATTATAAGGGAAAAGATCACAAAATATGCTGAAGAAAGAGGAAGTATCCTTGGGAAGAAATCAGAATAATGTTGTAAAAAAAATTCTCCCAGGAAGATTCCAAGCAGGACAATTGAAAAGACCTTTAATTCTAAATACATGAAGGTGAAGGGTGGTGCATCCAAACGAACTAAGAAGGATTTCACTCAAAAAATCCATGTAGAAGATCAAATATTGGTTTCTCAAAACCTAATGATGTATTAGTTATCTGGCCATAGTATTTTAAATGAATGAGGGAAACGGAAGATGTAGAGACTAAGGATACTGCAAAAAGAAATAAATAAGATTCTACCTGAAGATAAAAATGTTTTTTTTGTGTGATGTGGAACAAGTTTGATAATATTGTTAGAAAGTGATATGAATTTATTCGCTCCCAATAATATTTCCTCAAAAATATGAAAGGTTCACCAAGTGATTCTAGTGATTTGAATGTTATTAAAGAATGAAGGTTCACACACAATGAGATCGAAGAAATATTGAGGTCCACACAATCACAGCTAGCATTGAAGATGAGTTGTGAATCTCTAATGAATAGAGAATCTGGGTTGAGAAAATCATCTCAACATTTTTTTCACATTGATGAAGCAAGGATGATCCACCTTATTCCCATAAATCATTGTGTATTGTATTTTTTTTACAATACAGGGAATAAATGTTGATGAAATCTCTTAGGGGGATAACATGAGAATCAATCTTGAGAAGTGTTCCATTAATGGGGAGAAAATATAAAGAAGAATCCAGAGTTATTATTTCAACAAGTACCAACTTTAGTCTGTATCACATTCAATTACACTGAACATTTCCTGAAGACCATGTCATTTGAAAATATATGTCATTTCTGAATCTCTCAGCATTGGTACCAAAAATAAAGATCTTTTCCCAAAGGGGAGTAACTAAATTAATAAGTAACATAAGATGAATGGTAGTTCCCCGCGGTCACTTATCCAACCCATTTCACATGAATGTTTTTTACCCATTGTTTGAATTTAGTGAAGGAGTTTCGGGTTTATTATTTCGTATAACATACAATATCTTTATCCTGGAATGATCATGAATTACACATGAAGATAATTACCTGAGTACCCCTCTCATAAGTTTTCATATTTGTGGGTAATTGGAGGATGTTTTGTCTAAATCAAATCCTATTGTTTCTACACTGAGCATTGCTCATGTAGAAATAGAGTGAAATGATTGATGGCACATTTATTAAGTATAAATTGATATGCCTTTCCCATAAACTTTTTATTTCATGTTAATAAGGGTGAGTGAATGGGAAATTAAATTTTAATGGAGAGAATGAAGTGAAGGGGAGAGAGAAGAAAATCATCGACACATTCATTTGAGATATCCTTATGGAATTGAAAAAAATACAAAGGGGAGATTCTTGGGACCACATTGTGTATGAATTTGTTTTTGATGTCAATAGTTGTCAATGCTGGTCAAAATGAAGAAGGATATCCAATGTTAATGGAGAATGGTTAAAGTGATGATTCCTGGAGAATTTTTATGGATTCATAGAATTGGATGCCATGGTTGGGTAATTATCCACAATTGATCAAATCAGACAATTGATAAATTGATCTTGAAGTTCAATGAACATTTATCATGCGTGATAAATTGTTTAAAACATTGATGTTCCATTCTTTTAAGGATGATTAAAATTAATTTGAATTCATGTTCCGAAAATAAGTAGTTAAAGAAGATGATAAGAGGAAGAGAAAGGTGGCCATGAGTGGTTTGGTTTGTGTATAAAAATGGGCACGCATTTGATTGAACATATAGTTTTATACTATGTATTTTTATTGGATTTACTTAAATAATGGTGTCAACCCATGAGCTAGCAACCCAGCCTCAACCCGAGGCATATGCGTAACCACAGGGGTTGACTGTACCCAAGGGGAATCTAGGAAGAGCCATCCCAAGAGCAGTATAGTGCATGCATAGCACGCCCATAGAGCACGCGCCCCCGTGAATGGTGACACAATGGTAATGAGGAATCGGGTGGGTGCAGAGAACACCCACAAAACACGGTACATGGTTGTCCCGTGGAGAGGGGAGGAGAATTCTAATCTGATGTTGGGATGAGTTTATTGATAAACTATGCTTAACCCATGTCTTCATTTCAATTTTGAATACATTTATATTTAGAGAAACGGTCTCTGTCATCCATCCAATCCCGCTTAAGATGTTGGTCGCATGACTCATCTGGCATCCCATGATCTAAACACTATCATCCACTGCATTTGCACCTCACATGATCAAACGAGGGCCGCCCAATTTAACTGTGGCTTCTGAACCCCCCCGACACCTTCATCTTCCTCCTCTAGACCTCGCCATCATTGTCACACTCATTGGATAAGTAGAAGAACCACTATCAGATCAACATGGATGGTCATATTGACATCATGAATTTTATTTGGAGTGTAGTAATTCCATGCATGTAATAAAAGATGATCATGTATGGGAAAATATTAATGAATAAGATTCAACTGAGGAAAACTATGATTCCATATCCATGAGGACCCATGTGGGAGTCATACACAATATTCGTCCATGAGAATCTTGCAAGCGTTCTTGACTACATGGATGATGATATGAGCATTTTTTGAAAAGGAAGCCCCTTGAGGATCTTGGCTAATCTAATATTTGGATTTGAATATTTTCAAAATCATGATATTAGGGGATTTAAAAATGTGATCCCCACACAAATTGTGGACGAGGAAGAGGAGATCCCCTTGTCTATAAATGTAGTAGTCTAAGATGAGAAGTGTTGCTACTCCCACATACCCAAGAGATTGTGTTTAAAAAAAACATAGAATCTCCCTATAATTCATTTCACGAGGAGCATCCAGGAGTCCCGCTAGCTTTCTGATCTGCGAAGTAGAGTTCCCTCAAATGTTTGATAAGTTATTTTAACTATCAAACCACTTCGCAAAGAACCGGTTCCTATGAGAATATTATTGGTTTTCGATAACCTTTATTTTTATTTTAGAAGGATGCACATCATGAGCCAATGATTGAGCCTCTATCTCTCACTGAGATTTGTGAAGAGATAGATTTGTGCACCTCATGCACAATGAAGAACCGTTCACCCTATGGATGAAGAACATGACCCATAGACACCCTTGTTTATCGAGGAGAAGAATAATTCCCTCATTTTTTCATGTTCATAATCTACAGTTTATAGGGGTTAAATTTTTGGTGGAGGAGGATATTGGAAGAGAATGTAAGTACACATTCATGCACGTACAAGAATTTATTGAAGGAGCCTTAGGTCGTGTTTGGTGGTGGTAAGAAGAATTTCACACAAGATAATATGTTTCACCAATTCAGGTTCGATGAAACACACACACATTTATATATATACCCAAAAAACTCCATAATAAAATGCATGATAATGAAGAAAATAAAAGAGGAGGCCATGTGTATGTTCGTAAATAACTACACCTATTCGGGTTTAAAAAAACATAGAAGATAAAGAGAAGATGAGGTCATGTGTGTGTGTGTGTTCAAGGAACCATACCCATTAGGGTTTTTCATACAAGAAGAAGAATAGGTGACTGCATGCAATATTTCATGCACATGAAAACGTGAAGTCACTTAAATAAAGAACCAAAAAAAGTGTGTGAATGAGTTTAAATAGGAATAAAAAAAATGAAAAAATGTGGGTTCATCCTAAATGAGACTTGAATGATCACATGCATTAATGAAAAAGAAAGAGAAGAATTAATATTGATGATTCCTAGGGAGATAATCCTCAATTAATGAATAGTCACATTGGTGTATGTTATTATATCCAAATAAATAAGATGAATATTGAAATTGGTTATTGAACTGATGACGAAGAATAAGTCTAGGGAAGTTGGTTTTTCACTAGAGAAGAATAGAAAGAAATAAGGGATAATTGCTATCATGATAATTTTCATGTAATAAACTGAAGAGAAATAATGAATATCAAGAGAAGAACCTACCTTGTGAAGAAGGAATAAGATTATCTTAGATGGAAGTATATTGAACTTGAATGTGTAAGGGAATATCCTACTTGTTGCAAGTTGGAAGAAAATTTTATCCCTTCCCCCTATTAGTGTAACGACTCAAACTGGGAATGGATTATCTCCTTCCCTCCTCCAAGTTTAGGTAACCCCACTAAATAGAAGATAATTTTCATAGTCAACCATTGTAAAATCATATCACTTTATAGTGAAGAATCCATCTACTAGTCATCACCATACATGGAAAGTAATAGCTACTCATATTGAGTAGTGAACCTTGTAAAAACATATTGTGCATGTTTTTACTACATTCTGTTATTGCGTGAAAAATTGAAAATAGAATAAGAGAATGATGATCCTAATAGGCCAGGAGGTACATGGATAAAAATTTGGAATTGGCTTAAAAATTCCCCAACATTGATTCACCCCCCTCTTAGTGTTACGTATATCCCAAACTGGTCCGCATAAAATCCTCCCCTAATAGATTACAAAAATTTATATCTTTTATTTCATAATATTGGACACTATGGGGTTTTAATAAAAATTGTAAGCATGATAGGATGAACATCAGTATATGAGGTTTAAATATAAAGGCCATACCAATGATTAAAAAAATAATCATGATAGTATATAGATATAAATCAATCCTACTCATGAAACATTCAATGAATCATCCCAACCCCATCAATGATGTTAATAATTGAAGGAAATAAACATTTAATTTATAAGAGACACATATTTAGTGGTTTGAATTTTAAAACTAATGATACTCGTATAAATAGAACCACATGTGGTTAAGGAATCATTAATTATTTTGAGGGATTATTGCTTTAGTCCAAATATATTCAGAATGGAAATGAGAACCTTGTCATCATGGAGGAAAGGGAACTGCACAATTGGATCACCCTTTCTTAATACCTCAACATGTCCTTAATGATCATAAAAAATGACTTAGAAATGGTTATCAAATTTATTATCAAGAATACCAAGAAATAGTGGTCTATTATACACATTTTTAGGGAATACAAGAGGACAATAATTTAGGTGGGGGTGATCAAACACACATTACAAGAGGTAGATAATGTGGTAAACAAATTAATCCTGAGAGACCTAAAAGATGACATTAAATTATTTTCTACTCATGGATCACTATTATATAGATTACAGAAACATTTTCAGTGTCAATACACTCTTGGTATTAACCACTAAAAACCTCCATTAATGTTGAAATTATTCTTCATTCCTCTATTTCTATTAAAAACATTCATTTGTGACTATGAATGAGTAATTCTAAAGGGATAGATTAGAGTAGAATCATGTCATGTTATAAAGAATATAAATTGATGTTTGATATGTTTTACTAAAATAATTTTATACGAAATAGTCCATAAATTAAACAAATTCATATAGCCTAATGGTGGTATTAAAAATGTGAAATTTACAATGTTATCTATGAGTTTTTCTAGTCCAAAAATTAGTCTAGGATATAATGATATACCTATTTTTTTCATATGAGATTGTTATTTTAAAATTTTTTTATGTAACATGATCCAAAATTATTAATATATTCTCTAATAACATATATTCTAAATGTTTCCAACGATGTTTTGAAAATATTGTGGCAAATGCATTTACACATATCATAGAAGTTTCAACATTAGAAAATAAATTATAATGTAATTTAAAATTTTTACACCTTTAATACTTTTTTTGAATATTTAGATTCTAGTATGGTCAAGAGAATGGTTTAATTTCCCATTTTAATTTCAAATATAATTTAAATAAATGTCAATCAAAAAATTAAATCCATGTGCAGTAGAATAATTCCTCACAAAAAAATGAATAATTTCCAAATTAATTTTAATAAATAAGGATCATATATATACTCTTCACTTTAATATACTATATCAGAGAAATGGTATTCACTAGAACATGAAGTTTATATGATAGTCGCCACATAAGTTAATACATTCATTTTCCTGTACAATAAAACCCACACAAAGACTACTATTTAGAGTGTAGGCATAACAAATATAGAAGTTCCCTATTATAGTGAATTTTTTTAAATGAACCACATATGGAGGATTAACTAAGAGGTCATTATTTTGTGAGGGAAAAAATAAACTATATACAAATTTTATTTAGGTCGAATGATAAATAGTTACTAATAAAATAAATAGAAGTAATTGATAAAAACTTGGACAGATTTTACTTTTCAATAATGTGAGAAATGTGTTCCAAGACAATGAAATATTCAATTTAAATTTTAGAAGGATCAAAATTGTGTTCATAATGACAAAAACTTATATCATTTGAATAATGTTTTTATTTATAATACAAATCTTTAATAGTCTATTGAAAATTTCTCAAATTATTCATCAATGATCAGATAAATTATTAACTTGGAGATTCAAATGTAATAAAATTGATCATTATTTAGAATATATAAAATATTTTAATTTTTAAATGACCATGATATGTAAAACATTTAATTAAAATTAATAGAAAACCAATCATATCACACTTTTTAAAATAATACATAATAATTTATACTTTTTGAGATTTCAATATGTAATACCTATAATACAATATATTTTGAATAATGAATTTTTCATTTAAATAAATTACAAAGGACTAAAATAACTAAGAAAATATTTGACTTTAGTGAAATTTATTTAAAATAAGATACAAATCTAGGCTTGGATACAATAAAAATTCATTAAACATGTATAAAAATATTAAATAGAAAATTATGCTAGTATAATCCATTTGTAATAATAGAAGATATGAGGTATAAACCTTAAAACATCGCAATAATCCATACTAGTTTTCCCTTCCATGAGTTCGATCCATCCAATGAGAACAGTATCAAGAACACATATTAAGGGGAAAAAAATAAAATTCCTAGAAGAAATAGATTTATAATCACATGTTGTCATGTTCTTTTTAAAATACCGTCTAATTATAGTATTAATAGAAAAACATAATTTGGAAATTGGATGTAGATATTATGGTTTTCAAGTGGAATAAAATTGTTAGTGATGTTGAAATAAAAATAAAACCATTGAATATATTTAAATAATACCTACTTATGTGGTTTAATTTGGAAAAAATTGTAAATTATTTAAATAATATGTAATGTATGAAATCAATGAAAGTTATATTGAGAATTTAAGTAATCATGGAGACTAAAAATATAATATATTATTCTAAATAAGTATATGAGTAATTAATTTTATCATCAAATGTTGTTTTTGGAAAAATATTCTAGGCATAAGAAAAAAATTCAGGCCATTATATGTGGTTGGATAGTTCAACCCCCAAGGGAAGACATTGGGCTTTCTCAACTAATGAGTGAACTGGCCAAGACCACCTAGGTATGTGGGGAACCTCACTAAGGCTCCTCATAGTGTTGTAAAATATCCTCCAAGGGCCTATGTATAAGGACCCTATGGTTGAAATTGATATAATAGGATGTAACCCACATGTTCAATATTTAGTGAACCATGTTTCACCTAGGAAATAGTGTTTTTGCTTATAAGGGAGTACGAATCATTGTTTTGTTTCAATGTGACATCAAAAATTTAGTCTGGTTAAATAAATGATATTGGATCAAAACTCCTCCACCGTTCGATCATCCTAATCACATTCCTCCCCACATTGACTTCTCTATGATATGACATAGATGATATCCTTTTTGTATGAATGGATTCTCAAATACTCCTTACCATAATCCATCTCTATCGATCTCCCATTATGAGTTATATTCCACATTCCCTTATAGTGAAAAAATCAATAAATCATGTCATATGTATAGTGTACTACACACTATTTCTTCTATTTCGTGATGGTAAGCCACATTATCAGAATTGAATTGCAGGATCATGCCTAAAATGTTCGTCATCCACCAATAGCATTTCTTACTTATTGATGAAGCTTTTCCAGTATATGTAAAAAACATAGATATAGTTTAAATCAGGTTCTCTATTTTTTTTAAAAAAATTTGTCCAAATTTTGAAAAAACCATCAATTCTTCCTTTTAGTATTTCATGATGAAATGTTATAAAACACCTTAGTATAGGATATTATTTTCCAAAACACCCCTTCAAATCCCAACATCCATATAAATCTCATATATCTCTTTAAAATAGGTATTTAAACCTAAATATAATAATCATTGTGCATAAAGAGATACCACCATTGTACTGTCTTTATGAGAAGAAGCCTTCCCCTTGCTTCCTCCTCTCTTACCCACTGATTCAAACATACTATAGAGAGGAGGCCACACTAATATCTCTTGGATTGTGCACCCATATAGGTAGATGTTGGATGCCTTCCATTTTTGTTTCTAATAGTCATAGTAAGGGTACTTCTTTTTTTAAAATATTTAATATAAATTAATTTAAAATTCCATTTTTACAAGTGTATATGTGTATATATATAATATTTTCAATCTCATATTTTTCAAGAATATACTAAATTCATGTATTGTTTTAGTGTTCTTCAATCAAATAGCTTATTTATAATTTATATCCCCATTAATGGGCATTTTATTTTTTAAAATAATTATATATGAATGTAATTATATTTTTGTTTATGATTTTCATAGATATTTAAGTATCATTTTTTATACTCTATGATTATTTAATGCAAAATAATATGATTATTTTTTGGGAGTATTATATATTTTTACAAGTAATATATACTTATAATAATTATTCAATGTTCAAGATCATTTACCTTTTAATTTAAAGTTCATAATTGAGTACATTTGTACATATACGTTTTTTCGGCTTATGTTTCTAAAATCATATATTCATGTACTTATTATTATGGATGTAATTTCAATATAAACATAATTATGTATTTTGATACTTATGATGTATGTATATAAATATACATACATATATATACATATATATGTGTGTGTATTTGGATATTATTCCATGATTTTAGTCAAAAAGAAATTCATTTAAAGTTATGAATCTTACTCAATTTGATTTTTTTCAAGTAGAAAAATGATGATATGATAAATTGAAAAAAAATTACATTTATAATTTTTTGTGTATTTTAAAAATAAAATTTAATTATTTTATGAAATAAAACATACATGGCTATACCGTTAAAATTATTATTTTATGTGAATATTATTCCACAATTACTATTATTTTATGTGAACAATTAATACCATCACAATAGTGTTCTATGTAGAAAAGTATATTATCAAAACATTAAACTAATTAAATGTGTATTTATTATCATCATCTAAGGATGAATATTAAAATAAAAAGGTTTAAAAAATCATAAAATTTATCTTATATGGTTATGAAAGAAATTTAAATACATGGTTATTAATTATTCTTTTTGATAAAGTATATGCAAAGTGTAAATAAAGTGTTATTTTTTATACAAAACTTAACAAGTGATTTCCTGAGATATTTCATATATATATATAAATATTAGCGTGTATATTTTTTTAATGGATTGACGTGTTATTAAAGAAAAAAATACAGTGAAAAATTTATGTATATGAAGGAAACCTCAAAATGTTTTTATAAAAAAACATCCAGTTGAAAACTGTATAAATGAAATGGGAGTGGGGAGTGAACCCATTCCAAAGTATTGTGGGTAGGCCAAGAAAACCTTCAATGTTTAAAGTGGACCCATTTTTTTGTTTTTAAAATCATGAATAATATTCATTAAAAAATCACTTAATTATTTTAAATCAATTTAGAAATTATAAGTATTGTAAAAAAGAGTACTATAATGTTTTTAATGGGATAAGTATTTTCATAAGTCTATTATAATTTTAAAAATAGTAATTATTTTTCTAAATTATTATAATTTTTTCAATGGAGTAAGTATTTTCAAATTCTTGATAGCATTTTCCAAAAAATTATTTTTCAAATATATTATTATGTTTACATAGATGGATGTATTTTCCAAGGAATTTTGAAAATCAAGGTTTCAGAGAATTTATAGAGTATTTTCCAAAAATCTATTATATTTTGAAAAGGGTATTAAAAATTAGGTTTTCAAAATCTGATGTTTTTTCAACAGATTTTTAATATTTTTTCCAAATCATGTTATTTTCATAAGTATTTTCAATATTATTTTAAAACATATTTTAAAAATGTATATTAAAATGGTGTAGGTATTTTAAAATTTGGTTATAAATGGATTTTGAAATCGAAATAAGGATAATTTTTCCCACACTATGTATTTAAAAAAAATTCCTGATGATTTAGAGGATTCATGAAGTTTATCTTCGATAATGATTGTGTTTGTGAAAAAGATCAATTAGAGACTTTTTATTAAATTTTTTAACATTGATACTATATACGAGTCATCCTTTTCAACAAATAACTAAACCTAAAAATTTCATCATATGTAAATGTCTCTATATTTTCCATTTCATTTTTAGAAAAAAAATACAATTTTTTTGTACTGAATCAGGAAGCGCGAATATGGGGCCTTACAGTTGGTGTTAAAGGAATGGTTTAGGTATCCTCAATGATTAAGACAACATTGATTAATAAATTTAGTTTCTAAATGTATATTGAATTTTAGTAAACACATTATTCCTTCAATTTTTGTTTTTAGACTCAAAATGGAAGGAGAAAGATCCCGAAAAAAATATTCTCTCACTTCATAAAGATTTGACTTCTTGAATAGTCTAGAAATAATGCTCAGATGATTTGAAAACATTTATCAATGTCCAAGCCCCCATAAAAAACTAAATGATGAATATCAAAACTCTAATATTCCCTGTTTATTTTGAGTAACATGGTTTGTATATGAAAAAAGTCTATATTTTCACTTTTTCTACTATTCTTGCCATGGAAGGTATTATCATGGTATTTTTGAATTTTTCACCATAACTAAAATGTATAATTCACTAATTAATTTAAATGTATCATCATGATAGGATGACCTCCATTAAAATTACATGAATCATAGTTTAAATTATTACTGTATTAAAAAATATCAAAGATAATTTTGAGACATTTTATGATAAAAAATTTAGGTTATTTTATACATGTCAGGTTCATGAGGATGTTTAAAAATTATATATTGAAATTAAATTCATTTTAAATGCATAACAATGTCCACATTATTTACATACAAAATATAGAATATTTATTTGGAAATAGGAGATAGAGTCGTGTTATGATTAAATGAGGTACCACTAGCATTCATGGACACTTTATCATTATAAGAGATTCCAACACCGAAGACCTGGAAGAAGGTTGGAGTTTATGATGAAATGTTTTCTCTTGGTTTAGTGATATTAATAAAATTATAGTATAAGTATGAAGAACATCCACGGTTGGAGCTTGGAAATCGAGACATATAGTGTGACATAATTGTTAGGGTGCATTTACGTGGGGGTGGGGTTATAATTATACACCCTAGTTTGATTTTATGTATTAATTTTTTGTATAAATAAATAAAACAAATCTTAGAAACTCATAATAGAGTATAATGGATTAAATTATATATAAAATAACAAATAATATTAGACTTGGATAAAATAACACTTCCTTACATTCACATAAAACTAATAAATTTGAAATTACTCTTGTAAGATCTATTAGTAATAGAAGATGATTGAAGGAAATAAACATTAAAACATCATAATAAAAACCATGCTCATTTGGATCCTCC
Organism: Viscum album; assembly: GCA_963277665.1. Classification (NCBI taxonomy): domain Eukaryota; kingdom Viridiplantae; phylum Streptophyta; class Magnoliopsida; order Santalales; family Viscaceae; genus Viscum; species Viscum album. The sequence continues at coordinate 352,377,865 of OY728140.1, forward strand.
ATGGGTATGATCCATCCAATGAAAACGATAGTAAAAACATTTTGTAAATTAAAGACAAAATCATCAATGAAATTAGGATATTTCCAATCACATAGCGTCTAGTTATTTTGTAAATATCTTCTAGTTAGAATATTTATAGAAAACATTTATTTGGCAATTTCATGTAGTCGTTAAAGTTTTTAAGTGGGAGAAATCTGTTAGTAGCGATAAAATAAAAATATACCATTGAATATTTTTTAAAAAATACATATATATGATTTAAGTTGGTATTAAATTATTAATTATTCAAATAATATGTTTTTTTATCATTTCTATAATTCTTATTTATAGATTTTATGTAATCATAGAGACTAAAGAAATAAAATGTTATGCTAATGAAGTAAAAGAGTAGTTAATTCCATCATCTAATGGTTATGTTTAAAAAATTATTAACGTAATAAAAAAAATTCATTATAAGTGGATAGTTAGTTTAACCCCTAAGGTAACACGTTGGAAATTCTCAACCAGAGAGGGAACTAGGAAAGACCACCAAGGTAGGTCAAGCACCTCACATAGGCCATGCATATTGTGAGAAAAGAGCTCATCCCGACCCATGTATAAGGCCTTGATGGTTCATATATAAGGATAGGTCATATACAACTTGTTCATGTGCTCAAGTAACTAGTTTGGAGGAATTAAATCTGAATTTGGTCTATAAAAGAGTGGGAATTAGTGTTACGTTTTAATATAGGATTGAAATATTCATTCCTATTAAATCACAACCATTTTATAAAACTTATCCACCATTCAATCATTCATATCATCTTCATCATCACTCAATATTCATCCCTGGTATGACCTATATGATACCTTTATTGTATGCCTGGCTTCTTGAGAGCACCTTAACATCATGACATCTCCAATGATCACCCTGTATGAGTTATATTCCTCTTTTCCTCTACTTCAAGACATCAATAGAATGCATCCTAAGCACAGTGTGTTACCGCTATCTCTTCTTTTACACGATGGTAAACCATATTCATAGAATTACATTATAGGATCCAACTTATAATGAACAACATACACACATATTGTTTTGTGATTCCGGATGAATCATTATCGGTTCACTAAAAAACATACATAGAAATTAAATTTGGATTTCTGTTTCTAAAAAATAATTTCAAATTTTCAAAAAAAACATTGATTCATCAACTAATGAATTCCTGAAGAAATGGTCTAAAATACCTCAATATATGATACTGTTTCCTATAACATACCTTCAAATCCCATATTCCACACCAAGCTCAGTTGACCACTGCAAAGAGGTGTCTAAACCCATATATAATCATCTTCTTGTACAGTGATAGCCCTTTATTGGACATCCTTTCTATGATGAATCCTTTCATATTCTTCTTCCACCCATACCCACTGATTCGAACACAAATTATATTACCGGACACACCACCTTCTCCTATATCAAGCACCCATTAGGAAAGAAGATGCCCACCATCCATTATGGTGTATGGTAGTTATAGTAGAGGGACATCATTATTTTAAAACTATTAAATATATATTATTTTCAAACTTCATTTTTTCAAGTGTATAAGTACATATATACATAATTTTCAACAACATTATTTCGATAATATACTTTATAAAAATATTATTTTAAAATTATTCATGTAAATATTGCCTTTCTTATTTATATCCATATAAGGGGACCTTTTCGTCATCATTATTATTATATATGTATGTGATTTGTTTTAAAATTTAATGCTTCTCAAACATATCTATGTATTATTATTCATACAATATCATTATATAATTCAAAATTAACTAACTAGTTTTATTGGAGTATTATAGATATATACAAATTATATATACATATATGATTTATTCAATTTTCAAGAACATTTTACATCAAATTTAATGTTTATAATTATGTATATATATATATACATCATTAAGATAATGTTCTTGAAAAAATATATTCATTTTAATATAATTATGTACATGAATTTAATTTATAATAAATATGGATTTTCATACATATGTTGCATATTGATAAATATATGTACACACAGATATATATTATATACATACAAATTTCTCTATGATTTCATAATTTTAATGAATAGGAAATTCATTTCAAATAATTAGTCTTAAACAATATGATATTTCAATGATTAAAAATAATGTAATTTCTATTTTATGAAATGTAACATTTATAATTTTATGTGTATTGTATAATTATTTTTATTAGTTTTAAGAAAGTAAATATATATATCAATATCATTAAAACTTTTATTTTATGAAATAATAATCATTTATTTACTATTATTTTATGTGTAGGTTTCATACATTCAAATTAGTGATCTATATAAAAAATAATATTTTAAAAAATTGATCAAGAAAATGTGGATTTATTATCATTATTTGAGGATGAACATTTAAAATCACAATGTTTAAAATTTAATAAAAAGTATTTAATGAGGTTATGAATGATATTTAAATACAATATATTAAATATTATTTTTTCAATAGTCCATTAAAAGGATAAATGGAATTATATTTTTTGTACCAAATTGAACATGTGAATCCATAAGAGAGTTAATATATATATATGTATATATATTATTTTTTATATGTATTTAATTCATTTTTTTGTTTTTAACGAAATAAACCCTATGAAAATTATACATATATGTAAGGGATGATAAAAATATTTTTATGAAAAAACTATCACTTGGACATTGTAATGATGAAAGGGTAGTGGGGAGTGAGCTCATTCCTAAACACAATTGGTAGGTCACGACATCCATCAATTCTCGATGTGTCCCAATTAATTTGTTTTTAATTGAGTGGATAATAATTTTTTTTGAAAAATTATTCAATTTTTTAATTCAATTTACAATGTTTAATTATTTTAAAAAGTGTATAATTATGTTTTCATTGGAATAATTATTTTTTATGGGTCAATAATATTTTCAACAGGGTAATAAATTTTCAAAATTATTATAATATTTTCAAAGCTGTAAGTATATTCAAAGGAATAATAAAATTTTCAAAAGATTATTTGTTTTTCAAAAGTATTATAATGTTTCAAAATGCATGTTTATTTTCAATGTTGTTTTCAGAATAAGGTTTTAAAAGGATATTAAATGTATTCTTTGAAAAGACTATTTTATTTTGAAAATTGTTTTCAAAAATAGTTTTTCAAAATCATCCATAAATTCAATATATTTTTAATGTTATTTTCAAATCAATTTAGTTAAAACTAATTTTGAAATTTATTTTCTCAAAATTATTTTCAAAATGAATAAGTATTTTCAAAAATAAATAATTAACCACATGAAACCCCTTATTGGGATTTTTTCTCACACTATGTTTTTATAAAAAAAAATCCAGATCATTTATAGGATTTGGGGAGTTTAGATATTATAAGTAGTTTGCATTAGAAAATTTTCAATTGATGAATTGTTATTATTTTGTTTTTTACATTGTTATTATTTAAGAGTTTGGTTTTCATCCATATCCATAAATGGAAAAGTTCCTTAGATGTAAATGACTGTATATATTTCATTTACTATTTAAAAAAATATAAAGTATTTATTTGTACTAGATCTAGAAGTGTGGTTCTAGGTCCTCACATAATAGGTTCAAAATCAAAATAAAAAAATTCATATTTATTATTTTTGGTCTAGAAATATTCTAAAAACACAGTATACATTAGATATTAAATATTAAAGAATTTTTTGAAATATATTACACATATAGAATGTTTTCAACCTAAAAATGTGAAAACAAAAAAAAATCTAAATAAATCAAAACTATGAATTTGAAATCTTCCATAATCAATATCAATATAAAAAATTAAACATATATAAACAGGAAAAGGTAGTGTTTAATAACTGTCAATAAATAGATAAGAGGGAATGGATTCACTCTAACAATCCCCTCCATTATTACTATTACAAAACCAATTATATAAAATAATGAAAAAATCCCCCATTTTTATAATAATAAAAAATGTTAAAACAGTACAAAAAATTTATCCCCAATTAATAATAATTCACCAACATTAATTAATAATGAAAACATTTTAAAATAATTCAACATTCACAAATTGAAATAAATTAAAGTGATATATCTTTCTAAATTAATACATAATGAAGATATTATTTAACTATTATAATATTACCAACTATTAGAAAAAAATTATAACATACTAAATACTTAAATATTAAAATAGTGATAATTTACATTAATTAGATATGCAAATTGACATCAACAGTGTCTGATTCTTTCTATTAAGTTAGAAAAATAAGCTATTAAGGAGCCAAAATAGTTATAAATAACAGTAAAAAATATATAATCTCCACGTATGCATGAAATGTCTTAAATTTAAACCTTCATCATTCCAATTTCATACATAATATTCACAAGATTAACTATATCAAATTTTTTTGTTAAAATATATGTTAATTGATCATTATTAGTGGAATATTCCAAAATAATATCTATTTTATTAACCTTATTGAGATAAAAATGATATATAACTTCAATATACATCATTATATAAATTGTAAATGATTATCAAGAATATAAATAACAGAAAAATTGTTTTAATGAATTATAATACATTCAAAATGAATATCATATTCTTAAAAAGTATTTAATTTCCCTAAATATTTATAACATTATCCAGTGTCATTAAAATATTATACTCTATATCTATGATTATAAATAAATAGATATTACTCTGAACTCCAACAAATAAAAACATTTATAAAAAATTTGAACATACTAGATGTACTATTTTTACCAATTTATTACCCATCAAATTCATAATTTTATGAACTCCTTAAAAGAATAGTTCTAACATGGATATACAAACTATAATTTTGAATACCATTAAAATACATACAAATTATATTATGACATTTTAAATGACTTTGTTTATAGTCAATAATAAATATAGAATGCAAAAAACACTAAAGTTGTGAAAATGTATCCTAGGAGTTTAGAAACTACAATTTCTAATAAATCCTTATAAAATTGTTATATTAACTATTTTACCATACACATTTTTATAAAATCTATGTGGAGTATTTATTTGGGAACCTATCATTTTACTTCAATGAACTCTAAATAACCTAAATAATTCATTTTCATTCTTATGTTGATTAATAAACATTACAATAACTCATTTATAAATATAATATTGTAAAAATAATTTTAATCCTCCAATAAAAATCACGTCATATTCACTATTAATAAAATATAAATATTTGTTACAAAAAATTTTAGTAGAAGATATAATAATTATAATGTCAACTTAAGTCACAGAAATAAAGTAATATCTTGAATATTGTTTAATTAACATAATCTGACCAACATCACATGATATAGTTCCATTTTTAAAATAACAAAATTTAAATATATCATATCCCAACTGAGGGTCTTTCTTAATTATATATGATGCTTTTTATTTTTTTTAAACATGATGAAGATTATTTTTAGTTCAAAATCTATTGGTTATTTTACGTAACCATATTTAGAAATCACCCATATAAAATTTCTCTTTTCCCGTCAATTGGTTAATTGTAAAATCCTTTATGGTTATTATAATACAATAAAATTTTATTATATTATCTTATAAAAAAATGAGGAAAGTATCATCGTAACTAATTCCATTATCTTGAAAAAACATGACATCAATTAGTCATGATTTATTTCTTATAATCGGTCCAGAATAATCTTTTGTATTTCAAAAAACAAACATAGTTTCAATAAAATACTTGTATTTTGAGGTTCAACATATACCCAAAAATAATTTCTATAAAAAATGATTATTTTTATTTTCAATACCTAATATCTAGATAGTATCTTTTAAATTTATCAAACAGCGATCCATTGTAAAATTTTAAAATCAAGGCGAGGGAGAAAAAAATTATTTAAAAATTTTAATGTCATAACTCAAGAGTCATCATCATTAATAAATCTATATAGATATTGATTTATAATATTTTCACAAAATCATTCAGTAAGGTAATTCCCCCTAACATATCATTTTCATTAGCCTCTAAACATTTTACAAAAATTAATTCTCTAAAATCTACATCAATTTGTTCTAAATAAAAATTTATTCTATTTGATTCATTCTCATCAAATTTTACATGAATAGACTCTTAAAAAAAATTAGCCCTTTTTTTATAAAAACTATAATATTAATAACACGTTAATATTGAAAATAGGTTTCGTAATTATTTTTTTCATGTTGAATTTATCAAAAAAAATATTTCGTAATAAGAATAATATATATCAGTCCAGAAAACTCCAAAATATTCATCATTAACTATTATTTCATTAATTAAATAAAATTTGTTTTTTTAATAATATATATAATAAAAATATTTCTAAAATATTCTTTTCTTACATGAAAATAATAATTATGGTGGTAATGAAAAATCACATTATTATCTTAGCCTTACCATAGATGAGATTGTCACATTATATTCAGACATCAGGTAGAACTTTTTAGAATTAACATTCACAGTTTAGGAATTATGGTATTAGTTGTCGCAACATGTGGTCCATATGATCTCCTGAATTATCCTAATAAAATATATATTCATTTGACCCATTCTAACTAGAGATATGGTTTTATGGGATTCCCTTATACAAGAGTTTTACATTATTTTTATTCTGTAGAAGGTAATTAAAGGGAATGATTTATAAAATTTCCTAAATGAACATACGTATCTGGAAGAAGTGATAATTTGTACTAAGATTTTATTTGATGAATTTTCCTCTATTTAGTAGTCTGCCAGGAAATGAAAAATATATGTCAATGGTAAATCAAGAAGGCTGACTAAAAAAGGCAAGAAGTCCCAAGGCTCAAAAAAGTTTGGGAGGGAATCATTCCCATTTCACCAACAATGGAAGTTCAATGTTACTCCTTTCACATATTAGAAGGTTGGATGAAAATGAGTCCGAATAATAATCCCTAAATGTAGGCTTGTAGATGGATTTTAGAATAAAGGTGACCTAACTTAGAATCAATGACGATTATGAGTTGGTAATTATATTGATCAATAATAAATATTCCACCATAAAAAAGATTTGATCCACCTATATAATTAAATTTTACATTTAATGAATGAATTCTCCAATGATCGAACACTTACTCAAATTATGTTTTAAAAAAAATTGTTGATGATACATTAGAAAAATAAATAGTTAGATGAGAAGATTTATATCAGGATGAAATAACCCTCAGTATTTCTTATTATTGAGTTGTTTTTCCATTTTTTGGTGGATTTAAATAGGATTATGAGACCAAATCCACCCATGAAATAATTTCTACTTAAAATGGTTGGATGAAAATCATCTTATAATATCACAATATAGGGTCCTTTTATCTAGATAGAGTTGGAAGGTAAAAAATTCGACAATGGGCAGTCAATTTCACTCTTTCTAATTTGTTGGGTCATCAAAATAATTTCATTACAAGATGAGAATCGATTTGATTTTTGTTAGATGCATTGATTGAAAGGAGTCGATTTATAGGATGGGATATATTAATGCATTATCTTACAGTTCCCATCATTTAGGAAACATGAATTCTCACTAAATCATGAGGCTTAGATTTTTCATTCCTTTAACAACATAGTCGTACACAATTTTCAAAAAAAAATTATTCCATCCATGTACACTCCATCTCTATCCATCTACCCACCGATTTTTTATATGTAAATAAATAATATTGGACATTCACTACATAGTGGATGGTTGCTTTAGTGCCATACCCTCAGTCTACAGTAAATTAGTTTAAATTCATCCTAAATGCTATAGATTTCATCTCTAAATATCCCATGGTGATACCTCATATGGAAGTGAGGACCAAAATTATCATCAATTTCATGTAGTTAAATATCATCTCTAGATTTTATGTCCATCATTCAATATTGATAGACAAAAAAACAAAATTATATACATATATGTTGAAAAATATGTACCAATATTACAAAATCATATCCAACAATTCTTCTTAATACCATGTGAAATGAAATTTAAAAACAAAGGGTTTCAATAGAACAATATCAATCATTCTCTATGAAATGGTTGATATATAAAATCAATATTATCCCAATTAGAATATTCACATCTTGTTATCCTACTGAACTAGGTCATCCTCTATTAATTTGGAAATCCCTTTTTCATTGGTTTATAGAATAGAAGTAGTTCATCCTACCAATGTTCAATTTCCCTCACTTCACATAGATATATGTGAAAAACTCACATATGATGAAAAATCAATTTTTTTTTTGATAAATTAGAGCGATAAATTGAGAAAAAATCAGTATACCTTGAATAATTATGATATATACATAAAAATGATAGTCTGGTCCATTAACAATAATGACCATCTCTGTTCATTCTATCATGGAGATAGTATAATGGTCCTAATAACCCCAATTTTACACTATAAGAAACATCCGAATTGTGAACCAATCAGGGAGGGACCTTTTCCAATTCAAATGGTCTACTCTAATTTAGTTTACATATTAATCAAAATGAACATAGAACATAGTACACCCCTAAAAATGCAATATTTCTCATGAAATACTTCATGTAATTAAAAAAATGGGCCTACATTGTAGAAGTAATCCTTAATAAACATCCTCATCACGTGAAAATAAACTACATGATCTATTGATATTATTTCATAACCATTAATGGCATAGATAGTGGTCCTAGTCATACAACCTAAAACAAAAAGAAACTAGAGAGTGAGTTTCCTGACTCTAAAATGGACAACCTATCATCCTAGTCACAATAAAATAAAATATACGACACTATCTTTTGTGAATGATGTAATAGTGTATGGTTCACATATTTGTTTCATGACATAAAACTATATAATCATTTGGTTAATACATAGGCGGATCACTACCTTAGGTGATGGTCTCTTACCACACCATTATACTTGACCAATGTATTGGTTGATTCCTATATTTACAGGATATTTTTTGATGCATAAACCTCCCACCATAGGCCCAATCCCAAATCCACCTATTTATGAGACCATTTTTCTACAACCATTTTCCCTTGAGACTTCAATTCTTATTGGATATATTACTTTTTTTATTGATCAAAATAAATCTACACCTTAACATCCTTGCCAAAATATGTTAAACTATATGTTTTTTTACCCCCCTTGAAATTTCGCGTCACTTGATTCCATGGGTCCTCATGATAGAGGATTTAATGTTCCCAGTGTTGTCCTCTCAGCACACCACAACATAGAACTATGTGTGGGTTGATTATTATCAATATAGGACACATTTTGAATCATAACCATCCTATATTAGTCCTAAATTCCTACTTTCATAAATTTTAATATGGTATTCATCGTCCATAAACCCTAAGGCCCCCTTCATTCGACATCCATTTATTCATGCTCAAGAAGTGTGTATAGATTGATTCTTAACCATATAAGATATGTAGTCATGCTCATAACCTATGTATTTATACCATTCATGAAATAAGAAAACACTCATTATTTGGAATACAAATAATGATCTATGAAGGAGATCTAAACCATGTTACATCATTTACTATCCCATTATAGAAACAAATATGTCCCCTCCTCTACATAGGGGTCATATTTTTACAAGGAACTCTACACATCATGGCTAATTCCAGTTAAAATTATTCCTTTATTCATGGACACACTCCTTCAATAAATTATAATCCTCATCCTATGGGAAATATAGATATCTATAGACATTATTTGGATATAAAAAATATAATGGAGTCTTCCTGAGAAAATATTTTGTTTGACAATAAAAAACATGCCTTTATTTGGATCTGTATAATCCCCCTTAAGAGTCTTGTCAACCAGAGGCATATAAATCCTCAAGAGACCTCTTATATCTCTTTACAGACCAAAAATAATAATGTGGGAAACCACTTTTTGAACATTTTTTCTGTTCATTCCATGCGTAATTGTCCCATATCATCACTATTGATTTGAAAACTCCTAATATCTTGTTTTAAAATTTCATTCATCGTGTCTGATGAATGTTGGAATAACATTTTCATGATATTCCATATATCTATCTTATATCCATGACAAAAGGTAAGTTTTATCCTTTCAATATGAAATTAAAATGTATGATATCCATGAATTTCATATGGCTTGATTCACACCCTTATGGGATCTATAACAATGCACATATCCTGTAATCTAGCTCATCCACAACATAATAGATAGAATCAAATATTATAACTTTTCATTTCTTTTATGTAAATAAATAGATATTTTCTATTCTGTTTTTATCTCTTCGATCACATTTCATGTGTGATTGGGAATTTTAGGAGAGTTTTTCCCACATTTTAAAGGTCTATTAGTTCAAAATAGGATTAACATGGTCTTGGATGAACAACCTTCAAAGGCATAATTGTATAATCACCGTATAATGTTAAAAAATGGTTCCAAATAACTAGATATTTCATGATTATATATGTAATGAAATTCATAGGTACACTTGGATTCTATCTATGGGTCTTTCTGAAACATATAAATGCCCCTCCTAATGTTTGACTCACGCCTCAACATGGAGCTTTCATATAAGAACTATGTATGACCTGATTATCTACTTTAAAATATATAACGTGATAACCAAATACTATATCATCTTCCAACTATCATAGGATACTCCCCCAATTTTATATATATGATCATCATCTTATTGTAAGTTCCAATAAGGAATCTTACATCATTTTTTTAACCATATTTAAAAAACAATCCCCCCAACACAAAATATCGATCAAGTGCAGTGAGTTTTTATTATAGAAAATTCCATCAAACATGATATACGGTCATCCCTAGATTCTTTTCTATAACTATATCTAGATTTATTCCCATCCTCATGGGATATATAGAGACAACTAAAACATTTTTCTTCATGAACATCCATAATAAAAAAATAAAATTACATTCCATGTTTATGTGTTAGACCTATATTGCTGACATTTTTCCCTATTCGATAGTGGTTTTGATTTAAATTATCCTTCCATACTAATGAAACTTCATTACACATATTAAACTTTGTTTCATGGAAATTTATTTTCTCTATAAACATTCATTTACCATAGGTAGAAGAATGTCATCTTTATGAGAACACCTTTTCTTTTGACTATACATGAAATTTCCTTTTCATTATCTACATAATCCACTATTAATAGTTATATATTCTATCTGAATATTGTTCCTCATGAGATACCAATTAGATCCCCATATTTTTGAACCACTTTTTTCGTGAAACTTTCTTTTTGAACATGGTACATGGTCATTCTGTGCATATATTTTCCACATACATGTTCAGATTTAGAAGCCCCTAGATTACATATTTCAATATTCCATATTTATTCCTATGGGATAGTATAATAATCTCTATAATATAACCATAGAATATAAAATCATTAATATTTTTGAAAAAACCATACAACAGTAAGAGAAAAAAATCATATGTATCCACAACATGATATTAAACTTTGTAGAAAAGTGCTTTTTTGCAATGACACTAAATTTGATAGCCCTTGTGAATTCCATAATACATTAAATTTAAGGTAGGGTCCTTATCAAATAATCCTAAACTATCTAATTTCTGAGTCCTTTTATAATGACATGAAATTTTGTGACACAAAGTCAACACTATATGTCCCCTTACCTGTATGAGAGTGATATCCATAATAAGTTACATGATTATAGATTTTATAATTCTCAATATTCTGATACCATAACTAAATGAAAATGAAAATTACCTTCCATTATATATATATCCAAAATATATGGGGGTACTATGATTTATCATAGATCTATTAGACATGATTATGTACCCTTAGTCATGATTTTTCAATGACATCAACTATGAAATCAGGTGTAGTAAAAAATTATCCCATATTTTCCTGAGCGTGAATTCTCATGTGAATTTTAAATGATAACGATTTTGCATCTTTTTTATCACAATGAACATGAATCATATGAGAATAGAAGACTCTAAGAGTCATATTATATATTAGGATAAATTAAAACAAGGGAAATTTATTTTTACCTCTTTCATTCCTACATGAGAGCTTGATTGATGTTGAAGTATTTTTTATAAAACATTTTATTCCTCTGAATATTAATACCCAAGTTCTTTTGCATGAAGTCAATCTTCATAGAAGATTATGAATCATGTTCTCTAGTTTTTTAAAACATGATAAAAATTATAATATCCTTATACATGGGTCAAATCAATATAAGTAGTATCATATTCATGGAATGTATAAACATATTTGGATAACTACTCTCACAAATAGCAGTCAATGATTCTTATCTTAAAATACCTGTTATTGGTCATGCAAAAACCTAAAATTTCATATTTAGAAAATTTTATTATTTTCATTTTCTGAAAGCTAAATACACTAGTACATAAAAAGTCTGATATGAAAATAATTCAATTCTATTGTAAATATTAACATTGAAAAGGAAATATGGAATTAATATAATTTAATATATCAAGGAGATGAAGGAAAATTCCTCAAAATGGATTCACCCCATTCAGGTGAATCATTGTTCTTAAAAACATTTATCAAGAGATTGAAATATCTAAATCACTAAATGTTATACGTCTTCTACTATTAGACGTATCTCTTATAATTATATGGACTATACCTTTTAATTATCTTGTAGTGCCTATTTCCTTTCAATTCAATCCTACAAAAATTTTGGCCTCCCACAATATTCTGGTATCCCCATCATCAACATATTCACCATGAGATAATTCCTAGTGGAAATATTCATCCCATCCCATCTATTCTGAAATCCATCTTTGGTTATTGGATTTTATCCTGGCCTACTTGAAAGACCCTCTAAGAAAAATGTTTCAGGTGGTAGAGAAATCAGTGTAGGAATCAGAGATGCTGAGTTTTGACTAAAACATGATTTCCTATTATCAATAGACATCTATCTCTTTCAATTTTATATTTGTTGAATAGTAGTTCAAAATCCCATAGAAAGCCACACAAAACATTTGGTTTAGTTTGAAATATGTATGGAATATGTGACATAGGGGTCTAAGAAATTAGTTTCTATATGTTCCTACACACTATCTATCAGGAAAAATTGATGTAATCAAGAATATACTATTCCACATCAGAATCGAAATTATATTGAATAAAATATTCGGGGACTAGATCGAAAGGAAAAGTTATATAATCAAAATTATGAAAGTGATAGGGTTCTACAATAGCTTGTGTTGTGGTCACCTCAATTGGTTGAATATTTGATTTATTTGGGATGTCAGACACTTGTAGGAATTATCCTAAAGAAGATATCTAGCAATAAATACCTATTAAGGATAAATATGTGATTTATATGATGTTGGGAGACTCACATTTATTTTTTTGAGGCATCACCCTCCTCGGTCATCACCACCCCAATGATATGAATAACAATTTAATGACACAAGAAATTTATGAATAAAACTCTTATTCTTTTAATTTATTATGGGTATAGAAAACACCTGAATCCTTTCGTTTTATTATATCCAATTGATTATAAATAACATTTATGTATCATTATCATTGATTATATAGCTGTTGAATACTGATCGCAGAACTATTATAAATATAAGGTTTTAACAAATTTTATTTACACAAAGAAGATAACAGCCCCATAGAGTAGACTCGGGCCATAAGAAGATCATTTTCCAGAGCTCAGAAAGGAGGTAGCATCACTAGTCTTCGCCCCTGACCAACCCATGATGAGTTTGAACATGTTATGGTAAAATGAAATTGCCCATGGAAGAAGTTAATGTTAATAGAGATTACCACTCGGGCGATGATGTTTGAGCCGCCCCAAGAGTCTATCACCATCGTACACCTTTACCTTAAGTCTTATAAGGGTGTTATAAGGGTTTATATAACAAGGTATTAGTTACTTATTGTGTAATCTCTTTTTATAAATACAAGTTTTATTCCACCAATTACTTTATGAGTATAGTCTTTCTTCAAAAAAATGATGAATTTGATAAATTGATTTTTCATGTGAAAATGGTACTTTTGAGAAATATATACATTATTTTTTTATTAATAATGTTATAAAAAAATATTATAAATGATTATTATATAAATTTCTAGTATAAAAATGTTTAAGAAATAAATTTTATAAGAGTTATATTTTAATACAATAAAAGAGGAGACATATTTTTTAAATTAAAGAATTTATTTTATGGAATTAATGAACAATTGAAATAATTAATATTTTAATAAATTGTTATTATCAAATTACTTTTATTAATAATAAATGAGTATATTATTCTTATTAATTAAAGAGTAATTTTTATTAATCTTTATAAAATATTATTGTCAAAACCCGTCAATTTTCAATAAATGTCAGTTTTCATTTTAAAAGTGAGATTCGAAATAACTTTAAAATTATTTAGATAAAATGAATATTATTTTCTAGAATCATGATGTAAAAATTATCCAACATGCAATTTTTCATAATTTTCTCATACTGTCAAATTTTTGGTAAAAATTAAATAATATATAAATATATAGTGTGTTTTATAACAATATAGTGACCCAATAGTGAAGTAATAAATACTATAAAATTCATCATCGACTAAATATATTTTTTAACTTTAATATAATTTTATTTTAGATTTATTTTAATTAATCTATAATGCCTTAGTGAATCAAAAAAAATATATAATATATTTTATTATTTTCAATTCATTTCCTTGAGGGTGTGAATCACCTCCACATAAGAAAGGTTCATATTTTACATTCTTAGGCCCTTTGTATTACCAAATAATTTTTTCCACTCCCCTTTTCCAAAAACTATGGGTAAAAAAATTGTTCAGTATTTTGGTCTTGAATTTTTAATGTGTTGTGTCCAAAACCACAATAATAAAGAATTTACCTCCTTTCCTATTTTAACCCGCCCAAGAACTCATTCCTCTTCTCTCAAAATACTTAAATCTAGTCATCACCCTCATATCTATTCCCTAGAGTACTCCCATGGTCTCCTTAATATCCCAAGAAGACTCTCCCAAGCCTTTTGGATCAAACATCTAAGTAAAGGTTCATCGCATTCCTTCCTTTCTTAGTTTTGACCAAGTTTCTTTATATTGTTATACCCTTTTATTTTTCAATTAATAATGATGGAGTATATTTTATCACCTCCCCCATACGTTCCTTATTATTTTTTATGATGACATTCCTCTTTCGCGTTCATTAATCCCTATCATGTACACATGTTTCCATGCCGAATGTTTGAAAGAGTTATTCCGTTTTGCCTATTTCTTAAAGTTTATTTATTTTGTCACACCTTCCATTTAAAAATTATATGTGTTGGTACATATATTTATATTACCCCTTACTTTCAATTTTATTTATATAAGTTTAAATATCAATTTATCTCTCATAAACCATTTTGATAAATTTTTATATCGTGCTCTTAGGCAACCAAAATTGCACCGTTATTTTCCATGCCAAAATCATCATGTAGTGAATGCCATTCCCATTTCTATATCAAGGATATTCACTATTATGCACATATATTTATTGAGTTTAGACTTTCATGTATGTATTCCACATTCTTTTATCAGGTAATGAATGATGATGTTGAGTGAGTCCACGTTATATGATCTATGTGGAACACTTAAGTATGAGATAGAAATGTTAATGAATGGTGCACCATGATAGCACTCCAATGAATTGGGTAATGTTTAGTATTATTATAAATAATTTTGGGATAGGGTTTTATCTAATTCCTACTATGAAATTTTTCCACACTATTGGTACACCGGTTTACCTTATTTCTTTATGTTTATGATGCATTGATTTCTGTTGTTTCTACATTTCCAGGTAATGATGATCATGCTATATCATTCCTTTGTGCTATTTTATCTCTTTTTATCCATTGATATTCTTATTTCCAAACATGTGTTTTATTCTTAATTTTATTCCTTTTTTACTCATGTAGTAGGCTTTATAGATCACCCTTTTCTTATGTATGTCCTTGGGTTATCCCATGAAATGCTATTTACGAAGGAATGTTTTGGTCATGTAACATATGTTTTCAATAAAGATGTTATATTTTATGTCTGAAGTTTTCATGTAATGTTCCTAATCCCCAAAGACACTATAACTATAGATATTTTGGTTTTTAGTAAGATCATGTTTATGTAATAAAGAATTTTTAAATTTTTAATAAAGGCCAGGGTTGTTATAGTTTGTATTAAAGGATAGGTTTAGTTATTTTTTGGATTAAAATTAGAAACCCCTAGTGAAAGCCTTATGGATAAGACTAAGAATAAAAAATGATCCCTAAATTTTGGTGAGTATATAGTTATGGGTTTATCAACAAAATACATCCCACTCTTGATACAAACATATAGAGGTGGCTCTAGGAAAGATGTATCTAGGGGTAAAACCTGAAAACACCGCTTTGAGCTTGACTCGAATGGGAACCGGTGTGCAATAATGGGCTCTGATTCACTTTTGGTTCGACACTCCCAAGGGATATGATTTAATAAATTAATAATCATAGTATGGACCATTATAAAGGGAACAAAAAAATACCATGAGAATATATGTTTGGAAATAGATCATGGATAACATAAATTGAGGCCAAGAAATTAATAATATAAAGAAATAAATGTAATTTATTAGTTATCCATTTTTTTCATTGGATTCCACTTTATGAGTTTAATAGTTTAAAATACATACCCGTATTTTTCCTTTTATTCTAGAAAATGGCTGGTAATAGGAATACTTTAACTAACAATCGATGTGAAGATCAATGTGATGACTATTCTAATGAGATACCCAATCCGATAAAAGCGAGAATCGCAAAAAATTTCTATATACTCTCTCATTTGACTTATGTTTTGAATAGAAACATTGGTCAAGTGGAATGTCCAACCCCCCATAAGAAAAAACAAGTCACAATTTTGGGCTTCATGAGATAGAGGGATCCTATTTTCAATTGGTCATCTGATCCCACAATCTCCAAACAATGGATCAACTCTATTGAGATGTTCTTCCCTATCCATCAATGTTCTGAACAATAGAATATTCTTCCGGCCACTTTTCATTTGGAGGTTGAAGCTGATCAATGGTGGACATTGATCAAAAATATAAATCTTGAGGAAGATAATGAAGAAATGGGATGTCAGGATTTACGGAAAATGTTTTTTGATAAATATTTTCCCCGCACCCTCTATGTTAAAATGGAAAGATATTTCCTTGATCTCAAGAAAAAGGACAAGGAATCTATATGGGAGTTCGAGGAAAAACAAAAAGACATGCATAATACAGATATGGATTTGTTGTTACCCCCAGATGTGTGGTTGACTTCTTCTTGGTGGGAGAAAACCTAGCATAAAGAAAGCAATATAAATCCATGACTTTTTAGATATTAAGAGATTGTACAATGTAACCTCAAAGTCAATATGGAGATCGAAAAATCTTATGGGTGTCATGGGGATAAGAAGCTGAAGTGAAATTTTATTCCAGTTGTCCGACGGATAGATTCAATGGTGCTACGAAATTCTAGCATCCCACTTTCCAAATGTACAAGAATAAGAAGCCTGTAAATTTTCTGATGTGGATGAGGAAATTCTTTAGGTGAAGGAAGGAAGGGCACAAAGCATGTGATTACCTACAATAAAAAATTTATATTGTGATAGAGGAAAGGAATTCTTCGTTTGATCCTCAACTAATATTTCATTGCTACAACTACAAAAAATCATGGACTTTTGCAAACCAGTGTCATATGCCAATGGTTTTTGGAGTCAACAAACAACCTCTAGGGGAACAATGGTGAGAGTTTTTCATCACTATCACTGAAGAAAATACTGGGAACGAATTGGTGATAGGTACACTACTTATTCATTTATGAATAGAGAATATACTTTTTGATTATCGTTTTATTCAATATTTTTTTTCAGGAAAGTTTAGTAGAACAATCCAAAAATCACCACAAAGAATGGAAGTAGAGATGTATGGGAAAATGGAAAATGGGGAATTATTGCATCCCATGAATATAACTCCTCCCATATCAAAAATTTTGGATTAAACTTACTGAAAAACATCATCAAACTTTCCCTTTTGTAATTTTATGAAATTATTTGTATGGATTGGATTTCCCTATATAGATCCAACATAAATTTTCATGAGAGGTAAATAACTATCTGTATGGTGTATCGACCCCCTGATATTTCACAACTGCATGGAGGAGGATGGTTCTTCTCTACCACCATCTTCTCAAGCATGGATATTAATTCCCTATAATCACATATATCTCTCTTAGATTATTAACTCTAAGGAAGGATACATCCTCGAATACATGCTTATTTTAAGGTAATTTGCTAATGTATTTCCCGAATAATTTCATGGTCTTCCTCCTATAAGAGATGTTGTATTCTCGATTGATCTTATACATGGGGAATTTTCAATATCAAAGAAAATTTATAGAATGGTTGTTGTGGATCTTAAGGAGCTAGAGAAACAACTACAGGAGAATCTCGAAAAAGGTTTTATAAGATTAAGTACTTCACCGTTGGATCCACTAATCCTCTCCGTCGAGAAGAAGGGTGGGTCAATGAGCCTTTGAATTATTTATCATGAGCTCAAAAAAATCACGACAAAGATCAAGTACCAATTTCCACAAATTTATGACTTGTTATATCAGGTACATAAAGCAAAATACTTCTCCATGGTGGATCCTTGGTTGGGATATTACCAAGTAAGGGTGAAGTAGGAGGATATCCCAAAGACTTATTTTCATACAAGTTACAGGAACTATGAATTCATAACAATGCCTATTCTTCTAAGTAATGCTCTATAAATATTCATAGACTTGATGAAAATAGTCTTTATAGGTTACATTGAAAAAATTTTGATATTCTTTATAGATGATATTCTAATATACTCCAAATCCATGTAGGAGTAAGAGAAGAATCTAAGAATTGTACTAGAGACCCTTCGAAAAGAGAATATCCATGTAAAGTACAACAAGATTGAGTGTCAGTTGAAGGAAGTCTCGTTATTCTGGAATATCATCACAAGAAATTGGATATATATATATATATGGATAATTCCAACACAAAAGAAATTGAGGTATGGATGAGGATACCATCTATGACTGATATTTAATGCATTCTGGGATTTCCTCTATATTATCTCTAATTTGTGATAAATTTATAAAAATTTTCAACTTTCTTACCAACCTAACTAGGATGGAATTCATATTTTCTTGGAATGATGAATGTGAATAAAGAATCATGGAGTTGAATAATATGCTTATCACTGCTCTTATGCTAACACTACCCCCAAGCGGGGATCTTTTTAAAATCGTTAGTGAAGCTTTAAAGAAGTGCATGTGTTGTGTGTCGATGTTGAATGACTGATTCATCACATATACCTGAATGCAGTTGAAAATTCATGAGTAATATTATCCCACACATGATCTGGAGTAGGCATTTGTGATATTTTCATTGAAAATTTGGCATTGTTATCTCTTTGGAGACAAGTGTCAAATATATACATTACACAAAAATATCAAATATATATTCACATATAAAGAGAAGAACATGATATAAGGAATATTGTTAGAGCTCATCAAGGATTACAACTTATCAATCCATTACCACCCTAGGAAAGCGAACATGGTTCCATATGATCTAAGTATAATGGAGCTTTTAATTTTGTCATGGTGAGAACTGAGAAGGATCCATTCATCTATGATTTGATGAAGATAGACATGGGAATCATAAAAAATGAAACATCATCAATCCTTTCACAAATTATTTATCAACCGTCTCTTTTAAAAAATTTAAAGGATTCAAAAAAATATGATGTGGGAATTCAGAAGAAAGTGGAAACTATTATAAAATTGAAGTCCACATAGTTCAATGTTAATGAAGAAGAAATTTCAGGATTTGGGTCAAGACTATGTGTTCCATAAATTACAGAGTTAATGAAATAAATTTTGTATAATCAACATAGTTTGAATTTCTTCATTCACCCAGGAAATAGAACGATGTATTATGGATATATGAGAAATTTATTGGTGGGATGACATGAAGAACGAGATCTCCGAATATACATCAATGTGCTTGGTATGTAATAATGTGAAGGATGAGAGGCAGAAGTCTACTGGGAATATGTAACAGTTACCCATACCAAAATGGAAATGGGAGAACAGAACCAGGGACTTTTTCACCAGACTTTGGATGAAATCCAATGGAATCAAAGTAATCTGAGTTGTTGTTGATCATATTAGAAAGACTCCAAACATAACTATAATTTGAGTGGATGTCTCATTGGATCAACTAGAAAAAATATATATACCATGAAGATCATGAGGTAGGCCAGCCTTTTCTTAAGAAAATATATTTTAAAAAAGGTAAAGTACACAGTGCGGTATTAGAGTGGTGATCTACAAAGACGAGGATAAAACTAACCACAGAAATTGGCCTAAAAAAAACTTTTACAAAACTTCGGTAATAAAATGAACCAACTGGAACTCACCTCTGCAATGGCCCTCTTGTAGAGAGAATCCACAACTTGATTTGCCACACGATAAACATGTAGAACTTCATGTGAAAGTGAGTATGCAAGCTGGAGCCATTCCACCCAAAATGGTATCATCATCCATGGAACATTCCTTGACCGATCTATAAGGACTTGAACTGCAACATATGAGTCAGACTCAAGCCATAAGTCATGCCAGTCATAATGGACAACATACCTGATTGCCATTATCATAGCCGAAGTCTCTACTTCAATTGCAAACACATTGCCAATAAAGTGAAGGATTAATCCTTTAATGAACCCCATGTGAGTGTGGATGACACCACCGCATCCAGAAGGACCTGGCGTACTAGAATCTATCCCATAAACATTAACCATCAACCATCGATAGATGGGTGGAATCCATCACACATATTTCATAATCAGTGGGTTCTTCGCCCTTCCATTAACACCAAGGGACCTCAACAAAACAATTTCAGAAACATCATTCCTTATGGTACCTGTTTGGATGTTAGAACTAGTTCGGATTGCACAATGTATCGTCATTACACCAGCGTGAAATGAGGGAGAAATGATGTCAAAAAGCAAGGAATTTGTTTCCTTCCATATGAAAGATAACAGACTGGACACGACTATTAGGTGGAGAGAATGGACCAGCTCACAATAGTCGGTCTTGCAGGTGGAATACAGGAGCCCTTCAACCGATCGGGAGGGAAGAATGTAGAGAAAAATCCCCTGCACATAGGTCTATAACCTGGAGACAAACAATTAGGAGACAAAGACATGAAAATAAGTTTCATCTTCCTGAAGGTAGAGCATTCATACAAGATACAGGTTAAGCCCAGACTATTGCAACATGGCCTGTAAGGGGATCATATTTTTCCATATTTTTTATATGAACAGTGAGGAGGCCGGGGGTATGAAGGTTTTGTAAAAATCTATAATCCATTATGGAGGATCCAAGGAAGCACCACACAGTGATATATAGCAGTCTCTTGTTGTGAACATGCCATTCAGATTTGGCATCCATACCAGTGTGTCACAATCAATATAGCAGTAACTTGTTATTTCCCTGCCAACATGATTTGGAAGCATGCTGTTGATTATTGAATTGACTTTGAAATCTACAATGGATGTCTCCATTAATAGTGGAGGGATTACAGTATCATTATAGATAGGTCGAGGCAACTAGGGATTAGTCCACATGTTGACGGGGGATTTCTTGCACACAATCCATTTCGAGCATACCATAAGATCAGCTTAGGCCTGTTTGACAGTAGTCCAAACAGATGAGAAAAGGTAGTTATAATACCCATTACAGAGCTTTCCAAAAAACCTAGTTCGAATGAATTCCATGGAGTCATCATATTTTGAAATTAAATTCCATGTAAACTTGTTGATCAAGGTTTCATTGAATTATTAGATATCTTTTACACCCAATCCACCCATGTGGATTGGTTTGATGTAGTATTTCCAAGAAATAGTGACCATCTTCCTCTCACGAATCGAGTCAGTCCAAATAAAATTTCTGAATATGCTAGTTAGCTCATTAATAAGGGTTCTGGTCCATCTATATAAGGAAAAGGAATAAACAAACATCTATTTGATCACTGAATTGACCAAACATATCCTCCCTGCTTGAGAAATGTTTCTTCCCTTGTTGTTTGCTAACTGATTTGTGATTTTCATAGCAATATTATCAAATGAAACATTTTAACTCTGCTCCAGAAAAGTGGTACACCAAGGTAAATGAAGGTAAGCGCTCCCCTCTTGACACCAAGATGCATGGCCACTCTAAATTTCCTCGATGTTATAATGCCTCCGCCAATAATAACCAATGATTTCCATCAATTAATGACCTGACCTGCAACATCCTCATAGTGTGAGAAAATGACCTTGATAAAAGATATGGTTCTTTTATCCACTCTCCCAAAAACAAGATATAATCAGCATAAAAAAGATGTGATGGGGCACACAACTCTCTCCCTATTATCATCCTCTGATACCATAGAAAATTAGCATGATCAATGAGACTCTAGCTTAAGTGATCCTCTACAATAGAAAAATGCATCCCCTAGAGAGGGTCTCCATGCCTTACCCCTCTTGATCATTGAATGAATCCCCTATGAGAGCCATATAAAATAATGGAGAGTTTGGAACTTGCGAGGATGGAGCCAATAAGATCAACGATCTTTTGCGAGAGCCCATCCATTTTGAGAATGGTGAAAAGAGAGCCTCATATTATGGTATCAAAATCTTTACAGATATCAATCTTTAATGCCATTTTACCATCCTTTACCTTTCTCCTCATGGAATTGAAACACTCATAAGCAGTAAAGAGACAATTCTGAATGTTCTGTCCATGAACCAATCCAAATTCATTAATAGAGATAAGTCCCTTTGTAATACCACCCAACAGATGGGTTATGATATTGCTAATCAATTTTGGTATAATGTTACCAATAGAAACAGACCTGAAA
Organism: Viscum album; assembly: GCA_963277665.1. Taxonomy (NCBI): domain Eukaryota; kingdom Viridiplantae; phylum Streptophyta; class Magnoliopsida; order Santalales; family Viscaceae; genus Viscum; species Viscum album. The sequence goes on from OY728140.1 coordinate 352,400,928, forward strand.
TCCTTAATGTCAAGGTCATTATCTTTCTTAGGGATTAAAGTAATGAAGTTAGAATTCATTCCAAAGGGCATATGGGCTGATCTAAAAAAATAATTCATAGCAATTGTGACATCAAGATAGACAATATCCCCATAGAAAATGAATAATTTATTCGTAATGCCATCAGGGCCTGACCCACAATCAATATTCAATGAGAAAAGGGCGTCATGTACCTCTTTTTCCTTGGGGATATCAACAAGATTCCTATTTTGATCATCCTCAATTGAAGGATCAAAACACTAAATAATTTTCTCAAAGTTGTTTTCACCATGATCTGAGTAAAGCTTCTCAAAGTAATTAATGGTCGCATTTGCAATATAATTATCACAGGAGAAGAGATTAAACTCAATATTAAGGGCCTGAAGGATTCTCTGGGGCTTTTTCTCCCAATTCATGCAATGAAACAACTTTTTTTTTCTGTCTCCATTTTTCAACCATCTAATGTTAAACTAGTTCTGTGCCATCTTTTCTTTCAGATCCAAAAGCTTTTCATGATTTTTTGTAGCCTGAATCTCATTATGATTTGGAAGGTCCTGAGGAAAGTTAGTTTTTTGATAGTTTTATAGAACAGTTTCAGTCTCCCTAATGTCATTACCAATGAAAAAAATAGTGTTTGCTCCATTTCAGTAGCCTTTCCTTGAAAAACATTAATTTTTAGCAAAGAATGTGAGAAGGGATACACATGTATTCATTTTTATAGGCATACAAGAAAATTTCTCTGCATCCCAGGATAACCAACCAAGAATTATTTAATTTGAAGGTAAGAGGTACTAACCTCAAAGTTTGAAAACAAACATCAACAAGAATGGGATTGTGATCAGAATTTAATCTCGGAAGAGTTATCCCCGAAACATCAATCTCCGCATTACTATCATCCACTTTCACAATGCATCTGTCTAACTTACATGACTTCCTCCCCTTAATAGTGTAACAAATTCATGTAAACTCAACTCCGGAAATAGGTACCTCAGCGAGACGACACTTATCAATACAAGCGGAATGTTCAGAAGCTGAGGCATGACAAAAGTTATCACCAGTTTTTTCTTCGGTTCTTAGAACAGTATTGAAGTCACCATGTGTAACCCAACTATTCGAAATATTATCAGGTGTATCAACTAAGTATATCTTTAGTTCTATTCTTCTTATGTAGAAATTAAAAGCACACAAAAATGAAATTGAAAGTGAGGAATTACCAGAATAGCATGTGAGAGTAACAGATTGAGCATCAGTAAAAACAGAACTAATTAACACACTATCATGCTTGATCACCCAAAATGATTCATAGTTCGTATCAAATTGATTATTTGAAACATTTGAGTAACCTAGAGAAGCCCATTTCAAAGAATTCAAATTTTCAAACAACATCCTTGGTTCGACAATACCATCCCATAAGGGAATGTTGGTCATAATAAAATTTCTACGGGACTTGACCGTGGGAGGGTTCCCAATCTATTAACAATTCCAAATGAGGATTTTCATTTTTTTTATCTGAGCCTAGTACTAGGCCCATCATTTTTTTGTGCCACATTATTATCAGAGGAGTCCTTAACAGTGTCAATAGGAGCACCTATAACTTTCTCAGCCAAAGCAGGGTCATCACTCACTTCAGTAGAATCCTCAATATTGAGCAATGAAAACTTATTTCCAGAGTCAATCACAAAAGATAATAAACTAGCAGGTAGTACCCTTTTTTCATCCATACCGCATTAACCTGCAAGAACACACCTGGATGAGAAGAGGTCGTATCAGCACCATGACCACAGTCAGTAGTAGGTTGTCCTCCATGACCTATATAAAGAATTACAGGGAGACATTGATTAGAATCTGGAACAAAGCTTGAAGGATCTATAATCGTGTCTTGCACAGGGAATGCAACATCAGGAGAGCTTGTGAACAATTCTGTACCAGGGCATGAAGACAGGTCTTGCACAGGGACTTCATTAGGGACCTACTCAGGATCTGTGACCAAATCCGAAGGGCGGCCAATATCTACATCCTGTGCTTGCTTCCCCTTACTGTACTGCAAGGCAAGGACCAATGCAATAGACTCCTCTGTGTGAGCATCACAATTCGTAGATTCCATGACAGTTTGAGAAGTATCTTCCACAATCTGAGAGCTCCCACCATTTCATCCTACCTTATTAGTGGGGGTCACAAGATGAGAATCCTTAGAGTGAAAAGGCCCAGGATCAGTAGCGGGGGTATTTTCTTTCCCCTACTTTGTCTAAAATTCTCTTTATCATGCCCTTGGACCTTGCAGAATTTGAATAGATTATTTATGTTACAGTCTACTGAAATGTGTCTAAAGAAGTTACAATTCAATCATAATTTTGTCTTTCTTTCAAAGAGGATTCCAAGGGTGAGGGTGTCATCTTTTTTGGTTAACACCACTTCCTCCACCAAAGTAGAAGAAATATCAACTTCCACAAGAATCCTATCATAGTGACCAAACATGTGGTTTTCGGTCTGACTATCAAGCCTAATGGGATTCCCAACTGATGACGCAATATCCCAAGGAATTTGAGGGTGGCAATAATGAAAATTAAAATTACATACCCTTACCCATAATTTTTCATAAGTGTTCTTGAATGAATTGGGATCAAAATTCCGGTCTCATTCCTGAATCCGTAGGAAGCCAGGTTTGAGAGGGACCTAACCAAAACTCTAGGCATGGTGCTTGAGATCATCTGAGGGAAAGAAAATTTGGTAAAACCCATGACCCATATCTGGCATCTTCCACTCAGCAACACCCCATATCTCAGAAATCCTACCAATCTTCTTGTAAAACTTCAATGTCATTAACCCCTTCAGAATGACAACCCATGCAATGATTGAAAATCTAAAAAGCTTTGTTCCTTCCTCAACATCACTTTGATTCGTTGATATGTGTGCAATCTAACCCTTTCGAATAATCTTTCTAGCGGATGCCTCCCAATCAATTAAGGATGAATTACCCATGCTTTTGACAGCATCAATGAATCTTTTCTTGAGTCCATCACCCTGGCGATCACCAGAAGAATTATTTGTGTAGAGACTAAATAGATCCGTTTGACTAAAGAATTCATTATGAACCGATCCAGGAATTGATTTTCCTCGTGTATCATCAAATTTAGGATCAGAATCACCCAAATTAGGCTTCACATCCTTTTCCATTACACACCCCTCCATCAACTAGCACATATATACATAAGAGAAGTGGTAAGGCTACATGGTGTACCACTATCAATTGTATCCCATCGTGTTCCAATATTCACCTCTTTGTTCTGGAAGAGTCTCCAACAAGCTCTAAATACTGATCTAAACTTCTGTATGAATTATCAACCTCAAATGGATGGTCAAAATTAGTGGACTATCTAAACAATTGAGGAAATGTTGATAGAATGCTCAATGGTCTTCAAAGGAGGATGGGATCAACATAATCCTCTAGTTGATTTCTCTTACCAAAATATTTTTCACTCAATCATCCACATGGATCCGGATTATTCCCTTTTTGAGAAGAGGTTTAGAACACTGGCATGTTGGGATAAAGTTGGGGAACAAAAACTTCTATGTACTGAAATAGTCGAAGAAAGGGTGGAGAACGTTAACGCCATCCAATAGCACATTAATGCTCCTTAGATATGACAAAAGAGATATGCTAAAAATCATCGATGAGACCTAGTTTTTGATGTTGGATACATGGTATTCCTCTTCATATCACCATGGAAGAGAGTTATGAAATTTGGGACTAATGGAAAGATTAGTCCAAGGTTAATCGGCCTTTCTGCGCTCCTTGATCGAATTACAGAAGTGGCATATAGACTAACAATCTCACCGAAGCAATCTCAAGTACATGATTTCTTCCATGTATCACTCTTACCAAACCCATCACATTTAATCAATCCAGAGGTAATACCATTGGTGAATGACCTCTCTTATGATGAAAAGTAAATTAGATCATAGATCGTGGGGGAAAATTCATAAAAAATAAGAAAATACCCCTCGTCAATGTGTTGTGGAGAAAAAACAAGTTTGAAGAAGAAACATGGGAACTAGAGGAAGAGATAAGGCAGAGTTACTCATATCTGTTTTAGTGCAAAGGAATTTTTAGGGAAAATTTTCTTACGAGGGGATGGTTGTAAAAACCCGAACACTTATGAGTAAATTTACATTTTTTTTATTTCATATGGATATGTAAAAAATATGAAATATTTTATTTATTATATCCAATTGATTTTAAATGGACATTAAGTATCATTATTGTTGATGATAATTCCGTTGAATAGTGATCTCACAACTAATATAAATATAAGGTTTTAAAAAATCTTTTCGACATAGTCAAATAATATAATTACTTCATCTAGTAGACTCGGGACATACAAAGCTCATATTTCGGCTCTCAAAAATGAGGTAGCATCACTGGACCTCTCTCTTGACCTTTCCCATGTAGAGCATCAGCACGTTAAGATGGAATGGAATCGACTACGAGAGGAGTTTATGTTAATAGAGATTATCACTCTGGTGATGTTGTCCGAGCCACCCTAAGAGTCTATAACGATCGCAAAGCTTACCATTATGTATTATTTGGGTTTTATAATGGGTTGTGTAACAAGGTATTACTTACATATTGTGTGATCCCTTTTATAAATAATAGTCTAATTCCACCAAATTATTTATGAGGATAGTCCTTCTTAAAAAAATGATGATTTTGATAAATTTATTTCTTAGGTAAAAAATGTACTTTTGAGAAATATAAACGTTCTGGTTTTTATTAATAATATTATAAAAATTCGTATTATTATAATTATATCAATTCCCTATCTATAAATTATTAGGAAATCAAATTGATAAGAGTTATATTTTTATACGATAAAAAAGAAAGTGTATTTTTTTAATTAAAGAATTTATTTAAAGGAATTGATGAATTTTTGAAATAACTAATAATTTAATAAAATATTATTATCAAAATAAATTTATTAATAACAAATTATTATATAATATTTATGATGTAAAGTGTAATTTTTATTACGGTTTATATACTGTTTTTGTCAAAACCATCAATTTTAAATAAATGCCAGTTATCAATTTAAAAGTTAAAACTCAAATATTTAGAAAATTTATTATATAGAATGAATAATATTTTTGGAATGATGATGACAAAATTATCCAATCTTGATTTTTTCATAATTTTCAGAGACAATGGAATTTTTTGTCAAAATTAAATAATATATAAATATATAGTGTGTTTTATGACATTATAGTGTCTCAATAGGGGTGTAATAAATACCATAAAATGTATCTTCAACCAAATCTATGATTCATATTCAAAATAAATTTATTTTAGATTTATTTGAGTTATTTTATAATGCCTTATTGAATCCTCCAAAATGTATATTATATTTTATTATTTTAAATTAATTTCCTTGAGGGTGTGACTCACCTCCACATAAAAAAGGGAAATATTTTACTATCCTTGTCCCTTGGCTTTATAAATTAATATTTTATACTCCCATTCTCTAGAAACCATTGATAAAAACCATGGATTGGTTTGTGGTTTTGAATATTTTAGTTTATATTTAGCAAAACCCAAAAAATGAATAATTCCCCTTCCTTTTCTATATAAAGCCACCCAATCACATATTCTTATTCACTCAACCTCTTTGAATATCATACTCAATATACTCCCCATTATCTATAATCCTCCCAAGGTTACCCCAATCTTCCAAGGATCCTCTCCCAAGCCTTAGGGATCATGCATCCTACTAAGGGACCCTCACTTTCCTTCATTTCTCATTTTTTTCTATGTTTAATTATATTGTTATACCCTTTTATTATTCAATTAAAAATGATGGGGTATGTTTTTGGACCTCCCCCAAACATTACTTATTATGATTGTATGATGGGAAACCTCTTTCTCTCTCATTAATCCCTCCCATTTACACATGTTACCATGTCGAAATTGGGTAAGAGTTATTCCATTTCTCCTCATTCATCAAGATTATTTATTATGTTACGCCTTCCATTTCCAAATTCCATGTGTTGGGATATGTAATTATATGATCCCATTACTTTCAATTTATTTTATATATAATAATAGACCAATTTCCATATCGTAAACTATTTTAGTGAATTTTTATGTCACGTTGTTAGGCTGCCGAAATTACATTGGGATTTTCCATACCAAATTCATCATGTAGGGAATACCATTCCCATTTCTTTATCAAGGGTACTCACCTATACGAATATGTACTTATTGATTATATAAACTCATATATGTATTCAACATTCCATTATTTAAGAATAAATTATGATGTTGAATGAATCCATGTCATATGAATTATGTGGGACACATAAGCATGACATTGAAATGATTATGAAGGGTGCACATTGATATCACTCCAATTCATTGGGTAATGTTTAGTATCATGGTATATTAGATTAGGATATGGGTTTACCTGATTCCTTCTAGGAAATTTTCCCACGAAGATGGGATAGGGGTTTACCTAATTCTTTATGTATACGTTCCCTTGATATATGTTGTCTCCATATTTCCATGTTATGATAATCATGTTATATCATGCCTTTATTTTCATGTTTATCCTCTACTCCACTTATATTCCTATTTACTAACATGTATTGTATTATTCATGTTATTACTAGTTTACTCCATTACTAGGCATTATATATCACCCTTTTCTTATACATGTCCTTTTTTTATCCAATGCAATGATAAGTATGAATGAATTTTGTGGTCATGTAAACGATGTTTTCAATAATGATGTTGTATTTTATTTCATATGTTATCATGTAATTTTTCTAATCCCCGAAGACTCGAGACCTCTCAATATACTTGGTTGTATTTAGTGCTATTTTATGTAATAGAGCATGTTTAAATGTTCATTAAGGACCATGTTTGTTAATCACATTGACTACCCCTTAATTGTTTCCTTAGAAGAAATTTTTATTGGGGAGGCATGAACAATTGGAACTTGCTCATCCTTCTCGTTAACCTCTAGAAGGCCACTCACATATACTAATATCGTATAGATGATAATAACAACATTGGAAGAAATGGTAAAACCTAAATCTTCTTAAACCCTTGGGGATACATCCCCCACTATGCTTTTGTCTGCAGGATAGTCAGTTGGCCCTAAAGACAGATTATATACTCCCTCAAATTCCAATCCAGAAGCCTCATCTATTTTTCCAAAATATTCATTTAGCTCAAAATTCCCTACAACTGTTTCTCTCATGTCATCCATCTCTAAGGGAATATGGGACGTATTCTTTTGAATTGTATGTACCACATGACTTTTAGAACCCATGTAAGACCATAAATAAGTCAATTCATTAATTTGAATTGACATATTGAAGTAAAATTAATCATGAGGGATGCAATAATTACTTTATACCCTATATTAGAAGTGAATTGAATGATTCCTTACATTCATATGCCTTGTGATTATCTGTGGTGGTAAATCCAAATGTAAATTAGAAGGTGGAGGAGGTTTGGAAATAATCCTACAAGATTAAAAATTGTAGCCTGTATATGATTAGCTTCCCTCAGATAACCTTTATCAATGACCATGTCACCCTCAAAAGTGGCCATCCTAATAGTCATTCCTCCTTCTTTGTATTCCGGAAAAGGAATGGGTGATGGATAAAACCTAACATCCTAAAATAGTTTATGGTATGGAAAGAGAAAAATAGTTTTAATATTATAGAAGAAACATAAATGATGGTCAATATAAGGGTTCATATGACCTCTTTACTGAAATGGATCCCAATTACTACGACGACTACTATGTTCCACACAATGATTTAATAATGAATCATGCCTATGAATTTATGGATGGGGATGCATATACTTATGATGTGAAATAATTTATTTTGAATTTTATTGTTGTGAAATATGTTCAGGTGTGGTGATCATCCCATACCCATGAATATTGATCTCCTCTACCAGAAGTACCCCCATATGACTTTAGTAGATGAAATAAATCTCCAAGTGTCCCATTCATTATAGGATTTGTAGAATGATTTCATAATAGGTATCAATAGTTTATAGTATTTCAACCTTGCAGGTAGGGTGATATCATGTTTCCAAACATGTGTTTTAGGAATCATCAGTCTTACTCTCCTTGGAGTAGGGAACATTGAGGCCCTAATCATGACGAAGAAGGTATCTCACAAAGGTCATGTGAGGGTGGAAAATTTATCTCATATAATCCTAGTAAACCATATCCACATTCCTCACTCCAATATTTATATAGACTGTAACACCTCAGGATTTCTGTACGTTATCTCTTTAAAGACATTCAATATCTTGCGCTGCACGCAACACCGAGTTCGAGTGCACCATGATTTACCAAGTTAGCCATTCAAAAAGATGTTATTAATAGTATTAACCACATTATGAATTTTATATATGTCATCTATACTTTTTACATTCTACTTTTGTGTTTCTTAGACATAATACAAGGAAAAATACAATTTTTTAGATAAAAGAAGTACTTTAAAAAAAATGCAATTTTACTGCCTTTTAATGGTGAACCCTTTTTTAAATCCAATATTTGACACTTTTATATATTCGATTTGAAAAAATAAAATTTTTCCTTAGAATAGGGAAATAAAATTTGAGTTTGGATAATTTTTTGGTACTTTTATGATAAATTTCATATTTTGATAAATAGTGATGTACTATATTTTAATTGAAAAAAACTTTTTTAATCAAAATAATTTATATTCTTAAATTATGAATTTGAGTGGTTTTAAAGTATAATTTGATTATATGATTATCATTTAATATAATTTAGGTCATTATATGTAATTTCACATTTAAATTGGTCATAAACACATGTCAATCTTTTGAGAGTTTTTACTTTTTAAAAAACCCGCTTTTTGTTTTTGACAACGATAATTAATTTTTAATTAATTAAGGAAACATATATGTTTTTAATTTGGTAAAATAGACTTAATTTTTTAATCGAGGTTTTAAAAACTTTTTTATGGTGATTTTTTGGTTTTTTTGTCTGAAAACTTTCAATTTTTGTCTAATGGTGAAAAACACGGTGTTATTGTTTAAAACCGACTTTTATTTAAATAAATATAATTTATTATTTAAATATAATTTATTGTAAAAATATATTAATAATACTTATATTATTACACTTTAATTCATTGGAGTCATTTTTTAATAAAATTATATATATATAATTTTATTTAACTTTTTATCATCTTTTACACACCTTCTAGGCACATTTAAAAATTCCCAAAAAACGTAATCTTACCTATTTTCTGAATTTAATTTCAAAAATATGAGAGGAATAGTTTTCATAAGTAAGTAAAATGTGGTTCAATAGGAAGAAAATAATTTATGGTGAATAGTAACTTTTGAATTTAATTTACCATGGTTAAAAGTAAATAGGGGAATTAAAGGTAAAAAAGATATCATAATTACCCTAACACATGTCCTAATTCTATTGGATAAGTGTTTTTCCACCAAAATAAACCTAAGGAATAAAATATGAACCAATTTTATCTACTTGGATTAGATTAGTGCATTTATTATTATTTTATTTAAAGAAGAGTTAAAAGTGGAGAATTAAAAGTTTAATAACAAAACCATTTTTAATATCAGGTTATAAATAATATAAATTTTACTATAAATATTCATTAGAAAGATAATCCGATTTACTACATCATGTTATTTTATTTATAATTTCTACATATTAAATAATTAAATTTATTTATGACACAATGATGATGTTGTAATTACTTTATTAATGAACGATTAAAATAATTGATGTTATAAAAATCAAAATAAATGTAAATTGAAGCTTTTAATTAAATATAAGAATTTTATAGGTTAATAAGACATTTTAGGGTTGGTTCAATGATTTTTTTAAAGTAATAATGTTGTTATGACTTTCACAAAAACCAAATACTAAATAGTGTCAAAATTGATATAAATGAGTTTTTAAAACAAATACTATTTTATTGAATGCTAAAATACTCCAAAAAATATAATGTTCGGCCAAAGGACATAGATAAGATTATATATGTCAGTAATGAACCACTTGGGGTTCCCTTGGTTTTTTATATTATGTTTATTAACCATTTATTATAATAATACAATATTACATGGTAAAAGTTAAACTATTTAAATACGAGTTAAATCTAACAGATAGGGTTAATATGATGACCTAAACTTGTCTAATACCAATTTTTTGAGAGTATTCCAACCCATAACCACATGATAGTTTAAATAAATCAATCTGGAACCATTAGAAACTAAAAATAATTTTATAATAAAATAATATTTCAATCTTTTCCTAAAGTGGCCCTCACCTCTCTTATAAAAGGGTATTTCCCCTTCTCTCAAAATCACACCTCCAAAGCCATTTCGATCGGACAATCCCTAAAAAAATCTCCTACCAACTTCCTTAAAATTATTCTATAGGCATTCTCTTGAGCAGAAATCCAACATAAGAAACCCTTTTATTCAAATCAAAAGGAAACACCCAAAGAAGAGGTAATTATTTTAACACCTCTTTCAAAGTTCATTTCTTCCTCAACTTTCACTTTCATTGTTATTTCCACACCAAAATAATAAATCTAGTACCTTATATATACTATGATTTTATTATAAATATGTTAAAGCCATATTCATTATTCAATCCATCGTATGAATGATAATTTCACCATCCGTGAGTATGTACAGCTTACCGTCTCCGCGCCGTGGTGTAATTTGTTATTCAACACTATGTTATTTGGATGGATATAATTATGAGTAATATGTATAAGAATAATGAAAATAACATTATTGTTTCTCTATAAAATTAATATACCATCCAATTCCACACCTTTTAATCGTTATGGAAATGATATCGTCGCTCGTGTGTACGTACGACTTACCGTCTCCACGACGCGATAGATTCATTTCCACGTTCACCATTCAATGACGATTATAAAAATATATATTATTAATAAGTATGTAATATATGACATAATAATTCTACTAGATATATATATATATATTTGTATATATATATATATGTATATATATATGTACTTACATATATCTTATTCACTTACTCTTGTTCAATACGATATGAAAATGGAAACAACGTTTTTGCGTACATACAACCTATAGTCTCCATAAATGCTGTTTTCCATTTCATATATCTATCTATTATACATATTTATATCCTAAATATATATGATATATAAATAATTTATATATTCTGGAAGTATTTATATCATGATCTAAACGATATGATAAAAAATAAACAGTTAAAACACGTACAATAAAGAAAACGATTATTACTTGAAGGTATAATTTAACATGGAAATCATTATTAAATGGGTAGTATAAAGTCATAAATGAATAATTTATGATATAATAAATATAAATATGGTTTTGGTATAATTTAATAACATACTATGGTCATTATACAGGTGGTTAAATGTACCCTCGACCAAAGGAACGTGCAGGGTAAGGGTTAATTCCTCATTCTCATTATTATCCAAGATTGTTTATGTGTTTTTATTTTCTGGAACATATTTATTATTAAGGTCGATGTTTCATAAAATTCATTTCAAAATGACTCTTTTGAGGTACTCTTTAACTAAAACATCATTTTCAATGTTTTAAATACTTATTCTTCTAAATCTTTCTCATCAATTTCCATGTTTTCAAAATGTTTTTAAGGATTTATTTATATGGAGATGAATGTTTGAAAATTTAAATTATTTTCAAAAGTTTCAAAGTTTTATGGGAAAATTTGATTCAAAAATATCATTTAAACGTCTTCTTTTATAAATTTTGAGACTTTTAAATGATTTCATGAAACAATTATATTTCTCTCAAAGCATTTTACGGATTATTTTCACCTATGTCAACATCCTTTTAGGATATTATTCTTGATTGAGGTTGATTTATTATAAGTACAATCTTATATATTGTATTGTATGAGTTATGATATGTTTGACTGTGAATGTTCTATTTTTATAACATTCATGGTTTATGGTTGAAGTATTGACATTTCATATGCTAGTTTTAATATAAATGTTTATGTTATGTTTCAACTTTTTCATATGAGGAATAAAGGGACTTAGTATGTGACTGGTGGGGCCCGCTATAGCCCCTCGATGCATCAGTATGTCTAATGAGACAAATTAGTGTCTTGGAAGAAGGCCTTGACAAAATTTTTATTTGTAGTCTTGGAATGATTCCTTGACTATGTGGTAATGATGACTGATGCTAAACCTTCCCTAAATATGAAATTAGTTATTACATGTGATTATTAGACTAGTAAAATATCCATGTGCATGTTTATATGGTGATGTTTGATTTATTTCTTCCATATTATTTTCATTTTTATGTTTAAAAGGTTTCTGTTTTTTATTAAACATCATTCATTATAAGTTTATAGCTTCCGCTATATTATTTACCCTTACTGAGCATCTGAGATCACCCCATTCTTATTTTTTATCTTCCAAGTATTCCAAGTAGTATATTATGATTGATCTGCAGGGTTAAGATAAGGGAATAATGGAATTATGAAAGGAATTTGTATGTTGTGTTTTATGTTATATAGTGTAATATAACATTCATTTATGTAATCTATTTTCCAAGACTGTTAAACCGACCAGTCCTTCGAGACTTGATTCCCTGTAATCATGCTAGTGTATTAAAATAATGGAGCAACACCAGGATTCTAGGGTTGGGGAGTTATAGTTGATATCATAGGACGTTTAGTACAAAACTTGGTAACTTGATTTAGAAAATATATGGTCAGAGAACGTTACCCAAAGATAGACTTTGAGGATTTTTTTAGAAGAACTTCCTATAATTTTGGAAATGTAGAGATTTTGTTTAATTTCTAAGTAATATATTTCTATCTAGATACGATCTGGTAGAGGCAGCTCTAGAACAGATGTACATAAGAGTTAAAACTCTGACAAAGAGTTTAAGGCTTGACCCAAAATATCCTGGTACACGACAACGGGACCTGCTTCAATATATGTTACGACACTCCTCAGGGATATGCTCAGCGTAATTCACATATTCATCACAAATAGTTATTCATGATTTATGAGTAAATACTTAATCAAAAAAAATATTTTTTATTAATAGGGATTATATGCTTAAATTTTTCAATTTATGTTAGGTATTTTACTAGTTTGGAATTATGTATTTTGACTCATAAACTAATCTAGTGTATGACATTGTGTAGAAATAGATCTTATTTTATGGAATTGAAACCTTATCAAAGCACATAATATATGTAGGGATTTCCCTCTTACTTAGGATAATTATAGTAGAGCAGGTGATGCAAATGGTGTGGATCATATTATCACCATACTAGAATAACACACTCAGGTTATGAATAATAACCTTACCTGTATGGAGCACCCTGATCCACAATGTAGAGAATCAATGTTAGACTACTTCATGAGGAAAAACCACCAACATTAAATGGGACTACTTATCCATTTTTAGTTGAGAAATGGATAAGTTCCTCAGAGAAAATATTTCATGCTTTGGGGAGTACCACAAGGGAAAAAGTTTTCATGACAGCTTATTGCCTCATAGGGGATAGAGATCAATGGTTTTAATTTCTTTAAAACACAATGGAGGATGAAGAAGTATCAAATATGGAATGGGGGAGTTTATAGAGCTCTTATTATAAATTTTTTTCCTAATGACCATCAAGCAGATATGGAAGTACAATTTTTGAGTCTGAGGAAAAAGGAGGATGAGAATGTCACAAAGTATGAGGATAACTTTACAAGGTTATCAAGGCTTGTACTAGATTATATATGTAACCTAGGGAGTAATATTGATTGATTATGTTATGGGTTAAAACCATTTCTCCATGGATAATTAGTCTCAAAATCCTTCACATTGTATGCAGATATAGTTTCATGTGCTGTCAAGACAGAAAATGAATTCTCTAAGTATTATGACATTAAAATAAAGAAAGAGAAGAAGAGAATGGTGGAGCAAGAGACATATAAAGTAAAAAAGATAAATAAGGATTTTCCCTTATGTGATGATTGTGGGAAAAAACACCCCAGTACTTGCCTAAAAGGAATAAGAGTTTTTTAAAAATGTAGTGAATAATTTCACCAAGCTCGTGATTACAAGGGAAAGAAATAGGATGTCAATGTTGAATGATACAATTGTAGAGAAATGGGGAATTATGAAAATGAATGTCCTAAGTTCCAAGGAAACATGCCTCATAATAGTCAAAGGGAGAAAGGCCAAGCTTATGTTGTTACTACAGTTGAAGTTGAATAATTAACGTATTTGTGTTTTTGGATCCAAGAATTATATTATGGTTATAATAAGAATGTGATATATATAAGTATTGTACTATAGTAATTTTTTTTTCATTAAGGTTTTAATATGATAAAGGTATTCATATTTTTAGTATGTGAAAATAAGAGAAACATTACGTTGTTTGGGGAATATGATGTTACAATTGATTTTGGAATTTAGAGACCATTTAGAGAGTGTTTGGATAGACGTATTTTGGAAAATTATATAGGTTGGAATGAATTAAGTTGGAAATTGGATAATATTTATTATGTTTAAAATATTTTATAAGTTTATTTTTTAATTTTTATAAATAGGACAACCTAAAGGTTGGGTGACAACCTGTCACTTCTGGCAAGGCCATGAGAGTTGAACCCACAGCCGAAGGGTGTCATGGGGGCATCACCTACAACTATCTTACCTGATGTCCTGGTTTGTAAAATGTAGTTTTTTTAAAAAAAATTGGATGATAGATGAATTATAAATTCATTTTTTTGGAACCCTATACGATTAGGATAAATATAATATTTTTGAGTTCTATAATCTTTTGGAGTGAAAGATGAGTTTGTGGTAAAAATTAGTTAATATATAGAACTCTACTTGTCAAGTATTTTATTTCTCTTATTCTTTGAAGATATTAATTCATTAACATTATGGAAGGGATATTAAATCAAAAAATTTGTTATCCTAATAGATTATGTTTTCTTGAACTGATGGTATTTAAATCATCATAGATTTATGGCATTGAGACCCTCAATATTCCATTTATTGTTCACTAGATTGTGATCGATGATCTCAATCAATCCCTATAAATATTTTTGTTATCCCACCAATTATGTTTCTCTAATTCCCTCCAATGTTCTCCTATCCACGATGATAATTTTATGGTGAATTTTTCATAGCCTTTTCCCTCTTACTAAGACTAAATTTTATTAACCCTATTTCTGATGTGGGTTTTACACAAAGGTATTTTCTATTTTTATCCTTTTTTTAAAACAATTTCAAATTGCGAGGAGAAATTCTATTGAAGGAGGGGAGAATAAAACACCCCATTATTTCATAGTACGTTCTCTCTTTAAATTAATTCATTATCTTGAGCTACACATATAACCGAGTTCGAGCACACCACGACTTAACAAACTGCCCATTCTTTTTTTAATACGAATGTTTATGTTATGATTCTACATTTTCATATGAGGAATGAAATGGACTTAATATGTGATAGGTGGGGCCCACTATAGCCCCTCGATGCATCAGTAGGTCACATGAGAATAATTAGTGTCTTGGAACAAGGCCTTGACAAAAAATTTATTTTTATTATTGGCACGAGGCCTTGACTATGTGGTAATGATGTTTGGTGGTAGGCATTCCCCCAATATGAAACTAGTTATTACATGTGATTATTTGACTAGTAGAATATCAATTTGCATGTTTATATGGTGATTATTGATTTAGTTTTTCCATATTATGTTCATGTTTATGTTTAAATGGTTAATGTTTTTTTAAACATCTTTCATTAAATTTTTTTATCTTCCATAAAAATTATTTACCCTTACTAAGCATCTGAGCTCACCCCATTGTAATGTTTTATTTTCTCAGGATTCTAAGAAGTGTATTATGATTGATATACAGGGTTAAGCTAAGGGAATAATGGCATTCGTAAAGGAATGTTTAGGCTGTGTGGTATGTTTTATAGTTTAATATGACATTCATATATGTAATCTATTTTCCAATAATGCTAAACCAATTGGTTCATCGGGACTTGATTCCTTATAATCATTCTAATGTATTAAAATAATGCACCAACTTTGGGATTCTGGGGTCGGGGAATTACATAGGCACATAATTTCAATTTCAAGATCTAGAAAAATATATTGAATATTAAGAGAATAAATTGAAGATATGAGGTCATGGATGTTAGACTTTACTAGACGAAGATCCTCCCAGATGAAATGAGTTTAGGCATAGTTATACCATCAACGCAGTCGATATTATATCTGTCCCCTGATGGAAGTGACATATACCATCAAAAGACATAGATTTAATATATGTTTCATATTCCACCACATGATAGTGGATATGCATTTTCAACATGGGTGAAAAGTTGAGGATATGTCTTTGTAGCTTCAGATGTAGGGACATGACCGACATTTTGTGGAGATGAAACATAGTTCCTCAATTATTTCATCATCAATTGGAAAATGAGATGTTTTAAATAGTAAATCCCATTTTCTATACCAACAACCTTACTAGATTTCCCTTCAACCTCCTCAACCTAATGTACGAGTTGACGTGAAGTGAAAGGTACCATCTTCTCCAAATAACTATTTAGGTATGATCGAATCCATGATTTGACATAAGGCATTCCAAGTGTCGGATTAATATTTATGTGTGTATGTTAATTATTAGAGACCCTATGTTAACATGTGAAAAGCATAAAATTTTTAAGAAAATCCAGTAGATCATTTTCTCATAGTGTGTTTTTCATTTATTAAGGAAACCTATTTTGGAAAAAGTGAATTTGACACACAAATAGGTATGGGGAATACCAAAAAAAAATATGTTTCCAATCAATTATAAAATCTAGAATGTCATCCCTAAGGAAAAAGAGATATATGAATCAGATTCTATCACAAAATTCATAATTTACTATGATTCAAGTGAGGCAAGAATAAATGGTATATGAAAAATGGTTTTTATGATTTAGTCGATTAATCACTTCATGTTCTTCCCAATTCAAAGGGTTCTTACCACCTATAAAATTTATGTATGGTGGGAAATTAATAATCTATAATTAGATATTCTATGATTAAATCATAGTTTCTAATGTTGGCTACTATATAGCCACACAAAGAATGAAATGGGCTCGTGATTTGGTAGGGTGGCTCTCCCCTACTTATGGGCCCTAATAAGTGATAAATATTAGTCATTTCTAGGACTACATGATTAATGAAACACCCAATGGATAGTTTTCATCCCATTATAGAGGTTGTAACTGGAGATAGGGTGTTGGATTCACACAATAGAAGTAACCAAACACTATGAAACATCTCAAGAATGTTTCGAGTCAAACAAATCGATTCACATTAGTGAAGACAGTCAAACCTCACTAATTAAAGTCAACATACTCAAGTCTCTGACACTAGGAACCAATGTGTATCTTGATTATAAGATTCATACATGTATTCTCCATCCTTTAATGAGGCTCGTTGCATTTTGTTTCGAAAAATGTCCTAAATAAAATCACAAAAACCGATATATACTCTTGGGTGGGTGTTCTACATTTCCATAAAGAATATTTACTGATTTGAGAAATTCCATCCCAGGTGGATGAGTTCTCTTAGGGTCATCCCACACTTGAAAGGAGGCCAAAAATAATCACACAAGTCACCCATAATTAGAGACCTTGAGCTATTTTGGTCATCAATGAGGCTAAAACTGAATTCCTCATGCATCATGTTGAATGGTTTGGAATCTTAGAAACCCAGCTATGCATTTGGGGATTGATGAATAAATTTTCTTGATAAATTTTATGAGACACCATGGAGGCCTAATATAGCTGCAGTGACTTCATTTTATATATAAACTCTTTTCATCTCTGAAAAACTCATAATGGTCATCCCCATTGTGAAATGAAGGTGCACCCAAGATAATAATCCTATTTGGAAGCACATCATTATGACTCATAAATTTTAAAATTCCTTTCATTGGATTGATAACAATGAGAATCTATTTCTAGTGGCCAGACCATTTCATCAGATTATAGTGTTGTGTAATTTCTAAAAAACCCATTAGAATAAGTATCTTAGAAAAGAGTCCCCCATAATGATATAGTTAATCAGGGTGTATTGATGGACTTAGTTATTCTTGAAATCGGTTAATTTGTTCGGCGTGGTGATGGAATAAGAACAAACATGGTCAACCAGAACACATAAAGAGGTAAACTATCAGAAATAAAACACCCTTTGATTAAATCACCCATGAGTCTAACTATATCTTTATATTGTGTGACAAAGTCTTTGTATCATATCATGCTTTTGGACCGGCTAAAATTCAAAGGTAACTGTAATTCTATCATTTGGTGGATAGACCGTATTGAAAAATCTTATTTGAAATGGAAAACTAACTTTTACTACACAACAATGTATTGTTTTTTGGATGTGGTTCATGACCCATTGGGGAGGTCTGGTTGTTCCATCATGTTTTGAGAGCATAAATGTATGAAGCCTCATGTTTGGAATAGATTTCAAGGGTGAATAGTTTTTCTAAAAAGGTACAGCCTCCAGTAAAAAATGTGGGGCCTGACCGAGGGGTATAGAAAGTGTCACATGAGACGTGAATGGTTTATCCAAAAAATTATCTTATCCTTCACACTTAGTGAAATTTAGGAAGTGTGTGTGAACTGTTCATTTCATGATTGACAAAAGGTTTGGCTAACCCTATGACCAAAACTATGATGGTATCCTAGAATATAAAATATTGGGTCTTCCACTTTTTTTTTAATCATTTTTCATTCATTATTTTTCATTTCATCTACTCTCTCTTCCTCCTCTCTATGTGTCAGTTGGATCCCCCTCCCTTATCCCATGGAACACATGATCCCCACTATGGGCTCCCTCCATCCATGGAATTTTTGCAGGATTTCTAGAGGATTCATTGTCAAATATCTTAGGTAATCCCTTTTCTTCCTCCCCCCTCCCATATTCTTGGCATGTTTCTATTCCCAATCACCCAACCTAACTCGTTGAAAACCAAGGGTTAGGGTGGATCTAATTTTTAGTGTTTTGATATGTTGTTAGGTTATGCAGTTGCATTCTTGGGTCAACCATCCTTGTGTTGTGGTATCGGCCACTAAAGGCGAAGTGTTTTATACTTTTTTGATCTATACATAATCAATTTTGGGTATATTTTCCTCCATTCTACATTATTTTCCAATTTCTAATATGTTATTTGGTAGATTTTGAGTTTATAGTATTTTTATTTTGTGTGTTTTGATAATTTTTAGGATGGATTCGAGCTAACATCTTATAAGGCTCACATGTGAATGTATAATAATCCATGTAACTGTACACATCCCCATGTTATATATATTCACCAATGGAAGGATGAACATATATAATGGGGCTAGGTGTTCTTATAAATTTATATGAAAAAGAATAAATGTGTAATTAAAAAGGGGTATATACACATATAAACATATATATATGGATCCCATTATAAAAACATGGCCCTGAAAAAATGTACTTATGGGCTAGATTTCCTTGAATATAAGCTAAGTTTAATATATATGAATGTGTTAAATGGAATGTTTGAGTTTCTGTTGTCAAAGACATGAACTTATGAAGTGTTTAGATTGGTTCTCTTACCTTGAGGTAGGTGGCCTATCTTATTTACCATAGTTTCATTACCTTTTATATGGTGTTCTATTTTTCCTTGTATCATAATGTTCTAGTGACAATTTTCTTCTTCAACATAGATTAAATTGAACATGTTTCTATTTCTTATTTGACCCTATTGTTTGTAGAATCACCACAATGGGTGGTCGCATTGACTTTAGCTTCTCCAGTGAGTAAGGATCCTTATTATAAGTGTACTTTAATGCACCAATAACTCCTTAACACACATAAGGGTGTTTTCAGCGTAAATAAAATCTCTACATAATTAATTGAATCATGATAGTCGGTTGGCCATGAGTTAGGCCCTTGATCTGAATTCAGAATGATTTATATTTCATTTTCTATGATTTAGGCTTGATAATTATTTACTTATGGTTATGTCATTTTTTATGTCATTGAATATTCCTTATATCATATTCCATCTAACTTTTTCATTTTTCTAAATTTTTTGTGTGTTCCAACTTTCTCTTATGTCATTCCTTTCATTATTACTTTCCATTTTTGACTATATACATTACACCTTTTGATGAAATTGAACTCCAAAAATTGAAGGAAATGAATTATTGGAGAATAATGTAATGTTTTCTAATAAAATACCTCGATGAGGTGAACCATAATCAATTGGAAAAGGCCATATGTGGTCTCATATGGCCTAGTAACTATATTCAGACTTAGTTTTATATGTCGCTACTTATATTCTATAGTTTGATGAATTCCATTAAATGGATGGACTAGTTTATTAAGCAAGTGTTATTATTTTCCTAATTGATGTTATGATATTGAAAAAGATATACTGTATAGATTCATGTCATTGGTTGTTATACCAAGACTTCAACAGGTTTGGAGAGGGAACTGGTCTAAATATAAGGACATCAAGGATAGAATAGCCATGTTTGATTTGGATTTACATGATGCGCCAGGAAAGATACATTAGCTTGCTGGGTATAGGATCTCTGGGAAGATTATTATATTCATGAGTGACATTGGTTCACCTTTTGGAGCAATCATGGATAGACTCTATGAAAAGATGGCTACGTCGTTCCTCAGGTGATACCCGGTCCCCGACGTGAGATATTTTTCAGGGAATAATAGTCTACCTTACCAAGAGTATATGAGGGACGCCATTATCAGTCTTTATTAACACATTATTCCATCGAAGAGTCTAACAAATATATATATATGAAAAATCGAATTAATTTAGAAAAAAAGGATAGAATAAATGATGAAAGGATAAGAGTTTTAAAATGCATCATTTTTTGGACGCATTAGTTTGGCCAAAACTCTGTTGGTGGGCAGCCTACTTGTGTGACCCCATATGGTGCGCAACCTACTTGTTCTCCCCAATTTCCCATGCATGTCACTTGAACGCCCAAATCATTTCACCCAAGGTCAGTTATTTTCCTACAAATAGACCTTTTGGTCCCTCATTTGTACAGATGAATCTATTTGAAGCTCAATTTCTACTCTTGTCTCCCTAGTACTTCACCCCAGCCTTCTGAAAAATTCATGGTTGTTCATTAACACCTTAGGCAAAGGATTTAAGGCAAGATCATTGTCCTTAAGTCCTATTAGTGTTCGAAAACCACAACAGTTGCACGCCTAAAGATCCAAATCTCTCCAAGTCCGAAATACTTGTGCACCTCCCTTTCCTCTCATTGGAAATTGAGCGCCCCACATCTTGGATCACCTGTGCATACTCTTGAAAGCTTGAGAAAGGTCTCTCCAAATTATTACCATACAGGTTGTTCGTCACTTAAGTGAATATCTGGTCGCCCAAGTATACTTACCT
The DNA here is from genome assembly GCA_963277665.1 of Viscum album. Classification (NCBI taxonomy): domain Eukaryota; kingdom Viridiplantae; phylum Streptophyta; class Magnoliopsida; order Santalales; family Viscaceae; genus Viscum; species Viscum album. The sequence goes on from OY728140.1 coordinate 352,422,457, forward strand.
GCCCATACTTTTCCACCCTTCTCTACTTGAGTTCCTATATTTGATCCACTTACCCTCTTCACACTCATCAGTCTAGAATCCATCAAGCCTTCCTCAAATCCATTCATGGAAAAACTTCTTCTTCAATGGATCCCTTTTATAAAATTTATTATGTTGAGACCTCCACCAAATCCTCCTGACCTATCAATCCTTTGGGAATGGCACATCAGCATGTCCTATTTGGGTTTGTATTTCCATAGTCATAGGATTACATAATTTTTTTCACAATGGGGTTAGGATTCATGGAATATCTGTGGGTTTGTATATCTACAGTCACATGGACCTTTCTCCGAGAAACAATGTTGGTAAGGTCTTGGTTTGGAGGATGGTTGGGTCCTGACCTCTCCCTTCTCTAAGAGATGACCCAAATCCTCGGGTCTCTGGTAGGGGAAGATACGGTTCATACCTACTTTTCGTTTAAAAAAAGGATATGTATCCCTCCCCAACCAGGATCAATTTTAGGGAAACCGGTTTGGCTTAAGCCCCTATATTTTCTTGTAGGATGTGGCATCATTTCTCCACCTCTCTTCTACGGTGCCAAAGGCCAAAGGGGAGATGGGTACAAGGACATTCATTTCCCTTTTACTCTCCTGCTAGGCTTTTTCACCATGTGAAACCATCCTAGTGTAAGCCCCTAACCTTCACCCCTTCTTCTGTCTATTGGACCCTTGTCCAATGTGAAGAGAACAGAGGGAAGGTTCGTCACCTCACCAACTTCCACGGTTGACGCGCCCTCTTCCATCAGTGGAGTAAGAAAAGTATGAGGTGTCATGGTCGAATCATTCACATCCTCTTTTTTCTCACATCGAACATGACTCACAAGGGCTTAGAGATATGTGAGGGTTACAACATGTGCACAAACACTCATTAGAAGGAACTACGAGAACTCTGATTCACACCATGACCGAGACACCTAGGAAGCCTTCTTAAGGCTCGAGGTCACTAAATAACCTCTTTAAGAATCCAATCCTAATTCCCTTAATCCGGTCTTTATCCTTAAGAATAATCCCCAAATAAAATTTTATATCATCAACGAATCCTTTTTAGGAAGTAATCCCAAACCCATCTCTCTTAATGGACCATACTCTCCAATAAGACTTATCAAACTATGTGGGCTTTGATTCCCATCGATATGGGATAAGTAGGAATCCTTCAATAAGGTTCAAACACCACACTTCAAATTAACCATGTTCTTCTCGGTCCATATTCCCAACAGGGCCTAATCCTACTTGGAAACCCATATCCTTTCCATGTTCTTTGGGCTGCAACAACATAAGTCCCACACTATGTTTTGACTAAGAATATTCCACTTAGAGGTCTTTATCAAATGAACTAAAAATGTATGTTGTGTCCCATTCAGTGGCACTGAACTACGAGGGTTATGATTCCTTTTACAAGGACACATAGGTAGCCCATCTTATGGGCACGATCCCAAGATCAAAACAAACCTTTATCTCCCTGGATGACAACAAATTTTAGAGTGCCCCACTAAGTGGCCTAGAAACTAGTATCATCAAAAAGATGATTAAAAGAATCTCTAATATCTATATTAGAGGGTACCATTGATGGAAAACCTCGAATACATATGGATATTTCCATTAATGAAGAAACATGAATGAATACTGATGATTTAAATTTTACACAAGTTAATAAGTGATTGTTAATTCCAAGGGATACTTATGATATACGTGGTGAATTAATAAGGATTCATAAAAATATCATAAATCTACAAAGACAGTCACTTAGTAGACAATAATTCCCACAACAAAATGGTGTGATGAGTCTGATCTCCCATCCTCTCGACCAATGCACGTTCTTAAGTATCGTAATGTTCAAACTTAACAAACGACTACATTTGGAAAGAAGGTAGCCTCTGGATAAAGAACTGTTGGATGTTTCTGGTTCCATGAATAAATCCAATTGAAACTCCCTGAAAATAGTGATTCTTAAAACTAGAACACACGTTTCAAGGAAATACACAACAAAAATGGTGAACCCGACATGAATACTTAACCATGTTAATAATGTCACCCACTAGTTATACCCCTATCAATTGATAAATAAAGTCCATGAAAAGGAATCAATCACACATAAATTCATATAAAAAGATGTTTATTTAGTGGAGTTTTTTGTTGTGTTCATGTTTTTCTTCTCAGAATTCCATTCATTCCAAAAAATGGATTTCTCCAAGAAAACATCTGTGAACTTCTTGACCACTACTCAAGCTGGATCTACATCCATGGGAAGGACGTCATCACCAACCCAGCATCTTCAACGCTGGGTCTCTAATGAGTTGGCAAAAGAATATCTCTATAATGGTACAATCCTGACTTTGTAGGATACTCGACAGGCCCTCCAGGTCAATAACAATCCTCGGTCATCTAGCCCATGTCGACTAGTGATCAATAAGCAAATGGTGCCAACCACAATCTCCAACCATTTCAGGTCCTTATTCATGGAACACAATAATCAATCACTCCCATACTATATGGAGGTGGATCAAGAGGTCACTCAAGGCCTCAATTAAATAATGTAGGAGTCCTTACTGAGGACTCTCACATGTAATCACCGCTAGAAACATGTGGTAGTGTACCCCCAACATGATGGGTGTGTTTCCACTAGGTGTTTGGCTCAGGTATCTCCAACTCGGGCATGCAAGACGAACTGCCGAGGACAACGTCCGGTCAACAGAAGTAGGTTATTACTTCTACCCCTTCCGGAGAAGTCCATCAAACTAACTTGATGGCAAACAACAAGTTGTCACATACACCCTTCTGTCCTAATTTTGCTGCTCAACAAACTCATCTAACAACAACTCATCAATCCCACCATATAAACCCGGTGGAGTACCGTCAACAGGCACACACACCTGCTTGTAAGTTATCAGTCATTCAATAGGCTCGTCTGACTGCATTTAAAGAATCCCAACAATCTAATGTGTTAGAAACTAGTAAACATGAACATACACCTATTTACAATCACTAATTTTATCAGCAGTCTCGTCTGCAAGTATTTATGGATTTCATTCAACCGTATTTTATGGGAAACAGCAATTAGGTACATACACCTACAAATTTTCATCAAGTATGCCAACAATCTCAATTGGTAGCACCCTGAGAAGTTAGTTGGAAAGCTCCAATGACAAATTTGGGGCAGACCCAACTCTCTTCCCCCGTGCATGAGTACTGTCAATACCCATTGACAGGAAAATGAGGACATGAGTAGGCATATACACATAATCCAGATACGGGATGGAAATATATGCCCGTTCCGACCACTGAAGTCACCAAACACATTTTATCAATAGTGAAAGGGAAAATGAAAATCCCTTCTAAAATTCTAGAAGCATGCCAGAATATTTTAACAACTACTTCAGTAGTATCAGGGGAACAAACACTTAAATTTTTCCCCGCACATTAGATGACATATCAGCGTGCCATTCCGGAGCAGATACACACCTTTGTTTTAGTCTAGGAGGGTCATGGGGTATACACCCCCATATTATATAGACAAAAATATCATGAACATACACCCTTTCCAATTTGAGGAAATCATTCTGTTTTGGTAACCAATCCAAGGTAGGCACATATACCTGCCCATGATAACAACCTTTCCCAGCAAGAGGCCCCAAATAAGTAATAGAGAACATCAAAGAATAATTCTCGCCCACCACTATTGGAAAATCAAGAGTCAATCTGCAATTTGGATCCACTTAATACTGTAGTTTTTTAAGCCCTTAGAAATTTATCTGTTGCTACTCAAGATCCTACCCTCTCATTACAATCTTTAGGAAGTGGTAGTTTTAATTATGAAGTTCCTCATTGGACTCTTCATCATGGAGGCTTGCTTCATTAAAATTCATTCAATCTAGATGCTTATCTCCGGATGAGAGGCACGAAAACCCTCTGTGTGGCCAGAAGACCGAGGATCAAGAAGATTTATCCCATGCTGTAATCCATCGTGGTGATCCTCCCCATGATGGAATTAGCTGCGAAGGTCCTCTTTGCAGTAGTGTTTCACATTATCAAGACAGCTTCATAATTAAAAATGTAACGACAAAAAATACCTCCTATCTAGAGGCACTTGAAAACACAAGGCAAGTCATGTATGTTTCCTTGTCATTTACTGGTGATACACTTTCTCAACTAGAAGACATCTTAGGGGAATGGTCATTCTCTATACCTCCCTTGGGCCATTTGTCATCTAAGAGAGAACATCCACTCTAGTCAGACCAAGTGGAGAGACCTCTAGTGAAAGATGATGAAGATGTGTTAAACATGAGGAAATAATTAACTAAAGGATAAATACCAGTCATGTTCTGGCCTTTGGAAAATTCTAAGAATGACATTCCTAAATTGATGATAGAATATTGAATTCATGATATCCTCCTCATATTATGGAAAACTATTCATCATTTTAAAACCAATGTATTACCATATGATGAATATCAACATCATGTGAAGGTAATAGAAGGGTTTCTGTGCCAAATTGACTTGGCATATCTCTCAGTTTCCCAACATCTAATGGTTGAAAAACACAAGAGAACCGTTCAGTGTGCATGTCTGAATTCTCTAAAGAGACTCACCAATTAATTTCTAATTCCCCATATAGTGTTCGTATCAGAGGATGGGGTGCAGATGGAGAATTTCATTTCACTACACTCCAAAATTAGCAATGTCTTCCAAAAGTGGTATCATGAAATTTTATTTCCCATGGTCATCAACTATCAATTGATTTTGTATGTAATCGAATGTACACTCAAGAAAAGTCCTCAACTAGTTCTCATCAGAACTAGACCCAATGAAAAGACATTGTTGATTTACATTTACATCAAGTATCTGAGAGTTTTGAGAAGGCGTCCCTCTTAGAGGATGTCAGACATCAGAGAATGAAAATGTCTGAAATAGCACAATGATCTTTTGAAACATGTGATTTAAGTGGTTTTCAGATGATGTACCTAACTAATGTCCGAACCAAAATCCGTAAAATCAGAAAAGAAGTTCCACGAATATCATCCATAGCAGTTAAAGAATCACCCCGACTTGCAAGGTTGGGGGATCATTTAATTCATCCTTAAAGTTCATTCAACAAAGTTCAATGATTTCAAGAAGAAGAACAGAAACAGCCCTAGGCTTTAGGGCTGGGGGCTTTTTCACATATGCAACCCCCTTCTCAATGGAAGTCAATTTTCTCCAGATTAGGGAAGAAGCCACAAAGAATGCATACTATTGAACTATATGTGGAGTCCCTTTGGGTTACTGTTCAGCCAACACTTACAGGGAATTCATCATATAGGAGAATGAAGTCTCATGAAAGACACAAAGGAAGACGATATCACAAAAATACTGACAGAATGCCTTCGATGCATTACACATCAATAAATGGCATTAACACCATTGCAGAAGGTCATCCAGAAAACATGTCCAATTCCGGGGAATCAGAGGATGATGTTATTTTACATAATACAGTACACAATGAGGAAAATGAAGAAGGTGTGTGCACACAAAATCAGAGACTTACCCAGAATCCAGATATTCTTTCAAATAACCAACCCCCCTCTCAAAAAGGTATCTAGAAAGGGGAAAGGAAACAATTCAGATTGCATCACACTTTTACACTAGAGAAAGTCAATCTATTTCACTTGAAGAGATATTTTCACAACAAAAAGAGGAAATAAAGGAGTTGAAAAGACTCAATACAAAGTTACTTTGAAACAGTATTTCCGCTTGACGTACTCCCCAGAGAGATCCTCAAAATGAAGATCCTATAAGAGCTCCTCAGCAAAAAGGATTTGTAGTAACTATAGATGAGGATAATTAATTCCCTCCACTAGGTAAAAAATCAAGGAAGGACCATGTACATTCTGATATTCTTGTTCCCGTCGGTTATCAAAGTCAGATATCAGCACCACCATCAGTGGTTTTTCCAGTCGTTGCTCCAGCTCAGGCTATAGTCGCTATACTTGTAGAAGTTCCATCTCATCTGGATGTTCCCCAAATTTTTATGAACACAATAAAGGCATTTACGACTCGATTGGAAGCTATAGAAGAACGACGTGCAATAGTTCAGCCAGAAAATAGAGATTACCCTGATTGGGTGGATGTAATTCCTACCCCACCAAATTTTGTGAATACCACATTCCCAATCTTTAATGGTTTAGGAGATCCAGAAAAACACTTAACAAATTTTATTTCTCATTGTGATCCATGATGGGAACTTCTCAGCACAAGAAGCAATTAAGCTTAGGTGTTTTGTGAAGCCATTACAAGGACCCGATTTTGTCTGGTATACAAGTTATAAACTCGATCAATTACCGGATAGGAAGATCTTCATCATAAAATCCTTCTTCAATTTAGCTCAACGCTACCAAATATGACAGTTTTTTATCATACCAATTTTAAACAAAGAGAGAATGAAAGAGTTTCATATTTCATTGCACGATGAAAAGTATTAACATATTACATTATTCTAGCACTCCCTCAATAAGATTTTCATCCAATTTGTTTGGAAAATCTACATGATGAATTACACACACCATTGATTCCTGTGAAATACACTGGAGGGTTTCAACACCTTACTTCAATCGGTCAACATATAGAACACTCTATTATAGAAACTAAGGCTAAAACATAGGTAATTTCATCAGATCTGGGGAGGATGATAGGAAAAGAATAAGCTGCTACTATCACACTCAAGTAGGCACCTGTACCTACTTCTATATCAAGAACCTCATCATACTGAAGTGCCCCACCTCTTGTGCATCAACAGAAATGATTGTCTTGTCATGATGATCAAATATATCAAAGTCGGTAATAGTTTTAGAAATTAAATAATATATTTTATTTCTTCAGGAATGAACAAGTTCCTGGTTACTTCATCTCAGCTTTAGAAAAAAAAATTATTTCAGATGCCAAGGCAGAAGAAGCCAAATAAAGACGGAGATGAGGATATTCCGAATATGGTCCCTTTCAACAGATGTTGAGACACCAAATTCAAGAGTGTTTTGTTTTCAAATACTTTCTGTAAAATATGGTAGAATCTAGGCAGGTAAAATTGAAATGTTCTTTAGCTCAAGTAGCATGTCTTACTATTACTGATCCAGAGGAAGAGGGAGGTTGGAAAGAAGTCAAAAGTAAAAACATGCATAAATATGATGACTGGATGATTAGGAAAATGATCAACTAGACTCATGCCATTCTACAAACACAGTTGAAACAACGGATTATGTCTTCCTACACTCCTATCACATCAAAACCACATTCATCTAAAGTTCATTTCCTCAATAAACAAAATTGATTATAAGGAAAAACGAACAATGAGATGAGGGGAGCTCGTGTTAAGACCGGAGTTTTCCTTAACCCTATATGATTTTATACCATCTGTTTCAAAAGCACGGGCACCACCCCGCCAAACATCACAACTAGAATTGACTTGTCAAGATGAATATTTTCTAGATGAAGAAGTGATCTTTGGTTCTGTTAATGTTATCCATTTAACGGATACTTACGCCAATGGTGATTCTGGTTATAATGAGCTGGAATCCCATATACCTAATTGGGGAACTAGAGAAAGAGTCCAAGCTCTAGGATATAAGGGAAGACATGGGAATTCTAGAAACCACCATTTTAACTCTGCCCCTGCTTGAACTATATATCCAATAGAAACTCATGGAAGATCCCTTATGATGGTTCCATAGGAACAAGGATTTTATTCAATGAAAGAAAAGTTAGGTTCTAACAAAATTATTTTGGAAGACCGATTAGAAGTCACACCATATTGTTATCATCAAATAAATAGATCTATCGAGTATAATTTACCAAATCCAGGAGTATTTTCAGCTATTGATCTGACACAAAGTGCATCCACATCTGAAGCATCAACTTCCAAAGTACTTAAAAAACCACATCTCAATACTAGAAACACAGACCTTTAAACCAAAATTGTGATTTATTGAAACAATTGGCCCAAGTACCGGCCAAGTTATCAATTCTGGATGCTTTGAATCTGTCAGAAGGTCTTTGAGAGGCACTCATTGAGGCTTTTTTAAGTCCTCAAGAGTTTGAAATCGATATTGCAGCTGCTGCGGTTTACCATATAGATAATGATCTTGTATAATTTTATGCAGTTATATATTTTATAGATTAAGATGAAGACCATGTGATGAATGGGCATATCAGACCGTTGTATTTTTCCTTTATGGTCAATAATATTGGCGTCCAATGAGCCTTCATTGATAATGGCTCCGGAGTCAACCTCATTCCTATTCATACACATCATCGATTGGGCCTGAATGAATTTGAATTATCTCATTCGACTTTAATGTTGCAATCTTATGATATGAATGAACAAGAACCCATGGGCGATATTACACTCAGAACTCAATTTGGAGATCCTGTTTCTAATTTATATTTCCTAGTTTTTCATCAGGACACAACCTTCAATATTTAACTTAGAAGGCCTTGGCTGCATCAACATACATCCTTACCTTCATCATACCACCAATGTCTTATGTACTATTTAAATAGAAAAATTGGGACATTTTATGGTGACAAGCTCTATTAAAAACATGTGAATCTCAATAAATTAAGGTAGAGTTTTATCACACAAAAGGAACAAAGCCCATGATAAGGTAAATAACCAGAGTTAATTATCATAATGAACTAGACAATATCCCATCAAATCCATTTATGAATTTGAGTATTAATTAGGTTTTACCCATAAATAAAATGGAAAAGCTAAACCCAAATCAAGGAACTCACCTAGTAACTTCTATAATGAAAATTATGGAAATTGGGCCTGATAACATGGAAGAAACTGTTGATCCACCAAGCATTGATAAAATCCTAAATGGAGATGTTTTCATTTAATATACAGAACTACAACAAGCCGCTACCTCATCAACCAGATTGGAATAGATTTTAGCAATTCTATAGAAGACAATGATTTTGATCCTCAATCCATCTTTTTCTCATTATTACTATAAGAAAACCCTTCGTCATCAGCAGGGTCAGATATGGTGGCCTCTTCTTCAGGATGTTCAAATACTAACTCCACCCTTAACTCTAGAAGTTTTTCCTCATCATCTACTATGAAAGTGGGAAAAGAAGAGGTAATACATAATGAAGAAGAAGAGGAAGATCTTGGGGGTGCTCCTCCAGCATTTGAGGAAGGTGTCTTGACCACCATGGATGATCTTAGAGAAATAAATCTGGGTACATAATAAGAACCACGCCTCACTCTAATTAGTGTGGAAATGACCTATGAAGAGAAAGAGGTGTATACGTCATTCCTAAAGAAACATCAAGATATATTTTCTTGGAATTATACAAAAATTCCAGGTCTTAATCATAATGTATCCACCCATCATTTGGGTTTTCCAGAAGAACATTGTGGATTTAATCAAGGAACAAGAAGAACACACCCAACTCATGCCTCTACAATTGAAGCTGAAGTTGATAAGATTATAAAATATAACCTTTTCAGGTAAGTTCAGTATCCCAAATGGATGACCAATATTTTCCCAGTGAAAAAGAAGAATGGTAAAATTAGAGTCTTTATTGATTTCAGATATCATAACTGGCATTGTCCTAGAGATGATTTTCCAGTTCTGATTACAAAGCTTCTAATTGATGCAACATCTGGGCATGAAGCTCTTTCCTTCATGGATGGATACTCTGGGTATAATTAAATCTATATGTCCCCAAATTATGAAGATATATATAGCCTTTAGAGCCCCTCAAGGTTTGTTTTTCTATCAGGTAATTCCATTTGGCTTAAAGAATAAAGGTGCAACATACCAATGTTCCATGCATCATATCTTCAAACCCTACTTAGGGAAATTTTTTGAATGTTATGTGGTTGATTTGGTGGTCAAATAAAGAAGACTTTCCAATCACTTGGATGATTTGGAGACCATATTCCATAAATTTCAGTAACATAGTTTGAAGATGAACCCCTTAAAATGTGCTTTCGAGGTAACCTCAGGAAAGTTCCCTTAGCTTCGTTACATGCCATCATGGTATCGAAGTTGATCCTGAGAAAAAAAAATCAATCCATTGTATGTAACCTCCTCAAATTTTGAATGAATTACAAGGACTCCATGGACACTTGGCCTATATTTGGCGCTTTATCACCAATTTGGAAGGCAAGTGTTTTCCCTTCACAAGATTAATGAAGGAGGGAGTTACCTACCAATGGATTAAATTCTACCTAGAATAATTTGATACCCTCAAGAAATATCTCTTGAGTCCACTAGTATTACTGCCACGTGTTGAAGGAAGACCACTTATTCTCTACGTGACAGCTTTTGAGCGATCACTAGGTGCCTTCCTCAGCCAAAAGAATTAATATGGGAATGAAAACATCATTTACTATCTCAGTCAAACTATGCTGGTACGAAAACATGATATCCAAGTATTGAAAAGTGCTACCTAGCATTAATCATTGCAGTTCAGAAATTGAGGCACTACCTGCAACATCACGAGGTCCAATTGTTATCTCGCGACAAGCAGTTCAAATTTATCCTCATTCGTCCAATGCCTATAGGGCCTCTGGAACGGTGGGTGGTTATTGTTCAATGATTTGATATCCAGTGTGTGCCTCAAAAGGCAATAAAAGGCCAATATCTAGCTGATTTACTTGTGGAGCATCCATCTACAGAAGATACATCTTTTAATACTGATTTTCTTAATGGAGAGGTCATCTCTATTCAATATAATTCCCAAACATGGGAAATGTATTTTTAGGGTTCTTCTATAATTCCAACAAGAAAGAGAATGGAAAACCCTAAAATCAACAATTTTGGGTTATGAATTGTCCTTATTTCCCCAGAAAAGGTAGTATTGCTTTATTCCTTCTTGTTATCAGAAAGTGGTACCAACAATAAGGTAGAATATCAAGCTCTAATCATAGGTTTGGAATTGAACCTTCAGGTAAAAATGGTTAACTTAAAGGTGAAAGGTGATTTAGAATTGGTAATCAAACATATCAATTGGGGAATATTCTATCAAAAAACAAGAGTTAATCCCTTTTTTTGATTACGTCATAGGGTTAATGGCTGAATTTCCCTTAGAGCCAACATTGTCTTATGTCCCACGATCACCAAATTCCCAAGAAGATGCACTAGCTAATGCAGCTACAGCTTTGGAAAATCCTTATCGGGATGAGACAGTCTTTAACATAGCTCATCGTCGTGTGGTATCACCTTTTGTTCAAACCAAAATGGAGGAATTTAATAAAATTTTCCCTATTTGTGAACCATATGGTCATACAACAGGATGAAGAAAATCCATCATGAAATATCATCAAAATGGGGTACTTCCCCCAGATAGGACTAAGAAAAAATAGATCCAGTGATGAGCAGCCAATTTTACTCTTTGTGATAGTCCAAACCACCAAAGATCTTATACAAGTGAGGACAAGTGAGGCTTTGATGGAATCCTATTCAGATGTATTGATAGAGAAGAGACTGCAACTGTCATGAAAGATGAAAATATAGGAGTTTGTGGTGCCCACCAGTCGGGGCACATACTCTCTGATCAGATCCAAAGGCTTGTATACATTTGTCCTTCAATGATGCAGGATTGTACAGATTTCACTAAAAATTACATCTTTTCCAAGTGTATTCCAACTTCATTCATCAACCCCTAGAGTTTCTACATACAGCTAAATTCTCCTTTCCATTTTCCCCATGGGGAATTGATGTAGTAGGGCGTTTTCCACCCACCAATACTAAGCAGTTCAAGTATATTCTCACTGCTACTGACTTCTTCTCTAAATAGGCGAAGGCAATACCTCTCAAAGAAGTCAGAGACAAAATTATTGTTAGTTTTGTCAAAACTAATATCATCAATAGATTTGGTTCCCCTCATAATATTTTGACGGACAATGGAAACTATATTTGTTATGCTAAAGTAAAAAAGTTATATCAGGAACATAATATCATGTCCAACCAATCATCTCACTATAATGCGGTGGCCAATAGACAGAAAAAGGCCTTCAACAAGACCCTATCAAATATACTTCATAAGATGGTGGAAAAAGATAAGAAATCATGGCCTGATAAAAATTTTAATGCTTTATGGGATTACTGGACAACTACCCATATTGTTACCCAAGCAACTCCTTATTCATGGGTATATAGAACCAAAGTAGTTTTACCGATTGAAATGTAATTGCCTTCACTTAGAGTTACAATCTGTGATCAATTTTCCACAGATGAGAGGTCTCAGAAACAGTTCAATGAGATGAAATGATTTGATGAGAAAATATTGTATAATTTGCATCATCTAGAAGTCTATTAGAGTATAATAACACGATATTTTAACAAGAAAGTTTTCCTTTGATGTTTCCTTCAAGGAGAATTGGTATTGGTATTTAGGACTCCAATGGTACTAGGAAAAAAACCTCCAAAACATGAGCCAAAGTGGGAAGGACCGTATTCCATACATAAGGTCTATTCAAATGGAGCTTATGCATTAATATCAATGGATGGAAAGCTCATTACAACTCCAACCAATGCATGATTATTAAACAAATACTTTGTGTAATTATAAATATCGTCCTCACTGCAAGACTTTAACATGCACAGTACAATTTACTTGCTGTAAGAATTTAAACTGCACAGGCCCCATGTCCTGCTAGAAAGTCATTAAACTGCATAACAACTATAAGCGTCCATACAACATTACGTTAATGTGTGTAGCATCTTCGTCTAGGTCGTATGATGTTAAACTGCATGACATCATTTTTACAACTAACATTTTTTATATTTGACATTAGAAGCTTCCATAAGCAAACATCATTGACATCATCACTACTCTATAGTGGCACATGAGTCCCTCATTTCCTTACGCCTGAGTAAGATCTACATAGGGACCTTGTTTCAAGAACTACATATGGCTTGACTCTCATTTTCAATGAGATACATAGAGACGCCTAAATCTCCAATTTTGGGCCCAGTGGTAACGAAAAATTCTTCTTATTTTATTTTCACCTCTTGTATATGAATTACATCTATACAGAGTGTTTTCTTAAGATATATGATTTGGTCCTTATACCATTTTATGTATTAAGATTTATCATTCTATCAGAACATATCAAAATCCCTCATTCTTTATGTCAAACTCGATTGGCACGTGGAATGATTGTTTAATTAACTATGAAAGGCTTGATTCTCATCTATTTTGAGATTTATAGAGACATCAGGATCTCCAATATTGGGCCCAATCAGGATTAAAAAAACCATTATTTCTTGTATAAGAATCAAATCTGCATAGGAAATGTTTTAAGAACTATGTATGACATGATTATTTCCCCAACAAGCCATATAATGACACTTGGGTTTTATCCCCTAATCCAGTTACAATATGTCTTTCTTTTCACATCAATTCATTGTCGTCCTTAGTGCATGACATTAAACTGTATGGAAATCTGATACACCCATTCTTCTTCTATGTCACCTTTTTATTATAGAATAGACCCTCACTACTCTTTATTTCTCACACCGAGAACAGCTCAGTGAGCTTAAGAATTGGGTAAAAGGCTTCTTTATTTATGTAAGGTGTTTCAATTCCTTATGGGGGTGAAAATTTTCTCATTGCATGACTCAAAACTGCACATCACCATAGAAATTTAGAGGAAACAACGAAAGTCACCATTTTACTTATGAGTCATATCTATGTAAAAGACATCAAACTCATGGTCAATATGGATTCGAACATTTTTCAAGGTAACTAAACATAAACCCCTTCCATATTTCATACTCTTGATCTTGAATATTTTCATATCTTTATAATCTTTCTTACGGTTTCTTTTGACTGGGTTTCCAATATCTAAGAACTCTTTTTCCTGACTATGCAGCATGTGCCCTTAGGTGGGTTTTCATAAGTTGCCTACATAACAGGCCTGTTAGTCATAAGATTCCACTATTTGGCTATGCAGCATATTCCCTAATTGTCCTTGTATAAGACAGCCCCCATAACAGGTGTTTCAAGTAATGGTAACTTCGTTCTTGGTTATAGTATCTTTTTTCCCTTTAATCTTTGATGAAAATATATAAGAATTTGTATTTTAAAACAAAAATTCAAGTATAATTTTCCCATTTTATTTCTCACAATATGAAAGTCTTTAAGACCATATTTTAAACATTTCCCTTACCATATGTTTAATACAATATGAAATAAACTTGGAATCACTTTTCAACATATCACATATTGTAACACCCCGAGATTTTATGAAAAATATTTATTTTAATTTTATTGATGTCTTGTGTTGTATGCTACACAAAAAGGAGCTTGCACTACACACATCCTTGACTTGGCTTGCATTACACGCAATTGAGACCTTCCATGATAGCGTGTGTAGTACGCAATACTGAGTTTCACTAAATGAGATATTATTATAATATTATTATGAACTAGCCATTATGAATAATAATACACACTTTTTGAAATTATATAAATTCTATGTTTTAAAATGGACTTCATTTTTTGATTCAGAATATCAAAATTAGCTTAGGGTGAAATTTTGGTACTTTTCGAATAACTTTCATTTTCCAATGAATAGTGAAAATTACTAAATTTTAATTAAAAACAACATTTTTAATAAAAATAATTAATAGTGATAAATTATTAATTTGAGTGGTTTTAAAGTATATTTAGAATATATTTTTACAATTTAATACAATTTTGGTCATTGGATGTAATTTCACATTTAAACCAGACATAAACAAATGTCAATCTTTTGATAGTTATTATCTCTTAAGAATACGCTATTTGTTTTGACGACGGGAATTAATTTTTTAAATAAATAATGAAACTTATATGTTTTTAATTTGGTAAAATAGACATCATTTTGAGTTCATAATATCAAATATATCTTAGGCCTAATTTTTGGTATTTTTCTGGAAACTTTCATTTTTTTATGAATAGTGAAACCACTAAGTGGTAGTTAAAAAAATGAATTTTTCATAAAACTTAATTTTACCGCTTCTATGAGTGGAATTTCAAAAATCCGAGACACAGGGTTGATGTTAGTAAGTAAAATGTGGTTCAATGAGATGAAAATAATTTCTTGTGAATAGTAACTTTTTATTTTTTTTACCACGGTTAAAAGTAAATAGGGTAATTCATGGTAAAAATGATATTATTATTACCCTAACACATGTCCTAATACTATTGGATAAGTATAATTCGACCAAAAACAACCTTTGGAATAAAATATGACCATTTAGGCCCACTTGGATTAGATTAGGAAATTTATTATTAATTTATTTAAAGAAGGGTTAAAATAGTTAAAATCAAAGTTTAATAAGTAAATCATTTTTAATATAGGGTTATACATAAGATAAATTCGACTATAAATATTCATTAGAAAGATAAAATTATTTCCTACATAATTATATTTAATTTGTAATTTTAATACATTAAATAAATTAATTTATTTATGACACAATGATGATGCAATAATTATTTTATTAATGAAATATTGACATAATTGATGTTATAAATACCCAAATAAATGTAATTTAAGACTTTTAATGAATTAAAATAATTTTCTATGTTAATATGACTTTTTAGTATTTATTTAATTTTTTTTTCTAACTACTCATTCTGTTATGATTTTCACAAAAATCAATTACCAAATAGTGTCAAAATTGACCTAAAATAGTTTTTAAAACAAATATTATATTATTAATTGTTATTATATTCCTAAAAATCTAAGGATCGCCCAAGATGCTTATATCATAATATTTGTATCATTAATGGTCCACTTGGGGGTCGCTTGGATGTATATGGTATGTTTATTAACTAAATAATTTAAAAATACAAAGTGACATGGTAAATGTCAATCTAATTAACTAAGAGTTAAAACTAAAATATAAGGTTAATATAATGACCTAAACTTGTCTAAATTCTATTTGATGAGAGGATTCCGAACCATACCCACCTTAGCTTTGAAATATATCAATTTGTAGCTATTAAAACCCGAATTTGGCTTTATAATAAAATAATATTTTTTGTTTTTCCATAAGAGCCCCTCTCCTCCCTTATAAAAGGGCACCTCCTCCCTCTCTTCCTCACACCACTTTGAGATTTCAAGCTCGGCCAAGCCCTGCCAAATTCTCATCTCAACTTCCCTAGAAACATCCTAGAGGTTCTGGTCTTCCTCCAAGACCAATTGTAGTGCCCTAAAAGGAGATCTCAAAGAGGCGCTTCAATGAAGAGGTAATGTCCATTACCGATTCTTTCAACTTTATTTCTTCTTCCACTTCTTCTTCTTAGGTTGTTTCATTATGAAGTAATAACATCAGTATCACTCATATCCTGATATGTTATTATAAGTATGAAACAACCCTATTTCACCATCTATCCATCCTATGGAAAACGAAATCACCGCGTGTGCGTATGTACGGAATATCGTCTCCACGCCGTGGTGTAATCTATTTTCCACCACCACCTTACATGGATGGGTATAACAGTGTACATAATAATTATATATGATTATTGTAAAGTGATATTGACTCTGAAATAGAATACATACACTCCCATACAATTCCAAGATCATGAGAACGATATCATCGATCATGCGTACGTACGGACTACCGTCTCCACGACGCGATGAGATTCATTCTCCACGTTAACCATTCATGAATGATTATAAAGTATATATAATCAGTAATCATGAAATATATGACATAATAATGATACTAGATTTATGTATATATATATATGTATTTCATCCAATTAATTCCATTCAATTCAATGAGGAAACGAAAACAACGTTCATGTGTACGTATGGCCTACCGTCTCCATGAACGGTACATTTCTTTCCATTTATCGATCTATTATATATATGTATATTCTGAATATATATTATATATAAATCATGTTTTACATTCTGTATGTAAGTAATCATGATCTAAGTAATCATATGAATAATTACAAGTCAAAACACGGACGACAAATGAAACGATTTTACCCAAAAAGCTCTTTAACATGGAATTTACAAAAGAACGGGTTATATAAATTCATAAGTGAACCATATATGATATCATAACAATTAATATGATTCTGTAATAAGTCAATAACATTATTTAAATCATTATACAGAAGTTTCGGATACATACGAAGCATATCGGACCTATGGTAAGGGATAAATTTTCAATCTCATTTTTATCCGAGATTGCTTATATGTAAGTATTTACTGGGGTTACGTTTATCATCCATGACCATGTTTTCTAAAAATGTTTTTATAAAATGTTTACCATTATTCCATGAATGTTTAAAGTCATTTTTACCCTTTATTTACTTTTTACCACATTGTATGAATGTAATCTTTCCTTTAGTTACCATATAAGGTACTTTTTGACTTTTCCGACAAAAGTACGAGGAGAATGTTATTTTAAACTTATACGGCATGAATGGATTTTTACGGTTTCATAACGCCTCATTTTTAAGAGTCATCCTCTACATAATTTCATGATAATTTTCAACAAAACCCTTATTTTTTAAAATTTAATAGAATTTTTTGAAAAGAAAATGATTTTAAAGAAGACATGATATTTTCCTCAAGAATTCATTTCAAGTGTTCTGTCAAAACTATTTTCCATCTAAGATGGAATTATTTCATATGTATGTTTAATGTAAAATGTCTCTATGATTTAAATGGTTTCAATTTTCTTATGATGAAATGATATTAATTGATTATGGATTGTGATGGCATGATGTTTAATAATCCCATTTTATTACATGGGTTATGCTATGATGTATGATTTATGATTGTGTGGCACACGAAAGAATGATTTCATTATGATATGGGAGGGACCTATATCTCCCTCCAATGCATTGGGTAAAGATTTATATCTCCTGAGATAGACATGGCTGGAACGACAAGTTAAACCGGTTCATTAATACAGGACTGGAACGAGGAGTGAACTCGATTCAGAAAGGGACTTTGTCCACTAAGATGGTCTTGGCAGCAATGCCTTGGATACTATGGAAATCATATCATGTTCTTAATGGTTTCCACAATTACATGTTTTATTCCCATGATATTTTATCATTCTTATGTTTCTTTATGATCTATGCCTTACGTACTTCCATGTTTTATGTCATTTCTCAAGCTTGTGATGTTTAAACATTATGTTCATGTTTTTAAGTTCAAATGTATATGGTATGTTTTATTTTATCCATGCTTACCCTTACTGAGCATTTGAGCTCACCCTTTTTATGTTTTCTTTTCCCCAGTATATGAAGAAAGGTTTTAGGTAAGAATAAAAGTGGAAGATCTTTATGGGAGATGTTGAAGATCTTTCACCACGATTAGAAGATTACGTTCCAAGTTTCCAAAGACACTAAACTATTACGGTCCTTGTGTGTCTGTTTTTGTTATGTATTAAGTATTCCACAAAAGTAATGTAATGTTCATGTACGTCAAGATTTGGGTCTCTATAGTTGGTATCAGAGGAAAGGTTTAGTCAACCTTTGGAACTAGGACGCAAAAACATAAGTGATATCCCTAGAGATATTTCTAATGTATGTCTAGGGATGTCCCTAAGGATAAGTATACGTATAGGATACAGTCCTAGAACTATGGTAACGATCATAGAATTTAACCTAAGATGTTAGATATTGAGGATACTCCCCCTTTACTATGTTGTTTTCCCTAGCATGATTTTTTCTTCTCACACTATTCTTTTTGGGTTTTAGAAAATGGCTGGAAATTGGAAGATTCATGATAATGGAGGATATGACGGACAATGGAATGATATTCTTCATGAGAAACCAAATGAAACGGGATTTGGATGTCCAAAAATCGTTATTATGCCTAATCAACAATCTCATAATATGATCAATAATCTCAAATTTGGTTAGTTTCCTGACTCGGCTAATAAGAGAAAGATGAAGTTTCATGATGATCATAGAGGAAAGAAAGTTCAATTTCCCTCATGTAAATCATGTGAGAAGAGGCATCAGGGAGATTGTTTCAAAGGAACTGGAAGATGCTTTGGGTGTGGAAAAGAAGGACACAAAGCCAGTAAGTGAAAAGGAAAAGGTTCAGGTAACACCATGGATGAGGATAATGGTATTGCTATGACATCAAAAATGGTTAAATGTTTTAAATGTGGAATGTACAGGCATTATGAAAACCAATAACCTAAGGGAATGTCTCATGAAGAGAA
This sequence comes from Viscum album, assembly GCA_963277665.1. Classification (NCBI taxonomy): domain Eukaryota; kingdom Viridiplantae; phylum Streptophyta; class Magnoliopsida; order Santalales; family Viscaceae; genus Viscum; species Viscum album. Next base: position 352,441,679 of record OY728140.1, read on the forward strand.
TCAGTACGGCCGTATGGGTAGTATTTATGTTGATGATGATGAAGAGACTACAAATGATATGTGAGATGAAAGAATTGATGAAGCTCGGTCAATGGTTTAAGAAGGTAGTGTGGAATGATTACATGTTTATCAAGTGTAATATTGTATAAGTAATCTCATTGTACTATGGAATAAAAAGACATCTAAGGATTGTTACACTGTGGTCTTTCCTTAAGTTTTGAAAGTGTATGATTAATGGTACCAGTATCCATGAAAGGTTATTCAGATATTTTTGGAATGTAGATGATATGCGCATAATGAAGGGATAAGTAGAAAATTAAATGTTTGATAGTATCCATGAGCTCATGACTGATATAAGGAGAAGGTTATATCATGGTTTGAGTATATAGAATTTTTGGATTTTGGTATGTGGAAAAAGTTAACTTTTGACAGAATTCATGTTTTCACTAAGGTTTCATGGGTATTCATTTTTCAAGAGAATACATGATTAAGGTATTCACATGATTGGAATGTGACCAACAAGATATATGGGGGATAAATGATGGTATTCACATTATTGGTTGATGACATTTCAAGTAATCGTTTTCTTTATACTATGATCTTGGACCGATGTATTTTAGATAAGCCTAAAGATTGGAATGGATTATGTTGGACATAAGTTACTATTGTTTAAGGATAGAACTTTTTTTGATATTAGTGATGGGTTGTTATCGTAATGTCGTTTTATAAAAAGGACAACATGTAAGATGGGCGACAACCCATCGCGTCGGACAAGGCTGTGGGAATCAAACCCACAACCGAAGTGCGACTGGCCTTTATCGCCTACCACTGGCCTACAGGAAGTCACTGTTTAGTAGAACCTAGTTTTATTATATTAAGCAGTAAGATATATGAAGTATAAGTCCATTTTAGGAACCATATATGATTAATCTCACTATAGATAGAATTATGTTTTTTTGATAACTTTTATAACCTTTTGTTTGAGACAGATGGAATGACCCATCATTCTATCACATGATCTGTTAACACTTCACGAATAAAAAATTACACTTCATTTCTTTAAGAGATGAATTGGAAATTGTTCAAATCATGAACAACAGTGAGATTGTACCAGTATAATGTAAGTATTTATTCAAATTAAAATTCTTCAACTTTAGGGAAATGCTCTTGAAAACCAAAAAATGTTGTCCTAGTGCCCTTATATCTGATGAATCAGATGGTACCATTGATCACCACAAATCTATGGCTTTGTGATTGAAGGATTTTTCATAGCCATGTTCTCTACCACTCTCTATCAAAACTTGATGGCTAAATTTTTCTTTCATGCCCATATTTTCACCTATGTTCTCCTACATGGAAACCCAGTGATGAGTTAATTTGGGTAACCGTTACATTTCATACATTAGTTTTTAAAAACAAGTTTTGGTATTACTTTTTACGATGTGGGTTTCTATTAAAGAAACTTTCGAGTAGTAAACCATTTATAACACCGATGAATTTCGAGGGCGAAATTCATTTTAAGAGGGGTAGAATGTAACACCCCGAGATTTTATGAAAAATATTCTTTTTAATTTTATTGATGTCTTGTGTTGTACGCTACACCAAAAGGAGCATGCACTATACACATCCCTGGCTTGGCTTGCATTACACGCAATTGCGACCTTCCACGATAGCGTGTGTAGTACGCAATACCGAGTTTCACTAAATGAGATATTATTATAATATTATTATGAACTAGCCGTTATGAATAGTAATACCCACTTTTTGAAATTTTATAAATTTTATCTTTTCAAATTGACTTCATTTTTGGATTAAGAATATCGAAATTAGCTTAGGGTGAAATTTTGGTACTTTTCGGATAACTTGCATTTTCTGATGAATAGTGAAAATTACTAAATTTTAATTAAAAACAACCTTTTTAATCGAAATAATTAATAGTGATAAATTATTAATTTGAGTGGTTTTAAAGTAAATTTAGAATATATTTTTAAAATTTAATACAATTTTGGTCATTAGATGTAATTTTACATTTAAACTAGACATAAACAAGTGTCAATCTTTTGATAGTTATTATCTCTTAAGAATACGCTATTTGTTTTGATGACGTGAATTAATTTTTAAATTAATTAATGCAATTGATATGTTTTTAATTTGGTAAAATAGACATCATTATGAGTTCATAATATCAAATATATCTTAGCCCTAATTTTTCGTATTTTTCTGGAAACTTTCATTTTTTGATGAATAGTGAAACCACTAAGTGGTAGTTAAAAAAATGAATTTTTCATAAAACATAATTTTACCGCTTCTGTGAGTGAATTTAAAAAATCCGAGAGACAAGGTTGATGTCAGTAAGTAAAATGTGGTTCAATGAGATGAAAATAATTTCTAGTGAATAGTAACTTTTTATTTTTTCCCACGGTTAAAAGTAAATAGGGTAATTAAGGGTAAAAATGATATTATTATTACCCTAACACATGTCCTAATTCTATTGGATAAGTGTAATTTGACCAAAAAAACCGTAGGAATAAAATATGACCATTTAGGCTCACTTGGATTAGATTAGGAAATTTATCATTAATTTATTTAAAGAAGTGTTAAAATAATTAAAATCAAAGTTTAATAAGTAAATCATTTTTAATATAGGGTTATACATAAGATAAATTCGACTATAAATATTCATTATAAAGCTAAAATAATTTCCTAAATAATTATATTTAATTTGTAATTTTTATACATTAAATAACTTAATTTATTTATGACACAATGATGATGCAGTAATTATTTTATTAATGAAATATTGACATAATTGATGTTATAAATACCCAAATAACTGTAATTTGAGACTTTTTATGAATTAAAATAATTTTCTATGTTAATATGACATGCTATTATTGATTTAATTAAATTTTTTCGAACTAATCATTCTGTTATGATTTTCACAAAAATCAATTACCAAATAGTGTCAAAATTGACATAAAATAGTTTGTAAAACAAATACTATATTATTAATTGTTATTATATTCCTAAAAATCGAAGGATCGGCCAAGATGCTTATATCATGATAGGTGTGTAATTAATGTACCACTTGGGAGTCGCTTGGATGTATATGGTAATTTTATTAACTATATAATTTAAAAATACAAAGTGACATGGTAAATGTCAATCTAATTAACTAAGAGTTAAAACTAAAAGATAAGGTTAATATAATGACCAAAACTTTTCTAAATTCTATTGGATGAGAGAATTCCGACCCATCCCTACCTTATAATCTAAATATATTAATTTGGAGCTATTAAAAACCGAATTTGGCTTTATAATAAAATAATATTTTTAGTTTTTCCAAAAGATCCCCTCTCCTCCCATATAAAAGGGCACCTCCTCCCTCTCTTCCTCACACCACATTGAGCCTTCAATCTAGGCCAAACCCTGCCAAATTCTCTTCTCCACTTCCCTAGAAACATCCTAGTGGTTATTTTCTTCCTCAAAGACCAATTTTAGTTCCCTAAAAGGAAATCTCAAAGAGGTGCTTCAAAGAAGTGGTAATGTCCGTTACCGATTCTTTCAACTTTATTTCTTCTTCCACTTCTTCTTCTTAGGTTGTTTCATTATGAAGTAATAACATCAGTATCACTCGTATACTGATATGTTATTATAAGTATGAAACAACCCTATTTCACCTTCTATCCATCCTACAGAAAATGAAATCATCGCACGTGCGTAAGTACGGAATACCGTCTCCACGCCGTGGTGTAATCTATTTTCCACCACCACCTTACTTGGATGGGTATAATGGTGTACATAATAACTATATATGATTATTTTAAAGTGAAATTGATTCTGAAATAGTATACATACACTCCCATAAAATTCCACGATCATGAGAACGATATCATCGCTTGTGCGTACGTACGGACTACTGTCTCCACAACGCGATGAGATTCATTCTCCACGTTAACCATTCATGAATGATTATAAATTATATATAATAAGTACTCATGAAATATATGACATAATAATGATATTGGATTTATGTATATATATATATATATGTATGTCATCCAATTAATCCCATTCAATTCAATGAGGAAACGAAAATAACGTTCATGCGTACGTACGGCCTACCGTCTCCATGAACGGTGTATTTCTTTCCATTTATTGATCTATTATATATATGTATATTCTGAATATATATTATATATAAATCATGTTTTACATTCTTTATGTAAGTAATCATGATATATGTAATCATATGAATAATTACAAGTCAAAACACGGACGACAAATGAAACGATTTTACCCAAAACGCTCTTTAACATGGAATTTACAAAAGAACGGGTAATATAAAGTTATAAGTGAACCATATATGATATCATAACAATTAATATGATTATCTAATAAGTAAATAACATTATTTAAATCATTATACAGGAGGTTCGGATACGTACAAAGCATATCGGACCTAAGGTAAGGGAAAAATTTTCAATCTCATTTTTATCCAAGATTGCTTATACGTAAGTATTTACTGGGGTTACGTTTATCATCCATGACCATGTTTTCTAAAAATGTATTTATAAAATGTTTACCATTCTTCCATGAATGTTTAAAGTCATTTTTACCCTTTATTTACTTTTTACCACATTTTATGAATGGAATCTTTCCTTTGGTTACCATACAAGGTACTTTTTGACTTTTCCGTCAAAAGTACGAGGAGAATTTTATTTTTAACTTATACGGCATGAATGGATTTTTACGGTTTCATAACGCCTCATTTTCAAGAATCTTACTCTACAAGATTGCATGATTATTTTCAACAAAACCGTTATCTTTTAAAATTGCACATAATTTTGTGAAAAGAAAATGATTTTAAAGATGAAAGGATATTTTCTTAAAGAATTCATTTCAAGTGTTTTTTCAAAACTATTTTCCATCTAAGATGGCATTATTTCATATGTATGTTTCATGTAAAATGTCTCTATGATTTAAATGGTTTCAATTTTCTTATGATGAAATGATATCAATTGATTATGGATTGTGATGGAATGATGTTTAAGAATCCTATTTTATTACATGGGTTATGCTATGATGTATGATTTATGATTTTGTGGCACACGAAAGAATGATTTCATTATGAGATGTGTGGGACCTATTTATCCCTCAAATTCATTGGGTAAAGATTTATATCTCATGAGATAGACATGGCTGGAACGTCAAGTTAAACCGGTTCAGTAATACAGGACTGGAAAGAGGAGTGAACTCGATTCAGAAAGGGACTTTGTCCACTAAGATGGTCTTGGCAGCAATGCCTTGGCTACTATGGAAATAATATCATGTGATTAATGGTTTCCATAATTACATGATTTATTCCCATGCTATTTTATCATTCTTAATGTTTCTTTATGATCTATGCCTTACGTACTTCCATGTTTTATGTCATTTCTCAAGATTTTGATGTTTAAACATTATGTTCATGTTTTTAAGTTCAAATGTATATGGTATGTTTTATTTTATCCATGCTTACCCTTGCTGAGCATTTGAGCTCACTATTTTTATGTTTTCTTTTCCCCAGGATATAATGAAAGGTATTAGGTAAGAAAAAAAGGGGAAGATCTTTAGGGGAGATATTGAAGATCTTTCACCACGATTAGAAGATTACGTTCCAAGTTTCCAAAGACACTAAACTATTATGGTCCTTGTGTATCTGTTTTTGTTATGTATTAAGTATTCCGCAAAAGTAATGTAATGTTTATGTACATCATGCTTTGGGTCTCTACACATACTGTTTCCATTTCTGGTCCTAGTTTTATGACCTAAAACTACAGAAATTATAACTTTTACGTTTGGGTCAGACCTTTATAAAAGTACTTTTCCCCTGATTTTTTAGAAATTTTGGTTGAAAAACATTTTCCATATTCAGGTACCCTTCTCCATTAACCAAACTCTCTGCTTCCGAAAATCTGAATCTCCATAAACATTCTTCGAATTTTAGCAATGGAACGTCAAAATTCTGGTAGCTCTTTTGTCTGACTATGCAACACATGTCATTAGGTGACCTTTCATATGTTTCTTAGATAACATGCATGTTAGTAAAAAGATGCAACTATTTAGCTATGCCGCATATGCCCTAGTTGACCCTTCATAGTAGAACCCCCATAAGAGGTTTGTCAAATAATGGTAACTTTGTTCTTGGAAAAGACTTCCTCAAATGCTTTTAGCCCTTTTCCCATATCATTCCTCGGTTCTAGAAATTCTCAAATCACAGTTTACAATTTTCCCTTCCATACCTGAATATGATTGTATGTATCAAAATAAGTTATCAAAAAAAAAGGGAGAGTCTCATACCTTTGTACAAGGATAAATACGTTAAATTAAATCCACCCAATGTTCATCACTACGTGGCTTAAAACTGCACAGTACAATGTCCCCACTGCAAGACTTAAAACTGCATAGTACCAATGTCCTCACAACATGACTTAAAATAGCACAGTACCATTGTCCTCACTTAATGACATAAAAATTCACAATATGATATCATAAATTTCCCTTTTCTGATAAATTTTAACCATTACTCATTCACCAAATTTGTATAGAAATGGTTTTCCTAATCATGACTTATTTTGGTCTAAAATATCCCCTATTCATTCTTAAAATTCATTTACATGGAAGAACCACCCACTATGTTCTTGAGTCACCCAAATCTTATTTTCCTCTTTCTATCATCAGAAAAATGTTAAACTTCAATGATATCTTTTGCTTTATTATAAAGAACGTTCCCTTAAGTGGCCTTGCATATGTTACCTACATAATAGGCCTATTAGTCAAAAGATTCCAATATTTGGAAATGAAACATATGCCCCAGTTTTCCGTACATAATATAGCCCCCATAATGGGTTTTTCAAAATAATGGTAACTTTTTTCTTGGAGGGGATTCCCATTATGTTGATATAGGTTATAGATTTGGTGACCATGAAAAATTATGACCCAAGATTCCCCTTGGAAATATTTAAAGAATATTAAATAAATTTTTAGCTATAGATTTTTTTTTTGAATCTAATTCAAAATTTGTGGTCAAAGATATTAAAACCTAAATATCATTCCATTATAGTCCAACATGCATGACTCTAAACTATAAAACAATAAAAGACTTGGTACTCAACAGATTGAAAACCTGTGAAGGGAACTCTGAACAAATTTCAAGTCCCAGATCACTAAATATACATTTTCTATATGGTTTAGGTAATATTGTGCGATAAAAATTCAAGAGATATAATGTTTGCTGGGTTATCCATATAACCCTGGAAAAAAATAAAACTCTTCTTACTGGGCCCAATGGCCTAGGTAAAAACAATTAATGAAAGTAAAGACACAAATGATTAAAGACAAAATAATTTTCATTTATGAAAAAATTTCATAGATGAGAACCCAGAAATTGGAGTCTCTCTTCTCAGTAATTACAAAAGGATTTATACATAATTACTTATTTGTTCGATAGAATATTGATCCCCATCAACAACTTATTGGAGTTTATCTATTTTACTCGTCTTTCTCTCTTCAACATGATGAAGTGCTTCTCTAGCATCTGCAATGTCTTTTGAACCATCCTTCTGGACTTCTCCTAATAAGCTATGAAGCTGGTCAAGCTCCCCTGTAATGATATCTAACTCCTGTTGAAGACGCAGTTATTGAAAAATATTTTCTTTAATTGTCTGCTTTAGTCCCTTAAACTTTGCATTATGATTAGCTTCATCTTGTGGTAGTACTGCTTAGAACTCTTCAATATTGACTGAATGTTTGGCTTTTATCATGTCTTTTCGAAGATTTTTCTCTTTCTCCCTCTTCCGGATAATCTGTTTCACCACAGAATGAATTTCACAGTATTCAAAGTCGCCAAATACTAGTGTGATAAACAGAGATGAATGTCATGGAATTCTTGAAGGAAGTTCTTCAAGGGGAATCTCAGATATTATCTTCCAAATGTTTTTCCATGCTTTGTGACGAGAAAGAAGAAGAGAATTTTGTAGTTTTGGGTCCGATTCAGAATCACTATCATAAAGAGGGGTTTATTCTGGGACTAATGCACATAATGAAGTTCCATGTTCTGTTCCTTCATGAAAAATGGTTGCTCCACCATCCAATGTTGTTTGGGATGATGCAGAGGATTCACCTTCTGACCTAGCCATTAAACTTGATATCCCTATATGGTAAATCAATAATTATGGTTATATTCAAGAGATAACAAAAGTGAATGTGATCACAATATTAGTATATATTTCCTAGCAGTAGGTCAGCATCAGGATAAGAATCCTCCCCAATGTTATCAATTGCAGAAATTTTCTTTTATGCATCTGGATGAAGAGTGTTATCTGTAATATTCTTGGGAATTTTAGATTAATTCTTAGGAAGACCTCCTATCTCCAGATCCACCTGAGCCAATATCTCCGCAATTGTGGGGTTAAAAATATTATCAACACTTCATTCAAGTATAGTTGTGCAAGGAGTTTTTTAAATGGAACTTCATATTTCAATCAACCATGGTTAGTAGGTTAATCATAAGATGATAAACTGGATGAATAATGAGAAGTCACGTCCAGTTGATTCAATATAAGGAACTTCAAAATCATCAAAATCATTTGATATTTTAAGATGTTCGATTAATTATTCCAAATGCATGCCAAGGTTCATCATTTCATCCAATGATATCTCATATCCCAGGTTAGTCTCACCTGTGGGAGCACTTGGAGTGTTTGCTTCACAACCTTCCTCCGACAACCTGTGTCCCCGAGTAGCTTCTTTAGTAACAATTGTAGGGTTATCGTCAGTTGTTTCCAGATGTCCTGTGGTATGTGATGAACAAAAAATTATCACAGAATGGATGTTATATATTGTTTAATTTGATGCTTTATGAAATATTATTGATTTACCATAAGCTTCATGTCTTATGATAGTATGAATTGGAGCAGTGTTGGGAATATATGATGGTTCCTTTGGCTTCAATACGTCTTTAGGAACAATTGGATTTTTCATTTTTTTTCTTAGAAGCACTTTCAATGACTCCTTGAATATTATCAGTAGTTTCTTTCGAAGAAGAAATAGAAGAAGCCTCTATGATCTTAAAAATTTTAAAAACTCTTTCATAAATAAAGACTAAAATTAATGATTATCCAGAGACTTTCCACTACTAAATATTGCTTAAAATGGTCTTCTTTCCTCAATGATTTTATTTCATTGTCTTCTTAGGAGTGTTTTCATCATCATCTATAAAGATAGGTATCCTATATCCTAGTACCCTCTCTATTTCCTCCTCCATTGCCTATTGGCCTGGATATATTTCTCCTGATTCACATGGTGAACTGGTAGCTCCAAGAGAAGTGCCTCCAAGGTGATATTGTGGTAAAGGAACTTCTATTGTCTTTCCTTTACCCAAATGTAATTTAAGACAATATTTCTCTTATGTAAAAATGTTTTGATTAGAATTCAAGTTTAAAAAAGGAAGAAGATGAAAAAAAGGGAACTTACATCCTCAGGATCTACAAATTCACGCCACTCTTCATCTAATGAAGGATTTAATTCTTCGGTGGTACCATGATCTATCATTTCCTTCACCTGCTTTGTGGTAGGAATTGAGTCATCAGTGGCATATATGAGAATTTTCTATCTCTCAAATGTATGTCTTTACCTCATTGGGATTATATTTAAAAAGAATGTTAGAAGAAGCTCGCAAATCCCCTAATCCTGGAATATGCAGTCCTTCGCATAGATCCATCCACATGGTCTCAGCATCACAGTACAGATTCTTCAATGTTCGAACAACCTTTGGTCAAATATATTCAGAATGTATGTTTGAGGGTTTTGAGGAGGATCCTACAACCTTGGACTTGATTTTCTTCCCAACACCCACAGTCGCAGATGAAGGATTAGAAAATGGAACTTGCTGATCTTCAGAATGCTGATGAAAATATCGCATTGATATGACTTCAGTAGGGATTGATGGAGTGGATCATTTTATTCTAGTAGGATAATTATATCTTGCGCAAGGTCTCTTTGGTGAATTTGGAGCATCGTCACCTCCACTCTCTGATTCGTTCATGTCGGCCCCTGATGATGAAGAATTATCTCCCAAAAAATGGGGTTCCTTCCTGCTATTTCTCTTTATCCCTACTCAAGGGAAGAGATGATTTAATACCCCTTCTTGGTGACATGCAACCCTGTTTTTAGAATACCAGATGGACAATCTGCTTACTGCATCAGTGACTAGTAAATTAAATACTTCCTCAATCATCTCTGTAGATGTCGACAACTATAGTTTTTGGGAAACCACTGGGTGCTGCTCTAATATGACATGAATTGTAGGGGATACATTATTCTATTATAGAAATTTGAATTGACGTGCAAATATATAAGTATCATAGGTCTCACATATGATTTCTCCATCGATTCTAGTGGCCAACACACTATCTCTTCAAGATAGAATATATTCCCTCAGTTCCAAACAAGTAGTACCATCATCAAAAAATCACCCATTAGTTAGATTCCTATAGGGAAATAAATGGAATTCCTTATTCATTCTCAATCTATCCTTATTTTCATAAGAATTCAATGAAAAGGGTGAAATACCAGAAAAGGTCTGAATAGATGGTCGGAAATATCATCCAAATACCTATACTCCACTTTGTATATCATATGTTTTAAAGTGAGTATCAATCCATCCCCACAACACTTGGAATTACCCCGCTATTTTAGAGGGATATTTACCTTTCTAATATGCATAAAACTGCTATAAATATTTTCCAAAACAGGAGTATCCAACCCTACCATCCTTTCCTACCCCAGCTTAGTTGCAATAACAAAGGTTCACAACCTCACACATCCATTGGAATCTCGAACTGGTAATAAATACACGCTGATACACATGGATAAGAAATCTTCCAGACATGTCTTTGCATGAATTTTTGGGCTGATATAATATCCCCATTTGTCAAATTCTCCTTTCTCCAATGTTGGCCAACAAGTGTCAAGAGTGACTCTATTCTCTTCCCTTGGACAGCTAGTCAGACGGGTGTAAGTGGGACCCTTTTCCTTCTTCTTTATCAAAAATTCTTTCATCCATTCCTCTGGATGAATGTCCCTCCTGGTGAGATTTTTCGTGGTGATTGAATTCTTGAGTTTGTTAAATATTTTCATCAACTCTTAAACAAAAATATGGTGTCTTTTCTATGTCGTTCCATGTCACCATGGGAGTAATAAACTCATCGTACTTGTCTCAAAGGATTGGAGCTCCAAAAATCTTGTAAACGTCCCACATGTTGATACATACCTTTCAATGTGTTAAATGTAATGAATTGGTATATAGAATCCATTGAATTAATAGTTATGGCATGAAATAATCATTCATATACGCATAGGTTTGCCCAACCCAGATAGCCTCATAAATCTTGGTGACCCTGAAATAATCTGAAAATTTTTTACATGTCTTTCTCACCCAGTATTCCCACATCCAAGCAGGTTTTACACCTCCTCCTAAGCGGAAATCCCAACTTTTCTTCCAACCCTTGGACAGATCTGTTTGAGAATCTCGAATGATGGATGAATAACAGTGTGGCTACAGCTCGGGTGTGTGTGCCTTCAAATCTAGAGAACACGGGCTATGATGAATAATATGGGAATTTTCTATTTTCCCAGCATTATCAAATGAGCCCCCAATAGAATCATTGGCCAATGAGAAGTTGGTATAATCCTGAAACCAAGAATGTGGGATATAGTTATTTGGATCTGGAATGTTAGCATCTTGAAAATGGCCATAGTTGTACAAAGGAAGATATATTCTTCTAGGAAATTTGAAATGATATTTCTTCAATTAATTTTCTAAGTCTGGATGGGTGGTTTCGCAAACGTGAAAATAATTATAACCAATGACATTCATCATGTCATCAATACACTTACTGGTGATGTCATCAGCAGTTCCAATTATTTTGGGAGCCATTTAACCCCCAAAAATGATAGATAGAATCTTATAAAAGTAAGTTTATTTTTGTATATAAAAAATGGAAATGTAATTAAGGCACGAAATTTTTAATCTTGGAGCACAAGTATAAGTCAGCGTGCATGTATAGCGCCCCAATTATGGTGCACTATTAAAAATGTATAGAAGAAGCGTGGCGAAATAGAATCATCTAAATAGAAGAAGACTAGAGCACTGAGAGCTGAGAATTCGGAAGTTGTGAGACTTTTTGTGGAAGTGAAGTCATTATATATAAGCGATGCATGTCACCCTCCACGCCAAAAATCTTAAGCATTTCCAACTTCTGCACCCAAGTCTACATGAGCACCAATACTTGTGCGCCCTAATTCTCTTTTCTTTCTCCTTCATTAAATTACCTTAGTATAGGTTCCTCTTTTGATTTTGGATCCAATTATGAGGGGGGATTTTGTTGAAACTCCATTCCATCAAAGAGTCTATAAAATACATGACCAAGGGAATCAATTTAGAAAGAAAAATGGAGATAATACATGAATAAAGGTCATTTTGTTTCAAAGGAATAAGTTTTTGGCTGCCTTAGTTTGGCCAAAATTCTGTCGGTGCGCAGCCTACTTGCGCGCCCCCATACAACATGCAGCTTATATGTGTGCCCAACTCATTTCTCCCAAGGTCACTTACATTCCTATAAATTGACCCTTGGGGCCCTCATTTATACAGACGAATCTCCTTGAAGATCAATTTCTACTCTTGTCACCCAAGTACTTCTCCCCAGTCTTCTGAAACATTCCAGGTTGTTTTTAAACACCTTGAGAGGAGGATTTAAGGGAGGATCATTAGACTTAAGACCTTTAATGTTTGAAAACCATAAAAAATGCGTGCCTAAAGTTCCCAATCTACCTAAGTCAGAAACACTTGCACACCGCCCATTCCTCTCACTGGAACTTGAGCGCCCCACTTCCTGGGTCACACGTGCATACTCTTGTAGTCTTGAGAAAGGTCTCACCCAAGTATTACAATATAGTTTGTTCATCGCATAAGTGAATATCAAGTTTCCTAAGTGTACTTGCACGCCCATATCTACTTGAGTTCCCCTATTTGATTCACTGACTCTCTTCACTCTCTTTAGTCTACAAGCCATCAAGAATTCCTCAAAGCCATTCATGGAAAGGATTCTTCATCAGTGGATCCATTATCTGAATGGGATTCGGTTGACACCTCCCCCAAAACCTCCTGATTTATCAAACCATTGGGAAAGTCACATCAGCGTGTCCTATTTGGGTTTAGATTTACGCTGTCAGAGGTTTCCCACATTTTTTCACAATGGGGTTAGGATTCTTGGAATGTATTTGGGTTTCTATATCCAAAGTCACATGTAATTTTCTCCCAGAAACAGTGTTGGGAAGTACCTGTTTTAGAGGATGGTTGGATCCTGACCTATCCCCTCTCAAAGAGATGACCTAGAACCTCAGGTCTCTAGTAGGGGAAGATATGATTCATTGATGTTATTAATATTTTCATGACTTATTATATTCCCCCTTTACTTATTTTATATGAAATGTGCATAATTTGTGTGAAATATTAATGTTTTAATATTAAGTATAATATTTGAGCATTTTTAGAAGTAGTCCAATTGAGTCAGTTTAATGTTTTAATTATAACTGTCACTATACTGATCCAAATTGTGTGATTCTTGTTTTTTAGGATTCTACTTTCAATATAAAACATTTCATTAGAAGGAACCATGATCCAATTATGCCATTTGAAGGGTCATATGGTCCTCACAAACAAGACCAAAGAATATGTGAACAAACTGGACCAGCCATGAAGATTGATTTACTGGGCTGAATACAGAAGTCTAAAAACATTAAATCTCCACCATAATTCGGGGGACACTACACTTCATCTTGGATAAAAATTTCATGGCCCAAATCCAAGTACAAGGGGCCCAAATGAAGCTTTGAAGTCCAGCCCACCATTCTGTCCGAGAATTAAAATAAGTATACTATTCATGACATATCTCATGATGTAAGCATCAAATCGAGCTGAGATTTTGCAGTGGGAAAGAGGAGATATAGGAGGATGACTTTGTTGAAAGAAGTAATTTGTATTTGAAGGCATATTACTGTTCAAAAATCCATTTACATTTTGGCCATCGAAAAAAAGCATGGATAGAAATGGAAAGTTTACCTTTGTTTAATAAAACCACCATAACTTTGGCTCCAATTGTCCAAATGCCTCAATATTTTGAAATTAGTCGGAAAACTGTATTATATACAACTTTCAAGAAGGAGATATTTGGAGATTCGGCTGTCTGAATAGCCAAATTGGCGATGCAAGTGGAGGGACAGATTAGGAATGCAAACAGTCCACTCCTTGGGCTATAAATACTCTCCCCTTATCTCCTTGAGAGGGGTTGGAATTTCAGAAGAGAGGAGATCATATTGGCATGACAAAATCTTTGAAAAAGTCTTGGGTGGACCTGCAATACTCAAGTTTTCACTTGAGAGACCTTTCCTCCTCTCTTTGTTTTCACTTACTTTTGTGTTTTTCATTTTTGTAATTTTGTAAGTCCTTTCTTTTGTAATTCTGTTTTAATGAAAGTTTCTTCTTCAATATCTCTTATTATCCTCCACCTTATGTATTTTAATATTAATGTTATTAAAATAGTTTAAATTCAATTGAATCCCCTTCCCTTATTTTGCTTCCTCATTCAATCAAAAATCTGTTTTTAATTGTCATCATTGTTCGTGTGTGTGTGTTCAACGTTCCACTCTTTTCTAATCCCTTTCTTTTTCTTCTATTATTAATTTATCATCATAAGTATTATAACCAGACTATTAAACACCCAAATGTCTGAGTAAATATCTCATTTGGGTGAGTCAAAATTTAGGGATGTTAAGTGATTGAGAGTATTTGCTCGATGAGTATTCATTAATTTAACATTGTGTATGTTGGACTTAATATGTCATGGATTAATGACATATTTTGTTTAGCATGTGGTTTCCATGGATTATTGGAACCATAAATACATTACCATAAACAAGTACTGATTGATTTTAGAATCCTAGTTATGTTTAGGCTTGAATTAAATCTTTAACACTTAGAAATTCTAATCGACGTCAACTTGTGAAGTGGTTGTTAATTTAAATGCAATATAAAGCAAAGCTCAAGGATATCACAAGCTTAACTCCCTAATAATGAACTCACCCCAATATTTATCAATTTTTTAAATCAATTATAGTCAATCAATCATTTCAATTAAGCTCTGCAACAAACCCCCCTAATCAAAATACAATCAACTAAAAACAAACAACTACTACAAACTATCATCGCCGAGGATTCGACCCGAGTGCTGCTATACACATTAGCAGAGCACCAGAACTTTGACCGGTCGATAGGCGACAATCTGCCGTGCGTTGATACTTTGTAGTAGTTGTTTGTTTTTAGTTGATTGTATTTTGATTAGGGGGGTTTGTTGCAGAGCTTAATTGAAATGATTTATTGACTATAATTGATTTAACAAATTGATAAATATTGGGGTGAGTTCATTATTAGGGAGTTAAGCTTGTGATATCCTTGAGCTTTGCTTTATATTGCATTTAAATTAACACCCACTTCACAAGTTGACGTCGATTAGAATTCCTAAGTGTTAAAGCTTTAATCCAAGCCTTAAGTTAACTAGGATTCTAAAATCAATCAGTACTTGTTTATGGTAGTGTATTTATGGTTCCAATAATCCATGGAAACCACATGCTAAACAAAATATGTCATTAATCCATGACATATTAAGTCCAACATACACAATGTTAAATTAATGAATACTCATTGAGCAAATACTCTCAATCACTTAACATCCCTAAATTTTGACTCACCCCAATGAGATATTTACTCAGACATTTGGGTGTTTAATATTCAGGTTATAATACTTATGATGATAAATTAACAATAGAAGAAAAAGAAAGGGATTAGAAAAGAGTGGTACGTTGAACACACACACACGAACAATGATGATAATTAAAAACAGATTTTTGATTGAATGAGGAAGCAAAAGAAGGGTAGGGGATTCAACTGAATTTAAAATATTTTAATAACATTAATATTAAAATACAGAAGGTGGAGGATAATAAGTGATATTGAAGAATAAACTTGCATTAAAACAGAATTACAAAAGAAAGGACTTACAAAATTACAAAACTGAAAAACACAAAAGTAAGTGAAAACAAAGAGAGGAGGAAAGGTCTCTCAAGTGAAAACTTGAGTATGGCAGGTCCTCCCAAGCCTTTGGAAATGATTTGGTCATGCCAATATGATCTCCTCTCTTCTGAAATGCCAACCCCTCTCAAGGATAGAAGGGGAGAGTATTTATAGCCCAAGGAGTGGACTGTTTGCATTCCTAATCTGTCCCTCCACTTGGATCGCCAATTTGGCTATCCAGACAGCCGAATCTCCAAATATCTCCTTCTTCAAAGTTGTATATAATAAATTTCTCCGACTACTTTCAAAATATGGAGGCATTTGGAAAAGGGGAGCCAAAGTTATGGCGGTTTTATTAAACAAAGGTAAACTGTCCATTTCTATCCATGCTTTTTTTCGATGGCCAAAATGTGAATGGATTTTTGAACAGTAATATGCCTTCAAATACGAATGACTTATTCAAAAAATTCTGCCACCTATATCGCCTCTTTTCCACTGCAAAATCGCAGCTCGATTTGATGCTTACATCATGAGATATGTCATGACTAGTATACTGATTTTAATTCTCGGACAGAATGGTGGGCTGGACTTCAAAGCTTCATTTGGGCCATTGTACTTGGATTTGGGCCATGAAATTTTTATCCAAGATGAAGTGTAGTGTCCCCCGAATTATGGTGGAGAGTTAATGTTTTTGGACTTCTGTATTGAGCCCAGTAAATCTATCTTCATGGCTGGTCCAGTTTGTTCACAGATTCTTTGGTCTTGTTTGTGAGGACCATATGACCCTTCAAATGGCAGAATTGGATCATGGTTCCTTATAATGAAATGTTTTATATTTAAAGGATAATCCTACAAAAAAAGAACCACACAATTTTTATCAGTATAGTGACAGTTATAATTAAAACATTAAACTGACTAAATTGGTCTAATTCTAAAAATGCTCAAATATTATACTTAATATTAAAACATTAATATTTCACACAAATTATGCACATTTCATATAAAATAAGTAAAGGGGGAATATAATAAGTCATGAAAATATTAATAACATCAACTCCCCCACACTTAGATTTGTGCGTGTCCTCATGTGCAACAAATATAAAAACATGACAAAATCATTTTCACTCACCAACAAATATTAAAATTTTGTTTTCTCCAATCAGGGGAGGTTTAGACTATTTCACTCATCCATATTGAATTACATCACAAATTTGGTTCAAAAAAATGAATCAGAAACAATTCATTTTTTCATGTTCAAGGTTTGATTTGGAAAATGTAGGCACTCAAAACTTACTCCTCTCAAGATGATAAAAATGTATTTTAAGAGGTTCACTCATTCACCAACAAAAAGTGAAAATCAAGAGTTTGTAAGAGCTCTCAGCTTCCATTCCCAAATCTAATGTGTACAATAATCAATAGGTCTTTTAAGGGGTTTTCAGTGGCTATGGGACGGTAGGTATATAATTTCCAAAGGAAAAGAGGGGTTAAAAACACCAACATGGAAAAATCAATGCACATTTTTTGGAAATTTGATTTGAAAGGAAATAGAAACACATATTTACAAGGGCATGAATGTGTGATGAATGAAAAGTGAGGGAGATAGAAAATGGAATAGGGTGAGATGATGGAATATGTACAACATGGAAGACTTCCAATAATGACACAATACAAGATGATTCAAGTGTTCTTTTTTTTTTCTCTTTTTGCTCTTTTTTTTTCGAAAGTTGTGCTTGAAACAAGTCTCACAGTCATCTCCCATCCCATGCTTGATCTCCTCATGGAACTAATTTTAGTAGTTATAACACGATCAAAGGTTGATGATGAATGATTTTTGACCCACCCAAGACACAACCCATTCCTTTTTTTCATTTTTTTTAATATAATTTTTTTTCATTTTTTTGAACACTTTTCAATGAATTTTGTACAAATGAAAATTACACATATAAACCCCAAAGCTCACAGAATTACAACCTCTCCCCCACAGTTAAATGGATGCTTGCCCTCAAGCATATGATGACACATTGGAAATCAATGAAAGTACGCCCAAAAATGAAGTCAATTCCCCCCACACTTAAATTTCAATAAATTGTACAATGAAAATCCATGAAGATGTTGGGTGGGAAAAGGTATTAGGCTTGTAATGTGGCTATCAAACGAAATGTTTTCATAGGCTCAAAGGGGCTTTCAAAAGTAGTATCAATGTAAGGGTAACAGGAGGCTATTTGGCTATTCTGATTCTCATGTGGCTTAGAAAATTCCTCTATCATATTAATGCACACAAAAGATGGAAATTCAGCTCGAAGGTCCACAAACTCAAGACTCACAATCAGTGGTGAAGACACACAATGAAAAAGATGGCCATAAATGACCTTGGCATGAAGGCTAATGTTATTCCTCACGGTAGGGGAGAATCATTTTCCACCAAAAATTGTTCATTCAAAATGTTTGTTATTGACACAAAATTGTTTACCAAAGTTTGAGATAAAAATTCAATATATTTGAGTTGAAACAAGCCTTTTTACTCCCCAAAATGGTTGGACAGAATTTCAATATTGGATGATGAGTAATTATGACACCCCTTTTGTTTTAATTTTCCTTTTTTTTAATTTTTTTTAATTATTTTATTTTTAATGACACATCCACACAAAAGAGAAAATAGAAAAAACGTTGTGGAAGAATGTTGTAAAAAAATTAGAAGGAGAGAGGAAGAAGAAGAAATAGAGAGAAGAAGAGAGGGAAGAGAGATTGAGAGAGAGAGAGAGTTAAAGGGAAAGAGGTGCCCCTTGGTTTGGATTTGGTGGGTCGCCATTTCCATCTAGTGGTGGGTCAATGGAAGTCGATGTGGAACCTGAAGTTAATTTCCTCTCATTATGATGCTTTAACCAATGTCCATTTACTATGAATGTTCTTTTTGAAGAAGTGTCTTGGACTTGCACTGCACCAAATGGGTAAACATTAGTAATAATAAAAGGTCCATCCCAACGAGAATTGAGCTTACCTGGGTGAAGTCGAAATCGAGAATTGAAGAGCATTACCTTTTCACCTTCATGAAATACCATTCAAAGAATGTGCTTGTCATGGAGTGACTTTGCCTTTTCTTTGTAGAGAATGGAGTTCTCATACGAATCGAGTCAAATCTCCTCCAATTCAGTCAACTGCAACAATCTTTCTTCACCAGATTTTTCACAATCAAAATTACAAGTTTTGATAGCCCAAAATGACTTATGTTGGATTTAAACTGGTAAATGACAGGATTTACCAAAAACTAGCCTAAATGGAGACATCCAAATGGGTGTCTTATAGGCTGTTCGATAGGCCCAAAGTGCTTCACCAAGTCTATCGAGCCAGTCTTTTCTTATGGGCTTAACAATTCTTTCAAGCACTCTTTTCACTTCTCTGTTATAAAGTTCATCCATTCCATTTGTTTGAGGGTGATATGCAGTGGATGTTTTATGTACAACCCCAATCTTTTTCAAAAGTGACCCCATGGTTCTATTATAGAAATGAGTTCCTAAGTCACTTATCAAAGCACGTGGTGTTCCGAATCGATGGAAGATATGGGTTTTGAGGAACTCACTCACAATTTTAGCATCATCTTTCCTAGTGGGTTTGGCCTCAACCCACCAAGAAACATAGTCAACAGCAAGGAGAATGTAGGATAATCTATTGGAAGGGGGAAAAGGTCCCATGAAATCTATTCCCCAAACATTGAAAAGCTCACAGATGATTAATGGCTTTTGTGGCATTTCGTTTCTTTTGGAAATTGTGCCAAACTTTTGGCAAGTGGTACATGATTGACAGAACTCGTGTGAGTCCTTGAAGAGTGAAGGCCAAAAGAATCCAGAATCTAGGACCTTTCGAGAAGTCCTTTGTGGTCCAAAGTGGCCACCTCCAGGCATTGAGTGGCAGAATTCCAAGATGGAGGATTGTTCAGTTTCATCAAGACATCTCCTAATTACCATGTCAGCCCTAGTTTTCCAAAGTTTATTATCTTCCCAAAAATAATGCTTTGAATCACTTTTCATCTTTTCTTTTTGTTCTTTTGAAAAATATTCATGGAAACACCATAAACCAAGTAATTGACAATTGGGGCATACCATGGTAACTTTGGAGTGAGAGATGAGATGTGTTCAATTGGAAATTCAGGATCAATTATTTCAGAATGATAAGAATTAGAAATTCTACTTAGGTGGTCAGCCACAGGGTTTTCTTTTCTAGGTTTATCTTTTATCACAAGGTCAAACTCTTGGAGCATTAAAATCCATATTATTAGCCTTGGTTTGGAATCACTTTTCTTAAGTATGAACTTTAATGCTGAGTGGTCCGTGAAGATGATGATTTTGGAACCTAAGAGATAGGGCTGGAATTTATCCAAGGAAGAAACTACAGCTAAAAGTTCTTTTTCAGTCACAGTGTAGTGTGATTGAGTTTCATCCAATTTTTTTGAGGCATAAAAGATGACATGAGGAATGTTTTCTCTTCTTTGACCAAGAACAGCCCCAATGGCCCTATCAGAAGCATCACACATCAATTCAAATGGTAAGGACCAATCTGGGGGTTGGATTATTGGAGCAGATGTGAGAGCAGATTTGAGTTCAATGAAGGCTCTCTTGCAAGCCTCATCAAAATTGAATGTGACATCATTTTGAAGTAAACGAGTGAGTGGGAGGGAAATCTTGCTGATGTTCTGAATGAATCGCTGATAGAAACCAGCATGACCAAGGAAGGACCAAATGTCTCGAACTGATTTGGGTTCAGGAAGTGATTGGATCACCTCAATTTTGGCTGGATCAACTTGGATACCCTCTTGAGAAATTATGTGCCCTAGAACAATCCCATTTTAAACCATGAAGTGACATTTTTCAAAATTCAGCACAAGGTTGCACTTGACACACTTTTGAAGGACCAAAGAGAGTGAATGTAAGCAAGATTCAAATGACTCGCCATAAATGGTAAAGTCATCCATGAAGACCTCCATGCAATTCTCAATGAATTCAGAAAAGATACTCATCATACACCACTGGAATGTTGCAGGAGCATTACAAAGGCCAAAAGGCATTCGCCTATAGGCATAGGTTCCAAAGGGGCAAGTGAATGTGGTCTTTTCTTGGTCATGAGGTTCGATTGGAATTTGGAAGTAGCCGGTGTAACCATCAAGAAAGAAATAGTGTGACATTCCGGCCAATCTCTCAAACATTTGGTCAAGGAAAGGAAGTGGGTAGTGATCTTTTCATGTTTCAGCATTCAATTTGCAATAATTGATGCACACAAGCAATTTGTTTTTCACTCGAGTTGTGACCATTCATACATACTTTTCCTTTTGAAAAAATAAAGTAGAAGTCTATGTCCCCTACCATGATCAATTTTAGGGCAACTAGTTTGGCGTAAGCCCTATATTTTCTTGTAGGAGGTGGAATCATTGTTCCTCCTCTCTTATTTGGTTCCAAATACCAAAGGGGAGATTAGTACCAAGACTTTCAATAACCTTTTCCTCTCCCGTTGGGATTTTTCACCATGTGTAGCCATCTCGGTGTAATCCCCTATCCTTCACCCCTTCATCCTTCTATTGGACCCTTGTACAATGTGAAAAGAATAGAGGGAAGGTTCTTCGACTTTCCCTCATCCACGGTCTATGCGCCTTTTTCCATCATTGGAGGAGGAAAAGTCTGAAGTGTCATTGTTGAATCTTTCACATCCTCTTGTTTCTCAAATAGATCATGACTCACATGGGCTTAAAGATACATGATGGTTACAACATGTGAACAAACACTCATTGGAAGGAACTACGAGAACCCTGATTCCCACCATGACCGAGATACCTAGGAAGCCTTCTCAAGGACTGAAATCACTGGATATACTCCTTAAGAATCCAATCCTAATTCCCTTAATCTGAAAATTATCCTTAGGAATAATCCCCAAATTAAACCCCAAATCATCAAGGAATCCTTTTTAGGATGTAATCCTAAACTCATCTCTCTTAAAGGAACATAATCTCATATAATACTTATCAAACTATGTGGGCATTGATTCCCATTTATATTGGATACATAAGAGTCCTCCATGAGGTTCAAACCCAACACTTCAAATCAACCCTATTTTCCATGGGCCATATTCCCAATAGGTTTGTTGGAACCACTTTGTGTATAGGATTGTATTTTTTGTCAATAGTTGTCAATGGAATATCAAAATGAAGGAGATCATGAAGTACTCCGATGAAGTAGAGGAGTAGTGATTCAGACGATTGTTGTGCTGATCATAAGTTCAAAGAACATGTGTCAAAGGTGATACATTGTTTACAACAATGAATAATGTGAGGAGTAATCCATCCAAGGATGATTAAAGAAGGATGGTGTTTTTGGTTGAAGACCATGCAATTCCTCCTTATTGCATAAGGACCATGGGCTTTGATGAAGACCATGCAATTCCTCATTATTGCATGAGAACAATGGGTTTTGATGAAGACCATGCAATTACTCATGATTGCATGAGAACCATGCTAGAGATTTCTTGACGGATTGAATTACATGGTTAGCATGAATTTGATCATGACGGTTGATGAAGGAGGCAATGTGACAATGAGTTGACTTATGAAATGGCCATGCACATCACATTGTCATAGAAGATGATGTGACTAAAGTTGTTCCTTCAAAGAATACATATCACAATAGTGGAGTTCGTGATAAAGGCAAATGAATTGCTGAAGGATACAGATCACCAAGAAGAAGTGTTGTTGAGGTGATCATGCTTGTCGACAAAGCAAACAAACGACATACAAATTTGTTGACAAAGGAGATTCCGTGGTCACATGTCGAGTTCAAGAGTTGTGGTCAACGATCTATGTTTGATTCAAGAACTTTGACAGAGGAATGGATGATCTGGAGGCGGTACAAAAAGAGCAGATACAAGGTGGCGCCGTTTTCCAGTGTTTGCCAAATTTCAGGGCCTCAAAATCGACAAATGAAGAAGTGTGATTTTGGCAAAGGGACTTGCGCGCCATACTCTTGGAGGATAGGAAACTTGCGCGCCATATGTTTTTGAAGATCAGAGGATCAAAATATGGCAAAGGCATTAGGGTCGTGCAAGTGTTGGTTAAGTCGCGCAAGTGGACTTGCGCGACATCACCTACAAGGAGTGGAACTTGCGCGTCTATGGTTTTTCGAGATCATAAGATCAAAATTTGACAAAGGCAAGAGGGTCGCGCAAGTGTTGGTTAAGTCGCGCAAGTGGACATACACGCCAAGGAGAAACTTGCGCGCTGCCGCGCAAGGGGTCCAGTTTGCCTATAAATACTGGACCACCCCTCCTCATTTCCAACGGAGCTCAAGACTTTGAGATTGTTCGAGCTCTCGTCGCGCAGGTGGTTGAGCCGCGCAAGTAGGGGTTGCACGCCGAGTGAGGGTTGCGCGCCCTAGAAGATTTGGGGGAGAAAGGAAGTGTGTCGCGCAAGTATTAAGTTCAAGAAGGCAGTGTCGCGCAGGTGCTTCAGTGACACTTGCGCGCCAGTTTAGTCTTGCGCGCCCGAGACTTGCGCGCCGCCGGGAGACTTGCGCGCCGGGCTTGAAAAGGAGACCCAGACACTGTTTAAGCACGCCCGCCTTTCTGGAGCTGCACAAGAACTGAAGATAGCCTGATACTTTCGGTGCAAAGCGAGATTGAAGAAGAAATCTAAATGATACATGCATGATCTCATGCATACATGGAAAACGAAGACAAGGGGATCTAGTGCATTCAGTCATTGCACTAAAGAAGAAAGGTTGAACTATAAAGAGCATCAACTCTGAACCCTGATGCAAGCAAAGTCTCATGCTGAACAGGAGACAAAGAACATCAATGCACATTTATTGAAGAGACCTTCACGTCTATAAACTGAGTGGGACTTCACCAACGGCAGTGAGCCAGGGGGAGTCAACGGGAGTGACCCGAGGGACGCAGTGAGCTATCCCTGAACAATTGTAAAGGCAGTGAGCCTGGGACAGAGTGTCTGTACCCGAACACTTGTAATCCGCAGCTAGTGAAGCATAGTGGATTTAGGTACGACCGACAACCTGTCGGCGTATGCTCCTTGGACGTAGCCCTTAGTGGTGAACCAAGTAAAAATAGCTGTGTCATTTCTCTGCATGTGAATGTTTAATTGCTATTCATATCAATCATACAGGTTTAAGTAGTTCCTACCAACGTGGGAACAAGATCCACAACTTTAAGAAGAAAAAGTTGCCACCCTGATTCACCCCTCCCCTCTCAGGGTGTCCCGGGGTCCTACAAGTGGTATCAGAGGGAGGTTAACGTATGTTGGATATTCTCCAGTAATTCTATTGAGAAGAGGATTTGAGTTTCTTTCCTAGAGTCAACAATGAAGAGAAGTCTTGATAATGACGCAGTCATTTCTGAGCAGAAATCTATATCCACCAACAATTTGACAAATAGGAAAAAGAAAGAGAAGAAGATGATGAAGAAGTCCCCCACATCCAAAGAAGATGTAGTGTCTTGTTCTCCATGCCATTCCAATAATGAAGAAACATTAGGCCTGGAAAGTATCAAGCAGGTGGCTCAGAACTCATCCAGAGGAAAGGATGATACCCCTAATTCAAGCTTTCAGGAAAAACTTAGAACATATCTGCTTGATATTCCAGAAGAAAGGGTTGCTATTATTTGTAGCCTATTCCAATCTATGCAGGTTGAGATCAATCAATTAGAAAGGGAAGCTGCCAATATGGAAAAAGGGTTGGAAATAAAAGTTATGGAAAGTATGAAGCTCATCAAACGGGCGAAAGTATTTGAAGAAGAAGAGGACGTCAATAAGACGTTAAAAGAAAGGATCCATGCACTTGAAGCTGAGCTGAAGAAGAGCAATGAAGTCAAGAATTTTTTTTTGGAAGAAACTTCCATTAAATTCAGGGAACATGACTCTTTGTTACAAAACAAAGTTAAGATGCATGAAGATGAGGTTGAAAGGTTGAAGAAGACTTGTGAAGAGAAGATGATCACGATTGAAGATCAGAAGATCATCCTAAATATTGTGGGTCAAAAATTGGAAGCTCAGTTGACCAAGATTGAGAACACACATATTGAGACTTCACAAAAGAATGAAATGAGTGATGCTTGCACTCAATGTTCATTGGAGGAGTCTAAAGCTGAAATGCCTCCAACATGTGATAAGAAGATTATGACAACTCTTGATTATCCACATCAAGAATCCGTTGTTATTGGTACTCAATGCTCACTGGAGGATTCTATTGTCAAAAGACCTCCAACATGTGATAAGAAGATCATGACTTCACTCTTTGATCTATCACAAGCAACTGAGAAAGTGAAGGTACCATCCAAACCATCTTGTACTCATATTTCTAAATACACTCCTACAATCAGTGCAGGTGGGAAGAAAAGTTCTAAACAAGTATGGATTAGGAAAGGTGAGAAGAAGAAACCTACCACCATGGCTAGGGTGGATGGGAAGAAAAAGGAGGAAGTGGGTTCCTCAAATAGAGGACAAAAGATTAAGCAGATGGCCCAACAACTTAATACAGAAGACACAAAGAAGAAAAGATTTGTGGGTCAATGTTGGTGCTGCAACAGATTTGGGCACTGTGCATTGGATTGTCTTTATAATCCCTTACATGGAAAAGCACAGAGAATGCCTATATCAAAGAGAAGGAAGCCAGAGAAAAAGAAGCAACATCAGCAGGTCCAGAAGCATCTGTTTACTGCAAACAGATTTGGAATTCTTGATAACATTTGTGATGTATGCAACGACAGGGGTCACAATGCAGACACATGTCCATATCAACATGCTTTCACTGTTGAAAAGAAAAGAAGACCTCTGATGCCGTCAAAGAATGAAGCAGCTACCTTGGGGAGAAATCAGAAGAATGTTGTGAACATACATTTCCCCAAGAAGATCTCAAGTAGGGAATCTGAGAAGACTCAGGATTTTAGATCCATGAAATTGAAGGGTCATTCATCCAAAAGAAACACTAATTGGGATGAATCTCGGATGAACCCATGTGGAAGACCCAAACTAGCTGCAAAAGTTCCAAATGACATATTGGTCATCTGGCCAGAAGATTTGAAAATAATAAGGAAAGTTGGAGATGAGAAGGCCAAGGCTGGTGAAAAAGGAAAAGGAAAACATTCACATGATGCAGACACAGTGCAGGAGAGATTGAAAACAAAGAGAAACACAAGTGTCAAAGAAGTTCTGTGTGAGAGATGCAAGAAGTCTGGTCACATTGCAAAAGGTTGTCTAACCTTAATACCAGAGCAAGAGGCAGTCCTTAAGAGGAGTAAGAATGTATCATTCATGATGGCTCTTAAACAGAACAATTCTCCACACAAAGCAGAAGAGAATGTGAACAAAGCCATGCCACACCGACAGATGTCAGAACATATATTCAAATGTGCAGGCATGAAGACTGGAGTGAACAGAGGAACTTGGTTGAGAAAAGAACCTCAACCAAGCAAGTCTTCGTGATGAAGCAAGAAGGAACCACCTTATTCCCATAATCATTTGTGTATTGTATTTGTGCTAATAATGCAGGGAATTGAAGGTGAAGCATACTCTCAGGGGAAGAACCTGAGAGGTAGTGAATGCTGTCAACTCTTGATAGCCAAGCTGAAGAAGATTCCATCCTTAGTAGATTCTTCAATTGATAATCAAAGATTATGATGATGAGGAGTTTTTCCCTTGAGGGGGAGAAAAATGAAGAAGCGTCCATAATCACTGTTTCAATCAATATCAACTCCAGGTGGACTCAAAAGCAGTTATTCTGTGAATCTCTTGAAGAACACACCAATGGAGAAGGTCTGTCATTTCTCAATCTCTATCCCTTGGTTACTCAGATCAAAGATTATTTTACAAAGGGGGAGTAACTGAATTGGTCAGTGACATAAAGAGAATGGAAGTGCCCCAAGGTCACTTATCCTGCCGATTGCACTTGAATGTTTTTGATCTATTTGCTGATGTAAGTGCAGGAGTTTCAGGTTGATTATTCTCTATCATAGTTGATCTTCTTCTACCTGGAATTAAAGTGGAAAACCCTTGAAGACAAGATACATGAGTTATCATCTCATGTTGGTATCATGATCTGTGGATAATGGACAACCTTGTTGACTTAATCAAATCCTCTTGTTTTCTACATCGAGCATTGCTCAAGTAGACTTAGAGTGAAATGATTAATGAAACATTGCTTAAGTGTGGATTGATACCCTCCCTACTATGTGCTTTGTATTTCTTGTCAATAAGGGGGAGAGAAAGTGAAATGAACGTTTGAAAAGAAAAGATGATTGAATAGAAGATTCTCATTTTGACATTGACAAATTCATTTCAGAAGATGTATAAGGTATTGACAACAAAATACAAAGGGGGAGATTGTTGGAACCACTTTGTGTATAGGATTGTATTTGTTGTCAATAGTTGTCAATGGAATATCAAAATGAAGGAGATCATGAAGTACTCCGATGAAGTAGAGGAGTAGTGATTCAGACGATTGTTGTGCTGATCATAAGTTCAAAGAACATGTGTCAAAGGTGATACATTGTTTACAACAATGAAGAATGTGAGGAGTAATCCATCCAAGGATGATTAAAGAAGGATGGTGTTTTTGGTTGAAGACCATGCAATTCCTCCTTATTGCATAAGGACCATGGGCTTTGATGAAGACCATGCAATTCTTCATTATTGCATGAGAACAATGGGTTTTGATGAAGACCATGCAATTACTCATGATTGCATGAGAACCATGCTAGAGATTTCTTGACGGATTGAATTACATGGTTAGCATGAATTTGATCATGACGGTTGATGAAGGAGGCAATGTGACAATGAGTTGACTTATGAAATGGCCATGCACATCACATTGTCATAGAAGATGATGGGACTAAAGCTGTTCCTTCAAAGAATACATATCACAATAGTGGAGTTCGTGATAAAGGCAAATGAATTGCTGAAGGATACAGATCACCAAGAAGAAGTGTTGTTGAGGTGATCGTGCTTGTCGACAAAGCAAACAAACGACATACAAATTTGTTGACAAAGGAGATTCCGTGGTCACATGTCGAGTTCAAGAGTTGTGGTCAACGATCTATGTTTGATTCAAGAACTTTGACAGAGGAATGGATGATCTGGAGGCGGTACAAAAAGAGCAGATACAAGGCGGCGCCGTTTTCCAGTGTTTGCCAAATTTCAGGGCCTCAAAATCGACAAATGAAGAAGTGTGATTTTGGCAAAGGGACTTGCGCGCCATACTCTTGGAGGATAGGAAACTTGCGCGCCATATGTTTTTGAAGATCAGAGGATCAAAATATGGCAAAGGCATTAGGGTCGTGCAAGTGTTGGTTAAGTCGCGCAAGTGGACTTGCGCGACATCACCTACAAGGAGTGGAACTTGCGCGTCTATGGTTTTTCGAGATCAGAAGATCAAAATTTGACAAAGGCAAGAGGGTCGCGCAAGTGTTGGTTAAGTCGCGCAAGTGGACTTACGCGCCAAGGAGAAACTTGCGCGCCGCCGCGCAAGGGGTCCAGTTTGCCTATAAATACTGGACCACCCCTCCTCATTTCCAACGGAGCTCAAGACTTTGAGATTGTTCGAGCTCTCGTCGCGCAGGTGGTTGAGCCGCGCAAGTAGGGGTTGCGCGCCGAGTGAGGGTTGCGCGCCCTAGAAGATTTGGGGGAGAAAGGAAGTGTGCCGCGCAAGTATTAAGTTCAAGAAGGCAGTGTCGCGCAGGTGCTTCAGTGACACTTGCACGCTAGTTTAGTCTTGCGCGCCCGAGACTTGCGCGCCGCCGGGAGACTTGCGCGCCGGGCTTGAAAAGGAGACCCAGACACTGTTTAAGCACGCCCGCCTTTCTGGAGCTGCACAAGAACTGAAGATAGCCTGATACTTTCGGTGCAAAGCGAGATTGAAGAAGAAATCTAAATGATACATGCATGATCTCATGCATACATGGAAAACGAAGACAATGGGATCTAGTGCATTCAGTCATTGCACTAAAGAAGAAAGGTTGAACTATAAAGAGCATCAACTCTGAACCCTGATGCAAGCAAAGTCTCATGCTGAACAGGAGACAAAGAACATCAATGCACATTTATTGAAGAGACCTTCACGTCTATAAACTGAGTGGGACTTCACCAACGGCAGTGAGCCAGGGGGAGTCAACGGGAGTGACCCGAGGGACGCAGTGAGCTATCCCTGAACAATTATAAAGGCAGTGAGCCTGGGACAGAGTGTCTGTACCCGAACACTTGTAATCCGCAGCTAGTGAAGCATAGTGGATTTAGGTACGACCGACAACCTGTCGGCGTATGCTCCTTGGACGTAGCCCTTAGTGGTGAACCAAGTAAAAATAGCTGTGTCATTTCTCTGCATGTGAATGTTTAATTGTTATTCATATCCATCATACAGGTTTAAGTAGTTCCTACCAACGTGGGAACAAGATCCACAACTTTAAGAAGAAAAATTTGCCACCCTGATTCACCCCTCCCCTCTCAGGGTGTCCCGGGGTCCTACAAGGTTCTGATCCTACATGGAAATCCATATCTTATCCATGTTCCTTGGATTGCTTCAGCACAAGTCCCACACTAATTTTTTACTAAGAACCTTCCGCTTAGAGGTCCTTATCACATGACCATAAAAGGTATGATGTGTCCCATTCAATGGAACCGAACTATGAGGGTTCTAATTACTTTCACAATGATACGTAGGTAGACCATATTATGGGAACGATCCCAAGATCAAAACAAATCTTCGTCTCCCTAGATGAAAATAAATTCTAGAGCATCCCACTGAGTGGCTTAGAAACCAGTTTCATCACAACGATGATTAAAAGAATCTCTAATCCATATATTAGAGGATACCATTGATGGTATCCCATGAATATATATATGGATATTTCAATTAATGAATAACATTGAATAAATAATGATGATTCTAAATTTTACACATGTTAATAAGTGATTGTAAATTCCAAGGGATACTTATGATATACTTAGTGAATTAATAAGTATTCATGAAAATATCATTAGTTTACAAAGAGAGTCCCAGAGTAGACAATAATTCCCCCCAAAAAGGGTGTGATGAGTCCGACCTCCAATCCTCTCGACCAATGCTTGTTCTTGAGTATCATAAATTTCAAACCTGACGACCACCTGCCTTTATAAATCAGGTCCCCTTTGAATAAATAATTGATGGAAGTTTCTGGTTCCATGAATAAATCCAATGGAAACCACCTGGAAACAGTGATTCTTAAAACTCGAACACACATTTCAAGGAACTACGAAACAGTCTCCTTGGATGGTGTTAGTGGTAATTGTTATATATAGGGTTACTTTAATGACCATAAGGGTGTCCTTATCGATATTATATGACATTCTGTGGTTTCCATTACATGATTTGACAGATTCCTAATATGGTTTCACTTGTGGTTCATAATTATTATCCCTATTGTTATAATTGACATGCAGAATTTAAATGATTGGATGATGTCCTAGGGGTATTTATACCAATAAAAAACACAAGCTTTGGGTTGATCCCCTTTAGTTTCTTCACATATGATTTCTTGAATATATGGTTACACTTGTACATGATCTCTTGGTTTAGATATTTCCTCTTAGCACGAAGCAGGTAGAATCATCTGGTTATCCATTTAGGTACCTATAACTAATTGTTATATTTATTTAATTATTTTCTTATAGTTAATCATGATTGTGAACCATTCACATTTATAGAGAATAAAATTGATCAGGCTAGACACATTTGGTTGATGACTACCGAGATTATTTCTCACACCCTACTGAGGACACCATTGAATTGGGGTACCCAGGAAAATATTCATGTGTTAGGTATATGGATTTATATCTTGTGATGTGCAGTATATTTGGGAGATATGTAGTACATGATGGAGTTTGTACTTAGGATACTCGTGGAGTTATCCTTTGGGCGTTTTATTCTTTTTTTTGTTTTGTATTGGATGTCATAATTCCATATTATATTGTAGAATAATTTGACTTGCATGAATGGTTCTACCTTCATGGATTTTGACACTCTTAATCAATTATTATATTTATGTTCCCCTACTATATCATTAATTTATTACTACTTCCAATATTTTTGATTGATTTAAACTAGTTATACTTCTTTTAAACTCCAACCAATATTGTATAGTCACCCCACCAAACCACCATTTGACCCATGGTGCTAGTCAATAGCCTCTAGCATATGGGGAGGCATAGTCGAGGTCAGGTGGTGATTAGTCTAACTTCCAGTTTAGCAATCAGTTGTGCCAGTACATTACAAAGTTGTACTATATGTTTATTTTTATTCATGTTACTATTTTGGACTGGTAAATAAGATATTATGAATGTGTTAGAACATGGAAAATAGTCTTATCTGAGATTGATCACCCAACCATTGGGGAAATGTCCAACTGGTCCGGGATGGGATTGTGTTTAGTGTTGTTGTTGTTATAGTTATTTCTGAAGACACCTTGAGTGATTAGAGTATTTTTGGTTGATTAATAATTTATGAGGTTTACAATAATCACCCTTATCCTGGTACATAAAGGAGAAACCATTACATGAATCTATATAGGCACATAGGAATTCATATTCTATACATATTCCATTCCATGTAGTTTTCATTGTTAGGATGTTTGAAATTGTTGATGTCCCATCTGTGAAATTTATACGCCTGTTCAATTCCACGCTGAATGAAATGTGATTATTTTGGAATGTATGAATTCATACCATGTTTTATTTGATTATTTACTATGTTTTTAAAATTTCTATACTTGTGGGTTGTTTAGCATAGGCTGAAACATCTTGTTTGCGACTAAATGGAAGTCTACTTCCACTTCATAAGGTGTACATGTTCTTTATAATTTGAAAAGTGATGAACCATATAACCATACCATTGTTAAGGAACATAATATAATTGAATACTATTGTTTAAACGTTCAATATGTTAAAATATCAGTTTAATCATAAATAAGTAGGATTCAGTTAAATGGGAACCAATTTACAATTTTTAATTTGTATGATTTATTTAATAATTTGATGAGGTTAACACATGTAACCTAACCATTATAAATTAACCTTATACGTATAATGTCTATGGAATAAATATTAAGGCTATTTATTTATCGTTTAAATTTATGATTAAATGGATTAAGTTACATGAGATATTAAAACAACATGATAGGTGTATGGGTGCTTTATAGAGTGAAAGGTTTTAACCCACAAAACCATAACATCCTTTATGATATTTCTTCTTTGGGACTGATGATTAAACACAACTGCTCCTGACCTTAACTGAATTTTCAACCTTGTTGATTCTTGTACTATTTTTATTGGGCTTAATTACCCATTTGGTTAAAATTCATAAATACAGAACTAGACCAAAGTGGGATAGTGGGGAATATTGTTAATCAAATGAAATGGATAAGGGTGATTTTAAAAATATTAATGCATGAAATTCTTAGGTTTATTTTAGTTGAACCCACGGTAGCCTAACAGGAAACTAGTATGTCACTTTTTCTTTCACATTCCTAGTTCTAAAAACTATGGGGGAAAGTATGCTATATACATGGGGTTAATTAATGTGCCCACTTTTCGTTGGAGACTTTCTTGAAAATTCTATCTATAATTAATGAATTGACTCATAATCTACTCGATCTTATCTTTATTATGTTTATAAACAAATTAATGTTGTTTAAATTGTTTTTTATGACAACAATGATAGATTTGGTACTATATGTCAGTGAATAAGAAATATAAAAAGAATGGTAGAGTTTTTTCTAGAGTTTATCCGAGAAACGGAGCATGATCATTTCTGTAGTCTTTTAAATTCATTATTTTAATTTAAAAAAACATTCATTTAAGCCTAGTGATACATATTGGTGTGACCTCATTCTAGGTCTAAATTTTCATCTTGTTAAAAAAGGATATCCCATTATAGGTAGAGCCCTATGATCATAAGAACTCAAACTTGATTTTGTGAGATGTTTCTCTTATGATGTACTATTCGGGTTCCATAGTTTTGTGTAGGACTCTTAGTAAATGAAATGACACCATGTTTTGAGGGATTTTCATGATTTTATTAACCATTTATATGAGTGTGAGAATTCTAAAATTATCAGTTCAATTGGGTTAGACATTCCTATGGTAATAGTCATCTTCATATTGGGTCATGTTACCCTCCTCTTCCTTTTAGTGTTGGAAAACATAGGAGGTTATCACTTGGTTCTGTAGTAGTACAAAGTTATATGATTCAATGATATATCTTCCTCTGGGACATTTGATACATGAATTCCCAAGGTTGTTAAACTAATAGATATGATCAAGGATGAATATCTTCCTCATGTAATATCTAGGTTTTATACATATTTATATGTGGTAACTGTCATTTTGTTATGTCATGCAGAAAACTTTTTATGTTTTGTGTTACTCGTTCGAGCCTTAATTTGGTAAATTTTGACCATTGGACATATCCTTGGTTGAGTGACCCAAAAATATATAGGAATCAAACTCATACCAAGGTTCGAGATGATGATTTCAATAGAATCATACGTTCAACATTCCAGTCAGTTGTTTTGAATTTTATGCCTAATGACATGTTGTGTGGGACCTAGATTCGATGAAGCATCACATATATGTTTATGTTTGAATCTAATTGAGAGCCCCTAAGTGGATGGTTGTTTCGATATCTTTTGTGAAGCCTTTTTAAGACATGATGGATTCCTCTTGGACATGCGGTCGTTGGTCGATGGAGTGTGTTCCATGGAATGAGATCCATTTCTTTGTTAAATATGCTGTTAGGGACACTCCTACGGTAGAGACTGTCACTTCAACTCTAGTTAAATTATTCCTTCCAATTAAAATGAGCACAACCAAGATTACCATTTAATACTAGTAAGATACACTCAAAATTAAATGTGACTAGTAATCCATCATTCAAGTAAATTCTCACGTGAGAGAATGATGATGTTGTGATTGTTTTTATACATAACCTATGAATATTCTAGTAGTCAGGGATATACTTCGGTGGTAGTGATTAATCATGAAGGAATTCATTACATTGTAAAGGAATAATGGTAATTTTATGGGGATGTTTCAACATATATAGATGAGATCTTCAAAGGAAGTTATCTTGTAATGGTTCGACTGTCCGTCCCTTGATTTGTTTTAGGTTGGTATGGAAGCATACGGAGCACTCCACCCTCTTTCGGTATAAATTATCTTAGATCCATTATGGTGATATTAAAACAACTTATTGTACTCTCTCATTTAACAGAACCATTCAACCAATCATGGTATCATAATAGTATGCTGAGAGAGAAATGGTATTATACCATGATATGGTTTTAAAACTCTATTGGGTTTTTTAGGGGGGGGGGTTCAGAGTGCACCCTAGAAGCATGTTTGTTTTATTTGTTTTGGTTAGTCCTGAGTGACACCTGGGTTCCCAAGATGGAACGCTATGTACTGGATCATGAACACCGTCTATGTTTCTCTTAATATTAATGTCATGTGGTTTCCACTTTGGTTTTAATAAATTTTATTAATATATGAAGTCCAACCTTATACCATTGTACATATCATAATCACCAGATATGGTTCTCCTTGCATTAGATCATTGAACTCTAATCGATGATTCTAAGTTTACCACAGACTTCTGTCAGGCTCAAAAGGGGTGTTTTTAATGTGACGATCCAAATGTTTTAGTCAAGAAAAGAATCTATGATTGTATTGAGGCATGATATCATAAGTGTTATTTTGTCTAGAAATGTCACTGAAAGCTAGTAATGGGATCCTATGAGTGTGATCTGAGAAATTACCGATATTCCTTTGTTTAAATTGTATGGGTTGTGACATTGAAAGCATCATCCATCTAAGCCTAGAATTTAGAGAATGTTATATTGGTAGAAGTTTTATTTTCATCCCCTAGTTTGTTAATGAAGATCAATTTTGAAGCAACCCTTTGATCAAATTGTGAGTTGTGTCGTGAAAACCATTGAAATTCTATGACAAATATTTTTAAAAAAATCTGATAATGGAGATATTGTGAATTGGAGTTGTCCCTTAAATGACTGAACATATGGTCGCAACACTAGAGGATGGTTGGTTGAAGAGATGATGGTATGATCAAATAATAGATTTTATGTGCTTGTGTGAGATAATTTTTTAGGTTTAGGCTCAGAAGAATGTTTTTGAATGATCTTCTATTGTTTATATGCATAGTATTAAGTAGATTCTTCATGGTATCTTGGGAAATTGGACAAACATTATTGTAATTTTTATGATTCTTTAGGACCAGAGTTGGTTGAGTGATTTTATTTTTATTCGGCCACAGATTCTCAAGAATGAGATGTTCTATGGTGGGGAGATTGTTGTATCCTTTGTTTTTGGATAGGATTAAATTCTAATGTAATTGGAATTTTATTGTTCTTGTGGATAGTTTTTATTGAAAATCAATAGTCTGAATAGAATTCTGAGAGTTTCACACATCAATGTGTTGTTTCTGGAAGGGGTTTAAGGAGTGAAGGGTTCTCGAGGTGATCCATAAAGTCTTGATAGAGTTGGGGTATAAAACCTCATATAGGGTGGAGTTGGATGGGTGACACATTTTTTCTAAAACTATGTGGCCTCCAGCAGAAAATCATAATGCCTAACCATGGGTAATTGAGGTGTCGCACGACCTGCACATAGTTTATAAAAACCATGCACATATATGACATTCTTATTGAAATTTAGTCCATGTGTGTGCACTATTCATTTCACAGTTGGTAAAAAATTTGGCTAACAGTCTAACCAAAAAACATGCGGTTCGTATAGATTTTTAAATTTTGGGTTTGCTTTTTTTCTCATATTTTTTTATTTATTTTTATATCCCTAAATTATATAATAATCCTCCCAATGTTTCTAGAGACTCCCCCGACCTTCTCCCATGGAGCGGATGACCCCCCCCCCCTCTCAATTCCCTCTTTCTGCGATGTTTTCTATGGATTTCTTGCCGATTCATGGTCAAATTTCCAAGGTAATCCATCCACTTCCTTCTTCCACCGTTGTCTTGGATAGATTTATAAGGTAATCCATCTACTTACATCCTCCTCCATTGTCTTGCTGTTTTTTGCTTCCCCATCACACTACATAGCTTGGTCGTACCCTAGTGCTAGGGTTAATTAAATTTTTTGTTTTATCATCGATTTTTAGGGTATTAAGTTTATCTTTTAGGCCATCCTTGTTCTTGTTCTTGAATCCCTCGATGAAGTAAATGCATTTTAGAAATTTTTAGTCTTCTCTTCATCAATTTATGAATTTTTTCCTCTATTCTATATTATTTTCCAACTTCATTTTGGGGATTTGGTTGTTTCTTAGTTTTTTTATAGAGTTTATTTTGGTATATTTTTGGATGGGTTCAAGATGTTATCATCGAAGGCATGCATGTGTATTCATAGGTAGACATGTACATGCATAATTTACACCTTTATATATATTCACCCATGGTTGGATGAATATATATATATTGGGGCTTGTTGTTCTTATATGGGTTTATAAAAATGTATACATGTGTTAGTTGAAAGGGGTATATTCATGTATAATCATATAAACAAGTATTAACTTGTACAAACATGGAAATGAAAATGTTTATATACATTCTGGGTGTCCTTGAATATAAATAGAGGGTAATATGTGTACAAGATGTAATGGGATGGTTTGAGTTTCCATTATCAGATTCATCAAGTGAAAAATTATTTGTCTTGGTTCTCTCCCCTTGAGGTAGGTGGTATAACTTCATTCCAATATTTTTATTGCCTTTCATATACTGTGTTGTTGTTCCCTTCACCAAAACATTCTTGGGATACTTTAATTTTGATAAATAAATTATATTTAATATATTTCCATGTCTTTTTTGGCCCTTCTATGTGATGAATCACCACCTTGGGTGATCTATTTGAATTTAGATACACTGGCGAGCCTAGTTCCTTCTTATAAACCTAATGCAGTGATCCTAAATAGATTTACCCCCCTTGAGAGTGTTTTATATAGTAATAAAAATACCTACATAAATAAATTAAATCCGGATAAATGGTTTATTGTGAGTTAGTCCCTTAATCTCAATAACACATTCTTTATATTTCATTGTCTATTCATTCAACAATACAATTGTTTCCTTGTGCTTATTCCCTTTAAGTAATGTCTTTGAATATTCCTTATAGTAGTTTCTATCTATGTTTTTCATATTGTTAAATTTTAATGCATGGGATTACATGATATTATATCTTGACATGAACTCTTAATTTGAATGATATCCTATATAATTTATACCTTATGATGAAATAGAAAATTTTAAATTGAATCAAATGGATTTTTGAAGAATAATACCATGTTTTATAATAAAACCCTTCAATGATGTGTGTTGCCTTAAGTTGGATAAAGTTGTATGTTCTATCTTATATCCTAGTGATTATTTTTCTGATTAGTGAAATGTGTCAATAGATATAATGACAAGTTTGTTATATTTTATGAAATTCATGGAACAAATCATTAATCATTATTTATTTCATGCCACATTAATTAGATGTTATGGTCAATGCTATGCCATATGGATATATATATTTAGTTTATATGTGTTCAATGGAACTATATGGGTGCGAACACAGGTCCCAATATAAGGTTATTAAGCATAGAATCATAGTGTTCAGTTTGGATCAACATGATTCACCAGGAGTTATACTTTAGTATTCCATGTACAAGCTCTATGAGAAGATTATTATACTCATGAGTGAAACCATTTTCCTAAGGAAGTATCTATGGATGGAATTGTTGGAAAATAGGATACTACATGCCTCAGGTGATACCCAGTCCCCTATGCGATATACATGTTTTAGAGTTAGTTTCCATGAACAAACTATTTTTTACTAAGATTACATGAATATTTTATGTATTAAATATTAAATTAAACATTTTTTACTTATTTTTCACTATTATTCCTGACCATAATATAATAATGTCTAAGATTATTTGTCGAATTGATATGGTCATATTAGTTCCCTACTATGATAAGAACCATGAAGTTTGATGATATTACTCTTAATATAGTTTTGTGGTTGTATAAAAAACTATGATCAGAAAGATATCATATAAACCATCAGTTGCTTGTACTCATAAGAATATGATATTTCTTCTAATTATGTTTGGCCTTTTTAATCTCTAAGACGATAGATTATGAGAACAGAACCAACAGTAGGAAACCAACATGTTTTTGTTTAATTGGATATTATAATCTGTGAGTGCGTGTAATGGTCCTTAGACATTAAGATTATCATTAATTCATTTCACGACTCATGAATATAGATTTTCTATCAAAAACTATCAATACATATGTTGGTAGGAAGAAGGGTATGTGGGTGCATCATGAATGACAAGTTATTAATGGAAAAGTTAAAAATGGATTTTCCCCAAACATATTTATTTATATTGATATCCTAGCCCTTTCAATGAAATATAACTATCACCCTAAATTCCATGGACATGGTGTAACGTTGAGTTACTTTCTGATAGTCAATGAATTATGTATCAAGCATATTGGTTTATGAATCCTTCATGAATCCTACATGATGAGATGTTTTGACAATTGGTTTATATTACATAGTGAGCATTCATATGTGGTTATATTCATTGCAACTTTAAGTTCTTTCTCTTATGTGCCTCGAACCATTGCTAGATTGTAATCTTGGAAATTAGGCAAGCCTCACTAATACTAATGAGAATGAATCATATAGGTTCACACACTCTGTCTTCTTGGTGGTCTCAATTGAATTATATTTGACTTTAATTAATTGAATAAATTTTTTTCTCAAGACTGAGAATAATTTTATTTATGTTATAATGATTTCATAAATTAAATAAATATTTATTAACTGGATTTTGAAAATAAATTATTGATTTATTTTATTGAATATTTAACAAATATATATTTTCTAGTTTTTGAATAATGTATTTATTTATGTCAATAAAATACTTATTTGGGAGATCAAAAAATATAGGAGGAGTTCAAGCAGTCCAAAAATGAGTCTGGTGATAAAATAATTATGTACAAGTGATTAAATATTATTTATCCATTATTATAATGTTGGTGCACTAGAAATTATTATTATTATTATTATTATTATGTGGACTTATATTTCATTAATAGTTATAGTAATATTTAATGGATTTTATGAAATTTAATTTTGTAACTGAAATACCAGCTCTACAAATAAATGGATACGTTAATTGTGTAATTCATTCATAAAAAATTCAATGTTTGGGATTGGAGAATTGTTCTGAAAAACAAATTATGTCTCCACACATCCTCCTCTACCATTGTCAAGAATGATAAAACCAAGTGATAATTTCATCATGGTAAATATCATGTGATCATGAATGAACAACACATGGCATTTAATTCATCGTGCTAGCACCTAGAGAACAAGTGGTGTTTCTTGGAGACCATTGAATCATGTGTCAATTACTGCTAGAAGGATTCTAACCTTGTATCCTCACCAGCGCAATGAAAGAAATTGATAAGGGCCTTTTACGATGATCAATAGTCATGAACGAGTAAATTTCCTATGAAAAGTTATTTATTTCTTCAGATATTAAATAAATTAATTATAAAGTTCACATTCAAGATCATCACTCTGGGTTTTTGGGAAATGATTATTAAAAGAAATTTTAAAATATCACCTACTAACGTATGCTTCTACTATGACCAGAGCTAACATTTGGTATTATACTAGTAACATATAAATTAAAAATTATTTATATTATTGTGGATATATGAAAATGTGAGGTTAGATTTTTTTTCATGTTATTCGTTCCTTAATCTGATTTTAATTAACCTCTTATCAATATATTAATAATCTTATTCATTTATTCATTTTCATAAAGGTTTAAGAATCAATTAAGAACAACCAAAGGTTTCATAGAGAATTTCCTTATCATTTGTTGGTAAAATTAGGTTACACGGCGTGGGGATGGAGAACACAATGTATACACTTGAGAAATGTATCTAGATAAGCTGAGAAATTAATTACACACTATGATTTTATTGCACACCAGGAGTTGAATAGAAAGACCTGGAACTCGATAATCAGATACATGGTGACTAATTTTTATGTAAACAACATGTCTTCTGACCAAGACCACACACTGAAGTCCTAGGAGTGTGATTTAGATATACATAAATCAAGGGACATGTTGTGTATCTATACATACATGTTTTGTATCCTACCATTAATGGAAGAAATTAATGTCAAATTAAATTTGAAATATGGGAATTAAAACCATTTTTATTGATTAGAAGACCGTTGTGTGTTTTACAATTTAATAATGGTTTTAAATAATTTTAAAATGCTATATTAATTTCTTTTAAATAATATTTTAGTATTGGTTCTTCCGTTTATTTTTTGTGAATGAAATTAAGGATAGGTATCTCCAAAAAAGAACATATATTAATTAAGATGAATGAGAAAAAATTAATTAATTTATTTATAAATTACTTCTAACACATTTATCTTAAATAATAAAAGAACAAATAAATTAGCTAAAGCTAGCTATTTAATTTTGTGTATTCATTTCATGTGTAATCATTCATGAGCTTGAAAAATATATATGAATTCCTTTGAATTTATTTTAATATAATAGTTTGATGATTTTCCAATTTTTTAATATTGCATTAACATATAGCCTATGAATCATCCCTCCCTCCACTATTATGTCAGACATACTTGTCCGAGGATTTTTATATAATTCCCTGGAAAAATATTTTTGTTCCCCTCACTTAAGTGTGAGTAATAAATATTTGTAATTAATGGATAATCTCAAGGCATGTGGGGATGGTTCAAGAAAGAACCAATATGAGGAAATATATGTGATACATAGGTGTACATGTAGAATGTTGTAGCTCATTCCATTTCTGACATAAGAAGTTATTTCCCCTATACCACATGTTGACTTAATGACCACTCATTATGTCAAACATTACATAATCTCGTTATCTGATAATTTAATTAATTATTTATTTTCTGTATAATTCATTAATAATATATTTACTGATGTAATACCAAAATCACATAAATGAATGAATTAATATGCAAAGATGAAATTTTTAAAAAAATTAATTAGACGTAAATGTATTATCCAAACATGTTTAATTAATATGGTAAACATCCACCTAAATATTAACAACACATGCAAATGATAAAAAATGATAAAAATTTATGAACAAATAAAATCAAATCCCACAAACTTTATTATATCAAAGTAAGCCATGTATTACTTGATTAGGAAGAAAAATCAATAAAACTATGTGTTTGACCAACCCTTGCTGGGAAACATATTTTAAAGGGGAGTTATTACGAAATATTCTTATTGACATACCCATTTTACATAGATAATAGTATCCTTTTCTAGACATGGGGTAATTTTGAGGGATGTGTTGAGAAAATCCAAGATAGGAATTCTGGATTTTGGAGTCCACTCAACGGATCAAGAAGCTGTAAAACCACAATTAGAAAAAACATTACAACATAAATACTTTCAAAATAGCATGAAAACCTCTTGTTGGGGTTATACAATGGGGAATATGGATCCTTTCAACTAGAAAGTCTAAGAAACTAAACATTACAAGATCAATGGTAATGGCTATTTTGATGTCATAAAATAGTTTTAGATTTAATAAAATCAACTAATTATTTCTCACAAAATCTATAATCATGAAAATTACTAATAATATGATCAGTTAATAGTATAATTAAATGAAAATCTCATTATACCTATTTTAAATATTTTATAAATACAATCTCTTCACAGGAAATAACTTCCCAAAGTGGTTTTTATTCTTTTGGGTTGTTCTACGCCATGAGTGGATATCATACATGCTAGAATCCTCAATGTCTCATCCGTCTACTCAAGATGTGAGTGATGAATATTTTATATTCTATGAAAGACATAAGAATGACACAGTCGACATTCAATGTTTGATTATTTCATCTTTGTCTAGTGAACTCATGATATCTCGCGAAAATAATGACGCATATAGAATTCTTGAAAACCTCTTTGGTACTTACCCTGAGAGAGATGAACATGAATCATTTGAGATTACCAAGGTTCTCCTTCAGAGTAATCCTAGAGATGGTTCCTTGGATGGGCCTCATATAGTCAAGATCATAGGATAAATTGAAAACCTCGTGGTTCTAGGCGTAAAAAGCCCTGAAGAAGTGGGCATCGATGGCATTTTGGCATCACTCCCGTAGATATTCTATAATTTTTTTGTGAATTTTAATGTGAAAAAAATTGAGAAGTCTCTTAATGATCATCTTATCCTCCTCTAAGTAGATAATTATATTAAGCATTAAAGGATTATTTTCTTATGGTAGAAAAACGAAAATGGAA
Source organism: Viscum album (assembly GCA_963277665.1). Taxonomy (NCBI): domain Eukaryota; kingdom Viridiplantae; phylum Streptophyta; class Magnoliopsida; order Santalales; family Viscaceae; genus Viscum; species Viscum album. Next base: position 352,484,278 of record OY728140.1, read on the forward strand.
TGAAATGTTCATTACGACCAAATATTCTTCATGCCTTTCCAAGAATAATAAGATCAAATAGGAAGAAAGGGAATATGATGATCTGTGTTTTTCATGTGGAAAGAAGGGCCACCGGAAGAAAATATGTACCCAGTTAATGAATCAAGGGGAGGCTTCATGTGCATTTGTTATCAACTAGAATTTATCTATTTTTACAAATATAGTATTAGAAATATCTTTTGGTTCTCACATATGTATTCAAATACATTAACCAAGTAGATTCATACCAAGGGGACGTAAATCCATGAGTATCCAATAGATCTAAACCTGTTGTTTTTATCGGGGTCCACCACCTCACATTGTAGACCAGAAAGATCTAGGATTTAATGTGCTTTTATTATGTTCCTTGAGAAATGAAAACATTATTTCTATATCCAGACTAGATACATATCGATATATTTTCAAAATTGGAAATAAATTATTCTTCTTTTGTAAATATATTATTGGGTATGTTGAGGAACATTCACATAAAGGTATTCACATGTTTCATTACATGAACCATGTAATGGAGATCAATAAAGACGATACTTTTCATGATCCACACCACACCATACTTTGGCATCATTGAATGGGTCACGTAAATGAAAAACACATCACAAAATTACATCAAGATGGATATTTAGTTTCTTTTGAGGTAAAACCACTCAGTGTATGTCACACAAGTTTACAAGGAAAAATTACAATAGAACCATTTACTGGGAAATGAAAATGGATGAAGATATTATTTAATTAGTTCATACCAATGTATCCGGACCATTTCCTTTTGGAGCAATGGGTGGGTAATCATACATAATAACTATTATTGAAGGTTTTAATAAAAATAGATATATCTACTTAATGTGGTATAAGTTTAATTATTTTGAAAAATTCATGGAATACAGGAATGAAGGTGATTACCTTGTTGGTAAAATATTTAAAAACTACAGTTAGACTGAGGTGGAGAATATCTGAAGCAAGACTTCATTTATTACTGAAGGGAGATTGGGATCTTATCCCAACTCACTCCTCCGTACACGATATAGTGTAATGGTGTAAGACAAAGGATGAATGACTCCTTTTTGGACAATGTGAGATCAATGAGGAGTCGTGATAGTATTCCATAATCCTTTTAGGGTTATGTGTTTAAAACAAAATAACACATAGTAAACCAAGGACCATGTAAATCGATAAATGGTTTTCCAGTAAAATTATGGAGTGGAAGAAAAATCATGTTATTTAATTTACATGTGTGGGGAATTGAATCGTAGTTTAAGGTGTCCTCAGGTTACAATCGTGCACCACGAGGCATAAAGTGTACCTTTATAGTATGCCACACGGAAATAGGTAGATATTAATTATATGACCCCTTAAATAAAAGGGTTATTGTAGAAAGAGACGCCATATTTCATGAGAGGGATAACATCTATAAAAATATAGTGGGGTCAAGATAAACTTCAATGAAGTTAAGGCTCATGGAACACAATAGTTGGTATAGGATTAGATTCCACAATGCCCCTTGGAAGAATAAACATTTATAAAGACACATGAACTACGTATGAGTAGAATAGATGTTAGATAACTAGAACGATATGTTTTTCTAGTTGTTGAGGATGAAAAAACATTATTAGTTGATAATAATGATCCTCTAACCTACAAATAAGTAGTAAGTGGCACCAATGATTCCCATCGGGAAGAATCCTCGATTTATGAAATGGATTCCATGTAGAAAAAATAATATGGAATTTTTGTATATTTTCTAGTGAATGTAAAGAATATTGGTTTCAAATGGGTATTCAAGAAGAAAATGCTCATGGAAGGACAATTTATAACGTATAAGGCATGACTTGTTTTAAATTGGTTCAAGAAAAGTCATTGTGTTGAATACGATGAATCCTTTTAGGTAGTCAAAATGATGAAATCCATCATAATTGTACATTACATTGTGGCATACAATGACTATGAGATTGGGAAAATCGATGTCAAGAAATCATTCCTTAATAGAATACTTTAAGAATATGTCTACATGACACAACATGAAGGGGTTGTGACTCCAAAGGATTCTAATAAGATACACAAGTTTCAAAAATCCATTTATGGATTAAATCAAGAATCCAGGTCATGAAACATTTGTTTTGATGAATCCATAACAGAATTTGGTTTTACAAAGAACAAATGTGGTCCTTTTGTCTAAAAACAGTTTAATGGGAATGCAGTCATTTTAATAATAGTATATTTTGATGAAATTTTACTTATTTGAAATGAAATTCCAATATTATGGCCAATTAAGTCATGGTATAAAGAAATTCCATGAAATACATGGGTGAGGAAGCATATATTCTTGGGATCAAGATCCATCATGATAAATCCAAGACGGTTCCTTCCCTATGGAAAAGTACATACATTGACAAGATACTGATGAGATTTAGTATGGATCAATCCAATATGGGATTCTTTCTGGAATCACATTACATTCATCATTCCAAGAAAATTTTTCATCAAACCCATGAGGGGAGAAGTAGAATGGCACTGATTCAATATGAATCATCGATTTGTTCAGTCATGTATTCTATGATACACTACTGGAAAATAGGTCTATACCCACGATTTTTCAAAAAACCATGGGTATAGGGTACCCCTATACCCACGGTTTCCAAAACTGTGGGTCTAGGGATAGTATGTGAACCTATACCCATGGTTGTGCCAAAACCCTTAAGTATAGTTTTCTTTTATGACCTATACCCATAGTTTTATCAAAAACTGTGGGTATAGGGTATTTTCTGAAGACATATACCGATAGTTCTTCAAAACCGTGGGTATTGAGGATTTTTTTTGAAGACCTATACCCACAGTTCTCTAGAACCATGGGTATTGATTTCCCGCTCTATGTTAGGGAATGAAAATTAGGCGGGAAATGAAAAAATATGGCAGGTGGACATTTTTTCATGGTTTAGATTAATATATTTACATAAATATATATACATATTTTCAAAAATTCGTTAGCTAGGTTGGTAAAATCTACTCTGCGGGTGCTGTAGGCTGCGGGTTCAATATCCAGAGTTAACATTTTTCGAAACACGGGTCATATTAATTTATATATATATATAGGTATATATATCAAATAAAAACAGTAGCTCGGTTGGTCAGTTTGGGAGGTACGGCAGTGAGACGCGGCCGAGAGTTCTAGCTTGAGATTCAGGTTCGAATCCCAGGGCCTCGTTTTTTGAATTTAAATACCCCGCATCATATTAATATATATTTATAGATATATGACTATATAAAAGTTAAAATATATAGTTCGTTTGGTCCCTTTGTGAGGCACGGGTTTGATGTGCAGCGTGAGGTGTGGGTTCAATTCCCACCTGTGAATTTTTTTGAATTTAAATACCCCACGGTTTTCAAAATTGCGGGGTCTGTTGTGTGCCACGATGGAACAGAAGTGTGCCACACTTTGACTCCCCTATACCCATAGTTCTCCAAAACCGTGGGTATAGGCTGAGACCCCTATATCGATGCCTTTCTATCCCATGGTTCCCAAAACTGTGGGTATAGGATATAACCACAGTTTTAGGGGCTATACCCATGGTTTTGAACCATGGGTATATGTCGTTTTTTCCAAAACTGATATGAACTAGGATATATGTCACCTACAAATTATGTGATGTAAGAAGATATCAATATATTCTAGGTGTCCGACATTGGATGGCTGTCAAGAATATCGTTATGTATTTGAGGCATACTAAGGATATGTTCCTGGTTTTTGGAGGAGACAAATAACTAATCATCAGAGGATATAGAGATTCTAGTTTCCAGACTGATCAATATGAAATGAAGTCACAAATTGGATTCATCATTACATTTAATGGAGGGGTTGTGATATGGAAGAGCTCATAGAAGGATGTGGTCACAAATTCTATAGCGATTTTTAAATATATTATAGGTTCTCAGGATTCTCAAGAAGTAGTTTAGATGTGTAATTTTCATCTAAGAGCTTGATGTGGTACCTTGCAATAAAGACCCTATCACACTCTATTGTGATATTATTCCAGTGATGGATGTAGTAAAAGAGCCAAGGTCACATCATTGGATGAAACACATACTTCAAATTTATCATCTCTTGGGAGATTTTTCTCAAAAAGGTGATGTTATAGTGAGAAGTATTTCCAAGGAAGACAATGTGGAAGACCCCTTGACTAATTCCATGACTCAGTAGAATCATGATTATATTGTGAGGTATAGTAGGATGAAAGTCATAGGTGGTTGTCTTTAGTCCAAGTGTGACTATGTTAGAGATGGTGTCCTTGAACCAATTTTTTTTACATTGATTACATGAATATTTTATGTATTATGTATTGAATTAAACATATTTTTATATATTTTTCATTTTTCTGCATGGACATATTGAAATAATGTCCTAGAGTATTTTCTACATTGATAAGGTCATAATAGTCCCCACTATAATGAGAACGTTGAAGTGATATGAAAATATTCATAATATAGATATGCGATTGGATACCATTATATAATGGGACACAAAGGATATATGTAAGATCCCAGTTTTTGGAAAGGTTTGTTTTTCCTTATGTTTTGGTTGAATCCCTTTTTTCGGGCTTCTAGGGATGTATTCTGAAAGTCTGAGAGGCCTTGGGGGTGTTCCGGGGGCTTAGGGCATAAGAGAAGGAAAATCTAGGCAAGATAAGCCAGGGAGCATGGCCAGGGAAAACCGTGTGGCCTGCCTAGGCAAACCGTGTGACCCCTCCTCCTCCAGATAGTGGCATTCGCACGGTTTGCGCATGATTTTACAAACCGTGCGGACAAACCGTGCGACCTCTTAAAATTGGGAAAAATTACAAAATTGCAACTCCGGGCTTTTAAACCCCAAAACGGGATTTTCCTCCATTCATCCCCTCTCAACCCTAGTGATGAACTTGGACGACCCAAGCTTCCCAAGGGTGGTTCTCCTTCGATTCTTGGCCGTTTAGAGCGTCTTTGGTTGAGGATCGAAGCTCCGGGTAAGGATAATCTCATCCTTGGTTCTATTTTTGTTTAAGGGTTTGAATCTTCTCTCCCTCTTGTTCCAAAGCTCTAAAACCCTATCTTTTGGGTGATTTTTAGGTTGAAGCTCCAAAGGTTGGTCGGATTGAGGTCTAAGTACTCGATTGAGAGTGTGTTCAACCGCGGTTTTGAGGTAGGTGGTCTACAAGTGATATCCCATAGTTGTTTGGGTAATTTTTCATGTTTAATTGTGTTCTTGTTCCTCCTTGGTTATGTTTTGAATAACCTTGGAATGTTTGGTAATCATGGTGTTTAAAATGGAAAATGGGAACCCTCACGCTCCCCGTGGGATGTGTTGAGATTGACTTGAACTAATTTTGGGCCATCCATTGGATGCGCCAGCTTTACCGGACATATGGTTTGATATTAAACAAGTGACCTTGTTGTAATAAATTGTAGATCCCTTGATGGATATGTTGATAAGATTGGTTGAACATGGAATAGAAGTTAGGTGATGCACCTAGACTTGGAAATAACCTAATGGTTATTTGGAATGGGTTGAATGGTTGATTAATGGAAATGATGAACGGGTTAAATGGGTTAATGTGTAAAATGATTAAAGACCATAATGGAATAGGTTATGGGTTTAGTGTTGAAAGCTTAGTGAGATAGGCATAACACAAGGGAATTGGGTGAATGGTTAAATGATGTGAAATAGTGATGTGTTAATGGGTTAAGGCATGATGTGGTTTCCCATGTGGGTGGTTGTGAATAGTTTTTGCTGAAGGGAAATGGTTTGGATGGTTGATAGTTACTTATATATAAGAATGTGCACATGGCTTCGTAGATTGAGGTATGACTTGCAGATCTATGCCCACTGGTTGAGCTAATACTGAGGTTCTAAACTCCACCTTAAATGCACGTGTTAGGAAAGGGGATTTAGGGTATACTCTCCTAACGGTTGCATCCACCCGGACTGAGGCTTCGAGGTGATGGTATGGTTGTTATGAGGGGGTTAGTCCTAGTGAGATAGGATAACAATGTGTTTACCCTCTTGCATGTGATTATTGGCCTTAGACCCATTTAACATAATGTATGTGATTAAACCATGGAATTGTGATGAAATGGTATGTGATGATAATTGGTGTGAAATGAATGGTAATGGAACTGGCAATGGCTTTGAATCTGAACTGGTTAATGGCACCTTAAATAATTAATTTCCAATTGTCATTCATATTCCTTTAGCATGAATTACCTATTTATACTGTATATTTTTTAGACACCGTTGGTGGTGGCCTACTGAGTTGTACTCACACCCTGCTCGGGTCGCTGTTGGGTACCCGAGAAGACTTCATGTTTGCATGTCAGGATAAGGGCAAGGGTCCTTTCTAGACAGTTGAGTGGACATGGGTAGCACTTGGTGGAGGATCTGGACATGGAGTAGGGACCATTTTGGGGATTTTGGCCACTGTATTTATTTTGGGCTTTTTTTCACTCTTGCACTTATAGTATGACATGGAATATTTATTGTTGTAAATGGTTATTATACATGTTCATTGTTTATTGGTTATTGTTTCCGCTATTTGGTTTATTTCTATTGTGGATTACTCTGATATAAAGGGGGTATAGTCTCCCCAATTGACTGCATAGGCCCCCGTTGCTAGTCATCAGCCTTCGTCGTACGGGGAGGCGCGCTTAAGGTCATGTAACCACCTAGCTCAGAGCACCAGTTTAGTAGCTTCTTGATCGAGGACGTTACAAAGTGGTATCAGAGGAGGTCTTTATTCTCCTTCTCTGAGGTCTTGTTTTTTGGGATTGGTAGCCAAGGGTTAAGAAGTGTCGGGCCTTGGTAATGAGCTCGTGCTTGGGAGTAGCTAACCCAGGTACGGGGGAAAACCCAAGTCACCCTAGGTGGGAAATGTTGTTCTTGGTTGTGTGTTGTTACAGTTGATGATATTTCACCATTGGGTGACACACATGTGGTTTGATGTGAATGTTATGATATTTGTCTTGTGGCCTTAACGGCATGAGGATTTTCATTCATGTATCATTGTAGGCACCTAGGGAGATAGGTGAAATTCATTGTATTAGGCACACACACAGGGTGGGTGTGTGAGGTAGGAAAGTAGGGTGCATCATGCAATTCATGAAACCAATAAATGATGAGAAGAATAAAATAACACAAGTGTGTAAGGATGAATGAATGGTAAATGATTTTTAATGGAATAATAGGGTTTGAAACAACTTGGAAAAGGTTGTTGTGTTAGTGTATGAAAAGTGGGTTGTTGTGGCTAGTAAGGAGTCTTTTGTGATGAAGTCCTGAAAGTTTTATGGTGTGCATTCTAAATCCTATGTTTGGCATTGTAGAGAAATGCCACCATGAGGCCGGTTACCAGTTGGGAAACAGGAGGATGTTGCTAAGAACACTCCTCCAGTAGAAGAGCAAGAAAATGTGGTGACCAATTAAGGTAGAGAAGAACATTTCTGGGGGAACTTGGCTCGCCTTATGCAGATGATGGATCGAGACCCAGGGCCGGTTACACCAAGTATGTTTGAGATGACCAAGGATTTACAACTGCAGCACCCTCCGACCTTCACTGGAGAGGGTGGGCCAGAGGCAGCAGAGTGCTGGTTAGAGTTTTTACAGATGATACTGGATCATCTAGAGACTCCTGTCGAAAAGTGAGTGAAGCTGGCCGCTTATATGTTGAGGAGCCAGGCTAGGAGTTGGTGGGACATTCATGCTGAAATTGAGCAGGCTGAGGGGATGTCATGGAAGGTTTTTTAGGATATGTTTCTAGAGAATTTCTACCCAAAGACTTTGAGGTAGGAGAGGGCTGTAGAGTTTATGACCATGACTCAGGGATCACTATCGGCGATGGACTATGCTAGTCGGTTGATTGATTTGAGACACTTTGTCACAGTGTTAGCAGGGGATGAGGAAACGGTGGAAAGGCATTTCTAGGATGGGATGAGACATGAGATTAGGTATCAAGTAAACATCTTCCGCTTGAATAGGTTCATAGAGATAGTAGATTAGGAACTGATCTCGGAAGGAAACCTGAAGGAAGCTTTGGCTAGTGGGCTTCTGGTGCCAGTGGGGTAGACGAGAGGTGCAACTACCGAGGGTCGGATGCGACGCCATGAGAGCTCACAGCATGGAGGATGTGTGAAAAGTTGCTGGAAGATAGGTTCAGCCTCTCGAAGTGGGAATTAGGTGTTCTGCTATCAGTGCAGTAGGTTTGGGCATATGCGTGGTCAGTGTACTCGACCTCCAGGTGAGTTATGTTCGTGCAGCAGGATGGGGCATGTGCAGAGGTTCTTCAAGGAACCTCGTTAGGTGGGAAAGTATGATGGTGAAAATTAGGTACCAGATACGGGAAGGGGATCAGTTTCCTCGTATCAGGCAGGCAGTTAGAGCTGCACAGGCCGTACTGGCAGGGGCGGTGGACGTGCAACTCAAGGGCACAATCACTCACGCCAGCAGGGCAGTGCGGCGTAGAGTACTCAGGCTAGATCCCAGGGTAGAGCGGTAGGAATTCTTCAAGCAGTTCAGTTTGTGCCTAGTGACGACGAGGTCGGACCATCGACTGTTCAAGGTACGATCCTTGTAGCTTATACTTTTGCTAGTGCGTTGTTTGACATAGGTGCCACACACTCTTTTATCTCTGCTCAAATTGTGGTATCACTGGGTTTACCTGTGGATAGTGTGTGTGGAGTTATGTCAATTGACACTTCGTTGGGGGTGCAGGTTGAGGATATAAAATAGTGCAAGGGATGTGCCTTGGAAGTTGGTGGGTGTCATTTTCTATGGGATTTGTTCATTCTCGAAATGTCAGTATTTGACCTAATCTTGGGAATGGACTAGTTAGTGTTGTATCAGGCACACATAGACTGTTATCATCATAGAGTATCGTTCAGGTCACTTGAGGGTGACTCTTATGTCCACCACGGCGAATGGGATGTCCAAGCAGGGCATGCAGGCTCGTTTTTGTCAACAGATGAGTGGGCTCATGGCTCAAGTGGCATGTCTTATGCTTGGTGATGATGAGGGAGGGGAAAAATATAATATTACTCCTATGGTAGATTGGTTTCAGGATGTGTTTCCTATGGATTTCTCGGGGTTACCCCACGAGAGAGACGTTGAGTTCATGATCGAGTTGCTGCCGGGAACGGAGCCAGTTTCCATTCCGCCATACCGAATGGCACCGATAGAACTCCAGGAACTGAAGGTTCAACTGGAGGAGTTGGGGTTTATCCATCCTAGTACGTCTCCTTTGGGATCTCCCATGCTTTTTGCAATGAAGGTCGATGGTCCATTAAGGCTGTGTGGTGACTATCGAAAGTTGAATCAGATGACAGTGAAGAATCGGTACCCTCTTCCTAGAATTGATGACATGTTTGAGCAGTTTCGGGGTGAATCAGTGTTCTATAAGATTGATCTGAGGTCAGGTTATCACCATATGAGGGTGAGGTCTTCTGACATACTGCGGACAGCTTTCCGGGGTCGATAACGGTTGTTTGAGTTCGTGGTAATTCCTTTTGGCTTAACCAATGCACCAGCAGTGTTTATGGCTTTGATGAACTAGATCTTTCATCCCTATCTAGATCGGTTTGTGGTTGTCTTTTTTGATGATATCATAGTGTACTCAAAAACTCATGATGATCATGCCCATCACCATGACATCGTCTTGGGTACGCTACGAGAGCATCGGGTATATGCCAAGCTATCAAAGTGTCAATTATGGATAGGTGAGGTTCATTTTCTAGGTCACATAATCTCAGAGGCAGGTGTTTCAGTGGATCCAGAGAAAGTGCAGGCAGTTGTATCTTGGGAGCATCCTAGGAGTGTTTCATATGTTCAGAGTTTTCTGGGTTTGGTCAGGTATTGCTGAAGGTTCATTCGGGATTTCTCAAGCTTGGCAGCACCACTCTCGGGCTTGACCAAGAAAGGGATCAGATTCGAGTGGTTTGATCCTTGTAAGAATGCCTTTCAAGAGTTGAAGAAGCGGTTAACGTCCACACCAATCTTGATCTTACCTGAGCCAGGTAAGAAGTACATTGTGTTTTGTGATGCGTCTGGAATCAGAATTGGGGCTGTGTTGATGGAGGATGAGCAGGTTATGGTTTATGGGTCAAGGCAGTTGAGACCTCATGAGAAGAACTATCCCACTCATTATCTTGAGTTGGTTGCAGTAGTGTACGCCTTGAAGTGATGGAGGCACTATCTGTTGGGAGAACAGTTTACTGTGTTTACTGACCATAAGAGTTTAAAGTACATCTTCTAACAACGGGGTCAGAAACTTCAGTAGCGAAGATGGGTTGAATATCTCTAGTATTTTGACATTGAGTTGGTGTACATGCCGGGAAATGGAAACAGTGTTGCTAATGTTCTGAGCAAGAAGGTTCATAATCAGGCGGTTCAGGAGTCCAGCTGTAGAGACCCGAAGCTTAACGTACATGGACATTACATTACTTTTGCAAAAATAATTAGTACATAACAAAAACACACACACAAGGACCGTAATAGTTTAGTGTCTTTGGAAACTCGGAATATTATCTTCTGATCGTGGTGAAAGATCTTCAACATCTCCCATAATGATGTTCCTTTTTTTACCTAAAACCTTTCATTATATCCTTAGGTCCGATTTGCTTCGTAAGTGTCCGAACCTGCTCTTCTTTGAAGTTCTTCTTTGAGACCTCCTTTTAGGGCACTAAATTTTGTCATTGAAGAAGACCAGCACCTCTAGGATGTCTCTAGGCATTTGGTGAGAAGAAATTGGCAGGGGTTGGCCGATCTTGAAAGCTCAAAGTGGTGTGAGGAAGAGAGGGAGGAGGTTCCCTTTTATAAGGGAGGAGAGGGGCACCATTGGAATAACGAAAAATATTATTTTATTATAAATCCAAATTCAGTTTTAAATAGCTCCATATTGATTTATTTCGAAGCTAAGGTGGGGGTGGGTCTAAAAGCTCTCATCCAATGTAATTTGGACAAGTCTAGTTTACTATTTTAACCTTATCATTTAGATTTAACTTTATGTTAGATAATTTTACTTTTACCGTGTCTTTTTATGTTCTTACATTATAAGGTTAATAAACATACTATAAGAAGAAAAACGAACCCCAAGTTGTTTATTATTAATATATATAACCTTATCTAAGTCATTTTGCCGAACCTTATATTTTTAGGAATAAAATAACAATTAATAATATAATATTTGTTTTAAAAACTATTTTATGTCAATTTTGAAACTATTTAGTAATTGATTTTTGTGAAAATCATAACAAAAGGATTAGTTCGAAAAAAGTTAATTAAATCAATACTAACATTTCATATTAACCTAGAAAATTAGTGGGATTCATAAAAAGTCTCAAATTACATTTATTTGGGTATTTATAACATCAATTATTTCAATATTTCATTAATAAGATATTACTACATCATCGTTGTGTCATAAATAAATTACATTATTTAATGTCTAAAAATTAAAAATAAAATATCATTATTTAGGAAATATTTTTATCTTTCTAATGAATATTTATCGTCGAATTTATCTTATGTATAACCCTATATTAAAAATGATTTACTTATTAAACATTGATTTTAACTATTTTAACCCTTCTTTAAATAAATTAATAATAAATGTCCTAATCTAATCCAAGTGGGCCTAAATGGTCATATTTTATTCCTAATGTTATTCTTGGTCGAATTACACTTATCCAATAGAATTAGGACATGTGTTACGGTAATAATAATATCATTTTTACCCTTAATTACCCTATTAACTTTTAACCGTGGTAAATGAAAGTAAAAAAGTTACTATTCACCAAAAATTATTTTCATCTCATTGAACCACATTTTACATACTGACATCAACCGTCTCTCTCGGATTTTTGAAATTCCACTCACATAAGTGGTAAAATTATGTTTTATGTAAATTTGCAAATTCTCCTAGGAGGTGGGTAAAAGACGGGGAAAAGTTCAATTAAATTTTGATATATCTAAAATTATTATAAAATTACTCCAATGAATTACATTGAACTTATATAGGTATTATGTATCAATTTTGACCTAAAATAAATTTAAATAAAATAAATAATTATTTAAATAAAAAGTCAGTTTTTAAATAGTAACCCAGGGTTTTCACTATTCATCAAAAATTGAAAGTTTCCAGAAAAATACCAAAATTTCACCCTAGGCTAATTTCGATATTCCGAATCCAAAAATGAAGTCCATTTTAAAAAATAAAATTTATAAAAATTCAAAAAGTGGGTATTACTATTCATAACGACTAATTTTAATAATATTTTAATAGCATATCATTGTTTAGCGAAACTCAGTATTGCGTACAACACACACTATCGTGGAAGGTCGCACTTACGTGTAATTCAAGCCAAGTTAGGTTGCGTATTGTGCAAGAATCCTTCATTGTTTTGTATAACATAATCCAACCATATTTCATTTATACATTGAATATATATATATATATACTCAATGTTGCGTAGAATAACTATTATAAAAATTGTGTGTAACACGGTCCAAGAATAGTGTTGTGTATACTGCATGCTAATACGGTGTTGTGTATAGCACAAGGTAATCTTGGTGTAGCATACAACATAATACATTAATGAAATTAAAAGAATGTTTTTCATAAAATCTCGAGGTGTTACATTCTACCCCCCTTAAAATGAATTTCGCCCTCGAAATTCGTCGGGGTTATAAATGGTTTACTATTCAAAAGTTTGTTTAATAGAAACCCACATCGTAAAAAGGAATACCAAAACGTGGCTTTAAAAACTAAAGTATGAAATGTAACGGTTACCCAAATTAACTCATCACTAGGTTTCTACGTAGGAGAACATAGGTGAAAATATGGATCTGGAAAAAAAATATAACCATCAAGTTCTGATGGAGAGGGGTAGAGAACATGGCTATGAAATAGCCAAGAATCACAAATCCATAGATTTGCGATGATCTAAGGTACCATCTGATTTATCTGATATAAGGGCACTAGGACAACATTTTTGGTTTTCAAGATCATTTCCCTAAAGTTGATGAATTAAAAGAAATACATACATGATTTTGGTACAATTTCACTGTTGTTCGTGAATTGAACAATTTCCCCTTAATCCCTTAAATAAATGAAGTTGAATTTGTTATTCGTGATGTGTTAGCAGATAATGTGATAGAATGATGGGTCATTCCATCTGTTTCAAACAAAAGGTCAGCAAAAGTTATAAGTCCATCTTATGGTTAGATTCATCGTATATGGTTCCAAAAATGAACTTATACTTTATATATCATACCGCTTAATAAAATAAAAATAGTTTCTACTAACCAGGGACTTCCTGTAGGCCAGTGGTAGGCGATAAAGGCTAGTCGCACTTCGGTTGTGGGTTCAATTCCCACAGCCTTGTCCGACGCGATGGGCTGTCACCCGTCCTGCATGTTTTCCTTTTTTCTAAAACTACATTACAAAAACATCCCATCAATAATATAGAAAAATGTTCTATCCTTAAACAATACTAACTTATGTCCAACATAATCCATTCCAACCTTTAGGCTTATCTAAAATACTTTGGTCCAAGCTCATAGTATAAAGAAAATGATTACTTGAAATGTCACATAACAATCACATGAATGCCATCATTTATCCCCAATATATCATAAGATATATCTTGTTGGTCAAATTACAAACATATGAATACCTTAATCATGTATTCTCTTGAAGAATTAATACCCATTAATCCTTATTGAAAACTTGAATGCTGTTAAAAGGTAACTCTTTCCACATACCCAAATCCACAAAATTCTATATAGTCAAAACATGATATCACTTAGTCCTTATATAAATCATGAGCACATGAATACAATCAAACATCTCATTATCTTTTTATCCCTTCATTATGCGCATATCATCTGCTTACCAAAAATATCTCAATCACTTTACATTGTTACCCGTACCATAAAATTATTGAAAACCACAACAGACCAATACATAATTATTCCAATATTCTACGATACTATATACAACATTATTTTCGAATCCCATTACATAAACACTTAATCATTCCACCACATCATTGTTATATTCAACATCGCCAATAGTGATCGCATGTGACTTCCCTTTGTCCTTTTCCGTAAGTGGATGCTCATGTCGATCATCACTAACCCTTGGATTAGGGAATTTATTAGCATAATGCCCCATTTCCTTGCACTTGAAGCATTGAAGTGTTGGGGGCGCGTTCTCTATAGTCTTTTCTTTATTAACATCATTAGAAACCCATTTTCCATTACTTCTACACTCAGCTGCTCGATGACCTTCTTTTCCACACTTAAAACATTTTCTAGTCCCTTTAAGACAATCTCCACCATGCTTCTTTCCAAACTTTGAGCATAAGGAAACATTCATCTTCTTTTCACCATTATTCTGAGATTTCTCCTTAAACTCCATATTTCATTTCTTGTCAAAACTATGAGTTTGATAAGTAAAACCAACTTCCATTTCTACCTTGATAGCACAATGCACAATTTCTTCATAGCTACTGAAGTCTCTTATAGCTAATTCCCTTTGAAGATTTGGTTTTAAGCCACTGAAGAATCGATCAACTTTACTTTCAGGTTGGATGATAAATCTAGATGCATACCTTGCAAGCCTTGTAAAATTCGCTTCGTATATACCAATAGATTCATCATCCTTTTTCTTTAGTTCAGGAAACTCATTCTCTATCTTTGTTCGAAGAATACGAGGGAATTACTTATGGATAAATAAGTTCTTGAACTCGTCCCATTCCATGGAATGAATTTCACCTCTTGGCCTCGTATTCTTGATAATATTCCACCATTGATCAGCTTCACCTTCCAAAGGATATACTGCAAAGATGCTTTTATCTTGTTCAAAACATTGAATAACTGAAAATATCTTTTCAGTGGTAATGATCAATTGTTCAGCAACAAGTGGATTAGAAGATCCACTGAAAGAAGGTGGACATTTCCTCATGAAGGACTCAATAGAATATTGTTCCCTTCTCTGCTCATTTGGAAGTCCAGAATGATTCATAGCTTGTGTAAGTATAGCAATAAGATTTTTCACTCCATCTCCCATAAAATTTGATTGTTCAGGAGGAAAATCATTGTATTGTCCATTACATTGATCAACACGGTTCCATCGGGTTCCATCCATCATCTAAAACCCTAAAAGAATAGTGTGAGATGCAAAAATCACGCTAGGGAAAACAATTTAATAAAGGGGGAGTACCTTCAATATCTAACATCTTAGGTTACTGTAATTCTAGTAATATAACCTATACGTATACTTAACCTCAGGGACATCCCTATGCATACCATAGAAATATCTATAGGGATCTTACTAAAGTTCTCGCATCCTAGTTTCCAAACGTTGACTAAACTTTTCCTCTGATACCAACTGTAGAGACCCGAAGCTTAATGTACATGGACATTACATTACTTTTGCGGAATACTTAGTACATAACAAAAACATACACACAAGGACCGCAATAGTTTAGTGTCTTCAGAAACTCGGAATATAATCTTCTAATTGTGGTGAAAGATCTTCAACATCTCCCATAAAGATCTTCTTTTTTTTACCTAAAACCTATCTTTATATCCTTAGGTCCGATTTGCTTCGTAAGTGTCTGAACCTCCTCTTCTTTGAAGTGATTCTTTGAGACATCCTTTTAGGGCACTAAAATTGGTCTTTGAAGAAGACCAGGACCTCTAGGATGTCTCTAGGGAAGTGGAGAGAATAAATTGGTAGGGGTTGTCCGAGCTTGAATGCTCAAAGTGGTGTGAGGAAGAGAGGGAGGAGGTTCACTTTTATAAGGGAGCAGAGGGGCACCTTTGGAATAACTAAAAATATTATTTTATTATAAAGCCAAATTCGGTTTTAAATAGCTCCAAATTGATTTATTTAGAAGCTAAGTTGGGGATGGGTCGAAATCCTCTCATACAATATAATTTGGACAAGTTTAGTTTTCTATTTTAACCTTATCATTTCGATTTAACTTTAAGTTAGATAATTTTACTTTTACCGTGTCTTTTTGTGTTCTTAAACTATAAGGTTAATAAACATAATATAAGAAGCCAAACTAACCCCATGTTGTTTATTATTAATATATATAACCTTATCTAAGTCATTTTTCCAAACCTTATATTTTTAGGAATAAAATAACAATTAATAATATAATATTTGTTTTAAAAACTATTTTATGTCAATTTTGACACTATTTAGTAATTGATTTTTGTGAAAATCATAACAGAATGATTAGTTATAAAAAATTTAATTAAATCAATACTAACATGTCATATTAACCTATAAAATTAGTGGTATTCATAAAGAGTCTCAAATTAAATCTATTTGGGTATTTATAACATCAATTATGTCAATATTTCATTAATAAGATAATTACTGCATCATCTTGGTGTCATAAATAAATTAAATTATTTAATGTCTAAAAATTACAAATAAAATATAATTATTTAGGAAAGCTTTTTATCTTTCTAATGAATATTTATAGTAGAATTTATCTTATGTATAACCCTATATTAAAAATGATTTACTTCTTAAACTTTGATTTTAACTATTTTAACCCTTTTTTAAATAAATTATTAATAAATGTCCTAATCTAATCCAAGTTGGCCTAAATGGACATATTTTATTCCTAAGGCTGTTTTTGTTCGAATTACACTTATCCAACAGAATTAGGACATGTGTTAGGGTAATAATAATATCATTTTTACCTTTAATTACCCTATTTACTTTTAACCGTGGTAAATAAAAGTGAAAAGTTACTATTCACCAAAAATTAATTTCATCTCATTGAACCACATTTTACATACTATCATCAACCGTGTCTCTCGGATTTTTGAAATTCCACTCACAAAAGCGGTAAAATTATGTTTTATGTAAATTTGCAAATTCTCCTAGGAGGTGGGTAAAAGACGGTGAAAAGTTCAATAAAATTTTTATATATCTAAAATTATTATAAAATTACTCCAGTAAATTACATTGAACATATATAGGTATTATGTATCACTTTTGACCTAAAAAAATTTAAATATAATAAATAATTAGTTAAATAAAAAGTCGGATTTTAAATAGTAACCTAGTGTTTTCACTATTCATCAAAAATTGAAAGTTTCTAGAAAAATACCAAAATTTTACCCTAGGATAATTTCGATATTCCAAATCCAAAAATGAAGTCCATTTTCAAAAATAAAATTTCTAAAATTTCAAAATGTGGGTATTACTTTTCATAACGGCTAATTTTAATAATATTCTAATAGCATATCATTGTTTAGCAAAACTCGGTATTGCGTACAACACACACTATCGTGGAAGGTCGTGCTTACGTGTAATGCAAGCCAAGTCAGGGTTGCGTGTTGTGTAAGAATCCTTCGTTGTTTCGTATAACATAATCCAACCATATTTCATTTATACATTGAATATATATATATATATATATATTCAATGTTGTGAAGAATAACTATTATCAAAATTCTGTGTAACACGATCCAAGAATAGTGTTGCGCCTACTGCAAGCTAATACGGTGTTGTGTATAGCGCAAGGTAATCTTGGTGTAGCATAAAACACAAGTCATTAATGAAATTAAAAGAATACTTTTCATAAAATCTCGGGGTGTTACACTAGCACCGAGTGGAAGGTGATGGATTAGTTTGTAGAGATACACCTGGAGGTGCAGGAGGAGAGTGGTCAGGTCACTCGTGCTTCCTTAACGATGGAGTTTACACTTTTGAGTTGAGTTAAGGAAGTTTATCATGATGATCCTGAGTGCTTTTCCATGAAGTAAAAGCTTAAAGGTGGGGAGCTACCTTCTGGGTTGGTCATCGGCGTGGACGGTGTTGTTCGTGTTCGTGATCGTGTGGTTGTGCCCGAGTGTATGCGGGAAGAGTTGATTCTTGGGTTCCATGCCTCGAAGTGGGAAGTGCATCCTGGTTTGACCAAGATTTACTGTGCTCTCCAAAGGCAATTTTGGTGGCCTGGAATGAAAAAGGAAGTTGTGGGCTTTATGGCACGGTGCCTTACCTGTCAGCAGGTGAAGGCTGAGCATCAAAGCCCAGGTGGTTTGTTGCATCCATTGCCCATTCCGGAATGGAAGTGGGATGATGTAACAATGGATTTTTTCATGGGTCTTCCGAGGATGCTGCGGAAGAACGATGCAATCTGGTTGGTTGTGGACCAGTTAACGAAAGTGGCTCATTTCTTATTGATTCAGGAGACCTTTACAGTCGACCAGTTGGGTGTGTTGTACGTTCGGGAAATAGTGCGGTTGCATGGGGTGCCGCAGACCATAGTTTCGGACTGAGATCTGTGTTTCACATCACGTTTCTGGCTAGGGTTGCAGAAGGCACTTGGTACGCAGGTGTTTTTGAGTACAGCTTTCCACCTACAGATGGATGGGTAGTCGGATCGTACGATCCAAGTGTTGGAAGATATGTTGAGATCTTGGGTCTTGGACATTGGTGGTTCCTGGGAGATGCATCTATCGTTAGTTGAGTTTTCCTACAACAATAGTTTTTAGGTTACAATTATGATGGCACCGTTTGAGTCACTCTACGGTAGGCCATGTAGATCTCTGTTGTGTTGGCTAGAGGCCGGTGAATCTGAGTTGTTGAGGCTGAGTCTCATGCCGGAGACTTTAGAGAGAGTTAAGTTGTTCAGGAAGCGAATGACTATGGCTCAGAGTAGGCAGAAGTCGTATGCAGATCGGAGGCATAAACCTCTTGAGTTTTCAAAGAGAGATAAAGTGTTCCTTTGGGTGTCGCCAAGGTTGGGTCATCGTCGGATTTGGAAGCAAGGTATGTTGGAACCCAGGTATGTGGGACCTTTTGAGATTCTGCGGAGGATTGGACCAGTGTCTTACTAGTTGGCTCTTCTACAGTGGTATGGTGGGATGCATGATATGTTTCATGTGTCGCAGATTCGACGGTACCACCCTAACCCATCTCACGTGGTTTATGTGGTGCTTGAGACTGATGCGTCCTTTGAGGAGCATCCAGTTCGTGGGGTGGATCATAGTGAAAAGGTCTTCCAAGGAAAGGTTGTTCCATTAGTGCAAGTACTATGGCAACATGGGAAGGATAAAGAAGAAACTTGGGAGTGGGAATCGGATATGCGGGCTTAGTGGCCCAGACTCTTCTCTTCGATGGATTATTGAGGATTGGAAACTCGGCTCGAGGACAAGCCATTATAAGGTGGGGAGGTTGTAAGAACCCTATTTTTTGAAAGGTATGTATTTCGTTATGTTGTGGTTGAAACCCTTGTTTCAGGCTTCTAGGGATGTCTTCTGAAAGTATGATAGGCCTTGGGGGTGTTTCAGGGGCTCAGGGCACGAAATAAGGAAAATCTGGGCAAGATAACCCAGGGCGCATGGCCTGCGCACGGCCATGGCAAACTGTGTGGCCTGCCCAGGCAAACCGCGTGACCCCTCCCCCTCTAGAAAGTGTCATACACATAGTTTCTGCATGGTTTTCCAAAACGTGCAGAAAAACCGTGCATCCTCTTAACATTGGGAAAAATTACAAAATTGCCACTCCGGGCTTTTAAAACCCAACTTGTGATTTTCCTCCATTCATCCCCTCTCAACCCTAGAGACAAACTTGGATGACCCATGATTCCCAAGGGTGTTTCTCCTTCGATTCATGTCGGTTTAGAGTGTCGTTGGTTGCGGATCGAAGCTTAGGGTAAGGCTAATCCCATCCTTGCTTCTCTTTTTTGGTTTAGGGTTTTTATCTTCTCTCCCTCTTGTTCCAAAGCTCTAAAACCCAATATTTTGGGTGAGTTTTAGGTTAAAGCTCCAAATTTTGGTTGGATCGAGGTCTAAGGACTCGATTGAGAGTGTGTTCAACCGTGGTTTCGAGGTAGGTGGCCTAAAACTGATATCCCATAGTTATTTGGGTATTTGTGCATGTTTAATTGTGTTCTTGTTCCTCCTTGGTTATGTTTTGAATAACCATGGCATGTTTGGTAATCATGGTGTTTAAAATGGAAAATGGGAACCCTCACGCTCCCGGTGGGATGCATTAAGATTGACATGACCTAATTTTGGGCCATCCATGGGATGCGCTGGCTTTACCAGACTTAGGGTTTGATATTAAACAAGTGACCTTGTTGTCATAAATTGTAGAGCCCTTGACGGATATGTTGGTAAGATTGGTTGAACTTGAGATAGATGTTAGGTGATACACCTAGACTTGGAAATAACCTAATGGTTATTTGGAATGGGTGGAATGGTTGATTCATGGAAATGATGAACGAGTTAAATGGGTTAATGTGTAAAATGATAAAAGACCATAATGGAATAGGTTATGGGTTTAGTGTTGAATGATTAGTGAGATAGTCATAACACATGGGAATTGGGTGAATGGTTAAATGATGTGAAATATAGATGTGTTAATGGGTTAAGGCATGATATGGTTTCCCATGTGGGTTGTTGTGAATAGTTTTTGCCGAAGGGAAATGGTTTGGATGGTTGATGGTTACTTATTTATAAGCATGTGCACATGGCTTCGTAGAGTGGGGTATGACTTGGGGATCTACTCCCACGGGTTGAGCTAAGACCGAGGTTCTAAACACCACCCTAAATGCACGGGTTAGGAAAGGCGAGTGAGGGTTTGTTCTTCTAACGGTTGCATCCACCCGAACTGAGGCTTCTAGGTGATGGTATGGTTACTATGAGGGGGTTAGTCCTAGTGAGATATGATAACAATGTGTTTACCCTCTTTCATGTGATTGTTGGCCTTAGACCCATGTAACATAATTTTTGTGATTAACCCATGGAATTGTGATGAAATGGTACGTAATGATTATTGGTGTGAAATGAATCGTAATGGAAGTGAAAATGGCTTTGGATCTAAACTGGTTAATGGAACCATAAATAATTACTTGCCAATTGTTATTCATATTCCTTTTGCATGCACTACCTATTTATACTGGATATTTTGTAGACACTGTTAGTGGTGGCCTACTGAGTTGTACTCACACCCTGATCGGGCCGCCGTTGGGTACCCGAGCAGACTTAATGTTTGCAGGTCTAGAGAAGGGAAAGGGTACTTTCTATATATTTGAGTGGACATGGGTAGCACATGATGGAGGATCCGAATGTGGAGTCATGGCCATTTTGGGGATTTTGTCCATTGTCTTCATTTTGGGATTTTGTTCACTCTTGCACTTGTAGTATGACATGGAATATTTATTGTTGGAAATGGTTGTTATACATGTTCCTTGTTTATTGGTTATTGATTCCCCTATTTGGTTTACTTCTGTTGTGGCTTACTCTGATAAAAAGGGGGTATAGTCTCCCCACTTGACTCCACAGACCCCCACAGCTAGTCGGCAGCCTTTGGCATACGGGGAGGCGCGCTTAAGGTCATGTAACCACCCGACTGTGAGCACCGGTTTATTGGATTATGAGTCTGGGATGTTACAATATAGATAGTCAAGTGCGAGTACTCATAAGTAGATGAGACTTATTCTCATGAACTTAACACCTAGTAATCTCGAGAAATAGAAATTATGAGAACATACCCTCTAGTAGTAATTTGACATTTTTTGGTGTCATCAGATATTCTAATCTGTGAGCTTGTGTAATGTTCCTTTGAATTTAATATTCTCATCAACGCATATTACATTTTACGCACTTATATTTGCTGATAAAAACCATCACGCCATATGTTGGAGGGATCTAGGGTACTTTGGGTGAGCCATGAATGAGATGATATTAATGGATAAGTAACGAATAGATTTTTACCTTCCATATTTATAGAAGCTGATATCTCTACCCATTGATTGAAATATAATTTTCTCCATAAATTCCATGTCTATGGTGTAACAATGAGTCTATTTCATATATTCAAAGAAAGATATATCAATCATATAGGTTGGTGAAACCATCATGTATCCTTCTAAATGAGATTATGTGAAATAGGGATTATATTACACATTGATAATTCATATGTGGTTGTTGTCGTTGGTACTTTATGTTCTTTCTCTAGGATTCCTTGAACTATTGCTAGATAGTAATCACGAGCTTTTGGAAAACCCTCTTAATTCCAACGACAAAGAAACGTAGAAGTTCACACAATAAGTGTTTCTGGTGGTATTGATTAAATTCTATTTGAATTTAATTAATGTAATAAATAGTATTCCCATGACTGAGGAATAATTTTATTTATGTTACAATCATCACATAAATTAAATAAATATTTATTCACAAAATTTTGAATAAAATATGATTATTTATTTCACTGAATATTTTAAAAAAAAACTATTTATCTGTTTGTGAATAAAATATTTTTTTAAGAGAATACAATATTTATAGGGTGTTCAACAAATAAAAGGGTATTTCGAATGGACAATGACCATGTGCGGTGAAAAAATAAATTTTTACAAGTTAGTAAAAATTATTTACCCATTGTATGAATGTTTGTGCAACCTAAAATAATAATATTTTCATTATTGTTATGTGTAATGAGATTTAATTAATGCTTTTAATTATACATAATGTTTTTTATTGAATCAATTTTTTTAACCAAAATCCTAGCTCTATAAATAGGTAGCTAAATATATTTTGTATTTCATTGTAAACCAATTCCATGTTTGGGAATAGATAATTGTTGTGCACAATGAATTGTCTATCGAATCCTCCCCTATATCCTTCACAAAAATGAAAAACTAAAGAGATAATATCTTCATGACTGAAGAAAAATCGATCAATAATGAAAAATTATAGACATTTGATTCACCGTGCTAGACCCTACAGAATGAGTGGCTTTGCTCGGAGACCATTGAAGAATGTTTGGATCACCACTAGAGGGATTCGAAACATGGATCCTCACAAACGTAATGAATGCAATCTGGAAGGTCCTTTTGTGATGATCATAATCATCAAGGAATAATGTTCCTAGTCCCATATATTTATTTATTCAGATAATAAATAAATTATTTATAAATATGACGTTAAAGATCCCTACTCTTGATTTCGAGAAACAATTATTAAAAGCGATTTTAAAATATCACAAACAAATGCACGATTTTGTTATTCCCATAACCATTAACATGGTATGAACTCAGATTATACCATTCCATGAGTGATATGAGGGATTCAGTTTTGGTCACCATGGAAGAACTCGATGGTGATGGTTATATTGAGGTTGCCTCTAGAGACATTAGGGATTCCATTATGGATTACCTAGGATGGAATATCATTTTCATTGCATGGTTCTACAGATGTCGTGTGTGGTTTAACCTGTGGTTCATTATTATTATCCTTATTATTATTACATTCTATCATTTAAATTCATTGAAGATTTACTAGGGGTGTGACCACCAAGATAAAAAAAATTGGGGTATTCCAACTTTATTTTCTTCTCATAATATTCCTTGAATAGACCATATCAATTTTAATGGTTTTCATGGTTCAGACATCTGACATAGGCTAACATATGTTGAATTAGTTAGGCATCCAATTACATACCTAGACTGAAGAATTTTGTTTATTTATTGTCATCATGAAATTATTCATGGTGGAACACTATTCACATTTATAAAGAGTTAATTGTATTAGTGTAGACAACAGGGGTGTTGGCCTAATGATGTTATTTCACACACACTAGTAGGGATTCCATTGTGTCGGGGTAACCATGATGTTCTTATTATTAATAATTATGTGGATTTATTTCATGTTTTTTGTGGTGTACATGGGAGCTATATATAATAGGACTGAGCCAGTACTCAGGATTCTCATGGTAATAGCCTTGAAAAATATTCCTCTTTTATTTTTTATTCACTGTTGTACTTACCTGTAATATTATAGCTTCATCTAAAATTCATGAATGGTTGTGAATTAATGGGTTTGGTCACTTTTATTTATTTATTATATTTTTATTTTACTACTGTTCTTTTCATTTATTACTACTTCTGATAGTATTGATTGATTTGAATCAATTATATCATTGTGTGACTCTGACCATGAGGGTACAATATTCCCAAAATACCACCATTAGAATCTCACTATTATTTAAAATCCTATGGTGTTTGGGGAGGTGTGATTGGGGTCATGTGGTGACCAGCCTGACTACTGGATTATTGGTTAGTCTGGCTGTGATGTTACAATATCTTCTTAAATTTTTGTCAATTAATTCAATCAATTCATTCCTTTTCTTATCAATAGTAGAATCATCAAACTATGAATGATCCATATTTTTAAAAATCAATAGAATAAATGTACATAAAAACAAGTTCTATAAATAAAAAATTATGATATTTTGGTGAATCACCTAGACGCTATGTGGACTGTGAAGAACATAAGTCACTATGAGGCCCATGAACTGCTTCAATCACTACACGGACCTCGAAGTGCTTATGTCACATTGCTGACAGAGATATACTTTTACCCCAATGTTGAAACATTTTTCTATGTGGGATCCATTTTACCAGATTGGAGTATAAAGAGTTTGTAGAAAATACCAGTTTGTAAGAGAAATTTTAACTCCGTGAAATTATTTTTTTTTCTATGTAGAAGAGTCCATTCTAAAACAAATTGTGTTTAGAT
Source organism: Viscum album (assembly GCA_963277665.1). Lineage (NCBI taxonomy): Eukaryota > Viridiplantae > Streptophyta > Magnoliopsida > Santalales > Viscaceae > Viscum > Viscum album. The sequence goes on from OY728140.1 coordinate 352,508,882, forward strand.
GGATGGTATATTGGAGAGCTCTTCCTATGTGCAATGAAAATATTTCATCAATTGAAAAATCCAAGGAATGGCCCTTTCTCTAAGTCCATATGTACCCACAAGCATTCCAGAAAGCATTCTACCAGAACAAAATCTTCCTCAAAATGGAATCCTCTTCATTCCAATCGAGGCCCATTGAAATGGTCGATATTTTTGTGGACTAGAATTTTTTACTAGAAAACTATAATGATTTATGCATTAATTAATGGATGAAATAAAATAAATTGATATATTTTAGGATTATTAAAATGGAAAAGTACAATGATTCAAAAAGGGTCTATGTAGGTGATTAATATGTGTGTCCATACTATTCATAGAGTCCCCACAAAGAGCATTCACAAAGATAATTTTTATAGCTCATCTTCAATAAATCTCTTAAAAGTGACTCGTCAAAGAACCAATGTATAATGCCTCCTTATATGGACCTAACAATGTTCCTCTTCATAATGACTCTACAAATCGCCCATATTGATGAAAAATCAAATTGTTGGGTGAGTCATCCTTTTCAATCCTACCGTGATTGAAAAATCAGATTGTGGGGTGAGGAAACCTTTCCACCCCCCAATGATAAATCAATTTTTGGGGTATTGCATCCTTCTAAATCCCCCATAAATAAAAATTACTTTTTGGGGAGAGGTGTCACACTCTTAACCTTGAAAATGATATTTTCCCATTTTAGGGTGAGGAGGTCACCCACAATCTAATTCTGACATGGATGGAATGTGAGAAGTTACATATGTACCACTATAAAACACCATCATAAAGGAAGATGGGGTCGTGAGTTTTTGGAGAGCGTGGTATTGTAGTGTCAGAGATACATACACTCAGTGTATACTATTTTATCATCTACACATTTACACCATATCACAAATTAAGATAGGACTTAATAACTAGTATTCATAGCATAATGCAATTTCAGACCACCCATATGAATAGTTAACTCCCCTTAAATACATGTGAACCACATTTGAATGAGTACTTTGGGGTACACCCTCCCATGTACAAAATAATATGTAGGATGGGGTACTTCAGCCATGGTATCCTTCTACATAGTATTTATACATATCTTGAAATCTCTCCGAACTATCAAAAAAACCCTATCTATTAACCTCTCTTGTGATGAACCATGTCCCATTTGATCCACTTCGTGAACCACCAAGCTGAGATCCCTTACAAATCCAACAGATATGAATGACCAAACTAAAGGGTACATCAACATGTCATCTTGATTATATATTACTGTGGTAAATAATGCATTATTTTTAACCTAGTTAATAATTCAAATCTTCAAAATCATCTTAATCATACATTCCCATGGTAATGAGGGGAACAACCTTATATTAGGTGAGAATAGGATCTTCAGGCCATGAAGCGATATCTATTTTTCATTGTCCCAACATCATCCACTATTCCATGGGTAGAAAGGCTAGAAAGGAATAAATGGGAGTAAGGTACCCATGTTGGAGTAAACTTATAGTATATTTTATAGTTCCATTCTAGATAGGTAGTTTGATGAGACAATCATGCATATGAAAATATAGGAGATGTGAAAGCAAGCATATTTTCTCTCTCTTATAGCCCCAACCTCATCCACTTGTGGACAAAGGATATTATGTGGTTTTTTAGATTATTGACTTTCTCTTATTTCTCACATAAGTCTTGAATTAAATGGGCTTAGAAGATACATAAAATGATGAAATTAGTATGATTTGCTACATATCACAGTAGATAATCCTTTTCCAAATCTTCCTATTGTCTATATTTAAGGGTCCATTATAGTCTTGGGTCCTTAAATATATGTATCAAACAATATAAGCATTATCATATATGATTTAAACCCCAAATACATGACTCTACATTAAAAGACCCATATTCTCTCTGAAGAAACACCTTTGTTCCTCCTCCATAAGTATAATTACAAACCATATAGAAATTTATGGCCTTTTATTCTTGACCAAATGGGATACGTATGAAGCCTCCCTCAGCTCCAATACCAATAACCCTAATTCATCCTAATTTTTGTTGGGACATATCCCTCATAAGGTCACATCCAAACTGGGGTTCCATAATATTTATGGGTACCCATTTCCTTAGTATAATTATTGAGATACTTTCCCATTATGATGTCCCCCCCTCCCCCACATGGATGATCACACCCTTTCCTGGACCCTTTGGCCACTTCGAAATATGTCTAACATATGATATTGACTAGGCATACTTTTTCTAGATGAATATTCCATAGAGTGTTATGATTCGTCATTTTTTCCTCACCTCATAACCATAAAAGGTATCATGTGTCCCATTTTGTGGCACCGAATTATGTTGTTTCAGATTACTTTTACAAGGATACGTAGAAAGCCAATCATGTGGGCCTGATCCCGACATCAAAACTACATCCGTCTTTCTGAATGATGTAAGATTATCAGGTGACCAAATATTAATATTCAAACAATAATCATTACTAATATTTAATATATGAATCTATAATCTATTTAAAAAAGAAAACCATTATGGGAAAACATCATATACATATTTATTTCTCTGCCGAGGAATAATCTCAGCTACAAAATGACGGTTCTAAAATCATCACATTCAAAATAATTAATTTTTCACGTACGAATGACTTGGTTGATCATTGGGGTTGAATAAATTACTCATTAATACATGTTTAATATATAATATATTACTAGATTATGTAATAACCCCCCCCCCCCACTCCTAGAAGGGTCTGATGAGATCGACCTCCCATCCTCTTGGTCCACACACATTATGTGGCCTCAATGGAGGAATCTAATTGGCCACCTACCATTGGATTGAATATCAACATAAACTTGAAATGAGGATGGGTGGGAAATAATGGTGATAATAGTCTACCAATTAAAAAATTGGCACAAAAATAATCATACATGATAATTTCCTAAGTCATTATCCTAAAACTAGTATAACTTCTTTTAGTAAGATCATTTAACATAATGTTTCTTGTATCAGATCGTAGTGGGGCCCTAAATAAAAATGTGTTAGTCATTATCCCATGTTTTCATCACTCATTACACATACCTAACACAATTTACCAACCACCATAGAAAACATCACATATTCATAACTCCAAATTCCATCATATCCTGAAAACCTGAACCTCTAATACCACTCATTCGTGACAAAAAAATGATTAACCTCCTATGTCGATAATGATATAATGGAGATAGTTACTGCCAAATTCTCACCTCTGATGGGATTTGTGATTTCTTATAGAAATTTGTGTATAATAGACATGCATATGGGAGGAATTACCCTCTCCGAGAATATGTGGAAGAGAGTGATAAGATATATACACCAAAAAATACAGCTAATAAATATATATAAAATAAATCCAACAAGAAAACATGCAGTTTCATACAGTACTAAAATAACTTAAATGGGAAATACAATTACCCAAAAGGTAAATACTGAAGTGAAAAAATTTCCCAAACAACTCCTACAATACCATAAGTTTGAAATATCTAGCATGATCACCAACTTGATCCTATAGATATGAAAAAAAGTTAATATATACATAGGGTGACAATAATTTTATACTTAGTAGGTTCAAAGGGATATCCTCTCATTCAAAAGATAAATAATTCATTCTAAATCATTGTGAAAAATAGTGAAGGTAACTCTTCCTCTCAAAAGGTATACTGTATTCCTAGCCATTCAATGGATAACTCTCACCATGTATAACATATATGAGAGTTTATACTATAGTGATGAAACATAAATGTTACCACCACTCATACATACCGAGTAGTTTTATTCTCTACCCTAAAATCACACATCCTAGTCCAACTATCTATATAATAGGATAGATCAAAAACTCTTGGGAAAGGTATCAAAATATGCACCTCATGCATCAGATCATCACATAATCCCATACACATATCCTATATAGTTACAATGTAATTTGTGTGATCCAGAAAATAACATATGATTTGTATCATATATTATGTATATATATCAACCCATCATATCCCATACACTAAGGTTCCTCAATGCATCATATCCTATAAAAATCATACATAAAATAATTATTTGGATATAATATCTAGGGAAATATGTATGTGAAAAACTTCAATCCATAACAACCATCTAAACAAATATATAGGGGTACTATCCTCTATACCTACAAAAAATTAAAACTAATATGATAGGAGAGGAGAGATTTAGGGGATATTCAACCATCCCTCCTCCAACCAGTATGTTGTAGAAAACACCCTCCGAGGGTCCACTAGGTTATAGTTTCCTAACCAAATTGTGTTGGTTAGCGCATGAAATTAGTGAATATAGATTTTATAATATATCTCACAACCACACTATGGTAATATCCTATTCATATAATCATCGATAGCTAATGATGCTTAGACTCCCAGCATCCACCTAGATATCCTATAAGAAGGCGTGGATTTTAAAGAGCTACATTAATTAACAATTTTATTCTTTATCATTTAATTATATTAATTAATTCCATTATCCACATGTGAAACATTAAATGCTTTTTAAATTGAATTAAATTAATAACTAGTGTAGTATTTATGGCCTCCATGAAAAATCATTCCTGAGTCCATGGTTTCGTAGGAGTAACATCTTACAAACATTTGAATTATATAAACTCCAACCATGTGTGTTAAGTACAATTTATTAATTATGATCATCATTAAATATTAAAAGTACTCTAAAAAAACCATCCAATGATACAGTAAACATACAAGTAGGAATATCTCTCTACCATAAGTAGTGTGTAAATAAATTTAGATAAAACATGAAACTCAACTAGCATCCAATAAAATGATCCAATTGATAGATTCCTAGATTTCTGCATGACATCATTGGGTATGATAATATTCAATAGGTTCAATCATATCTTATTTCTTCCCTGACACAACCATGAATATCCTCATTCATAATTCACTCATACTTATCAACTACTGCCACATTATCCATGCCTACCCTCCACATATCACTTTAGACATATGAGGCTCTGCTGACCTAGGATCATATCACATCCGGGGATCCTCACCCCATTCCATGTAACCAATCATAGGATGAACCATGCCAATATCATAACATATCTCATTTAAAATCTCACATCTAGAGCATATAGAAAAATAATTAGTAACAAACAATCATTATCAATAGGGTAATCTAGTCCCTAAAACAAGGAATCTACCCATCACACATAAAAAGCTCCTATGGATCTCAACATAAGGAACTAAACCATATAAAGAAGATGGGAATCTTAGGATGTAGCAATTTCCATTATCACTCAACTTATTCATCTTCCATCATGATTAACTGATTAATTATTCATAGGATGAAACTATGGGAAACCTAAAAAATTAAACTATAATAATCTATCAAAATATTAAATATTCTATTAGAATATAATCTAGTTTCACTAAACTGTGATACGTGCCATTATCATTTAACATGCCTCATATTTTTTTATTATCAATAAGAATAAGCATTATTCCCATTATTTATCAATTCAATTAATCACATAGAATATAAATATTAATTATACATGAATATTAACATCATTTTCATCAAAATAATATTACAAGAAAAAATAGATTCAAACACAGCTACGCATTAATTATTAAGATAATTAATTATCTATTATTTTTTCCTTTCCATTATTTACCAATTTCAACAAGATTATCAAAGAATAACAACATTCCCACAATTTATATGATAGATATCACTCTTTATTTCAAATCAAGAAGTGAACTACTATCATGGTGTAAATCAATAACATGAGACATGCAATCATTATTCAATTCATATAATATGAATAAACTATTATTAACCAAAGTTTCCTATCATCTAAAGGTCTAAATCATGATCAATTTAAAATTTCATCTAAATAAAATATTTTCAATGAATCTATTATATTAAAGGTGACCATCGTCTCGATATGATGAATGAACAATGTTATAGGTCTTTGATCATCTCTTCATGTGAGGACAGTGTGGTCTCTTAATGATTTCAAGCCCCAAAACACTCAAACAATAATAATGAAACCTATTTGTAAGAGATGAGATCAGAAGGTATATCATGTATAGTGGAAATGGGAGGATAGTAGACTGATTAGAGAGAACCTACTATAAAATGAAGACAATGCACACCTTCAATCACAAAATATCAAAGACAGATGCCAAGGATTTATCACTATCAAAGGGATCCCAAAACTCTTAAGAAGAGGGTCATCAACTACATTTAAATTGAGATAATCTATAGGGTTTGAGGAGAAAATCAGTTGTTACATCCATTATAGGTGAATCTAATATTGTATTTATATTCTGTGAAATCCTTTTAACATTGTGTAAATATTCACTGATAAAAGTGATTCCTCGATTGATTTAATGCAAAAAATTATCACTCCATATAACACCCCATGAATTGGCATCATAACCCATGATTTTATTTCAAGTCCTAATCCAACCTCACAAAATTTGTGAGATATAAATACTTGATATGAAACACTTTCATAATTTTCATTCTCTTTAATTCCATAATTTAGAAGCTAAACCAATCACGACTAACTCTAGGAAGATTTTGAGCACCACAGTCTTGAGAAACATTTCAATGGTTAGGCTATATAGTTCTAGACCCATATAGTAAGTATTACATCTTCCTAAATGTTATTCTGTAGATGTTAATGAGATCATAGTAATGTTTTAGTGGAAAAGTGTTTTATGATTCATGATTATTAATTTGATTTATTATGATGAAAGATGCAATTAAGAAAATAGATTTTGAGATGATGATTCTATAATTTAGAGGGTGTTTTTTTCTAATATATGAATAATGGTGGTGGCTCCACACCCTTGTGTGATAAAGGCCCATGAGGGTGACATAAACTTAGTTATCATGTATGAATATGTCTTATTGGATAATGGTATCTAAGGGGTATTCTAATGGTTTGGAGAATGTTATCCTTCTCCATTAGTGGATAGTGAATTTATCATGGTATTCAAATTAAATGTTAGGATGAACATCATATGTGGATACCACTGTAGTGTAATGTATCCCATTAGTGTGGCATGTCTATGATATCCATGTTGTGATTTACATCACATGAAAACTCTTACTATATGGTTGATGAATTGGATTTATTATGTGGATGTGGTATAGGATTGAAATAATTTTTTAAATAACTTTATGGGATATTGAGACTGAAAGTAGCTGTTTTCAGAGTAGTTGAGTCAATCTTTATTAGATTTTGTGTGGCTGGGACACAAGATGAACTTTTGTGTGACAATGAGAATTTGGATAGGTCTATGTTATTATTTATTTTTTTAATCGATAGTTTTTTGGAATGTAAATTAAAACATAACCAATATATCATTTATAGTGATTGTTGACCTATTGAAGACTAGGATTTAGATGGAGGATCCCTATAAGTGTTGCTGAGGAATTTGATCAAGAAGTACCATGATTCTAACATTACATAAGCTACTATACCTAGTGAATTTTACTTGAAACCAGTTGATTATGGGGGATTTACATAGGTCTGATGAGAAATTATATGACCTTGAAACTATTTGAGTTATAGCTATGAATCATGATGAGAACATGAAAGTTGTAGTGCAGAATAAATGGGATTTTCCTACGAAATGACCATATTGAATTACATTTAAAATTATGAGGGATAGGTTCAACTAGTAGTTATATCCAAGTATATGGAACCTTTTGAGATGGGTGTTGCTGGTTTATGGGATTTCTTTGTCTGATGAATTGAGCTTATCTTGGAATGTGAAATGTTTTTATGTGTTGAGTCATGAAAAGACTCTCAAAGACCAGATACATTTTTAGTTATGTTTTATCATTGAGAGGAGATAAATTAGATTACATGGGTGATGAGAAATAATGTTCAATTATTTTTAGAGTCATATCAAGATCACTTAGGTATCGCCCCCTGAGTTGAAGGAAAGGGTGTTGTAGACGCCAAAATTCGGATAGGTCCATGAGTGGGATATTTTAAAAAACCAAAGGTATATTACGAATGAATGGATTATTTCTCAAAATGAGAGGGAGTTTCATTCAATAATAATGGGTTCATGCAAGATGATCCACAGTGAAAAACCCCTATGTTCCAAATGAGATGTCAAATAAGGCTTCTGTGGCGACCCACTAGAAACTCACCAAGGCACTGGTGCATAAGAGTCCAGGTGGGTGTGCAAGATTTCCTACAGCACAACAAACCTTGCATGCCCAATGCGATGTCAAAGGGACCCTTTTGCAGTGACTATCTCTAAATCCAGCCAAAAAATGGACATGAATGAAAATAGTTTGGCGTGCAAGATTCCCCTAGGCACGCAAACCCTTCCGCGCCCAATACAACATCAAACGGTCGTTTGCATGAAACCCCTATTATGCACCTCCACTGGGTTTTTTGTCAAAAAACAATAAATCATAACCCCCCTCCCCCACCATTTCGGGATGGTGATAGAAGATGAATCGATGCTCTGCTGCGTGAAATACACCTCTCCCGTAACCGTGCGAAAAACACTATGGTCTCAAGGTATTGGATCTTGCGCGACAGGTCCCCCATGGGTCCTCCTTCCAGTGGGCCCTTTTATTCTTGATCTTCATCCATTTCCTTTTACCCCGAGGCATTTTCTTTCAAAATATCACTCTTGTGAGAAAATTCCATTTGCATCGGACCTTTTTTTCATGAATCCGTCTGGTTTGCACGCAACTGCTCCAACTTGCGTGCATCCTCTCTTCTTGTGTGCATCCTTCCTCATGTGCTCCATGTGTCGTCCTCACCCTAAGTCACCATGTCTAAGACCTATTATGAGAAAAATACTTGTGTCACACACCTTTCTCCTCTAAGACCCACCAGGTTTGTATGAATAGATTTCAAGGTCCCATGGGCGGTGATTCATGTTGCGTGGGTTAGCATTATGCTTCTTCACATATGAACACTAACATCAACTGATTCTTTGAATATCCACGCTAATGTGGTCCCCTTATTCAATCCCTCCACAACACCCCCTCATCACAGAATTGTTGATGCCTTCCCTACCCCAAGGGTTGGTGGGTATCAGTTATGTATGTCCTAGGGGTGCGGAGTGAACCCGCCTCGTCTGAGCTGCTGGATGATAAACTGCCATGCACCATCATCCTCAGCACATGATATAAAACTATAGCCTAGCCTCATGGAGTACACGTGGGGAACCTCTTATAGGACATTATCTACTCCCGCTCATCTACACAGGTAGGGGATAATTATCACGTTGAATGATATCATCTTTTTTGGAGTAGCGTCTGTCCGCAAGGAAGGGAAACCATCATAGTTTATGCCCCTAGACATTACTAGTGGAGGTAGCACCCATTCTCCTCCTATATTCTTCTATGCCAATGACCAAAGGAGATATGGGAACAAGGACCTTCGTTACCCCATCCCACTCCCTCTAGGCTTTGTTGCCACCACGCCTCCATCCTAGAGTATGTTCCAATCTCCATCACTCGGGACCGCTAACCACGACTAAGCCCTTGTTTCCCCTTTGGCATGCTAAACACGTGTAAGCCCCAATCAATTTCCCACGGATTCACCTTTTGAAATGTTATGGTCAAGTATTTTCTTCCTATATCTTCTCACAATGAATATGACTCATCTGGGAATAGAGTAATCATTGACCACAGAATCTGTTATGGGCCGCCTTAGTGTCTAAGCCCCAAACCATCCCGAACTACATGGGCATTGATCACTCTATCCAAGATAAGGTACGTAGGAATCCTTACTATGGTTCAATCCCAACACCTACTCTTCACAAACCCTTTACGTCAGATCACCTTCATCCCACATGACATTAAACTGTATCCCTCATCCCAAACTATGTGGACTTTGATTCTTGTCTCCTAGATATGTTACGTAGGAAGCCTCCTTGAGGTCCAAGCCCAACACCTAGTTTTCCTGACCCCTTCATGTTGGTTCACCTTCATCCTATATGACATTAAACAGTAAGCCCCCCTTTTTTTCTGAAAGAAATTAAACTGTACCCATTCGAAATATATTGGCTTTGATTCTTGGCTCATAGACATGTTACATTTGAATCCTCTCTGAGGTTCAATCCCAACTAGATGTAAGTCGTTGCATCTCCCAAACAATGGTAAACTATTGGAAAATAAAATAGAGGTATGTCATTGTTTTACGCAATTTTATGTAATCCATTGAAGTCCACTTAGTTTGGAACCTCATATCTGGTCTTCCCCCTGGGTGTCAGACCAACTCGGGCTGTTAACCACGTGTATACCCCAATATGTCATCGCGTCGTTGTTCTGTGTGTACACCCTAATTCTATACCACCATCATGAACTACATAGACCTTGATTCCCTTCCTTAGGGATACATAGGAAGCCTCCCTAAGGTTCCTTGTCTTCAATCATGTACAATTGTGGTCTCTCCCTTGGGCCTATGGGTTTCGGGATGGTCGTGCCCCAGCCCAGAAGTTCTACTTCCTTCAGGTCCTATCCATGCACTCATTCTCATAGGTCCTCAGGTATCCCATCAACACACTGAACTATGTGAACATTGATTCCCAACCATGGGGATACGTATGAGGTCTCTTCGAGGCTCATGTACAATATCACTATGATCCTCACGACATTCCATCTCATTCTCCATCATCCCAGCCGTACATATCCATCCATATTTTTACCTAGGTCACCAAATCCCAGTGAGATAATTTCACCCACTTTATCAGTGAACCTAGTAGAAATTGGGCAAATAACCAAGAATTAGCCACATCATAAGTGTTCCTTCCTGGGGTTTCACCCATGTGATCCTTCTTCGCTAGATGTTATACTAGTGGAATACCTATTGTTAAACATGGTAAGATGACGAAAACCTTCGAGACATGCCTATAGAATAAAATTCCCCACACTCAACATGGGATGCCTCGGGCTTCTGTTCCCTTGATAAGACCTATCATAAGGGGATGAAACTAGAAGCATCATTGTTCTAGCATCCAATAAGCTAGAAATTTATAACGTGAATAATCCTCTGAACGAAGCTTTCTACACTGATTGGACCCCTAGGAATGTTCAGGCAGAAGTATCGTAATTAACCGGCTTCCATGAAGACATGGCACTGGGAAGAGTTTAATGAACAGTGTGTTATGTCTATGAGGGAGAATCGAACTAGGAAACATGTTTCAAGGAGTAATATATGGATGGAGGAGCCGACATAACATCCTCCCATTTAGATCAAGGAGAAAATGTCCCTGAATAAGCGACAAATGTTGCCCGCCTTTGGAAATACAAAATGTGAGGAAACAAGTATGCGTTTGAGACGTAAAGATGTTCACCCCAGCGAACGTGTTGAAAAAAGAAATGCTAAAACGAATGTGAAATTCTTCTCCAAAATGTGGAGATTAGTAGTGCTGGAGATATCAGTGGATTAGTGTGTCATTGGATCCAGTTATCCGGTGCCAGGTCTCGCCCTAAAAATAGTGGTCCTAATGTGAAATTCACTAGAAATTGGGGCAGTTGAATGATGAACATCTCGGTCTGTGACGTTGTCAGTTTGGATCCTTCTTACCAACCATGGAAGATGGAATGGTGCTGGGGAACTGGACGTCGCTTTCCTTCTTTTAGCACTAATGCTTAAATCAACCTGCTTTGTAGGACCCAAACTGTCATGACAGGAAACCAAACACCGCCCACCCACTGACACAGGGGTAGGGTCAATGTCAGCATGGAAATCCCGTGTGGCCACATCTATCACATGACAACCTCCATTTCGATAGATGTTGGACACCCACACCCCATCTACCCATCTAAATTAATTCATAGAATGGTGATTAACAAAATTGTTCAAAGATACGAGGAGAAGGGGATTATCTAATCCCAGGATATGGACTGACAGGAACTAGAGGATTATGTTCCCCAACATAACCTCCACCCCCATGGACCGCATAGGGAGCCACTACTCCCCACTCTGACGTATATTTTTTCCAAGAGCCTCTCCCTATAATACTTCGATGACACATTCCCCTACACCAATGAGGTGAGGGATTTATCGGCTAATCCAGCTGGAATCCCATTCCAAGGGATCCCAAGGAGGGATCCCAGTAGGTCGCATCACCATCACCACTAATCCCCAAAGGCAGAGGATCCAATGAGTTATGCACCTGCAACGCCAAACCCTATCCGATTAACCCGACACCAGCTTTGGGAATGAGCTGAGGAGGATGCCCTACAAGGGGTGTTACCATCATCAACAGATACCATAGCCCATTCCACCGTAGGAAAATAACATCAGCCATTGTTTATACCAAGAATGGGCATGCATATTCCTGGTCAAGACCGAGGCCTGAACCACCCCATGAGCAGTTTCAATCAACTCTCCTTGTCTACGACATATGTGGCGCCCGTCGCAGGCCAACCTGTGGCATTGGCATCCAGTATGGAGGTCCTCCACATTCCACCACCAATGATAGTCCAGGTCCACCCTACTCCCAAGATCATCATGGAGGTCCTTCCCATGCCCCCATAAATACATGAAAAGCCCCCCCCCCCACTGCATTAGCACCCAGTACAAAAGCCTATTCGACAGCCATGACCTCAATAATGGAGCCGTTCCTAGTAGCATAGGTTTTCGATGTCATAATTGTTCCCGTCCAGTGAACTGTCATCATGTGGGTCTTCCCCATTTACTTAAAAGAATCAAATAAGGTCCTATTCATCATAGCAATCAGAGAAGTAGATGTTTTCCTTGCTTCATGGGCACCCAACACCGAGGTCCTACCCGTGTTCAGCTCAACCAGTACGAGGACATCCCTCGTACCAACGTTGCCAAAGTAAATAAGCATAGAGGCCCTACCCGTGCTCATATAAGATTCAGCAGAGGTCCTAACCACTCCATCACCTTCCTCAGCGACTCCCTCCATGCATCAGCCAATGGACATGAAGGCCCTCCACATGTTCCATTTGACATTTTTTCAGGTTCTCTTTGAACCCCTGCTCACCCATACAGAATTCCTATCTATCCCACATCATTTAATCCAAAGTCCCTCCTTGAAAAAATAATATATTATATTCCAATGACCCATCCTAGGGAAGGAGTGAGTGTTTCCAATGCCTTAAAAGGAACACTGAGAAGATTCAGACTACAATTAAGCATGTTTTCTTCTCAGTTTTCAAGGTGGAATGTGACTCTGCAATGGAACCCTCAGCTTGATCCTCTGTGTCTAGGGTCGTGGAAGGAACAAGGTGTATCAGACTTATCCTTCCAGAATGTGAGGTCCACCGGATTCCCACCTCCCTCCACGGATTCTTCCCGGAGGAGGAAGACCTGCCCCCTTCCAAGGGCATGGTCATGCAATCCTGCCTATCTTCAACTAGGTCATTATCTACCTCAACTAGAGATCATGGAGAGTTATTTTGGGGACTAGTAAAGGATGAAAAACAGTAATTCCCACCTTCAGTGAATACATCCCCTAAGATGAATTCCATGTTCACTATCTTGTCTTACTGATATGTAGTTGCTCATTCATCGCGTTCGTCGTAGGATAGCCCGAGATGTAGCATCTTGTCAGCTCATTCGCCGTATTCTCCACCGACCAGTTTACCGTCTCAGCAGCCTTCCTCAGTGCTGTTACCGGTCCCCCAGCCACCCTAGTCGATGATTGGGGAAGCCATGGTCAAGATCACAATTATAAACCAACGAACTTTTGGGACATCATTGCAGCGGATCATTTCCCCGAGATGGTCTGGCCAATCGTAACCACGAACTGTAGTGCAGCGGAATTGCTTACTTGGGAGGAGCTCATGTGATTTATCAAAACCCTCTGGGAGACATACTTTAGTCTCTATTATCAACACTTTCCTTACCCCAAGAGTTAAGAACACTTTGAAGATATTGACCATCAATTCTATATGGTCGACTTGGATGTGCTCCATGTGGCCTAGTGCCCTGAGTCACCTGGTCGGCACTGGACCCTTCAATAACGATGTGTTTAGAGTTATAAAGTGATCCAAATAATTTTCAAGGAGGATTCCCCCCATGTTCAGGTCAGTGGTTGGGGGATTATACTTCCCTCCATTTTAGTTCAATCTAATTGAATCCCAACTTTCCCGGTGATATTGAGGATATGCCTCTAGGTAGAGTCGTAGTTAACATTGTCGATCTATCATAGGGGGGAATGAGTTTGAGCTCCTTGATAGAAAATTACCCCCATGGGGGAGTTCCACAACTATTGGATCCATTTGGATAGGTTACTCAATAGTAGATAAATCTAATGTGTCTTCACGTGCCCACCGAGGCATTAGTCCTTACTCGGAATCCCAATAAAGGTAAGGAACACCTTGGGGCCATCAAACCCTCTAACTGGTCTGGCTTGGTGAAGAAGATGGAGGATGATCCCTAAAAATCCATGCTACACCAAAATATCATAGAGAAAAATAATATGGTGGATGCCTCCTTGCTGTAAGTGTCGAGGATATGTGGACAAGCTACGATGATCCTCAGTCGGGGCAGTAGGGATAGGTACAAAAATCTCCTAGTTAATTGCCTCCAGGTGACCTTAACCATCCTACCCATGTAGAAAGGATAGAGGCTATAGCTTATGAAAAGAGGGAACGATATCTGTCCCCAAATCCACCTGGGTTGCATGATAATCCTCCAAACATAGCTCATGTTCTCCCAACTACTTCGCAGGTCATCCCACCAGCCGCCCCATGATCTGTTGGGCTTTCCTATCATGTTGAAGAAAATTCCAATGTACTCGTGGTCAGGGATCCCTATCAAGATAGGAACCACTACCCAGATGACCAATGGTGGTGATCATTACTCACCTCAAGGTGTTGAGAAAGTCACATGTGGAAATTCCACTTGATGGAAAGCCATATCTGGTGTGGGTCGATGATATACTAGCACCCCCAGGTTTCATAAAACCCACCATTTCTCCTTTTAATAGGATGGGCTATCCGCTACAGAATCTGGCCTACTTCATCTCAAGGTGTAGACCTATGATGGGAACTATAGTGCTATAAGAGGCTACCAAACTTTTGTGTTTTGTACAGACATTCGAAGGGAATGCGTTTACCTAGTATAACCATTTACCCATTGGGCGGTCGTTGGCTACGAAGATCTCCATAGATAGTTTCTCCACCAGTTCAGCTCTTCCACCCAGAAGACAATTATTACATACCTCTCCAAGTTTTAGTAGAGGTCTGATGAGCAGGTCCTGGACTTTACCACCATGTGGAGAGGCCTCACATACTCCCAGGATATACCACTGACTTAGCAACAGTTGGAGAAAATATGCGTGGGGAAGGTAAAAACTAAACTGGTACCCTATCTCATTATTCAGAATTACCCCTAGTGATACCATGATTCCTCTGATAAGGCCCAGTGGCTAGAGGAAGCCTTGCAGCAGTCCAAGCAGGAACATCTGTTGCCTCCTGAAATTCCTGCGAGATTATCCTCTAGGGCCAAGCCCACCACGGTGGCCCAAATAGAGGCCCCTAGGAAACTAGAGTTATCACCAGTGGAGACACCCCCATAGTATTGTAGAGGCCCTCCACCTGTGGCGCTGCCTCTGACCCAACAACTCCCACCTCAGAATCGGAAGACGCCCCCTGTAACACACCACAACCTCCTAGTTGAGATAGCTAGGTTCCACCTCTTTGAAATGATCCTCCAGCCCCATGTTAGGGCCAGGTTCTTAGAACCCCTTCCCAGACAGGTGAAATTGGACCTATACATTCAATGAGTCTCTAATCCCCAGTTATTTATGAAGTTCCATGGAACATGGAATTCTACAGTTGCCCGAATGCAGGAGGACCGAAGAGGCAGATCTCACTAATCACCCCAATTACTGCCCATATCACCAAATCCTGGGGCACAACCTCAAAAATTTTTATGTGTTTAAATATTGGCTTCAAGACCAGATTGATAATAATATAGTTATGTTATGTCTATCTCTAGCATTGGTGTAATGCGTAATTGTGATTCCAAACAGCGGTAATGATAATGAGGGTGAGTGGCATCAGGCTCATAACCACGGGTCTCAAAAGTATGATGACTGTATGGAACATAAGAAAGTTACCCATGCCCATGGTATTATCCATGAATGTATTAATCAACCCAAGCCTTTATAAGATGTCGTGTCACCCGCAAACACTACTTATGCGCTGACATCTCAGCCTCCCTATTTTCAGGAGAGCAAGCATCAGCGATGCAAAGGAAAACAAATTCCACCACCAATGCCCTCGTTATTTCATATTATTAGTGACTTTATGCCCCCGGAGAATGCGATTTCCCCCAGAATCTATCTAGTGGTGGAATATTATTCATGTGACGGTCAAGTATATGCTTTTGTTACAACTTTGGAGCTGGTAAACCCCTACATGATTCCTAATGACGAGGAGCACCAGACAGATCCTCCCAACATCCCCAGCCGTTGTGATCACCGATAGAGTTGTGGGTATATGGTTATTCGGAGTGTCTAGGTCAATAATTCTAGCTAGTCTATGCATGCCACTGAAACTATACAACAGGCCCAACATAGGGCTCAGCATGCGCAACCTTCTCACCTGGTATCATCGGGTCTGCCTTTGATGCCATTTCTACTACATGACTAGGAAGAGACACCAAAATCACACTGTGATCAGCTACATTCATCTATGGACTAGCCTTATTCAACTAGAATACATCTGGTAGTCGCTCCATGAGATTCGACTCGCAAGCATAGGAACATTCCCGACACCAGTCAGCCACTGGTTCAACCAAAAGGGCTCGTCACACCCCCTTACTATAGAATGACCTCCTATAAGAAGATGTTCAGACTTGGCATAGAAGAATGATATCCTTATGACTCTTTTCATCATTACTAAGAGGCTCTCTATCCTTGAGGCTCCTCACCTATCAAAAAATATGAGTGAATCCCTCACCAAAGCATTAGGAATCCCACTCTAGTTTGATATGAAGGTAGAATCTTCATAAGCCTTCCATGCTGAGGCAGTCCATCATGATGAATGTCAAGACATTATCTCTTTATTTGGAGAAGATGAAGGACCTCCCATACAGGGGAACATCCTCCCACTATACATTACCAACCACATCAATGGAGAAGAGGTTAGTCACTATATTTTCGACACATGATCTGGAATTAATGTAATCTCGGCTCGGGCACGTCAAAAAATGGGGCTTTATGAGGATGATTTGAGTCCCTCCCACCTGAATATTCATGGTTATGACTGGACAGAACAATCACCGGTTGGAAAGATCCACCTGAAGATCTAGTTTTGTTGTGTGGTATCCAGTACTAGATTATTGGTTGTCTCCCAAGACATTGCCTAAAATGCATTGATGGGTAGGCAATTTCCTCACTTGCATGCGACAATTCCTTCATCGTATCACATATTTCCTTATGTACTCCATTAACGACCGAGTTGGATTGCTCCAAGGTGATGTGTCTTTATTTTAATCTTGTGAAGCCCGCTCTCTAGATGTAGACTATTAAAAGGTCAAGGAAAAAAAGATTAAGGATAACGAGGTTGAGCACGCTATGGCTGCATCTGACAAGTGGACAGACCTGGACGATGCCAAAATTTTTATAATCCACCAATAGGAAGCTACACCCTCAAATATTGGAAAACGCTTTATTGTTTCTAGAATGATGGGGAGGCACATTCCCATGTCTAGGGGATTTAGAAGATCACCTCATATTTTTACAGAAATTATGCTCAGGTGATCCCAGAGCTCCCTACTCCAATAAGGTATTAGGATGTCCTCTCCATGGCAATGACAATATTTCATTACTTCTTGTTTCATCAGGATAAGATAAACCAGCTCAAGCTGACACATCATAATTTCATTGATATCATCAAGAGTGGACCCTTGGGGAGAATACTAGATGGGATCATGTCGACAGCCTTCATCACTATGATTTTGACAACACACGAGTCCCCTAATATAGTGTCTCCCACTGCTCAAGATGGCATGAGCTTCCCATATGGATCTATCGATTTATAGGAATTGCATCCCACTAAGGATCCCCCCTCTATGAATGAAGATTCATATTTATAGGATGATCCTCCCACCTTCAAAGAAGGTGTTTCCACCATGGTTGATGATTTGGTACAAGTGGAACTCGATATTGAGATGGATCTGAAACCCACATTGATATGTGCCTCTTTTCATGTTGAGGAGCAACAACAGTTCATGGAATTATTAAATAATCATTATGATTTATTTTCCAGAATTTATGACCAAATTCCCGAACTAGATCCTTAGGTCTCCCTCCACCACCTTGATCTTCCAAAAAATCATTTCGGGTTCACAAAACCTCCCAGATAGATGAACCCTTCTCACGGTGTCATGGTCGAGGCTGATGTTTATAATCTCATCAGACAAAATTTCATGAAGGAGGTCGATTACCACAGATGGTTAGCCAACATCGTGCCTTTCAGGAAGAAAAATGGAAAAATAAAGGACTACATTGACTTTGAGGATATTAATTGTCTCTGTTCGAAGGATGAATTCCCCCTTCTTGTGATGGAAATATTGACTGATTCCACTGCTGTTTTCCAAGCTCTCTCCTCCATGGATGGGTTTTCCAGGTATAACCAAACTCAAATGGCCCCCAAGGATGAATATTCTATAGCATTTAGGGCACCAAAAGGTACTTTTTTATACCAAGTAATGCCCTCCGTTCTAAAGATTACAGGTTCCAACTATCCGCATTCCATGAATCGCATATTTAAATCGATCCTTGAGCCATTGGTGGAATGCGACATGGTTGACCTAGTGGTAAAATATCTCCAATGTAAAGACCATATAAAATACCTTGAGAAAGTGTTCTTCATCCTCTTTTTTCATCATCTGAAGATGAACCCATTGAAGTGTGCTTTTGTGGTCACCTCTAGGAAGTTTCTAGGATTCTTGGTTAGATATAGAGGCATCGAGATCAATCCAAAGATGATTAATTTCATCAGTCAGATGTCTCTTCTGAGAAACATTTGGGAGCTTTGAGGCCTTCAAGGACACTTGGCCTACATATACCGAATCATCGCAAATTTGGCTGGCAAGTGTAAGCCCTTTTCTATGATCATGAAAAAAGTTATTTTTTATCTGTGGGATTAGGAATGTAAGAATGCTTTGGAGGACATCAAGAAGTACCTATTACAGCCTCTGGTTCAGATGCCACCCATTTCTGGAAAGCCATAGGTCCTTTATTTGACCACCTAAGAATGATCTCTTGGCGCCCTTTAGGCCCATAAGAACAATGAGGGAAGAGAGAATAGTCTAAACTATCTCAGCCGCATGCTCCTCGATATACAGACCATATACGCCCTTATTGATAAAAGCGTCATTGAATTGGTATTCGACGTATAGAAATTGCGACATTAATTATAGTAGAATGAGATATAACTAGTGACCCGAGTGGATTTTCTGAAGTACATCCTAAAACACCCATTGTTGATAGGGCATCTAGCTCGGTTGGAAGTGATCCTCCAGCAGTTCAACATCAGGTTTGTCCCCTATAAGACTATTAAGGGGAAGGAATTGGAAGACTTCCTTTCTACCCATCTAGCTCCTGCAGACCAGTCCTTGGATCATGATTTTCCGGATGAGGTAATCATCTTGGTAGACCAAGTCGTTCTATGTTGGAAAATGAATTTTGATGGAACTTCTTGAAGCCAAACCAAAAAAAGACTCAATGACCCCAGAATCAACAGAGTGGTCCTCAGTACCATCTTCATCACTCTAACACAAGATGTTCTTTCATACTCATTCTTTTTGTTAGAATGTAGTACCAAAAAAGGAGGAAGATTATCGTGCCCTAATTTCTATCATCGACCTGTACCTCGAGATTGACTTTCCCTACTTTCATGTGAAATGGTACTCTAAACTAGTCATCAAACAGATCAATGGTGGCTATGTCGTTAAGAAGCCTGAGCTCGTACCACATTTTTTGTAACTCCCTGACCCCAGTTACCCAGGGTTGGTGTATTATTTTAATATATTGGCATGATTACAAGTAATCAAGTCTCAAAGGACCGATCAGTTTAACAGTCTTGGAAAATAAAATACATATATGAATGTTACATTACAATTTCTAAATTAAAACACAACATAAATAATCCTTTGAGAATTCCATTATTCTCAAAAATTTACCCTACATATCAATCATAATACACTTTTCTCATATAGGGAAGAATAAAACATAAGAATGAGGTGATCTCAGATGCTCAGTAAGGATTACAATATAGCGGAAACTATCATAAATAATAATACACATTTAAGGGAATGTATACGACTAAAAAATCCATTTAAATATAAAATTATGCATAATATGGCAATGATAAATCAAATAATGCAATTTACTTATACACATGGATATTATACTAGTTGAATAATAACATGTAATATCAATAGAAAATTTCATAAATATGCAATGAATAATGTCAGACATCATAACCAGATAGTCAAGGCCTCGTGCCAAGACTACAAATAAAGATTTTTGCAAGGCCTTGTGCCAAGACACTAGTTTGTCTCATGAGACCTACCGATGCATCGGGGAGCTATAGAGGGCTCCACCCATCACTTATTATGTCCAATGCATTCATCATTTGAAAATGATGAAACATAACATAAACATTTATATTAAAACTAGAATACAAAATGTTAACACTTTAACCATAAACCATGAATGGTATAAAAATTGCACACCCACAGTCAAACATATCATAACTCATTAAATACAATATGGAAGATTGTATTATAGTAAATCAACCTCAATCAAGAATAATATCCAATAAAGGATTTTGATATAGTTGAAAATAATCAATAAAACTCTTTGGAAAAAATATCCATTTGGTGAAATCATTTAAAAGACACGCAATTATAAAAGAAGTCATTTAAATGATATTTTTGAATCAAATTATCCCATACAACTTTGTAACTTTTTAAAGTAATTAACATTTAAAAAAATCATGTCCATATAAATAAATCCTTAAAATCATTTTTAAAACATGTACATTAATTAAAATGATTTTGAAAAATGAATCATTAAAACATTTAAAATTTTGATCTTGATAAAGAGTCCTTTACAAAAAACCACAAAATATTTATTTTGAGAACATTTTTATGAAATGTGGACATGGATGAAAATAATGTCCCAGTAAATACTTATGCACAAACAATCTTGGATAATAATGAGATTGAGGAATTAACCCTTACCTTGTACATTCCTTTGGTCGAGAGTACGTTTAACCTCCTTTATAATGACCATAGTATGTTATTAAATTATACCAAAACCATATTTATATTTATGATATCATAAGTTATTCATTTATATATTTATACTACCCATTTAATAATAATTTCTATGTTAAAATGATAATTTGGGTAATAATCGCATTCTCTATCGTACATGTTTTAACTTGTTGTTCATGATCGTGTCTCTTATATCCTGATTTAATTGATTCTAGAATATAAAACAATATTTATTTTTTATATATATTCAGAATATGAATATATATAATATATAGATATATGAAATGGAAAACACCGTTTATGGAGATGGTAGGTCATACGTACACATAAATGTTGTTTTCACTTTCATATCGTATTGAACAGAAGCAAGTGAATGAGATATATGTAAATATATATATATATATATATATATATATATTTATTTATAGTATAATTATAATTCCATATATTACATACTTATTAATAATATATTTTTATAATCATCTTTTAATGGTGAACGTGGAAATGAATCTCATCGTGTCGTGGAGACGGTTAGCCGTACGTACGCACGAGCGAAGATATCTTTTTATTGATGGTGAAATAGTTTTTAATTGGATGGTATATTAAATATAAAAAATCAATATTTATTATTTACAAAAAAATATACTTATTATTCTACCCATCCAAATAATGAAGTGTTGAATAACAAACTAAAACATGACATGGAGATGGTAAGTCGTACGTACGCATGTATGGTGAGTTTTTTCTTCAAAGGATGGATAGAATAATGAATATGGTTGTAAAAAATTGATAATAACATATTAGTATATATAAGTTACTATATTTATATTTTTATTATGTAAAACATCAAATAAAGTGGAAGTGGAAGAAGAAAAAAGAACTTTGAAAAGGTGATGAAGTAATTACCTCTTCTTCGGGTTCATCCTTTTGATATGATCACAAGGGCACCTTAGTTTGGTTTCTGATCAATTTACAGAATCTAGGGTTAATTGAAGGTAGTTTGGAGTATATTTGATCAGGGGTTGGCCAAACCATATGGCTTTTTAGGTGTGATTTTGAGATAAGATGGAGTACCCTTTTATAAGAGAGGTGAGTGTCACTTTAGGAAAAGATTGAAATATTATTTTATTATAAAATCATTTTCATTTTATAATCGCTCCAAATTTATTTATTTATAGTATAAGGTGTGGATGGGTCAAAAGATTCTCAAAACATAGGTTTAATACAAGTTTAGGTCACCATATTAACCTTATCATTTAGATTTAACTCTTAGTTAAATAGTTTAACTTTTACGATGTCTTCTTGTATTTTTATATTACATGGTTAATACACATACTTTAAAATTCCAAGAGAACCTCAAGTGGTTAATTGATGACATATATATCATTATATAAGTTTTTGGCTGAACCCTATATTTTTAGGAATATTATATCATTTAATAATATAGTATTTGTTTTAAAAACTCATTTATGTCAATTTTGACATTATTTAGTATTTGTTTTTTTTTAAATAATAAAAACTTTATTACTTTGAAAAAATATATTAACTAAACCCTAACATGTCATATAATCCTAGAAAATTCGTGGAATGTATCAAAAGTTTCAATTTACATTTATTTTAATATTTATAATATCAATTATCTTAATCATTCACTAATAAGGTAATTACTGCACCATCATTATGTCATAAATAAATTTAATTCTCTTATTTATAAAAATTAAAAATAAAAACCATGATGTTTGAAATCGTTTTATCTTTCTGATAAATATTTATAGTCTAATTTATATTATGTATAACCCTATATTAAAAATTGTTTATTATTAAACTTTGAATTTAACCTTTTTAACTCTTTTAAAAAATACAATAATAATAAATGTCCTAATCTAATACAAGTGCACTAAAAGGATCATATTTTATTCCTATATTTTACTTTGGACGAAATAAATTTATCCAATAGAATTAGGACATGTGTTAGGGTAATTATAATATCATTTGTTCTTTTCATTACCCTATTTACTTTTAACTGTGGTAAATAAAATTCAAAAGTTATTATTCACCAAAAATTATATCCTTATTATTAAACCACATTTTACTTACTATTTTGAACCATGTCTCTCGGATTTTTGAAATTCAATTAATAGAGGTGGTAAAATTACATTTTATGTAAATGTGTAAATGTGACTAGAAGGTGGGTAAAAGACATTTAAAAATTAAATAAAATTTTATACATCTAATCTTATTATCAAATGAATCCAATTAATTAAATTTAACTAAAATATGTATTATTTATATATTTTAAGTTTAAATTATATTTAAATAAAAATAATTATTATTTAAATAAAATTTGGTTTTAAACAATAACGAAGTGTTTTTCACTATTTATAAAAAATTGTATGTTTTCAGAAAAATACCAAAAATTCAACCCAATCTATGTTTGATATTATGAATCCAAAAATTATTTCTATTTTACAAAATTAAAAACTTATGAGTCTCATTAATTAATTTAAAATTAATTATCGTTGTCAAAACCAGAAAGCAAATTTTTAAGAAGTAAAAACTATCAAAAGATTGACATGTGTTTATATACAATTTAAATGTGAAATTACATCCAATTACCAACATTATATTTAATTATAAAAATATAATTTAATTATACATTAAAATCAAATAACTTAATAACTTAACAATATCAATTATTTCAATTAAAAAAGTTGTTTTCAATTAAAATTTAGTATTTTTCAAAATTCATTAATATGTGAAAGTTATCAGAAAGGTGCCAAAAATAAATCCAAACTAAATTTTTATGTCCCTCTTCTAAAGAAGAATTTATTTTCATTAAATGGAATATATAAAAGTGTCAAATGTTGGATTTAAAAAGGGTTCACCATTGAAATCTGGTAAAATTTCTTTTTTGAAAAATACTTCTTTTTTAGGAAAAAAATGAATTTGTTCTTATATTATGTATAAGAAACACATAATATGGATTCTAAAATTATATGGAGTGTATAAAATTCAAAATACCATTAATACTATTCGTAACTTCTTTTTGAACTGCTAGTTTGATAAGTCGTGGTGCGCTCGAACTCGGTGTTTTGTGTAGCGTAAGCTATTGAATTACTTTAAAGAGATAACATACTATGAAATTTTGGGTTATTACATTCTCAACTCCTTAAATATATTGCATCCACAAAATTTAATTTTTTTTTAAAATAAATATTTTAAAATAGAAAATACCTCTATGGAAAACCCACAGCAGAAAAAGGGTTAATAAAATTCAGTTTTAATAAGAGGGAAAGGGAAACCAAAAAGTCACCACCAAATTATGGTTTCAAATAGTATAACATTGGTGGAAATTATAGAAACATAATTGGAGGTAAAACTTAACTAGTTATAGGGAGTGATTGTGGTCATAAATCACAAACAAGTGAACAATAAATGGAAAATTGAGGGATTCAAAGCCATAAATTTATAATGAGTTAAAATATCATCGGTTCAAAAAAACATAAGGGATTAAGATTTCACATTTTTTGTTTTCATATTCTTTACCTACCATTTATGAATTAATCTCTTCATAGAATATGAAAAAATACATGATAAGTATATTTCCATCCTTTAACTAATTTCTTCCACAAACTAATCTTTCACTTTAAAAGATAATAGAACTCAAAAATATTCTATTTGTCCAAATCATATAGGGTTCCAAAAAAATGAATTTATAATTAATCTATAAGTACTTTTAAAAAACTACATTATAAACTCTAAGAAATCATGTAGGCCAGTGGTAGGTGATGCACCTTTTTCGCCCTTCGGTTGCAGGCTCAAGTCTCACGGATTTTCCGGACGCAACAGGTTGTCACCCGACCTCTAGGTTTTCCTTTTTATAAAAATCCAAAGATAATATTAAGAAATTATTTAACATTAACAATAGTATCCAATGTAAAACTTAATCCATACCAACCATTATACTTATTCACAATACTTCTGTCTGAACTCACAGTCCGCATTTTATAAGGTCACAAAATATACATGTGAATACCTTCATCGTGTATTATCGTAAAATGTGGTAATAAAATGAATTACTAAAAACCATATTTTAATAGGTATATACTTACTTATTACTTCTTTAAATCATATAATACTATATATACTCAGTAAATTTAAAAAATTTTGTAATCTCCAACAATGATGGAATAAAAAAACCATTAATTAGTTCCAAAGTTGTCAATAATATCCAATATATTTTATCCAAATAAATCATCTCTAATTCCAAAGTCAATAACATAATATCAAGACCATATTAAGGTTTATCTTACCTTCAATGATGTATTTTCAAAAAATATTAACTTGCTACTGAGTCACTTTTCTTGGTACCACACAATCTCAAATCCTTAATGAAATAGTACTACATTACCATCCTTATATACTGCATATTTATTATAACCAGTACATCATTGATAAAACAATAAAATGACATAATTCTTTATAAAAACATAACAACACGAGACATTTATCTTCGTAAATGGTAGTATTATAACTTGATTATTATCCAACAACATCATTTGCAGTATACTCTGATCATTGAGAGATTTATTCGCATAGTGTCCCAACTACTTGCAGATGAAGCATTATACATTTGTAACTTTTTCTTATCCTTTCAATAATGTACATGGTGTTATTTTTATCCACAATTATAACAAGATCTCATTCCCTTTAATCATTTTCCAAGGTGATTCTTTTCACAGTTATCTTATATGGGAAAATCCTTATATCCCTTCTTCCCTTTATCCATCTTTTTCTCTACATTCATTTTATTCTCTGGATTCCCTTCAAATACATAGGACTAAGAAAATTATATACTTATCTTATTAAAACATGATAAAATTTCTTCATATGATTGGAATAAGTGGGAGACTATTTCCCTTATAAATGTGGTCATAAGACCATGAAAGATATGATCTGTTTTACTCATTGGATCATCTGTATTGCTGGAGTTCTCATTGAATCTACTAGGCACCATTTCTAAACAATGACATACACTATGTTAGTTTATGAATCTCAATGCATAATTCCAAACATGTAAAATATCTATCATAAATTGAACATTTTATTAATATAATCCATAATCATAAAAAAAATGTTTTTTTGAGGAGGTATTTATCATAAATCATTCATAATGGTCTTTAAAGAAAATGTGAATTATCATAAGCATATCCGTCGGGCGTGTCATAGCCAAGAGTGCAGTAAGGCCCATTGTTGGGTACCAGGATACCCCGCTTCAAGCTTAAAAATCCATGTTAATGTTTTCACACCTAGTTACATCTGTTCCAAAGCTGCCTCTACCTGATCATATTTAGACAGAGATGTATTTCTTGGAAAATTCACAAAATCTCTACATTACCAAAATTCTAGAAAGTTATTCTATACTAATCCTCAAACTCTATATTGGGGTAATGTTTCAAAATCATATTTTAGCTAAATCTATTTCCATTGATGTTTCTAAACATCCTCTGACACTAAATGTAACTCACTGACCCAAGTTACCCATAGTTATAACATTATTTTAATACATTAGCATGATTACAATGAATCAAGTCCCAAAGTACTGATCATTTTAGCAGTCTTTAAAAATAGATTACATATATGAATGTTACATTACAATTTCTATAATAAAACACAACATAAATAATCCTTTGATTACTCCATTATTACCCTAGATTAACCCTACATATAAATCATAATACACTTCATCACATCCTGGGAAAAATAAAACATAAGAAAGGGGTGAGCATATATGCTCAGTAAGGATAAAAATATAGTGGAAATGGTAATAAATAAGCATAAACATTTAAGGAAATGTATTTGACTAAAATAAAATCCTTTTAAACATAAACATCAGCATAATATGGAAAATATAAATCAAATAATTTCATTATCAAATTCACATGGATATTCTACTAGTCGAATAATCACATGTAATATCAATAACTAATTTTATAATGATGGAATGAATAATACCGGACAACATAACCACATAGTCAAGGCCTCGTTCCAAGACTACAAATAATGAATTTGGAAAGGCCTTGTGCCAAGAAACTAGTTTGTCTCATGAGACCTACCGATTCGTCGAGGAGCTATAGTAGGCTTCACCCATCACTTATTAAGTCAAATATATTCCTCATATAAAAAGGTTGAAACATAACATAAATATTCGTATTAAAACTATCAGATGAAATGTTAATACTTTAACCATAAACCATGAATGGTATAAGAAATTCATATCCACAATAAAACATATCATAACTCATTCAATACAATATGTAAGATTTTATTTTCGTAAATCAACCTCAATCAAGAAGAATTACCAGTAAAGGATGTGGATATAGCTGAAAATAATAAATAAAACTCCTTGAGAGAAATATCCCTTTTTGTGAAATCATTTAAAAGTCACGCATTAATAAAGGATGTCATTTCAAAGAGATTTTTGAATCAAATTGTCCCATACCACTTTGAAACTTTTTAATGGAATTAGCATTTTAAAATAATCTTGTCCATATAAATAAATCCTTAAAATAATTTTTAAAAAATAGATATTAATTTAGAATATTTAGAAAAATAAATCAATAAATCATTTAAAATGATGATCATGATAACGATTCCCCTCCAAAAAACCTGAAAATATTTATTTTTATGTTTTTTATAAAACATGGACATGGATGATAAAAATTTCCTAGTAAATACTTACACATAAACAATCACGAATAATAATGGGATTGGGGAATTAACCATTAACTTGTACATTCCTTTGGCCGAGGGTACATTTAACCTCATGTATAAGGACAATAGTATGTTTTTAAATTATACAAGAACCATATATATATTTATTATATCATACATTATTCATTTATGGCTTTATACTACCCATTTAATAATAATTTCATTGTTAAAATAATATTTTGGGTAACAATCGCTTTCTCTATTATACATGTTTTAACTTTTTATTCTTGATCGTATCACTTATATCATGATTTAATTTAATCCAGAATATAAAACCATATTTATGTATCATATATTTTCTGAATATAAATGTGTATAATAGATAGATATATGTAATGGAAAACACCATTTATGGAAACAGTAGGTCGTACGTACGCACAAATATTGTTTCTATTTTATAATCTTATTGAACGAAAATAAGTGAATGAGTTATACATATATATATATATATAGTTGCATTATTATTCCTTAAATTACATACTTATTAATAATATAGATTTTTATAATCATATTTTAATGGTGAATGTGGAAACGAATATCATCGTGTCGTGGATACAGTATGTCGTACGTATGCATGAGTGACGATATCATTTTATTGATGGTGAATTAGTATGTAATTTGATGGTATATTATATATACAGAATAATTAACATGTTATATTTATTATTTACATCAATTATACTTATTATTATACCCATCCAAGTAATTAAGTGTTGAATAACAGACTACACCATGAAGTGGAGACGGTAAGCTGTACATATGCATGTATGGTGACATTGTCATTCATAGGATGGATATAATAATTAATATGGTTGTACCATATTTATAATAACTTCTCAGTATGTAGAAGGTACTTTATTTGTTATTTTAGTATCGAAAAAATCAAATAAAGAGGAAGTGGAAGTAGAAAAGAACTTTGAAAGAGGTGATGAAGTAATTACCCCTTCATCTGGTTCTTCCTTTTTTTGATAAAAAGGGATCTTTAGGTTGGATAATGGAGTAGTTTTTGGCTGATCCAAATGGAATTGGAGGTGTGATTTTGAAATAAGGGGAAGTACCCATTAATAAGAGAGGTGAGGGTTACTTTTGGAAAAGCTTGAAATATTTTTCTATTATAAAAACATTTTAGGTATATAATGGCTTTAAATGGATTTAGTTAGAGGTTAATGTGAGTATGGGTCGAAATAATTTCAAAAAATAGGTTGTAGACAAGTTTAGTTCACCATATTAATCTTATCTTTTAGATTTGACTCTTAGTTAAATAGTTTAACTTTTACAATATCTTCTTGTATTTTTATATTACATAGTTCATAAACATACTATAAAATGCCAAGATAACCTCAAGTAGATTATTAATGAAATATTTATCCTTATATAAGTCCTTTGGTTGAACCTTATATTTTAGGAATTTTATATCATTAAATAATATAGTATTTATTTTAAAAACTCATTAATGTCAATTTGGACACTATTTAGTATTTGTTTTTTTTTGAAAATCATCAAAACATGAATTCTTTGAAAAACTCACATCCAATCAACCCTAACATGTCATATTAACCAATAAAATTCGTGGATTGGATCAAAAGTCTCAGTTTACATTTATTTTTATATTTATAATATCAATTATTTTAGTCATTCATTAAAAAGGTAATTACTGCATCATCATTGTGTCATTAATAAATTTAATTATTTAATGTCTAAAATTTATAAACAAAAAACCATGATGTATGAAATCTATTTAGCTTTCTGATAAATATTTATAGTCTAATCTGTATTATGCATAAACCTATATTAAAAAAGGTTTAGATATTAAACATTTAATTTAATACTTTTATCTCCTTTTTTAAATAAAATAATAATAAATGTCCTAATCTAATCCAAGTGGACCAAAAGGATCATATTTTACTACTAAGTTTGATTTTGGTTGAAATACACTTATCCAACAGAATTGTGATATGTGTTCGAGTATCTATAATATGATTTATACTTTTAATTACCCTATTTACTTTTAACCATTGTAAATAAAATTGAAAAGTTACTGTTCATCATAAATTATTTTCGTCCTATTGAACAAAATTTTACATACTAATGTCAACCATGTCTCTCAGATTTTTGAAATTAAATTCATAGAAGTGGTGAAATTACGTTTTATGTAAATTTGCAAATGTGCCTAGAAGGTAGATAAAGACGTTAAAAAATTCAATAAAATTTTATACATCTAATATTATTTTAAAATAACTCCAATGAATTACATTGAATTAATATAGGTATTATGTATCTATTTGGACTTTAAAATAAATATAAATAAAAATCCTAATAATTTAAATAAAATTCAGTTTTAAATAATAACACAGTGTATTTCATTATTCATAAAAAATTAAAAGTATTCAGAAAAACTCCAAAAAATTTCCATAAGCTAATTTTTATATTCCAAATCCAAAAATGATGTCTATTTAAACAAATTCTAAAAATATGAGTTGCATTAATTAATTTAAACTTAATTCACATTGTCAAAACCAGAATGTGGGTTTTTAGGAAGTAAACAATATCAAAAGATTGACATGTGTTTATGTAAAATTTAAATGTGAAATTACATCCAATGACATAAATTATATTAAATAATAAAAATATAATCTAATTGTACTTTAAAACGACTTTAATGCATATTTTACATAATAAATTATTTCGATTAAAAATTTGTTTTCAATTAAAATTTACTATTTTTTACTATTCATCAAAATATGAAAGTTATCAGAAAAGTACCACAAATTTATCCAAATTAAATTTTTATGTCCCACTTCTAAAAAAGAATTTAATTTCATTAAATTGAATATATTGAAGTTTCAAATGTTGGATTTGAAAAGGGTTCTCCATTAAAAGGCATTAAAATTTCATTTTTTTAAAATATTTCTTTTATTGGAAAAAATGAATCGGTTCTTATATTTTGTCTAAGAAAAACAACACATGGATTATAGAATTATTTGGAGTATATAAAATTCAAAATTTAGTTAATACTATCCATATCCGCTATTTGAACAACAAGTTTGGTAAGTCATGGTGTACTCCAACTCATTATTGCGTGTAGCATAAGATATTGAATTACATTAAAGATATAATGTACTATGAAATCTAGGGGTGTTACATTTAGAAAATACCTGCTAGTAGATGACCCAATTCCTATATCGGCCAGAATTTACCCATGTCCCTCATTTCCAGAACACTAAAGTTGATTCCTTGGCTAGCCTGACTGCATCTCTGGTAGAGCCTGATCAGGATGATTTGATTATCCGTGTGGAAAACTGGAGAGTAATCGCCCTCGTCACTCCATACGACGATGATAGCCCATAGGTAAGCCACCATACCACCAATTCCTCCATGTTAGGACCCCCATGGTCCCCCTAGTGTAGTGTAGGAAGTGAATCCTGACTGGCGGACCCCCTTTATCGAGTACCTCCAAAATGGTAGTCTCCCACCAAATTGAGCCGAGCATGAGCGAATCCGACAACGCGCGTTACAGTTTACATTCCTGGGTGGTCCGGGTCTTGAGTGGATCCTCTAAAAATTCGGGTTTGATAGAGTCCTCCCTCTTGGTATTCCATGAGGTTAAATTTCTCATGTCATGCAGGAGGTTCATGTCGGTTCTTGAAGGGATCATTACACCAAACAGAAGCCATCCCACCAGATCTGGAGGATAGGGTATTTTTGGCCCTCCATAATCTGTGACTGCATCGAGTTTTCCAAGAGGTTCCATGCATGTTGAATCAATGATAGTTTTTTGAATCGTCTTCCATAACCTCTCCACACCACCATGTACTTTTGGCCCTTTGTGTTCTGGGGAATTGATGTTGTGGGACCATATCCACCGGCGATAGCTTACCGGTGTAGGTTCATCCTGACCACTACGATTTTCTTTTCCAAGTGGGTAGAGGTTGTTCCGCTCAAGGAGGTGAAGTCCCATTCTATCTTTGAAATTTTAATCGCTGATATAATCTACTAGTTGGGAGTCCCTCACTCCATCCTCACTGATAACGACACCAATATTTGGGAAGTCGAGTTTATGAAATTGTATGAAAAGTACATCAGTCATTCTAACCATACCTCCTGCTATCATGAACAATAAAATGGTTAGATCGAGGTGTTCAAAAAAACCCTATCTAACATCCTGCAGAAAATGGTTGGTTATAACAATAAGAGTTTTCTAGATAAGCTCTCCAATACACTCTAGGACTAATAGATGGAAACTCTCAATTCCACCCAGGTGGCCCCATACTCCATGTTGTATGGAACAGAAGCCATCCTTCCCATCGAGATTAAATTTCCTTCATTACACACAGTTGTATTCGATCAGCAAGCACAAGATAATGTTTTCGAAATCCGTCTAGATGAATTGTAAGCACTCAACGAAAATAGGCTTTGTTCCCTATACAATCTGGAAAGGCATCCGAACAAGAGACCTAGATATTTCAATAAGAATGTTTTCCTCTACTCTTTCTTCCAAGGTGACAAGATTTTTTCCCCTAAGAACACCAATGATACCTGGTATGAAACCACCCATGTTGGAGCCAAAATTGGAAGGACCTTACATCATTCACAACATATACCCCAATGGCGCGTACTCCCTAGTTACAATGGGTCATGAGTGTATATCACCTCCCACCAATTTCTAATTCCTCAATAAATACTTTTCCTCATTAATATATGGTCTTACATGACCTTAAACTATTGTTTACTTCATGACATTAAACTGTTGGGTGGTCCCGCATGACCTTAAACTATTCTGTCCTCACAGAATGACATTAAAATGTGTGATTCGTCCAAACTGAAGGATGTGAAACTACTCATCATTCGTCTTTCATGATGTTAAACTATGAGCATTAGATATAAAATTATGGTTTGAGCTCTACAACCTCAAACTAAGATCAATCTGTATCAATGTCCTCATTGTATGATGATAAACTGCATGCAACCTCCAAGAATTATGTATGGATTGATTCCCATACTCAGGGGATATGTAGGAATGCTAGGATTCCTCCATTTAGATCCCATCCCCCAAACTCTTATCATTGACTATCCCCCCTAGGTGTAGTTCTCTTGGAGGATCCCACATGGTTTAGTGTAGGCTTCTTCGGTGCCCACTCATGTTGGGATTGTGATGATCGTACCATAATCTCCTCCTCATTCTTCTATCCCCCAATGTTCTCACTACATGACGTTAAACTGCAGGGCCCTTTCATACCTTTGTATGTCTTGATTCCCATTCTCATGGGATATATAGGAATGCCTAGGCATTTCATTCGTAGTCCATTCCCCAAATGTCAAGATCTCCACTTGGGTCAAAACAAATGGTGTGGTACAAGATTTTTCCCTCATTTATGTCGATTTCATCATGATTGCACCATGTATCTCTCTCCATGGTGATCTCCACCTATTTCATTATCCTACATGATGTTAAAATGCACATGCATATTCTTTCTCCAAACATACACTTTATTTGGGTCCTCACCATCTTTCACATCTAAAAGGACCCTCAAACGGCATGCATTCTAGGACCTATGTCTATCTTACCATTTTGGGCCAATATCCTCTTGAATTTTGGATGATAGTTTGATGCAAGTCCCACATTGCAAATATGGTCAGTGGTTGACAAGCATTTTTTGTTCCCATTTTAGGTTACGATATGAATGCTATGTTTTGAACACGGTAAACAATATTCCTCCACAGTCACCACACCTAAATGTTTCAAATAATGTGTTCATTGATTCATTTTGTCCTATTGTCCCTTCAAACATTAGTCTTCATTGGGTAGGATTGTTAGTCTAGTCATGTTTGACCCTGCCTAATCTCCTTTTAACTTTTTCATACCGTTTTATGATGGGGAGAGCATAATCTTATTCCTTGTTTCCCACACTAAGCATTTCTCACGTGGGCCTAAGATCATTGGTAAGGAAATACCCGTATAGAGGGTCATGTACCTGTGTTTCGAGTCATGTGAACATAAACTAAGATCACCATCATCCTCACCTCAAGATGTTAAACTACGAACTGGCTGGGACTTCCCATCTTATACCCCTCTAAATGTTCGACCCCTATCCCATGTTCACAATTAGTATTGTACGGTGTGGTATGGGGTTATGTCCCCATTCATGTCGGGTTACTCGCATTTTTTTACACATTCCTCATCGAGATACCTTTCCTCTATCTGTGTCCTTGCAACATGACGTAAAACTAAACAGGATCATCCAAAACTATGTTTGGATTGATTACAATCCCCATGTGATATGTAGCACCTCCCAAACATTACATCTTCGGGTCCAACCTTGTTTCTTAAACCTCCTCATCTTTCTGCCCCCCTGGAATGAGTTCCCTATGAGGAGGTATATGGTGTGGTGTGGACTCCATGTCCTCATTCATGTTGGGTTCATAACATCCATGACAGATACCACGTCCCTCGTGACCGCTCTTCCTTCCCCATGTTCAACACAAATCTTTTCGAGATAGCTGTTATTGATTTGGGCCCCTCGAACCTCTTTTGATGATCACCAATGTTCCCATGAGCCCTCTGGTTTAGGACCTAGCGTGTTAGATTCTACATAGATATTTTATCACCCATTTTCATGTTTCATGTTCCCCTCCATTTGGGCTATCGTCATCTTTAACATTCAAAAGGACCCCTAAATGGCATGGATACTAGACCCTAGTTCTTCTCTACATCCTTGGCATAACGTCCCCGAGAATTTCGAATAGAAAAATGATACAAGTCCTGCATTGCGAATATGTTTAGCAGTCGATGCACATTTTTTATTCCCATTTCAGGACACACGATATGTATTTTGTGTTTTGAAAGATGTCAACATTTATCCTCCATCATTATACCACCCCCATAAACCATTATATATTGGCTGCATGGTTCACATCCTTTTCCACTCCATCATATCCCAGTGGAATTTGGACACTCTTGGCACTATCCCTTAGTGCTTGTTTTCATGTTAGGAGGAAAAAGACACGGTGAGGCGTCATTCAGGGCTCCGCATAGAATTCCCCTTTGTGTGTATCCCATGTATTTGTGAGATGATATGTGAGCATGATATACTCTACTATATCAAATGTAGGATCAAATATGCAAACAATACAAGAGGGGGTGAATTGTATTATTTAAAAATTCCTTTAGAACCTTTAAAGTTGGTTACGAATACCTATGTTTTCCTTAAACAAAGGAAAGAGCTAAGTTTAACAAAGTTTGACTTAAGCAAATTCGTAACACCTCTAAACTTAAGAAAAGATTAAAATATGAGATTTTACCTTAAAGCATATAGAATCTAACTATAATAGAGTACAAGTGTAAGGAAGTATAATATGTTTATACTTTCCTTAACATACAAAATGCAGCGGAAAAACTTGTAAAAAAAACAAGTAACAAGATATAAGTCTTTTAACCCAAAGAGAAGGGTATCCAACAACCTTAGATAAAGGTCCCTTGATTTATACTTTCAAGAAAGTCTATCTTACCAACACCTAGGTAAGACCTCGATACGAAGATCAGAGTCTCTCTCTTGCTATCCCTGAAAGCCGTCAACTTCATGGTAGTTGGAAACCTCTGTCTTCCTAAGCAAGGAAGCCCTCAACTTCAAGGTGTTGGAAACCTCTGTCTTCATATCCCCAGAAGCCCTCGATTGTAATCAGCAACAATCGGAGTCTCACGAAGCAAGTATGCACAAGGAAAATTTTGAACAAGTCTTTAAAACATTCTACACGATGATTGAGAGTTGATAAGAGCCTCTCTCTTTAGAAATCACTTCAACAACATGTGTGTAACAACGTCGAAGAAGTACTGAGCTCTTTAAAATGAGCTCCTATTTACAGGCATGGTCGGATCCCTCCTCCAACAGTCGCATTTTCCTTATAATTTGGAGGGACCTGTACACATGTAACTTAGCCAACGGTTAGTTTAAAATAGAATAGACGACATTGTTTTATAACAAAACAAGTGTAACAGAATGTATGCCATCGTTTTAAGACTAACTCAATAGTTTGGAGTGTAGGAAAAATAAAGGTTCGGAATGTAAGAAAAATATCAATGTGTAAGAAAAATACAAAAGTGTAAGCAAAATGAAAGTTCGGAGTCTAACCAAAAATAATATTTAGAGTCTTAATAAATTCGGAGTCTATAATGAAAGGATATTCATGTTCTGTTTAACAGGAGAATTCGGAATGGGAATTCGTAATCAGGATTCGTCATCAAAATTCGTAATAGGAATTCATAATCAGCATTCGTCATCAGAATTCATAATGAAAATTCGTAATCAGAATTCATCATCAGAATTTGTAATGAGAATTCATAATCAGAATTCATCATTAGAATTCGGTGTCAAACTTCATGAGAGTTCTTCATCTGAATTGGGAGTGGAACTTCATGAGAGTTCGTATCCAGAATTCGGAGTTGAACTTTATCAGAGTTCGTATCCAGAATTTGGAGTGGAACTTGATTATAGTTCACACCCAGAATTCGGAGTGGAACTTCATTACAGTTCCCATCCAGAATTCGGATCCTAAAATAGAATGCATCATATCAAAGTATTAAATGATTCCGAGAATTTAGAAATGAACTTGATTCTTATATATAAGAAAAATATAGACAATGAAAATATGATAAGGATAATTTTCCTTAGAAAAATAAATTTTCCTTATAAAATAAATGTAGGGTTAAAAAAATATTTTCCTTAAAGATAAGGTTTTTGTGATTTTCAAAACAAGAAGGAATGGAAAAGTCATAAGGAAAACCTTATTGACTCAACAATCTCCCCCTTTTGGAAAGCACAAACATCCTTACGAAAAAGAAAAACTTTAGAAAAATAAAAATTAAAGCTTATCTCCCTTTGCTTATGGATGCTGATGAATACGACTAACTTTCCCTTAGGCTTTGAAACTCTAATGATCGTATTCTAGATTTCCGGAATGGCATTTCATTAAGGATAAGAATATATTCTTTAATGAACACTCCCCCTTAGATAAACTCTATTTGAGTTTTTTATCTTCTCCTCTTTTTAGAGATCTTTTTCCTTCTCCCCCTTTTTAAAGTTCTTTTTCATTCTCCCCCTTTATGATTTTCAAAAGGAATTCGAGGGAATTGAAAATATAATAAAGTACCTGAAATATTAGTATAGACAACAAAAGGAAACAAGCAACCAAGAAATTTCATTAAGTTTGGAAGAATTAATGAAAGGAAACTAAGATAAAACAAAAGATCAGATTCATCTATTTTGAATCTTTTTCCTTGGACATGAGACCTTTGAGGATGGTATTTATCTTCTTCAAATCTTTACGGTATTCTTCGGCTTGATTCTCTAAGGCGATTATTCTTGCACACTGAGCTTCATGCTTTTCTTCCTAATCTTTGAGAACACCATCCTTATATTTCAAGATAAGTTCTTGCTTTAACATCTTGTCTTCCATCTCAATCTGAAGATCCCTTTCATTCCTCCAGCTTGGGGAAACAGAATTCAACTTCCCATTCAAGTATCTGACTTCTTGAATCTGATAATTCTTCTCAGCTATCAACTTTTCTTCAAAAGAGGATGTATGATAATTAAACTTCCTATCTTCTGTCTCAAAAGCATCTTTAACATTATCTTGGAAATCCTCCAAGAGTCTCATCTCATCCACAGTCTTCTTCGACCAACTGGTCATCTTCTTACATGACCTCTTATGAATTTCATAGCCGACAATGAAGAATTTGAACTAAGCCTCAATCTCTACACTTTGATCCATAACCATGGATACAAAGTCTGTTTTCTAATTAAATGAATGTTGAATCATTTGACATCTTGAATCAATACTAGAGAAGGTCGGAATGGAACCCACCAACTTCTTCAACGATTGAACAACAAAATCATGTCCCAACGAAGATGACTCCGAATATGAGATTTTTCTAGGAGAATTTTCTTCTTCTATCTGCTCAGCCTTCCTATTTGAAGAATTACCCACTTCTTTTTTCTTTACAACTACTGAGCTTGGAGTGTCAAAAACTACTTTATTTCCTTTGTTGACTTTCTAAAGAGCTTCCTGATCTGGAGATTTTTGTTCACTATTTGAAACCTGAACAACCTGGTCTTCATCAACAACATCTCTCTGAGCTCCAGCCTCTATGTTCTCCGGTTGAGTAAGATCATGTAGACATT
Organism: Viscum album; assembly: GCA_963277665.1. Classification (NCBI taxonomy): domain Eukaryota; kingdom Viridiplantae; phylum Streptophyta; class Magnoliopsida; order Santalales; family Viscaceae; genus Viscum; species Viscum album. The sequence goes on from OY728140.1 coordinate 352,547,141, forward strand.
GTTCTTCCTCAGCATGATAAGTTACTTCTTGATCAACTTTCTCTTTATCTTTCTCTGGAGTGATTAACTTTTAAGACTTGACTTCTAAGGTTTGGAGCGATAGGTGTTCGGAAGGTGTCTCCTTATCTTGATAATCTTCTGCTTTCTTCATTAAATCTCCAGTCTCACCACTGCCTTCAACTACATCTTCCTCTTCCACTTTCTCAACTCGCTCAACATCCTCAACTTGTTTTCCTTTCTTCATTTATGGAGTTATAAAGTTATTCCCTGGTGTCTCAGGTAGAGATTCTACTAAGAAAGATCTTGGGACAGGAATATTTCTGGAGGCCATTTCAGTAAACCTTAACAAAGTTTGAACAACTTCAGCTTCTGACATCTTTTTCTTAAGCTTCTTTTCCTTAGCCTACTTTTCTAGCTCATCCGCTATTTTCTACTTTAAAGCATTATCCTCTGCAGGGTCCAAGACAAAATGAGGCTCCCCTTAACTCTCTTCTTCTTGTCTTCCCTCCATTTAGCAACTACCTTATCGGGGTAAGTTTTCTTTTCTTAGGTTTTGGAGGTGCAAAATGAACTTCCTTATACTTAGGATTTTTTTCTTCTTCTACTTCCTTCAACATTCTTTTATTCACTATATTCTTAGATGATTCATCTTGAACATCCTTCGGAGCCCCTTCTTATTGAATAGGAAATCAAAGAACTCACATGTCCTCTTATCAAAAGAAATATTCATTCATTTAAGAGTGTCATCACTCACTAACATTACTTTACAAGCTCTTTTCTTAGACTTACAAGACACCTTGAAAGCTTATAGGCACTGAACTATTAGCTTTGAAATTATTTCTGGATACATAACAATATGAGCTCTTAAATTTCCTTTCTTAACATTCTCTATGGTAATGATAATGTGCCTCATCAAATTGAACTTCCTAAAATTTATCAGAAAATCTAAGATAAAAATATCACTCTTCTTCAAACCTTCTTTGTCACCTTTCCTTGGTACGATAAATCCCTATACCCATAACTCTATAATCCGAAAGTTCGTAGACAAACTAGAAATTTTCGATGCCTTGTCATCTAATAGTTCGAGAATTTCTAATGCATTTTCATTGATGAAACTTCCTTTTGAATCCTGTAACACATGAGTTATAAACTCAGCTTCTCCTTCATAGTTTATCCCCACCAATCTGGTTGCCTTGGCATAAAATAGCTTGTAAGTCTTTCTATAAGACATAAATGAAAACTTCTCACTTTCGTCTTCCTTAAAGAAAGAAAATGTCTCATAGAATTCAAAAAGAAACTTAGAATACACATCATCCTGATTTCCGGGCTTAGATACTGAGACATCCTCCCATCCATTAAGCTTGATGTTTTTGGAGATAAGGGAATCATAATTGTTGAAGAATTATGGGTGAACCAACCTCTCTCTGTAGACTAACCACTTAGAAATTGGCTTTGAGGTTGACATATATTGAGAAGTTACCTCTACAGACATTCGGAACAGAAAGATTCTATGGAGTTCGGAATAGTCTCGAGAAAGATCGGAACGACCTTAAATCAGAGGGGTAGAGCTTCGGGATGCTGGAGCTTGAAACCAATGTGGGACGACCCTCGGGGGTCCCCTTTATATAGGCGTTGAAGTGATGGTTCAGCTTCCTCAGTTGATCGAACGGTTGAAAAACACTGAGATCAGATCTGATGGTTGAATACCAATTCACAAGGAAACTTGAATCCGATCTTTTGAGGTTTTAACAAAAACACAGATTTAAGGAAACTAGAATCCAAAAAAGAAATAAGAAAACACCAGCAAGTAAAATATGATTATAAAAACTTGAGTAAGGAATTGATACCTTTCGGATTGGCTTAGGAGAATTATTCTTAATGGGTAACATTCTTCTTGAAGAAAATTTTGACTAAGAAAAATCTTTGATACGAAAAGATATAGTTTGAAAAACTCACTATGAAAATCATAGTACCGAAAACCTAGTACAGAAAACCTAGTACGGAAAACTCATTACGAACTGTATGAGTTTGGAAAAAAATGATTACGAATATTCATTACGAGAATTTCAGAAAAAAAACTTCATTACAAGAATTTCAGTATGAAAATCTCATTACAAAAATCTCAGAACAAAAATCTCTTTAAGAAAGTCTCAGTATGGAAAAAAATTTCAAATACTTATTAAGAAACAATTTCAAAGACTCATTAAGAAAAAATTTCAAACTGTCATTGAGAAAAAATTTCAAAGACTCATTAAAAAAAATTTCGTTAAACTAACAAACAAATGTACTCTTCCTATGAAAAAGAGTTTATTACTATAAGAAGATTGTTTGAACAGAAAGTTAATAAAGGAAGATTACCTTGCGGTTTTCATTCCTAACTTCTGTTTAATGTATTCAAATCTATCATAAGGAGAAGATTTTGTGAAAATATCAGCAAGTTGATCTTGCAATCCGATAAACTGAATAATGATATCTCCTTTTAGTGTGTGATCCCTAAGTATGTGATGCCTAATGTCTATGTGCTTTGCACAGGAGTGATGTGAAGGGTTCTTACTAATGGAAATGGAACTTGTATTAGCACACAAAATTTTTGTTTTGGTAAAACTCATACCATAGTCTGTGAGTGTGTGTTGTATCCACAACACTTGAGCACAACAACTTCCAGCTGCTACATATTCAGCTTCAGCAGTGGAAAGTGCCACTGAGTGTTTCTTCTTTCCTGACCAAGAAACTAACAAATCTCCTAAGAAATGACAAGTTCCAGATGTACTCTTTCTATCCATTTTACATCCACCAAATGCAGCATCTGAAAATATTTTTAGAACAAAATCATTTCCAGAAGAATAACATAGTCCTAAATCCATGGTTCCCTTTAAGTAGCGAAAAAATCTTTTCACTGCCTTAAGATGAGATTCCTTAGGATTGGATTGATATCTAGCACATAAGCATACTGAAAACATCAAGTCTGGATGACTATCTGTCAAGTATAGTAAGCTTCTTATCATACCTCTAAAAGATGTTTGATCCACTGGTTTCCTAGCTTCATCAATATCAAGTATGTTTGAGGTACCGATTGAAGTACTAATAATTTTGGTGTTGTCATATCTATACTTTTTAAGAAGATCTTTAATATACTTATGTTGAGATATATAGGTTCCTTCTAGTTTTTTAGAAATTTGAAAACCATGGAAAAATGTTAACTCACCCATCATACTCATTTCAAACTCAGATTTCATTAGATCCGCAAAGAAACCAGTTAAGGATTGCTGAGTTGAACCAAATATGATGTCATAAACATATATTTGAACAATCAAAACATTTTATTATCTTTCTTAATAAAAAGGTTTGGATCTGAATTTCCCTTAAGATAGTTATTTTGAAGCAAAAATCATGTTAGTCCATCATACCAAGCTCGTGGTGCTTTTTTAAGGCCATATAAAGCTCTGGTAAGTCTAAAAACATGATTAGGATGTTTTGTATCTTCAAAGCCAGGATGTTGTTCAACGAAAACTTCATCTTGAACAAAACTGTTAAGAAAAGCACATTTCACTTCCATTTGAAATAGTTTAAAATTGAATAATGCTGCAAAGGCAAGTAATATATGAATAGATTCAAGTCTCACTACTGGAGCATAGGTTTCTTCATAGTCTATTCCTCTTGCTGATTATATCCTTTAGCAACTAATCTATCTTTATTTCTAACTATGACTCAATTTTCATCACACTTATTTCTGAAGACCCACATTACTCCAATAATAGAATTTTCCTTAGGTCTTTCAACCAAGGTCCATACTTTATTCCTTTCGAATTCATTTAGTTCATCTTGCATTGATTTTCTCCAATCATTATCACCGAAATCTTCATTAGTGCTTTTAGTTTCTAATTGGGAAAGAAATTCTTGATGTTCTATTTCATTTCCTAGGGAACTTCTAGTCTGTATAGGTTGACTTACATCACCAATAATACTATCAGTAGGATGATTCTTCAGAAACAACTGATTTGGGTTTTTTAAAACCTGATCGTCAACATAAGGTAGAAAGTCTTCTGGGGTAAATGTTTCAGAATTATTTTCTTGGACATTTCCATTATCAAAAATTTTTTTTTTCAAGGGTTGATAATCAGTTTTTGAAAACACATCTGATGATGTAGGTTGGGATGGTTTCAAAATTAAAGGATCAGACTCATCAAATTTTACATGTATTGTTACCTTAACAGTACAAGTGTTTTTATTAAAGACTCTATATGCCTTAGAAGTTGTGGAGTAGCATAGAAAGAATTCCTTTATCATATTTTGGTGTGAATTTATGTAGATTATCATTGGTATTTAAAATGAATACCTTGCAACCAAAAACCTTAAAGTAAGAAAGTCTAGGTTTTATACCATTCCATAACTCTTAAGTAGTTTTATTAAGAAAAGGTCTAATTAAAACACGATATATAGTGTAACAAGCAGTACTTATAGCTTCAGCCCAGAAATTTATAGCTATAGAATATTCACCCAACATGGTTCTAGTTATCTCTTGAATAATTCTATTTCTTCTTTCAACTACACCATTTTTTTGAGGAGTTCTAGGTGCTGAAATGTTGCGAGTAATACCTTTACTACTACAAAAAGTTTCAAAATCATAATTTTGAAATTCTCCTCCATTATCACTATGAATAGTTTTCAATGGAAGGGTTTTTCTCATTTTTGACTTGGGATCTAAAAATTTTGGAAAAAATGCTTCAGACTTCTTTGCTAGAAAATAGACCCGTGTAAATCTAGTGTAATCATCAACCAGAACAGATACATAGTATTTGCCTCCAATGCTTCTAGATTGTGTTGGGCCAAAAAGATTCATGTGCACTAACTGTAACGCATCAGTCGTTGAGACTTCACCGATAGATTTAAAACTAGATTTATGTTTCTTGCCATATTGAAAAGGATTACAAACTTTAGAAGAATCAAATCTAAGATCCGGTAGATCCCTAAAAAGTTTCTTCATAGAGAGTTTACATAAGTTTCTAAGGTTATAGTGTCCTAGTCTTCTATTCCATAACCAAGAATGATCTTCCACTACACTACGGTAAGGTAAGTCTTGGCTCCTAAGTTCTTCTATGTTCAAAGTGTAAAAATTCTCTTGCCTATGGGCTGAGAGAATAAATTCATCCTTGGAATTTTGAACTGAGCATCTATCATTCCTAAAATTCACAAGGTAACCTTCATCACATAATTGAATTATGCTAATGAGTTTGTGCTTAAGACCCTTAACAAAAAGAACATTTGAAACAAGAGTTTTTTCAAGAAGAACGATATTACCTATACCAGAAATCTCTCATTGAGCATTGTCTCTGAAGGTTACTTTCCCTCCTTTCTTTTTGATAATCTTTTCAAAATAGCTTTTGTTACCAGTCATGTTTTAGGAACATCCACTATCCATGTACCATATATTTTTGTTGGCACTTTCTCTATTTTCCTGAAAATAAGAAAAGAATTAGACTTTTGGAATCCCATCTTTCTTGGATCCGAGATTGTTAGATAACAATATTTTGGGTATCCACTTCTATTTAGAAAAATAAGATTTATGAAACCCAAAGAAATAAACTTTATTCAATGAGAAATTTTTCATCCAATGCCCACCACTTTGAAATTTGGTGAAAAAATGAGTTTTGGAAGGTAGAAAATAATTATTTTTGAAAACCGGTTTTTGGTTAGTATAACCAAATCCAGTCGTGTTTCCATGAGGATTAATTTGAGAATACATCCTGTCAAAATTTTCCTTCCTAGAGGTAATATTTGCAAGAAGTTTATTAAGGGAAAATATTTCGTATTTTAGTCTAATGACTACATTCCTATCCTCAGGAAACATTTCCTTAGAGTTATATTTTTCCTCAAAAACATTTATTTCTAAAACAGCATTCTTAAAATCTTTAGAAAGTACTTCCTTAACAAAATTTGCTTTCTCAAGGTCCTTAGAATGTTTTTCTAACAACTCATCTTTAATTATATGATCTCTAGAAAGATTTAAAATCTATTTCGTAAGAATTTCTTCCCTGGAATTTTCCTTGTCTAATTTCATAGATATTTTGAAATTTCTTTCTTCAAGTAATATAGAAAATCTAGAGACTTATTCATATGATGGTATTCCTTCATTTTCTGAGGTTGAAGTATCTTCAATAGTAGTACAATTTTCAGAATAGTAATTCTTATCAAGAGATGAATTTTTTAAAGCCTCAGCAGAGTGTACATTGGCCATAAAACAAGTGTTGGAGAAAGATGTATTTGCAACAAGTCCCATAAACTTTTTTGCTGATGAATCATATTCAGAAGAATCACTTTCAGAAGAATATCCATAGCTAGCACTCCAAGTGTCATTATCTTTAAGAATTTTCTTGTGCATTGATCCATAGAACTTCTTCTTGTTCCTTTCTCAGTTTCTTTCCTTCTTTTCCTTTCTTTTCAACAACGGGAAATCTGGTCTGATGTGACCTATTCTTTTACATTCGTAACATGTGACATCTCTATCTTTCTTCTCTCTGTAGTCTTTCTTCTTGTACTTATTCTGATAATTCTTTTGAGCAACAATCTTGTTCATTATCCAAACAAGATTAGCCAACTCATTCTCAAACTTCTCTGTGTCACTGGAATCGGACTGAATAATAACATTCTTAGACTTCGATCTAGTTACCCTTTCTGGGGTTTTGGCTTTCATATATTTAGAAGTGGTTGTAAAAGAAAATCCTCAATTCCAATTTTTCTTCTTGATGTTGTCAGCATATCTCTTCATTCTCGTTTCATGATGAAGAAGAGTTCCAAACTGCTCATCTAAGGAAATTTGAGTGACTTTCCTATTTTCATCAATAGCTGTCCTCTTTGATTCTCATTCATTTGGCATAATGTCGATGATCTTATCTACAAGAGCCTCATCATCCAAACCTTTCTCTCCCATGGCTTGTAAGCTATTCACAATAGTCATAAATCTTTGTTGTACTTTGCTTATAGGTTCTCCATAATGAAAATTGAAACCATGATACTCAGCTCTCAACATAGCTCTTCTTGTCTCAATAACATTGGATGTTCCAAAGTGAGTAACGTCGAGTTTCTTCCATACAGAATTAGCTGCTTCACAAGATGAAATTTGGATATATATATTTCTAGTCATTGAAAAAAGTAGAGTATTGTGTACCTTATAATTCAATTGATAATCATGCTTCTCTTGGTTGGTAAAAGTATTTACTTCCTTGTCAGGAATTTGATAACCACCAGTAAGCATAACGAAATTTTCAACACCAGTGCTGATAAATAAGGTCTTCATCCTATCTCTCCAGTATTCATAGCCGTTCCCATCAAATATAGGATGTCTGGTAGGATTTAGATTGTCTATGGATCAAAGGATTAAACCTTTCATCCTTAAGATAACCATAAAGCGCAAGCTTGTTAGTAACGAGAGTTCATAATGAAAAAAAATATGAATCCAAAAAATATGACCCTGAAAAAAAAATATGCAACAAAATGATAAGGCTTAAGTTGATATAAGCAAAAATGAATCCGAAAACTATGACTCCGGAAAACGGATTCCGAGAAACTGACTCCAGAAAATTTCATTTTGAATCTAATCTTGAGATTAATTCAGATTGAACCAATACTCTAATACCAATTGTGAGATGATATGTGAGTATTATATACTCTACTATATCAAATTTAGGATCGAATATGCAAACAATACAAGAGGGGGGGTGAATTGTATTCTTTTAAAATTCCTTTGGAACCTTTAAAGTTGTTTATGAATATCTAATTATTCCTTAAACAAAGGAAAGAGCAAAGTTTAACAAAGTTAGACTTAAGAAAATTCACAACACCTCTAAACTTAAGAAATGATTAAAATATGAGATTCTACCTTAAAGAGTATAGAATCTAACTATAATAGAGTACAAGTTTAAGAAAGTATAATATGGTTATACTTTCTTTAACATAGAAAATGCAGTGGAAAATCATGTAACAAAAAAAAAGTAACAACATATAAGTCTTTTAACCCAAAGAGAAGGTATCCAACAACCTTGGATAATGGACCCTTGATTTATACTTTCAAGAAAGTTTGTCTTACCCAAACCTAGGTAAGCCCTCGATATGAAGATCGGAGTCTCTGTCTTGCTATCCCCGCAAGCCCTCAACCTCAAGGTAGTTGGAAACCTATGTCTTCCTCAGCAAGGAAGCCCTCAACTTCAAGGTGTTGGAAACCTCTGTCTTCCTATCCCCGGAAGCCCTCGATTGTAATCAGTAACAATCGGAGTCGTACGAAGCAAGTCTACACAAGGAAAAGTTTGAACAAGCCATTCAAATGTTCTTCACGAAGCTTGAGAGTTGATAAGAGCCTCTCTATCTAGAAATCACTTCAATAGCATGTGTGTAACAAAGTTGAAGAAGTACTGATCTCTTTCAAATGAGCTACTATTTATAGGCATGGTCGGCTCCCTCCTCCAACGGTCGCATATTCCTTAAAATTTGGAGGGACATGTACACGTGTCACTTAGCCAACAGTTAGTTTAAAACAGAATAGACGACATCGTTTTATAACAAAACAAGTGTAACAGAATGTACAACATCGTTTTAAGACTAACTCAATAGTTCGGAGTATAGGAAAAATAAAGGTTCAGAATGTAAGAAAAATATCAAGGTGTAAGAAAAATACAAAATTGTAAGCAAAATGAATGTTCGGAGTCTAACCAAAAATAATATTCGGAGTCTCAATAAATTCGGATTCTATAATGCAAGGATATTCATATTCTGTTTAACAGGAGAATTTGGAATGGGAAGTCGTAATCAAGATTTGTCATCAGAATTCGTAATGAGAATCCGTAATCATAATTCGTCATCAGAATTCTTAATGACAATTCGTAATCATAATTCGTCATCATAATTCATAATGATAATTTGTAATCAGAATTCGTCATTAGAATTAGGTGTCCAACTTCATGAGAGTTTTTCATCTGAATTCGGAGTGAAACTTCATGAGAGTTCATATCCAGAATTCGGAGTGGAAATTTATCAGAGTTCATATCCAGAATTCAGAGTGGAACTTCATTACAGTTCACATCCAGAATTCAGAGTGGAACTTCATTACAGTTCACATCCACAATTCGAATCCTAAAACATAATGCTTCATACCAAAGTAGTAAACGATTCTGAGAATATATAAATGAATCTGATTCTTATATTTAATAAAAATATAGACAATGAAAATATGAGAAGGATAATTTTACTTAGAAACATAAATTTTCCTTATAAAAGCAAATTAGGTGTAAAAAATATATTTTCATTAAAGATAAGGTGTTTGTGATTTTCAAAACAAGAATGAATGGAAAAGTCATAAGGAAACCCTTATTGACTCAATAGTATTGAAAAGACCTTCTCCACCCTTATTTCCCACATTGAGCGTAGATCACATGGGCTTAGGGATTTGGTTGGGGTTTGTTCCCCTTTGGAAGAGTCTCACTTTTCTATGGTCCAAGCTATAAGACCCTAAAAAATATATATCTCTATGTCCTTGTTGCATGACGTAAAACTGCACAACATCTCCTAAAACTATGTTTGACTTAATTCCCATTCTCATGAGATATATAGGAACGCCCTAGAATCTTATCATCAGGTCCAGCTCAGGTTCTCCCTAATTATCTCTTATTTTCGGTCATTTGGCCCTGGATTTCATATGATTGTGTGGGGTGGTGGTATTGGATTAATTCCTCATTAACATCGGGTTTTCAATAGCCAGACCACTTACTCCACTTCCAGGAGATAGTCTCTCCTACCTCATGACATGAATGACAGTAAACTGCACTCCTTGAACAATGTATGGATTGATTCTTGACCTCATGGGATATGTAGGAAGTCATAGAAGTTTCATAATTGGGTCTATCACTATATTCTCTGACCATTTATGGCCCCTCATCCTGTGGTTTCTTCCTCAAAATTGTGTGTGGTATGGTATTGGCTAAGGTTTTCATGCACATTGGGTATGCATTATCACGCTATATGAATTCCCTTTAGGACCTCGTTGTCTTGTGTGCATCCATTCCATATGACCTTAAACTATACTGCATGGTCCCACATGGCTTTAAATTGTTGTGTCTTTATTGAACTATGTTAAAATTCATGGGTTGGTCTAATCATATGACCATAAACTATGACATTGTCGTCATGTCCGTATGACGAAAAACAGCACCACATTGTGGTATCCTCACTCAAGAATACATCATGTTTGGTATCGGTTCTCCTCCTTTCCAATTTTTAAGGCCTACATCTGGCTTGATTCATATATAGACTCTTGGATTCATCATCCTAGGTTTATCGCTTCACAAAAGAAACAGACACCCATCATAATGAACAAACAAGATCTATCAAATTATGCTCCTTTTTGTCATGTGGGATAGACATGCAAGATAGTAATGTCCGTGGAATTGGTACCCTACCATGCCACTTCTAGAACAACATATGGCTTGATCCCCATTAAAATGTATTACCTAGGAACACCAGAGAACTTGACCTCGGTCCCAACCTAACATTCTCTTTTGGCCCCTTGACCTAAAAACATCCTATAGGGATATGTGTTGTGGTACAGACTCTTTTTGTCCTCATTCACTTCGGTTTTATAGCTACTGCATCACGTAATTCTTTTTTGGGATATCTACTTACACTACTTTCCCTATCTTATGATGTTAAACTACGAGAGTCGAAAATTCCTCAACACATGACATTAAACTACAGTTCTACCTTGAACTAGTTCAGGCTTACCCATTTTAACTATGGTTTGCATCAGCTTCCTCTTTATAGAGGGTTCCTGATACCAGAGTTAGTCTCTGACCACGTTGTTCTCAAGAACTACGTTTGGATTGTTTCCCATCCTCAAGTGATACATAGCGACATCCATGAAATTCTCCTTGGGCCCAGCCCTAGGTATTTTAAACTATGTTCATCATCCTCATCATACAACATTTAAACTACATGTTTATCATCCTTATTTGTATGACATAAAAATATAGGGAATTCTAGGTCCTACTAGAGAGGTCCTGTTCAAAATTATGTTTGACCCCAGATCAGGCTGATGCATCCACCTAATGTGTTTCCACGGTGGTGGCGTAATTTCAGGAGTGTTGTACACCATTCGAACGACCCATCACTCCACCCTCCATGCTTTTCATCCCCTTTATTTGGACCCTCATACTCTTTCATGACTGATGGAACCCCCTAACAGTATGGATTCTCATCTTATGGCTCACTTACTTTACTAGGCTAATATTGTGAAATGATAATGGAGGACATCTCATGTCAGGCCCCATGTTTCAAACATGGTCATCGATCGGCACACATATGTTGTCCCCGTTTCCAGCTAACACAATAGGGATATTGTGTTTCGAACATAGTAATCAGTTATCCATCATTGTCATTCTATCCCTATAGGGTTCTAGAAAATTTGGTATTGGTATTCACACTTTTCACTCCCCTATGTTTGGATTGAATCCAACGCCCCTGGTGTTACTCTACTCACACACTGAAGAATATTGGGAAAACATCAATTTGACTATTCTGGGAATGTCATTCTCCACTTAGGATTTCCTCTTTCGTCCTGAATGCATAGATGGTTCATTTACAACCCAGATTCCATGATATTAGTTAACACTCCAACATTCAAATGAAGAAATGATATGGCCATCCCCTGTGTCTCACATCAGGCACGACACACATTATCTTAGGGGTCGATTTTTAATCATTTCAAGATTGAGGTAAAAATGCGTTAAAATAAACGAGAGAAAATGATCCATCCATGAAAATAGTTTTCAGTAAAAAGAATCAAATAAGGATGGGTTTATGAGTTCATCTACAATAGGGACATTATGTATCATCATCTTTGAAATATTGCTCCAGTGATTCCACTTCCTGTCTTGCGGCCTCCAGGATAGCCTCCCCCCCTTAGATCCCTCTCTTCATCAGAGGATGCCGAGCGTAACTCATTAGCCCTAACCTGAACTCGTGCTTGTTCATCTTCTACATCAGTCATTTGGAAACTCTCCTACAATGTCTTCTCCTAGGAATCTTCTAGATGCGCCCTCAAATGTTCAATGATATTAGAAAGTGTTGCAATAAATTCCTTTCTTTCTTTTTCTTTCTCTTCGAGGTGTCATGCTTATTTCTCTCCCATAATGAATTCTTGGGTATTCCATGACTCCATCTAGTATCGAGAAATGTCATAGCATTGTCTATTCTCATGTATTTTCTAATCCTTGTAATTATAGTTTATTATATTGAGATGGTGAGCATCTACCCTCCAGTGTAAAGAAAGTATAGCCAGGTGCGAAGAGACCCCATCTTCTTTCTCCATTCTTCCTATGGCTGACTGATAATGCATTTGATGCACTTCCATGACTTGAGACACTTCATGTGGATCTCGTTAGTTGCGTCTGGGTTAAAATATTCTATCACATTAGGGTCTGCAAGACTGTACTCATTAAAAGCATCCAAGAGTTCAGTGGTAGGGTCCTCTTCTATAATTATTTCTTCTTCCGTGACTTTTACCTCACCGAAATGGAGTTCCTCCCTAGTATCATTATCACCCATGATTTCAGCCTTCAGCTTATCGAGTACTTAGAAGGGGCCAGCACGAATAGTTTTCTCTATAGGAGTTGATGTAATCAATGTAAGGGCTCCATCAGATGTTCTAGACTCAATGGTATCTTGTGCCTCCAAACTCGTGATCACTGCATTGGGAATAAGTATCTTGTTTAACTGAATTTCCCAACAATAAATTAGAGCCAACGAAGATAAATAAATATGAGAGACAAGTGCGGAAGTATCTTGTGCATGCGTCATGGTGGGATCCGCCGTCATAGGAGATACCTCGACACTTGTTACCTTGATCACCAGCACCGGATCCTCCTGAATGAAGAGAGCGGTGGGAATCTCAGGGGCCACCGCTTCATCTATTCCTTCCAGCTCATCGCTGCCCACTCCAACTATAGCCGGTTCCCCACCTTGTTCTATTTTGAAGACATGTTCTCGAGGATTATCTCTTACCTCCATGGGCACATCTTCATCCCGTGTGGGGAAGGGATCCTAGGGGCTATCATCCATGCATTTCTAAATAGTATAGAATTAGGACAATAAGCCAATATTGTGAGAAGATAATGTCCAGTGGAGACAAGAGTTAAAATCATCTCAATTAGCTAAGCCAGTTCTGCATTGGAGCATACAATTTCACCACTCTCATGGGGGATTCGCTTGAAATAAGGTGTTACTAAAGGTCCTTCATCACCGTGACCTTCAACCACTTATTCTTCTTCTTATTATCCATCATCTTCTTCTTCATCTTCTTCTTCTTCATCTTCTTCCTCCTCGACATCTTCTTCCTCAGATGAAATATTTATTGGGTCATGTTCATTATTGAAGATCACTTTCACCAGGAGATATAGCTCTTAATACCGCCATGCCGGCATGTTTATATGTCAATGGATATCATTTATGTGTTCCAACGATGGATGTTTACCATATCTACCACCCGGATTCACCCTATGTCTTGAAAGTCATGCCCATTATGCACCAGCCTCCTACACAGCTCTTCGGTGGACATAGATTGTCGAAGAATCTTCCAAGAAGACCATAGAGATGGGAAGATAGCATCTGAAGTTGGATTCAGGATATGCTTGAGCTTCTTCCCATGAAGTTCCCTAGTTTTCCCATGAGCCCACCCATGGGACCACCCCTCTTTAGAAGGCGGTTGCACATTCTCACCTTGCGATGCTCATTCTAATGAAGTGCCAGCTCGTGCCATGAAATCCTCTTGGCTCGTTCTTCATCTCACCAATCCTATAGAACATGGTCTACCTACTCTCTCTTAGGGCTCCACTATAGTAGATTTAATTTTCTAGATATGTTTCTATAGAATTCCTCAGCGTACATCATTGTACCGTGTTCATCATACTCTATTGACATTCCATCACAAACATTAGTAGGGGGAGAGTGATGATTTCACCCATGCCAGTAGTCATTAAAAGAATCCACAATTGGTGGAGAATTTATGGATTTCTCTCCTTTCGAACATTTTTGTATAGTTTCTTGGTCATTTGTTGCATGCACCCAAAATTCCTGAAAAACCTGGTCAGCAAATATGGTTTGCAGAATATTTTTCCATCAATTCAGGCTACTAGCACACTGTCTTTAATGCTCTGCAGGTACTCCCTCTTCTCCAATGGTCCCCACCAATCATCTACCATATGACCAATGAGTGTCCAGAATGGGTGAAAGTCAAAATGGTTATGGATTCCAATCTTGAGCTTGATCCCTTCTTCTCTGAGAATCGGTGGGAGGATTCCAGCAATATTCAAGGGGGATGGCCACATACCATCACCTATAGGGAGAATGGAATTCTATAAGTGATACCCCCTGCAGTGGGCTGCGACAAATCCATGAAGGATCTAGAACATTCCACATATCCTTCTCGATGTACTTCCCCTAGTTATATTCCCTAGAATGTTGTTCATCCTAGCCAGTACATGCACCCCCAAATTTAACATTATTCTTCACCACCAAGATCTGAACTATTACTAGTGTTCCGGGGAAGACCCCCATCCTTGTGTCCCTCGCTGGAAATATCCACCCACTCAAGAAGGCAGAGAGGAACTCAAAAAATCGTACATTTGGGTACCAATATTCATTTAGGCCAAATCCCATGATCGAAACTCTCCTACCTCCAGGACTATCCAAAATGATCTCGCCTTTCCCCTTTCAGTTGTGTTCGGTCATTTCTTCCCTCATCCTGGCATCTTCACATCCTTTTCCTATGTTAGAAAAAGACTGAACCATCATGGATTAGATATTTCCTTCAGATTGTATTTTATTTTCATCTCATCCTTAACTAGATCCAACAGATTCCATATCTGGATGGGGGTGTGCATCCTATACCCCTAGACATTTTCTATTAGGAGGAAGTCGTCATATTGGTGACCCTCTAAGGGGATTCCCCCAATACAATGAATGTCCCACAGACTGATACCTACCTCCCCTTGGTGGAGGTGGAAGGTGTTGGGGTTGGGAGACAAATGACTGAATAGTTTTGGTACCAGGTCCTACTGCCGGTAGAAGTGAAATTAGGATCTCCAAATGGCTTCAAAAAGCCTCATAGACCATAGCTCTGGCCCAAACTCCTCCAATGATTGGCATACCCAGTACTTCCATGCCCATTCACTGGTGATGTTTCTCCTAGACCTGAATTACCATTCATTCCAACCCTTCATCTCATCTGTGACGCTGCTTCTGAATGTTCTTTAATAAATAGCGGGACATTCCTCAGGAACCAGATCACTCCCTACAATAGTTCTAGTCTTCAGATTCTGAACGTAGATGGATGTGTTCTATGTTTCCCTGGTAGGATTTTTATTGTTTGTGATGCTAAACTGTTGGATACTATCCTTACATGTCACCCATGACCATGGTGTATTAGTTTCAAAGCAATGCATCAACACCACCTCCAAAATGTTGAAGTTCTATATCGATTGGCTATCACTCAGGACATTATCTTTTTGATCTTGCGTAATCATTCCAAAATTCATTTGATTATTAGAAAAAACCCTCCTCAATTGAAGAATCTAGGGTTTTTGATTATCCGAGTCCTCATTCCAGCCGTAGTAGCCTCCCTCTCGGTGTCGGTCAGATGGGAAGCCATTTTTGTAATGTTTTCAGAAATCCAAAGGATTGTGCGTAAAAGAATGGAGAATTGGCATGCAAAATAGCTGGTGGCGTGTAAGAATGCCTCTAAACATAGGTTGCATGAAAAAATGGCTGATGGCGCGAAAGAGACTAGGGAACGCAAAAAACTCATAATTGGTCACGAGAACTTGCACAGAGATGGGGAGCTTTTTTGCACATGAGAGAAAAATCATGTCGTATGGAAAATTTAATGTGAGGACCAAAGGGGGAACACTCACCGTATTTATAGTTTCAAAGAGTACCTTTCGCAAGCACATAAGTTGTTTTCATGCAAAAACACCATTGTTTCATGCACCGACTGGGCGCTAATCTCTTTTTTGGAGTGACCCTCAGAATCTGACCTTCGGGTCCCCCTTCAGCTCTGATTCTGAGGTGGGGGAGATTTTTTTATGTCAAAATTTGGATAGGGCCATGAGTGGGCACTTTTAAATAAACTAAAGGCATATTGGGAATGAACAGAATATTCTGTAAAGCGAGAGGGAGTTGTGCGCATGAATGATTGTGTGTGATCAAGATGCCCTGCGACGCGTAAACCCCTGCACACCTAATGCTGCGTAAAATGGGGCTTCCACGGAAACCCGCCACAAGCTCTCCAAGGCATTAGAACACAAGAGTCCAGGTGGGCACACAAGATTCTTTACAGCGTGCAAACCCTTCTATGCCCAATGCGACTTCAAAGGGACCCTTTTGCAATGAAATTCTCAAAAACCAACTATCGAAAGGGTGAAAAGGAAGAGAGGCCAGAGCGCACAATTACCCTAGGCATGCAAACCCTTTCATGTCCAATGCGATGTCAAACAGTTGCTTACACGCAACCCCTCTTGCATGCTGCCACCGGGGTTTTCGGATACAAAATGACATGTACCCCCTCCCTTTGGGGACTGCGATAGAAAAAGAATCCACTCTATGCTGCGCAAAAGACACCTCTTTCATGACCGTGCAAAAAATAATATGGCCTCATGGTATTGGATCTTGTGTGATAGGTCCCCCAGGGGTCCTCCTTTGGGTGGCCCCTCTTGGGCTTGATCCTCATCTATTTACTTTTACCCCAAGGAATTTTCATGAAAAAGATCACTCTTGCGGTTATGTTCCCCCTGCATTAGACATGTTTAGCACACATCCTTCCAGTTTGCACGCAGCTGCTCCATCTTGCGCATAGCCTCTCATCTTGTGTGAGTCCTTCGTCATACGCTCCAAGTTGCGTCCTCACCCTAAGTCACCATGTTTGATCCCCTCTTATACGCAACACACCTGTGTCACACACATTTCTTTTGTACGACCTTCTAGTTTTTATGATTTCTTGCCAAGGTCCCTTGGTCGGTGCTTTACGTTTCATTTCTTAGCCTTATGCATCTTCTCATAATCATGCTAACGACTATTTTTTCTTCGCATAGCCACGCTAACAAGGGTTCCTTAGTTGATCAGTCCACAAAACCCCTTCATCACTGCATAGCTGATTACTTACCTTCCCCAAGGGTGGGTGGGTATCACTTATGTAAGTCCTATGGTTGCGGAGTAAACCCACCTCATCCGAGCTGGATGATGTTAAACTGCCCAGCACCATCATCTTCAACACATGACATTAAACTGTAGCCTCTCCCCATGGAATAGACGCAGGGAACCCTATATCATACATTCTCTACGATTGCTCACCTCTATAGGAGTAAGATCTTCCTCACATAGAATTAGATCCTTTTTTAATGGAGTGACGTCTATCCTCAGGGAATGTCAACCATCCTGGCGTAAGTCCATCGACTTTCTTGTCGGAGTTAGGACCCATGCTCTTCCTCTATTCTTACATGCCAAATACCAGAGGAGAGATGGTCACAGGGACTTTCATTACCCCATCCCTCTCCCTACAGTATTTCCATCCAAGAGTAAGTCCCAATCTCCATCACATGGGGCCACATACCATGCATAATCCCTTTTTTCTTCTTTGAGACGCTAACCACGTGTAATACACACTCCATTTCCCGTGGAAACACATTTTGTGACATGATCGTCAGGTCATTAATACCTCTTATTTCTCACACAGAACATGACACACATGGGCTTAGAGTTAAAATTTAACATGGAATCCATCCAGGGCCTCCATAGCATGTAATCCCCAAACCATCCAAAACTACATCGACTTTGATCCTTTTAACCTGGACATGGTACATAGGAAGCCTCCCTGAAGTTATAACCCAACACCTACTTTTCCAGACCCCTTCATGTCGGTTCACCGTCATCCCACATGATGTTAAACTATATCCCTCATCCCGAAAAATGTGGAATTTGATCCTTGTATCCGATACATGGTATATAGAAAGCCTCCCCGAGGTTCAATCCCAACACCTACTTGTCTCGACCCCTTCACATCGGTTCACCTTCGTCCTGCACGAAGTTAAACTGTAAGCCCCCTTTTCATCCCAGAAGACATTAAACTGTACCCATTAGAACTACATGGGATTTGATTCTTCTCTCATAGGAAAGATACGTTTGAATCCTCCCCGAGGTTTAATCTCAACCAGAAGTAATCCATTAAATCTCACAATCAGTGGTAAGCTGTTGGAAACTCAACCAACTATAAGATAATGTAGTCTGCAATTGATGGTAAGCCATTGTAGTACGCTTAATTGGGACATGCATATTTGGTCCACCCCCAGGCATAGACTAACTTGGGCTACTAACCACACATAAGCCCCGGTATGTCGTCAAGTCATTGTCCTATGCATACACCCTAATTTTATACCCACATCCTAAACTACGTAGACTTTGCTTCCCTGCCACAGGGATATGTAGGAAGCCTCCCTAAGGTTCAATCCCTTCACTCATGTCCCATCATGGTCTCTCCCTTGAGACTATGTGTTTTGGGAAGTACATTCCCTATCTCGGAGGTTCTACTTCCTTCCGGTCCCACCCATGTTCCCATTCTCACGGGTCACCTCTTTAGGTGTCCCATTTCCCCACCGAACTACGTGAACTTTGATTCCCTGCCGTAAGGATACGTAGGAGGTCTCGTCATGGCTCAAGTACAACATCATCTTCGTCCTCTCGATAGTTCCATCTCATCTTCCATCCACTAAACCATCCATATCCATACTGATTTTTACAAAGGCCACCACATCCTGGTGAGATCATGTCACCCACTTTCTCAAGGATCCTAGCAGCAATCATGTAACTAACCATGCATTATCCCCAACATCAGTGTTCTCTCCTAGGGTTGCACCCATATGATCCACTCTTATCAGTGTTATGATCAGTCACATCCATCTTCTCTAGACATTAAACTCATGGTATAACTTGTGTTAAACATGGGAAGATGAGGAAAACCTCAGAGACATGCCGGTGGCATAAAATTCCTCAAAGTCGATGTTGGAAGCCTCGGGCTTCCGCGCCCTCGAGATGCCCTATAATAAAAGGACGAAACCAGAAAAATCAGTGTTCCAGCATCCAGACATGCCAGCGATGTCCAATGTGACTACTCCCCTGATCGAAGGTTACTTCCTTGACCAAACCCCTTGGAATTTTCATTTAGAAGCAGCATAATTAATCTGAATCCATGAAGACATGGCATTGGGAAGAGTTTCATGAACAACATCTTATGTTTATGAGGGTGACCCGGACAAGGAAATGATTTTTGTGGAGGAATTCATGGAAGGAGGAGCTGGCATGCCATCATCCCATTTCGATCAAGGAGAAAACATCCTTGAATAAGCGATGGATGTTTCCCGCCTTTGGAATGTGGGAATGCGGGGCAACAGTTGCACGTCCTTGACAAACGGATGAACCCCCTGGAAAATGTGTCAAAAATAGGTGTGAAGATGGATTTTTCTATATTAGTTCATCATGAAAACATTCTTTTTTGGATAACCCCAATCATTTCAATTTTTCATATGATATTTTTTTTGTGGGAAGGATGTATAAACATGGAATTTTCGTAATCAATAAATAACAAAATTTTATTTTTTAACATCTCAATACCTATCTAGGGGTAAAAAGGTAACATCACCTTTGAAAATGGATTAATTATCATTCATTTACATTCCATTGTTCTCAAGGAATAATGTTCACCCCTAGGCCAAAAAGATGCACAATTTTGGGTAATGATGATCTTAAACGATAAAATATTAAGTAAAATAATTTATTTTCATCCCACATGAATTAAATAATGTAAAATAATTATTTTCATTAAAATAAAAACCTCAATTGTGAAATTAAATATCAAAATTGTTTCTAGAATTGGGATTACAGAGTATGAACATTACATATTCTGTTACTATCAGTTGTTCTTGGGAACAAACCTAATGATGAAAATTTTAACCAAAATAAAAAAACTAAGAAATTATCTCTTTAAACACTTTTCTTATATTCCTAATATATCATCCCATTAATTATATAATTATATACTGATATAGGGAGGTATATTAAGATATATATACCAATTTTCAGATCTAGGAAAACAACATGATCGAAGGATTTGGTCTTCCAGCAGAATTTATCATTGGAATAATCTACTACCTTTGACAAGGGGGAATTCTTCTCCAGTGATCAATTTGAACACAAGGCTATGTTTTATTAATTTTAATTCATCAATTTATTATAAATTTCTCATTAAAATTATTATTAGAAACCTTCATTATTCATGGTCAAATAGATGAATAATTTTTTTTATACAAACACCATTGAAAATATTGGATCTCATTCATAAATTTTTAATATATATACAATTGGGTTTCTAGGTTAGGGTAATCTCCACCCGAAAAAAATTCTTACTCGCTGCAGCTTTTTAGTGGTAGGTAAATTAAATTCGGTTTCTATTCTGCTCCCTCTGTATAACAATTATATTTCATCTTTGACATATATATATATATCTCTCTCAATCGACTATTCTTCTATGAAACATATAAATGGACCATCTAAAAATGTGATGGGAGTCAACCACATAGTGTAGGATAAAAGCGGCATCACAAATTGAGTAGTTAACTCAGAAGAATAGCTAAAAGTGGTCTAGTGGTGGTTGGTGTAATGGATTTGTGGTGTTATAGATCAGTGATAGGATGTAACATCATTCATCTTAGTGGGAGTTATGTCAATGAAAAATGTGGTAATGTGGGATGAATGTTGCATAGGATTCCAATAGTATTTACAATGTATCTTGGTTGGTGACCCTAAATGATAAAGATACCAACTTAATAGTGTCCATAGTAGTATGCAATGTGAAAATATAGGACTCCCAAAACTAATTGATCCCACTAATTATTGTAAAATTGCATGATATAATGACAAATTATAGGTTGGAATGATATTTTATAAGGTACAAGTTCACCAGCTAGGCAAACCTTGTGCATACCCTGACAATCATAAAGCAGTAAGGCATGCCCGAATGTTCGGTTGTGATGGAGGGGAACTGGTTCACGTACTAATGATATGACGTGAGGTTGGATCATTGAAAAACTCCATTTATTAATAGTAAAAAACATTTTAATTTCTTAATAAGAATCACTTGATATATTTTATAGAATTTTATTAATTATTAGAATATAAGTTAAATTTTTAGTCAAAAGGAATAGGCATTATTTTTAACAAAATTAGACTTTCATCTCTTATATGGTTTAATTTAGAATATTTACTTCATAATTATGGAATATAATATTTAAAAAATGAACCTTTTTTTATCAACATGCCAAAATTATATTATGATGTAATTTTTATAATTTTCAGAAAATATTCATTTCTCAATTAATAGTGAAAGAGTACAAATTTCTAGTAATAAATTATATTTCCATTTAGATTATTTACCCTGTGAAATTATATTTTGGATTAGTTTTAAAATATAATAAATTAAATTTGATTTAAAATAATCAAATTATGGTATTTTAAATACAATTTATACTTAAATTAGGTATAAAAAGATTATATAAATAAAAGGGTGTTTTTCTGAAAACCTGTTTTCCATCACATTTTGTTGGTAAAATTTTAAATTATATTCTTAAAAATACAATGTTTTTAATAATGATAAATTAATGATATATATCAAATTATAGGGTGAAAATTTGAAAAATAGCTCTTATTTGTTATTAAATATGATCTAATCTATTGTAATTTTTTTACCACAGTAAGGGTGTGTCCAGTAATTAAGGGGAAAAACTATATGATAAGGTATATAAATAACCCTAATATGTGAATTTATCATATTGTATAAGAAGTTTCTGGACATGTCCATTAAATTATACAAAATATGGAAAAAATTTCTTATATATCATTTGTTTGGAACTCTAATATATTTAAGTGAATATAAAGACAAAAAATGTAACACTTGCATTTAATTAATGTATTGTTATTAGAAAAAGGTTAACATGAGATATGTTCAGTTATAAAAAGTTTTTTGAAATATAATATATTATTTAATGGAAATTTTTTATAATTTTGTTTTAAAATACAATTAAAATAAATTATTGAGCAATGTTGACATCGTAATTATTCAATTAATAAGAAAATAAAATATGTAATTTAAAAATAGTAAAAAACTATAATTTGATGTAATTACTATGTTTCGTGTTTTTTATTTATATTAATCTCATATTATAGTGATGTTAATTCAATTTATTCTAGTTCCATTATTTTATTTTATTTATAAAAGTCAAATTAAATTAATACTTCTCAAACTTAAAATATTGAGAATATATAATTTATAATATGTCACTAAATGATTTAAAACTATTAAACATCCTATCATCAACTATGTGATTAGGTTAAGGTTTGAAATATTAATCATTGTTAGTTTAATGTAAATTTTTCCTTTTATAGTAAATATATTAACCTATGAATAGTAAAAACATTATTATCATGATAATAGTAAAAATGGGTTAATAATGGTATAAAAATACATATTAGGGTAAAAACCACATATAAACTTTTAAAACATTTATTTCAGGAGACATTTTTGAAAAATAGGTTTCATAGATTCTAATATATTACATTTTAACCTATTATTATGTCCAAAGTAATTTATATTAATTTAATATCTGATGAAATTACAAGATTGTCTATCCCAAGACATATAAAATGAATCATCTTACCATGTTTCATAGAAAATTAAAATCCCTTTAGGTTAGCCCATACCTACCCAAATAAATTCCTTACATCACTATCCATGTCATAAAAGCCCTTGTTGGATTAGAAAAACATCAGTGTAATTATATTTTTGTAAACCATATGGGGGTGTCCGAAGAAAGGGAAGATAAAGAACACATGTGATGATATATAATCGATGAAAGGGACATTCAATAAAAACATACTCATTTAATGTCACCATATCAAAATTTTAATTTACATTTTCCCCATTTTTAAAATTTTTTAGAGTATATTTACATAGGCATAAAATAATTATCAAGTAATATTTTGGTTTATTTTGACTTTATTTCAATTGTCTTCAAATTGGATATTTTACTTGTTTTTTGAGGAAATTTTGAACAAATAGATAATGGTAAAGTTCAATTTAAAAATATGTGGAATTAATATATTTTATAACTGAGAACCCCATTATTTTATCTTTCTATTCCCTTATAATAATTCATGATTTATTAAAAGTAAAATAATCAATCTATTTTTTTTACCTATTATGGTATTGAAAGTGGATTTTTTTAAAATAAAATGGTATTTTGATAACTGAATGTTTTTTGAATATGTTCTTAATAAATCTTTTAAATTGACCTAAAATGGAAATCTACAAGAATAAAAAAATTTATTCATGATATGGTACTTTAGCATTATTTATGTGAAATCTGTGATCCTGATACAACTTATATTATTCTTTGAGGCCCATTATCACTCATAATGAATGGGTGAGCCTGATATTGATTATATGGAGGGTGATAGAAAAAATAGTTCTTAAATAGCTTGGTAAATATTTATTATATTAATATATAAGGAGGGATTGTCCAGAGTGTTTCTATTTTGTATTTAACTGGGCTCAATTTATTTCTAAGACGGGTTATGAATATAATATCATTATTATTATAGAAAAGGTTTTTATTTTTTGGATATGGGGTTTATAGGTTTTCATTGAGAAAAAAGTGTGCGTTTTTTTCTCATGTGGGAATGATTTATTTTATTCTCTCAAATAAATTTTAGATAAAAGTAAAAATTTTCATGGTTATATGTTTTTCACTGAGATAACAAATTTACTTCATTTTATGAACTGTGTTGGGCCTTTTCTAATCATCACAATTTGAAAAAAAATTCAAAGGATTTATGGATGGGTATTGTAAAATAATATTTGATGTTTAGTATAATTAATATATTGAAGGAGAAGAAAATTTTTTATATATTAAAAGTATTATATTCTGAGGAAAATGGTTTCTAATAAGTATCTTCTACATTGTAATATATGGGTTTTTTATATAAGGGTAATGACATTTTTCTGAAACATTATTAACCTAAAAAGATCCAAATAGTTTATGAATGTTAATTGTTGACTTAAACTCAAAATTACAAGGTGATTGAATTTTGGTCCCTTAAAAATGGTATTAGAGGGATAGTTTAGATACAAGTACGGTTAGGATAATGTTAATAAACAACCATGGTACTATTCTACTTTTTGGTTATGTTAAAATGATATTTCATTTAGATATTACAATGTCTATTTATCTAAACTATTGTTTTTATAAATCATTTTCTACCATGGTAACATGGATGATGTAGTAGGAAGGAACCAAGTGAAAAATATCCTTCCAAATAAGCATCCAATAATGGATGTAGTTGGAAATAATAATTTTTTTACAGTAACAGATTATTTTTTGTAGGATATATATACTGGTTTTCTTCATGTTTCAGATAAAATAGATTTATAGTAGTTGAAAATACTGATAGTTAAGTACTCAATGAAATAAAAACCTCCAATGTCTAGTGTAACTTCTGATATAGTGGTATTCAAATGATTTATCAATGCACTAAAAAATATATTTATCTTCACGGGGTGTTCAAAAAACAAAATGGTACCAAATTCTATTTATCATTTTAAGGTGAAATTTGCTTCTATTTTTCATTAGTTGAGAAATAATAGATGAAATGTTGTTGATTCTATTGAATGGGAAACATTTAAGAATTCATTCCTTTATTAATATTCCCCTATGGATGATTGACTGAGGATAGAGAAAAAAATGTTTTAGTTTAAGAAAAATTTAGAAGACTTATCATATGCATATGATGATAATTTTACAAGATTGGCATGTTAATTAAATGAATTTAATGAGGAAATTAATAGTAAAACTAATCTATTTTAATCAAGAATGAAATAGTGGTTATAAAGAGCTTTGGTCACACAATAATTTAAAATATAGGAGAATATTTTTCATTCTGATGAATATGTTGACATAATGTATATCAACACTTATGATACTTTAGATGAAAGGAGAATTAAATGTTCAAGGTTGAAGGAAATAGAAAATCATCTAGATAATATGCATATAGGTGGGCCAACAATATTTTCTCAGTGTAGTAAAGAAAATTTCATAGAATTCCAGAACGGATCTAGGAAGTGTTACTAGTTTTGTATGTCTGGACACAATGATTGTGACTATAAAGAAAATATTCCAAAACAATCCATGTATGGGGTAACATATAGCCATCCAACACAGAGATATTCAATTTTCAATGAGTTGGAAAATTATTATATTGTATGTCCAAATTTTGTTTGTCAAGAAGGAAATCATCAACATTGAAAGAAAAAATGAGTATGCAAGGTATTATTTACTATTATAGGTCATGTTGGGGTATCTAATATGGTGTGACATGTTTGTTTTTGTTTATTCAAATTATTTTGATGCCTTGTATGACTATATATATATTAATACCATCATTATTATAAATTCATGACTAAAATGTGAATAACACAACAAAATACGATGGTGGAACATTTTTTTAAGTAGTCTATGGAAATATTAGAGAAATAATGAATAATAGGGACCTTATAATTATTATTAGTGGGTTGGTATTCCTTGGAAGAATTATTGCACCACCTATGATAGAGTTGGTTTTTATTTTGTGATTGAATTATACTTCATTTATCATGAAATGAAAAGTTTAAATGATAAAAATGTTATATTAAGTGATTTCATAACTTGGGTAACATACCAAGAAACTATTAAATTTATTTGAGATGGAATTAAAAGATAACTATATCATATTTTCGAAGAGATAGAAAACATTCATTATAATAGCATCCAAGTAGTAAATGAATTTGTGGATTTATTTATTGATTGTTTTCTAGTTTTATACCATATTGAGAGGTTGAATTTACTATTGACCTATGGAATGATGCTAAGACTATTTTAAAACCCCATAATTGAATGGCTCAATTAGAAATTTTGGAATTCAAAAACTTGTTAATAGAGGTTCTACATAATGTTTACATTAATACTAGAAACTCACTGTGGGGTGGTAATATTTTACTTATTAAAAGAAATGATTATTTGATGAATATATTTCATTGATTCTATAACTTTAACGACATCACTATTAAGATCATGTAACATTTTCCCCATAATTATGAATCATTTGATTAGATCAAAAGAGATAATTAATTCTCAAATATTTATCTCAAGATGGGTCACCATCTCCTGATGTTAAAGGAGGAATACCTATTAAATATTGTTTTTTAGACATGATATAGGAATTATGAGTTTGTAGTTATTCAAGTTGAGTTGAATAATTCACAATCTGTATTAATAGACCTTATAAATATACATTACCCAATGTTCTCAGTTAATTATTTGTTTCTTCTTATTTATGATATATTTGTATATTATAAATGTTCTGAGGTTAAAGAAAGGCACTAGTGAATTTATTGTAGACTATGCAAGAAACGAAATTATATGTAAAGTTTCATAGCTGTGAATTTTCGTCAAAAAAATTCTTTCATTGGGTATATTGTATTTAAATATAAGATACATGTAGACCCATATAAAATAAAAAAAATTAAATAATGGACATAACCACAAAAATGAAAAGCTAATAATAGTTTTCTTGGATTATTGGGAAACTATAGGCAAGTTGTAGAGAGTTTTTTTAGTTGTCAATCAAACTAACTCTGTAAAATCAAAAATATGTTTCATTCAACTAGATGAATTAATGTGATGATTTTTTTAGGAACTAAAAAATATATTGGTAAAATATCAAGTCCTGAAATAGAAATTATGCATGTAGGAACATCCAATATTTTATTTCTATTTTCAATACAACAATCTATATCCAAAATAGTCAAAAAAAAGTTCAGAATAATCATTTACAATTATTTGAAATGATAGTATTAGTTAATATGGGTATGATTATTGAATTTAATATTTGAAATGAATGTGTTGTCAGATAATTAACGAGGTTATGTGTTCCATGTAACTCCATGTTAAATAGATAATTATTGAGTGATGCTCATAGATCCTTATTTTCCATTCACATTAATATTTATAGGATGTATAGAGTCCTTCAAGAATATTACATATGGTGGGATAGAATGAAAAAAGACATGTTTTTGTTTCTCAGGAAATCATTGAAAATTCAACAGGTTAAAGTAGAATGATAATTACTAAAGGGTATTATTAGGACATTTCATGTATGAGAGTGGAAATGGAAAATTACATCTATAGATTTCATAGTGGGATTTAGGATGACTCATCATAGAAATAATGTGTCTAGGGTTATTGTTGATCAAATAACTAAATCATCACATTTCCTTCCAATTAGATATATAATTTCTTGATATCAACATCATAAAATATACATCAAATATATAGTCAACTTACATGCAGTTCCCCACTCAATTTTATCTAAACACTGTCTTAGGTTCAATTTTAATATTTGAAAGGGACCTTGTATATTGTTATGTTTTAACTTAAATTTCAATATATCAATTCATCCTCAATATGTTGGACATTTTTTGTGAATGTTTCAGACCATGGAATACATGAATTGTGATTTTTTAATGAGTTTCTAGGTATTTTGGTATCACCATGTTTTATTGGTTTTATTTTAATATAGAAACAATTTTCATTCAATTATACATATGGAATATGGAGGAATTATATGTAATGTTAGGTCATAATATAAAATATAGGTTTTAGGTAAGAGAAATATAATTTATGGGACTATATTTGGTAGAGAAAATGGTTGATAGGGTCAATATTGTTCAGAAACATATGTGGAAAACTCAAAGGGTGTATAAATGTTAAGTGAATAATTATAGGAAAGATCCTTCTTTTTATGTAGGTGATCATGTTTTCCTTCATATTTTTCTATGTAATTTTTTTTTGTTTTTTATGAAACAGGGGGAAGATAAGTCCACGGTTTATTGGCCCATATATGATCTTGGATAAATTTGTACTAGTTTCATATCGATTGTCTTTTCATTAATGTTTATCCTAGGTATACAACATTTTCCATGTTTCGGTGCTAAGAACATATATGATGGATTCATCTAATGTTTTCATTCCACAAGAAGATTAATTGGAAGAGAAATATTATTATGAGAAATAAACTATTTAGATTCAAGAAAATAACGAACATTTTTTTTTCAAATAATATAATATATTATGTTTAGTATTTTTGGAAAACCCATATGGTTGAAGATGAAATATGAGAGTCTAAAAATTATTTTAGAGAATGATATCCCCATTATATTTAGTAAGAGAATATTTTTTTAAACAATTTCATAAATGGGGGAAGAATGTAACAGAAAAATATTTATAGAAAAATTCATTTTAATTTCATAATTTAATTCATTATTATATTTTTTAGCCATATATCAATCATATGAATATTAAGTAATATATCAGTCCTAATGAAAATGAAATATTTCAATCCAAATTGGATTTTCAATCATTAAATAGATTTATTTAAAATAATGATTTCATTATTATAGAATTTTAATTTGGTAAAATTAATTTCAATTATTAGTTAAACATTTCAAGAATAACTTAGGAATAATTTTTTAGAATTCTTAGAGAATGAATATTTTTAAATGAATAATGAAAATATTGTTTTTCTTTGAGGATGTTATTTTAGTTTATATTATTTAAATTGTGAAATTCTAATTTAGATTATTTTTAAATATTTATTATTTTATATTTATTTGATATAATGAAATTATGGTTTCTCAAATGAATTCTCTAATACTGTTTAGTATAAAATTTTTTTTTTCTTCTAAAAGGGAACTTCTCAGAAAAATCTATTTTTATCATCTATTTTCTGTTTAATTTTAAATTAAATTATTCCACATTTATATTTATAATCATGAATAATTTATTAGATATCTTGAATCATGGGGTCAAATTTTGGTAAATAGGCCCCTTGTATTTTTATTCATTATCAATCATAATATTATGAAATTTTGTTACAATGATAAGGGTCAAGAAGGTAATTAATGGTTAAAGATAATTTAAAATGGAAAAAAGATACTCCTAACACATTTCATTTTCTTATTAGATGTGTGATTTTGGATATTACAATGAATTTATTATAAATATATCATCCTTATTGCATTTTTATGATCCCATGTTTTGAATATGATAGAGTTTGAAAATAATTTTAAATGTTTGCAAGTATTGAATGATCTGAATCATAATTTTAGCTTCAAAATGAAATTATGAGATTTTAAAATGTTGTAATTGTTTTTGAATATGTTTTTAAGCACTTATAATGGTATCTGGAGATCCATTTAGTTTCAGTAGAATCGGGCTTCGAAGGTCTTGTTTTTGGAAATCCAAAGTGAGGCACACTAAAAGTCAAATGATAGGGATAACCATGGACATAAGAATTTTAGTACATAGAGGGTTCTTTATAATTTTCCAATCTATGAACAAAAGGATACACCACCATGTATTAATTCTAAAATTAGTTACAAATTAGTGTTCACGTGCTGCATAGAAGTTTTTATACAATGTGCATATCCATATGAGGGGGTAAACCTTTTGGGATGTTTCCCCACATGAACAGTGTGTGGTTTTCCAGACTATATTCCTTGCCCTGAGAGAGGCATACCACCAAGGATAACTAGTTTTAATTATATGATCATGGTTTTACCATCCACATTTCCAAACCATGTGGCATATTAAAAGGGGTGAAATTACCCTTTTCCCCCCTTGACCTTGTGTTTTTTCATCCCTTTCCTCCCTCATTTATCCCACACACAGGAGGCTTCTCGAGCTCCCTCTACATGTCCTATATTTCCATTTTTCTACTCCTTATGAGATCATAATCACTCTTACAGATGGATTAGGATCACCCCTAGTGTGTCTAATGATTCTCTTTCTTCTTACCTAGTTTTCCACAATTTCATCAGATTATAAAACCATGAGATCTCTTTTACACCATTTTAGTGGATTTTACTCTTCTTCTAATTAGTCTCATTTCATTAAAATTAAAATATAAATATTTGATCTGTTAAGAATCTTAATATTGTTTTAGGTGTTTTATTGTATTTACCTTACTCTTTTTCATGTTTATAAAATACACAAATATGTTGAATGCCAGAAATTTGTTGCATCACCTTGTAAATTGAAATTTAACATGTAATTGATTATTCTAAGAATCACATTATCATTATGTGTCTAAAATTTCATTATTGGAGGATTTCAATCTTAACTTGAACCAACCATTGGGTGTTAATTTCATATTACTTAACCATTAATATTAAGATTCGACTTTAAACCACCCGTTGAGGTACATTGAATATTCATCTCCCATTAAGAAACACTAATAGGAATTCAATGAATAACAAGAGTCATGGATGTTTCCACTAAATAATAAGATAATTATTTACATTATTCTAGAATAATACATATAATTGAGATGAAAAATTTCAGTAAAATGAAATTTTAATGTTATGTATATACCCTATTGCTCATAATGTAATGAATGTAAAACTTTTCTCACCACGTATAATTAATTAATAGTGGCATGGACCTTCCAATGGACATCTTAGTTACCTATAAATTTAATCCATCTAATTTTATAGTTGAATTTTGATATGGAATACTTATTGACCAGGACTCTTTATTATTTATTTCTGATTTGGTATATGGAATTCTTACTAACATGGCCATCATGTTTTCATAAATTTCATATGGTTATATTAATTTTATTATTCCCAGAATGATAGTTTTGTTATTTTTTTATGAAATTAGTTTCATAGTATGATAGGTTAAATGAATTGTTTTGATCCATGAGTAATACTTGGGTTCCTTATTAAGAATCCATTTGACGATCACATAGTATAAATGAATTATGTGTTACTTGAGTGGTATGTGGGTTACTTACATGGAATTCCTTATACGAGCACATATGATATTTGAGATTATATACACCATGAGGGACACTCATGTTCATTATGTGGAATTCCTAGGATGGTCTAAGAGGATACCTGAATTACATTAATATAATTGAAATACCTGGGTTCCTTATATGGATTTCCATCAACATTATCATTGGATAAATTATCTACATTACTCCTTGGGTGATTTCTGGAACCACAGGTAGGAATACTATAGAATGGATCATATTAAAAAAGATAAATTAATACATATTAGGTAACTATATTAGGGACTTAAATGGTTTACCAAGGGTCCTATATGATATAATACATTAATGGACATAGATATGAACCCTACTTTGGATGTTTTAGCTACTACCTCAATTAAATTAAATTACTCTCCTGACTATATATAGACGCCTGAGTTATTACTTGAGTCATAACTGTTACTATATATATATATATCCTATTTTTTATATAATGCTTATATATATATACCTGATTATATTAATATTATACATATATACATTGTGAAACTATATCCGGGATATAATGACTTATGCTAAAGAAGCTATTTTCATCGATGTAGACTTTGAGGAACCTAGGTAAGACATATTTATAATCATTTTTTCGCTACCATACATGTTATACATGCACAATGTTTTATTTTATATTCAAGGCATAGATATAATTATACATAAATTTTGGTGGATTCAAATGTTTATCCCAAACCCTGTTTGGGACATCGTTTTGTACTCGAACATATCTTGTTATTTTATGTTTATGATCAAGTTTTCTACATGTTATTTTTTTATTAGACATGTATTATTAAGATCACAAGACTTAGTTAGAGCTCAATATTCTCATGAAGAACAAAGTTTATATTTTTTATATTGTGTTATCTTATTTTAGTTCCTTATAATGTATATTTCTTTTATATGGTAGCATTACATGGACATGCTTGGTTATATATTGGTGTTGACCATTTTATTCACTTATTTTTATTTAACACCTATTTTTCTCTTTTAATTTTTCTATAATTCATATTCTTTAATTTTTTTAGTTTTCTTATGGATGATCTACTACGATCATGAGGTTATTATATAACCAATATACCACCTATAGACACTCACTGTTATTCAAAATCCTCTCAAATATGAGGAGGTGCACTTGAGTATGTGTAACCGATCAGTCCAGGTCGCAATATTTTTTGCTCCTGGGTTGGGATGTTACAATGTTGTAAAAAATACTATTCCCTTTTATTAAATTTTTGTTCTAGTAGAAAGGAGACTAAGATTATTTTAACACATGGTACATATCTTTGTCTCGGATTGATCAACCAATTCATGGGGTAAATCCCATGTAACTCGGGATTGGACTATTGTTTGTGATGTTCATTATTATAGTTGATTATTATATCACCTTAAATTATTGATACACATTCCACAACATCTTAATTTATGAGATTTATGGTATTTTTCCTTTCAATAGTTTGGAAAGGATGTGTTGTTATATGAATCATTATAGGCCCATAGAGATTCACATTCCATATAAATGTCATACTATGTGTATTTCTTTGCATTGATTTATGATATGTGTCAAATTGTTCCTTCGAAGATTTAGAATCATGCATATCTGTATACCATGTTTTGGTGATTATTTAGCATTCTCTCTTATATACCATGATTCTTTAATTTTCTATTTATATGTTTTTACTAATTATGGATATCTGGAAACCTTATTCTTTATTATAATGATATATGACTTGTTATTAATGTGTATACATCATACTAAATGTTATTTTCTCATATATCATGATGGTGTAACATTAACTATAAAATCATGACATGTTTAGGACAAGTACCATTGGTTTCATGGGATAAATAATTAATTTTAGGTATTAAATAAGGTTCAATTGTTCAATTTGTAATAATTATGAGATTTCATAAATTTGAAATGGTGACCCATTTAATCAAACATTCTTAAATGGATCTGTTATATTTTATAATCAAATATAAAATCCTAGATAGAGTTCCCTGAATTCAAATTATAACATATAATGGAAATTAACATTCCATATTGGGAATCATAATTTATCTACCTGGACCTTGATTCTTATGTATGTATACTGAATTTCATTTCTTATTTGAAAATAGTTGATGAAAAATGATATAGTAATTTCAATTATAACGCTTGTACATGTGTGGATAGGGCAAGATGACCCGGAAGACTAAAACCTTAATTATATGAATAAACAGAAGTAAGAAAATAATTTTATGATACCTATAATCATCATGGACTAATGTTTTATTTATTTTTAACATAACAACTATTATTGGGCTGAACAAAAATTTTCCATGGTCGGGATGACAGGACCCTAGTAGGTCACCTTTATCTTTTATCCTTTAGTTCATGAATGTGTGTCTTTATACTCATTATATATTGAGTTTTTATTTAATGTGTCTATATCCAATTATATATGTTCTGTTTAAAATTAGGTGGAATCTTATTTAATTTATTAACTTTTTATAGATAATGGCCTTTAATCTGCCGATGAGTTGTATTATTATGTGGCATTGGTTAATAAAAATTCCAATTATTACCAAACATTTTTTTTCCTATATTGTTTATAATAGAAATTTTATTTAACTAAGAACAATTTTGAGAATCTATATATATGAAATAAATTGACAATTTGAGCATATAATATAAATAGCCTAATAATGATAGGATGTCACCTAAAAAAATAATTATTGAAAGGATTTTTTCTATAACATAAGTATATTTTGAGGTAGCATTATCGAAACAAAGTATGACGAATGTTTTCCTTCAAATTTTTATTTATGTTATTTAAAAGGATCCATCATAATGTTTAAAATAATATTTATCTGGTGTAACATCTTAAATAGAAAAAGTAGAGGAATTTATAGATTGATGCCCTGTATAATAAATATTATTATTGATTCCATGATGTTTCATTGTAATGGAATGTAATTATTTCTCATTGGATATTTCTTATATCTGGTGATCCTAAATAAATAGAGGTAGGTCATAGTGGATTTTTTTTATGCTAACATAAATGTTGATTACCTTATTGAAAGATATTTAAACCCATTATGGTAGCTCCCTTAGTTGTAAAAGAATCAATAGTCTTTATGAAATGTGTTAGAATTGAGGTTTTGTTTGTGTAGTTCTTTTCCTTAATTGGACTCTTAGTGTTGAAAATACACCCCCTGGTGGATGGATGGTCATATAATGAACGTGGTTTTTTATTGACGTGAAAATTGTTTAATTATTGGATTCAACGGGTTACACATGCCTAGGAAATGGTAGGGAACTTATTAGGTTGTGTGACCCTTCTTCTTCATTAGAAGTGAATGAATCAGGAGGTTGACAATCACATTAATATTCATATGGGACAAAACTACTAATGGATCAAGTCATTTTTATGGTACATCATATATGATTATCAATTGGGATAATTGGCATTGGGATATTATCAAATTACGTGTTTTTTTCTAGTGAAATACCAAGGTTGTGCACATTGATTCTTGAATGATGCATGATGTTTCTCAAATTCTATGACAAACCATATGGTTTTAGTGTAAATATTTAGAAACTTGAGATATTGCACTATATTATCAAGTCATATCTATAGTTGAGTGACATTTTCATTAGAAACAATTGAGTTGTCCAAATTCTTATGATGACTTTCCAAAGGATCAGTTTTTGTGATACTTATGATCATTATAGTTTTTTCTTAAATACCTAGTTAAAATGTTATTCATCAGCCTGGCTCGAGAGAATAATTCATAAAACATCAGTAAATATTATCTAGACCACTTTTAGAGTGAATTTTTCCCTCTCTTTACTTTTATCAATTTATAAATATATGTTGGTCACATCTGTAACCCTTATTCAGTGGTGGATGAATAATGTCCCATGGGATGAGTTCTCATTTTCAGTAAATGGTAAATTAGAAAATATTATGGTGTGGAGTCTCATTTAAATCATGTTTCACCATATTCATCCAAGTAGAGGGAGATCCACTGGATGTTCTATTCTAGAATGGTCAGAATACTTTTTGGAAACCAGTGAGGATGGTATGTTTGAGTTTTAGTAATTGAAAAAATAAATGAGAGAAGACATAATAATGAGTTAGGCTCATGATTTGACACTAAATTATAACACGAGGTCTCTGCAAAACCCATGAATATGACTCTTCTAATAGGTTCCATTGCATTTGTGGTAGAACAATGGAAATATGTTTAGTTTTGTATGTAACCTCTGAGGAAACCATGAGTCGGTGTTGGACTATGGTATGAGTTTTTGAAAAAATAGAAAACTACATTGGTAGGGAAAGAATCATGGTCATTTAATGATAATGTGACAGAAGGTTTAGTCATTAACTTTAAAATAAGTCATCCAAATATGGTTTGACTATACTAATTACCCTTGGATAGATATGGCTGGTCCTAAACAATGTTGGGAACTTTGTGTTGGATATGGTGGGGGTGTATTGATTTTTATGGTAATCATCAATAACATATAAGTTTGTTAATGAGTATTTGATGTTCATTCCCTTTATCTTGACAAAATCCATGTTATGCTAAGAGAGGAGAAGCTATAAACATAGCTAAATAAATAAATTGAATGATATGATGGATTAATAAATAGACATTACAGGATTTTCACTATGGTATTTTTGTTTATTATTGATGCA
Source organism: Viscum album (assembly GCA_963277665.1). Taxonomy (NCBI): domain Eukaryota; kingdom Viridiplantae; phylum Streptophyta; class Magnoliopsida; order Santalales; family Viscaceae; genus Viscum; species Viscum album. The sequence goes on from OY728140.1 coordinate 352,582,882, forward strand.
TGTTTTTTCATATGTAAAACTATATTTCAAATTAATGAAGGCCATGAATATACTCATGGATTATAGCTTACTCGTTGACTAGATCGCCAAACAATATATCACTTTTGGGCTCAAATGTTTTTACATATGTTGACATTCTGTGTAGTTAATGATGTATCACTAGTAAATGTTGTCATATAGACTATAATGGATGAGCTCTGAATACTCAAATAGTTTATTTTGAGGTTACCTCAGTCTGTTAGGATCAGTTTATATTTTTAGAGTGTTATGTTTGGGAGGTACTGGATGGGATAAAACCCAATATCATGTTGTGACACAATAATTAAAATGGTCAATATGGTCTCATACATCAATTTATTTATGTTAGAGGCTTTGATGAGAATACTCAAATAGATATTTAGATTATTTGTATTAAAGGGATTAAGAATCGTATTTGTGTGATTTGGATACTTATGTTGATGGAATTAAATGTTATAAAATAGTAGTATCCTTGTATGATTTTCTCCATATGGGCCGAGTGCGGTAAATGAGGTACCAAGTCTAACACATTGTCAAGATAAGGTGAGTATAGATAAAAGTTCGGATGATGCTCTTTATGGAAATTCCCACGTGTCTAGGATACATGAGTTCATTTAGGAATAAAATATTTTATTTAATTGGGAAATGTTATTTAAGAATCATCAGAATGATACATCTTGATATTTTTAGGAAAGTTTGATGGTGGGATGTATTGTAGTTCAGAATTTCCAATTAAATGTTGGTACCTATAGTGTGGACATACATATGTCAGATGATGAAAATGAAAATTATGTGATTATTTCTTGAGGTTGATGGGATTAGTTATGAACCATCTCATTGTTTCACCTTTGGTTTTAGGGGATCAGTCAATAAATAATTTCTTAAATTCCATGTGTTTCATAGTGACACTTGTAGGCACTTTGGGTTTTCCAAATGAAAAATGTCCATTTTAGATGAAATTTTGTTACTCAAGTAGCTCTGGTGAATTTTTTTCTTCCAAATATATTTTAAGGGATGAGGATTTTTATTTAGGGGAAATTATAAGATCATATTCATGTAACTATATGGAATTTCTAATGGACATTGAAATTTCACCTTTGGTTGATGATATGAATCATAATTTTGAGTTATAGAATGAAATTATGAGCTTCTGAACAAATAAAGGTGCTGTTTATAAATGGATTTTAAGGCACATGGTGTAGCATCCCCATCCTGGGAGCCACCTGAAGGGTTCCCTCGGCCATGTTGGCCACATAACCTCAAGAGAGACTCCCCGAATTCTAGAGGCTGCCGACAAGTAGCAATGACTTTTTTCATGACTGCGGGGGAGACTATACCCTCATAGGTTATAGGTATTATCACAGGGGAAGTAAATTGAAATTAGAAATAAATAGATGGTGAATATAAATGATTAAACTAAAACTGATGAAATATGTATAATCCAACTGAATAAGAATCAAGTGCATAAGCTCACAAAATAATGTCATGATATGATGTCTATATAAAATGAAACCATGGAAAACAGAAACCTGAGGACACTATCTTCTAAAAATGAATGACTCAAATTGAAACAACTAAATAATAAGTAAGAATATGTCCTATATCCCAGTATCCATCCTAAGCATCAAGAAACATTCATGCATCAGAAGCAGCACACTTCCCTTTGTCAATACCTGCAAGCATATAATCTACTTGGGTGTCCACAACACCCAAGAAGGGTGTGAGATAAAATCTCAGTAGGCCGACACCCACAGTGTCTAAACTATTCCATGTTGTTCAGTAATTAAATGTAGTGTTTCATTATACAATAAATGCAGACAATCAATTAAGCACATAAAAATAAAATAATTCAATCCGGGCTCCAAATTTCCCTTGTCCATAATCACCGGCTTCAGCCTAAAATGATAGTCTGATAGAAGTGCCTGCAATGAGAAGAATTCACATATTTATATATATAATCATGGGAATGAAATTTAAAACAAGGAAGAGGCATACCCCCAAGCTTGTGCTTTAACTAGGGGTCCAAATTATATGTCAACCATATGTTCTTCAATGTACCAGAATGGATCACAGCTCTCTTGGGACTCAAGTGGCATTAACATAAACCTTCAGTGCATCATTATTAATATGTTGAAGGTGAGAGTTGGAGTCTGAGCCTGTCTAGAAGGTATCTCTAATGAACATCCTTCAAATTACCCAATACCACTAATCTTTTGCAAGGATATATCTAGAAAGACCATGTATCGCTCGAGGCATGGATTATCATGATTCCATCCCAATATCACAATGAAAGGGGTTGAGTATCATCTGAGGCTTAGAGAATCCACATTTCCAATGGATCCGTCTTCTATGGGCACTTTTTGAACCGGTATCACTCATATGTATTTATAATTCTTAGGGAAGTCTCGGTCTCGAAAATCCTAAGACATTGCCCCCCTAGAGGAAATCAGTCAGTAATGGAGAGTCCATTTAAAACATTTAATACAGAACCCACATTTTCTCTCCACCCTAAATTTAATTAAAATTTCACAGAATAGGTATAACAGAGTTGCATTTATAATTGTAACTAAATGGTATAGGTAACTGTACCAAAACATGTATTTATTTAAACCGAGCAGTTATAATTAAAACAATTTATCATAAAAAAGCAATAAAAGCATACATATTAATTTATAAAGTAAAACATGATAATAATTCAACAACAAAGAATTTCAATAGGTAATATTTAACCAACATAACCAAATATCAATGTTCACAATTACCAAAAATAATTTATCTAATTAAAATACCACAAAAGTGATCACACAAGATGTGAAATTAATTAATTTAATTTATTCGAGGCTAACAAAAAATAGGCAAAAACCTTCGGCACACCCAAAGGGGTATCCCACGATGTTGAAATAATATAAAAGGGTTAAAATTTATCACACAAAGGTGTGACGGTTCTGCCAACAGTTTACTTAATTTAGAAATGGTAAAAATTAGACCTCATTGGTATGAAACAATGAGCGACACAATGTACGATTTAGATGATACAACGAAATGAAGGGAAAGAGAGATGAATCCCTGACTTATAAACATATAGGATCCTAAAATCTCAGGTGATCTTTGATTTATCCTAAAATAGATGAAAACATATGATTTTAGAAAAACCCCCAATTAGGGTGAATTACTTCCATGGAAGAGTGTGCGAACAAGACTCAACAAAAATCTATGATTATGAATGCGTATTATTAGCCTTATCGTAAGGCTTACAACTCTTCTAACGTAGAATAAACAAACATCGAATAGTGAAGAAGTGATCTTCCGAAGTGGAAGAAAGGTCATGCACCATTTATAGAGAGGAGGAGGCGTGGCGTGACGTGAGCTAGGGAGGAGAGGAAGAGAGGATAATAAAAAAAGTAAGAAAAGAAAGAAAAATAAAACATAGAAATTAAGAGAAAAAAATGATACAAAAAGGGAAAATAAAATAGAAAAAAAGGATAGAAAAAGAAATAAGTTCAAAATAATAAAGATGGTAATATCCAACATTATTTTTTTTTATTTTTTCTATAACCCCATTTCTATTTTATTTTTAAATTTCTTTTTATCCCTTGTTGATTTATTTTATATTTTATTTAAATCTATACTTAATTATTTTTAATACTTAATTTATTATTTTAATTCTAGAACTCACGCTAAAGAGAGATATTTCATTTTTCTTAAATCCAACGTAGTCATTTAAATGATTTAAATAGCTGTCTGGGACCTGCAGCAGGGTGCACAGATGTATGCCCTACGTCGCTTTAATGAATTAGAGAACAAAATTTAAATAGTTTGTACCATTGTTTATGTTATGATGTTACAATAACTAAAATTATTATTATTTAATATAACTCATCAATGGTGCCATTAATAATTTAAAAAGAAACAATTAACAAAGATACCCGTTATTAAATTAATATTGATTGTGTATTTTTTTATTGGAACAATTAATATTATCACCTTAATTAAACTGCCCAATTATTATTTACACCATGAAAAAATTTATTATTTGTGAATTTACATTGACAATTTTTATCATCAATGAAAATAATAATAATAATAATAATAATATTTTCATTATTTCTATCTGTACAACAAAAATATTTATAACTCCATTAATTTATCTTTGGGTGTGATATGACCAAACATCTGACGTTCGTAAAGGGTATACCCGACCTAGGGTAAACCCAGCGTTCAAACCCTAACAGTTATCTTAGATTTCTCATACGACACACCATTTATGAGAAAATAATTATTTATTATATAAAAAATAGAATAATAAATTAATTAGAAATAAAGAGGGTATTATCATTTGAGATGGTGACAAATACCTAATGTGCATCAAGGATATACCCAACTTAGGGTAATCCAGGAGTTCCAGACCTAACTGTGGTCTTAGATTTCTCATACGACACACCATTTGAGAGTTATTTTCTCAGAAAGAAAACACATATGAGTATGAATAAAAATAAACTAATATTTTTTATTCTAATAATGCTGAGATTCTATGGGACATATAATCCTATGGTGACTCATCGTCAAACTCTGAATATATTTCATATAATTTTCCAAAGTTTTAATAATGCTTTTACCCATCATTTATTTTTTTTCTATATTAATTTTAATCTAAATAATTTAATAAAATATATTTAGAAGACACATCAAAATGTCAATTATCAAAAATAAAAAGTTCTGATGCTCTGTTTTAAAACCAACCTACCCAGCTAAAAGAAAAAATTAATTTCATTCACTTTTTTGTTCGATTCGAAACCTGGAATGTCACAAACTACACACAATAGAACTTCTCAACCCTGAGAAGCATTTTAGAAAAATGTATCCTTCATTCGATCCACAATAATCATTATGTCTCCCAAAAAAATGTTGTGTTTCATCTCTAAACGCTCAACACACGTTCAAGCATTGGTTAGGAGAATGAAAAAACCAATAAGATCTGAGTCAACACTCATTTTCCAACTGAAATACCAAGACATTACATACACAAACTAATTTAGAGAGAGACATGACCACGTCATAATCTCATTAACATCAAGCCAAAGGTACTTCCCACCTTAGGTTTTAAAGTTGGAAAGAGGAAAATTCCGAGTCATGACACCTTTGAGAATCGGTATTTCCTACAAGGAACTCCCTTAAGAATTCTAGCGACAAATCTCACATTACATATAAAATAGATAAAATGGTCAATTAGCTTTGACCTAAAAGCCTATGTCAAGAAATATTTTCATGAAAATCCTCAGCCGATGCAAATCACACTTGTCTCACCTGAAGACGTGCCAGAAAAAAGTACTTAACTGACAACTTCGTTGAACAAGATAGAGAACTATTCAAGAAACTCTGGCCAACAATTTAATAAGATGATCAGCGTTGACAGCCAGAGTTTTATAAACTGAAATTTGGTTCCATCTTCAAAGGTATCATGCATTTACCATGAACACATCCATTGAAATTCATACCAAACTTCTGGTGACACTCCTTGATTTAGGCATCACCAAGCTAGATAAAAAATCTTGGGATACATTGGATTGACACGAAATGAGTATAAGGAACTAACCTAAGGTAGTTTATACACCATGTTTATGAGTCAGATGCTATTATAAGAACAAGATTCCAATATCAAAACATTGAACAAGCCTAGAGCGGCATCGTCCTGGTGGTCAAGTTAGAATATACAGCAGTTGTACAATATTTTGTCCAAAGAATTCCAACAAGAAAATTTAAGGGTCACTCAAGACTAACCAAAGCCTTGATAAAAACAATGTGTCAACCTGAAACATTGAAAAAACCACCCTAAACAATCCCAAAAACTATTAATTATTTAGCATGGGGTAAGATCTATGATCTACTAGTTCATCAAGGAAGAAAGGAAGATAAGGGACATGCTTTTCACTTATGAAATAGTAAACTAAGAGGATTTGGAGATTACCATAAGAAAAACGTTTAAACATTGTCATTAATGACCAACCAAACTGGATGGTGTGTCAGAACATCAGTGTCTCTAGAAGTCATCCCAATCTTTGGGATGAACTTGATTCCATTAACACAAAAGTCATTGTACTACAGAGATGACTCAAAAAGTATTTAACAGTGCAAGTCTTGAAGATTACACTGAACTCAAACTATTCATCACAACATCAAGTACTCGACAACACCGCATATGTGAACGTATACTACCCCTAGATTATACAGAAGAAATATTAATTTTAACCTAGATGACGATGTATCGAGTCATATATCGCTATGGAGAAGATAAATTTGAACGACCTATGAAGAAACTGACCTTTCTTAAGGCATGCCTAGCCTGAGGGAAATGAGCATTACCCAATGCTCAATCTCGAAATAAATGTCAAGCAAAACAAGACCACCCATCCAAACATGGGTTCCATTTTAGGAACGTGGATATGACTAGGGACAATGGAACATGAACAGTTTTGTTCCAAAGAAACTCAAGGAGAAACTCAGACTACCCTTATACTGGGGTCTTAAACAGAGGACACCGCGACAGGTTCCTTATCCAAGCCATCAATATTTTATCACATTTAATATTTAATCATCAAAAGATTTAATAAAATCAACTTGTACCATTTTCAAAACAAAACACAAGGTACATGATCTTAACCAATGCCTCAATGAAAAAATAGGCACGTTTTATGAAACTCCATTTTAAAACATTTTAATTTAATTTAAAACATGTACATAATTAGGAAATCTATCACATAAATTTATTTTTAAGAAGATAAGTAGAACTACAAGGGTCCACTAAACCGGCCTGGGTTTGTTAGAATGAAACCCAAAAAAATTGTTTTATTATTAAGAGTCACAACAGACATACCAAGTTATCTCATAAGGAACATACACCAACTAGACAACTTGGTCCTAGTTGTCCCTTTATGTAGTTAACCAATTCATTTAAAATTATAACATGATAAAACACCTATCAACCTAGATATATGGGTGGATATCAAACTATAAATTTAATACACACCTTATTGTTTCTGGAATTTGGATCCCATTCAAAGGAAACCAATAAAATTTTTCAAAGAAATTAATAACATATCTAACAAACTAGAAGGTCACTACAAGAATCTAATAGAGAGAGACAAGCTGTAATCATAGAAGAATAACATTTAAATCACAGAGACATACTAATAGGCATAAAAGTAGGATAAAAGGTAAACCTGGTATTAAACATGAAGCAAGGAAACAGGCTAGCATGATAAATATGTTACCGAAACATAGTATCTAAAAATGCATGATAATTAATTTCAAGACATGGCATATATTCAAGGAACACAATTTGAATTAATAAAAAACCTAATATGAAACTACATGACATGTAACTATACATGGTATATGAATTATTACGTTCCTATTATGATGCATACAATGATTCAACCATTCCTAAATAATCCAAGTGTAAAAAATAATAAATTCCGTAAATTAATAAGCAGCAGAAATTACGCCTATCACTCGAGGTGAAATCATATCAATTGTAACATCAAAATGCATGAACATCAATCCCAACCCAATCCACATGGTCATTTCTCATATGAGGGGTGATCAATCCCAGGCACAACTATTAACCGAGGATAGACACATTCCATGTCTCCTATATACCAAAGAGAAATAGTAAGAAAAAGGAAAATACCACCATTGATACCACTTTGTAGAATCCTTACCCGGATCAACGCTATGATAGTGGCCAGACCAGCGGGTAACATGACCTCAAGAGCATCTCCCCGAACGTTTGAGGATGCTGACTATCAGTGAGGACCTTTTCGTGTCTGTGGGGGAGACTATTTACTCTTAGGTAATAGGTATTATCATAGAAAAAGTGAACAACAATTAGAAACATGATCAAGACTCATTCTTCTACCCCAATATCCATCCTAAACAGAAAAATAATGTTCAAGCATTGGAAGCAGCGTGAATCCCTTTGTCAGTACCTAAAATCTTATAATCTACTCGGGTGTCAATGATGCCAGACCAGGGTGGTAGATAAAATCCTAGTAGTCCAACACACAAGGTGTCTAAAAATTTCCATTTCATGCACTAATTAAATGTAGTGTGTCATTATATAAGAAATTCATACATTCATTTAGGCACAAAAAATTAAAATATCTCATTCTAGGTTCTCAACGGCACCCGTCCCTAATCACCAACTTCAGCCTATTCCAGGAGTCTGCAAAAAGTACCAGTAATGATCAAGATGCACATATGTATATATATAAGCCTTGGAATGAAAGTTAAAACATGGAAGTGGCATACACCCAAGAATGTGATTTAACATGGGGTCTAAATCATGTGTCAACCACATGTGCTTCAACATACAAGAAAGGATCTCAACTCTCATAGGACTCAAAAAACATTAACATAAACCTTCAGTGCATCATTATTAATATGATCATGTTGAGAGTTAGAGGTTGAGCCCGTCCCGAAGGTATCACTATGGTACATCCTTCAAATTACCTAATTCCACTTATCCCGTCCGAGGAAATCACATGAAAGACTATATATCGCCCTGGTCATGGAATTACGATGTGTACGTCCCGATCTCTCAATGAAATGGGTTGAGTATCATCTAAGGCTTGGCGTAGCCACATTTCCAATAGATCCTTCCTCAATGGGCCCTTTTGTAACCGGTATCACTCATTAGTATTTAATTGATTAGGGAATTATTGGTCTGGTAAAGCCTAAGACATCGCCCCTCCCCCCCTGATGCATAGATGTAATCATTCAGGAACAGGGAGTCCATGTATGGACCTTAATAAAGAACCCATATTTTCTCCTCACCCTAATTCTAATTACAATTTCACAGAACATGTATCACAGAGTTGCATTTGTAATTGAAACTAAACAGTTTTGGTGACTCTACCACAAAAAATGATCATTTAAACAGATCAGCTATATTCAAAGTAATTTATCAGCAAAAGATATAAAAACGCACATGTTAATTTACAAAGAAAAAAAAAGATAATAATTGAACAAATAAGAAGTTCATTATTAAATAACTAACCAACATAACCAAAGATCATTTTTCACTATTACCCAAAATAATTTATATAATTAAAACTCAATAATAGAAATCAAGAAACATGTGAAATTAATTAATTTAATCAATTCAAGGCTAATAAAGAATAGGTGAAGAAAATAGTAACACACAAAGGGGTATCTAACAATGTAAAAATTATTTAAATGGGTTAAAATGTCTCACACAAAGGTGTGAAGGTTCAGCAAAATAGTTAACATAATTTAAAAAGGGAAAAAATTAGACCTCACCAGTAAGAACCAACGAGAGGCACAACATGCGATTTAAATAACACAATGAAATGAATGGAAAGAGAGTGAAAACCATAAATTATACTCGTAGAGGATCCAATGCTTCATGGTGATCTTTTATTTTTTCTAAAATAGAAGAAAATGCATGACATGAGAAAAACCCCAAAATAATGTAACATCATTCCATGATAGTCTACGCAAAGGATACTCTAAAAAACTCTACAATTCCAACTAAATATGATTAGCCTTACCATAAGGTTTACAACTCACCTGACTGTGAAGATGACGGAAGATGAACGGAGGAGGAGAGATCTTTCAATGTGGAATAATGGTGGTTCACCACATAGGTAGAGGGGGACGCATGGAATGAGATAGGGGTAGAGGAAGAGATGAGAAGAAAAAAAGAAATAAAAGAAATAAAGAAAAGGAAACGAAAAAAATATGAGAAAAATAAAGCAAAAGCAAAAGGGAAAATAAAATGAAAAATAAAATTAAATAAAAAGGAAGGAAAATGAAATAAAGTAAAAATTTTAAATATGGTAATCTCCCACTTTAATTATTTATACATTTTCTGAAACCCATTTCTATTTTATTTTTAAATTTCTTTTATCCCTTTTTTTTCTTTTAAATTTTCATTAAATCTCTTCTTATTTATTTTTAATCCTTATTAGTTATTTTAATCCTGAAAATCGCACTAAAGTGCAATATACCATTTTTCATAAATCCCATACAGTTATATAAATTATTTAAATAGCTTCATGGGACCCACATTAGGGTGTAGAGACGTGCACCCTGGTTCACATTAATGAATTAGACAACAAAATTTAAACAGTTTGTACCTTGCCTTTGTCAAAACGTCACAATAATTAAAATGTTTATTATTTGATATAACTCATCAATTACACCATTAATAATTTAAAATAAAAAATAATTAAAAATGGTTAATAAATTAATATTTATTTCATATTTTTATTTAATTGGAACAATTAATATTATCACCATTATTACATTTCCCATTTATTATTTACACCGCGACACAATTTATTATTTGTAAATGTACATTTTCAATTTTTTTCATCAACAAAAATAATAATATAAATAATAAAATTATTAATATTTTTTCTAACATAATAACAAAAATAATTATATCCGAATTAAATTATCTATGGGTGTGATATGACCAAACGCCAAATGCTCAAAAAATTTGTACTCTACCTAGGGTAAATCCGACATTCTAGACCTAACGGTGGTCTCATATTTCTAATATGATGCGCGATTTATGAGAAATAAATTATTTATTATATAATAAATGGATCAAAAAATTAATTAAAAATAAATAAGGTATTATCATGTGTGAGGGTTACAAACACCAGATGTGCATCAAGGTTATACCCTTCATAGTGTAAAACCAGTATTCTGGACCTAACAGTGGTCTTAGATTTCTCATATGACCCACCATTTTAGTGTTATTTCCTTTAAATAAAAGAAGACACACACAAGTATGGATAAAAATAAATTTTATATTTATATTTTATCAACACCGAGAGTCTACAGGTCTTGGAATCCCGTGCTGACTCATTGTCAAACTATGAAAATATTTTATAGAATATTCCAAATTTTTAATATGGCTTTTACATTTCACTAAATTTGTTTCATTTTTAAGTTTAATATACGTAATTCAATAAAATTTATTTGAATGATTGATCACAGTGTAAATTATCAGAAATAAAAACTTTTGATGCTTGTTTTTAAAACTGACATCCCTAGCTAATGGGAAAAATTAATTTCTTTCTCTTTTTCGTCTGGTTAAAAAAATGAAACATTGCAACCTTCACACCTTATAAATTCTCATCCCCATGAATCCTTCATTAAAAATGTAACCTTCATCTGATCCAAAAGGGCTGGGAATTCTCACAGAAAAATGTTGTGTTGCATCTCTAAATTCTCAACGCATGTTCAAGCATTGGTTTGGAAAACGACACCGAATCAATTAAGATCTGAGCCCATGATCATTTTCTAACTGAAACATAGAGATTGTACATACCCAAACTCATTTAGCTAGATACATGGAAATGTTGTTGCCTCATTAAATTCTAGCCAATGTTACATCCCACCATAGGTTTTAAAGTTAAAAAGAGGCAAATTCTGAGTCACAACACCTTCTAGCATTAGAAATTCTTACAAGGAACTCCCTCAAGAATTATAGCAATGCTTCTCACATGATTTATGAAATGGATAAAATGGTCCATTCCCAGTAACCTAAAATTCCAAGTCAAGCAATATTTTCATGGAAAGCCATGGCTATCCCAAACTACTTTCTTTTCACCTGACTACATGCCCGAAAAATTTCCTTCACTGCCCGCTTCATTGAACAAGAGAGATAACTAGTCAACCCACTTTGGCCGACCATTTAATAAGATTATTTTCTTAAACAACCAGAATTTTATGAACTGAACTGTGATTTATTCTTCATAGTTATCTCTAATTTCTAAAAACACGCCCATAGAAATTCATACATGATTTTTGGTGATGCTCCTTAATTTAGGCATTATCGAGCCCGATAAGAAGTCTAGGGTAACCTGGGATCGGCACGACGTGAGTATATATAACTTACCTATGTTAGTCCATAAACCATGTTTACGAGTGAGATGTTGGTATAAGGATAAGATGACCATACGAAAACACTGACTAATCCTAGATAGAAATCGTCCTAATGGTCTAGTTAAAGAAATAGTTGGTGTACAAGTGTTCAACTATATAATTCCTACACAAAAATTAGAGGGTCACGCAAGAATAATCAATAACTTGATAAGAATGACCTGTCAAGGCATAACACTGATAAAAACACCATAAATAAGCATAATGGAATGAGGATAATTTTGTCTTAGTGTATCAAGGATAAAGGGAAGATATGGGACATGATTGTCCTTAAAGGAAGATTACAATAAGAGGATTTAGAGATTACTGGAAAGAAAAGGATTAAACAATTAGCATGAAAGTCTAACCAAACTGGCTGGCATGTCAAAACACCTGGGTCTCTGGAAGTCATCCCAAGAATTGGGATGAACATGATTCCATTAACACAGAAGTCATTATACTAGAAAGATGACCTGAAAAGTGTCTAACAGTGAAAGACATGATGATTACACTGAACTCACTCGGTTCTTCACAATGTTAAGCACTCTAAGGAACCAAATACATGAACACATACTACCCTGAGGTGATATAGATGAAAGATGACTTTTAACTCAGATGACGATGCACCGAGTCATACATAACTGTGGATAAGAGATATTCAAACGACCTATGAAGCAACTGACCATTCTTAAGGCATGCCTAACCTGATGTAAATGAGCATTACTCGATGCTCAAGCCTGAATCAAAAGTCAAGGAAAACATGACCACGTATCCAAACAAGGGAGTCTTTTAATAAAGGGGGTTTGACTGGGAAAAAACATATTGAATGGTTCTGTTCCAAAGAAAGTGAAGGAGAAACTCGAACTATCCTTCTACTAGGGTCTTAAACAGAGAACCCTACAACAGGTTCCATATCCAAACTCTTTATATTTATCCACATCTAATCATTAATCACCTAAATATTTAATCAAAATATCAGGTTCTATTTTTGAAAACCAAACACAAGGTACTTGATCTTAACAAACGCCTTAAGGGAAAACATGAAGGTTTTGTAAAACTCAATTTTAGAACATTTTACATTAATTGAAATTCCATCATTAATTAGGAAATATTTCACATAAATTCCTTTTATGTAGATAAGGCAACAAATAAGGGTCCCACTAAGCCATCCTGGGTTCATTAGAATGAAACCCCAAAATAGTTGTTTAATTATTAAGAGACACAACACCCATACCGAGTTATCTCATAGGGAACATTCACCAACTAGCATAATTGGTCCACGTTGTGACTTTAGTTAGTTAACCAATTCATTTGAAATTATTACATGCTCAAACACATATCAGCCTAGATATATGGGTCGCTATCAACATATTAAGAGAATACACACCTTTTAATTTCTAGCATTTGTCTCCCATTCAAAGGGAACCCATAAATTTTAGCAAAGAAAGTAATTACATAACTAAAAAGATATCATGTCACTACAAGAAGATAACCAAGAGAGACATGTTTTAATCATATAATCATAAAATTTTAATCACAAAGACATGCTAACTAACACAGAAGTATGATATTAGGAAAAAATGGTATTAAACATGAAGCATGGAAACATGCTAGCATGCTAAATATATCACAAAAAAATAGTATCTGAAAATTCTTTCTAAATTATTACAAGCAATGGAATACATTCAAAGAACACAATTTGAATAAAAAGGCAACCTAAAATGAAACTACGTGGCATGGCGCTATGTATGGCATGTGATAACTATGTGTCTACTATGATACATGAAATGATTCATCCATTCCTAAATATTCCAAGGGTAAAATAAAATAAATTCCACAAATTCAAAAGAATCATAAATTACACCAATAAATGTAGGTTAAAGCATATCAATTGTAACTTTCAAAAGCATGAAAACAATCCCAACCCAGACCACTTGGTCATTTCCTATATGTGGGGTGATCGGTCCTAGGCACAACTATTAACCAAGCCCTGATACATTCCAATTCTGTTATCATAAAACCCATAAAAGTAACAAAATGGAAAATTCCTCATTCAATACCACTTTGTAGCGTCTCAAACTAGATCACATATAAGGCAGTGGGCTGACCGGTGGGTTACATGACCTCATGCGCATCTCCTCAAATGCCAGAGGCTGCCAACTAGTAGCGAGAGCATTATTAATGTATGTAGGGGACACTATTCCCTCATAGGAAATATGTATTATCACATTGAATGTAAATAAAGATTATCAATAAATAGAGGAAAAATATAAATGAATAAACTGTAAAAGAAGCAATATGAATAATGCAACTGAATAAGAATCAAGTGCAGAAGCTCACAAAATAATGTCATGCTATGATGTTTGTCTAAAATGAAAGCATGGAAAATAAAAACCCAAGTATACTCTCAAATAAAAAGTAAAAAGACAAAGTGAAACAACTGCATCATGAATCAAGACTTTGTCCTCTTCCCTAGTCTCCATCCTATACACCAAGAAACATTCAGGCATCGAAAGCAGTACACTTACCATTATCAGTGCCTACAAGAATATAATCTAATGGGGTGTCAATGACGCCTGATATGGGTGTGAGATAAAAATTAGTAGGCTAGCACCATAAGTGTCTAAACCATTCTATTTCATGAAGTAATTATTTGTTGGGTTTAATTATGTATTAAATAATAACGATCAATTAAGCAAATCAATATAAAATAACTCTGTTTGGATTCCCAATGACACCTATTCCTAATCACCTCCTTCGACCTAATCCATGATTCTGAATAAAGTACATGTAATCATCAGGATGCACATAAGTATATATATAAGCCTAGGAATGTAAGGTAAAACAAGGAAGAGTCATACCCCATTCTTGTGCTTTAACTTGGGGTCTAACTTATGTGACAACCATGTGTGCTTCAACAAACCAGAAATGATCACAACTCTCCTCAGACTCAAGCGGAATTAACATAAACTTTTACTAAATCATAATTAATATGTTCATGTTGATATTTGGAGTCTGAACCCATCCAGAAGGTATAACTATTGTACATCCTTCAGATTAATCAATACCACTAATCCCATCCAAGACAATCTATCAAAAGACCAAGTATCGCCCGGGGAATGGATTTACCATGAGTCTGGCACAATCTCACAGTGAAAGGGATCGAGTATTATCTCAGACATGGTGTAGCCATATTTCCAATGAATACATCCTAAAAGGGCCCTTTTGAAACCAGTATAAATCATCAGTATTTAGAATGTATGGGGAAGTCTCAGTCTGGAAAAGCCTAAGACACCCCTGACACATAGAGGTAATCAGTCAGGAATAGAGAGACTATGATTGGCCCTTAATACGGTACCCACATTCTCTCCTCACACTGAATTTAATTAAAATATTAAAGAACATGTATCATAGAGATAGATTTATAATTGAAACTAAACAGTATAGTTAACTCTACCAAAAAAATGATAATTAAAACTGAGCAGTTATAGCTAAATAATTTTACCAGCAAAAGAAATAAAAACGAACATATTAATTTATAAAGGCACAAAAAGATAATAACTAAATAAATAAGAAGTTAATTAGTAAATAATTAACCAAAAAAATAATTTTCATTGTTCATAATTACCAAAAATAATTTAGTTAATTAAAACTCAACAAAAGAGATCACAAAACATGTACAATTAATTAATTTAATTAACTTGAGGATAACAGAAAATATGCGAAGAATTTCGACACACCAAAATGGGTATCCAATGATGTTTCAATAATTTAAATGGGTTAGAATGTCTCACACAAAGGTGAAAAGTTTCAACAATGACGTTTACTTAATTTGGAAAGGTTAAAAATTAGACCTCGATAGTATGCACCAAGGAGGGGCACAATGTGAAATTTAAATGAAACAATGAAATGAAGGGAAATAGAGTAGACTCCATAAATTATACTCATAGAGAATCCTATGCTTCATAGTGATATTTGATTTGTCTTAAAAATGAAGAAAACAAATGAGTTTAGAGAAAATCCAAAATAGGGTAAAATCCTTCCACAATAGACTGCGCAAAGGATAGTCAACGAAACTCTACGATTCCAACCTCCTTTTATTAGAATTACTGTATGGTGTATAGGGAACCCCTGATATAGAAGAATAAGAACAAAAAATGAAGGATAAATGATCATCTGAATTAGAAGAGAGGTGGTGCGCTACAGAGGGAGAGGGGGAGGCACGTCATGAGAGAGAGAAGAGAGGAAGATAAGAGAAGAAAAAGAGTAAAAAAAGAAATAAAAAAAGAAAAAGAGAAAAATTAAAGAAAATAAAAAAGGGAAAATAAAATGAAAAATATAATATAAAAAAAGGATGGAAAAAGAAATAGGGTACTAAAAATAAATATGGTAATCTACCACTTTAATTATTTCTACTTTTTTGTAACCCCCTTTCTATTTTATTTTTAAATTTTATTTTATCCCTTCTTTCTTTATTATAAATTTTATTTATATGTCTTATTAATTCTTTTTAATACATAATTAACTATTTTAATCCCAAACATAGTGCTAAACCATGATTTATCATTTTTCATAATGCAGTCATTTAAATTATTTAAATAGATTCCTGAGACCCGCAGTGGGGAGCACAGACACACATCCTAGATAGCTTTTAAGAATTCGACAAAAAAATTTATATATTACATATACTGGTTTATGTCGAGATGTTACAGTAATTAAAATTATTATTATTTAATATAAATAATTAAAGACACCACTAATTATTTAAAAACAACAACCATTAAAAAATGATAATGGTTATTAAATTAATACCGATTGCACATTTTTATTTAATTGGAAAAATTAATGTTATCACCTTTATTACATTTCCCAGTTATTATTTACATCATTACACAATTTACTAGTTGTGAAAGTACATTTCTATTTTTTATTGTCAACGAAATAATAATATTAATAATAAAATTATTATTATTATTTCAAACTGTCCAACAAAATATTTATAACCCGATTAAATTATTTTCATATGAGATATGGCTAAATATAGTACACTTTCAAAGGTTATATCATATAAAAGATAAACTTGACATTCAGGATCTAACGGTGTTCTCAGATATTTCATACCCCACACCTTTTATTCAAAAAAATTATTTATTATATAAAAAATGGAACAATAAATTAATTAAAAAAGAAATGGTATTATCATGTGAGAGGTTGCCAAACACCTGATGCACATCAAGGATATACCCTAGCTAGGTTAAATCTAATGTTCTGGACCTAATGGGGGTCTTAGATTTCTCAAAATATATACTGTTTGAGAGTTATGTCTTTTTAAAAAAACACACATGAGTATGAATAGAAATAAATTTAATATTTTTATTATATCAGTGCTAAGAGTCAACGGGTCTCAAACTCCCATGGTGAATCATCATAAAAATCTAAAAATATATCATAGAATATTCCATAGTTTTAACATATATTTTACCCTTCATTTATTTTGATTATATTTTTATTTTAATCTAATTAATTTAATAAAATTTATTTATAAGTCACATTGTGGTGTAAATTATCAGAAATAAAATGTTCTGATGCTCGGTTTTAAAAACTACATTCCCATCTAATAGAAAAAATTAATTTCTTTTTCTTTTTCATTTGGTTCAAAACACAGAATATTACACATGGGGTGTCTCAGGAGTTCCATTGAGATTTGAGAGTGTTATGCATTGAAGGGTGTGTTTTTTGAAATCTATCTAGAGGCATTTGGTAAGAGAACTATTAGTGTTAATCATGAACCACAATAGTATGGTTCAAAGAGGGTATTACACTATTTTAAAACCCCTAAACATGAGTAAATATAGATATACAATAAGAAAAAAATAAACTTCATAGGATTGTTGAAGGGATACACAATAGTTTTCAACCCATTTCCTAGTTTTGCAAGGGGTGGCCGTTTTGGGATGTAGCTCTACATGGGATGTACAGGGTTTATCAAACCATGCTCCTATACATTTGAGTGGAATGTGACCATGTACAATTCGATGATATATTTTGTCATCAGATTTCCAAACAATTTGAAAAAACTATAAACCACATTTAATGGGTAGAAATTACCCTTTTACCCTCTCCTCCTCTAATGATCTTTGACCATTTCTCCCTATTTTCTCACATAAGCATAATGCAGTTTGACATCACTCTCATAATCCTAGGATTATAAGGTCCTCCTCTTCTCGTTCTCAGAATCACTCACTATTATTTGCATTGAATACCTCTTGGTAATTCTAACGATTCTCTTTATTTTTTCACAGCATTATATATTTCTGTATCAAATTCTAAATCCATATGATCTATTTTATAATAAATTTCTAGGGGTGTATTTCTATTCTTTCGGTTACTCTCCTTTTATATAAAATTGAATTCCGATGGTATATTATTATAGCATCATAAGCTTTATGTAGGTGTTCTATTGGTTTTCCTTTTTAATCTAGCATGTTTATAAATTACTTCATTATGTTTCTCATTATACTTTCCCAAAATCACCTCATAAATGTAGAATTTAACAAGTTAATTATTATCCCTAGATTCATATTTCTTTATTGTATTTAAAATTTATCCTATATAAGATGAATACAATAACTCAAACCACCATTTAGGGTGTTTCATTCATCTTCATTGACCTTTACACTTATGCTTGGAATTTAAATCACCCCTTAAGGTGCATTGACTATCTCACTCCAAGAATTAAATTCTATTTGGAATCAAATGAAGATTAATTGGTTTAAATTTTTCCTACATATATTAGGTGAATGATTTTTATTATCCTAAAACAATCCATGTGGATGATATTAACAATTATAATAGAACGAAAAGTTAAAAGAAAGGGTATATACTTGGAATGTATCAAGAAATGAAGGTAAAACATGATTCACCTCTCATGATAACATTATAATGGAATGTACCATTCCATGGAATTCATGATTAAATTTAAATGGAATGACCCATATTTTATACTTGAGATTCAATATGTAATTATTATAGACGTAGACTCTAAAATATTCATACGTTATTTGAGATATGAGATGATTACTAGCATGAAAATTTTCATTTTATTAAATTTATTATGGTTTGATGAATTGTAATAATCATAAAGTGATACATGGATTATTTTTAACATATATTATAGATGACATATTGAGATAAATGCATTATAATAATCTTTGAGCAATACTTGGGTACCTTGTATATAATTCTTTAGATGCCCACATATGATGGATAAATTATTTGTTCCTTGAGTGATAATAGGGTTCCTTAAGAATAATTCCTTGGATATTCCCATAGACTGGTAGAGATTATATGTACCATGATAGATCCTTGAGTTCATATTTATAAATTCCATTTATGGGATTAGAGGTCATATGCACTACATTAATCCATGGGAGAAACATTTTTTTATTGATACAAAATTCATTATTTGGGAACCTTGCCTAAATGATATAAATTTATTCTTGACAAATACCTAGAATCCAATGAAAGAATACCATGAATGGCCATATAGAATAAATGAAAAGTTATGACATGCTTGTATACTATCACATATATTTTATGTGTTTACCCATGGTCCTATGCACTATCATACATTCATGACCATGGATACGACCCCTGGATGGGATGTTTTGGATGGGTCAATAATTATTTTAAATGAAACTTATGATTATTAATGGACACGATAGTTACACGTCATGCACTAAATATTATTACATATCTATATATATGTCTATATATATTATTATGTATATGGATAATATATATATATACACACAAATGTGTATATTAATATTTTAACTATAAACATAGTGAACCTTCAGTATGGATATATCGTCTTAGGATGAAGAATTTATTTTCAACAAAGTCTCCTTTGAGGAACCTGAGTCCAATTTGATTATAATCATTTGATCACCACTTTACTTGTTTTAACTACACACTGTTGAATTTTATATTCACGGAAATGATAAAATTTAACTTTACTGGTGTTGGCCTACAGATTTTATATCTCACATTGTTTGGGCATTAGTTTTGTACCAGAATATATTTTATGGTTGTTAGTTTAGGATCATTTTAATAAAATGATATTTTAAATGGAAATACTGTTGTCAATACCATTAAAGATAGTCTACATTAATCTTAATAAAGAACAAGTCATTATTATTTAAATTTGATAGTTATCACCTACACATTGAAATAATGGAAGTGAATAAGATTAATTAAATTATAAAAAAATATTTTCTACAAGTTTAAAAAATGAATTCATTTGTTACCAATTTATTGGATATGGAAATAAAAACCAATTGAATATAAAGGATGTGTTTTTATTAAAAAAATTATTTTGTATGACCATAAGGATATTTTATCGTCATAAATTACACTAAAAACTATAAGATTAAAATACTAATGATATTTATATTTCTTTATACAATAAAGTATTTTAAAATTTATCCAATACATTTAATAGGATTATGATTACAATAAATTCAATTTTGAACATAAAAAAGCTATATTTTTCTAAAATAAAATCATGTATACTTTTGATGGAACACCTATTTTAAATATTATTTATATCAAGATAAAAAAAATTATTTGAAAAAATAAACCTATTTATTTAGTTTGGAATATAAATATCATATTTGGGTGAATTATTGTTTCATTTTTTGAATAATACAGAAAAATACTTCATCTTAATAGAAAAGTAGTTTTTCATCTAAATAAATTATGTTGTTAAATTATATATTAAATTTATTTTAAAGTATAATTATATTACCTATTAGTATAAAAAGAAAATTTAGGTCATTGGAATCAATTTTTCATTGATATTTTATTTAATAACATTTCAATGTTTTGACCATTTCACATTAAAAATTCATTTTCCATTGTGTCTATGAGATTAATTTTAAAATTACCATTTCCAAAAATATTAATTTAATTTAATAAAATGGATTCCATATTTGGAATAATATGGTCCAAATTTGTTTTTAATTTAAAATTAAATTTTTATGTATAAAAATGTTACTGTGGGACAAAATTTATTTACCACAATATAGGTAAAATAGCAATAATCGTTAATGTTTAAAGGTAAATGATTGACATACCTAAAAATTACAACAGTTTATTGTTTGATGAGGTATTTCCTTACCCTAACTATCCACTACATAATTTATTAAAAATATTATTCCTGAAAATCATTTCCACCTCAAGGTGCAAGGCTTTAAATATAAAATAATTATTATTTTAATCACGTAAGCCAACCAATACTCAAGTATAAATACCACCTCTCACCACTCAATTTTGTCTCAACAATATTTAATATACTAATATATCTCACCAAAAATATCCCCCATAGTCTCCACACTTTTTAGTACTTAAGGTATCACCAGAAGACACAATCCAAGTTCTTCAAGGGTCTCTCATGGAGGTGATATTCAGGAGGTAATTTTCTTAATGTACCTCTCTTTATTTATTACCTTCTGGTATTTGCTCACCAAATCTATCATCAATGATGAAATAAAAATTCCATAATCATGTACATATTTGAATATATTTTTCTCTAATTGAATATCTTATTTTCATCCCTTTTATTACATCCTCTTATTCAATCAAACAAAACTAATGTCTAAATTATGCCGGTAAATCGCCTTTATGAGTAATGAATTTTTTTATTTTCCATACTTCATTTATGATTGTTCATAAAACAATTCTCCAGGTTAAATAATATTTTAATACATATATGATATATTATTTAATTTTCCTTGATTAATATATAGACAAAATATTAAAAAATGAAACTAGTTTGTGATGTTTGGAAAACTAGGAAAAAAACTAAACATTTATACTTATCATTTTTCCTAATGAATCATTCTCATGTAAGAAATAAAAAAGATATATGGTAAAATTAGTAACTATGTAATATCATTAATAATATTTTATTTATCTTCAGTATTTTTGTCCCATTTTACATGAGCAACCATAATTATATAGAAATGAACTGATCATGAAACCATGAAACAAACACACCCAGAACCACTAAAATAATGAAATATTATTAATGAATGGGTATAAGATGTTATAAAATCATAAAATACGATATTATAAATATGAATATAGTTCTTTAATGAGATAATAACAATCTATGAACTAATATACTAGATATTCGAACACTTTTTATGGAATTTTAATGTTATGTATGAGGATTTTTTTAAACCAATTTCCATTCTTTGGGTTAAACTTATAATTAACTATAATTTATTACTAGTATAATATGTAATATTACTTACGAATATAATATATTGTATTTCCACCTGTTTTATGAGGATTTACAATGTATATATTTGATTTATTGATTTTATTAATTACCACATAAATATATGATATTTATAAGGGTTTTTATTTTAAAAATTATGTTTTTGAAGTTACCCTTAAAACATTATTTTTCTTCCATGTCATGTTTTCAAAATTATTTCCAAAAATTAATTGTTATATTTAAATATGACTTTTAAAATTCATTTATACTAAATTTAACTTATTTTTTTAATAAAAATTAATTAATTTTATTTGTTGTTTCCTAAAAAAAGTTTTTTGTGACTTTTTCAATAAAAATACTATATAATGTTTTTTCAAATATGTTATGAGAGTTTTTACCATCATCATGACACATTAATATTTATTATATTACATTAAAATTTTACAATAATATTATAACAAAATATATTTTTTATTATGATTATGAGGTCATGTTGAAAATGAAAGTGATTTCACATATGAAATGTTATCATACCCAAAAATGTTTCTTTTATGCAACCTTTATGGGTTATTCTTATGTTATTTTTCTTGGGAATTTTTCACAATGAAATTTAATTATGTGACAAACTTAGGTTATATAAGCTCATCATATCTCTCAAATTTTTTTGGGTGATAGGATGTTGTTAACCAATTGGGATTTCCAATGAGATTTTAGGAATTATATTGCGGCGATTATTCCTACTGTAACTAAGATGAAATATCCCTTTATATTAGAGATAGAAACAATGTTTATATTAATCATATGTAAAATTATACCCCAATTAACATACTTATATTATTGATTCTTTATAATTATTTTTTGATGATATGTGATTGATTTTCCTAAGTATCTAATGATATTTTTGAAACAAGGATTCCATTATCTGAATAAAAATTTATTCTTTATGAAAATGTTTTTATAAATTTCTACTAGAAAATTGATATAATTTATTTTATGTCCCTTAGAGATATTTTTTTCTCATACTATGATTTTAAATGTTTTTCATTGGGTAAGGAATGAGTAGTGATGTGATTTTAGATACATGAAAATTATGAAGATTTTCATGAAAAGAAAACATATTTTATTTTAAAGGGGTTTACTTTTTTTGATATGTGGTATAATTATACCCTTTTAATGTATGAGGTTTCATGATAAGAGTTTTTCATAATTATATAAAACTCTGAAGATAAAATATATCTGGTAGAAGAAAAGTGATATTTTTTTAAAATAGCTATATTATGTATTAATAAAAGGTTGGGTCTTTATAGTTGGTATCAGAGAAGCATGTAGACACATTTTTAGATAAGGATGTATCCATTAAGGGGTTTCATGAAATTTATATAAATCATCAAGAGTTTTACTATTTAAGGTTTATTATAAGTTTATATTCTGATATACCCCTTAATTTATCTAATTTGAGGAGTTTCAAGGATATTAATAATAGTTTTGGAGACATGATTTATAATGTTATGTTGATTTAGTTATAAAGAATTTGATGGTTAAGGTAATGAAGAATTTATATGGGAATAATATTGAAATGGACTATTTTCATTTTATCTTTTAATTATTCAATTCAGGTTTTAATGGTGTTATTTTCAATAGATTAAGGACCATTTATCAAGATTGAAAAAAAGTTATATTTTAAAACCTTACTGTCGATTGAGGATGACTTGAGTATCATTGTTATTGAAAAATAATGATCAAATTATTTGGACATACTATAGAGTATTCCAATCATATAAAATAAACTATTTGAGTTATCTAATACATTTTATTTTCCCCTAAAATAAATTATGGCCCATTATATAATTTTTATATTATTTCAAAATATCATCTTTACCAACTCTCTTAAAAAGGGTTGTTCCTAAAAGTATTGACCAATGTATTTTTGGAGGTTGGGAATCATTTCATAAGATAAAGGGAATATCAAATAAATTTTTATGTCTAGATTTAAGGTATGAAATATTTTTTATATTTTAATAAAGAATCGTTTTTTATTTTATATTGATGAATCGTAATGGTATATTTAATATAATTGATTATAAGAATAAAGTACGACGTATTACGACAATAATGAATGGTTAATGGTTTAAGAAGGAATATTAATATCGGATATGTTTACATATTGAGTTTTAAAATTTTCAGTTGTATATTACAGATAATATTAGAATCACATAATAATTAATGATTTTTCTATAGCAGGTTTTGTTTTATAAATTTATGAATCATATGTTAGATAGAATAGACTCCTTTGAAAATTTATAACTATAAGGTAAATATTAAGCCTAATTTTATTATCTGAAAAATATTATTTTTTTAATAATTCCTTTAAATTTGGTGCAAATATATTTAAAATAATTGGGTGTATTTTTTGGTTTATATGACCTTTGAATTTGAGGTAATTATAGTTTCAAACTTTTTGGGATGAAAAATGAATGGTATGAGATAACCATTGAGGTCAATATAAATAATGGTTTTATTTTTGGATTTTATTGAAATTTATATAATATTATAAAGATTATATGAATATATTATTACGAAAATGTAAACCCATAGGATTGGTGGAAACCTGTCACGTTTGACAAGTCCTTATAGATGTAAACCACAACTAAAGGGTGACTTGGGTGCATCGTCTACCACTGGACTTTGTAATGTCCTGGTTAATATGATTTTCATTCATTAAAATAATTTATGTATAATATTTAAGTTCATTTTTGAAATTTATTTTTGTTATATTAATAACCATGGATTTAGGATATGATTCGGGGATTCAATAATTACTTTTTTAGAGGATTTTACTATATTCAGAACCATATATGATTATAGTAAGTATAATAATATTGGACTATATCTAAGAAATAACAGGTGATTTATATTTTGTAATCATATATGATTTATGGTGATTGAGGTTATTTATGGAAATAGTTATCATATCCTAGAGATTATATAATTCTCGTGATTTTGTTTTTTATATGAGAATTTTGGGGTGATTAATATTTTTTTAATATTAATTTTATCGTGGAAGACTAGAATAAAATCCTTCTAATTTATTGGATTCAATTTTAAGTGGTGATTGTTTTTTAATTTTAATTATACTTATTTGTTGGACGATCTATATTGAAATTTGGGTTCTTACTATTGAATATTAGATATTAATGTATTTTTTATCATATAAATGTATATATTTTTTTGAAAATTAGTTTATCATATGATATCCTTTTAGGTTAATTATTAAATATATGAGGAATAAGTTGTTAAAATATTTTGTATTTTTTGATTCATAGAAGATGATTATGATGATTTAGGTATGGAAAATCATTTTAAATACTCATTATTTTTAGAAATGATTTGATTATGATGGAAAATTATCACCTGATGAATTCATTATTTTCATGTTACTATGTTTACTTAAATTTACAGAATAGGTATTAAGAAAATTCCTTAAATATTATTATTGTATAATCTGATTGCAATACATACCATGAAATTCATATCATTTTAGTCCATTCGAAATTTATGGTTTTGTGGTTGTTATAATTCTCAAGACCATGTTCTCTATCAATCTCTACCATTATTTGACTATTATATTTTCAGTTCCATGTCACTGATTTCCTACATTAAATCGTAGTATGTGTTATCAAAGACTATCATACATTTCTATCTCTCTTTATAAAAGGAGAATTTGTTTACATTTATTGTGATATAGGATTTCAACAAAGGTATTTTGAAAATTCAAACCCCTAGTTTTTTATATTTAGATTAATAATTGTGAGGAAAAAACTTTATTAATGGGGGAGAATGTAAAACCCTGATAATAATAAACGGAAACCCTGTGCTCAATATCATACATGATATAGAACATAATTCTTAAACTAATGACCAAACATTATTATTTAAATTTCAGAGTTATCACAAAGACATTGGAATGAAGGGAATGAATGAGAATAAATAAATTCTGAAAATATATTTTACACATGTTTGTAAAATTAGTTCATTGTTTATCAATTAGTTATAGATGAAAATAACAAACTACTGAATATAAATGATGTGTTAAAAAACACTTTTAGGCCCATAATGATATTTTATCTTAATAAAAAAATTAATCACTATTAGTGAAATATATTAACAAAATATATATGTTTCATATAATATAAATTTTTTTATATTCATTAAATAAACATGATAGGATTTAGATAGTAATAAAATAAATTGTGACCATAAAAATCCATATTAAAAAAAAAAACAATGTTGTCATCTTTTGATGGCCCGCGAATTTTAAATCAATATTTTGGAAGTATTATAAATTTAATTTTAGAAAATAAAATTCAGTTTTGAAATTGTAATATTGAAATTTACATATGGTGATTTTTTGTTACTTTTCTAAGAATCTTCATTTTCATGATGAATTGTTAAGAATACTACATTTTAATTGAAACATGATTTTTATCTCAATAATTTATATAGATAAATTATGATTTAATTTTTATTGATTTATTATTAGATTAATAATATAAATATATATCCAATTTATATAATTTGAATCAATTCATCATTGAAATTTTATATATATAAATTTCAATGTTTTGAAATTTTCACTATTGAACCCCATGTTTTTATTATGTCTTATGATTAATTTTAAATATATTATTTTAACATATATGAATTTAATTTTATAAATTGATTGAATATATTGAATTAAAATTATGAAATTATTATTTATGTTCAATTTAATTTTTATGTATAAAAAGGTTACCGTGGTAAAAAAATTATTTGTCAGAGTATAAATAAAACAGTGACAATGGTTAATGTTAAAAGTTAAAAGCTTAAAATACTTATAATTATAAATTTTAATGGTTGGGTGTGGTATTTATATACCATAACTAGAAAAGAAGTCATTAATTAAAAACATTACTTTTTAAAATTTATTCCACTGCAATGTGGTTGTTTTTAATATAAAACAATCATTATTTTAATCACTTAAAACCCATGTATCCTCAATTATAAATAACCCCTCACTAAACCATTTCGATTCAAAATACTTGAATATACTAAAATATATTCCCAAAACACTCCTACTCACTCTCCATGCATCGTTATTCTACACGTCTCACTTAAATTCAAAATTTAATGCCCTCAAGGGTCTCTCAAGGTGGTGATATTCAAGAGGTAATTTTCCCAAATTACATCACTTAATTTATATTGTTATTCTATTTTCTACCAACCTCATTCATCCATAAGAAATAATAATTAAATAATCATGTAGATACATCATAAATTTTATTATAATGTGATATATTATATCTTTACCTTTTATTACATCCTCTAATTCAAAGAATCAAAACTATTGTCATGATTGTGATGGTTAATCGCTTCCATGAAAAATGATTATTTTTATTTTCCATGACTATATTCATGACGACTCATAAAATAGTTATTCTAGTTAAATAATATTTTAGAAAATATATTATAACATGTTTCATGTTTTGGATCTAATATACACACATAATATTAAATAATACAAAACTAGTTTGTGATGTTAGGAAAAACAACCAAAATAAACTAAACATTTATCATTAATGTTTTATCTGATTAATCAACATCATGAAATAAATAAAAATTATTTAAGTGACCATTAATACATATGGGAATAATTAATAGTATTTCATTCCAATTATGGAGTTTTAATCTCATTTTACATGAACATACTTAATCATACCCAAAAGAACTGATCATGAAGACATTAAACAAACAAACTCAAAACCATAAAAACAATAAAATATTATTAATAAATGGGTCCTAATATGTTATAAAATAAAAAATTAAGTAATTATAAATAGGAATATATATGAATAATTTTTTAATAACATTATTTAAACCATTATACATGAGGTTTTAACTCGTTTGAAGGAAGTCAAACATGAGGAAAGGGTATTTCTTACCCCAATTTCTATTTTTTGTATTAAAATTAAATTTCTTCATTATGTCCAACTAAGATTATATGTGAAAATTATTTTGAATATATTCTATTTTATTTAAATTTTTATTAAGTTTATTTACATTTGAAATTCGTTATTTATAATATTGTAAATTCCCACTTCAACAATATGTTATTTGTATGGTATTCTCTTTTAAAAATTATCATTTTAAATATACCTTTTAAACTCTTTTTTTCTTCCATGCCCATGATTTGTAAATTTTTTCCAAAAATTATTTTCTACTATTATCTAATGATTTTTTAATGTTATTTATACTCATGTATAACCTTTTTTATAGTTTTTTAATGAGTTTTTTCAATTTCTAAAAAAGGACATCTGTGACTTTTCTAGAAAAAATATGGAAGGAATTATTCATTCATCTTAGAAGGAATGAGTGGTTTATCACATGATCATGTATCATTATGGTATTTAATATTACATTAATATTTATCAATTTTTTCAAATAATATTTTGTCATTTATGAGTTCATTGATTTGTGAAAAATATACAGTTATTTCAAAGTGGAAAATTAATTTTCCTAAATAATGTTTTTTTATGAGTGCATTATGTGTTATTATTATGTTATGTTTAGTGGGAGGTGTTTATGAGAGTGTTTGGTTCCATGATAAACTGAAGGTGGGTGAGACCATTATGGATATCTATTATATTGGGAAATGGGGTGGATTTAGCTAGTTTGGTTTCCCATATAAGATTCTAGGAATAATGTTTGGGTGGTTATTCCAAATGCAATGATGATGGTTACTCACCTTGTCGTTGAGAGAGATAAACAATTAATTGTGATATGGAAAATGATGTTCCTTGTTACATACATATATCTTTTATTCATTCTAATTATTTTTTCATCATAATAGATTTATTTTTAAATCTAAAGGCAATGATATTTTGGAAAAGAGGATTCCCTTTTCTATATAAAAATGGGTGTTTTTATAAAATGTTTTTAAAAATTTCAAATTGAAATTTTTTCCCATATTCTATGTCCCTTAAGGATATTTTTTTTATCATCCCATGTTTTTAAATGTTCATATGTGTGTAAATTATGAGTAGGTATGAGGATGATGTGTAGATAAAAATTATGAATACTTTCATGAAAAAAACATGTTTTATTTTAAATGGGTTTTTTATAGATATTGATTTAAGTGTCCCCTTTTAATGTATGGGTAAACATTGTAAGAGTTTTTCCTAATCATATAAAACTCTAAACCTAAATGATATTGGGGAAAATCAATTTGATTTAA
Source organism: Viscum album (assembly GCA_963277665.1). Classification (NCBI taxonomy): domain Eukaryota; kingdom Viridiplantae; phylum Streptophyta; class Magnoliopsida; order Santalales; family Viscaceae; genus Viscum; species Viscum album. The sequence goes on from OY728140.1 coordinate 352,612,410, forward strand.
TGTTTTAAAATAACTATGATATATATTAGTGAAGGGTGGGTCATCACAATAATGGTGTATTGTTTTTCTATTATTCATAGATATTAGATCATAGGATTATAAGACTGACGTAGAGGTCAGGAATCTCATGGAGATGACCAGTGTTATTTTTTTATTATCATTTTTAATTTCTTTTTATGATGGCTAATTATGTCTACTTCTTGTATATTATAGCATCACATGGACAATAATTGTTTAATATTATCATTGGCTATTTTATTCACTTATGACTTTTACTAGTCGTTCTTTTCTTCATATTTTTCTATTATTAATTTTATTATATTTTTTCTTTATTTTACATACTATTGTGATGCTCTGACCATGAGGGTATAGGCTCACCATTGTACCACCTATATAGCATCATTGCTCATCGGTATCCTCTTGTGTATGGTGAGGCACACATGAAGCCAATATACCAACCATATGGGGAAACGTTTTAGTGGATCCTTGGTATGGATTTTAAATATTTCATTGATTTTTACATTCATATTATTTAAGTGAATATATTGGAAAAAATACCATACTCTTTCCTTAAATATATATAATATTTTTTTCATTGGAAAAAAACCATGAATATTTTTATCTGTAATGAGTTATTTAAATGATTAATGAAATTTTTTAATATGGTGAATTATTTAGAATTTCATTATGAATAAATAATTACTATATAGTCTTACACAACTATTATAGTGTAATTATTCAAATAATAAAAAAATGTAATAAACTATATTTTATATATTTAAATTAGTAATATTGGAATATATTATTTTGTTACCAGATTTTCATCGATAAAAATGACATATTATAAAGTATTTAAAGTACTATATAAAAATTCTATTATTTTTTTATAGTTTTAAAAGTCAAATTAAATTAATAGTTCCCAAATTGACATTATTTATATTTTATAAAAAATAAAATTTTATTATATGATTTCCAATTCAAAAAAATTAAGTATTCATCCTTGTGATTAGATTAAGGCTTAAATTGTCACCCATGTTCAATTTTAGGACCTGTTATCTTTTAATTGTTACTATATTTACCACTAAAGAGTAAAAACCTTATTATTATAGAAATTGAAAAAAAAAGTGATAACATAGGTTAAAAGAAAAAATATGGGTAAAAACCATTTCAAACATGAATTATTATTTGGGATGAGACTATTTCAACTCATCCTCACCTTATATTTGTATCTTATCAATTTACAGTCATTTTAACATGAAAATTAATTTATATTTTTTAATATCTTAAGAGGTTCTAAGAGTGTCCCTCCACACTATTATAAAATGTCACCTCCTCTATTCTTTTATTCACACTTAGAACAAAAATTTTCTTAACCAATACATGACCAAATAACTTAATTAAACCCCTCCTAGTTTCCTAGTGGAATTTATTTGATAATAAAATCCACAAAGAGATGATTTTAGGGTGAACATTAAGAGGTATTATGATGATGAAGATGATAAATAATATTAGTGACGAGTCATATCATGTTTAGAGACATTATTTTTTAAAAACTCATTTTTAAAAATATATCTTCCCAAAATATTATCTCCCATGATTATAATTGTTAAATTATTTTATTAATGTATTTATATAGATATATAATAATTATAAAGGTCGTTTTATGTCAATTTTTACTTTCCTTTATAAATTTTCAAATAGAATATTTTATGTGTTATATAATGAACATTTTGAAAAAAAATATAATTGAAATGATCTATTTTAATATAAATTAAATTATTTTAATTTTCCATTTCCATAAAAATATTTAATTTCTTTATTTTCTAAATTATTTCAAGTTTTATACAATCAAAAACAATATTTACCTTTTCATTTGTATGTTTTTTAATAAAAATCAATTTTTAATGGAAAATTACATTTCGATATACGAGAAATTTTCAACATGGTTAAAAAAGATTTTATCAGTATTTTTAGGATAAAAAGGCTCATGAATAAATTTTTTTACATGATATGGTATTTTGGAAATATATTTCTGAAATGGGTGTTACTAACAGAACATATATAATGGATCAATCCCTATTATAGAACCTGATGAACGGGAGAGCCTGATATATCTTATTCGACATCTTGATACCTATTATATCCCAAGATTAATGGGTATGAAAAATATAGATTATCTAAAGTGTGATCCAATTTTTTATTATCTAATTCATTGGGTAATTTTTTTGTACTAATTGGTAATATAGAAGGATTTTTTAGAGGATTTCACCATTGAATTTACATAGGATCTTGTTGTTTCGGAAACAAGTTATGAATATTATTTCTCTAAGACTCATGTGTGGGTTATTATATTATTCTAATGGGTTATAAAGTTATAATTTTATAAAAACATGTGTATGTTTACAATGTGGAAGTAATTTATTTCATTCACACAAAGAACGTTTATATAATGGAAATCATTTATTATGTTTTCATGTTTTCACTGAACTAATGGATTTCATTATTTTAATGTTCCTTTGTGATTTTTTATGCTCGTACAATGTTTTGAAAAAAAGTGACCTGGTTAATGTATTTTAAAGTTATAAGAATATGTCTAGTTGAATGTTGTAAATATTTTTCATAAAAAGAAAACATGGTTTCTATTAAAAGTGATATTTTTTTGAAGAAATTGATACTTATTATAGTTGTAAACTATATAATATATGGGTTATTAGTGTATGATTTATGAACTAATTATATGAAATAATAAACCTAAAAATAGCCTAAAAATGTATGAAATTTAACTGATGATTAAAAATCATGATCCTATAATTATTTATGTCTATTTCCATATAATGGTGGTTGAATGAATGTATTTAGAGAAATTCACACATGATTTTTGACATGTTATTTATTCTAAATGAATGACTGAAAATTATTTCCCATCAACATCACAACAGATGGAAATCATAAGACCTACCGCAATGCCCACTGTTTCTATAGAGGGGTGTTTCTCATTATGTTCCTTTGAATTTAATGATTCAGTAAAATAAATTTCCAACCATGATTAAATTTACATTTATATTGAAATAGAATGGTTAGAGTATCCATATGATGTATTTTGATTTGTGATCTAGGAATATTTTTGATTTTTTCACTCTAGGATTGATCATGGGATTCTTTCCTGACTCTTAGATCATTCTCATCCTCGAAATAAAGCTTGTATAAAACCTTATATATATGAGTCACACAATCCCCTATCAGTATCATTATATATATGGTTGGTACTGCCTAACCTATATAAATTATTTTGGGGAACCTCTACCACACCATATAGGAAGGGTCAATATATTTGAAATACATAGGGTGCGGGATCCTATCTCTACAGGTCGATTTATAGGTAGAATTAATATCCCCCATATATAAGGACCATGTAATTATATAACAACGGAGTCATTATTACCTTGTTCTAAGAGATCAATAATGGAATTGTATCTTATATTGGGATAAATAATTTCAGTAATGATTCTTATAATTTAGAAAGAAATGTATACCCCACTTCGCCTTCAATGAGGTGATGAGATTTTACTCATATTGTCATAGTTATAGTTCTGGCAGTGAGTACTACGATGACTGAATTATTTTTTTAGATAGGGTATGGGTCCCCCTTAGGTTTTCATCAAAAGATATTCAATAATTAAAAAAATTTAGTAGTTTTATTTCATGAAAATACTTGTACTCGATTTTTTGAATAGTTGGTACTCTTATTTGGTTTCTAATAGAGGTGTTGAAGAGAGTTTGATAAGATTTGATGCCTCAAAAATACTGTCTCCACAAGAACCCCATGGTCACCTTCAATATATAATGTGTAATTTTTATATCCTCTTTATAATTTTTGGTATATTTTATTCAACCATTTCACTTAGTTTCTCATAGGTTGTACGTTTAATGATTATAGATAAGTTGAATAATACTTCTCTTCATCCATGATATTTATAGTGATAGATTTTATCTGTATATCTTCTTATTTTTTTTCAAGTAACACTATCATACCAAGATATTTATCATGAATTCCTAAAATTTATTTCCTTTATTTTTGTAGGTCATCATAAAAGGTATGTATAGTCTCACCATAGCACGAGCTTTGTTCCCATGTATATTTTTTCAATGCAATCAATGCAAACTTCATTGGTGATCATGGTGGATGTATACTAGGTGTTACTTGTTTTGAGACAACACCTAGTAATTCATGAAAACATATATTGGAGTGTGGGGGTTCTTGATTTTTTAGGGGACCATTGTGGTCAGAGATAGATATATGATTAAAAAAATAATGAAGGATCTTTCTAAATTCTTTCTTCTATTAAATTCAATGTCATGTCCATTACATAATTTATTTGGAATTTTTATATTTGATACAGTTCCTCTATTTTCTATCTAATGAATATGGGAAATGATTTTTTGTTATATATATATAGTTCTTATAAATATTATTATATAGTGAAGATATATTTATTTTTCTTTTTTATATTAGTTATGGCCTCACATACACTTTGATTTTCCATCTCTATAAAAGTTAATAATATTTTCCACACTGGAGGAGGGATTGGGGTGGTAAAATCAACTTAATATCACCATAGTTGGGGACATTATGAGTTGATTCATCTCATCTACATTAATATCATTATACAAATAATAATTATTTTTTATTTATCTTCATTTTATTTCTATCATTCCATAATGCCTGGAAACACTTGGTCTGTTAAAATATTAATTTATAGTAGAATCATATTCTAAATAAAAACAATAATAACTACTAATATAATTTAATTAATATTTATATACATTATTAGATGAATCCATTCTCATTGTAGTTTCATCTCTTAAATAGGATTCCTTAGTGGAACAACATCTAAATTTTAAGGATTATTTCTTCTTTTCATTGGGCCTTTTATCTTTTATCTCATTCATAATATTTTAGTTGACTTGATTGATATTACATTCCATTATACAATAATATAAAGTCATATTTAAATTATCATTATAGAAAATAATAACTCACTTGTTCCTTTTGTGTTCATCTATTAAATAATGAAATCTAAACCTTCTAGAAAACCCATTCATGTTTTTCTTTCACTCACTAACTCATTTTACTAGGTGTAAAACATAATCTCATTTTATTTCATTAATATCATAATAAGTAGAGTAACAAGTTACATTTATACATGATTTAAATGAAACACTATTCTTCTGTGTAGTACCTTAATAATAAATATTATTTCCCTCTAGTTTATATTTTAATATAGAACCATTAATTTAATAAATTGTGTACTTTTTGATGTTTTTATTTTCATCAAGGGAAACTTTCTTCACATTGAATTTCTTTTCAATTGATCATTGTACATGTTGATCTATATTACTATTTTACCATGAATCAAAAATCACAATCATTACATTTATAATAAATAAGAATATATGGAACATCTTATTAATAATTTATAAATCTCCCATCATTTTATCTTGAAATTCAACTTATAAAATTCCATGTTTATTTAAATTTAGCTTGTCTTTACTATACTGTGTCACTTACTAAATTCACAAAATTTCATGATAAGTATTACATATATATAAATAAATAAATAACTTATACTAATTCCATAATATATAATATTAATCTCATTATAATTCAACACATATATTTCTCTATTAATACATTTAATTGAATTTGGTTCTGACATAGGTAACTTTATGCTTTCATCACGATCATCAAATTTACAATGAATAGGTTATTATGGTAAGTATTCCTTTAATATTTCTAGTATCCAATATCATTAAAATCAATTTTAGTTGACTATTATGTAATCAAACCATTAGTAGATTCTAATCCTACCATCCCTATATTTTGATCCTTCCCCTTATGCTTTAAGATCAAGGATAATTGTTAGAAGATAAATATATTTAAAAATTAAAAATCTCTAATTATAGTTTTTTACCATATTTAGAGCATCAATATTTTCAATAGGGAGGTTAATTTTATAGTTTTAAATTTAAATAAAATTTAAATCAATGATAAAATAAAAAAGAAATTTCATTCTCAGTTGAAAATAAATCAATAAGAATATTATTTTTTATAATCGTTTGGATCAATAATGACTGAACATATACTATCCAATTCTATCAACTATTTGAGGAAAATTTTATTCATAAAACATAAATTTTTTATAAGAGTCACAACTCAAGTTACAACATGCCCTTCTTATTGGATAAGGAACCACACGTAGGCTGATATTAATTGCAATGGAATAACCAAAACATAGTGATCACTTTATAGTGAACACACAACAAATATCAAAATATACTAATAATATGGGTATAATAAAGATATTGTGATGTTTTTTAGGGAAAAAATAATCCAATTATTTATTTAATTCATATAGAAATACAAACACCTAAAAATGAATTAGAAATTAAATTGGTAGTAATGATGAAAGATTAAACCTTTTTTATATATGGATCACATTGTAAAATGAATTCCAACATGATAAAATCATTATTTTATATTAATGTATGATGAAAATAATTATTATAGTTTGAAAAAAAGTATTTTCATCTATTCCTATGTATATATATTTATTGAATAAATCTCTAATTTATTCACGATGTTCCCAAATTAATTTTCAATAAAAGAATCAGTTATGGTTTCTAAAAAAGGTGATATTTATTGGCTATTTGGAATGGTATCCATAATTCAATATTGAGAGTCTTTATTCAAATTTGTGTGAAATAAAGCATAAACATTTGCTAAAAATAAAATAATGTAATATTTATAGTATAATATATGGTGTGAAATAAATGTTGTATGAAATATTTTAGTCATGTATTCAAATATATTTTTCTTAAAAAAAATAATTTCCAAATAAAATTTGGACATAAAATATAAATTTTGTATAGATATATTCAAATATAAAATATTTAAAAATTATACTTATAATATATCATATATTAATTTTTCAAAGGACATGATTTTTAACATATTAAAATAAAATAAGTACCAAATAAATGTTTGAAAATAATACATAACAAGTTGGACTTTGATAATTTTCCATCCATAAGAGGAATAAAATTGATATTTAATAAACCAATTATTATTGATACTTTTAAATTAGTGAAATTAATAAATCAACCCATACATAAGATATTTAGTATTCAGGAATGGTATGTATTATATTGTACATATTTATAATATTAATTATGAAATATTTTGATATAATAGGAAGCTAAATAAATGAAAATCTATAAATTTAGAATACATTAGTGTCAATTTCATTACAAAAATATATCTAAGTAGTTATAAACAAAAAATGTAGTTTTATAATTATAGAATTAAAATGATATAAGGTAATGGAACCAATACATCATATATTTTATCTCATTAAACTCCAATGGTAGTGTGAGATTGTAGTTTTTCTTATTGAGAATTTATTCTCTCTCCATGTACTTACACACCTCATGTACATTAAAATTATATAAATGATGAAATAGTTAAATACACAAACCTTGTGTAGCTTGTAAATGTTGTCTATGAACATATTATAGAAGTTACGTATACATTTTTATCCTTGTGGAAAGTATTTTTTACATATTATATTATGTTTTTTTCATGTTGTATCATTCATAAATTGGTTTATAAGATTTACATTGAACACTTTTGGGGATGTATCACTCATTTGTTATTTTAGTAGATATTTTTTGGACTTTTTTGAATGTATAATATTAGTTTCCATCACTTATTGTTATCGAATCGTCTATTTTAGTGTTTTTATTATATTGGTCCATTTTGGGGTAAATTATTCCACTAGAGATATCATTAAAACCTTAAATATATGAATAGTTTCAAATGAATAGGGAGTTCAACTAAGGGCTTGTCCTATTTTACATCCAGGAAATGATCATTCTTATTTATTATTTTACAAGAAATTCCATAATGGTATATATTTTATCATAAAAGATTCAATGATTTTAATATAGATTTCTGGAAATACCCTGATATTAGGAGAACATGGTTTTGTCTATAGATAACCAATATTTAATTATGAAATTTTTTGTAAAAACCCACAAAAAAAATTAGATGGTCCAAACATGACTTAAAGATATCTTAAATTTTCAAGGGTATTTGTTGAAATGGATTTCATAATCAAGACTATTGATAAAACTGATCATTCCCATAGTGAATTATTAACCAATATACTTAATTTTTTTTAGATTATTTTAAACATCCATTAACCTAAATGGTGTGATTATACCATCTAATAAATACATTATTATAAAAAATATAATTTTTCCACATTAAGATGTCATTTCATTACATTCGTAACAATAGACACATCAAAAGTGACATTGTCATTACTTGATTGCATTTTCCTATTAGAGTTGTTGGATATGTGAATAATGAACATAAAAATGAAAGTATTCTCTAGTGTAATATATTTCAATGAAAATATGATTTTAATATAATTTATATTTGTTAGTTAGTCATTAAATGAATATTTTTTTTGAATAAAACATTATTATTTTTATTAATATCATGATGAAAAATATTTTTGGGTAGATTAATATTTATCAATGTAATGATGGGTGTTAGATTGGTATATATTCATGAAACATAAAATATTAATGGAGATTATAAATTATTATTAATTTCAATAATAAAAAGATGATTTCATATATCAACATATATTATTTGGATTTCATCTTATATATCTTTATTCTATATTTTTTACAATATGTCCAAACTGTAATTATGTATATCAATATTTTTATGAATTTTAGAGTATGTAATATTATTTTACTGTTAATAATTTGATATTTTTGTGACTATATTTTAAAAAAATTGTAGAAACAAAAATAACATTCATATACACTTTCTGATAAATTAAGAAGTAGTGAAAACCCCATTAATTAATATAGAGGAAATAGATCATTAATTGATGATAGTAACCATGGATTCTATGAAACAATTCATGTTTTATTAATTTTATTGATATTATTTGAATAAAATACTTTATAAATCCTATATCATTTCTAATGATATGGGTTATATAATTTTATGGGTTATTTGTCACCTAATGTGATGTTTTGATGTTATTATACAACACATTTGGAGTGTTTTAATTTTTTCCATCTATATGGAATCTTAGTTTTTATTACACATCATGTGAAGATATATTTATTGAGTAATACCTTGTTGTTTATCATTGATGTGTTCAAAAAATTGTATGGGGTGAATAGATATTAAATTAGATAATATATAAATTATAAATGATTTTTAGATAAATGATTGTGAAATTGTCAATGTCCATGTATCTCCTACATTAATGAAGGATATAAATCAAATGAACAACATATATTCATTTTGTTATATATAATATTTATATTCACTAATTAAAATGTTCAATATAATTTTCTTTTTTTATATAATATATTAGAGTATTTTTAGAGAAATAGATTATTATTCAAATGTTTCATTTTGGATATTCAAAAACATCTAGATCACATTTGGAAGAAAGATCATGTTTGTTTTTTAATTGACCATATTAAACCATAGGATTTCAATATTAGTAAATGAAATATATGTTATATTTATGTTCATTATTTTTTCTTATTTCTTTCTAGTGAATGATCTTAATAATGGGTTTTATGTTTTTTGATTATCTATAAATATTTTACGTCATTAAAACACATCTATGTTGTCATATATATCATTGGCAATAAATTAAACATTCATTCAAATTATAAATTTTTCAAAAAATATATTTTTTTTTGATATCACCGGTAGTGATACACATATATTTTTACTCATGATATGACATGGACTAATGAAAGTTGTTTAAAATTTTATATTAGATGGTGGTATGGGATATTATTTCATATTATTTATATAGGTTTTTTCCAAAAAAAATAATGAGTTTTATCCCAGTGGATATACTTACATGTTTCTAGTAGTAGAACAATTAAAATACATAATTTTAGTTCCTTGATGAGAGTGTTATAGATATATCACCATCCATGAAATCAAATGAGACTTTGGAAAATCAATAATTATATCGTGATATTAGTAATTTTATATATTGTTGGAAAGCATATATGATGTAGTTATTCATAATATAAAAAAGTAATATATAACATTGAAACTATGTTATGAATGTGACATATGGTTACTCTATGTCAAATTATGTGATAGGGTTGTATAATAAAATATGATATAGGTTTAAAATTATTTAACAATTTTTCTTCTGTATAGTTGAATATTTTTTAAAAATATTTATAAATTATAAAATGATGAACTTATAATGTATTTATAATGGTATTTTTGAATCACGGAATAGTTTTGTCATATGAAATGGCCATGATAGTACCCTACATTTGAAATATACTTATCGCATAGAAGTTAAGTTTTAATGGATATAATCAATAAATAAATATATATAAAATTTTTTGTATTAAAATATTGTATTTTTTATTAATATTAAAAGTTAGTAAAATAAATATTTCACTATGTGTTTTCTAATAAATAATTTACTTATTTAATACACTATTTATATATTAGTATATCTAATTATTTAATATGATTAAAAATTCAATGATGAAATTTCAGATGATTAAATGAATTTATAAAAATACAAATTCTAGCATTTAAGAACATTTATAATATACATATATTACAATATTTTCTTCTAGTATTGAAAAAATTGTGTATTTTATTGTTATAGTTCAAAAATAATGATTAACCATTTTTCTAAATTTTTATATTAAATTATATTGAATATATAATACCTATATAGTAATGATCTATTGATTGTTAAACATTGGGTCTGAATTCTTGTATGATAAGGGGAATATGATTTATTCTACGAAAGTGGGTATTTTCCAATAGTATCACTACATATATTATTGAGTTACATTTTCAATGTATATTATTTTAATTCATTGATTAAAATAATTTCATGTTTTTAATTAATGGAATGTATATTTTGTATTATTCGATATTATAATAAAAATGTTTAACCATTGATGAATAAAAAATAATTTCTTATATAAATAATAAACATTTATATGAATCCATTTTTTTATAATTTTGTTAAGGATATTTAAATATATTTTTTTAAAGATGAAATAAATATATGATGTGAATGGGATGCATATAATAAATAATGATATATTTAATAACTCGTCATAATGGTAACCGGATATTTTACTTCCATATTGTTCAATAATGAAGTCCTAAATCATCCAAATGAGTTTTTCATATAATAGTTTATTACTAATGGGGTATCTTATGTTAGGTGAGAACATATGGGTTACCCACGAAAATAGGTTATTATATAATATTTCGAATTATGGCTATACTTGACTTGGTGTCCCCAGTATTTATATTACTAGAGTACTTTAGTGGGGATTATTTTTATCCTGAATTTGAAAAATGTTTTCTACACAACTATCCATGAATTATATTTTTCATAATTGACAATATTGTTTAACTAAATAGTAACATGATTATAGAAAATAGTTGATAACTCAGAGATTAATTAAATATCAATATAATCTTACTAAAATAAATCATTTTATGGTTCAAAATCTTAATAGTAGTATAGTTAATAAAATTCTTCAATGGGTAAAATTATTTAAAAAATTTATTTAATAAATATTTATCTTCTATTATAGATTATAAAGACATTAAAAAAAAGATAACATTAATGTGTTATTTATTCTATGTTGGTTTAATATATTAATAGATATTTATTATAACTTGAGAATTTTCTAATTTAAAAATATAATCACCTAGAGAATACTGATTTTTTTTTACTTTTACTCATAAGTATTGGATGTTGATTATACATAAGACATTTTTATTGTTTTTATAGACTCTAATGAAATGTAATTTTCTTGGGAGTGGTATATGTACATGTTTGAAAGGGGGTAATATTTACTTTCTTAGATTCAAGATCGAACAATTTACATTTAATTACTTATTTTTTATCTATAATTAGAAAACCCTTAAAATATTTTGACCATAAATATAAATTGTATTTATATTTATTATTTACAAAAGGATGTATTTTAATTATTTTTTATTAAAACCAACATACATCACTAAAATGAATTATATTAGGTGAAATTATTAATGGTTATGTGACCATGATTGGGAATGATGAGCACATAGAGGGAGTGGATCAGTGATCTGCACAAAAAATCCTATAGATTCATTTTATTTATACTAAATTTTTATTCAATATTTTAAAATAACTAAAAACAATTGGGAGATAGTGAAGATTGAATAAACATAACATGAACATGGATTTTTTTAATATGTTTGTGTTTTCATAGAAATTTTATAGTCATTAGTGATTATAATGTCATATCCCACACACAAAAATTATATTTTTGTAGAAATAACAAGTATTAAGCTCTAGATGATAGTCATTAACTCATACAAAAAGAATTAATATAACAAATCCATGTAAATTGGAATAAATTATCCCCTAACATCCAACTCAAGATCATCTTATCCATTGATTATATGTGTACCATGTTCCTCTCTTGAACTGAGCACTTTATAAATTGGAATTATCCCAAGAATGTTTTGATAAAAATATCTATTTTTATAAAATTGAAACTACATTTATTTTTCCTGTATTAATATTAATGGTGTAACACATGATATTTCACTATAAAACTCATGTTGAGAAAACAAGTGATTTTAAAAAAATTGTATTCTATTAAACATTATTAAAAAATATTGGGAGACCTCATAATATTTGATGCCACTATTTTGGGTGTTCAATTTAATTATACTTTTTATTTCATTTTTTATGTTGAGTTTTTTATTGTTTTTATGTATATTCATTTCTTTTTTCATTTTTTCAGATGTATTATTTTGATTGAATCATAATTATTGAAAATTAAAAATCCATTGAACATTTATAAACAATGATGAATAGATTCATATTAAAAACTTGGAGATAAAATTCATACAATCACATAAACCCATCATGTTTACAAGAACCTCTCCGAATGAACAATGTATGATTATAGTTTTAAGAGTGTATAAGTCAATATTTGTTTAACGCAAAGGCAAGGTACTTACCCAAGAAAAAATAATTTCAAAACCCCTTGAATATATATTTTGAGATTTCATATAAAATGTGGAGAAGAATGAATATTAGTTCATGAATCACCACATTCTATGAACTGTACACCAAAATAAATAATCTTGCACTGCTTTAAATGTGAAAATATGTGAAAATTAGCTTAAATTTTATTCAATGAATTGGAATGTTATAAAGAATATATCATTCAACACATATTCTTGGATGAATATGTCTAGCCCAAATTCGTATTTCCCAATGAAAATTGGAGTCCATTACAATAGAAGGTTTCAATGACTTCATATTATACATGCCCATTCTATTTATAATTTATGGAGATATTATTTCATAAGAGTAATTATACGTCGGAAATTATTTCTCAATCTATGTAATCGCATGGGGAACCCCTATTTGCATGATTGTAATTTTCATTTGAATCCTTTTTACCCTTTGTTATGGGCTGGTCAATATGATAGTAATCACATGACATATCCTTAGTCTTTCTTGATATCCCATACATATATCCGATTAAATTCATTGTTTTTTACTCTTATGTCACAAAATAAACCTTACCTCATGATGTTAAAATGAAAACAATGATCCAATTATGTATCCTTAAAATATATGACTCTCGCATGGTGGATTTTAATTCCTCTTCATGGAGGATATATAGGTTGAATCTGTAAGGTTTAATACAAAAATAAATTCTAAAAACTGCATCTTTTTTTAGACATATCCAGAAACATATAGTTAAAAACAATGAGGTTTCATTTTATTTATTATCCCCACTAGACTCCAAACTATTGTTTTCACCATAAGATGTTATGCCATTGGATTCCCCATGAGAAACTAAACCATGGGTTTCCACAATGAAATATAAAGTGTGAGCTTACACACTAGAGTCTGAACCGTTAGTGTACCCATAAAAAATTAATCCAAGAATAACTCCCCATTTGGATTCAAAATAATAGAGTATTATCATGAAATGAATTTAAACAAATAAAATATAAACATTTTTAAAAAAAATCATGATTTCCAACTTATTTAGATTTCTGTATATAATAAAAACATTACATATATTCCACATAATCATACCATTGACCAAAATTAAATCCCCCTATTACTTCATTAAGAGTTATAATTATCCTTTTTCCAAAAAATTTCATCAAGAAGGGATTCATGAGTAAGTATTAAAATAAATCATGTCTTCATTAAACACGTAATATGTTCCTTATTGGATGATCTGACCTCCTATCCTTTTGTTTTGTGAATGGTTTCATCATTATCATCGTGATGGTCAGAGGGAACCTTCCTTTGTGATGAAAGAATATAGAACCAAAACACAATTTTGTTTCCCTGATCTCTAAAAGAATAATAAATATAATTGGAGAGACATCCCGAAATGAATATTTCATTAATAATGAGTGGATGAGTAACACTAGGTTCCATGTAACATCACGTTACTATATCAGGTATTCCTAAAACCTTCATGTGTTAAATTATTATTATGTAAGTTGGGAAAAAATTGTTTATCAGTAAAAAGTTGTGTTTTTGTTAAAACACGTCGCATATTGGTAAAACACCCAATTAATGCTCTGAAATATTCAATTAAATATTTTCAAAGTTAAACAATGTGTAAGTACGAGTTTTTGAGGTCTGCAAAGTCTCGAAGAGGACGGAACAAAAATATTAAATTTATTATTTTAAGCATGAAAAATTTATTCAAAATAATTCAATAACTTCAAAACGGTCTGTCATATGAGAAATTTGAGGCCACAGTTATGTCTGAAATATATTGTTTACCTTAGAAGGGGAATAACATTCAAAGGCTCTAGACATTTAGATGTCTCTCTCATGAAATAAAGTTTTTAAATAATATTTAATATTTTATTTATTAAAAATTAAATATATGCCAAACGGTGCGTCGTATCGAAAATCTGAGACCACTGATGGATCTGTAATGAGGAGTTTACCTTAGACAAGGTATAACGTTTGTTTGCATCAGGTGTTTGGATGCCTCGCTTGCAAGAATACCACTTTTTATATTAATTAATTAATAATTCCGAGTTTCCATTAATAAATCATTACTATCTCTCAAACCGCTTATCGTTTGAGAAATCTGAGACAACCGTTGGGCCCGTAACGGGGTGTTTACACTAGATAGGGTATTACATTCATTCGCAATGGATGTTTGGTATTCTTTAATTTTTTTAAATGTTAAATAACGAATTGATTAATTTATTGAAATTGTTAAAGTGGTGACTATTCATTTTCTTCAACAACAAACGACAACCTCCATTTTTAACGTCTCAATATTTAAAAACCTTCCATTTTCACCTATTTTAAACCATTTTAATCACCAACACACTAATGTCATGATTTAAAACCCTCTGTCATCAACTTTTAGTTGAAACAGTTGATTGAATTAGGTAATTAATTGATGGGTGAATGAACTTTAACACAATTAGGGTTATAAATACCAAAACCCTTTCTGGTTGTGGTTCTTAGTTGATTAGGTCGAATCAAATGACCCTATTTTGTTCATACGTGATAGTAGTGATCTGGCTTCCGTGGTCTTGCTCCTCTCGCAACCGAAAATGACTTCTCCTCCCATGCGCAGTTGAGTAGCGACCCTTGATTTGTGTTTCTATTATTTATTTTCTTCTGTTTGTTTAATTATTTTATTATCTTTCTTAATTCAAAAAAATTATAGAAAAATAAATCAAATAAACTGGTAAAATCTATGTTATTTAGGAGTAATATATATATTTATCGAAGGATAATTACATGGAATTATCTGAAGATAATTATGCATAATTATGAGAAGATAATTTATTTATTTTTTTAAATGATAATTGTGTGAATTATCAAAAGGATAATTGCATGAAATTATCAAAAATAATTATAAAATATATTCGAGTATTAATTTATTGATTTTTTCAAACAAAAATTTCTTAAAATTTCCAATAAACAATTACGCGATTGAGATTATCTATTGATATACATACACATATGTTTATATATAAAAGATAATTCAGTGGATGATTATTTTTTTTTCAAAGATAATGTTGGAATAAAATTATACAAATTATGAAAGGATAATTATAAAGTAATTATCACATGACTAGATTATAAAATGTTTTTTATCAGATTATCATATGTAATATTTCAAAAGATAAATACTATGAATCTATTAAAAGGTAATTTTTAAGAATTATCGAATGGTAATTGAAACAAAATATCTAAGATCAATTGCATCGAAATATCAAAGATAATTTTTACATATATTATCAAAGGATAATTATTATAATTATTGAATGATAATTTCACGATTATCATAGGTGAATTAATAATATTATGAAAAAGATAATTGTGATTTTATCAAAGATAATTATTCTAATTGATAAACACAAGCGCATACGTTGATCTAACGATGAACTGAATAATTTTCCATGAAAGATAAATATGATCGCATATGTCAATATATATAATTTTTTTGAAACTTATCCTGGTGAGATAAATTTTCATCACATGTGATAATTTAAAACGAAAATATAGAGATTATCCTGAAGAGAGAAAATTTTATAACATGTAATAATTTTAAACGATAATTTGACAATTATCCAGGAGAGAGAAAATGTAATCACATGTAATACTTTACTTCCTTGTGAAATAAATAGTTTTTTTGGTCCCAGGACCCCTTGATGAACATCATACTTTGGTGTGTTGACGTTTTTATTATTAAGGATGTGAGAAGGTGTATTAAACCACACATAGTGGTTTATCTTTGTCACTGACATCAATGACCTTGAGGTAGGTGGTTCCATTCTAATTAGCTGAATTGATTATCCTTGTATTACTTGATTTATTTCATCTATTGATTTAAATTCAATTACTTAACTTGATTTCAATTTATGTAATAAAATATAATTCCTTTAAGTTGAGATATTTGAATCGGTTTTGTCATGGGAATTTGGAAAACCCCCCCCCCCCCAATTCCCTTGAATTGGGGTGTTTGTTTATGTAAATTGGATAATTTAAAATGTTGAATTTAAATTGTAGATTTGATGGAAATTATTTCAATTGAATTGTTGAATTTAATTGTGGAAAAGAATTTTTAAATGATGGAATTGGTTTTTAATGTACTTAAAACTATGGAAAATGGCTTTAAATGATTTCATAGAAACTCAGTGGTTTTATCTTGTGAAAAAAGGCATGTTTTTGAATAAAAACTATTTGGGTTTAAATGGAAAGAAATAGGCACATTTTAAATGGAAGAATGGGGATGATCATATTTTAACCAGTCTTAAAATAGTTTTCCCATCATGTAAAAGCACATTAAAGCCTTAGGTAGTTAGTGAGTTATTTGGATACACTCTACGCTATGACAACGTTCTAATATATGCTTGCAGCGGGTCACATCCCCAATGGGTTGGTGAAAAGTCTCCTTTGGCCAGTGTCATAGTGACGTGTGTACACACATTTTGCTGAGTTCACATAGAGAGTGCATAATCATATAACTGGTTAATACTATTGTACCTTTTAGAGGATGACCATGTTTCTTTCTTTTTTATTTATATTTAATATAAAAATGTATGCCAATTCTTTTGAACTTCTTTACAAGCCTACTGATTTTATATAATCCCTTTTATATAAATGTTTTATTTAAGCCATTGTTTTAGAAATATTCCATTATTGTAAATCCTTGCTTAATGTAACTTCCATCATTTCTAGTTTTTGATCTTTGGACATGGTGAGTTGTGTCCTTAAAGAACTTGGGATTGTTTTCCCATTTTTAGTACTTGGGTTTTAATGCCTTAGGATTTTAATACCTGTTTGTATTCTGGTACTTTACTCCCAGTAGAGTTTATTTTGTTATGCATACTATTTTATTTTTCTCTTGCTTCCATATTCTTGTGGAAAAATCATTCCAACTTGTATTTTATATGATTCCAGGTTCTAGTCGTCGACCCGTGGGGATCGAGAATGCCCTTCGGGCTATGTCCGGGCTGGCTCGGTTATCAGGTTACCAGGGTACCCGGGCTGGTTCGTGACATTCCACCACTATTTCATATTTTGTTAGTTATTTCCTAAAAAATAATATTACAATAGAATATTAACAACTTTATAAGATATTCTATGTTAATATAAAATTTCTAAAATACATTGATATATGAGAAACATCTTTGAGGTTACTACTACCCATCTGTGTTTTCATGCAGTGATATCACTATGCTCAGGATATTATTATTGTTTCTTCCAAATCTCACTGGAATGCTCAT
Source organism: Viscum album (assembly GCA_963277665.1). Taxonomy (NCBI): domain Eukaryota; kingdom Viridiplantae; phylum Streptophyta; class Magnoliopsida; order Santalales; family Viscaceae; genus Viscum; species Viscum album. The sequence continues at coordinate 352,630,816 of OY728140.1, forward strand.
ACTCATTTTTAGATATAGGTTATATAACATTTGGTGAATAAAACCCACATATACTTACATGAGAATGTTATTTTTATCCAAACATGATATTGGGGGTTGGTGGATTTTGAATCAATGTAACAATTTTCATATTCCCAACAATGGATGTATCGTAGGCGTAAAGAACATATTATCACAACTACTAAATAAACTAGATGTTTATCCCAATTGTATAGAACTACAAGAATCCCACTCATCATAGGTGGTGTGGATTCCATGATGACTTGTACTAGGAATATCCTAGATGTCACTGAGTTGGGTTCCCTGAAATTTTTGTCTCAATTAATGTAGGAATACACACCACACAACTAATCTAGATAACGTAACTCATACTCATGCTTCCTTAATCTATACCACATTATGATAATATTGACGGGAGTACACCTAGGGAAAACACTTCATCATATATTTTCACTATATATATAATATAATACATGAAATGAGGATTATTATATATAAAAATGTGTTTGAATCACCACAAACCCTTTAGGAATTCAATGTTTCTTCTCCCAAACATTAATATAGTAACCATACACCATTGAGGTCCACTCCATGGTGAAAAAGTGCACCACCTGAAGGTTTATTCTGATATAAAAATAATTATGGTTCATTATAAAGGTCCTCCCTTGGATGATAACAGTAATGATCATTAAAATATTTACCATGAACAAGATAATATTTTACTTTGGGATCACTCTTTCAAGAAATGAATGATCAATATGGTGTATCAATGGATGTTTACCCTTTCCCTTTAAGGATTATAGGCCATTGAGGTTCCATAGGATATGATGGTAAATATACCTCTACATCCCCCAGAATAAAGAATATGGTGATTGAGGATGTAGATTCTAGAATCTTAAGTGGACAAGATACTGAAGACCCCCCATAGGTATTTTTCAAGTATGGTGTGGTTTAATCATTTTAGATTATTTTCATGACATGGTCTTTCACACCTTCAGCATGGTTCCCCATTACCTCAATACTATAGATGGGTTTGGTGTCTATGTTTTTACTATAAATTAAGGATATGGAATATTATAATTAATTTACACACATTCCTTTTATGTTATATAATGAAAATGATATAGGTACCCACACTAATAAAAACGATTTATTGAGGTAAATGTTATCTCAGTGAGTTATATATCTGTAGCCTGAGAGGACATACCCTACGAATAAAATCCTCTACTGCGGATAAAAATATAAAGGAAATCATTATCACTACCTCATATAGAAATCATATTCCCTATTTAAGGGACCATATGATATCATACAATGTTCCAAGAGAAAATCCACCCTTTTAAATGTAGATGATGAAAACCTTTGGAAGGTTTTGGCTACATGTCAAGTCCCAGACATGTTTTTTAAATACATATACATACAATTACCAATATTATTTATAATTATATAAAACTATATTTTAAACCTATGAAAAATTATATTTGAAATTTCTATCCACTTAAGTAGTATATAATTATTTTATTTATGGTTTCATATCCCACACAAGTTCCTTGAGATGTTTTTCCAAAAGATTGACATTGTACTATTAGGATAGTTTAATAACCTATCTCTATTATATTCTTTTAGAAGTTACATTGATCATGAATTGAAATATCTAGGAAACTATATTGTATTATCATGGAATAATATAACCATGTGTTCATTCTAGACTAGAGGTTGTATGCTGAACATTATTTTCCCCTTCGATACAATGAACAAGGATATGAAAATCCAACTCTACCATATTCCATTGAGGAGATATTTTCAATGTCATGTACTCTAATAATATCCATGGGATGTTATAAAGATCAATTTGTTAGGTGAGAGAAATTCCCAATTTATATCTCATGAATAAGGAACATTATACATAAGTGTGCGGAAACCAAACAATTTAATTATGATATCTAATTAGTGAGAGACAATGAGACAATAGAGGTTAGAACTGTTATAATATATAAGTGAATTTTTGAGATCATAGTCCCCCATGGTAGTCCAATAGGTTATGGTAATTTTCATAGAAATTTGAATATAATTTTACAAATAATGTACATGAGTCACTCCCCTCACAATTTATCAACCACAAATACAATCCATGTTTTTAATTAATTTTTTACTCACATAGATCTAAAGATCGATATTTACCTTTAAATATGTGGGAAAATATAAATTAATAAATATGGATTATAAAACATCTAAATAACATACCTATACCTATGTGTGGTTGAATGGGAATTAATGTGGATGCTTGGAAAGTCTATCAGGGTTCCTATTAAGATGGAATTTTTTGGAAAACTGGAGTTGTTTTCAACATGAATGATATAGGTGATCCTCTATGTATCTCTAATCATGTCGGTGAATTGAAAATATATACTGTATTCATTATGTATACAATCATAGTTAGGAACTCATAATTGAAAAAATTTTATATGTGATATAAAAGGAAAAGAATATTTAACCTAGATATCCTTATTAATAAGATAATCCCTTATGCATAGTAATTATGTTGCACCAATGACAGAATATGGGGATTCGGAAACCAAAAACCAAACCAATCCATGGATTGAATTTGATCCTAAATAATTGAATGTGATCTTCTACCCCACTATATCTTCTCAAATCCAATAATTTTTTTTACAAATGAACTACTCTCTACCTTGACTTAAGGAGTTGAGAGCTACTAATAACATAATATTTTGATTCTCAAACATTATTAGATCAACCTGAATGAAACTAAAGTATCAATTTTATATCCTCCATTGAAATTATTTTTACCAATATCTATAGGTTAAATTTTTGGGATCACATTATGATATTAGACATATCCAATATAGCATCTGATTTACCTTACGACATATCCCCTTGTAGATCAACAAAAATTCCTTCCTGTTGGTTTTTCGAACATCACTTCATAGGTGGACCACCCTAAAGGCATATAGTAGTGTGTGAATGGTTCCTAGAATGAGATCACTAATTCACTAATGAAATTTATAGAGGCTATATAAACACATCATGAAATTATATGACAATAGAATAAGTATTATATAGATATGTGAATAATGTACCTAAAACACAAGAATTTTAAATTCCATTATTTATTCCCTTAAATTATAAGGAATATCCAAATAAGTAGACCATAATATTCTCATTTGGATCTGTCTTAAGGATAATTATATCAATAAAATAGATGGAGAAAACTTCTTTTTCTTATTTTATAAATGGGTGGGATAATATTTAATATAGTACCACAATCTGGTGTAGTGGATCATATATAGTTGCAAGGATCTCCATATATATTTCATTTATCAGTTTAGGTCAATATTATAAATAATTAGCTTCCATATAATATAAATGTATATATTGTAGGATAATAATTGTATAAATAATTTCATCTCTGATTGGAAAGGCATAAAATATTTTATTTCTAGTCAAATCCCACATGAGTATCTATTAGGGATGTGTTGAAAAATTTATCAAATGATCTTGTACCAACTAAATTCTCCCAAATTTATCCAGGTGTACTTTTAGAGTTTTTAATTTTTTAGATTTTTTAGTGGAAGCCACAAATAAAACTATGAGTACTCCTCATACTCTACCTCTTCTCATATTTAACAAAAAAACTAGAAAAATACAAGTAGTCATTATGGTGAAAAATACATCCCTCAACTAATCCATTTCTAGGTGACACTATAGAATGAATCCCATCTAGAATAATCTTGTGTTGAGACTAATGACCAGTGATCATTATATGTATAGAAGGAATCATCCATCAATTATCAAAATATAATGTCTTATTCCTTTGGAAATTATAATGTGTATATAAAATTTTTGTATTATATAAAAGAAAATATGATGAATCTTATCAAAATCAGAGCGCCAAAAAAAGTTGAGATGAAGAAAAATACCAACAATTTCCCCTGATAATGTCCCTTAAACAATCCATATATGAATTATTTATCTTCATAGACTGTCTTTAAAGGTTGGAAAAACATGAAATATTTGTATTAAGAAATAAATTTTAAGAATCAACATGAATTTTAGACACATAAGATGAGGATTAAAATAACATGAATTGGTAATATCACTACTTGAAAAACAACCTATACCCACGGTTCAAAACCGTGGGTATATCCCCCAAAACTGTGGGTATAGGCTATACCCACGTTTTTGGGAACTATGGGATGGAACGACGTCAGTATAGGTGCAGAGCCTATACCAACAGTTTTCCAAAACTGTGGGTATAGGTGTCCTTCCACCATGTCAATGAAACTTATCCAATTTCCACGGTGTTAAAAGCTTTTCCCCACGGTTTCAAAACCGTGGGTATAGGACCTAAAATAATGCGGCCGACTGGTTTCAAACCGCAACCTCTCCGCTGCAGATGATGCACCTAACCACTACCCCAACACTGCTTTTATGTATATATATTTATATTTAGTTAAATATAATTATATAAACCGTGGGTATAGAGGGATGAACTGTGGGTATAGGACTCCCGCCAAAAAAAATTTCCTTCCCGCAAAAAAAAATTTCTCGCGCACACACGGGAAACCTATACCCACAGTTTTTCATAACCATGGGGATAGGTACCCCTATACCCACAGTTTTGGAAAACCATGGGTATAGGGGGGTCTATCCCCACGGTTTTTGTGCAAACCGTGGGGATATGTCCATTTTCCAGTAGTGTATGTATTGAGTAAAGACATCTAGAAATTCGAAATTATCTAGGAAAAAAGTTGAATACTCAAGTCTATGTGATAATTCATGCATAATGACACCATTCAACATCCTCCCCCTATGGGATATCTCTTGTAGTGAAACCACATACTCTATAATCTAGTATAACTTATACAACTCATTAGTATTGTTCAAAGGGTAACAAGGAACCCGTGTATATGCTAGGATTTGTTTGTACCCTCATATACATTAATGGTTCCATGTTAATAATAACTAATACACCCCTTCAAGAACCCAAAAAATTTTCTTACAATGAAAAAAAATCGTATATATAAATTTATTCTGATTAGTGTATCATTGTGTTGGTAATAGTTGAAAATTTAGTCCTATATACCCTACTAAAACATATCAAAAACACCTTCAAGGTAGTGAATGATTCTTTCTAGGAATTAATGGAACTTGGTTTTTTAAACCTAATTATTTTTAAATATTCCAAGGATAAGAAGGTATGTGTTTCTTTAGGATCATCATGAGAATCCACCCATTATAGGGACCTTTTCCAACACCCCTCTCCCATCCATATTTTTTATCATTATTTTATCCACAAAAATAGAACAATTAATCAAACGTTGCGAATGGTGAAGAGGAACTTACACCAAAACCACTAGGACTTGATGAAAATCATAGTGGGGAACAATATTGTTTGGTCTGTCGTTATACTTTTCAAAAAAAATTACAAATTTGGAAAGAAAATCTCTTGAATTCTATCACAATTTGTAATCCTTGATGCACATTTCAGGTTACAAAAACATCAAAAAAACACATTTGAGGCCCTAAATATCTATATAGATTTCATGAAATATGTATTATCCATTGAAGTATATATTATAGAAGATGGAAAATAAAAATAATTCTTATACATTGTCTCCTTCTATTAGGAGGATGTGGTTGTAGGAATATAGGCCCATATATATTCCCATGAAGATTCTAGAAACATAATGGTGTAGATATGTATTGATTCATAATGGATAATAAGACTTGTATCAATCATATTCCAACCCAAATTCTCCACTTTATTTTATACATAGATGATTATTTATCCCTATTTGACCTGTAAAATTAGGGGAATAACAGGATTATATAGAAGCCACTTAAGAAAGTATAATTATGGACATAATATGGAAAATTATTATCCAACACTAGTTTTATTGTTGTATCTTTAGAATAAAACATCATAAACTTTCATTGGAACCATTGGAGGTACTTCCATGTAGTTTTTCCTAATCTATATTACTTTTTTTGGAATAACTCCATTAATGGGTGAGTTAGGGTCATCCAAGGTGTTTCTTCAGATTTATGTGATACCCACTAGAAGTTGGGTAATATAGAAGAAGTTGAAATAATCCTCAATCTAGGAAGAAAATCTAGTAAATGGGGCCAATGATATTATAGACACCTCAAATAATCCTTTGGACGAATTGATGAAATAATTTCTACTAAAAAATCACTATATTAGTGAAATTTCTCTACAACTTGAAAAAAATTACATTAAACCAAAAAATGGGTTCTATCATTTCACCAAATTCACATATAGAAAAGTTTTTATTCTAAATTTTCATGATTACTCGCACAAATTGAATCAAATGGTTAACCATATTCCTTTGAATTAGTTTATTTTTCTATTGATATTAGAGATAGTGGTTGGATAATTATTGTTACCATGATCTCTAGTTTTTTGAAATGTTGGTATACCTACACATGTGAAGGTTGTAAGGAATAGTGTAGAGACCAAAGATTTAAATACATGGATATTAAATTTCTTTTGAGTAATCCTTACTATATGAAAAAAATAGAATCCTAAAGAGTTTATTAGTTTAGTTTCATTGGAAACTCAGAACATAATCTTCAAATCATTGTGAAAGAACTTCAATATCTACCATAAAGATCTTTCTCATTTAGTTTTCCTAGATAAAACCATTCTTTATATGCTGGGAAAAAGAAACCATAAAAAGGATGATCTAAAATTCTCAGTTAGGGTAATCATTGAAAACATAAAACAAACCAAAAATATTTGAATGGAAAAAAATCATGAAGATAAATTTTAAAAATCAAAATCTTGAGCAAAGACATTAATCCTAGAAGTACGTAAGGAATGTACAAAAAAAACATTAACCATGATAGAATATCATTGACATAAAACATGTAATTTTGGGAAACTAATAATCACAAAATTCGGTTTCATAGTATCTAAGTCATTGCTACCAAGACCATCATAGTGGATATAAACCATTACTGAATCGGGTTTACCTTACATTCTAGAAATGTATTACTAAACCAGATTTATATTCCATTCCAGCCCTACATTACTGAACCATATTTACTTCCCGTTCCAGTAATTTCTATATCATGAGATATAAATTATTATCCAATGAGTTTGAGAGAGATATAGGTCTCATCCATCTCATAATGAAATCATTTTTACATGTACCACAAAACATAAATCATTCATCATAGCATAACACATGAAATAGAATGGGTTTATTAAATATCATTTCATCGTAATCCAATCCATATAAAAGACAATTCCATCATTAATAAATTCAAATCATAGACACAATATTTATACAAATATAACACCATTTATGAGCGTCATCTTTGATGGAAAATAATTTTGAGAAAACACTTGAACATAGTTCCTGAGGAAAATATTCATTCTTTTCAAAAATGTTTTCTTTTCTCAAAATGATGAAGAATTTTAAATTAAAATAATTTAGTTGAAAATAAGCATGAAATAGTGTAGAGGAATCTTCATGAAAATAAAGTTTCGTGAAACTGAAAAAATCCATCCAAGCTGTATAAGTTAAAAAAACTCTCCTCATACTTTTCCCCAAAAATCCAAAAAGTACATCTTATGGTAATAAAAAGAAAGATTCCTTCCATACCATGTCATAAAATTAAAAAATAGTTGAAAATGAATTTAAAAATACATAGAAAAATAAAAAACATTTTGTGACATTTTTTTGAAAACAGGGATGATAAATATATCCCTAGTAAATAATTTCGTATAAACAATCTCATATAAAATGATATTGAAAAATTATCCCTTACCTTAGGTTCGATTTCTTCTATATATGTCCAAAACTAATTTATATTGGTTTTAAACATATAATTAATTGTAAAATAACCATAAAAATATTTATGATATCGTATAGTATTCTCTTACGACATCATATTACCCATTCATTTGTCAATTCCATGTTAAAGCAATGTTTTGGGTAATAATCATTTTATTTATCGTACTTGTTTAGAATTGTTATTCATGATATTATTACATATACCATGAATTAATTACCTCTATAATATAAAACATGATTTATATATTATATATATTTAGTATAAAAATATATATAATAGATAGATGAAAGAAATGGAATACACCATTCATGGAGACGGTATGTCGTACGTACGCATGAATGCAATTTTCATTTCCTTATTGAATTAAATGGATGTAAGTAAATAATATATATATATATATACATAAATATAGTAGAATTATTTTTCTATATATTTCATGATGAAATATTTTTATATACTATATAATCATTCTTGAATTGTTAACGTGGATAATGAATCTCCTCATGTCGTGGAGATGGTAAGTTGTACATACGCATGAGCGAAAATATCATTCCCATAATTGAAGAATGGTATTGGTATGGATGGTTTATAATATATCATAATTAGTATCATGTTATAATAATTATATATAGTTATTATTTCCACCATTATACCCATCCATGTAAGGTGGTGGTAAAAACAGATTTTACCATGGCGTGGAGACGGTAAGCTATACAAACACACGAATCATGATTTCATTTTTCGTAAGATAGATAGAAGGTGAAATAGTTTTGATTCGTATTTATAATAACATAAAAGTATGTGATTAATAATGTTGTTATAACATTAAAATGTAACAACTAAATAAGAGGAATTAGAAAAAGAATGAAATTTGAAAGAATCTTTAGAAAAGATTGCATCTTCCTCGACATAGCTCCATTAAATTTCCACTTAGGGCCCTAGAGTTGGATTTTTGAGAATACCCGTACCTCTGGAATGTAAATAGGGATGTTGATAGGAGAAATTTTTAGGGTTTAAAGGATCATGATGTCTCAAAATTATGTTAATAGGAGAGGAATAAGGTTTCTTTTATAAGAGAGGAGGGTGGGCACTTTAGGAAACTTTAAAAATATTAATTTATTATAAATTAAATTTCGATTAACTATGGTCCAAAACATATTTAAATATAAGATAATACGTTTTTTGTTCTAAACAACATAATCCAATCATTTTTAGACAATTTTTGAATATTTTTTATCCTTATATTTTTGGTTTAACACTTATTTTACCATTTTTAATCTTAAAGTGATATCATGTTATTTACACATTTTGGTTTAAATTAATTACCATATAATGAAAAACAGCCCAAAATAATTTGTTATGAAATATGTAGACTTATATTAACCATTTGGATGAATTTTATTTTTTTAGGAATTTAATACCATTTAATGAACTATAGGTTTATTTAAGTTATGAATTATGTTAATTATGGATACTAATCATACATTACTTTTTTAAAAATTCATAAAAGCCTGATTAATTCAAAAAAAGAATTAAATCATCCTTAATATATCAATTACATAAATAAAAATAGTTCATGGAATCCAAATGATTAAATTAATTTTATTTTAAAATTTATAAATTCATTTATTTGAATCATTCATTATTGAGGTAATCACTACATCATAATTGTGTCATTAATAAATATATTTATATAATGTCTAAAAATTATAAATAAAATACAATGATATAGTAAACCTTTTTATATTTTGAATTAATATTTATAGACATAGATATCAGTTATGTATCCCTATATTAAACGATCTTTAGTAAAAGATATATGTTTCAGTTGTAATTATCTTTATAGTAAATTAATTATTATAAAATGTCATTTTCAAATCTAAGAGAATCCATGGGGTACCAAAATTGACCCAAGGATGCCCATAGTAGGAAATATCTAATTAAATAAGATTGGGAAATGTGTTAGGGTAGTTTTATATTATTATAATATTATTTTTTACCTTTATTTACCATATTTACCTTTTAACCATGGTTAATAAAATAATTAATAAAGTTACTATTCATAATGTCAAAAACTACAATGTACCTATTTAAAAAAAATCTAAAATTCTTATTAAAAATATGGAATCTCTTTTTCATATAAAAAACAAAGAAGTTGCAATAATCAATTTATAATTAATTCCCATTATCAAAACCAAAAAGTGGGTTTTTAAGAAATAATACCTATCAAAATATTGACATGTGTTTATGTCAAATTTAAAATTGATATTATTTCCAATGAACAAAATTTGATTCAATGAAAAAAATTAATAAAATTAAAATTTCAAACCAATTAAAAAGATAATATATCTATGTAAATAAATTATATAAAAAGGTTTTTTTGAATTAAAATATTGTATTTTTCTCTTTTCATTAAATTTTGAATTTTATCATAAAAATACCAAAAATTAAACAAAATTAAATTTTTATATCCCTATTCCAAATAAGAAGTTTATCTTGTCAAATTTAACTTATAAAACTATCAAACATAGATTTAAAATGGGTGCGCTATCAAAAGGACGTAAAACTGCATTTTTTAAAAAATATTTATTTTATCCAAAAATTGATTTTGTTCTTGTAACTTGTTCTAAAACTCTTTATGATGAATTCTAATGTTATTTAAAATTCAAAATGTGGTTAATAATATTCATAAAGGATAGTTTATATCCCATTAAATAATAATATTTTAATAAAATATCATTGTTTAGTGAAACTTTGTATTGCGTACAATGCAAGCTATCAAGGAATGTCTCTCTTGTGTGTAACGCAAGATAAGTAATCATTGCGTGTAGTGAAAGCATCCTTTTGGAATTGTGTATAAAATAATCCATACATATTTGATTTATAAATTAAAAAAAATCTATCCTCAGTGTTGCTTGAAATAAATTTTATCAAAAGAACTTGAAATCGAGTGTATGAAAAGCCAAGATTAGTGTTGCATATTCTGTAAGATAATACGGTGTTGAGTATAGTGAAATACAACCTTAGTGTAGCATAGAACAGAATACTTCAAATAAATTAAAAATAATCTATCTTTTAAAATATCGGGGTGTTATATTCTACCCCCTTTAAAATTAATTTTTCCATTGAAACTCATCAGGGTTATAAATGGTCTTCTAGTTGAAAGTTTCTTTCATGGAATCACGCATCGTAAAAAGGGATACTAAAATGTCATTTTAAAATGGAAATTTAGAAATATAATGGTTTCCCAAAGTAACTCATTAATGGGTTTCCACATGAGATAAGATTGGTGGGATGTGAAAACATAGATATGGAAGAGAAATATAACCATGAATTTCGGATAGATATTGATAGAGAATAAGATTTGGATAAATCTAACTACCAATAATCCATAAATATGTGATGATTTAAGGGAACATATTATTCATCAGATAAGAAGGTACTAGGATAAAAGTTTTTGTTTTCAAGATCTTTTTCCTAATGATGAATATTTTTTCATGAGAATAAATACTTACTTTATTTTGGAAAAATATAACCATTTTTCTTTCCTTGAACAATTTCCACTTAATCAATTATTTAGAGAAATGAATTTTAATTTTTCATCATGGAAGTGTTAGCAGATCATGTGACTAAATGATATTTCATTCCACCTATCTCAACAAAAAGGTTAGCATTGGTAATAAAATATGCATAAGTCCACCTATAGTGTGATAATACATTAATATATCAAACATAAAACAAAAACTAACTTATACAATACATAAATGGATAACATTACAATTGTAACAAAAATATATAAAATATTAGAAAGAGGTAAACTAAATTGAAAAAACCTTTATCCCCTATATCTCATTTTATAGTTCTTAGTGGTCACATTCCAAGCATTTTAATACCTTATTCATGTATTCTCTTTAAACATGATAATAAAATTTTTCCCGTATAACCGTAGTGAAAACATGACTTTGATCAAAATTTACTCTTTCCACACTAAAAAAATACCAAAAATTCAAACCATGATATCACATTGTTTTTATATTAGGCATGATATCATTACTACAATCAAACATCTCATTATCTCATTATCCCTTCATTATATGAATATCATGTGCTTTCCAAAAATATTTCAATCTCTTCTCATGGTTAGCAGTACCATATAATTACAGAAAACCACAATATTGAAATATATAGATATTTCAATATTCCATAATACTATAAATGAGATTCGACAACACTATTTTGGAATCCCACTCTATAAAAAAATTAATCATTCCACCACTTCCTTGTCATTCCCAACATCACAAATAGTGATCGCATGTGACTTCCCTTTTTCTTTTTCCATAATAGGTTTTTGAATTCGATCATTATTAACACATGGATTATGGAAATTATTAGCATAATACCCCCATTTCCGTGCACTTGTAGCGTTGAATTATTGGTGGTCTTCTCTCTGTAGTCTTTTTCTCTATTCACATCATTAGAAACATTTTTCCCATTACATCAGCACTCAAATGCTCGATGTCCTTATTTTATACACATGACAAATTTTCTAGTCCCATTAACAAAATCTCTAACATGATTCATTCCATGCTTTGAGAATAACAAAACATTCATCTTATTTTCACCATTGTTTTGACATTTTCCTCAAACTCCATATTTCATTTCCAATCAAAACCATGAGATGGATATGTAAAACCAAAATCTAATTCTACCTTTATAGCACAAAGTTTAATATCTTCATAGCCACTGATGTCTCTTATAAGCTAATTCCCTTCGAAGACTTGGTTTTTATCCACTGAAGAATCGTTCAACTTTACTTTCAGTATAGATGATAATTCCAGAATCATACATTTAAAGACTTGAAAAATTTTCCTCGTATGTACCAGTAGATTCATCATCCTTTTACTTAATCTCATGTAACTCCTTTGTGTAATTTGTAGAATAATACGAGGGAAGTATTTATTGAAAAATATGTTCATGAATTCATCCCATTCCATGGATTCAATTTTATTTTACTGCCTTGTATTCTTATCTAGAGTCCACCACTAGTCTGCTTCTCCTTCTAAACGATAGACAACCAAATTAATTTTTCTTGTTCCAAACATCGAAGGATGGAAAATATCTTTTCAATAGAACAGATCCATTGTTCAGAAACAAGTGGATCAGAAGAGCCACTGAAAGAAGGTGGGTGTTGCCTCATTAGAGACTCGATAGAATGTTGTTCCCTTCTCTGCTCATTTGGGAGTCTAGAATGATTCATATAATGTGTAAGTATACCAATAATATTTTTTATTCAATCTCCCATAAAAATTGTTCATTCGAGAGGAAAATCATTGCATTACCCAGTACATTGATCATTATCACGGTTCTTTCGAGTTCCAGCAATTTTCTAAAACACAAAAAGAATAATGCGAGAGGCAAAAATCATACTATGAAAACAAAATTATCACATGGGATTACAATAAATCTCTAACATCTTAGGTTTAATACTAGTTTATTCATGTTAGTAATAAAAATTCTAGGAATGTAACCTATACATATACTCAACCTTAGGGACATCCATATACATAACATAGAAATATATCTAGGTATCTCACTAATGTTTTCACATAGAAGTTTACAGAAGATGACAAAAACTCTGCTATGATACCAGCTGTAGAGCACCAAGATTGAAGTAAATTCAATTTACATTTATTTTTCAGAAATATTAATACATGACACAAAAGGATTCCCAATGAATATATTAGTTTAGTGTCTTTAGAAACATGGAACATAATATTCTAATCATGGTGAAATATCATCAACATATCCCATAAAGATATTACCCTTTTTTCCTACCTAAATCCATTCTTTATATCCTGGAAAAAAGAAAAAATAAAAAGGGAAAGATCAAATGCTCAGTAAGGGTAAAACTAGAGAACATAAAACAAACCATAAACACTTGAACATTAAAACAATCATGAATATAATTTTTAAACATAAAATTTTTGATCAATCATATAAATCTTGGAAGTACCTAAGGAATCGATCATAAATTAACATTAACCATGATAGAACAACATTGTCATAAAACATTTAATTGTGGAAAAATAATAAGAACATAATTTTATTTCCATAGTAGATAAGTAATTGCTACGAAGACCATCATAGTAGCCATGGTCCATCACTGAACTGGATTTAATTTCCATTCTAGCCATGTATTATTGAACCGGATTTATTTTCCGTTTATGCCTTGCATTACTGAACCGAAATTACATGTCGTTCAAATCATGTATATCATATGAGTTGTAAATCCTTACCCATTTAATTTCAAGGGAGATATAGGTCCCACCCATCACAAAATGAAATAATTATTACATGTTCCACAAAACATAAATCATTCATCAAAGCATAACCTAAGAAATAAAATGGGTTTCTTAACTATCATTTCATCCTAACCCAATCCATATAAAAGATCATTCTATAATTAATGAAATAAAATAATAGTAATAATATGGATAGATACATAACTCAATTTAATAGCGTCAACTTAGGTGGGAAAGAATTTTTAAAAAACAATAGATCATAGTTATTGAGAAAAATATCATTTCTTCTTCAAAATGTTTTTCTTATGTCAAAATTCCATGCAATATTAAAAGTAAATAATTTAGTTGAAAATAAACATGCAATGTTTTAGAGAAATCTTCATGAAAATAAGGAGTCAAGAAACCGTAAAATTCCATTCAAGTGGTATAAGTTAAAAAAACATTATTCTTGTACTTTTATCGGAAAAGTAATAAAGTGGTACGATAAACAAAATAAGATTCATTCCATACCATATAGTAAAAGTAAAAAATGGTAAAAATTACATTGAACATATATAGAAAAATATAAAACCTTTTATTTAATCCTTTTTAGAAAACATGAATGACAAATAATCACCCGGTAAATACTTATATATAAACAATTTGGGATAAAAATGAGAATGAAAATTTATTTCTTACCTTGGGTATTATTTGTTCCATATGTGTATGAAACTATTATATAGTGGTTTTAAACATATCATTAACTTGTAACAGAACCATAATAATATTTATATTATTGTATATTATTCTCTTACATCTTTATATTACATGTTCATTTGTTAATTCCATGTTAAAGCAATTTTGTTGGTAATAATTGTTTTATTTATTGTAAATGTTTTGAGTTTTTATTCTTGGTATTATTAATTATATGATGATTTAATTACTTCCAGAATGTAAAAAATTATTTATATATTTTATATATTTATTATATAAATATATGTAACATATAGAGAAAATAAATGGAATACATTATTCATGGAGACGGTAGACCATACGTACACATGAATGCTATTTTCATTTCCTTATTAAATTGAATGGAAGTATGTAAATGATATATATATATATATACATAAATCTAGTAGAATTACTATTTTTCTTATATAATGATTATTTATTGTCTAATCTTTATAATCATTCTTGAATGGTTAACGCGGAGAATGAATATCATCACGTTATAGAGACGGTAAGTTGTACGTACGCATGGGTAATGATATCTCTCCCATAATTGTTGAATGGTATTAGAATGGATGGTGTATAATATATCAGAATTAGTATCATGTGATAATAATCAAATATAGTTACTATTTCCACCATTATAACCATCCATTTAAGGTGGTGGAGAAAAACTAATTATACCATGGCGTGGAGATGGTAAGTCGTACGTACACAAGGGTGGTGATTTAATTTTTTGTATGATGGAAAGAAGGTGGAATAATATTGTTTAATATTTATCATAAAATTTCAGTATATTATTTATACTGATTTGATTACTTTATAATGTAATAACTAATTAATAGGAACTATAAGTAGAAAGAAATTTGAATGAATCTTTAGAAGAGATTACCTCTTCCTCGACGTGCCTCCTTTAAATTTCCTCTTAGGGAACTATAGATAGCCTTTTGAGAATTCCATCACCTCTATAATGTAACTAGTAAAGTTTAAAAGATAAATGGACAAGGGTTCACTGAGCATGAAGGCACAAAATGGAGTGAAGTGGAGAGATAGGAGGTGCCCTTTTATAAGAGAGGAGGGGGCACTTTCCGAAACTCTCAAAATACAAATTTATTATAAATCCAATTTAGATTAAAAATGGTCCAAAATTTATTTAATTTTAATATAATATGACTTTTTTTCAAATAAAAATAATAAAATAATTTTTATAAAGGTTTTGAATAATTTTTTATCCTTATCTTTTCTATTTAACCATTATTTTACCCTTTTTAATCATACCTTGATATCATGTTATTTACACATTATGGGTTAATGTAATTATAATATTATGTAAAACGACCAAAAAAAGTTATTTATGACATATTTGGACTTATATTAACCATTTTTCCAAATATTATATTTTTATGAATTTGATACCTTTTAATAAACTATTTTATTTTTCATGTTATGAAGTATGTCAATTTTGGTCAATATTCATACATGAGTTTTTTAGAAATTCCTAACAACCTGATTACATAAAAAAGGGATTAAATCATCTTTAATATGTATATGTTGTCCAAATATTTTTTGTATGGAATCAAAATGATCAAATATAATTTATTTTAATATATATAAATTCATTTATTTGAATATTTCATTAATAGGGTTATCATTACATCATAATTGTGTCATAAAAAAATATTTATATGTTGTCTAAAAAATATAAATAAAATACCGTGATGTATTAAATATTTTTAGATATCTGATGACTATTTATAGACATATAGATAAGTTATATATCCCTATATTAAAATCTATTTTGTAAAAAATATATATTTAGGATATGATTATCATAATTTAATTTAATTCTTATAAAACATCATTTTCACATCCATGTGAATCTATGGGGACCCAAAATAAAACCTAGGATAACCATGGTTGGAAATATCTCATCAAATAGTATTAGACCATGTTTAATGGGATTTTAATATTATTATAATTTTATTTTTTACCCTTATTTACCAGATTTACCTTTTAACCAGGGTAAATAAAATAATTGATGAAGTTTCTATTCATAATGTCAAAATATATAGGGTACCTATTTAAATAAATTGAACCTTATGATTCCAAATATTGAATTAATGTTTCCATATTCAAAACATAGTATTTTTATTACTTAATTTATAATTAATTATCATTGTCAAAACCAAAAAATAGGGTTTTAAGATGTAATAACTATCAATGAATTGCCATGTGTTTATGTCAAATTTTAAGATGAAATTACTTCTAGTGACCAAAATTAGATTAAATGATAACAAAGTAATATAATTACACTTTAAATCAAATTAAATAGACAATAAAACTATATAAATAAATTAGATAAAAAGGTTTTTTTGAATTAAAATGAATAATTTTTCACTATTCATTAAAATTTGAATTTTATCAAAAAATACTCAAAATTCTACAAAAGTAAATTTTTAAGTCCCTTTTCAAAAGAATAATATTATATGGTAAAATTTATCTTATAAAACTATCATAAAAAAGATTTAAAATGGGTGTTCAATCAAAAGGTGGTAAAACTTCATTTTCTGAAATAAATATTTTTTTCCGAAAAAAAATATTTTGTTCTAATACCATGTTCACCAAAATTTGTAAGATGAATTCTAATGTTATAAAAATTAAAAATGTGGATAATAATATTCTTAAAGTCTAGTTTATATCCCATAAAATAATAATATATTAATAATATATTGTTGTTTATAAAACTCGGTATTGCGTATAACCCAAGCTATCGAGGAAGGTTGCTCTTGCATGTAACACAAGCCAAGTTAGTGTTTACAGTAGTGAAATATTCTTTTGTAATTTCATGCAATACAACACAAACATATTTAATTTATATATTGAACAAAATCTATACTCATTGTTTGCTGAAATGAATTTTTTCAAAAGAACATGAAATTGTTTGTAACACAAACCAAGAATGGTGTTTCATATACTGTAAGCTAATATGGGGTTTCATATAGCACAATAAAATATTTTTGTATCTTACAAAACAAGTAATTAAAGAAAATTAAAAGAATATATCTCATAAAATATCATGCTGTTAATACTTGGGTTATCGATATCTACTAACATGGTTTTTATGGAGTTGGAGAATTAAAGACTTATTTCTAAATATTACATCCATAAATTAGAAGAAGATGTCATTGTACAAAATCTATTATTTTAGTATTACATTTTCCACTATAAATCTCATGATTTTCATAAGGCTGTTTTTATTAAATCCCCTCATTCTTTTAGAGAGGGTTTTTATCAACTTTTATGAACTAATATAGGTGATCCGCAGAACTAAGGATGAACCAAGGCCATCACTAATTATTGTAGTCTTCTATTATAATGAATAGGAGAAATATATGAAATTTGTGATGAAAAATTATGGTATATTTTAATGTAAATTGTAAGATATACCAAGGATTATTCATCATGTAAATATCCTCCAATTAGGTCTTCCTATTGGACAACACAAATATATGTTGATCCATAAAACGACGAAACCCTACCATAGTTCCATGGTTTAGGTTGGAATTGACATGATGATCTTTGGAAACATTTATAGGGGGTTTAATTATGTATACAGTAACACCATATTGTATTTTTTATGAAGAAGATTAGTTACAATCGGGTTTGTATTGAATTTCAAGATATAAATTTACACTTATCAAAAAATTATTTTTCTGGTCTATGCATAATGATGTTATTTGATTCAAATATCACTTATTAGATACTCTCTTTATTCAATTGATTCTATAGATACAAAAAATTATTGATAGCACCTTATGAAGGAATCATACTGAATTTAAATCACACCAAGGAATATAATATTTTCATGGCAGATCACTTTATCTGGAATAATGATAGAGAAAATAATCAATGGTTTATGAATCACATATTTTATACCATCCAAGGGATTGTGATAGTGTATTAAATGGATGATTTAGAAGTGAAAACTCAATATATTTATGATAGTTTTTATGATATTGAGAAAATATTTACCCTTATACTCAACCACAACTTTAATATAAATCTGATGAAGTGTGATGTCTCATATAATTATAGGATCTTTCATCTTTTGATTTTATAAAATATAGGCATCAAAATTCATTTATAAAATATGAATGAAATCATCATTACACCCCCACCATGTTGTTTTCTGGAAATGGGTGGTTTTTAACTTAACCAAAAATATATATGATTTATTTGAAAGTTATCTCATGTAAATTAATGTCCCTCGTGATGTTGATAATGTGAATAACTACCACCCTTTGGATGGAGAATGGAAAAATTAGTATTTGAAATTTATAAGTATTTGATGATATATTGAACTAAAATTATTCATAAATTATTCTAATTATTTTAAATCTATAAATAGAATTCATTTCCAAAATACATATTAGTATTAGATTATTGGAGAATTAGTAAAAACACTTAACGATATGGATTTATGAAAAGCTGGTTCATACATGTTAACATCATCTCACACTAAACCCAACATTTCATATTCTATATTATGTATTCAACATCATCTATAAAATTCATCATGAGTTTCTACTTGACTAATTCATTTTACACTCCCATTCATAAAGATATGAAGAAATTTTTTAAAATATTGGATGAGCATAAAAATTTATGTAATTGATATCAATTAAATGAATGAAACCAATTTTTTCGTGAAAAAATTTATTTTCAAATTAATATTTGGACTAAAAATAAACATTTTATTATTTATGAAATCAATGTTTCTTCACAATGATTTTTCAGAAAATATTTTATAAGAAATTATCAATGAAAAGAATACACATAAGGTTCCATAAAAACATGTAACAAAGATATAACAATCACCCATAAACATAATCTCATTATTTTACAATGTGATTTAATAAGTTTCTTGAAGGATCTATAGTAAGAAAACATAAATCATAAAGTTGTCCTATGGAATTATAATCATATCACTCTTATATATACTCTATTTTTCATTTCTAAATAGGGAGTGACCATAACAGTTAAATATGGAATAACCACCGTAGTATATTCCATTAATTGCATAGTGGAAACCTATTTGGATAACTTCATCCCTTTACCTATTTCCTTGGACAGATATAATAGTCTCACCCACCGTTGGATTTTCATGAAACAAACCATACTCATAAGAAATTCATAAGGACAATAACATATTAATAATATATAAATCATTCAAAAATAATTATTCTTAAGGAAAATTAAATTTTCATTTTGATCTAAATTATCTTTTTTACAGTCCTACAAAATAATAAATGAAAACATTTTATTTGAAAAAAATTATAAACTCAAAAATAATGATTCAAAAAATTAATTCATAATAGCATCAGGAAATTCCATTCATTCAATATATGATAAAATAATTCCATTTTTATTTATTAATAATAGTTGGAAGAGTAACTTGAAAAAGAAGGTTTTAAAAAGAATGTCCCTTACATTGAGTCTGACACGTAACTTAAAATCATTATCTTCCTAAACAAAAAAAATAAATTATTTATACTTTCATTATAACCTTTTAAAAATTTAATATTCCCTTTTATCACATAGTACCATGTTATTATTAATTTAATCTCATAGAAATGTTTTTATGATATTCATTTCATAAGTCCAAAATGACAATGTTTGGTTGACAATGGACAAAGATCCTATTATTCTATAGTATCTAGAATACTATTCATGACATAATTATCAATTTAATAAATTAATTATTCTTTTAAATACATAAATTAAATATTGTAATGAAAAATTATCATAGTTACAATCATGGAGATGGTAAGGTGTGTGTACGGATAAGTAACATTTCTATTTTTATATGACCATTATGAAAATAATGTAAGTATAATTTTTCAATTAAATAAAAATATTTATATAATATATATCATATTATAAATTTTAATATAATTATATATATCATAAATGTGATTTGGTGATGAAAAATAAATGACATCAATTCACAGAGGTGATAATTCACACGTATGTAAGAACGACATTATCATTTTACACTGCATGAGATTATAAGAATTTAAATGATATAATCTCTTCCTAGAATAATAAATATTTATAGAATAACATATATAATTAATAATATCATCATTATTACCATTTTCTATTGATGGTGATGGATAATAAATGATGTTGTTTCGTGAGGTGGTAGTTTTCTTTAAAACCAATGTAGAATAATATTTCTATTTGATGAAAAATGAAAAGGATATGTGTATTAATAAAAAAATAATCCCATATAAGTGTATTTAGGATATTGAATTTGTTATTTTATCATTGTTTATGAATATTGGATCAATGTGGAACAATAAATAAAACAAAAATGATTGATTAAAAATGATACCTCTTCATTATAAAATATCATTTTCCGTAAACCTTAAGACCACTAAGGGCGATTTGATGCATAATATAAGACCACTAAAATGTGGTTATGTATTCTTGTAATTAATTTGGAAAGGTATTTTCGAAACAAAATAGGTATTTAGGCATGATAAAAACAGAACACGGGGATATATTTTCTAAGTGAGTGGAGGGCACTCTTGAAATTTCCCAAAATAAGAATTTAATGTAAATTAATTTCTTATTCCTAATGCATAAAGACCAATTTATTTAGAATATAGGATGATTATGGGTCTAAATAACATAATCCAATTATAATTATACATTTTGACTATTTTTTAATCCTTATCATTTGTTTTTAACCATTATTGATTCCCTTAAACTCTTAAAGTGAAAACAATGATTTTTACACATTCAGGGTTAATACAATTGATATAAAATACCAAATTGATCAAAAATGATTAAGGGATGACATATTCAACCTTATCTCATTTTTTTTTTCTGAATTTATGTTATTTAGTAAATTTAATATTATTTAATAAATTATTATTTATTTTAAAATATTACTATTTTCAATTTTCACACTATTCATTACTTTGACATTTAAAAATATTAAAACACCAGATTAAGTTTGAAATATATCTTTTAATATATTCCTAAAATATAAATTCTCTCTATAAAATGTTTGAATGATAATAATTATCTCATATTATATTTATTTTATTATTTTATATAACATTTATTTTATTTTTCTAATAATTATTAATTACTGCATTAGTGTTATTTTAGAAATTAATATAAATAATTCACCACTAGAGAATATAAATAAATTACGAAGATTTATATTCATCCATTAGATTTTGATTAAATATTTAATTCCAAAAATACACTCTAAATAAAAAATTATTAGTAATGTTAAAGTTATTAGAAACATGATAATGACATCTTTGAATTTTCATTAAACAAAATATTTTAAACAGAATTATAACAAACAAGTAGAAAAAAAATGAAAAAATATTCGAACCTTGAAATGTTATAGATTGAAATTAATTATAAATTAAAAATTTATAAATTCATAGGGTCACATTCTGGTCTGGATCATTTTATATTCACCCTTTATTACTATGTTTACACATTACATGGGTAAAAAAATTTCCAAGATTGTTATTTTTGTTGAAAAAAATTAAAGTAGACAAAATTACTAAATTTGGAACTCGAAATTCAAACTATAGAATTAAGTTCTCAAAATTCATTTCATATAATTTTGATAATTTTATTAAAAATGAAACTACAAAAAATACCACAAAATATAGTTTTTCAGAAAAATGAAATTTCTAAATTTATAATTATTTAATGATAAAAAAAATAATTAATTATATGTTAAAAACCATAATTGTTTTATTAAATATAATAATGAACTATTTAATATTTAAATCTAATGTAAAAAAATCTTACATTGTAAATACATCTAAAAATATAATTTTTTATAAAAATATGTATTTTTTACATCTGAGTGAAAAATAATACTTTTCATAAAATTACCAAACATTCTCCATAGTAAATTTTAGATATTATTATTTAAAAAATGATTTTCATTTTTTCACTTACATTTTTAAAAAATATTTAAAAATTAACTACATTTTTTGTTCATAATAAGAAATAAATGCCATTTTTGAAGTAAATGTATTTTTTGAAAAAGAAAATCTATCTTCAAATAAACTAAAAATTATTTTTAAAAGAATAATTTAATACATTAAAAATGATTAATACCATAAAATTTTCATAAATCCATTGTTATAATTCATTCCCACCAATTTAACGGCTATGTTTCAATGGTCACTTTTAAATAATAAGGTTCCTTTATTCATTTAAGATTGGTGTTCTATATCTTATATACTTTCAAGAAAAGTATTTCCTCACAAAATCACCTAATGTTACATTATAACATCATGGATATTCCATCATCAAAATTTTAACACGATCATGGAAACTATTGTTTGTCATATCGAAAATTTTTTACCGGAATTCCACATCATAAAAAGGGCCAATAAAACATCCATTTGAAAAGAGAGAAAGAAAAGGATGGTGGTCACCCGAGAGAAAACATTTTAGGATTCCTTTTAAGAAAATATGTACATGGGAGATTAAACAAACTATAATTTTCTGATCGAGAGATATAAATAACATGGTCATCTAACATTTACTATAAAAATTTCTTAAATCTATGATGGGTTGAAAGGAAATTTCTTTCTTAGTAAAAAAATATAAATGGATAATGTAGTTATTTAATAATTCTTTTGTTAAATTTGATTAATTCTTTTACCATCAATAATAAGAATAACATTATATCTACATTAAAGGAAAAAATTATTCTTTTAATCCATTTCCATAATAAAAACAAATTTTTCTATAAATGATGATTATGAAATTATATATATATATATATTATATGTTTGAAACATTAGAATAAATATCTACATATCATAATAATAAAAAAATTAAAATATATTATTCCTCATATTCTAAGTAATTAACAAAAAATAAAATGGTTAGGAAAAGGTAAGATAATTAACATAATTAATAAACCATTATATGATAATAAACTATGTTAATCTTAAAAAAAAAATAGTAAAACCCAATGTTTAATATTTTAAAAATAGTTGTCATCAATTTTGTTCAAAATATTATATAATATGATGGAAACTAAATCAATTATTTTATCACACAATTTTCATGGGTATAGTTTTAAATTAATCTAAAAACCACTTCAAGCACACTTGATGTCTCATTACAATAAGTAATATTTCCAAATCCCATAATCTCAAATATATGGTCAAAATTTCATAAAATAACACAAATCACTATAAATTAAAATTAAAATAATATATAGTTGAAAAATATAATTCAATATTTATTCCTCATATAAAATCGCATTGTATTCCATTTACCTTATAAAAATATGGTTTCAAAAAACAGTGATCCTATTCCAAAAAAAATTAATAAATTAATCACCAATTTTTTTAACCCCATGGTAATCTATAAAAATATTTACAAAATAAAATTTTTCTTAATTAATAAAAACTATTAACTAAAAATATATAGTCATAGTGACCAGGAACACATGTAACTCATTGGTAGGTGATGCACCATTGTCACCATTCTGTTGTGGGATCGATTCCTATGTTCATTTTGGATGTAATGGGTTATCACACAATATACAAGTTTTCCATTTTCTTCTAAAACTATTTAATCATGATTACGTCCTCCTAATAAATGTAAAATATTTAATATTAAATAATTTTTTTCATTAATGGTTATCTTATACCATTCAATTTTCATAACAATAAGTAATTTTCTACAATTACAATACAAATTCAAAGATCATATATATCGTAATGTTTATTCATACCTTTATAATTATAATAAAAAAATTAAAAAATAATGCTTCATAGAATAACATTTTAACATGATAAACATAAAGGGTTTTAAAAATGACTCCAAATGAACTTCCATAATCAAAATTTAATTAATACTTTAAAATAATTCATCATCCTTAGATGTACCATAACTCTGGAATTCCTTATATGTCGACATATATGTCATTATAAATTCTTCATAACCCCTTAACCATTCTATTCTTTTTTATTCAGTAATAATTCATTCTTATAATAAATATGAATCACGTTGTAGAATTCAATAATGTAAAAACATGAGAGAAGAAATAATCCAAACCTTTTACATAGTGTCTAATTCATTTCATTTTCATTCTATTCACATAGATATAAGGTCCATGGATTACAATAATTCATCAACGATTCATCAAATTCCCTTTCTAAATTTTCCCAAGTACACATTATAAAATTTAGGTTGTATGGATGATGTATGGGAAATATTTTTGTAAAACAAATCATGACATATACATTAAAAACATATGATAAAATATTCTTTTTTTAAAACATTCAGAATGATTACGTTTTTGAAATATTAAATAAGGTGTTTTTTTAATATACTATATGTATGATTCATATGATTATAAGTTAAAACCTCATATAAATATGCTGCATAAGGGTATTCGTTTTCATCAGGTATACTAATATCATAAAATTCATAAAATTCCCATGATAGAGTAAAATATTTTCAAATGACTTGATTATGTTTACATTTTTTTAAAAGATTTAAATTTTTTGGAAATTATAATTTCAATAAAAATAACCCATTAACCACTATGGTATTGAGGTATAAAGGAGGTGTTTTTAATTTCATAAATATTTCTCCAGAGGGTTGTATATTATCAAAAGTTTCCAAACTAGAAGGACATGAGTTTTCAATAATTATTGCAATAAAGTCTTCCAAAATAGATATAGATATATTTTTTAGGTTCTCCTTATTCCATTTATAACTTATTTTCCTTGATCTGAAAATGTTACAAAACAGTGATAAAATTAATGAAATATAGATAAAAACATAACCAACATTTAATTGAAATCTCTAATATCTATTTTTGTTTAAACCCTTATCTTATATGATCTATAATAAACCAACCAAAAACCTAACTTATTCTAGTTATTTTAAAACACTAAATCAGTTTCATTTCTAAATGATCTTTGATATTTACTTTTTTAGATAATTAGGTCAAACATTTACAAATTTGATTCATAAATAACTACATCAGAAAGATAAACATCAAATAACATTATACCCAACATTTCAAATTCCAAATCATGTCTTAGAAAACTTACATAAAATTCTCTATCATTTTCTATATGATTTCTTCATTTCCATTACCCATAACTAAACATATTAAAAACATTTTAAATATGTTTTTTGAGCATTAAATGATCAGTAATGGAAAAAATATAAATGAAATAAATCCTTTAGTTCATGAATTTTTTTTACTTTCAATTTAACATTTTAAAAAAATAAACATTTTCTTATCCATTATATGACCTATTCTTCCAAAAGATTTTAAAAAATATTTTTTTAAGAAAACATCATGGTAAATAAAACACATAAGGATTAATAAAAAAATTTAACAATTTTATAGCATTCACTGATGAAACATTATATATTTAGGATTCTATATGAAATTATATGTTTAATGAAAAATTTATAGAAATAAAACCTAAATAATAATGATAATTTTTCACATAATTTTAAAATTAATCTTACATATACTATATCTATCATAGCTAAATAGGGAGTATCATTCATAGTAACATTTGGAATAAGAACCAAAAATATATTTCTATAATATCTTAGTAGAAACCGAACCAATTATCTCTATTCATTTACTTAATGTAATGGAGAATTATAATATGATCAAAAACCATCGGTTTATCATTGAACCACTCATCCACATAAATAAAATCCCAAGGAAAATAATATAACCACAAAACATACCACTTATATAAATGAAAATTTCTTGAGGATATTTTATTTTTTTATAATCACATTGAATTTCTACATAGCCACACACTCATAAATGAAAAAAATTTATTTATGTAAATAGAGATTAAAAACATAAATGTGTAATGAAGTCAGTACATTCTTTTTATGTCATATATGTCAAAAAACATACCTTTTGGATTTTGTAAAAATAGTTGAATGAGTAACACTATAAAGGGTGATTTTAAAGAAAGTCCCTTACCTTGAGTTTGAGTCATCATGTAATATAATTATATCATTAAATAAAAATATTAATTTATTTTATACTATATTCATAAGCTTTTTGAAATTTATTTTTCCTTTAATATCATTTATCAAAATGTTATTAATCATATTAGTTCATGTTGGATGTTTTTGTGATACTCGGTTCATATGTCCAAAATGATTTCATCTGGTTAACTATGATCATGGTAGAAATTATTCCATCATCTCTAGAATAATGTTCCAAAAATAATTATAACTTTTATAAATCTATTATTATTTTTAAATTAATACATTAAATATGGTTATTAAAAATTAACTACATTATAATCATGGCGATGGTAAGTCATGCATATGAATGGGTAACATTTAAATTTTTTAAATAATCATTACAAAAAGAATGAAAGTATAATTTTATCTTTACATAACTATCGTAATATATTATATGTAATATTATTTATTCATGTATACATATATATATGTAATGTGGTGTAGCAATGAAATATGAATCACATCGCCTAGTGGAGGTGATAATTATCACGTACGCACAAACAACATTATCATTTTTCTTATCCATGGAATGGTAAGAATTTAAATGAAATTTTATATTTCAAGAATAATAAATATGTCATTAATATAATATATAAACACTAATTTAAGCATTATAATAATTTTTGTTAAATGGTGATGGAACACAAATTGCACCAGTTCATGAAGCTATAGTCCGCCATACACACATATAATGACTTATTTTTCCCATTTTTTGGAAAAGGACAATGATATGGGTAATTCCAGAAACACAATAACATCTGATTATATGGAGGAAACTAGGATTATTATATTATCTTGGTTATATAGGATTTTAATGATATGAAATAAAAATACAGTAACAATGAATTAAAAACAATAAATCCTCTTCGGAAAACCACATTTTCATAATAACTTAATACCACTTGGGTGGTGTTCTTTATAAGAAAATAACTGTATAATATGGTAGGGATTATATGAAGTTATTTTTGAATTTACTTTTCTATCCAAACTGTTTTTTAGGTGTGATAAATGGAGAGGAACATGTTCCCTTTTTTAAGAGAGGGGATGTGAACTCATGAAAATTAGCAAACAACTAAATTAGTAAAAATTAATTTCAAAATATAAATAGACCCAAACCAATTTCTTTGGAAGATTAGATAGCTATGGTTCTAAGTACCTTCCTCCAATTAACACTGTAATATTATTGACTAATTTTTAATCATTATATATTGGTTACAAACCTTATTAAATACCTTTAACTCTTACCATGACAACATGGGGGGTTTTACAATTTGAGAGTTAATATAATTATTATGAAATTAAATATATCCTGTAAATGAATATGGAATGAAATTATAAACCTTATCCTAATATTTTCTTTCCAAATTTATGATTTTTTTGGAATTTTATAAAAATTAATAAAATATTATGGATTTTAAAATATTATTAATGTCAATTATGAAACTATTTGTTACTTTGACTTTTAGAAATATAAGAAAAAAATATAAATTATGAAATTTTTTTTACATCCACAAAATGTCGAAGTCACCATAATTTTTTTTTGAAATTATTTATTTAAAATTATATTTATTTTAATATTTATTATAATATTTATTTGATTTTTACATTAATTAAATAATTATTACATAGTAATTTTATCATCGTTTTATGGTAATTAAATCATCAATAAAATTATATATAAATTACCATGATGCATATAAATATTCTTTATTTCAAATTTTTATTTATAATCGATGATA
The DNA here is from genome assembly GCA_963277665.1 of Viscum album. Classification (NCBI taxonomy): domain Eukaryota; kingdom Viridiplantae; phylum Streptophyta; class Magnoliopsida; order Santalales; family Viscaceae; genus Viscum; species Viscum album. The sequence continues at coordinate 352,659,506 of OY728140.1, forward strand.
TATTTTGAATAATCCTATATTATTAATGTTATAATTATTAAAAAATTGAGTATGATATCATTGAATTTTCATTAAATAAAATATTATAAATATCATAATCACATAATGATGGAACAAAAAGGACCTATTATATAATAATGACATTTTATATAATAAAATTAATCATCCATGAAATATTTATCAAATTTATGTGTCATTTTCTAGTCCTTGTCTGTTTATTTTTACGCTTAATTAATCGTTTTAACCTTTACTAGGGTAATAAAACTACCATTTTACTATTATTGTTGAGAAAAAATAAAATGGGACTAGTTACTATATTTAGACCTCCATATTCCAAATATGGAATCCATTTTAAGAAATTCAATTAATAATAGCCATCTAATTTCATATAAAATTAAACATATAAAATGAAACGTAAAACATTTTTTTGGTAAAATTACATTTCAAAATTTAAAATTGTTTATAATAAATTACATTATTAAATAAATTTAAATATCCACAAGTAGATCATTTAATATCAAAATTAACTAATTAAAATATAAAACTAAAAAACATAATTTTCTATTTAAAACATTCAAAAAATATATTTTCAAAAAAAACTGGATTTCTCACCATTTATTAAAAAGTAAACATTTTCATAAATTTATAAAAATATGAAAATATGAAAATATTTATATGATGATTTAAAAAATTACATTTTTTTTATCAAATACATTTTTTAAAATTTCTTGGAATTAAATATATTATTTTTACATAAAAAGGAATAATATTTTTTAGGAATATAATTTTTTTGAAGAATAAATTGATTTTTATGAATATATATAACTTACTTAAAAAGAATTTACTAAATAATAAGAAATTAGTAAGGAAATTTACGATTTCATAATTAAATTATTACTATTTATTCCCACCAATTTGATATCCATTTTATAAAAGTCACATTTAAATAATAATATTGTTTGTTAAATATCAGTGTTACGTATCTTGAACCATATAAAAATAGACTTTACCTATAAAATATTCTGATGTTATAGAAAAACACTATGATATATAAGCCACATGCTCATAGAAAACCACTTTTTCATTTTGTCTACCCCAAATAATTCTCTCTATGACCTCTTGAATCTAAATATCTATAAGTACCCGGACTGAAACATTACATAATCTTGAATTATGTCAAAAATTCACATTGAGGATCTCTTCAGGTTTAGCCTTTTAGAGAATTAGGACATAACTATTTCATAAAAACCTGAATATTACAAAGTAGACACTTCTACTCAGTATCCATTTTTTACATAAAACAAAAACTTAAAAAAACATGTTTACTTCCATGTTTTATACAACATGAATTTTCCTTGATTCCATCCTTGAACCTATTCATCTTTAAGTCATGTGAAAAACATTTCAAAACATGGGGTGAGCTTAAAAATCTCAGTAAGGGTTATAAAATAAGTAAAAGAAACATTAACCCATCAATAAATTCAAATCAATGAAACTATACTTTTCAATCATAGAATACCTCATGAAATCATAAAATTTATGAATAACACATAGAAATATAAAATCATAAAGGTAACTTGTGGAATCCATATCATACTTACATTGTATCTATCCCAGCTATGTAGGGTGTTATGTTGAAATACCCATCACAGAAGATTCCCTAAATCTCTTAGGAGAAACAATAACGTTTACCTCCGTCACATTACCCAATGCATTGGAGAGCTATCTCGGGCTCACCCGCCCTAGGTTTATCACAGAACCACCCATATACATAAACAATTACCAATAACCGTACCACATTCATAAGACATATAACAATCATAAAGGAAAGATAACATTTCCACATTGCAATCATAATATATCATTTCAAGATATTTACATATTCAATGCTTTATCAAACCATTTTCAAAACCATTTAAATCATTTAATAAAGTGATTTTTGAATCAAAGTGTCCCATACCACTTTGAAGTTTTTAAAGAAATTATAACATTAAAACATTAATGTCCAGATAAATAAATCCTAAAACCATTTAGAAAATATGGACATTAATGTGAAATATTTAGAATAATAAATCTTTAAAACATTTAAAATGATATTTTAGTTAAAGAGTTTTTAACAAAATCAAAGACGCTTGAATACAAATAATTAAGAATAACATTTAATCAGAACATAATAATATTATGAGAAAAAATGGATTCATGATATAATATTCCAAAGGATAGTATATACCCCATATAAGAGTGAATTGGTGCATAACAACAATGAAGTCTCAATTCAATGTAAATTGAGACGAAATCCCTTATAAAGATGGTATCCTTAGATTAACGATAAATAAATGACATAATTATGTGTGAAAAATATATATACACCAAATATTAGTGGATATTATGTGTAAAACAATCATATTTTATTCACACATATTCATAGCACGACATAATCAAAAGTAGAAGTTTAACCTAAGGAATTGAAACTAGGTAAGGAAGTTCCCTTACAGAAATATGACAGCCTAACAGCGACATCGTAAAATTATGAAAATGAGTTGATGAGAAATAAAATGGCATCTCATCACTTGGACATAAAATTTACAGAAATAAGGATATAAATGAATATATCCCAACATAAGAAGATGTAAATTAAAAGACATAACAAAAATAAGTCTTTTAAAAAGAGGAGGGTGAATGGTTCCCTTACATATTTGGTATCATACGAAACATACAACCCATGAAAGAAGGATCATATAATGAAGATTTAAAAACTCATAAATTATAGTATATTACACCAGAAATACAATAATGGGTAGTATATACACCACACAAAATGGAATAGTGGCAAATATATCAGGAATCTCACGGGAATAAAAAGTGAGATGAAAACCCCTTACCACATTGTAATCAATCAAGATGTATGAAAAAAAAGGTAATAACCACCAAATTAATAATATAATTCCATGAATATAAATATAATCATTATAATATATATCAAATGGAAGTACACAATACTGCACATGCAAGAAATAAGTGGTGAACAATGGACATCCCACGGAATTAAAAGTGAGATAAGAAACCCCTTACCTCGTGTCTAGCTTGACCCGTTCATTCTTTAATCTCCTGAATAATAAATTAATGATAATTTCTACATGCTTAATAACCTTTTTCAGGTTTATTATTAATTTTATATCACTTATGACAATGTTATAAACATTATGCAATCATTTCAGTTAATAACGGTAGTTTTTTCGATATTTGGTATTTGAGACAAAAATGGACTTCTTATATTTACAAGTTGTTCATGTGGTCAAATTTTAATTATATACAGAATGATATTTATTATTTATATATCATATATATCTATTATATAAATTTATTTATAATAGTACATAGCATTTGGAGGTAAGAAATGAAATGCACTGTTCATGGAGACGGTAAGCCGTACGTACACATGAACGCTACTTTCATTTTTATTTCATATTTAATGGAATGAAAACATAATGATACATAGATATTTTATAATTACAGTATAATATCATATATATAATCTTAGTAAATCCATATTTTATATGTCCCACGTATGCTATGAACGAGTCATATCACTTTGAGGGGGCGGTAGTCTGCACTTCCTCAAATGAAATTATCGCTTTTACCCATAATGGAAACAATAAAGGTATCATATAAATGGAAAATACACAATCATAAAAAAACATAAACATAATATATATCATATATAATTACAATTCCATCATAATTTCTTCCAAGAGAGGCGGTTGGAAATATTTGAACAATCATCGTTTCGTGAGGTAGTAGTTCGTCATCCACATGAACAGTATGTTCTTTACTCATTAGATGGAGGTGTGTGTAAGTGTAGTTCGAATTATTATCATAAATATAACCTAGTATATTTGGGATACTATTGTTTTTATAAAATAAAGGAATAAAAATAGTGTATGGGGTTAGAGAAGTAAAATTAAAGGAAAGAATTTAAGATAAATTGTTACCTTTAATTAGGGTAACTCTCTTTTGTTTGAACAAATAGGACTTATTGAAGTTCCTTCTTCATAAGTTTATGTTTCTATTAGGATTATAGGGATTTAGGGAGATTAATTGGGAAGATTTTTGATGAGCCAAAGGCGATTGAGAAGTGTGAGTTATGGGTTAGAAGTGGGGGCTTCTATAAGGGGGGGAGGGCTCTTTAGGAATGTTTGAAAATGTTATTTTATTACAAACTTATCTTCGTTTTCAAAAGGTCCTAAATTCATTACATTCAAAGATAAGATGACTCATGGTATAAATAAAGTCATCCAATAATAATTGTACTGGTTTTGGATATTATTTTAACCATTATAATCTTATTTATTTAAATCATATATTAATGAGGTATATACTCCATCATTATTGTGTGACAAATAATTTTATATATTTCATATTTCAAAATTATAAAAACACTACCATGATGTAGGAGATAATTTTATATTTAAAATTAATATGTATAGTATAAGAGATAACTTATATAACCTTATGTAAAAATTAATTTACTAAAAGATATTTGTTTATGTCATTTTTTACTTTACTTTAAGTTAATTTAAATAAAGTGTCATTATAACTCTTAAGTGGATCCATGGGGTCCAAAAATCAACCCATGTATGATCATGGTTGTCCACGACTCCTAAAATAGTATTATGACAAGTGTTAAGGTAATTTAGTATTATTATAATATTCTGTTCACCTTGAATTGCCCTATTTTATCTTTAATTGCGGTTAATAAAAGTCAAAAAGTTACTCTTCGCTAAAAATTATTTTCATCTTATTGAACAAAATTTTACTTACTAATAAAAACCATTTATGTCATATTTTCACAATTCAATTCACAGAAGTGGTAAAATTTCATTTAAATGAAAAGGTTAGATTTGAACTACTATATAGTTGTTTCACTATTCATCAAAAATTGGCATTTTTCAGAAAAATACCAAAAATTCAGCCTAAGCTATATTTGATATTACAAATTAAAAAGTGATGTCTATTTTACCAAATTCAAAAAATAGAGGTTGGATTAATTAATTTAAAATTAATTCCTGTTGTCAAAAAAAAAGTGTGTTTTTAAGAAATATTAACTATCAAAAGAGTGACAGTTGATTATGTCCAATTTCATTATGAAATTACTTTCAATGACCAATATTGGATTAAATGGTAAAAATATAATCTAATTAAACTTTAAAACCAATTAAAAGGATAATATAACCATATAAATAAATTAGTTTAAAAGGAAATTTTGAATTAAAATACAATATTTATTACTATTCATTAAAAATGATCTTTAACAGAAAAATACCAAAAAATTACCCAGAGTAAATTTTGATGTCCCAAATCTAAAGAATAATTTTTAAAAAAAAATTAAAACATATAAAATTGACCAAAAATATATTTAAAGAGGTTTATCCATTAAAAGATGGTAAATCGACCTTTAAAGTATATTAGAGTATTTGTGCTTAAAATAGGATTCATTCACATTTTAATCCTATAACTTTTATTGGATAAATGAAAAAAAATTAACAAACATATATAATAATATTTTAGTTAGTTCTATTCATTCCCTCCAATACAACGGCTAGACATTAACTACTATTTAAAATATTATTATTATATTATTAGAGTACAACATAAGATTTCAAATAAACCCGTTGTTGCGTATTGGGGACGCCATCGAACATAGCGTCCCCTTTAAAGTAAAAGTAATATTTAATTCAAAAATATTAATAAATATCAAAATGTCTTATTTTATATTTACCCGGGATATTACAAGATCAATGAGGATAAATAAGGAAATCATAATTAACCTTGTAGTATGTGGATAGTTGATGAGGTTTCATATTCACTTGTTGAGATGAATTTTCCTCCATTATCCTTTATGGTTCCAACAAATAATCATAATAATTTTCATCAAGAATTTTACTCAATATATTACATCAACCCACATAATTAAAATCATTATCATAAAATGTTGGTCGGATGATTGACAAGATGGGATATGGTTCTCCATTAATTTGATATAATATTCATCCGACATAATGATTTTAAGAGAAATTAATTTATTAATTTCCTAGACATGCAATTGATTATATTAGAATTTACCTTTGATATTAAATTCCAAAATGATTCCATTATCTATATTTATAAACTATTACCACATAAGGAAATACATTCAGTAGGTGCTTCCAGAAGGCCAATAGGGAAGGGAATGGAAAATTCTATGCTTAATAGTGTCGGCCTCATATTTATTCTCATTTTCCATTAAAGTCCATATTCCATATTAATTCATCCATTTATATGGGTGTAAAACTATTTAGGTGGAATATAAATCCCTCATTATCATCATTCTTTCTGACCTTAAGATTCAAATTCCTTAACTACATATTAATGATGTATCCGAGCTAGAAATTTTGAAAAATAATTGTTACAATTCTATCATAAAAAAGAACACATCTATTTGATTTAATTTATTCATGAGTTGATAGAAATATTCCCCTTAAATGAAATTGTATATCATTTCCCAAACTATGAAACTATTAAATAAGAAATTGTGAAAAAAAATTATATGTATTGATAAACCATATTAAGATGATATTATGATCCGAGTATACCATTGAGTGTTATCTTACATATTAATCAATCTGTAAGAGTGAGAGGTTAATGATCTCATCATCATCCCATAATGGGAAGTTACCTAAATTTCGATTATGGTAGAAGTAAATTTACATTGGATGATAAATTTTTAGTGATCCTCCAACATATGACATTATCATCCAATCTGGTAGAGTGAGAAGAGGACTACATGTGACCAGAAAAATTAATTCTCTCTGACTATCCCATGTACTGTTTGATATTTGTTGTATGGGGATTTATGATAGGGATCCATACCCTCTAGCATTATTTTTTCATTACATGTTAATTCGTACAACTATCAATTTTATTTAAATTTTTTTTAGTCATTCTTATAATATAAATAAATAACATGCCCCTGATAGGTTTTTAAATTTAATATCACCCATAACATATAGTTCCTTCCACAATTATCATGTAAAATGAATAAAATATATTCCAGCATAATAGATGTGGATGGTGTATACAATGTATCATTTTATAACGAATCATAATTACGAATATCATGAGATGGTAAATGGGATGTGTGAGGTTTTAAATAATGTATTTTATAACATTTTATAGAAAATGAAGGACTATAATACAAAATGATGGACTGACAAGATCATTAATGCATTTTTGAAATATCATACGATAACCGAAACATATGCACCAATGACAAAATAAACCCTAGTAAATGGAAAACATATGGTGTTTGTAATTGATTCTTACCTTTATTCACTCTAAAAATCCATCTTTGATCCAATAAATGAAGATTAATGGTCACATGTATGGCTAGAAATGTTTGAGGTGAAGGATACAATTTTTTTAAGGAATTAAAAATTATCGAGGATCTATGTAATTGTGTATCTAAAGAATTTTACAAGAAGGTTAACCATGATATATTTATCTATGTTGATTTGGTACTATTATTAATAAATCATATGCTATAAAAAATAAAATCACTGGTGTTGGAACCAAACTAAGAAGGACCCTTTTTCGTAAGGTTTACTATTATGGTTCATAATCATTAATCTACTTGGATGTGGAATGAATCACAATAAGAAATAATGGAAGGATCCTCAATAAATATGATGCATCTTCCAATTTGTTGGGTCTCTTCCTTCCAATATAATGATAAAATACTTTCTGGTCTTATATAAAAAATATTGTGTAACATATGGAAAATATAATAATTGAAAGATGGTAAATTATTTGGATATGTCCCTATTACAAGATAGTAAACTATTTTATGGTTATTACTTTACCACATGAACTTAAAGATTATTTCCAGAAACATTCATTTTGACACTAAAACTAAAAAATATATATTGGTGTCCTCACTCTGTAGGATTCTAACTTTCTTCTATGCTTTTTTCATAATACTGCACTATATTATAGGGTTTTTTAGATCACATACCACTAAAAAGAACTTTATGAGGGATTATTCCAATGTAATAGGATATGTAGTTATTCTCATATCCTTCTCATGGGCCCAACTATGAATTCAATCTCTAAAACAACACACACAATGAATGATGTTATAATTTCATGATGGGTCTTCATTAATTTGACTCGATGTTGGGATCAATTTTACAGCCAATTAAAATGTTTATATTTATTCGTATATCAAAGTGTACATTGTAAATTCTAATACTTTTATTATTATTCCCAATCATAGGAAATTCCATGCCCCATTTCATCTTGGGGATCTATGATCCTATATCTTATCAACCTTACCCATTTCACACTTAAACATCATTATATTCTGTTGATATAGTCTAAGTGTTACGACATTAAACTAATTGACACTCTTTTAATATAATTTGTATAACCATAAAAACCTGTCATATTCAATATAATACATATATCCATAATCTATATTATTTTAAGGATAATATCGTACCCATTATTAATCCATGATGGAATTTTTTTCCTTCATGAATAATCTAGAGCTATTATTTTTCATATTATAAGAAGTCATATAATCTATATTTCCCTCTTTATTTGTAGGTTGTCCCCATCAATATGATTAGTGAATCACATTATATACATAGAGTTATCAAAGACTTTAACTACACCTTTTTACCCTATGTAAATACACATTATGTTCATTTAGTTTCAATCATTCACCCAGTACTCCATATTTGAAAATAATCCCATTTATTCACAGTGACAATATATGCACAGTAATCTTGGACTAATAATAATCATCAATGACACAAGTCCAAAAGGGAACACCCTTGATAGTTATTTGGGGGAACCTTTATTTTGAACCTATTCAATAGTGATCCCCATGATTTTTCCCACATTTATGAAAATATAAAATTTAAAAAAATCTATATATTTGGTATGTGGTTATCATCACCCTATATTTCTTTATCAATATTTTATTCAAACGCTCTAGTTATTTATTTTTCCTTCCCACTTCAAGAATGGTCAATTGGAATTTAAATGTCATTTTTTTGTGACTCCTTTATTACAACATGTAATTAGGGAGAATAAGTTAATTGGAATTTCATATAGTATAAAGCCACATTTTTCTATCTATAATTTTTGGTGGTTGATGCAACATCCAAAACCGAACTCATCACATCCTATTGAGAACTATAATGCAATATAAAAAATATTTTATTTCCTGTTGTTTCTCTTATTAAGTATCAATCACATGTGATCATGGTTTCTATTTGATATTAATATATATGAAATTTAGTTCATCAAAATGTCCGACATGAAATTTTACATGAATTCTCGGGTGACCATGTCTTTGGTAGAATCCACACGAGTCCTAAATCATTTTTCCAATCCTACCCTCACCAATGCAAGGAATTTTAGGCGGAAATATAACATGCATTCAACATTTGTTTAATTCATGTGGGATGTGGTTAGATAAAATTTTATTTTTAACCAAATCAATACATTGTATAATGAAGAACTGTAGTGATAGTGAGTAGTCAATGACACAAGGAATGATTGGAAGAAAAGGAACCAGGATATAAAACCTTTTTGTGCTGGATTCCTCATATATTGGTATTAGATTCATTTATAACAAAGAGTACTGATATTTTTTTAAGTTCCAAGAAGAATGTAGTGATAATGAAAAATTTTCATTGTTCATGTAAAAAGAATAATCTGAGTCTTACCATTGAATTATCTTAGGGATTTGTTTACAAAGAAGTGCAAGGAGAACTAGTTTATTAAGGTCAAATAAACTATATCTATCTAAGATGAAACTATTCCTTGGATTATATATATAAAACAACCTAGATTCATTAAAATTATATTTCATGGTACAATGTGTCATAGCCTAATGGTCATAACCAACTATACTCTAATATGGTTAGGTTCATTCATTTAAAGATCAAATGTTCATGGTTACCTAAAATAAATGACTAAATAGTTGATTTGTAGCATGATTACTAGTCGTAGGGTTACCAAGTTGTGATTTAAGGATTTATTAATTTCATAACACCCCTACTCTTATCCCTTACACTTAAAATATTAGCTAATCATGATAGTAATAATAAATATTCAAGAAAAATATCAAAAACCCTAAGAATATTAGTAAAGAAGTTGAAAAATGTAATTTCAGAATCAATGGTACAAGACTCATGTAGTTCAAAATAAAAACTTGTAATGAGTCAATCAACCACTTACTTTAAATAGTAAACAAGAAGAAACTTATGCTGAAGTTTCTATACAAAATAAATGAAAATAGGGAACAGACATCAAAATGGTTAACAACAATGAAAAGAATGAATAATTCATATAAAAAATTATAACTCTTGGATATAATAAAAAATAATAATAATATAATAGATTTGATTTTGGAGAGAAAATAAATGAGAAATATGAGAGAGATAGAGAGATAAAAAACTTATAAGAAAGATATAGTCCTCATTTCAATATACACACTGTAAGGTAAATAGTTATGGGAATTATACAACGTGTAACCATCTCACATCAATAAAATCTTGATCCTTGTTTTTCTACACATATTTTTGACCATGAAGGAATTTTGAAATGTATTATCAGGTTTCAAATATTTCTCTCATCTCAAAATTTTTACATTCTTCTAATTTGTTAAAAGATCTTCAACATCTATAATAAATATCTCGCCCTTTAGTTTTCCTACCTAAATCTATTTATTATATCTTGGGAAAAAATTAAAAGGGAGATCTAAATTTTTCAGTAAGAGTAAACACATATAACATCAAGAAAAACATAAACATAATAATGCTAAAAAATGAAAAAACAATTAATATCAAAATATTGAGTCATGAAATAAATAGTGGCAGTTCGTAGGGAATAAATCATAAATTAATCATGAACCAAATGAAAATAGCATTGAAATAAACATGGAATTTTTGAAAACACATAAGCATAGAAAATAATTACCATATTATCCAAGGATCATTGGAAACACCATCATAGAAGACAAAGTACATACTCAACAGACTTCACTCCTCATTCCATCCCTATATTACTGAACCATATTTACAAGTCATTTAAGCCATGTATTACTAAACCATATTTAAATACCGTTCAAGTGATTACTATATCGTGAGATATAAATCTTTAACAAATGCATTGGAGGGATATATAGGTCCCATACATCTCATAATTAAATCATTCTTACGTGTTCCACAAAAAAATCATTCATTATTGGATAACCCAATGATTAAAGTGGCTTATTTAATCATCATTCCATCACAATATAATCTATATCAAACAAATTTATTTCATAAATATCTTTACATCATAAAAAAATTAAACCATATGAATAATAGGGATCCAAACATAAACTTATTAAATAATTTCGTATTAGATGCAAAATAATTTTGATAAAACAATTTAAATTAATTCTTTAGGAAAATATCATTTCTTCTTCCAGAAGGATTTCTTTTCTCAAAATTCCACTCAATGTAAAAAATAAATGAAATATTTCGAAAATAGGTTGGAAATATTATAAAGTAAACTTCATGGAAATATGGAATTAATAAAGTGTAAAAATGCATTCATCATGTATAAGTTAAACAAAAACATTATTCTACTACTTTTATCTGAAAGAAAAAAAGTACCTCATATCAAAAATGTCAAAACATTTCTTTTGTAACACTTTATAAAAATTCACCCATGGGTGAAATTGTTATTAAACAATCATAGAATAATAAAAATAATATTATAGATTTCATAATTAGAAATAATGGAAATGGAAAACAAATATACCCCAGTAAATAATTATGTATAAAAAATCATAGAAAATAATGATATTGAAAAATCATCCCATTCTTTAGGTATATTATCCTTTGTATGTATCTAAACCTCCTCCTCTTCGGTGAGCTCCCTTTAGATCTCATCCTAATGTCACTAGAGTTGGTATTTTGAAAATAAAATTAGCTATAGGATGTGAATAGGGATGTAGACAAAAAAATAGGTATGGGATGGTCGAACATGAAGGTTAAATGTGTTGTGAAGAAATGAGGGAGGATTTGTCCTTTTCTAATTGAGGTGAGGGGAATATTTGGAATCCCCAATAATAAAAATATATATTAAAATCACACCACATTCAAAAACCACAAAATTTTCATATTTTCGAAAATTATATTAGATAAGTTTGTAATCTAATCAACTAATAAATTTTGGATATGTTTTTATGTGAATTTAGACCTTATTATTTCAATTTAAAACTTAGTTATTCGATTTCATTTTAACAAGGGTAATAATTATTTCAATATTAAAAGGGTTAAATATTTACTTATTGAATGTAAATTAAATCATATGTAAATAATTAAGAATATTTTCAGCCATGTCATAATTATTATATATTTTTAAAAATGGATTATGTTTTTTAAATAATTTAATAAAATATTTTTTTGACAAAACCACAACTGGGTCAATTTTGACACAATCGAATTAATGTATTTATAAAAATATGAAAATAATATGTAATCCTAGAACCAACTATTTTATTATATCCCTATGGGGTCTAGGTCATCTAGAAAATTCAATGAATATATTAATTAGCTCAAAATATATATATTTTAATATTTTTATTATCTTTAATTTGATATTTCCATTAATAAAATATTTAATACATTATTATTATGTAATTATTAAATATACTTATTTTTTGAATAAAAATTGAAAATAAAATATTATGATTATGATACATCTACTAGATTTTATATGAATATATGTAGACGAATTTATCTTTTGTCAAATACATCATTTAAAATGTTATACTTATTAATTTATTAATGTGACATATTTAGAATAACATTAAATGAAATAATTTAAGTGTCATAATATATTCTATAATCCTCAAAACAGTTACTAACTCGACCATTGGTTTATTATCATCAAGATAAACTCAACCAATATGATTGGGGAATTTTTTTATGGTATTTAAATATTTATTATCATTTTAATAAAATTATATTAATGATTTTTCATCAATTAAATAATTTATGAATCAACAATTTATAATCCATTAAGGTAATTATTTATTTCCAAAAAACTAAAACCAAACTACCTTGAAAAATAAAAGAAAATGTATCATTAAAATGAGTGTTTATTGTATAATATATCTTCTATATAACCATATTTTAAAAATTACATATTATTTAGAACATGAATGTGACATCTTTAAATTTTTAGAAAATAAAATATTAAAAAAATCATAATATCTTCCAAATGGACCCAAAACGTCAAAAATAAAATAATAATAGGAAAAAATATTTATTAATTTAAAAATTCCATTTATATTCGTTGATACCACCAATTTTTCTATATGTGGAAACACAATAGATATTCACGACAATGAAAATGAAACTTTGTGTCTTTATTTGATTTAAATATTATTTTAGTCATTTTCCTTGACATGTGTACATTACAAAATATAATTTCAATCCCTAATTGTTTAGGGTTGATTTAAATTCATCATATAAATTATTTTAATTTATTCTGGTCATTTTATATTCATTATAATTTTATTTGTAACATATATTACCTAATTTACTATATACCATGTTAACCAAAATCTACCATGGTTACTATTCATAGTGGTAAAAAACTAAAAGGGACATACAAACCAAATTTGTACCTCCTAAATAAAAATTTGGCATCATTTTTCAAAATTCAAAAAAATATATGTAGGATAAAATATTAAATAATAGAGATAAAATGTTACAAAAAACAATTTTTTTTTGAAAAAATGTCCAATTTTTAGTGGAAATTATTTTTATAATAAATTCTTGTATAAAATCATTTTCAAAAACCAAAATTTGATAAAACTAAACTATTTAAAATATGAAACTAATACAAAAAATATTTTTTCTATGCAATGAATTTAAAATAAAATAATGTTTTGAATAAAAATCAATATTTTCACTATTCATCAAAAAATGAAATATATCAAAAAAATATTAAAAACTCAAAAGAACATAAATTTTTATATTACACAATCATAGAAAATGTTTTTTTGTAAAATTTCATTGATTGTTTTTCAAAAACTATATTTAAAATGGGTGCACCCTCAAAAGACGACCAAACACCAATTTTTTTAAAAATACATCTTTTATAAAAAAAATTTACTTATATCATGTCTATAAAACATATATGAAAAATTTGAAAAATTTTATTACATATATTATACATATTTTTATTTACTAAAATCTATTAAGAGTGATTTTATTATGTTATAGACTCACTTATTTTCATTTCAATTGTTTTTCAGAAGAAAGAGAATATTAATCATACCTGCCATTATAAGGACTAAGCTATAATATTTAGTTGTTAACTTATAATTGGTAATGAGTGAAAATAAATATATCAAAAGAACAAGAAATTTTATATAACAAAATACATACATAGTGATTCATATACCAAATGATAAGATACTGTTGTGTATAGAGAAATCTAATCTGGGTGTAGCATACAACACAAGACATCAATGAAATTAAAAAAAATCTATATCATGAAATATCAGTTGGTTACATTATAAACCCTTAAAATGAAATTCTCCCCTAAAATTCATCCGGGTTATAAAAGAATAGAAACCCAACTAATAAATAATTAAATGTCCTTTTAAAATAGGAATAATTGGAAAATAACAATTTCCCAAAGTAAATCCTAACTAGGTATCTATGTAAGAGAACATAGACGAGTAATGGGAATAGATGAAAATCATAAATAACCATAGAGATTGATAATGATCAATAATCATAATAAAGGTAATGATATAGTGAATGTTAACAATAACAAAACCATATACTAAATAAGTGTGAAAGAGATCATAAATATCATAAAAATGATTATAATAAGACACCCTTTTGCATCATGACCCATTTTCCTAATGTTGATGAATTTTCATGAGAAGATATAATTAATTTATTTTAGTACAATCTCATATCTGGTCATGCCTTGAACAATTTCAACGTCATATCTTATTCAAATAAGTAAACTTGAATTTGTCATTCCTAAATCATTAGTAGATCTTGTGGTCCATAAATTGACAAATAGGTCATTCCCTCTATCTACATTACAACAAAAAGCATAAAAAATGTTATAAAATATGCATAAAACCACCTATGGTGTGATAATAAATTAATATTACAACTTTATTTGATGTTTAACTTCAAATTCCCATAAATGTAAAATCCCAAAATCCTTCCGAAGGATGAAAATCGAAAACATTATAAAGAAGTCCACTATATCAGCTTAATATTTTTCTCCCATATATCATATGGATGCTCAGGGTTCTTAAATTCCAAACATGTGAATACATTAATAATGTATTCTCTTGAAACATTGAAATAACCTTAACTACTATAAATAATGTTTTTTTAAAATACATTCTCCCATACTCAAATTATTACTGGATATATTATTCAAATATGAGTAGTTATAAACATCATCTAGGATGACATAGAAGAATTTGGTAATAATTGGTTCTAGGGTAATCTATACCATGTAATATAATTGTGCATGTCCATTATATATTTATCTAAACAAAATTATCTTAATGTTAGGTATTATTTAAGGGGTTCCTCCCCTTAATCCAAATATCACCTTCCCATGCAATCATTTTTTCTACGTCTTCATCACCATTAATCATGTCTATTTCAATCCATAATAAAAACATATACTGAAAATACCATATAATTCATGATTCATATAACATAATATTTGAATTCCAAAATGTTAATATACATTTTTCATTCATATATTTTCTTCAACTGTTACTTAGTATTCATCAATGTATTCCTTAATACCTCATAACATTTTTCAAACTCAATTAAATAATTCTTATCAACAATACTATTAAAATATACCATACATTTCATATTTCATTTGTAGTGTCTTCATCATCAGCAAAAAAAATTACATGTACCAGCTTGTTGATTCTATTCCCGAGCCTTCTATAAAGGGCAATGATATTAATAATTCCCAAACCATACAAATTTAAAGAAATAAATAATTAATAATACAATAGTGAGGCCAACATTCCCATCCCTTACGTTAACTATACTCTTAATTATCCAATGGAGTAACTTTCTTTGTGTCCTTTCTTCCATATTCAAAACACCTTCTTGTTTAACTATTAAATTTTATTTGGTGGTTCTTTCAATATACATGACATAAATGATCATTCATATATGGTATTTGTTACCTGAACTCTCAGTGAACTCCGTTATTCTTTTCCTTGGTTTGTCTAAGCACTGGTTAAAGATGATGTTGTTGATCATATTCCTTTAAAACTAATTAGCCATGGCCACGACATCTTTCACTTGAGTGATCATCTCATTTGAATTATCATCAACAGATTATCTATAAAATTAAATTCCAATCTTGTTCCTCAAGATTCCCTCAATAGTATAACAAAAGAAATAATTGATTAATAAACTATAATCATAGTGACGAGTCACTTAATAATGAAAAGTCACTTATGGTATGTCTAACTTATGATACCTTTAATCAATGAAACCTTAGGTTTATCCTAGGTTATTCAGGATTGTTAAAAAAAGTCTAGTATTGCAAACTATAGGTACTCTTATCCTTAGGTAAATTCAAATAAATATCCTTAGAAATTTATCTAGGGCCTCAGTGATGTTTTCACATCCTAGTTTACAATGGTTGGAAAAACCGTTGCTCTGATATGAACTCTAACAACCCAAGATTAATGTACATGTACATTAAATTTATTTATGGGATTATTAATACATTTAAAAATATATTACTGAATACCATATTAGTTTAGTGTATTTTGAATCATGGAACACAATATTCTATCTTTTTGAAAGATCTTCCAGATCTCCAATAAAGATCTTCCCCTTTAGTTTTCCTACCTAATACCTCTATTTATTTCATAGGGAAAATAAAAAATAATAAATTTAATCTTATATGATCACTATGGGTAAACATAGATAACATCCAAAAAAAATTAAACATAATAATGTTAAAACATGAACATATATTTTGAATATCAAACTCTAGAGTCATGAAATAAATCATGGCAGTATATGACGCATAAATCATTATGATATCATGAAACATGAGAAAATAGAAGTGGCCTAAAACATGGAGTTTTTGAAATCATATAAGCATAGAAAATAATTTCCATATTATCCCATGCTCATTTCCAAGATTATCATAGAGGAGAAAGTCTATACTTAACCGAGTTCACTCCATATTTCATCCCTATATTACTGAACGGGATTTTCTTTTATTTTTAGCCTTGTCTTACTGAACCATATTTACATGTCATTCTAGTCATTTATATATCATGATATATAAATCATTATCCAATTAATTTTATGGAGATATAAGTCCCACCCCTCTCATAATGAAATCATTATTACATGTGAAAAAAACATAAATCATTTATTTGAGCACAACCTAAGGAATAAAGTGGGTTTTATAAACATCATTCAACCATAAAATAATCCATATATAACAAAAGGGTTTCATAAAAAGGATTCCATCATAAAGACAATGAAACCATATGAATAAAAGTGATAGAAAAATAACCCTAAAATTAATTTCAAATTATATGGAAAATAATTTTGATAATAACATGAAATTAATCCTTTAAGAGAATATCATTCCTTTATCAAAAATGATTTCTTTTCTCAAAATGTTACAAATTTTAAATAGATAAAAATTTATTTAAAAATATACTTGTAATAATTCAAAATAATATTCATGGAAATAAAGAATTAAAAATGTGTAAAAATCCATTAATTCCATACATGTCAATAAAACAATATTCTTGTACTTTTCTTAAAACATCAAAAATAACCTTGTATCAAAAAAGATAAGATATTCGTTTCATATATCTTAATAAAAATTCACCAATGGGTAAAATTTTCTTTAAAAACATGTAGAAAAATATAGAGAATATTATAGAATGTATAACTAGAAAACAAGGACATTGACAATAAATATATAACAATAAATACTTATGTATAAAAAATCGTGGAAAATAATGATATTGAAAAATCAGCTCTTACCTTGGATCTGATATCCTTTTTATGTATTCTAACATCCTATTCTTCAGAGAGATCCATTTAGATCACATATTAATGGCACTAGAGTTGGTATTTTGATAATCCCATCACCTATTTGATGTAACTAGGGATTTTGATAAATGAACTGGGTTGGGGATGGTAGAACATAAAGGCTCAATGAGTTGTGACGTAATGAAATAGGAGGTGTCCTTTTATAATCGAGGCTAGAGGCACATTTGGAAAACCAAATAATATTAATTTATAATAAAATCAAGACACATCCGAATACATGAAACGTTCCATATTTTTTAATATGATATGATATAAGGTTTTAGTATTATCAAAAAATAAAATTTGGACTAGTTTTAATGTAAATTTAAACCATATCATTTTAATTGAACACATAGATATTCTATTTCATTTTAATAAGGGTAACAAATATTTCATTATTAAAAGGTTAAAATATATACAAATTTAATTTAAATTAAATCATAAATAAATAATTTAGATCATTTATGACCATATCAAAATTATTATATATTTTCAAAAATGTTTTAGGATTTTTAAATAATTTAATAAAACACTTTTTTA
The DNA here is from genome assembly GCA_963277665.1 of Viscum album. Lineage (NCBI taxonomy): Eukaryota > Viridiplantae > Streptophyta > Magnoliopsida > Santalales > Viscaceae > Viscum > Viscum album. The sequence continues at coordinate 352,678,237 of OY728140.1, forward strand.
ACAAGACAACAATAGTGTCAATTTTGACACTAATAAATTCTTGTATTTTAAAAAATAAAAATTTAAGATGTTATCATCGAAAAAATATTTTATTATATACCTAATTGGTCTATTTAATCTATACAATTAAATGGATATATTAATTAACTCAAATTATATTTGGTTTAATATTTTTAATAACAGTAATTCGGTATTTCTATTAATAAAATAATTACTATATCATTGTTGTATAAGTATGTAATATACATTATATTTTAATAAAAATTAAAATATTATGCTGATAAAAATAAACTAGATTTTATTGTAATAAATGTTGTTGAATTTATCATCTGGAAGATCCAGTATTTAAAATGTTATACTTTTTAAATTTTAAATTTGAAAACATTAACATATCTTTAAATAAAATAATATAAGTGTCACAATATTTACTTTAAGGCTACAAATAGTCACTAACCTGACCCATTGATTTATATGGTTGATATATACTCTCACAATAATATTGGGTTATGTGTATTTTATTATATTGTTTATTATCAACTAAATAAAATTAATTTATTTATTTTCCATCATTTAAATAATTTCTGCATCACCGATTTAGAATCCATTATGATAATTATTTATTTCATAAAATTAAAAATAAATTATTTTGATAAATAAATAGATTTTATCTTTTAGATTATAATTTATAGTCTAATATACATTCTTTACAACCTTAGTTTTAAAATGATACATTACATAAAACATGAGTGTGACATATTTAAATTTTCATTAAATAAAAAATTATCAATACCATAATATTTCACAAATGGTTCCAAATTTTCAAAAATAAATTTATATTAGGAAAATATGTTTACTAAGTTAAAAAGGAAAATTTATATTTGTTGATACCAGTCATATTTCTATATGTGGACGCATAATAGACATTAAAGACAATGAAAATGACACTTTGTGTCTTTCTTTGATTTAAATTTTATTAAAGTCATTTTCCTGGATAAGTGTTCATTAAATGACATAATATGGATCTGTATGGGTGAAGGTATGAATTCCATTCATCAAATAATATTTAATCATTTCTTTTCATTTTATATTCATTATAATTTTATTTTTACCATAAATTACCTAATTTATACATTACCGTGGTGACAAAATTTACCATGGTTACTATTCATTTTGGTCAAAAATAAAAGGGACGACTTACCAAATTAGGCCCTCCTGAATCAAAACTTGAAATTGATTTTTTAAAATTCAAAACATAGATGTTACATTTTTAAATTAAAAAAGATGATAAAATTTAAAGAAAAATAGTTTTTTTTTAGAAATGCCCCTTCTTTAAATGGAAAATGTTTTTATAATAAATTCAGGTATAATATCAGTTTCAAAAAAACATCTTTGGATAAAAATGAAAAAATTAAAATTTTAATTTATCAAGAACATAATTTTACTACGTACTGACATTAAATTAAAATAACTTTTTCAATAAAAATCAATATTTTCACTATTCATAAAAAATGAAACATATCAGAAAATTACAAAAAAAATAAACTAAATAAGATTTTATTTTACGCATTACAATACAATGATTATTTTGTTAAATTAAATATTAAAATGTGTCAAAAACTATATTTTTAATGGGTGCACCATTAAAATGTGTCAAAAATATATATATATTTTTTAAAAATACTTCTTTTATGAAAAAATGGATTTGTTATTATATCATATCTAAAAATAAATAATATGAATTTTAAACATTATATTGAATATATTACATATATTTTTATTTAATAAAATCCATCAACTGTTATTTTATTGTGTTATAGACTCACTTATTTTCATTTAAATAGTTTTTTAGAAGGAAGTAAATATTATTCCTACCAACTATTATAATGGCTAGGTTATAATATTGAGTTATTCAATTATACTTGGTCTCGTGTGAATTTATTTATATAAAAAACTCCAAATTGTTTGTAATAGAAGCCACACATAGTGTTGCATACACCGTAAGCTACGATAATGTTGCATATAGATCATTCTAATATTTGTGAAGCGTACAACACAAGAAATCAAATAAATTAAAATGAATCTATGTCATAAAATATAATGGTGTTACATTATACACCCTTAGAAATAATTTATCCCTTGAAATTCGTCTTGGTTATAAAATTAAAGAAATCGACATCGTAAAAACCAAAACATCCTTTAAAAAAATGTATAGTAAGAAAATAACAGTTACCCCAAGTAATTAATTACTAGTTCTATTTTTAGGAGAACATAGATGAGGATTGGTCATTGAATAAAAGAATAAATAATTATAGAGATTGATATAGATCACTAATCATAATAATGTTAATGATCTTGTGAATGTTAACAATCAAAAAACCATATTCTAAAGAAGAGTGAAAGTGGTCATTTATATCAACAAAAATGGTGATAATAAGACACCCTTTTACATCAGGATCTCATTCCCTAATGTTGAGGAATTTTCATGAGAATATATACCTAATTTATTTCCGTACAATCTCACCATTGGTCGTACCTTGATCAATTTCAACTTTATATCGAATTCAATGAATTGAATGTGAATTTTTCATTCCTAAAGAATTAACATATCATTTAGTCCATAAATATAATGATAGGTCATTCCATATATCATTATCCCAAAAAAATGGTTTCAAAATTTATCAATTATGCATAAAACCACTAATGGTGAGATAATACATTAATCTTACCAACTTAACTGATGTTTAAATTAAGCATTCCAAAAATAGAAAATCCCAAAATCCTTATGAAGGATGAAAATCCAAAACATTAGAAACAAGTCCACTAAATCGGCTTAACATTAATATCTCATATCTTATAAGGGAGTTCAATTCCTGAAATTCTATGAATCTGAATACCTTAATCATGTATTCTATTAAAACATGGAAATAACCATAACTACAATAAACCCTTTGGGAAATCATGCAAACATCCGTACTCCTATTATTAATGGACATATTCCTTAAATACAATAAATTGTAAACTGCATCCTTGATGACATAGAACACTTTATCAATAATTATTTCTAATATAATCTGTACCTTCTAATTTACATATTCATGTCCATCATATTATTGACCAAAAATCATTATCTCAACACTAGACATTGTTTAAGGGTTACCATCCCTTACTCAAAATATCATATTCCCATGGAATCATTTTTTCCATGTATCCCTCACCATTAAACTTGTTATTTTCAATCCTTAATGAAAACATATATTAAAAATACTTATATAATTAACGATTCATATAACATAATCTTTGAATTCCAAAATATAAATATACCTTATTCATCCAACTTTTATCTTAAAGCAATAAATAGTCTTTATCAACGTATTCCTCAATACCTCATAAAAATTTTCAAACTCAATTAAATAATTCATATCAATAATACTATTAAAGAAACCCATACCTTTTATATTTTGTTTGCGGTTTCTTAATCATTAGTAAAAAAATAATTACATTTACCACCTTGTTAATTCTCTGCAAGAGCCTTCAACATAGGAAACAAATTTTTATAATTCCCATACCTTCCACATTTAATGAAATCATAAATTGATAATACCTTATGTAGGAAAACATTCCCATCAATTGCATTAACATAACTCTTATTTTTTATTATGTAGTGTATTTCTTTGTTTCATTTTCCACAGTCAAAATATCATCTTGTTAAAATATTACATTCACTTAGGTGGTTCTATACACATTCCTGACACAAAGTAACCATGATCTTCAATCCTTGATGGTATCTGTTACTTGAACTCTATGTGAACTCCATTATTATCTTAATTGGTGAGTCTAAGAGTTGGTTATGGTACACATTGTTAATCATGTTCCTTGAAAACTGATTAGGCATTACCATGACTTCCTTTACTCTAGTTATCATCTCATATGACTTATCCTCAAGAAGATTTTCCATCCAATTCAATGCTAATCATTTTTCTCCTAGTTCCCTCCATTTTCTAAAACCAAAAATAATTGAATTAGAAATATTTATCATATAGAGTAGTCATATATTCATGAAAATTCACTTATTAGATTGGTAACTTATTATACATTTTATCTATGGCACATTAGGTTGATCCTAGGTTATTCAAGATTATTACCAAATGTTTAGGATTTTAACCTATGGTTAGACATATTATTAGGGACATCCCTATTTATTTTATGTGAACTATATCTAGGAAACTCACTAATGTTTTCAAATACGAGTTTCCAAAGGTTGACTAAAGCATCACTCTGATAAAAACTCTAACGACAGACTCTTGACAAACATGAACAATACATTTATTTCTCTAGATAGTTAATACATTATAAAAATAGATACCCAAACAATATATCAGTTTAGTGTATTTAGAAACATGTAACACATTATTCTATTTTGTTGAATGATCTTCAACATCTCCCATAATTATCGTCCGCTTTTATTCCTACCTAAAACCATTCTTTAAATCTTGTGGAAAATAAAACATAAAAGGGTGATATTAATTTCTCATTAAGGGTAAAAATGGAGAACATAAAAAAACATAAACATACAAATTTTAAAATATGAAAATACATTTTTAATATCAAAATCATATTTTATAAAATCAACCATGGAAGTTTGTAAGGCATAAATCATAATAGAATTATAAAACATCAGAAAATATCATTGGAATGAAACATGGAATTTTGGAAATCACATAATCAAAGAAAATAATTTCCATATTACCCAAGGCTCATTGTAAACACCATCATAGTATAAATAGTCCATAATAAACTGATTCCATAGTTCATTATAACCCTATATTACTAAAGAAGATATACATGTTGTTTCAACCCTTTATTTATGAAACATATTTACTTGCAATTCCAGTCATGTCTGTCTCATGAGATATAAATCAATACCCAATTCATTGGAGGGAGATGGAGATCCCACCCATCTGACAATTAATTAATTATTATGTGTTACAAAAAATAAAAAACCACCCATCATCACATAAACCAAGGAATATAGTTGGTTTCTTAAACATAGTTCCATCATAACATAATCCATATAGAACAATTAGATTTCATAACTAGCATTCTATCATAAAAAAAATAAAACCATATAAATAAAAGGGATAGAAATATAACCATATTAATGAATGTCATCCTTGATTGAAAATAATTTTGATAAAACACTTGATATTAATTATTCGTGATAATATCTTTTAGTCTTCAAAAAGGATTTCTTATCTCAAAATTCCACACAATTTGAAAAGATAATAATTTATTAGAAAATAGATATGTAATATTATAAGGTATTATTCATGGTAATAAGGAATTAATAAAGAGTAAAAATCCATTCATTCCATATAAGTCAAAAAAATTCTTCAAATACTTTTGTTGGAAAGAAAAAAAAAACTAACTCTTATAGAAAATAAAAAAAAATTCCTTTTTTACAACGAAATTTAAATTCACCAATGGGTAAAAATTTTTATAAATAATTTTAGATGACTAGAAAGAATATTATAGAATTAATAATTAGTTAAAATAGATGTGGATGATAAATATTCCCCCAGTAAATACTTATGTATAAACAATCTCAGAAAATAGTTAGATTGCAAAATCATCACTTACCGTAGGTCTAATATCCTTTGTATGTATTCGAACAACCTCTTCTTTAGAGATATCCCTTTAGATCTCTTATTAATAGCACTAGAGTTGGTATTTTGAGAAGAAAATAACCTCTTGGATGTAAATAGGGATGTTGATAAAGTGAATGGGTAGGGGATGGTTAAACATTAAGGCTTAATCAGTTTTTATGAAATGAGAGAAGATTTGTCCTTTTATAATTGAAGTGAGGGGCACATTTAGAATCCCAAATAATATTAATTTATAATAAAAATAAACCCACTTCCAAAACCCCCCAAAATTTAATGTTTTAAAATATGGGATGGGATAAGGTTGTAATCTCATCATCTAATAAATTTTTGAAATGTTATTATGTAAATTTTTACCTTATCATTTTAATTTAACAGTTAGTTATTCTAGTACATTTTAACAAGGGTAACTATTATTTAAATTTTAAAAGTGTGAAATATTAACTTATTTAATGTAAAATAAATCATAAATAAGTTATTTTGATCCTTTTTGACCATATAAATATTATTAAAATATATTTAAAAATGTTTTATGATTTTTGAATAATTTAATATAACATTGTTTTGAAAAAACAACAATAGTGTCAATTTTGACACTATTCAAACCCTAGATTTAAAAAAATATAATGATAAAATCTAATCCTCAAAGAAAATACTTTATTATATTACTATTCAGTATAGGTCATCTATAAAACTCAATGGACATGTTAATTAACTCAAATATATATTTATTGTAAATTTTTTAATAACATTAATTGATATTTCCATTAATAAAAGAATTACTACATTAGTATTGTGTAATTATTTGTTATACATATTTTTTTGAATAAAAATTAAAAATTAAAAATTATGTTTATGATAAATCTTATAGATTTAATAGTAATATATGTAGTAAAATTTATCTTTTGTAAAATCCATCATTTAAAGTGCTATACTTATTCAATTATGAATGTGTCAACTTTAGCATCACTCTAATTAAAATAATATATGTGTCACAATATATTCTATAATTATAAAAAAGTTAAATAAATCAAAAATTGGATGATTATTGAAGATATATAATCGAAGAATAATATTGTGGAAAGTGTTTTAGTATTTTAATTTTGTTTATCATTTTTATAAAATTATTTTATAGATTTTTCATCAATTAAATAATTTATGCACCATCAATTTATAATCCTTTAAAAAATTATTTAATTTATAAAAATTAAAAATAAATTAAATTGATATACCAAATAAATTTATCTATAAAATTAATATATATAGTACAATATATTTTCTGTATAACCATATTTTAAAAATGATTTGTTGTTTAAAACATGAATGTGACAGAAATAAATTTTCATAAAATTAAATATTTTAAATTCTGTGATATCATTCATATGTCCCTAAAACATAAAAAATTAATTTATATTATAGAAACATACTTATTAAGTGATAGTGGACCATTTATATTCATTGATATCACCAATTGTTTCATATGTCGACAGATAATAGATTTTAAGGACAAAGAAAATTACAGTTTCTGCCTTTCTTGATTTAAATATTAATCAAGTCATTTTTATGTATGAGTGTCCATTAAATGACATAATTTCGATACTTATGTGTTAAGGGTATAACTAAATTCATCAAATAAAATTTTATAATTTTTTTTGTCATTTCTTAGTCATTATAATTTTATTTTTAACCTAAATTATAGAATTCACCCTTTACCGTGGTAACAAGATTTACCATGGTTTCTATTCATAGTAGTCAAAAATAAAAGGACCTATTAACAATATTTGTACCTATTGAATAAAAATTTAACATCAATTTTTTGAAATTCAAGACATATAATTTTCAGTCTTAAATTTAAAGTAAAACCAATAAAATGTCACAAAAAACAGTTTTTTGGAAAAATTACCCTTTTAAAATGTTAAATGTTATTATAACAAATAAATTTTTAAAATAATTTTTAAAATATAAAATTTCTTAAAAATGAAATAATTAAAATTAAATACTAATCCAAAACATAATTTTACTATATAATGACTTTAAAATAATACAATTTTTTCAATAAAAATCAATATTTTCATTATTCATAGAAAATGAAACTTATTAGAAAAATATATAAACTTCAATGAAAGTAACTTATTATATAAATAATTTAAAAAATTATTTTATTTTTTCAAATTGAATATAGAAATGTGTCAAATAGTATATTTAAAATGTGTTCACCAGCAAAAGGTTGCAAAACTACATTTTTTTGGAAAAATGCTTCTTTTATACAAAAAATTAAATTTGTTCTTATATCCTATCTAGAAAACATATAAAATGTACTTTAAACATCAGATTGAATATATTACATATATTTTACTTTAATAAAATCCATCAATAGTTATTTTGTTATGTTATAGAGGAATTTATATTCATTAAAATAGTTTTTCAGAAGAAAGTTAATACTATTCATAGCCGCCATTATAATGATTAGGTTATAATATTTAGTTCTTCACTTATAAAAAATATTCCTTGAAATTAATTATATCAAATGAACATGAAATTGTGTGTAACATAATCTTAGTATATTGTTGTGTATTTTGAAGCCAAGATGTTGTTGTATATAGTACAATCTATTCATGGTGTAAAACACAATAGAAGACATTGAGGAAAACAAAAAGAATCAATAACATAAAATATCGTGGTGTCACACAAATGATAATTTTAACTCACGACGTGATTCTATTCACAACATGAGATTTAATCTAAAAGTGACATTTGAATCATACACGCTGGGTATTGGGGATTCACATCGTGAAATCTTTGGAGGACTTGTGATTTCTTCATGGTTTTATTCAATTATTTTTTCATTATATTAATGATTATTACATGTCTTGTAACTGATTTACGAAGTGTAATGTTATATTGTGGAAAGTTTTTATTTCCTTTCCTTTGGAATCATGGAATCATATTTTCTAAAATAATCAACACAGGCCTAGGGAATTATCAATTAAAACATGAATATTCCATAATTAAATGACACCAAAATTCATATATAATTTCATCTCATCAAAATCCCCCACAGTTGAACAATTTCTTGTCATCAAGAAAAAATGATATCAACAATGATTCCAAATGAAATAAATATTAAAAAAAGAAATAATATTTACAATTAGTAAAATTAAACAATATGTTAGTAGAAAAATTTAGTCTTTCAGAATAAATACTTCAGTGAAAAGAAGTTATGGAAAATAGTTATTTTTATCTGATTCTCAATCATTAATTACAATACGAGAAAAGTTTCATATATTATATACCCAATTTTTAATTTATCGCAAAATTAATTTTCTCTCATAACTCAGCATACAAATGTAACCAAAGTTATGCCAATTCCATGAATACATGTTCCTAACCATAATATTTCATTGGATCTATCATCCTTATATTGAAAATACAAATAAATATTTAATCATGATGGATTCAACAATGAGGGTTTAAATGACTCTAAGGATGAGGGAAGGTGGGTAGAAAGTAAAAATATTTCTCAAAAGGAATGAAATATCAAACATTTAATGCATGATAAGTTTGAATAGTGTTGTAATGTGGCTCCTTCATGATAAAATATCTCCATGATCTAAACAACTCGAACTGGATCCATTATTGTACCAAGTATGTTTAAAAATTTTAACATGTTCTATTTTTTTCACCCCTTTTATTTTTTTCAAAATCCAGGTTTATGACAAATCACGCTTCTATACCCTTACCACATATTATCCTTCTAGGGATTAATCAGTGTCGAAATAGTTTTTTTATATTCTGAATACAGAACCAAAAATATTTTTCTGTTTCTTTTTTAAATTTTTAAATGAATAGTAAGAGGGTAAGATTTTATACAATAAAACATGGATCATAAGAAATTAGTCTCGTGAAGTACAACAACACATCTTACCAATAAAAATATCTCATGTTCATTAGATGAATATTCCTCTAAACGTTGTTCAATGTATAAACAGGCACAAAACTAATACTAGTGTAGGTAGAGAAAATTTACATTAATTTTCTTAATCCAAAGTAAGGAATTATTTAAAATAATGGGATAAATGAATGAATAAAATTTATGGAGGGTCTCATAAAAAAAGTGTCTTAGTACTGATTGCCTCAAACATAATAAAATTGTATTTTTAGTCATAACCTCATTTTTATTTCAATGCAAGTACTGATAGTTTCACTTGTCTTAAATTTCATGTTATAAATATGCTCAGAATATAAAATTAAATCTTAGGCATAGAATCCTATTTGTAATAGTTGTATATGAGAAAAAATAGAAATTAATTGAGTTATGAAATTCATTCAAAATTCAATTAAAGTTATTTAAAAAAAATTTGAACTAAATTACTCAACATAGTAATCAATGTAAAAAACATAAATAATATAAAATCATGGGTTTCAACAATTTCCACCTCAACATAATATTTTATTTAAATGGGTTTAATGAGTTTTTAGGTTTAACGAATCCCTCCGATGAAAAATATATTCTAGAAAATTGAATTCAAGAAAAATATAAGTGTATCAATAGTTAATATCAAGAAAGACTCTACCACATATAAAATGGGATAGTGTATTCACTATCCTATAATGTACAATGGTATAGCTATGATATAAATAGCATAGTAAAATGAAGTGGAAAATTTAAAAATGATTGTTTGGGAATCGAGGTATCCCTATATTAAATGTCATTCTATTGGGAAACTTGCAGAATAATGATGTGAAATGGGGATACCATCATAATTGGTTATAAAGGAAAGTACAGAACTAGAAAAAACATTATTCTATAGGTTTTAAATAATTTTGAAGCTTTAATATTGATAGGTTCAGAGATATTGATCATAGAGAGGCCTCTAAGAAAGTACCTCTAAATCATACAACAATTTAACTGATGAACACATCATAAAAATGTAGTACCCCTAATAATATAATGATAGAGAATGGTTGAAGCCTCATGTGATGGAAAGTTATATATATATTCATTTGGCATACTCATGCGATTCACAATACCCCACAAAGCCCCTGGAAGCATGTCCACTTTTTTTGTGACATCATGTTGGCATGTCACCTTAATCATACAAAGGGATTTGGACATGTGTTTCCTATTTTATGATACATCTTATAATCTTTATAAATAAATGATGGATTTTTAATGATAATTCTCATACAACATCTCAAATTGTAGTATCGATCATGTGATAAATCTGAGATATAGAGAGTGATTGTCCCCAAAAATAGTCATACAACATCAGAAGATCTCCTTCCCTTGAAAATGTATATGGAAATAATAATATGGTAAAAGGTGGAAGACGCTCACAAATAGAATATACAATCAACGACATGTGAAAGGTATCATATGCATTGGAAAATTAGCTTCATCATGTGAATCCACCCTTAACAATCCTATTTTTTTCTATTGGATATCCTTAAACATTCCATCTTTAACCATATAAATTTGTTTCAAAGAGTTTAGTGATCTCATAAAGACTCCTAGGAATCTTGGTATGCCCTTGTGAAATCTATTTGAAATATCATCATTGTTAGGATAAATCACTTTGATAAGTTGGGTTCCAATAAACATGATGATGGTGGAAAATTCTCAAAGTTCTTGTAATTATGAGGCGTCATGGATGAACCATGACAGGATCATTCAATGTGTGAAATACAAAAATCCCCCAATGCACCGACCTCATATTTGCGAGATATGCACTTCACGAGGTAGTGTATAATCAGGGTGTTGAGGCCTATAAATCCCTCACCCTCGACACAAAATAGAACATATGATAGGAAAATACAACATAATACCAACAGATTATAATTCCTGGATTTTATAGTAATGTGGTAAAAAATTTCATCATCCATGTAAAATTCATGGAAGAAACTACATGATCAAACAACATGGATATGTTCTTTTCATGATCACACCATAGATCATTTTAAAGACACAAGGAGTGTTACCCATTTTTTCTGAAGGAGTTCCCACAAGATGATTCTATCATGTGAAACCAAAAATATGGAAAGTTATAAAAAACATTAGGTACATTTGTAATAAATACTAGAAAATTTCTAAACAAGTTGGAATGATTATTCAGAGATAAATATAGTATTCTTCATTTTATTTTCAAGAACTACCTAGATCACATGGAAACACCATGGTATGTCACCTATATAATTATGTAACCCTCAGACATACTAGTTTGATCATGTGATATCCCATGGGAATGACACGAATGTTGTGTGGTTCCCTCTAGGCATTCCATCCAAGCCTTGACAAATCCATAAAGAATGTTTGCCAGATATTTTGATGTCCTCCAAACATTTATCCATAAGTAAATAGAAGGGATATGGTATTTCATTGATGTCTCATGATTTCCTCTAAAAAATTTAGGAAATTATCATGATTCCCTCTAGAACAATCATCAATATCTTGGTATTTCCTTTGATCGAGTCATCCAGATCATGAAACACCCTCTAGAAATGTAATCCAAGATATGAGAGACCCACTATAAATGTCATAATTGAACATTTTATATCCTCCATAAATTTCAGAATTGATCATGAGATATCCTAGAGACATTCCATTAAAATTAAGATATGTCCTTCATAAAATTAAATTTGTTCATAAGATTGTATTGGGGCATTTCTACTAGTAAATCAGGGTATTCCTAGACATCCTCAGAAATGTCATATATAAACCTCAAGCATGTTAGGAAAAAAATCAAGATATTTCTCGAAGGAATTAGGATATTTTAGGAAGAAGTCCCATGCCATGATAACCTTTTCCATTTGAAATATTTTGGGATACCACCAAAATCAACTATAATGAATCTAATTCATACCAAAACAAGGATATATAGTTCTCCTTCTTGAGGCATGAGATCCATATCAAGAATTCCTTGATGTATGTCTCAACACATAAGTCACACACCTAACTTCATTGTTCCAAATCACTTTCTATCTCTTATTTGTTAAACCATGAAAGGACCACAAAGACATTGGGATTAAAAATGATCTTATATTTGGAATTATGAATATCCTTCATCCGATGAAACCTTATTGAGTATACCATATTCGGTTGAATGATATTAGTACCCTTAGTTCAAACTATGAAGACTATGATCCCTATCATAAGAGGGATATATGGGATTCCTTTCTAGGTCTCCATCTCAATATCCATTTCCTAATATTCCACTCAAGTGTTTCCTTTCTGAATGGAATTAAAGAGAATTGATGGAATGAACTATGTGGTTGTGGTGCTTATAATAAATAGAAAATTTAGGACACCTCATAAATGTGTAATCCCATACTTGATATATTAATTACATCCTTGGATAGAGGAAAACTCCAAAGTTCATCGTTATATGACTTCAAAATATTTGTACCAAAATATTATTAATAAATAACCTGAAATTCTTGAAGAACATATGATACATATGGATAGAATCGTTAATAGAATCCCCTTGTGTAGATAAAAGAACTCAATGCCTGCTGATTTTGTAAGGGTAACTAGTCCCACATCTTTTTTAAGAAGAGTGTCATGAAAATATCTTAAATCTACAAGATCATTTTGGATTGATAGAAAATTCCCTCTAAAATTTTTGATGAGACTTACATACCATCATCTCTACCAATGTGAGGTCATAAGAGTCTATGGTTCTGAAATCAAAGTTAACTACATGTCATTTCAAATAAATTTTTTACGTACTTAAGAATTTAGAAACTATTGGGAGTTTTTATTAGTGATAAAAATTATTAAAACTAACTTAAAGAATTCTAAAACATTCTCATGCCTCTATAATTTATCACCAAGCTCCAAAAACATCTTCCCATGAAATTGTTTTGGTACATGATATGAATATATCGAATGAAAAAGATGTTCAGAAGAAAAAATACTAATAGGGGTCTCATGAAATAATTCCATCTTCAACGTGACGAGTCAACATTTGTGAACTGGATAAAATGTGAGTACGGAAAAGGATAATTAACATAATTTTTTATAACTAATTGAACACATATCATGCACGTGATAATTCATTGATCTGGGACCTTGTTGATTGTTTTCTTTATGATAACAAATATTTTTCTCAAATACAACACCCTATGAAATGGATTTTTCATTATATAGAGACTATTCTATATAATTAGTTCTCAATATAAACCCTATTGTTCAGATGACATCCTCACCCTCCCAACACCTTCAATGACATGTAGAAAATGTAATGGTATAGGAATAACACTTACATAGTAAAATCCTAATCCTTGAGGTTGCATGAATGTGACTCCAAAAACTAAAAATTAATTGTTAATATCGTCTAAGTAATGTTTCTGTAAATCTAGTGGTGCTCATTTTCACATATGATGCTCAATAATGGGGAAAAGGTAAGTTTCATCGAGTGTAGAATGCTCTAGAAAATAGTGAGGTGGATCATGACCATACTTCTACTAATGAACCAAGTCACATTTTACACTATTATACAATGGAAGGAATCATACCCCAATCCCCACAGATCATGTCTACAAGAATATGAATACAATATTCATGAGGGTGGAATACATACCTTACCTGATGAATAAATAAAATTGTTATATTACGATGGAATAGTGTGGATAGAAGTGGGATCATATCATTAATTCAATCAAAGATATCTTCCAAAAAATATTATAGATAGAATATGTGCATGTCTGCATACTTTTGAACATACATCTAAAATGTCACTACATTCTAAAAACTTCTAAAGAACTCCACAAGAATATTTGAGGACTAGAACATATAATGGGGAAAACACATTTTCATATTCCTACATCCCGGGAAGCACACCACTCATATGACAATGAACAATAGGCTTCTACCTAGAAAGTTCACATTCTTACTCCCATCTAGGAGGATTATCAACATATTCCACTAAAGGACGAGGCACCATTCCATGCACAAATTCATTTTCTATCATTTTATAACCCATTAAGAGTGGAAAATTCCTCGGAATAATAGAACATTAAAATTGAAAAAGGATAGAGGCCTACTACAGAGGATCTGAAGTGATCCTATAATCATGTTCCTATTAGTGCTCAGAATATGAGAGTGGAAAATTCCTCAGGATATGATCATATTCTTATAAAAAATACCAGATACATATTCCAAATGAAAAAAATCATTATCATATTTACACACTAACTATTTCCCACTAGGATAGAGTGACACGCACCCTAAAGAAAAGATAATATTACTGTCAGTGAATCTACCTAGAATATTCTAGTTTCTCATAGATCCCATGCCCATATCCCTACTAATTCTGAAAAAAAACTACACTAGCATCCTCATGAGGCTATATGGGTGGAGGCTTATATCCCTTATCCCATTCCTGCGGTTTTTCATCATATTTCAATGTGTAATACATTTTTTTACTAGGCTCATATTACAACTTCATCCATGGTTGACTAGAATATCCTAGAAACCACCCATAGATATGATAATAATTTTACAAAAATTGTATAAGATCACTGGTATAATCCAACATCTTATAAAAAGTGGGATAATATTCAATAAGTAAAAGATGGTTATCAGTAAATTTTTTATAGACAGCAAACAGTATGATCATATCCCTTATCAACCCCATAAAAATGATTGATATATACTAACCATGCCTTAGAATACAGATAATATCCCTAGTATACCCAATAAAAGTATCCGTGATGTTTTTCAATACATATCCATAAAACCTCATGGGTCCATTGACTCTTCAACTGAAGCTAAATGTGATCATTACCATAATAGTCCTCCTCAATGAATTGTGCAGATTGATCCTAGGTACTATACTCCATAATTCCTCAATGATCAACCTATCCATGATGATATCTCCCTCAGAGAATGAAATCATACCTTCTGTCAAACACCTCCATATAGAGAGCTACTGAAAACATAGATTCATTCATATAGAGAGTTTCTCAAAAGACAGGGTTCAATCCTATATAGTTCCCAATCAACTATCTACAACACTTCACTATGTAAATTAGTTATCATGGGGAGGATGTATTTATGGTCTGAAGAAGTGGAGGCATGTAGGTCTGATGAAGAGGAATCCAACATTGTTATATAGTGGAATATAGCTAGAATCAACCTCTCATCCATTTTCTGGATCCTCTCCACATATGAAAATGGATCCCAAAAGAGATATACTAGTAGTGCATGCCTTATAAATAGAAATATATGTGGGAAACTCATCATAAATTTAAGGCTAGACACATCCCTTGTATATAATGAAAGTGTCACATTCAGACCGCCAATATACTCTATTTTCAGTTGGACCTAGCTACTTTTTCCATGGCCCCTGACCCAAATTTTGAAAAGCGTAGCATAAATATACCACAAGTTTTACACCGTTGCATAAAAACCCATCATAAAATGATCATTCAATCCTAATCATGTATATTTATATGAGTATAGGTAATATAAGA
Source organism: Viscum album (assembly GCA_963277665.1). Classification (NCBI taxonomy): domain Eukaryota; kingdom Viridiplantae; phylum Streptophyta; class Magnoliopsida; order Santalales; family Viscaceae; genus Viscum; species Viscum album. The sequence continues at coordinate 352,694,370 of OY728140.1, forward strand.
AACATTTAACTTTACCATGACCTTATAATATCCTATCCCCCAGAATGGAATCCAACAATGTTATATCCTTGGGATAAATCAAGGTACAAGTTGACACGTGATCCAATTGGTCAATATAACAGAATAACCGCACTTCAATGATTCAAAGATGGAAAAATGGAGTGATTGGGAGACAGAATTATCCTTAGGGTAGTCCCCTGATATAAATCCATTGCATCATGCTCATACCTTATCACATTTTCACCAAATCCAACAGATATCTATAATAATAGACATAATAGCCCAGTAGGAGCGAATCTAGCCCACTGAGTTGGGGTAGTATTTACCACCTTCGCCACCCCTTGGGTCATTAATCCCTAAGAGGATAATTAACGTATTTTATGTTGAAGGAAATTAACCCAATCCCAAAGGGTTGGGTCATTTCTATCTCAATATCCATCATAATGTCCATCTCACCCTAAGAGGGTCCTAGAGAAATTTGGGGTGGTTCTAGACCAACCCTATCCCACTGGAATTAGGAAATTTTTATCCCAAATACCATATCTAGAGTCATAACATCCTCAACAAGAATCATCATATCCTCAAAAATATGATCAAAATTTTAAATTGTGTTCCTGAATAGGCCCCAACCCATAGGGATGGGTGAATTGTTATTATTATCAACAACATGGATTGAATCCATATTCTCCACTGTGTGAGGTAAATATAAACCATCTTCATTGTATCCATACCTCCTTACGCAAGATGAAATTTCTCTATTTAGTTCCCCTCTGATAGCATGACCATAAAATCACCAATGGTCAATGTTTATAGCCCAATATACTAGGAGAAAGAGAAAAAATAAATCAAACCATGATGGGAGAATTAGAAAAAAAATCCATTACGGATAGAGATTAGAAACACCACCCTAATTAAATATGTATACAATAACCATATTTCATCGAGAGTAATGAGATAACTACTATTTATAAATATAAATAATTAAATATCATCAACAATATCAGAAAACAATTGTGGGAAAATATCAAAATAAATAGGGCATAATAAAAAAAATATTCTTTGACTGGATGGTGATATGGATGCACAAACTATGGGAACACACGCATGGAATCAGAAGAGGACCATGAACCTGGAACCTAAAAATAATGAGCTACCACCTCTATAGAAAAACACTTTGAATGATAATGGGAAAGTTGTGGCTGCATCCCAATAACCACCCATAATAGATGAAATCTAGTCCATAGAGGAAGAGATGGAACAACATGATAATGAGATTCAAACTCATATAAAGCATGAAGAGAATATATATAGAAGAATCCTTAACACTAGATATCTTCTTAAGACAAAGATGAATTTCAATCCAATCCCACAGTAAGAATTAGATGATCCAGTTGAAACACTAGCATTTGAGCTTTAGGTTGGATCTGGATCCAAACAACCAGTATATATGAATGAGGAAGTCAAAGATGATAATGAATTCCTTAATTTATAGTTATATACTATTCCAATCTAGGGTGATCAGTCAGTCTTATAATTAGAATAAAACTAGTGGGATATGATAATAGGGATACCTAATAAATACCCACCCACTCCCCATAGATAAGAGGTTTCCCAAATAGTAGTATTAATGGAATTTTTAATGTCATCGAGTCCATTGATGATGGAATGGAATCCATGGATATGATATGTGCAATTTTGTAGACAAAGAAGAATCCATATCCTAAATGGGTTGATGATAAATTTCCCAAACCCCATATCAAAATGATACCTTCTCATCCTCTATTGTTGTGACGGATCTAGGACAAAATCTCATGAATTTCATGTCTCAATTTTGTCTGATGATGGGCCATCAAGACTAGCAAGGGGCGACCAACAATGATATTTTTGGTACAAACTCTATTAGAATCACCCTTTGTTTGGTAATATAGTATCCTAGAAGGATCCATTTTATAATTGGACGGACTTCATCATCAATTTCTTAATCAATATTTTCTTAAATTAAGGAAAAATTACATTATTGACCAGTAGAACAGAAAGAAAAAAGAAAATGAGAGGGTTTCTGAAATCATATCCATTAATAATGGTTTAAAATATTGTTTTATAACCCCTTACTCACTATAGAAATATCTAAAACTCTATGATAATAATATTTGGGATGATCTAAAGATTCTATTGGTCTCAATGTAGTTTCCTGATCGATTCTGGGAATATTTGAAAAATTCAACAACACCTGGAAGATTCCATTCAGAAGAACCCAGCTAAATCTTGGACCATGACTTCATTATATGTGAAAAGGATAAGTAAAGAATATAAAATTTCATTTAACCTCAATCCATTTGTTTTACCCATTCAAGAAGCTAATAATACAACTAATCTCCTAATGTCTCCCATCGTGTTACAATAATAATGAAACAAAACTTGACAATAAGGGAAAAGAGATCAGGTTCACATGGGTTTTGAGGAATAGAGAAAGAATGAATAATACTTCCTAAATGAGTAGGTCCTATTTAATTTTATTTTATCCATGAAAAATACCATTGTTGATATTCCTCATCCAAGGAATCTTTATAAACTAAACCTCATTGATTGACCAAAATACTGCCCCTTTTTTAAGAGGATGGTTCCAACCATACAATATTGCATCATCTACAAATACTTCTTCCAAATAAATTTTTATTCCATATAGGTGATGTTGGAAAATTCCCCATCATAGGTAACTTGTGTAAATTATTCCCAACTAGAATAATAAGTTGATTGGATAATGTTTTCGACTATCCATGGGAAGATTCTTAACAACTGGATGACTCAGAAGAAAGTTGTAACACCCCGAGATTTTATGAAAAATATTATTTTTAATTTCATTAATGTCTTGAGTTATACGCTACACAAAAAGGAGCTTTCACAACACACATCTCTGACCTGGCTTGAATTACACGCAATCGGGACCTTCCATGATAGCGTGTGTTGTACGCAACACCAAGTTTTGCTAAACAACGATATGCTATTAAAATATTATTAAAACTAGATGTTATGAATAGTAATAACCACTTTTTGAAATTTTAATTTCTATTTTTGAAAATGGACTTCATTTTTGGATTCGGAATATCTAAATTAGCTTAGGGTGAAATTTTGGTGATTTTCGGATAACTTTCATATTTTGATGAATAGTGAAAATTACAAAATTTTAATTAAAAACAACTTTTTCAATCGAAATAATTAATAGTGATAAATTATTAATTTGAGTGGTTTTAAAGTATATTTAGAATATATTTTTACAATTCAATACAATTTTGGTCATTGGATGTAATTTCACATTTAAACCAGTTATAAACAAGTGTCAATCTTTTGATAGTTATTATCTCTTAAAAACATGCCTTTTGTTTAGACGATGGGAATTAATTTTTAAATTAATTAATGCAACTGATATGTTTTGAATTTGGTAAAATAGAAATCATTTTTGAGTTCATAATATCAAATATAGCTTAGGCCTAATTTTTTGGTATTTTTCTGAAAACTTTCAATTTTTGATGAATAGTGAAACCACTAAGTGGTAGGTTAAAAACTGAATTTTGCATAAAACTTAATTTTACCGCTTCTGTGAATGGAATTTCGAAAATCCGACAGACACAGTTAATATCAAGGACTAAAATATGGTTCAATGAGATGAAAATAATTTTTGGTGAATAGTAACTTTTTACCTTTTTTTACCACGGTTAATAGTAAATAGGGTAACTAAGGGTAAATATGATATTACTATTACCCTAACACATGTCCTAATTCTATTGGATATGTGCAATTCGACCAAAAACAACCTTATAAATATAATATGACCATTTAGGTCCACTTGGATTAGATTATGACATTTAATATTATTTTATTTAATGAATAGTTAAAATAGTTAAAATAAAAGTTTAATAATTAAAACATTTTTAATATGGGGTTATACATAAGATACATTCGACTATAAATATTCCTTAGAAAGCTAAAACGATTTCCTACATAATGTTATTTTATTTATAATTTTTAGACTTTAAATAAATTAATTTATATATGACACAACGATGATGCAGTAATTACCCTTTTAAGGAAATGTTAACATAATTGATGTTATAAATGCTCAAATAAATGTAATTTGAGACTTTTTATGAATTAAAATAATTTTTTAGGTTACTATGATATATTAGTGTTGATTTAATCAACTTGGTTCGAACATATAATTCTGTTACGACTTTCACAAAAATCATATATCAAATAGTGTCAAAATTGACACAAAATAGTTTTTAAATAAAATATTATATTATTAGTTGTTATTTTATTCCTAAAAATCTAAGGTTCGGACAAATGACTTAGATAAGGATATATATATTAATAATAAAAAACTTGGGGTTTGTTTTGCATGTTATAGTAAGTGTATTAACCATATAGTGTAAGAAAACAAAAAGTCACGGTAAAAGTTAAATTATTTAACTTATAGTTAAATCTAATTGATAAGGTTACAATAATAACCTAAACTTGTCTAAATATTATTGGTTGATAGGATTTCGACCCATCCCCACTTTACCTTCGAAATAAGACCCTTTGGAACCATTATAAACCGATTTTGACTTTAATATAAAATAATATTTTGAGATATTCCTAAGGTGCCCCTCTCCTCCCTTATAAAAGGGCACCTCCTCCCCCTCCTCCTCACACCAATTTGAGCATTCAAGCTCGGCCAACCCCTTCCATTTTATCCTCTCCACTTCCCTAGAATAATCCTAGAGGTCCTGGTCTTCTTCAAAGACCAATCTTAGTTCCCTAAGTAGAGGATTCAAAGAGGCGTTCCAAAGAAGAGGTAATATCCATTACTGATCTTTTCAATTTCTTTCTTCTTCAACTTCTTCTTCTTTAGTTGTTTCATGATAAAGTAATATCATCAGTATTAATTACATACTTATATGTTATTATAAATATGAAACAACCCTAATTCACCTTCTATCCATCCTACGGAAAAATGAAATCACCGAGCGTGCGTACGTACAGAATACCGTCTCCACGCCGTGGTGTAATCTATTTTCCACCATCACCTTACAAGGATGGGTATAATGGTGTAATGAGTAACTATTTATGATTATTATAAATTAATATTGATACTGAAATAATATATATATACTCCAATACAATTCCACGATCATAGGAACGATATCATCACTCGTGCGTACGTACGGAATACCGTCTCCACGATGTGATGCGACTCGTTGTACATAATCATCATTACATAGTAATTATATAAATGAATTGAATGAATAAATATGATATATGTTACACTAATACCATTCTGGATATAAGGTATCTATAACCTTAAAATAAGAATAAGAATTTATTCGGCAAAACACGCATAAGAACAAAAGGCAATAAAGACCCGAGTAACAAGTAACAATGAAATATTACTAACAAGAAGCTAAGAATATGACCATATATGATATCACATCAATATTTATGATTCTGGAATAAGTCAATAACATTATTTAAACCATTATACAGGAGCTTCGGAAACGTACAAAGCAAATCGGACCTAAGGTAAGGGAAATATCACAATATCATTTTTATCCGAGATTGTTTATACTTTAGTATTTACTGGGGTTTATTTTATCATCCACATCCATGTTTCCTGAATATGTAATATTATTTCCATCCACCTAAAATTGTTTAAATCCAATTTTACCCTTCGGTGAGTTTTTAGTAAAGAATATGAAAGGAATCTTTTGTCGTTTTTCATACGAAGTACTTTTTGACTTTTTCGACAAAAGTATGAGAAGAATGTTTTTTTAACTTATACGGCATGAATGGATTTTTAAAACATTATTTCAAAGAATATTCCTTTAAAATTTTTCAAGTTTATTTTTAATCAACTTTTTTTAGTTTAAAATTGTATGACATTTTATGAAAAGAAAAGTGTTTTGAAGTAAAAAGGATATTTTCCTCAAGAATGAAGTTCAAGTGTTTTATCAAAATTATTTTCCATCTAAGATAATAAAGGGTTCTGTTTTTATCCCTATTGTTACATTGATTTGATTATGTTTTGATGGAATTATTTTTATGAATTCCTTTATCGTATATGAATTGTTTTATGATGTCATGATGTTTAAGAATCCCATTTTTGTTACATGTGTTATGCGATGATGTATGATTTATGATTATGTGGAACACATAAGAAAGGATTCATTATGAGATGGGTGGGACCTATATCTCCCTCCAATGCATTGGGTAAAGATTTTATATCTCATGAGATAGACATGGATGTAACGGTAGGATATACCGGTTCAGTGAAACAGGACTGAAACGAGGGTGACTCGGTTCAGAAAGGGACTTTGTCCACTAAGATAGTCTTGGCAATGAGTCTTTACTAATAAAAAATGATTCTCTATGATTATGTGTGTATGACACAAAGTTTCATGTTTTAAGATTATGATTATTGTGATTACATTTCACTGCCATGATTTATCCCATGTTATGAAATTATGATCTCTTTTGCAGGTTAAGATTTCCAAAAGTTATGTGCTTGTGTATACGATGAGATTTATATTTCTTTTTTTTACCCTTACTGAGCATTTGAGCTCACCCTTTTATGTTTTCTTTTCCCCAGGATATAAAGAAAGGTTTTAGGTAAAAAGAGGGAAGATCTTTATGGGAGATATTGGAGATCTTTCACCACGATTAGAAGATTACGTTCCGAGTTTCCAAAGACACTAAACTATTAAGATCCTTGTGTGTGTGTTTTTGTTATGTACTAAGTATTCCGCATAAGTAATGTAATGTCCATGTACGTCAAGCTTCGGGTCTCTAAAGTTGGTATTAGAGGAAAGGTTTAGTCAACCTTTGGAAACTAGGATGCGAGAACTTTAGTGAGATCCCTAGAGATATTTATAAGGTTTGTCTAGGGATGTCCCTAAGGATAAGTATACGTATAGGATACAGTCCTATAACTACGGTAACGATATTAGAATTTAACCTAAGAAGTTAGATATTGAGGATACTCCCCCTTTATAATGTTTTTTTCCCTATCATGATTTTTGCCTCTCACACTATTCTTTTTGGGTTTTAGAAAATGGCTGGAAACAAGATGATTCACGATAATGGAGGATATGATGGACAATGGAATGATATTCTTCATGGGAAACCAAATGAAATGGGATTTGGAAGTCCAAACATCATTATTATGACGAATCATAAATCTCATAATATGATCAATAAAGTAAAATTTGGTAAGTTTCCTGACTCATCTAATAAGAGAAAGATGGAGTTTCATGATGATCATAGAGGAAAGAAAGATCAATTTCCCCAATGTAAATAATGTGGGAAGAGGCATCAAGGAGAATGTTTCAAAGGAATTGGAAGATGATTTGGGTGTGGAAAAGAAGGACACAAAGCCAGTAAGTGAAAAGGAAAAGGTTCAGTTAACACCAGGGATGAGGATAATGGTATGGCTACGACATCAAAAATGGTTAAATGTTTTAAATGTGGAATGTACGGGCATTATGCAAACCAATTCCCTAAGGGAAAGTCTCATGAAGAGAATCAGTATGGTCGTATGGGTAGTATTTATGTTGATGATGATGAAGAGACTAAAAATGATATGTGAGATGAAAGAATTGTTGAAGCTCGGTCAATGGTTTAAGAAGGTAGTGGAATGATTACATGTTTATCAAGTGTAATGTTGTATAAAGAATCTCATGTTACTATGGAATAAAGAGACATCTAAGGATTGTCACATTGTTGTCTTTCCTTGAGTTTTGAAAGTGTGTGATTAATGCTACCAGTATCCATGAAAGGTTATGCACATATTTTTGGAATGAAGATGATATGCGCATAATGAAGGGATAAGGAGAAAATTAAATGTTTGATAGTATTCATGAGCTCATGACTGATATAAGGAGAAGGTTATATCATGGTTTGAGTATATAGAATTTTTGGATTTTTGTATGTGGTAAGAGTTAAATTTTGACAGCATTCATGTTTTCACTAAGGTTTAATAGGTATTCATTTTTTCAAGAGAATACATGTTTAAGGCCTTCAAATGTTTGGAATGTGACCAACAAGACATATCTTATGATATATGGGGATCAACGATGGTATTAAATATCTGGTAATTATTTTCATTATATTATGAGAGTGGACTACAGTATTATGGATAAGCCTAAAGATTAGAATGGATTATGTTGTACATAAGTTAGTATTGTTTAAGGATAGAAGATTTTCGATAATATTAATGGGATGTTATAGTAATGTAGTTTTATAAAAAGGACAACCTGCAGGATGGGCCACAGCCCATCGCGTCGGACAAGGATGTGGGAATCGAACCCACAACCGAAGTGCGACTGGCCTTTATCGCTTACCACTGGCCTACAGGAAGTCCCTGTTTAGTAGAAATTAGTTTTATTCTATTAAGCAGTATGATATATGAAGTATAAGTTCATTTTAGGATCCATATATCATTAATCTCACTATAGATGGACTTATGTATTTTTTGATAACTTTTCTGACCTTTTGAGACAGATGGAATGACTCATCATTCTATCACATGATCTGCTAACACATCACGAATGACAAATTCAACTTCATTTCTTTAGGAGATGAAGTAGAAATTGTCCAAAGAATGACAAATAGTGAGACTATACCAAAATCATGAAAGTATTTCTTCTAATTCCAATTTCATCAAATTTAGGGAAATGATCTTGAAAACCAAAAATGTTGTCCTAGTGCTCTTATATCTGATTAATCAGATGGTACCTTAGATCGTCACAAATTTATGGATTTGTGATTTCTAGCTTTTCCATAGCCATGTTCTCTACCACTCTCCATCAGAACACGATGGTTAGATTTCTCTTCCATATCCATATTTTCACCTATGTGGAAACCTAGTGATTAGTTTATTTGGGTAACCGTTACGTTTCATACTTTTGTTTTTAAAGATTGGTTTTGGTATTCCTTTTTACAATGTGGGTTTCGATTAATGAAACTTTCGAATAGTAAACCATTTATAACCCCGACGAATTTCGAGGGCGAAATTCATTTTAAGGGGGGTAGAATGTAACACCCTGAGATTTTATGAAAAATATTCTTTTTAATTTCATTAATGTCTTGTGTTATACGCTACACCAAAAGGATCTTTCACAACACACATCTCTGACCTGGCTTGAATTACACGCAATCGCGACCTTCCACGATAGCGTGTGTTGTACGCAACACCAAGTTTCGCTAAACAACGATATGCTATTAAAATATTATTAAAACTAGACGTTATGAATAGTAATAACCACTTTTTGAAATTTTAATTTCTATTTTTCAAAATTGACTTCATTTTTGGATTCAGAATATCGAAATTAGCTTAGGGTGAAATTTTGGTGATTTTCGGATAACTTTCATATTTTGATGAATAGTGAAAATTACTAAATTTTAATTAAAAACAACTTTTTCAATCAAAATAACTAATAGTGATAAATTATTAATTTGAGTGGTTTTAAAGTATATTTATAATATATTTTTACAATTCAATACAATGTTGGTCATTGGATGTAATTTCACATTTAAACCAGTTATAAACAAGTGTCAATCTTTTGATAGTTATTATCTCTTAAAAACATGCCTTTTGTTTAGACGACGGGAATTAATTTTTAAATTAATTAATGCAACTGATATGTTTTGAATTTTGTAAAATAGAAATCATTTTTGATTTCATAATATCAAATATAGCTTAGGCCTAATTTTTGGTATTTTTCTGAAAACTTTCAATTTTTGATGAATAGTGAAACCACTAAGTGGTAGGTTAAAAACTGAATTTTGCATAAAACTTAATTTTACCGCTTCTGTGAATGTAATTTTGAAAATCCGATAGACACGGTTAATATCAATGTCTAAAATCTGGTTCAATGAGATGAAAATAATTTTTGTTGAATAGTAACTTTTTACCTTTTTTACCACGATTAATAGTAAATAGGGTAACTAAGGGTAAATATGATATTACTATTATCCTAACACATGTCCTAATTCTATTGGATAAGTGTAATTCGACAAAAAACAACCTTATAAATATAATATGACCATTTAGGTCCACTTGGATTAGATTATGACATTTAATATTATTTTATTTAATGAATAGTTAAAATAGTTAAAATCAATGTTTAATAATTAAAACATTTTTAATATGGGGTTATACATAAGATAAATTCGACTATAAATATTCCTTAGAAAGATAAAACTATTTCCTACATAATGATATTTTATTTATAATTTTTAGACTTTAAATAAATTAATTTATTTATGACACAACGATGATGCAGTAATTACCCATTTAAGGAAATGTTAACATAATTGATTTTATAAATGATCAAATAAATGTAATTTGAGACTTTTTATGAATTACACTAATTTTATAGGTTACTATTATATATTAGTGTTGATTTAATAAACTTGGTTCGAACATATAATTCTGTTACGACTTTCAAAAAAATCATATATCAAATAGTGTCAAAATTGACACAAAATAGTTTTTAAATCAAATATTATATTATTAATTGTTATTTTATTCCTAAAAATCTAAGGTTAGAAAAAATGACTTAGATAAGGATATATATATTAATAATAAACAACTTGGGGTTCGTTTGGCATGTTATAGTAAGTGTATTAACCATATAGTGTAAGAAAACAAAAAGTCACGGTAAAAGTTAAATTATTTAACTTAGAGTTAAATCTAATTGATAAGGTTAAAATAATAACCTAAACTTGTATAAATCTTATTGGTTGATAGGATTGAGACCCATCCCCACTTTACCTTCGAAATAAGACCCTTTGGAACCATTATAAACCGATTTTGACTTTAATATAAAATAATATTTTGAGATATTCCTAAGGTGCCCCTCTCCTCCCTTATAAAAGGGAACCTCCTCCCCCTCCTCCTCACACCAATTTGAGCACTCAAGCTTGGCCAACCACTGCCATTTTCTCCTCTACACTTCCCTAGAATAATCCTAGAGGTCCTGGTCTTCTTCAAAGACCAATCTTAGTTCCCTAAGTGGAGGATTCAAAGAGGCGTTCCAAAGAAGAGGTAATATCCATTACCGATCTTTTCAATTTCTTTCTTCTTCAACTTCTTCTTCTTTAGTTGTTTAATGATAAAGTAATAACATCAGTATTACTTACATACTGATATGTTATTATAAATATGAAACAACCCTAATTCACCTTCTATCAATCCTACGGAAAAATGAAATCACTGCGCATGCGTACGTACGGAATACCGTCTCCACGCCGTGCTGTAATCTATTTTCCACCATCACCTTACAAGGATGGGTATAATGGTGTAATGAGTAACTATATATGATTATTATAAATTAATATTTATACTGAAAAAATATATATATACTCCAATACAATTCCATGATCATAGGAATGATATCATCACTCGTGCGTACGTACGAAATACCGTCTCCACGATGTGATGCGACTCGTTCTACATAATCATCATTACATAGTAATTATATAAATGAATTGAACGAATAAATATGATATATGTTACACTAATACCATTCTGGATATAAGGTATCTATAACCTTAAAATAAGAATAAGAATTTATTCGGAAAAACACGCATTAGAACAAAAGGCAATAAAGACCCGAGTAACAAGTAACAATGAAATATTACTAATAAGAAGCTAAGAATATGACCATATATGATATAATATAAATATGTATGATTCTGGAATAATTCAACAACATTATTTAAACCGTTATACAGCAGCTTCGGAAACGTACAATGCAAATCGGACCTAAGGTAAGGGAAATATCACAATCTCATTTTTATCCGAGATTGTTTATACTTTAGTATTTACTGGGGTTTATTTTATCATCCACATCCATGTTTCCTAAATATGTAATATTATTTCCATCCACCTACAATTGTTTAAATCCAATTTTACCCTTCGGTGAGTTTTTAGTAAATAATATGAAAGGAATCTTTTGTCGTTTTCGTACGAAGTACTTTTTGAATTTTCCGACAAAAGTATGAGAAGAATGTTTTTTTTAACTTCTACGGCATGAATGGATTTTTAAAACATTATTTCAAAGAAGATTCCTTTAAAAGTTTTCAAGTTTATTTTTAATCAACTTCTTTTAGTTTAAAATTGTATGACATTTTATGAAAAGAAAAGTGTTTTGAAGTAAAAAGGATATTTTCCTCAAGAATGAAGTTCAAGTGTTTTATCAAAATTATTTTCCATATAAGATAATAAAGGGTTCTGTTTTTACCCCTATTGTTACATTGATTTGATTATGTTTTGATGGAATTATTTTTATGAATTCCTTTATCGTATATGAATTGTTTTATGATGTCATGATGTTTAAGAATCCCATTTTTGTTACATGTGTTACGCGATGATGTATGATTTATGATTATGTGGCACACATAAGAAAGGATTCATTATGAGATGGGTGGGACCTATATCTCCCTCCAATGCATTGGGTAAAGATTTTATATCTCATGAGATAGACATGTCTGGAATGGTAGGTTATACCGGTTCAGTGAAACAGGATTGAAACGAGGGTGACTCGGTTCAGAAAGGGACTTTGTCCACTAAGATAGTCTTGGCAATGAGTCTTGACTAACAAGAAATGATTCTCTATGATTATGTGTGTATGCCACAAAGTTTCATGTTTTAAGATTATGATTATTGTGATTACATTTCACTGCCATGATTTATCCCATGTTATGAAATTATGATCTCTTTTGTAGGTTAAGATTTCCAAAATTTATGTGCTTGTGTATACGATGAGATTTATATTTCTTTTGTTTACCCTTACTGAGCATTTGAGCTCACCATTTTATGTTTTCTTTTCCCCAGGATATAAAGAAAGGTTATAGGTAAAAAAAAGGGAAGTTCTTTATGGGAGATATTGGAGATCTTTCACCATGATTAGAATATTACGTTCCGAGTTTCCAAAGACACTAAACTATTACGATCCTTTTGTGTGTGTTTTTGTTATGTACTAAGTATTCCATAAAATTAATGTAATGTCCATGTACGTCAAGCTTCAGGTCTCTACAAAAGTTGTCCATGTTCGTTCCACCCTGAGAGCATAGCCACAAAAATACATAATGATCATATCAATAGTGTAGGTGACATCTAAAACACATCTCGGATGTGGGTGTGATCTCCATAAATTAGATGAAATGTGATAGGAAGAATAATATTTAGCTCCTATTCAAGACATAAATCTAAATATTTTTTTCTTACAACATCTAGATAATTGAACATGTCCACCAAACACAACCATAATCAGATGAAGAGATCATATTTGATTTTGTTAATTTTTTACACTAAACATACCCCTTGTCCAATGATAAATGATCCTCATAATATGAGTTATCCATACATAACTAGGGATATAGTTCCCACAGGTTTAGGATATAATGATACATGGGAAAATGTGTGTGTGGTCAAACCCAATATGTTTTCCACACCACCACAGAGGATATATATGTAATCTGCAACCACGATAAAGAACTATAAATATACCAATAGAAATAAGTGGGTTTTCAAATAATGATAGCCCTTAAGGAAGTGGAATCCACCACTATCAGATAAACTCATGGGATCCTATGCTTCCTGTTTATTCCCTTTGTATTAAAGAATATTTTCACTAATTATCGATGTTCCTTATATCATATCTTCAATAAATTATTGGGATGAATAAAATAATGTTATATCAATGTCCTGGTGAAAAAATCGTGTCAGTGATGTGATCACGTAATGGATCCTCAAATAATATGTGACAAGATTTAGAAACACATTCTAAAGATTAAGCTGCTGAAATATGATTTCAGGGTATGATTAGGGAAATTCATTGGCTTTGTGGTTCATAAGAACAAAATAGAAGTAAATCCCAAAAATAATAGTGAAACTCTAGAAATTTGACCCCTTTAATCTTAAATAAATGACGGGGATCCTCGGAAACATCTCTTGTATTCTATGATTCATATCTAAACTAGTGAAAAAATCTATCCCATTCACCATGTTATTGAATAAGGGTGTCTCCAAATGATAAGATGAGTAATGTTAGGAATCCATTGAATGTCTCAAGAAATACCAACATCACTCACTATAATTGAGTCCTCTAATGGATGGAAAGACACTCATCATATATATGGATATCATGGATCTGTCACTAGGATATATTTTCCGATAGAAAAATGTTTTGGGGAATGAGATCATGGTCTACTAACTCATCCAAAATATGCTAGGTACTGAGGCTTGGTATTCTAATGTTGAGAATAATTTCATCACACTATTCATTATATTACAAAATCTGATCCATTACATACAACACCATGATGTCCAATTTGTCTCTCTTATTAACATGATCATGTAAATACTATCCCACTAAATATTGACATGGAATTTGGCCTTATGGGAAGTTATTCAATAATATTTTGAAATCTAGTTCGTGTCATATAAGGTATTGAAAGGCATACCTTGGATGATTTCCTCGTAGTACATCCCACACTAGAAAGTACCCTAGTGGACACATAATTTGTAGATGATTATTTTTTCTATACCCATGACTCTCCCTAAACATAGGAGAAGTATTTTGATGGTGCATCTCAATATCCTATTAGAAATATGTTTAAAACCCCAAAACATAAATTGTTTGGTTTAGGGATTGTATTTTTTTCTCAGAAAAAATATGTTTCATATCTATTCTTTCTCACTTTCTATAGGCTACATTAATGATGATGTCAAATACCAATCCATATTCTCTAGCTTGAATCTATCCCTATTGTATTATAATTCCTACCTGAATATAAAAGGGTATTCAGGGATAGTAAAAATAGAGATCAATAAAGAATATTCTATCAAAGAATATGTAATACGCGCCTCTAACTAGCTATATTAGTGGAATTATTGTAGAGTTACCTTTTGGATTTGCACTATATCATGACCCCTGATCACATATTACTTGTTCAATTACACTCTACAATGAATTAACAATTCTTTCTGAACCTAATCAGTACTAGATGGTCTTTTAAGGTAAATATCTTTGGATGTTCTCATAGATCATCACCTATGACATGAATGAAATAAATTAGATCAACACCATATGAGATTTTTATTAAATGATATCCCAATATAATTGGACCCAAAAATGATTATATCAAATATGGGAATCTCATGATGGGCTTGGAAAAAAGGAAATAGACTCTATGTTGAGAAATGAACATTACCATTCGAGATGGGAAAAATGAGAAAAATAAACATCTATAAATAAGTTTCTATGGAATCCCCATCAGATGAAAAGATGAAAGAGAGATTCCCACTGTAATGGAAGAAGTTCCAGTAGGATCATGTGGCTCCTATTAGGCTGGGAAAAAACTTTGCCAAAAAATTAAGATGGTAGTTTTCTAAAAGAAAAAAGTGATACCAAACGGCGTGGAATTCACCATGAAATGTCACAAATGAACAATTCAAGAAAAAATCATCCATTAATCCCCATAATTTCTACACAGAACCAAATATTACTACCCATTTTCTGTAAGAGGAATGAGTGTTGTGGGGCTATATCCTTATCCAAAGGTACATAGTTGTAGTTCATAATTACTTCTTAAAATTCATTTCCACATCGACTTAGTTAATACCCCTAATGCAAATTCACATATATAATATCATCATATTTATGTTTTCCAATTTCATCTATATATCCTTACTCCCTCACACAATAGAATCAACCAACAAAACCAACTTCTTTTCTACTATGTTGATGAATTTGTACCAGGAGTACAACATTGATTACAACCATTTATCAGGCATTCATATAGTGGAAAATTGAGAGACTAATTATTTGAATATGAATTTTCCAACTATCCTCTAGAATATAGTGAATAATAAATGTAATTCCTTACTGAAAATAATCTTCCTTGCTTTGTGGGCTAGCTTTACCACCACACGTACTGCTACATAAGAATCTGTGTACTCATTAGTGTATAGAACTGAGGCTTTGTTTCCAATATATGTCTAGTTTCCCTCACATTGAAGATATTTTTATATAAAAATATATAATGTTGAGAAATAACAAAAGTGGTTGGATGAATTATAGTGTCTTTTGGAGAGATATTTTAAAACACTACAGAACCATGAAGTCCATCAGAATTAGATTGAATAAGTAATTAATAAAAAATATTCTCCTCTATTTTTTTCCTTTAAGGAGAAATGGGATTGGATATTATAAGTCTAATTATATCAAGAAATAAACCACCTCATATAAAAACCAAATGAGAACATCCTTATATCGTACATAATTTCTATCATAATGAAGAATAGAAAATTTCTACACTGGATGGGGAAGACAAAAAAATCCATACTAAAGAGATTTTTCATAAGAAATAAATTTATTTTCCCATGTAGAAACTTCTCATATTATAAAAACAAAATTTCAAAATAAATGGAATTATTGTTAGATTCATGACCATAAATTGTAAAAATACATCCTTCCCACCTGAATTTAAACTATGTGGAAGAATTCCAGGCATGATAACATCAAACTACATTTCATCTTTCTTCCTGGTCACATGATATTAAACTACATAATATTTCATTACCACATGAAATTAATCTTCATATAAATAATCCTCAATGGATGATACTAAACTACATAAGGGGATAATCTCACTAATTATTCACTGCAAACAAACATGATCTATGTGAAATATTAATAATGTTCCCAATCACTATTTATAATTTAGATCCATATAAGAAATTTATCCATTTAAGAAATATATGTTGGTTGATTCTTTTCATCAGAAGATATTTAGTGATCCTTGATCTCAATTACTAGATATAATAACAACATATAAGTTAAATTTCACAATATATCAGACAATATAAAAATATATAAAGAACGTAATGTTAACAGTTTTTCTTCTAAAGGGTACTACGAACAAGATTCCTTGGGAAACCTTCTCAGAAATACCAATATCAAAAACATAGGATTCCTCTCAGAAGATTATTTCTCAAATGACTATAAATCATTTATCATGATTCAAGATTTATTTATTTTCAAGTTAGGAATCATTAATTCTTACAAAATGATGTTAAAATGAATGAATACTTTTCTTCTCTGCATGACACTAAACTACATGGTTTCTTAAGAACAATATTTTGTTTTATTACTGAAATTACATGATACATAGTGAAACCAAAATATCTAGGATTGGTTCTATCCAAAACATACCAATATTTCATTTCATGGAACCTTAATCCTTACTGAATGACATTATACTGCATGTCTGACTCTCTCACCACAAGACAAAAAATAATACATATTTATATATCATACTATGGATTGATTCCTATTCAAATGATATATAGGGACACATAGATCCTATATCATCCCCCAACCAATGGATGATACAGAATTCCCATTTACATTCATTTAATTTCTTTCATTTCATGAATGAAACTAGGGTGATTCCTTGTTTCCCAAATCGATAATAGATCACATGGGCTTAGGAACTCTATTAAAGGCTTCCCTTCATGATTGAAACATACTAGTTCATAAAAGGATTAGTTTTATCAAAGATACAATAAAATAAAAGGATCATCCTTAGTCCCTTCCCATGATGTTCAACACTGTGGATTATGTCCCTTGTATGATATAAAATTTTTCATAACACATTACCTCACCTAAGAGGACCATAATCTTTGGTGTTTGTCCCTTACAACACCTCCTTTAAAAAATATGTGTGTGTTGATTCCTATTATAATTGGATATATAATTATACTAAGATCTTAAATCTAATGACCAAAAACAAAACATAAATGGGTACAATTCCCCCATATCTATTTGTGTCAGACCTTTATTGAGTGTTTATCATTCAAGAACTATATATGGATTGATTAATGTCATCACAAGACACATAGTGAAACTCATATATCTATTATTGGGTAAATATACAATATTTCATTCTCACATCATTTAACATAAATCTTGTCTACAAGAAATTAAGCTGCATGGTTTCTTAATAACTATGTCTCGCCTCATTATTTTCATCACATTATATGTAGTGAAACCTACATCTTCAATCCTGGGTCCATCTACATCAATCAATCGGAGCAATACCCACCCTATGTATGGTTCAAACCCACATGGAGAGTTTATCATTCAATAACTATGTCTGTTTTGATTCCTATTATCACAAGATATGTAGGGATTACTAAATCTTTAATCTCAAGCACTATCATAGGAATAAATATAAAATACCCCATCTCTATACATATGTTAGACCTACACATGGAGCATTCATGCAATAAATATGTCCAGAATGATTCCTATCATCATAATATATATAGTGACGACTATATCTTCAATCCTAGGTTTGTCTATATCATATGAAATGATAAAATTCACCCACAAATTCATATGTGATATATCTATATAGTGAGTCTTCTGAGACTCAATATCGCATGTCGTAACTGGCACCCTAGTATTCCCTTGTTTCTCACCCTGATCTTGGATCATGTGATCTTAAGGAACCTATCCGGCTCATCTGGATGACAAAAATGAGTCGGATATCAGTTCACCATCTATGTACGTACAATATAACATTAAAAATAATTAAAAAAAT
Organism: Viscum album; assembly: GCA_963277665.1. Classification (NCBI taxonomy): domain Eukaryota; kingdom Viridiplantae; phylum Streptophyta; class Magnoliopsida; order Santalales; family Viscaceae; genus Viscum; species Viscum album. The sequence goes on from OY728140.1 coordinate 352,713,021, forward strand.
AATTAATGCCTAAAATTTAAACTGATAAAATTTCATTTTTTTATGAAATTAAACAGCATGAAAGTTGTGTCCCCACTACATGTTGTTAAAATGTGTCCACTAACCCCCATCATCAATACACATCAATGGAACAAAAGAACCTAAAACTAGAAAACTAGATTATGGGGTACATTTACCATATTTTAGGAACCTCAACACAAAAATTAAACGTCATTTATGGAGTACCTTGGGTGGCCACCGAACATTCAGAACCCTTGGAAAAGGACACCCGAATTCAAAAAAAAATTATCTATTCATTTCTACCTCTGGTTCCTATATATGAGCTTCTGGTCATCAAGAAAATGTGTCATAACATGAAAAAAGGGATTTCTAATTCTTGTGATCTATGATGTCACGGTGGCAGAAATCAACACCCTAGAGTGTTTTGGTTCATCCTTAACATGATTATCCCCTATCATTAATCATGACATGAGGACCTTGGTCCATGATTTAAAACATTTTCATCATCCCTCAAAAAAATGTATGATAACTCTTGAACCTAGTTATCCTAATTTTTTATTATTCATTCTCCACAAACTATTTCTATGTTCACCATGACCTTAAAGTACACACACTTTTTTGAAATCAACATGACCACCATAATTATCCTCTAGTGATCCAAATCACAAGGCCCTAATCTGCTAGTAAGGAAGACATATAATATATATAGTTTAAAACTAGAAAAAGGAATTCTAAGGAAAATTAATGTTTTTTCTGGTTAATATCTTCTTTTAAAGAGTTTATAAATAAATTAGGGAAAAATAGAATGAGGTATAAAGATCGTATGGCCCACTTTGTGTCCCTATGAATAGTTAATCCATTTTAGATAGACCCCATGTACTTGTTAAAATTAATAGTAATTGTTTATCACATCCCATCACCACGATAAAGTGTTCACAAAGTGGCTTCATAACCTTTAGGATTCATTAAATCATCCTATGTATTACATTATCCAAAAATCACACATTATGTTGTGAATGCCTCAGATCACCGTAAACATTCCTTGGCCCTTGGAAAGGGACTCCTAGATTCTAGGGACCCTTTTTTTACTATGCATGTCTTTCTATAATCCTATATATTTGAACCCAAACATCATCCATATGCATCATAAATTTCATAATGTCTTTCTGACCCATGAGAGTTCTAACATCACTATTGAGGAACTCAACACTTGACAAATTTTTGGGTATTCCATGATCTGATTGTCCCATATCACCACTAAAGTCCCAGAAATATTGGACCATGATTTTTAAACCTAATAACAGTACTATTAAATTATATTTGATATACACAATGTTGTTATAGTGTGTATTGTGATCATTATCAAATAATATTTTTGATACCTCATTCCTGAACCTTTTTATTTCACACACAAATTGAATCAAGACCACATGAAATAGGGATTTATCCTCCATCTAAAAATCTAAAATACACTATGGATCCATAACCCTTCTATGATAGTTCTCGATCCTCTTCTATCCTTATCAACTTGATGTTTTAGTCTTCAAAAATCTTTCATTGTCCTTTGAAATGTTTAGGGATATGTTTTCTTTACTTTTCATGTATACCGTTTGGGATCATGCATAAGGTATTGTGACCGACCAACCAGAGGAATGTCCTCCTTACTGGAAAATATCATTGATCATCATCAGCCCTGATAAGACAATAGTGGAACTCAACACAAAATTGGGTATTGGGTTGTCATCGGTGTGTCTACCCCATCCCATATTCATTGCTTCATACTTTTGGGTCATGAATTACACTACACATATTCCAAAAATGCTGGTAGACTTGATTACGAATAACATTATCCCTCAAAAATAACTATCAACATAAACCTTCCATGGATTAATGTAAAAGAATGTGGATCCCATTTTCACGATCATGAATGTGATCCTTATGAGATCATGCTATGCGATTATGACCCACTAAATAGAGGCATAATCTTTTTGTGGGAAAGGAACTCCAATACTCATGCTCCCTAGAAACCCCATGGAGGATATCAAGAAATTATGGAGTTTGGTTCCTTCTCAGTATGTCTTACATATTCTATATTCATCAATCAAATCCTGGTAGCAAGACATTAAATTAGACATCATTTCACATTCCTACTATAAGACATTAAAACTACAGGGAAGACGTCCTTACTATAAGGAATTAAACCCTCATGGAGAACACTACATTGTAGATAGATATGTCCATTAGTAGATGTTTTGAGCTAAAATATGATAATCTATATAAATAGAATGACCATGATGGAAGAACCTAAAATACATAATTACAGTGATCTTGTTTGTAAGGCCACAGATTAGAAAACAAAAGGATAGAAAATACACTCTAGATAGAAGTCATGATAATGGAATCCTAGGAAAAATTAAATTCTCTTCTCAATGGATGAGAAATATATGTAATATAATCAATATTGATCACTTATACATAGAGAAGTAACAAAACGTATCAAATAAAAAATGCATAAGTGGCCAGCCTGAGAAATATAAAATTCCACAGCATCAAAGACACCCCCTATGTGAATTTATGAAAAAATTAGAAAAATATAAAAAAAATTTAATATATCTTGTTGGGATAATCATTTTCTGGAGAACAAATCATTTTAACTAAGTCAATAATCGTAGGAAACATTTAGTGAACCCGTCCTCCAGGAAAGACATATGTCTCCCAAATTATCCTTTTGTAAATCAGGTAATCTCAAGACAATGAGAGAAGATAAATAAACAATGAATTTCATGTCTATGGGAAATCATGAGGGTTAGTGAAAAAAAAAATGTGAATTAGACATTAAAATACAATCATTCAAGTGTACATGATATTATAAAATGAAATGTCTCATTGCTGATATATTATAAATCAGATAGGTAGAATTCAATCAAGATGATGAATGAAATAAATATAGAAAATGATTTATAAATTACATAGATTTTATTCATTTTTAATAATAAAAAGTAGTAATATTCACATTTCAGAGCCACTCTATGGATTTAATCAACACAAAAACCATGGTGATGTGACTACAATATGATTTGATCTTCTAAAGTTTCCAGACCACCTATAGTATAGAATGAACAATAAATATAATGTTGACGTGTCACTCACTCTACCACCTCATCCAATTCCATAGTAATAATAGTCTCGATAATAGAGGAAAACTATTTGACTATGTATTTTTAGTTTCCAATAAAATAGATGATATCAAAATATGGGATCTTGTGGAAGCTTTGTCTGCTTCGTACTCATCTGATTACATATTAAATATTTTTACTTGATTTCATAATTTAGAGGTTGTGTGACGTATCTACTCAATCACACTGAATGATTCCCATAGAGAATAGTTCAGTGAGCCTCCATTATAAAAAACTATGAATTGCCTTCTCACAAGTAAATAGTTTTTTTGGGTCAAGATGATTTTTAGCATGATATAATATATTGGTTGGTGGTCATTGAAACCCACCCTAAAAACTTTTTAGAGCTGGAGAAGGGTATATTATTCATCAGGAAACATCCCCATGGTGGTTTTAGTTATCATAGTGTGTATCTGATTCCAAATAATAATATGTCATGATTGGTCCTCTACAACTTCTAGGGTAAATTCATTAGATGGGGGAACAGTTAGCTGAGTTGATGAAGAATTAAGAGAGTATCCAATTGTCCCTTCTCTCAATGGATCCATTATCAATCACTTGTATATATGGAATAATTTCATCAATAAACCCATCACCACTATTGGAATGGTCATTTGTAGGATGAGGAAACTTCATAAGAGGCTCAATTAAATCCAAAATCAAATATTTTGTTTCTTCAGATAATGTGTTTAGTGTAACACAAGTTATATTCACATGATAGAAAACCAAATTTAGTAGACCACCAGGGTATGATTTCACCCGAGAATTGGCATAATCATAAGATATTAAGTCAAGTGTCCAAACCTATATAAGGATACTCTTGTCCCTTGTGTATTCACAAACCAATATAAGAAATAAAATTGTGAATATGCCTGATATTTTATTCATTCTATATTCTAGCTGAAGGGAGAGGAGAAACCTTTTTGGGTGAAAATTAATTAGAGGGAGAACCTGTATGAGGTATATAATTCAGAAATACTGAAATCATACACATAGAGAAAAATAACAGTATCCTAAATAGTGATCTAGTATGACAAATAAATGAGGGAGCCACCACCATTTTCAATAATTAGCTCATTTTGTGCATGATTGGGTATAAAGATTAAACATTCAGATGAGATCAACATAGAAATTAACTTATTTGGGACTATAATCATTGTATCAACCATGGATATATTCAACAACATGGTGCATTATGAGGCATTACAGATCTCGGTTTTTTTGTAGTATTTTTACTAGTGGAAATGTTCCCCTATCTAGACAAAAAAAATATTGGAATGTTTCTTGAATCCCCTATGGAAGATTTACTTGCTGAACATGGACAATAAATTTTTACAGTTGGGAAATTGATGGTGTGGATAAATTAAGGTTACTACCCTCTTATAATTAAGAATAAATTACTGGTGTGCTCAATCAACTTAAAATGAGAGTATACAAATACATAAAAAGAAAACAACTCAAAAATAGGGCTAATATAACTACCTGCCAAATGATCACGGTTATTTCTAGACTCACCTAGAGACACCATGAATTATATTCCACTTACTCAAGTATTTAGAAAAACAATAATGTGTTATGAAGAAAATTTTAGGAAGGTAACACATGATAGTGTATAACTGTCGGCTTAAATCCACTTTGATAGAGAAGGATATTGATCCAGTACATATAAGAGATGAGTGATCACATATTTTTCCCCACCATTAATGTCCCTTTCACAATGTTAGGAATTTACTATTCAAGGATAAGAGTTTTTTGGGCTCATCATAGACATCTGTGGATGGAAGAAACTTAGGATACATCTCCCAAAGGGGGATATCCAACCTAGTTGGTAGATATACAAAAGGCTAATTCATATATCACCGTGTGATATATTAAATGAACTGGCTCCAATGCACTAATAACTAATATTTTCACTATGAAGATCCAAATTATATACATAATTAATTGGGAAATCCATACAACAACATAAAAGTGAATAGAATGTATCCAATTGAAAATCTCTGATTTTCCTTGTCTATCACAAAACAGAGACACCTATTCATCAAAAAAATTTCAACCAAATCATAAGTCCCAATATGTACTCCAACTAATTCTATGATTTTTTTGGAGGGGACAATAATTTCATATAACATTGAGAAATTTATTTTTAGGAAAATTGAAACCATCTCGTCCCGAAGGGGTGTTTTCCAGTATGTAGGATGGCCCAATGGCTATAGCATGTCCAGTTTTGCACTATTCGAAATCATATTTTCAATTATTATAGGGAATATGAAAACCAGAAAGAAGTATGGTTGTTTTTAGGGAAATTAATGACAACAACATATAATAAAAAAATCCATATAATCATAGATGATATGAAAATGGGTAGCTTTGAAGTTCAAAAAATGGAATCCTCTTCAATAACCAATTCTCTAAATGAATTAGATTCCAAGGTTATGTGTTATGATTCCCAAAAAAAGATAGATTTCTTGATAGCTGTGTTAGAAAATGTGTGGGAATTGTAAGCCATCTATATATATGTAAGAAGTATATATCAGGTGAGCATAATATCCAATAAATAGAGTTGTGCGATTATAATAAAATAATGCAAATCTCGTGAGCCATGAAATAATTTTGGACTACATGAAATAACAGAGGTCTCACAAACTACATGACCTAAAGAGATCATATGAATCACATGAACCATAGGGAATCTCTCCAATGCATGACCAGTCATAGGACTTGTAATCATGTGACATTGATATGGTCATGTGAACCACATAATGATAGAGTGATCACATGACCAGGAAAATAAATCATGAGAACCCTACAAGGTGACTATATAACATATGATCTAGGTCATGGATCAATATAATTACTAGGACTTAGTTATATATTATCTTGAAAAATTACAATAGTAAAAAGAGTGTGAGATCAATAGTACATTAGAGGTAGCCTAACATGCTGATTAGATCCATACCCAAAGATAAAGGTGGGAATTTAATTTATCAAGATTCAAATTTTAATTCGTGAAAACATCATTCATGAGGGTGGGATTTATTAACACCATTATGATGAGAAAAATAAAAATTATAATGGATAAAGAACTAAAATCATTGGTATTATTTTCTCTATAAAACAAATTAAGATAGTGTGACTAATTTACATAGATCCTATACAAATTAGAAGGAAAAGTGAGAACATTTCCATCAGATGGTCATAAAAATAGATCACGTACAGTGCTTGATCTGTTCTTTATCAAGAGAAGACCCTTTGAAATGCTTAGATTCTTATTAAAGAACCCATAAAAGCATTTATGATCATTTGGATGATTCTTTGTGAGTCCCTTCTAATCATGAAACAAGTAAATATATGAATTCATATAGACATATAGAAACAATTATAAAAATAGTTTATGAATGGAGAAGGCCTCATGTGAATGAGTGTTATGTTGAATTCTTTCGGTATATGCATTTGATTTACAAGACCCCATGGATCACCTAGATACATGTCCATTTTATTGTTCAAAGGCATGTTGTCATGTCACCTTCATCATTTAAAGGACATATGACATGTCCATTTGATTATTTGATACCTTGTAAGATCCACATAAAAATATAATTATTGTATATGATAATTATCAATCATTATTAAGAACTACATCCTCAATAATGTGATTCATGGTAGACATTGAGAATGATTATTTTTGACAACAATCAAACAATATTTCCATATCTCTTGTCCTTGTAAAAATTAAGGAAATAATAAATTGGTAAATGGTGGAAGCTTCTATGAAATAAATGATATGCAGATCTTCATGTGAAATGAGTCACACTCACTAGAATACTTGATTTATCCCACAATTTTCCCCTTCACAATCCATCATTTTCTCACATAGATCATCAATGAAGTTGACTTTGGTCACTCAAAACCTTCCCACAAGTGTTTAGTTCAATAGAATAATCTTAGGAATTTCATCCAATCCTTGTGAAAGCACCTTGAGAAATTATCATTATTAGGGGAAATCCCATTACATAGATGGGTTCTAATAATCATGAACATGGGATAACATTATCTTGGTCGATGTCATTATGTGGCACCATGGATGAATGATGATAGGATCAAGTGATTTGTGTGGTACAAAAATCCATCCACAAATACCTTCACATATTTTTGAGATACACATTATTAAAGGATGAATATAATTTGTGGAGAGAGGCCTAAAAATATCCCCAACTTGTAATGAAAAAAAATAAAAATGGGAACTTTCTACATGGGGTCACAGAAGTGGAATTCTCAGTATGGACACTGGAATGATCAAAATGTTCTTCCACTGGAAAAAATCTAGGAACTCGCCTAAGGGTTCACAAAAAATAGGCATGTGCATAAAATAATCACTTTATCAATCACAAGAATGGTATCAAGAATATTAGCTAGATTTTTCAAAGGATTTTCTGCATGGAGTCTATACCATGGGAATCCTAAAATAATAAAATTCATGAAAACTCTTGAGGTGCATATGCAATAAATAATGAAAAAAGACTAAACATGATTGAAGGCTTTATCTATAGACATACATGATAATATTCACTCACATTTCATGAAATTCATAGATCATTTAAAAATGCATGGTTATGTCTCCAAATACTTGTGACTCCCCCATACATTCTATTTCGATCATATGATTTCCCTTGGAAATGTAATGAAAATTGTGTGATTCCCAACAGGCATGACACCCTAACGTTGAGAAATCATCCATGTGAGTTAGTCTAATGTATCCATGTATTCTATAAATCTCACCTAGGTTATATGGAGAAATTAAAACTTTCCAAAAAAGGACACACATTGGCCTCAAAAAAAGTCATCCAGCTGTAATGATGTCCTCTAGAAAAATCACTCAGATCATATGATGTCCTACAGACAAGTCATCCGTATAATGAAATAGCCTACGAACATGTCATATTAGTCATGTAACTCCCTCTTGAAATGTAATTCATTATATTTTAAAATTATCTATATTTTTTAGCCTTTATAAAGCAATATTATCCAAACATTCCATTTAGATTATAATATTTCCTTCAAATAAGAAAAATGGATCTTCTAATTTTATTTGGGAATGCCTTCTATGAAAACGTGGTATGTCATGAAATCCTTAGGATTGTCATATATCTACCTCAGGAATGTTAGGAATATAGTAATGATGTGTCAGCCAGGTAATCAATACATGTTAGGATGTCATCCTAGAGCAAAATAACCATGTCTTGTGCACATATTTGGGCATTCCCCCTAATTGAACTATAATGACTCTGATACTTTCCATAACCAGAACACGTAGAATTCCTAATTGATGCTCAAGATATATATAAAGAATATCATTAGGGATACATCAGTGCGTATGTCTTGTATCCATATATACTAATAAAGAGCACTTACTATACTTTTTTTCTCACACCAAACATGGATCATATGGTCCTATCAAACTAAAATGATTATATCATTGGCATGATGAATATTTCCTATCAAGAAGAACCACAATTTGTATGAAGTAATGAGTGGAATACTATAAATACCCCATTATAGATCTATGATGAATCTAATTTCTATTATAATATGGATATATTACATTCCTTTCAATGTTTTGATCTCGATATATAATGACTATTATCCCACTAACATGCACATTTTTAGCATGATATTATTTTAAACAGCTAGAAACTATATTGGATTGGATTTCTACTATAAAAAATATATTTAGGATTCCTCAAAAAGGTACAATCCCATTATTGAAATATTAATCTTCTCTGTGGAATGAATAAATATCAATAGATCCATATTGTAAAACTTCAATTTGTAATAACTTTCCCACTTGTATGAAATTATGGGAATTTTATGAAGAACCCCAGTTTCCTGAAGATGGAATAATTAATAGATCCCCTTATTAAAGATAAAAAAAATGCAATTCCTGATAATTTTTTAGAGTAACTGTTCATGTATCATGATTTTGAAGGGATCCAAAAACACATTTAAATCTACAATATAGTTTTAGAGAAGGAATCATTTTCTCCCTAACTAGAATGATGATCCTGAAATGTTTTCCTCTTGACCAGTATCAGTTCTTATGATCTGGATGGTCTAAAACACCAATTGACCACACACCTCTTGAATGGAGGTCTTTACCTAGTAATGGATGTGGGAAGCATTGGGTGTTTTTGTGGAATGTAATAATGGTAAACCTGATGTGATGAATTTTGAATATCATTCAACCACCATAATAAATAGTTGGTCTCCCAAAACATCTTTCTAAGAAAAAACATTGTAACCCATCATGCATTAAATTTATATTAATTATAAATATATCCCTTAAACATATTAATACTTATATTTGTATATATCATGTTCATTTAATTCCCTATAACCTATATATTAACATATCAACATTAAAATCAATATTTGTGTGTTAATGGTCATGTTTTCCACATATGTTTTAGTTCAACAATTACGGTACATACACCATGGATTTTGCTTCATCATATATATAATTGTATTCCTCTAATAAATATCTTATTTATTCATTCTATTTAATTTTAAATAATCCATGTAAGGATATGATGAAAAATAAATTATCTCCATTCAAAGATATTGTAGTGTGTACATATATATGCAAGGATTCAGTTTTCATTTTTCGATGTATATAATTAAATGAAATAAAAGATTAATTTATCATTAAAAAAATCTTATTATATATATATATATTCATTAAATCTATCTATAAACCCATCCATGATAGGTGGTAATGAAGAATTAATTACACTTATCAATGGAGATGCTTTTATAAACATATGTATGCGGGAAAATCTCATTTTACATTGGATGAAAGGAAGATATAAAATTCATAAAAATTATCTTAAAAAGTATTTATGTATTGTATATATGTTTATTCAATTATGTTTCATAGAAGATTTGGAGTATAATTAAGAAGAATGCAACTTATTTAGATCATAGATCTATTTCGTGGATAATATCCTTTCAATTAATTATTATTATATGGCTATTTTTGGAAACAAAAAACCTATATGTCATAGATAAGGATGTTGGGAAGGTATTTTCGTAGAGATTATTGGAGATAATGGATTGAAGTGGTGTTTATAGGCATAACATGAGGCTTCCATTTATAAGTGAGGGGAGTAGAACCCATTTAAATACCCTAATTATTTAAATAAATGTCATTTTCATGGGAATGAGGAACCAAATGACAAAATATTCCAAAATAGAAAAGGGTAAGGTCCAAAATCACTCAAACAATTATATGTTGACAAGATTAAATGAAATTTAATTACACATCTATTAGATAAACCCCAAAATTAACAATTTTATCAATCAATGTGTTGATAATATGTTTAGCATTGTAAGTATTCTATATTGATATTAATTTAGTTGACCTTATTACCCAATAATTTTTATTATTATTTGAAATACCAAATATATTTTATTAAATTATAATCCTTGATGTCGAATGAAATAAATGTCCCATAATTAGAAAAAATAGTTAAGATTAGTATTTAAAAAATTTATTTTAATGAAAAAATGAATTATCATAAAAATCATGTATAAAATTGAACTCTATTCCATTTATATGAGTAATGAAAAAAAAATCTAATATTTTATAACATTTAAGTCAATCAAAAACTGAATGTGTCTTACTGAATACCTTATTCAATGAAATGAAAAAAATATTTTATTTATGAAAAAAAATATAACATAGGTCTTAAAGGAAAGGCATGGGTTTCCAAAAGAATCATAATTGTATGAAAATAATTATATTACTCCTTAAATTTACATTTGGTCAAGACAATGGAATAATATATTTATTTTTGAGTGACTCCTATATCATAATGATTTATTAAAAATTATGGTATTTTAAAAAATGATAATTTTTACAATTGACTAAAAAATAATCCTTTTTATTAATACCCCAAAAATTCACCATAAGACAATATGGATATTAGGAATTATAAATTGACCAAAATATTTTAAAATATAAATTCTAAATTTCATAAATTTAACTATTTTATCAAACAAATATAATGTAAAATTAAGATAATGTTTCTAAATAAAATATTTCAATTCAACATTGAATAACTAATATACTACTTCTTATAATTAATTTAATATTTTTAATAACAATTTTTAATTTAATTAAAATATAATATATTACATTTTGAATAATAAAATCACTACTTTCTTTAGTTGGATGTTGTGCGTTTTAAAAGATATTGAAAACATATAATATATTAAATAGAAATATGTTTATATACTATAAAATATTTAATATTTATATTCTACCATCCATATATTAAGTTTATCATTTCAGCTAATCGACTAAATAAACAAATGATGATATTTTTTCCTCTTTACATACTCGAGTTACCATGTAGCTTCCACAAATTTATGACGTTTCCACAAAATAGTGACCAATTGAGTGGTCTTGTTCAGAAAAACTTTTATTCATTCATCCAAAATCTCTATCAGTTGTACATCAAAAAAATATCATTCCCCAATGGTATAATATCTTATTTAATTAAATTTTAATTACATGGAATGTACATTCTCTGGGGATATATATGAAACACATGTTGGACATAGGTGAGGTTTAGTGGAATCTCCAAGTTATAATACACCATCATAATATGATTGAGAATCACATAGGTACTGGTATATATCTATATCTTCACCAATTTTATGAAAATATCATAACCTTGTCCTATGTAAATATTAATATGAATACATTATCACCAACACTTAACACTAAATCATATCAATAATTTGTATAAATATGTTTTGGTTGATTATGGGATGCCCTGATGTACTTCCGAATGACTCTAACATTCTCTTCTGTTTCATTAGATTGTTTAACTCCCAATATATTACATTATTAACTTCATTAAATCATGTTATAGTTTTTTAATAATTCTAATATGCTATTTTTAGAGGGGTAATCTCAATTGTCCAATTAAAGATAATGTTGATTGAAACATTTACTATAGAAAGGTGTTGATACCAACCACCTATTAAATCTATAGAGAAAGATCACAGAATATCTTCATAGGATTGAATGGAGATGTCAGACTAAATATATTCCTCAATAATATATGAATGTATAATTTTCAACTCATAATCAAAATAATATGAAATAAATCACTATAATAGGGTGTTAACCCACATATCATGATTAAATACGATTTAGAGTGGTTATCCATGAATCCTTACAACTTCCACAATTTAAATCCTAAAAACTTATTCAAATTATAAATATTATAAGATATTAATGAAAAATATTGGATTAATAAATAGATAGACTACAACACAAATAGTGATATATCTATTAGATTTATTGGGTTGTCTTACAATCAAATACATAATGATGTTTTCCCATTACCATATAGGTAATAGTAATTATTATATCACATCCATAGGATTTTTTACATTGATCCTTAACATAAAGATATACCAATCATAGATATATATACTCTACATTATCACTTTTCATATTTACCAAAAAAATCATTGTGATCTTTATACATCTATTCACTTTTGGGTTTATGAAGATTAATGATCTATAAACTATATACAATAAATACTTATTATATTCTGGTATTTTGTAGGTACATATATAGTTCATGGACCTTATCATTTTATCATGACCAAATTGGAAACCTATAACATGATTTACCTTCCTTTCCAATTCTACATACTACTTTCATGCCACTTGAATCAACCCATGGATCGGTGGTTGAACATTTAATCCATGAAAGATAATGTTTCTCCCCTTTCCCTATTAGTTGAAGGACTATTTTTTCAAATTTATAAGTATTATATATTTTTTAATCCTCTATATAAACAAGTCAGTGTGATCCTTCTGACTCAGTGCATGATCAACCTTATTCCCTTTCACAAGGAGTTTATGTATTTAGTATTTGTAATTTTTAATTAACTAAAACCATCCCATTTGTTTCATATATAACACATTATAAGTTAATATATACATCAATATTATATATATCACATTTCACCACCAAGATAATTCCTCTATATATTCAATAAAAAATACTATTGCAATCTCAAAATCATCAGTTGGGTAATTTTCCTCCGAAACCAATAATAATTATGAGGAATAATCTACATTAATGTCATTATATGTCATATCTTATCCCATTCTGTTATATACTGAATCAATATTTTCTATAAACTCATCTTCAATGTTGTGTAGTGTAAGCATAGGTTTATTGACCAACATTACCATCTAATACATGAAATTTTGTTGACATTCATGATTCCAATGTAACATGGATAAATTCAAATTAATAGTGGTAATTGTATTAGATATATATTTTTGAATTTTATCAAAAAAACATCAATAATATATAACCAATCTAATAAATAGTTTGTTCTTGGTATCTTTTGTGGGTGTAGTCAATTTTTCAATAACTATTTTCAATTAAGTATCCACTAATATACAGGTGCATGTAATTATATTTCCTTTCAATGATCTTTTTAGAAGCAATAATCCAAAGTTGAAAAATTTGGAATATAATTTCCCCTTTTTATAGTCTTCAATAGAATCCTCAAATGAAATTAATGATCTTCATTTTCCTTTGAATATTGTAGAATATATTTTATAAATACTACAAAAAACTCATCAAGATAATCCATTAACATTAAATTCATTAGATTTGTTAAGATAATATGGTTATTGTAGATTCAAAATGGATTCAATAAAATTAATAGTGTCTATACCTAATATTGAGGGTTTTATTTTTCATATAATATATTTTTTATTCTTAAATAGTGATATCCATATTTAAGAACGATCATGTAAAATTATTGAGATCCATACAGTAGATTGAAAAAGGAATCTATAGAGGGTATAAGATCCATGTTAATGAGTGTTATCTTCTAATATTTTTTATCATCAACACAAATATTCTTGAACCTTTTATGTTCATAAAAAAGAACATAGTAACCCTATGGTGTTGCATTGGGGTGTATTGATAAATTTTCTTGACTCCCTAGTTGATTTTTTCAATTCCTTCAACTTAATTGTGAATACTCTATAAGGATTATTTTTGAAAGAGGAATAATTCCATATATGAGTTCTATTGAAAACTCAACATCAATATTCTAGGGAATACTTGGAAACCCATTGGGATATACATTGGAATATTCATCAAAAATATAAATATCCTAAATAATGAGTTTTTTCCCAACCATTTTAGATATATTCCCCTCATGTATAGGTTTTCTGATAAATATAAATGATCAAACTTCTATTAAAAGTTCATATCTATCCATACATTCATTTATGGCCATAGGTTGATCTAGAATATAAAATATTAGTCCCCTTCATAAAAAATTGTTCGCAGGTCTACATATAGAGATCCAATCTATTCAAAAAATTACATTAAATTCAACTAAATAGAGAATAAAATTATTTTCATGAAGAAAATTCCCAGCAACATCTATTTTTACTGAGTTATAATCCTGATTAAATAATATATAAATTCCAATTATTCTAGTGATTACTAAATTTAACGAACCCTATTATTAACCGTTGATATTCAAGGCGTGAAAATATTTTTTCATAGACATTTCCTATTTCTCATTATGATAAATATATTCAAATTCCGTAAAATGGTTTATAAAGAGAATTAAAATTTACCCAAACATATTATACGGGAATACCAAGCCATATTCATTGCTATTCCTCTTTTTCAACTAGAAGGTAAATATATATTTTATATTTAATCGTCCTTTTTCAATTCTTATCCCAGGGTGTATCTGTGCGAGTGCCTGAACCCATAAGTTTGTATATAAATAGGGATTTCATTGTTAAGATACAAAAAAATATTTTCATTACAATAATTTGATGTTATTTTTCCTATAATTAGTCTTATCCATAGGGTTTCGACTAAGTTTTTATAAACCTAATCAACAATAATAACTCAAATATAGTATGATACTAGTTTAGGTGATAATATAATCCCATACATAAATATCACATAATTTTATATGAGTATTAAATACAGTCACAATAATATGTAACTGAGGACCATGTAGGTTTAGTGTCTTTACATACAAGATACATAATAACCAAATTTTCTAATTGATATTCAGCATCAACCAAAATTTATTCTTTCATAGTACCTTCATATTATTCTCCACGTTAAAAAAATTCTTCATATTATTGAGAAATGAAATCAAAAAAAGGGTTACCTTAGATGCTCTGTAATAGTAAACATGGGAGATATCAATCTATGATCAAATGTTTGAATAAGATATCATTATGTTTATGAAAACAAGATCACATATTGTGAGGTAATACCCAAAAAATCATAGACCATAAAACAAGAGTAATGGAATAAGGATTCTTTAAAATGAAATAAATGATTAATAGGAGAATACAATCATCAATTATCTATAATGGGAAATGAGGTTATTCCTAAGAAGAAGATATATGTTTCAGAACAAAATTATGGTATGTGAATAAAAATAGAAATCATATGTTAAGGATTTACATAATGAAATCAGCCATACAGGAAGCTTGGTATAACCACCTATGTACCACCTTATGCATTGTCAAACTGCCTGTATACCCTCTTAGGATTGGGATAATTACATATTTACCCATTTGTCTTTGAACAATATCTATCATAGACACATTTTCAGGGACTAATTACTAATGTACCTTATTAGACATTGGATAATTACTAATGTAACCAATTGAGATCTTGAGATATAAAACACCACCCAATGAATTGGAGGTATATAATGGACATATTTTCACATAAAATTAAACCATAAATATATCTTATATAATAATATGTCAAAATTAAGAATTTTTTTATAGTTTAATTACGCTATGAGAAATAAATGACTTCAATGAAACATCAATAAAAAATAATTATATGTTATAAAGAGAAAAATATTAGGTGGTATCATAAGATAATATCCCTATTATAAAATTTCAATCCTTAAAATATGTTTATATAAATGAAAAATTTGTTTATAAATGTAATATTACTAGGATTTAGAATGAAAGAGAAAGAAACCTTTCTTTTGGTGACTTTTATAAAATTAAAATTCCTAATAATATTGGAATATTGTGTTCTTTGAAAGACAATAATATATTTCATCATAATCAGGATACTGAATAATGTTCATGACATTGGAAAATTTTGGTTGATGTTTAAATATTAAAAACATTTATACTATTTTAAAAATCTAGAAGTGTGTCAAAATCATTTTTTTTTGAAAAGATTGATTTTAAAAAAATTCAAAAAGGTTAAAGGTGAAAAAATGGAGATAATTATTAAAATATATATATGGAAAAAAATATCCCTAAAAAATATTAATCATAGATATGGATGAAATTAATTTTTTTCTAAATGGAAAAATATGTACAAATTTACTTATAAACAATGTTTCAATATTTCTTTAGTAAAAAAATAATGGTGGAAGGGCTAAAATGCATGAAAAACAATTAAATAAACATAGTGTATGAAAATATAGGAGTATTAAAAGACAATTAATTTAAAATTTCCCATTATTAAAATTGAAACATGGTAATTCTCAATAAATTTGGTATTATAACATAATCCTTTATAGCAATAGGAAGATTTTTATCAAATCCACCTCAAATAAATTTACTTATATGGATTTGCGAATAGATAACATTTTCATGAAAAAGATCATAATATTAATTCATAGGAAAAATATACACCACATAAAAGAAAGTAAGAGGGGTATATGGAACATATCTCCATCAAGGGAAATTTAGTTGAGAATCTCCTACCTCAAATCCGGACTTGTTTCATACATGTTGGAATATATGCTACAATATATCATTGTTTATTATAAATAAATTAATGAACCGTATTATTATTTATATAACTATATATTATTCCCTTATACTTTTTAATTACCCATTAATTTACAGTACTTGATTATTTCAATATTCTCGTTTCAATGGATCAGATTTCCCCATGTGTTTTTGAATAGAAATTTTGTTCCTTAACCATAGTATTGGATTTCACATATATTACATATTAATAATGTCATAAATATAATATTTATAAATTATATATGTTTATATATACTCCCATTTAATGTAGTGATGAAAAATTAATTACATCAAATCTTAGAGACTGTAGGGTGTATATAAGCATGGATGATATTTTCATTTTTCTCAGTTTTTTTTTGAAAAAAGTGAAGATATGAAATAATTAATATTTATGCAATAAAAAATAATATGCTAAATATCATATATATTATTCGAATATGTATAACTATCTTTGAGATTTGGGGATGAAAAATTAATTTAATTCCTTCATGAAGGATATACTTTTGACATACACATGAGAGATGAATTCATTTTCCATTTGATGAAAAGAAGATACAAAATAGTTTCAATATTAAGAAACAATTTGGTATTGTATTGATACTAGTTTAGTTATGTTAATATGTTATAATATATTTTAGTTCATTTAATAATAAATCAACATATGAAATGTAGGTATGGACATTTAACTCTTTTTTGAAAAGTATCATTTAAAAATCACATTAAAGAATCCTATATGGGTTTGTTGAAAAGAAAAAAGCCTATAGGTTATGGATAATTTTTTTTGGTAAGGTAAATTTTTAGATCCTAGTGATAATAAGTAACTCTTGTTGTGTGGATAAGTTTTTAGATTATGTGATCTTTTAAAAGTGAAGGGAGTAAAACCCTTGTAAATATCCTTTAGTTTAAAATATTATAAATCCATTTTAGGGTAATGGGGAAACAAAACAAAAATGTATTAAATACGGAATATGAGAAATTTTATATCCACTAAAATTAAGATTTAAATAAGTTTAAATTATATTTTAAGACTAATTTGATAATTTAACACCCATTTAATGTTTGTTATCATTTACATGGAGATATGATTATTAACGTGGTAACTATTCATAAAAAGAAAATGTAATGATAAATTTTTTACCAAATATTGATTATTTTGGTTAAAAATATGGGATTCATTTTAAAATATTCAATTATAAATGGTGTAAAAAACACATATTTGATAAGTACATAAAACATTTTGATAAATAGTATTTAGAATAAAAATTCTTAGTAATAAAAAATAATTTACACCAAAATCACATATCAAATTGATCTTAAGAATTTTTTTAATATTATGGATATAAATTTATATTGAAATTATTTGAAATGAAAAAATAAATAAAATTGATCATTTTTAATGATAACTTATTGGAATGGTGTAAAATAGTTTTTTATTAGAATAGAATATAACTCAAACTTCAAAAATCCATGAATGGGTTTATAAATTGCACATAATAGTTATTAATTATTTATTTTTCTCTATAAATAAATTTTTGGAAGATCCAAAGGATTTATATATTTTTAAATCATTATTATAACATAATTATTTCATAAATTTTATTGTATTTAAAAAACTTGATTTCTCATTGTTCACCTAAAAATCAACCTTTTGAAAAAACCCAACAATCTAGCTGAAGATATTATTTCCATGCTAAATTCAGAAATGTTGTTAATTTCTTCAAATTAGATTTATAATATTATGATATTTATCTTATAATTAAAATAATATATAATACACAATAAAAATAAATTTGGAAGAAAATCAATTTTATTTAGAAATGAGTCATTCAACTATTTACTCATAAAAATA
Source organism: Viscum album (assembly GCA_963277665.1). NCBI lineage: Eukaryota > Viridiplantae > Streptophyta > Magnoliopsida > Santalales > Viscaceae > Viscum > Viscum album. The sequence continues at coordinate 352,731,922 of OY728140.1, forward strand.
CATAATTTATTTTTAATATTTTCGTTTATTTTATTCTATCATAACATACATAATTTTATACTTTATAAATACTATTTAAATTAGTTCATTGTTTTTTTTTCAGTAAATTTTATTGAACACAATGAAATTTTTTAATAGAACCTATATTCCAAAATCTAATGGTTTTATAATATTAATTATAATGACCTTTCTTTTTCATGTATTACTATTAAATAATTTTATAGATAAACATCCAAAATGTGTTAAAATATAGGATCCAACCATTTAGTATATTGGGAGAATTAGGCTAATATATAACATTTATAATAATAAAACATATTAATTTATTAAAAAATCTTATTATTTATCCCGTTAAAGAAATTGTTCTCTTAAGTTCATATATTGACCTAAGGATATACATTAAATAAATGGGCGAGATAAAATAATAGTAAGAGGTTATATTAAGACATGAATCAATATAACATGGGTGATAATAATCATAATCATCATAACATAATCCAAGGTTCAACATCATAATCATACAAGGAATAATTAGATGATTTTATGGTATATGAAAAGGCATAAAAATTAAACATAGTGTCTTCATGGTAAAATTCCACACATAGTTGGGAACTAATAAAAATTAATTTTCAGTGATAAAATTTGTGCATAATAAAAAAATCATCATTTTCAAAAAATATTACATCATCTTCATTCATATTTCACATTATCATAAGAGATACATAAAATAACCCTATACAATAGAGCACTATATAATTCCAGGTGCCCTTGTCATGTCATAAAATTTACATAATCTTGTATGACAAATAGATCTTATATCAATTAAATTTATTAAGTAACCCATTTAAAATATTTGGAATCATAAGGATCTCATTAATCATTAGTAACCATGTTTTTTCCAAATGATATTGGAATAAATATTTAGTATAAGATTCATCATTATTTAAGGAAGAAGAAACAACTCTAGAGTTGTCAATATGTTGTTTGGAGAGAAGAGTTATTTTGGATAATCAATTTATATGTCATAAAATCATATTGGAAACATGTATATCTATGAAAATAAATTTTATGGATAATTAAATTATATCATAGGAATATTAATAAAATATCAATATAAAAATCATCCATTAAAGAGGAATAAACCAAAGAAATGGTGTTGGGTTCTAAAATCCATAAACGCGAGGTCCGATTGGTATCTTAACATTAATTTCTTGTATAAAAAATTATATTCTTTAATTATTAAATCCATAACCCCTTATATATTAATTTAATTTATTATAATTTGATTATGTTTTCTTATGTCCATTTTGATGACTAATAGAGTTTAATTTCATCTTTAGGGGAGTGTTTGTATTCCCAGTGTTCATGATCTGTTCACTTGTATAAAATAATGGATCTTCATGTAAAATGAGAATAATTATCTATAATTGAAATTATATTTTATTAATTAGCATATGTACATCTAAATGGTATTATATATTGGTCGTTATTTTGATATGAGGATGATTCATTAGATAAAACCTTAATGATAAATCATTAGTTTGTTTTGGTGGTTTTTATATCCACCATGAAATAATTTTTTTTATTCAAAATTATATAAATAAATTACTTACATAGCATTAAAAATTTTATTATCTTAAGATTAAAATATGTTTTTACCATAATCATGGTTTTATGACCAACCATTAAGGGGCTGAGTGAAATGAGAACTCATTATCCACAAAGGCGGTGAATCGACACATCACTAATGATGTTTTGATTTTTAGAATAAAAGAGAGTGGGGAAGAGTTTTTATGATGGATATTCTATAAAAACAATTAAATTCCATTATATATTAGATACTAGAGTTATCATGCCACTTTGGGATAGGATGGTTTGGAGTGGATAAAAAAAAACAAAACTAATGAAAGATAAGGATAAATGGTTTTACCTCTTGAATATTGTATCCTTGACAGCCTACTTAAGGTACATGGGATTGGATTCCATTAGACCATATTCTCCTGTATGTGGGAAATATAATTGGAAAGGTAATTAGGAAAAATTTAGACACGGTAGAAGTCTTGGTATGTGTTAGGTGAATAGGTTTTGAGGGGTGTAATTTATAGTGGGAGGAGAGGGGTATTTGTTCTTATTATATTTTTTTTTATTTTTGGACGAAGAATTAAAGTATTGATCACCATTTTTTTAACATCCTGACCCACGATCCACATGACGGTGCCCCGAGCCAGTTGGTCACATGACCTCAGGCACACCTCCTCGTATGCCAGAGTCTACCAACTAGTGGTAAGGGTCGGGTAAGTCCGTCATGGAGATACTATACCCTAATTTATCAGCATAAGCACTAGAATAAGTACATATGAAATTTCGGAAGCATATATAATCATAAAAAATACCAATTCCCCATGACAAAATAAACTGTAAATACATTACTCAATTGAAAGGGAAACATGTTATGCCCAAATAAGTTACACAATTTCGGAATTAATACTAAAAGTAGAGAAACTATCTACAGCCAAACTGGTCCTAAACCATGTAGAGTTCCCCTATACATGATCCATCCCAAAATCATTAATCTAATCTAGGCCCCTATACCTTAACCTATCCTACAATATTAATGTCAATTCAGGCACTGACCATGTAGCCTGATTAAGGTGTTAGTACAACTCATTAATCCACCACCAATAGTGTATAAAACAATTTAAGTAAAAAGATTGTGAAAACAGATAAATTAAGAAAATAATACAATGCATAAATGAATAGTTATCACATTATCATTTACTATTTATTTTATCATATAAACTCTTGGGTTCCCGGGGATACTCATTCCTCAATACTAGATTTGGATCATCTTGGAGCCCAAACTGTTCACTAGGTAATATCATAACTTAACACATTCTTCAACTCTTATCGAAGCATGAAGTATTCAATTGTTATATGATATATTGGTACGTAATTTTCCTCATGCTAGAGTTCTAAGTATTATCATGTCAGTCTATATCTGAGAGGTCCTTCATTACCATTTTTTAAATTCATACATAAATACCAATGTTACAAAAAACAAATTAAAAAGTTAGATAACCAAGTTACCATTAAAACTTCTCAATAAAATGACCATGTTCTCATTCCTTTAACCATAAGTACAGTGAAGATGTTATAATTTATACATCTCAATTCAGAATTTACATCTTCCCATTCTTTCACACATAATTAATTCATAATTAGTTATTCTTCTCAATTCAATTACTAATTCAACAATTAGATTAAAACATCCATATCCCTAATATAAACTCCCCAATTAATTAATTTTTCCAATCCACTATTTAATTCATCAATTAATTAATCAATAACACAATTCTTATCACATATTTAATTTTTATAGAATTATTTATCCCATTCTAAATCTCAAAAATTCATAATTAATTCTATAATTTATTATCTAGATCATAATATCAAGGCACATAATTAATTCAATATTAAAATATCTTAATCTCTCATATTCAATGTCTCATAATTAATCCCCTCGTTAATTATATAGATTAAAAACCCCAATTCTCATAATCAATTTCCCCAAATTAATTATCCAATAAGACAAATCCCCAGTCTCAACATTAATTCCTCAATTAATCATCTATTTCAACGATGCTTCAATAAATCAGTCAGTAAACCTAAATATCCCAATTTTGTATTTAAATTGCTAAAGAAAGCTATAAATTCTAAATTTTTTAATATAAACATAAAACATACGACCATGGGAATTAGATTTTAGAGCACCTACCTTGAGTCATTGACAGACATTCGTTTAATATGAATCCCTAAAATCGAAGAAGCACAACTACATAGATCTGAGTTCTGGATCTAAATCTCTGAATCAAGATCAATGATATAAATATATTATAAATCTACATCTGGATCATAAATCCTACATCATTATCTCACCAAAAATGTTTAGTTCTAAAGAAAAAAATGATAAATTCTCCAAAAATAACAAGGATAGAGTGACGAATGAATGGCATAGGAATTAAGATGAGATCCACTTACTAGGATAAGAGTAGATCATCCATTGGGGAATTGAATCTAAATGAATAGATGTTGGATGGCCTTTAAAACTCTATAGAATTCTTTTAAATTATCAAAAAACGTCTTGTACCATGCCATGGTCTAATAGGAGGTTTTCAGGGGATCATGGGATTTTAAAACTTTATTTTGTGAAAATAAACAACATGAAAGATTTTAATTTTTGGGGTGCATTGCTAGGTAAACCATGCACCAACTATAGGGCTCTCACTAGTCAGGGTCACATGGTTACCTGGGTTCGAGAGCATGGTCTGTTCCAACTATGTGCCAACTTTGTAAAACTCCATTTTTTTATTGTTTTATCAAAACTCCACCATAACACTCGCTATGTCCTAATTCAAATCAAAAGTCCATAAAATAAAAAAACATGAAATTTTTCATGATATTTCTCCAGAAAAGGTCCGGATATTATAATCTCCCCGCATTATAATATCTTATCCTCAACATGTACTTTCATAATTTTCTAAGAATCTAATACAAAAAATTGATCATGTGATCCCTCATGTCTACTTCCCTTCCCATGTTTCCTCTTGCATTTTTCCATGTTTCCATAACACATGAATTATCGACATGGTCTTTCCCACTAACACTTTTTACTGTGATCCAACACAAGTATCAAATGCTCGTCAAAGGATAAATCTTTCTCCAGGTCAACCTAAAATACCACAATCACATGAGAAGAATTAGATAGATACTACCATAGTTGTGACTCATGGAATACATCACACATATCAATCTATTTCTATAGAAGATTCAATCGGTATTCCACTGGCCAAATTCCCTCCACTACCTCAAATGGTCCAACAAACCTGGGTGCCAACAGACCCTATCTCTATATCCTACAATAACCCAGCCTAGGGAAAACCCATAGGAACACATGATCACCCCAGTAAACTATATGAGTCATCTCCATCCATTAACATACGACTTATACCTACTTTGAGGCATAGCTATACATTTTCAAATCAACTGGATCTGCTCTGATGTCTCATGCACAGGGCTCAGTCCCAATAACTCTGACGCAACAAATATTATCCTACATCACGGTGATCTATATGGCCTACCATAAAGAGCCTCTAATGGTTCCATATAAATAATTTCCTGATAACTATTGTTATAATAAAATTCTCTTAATGTGAAGTACTACTCCCAAGACCCACAAAAGTCAAGCACACATGCCCACAACATATCCTTAAGAATGTATATAGTACACTACGCCTACCCATATGTTTGTTGGTGTTAATCCATACTCAATAAAATATATTTACCAAGTTATTTCGAAAATCCCTTCCGGAAGTATGAATTAATCCATGAATCGCAATCAAAATATTTAATCCATGAAACCCCATACAGATAGTCTATATCCAAAACATACATTCCTCCTTACTTCTCTACTTTAATGGTTTCCTCTATAGGGAAAAAAGTTCTACCTTTGTCAGTTGATCCATAATGACCCAAATAGAACCACTTTTTCATAAGTGTCTTTGGAAGACCCACATCAAAATTTATTTTCATGTCATCCCACGTACACTTAAGAATGGGTAAGGTTTGTATAAAAATTATAATTTGTTGATTCTTTTACATCACCTACTGACTGGTCAATAATCCTTTCATGATCCATGTTATCTCCTTTTTCATCCATTTCCATAAAAACGGAATTTATAGGTTACAATAAATTTTGGTGACACCTGGATGCACCGCCCACTTTGAGGAATAAAATTCTCACATGAGCTCCTCTTGTATTCTGGTAGGAACAACAACTCGATTCTTCACATAGATTATCTGATCCTCATATCTCAAATAGTCTTAAGGTTCCTCCCCACCATTAAATATTTTCATTCATTGATAAGTAATCTAGATACTCATACTGTTTAACCTTGATCCATATCAAAAGTGTGGATTCCACTACATTTGAAACTAGAGTCATCTTATCCTGACTCTCCTGAACCACCACATGCATTTCAACAAGAAAAGTCATAATATTCCACACTACACTTGACTCATTAACTATCTGATTCCGAGCTTCCCTACTCAAGGTATCATCCACAATATTTCCTTTCCTAGACTTATATTTCAGTTGAAAATAAAATGAGTGCATATACTCCACCGATCTTCACTATCGAAGATTCAAATCAATATGCAAAAATATATACTTCAATCTCTTATGATCAGTATAAAATGTAAAATTTTCTACCATAATATAGTGTCTCCATCACTTAAGACCATAAACCACTACTTCAAACTTGAGGTCATGTGTAGGATATTTCTATTCATGTGGTCTCAACTGCTGGGACCCATATGCCACGGCTCGATCCACTTGCATAATAAAGGCTCTATGTATGATCTTATAAGTGTCAAAATAAATTTTTTACTCCTCACATGACTTAGGAGAGATCAAAACATGTGTTATCATGAAATGATTCACCAACATCTAAAAATAATTATCACATTCTTCTGTCCACTCAATCTTATTAACCATATTGGTCAATCCCTAATGTGGCACTGCCAAATGGGAAAAGTCTTGGATGAATCTCATTTAATATCCATCAAATCCTAGAAAGAATTGTATATCAAAAAACATTCTTGGGATACTCCCAATAAATCTCTGCCTAAACCATATCTAGGTTCACTAACACACTTTACTCAAAGATTATGTATCCCAATAAGTGTACATGATCGATCCAAAACTGAAACATAGATATCTTGGTGTACAACTGATTCTCCCTCAGGGTAGTCTGGATGATGTCAATATGTGGGGAATGATCTTCATGAGTCTTGAAGTACTTCAATATGTCATCCACAAACATCACCACCAACTGATCTAGATATGGATGAATGATCTTCTTCATGAAATCTATCAAAACTATTGGTGCAATTTTTCTACCAAAAATGAATTATGAAAAAACTCATAAAGGACATACCTTCTCTTGAAATAATTCCTTGGTATATCAGTAGTCCAAACTCTCAACTGAAGATACAACAATCTCAAGTTGACCTTTGAGAACACAAAATCCGCATTTTAACAGATCAAAAATAGCATCAATGTGTGGAAGAGGATATTAGTTCTTGATAGTATTCTTATTCACCTTCCAATAATCGAAACACAAACATAAACACTCAATAACCTTCTTTGTGAACAATATAGGTGATCCCCAAGGTGACATATTTAGAAAAAGAAAACATTTATCCTACAACTACTCCAATTATGTTTTGAGCTCTTGAATCTCATTCAGTGAAATTATATTTGATGGAATAGATACTATATCATCCACTAACATGAACACAATATTGAATTCCATATATCTCTTAGGTGGTAGCCTTGACAAGTCTTCGGGAATGACACACTAAAACAGTTCTACTACTGGTGGAAGGAAATCATTCTTAACTCTTCAATATTTCAGTAAATGACATGAAAATTGGCCTATGATCTCTCCTATTTTCTGAGTAATTGGCCTTTCTCATCCCTCCTGTATATCCCTCTATCCACTGTTAATGCATGGGTTACCTTTAATAGGTTTAAATGTAACTCTCCTATGGTAACAGTCGATGCGGGCTTGTTACGCCCCTGGCCATTCCATACCCATAACGAGGTCGAAGCCTGTCATCTCAATAATATATATATTCCATATAAAATGGTATTACCTAATCTATTGTCAACATATATTTCACATACATTTGTTTTTAGACCGTTATCCCAATGGTTTATCGATATTCATTACTACGGTCGTGGACTCCACCTCCAAGTTCAAACCATTAACAAGTTCTACAGATATAAAAGAATTAGAGGTACTAGTATCAAATAAGGCACTAGATAAAGTAGAAACTACTAGAATAGTACCTATCACTATCGATGGCCCAACCTCACTCTCCACAAGTGTTGGGGACACTGCGTGTAATTGTCTTTCCCCTCTCCCCTATGATGTTCTCTAACACCCCTGAGTAGTACCACTCTACTGATAAGGACGATCTATCATAGTAGAGCTACATCCACTACCTATACCACGTCATCCAATATATCTCCATCTTCCATACCTATATTTTGTAAAAAAACACCTTCCAATACTTTGACTCTAACCCACTACTCCCCCTGTACTAGTCTATCACTGCGACCTGTAAATTTTTTGTAAGTGTCCCATCTTTTTATAGGACAGACACTCTACTGGTGGTCATGGAAAGTATTGAATATAGTGTCCTGGTCTACCACAGTAATAATAGATTACACCAGTAAGGTCATGTCTAACTGGACCTCTTGTCTGTGTACTCTTCTTACCGCTACCATGGCTAAAGTTGTCATAATGGAAATTCCGACTCTTAGAAGTCAAAACTCATGATCTTACAGAAACAAATACCTATACAGTACTGTAAGCCTCCCTCAGGCTCCCTTAATAACTACAATACTTATCCAAAACTTCAAAAAACTTCTTTAATCAGTCAATATTTACTTGGGACTTAATATCACACTTAGTTCCATCCAGAAAATGTATTGATATAGCTACTTCATCTCCTGCTAACACGGGATAAACGTGTTGAAGAACTAAGAAGTGTCCATCTTAATCCATTAATGACATTCTCCACTTGTTTAGATACATTAACTCTACAACTTTCTCTTATCTGAGTATCTCTGTATACATGTTCTATAAGAAACCCTTTAAGACATCACTCCATAACATACCGTTAGTTTATCCAATTCGCGGATCAATACCCCACAAACGCTTCACCAAACCTCAAAATGCATAAGCAGTTAGGATTAACCTCCTCTCATCTAGAGTCTCCAAATGGTCAATTATAGTCTCAATAAAATCAACCCAATATTCATCTACTTATATCCTCCTCTCTACAATAAAATTTGGAAGGTGCTACAACTGAAACTCCCTTGTCAACTTAGACATGAGTTTCACACCCAAAATGGGTATCTTTCTATGAATTACATGAAATGAGAAAATTTCAATCATAACTCCTCTCATTTATCTTCATCTAGAACCATCATTTCCTCACATTCCCTGACTTGAAGAAAATTTCCTAGATAATCCCCTCGATCATCCCCTCACCAAGCATTGTGCTGTCATATTCTCTGAAATTCCAAACACAAGTATTAGGACTCATAACGAAACCATATAACATTTACATAAAAGTATTAATCACAAAAGTTCACAACATGTATTTTATTAACATATCACCACATGGTCAAAACTAAGGTACTATCACTACCCCTTACCATCCTACTCCTTGGTTTCGGTTAACAAGGTTAAACACACTATCATAAACATGTTTCTCATTTAGACACCCTATTATTCTCAATGAACATCATTTTCTTACAACCTTTTTCAAATCATGTTAGGAACTACTTTTTTCAATCTCTCAAAATAAGAAAATATTTTATGTTAAAAATATACCATTAACCCATTTTCCCATGTGTGCCTAAAATTATGCATGTCACAATATTCTTGAGTCCCTAGAATAATGTATGCATACTCGACTCTCATTTCATTTCAGGCTACAAATCAATACTAAAACAATCTCATAAACAATAATCACATCACACCACAATTTCATCACTAAAGGTGAAATAATACAAAAACACAATAGAAAGCATCAATAACAAGAATCTAATACTAAATACTTAGGTTTTACCTCATACATTCATTTTGAAACTCCAATGAGTGATTCATTACCAAGCCTTAACTCTTCATAGTCTCCTATATAAAATTCCTTAAATAGTAAGACAAAATAAGAATAAATAAAACTCATCTGATACCACTTGGTAACATCCTATCATGGGAGACACATGATGGTTCCCCAATCCGGTTGGTCCCATGACCTCAAGACCCCCACCCCCTCCCCCCTGTATGCCAGAGGAAATCAAATAGAAGCAAGGGTATAATAAGTCAGTCATGGAGAGAATATTACCTATTTTATCAGATTAAAACTAAAGAGGAATTAGATAAGAAATTAGAGAATCATATATAATCATAAGTAGTATCAATGTCACAAGATAATCAAAACCGTAAATACAGTACTCAAATGAAAGGGAAACATACTATGACATAGTATGTGCCAATTTGTTTGAATTTCTACAGAATGTAATGAGACTAATGAATCCCAAGTAGGTCTCAAACCATATTTGGTTCCCTCATCCATGTTCAATTTCCAAATAAAAAATAAAATACAGAACCTCTCCCTAAACCAGTCCGACAACAAAAATGTCTATTCAGGTACCGATCAGGCAGCCCAAGTAGGGTGTGGGTACAACTCAGTATGGCACCACCAAATGTGTCTATAACAATTTCAATTAAAATATATGGTAATATGTACTATAAAAAATAATAAATTACATAAATAAATATTTATCAAATTATCATTCATTCTTTATTTAATCATGTTAAATCCAGGGTTCTTAGGGATACCCATACCTCTATACTATCTTTGTCTCATACTAGAGCCTGAAGTGTTCCCTAGGTAATGTTATATCTTAATTACTTTTTTTCTCATGCTGGTGATTGTTGTATTTAAAGGTGATATGGTATCTCAATACCTGATTAGACTGGTGTGGTTGTTCTATGTACTATCATGTGAGGACATATGTCGGAGTACCATTATTACTATTTTTTAATTCATACGTAAATTCTCAATATACCAATAAGAATTTCATAAGTAAGAAACCCATGTTACCATTCTTACATCTCAATATATTGGCCATTTTCTCATTCCTTTACTCATAAGTACAATGACCATGTAACCATTTATACATCTCCTTCAAATAACTATGTTCCTATTACTTTACTCACACTTAAAATGATCATGTTACAATTTATACTTATCAATTTAGAATGACCAGTTTCCCAGTATTTCACACATAGATAATTCATAATAAATTATTCACCTTAATTCCATTACTATTTCAATAGTTAGTTAAATACTACAATATCATTAATTATCTCCCCACATAAATAGGAATTTCAATCTATTTATTAATTCATCAATTAATTAATTAATAACATAATTCAAATCCAATAATTAATTTTTTACATAATTAAATATCTCATTATAAATCTGGACTATTAATAAATAATTCCATAATTAATTTTTAGATCATTATATAAAGGCACATAATTAATTCATGATTAAATTATCCCAAGTTCTAAAATTAAATATCTCATAATAAATACCATGATTAATTAAATATATTACAACCCATAATTCTAAAAATCAATTTCCACAAAATTAATTATCCAATAAGATAGCCCCTTAGTCTCAGTATTGTTTCCTCAATTATTCATCAATTTCTACAATGATTTGATAAATCAATTTCTCAACTAAATTATCTTAATTTAGGATTCCAGTTGTTGAAGAAAGATATAAATTCTACAATTTTTCAGACACACTTGAAATCTAAGAATCTAGGAATTAGATTTTATTCCATCTACCATGATTCATTAATGGAAATTTGTTCAATACGAATCCCTAAAATCCTAGATGCATAATGACATAGATCTGAGTTTTGGATCTAAACCTGAATATTAAGATCATGTATATCATGATATAATCATTCTAGATCTAGATCCATAGTTTTAGATCTAGATATAACCAAAAAGTTTCATATCCAATGAAACATAGGATAACATTCACCCAAATAATCAAGGAATGATGTAATAATGAATGGGCCAAGCATTGGGATCAGATCCACTTACCAGGAGAAGAGAGGATCCTTGATTTGGGATTTTAATCGTGTTGAACAGAAGTTGAATGGTTTATGAACCCCTCTATAATGATATAAAATCTTCCAAAAATTTGTAGTCCCAATACAAGGTTGAAAAGGAGGTTTTTAGGGGGATTGTGGTATTATAAAACTAATTTCCGAGTGAAAAGAAACCTCACACATGTTTTTCTAGATAGGCATGAACATCTTGGTAAACTATGGTCCAACCGTGTGGCCCTCACTACCTAGAGTCACACTGTTCATGGATTCGGGCATACCGTTTTCTCTAACAATTAACCAACCATTCATAGACCCTTTTTCTTAAAATTTTCTCACAAATCCACCCAAAATCACCCTAATTTATTACTCTAACAATCATACTAAAAAACAACAAAAGGTACCAGAAATTTCACTCGAGATAACTCCAGAAAAGGTTGGGGTCTTAGATTATCAGTAAATATGTAATATAATAAATGAGATCTCAAAATAATTGTTCTTTCATAATCCATTATGCATTTATGAGTAAAAAATTCATGTATTTGTTAAATATCGTAAATTACCATATTTCACTTTTCAGAAAAATTATTCTAGTTTTGAAAAAACCAAATAATTCTCCATATTAATGTTTAAATACGTTGATATCAAAAAATGGAATTAAACTCAATAATGTTTTTTAAATCATTATTAAATTAATTACTAAATAAATCAATCATTTACATGAATAATATTGATTTGGATTTTATAATCTATTTTATGAATGTTTAAAAAATAATTAAGGTGTCATTATTTTTCAATAAAATTAAAATAAATTAAAATAATAATTTTTTAATCAATTTAAGGAAAATATGTTTTCTTTTAATTCATTACATAAATTATAAAATTGTATAATTTTTTGTTCATTTCCAAAAAATACCAATAATTTTTTTAATTTAATATTATATAATTATACCATATATTAATATAAATTATTCCTAAATATTATTTACACTCTCATTGGTGGGTATATTAATTTATTTGACCGATTAATATTCACAATTCTCATGTTACTATTCCATTTGTAGGATTACTATTGCATACTTTTTGGTTCTATAATTTCTATAAATATCACACATTTCATTATTAATTTATGAGAATGATGTTTTTATTATGATTTGTATGTGTTTTATAAAATATTTCATATTTATAATATGTAAAATTTAATTGATAAAAGGTTGGGTGGTTCATTATTCCCATGTTTTTGAAATTTCATCCTCAAAAGTTCATTTTACATACTATGGAGAAAATATGTGACGGTACTTGTCTTTAGTTGGTTCCTCTGGTTCCCATATAACCTCATCATACTTATGATTCATTCAAAACACTTTGAAAATATGGGTTTTCATGTTGTGTATGATATTTTCTCTATATTCTAATATCTTCACGTTCTACTTTTTATACGAGATTTCATTTTCTAGTTTGAGACCATATAGATTCAGTATATGTGAGGGGTTAGGTATTTAGTTCTTTTGGAGTGATACATAAAACACATCATGATTTTGAGCCATATTACTAGGAAGTGAAGTATATAGGACACACATCCTATATATCCAAGGATATAAATGGGGCCAATGTACCTTGGCCTAAAATTTCCTTTCATTCCAAGCCGACTGGATCTTTTCCATAGTGAGATTCGAAGGAATACTTCGTCTCCAAAATGGAACTCTATGTCCCTTCAACTGTTTTTAGAATTTTTATTTTGTAGATACTAGGAAACATTAATATGTTTATGGATGGTTGAAACCTTCTCAATAATATTGTGCAGAATATCAGTTCCATGTAGATTGTGATCACCAACTTAATCCCAATGGCATGGTGCTATCAATTTCATTCCAAATAGAGTTTCATATAGAACCATATGAATACTTGAGTGAAAGATAATGTTCTATGAAAACTGAACCAATGGTTGATACTGATCCCATCAAATATTAAATTCCATTTTGTTGGCTCTTAGAATGTTGTTGAGTGTCTAAATAGTCCTTTTAGATTGCTCATCGGTTTGGAGTAATAGGATGTGTTAAAATTGAAATTTAGTACCCATAGCATGTTGATGACATCTCTAGAGTATAGATGTAATCCAAGAATCATGATTAGAGGTGATCGAAAGTGGAACTTCATGAATCCAAACCACATTATTCATAGATATATTTGCGTATTGGTAAATAATTTAATCCTCCTAAATAATAATGATGTGGGTAGTCTTTGTGAGATGATCCACCACAAACTATATCAAAATATTTTATTTGGATGTCTTCAAGAGACCATTGAAAAATTCAATAGTTACAGTCTCCCATTTCCACAACGGTATAGGAAAAGGTTGCATCGTCCCATTAAACTTATATCACTATACCTTAGGATTCTGACATACCCGTCAACATGAGATGTCCTCCAAAATATGTTTCTTCATTTTTTTCCCCACCATAAGTGTTCTCAAATATCACATTGCAAATTGATAAATCCTTTATGGATGAATTTGTAGGTTTTGATAATAGTGGAAGATTGTGATGGGTCATGTAGAACTTTTTTTTCATGATCGATGATCATTCTGATATCTATGTGATGATAGTCACCATGATCAATAGACTTTCAATAATGAATATAAAAAGTGGAAATCATGTTAGAAGGAGAGAGGTGATAATCATTTATTATTTTATAATAAAATTAATTAATTATTGAATTAACATGTTTGAATTCATTCATTGTTCATGAATTTGAAAACAGATCTGTGTTGTATGGTCATTGGGTTATAGGAATCAATGTAGATTCCCTCTACGGGTGACCTACATGTGTTCCAAATATATATGAAATACATCATATGAATATATGGTTTCTAGCATAATTGATCATATTTCTAGTGTCGTCCACCTTTAACCATCTTGAGAACCACATCCAAAGAGTTCTACATGATCTATCTTTACATTATTGTGGGTCGTAGAGGAAGATATCTCTCCATTCTTCAATTATTTCCTAGATAACGGATATCTATAGGTCTTGAGATGATTCTCAACATTTGGTATGGACAACCAAAAAGATGAAATAGATTACTCGGAAAATAATATAATTATTATTTTGTTTTTCTAAGGTTAAAATAAAATATTTTCACATGTTTTTTTATTATATATTTAATCTATGTGGAAATCCATTTCAAAAAATATTAATATTTATTGTTATTTCACACTATGTTAATACCATGAAAATTAAATTGAATATATTTTAATCAAATTAGATTCACTTTTTACTATTTCTCACGTGACCATTATACTCATTCCACTATTCCTCCAAAATATTTACTAGTTATTGAATAATGAAAATTTATTTATTAAACATATATCACTACATGATTCTCTAATAAATAAATAACTTTTATATTCAAAAAATAAAAAATGAATTTTTATTAAATATTCTACTCAGATTATATTCTCTTGAGTAACATGTCCTGAAATATATGCAATAAAGAATACATGAATAATTATTAAACCATATAATGGAGTAATATGTATTCAACATTTTATATAATAAAGAAAAAGTATTATTTAACTGAAATTATTGATACACTTAGTGTGTGATACCTTTTTCCCCTTTCTTGTGGTGTTAAGAGAAGTAGCCTAATGTCCATGATTAACATCTAAAAATAACACAAAGATTCCATAAAGAATTATGTTAATTTATCAATGACACAATACCTTAATGGGAAGATTACATTGTAATAGAATTCGTTTATCATGATATCTCAAATCAAGAAGATTGCATACCGGTGCCATCAACCAGTGTGCTTGATGTCTCATTAATTGAATTCCAAGAAATGGAACATGCCTATATAACACCATGGCCATGGATTTATTTTGGTTTTATATTAACCATCAAAGGGAATAAGATATCAACTTCCATTAAGGTAAAATATGGAAAACTCTTTTCTCAAATTATTCATTAAAGCAATACTTGTCACGACCCGTCCTCGGGGCTCGTGCCGTGACTACCCCAAGCCCGCCTTCCATAGGCCAAGGGTTGGCGACTAGCACCAAGGCGTAAATCCCGATAAAAAGGGAAGGCATTGCCTTTGTAAAGTAAACAAACACCACAGAGCAAACAAGCAGTAGAAGTATACACTAAGTAAAAACAGAGTACAACAGTAAGTGCGGAAAGTAAGTGGGCCAGTATACAAACCCAAACTGAAAGTAAAGTACAACTGGAAAGGGAAAACAACAACTGAAAATTAAAGCCGCAACGACGAGCTGTCCAATTGGAATCCCACCTGAAGGGTGAGTACAGATGGCCTCCTCTGCTCCCCGGGTCCAGCTGACCGCTCCGAGTACGTCCTGCCCAGTGGTCCACCTCCAGGTACCGTCCTGCTCTGCAATCCTCAACCACGATCACCGCTGTACGTCATCTGAAACCAACACAACGTAGTTCAGGCATAGCCCATGCAAGGGTGAGTATAAGCTACTCAGTAGGGACC
Source organism: Viscum album (assembly GCA_963277665.1). Classification (NCBI taxonomy): domain Eukaryota; kingdom Viridiplantae; phylum Streptophyta; class Magnoliopsida; order Santalales; family Viscaceae; genus Viscum; species Viscum album. Next base: position 352,748,184 of record OY728140.1, read on the forward strand.
CCGAGACCCCCGAAGGTCTCCCAGAATCCACAAAGGATAATCCTCAAGGAAAGATACAATCACGAAGTAACATCCGACTCTACTTAGGTATATGCCCATACATATACCAAAGTCATCAATTCTTGTTCGGCTCCAACATCCGAACCCAAGTACAACCCAGTCCACATAGGAAAGCAAAACGTAAATCCACACAGGATAGCACAACAAAATCCACATAGGAAAACAAAACAGGATTCAGCTCACATAGGTATACTTCTTCGTATGATGATGGTGATGATCAGATATATCCACTGATTCATCTAAGTCATTGGACCCACGAAGGATCGAAAGGTACTAACCCCCACAATGACCCACATATGATCTGACCGACAAAGGATCGATAGGTAACTAACCCCCGCAAGACCCACACATGATCGGACCCACACAGGATCTGTAGGCGCTGGCTCACACAGAATCGCTGAGCGCTGACCCACACAGGATCGGACCCACACAGGATTGGTAGCACTGATCCACATATAATCGCTAAGTGTTGTAGTCGTCGCCGTCGAATCCACTGAGGATCTCTGTACAGTCACCGTAGTAGTAGTAGTCATAGCCATCTCTAGGGTTCCAGCACACAACATGCTCGTTCGGGAGAGTCCGCTCCACGAGCCGAGAGGCTGATACATCAACTGACACATAGTCCTGAGTTGATGTATCCAAAAGTTCTGTATCGTCAACAGGAACTCAACGTCGCAGACGGCACGTCAATCGGACGCCCGGTCTGAGAGTTATTGGCTTTTTCGTCCCAGGGGCCCGGTTGGTTTTTAAAGAAAAACCAACATGCCCGTACTCCACCTGTGTCCAAACCATGGGCGGAATAAGCCAAAATATCCGTCTCAGTGAGAGGAATCCAACAAAGTCGACGGCACGTCAATCGGACGTCCGGAGCGTAAGATATGAGTGTTTCTGCTCCGAGGGCCCGGTTGGTTTTGTGTTCGAACCAACCTGGCCGAACTCAATGTATTCCGAAACCTTCAGTGAGATATATCAAAACGACGGCCTTGGTTAGAGGATTTCATCTCAACTGACGGTGCATCGATCAGAGGTCTGTAGCCCAAGTTATGTGCAAAAGATCGAAGATGGCCCGAAAATGGGGTTTCTGGCCCGAACCGACCCGGCCCGAGACCCCCCGGTCGGCCCGAACAGGGTCGACCCGCCCTGGGTCCGGGTCGGCCCGGCCCGACCGGCGTGGCCCGGCCTAGGCACAGCGCACTGGCCAGGCACTCAGCCAACTGGCCGAGCCGTTTGGCAGGGGGGCGCCTGCCCCCTGGTGTAACCGCGACCCCCATTAAATGGGGGCCGTTTGTGCTGGTCGGCCGGGGGAATTAATTCCCCCAGTTTTCCTTTGTCTGGTCGGCCCACACCGGCCATCCGGTTCTGCCAACAAGGACCGGCGACTGCCGGTCCTTCCTCCTTCGCCGAAACCGGCGGCCTGAAACGGGCCGCCGGACACCCTGCTCCGCCGCGGCCCCACTCCGGCCGCAGCGTCTTCGGTTTCTTCGACGTGGCGCGACGGCGTCGCATCCTTGTTCAACTTCACGGCACGGCGCGACGGCGCCGTGCATTACTTTTCATACGTTCCTGCGTGGTGCGACTGCACCACGCCATTCCGTTCCAACCATATTAGAAACAACATTCAAATTGGAGGTGGGTCGGCCGTGTTTGTGTGGTCCGGCCCCCCTCTTGTTAATCGATGGAAACTGGTCGTAAATTCACGAAGAACAACAAAGTAGAATTCACGAACGAAAATAATTAAATATTTTAAATGCCTACCTTGAGCGTAGATAGAACGGGGGTTCTCTGTAGAAAAAGACGTCGCGAGGTGAAGCTTCGTAAGTTGACGGAGAACGCCCGAGGAGGAAGTGGTGTCTCCTTTTTGTTGACACGGGAAGAAGATCGAAAGAGGGTTCATCGTCGATCTTCAAAAACACACCGGCTGTGAATAGGAGAAGAGACGGCCCACCACTCTCTTCTTACGGTGACGGCGTGCTTCGTTGAAGTCTTGGTGTTCTTCGTCGAAGTCTTGGTGTTCTTTGTGATGAAGATTAAGGGCTCTCTCCTCAATTGTGCACACACAACATCCAACCAAAATAAAATAAGGCTCACCTATATTTTATTAACTCAAGCCACAATTCAAAAATTCAAAACTTAAATTAATTAATTGAATTGGGTGTTGGCATTCTTAATGAGAGGAGAGGTAAAGTCAAAAGGGTTACACAACTTAAGTGGGGGGTTAAGAGGAGTTAGGGAGTTAAGGGAATTGAAAAGGTGGGGGATCGTGTGGGCCCCACCGCACCTTTAATACACTCAAGAGAACATAACAAACAGTGGGTCCCACCCTAACTCCTACACTTAGGATCTAACTCATGGAGAAGTGAAATAAAATTCTTAACGAAAATTTTATTTCACTAACACTTAATCCACAAATTAAAAAAAACTCATAACGAGCAAACGTAACTCTAGGAAAGGCGTTCCTAAGAAATTACCAGCGCTATGGTTCCATCGGTGCCCTCGGAATTCGATTCCGAGAACCGGTTCAAAAGATAGGAATTCCCGCTCATTCGTTCACTGAACGTACCCGAGCTAAACTTCGGATAAAAATTCCGGGCACACCGGGCCTCAGAATCAAGTGCCGTCTGAAACTGCGTTCTTGTAAAATCACAAATAAAATTAAGAAAATATTTCCCTAGAATTTTACGAGTCTTTACATTACTCCCACCTCAGGGATTTACGTCCCCGTAAAGATACATCGAAAACTAGGAAAACAAATGTGGGTACTGAGCACGCATCTGAGCCTCCCGATCCCAAGTGCTCTTCTGGAGGTTCCTGTGCTGCCATCTGGTGCGCACTAGAGGAATCGACCTTCCACGTAGTAACCACTCCTATTGATCCTCGATCTCCACTGGGACCTTCGCAAAATTCGCCCCATCATCAACATCAAGCTCCCCATGGTCAATGATAGGCGTCGGGTCGTGCACGTATCTCCTCAGCTGAGATACGTGGAAGACGTCGTGCACCCGGTGCAACTGAGGTGGTAGAGCCAGGTGATAAGCCACCCCACCAATCTTGTTGAGGACCTGGAATGGTCTATTGAAGTGTGGAGACAACTTGCTGCCTTGGCCAAATCTCTGTATTACACGTCGTGGTGAGACACGCAAGAATACGTGGTCGCCATCCTCGAACTCTAGTGGCCTCCGCCTTCTGTCAGCATATGACTTTTGCCGGCTATGAGCTATCCTCATCCACTCCTGGATGACTTGGACCTTCTCTGTCATGGCCTGAACCATCTATGGTCACACAAGTGCTGACTCCCCAGGGTCTGTCCAGCACAAAGGAGATCTGCATGGTCAGCCGTAAAATGCCTCGTATGGTGCCATCCCGATGGTGGAGTGGTAACTGTTGTTGTACGCAAACTCCACCAAGGGTAGGTGGTCCTCCCAGCTACGACCAAAGTCGAGGACACATGCGCGGAGCATGTCCTCGAGAGTCTTAATGGTCCTTTCTATCTGACCATCCGTCTGAGGGTGAAAGGCTATGCTCAGACGTAGCTGTGTCCCGAACGCCTCCTGAAACCCTTTCCAAATCTGGGAAGTAAAGCGAGCATCTCGATCGATGACGATAGATGATGGCACACCATGAAGCCGCACATCTCCTGAATGTAAAGTCGTCCTAAGATCTCCATTGAGCCCTGCTCTCTCATGGGTAAGAAGTGAGCCGACTTGGTGAGTCGGTCGACAATCACCCATATGGAGTCGTGACCTCTGGAAGAGCATGGAAATCCAGTCACGAAGTCCATAGATATGTCGTCCCACTTCCACTCCGGGACCTCCAAGGGCTGTACCAAGCCTACTGGTACCTGATGCTCTTCCTTCACCTGCTGGCAGGTGAGGCATCGTGAAACGAACTCTGCCACAGCCTTCTTCATGCCCGGCCACCAGTGCTATCGTCTGAGATCCTGGTATATCTTCGCCACTCCAGGATGTACTGCCAAAGGAGAAGTGTGAAACTCTCTCAGCACCTCCTCTCGTAAAGTGACTGGTACTAAGGTACGTCCTCTAAAAAGGATGTCGCACTCTGCCCCAAAGGAGAAGCCATCAGGTGCCTGTCCTGAGGATAACTGCGCACGCCGCGTCTCACAGTCGGCATCCCCACGCTGTGCCTCTCTGACCCACTGCAGTAGTGAAGGAGTGACTGTGAGAGACTGGAGGAAGGCTGCTCCATCTCTATCCATGAAGGATATCTGCAAAGAGGATAGCTACTATGTCACCTCCTCAAGTAGCTGAATGCCCATCCTCCTACTGAGAGTATCGGCTACCACGTTCCCCTTCCTAGGAGTATAGACTATCTCAAAGTCATAGTCCTGGAGGAACTCGAGCCATCGCCGCTGTCTCAGATTCAGATCCTTCTGATTGAAGATGTATCTGAGACTCTGATGGTCATAAAAGACTATAAAGCGCTCGCCCATCAGGTAGTGTCGCTATGTCTTCAGAGCGAAGACCACTGCTGCTAACTCCAGGTCATGGGTAGCGTAGTTATACTCATGCAGCCTCAACTGACGTGATCCATAGGCGATCACGGCCCACTCTTGCATCAGGACACATCCATGTCCAGTCCCTGATGCATCGTAGTAGACTACGTACCCAACTCCTTCCTCTGGCAACCTCAAGATAGGTGCGTTGGACAATCTCTGTCTCAACTCCTGGAAGCTCTGCTGACATCTGTCTGACCATACAAAGGGTTTCCCGTTCTTCGTCAAAGCTGAGAGTGGTGCCGCAACACTGGAGAAGTTTGGCACAAATCTCCGGTAGTATCCTGCTAGTCCCAAGAAACTTCGCACCTCCGTCACGCTCCTGGGTGGATCCCAAGCTAGCACTGCCTCGATCTTCGCAGGATCCACCGCAACTCCCGCCCCAGAGAGGACATGTCCCAAGAAGTGGACCTCGCGTATCCAGAACTGACACTTCGAGATCTTACCATAAAGCTGATGCTCTCGGAGTGTGTCTAGTACAACCCGCAAGTGGTAGGCGTGCTCCTCCTCAGTCGTCGAGTAAATCAAAATTTCGTCGATGAAGACCACGACAAATAGATCGAGGTATGAATGAAAGATCCTATTCATGAGGGCCATGAACACCGCTAGAGCATTGGTTACGCTGAATGTCATAACCAAGAACTCATAATGTCCATACCGACATCTGAAGGTCGTCTTCTGCACGTCCTCATCACGAACTCTGAGTTGATGATAGCCTGACCTGAGTTCTATCTTCGAGAACCACCGTGCTCCCTTGAGCTGATCAAAGAGGTCATCAATCCTCGGTAGCGGATACTTGTTCCTCACTGTCACCTGGTTCAGGCGACGATAGTCAACACAAAGTCACAAGCTCCCGTCCACCTTCTTGGCGAACAAAATCGGGGAAGCCCTGGGTGAAACACTGGGTTGGATGAACCCCTTGCCCTACAAGTCCTCCAACTATACCCGCCGCTCTCGAAGCTTGGCGGGGGCCATCCGATATGCTGGAGTCGATATCGGGGTTGTCCCGGGGTACAAGTCAATATAAAAGTCTACCTCTCTGTGAGGAGGTAGCCCTGGAACGTCGTCAGGAAAGACGTCCGCATACTGATCCACCACTGCAGGAAAACTAGGACTCCGCACGTCAACTGCTCCTAGGATGAGACTAGCCAAATAGTGAGTGATGGGATATCCTCTCCTCTGTGGAAGTCCATCTTGTGCTGCAAAGGCTCCCTTCTCACCGGTGAAGGTGAACCTGCTTCCGTCGGTGCGTATACATCGCACCTTGCGCCTAATACAGTCAATTTGTGCATGGAATGTAGACAACCAATCCATGCCCAAGATGACGTCGTAAGGCCTCGACGCTGCTACAAGATGATCCCAGCCGAAGCTCTCGCATCCTAGAGTAAGCTCACACTGCCGGCACCAGTGTAAAATCATCGAGTCTACTCCCGTAGGAGTCTCTAGTCATAAGGATTGAGCCAACGGCTCTATCGGAATCTCCAAGCTCCGAACAAGGGCAGCGGCTATGAAAGAGTGACTCTCTCCTATGTCTATAAGTACTGCAGCAAGGGTGGAATAGACACAGATAGTACCTCGAATCATCTCGGGTGCTCCGTGGTCGTAGGCCTCTGCTGCCTGGAGCTGTGCCTGTCTCTTCCCGCCAACTCCCTATGGTCGGGGTGGACCTCCTGGTGGTGGTGGTGGTAAAGCCTCAAAGCGTCACCCACCACCTGCTACTCGGCCTGCTCCTCTGCCTCGTCCGCCTGCTCCCTGCGGACCGCCACGGTCGACCCTTTGCCTCTGCCTCGGTGGTCCCTCAACCGTCTGCTGCTCCTCGGGATGGCGGGTTGGGCAGTCACGAGCCATGTGGCCCTGCCCGCCGCATGAGTAGCACTACCTGCCTCTCGAAAGACTGGCTCCGCGCTGTGTGCCCCGCACTGCTGAGCCAGTGTCCTAAGGTCGTCTTCTTGAGGGTCTGGTCTTCCTGGACCCCTGAGTCATCCGTCGAATGCCTGCCGTAGAAGACTCTGCTACGTGCCGCCTTGCGGTGGGTCTCGGCGCTAGTGTAGACTCAGTAAGAAATCTATCGATCAAAAGGGCCCGCTCCAGTTCTCCTATCTGAGTCGGAATGCTGAGGGAGATCAGCGATGCCCTATTCTCGTGTCTCAATCCCTGCTCAAAGGTCTGGGCCTGGAAGAATGGGTCTTGTACCATTTCTGTAGAGTAGCACGAGAGATTGGTTACTCTTGCTGAGTACTGGGCGACCGTCATGCTGCCTTGCCGCAGCTGAAGAAGCTCCTGAATGCATACCGCACATAGGGTGGCTGGGACGAACTCCGAGCGGAAGAGGCCCTCAAAGTCCATCCAGTTGAGAGATGCCTCATCGTGCACCTGGAGCATCAAGCTCCACCATCTGCCTACTGTTGCGTGCAGTAGGATCGCTGCGAGGATCACCATGAAGTCTGTTGGTGTCCTCACTAAACTAAAAACTCTTACCACTGCCTCCAGCCAGTCCTCGGCTGCCTGGGGGTCCGTCTCCCCGCGGAACCTAGGCGGTCGCTGGCGCTGGAACTCATGCAGTGCACTGAGGCGATGTGCATCGTCAGCGGCTGGTGCTGGAAGCATCGGTGGCTCGGCGGGTAGAGGTACCGCTGGTTCCACTGCTGACAAATGTCCCTGCACCGAGGCCTCGTCGCTCGGTGGGCTGTCATCACGCTCAACTCTCGGAACCCTAGCTGGCTGCCATCGGGGGGCCATACTGAAAAGAAAACAGGTGTGCCACGGTCAGAACTGTATACCTGGTGAGCTGATACAAAGTAATCACAAAGTAAACTTGAAACACACATGCAATCAATGTTTTCGTGCATTAAGTTGGAAATCAGAAGTCAGGGTCCTAGTGTAAAGATACGTCGGCCGCCGCACCAACACTGGACTCCCTGGACTGATAACCACACCCAATACGCTAAATATTATTGCTTCACATAGAAAAAGATCAAAGTCCCAAGTTCTGCGGTAGAACCGAACTCCTCTGATACCAATTTTTCACGACCCGTCCTCGGGGCCCGTACCATGACTACCACAAGCCCGCCTTCCATAGGCCAGGGGCTGGTGACTAGAACCAAGGCGTAAATCCCGATAAAAAGGGAAGTCATTGCCTTTGTAAAGTAAACAAACACCACAGAGCAAACAAGTAGTAGATGTATACACTAAGTAAAAACAGAGTACAACGGTAAGTTCGGAAAGTAAGTGGGCTAGTATACAAACCCAAACTGAAAGTAAAGTACAACTGGAAAGGGAAAACAGAAACTGAAAAGTAAAGCTGCAACGACGAGTTTTCCACTGGGAATCCCACCTGAAGGGTGAGGACAGATGGCCTCCTCTGCTCCTCGGGTCCAGCTGACCGCTCCGAGTACGTCTCGCCCAGTGGTCCGCCTCCAGGTATTGTCCTACTCCGCAAGCCTCAACCACAATCAGCGTTGTCCGTCGTCTGCAACCAACACAACGTAGTGTGGGCATAGCCCGTGCAAGGGTGAGTATAAGCTACTCAGTAGGGACCCCAAGACCCCCGATGGTCTCCCAGAATCCACAAAGGATAATCCGCAAGGAAAGATACAATCACGAAGTAACATCTGACTCTGCTTAGGTATATGCCCATACATATACCTAAGTCATCAATTCTCGTTAGGCTCCAACATCCGAACCCAAGTACAACTTAGTCCACACAGGAAAGAAAAACATAAATCCACACAGGATAGAACAACACAATCCATATAGGAAAACAAAACAGGATTCAGCTCACACAGGTATACTTCTTCGTATGACGATGGTGATGATCAGAAATATCCACTGATTCATCTAAGTCGTTGGACCCACAAAGGATCGAAAGGTACTAACCCCCGCAATGACCCACATAGGATCTGACCCACAAAGGATCGATAGGTAACTAACCCCTGCAAGACCCACACAGGATCAGACCCACACAGGATCTGTAGGCGTTGGCTCACACAGAACCGCTAAGCGCTGACCCACACAGGATCGGACCCACATAGGATCGGTAGCACTGATCCACATAGGATCGCTGAGTGTTGTAGTCGTCGTCGTCGAATCCACTGAGGATCTCTGTAGAGTCGTCATAGTAGTAGTAGTCGCAGCCAGCTCTAGGGTTCACGCACACAGCAAGCTCGTTCGGGAGGGTCCGTTCCACGAGCCGAGAGGCTGATACATCAACTGACACATAGTCCTAATTTGATGTATACAAAAGTTCCGTATCGTCAACAGGAACTCAACGTCGCAGATGGAACGTCAATCGGACGCCCGGTCTGAGAGTTATTGGCTTTTTCATCCCAGGGGCCCGGTCGGTTTTTAAGGCAAAACCAACCCGACCATACTCCACCTGCGTCCGAAACATGGCTGGAGTAAGCCAAAAGATCCGTCTCACTTAGAGGAATCCAACAAAATCGATGTCACGTCAATCGGACGTCTAGAGCTTAAGATATGAGCGTTTCCGCTCCGAGGGCCCGGTTGGTTCCGTGCTCGAACCAACCCGGCCGAACTCAAAGTATTCTGAAACCTTGAGGGCGATATACAGAAACGACCGTCTCGATTCAAGGATCGCATCGCAACTGACGGTGCGTCGATCGAAGGTCTGTAGCCCATGTTACAGGCAAAAGACCGAAGATGGTCCGAAAACGGGGGTTTCGGGCCCGGACCGACCCGGCCCGCGACTCCCCGGTTGGCCCGAACCGAGTCGACCCTCCCCGGGTCCGGGTCGGCCCGGCCCGGCCTGGGCACGGCCCAGCCTGGGCACAGCATGCCCCGCACGCTGGTCAGGCGCTCGGCCAACCGGCCGAGCCGTTTTGCAGGGGGGGTGGCGCCTGCCCCCCTGGTGTAACCGCGACCCCCCATTAAATGGGGGCCGTTTGTGCTTGCCGGCTAGGGGAATTAATTCCCCCGGTTTTCCTTTGTCCGGCCGGCCCACACCGGCCAGCCGGTTCTGCCAACAAGGACCGGCGACGGCCGGTCCTTCCTTTTTCGCCGACACCGGCGGCCCGGAACCGGCCGCCGGTCACCCTGCTCTGCCGCGGCCCGAAACCGGCCGCGGCTTGGTTCGTCTGGAGCGGTGCAACGGCACCGCTCCCCTCCACCGCGCCCCTCCACCGCGGCCCCGCTCCAGCCGCGAAATCTTAGGTTTCTTTGACGCGGTGCGACGGCGTCGCGTCCTTGTTCAACTTCACGGCGCGGCGTGACGGCCCCACACATTACTGGTCGTACGTTCCCGCGTGGTGCGACGGCACCACGCCATTCCATTCCAACCAAATTAGAAACAAAATTCAAATTGGAGGAGGGTTGGCTGTGTTTGTGCGGTCCAGCCCCCCTCTCATTAATCGATAGCAACTGGTCGTAAATTCACGAAGGACGAAAAATTAGAATTTGCGAACGAAAATAATTAAATAATTTAAACCCCTACCTTGAGCATAGCTAGAACGTGGGTTCACCGCGGAAAAAGACGTCGTGAGGTGAAGCTTCGTAAGTTGACGGAGAACGCCCGAGGAGGAAGTGGTGTCTAATTTTTGTTGACACGGGAAGAAGATAGAAAGAGGGTGTGTCGTCAATCTTCGGAAACACACCAACTGTGAAGAGGAGAAGAGACGACACGCCGCTCTCTTCTTACGGTGATGGCGTTCTTCGTTGAAGTCTTGGTGTTCTTCGTCGAAGTCTCGGTGTTCTTCGTGATGAAGATGAAGAGATCTCTCCTCAATTGTGCACACACAACATCCAACAAAAATAAAATAAGGCTCACCCTTATTTTATTAACTCAATCCACAATTCAAAAATTCAAAACTTAAATTAATTAATTGAATTGGTTGTTGGCATTCTTAATGAGAGGAGATGTAAAGTCAAAAGGGTTACAGAACTTAAGTGGGGGGTTAAGAGGAGTTAGGGAGTTAAGGGAATTGAAAAGGTGGGGCTCGTGTGGGCCCCACCTCACCTTTAATCCACTCAAGAGAACCTAACAAATAGTGGGTCCCACCCTAACTCCTACACTTAGGTTCTAACTCATGGAGAAGTGAAATAAAATTCTTAACGAAAATTTTATTTCACTAACACTTAATCCAAAAATTAAAACAACTCATAACGAGCAAACACAACTCCATGAAAGGCGTTCCTAAGCAATTACCGGCACTGCGGTTCTATCGGTGCCCTCGGAATTCGATTCCGAGCACCGGTTCAAAAGATAGGAATTCCCGCTCGTTCGTTCACTGAACGTACCCAAGCTAAACATCGAATAGAAATTCCGGGCACACCAGGCATTGGAATCAAGTGTCGTCTGAAGCTGCGTTATTGTAAAATCCCAAAGAAAATTAAGAAAAAATTTCCTTTGAATTTTACGGGTCTATACAATACTACTCGTGATGCACCCAATATATCCTACCACAACACAAACATTTTTCAGCATGGATTTCATCAATACATAAAAGTATGAGACTCATAATATTCATTAATAATATTATTAATTCCTATAGATCAATATACATGTTTATAATATCATACACCAGATATTACCAATGGAATACACCATGGGAAGGAGCCAAAAATTCATATGAGTCTCCACCCCTGATAGCCTGTATCATTTGTTTCCTTCAAATAATATCATCCATCAATAGAATATATATATAAGAATACTGTCATAGCAGTTTTGGGTTCTCATCATAGCGGGGAACTACGATGAAATTTTATTGTGATATCTACTTTTAGGAAATTATCTTTAAATATGTTATGAATAATGACATTTATTATGTTATAAGGAGTTTATTAATTTTTATAACTGTGAATACATGTTACCATAAGGTAAATATAAGTTGGTTCAAGTGATCAAACTCCAACACACTCCCACTTTCATAAGAGATAATTTCTAACATCCTTTAGAGTGAAATCTCGAACATTATACTCCTGCTTCTTCTATGATACGACATTAGTGAACAGTTCCACCATGATATTTCATGTTAGTACCTTTCATACTATGAAATCTCAACTCAGATAGAAGTCATTCAAGAAATGATACTTTTAGTGTATATTATTTGTTTGTTAGTGTGACATTGGATATTTTTCAAATTCCCCCACTATATTATTATCACAATAAAATGTGATAGAGTCATTACTACTAGGTACAACATCATGATACTTGGTAATGTTCAGAATCCAAAAACCTACCTTGGATATATCAAAAGTCACTATATACATGGAATCTAATGTAGAGTCAGCGAAACCTGGCTTCTTTGAACTCTTCTATCTCACAGCTCCTCTATTGGGATAGAAAACATACCTTGTCTGTGACTTCATATCATTTAGATTTGTCTAAAAAAGAGAATCAGTGAATCCCATATTGACTAGCTCATCCTATCCTCTATAAACTAGGAACATATCCATTGTTATTCTCATATGCATATGGATAGCCATTAATTTACACCAATATTGTTCTCCATGATTTTTTTGATATCATCTGACCATGTTCAATGAATTGGAAACATCATGTCTCTTATATAACATAGAAAAAATGATTGACCTTTTTCTGAAGCATATGGAATATTACACCTTCCCTCTTTCTCATGTTGTGTCCGAGGACACATTTTTATAGAATTATATAAACCATGTGACAGTAGAAAAAACTCCCATGTATATTTTTCCATAATAAATATCATTAATATTAGGTCAACATATGTACTTTCACATTGTCTCAGCATCCTATTAGATCTATCACAAATTATCTTGATCCCCAGAATATATTATACTTTGCCTATGTCCTTCATTATGAAACACTTGTTTAAGAAGTCCTTAATAGACTATAAGACTGTTATGTTGCTTCTAATAAGAAACATTTAATCAACATATAATACCAGGATACCTACTGTATTTATACTGAACCTATTGTAAACACATTGATCACATTCATTATTAATGAAAAAGAATTCTTTTATGTATTCACCAAATATAATGTTTTATGACCATAATACATTCATCAATCCATAAATGCATCTATGAATCTTGAAACCATTTTAGAACCATTGGGAGTCACAAACCCTTATAGTTTCACCATATAGACAACTTCCTGGTGTTTCCCATTAGGTAATGTTGTTTTTACATCCATCTAGAAATTCTCATAGTGATTTTACGCTATAATAGAAAGTAAAATTCTAATTGATTTAATCATATAATCTGGTGATAAGGCTTCGATATAGACAATTCCTTGATGTTGTTCAAACCATTAATCTACTAACCATTCTTTATAGGTATTTAATTTACCTCTCTTGTCCAATATACTTTTGAATACACAATTTCATCCAACATGAATTACATCAATAGGCAGACCGACCAAAACCAAAAATCGGTACTAATACATGGAATCCATTCTGAATTCATGGATTATTTCCATCTTAAATCTTCTATGCTCTCAACTATATATTTTTATGAGATAGGTTCATCTTTTTCAACTAATAATTAGTCATCATTATCATTGAAAATAAAACTCTATCTATATGGTTTTCTATCCTCTATTGAACACATATGCAGTTTATTTGTTTCTTGAACTAATTCTTCCATGGTGAAAAATGGAACTGATTCATGTATTGACTCTTCTGTATATTAAGCATCAACTTCGTCGAACTCAATCATACTCCCAAAATGTTTTTAGGATGTTCTTTGTCTTAAGAAAGGTGTCTTGTCTAAAGATAGTCCATTTCTTTTCTGATGGTATGTATATGTTTTATATCTTTGTCTCCCATGGATACACTATTTATATACACTTTGTGCACCAAGGTTCTAGTTTTTTTCCTCTAAATGCCATGAAAAATTTCTTTGTATATGACAAATAATTTTTTTTCAACTCCATAACTTGAATGGATTTATTTTTTTCCACATTAGATGGTACTTTGTATAATTTTTATGCCATATTTTGCATTTCATATCCACAAAAGGATAATGAATGGTCTACATGACTAATCATTGACCTTACCAGTTCTAACAAGGTTCGAATCATCCTCTCACTAATACAATTACACTATAGTGTATAGGGTGGAGTGAGTTGAGATAGAATACCAAATATTTAGAAAAGGTCAATGAACTCTGGGTTAAGATATCCATTACCTCAATTTGATTGACTCTTCTTTATCTTTTTACATTATTTATAATATACTTAATTCCCGAATTATTGAATTTCTCAATGGACATTGACTTATACCTCATAAATTAGAAATAACTATGTCAAATCATGTAATCAGTTAAATTTATGAAATAAGAATATCCACCTCTAGCTTTTACTAGAAATGATCCAAAAAAACCCATTATTTACTAATCCTATAATCTATATGAACTGTTCACAAAAGCCACCAAATGGTGGTTTGTTCATTATTCCTTGTAAAAAAGAATGAAATCATTCTACTGTTATTAGCTAAGAAGATTCTAAATAACCATGTTAAAAATGATTTAACAAATTCTTATAATTTACAAGATGAAAATAGTAATGTCAAATATGTTTGTCATATGAGTCCTATGAACATGATTCATTGTAAACTTCCAATCCCCGGTTTTTTTATTTTAGTATATAAAGACTATTATTTAAATGTTTCATACTATAACATATATTGACTATATAAAAGAAAAAAAAATTACCTCCAAACATGAAAATAAACCAATATGTATTAAGGAATGATGCAAAAATTATGTTCTTTGTAACTATAGTAACATAAAAAAAATTTTAAATTCAAAATAATTATCATTATCAATGAATGGTGGTGGTATCTAATAGATAAAGGATCCAGACTCACAACATTAGAAGCTCAAATATCCACCTCTCTTATTACAATTGTTCAAAAATATTATAGGTTCTTAAATTTGAATAAATTTGTAATCACCGAAACCGGTATCTAATACCCATTGTGTAGACATTGAATTATTATACTTGATAAATAACACACAATTATCTTACCCTTTATTATGGGTTCATTATGTCTTCTAATGGCCTAGATATCCAATGAGAAACACATACCCTCGTTTCCCTTGACCAATCAATGTATCTTCTTTTCCATAGAAGGATGGTGCTCATAAGTTTAGATTATTCATGATTATTGGGCACCTTTTCAATGTTCTTCCTTTTTTTATTCACTATACAGACCATGGGTTTATCACATTTCATGTCCTTATCCACTTACAGAATCAATTAATGATGCCCTAAAATAATATTCTCATTATTTATCATGTATTAATTAATAGAAAAATAAGAAAAGGTATTGGGAAATGATGAATGTATGATTTATGTACACAATACATCTTAATATTTAATCCCTAATATGACTATTCATTTATGTTGAAAATATGATTGACTACATAAGGCTTATTTGGTTCAGACTCTCCAATATGTGTTTTAATGAAGTCCTTGGAGATATCGTACCTCTCTTGAATCACATTATCTTCTTAGAGATCCTGAAGGTGAGACATCACGACATATTCTTCCATGTATCCATATTGCTTCAAATTATCAGTACACATGGATGATAGAATGAATCATTGATCGTCCATGTAATTGTTCAAATGATTCTCATAGAGTGAAAACTCTTCTCACTTTTTTCACTACCAGGTGCATCAGAAATTGTTTCATCCATCATATACAATTTCTTTTCATGTAGAAGGATAACATAATGGTGACATTGGAACTCTAAATTTTTTTCCCTATGAGATGTTTATCACTCTTGTATATGGATCACCGTTATATGATTGATATAATTTTATTACTATTTCTATAAATAAGATGAGTTGATATTATAGTATATTATCTGATAAATTTAGAAAAAACATTAATATTATATTCATTAATCTCCCACTATTATATCAAAACTCGGTAGACCTCATCATTGGATTTGAAATATCATTCTTCTTGGACATTAAAGTGGAAAGGATCTATATTACCCTTTTAATTATCCCATTATTGGTGGTGAAGAAACATGAATAGTTTTAGGAAAACATTACAAATTCAAAATACATTTAACTCATACTTCCATGATCTATTGATCTGGCTCCCTAATCCTGAAATCCATATATCGGATTTCCAAATCCTTTTACACTCAGTTAGAACAACATATACTTTATCAATCAAACCTCGATGTGAACTATGTTATGTCAACCCAAAACATCATCTTAGAATTCCCCAACAATTGAAGGCAACCCAACATGGGTTGGTCAAGCACTTGGAACTATGGTTTGATTTTAACTGAATTATCGGAAGGTTATAAAAACCTAATATATATTAATGAGGTATTTTATCCTTTTCTGTGTAAATTTAAAATTATTATCATTATCACATTTATCTTAATATTATGTTGATTTAATTAAGTGATTAACCATGAGTTAGATAATATTTATGCGTAAGAAAATCTAATTTTGTTCCATGTTGCGTGCTTTTTAGATTTCACTCATTCATGTGATCACAAAAAAAACACATAATGAAATAACTATGTAATTCAACATACATAAAAGAAATTTTTTTATGATAATGATATTTAAAAAATGTCTAGTTTATCTATTCATTGATAAACTAACAGTTGGACCAGGGAGAAAAACCATCAACCAGTTAATGTTCATGTTAATGTTTTCCACATGTCCACCTATGTAACTCTATTAGATTGGTTTCAAATTGCCTCTAAACTTGAACGGACTCCACTAGAATGGGAGATCTATCCATTACATTTGATTTTACTCACACACATTTCAGGGAAACAAGGGTTTTGCATAAAAGAAACAATGGGCACACATTCTCTTATATAATAAGAGGAGATAAGGCACACAAGCCAACAAGTTAATTTAATAATAAATTAAATTAGAGAAATCGAATACAATGTTTTGGTTTATGCTCATGATAATTCATATGAATGCAAAAAATTATTCATTCAATAAAACTAGAATTATATTCTTAATATTTTTTATTTAAGATAAATCTTTCTCTAATCAATTAATTGTTATATTTAATTAATCATTTTTTTAACTCAAATCTCATCGGAATTTACTTGATATTATCATCCATCATAATCTTAAACAAATTTAATAAATTTATTTAATTTTAAGTATGTATATAAATGTACCTTGGAGGCAATACGATGAATAATTGTTCAAATTCAACCAACATGTACAACAATCATAAACATTTTTAAAATATGAGACTTATATAATACATTACTTATCACGTACATTCACGAAATTAACTATCAACATAATGAATACACATAATACATGATTTTTTGGTCCCATGTTATTCTTCAATGCATTTAGAGTTACAACTATAATAAAACTCATATATGATATGAGGATTTGAAAATTACACATATAAAAAAATATATATTTATATATATATACATTAAAACCCATCACATGGAATGTACTATCAAATTAATTACCACAAAGAAGAACTAGTCAATACGGTTTACATGGTATAACAAAAAAACTAAATCTATGTAATTTGGAATAAATACATGTCATGTACATCGGAGATACAAAGAATTTACATCCCTCACGTTCAATCTGAGGCACATTCCTAGGGACTCAACTTGTAAAATATGTGTCGAAAAATGGATTTCATGACTTGTATAAGTACCTATATTGAATGTGGTCTTCAATCTATATGGTTACTGGTATGGTAGGATATGTAAGGTAAGACACAACTTATCTATTACTCAATAGGACTACATACGGTTTACATGGACTATAGGATCTGTACTCTCGCTAACAAGGCACCAAGCATGCCTGATCATCATGTGGTGTCAGAAATAAATACACTTTATATCATCAATTCACATGGTTTGAATTACTTTATGAATTAATTCCCAATGAACTAAACATAGTAACATGGTGTGTAACTCTGGTTACATGGCACACACTCCTCTGTTATCTGGAAAGTATCCTAAACCCCCTCAAATGAGTTGTTTTATTTTATTTCATTTAGAAAATTATTTGTAATGGTTATATTTATAAGAAACAAAGGAATAATTCATAGATGACACAATATAGATAAGAGATTATTAAAATTGAATTGAAATATAACTCCAAGATGCATAAATCAATCAACTATATTTAAATAATTATAAATAATAATGTGTCCTCTCTTATACCACTTGTATGTTTTGGTTCTAGTGGAAGTGTGCGATGCGACTTTCCCACCATTTATTTTTTTCATGTTTGATGATCAATCTATGATTTACATGATGATAAAATCTATGATAAACAAAATTGAATCAATAAAAAGACAATGGATTCCATTCTATAACTAGAGAGAAGATCATATAATATTATTTATCATCAATTCAATTAATAAATTATTTTCAATCTGATAATTATTTCTTCATTGATGAATCTGATAATATATCTACATTATAAAATCGTTATGTTGTAGGAATCAGTGAAGATTACCTCTAGTGGTGATCCACATGTGTTCCAAAAATATATGAATTTCAGTATAAGAATCTTTAAGTGATAATTTGATAGAACATATCACATGTGTCATCCACATTTGATTTCCTCATGAACCATATACAATGTGCTCTCTGTGATCTATCATGACTTGAGAGTGGGTGGTGGAGGAAGATAGACCTCTTTTATTTGGAGTGTTTTTGGAGAAGGGAGATTTATAGGGAATGATTGGACTCCCAAAATTTTTTTTGCACATCAAAACTAATTAATTGACATACATTAAAAATAAAACATTTAGTTTATATATATCTAGGGTTAAATTTAAATAATTTCACTAGTTCCCTTAATTTTTTATTAAATCCCCATAGAACACCATGTTAAATAATAATAATAATAAATATTATTTCTCAATATGCAATAATATTGAGAATATAAATAAATATAATTTAATCAAATAATATACAATTTTAATATTTCTCATCAAACAACTAAACATGGTCTTCCATTCATCCATAATATTTATCAAACCTTGAATAATGACTATTTCTTTAATTAATAAATATCTTTTTACAATTATCCAAAAAATAAATAATTATTATATTCACTAAATTGAAAATATATATTTATTGAATATTCCCCTAACATGATATTTGCTTGAATAACTTCTGATAAAATATATACAATCAAGCATACATGAATAATTAGTAATCCATATGCGAGATTAATATTTATTCAACTTATTAAATAATAGACAACAATATATTATTTAATAGAGATTCTAGATACACTTAGTGTGTGACCCTCTTTGCCTCTTTCTCAGTGGCATTACGTGAAACATTATAAATTCTATGGATAGTGGGTAATGACATGCCAGGTCACCCACATTTAAATAAATCAATGTCGCAATGACAAAATACCTCATATGGATGCATATAGTGTAATATAAACCATTTATCATGATATATAAAATCAATAAGGGCTTATAATGATGCCATCAACCTATGTTATCATTGTATGTTTTTTGAAAATCCAAGAAATTGAAAATTTCTATAGAACAATGTGACCATGGATTTATTTAGGATATATCATTTACTTCATGGGATTTCACATATCATATTTTGTAAAAGAACATAATGGACATATCCTTTCTCAAATTATTATTTAATGAAATATTCTTGTAATGCACCCAAAGTATCCTACCTTACCGTAAACATCTATTATCATAATTTTCCATAATACATCAATGTATTTCAATCATAATACTCCTTAAAAATAGTCTTAATGTCTACAGATAAATAATAATGATCGAATATAGTAATATCTAATTAAATGAATAAATGTTGATTTTATAATGAGGGGTCTCATTACAATGATACCCAACACTGGATGTTACAAAGGGTGTACGTCATTAGAAGGTGCCTTGATGTCCAATGAGTCTCCAAACCTGATTGTCTTCATCATTTTATTCCTTCAAATTATGTCATATTGTTATAGAATATTTATTTAAGAATTCTATAGTAGCACATTTTAGTTCCAATCGTTGAGGGAAACTGCTATGACCTATTAGTGTGAACAATTCTTTTAGGAAATTTTCACATTGTTTGTTATGTAGAAGAACAATCATGACATGATATGTAGTTTATTAAATTTCAAAACTTTGAATAAATTTTATCATAAAGTACATAGAAGTTGATTCTTGTGTAACAACTCCAATTGGAGAAAGGTTAGTTATGTACATTAACCAATTTCTTCATATTTATCATAAGTTAATAAGGAACAAACAAACTAAATGGAAAATGAATCACATCATCATCTTCGATGTGTAACTCATGTATTTTTCCTTTCATTACTACATTCAGGATCTTTTGAAACTATAGATCATCCCATTCGGCCTATTTAATATTCTCGTGGATTGATGGTTTGGAAATAATATTAGATAGGTAAGATTTATTCCCTTCCCTTATGATTTCTAAGTCCTTCATTTTTATATTCATAAACATAGGGTCTTTCACAATATGAATAATACACAGAGTAGGGGTAATTTTCATCTACGAGAATCAGCTACCATGTTCTCCATTCAAAAATGTTAATGAATAGAGAAATAATATTCCTATGTTATCCCTAACCATATTCTTTAACGCATGTTGAGTTCCTTCTGTGTGACTATATACTTTAAAATATAGTGATCATTATATATATATATATATTACTTTACACAATATAGGTAGTGACACCATATTTTCATGTATATAATCAAATATTATTTATCCATACCATGCATTGGGTTGTTATACTCATGGATATCTAAATATCATGAGGCGTAGGTTACCAATATATAATTCTGCATGACTACACAGCCCAAGACATTCTTTGAAGAATCATTGTATATCACAAAAATTTATCCACCTGTAGGTATTGTGAGTAATGGTGAAGTGATCATCCTCTTCTTTAGCTCCATGAAGATTTCCTCACATTCTTTAATCTTGACATCCATTACCCCCTTCCATGTTAAAATATTTAGTGGGTGAGACACTCATTACCAATTCCACACAAAACATCAGTAATACCCATCAAATCCATGAAAATTACTGATTTCCCTGACACTAGAGTATCTTTACCATTACACAATTGCCTTTTTAAAGTTCTAAAAAATATCAACCATTTTTTACCACGTCTCTCTTGAATGTGAATTTCTTCATCCAAAATTCACACATGCTGAACATGGCCTAATATTTACCCATCATTAATTTCTCCATCACAATCCATAAGTATTCATCATGATTATTCTGGATATTATACTATGCAAGAATATTAAATATAAAAATTGAAAAAAATCATCAAAATAGTGTCTAAAGATACTATTCATCCAATCCATGAATATTTCCGGGGAATTAGTACATCCAAAGGGAATCACTAGAAACTCATAGTTTCGAAACAGTGTATAGAATGAAGTCTTCTAAGTATCATCCTTATTTAACATATGTTAATGATATATCTATAAGAAATATCCACCTTTGAGATGTATTGATATCCACATTGTTTTTTGAACGAGTCATCAATGCTTGGAAGAGGATACTGATTCTCTGTTGTGATATTTTTGAGTTCCCGATAATCGATACATACCTGAAATGATCCATCCTTTTCTATTTAAAAAGTGCACTAGAAAACCCAATGTGGATACCCTAGGTTGCATAAACCCTATTTAAAAATGATCTTGTAGATTTTTATTTGAATCCTCCATTTTGACTGAGGCCATACTGTAGAGAAATTTAGGGATTATAGTATCTGTAATTATGAGTTACATTGATTACTCCACCACACCATCGGGGGGTTGTCAGTGTAAATCTTTAGGAAATATATCATTATTTCCCTCACAATGGGAATATAATATATTCTCATGGCCCCAAAAATGAAGTTTTCTTAAGTTATTTTATGAATCACAGTCATTAACATTAAGGGTCTTTTCAGGTTTGGGGTATTAGAGAATTTGGTCATAACTCATACATAACAAAAACAAAAAATAAAATATGGAAACTTCTGAACAACCTTCATTTTTACTATAATATTAATCTTTTAAAATAAAAAATGATATATTTTAATAAAACTATTCATTCCTCTCAAAATGAATTTTCCCAATCAGTTAATCATCCAAAAGTCATGTTAAAATTATTAAAAAATGGGATGCTCATAAAAAGGTTAGTAAGGGATATAAAAGAAGGAAGTTGTTAGTCCATTGATAAAAATTAAAACCCATGAAAACTTTATCATAATGTTATACCTTTCCTCATTATTTAGTAGTAAATAAGATTCATCGAAAATAATCTCATTTCATTATTTTTTTGTAACCACAATATTACCATAAAACCCAAGTCAAGCATAAAAAATTTATGAAGGTACCCTTAGACATCATTAAAATGGTCACTATTATAAATGGAATAACCATATAGTCATCTTTGATAAATTTATCTCTTAAAAATGTAAAATCCTTATAGATGAATCCAAAACCCAATGTATTGGAGGGTTATCATAGACCTACCATTTATTGGTTTATCACTTAACTACCCGTCATTGGTTTACCACTGAACCACCCATCAAATGTCTGGTTACCATTATATAATCATGACACATAAAATATTGAAATTTTCAATATTTAACTCATATAATATCATTTTAAATAATAATAAATGATATCAATATATTTAAATAACCAATCAATTTTCAAAACCCATTTTCAAAAACAAAATACCTACAAAAAGTGAAAGTGGGGTTTCTTTTTCTTATAAATACATGACGACTGTTAGAGGAACAAAAATTCAAAAATAAGCATAAAATTTTTTTATAGTCCTTTTAAATTCATATAAATATCTATTTAATATAATATCAAGAATATTTAAATGGAGGAAAATATTAATTCATTAAACATTCAATACGGTCCATACCACATTGAACATTTAAATTATAATATCGATGAAAGAATAAAATTTATAAAAACATTAAATAACATTAGAAGAGATAAAATATATATCTAAAATTTCAACAGTGATGTATATATACCACATCAAATAGAAAAGGTTCATATCATTGAGAAATGCTTCAAATAAAGGAATATGATATGGGATCTCTTACGTTGAGTCGGACTTGTGATATGCACCTTAATCATATTGAATAATCAACTAATGTTGATAATTTACATTCATTAGAACATTTTTAAATTTATTAATTTATTTTAGTTCACATAATATAATGTTGTAAACACCTATTTAAAAAAATTAAATTTACGTCGGGTTTGTTTACCATATTTGATTT
Organism: Viscum album; assembly: GCA_963277665.1. NCBI lineage: Eukaryota > Viridiplantae > Streptophyta > Magnoliopsida > Santalales > Viscaceae > Viscum > Viscum album. Next base: position 352,770,991 of record OY728140.1, read on the forward strand.
ATGTGTCAAAAAATGAAAATGGTATGTCCACTATGGTCAAAGGGGTTGTTATATATAACATAAATATATTTATAATATTAAAATAATTATCATATTTAGACATAAATTACTATTTAAAAATAACCCTTTAATGATGATTATGAAAGATGAACCAAAATTACAGTCATGGAGATAGTAGGTTATATGTACGCCTGAGTAACAGTCCCATTTTTAAATGATCCTTTCTGAAAGAAGTTAAATAATGTTTATCATTATAGAATTAGAATTATATAATATAAAAAATTTATTATGTCATATATACTAATATATAAATATTGCATGTTATGTAAAAGAAAATCACATTTTGTAGAGGGGGTGGTAGTCCAGACGTCCACGAATAATGTTATCCCTTTTTCAATGTGTGTATGGGTAATAAAGAAAATGATATATGATGTCTTCATGATAAAAATTATGTCCTTAATATAATACATATGTTATTTATGTCACATGTGTTTCATTCAACAAATCCTTAATACATTCCTTGTAATGTGTGAATGTATCACATCACTTTGAGGAGGCGGTAACCCACACATCCATTGGCGACATTACCGTATTTGCACATATTTGAAAGAATTAAAGTATCTATATATAAAAATTTCATAATTATAAATGAATAATATATATTAAATTTATATCATATATAAAATATTGTTCCTATCATTATTCCCAACCATGAGAGGTGGTAATGGAAAAATGACTCACATTATTATGTGAGGTGGTAGTCCGGTGAACACGAATGGAAATTTCACTACCCATATGATGGAAGTGTGTGTAGTTGTAGGCCAAAACATTAACATGGAAACATCTCAATACATTTAGGATACTGATTTTTTGATATAATCATGTAATTATATCAAATAAATGGAGTGGATAAAGAAATCAAAGTGAAAATTTATGTTGATGAATGTTGCCTTTTATTCAGGTAACTCCTTCTGGTTTTCTCCAAAGGACTTCTTGGATGGATTCAATCCAAATATGACGAATATATGGTGAGGTAAGGAATGATGGGATTTTATTTTGTATGTCTTTAGACGTTCCAAAGTGGAATGATAGGTGTTCATAAATTGGATGAGTGAAATTCTTCTTATAGTGGAGTGGGAGTGGCATTATTTTAAATATAAAAAGGTAAACACTATTAGGAGGTCTCCCTATTATCATGTAACTATAATAATGGTATCAATTCAAGAAAATAGGGGATATTGTGGACTCATTTTTATAAAATGTTTTTTTTGACAAGGGTCTAGTTCATTTCAACTCTAATGATTTAAGATAAACCATTAATTGAACACAATTGTTTCACACGATAATTAATTTTAATCACATTAACTATAATTATACATCGTTCTTATTCATAATATGGAATCCATTTTTCCAAATTAAAATTGAACAAGTGGGAGAAATTAATTTAAAAATTAATTCCATATATGTGAAGTGATGGTGGGTTTTTTTAAAATAAAATTGTTCAAAAGTTTTCTATGTTTTTATATCTATATTCAATGTTGAATTGTTTCCAATGACAATCATTGGATTAAATTATATATATTTATATATGATATTATAATAATTTAAAACCAATGAAAATATTACTTAACTATATAATTTAATTGGATGAAAATGAAGTTCTGAACTAAAATTTAGTAATATTCATTACTCATCTAAATATGGAAGTTCTCAAAAAAAGACAAAAAATTCACCAATTATAATCCATCATATTTATATTTGAAAAAACATGTTTTATTTTCCATATAGAAATTATAAAAGTTTCAAAAATTAGAATTATAATATGTTTTCTATTATAAGGTGTTAAAAATATGTTTTAAAAATATAGAGGATTTTATCCTTAAGAATTGTATTTATTCATTTTTGATGTTAATAAAATATATTGGACGAATGTAAAAAGACTTAGTAAACATGTGTAGACATGATAAGTTATTCCTATTAATTCTCATTTATATAACGGATATGTGATATCTACCATTTAATCTAATAATATTAACAATATATTAATTTTTTTATAACACTATCTTGAATGAAACACGTGATTTTGGAGAAAATCAATATTGTGTGTCAGTTACAATATTATAAATATCGTCCATTTCAAGGTAAAATTATTATCTAGCAATAAATATTAATAAATATGAAAAATAATTAATCTATCTCTACTTGGGAATTTATATCCTTCCCCCCTTTTTGGAAATTATGTCCTCGTAATTTGATTCACTTATCAAATAATTGGGATATTATTTCCTCAAAGCATTTTCAGATTCCCTTGTTTCCACTTCATTCATATGGGTTCTTTATTAATCATTTACAAGAAAAATAAACATATACTACAATATTTTATTTCTGTGGTAAATAACCTGGACTGGTTGTTTATCAAAAGAATGATTCACTTCCTGCTAAACTACTTTAGGGATCAAAACGTGCGATGAATCCCTTACATACATCCTTAACATTTACACATTAAATATTTTTTGTGTATGGGATAGACTCCAAGTTAAATAGATATGGTAGGAAACTAAACCAACTTATCCAATAATTTATTCGGTCTAATGAATCTTGTACTCAGCTTCCCCTTCTTACCAAAAATCCTCATACTTTTCCATGGAGAAACCATAAAAATGGGATGATCACCTACCTCAAAAGACTGATCTTTTATCCAGTTATCAGCATTACGTTTCTTTATACTATGTTAAATTATCATGTATTGATAAATAAACTAAAAATTGTATTTCTTATTCTATTCTAACTTTGGTCCCATCATTATTATTTCCTGTAAATCTTACCAAAAGTTGTCTTTTGTTATCGTTATCCATATAATTCCTTTAAAGGATCCACTTGTTTTCTAGAATGAAAATTGTTATAAAAACAAAACTTGACCAAGAAAAGATGTTGGTAGACTTCACAAATAATATATTGAGCAAGAATGAATCATATCATTTATAGTGTGAATTTTCCACTCAGACTATCCATTATATTGAGGATAAAAATCCATAATAAAATTTAATTCAGTACCCAATGACGTCTCATGTGCTTTAATAAAATTGGATGTGAACCTGGAATCACAATTTTATACAATGGAGAGAAGCACTCCATGTAACCTAAAAATATTTTTGATATAAAATATATAAAACTAATATTTAGATATTTTATCTCAAATGGGAAGGAAATGTTCATATTAGATAAATCAATCAACAACAACACAAATCACATTATTACATTTAGATTTTATTTGTAACCATACCGTGAAGTCAATTTATATGTTCTCCTATATACACTAATTAACTGGAAATGGTTGTATCATCCCATTTTGTAACTATATCTCTTCATTAATCTACATATAAGTCAAAAACATAACCATAAATTCAGAAATATCACTTTTCACTACATCCCACCTATAATACTCCTAAATGTCACTGTTAATACTAGTTCTACCCATATAATTGAAAAAATGATTACTATGAGCAGCATTTAACAACTATTTCCTCAAATTTGAATAAAAAGGAAAACATATAATTTTTACAAATCCTATGATACCTTATCTATCAATATTAATATTATGAAACATACTATTCTTAACATATTCTAAATTTTATTTCAAAGCTTGATCAACCTTTCAAGCCATTTTAATTTTCTCCAAAAATTTTGACTGCACTGGAAACTAAATCAATGTAGGGGAGGTCCTTACATCTAAAAATTATTAGACCAAATTCTTATAATAATTAAATAAAGAGTCATGTTCCAACTTTAAAATTGTTAATGTAGCGTTAGTTTTTAGACTCAATTCATCAGTCCCTTTTTTCTTTTCCACTATGATAATGAAACCTGAAATAAAAATCCTTGATTAGTTCCTTCCATATTATATAAATAATGTTAAAATATTTATCATTATATATATATTTAATTTTTTATTAGTATATTTTCCAAATATTACTCCATACAAATGGTTCCTCTAAATTTGAAATGAAAAAAATAGCCACTAAATCCAAATCCTGTGTAGTGTGATTTAACTCATGATTTTTCAACTAATATGAATCATTGTCAATTATATTTTAATTTTACATTAGGGAAAAAAAATTTCCATTAAATTAAGCATCATTTTAGATAATAAATTCACCATTTATATAAGGAAGGGAAAAAATTGGAGCATTAACCAATCTTATTTTCTGTTATCAAAAGAATAATTACATTCTTATGTTCAGATAAATAGAACTCGTGTTCATGTTAAAATAGATAGTGGGAATGATAACTGAGAAAATGTTTCAATGATCCTTCTATAATAACTGGTAATCTAAAAAATTATGATTCTCAGTGACATTGGTTGGTCTTAGTCCCTCTTCAAAAAAAAATTAGAAGGGTAAATATTTATTATATAATTAGATAAAATATGTCCATGGAATGATACCATTAACAACCAAAATTCACTCATACGAAATATTAAATATAGTCTCTGTTAATTTAATGTTGTAAAAAAATGACAATAACTCCTAAAAATTTATTCATGGATTTTAGAATATAAGTAAATATCTTATATAAACACAACCAAAAACATATCCAAAAACCAATGGAAAACTCTATTCATAGTATTCATAAATAGATAAGGGGCATTACATTAACCAGAGGGAATAAATACAAATTCATAAAGGCTATGTCTAGTTTGGGATGTAGTATTTGGAATGTCATCCTCATTCACATTCAGTTGATAATACCCGGGCCTCATATCATTGTTTTAAAAATCACTAGCCTCCATTGTGTTGATCAAAAAAATCCTCAATATGAAGAAAATGATATTTTTCATAATAGTGATGTTATTCAAGAGTCTATACTAAATGTTAAGTATCATGAAACCATCATTAATTTTTCTAAATAAAACAAGGGCACCCCAAGGTGAATTTCTAGGTAGATTGAAATCATTATTAATAAATTCAGACTACTAGTTTTTCAATACCATAAGGTATAATTGAGACATTTTATAATGGGGTTTATAATTTGTCTTATCATTAGGAAATAAATGAATAGTAAATTTAACATCCAGATTAGGAAAATCACTAGGGAAATCATCAGCGAAAATATATACATTCATTCAAAAATGGGATGTCACAATTCTGAACTATTTATTTCTTTTCAAAACACAAGCTATTGGAATTTTATTTCCATGTATAATTAACTTATTAGCTTCTTGGTATGTTATCATAGGTATCAAATCACTGAATAAAACTCCCTTGGATTTGAAATATATTATTCAATGATAATCTGAAAGCCAATCCATTCCCAAAATGAATTCAAAATCCAATATGGGATGTTTAAAAATAAATTCTAGTAATACCATCCAACTAATGAAAATATGAAGATACTTGTTCATCATGTTTTATCTAACAATCTGCATGGAGTTTTTTACCAAAATTTCTATTGTACATTCATATGGTGATATTATAATTTTTCTATGAAATTTATCATAATTGAAGAATTAAAATATCCCGAGTCAAAAATAGTATTGGTATAATTTGAATAAGTAAGTAACATACCTATAATAAATTCATTTGATCTCCCAACATAAACCACATTATTAGAAAATAATTTTTTACACGCTTTTTAATTTTATCTTACTGGGTTCCACCCTAGTTAATCAACTTTGTACAAACATTAGTTTAATGTCCTAACTCATTGAAACTAAAAAACTCATCACTGGATTTTCATTACTTTCTTGATAATATTACCTACCTTAATGAGGCATATTACTGTACTTACAACATTAGAATCACTTCATATGCATGTAAATACATTTCCCAGTAAGATTTTGACAACACTTCTCATAGGATGGGATTTTAGTTTTCTTACATCCAATCTTCTTTGATGAATGATACCTCCATGCATGCCAACTGTAAAACTTCTTTTACTTTTTTTTGGCACACATGATCATCGTAAAAATCCATCTATTCCATGTCAACACATCGAAAAAGTTTCTCATTTATATTGAACACACTAGAAGCCAATGCATTTCTATATATTGGATTTAATCTTGATTAAAACATATTTATCATATAGTCAATATCTCAGATAAAATTTGGGATGTACCATGATAGATGGGCGATGTTGTCTTCATTTTCATCCACCAAATATTCGTCCTTTTTTCTCAATTGTATGATTTTATTTACCATCCTATATTGAATATTGTTCGGAAAAATTTCTCATAGAAAACACTATTAAATTATTCCCATAACAAAGGATCGATATATTCATATTCCCTGGTATTATTAACCATATACCACAATAGTTCATCTCTACCTTCAAACCAATAAATTACTAATGTTACCTTTTGTGAATCTAAACAAACCATGACATCATATATCATCTCTATTTCTTTAATCCATAATTAAGATAGAATGGGGTTAGATGACCCACTAAATGATTGGAGATGATTTCATATAAAATGATCCACAATTTTAAGGTTCCTATTTTTTATATCTAGTCACTCTCATGCACGGACATCACCACCATTTATAGGTTGATTCAACCGAGCCATCACTACCACAAAATGATCAGTTCCAATACCAACCATCTTAGGATGAGGATTTGGAAAGTTATTTCCTCTCAATTCCCTCCCACTACATATTCCTTGTTTACTATATAAATAATCATTATAAACAATCCTATATAAGATGAACCAACTTGGAAGTATTCAAGGGCTCTATCAATTAACATTAACCAAAAAGTGAAACATTTCAATCGCGTTCAACTAATATTAACCTAAAATATAATTTTATCTAATTATTCCTTTGCTAAAAACTATAAGGTCCTGACCTAAATCATTATATAATACTTAGTTAATTGCATAATTTTACTATATTTATCCTTGAGTATTTTTTCAAGTTTTGAGATTTTGAGAATTAGGAAATAAACCATTCATTACAAAACCATAAAATACAATGTGGACACCTCTAAATAGTATCCATATTTTTCATAATATAAAACTTTTAAAATAAACCATGATATACTATATGAAAATTATTTATGACTATCAACAAGAATTCATCCAATCCCTTACTCATCCTAATGCCCTATGAAAAATATTATAAAACACGGGATGAGAATAAAAATATCATTAAAGGATATAATAAAATGAATTCATTAGTCCATTGATAAAAATTAAATCTGATGAAATCATTATCTTAAATAAATAACATTCAACCTTAATAAATAGTAGATAATATCCATTGAAAATTATCTTATTTCATACTATTTGTGTAATAAAAATATTTCCATAAAGCCCATAAAAATAATAGAAAATACATAAAGGTATCATGGGACACCATTATACTTTTCACCCTTATAAACGAAATAACCATATGGTCAGCATTCATACATGTAACTCTTAAAACTAGAATAGCCATATGGACAACTTTCATACCCAATGAGTTATAGGTCTATCACTAACCCACCCACCTTTAGTTTATCATAGAACCACCCATCATTGGTTTATGACCGAACCACATATCAAATTTATCTGTACCATTACATAATCATAAAACATAAAATGTTAAAGGTTTCAATATTTCAGTCACAAAATTTCATTTTCAATGAAAATAAATAATTTCACAATATTTAAATAATAAATCCATTTTGAAAACCCATTTTCAATACCAAAATAACCATAAAATTTGAAATAGGTATTTCCTTTTCTTATAAAAGTATGAAGACTTGTAGAGGAATCCAAGTACCAAAACAAAAAAAATCTTTTATAATCCATTTAAATCCATATAAATTACTATATAAAATAATATCAAGAATATTTAAATAGAGTAAAATATTAATTCTATATACATTAAAATCATTTCATAACATATAGACAATTTAAATTAAAATCCCCATGAAGGAAATTAAAAAATAATAAAATAATATGATAATAGGAAAAATATGGATCCATAATGTCTATGGGGATTTATATACACCTTATAAAATAATAAATGAAAATATCATCAAGAAATTCTTCAGTGAATGGACAATGTGATAAAATCCCTTAGATTGAGTCCAATATTCCACATATGGGTTTATATTCCAAAATAATGAACTAATTTTAATTATTTACATAGCTTTAACACATTTAATATTTTATCATTACATTTTTTTAACATATAAAAATGATTAAAAAACTACTTAAACAATTATTTTTACCTCGGGTGTTTTCACCATATTCATTTTATTTGTAAAAAATGACCTTTTTAGGTCATATGTGGCCAAAGTGGTCATTAGATAAAATATTCAGAATGATAATAATAAAATAATTATTATAAATATCTATAAATTACATATTTAAAACCAATCATGAATGATGGTTATGAAAAATTAACCAACATTACAATCATGGAGATGGTCATACATACATATGCAAAAGTAACATTCCCAGTTTTCAATTATCAATAAGAAAAGAATGCAAGTAATTTTTATATTTCCAGAATTTTAATTATATAATATATACCAGATTATTTATTTATATATAATTATATATATAATTCAATCTTTGTAAAAGGAATCACATCACATCGAGGAGGTGGTAGTACACACGTCCACAAATGATGTTATAACTTTTTCAGTGTGTGAATGGGTACAAAAATAAAATGGTATATTATCATTAAAGAAAAGTAATTGTTTCATGAATATATTGTAAATTTATTTTATGTCAAGTAAATTTATCTAAAACTATACTTAATACATTACATGTTATTTTTCAACATATCACATCAGGTTGAGGAGGTAGTATTCCACATGTCCCCAAATAGTGTTACCATATTTACACAAAATTGAAAGGAAAAATGTTTATGTATATATAATTAAAATAAGTATGAATAAATCATTAATATCATATATTTATATATAATATAAAAATATTTTTTTCCATCATAATTCTCAACCATTATAGGTGGTAAATTAAAATGAATCGACATCGTTACGTGAGGTGAAAGTTCGCCATACACGAAATGTAATTTCATTACCCATTTGATGGAAGTGTGTGTAGGTGTAGGTCAAATAGTTTAAATTAAAAATATATATATTTAGGATAATTATTTTATTATATAATAATTTAATAACAATAAATGAATGGATTGGATAAGGAAAATATGCAAAAAATTCCTTTTTATGAAGGTTACCTCTTATTCAGCAAACTCCTTTGGTTTCCCCCAACAAACATATTGGTTTGATTTACGAACAAGGTGTGTCCTCTATATTTTTGTTTGGGAATTTTTGAGATTATTTTTTCAGGTTTTAGAGGATCCAAGGTGGATTAATTGGTGTAAATAAATGTGAAGTGTGACTGCCTTTTTATAGTGGATTGGGATTGGAATTCTTGTAAATTTTAAAACGTAACCAATATTTAGAGGTCTCCCGTATACCATTTGACACAAATAATGGTAACAATTATTAAAAAGTGATTATATGGTAAAATAATGTCCATCCAAAGGGATTTAGAAAATTTTCTTGGTCATTTTGTCTCTAAATATTAATTTTTAATCATTAAGTAACAACAATTATACATTAATCACTATAATTAATTTTAACCACATTCCCTAATATTGTATGTAAGAAAATAAATTGAACTTATTATAAATTTTAGATTTTTATTATCATAAATATGGAATAAATTTTTGTAAATTCTAATAATAAACGTAGTGAAAATTAATTTAATATTTATCTTGTAGAATGGATGTTAAAATGGGGTTTTTTAAAGTAAAAATTGCCAAACGATTTCTATATTTTTATATATGAATTGAATATCGAATATTTTCTACTTACATAAATTGATTTCACTAATATATATTTTATATTATTATACAATAAATCTAATTTATATGATTGGTTAACTATATTATTAAATTGGATAAAAAAGTTGTTCTGGACTAAAATTTTATTATTATTCAATATTCATCAAAATAATAGAGTTCTTAAAGAATACAATAAATTCAACCAATGTAAATTTTGATATTTTTATTACAGAAAATGGAGTTAATTTATTCTTATCAAAATTATAAATGTGTCAATATTAGATTTAAAATAGTTTTTCTATTAAATTGTGGTAAAACTACCTTTTAGAAATATACATATTTTTATGCGTAAAATTTTCGTTTATTATTAATTTTAGTCAATTATATATATTTGATAAATGAAAAAAAATTAATAATAATATGTAAAAAAAATAAAGTTAGTCACATTCATTCTCTATGATACAGTATCTAAGAGACAACTACCACTTAAAATAATAATATTAACAATATATTATTCTACTGTATAACTCAGTCTTCTGTGCAACACATGATTTTGGAGAAACTTATTATTATGTTTTGGATATGCTATTGGAAATAACCTTCATTTTAAGGAAAATATCCTATATAATTATTAAATAATAATTCATATGATAAATTACTATTCTATCATTATATGGGATTTTACATTTCCCCCTGGTTGAAACTATACATTGAGTCAACTTTTTAAGAAAGTTATATTTCTTCACAAGGCATGGACATCAACACCATAGTGGTAATTTCCAATGGAGAATCAGGGACTCACTGATATTTTTAGAGGATCATTGGATTTTATTGAATTTTAAATAATAATTACTTTTCCGCAAATAAAATTTTTCTATATAAATTTGAGCTCCAATCTATGCATATTATTTTGTCAAAATTCACCAAGGGGATTATCAAAAGATTCTCTAGAAGAATAATCCCACATACACCAATAATAGAAGAGTCCAACACTAGGGTATCAATGGTCACACCACTATGTGTTTTTATGGATATATCTATTTTAAAGTATCAGGGCTTCAATTAATTAGTTATAGAAAGCTTCTATGATATAATGGATGCATAAAATAAGAATAAAATAAGAATGTTTCCATTGATATGTGAATAGGAAGTGTACCTTGTATAAAATTGTTTTCTTTATCCACTACAGATGTAGTGATGACATAATAATTACATTTCCTCTTGGGATTTTTCAGCTATTGAAACTGATTTTTTCTCAAGGATTTGAGGTTTCAGTGTACTGGGATCCGTGGTTTCATTGCTCCCTATAGTTACAGAATTGATCCATGGGTGTTTCTCTCTGTTAATATATCAAATTGGCCACATTATTCAGGTCACTATAAAATTCATGAGCTTTGTGGACATCTCTCCCAAAAGTGAATCATTTCCTCACCACATTTAGAAAATTCCCATGATTCTTCTTCTCACATTTTTTAAATGGGATTGGTTGATCGTTATTTCCATTGTTTTCATTAGTTTATTTATCTTGAAACTCCATATTTCATTTCATATCCCCATAACCATGAGACCATTTTCAAAACTCCTTATATAATTTGAGAGCACACGAAACACTTCTTTATAACTACCAAATTCTTCGATAACTAGAGCCTTTCAAATGTGAGGTTTTAAATTGATATGTAATATATCAATTTTTATATCAATTTTTTATAACAAAACCTAAGGCATACCATAAAATACCTATGAATTCTTCTTCTTAGTCCATGATATATTTTCATTTATTTTTATTTAGATCAATGAATTATTTATCGAAATTTTTATGAAGAGTCATAGGGAAATACTTGTCCTGAAATATTTTCTTAATGACTTCCCACTCCATCACTTAAGTTTATTCTGTTGGTATGGTGTTATTAATCAATTACCAACATTGATCAACCTCTACAAATATAATATATATGGATAGAGTATGCTTCTCATTATTAGAATATTAGATCGCAAAAAAGAATTTCTACATTGAGTTAAGATACACTTCCATAGCCAGTGGATTAGAAGTTCCACTAAATGTCAGTGGTTGTTATTAAAGAAAATATTTTATATCTAGTTTCTCCATTTTGGATTAAGTATGAAGTTCCATATTGTTGGTGCTGTTATTCATATCCTGATAGTATTTCTTAATAATCACCTTGATATTTTGAACTCCACCTAACACGGCATTGGGGACGTTGTTTGGGAAATCACTACATTGTCCATGTCATGGTGTTTTTTCTTGGTTTATTATGGTTACAACCATTTTCTATAATGGAATAGATTTTAACAAAATATAAGTAACAAGTCATGAATAAATAATTTATTCTTTTGTGTAATTAATTATAAATAAATATCTTCTGGAATCCATATGTTTTTCAATTTTGTAAAAAAATATTCTTGGATAATTAAATATAAGTAGTCTCATACTAAGTGTTTTCAATAATTTTATCTAATTTTAATTCCCATATTAGCTAAATTGTGCTCTTATACTAACTATAATGAAATTTATTTTTCTTTCAGGACAATTAAATAATTTTAATGATGAAAAATATAAAATCCTTACCATATTAGGTCAAATAGCTTTGTATAATAGGTAAATTAGGATCATAAATTACTTTCACAGTAATAATACATAAATATTTAATGAAAAAATTCTTTTTTATATCATTAATTCTCACTTTCTCCTTAGTACACATAGATATTTGAGGATATACCTCAAGGAATGGGATGGGGTAAAATATCAGTAAGAGGATATATAAGTACATATATCAATATTAAATGGATGATCGTGATCCTCGTCATCAGAAAATAAGAATATTTGTGTCACTATATTAATTTGAGGAAAAATTAGATAAAGGAATAGGATGTTCTAATGCATAAAAATGAATCATCATGTCTTAGTGATCAAATACTACACATTCTTTTGAACAATGAATTCGTATGGTTTATGCATATCATATGATCATAATAAAAAATCATTATTGTGAACCATGATATCTTAATTTTAACACATATTCATCATTATCCAATGATATTAATCACATTACCTAATGTGTTCGAGCACAATATAATTTTGTGTGCACCTGTCACATCATAACATTTACAAAATCATGGATTCCACATATAGAACATATCAATCAATGTCATGTTGTAACCCATGAATTAAGAATGATTTTCTTAAGGATAAAATAAATAACAACTAAACATGGGGTTCATAAATTAAAAGTGAACATATATTTGGTATAAGATTCATGATTCTTGGGAGAAAATTAAATAAATAAAGAGGAGTGAAAATGTGTTTTCGAGAAAATATTTATATTGAAAAATATTTTTATGTGTAGAAAATTCATATTAGAAACAATTATAAACCATAAAATAAAAAGCTAAGTACAATGAAGTTATATTTGAGTAATATTAAATGAAAATCCACACTGAAATTTGGCATGAGAGAGAAATAACCCAAAGAAAATGAGTTGGGTTCGACAGTCCCCTTACCGTATATACGAATGGTTTATTTATCTTAATGTCCTGGATATTGAAATTATAATATTTAATTACTGAATATAGTACGTATTATATATTAATTTAATTTATTATAATATTATTATGTTAATTTATGGAAGTTTTACGAGTTATATTATTCAATTGTTTCATTCCAAGAGTGTTTGTTTTATTGGTTTTCATGATAGGTTCACTTGTATATAAGTATTGAAGTTCATGTAAAATGAGAATAATTTTCTAGGAATTGAAATTATATGTTATTAATGAATGACCATAATTTAAAATTTTCTTATATATCATTTTTTTCTTATTATATGATGATTATTCATTAGATAAAATGATAATGATAAATCTTTTGTTTTATTTTTTGGGATTTTCATCCAGCATGAAATAATTTAATTTTATAAAATATTATTTTTATAAATTATCTCTAGAACATAAAACAAGTTATAATATGAATATAAAAATCTTTTTCAACCATAATAATTGTTTTATGATCATCCTTGGATGCGATGAAGGAAAATGTTAAATCATCATCCAGGAAGGCGGTGAGTCGACACATCACAGATGATGTTTTAATTTTCAGAATAAAAAATAGGGGAAAAGAGTTTTGATGATGTGTGTTACATTAAAAAAAATAAAATTTCAATATATATATAATACAATAGTTACCATGACACTTTGGTGTATTTAGGTGAGTATTTGATAAGAAAACGAAAGGGAAATGAATGAGAAGGGTTGGGGATTTTACCTCTAGAATGTTTTCTCCTTGAGAACCTTATTAAGGAACATGGGTTTATTATTTGTTAAGAAAGCAGGATCATTTGTGTGGTTAAGATTATTCATAATATAATTGGGAAAAATTTATACAATATACATGTTTTTTAAGGTAGGAGGAGAAGAGGTGGTTAGGTTGGTATTTATAAGGGCGGAGAGGTGTATTTTTTTTATTATCTTCATAATTTAATAGTTCTCACTCAATACTATAAATAGTGTTGACCATTATCGCTAAATATATTTAATAATGAAGGAGGTTTGTTGATTAGAGTTATTATGTAATCAATATATTATAAATGTCTCACAAAAATCATGTATTTTTTAAATATCGTAAATTTTTTTATTTCACTATTGCAAAAAATTCAACCATTTTAGAAAAATATCAAATATTTACGCAGAACATTTTTTTATGTGTAAAATTTCAAAATATACTCTATTTTACTAATTTATTTTTATAAATATGAGAAAGATAATTTTTAAATAAAATCATCATTTATTTCAAAAATCCTAATTTAAATATTATATCGAATTTTATGACAATTAAACAAATTAATTAATGACTCATGAAATTATTGTATAATTAGAGTAAAAATAATATAAATATATGAATATATTATATGAATATATATTTTATTCTAAATAAATGTTTTAAATATAATTTTTTTAAAAAATATTTTCCATTAACAAAAATTTTAAAAATTAATTTATCATCTCTAAAATAGTTATTTATATATACATTGATATAATTATTTAGTAATTTAATTTATAAGATGAATAAATTATATTTATAATTAAATAGGAGAGGTTAATATTCTATTTTCTGGATTACTATTCTTAATCGTCATGTTACTATTCCAACGGTCAGGTTACCATTCTACGAGTATAGGTTCCATAATATCTAAAAATATCACTTACATCTTTCTTAATTTATGAGATTGCAATAGCTGTACCCAAAATGGTAGTGGACTGCTAATAAGGGTGAAGAAACCATATAAATCCTATTAGGTCTATGCATGTTATTTAACTCTCAACTTTTTATAACCACATTGTTACAATAAAAATCATTATAAAATATATATGGACATGAATCATTTTTTCATAAATTGGGATTTTTTATCTTCAGTCGCCAGTGATTCAACACCCATCATAGTGGTGTTTTACTCTCCCATAGGTCTATCTCTAAATTAATAACATAAGATCCGTAAGAATTACATTATGATGATATAATAAAATATATGTTTTTTTCTAAATATTGAACACATATAGAATTATATTGAGGATATTTTATAAAATATGAAATGTATAAATTGTCACTACTTTGAAATTGAATACCTAACACAATTATTTCATGATCCATTTATTTAGTAAGTTACTGATATATTTATTTAAAATATTGAATAATATATTTAAAAACTATTTTTATTTATCCAAAATGTAGAATATAATAATGTTAGAGTTTTATATTTAGATGGGGAAAAGTATAATAATGAAAAAAATGAACCTAGCACATATAATCAATAATATATCCTTTATGGGATGTATATTCACTCATGTTGAATAGAAGAATAATTATCTATATATTATTCAACATCATCTAGTTGATATTTTTAAAAAATGATAGTGGTTAACAAATATAACCTTGAATATATGGACCAATATATGTATATTTTTTAATTTGTGTAGTTAAAATATATGGTGGTTCCAATTAATGTAATTGGACACTCCTTTTAAGTAGGGATTGTTTTGGAGATTGGATTGAAAAAAAATATACATATAGTGTATCTTAATTGGAAGAACCATATAATTTTCTATATTTTCTACTATTTCATTACATTATATGTTCTTTTTTATAAATTAATTAAATTTTGATGTTCTTATTAATGGAATTAAGATAGATTGTGACATATTTTATAGGCCATCCAACATGAATCACCATCTTTATGTATGTTTTTACTTATTAATTTAATATTATCTATTTATAATTGAAGTGATCATATACAATTTAAATATATATGTATGGAATAAATACCCTTTGTGGGGGGGATCAGTCTGTTCCTAATTCACTTATTTATATTATTTTCTATTTTTAATATTATCAAAAAATTGTTCAAAAAATTTGAAAAACATTATCTTGAATGATACCATTATATGTGTGTATATCTTATCATTGATGATGAAATGTTCAATTGTTTTGTCATAAATGAAAAATATTGTTTATATGATTTTTTCAGATTTTAATTCAATAAAAATTATGGATATTAATAAATTATTTTAATTAATATCATATTGTATTAACTAATATTGAAACACAAATTCTTAAAAATAGTTATGATTCCCTTGATATTATATTTTCATTACATTCTTTTAATAAATATGTATGATAATGAATGCAAAATCCTTTATTATTTCATTTTTAGATATATATTAGATTAATATTAATAAATATGATTAAAGAATTTGTTATATATAATATCATATTAATCCATTTAGAGTACCCGTTTCATTTTAAAGCAACCTATAATCCACTTCAAACCATTTATTATCCATTTTTTAAGGTACATTAAAATCCAATATTCCTTTTATATCCATATATCACAACATTATATAATTAACATTCGAAAAACATGGTGGAGGGAATATAAATTAATTTATTTAGATTTGTCACAATTTTAATTAGTGATTTTATAAAGAGTGATAACTTTTTACAGATAGAGAGGGCACAAGTCATCTATTACGGTAATTATTTTTCCCTCTATCCATTTGATGAAAAAATGTGCATTTGAAAAATATATATGACTATAATAAAAAGATAATAAATAATGGAGTACTTTTTATGAATAATTTCTTATTTTTAATACATTGACTTCAATTTTGATCAATTAAGAAAAATTAGAAATGATAAGACTTATAAGTTCAATTTCAGTGGGACATTAGCTATAATTTTTAATTGAATTAAAATATATATCATGCAACATACCAAATATCTAACCCCCTATGTTGAATCCTTTTAATAAATTATGTTACCCATCATCCATTATCCCAAGAAAAAAACAAATCGAATTCATTCATAATAAATGAATATTGTTCTCTAATAATATAAATTTAGTTGCATGAAAATACAATGACTAAAATATATTAAATTAAAAAATTCTCATTAATAAAAATATATAATCCTTAAGTGATGTTGGAAATTTTCATTTCGGTATATCGTAAGTGTACAAGAATAAAAAAATTGAAGACATTTGTATATAAGGATAATGGTTATGAACTAATCTGTATAGAATGTATGATAATTATCATTATTTAATAGTTAGTAAAAATATATCATTATGTCTTTTATATTTAAACAAATAAATTTATTTATTTTCATTTTAATTCAATAATGGAGTTATCTATAGACTAAAAATATTATGTGTGGATGAATTAATAGAGCTCACTATTTTCCCATTTTATTGTGTAGTTATTTATAATACATTCTCATTAAATATTACTATTTAATAGAATTTCTAACATTACTTGATAATCAACTATTTTCATATATAATTACATATTTTTCTAATATTTTATTTTACATTAAATAATATTATTTTATACTTTTATTTACATTTATAAACTATAATTTTTTTCATTTTGATAGTTTAGGTGATGCATAGGATAATTGAAGACATCAACTAATTGAAAATTAACATGGTTTAAGAAGTTATGCATTTTCCACAAGAATACATAAGGGTGAAAATTTTTGGTTGAAAGTAGTTTACAAAGAACTAAGGAATATAATAAATACAATACAAGGAATATTCCACATTAAACGTAACTAGTGTAACACCCCAAGATTTTAAAAAAAAATATTCTTTTTAATTTCAATAATGTCTTGTGGTATATGCTACACAAAAAGGAGCTTTCACAACACGCATCTCTGACTTGGCTTGAATTACACGCAATCGCGACCTTCCACGATAGCGTGTGTTGTACGCAGTACCGAGTTTCGCTAAACAACGATATGTTATAGAAACTAGCCGTTATGAATAGTAATATCCACTTTTTGAAATTTTATTAATTTTATCTTTCAAAATGGACTTCATTTTTGGATTTGTAATATCGAAATTATCTTAGGGTGAAATTTTGGTACTTTTCAGATAACTTTCATATTTTGATGAATAGTGAAAATTCCGAAATTTTAATTAAAAACAACTTTTTCAATCTAAATAATTAATAGTGATAAATTATTAATTTGAGTGGTTTTAAAATATATTTAGAATATATTTTTACAATTTAATACAATTTTGGTCATTTGATGTAATTTCACATTTAAACCAGACATAAACAAGTGTCAATCTTTTGATAGTTATTATCTCTTAAAAACACGCAATTTTGTTTGACGACGGGAATTAATTTTTTAAAATTAATTAATGCAACTGATATGTTTTGAATTTGGTAAAATGGACATCATTTTTGAATTCATAATATCAAATATAGCTTTGGCCTAATTTTTGGTATTTTTCTGGAAACTTTCATTTTTTTGATGAATAGTGAAACCACTAAGTGGTAGCTAAAAAAACTTAATTTTTCATAAAACATAATTTTACCGCTTCTATGAGTGAAATTTCAAAAATCCGAGAGACACGGTTGATTTCAGTAAGTAAAATGTGGTTCAATGATATGAAAATAATTTTTGGTGAATAGTAACTTTTTACTTTTTTTACCACGGTTAAAAGTATATAGGGTAATTAAGGGTAAAAATGTTATTATTATTACCCTAAAACATGTCCTAATTCTGTTGAATAAGTGTAATTCGACCAAAAACAACCTTAGGAATAAAATATGACCATTTAGGCCCACTTGGATTAGAATATGACATTTATTATTAATTTATTTAAAGAAGGGTTAAAATAGTCAAAGTTTAATAAGTATATCATTTTTAATATAGGGTTATACATAATATAAATTAGACTATAAAGATTAATTAGAAAGCTAAAAAGATTTCCTACATAATGTTATTTTATTTGTAATTTTAAGACATTAAATAATTTAATTTATTTATGACACAAAGATGATGCAGTAATTATCTTATTAATGAAATATTGACATAATTGATGTTATACATACCAAAATAAATGTAATTTGAGACTTTTTATGAATTACAATAATTTTTTAGGTTAATATGACATGTTAGTATTGATTTAATTAACTTTCGTAGAACTAATCATTCTGTTATAAATTTCACAAAAATCAATTACTAAATAGTGTCAAAATTGACATAAAATAGTTTTTAAAACAAATATGATATTATTAATTGTTATTTTATTACTAAATATCTATGGTTCGGCCAAATGACTTAGATAAGGTTATATATATTAATCATAAACAACTTGGGGTTCGTTTGGATTCTTATAGTAAGTTTATTAACCTTATAGTGTAAGAACACAAAAAGACACAATAAAAGTAAAATTATCCAACTTAATGTTAAATCTAAATGATAAGGTTAAAATAGGAACCTAAACTTGTCTAAATTCTATTGGATGAGATGATTTTGACCCATACCCACCTTATCTTAGAAATAAATCAATTTGGAGCTATTTAAAACCGAATTTGGCTTTATAATAAAATAATATTTTTTGTTATTCCAAAGGTGCCCCTCTCCTCCCTTATAAAAGGGCACCTCCTTCCTCTCTTCCTCACATCACATTGAGCCTTCCAGATCGGCCAAACCCTGCCAAATTCTCTTCTCCACTTCCCTAGAAACATCCCAGAGGTCCTGGTCTTCTTCAAAGACCAATTTTAGTGCCCTAAGAGGAGGACTCAAAGAGGCACTTCAAAGAAAAGGTAATGTCCGTTACCGATTCTTCCAACTTTATTTATTATTACACTTCTTCTTCTTAGGTTGCTTCATTATGAAGTAATAACATTAGTATCACTCATATACTTATATGTTATTATAATTATGAAACAACCCTATTTCACCATCTATCCATCCTACGGAAAACGAAATCACCACGCGTGCGTACGTACGGAATACCGTCTCCACGCCGTGGTGTAATCTATTTTCCACCACCACCATACTTGGATGGGTATAATGGTGTACATAATAACTATATATGATTATTGTAAAGTGATATTTATTCTGAAATAGTATACATACACTCCAATACAATTCCTAGATCATGAGAACGATATCATCGCTCGTGCGTACGTACGGACTACCGTCTCCACGATGCGACGAGATTCATTCTCCACGTTAACCATTCATGAATGATTATAAAGTATATATAATAGGTAATCATGAAATATATGACATAATAATGATACTGGATTTATTTTTATATATATGTATGTCATCTACTTAATTCCATTCATCTCAATAAGGAAACGAAAACAGCGTTCATGCGTATATACGGCCTACCGTCTCCATGAACGGTGTATTTCTTTACATTTATTAATCTATTATATATATGTATATTATAAATATATATTATATATAAATAATGTTTTATATTCTGGAATTATGTAATCACTATCTAAGTAATCATATGAATAATTACAAGTCAAAACACGGACGACAAATGAAACGATTTTACCCAAAATGCTCTTTAACATGGAATTTACAAAAGAATGGGTAATATAAAGTCATAAGTGAACCATATAAGATATCATTACAGTGAGTATGATTATGGAATAAGTCAATAACATTATTTAAATCATTATACAGGAGGTTCGGACACTTACGAAGAAAATCGGACCTAAGGTAAGGGAAATATCACAATCTCATTTTTATCCGATATTTTTTATACTTTGAAATTTACTGGGGTGTATTTTATCATCCAAATCCATGTTTCCTCAATATGTAATATTATTACCATCCACCTACAATTTTTTAAATCCAATTTTAACCTTTGGTGTGTTTTTTGTCGTTTTTCGTACGAGGTGATTTTTGACTTATCCAACAAAAGTACGAGAAGAATGTTTTTTTAACTTATACGGCATGAATGGATTTTTAAGACAATATTTCCAAGAATCTTCCTTTACAAGTTTTCAAGTTTATTTTTAATCAAATTATTTGAGTTTAAAATTGTATGACATGTTAAGAAAGGAAAAAAAAAATTGAAGTAGAAAGGATATTTTCCTCAAGAATGGAGTTCAAGAGTTTTATCAAAATTATTTTCCATTTAAGATAATATAGGGTTATGTTTCTATCCCTATTATTACATGGATTTGATTATGTTGTGATGAAAATATTTTTATGAATTCTTTTATCTTATATGAATTTTTTTATGATGTCATGATGTTTAAGAATCCCATTTTTATTACATGGGTTATGCAATGATGTATGATTTATGATTTTGTGGCACACATAAGTATGGTATCATTATGAGATGGGTGGGACCTATATCTCCCTCCAATGAATTGGGTAAAGATTTATATCTCATGAGATAGACATGGCTGGAATGGAAAGTTAAACCGGTTCAGTAATACAGGACTGGAATGAGGAGTGAACTCGATTCAGAAAGGGACTTTGTCCACTAAGATGCTCCTGTAAGCAATGCCTTGGCTAATATGGAAATCATATCATGTGCTTAATGGTTGCCACAAATACATGTTTTATTCCCATGCTATTTTATCATTCTTAATGTTTCTTTATGATCTATGCCTTACGTACTTCCATGTTTTATGTCATTGCTCAAAATTTTGCTGTTTAAATATTAGGTTCATGTTTTTAAGTTCAAATGTATATGGTTTGTTTTATTTTCTCCATGCATACCCTTACTGAGCATTTGAGCTCACCCTTTTTATGTTTTCTTTTCCACCAGGATTAAAATAATGGTTTTAGGTAAGGAAACAAAAAGGGGAGAATCGTTATGGGAGATGTTGAAGATCTTTCAACATGATTAGAAGTTTATATTCCAAGTTTCCAAATACACTAAACTATTATAGTCCTTGTGTGTGTGTTTTTGTTATGTACTAAGTATTCTGAAAAAGTAATGTATTGTCCATGTACGTCAAGCTTCGGGTCTCTACAACTAGCAATAAAGAAAATAAGTTTCCCCATAGAAAATAATGGAATACCAATTCCTAGGATTCAATCATCTACTATGATATCGAGATACATTTCTTATGAAATAATCATCATTTATGATTCAAAGAAAATGAGAATCATTAGTATAAAAACTAAAGGATATTATGGAATATCCTTTAAAAGATATGGTCTATCATTTGATAAGTCATCCACTTAATTTATTATATGAATATATTTTTAGCTAGACACAATGATTTATTTTTTTAAATAGTTATAAGATAGGATATAACATAATATGATATGAAATTTGACAATATATCATGATAATTTCAGTGGAAAAAATAATTTAAACATAAATCTCCTCACTTTTTACCCTAGATATTAGTGATTAAATTTCAGTGAACATTGTTAATTTTTATATGTCTCCAATTATGAAAATCCCAACAAACCAAAGAAACGTTAATAATCAATTAAAATCTTGTAAAATCACTTTGATGAGGGAATTAAATAGTACTACATCACATATTTGTAGTGTGTTTTATAAAATATCTTATTAAAATATTAAACACATAAATATTGTCCAAAAATAGTCAATAATAACCAGTGAAATCCATATTTATATTATATGACTATCTTAAAATGTTGGGGAAGTCTTGTGCGAATGACCATGCATGGTTTTTAAATTTGAAAGAAATACACATGAGATACATGTATAGGGAAATACAGAAAATTATATGTCATGTATGAAATATTTAACTATGTTGAGATGTATTCTGAAAAAACCAAACCATTGGTCCCCTTGGGTGAAGTGGTAGGTTGAATGGATTGTCAATGAAGGAATCCAATCTGCCAAACAATGGTATCTAATCTATCGTGGAAGCCTAAGAGATTCTTTTTCCACATGATGTAATCAGAATTACTATAATCATTGTTTGACTGATCTTGATAATGGTAGATGATCTAAACAAGATATTTATGTTGTAAATGAAAAAAAGAATCACTAGATATGTATGTTTCATATTAAATATATTTTGACTGGTAGTTTTATTTCACATATTTTTTATAACTATGTTATCCCTTTGAATATTTTATATTAATTACCATCAAGATCTAATACATTATTGTTCGTTCATGGGGGAACAACTAGGTTTTTGTTCTTTATTTTCATACATTAATACAACATTTTTTATTATTTTAATTACTTTCTCTATCTTCTTATTTTGAATGACTTGAATTTGGGTTTAGTGATAATCACTTATTCATTGTTTTCAGACACTATATTTTCTAATAATAAAATGTAAGCCTTCAAATCTTCCATTTCCATTACCATCTTTTATATGATGATGTTAAGTGAACATGGAATGAGTAGTGTGTGATTTTATCCATGTTTTGTGGGGTGTAACACTAGGTAAATTGTTTATCATGGAATATATTACTCAATATATGATGTTTGAGGTACTAAACATCTAACATAATATTCAACTAAACATTATATGAATGATTTGGGTATTAATTATATTTTAAATGGGTTGTTATAAAGGTTTTCACAATAAAGAATCATAATGTAAAAATTCATGCAAGAAATATAGTGTGACACGACAACATGAATGGTTTCGACTGTAGCCAACAAGGGTGGATAAATCTATAGTAATACTATGAAAATTATGGATAGAATCTAGGAAATTACTCAAGAATTAGAATTACATAAAAAACAATTTTAGTTTCTTTTATTTAAATTAATTTTAATCAAATGTGAATCCTTTTAGTACCCATTTTCATGAAAATCTAAAAAACAAGATAGAAATAGAAATTGAGAATTTCTCAAGACTCTTTGGGAGATAACTTGTTTTTTACTATATTTCATTACTTTAGTAATTTTCATATATTATTATGACACACCATGTTAGTTCCAAAAATCGATCATTAATTCAGCCTCTTGAATAATAATTTAATCCATTGATGAATAGAATCTATAAATCCTCCATGCCAATATTCTAAATAGTAATAAGTCAAAGAAATTAAAAAATATATGTTTGATTAAATTAATTATTTTTCATACGTTTCTAATATACTATCAAACATTGGAAAATAAAATAGAATATTTTTTATTTAGTAAATATCATATTATACACACCATAAATAATTTATTATTTTATATATTCAATAATTTTTTTATTTTGGATTTTAAGTGATTTGATATGAAACTAAAAACATTTTTTTATATTTTTTACGTCAATTGATATATATAAAAAATATAAATATAAGGATTTGAGGATTTTTCCTATTCAATGGATAATATTTAATCTTTTTAGTTAGTTTCCCATCATTACCATCATAAAATGTATTGATGGATTGAAGGTGATCATGTGTAACTAATGAATGCACATATAGATGTTGCTAATACAATTATAGTGAACATGGTTATGTAATTGGATTGGGTAAATTCTCTTCATTTTTTAAAGAAGGTGGTACCTTATTTAATAACCAATGTAGAAATTAATTTATAATGAAAATTAGGTTACATGATTTGGAAAGACAAAATATTTTTAGAATATTTATCATAAATAGGAAGTAAATCAACAAGAAGGTCATACAGCCAGGTTGTGTCATGGTTAACTTCCTAATTGTCAAAATCGTCCAAAACTAGGTTCACTTCACGATTGGTATGAGTGACAATTAAGATAATCTACAAAAGAAAAAGGAGGAAGTTCATTCAATGGGGTATAAGTGGCCAGACAAGATACACCCCACCATTCCAAATAGTCTAGACAATAGTGGTCGAATCATATTCAATCCAAATATTATTCCAACCCTATTTCTTAGTGAACAAAATACAATCACTATAATATTATAAGATTTTCAATATGTTTTTTATATAATAAAGTTATAATTTTAATAATTTAAACATATAATTTTATTTGACACACATCTAGTAGTATGTAATGATTGAGTTCCTCTACTTACTATTGAAATTCAAAAAGAAGAGTCTCATCATCTTCCAATATTAATGATGAATATAAATATGTAAAATAAATAATTAAAATATAATGGTATATAAGTTTCATTATTATTTACAATCATAATAATTGGACTTATGATCTTATGACATAATGTGAATATAAAAAATTATCATCATATAACCAGAGAATACTTATAAAAACATAATCAACAACTATATTTCAAGAAAAATAAAAATGGATTATTTTTAAAATAATTTTTTTATGTGATAAATAATATAAAAATGTTCTTATTAAAATTTACGCAATACGATCCATATAAACTAGAAAACTAAACAAATATAAAAAAACCACTCATTTAAAATAAAATTACTTATGTAAAAAAATTACTCAAAAAAATATTTTTTGAGAACACTGTAAATAAAATATATAATAAAATCACAATTGTGAACCCATAGAATCAAATTATAATTACAGTGAGGCATTCACTAAAACATATTTGTATGGTTGAAATTATTTTTGATAAAATGATTGTGAATTTAAGAACTATGAATACATTAGTTGATATGTTCTTATCCAGAAATTTATATTGTATCATATCTCTCATGCTTCTATGAAAATATAAATATGAATTTTATTTTAAAAATAATAATTTATCTTATTTTAACTCATTATAATCTCTTTATATTCTGAATGGTGTAAAAATAAAAATTGAGTCACGAATTTAAATTTTAATACATGAAGTTATCAAATTTATTAAATGATATTAATTTTAATTAGTAATTCTATATTAATTCCAATGTATAGAAATAATAGTAGAATAAAATTTGATGTCGTGGAAATTATCCAGATTTCAAAGTGTTAACAATTGTAATCTTGATAATGTGAAAAAATATAATTGAATTAAAATAATATAACATGTGATAGATATCCATACAATCAAAAAATATTCACAAAAGTATGTTATCAGGAAATAACTACTCTACCTCACTTCCTCCATGAATGATTGAAAAATATTTATCCAATAAATTATATATTTAAATAAAAAATTTCATATTTCATCATGATTTTGAACATTAAATTCGTATAATTAAAAATTAGTTTTAAACTATAGTAATTATTCAATTTAAAAGTTATTATTCAGAATTATAATAAATCCTTGGTGAGATGGTTAGGAATATAGTATTCATAGTTAGTGAGGGAGTAATTAATAATTTCATGTATGGTTTTAGGGAGGGAAAAGATTCATGTTTCTATTCACTCATATATCATCTATAATGTCTCATATTTACAAATATAATATAATTTTAATGAATGGATTATGTTATAAATATATTTTAAAACCCCATGATCTTTCAGAGTATACCACATACCATTTTCATTTTAAAATAAAAAATTTACATGGGGAAAATATAAATTTATAGAAGAACCTGATGTGATAACATTGTTATGTTATAAAATGGTAGTCCCGATTAATAGATGTTTGACCATCCTGACAATTTCAGGAAATGTATGGATCTCTAATTGATTAATGTAATATTGAAAATATATTTGGAATTAATCACCATATGAATAAAATAATATAGACACCAAAGAACCAATAGTACATTTTATGAAGTATGTGTATTAAAGGAATTATTTAATACTTATTGATTAGTTAATTTGTTTTCAACCAAATGTTTAAAACGATAAATATAGAAAAAGGTTATTTCAAGATATCGACATCTAAGTAATTATAATATACATATTATTCATTTTCATGTATTGTTGATGAGTCATTAAAACATGGGTATAAGTCATAATACATCTATATATCACTCAAATATAGAAAATGTTTTAAAATTCAAATATATAAAAGCTATGTTTAAAGAATTATAGATTTTGAAGAAGAGAAATAAATGATATAACACTAAAAACGTATTTTTTAAGATAAACCTAAGGAAATAAATGTTCATTCATTGATAAAAATTTATGGAACTTCAAGATGTAATTTCATTAATACTGAGTAATATCTTAAGTTGAAAGATGGATTTATTTTCTATGAAAAATATTAAAAGAGTTAGGATTCTCTTGGAGATATTATTAAATGTTATTAATCATAATAAAATATCAATGTGTGTGTTATTCAAGCTGTTTTTCTAGAAAAAATATTCATTGGAATGTGAAGGGGGATTAAATAGGGTTTCATAAATAATTAAGGCCTTATTGAGTCGATTATTGGGTAATTCCATATTGTTTTGAATTTCACAAAAAAATTCCCTTAAAGTTGTTATTTTTGAGATTAATCAATATTATGATAAAGATAATGTCATTAATCAAATAATAGGATAATAAATTTTTCATCTTAGAACAAAATATTCCTGTTGCAAATATATTTTTGTTGGGAATCTAGGAATGAAAAATTAAATAAGTAAACTATTAGTTTTTTCTATTGAAAATTTTAAAACTTCATGTGTTTTTTATGAAAATACTATTTTTAGGAGACCAACATATAAGAGAATTTTGGTAACTCAATATGGAGATATAATCCATGATATAAATGTTTTTTAGAATAAAATATATATTCATAGGGAACCGAGAAGTGTTTATTTTATTTCAATATTTTTATAGCGGCCTAAATAAAATATATATATTAAATTTTATTGTGATGATATTAATGGGTAAAATATAATTATACTTTCTAGAGTGATATGGATATTAGAAATATTGCTTAAAATTGGAAGTGAGATATGAATAATATATCATATTTTTGGATAGCTAGTAGTTTGGGGGACTGAGTTATTAAAAAGGAGAGGAAGTGGTAGATCATGAGATGTGGTGGTGTGTAAAATGATTAACCTTTTACATAAGCTTATAATGTTATGTATACTCGATGAAAAATAAGTAGACCTTAAAATGGTTTGTATGAAGATTGTATAATTAGTCCATATTTCATATTTATTTACTCATATTATAGAATATCATAACTATGATTCTTGAAGAAGTTTCTGGGAGTTCTTTATAGTTTTGTGTCAACTGGATTGAAGAAGATGATTAGTCGTTAGTTATTAAAGAAACAAGTATCTATTAGTGATAACTATCATATTGGGGTGCATTTTCATTATTAAAATCATGAGATAATAGAACCTATGTGAGTTAGTGTAGTTTTTTAAATCATGATTCATATGATGATACATAACCCAAACAATTGTAAAATAGAAAAATATTTAAATGAATATTTCTAAGATCAGGATAAGAACTGGTTGTGTTAATGAGTATATTCTCCCAATAACTCTAAAGTGAGTCAAAAGATGTGAGTATCATAATAAAATTTATTTCCTAAATTTGTTATTAATGTTTGAGTAGAAATATTCAGATGATATTATTATATATATACAAAGAAAAATGTTAATTTAGAAATAAAAAAATTATAAACATTCCCCACACTAATTTTTACCCCTGTTGATATATCCATTAAATCGACATGGATTTAAAATTGGAATTTGTGTTGAATCGTACATGTATTTGATTATTTTTTTAGGAATATAGATAATATAAAAAAAATTATCAACAACACATAGTAAAAATTTTAAAGAATTAATTTCTATTGTTGTAAATATAAAGTTATGACATAGGTTTTTTATTTGGGTCATTATGTTCTTGATTTAGATGTAGTTGTACTTCAACCAATTCAAATAGGTGAAAGTAATTATTTTAATAATAAAATAAATTTTAATGTTATTCATATGTTGAGGAATTTAATTCTTATACCAATTTTTAAAAAAAAATAGAAACAAGATTGTTCTTAAACTACTAATGTTGTGTGAGAGAAACAAGAAAATTATTTTCAATTAAATATCAAATATAAATAGTCAAAAACTAAACTTTTGAGATGTTGGTTTCATGGTATAATTTTAATTGATAAATAATATTTAGATTTAATGTTCACTAGAATAAAAGTGAAAGTTTACAACATAAGTGGTTATATTCTAATCACATTTTCTAAACTCGTACTCAACGGTCTTCTTCTTCTGATATTTTATTGAAATATGCCCAATAACATGAAACAAAAAAAATTTCCAAGATAGCGACCCTTAATATTTTAATTTTATTTTCCTATATATTTTTACATAATCTAAAACACCCTTTTTTAGTAATCATATCTATCTTCAACTTTTCTAGAATAAATAGATTCATCAAGTACTTCTTTCTTCCACATGAGCTTCATAATAGCTTCAAATTAATTATCATATTTATCAATAATTTTAAATAAAACAGTGTTGTAATTTAATAATTAATGAGGATATTTAGTAACAAATCAAATGAAATATAGTAAATATCTTCTATAGAATAACTTTTTTTTGAGAAAATTCAATTTGTAGGTTCCTTATAAATTTATTCACAATTATATCTTCATCTATTTTTACACAAAAAATACTATATGTGGAAAAGGATTATATTTAGTTAAATAATGTGTGTAAATAAAGAAATGTTTACATGGAATAAAATAATATCATAATAAGTCTATTTTTATATTTTTTGTGAATGAGAAAATCATCAAAGACATTGAATCATACCCGATTTTAAAACAATATATCTAAAAACTAGAATCTGGACTACTTAATCATTAATTAATGTTCAAATGGTTTAAAAAATACATTAAAAATATAAAAAATTACGATTTTGATCCACTATACAAGATTATAATTGTATCATGTCTAATCAGATTAAGACAATACTTATAATAATAATAGAAAAATTATATATAGTATGACTAGTACTTTACCTGAAAAATAAAATTTTTGACATATAGTATCATGAATTGGAAAAGATAATAAATACTATACATATAATTAAGAGAGACGAATATAAGAAAACTCTACCTAATTTATAAATAATATATATTGGGGAAGATCTAGATAATAAATTGATTAATTTTTAATCATATTTTCTTGATCGAACAACATATATAAAAGATGATTTAGATTCTTTGATGAATTTGATATCATGAAATATTTAGCTACAAAACCTACACATGAAAATGCAACATGTATATATATTATAATGAAATGATGATCATCTCTTAGGTGAAGATGAATGAATCTATAAAGAAGAAGGAGGTGGTTTATTGATATATATCAAGCATATATACCGAAATAGGTTTAAATGTTCAAATGAATTTTTAGGAACATGTGAGAAATAATTTAAATATGTTTAAAAGGGTATGAACAATTTCACGATAATTTTCTCTAATATATAAATTTGGAAAATATAAAAATAATACTCATGAAGATAATAAATTCATAGTGGATATAGAATTGAAGGCATGAAAGTGATGAAAAAAGGGACAATTGATAGTGGTTTCTACTTACACATAACTGGATAGACCATGAACATGAAAAATATGGATGATCATGAATGAGTAGGATTAAATTAGTAAATGATATATCCTTTTGAATAATAGGTGATAGAACTATTGATATTGAGAAAAATATACACAAATAAAAAAAATTCTAAATTTTTGAATGTCAAAAAATAATTTTCATGTGTTAAACAATTATTCGATGTAAAAATGATGTAATTTTTAAAATACCTTGTGTATCCTAATAATTTAAAAACATATATATAGTTATTATAACAAGTGAATGACCACGTGGGAACTTATTAAAAATCGATGATTAATAAAAATCATGTTACATGAGTGGGAGAGATGAAAGAATATTATGTTCTAGGGGACATTCCAATTTATACCATAGGAGTACGAGTACGATTTCTAAAAATGATGTGTTGAGAGGAAATTTGAATCATATAAGTGGAAGCGATTTTCTTTTTGAAATATTAAAGTGGGGGAATATTCTTAAAGGGCCACAAGGGGAACATAAAATTTTCTCCACTAGAATATGGGAACCCATATATTCAAATTTTCGTGGTCCAATGAGAAACAATTCAACTAAGAGAGGCCTCTATTTCATTTCATTCAATTATAACTACACCAAGATACCCATTTCCCTTTCTATGAGGAATTAATCAATCAATATTTAACTGATTAAAATAAATATAAAACAAAATGAAAAGGAGCATGTTATTGACATAATAAAGGTAAGATTTGATAATAGAATGTGGAAGACATGAAAATGATTTTTAGATATATGTCAGAATTTATATAATAAAACAAAACATTTGAATACCATAAACCCCATACTAAATTGTGAAGTTGAATGTCATAATATTATCATTTTATAGTTGAAAATAACCATGTTAGATGAATGCTAGATGTAAATGTTCTCTTGGAATGATGTTTTTTACAGTATATTTCACATCCTAGAGATGTGATTTTTAAGGCATGAGACATGCATGAAACTAAATTAGATGTGTTATAAAATAAAACCAATTTTCATATTCGATGAATTTATTGTAAGAACATGTTACATGAATATTAAGATAAAAATATAGGAATATATGAATAAAACATATATGGGATATTCATCGGCTATCATTTTAATAGTATTGTATAAAAAATATGCATATTATTCTAGAAAAAAATACATTATAATTATAAAATTAAAATATAATAAAAATGTATCACTAATAGATGTGTTTATTGATCTTAGATATGATATTATTATAGAATGAAACTCATGAATTCTTAAAACAATGATTAATAATAATGCTGAAGATGATCATGTTGTGGTTGATTTTGATTCAAATGAAAGAAATAATGATGAATTTAATGAAACATTGTGGTATATGATTTAAGGAATGAATATTCATGTTGATTTAAAAAATATTATTGATTTATAAGATGAACCTATCTAAACATGTATAATGTTAAATCATGTTAACTAAGATACCCTTTCGTTTAAAGTTGAATCTCATATTTTTTTTAAGGCAATTTAGTATGAATAAGGGATTATTTCTATGAATAAGGAAATTCATTTGAATAATATGAACCACACATAGGATATACATCATATAGTAGGAAAAATAATCATAATTAACATTATTTGGATTTCTAGAATTTAACATAATGAGAATGGTGACATCCAATGGAACAACGGGAATTTAGATTTAATGGGGTATTATTAGATGGAAGGGGATGAATTTGGAGAAACCTTTTCACCAGTGGCTAGAAATTTAACATTAATAATATTATAGCTAGTAGTAATTAGAATGAATTATGGAATTAATCAAACATATGGGTAATATGCCTCCAAAAAGTGGAGATCGAGAAGATGCTTTTTACTAAACAACCTAATGGTTTTAATTTACATAAATATTGATGGATTATTTGTGTGAATAAAAACACATTATTTTTATCAAATAAAAACCCAAGACCATATTTTTAAATCACCTATAAATTATTAAGATGAATGGATTTTTCCAAATGTAATTTTGATAGTAATCTCTATGTGATGAATATGCCCACATGTACACTTATTATCATTTTATGTTTTGATAATGTTATTTTATATTTCTTAAAGACAATAATTTTCAATAAGTTTTTGGGAAAATGATGAAAAATTTTGGTATGTATTTACTGGGTGAAAATTCAAAATTTTATGACTACTAATAACACAAGCTGATAATGTTATTTTTCTTATCTATATTAAAATTCTATAGGGAATTTTTTAAGAAGATTATAACAGGGAATTTAAAAGGGATTTTAATTACTTTAGTTGTCTCCTATTTAATAATCCATAATAACTCTAGAAACATTGTTAATCAACTATAATTTGGAAAAATAATTATCATACTTCACCAGTTAATAGATTTTAGACCTAAAATAGTATTTTTGATGAAACTATGTTATATATTACCATGTCATCTAAATTAATTTTACGTGTTTCCAAAAAATATAATAATGATATTTATGAAGATTAATTTCAATTTTTTAATATAGTACAACATTGATATATATTTGAATTTAGAGGGATTTACTAATGCAGAATGGGCTAGATATTATATCCATATGGATTCTAATTAGATATATATTTCATTATTAGTTAATGTTGTGTGGAATGTAATAAAAATTATGAAATTATCAATGAAATTATGAATTAATTAATATGATTACATAGAATCCAAACATTCATATATATAGATGATATGGATTTATGTAAAACTATAAGACTTAAGAGTTGTGGTTACGAACCCGTTGTGCATTATATGTGACAATCAATGTTCTATAGTTATTTTTATGAATTAATTGTCTACATTTTTTATAAATTAAGATAGATAATAAATTTCATTTTATTAAATTGAATGTGGTATATGATTATGTGATTCTAGTTTTTTTTGGAAAAAGGTGAACAATTGAAGATATTTTTACCACAACATTTCAAATGGATAGGTTCCTTGACCAAAGGGTGAAACATTATATTTATCCTTTTACACTAACTTAAATATTTGTGGATAAACCCCCTTCCCCCATAATACATTTGGTTATTTTTTTAATGGGCATAAAAAAGTGTGGGAAAACACATTTCAATATTTGATTTAAACGGGTCTAAATATTTTCAATGGGGGTGTTAATTATTTTTATCTAGAGCTATGATAATTTCATAATGGTTAAAAAAATAATGTCTTAAGGATTATTAAATAATATATGAATAACATAGGCTAAGAATAATTCAGAGAGTGTGATATAATTCTCTATAAATAGTAAATTATACTATGATGTGGTGTCATGATTCCTCTAAATTTAGAAAATATGAGATGAAATTATTTTATAGTGAGTTATTTAAAAAAAATTATATTTAATTGTTTGAGTAATAGTTGAAAATTAAGTATATGGAATCTAATGGGATATATATAAGAGTGCTATTGATGTATGCAGAATAACAAGAGTTTGATGATTTTTTAAATCTCTATTGTTTGAATAATTTTTTATTCAATCATGTGATCAATGTTTGTTTCTTATGATTTAATATAATAAAAAATTAGTAAATTATTATTTTTTGTTATGTGAATCTATTTATAATTTCTATGTTTAGGGAGAAAATAAGTTGAAGCTTCATTTTTTCATATGATATATTTGATAATAAACAATATGAGCCATAAATAGTTGACATTAGAATATTGATATGGAATAACCTATGTAAATGTGATAATGAGTCTATATAGGATTCATTCATACATTAAATGTTCTATTCATGGGTAATTATAAGTTATGTATGAGTATTTTTGAATAATTTCTCTATGAGTCATTAAGACCAGCATATGGGTCATAAGGAATTTTTTATGACTTCATGCTTAGAGGAGTTTTGAGATTTCATTATATGATATTTATGATTCCATAATTAATGATTTTGAATAATAAAAATAAATGGGATAACTCAAAAAACTCCATCCGTTGAATAAAATATTGGAAATAAACTTTGGGTTTCAGAAAAGTGTTGATAGTGTTAGGGTTACTATCCTGAGATCCAACTGTTTGTAATTTTATTACATTAATGTAAAATTATTATATATTGTTCATTGTTGTGCATGACTATAATACAATAACGTCCGGGAATATTTGTTGCATTAACATGGACATGGCAGATCCCCACTATGATGAGAACCATGAAATTCTATAACAATATTCTTAAATAAAGTTCTACGGTTGGATGACATGCTATGATAGGACACATAGTATACAGACCGTCATGTGCGAGCACACGTAAGAAGATGAGACTCTCTCTCATGAAGTTCGCACTTGGTAATCTCCAAGATAGGAGATTATGAGAACTAACATTCTAGTAGTAATTCCGCATATTTTGGTTTCATCAGACATTACTATCTATGAGCGTGTGTAATGGTCCTTAAATTGTAATATTATCATTAACTCATGTCATGACTCGCGCACTTAGATTTACTGATGAAAACTGTCACGAAGACAGTTGGTGGGAAGTAGGGTAAGTTTGGTGCCTCACGAATGACATGTTGTTAATGGATAAGTCGAGGAAGGATTTGTCCCTTCCATTTATGGAAGCTGATATCTCGGCCCTTTGATTTAAATAGAATTGTCGCATGAAATTCCATGGCCATGGTGAAACGATGAGTTTATTTCAGGTAGTCAAAGAACTAAGGATCAAGCTTATAGATTTAGGACACTCCCATGAAACCTTCTTGATGAGATATAGAGACAAAGGGATTAAATTACACAGTGAGCGTTCGTATGAGATGATACGTCAATGCGGCGTCAACTTCTTTCTCTTGGGTGCCTTGACCCGTTGCTAGATAGTAATCTTGGACTCCAGGCAAGCCCGCCTAATGCCAACTAGAAAGAGGCCTAGAGGGTCACACACTAAGTGTATTTAAGTATCTCAAGTAGAATAAAGATTATTCCCATACGTGGCTTAAGCCTAGATCGTTTTGATGTAGGAGGAAGAATAAAATAAAACAAGTACAGGCGATGTATCAATGATTACACGCCATGTAGTTTTATTTTGAAAACAAGTACACACCGTGCATTATTAAATATACACACCTTGTAGTTTTCATTTTGAAAGGAAATGAATAAATGAAAACAAGATTAACATGCCGTGTACATTGAATGTACACACCGTGTAGTTTTCAATGAAAAACTAGTACACGCCGTGTAGTTTTTCCATTCGAGATTTTGAGGAGATATCGTTTTATTGAATGATATTTATTATAATCAGTGTGGGCGCATGTCATGGAATTAATGACTCGACATGGGTTTTTCAGAAGGGATTTAATTAAATAAATAAAATGTGTAACCCATTTATTTATTGTCATATCTCTTCAACCTCAAGCCCGATTAGAAATATCCTCACAACCCCAACTCTTTTCCTTACACCAGAGAATCATTGTGCACAATAATTCTGGAGAATTATTTCAAGACCAAAAAAACCTATTCCTCCAAGAATGCTCTCAATACTGAGAGAGATCCTCTTCCATAAGATCAAGGCGATCTAAGGCGGACAACGCAAGCAAAGGTTTCTCCACACTAGCACCCGGAGACTCCTTTGGCGACGTCCAGAGATACGAGGTGCATGTGCGGATCACCACTAGAGGAAGTCTACACTTAGCTTCTGCGACGCAACGACGAATCACATCGGAGCGTGATCAAGAACATCAACGAAGAAAGAACACCCAAAGAGACTTCTTTATAATTAAGTAAATTAATTATAATCAACTTGTAACGATCCTACAATTGTGGTTCTCGGACTTTCCTTTTCATTGTCTATTTCTGTGATTCGATCCATGGAGACTGGCATTTATCGTCGTATTGATCCCGGATTGATCATTGATAATGACAAAATGCCAAGTGGGCACATCCACCCATGTGCTTCCGCTGCGCCCGGAACCTTCAAATGGTATCAGAGCGAGGTTACAACGTCGATTATAGTTATTTAGTTTTTGTTGATAATTTACGCATTTATATTTGATTAAATTCAATATAAATCGTTCTATAAATCTGAATAAACGAGATCTGTTCTTCCTCCTTCTTTTCTCGATTCATATCACAAAAACGGCCTTTTAATTTTAATTTTTTATTAAAATAAAAATGAAGAACTCATCCGGAGGAGCCGCTCTTTCTGTTTGTACAACACGGGATTACACGGCGTGTAATTAAAACTACACACCGTGTACTTCGGTTTAACGAACTGGCACTGGTCCGCCAAACCACACCATGTGAATTGATTATGCCTAAGTATTAATCATGCCGTGTTGACCAGAATTGAACGGCCCGTGGAAACTAGAATACATGGCGTCTATGTTGGAGCAACACGTCGTGTAGTCCATTCCGGCCCTGGCGAAACCGTGTACAAGGATAAGCCGCGTACCGCATACATGGGATTGTCAGGCCAGATACTGCGTAAAAAGGAAGTACACACCATGTATGATTTATCTACATGTCATGTACTCCAAAATTTTTAAAGTAGAGAAAACACACCAAAGCCCCCGGCGTGTACTTTGGATAAAGGGTGAAAGAAATACACGCCATGTAAATATAAACTACACTCCGTGTATTTTCCGGAAATGGAATTTCACCAAGTTTCCTCCAACGTACAAAGAATCGTACAAGGAATATGGATGAGAAGAATCTCAAGGAAATTCATAAAGGAATTTATGATAATTAATTAATTAATTATAAGATCATAATTAATTGAATTCAAGTGTGACTTATCTTAAATGATAGAATTATTAAAAGGAATTTGAATTCTAAATATGCTTAAATGTCATTGCATGCTAAGGATGATCATGAGCTAGACCAAAGACCCTTTGTATGATTATGGTTTCATTTAAATTTATTTAATTAAAATTTGTTGGCCTGTGAGCCTTCTTCCAAAATAATGCAGGGCATGCGTGCCCATGGTTTCTTTAATGTAAACCCATGTAATGGAGGATCTCCCAAGCCAGAGGAGACGGTTCAAAATCTGAAGCTGAGGCAAAATCAACACAAGAAGATACAAAGGTGGACAGGTGGGAGCTGCAAAACACGAACCATTGAGTTCAAGGTGTTTTTCCCTAGGTCAGGGTTAGCTTATCAAAACCGCTAGATAAGCTAACCAATAGAATCTCATGATCATGCCATCTTATTTTATTTCTGTCTGATTGAATGGTTTAATTATTATGTATGTTTTTTCACATAAATTAATGAAATAAACAAGCATGCAAAGATGGAATAAAATAAAAACCGGACTATGAGTAAGCATTATCAGAACATGGTTAATCACTTAAGAAAGAATCACTTAATATTAACAATCATGTGATAATATGAAACTATGCATAAGGGACTAAAATCCCTCAATACCATATTAAGTCAGACCAAGCCTTCTGTTAACTGATTAAGGGAAAGACTCAATAAAACTATGTGTTTGACCGAACCTTGTTGGGAAACTTACTTTTATAAAGGAAGCCCTTATGAAAGGTTTTGGGTTGACTTAACCATATTACATCAAGATAAGTAGCCCTTTCTAGACTTGGTGTAATATTGGAGGCAAGAGTTGAGGAAATCCAAGTCAGGATTTCAGTATTGGGGAGTCCACTCAAAAGATCAAGGAACTGTAAGCTCATAGTTGGCAAAGACCTGCCTACCTAAATACCTTCAAATATCTTATCCAACCCTTGTTGGGGTTCTGCGAAGGGGAATATGGATCCTTGCCACTAGAATGTCAAAGCAACTGGACATTCCGAGCTCAATGGTGAGGGCCATTGGGACTTGATAAAATAGTGGGAGACTTAATAAAATTTATCATTTCTCATAAAAATGTAATCAAGAAAGTACTGATAAATCTTCTCCTTTAATTTGTAGAATCAAAAATTATAAACTCGTCAACCAAATTTTCTATGCGATCAATCTTGGAAAAAGACAATATCCTCACCAGTAGTAACTTTCAGGAATGGTTTAGTCTCCTTCGGGTAATCCTACGCCATGAACAAAAGTTTTACGTGCTGGAGTCCTCACTTCCTGATTCTCTTGCCCAAGGGGCGAGTGATAAATATTTTCTTGCCTATGATCAACATTTGAGCGATGCACTCGACATTCAATGTTTGATGATGTCATCAATGTCTAGTGAGCTCCTGAAGTCTCATGAAGACATGGATGCCTACAGCATGCTCGAGCACCTCCGTGGTCTATACCCGGAGAGAGCAAGACAGGAAAGGTTTGATATCTCCAAGGCTATATTTTAGAGAAAGCTTGGAGAATGTGCCCCAGCTGGGCCTCATGTAGTCAAGCTCATTGGCTACATTGAGCGCTTGGAGGATATTGGGTTTAAACTCCCCGAAGAACTGGGTACCGATCTAATTCTTTCATCACTCCCCCAGAGCTTCTCTAACTTTGTTGTGAACTTCAACATGAACAACATAGAGAAGTCTCTATCTGATCTTCTTGTCCTTATTCGCCAAGTGGACAATGATATGAAGCATGAAAAACCTTCTGTCCTCATGGTGAATAAAAGGAAATGGAAGGCAAAGAGCTTTAAGACCAAAGCTTCTTCATGGCCTTCCAAGAAAAGGAATATCAAAGGGGAGGCAAGAGAACAAGAGGTTGTTTGTTTCGCATGTCGTAAGAAGGGCCACTAGAGGAAGAACTGCACCCAGCCAAGGAAGCAAGGGGAAACTTCAGGTATGTTTGTTATCAAATGAAATCTATCTATTTCTACCAATTGGGTATTAGATACTGCTTTTGGTGCTCACATCTGTATCCAAATATAGGAACCAAGTAGATTCCTAAAGATTGATCGAGGTGAGGTGGATCTGCGAGCAGCCAATGGAGCTAGACTCGCTGTTGTAGCTGTCGGAGACTATGACCTCACATTGCCTACTGGAATGATCTTGGTTTTAAAAGGATGTTATTATGTACCCTATGTAACCAAAAACATTATTTCAGTATCCAGATTAGATACGGATGGATTCATCTTCATGTTTGGAATTGGATGTTTCTACTTTTATAAAGATAGCATTTGTTTTGGTAGGGCACATTTATATAACGACCTTTATGTGTTAGACTACACAAAGCAAGTAATGGAAATTGATGACAATGTTAATTCACATGAATCATACCACACCCAAATTTGGAATCACCGTCTAGGTCACGTTAGTGAGAAACATTTGAAAAAATTACATCAAGATGGGTGTTTAGATTCTTTCGAACTAAAACCATTTGGTGTATGTCATGTGTTTCTACAAGGCAAAATGCCCAAAGCCCCATTTATTGGGAAAGGTGAAAGGGCTAAAGAGCTTCTAGAATTAGTTCACACAGATGTGTGTGGACCATTTCTAGTCGAACCAAGGGGTGGGTTCTCGTACTTCATAACTTTTAATGATGATTTTAGTAGATATGGATATATCTACTTAATGAGGTATAAGTCAGATTCTTTTTATCAGTTCAAAGAATACAAGAATGAATTTGAGAACCATCTTGGTAAGAATATTAAGAAACTCCACTCAGATAGACGAGGAGAATATCTTAATCAAGACTTCATAGATTTCTTACGGGAGTTTGGGATTCTATCTCAACTCACTCCTCCTTACATGCCTCAGTGGAATGGTGTAAGTGAAAGGAGGAACCACACCTTGTTAAACATGGTGAGATCAATGATGAGTCATTCGAATCTTCCATTATCCTTTTGGGGATAT
Source organism: Viscum album (assembly GCA_963277665.1). Classification (NCBI taxonomy): domain Eukaryota; kingdom Viridiplantae; phylum Streptophyta; class Magnoliopsida; order Santalales; family Viscaceae; genus Viscum; species Viscum album. The sequence continues at coordinate 352,811,133 of OY728140.1, forward strand.
GCATTACAAACAGCAGCATACATACTAAACCAAGTACTAACTAAATCGATAAATGGTATTCCATACGAGTTTTGGAGTGGAGGAAAAGCCATGTTATCGAATTTACATGTGTGTGGTAGCGAAGCATTTGTTAAGGCCTCCTCAGGTAAAAATCTTTCACCCTAAGGCACAAAGTGTATCATTATAGGATATCCCAAAGAAACAAGGGGATATTACCTATACAACCTTTCAGACAAAAAGGTTACATTGGCAAGACATGCCATATTTTTTGAGAGGGAGCACATCTACAAAATAGATAGTGGGAGTGAGGAAGTCTTCAATGAAGTCGAGGCTCAAGATTCACAGGAGTTGGTACAAGAACAGATTCCACAAAGCCCCGTGGAAGAACAATCTATTCTAGAGACACAAGAACTGCGTAGGAGAACAAGAGAGGTGAGAGAACCAGAACGATATGGTTTTCTTGTCACCGAGGATGGTGACTCATTATTGGTTGACAAAGATGATCCTCTTACCTATAAGGAAGAAGTTGAAGGCACAGATGTTGCCATGTGGCAAGAATCCATGAATTATGAAATGGATTCCATGTACCAAAACCAAGTCTGGATTTTGGTAGATCCTCCAGTTGATGTAAATCCTATTGGTAATAAATGGGTATTCAAGAAAAAACTGGACATGGAGGGGAAAGTCCACACCTATAAGGCACGACTGGTTGCAAAAGGTTTTAGACAACATCAAGGAATTGACTATGATGAAACCTTTTCATCAGTTGCGATGCTGAAATCCATCAGAATCCTATTGGCCATTGTTGCTTGCCATGACTATGAAATTTGGCAAATGGATGTCAAAAGAGCATTCCTTAATGGGAACCTCTAGGAAGATGTCTACATGACACAGCCTGAAGGGTTTGTGACTGTAAAGAATTTCAACAGGGTATAAAAGTTGCAGAAATCCATTTATGGATTAAAGAAAGCATCCAGGTCATGGAAAATTCGTTTTGATGAAGCCGTAATGGAATTTGTCTTTGTTAAGAATGAATGTGATCCTTGTGTCTACAAGCGGTTTAGCGGAAGTGCAGTCATTTTCCTAATTGTATATGTTGATGACATATTACTAATTGCAAATGAAGTACCTATCTTACAGTCAGTTAAGGTATGGTTTCATAAATTCTTCTCCATGAAAGACTTGGGCAAGGCATCATATATTCTTGGGATCAAGATCCATCGTGATAGATCCAAGAGAATGTTGGGCCTAAGTCAATGTACATACATTGACAAGATACTGAAGAGATTCAGTATGGAATAGTCCAAGAGGGGACTGTTTCCAGTGTCACATGGCATTAATCATTCCAAGAAAATGTGTCCTCAGACACATTAGAAAAGAAAGAAAATTCCAAGGATCCCTTACACATCCGCGATTGGGCCAGTCATGTATGTTATGATATGTACGAGGCTAGATGTTTCTTACGCATTAAGTGAAGAAGGAATATATCAAGATGATCCAGGAGACCGCCATTGGATGGAAGTCAAGACTATTATTAAGTATCTGAGGCATACTAAGGATATGTTCCTGGTTTATGGAGGAGATGAAAAACTAGTGATCAGAGGACATGAGGATTCTAGTTTCCAGACTGATCAAGATGACATGAAGTCACAGACTGGATACATATTCAGTTTGAATGGAGGTGCAGTGAGCTAGAAGAGCTCAAAGTAAAGTGTGCCTACAGATTCTACAGTGGAGTCCGAGTATATCGCAGCTTCTGAGGCAGCTAAAGAAGCAGTATGGTTGTGAAGCATCATCCAAGAGCTGGATGTAGTACCTAGTAGTAAAGATCCTATCACACTGTATTGTGATAATACTGCAACGGTGGCACTTGGAAAAGAGAAAAGGTCACATCAGCAGAAACAAAACACATAATTCGGAAGTATCATCTCTTGAGGGATTTGTCTTAGAGAGGTGAAGTTTTACTGAGCAGTATTTCCACCGAAGACAATGTGGCGGACCCCTTGACTAAAGCCTTGACTTAGCAGAAACATGATCATCATGTGAGGTCTAGCAGACTAAAAGTCATTGGCAGTTGTCTCTAGTACAAGTGGGAGTTTGTTAGAGTTGGTGTCCGGAGATCCAACAGTTTTTACTTTGATTACATGAATGTACACTTATTATATATTGTTCATTATTCTGCATAACTATAATATAATAATGTCTTGGAATATTTGTTACATTAACAAGGTCATGGTAGATCCCCGCTATAATGAGAACCTTGAAATGCTATAACCATATTCATAAAAAAAGTTCTACGGTTGGATGACATACTATGATAGGACACATAGTATACAGACCGTCATGTGCAAGCACTCGTAAGAAGATGAGACTCTCTCTCATGGAGTTCGCACTTGGTAATCTCCAAGATAGGAGATTTTGAGAACTGACCCGCTAGTAGTAATTCCTCATGTTTTGGTGTCATCAGAAATTACTATCTACGAGCATGTGTAATGGTCCTTAGACTGGAATATTATCATTAACTCATGTCATGACTCGCGCACTTATATTTACTGACGAAAACCGTCACAAAGATAGTTGGCGGGAATTAGGGTATGTTGGCTGCGTCACGAATGACATGTTGTTAATGGATAAGTCGAGGAAGGATTTGTCCCTTCCATTTATGGAAGTTGATATCTCGTCCCTTTCATTGAAATAGAATTGTTGCATGAAATTCCATAGCCATGGTTAAACGATGAGTTTATTTCAGGTAGTCATAGAACGACGGATCAAGCATATAGGTTTATGACACTTCCATGAAACCTGCTTGATGAGATATATAGACAAAGGGATTAAATTACACAGTGGGCATTCGTATGATGTGATACGTCAATGCGGTATGAACTTCTTTCTCCTGGGTGCCTTGACCCATTGTTAGACAGTAATCTTGGACTTTAGGCAGGACTGCCTAATGCCAACGAGAATGAGGCCTAGAGGGTCACACACTAAGTGTATTCAAGTATCTTAAGTAGAATAAAGATTATTCCCGTACGTGGTTTAATAATTATTCAAGGAAGCCTAGATTTTTTTGATGTTGGAGTAAGAATAAAATAAAACAAGTACACGTCGTGTATCAATGGTTACACGCCGTGTAGTTGTATTTTGAAAACAAGTACATGCCGTGTATTATTAAATATACATGGTGTGTAGTTTTCATTTTGAAAGTAAATGAATAATTGAAAACAAGATATACACGCCATGTACATTGAATGTACACGCTGTGTAGTTTTCAATGAAAAACAAGTACACATAGTGTATTTATTAATACATCCCGTGTAGTTTTTCAAGTCGGGATTTTGAGGAGATATCGTTTTATTGTATGATATTTATTATAATCAGTTTGGGCGCATGTAAAGGAATTAATTACTCGACATGGGGTTTTCAAAATGGAGTTAAGGAAATAAATAAAACACGTAACGTGTTTATTTTTTGTCATAACTCTTCAACCTCAAACCCGATTATAAATATCCTCACAACCCTAACTCTTTTCCTTACACCAGAGAATCGTTGTGCACAACAATTTTGGAGAGTTATTTCAAAACCTAAAGAACTTATTCCTCCAATAATTATCTCAAGACCAAGAGAGACCCTCTTCCATAAGATCAATGCGATCTAAGGCGGACAACGCAAGAAAATGTTTCTCCATGCTAGCACCCGAAGACTCCTTTGGCGACGTCCAGAGATACGAGGTGCATGTATGGATCACCGCTATAGGAAGTCTACACACGGCTTCTGCGACGCAATGATGAATCACATCGGAACGTGATCAAGAACATCAATGAAGAAAGAACACCAAAAGGTACTTATTTATAATTAATTAAATTAATTATAATCACCTTGTAACGATCCTACAATTGTGGTTCCTGGACTTTCCTTTTCTTTTTCTATTTCTGTGATTTGATCCTTGGAGACTGGTGTTTATCGTCGTATTGATCCCGGATTGATCATTGCTAATGACAAAAGGCCAAGTGGGCACATCCACCCACGCACTTCCGCTGCACCCGGAACCTTCCGATAGAAAACTCATTATGAAATTTCATAACTACTATGGGATTTCTCCAATTTAAAAATGGATTAATTTTATGAGATACATAATAAATGAGTTGTGATGATGTCGGAGATATTACTAATTATAATAAAACATCAAAAACACTGAATTTGTTTTGTTATTAATGTTATTTATCAATAATAAATGGTTCATGATAAAGTAATGAAATATTAAAGGTGTTTCTAAGAACAATTCAATAATCATTAATCCAATTCATAAGTTTTACATCAAATTTTTATATAATAAAACTCAATTAATATTCAAGATAAATTTTGAATACTAATTAATAATATGTGAAACTGAAATTCATTTATTGAAGTTGATAATGGGTGTTTCAACATCATGAACAAAAATATTAATGTCGTGACTCAATTTGTTCTGAGAATTTTCTCATGAATTAAAAAACTATTGAATTTTTTTAAAAAAACATAACATATTACTTGGTCATTGATTGGTGATTTGAAGCTATTTTTATCAGGATATTGATCTAAAGTTGAATTTTTTTAACATATTCTAGACATATCTCCCACATTAAAAATATTTTGGATAAGAACACATATAATAACAATGAATAGAAAATATTTTTGTTTCATTATCCTTATTTTGGATGGATGATTAAATGTATTGAATTCATTGCATTTTTTTAATAATATCATTTGGAGTAATTTAATACACTCATCAATAAAGTTTTTTCATTTTATGAGGATAGTGGGTATTATAAGTGTAGATAAGATAATATATAATTTTTTGACACAAATAATATTTTAAGATAGTATTTTTAAAAAAAGGGTATGAATATTTATGATATAATGATCTAAGTTGTAGTGTAATATGAAAAAAATACTAACCCAACAAATATAGAACTTATTATATGGGATGATTAGGAAAGCCCTTGAAATGTTTTCATATAATGAGAAAGGGTAGGATAGATTCTTTTTTTTACTTTCCATGAAATTTATTTTGTTTCTGTTTTAATAATATGTGTTCTAGAGATCTTGTATATTTTTTTCGGTTACCTCAAAGAGAAAGATCACTTATAAGTTCCTAATTAAAACATTTTTTAACAATGGAATTTATCGTGTAATAGTGGTTGTTTTTTTATAACATTAATGAGATAGTAAAATATATCCTAGGAAATGTATATTTTTTTAATATTTAGTATATTAATGATATATAAACCACCCCTAGTAATTTATCAAATGATTATAGGGGAAATCCTATGGATGTGGATAACAACTTGATTGTACTTGAAATAGGTTCTTTCATTGAGGCTAAACCATGTAAAAATTAGGATTTTTTCTTATTCGTTTTCAATTACAATATTTATTATGAAATTTTTATAGTAAATTTTTAAAAGAGATAATTAGATCATAACTAGAGAAAAGGTAAAATTCCATGGTAAAAAATAATTTTGAAATGTTGGGATACACTGATTCACCACCTCTATGTGCCTCTTTTCAATCCAATGGTACATACCGACCTAAGGGGTTACAATGTTTAGATAATATTATTTTTTAATTGGTATTTCCATCATATGTAGTGGTTTTCATCCAATATTACACATCAACATTTTATTTTAATTAAATAATAAATCAAGTGTATGGAGCAAGATGATAGTCCTAAAATCCATAAGTATATGAATGCAATATGAGGGAAATATAATCAATAATTAATGAATGATGACATGTGTGATCTTACCCCAACATCTTTAAATTCCTAAAATAAAATGGTTATTTTGGGTAGTTTTATTTTCCCAATCATTACATATATGAGGGGCGATATCATTGTTTATTTTTATAGAATACTTCATTATAAACCCAATCATTTACAAAAATGTATGATGATCAATTTATCGATATATTTTATATCGCTTTTAATTTATTTATGTTCCGGATAGGTCCTTGAATCATAATGGTCACATATAGTTCTATATGAAATATCCACTTATTTTGTAAAAACACAATATTTTATTATTTTATTCTCTTAAAATATATTTTTTTATCTTTAATATCATTTGTTACATGAAACTCTGATATAAATGTATCATGATTTATTGTAATAATAATATTATAAATTATATTTATCATAACAATGTTTTTAGATTTGAATGTATCAATTGGACTAAATAAATTCTCAAAAGTATGTATAATGTTCTTTTAAGTTAACAAGTATTTATTGATTCTTATTATATGTGAAATAAATTTTAAATGTCAACAATAAAATCATTTTATGTAAAAAGATCAGTGTTTTGACATATTATATTGTTTGTATATTATATATAGTGATCACTAATGAACTATGATTATTACAAAATATGTCTTGTTTGAGAAAATGAATAATATTTCATACATTGATTATAAATTGGTTAGAAATAAATGTAAAAGTATTTGAATAAAAAAAGAGGATTTAGAAGACTATTTTTATTTTGAAAAAAGTATTATATCTTAAGATATTGAATTGGTTAGTTTTTATTAAAAAATTTGATGATTTTTTATATAATATTCAATCAAATAAATTTACACTCATATAATGAATTTCACTAGGAATTGAATAAGAATAAAATTAGATTTATGATTAAAATGAATTTCTCAAAAAAAATGTTTTTTATTTTTTTCGAAACCTATTTTAAAATAAAAGGATTCCACCTATAGAAATTGTAAATTGTAAAATTTATTCCATATATGAAATATTAATAAATAATATTTATTAATATTTTTAATCTAATTTCATTTCCAAAATGAATAGTTACCATGGTAAAAATATTATTTCCACTATAAGAGTTAAAATGAATAAAATATGAGTTGACCCAAGTGATAAGGTATATAAATTACAATAAAAAATTAATATTATTTTGTATGCGAAATCTATTTATACTACTTATATTCTATGATTTGGAATTTTTGAGCCACTTTACTTGAGTGATACATATACTATATAATAATGTTTCAAGTCTTTCAAAATTTTCAACCCAACCCAATAAAAACATCCTCTTTTCTCCTATCAACACCACATAATCCCTTTCACTCAAACATGATATAAAAAAATATAATAAAACAATTACCACAACCTTGGGGTTATGGGATCCCAAATACACATCTAATAATCTCTAGGTTTCTTTTCAAAGGAGGATACCGGAAGAAGATATATGTGTTATTACCAATATTTTACATGTATCAATCTTATTAAAGATCCCACAAATTTTCAACAACCATATTAAAATGATTTCACCAGTATATATCATAATATGATATTTTATTTTTTTATTTTATATCTATATTATATATTAATACTATCCATTGTAAAATGAAAATGTCACAGGTGTTCATGTGTGGACTACTACCAGCACAAAGCGATATGATTCAGTTTTCATTAATTTCATTCATAGTTTCTAATTAGGATATATTAAATGGATATATATATATAAATATGATATTTATGATAATATTATGAAATTATAATTATAAATTATTAATAACCATTTTTTCAATCAAACACATTTAAAATTTAAAACATCACTTGTGGTTATGTATGGTCTTCCATCTCTACGATGTTATGTGAGAAATTTCTCATCATCAAAACACAAGAATTTTTATAAATGTTAATATAGTGAATTCATAATATTATTATAAACTGATTACTATTCTTTATATGAAGAATCCATTACCAATGTTAATGGATGTGAACTATTAAACTGAAACATGGAGTGCAAATAGTTTTGTTTTTACCTAAATATTAATTTTGTTGAAGAATTATTAATTAAATAGTAATTATAAATATTAATTGAATTATATACAGTATTTTATATATGAATCATATTTTTTAATAAATATAAAATTAATATATATTTTTTATATATGATATTATAATGCGTATAAAAAATTTAAGAATTGATGTAGGGGTTTAAGTTACAATCTCCTTTCATTTAGGGATTATCGATGCAAGATTTAAATTATTAGAAATTATATGATAAATTTAATTTAAAATACATATATTTTAGTTTAATATGGTTGATTTTTAATTGTGATGTATTAGTTTCAATTTTCTCTCACTAGTACTTAAAATTATTTATAATATTTTTAAGAAAATACGACCATAATTATTCTTTTTTAGGTGGTAAATAATTATCCCCAAGGAAAATGTTTTGAAAATGATTTATAAATTGTTTTATGTTTACATAAATTTTGTTGATAGTTATTTTTTACTATGTTTACCCTTATTTGATAATTTTAAAATTAATCTTTTTAACTGATTTATGAATGACTCTCTATTAGATTCATATAAAAATTTGGAATAATGTTCTCTTTTAATATATTAAATGTGAATGTATTTTCCCATTTCCATGAATATTATTTTCATTTAACAATCCATTAATAGATTTGATTTTTATTTTCATGGGAAAAAACATCTCAATAATTAGGAAATATTTTTTGTAATACATATCGAAAGGAAATGATATTTTCCCTATTTTCAAAAAAACATTCATATACTCTTTTAAAGTTATTTCTCAGTTATGTTGAAATACATTATGGATTGTTATGCTCTTTTGGGATGTGAACTTATTATAACATCAAATTATATTATATGTATGGATTATAATAATGATCATTTAATTATGATTCTATAAATATCATTACATTCTATAGGCTGATAAAATGATGATGGTATTTTTATGAAACTCAGCCTTTTTCACTAGTTATTCTATAATGAAATGATGAATATATTTCTGATATGTTGGAAAGCTTATCTACGGTTTTCAATATATTATGGTTTTGGATGAAAATATTTAACACTCTAATTCATTGTGTAATGAATTATTTCTCATGAAACAAAATGTTCCAGAATGGGGAGTGAACCTAGTTCAGTAAGAACTCTAAACACCATGATAGACATTAAAGTTATACTTGATTATGTAAATGATGAAATGGGAAGTGAAAAAGTAAAAATGTGGTATTTTTTCATCTATGATAGTCTTGTATGTGAAACATATCTAAGAAAGTTTCTTAATAGGTAGTGAACCCAATTAAATATGTTAGTTTTTACACTGTGATAGTTTTACAAGTAAACCTTTACTAAGTAAATGATTTTCTATTTTATGTGTATACTAACTTGTATTTATTTTGTGTTTGATTAGTTTACATAGATCATGATTAATTAATTATTATTCGTAAATCTTATTACTTATGTATTTTGTTATTAAATATCCTTATTAAATGACTCATTTGAATGTTCATTAACTAATTAGATATGGATTTTTTAATTTAATATCACATTATCATACCCTATCCTTATATAATTCCTAATTATAATCATTTCATTATATCATCTATTTCTATCATTATGGAGAATCTAATCCAACCCCATCTTATTTCCACTTTTCCCTTGGATAGAGAGAATTTTTTCTATTAGGGTTTTCCTATGAATGCTACTATTTGAGAAGAACTTTTTGAAGATTATAAATAGCAGTCATGAAATAAATTTAATTTTTATCTAGTTTCCAAAGACAGTAACCATTTATGGTTTTACCAATTTTATTATTATGATAAATTTTTAATATTAATCTAAAATTATGTAATATTTATGTATGAAATTAATTGGTTTCCTCATATTCTCTAGTCAACATTCTCAAGAATGGTACTAAAAGATACAATTTCATGTCGATTAGTATTCTCAAAATGTCGTGAAATTCGAATATGCTTTTTTTCTAGAATAAATAAAATAAAATATAAATGATAGGTTTTATTCTAACAATCACGTTCAAACATAGATCTTAAAATAGAAAATATAATCTTATATAATATTTCCAAATAATCTCTCCATGGTCCATAAATTCTTGAAATGTTATTTAATAATTTAATGTGTATCATTTTACCACAACTAACTGAATCAAACCTTACAATTATCCTTTAAATCCATAAATTCATTTCGGAATAAAATAAAATAAAAATAATAATTTCAATGGTTTCAAACTCCATTATATAAATAAAATTGAAATATAAAAACATTGAGACCTGGTTTGTATCATTATGAAATGACACTCAAAATTATGGTTTGATACCATCATATAAATGCACAAATCCGTAACCCATTAAAATCTTATACCATGATGAAATAATGAAATAATTTTTTTTTAAACATTGTAATTATTTTATAAATATTATAATTATTATTTTATTACTTATATAAAATGATCAGTCGAGTAACCAAATCATATATAATAGACATCAATCGGTTTGATACTTCCAAAAAATCATTATATGTTTTTGTAGTGTAATATTTGTGAATAATTGAAAAGATAATTTCTATAAACATAAATCTACAAGAACATACATATATATCACAATGAAACAATATTCTATTAGGGGGTATTAAGTTAAATTTTTGAGTTATTTGTCTATTTATCACCTACATAATTATGTTGTGATGTATTGATGGGACCAATAAAATTTTTTCTTCTAAAAATAAACGACATTTTAACAAAACTACATTTATTAGTGGGTTTATTAATAAAATATTTCATTAATTATTCTCCAGAATAATTTTATACATATACATAATTATTATCAAGAGTCTATAATATGTTCCATACTCTGCTAAAATTCCTTCAAATCAACAAAAAATCATCTTTCAACTTTGATCATAATGCTTCCCACTATTTCTTCATCACCAAAAATATAAGTATTCTACATAGAAAGTTTTATAATAATAAAGTGAATATTCTAAAAATAATAATTAAAAAATATTTCAAACAACATATTTATATAGTGTTTGTTAGTGTTCTGTGATCCCCTCATTATAGGAAGAATCCATAGGCAACTCATTCTAAATGGTCAAACAACCATTACCTAAATTTGGAGATTATTTTTTGAGATGTCTATATTGCTGAATGAACAAGAATTATTTTGGAAAATGAAAAATTCATTGTTCATTTTAATGAGGCACAAATTCATTATTATTCTCCATAAACCTAGGAATCATAATCTAAATAGGTATTAATCCTTATCCCAAGAATTTATAGGCTAATGATCTTCAATGGCATACATCCACAATAGTTATCAATCATCAAACTATCATAGAATGAACCATCCCACCCACCCCCATTAGTACCCCTCCTAATAATGTAATGAATAGAATGTGATGACTTCTGTATACCACCTCCAAAAGGCCACATGTTGGTGATTAGAACAGAATGTATATCATATAATAAATGAGATGTATTACACTCTAATATGAAATTAAGGATAATATAAATAATTATAAAATTAAATAACACTATATAAAAAATAACAAGAAACACCAATAAATTAATATAATTTAATAAAAAACAAATACAAATAAAAATACCAAATCAATCCTATGTAGTGACCATGATTTCAAAAACACCTGAGAACCTCCAAAAACAAGTAATGTTCAACTCAATAAACAAGAAACTCCTACATAACTAAAAATTTTATTTATATATTGTGTAAATATATTTATATATTTAGTAGCATCATCCCTATAGAATGATAATAAAAATAAAAGAATAAATTATTTTACAAAAGTGAATAAACAAAAAAACCAAAATCACTACCTAAACATGTATTTATATTTACCATCATCAATATGGATCTCTCTATAGGGAATGAATACAAGTAATAATTTCCAAGTAAAATGATTTATATAAATAAATTTATTCCTCATCCACTTCCTGACAGGTGTTTCACTCTCACAAACCAAGGGATCAATTCATATACTCATCCCTCTGATAATTCATCCTTCCCTAATAAAACAATCATACCATAGCCACTATAAATCCCATGCTACCCCACACATCCTCAGCATTATATACATATTTTTATAGTATGTTCATATTCCTATATAGTCCATTCATGCACACTACTACGAAATTGTATTCAATAATGTTTTATATAAGTGTTGTGTTATTATCACAATCTATCAGTGTAAAGCCATAAATGCATATTAAACAAAGATAAATAATAAAAAACATTACTATTTACCTTATAACTTTATCCATTATCACCCTACTATTCATAAAAAATATTCTTCTAGAAAATGGAGAGAAATTGAGTGGGGGAAGCTAGCCTTATGTTCCTTCACTATTCTAGAAAATGGAAAAAAACACACCCAAAAACAATTAGGTAGTGGTTTCCAAACAAAATCATGTGGTCATGTGTCTAAAATAAAAAAATCTAAGATATATCACACCAAACTACACAATGTAAAACTTCATATTCATAGACTCATATTTAGTTATTATCCCACAAAACACTTGACTGCCCCCACTAAGGTTTAGATTTAAAAAATGTACAAAATCATCAAAAATAAAATATTTTATAATATTTTAATCAGAATTTAGTAACTTTCTATGAAATCATTTAATATAAAAAAATTCTTTTAATTTATAAATCCCTATTATAATTTTATAGTTAAACTATTTATGACCAACCAAAGTCATTAATCTTAATTCCTATTAAATTTATGGATTCAATACCCATTATTTTTTGATAAATTATTCTATCCATTAAATTGTTTCGATTAATTATATAAACAAATATAATTACTTCTTTCAACAATACCTCATCTGATGTGTTCACATATTGATCTAATTATCATTCCAGAATTCTGGGTACTTTTTCACTCATCTATAGATACAACATGAAAGAAACACTTACTATATAGAGTGCTAATCTATGATATGTAATTGGAGACCATCATAAAAAATGTTATCAAAACTAGGTACTTAATGTAACCATCAAGAATTAATCAGTTAGATTCATTGCTCTCAATTTTGTTTTGACAATAAAAATATCATCCCAAACATCATTGTCCATAATCCATTATATCATACCATTACCGTCATCCAGCCACCATAATACCCCTAAGAAATTTGACCCATTATAGTTATCATTTACCAACCACATGAGGTTATCAAAGAAAATAACATCAAGACTATAACATAAAATTTAAATCGTACAATCCATATGTTGGGAAAAAATCCCTCGAAAAAACTCTTCTGAATTTTTTGGTTGATTGTGTATATTAAAAAAGGCGATTGAAAACATTCCAGCATTATTATTTCTATAGAAATTTGTTTTTAAATGTGGAACAGTCTCCTAGATATTTTTAGAATTTTTACACAAAAGTTTTACATCATTTTTGGAAATTAATTAAATTCCAAATATAAAATTTGTGAATAACAGATAATGTATGGGGAATTGAAAATAAAAGTACACATAGTTAATATTTATTCATTCAAACTATGTTTTGTGCACCGTAATGGAGCTCATTGTTTTAGGTTGACTGTGGTGAGGTAAAGGTCACGGTAAAAGGGTCATTGTTTTCATGAGAATTAGGTAAATTAGAGTCCAACATAATGGGGTGTTATATTTTGGGAATGAAGGCAATGTTTCAGAGGCAGTTTTAAGGGAATAATGAGCTATGCTAATCTTGTTTCATGATTATTACATAGAGATGCATGATCCAGAAAGGAGTTTTCAATAATTATAATTAGTGTGTATGGATGTTTTATTTCAATATATAATGGACCCATAATCACGCCATTAGTGTAGAGTAATCTTACTTGGAAGGATTATCATTGGAATTATTCGGATGCTTCTGAAAGTGGTTTGTGAAGGCATTATTATAAGATAGAGGTGGTTCATGAAGGATATTGTTAGTGAATAAGGTATTTCATGATAGTGGGGGTTCACAAAAGATGTAGTCTATGAAGGATCATTTCATGAAGGTGGTTTTTTTGTGGGGAACTACAACTCATAATGGAAAGGGACACTAGTGGAATTAGATGTCAATGAATAAAAAAAATTATTTTGATAACTCATTATATGGTGAAAGTTAATATATGAAGGGGTAGTTGGGGTTTGGATTAGTGGTAAGAACCCCGTAATACTACATGATAAATGGGGGTTCAAAACCCATTGGGCGCAGGTTACTGTAGCAGTACTGTAGTGGCTACTGTAGCAGCGGCGGTACTGTTGATCGGCAGGTACTGTAGCGGCGGCAGGGCACTGTAGCGGTGGCGGTACTGTAGCGGGTACTATAGCAGCCGGGTTACTATTCAAAGAATAGGAATTTGGTCAAAAATTTGGGCCTACGGGCTATGTAATGGGCTTCTAGCCCACTGGGCCTTCGGGCTATGTAATGGGTCTCCCTCTACCCAGTTAAAAGAGGTATTTGCTTTTCTTTATTAATAAAAATGAGGCTTCGGCCCCAACCTTTTAATATATGAAGGGATTAAGGTAGGTCATGTAGAATCAAAAATTAGTTTGTGAGTGGACTATTTAGAAAGAAGATGCTACACAATGAAGTGTATTTTTCCTAATATGTAAATTTATGACTTTATGGAGCACACATATATATGTTAAACATTTATATGGTTAATCAGAACAACATAAGATACCTTTCATGAAGCATTTAATAAAAAACTATGGATATAGTAGGGATGTTTTAAATTTTAATTAGCTACCAACCAAGAGTAAGATTTAGTCTATTTCAAACATTGTAACAACTGTGTGATTCAGTGGATTTGGTACATCGCGACATTACATTTGTATTCTCCTTAGATATATCTCAGTGATTTTGAAACAATTAATATTGATGTCTCCAGTGCATGTTTTTATTTTCATCTACACTATCTTATGGGGATTACAGATAAGGGTGATTTATTGAATTAAAAAACAAGATCCAACATGTGAATTGATTTCACCTATCATACCCAGATTCACCCCTCCTGATATTTTACCTAGTTAGGATAGAAAATATTATCATTGGTAAAGATTTAAAGTCAATTCCTCTATCTTAGAAGAATAAATAGATGTTATTAATTATAAAGGGACTCTGATATATGTTGGAAATAATCCTCAATTATAGAAGAATTATATTTGACCCTTCATTCGATCATTAGGTATAGATTTATTTATTTTTACAATTCATTGTATTTCTTCTAGTATATATATTTTATTTTTATCCAATGGAATAAATTGATAATTGGATGTTGATGCTAAAGGAACCAATTCCATAAGGTATCTATATCCCACATAATCTACACAAAGGGGATTCCATGTAATTAATCTCATGCTCCATGGGAAAATAATTAAAATATCTATGAATTTGTTTCAAAATTATGATAATATTTGTTGACTTTTAAGTGGAAAAAATACGGGGAACTGAGAATGAACCCTAATGATTCTACAGATACATTCATTGATCAAGTGAATATTAATTTGTTATACATACATGAACATGGACAATTATTAATGATTTAAATATCATTATGTGAATTATTAGTTGACTCCCAACTTGTTTCAATCCAAATACCATTTTACTGGAGGATAATAATCCAAAATAGAACACATCAAATAGCCTAAATAGTACACTTATCACATATGAAATGAGAAATGATGATAATGTTTATATGGAAAAAGGAAAATCCAACGATGAGGAATCAATGTCCAAAAAGATACTCACAATTGAATATAGTCTGGAATAATATAGTGTGGTTGAGGTAATGTATTTACCTTTCTGAAATATAGAATTATGAAAAGGAAATTTCAATGAGAATATTCAATTATCACGATTTCTATGTGAATGAATGAAACTTTTGTAGAAAATTTTCATCAGAAGATTTAAGTGGATGATGAGGATGTCGACGAAATTTCTTGGAAGATTTCATCAACTAGTGTTAATAGTAGTATAAATACCAAGGGAATTTTCATCAAAAATAGGAATCTTTTTTCAAAAGAATATGACAGTTTAGTAGAATATGAAAAAGAATTGGAGGAATACAAGGATCAAGAGGTAGACGATACCATTTATTTTTTTAGAAATTCTCAAAAAGTGGAATAAAGTCAAAATGATGAAGGAAATATTGAAGGAAGAGTTGACCCCATTTGAGATTAAATGATGAACATTAATATTGAGATATTTAGAGGGACAGAAAAACAAAAATAACAAAGTGGTTTATGATGAAAAACACTATATACAAAATATAGATGAAGAGAATTCCATTCTGGAGGTTGAGATTAAAAACAAAAATATAACAAAAAAACTCATTAAAAGTCATTGAATATAATATTAATGATTAAAAACATCAGATAATTTTCCACAGTTAAATAAATATCATAAAAAATCGATCCAAATGCATCGAACAGCTTGATGCGAAGGTTTTTAATCTGTAAATAATTGTATAAGATCATATGAAAATATTGAAATTGGTAATCTAGGTCAAAAATAATATAGTACAAGGATAAGTATATTTCAGATTTCTAGAGAAATAAAAAATTTAATTTACAAATATGAAAATAAAATAACCAAATGATAAAACTAATATGGGTATTGATCAGAATCAAAAAGATGTGGTGGTTGAAATCATACCACAAGAACCCACTATGAGGTTGATTATTTATTTTGGTATGAATCAGAAAAATGTGGTTCATATGAACTAAGAGAAACCCATTATTATAGTAGTTACAAAGATGAATAGAACCCGCATTATGTGTTACTATTATAGAAATATGTGATACTCACAAAATTTATTTCCCACAACAAAGTGGTACTGAAGGGAACAAGAAAAGTAGAGGTATCCATACATAGCTCAATACTCTATAAATTCATTTTATGTTCATATATTCTAGTGTGGAGGATCTGGATACATATCTAAATATTTTATATCAACTATACTAAGGAATGTACCAAAATAGACTCAAAGTTTCTATAAAAACAACTCAAGGATTCATCCCATGGGATGAAAACACAAAATAGATTTTTATCATTTCATGTTGAATTTGGTCCATCAAACTTTTAGGACCAATAAGAATACGAATTGTATAAATGGATTAGAATGAAAATTGATTATTGTAAAGTGGCTGAAAATATTACTATAAAATCATCATATCAAACTGGAATATTGATCATTGATAGTTGATGAACCTATCATATGATAGAAAATAAGTATCTTGTGATTGACACTAATAAAGATGTGAGATGTAAATATTTATTAGTTCTTGATGGTCCAAATATCAACTTTCTAAGTTTTAGCCAACTGTGGGAATTAATATGTTCCATAATATTTTCATATAATCTATGTATCATCATGGAAAAATAAAATTCTCACATTTTGAAGGGAAAACACACAAAGGGTAACATCTAACTTTTGAGTGGAGATGAAGATATGTGCTTTCTATCCAATGAAGAGTAAAATAAGTTATGGAATAAACATATTGGTCATATTAGGAAAACATCACTAGAAGGCCTAGTGAAATGTGATGCTACTCAACATCTTCATAGGTTATCTCATGATTATACTCATTCATGTTTTTCATTCTAACAAGAGAAGATCAATGAAATTAAGTATAAGGAATAATTTAAAATGGAAAAATGTTCATGAATTGGTCTATATTTATGGATGAAAAAGTAATTCTCCATGTTCTATTGATTAGAGGATATATTATGTTCTCTTCATTATTGATTTTAGCCAAATGGAATGGTTTTCAATTGTCACCCACAAGTCTGAGGTGTTCAGTTTCATAAAATGGTATCAATGGTATGTTGAAGTGATCCTAGGTGAAAAAATAATGATATTTTGAACTTATAATAGTATAGAGTTCACAAATATCCATATTAAATATACTCTTGGGAAACAAGATAGCGAGAAACATGTTTCAGTTGTAGGAACTATATTAAAAAATGTAATAGTCGAAAGAATAAGTTAAATTATCAATAATATATAGAGAATGATTCTCATTGAGAAATACCTTCCAAGGAATTTTGGGAATGAAGAATTCAAGAAATATATATAAAAATCAGACATAATCATATAAATTGGAATGTAAGAGATGTCTCTATATGACCTAAAATATTAAAATAATCCAAAATTAATTTACAGTCATGTCATTCAGAGTAAGTGTTTTATAATCAAAAAGGGAAAACCATGAAGTTTGAATCCCAGGGATACGAAGGTAGATTACATAGATACTAATGAAACAACAATGCATATAAATTTTTCAATTAGTAATTGGAATTTTTTTGAAGGAATTGATTTTTTTTAATGAAAATGAGTCAAATATTCAGAAAATATGTGAATTTCCATAAATGGATTTTAGTGAATAGATGGGCATCCCATGAGGAGTTATAGTAATCATGTAATTTTTAATAGAATATTTAAATGAATGAAATGATGAAAATATACATCTTTCTTTGTTGAAATTGAAGATATGAGTTGAAATTGATTGAAAATACATAATCAGTGATTAGATAGTGCTAGTGTAGATATAGATGAAGAAAAATCTACAGTATGAATATTTGATATCCATGGTAGAGAAAATGTTTTTTGAGGAAGTTTCATTATATTTTATTTTATTCTAATAATGTATAAATAACATGATAAAAAATTAATGATTCGTTTATTAGATATTTTTTTGTGACCAATTGATAAGATTGCCATTAATAAAAAATGAGCCTTTCATAATAAGCTAAATGAAGATGGAAAAGTTATTTAAAACGATGCATGACTAGTGTGGAAAGGGTAATTTCATATAGAGAGTACATATGAAAATGAAGAATTTACACCTATTGTAAGGATTCAGAACATTATATTATTCTGGATCATCGTAGTTCAAATAATTATCAATTATTTCTAGATGGTTGTTAGGTTAATATTTCTAAATGTGGTTCTGGAAGATGAAGTTTATATTGAATAGAATGATAGATTTCTCAACCTTGAAAATGATAAAAATGTTTTTTGATTATAGATGGAACTATATGGCTTCAATTAGTCTCCATGATGAATATATTCATGACTTTAATACTATTTGAATAAGATATGTTTCTACCATGGAGGATATGATTACAATCTCCATGTCAACAAAGAGAGTAATCAAAGGATGACAGTACTAGTGTATATTGATGACATAATTTTTGGAGGATATAATTATGGGTACTGAAAAAAATCATGAAGAATTCATGAAATGTGAGTTTAAAATTTCAATAATTTATGAGATAAAATTATTCATTGTTTTAAAGGTTATAAAATAAGGAATAGAACATTTATGTCTCAATTAAAATAGTATATTGAGGATCTATGAATATTTGGAATATATAATTACAAGGAGATGACATCTCTAGTGACCACCTGAATAAAACTATCATGATATGGTGAATGAAAATAAATTAATGTCACAAATGATAGTATAATCCTTGGTGGTATATTGTACATTACAATTACATAACCTAATATAATTTTTCCACATTCCAAGAAGAACATAATAAATTTAATCCCAATGAATTTCACATACCTGAAATAAACATAATACATTAGTATATGATATTCTTGGTGGATTTCTATTTAAAAAGAAATGGAAAATCTAAAAATGATTAATTGGTAATCAATGATGTATAATAATATGTTTCAGCGTATGATCAAAAGATAACATCAGGTTGTGTGTTCAACCTTTGAAGAATAATTATTTCTTGGATAAATAAGAAACATTATTTTATACCATTAAGTGCTAAAAAAGATGAATATTTTTTGTAAATTAACACATTGAATTAGTTATTATGTATGATGTAGTAACATGAATATATGAGACTGAAGTTAATTCTATGGCCAGAATTTGTTGTGATAATTAAAGTGATAATTATCATAGATAAAATATAATCTATCACTCATAGAAGAATAACATTGAAATAATGTATTAGTTTATAAAGGAGAATCCCTATCATGGGATTTTGAAGTGGAATTATGTACCTATAGCATAATAGTATGTCAATATTATAATGAAGGCCTTACCCAAATAACCATCCGAAGGTCATCAATTGGATTTCAGAGTTCATTCAACTTCACACACAGAAATAGTGTGGATGTGGGTATAGCGACACAGCCTTTTCTTACATTACTATTACATCATTTCAAAGATAAACAACATAATAGTATTACACATGGAGGATCTATAGGTTTAGTGTCTTGGGCAAACTAGGACTACACATAATAAGTACAACATCAAGCATAAAAATCAATTTAATTTCTTCTTCTATAGCTTCTTAGTAGCACTTGTCCTCTCCTTAGTACATGTAGCCACATGAGGATATACATCAAAATGGGTGATCTAAAAGGCCAGTAAGAGGATAGATAAGAACAATACATCATGGGGTGAGCATAATCATAACATATTCAAAAGATCGTGAACATGAGAGGAGCATAAATAAAAGACTTGAAATGTGGCAATGCATAAAAATGAAACATCATGTTTTAGTGGTTAACTAACACACGTGCTTGTGAACAAAGCTAGCATCTTGTTCACACATAATTTCGCATTTACTCATGTGATTCATCACTTTACCCAATGCATTGGAGCGCTATATAATTCTGGGCGCACCCGTCACATTTAAACATTCATATTGCGCTATATAATTCCGGGCGTACCCGTCACATCATAACATTATCATTATCAAGATTTCCACATAGAACACATATCAAATATGTACATAAATAACCCATGTAAAGGAATGGGTTTCATCTCATAATAACACATTCATAAGCTTTGGGTTCCCAAAATAAATAGGGAACAACATACTTGATACAAGAACCATCAACCTTGAATGAGAGGTAAAAGGTGAGATCTTGAAAGAAGTGTTATTTTGGAAAACATTTTGATGGACATAAAAACCAGTGACAAACATTTATATCCAAGAAAAGTAAAGTAAATGATGAACAAATTATCTTTGAGGAGTAACCATATCAAAAATGGAGTGAAAGAGGGAGAACCCGAAGGAAGAAAATTGGGTTCGATATTTCCCCTTACCTTGTACTCGAATGCCTCCTTCTCTTTAATGTCCTGTATAATGACATTATATTCATTAATTAGAAATTCCAAAACCTTCTATACATTAATAGGGTTCATTCTGGTTTCATTATTTCATATTATGTTCCTTTGGATGACTTATAGAGTTTAAAAACATTGATCGGGGATGTTCGTTTTCATGGTTTTCTTGAGCGGTCCACTTGTATTCTTAAATTGATGTTTGGGTAGACCATGGGTAAACATCCAGAACTGATATTACATGTTATTAATGATATTACAGAAGCTTTAATTATTTTATAATTATTCATATTAGATCCATGTGGATGAATCATTAGATAAGAATTAAATGAAGATTATTTGGGTTAATTTGAGCGGTTTGTGGATCACAACAAACTCGTTTTAACTTTTCACTTAGTAATATGGCCATAGGTTATTTCCAGAACATAAAATAGAACATAATACATGTAAAATATTCTGTTTCAACCATAAAAATGGTTTAATGACCATATTTGAAGGTATAAATGGAAGAAGAGAACATGTTGTTTTGGAAGGTGATAAATTTAACACCTCATGAACAACGTTCTCTTTAATAAAATAAAAGGAAGAGGGAAAGGGTGTGGGGTGATATAATATACCATTATAATCATAATATTACAGTATATTTAGAATTTTTGAGTTAAAAAACAATTTGGATGAAGATAGGTGGGGAGAGATCAAGAAAGGAACTTGAACTTGAAAGGAAAAATTAATGGAGAAGAGGGAGGGAAATTACCTCTAGAATCTTCCTCTTGAGAACCTCCTTAAGGAAGCTAGTATTGGTCTTTTGATGAGACCAGGAGCTCTTGGACGTGGGGTAGAGGCTAGGGAAGGTGTTTGGGCAGATTTTAGAGAAGGCTTGGATCTTGAGAGGTGTGAGGAAAAGAGGGAGTGAAGGGTGGCTTTTATAGTGGAGGGGAGAGGGGTTTCCTTAATATAAAATTGATTAGTTTATTAATTTCACCTAATAAATGGAATAGTGAGTCTTGGATGACCAAAAATAGTAATTTTATAATGTAATCCCCAACCACGTGGGCTTACATCAGCAGAACATAATCGATGACTCAATTAATACATTATTAAGCTTTCATTGTGAATTATCGGATTCCACTATTCATCAAAAATTAATGTTTCTCAGAAAATTCTCAAAAATTTAACCCAACCATTTTTTCGACGTGTAGAATCAAAAAATGAAGTCCATTTTTTCAAAAATAATTTTCTAAATATTATTAATTTAATATTTAATTAAAATCATAATTTACTTAAAAAAAGTTTTTAAAATTAAAACTGATTTTGTAGTTCTTTCAAAAATTACGTAGGGTCTTATAAAATTATCTAAAAATTATTAGGAATTGATTCAATAATTTATGAATAAATTTCAGGGAAATAAATATTCTTTTAAATTAATTAATTAATTATAATTAATTATTTATGACTTATAAACTACCAAAAACGTTTACTGGGGTCAAATTATCACTTTCTATGATGTATAAATTTTATTTTATTATTCATAGGTAATGTTACTCTTATTTACTATTCATAAGGGTCATATTACTATTCGTAAGGGTAGGTTACTATTCATAAGGGTAGGATACTATTCACTAAAAATTATTTTTTGTTTCATTAGACTCCAAAAACTATCTTGAACACAACCGTGTATGTCGGATTTTTAAAATTCCAAATATAAGGGTGACAAAATTATGATTAAAAGTCACTTATCACTTAGTAGTTCATTATTTTTTGTTTTTATGACATAAATATAAGAATGGAATTTTCCATTGAAAAACATTTGGTCGTTACATTCTTCCCCCCTTAAGAAATTTCGCCCCCGAAATTTCACTTTACACAAACAGGTGAGGGTACTTCTCCTTCATTGTCTCTTCTGGTTCCCAAGTTTCATCCTCAACCTTATGGTTCCTCCACAACACTTGGACAAGGCGGGTTGCCTTGTTGCGTAGAACCCTATCACTTCAGTCCAAAATTTTTACCGGCTGCTCCTCATTGGAGAGATCATCTTCCAGCTGTACCACCTCTGAGTTTAGTACATGTGAGGGGTCTGGTATGTACTTCCTCAGTAGTGATACATGAAACACATCATTAACTTGAGCCATATTCAGTGGATGTGACAGACGATAGGCCACAGCTCCTATACGATCAAGGATCTCAAAGGGGCCAATGTACCTTGGGCTTAGCTTCCCTTTCTTCCCGAATCTCATGACTCTCTTCCATGGAGATATTCGAAGGAAGGATTTATCTCCAACGTGAAACTCCAAGTCCCTTCGACGGTTGTCAGCTTAGCTCTTTTGCCGACTTTGAGTAGCTTTGATGTGTTTCTGGATGACTTGAACCATCTCTGTCATCTCTTGAACAAGATCAGGACCATGTAACTTTCGTTCTCCAACTTCATCCCAATAGGTTGGAGTTCTACATCGCTTCCCATAAAGAGCTTCATATGGAGCCATCTGAATACTCGAGTGGAAGCTATTGTTGTATGAGAACTCAACCAATGGGAGATGCTGATCCCAACCACCTTTTAATTCAAGAGAGCATGCTCTTAACATATCTTCAAGTGTTTGAATAGTCCTTTCAGACTGGCCATCAGTTTGGGGGTGATAGGCCGTTCTGAAATTTAATTTAGTACTCAAAGCATGTTGAAGGCTCCTCCAGAATTTATATGTGAACCTTGGATCACGGTCAGAGACAATCGAGAGTGGAACACCGTGAAATCTCACTACTTCCTTCACATATATCCTTGCAAGTTGTTCAAGCGATAGGTCTTCCCGAATTTTGATAAAATGGGCAGTCTTGGTGAGTCGATCAACCACAACCCATATCGCATTATTTCCCTTTGATGTCTTCGGGAGACCCGTGACAACGTCCATAGTGACATTTTCCCATTTCCTCATGGGTATAGGCAATGGATGCATCATACCTTTGGACTTTTTCCGCTCAACTTTAACTTGCTGACATACCAAGCACCTTGATATATATTCCGCAATCTCCTTCTTCATGTTATCCCACCATAAGTGCTCTCAGAGATCACGATACATCTTGGTACTTCCAGGATGGATAGAGAAAGTTGAGCTATGTGCATTATCCAATAGCTCCTTCTTTATCCCGGGTGATGAAGGCACACAAAGCCGCGTTCCAAACCGAATCACACCATCATCGTCGATATGGAACTCTTTCAGCTTCTCTTCATTTACTGCATTCACCCTCTTTTGTACCTCCACATCATCCCTTTGTTCTTCCTTAATATTCTCTTGGATGGATGGTTGCGCAATCATTTGGGAAAGGTAGGATGAATCCCATTCCCTTACGATTCCCAAATCCATCCTTTGCATATCCAAAAGATAGGGTCTTTCTCAATCCTCAACATAGATAGAGTAGCAGGTTCTTTTCTATATAGAGCATCAGCTACCTTGTTCGCCTTTCCAGGATGATAGTGAATAGAGAAATCGTAATCCTTGATTATCTCTAACCATCTCCTTTGACGCATGTTGAGCTCCTTTTGTGTGAATATATACTTTAGGCTCTTATGGTCCGTGTATATGTCACACTTCTCGCCATAAAGGTAGTGCCGCCAGATTTTCAAGGCAAAAATCACGGTTGCCAGCTCTAGATCATGTGTCGGGTAGTTCTGCTCATAGATCTTCAACTGTCGTGAGGCGTAGGCTATCACATTATCATTTTTCATGAGTACACAACCCAAGACTTTATTTGAAGCATCGTTGTATATCACAAAACTTTCTCCACTTTTTGGTAGTGTGAGTACAGGTGCAATGATCAGCCTTCTCTTTAGCTCCTTGAATCTTCCCTCACATTCATCTGTCCAGACATACTTTACCCCTTTCCTTGTTTACTTAGTTAGCAGGCTTGACAATCATGAAAAGTTTCTCACAAAACGTCGATAGTACCCAGCTAATCCAAGAAAACTACAGATTTCTATGACACTAGAGGGTCTGGGCCATTACTCAATTGCCTTTGTTTTGAATGGTCTGGGCCATTACTCAATCGCCTTTGTTTTGAAGGGTCTACAGAAATTCCCTCACTTGTGATCACATGTCCCAAGAACGTGACATGATTCATCCAAAAGTCACACTTTCTGAACTTGGCATAGAACATCTCCTTTCTCAATGTAACCAACACAAGTCTTAGATGTTCTTAACATCCCTCCTTGCTCTTGGAGTATATGAGAATATCATCGATAAACACTACCACATATTTTTCGAGGTAATGTCTAAAGACTCTATTCATCAAATCTATGAAGACTTCAGGGGAATTAGTAAGTCCTAAGGGCATCACCAAAAATTCATAGTGACCATACCTTGTACGGGAGGCAGTCTTCTGAATATCTTCCTTCTTCACCTTTACTTTATGATATCCAGAACGAAGATCCACCTTTGAGAATTATTGAGCTCCTCTTAACTGGTCGAACAAGTCATCAATCCTTGGGAGAGGATACTTGTTCTTTATGGTGATCTTGTTGAGTTCCCGATAATCGGTACACAACCTCATGGTTCCATCCTTCTTCTTTACAAAGAGCACTGGCGCACCCCAAGGTGATGCACTAGGGAATATGAACCCTTTGTCCAGATGCTGTTGCAGCTGCTTCTTTAACTCCTCCAGTTCGATAGGAGCCATCCTATAGGGTCACTTAGAGAGAGGAGTAGCTCCAGGTATGAGTTCAATTGAGAACTCTACCTCACGATCCGTGGGAATTCCGGGTAACTCTTCAGGAAATACATCATTGTATTCCCTCACGATGGGAATTTCCTCAAGGTTGGCACTTTCCTTCGACTCAACCATTTGGGCGAGGTATGCTTCTTCATAGGGAATCAACACCCACACCATTGAAGGATTTTTCAAAGGATATTCATGATCTTCCTTACATTTGTAGAGGACCATGGGATGGTTCGGAATATGAAAATAATTTCTTTTTTCTGATAGTTGATATGTGCTCTATATAACGAGAGACAATCCATTCCCATTATAGCGTCGAATTCCACCAAGGTAAGTATTACGATATTTTCCGGAAGAATCTTCCCACATACGTCAATAGGAGAAGAGTCAAACACTTGGGTTGCAATTATTGCACAACATGGTGTTTTTACAGATATATCTACTTCAACGTTTCGTGGCTTCGATTCTATAGTTCTAGCAAACTTGCAAGATATAAAGGAATGCGTAGAACCAGAATCAAACAAGACATTTGCCATTCTTGAGTGAATAGGAAGTATACCTTGTACGAATTCATTATCATGTTCCACCTCTGCAATAGTGATGGCATAAGCCTTCCCTTGTTCCTTTGGCTTTGGTGGTTGTTGGCGCTGATTACTCTCCAGAGCTCGAGGTTTAGTGCACTGGTTTGAATAGTGCCCTAGCTCCCTACAGTTGTAGCATTGAACCACGAGTGGTTCTCTCCTTTAATCAGCTACATTATCATTCCTTTTCATGTCTTTTTGACACTCGTGAGCGTGGTGTCCTTATTTCCCACACTTAAATCATTTCCCCATACCTTTGAGGCAGTTCCCATGTTGCAACTTCCCACATTTTCGGCATGTGGGTCGATTTTTCTTCCCACCTTTGTCACTAGATCCACCAGCTTGAAACTCCATATTTCTTTTCTTATCACCATAGCCATGGGACCATTCTCCAAACTACATCTCCACTTTGAGATCACACCGAAAAACTTCTTCATAACTCCCAAAGTCCAGAATTTCAAGAGCCTTTTGAAGATTTTGTTTTAATCCACTAAATAATCTATCAATTTTGCTATCGTTGTTGATAACAAAACCCGAAGAATACCTTGAGATCCTTGTGAAATTTGATTCATATGTTGTGAAATATTATCCTTCTTTTTGATTGAGCTCTATGAATTATCTCTCCATCTTCGCGTGAAGAGTTCTTCGGAAGTACTTATTAAGAAACATTATCTTAAAGTCTTCCCATTCCATCTCTTCAACTTCCTCCCTTGGCTTGGTGTTCTTAATCAAAGCCCACCATTTACCAGCTTCTCCATCTAGATGATAAACGGTTAGAGTCACCTTCTCTGTCTCAGAACAGTGAAGAACAGAAAATATCTTCTCCATGGAGTTGACCCACTATTCCGCAACTAGTGGATCAGAAGATCCAAAAAACGTCGGTGGTCGTTGCCGCATAAAACATTCGATAGCTAGTGGCTCCATCTTTGGTGAAGGAGGATGTTCCACATTATTATGGTTATTATTCATAACCTGAGATAATTGGGTAAGAATCACCATGAAATTTTGAACTCCACCACCAAAATCATTGGGGATGTCATTCAGGAAATCGTTTCATTGGCCCTCGCAAGAGTTGTTGGCCTGATTCCTCCTGGTTCACACCATTTTCTAAAACAGAAAAGGTTAGAAAAAAACTTAAGTAAACAAGTCATGAATAACTTATTCATTTAAACAATTATACCAAAAACATAACATATGGGAACCCTAGGTAAATATTCTTGTGTATATATTTTTACTTATTCTTATGCTAGAGGTCTTCTCTAGGGTTTACTAATCCTAATTCCCAAATTAACTAAACATTTCCTCTGATACCAACTATAGCGACCCGGCCTTTTCTTACATTACTATTACATAATTTCAAATATAAACAACATAATAGTATTACACATGGATGATCCAGAGGTTTAGTGTCTTGGGAAAACTATGACTACACATAACAAGTACAACATCAAGCATAAAAATCCATTTAATTTCTTCTTCTATAGCTTCTTAGTAGCACTTGTCCTATCCTTAGTACATGTAGCCACCTGAGGATATACATAAAAAGGGGTGAGCTAAAAGCCCAGTAAGAGGATAGATAAGAACAATACATCATGAGGTGAGAATAATCATAACATAGGCAAAAGATCATTAACACGAGAGGAGCATAAATAAAAGACTTGAAATGTGGCAATGCATAAAAATGAAACATCACGTCTTAGTGGTTAACTACCACACATGCTTGTGAACAAAGCTAGAATCTTGTTCATGCATAATTTCACATTTACTCATGAGATTCATCACTTTACCCAATGCATTGGAGTGCGATATAATTCCGGGTGCACCCGTCACATTTAAACATTCATATTGTGCTATATAATTCTGGGTGCACCCGCCACATCATAACATAATCATTATCATGATTGCCACATAGAACACATATCAAACATGTACATAAATAACCCATTGAAAGGAATGGGTTTCATCTCTTAATAACACATTCATAATCATTGGGTTCCCAAAATAAATAGGCAACAACATACTTGATACAAGAACCATCAACCTTGAATGAGAGGTAAAAGGTGAGATCTTGAAAGAAGAGTTAAATTGGAAAACATTTTGATGGACATAAAAACTAGTGAAAAACATGTATATCCCAGAAAAGTAAAGGAAATGATGAACAAATGATCTTTGAGGAGTAACCATATCAAAAATGGAGTGAAAGAGGGAGAACCCGAAGGAAGAAAATTGGGTTCGAGATTTCCCCTTACCTTGTACTCGAATGAATCATCCTATTTAATGTCCTATATAATGACATTATATTCATTAATTAGAAATTACATAACATTTTATACATTAATTGGGTTCATTCTGGGTTCATTATTTCATATTATGTTCCTTTGGATAACTTATAGAGTTTAAAAACATTGATCGGGGATGTTCGTTTTCATGGTTTTCTTGAGCAGTCCACTTGTGTTCTTAAATTGATGTTTGGGTAGATCATGGGTAAACATCCAGAAATGATATTACATGTTATTAATTATATTACAGAAGCTTGAATGGTTTTATAATGAGTTATATTAGATCCATGTGGACTAATCATTAGATAAGAATTAAATGAAGATTGTTTGGGTTAATTTGAGGGGTTTTTGGATCACAACAAACTCCTTTTAACTTTTCACGTAGTAATATGGCCATAGGTTATTTCCAGAACATAATATAGAACATGATACATATAAAATATTCTGGTTTGACCATAAAAATGGTTTCATGACCAGATTTGAAGGTAGAAATGGAAGAAAAGAACATGTTGTTTTGGAAGGTGATAAAATAAAATAAAAGGAAGAGGGAAAGGGTGTGGGGTGATATAATATACCATTATAATCATACGATTACAGTATATGTATAATTATGGAGTTACAAAAAAAAATTATGAAGATATGTGGGGATAGATCAAGAAAGAAACTTGAACTTGTAAGGAAAAATTAAAGGAGAAGAGGGAGGGAAATTACCTCTAGAATCTTCTTCTTGATAACCTCCTTAAGGAAGCTAGAATTGGTCTTTTGATGAGACCAAGAGATCTTGGACTTGGGGTAGAGGCTAGGGAAGGTGTTTGGGCAGAGTTTAGAGAAGGCTTGGAGCTTGAGAGGTGTGAGGAAAAGAGGGAGTGAAGGGTGGATTTTATAGTGGAGGGGAGAGGGGTTTCCTTAATATAAAATTGATTTGTTTATTAATTTCACCTAAGACATGGAATAGTGATTCTTGGATGACCAATAATAGTAATTGTATAATTTAATCCCGAACCAAGTGTGCTTACATCAGCATAACATCATCTATGACTCAATTAATACATTATTAAGCTTTTATTGTGAATTATCAGATTCCATTATTCATCAAAAATTCAAGTATCTCAGAAAATTCCCAAAAATTTACCCCCACCACTTTTCGACGTGTATAATCCAAAACCAAAGTCCATTTTTAAAAAATAATTTTATAAATATTATTAATTAAATATTTAATTAAAATCATAATTTACTTAAAAAAAAGTTTTTAAAATTAAAACTGATTTTGTAGATCATTCAAAAATTACATAGGGTCTTATAAAATTATCTAAAAATTATTAAGAATTGATTCAATAATTTATGAATACATTTCAGGGAAATAAATATTCTTTTAAATTAATTAAGTAATTATAATTAATTATTTATGACTTATAAAATACCAAAAACGTTTACTAAGGTCAAATTATCACTTTCTATGATGTATAAATTTTATTTTATTATTCATAGGTAATTTTACTCTTATTTACTATTCATAAGGGTCATATTACTATTCATAAGGGTAGGTTACTATTCATAAGGGTAGGTTACTATTCACTAAAAATTATTTTTTGTTTCATTAGACTCCAAAAACTATCTTGAACACAACCGTGTATGTCAGATTTTTTAAAATTCCAAACATAGGGGTGACAAAATTATGTTTAAAGGCCACTTATCACTTAGTAGTTCATTATTTTGTGTTTTTATGACATAAATATAAAAAGGGAATTTTCCATTGAAAAACATTGGGTCGTTACAGTGGGACCACATATCCTCGAGATAATGTTTATATTTACTTTTTATGATGATAAGTGATCTTTATAGTGTTGCAACTATAATGAATTAACAATTGGTTTCATTGAAAAAAATAGAGAAAATAACTTTATCAGGATAGGGGTGAATTTGATATAGAGAGTAGGAAAGTGGTAGTATTTTAAATAAGATAATACTAATGATGACGGATCATAGTTTATAAATCACGACAGATGGGGTTCATAATGAGATATGTTTACTAATTTTTTATTGATGTTATCCATTTATTATCTGTTCAAGATAATTTTTTTCTCACATTTACAATGGATCTTGTGGACTTTGAGTCTATGTTGAGTTAATATTTTGTGACCATGGGAAATTCCAAGAAGTGAATTTTAGTTGATGATAGTTGAGGGCAATGTCCAGTCAACAAAATTGAAACAAAATATTTTATGATACATAAATGGTTGAATATGACTCAAAAAACCCAAAGGGTATTTTCTTGGGGAAGAATCCCATAAGGTAAATTTTTAGTGATTTTGGATTTTTTAAGTTTTTTGAAAAATTACGTTGAATGCATTCCTCATTTTTTAAACCAATAAATAAGATATTGAAGTTCTTACATTTTCCCAGTGTATGAAATTTTTTTCTCCTAAAAGTTAGTATACATTATAGAAATGCAGGTAACCCTTCATTGAAAATGGGTAGACCACATAACAGCATGTGAAAGCATAATAAAAAAATTAGAAATTATATGATTTCCCCATAGAATAAATGATATGAGTTGAATAATGGACATCAAAATTTATTTTCTATGGATACAAGTTAAATTCTAACAAAGATATATGATCATTCATAGGTGATTTGGTGAATTGAGGGCCACCACAATAGTTTTTTTTGTTTATGAACTAATTCAAGGATTCAGATGTATCCATAAGAGACTAATTCACTATGTTAATCTCACAGTGACACACACATTTGGGGTTTTCTATTTTATATGTTTTCTTAGTAATTTATATTAGAAGGTATTTAAAATTTATTTTCCTATATAAATTACCCCTAGAAACATCATTAGTGTAGAGTGAATTTCATGGAGAGAATTATCGCGAGTATAATTTTTCTAATATTGAAAGTATTTCATGAAGGACGTATCCCATAAAGGTGGTAATTTATAAGGGAGTTATATCATGAAGTATTTGTTTCTTTATGGATGTAATCCAAAAAAAGGAGGTTTGAAAATTAGGTATTTCATGAAGGATATGTTTCTGAAGGTGTTTTTCTATTTGAGGAACTATATCTCTAAGAGGAAATGGAATCATGTGGAATCATCAATCTATAATGGAAATTAATTCCCACAAATCAATCCCGATGGGTTTCAAGGTATTTCATGAATTGTTTATGGTGGTTTGAGAAGAATTAAAAAAAATAAAGGAATCCACATATAGAAAACATAATAAAGTAAAGTGTATTTTATCTATTGGGTAAATACGTGACTTCATAAAACCAACATATATGGGTAAAACAATTCAGTGTTGATTCAGTAAAATATATGTTTCCTTTGAAGAATTAGTGAGTCCACCTCAATGGAGAGAGAACTAAGCATTCAAACATTAAGTGGTTGTAAAATATGATGGAAATGTGGTCTGGTCAAAACATTTTAATAGTAGTGTGCTTTAGAGAATTTAGTACATAGAGACGTTTCCTTTTTATCATCCTTTAATGTATCCCAATGAGGGTGAACCAAGTATAATTTTTGTGTCTTGTGATTGTTTTATTTATCGTTTATTTTATTCTATGAAAATTATATATATGGTTTTATTTTGTTTAAAAATAAATCATGATACTAGGATACATTTATTTTTTTTATTTCATACACTAATTCACACACCTATCAGGGTATTTAATATTGTTGGGAAAACATCATAATAATTATTTTTATCTTGGAACATTCATTGTGGAACTAATTCCTAAATACCAGGGAATTAAAAAAAATTATCAAATAATAATGGGTTTTCTTACCCCTAAAAACGTATCTTTACCAAACAACCATGTAGTTAATATCGTGAATTAAAAAATTCATTATTTATAGTTTACCCTGACAATAGACCAATAAAAAAACTAATCATAAACTTTGAATGAACCACAAACATGTTGTAAGTATTAGTCTTATATTTCATCAAATCTTAAGGAAGATCAATAGTAAATTTAAATTACATTTTCATTACTCATTTCATCATATGATAGGTATGATTCCTATTAAATTTCTATCATATAATCCGAGATAAAAATTATAAAATTCATAATATGATAGGAACATTCCATCTAGAAAATAACACAATCACAAAAAACTATAATATCTTATTTCATTAAATTAATTACAATAGTACCAAAATATATTTATCCATTACGAGAGATAATACGTTCATCATTCAACTATTTAACAATTACATGTTATTATATTCATTAATTTATATTAGCATTTTCCCACATAGATAAATAATGATATGATCATACATGACCATAAAAAAATGATAAATAAGATATCAACTACATCATGAATGATTATTAGTTTTTACAAAATGTAAGGAGAGAAATACATATCGCATAGGTCTAGAAAGTAAACGTAGATAACATGAGGTAATTAAAAAAGACTCTCTAGACATAAATAGAAAAAATTTGATCTCTTAGGGTTGATTAAGCATAAAAATACTAATTGTTGGACCCTCCCTGATATTATAGTTTTCATAACAACAAATAATTTCAACAAAAAGATTATACTCTTTCATGCACTTTTAATATCTCTCAGTAAATCAATTATGTCATACAACAACATATACTTTAATAAGTCAAATTGCTTATATTCATAATAAGTATGTTTAAAAATGTATTTATACATAAAATTTTGCATAACACTTAGTCTGGTAAGATAGACACTTCGACACACCGAAGTTTGACACGCCGAAGTCGACACACCGAAGTTCGAAATACCAAAGTCGACACACTGATGTTCAATAGACCAAAGTAGACACACTAATGTTTGACACACCTAAGTCGACACACCGAAGTTTGACAGACCGAAGTCGACACACTGAAGTTCGACAGACCGAATTCGACACACCGTAGTTTGACACACCTAAGTCAACACATCGAAGATTGATAGACCGAAGTCGAAAAAACGAAGTTGGACACACCAAATTCGACACACCAAAGTTCGACAAACCGAAGTCAACACACCGAAGTCCGACAGACTGAAGTCGACACACCAAAGTCCGACAGACCGAAGTCGATACACCGAAGATGACAGACCGATGTTATCAAACCGAAGATGACTCACCTATTTTTATAAATAACTATTTCGAGTTTATTAATGAAAATTTATTTCTAACGGTTATATTTAGATAAATTAATTTTTCTGAAATTTGTTTTTAATGATCTGTAGGACAATCTGTAGACAGTACGAGGTACATTCACGTGAAAAGATCTTCATACCCATAGGATCCTAGAGTATAAAAGAACCTCATATTTCACTTCAAAAAGAACACCACTTTCATTTTGAGACACAGACCGTACGAATACGAAAAGAGAGAAACTAAGCTCTTGAGATTACAATAATATTGTAGCAAACAACATTCTCCAAAGAGGCTCAGTGTACATCGAGACCTTGAAGAGATGAACCTTTCCACTTCTTGAAGCTGGATTATAGAAAATGTGATACTCTGTTCTGAAGACAACTTCCAGAAGTAGACTAAAATACCATTTTCTCAACATCCATTGAGTCCAGAGCATTACTTCACAACACCCAAGGAGTTCTTAACTCTATTCTCTTCCTCAACTCTTTTTTTGTTTTATTTTCACTTATTGAGCTGTGTGTATAATTTTTTGAATCACAAACACTGTCTCCTGAGCGTAACTGGAGGATATCAAACTATCCTCATACTCAATCCCTTATTATATTTTTATCCCACGTAGAATTGTGGAATAGATCATGTGTGATCTATTTATCTTTATTTCCCACGAATAACTGTGGTAGAGGTCAAGTGTGTCCTAGAAAGTCAGGTGTGCTGTTGTGAACCCCGATCCAGGGTGTGGATCAAAAGACTATTAATATAAACACCTTGGTGGAAGGTGATCACCAAGTGGACAGGACTAAGTCTCTACTTGAGGCTGAACCTCTTGCTTTATCCGCTGTGTTGATTATCTTATCTTTGTTATGCGATATGTATTTTCTGCATTAATATAACCTGTACTTTGATAGTTAGTTTAGAAAGTGTTTACATTTGTTTTGAATAATTAGGTTTTGTTCAAAAAATTTGTTGATAGAAAGGTTAGTAAAACTGATAAATAATCAATCTTGAGAGAATCAAATTAAACCTTCAAGACATTTATAAATTCACTACAAACTGACTTTGTATTTGTTTTATAGGGGTTTTTTTTTGTAAAGAATCAATTTAATAAATTTTTTTATAGATACTCAATTCACCCCCCCCCCCCCTATTGAGTCATCTACTCTGACCAACAATTGGTATCAGAGGAAAATTTGAAATTTACTATTAGTTTTTGAACGACTATCAACTGTGATTATTGTTGTGTTTCAAAGATCTTCAAGTTTTCTTTATATATAAATTTTTATCTCTTTGAAATTCTTTTACAACCTTTATCATGGAAAATAGACTAGAATGGGATTCTACTAATAGACCACCTTTCTTTAATGGAACTAACTATGCTCAGTGGAACATAAAATGAAGATACATCTGGAAATCATGGGCTTTGAAATCTGGACTTCTGTAGAAAGTAAATATACAATACCTGAAACTGCTAGAAGCACTTGGGATGAACCTACCAAATCTTTTTATAAAAATAATTGTAAATAAATGAATTCTTTGTACTTTTACCTAAGGGATGAAGAATTTAACTGTATTTCTGCTTGTAAAAATGCATATGAAATTTGGGATACTTTAGTTATCTCTCGTGAGGGAACAACTAATGTTAATGAAATGAGATTAAACACATACACTATTAAATATGATAATTTTAAAATGAGGACTGGAGAACATATTTTTGACATGTATCTCATGTTCAATGAAATTTTTAACAATATAAGATCATTGGTAAAAGCTATTCCAGCAAAGGAGAAAATTATGAGACTACTCACATGTCTTCCAAAAAGATGGAGAGGCACATCAGTTTCAATAAGAGAATAATGTGATATAAGTTCACTACCTGTTAAGGAGCTAATTGGTAAGTTTATGATGTTTGAAGAAGGGATAAAGGTAAACAAAGAGGAAGATGATGAACCTAAGAAGAAGTCGGTAACATTTAAGACTACTACCTCAAAGAGCAATGACAAGGAGAAAGTTTACATACCTATCGAAATCTCAATGAGTGAAGATTCAAATTCTGATAGTGATGAAGAGATGGATTATATATCTAGGAGATTCACGAAATTATATAGGAAGAATAAATTTTTCAGAAAAGAAAATTACAAGGGTAATTATGACCAACAAGGTAATTGGAAGAAAGATTGGAAGAAAGATGATAAAAATGATGAGATAGTCTGTTATGAATGTAAAAGGAAAGGGCATGTTAAGGATGACTATCCAAAATTTAAGTTTAAGAAGAAATATGATTATAATGAAAAAAATATAAGAAAGATATGAAGGAAACATGGAGTGCTTCAGAAGATAGCACAAGTGAGTCTGAGGCTTCTGATTCTGAAAAAAATCATGCCAACATGTGTTTCATGACTGAAACATCTGAGGTAACTGTATCCCCTATGTTGAATGATTACTATTTTATGAGTGAAAATAATGATGATAATATGTCTAAAGTTGAATTATTTGAATACTGTAATATGTTAGAAGATACTTGTAATGAGATGAAATATAAGTGAAAATCATTAAAAAATAGTATACCTTAACTAGTACTATTAAATATGATCTTAGTATAGAAAAGGAAAAGAATGTTCAACTATTAAGGGAGAATACTGAACTTAAATTGTCCAATGAGCAACTTAGAAAATACTTAGAGAAGTTCACAAATTGAAAGAATAATCTAACTCAAATGCTTGGAAAACAAGTTTCACCAAAATATACAACTGGTCTAGGATATCAACCAGGTCAAAGGAATTTATCTAAATTTCATTTTATATCCAAATCTGGATAATCTGCTACTATTTCCAAAAAAAACATAATTGTATTGCATGTTCGAGTCCCTCAAATTCTTTTAATGTATCTAATTCCATAGGACCAAATAAATTGTATATTTCAAATACTCTTTATTCTGCATACAAGAAACACATAAGATTGTTATGGGTTCCTAAAGCTTTTATTACTAATGTTTTTGGACCCAGACAAATATGGGTACAAAAATCATTTCTTGGTTAAACTATTTTTTAGGTGAAATGCTTAAAGAGTTCCTGTAAAAAGATGTGGAACATGGAAAGTGGATTTTCATGGCATATTATTGGGGATTTTTCATGCTTTAAAATTCATTTCAAGATCGATGGAGGACATGTCACATTCGGTGGCAATGGTAAAGGAAAAAATCATCAGAATAGGCTAGATTGGTAACCCTAACTCTATCTCAATTTCCAAAGTATTATATGTTGATGGACTAAAGTATAACCTGCTCAGCATATCCCTATTGTGTGATGATGGATTTAATCTTATGTTTAAAAAGGATGCATTCCATGTTTTTTATGGAAAAAATAATTTGGTATTTACTGCGTTTAGAAATGATAATTTATATGCTATAAATTTAGACACGCTAGCCTGACAGAATGTTTCTTGTCTAATTGCCTTTCACCAAGAGTCTTGGCTCTGGAATATAAGACTAGGAAATTGTAATATACACTCTCTTAGGAAGTTAACTATAAAATTATTAGTTAGAGATTTACCCAAATTAGAGTTTCTAGACAATAAAGTATGTAATCCTTGTCAAAAAGGAAAGAAACATTAAATCTCTTTCAAACCAAAGAAAGAATTAACTACTTCTCAACCTCTCGAGTTGGTTCACATGGACTTGTTTGGACCATCCATAGTTTCGAGTATCAATGAAAATCACTATGTTTATGTTCTTGTAGATGATTTCTCTAGGTATAACTGGACCTTTTTCCTGGATTATAACAATGAATCATGTTCTCACTTTACCATGTATGCTAGAACTGTAGAAAATCTCAGTGTACTTAAGATTAAATCCTTAAGAATTGATCATGTCCATGAGTTTTAGAATCAAGATTTTGAAGTCTTCTATTCACAAAATGTCTATAATCATAACTTCTCTGCACCTAGAACACCTCAACAGAACAGTGTGGTAGAAAGAAGGAATAGAACCTTACAAGAAATTTCTCGGACTATGCTCAATGAATATGATCTACCCATTTATTTTTGGGCTAAAGCGGTTAATGCAGATTGCTACATAATAAACAGAGTCTTAATTAGATTCATTCTTAAGAAAACTCCTTACGAGTTGTCCAATAACAGGAAACCCAAAGTAGGTTATTTTAAAGTGTTTGGATGTAAAGTTTATATCATAAATACTAAAGATAATTTACATAAATTTTCCTCGAAAAGTGATCAAAGAATATTTCTTGGATATTATACATCATGCAAAGCCTATAGAGTCTTTAACAAGAAGACCAAATGTGTGGAGGAATCTGTACACATCAAGTTTGATAAAGCAGATCCACATGAGCCCAAGACCCCACCAGAAAATATTGAAGAGGATATGTCCAATTTGGACATTAATGATAAAATCACAAATCATCATGTGAAGGAATCTGTGAAAACATCCAGTTCTGAAATTTCTACTCGCTATAACCGTAGTGAACCAGAACAACCTGATCAACTTGAAATATAAATTCCTACCTTCTCTAGACCAACTAGAACTCTTAAAAATCATCCCATAGAAGCTGTTGTTGGAGATTTAGATAGAGGAACACAAACCAGATCATCCTTGAGAAACCAGGTTGAACATCAAGATTTCTTGTCACATCTTGAACCTAAAAATATCAATGATGCTATCAATGATGAATTTTGGGTAATGTCCATAAAAGAAGAACTTAGCCAGTTTGAAAGAAATAATGTTTGGAAACTTGTGGATAGATCAAAGGATAATTTGACCATTGGAACCAAATGGTTATTTAGAGATAAGGTAGATAAAAGTGGAAATATAGTTAGAAATAAATCTAGACAAGTTTCACAAGGATATAATCAAGAAGATGGAATTTATTATAAAGAGACGTTTTCACCAGTGGCTAGACATGAGGCAATTAGGATCTAACTTGCCTATGCAGCACACCTGCATTTCAATATTTATCAAATGGATGTCAAAAGAGAATTCCTAAATGTTTATATAATTGAGGATGTTTTTCTTGAACAACCACCGGGTTTTAAAAATCCACATTTTTTAAATCATGTGTTCAAACTATCAAAAGCTTTATATGGATTGAAACAAGCTCCAAGATCTTGGTATGAAAGACTGGGTAATTTTCTTATTTCTAAAGGTTTTAAAAAAGTACTTGCAGATCCCACTTTATTTATAAAAATAATTTCAAAAGAAGTTTTAATAGACCAAATATATTTAGATGATATTATTTTTGGATCTTCTAAAAAATCATTATGTAATGACTTTTCAAAGATAATGAAAATTGAGTTTGAAATGAGTTTAATGGGTGAACTTAAATATTTTCTTGGATTTCAAATATTTCAAAATAAAGAAAGTATTTTTATAGGTCAAAGTAAATATACAAAATGTCTTCCGAAAATATATGTCTTTGATAGTATTAAGAGTAGTGAAACTCTTATGAGTTCTAAAAGTATGTTAGATCTTGATAAAAGTGGAAAATCAGTTGATCAAACTGCTTCCAGAGGAATGATTGGGAGTTTTCTATACTTAACTGCTAGTAGGCCAGATATTATGTTCAATGTGTGTATGTGTGCAAGATTTCAAGAAAACCCAAAGAATTTACACCTAAATAGTGTTAAAATAATTTTTAAATACCTCAAGTATACAACTAATTTTGGATTGTTCTGTCCTAAAGGAAAACCTTTTGATTTAGTTAGCTATTCAGATGCTGATTTTGGTGGATGTAAATTAGAT
This sequence comes from Viscum album, assembly GCA_963277665.1. Taxonomy (NCBI): domain Eukaryota; kingdom Viridiplantae; phylum Streptophyta; class Magnoliopsida; order Santalales; family Viscaceae; genus Viscum; species Viscum album. The sequence goes on from OY728140.1 coordinate 352,850,482, forward strand.
AGAAAGAGTACCTATGGAACATGTCACTTTTTGGGAAAGTCACTAATATCGTGGTGTAGTAAAAAAACTCAGTTGCATTATTAATATTTGAAGCAGAGTACATTGTTGCTGGTAGTTTCTGTGCACAAATTTTGTGGATGAAACACACCTTATTAGACTACAGATTTTAATTCACACATATCCCCATAAATTGTGACAAAACAAGTGCTATTAATATTTCTATGAATCCACTTTCTCCTTCTAGAACAAAACATATTGATTTATGACATCACTTCTTGAGAGATCATTATCAAAAAGGTGATATAACTCTTGAGTTTATTGGGACTGAACATCAGCTGGCTGATATATTCACTAAACCCTTAAATTCTGAGAGAATGAATTACATCAGACATGAACTAGGAATGATAAATTAAAAAACGATCTTTATAAAACCGATCTTTATGAAACTGATTTTTGAGAAACTGATCTTTATAAAACCGATCTTTATAAAACCGATCTTTATAAAACCAATTTTTGAGAAATTGATCTTTGTGAAACGGATCTTTATGAACCTGATTTTTGAGAAACTGATCTTTATGAAACCAATTTTTGAGAAACCAATATTTATGAAACCAATTTTTGTAAAACCGATCTTCTTGAAACTGATTCTTTGAAACCGATATACTTAAGGGATGTGTTGTAAACTATGTCTCCTTTAAGTGAAACGAAGCTGTTTTATCTATCTTAACTTTCTGTGTTTAAATTTTTTGTTTTATGATTTACAATACCTAAATGATATATTTAGTACAATCCATCCTGACATTTCAGCTTCTCCATAGCCGTAAATCCTTCTACATTTACTCACCCTCTACCTCTCAGCTCTCAACCTCTCAACAAAACTTGAAACCAAAACCTTCTCCATGGAAAGGACTAAGAACGCTATGGAAGAACCTTGAAAATATCCTCCTTCTATGCTTCAGAAGGGTGAAACTAGTGGTACCGTGAAACCGAGCTTAGAAAGTTGAATTGTTACAGCTGAAAAGGAAGTGTCTGCTGAGTGGCTTCAGTCAAGAAACTCTTTTCTGCTAAAGGTACTGGAATCTCAAGGGAGGCTCAGTTGGTTTACCAACAATGAAAGACCCTATTATCCTCAGATAGTTATTGATTTTTATCAGTATTTGAGTATAACATTGGATGAAGCTGAGGCAGCAATGATAATATCTAATGTAAAGGGAAAGGAAGTGGTTTTCTCTTCGAAGGAATGGGATGAATGCTTAGAGGTACCTCATGAAGGTGTCTATGAGGACTATCCTAGTAATATTCCACCCTATTAAAATTTGTTATCATATGAAGATGCTCTGAAGGAGCTTACTGGAAATGAAAAATCCATAAGGACTGTTGCAAATGAATTTAATGGAGAAGCGAGATTGCTTTTTAAGTTCTTAATACATCAAATCTTCCCAAGAAAGGGATATTTATCTGCTGTAAAATATCTGGATGTCTTCTTGATATTTTTATTGAAACATGGAATAAAGGTGAATATGTGTAGATATCTCATGGTACATATTTCTTATTTTATTAAGCCATCTAAGAAGTCCACCTTCTTATACTATCCGAGAATGATTTCTGATATGTTGAAAAAATTAGATTGTGTAGAAGATGGAGATGAATTGATAAGTTATTACAATGGATTTTTTCTTTAGAAAGACATTTTTAAAAAGGATGAAAATCTTCTGGAACCGATGGAAGAGATGTTGGGTTGGAGATGAAGAAAGGTTGTATGGGGAGTTCAATCCGATTGACCATCCTTCTAGACCAAAGGACCAAGTTGATCCAGGTCTTAAACTAGGAAAAGATCCTATCTATTCTGATGAGGAAGTTGAGGCTGACATGCCTAGGGATGAAGGATCTCATTTTGATGATAGGATTTATCCTGATATTGCTGAGAGTCCCAATAATATGACTTATGGACCTGGTAGTCCACCTATGGAATTGCCTTCAAGAGAAACTATTCTAGGTGATTAAGAAGAGGAAGAAACCGAAGTTACTGGAGTTGAAGGATATGTTAGCAAATCAGATGTGGAATCTAATGATGATGATAATGATGATGATGATGATGGAGGAAGTGATGATCATGTGAGTGATTCTAAAAATGTGGGACAACAAGAGGTCAACAGATCTATTGAAGAATCTGTTCATGGTGCTGGTGACGAAATTGGGCCTGCTGATCAAGAGGTTGGTGCTCATAGAGATGCTGAACATGAGGACAAACTACTCCATCCCAATGCTAAAAACAAAGAGATCATTTAGGAATTGAATGATATTATGGATTCTGGACAGGAGGAAGAAGATGTAGTTCTAGTGCCTCAAATTGAGGAAATACCTGGTGAAGCTGAAGAAGCTGGAGCTCAGGCAGAACTAGAAGTTCGGTTGGTTCCTGTCCCCAAACAAGGTGTGATGGCCTGAAACCAGGATGAGGAAATTGATGATATTGATGTTATTCCTGAGCCTCAGGGGAGAAGGTTAATAATTGATATCGTTGATCCAAGATATTGGAACTGTGCTAGAGAGTGGAATAGTAATCCATGATATATTCTTTTCGATTTAGAATATGACTCAAATGGGGAGATGGTGCCTCCTCTTCCTATTACACAAGTCCATGCTAACCCAGAGCCTATTGCACCTGTTCCACCAGTTGCATCTCTAGCAGTAGACCCAGTTTCTCAGTCAGTGCCCAGTGACTATGTCACCAAGGATGATTTGGAAAAGTTTAAGTGTGAGATATGTGAGTCTATGATAGCTTTAGTGGGATCCAGAAATGAAGCCTCCACTTACATAAGTATCTTAGATGCTGATGAAACAATTATTGAAAGAATTTTGATTTAGAAGATTCAACTGAATCTTATTACAATAGCAGAAAATATTATTAGACACAACACCATGCTAAGAGAATAAGTTAGAAATATGAGCAATGAGTTGAATTCCTAAACCTCTGACTCCAAGACCTCCTTTAGTGGTGTTTTGGATATTGATAGGAACTTAGTAACTCATATACTCAGTGTTGACCTGAAAAAGTTGAAAGAAGAGCTTGGAAGAATGCTGACTGCCTCATCCAGTTCTAGGAGTAGGAGAGGTGTTGTTGCTGATTTGGAGTCTCTCAAGGCTGTGATGCGAGAGGATATTAAAAAACTTCATATTGTTTCAGATAAGGAAACCCTTGAAAATGTACATCAGAATACTGATCTTGTATACAATATGGTCAGACAGTCCACCAATGAAGCCTCTGTAGCTCAGAAAGAAATTCAGGAAAAGGTGGATAAGTATTTCAATAAGATTTATACCAAGCATGACCTCATCAGTAGTCTCAAGTTTCTGGAATAAAATCTTCTAATTCCTCTAGTCACTGAAGCATTCAAAAAGAAAGTTCTTCAACTGAAAGAGTTTACACCTTTGCTGAGTAAATTTATGGAAAATAAGTATGACTTCAAGAAGGCCATTCAATATGGTGGTGAAATCATTAATGACTTCATTGGCCTACTCAAACCTTATCTTCATGTTCAAACTGAGGCTATTGTGGTCCCTCCAGCTGCTTCCATTAGTATTGCCTCTCGACCTCCTACTCCAATGACTGTATCTCAAGATATTACTCAGATTCGAGCGTTTATTACTGGGCAGTCTCCAATTCGTATGTTGTGAGAGATAAGGCCTAGCCTTGTAGCTACTGTCCCTACTGGTGTAGCCATACCTGGTGTTATCCTCATACCACCTCCTTCCTCTACCACTCCCACACTCTCTCATCCGCTGTTGGATCCATCAAACAAAGTCAAAGCTCCTCAGCATCCCAGCCCTTAATAAAGGATTGTATCTTTTGATAGGGATTTAATCTTTTGGGTTGTCTTGTACTCGTATGCTTATTAATTCAACTTCTTATGGTATCTTTCTTTTATATTATTTCTCCTTTCTGTTTTTCACTTTTTGATTAATCCCAAAAGGTGGAGAAAATAACGATGGAATATAATATTCTTATTTTACTTATTGAGGGGGAGATTTGTGTTAACTAAATTCTAATTTGTTTTAACTAAATTATAGAAATGACAAACTTTAATTTCTAATGGAAAATTAATTCCAGCTACGTTGAGCTATCTTTATTCTATATATTTGCATGTATGCCATAATTTGTGAATATCAAAAAGGGGGAGATTGTTGGATCCTCCCTGATATTGTAGTTTTCATAATCATAAATACTTTCAACATAGAGATTCTACTCTTTCATGCACTTTTAATATCTCTCAGTAAATAAATTATGTCATACATCAACATATACTTTAATAAGTCAAATTTCTTATATTCATAAATAAGTATGTTTACTAATTTATTTATATATAAACATTGGCATAACATTTATTCTAATAAACAGACACTTCAACACACCCAAGTTCGACACACTGAAGTCAACACACTGAACTTTGACAGACCAAAGTCGACACACCGAAGTTCGATAGACCGAAGTCAACACACTGAAGTTTGACACACCGAAGTCGACACACCAAAGTTCGACAGACCGAAGTCAACACACCGAAGTTCGACAGACCGAAGTAAACACACCGACGTTTGACACACCGAAGTCGATAGACTGAAGTTCGACAGACCGAAGTCGACACACCAAATTTTGACACACCAAAGTCGACACACCGAAGTCCGATAGACCAAAGTCGACACACCGAATTTCAACAGACCGAAGTCGACACACTGAAGTTCGACAGACCGAAGTCGACACACTAAAGATGATAGACTGATGTTATTAAACCGATGATGACTCACTAATTGTTATAAATAAATTTTTTGAGTTAATTATTTCAAATTTATTTCTAACGGTCATATTTAGACAAATTTATGTTTCTGACATTTTTTTAATGATCTATAGGACAACTTGAAGAAAGTACGAGGTATATGCGCGTGCGTAGATCTCGATACCTAGAGGATCATGTAATATAAAATGACCTCATCTTTCACTTCAAAAATAACACCACTTTCATGCGGATAAATAGACTGTGCGAATACGAAAAGAGATAAACTATGCACTGGAGATTACAAGAAGATTGTAGCAAGAAACTTTCTCCATAGAGGCTCAGTGTACATCGAGACCTTGAAGAGATGAACCTCTTCACTCCTTGAAACTGGATTACAAAAACTATGACACTCTGTTCTGAAGACAACTTCCAGAAGAGGACTCAAATTCCATTTTCTCAATATCCATTGATTCAAGAGAATTACTTCACAACACACAGAGAATTCTTAACTCTATTCTCATCTTCAACTATGTTGTGTTTTAGTTTCACTTATTGAGCAGTGTGTATAATTGTTTGAATCACACACACTGTCTCCTAATCATAACTGGAGGATATCAAACTGTACTCATACTCAATCACTTCTTATATTTGTATCCCACATAGAACTGTGGAAGAGATCCTGTGTGATCTATTTATCTTTATTTCCCATGAACAACTGTGGTAGAGGTCAAGTGTGATCTGGACAGCCGGGTGTGCTATTGTGAACCCCGATCGAGGTTTTGGATCAAAAGTCTATTTATATAAACACCTTGGTGGCAGGTGATCACCATGTGGAGAGGACTATGTCTCTGCTTGAGACTAAACCTCTTGTTTTATCCGCTGTGTTGATTATATTATCTTTATTATGTGATATGTATTTTCTATATTAAGATAACTTGATCTTTGATAGGTAGTTTAGAAAGTGATTACGTTTGTTTTGAATCAGTAGGTTTTCTTCAAAATTTTACTTAATCGAAAGGTTTGTAAAACTGAGAACTAATCAATCTTTAGAGAATCAAATTAAACCTTCAAGAAATTTATAAATTCACTACAAACTGACTTTGTATTTTTTTATAGGGGGGTTTTATTTTTGTAAATAATCCTTTTAAAAGAAATTTTCATAGATACTCAATTCACCCCCCCCCCCTCTTGAGTCATCTACTCCGACCAAAACTAATTGATAAAGACTCTCTATTATTAAAAATAAAATAAATTTATATTCACCAGACTCCCCAAGATAAAATAATTTATATCATTCTAATTTAATTCATATTAAGTATTTTTTTATTTTTTTATCCTTGAAAACCATTTAAATCTCTCAAATATTAGTAAGTAAAATATTTTATACATATTGCTTTTATCTAGTTTTAAATAAATTTTTTAATGTTTTTCATCCCTTATTTTCCATTAAAATATATCGCAGAATGATTCTTGGAAAAATGGGATTTATATAATTTTATATACAAAATTATTACATTACCATAGAGGGTGTAATTTTTAGAAGGTTAAGCCCAGATGACCTTTATGTAGATGTCTACCCCAATGTGAGATTCAAATGAACATAATGTTAATTTGGGTTACCCAAACAGAAAGATGAATGTGATTTTATGTAGATCAGTTATCTTACTATGAGATGTCATTGGAACAAGTTGAAACTAATGCGATATTAGAAATATATATATATGAGATTGATTAACCTATTGCAGCGAAGGGAAAATCTAGCATACCCTAACATAAACTATTATTAAATTCTTTATGTATCTCTACCCACATAAAGTGTCTAATGGTTACATTCACATAGTTAATTTTAATGTTTTCTTACCATCATGAAATCCAAAATATTTCTATGAATTACAAAAGAACTACCTTAGGGTAGTAAATTAATATAGAAATTACCTCTATATAGAAAATGATAACTGAGCCAAAACTATACTCGAGAGTCATAATACCTATACTCATGTAAAAATATTAGGATTACCACTATAAAAAAGGAAAATGGGGTTACATTAAAGTAAATAATTTTGCATCTATGCTGGGGTAGAGTCCTGCATACAGGTAACATTCAATTTATCAATATTTAAATTACAACTAAGTAACCTTATAAATAATCAATGCGATGTTTTAAATACCCCCAAGACACACCATAACCTGGAAAATTATACAGAAAGATATTTGGAAATCTATGACCTTACATCAGATAATATTCAAATTATTTTTAGCCTTAGTAATTAAAATAAAAATTTAGAATGATGGGACTATAGTGGTTCGAACAACGAACTAATGAGATACCCATGAAGGATGTCAATACGATAAGACTGGAACCATCTATATAGATGAAAATTTTTCAAAAACACACAAAAACATCTATAAATATAATAAAATTACATAAGTGTATCTCTAAAATGAGAAACAGACTCATCCACAAGAACCACACCCAGGAAGAGATAATTATTTTTATATTAGTGTCAAATAATCTAAACGAATATTAAGAAAATAATTGGATAAATAATAAATCATTTTATGAAATTTATCTCACATAAGTAACTCCTTATAAAACATGATTTTCTCAAATCCACTACACTTCCACATGAAATAATCTATAGGAATAATATGTCCACACAACACCTCCTTCTAATGATCCTCGATCTTAATAAACCACCCCCAAAATGTCACAACATCATTATCATCCTTATTTCCCCAATCAATGATGTTTTAATGATTATGAAAATATTATCAAATCTATGAAAAATGAAATATTTCATGTATTCAATTTATCTATGGGGGAATAGTTACCTAATATGGTGTGCCATTAATAGGCTCCAACACCACAAATAGTCCAAAAAATATGGGAGAATGATTAATCCCTTGATTAATCCTTTACTAATCATGATTATAAGATACCATAAGGAACATATGAACTCCAACACCAAAATATAGGTGTCTCCTCTAATGATAAACACAAGACTTCTAAAAAAGTTATGATTCCTTCTTTATTTGAGGGATCACATGTCCATTTATAATCATTCATGGAACTAATTCGAATCTAATAATAGCTAACTCAATGATCTTAACCCAAAAAAATTATCAAAAAGATCACCCATAAATTTCATTACATGGGTCCATACTAATAGTGAATTGATTCTTGATATTGTAAGAGAACTCCATAAATGGTTTATGCACTACCCACAAACCTCCAAAATCGAACAAATGATCATAGAATATATGTCCTCTATATTAAAGATATTACACTCTTTCTAACACTCTATATATGGATGAAAAAAATATATAAGGTATAACTGATAGGAAAAATATTATTGGATACCTATATATATCTTATTGGTTAATCTAGGATGATGACCAGATATGATAGTATTTATAAACACATGAATCATCATAACTTACTCAACTTATGGCCTCGACAAAAACTCTGATATGCATGAAACTTTATTTTAAAAATTGAGCTCACATCATCCAATAATCAATGATAATTCACTTCATATCAGAACATACAATGGATTGATAAAAAATGTGATTAATTCCATTGAAATTACTCTTATTCTAACTAGGATAGTGTCGGAATCCGAAACAACCCATGAAGGACATGGTTCTCCATTTTTACCCTTCACCTGATGGATCATTGAGAAAAAAAACTCTATAATTACATGAAATGTTTTCTATAGCCACAAACTAAAACTATTTATATAGGGGTCAAAAGTGTGTCAATAAGATATATCCATGTTTCCTACTATCCATGGAACACATTGGCAAGACTATTGTTAAAATATATAGCCATATTTTTCCACCATGGAAACAATTCTATTGCAACAGTGGAAAACCATGGATATAACCCAAGTAAAACATTGTTATTAACCAAAAATAATATGTTACCATCTCGATTAGATCATTATACCTCTATTATGTGCACCTCCCACCTTACCACTACACCAGAAATGAATTCAAGTATATATATATATATATATTATAATATATATTATTCCAAAATATGACTATTTTATATAAATCATCTCTATAACCCATCCTTTTATTTTTTCATGAGATAATTTTTTTCCTGTGTAAAGGAGCAAAACCTATTTCCATGATTTTGAGATACTATTTCTATAACAAATGTAAAAAATACAATATAGTTATAGTTTAGAGAAGCTATGGATATTTACCTAGAAAAAAGACTCTATATCCAAGGTTTTACACAAACGGTGGCTATATCCATTGGAAAGAAACTCTATAGCAATATTTTTACACAAACCGTGGCTATAAGCCTTGGAAAAATGAATCAATAGCCATTTTTTTACAAAAAATGTGGCTATAGTCCTTGAAAAAACACTCTATAACCACATTATTAATCAAACTATGTGTATATCTCGTGAAAAAAATTATATATACATGGTTCCACTAACCATTGTAATAACCTTCGAAAATATACCCAATAGCCACTGTTTTATAAAAAATAGTGGTTATAGACTTTCTATAAATACCTATAGACATAGTTTTCGAATTTTATGGCTATAGGTTGGTGGATATAGACCATTTTTCTAGTAGAGAATTCATTTATTCATTCCAAAAAAAATGAAAAGAATACATGAGGCATGATTCATCATTACCATAAAAACTACAAAGGGAGAATTATGAAACTCATAATGAACTAAATCGTCCATGTTTGATGAAATGTAGGGATACTAACTTAATAATATAAACAATTTTAACCATCATAAAACTTAACCTCATGGACATGCTTAAAAGATAGTCTATATATCTAGACCACTCGGATTTAATCCCTTGCTATGATTCTAAATCCTACTACGCCAATTATTAACACATAATCATCTCATAATGAAACACTCTTTTATCTATCATCTGATCAAAAAAATTCAATATATATTGTCTCTTGTTCTCTATCACACCGTGAGAATCTAAAAATTCATGTACATCATCACCATGTGACTTCCTACATAATGAATCATCCACAACATTCCATTTTCCAAGTGAGTATGAAATTTTAATGTCATATTACTATAAGAATTACATACATCATCACTAATGTAAGTTGTGATCATGTTAGGAGTATACATACCACTAGATAATATGATCAACGAAAACAATAACATAATACCGATGATATAATTCCCATAAAACATTATAGTAAACATGACGACAAAAATATCAAAATCATTAGTGGTGTAGTTACATCCATGTGGTTTTAGCTATTCAAAACCATATGATATAGTCCCCCTCTAACACATCCAAATATATCAAAATTCAAGATTTGAGGCATCATAATAAACCTTGAATACAATTCCATATTGGGAAAATAACAACATATATAATTAGCTACAATATTGTTCACATACTCAAAAAAATATATAGAATTATTTCTTCCACAAGAACACTTAATCCTTTGTATTCAATGCCACCAGATTGGTCATAATCTAAGTGAATTCAGGAATGATCCTAGTATAATAACATTCAAGGAAAATAATGATTTTCCCCTTTCCAATAATCTTAGGGGATGGTTAGTAAGTATAAAAAAATCATAAAATATCCATGGTAATAGTACTCCAAAACACAATATGTCCCAATAAAAAAACCTCATGTTACAATTAATTTCCCTCAAAAAAAAATTCCAAATAGTTGTTGATGAAGAATAACTGCAAAATTATCTCATAGATGTAAAAAAACTATTTCCCTCTCACATAGAAAAAATGGAGTTATTAATAAAACTCTATATAAAATTATTCAAAAACTAAATGAATATTTTATTATTTTTTCACTCAAACATATCTATAGAATACATTCCACAAAATAGTGTCACAAAAAACTTATATTGGATATAAGGATATAAACAATACCATTTTATATATGATCATCATTTATATATAGTTGACCATATACTAATATTAAATTAATCTTTGAGAAGCACCTAGATCCCATAAAAACTTCAAACAAATCATTAATCTATAAGTGATGATAGTGTTTCCTCATATTCACCTAATTTAAATGGTAATAATCATTATACAAACACAGACCACCATATCTCTTCTTCTCAAACAAAACTAAAGATCCCTATGAAATAAACTATGTATAATAAATATTCTCTGAAAGGTGTCATAAATTTAATTTAGAGCTCTCATACATCACAAATGCTCATATTATATATATACATTGATATAGGACTAATTACCAACTATAGAACTATCCCAAAAAATGTCTCTGATGGAGGGGGTAGTGAAAGAGTTTCTTCTAGAAATATGTTTGTGAAATCCATGGAAACCAATTTAAACAATATTTGTTAATATTATATTGAACTCAACATCAGACCATCCATCTTGGGAAATTAAGTCCTAAAATACCTTTAACCCATATAAGGGTCTTACTCACCAATAATCACAAACCTAACTCAATATACATTATAGAATTGGTCATTCCTCTAGAAGGAATCCATTTTGATTTTAATGAATACAACCAATACATGTTGACGATGATATTATATGGATATAAATGAAAACATATAAATTGTCCCCAGGAGTGATACTTCCCCGGAATCATGTCATAGTCATTAGAAACATCATATAAGTCATATCAATAACAAATTTCCATCTTCAATGCCAAGCGAGAGTTAAGTATCTCCATCTTTATAAGCCATGAACTGGGGAAGGTGTAACGAATAATATTATGTATATAGAGTCTAATAAATAATATAACCTACTATTAAATAGGTAGATAGTTTCTCATAAAATGTGTGGATCACCCGATTCTAGAATGTATAAGACATTCATCTTACCTTGCTTAGTTTCATGACCTTTGTAACCCTAAAAGAGTCCACACCCATGACCATTCTCCAATAATTGTCCCTAATGAAAAGGGGTTTCACGGTGTTATTTTCTTCCTATCCATTTTATGTATACTAACCATATACTACATCACTATAATATTACTACTATCTCAGAGGATACTACAGTAATGAAAGACTAAAACATATTGTTTTAACTGGTATATAGATATCTTTTTGTAATATATCTTCATCAAAAATACTCCTGAATACTTAAATAATGCAATAATAAAATCATTGATAACATCATCTCAATAGTATATACCCATTCCAAGATTTCATGTTATGTCATAAATTTAAATTATTTTAGCTACTACTATATCTATAGAAGAAAAGGCTCCTAAAATGCCTCACTATATCCCCTTTATTTGGAGTAAGGTACAAAGAACAGTGGGATAAGCTCTTATATTGAATAGTAAATCCCCTAGATATAGATAAGATATCCTACAAAAAATACACCCCCAACGAAAAAAGAATGAAACTTATCCTAAAACTGATCTTTGATCATCTCCCACAAAACTTCCAACTTGAAGAACAAGAACCACCACTAATAAGATTTCCAATAAAATATCATCATAGAAAATGAAATCCAGTTATCACTCTATTAATGAATCATACTAATGGTAATATTGACATCCTCTTAACAAGTTTCATTCTATTGATCCAATATGAATTTCTTATAATTATATAGAACATTGTGCTAAGATTCACATAGTATCCCCATCTTATTTCCACCTTCGTTACCCACCACATCATAGCGATATTATGGAAAATTGTGGTGAAAATATCTATCATGAAAATCATATGTACATAGTCATGAATCTATTCCTATAAAATAATAAATATTAGGTAATCCAAAAAAATTTACTGAATATTTATGATTAGTAAATTAATTCATTTCAACCCATTTTCAACTGTATAAAAAATTCAAACATATGCACAAACAACCATGGTACATTATCTCCACCTTAGTATCTTTCATGAATATGGAATCACATTGCTAACGTGTTTTGGCATTCTTGGAGGTCCTTATGTCAAATCATAGGGGGGGCCAAATTAACCTGTCCTAATTAGCCTATGTTGTTTTCCAAAAATACTAATTCCAAATAATATTTTTTCTATACCAACATATGTTGCATCGATAATTCCTATCTATAAACATCATCTTACATATAAATAATCTACATTAATACCACCCTATCAAAAAAACCCTCCATTGGTACACACTCATAGTGTAGTATATAATTAAAAGATATAACACCTAAATCCATCTTTCAAAAAGTCATATATTATAGAAAAAAATAAGGGTATCTCATACAAATAATGGATGTAATTTCCCTATAATATGAGTTTTATGATAAATGATATGATTTAGAAATTATTTAAATCGTTTGAATGAAGGAATATTTAATCCCAATATAATAATGTAATTTCATACAAAACTGAAACAATAGAAAATATGAAAATAGTCCAACAATGTGATCATGATCTCAGAAACACCAGCACAACTTTACAAGGAAGTAACAACAATCCCAATCACTTAATTTCTCGTAAAAAACAAAAAAAATTGTTTTTTAGGGTGAGAATACAAGTATACTTAGTTGGATCCTACCTAATATCTCTTGATAAAAATACAAAACATTTATATTAAATCCTATAAATAAAAATATTAAATTATATGATCGACTAAACAAGTTAATATATATCTTATCATCACCATGGGAAACATACATAGTAACACAAAGTAGTAATAATATCAATATCATTTCATATATGAAAATGATGCTAACCCCACATCAATTTCCTCATTTTTGTGTCACTCTTATTTTCGAAAACAACTCACATTCTATTATCTCCCATCCATTATTCATCAAACCATATCCTCATATATTATGTCACAAACTCTATACATCCAATGAAACCTGAAATAACCTCATCATTATCATAAAATCTGACTGGTATTTTTGAAATCCATTATTTCCTATGTATTATGATTTTTTTGTAAATCCACTCCGAGCAATTCATGTTCACGATTATGAAATCATATCCATGAACACCAGATTCTAAAATATATTATAACATTAAGACACAACTTCTCAAGAATAAATTTATAGTAAAATTATATCCAACAAAACCCATGTCACCCCATCCACTATAAGAAATTCCATCACATCTAGATTGTCAAACTTAATATACTATGGCCAAAGGGAGAGAGGGGGAGATAGACAATCTATAAATATGTTCCCTCACCACTCTGAATGTTATTAAAAACACACCCATATTTTTGGTGTCATTTTCCCTACTAAATATAATGGTTAAACATATGAAATCGAAAAAGATATTATATATATCACACAATAAAACTAAGGGAGTCTTCCTAGCCTTTTACACATCTATCACTTTTGTCTCAAACACACACAATTCTACTATATCTAAGGTAAAATTTGCATAAATGTACAGAAGAATAAAATTAACATATTTATTAATATTTTTACCGTAAATTATAATATTAGTAATCATTCGATTAATATATATTAATTACCAATATTTCATTGATCCCTATTTCAATTCAATATTTGTTAAAACAATTTTGACCCAATCCATTATGATTTTCAATTCATATTTGAATTCAAAATTCAATAATCATGTTCATCATGCATTTATTCTAACCATGATATGTTTTTCATCAATCATATAAACATTTATATTTACTATCATCAATAACTTCCATTCCCATGAGTTTATTTATTAATCCAATTGTAATTCTATAATTTTGGGTACTCCTGGACTAATTATAAGATACCAGTGGAAAATAATCATATAGCCACCATATATAAAAACAATTTTATATTTTTATATACCCTCAAAATAAATATTCCAAAATAAATTTATTTAAAGGAATCTATCATGAATCAACAAATGATGTACCCATATCATAACTCATTCTAACCACTCTTGTGCCATTCCCGACACTGCTAAATATAATCTACTATATCCTTCCATTGTCATGATCAATCCACCAATAGAACCCAGAGAAATCTATAATTTTATTCATTGAATTTACTATCCATACAATATTATAAAAAAATAATATCCAGTCCCATATTTCATGGTGAAACAATTCAAACAAATGATATTATTTTCAACACGTTATACTCACATAGAGAATATGGCCACAATACCAAGGCATTGAAGCCTTTTATCACATAAGAATTATCTTGATAAGCACCAAAATACCATTTACTAATGATATTGAATTAAATGGTTCATTATTCATAGGTTCCATAGACTATACAGAAAATAAAAATAGCTAACAAATACAAATGAATCAACCATAAATATTCCTTCTATATTACTTCCATATTCAATCAAATTACATGGAAGAATATTTATCAACATATTGGAATAATTCATAAATCATTACCTCTTATATTATTTATTTATTTTTATTAAATTTATATAATATACAATCTGTTATAAATCAATAATATCTATACTATTAGTAAATCGAACAATATATAAAATATTATGAAACTAACATAACTACAATAGTCTATAACCCCCCCCCCATTTAATTTAATTAATTTCTATATTAAGAACTAATTATTTTTCGATGTAGAAGTTAATTAATTTTACATTCATTAGTGTAATTAATCTAGATTATTATATTATTTAATGTTGATTCCACTATTACCCAAATTGCTAGATCCCAAAGTGTTCACACATGAACATAAAAAAATATAGATAAAAGATCCCCTACCTCAAAAAGAGTCATGAATTTTTATTTCAATATGGGGAGATAGAGATATATATGTAGATAAACATAGATTATATAGTATTGTAAAACACAATATATGACTCATGGGAATTAAAAGGTTTCTATGGGATTAGATTGAGACGTTTGAATCACATTTGATTGTGGAATATAAAAGAATGATTAAATATTGTATACACTTTGATTTTACAAATAGATGATATGTTTACTCAGAACCCCTTGCATTTTCATAAATCATTCCTATTTAAATAATATTGTATATATTAATATTTTATGATCAATTTACGACCCCTTTAATTTTCTCAAATTTTAAAAATTTAAATATTTTGTAAATTTTGATTATTTCTCAATTTCAAATAAATTATTAATAGTTTTTATTTTTTTATTTTTCATAATAATACATTCTAGATAACTTAAATATAGGAAATCTGATTTTTTAATCATTTACACAATTATATTCATTATATTCTTAATGAGTAATTTTTTTTGTTGAATCTTAGAAGAATATTATATTGATAGTTACCCAAATGTGAGTTTCAAAACAACATTATATAGTGGAGGGATACCATAAAATAAATGTCAAATGACCTTTACATAGATCAGTTACCAAGATGTGAGCTAATGCTGAAGTAGTATGACCTTGACATGAGTTTAGAAATAGCTTATGCATGCTTATCTACCCTTATTTAGTGAAGGTAAATAGAGTTTAACCTTATGTGACATAATGGTATGACCTTTACATAGATCTTATAGAACAAGAATACTTGAAGATATCTTTTGAAACTAAATAAAAAAGAATCTTTACACTCTGGAATGATAGGGACTACCTTTAATTGAAATAGAACTAGCTTGATATAGAAAAATAGACTCCATAATAATTTTACCTAGGAAAATAAAATCAATCCCAACCTTATGGGAGACTCATATTACCATTCAAAAGATTTAAAAATTTGTCTCACATTTTACAATAAAAGATTATAGGACTCTAAAAATGTTAATAGGTTTACCACGTTATCAGGATGGGGTATTCTGAAGGTTTAAGATAAAATTTAAAAAAAACCAACAAAATAAAGTTATAAATAATACATATAAAGACATCGAACACCCCACACAAATCCTCTATGTCCAAGGAAAGTGAAATATTATTGATCTGGTATTTTAGTAACTCACATATCAAATCATACATGCATATTTTAATATATTTTCTAACATGATATCAATAATATGACCACATCATAAATGGTAAAATAAATATCCCATGTTTTCAAAAATCTCATCATATAAATTTAAAATCATACATGCATGTATATTAACAAAAAAATTAACGATCCTTGAATAGAACTAAAAATAGAATAAATCATATTTTATATATTTTATAAAAATAATTTTATTGATGTAATTATATAAAAAATGGTTATTTACATTGAAGAAATTGAATCATAACATAGATATATTTTTTATATACTTTGTATTTATTCTAATGAAAGTCCCAAAATGGAATATTATTGGAAGTGAATGGATTATGGATAGATCTTTTATAGTGAATAAAAAATGTGGTGTGTTTTTAATTTTTTTGGTGTACTCCTTTTATAGAAAATTATTGGGTTTAATTTTTT
The DNA here is from genome assembly GCA_963277665.1 of Viscum album. Classification (NCBI taxonomy): domain Eukaryota; kingdom Viridiplantae; phylum Streptophyta; class Magnoliopsida; order Santalales; family Viscaceae; genus Viscum; species Viscum album. Next base: position 352,867,525 of record OY728140.1, read on the forward strand.
TATAATATGTATCATTTAGGAGTAATGTAATATAATTTTGTGTCAATAATTTCTCATTATTGGAAAAAAGAAAGATGAGTAGTGAATATATCATAAAAAATTACCACATAATTATATTATATTTTATTTTATTTACATTAATATTATTTGTTAAATTCCTATCGTGTTTTTCATATTTAATATTAAAATTTCATTATTTTCTAGAATAACATATTTGTCATCAATATGATATTTTCCTAGACACATAATTTTGATTAATATATTATAAATATGGAATCAATTTTTATAATTAAAAAATATAAGTATTTGAAATTTACCTTTTAAATTAAAACACATACTATATATATGAAAACATTTTTGAAAGAAAAAATATTTCTCTTATAATTAATGACTATAAATTTATTTCTATATAATTATTTAGTTTTTACATTTCTGTTAATTATATATTTCCAAATTTAAATTATGTATAATTAGTATTGTAATTATTTCTATGTTTTTCATAATAACATATACTATTAATAAAAATTTAAAAGTAATATCCATCATGTTAAAAATTAAATATTGATAATTTTCTAACTTCTATTTACAGAACCAATCCTGATATACACATAATCACTAAGGATAAATTTTGAAATTATCTTATTTTTACATGGATATTAAACTATCATGAATATTATGGTGATCGATAAAAGATTCAATTCATCTAATAAATGGTTTCATTTAAACATCAAAAATTGAGGTTCTCCATGGTCTTAATGAAGGAAAAATTGTAGTGATGTTAACATATTCTCAATCTCAGAAAACTTTTTCTCTTATGGAAGGATTCTAATATTTTATGTTATAGATTCTCCATTTTTATATAAAATTAAAAATATTATTGTTAATCTTTATATATGACATATAAATAACTAAATCATAATGTCTAGATCTCTTGGTTACATTATTTGACTATCCAACACACTCTAAATAAAAAACTTATATCATTGATATCATTATCCTAATAGCTTTATATATAACCAAAAGGTAAATATAATATGAAATCAGAGTATTGGTATGTAATTACACATTAAAGTTTGGTGGTTGTATAAATTTTTTAGTTTTTATAGGAGAAGTGATTACGGTATAATCAAAGTTCATGTCCCTGATGATGGTACAATAGGACCATGAAGGTCCCCTATGAAAGCAGTAGTGGATGCATAGTAATGGAATAGTCCCATGTGACTATCTTGTATCACCATGTGGTGTTGGGATTATTGGTAGAGGCACACGAATGGTCAGTAGATGATCCATTAAATCCATACATTCAGTCTCAATTTTAAGGATTTTGTTTTTTATGTTTTGAATAGCCTCTCATAAACACCAATAATAACATTTAATCAACATGTAATGAAACTAGAGTTCATTGGGATAAAAAAGGATTCATTATCATTAAAAAATATAATTATCTATAGGGCTGATTGAGTGAAAATTATATTCGTGGCATTATCTTGATGATATTTTGAAATCTTCTTTCAATATCTTCCAATTTGTTTTTCTAATTTATGTTCTATGAGTAGATCTATACCATTCAATTGTATATAGGGTATATATTTTTCATTAAAATGATGAACAAAAGAATCATGATCATGTGTACCTTATTGTAGGTTTTGGAGGATAATACTATGATTTCTCTCTTTGGAACTAGGATTTCAAGATCATGATGTGATCATCATTTATGATAATAGATAATATTCACTCCTTATGTGATTTTAATTCCTCATTTTTTAATTTATATTCATTAAGGCTACTATCTACTATCCTATGATTATTAAATTATATATAAAAAATTTAATCAATAACATGATGTTTTTTATTTTACAATGTTTGGATTTTAGGTTTTAGGCATTGACTAAGGTCTTTAGTTTTTATTAAAAACTGTGATTTAATTTTGAAAAAAATGAAATTAGGTTTTATGCATCATAAATAAGATGGATTAAAATTTTATTTCACTGAATTTTTTTGGGTAATTTTTGTTAATAAATTTTTTTTTACATTGAATTAATTGGGTATGAGAAATGATCAGAAATAATTGGATATGAATATAAGGATCACTTTATTCTGATGGATGAGTGATTTCATGTTTGTGTGAGATAATAACATGATGGTCAATAATGTTTATGATCCACTATGGTGGTTTATAATCTATAATTGGTGTATTAAATGATCATAGTAAATCATTTATGATATATGTTTATTTATTATTTATATATCCCTTAGATTATATTAGTTTATTATAATTTTCATATTGTTGAAAAACTAGAATGTGTTAGATTATTGGGAAAACAGTTAGTTGTGTTTTTTAATCTATTTCATGTGATATATATTGGATTTTGATAATCTATTATTGTTTTGAATACGGTGAACCACATTCCTAGAATGGGTTAAATGGTTAGGAATTACTCTATATAGTATTTCATGTGGTTGATTTTTAAAAAATATATTGTGTATTATTACCACAAATATACATGCATCTCTATATGTGTAGATATCTTTTTTCATGATTCACGAAATGGAAAGGTGTTAATTTTCATGGGAAATTGATCATTGAAGCTATACTCATGGTGCATGAAATATGGTTTAGTCTTACATTATATGAGTTATACCATTCACATTTGATATACATCATAATAAAGGTTTTTTGGTTATTTTGAGACATAAGAATATTTAAATTATTTGAATATCTGTTAGGTTTTTTCACACATTAGGATAGGAATTTTTTGTCTCATATACATGTTTATCGTATTGTTGGAAGTGAAATTTTATGAATGTGACTTTAGTATTTTATTACAATATTTTTTTTGAAATTATGTTCATACTAAACCAATTTAGTTTATATTTATTATTATTATTTATTTAAAAATGATTATTTTGGGAATCACTATAGGTTAAATAGATCTACTTAAAAATATATTTGAGTTTAGATTTTTTGGATTTTAGGGTTTTTTTAGTGGGATAATATTCATGGTAATTTATGAAATTTCCATTCCTATAATTTTCTATTGTATATATTCTATTATATAATGTTTTTTTTGTAAGGAATATATTGTGAATTTCGATGGTGACCTCGTGAATAAGGACACAACTACAAATATAGATAATACTATTGAACTCCTCAAAATAGTGGTTCAAGGGAACGAGGAGCAAAAAAAGGGGATAGATTAGGAGGACCATAAGTAATTGTTACATTGTTCGAAGTTCCGTTGTAAGGATCATCTGATTAACAGTGATGATTATTTATTGAATTATTCATATTATTTTTTGAGCCAATTAGATGAGTCTTCAAATTTAATTATACCCTTGATTTGACATATTTGGATTTCACTACTTTCAATCTCCAAGAATAATCATGTATATTGTGGGAGAAAGATGTGTGTTGAATAAATATAATGAAATATAGGGTTTGTATTATAGAATATATTCAATCGGATTATTTTCCATATTTGTTGAAATTGATTAATTATCAATATTTTATTTATATAGTGTTTCAAAACATTATGTTGTTTGTTATACTAATTGTATTGTGAAATAGGTTAAATTTCTAGTACATTTGAACAGCAAAAATATTCTCACTGAATTGAGGTCCATGATGCTATTTTTACCCGAGACATGATCAAGGGTCATATATATTAATTTATCTACCAATGAAATGGGGATAAAAAATAAGTCCTTAGTAATAGAACAGATAATGGATATGAATAAAATGATTGATTTTCTTCCTCTTTTTTAGGGGGGAAGTCCTTTTATCAAATGAATTAGGGGAGGTTAGATAATTCATAATAGTTAAGAAGATAGAAGAAATGATAAACCATTGGTTATGTAAAAGGATATAGGTAGCATCAGTGTTACTCGTTTTGAATCAAGGAACACCTAAAATTGAATTGTCATATTCAGCCCCACACATGTCATTGGTTTGGGATGGTTTTGAATATAAATATGATATGTTATATATCAATAATGGTTTTAGAGTTTGACGTTTTAACATTATATTGGGGTAAACACTGACTTAGTATAATCCAATTCTAGAGAGAGCTGAATTGTAGGTGAGGGTCGATAGTTATACTCATCAGCATCAGGCCCAAAAACTCCAAAGTAATTGTATTCTACAAATCATGTGCTAGATTAGTATGTGGTAAAAAATATGATAGTTGGAGTTATTATACATATTTATTTGACTATGTTATATTCAATAAATAATATGGTTTTATATTATTCGCTAATAAATTCATGAGTACTATATTAGCAAAATTAACAAGTGGAAAAACTGTATTATTCATAAAATATTATTACTCCACTATGGGAGAGGGTTAAGTTAGGGATTATATTCCCAATTATTTTTATTATGATCAATGATATGAATATATCATAATAATTTTTGTCTTATGAGATAGACAAATATGATTTCACTTTGGAGAAGAATTGAATTATAATGTTCAAATCCTATATTAACATGTATGATTAGAATGTTTTCATTACTTCATCAGATGGGAGTATTTACAATTCTAAATGGTGATAATCCATTCTTACTATTTGGGGGGAACTGATTAAAAATGACCTTAGAGATTTAACGTCTAAAAAATCATGAGTTTTTCTTAGATTGGTAGAGTATATGGGTTAATTTTTATGGGTATTGGTGATATATTTATTTGATGTATTTCTAAAATAAATCCATGGAAATTAACTAGATAGAGAAATTAATATCTCCATTTATTTATTTCTAGATACAGACCTAGGGTTGTTTCCATTTTGTCACATGGATCGTATAGATCTTTGATAGATGATAATTTTTCTAGATGGTTTGGAGGTAAAGGGATTTACTTATCCATTATTTTCATATTGAGAAAGATTGGTTCAATTCCCCAAGAAGTCTAAATTAAGATTTAGGTTGTTTATTGACTAGTAAATTTTGAATCAGTTAGGAGTGAAGAAAAATACCCTTGATCTTGTATAGATGATGTTTTTGATTATTTTACTATATTTAAATCATTTTTGAAATTTGATTTGCGATTTAGATATTATCAACTATGGATGAAGGATGTAATAACTAAAAGAATAGTGACTATGGTAAGGAAAAAGAATTATTGGTTTTTGGTATTTTTTCGTGATACTAAACTATTATTCTCTTATGTCCCTAATAAATAATTTTGTCCAAAAATTCCTTAAATTGTTCATCACAGTGTATGTGGAAGAACTTTCATTTTATTCCTAATTAGAATAAGATCATGAGGTGTATATATGGAATGTACTGGATATATTTTGATAGAAAAAGATTTATGTAAAGAATTCAAATGTTAGTTTTGGATGTGCAAAGTGAATATCATTGGAATGTTATTTCTATGAATTTTGTCTTAATGGATCTATAGAATGTTTACGTGGTGATATAATGGGATTGTCCTAAAAATGTAATTATGCTTTAAATTTTTTCTAAAATTAGATGCATAATTTTAGTGATTCAACCAAAACTTTTAGAAGTTTTAATCCTTAATTATAGAGTTAATTAGTAATAGTGTTATGTTTGTAAGAGAGGAGAAGTGTAAAGAAATTTCAATGAGATAATGAATATTTTTATAAAAAATCCTTCCATTAACTCTCTATGAGGATTGGAGAAGTCTTATCCAAACATTGTTATATATATATATAACCAGATAGGAATGTACACAGATATAATGGTATATTGTGGATCTATATGGGTTGTGGCCTTTACAACCACTTGAGATGAATTATTTTTGGTCTCAAACAATGTAAATACCCCACAGAAAGGTGACTTAAGGAAATATAATTGTATTCAAAAGAGACTCCCAAATGATATGATTCCACAATTAGTAGAAAAACCTATGTCCCTCATTATAAAAAACGAAAAATAACATAATGACAGACCCTAGTAATTTTTGTAGAGTTAACCTATACTGGGGTGTGATCAATCAGTATATAATGGTGATAGAATGATGTAAAAAACTCATAATCACACCAATTTTTTGATTGAATTTAGAGTCCATATGGTTACCATCATTGTTGTAAACCTTTGAATATTAGGAAAAACATTAGAATAAATCACTTGAAAGTACCATTAATCTTCTAATAGAAATCGTATCAATTTTTTTTATCCAAGAATTAGATAACTCAGATGATGGTGCATTATCTGGATCCACAGTTGTCAAATTCATATAACTCCTTGATTTTTTAGTCAATGAATTTTTGTATTCTCATTTCATTCTCTCATATTCTTTCAAACGCATATCAATATTAATAAATCTAATTATATTTTATCTGTAATTGTCCTTCAAATATTTTTAGATACTGATATCTCTTCACCCTTGACAAAATATTTATGTTCCAATATCAAATGATCATTAATTTTCCATTCTAGCTGAAGCAATCCCATGAAGATGTGGCCACATCTCTTATAGGGACAATAATTCCTCAATTAGGAGTTTTTATTTTTTAGTATTGAGACAATAATATACCCACAAATAAATAAATGGACCAGATAATTCTCCAAAATCAATAGACGTAGTTGAAAATTTCCCTCTGATTTCACTAACAACTCAGGATTTCAATTTCTCTTATTCCCATGATAAAAATGAAGAGAGAAGTGAGTTCTTATAGATACATGGGAATTGGAACTCCTATATCCAGACATTCTGAACATCAAAAATTTTAGTTATTACCTTTATATCAACTAATCTCAAGGACTCTTATAGTGACATTGATATGCATGGAAACAATTATGACCTTATTGAATCCCCCCAGGAATTTTAGGAAGGATTTTCCACCACATTCAATGATATAGCATAGGTAAATATGGTAATAAAAAGGGATTCAAAACCAACCATTATTATTTCCACCATGATTCTAGAAGAGAATGATATGTATATATCTTATTTGAAATAACACAATTATATGTTTACCTTGAATAATAGGGAGATTCTGATCCTATAACTTGATGTATCTACTATCACCTGGTATTGTGAGATGATAATCCAAGATTCAATCATATTTCTAGATGAATTCATCGCTCACATGCACTTATGGAAAGGGGTAATATTTCTATGATTATTAAGTCCATATTCATTTGAGTGGTCCAATATGACAAATAGATTGGAAACATTGACTCTATTGATAAAAAGGAATAGATCCACAGGGTATGTATACATTTATGCAATATAAATTGACATTTCCTAAAGTATGATCTCCCACATTTTATTATGGAACTCCTGATCGATGTGACTATTGTCTTCCAAGACATTTATTTTATTGATGGGTACCCATGGTAAAATCAAATCACATGATCCTTTAAATATATATATCCAATTCATTCAGAGAACCCAATGGGATATTCTACTACTAGGTCATGTTTTTTTGTTTATATAGTGCTAGTTCCACCTTCCAAAATACTATATATCACATTCTAAAATGATTTATAGGAACAATCATGGAAATAAATGTTCAAAATATATTTAATAAGTACTGAACACACCTTGATCATCTTTATAGACATCAAAAAATCTTTGATAAGTTATAGTATCTATTATTGAAGATGAAATATTTGAAATTTGACTTTGTGGAAAAATTGGGAATATTAATGGTTTTATGGAACACAAATATGACATAGAGGTTATCCTTGAGAGGTTATGTTCCATTATAACAATTACACTAACTCAAGACCACAAATAATTGAGTGGTATTAATGTTTTCATTATTATATTTTCTATTTTATACCTAATTAGACGAAAAACTCATCCCCATATGGAATTTGATGAACAAGGGAGTCAATTATAGATAGTAAATAGATTTCCAAGAAGTATATTAGAACCATAAGAGAAATATTTTTAATCCACTAGTTTTAATTCCAACATATTAAGGAAACTAACTCATATTATATGTGAAAATATAGAGAAACTTCTTAGTTCTCTTCTCAGATTGAGGAAATATGCAGGGATAGAAGATAATCCTTATTAACATTAGAGAATGGTGCTATATACTAAGACCCAATATTTTTATATCAAGCAGAACAACCTTGAACACATTTTCATAGTGAAAATGATGAGGTGTTATTTACTACGTTCGGAATTCATTATGGTCTCTTATATAAACCCAATCAAATACATTCTCATTTATCATGTGATGAAGAATATTTTGGCTCGATGGGTAATTATCCTACAATATTAATATTTCCAATTTGTATCATTAAATGTTATAAAAGGGAAAACACTATACGGTTCTGTTTAGCACATCTTACCAAGGAACGAATTATAGAGAATACTAATATAGAAAATGAAGTGTTTTTTATACATGAAACACCCTATACATGTTAAATTTATATTAATGGAACCCCTCATAGCCTAAAAAGGAAGATAATGGAAGACCTAAAGCTAATGTGGGTTTGTCTATAAAATTTCTTTTTCTCCGCAACCAAGAAAATTATACTTCATTCATTAATACTATTCATAGGTCTCACCAATAATGAAGTGAAATATTGATATCTTATTAGGTTCCTATAAATATAAAAAGAGTTATAGATATACTATCTGAATTTTAGAGCTAGTTTAGAACATGTGATTAAGATTATTAAAAATGTTTATGCATTTTATAAGAAATAATGTCCCCAATCCATAGAAATGTGTTGGGATGGATGGATTGGATCCCTTTTTAACTAATGTTAAATCAAATAACCCTCTCATAGTATACTATTACTAACGTACTTCATAAAATTTCTACAACCATAGATAACCCTATATAGGATAATACAATGTTCTTCATATCACACTTAATAATAGTCTCTCTGATCATCTTCTATGATATAGAAGATATTAATTTTTTTTATAATTTCCCGATCATGGGATGAGTTAAGGATTTCATCAACTACTACTAGATGGATGATCCCTAAAATGGACTTACCTAAAAATGGGACCCTCCCATTAGATCATGGAAAAAAGGAAAATGTCCATCATCAAACAGAAAAAATTCACATTATGACGAGATAAACGAACATAATTTCCATTATAATTTAGTTTTTGAAGGATTTATCCTTAGATGAATCAACGAAGGGGAGTCCCTCATAATAATTTAAGAAATCCATTTAGGCTCTTCGAGTTCTATTATCTAGAAAATAGGATCTCCCAAAAAATTAGGTGGGTTGTATATATCTAACCAATGATGATAGAATATTTTGTGGAGTTCATTAAGAATAATCATTACTATAAAATAAATGATAATTTCTCCCATCATCCCCAATGTTATATCATACTATTATATACTCATGTAAATTTATCATTTGGTTAATGGATGTTTTGTGGCCATATACCCCATCAATAGTTAGATAGATTTAGTATATCATTACTAACATTAACTTATGACTAAAATTTACCAAGTCCATACCCCGCTAAGAACAAGAGATTAAGAACATAATCAACATCATAATGTTAAAAATCATCAATATATTTGGGGTACCTCATTCAACATTGATGGATAAGGGAAACAATTACCTTTACTCTATGCTAAAAAGACTTTATGCATAGTATAAAACCATGGATAACAACTCATAATGCTAACACATAGTAGAAAATTGGATGATAGATTCTTTTGATAGGGTTCTTAAATATATAAACTGATTTTTTTTATAAAGGAATGAATTTTTTGTTAGAGAAACTTCTAAAATCCTTTTGGGATTATCTTACCAAAATATTCACTACCACATTGGAAACCATATATTTTTTCTATGGAAATAAGGTGGTTCTTCCCATTCAATTTCAGTTCCCCTAAAATTGAATATCTATCATTTATTATCTCTAATAAGATGAAACTTCATAGAATAATCTTTATGAGTTAGTTCAATATGATGAGAAGAGTTTTCATCCATTTCAAAATTTCAAATTCCAACATAATCAAATTGTACATTCCTACATGAAGAATGTATAACTCTTATATTTCCATTAATGAGAGATAATATTGTTTCTTATATCAATCATGATAACATGGAATAATCCTCCTAATACATAACCAAAGTGGGATAGAAATTACATTATACTAAAGTCCTATTATAATGGTTCCAACTCATTTACCATGATTGATATGAAATTCATCATTCCCCAAAAAATTCATGGTTTCCGAAAATATACATTTTAAGATTTCCATATTTATAAAAATGTAAAAGCAATAGGACTCTAAATTACACATCATTTATTTTATAGCTATATGTCACTGAACTATTCATTATCAATATCTTGGTGAAAATTTTATAAAGTACCTACAATCCATGTCCATTTTGTATGATGTCAATATATTTTTTTTCCAAACCTTCTATATATCATTAAACAAAAATGTGGAAGTCTATCCTGTAGGACTCAAAACTATTCAAATTTTATGAAGTCAATAACATTGGGTGGTAAAAATTCTAGTTTTTATCTTTTAGTACATCGCATTGGCTAAACAGAGTCCTCTCACTTTTGGAGCTTCACAGTTGATCATTAACTAATTGTAAGTCACATATTATGTACATTATTGGTAATTTATATTTTCTGAATGTAATGAAAATGATAAGAGAATGAAAATGAAAATCTAAAACTATCATATTGAAGAAAAAAATAATTATTTTACAAAATAATGGCCATGGATATTAGGTTTGGTTTTGTGGTTCTGTTAATTATTCATTACACTGATTGATAATTCATTTTTGAAATCTTATTCCTTATTTATTTTAATTTTTTGATGGTGAAATTTTTCATAAATAGGACAATTATTTGTCACTCCATTCCTCACTTCCTCTTATAATAAAGTATAATGGCACACATAAATAGAGAATACAGAACCTTCCAAGACGTAGATCTATTATACACCATTTAATCAATAATGAAAATTCATATCCATAATGTAAGGTTTTTTACCTCATAGGAATGTGGGAAATTATAAAATGAATGATTATAAATAAATTTGGGTGTATTTCCATGGCGTAAAATCATTATACCCATACACTTCTCTCTCATTCACCACAAAATAGAACTAAAAAAAGAAATTTGGAAAGCATAATTGAGGAAAACTGTATTACACCCCTAAGACTAGGTGAATTGTAAGTCATTCATAATTGGAAGTTAAGATTTAATGTTAGATAAATGAGAGATATATACATACAAGGAGAGATATAAAGAATGGTGGAATCAATTAATTAAAAATAAGAAGTTACAAGGAAAAAACTATACTCCATAATAAATGAATAAGATAGAATTGAACCCTCCACTATTTGAGATTCTTATTTCCATCATTGTGGTGCAAAGAATTTTCATTTATTGTAATTTAACATTCCATGATTTAGGCTTCAAATTTGTTTTCATATCTTTTGAATTTATTTCCCTATTTTAATTACACATGATCAGAAAGGGAGGTTTAGTGACCCTTAATCAATCTATGAGTGTTTGACGTACCCCTCATGAATCTATTTCCTTACCATGGCCTTCTCACATGAGGATATTCACAATTGATAACTCACTGATCTTAATTATCTTCATTTTTTCTGTTAATTTTTATTTTTTGATAGAAATGAATAATATGGGAGAATGATAATTCAAATATTAAAATATAATTTCTATATACTTTATATTTAAGGCATAAAAGATTTTTATTGGTCCTAGGGTTAGTTACTCAGGTTCCTTCATTATGTATAATTCTTTTGTATAATTTTTTTATGAAATATTAGTAATGAACAATTGTATTTTATTTTACTAAATATGAAATTCATCATTCCCTATAGAATTATTTTGAATACAAGACTTCACCTCCTACAATAAAAAATGTTTATAACATTCCCCCAATTAAGAGTGTGTCACCTTCGATGAATCAACTCCATCTTAAGTCATTTCATCAATTGAGAAAAATCAACCTCATTGTGTGAATAGTTTTGGTTGGACATAAAAGAGGGGGGATATAAATTTTGGAATATATATTAATTTGAGTTTCATTCCATGGTGGATGATCAAATAACTCATAAATTTAATTCATCATCACCATAAAGATAATTAATATATATAGTATTTAAAACAAGTATTCAAGAACACAACATAACTCTATTAAGGTGAAGCCTTGGTTCCGATAGTTCCCAATGGGTGTGTAAGAGTTAATAATGAATGAATGAGACATAGAGACAGAAAGAGTTATGGAAATAATTTGAGAAAACATTCAATAAAAATAATTATAGCTTACAAGGTAAATACTAAAAAATAATGAACTATGATAGAGTAGTAGCCTCTGTTAGTTGTGTTATTAGTCCACTTTAGTTTGGAACATCACCTCTATATTTATATGCATATAAATATCCATGATTCGATATTCATATAAAATTATATAACTATAGTTAATCTTTAACTATGATAATTCTATTCATAAATATCCTAGTGACAATTGTTTATTAAATTTTGCTTCCAAGGATATAAAGTTTTTAATATTATATTATTGAAAAACCTATGATGTGGAGAGAAATTCTTTGGTGAAATTTTCATTCCATCGGTCAATCCTTCTACTGGTTATGGAATATCTATCTACTCCATAGTTAACACTTTTTATTCATCAGAAACTCAATACTAACAATTTTAAAAACTCTATGGAACATGTAAAACCTTGGACACTCCATCTATCTCTGGTTCATTCTCCAATAGCTTCCATGATCTGATGGATGGCATTTAACATAGATAGTGTGAATTATCTAGAATCTATAAGATCCTTGTTATATTTCATGGGGATCCAAAATTGTTGAAAAAGTTAAAATAGTGTAGCTGGTCTTTCGATTAACCCATACATAACCTAAGACAATATGAGGATACCCTGACCCATCATTTTCCTTACCCTTACATACCGTCACATGAATTTTTTTACCCTTATGAAACCTCTAATATTATATGACTACATTTATATATCCTCATTTTTTACATTACATAGTTCTTTAATCTAATGGTATATTATATATAACTCTAATACTTACATTTAAGAAGCACATATGTATATTGGTTACCCTTATGTTACTAGGGTGTTACATTTACATTGTTTGTGGAAATAAGTGGGTACACTAGAATAAAAAATATATTACCCTTCTGTATCATGTGAAGCATAGTTCTTAGTCTTTTGTAGTAACATTATTTTCTTTACCTGACCATTGAGAATTAGTGGGTAACATTACAATACTATCCCATAACCATTTAAATTGTCTTGTAACCTTAAAAAGTTCCTACATTAGATTTATTGAATACTAGTAATAGTGAATCATGCCCTTATGTTTTGGCTGACAAATAATGTCACCTTTATTAACATTATTTTAATCAAGCAAGCATCAACTAAAAGAAACTTGTCCCATTACACATCACTTAGGTGATGCATAATGGGTGGGAAAAATCTAATTTTTATAACTTCTTCAGATAAATAATTTTCTACTTTTTTCTCAAATTAACCCTTTAATTGAAGATTACCACTATTTAAACAAATCAATTAATTTCTGGGAAAATTGTTGAAATTTATTATGAAAAATTCATTTCTTTTTTTCATAAAAACATGTGCATAAAATATCACCACACATGAACTATACTTTTCCCCATGCATTGAACCTCGATATTAAATTATCGAGGAACAACAATGGTACCATTATTTAAATTTTGATGTAATTTAATCAAATAATAATCCATGTAAAATCATATTTTCATGAATCACATAAAATATCATTTCACATTTCATATTTATCAAAATTGAAAAATCAACTTAATTATTTTAATTTTTCCATTGAATAATGATGGGTATTCTCATTTCATTCATTCAATATTTTAAATTAATTAATATTTATTATTAAATGTTAATATCAAGTTAGTATTATTTTTTAGTCATAATTCTACAAAACATTCATATAGATTAATGGTAGTACTGTTATTACATGATCCTTTTACATAGGATTTCAATGAATCCACATTTTCTATTTTTTAAGATACAATTGCCATAAAATCATGATGAATTTGTAATTGAGGTTAAAATGAATCTATGGATTAATTTTGGTTAGGATTTATGTTTAAAAAATAAAAGGTCAAAGTGTATATTTATATGACAAGATTATTGAATGATATAAAAACTAAAATATTAATGTAAATAATGCCATGAAAGTGAAAACATCCACTTTTCAGTACTCAAAGTATGTTCATGATCAATGTATGTAGAATAGATGACATTCACCTTCTACAATTTTCTATAATTTTTTAAATTTTAACATTTTCAATCTAATTTATCTAGTTTTTTTCTTTTAAGAAATATATGCTATGAAAAAACCATATATCAGGCACATAAACACATATGATAAAAATATTGGTTCGGTAATGTTGTTTTTGTTTCTCCCAAGTCAAGACCAATTTTTATAGATTCTCATTTATTTTGTAATTTATTTTTAATGAAGGTAAAATAATAAATTTAACATGAAAATGTAATGATCCTTTCCCAATACCCAATATTGCACCCAAATACTTATTTCTTTAAATTCAGTTCTTTCCTTATGTCATTGAATCTTTCAGCCCCACACGACATCATTATAATATCATGTAATATTAATTTAGAATGATAAGAAAGGAAATAATTGTTCTACAATTCTTCTCATTCCAAACAAGTCCATTCATGGATTCTATGGGATAAAAAATGGATTAATGATAATCTTGGTCTAAATAATAACATCTAAATCAATAAAAATTTCACAATCACATTAAAGGTTACTTTTTTATCATAGATTTGATGAGTTCAAAATCATGTTCAATATGGTGACATGCCATAAGATCAATCAGGAAACATTCATAAGATATAATGAAATTCAATAGTGGAAAAAATGCTCTCAATAACAAAACAAATGAATTTTGACATTATATCTTGGAATGGATAAATAATAACCAATTTATTCACATGAAATTCAGAAATTCAATGCCTAAAAATGGTTGAAAATATCCTTTATATGTATTTTATTATTTTTTCAAATAAGGATTCATTAAATAAGAGCCTATGATTCACAATAATCATTCATTTTCATAGACGAATCATTTCATATCATTATCATTGATATCTAATGAATGGATTCATTTTATTTATATGAAAATCATCTCTCCTAGATAATTCAAGTAATGTGAAATTTTAACCGTGGGTATAAAAAACCCCATTTAATGCTCAAAAATAGATTTCCAAAAAATATGATGTAAAATGATAATGAGTTTAAGAATTATCTCCCATTTCTTGTAAATATATATCCCTATACCATAATTCTAATCATTTTTGTAGGTATCTTATTCCCTCATCACAGACCTAAAAATTATAATTACCCATTAAAGTAGAATGTCAATGTCAAAGTAAGATAAAATTGATGAGGTTTGGGCTATATAAAAATACTAATTCACAATAATGAAATTTAAATACTGTGTCCTAGAAGTGATGATGAAAGATAAATCATGCTTTGAAATGATAAGAGGGACCTAGTTTTTTACTGACTCGCTATTGGTAGTTTCAGATATTATCCAAAATCTATTTGTGGGTGGAGTTTCACGGATTTAGACCAGCACATGTTGTTCATTCCATCTTAATGTCCTTCTACCTTATTGATAATGAATCCCTAGAAAACATACCACAAATCCATCCCCATTGAAAGAAGATATATATTTCATGGTCGGGGTAAGATGAATTATGATTCCTCATTATTCACAGTTGATACATGAAAAACCTCTTCTTCAATGTCTAGTGACATCTCCAGATATTATACTTTAAGAGAATAGTTAAGGAGAAATATAGAATATAAATTTATTTAAACAAAATATATTCATGATTATTTAATAAAAAATTAACTCCATTTAATGTAGTCATATATTTTCTTAGTGTCCATTGAAAAATTGACTAAGATCTCCTCACATACTTCCTCTAATATATGTTCAACATGTTTTGGTAGCTCTACGTGTTCCTCATTAAGTAAATATTCCTATTCAACATCTTTATCCAAGTAAAAAAAGAGTTATCCAATTATTTAAATTAAAAACATTATTTTATGATACTAATTTTAGTTTAAAAAATATGTGATTTAGATTAATAAAATATCATCTCCCAAGGTTCAACATCAATATATTCTTCAATTGAAAGTCTATCTAAGATTTTATTAGTATTATGTTGAGTTAAGAAGTTAGGATCCTACATATTCTATATAAATTCCACTATTTTGTTGGTTTATTCATCCTCTAATGTCAGGGAGTGATACAACGGTCATGATTCATTAACATTTTATAGGATGGTGAGATCCTATTGGAACTCATATTTTTTCTCAAAGTTATTGAAATATTGTTGATTTACCATACATACTTTAGTAGAAAAAAAATTTCATCATATATTTCCCCAAGATCATCTTGATGGGTTTGAATGTAGTACTCAGAAATGTTTTTCTTTTGGATATTCTTCATATATGGCTACAATATTTGAGACCTCATTATAAATTTGATTATGTAATTCCTCGTTGGAAAAAGTTTTTGAATGTGAGTTTTTTGTTTAATAGGCATATCCATACATTTATGATGCAATATACCTATATATTATCCATTTAATATATTTACATTCAAAATTAATTGGCTATAATCCCTTCTTTTCTAGAGGTCATCATCGCCATTTTCAACCTCTTGTTCTTCGTATTCCACTTGTGAGTAATTAGTCCATGAAAAATATTACAATTTTAGAAACAACATTGAAAGTTAATTTATTTTAAAAATAATGAAAAATATATATAGTGTGGAAATTAAAAAATGAAATAACAACCATTGTATTCCCAAAAATGACTACATGATTTTATGAACCTGTTGTAGGGTGGTACAAAAATCATATTTTATACCTAGTGCATATTTATGCCTGACCAGGGATATCTCACCTGAGGAGATTCATATTTTATTGTTTAATAGACCTTATTCAAATATTTTTTTTTTATTAGTTTTTTTGTTTTAAAAGTAATGACAAATATGAAAAAAAATAAAATGTAAATGTAAATTAATAATTATTATTAAAAACATAATGACTTTAATAAAAAAATGTATTGGTTATAGTTTTGTTTACTCTAGTTCCTCTATTACTCATTATTAATTGTGATAATTAATTTATGAAATATTATTCATGAATTACTCTATTTTATTCTTTTCAATTTAAATTTCAATATAAATAAGTGATTTATTTAACACACCTAGATTCACATCCTCTTATAATTTGGGTTAATGATACACTTAAATAAAGAGTGCGGAACCTTCCAAGACCTGACACCATCATTTTTGTATTCATTCATTGAATAACCTAAACTTTATTGTATGAATAATTTATGCCAAATTGAAGGGAGGGAAATATTTAAATTAAATAATAGAAATTAATTTTAAGATCATGTCATGGTGGATGATCAGTGCACTCATACACTGTAGAGACCCAAGATTGACTTACATGGAAATTACATTTCTTTTCACGGAATACTTAATACATGACACAAACAGACACCCAAAGACCGTATTAGTTTAGTGTCTTTTGAAAGTCAGAACATAATATTTTAATAATGGAAAAAGATCTTCAACATCTCCCATAATAATCTTCCATTTTTATTTTATCACCTAAAACAGTTCTTTATATCCTGGAGAAAATAAAATATTAAAAATGGAAAACTCAAATGCTCAATAAGGGTAAACATGGAGAAAATAAAACAAACCGTATATATTTGAACATAAAAATATGAACATAATGTTTAAAGATAAAAATTTTGATTCACAAAATAAATATTGGCAGCACATAAGGAATATATCATAAAGGAATATTAATCATGATAAAATATCATGGTAATAAAAATGTAGAATTGTAGAAAACCATTAAGAACATAATATTATTGCCACAGTAGCCAAGGTATTCCTCCCAAGACCATCATAGTGGACAAATTCCATTACTAAACCGGGTTTACATCCCAATCCAGCCCTGTATTACTGAACCAAATTTACTTTTCATTCCAGCCGTGTCTATCTCATGAGGTATAATTCTTTACCTAATTCATTGGAGGGAGATATATGTCTCACCCATCTCATAATTAAATCATTGATACATGTGCCACAGAAACATAAACCATTCATCATAACATAACCCAAGAGATAAAATGGGTTCCTTAAACATCATTCCATCATAACATAATCCATATAAAATACCATTCCATTATTAACACAATTAAATCATATTAATAATAGGGATATAAACATAACCCTATTTAAAGAGTATCATCTTAGATGGAAACTAATTTCGAGAAACCACTTCAACATACTTCATGAGGAAACTATCCTTTCTTCTAAAAAACGATTTATTTTCCCAAAATTCAATCAAATTTTAAAAGAAAAAATAAATTAGTTGAAAATAAACATGAAATAGTGTATAGGAATATTT
The DNA here is from genome assembly GCA_963277665.1 of Viscum album. NCBI lineage: Eukaryota > Viridiplantae > Streptophyta > Magnoliopsida > Santalales > Viscaceae > Viscum > Viscum album. The sequence goes on from OY728140.1 coordinate 352,885,984, forward strand.
GTGGAAATAAAGATTAGGGACACCATAAAAAATCCATTCATGCCTTATAAGATAAAAAACATTCTCCTTGTACTTTTTTCATAAAAGTAAAAATGTTCCTCATATGGTAAATAAAAGAAAGATTTCTTCTATACCATGTAGTAAAAGTAAAAAGTGGGTAAAATTAATTTAAACTTACATGGAAGAATAGTAATCATTTTTTGAAAACATGGATGACAAATATATCCCCAGTAAATACTTACGAATAAATAATCTCGGATAAAAACAAGATTGGAAAAGTTATCCCTTACCATAGGTCTGATATGATTTTTATGTATATTTATATCCTCTATGATGATTTAAATAATGTTACTGATTTATTCCAACTCATAATCCTTTTTATTATAACATTTATGATCATATTTTCATCATTTTTTTAGTAACATTTCATTATTACTCGTTATTCGTGTATTAACTGCTTTATGTTATTATGCATGTTTTGTCGTATAAGTTCTTATTAATATTTTTAGGTTATAATTATATAATTTACATCATGGATTTAGAATAATAAATATAATATTTAATCATTCAATTAATTTATATAATCATGCTTTAAAAAAGATTATGTATAATGAATCACATCTCAACATGGAGATGGTAAGCCGTACATACAAACGAGCGACGATATTGTTCCCATAATTGATGAATGGTATTGAAGTGCATGGTGTATAATATTTTAGAATTATTATCATGTTATATTAATCATATAAATTAATTATTTCAACCATTATACCCATACATGTAGGGTTGTGGTATAAAACAGATGACACCACATCGTGGAGATGGTAAGTCGTACGTACGCATGCATTCTGATTCTTTTTTTCATATGATGGGTTGAAGGTGAAATAAGGTTGTTTCTTATTTATAATAACATATAAGTATATTAGTTATATTGATGATATTAATTTATAAATAAATATCTAATGAATAAGAAGTATAAGAAGAAATAAATTTGAACGAATTGGTAGAAGAGATTACCTCTTCCTCAACGTGCCTCCTTTAAATTTCTTCTAAGGCCGCTAGAGCTTGTACTTTGAGAAGACTAGAACCTATAGAATGTAACTAAGAAGATGAGAAGATAAATGGTCTGGGGTTGGCTGAGATTTAAGGTTCAAAATGGATTGAGTAAGGGAGGGAAGATGTGCCCTTTTATAAAAGAAGAGAGGGGCACTTTAGGAAACTCTCAAAATATTAATTTATTATAAATTCAATTTGAACTAAAAATGGACTAAAAAATATTTAATTAGAATATTGGATGATTTTGGTTCTATTAACCACCATCCAATATTTTTTATACATGTTTTTTATATTTTATTATCATTATCTTTATTATTTATCCTTTATTTAACCCTTTTTAATCTTACCATGCTATCATGTTATTAACACATTATGGGTTAATTTAATTAACATATCTTATCAAACATCCAAAAAAAGTTATTTATGAAATATTTATAATTATATTAGACATTTTATAAAATCATATATTTTATGAATTTAATATCATTTAATTAACTATTTTATATTTTAAGTTATGAATTAATTCAATTTTGGATACTATTCATACTTGACTTTTTTAAAAATTCATAACAACCTTATTACTTCAAACCAAAGGAATTAAATCATCCCTAATATGTCAATTTCATACATAAATGTTGTGGATGGAATAAAAATATTCAAATTAAATTTATTTTAATATTTACAAATTCATTTATTTGAATCTTTCATTAATGATGTAATCACTACATCATAATTGTGTCGTAAGTAAATATAGTTATATAATGTGTAAAAATTATAAAAAAATACCATGATGTTGGAAATATTTTTATATTTATATTGACTATTTATAGACATATATTTAAGTTATATAACCCCATATTAAAATCGATTTAGTAAAAGATATATGTTTAGGATATAATTATCTTTACTTTAAACTAATTCTTATAAAATGTCATTTTGACATCCATGTGAATCCATGGGGTCCCAAAATCGACCCAAGGATGACCATGGTCAAAAATATCTCATAAAAAAGATTTTTACATGTGTTATAGTTGTTTAATATTATTATAATATTATTATTTACCCTTATTTACCAAATTTACACTTTAACCATGGTAAATAAAATAATTAATAAAGTTACTATTCATAATCTCTAAAAATAAAAGGTACTTATTTAAAAAATTTGGACCTCCTGATTCCAAATATGGAATCCATTTTTCCAAATTAGAAACACATAAGTTGCATTAATTATTTCAAAATTAATTATTTTTGTCAAAACCTAAAAGCGGGTATTTAAAAAAATAACTATCAAAATATTGACATCTGTTTATGTACAATTTTAAATAGAAATTGCCTCTAATGACCAAATTTGAATTAAATGATAAAAATAAAATCCAATTATACCATAAAACAATTAAATTTAGAAACTAACTATATAAATAAATTAAATTAAAAGGTAGTTTTGAATTAAAATATAGTATTTTTCACTATTCAGAAAAATATGAATTTTATCAGAAAAATACCAAGATATCATCAAAAGTAAATATTGATGTTTTATTATAAATAAAAAAAATATTTTGTCAAATTAAACCTATAAAATAGACAAAAACTAGATTTAAAATGGGTGTGCCATCAAAAGGTTGTAAAATTGCATTTTTTTAAAACTTCTTTTATAAAAAAAAATGATTTTGTTCTTATATCATGTTCTAGAAAATGTGTAATATGAATTATAATGTTATATAAAATTCAAAATGTGGTCAATAATATTCACAATGTCTATTTTATATCCCATTATATAATACTATTTTAATAATATATCATTGTTTAGTGAAACTCGGTATCGCGTACAACGCAAGCTATCGAGGAAGGTCGCTCTTGTTTATAACGCAATCCAAGTCAGTGTTGTGTGTTGTGAAAGATTAATTTGGTGTTGTGTATAACATAATCCTAATATAGTTCATTTTTACATTGAAAAAAATCTTTACTCAGTGTTGAGTTCTATCAAAATAACTTGAAATTTTGTGCAACGCAAGCCAAGAACAGTGTTGTGTATATTGAAAGCTAATACGGTGTTTCATACAGTATAAGATAATATTGGTGTAGCGTACATCACAATAAATCAAAGAAATTAAAAGGAATCAATCTCAAAAAATCTCAAGGTGCTACATTATACCCCTCTTAAAATGAATTTCTCCCTCAAAATTCATCAAGGTTGTAAAAGGTTTACTACATGAATGTTTCTTTCATAAAAACCAACATCATAAAAAGGAATACTAAAACATAAATTTAAAAAAGTAAAGTTATAAAAATAATGTTTACCCAAATTAACTCATCACTATGGTTCCACGTATGAGAACATAGGTGGGAAGTGAAAACATGGATATTGAAATGAAATATAACAATCATGTTCTAATGGAGAGTGATAGAGAACAAGGATGGTGAAACTTAACTACCAGAAAGCCATAATTATGTGATGATTTAAGGGACCATATAATTCGTCAGATAAAAAAGTACTAGGATAACATTTTTGGATTTCTAGATCCTTTTCCTAATGTTGGATAATTTTTTCATGATAATAAATACTTACTTTATTTCAGTACCGTTGATCGTTCCCTGAAAAATTTCCACTTCATATCATTTTTAATGAAATTAAGTTTAATTTTCCATTCATGAAGTGTTAGGAGATCATGCGATAGAATGATATGTCATTTTATCTACCTCAAAAAAAAGGTTAGAACATGTTATCAAATGTACATGAGTCCACCTATAGTGAGATAATACATTAATCTAACATACATAAAATGGAAAATAACTTATACTATACAAAAATATATAACATTAAAATCATTCCAAAAAATAAAAATAAAAGAGGTGAACTAAATAGACATAAAATTTATATCCCATATATCATTTGGTAGTTCTTAGTTTTCACATCCCAGTCATGTGAATACCTTAATCAGGTATTCTCTTTAAACAATGATAATAACATGAATATCCATATAACCATAGTAAAAACATGAATTTTGTCAAAAGATAACTATATATAGATAAAAAAATCTGAAAAATTCAATATATTCAATCCATGATATCACGTTGTCCTTATATTAGTCATGAGGTTTTTAATACTATCAAACATCTTATTATCTCATGGTCCCTTCATTCAGTGCCTATCATGTGCTTTAAAAAAATATTTCGATCACTTTACATGGTTACGAGTACCATATAATTATTGAAAACTATAATAAACCATTAAATAGTTATACCAATATTCCATAATACTATAAATGAGATTCCACAACACTATTTAGGAATCCCATTACATAAAAACTTAATCATTCCACCACTTCGTTTTCATACTCAACATCGCCAATAGTGATTGCATGTGATTAGTCCTTATATTTGGCATGAAGAGGTTGTTGAAGTTGATCATCAATAACCCTGGGATTGGGGAATTGGTTAGAATAATGCCCAATTTCCTTGTATTTGTAGCATTGAAGTGTTGGTGGTGCGTTCTCTATAGAATTTTTTCTATTAACATAATTAGGAACAGTTTTCCCATTACATTGGCACTCAACTACTCAATGAACATCTTTTCTAAACTTAAAACATTTCCAAGTCCCTTTAAGATAATATTGACCATTCCACTTTCAAAACTTTGAGCATAAGGAAACATTCATCTTCTTATCACCGTTATTTTGAGATTTTCCCTCGAACTCTGTATTTAGTTTCATGTAAAAACATGGGATGGATATGTAATACCAACTTCTAGTTATACCTTGATAGCACAAATCACAATATATTTATAGCTACTAAAGTATATTATATATAATTCCCTTTGAAGGCATGGTTTTAATCCAATGATGAATCGATCAAATTTTCATTCAGTTTGGATGATAAATCCATAATAATACCTTTCAAGCCTTGTAAAACTCTCCTCGTATGTACTAACTAATTCATCGTCCTTTTCATTATGCTCGAGGAACTCATTTTTTATCTTTTTTTGAATAATATGAAGGAATTACTTACTTTAATATAAGTTATTGAACTCATCTCATTCAATGGATTCAATTTCATCCTACTACTTTGTATTCTTAACTAGAGTCCACCACTGATTTTATTCACCTTCTAAATAATAGATAGAAAAAATTACCCTTTCATGTTGTGACCAGCGAAGGATGGAAAATTTCTTTTCAATGGTACTGATCCATTTTTCAGCAACATGTGGACCAGAAGACCCACTGAAAGAAGGTGGGCGTTGCCTTATGAAGGACTCAATAGAATTTTGTTCCCTTCTCTACTCATTTGGAAGTCTATAATGATTCATATCTTCTATAAGTATAGAAATAAGATTTTTCATTCCATATCCCATAACATTTGGTTGGTCAGGAGGAAAATCATTTCATTTTCCAGTGCATTGATCATTAACACAGTTCCATCAGGGTCCATCCATTGCCTAAAACCAAAAAATAATTGTGTGAGAGGACAAAATCATACAAGGAAAACAACATATCACGGGGGACTAATTTCAATATCTAACATCTTAGGTTTAATCCTAGGTTATTCATGATAGTTACCAAAATTCTGGGACTATAATCTATAGTTATACTTACCCTTAGGTAAATCCCTATATATACCTTATAAATATCTCTAGGGATCTCACTAATGTTTTTTCATCCTAGTTTCTAAAGGTTGACTAAATCCTCACTCTGACACCAACTGTAGCGACCCAAGTTTGGCGTATATGGACATTATATTTCTTTTTCATAATACTTAACACATGACACAAATAGACTCCATAAGATCGTATTAGTTTAGTGTCTTTGTAATCTTAGAACATAATCATCTAATTATAGTGAAAGATCATCAACATCTCCCATAAAGATATTCCCTTTTTGTTTTCCAACCTAAAACCTTTATTTATATCATGGAAAAAAGAAAACATAAAAAGGGTGAGATCAAATGCTCAGGAAGGGTATACATGAGGAAAATAAAACAAACCATATATATTTGAACGTGATAATATGAACATAAAGTTTAAAAATCAAAATCATGAGTCATGAAAAAATATTGTCACTATATACGATGTAGATCGTAAAGGAATATTAATTATAATAAAATAACATGGGAATAAAACATGGAATTTTTGAAAAAAAAATTAAGAATATAATATGATTTCCAATGTATCCAAGGCATTTCTTCCAATACCATAATAATGAAAGAAATCTATTACTAAATTGTAATTACATGTCGTTCCATCACTATATTACTAAACCAGATTTACTTGTCATTCTATCTATTTCTAATTCATGATATATAAATCATTACTGAATGTATTGAAGGGTGATATAGTTCTCACCCATATTATAATAAAATTATTATTACATGTGCCACAAAAACATAAACTATTCATCATAGCATAACCCAAGAGTTAAAATGGGTTCCTTAAACATCATTACATCATAACATAATCCATATAAAATACCATACCATCATTAACCCAATACAATCATTGTAATAATAAGTATAGGAACATAACCCTATTTAAATAGTGTCATCATAGATGGAAAATAATTTTGATAAACCACTTGAACTTACTTCTTGAGGAAAATATCTTTTCCTCTTCAGAAATGTTTTATTTAATCAAAACTCTACATAAATTTAAAATAAAATAATTTAGTTGAAAATAAGATTGAAATATATTAGTTTAATTTTCTTAGAAATAATGCATCATGAAACTGTAGAAAAAATCAATTCATGACGTATAAGTTTTAAAAAACATTATCCTTTTACTTTTTCTCGAAAAGTAAAAAAGTTACTCATATGGTAAAAAAAGAATGATTCATTCCATAACTCACACTAAAAGTCAAAAGGGGTAAAAATGACATTAAACATACATGGAATAAAAGTAAACATTTTCTGAAAGAATGGATTATAAATATATCCCCAATAAATACTTATGAATAAACAATCTCAGATAAAAACAACATTGGAAATGTTATCCAATACCTTAGGTATGATATGATTTATATGTATATAAACCTCCTATAAGATGATTTATATAATTTTATTGATTTATTATAGAATCATAATCATTTTTATGATAACATTTATTATCATATTTTCATATTTTTTTAGTAACATTTCATTGTTACGTGTTCTTCTGGAATTAACTACATTATGTTCTTATGCATGTTTTGTCAGATAAGTTCTTATTACTATTTTTAGGTTATAGTTATGACATTTAAATCATGGTATTAATATAATACATATCATATTTATTCATATAATTAATCTAAATAACCATGCTTTAATGAATATTATGTGGAATGAATCACATCGCACTGTGGAGACGGTAGGTCGTACGTACACACAAGTGACGATATCATTCTCATAATTGATGAATGGTATTGAAGTGGATGGTGTATAATATCTCAGAATTAGTATAATGTTATATTAATCATATATATTTATTATTTCCACAATTATAACCACCCATGTAAGGTGGTGGTGAAAAAAAATGACACCACAACATGGAGATGGTAAGTTGTACGTACGCACGCATGATGATTTCATTTTAAATAGGATGGATAGAAGGTGAAATAGGGTTATTTATTAATTATAATAATATATCAGTATATTAGTGATACTAATGATATTAATTTATAATTAAAAAACTAATTAAGAGGAAGTAGAAGAAGAAATAAATTTGAATGAATCGGTAGAAATGATTACCTCTTCCTCGATTTGCCTCTTTAAATTTTCTCTTAGGGCACTAGAGTTGGTCTTTTGAGAATTCCAGAACCTCTAGAATGTGACTAGAAAAGTTTAAAAGGGAAGTGGGCAGGTTATGGTAGAGCTTGAAGGCTCAAAATTTAGTGCATAAGGGAGGCAGGAGGTTCCCTTTTATAAAAGAGGGGAGGGGCACTTTTGGAAACTCTCAACATATTAATTTATTATAAATTCAATTTTGACTAAAAATGGTCCAAAAATTATTTAATTTCAAGATAATATGTTTTTTGTATTAATACCCATCATAAAATACATTATATAATTTTTTTTTATATTTTATTATCCTTAACCTTTCTGTTTTACCCATATTTTACCTATTTTAATCTTATCGTGATATCATGTTATTTACATATTGTGGGTTAATGTTATTATTATATCTTGTAAAATGACCCAAAAAAATGTTATTTATGACATATTTCAACTTATATTAACCATTTTCTTGAATATCAATTTTTTAGTAGTTTAATATCATTTAATAAACTATTTAATGTTTTTAGTTATGAATTATGTAAATTTGAGATACTATTTATAGTTGACTTTTTTTAAAATTCATAAAACCCTTATTACTTCAAACCAAAGTAATTCTAACATCCATAATATGTCAATTTAATCTGAAAAATTTCTGGATTGAAACAAAATATTCTAATTAAATTTATTTTAATATTTCTAAATTCATTTATCTGAATCTTTCATTCATGAGGTAATCACAACATCATAATTCTATCATAAATAAATATATTTATCAAATGAATAAAATTTATAAATAAAATACGATGATGTAGGAAATATTTATAGATTTATAATGTCTATTTATATAAATATATATCAGTTATATAACCACATATTTTAATAGATTAACTAAAAGATATATGTTTACTTTATAATTATGATTACTTTAAATTAACTCTTATAAAATATCATTTTCATATCCATGTAAATCCACAGGGTCCCAAAATCTACCCAAGAATGCCCATGGATGGAAATATCTCATAAAATATTATTAGGACATGTGTTAGGGTATTTTAATATTATTATAATATTATTTTTTACCCTTATTTCTCATATTTACCCTTTAACAATGGTAAATAAAATTATTACTGAAGTTAGTATTAATAGTGTCTAAAAATAAAAGGTACATAATTACAGAATTTGGACCCTAATATTCCAAATATGGAATCTATGTTTCCAAATTAAAACCACATAATTGTGGTAATTAATTTAAAATAAATTCTTGTTGTTAAAACCAAAAAGTGGGTTTGGAAGAATTAAATACTATCAGAAAATTGACATATGTTTATATCCAATTTGAAAGTGAAATTACCTCCAATGACCAAATATGGATTAAATGATAAAAATATAATCAAATTATAATATAAAAAACAATTAAAATCATAATCTTTCTATATAAATATATTATTTTAAAAGGTAGTTTTGAATTAAAATATAGTATTTTTCACTATTCATAAAAAGATGAATTTTATCAAAAAAATACTAAATTTTCATGCAATGTAAATTTTTATTTTCCTATTCTAAAAAAGAAATTTATTATGTAAAATTGAGAATATAGAAGTGACAAAAAAGTATATTTAAAATGGGTGCGCAATCAAAAGGCGGTAAAACTACATTTTTTTAAAAAATACATCTTTTATCAGAAAAATTGATTTTTTTCTCATATCATGTTCTAGAAAATATGTAAGGTGAATGTTAATGTTCTTTAAAATTAATAAACTGGTTAATACAATTCATAATGTTTAGTTTATATCCCATTAAATAATAGTATTTTTATAATATATCATTGTTTACTGAAACTCGGCATCGCGTACAATACAAGCTATTGAGGAAGGTCGCTCTTGAATGTAACACATGACACGTCAGTGTTGTGTGTAGTGAAAGGTTCCTTTTTTCTTGTGTTTAACATAATCAAAACATAGTTAATTTTTACATTGAAAAACATCTATACTCACTATTTAGTTCTATCAAAATAAATTCAGTTTTGTCCAGCGCAAGCCAAGAATCGTGTTGCTTATACTGGAAGCTAATTCTATGTTCTGTATAGCGCAAGATAATATTGGTTTATTATACAACACAAGACATCAACGAAATTAAAATGAATCCATCTCATAAAATATTGGGGTGTTACATACACATATTCATAATTCTCCATATATATATTTAAAAGTAAAAATATTGAAAAGAATAATTCAAGAACAGTACATTCCTAACCAAAGTCCAAGTCTAGGGTCCGTCACTCAGCATTGGGAGCGTAAGAGTTCATAGTGGGAAAATGATAGGGATAGATATATGGAGAGATAGAGAGATAAAGAGATATTATATTAATGGGGGTAATAATTTAATAAAAATATATAGTAGTTTCATAGAAAAAAATAAACTGCAGAACAAAGATTGATGAAATTATAATATTATCCTCTAATAGATATCTCAATCCACTTCAGTGTGGTGCATCACATCTATATTTATAGTAATAAAACCCTCAAAGATTAGATCTTTATATCTATTAGTACTTCTGGGTAACTATTTCCTTAACTAATGTCTATATGAATATCCCCATTGAATATATCTTTTTTAATATGTGGTTTCTAGGATGATATCCCCTTTTTAATATTCTAGTTTTGAAAATTGCCTTTCATTGGGAGAAACAATGCATTGTATCATTCATTCCTATATGAAAGCCTCTTTATTGATATGATATAATCATGCCCTCCGTAAACACAACTTATATTCCTTTTAAAACTCAGTACTACCAATTTGGGAACCGTCAAGATAAATGAAACCCCTTTGACGCAACTTCAATAGTTGGTTCATCCTTCAGTAGCTTTTATGATGAAATCAATGGCTTGTAGCGTGGATAGTTTGAATTATCCTTTATCTCTAATGTTATTCTCCGATTTTCTAGAAATAATGTTGTATTGTAATGTAATAAATTGAATATAATGGTGATCCACTAACCCTTACACATCCTATGACTTTTTGAAGTTACCCTCTCAGGTATATTTCCTTAATCTTATATACCTTTACATGAATTTCACCAACTTGTACATATTCTTTGAAATCATGGTAATACCATTAAATAGAATTTTATCTATATAAACTTCTTAAATACAATGTTTAATTTTTAAAAACACTAATATATACATTTATACAACATTCAAGTGTCTTGGTTACCCATTTTTATCTCATCTGTTACCAATACATAGTCTGTGGATATCAGTGGGTAGCCATATGCAGTGTTATATTTATTACTATATAGCATGTATGGTATATTTCATTCTATTATGAGGCACATTGCATACCATTATAAAACTAGTGATAATTAGTATGTATTCTTATGAATCATTCGTTTATCCTTAAACTATTTCTAGTACCATTGTGCAAGGCCTACATTACCATTACATAGCCGTGGAAACCATGAATTATAACATTATGTACTTTCTATAGAACAATATTATTGTAAAGACCCGGATTTTCCATGTAAGATTTTTAAATTATATGGCATTATTACAATTCTGCGAAAATTGATGGCATGTGATTCTGAGGCCCAGAGTGCCCGAAATGAATTTTGGATCTTTTTTAAGGGTATGTTCAGTAAACATATGAATGGGGTTTTCTAAATTTTAAACTGTTTCTCGGATTAAAAATATGAGGTCACCATTGAATCCACAGCGTCGAGATTTGCTTAAGGGAGGATTTACTTTGACCGCAGTATGTCTGGAGATAAAGTTATGTTTTGTGAATTTTTAAATGAAATGAAATAAAATAATTTTATTATTTTATTTTCTTTCATATCCTCTAATGGACAAGAGGTGTGTGGAGCCAGTGATTTCTCATGCCAATAAATGATATACCTGCCAAACCTAAGTAATGAAGTCATTGAGGAATTAGTAAGGTTCTTAATTTATGATCCCCAATTAATTCCCCATGTCGTTAATTACCCTCCCCCTCTCCTATATATATGGAACTTCTGGGGAGGTACCGACATAGCTTCGCCAAACAACGAAGGGCAGATGGAGTGCTGTGACGTCGAACCCTTAGAGGAAAAAGATGATCCTAGTGGGAGGTGATTTATGACACCGAACCACGAACCGAAGCACAACATACGAGTGACGTCGATGGGAACAAGTTTCAGGAATGAAGGACAGGATCCACCTTCAAGTGAGAACGCTCTCCAACGGGTTTTCGAGGAAGGGTTTTTTTTTGTTGATGCATTTTTAAATTATTTCCTCTTCCCCATTCTTGAATAATACGAAGAACGCAGACCAACTGACTAACTGTTTTATCTGTGATTCATTAATTTTTGTGGGAGGTTGTTGTGGGGTATCTTTGTAGGGTTTTTATTGTTGTTATTTGAATTGATTATTAAACCCTTAATCCCCTATCATGTTTACGATATAACGAGGAGGGGGTAGGTCTAATGAACCTAGCCTGAACCCTACGCTATCCTGATATCCTTATCCCTCCATGGAAGACCACCAGCGCAGCGACACCAACCAACTACGTTGGGAATAGAATGTCAACGCATGCCGTAAGAGGAGGTCATGACACAAAGCTGTCATGGCCATCGGAGCGGCCGACACCAGCTGGTCGTAGAGGAGGTGAGGTGTGTCGTCACATTCCATTGGTGAGAAGAGGGACGTAGCACATCAGTCATGGAAGGTGGAGTAGGCGATCGACGCTTTGGCCGACCGTGGAAGGAGGGGCGGCGTTACCAACACGCCGCCGGTGTGTAGGAGGTGGCACGACTAGCGCACCATTGGTGAATAAGAAGTCACTACCGAAGCCATGACGGAGGCCAAACCAGTGCCTTCGGTGGGTTTCACAGTGACCCAGGGGCACCCACGCGGCACCGCCACTTCGAAAACCAAATGGCCTCCGGATTGTTCGGGAGTTTGAGAAATTGGGAGGGCTCACACCCCCCACGCCGGCTAGGCTGGACAGCGCCCCACCTCGGACCGGTCTATGCTCCACAGTCCTTGCGGGCTTCCACTTAGCGGGCCGAGCCTGACCTCAGCCCAGTCCAAACCAGGATGGGTTGGGTCAGTCTGACCAGGTCAAACAGGACCTGGGCCGAACCGGGCCCAAAATCACATAAAGGTCCATGTCTTGGGAACCAGTCATTCGTTTGATGAACCGTCTGCGGCGATGGGACCCTTGGATTGAGACGGTCCTTTTGTTATACTCTAATTGATTTTTGGATATTGTTGGAGTATGGACGGGTTGGATGGAACCCAAATCCAACCGAGCCCTTGAAACTAAAATGGTTATAACTCACAAACTGGGCGTCCGATTGACGTGTCATCTGTCATGTTGGAACCCTTACGACATGGAGTTCCTTTGGAAAACTCCTTTTTGGAGATTAGTGGTAATCAAGTTAAGACCTATATCTCAATAATATGGAACTCGAGTGCACCGGGTGCAAGGAATCCAGTGGCTGGAAGTGTTGCAGAGGTTGGAGAAAGATCATACGGAGGATAGTACTGAGTGATCCTGTGTGGGTCAGCACCTAGTGGTCCTGTGTGTATCAGAACCCAGCAGTCTAGTGTGTAATATCACCTAGAAGTTCAGTGTGGATCAGAACCTCGCCACCCAAGGAGGAATAGCCTTAGAGCAGCCTGTCGTGGTTCAACGATATAAGGATCCTGGGCGGATCAGATCATGTGTGGGTCAGCAGGGGTTAGTTACCTATCGACTCTGGGTGGGTCAGATTATGGACGGATCATTGCGGGGGTTAGTACCTATCGATCATGTGTGGGTCAGACTCCGTATGGTCATAAATCGAGCCTCTTTATAGAATAATATGATCTAGCTTCGCAACTAATCATTTTTACTCTTATACTTCACATAAACCTGGTTTGAGTTGAGACTCTAATTGAGTTGTGTCTATTGTTTTGTGCTTCGTGATTGAGATCATGCTTTTTGGTTTTCCTTTGTGGAATTTTGAGAGACCTTCGGGGGTCTTGAGGTCTATACTGGGCATTGTTATACTCACCCCCTCACGGGATTTTCCCACACCATGTTGTGTCTTGTGCAGACGACAAGAAGATGGGCTAAGGTTTGAGGGAGATAGGACCAGGTGATACAAGGAGGAGATAGGATGATGTAGAGTGCAGAGGTGATGATCTGTACCTATCCTTCAGGTAGGACTCTTGGTGGAAGATCCAAGAGATTTGTGTACTTTTCAGTTGTATTTGTACTTTTCTGTTGTACTCTTACTTTCAGTTGGCCTTGTATTATGTCCCCTTTACTTTCAACACTCTTTTTATGACATCAGTTTACTTCATAGTTACTTCTCACTGAATTCTACTATGTGGGTTGTACAGGATTAAAGTCAATTCCTTCCCGTTATGGAGATACACGTTTCTGGTGCTGGTCACCATCCCCTGGCCTATGGAATGCGGGCTTGGGGTAGTCACGGCACGGGCCCCAGGGGATGGGTCGGAACAATGTGGTATTAGAGGTGGTTGGTTCTACCGAAGAACTAGGACTCTCATATTTTCAATGTAGGAATAGTTTTAAGTGTTATGAATGAGGTTTTCAGTTCGGGGAGCTCGTTGTTGGTGTGGCGGCAAATGTATCCATACACTAGGACCCTGAATTCTGATTTCTGACTCAGCCCATGAAAACATTGATTGCGTGTGTTTTTTGAAATTTTTTTCTTTCTTACGATTTTTTTGAGTCAGTTCACCAAGTATAACTTAATGGCAGTAGAACACATGTTCCTTATCAGGATTCCGTCACGTATACAGCCATATAGTATTCTCGAGAGAGTACATGATGATGGTCCACCGAGTGATGAGGCCTTGGTGTAGGGTCGTATTATGGTGTTATCACCTTTGGAAAGTGTACTAGTAGCACCACTACCCATTGGGAATCCATTTCCACTAGCCCCACTAGCAGACAGTGCACACAGATTGAGTGCATTTCAAGAGTCTCAGTGGAAGAGGCCTCCGAGAATCTAAGGTGTGGCAGATCCCCAGGCAGCTGAGGACTGGCTGGAGGCTGTGGCTAGATTTTTCTGCCTAGGTGGGACCCCAACAGTTCAAATGGTAATCTTGGATGCTAGTCTTTATCAGTGTGTGGCCATGAGAATGGTATGCATGGTGATGAGTCTTCGATCCATGGATCGTTGCCCATGATGGTACCTTCGTTTAGTGTGCCAGCTATATCACTACCCATTGGTCAGCAGTTACAACCGGCATTACCAGTATAGGACACATGTAAGCTTAGTTCCTTACACATCTTTCAGTATCAGATACCCCTTAGGTTCTAAGGTGAGCCCAACTTAATGGAGGCTAAGGACTATCTTGAGGAGGTTTCCAAGTTTCCATCTATCCAGGGCACCATTTGATCAGATGGCGGTCCTGGTGGAGATCCTTTTCGTGGCTTAGCAGGATGATGACAGGGTTCAAATTACCCTGATCTTGCAAAGAGGTGACTCTTCTGTGGACAATCTTGACAAAATTCCTTGGAAAAGGGGGTCAATTTCCATAAAAAGATAAGGGGTGAGTGTTCCCAATAGCCTCTATAGTTTTAGAAGGACGAAATGTTGGTAGTTGAGTATTCATTGAGGTGTACCGACCATTCCAGGTACTCAATGAATACAGTACGGTCAGTGCATTAGGGCTCAGAACTCCGAGCGAGGTGTGTTTAAGGACATCTGAGAAAACAGTTTTCCCCTATACATTCCTAATTATGTTCAGGTGATAGAGATAACCATTGTGGTTAAATTTTCATTGGTTAAGCGGATACAACCAGTGAATTGTAGCAGTGGGGAAGCAAGAAAATGACGTTAGTATTAGAGACTTAGGCCTGTAAAATGTTTTGGGAAGAGTAAGTGATAGGGACAGATGAATCTGCAGGGCAGCAAACGTGGAAGTGGAGTTAGGAGAGTATCATGAGGTGGTAAACATTTCGACATGATACAACCACCACCCCAATATGATCCCCATCAGGCTTAGGGAGCAAGAGGATAGGGGAAGGGAGTATCTTGATGCTATTTAGGAGTGTGACCCAAGGTCTCCAAGAATGATTATAGGTATGGTCTATGTCTATTACAAGATAGCGTATTAATGTACATAGAAACTAATCATTCCTTCTTTCCATGAATCTTGTTCAAGACATTGAGTTTCTGGTTAAACCATTGACTTGACCCATACTTCTGGAAATACCTTTTTTAGGAGACTCAATAATCACACTTATGTCGACGGTGTGATCTGTCCCTTGAGGTGATATTTTCGGTTGGAACATCTTGGTGGAAGCATCGAGGCCTTATGAAAATATTTTGGGTATGGATTGTACATCTACAGTTCGTACTCAGATTGACTATATTAGACAAAAGGTTTTGGTTTATCTATAATTTTGGGCTGGGGTTTTCCTTGGTTGTCCAAAAAGGAAACCCAGACAGCATAGTATGAACTCATGCATAGAAAGGTGCAACTCATCACTCTTGAGTCGTCCAGCCTTACCCTTATGGCAGTATGAGTTTTGAGTTTTCAGTTACAAACATGAGTGGAAGAGTGTGGGGACATCTTTTCAAAAGATGTTCCCAAGAATAACTTTTATAAGGGAGAAGGACTTCTTCTTTGGTTGGGTACTATCAGAGTTTTGAACTAGAAATCTCCAGGGTTGCGACACCCTTGAAATCTTTGATGAAGAAGGGAGAGACTTTCCTATGGATGGAGAAGTGTCCGCAGATCCTTCAAGAGATTAAATAACGGAAATGGAAAGAATTCATCTATGACTATGACCTGAGATAGTCTGTACTCCTGGGAAGTGGAACGTGGTAGCAGACACACTCAATAAGATGTCTGGTCTATAGCTGCAGAGTGAGGCTTCATAGCAGCTAGTAGCACTATGATTATCCTTCACAGATAAATATGGAACAGCTTACCTCCAATCCATGACTATCAGTCCCCTAATTCTTCAGAAAATTTAGAAGGCACAGCTTGCGACGTTGACTGCGAATCCTGACATGCTCAGATATCCTCAGGATGGTTTCTTGAAGGATTTTATGAAGGTGGGGAGCACGTCATCCTCTTCATAGGATGCACCATGGTGTTAGTGACGCTTTGGGATGATGTGTTAATGTAGATCCATACATCCCCTTTAACGGTACATCCTGGAGTGGAGAAGATATACTAGGACCTCCGGCTTTAGTACTGGTGGCCAGAGATTAAGGAAATAGCTACAGAGTTTGTATCACAATTCCTCACTTGTCAGCAAGTGAAGACTACACATAGCTGGCAGAAGTCTTATGCTGAAAGAGACAGAGATCCTTGGAGTTCGAGGAGGGAGACCATGTCTTCCTACGGGTCTCACCCCGACAAGGATTGTAGAGGTTTGTCCAGGGCGACAAGCTATCTCTGAGGTTCATCAGACCATTCTAGATTCTTAGCAGAGTGGATGAGGTGGTGTACCATCTATCTCTTCCCCCGCAGATGCCCCAGGTGCGTAAAGTTTTCTTCCTGTCATAGCTGAGGATATGTGTGCATGATCCATCGCATGTTATCGACCACCGCAAGTGGACTTTGATGAGGGGGTAACGTTTGCGGAGGTTCCAATAGAGATTGAGGATTGAACGGAGTGAGTCCTTCGTGAGATATTGATACCTCTGGTGTGAATTCCCTGGAAGAACAGGAGCCTCCATGAGAGAACACGGGAGCAGGAGACTCATATTTGTACCAAGTACCCCCATTTGTTTCCTTAGTCTATGATATGGATTTTGGGGACAAAATCACTAAGGTGCGGAGAATTTAAAGAACCTTATTTTACATGTATTTTTTCTAATTATATTGAATTATTATGAGTCTTAAAAAATTGATGGCACGTGATTCTGAGGACTGGAGTGCCCGGAATGAATTTTTGAACTTCTTCTCGAGTACGTTTAGTAAATGCATTAGCTGTGTTTTCTGACTTTTTAACTGTTTCTCGGATTAAAAATATGAGGGCGCCATTGAATCAGCAATGCTGGGATTCGCTTAAGGGAGGATTTACTTTGACCATAGTAGGTCGGGAAAAATATTTATGTTTTTTGTATTTTTAAAAGAAATAAAATAAAATAATTTTATTGTTTTATTTCCTTTCATATCCTCCAACATATAAGAGGTGTGTGGGGCCAGGGATGTGTCACGCCAATAAATGTCTTGACCTACCAACCCTAAGTAATAACGTTGTTGGGAAATTTGAAAGGTTTCTAATTTATAAGCCACATTAATTCCCCACATCATTACTTACCCTCCTCCCCTCCTATATATATGGATCTTGGGTGGGAGGTACCGGTAGAGCTTCGCTAAGCAATGAAGTGCTGAAGTAGCATAGTGACTCCTAGCCCTTAGAGGATAGAGCTGATCCTATCGGGAGGTGACATGCAACACCGAACCATGATCCAAAGGATGACGTATGAGTGGCGTCGTTGGGAATCAATTGCGGGAACGAAGAAGACGATCCAACATCAAGCGTGGATTCTCTCAAATGGGTTTTCGAGGTAGGTATTTTTTATGTTTAAGTATTTTTAAATGATTTCCTCTTCCCCATTCTTGAATAATATGAATAACGCGGACCAATTGACTAACGGGTTGATCCGATATTCACTCATTTTGTCAGAGGCTATTGCAGGGTATCTTTGTAGGGTTTTGATTGTTGTTAATTCAATTGATTATTAAACCCGTAATCCCCCCTCATGTTTGGGAGCTAACGCGGTGGGTGTGGGCCTAATGAACCCAGCCCGAACCCTCTTCTATATTTCTGTCATTGCGCCTCCATGGAAGACCGCCAACACAGTGACACCGACCGGCTACATTGGGAATAGCGCGTTGGCGCACGCCACAAGGGAATTTCATGGAACAAAGCTGCGGTTTCCATCGAAATGGAAAACACCAGCCATCCACGGAGGAGGCACGATGAGCTGTCGCACGACGCTGGTGAGAAGAGGGCCACAGCTCGTCAGCCGCGGCGGATGGAGGAGACCATCTGTGTTTCGGCCGGCCACATATGGGGGGCCAGCGTGACCAACGTGCAGTTGGAGATTGGGAGGAAGCACGACCAGCGTGCCTCCAGAGGACAAGAAGACGTAGCCAAATCCACGATGGAGGTCGAACCCGCACCTCTGTCGGGTTCCACAGCGACCGAGCGGCGCCCATACGGCGCCGCTGCTTCTCAAACCGAATGGAATCTAGGCCCTTCGTGAGTTTCGTAGACCAGGGGGGTCACCCCCCCCCCCCATGTCGGATAGACCAAACTACGCCCCACCTTGAGCCGGTCCGCGCTCTGCTGCCCTAGTAAGCTACCACCCTAATGGGCTACCCTCTACGGGTCAGGTCGTCCTTTGCAGGCCAGCCCCTTGCGGGCCAGGACGGACGTCATCCAAACGGGCCAAGAACGTCGCAGCCTAATGGGCTGAGACCGGTTCATCCCAAAGTAGACTAGGTCGGGTTAGGTTTGTCTGACCGGGTCGGACCGGACCCGTGCCCAACCGGGCCCAAGATCACATTAAGGGCCCTATCTTGGGAAACATGAGTCTATTTGATGAACTATCTATGGCACTAGGACCCTCGGATCGAGATGGTCCATTTGGTATACTACACATGAGTTTTGGTGATAGTTGGAGTACAACTAGGTTGGATCTAACCCAAATCCAACCGGGGCCCATGAACTAAAATGTGTATAACTCATAGATCGGGCGTCTGATTGATGCGTCATATGTCATGTTGGAACCCTTGAGACATGGAGGTCCTTTGGGTTACTCCTTTGTGGAGATTAGTAGAATTAGAGGTAAAATCGATATCTCGATTGGAAGACTCTAAGAAACACGAGTGCATCGGGTCCAAGGAATCAAGTGGCTGGTAGTGAGATAGAGGTTGGAGACAGATCATACAGAGTTTAGTACCAAGTGATCTTGTGTGGGTCAGTACCTAGAGGTCATGTTTGGATCAGAACCTAGCGGTCCTGTGTGGTTCAACATCTAGCGGTCTGTTGTGGATCATCACCTAGCGGTCTTGTGTGGATCAGCACCCCGTGACCCGACGAGGGCTATCCTTAAAGAGGCCCATCATGGTTAAGAGATATACAGATCATGGGCAGATAAGATTCTGTGTAGGTCAGTGGGGGATAGTAACCTATTGTCTTTGGGAGGGTTGAATACTACGTAAATCATTACGGGGGTTAGTACCTATCGATCCTGTGGGGGTCAGACTTCGTATGGTCAGAAGCAGTGCCTCTTGACAGAATAATATGATCTAGCTTCGTGGATAATCATTTCTACTTCTATACATTACTTAATCCTGTATTGAACTGAGAGTTTAATTTAGTTGTGTCTATTGCTTTGTGCTTCATGATAGAGATCATGATTTTTGGTTTTCCTTTGTGGAATTCTGAGAGACCTTTGGGGGTCTCAGGGTCCATATTCGGTACTGTTATACTCAATCCTACACGGGCTTCGCCCGCACCTTGTTGTGCCTTGTGTAGACGACGAGCAGATGGACTGAGGTTTGAGGGACCCAAGACCAGGAGGTACGTAGAGGAGACGGGCTAACATTGAGTGCGGTGGTGATGATCTATACCTACCCTTCAGGTAGGATTCTTGGTGGACGATCCAGGAACTGTGTGTACTTTTCCGTTGTATTTGTACTTTTCAGTTGTACTTGTACTTTCAGTTGGGGTTGTATTCTAGCTACTTTACTTTCAGAAATATTTTAATACAGCATTTTACTTAACAATTTGTTCTCATTTATTTCTACTATGTGTGTTGTACAGGTTTAAAGGAAATGCCTTCCCCTTATGGGGATATGCCTTTTCGGTGCAAGTCGCCTGCCCCTGGACTATGGAAGGCGGGCATGGGGTAGTCACGGCACGAGCCGTGGGGGACGGGTCATGACAATTATGTTTATGTAATTATTTGAAATCAGTCATAGAAAAATTTAAATATCATTTTACCCATATGATTTACTTAGTCCGTGTTTAAGGGTAAACAAAATGTCTAGATTTGAATAACTTCTTCAAATTATGAATTTTCATGTTTTTCTCCATATTAACATTTTAATTGTAAATAAACATATTTAAATAAATCAATTAATTTCATGTTAGTATATGAATATTTGAAAAAAAATCTAATAAATATTTAATGAAAAATATGTGAATCAATATAATATTATTTGTAGAATCCTCACTCGTATATGAGAGCTCAATCCGTGTAGATTTCCTTGGCAGGAAATCTTGATTTTTCATAGATCATTAATAACCTATATTTTCTTCATATGAACAACATTTACTAGAACAGTCACCCTATAATAAACTATTTGTGGAATAATTTCTATGCTAATTAGATTTGTACTGATTCTCATAACATTTTTCCTCAGACCGAGAAGACATTTCCAAAACAAAATATCACATTTCCACTATTAATATGTCTGATCTGTGTGAATATATTTTTTTCAATAACAAAGTTTTTCTTGATTCCTATCGCAATAGGATATATAGGGATTATAATAACCCTTATATTGAATATTGTAAAAATTTCAAAACTAAAATTCCATCTTCCATCTTAATTTTTATTACTTTTTGGTAAGACATCATTTCCCAAATGGTACTACAGTATGGTGAGGCTCAATTCCCCTTCCATATAAATGTTCCAAATATGTGATGAGGAGGGATACAAAATTTTTTGTGGATTGATAAAAAACTTGTCTTATGTATGAGAATGATATATGTTTCAATTTTCAAAATAGATTTCTTCATCTAGGAACATATGAGGAAAATAAACTCTTACACAAAGGATATTGAGTTTTACGGAGAACATAAAACAAAAAATACATGTGTCATTATTTCTGTTATCCCAATATGTGTAGGGATTCCTAGATCTCTTTACCTTGTCCCAAAAAAATAATAAAACAAGAACACCCATCTATTATATATATGAGCCATGTTTTTATAGGGGACCCCTTCAATATGATCCCAAGTGACTTGATTCCAATTCTTATAGGGTATGTAGTGACACCCAGATGGGAACAGCCATATAAGAGGGAATTTCCTCCACATAATTGTGGTGCATGATAAAATAACTCTCAATTCATGATGGGACATTCCCTATTCATTATTATGTTGAGTTTGTTTTAAATCATGTGGGGATTTGATCCCTAAAAAATCCACCTTATTATGTATTTGATATACCGATACTGGATTCTTTTGTATGAGTTCCAAATTTTACATAATTATTTATACAATCATCCCAATTCCCAGTCATTTGATTTAAATATGTGTATGGTACAATCCTAAAAAGTAACTACAAATAACATTATTCTTATTATTACAAAATACACCTAGATCATATGATCATGTCCCAACCACATGTTTTATCTATCAAACTTTTTCCCTCTTATAAAAAACATGTATACAATAACCCATAATTTATTTATATATTATTATATTAGAATAATATATGAGGAACCACATCCTAGAAAAATGAGTAGTTTAGTAGTCCTAGTAAACTATATACATGATTTAGTATGGTAATATATATGGAAACAAAAATTAAAACATAATGTTTTTAGAATAATATTAATCCCTCTATTATATCAATTAATTTCAATCAAGAATCACTTATTGTTTTCCTAAGAATGGAAACAAATTAATTGTGAGTTAAAAAGTTCAATAAGGGTTATGTAAAATTATATCTATTAAGAATCAATCAATATATTGAACATATAAAGGTAAATAACTGAACAAAAATTCCATTCAAATAAATTTACTATCATGATAAGTTAAGGAATAAAAAATATTTAAATTAAAAGACCAGAAAAAACATTACATTTAATCAATAAACTGATAATAAAATGAATCTAGAAATTATATTAGGGAAAACGTGTCATGAATAATAAGATAACCAAATTCTAAATTGAAGGAAATGCTTAATTATGGGATGTAAAGCCTCAGCCACATGAAAACATAAACATTCATGATCTATATTCATGATTATTTAAAAATAATGTGAAAAATTTGATTTAGTTTTTCTAATTATACCTCAAATACTAGTACCTTTCAAAATATAGTTTGGTAAACCGCATTAAAAACCCATCAAGCTTGGACAACTATTTTTTGGCAGGGGACCTATTAATACATCAATGATATGTCTATAATTTTCCCCATACATATTTTAATTTCCTAATATTATAAAATATTAATTAATTTATTTAATTCATTAATCAATGTTCCTCATCATCACATATATGTCTAGAATAAAAGATATATATTTATCAAAATTTCCCCAGTTAATCAAATAAATTTCAATGTACACACCATATGTAAAAATGGTCTATAGATTATGAAATAATCATATATATCATAAAATCATAAGTATATTTTATATAAATGTAAGGGAAAATTAAAAATTGTAACAATAAATTGAGTGTTTGATGGGAATGTTAACAATCACAAATAAAAGTGAGATTGTACAGTAATTTTTACAACTTGGTAATTTTCCATTCAAATCCCTTCATATGAAATAATTCAAATATAAACATAAAATACCATGATATATTAATTAATCATTATATTTCATGTCTAATGGGTAGTTTATAAAGTACATATAATTGAATTTTTTTCATAATAAAAAATAAGTCTCGATGGAATTAAAAATTTAGAAGAAATCCCTTCACTCATGCTTCCTCTTAATTGAATGTTATTTAAACTTCTATATAGTGGTTTTAAACATGTTATTAATATATAGTTGATCCATATTAAAATTTATTATATGATATATGATCCATTCAAAACCTTTTATCACCCGTTCATTAAAAATATTTCATTGTTTTCATTATTTTGGTTATTAATTGCCTCATTTTTTAATGTGTGTTTTGTAATTAAAGATCCTGTTATTTAACATATTACACAGTTTAAACATATATAGAATAATTCCCATGAAATATATATCTTATTTATAAATCATGAATAATTTTAATACCATTTTTGAAATATAATTATGAGAAATGATGTGTGTGGTGATCTTAAAGATGGTAGGTCGTATGTATGCATGAGTAATGTTTCCATTTTAAAATGATCATTATAGATATAAGGTAAGTAGAAAACAATGTTTAAATAATTATAATACTATAATATAGATCATATTTTTTTAAAAATATACTTATATATATAATCCATGTGGTGGGTCATGAAAATAATGCCATATCATTTCATGAAGGTTGTTGTCCAGACATATAGAAACAATGTTATCATTAATCATTGAGTTAAATGGTAAGAAGTTAAATTATATATATTAATTTTTAAGTATCATAATAATTTCATAGTTGTCATGATTATTTTTTGTATATAACATTTATTCATTTACTCTATCCGTATCAAATTACATTAAAATAGTTTTTTTAGACGAATCATGCCGCTATGTGAGGTGGTGGTCCACCATACACACGAGCGATGTTATTATATCACCTAAAGAATGCATACCAAAAATGTATATATAAAAAAATGAATCCATAAGAATAAATATTTTCTAAATATCATATGTATAATTTATATCTATCATCATACCCAACCATGAGAGGTGGTAATGTAAAAATGAATCACATTGTTTCATGTGGTGTTAGTCTTCTATACACAAGAATGATGATTTCATTAAACAATTTATGGAATTGGGATTGCATTTTGGTCATGATCATAAAATAAAAACATATAAGTATAATAAATATACTGAGGTTATTATATCGCCATGTTTCAAGAAGATTTTATGGGGATGGAGGAATAAATAAATTAAGAATGAACATTGAAGAACATTATCTCTTCCTTGTATCTCCTCCTTATGATTGAACCAAAGGACTTCCTAGGTTGACATTCTTCCAAATAAATGGCTTATAGGTTACATGGAGGGAATTTTTGACGTGATTCTAGTTTTTTTTCAAATAATGTGGTTTTACTATGTGAATAAAGGTGGATAGGGGGTGGCCTTTCATATGTGAGGTGAGTGGGAAAATTGTGTGTTTCTAAAAAGACTAAATAACACCAATGTGTTTATTATCCCACAAGCATAAATAATTGTCCATTATAGATAAAAGAGTCTATATTGTTGAAATATGTTGATTACTTTGATTTTCAAATGTATGGTTGGTTATTTTAAACATTATCTTTTTAGTTTACCCCAATAAATCCATTATTACATTATGCACAATAAATAATTTTTAATTTTTCACTATTAATTTTTTCATAAATTAAATTTAAATTAAAAAATTATAATTTATTATCATTTAAAATAATTATTCAATTTTTAAAAATTAAAATCACATAATATTAACAATTTATACTAAAATTAATCCCACAAAAGTGATGATAATGTTTGTAATCAAAGATAAAATGTTCAAAAGATTACAATATTTTTATATCAAAACATAATATGAATATGATTCTAATTATCTAAAATGGATAAATAGAAATATAATTTTAATAAAATTATTTTCAAACCAATTCGATATATAATATAAATTTATAAATAAGTTATAATGAATGGTGGTTTTTAATTAAAATTCAGTATGTCTCACTATTCATCAAGAATTGAGTCATTTCAATGAAATATCAAAAAAACACTATCTAAAAATTATTATATTATGGTTTGAAAAATTAATTTTATTTTAACAAATAATTTTTATATTATTTTTGAATTCTAATTTTAAATTATTCCCTCAAAGCATGAATAAAACTTCTTTTCTAAAAAATATGGTTTTTCAATTTTTTTATTTTGATGATTTTTATTTATATCTAATGAATACATAAATACTTAATGTGTGTAAAATAAATATATTCATATTTTGTATATTCTTGTTAATATTATAAATTATAATTTAATAGGGATAATAATATTACTTTTATTGTGTTTTTGTCAGTTAAAACAAAGTCATGCACTTAATATAATCTATCAAAGAAACTCAATTTTCTTGTGTATCGTAAGCTCTCGATTAAATTAAATGTGATATAAAATAATAATATAGTAAAGTATCGGGGTGTTATATTGACTTATAGTTTTTTGTTTCATGTAATACATGATATCAAATACAATTTTCTTCATTAATATATTTTTGGTGTTATACTCTACCCACCTAAAATAAAATGCATCCTTACAATTTAAACATGATCTCAGAAATCAATGGTTTCAAATTTGAAAATAAATTTATTAAAATAAACACATTGTAAAAGGTTTAAAAAATATCATATTAAAACGATAGGTATGTAATTTAAAATTTTATCATTGATAACATGTTATTAGGCTTCTACATAAGAGAACATTGGTAGATTATGATGATGTGGATATGGAGGAAAAGAATAAAAAATTATAGATAGTGAAAGAGTCCACTAATCACAAGAAACTGATTTATCAATAGAATGTTAAGGTTAAAAAAACAATAGTTATATGGTGATTTAAAGGAAAATATGATTCATCCTCAATTAAGTTAATAGGATATCATTCTGTTTTAAACTATTTTTTCTTATAGTTTACTTATTCTTTTATTGTCTAACAATGTAAATAAAAGTACATTTTTTTTCTATTTTATATAATCCTCATCATCCTTTGTGTGTGCCTCAATAAATTCCTTATTGAAATATTACTCTAATTAATGAATATCTAGAAATGAATTTTTTATGTCAGAAGCTTTAAAATTAACTTTTATAGTATTATAAGAGAAATAAAAGATTGAAAATTATTTCCATATATCACTATATATTTTTCAAAACTAATATGGTTTGAAAGTGTTTTTCCAAATAATACATTAATATCTAATCCTCAATATTAAATCTACTAGTTCATCATTAATATTTACCTTTTATATTTTTATCAGAAATAAATGTTATACTAACCAGGAAGTCACATAGGACAATGGTAGGCATTAAACCCTTATCATCTTTTGGTTGTGGGTTCAAACGCAAAAACCATTCCATATGTTTCATGTTTTATCCTTGAAAATGGGCAGTACTTTTTCCAGACTACATTAATATAATTCTAATAATTTTCCCAAAAAAATTATGGACGCCATTCATATAAAATTTGTTTTTAAATAACCTTTTTAATATGGTTTAATATATAGATAATTTTATTTTTTTTCCAAAAATTATAATTAAACAATATCACAAAAATTATAATTTCATTAATGATAAAATTTAATATAAGAGTTATCAATACCTTGAAATTTATCTCTATAAACTTTATAGGTATTATTCCACAAATAACATTTCCACTAAAAAATATTCATATCGTAAATCTCTCCCAATATGTCGTTAATCTTGGTAGAATCATGTTATGCCCAAACGTTTATAAATTGAATTTATCCTTTCTTATAATAATTTCACTTAGTATAAATCAAGTAATATTCCTTAGATACATTGACAAAATCATTAAAAATGAATAATTAATGAAATAATATTTATTTCTAGATGTTATGGAACCTATACTAATGAAATAATAACTTAAACTTTGGAATAGTAATATGACCCTTATGAATAGTAAACCAGAAAATTGGATAGTAACCTCACCAATTAATTTATAAATAAAATTTAGAAAACTTATAAGTAAAAATATGATTTAATTATGTCATTGTATAAGTTATTAATTATTTTAAAAGATATTAATTTAGTGTTGATATTTTTGTAAGTCATAATTTTCTAATTACAATTTTATCATTTATTAAACCATTTAAAAGAACAGTTATTTTCATATGATGTTTTAAAAAATTAATATTTTCTAGTATTATGATTTTAAGTTAATTTTATGATACCTTAAGTAATTTATCAAAATGTTATAAAATTAGTTATAATATTACAATCTAAGTTTTCTATGTAAAAAATGATTTTAATTAAAAAATAAATTACTCTTATTTAGAAACTTATTTCTATAATATGGAATTTATTTCTGAATTCTACACATTGTAATATTATTAGGGTGATTTTTTTGGGATTTTTCTAAAATACTTGAATTTTTTGTGAATAGTTCAATACGATAATTTATGATAAAAATTAAATAAATGAATTATTGCATCATATATGATGTATATGGATGATTTAATACCATAATATAGAATTTGACTTCCCATTTTACTGTATTTATTCATGTAATTATCACTATTTCTTGTCTTGAGAGAAATTAACAAACCAATGAATTAAAATAATGAGAAAACACCCCTCTCTTTCAATATAAATACAACCTTTCACCCCATCTTCTTTAGAGACCTCTCTTGCTTCAATAATTTTCCATATTTATCCCAAACCCCTCACCTATCTCCTCCCCCACGTCTAGAAGATCATATTATCATCAAAAGAACAATCCTAGGTTCCTTGAGGATGATCTTAAGAGGAGAATTCAAGAGATAATTAATCTCTCCCTCTTTTTATTCAATTTCAATTCAAATTTCATTTAATTTACTCTCTTATCCTAAAACTATCATATACAAATTTAATGATATATCAATCATATTTTATATAATGTTATTCTATCATGTTAATTGAAAATTATTCATTAAAATCCTCTATCCTTGTCTTTTGTGAAATCGCCGTCCGTGATGTGTTAATTAACCGTCATTGTGGGCTATGCATCTCCATTTTCCACCAATGACTTCAAGGAAATGAATATAACCATTAAATGGTTTAATAATGATTTCAATATGTATGTTATCCCTTTTAATATTCTGTAACTAACATATATATATGATACTAAATGATAAAACAAAACAAGTTTATTGTGATCGAAAACCGCCCAAATTAACCAAAAACGGTCATCATTAAATTTTATCTAATGATTAATCCTAATGGTATATAAAAAAATAACTATATGATCATTTCAAATTATGTAAAATAATTAATAACATATAATAAAAATTCTGGATTTTAATCCACATTTTAAAGGAACTTCTATTCATATATACAAATGAACCGATCATGAAAACTAAGAAAACTAACAGTACTGAACTATGAAAATAAACTCTCTAACTCATTAAATATCCCATTAAAGAACATAATTAAACCATAATGAATCATATTCATTTATATAAGGATATATAATTTTTAATTAATTAGTTTAATTTCATTATATAGGAGATTAATATGAATAAATCTTTCAGATAGAAGGTAATTGGAATTCACAAACCCAACTATTTATCTTTGGATTTTCCCTCATTCACACCATTTTTAGTATGTTTATTCCATGAAAATAATATATTTATCATTATATTACCTTTTATGGAATATACCTATTTTCCACTAGAGTTTTTTTCAATTCAATTTTTTTTTCAAAAGAACACTTCTATAAAAAACATGCATTTTACATCTCAAGAATGTTTCCCTCACTCAAGGTTGATGAATCTTAATTCATGAATGCTATTTAAACTTTAATTTAGGAACCCAATTTTTATGAATGGATTCTTATGATATTAAACCCATTCATTTCCATTGGTCATTTATGATGATGGTTGATATATGTTCAATGTGTCATGCATTATAATGTAAATGTTATGACGTGATGGGTGTGCCCGGAATTATATAGAGTAGTGTTAATGTTATGATGTGATGTGTGCACCCATAATTATATAGCGCTCCAATTAATTGGGTAATGTGAATAACCTAATGATTAATTTGAAATATGCATGAACATGATGTTATCTTTATTCACAACTATGTATGGTGGTTTACCACTAAGACATGATGTTTCATTTTTATGAATTTCCACATTCCAAGACTTCCCTTAATGCATCCTCTCATGATTATGATCCTATGCCTATGTTATGATGGTAATGATTATGCTAAACCCATAATAAATTTTTGTCTATCATGATATTGGGGTTTTATCTGACACCTTTTGGATGTATATCCTCAGGTGAATATATGTACTAAGAAGAACAAAATGGACAATAAGAAGCTAGAGAAGATGGAATTGAATAAATGTTTATGTTTTATGTTGTAAAAGTCATTTATGGTCATCATTTTTCCAAGAAAATAATACTTAAAACAAATAATGAATAATTTATTTATGTTATTTATCTTTAAAATGATCAAATTGAAATGTAAGAAAAAACTTGTTCGTTATAGTTTGTATTAGAGGAAAGTTTAGTAAATTTGAGAATTAGGATTAGTTAACCATAGAGGAAACTCTCAGTATAAGACTACGTATATGTAATAACCCAAGAATATTTTTTTATAAAATTATAGACATAGGTATCTGACATGATATTTCTTTAGGATTCAGTGAAAAATAGAATAAATTATATATTCATGACCGACTGGATTATGTTTTGTTAAAACCTTTTCTATTTTAGAAAATAGTGGGAACGTGGAGAAACCCAACCAACATCCCTTGTGAGGGACAATGTTGCGATTTCAAGAACGACATACCGTATGTATTGAGAGGTGAAGTACAAAATTTCATGGATATTGTTACCCATATATCCAAGGTTATGTACAATAACCTGAATAATATAGAACATCCTCCTTCACTAAAGAGGGAGAAATTAGCTATTAATTATTTTATGCAGCAATGACCACCGATGTTTAGTGAATCTACCAATTGAGTAGTTGCAGAATAGTGGGTCAACTCGATGGAGAAGATATTTTCGTTGCTTCATAGTATTGATATGGAGAAGTTTATTCTTGTTGTTTATCGTATATATGAAGAGGAAGATCAATGGTGGTATTTGATGAAGAACATCATGCTGAGGGATGAAATTGTTAAGATGGAGTGGGAAGACATTATGATAATGTTTCTTTATAATTATTTCCCTCGAAATACTCATATAATGATGCAGAGGGATTTCATAGATCTAAAAAGGGAAGAATAATTTATCACAACCTATGAAGAAATTTTCACAAGGCTTTCAATGAACAATTAAGGTTTTTTATCAACTATGATATCAAAATTGGTATATTATTTTGTGGTTTAAAACCGCACCTTTGAAATGATCTTGAAATTCTTGTCTTTGGGAGTTATGAAGGTGTTTTACAATGTTATCTAAAAGTGGATATGGTGTTTGCAGAATGGTCTCATGGATGTGGTGATAAGAAACAAAATATGGTGTTTCGAGATTGAGGATATAATGAGAAAGATATAAAGACAAATCGACCACCCACATGTCAAAAATGTTGGAAGAAGCATCATTGGAACTTCCTAAATGGGATAGGGATATTCTTCAAGTGTGTGATAGAAGGCCACCAAGATCGTGAATTTCAAAAAGAAATAGAAAGGTAGGACAGTGTGGTAGAGTAAAGGAGATAATCGCCCATAGTCAAATGCTACAATTGTAGTGAGAAAGGGTACTATCCTATCTCTTGCACTAAACCTTGAGTCCTCATGGGTAATCAGTGTCATCAGCCACCAAAACCAAAGTATAAATAGTAGTATTATGTCATCACTGCATCAAAAGTAGAGCAAGAGAATTAATTCATAAATGGTTCACTCTCTATTCACTCAAGAATGAAAAAATCCTTATTTGATTTTGGTTCAACACATTCCTTTATATATCTAAACTTTTCTAGAAATATTGAATTGAATTCCCAAATCATTAATGTTGATATATCTGTAAAAATATATAGTGTTCCAATCATTGAAACCCAAGTGTTGAAAGCTTCACATTTTGTTGTATTTGGGAGGATTCTTCTATAAAATATCATGATACTTACCCAATAGGAATTCAATTCTATACTAAGGATGGATTGGATATCATTATATAGAGAAAATATAAACTATTTCCAAAAGGAAATATATTTTCATATTCCGAACCATCCCATTCACCTCTAAAAATGAATGGGAGAACATGAATATCCATTGGAAAATCCTTCAAGGGTGTGAGAGTTGATTCAAAGTGAAGAATCATACCTTAATTAATTGGTTCGATCAATGGAAGTTATCCACCTAGGGTAAATTCCCATCGTACAGGAATACAGTGATGTATTTCCCAAACTATAACTAGACATCCCATGGATCGTGAGGTAGTGTTCTCAATAAAATTCATACTTGAAGCTACTCTAATCTCAAAGTGTCCCTATAGGATGGATCCTATAGAATTGGAGGATTTAAAGAAGAAGATCCAAGATAATTTGGAAAAGGGTTCCATATGACCTATTTCATCAGCCGGGGGTGCACTACTGCTCTTTGTCTTTCTCAATAATAAGTATGGATCAATTTGGTTGTGTATCGATTATCGGTAACTCAACAAGATCAACATAAAGAACAAGTAAAATATTAAATAGATTTATGACTTGTTTTATTAATTTATAGGAGCTAAATTCTTCTCAAAGTAGGACCTACTTTCTGGATATCATAAGCTAAAGGTGAAGAAAGAAGATATTCTGAATACTACCTTCCGTACAAGGTATGAGCACTATGTGTTTTTAGTGATTCCCTTCAGACATACGAATTCCCCAATAATCATCATGGATTTGATGAATAGAGTGTTTACACATTCCCTCAACAAATATTTTGTAGTGTTTCTTGATGACAATATCATCTACTACAAGATAAAGAGGGAACGTGAAGAACACCTAAGACATTTGTTGGAAACAATGAGGAAGAACATGTTGTACGCCATGTTTCAGAAGTGTGAATTTTGGATGAAGCAAGAAACATTATCAGGACATGTGATCAAAAGTGAGTGAATTTATATAGACCCTTCAAAAACAAAGGCTATTTAGGAATGGACCATACCCTCTAGTGTCACAATAATTTATAATTTTATTGGCATATCATGGTACTGTTGACGTTTTGTGAAATATTTATCATATTTTAAAGCGTGCTAACTAAGATAAAAATAAAGGGGTAATGTATGTATGGATTAAAGAATGTGAGTAAATATTTATTGAGCTAAAGAGAAGGATTATCAATATACCTATATAGACAATACCAAAGAGTGGAGAAAATGTTATGATATACAGTGAGTCTTCAGAAAAAGTATTGGGATGTTTACTCAAGAAAAATGAAAATGTGATAGCCTATGACTCCCAACAGTTGAAGATCCATGAGTAGTGCTACCCTACGCATGATATAGAGCTAGCAGTTATTATTTTTTTAGTGAAAATTGGAGACTACCTCTATGGTGAGATGTGTGATATTTATACCATTCATAAGAGACTAATGTATATATTCACACAAAAATAGATAAACATGTGTCAATGGAGATGGTTAGATCTAGTACAAGGCTATGATTTCTCTATTCACAATCATCCGAGCATGGAAAACATAGTTTCTAATGCTCTTAGAAAAATAGATTGTAATACTCTATCCATGTTGCAGATTGAGAAAGACCATATCTTCATGGATATGAAACGTATGTATTTGAAAATAATAATGGAAGGGAATAAATCCTAACATTCCCAAATGATTGCACAACTATATATCCAAAGGAAGATTAATGAGGCACAAAGGGGTGATATAGTGTTCTAAAATAGGGTGAATGCAGTAATGGATGGGAAGAAGTAAGAGTTCCTTAGTGATTATGATGGTGTAATTTGGTTTGGAATAAGTATATATGGGCCTTAATCACCCGGTATAAAGAAGGATCTATTGGAAAATTCACATAGATCAATGTCCTCTATCCTTCTTACTATAACCAAGATGTACCATGATCTCTAAGAACAATTCCGGTGCGATAACATGAAGAAGGATATTGCATAATATATCTCAAGGTGCATGATATTTCATAAAGTTTAAGAAGAATGAAAAAAGTATAAAGGGATGATGAAAAAATTTCCTATACCCATATGGAAATGGGAGAATGTCACCGTGGACATTGTCACATGTCTCTTAAAGACATCCAAAGGAACTAGTGTAATATGGGTTGTGGTGGGAAAACTCAACAAGACAGCTCACTTTATCATTATTCAGGATGCTCTCTCTCTCTATCTATTGAACAAATTTCTATGATATATGTGAAGGAAGTGGTGAGTCTACATGGGGTTCCATTCTCTATTAACTATGGTCATGATTCCATGTTCACTTATAAATTTTGGTGGAGTCTTCATCATCCCTTGACAACTAAATTGAATTTTAGCACGGCCTATCTGTAACACCGTGAGATTTTATGAGATATATTCTTTTTAATTTATTTCATATCTTCTGTTGTACGCTACAACAATATTATCTTGTGCTATAAGCAACACCGTATTGGCTTACAGTATACGCAACACTATTTTTGGATCGTGTTACACACAATTTCAAGTTCGTATGATATTAGTTATTCTACGCAACATTGACTATATATATATATATATATTTTCAATGTATAAATAAAATATTATTGGATTCTATTATATGAAATAACAAAGGATTCTTTCACTACAGGTAACCCCGACTTGGCTTGCATTACACGTAATCGTGACCTTCCTCGATAGTATGTGTAGTACACAATACTGGGATTCACTAAACAATGATATATTGTTATAATATTATTATGAACTAGACATTATGAATATTATTAACTAAATTTTTAATTTTATAACATTATTATTCATCTTACACATTTTATAGAACATGGTATTAAAACAAAATAAATTTTTAGGGTAAAATAAGTATTTTTCAAAAAATGTAGTTTTGCGGCCTTTTGATGGCGTACCCACTTTAAATCTAGTTTTTGAAATGTTTATAAGTTCAATTTTACAAAATAAAATTATTATTTGGAATCATGATATAAAAATTTACTTTGGATAAATTTTTCATATTATTCTGATAACTTTCATATTTTAAAGAATAGTAAAAACACACGTTATTTTAATTTTAAAAAACTTTTTTCATCGTAATAATTTATATGGATAAATTATAATATTTAATGGTTTGAAAGTATAAATAGAATATATTTTTAACATTTAATATAATGTATGTCATTACCATTGATTTTACATTGAATTAATAGATAAAACCATTTTAATCTTTTCCAATGTTTTAACATTTAAAAATCATTTTCTTAACGACGAGATATATTTTCAATTAATTTCTGAAACTTCTATGATTTGAATTTGGAAAAATGGATTAAATATTTGTAATCATTAGGTCCACATTATGTTAATAGTCAACTTTTTATTTTTGGACACTATGAATAGTAACTACTGTAAATTTTATTTACCATAGTTAAAGGTAAATCGGGTAATTAAGGGTAAATATAATATTATAAAATTATCTTAACACTTGTCTTAATATAATTGGATGATTATATTTCTTCATAAGTAATATTTGGGTTGATATGGAATCCATTGGAACCCACTTGGATGTGATTAACACCTTTAATTTATTTTATTTTAAAGAAAGTGAAATATATCTCACTCAAACTTTAATAATAAAAGTATTCTTAATATAAGTTTATACAAAATATAAATTATATTCTAAATACTCATTTGAAAGATAAAATGTTTTTATTTTTTATGGTAATTTATTTGTAATTTTTAAGATATATTTAATTACCTTAATAGATTATACATTAATGATGCAGAAATTATTTATTTATTTAAAAATCAATAATATAGTTTTTATTAAAATACTAATACCCAATAAAAGGCCCAAAAACATGACCAAAACATATTGGTCGTATATATCTAAACCATAACCATCCAATGGTCTAATGTTTGACCATTGGGAGCTTTATAAAAGTGATTATGACACTTATTTTATTTTATTTTAAATGATGTAAAAGTTGTCACCTTCATAATTTAATAAATATAACAATTTTCATATTGTGATTTTAAGATGATAAATTCGAGTAAAAGTATTATTTTAAACTATATTAGATTTATCATCATCATATTATTTTATTTTTAATTATTATGAAACTAATAAGTATATTAAATTATTATACAAAAATGATGTAGTAATTGTTTTATTAAGAGAAATGTCAAATAAATGGTATTATAAATATTAATATAAATTTTATATGAACTAATTAATGTTATCCAAAAAATTTCTAGATGAATAAGACATGTTAGGAATCTATTAAACATTTTGGTTCGAATATATCTTTTGTGTGAATTTTATTTAAATTCAAATAAATAAATAGTGTCAAAATTAACACTATTGTTATTTTATAAAAATAAGATATTATAAAATTGTTTAAAAATCACACAAAATATTTTAAAAAATATACATTAAAATTAATATGGTCTACAATGTCATAAAACATCCAATTAAGGACAATTCACAACACATAAGTAATTATTTATAAGAATTTAAAATTTAGAATATTATTACCACAAATAAAATTAAACTGATTAAATAAGGATAAATCAAGTTGACAATGTTTAAAATAAATTCCCTACATGTCTAAATTTTATTGGTTGATGAGAGTACAACCCTATATCATATAATATTATAATTTGACTAATTTTTTATGTTTTTAGGAGGGTTTTGAGTTTATTATAAATTAATATTTTTGTGGATTCCAAAAGTGCCCCTCTCCTCCCTTATAAAAGGGAAACTCCTCCCTCTCCTCTTTACAAAATTTTGAGCCTTAAATCTCATCCAAAACCTGACAATTACTCTTCTCAACATCCTTAGTTATATCATAGAGTTTCTGGTCTTCTCAAAAGACCAACTCTAGTGCCCTAAGAGAAGGATTAAAAGAGGCACATCGAGGAAGAGGTAATCTCTTCTACCGATTTTTTCCAGTTTCTTTATTCTTCTACTTCCTATTATTTAGTTGTTTCATTATGAAGTAATAACATCAGTATCACTAATATACTGATATTTTATTATATTAAACAATCCTATTTCACCTTCTATCCATCCTATGGAAAATGAAATCACTACGCGTGCGTACGTACGGAATACCGTCTCCACGCCGTGGTGTAATCTGTTTTCCACCACCACATTACTTGGATGGGTATAAGGATGGAAGAAATAACTATATATGATTATTGTAAAGTGATATTTATTCTAAAATATTTTACACCATACACTTCAATACAATTCCACAATATTGGGAATGATAACATCACTCGTGCGTATGTACGACATACCGTCTCCACGATGTGATGTGACTCGTTCTACATGATCTTCACTGAATAATGATTATATAAATGAATTGAATGAATAAATATGATATATATTACACTAATACTATTCTGTAAATGATGTATCTATAACCTAAAAATAGGAAAAATAATTTATTCGACAAAACACACATAAGGACATAAAGCAATGCACACCCGAATAACGAGTAAAAATGAAAAATTACTAATAAGAAGATAAAAATATGACCATATATGATATCATAACCATGAATATGATTTTTTAATATGTCAATGACATTATTTAAACCATTATACAGGAGTTTCGTATTCATACGAACCATATCGGACCTAAGGAAAGGGATAATTATTCCAATCTCATTCTCATCTGGTATAGTTTATTCATAAGTATTTATTGGGGTTATATTTATCATCCACGTACATGTTTCCTCAATTTGTAATATTATTTCTATCCTCCTATAATTTTTTAAATCCAATTTTACCTATTGGTGAATTTTTAGTAAAAGATATGAAAGGAATCTTTTTTCATTTTCAGTATGAGATACTTTTTGACTTTTCCGGCCAAAGAA
Source organism: Viscum album (assembly GCA_963277665.1). Lineage (NCBI taxonomy): Eukaryota > Viridiplantae > Streptophyta > Magnoliopsida > Santalales > Viscaceae > Viscum > Viscum album. The sequence goes on from OY728140.1 coordinate 352,923,369, forward strand.
CGTGAAGAATGTTTTTTTTAACTTATACGGCAAGAATGGATTTTTACGGTGTCATAACGCATTATTTTCATGAAGTTTCATCTACAAGTTTTCATGATTATTTTCAACAAAATTCTTTTTCTTTTAAAATTGTATCGAATCTTGAGAAAATAAAATTATTTTGAAGAAGAAAGGATATTTTCTTCAGGAATTCATTTCATGTGTTTTATCAAAGTTATTTTCCATATAAGATGAAATTATTTAATATGTTTATGTTTAAATTATTTAAATGGTTTTATTTTTCTTATGATGAAATGATATCCATTTGTTTTATATGGATTATGTTATGATGGGATGATGTTTATGAAACCCATTTTATTCTTTGGGTTATGAGGAATGATTTAGGATTGTTTTATGGCACACATAAGAATGGTTTAAATATGAGATGGGTGGGACCTATAACTTCCTCCAATGAATTGGGTAAAGATTTATATCTCATGATATAGACATGTCTGGAATGGAAAGTAAATCTAGTTCAGTAATACAGGGCTAGAACGGCATGTAAACCTGGTTTATTAATGGACTTTGTCCACTATGATGGTATTAGAAACAATGCCTTGGATACTATGGAAATCATATCATGTGCTTAATGGTTTTCCACAATTCCATGTTTTATTCCCAAGCTATTTTATCGTGATTAATGTTCTTTTATGATCTATGCCTTATGTACTGCTAAGATTTATGTCATGTTCTTGTTTTTTTTTCGTACAAATGTTTAGGGTTTGTTTTATGTTCACTATGTTTACCCTTACTGAGCATTTGAGCTCACCCTTTCTTTGTTTTATTTTCCCCAGGATATAAATAAAGATTTTAGGTAAGAAAACAATAAGGTAAGAGCTTTATAAGAGATGTTGAAGATCTTTCACCATGATTAGAATTTTATGATTCGAGTTTCCAAAGACACTAAAATAGTACGGTCATTGGGAATCTTTTTTTGTTATTTATTAAGTATTCCACACAAGTAATGTAATGTCCATGTACGTCAAGCTTTGGCTCTCTACAGTTGGTATCAGAGCGAAGTTTTAGTCAACCTTTGGAAACTAGGATGCAAAACCTTTAGTGAGATTCCTAGAGATATTTCTAAGTTTTGTGTAGGGATGTACCTAAGGTTAAGTATAAGTATAGGTTATAGTCCAAGGATTATGGTAACAATCATAGAATTAAACCTAAGATGTTAGATATTGAAAGTACTCCCCATTTATTAAGTTGTTTTCCTAGCATGATTTTTTCCTCTTACACTATTCTTTTTGGGTTTTAGACGATGGTTGGAACCTGAAGGAACCGTGTTGATAAATGTAATAGGAAATGCAATGATTGTCCTCCTGAAAAAACCAATGTTATGGGAGATGGAGTGAAAATTATTATTGTTATACTTACAAAAGATATGAATCATTCTGAACATCCGAATGAGCAGAGAGGGGAACAATAATCTATTGAGTCCTTCATGAGGTAACGTCCACCTTCTTTCAGTGGGTCTTCTGATCCACTTGTTGCTAAACAATGGATCGGTACCATTGAAAAGATATTTTCCACACTTTGATGTTCGGAACATTAAAAAGTCATTCTAACTGTTTACCGTTTAGAAGTTGAATCAGACCAGTGGTGGACTCTAATTAAGAATACAAGGCCCCATGATGAAATTGAATCAATGGAATGGGATGGGTTCAAGAACTTGTTTTTCAATAAGTAATTTCCTCGTATTCTTAGAATTAAGATGGAAAATGATATCCTTAATATTAAGAAAAAGTATGATGAATCTGTTGGTATATATGAGGTTAATTTTACATGGCTTTCAAGGTATGCATCTGGTTTTATCATCCAACCTGAAAGCAAAGTTGATCGATTCTTCAATGGCTTAAAACCAAGTCTTCGAAAGGCATTATCTATAAGAGACTTCAGTAGCTATGAAGAAATCGTGTGTTGTGATATCAAGGTAGAACTGGAAGTTGGTGTTACATATCCATCTCATGGTTTTGACAAGAAACGAAAGATGGATTTCAAGGAAAAATCTCGAAACAATGGTGAAAAGAAGACGAATGTTTCTTTCTGTTCAAAGTGTGGAAAGAAGCATGGTGGAGATTGTCTTAATGGGAATATAAAATGTTTTAAGTGTGGAAAAGAAGTTCATCAAGCAGTTTAGTGTCGAAGTAATGTAAAAAGGGTAGCTAATGATGTGAATAAAGAAAAGACTACAGAGAACTCACCACCAACACTTCAATGCTACAAGTGCAGGGAAATGGGGCATTATTCTAATCAATGCCCTAATCCAAGGGTTAATGATGATCGACATCAACAACCTATTAAGGCAAAGGATAAAGGGAAGTCACATGCGATCACTATTGGAGATGTTGAATATGACAACGATGTGGTGGAGTGATAATGTGTTTATGCAATGGGATTCCAAAATAATGTTGTAGTTTCATATAATATTGGAATATTTATGTATTAGTCTGTTGTGGTTTTCAATAATTTTATGGTACCAGTAACCATGAAATTTGATTGAAATATTTTTGAAAAGTAGATGAAAGGCACATAATTAAGGGATAATGAGAAAATAATATGTATGATAGTTTTCATGAGCTCATGACTGATATAAGGACAAAGTGATATCATGGTTTGAGTATATAAAATTTTTGGGATTTTGGTATGTGGAAAGAGTTACCTTTTGACAGTATTCATGTTTTCACTAAGGTTATATGGTAATTTATGTTTCAATAGATTACATGATTAAGGTATTCACATGTTTGGAATGCGATCAACAAGATATATCTGGGATAAATGATGGTATTCACATGCTTGTTATGTGACCTTTCCAGTAATCATTTTCTTTATACTATGATATTGGACAGATGTATTTTGGATAAGTCTAAAGATTGGAATGGATTATGTTGGACATCAGATAGTATTTTTTAAGGCTAGAAATTTTTTTCGATACTATTTATGTAATGTTATAATAGTGTAGTTTCAGAAAAAGGGAAACCTGCAGGACGGACGACAACCCGTCGCGTCGGACAAGGTTGCGGGAATCGAACCCACAATCGAAGTGCGAGAGGCCTTTATCGCCTACCACTGGCCTATAAGAAGTCCCAGGTTAGTAGAAACTAGTGTTATTTTATTAAACAGTAAGATAGATGAAGTATAAGTCCATTTTTGGAACCATATATGATTAATCTCACCATAGATATACTTATGTATATAACTTTTTCTAGCCTTATGTTTGAGAAAGATGGAATGACCAATCATTCTATCACATGATCTACTAACACTTCACGAAAGACAAATCCAACTTCATTTATATAAGAGATGATGTGTAAATTGTTCAAGGCACAAGAAATGGTGATATTGTACCAAAATCAAGTAAGTATTTCTTTTAATTCAAAAATTCTTCAATATTTGGGAAATGATCTTGAAAACCAAAAATGTTGTCCTAGTGCCTTCATATCTGCTGAATCAGATGGTACCTTAGATCATCACAAATTTATGGCTTTGTGATTGTTGGATTTTTTATAGCTATGTCCTCTATCACTCTTCATCAGAAGTTGATGGTTATATTTCTCTTCCATATCCATATTTTCACCTATGTTCTCCTATATGGAAACCTAGTGATGAGTTAATTTTGGTAACTGTTACATTTCTTACTTCAATTTTTAAAATTAGGTTTTAGTATTCCTTTTAACGATGTGAGTTTCTATAAAAGAAACTTTCAAGTAGTAAGCGATTTATAACCCCGAAGAATTTTGAGGGTGAAATTTATTTTAAAGGGGGTAGAATGTAACACCCCAAGATTTTATGAGATGTATTATTTTTAATTTCTTTCATATAATCTATTTTACACTACACCAATATTATATTGCACTATACACAACACCTTATTAGCTTGCAGTATACGCAACACTATTCTTGGATCGTGTTACACACAATTTCAAGTTCGTTTGATAGTAGTTATTCTACGCAACATTGAGTGTGTGTATATATATATATATATATTCAATGTATAAATGAAATATTATTGGATTCTATTATATAAAAAAACAAAGGAGTCTTTCACTACACGCAACCCTGACTTGGCTTTCATTACACGCAATCACGACCTTCCTCGACAGCATGTGTAGTACGCAATACCGGGTTTCACTAAACAACGATATATTGTTATAATATTATTATGAACTAGAGGTTATGAATAGTGTTAACTAAATTTTTAATTTTATAATATTATTATTCATCTTACACATTTTCTAGAACATGTTATGAGAACAAAATAAATTTTTCGGGAAAAATAAGTATTTTTCAAAAAATGCAGTTTTGCTGCCTTTTGATGGCGCACCCACATTAAATCTTTTTTTTGAAATGTTTATAATTTAAATTTCACAAAATAAAATTCTTCTTTGGAATCAGGATATAAAAATTTACTGTGGATAAATTTTTCATATTATTCTGATAACTTTCATATTTTAATGAATAGTAAAACACACTATATTTTAATTAAAAACAACTTTTTTCATCGTAATAATTTATATGGTTAAATTATGATATTTATTGGTTTCAAAGTATAAATAGAATATATTTTTACCATTTAATATAATTTATGTCATTACCATTGATTTTACATTGTATTCAGAGGTAAAATCATTTCAATCTTTTGCAATGCTTTAACTTTTAAAAATTGTTTTCTTAACAACAGGATTAATTTTAAATTAATTTCTGCAACTTGTGTAATTTGAATTTGGAAAAATGGATTCCATATTTGGAATCAGTAGGTCCAAATTATGTTAATAGGATACTTTTTATTTTTGGGCACTATGAATAGTAACTACGGTAAATTGTATTTACCATAGTTAAAGGTCAGTCAGGTAATTAAGGGTAAATATAATATTATAAAATTACCCTAACACTTTTCTTAATATATTTGGAAGATTATATTTCTTCCTAAGGAATATTTGGGTCGAAATGGAATCCATTGGAACCCACTTGGTTGTGATTAACACCTTTAATTTATTTTATTTTATTGAATGTGAAATATGTCTCACTCAAACTTTAATAATTAAAGTATTTTTAATACAAGGTTATACAGAATATAAATTCAATTATAAATACTCATTTGAAATCCAAAATGTTTTTCTTTGTTATGGTAATTTATTTTTAATTTTTAAGTGATATATAATTACCTTAATAGGTCATATATTAATGAGGCAGAAATTATTTATTTAGTGAAAAATCAATAATATAGTTTTTATTAAAATAATAATACCCATTTAAAGGCCCAAAAACCTAACCAAAACTGATTTTTTGCATATATATAAACTATAACCATCCAATGGTTGAAATATTTACCATTTGGACCTTTATAAAAGGGATTATGACACATATATTATTTTATTTTAAATGATGTCAAAGTTGTCACCTTCATAATTTAATATATATAAAAATTTACTTGTGGTTATTTTAAGATGATAAATTCATGTAAAAGTATTCTTTTGAAATATATTAAATTTATAATCATCATATTATTTTATTTTTAATTTTTATCTAACTAATAAGTATATTAATTGATTATACAAAAATTATGTAGTAATTGTTTTATTAAGAGAAATATCAAATAAATGGTTTTATAAATATTAAAATAAATATTATATGAACTAATTAATGTTCTACACAAATTTTATAGATGAATTGGACATTTTAGGAATCTATTAAACTTTTGTTTTCGAATATATCCTCTGTGTGAATTTTATTTAAATTCAAATAAATAAATAGTGTCAAAATTAACACTATTGTTATTTTATAAAAATAACAAATTATAAAATTGATTAAAAATCAGAAAACTATTTAAAAAATTATAAATTGAAATTTATGTGGTCTAAAATGTCATAAAGTATCCAATTATGAAAAATTAACAACACATAAGTAATTATTTATAACAATTTAAAATTTAGAATATTATTACCACAAATAAAATTAAATAGATTAAATAATGATAAGTCAAGTTGATAATGTTTAAAATAAATTCCCTACATGCCTAAATTTTATTGGTTGATGATATTACAACCTTTTGTCATATAATATTAGAATTTGAGTAATTTTGGAAGTTTTTAGGTGGGTTTTGAGTTTCTTATAAATTAATATTTTTGAGGATTCCAAAAGTGCCCCTCTCCTCCCTTATAAAAGGGCACCTCCTCCCTCTCCTCTTAACAACATTTGGAGCCTTCAATCTCGGCCAACACCTGAAAATTACTCTTTTCAACATCCCTAGTTATATCATAGAGGTTCTGGTCTTCTCAAAAGACCAACTCTAGTGCCCTAAGAGGAAGTCTAAAAAAGGCACGTCGAGGAAGATGTAATCTCTTCTACCGATTCTTTCAAGTTTCTTTCAAGTTTATTTCTTCTTCTAGTTCTACTTATTTAGTTGTTTCATTATGAATTAATAACATCAGTGTCACTCATATAATGATATGTTATTATATGAAACAAACCTATTTCACCTTCTATCCGTCCTACGGAAAACGAAATCACCGCGCGTGCGTACGTACGGAATACCGTCTCCACACTGTGGTGTAATCTGTTTTCCACCACCACCTTACTTGGATTGGTATAAGTATGGAAGAAATTAATATAAATGATTATTTTAAATTGATATTTATTCTGAAATATTATACACCATACACTTCAATACAATTCCACAATCATGGGAATGATATCTTTGCTCGTGCGTATGTACGCCCTACCATCTACATGATGTGATGTGACTCGTTCTACATGATCTTCATTGAATAATGATTATATAAATGAATTGAATGAATAAATATGATATATATTACACTAATAAAATTCTGTAAATGATGTATCTATAACCTAAAAAGAGTATTTTATAATTTATTCGACAAAACACGCATAAGAACGTAAAGCAATGAACACCCGAATAACGAGTAAAAATGAACTATTACTAATAAAAAGATAATAATATGACCATATATTATACCATAACCATGATTATGATTCTGGAATAAGTCAATGAAATTATTTAAACCATTATACAAGAGGTTCGGATTCATACGAAGCATATCGGACCTAAGGTAAGGGATAATTATTCCAATCTCATTCTCATCCAGGATTGTTTATTCGTAAGTATTTACTAGGGTTATATTTTTCATCCACATCCATGTTTCCCCAATATTTAATATTATTTATATCCTCCTGAAATTTTTTAAATCCAATTTTACCAATTGGTGAATTTTTAGTATAATATGTTAAAGGAATCTTTTTTTTTGTTTTCAGTACGAGATACTTTTTGACTTTTCCTGCAAAAGTACGAGAAGAATATTTTCTTAACTTCTACGGCATGAATGGATTTTTACGGTTTCATAATTCATTATTTGGATGAATCTTAATATACAAGATTTCATGATTATTTTCAACAAAATAATTTTCTTTCAAAATTGCCTGGAATTTTGAGAAAAGAAAATGATTTTGAAGAAGATATGATATTTTCCTCAGGAATTCATTTCAAGTGTTTTATCAAAGCTATTGTCCATCTAAGATGAGACTATTTAATATGTTTATGTTTCAATTATTTACATGGTATTATTTTTCTTATGGTGAAATGATATCCATTTGTTTTATATGGATTATGTTATGATGGGATGATGTTTTTGAAACCCATTTTATTCTTTGGGTTATAAGGAATGATTTATGATTGTTTTGTGGCACACGTAAGAATGATTTCAATATGAGATGGGTGGGACCTATATCTCCCTCCAATGTATTGGGTAAAGATTTATATCTCATGAGATAGACATGGCTAGAATGGAAAGTAAATCTGGTTCAGTAATACACGGCTGGAACGGCAAGTAAACCTGGTTCTGTAGTGGACGTTTTCCACTATGATGGTCTTGGCAACAATGCCTTGGCTACTATGGAAATAATATCATGTGAATAATGGTTGGCCACAATTATATGTTTTATTCCCATGATATTTTATCATGATTAATGTTCTTTTATGATCTATGCCTTATGTACTGCTAAGATTAATGTCATGTTCATGTTTTTCTTCGTACAAATGTTTATGGTTTGTTTTATGTTCACTATGTTTACCCTTACTGAGCATTTGAGCTCACCCTTTCTAAGTTTTCTTTTCCCCAGGATATAAAGAATTGTTTTAGGTAAGAAAACAAAAGGGGAAAAACTTTATGGGAGATGTTGAAGTTCTTTCATGATGATTAGAAGATTATGTTCCGAGTTTCCAAAGACACTAAACTAATATGGTCATTGGGCGTCTGTTTTTGTTATGTATTCAGTATTCCACACAAGTAATGTAATTTCCATGTACGTCAAGCTTTGGGTATCTACATTATCACCCCCAAAATGAAGGCCAATATGAATGGACTATTCAGACGCTCGATGATTTTCTAAGATCATGATCATTATAATTAAAAGGTGGATGGGATCCACATATCACATTGGTTGAGTTCTCATAAAACCATAGCTTCCACTCGAGTATTCAGATGGATCCATATGCAGCTCTATATGGAAGGAGATATAGAAATCCAAGTTGATCAGATAATGTTGGGAAAGGAAAGCTACTTCGACAAGATCATGTACATTAGATAATGGAAAAGGTTCAAGTTGTCCAGCAACATATCAAATCTACTTAGAGTTGAAAAAAGAGATATAATGACAACTATTGGAGGGACTTGGAGTTCGAAATTGGAGATAAATTCTTCCTTTGTATATCAACATGGAAGAGAGTTTTACAGTTTGTAATGAAGGGGAAGCTAATCGCAAGGAACATTGGCCACTTTGAGATCCATGATCACAGAGGAGAAGTGGCCTATCGTTCTACCCATCCACTGAATATGGATCAATTTAATGATCTTCATCACGCATCCCTTATCAGGAAGTACATACCAGATCCCTCACATGTACAAACCATGTAGGTAGTACAACCTGAAGATGATATCTCTTTTAAGGAGCACCTAGTAATGATTCTTAGTTGGATAGATAAGGATCTATGAAACAAGACGTCCCACCTTTTCAATGTTTTACAGAGGAACCATATGTATAGAAAAGAATATTAAGAACTATAGGAGTCGATGAAGGATAAGTGCCCTCACCTGTTTAAGTAAAATGAAATTCTGAGTGCGAAATTTTAAAAGGGGGGAAGAATGTTACAACCCAAACATTTATCGTTGGAATATCTCCCTTATTATGGTAATATCACATGTAATAAATCACATAAAATCCCTTATAGACCCTGATAAATGATTTATAAATGACTAATTAATGAAATAAGATATATTTCTAGATATTAAGGAACCTATACCGATAAAATAGTTACATGTCCTTGTGAATAGTAATATGACACATATAAATAGTAAAATAGAAAATTGAAATGTAACCACACCCATTAAATTATAAATAAAATTTAGGCAATCTATAATTGAAAATATGATTTAATAATATCATAGTATTATTAAGTAAATATTTTAAAAATTATTAATCAAGTATTGGTATTACTATATGTCATAATTATTTAATTACAATTTTATGATTAATTTGAAAACATAAAAAAACTTTATTTTCATAATTTGTGTTCATAAATTAATTTTTTATGTTTTATCATTTTAAGATAATTTTTGGAGACCTTAAGTAATTTTTCAAAGTGTTATAAAATCAGTTATAATTTTAAAATCTGTATTTTCCAAGTAAATGGTGTTTTTTATTTTAAATTATGTTAATCATGTTTTAGAAATTATCATCATAAAATGGATTTCGTTTTTGAATTCTACACATCAAAAAATGGTTATGGTTAATTTTAGTAGTTTTTTGGAAATATGTGAATTTTATTTCGAAAAGTGAAATAAGATAATTTATGACAAAAAATTAAATACATTAATTATTAAGTCATAACTGATGTACATGTATGATATAAGCCTATAATATCTATATCTACATCCAGTTTTAATTTATATAGCTAGTAAATCATTTCAATTTCATGTGTTGAGATAAATTAATAAACTAATGAATTAAAATAATTAAAAAACACCCCTCTCTTCCACTATAAATACCACCCCTCACACTTATTCTCCTTACACCTCTCAAGATTCAAGACATGAAAAAATTCTTCCCAAAACACTCTCTGAGTCACTCCCCCACATCCAAGACATATTGGGCTCATCAAAAGACCAATCCTATGTTCCATGAAACTGATTTCAATATGAGTTTTCAACAGGTAATTCCTCTCTCAATTTTCCTTCAATTTCATTTCAAATTTCATTTCATTTCTTCTCATATACTCAATATGTCTCATAATAATGTCATTATAACCCGTAAATGTTTTATATACTAGTATTATATCATGTTAATGGAATATTATTCATTAAAAGTTTCTCTATTTCTCTTTTATGAAATTTTTTCCTGAGATGTCTTAATTTTCCATCATCATGGGTGATGCATGATCATTTTCATCCAATTCCATCAAGGCTATCAATAAAATAATTAAATGGTTGAATAAATATTGTAACATTTAATTTTTAACCATTATTATATTATATAAATAAATTATATTTGTGATAATAAAAGATAAAAAATTAAGTTCGTTGCGATCGAAAATAGCCCAAATTAACCAAAAACAATCATCATTAACTTTTACCTATTGATTCATCCACATGGTATAAAAAAATTATTTATAAGATAATTTTAGGTTATATAATACCATTAATAACATAAAATAAAAATTCTATATTCTTATCCACAGTTCAAATGAAAATCGATTCATATATACAAATGAACTGATCATGAATACTATGAAAACAAACACTCCAAAATGATAAAATTATACCCTATAACTCGTCCAAAGGACCGTAAAATAATTTAATGAAACCATAATGAATAATATTCATGTATACAAGGTTATTTAATTGTTAATTAAGGAATCTAATTTCATTATTCAAAAATTTAAAGTGAATAATGTTTTCGTATAAAATTTAATGGGAATTCCCAAACACAACTTTCTTTATTTTTTTTCCCTCTTTCACACCATTTTCAATATGGTTATTCCATAAAACCATTTATTAATCATTATGGTAAATGTTTTGGAATATAAATGTCTTCCAATTTAGTTTATGTTAAACATAATATTTTTCAAGAGAACATTTCTTTCCAAAAACACAACTTTTACTTATCAAGTTTGTTTCCTTCACTCATGGTTGACGATTCTTATATAAATAGTTGTATTCCACATTTAATTTGGGAACCCAATGTTCATGAATATATTATTATGAGATAAAAATCTTTCCTTTATAGGGGTTATTTATGATCATGATTGATATATGTTCTATGTTGCATGCATAATAATGTGAATTTTATGAAGTGACCAATGCACCCAAAATTACATAGCACATTGTTAATGTGATGATGTGATGGGTGTGTTCAAAATTATATAGTGCTCCAATTAATTTGATAATATTAATTACCTCATAATTAATGGAAAATATGTGTGAACATGAGGCTATCATCATTCACAATTATGTGTGGTGGTTGACCACTAAGACATGATGTTTCATTTTTATGAATTTCCACATTCCGAGTCTTCTATTAATTCTTCCCCTCATTATTATGATACTATTCCTATGTTATGAAGATAATGATTATGAGAAAACCTTGTTATATTGTTATTTATCCTTCTATTAGGCATTAATCTCGCCCGTTATTGATGTGTATCCTTAAGTAATTGGTTGTACTAAGGAGAACACAAGGGACAATAAGAAGATAGAGAAGAAGGAATTAAGAAAATTTTATTGTTTTATATTGTAAAAGATAAGTTTGTTTCTAAATAACCCATGAAAATAAACCACCATATCCTCATTGGGTAATTTATTTATGTTGTTTATCTTCAAAATGATGTAATTTTAATGTAAGAGAAATAAGGGTCGTTATATGTAACACCCGAGACTTTTATGTTATATAAATCATCAAAGGGATCTTTTTCTACACAACACTTGCTTGGCTTGCTTTACACGCAATCGCGACCTTCCTCGATAGCTTGCGTCGTACGCAATACCAAGTTTCAGTAAACAACAATATGCTATTAAAACTAGCCGTTATGAATAGTAATAACCACTTTTTGAAATTTTATAAATTTTATTTTTCAAAATGGACTTCATTTTTGGACTCAGAATATCGAAATTAGCCTAGGGTGAAATTTTGGTATTTTTCTGAAAACTTTCAATTTTTGATGAATAGTGAAACCACTAAGTGGTAGGTTAAAAACTGAATTTTGCATAAAACTTAATTTTACCGCTTCTGTGAATGGAATTTCAAAAATCCGACAGACACGGTTGATATCAGTAAGTAAAATTTGGTTCAATGAGATAAAAATAATTTTTTGGTGAATAGTAACTTTTTACTATTTTTACCGCGGTTAATAGTTAATAGGGTAACTAAGGGTAAATATGATATTAATATTACCCTAACACATTTCCTAATTCTATTGGACAAGTGTAATTCGACCAAAAACAAACTTAGGAATAAAATATGACCATTTAGGCCCACTTGGATTAGATTAGGACATTTATTATTAATTTATTTAAAGAAGGGTTAAAATAGTTAAAATCAATGTTTAATAAGTAAATCATTTTTAATATGGAGTTATACATATGATAAATTCGACTATAAATATTCATTAGAAAGATAAAAAGATTTCCTACATAAGGGTATTTTATTTTTAATTTTTAGACATTAAATAATTTAATTTATTTATGACACAATGATGATGCAGTAATTATCTTATTAATGAAATATTGACATAATTGATGTTATAAACACCAAAATAAATGTAATTTTAGACTTTTTATGAATTCCACTAATTTTCTAGGTTACTATGATATATTAGTGTTGATTTAATCAACTTGGTTAGAACATATAATTCTGTTATGACTTTCAAAAAAATCATATATCAAATAGTTTCAAAATTGACACAAAATAGTTTTTAAATCAAATATTATATTATTAATTGTTATTTTATTCCTAAAAATCTAAGGTTCGGCCAAATGACTTAGATAAAGATATATATATTAATAATAAACAATTTGGGGTTCGTTTGGCATGTTATAGTAAGTGTATTAACCATATAGTGAAAGAAAACAAAAAGACACGGTAAAAGTTAAACTAATTAACTTAGAGTTAAATCAAATTGATAAGGTTAAAATAATACCCTAAACTTGTTTAAATCCTATTGGTTGATAGGATTTCGACCCATCCCCACTTTATCTTCGAAATAAGACCCTTTGGAACCATTATAAACCGATTTTGACTTTAATATAAAATAATATTTTGAGATATTCCTAAGGTGCCCCTCTCCTCCCTTATAAAAGGGCACCTCCTCCCCCTCCTCCTCACACCAATTTGAGCACTCAAGCTCGGCCAACCCCTGCCATTTTCTCCTCTCCACTTCCCTAGAATAATCCTAGAGGTCCTGGTCTTCTCCAAAGACCAATCTTAGTTCCTTAAGTGGAGGATTCAAAGAGGCGTTCCAAAGAAGAGGTAATATCCATTACCGATCTTTTCAATTTCTTTCTTCTTCAACTTCTTCTTCTTTAGTTGTTTCATGATAAAGTAATAACATCAGTATTACTTACATACTGATATGTTATTATAAATATGAAACAACCCTAATTCACCTTCTATCCATCCTACGGAAAAATGAAATCACCGCGCGTGCGTACGTACGGAATACCGTCTCCACGCCGTGGTGTAATCTATTTTTCCACCATCACCTTACAAGGATGGGTATAATGGTGTAATGAGTAACTATATATGATTATTATGAAGTAATATTGATACTGAAATAATATATATATATACTCCAATTCAATTCCACGATCATAGGAACGATATCATCACTCGTGCGTACGTACGGAATACCGTCTCCACGATGTGATGCGACTCGTTCTACATGATCTTCATTTCATAATGATTATATAAATGAATTGAATGAATGAATATGGTATATACTACACTAATACCATTCTTTAAATGAATTATCTATAACCTAAAGATAAGAATAAGAATTTATTCGACAAAACACGCATAAGAACAAAAAGTTATAAAGACCCGAGTAACAAGTAACAATGAAATATTACTAACAAGAAGCTAATAATATGACCATATATGATATCATATCAATATATATGATTCTGGAATAAGTCAATAACATTATTTAAACCATTATACAGGAGGTTCGGACACGAACAAAGCAAATCGGACCTAAGGTAAGGGAAATATCACAATCTCACTTTTATCCGAGATTGTATTTACTTTGGTAATTACTGGGGTGTATTTTATCATCCACATCCATGTTCCCTCAATATTTAATATTATTTCCATCCTTCTACAATAGTTTATATCCAATTTTACCCTTCGGTAAGTTTTTTTTTGTAAAAGATATGAAAGGAATCTTTTGTCGTTTTTCATACGAGGTACTTTTTGAGTTTCCGACAAAAGTACGAAGAATGTTTTTTTAACTTATACGGCACGAACGGATTTCTAATGTTTTATAAAGCCTTATTTTCATGAAGCTTCCTATAAAAGATTTCATGACTATTTTCAATAAAATCTCTTTCTTTTAAAATTGCATGATGTTTTCTGAAAAGAAATTGATTTTGAAGAAGAAAGGATATTTTCCTCAAGAATTCAATTCAAGTGTTTTATCAAAATTATTTTCCATCTAAGATAATAAAGGGTTCTGTTTCTATCCATATTTTTACATTGATTTGACTATGTTGTGATGGAATTATGTTTATGAATTCCTTTATCTTATATGAATTGATTTATGATGTCATGATGTTTCAAGAATCCCATTTTTGTTACATGTGTTATGCGATGATGTATGTTTTATGATTATGTGGCACACATAAGAAAGGATTCATTATAAGATGGGTGGGACCTATATCTCCCTCCAATGCATTGGGTAATGATTTTATATCTCATGAGATAGACATGGCTGGAACGGAAGGTTATTTCGGTTCAGTGATACAGGACTGAAACGAGGAGTGAACTCGGTTCAGAAAGGGACTTTGTCCACTAAGATAGTCTTGGCAATGAGTCCTGACTAACAAGAAATGATTTTCCATGATTATGTGTGCATGCCACAAAGTTTCACGTTTTATGTTATGATTATGGGGATCTCATTTTCACTTCTATGATTTATTCCATGTTAAGATATTATGATCTCTTTTGCAGGTTTTGATTTTCAAAAAGATATGATATGATTTTTATTTCCTTTATTTGCCCTTGCTGAGCATTTGAGCTCACCATTTTATGTTTTCTTTTCCCCAGGTCAGGAAGATGGATATTAAGTATAATATGCTAAAAGGGACCCTAGATATGATGAAATAAATGGGAGACACTGTAGAAGATTTATGAACCAGTTGTTTGTGTTTCCCAGTTTCTAAAGACACTATACCTATACGGTCCTTTGTGGTTTTGTCATATGTTGTAATAAGTGTGCTTCAATTTCGAATTATTAACAATGTATGTAAAGTATGGGTCGTTATAGTTGGTATCAAAGGAAAGGTATAGTCAACCTTTGGAAACTAGGATGTGAAAGCCTTTGTAAGAACCCTAAGGATATGTATAAGCATAGAACACAATCTTAGTGTTTTAGAAATGTCCTTGAATACCCTAGGATAAGACCTTAAGCATGAAAATTTTATTCTTGAATTATGTGGTTTCCTATTATAATTAGTGTTGCTCACACTATTCTTCTTGGTTTTAGTCAATGGCTGGAACCCGAAGGAACCGTGTTAATGCGGAATGCGATGGGCAATGCAATGATTGTCCCCCTGAGCAACCAAACGATATGGGAGCTGGAATGAAAAATCTTGTAGCCATGCTCACACAACTTTCTCAAGCTATGAATCATGCAGGATTTCCAAACGAACAAAGGAGGGAGCAACATTCTGTTGAATCCTTCATGAGGCAGCGTCCACCTTCTTTCAGCGGGTCTACTGATCCATTAGTTGCTGAACAATGGATTAGTACTACTGAAAAGATATTTTCAGTTCTTCAATGTTCTGAGCATGATAAAGTCATCCTAGCAGTGTATCGTTTGGAAGGAGATGCGGATCAATGGTGGAATCTTGTTAAGAATATGAGGCAAAGGGATGAAATTGAGTCTATGGAATGGGACGAGTTCAAGAACTTATTTTTCAATAAGTACTTCCCTCGTATTCTCCGAACAAAGATGGAGAAAGAGTTTCTTGAACTGAAGCAAAGGGATGATGAATCTGTTGGTACCTATGAAGCAAATTTTACAAGACTTGCAAGGTACGCTTCTGGTATTATTATCCAACCTGAGAGTAAGATCGATCGATTCTTTAGTGGCTTAAAACCAAGTCTTCGAAGGGCGTTAGCCATAAGGGACTTCAATAGCTACGAGGAAATCGTTCGATGTGCTCTCAAAGTTGAGATGGAGATTGGAGTAACCCATCAGTCACATGGGTTTGATAAGAAGAGGAAGATGGAATTCAAAGGAAACTCTAAAGAGCACACTGAAAAGAAGATGAACTTTCCCTTATGCTCAAAGTGTGGAAAGAAACATGGAGGGAGTTGTCTTAAAGGGACAAGTAAATGTTTTAAATGTGGAAAGGAAGGTCATCGGGCATTTGAATGCCGTGATAATGGGAAGAAGATGTCTAATGACGCAAACAAAGGAAGGGATACACAGAATTAACCTACTACACTTCAATGTTTCAAGTGCAAGGAGATGGGGCATTATGCCAATAAATGCCCAAATCTAAGGGTTGATGATGATGGTCGACGTCAACAAACTCTTAAGGCTAAAGACAAAGGAAAGTCACATGCAATTTCTATCAGCGATGTGGAGTACGATAACGATGTGGTGAAAGGTACACTTACCATCCACTCTAAAGTAGCAAATGTTTTATTTGATTCTGGATCCACCCACTCTTTTATTTCTGAAAAATTTTCTAAGGGTATCACCGTATTACCTCAACAATTAGATGTTGAGTTAGCTGTGACAACACCTAATGGCACATCAATCGCATCAAAAGTTTATAATTCTTCTCCGATCGAAGTTTGTGGGAAAGTGCTTCCTGCAAATCTTGTGATCCTTCCTTTAGTGGAATTTGATGTGATTCTTGGAATGGATTGGCTTTCTCTACATGGAGCTCATATCAATTGCCAAATAAGGGAAGTCACATTTCATATTCCAGATCAATCTACGATCGTCTATCAATGCAAGGATGAACATAACCTTCCAGTGGAAATTTCTTCCATCTTATGGGTATTGATTCCACTAAATGAAGGTTATTTATCTCAAATGGTTGGTGAGAAACTCACGATTAAGAATATTCCCATTGTACGGGAGTTTGATGATGTCTTTCCGGAGGAATTGCCGGGTCTTCCACCAAATTGTGAAGTTGAGTTTTCAATAGAACTCGTACCGGGTGTTTTGCCTATTTCAAAGACACCTTATAGAATGGCCCCAATTGAGTTGCAGGAATTGATGAAGCAACTCCAAGAGAATCTTGATAAGGGATTCATATGCCCTAGTGCGTCACCTTGGGGAGCACCTGTTCTATTTGTTAAGAAGAAAGATGGATCAATGAGACTCTGCATTGATTATCGAGAACTTAACAAGATCACTATCAAGAACAAATATCCTATCCCACGCATTGATGACTTATTTGACCAACTACGCGGAGCTCAATACTTTTCCAAGATTGATCTTCGTTCAGGGTATCATCAATTAAGGGTCAAAAGGGAGGATATACCAAAGACGGCTTTCCGTACAAGGTATGGACACTATGAATTTATAGTGATGCCATTTGGTCTTACTAATGCCCCTGCTATCTTCATGGATCTAATGAATAGAGTCTTTAGAGACTATCTTGATCAATTTGTGGTAGTCTTTATAGACGATATTCTTGTCTATTCAAAGAGCAAGGAAGAGCATGAAGATCACTTGAGAATTATATTGAAGACCCTGAGAAAGGAGAAGCTTTATGCCAAATTTACCAAGTGTGAATTTTGGCTTCAAAAAGTTTCATTTTTGGGTCACATAATCTCAAAAGAGGGGATATCTGTGGATCCAGGAAAAACAGAGGTTATCGAAAGATGGTCAAGACCAACAACAGTAACTGAGATCTGAAATTTTCTTGGTTTGGCTGGATATTATCGACGTTTTGTAAAAGATTTTTCACGATTATCTAATCCAATCACCAAGTTGACTCGGAAGGGAGTTAAGTTTGTCTGGACAGAGGAATGTGAAGAGAATTTCAAGGAGTTGAAAAGAAGGTTATCCAGTGCACCTGTGCTCACACTGCCTTGTAGTGGAGAAAGGTTTGTGATCTACAGTGATGCATCCAAGAAGGGATTGGGGTGTGTTCTTATGCAAAATGATATGGTGATAGCTTATGCCTCACGACAGTTGAAAATCCATGAGCAAAATTACCCAACACATGATTTGGAGTTGGCTGCAGTAATCTTTGCATTAAAGATTTGGAGGCATTACCTTTATGGTGAAAGGTGTGATATTTATACTGATCATAAAAGTTTAGAGTATATTTTCACACAAAAGGAGTTGAATATGCGTCAAAGAAGATGGTTGGAGCTGATTAAGGATTATGACTTCTCAATCCATTACCACCCTGGGAAAGCAAACAAGGTGGCAGATGCATTAAGTCGACAAGACCATGCTAGTTTATCCATGATGAGGATCACAAAAGATCCAATATTTATGGATTTACAAAGGATGGATCTTGGAATTATAATGGAAGGGGAAAAATCTTATCTTTCTCAAATGAATGTTCAACCATCTATACATATGAAGATTAAAGAGGCACAGAAAGAAGATGTCGAGTTACAAAAGAAGGTGAGAAATGTTCCTGAATTCAACCTTGATTGTGATGGGATAATAAAGTTCAGGAATCGGGTTTGTGTTCCTCCCATCCCCGAATTAAAGAAAGAGCTGCTGGATGAGGCTCATAGTTCTTCATTCTCTATTCATCCTGGAAGCACGAAGATGTATAGGGACTTGAAAGAGTACTTCTGGTGGGATGGAATGAAAAGAGATGTTGCTGAATATGTCTCTCGATGCTTGGTTTGTCAACAAGTTAAAGCTAAGAGACAAAAGTCTAAGGGGATGTTACAACCATTACCCATACCCGAATGGAAATGGGAAAACATCACTATGAACTTTGTCACAGGACTTCCTAAAACATCCAAAGGCAATAATGCTATCTGGGTCATAGTTGATCGTCTTACAAAGTCTGCACACTTCATTGCTATTAGAGAGGATTTCTCTCTAGATCAGCTTGCCAGGATATATGTAAAGGAAGTGGTAAGATTGCATGGAGTACCACTTTCTATTATATCTGATCGAGATCCGAGATTTACCTCGAAGTTCTGGCGAAGTCTTCAGCATACTCTGGATACAGAGTTGAGTTTCAGCACTGATTATCATCCCCAGACAGACAGTCAGTCTGAGAGAACAATTCAAACCCTAGAAGATATGTTGAGAGCTTGCTCTATGGATTTCAAAGGAGGTTGGGATCAACACCTACCTTTGGTGGAATTTTCTTATAATAATAGCTTTCACTCCAGTATTCAGATGGCTCCTTATGAAGCTCTCTATGGAAAGAAATGCAGGACTCCAACTTGCTGGGATGAAGTTGGGGAAAGAAAGCTATTAGGACCTGATCTCGTTGATGAAATGGCAGAAAAGGTTAGATCTATTCAACAACACATAGGAGCAGCTCAGAGTCGACAGAAAAGTTATGCCGACAACCGAAGAAAAGACCTAGAGTTTGAAGTGGGTGATAAAGTGTTCTTATGAATATCTCCCTGGAAGAGGGTTATGAGATTTGGAAAGAAGGGGAAGTTGAGCCCTAGATATATCGGTCCTTTCGAAATACTGGATCGTGTTGGGAAGGTAGCTTACCGATTGGCGCTTCCACCGAATCTCTCTCAAGTTCACGATGTGTTCCATGTATCTCTCCTGAGAAAGTACATACCAGATCCTTCACATGTACTCAGCTCAGAAGTTGTACCGCTGGAGCAAGATCTTTCTTATGAAGAACAGCCGATAAAGATTCTGGATCGTAGCGAAAAAGTCCTACGAAACAAGACCACTCGCTTGGTGAAAGTTTTATGGAGAAACCACCAACTTGAAGAAGCTACATGGGAGCTTGAGGATATGATGAGGGAGAAGTATCCTCATCTGTTTGTTGCAAAGTGACGAATTTCGAGGGCAAAATTCTTTTTAAGGGGGGTAGAATGTAACACCCGAGACTTTTATGTTATATAAATCATCAAAGGGATCTTTTTCTACACAACACTTGCTTGGCTTGCTTTATACGCAATCGCGACCTTCCTCGATAGCTTGCGTCGTACGCAATACCAAGTTTCACTAAACAACAATATGCTATTAAAACTAGCCGTTATGAATAGTAATAACCACTTTTTGAAATTTTATAAATTTTATTTTTCAAAATGGACTTCATTTTTGGACTCAGAATATCGAAATTAGCCTAGGGTGAAATTTTGGTATTTTTCTGAAAACTTTCAATTTTTGATGAATAGTGAAACCACTAAGTGGCAGGTTAAAAACTGAATTTTGCATAAAACTTAATTTTACCGCTTCTGTGAATGGAATTTCAAAAATCCGACAGACACGGTTGATATCAGTAAGTAAAATGTGTTTCAATGAGATAAAAATAATTTTTTGGTGAATAGTAACTTTTTACTATTTTTACCGCGGTTAATAGTTAATAGGGTAACTAAGGGTAAATATGATATTAATATTACCCTAAAACATGTCCTAATTCTATTGGACAAGTGTAATTCGACCAAAAACAAACTTAGGAATAACATATGACCATTTAGGCCCACTTGGATTAGATTAGGACATTTATTATTAATTTATTTAAAGAAGGGTTAAAATAGTTAAAATCAAAGTTTAATAAGTAAATCATTTTTAATATGGGGTTATACATATGATAAATTAGACTATAAATATTAATTAGAAAGATAAGAAGATTTCCTACATAAGGGTATTTTATTTTTAATTTTTAGACATTAAATAATTTAATTTATTTATGACACAATGATGATGCAGTAATTATCTTATTAATGAAATATTGACATAATTGATGTTATAAACACCAAAATAAATGTAATTTGAGACTTTTTATGAATTCCACTAATTTTCTAGGTTACTATGATATATTAGTGTTTATTTAATCAACTTTTTTCGAACATATAATTCTGTTATGACTTTCCAAAAAATTATATATCAAATAGTGTCAAAATTGACACAAAATAGTTTTTAAATCAAATATTATATTATTAATTGTTATCTTATTCCTAAAAATCTAAGGTTCGGCCAAATGACTTAGATAAGGATATATATATTAATAATAAAAAATTTGGGGTTCGTTTGGCATGTTATAGTAAGTGTATTAACCATATAGTGAAAGAAAACAAAAAGACACGGTAAAAGTTAAACTAATTAACTTAGAGTTAAATCTAATTGATAAGGTTAAAATAATACCCTAAACTTGTTTAAATCCTATTGGTTGATAGGATTTCGACCCCTCCCCACTTTATCTTCGAAATAAGACCCTTTGGAACCATTATAAACCGAATTTGACTTTAATATAAAATAATATTTTGAGATATTCCTAAGGTGCCCCTCTCCTCCCTTACAAAAGGGCACCTCCTCCCCCTCCTCCTCACACCAATTTGAGCACTCAAGCTCGGCCAAACCCCTGCCATTTTCTCCTCTACACTTCTCTAGAATAATCCTAGAGGTCCTGGTCTTCTCCAAAGACCAATCTTAGTTCCTTAAGTGGAGGATTCAAAGAGGCGTTCCAAAGAAGAGGTAATATCCATTACCGATCTTTTCAATTTCTTTCTTCTTCAACTTCTTCTTCTTTAGTTGATTCATGATAAAGTAATAACATCAGTATTACTTATATACTGATATGTTATTATAAATATGAAACAACCCTAATTCACCTTCTATCCATCCTACGGAAAAATGAAATCACCGCGCGTGCGTACGTACGGAATACCGTCTCCACGCTGTGGTGTAATCTATTTTTCCACCATCACCTTACAAGGATGGGTATAATGGTGTAATGAGTAACTATATATGATTATTATGAAGTAATATTGATACTGAAATAATATATATATATACTCCAATACAATTCCACGATCATAGGAACGATATCATCACTCGTGCGTGCGTACGGAATACCGTCTCCACGATGTGATGCGACTCGTTCTACATGATCTTCATTTCATAATGATTATATAAATGAATTGAATGAATTAATATGGTATATACTACACTAATACCATTCTGTAAATGAATTATCTATAACCTAAAGATAAGAATAAGAATTTATTCGACAAAACACGCATAAGAACAAAAAGTTATAAAGACCCGAGTAACAAGTAACAATGAAATATTACTAACAAGAAGCTAATAATATGACCATATATGATATCATATCAATATATATGATTCTGGAATAAGTCAATAACATTATTTAAACCATTATACAGGAGCTTCGGACACGAACAAAGCAAATCGGACCTAAGGTAAGGGAAATATCACAATCTCACTTTTATCTGAGATTGTATTTACTTTGGTAATTACTGGGGTGTATTTTATCATCCGCATCCATGTTCCCTCAATATGTAATATTATTTCCATCCTTCTACAATAGTTTATATCCAATTTTACCCTTCGGTAAGTTTTTTTTTGTAAAAGATATGAAAGGAATCTTTTGTCGTTTTTCATACGAGGTACTTTTTGACTTTCCGACAAAAGTACGAAGAATGTTTTTTTAACTTATACGGCACGAACGGATTTCTGCTGTTTTATAAAGCCTTATTTTCATGAAGCTTCCTCTAAAAGATTTCATGACTATTTTCAATAAAATCTCTTTCTTTTAAAATTGCATGATGTTTTCTGAAATGATATTGATTTTGAAGAAGAAAGGATATTTTCCTCAAGAATTCAATTCAAGTGTTTTATCAAAATTATTTTCCATCTAAGATAATAAAGGGTTATGTTTCTATCCATATTTTTACATTGATTTGACTATGTTGTGATGGAATTATGTTTATGAATTCCTTTATCTTATATGAATTGATTTATGATGTCATGATGTTTCAAGAATCCCATTTTTGTTACATGTGTTATGCGATGATGTATGTTTTATGATTATGTGGCACACATAAGAAAGGATTCATTATAAGATGGGTGGGACCTATATCTCCCTCCAATGCATTGGGTAATGATTTTATATCTCATTAGATAGACATGGCTGGAACGGAAGGTTATTTCGGTTCAGTGATACAGGACTGAAACGAGGAGTGAACTCGGTTCAGAAAGGGACTTTGTGCACTAAGATAGTCTTGGCAATGAGTCATGACTAACAAGAAATGATTTTCCATGATTATGTGTGCATGCCACAAAGTTTCAAGTTTTATGTTATGATTATGGGGATCTCATTTTCACTTCTATGATTTATTCCATGTTAAGATATTTTGATCTCTTTTGCAGGTTTTGATTTTCAAAAAGATATGATATGATTTTTATTTCCTTTATTTGCCCTTGCTGAGCATTTGAGCTCACCCTTTTATGTTTTCTTTTCCCCAGGTCAGGAAGATGGATATTAAGTATAATATTCTAAAAGGGACCCTAGATATGATGAAATAAATGGGAGACACTGTAGAAGATTTATGAACCAGTTGTTTATGTTTCCCAGTTTCTAAAGACACTATACCTATACGGTCCTTTGTGGTTTTGTCATATGTTGTAATAAGTGTGCTTCAATTTCGAAGTATTAACAATGTATGTAAAGTATGGGTCTTTATATTATAAATCCCATCAAACAAAACCCAAAATAAGATGATTAAGAATTTGAAAATAAGATTACTCTTACACTCATAAAGCCATTATGGAATAAATAACTATTATTTTAATGAATACACATACGAATATATTATTTAATAGAATCCTTAAATGTTTCTTGATTCTTATACAAAAATACCATTGGTAAAAATACTTATGAAATTTTATTATTGATTATAAATACATTAATAAATTATCTATTATATTTACACATAGGTCCCTCTTCGGTATTTGGTTTAGACTTTATAAAAAGGCATGGAATATTATTGTTCCTAGATTCCCCACATTTAATACAATAGACTATAAGTGGATCCGTAGGATGAAATCCATTTCCTCCCATCATAATCTTCATTTTTACTCCACGATTTATAAAATTATTACATTATTTTCCTCACATAAATCATTTTTATTATTTTGGTATAACATTTTTTTATATAATAAATATTATATTTATCCCCAGTTATTCATTAGTATTATCTATTGAAATCAATCATAATGGTTTGTAATGAAAATGTGAAATATCTTAGGCATATCCCCTAGGAGTGTCAAACCTGGTGAATAGTAAGGCCTATTTTCGTGGACCAGGTGATGTATGATTGGAGACTAACTCACCCTATTAATAGTTATAACCCCTTGTTAAATATTTTACAGAAACATTTCCTCATTTAGTATCCAAATTGTTTTTTATTTGTTATAAAACCAACATAATCCATTCCTTACCAAAATATTATGATGTCATTCTATACTAATCCTTAAAGTCTGGCATAGGGTTATGATCATTACTCTATGTTTTAATAAATCTAATTCCAAAATTTTATACTAATCATCCGATGATAATAAAAATAGTGACCCATAATCTAGTATCCTAGAGATAGTGACTAATTTATTAAATTGGATTAAGATACAAGGAATCAAATCACAAAGGGCTGAATAGTTTAGTGGTTAATGTAATTTAGATACATACTTTAGTCTTTTATTACATTTGAGAAAAATAAAATATATTTTTTCAGGAATAAAATTAAAATCACTATAATATACTTTTATTTCAATTAGTGTAGCCTTCATGGACTCCATTGAAAGAAGACCAGATATGGGCGAGCTTAAATATTCTGTAAGGATTAAGTACAACATAATCTATAAACAATCAATAAAAATTATCATCATGGAAGGTAAATAACTAAACACTCATTATTTTTAAATTAATCTATTATAATGATAAGATACTAAATAATCAATATGGAATAATAAAAATAGAAAAAATATACCAGTTAATCAATAAACTATGAATAAAATTAATCTTGAGATAATTTCGTGATGAAAATATCATGGATAATAAGATAACTGAAGTCTCAATGAAGGGAATTCTTAATTATTGGATTTTATGTCACATGGACATGGAAATATATAAATTCAAGATCTATTACCATGTCAGTTTAAATTATTAGGTAAAAACCGATCTCGTTTTTTGAACTATACATCTTCTATAAAGAAAATTAACTAGATATTTTGAAACTACTAGTTACAAACCCATCCGGTTTGAAAAACTAATTTGTCTCATAAGACTTATAAATGAATCAAATAGATATATATATATATATAAGGTCCCCCACAAATGTTATAATGTCTGATGGATTCCTAATATATCTAATAATAGATATAATTTTTGAGTCATTGTTTCTTATCACCAAATATCCATATTGACTAAAATATATGGATTTATCAATATTAATCCAATTAATCAATTAATTTTCAAAGTAAACACCATATATATAAAATGATATAAATTTTATGTAATAATAGTATCTATAAAATAGTAATTTTGATATTTAATTAAAATTTAAGGACCAATGAAAAATGATCACAATAATATTGTTGTTTTAAGAGATATTTCTCAATCATAGAAGAAGGTGAGTTTGTACAATAAAATTTACCACGTAGTAATTTTCTTTTCAAAACCCCATAGATGACATAGTTCAAAAAATTGAAATTCCATTTTTATGAAATAATCATGGTACTTAATGTCAATTTATAAGTCTATACATCACATAAAAGTGAATAGGTGTATATTAACAACTAGGTCTCAATATAATAAAAATGGAGATGACATACATTACCTCACACTTACTTTTGATTAAATATTCTTTGGAATCCTATATAGTGGTTTTAAAAATGATATCCACATAAAAAATAATATTTATATTTATAAAATACTATATTATCATTTTATAACAACATATCACCAGTTCATAGTCATTAATAATCATTCATTGTTTTCATGTTTTCACCTATTAATTGCATTGTTTTCTGATGCATGTTTTGTCATTATAGATGCAGTTCATGAAAATATGGCATACTTAAATAATATAAAAAATATTTAAAATGATATAATTTTCATTATTATAAATAAAATATAAATCTATGACCAACCGTGAAGGATGGTACTAAGTAATTAATTGAGTTATGATTATGGAGACTATTGGCCATATATACAGATCAGTAATGCTTCCATTTAACAATGATCATTATGGAAAGAAGGTAAGTAAGATATTATAATTAAAAAGTGATTATAATATATTATATAAAATATTAACTATTGAAATATAATTTTATATATTATCCATTTTGGCTGGTGATGAATGGATATTCAGATCATTTCATGAAGGTGGATGTCAACACATACATGAACAACGTTATAATCATTAATTGGGTGAAAATGTAAGATAAAAAATGATATATATGATATTATTATAATGATAAATATTTCATGAATATAATAATAATTAAATTAATATATTTTATTATAATTACCATTATTTTTATCACCTTCAATGTTATGCGTTTGTGAATGATGAATCACATGTCTTCGTAGGGCAGTAGTCCGTGATACAGATAAATAGTGTTATGGTATCCCATAATGAGTGGAATATAGAAAAGGAATAAATGATATAATGGCTCAAGATATATAATAATTTTATAAATAAAACAAATATACCTTTTATCTATAACAATACTAAACCATGAAAGGTGGTAATAGAAAAACAAATGACATCAGTTCGGGAGGAGGTAATCCTCCAAAGACATGAATGGTGATTTTGTAACCCATTTTATGGAAGTGGGATTAGTTATAGGTCACGAACATAACATAATAATGTATTATTAAATATAAGATACATATTATATTATATTATATTTTTTTAATAATATTTTATGGAGTTAGAGTAAGAAATAAAATTCAAATTCTTGTTGAAGAATGTTACCACTTATCTGGGTATCCTATTTATGATTGCTCCAAAGTCCTTACATGGATAAATTTTTCCAACATTTGTCTTCTAGAATAAGGCTTGAAAATTGGAGAAGTTATTTAGGTAGGTATCGTCCATCCCAAAATTTATTGATGGTTTGAAAAATGGAGTAGTGGTTGTGTCCTTTTATAAGTGAGGTGAGTGGAACACTTGTAACTTTAGGGAATATTCAATCATACCTACATTTATATTATTCCAAAATCCTCCATAATGGGTTTTGATCGAACATAGAATAGATAAGGTGGAAATATTTCAATAAAATCGGGTTTAAATGTGTTTTACAGAAATTTTCAATCTTTATCTTCTTAGATCCATCCAATGGCCCGAAGGCCTTTATTTTTTATTGATTTTGATAATACACCTTTCAAGGGGTGGGGTTGAACCATTACAAGGCCCGTAGGCGTAAGTATTACATGGCCCGTAAGCCTTAGTTATCTTCTTATATTAATCTAAGAAAATCGATTGTTTCCTTAACCACATTAATTAATTTTTATTGTTTTCCCTATTCATTTTAGTAAAAAAATTAACATGACCATATTATAAATTATAATTTTTATGATTATTAATATAGAATCCATATTTCAAAATAAAATTCTAGTAATAGGAAAAATATAATTTCAAATTAATCATGTAGATGTGTTCTGAAAGAGAAATTTCAAAGATAAAATGCTCAAATGTTAACAATGTTTTAGTAAAAAAATCAAAATTTAAATGATTATAATAAACATATTTTTATTAATTCATATATAATTTCAGAAATATTACTTTATAAATAATTAAAAATATAAATTATCATTATAAATAATTAAAACTATAAGGAAATATTCAATTAAAAATCAATATTTTTACCTATTCAACAAAAAATGAATCATTTCAGAAAAATTACAAGACATCACTATAAGTTTATTTTGATATTATTATTTATAAAATTAGTATTAATTTATCCTATAAACATTAAAAAAAAATTTAAAATTTAATTTTAAATTCTGTTCACAAGGCATGACTAAAACATCTTCGAGAAAAAAATAATGTCTTTTATAAAATATTTCAATTTTCTTTTGAATGATTATTATTTTATCACTTGTAAATAGATATATAGTGAACATGTATAAACTATATATTTTCATAATATATGTAATCATATTCATACTAAAAATTCTAGTGTCCATGTGATAATAATAATATTAATAGTAAATTGTTGTTCGGTATAACTCAGTGTTGCTTATAACACAAGTTATCGAATAAAATCATTTTTGGATGTACTGTAAGATATCAAAGATATTAAATTTATTTCAAAAAATATTTTTAAAAGTATTGGTGTTGTATATTCTTTTATATTATCGGTGTTGTGTTTCATATACACTATTATATAGAATATTCTCTTGTATAATTTTGGGGTCTTAGACCCATCTTGTTTATCAGTGATTTACACAGAGGTATATGAAAAAACCTCCATAAAGGAAAAATAGACCATGGAAATAGACAATTATTGAATTATTTCCATACTCATAGACCTATTATATTATAATTTTCCCATATTAATCTCATATCTACTTTTTCATACACCCCTAGGAAATGCATTCTCAATCATTCTCGAATCAGCTCTTATTTCTCACACCAATCATGAATCTTGTGTGATAGCTTTCTTGAACTATTAACCCATTTAATGTAACAAGGATAATCAAAACTAAATAAAACAGAAAAAATGGCCTATATTCTAAGACCTCAAATTGATAAAAAATGCTCTAGTCTAAGAGAATATATTTACTTTTATATGATTCATATATATATGTTCCCATGATACATGGTTATTTATATGTAACCATATGTATGTATGTGAATGTCGATTTCAGTCAGACACCCCCAATTATTGATAGGTTTCTATAGGGATAAAATATACAGTGTTCATGTTATTTTACAACACCCTGTTTATATAACAATAGTCATTACGATTTATCATCTAATGTATATGAAGTTAAACTATTTTACATAAGGTCCTCATAATAACACATTAAAATACCAAGCATATGAGTCCTCATCACATGATATTAAACTACATGACAGTCACATCCTTAATGAATGGCATTAAAGTACACATTTTTTCATCCATATAAACTCATTTTCAAAGGACCATGACATCCTAACCACAATCAATAGAGGTTTTGGATTCCATCATTAACTTTTCTAAACATTTCAATCCACGAATAACACTTCATGTCATAATTATCTTTGGTTTAAAAAAATATTTCAAGAATATTTTTTATGATTGTATCTAGATTCAAAGGACACCTCAGTTTAGTTATGCATACATGAATTAATGTTAATATTTCATATGTGCCCTTATTTTGGAATTTTAACCAGATGAATCTAATTTATAATAAAAATCCCATATAATCCCCATGTTCCATGACAATATTTCACAAAAATACTTTCATTGAATATGGTCTATGGCCGACACTTTCAAGTTTATCCCATAAAATTACTCATGATCTGGGGCCCTTAATACAAGTTTTAAAGAATCCACATCCCTCATTCAAAAGGATGATGGATTACTCTCAACGTTGGGAATCCAAAATGTGATAATATTATCAAACTTTACCTTTTCCATAATCCTTTCATCATGACCTAAAACTATTTGAACTCTTCTATACAAATTAAAACATGAATATTCATGCATCCATGTTAAACATTCTTGATCATAAACATTATCCACAAACATTATAAATTTTAAGGCCCAAAGTTACTAATGAAATAAAAAAACCATCAATATTGAAAACATGTAAAAGGATGATAGAAAAAAATCAAGTCTATGATGTATATGAATAACTTATTAAGAGATGAGAAAAGTTTTAGATCATATATAAATGGGGTATAAAACATATTAATCTCTTCTTAAAACCCTTTAAAAAGTTTTCCCATTCCTGGTGAAATCTTCTTATATAAGAAAAAGTTAGAGAAAATATTCACCAGACCCCTTCAACTTGATAACGTACCTAGTAGATCGAAACATAAAATTTTTCAGTCAAACCTCTCCTTCAATATCGTTTAATCCATAACCTAATTCATTTCTTATGTTTATAAAAATTAAAAAAACTTTCATGTCCTTCAGTAATGATTGTATTTGGATTTTAGGGATACAACAGATTGGTTATGTATACATACACCAATTTAGCTCATAAAAATGTGTCCTTAGCCCATCATACCTTCAAAATGACATTTTCCCTAAATAAAAAGATCATATTTAACTCTATAATTTTTTTAAATATTTTTTCATATTAATTTTATTTCATAGATATATTGTGTTACTTGGAAAACCGAGTTCTAACAAACCACAATATGCTACAAATTTTATTATATAAAAAATACCATTAGAAAATATATGTAAAATTTGGAGGCAATAATAGAATTAAATAAATTTTCAATATTAAATATAAATGATTTAGAAAAATATTATTTATTTAGAAATATTTATTTAATTATTAGTAATAGCTTTATGTGCAACATAAATAATATTTTCCACATAAATGTTTTTAATTTTTTTTGGAAAAAATACTAATATTTAGTATTTTACTTCTAAAAAATAACTTGAAAAAATGGAATTAATTTTTGAAATCAACATGTAAACATTTTATTAGGTTGAATTTTTTAGATCATTTTGAAGGATTAATTTTGTTGAATAGTGTTTTTTTTTGGAAAATTGATATTTAATATAATGAATTTAAAAGAAGTGGTTTAATTTTAAAAATGATTTAAATGTAAAATTATTTAAATAATATCATTATTAATCAAATATAGTTTATTTTAATCAATTTAATGTTGAATTTTGATAAAAGAACATTTTATACTTATGAAGTCATTCTGTTTGGAAAACCATTATTTCGACTTCTTGACGAGTTTATTTTAAAATAAAATTATAGAAAAAAATATAAATGAATTTTATAAAATGGATTCCATATTAGGAATAAGAATAATTAATATTATATAAAAAGGTGATCCTTATATTTTCTTACAATGTATCCTACAAAGTGTAAAAATCAATTACAATGGTTAAGGATAAATTTCTTTTTCTAAATGTTTAAATTAAATATATAAGGGTTAAAATGACCTAAAAACATGTATAAGAACTATATTAGAGAAATATGTTGACCATATATCATCTAATTTTCTATAAGGTTACATTTTTAATCCATTTTATCATGGAAGTGACATGTTTTAAGGGACAAACTTGATAAAATATAAGAGTCCCACTCAACTCAATTACAAAAGACTAAAACCTATCCTATAATATAAACACATGAAAATCATTTTTCCATCCAATAATAGAAAAATACATTCATTACTTATATAAACATTTATTAAAGTCATTTAATTATTATTAATCCTTCATAAGAGGGCTTTAGTTATAAACCTAAAGAGGTTCTCCTAAGAAGCGGTATAGTTCTTGACAATATATTTTCATTTATCTTATAATTAAACATCCTTAAAATATTATTCAAATATGATGATAAAATAAAAAAGAATATAAAATATATATAGAATTTTTATGTTATTTTCATAACCTAAATCCATATCATCTTACATCAAATGAAAAAATAAAATCGTCAATCGTGTATGCACAAGACTATCACCTCCAGAACCTACACACTTATTTTTTTCATTGCTTCCTATAACAGATGGATATAATGATGGATTTCACATATTACTATGATATATATTACATAATTATACTTATTAAATTATAAAATTAAATAAAAGTTCATATATTCTAATCCATAGGTAAATGATAACATCACTCGTGTGTATGAGTGGATTACCACCTCTACAAAGTGATGTGATACATTTTTCATTTTATGTAGAAATATGTGGTAATAAAGAATGATTTAATGGATATATAAGATATATATGTAATGAAAATGATTTTATAAAGTATAATTAATATTTACCTTTCCTTCATTTTATATGTGGGGAAAATAGAAACAGCGTTCATGTGTATTTTCGACCTACCATCTACACGAAACGTACAATTCATTTTTCTATCTCTAACATTTATAAATGACTCTAAATAGTTATATAGTGAATATATAAATAATTTATATCAATATTAACTTCTTATATGATGAATAAATAATCAATTTTCAAGGGAAAGTAAATTCAAACTAAAAAAACATGATAATCAAAGTAGTTATTACCCATAAAAGTTATTTAAATAAATAATTGTTAATAAATATGTGATAAAAGGTGATTATTAAATAAGGTATTGTATTATAAATATGATTTTGGTTATATTTTATATTTTTAATAATTATATATTTACTATAAAGGATGTTCTAATATTTAAAATAAAGTCGGGACATGAAGTAAGAAATTTTGGTCTCCCTTTTTTCCATAGGACACATTCCATAATCACCACTAGTTTCTTTTATATGGTATATTTTCTGACCATGAATGAATTTTATGATTACTTATATAATAAATTTTGGAAATACATACCCATATTAGTTCATTTATTTTATGGGATTAATTATTCAAAACATACCAAAGTGGTAAGGGTTTTAGTTTTAATCTTATTATTTTTCAGAATTTATAACCATTAAACTTTTGATAATGAAATAATATGACATATATATCGTGAAATTAATATATTATATTATAATCTTCAAATTTTTGGGAATTACATGTTTTCATTTCATATTATCTCCTTAAGTACTCATGAATCCAAAATAATGACTTTAATAAAAATCAATTTATATCAATCTTCATTTAAAAATAATTTCTATTACATGTCCATGTTTTCTAAGAATTATTTAATTTTTTTAAAATATTATAAAATAATTTATTAATTTCACTTTCACCCGTGTTTTAATTTTCAGTAAATTTTTTAAAATAAATCTAATTTCTTTGAATGATATACATTTTATTTTTTTTAAATGCGACTGAAATCATATTTTGAATGAATGGCATGAATAATATTTCCAAAAATCATGAATAATCAATGATTTAATGATTATATAAAATTTTACAAGTTTATTCAAATAATTTTTTTTCTTTAATATTTGAGAAATTATTATACATAAAATAAGAGATTTCATAAATGAAAGGACATTTATCTCTAGAAATGTTCTAATATTAGATAAAATCCTTTGATGTTACTTAATTTTTACTAGGAAAACTGACTAAAAATATCATCCATAATTTTTATCTAGATGGTTTTTTATTATGATGAAATGTTATTTAAGAAAAATTTTAATTTTCTATTGGATATTCTATGATGAGCTTATGTAATGATTCTGACATTCATTTATTTTCTACAATTTATGCTATGATGAAATATAAATGAATTTTTTTCATTTTCATAGTTTATCAAATGATGAATGTTTTATGAAATTATAGAACACAGTTGTATTATTTTAATTATGTTATCTATGGGAAAAAATATACATCACTATAAAGAATTGGGTAACGATTACTATTCTATAAGCTCAATGTGTACATGAGATTTTATCCCAATAATAAAATATGGTACACATGAGGTCATCCCATGCCAAAATGAGGGTACATAGAGGTTATCCCAATAAAAGGGAATAAACACATGTGGATATACCAAGATTGAAATGTTATGAATTTCAAAATTGGGTCTCCTTGACATAAGATTCTCTATTATTTTGTGTATGTAAAAAATTAATTTTAATGAAAATTTTATGTTCTCTTGGATCATGTTCTTTGATTCCATTATGATTATTGTTTTATAATTTCACATTTTTTATGGACTCGGTCAATATAATTATCATTAATATCCATGGTATTGTTTTTAAATGTAATAATCTTGTTCTTATACCCTTATACTCATTTTTATATCTATGGTGTTATTTATAATCCTTTGTTAACCCTTATTAAAAATCTATGATCAACTTTTCTTATATTTCCCTTCCATAGGATCTGATGAAAGCTATTATG
Organism: Viscum album; assembly: GCA_963277665.1. Taxonomy (NCBI): domain Eukaryota; kingdom Viridiplantae; phylum Streptophyta; class Magnoliopsida; order Santalales; family Viscaceae; genus Viscum; species Viscum album. The sequence goes on from OY728140.1 coordinate 352,957,611, forward strand.
TATTATATTTATAATAAGGGTCCTAGTTATGAATATCATATTAGAAGATGATGTAATTCACTATTTAATTTGTTATTTAAACATCCATGTTTCTAAGGGCATTAATCATTTACGTTCATCATGTGTGTTGAAATGAATATTAATGTATTAAAATGTAATATATATATATATATATAATTATGGAAGACATGGGTCCTTATTTATATTTGATCATATCATATCCCTAATAAATCAAAGTGGAGTCTATACATTGAATATGGTATTTGTAAATCCCTTTTGTGTGTGTCCCAAATCGGCATCCTTAGTAACAAATTCTTGAGATGTGATATACATAGACCCATAATCAAACTATTCATGTGGATTAAATTTTCATGACAGTACTCCATCATATTCCATACCAGTTCTTGGAGAAAGGATGTGGTGACTCAGTCAAGATCCTTTTTGGAGTCCCAATAACATGATAATAAATCACAAGACATATTGGTTAAAATATAATAACCTTAAATAGTCCATTGATGTTAAAAAAGTACTCATCAGGATGAAATCCCATACAGGGATGTAAGGAAAAAATTGACACCTATAATTATTATATAGATACCATATATGATCTCGGTAAAATATAGAATTTATAAAATAGATGTGTCATAAACCATTCTTGGTTGAAAAAAATCACAATGTTTGGCCTATGAAATAGCTAAATATCTATATATAAAGACTTCCTCATGTGATTTCTTGGAAACGTTTAGGACAATAATGAAAGAAATAAACACTTATTTTGTGTCCCACAACACAATACCATAAATATTCAAGCTATAATCTCTAGTTCACATTCTTACTAAAATGTTCTTTAATTAACATTCTACAATATGAAAAAACAAATCACCCTTTTAAACTACGAAATTGACAATTGAATCTGGATCAGCAAGCTCTAGTGATTCATTGATAGTGTTTATAACAATATTCATCCATGATAGACACATAATATGAATTCATCATCATTATCAAAGGGACATGATCTAGTAAGTTAGTGATGTTATTTATACTGAGATGAGTCCATGGGAAATTCCTATGAGGAATTATTCATTATTCATAAATAGAAAATATATAGTTTTTTGGTGAAAATGTTTATACCAATATCTATATATTAGGAATTCATAGGATGAATTCATCAATATTCCAAAAACTGACATTCTAAAGTGTGTCAGTGATGTTGTTTATACCGATATCCATCTATAAGTCACATCCTTAGGGAACTCACTATGGATCAAGTATTTAAATTATGATTTTGGGTGGCTTTACATTTTAGAGAATCTTAATGTGTTATTGGTTTATAATATATTGGGTTATCAATAAAAAATGAATAATAAAAGTATCGAAAAAAACACATTGAATGAAATTAACATTATATATTAATGGTTAAAAAGGGGTGAAGAAACTACACATCTTAGAGTCTCTCCCATTTTCCATAAAATAAATGGATGCCTAAAATTATAAGAATATGATATAATGTTATTATAAGGAAACTCGATCACCTTTATTATCTTTTATGGAGTAATTATAAAATGAAAAAATGTGATCTAAAATTTCAATGCCACATCTTCAGTAAAGGAAAACATGTTTACTCTAGAAAAAAAATCAATTTTTGCCATTTTAAACTCTTCAATGGTCTTCTATTGTTCTGGTACTATCTTCTCAATAATAGTAATCATGTTACATTGCTGTGGTATCTCCTTTATAAGTTAATAAATTTACTCTCACTATTTAGGAAATATTTTTGATTTGAATCAATTTACATAACATGATAGGAGGATTCATTAAGAACAACATTCCAATGGTACATGATTGGCATTGAGGCCTCTATCGTAGAGATTTTGAAATCATTGGATGTATTATACTCCCCAATTGTAACGAACATATTCACCATAGCACGGAGTGTTTGATAGTCAATGACTATATAACCAAGGGATATAAAATTGTATAATAGATATCCTAATTGATAATTGATATCATCAAATAAGACATCCTTAATCAAGATACAAATGTCTTCCTATGCATATTTCTATGATATTCCTGGAATAATGAGTATTATGAGATTTGACCTAGGGATAACCCATAAATATTTATGTATTCTGGAACCAGGTCACTATGTGATGGGATTATACTCACATCTCTTATAGTGTTTGAAATAGAAAATGTTTTCCCCTAATCCATTTCTATACATTGAGATCCTAATGTATTATTATTTAGGATATATGATCTATTATGAAGAGTTCTTTCAATTAAGCATGTAAATATTCTTAGTTGATAGAAATAAATAATTTTTTCAAACATCTGGTAACTATATTAACCACTAAGAATATACCTTACAAAGCTATAACAGTAACAACTCCCATAATTTCTACCTTAATAGAAGAGACAAGAGAAATGCTCTCATATGATAAGAAATTCTATGGTATTGATGATGAGTATTGAAATAATATAGTATTCTTACAGAGTGTCAAATAATAATCACTACAAAGAGCTGAAGTCATATATTGAGGATAGAAAATATGACATAACTTAAATTACTAATCCAATTAAAGAAGAAACCCTAACCCTTACCCATTGATTCCTCTTATATGAAACAATTAGTGAAAAACTATTTTCTATTTTTTGGAGACTCCAATATCACACACACAGTTTTCTAGACAATGAGATCATGGGATAATGCATTCAAATCAGGAACCATGTCCAATTTTATTTGAACAATAGTTGTGTGAAAATATACACATGCCTTTGAAATATGACGGGTTTTCCGTGAAAATACATTTTTTCCTCTTCTTGAAATCTATTAAAGAAACACATTTGGGTATAACTAGTACCTAATGAAAAAGATATAGAATTTGGAAGCACCACTTCTAGATAAAAAAATTATCTTCTCTAGATTCAATATTTAATTAGTAGATCCTGCATCCTTTTCCTCCATGCTACCATGTGAGTTAACATCAGATTTCTTTCATCCAGGAGAGTATACTGGAGAAACAATTGGTTACCAAATCTCTCTATCTTTATAATATATTCAATGTAAAGATAAGTAGGGTCTCAACAATATTAAGTTCAGTGATAATAATAATGAAATTTTTCTCACATCTTCTCTAGAACTATCCAATCCTCAATTAACATACCCAAGTTCTATTTTTCAAGGAACCATTATCCATAATACCTTTTCTGCATACGGAACCTAGCATTGAATGAAGTGTACCGAAACATAGATAACCTAATGTAAGGATTCCACTTTGGAAGGCTTATCATCATATTATATGCCTTTGGAGGGTTCTATATTATTGATGGCCTCAATATATACAACTTGTGGACAACGAACCTTCCAGATTTATACAATTTTTTTCCATTTATCCCATTATTGACTCACAATGTGAAACACCACCAAGATTGGTGTAGGAAATAAGTGTGTTAACCTAGTAATGCAACTCTTATTATGGAAACAATAGAAGTTATTTCTACATTTGTTGACGATCTACCCTATGAATGAGTTGACTCCAAGAACAAAACCACCATACAAGTAATTTTTGGATCATCTAGTCTACTTAAACAAAATTTCATAATAGGAGTTTGACTTATTGATGTCTTCACATCCCTTACATACTCACCTTCATCCTCTAGTGATATATTGTTGATATATTTTAATATAAAATCTAATTTTTTATTTGAATGGTAAAATATCTTGGTGCTAGTATAGAACATTGAGACACCAATACCCACACTATCTAGAGGAATGCCACCAAAATTTGAGTTTAATCCCTATCCATAAAGAGATAAAACTATAGAGCTACCATGATGTTTTTATTTATGTGAATAATGTGAGGTGTGGGTAGGGAAATTCATCTAGATACATAGAAAATCCCCCAAAAATTATTATGGTAAATAACATTCGTAGGATATATTTCCATTAGCCTGAAAAAAACACCATCACAAACAACCAAAAGATACATGAATACATAAATATCACCCATACCATTTTCATTAATGGAACATGTTGTAGATAACTATGTTAGGATCACAATTTGACCATTCTGGTTCAATTTTTCCTTTTCTATAAATTCATTATTGTACAAGTCTTAACCCCACTGATTCTCTTGAGGAATGGTATGAATAGTGAATCAGGAATGACTTTGGTATTAATATAATCATAACCACATATATGATCTCCCATGAACCCCTATAATACATTCAAATGGTATTATGTATTGTATGTGTACTTCCCTAAATAAATATAGTGAATTTGGTAATATAGTTGGCTCGTATAGGAATGACCAAGTCAATTTATTTTCTACATGAAAACTGCATTACTATAAATAAAATATGGTCACCCTCATCCCACCTTTATATTGAATTTGGAACAAGTATCCACTAATGAATATCCCTATGAACTTGGATTGTTAAATAGTGTTATTGTCCTAGGATTTTATTATCTATCCCAATATATTGAACTAACTATATTTAAGTGTTCACCAACAAGAACCATCTTCCCCACAATATTTACATGATGGCTAAACCTTGTGATTCATATCCAATGGTTAATTCCAAGTATTATTGATAAATATTATGCTCCATTAATTTTAGGATATTTAGAATCTTTCATATGGATCATTCTTAAAGGGTTCATTGGAAAATAGGAGAATCTCGTTTTCAATAGGACGAGTCTATTCAACATCATTATATGAAGATAAGGGAGGGATAAATTCATCATACATATATAATCAGTCTATTTCCCAACTGAACTACATAATATCCCAAAGGCTTCTACTATCTGGGCCATGTAGCGGGTGAAATGTGTTGTTTTCTTGGATCTCCCTACCAGAAATGCCAACTAAAAGACCTTTTTTTCCATAGATAACAATTTTTAAAACCATTAAATCATCATATGTGATAATTTTGTTAAATTATTTGGAAACTTTTATGCCAGTATGCTACATCTAAAAAGGATTATCAAAACACATTCCATAAACTCCAATTGATCTAATGTCATAGTTTGACAACCCATTTAATTTTAGATTTCATACATATTTACATACTATAAAATAATAAATATGAGTATCATAATTAGAAATTTTCATGTTCCAATTAAAAATCATTTAATGTGGCCATAAAACATATTTGGTAGAGAATTAATCCTTAGGAATTTAGTGGAACACATTTTATATATTAATGTAGAATGTGATTTCATTCATAAAACTCCATAAGGGTGGAAGGTACCCAACCTGATGTGGTATGATAAAAATTTCATTAGTAAGGACAATCCTATAAAATGGTATCGAGTGAGAATAATCATTATATAGACGAATCATCACAAAAAAAACTCATTAGATAATCATGAGTGGTTTTAATTAATTCATGTTAGTCATCTTATACACTATTAACCATGGTAGTCCATCGATCTAGAATATATCCAACATTATACTTCAATGGAATATACATTAGGGATTTTAAAATTTAGTTTATGTATGGAAAGTGGGTTTATAATAAAATGATATTGAAGGAAATATATTAATTTACATGATCACATGATTATAAAAAGTTTATGGTATTAGATGATTAATTTAGCATTAGTAAAACACAAGATCATAACAAAATAAAACAATCACACAAATATATGATCGATACGTGATCCAGTTAGAAGATTAAGTGATTTTCAATTTTGATACAATTAATATAGTTATGTGGTTCATTCATCTGACACTGGTTACTTTAAGGCATTACTAAGAGTAATGATATGAATAGATCATGATATGGAATAACTCTTGGAATAATATCATATTTATCTAAAGAGTTAAGCTAGAAAGGAAATTATATCACATGTGATACCTTTTTGTATTCGTGATCTCACAAAATTCCAAAATTTTCCCAGAATTCCAATGGTATGGTAGAAGAAATATGGAATCAAACTCAGGTGGGATTATAATTCCTCAAAAGTGAGTCCTCCTTTATTCTTTCACACTTCGTTTATATGGGGTGGTATTTGTTTATTCCCTTGAGATTAATATTAATAAAAATAAGAGGTATGAATATACATAATGGAAATTATAATTTTATCAAAAAGGTTCCTAGCAGGGAAAGAATTGATTATTTTTTTGATGATATATTTATTATCATGTTAATGGGTTACATGATTGAAAACAATTTCTTGAATCCTGTAAAACTGCCAGGTTATGAGATTTGAAGACCCCAACATCTTCAAGTGACCATCTTTATAATGAGGCTTCCAATGATTAGACCTCCAACATTATCTCTTAATATTGTTACACCCCTTGAATATGAAATCACATGACGTTGATAATGTCACACAATCTGATTGTTAAGATTTATATTGACAATAAATCGGTTCATGGTCACTATGGATAACATGAAGCCCCGTGAAATTCAATCTCTTATATTTGATAGAATCACATGATAAGATCACATTAGATTTCTAAGGTGTTTGGATTTGCGTTAAATGGTATTCATGGGATGCTTACAACTTACACATATGAACATGACTAGTAAAAAACCTGTGGATATGACTTAGTCATAGGATCCATCAAAGTCATGATATACTAAGGTTGGTGTCTTCCATAACCTCAAACCCATGTTTTCATCCTAGTTACCTTATAATGATTTTAAAATATAGGACCTTAATGCCTATAAAAACAAAAGATTCATTCAAAAGAGGTGATGAAAAGTGTAGATGAAAAAAAAATATTGAAGTGGGAGTTATATATAAATTATATCACATGGATGTTAAATAGATAATTCCAATTGTAAATTGTGAACCAAAATTTCAAGATTTGAAAATGAATCAAAAAACAAAATATTTGATAGTGTAATAATTCAAGAGAATTTATAGTGACCAAGGATACTCATTCCTAAATATTACATCTATTTTCATTAATTTTCAACACATTATAAAAAAATAAACCTCGCGATCATAATTTTTTAGTTACTTAGGAAACATGGAACACAATATTTTTAATTTGGAAAATTATCATTGATGTCACCCAAAAAGTCTTCCCCTTTGGTAATATTTTCAAAAATACCATACATAGAAAATTATTACTATCATAGGGAAAGGAAACATAATAATGGGTAATATTATAAGATTTTTATGTATAAAAATTTGAGATACATAAGCATGACATTATTATATGTATTTGGGAACATTAGAATAAAATTGAAAACCCATTCCCTATATATATAAGTATTAATACTGAGTTATGGAATAAAGAATTGTAGTTTACAAGACATGAATCATATAGGAACAAATATAATGATGCATGATAATATAAAAATGGAATAATACATGAAATTTGTGGCATATATATAATCATAGAGAATTTTATTTTAAAGATACCCACCAAGATATTCATAAAATGTTAGGCTTGGGTTGACCACATGTGTGAATGCTTTGGGCTTGGGATGACCACCCATGTATAGAAATTTTTGAGCATGGGCTGACCACCGATGTACCATCATCAATGGGATTTGGTTAAACATCCATGTACCAATATTTTTGGTCTTGGGTCAAATACGACTGTACCATCCTCTTTGGGATTGCGATAAACACATATATACCCTCATATTTGGGATTTAAAAAAATACTCATACCACCTCTGATCTCATAATGGTTTTATCATTACCCAATGCTTTAATGTTCTATCTAGTCACATACATCAATTATGGGGCTCACCTAACAATATCTCGGCCTCCCCCATTATATAAGATATAATGGTCTTAGCTGACACTATCTCAGACACTCTATCTTAGAAGCTGTGTCCAAGAACTAAAACTTTTATAATGTACAATGATATTTCATAACCTAAAAACTCAAAAAATAAATAATTGTTATTTCATAACCTAATACACTATTGAAAATGAATTGGTTTTTTTCCAATCTGTTTAAATCATGATTAACCTCTTGAAATGAATAAGTTTAATAAATATCTATTAGAAATAATTATTATATATGCTATGAAGGAATGGTGATGGTATAATTAAAATATACCCCCATTATATAATATGTAAAAAATGATGCTTTTTAAATTTATAAATTGAAATAAAATTAAAAACAATCTTGATTAAAATATTATTTTTATTTTGAAAATAATTTTTAAAACATAGAATATCATGATAATAATTTCATTGAAAATAAAATTTGTAACTTATAAAGTATTCATTTAAAATAAATTAAAACACTTTATAAATCATAAAATAATTTTATTAATTTTATTTTAAAAAATGTCTAAAATAACATTTAAAATTCCATTTGACAACATTTTAAAAAACATTGTTTTGGAGGGATAAAATATCATACAGAAGAGAGAAATAATGATGGATTTTCTTAGTAGTATTTTTTTATTATACTAAGGGCCATAGAGTTGAAAATTTATCCATTACATGATGATATCATGAATAACCATATGAGAAAAAAATTGTTGATAATTATTTTGAGGTAAATAATGATATTTTATGAATGGTGACTTGATCATAAATAACTTTCATAAATAGTGACATTCTAAAAAACACATACAACTTTGGTAAAATTGATTCCTCTGTCCCGTGAAGGAATGACATAAAATGAAACCTAAAATTACATGAGGATGAATATATTCAAGATATTACATGTTTAATGGTCTATATATACACCTTGTTAAATAATATAAGTGAATCACATAACTTATATATCAAAGAAGAAAAATTTAGAGAAAATATCATACCTATATTGTAACATTTGAACCATACACCTCAAAAAAGTGAGTTCATAAAATGGATATGTAAATACCAATATTTTTAATTATAAGAATAATATGTACATTTATGGGAATTATATACACTAGAAAAAATAAATAGGTTGTGAAGATGACATGTGTCTTATAGAATAAAAAAGTTAGATGGAAATCCCTTACTGCTTGAGTAACGTTTGAATCATAATCCCAATAAAATAATAACATCAATGAAAACATTAAATATCATGAGATGATTTATATTCAGGGTATATCATGTCATATGGCAGTATATAAATTACATTAGTGAAATGAGTTGTGAATATGGATAAATTCTCTCAGAAATAAATGTTAGACTAGAAATTTTGTTTCCTTGTGTCTTACCTTACTTTGTAGATGATAATACCAAATTAATAATAAATAAAAGTTAACTAACCATATATTAAAGGAAAATATTCATTTATATCATACCATATATGATTTTCTTATGACCTTTTATTACCAATTTATTAACAATTTCTTCTTAAGGCCAGGTTTTGGGTAATCACTACCATCTTTTTCATATATGCTTCGACTTATTATTTTTGGTCCTCTTAATTTGATCATGATATCCAAATTTACAGAATTTATGTCATTGTAAAAAATAAAATATTTTTCATTATATTTTTATTTATTGTAAGTCATAAAATTTAGTAATGGGAATAAATACACCATTCATGGAGTCGATAGGTCTTATTTACGCATTAACACTATTTTCATTTTGTTGTTGTACAAAAAGAATGAATAGTAAATGACATCTATTTATATATATATATATATTCATTCTAGTGTAATTTATGGGCCATATATACCAAATATTTATATTAAACCCATCCTTAATATGTTCCATGTAAATCAAGAATGAATCACGCCGCTTCGTGAGGTAGTAAACCTCCACACACAAGAACAACATTATCATATTCCTACAAAATGGAAATCCTGAAGGCATGCTTGAAATAATAATTAAATAATCATAAAAAAACTCATAAATATCAAATATTTCATATATAAAAAATAAAATCCATCATTATTAACATCCTTCATAGGTTGTAAAGGAAACATAAAAACATCGGTTTACGTGGTGATTTCCCACTATACACACAAATGATGACTTAATATTCCATTTTATGTAATTTTATTGAAGTTTATGTTCATAAAAATAACATAAAAATATCTCAGTATATATAATATTATGATTATATTATGTAATCATGGAATAATAATATTTTATGATGGTGGATAAGGAAATAAAATAATGGAGCGCATTGAAGATCACAACATATTATCCAGATATTCTCTATGGGTTTGAAGTAATGTATCCTTAGGATGGATTTTTGAAAATTATATAAGGCACATAAGATTAGTTTAGGGATTATTGGAAGTGATTTATGTAGGAATTTGTCTATCCAAATTTCAATAGATGTGTGATTAAGGGAGAGAGTGAATTTCCTTTTATCATAGAGTAGGAGTGACATTCTTGTAAATACCCCAAAGTATTTACTATTTGGAGGTCTCCCTTACCTCATGTAAATATATAATTGAATAATAATGTAGGCGATGAATGGTTTGGTCAGTAAATAAATTCAAAATATAAAACAAATTCTTTTTTTATTATGTTATTCCTTATTCTTTATGTTTACTCAATTTTATACTTATAGTTATGACCATGGTACCTTCTATCCTATTATTTAACTAGGTAAATTATCCATTAAGAATATAATTGAATAGATAATTATTATATAATTTATAAAAAACTAATTATAGATATTATTTCCATATATTATTATACAAATCCTATGATTGTGTAAAAAAACACATGTAATGCACTAAGAACTATTTTAACCTTAATCACGTCAATTAATTTTATCTTTCTTCTTTAATAATTATGGTCAAAATGTAATTTTACCTTATAATATAAAATTATTTTATTTTATTCCAAGTATGGATTCCATTTACAAAATTACATTCACATAATTGGTAGAATTTAAATTAAAATTTCTCTAGCATACGTTCAAGATATATAGTTTTTAGACAGAAAATGATCAGACATTGACAAAGTTATTTACATATCAATTAAATATAAAATTTATTATATTAAACAAAATTAAATTAATATATGGGTAATTATACTAATTATACTTTAACAAAAATTTAAACTATAATTTCACGTCGTAAATGAAAAATAAATGTTTCCATAAAGAAAAAAAATTCATTGTAAGATAATTTTTTTATTATAATTTCAAAAAATAAGTTCATTTTCTAAAATAAATATCCTAAAATGTTAAAACATATTTTTAAAATATGTGTTCCATAAATGATAAAAAAACTTCTTTTTTCAAAATAAAAATACAATTTTAAGCATTAAATTTGATTAATTTTTATTTCTATTCTAGAAAAAATATTGGATGAACATTAAAAATTATATTGGATACATAATATATAAATTAAATTAATATAACTCACCATGTGTTATTTTTTTAATATTTTATTATAAAACTCACTTGTGCGCATAAAACTATTTTTTTAGAAATGATTTCCATTGATTTTAAAAAGGGTTTTATTTTAATTTATAATTAATCAGTAACATAATATTTCATTATAAAATATTTGGGACCCATATTTTAAAATATTTTGAAATCATATTCATACCCACAATTCCAATGACTATATGATAACTATAATATAAAATATTTTGTTAATACATCTTATTTCATTAAAACTCATTATTATGGGTAACATAATCTAAACAAGTTATTATGTGAAATAGAAGACAAAATTTGTGTTTCATGTAACTCAAGATAAAATAATTTTTACTTTTCATTATTTACAATATCATTATTCATGTAACTCTAAATATTAAAAATATTAAATTCATTTAAAAAAACAGTTCACAAAATCTCAATTCGTTACATTCTACACCCATTAAAATGTTTTCATCCCTCTAAATGCATCAATGTTATAAATGATTTTCCTTTAACTAATTTAATACATAGAAACCAATATTTTACAAATTAATAATAAAAATTCCTTTAAATGTGTATATTATAATTATAATTTTTACATAAAGTAACTCGTATCATGGTTTCCACAAAGGGGAACATATGTGGGAGTTGAAATCAAGGAAATATAAGATAAAACTAACACCCAAATACAATTGAATAGTGATAGAGAACATGGATAAGAGAAAGTAACTGATAAAAAATTCACTAAATGGAGAGTATTATAAAGTTTAAATTGTATCAAAAAAAAGAAAGAAAGAAAATATATTATTTTCAGACCTTTTTCCTAAAGGTGGGGAAATTTAACGAGAAAGTAGACTTTCCTGATTTAATTCTATTTCATAAGAACATTCTCATCAATTGGTTATGCCTTGGAAAATTTCCACATTATCTATTACTCAAATAATTAAATTTGAATCTGTTGTTCCTAAAGCACTGGTGGATCATAAGATCCAACATTTGGATGATTATTCACTCTATCTATCATTATTTATCGTCACAACAAAATGCTTAGAAAAATATTTCCAATATACATAAATTTTCATTTTGTGATGTAAAACCTTAATCTCTAAAAACCCATAAAATGTTAAAAATATACAATTCAATAAATATTTAACATTATAATCCCTTTCAAAAATTCAATATTTATAATTAATGTCACAAAAGTTCTTAAAATAAACATATAATTAATACCCCATATATCATAAAGTATATCATTATATTCAAATTAAAAATATATGAATACCTTGGTCATATATTATCCAAAAACATTGTAATAAACAAAATTACAATAAATTCTGAATTAAAATATACATATTTTATCATCGCTTGAATAAACCCAAGGATTTTTTACCATATTCCATATATCAAATAATGTGATAAATTCCATAAATGATTTAATATAATAAAATTCAGTAAAATAAATTATCATTTATGAGGTCATCAATACTATCAAATTTAATATATCCATGATAGAAGAAGTTTTATCCAAATCAAGAAAACATTAAGGGTTACCTTCTGTTAATAAAAATACCACATTTCCATTAAATAACTTTTCTAGTTCATCAATACCACTGAATATATTTTTCATATCTTTTAGAAATAAAAACACTTCATGATTAATATATCATAGTATATGAATTACAATATAGAAACACTTTAATGAACCCATATCTTTCTGAAGCCACTAAATAGGTTTCATTAACCAATTCGGTAATAAAATTTTCATAAAATAAGAAATATGAATCATTAATTAATATTTATTAGCCTTATATTAAACATTCTTATAAACAATATTAATAAAATAGAATGTACCTTTCCTATTTCATTTATGGTCTCGTAATTATTAGTATATAATCCATTACTCATAAAACATTACTGATTTCGTTCATGGGATTACCTCATAAGACATTTATTTTCATTATTAATATAATTTACAAACATAAAAATTTCACCTTTTGATATTACCTTTGTGATACCAATAATTCCATCCATTTTATTATCTAAACTATTAATTTTTCCTCTATAGTTACTTAATATTTGGGATTATTTACTATACATAAGACATATTCTCATTTAATTGAGGTATTTATATGATTTATTATTCCCACATTTTTTAAATATCACAAATTGAATCTTCATTTGTCTATGGTATAATACATATGAGATATCAATGAACTATATCCTTCCCTTCTTTGGTGAGTTTGATAGTTGGATATGGTACACGTTGTTGATGATGTTCTGGAAAATTGATTAGCTATAATCATAATTTCCTTCACTCTTTTAATATTCCCATTTGGATACTAAATAAAAAATTTTCCATCACATTCTTTGAAGTCCCAGTACCTTCGGGTCCCTCCATTTTCAAAAAAAATTAAAACATTAATATACAATAATCATAGTGTAAAATCACACATATATGAAAAATAACTTGTATTATGAATAAATAATGACATCATCTTTTAAATATATTACAACTTAAGCTTAATATATTTTATAAATGATTATGATCTATTTAAATCCGTAATTATGGTTTATAAAGTGTTTGTCAATTCCCTAACAATATCCTCCAAGATAGTCAATATAGGTGTGAATCAAGTACCTTTGTTGACCAATAGTTTCTCATCTAGTGTAGCATAATATGATGTTTTCAAGAAATTTAACCCTTGGAATATCAATCCCAAAGATAGATCGACGTGTAGTATCCATACATGGATGTATTTTTCAGAAAACCACTCTCTTTATTCTTTACTATGTTTCCTTTAAATTTTCCAAAACTTTTAATTATCATTTGACTTATCCATAGACACATCCCAAGAAAATATTCAGAAATATCTCTAGGAATATAACTAATATTTTCTCATCCTAGTTTCCAAAGAAAAATGAAACCATTCTTTTTATAATTACAATAATTACACATGCTTCTTAAACATGGATATTAAATCATTTTATCTGTATATTAAATACACTAAAAGACACACATAAAGACCATAATATTTTATGCCCTTTTAGAACATGGGAAGCAAGCTTATTAATCTATTGAAAGATCATAAATGTCTTCAACAAAGATATTACATATCACTGTTATTTATAATCTTACCCTACTTAATCATTTCTCCATAACCTATGGAATTAAAATATAATAAATAGGGATTTCATATGCTAAACAATGGATAAAAATAGAGATACATGAGTATAACATGGGCATAAGGGTATGAGAATAGGAGCGTAACATTTGAAGGTCATACCTTTCATATCAGATATATTAATATTAATTTATAGAGAATTATTTGAAGTTCCTATGAAAATAATAAAAAGGGAATAAAAAATGATCCATGATATTATAATTTTTGCATAAGACATGGAATTTATATTATATATATATATATATGATTATTTTTCAAGGATACCCATAAAAAAATTCATAACTTGTTAGTCTTGTGATAACCACATGTGTAACTAAATTGGGCTTTGTCTAACCATCCATGTATCATTATTTTCAAGATTTGTTTGACCACCTATGCACCCTCATCTATGTGATTCAGATAAATAAATGTGCATCCTGATTTATGGGCTTGTGATAAATACATGTCTACCTTCCTCTTTGGGATTGGGTAAACACCTATGTACCCTCATTTTATTCTAGGTATAAACACTTATAAACCCTCTTTGATTATATAGAATGAATAACGAACTAATTAATTGAATATGTGTCTAGGTTTACCCATAATGTAAGTAGTAACCGGCTAACCAAAATATATTTTATCCTCTTGATAATATAAACTATAATTGGATTAGCTCGTGCTATCTAGTCTGCCTCATCATATAAGATATGTCCAAGAACAACAAAAATTATAATTTACACTGAGATTTTGTATCATAAAATATCATTAAAAAGTAATTATTATTTGATAACCAGATGAACCCATTAAAAATGAATGTTTTGAATGTTAGTATCTTTGAAACATTATTATCACATGGAAGATAAATGAGTTTAATAAAAATCTCATTGAAACAATCACAATCCATCCAGAGAGAAGATGAGGTTGGTATACTAATAATTTTTCTCCATTAGAGAATAAGGAAAAATAAGGGCTATTGACATTGATGAATGGAAATACCATTTAAGTATTATTAAACAAATCATGGGAAAAATAACCATTTTATTTTCAAAATCATTTTCTAAAACAGAAAACATTTTGAAAATCATTTTATTTGAAAATACCCTTTGAAAATAATAAACGAATATTTAAAAAAAATTTAAAAATTTTAAAAACATAAAAAATATTAAAAATATATTTATTTTAAAATAATATTAAAAGGTAATTTATTGAAAATAATTGAAATATTTTTTTAAAAACATATTTTTTGATGAAAAGAAAAATTTATTTTCAGAGGGAAAAATAAAGACACGTCTTCTTTAAAATATTTTATTAATTTTCTTAAATACTAATGACTAGAAAATTCATACCATTACCTGAACACATCAGGGATAAATATAGGAATATAAATTTCATTAGAATTATTGAGAGTAATATAGTGATATTTCGATATCTGATACTTGATAAAAAACAATAGTGATAAAAGATTATATTGTAACATTAAACTCTTACTGATTTGGTAATGATCAATCCCAAACCCCATTGAGTAATAACATAAACTGAATCTGGAATCATAATTAATATGAATAAATTAATGATATTACATGTCATGGTGGCTGAATATTCACCTCATGAATTAATATAGTTTCATAACATAGCTTACATCACAATGAAAAAAAATTGAGGCAAAAATCTCATTCTGATTTACTATAATTTTAACCACAAACCACATTAACTAGATGTGAAAAATTGTATATAAAAATAAAAATAGTTTTATTTATAATAATATTTTAATAATTTTATGGATATTATATACACCACAAAAATGAAATCGTTGGTGAATATGGAATGTGTATCATTGAAGTTAACAAGTTATATGGAAATGCATTAATGCTGGAGTAATTTTTGAATTGAAATCCACATGAAATAATAATTTAAATAGAAGATTATATATAATGAAATGAGTTAGATTCATGATATATCATTCCATAAGTTAGTATATAACCCACACAAAATAAAAATGAGGTTAATAATTATTAAGTCTCTAGGAAATAAACGTGTGACTAGAAATCCAAATCATTAAGTCATGAATTCTTTCATACACATTCAATACTCTGATATAATAAATATAAAATTATTATAAATATATTAAAGAACAATATTGAAATATATCATACCATTAATGGTTATATTATAACCTTTAATTATCCATTTATAAACAACTTCATGTTAATGTTATGTTTTGAGTAATAAATGCATTGTTTTTTTGATATGTTTTAACTTTTTGTTTTTTTTCCTTTAACATTAATAATGATTTCCAAATTTAATGAATTTAAAATTTTAAACAAGTATCATATATTTTTATTATATTTTTATTTTTATTAATAAATAAAATTTATTTATATTAAATGAAATTCACCATTTATTTATTGGGTACGTCATACATATGCATGAATGCTGTTTGGATTTTATTTTCATATTGAATGAATGAAAAGTAATTGATTTGTATAAAATAGTTATAATAAATGTTAATTTAATAAATATAATATATTTTTATTAAACCCATCATCAATATATTTCATTTAAATCATGAACGAATCACATCTCTTCATAAGGTAGTAGTCCGTTTTACACATGAACAATGCTATCGTATTCACAAAAAATGGAAAATATGAATGTATATGTGATATAATAAATAAATAATCATAATAACATCATCAATATCATATATATAATATTAAAAATAAATCCATGATTATGAAAATCTCTGAGAGGCTGGGATGAAAAAATGAACGACATCTGTTTGTGAGGTTGTAGTCTGTCGAACACACGAATGATTGTTTTATAATATTTTGATTGAAGTATATATGGTTTTAGAAAGTAAAAATAAAAGAACAAAATATATTTATATATAATATTCTTTATTTATTATATAATGATAAAATAGTATAAAATGATGAAGTTGGATATTGATTGAAAATAAAAATGATCATTGAAGAACATTACCACCTATTCGGGAATTCTATCTGGTCTTTAGTAATGTATTTATAGGTTTTATTTCATCCCCAAATAAGGATTGTAGAATGAGGGGAGGGAATTTGGGATTTTTTTTTTGAATGTTTTGGTAGATACACAACACCTGAGGGCCATGAAGATAGGGAAGAGTGAATGACCTATTATAGAGAAGGATGACTGTCATTCTTGTAAATACACAAAAGGATTCACTATTATGAGATATCCCATAACTAATGTGAAAAAAAATTCTAAAATAATGGAGGATGGGATTAATAGTTATATAAATTTCTTAAACATAAAAAACAAATACATTTTTTTCACGTTATTCCATAGTCATTATTTTCAATCAATTTTATATATTTAGTTTTTATAAAGTTAACATGTATATTTTTATTTTCCATGGTAATTTATCCTATAATAATAAAATTAACAAGATAATTTTTATATAATGTTAAAAAAGTATTATAAATATGAATTAAAATACATTATATTAAATAAACATTTGTTTGTAAAATTAATTTTATCATAAAAACATGTAATGCACAAAACCCTTGTTTTTAAATTAATAGTGTTAATTTGTTTTGGTTTCTTTCTATAATTATTATTGAAAAATATCTAGAAGAACTTATTAGATAAAATGAATTATTCATTTTGGAAATATGGAATCCATTTGCTAAAATAACATTTACATTAGTAGAGTAATTTAATTTATAATTTTTCATGATGACACAACGATAAAGTGAGGTTTTAAAAGGAAAAATATCAAAACGTTTGCTTTGTATTTATATCTAGTATTAATATTAAATTGATTAAAATAAACTAAATTGGATTAAAACATGTATATTTTTTCTAATTATATTTTATATAAATTTTAATTATAATTTAATGTAAGAAATAACCTTGTTGAAAAGAACAATTTCAATTTAAATTCATTATTTTCACTATTCATTTAAAAAATAATACTTTTTAGAAAACCCCAAAAACTAATCATAAGATAATTTTTTTAATATGATTTAAACAATGAAATTTATTTTTGGAGATAAATTGTATACAATTTTATAAAATAAATATTATAATATGTTGACCATAAAAAGGAAATAAAACTACTTTTTGAATAAATACTATTTGAAGGGTAAAATTGGATTTATTTTTATCTATTGAATATAAGGAACATATGATGAATTTAAAAAATTATATTCAATATATAAAATGTATATTTTCTTAAAATAATTTTCTAACAAGAATATTTTTTTATTATTGGTATAAAATTGAATTGTGCATATAAAAAGTTTTTTTTAGAAAAAATATTCCCTTTTATTTTCAAAAGTATTTTATTCTAATATCTAATTAATTAGAACAAAATATTTCATTATATAAATAGATTTTAACTAAATTTCCGTAATTTACTAAATCTTGTTCACATATACCATTCCATTCTCTTGGTGATAACTATCATATAAAAATATTTTAATAATATGTCATGTTTCGTTTAAAATTAGTGTTGATAGTAATGTAAGATAAACTCATCATTATGATAACAATAATACAAAATTATTTTTGATTGTATGAAATGATAAAATCAGTTGTACTTGTAAGGAAATCAAATATTTTTTTGTAACACTAAATATTGAAAAAATTAAATTGATTTGGAAAAAATATCCAACAAATTCTTGGGGTGTTACAAAATTAGTAGTCACACATCCAAGCCATGAGATCATCGATCCATATGATATACACATAATCACATAACCCTCTATCAATAATATAATATTTTGGAAATCATATCATTTTATATTAAACAAACAATATAATAATTACATGACCTCTGAATTACAACCAGTTACATGAACACTTGAACTACTTTTAGTCATACGATCATATAACTCATTCCATATAGATTCCCAAATTCATTATCCCCTTCCTTTCATGCAATCTGTTAACAGTTTAATTTAAAGTGTGATCACTTAACCCTCTCAGGAACCAGATAATTCCTTTCCCCCCCTTATGACATTCTAGAGATATAAGGTTTTTTCTATCTTCTAAACATCACTACTCACACATCCTTATTCCTCGTGAATCACAACCATATCATGGGAAATATTACCATTAATTCAATTAAAATTCCTGGACCACTAGTGTTCTTAGGGAAAATTATATTTTTTAACTCATATGTATTCCACACACAATCTCTATATAAACTATATGGAATTTAATTCTTGTTATTATTATTATGCATGTGATGTCTCTTTAAGGCTTAATTTTTATACCCAATTTCATAATGGCCTTATATATACCCCCATATACTATATTTATAGATTTCCATATTCTCAATGGATACAATAATTCCGTCCATATGCTATTTAATTTCCATATTTCAATATCCCTTTTGGTGGTCCACAACTTCACCATACAATGATAAACTACAAGGTTAATTTATTGTTACACAATGTTAAACTACATGGAATAAAAACTATGTGGACTCTGATTCCCATATTCACAGGATACTTATCACACCTCTCCAATTATTAATACCCCTATATACAACAACCAAATTTTCTATGTCGATGTGGTATGTGGGTAAACTACATATAATATTTCCTCGTTTCATGATGTAAAACTAAATGACATTTTCCTCAACACATGAAATTTAACTACATGTTATAGTCACTTATCATGATCATAAGTTTTGTAACTCAAACTATGAGGTATTTGATTCATATATTATGGTATATGTAGGATTACCTCTTTAAGGTTCAAACCCAACATCATAATCCTTACATTTTTTTCAACATTTGACCAAATTCATCCTGAGATCATTTATGTTCTTCCCTCACTTGGATATACTCCCATGAGTCTATATGTCACATATCATAAGTAAATATTCTTAACAAGAAATCCTAAAATCGAGATGTATTCATAATAGTATAATTCCCCCAACGAGAGAGCTATATTTTTTGTTGAGTCCTATAATATGAACCTCATTGTGAAATATTCTCAATGAGAGCCATCCTTATATGGACACATCCCTTGTGAGATCTACATATCCTAATCTTTCAATATTCCCCATGAGGATAACCTAAATGTGTCTTTCATTAGTAAGTCCCACCCCAACCACTATGAGGAATCATTATTATATTAGTTCTAATAGTATGATGTTAAACTTCATTGGTCGGGCCATGTTACATGAGCTTAAAAGGTATTATATGTCGAGTTATGTTTAATCGAACTATGTGGATTCTAATTCCTTTAAAAATATATACATATAATTACACTTCATGGGCCCAATACCTTTACTATAAGCATTGAACACCTTCCTAGATGGTGATGAACTATAGAGTATACATTTGTTTTTCTATAAATTAAAATGACCAATAGACCAACATATCTATGTAACAATAAGATAAATATACAGGGAAATTAATACATACATATGGGATCATCATTGATAACCTATGATAGTTATAAATGATAAAATCAATAAGGATTCTCTAATATTAATTTAAATTAACATTGGAATACTACAATAACATATTACAAAAAGTTAGGGCAATGAGTCTGGTGTTAAGACCCTACAATGATTCATGAACATGAAATAAATCTATAAGAGACTCTCGATGTAGGAAATAATTCCCATCAATATAGTACTATGAGATGGAACTCCCATCAACTGAAATAATGTGATTTTCTAAGTTTAATTATTAATAAACAACAATGACTTCATAACTTTGTAATGAAGGCTGGTATCTTGTGATGAATGTGGGATCAATTAGGTGTTTCAGATTCCACAAATAAACTCCATTCGAACCCATATAAGATAAGAGTAGTGATCCTCCACATATATCATGTTTCAAAACTATTGTTTTCAAAAAAAACAACCACTGGAACACCTCTTCCAAGGATGAAACATTGACAAAATATCTAGGAATTAAATGTTGATGGTTAGTACGACTGAAAATAAGAAATATTTAATTCAAAAATACTTTTGGAAGATAGAATCTATGTTAATTTAAAAAAACTAAAATCACAATACCACCAAACATGAATTGATATATCCACAAAAATATGCTTCATAAAATCATCCTTCTAATGTAAAATATATAAGAATGAATGAAAATTCTAAGTCACCACCTACCAACCAAACTCAAAACAATATAAATGTAAATCTATAACATTATAGTTTGAAAATTGAGGTATTCAATTTTTTTCCCTTGTTTTTCTGGTTTATAACATGTATACAATAGTTTTTCATTGAAAACACCCCATATTCACAAAACTAAGATTCTGTTAAAATCAACATTTATTTTATTTCTATTCAAAATAATAATAATGTATAGTTACTATAGTGTAGGAAAAAACATAAAATAAACAAGAATAATTTTTCAAAAATAATATGGATAATAGTCAGGAAATCCAAGGTCCCCAATTCAAGACTAGTTTTTATAGCTGTACATAATTCATACGGTATTTCCACCTCACAATAGTTCTAATGTAAAGGCATGACTATATATTTACTTATTTTGAAATATGACAAGTGAATCCACCATTATATAATCATTTGAAAATATCATATATATAAACAATTTTTTAAGCATGAATCAATATCTAATTCAAAAAATAAATATACATATTTTAATATTTTAACGAGACCAAAGGTATAACTGGTTAGGGCCATCTATTATCCTCACACATCAAAAGTGAAAGGGAAAATAACAAGTTGTGAACTAAAATCCCTATAATTCAGTAATATGGATTAGAGGTCATCAATATGTTTCTCCCAATATTAAAAATGATTATTTAATGTTATTTTATATATCCAATTATATGTAGGATAATAATACAACATTTTACTTTTCCAAGACTTCCCAATTAATACCTAAGCTCATATATAAATTCATAATCTCTATAATAAACCATTTTTATAATCAAAATCATTTCAATTTGGGTTTTAATAAACAAACATACGCCTTTTTCAAAGTAATACAAAAATTCAAAAAGATAGGCATAAACAAGCTTGAAATCAATTTTCGATAGGAAATCATTTCCCACCTTAATTTTTTCATTATAAAAAAAAAGCCTTTAAAGAGTTTAAAACCTATTTTTAATAGAATCATGAATGAAAAATTCACATGAAAATTTCTTTTTATGAAAAAAATTATTATATGTTTCTTACACATAGAATAAAATAACCAATATTTTAGAAAACATATAAAGTAGCTTGTTATATGGGATTTAAATTACATGAAACAATTTAAAATTACAATCGAGCTTTACCAAAATACACATGGTATTATTTCCATAAAATAAATTGAATGATGAAACCATGAAATAGACAACCCGAAATTTTTTATTATAAAATAATTATTTATCTTTTAAAATAAATTTAACTATCCATTAACGTGAATTACCTATTTTTTCATTTTTTTTAAATATTATTAATGTAATAATCCATTGACATATCCACCAAAATATAATTGATATGAGGGAAATACATTTCAAATACATCTGAAATGAAGGATAAATCATATATTTAATTTTGAAGAGATATGTATTGGATACATATCATAGATCTCATAACATTCTATTAAAATAAAGAAAATCCACCAAGTCAAATCCAAATTATCCTTATGAAACAAAAACTTATAAAAACAAAAATGATACATAAATGTCATCAATTAATAAAAATAAATTGATCTAACATGAAACCAACATGGATATTTTGCATTATGGAGGATAGAAGAACAAGATTAATCTAAAGAAGAAATCTTACCCAAAAATACTGACTTAAAGATATATAGACTCAAAATATCCACTATGGAGAAGAATAAGAACCACGAACACAGTGTTATGAGTCATGGGGATCAAATGAGACATATTTGGACTCCCAAAAAGGGTAATCTAAGGACTATAAAATGTGGTAATAATCAACTATTAAAAGTAGACTGACCACATTCATTGGATACATAAAGATCCATCAGATATAATTTTCTTGACTATGTCATTATACAACCAAATTTTGGATGGATTTTTTTATGAAAATATCTACATGAGTTGGTAAAGACCAATAACATGATGTTTATTATCATAATATATGCTTCATTTTATTTTTAATCCCAATGAGATAACAAAATGTGGATAAATTCCACCATGTATGAAGATAAATTATATTTGTGAAGAAATATGTTGCCAGATAATTCATGAAATTTTAGGTGGATTTTATTTTATTTGAGAATAATCCAAATAATTTCATTTAAGTAGGAAGGATTAGTTTTTAGAATTTCAATACTCCATAAAGTGAAATTGGTTTCCAACCTTTTCAACTTTGAGATAACCTATATAAATGGGGTGTGTGAGAAAAAATATACTTTTCACTATTTATGAGTAAAAAAGTATAAATACTTGAGAATTAGTTTTAGACTAAGATTCAACAAATGATCACATTTGTGTTGTAGAAGAGAAGTAGGAAAAGCATTGTTTAGAATCCTCAGAAAAGGTATTCAGTTTTGATAAAGTAGATGGATATGTGTGGATGTATTTTTTGAATAGTTTTTTGAGGAATATTGATTTTGTTAAATGGATAAAAATAATTTTAGAAAATATATAACAGTCTTAGTGCTTCACACCACACAGGAGTTCAACGGACATAGAATTGGGAGCATGGGATGAATAATTTTGAATGATTAAAACCAAAAAATCATACTAGAAAAATATTATGGGTACTGATTCACATAGATTAACATTTTTAGTGTCTTAGTTTTTAATGTAACAAATTTTAAACTGATTGTTTTCATTATAACCATACCTATCGACAGATAAAATCAATGTAATGAGAATTTTTATAATGTGGTATTAAATTATATGTAACAGTATGTTTTTATTTTTCGATGGGAGTTTCCATGGAAAAGATGTTGGTTCTCACATTGAGGCCCAACCATATGAATTTTTCATGCATTTATTACATTTTTATATATTAATACATGTGACATTATCACCAAATTTTCTAAGGAGATTAACTCCACCATATTGTACTATATAAATTTATTATATTTATAAATATTTCAAAATACAAAAACAGATTCAACCCCACTACTTAGTGGTTTTAGTGATTCTATGGAAAATCAGTGTCCAAGACCAAATACAACGACATTATTAGAGAAAAGCGTTTGTTTCGACATAATATTAATGATAATGGTGAATTTTTGGGAAATAAGTAATTATTGGTGTTTGATGTTTATTCATAGTTTAAAGAAGATGAAATCTAAAAGGAATTTTTATCGGTTTCGAGAAATTATTCTATATGATTTTATCATGAAATTACACTAAAAGATAAATTCATGATCATTGAAATGATTTCAAGACATATATACTCAATGGATAATTGGAATATGATGTGTATATTGAAAAATAATGTGGTTTCATGCTTCAGTGTAGATGAAAGTTGTGTTATTAGATTACAAATGGTTTTATATTTTCTAAATAATTCTACATTATCATAGTATTCTATAATGAAAACTATCATGACGAAATTGAAAATCAGTAATAAAATAGTTTGAAGTAATTACATTATTATAGATGATAATGATGTATTTATCATTATTATTACTTATGTAGATGAGTTAATTTTTCTATAGATGATAAAGGAATTTGAAAATATTTTTCCTAACAAATGAAAAATAATTCTAAAATATCTATTCTCAAAAAATAAAATACTTTCCTAACATAAAATTTTTAAAGAAAATTATTATATATTTCTATATCATGAGATGTATGATAATGAATTGTTGATGCAGATTAACATAGAGTATTTAAACTGGTTTATACATCAATTTTAGTAGGAAATATTTTTCATAAATATGAAAAAGGAAAGGATTTGTATCCAATGGAATTCCACAATATTATTTATAGTCAACTTTACTTTATAGTAGTATGACATGATACTATGTACAATATTACTTATTGTTATTATTATCAAATATACTCAAAAATGACTCATTTAATGGATGGAAAGGAATACTTTGATTCATCAAATGTATATATAAAAATGAAATGAAATTTGAAAACAATAGGAATCTTGATCTATGATTTTTTATATGTGTAATGGGAAATAAATATTTATAATATGAATTACACTTTTATTGTAATATTATTTTAAGTATTCAATGAAGTATAATTAAAAAACTTTGACCACTAGTAAAGATGAATATGTGGATACAAGACATGACTCAACACAACTTATATGAATGGAGTCCCTATTAGAATAATTAATTGTAGATGTAAAGTTTCCACTACTATTAGGATGTGATAATAAAAGTGATATTAATCATTGAAATAATATTATTCATAACTCATGACCCAAGAGTATTGATATAATATAACACTTAAATAAATAACAAGGGAATTATAATGAGATAATATTGAAATTTTTTCCTACAATGGAGCATATTTCTATTGTATTAACCAATTTACTATCAAATTTAGACTCTATAAATTTGATGTTGATATTTTGTGTTAAAACTAATTCTATTCACAGCTAATGTATGGTTTTATTTCCCCTATCAGGTCTTGATTTTTTCTATTATTGTCAAATGGGTAGAAATAGAGAAAACATAAATATTTACATTATGTTAATCTTCCTATTCATATTAAAAGGGTTAGTATAAATGGTGGTGCAGTATCAATTGATATATTGTACCTTTGTATGTATAATCTAATGGAATAAAGAATATATTTTTGGAGATTTTTTAAAAGTTGTAAGATATTTTTTAATTATGTATGGAATGTTCTTAAAATTTATTATAAGTTTTTGTTTGAATCATTAATGAAAAAAGTAATTAATGATATAATAATAACGTTCTATTTGATATTTTTGATGTACGTGTTAAAGAGATTCATATATATCACTATATTGTTGAAAAAGTATTATTATTTATTCAATTTTCTAGATTCCTAAACTTATTTCACTCACATATTCTTACAATTATTGAATATATATCTATTGATATTTATTTATTTTTTGTTTTAAAGTATCTTATGTTCATTGATTCATAAAAAATTAAAAGGGGGATATTTTTGAGCTCAAGAAGTCACAATATGTTTAATGTGAAAAGTAAGGAAAAAGAATTATTGAATATGATATGATTGGGAGTGATAGATTTTATTGTTAGTACATAAATAAAATACTATGTTAAATAAAAATATTCCATATGAAATGATATTTAAGATAAAAAACATCATGATTTGTTTATAATGATTCATTTATTGCATGATATGTTCTTGGATTTTGTAAGATTGAAGTAGGAAATAGATAGAAGGTGAAATCATGGAAAGACCATTACCATGATGAAGTCAACATTGTGAATAAATTTACAATAATAGGAAAGGACACACCATAGTGGTGGTTTTGGTGAATATAGAGAAGATTTATAGGATGGAAACACCCATATTAAATGTCCTTTTAGTTTATATAATGGATTAGTATTGTGAAATTATAAAATTAATAATGAAAAAAATTGTTTTAATGGTCCATGTGATGATATTTCAATGTGATTTTGTGAAATATCCCAGTCAAAAATAGTCACGGTGATCCCCATGTTGTTAAGTATGTAGAGATAAGTGAAACTACATTATTTTGTGACAAGAACCCTGGTATATTAAGGCGCTGTATGAATGATGGATAGAAGAAAAAATTTCTATGTATTGTAAGACTATGATAGTGATACAATTAGTTTTGAAGGAAAAAATGACCCCCGCTCTAGACCACACTCTGGTGCCATTCATGTTAGTAGTTTTTTATAAGTTATGGGATTTTTTTCTTATATGGATTATTTGATGTCATAATGGCACTATACCCTAATATTTGAGGCCATATTTTATAGAATAAAAGGTATATTAATGATCCAACATGATCTAAAGGGTTAGTTGGATGTGGGATTAGTTTAATTGATTAAATTAATTTATTGGTCAGAATTTGAATTTGAGAAATATGAGTTTTCTGTAATGACTTGATATTTCTGTTGAGAATACGTTGTTCAACATGAAATATTTTAGAGTTCTCACATTTCTGAAAAAGTATATTGTAATATAATTTTTTAGGATGTAAGGTCATACCTAAGTATGTTTAGGATGATGAATTAGTAGAAGAGTGTCACCATAAAGATGGAAATGTTTGGAAGGAGATCTTAGTTTTTATTTCATATTTATTATAATTTTAATAAATCTTGATGAACTATCAAAATCGAGAGACATATTCTAACATGGGTAAATGGATAACCCCTACACGTTATACCAACATTTAGTAACTAGTCGGTCATATGGTGTTGGTGAAATCTAAATCATACAAAGGTCTAGACTACTAATTTTTAGAGGCAATCCGTGTAAATTTTATTTTTCTAGTCATGTGTGTGTATTGGATAGTGATGATGATTCACACTAACAAGTGATTAGGGTTGTTTAGAAAAGGAAAAATAAAAATAAATTGAATCAATAATTCAACACTTATTAGTGATTATTCCATGATATATGACTTTTCTAATCATGCATCTTTGTTATACACCTCTTTAATAATCACATTGATAGATGGTTGAACACACATCTCAGTAGGAAAAAAATAACTTCCATTATGATTCCATGGTTTATCCACTTTAGATATAGAAATATTTGATCTTTTTTATCCCAGTCATAGATAATATAGTATGATCTCTTTGACTCAAAGAATAAACTATCTTGTTCCATTTTATAGGGTGGTAATGTATTCAGAATACATAATCTTTTATTACCTCTAACCATATTATATGGAATATATTCAACTACTTATATGTGATTAAATACATTGATCATAAATTATTTATATATATGTCACACCATTCAATATAAATATAATGTTTTTATATATTTATAGAAAATATTACCACTATTAAATCAAAATCATGATTCAGAAATATTTTCTGAAGAACCATCTATTAGAACGAGGCTTAATATATTTCCATGTAAGGCTTCATAAGAACACATCCCAACCCATTAATTACTGAATCGATATAAATTCTTAAACCTTCCCCACTATAGGGTAGTGTGAAAACATATACAATAAAAAACCTTATTTTTTGTTCCATTCAATTTTAACACATTCATTAGTCCAAATGACCTTGACTGTCATTTGAGTTTTCATGGTGAGTGAATTAGATAGATGTGACAAAATTTTAAAAAATAATTGTTAATATCCATCAAATATATGAAAAAAATATATCGTAATGAAATTGATTTGTTTGGGAAAATGTTCAATAACATCCATTTTGATGGATCAATCGATATAAACA
The DNA here is from genome assembly GCA_963277665.1 of Viscum album. Taxonomy (NCBI): domain Eukaryota; kingdom Viridiplantae; phylum Streptophyta; class Magnoliopsida; order Santalales; family Viscaceae; genus Viscum; species Viscum album. Next base: position 352,986,326 of record OY728140.1, read on the forward strand.
TTCTTGAGATTATATAACAAAAAATGGAAATTTATACAGCAAAAATTCATACTAGGTAAAATATTCATAGGTATTATACTTCTTTAGGTTCATCAATACAATCCTCAAGTGATATTCATACTCTTCTTTGATCATGGAGTATATATAGAATATTATAATGAAAACAATTAACTTATCATGGTATTATCTAAATTCTTTATTCAAGATATCTATGAAGACAAAATGGGAATTAGTTAGCTCAAATTGAATCAGTATAATATCATAGTGTACATACCTTTTATGAAAGGATTTCATGGATATGTCTTCAATTATTAACATCAGATGATCGTATATAGATCAATGATTTTTCTTGTAATTATATTTTTCATGTCATTATTGATCAAAAAACCATTAATATGAGGAAGTGGATACTTATTATTGATTTTTATCAAGTTAATTTCTTGATAATAAATATAGATTCACATTGAACTATAATTTTTCTTAACAAAAAAGGTTCACCCCATTATGACACACATGGTAAAGTGAATCAGTTGTCAAAATTCTCCTACATTTTCTTCTTCGATATGTACAAATCAATCAGGTACATTATATTATTGTCATTGAAATATTTGTTTCACTTCATATGATTTATATTGAAGAATAGACTTCATGATTCAGAAAAAGACTATAAACTATTCCGAAAATAAATCACAAAACACTCGTAAAAAACAAATATATTCTTTTTTGAGTTCTACCCAACCCTCTAAGATAAATAAACCTTTTAAATTGGAATCAAGAACCATATAATTGATGTAATTTCTATTGAATATTCATGTTTATTCTCACTCTAATATATAATTATATGTTTATTCATAATATAAAATATGACTCCCCTTCCTCAATAAAAGATATGAGATATATATAAATAAATCCAATAAATTCCTAAATTAACATTAAATTCAACTAAATAGAGAATAATTTTTGTTATTGTAAGAACACTACCACAAACATTAGTTTGTCATGAATCAATGAGTAGATATATTATCATCATATCATTGTGTGTTTTATTTTCCAATTTAGAGTGTAAATATTGAGGAGGTAATGTGATACCCTTACATATTATACTTGAAAAAAAATTATACGCCGAGAAAAATCATCAGATATAAAAGATTAAGAATATCTAGAATCAAATAAGACATTATCAGTTATATAGTGGATGGTTAGTGTACCATTTTACACAACCATATTGTACCCTACATTGATAATAGTGATCACATGTTATTCCCCTTTGTCTTCATACTAATAAAGCTACTGACATTGATCATCATCATCAACTATATAATTTATGCAGTAGTTTTCTTGAGATCAACACTCCTTTCATTTTAACCATTGGAGTGTATTTTGAACATTATATAGATCAATCTCTGCATTTAACCCTCAACTGAATTACTATAATCTAATTAGAATTTTATTTCCTAATGACCAACCCTTCCACACATAAATCATTTATTATTCCCCATATGACAATTTCTTCCATTTTTTAACACTTCTAGAATAAATAAGGACTCATAATCCTCCCTCCATGTTTTTTATTATTAGTATTTCCTCTATATTTCATATTTCTTTTCTTATCAAACTTATGATATTAATGGATGGCTCATATATTTATTTTTCCATGTGATTAAATCGAAATATTTATTTATATATAATAATGTCTCTTATGCATAACACCCTTTCGAGACTCATTTTTTTGTAACTTAATAATACATGAATCCTTACTTTGGGTTAGAGGATAATTCCATAAGTGTACCTCACAAGTCATCTAAATGTTTCCTCATAAATACAAGAAGATTCTTCATCCTTCTAATTTTGGTCATGATTTCCTTCTATATTTTAATTAAAATAATATGTGGAAGGAAAATTTTCAACAATAACATTTTAAACTCATCACAATACATAGATTTAGTTTCTTCTGATTGACTCATGTTCTTGTTATGTGTCCAACATTAATTTTCATCATCTTCCAAATGATAAATGAACAATATAAATTTTTTACATCATAAGAATTGGATAACAAAAAACAATTTGTAGTAGTACTAATCCATTTCTCATCAATTATTTGATTAATGTAACTAATAAAATAATGTGGATGTTTCTCCATGAAGTACTCAAAAGAATTTTGTTCCAAAATTCCTCATTTGGAAGCTCCGCATGATCTATGGATTGATAATTTTTTGTAATAATAACAATAATATTTTGAATTTTGGATCCCTTAACATTCATTTGATCATGAGGATAGAGTCCTTCACATTTAGTGTGGGAATAGTATCATCTAGTTCCATCTATTGAATAAAAACCAAAATAATAGAATGATAAACACTCATCATAGTGGGAAATAATATATTCAATAAAATCATTTGTAGGATTTCATAATAATGGAGAATTATTTTTAATCTATTACACCTATGTTTTATCCAAGGTCATCCATGTTTATCATTTATTCAAAAAAATAGTAATGGTTCTTAAATAATGTGTGAATTAACCTAAGAAAATCCCCAAAGAGAGTATATCCATGTTTAGAGTAATAGTTCCACTCATTATGCATCGGTTATGGTCGAGTTAATACATAGTATTCCCCATTCATAGTTATTTCCACTAGGTGCATCAATGCTATAATCACATCAACAATATATCATCCTAACATAGATGTATTTTCATTGAAAACAACATTCCTTTCTTATATATAAAATATTATTTTATCATATAATTAATATTATCATAAGTTTTATCACTAAAGTTTTATTATCCTTGTTTTTAAAAATAAATAAACCAGGATATGATACCGACCATGGTGACCCAATAATTTCAAACAAAAATATTAAATATTATTAGATGATTATTTAATGTATATAATTATGTCCCTTATCATAGTAGTAATGGTTTGGTGTATTTGGAAACACAGATACATAAATAAATGGTATATAAATGATTTAAAATATCTCTCACTATGTTCATCACAATTAGAACCCTTCATAGTAATTAAATATATAAAAATTTTCTTGACCTCATGGGGAAAAGGAAACATAAAATGATTGAGATACAATTATTAGTACTATTAAAAAATATGAGATATCAGTCAATGATTATATTTTCTAATATCACATAATATGATATTATCATATGATGATCATACCTTTAAATTCAACAATCAAAATAATGTAATAAAACTTTAGCTATTTTTATGAAATATATAAATAAATCCAATATAGTGATATATAAGATAGTTTTATACTAATACAAACATGTTAGAGTTATTATTATAAAATTTTTCACATAACCATAATCATATAATTCCTATATAATGGTTACCCACTGATACATTCATCTCTTGTTAATCTTGGGCTAACCAACTATTTAACTACTTCAGGAATGGTATAATCTTTCATGTACCCTGTTTTAGGCTGGGGATAACATCTTGGGTACATTTTAAACACATAAGACACTAATATTTAACTAATGATTTTTAGTGTTATACCGGAACAACATTTCATATAATCATAATCCATTCACATGAATTCCATAAGATAATAATTTTTTTCAGTTTATCATTTCGTAAATCATATAAAATAAAATTATATTCAATAATATTTCATTATCATAATCAAAAAGAATCCAAAGAAATAAAAATGATTAAATCATTTATCAAATCCTTATTGAATCGTATGTGACTTCAATTGATTATATTAAAGATTAAAAACTCCTCTAAAAGGCTACTAGAATGTTTCCTAAGGAAAGAACTATTATAATTTTAAAATAAAAAATTTAAAATAAAAAATTTTAATGAAATCATTTTATTCAAATTAACTATATAATAAATTAAGGTTTTCATCAAACCCATGCTTTTTTATGATTATATGAAAATCTATTCAAGTGGTATACAATAAAATTGAGATTCCATTCACACCATTCGTAAAAATTAAAAAAAAATCAGAATATTACAAGAATATTCATTTTAAAAAATCTATATAATATGTAAAATGGGTAATAATGAATTTAATAAATCATAAGAGAAAATCGCTCTTCAAGAAAAATAATGAAAATATGGACATGGAATAAAATGATTCCTCATAGAATAAAAAAAGTGTTTTTGACATAAAATATTATTTCTGAAATTTGATGACACATAGGGAGGAAATTGGTAGAAAAAAATGAAATTTACATAATGTATTATATTTTAATAATATTTATGATACTTCTTGGTGAATTTTAATATATTTTCATCATCATAAATTTAATTATCAATTTATGAAATAAATTTAATTATCAATTTATGATAATAATAGAGATTGTAAGATAAAACCCTTACCTCATGTCTATCATACTTAGTATATGCTATAAAATTTTTATAGCAAAGTTATATATTAAAAAGTTGTATAAAAAATCCATATTCATAATATTGATAAAATATATGGTCCACTTATAATAATTCAACACCGGTTTATTAATAATTATTTATTACAATATTTGTTTTCTTCTGTTAAATGTTTTGTTTTTTATATATATTTCGGTTATGATTTTAGGATATTTTCATACCTATCACATATCCATAATATATAAAATTTTAATAATGATATATGTTTCATATATATTCATTATATAAATATTTATTAATAACCATAAAATGTATATATATATATATATATTATATTGAATTACACCGTTCACAAAGATGATAGTCCATACATGCGCATGAAAGTTGTTTTAATTTTATATAGAATAGAAGGAAATATATATAAATTTTATTTTACCATTATAGAATCATAATAATATCATAAATATAATATATTATTATTAAATCCATAATTATATCCATAAATATGATTTGGTGATGGAAAAGGAATCATATAATTGTGTGTAAGTGATAGTCCAAATGTATGTATGGGTTATACATTCGTTTCACATTTAACAAAAATGATGTGGAAAATGGTTATAACAAATTATAATAAATTATAAGGTTATTTATGATATTATATTAATCATTTAATTATAGATAAAATATATTTATAGGAATAAGAAGAATAAATAAATTGAACAATGTTTTGAAAGATAATTACCTCTTCTTCAAGAGACCAATTTGGAGTACTATTCTAGACATAAAATAATATATTAGTAGTATACATGGGTATATGTGATGAAGGAAATGAATCATGTAATTTTTTTGTGTGTATTGGATAACATATAAGTAAAAAAATCCTTTAATATGTTATAATAAGTGGATCACTTTTTTAAGTGTGCGAGAGGACACACATGGAACTACTTCAAATATTTAATTAATACAATGTTATTTTCTTTTGAATGTGGTTAAAAATTAATAATAGTTCTAATTTCTTATAATATAAGATTAAAAAATTTTAAAAATATTATCTTTTTTCTAGTTTATAAGGCATTCAGACATATATTTCTTAGATTAACCCACTGGTAAACCAGTTTTAAACATAACCTTTGAAATAAATTTGTATAGATTTTACTATTCATTATGACCAAAAATGAATGTGGAATCACATAAAAATCATGAAATAATGATTAAAAAAATTGAAACAATTTTAAAATAATTAAATGTTTATAAATTCAAGAATTTAATAGAGAAATAATTTAACAAAATTCAACATGACGTATTTTGTAGATAAATGCATTTTAAATCATAAAGCAAAACATAGTCTCATTATACTATTTTAAAAAACTATCATATTTATATTAAAATTTTCTATTGAATATATAATTTATAAATTTCATTAAAAAATAAATAAATAAATAATCTTACTATATTTAGATAAAACCACTTTGATCATATAAAAACAAATTTCATAAAAAGTACTCTTTTCCGTTATATGATTTTTATATTCATTCAAAATGATTGAATTAGTAATTTTTTTGTTATTATTTATTTATTTATATTCATTCCTAATATATTTATTCAATATATTTATTCAATATATTTTTTAAGTAGTGATCATTATAGTTTATTTTTTAAAAATAAATAATATTTATGAAAATACATTTTAAAAAATATGACTTTTCATAATTAAATGATTTTATTAAAATTGAATTTTTACCAATAAATTGTTAAAATAATACATATGTTTCATAATGTGATTAATAATATTAATACCCCCTAATACATTGTATAAGTTATAAAGGTTTATTATATCGTAGTTCATTCGTACTCAGGGTTAAATGTAAAAAGGTAATTGAATAACTCATGTTTATTTCAAAGCAAATACATATAAAATGGTGGTACATAATAATGCCCATGGATATATGGGTTCATAGGGGGGTTATAGAAATGGATTGGTTTTATAATTTCTATAGTATCTTCTCTTTATTTTACTGCACTATTCCAAATTCCACCTCACCTTTCACGTATAGGCTTATGGCCATGATCCACATCACTCATCGTCGTAGGTTGGTCTACACCCTTGGACAAAATGGATCATGGGGGTAGGGTTTCCTATAAACATCGGTTATTTATACCCATATCTATATTTCATCATATATCCATGGAAATATAAACCATATCCATATACTCATGGGTAGAAGAATGTTTTATAGTAGTGTGGTGTTTAATATCCATGTAGCAAGATTATCCATATTACTTTCTAGAAGAAATTTCTATCAGAACTATAGAGTTCACAGGTTCCTCTCATAATATTACTAGAATAAGATGGCTTATTTACATCTTATGGATGCAATTATACTTTTATTGCATATTGGTGACCTTATTGAAACACACTCGATTGAGATAGACAACGTCGGAATATAGGTATTCCTATTTTATTTATGTTCTTCATAATCATGTTGAATTAAATAATGATAGATCAAGATTTAAAATAATTTTCATCCATTGTAATGGAAATTACGTGATCCTAAAACACCCATAAGTTACGTCATATCCACATTCATATTAGAATAATATGTTAATATACTTGTTTATTATATAACATGTATGTCATATTTCTATTTGTTATATATTATTGTATGTCATGAGATAGAAAATTGTTGGCCATTTTATCTCTCTGTTCTTTCTTATGATATAAAATATTATATGGTATATTTTTTTGTTTAACATTATCATAGGGTAACACAGGAAGAGTCATAAAAATGACTCATTGATTCTCATAGTTTTACTGTGCTCTATATGATATGATATGTGATATCTTTCTATACAACATGAATTTATAGTTTCACAAAATAGTCCAATTATTTGTAATGGTGATACAGAAGATATAAACAATTATTGATGTAAGTGAATAATAACACCTTTCAAATACAATGATTTGACTAAAAATTATAATAGATAACCTCATTTATCAATCATAATGTATGATATATATTTCAAATGAAAATATTATTTTTAAAAAATATATATTATTCATTATAAAATAGATGTAAAATATAAGTGTTTGGAATTATAAATGGAGTATATATATATTTATAAATTAGATATAAAATGTTATTTTTGATATCTCGTGTTTAATAAATAAAAAAAATTATTTTTAAATTTACCATGTTAAATATACATGTTCATAAAATTTTCATATATTGTTATTATAGTTTATATTGAAATTTTTGTGAGAAAGTTCTTGTCAAATTATCATGAAATAATATGTAAAAAACAAAAAAATCATATACAAAAACATCAGTTTTTTATTGAATATATTATCATGAATTTAGAAAATTAAAATAGTTTATACATGGTTGGTGTTCGAGTTATTATGGAATCAAAATATCTCTTCCTTAAATTACACTTTTGTAGAGGTACTCTGACTTAGACCTCTCTTTATCTAGGAGTATTGTAGATTATCGGGAAAGGTGGGGGCCCTCTTTATATGTATCCCACATTGATCCATTCTGGACTAATATATTCAAATAATTTCTAATATTTATATGAAGGATTCTCTGTACATTATTCCAGATATTCATTTGGATATGGGTAATTATATTCGATTTTTTTTATGTGAGAACACAAGTTTTGATTTATGAAAAGAGTTACACATTAATGTGGTCTATAAATATTAATTTTTGGTTTAAAATATTGATTTTGAAATATAATGTTTAGTATTATTTATACATAATTTATTCTATGTTTTAGATAAAAAAATCCACTATGAGATTCTCATGGAACATAATAAGGAAATTATTAAAGTTCTAATTAAAGAGTTATATATTTGATATTTTACCCATATAATGGATTTTGGAAATTACATATCTATTCAACAATTCATGATTCATATATGATAAAATAAAAATTAGTACCTACAAATATTAATATGTGATGGGAGTAATCCCAATGTGGACTCATTGCATTGGGAAATTTTGATATTTCCTTAATAATAGGAATGATGTCTCAAAACATCATTTTATTCAGAGTATTTTAATTAAATTTCATTTGTGAGATTACATTAGAGTTCATAGTAATCCATAGTTATATATATATTGTAGATTTTCATGTGCATCATGCTGATCATTTTGTGGTTTTTTGGTATGGACTATAAAGAAATTCTACATTGGTATCGAAGGATGAAAAGTATTATAAACATGAATAATTTTTGTATATTAATGTGAATTTTATAGAAACAAATTTATAAAAATTTGACTTATTGGTTTTATATATCATGTTTTTAACACACTTGATTACTTATAAACACAAAAGAAAAATATGAGATAATTGAATAACATGGAATAAGAACTATGAATTGGCGGTGGGAAAATAGTTTATACATCATAGGTAGATAACATATGTTATAAATATTGCTAATATATTGGTCCAATAATTATTAAAAACATAATATATACCTCCAAATAAAATAAATTAATTTTTCTGTATATTGTGGAGAAAATTGTGGTTTTAATTATTTATTAGAAATAAGTTCATTTTCATTTATATAAATAAATTTTTTTTTTGGAATATGTAATCTAGTGAATGATTAAGAAATAATAGTCCATATTATCCAATATATGACATTAAAAATAAGAAGACCATGCATTAATCTAACCCCATATACCACTGGCCCAATATCTTTAGACACATATTGGAAAACACATTTAAAGACCCCATAGAGATGATTTTTTGGAATTATAAAATTTATAATCATTTTGAAGATAAAAATATTCTTATTAGGTAGTGTGAAAGGAAAATGTTTTATTAAAAATTCTGAAAGGGAAAGTTTACTATTGGACATTATACAAAGTGATGTATATGGAATAATGAGTATTGAAGAGAGTTCTAGTTATATTTGATTCTTAAACATTATTAATGACATTATTAGCTATACTTTTGTATTTCTAGTGAGACATAATATTGAATAATTTTAATTTTTTAAGAGTTTTACAATGATGAAAAAAGTTACTGTTGAAAAATTATTATGATTCTTTGATTAGATCCAAGTGTAGAATACTTATTCCTAAAATTAAAAAATAATTGGAGAAATTATGTAATTCTTCTAAAAATTCATTCCTAATGAAATTCCACAATGGAATCGTGTGTCTAATATGAGTATTATATCATTTTAAGACATTTATTGACTGATTGTGAGTTAGTATGGCCTTTCTATTTCATTATATATACAATATCATGAAACTATTTCATTAATAATCAACCACATTCCATATTCAGTAATTACAAAGACACTCTAAGTGAGATATAATGAAAAATATTGAAATATGTCCTTGATAAATATGTATGGTCTTGAAATAAATATATCATGTTTTCATCCAATAAACATGATCACAAGTATGATAATTGTTTATTAATTAGTCATCAAATGGAATCATAGACATAATATTTCAATAGTCATATTGAGGGAATAGTTTTTTTTGTAATGAATTTATATTCTCCCTAAAATATAATATTTCTATTATGGATTTATTGGGAGGAAATTTAAACTTTTAGAAGTTTAATTACAATAAAAAAATAAGTGGTTCTTCGATAGAGATTAAGTTGGTTCCAAAATATTTTTAATAAATTTACTATATTTGGATACTCAAGTGCCTTAATTATTTAGTTGGATTCCTCATTATCCTTTGATAAATGATATTATAATGAAAATTGATAGTGAACTAATATTTATAGATGATCAACTAACTGCCTAGTGGGATTCCATTGAGATTTGTTATTCTGACAAATTACAAAATGGAAGGATATTTTAGACTGAATACATAGAAAATAAAAATGTTTGTAAAATTATGGATTATCATGAAGGTGTCATCTATATAATGTGTGGGGTTCTATATGAAAAGGTTCAATTATGTTAGACTTTTCACATTAAATTAAAACTTTTTTTATGGTATATAAAACAATTCATAGTATTTTCTATGAAAAACATTCCGTCATTTTTCATTATAATTTATATATAGATATTAAATATCATAATAAAATTGTAATGAGATATACTATATAAATTTTATAAAAATCTTCCACTAATGGGAATTTAGTGGAGGACACAAATATGATACAACAAAAAAGTATTGAAATTTCCAATGAGTTTTCTAAGGTTTGAATGGTTTAACGGTCTATTTATGGATAGAATAAATATACTCATAGTGAAACATCATAATTTATGAAGAAATGAAAGAGAATATCTTACTTAAGATTGTGAATGTTTCTTATTTATATAGGTAGATCAGTGTGAGTGTTATGGTATTTAAGATATTGTATGTTGGTAATATACTCTGTATCATAATTCTTGTCTTGAATTCACATTCTCTAAAAATATGTCATGGAATGTGATTCCAAATGAATGACATGTGCAAAGTATCATATAAAATAGTCATGAAATCCTTATTTTGGGGTGATAATCCATTTCCATATGAGTTTTGAATTAAATGAAAAATAGAAACTTTCGATAAATTATTCATCTGGTGGATGAAGAGGTAAAACTTCATAATGAATAAATATCCTAAATCCGTTGTGATAGTAGTGTATTATCAAGCAACAAAATATGTAATTTTTAATGGATGAGGATAAGTTAAAGAATATGGAATTTAATATGATTTAATAATGATGATATTCAAATTCAATACATAGTCTGTCTATATGTATGCACATTTCACCTTGTGATTTAGTTGAGAGGTGAATTGGTTAAACTAAATACTTCATAGCCTCCTAATATAGGATACACAAGGTGTATATGCCTTGAATATTCTATTCTTGTTAAAGTAGGATTACCAAATGATAGTTTTTATATATTCGGTTCAATCAATTTTTATTAGGATACAAATTAGCGTGCCTTTATGAATATAAATATTCAATGTTTTTTTCATTGGAGTTATTTTTTCATTGAAATATCTTGATTATCTATTTAGTGATGTTGTTTCCAAAATATTAGTTATTCTACCTCATATTCATTTTTTTATTTTTTATATATTTTATTTCATTCATCTCAATGATTATCTATTGTGAGTGTATCTTGAGTTTTCAGAAGGTGAGCGGTTGGGGTGAATGGTTATGTTATTATAGTTCAAGTTCTATAGACATTATTGAATGGAACCATTATCTTCTAGACTTTCTAATGTCCTTATTCCTTGATTTGGTAATGTCACGACCCGTCCTCGGAGCCCATGTCGTGACTACCCCAAGCCCGCCTTCCATAGGCCAGTGGTTGGCGACTAGCACCAAGGCGTAATTCCTGGTAAAAATGGAAGGCATTGCCTTTGTAAAGTAAACAAACACCACAGAGAAAGTAAGAAGAAGTAAACACTAAGTAAAAACTGGGTACAATAGTAAGTGCAGAAAAGTAATTGGGATAGAATACAAACCCAAATTGAAAGTAAAGTACAACTGGAAAGAGAAACCATCAACTGAAAGTAAAGTCGCAGCCTCGAGCCGTCCACTGGAAGTCCCACCTGAAGGGTGGGTACAGATAGCCTCCACAGCTCCTCGGGTTCCGCCGTCTGCTCTGAGCACGCCCTGCCCAGTGGTCCACCAACAGGTACTGCCCTGCTCCGCAAGCCTTAACCACAATCAGTGTTGTCCGTCGTCTGCAACCAACACAACGTAGTGTGGGCATAGCCCGTGTAGGGGTGAGTATAAGCTACTCAGTAGGGACCCCAACACCCCCAAAGGTCTCCCAGAATCCAAAAAGGATAATCCACCAAGGAAAGATACAATCATGAAGTAACATCCGTCACCACTTAGGTATATGCCCATACATATACCTAAGTCATCAATTCTCGTTGGCCTCCAACATCCGAGCCCAAGTACAACCCAGTCCACAGAGGAAACACAACCCAATCCACACAGGAAAGAAAAAAGTAATCCACACAGGATATCAAGTCAATCTTATCGAAGATAAGAATTGAAAGTCAAGATTCAGCTCACACAGGTATACTTCTTCGTAAGACGATAGAGATGATCAGATAATGCCACTGATTCATCTAAGTCGTCGGACCCACACAGGATCGATAGGTACTAACCCCCACAATGAGCCACAATGGATCGATAGGTAACTAACCTCCGCAATGACCCACAAAGGATCGATAGGTAACTGACCCCTGCAATGACCCACAAAGGATCGATAGGTAACTAACCCCCGCAATGACCCACACAGGATCGGACCCATATAGGATCTATAGGCGCTGGCCCACACAGGACCGCTGAGCGCTGACACACACAGGATCTGACCCACATAGGATCGGTAGCACTGATCCACATAGGATCATTGAGTGCTGCAGTCGTCACCATCGAATCCATGGAGGATTTCTGTACAGTCGTCATCGTCGTCGCAGTCGCAACCAGCTCTAGGGTTCCCGCACACAGCAAGCTCGTTCGGGAGGGTCCGCTCCACGAGCCGAAGGGCTGATACATCAACTGACACATAGTCTGGAGTTGATGTATCCAAAAGTTCTGTATCGTCAACAGGAACTCAACGTCACAGACAGCGCGTCAATCAGACGCCCAGTCTGAGAGTTATTGGCTTTTTCGTTCTAGGGGCCCGGTTGGTTTTTAAGTCAAAACCAACCCGACCGTACTCCAACTTCATCCAAACTATGAGAGGAGTAATCTAAAAGGTCCGTCTCACTAAGAATAATCCATCAAAGTCGACGGCACGTCAATCGGATGTTCGGAGCTCAAGTTATAAGTGTTTCCGCTCCGAGGGACCGGTTGGTTTCATGCACAAACCAACCCGGCCGAACCCAAAGTACTCCGAAACCTTGAGTGTAATATATCGAAACGACCGTCTCGTTCCAAGGATCGCATCGCCGCTGATGGTACGTCGATCGGAGGTCCGCAGCCCATGTTATGGGTAACAGGCCAAAATAGGTTCGGTATTAGGGGGTTTGGGCCCGGTCCGACCCGGCCCGATACCCCCTGGGTCGGCCCGAACTGGGTCGACCCGACCCGGGTCCAGGTCCGGCCCGCTTGGGAGTAGCCCGGACCAGCTGGCGCGGCCCAGCCCGGCCTGGGCGCGGCCGGGCCTGGTGGCCCGGTCTGACGGACGGGCCAGGGCAGCCGGCCAGGCGCACTGGCCGGTGGCTCGGCCGTTCGGCCGAGCGGATAAGGGGGGGGGCGTGCCTACCCCCCTGTTTTCGTAACTACGGCCCCCATAATGTGGGGCCGCTCGAGCTGGCCTCCAGGGGATTGTAACCCCCGGCTCTTCCCCTGACCGGCCGGCCCGCACCGGCCGGCCGGCTACTGCCGACACGGGACCAGCAAGGCCGGTCCCCCAGCTCCGACATCGGCGGCCCGGAACCGGCCTCCAGTTCCCCTGCTCCGCCGTGGCCCGGAACAGGCCACGGCCTTGGTCCGTCCGGTGCGGTGCGACGGCGTCGCGCCCCTCCACCACTGCCCTACTCCGGTCGCGGTGCTTCGAGGCTCCTTTATGGTTCTTTGGCGCGGCGCGACGGCGCCATGTTTCTCCGCCCTTTCTTTAAAATTTTCCGCGCGGTGCTTCGGCACCGCGCTGCCTTGCACGATCCGCAACAAAAATCAACCAACAAGGGGGAGGAGGGTCGGCCGTGTTTTTGTGGTTCGACCTCCTCCCATTATTGCGATAACAGACGATTCAAAATAGATGATAAACCAATGATGAAGTAATCAAGAACAAACAAAATAAATAAACCTCTACCTCGTCGAATCGTTGAGCGAGGGTTCATCACGGAAATAACCATCGCGGAATAAGACGTTGCGGAAGGAGAGAGTCGCGTCGCGGGGACGGCGTCGCGTCGTCAATCTCTGAGGAATCCAGCATTCTTCGCATTCTTCGTCGAAGAGGAAGAAATTCTTCAAGCTCCTTAGCTTTTCTCCCAAAAACTCTCAAAGCAACAAGACCCCAACAAAAATAAAATAACTCCCTTGATTATTTTATTAACATAACTTAAGCATTTGAATTTTAAACATTCAAATTCAACTCACCTATTTAATAAACTTAAGTTATCAAAATTAATTGTGAGTTGAATGAGTTTGGGAATATGAAGGGGTGGGGTTCGTGTGGGCCCCACCACTCTCATAACCTCCTATGGGAAGTTGGGTGGTTACCCCAACTTCCACTCAACGGATAAACCACTTAAAGGAAATAAAAATTGTAACTCAATTTTTATTTTTATCTTCCAAAATTTTTAACAACTCCTCCCGTGAAAACGCTACTCTGGAAAAGGTGTTCCTAAGTAATTACCAGCGCTGCGAATCCATCGGTTCCCTCGGAATTCGATTCCGAGCACCGGTTCAAAATTTAGTAAAACACACTCGTTCGTTCACTGAACGTACCCGAGCTAAACTTCGGAGAGAAATTCTGGGCACACCGGGCCTCAGAATCAAGTGCCGTCAGAAACCGCATTCTTGTAAAATTACCAAGAAAATTATGAAAAAACTTCCCTTGAATTTTACGGGTCTTGACATTACTCCCACCTCAGGTCTTTACGTCCCTGTAAAGGTATATCAAAAACTAGGGAAATAAATGTGGGTACTGGGCACGCATCTGAGCCTCCCGCTCCCAAGTGCTCTCCTGGAGGTTCTCGTGCTGCCATCTGATGCACACTAGAGGAATCGATCATCCACATAGGACCCGCTCTTGTCGATCTTCGATCTCCACTGGGACCTCTGCAAAATTCTCCTCATCATCAACGTCCAGCTCCCCATGGTCAATGATATGCGTCGGGTCGTGCACGTATCTCCTCAGCTGAGATACGTGGAAGACGTCGTGCACTCGATGCAACTGAGGTGGTAGAGCCAGGTGATAAGCCACCTCGCCAATCCTGCTGAGGATGTAGAATGGTCCGATCAAGCATGGAGACAACTTTTCTCCTCGGCCAAATCTCCGAATACCACGTCAAGGTGAGACCTTCAAGAAGACGTGGTCGCCATCCTCGAACTCCAGTGGCCACCGCCTCCTGTCAGAAAAATACTTCTATCAGCTCTGAGCTGTCCTCATCTACTCCTGGATGACTTGGACCTTCTCTATAGTGGCCTGGAACATCTCTAGTCCCACAAGTACTGACTCCCCAGGGTCTGTCCAGCATAGAGGTGACCTACAATGTCGGTCGTACAATGCCTCGTATGGTGTCATCCCGATGGTGGAGTGGTAGATTTTGTTGTACGCGAACTCCAACAAGGGTAGGTGGTCCTCCCACCTGCGACCAAAATCAAGGACACATGCGCGGAGCATGTCCTCGAGAGACTAAATGGTCCTCTCTGTCTGACCATCTGTCTGAGGGTGAAAGGCGGTACACAGACGTAGCTGCATCCAGAATGCCTCCTGCAACCCCTTCCAAAGCTGGGAAGTAAAGAGATCATCTCGATCGGAGATGATAGATGATGGCACACCATGAAGTCATACAATCTCCTGAACATAGAGATGTCCCAAGCTCTCCACTGAGCCCTGCTCTCTGATGGGTAAAAAGTGATCCGACTTGGTGAGTCAGTCGACAATCACCCAAATGGAGTCATGACCTCTGGAAGTGCGTGGAAGTCTAGTCACGAAGTCCGTATATATCCCATCCCACTTCCACTCTGGGACCTCCAAGGGTTGTACCAAGCCTACTAGTACCTGGTACTCTGCCTTCACCTACTGGCAGGTGAGGCATCGAGAAAGGAACTCTGCCACAACCTTCATCATGCCCAGCCACTAGTGATTTCGTATTAGATCCTAGTACATCTTCACCACTCCAGGATGTACTGCCAAAGTAGAAGTGTGAAACTCACTCAGCACCTCCTCCCATAAATCAACTGGTTCCAAGGTACATTCTCTGAAAAAGGACGTCGGGATCTCCTCCCACGGAGAATCCATCAGGTGCTTATCCTAAGGATATCTGTGCACGTCGCGTCTCACAGTCGGCATCCCCAGGCGGTGCCTCTCTGACCCACTGCAGTAGTGGAGGAGTGACTGTGAGTGACTGAAGGAAGGTTGCTCCATCTCTATCCACGAAGGATATCTGCAAAGGGGCTAGCTTCTCTGTCGCCTCCCCAATTAGTTGGACGCCCTTCCTCCTGCTGAGAGCATCGGCTACTACGTTCCCCTTCCCAGGAGTATAGACTATCTCAAAGTCATAGTCCTAGAGGAACTCGAGCCATCACCGCTATCTCAGATTCATGTCCTTCTGTGAGAAGATGTACCTGAGACTCTAATGGTCAGAATAGACTGTAAAGCGCTCGCCCATCAGATAGTATCGCCACATGTTCAGGGAGAAGACCACTACTGCTAACTCCAGGTCATGGGTAGCGTAGTTCTGCTCATGCTGCCTCAACTGACATGATCCATAGGCGATCACGGCCCGCTCCTGCATCAGGACACATCCGAGTTTAGTCCTTGATGAATCGCAGTAAACTACGTACCCTACTCCCTCTTCCGACAACCTCAAGATAGGCGCGCTGGTCAATCTCTGTCTCATCTCCTCGAAGCTCTACTAACATCTTTCTAACCACACAAAGGGTTTCCCCTTCTTTGTCAAAGCTGAGAGTGGTGTCGCAACTCTGAAGAAGTCTGGCACAAATCTCCGGTAGTACCCAGCTAGTCCCAAGAAACTTTTCACCTCCGTCACACTCCTGGGTGGCTCCCAAGCTAGCACTGCCTCGATCTTCGTAGGATCCACCACAACTCCCACCTCATAGATGACGTGTCCCAAGAAGTGGAACTAACGTATCCAGATCTGACACTTAGAGAGCTTTCCATAAAGCTGGTTCTCTTAGAGTGTGTCTAGTACAACCCGTAAGTGCTAGGTGTGCTCCTCCTCAGTCGTCGAGTAAATCAAAATGTCGTCGATGAAGACCATGACAAATTGATCGAGTTATGGCTAAAATATCCTGTTCATGAGGGCCATGAACACTGCTGGAGCATTGGTTACACCGAATGGCATAACCAAGAACTCATAGTGGTCGTACCGACATCTGAAGGTCGTCTTTTGCATGTCCTCGTCCCGAACATTGAGCTGATGATAGCCTGATCAAAGGTCTATCTTCGAGAACCACCGTGCTCCCTTGAGCTGATCGAAGAGGTCATAAAACCTTGGTTGCAGATACTTGTTCCACACTATCACCTGGTTCAGGTGACGATAGTCGACACAAAGTCGCAAGCTCTCGTCCACCTTCTTGGTGAACAATATTGGGAAAGCCCGGGGTGAAACACTGGGTCGGATGAATCCCTTGCCCAGCAAGTCCTCCAACTGTACCCGTAGCTCTTGATGCTCATCGGGGGCCATCCGATATGCTGGAGTGGATATCAGGGCTATCCCAGGGTACAGGTCAATATAAAATTCTACCTCTCTACTAGGAGGTAGTCCCGGAACGTCATCGGGGAAAACACCCGCATACTAATCCACCACTGCAGGAAAACCAGGACTCCGCACGTCAACTGCTCCTAGGATGAAGCAAGACAACTGATGAGTGATGAGTTGTCCTATCCTCTGTGGGAGTCCATCCTGTGCTGCGAAGGCTCCCTTCTCGCCGGTGAAGGTGAACCTGCTCCCGTCGGTGCGTACACATCGCACCTTGCGCCTAATATAGTCAATCTGAGCATGGACTGCAGATAACCAATCCATGCCCAAGATGACGTCGTAAGGCCTCGACGCTGCTACAAGAAGATCACAGCTGAAGCTCTCACCTCCTAGATTATGCTCACACTGCCGGTACTAGTGCATAATTGTCGAGTCTGCTCCCTTAGGAGTCTCTAGCCGTAAGGATCGAGCCAACGGCTCCGTCGGAATCTCCGAGCTCCAAATAAGGGCAGCGGCTTTGAAAGAATGACTCGCTCCTGTGTCTATAAGAACTGCAGAAAGGGTGGAATAGACACAGATAGTACATCGAATCATCTTGGGTGCGCCGTGGTCATAGGCCTCCGCTGCCTGAAATTGTGCCTGTCTCTGCCCGCCAGCTCCCTGTGGTCAGGGTGGACCTCCTGGTGGTGGTGGTGGTGGTGGTGGTGGTAGAGCCTCAAAGCGTCGCCCACCACCTGCTGCTCGCCCATCTCTTCTACCTCGTCCTCCTGCTCCCTGCGGACTGCCACGGTCGACCCTCTGCCACAGCCTGGGTGGTCCTTCAACCGTCTGCTGCTCCTCTGCACGGCGGGTCGGGCAGTCACGAGCCATGTGACCCTGCCCGCCGCATGCGTAGCACTGTCTGCCTCTCGAAATACTGGCTTCGCGTAGTGTGCCCTGCACCACTGAGCCAGTGTCCTGAGGGCTTCTACCTGAGGTTATGGTCTGCTAGACCCATGAGTCATTTGTCGAATGGCTGCTGCAGAAGACTTTGCTACGTGTCTCCCTACGGTAGGTCTCGCTGCTGATGTAGGCTCAACAAGGAAGCTCTCGATCAGAAGGGCTCGCTCCAGTACTCCTTTTTGTGTCGGAATGCTGAGGGAGATCAGAGATGCCCTGATCTCCTGCCTCAAATCCTACTCAAAGGTCTGGGCCCAGAATAATGGTTCATGTACCATGTCTGTCGAGTAGCGCGAGAGATCGGAAAATCTCGCCGAGTACTGGGTGGCCGTCAAGTTGCCCTGCCGCAGCTGAAGAAGCTCCTAGATGCGCACCACATGGAGGGTGGCTGGGATGAACTCTAAGAGAATTAGGCTTTCCAAGTCCTTCCAGATGAGAGATGCCTCATCGTGCACCTAGAGCATCAAGCTCCACCATCTGCCTGCTGCCGGGTGCAGTAGGCTCACTGCGAGGATCACCATGAGGTCCGCTGGTGTCCTCACTAACCTGAAAACCCGTACAACTGCCTCCAGCCAATCCTCGGCTTCCTGAGGGTCCGTCTCCCCGTGGAACCAGGGCAGTCGCTGACGCTGAAACTCATGCAGTGCACTAAGGAGATGTGCATCGTCAGCGGCAAGGGCTGGTATCATCGGTGGCTCGGTGGATAGAGGTACCGCCGGTGCCTCTGCTGTAAAAGGGCCATGTATCGAGGCCTCGTCGCTCGGTGGGCTGTCGTCACGCACAACTCTCAAAACCCTAGCTGGCTGCCGTCGTGGGGACATCCTGAAAAGAAACAGGTGTGCCACTATCAAACAGTATACCTGGTGAGCTGACATAAAGTAATCACAAAGAAAACTTGAATCACACATGCAATCAATGTTTTCATGTATTAATTCGGAAATCAGAAGTAAGGGTTCTGGTGTACGGATACGTCGGCCACCGCACCAACTCTAGACTCCCTAGACTGATAACCACACCCAATACGCTTAACACTATTTCTTCACATAGAAGAAAGATCAAAGTCCAAAGTTATGCGGTAGAACCAAACACCTCTGATACCAATTTGTCACAACCCGTCCTCTGGGCCCGTGTCGTGACTACCCCAAGCCCTCCTTCCATAGGCCAGGGGCTGGCGACTAGAACCAAGGCGTAATTCCCGGTAAAAAGGGAAGGCATTGACTTTTTAAAGTAAACAAACACCACAGAGAAAGCAAGTAGAAGTAAACACTAAGTAAAAACTGGGTACAACAGTAAGTGCGGAAAAGTAAGTGGGCCAGAATAGAAACCCAAACTGAAAGTAAAGTACAACTGGAAAGAGAAAACAGCAACTAAATGTAAAGCTGCAGCCTTGAGCCGTCCACTGGAAGTCCCACCTGAAGGGTGGGTATAGATAGCCTCCACAGCTCCTCGGGTTCCGCCGTCCGCTCTGAGCACGCCCCGCCCAGTGGTCCACCACCAGGTACCGTCCTGCTCTGCAAGCCTCAACCACAATCAGTGTTGTCTGTCGTCTGCAACCAACACAACGTAGTGCGGGCATATCCCATGAAAAGGTGAGTAAAAGCTACTCAATAGGGACCCTGAGACCCCCGAAGGTCTCCCAGAATCCACAAAGGATAATCCTCAAAGGAAAGATACAATCACGAAGTAACATCCTTCACCACTTAGGTATATTCCCATACATATACCTAAGTCATCAATTCTCATTCGCCTCCAACATCTGAGCCCAAGTACAACCCAGTCCACACAGGAAACACAACCCAATCCACACAGGAAAGAAAAACATAATCCACACAGGATATCAAGTCAATCTTATCGAAGATAAGAATTGAAAGTCAACATTCATGTCACACAAGTATACTTCTTCGTAAGACGATAGAGATGATCAGATAATGCCACTGATTCATCTAAGTCATCGGACCCACATAGTATCGATAGGTACTAACCCCTACAATGATCCACAAAGGATCGATAGATAACTAACCCCTACAATGACCCACAAAGGATCTATAGGTAACTAACCCCCGCAATGACCCACAAAAGATCGATAGGTAACTAACCCCCGCAATGACCCACACAGGATCGGACCCACATAGGATCTGTAGGCGATGGCCAACGCAGGACCGCTGAGCACTGACCCACACAGGATCTGACCCACACAAGATTGGTAGCACTGATCCACGTAGGATCGCTGAGTGCTGTAGTCATCGCCGTCGAATCCACGGAGGATTTCTGTACAGTCGTCATCGTCGTCGTAGTCGCAGCCAGCTCTAGGGTTCCTGCACACAGCAAGCTCGTTCGGGAGGGTCTTCTCCATGAGCTGAAGGGATGATACATCAACTGACATATAGTCAAGAGCTGATGTTTCCAAAAGTTCTGTATCGTCAACAGGAACTCAACGTCACAAACGGCGCGTCAATCGGACGCCCGGTCTGAGAGTTATTGGCTTTTTCGTTCCAGGGGCCCGGTTGGTTTTTAAGTCAAAACCAACCCGACCATACTTCAACTGCGTCCAAACCTCGAGCGGAGTAAGCCAAAAGGTCTGTCTCACTAAGAGGAATCCATCAAAGTCGACGGCACGTCAATCGGACTTCCGGATCTCAAGTTATAAGTGTTTCCGCTCCGAGGGCGCGGTTGGTTTCGTGCACGAACCAACCCATCCCAACCCAAAGTACTCTGAAACCTTGAGTGTAATATATCTAAACAACCGTCTCATTCCAAGGATCTCATCGCCGCTTACGGTGCATTGATCTGAGGTCCGCAGCCCAAGTTATGGGTAACAGACCGAAATAGGTTTGGTTTTAGGGGGTTCGGGCCCGGTTCGACCCGTCCCGATACCCCCTGGGTCGGCCCGAACCGGGTTGACCCGACACATGTCTGGGTCCGGCACGCTTGGGAGCGGCCCGGCCCAGCCTCCACGCGGCCTGGCCCGGCGGCCCGGTCTGGCGGACCGGCCAGGGCAGCCGGCCCGGCACGCTGGCGCGCTGGCCTTGGTCTCGGCCGTTCTCCCAAGCGGATGAGGGGGGGGGGGCGCATGCCCCCCTGTTTTTGTAACTGCGGCCCCCATAATGGGGGGCCGCTCGAGCTGGCCTCCATGGGTTTGTAACCCCCGACTCTTCCCCTGACCGGCTGGCTGGCTGCTTCCGACACAGGACCGGCAAGGCCGGTCCCCCTACTCTGATACCGGTGGCCCGGAACCGGCTGCAGGTTCCCCTGCTCCACCGCGGCCCGGAACCGGCCGCGGCCTTGGTCCGTCCGGTTCGGTGCGACGGCGTCGCACCCCTCCGTCGCGGCCCTGATCCGGCCGTGGTGCTTCGAGGTTCCTTCAGGGTTCTTTGGCGCGGCGCGACGACGCCGCAGATTATTTTGTTTCCAATGGCAAGGCGCGACGACGCGGTGTGACGACGCCATGTTTCTCCGCCCTTTCTTTAACATTTCCCGCATGGTGCTTCGGCACCACGCTGCCTTACAAGAGCCACAACAAAAATCAACCAATAAGGGTGAGGAGGGTCGGCCATGTTTGTGCGGTTTGACCTCCTCCTGTTATTGCGATAATAGGCGGTTCAAAATAGATGATAAACCAACGATGAAGTAATCAGGAACAAACGAAATAAATAAACCCCTACCTCGTCGAATCGTTGAGCGAGGGTTCATCACGGAAATAACTGTCACGGAAGAAGATGTCGCGGAAGGAGAGAGTCGCGTCGCGGGGACGGCGTCGCGTCGTCGATCTCTGAGGAATCTGGTGTTCTTCGCGTTCTTCGCGTTCTTCATCGAAGAGGAAGAAGTTCTTAAAGCTCCTTAGCTTTTCTCCCAAAAACTCTCAAAGCAACAAGACCCCAAAAAAAATAGAATAAGTCCCTTACTTATTTTATTAACATAACTTAAGCATTTGAATTTTAAATATTCAAATTAAACTCACCTATTTAATAAACTTAAGTTATCAAAATTAATGGTGAGTTGAAGGAGTTAGGGAATATGAAGGTGTGGGGTTCGTGTGGGCCCCACCACTCTCATAACCTCTCATGGGAAGTTGGGTGGTTACCCCAACTTCCACTCAACGGATAAACCACTTAAAGGAAATAAAAAGTGTAACTCAATTTTTATTTTTATCATCCACAAATTTTAACAACTCCTCCCATGAAAATGAAACTCCGAAAAAGGTGTTCCTAAGAAATTACCGGCACTACGAATCCATCGGTGCCCTCGGAATTCGATTCTGAGCACTGGTTCAAAAGTTAGTAAAACCCGCTCATTCATTCACTGAATGTACCCGAGCTAAACTTCAGATAGAAATTCCGGGCACATCGGGCCTCAGAATCAAGTGTCGTCAGAAACCGCGTTCTTGTAAAATTCCCAAGGAAATTAAGAAAAACTTTCCCTAGAATTTTACGGGTCTTTACAAGTAATAGTGGTTGTCTTATTAGGAATAATTTTCTTCAAATTTATAATATTGGTATTATATATTGGTTCAACATTTTGAAGTGTAATCTTAGATAGGTTCTTTGCAAAAGCCTAAGGTATATTATCTTAACCCACATCAAGATCATTGATATTTTTTCATATATACTGCTTGGAATAAAAACACTGATCCGCATAATTTAATTTGTTTTCTAATCTATTTTGATTATCACAAACACCCTCATATGTTTTACTACTGAATTTACATTAAGTTATGTTTAGTATTATATTTATTGTAACTTTTATTTTATGTCCTCTGAATTTAAATATGTAATTGGATTGATGTTTTTATAATCATTGTGGGAATTCTCTAAGGAGTGTGGAATAATTATTCTAAAACCTAAATTTGGTGAGAACATTAACTTTTAAAACCCAAATTTTGATAAGAGGAAACAATTTTCTACCATATGTTTAAGACAAACTATAACGAACCATGTCTGTATGCCATCCAACATGCCACCCAGTCTTCTTCAAGACCTGGCCGAAAGGGTATTCTCGATCCCCATTGGTGGGACACCATTTTCAGACATCAAATTATCCAATGGGAATTTCATATCACAAATAAAAATGGGATCAAATAATATAAATAGATATTTCATCAATAAACCAATAATAACTTAATATCAATAGATAGACAACTGATCAACATAATACAGATGATCAAAATTGAATATAAATACTAAAATAAAACACAAATATGAATCAAGATCTCCATGTGATCTCTTGGTCACCACCAATCACAATACCAACCTACTCTAGGGAAAACTGAACCCAAAACATGAACCTACAAAACAGCTCTCATCTACTGATATTGGGTGGAACATTTTGGGTGTAAGTTTAAATATCTCAGTAGGTAATCTCCACAGAGACCATGCATTTCCATTCCCTAAATATTCCACACATAGTTGTTTGAAAAAAATTCAAATAGACATTAAGAATTTTAAAAAACCAAACACTAGTTTCAGTTAATTAAAATTTTAAAACGACGCATGAAGTATTCATTCCTAAAAATAGAACTACTTTTAACAGTCCAAATCAAAAAATCCAATATGCAAATCCATACCAAGTAAACAGAGAAGTGGTTGTGAGGAATGTAATGGAAACATAACAAGAAATAAAAAATATAAAATATAATTCCCACCATGCAGCAAAAATAAACATAACATATATACAATAGATCGTGAGAATTTCCTAAACATCGCTAAAGAAATTTCCCAGATGTACACAGTCAATACTCAACTTTTAGTGTAGGGTTTATCACTATATTCTATAATCAATTGGATGATCTAATCATTCCTCACATATGGCACACCAAACATGGCCTCTTAGAAAATTCAGTGGGTACAAACCCATATTACTCATGGTCAAAAAGAAACAGTCACACAACCATCTAGATAACTCCTATAAATTTCATGATAGTAGTATACAGTGAAATGGGGAGGCCCTCACATGTTTGGATCAATAGAACCCACCACAACCATACTCTCCTACCCCAAATATTAACACCTCATATGTGATGCCCCTCACTCTAGGGAATCCTCCATAGAGGTTCCTGTCTACGAACATGTTATTCACCAATTAAAATTAGGACTTAATTTTTTCCAGTTTTAAATCTACTTTCCAAAAATATTACAAAATAACAACTAGGCCTTCCATACATTCATGATTTCCTTCATTATTCCAAAATATACTAAGATTCCAACCCGGATTTATCATATCACACGACACTAAAATTTCCAAGGCAAAACAATGTGAAAATCGGCCCCTTGATAATTCTAACTCACTCTCATTTTCAAATCCATTTATAAACCATTTTTAAAAATAATATGTAACAAAAAAACATATATAGAGATATCAAACATTGTACACACACATGAAAATGCTTTTCGTTCACAAATAGATTCATCCCTAAATTAAATCTCAGATGAAGACCACCATTTTCCATAGACAAATCCACTTTTAATATTAATATACACACTCATAACATTTGGAAACACAATTCCACACCACATTCACAACTTATAAAACATATTTTGGAAAATAAAAAGAAGACAGCATAAGAATTACAATCATTCCTATTGGAAAATCCCCTTTTGAATCCATGATTACACCAAATCCATTTTTCAAACACTTTTCACTTCCCATGCATAATCAAAAAACCCCATTAATAGGGAAAAACAAATAATCCGACATGTAAACTGGACCATTTATTTTAAAAACCCATCTTTGAACAAATATTCACCACCTATTCCTTTTCAAACACTTTTCACTCTATTCAAAAAAACTATTGAAGAAATTTATAGAGAAAAACAAAGAGATATACTTGAATAACAAACACTTTCTGTTGGAACACAATCTTACATCACATGCATGCTTCAAATAACAATGAAAAACACCATTTTAAATGAGCATAACTTACTTTTATACCCACACAAAAATCCATACATTAGCATCACACCATAAATGTCACATAATTCCACATTAAACACCCCAATCACAACCCCATCACATTTTCAAAACATAACCAAGGGAAAACGTCACCCAAAGCGCTAAATTTCATATTAAAAGATCGATTTACATTTTATAAAACACCTTAAATGAATTATCATAAATGAATAATGATAAAACCCCTATAAAAAAATTTATTTCAAATTTAACATCATAAAACACAAAATAAATTTATACTAACACATCACAAAAAAGGGAAACACATTTAAAACCCATTTAGAAAAACTCAAGAATCAAATGGATTTTTTTAGAAATCAAATTGATGGGAACACCAAACTTATTGTCATGTGTATGAAACAAAACATTGAGAGACGATTAACCATGCATAGGATAAAATCTATACACCTTAACATCCAAGGAAAACAACCCATGCATCAACTTTAATCCTTAGGTATCAGCCAAGAAGAAACCCCACCAATGGATACCATGAAATCAATAGAGATAATATAGAAGGTGATGAATGTTTCCGAACACCATGAATAAATCACATTAGAACCGTCAAAAGTAATTCGTGGGAAAAGGAGGGACAAAATACGGATGCATGGTAGCTCCCATGTTGCGCCTAGGATAAGAAAGTGGTGAGAAACCCGGAATTCGATTAAAACATCAAAGGATAAATGAGGTAATTTAAAGACTTTACTGACTTAGACAGGTCACACATATTTACTACATGGGTTTACAGACTATTATGAAATCATGAATCCCTTACTACCTAATAGAATCATGTTGTGCATTTACAATACATAGTTTCCCAACCATGAGATAACGTATGGTTCCCACTATCCAAAATGAAAATTATTCTTTTTGTTTCCATTGTGAGGGAACATGGTTTCTCCTAATCGTTTTCCAATCATGTTCTACCAGATTTCAGGACCAAATTCCACACTTTTCACCAAAACCAATAGATTAAACTAAAGTAAAAACACATGACCGACCTAAGAACATTCAAAATTAAAAAATTCAAAATGGGAAATAAAACAAAACATCAACCAAAAGAAAATAAATAAAATAAAATAATTAATCAAAAAAATTCATTAATCGGGGTGAGAAAGTTTCCCCTACTACGAACACATTATTCCCACCAAAACTCACCCATCCACATAAGGAACTAGGATCAATCCAAAACCAAAATGAAACTAAATAGAACTATGAATCTCAAGGGTGACATTTCACTCCAAAAAGCACACCAGATCTACCCCCAAGAGAATGCATAGGTGAAAGGATCATAAAAAGGTGGTTTCTACCCACTAATAGAACTCTAATAACACCATGACATGACTTAGAATCTACCCAATGTGGGAACTCCCTACACTGACCAATAACCCCTAGCATTAGAGGAACCCCAATAAGAGGAACTCAAACCAAATAGGGAAAAACAAAACTCATCATTTCCTCTAGATCAAGTAATAAACCAATCAAACACGACTAGAAATTATAAACCATACACAAAAAGGATAAGAACCCATGAAAGAGAATAACTAATAAATACATGGCACAAGGAAGATGCGACCATGATAATTAAAATGGACAAAGCCTACAAACTATTACATATATAAGAAGTAACATACCACATAAGTAAAAAATACAATAATGAAACTTTAATTGTCTCTAATCCAATAGTGTAGAAAAATAATGGGACAAGGTTTCCTATACCCCCAGTGATTTTCAGACTATATGAAAAGCTCCACTCTAGGGACTATGGATAGATCCTTGATGTATTAACCATTTACTTCCCCATAGTTAGGAGCTATAATGCTCAGTTCAAGAATCACACATTAGGAATAAATTATTATAAAAATTGTTTAAATGAATGAAATGGATACAATGATGACAATACATCGTCTGATTACAACATGAAATCTTTGAGTTCCCAAACTGACCACACTGGATGCACATGAACAAACTATCTGATGGGTGATAAGCCAAAGATGATGAAAGAGGATTCTCATAAAGGGTTTCCTCTACCACACAACTATAACCAGAAGGGGAAACATCATGTATAGAAATAAAAATTAGTTCATCAACCATCACTATATACACCCAAAAATTCTGCTCAACTAATAATGTCATATCCATCAACATCTCAAAATGATGATCATTAGAAGATAGGGTTTGCTCAGTGATCTCCGAATAAAGACCCCATATAAAAATAGGATATTTCAGAATATCTAGTAATGATACTTCTATATAAAAGGATAACAACTCCTTGATGTGGTCAATATAGGCATTCATTGTCCACTGGCCTTGCTAAATACTCCATAACTCTTCCCCATTAGTTATCTTCAAATCCTCAGGCACAAAATATATGAAAATTGTTGTCTTGAAAATCTCCAATTTCATCCAAAATAAAAATTATTATGGAACAATCACCCTCTACTAATATAAACTTAGAACATCGAACAAACACAGAAAATAACACACTCCCATAGATTTAGGAGTTCCCAATTATCTAAAGACACTCCTAAATTCCACAAGACATTATGTAGCCTCTAATAAACCTCGATCACCATGAAGTATGGGAAATAACTAAGAAGAATGGGAAATAGGAAGCGATTCACAAGAAACTGTGGAGAACTTTGTAGGTGACATATTCTAAACCAAAGATAAACACATAACCAAAATCAATATCAACCCAAAACATAAACAGAAAAGTTCGTATCATGCCAAACAGACTTAGAGGCCAAAATTCACAAACAGAACCAGAATCCTCCTTTAAAAAACAAAAATTTATCTCCAATTTCAAAAAATTTCTTTTCCCAAGGACACTATCCAAATATTAAAAGAATTTTTACAAAAAAAAGAACAAAATTGTTAATGAAAAGCCTATTATGATTTCATTTTCCATTTCAGAAACCCATTTTGAAAAACAAATCAAAATATTTTATTTCAAGTACTCAATTGTAGTATCCTATGAACTGTCACCTATGATTCCATACAAACATTTCTAATATCATCCATGTACACATTTTAACATGCACCTTCCACACACACACATATCTGAATTTCCACAAGGAATACCATGTGTGACACATATAACATTATTATCAATCCCAATCATTTACCATATTCCCATTTTACATTTCCTCTACACTCTCTAAATATTTCATAATTCTGGATCACATTGTATTTTAGAAACCCATTTCACATATAAATACAAAACCACATATAACAATCCTTTTAAATTCAAAAGAGTTTTCCATTCCAAAGACCATTTCTTTAGGAAACCCACTGTTGTAAAAAAAGGAAAAACTATCATAAATTATATATCAAACTATTGGAATGAGGAAATAGTTGTCATGAATAAGCTGATTACATGGTTGGTGTACCATTCCCCAAGTAGGAACTTCCCAGTAAGAGGACCTTGAACCATGCACTATGTTCCACATGGGTTACTACCCCATATGAGATCACAACATGGAACCATTTCACTTCCATTTTCATTCCCCATTCATACCAAAAAACCGAAACAAGGGACATAAATCCCAGAATACCCATAGAATCCTAAGGAGTAGGACAAGTAAGGGTTCATGACTTCATTCTCATACCTACCTCCTAAGCCATGGTAGTCTGAATCTCTATTCTACCTAACACACCAAATAACAAGGACCTCTCTAACACCATTTTATCATGAACCAAGCCAGGATTCAATCAAAAATGACATCTAGCCTAGTATTATACATGGCCCAAAGGGAATTACCAATCACCAGGAGATGAAAACTAGTGTTTGGAATAAAATAATACAATGGCAAGGATGTAGGCCAATGAAAAACAGGATTAAATAAAAAATACAGCTCAAAACAATAAACCATTAATAACTAAATATCAATAGATACACATCTATTTTAGATATAACAATTGAAAACAAAAATGAAAAAAAACAAACCATGTAACACAATCTCCACATGACCTCTTGTTCACCACCAACCACAAGACCAACCTGCTCATAAGAAAACCAAACTAGAAACCTTAACCTATATATTATGTTGGATCTACTATTACGTAATTGTAAAAGTAGAGTGTAATCTTAAATAGAGCAGTAGGTAATCACCATTGTGTCCTTCCATTCCCTTTCTTGAAATAGTCCACAAACCATATTTTTAAATAAATTGATAAAATAAACCATTATATATTTTAGACAACCATACATATCTTTCTAGAAATTCCCTCTTTAAAACTAAACACACGACTTTCCTTTTCAAAAAGAGTTCCACACATCACAACTCACTCAAACCTAAACACCAGATACCAATCCATACTGTGTAACTAAAAAAGGGTTTGTGTATAATGTTAATGAAATATAAAAATTAGTAATAAATGAGAAAATACAATAAAAAACATGAAATTGAAATTAAAATAACATATAGATAGCAGATCCTAATCATTTACAGAACATATTTAGTGGAAATCCATGGAATTACTTAGTTTACACACACCTATTAGCATATGGTGCAACTCCATAGTTTATAACAAACTAGATACTATAATCTAGAATCAGTGGTGGAACATCCCACTCGACCTCTCAGCAAATCCCAAGGGTACCAACTTATCTAACTCAATGTCAAAAAGTAAGCTTCATTCTACCTCTAAGATAATTCAGAACAATCCCATGATAGTATTATATAGTTTAAGGGGCGGACATATCATTCATGGATCAATGGAACCCACCTCCACCATACCTGCCTACCCCAAACACTGACACCTCCTATGTCAACCCCTCACTATGTGGAATCCTCTATATAGGTCCCTATATCACAAAATTCTATTAATAAATGCCAATCAGACATCTACATCATTTCATTTTTCAAACCACTTTCTTAAAACCTTATAAATTCCAATAGGGTCTTCATGGAACCCATGATTTCAATCAACACTACCAAAAAAATCCATAATTCCAACCATTATTTGACATCACATCACATAAAACTAACTTTTTCAAGGAAACACATTGTGCCAAATGGGCCGTTAAAAATTTTAACAAAAGGAAAATTTCAA
This sequence comes from Viscum album, assembly GCA_963277665.1. Lineage (NCBI taxonomy): Eukaryota > Viridiplantae > Streptophyta > Magnoliopsida > Santalales > Viscaceae > Viscum > Viscum album. The sequence goes on from OY728140.1 coordinate 353,016,944, forward strand.
TTTTATTTCCCAACCATTTTTTAAAAAATGATGAAATTAAATACATGAATTTAGAAGTAAATAAAAATATAGACACCTGGAAAGACATTTAATTAAAAAACATAGTTATATCTTAATTAATGGTTACATGGAAACCACCACTTTCTATATCCAAGTCCAATTGTTAAATTTGTACACACAACTAATCCATTTAGAAACACATTTCTTCACTACATGAAAATTTTTAAAACCCATTTGGAAACATAATAAGAATATAAAACATGAAATCCAACCATCCCCATGAGAAAATACCCTCTCAAATCCATACATACACTAAATATATTTTTAAAATAGTTTTTACATCACTTTCATAATATATAAACCCCATTCATAGAGCACAACAAAGAATCCCACTAACAATAAGGTCCAATTATTTCAAAAAAATATCCTTAAACACATATTCACCTAAAATACCTTTGATAACACATTTAACACCTTTCACATAGACTATTGAACACAATTATAAAGAATATCATGGGTATATACTTGAAATGAATTTTTTTTATTAAACCATCTTACAAAACATGCCCACATCTAATAAAAATTAAAACCACATTATTAATGGAACTTCACTTACTTTTAATCCAATACAACAATCCACACATATGAATCACAACATAAAAGTCACCCAATTACATATATAACACCCAAATCATAACCCAACCACATTTCCAGAACATAAACATGGGGAAACATCACCTAAAGCACCCAATTAAACAATAAAATATTAGTTAGTATTTTATCAAACACCTTGTGTTCATTTTCATAAATCCATAACTAATAAACCCCTTTGAAACCCATTTCGCACCAATTTTCCCTCATGTACACAAAAAATAAAATTATACAAACACATCACAAGAAAGATAAACAAATTTATAAATCATTTAAAAATTCTCAATCATCACATGGAATGTTCCAAAATAGAATGGATGGAAACACCTACCTCAACATCATGTGAGGACAATCAAATATTGGGTGAAGGAAGAACCATGATATAGAGATAATATGAACACAATATCATCCATGGAAATCATCCCACACATCCTACCTAACTCTTAGGGTTCATAAAACATGAAACCAAACCAAGGGAAATGAATAAATAAGGAGAAAAAAGAGAAATTAGGGGAAAATCTACCCAAAACAACAAACAACTCACAATAGATTCTTCAAAATTCATCCATGGTCAAATGAGGTACAATAGAGGAAATCATGGGATCTCCCCTTGGTGAGCTCGGGGTCATTAAATGGAGGAGAACCCCAAAATAGGGTTAAAACATTTAAGGAGAAGGTGGTAATGTACCTCTTTTAGTGACATGGAATGGTATTTGGATTAGACCACAAGGTTTTCCAAATCATGTGGTAAATTTGTTACCATATCTATCTAATTGGAACAATCTATATGGTTACCCTAAATGGTTTTCTAAATCATGGTTCACTCATGTGATCACCACTTTCAAAAATCAACGTTAGATGTATTGTTTCCTGTGCGAGGGTGCATGATTTCCCCTAACCGTGCACCAATCGTATGGAACTTGCTTTCAATCCCAAAATTAACACTCTTCACCAAAAAATATCATTGAATCTAAAGAACTAATAGAGGTCCGACCCAAGAATGTTCAAAATTATAAAATTCAAACTGAGAACTCAAACTGAACTTCAACCAAAAGTATCAAAGAAATGAAAAGGATGAAACAAAATAACTTCAACGATCAGAGTGTCATATTAATGAATGTTCTGAAAAATAATTTTTTTAAATAATAATATGTTCATGTATCAATTGTAAATTTGGTTAACCAACATTTAGAATCAACTTAAACTTCTGAACTATGATTTTCAATATACAATACACATTACTATACCATATGTTTGAAGGATTCACCTACAGAATTAGAACTAAAGATGTTTTATAATATTTCATCAAATAGTGTGGTTTGGATAAATATCTCATTAGAAGTTGTTTAAAGAGAATTTAAATGAATTTTAATAAACAGATTAAATTGTTTCTAATTCTTTGGGATGTTTCAATTTTTAATAGTTATTTAAATTCAAATTTTAAACATATAGAGTATTGAGATTATCATGATTTATCGATAGGTATTTATAGATCTATTTGAACATGATCAAATTACATTTATTTTTTACTCTTAATAGTATTGCTATAATAGATGATGTGATATTGAAAATATATTTGAGATATTAACGTGCTTTTATACAATCAATAAGAATGATATTCTTTTTCAAGAAGCACGACGATCAAACATCCCACTCATTTTGTAAATTGATTTATATTTTTATAAATGAAAAAAAAATATCCAGTGAACCTATTGTTATATATTGTTTATTATAATAATTTAGTATTTTATGCTTTCAGTACTACTCTATCAAGAAAAACATTTTTTACCCATTTATTTTGCGTTTGTATAACACCCTGAGTTTTTTTGAACCATTTTTCAAATAAATTAATTTTATTATTTTTATTTCAATTCATGATACACTAAGTCATACATCCATTATATGATAATTCAATTTATCTCTTTTTCTATATGAAATGATAACTTGTCCTATGTTATATTAAATACTGGGTTTCTGCAAAATAATATTTTATTATTATAATTATTTAAACAAAAAATCTATAACATATACCTTAAAAAGTAATATTAATAGTAATATCTAATTTTTTAATATTATTTATAATGGTTTTCTAGAAATAAAACATATAAATAAAAATATATAAATTTTAATTGATGTATTTATATGTTAGAGAATATTATTTTCTTAAAATAACTCATTTTATGTCCTTTAGTGAAAAATAATAAAATTAAATTTAGAAAATTTAAAATTGATTTTTTTTAAATCAAAATATTTTTTGAATTCCTAATTTTAGAATTATCTTAGGGTGAATTTTATGTATATTTCTGAAAAAAAATCATTTTTGGATGAATAATGAAATATTAGAAATTTTATTTCAAAACGTCTATTTTTGTATAACTTATTAACATAAATAAATTATAGTTTAATTTGTTTTTAGATTTTTTTGGAACTAATAATACATAAATTTATCCAATTTATTTAATTGGAACCAATTCCCAATTGAATTTGGATTTCAAATCATCCATAACTTTTAATAATTTTTTAATAAAAGACCTTCTTTTACGACCTGTCTTTTGGATTAATACTAAATTAATTTCTACCACATATGTTATTATAATTTTTAAAAATGATTTAAATATTTGTAATAAGAATAATTTTTAACGTAAAATAATTCCAAAATATTTTCTTACAAAAATAATCACTGAATGTGACAAAAATTAATTATAACGATTAAGAAGAAAATTAGCTTAACAAGTAACGAATCCTTACACATAAGGGAAAAAACCCTAGAACCTAAAAAATATAAATGTTTTAGAATTATTTCGACAATATCCCCCAATATAAATAATTTTATCAATTATCGGATTCACTTTTCATAGGAAAAGATTGGGGTAAATCTATTTTCAAAAATTGAGAATAATTCAACTACTCCTCCACTATAAAAAGAAAGTCACCCCTCTCACATATTCAAAATAATGATGCATTTTTTCTATCAAAATATATTCTCAAATAATTACCCAATATTAATAAATTTTTAATTTAAGTTTCAATTTGGGAATAAATCCCACCAATGAATCCGTTTGGTGCAATGAAATGAGAGTTTCCCAAAGAAGATGTATCATCATTCATTAATCTAATTTATTTTATTTTGTTAAACCACCACCTCTATTAATCTTATTACATGATAATATAATAATAAAAAGTACCCTAAATAAACATACATGAATTTATTCTAAGGTTGATACCCAAACATTCACAAACATCCACGTAATGGATAAAGAAGCTACCGTTCCTGTGTACAACGAACTACTACCTCATGAAACAATGTTGTTCATTTTTTCGTTTACCACCTACAATGGATGGTAATTAGGATATAAAATATACTTTTATATTTTATATATGATATATATAATTTATTTATTTTTCAATAATAATTATATAACACATACAATCATTCATTATATTTTTTGTAAATATTATATTTTCATTTGGGGAAGTGTGGAATACCACATCCTCAGAGCGACTTGATTTAATCACAATCTACATGAAATGTATTATGGATGGGTTTAGTAATCACATATGATATATGTTACATAATAATTCCACTAGAATTTATATATTCATATATATATATATATATATATATCATTTTATTTCTTTCGATATAATAATTAAAAGAAAAAATGTTTAAGAATACGTATGACCAACCATCTATATGAATGGTGTATTCAATTTCATATTTATATCATTCATAGTATATTATAAATACATATATAATGAATATAAATTATATTTATAAAAAAAGTATATTCTTTAAATCATTATATATGTATGAGGACATAAAATAAAAATGTCATATGCTATGAAAAAAGATGATATTACAGGAAACGTAACCTTAACATGGAAGTATTAATAATAATGTGATATAAAGAAATATATGGTATTAGATATGAGAATTTGGTTATGTAAAATATTATTCATAATATTATATTTATTATAAATGAGTTCTTTATGAGTATTCTGATATTCAAGACATAATGTAAGAATATTTATAGTCTCACTTTTATTTCGGCGAGATTTATTCCTTATTCACAGCTGTTTTCTTTTGCGTGTTATATATACTTACAATGAATATATTATTATTTACATATCCATTTTTTTTTATCTATTTCATATGGATTATGTTTGAAAAAATACCATATTGGTAATGTAGATTTTTCCCAATTTTCGTTCTTTGAGAAAAATGTCATGAATTTTAAAAACCGTGTTTTCAAAAATGTTTTTAAAGATGATATTTTATGATGATTTTCAACGAAATTTATTTTTTTATGGTTTTCAAAGAATAAATTATATATTTTCAAAAAAAATAAGTGAAATGTTTTTTAAACCATTTTCAATCTTTGATTAAAATATTTCTAAAGTTTTTTTAACAAAATGGTTTTCGAAACATTTTCATGCTTTCATTATTTATTTTAAAAGTGTTTTCAATGAAATTCTTTTCAAAATGTTTACAAGATTTCATTATTATTTTTCAATATGTTTTCAAATATAAGGGTTTTAAAACTCTTCTGAGATTTCAATGTATTTTTTCATGTTTATTTTTAATGAAAATTGTCTTCAAATGGGTTTAGGTTTTAATAATATTTTTTCAAAGAACAAAAGCAATTTTCCTCAAGAAATGTTGTTAAAAGATATTTCAAAATTATTTTACATCTATAATTAAATACATTGGTGTTACTCATACCTTTTGGTGAAATGAATCAATGGTTCCATTCATATTATTTATTTAAATGGTTTATTTTTTAATGGCATGTTGTTTATGAATTGTGTTTCTCTTTCACAACAAACATTTTTGTGAAACATGTTTCTTATTCATGGGTTATATGTACATGAAACCCAATTCTATATGTAGGTTTTTCTTATGATGAAATCATTATGAAACCTATCTCTTTTTTGACATTTTAGGACATGATTACATGTTTATGATAGACATATCAATTTATAGGTTATGTCATGATTGTTTGTGTATTTGTGGAACATGTATATATGATTTCGTTATGAGATGGTAGGGACCTATATCTCACTTCAATGAATTGGTAATAATTCATATCTCATGAGATAATGATGGGTTTGAATTCAATGGTCGTGATCCACTATGGAATATAGGGAAACCTGATCCAAAATGGGAATATAGAGAAACCATATCCACTATGGGAAGATGGGGAAACCATATCCACTATGGGAAGATGGTGAAACATGATCCACTATAGGATGATAATGAAACCCGGTCCACTATAGGAAAATGGGGAACCAGATCCACTATGTGATCATGGGGAAACCTGATCCACTATGTGAATATGGGAAACCTAATATCTTACAAGGTAAGGGATTGGTATAAGGATTATGTTGTTCCCATCTCGCTAGGTGTAGTCCCGATGAATTTTTATGATATGTTCTTACAATGCGGATTCACTAATATGGAATGATATTACGTGTTCATGCGTATTCCAAAAATCCATGTATTATTCTTATTTTGTGCTTTTATGGATTATTCTCTTCATTCTCTTATGATTCATGTCTTTTGAACTTCCAATATTAATGACATGATTTACATTTTTGATCTTCGATATTGAGGGTATGATCTTCTAATGTTATGATCACGTTATCATACCCATATTATCATGTTTATACTTACATATCTCCACATATTTCCCTTACTAAGAATTATAGATCACAAATTTTATGTTTACTTCCCTTACTTATGAAGAAATATATTATGTATGATGTGTCTAAAAAGGTTCCTAATAATGAAGAACCTAGGAGAGATAATTTTCCTCACTTATGTAGCATTTTTTGTTTTCATGATTCAGAAGGCACTAGGAGAATATGATCATTGGGAATATATTTTTGTAATGTGATAAGTATTCAAAAAAAGGGATGTAATGTTAATGTAAAAAAGGTGAGGGTCTCTGTATTTGATATTATAGTAACAAAATTATAATATTTGGACACTATGACGAGAAGGACATAGTGAGAACTCTAAGGACATCTCTATGGATGTCTCTAAGGACATGTAAATGTATCGTAAAATATACTAGAATATTGTTAAAGGATATAACTAAGAATTTACTAGAAATACATCCATTTATTGATTCTAAAGTTGGACATGGTTCTGTAATATATTTACCTAGTATTAAAAAAATTGGGAATGTGTGTATGTCCTGACCCAAGAATAATTGGGTCCATAACAATGGGCCTTTCTATGTACCATGTTTGACACTCCTAGGGGATATGATTTCGTAATTCATAAAATCTTCATAAACCATGATGAATGATTTTAAAATAAGATGGTTATGAATAACCTAGGATAATCCTAGTGTTTCATCAATTTATGGATGTCTTATAATTTTTTTCCATGATTATGATGTTCCTCACTATGAAAAATGGTTTGTACTTTATGATTTTTGGTTTTATTTAATGTATAGAACCCAAATAGACTATGTAAATGGTTACTAAAATGGAAATTAAAATTATTTTACTCCTGATCATCTGAATTATATGGGATCTGGAATGAAAAACCTCATTCTTATGCTCACACGTTTTTTTATCCTATGAATCATATTGATCTTCCCAAAAAGAAAAGGAGGGAAATAAATTTTGTGGAGCCCATCATGAAGAAACATCCACATTCATTTAGTAGGACTTCTAATCCACTTGTTTCTCAACACTGTATCTGTACCACTAAAAATATATTTTCCATAATCTAGTGTTATGATCATGATAACGTCATTATGGATATTTATCAGTTATAAGGTGAAGTAGACAAGTGGTGGACACTAGTAAGAAATACGAGGAAGAATGATTGAATTGAATCAATTGACTATGATGATTTCAAGAACTTATTTTTCAATAAGATCTTTCCTCGTGTACTTCATATGAAGACGTAATGGGGTATATATGAGGTCATGCAAATGGATAATGAATCATTCAGTACATATGATGCTAATTTTACAACACATGTAAGGAAAACATCATGAATTTTCATCCAACCTGAATTTAATGTTGATAGGTTATTCATTTCATTAAAGACAAGTCTTAGAAGGGGGTTATCTATGTGAAGATTTAGTCGGTACGATCGGTTTTTGTATTGTGCATTCAATGTTGAAATGGAGGTTGTAGTTACATTCCAATATCATGGTTTTAACAAGAAAAGTAATATTGAGTTCAAATAAAAATATAAAAAATGTGAAGAGAATAAAATGGTCCATCCTTTTTCTCCTAGTATGGAAATAAGAATGGAGGAAATAGTTTTATGGGATCTAGTATGTGTTGTAAGTGTCGATGGTAAGGCCATGTTGAAATTGAGTGTTGCACTGATGGGATGAATTTGGAAAATGACAGAAATATAAGACACGCTACAAAGAATGAACCTATTATACATTAGTGCTTCAACTGTATAGAGGATTGAAATTATGATAACTAGTTCCCCAACCCATGGGTTGGGGATGATGATTGGCATCAGAAACCTCTTAAAATTAGTGACAAGGGGAAATCTCACACGATCATTATTTCTGATAAGTGGTGTGAAAATGAAGTCATGCAAAGTACACTTAAAATCCACTATTGAACTAAAAATTCCTTATTTGATTTTGGATCTACCCAACCTTTCATATTTAATGAAATTTTAAATGTGTAGGAAAATTCCACCAATACTATTGGATGTGTATTTTTTGTGAAAATCCCAAATGTTATGGTCATTTTATATGAAGTCTCTTATTCCTCTCAAATTTTCATTATTGGTAATGTACTTCCATAAAATATTTTCATTATAACCCTGGTTGAATTTGATGTCATCTTAATTATGGATTGGATTTCTATACTTAAATATCACATCAATTTTCAAGTAATGTATGTTAAATTTAATTTTTTAATTCAAAATATTATCATCTTTCTATGTGATAATATGTATGATCTTCATATTGGGATTAAATCCAGTTAATGGGTCATAATTCCCATTCAGAATAAATTTTTATCACAAATGGTCAGGGAGGAAATCAATATCAATGATATACATATTATTTGGGAATTTCTGGATGTGTTCCCAGAAGTGTTTCCTAGACATCCACAAAAAAATATTTAGATCATGGTAGAACTCATAAATGGTTCCACACAAATTTCAAATACTGCCTAAAGAATTTCCCTAATTGAGTTTTATGAATTGAGGATGTAACTCCATGAAAATATCGATAAGGGATTCATTCATCCATGTGTGTCACCATATGGTGAAATTGTTCTCTTCAAGAATAACAATGATGTATCAATGTGAGTATACATTGATTATCAGGAGTTGAACAAGTTCACCGTAAAGAACATGTTTCCTCTTCCCCGTATTGATGAATTTCTTGGTCAACTGCACAGAGATCAATACTTTTCCAAGATTGAACTTTTTTTATATTATGAATTGAGGTTTGTTAAATAAGATATATTGAAATTAGGTATCCAAAAAAGGCATGGATAGTATGAATATATAGTTATGCCTTTTGGTCTTACTGATTCCCCACGATTCATTATGGATTTTTTCAATAGAGTATTTAGAGATTACCTTAATCAGTTTGTGCTATCCATTATATATTATATTCTTATATATTCAAATAGAAAAAAATATCATTAATAAAACATGAGAATTTTACTAGACCTTGAGGATAGAGAAACTGTATGAAAAAATTACAATGTATGAATTTTTTCTACAAGATTTTTCATTTTTAGGTCTCATAATCTCAATATATGTTATTGAAATAAATTCATCAAAGATGGATGCTATTGAATATTTGACAAGAAAAACCATAGTAATTGAGATATATAGTTTTCATGGATTAGGTAGATATTATTGATGGTTTGTTGATAATTTCTCACAACTATTTTATCATATGACCAATTTAACTCTGACGGTTTCCAAGATTCTCTAGAATGATGAACATGAGGACATTTCCAAGGAACTAAAGATGAAGGTTGGTTGGTGCACCTATACTAACATTATACTTTAGTATAGAAGTGTTTGTAATCTATAGAGATGCATATAATAAGGGATTTGTATGTGTTCTTATGAAGAATGGATTGGTTATCGCTTATTCCTCATGACAGTTGAAGATCCATGATAAAAATTAACTAACTTATGATTTAGTTAGCAGTGGTATTTTTTCATTATAGATATAGAAGTGTCATCATTGTTATGATAGTTTGATATTTGTACTTATGACTAGATTCTAAAATATATATTCACAAAAAATGAGTTTATATTGTCCCAAATAATGTGGTTAGAGATGATAAAGTTTTATGACTTCTTAATACATTAACACCCTTGAAAAGTGAATGTGGAAGCTGATGATTTGAGTCGAAATTATCATAATAGCTTATCCATGATGAGGATCACATGTGATCCAATATTTTTTTCAAAGGATATATCTATAAATCCTTAAGGAAGGGGATAAATATTCTTATTCCCAATTTAAGTTTCAAACCTATATCAAAGTGATGATTATAGAGGGGTAGAAGAAAGATATATTGCTGAAAACATGGATTTAAATGTTCCAAAGATTTAGCATGATCATGATAATATTTTAAGGTTTTAAAGTTGTGTTTCTGTTCCTTCCATATATTATTTGAAGAAGGATCTATTAAAGGAATCTATAGTCATTCATTATCTATCCATCCTTTAAGTACCAATAAGTTTAGATATTTCAAGGGACACTTCTGGTGGGATGACATTAAGTGGGATATAATAGAACATGAATCTCTATGCTTGGTATGCGAGAATGTTAAGGAATAAAAGACATAATTCAAAATACATGTTTCATACATTAAAAATACCAGAATGAAAATTCGAAAAATAATTATGGATTTTTTTCATTAGACTCCCCAAAACCAGTAAAATGTATAATTCTTTATGGGTGGAAGTCAATCTTTTTACTACGTTAATGCACTTCAATGCCATCAAAGAAGACTTCTCTCTAGATCAATTTTCTAGGATATACATTAAAAAAATGGTAAGGATTCATGGAGTACCACTTTCCATTGTATCTTATCAGGATATGAGGTTAACCTAACTGTTTGTGATATATTCAATAATAACATTATAAATAATTGAGTTTAGTACTACTTTTCATCCTCAAACTGATAGTCAGTCTGAAATGAAAATTGAAACCCTAGCGGATTTTTTTATATCTTATACATTGAATTTAAATGGATTTTGGGAACAATAACTTCATCTATTTGTGTTTTATTACAAAATAACATTCACTAAATAATTCAAATGTCTCTTTATTAATCCCTCTAGGGGAATAAATGTAGTGGTCAAACATGTTAGGATGAATTTGGAGTAATAAATATATTGGGACCTGAGATAGATGAAGAGATGGTCTATATGGTTAGATCCATTCAGTATCATATTAATGAATTAAAGTACTGATATAAATTTTATTATAATTACCATCTATTTAATACAACATTTTATTTTGGAGAGAAGGTGTTTTGATTAAGAAATTATGCCCTTATAATATCATTCCCTTTGATGTTATTTATCATATAGAATGTTAAACTATTTCTTGGAACATCCTCCAAATCTCTATCAAGTACATGATGTGTTCCAGGTATCTCTCATTAGTATGTATATACATAATCTTTCACATGTACTAAACTAAGAGATCATACCGTTAGAGCATGATCTTTCATACGAGGAACAACATGTTCAAATTCTGAAACATACAGAGAAATTTCTATGAAGCAAGACCACTTACCTAGTATATTTTTTTGGTGAAATAATCAGATATAGTAAGATATTTGGGAATTTATTTATATGGTTATTTATAAATATCCTCATATATTTGTAGGATAATGAATAATGTCATAGGAAAAATTAATTTTAAGGGGGTAAAATATAACACTGTGGGTTTTTTTGATTTTTTTGAATAAAATTATCTTATCTAATGTATATAAATACACTATGAAATAATTCAACAATTCATTGTACACTAAACCATGATTTTCATATACTACCTCCAACACTGACTTCGCTTGCACTGCACGCAACACCGAGATTCTACCAAAGAAATTTTATTATAATAATTTCATAAAATATATATGTATAATATGGCTATTAAAAATTGAAATATTGATATTAATATATAATTTTTTAATATTATTTATGATTTTCTTATATATAAATAACATATTTATAATGAGACATACACTTTTAGTTATGTCATCATATGTATGATGATGTTTTTTTCCTAAAAGAACAAATTTTTATGTCCTTCTATGAAAAATAATAAAATTAATTTAAGGCAATTATAGAAATTTAATTTTATTAAAAAAACATTTTTGATTTCATAATTTTAAAATTATATTTTGGTGAATTTAATGGATTTCTTTGAAAAACATCATTTTATGGATGAATAGTGAAAAAGTTGAATTCTATTTCAAAACATCTTTTTTGTATAATTTAATTATATAGTTAATTTATATGTTAATTTTTTTAATTATAATGAGATTAATTTTCCATCATTTAATTGAATTTATTTCACTGAGCCAAATTTCTCAATGAAATATGATATCAAACCATAACAAACATTTAATCATTTTTGTTAAAAAAAACCCACTGTTGTGACCTCTTTGCGGGATAAATTTTAAATTCATTTCTACCACATGCCTGACAAGAAATTTTAAAAATGGACACCATATTTTGAATAATTATAATTTATATTTTCTATAAAGTTAAACTTAGTTTTTTACCAAAAATATCAGTGAAAGTGAGTAAAATTAGTCACAATGATTAAGTGGGAAACTATCCTAATGAGGGGCTACACTTTACACTTAATGGTAAAAAATACCTACAAACTATTCAAAAATACATTTTATGACTATATTTCTACCCACTAATCCCTTTTATATAATTTTATCATTATTGGATCCAATTTTAATTTAAAGACTTGGGTGGTACTCCCTTTAAAAAAATTACAATAATTCCATGCCTCCTCTTATATTAGAAGGCACTCGCCCATACAACATATTAACACCTCTAAATATATTTTTATCAACCAATATCTACTAAAATAGTATACCAACATCCAAAAAATCTTCCCTTAATCCTCCTATTGATAGGAAATTCTACCCGGGATTCCATTTTGTGAAAAGAAAATGGTGTTACCGAAATAAGAGGTAACACCCTTCCTCAGACTCCATTATTTAATTTTATGTCTAAAACCCCTGAATTATTCTTTTACCATGATTATATAATAACATAAATATCATAAATATACTTTGATGTTGTTAATATAAGGGTTCTACCTTCACTTACATAGAAATCAACCTAATGGGTAACAAACTTATTGTTGTTGTGCATAGTGATCTAACGCCCCATGAAACAATGTTGTTCATTTTATTTTAACACATATCATAGATGGGAATTATGATGGTAAATAATTTATTATATAATATATCTATTTTATATGATGTTTTTATTCTTGTGTAATTATTATATAACACATACCTTCATGATTTCCATTTTGTTTAAATGTGATAACTTCATTTGGGATGTGTGGACTACCACATGCTCAAAGCGATGTGATTCATTAAAACTCAACATTGAACGTATTAAGGATGTGTTTAGTAAAATTATATGATATATGTAAAATAATAATTATATTGAAATTAGTATATTTACATATATTTCATTTACATTTTTTCTTTCTATATTATAATTAAATTGGAACATCGTTCATGGATACGTACGACCTACTATATCAATGAATAGTGCATTCAATTTCATATTAATATCATTAATGGATTATTATACCTAAATTTGTACTGAATATATATGATATATATAATTTTTTACACTCTTTAGGTCAACATATAATTATTAGGACCAACACTATAACAAATTAATACTTATGTGGAGAAAAAAGATAACATTACATGAAAAGTAACCATAACATAGAAGTGTTAATAAGTGGGTGATATAAAGCCATATATTCTATTATATATAAAACTAATGTAGTATAAATGATATATAATAATATTAAATTTATTTTACATGATATTTTTATGATTATGATGATATTCAAGACATAATGTAAGGGGATTTCTAGTCTCACTTTTGTCTTTGTGAGATTTATACTTAATTTCCATGTCATATCTTGTGTGTGTTGTATATACATGCCCTTAATATATTATATTATTATTATACTTAAATATATATGTCTATTTAAAGATAAATTTTATTATCTCTCCATCAGGGATTTAATGATTCAAGATTTACTAAATTGGTAATGTAGTTTTATCGCAATTTTTCTTCTTTGAGACACATGCCCGGAATTTCAAAAACCATCATTTAAAAAATGTTTCAAAAATTATTTTAAATACGATATTTTAGTCTCATTTTCATGTAAAAAGGATTTTAAAATTTTATTTTTCTTTTAATAGAATAACTTATACAATTTCAAACTATTTTTAAAAAAATGGTATTCAATGTTTTTTCCATCTTTCATTATATGTTTTCAAATTATTTTTTAAAGAAATAGTTTTAAAAATGTTTTCAATATTTCATTATAATATTTCAAATAATTTTCAAAAAAATAGTTTTCATAACTTTTTCAATATTTATTTATCTGTTTTCTTGATTATTGTCAAATAAAATAGTTTTCCAAAGTTTTTATGTTCTAAAAATAATTTCACTAATAGGAAATCATATTTTCCATAATAAATGTTTTAAAAAGATATTAAAATTTTGTTTCCTATCTAAGAAGAAAACTGTTGGTTTTAATCATGACATTCTAGTGAAATGATCCAATTATTCCATTCATATTCTTTCTCTTCGTTGTTTATTTTTTAATGGAACTTTATTTATGAAATTCATTTCTATTTTACTAGTTACCATATTATGAACCATATTTCTGATCCACTATGGGAAGATAGGGAAACCCAGTCCACTATGGGAAGATGGTGAAACTCGAGCAACTATGGGAATATGGAGAGACTCGATAGCTTATATGGAAAGGTCTGTGACTAGGGATGGTGGTGTTTCCCATCCACTAGGTGTAGTCCCCATTAATTTCCTTGATAATTCTTCCAATGAGTCTTGATTTATAGGGAATGATATTATATGTTCATGTATATGAAACAAATATATGCCTAATTCATATAATTTTTTATCATATTTTATGATCTTGATTCCATTATGATTCATGTCATACAAACTAAAAATATTTATGCATTGTGTATCATATATTATCTTTGATATGAAGTGTATTATCTCTAATGTCATGATCGCATTCTTATACCCTTGTGGTGAAGTATATTTTGACATATCTCCTTGGTTTATGCTTCCTAAGAATCCGATTTAACCCCTATTTATGTTTCCTTTCATAGTATATGAATATTTTTATTATGTATGATGTGTTTAATAAGGGTTCTATTATTGAAAAACCTAGTGGGGAATAATTTTTCTCACTTATGTAACAATGTTTATGATTCCATGTTTCCATAGTCATAAGGCCAATATGGTCTTTAGGAATCTCTTTGTGTAATTCATTATGTATTCTAAAAAAGTGATGTAATGTTACTGTATGAAAATAGGGGTTCATTATAGTTTGTCCTACTATTGTTAAATTTTATTCATTTATTACTGTATTTCTTTTAACATCATCTAAAAACAAGGATCAATTTGCAGATTTACATACATAATGATATTATTATATTATATATAATGATGAAAAATATTTCATAAGAATGTAAAAAATACTTTCTTTTCCATATAAGGGATGGGCTAACATGTATTCTTATGAAATATGAAAATCGAATAGATATAAAGAGGTTGAATATTATAGAGCTCCATATGCTCATAATTATGGCCTGGTGTATGAAATCAAATAATTTATTCTCAAGAGAAATATTGTTATTATTTTTCTAAGAATCTATTTTATATTTGATTTATGAAGTCATCATAAAGGATTATCTTTTGACAAATTATATTTATTATCGCTTAGGGAATTTTTTTTCACTTTTAATTAGAATTGTAGGTCTACAGTGGTTGTAGTAGTAGTTCAAGCATAAAATTTTATAGGTTTTCATGGTGGATGATGAATTTTAAAGATGGAACTCATGATGTGGATTTGGATATCCATTCCTTGGATTCTCTAAAATCATGAAATATTCATCGAGTTATCTATTTGAGTTGTAAACACCATTTAATGAATGATTTGAGGCCCATGAATTAAAATTCATCCATCCACACATGCTTTCAATATCTTTTAGCAGTGGAACTTGGTTTTCCAAATTATATAATTATATATTTTTCTAGGGTAATTTTTAGTAGTATAGAAATTACTATGAGAGGATTAAGATAATGATTCTATGATATTATTCTTAGGAGTTATGTATACATTCTAATATTATTTTTGGATTTATAGTGGTATTTTTTCTAAAATATTATGAATTCATATGAACTATGTAATTCTTTATTTTCTTTTATTTTTCATTACATTCATCTCATAGAATTTTCTTGTTTTATTTTCTATTGTGAGTTTCACAAGAGTTTTCAGAATGTACAATGTAAGGTTGTGTGGCTGTGTTGTTTGGATATCTAGTCCACAAGACATATTACACATGATCTTATATCATTAAATAATTCATGTGCCATTTTTTAACACTTGATAATTAGATGTTGTCATGTTTGGAAGATACTACTTCTTGTTAAACATTATGTTATATAAAGGTAGATTGAAAAGGATTCTTGGACCGAGTTAGAGAAAATATATCGGTAAAGTGAAATAATGTTTTATCATAAAAATACTATGTTAGATTCATTAGAATTATTTCATGGATCATATTTTATAATGGTCCCAGATCCATATAAATTGTTATGATGAATTGATATGATTTTTTATGCATTAGCCTTCTGATCCATCATGTATTCTATGTTGTGACCTCATCCTAATGTAACATTTTCTTTTAGTATATCATGTAAATACCAATCGAGTACAAGTTAATGTCATTGGATTTTTAACAAGAATATTATTATCTACTTCATAAAAAACTAAGGATTTTTTCATTCTATTTGGATAAGACAATGATCTCATTTTAAGGGGTTTCACTAATTACTATTTCTTATTTAACAAATATGATATGAAATAAAATTCTTGTTTTGTGTTCTTCTAAAATAGTTGAGTTATCAGTTAATGACGTTGTAGGGTCATGAAAAATACGCAAAGGAGGATGAGGATCCCCTTTAATTCAAGAGATAATTCTACCCAATTTTTTTCAAGGAAATTAGGAAAAAATGTGGAGAAGTTGGCACAAGACAAACCGGTCTACAGACCGCCCCCATACAAACGGTGCACTGCTGGCTCCGCGAAGCACCCCCTCAGCGGACTGATGTCGTTCGTGAAACAGAGGCGGGATCCTCCGTGAGTGTGAGGCCGGCTGAAAACCAACCCAGTTCACCATCCCGGACCGCCCCAGCCGCAAACTGCATCAACCGGCCTGGACCGCATCCGCAGTCATTTGTGGAATGGAGGAGGAACCCTTCACGGCCGCGAAGCACTCCCCGAGTTTGGTTCGTGAAGGAGGTGCGTCCAATGCCCCGCGAGTTACGGATTGACCAAGTCATCCGTAAATTGGGTTTCCGGTCATGGGCCTCCGCAAAAGGTGATGCATGACCCCAATAGTTCCCTTTTCCTGCTCTCTATAAAATGAAGTCAAAGGGGAGAAGAAGGGTGATGGATCAGATTTGGGTGGAAGGATTTCGAAGGAATAAGCTTAGGATTTCGCAAACAACGAAGTTCCAGTTCGTGAACTAGAACAGGTATGAAGCTGGAAACGAATTAATAAGGAACCATAAATGCATAATAACGTGGTGAACCACGAACTTAAAATAACAAATAAAAGAAGACCGCGAACCATGGCCCCTCCGCAGATGCACTCTCCGTGGACCAGGGAGTTTATGCCCCTTTTCCGATCTGTCGCCCCACGTAGCACCTTCCTACGTGGGCGAAGCCCCAACCGACAAACCTCCCACCGGCGTCACCATCGGCCACCGCTACTCGCATTGACCCCTTCGAGTACCCTCCTGGTACGCGGGCCAAACCCGAAGCCACAAACCACCTTAGTTCGCGGGATTCCCATCAGTCCGCAGATCACCCTGGTTCACGGACGACCTCTCTAGCCGTGTAGCACTTCCCTACGCGAAGGGCGCCACTCCTCATACACTCATGTGGCCTGCCAAATCCTTCTGTGTTCCCATTCCCCGAGCCAGGTAAAATCCTTCCATCCGGCCTGATCTTTCACAACCCCTTCATCATCTCATTCATCGGCCCTAATCTGAGGCCTCCACTAGAGCCACCGGACCCGTATGATGTCACCTTCAGGCACATCAGTGTGCCATTCTATGTTCACATACCCACGATAGGTGAGGTTGAAGGGCTTTCCTTGGCCCTTGAGCAGGTTCCTGAGTCACTCCTGGGTCCAAATACCCATAGTAGTGCAGATTCTAAGCCCAGGAGTTCCCTTTCTGCCCCTCCACTTGTTAGGACTGGGGCACTTCTCTCCTCCCTGAGGAGTGGAAAACTACCCATCAGAGGGAAGCGACCATGCACTTCCATACTTCACCAGTGTCGAGGGCCAAGATGGGAAGTGGAAACAGGGGTTTTTATTACCCTTTCCCTCTGCCAATGGGCTTCGTCACCTTTGGGAATCCCTTCCGGAGTAATCCCCACACCATCTTCGCCGGATTCCAGTAACCCTATCCCTTTCGACATGGAGGGTTAATTGCTCTGCTGCGCGACTTCTACCTTCCTTGTACATCAGGGGAAAAGAGAGTCCCGCGGTACCGGTCTTCTCCTTTGTTCATCATCTTTCTCCCCTTTCCTCAGTCGGGAGAAAGGGAGAGGTTAGCCAAATCTATTTCATTATCTTGTTTCACACACCGAGTATGGCTCACATGGGCTTAGATATTTGTGATGGTAGTGGTACCCGCATGAAGACGACATTCCATACCATTCCGAACTACATGGAATTTGATCCTTTTCTCCTAGGAAGGGTGTGTAGGAAGCCTCCCTGAGGTTCAAGCCCTATACCCAGTTGATCTGACCATCTTCACGTCGGTTCACCGCGTCCACTCTGGGCAGCCTAGACCGTGATCCCCATACCATTCCGAACTACGTGGACTTTGATCCTTGTCTCCTAGGCAGGGTACGTAGGAAGCCTCCCTGACGTTCAATCCCAATACCCAGTTGATCTGACCATCTTCACGTCGGTTCACCGCGTCTACTCTGGGCAGCCTAGAGCGTAAGCCCCATACCATTCCGAACTACATAGACTTTGATCCTTGTCTCTTAGGCAGGGTACATAGGAAACCTCCCTGAGGTTCAAGCCCAATACCCAGTCGATCCGACCATCTTCAAGTCAGTTCATCCTTCATCCTACATGATGTTAAACTTTGTTCATGTCCCCTCTGGATGACAATAAACTCCAGAGTGCTTGTTTATGAGGATTTAATACCAATGTCATCTCAATGAGTCTAGATTCCTCAGAGTCATTAATCTAATGAGGGATGGTAAACCTCGGGCACGAATGATTTGAATCCCTGCATTCAGCTGACCATTTCCCATCATGAGTAATCTGTGGTTACTATGCTTGGGTATAAACCAAATATTCATGAACATATGAATACGTCTTAAATCTATAAGAGAGTCCCAGAACATGTAATAATTCCCCCTAAAAGGGTACGATGAGCCCGACTTCCCATCCTCTCGACCAATCTGAGTTATTAAGCATCACTGGTCAAACTAACCAGTGAACGCCTGCCTTTGGAAAGCAGGTCCATGTATCAATGGATATGGAACTGTTGGGCATTTCGAGACAAATACTGATACACCTGACCTGAGCGACTGAGTGGAACTCAGCCTTCTGTAAGGTCGACAGTCGGGTGCATTGGTCCACTCCATCTGATTTTGTCGCGAAACAAAAAATGGTGAACCCTACGTGAATCTTTAACCAAGCATGACGATCTTAACCTAATCCCAGTCTGCGCCCCCTTATACTTATAAGGAGGGCCAAGCAAGGTCATTAATTATGAATGGGGTCATGAGATGCTGCTTTGACGGGTTTTCTATTTGTATTTGTTAAAAAATATTACAGATACCTTCAGAACTCCCTTCGATCCAATGGCATCACACAGGAACTCACAGGCGCACGCTTCCTATAACACAATGACTGGACATCCTCTTTAACGAAGGACCATGTTACCCACCCAGCGTCTTCAACGCTGGGTCTCGGATGCACTGATTCGAGAGTAACACTCGAATGGTACTCTCCCAATGGTGGAGGCGGCCATGCATACCATCCAATCCGTTAGTACTCGCCGGTCGCCTACCTAGAGGCGGCCAAAAAAGCAGATCCAGACAGCCCCTATTTCCATCTCAAACCATTTCAGGAGTTTGTCCCTAGAACAATACAATGCATACATCCCTTATCTTAGATCGGCGGATGAGGTCCACGCTGAGGACTTCATCCCCGCTGAACGGGGGTTCCGCTCCAAGGCCCCCACCAGAAAACGTCATCGCGGTCATGTAGCAACTCAACGTCCTCACGTCAGGGAGGATGTTTCCCTGAGGATCCAGGCCCACGCTCCCCGAGCTCCGGCCCCTCGAACTTCCCGATGAGGGCGGCAGACGTACAACCTGGGACCGGTTATCCCCATTGTCCCTGAAGAGGATTTTCGCTGCCCAGTCACGGAGACATGTGGCGAGCAGGCACATACACCTATTCCCTCCTCTAAAGTCCTCCATCCAGACATGGCGGCATCATACGAGTAGGCGTGTATCCCCGCCGAGCTCCATCAAGCTCGTCGCTTACACAGGACAGAACCTACTCAGTAGGCACCTCTCCCTGCCCAGGGTCGTGAAGCCCACCAACCAGACATGGTGGTGACCCAGTGCCTCCAGGACCAGCTCTTGGCAGATTCTCCTGACGCCTACCATCCCGATGTGGTGGCAATCAGCAAAGACCTCCATCCAGATGTGGCAGCAATTAATAGGCGGGCATGTCTCCCTGCCAACAAAGGCCACCGACTCGATGCAGTGGGAAACCAACATATGTAGGGCCATCTCCCTACGGATGCAAGTAAAGTCTTCCACCCTGATGTGCCTTCAAATGGAGAGATAAACTGGTATATCCCGGCATAGGGGCAGATTCGTTCACCTGCCCTGAAAAAAGATAACGTTCAGTACCCACTGACAACCGAAGGATAGGAGCAGGATATTCCTCCTCCGATATAGGAATGGGCCTTCATATCAATTCCATCCAAATATGTCTCTCTACATATCCTGGAAATGATGGAGGAGCAGGTATCGATCCCAGATCATATCTTGCAGACTTGCTAGAATGTAATTGTATCAGCAGAAAAAGTAAGGACTCAGGCCCCTGATCTCGTCTCCCTAATTGGGGAGACTCATCTAAGAGACGAGATAGCCATATCGCAGCAGATCTGCAACCCTCCTTCCGCCCAAGAGGGTCTTCGGCCATATTCTGTGATACAGGGGAAACTGGATCGAGCAGCTTCACTCGTTCCAACTGGGGGACACCCGTCCATCACGGTAGATGCTCTAGAGTAGTCATATATCCCTACTAAAATTCAAGATGTTCGTCGGCGTATCCCGGAATCATCACGGGACCCAATTAGACAGGGACCCAAAGTTGAAGGCTATTATCAACAGTAGGCGGTCCCTGTTGCCCATAAGAGAGCGCCCCGAACATGCCAAAGGAAGCTGGAAAATAAAGAGCAGGTTCATGACCCTGCTCTGCTGGAAGCTGGGGTTCCCAATGCAACTAAGCACATATCAATGACTCAGAACCATGCCCGCCCATTATCATATTATGGGAGTGGAAATAGCGTTTGTGAAGGTCCTCCCTACAATGTCACTACCACCAGCTCTGAAGGTCCTCCCCAGATCATCCATGGGGGCCTCCCCCACTGGCATATAACGATCGATCACGAGAGCTCCTCTTTTGATATGAGCCACGGTAGCTTTCTGTGTGACCAGAAGATCGAGCAATAAGAAGGCCCTCCACTTGTTACGGTCCACCCTGAAGGTCCTCCCCGGGGTATACACTGCAAGAAATCTCCATGCAGTGGGACCACAGATTATGGTAGTAGTCCTCGCTATCATGGTCACAACTGTGGAGGCCCTCCCTGTAGTGACGTCTCATCATGACAAGAAGGACCTCCCCTTGTCGTGTCCTACCCTGGAGGTCCTCCCCAGGGGTTACACTGCAATAAAACTCCGTGCAGCCAGGCATCAGATCACGGTGGTAGTCCTCGCCACCCTGATAATGGAGTTCATCCCCGTAGAAATTCCAAGCAACGAGAAGGCCCTCCCCTCATTGAGGTACATTCTAAAGGCCCTCCCCAGGGTGTACCCCACAGATATTCTCCATGCGGCAGCTATAATGGTAGTCCTCGCCATTACAGCAGCTGTGATGGTATTCCTCGCCACCACGGCCTCCATTGCGAAGGTCCTCCCCGCAATGGCCACAAGTAACAAAAGGTCCTCCCTTTGTCGCAGTGTATCTTGAAGGTCCTCCCCTGGATGCACATCGAATGTCAAACCATGATGTTCATCCTCATCATGATGGCAGTTTTTGCGAAGGCCCTCCCCGTTACAACACTACGCAGCCAGAAGGTCCTCCCCTTGTTGCGACATGCCTTAGAGGTCCTCCCTATGGTACGCACTACAAAAGTCCTCTATGCAGTGAGGCGTCAAGAATTAATGGTAGTCCTCGCCATTGTGGCCGCCATTGCGAAGGTCCTCCCCGCAATGATGTATCAGATCGACAGGAAGGTCCTTCCCCTGCCGAATCAAGCACAGAAAAGCCCTCATATGCTGAGGCACTTAGAAGTACGGGATCAAGCGTGTCAGATTCCGAGATAGTCCCCAACGACACCCTTCTTTAGTCAGGAGATGGTTTGGGGTCGCTTTCATCTTCTGAACCACCTCGGAATTGCCCACATGATAATCTGATACCTACCGGCCCCGCTGCCTCTAACCACATTATCCGTGAGTGCCTCAGTTGTCCTGATCAGGTAGAAGAATCAATAGCAGAGGAGTACGCCGACATGTTGTACCTTAGGAAACGACTGGCCAGAGATGATATACCAGTTATGTTTTGGCCCACGGCCACCTCTCAATTCGACATACCCAGAAAGTTGTCATAAGAATGCATGCACGACATCCGCTCCAACATATGGATGACCCTCTACCAGTTTAAATCAAGCTTACTACCCTACAACGGGTATGTAAACCATATCAAGATGATAGGATACCTCTTGTGTTACATCGACCTAGAAGCTCTTCCTTCGGTACGGCAACATCGACTTGAGAGGCGTAAAGGAAACCATGAGGTAGCCTCCCTCCGTGCACTGCACCAACTGCGATGCCTCATTTGTGACGATCCAAAGGGAGTCCATATCAGGGGATGGGGGGAACATTGAGTGCTTCATTTCACTCCGCTCCCCACCCAAAAGAACCCATTCGGCGTAGTATCTTGTAACGTCATCACGTTAAGACAACAATCGAGTGGATCCCCTATTGAGGAGAAGCGACACACCCAACTGAGACAAGCCTTGAGTAAGTCCCGGAAACATTAGGCCTGATGGGAACAAGCCATTCAAGAACTCCTGAATCAAGACACCGAGAGCATACAACTGGCCGCTCGCCTAAGAGAGGTCAATCATCGGTCATTGCCTACTTCCCCAGAAGGGATCGATTCACAGGTGAACTCGACATCAAATCCAGTTCACCCTCGAATGGGGGCATGTGAGATCAGGCAGGTAGCGATAGTAGCAGCCACTGCCGCAATCTAGGGTAAACCTCAGCCTGCAGGGCTAGAGGCATTTTTAACTACAAATACCCCTGTAAGACCAATAAAAACAGGAAGAGACTCAAGGTACAAGGAACGAAACCAGCTCCAGCCCTCAGGGATGGGGGCATTATTACCCCCTCAACAACAACCTCCCCCACAAGAGTCAGTATTATCTCATCTGGGGAGGACGGTTAGAAGAGGCTGTTCCTACCATATTCGGTCCTTTGAATCATCATCCCCTCCAAGAGGAAGGCGTACCATCAGGTTGCATCAAAGAACTCTCTGCGTCACCCTTTTTCAAGGGGTCCAAAGGCAATCCCGGGACATGAAAGGGAAGACCAGTAAAAGGCACGGGAGATCCTATTCCTATATGGAGGATGAAATTTTATCCACCCTGCGATATGCATCCATCAACATCATAGAGGTTAACCCCATGGGTAACACCGAAGATGATGCAAATCCGGATGGGTCGGGAGACAATGCTTCTGCTCAGGATGTGATTCACGACGAACCACCAGGTGTGCACACCCGGAACTAGATGGCCACCCTAAACATGGCTACCCCTTCAGCTAACTTTCCTCTTCTCAACCTGTGTGCTTCCAACAAAGATAAGAACAAAGGACCGGTTACCCTTAACCCCCCTCCTTCTCTCAATAAAAACAATCCACTTACACTCGAAGAGAGGTTCGCTCGACAGGAAGAGGAAATGAAAGAATTGAGACGGCTTAACACCGAGCTGCTTCAAGGGAACCACCTTATTGAAAGTGCATCCCAAGAAGATCCACACCTTTCACTCCCAGCAAGTGTACCTCAAAGGCCAAGGTTTTCCCCGGCAAACGAAGCACGTTCAGGTCTCACGTCCAATGAGGCACCCGGCCCGTCCAACTACTTGAATGTGGATCCGGAGGAACACCAAGACTTCCCTCCACTGAGGAAGAAACCGGAGCGAGTACGTCTAAACCCTCCAAAGGTGTCACAAACGGCACATGCACCCTTGGTGCCGGATGGGCCAGATCCTCAAACAATGCCTCGGGCTACACCTACCCAAGACCGGTCTCAACAGGATGTAAACTAGGGTATCGCTAACACCATCGAGGCACTAACAGCTCGATTGGAAGCGATGGAAGGTCGACGCGCTCTGATACATCCAGAGTGGAAGCCCTACCCAGATTGGGTGAGCAACACACCACCTCCACCAAATTTTGGGAGCCCTGTATTCCCTATTTTCAATGGATCAGGCGATCCGGAACAGCATTTGATGCACTACACGTCTTATTGCGACCCTATGATGGGAACTCCAGAACAGCAAGAATCAGTGTAACTCAGATGTTTCGTACGGACCTTGCAAGGATCTGCCTTTTTCTGGTATATGAGTCTTCCAGCCCAGTCAATAAAGAGTTGGGAGGACCTTCGATAGCAGTTCCTGTTCCACTTCATCTCAACATTTCCTAAAACAACGGTCAGCAACCTCATGAACTGCAAGCATAGGGAGAATGAGAGGGTCTCAGACTTCGTCTCCAGATGGAAAGGTCTTACCTACTCCCTGAATATTCCAATACCTCAGGATTAGTTTCTTTCCATATGTATTGATAATATTTGGGATGAGTTGCGAACACCACTCATACCAGTTGAATGCACCACTAGCTTCCACCATCACTCGACCATAACCCAGAGAATTGAGGACTCCCTACAGCGGACTAATTCGAAGTCCCGAATATCTATACAGGCTCCTGCAAAAAGAGAATCTAGAGCTGAAGCGTCCGCTGTCACGCTCATGCCATCCCTTGTGTCTTCTCCACCGCCAAGGCCCCTGCCAAATCGTCAAGCCCCCCCTACATATCAGTGGTCACCTCCGCCTAAGAAGGAAGATCAGAGAGGATCAAGGCAGGACCATTTTAAGGAACAAAGACACAAAGTATACTCATTCTGAGAGGACCAAGTCCACGGCTACTTCATTTCGGCCATGAACTACAACTTGCTCCGCCTCCCGGAGCCAAGGAAACCCGAAGAAATCGGCCGCGATGACAGGCCAGATTATTGTCCCTACCATCGAATGATGCGGCACAATATTCGGGAATAGTTCGTCTTTAAAGACATCCTACAAAGGATGGTAGACTCTAGGTAGGTCGATCTAGGACCACCCACACTACTACAAATAAGGCCTTTATCAGCACTAAAAATGACCTTTATCAGCATTTTTCTAGCGCTGATAAAGCCAGCGTAGATAAAGGGGGGTCCCCTTTATCAGCGCTCTGAAAATCACTGATATAGGACCCCTTTATCAGCGCTGATAAAACGGGTCCTATGTCAGCACTTCCTTTATCAGCGCTTTCGTTTTAGCGCTGATAAAAGTTAAAAAAAATTAAAAAAAATTAAAAAAATTAAAAAAAATTAAAAAAAATTAAAAAATACTGCCAATCGGGGGGGCTTTTATAGTGCTTGAACCCCCCCCCCCCCCCTTTACAGCGCTTTTCGACCCCTATACAACACCCCACGCACCCCCCTCCACCCTTTAACAGCGCTTTCTCCAATATTCCCCATACGCGCGCACCCCTGCCTCCACCAGGATTTGAACTCGAGACCTCCCCCCTACGCGCCTAAGCCCTTACCACTACTCTATTTTGATTTGCTTTCCAATTCATGATATCTCTATATATATATATATTTATATATTTAGTTAAATTTATTCGTATAGTAATATATATTTATATTAATATATATATATAGTTATATTATAATATATATATATAGTTATATTATAATATATATATATATAGTTATATTATAATATATATAGTAATATTAATATATATATATATATAGTGGTATTAATATATATCTATATATATATATAGTTATATTTATTCGTATAGTAATATATATTTATATTAATATATATATATAGTTATATTAACAAATATATAGTTATATTAACATATATATAGTTATATTAACATATATATAGTTATAAGAGTATATATTTATATAGTTATATTAATATATATATAGTGATATTAATATATATATTTATGGTGATATTAATATATATATATTTATAGTAATACTAATATATATTTATGTAGTTATATTAATATATATATAGTTATTAGATTAATATATATATATAGTTAGATTAATATATATATATAGTTAGATTAATATATATCTATAGTTAGATTAATATATAGGTATATAAATATTCATATATTGTTATTTTAAATAAAATGGATATTACTTATTATTTAGATAAGGCTAATATATTTTATATGTAAATATGTTTAATTATTTATTTAAAAAATTTAATTTTTAGGTGCGAATATATAAAAAATATGTACATATAGTTATATATTTTATTATAAATAGCAGTTCATTATAAAAAAGGATGAAATTTCAAAGACATAATATCAATATGAATGTAATACCTTGGAATAAATTCAGTCCCCTCCAAGAAAAGCCAATAATACCCCCTTAAATGAGTTTGAAAATCCACAAAATGTTAAAAAATCTGGGTACCCTGACAAAAAACTAGGTTTTGGAGGCCTTCTGGTCCTCCTTTGGCCTCGAAAAACGCTTGATCGGGGTCACCCCGGGTCACAGCGATGTAGAGCTCGTCGCAGGCTTAGATTTGATATGTGGTAGAGCTCAAACGGACACCCGGATCAAAGGTTATGGCCGTTTGAAGTTTGAGTTGCGTTTTCAACATATTTTGGATCTTTTTTTGATTTTTTTAATTTTTTTAGTCCTCAAATTGTTATTAAATGACTATTACTCCATAATGATTATCAAAATATTAATTAAAAATATTTTTTTTAATTTTTTAAGTAGTCATTTTCACTAAATATCTTATATATTAATTATAATAAGTGTAAATGTACATTTATACTTATCTAAAATATATTTAAAAATTACATATTATATTTATATAACAATATAACTATATTAATATATTAATATATTAATATATTTTTTAATTTTTTTTTTCAAGCCGACCCTTTATCAGCGCTAAAAAAAGCGCTGATAAAGGCCCCCCTTTATCAACGCTACTAAACAAGCGCTGATAAAGGGGGTCCCTTTATCAGCGCTAAAAAAAGCGTTGATAAAGGGGTGCCTTTATCAGCACTTTTTTAGCGCTGATAAATGCACCCTTTATGAGCGCTTTTTTGAGCACTGATAAAGGGACCCCCCTTTATCAGCACTTTTTCGTTAGCGCTGATAAAGGGGAGGGGTGGCAGGAAGTCACTAGAAAGAAGGGGCAGAAATTCGATGACTGGATGACACGAAAGACCATCAATCGAGGTCAGGGCATACTCCGAGCCCAACAACAATAGCCAATGTTGCCACCAACACCCCTAATACTGCACAGCCGGCAACGTCACCCTCACAGCCCTCCACGATCCAGTCCTCCAGGCGTGATCGAAAAGGGAGGAGACGAACGCGAGAAGAGTGGTCTGCAATGAGGCCGAAGTTAGCCCCGACACTATCATATTTTATGCCCTCAAATTTAGAACCACGGGCACCGACCCACCAAACGGAACCAGCAGGGACAAACAACCAGGTTGACCTGTCAGAGGATGAAGAGCCAATCTTTGGTTCTATCAATGTCATCCATTTTATGGAATCATTCCCTGATGAAGGGTATGGTTATGAACCCGAGTTCCCTACACAAGGAACCGGGAGGAGGAATCATAGAGGTAGGGGATACTAGGGGAGGCGCAGTCGTGGCCGAAACCAACCCTATGGTTCGACCCCGACCTGAACCGTTAATATCGCGGAAACCTGTGGGAGAGACCTCCAACGGACTCAGTAGGAGAAAGAATATCCCTCCACCTCCACAAGCAGCCACTCTAGCCCTGTCATTCTGCAGTACCCATCAGAAGAGGAACAAGTGTCTAGTCTCCTAGTGCGCACAAACAGATTGGCCAGGACAGGTCCCCAGAACATGGGGACGCCTTCGACATCCGACCCCATGGCTGGTCCCTCCCCGTCAAATGGTCCATCTCCCAAAGCACCTGCTAAGACTCTCCTGCCGACGGAGAAGCGTCGGCCGCTGGAGTAGAAATAAGATATCCTCAAGAAGCTAGCATCAGTACCAGCAAAGTTGTCATTCCTAGATGCCCGGAGTTTGTCGGTAGACCTTAGGGAGGCACTTATAGAATCCTTGCTCAGCACCTAGGAGTTTTAGGCCAAGGTAGCCACCGCTGAGATTTATCAGACGGAGACTGGCCCAGATGAATGAAATGTGGTGATATCCTTCACCGATCAGGATGAAGATGCCATCATGCAAGGACACATCAAACTACTATATGTGTCTGTTACATTAAATTATGTCGAGATCCGGAAATTCTTCATTGACAACGGCGCTGGAGTTAATCTCCTTCCTTTACAAATGCTCCGTAAGTTGGGCTACAACGAGGATGATCTAATACCCTCAGCCACAACTCTGTTGGGTTACGACAAGAGTAAGCAGAAGGCAATGGGAAAAATCAAGTTAAAGACCCATTTCGGTGACCTTGTGTCCTACTCGGAATTTCTGGTGGTCCAGCAGAACACAACATTCAATGCCCTCGTAGGAAGTTCGTGGCTCCAAAAGCACATGGAAATTCCTTCATCCTACCACCAGTGTATTAAGTATTGCATCAATGAACAAAGTGGGACATTGCATGCTGACTAGGCCCCTTTCGAGCTCTCTGAGTCACACTACATTGACGCCGGGTTTTATGAGCAAAAGAAGAAGAATGCTTTGATCGATGGGATCGACTGGATCCCCGATCCAAATGGTCTGGGAATGGTTCATGATAACCCCCTCAAGCAGCTTGGTGAGGACTACGTACTGCCCATTAACCATATCGAAGGTAGGGAATCAAGTCCAGACATGTACTCAGATTTCCGCATGACTTCATCCATGACGCCGGAACATGACAGTGTAGAGATGACTGCTAACCCTTGATCTGAGGTCAAATACTTGAGCGGGGAATCCCACGATGCCTCGCCTCTAGAATCCCAAGATCCCATGTCAAGAGCTCTCCCCTCGTCAGATCAAGAAGGGGATGATTTGGGAGAAGAAGAGGAGGATGATCTCAGGGACACACCTCCCGCATTTGAGGAAGGTATTTCCACCACTGTGGACGAGCTCAGGGAAATAAACCTGGGTACCGAGGAAGACCTGAGGCCCACTCTCATTAGTGTGGCCAGGTATCTCGAAGAGCACAAGGTATATACTTTTTCCTGAGGAAACATCGATATTTCTTTGCCTATAATTATACATAAATGTCGGTACTCGACCCCGAAGGGGCGACAAACCACTTAGGTCTGCCAGAAGACCACCGGGGTTATAAAAAGGCCGCTAGAAGGACACATCCCTCACATGCTGCCAAAATATAGGCTGAAGTCGATAAAATCATTAAAGAAGGATTCATTCGGGAGGTCCAATATCCCATATGGCTAGAAAAAATCGTTCCTGTCAAGAAAAATAACGGACAAATCCATTTTTGCATTGATTTTAGAGATCTCAATTGGCACTGCCCGAAAGATGATTTCCCGGTACCGATCAATGAGTTATTAATCGATGCGAAGGCTGGTTACAAGGCTTTATCCTTCATGGACGGCTATTCTGGGCATAATCAAATTAGGATGGCCTAAGAAGACGAATAAGACACTGCCTTCAGAGCCCTCAAGGAGTATTCTATTACAGGGTCATGCCCTTTGGTCTGAATAACGTTGGCACCACATATCAGTGTGCCATGCATCGTATCTTTAAGCCATTCCTGGGGAGATTCGTTGAATGCTACGTGGATGAGTTCGTGTTCAAGTCCAGATAGCGCTCGGATCACCTGTCAGACCTAGATACCATCTTCAACAAACTCCGACAGCATAGCCTGAAGATGAACCCCTTGAAATGCGCCTTCGAGGTTACCTCAAGGAAATTCCTTGGCTTCGTCGTACGCCATCGGGGCATCAAATTCGACCCTGAAAAGACAAAGGCTATCCTTGGACTACCACCTCCCCACAATCTCACTGATTTGAGAAGATTCCAAGGAAACCTGGCCTATATTATGCGATTCATAGCCAACCTGGCAGGCAAATGTTTTCCCTTTACCAGGCTATTGAAGAAGAGAGTCACGTACCAATGGACGGATGACTGCCAAGAGGCGTTCGACAACCTAAAGAAGTACCTCTTAATCCCACCGGTTCTCATGCCCCCGGTTGAAGGAAGACCTCTCATCTTATATGTAACGGCCTTAGAACGGTCAATGGGATCCTTCCTCACACAAAGGAATGATGTCGGCAACGAAAACAGTCTCTACTACCTCAGGTGAACCATGATCGACACTGAGACTCGATACTCAAACATCGAGAAGAGTTGTTTGGCCCTGGTCTTCACAGTTCAAAAACTGCGACATTATCTGCAACACCATGAAGTCCATTTGGTCTCACGGATTAACCCGCTCAAATACATCCTTAGCCGCCCAATGCTGACAGGGCGCCTATCCCGATGGGCAGTCATCCTTCAACAGTTTGACATCCGATTTGTTCCTCAGAAAGCCATCAAGGGCCAGGCATTAGCATATTTTCTGGCAGAGCACCCTTCGACAGGGACCACCACACTGGACGTCGAGCTACCCAATGAAGACATCTTCTCAGTTCAAGATGAGTTCCCAGCATGGGAAATGTACTTCAACGGCGCATCCTGAAGCCCAACTCGGAAGAGGATGGAGGATCCCAAATTTAACAAGGTGGGTTTGGGGATAATACTCATGTCCCCAGAAAAGGAATTCTTTCCATATTCCTTCCTCCTGTCAGAAGTATGTACGAACAACGAAGTGGAGTATCAAGCCGTCATTGCAGGCCTGGAGCTGGCACTCCTGGCACAAGTACAGCACCTTAAGGTAAAAGGTGACTCGAAACTGGTCATCAAGCAAGTCAATGGGGACTATGCTATTAAAAAAGAGGAGCTAATTCCCCAATTTGATCATGTCTGAGGGTTAATGGTGGAATTCTCCATAGAACCAACATTAACCTACATTCCTCAGTCTCAGAATGCTTAGGTTGATGCATTAGAAAATGCGGCCAAGACCCTGGCTGACCCAGACCAGGATTAAACAATTATCAGTATTGCTCACCGTCGAATGGTTTTTCTGTTTTTTCAAGTTAAAACGGAAGAAATCAGCGAAGTCAGTCCTTTCCCTGAACCATATGCTCATGCCACCGGCTGGATGACCCCTATTGCGAACTACCTTCAATAGGGAGAACTTCAATCAGATAGGGTTGAACGAGAGAAAATACGGAGAAGGGAAATCAACTTTGTCTTATATAGCGGCCCAAGACAGAAAGAGGTCCTCTACAAACGAGGCCTCGATGGAGTTCTCCTCAGATGTATTGATGGATAAGAAACTGATGTCGTCATGACTGAAGTGAATTCCAGAGTATGCGGAGCACATCAGCTAGGGTCCAAGATTTCCCATCAGGTTCGAAGGCTTGGGTACTATTGGCCCACAGTGGCACGAGATTTCGAGTACTTCACCGCGAAATTCCACTCATGCCAAATTCATGCCAACTTCATACACCAACCCCTGAAGTTACTTCATCAGGCCAAGTACTCATGGCCATTTTCCATCTGGGGGATGGATGTCGTGGGACCATATCCTCCTGCCATGGCCAAATAGCTAAAGTATATCCTAACGGTAACCGACTTCTTCTCTAAATGGGTGGAAGCTATACCCCTTAAGGAATTTAGGGCAAGGAACATTTTCAGTTTCGTGAAGGCCAATATCATCACCAGATTTGGTGTCCCTCATACCATACTGACGGACAACGACACCAATTTCTGCTCTACTGAATTGGAGAAACTATACCAAGAATATGGTATCAAGGCTAATCACTCATCCCGCTACCATGCAGCGGCCAATGGACAGATAGAATCTTTCAACAAGACCCTGTCCAAAATTCTCCAAAAAATGGTGGAAAAAGACAAGAAATCATGGCCTGATGAACTCCTTCATGCATTGTGGGCTTATCGAACCAAAATCTGCACTGTTACTCGGGCTACTCTGTACTCATTGGTATACGGAACAGAAGTGGTCCTTCCCATTGAGCTCCAATTGCCCTAGCTCCTTGTCACCATTTGTGATCAATTATCTGATGATGAGCAATTCGAGAAAAGGCTAGGTGAATTGTAGCGGCTGGATGAGAAGTGGTTGCACTCTTTTCACCATCTGTAAGTGTATCAGAACCGGATTGCACGATCCTTCAATAAAAAGGTCCGCTTACGGTCTTTCCTGGAAGGAGAATTGGTGTTGGTCCTCCGGAGCCAAATGATACCCGGAAAGAATCCTCCAAATCAGGAGCCCAGATGGGAGGGACCATATTTTATAAACAAGGTCTACTCCAATGGGGTATATGCCCTGATCTCTATGGATGGGCAGTTCACTACTGCCCCTAAAAATGCGATATTCCTGAAGAAATATTTCGCATAAAAATCAAAAGCGGTCATCGTTCGAGCTGCATGACGTTAAACTGCCAAGCACCAACGATCCAAACTCTATGACCCTAAACTAAGAGTATCACGTCCTTACCACACGATGTTAAATTGCATGGATTTCAGAGAACTATGTGAGGCTTGATTCGTGCCCTCTCAGGATACATAGTGACGCCAAGACCCCCTGTCCTAGCCCATCCACTCCTAAGGAATGAAATTAAAAATGTCCACTTTCCCCCGTGTACGGACCATACCTGTACAGGGTGTAATTATTCTGGAGAACTACGTACGTCTTGATTCCTGCCCTCGTAGGATACATAGTGACGCCAAGGTCTCCCATCCTGGCCCAGCCATTTCAAAAAAATGCCCTTTTCCCCTCGTGTATGGGCCAAACCTGCACGGGGTGTATACTTCGTGCTCACCGCATGACGTTAAACTGCATGGATTCCAAAGAACTATATAAGGCTTGATTTCTGCCTTCGCGGGATACGTAGTGATGCCAGGATCCTCCATCCTAGCCCAACCGGCCACAAATGAAAAGTTAAAAAAATTCCCTTCCCCTCGTCTACGGGCCAGACCTGCACGGGGTGTACTATTTCGGAGAACTATGTATGGATTGATTCCTGCCCTCACAGGATAAGTAGTGACTCCAGGGTCTCCCATCCTGGCCCAGCCATTTCAAAAAAAATGCCATTTTGCCCTCGTGTATGGGCCAAAACTTCATGAGGTGTATACTTCATCCTCACCGCATGACGTTAAACTACATGGATTCTGGAGAACTACATAAGGATTAATTCCTTCCTTCGCGGGATACGTAGTGACACTAGGATCCTCCATCCTGTCCCAACCACCCACAAATGAAAAGTTAAAAAATGTCCTTCCCCCCGTGTATGGGCCAGACCTGCATGGGGTGTATTATTTCAAATAACTATGTATGGCTTGATTCCTGCCTTCGCAGGATATGTAGCGACTCCAGGATCCTATATCCTGGCCCATCCACCCCCGAGTAAGATCTAAAAGTGCCCTATTCCCCGTGTATGGACCAGCCTTGCGCAGGGTGTATTCCTCATCCTTATCGCACGACATTAAACTGCACGGATAAGAATAAAAAACACAACAAAATCCCTTTCCCCCATGTACGGACCAGCCCTGCACGGGGTGTATTCTTCGTCCTCACCGCATGACATTAAAACTGCATGGGATTCGTCCTCACCGTATGAAATTAAACTGCACGGACTTCATCGCGGCCCACCCAAGATATATGGTGAAACTAGATGGAAATACTCCATGCACATTTTGATGCATTCTCTCCATACATCAGACTCCACAACCCGGATAATTGCGGATCTTTATAACCATTCATGGCCATCGGAAGTGGAAAGTCATCGACTCGGGGACACCTTTGAATGACTATTCCTACCATGCCCTCAGCGGATCTGAATATTGATAGCCCCTGGCTCGTCTACCGAAGGCAAGATTTCCTCGGGCGGTACTCTTCCTAGTTTCATATGCTTACCGGCATCAGAGCCCCCGTATCATGTCTCCAAATCCAAAATTTATGGGACAGTGGTTTACAAGTTCGTTCCCTCTTCACATCCAAGCGTTGTCAGGGTGTCCCTACCCGGTTAGCCTATGTATCCGCCCGTGGCTCACCTAGAGACCTACATCCATGAACATCAATCCAGTGCTAGGATACTTTGGCTCAACGGACGATTGTGGCGAAGATGTTTCTTGTATACCCGGACACTATTATCCCCCATATGCTGAAATATGAACAGTGAATGTTCCCGGATTTTCATAATCATTCATGGACATCGGAAGTGGAAAGTAATCGACATGGGGACACCTTTTCATGACTATACATACCTTGCCCTCAGCGGCTCTGCATATTGATAGCCCCTGGCCCGTCTACCAAAGGCAAGATTTCCTTGAGTGATACTCTTCCTATCTCCGTACGCCTACTGGCCCTAGAGCCCCCATACCCTACCTCCTGATCTGGGAAACCTTAAATTTATAGTTTACAACCTTCGTCCCCCACCCTGTTCAGAGTATATCAGAGCATGTTAACTCAGTTGTCCTTCGAGTGACTATAGCAATAGCCACCCAATGGTCCGAGCTCTATGACCGCTAAACTAGGAGTACTTCGTCTTTACCGCACAATGTTAAACTGTATAGAGGAAAGGTACCCCACCACACACAAGATAAATCGGCGCAAGGAGTTCTTTAAGCTTTAACAGCAACCAGGGATGGATATCCCCGACATGTCCAGATGCTTTCTTACTAGATGATAGACTTCGTGGCCCAGATAATTGTGGATCTTCGTAACCATTCATGGCCATCGGAAGTGGAAAGATATCGACCTGGGGACACCTTTTAATAACTATTCATACCATTCCCTCATTGGCTCTGCATATTGATAGCCCTTGGCTCGTCTACCAAAGGCAAGATTTCCTCGGGCGATACTATTCCTAGCCCCGTATGCTTATCGGCCTCAGATCCCCCATATCATCTCTTCTGATCCAAGAATCCCCGGAACCACGATTTACACCATCAGCCCCTCTCCACATCTTGGGCATGCTGAGATATTCAATCCCAGTTACAGTCTAATCAACAACAGCCTTTGCAACTACGTCCTTACCGCATGATGTTAAATTTCACGGAAACTGTCCTTACCGCATGACGTTGAACTGCACGGATTTAATTATTAAAAAAAATGTTCCCAGTCCTCGCCACATGATGTTAAACTGCACGAAATATAAAATGTCCCTATCCTCGCTGCATGACGTTAAACTGCACGGTCAAACCCATCACGGGTTTAGAAACAAATGGAGGATTTTCTCCGTCCCTCAGTGCACGGGCTAGACCTGCGTAAACCACCGCCTCACACCAGCGTGAGAATGGGATGACTTCACCCATTCTCAAGAAGTTTAGCCCGGATGTTTCTCCCGTATCCAGAAACCCTCTCCTCATAAACCATACTCTATACTCAGAAAAATCCAAATCCTTATGAGCCACCCCTGGTGGTCCCGGATCTCAACTTCCCTGAAGTTGCTTGGCTATTGGGAGAATACAATCATTGACCTAGGGACACCTTTTTATGAATATGCATACCATGCCCTCAGTGGCTCTACATATTGATCACCCCTGTCATGTCTACCAAAGATAAGATTTCCTTAGGCAATGTTTCTCTCCGTAAGCCTCTGAGCCCCCATGTCTATCCTGGGATTCGGAAACCCTCTGAGTTAAAGTTTACTGACCTATTCCACAACCCTTCCTGAATATGGTGGAGCGTCTCTGGCGAGATTACCGAGAACTAGGAGAGGTCGTTCCATTTTAAATGATGTCCCAGCTACATGACTTTAAACTGTGCCAAGCCTCAACTATCCCTTATGCTAACTAAATGTGTAGGAAAGTGGTCTCTTGAGTCCACACTCCTGATTGGTACAGATGTTCTCAAACCCTTTCAGATGTCACACACCCTGTCTAAGTCGCCCCTGGTGATTTTCATAATTCTCCAAGCCACCCATAGTGGTTTCCATAATCCGGACTTCCATAAAGTGATGAGGCCATCAGAAGTAGATATTCATTGACTTAAGGAAACCTTTGTACGACTATGAATACCATGACCTCAGCGGCTCTACATGTTGATCACCCCCAGCCCGTCTATCGAAGGCAAGATTTCTTTGGGTGATGCTTTTCCTACCTCTGTATGCTGATGCGGCTCCCCATACCTTGAGACATGCCCTACATGTCGTTTAAATCCAAACATGTTCCCCACACGTGCGTATAATGGGAATTGAGATATCTCTTATTCAACCAAACCTTACTAGGGCCCTCGCCCCACCATATCTGGTCAATGTTGTTCGACCTAAAACATCGGTAATAATGGTCTTGTGGGAGGGACATTAAACCCTTTAAAATAAGAGGCACAAAGCCTATTAGGCCGAAAACCAGAAAAAGGAGACCTAAGAAAATGTCGGGCCATACCCATTGGGTCCACACTAAATGGTCCCAGGAAAAATTGGGGCATTAACAAGAAAAGATAAAATGTTTTGGGGGTTTTTCTATAAAATCCCTACAACAATCAAACTGTGCTCGTTGGACCCCATGGTCTAGGCAAAAGTTAGAGCTTATTTTTATTTCACCAATTGTCCTGAACCCTAATTATTCAAGGTTCGATGAAACATCGTACACAGCAGTCATGCCAAGCAATTTCTATCACATAAGAAGATAAAAAGAGAGCTAAGGAGAAACATTTCTTTGTTTTATAACAAAGTTGGTGATAAAGGCATCCACAATCTAGAGCCTCCTCTGGCATAAAAGGTTATTACAAGAGTTTTTTAGTAGATTCACAAAGTTTTATCAAGCGTTGATGGGAATCATTGATTGCTTGATAGAGATTCTGTAGAAAGTTTGTCTCAGCTTCTGCACCAGCCCGTAATGCTTCCGCCTCATGTGCTGCCTTGGATCTCACCCTTATCTCTTCCTCCATCCGCTACTCCCCTTCTTAAATCGTGGTTTTGACTTTATTCTCCTCCTATTGCAACCATTTTATGTTGCTCCACAGCACCTCCAGCCGAGAATGCTGCTAATAAACTTCTCCCTGAAGTCTTGCGACCACCCCGGCGTGCTCATGAGCTTCTGTTAGGCAAAGTTGTCGGGTCGCGGAAATGTAGGATTCAGATTGAGCAGAATAAAGGTGAGATTTAAAGTCACCCAGCCTCTCTCAGTCAGAAACTAACTGGTTGACTATTTCATAAACACCATGATAATCAAATTCTTCAAATCCCAGCAGTACAAACAAATTGCGCATCTTTGGTAGTTTGGTCGGCATCTCGGCTAGGGGTGTTTGGGAGATCAGCTTCCAAATTTTTTCCAAGGCCCTTTGGCGAGCAGGCCGAAGACTGGAAAGGACTTGTTGATCGGGCTTGGAATCACTCCTAGATGAGGATACATACTTAGGGATGAACGTCACCAAGGAGGGACCCGATGCGGTTTCACTCACAAACTCTGGCGTCGCGGAAACTTCTCCCTCGGCGGTTGTAGTCACAGGCATGTCCAGATCTGACAGCACAATCTCCAACACCAGAGGGCATAATCCTAAAGCCCGAAAGTCGATAAGACCAATAAGTATCCCTAATCAGAAGAGGGAAGGGAAAGGAGTCAGTAACAGGAGATTGAGAAACCTACCTTTAGTCATCAAGGCGTCGATGTCCTCAAGCTCTGCGCCGCCGCAACGGCCACTTGATAAAGTTGTCGCATCTTCAAGAGGCAAGGAAGTCTTGGGAACCCCCAGAGGTGTATAGGACCTAAGGCCATATCCAAGGCCAGTAATATCCAAGGCTATCCCCAGGTTGGTTATGGAGATCAAGCCTGGGGAAATCACTCCCCCGGTAAACAAAATTATGGCTCACTCTGGGTTTTCGACGACTGACCTAATGGCAGGCTCTCCCTCCATCATCACGGGATCTATCGGGTCTGGGGCCTCTTCGATAATCACAGGCGTCCCATCCTCTCCCGCAATTATGGAGGCTGTATGGTCAGCAGGAGTCTCAGCTTCTAGCTGTCCTTCCTCGGACATATCTCTGGTTGGTGAAGGAAGAAAGAAATCATCCATGTCACTTGCCCCTTCAGCAGATCCCGCCGCCTCGCCATGCTCAGGGGTGGCTATGGGTGATCCCCTAGATGATAAAGGGGGCCTTGATCTTCGGAATGGGACCAGTGATGTTCATAAATAGCCCTATCCAAGTGCTACAAGGAATGAGAGAGCAGGCACGCAAGGCCTGACCCAGTGACCGCTCCGCCATAACCAGCAGATCCCTCGCCAAAAGAGCCACCTATTCGATGTCGTCCCATGCTTCAGGGGTGGGTGGAAAATTTTTGTACATTGCACCAATGATTGGAAGCCCTCCTAATTGATGGATGTTCCACAAACTGATACCAAATTCACCATGGCTGAGGTAGAAAGTATTAGTACTTGAACACCAGCGACTGAGCAGATCGGGCAAGATCGAAGATGGCGGATAAACAGCAAACTGGGAAAACCACACTACGGAGTACAAATTGATTGCATCCAGCGACTTGAGAGATTCTCGGTAATGATGATGAACCAAGAAGGCCCTGGCCTAGTCGTTTGAGAAAATCCCAGTAGACCAAAGATCCCACTTAGGAATCCACCCCATTTTGGGATCCACTCGAGCAAGGTTGATTATGGAGGGGTAACTCTTGAGGACAGCCTCTTGAGAAAAGTCTTGGGTGTATTGATCACCTTGGATATAAATAGAGCCTCTCAAAATGAAGGTGTCTTTCAGGTTAGATTCAAATACCATCTCCCCCTAATGGGTAAGGTTCTCTTGAACACACCTTGGTGATGCTTCCAAGAAAGGATATGGAAGACCTGAGAATGAAGGGGGGATAGGGATGTCGTTTTGAAGACTGAATCCATAGAGCGGAAGTTGATTTGATAGCGGATAATCCAAGATCCCAGGAGAGAGCAGGTCCTTTAAGGCACCATCATCGGGAATGATGGACCAGCTAGGGTCCTCTTTAATATCCTCCGCTCTAAGAATCATGGTTAGACGTCTCTCGGCGCCCTTTGAGAGAGGTTAGGCTGCAGGTATGGGTGCAGGACGAGGGGGAACCATCTTTCCTCTCTGCATTATAAAAATCCGAGCAAATGGTTAGTCTGGAATAATAAAATTTGGGACAAAAATACCAAGTATATGGCTATGGATTGAGTTGAGGAGGCCTTAAAGGGTGGTTCGCGATGACTGCATCCCGTGAACCAACCCTACGCGGAAGCAGTCCGCGGTACCCTGGCCCGCAGAGCGTTGGCCAGAGAATCGTGAACCAGGGTGCCCCATGAAATTTCAATCTAGGATTTAAATGGATAGGTTCATGAGACATAGAAATTTTCAAAGTCCAGAAGATTTCAGTCTGCGGACCATTACAACCATGGAGTGAGTTCCTATGCGGACCGTCGTAACTTACTTTTTAATTAATTAAAAGTGTTAGTTTGTGACTGGAATATTGGTCTGCGGATGAAGGTGGATGCGAACGAGGAATGGTTCGTGGAAGTAGTAGCTAGTTCACGGACGAGGCACTTCACGAAGGAATGGGCCCGCGGAGACGAAAATCAAGAAAGCTCTGGTTTCGCGAAGAATCCAAAAAAAGTCAAAGGGAGGGCCCTCCGTATTTATAGGTGTGGTCCCCCACTGGGTCCCCTCCCCTACTGCAAACCATACAAGTTTCAGGACCACTCTCCATCAGAATAGCCTCCTCTTCGTCCTGATCAGACCCCATTCCGATGGGGGGCATCTGTAGGGTCCTGAAAAATCCGCAAATGAGGATGAGGATCCCCTTTAATTCCAGAGATAATTCTACCCAATTTTTGTCAATGAAATTGGGAAAACAAGTGGAGAAGTTGGCACAAGATAAACCGGTCCGTGGACTGGACCAATTCAAACGGTGCACAGCTGGCTCCACGAAGCGCCCCCTCCGCAGACCGATATTGTTCGCAAAACAGAGGCGGGATCCTCCGCGGGTGCGAGGCTGGCTGAAAGCCAACCCGGTTCACCATCTCGGACCACCCCAGCTGTGAACCGCGTCAACCGGCCCGGACCGCATCCATTTTCATTCACGGAATGGAGGCGGAACCCTCCGCGGCCACGAAGAACTCCCCGAGTTTGGTTCGCGGAGGAGGTGTGTCCAATGCCCCACGAGTTAAGGATTGACCAAGTCATCCGTAAACCAGGTTTCCGGTCATGGGCCTCCTCAAAAGGTGCCGCATGAACCCAATAGATCCCTTTTCTTCCTCTCTATAAAAGGACGTTGAAGGGGAGAAGAAGGGAGATGGATCATATTCGGGTGGAAGGATTTCGAAGGAAGAAGCTTAGGATTTCACAAACAGCGAAGTTCCAGTTCGCGAACCAAAATGGGTATGAAGTTGGAAACGAATTAATAAGGAACCGGAAACACATAATAACTTGGTGAACCGTGAACTTAAAATAACAAATAAAAGTAGACCGTGAACCATGCCCCCTCCGCGGATGCACTCTCTGCGGACCAGGGAGTTTATGGCTCTTTTACGATCAGTCACCCCATGTAGCACCCTTCTACACGGGAAAAGCCCTGACCGACGAACCCCCCACCAGTTACGCCCTTGGCCACCGCTGCTCGCATGGACCCCTCTATGTACCCTCCTGGTATGCTGGCCGAACTCGAAGCCGTGAACCACCTTGGTTCGTGGGATTCCCATCAGTCCACGGACCACCCTGGTTCACAGACGGCCTCTCCATCAGTGTAGCACTTCCCTACGTGAAGGTCGCCAATCCTCAAACACTCATGTGGCCTGCCAAATCCTTTGGTGTTCCCATTCCCCGAGCCAGGTAAACTCCTTCCAATCCGGTCATATCCTTCACAACCCCTACATCAGCCCATTCATCGACCCCGAGCTGAGGCCTCCACCAGAGCCACCAGACCCGTATTATGTCACCTTCAGGCGCATCAGTGCGCCATTCTGTGTTCGCATACCCACGGTAGGAAAAGGTAAAGGGGTTTCCACGGCTCTTGAGCGGGATCCTGAGTCACTCCTGGGTTTACATACCCATGGTAGTGCAGAGTCCAAGCCCGGGAGTTCCCTTTCTACCCCTCCACTTGTTAGGACTGGGGCACTTCTCTCCTCCCTGAGGAGTGGCGGACTACACATCAGAAGGAAGCACCCATGCACTTCCGTACTTCCCTAGTGTCGAGGGCCAAGAGGGGAAGTGGACACAGGGGTTTTTATTACCCTTTCCCTCTCCCGCTGGGCTTCATCACCTTTGGGCATCCCTTCCTGAGTAATCCCCACACCATCTTCGCCGGAAGCTAGTGACCCTACCCCTTTCAACATGGAGGGTTCATTGCTCTGCTTCACGACATCTACCTTCCTCGAACATCAGGGGGAAGGAGAGTCCAGTGGTACCAGTCTTCTCCTTTGTTCGTCAACTATCTCCCCTTTCCTCAGTTAGGAGAAAGTCCAAGGTTAGCCAAATCTGTTGCATTCTCTTGTTTCTCACGCTGAGTATGGATCACGTGGGCTTAGAGTTTTGTGATGGTCATGGTACCCACAC
Source organism: Viscum album (assembly GCA_963277665.1). Lineage (NCBI taxonomy): Eukaryota > Viridiplantae > Streptophyta > Magnoliopsida > Santalales > Viscaceae > Viscum > Viscum album. The sequence continues at coordinate 353,059,073 of OY728140.1, forward strand.
GAAGATGGAATTCCATACCATTCCGAACTACATAGACTATGATTCATGTCTCCTAGGCAGGGTACGTAGGAAGCCTCCCTGAGGTTCAAGCCCAATACCCAGTTGATCTGACCATCTTCACGTCGGTTCACCGCGTCCACTCTGGGAAGCCTAGAGTGTAAGCCCCATAACATTCTGAACTATGTGGACTTTAATCCTTGTCTCCTAGACAGGGTACGTAGGAAGACTCCCTGAGGTTCAAGCCCAATACCCAGTTGATCTGACCATCTTCACGTAGGTTCACCGCCTCCACTCTGGGAAGCCTAGAGTGTTAACCCCATACCATTCCGAACTACGTGGACTTTGATCCTTGACTCCTAGGCAGGGTATGTAGGAAGTCTCTGTGAGGTTCAAGCCCAATACCCTATCGATCTAACCATCTTCACGTCGGTTCATCCTTTATCCTACATGACGTTAAACTGTGTTCTTGTCCCCTCTGGATGACAATAAACTCTAGAGCACCAGTTTATGAGGATTTAAAACCATTTCCATATCGATGAGTCTAGATTCCTTGTGGTCATTAATACAATGAGGGATGGTAAACCTCAGGCATGAATGATTCTGAATCCCTACATTCATCTGACCATTTCCCATCAGGAGTAATCTGTGGATACTATTCTTGGGTATTAACCAAAGATTCACGAACATATGAATACGTCTTAAATCTATAAGAGAGTCCCAGAACAGGAAATAATTCCCCCCAAATGGGTGCGATGAGCCTGGCTTCCAATCCTCTTGACCAATGTGAGTTCTTAAGCATCACTGGTCAAACCATCCAGGGAACTCGTGCCTTTGGAAAGAAGGTCCATGTATCAATGGATATGGAACTGTTGGGCGTTTCGAGATGAAGACCGATACACCCAACCTAAGCGACTGAGCGGAACTCAGCCTTCCGTAAGGTCGACAGTCAGGTGCATTGGTCCACTCCATCTGATTTGCGAAATAGATGCTCAAAACGAACCCCATTATCACCAAATTACTAAACACATCCTTGCCAAATATCATTTCATTTGAAATATTATTTTTTGTTCTAACATAATTTTTTTGAGTGGTCATAAAAAATATAGAATATCATTTGAAAATAAATTTTGGGAAGAATAAAAATTAGGCTCAAATTGAATCTCTTGGAATTTGATACATGTGGTATTTAAATTTATTATTTTATGCATTTCATGGATTTATATTAAATTAAATATCCATTTATCATTCATTTTTTTATTAATATTACATGAATAGTTGAATAATAACATCCCCTCAAAGAATAAATTTATTTTTTCCATAATTTATGGTTATCATGTAGTATTATTCACTTTAATGACAAATTAATATTAACAATCATAAAATATTGTACACAATTAAAAGTGTTTTTTATGATGCAATAATTAGATAACAAGTGATGTTTTATTATCAAGACTTACCCACTGATTTATAACATGTGAAGTTAATATGTAATTAGATATACATAAGGTTATATGATTAATAGGAATACCCATCAACAGATATTGAATATATTACAATAATGATAAACATCATACTTTCACAACATTTTTAGGTGAGTGAACGGTTGTGTGATTGGTTGCATAGATGAATAACATAAGATGTATTTATTCACAGTAGTCAATCTATTTTTTAGAATCATGAATATATGAGATGACCTATACTATATTGACATGTTCCATGTCTAGTGATATCTTGATATCATGGAAAAATGGATTATAAATGTCTATATACAATTCATCTGATATATATTTTTATGGGAATATTTATTTTTAGATACGATTATCTTTGATTGAGATCACACTAGACATAAGTATATCTTCAGTATCACCAATTTTTCATAGAGGCCACTATTTACTTACATATATGATTTAGGAAATTCATATTTTATTTAGTACTACAAACTCTAATAGGGTTACACATTCAGGCCTTAATATAAGTATTACATTTTGGCCTTTTTTATTCCTAAATAATGTGAGTTTAATAAAAAAAATCCAAGGTAGATTTAAATGATTTGGAATGAGTTATGATGTTGTCATTCAGAGTTCGAATGGTATTTTATTGAAAATTTAGTATTTTTTGATATGTAAGAAAATAGATAAATCATTTCTATTGTTAATCTACATCATATTCTAATATATTATTACGTTTAAAATCTTAGCTTATGACTTTGACATATCATTATGCTCATGAGATTCCCGTATCATCATGTGTGGTAGGTCAAAAGTATATGATCATGTTCATGGAGAAATACCATATCATCAAAAACTATATACCTTTAGATAATGATCATGATGGGTTTTTATTTATTCCATTATAAACATATTTTCATAAGTCAAAAAAATTAATAGTAATAAATAAAAATGAGAATATATTTTTGAGTATTTTATGTGAACTACAAAAATTGGAACTCGATGCTCATTCTCCTTCAATGAATAAATCATCCCTATATAAAGGGTTATGTCCTCCATTTTTTCTTACTATGTGATGGTCTTTCTATTGTTGTATGTCTCTTTTTCCTATTTCAATGTTTTCCTTCTAAAAAAGGTTTCAGAACTCCATTTTGGTAACTGGGATCCTCACTTATTATATATGAATTTAAATGGATTTTTTGCATCATATGGATGTGATAATACTTAAATTTTTTTCTTCCTTAAACAAACTAAATCTATATGTAGAATTATGAATAGTAGAAAGGACTATTTCATTTATATTATTCATAATCGTTTTGGATACAATGATGATTGATCAATCATTATAATGGGATTCATTCATAGTAATAGACATCAGTTGATATTACAAAATCCACTAGTCAGGTGGTTCAATATGCAACATCATTACACTCAATATATTAGATAAAGGCATGGTATATAGATTAACATAAGTTGCACTATTTTTAGTAGGAATGTAAATTGTTCTTAAACCCATATAAATAAAATGTATTTTAATTATTACTTATTCTTGTGGGTCTATATGTGGCATCATTAAACATCCCATATTGACTTCTAGTGAATATCTATGGAGAGAGATGAACTATATGATGTGTAGCTAGTTTTACACACCATGATGCACATGTTCTACACAGGGTAAGCATTGAGTGATTTATAGATTTTTTTGTGTAGACATGTAAAATCAATAAATTCAGTATGAAATATACCCAACATGATATGTAATGGATATCATACATTCAGTGAACAATACATGCATTTCAATTGTACATTCTATGTACGTTAAGGGAAGTAAATGTTCTTGTATATGTCATAAAAATATATTGTTTGACCATGTAGAACATTACTTCTTTTATATAATGACAACCTATGTGGATTTAAATTACATTTATCATATAGTACATGACACAGACTATATAAAATTTGGGTCACATGAAGATCTATGCGGTAGTACATTCCATGTAAAAAAAATCTTCAAATGCGATTTATTATGACATATGAACTACATGTCATGTGGCATCTAAAGTACAGACTATATAATTAATTATTTTATATTAAAAAAATAATTTATTTCATTATTTTAAAAACAATTTGTGGGATTCGTAGTTGAGTGCAATGTGACATGCTCAACTACACAGTTGAATGACATGTGATGTTTTCATTCAAAATGGTCAATATATTTTTCATAATCATTAATATATGGGATGGTGTATACAATATTGACATATTTCATGTATAATGATCACTCTGTCATTTAAAAACATATTATATAGGTATAAATATGATATGTATGATATATATTTTGGTGTGTATGTTAATTTAGAGATATGAGTGTGTTGAATTGAGATCGCACTAGACCCATTTATACCTTCAGTAGAACTAATGATTTTATAATGGCCACTATTTACATGAATCTATAAATTAGGTCATTTGTATTTGTTTTAAAATAAAAAATGTAAAATTGGTAAAACATTCTGGCCTTATAATAAAAATAAAACATTATAAAATTTGTCTGTATAAAAATAAATTGACTTTGATAAACCATATCTAATGGAGTTTGGATGGATTCATAAATGGTTGTGAAAATTTTTTATAAATTACATATGTTTTTTTAAGGTAGTTTTCTGTTCAACAACCAAAACACAAATTTTATTGATAAAAACAAATAGTTACACAAGTCTAAAATGAGTAATTTTGTTTACGTACCTAACAAAAAGTAGGAGTAACTCCGGAGGAGGATCGTCCCTCCAAAGCATATCATGCGCAACAACAATATTAGCAAGTCCATTAGCGATCCTGTTTGCTTTCACGATACGTATGAATAACATATGTGATTTTAATAAAAGTTGAAGAATTTTTTCCAAGAATCAAATATTATTATCATAAACAAAGTTTCCCTTTTAGGGTTATAGTTGGAACCTTCATAAAATCACATTCATTAAAACCAAACCATGAAATAAAGAGCCAAAAAATAAAACAATTCATCTTATAATTCTTCATCAATATTGGAAAAAATAACAATTCATCCTTCCATGAATGTGTTTACTTTTAAATAATCAATTCCAACCAATATGATTCATGCCTTCAATTCACATGGAGGGATATGTGATCAAAACCCAAAAAATATTAACCTATTTGTAAAATATTAAAATAAACAATATTGGTCTTGATTTTAAGGAAAAAAACACTATCATAAAATTACTATGGTTCTCAAATGAGGATCCCATTTTATCATGATCCGTTATGTACTAATCCAGATTAAGATTCTGTTCATTCAATCCATGAATCATAATTTTATCTTGCGCATCAATCCTAGAAGATTTATTATCATTATGTACAACATAAAGACACTTATCATAAATCAATGGTACATCATCTTTGGAGGATTTAATACGGATATTACCTTCAATCATTTCATTAGAGTGTAATATCTTCCCTGGAAGTTCCACTTGAGAATTTGATTATACCTCTTTTTGGGATTCAACTCCATTTTTAATTTTGACTTGGATATGAGATAAATTTAATGTTTCTATAGAATAATCCTACTCAAGATAAATTGATTCATGATAATTCCCCTTATATACCTCATATTTAATAATAATTCTTTTCTCAATTGGATTAATGAAAATTGAATAATTTTTATCCCTTCTTAATTTATTCCCTACATAAATCCCCTTTTCCTCCCCTAGATGATTGATATCCTGAACATAAATATACTCATCAAATTATAATGAATTCAGAGAGATGTTTTCACCCCCCGATAATAGAATATTATGATTTTTCAATATACATCTCATATGTTCTTACATGATCATTCTTAATAACTGAGCTGACATCCCAATCAAACATCTTCATCTTCTAGTGAATAAACTTAATTTATTCAACCTTCCCATTAAATAGGATGACCGAATACAGAGCCACAAATGGGATCCTGAGCTCACGCCTAGGATTATAATTATATGAAAAACAATCCAAAAATGAGGGAATCCCTTCTACATATGGGAGGAAATCCCAACAATATATAGTTACTTAGAAGTATGATGGATAATACTTGACAACTGGCCCCTAGAAAAATCTCCATCTCGGTATGGGTCCCCTCTTCAACTGCTAAATTATTAGAAGAGGTAATAAATTCTCTTAAATCAAAAAATATATAGTATAATACATTGCTGTATTTTAATCCACAACCCCTAGATATGAATTTTTTTTAAAATCAAAATTTCATGGAGGTTGGTTGTTATGTCCTCTCTACATCATCGTATATGATCCTAATAAACTGGAAAAGACATTTCTATAACATTTGATATACCTATTTCCCTTCTCAAAGGATAAAATAAATTAAAATATTTTTGTTCCATATTTTTAAAAATCTATATCTTCTCTGTTTTGTAGAGCCAATAAAATTCTATGATTCTAGGAATCATAGCACTACAATGCTTGGTTCTTATTACATCGAGTATTTAATGTACAAAATCTACTTCAATAGGAACCACACTGTCTATCTTATCTACTTAATACTATACTATTTTTAATGGTTCAATATTATATTTAGGATTTACTCATTTCATAGTTCCACACAACAATGTTTGATGAGTGCCGCCCCAAAAGTTTCCCAATTAGTAGTAATCTACCCATGACTCGAAAAATACATGCTTCTTTCACTAATAATACAACAACCAATAATTTCATAAATTAATAGTATATATTATTTTTCCAAATAGTCAATAAATAATATTATATTTGATAACATAACTATAAATGTTTAGTGAATTTTGAATCATTTATTAATAATCAAATGTACATAAGAGATATACATAATCGTCCACGTAGTTCTTCTCAACTAAAACCCTTGTTAGATATATGATACCTAAAACCATACAACAAATCTTCAGTAGAAGGAATGATAATAGAGGGCGATCTCAGATTCCCAGTAAGGTAAAATGGATATATCAATGATCTTTTAAGAATTAAATTAGAATAATTGTGTGAAAACATGTGATTATCATTTGGGAACCATTCCAAGAAAATACTTGATAATAACCAGGAATCATGAAAAAAAATATGGAATTTTATAAGACATGTATTGTAAATGAATAAAAATAAAAAATCCAGTAGATCATAAATTTGGAATAAGAGATATTTTTATGGTGTACATATTATAAAAGAAAATAATTTCCTTATTCGATGATCACTACCAAGAAAATCGTAGTAGATTTTGGATCATTACACATTCCTTCCTACCCTTCGTTAAGGTTCACTCCCAAGACTATCATAGTGGAAAGAATTCAATATCATCATGGTTTTTATCTCCATTATAGTTCTAATTAACTCATGATATATCCACCTTTACTCGATATATTAGACGGATTCATATTTTTTGGACCACCCATCTCTTTTTGGAAACCATTAATATAAGATATATAAGATAAAAAAAAATCATCATGTCAGCATTTCATAATCCATGGAAAGAAAATAGGTTTTATAAAAATTTAATCATAACCCATTGAAAATAAATGGGCTTCCAAAAAGGATCTTCATCGTTGTAATAAAACATATAGATAATGAATAAGGATGGTATAATTTATTCATATCCCTAGTAAAGCATAAGTAACACCAAAGGACATTATCAATGAAGAAACATTCCCTTAAAATATTACAGGAATATTTTTGGGGAAAACACCCAATTTATTTTTAAATCACTTATTTAAAATCCTATTAGTCTCAAAATATTAAGGAAAAAAGCTTCATTTAACATACCAATGGGAAATTACAAAGGAAACATTACATCATTGAGATGTTATATCTACTCAATATTCCATTCATGAAAGGTTCGTTAAAACAAATATTCCTTTCATTATTTCTATAAATAGTAAAACGAACTGCATTTATAAAATGATAAGAATTTTCATTTGAATAATTTTTATTGCAAGTAAAACATGGGTAATTAATTATTTAAAAAATAATAGGTTAATATTTAAGACAATATTGAAAACAGTTTGATGAAAACATGGATATGGATAAAAATGATTCCTGAACAAATATGATATACTATTTGTCATTAATAAAAACTTTTTTGAGATCCTTATATGTAACTAAGATAATAAAATGATAATATGACAAGGAAAATGAATGAATAACAATAGGGGAAGAATATATAATTAATTTATTAGATATGGATCAAAAAATTTACCTTAATTTAAATTCACTCATTTAAATCATGATTAATTGAGATTAAATCATAAACACCTTACATAATGTTCAACTTGATTAAAAATCTCTCAAACCAAATCTCAATCAATATACCTCCATTAGAACCCTTCTTATGGAACCATGGAATTGTAGTTTAAGAATACCATCATGTTTACATTCTTTCTTGTGATGATGGGGAGATAACTAGGTAGTGTTCGATTGAGATAGTAGGTTCATAGTTCTATAAATAATTATGGAGATGTGGGTTCCTTTTGTAATTAAAGAAGGAAACACTTGGAATTACATAAAACATTTAAATATAATAATTTATTTTTCATGTCCAATTGGAACAAGGTGATCATTATTTGAGATATATGATAGGTAATGGTTGATATATATTCATCCAATAAAATTTTTATTGGTTGATGTGATATTTTAAACATTATCATTGTGTTTAATCCCTTTATGAATGAAATTTTACCTTAACTATGGTAATTACATTTTCAATACTAAAGGGGTAAAATTTTTCTTACGGGGTAAAAATTGAAAAAACAATTGACATGGGATAAAATCCCTGACTATATCCCACCCCATTTTCCTCTATCATTTTTTTATGATTTTAAATAATATAGAAAAATATTATTTAACATAAATTAACATTAACCCATTTTAAAAATGATTCATATATTTACATGTTAAACAAAACAATATAGAAATTTAATTTGAATATAAACATCCAAAAAATCAAAAATATGTAATATTTATTTTTAGTATTTAGTGAACATAATAATTCATTGAAATTGTGTAACATCTAATTTTATGAAATTATATATTTCATTTTTCTAATTACATGAACAAGTATTGTATTCGTGTTTTGTACTAATATAACGTAATTATAATGTAACTGAAAAGAAAGAATAAGTTACCATTATTAATATAAATAAATTAAGATAATAATAAAGTTTTATGTTCTTTCATAACACGTTTTTATTCTTATGTAAACATATAAGGGAATTTAAAATGAATAGAGTGAAATTTTAGAATTTTCCTTTACATAAAATAATATAAATGTATTTATTGTATAATAATATAAATAAATTTAAATATTTCATAATATTTGTAGGCGTGGGGGTAAGGTTAAGCTCATATAATAAATATATTCATTTACATGGATTATATTGAATCTTTATCTGATAGTTTTAACTATGTTCTATCGGTTTTACCCTTACCATCATGATAACATTTTTACCAATATTATAATTAATTATGATACAAAATTAATGGGATAATTATTCCAAAATTGAGTATCGTGATTCCAAATATGGAACCATTATTCAATAATAAATTTTTATAAATGGAAGAAATTAATTATAATATTATCTCATAATAGTAAATAAAATTTATTTTTGAATAAAATTTATTTTTAAAAAATTAAATATGCTTTATAAAATTGAGTTCTTTTATTCTAAGGAATTAATAAATAAATTTATGTCGACTATGAACATTATACATATATATTTCATATTTCATCTACTCATATTCATACAAGTCAATTCATGCACTATGTTACAATCAAACCATTTAAATAATAATAATACTATATTATATCACAAATCACTTAAAGCTTGGTGTTTCATATCTAGTATTCTCACAAAGAAATCAAATTAATTTGGAGAGAAATATATCAAAAAATATTTGGGTCTTAAATTCATCACACCCCATATGAATTTTCCCTTTGAAATTTCATTAATTTGATAAAAACAAATAGGGAATATTTGTTCCATCACATCCTTGGGTTAATATATATCTTCTTTTATTTTTTTATTCCTCTTGATAACTGCATCCAATTTAATAGAATTATTACATACCACTTTATCTTTATGATCCAAGAACACATCAGATTATTCTTTACCTGAAATATCATGCTCCATTTTTATAGAATTCTCATTTAATAAATATTTAGAACTACGAATCTACTTCATTAGAGGAAATACATGGAACACATTAGAAACATGACATAGGTTCATTTGAATAACTAAGTGAAAATCTATAGACCCCACTCAATCAATGATAATGAAGGGACCAACATTACTAGTGTAAAAATTAACATATTTTTTAATATAATTGCCATTTTCTAGAGAGAAATTCATAGTAATACCTTATAAAAACCCATAAATTTCAAATCTCACTTGTGATTTTTAGTAAAATAATTCTTTCAACTCTATGAAACCATGATGTTCTACAAAATGGATCAAACTATTTCCACCATTTAAACTTATATCTTAGTTCCCAATTAAATTATTTCTCTAAATTCATCACATCACATTGGATATGTACACTTATTTTAATATAGATCTTTATAAGGACCCATCTATATCCTCAAGTAATATAAATATTTATAAGAATTTCAGACAATAGGATAATGTTGAGATAGGTTTGTTGAAGAAATTTTCAAAACAATAATGTATACATCATATCTTAATGAGATACAATATAATGTTTTAATCTATGAATCCATAAAAATTCATTAATTTATATTCTATAAGGATGATCATGATAGAAATATTGCCTCATTGAATTGAACAGTGATGACTTCCTATGGTGACTAGCTACAAGCTAAAGTGAATAATATCCTTTAGATGTTTTGGGGGTTCTAATGATGAAATATATGTTTTTGTTTTACCTTATCCATTCGGGTATGGGTGATGGTTGTAACATACCCATATATTTATAACACACATCCATAACATGATTAAATACCATGAACCATGTTACATACCCCCAATATATATCTTGATGTTGTTCTACCAGAAATATGATTTTATATATCTATACATATTTAAATATTTTTGATGATTAGTGAATGATGAAATTTCATATTCATATAATATCCCTTCAAATATGGTATGGATGAGACAAATATATTGTTACAAAACCTTAACATTTGATTATAATAAATGTTGACCATAAGAACATTTCTCACCTTAATTTTTAACTCTTTGTCTTCCTTCTGCAACTCTTTAATCTTCACAGTATCAACTATTGAATACGTGTTTGAGAAAGAAATTATTTACCCAGTTCGATCATGATTTCATCATACCTCCATTAGAGATCTACAAATATTGGATCTTTTGTGGTCCTAATCATACACAAACTAGAAAAAATCATATTAATTTAGAGATTCTTCCACCTTGTTCTTCATTATAGTGTGGTAATGTACTAAGTAGTCATAATATTAAATAAAATTTAACTATTATATTTTGATCAAATTTGACTAATTTAGAGTGAATATATAATTTAAAATTTTACGATTAGTATATATGTCAATACTTTCTCCATTAATTTAATGCCCCTTTATTTTTAATGAAAAATTAAAAAAACAAAATCCAAATCATGAATTGTTTAAGTTTTCTCATGAACCATCCACTGTCTTGAAGAAAAATGTATCATCATATCATAAATTATGAGTATAAACCATATTCCCTTCTATGATGCATCTATATAGATCATAAACACATCTTTATGATTTGGTAGTTTATGATTATGTAAACAAAGACAGATTATCTCTACTTTCATGAAACATTCCACACATTCATCTTTCTAAAGGAACACGCTCCTCTATTGAGTTGACATGTTGAGTGGATTTCATAACCCTGAGAAATTATTCTTAATGTTTGAATAATATCAAATAAAACCAAGAAAACTATGGATATTAGTCACCATGGATGGCGTGGTCCAATGTTCAATAATTTATATATTTGATGGATATAACCATACCCTCTCATGAGATTATATGACCCAAAAAATTAAAATTTATGTAGCCTAAATACACACTTGGAGAGTTTTTCATAGAGATTATCCTTCCTTAGGGTCTTTCATACAATCCTGAATCAATCTTAATGGGTTTCCTATCTCTTGGAAGGTATTATAATATCCTCTATATATATTACCACATACTGATTAAGGTAATATTTAAAAACTCTAAAAATTATATTAATGAAGTTTTCAAGAGAATTGGTAAATCCAAATTGAATCACTATAAATTCATAGTATCCATACATCATACAGAATGTTTCCTTGTGTATGTATTCACTTTTTACCTTTAATTGATAGTGTATATATAAAGATCAATTCTTGAAAAATATTGAGAACCCTATAGTTGATCAAAAAATTAATAAATACGATGAATAAGATAATAATTCCAGATTTTGATATTTTTCTATCATTACTAATCAATGACATGTCTCATTGATCCATGTTAATGCATAACAAAATGAACTGTTAGACCCCATGGGGACATTGTTGGATAATTCAATCCCTTGTATAGATTCTCCTACAATTGACTTTGGAATTCTTAAAACACAATCCATTCCATTCATTAGAGAGTTTTTGAAATAGGTGCATCACTAGGTATGAGTTGAATTGAAAAATCAACTTCATTGATAACTAAACTTCATGAATAATAGAAATATCATTGGTGTTGAGTTTCTATTAAACACTCTATGATAAAAACTAATTTTGAATAGGAATCAAGAATCATAAAATGGACATAATTTCAATTGGAAGTTCATATTAATCCTCAATCCAATATAAGACCAAAAAAGGTTTTGGATTATGAAATTTTAATTTCCATGATTTTTGATATATTACTTATATTATGAAATGAAATTCATTCCCAAAATATCGTCAATTTCAACTAGAGGAAGGAAAGTGAGATTTTCTGATGAATATAAACATAAATAAAAGAATAATCATAGACTTGATATGTGACCAAAATACCATTAATATTTTTTATAGCTAATTTTGTTACTAATGTTGAGGAGGTATTGTGATACTGCTAGAATTTTTTTATAGAGTGGGGAGACCCGGAATAAAATAAACCATTTTCAATTCTAGAGTGTATGATAAGTGTACCTTTCACCACATACTTATAAAAAATCACAATATAATTAGATATAGCATAATATTTCGCTATATCACTATGATTAGAAGATTTCATATCTCTATAATCATTATTAATATTTTGATTCTAGTATTATTTTGTATAATAGACAAACTCATAGAATTTGAAATATTGGAGTGTGGGTGGTGCATTTATTAAGAGTTTTCATTATTCCTTTAATTGACTAGTATATTCATCTAACTTCATCATTCATTATCTAGATGATCACATTTTATGAACCTAATGAATTAACCATTCCCCATAAAAAAATACTTATTTTTTCTTTCAACACATTAAACATAATGTAAATTTCTTCTTGGTACCTCTGATTTTTTTGTTACAATTTACTTTGAATTCCATATTTATTTTCTTATAAATACCATGAGATTTATGGATAAATCAAATTCTAAAACTACGTAAATATAAAATTTTGTGATTTTATTGTAACTAAACAATTTCCTTATGGTCAAATCGCTTTAGAGGCCTCACTTTATGAAACTGAATAGTCAATCAATAGAAATTTCTAGTTAAATCATAACAATAGAATCATACATTACAAGACTTGTAAAAAATACCTCATAACTATTGGATTCATCATACTTTTGCTTTATCAAATGAAATTCAATCTCTAGTTATGTATGATGAATACAAAGAATGTACTTATTGTGAAATATCCTTCTAAACTCATCCCACTCCACATTGTTAATTTTTTCAAGTTTACTCTTGATATTAGAAAGATTCCACCATTAATCTATATCACATTCCTAATAATAAGTACTAAAAAATGTTTCAATGCTCTGAAAAATGGAGAACAAAAAATTTATCTTCACTGGCAGTAATCAATTTCTCTGAATCTAGTGGATCAATGAACCCACTAAAAGAAGGTGGATGTTGCCTTATGAGGGACTAAATAAAATGTTGTTCCCTTATTTTCACATTTTAATTTCAATTATGATTAATATGTTGAGAAATCTATGTAGGTATACTAAAAAAAGTTTCATTAAATATTCCATAACTTTTGGTTATTCAAGTGGAAAATCATTGGATTATCAATCATATTCAGTTTTAACAATATTCATTCAGGCTCCAATGATTGAATTAAAATAAATAGAAAATTGTGAGAGACATTAATCACAGTGAGAGAGATTATAATCAGCAAAAATCATTCATAGAATTTCAAAATCATTACATCTTCTTTTACATATATTACAAATTTGGTTGATCCTTGGTCAATAATGATCATAATCTATATGTGTTCATAATGAAAATATGAGTTAACACACATATATTGACCATGTAGGTCAGTCTAGGAGTACTATCTAAGGCTCTCTCATCAATACTACAAAACATACCTTTAACTGTTCTAACATTTATCAGTGCTAGAAAAAAGCAAGGAAAAAGGTATCCTTTCTCGAAGAAAAAAAGTTCTGATTTAGTGTACATTTTATTAGTGTAAAAAAGCACAAAAAAATATATATTTTATCAGTTGTTTTTTAGAACTGATAAAGGGTTCCCTTTATCTACAGTTTTATATAACGCAGATAAACGATTCCCATTATCACAACATTATTTTTAGCACTGATAAAGGGTACCCTTTATCATGGCTATATTTTTAATGCTGGTAAAGGGCACCTTTATCAACACTATTTTAGTGCTATTAGAAGTCGAGAATAAAATTAAATAATTAATGAAATAAAAATTAAAAACATATTAAAATTTTATTAATTAAATAATTAACTATAAAAATGTATAAATTTAATATATATATCATAATTATTAATAATTCAAATATATATATATATTAAATATAGATATGTTTAATGAATAATATCAAATAAATAAACAACGAAAATTTAAAAATGACTAAATTAAGAAAAAATATCAACATTTTATTAATTTAATAGTTATTAATAAAAATAATTAAATTTAATATGCATATATATTTATTATAAATATTATTAAATAAAAAATAAAAAATATAAATATATAAAAATAAAAAATTGTAATAATTAAAAATAAATAAATGAATAAATTGTAATAACTCTATAAAAAATTAAAAAAATATTTAATAATTTATTAATGAAAAAAAATATTATTATAATTTAATAAGTATAATATATATAAATATTAATTATAAATTGAATGTAATAATATATATTAAAAATAAATATATAGAAAATGAATAAAATGTATTAATTAAGAAGATATTAATGTCTTGTTAATTTTTAATGTTTTTTGATTTTTCAATTTAACATATATCACCTATGTGTTACATTTATATCACATAAATATACATAATTGATTCATTTTTATATAAAATACACACACACACACAAAACTACCCAATTAATGAAATCATACATTGAAACACACACACCTAATATTTATATCATTTATTCATATTTTATAATACTTTTGAATTGCATTATAACATGATTAATTTAATATACTATGTTATTAAGTGGTCAATATTATTTATTTATTTTTAATAATATTATATTTAGGTATTATTTAATCATTTTTAATATTTTTATTTTTAAATATTTTTATGAATTTAATCATTTTCTTTTTTCTATTTATATTTATATATTTTCTATGTTTTAGTTTTTCCAATAAATATAAAATTTTACATAAATATATATCAATAATTTTTTAATAATTTATATTTAATTAATAAAACTTATCTACTTTTTAAATATATTTAATGTCTACTCATTTTTAATTATTCAGTTTCACTCGTTTTTAAAATGCATGTATTTAAAATTATACATTCATTAATAATGATAAAAACATACTTATAAATAAATATTTATAAATAAATATACAGAAAAATTTTATATTTACTATCTTTATAAATTAATATATTCATAATTATTATAAATAAATAAACATATATATTGAAAAAATTAAAAAATTATAATATATTTATCAAAATAATTAATATAATATATTTATAATAATAAATATAGTTATATTTATAATAATAAATATAGTTATATTTATAATAATAAATATAGTTATATTTATAATAATAAATATAGTTATATTTATAATAATAAATATAGTTATATTTATAATATATGTATGTATAAAATTTTAGGTCAAAGCGTTAGTTTAGTCGAGGAAATGAGATACATTACAATGAAAGTAGGAAACAAACAATTCAAGGATGTACTAGGCGAGACTCGAACTCTAGAGCTCACCAAGACCCACAGGGGAAGATACGACATTGCTTCACACTGGGGGATTTGTAAATATATAATTATTTAATTATATATAATGATATAAATATATAAATATTACTTTCTTTAAATGTAAGCAAATAATTATAAATAAATTATTATAAATTTAAATAGTTATAAAATAATAATAATTATATTTAGATAATGAAAATATTTACTATATGCATATATATTTATTAAATATATTTATAATTATAAATTGAAAATATAGTTTTTTTAACTATCTAAGTAATTATAAATAATTAATTATATATTTTAATACATATGAAATTATAATAAACAAATATTGAAATGGCCCGGATTTATGTGGATAAACCCTTTGCATTTTCCTGAGGATTGCGTAGATCGAAGGAGGCTCAGATGATGATAGGAGGAGTTCAGTTGCTGAGAATTTGGAGTAGGGAACTTTCATGATGTGAAATTCGGTTTCACACCATGTAGAATAATTTTACGACATAAAATTGGGATTCACATCATGTAATATTTCAGTGTTTGAAAAATAAAATTAAGTTGAAAGGTGATGGATTATTCAGTGCCATTTTACCTTGAGGCATTACACGACGTGAAAGGGGATTACATGTCATGTAATCCCCCGTTGTTGTATGGTTTAAGACATTTTACATCCTCCTGGGGTGTCATACTTAATGGTTGTAACTTTTTACCCTCTTATTCCAAGTGAATAGACAATCTCCTCTATAGTGTTTTGGATTCACATTGAGGGGGATTGATCATTGGGATTCCATATTTGATCTGTCATGATTTGTGGAGTTCCAAGGTGCGTTCTTCATTTTTCTCTATCTATTTGACCCAGAATGATGTTGTATTCCCCTTGTTGTCCTCTTTGTGCTATGGTGTTTGTTTACCCAAGTTTCTTATGGGGTTTCTATGGTTATTGTTGTTATGGTGGTGTTCCAACATCCTCAAATTGATGTAGATATTCTCGGAGGGGTGAATAGAGATCCATTATGTGGTATCTTCTCTAGAAAAGAACATCAATATCGTTTTTTAGGTAGGGGATTCATTGCTTCTCTATTGAAATATGTTCAATTTCAGAGTAATCATCCTTTATCCCCTTTGATCATAGTTAAATTGACCTGATTAAATACTTGATCTAAATTAAAGAATTGGTATATATCATATAGTGATTTTTCATCTTTATATCTGGATAATAGTTTTCCTCTTCATTTTCAAGATTGACTGATATTTATTCCTTTCTAGGTTTAGCATGTTGTTCTCGATAGAAATTGGTAATGAAAGTAAAGACAGAATTAATTGATAAATTATTTGTCTGAAAGATAAATATGCATGTTTAATTAATCCGTCTGATATTGTAATTTGATGTTAATAAAAATTATGAAAGTAATCATTTTTAATTGAACTGAATAATGATCCTAAATCCTGATAATTCTTTATGATAAAATAATTAAATGCATGATAAATTAATTTTTTAATTAGTGTGTGATTGATTTTATAGCTTTTTGTTCATGTTTCCAACAATTGGAACTTGTGATAATAAATTTTTTAATTCAAAATGGAATAAGAATCAAGTGTGTGATAAATTATAATGCCTTGGTAGGGTATGATTTGTGCGCTAGCTTATATAGGCCCAGTGGTTTTTACATTCGAGTCATGAGGTTTCAATGTTGGTGAATGATTAATGCCTTTTTAGGGATAAGAGTCTGGTTTCCATGTTTTTTTCATGATACTTAAGATGTTATGTAAGGCTAATATGGATGAGCCGAGAGGGATATAGTGCTATATGGGGCTTGAAGGCCCATATGTTTTGTGAGCTAGGTATGGTTTGACCTAGAGGGATATTGTGGTATATTGGATGTGGAAGCCTGGTTTTTGTGTCAGCAGTTGATGCTGAGAGCATCGAGATTCATTAGTTTGTGCATGAGGGTGTCGAGGATGAAACTAGAGGTGACAGAATGGGTTAAAGCTGGGTTTACCCACTATTATGAAGGCTCGATCCTTATTGAATCTATTTTTTGGATATAAGATAGGTTGTTTTTTACCTTATTTCCATTCCCCACATCTTGAGGCTAATAGATGTTTTTGGTTACTCTATTTCTATGGGACATGAATATGCATGGGGTTTTCGATGTGCATTCTATTTTTAGAACATTGTGGTTAGACAAATATATTATGCATTTATAGGTGTAAAAGACTTGATGATTAGTTAATCTACTCACCATGATGTTGCCCCTATTTTTGGGGAGCATAAAATGTTTTCAAAGGTAACTTGGTGATAATGAAATTAATTATGTTAAATAAATATTTAAAAGTTTGACCCATGGGGTTAGATCTTTCTGGGATGCAATGCTAATGTTAAAATTCTAAGAATTTGTAGAATAGGTTTGATTATTCCTGGAGGGCATGGATCATTATTGAAATGTTAATGTGATTTAATGTAGAAATGAAAATTGTTAATTACCAATTAAAAATTAATTAACGTATTTTGTAATTGATTAGAAAGAATAAAATAATATAATGTAGCTCTTTAAATGGTTGTGTGCTTAAAGAATATATAGTCTTGGTAGTGATAGTTGGGAGTCTGATGGACATTATCCATTGTTTTATATGAGACTAGAATATGAAAATAGTGTGTTTTTGAGTTATATTATATTAGGTACATTTTTTGTTTCTTTATTATACTTCACCATGTCTATTAGGGGAACTCTCACCCCAGGGATTCTGAGCCTTGGGGGTGTTTTCCCCAACATCCCAGTGGGAGGATGGGTGGATGACTACCACCTTTTTCTTCATTGTATTCTCTCAGTAGATATTCATGTTGTTATGAAAGGTGGTTAATTTTCCCCATATATTTGTGTAGAGGGATATAATGACTTATAGTTATTTGAAACAAAAATATTCTGGATATAGTTTCCTAAGAACTACTATAGGTATAACTTGTATAGGTTGTGATGCCTTCTTGATCCGTACTCAGTGTATGGCTTGTGATGGCTTGAGGTATAATACTCAATGTATGACACACATTATATGAGATGTGGTGGATCATTGAAACTAACTGGTTACTTTTACTATATTTACGTGGTGGTGTGTTAGACATGGTGAATGTTGTGGTGCTTCGTCCAGGTTTCTGTGGGCTATACATATTCGAGAGAGATGCTCGGGGCATGCAATTTTAGGACATAGAAGAAAACCAGTGGGTAAGCGGTTGAGGGGTACACTTGATATTATTTATTATATTATATTCAATTTTATGAGATACTAGGTGAAAGTAGACATGGTGAGGATGGGAATATAGTAATCATTTTTAGAAGACATGTTATTATGACTAATTTTTCAATGTGCTTTAGAATGATTTCTTTACTATCTCATGAGAAGCTACGAGGAGAATCATTCTGATTATACTATTATACTAACTGTACATATATATAAACTCTTTTTAATTGATTTGGATAATATTAGATAACCGCCTGGTTACTACTTGCTTGTGGTTTGTAAGTTTTGTTTCGGATTCTTGGTCGCTTTCATCATTAATAGATATTAGTACATGATGTTTTTCCTTTCAGTTGTAGTAGTTTTTGCAAGAATTTACATTTTTTCTTGGGATTTCTAATATATTATAGTCTGATCAGGATTTTTTTGGTGTCCATAGTATCTCTCTCATCTACATGTGTTTCCCTTAGAGGGTAATTCCTCTCATTTGTATGTTTATTATACCCTCAGTGCTAGTCTCCAACTTGAGGTCTATTTGAGGCAAGACTCAGGGGGTCAATTTCTCTCTTATCCCTTTGTCGACCCAGGAGGGGTACACTTTGTGGGGGTGCGGGCCATGAAAGAGGGGTATCAGAGGTCATGTTGAGGGATAGGATGATGATTGGAGTTATGAAAAGGTGAGGTTGCAAGGGTTGGTAGGGAAACAGTGTCAACATAGTTAGTAATCACTGTAAACATGGGATAATGTTTGAGTCATGGGTATTTAGGTCCCCTTATGATCTTATGTACATACCTTTAAACATAAAATTACTACTAGATGAAGTGATTCTAGTTATAGGGATGAGACATAGAAATGGATCTTTCATCATACTTCTTTGCACATGTGTCTAAATGGGTAGAACATTGGATAAGATAGACTAAAATGAATAACAAAAAATAATTAATTGATTTTAAATTCATCCATATTCTAGGTTTAGGAGGTATAATTGTTTATTCATTTCCACGTATGGTTCTAGGTTGAATCCCTCATCAGTTTCTCACAAATGATGTTCAGAAGGTGTTTCCAGCACATCACAGTAGGGTAGAGGTTGATGACGATGACACAGGGGGGAGGACACTCTGGGAGTTTAAACACCTGAGTTTGTAGAGGTATTAAGGATCTATTTTAGATGCAGTCATAGAATACTGGTTAAAGGTGGTTTATATATATTTTAGTTCGATCCTCTCCAGGAAGAATCATTGGGTGTCATTAGATTTGAGGATGCGGTATGGTTCCATGAGGCAGTAGTGGTTCATATTCCTCAGGGATCGTGAGGAATTGGTCTTCTCATTGGAGGAGTTATGATACCAATTCATAGTTGAGTTTATTTTTTCTACCAAAAAAAGGATATTCACTAGTATAAACATACCCATTGGTAGGGGAGCCCCAATGTGAGAGATTTTGGAATCTGTTTCAAGAATCTTCTGTGATATGCTTCAAACCTATTTCCGGATGAGGAGACTAGGCAAGGAATTTTGAGGAGTCATTGCATCCAAGGATCTAATTCTAGGTCACCTTTTTTATGTTGAATATGTATCTCTAGGTTCTAGTAAAATTAGAGGTTATTGAGAGGAAATTATCTTGAACCAAATTGTTATGAGAGGGGAGTCATTAGAATTCCTCATGAAATATAGTTATGGTCTTGGGTGCCCAGTTTTCAAGGAAGAAGAGATTTTGATCCTCTAGGGGTAGGTCCAAACCCTCGATGTCTCGTTTCTCTGAGGGTGGATGATATTAGTCCTATTCTAAGGGAATAGGCATTTTTTTCTCATTTTTGTTATGGTAATCAGTGGTGAGAGTGCCAAACCATTTTCAATAGTCAGCATGCACTAGTTATTCCCATTTAGGTTCATCTGTTTTGGTAGTTCCAGATGAGGTAGTAGCATTAGGTTTCTCTATTTAGGGATCAATAGAGAGTATATTGGGTAGGCAGAGGATATCCATGGGACACTCCCTATACTTATTGAGTATAGTGTGACCATAAAGGTGGTAGTCATCATGGTCAGAGAGTCCGTGGAGTAGGACCCTGTTAGCTTCATGATTTAGCGTTTTCATCCTAGGTGATCAAGATGTTTTTCAAGGTATCCTTTATTTTTTTTATACTTTGTTTCATCCTTTTTTTATCAATTTGTGTCACAATAATTCATATATCATTCACTTGTTTATTCATTGGGATTTTAGGTAGAGAGGCTTTTAGTTCCCTTGTTGTTGACTATGCTAGATGGAGGTTGATTTGACTTGTTTGATTTATGTTGAAAATGTGATCTATTTCTGGGGAAGTACCACTCTTTAGATTATTTCCTATGTTTACACATACTACTGTATGAAATCATCCTCAACATGGATTAGTCGTATTTAGTGATGGATATCGTAGATTTCTTTAGGAGGCATGTTGTGTTTATTGATGATAATGGATATCCAGTGGTGTTTTTTCTTATGTGATACCCTTGTATAGGATAGAGATGTGTTCCATACCTTTCATCCATGATGGCTGGGATGATTTTTATTTCTTCAATGGTTTAGAATTTGGTGTTTCCTTGGGTCGTAGAAGAGTACGCTTATGTCATTCCAGAGGTGGTTGTATTGTTACCACTCGAGAATAGATTGACTTGTAGATTGAACTATATCCATACATCTCTTATCTCTATGTATCCATATTGGATGGAACATTATGAGTTTCACGAGATGTGTATATTTCTAGATGGTCTGTTACAGTGTGGTTTTTGTTGGCCAAGTATGTCACCATGGGGTGCACCAGTTTAGTTTGTAAGGAAGGATAATGGATATTGGATGTGGTGTATCTATTATCATTTCTTAAACCAAATGAAAATGAATAACTGGTACCCTATTCCATGGATTGATGATTTATTTGATCAATTGAAGGGTTCAAGAGGGTTCTAAAAGATTTAATTGTAGTCAGGATATCCTCATATGCGATTGAAGGATGAGGTTATTCTGGAGACTATTTTTTGTTATTGTCATGGGAATTTCGTGTTCATTTCATTTCCATTCGGTGTGATGGATGCTCTAGATGTGTTCATTGTGTTATTGAATGTTTTTTCTGTGATTTATTGTATGTGTTCATGGTATTTTTCATTGAAGAAATACTTGTGTACTCTGTATCCGTAGAGGAGCATGTGGAGCATCTGTGTTCCATTTTGGGAGTTCTTCAACATAGCTCGCTATTTGGGAAGTTTTCGAAGTGTCATTTTTGGGATAGAGAAGTCTATTTCTTGGGGAATGTTGTCTCCCAATATAGATTATTTGTGTACCCATTGAATGTATATGTAGTTGTTTCTTGGGAATCCATAGAGAAAGCAGTAGAGGTGTGATGATTCCTTTGGATTTATAGGCTATTACAAGAGCTTCATTGATGATTTATCTCAGGTTTGGAATCCTTTAAAATCGTCCACTAGAATGGATCAAGAGTTCTTATGTACTAATCAGTGTCTGAAATTTTTTTTGTATCTGGTGGAGAATTTAGTCAGTGTTATTGTTCTTTTTCTCACAGTAAAAGGAGTTTAGTTTGAGGTTTTTATCGATTCACCATGTCTTGGGTTGGGTTGTGTTCTAATGTTGAAGAGATAGGTCATTTCATATGGGTCTCGGTAGTTATTTCCCCATGAGCATAAATATTCCACCAAAAATATTTATTTTCTAGTGGTGGTATTTTGCATGATGTTTTGGAAACATTACCTCATCGACAGGTGCTTTGTTCTCTTAAGTGATCATAAGATCGTGAGGTTTTTTTTCTCCCAACATGACATGATCATGCATCTACGTATGTGGATGGATTTCTTACAGAATTTATACATTGATATGTTATATAAAACTAGAATGGGTAATGTCATGGAAAATGCACTGAGTATTTAGTCTCACAATGATGCAGTGTGGGAATCATGTGACTCATAGAGAGTGATGAACGAAATTTCATCTTCCACCTGGATATAGAAGAATTTAGGGAAAGATGTTGGATTTTTTATATTATGGTGAACTCATGACTAATAAAATAGTTGTTGGACTCCTACTTGGGGGATTTTAAAGTGGATGTGTTTAGAGACCACGTTGTTTATGGAGAGGCCCTTGATGGTTGGTTTGAGGATGAACAACACTGAGTGTTTTTTTAGGGAATGATTTTTTTTCCACTAGAGATGTGTGAGAAAATTATCATAGAGTTCCATATCTATTCTTTAGAAGTATATAATGGCATGAAAATGATGTAAATAGACTTTAGATATTAGTTATGGTGTTCTGGTTTGATGTTTGAAGTTTCATATTTTGTGTCTCGATGTTCGGTCTGCCGGGATGTGAAGGTTGGTATCATTTCCTCAGTGGCCATGTCCAGCCATTAGATGTTCCTCAGTGATAGTGGGAGGACATATCTATGGTATTAGTTACCATTTTACCTAGATATATATGAGAATATGGTGTTATATGGTTTTTATTTGATCATTTAATGAAATCATTCCACTTTATATCGATTAAGGGGTCATTGTCATTTGAGTTCTTATAAATGTAGTATCTGGAGAAGGTGGTGACACTCCCTAGATTCCTAAGGATGTTCACTTCTGAATGAGATCCTACTTTTACATAGAGGGTGTAGAATGGTCTCATGCATGCTTTTGATTTTCATCTATTCTATATCACTACTTTTCTTTTGCAGATGAATGGTTAGACAGAGCTGACCATCAAAACTCTTGAAGACATGTTTCCCTCTTGTTTTCTGGATTTTAGAGGTTCATGGATGAGGAAAATTACCTTTTTAGATTTTTTATTCAATAATATTCAGTAATCCACCATTATCATAGAGATGTTTGAAACCATGTATGGTCGACCATCCCATTATCTATTGTACAATACTGGGGTCATAGAGTCATCAATTCTCAGGCTGAAACAGGTAAAAAATACAATAGAGATGGTTTAGGTGATTCTTGATAGGATGAAGGTAGATCATGATCATCATAAATCTTATGTCAATTATAGGATGAGGCCTCTAGAGTTCGAAGTTGGGGATAATTTGTTCTTGAAGGTTACACCCCATTATGCGTAGTGGAGGTTTGGTTGTTGGAGTAAGCATTATCTATGGTTTGTTAGGCCTTTTGAGGTGTTGTTTGATGTTGGATCAGTAGTGTATCAGATAGCACTTTCCCCATATATAATCAATATGCATGATGTTTTTTACATGTCTCAGCTCTATTTTTATCTTTATGATGACTCTCACATCATCAAATGGGGAGAGATCAATGTTGATGATGATGCGACCTTTAAGGAGATGCATGTACTGATTGAGGACCACCAATAGAATGTGTTATGATGGTGTGTTATATAATTTGTTCTTTTCTTGTGGTGGCATGGACGAGTGTACATGGGAACAAGAGTTGTAGATACACATTTAGTATCCTGAGCTATTTAATTTCTATCCCTTACCTTGTGTCATTATTCATTTTACGGTTGTATTACATTCCTAGTAGTGTGATTTATTTCCCTTTTTCTTGTTGTGTATTTCTCTCTTTTGAGAGGTATCCCCTCTAGGAGAGTGTTATGTTCTTCTTTTGGTTGTTTTGTGGTTTTACGCTTTTTCTTCTAGCGAGGTGGTGATCTCCTATGGTGATGAGAACCTTTAGAGGTATCTTGCAAAGTGAATGTTCAAATGCCCTCTTTCTGTTTCAACTATAGACTGGTTTTAGATTCACATGGATGAGAATTTTGTGATAGGTATATGATTTAAGGTTATAGAGACACATGAATTGACCCTTTGAATTTTCCTGAGGCTTACAGATCTCGAAGGGGGATCGGTTGATGTTTGGAAGAGTTCAGGTAATGAGAATTTGGATTAGGGAACATTCACAACAATAAAAATTTATTTTAAACTATGTAGAATAATTTTAAAACATAAAAGTGGGATTAATGTAGTGTAATATTTTGTGGATTGAAAAATAATATAATACCTAAATTCAGTAGTTTTTTAATTATAAATCAATTTCATGGAATTATATGACATGATAGTGGATTAGACGTCATGTAATCCCCCACTGTTGTATATTTAAAAAAAATTCCAACTGCTCTAGTTTTCAAACACTACCACTATAGATTTCCTCCCTCTCACCCCAGGTGACCCAACAGCCCCCACTCTAGTGTTTTAGATTCCCTACTAGTGGGATCAATCATTGAGCTTCTGTATTCAATCTATGGTGATCCATGGAGGTCCAAGGTGGGCTCTTCAATTATTTTCCATTTGTTTCTCCCAAACCTATGTCATTTACATTATACTCATCCCGTTTTACTATAGTGTTTTCATACTAATGATTATAATGGGTTTTATCTGGTTCTTGTTGGTGCGGTGGTGCCATGATGTCCTTAGATGGATGTAGTTCTTTAAGGATCGGTGATCAGAGATCCGTTGTGTGGTCTGTTATCGTGAAAAAAAATGTCGAAGACCCTTTTGAGGAAGGGGATTCATTGGTTCTATATTTAATTACATTCAATGATATAGTAATCATGGTTTAGACCCTTGGATTGCAATGAAATTGACATAATTAAATACTTGAAATGGATTAAGAAATTGGTATTGATCACATATTGATTTTTCTACTTTATATTGTGATAACAGTTTGCTTATTGAATTTTTAGATAGCTTCATATCAATGTCATACATGGTTTAACAATTTTTTCTTCATATAAATTTTTAAATAATGTATCGAAGAAATTAATTTATTATTAATTAGATAAAAGATAAAGATTTATGTTTAAGGAATCTAGTTGTTATTGAAATTTGATGTTAATGAAATTTATGCAATTATGCATGTAAAATTGAATTGGTTATTCAAACTGAATCATGATGATGATTTTTGATAAAATAATTAAATTCATGTCAAATAAGTTGTTTAATTAATTATTGGTAGTTTTTATATGTTGTTACTTCGGTTTCCTATAGTTGGAAGCTATGATAATCAATCAGTTATTTCAAGATAGAATAAGAACCAGGTTTTTGATAAAAGATAATTCCATTGTGTGGCCTAAGTTTCCCGCTATCTTGTGAAGGATAAGTGGCTTCTATACTGGATCCATTAAATCCTACTATGTGTGAATTCTAAATGCCTTGTTTTAGTGCCAAGACACAATTTTCTATTTTTTTATGCTTCTTATGATGTCACATGAGCCTAGGATGTCTAAGCCTCTAGTGTTATTGTGGTATGTAGGGAAAAGAGGCCAAATTGTTTGGTATAAGTTGACACCTAGAGTGGTGTGATGCATCATTTTATGCCTGAGGGTGCCGGGGATGGAACCATAGGTTACATAACAGGTTAATATTGGTCATACACATTGCATAGAAAAGTGGATTCTTGTTGAATCTGTTGTTTATATGAATTCTAGGTTACCTGTTAATCTTATTTTCATTCCCCACTACTTGAGGCATACAGATGTGTTTGGTTACTCTCTTTCCATTGTAGGAGAATATTCATGGGGTATGCCACATGATTTCTATGTTTATCTCCTTATGGTGGGATGAGTTTACTCTACTAATACTAGTGGAATAGACTCTATAGGTAGTTAATGTACTCACTTTGTTGAGCCCCTTGTGTTTGGGAATCTTAGAATGTTTCTCTAGAGCTCCTAGAGGTATGGAAAGAATTTTTTTTAACTAAAGAATAAAATTTTAACTCATGGGGTTGGAGCTTGTTGGGATTCAATGCTGAGAATCAAATTATAAGAATCCATGGACTCTGTTTTCATATACCTTGAGGGCATAAATCATTGTTGAAATGGTAATGTGATGTAATGTGGAAATGATAATAGTTAAATAATGGTTAAAAATTAATTAATGTAATGTTCAACCAATGAAAATGAATAAGTTAATTTAATATATCTCCTTAAAAAGTTGTGTTCTTATAGGATATATGATCTTGGCAGTGGTATTTGTGATTCTTGGAGAAGTTTTTTGTGGATGTGTCTAAGACTAGGATATTCCATTAGTGTGGTTGTGAGAAATATTATATCATGTACATTTTGTCTTTCTATATTCTAAACCACCATGTTAGATAGGGAAACTGATACCCGAAGGATTCAGAGCCATGGGTGTGTTTTCCCCATCATCTTGATGGGGGGATGGATGGATGACACCACCTTTGGCCCCACTCTCTTATCATGGTAGATATTCGTGTTGTTATGCACGACAACAAGTTTTCCCCATATATATGTGTAGAGGGCTGTAATGGATTGTGTTTATTTCACAGACATATATTCTAAATATACTTTCCTACGTACTACTATACATATAATATCTATAGGCTATGATGTCTTATAGATGATTAATCAATTTATACCCTTTAATGGATTGAGGTATAATACCCAACTTTTGATCCATATTATGTGAGTTGTGATGGCTCCCGAAAACTACCTGGTTAATTTGAGTTATGTGGATGTGGTAGTGTGTTGCATGAGGAACATGTTTTAGTGCTTCTCCTAGGTCTCTAAGTGCTACCTTTTTTTGAGGGATATCCTAGGGCGTGTGACGTTGGGGAAGACCAGTAGAATAGTGGGAAAGCAATAGGCATGAACCCTTGATATTAATTTTTATATTATAAGATCTTGTATGTGATACATGGTGCGAGTATCCATGGTGAGTCTAGGAACATAGTATACCTTTTTTACTAATGAGTTTGTTTCACTTATTTTTTCACTATACTTCAGCATGCTTTCTTCACATTTTCAAAAGAGGATCCAAGGAGGATCCTATTGTCTATACTATTATAGTCACCCTACAAATTTATGAAATGTTTTAGGTTAGATGGAGAAGTTTGGATATCAGGTTATTTTTTAATATCATCTAGGTTGCAAAAAATATATAATTATTAAGATATATTTACAATTTTTTTATAATTATAATTATAAATCCTTTACCAGTAATAAATTATGAGCACAAATAAAGGTTCCTTCTGTTATTTTTTTAGTACTCTTAATGATAGAGTGTAACACCCCGAGATTTTATGAAAAATATTCTTTTAATTTCATTAATGTCTTTTGTTGTATGCTACACCAAGATTACCTTGCGCTATACGCAACACCGTATTAGCTTGTAGTATACGCAACACTATTCTTGGATCGTGTTACAAACAATTTTGATAATAGTTATTCTACGCAACATTGAGTATATATATATATATATTCAATGTATAAATGAAATATTGTTGGATTCTGTTATACGAAACAACTAATGATTCTTTCACAACACGCAACCCTGACTTGGCTTGCATTACACGAAATCGCGACCTTCCTCGATAGCGTGTGTTGAACGCAATACCGGGTTTTACTAAACAATGATATATTATTATAATATTATTATGAACTAGCCGTTATGAATAGTATTAACTAAATTTTGAATTTTATAACATTATTATTCATCTTACACATTTTCTAGAACATGGTATAAGAACAGAATAAATTTTTCGGGTAAAATAAGTATTTTTCAAAAAATGCAGTTTTGCCGGCTTTTGATGGTGCACCCACTTTAAATCTAGTTTTTGACATGTTTATAAGTTCCATTTGAAAAAATAAAATTATTCTTTGGAATCAAGAAATAAAAATTTACTTTGGATAAATTTTTCATTTTATTCTGATGACTTTCATATTTTAATGAATAGTAAAAACACGTCATATTTTAATTAAAAACAACTTTTTTCATCGTAATATCTTATGTGGTTAAATTATAATATTTAATGGTTTTAAAGTATAAATAGAATATATTTTTACCATTTAATATAATGTATGTCATTAGAATTTATTTTACCTTAAATTTGTAGGTTAAATCAATTCAATCTTTTGCAATGTTTTAAAGAAAAACCCGTTTTCTTTCGACAATGAGATTAATTTTAATTTAATTTATGAAACTTTTGTTTATTGAATTTGGAAAAATGGATTTTATATTTGTAATCAGTGGGTCTAAATTATGTTAATAAGCTACTTTTTTATTTTTGGGCATTGTGAATAGTAACTACGGTAAATTTTATTTACTATAGTTAAAGGTAAATCGGGTAATTAAGGGTAAATATAAGATTATAAAATTACCCTAACACTTAGAAAAATCTTATTGGATTACTAAAAGTAGACCCATATCACCTAAGGGTCGGATTAGATTCATTTAATGTACTTTTTTCAATGAACATAATTTAATTATTATTAAAACCAAAGAAAGTGACAACATGTCACTCTCTTAAATACTATAAGTATAATAATTTTCAGTTAGTGATAAACTTCATGAAACATTGAAAATTAATGGTCTATATAAAGCTAACAAAATTATATACATCATGATAATTTATTTAGAATTTTTTGGGATTAAATAATTATCATTAATTGTGACACAACAGTGATGCCGAAATTATTTATCTAGTGAAAAATCAAGATTATAGTTTTTATTAAACTAATAGTGACCATAAAAGGCACAAAACCATGACCAAAACTTATTGGTCATGTAAATTTAAACTATAATCATCCAATGGTAGAATATTTGACAATTTGGAGTCTTATACAAGAAATTATGACACTTATATTATTTTATTTTAAATGATGCCAAAGTTGTCACCTTCGTAATTTAATAAATATAACAATTTAAATATTGTGATTTTAAGATTATAAATTCGAGTAAAAATATTATTGTGAAAGTTAATAGATTTATCTTCATCATAGGATTTTATTTTAAATTTTTATGCAAAAATCAGTATATTAAATAATTATACAAAAATGTTGTAGTAATTATTTTATTAAGAGTTAAACCAAATAAA
Organism: Viscum album; assembly: GCA_963277665.1. Lineage (NCBI taxonomy): Eukaryota > Viridiplantae > Streptophyta > Magnoliopsida > Santalales > Viscaceae > Viscum > Viscum album. Next base: position 353,088,937 of record OY728140.1, read on the forward strand.
TGGTTTTAAAAATAATAAAATAAATATTATATGAACTATTTAATGTGATCCACTAATTTTATAGATACATATTACCTTTTTATGAATCTATTAAAACTTTTAGTTCGAACATATCTTCTGTATATATTTTATTTAAATTCAAATAAATGAATAGTGTCAAAATTGACACTATTGTTATTTTATAAAACTAACATATTATAAAATTGATTAAAAATCACAAAAATATTTAAAAATTATAAATTCAAATTTATATGGTCTATAATGTTATAAAGTAAACAATTATGGAAAATTTACAACAAATAAGTAATTATTTGTTATAATTTAAAATTTAGAATTTTATTACCACAAATAAACTTAGATAGATTAACTAAGGATAAATCAAAATGATAAGGTTTAAAATAAGATCCAAACATGTCTAAATTTTATTGTTTGATGCAATTAAAACCCTATCTCATCTAATCTTCAAATATGAGTCATTTTCTGAGGTTTTTATGTGGGGTTAGATTTATTATAAATTAATATTTTTAAGAATTCCAAAGGTGCCCCTCTCCTCCCTTATAAAAGGGATCCTACTCCCTCTCCTCCTCACACCAATTTGAGCCTTCAAGCTCGGACAACCCATGAAAAATAATCTTCTCCACTTCCCTAGAAACATCCTAGAGGTCATGGTCTTCTTCAAAGACCAATTTTAGTGCCCTAAGAGGAGGTCTCAAAGAGGCGCTTCAAAGAAGAGATAATGTCTGTTACCGATTCTTTCACATTTATTTATTCTTCCACTTCTTCTTCTTAGGTTGTTTCATTATGAATTAATAACATCAGTATCACTCATATACTTATATGTTATTATAATTATGAAACAAACCTATTTCACCATTTATCCATCATACGGAAAAAGAAATCATCGCGCGTGCGTACGTACGGAATACCGTCTCCACGCCGTGGTGTAATCTATTTTCCACCACCACCTTACATGTATGGGTATAATGGGGTAAATAATAACTATATATTATTATTGTAAAGTGATATTGATTCTGTAATAGTATACATACACTCCAATAAAATTCCATGATCATGGGAATGATATCATCGCTCGTGCGTACGTACGGAATACCGTCTCCACGATGCGATGAGATTCATTCTCAATGATTAACCATTCATAAATGATTATAAAGTATATATAATAAGTAATCATGAAATATATGACATAATAATGATACTGGATTTATGTATATATATATGTATGTCATCCAATTAATTCCATTCAATTCAATGAGGAAACGAAAACAACGTTCATGCGTACATACGACCTACCACCTCCATGAACGGTGTATTTCTTTCCATTTATTGATCTATTATATATATGTATATTCTGAATATATATTATATATAAACCATGTTTTATATTTTGGAATTAATTAATCATGATCTAAGTAATCATATGAATAATTACAAGTCAAAACACGGACGACAAATGAAACGATTTTACCCAAAACACTATTTAACATGGGATTTACAAAAGAACGGGTAATATAAAGTCATAAGTGAACCATATATGATATCATAACAAAGAATATGATTCTTTAATAAGTAAATGACATTATTTAAATCATATTACAGGAGGTTTGGATACGAACGAAGCATATCGGACCTAAGGTAAGGGAAATATCACAATCTCATTTTTATCCGAGATTGTTTATACTTTGGAATTTACTGGGGTGTATTTTATCATCCACATCCATGTTTCCTCAATATGTAACATTATTTCCATCCACCTACAATTTTTTAAGTACAATTTTACCAATCAGTGTGTTTTTAGTAAAAGCTATGAAGGGAATCTTTTGTCGTTTTTCGTACGAGGTACTTTTTGACTTTTCCGACAAAAGTACGCGAAGAAAGTTTTTTTAACGTATACGGCATGAAAGGATTTTACGGTTTTATAAAGCCTTATTTTCACAAATCTTCCTCCAAAATATTTCATGAATATTTTCAACAAAATCCTTTTCTTTTAAAATTTCATGACATTTTGTAAAAAGAAAATGATTTTAAAGAAGAAAGGATATTTTCCTCAAGAATTCATTTCAAGTGTTTTATCAAAATTATTTTCCATCTAAGATAATATAGGGTTCTGTTTCTATCCCTATTATTACATTGATTTGATTATGTTGTGATGGAATTCTTTTTATGAATTCTTTTATCTTATATGAATTGTTTGATGATGTCATGATGTTTAAGATTCCCATTTTTATTACATGGGTTTTGCAATGATGTATGATTTTGTGGCACACATAAGAATGGTATCATTATGAGATGGGTGGGACCTATATCTCCCTCCAATGCATTGGGTAATGATTTTATATCTCATTAGATAGACATGGCTGGAAAGGTAAGTTAATCTGGATCAGTGTTACAGGACTGAAACGAGGAGTGAACTCGATTCAGAATGGGACTTTGTCCACTAAGATGGTCTTGGCAGCAATGCCTTGGCTACTATGGAAATCATTAAATGTACTTAATGGATGCCACAATTACATGTTTTATTCCCATGCTATGTTATCATGATTTATGTTTCATTATGATCTATGCCTTATGTACTTCCATGTTTTAAGTTGTTGCTCAAGATTTTGATGTTTAAACATTACGTTCATGTTTTTAAGATCAAATGTATATGGTATGTTTTATTTTATCCATGCTTACCCTTACTAAGAATTTGAGCTCACCCTTTTAATGTTTTCTTTTCCCCCAGGATTAAAAGAAAGATTTTAGGTAAGGAAACAAAAATGGGAAGTTCTTTATGGGAGATGTTGAAGATCTTTCACCACGATTAGAAGATTACGTTCCAAGTTTCCAAAGACACTGAACTATTACGGTCCTTGTGTGTCTGTTTTTGTTATGTATTAAGTATTCCGCTAAAGTAATGTAATGTCCATGTACGTCAAGCCTTGGGTTTCTACAGTTGGTATCAGAGAAAAAGTTTAGTCAACCTTTGGAAACTAGGATGCGAAAACGTTAGTGAGATCCCTAGAGATATTTCTAAGGTATGTCTATGGATGTCCCTAAGGATAAGTATATGTATAGGATATAGTACTAGAACTATGGTAACGATATTAGATTAAACCAAAGATGTTATATATTGAAGTTACTCCCCCTTTATTATGATTTTTGCCTCTCACACTATTCTTTTTGGGTTTTAGAAAATGGATGGAAACAAGATGATTCACGATAATGGAGGATATGATGGACAATGGAATGATATTCTTCATGAGCAACAAAATTAAATGGGATTTGGAAGTCCAAACATCATTATTATGCCAAATCAGCAATCTCACAATATGATCAATAAAGTAACATTTGGTAAGTTTCCTGACTCGTCTAATAAGAGAAAGATGGAGTTTCATGATGATCATAGAGGAAAGAAAGTTCAATTTCCCCTATGTAAATCATGTGGGAAGAGGCATCAAGGAGAATGTTTCAAAGGAACTGGAAGATGCTTTGGGTGTGGAAAAGAAGAACACAAAGCCAGTAAGTGCAAAGGAAAAGGTTCAGTTAACACCAGGGATGAGGATAATGTTATTGCTACGATATCAATAATGGTTAAATGTTTTAAATATGGAATGTACGGGCATTATGCAAACCAATGCCCTAAGGGAAAGTATCATGAAGAGAATTAGTATGGTCATATGGGTAGTATTTATGTTGATGATGATGAAGAGACTACAAATGATATGTGAGATGAAAGAATTTTTGAAGCTCAGTCAATGGTTTAAGAATGTAGTGGAATGATTACATGTTTATCAAGTGTAATGTTGTATAAGTAATCTCATGGTACTATGGAATAAAGATACATCTAAGGATTGTTACACTGTTGTCTTTCCTTAAGTTTCGAAAGTGTATGATTAATGGTACGATTGACCATGAAAGGTTATTCAGATATTTTTGGAAAGTAAATGATATGCGCATAATGAATGGATAAGGAGAAAATTAAATGTTTGATAGTATTCATGAGCTCATGACTGATATAAGGAGAAGGTTATATCATGGTTTGAGTATATAGATTTTTTGGATTTTGGTATGTGGAAAGAGATAACTTTTGACAGCATTCATGTTTTCACTAAGATTCAATGGGTATTCATTTTTCAAGAGAATACATGATTAAGGCCTTCAAATGTTTGGAATGTGACAAAAAAGACATATCTTATGATATATGGGGATAAATTATGGAATTCACGTGATTGTTATGTGACATTTCAAGTAAAAATTTTCTTTATACTATGAGCTTGGACCGAAGTATTTTAGATAAGCCTAAAGATTGGAATGGATTATGTTGTACATAAGTTAGTATTTTTACAATATTATTGATGGGATGTTATAGTAATATAGTTTTAGAAAAAGGACAACCTTCAGGACGGGCGACAGCCCATCGCGTCGGACAAGGCTGTGGGAATCGAACCCAAAACTGAAGTGTGACTGGCCTTTATCGCCTACCACTGGCCTACAGGAAGTCCCTGGTTAGTAGAAACTAGTTTTGTTTTTATTAAGCAGTATGATATATGTAGTATAAGTTCATTTTTGGAACCATATACGATTAATCTAACCATAAGATGGACTTATAACTTTTGCTAACCATTTTTTTGAAAGAGATGGAATGACCCATCATTCTATCACATGATCTGCTAACACATCACGAATAACAAATTCAACTTCATTTCTTTAAGGGATGAAGTGGAAATTTTTCAATTCACGAACAACATTGAGATTGTACCAAAATCATGTAAGTATTTCTTTTAATTCATCAAATTTAGGGAAATGATCTTGAAAACCAAAAATGTTGTCCTAGTTCCCTTATATCCGATTAATTAGATAGTACCTTAGACCATCACAAATCTATTGCTTTGTGATTGTTGGCTTTTTCATAGCCATGTTCTCTACCACTCTCCATCAGAACTTGATGGTTAGATTTTTCTTCCATATCCATATTTTCACCTATGTTCTCCTATGTGGAAACCCAGTGATGAGTTAATTTGAGTAACCGTTACATTTCATACTTTATTTTTTAAAGCCATGTTTTGGTATTCCTTTTTACAATGTGGGTTTCTATTAAACAAACTTTCGAGTAATAAACCATTTATAACCCCGATGAATTTCGAGGGTGAAATTCATTTTAAGGGGGGTAGAATGTAACACCCTGAGATTTTATGAAAAATATTCTTTTAATTTCATTAATGTCTTTTCTTGTATGCTACATCAATATTTCCTTGCGCTATACGAAACACCGTATTATCTTGCAGTATACGCAACACTATTCTTGGATCGTGTTACACAAAATTTTGATAATAGTTATTCTACGCAACATTGAGTATATATATATATATATATATTAAATGTATAAATGAAATATGGTTGGATTCTGTTATATGAAACAATGAAGGATTCTTTCACAACACGCAACCCTGACTTGGCTTGCATTACACGCAATCGCGACCTTCCTCGATAGCGTGTGTTGTACGCAATACTGGGTTTTACTAAACAACGATATATTATTATAATATTATTATGAACTAGCTGTTATGAATAGTATTAACTAAATTTTTAATTTTATAACATTATTATTCATCTTACACATTTTCTAGAACATGGTATAAGAATAGAATAAATTTTTCAGGTAAAATAAGTATTTTTCAAAAAATGCAGTTTTGTCGCCTTTTGATGGCGCACCCACTTTAAATCTAGTTTTTGACATGTTTATAAGTTACATTTGAAAAAATAAAATTATTCTTTGGAATCAAGAAATAAAAATTTACTTTTGATAAAGTTTTCATTTTATTCTGATGACTTTCATATTTTAATGAATAGTAAAAACACACTATATTTTAATTAAGAACAACTTTTTTCATCGTAATATCTTATGTGATTAAATTATAATATTGAATGGTTTTAAAGTATAAATAGAATATATTTTTACCATTTAATATAATGTAAGTCATTAGCCTTGATTTTACCTTGAATTCGTAGATTAAATCAATTCAATCTTTTGCAATGTTTTAAAGAAAAACCCGTTTTCTTTCGACAACGGGATTAATTTTAATTCAATTTCTGCAACTTTTGTGTATTGAATTTGGAAAAATGGATTCCATATTTGGAATAAGTGGGTCCAAATTATGTTAATAAGCTACTTTTTATTTTTGGGCATTGTGAATAGTAACTACGGTAAATTTTATTTACTATAGTTAAAGGTAAATCGGGTAATTAAGGGTAAATATAAGATTATAAAATTAACATAACACTTGGAAAAATCCTATTGTATGACTAAAAGTCTACCCATATCACCTAAGGGTCGGATTAGATTCATTTAATGGACATTTTCCATGAAAATAATTTAATTATTATTAAAACAAAAGAAAGTGACAACATGTCACTCTCTTAAATACTATAAGTATAATAATTTTAAGTTAGTGATAAACTTCATGAAACTTAGAACATTAATGGTCTATAGAAATATAACAAAATTATCTACATCATGAGAATTTATTTAGAATTTTTTGGGATTAAATAATTATCATTAATTGTGACACAATAGTGATGCAGAAATTCTTTATCTAGTAAAAAATCAAGAATATAGTTTGTATTAAACTAATAGTGACCATAAAAGGCACAAAACCCTGACCAAAACTTATTGGTCAAGTAAATTTAAACTATAATCGTCCAATGGTCGAATATTTGACCATTTTGAGTCTTATACAAGCAATTATGACACTTATATTATTTTATTTTAAATGATGCCAAAGTTGTCACCTTCATAATTTAATAAATATAACATTTTAAATATTGTGATTTTAAGATGATAAATTCGAGTAAAAGTATCATTGTGAAAGGTAATAGATTTATCTTCATCATAGGATTTTATTTTAAATTTTTATGCAACAAATGAGTATATTAAATAATTATGAAAAAATGTTGTAGTAATTATTTAATTAAGAGATAAACCAAATAAATGGTTTTAAAAATAATAAAATAAATATTATATGAACTATTTAATGTGATCCACTAATTTTATAGATACATATTTACTTTTTATGAATCTATTAAAGCTTTTAGTTCGAACATATCTTCTGTATATATTTTATTTAAATTCAAATAAATGAATAGTGTCAAAATTGACACTATTGTTATTTTATAAAAATAACATATTATAAAATTGTTTAAAAATCACAAAAATATTTAAAAATTATAAATTTAAATTTATATGGTCTATAATGTTATAAAGTAAAAAATTATGGAAAATTCACAACAAATAAGTAATTATTTGTTGTAATGTATAATTTAGAATTTCATTACCACAAATAAACTTAAATAGATTAAATAAGGATAAATCAAAATGATAAGGTTTAAAATAAGCTCCAAACATGTCTAAATTTGATTGGTTGATGCAATTACAACCCTATATCATCTAAGCTTCGAATATGAGTCATTTTTGGAGGTTTTCATGTGGGTTTAGATTTATTATAAATTAATATTTTTAAGAATTCCAAAGGTGCCCCTCTCCTCCCTTATAAAAGGGAACCTACTCCCTCTCCTCCTCACACCAATTTGAGCCTTCAAGCTCGGCCAAACCCTGCCAAATAGTATTCTCCACTTCCCTAGAAACATCCTAGAGGTATCGGTCTTCTTCAAAGACCAATTTTAGTTCCCTAAGAGGAGGTCTCAAAGAGGCGCTTCAAAGAAGAGGTAATGTCTGTTACCGATTATTTCACCTTTATTTCTTCTTCCACTTCTTCTTCGTAGGTCGTTTCATTATGAATTAATAACATCAGTATCACTCATATACTGATATGTTATTATAAGTATGAAACAACCCTATTTCACCATCTATCCATCCTACGGAAAATGAAATCACCGTGCGTGTGTACGTACGGAAAACCGTCTCCACGCCGTGGTGTAATCTATTTTCCACCACCACCTTACATGGATGGGTATAATGGTGTAAATAATAAATATATATGATTATTTTAAAGTGATATTGATTCTATAATATTATACATACACTACAATAAAATTCCACGATCATGGGAACGATATCATCGCTCGTGCGTACGTACGGAATACCGTCTCCACGACACGATGAGATTCATTCTCAATGATTAACCATTCATAAATGATTATAAAGTATATATAATAAATAATCATGAAATATATGACATGATAATTATACTGGATTTATTTATATATATATATGTATGTCATCCAATTAATTCTATTCAATTCAATGAGGAAACGAAAACAACGTTCATGCGTATGTACGACCTACCGCCTCCATGAACGGTGTATTTCTTTCCATTTATTGATCTATTCTATATATGTATATTCTGAATATATATTATATATAAATAATGTTTTATATTTTTGAATTAATTAATCATGATCTAAGTAATCATATGAAAAATTACAAGTCAAAACACGGACGACAACTGAAACGATTTTACCCAAAAAGCTCTTTAACCTGGAATTTACAAAAGAACGGGTAATATAAAGTCATAAGTGAACCATATATGATATCATAACAATGAATATGATTATTTAATAAGTCAATGACATTATTTAAATCATATTACAGGAGTTTTGGATACGTACGAAGCATATCGGACCTAAGGTAAGGGAAATATCACAATCTCATTTTTATCTGAGATTGTTTATACTTTGGAATTTACTGGGGTGTATTTTATCATCCACATCCATGTTTCCTCAATATGTAACATTATTTACATCCACCTAAAATTGTTTAAATACAATTTTACCAATCGGTGTGTTTTTAGTAAAAGATATGAAGGGAATCTTTTGTCATTTTTCGTACGAGGTACTTTTTGACTTTTCCGACAAAAGTACGAGAAGAAAGTTTTTTTAACGTATACAGCATGAAAGGATTTTATGGTTTTATAAAGCCTTATTTTCACAAAGCTTCCTCCAAAATATTTCATGAATATTTTCAACAAAATACTTTTATTTTAAAATTGCATGACATTTTGTAAACAGAAAATGATTTTGAAGAAGAAAGGATATTTTCCTCAGGAATTCATTTCAAGTGTTTTATCAAAATTATTTTCCATCTAAGATAATATAGGGTTCTGTTTCTATCCCTATTATTACATTGATTTGATTATGTTGTGATGGAATTATTTTTATGAATTCTTTTATCTTATATGAATTGTTTGATGATGTCACGATGTTTAAGATTCCCATTTTTATTACATGGGTTATGCAATGATGTATGATTTTGTGGCACACATAAGAATGGTATCATTATGAGATGGGTGGGACCTATATCTCCCTCCAATGCATTGGGTAATGATTTTATATCTCATGAGATAGACATGGATGGAAAGGTAAGTTAATCTGGATCAGTGTTACAGGACTGAAATGAGGAGTGAACTCGATTCAGAATGAGACTTTGTCCACTAAGATGGTCTTGGCAGCAATGCCTTGGCTACTATGGAAATCATTACATGTGCTTAATGGATGCCACAATTACATGTTTTATTCCCATGCTATGTTATCATTATTTATGTTTCATTATGATCTATGCCTTATGTACTTCCATGTTTTAAGTCGTTGCTCAAGATTTTGATATTCAAACATTACGTTCATGTTTTTAAGATCAAATGTATATGGTATGTTTTATTTTATCCATGCTTACCCTTACTGAGCATTTGAGCTCACCCTTTTTATGTTTTCTTTTCCCCCAGGATTAAAAGAAAGATTTCAGGTAAGGAAACAAAAATGGGAAGATCTTTATGGGAGATGTTGAAGATCTTTCACCACGATTAGAAGATTACGTTCCAAGTTTCCAAAGACACTAAACTATTACGGTCCTTCTGTGTCTGTTTTTGATATGTATTAAGTATTCCGCTAAAGTAATGTAATGTCCATGTACATCAAGCCTTGGGTCTCTACAATTCGTATCAGAGGAAAAGTTTAGTCAACCTTTGGAAACTAGGATGCGAAAACGTTAGTGAGATCCCTAAAGATATTTCTAAGGTATGTCTAGGGATGTCCCTAAGGATAAGTATACGTATAGGATATAGTCCTAGAACTATGGTAACGATATTAGATTAAACCAAAGATGTTATATATTGAAGTTACTCCCCCTTTATTATGATTTTTGCCTCTCACACTATTCTTTTTGGGTTTTAGAAAATGGCTGGAAACAAGATGATTCACGATAATGGAGGATATGATGGACATTGGAATGATATTATTCATGAGAAACCAAATGAAATGGGATTTGGAAGTCCAAACATAATTATTATGCCGAATCAGCAATCTCACAATGTGATCAATAAAGTAAAATTTGGTAAGTTTCCTGACTTGGCTAATAAGAGAAAGATGGAGTTTCATGATGATCATAGAGGAAAGAAAGTTCAATTTCCCCTATGTAAATCATGTGGGAAGAGGCATAAAGGAGAATGTTTCAAATGAACTGGAAGATGCTTTGGGTGTGGAAAAGAAGGACACAAAGCCAGTAAGTGAAAAGGAAAAGGTTCAGTTAACACCAGGGATGAGGATAATGGTATTTCTACGACATAAACAATGGTTAAATGTTTTAAATGTGGAATGTACGGGCATTATGCAAACCAATTCCCTAAGGGAAAGTCTCATGAAGAGAATCGGTATGGTCATATGGGTAGTATTTATGTTGATGATGATGAAGAGACTACAAATGGCATGTGATATGAAAAAATTGTTGAAGCTCGGTCAATGGTTTAAGAATGTAGTGGAATGATTACATGTTTATCAAGTGTAATGTTGTATAAGTAATCTCATGGTACTATGGAATAAAGAGACATCTAAGGATTGTTACACTGTTGTCTTTCCTTAAGTTTCGAAAGTGTATGATTAATGGTACCATTAACCATGAAAGGTTATTCAGATATTTTTGGAAAGTAGATGATATGTGCATAATGAAGGGATAAGGAGAAAATTAAATGTTTGATAGTATTCATGAGCTCATGACTGATATAAGGAGAAGGTTATATCATGGTTTGAGTATATAGATTTTTTTGGATTTTGGTATGTGGAAAGAGATAACTTTTGACAGCATTCATGTTTTCACTAAGATTCAATGGGTATTCATTTTTCAATAGAATACATGATTAAGGCCTTTAAATGTTTGGAATGTGACCAACAAGACATATCTTATGATATATAGGGATAAATTATGGCATTCACGTGATTGTTATGTGACATTTCAAGTAATAATTTTCTTTATACTATGAGCTTGGACCGAAGTATTTCAGATAAGCCTAAAGATTGGAATGGATTATGTTGGACATAAGTTAGTATTTTTACAATATTATTGATGGGATGTTATAGTAATATAGTTTTATAAAAAGGACAACATGAAGGACGGGCGACATCCCATCGCGTCGGACAAGTCTGTGGGGATCGAACCCACAACCGAAGTGCGACTGGCCTTTATCGCCTACCACTGGCCTACAGGAAGTCCCTGGTTAGTAGAAACTAGTTTTTTTTATTAAGCGATATGATATATGTAGTATAAGTTCATTTTTGGAACCATATACGATTAATATAACCATAATATGGACTTGCAACTTTTGCTAACCTTTTGTTTGAAAGAGATGGAATGACCCATCATTCTATCACATGATCTGTTAACACATCACGAATAACAAATTCAACTTCATTTCTTTAAGGGTTGAAGTGGAAATTGTTCAATTCACGAACAACATTGAGATTGTACCAAAATCATGTAAGTATTTCTTTTAATTCATCAACTTTAGGGAAATGATCTTGAAAACCAAAAATGTTGTCCTAGTTCCCTTATATCTGATGAATCAAATGGTACCTTAGATCATCATAAATCTATAGCTTTGTGATTTTTGGATTTTTCATAGCCATGTTCTCTACCACTCTCCATCAGAACTTGATGGTTAGATTTTTCTTCCATATCTATATTTTCATCTATGTTCTCCTACGTGGAAACCCAGTGATGAGTTAATTTCAGTAACCATTACATTTCATAATTTAGTTTTTAAAGCCATGTTTTGGTATTCCTTTTTACGTTGTGGGTTTCTATTAAACAAACTTTTGAGTAATAAACCATTTATAACCCCGACGAATTTCGAGGGAGAAATTCATTTTAAGGGGGGTAGAATGTAACACCCCGAGATTTTATGAAAAATATTATTTTAATTTCATTAATGTCTTTTGTTGTATGCTACACCAAGATTACCTTGCGCTATACGCAACACCGTATTAACTTGCAGTATACGCAACACTATTCTTGGATCGTGTTACACACAATTTTGATAATAGTTATTCTACGCAACATTGAGTATATATATATATATATTCAATGTATAAATTAAATATGGTTATATTCTGTTATATGAAACAACGAAGGATTCTTTCACAACACGCAACCCTAACTTGGCTTGCATTACACGCAATCTCGACCTTCCTCGATAGCGTGTGTTGTACGCAATACCGGGTTTTACTAAAAAACGATATATTATTATAATATTATTATGAACTAGCCGTTATGAATAGTATTAACTAAATTTTGAATTTTATAACATTATTATTCATCTTACACATTTTCTGAAACATGGTATAAGAACAGAATAAATTTTTTGGGTAAAATAAGTATTTTTCAAAAAATGCAGTTTTGCCGCCTTTTGATGGCGCACCCACTTTAAATCTAGTTTTTGACTTGTTTATAAGTTACATTTGAAAAAATAAAATTATTCTTTGGAATCAAGAAATAAAAATTTACTTTGGATAAATTTTTCATTTTATTCTGATGACTTTCATATTTTAATGAATAGTAAAAACACGCTATATTTTAATTAAAAACAACTTTTTTCATCGTAATATATTATGTGGTTAAATTATAATATTGAATGGTTTTAAAGTATAAATAGAATATATTTTTACCATTTAATATAATGTATGTCATTAGCATTGATTTTACCTTGAATTCCTAGGTTAAATCAATTCAATCTTTTGCAATGTTTTAAAGAAAAACCCGTTTTCTTTCGACAACGGGATTAATTTTAATTTAATTTCTACAACTTTTGTGTATTGAATTTGGAAAAATGGATTCCATATTTGGAATCAGTGGGTCCAAATTATGTTAATAAGCTACTTTTTATTTTTGGTCATTGTGAATTGTAACTACGGTAAATTTTATTTACTATAGTTAAAGGTAAATCGGGTAATTAAGGGTAAATATAAGATTATAAAATTACCCTAACAATTGGAAAAATCCTAGTGGATGACTAAAAGTAGACCCATATCACCTAAGGGTCGGATTAGATTCATTTAATGGACTTTTCTCCCTGAAAATAATTTAATTATTATTAAAACCAAAGAAAGTGACAACATGTCACTCTCTTAAATACTATAAGTATTATAATTTTAAGTTAGTGATAAACTTAATGAAACTTCAAACATTAATGGTATATAGAAATCTAAAAAAATTATCTACATCATGAGAATTTATTTAGAATTTTTTGGGATTAAATAATTATCATTAATTGTGACACAATAGTGATGCATAAATTATTTATCTAGTGAAAAATCAAGAATATAGTTTTTATTAAACTAATGGTGACCATAAAAGGCACAAAACCCTGACCAAAACTTATTGTTCATGTACATTTAAACTCTAATCATACAATGGTCGAATATATGACCATTTGGAGTCTTATACAAGCAATTATGACACTTATATTATTTTATTTTAAATGATTCCAAAGTTGTCACCTTCATAATTTAATAAATATAACAATTTAAATATTGTGATTTTAAGATGCTAAATTGGAGTAAAAGTATTATTGTTAAAGGTAATAGATTTATCTTCATCATAGGATTTTATTTTAAATTTTTATTCAACAAATCAGTATATTAAATAATTATACAAAAATGTTGTAGTAATTATTTTATTAAGAGATAAACCAAATAAATGGTTTTAAAAATAATAAAATAAATATTATATGAACTATTTAATGTGATCCACTAATTTTATAGATACATATGACCTTTTTATTAATCTATTAAAGCTTTTAGTTCGAACATATCTTCTGTATATAGTTTATTGAAATTCAAATAAATGAATAGTGTCAAAATTGACACTATTGTTATTTTATAAAAATAACATATTATAAAATTGTTTAAAAATCACAAAAATATTTAAAAATTATAAATTTAAATTTATATGGTCTATAATGTTATAAAGTAAACAGTTATGGAAAATTCACAACAAATAAGTAATTATTTGTTATTATGTAAAATTTAGAATTTTATTACCACAAATAAACTTAAATAGATTAAATAAGGATAAATCAAAATGATAAGGTTTAAAATAAGATCCAAACATGTGTAAATTTGATTGGTTGATGAAATTACAACCCTATATCATCTAAGATTTGAATATGAGTCATTTTTGGAGGTTTTTATGTGGGGTTAGATTTATTATAAATTAATATTTTTAAGAATTCCAAAGGTGCCCCTCTCCTCCCTTATAAAAGGGAACCTACGCCCTCTCCTCCTCACACCAATTTGAGCCTTCAAGCTCGGACAACCCCTGCCAAATAATCTTCTCCACTTCCCTAGAAACATCCTATAGGTCCTGGTCTTCTTCAAAGACCAATTTTAGTGCCCTAAGAGGAGGTCTCAAAGAGGCCCTTCAAAGAAGAGGTAATGTCTGTTACCGATTCTTTCACCTTTATTTCTTCTTCCACTTCTTCTTCTTAGGTTGTTTCATTATGAATTAATAACATCAGTATCACTCATATACTGATATGTTATTATAAGTATGAAACAACCCTATTTAACCATCTATCCATCCTACGGAAAACGGAATCACCGCGCGTGCGTACGTACGGAATACCATCTCCATGTCGTGGTGTAATCTATTTTCCACCACCACCTTAAATGGATGGGTATAATGGTGTAAATAATAACTATATATGATTATTGTAAAGTGATATTGATTCTGTAATATTATACATACACTCCAATAAAATTCCACGATCATTGGAACGATATCATCGCTCGTGCGTACGTACGGAATACTGTCTCCACGACGCGATGAGATTCATTCTCAATGATTAACCATTCATAAATGATTATAAAGTATATATAATAAGTAATCATGAAATATATGACATAATAATGTTACTGGATTTATGTATATATATATGTATGTCATCCAATTAATTCCATTCAATTCAATGAGGAAACGAAAACAACGTTCATGCGTACGTATGACCTGCCGCCTCCATGAACGGTGTATTTCTTTCCATTTATTGATCTATTATATATATGTATATTATGAATATATATTATATATAAATAATGTTTTATATTTTGGAATTAAGTAATCATTATCTACGTAATCATATGAATAATTACAAGTCAAAACACGGACGACAAATGAAACGATTTTACCCAAAACGCTCTTTAACATGGAATTTACAAAAGAACGAATAATATAAAGTCATAAGTGAACCATATATGATATCATAACAATGAATATGATTCTGTAATAAGTCAATGACATTATTTAAATCATATTACAGGAGGTTCGGATATGTACGAAGCATATCGGACCTAAGGTAAGGGAAATTTCACAATCTCATTTTTATCCGAGATTGTTTATACTTTGGAATTTACTGGGGTGTATTTTATCATCCACATCCATGTTTCCTCAATATGTAACATTATTTCCATCCACCTAAAATTTTTTAAATACAATTTTACCAGTCGGTGTGTTTTTAGTAAAAAATATGAAGGGAATCTTTTGTCGTTTTTCGTACGAGGTACTTTTTGACTTTTCCGACAAAAGTACGAGAAGAAAGTTTTTTTAACGTATACGGCATGAAAGGATTTTATGGTTTTATAAAGCCTTATTTTCATAAAGATTCCTCCAAAATATTTCATGAATATTTTCAACAAAATCCTTTTCTTTTAAAATTGCATGACATTTTGTAAAAAGAAAATGATTTTGAAGAAGAAAGGATATTTTCCCCAAGAATTAATTTCAAGTGTTTTATCAAAATTATTTTCCATATAAGATAATATAGGGTTCTGTTTCTATACCTATTATTACATTGATTTGATTATGTTGTGATGGAATTATTTTTATGAATTCTTTTATCTTATATGAATTGTTTGATGATGTCACGATGTTTAAGATTCCCATTTTTATTACATGGGTTATGCAATGATGTATGATTTTGTGGCACACATAAGAATGGTATCATAGTGAGATGGGTGGGACCTATATCTCCCTCCAATGAATTGGGTAATGATTTAATATCTCATGAGATAGACATGGCTGGAATGGTAAGTAAATCCTGTTTAGTGTTAGAGGACTGAAACGAGGAGTGAACTCGATTCAGAATGGGACTTTGTCCACTAAGATGGTCTTGGCAGCAATGCCTTGGCTACTATGGAAATCATTACATGTGCTTAATGGATGCCAGAATTAAATGTTTTATTCCCATGATATGTTATCATGATTTATGTTTCATTATGATCTATGCCTTATGTACTTCCATGTTTTAAGTCGTTGCTCAAGATTTTGATGTTTAAACATTACGTTCATGTTTTTAAGATCAAATGTATATAGTATGTTTTATTTTATCCATGCTTACCCTTACTGAGCATTTGAGCTCACCCTTTTTATGTTTTCTTTTCCCCCAGGATTAAAAGAACGATTTTAGGTAAGGAAACAAAAATGGGAAGATCTTTATGGGAGATGTTGAAGATCTTTCACCACGATTAGAAGATTACGTTCCAAGTTTCCAAAGACACTAAACTATTACGGTCCTTGTGTGTCTGTTTTTGTTATGTATTAAGTATTCCGCTAAAGTAATGTAATGTCCATGTACGTCAAGCCTTGGGTCTCTACATAGAGGTTTATGTGTGCTAAAATAAACACTGATAATATTTCTTTTTATCATCTCTTATCAATTATTTGATGATAAAATGGATGTTTATAAGTGATTTTTTTCATGCACTAATAAACGATTCCTCGATATATTTAAAATAAACCTAACTGTTGGCGATTTAGTCATACTTCTCAATCTCTCTCCAAAGTCCCCTCTTTTTGGTGATCCTCCTCTATGTTCTATTGGAAGAATCAAGGATATAATACATTATATGTTATTTTATCATTTTCATATCTAATTTATTTATTATTTTGGTTCAATGGTTTGTGTTTTTTTCTTGTTCTCAACCCTAAAAAAACCTACTTATTTAGTGTACATTTCAACTTCTTCCTATAAAACCAGATATTCACTTTTTAGGTCTCCAATATGATCCCTAAAAATACTATAGAGGACTCCCCATTTCTTTTAGTCCAATTAGAAGTCCAACATAGTGACCAATAAATACGTATCCATTCTCTATACCCATTTTTTCTTTACATGACCT
The DNA here is from genome assembly GCA_963277665.1 of Viscum album. Classification (NCBI taxonomy): domain Eukaryota; kingdom Viridiplantae; phylum Streptophyta; class Magnoliopsida; order Santalales; family Viscaceae; genus Viscum; species Viscum album. The sequence goes on from OY728140.1 coordinate 353,106,388, forward strand.
CTATGCAGTTAGATTTTCAATTACCCAGCTCCATAACATTCCTTTATGTGTTTCATCTACATACATCATGTCTTTAACCATCCCTTCAAAATTCCATTTTTTAGATCCTTGTGTTTCAAAGGAAAAATTACAAGTAGATATGTGGATCTCGACAACATAGGGTTATTTTGTAGTTAGTTTTGATCGACTTTTAGAGATTTCAGGTTTTCTTTCTACACTTTACACTATGCCCATTTTAGGCTAAATCATTTTTCATTGGTAATCTTCTACCTCAAAATTCCATCCTCTATGGAATGATGACAATTCATTATCCATTTTGAAATCCTAAGGCATTCAAAAATATTAAGATATTATAAGATATCTATAATTTTATAATCCTTATCTTATAAAGTATATTTTAATAATAGAGAATTTATTATTTATTGACCATTGAAATATATTATAAAATATTTAAATATTTCAATAATAATTAAATTAAAACTTTGATAATGATTTTATATTCATTTTGAACATAATCAATGACAGTGAACTATTTTCATTATGCTTTATTTGAGAAAGCATGGGTTATTTAGAATATTCATCAATTATTATGGATTACAGAAGCTCTAATAGAAATATTTAAGTGATAATCATGTTGTATTGTTCAATTAATGAATTTTTATTTATGATACCAGGTTAGTTAAATTTTATATATATATATATATAATAATTTATTTTATTTATCACATAAAATGGTTTAAAATATATAAATATGTTGATTGGATAAATATATTATTGAAATTAATTAACGGTAATCAAATCCAAATATGTTTTTAATAATATTTATATCGTAAAATGAATCAATAATCATTTACAAGTATTGTTCTAACATGGAGAGTTATATGAATTGTCATTAGATGTAACATTATTTTTTCTAGATATTATAATTTTAGGAAATGGAATGAATCTATGAAATTTATTTTGTATTTCTTTATTTATATCATTGTAAAAAACTCTCATTTTTTAGCTAATATTTTTTGTTTACTTTTTAATAATTTGTTCCCTAGGTTATGTTTTTTTAATATTATCATATCAATCATAATATGTAACTATTTGTTTTGTAAAATTTTGATAAATATTAACTTATAATATTTTATTTGAATAATAAATTTATATTATTTGATATCGTTTTTAATATACCTATCAACATATGATTACAATAATTCACAATAGGAAATACAAGTGTGGATGTGATAAAAATTATTTTTATCATAAATTATAATTTTTTTGGTATTATGAGAGGGAAAGTATTGGTATTTAACACTGTGAGTTACTATGGACATGGTAGTGACTCATTAAGTGATAGAGAGAGGGTGATTTTATAATTGTGTTGTTGTGAGTTCATCATTATAGTTTTGCAGAAGTCAGTTTTAACTAATGTATTGTGGAACCCATTATGTGGTTCATTCCTAACAGAACTAATTATGTTATGAATTTCCCATATATCAAATGAGATTCCTAAGAATATGGATATGTAATTCCCATTTAATTTTTTGAAGGTAATAAGTACATGTGATGGTTATCTTTGAGGTATAGAATAGTATACCAGGGATCTTAGGTCGAATCTCAGGGTAGTTGTGATGTGGTTATTTTCCAAGGGAGATAAATAATTTTTGATCATCCTATGATTCAAATGTAAAACTATTATTAGTGAAATGATTTTAATTTCAAGGAAAAACAATGGTAAAAATGTATGGAATGATTAGTATAATTCATTGGTGTGAAATGAAGTCAGTACATTTGATTATCATAGTGTGCTTGTTAGTACACATTGACCTGACTTAAATGTGTATTTTTTGTTTTAATACATTGAACATATACACAAATATATGCCTTGTTGTATATTTAAGGGTCCCAGTCAGCATGTAATTATTTATATTTATATAGACACCCTATACATGAACCTCAATGGATATAGAGCTCAAATATTTGAGATACAAGTCAGGGAAAAGGACTAGTAAGATTTATTAAATTTGGTCATATCGGTGGGGATAAGATGATGTTATCATGGAAGTTCCATTTAACATTTAAAATATTGAGATGAGATTTAAAATTTAAAATTTTTATGTGGTAATTTAATTATTTTTTAGTAGATATAAGTCATCTTCACCAGCTTTATCTCTCGAACAATTATTATTACATTATTTTTCATGAGAATCAAACCCCATAGATTATTTTTTGGTAGAACTACTATAAGAAGTAGTCAATGAAAATGATTATCGGTTCCCTGTATGGGATGACTACTCCTCGGATTAGTACAAACAACATAGGGTCATGTCTAGAAGAGTTCGATGATGAGTATCATCCAGAAAAAATAAATAAGAAATTTTTGGGATATGAAACTGATGAGGATGACTAGTTTATATTAATTTCACTATTGGATGAATTTAGAGGATAACACATAATGTATTAGTGTATTTTTTTCAATAATTCCATTTCTCATTTTCATCAATGAGGATAAAATCTAATTATTTAATAGATGAGTAAGAATATGGAGTAAAAAAGTTCATCAATTTTGATATGGAGCATTCATGTGAGCCTTTTAAAATCTTTTGTCTATATTTACATTGTTGTTATTCCATAAAAATTCAATGTTGACTACTTGGGTATAAGTTTTATTCTGCATATGATGATGTTACCAATACTGAGAATGAAAATATTTTTAATGATGAGACCCCCGAATTATTCGAAGCTAAATAACATTTTGATGAAAACATAATGATACAATATCATAGTGTTGAATAAAATTACCAAGGAAATAATTCAAGTTATATAATTTGAGGTTGGTTAGAATCAGTGCAACCATCCTATTGACCTACACAAGTAAACATGCATCAGTTATGTTGGGGACACAATTACGATGAATTTCACAATTGATATTGATTCATGATGCCACATCTAACCTGTAATGAAAGAAACCCTTTGGAATGATATAATTGTAATAAAATGATACGCAATATCTATTTCCCTGAAAAATTATATAATGAAATGCTGATTCAATTATCATTATTCACTATAGATTTTGTTCATTTTATGAAATACCCATGCTAAAATTGTCTTAATGGACACTAGAAAATCTTATAGAGGATTTGGACTCTTATTATAATGATACACCTTAGGGATGTTGAAGGGATAGTAAGGCCCCACCCACCACTAAGTAATGCAGACATTATAATGTATGAAATAAAGATATCATTCATCAGTCATCACAATGAGAAATCATCTAAGGTTAATTGAATTCAATAATATATTATTCATCATTATTTATTTTATTTAATTTGATTCAATATTGTTTACATAAGAATGAGGTAATGTGTGATGAAAATAAAGATTATGTATCAAAACCAATGTACCCCCATCGCAAAGCAATGATGGGGTATGCTTCACTATTGAATAAATTGGTATGTATATTTAATCAAAAAAAATAGTTTTATGTGGAATGAAAAAAATATGTTCCCTTTATTATATGATTATTGATAATAAAAATCCAAATCCACTATAATCCCACGTCATGTGCTATGGAAGGATGATAACGTACAAACGGAGGGTAAACTAGTTTATGAAAATACAAATGATGTATGAAGAAAATGTGTAAGTATGACATAATAGTAAGTTGTTATAATTTATAATAGTATTGAAAATATATTTATTTATATTCATATTCTTATATGGTTTAGACACAAGAAATAACAAAAATAATACCAAAAAAATACTACATTTATTATATTTGAAGCAGCCAAATCAATAGGTCCATGTAAAGGGATTCGATATTTAAGTGTCTCCTCAAACATATTTCAGGAAGATAATACCACATGAAGATACATATAATATATTTAGATGATTGGGGACTCAAATAGGGTCACTGAAATATATTAATGTCCAGTCTTGTTTGGAATACCAATGTATGAGAAAGGATCAAAGAAACCCAGTGTTAGAACAAAGATCCACATGTAAAACCAATAACCCAAATAGATTTGAGGATTATAATTCCACCCAACCACATACCTTTACAAGGGTAATGAATTATGTCATTACTATTTATCATAATTGTGAATCATATAACTTTTGATAACTTAATATTAATTAAATTCGATAGGGTACAGTTATATGGTGTCTTTTTATTTCATCACCCCTAAACCACCTTGTTGTGAGTTGTATGGAATATTATATCATAGGAGACAAGATACACTATAGAGACCACCCAAAAGACCCCATGAGAGAGAGGATTGAGGAAGTTCATGAGTAGATGGATGAGTTTTCATGTTACACTTTATGATCTGTATATTAAAATGATTAATGATTCTATTGAAACTATCATGGCATGGTAATTTAATCTTATAAAGATAAAATAGTTATGACTTTAAAAAGTATTAGTAAAGCTGTATAACATTGGATGAAATATTTATTTTCTGATGTATGAAATTGATGATGGATAAATCAATGAGGAAACTAAAGGTTGGATCATGAAAATCAACTGAATCGAACAAGAAATAAAAATGAAATTCTAGAAGTAAATTCTCCAAACCTTTCTATTAATACATTTATTATCATAAAAAATCATGAACATTCCAAGATATTGTCTACAAAAACCATATAAAAAGAGACCAGATATTGATGAAATATACAATTCATCAAATCCATGAAGACTGCTGGTGCATTCGTGAGACCTAAAGGCATGACTACATATTCGAAGTGGCCATATCTACTTCTCAAAGCTATATTTAGAATATCTTCCTTCAAAAATCACAATAGATGATATCTTGATCTCCCCTCAATTGATCAAATAGATCATCAATGTGTGGAAGTAGATACTAGTTATTTATCATAACTTTTTTTAATCTTACAATAATCGACGTACAATTGAAGATTTACATCATATATATTCACAAAGAAGCCTTGGGATTCCCACGAAGATTGTTTTTTGTTATGAAGCCCTTGCTTTCCAGCTCCTCCAACTTCACTTTAAATTTCCTTAAATCTATTGGTCGCATCCTTTATAATGGAATTGAAATAGGATTGGTCTCGAGAAGGATATCAATCATGAACATTACTTCCCTTATATTTGGTAACCTAGAGAGGTTCTTAGGAAAGACATCTAGAATTTTATCATCCACTACTAGAAACATTACATCCTGGATATCTTCCATTGATTCCAAAGTCAATGCCACCAAATGGTAAGAGATTATTCCCACTACTGGTGCCAACAATCCAATTTCAAACCTCTTCACAACCTTCTATCATTTGAAGAGATTCTCAATGCCCTCTTCAAGCAATAATCTAATTGTCATCATATAACAGTCGATGTGAGCCTTGAACATTGGCAGCCAATCCATACCCAATATTTCATCAGAGACATAAATCTTCATCAAAGAGAAGTTCCATTTCATCTTAGCTCCATCAACTGTTATAGCCCCTTATCTACACACAAATTCTTTACATTATATTTAACTGTGAGGAGATTCCAGTTTTATCACATATGGAATCATTTTATGTTTTAATCATTGTAGGTTAGCAACACAAGAAGCAATGAAGTAATGCGATGAATATATATGAAATTGTACCTACATGATGGTTGAATTCAAAACAATCGTACATCTCACCTTATATGACCCAGCTTGATCATCCATAATAATCTTCTCAGCTCCATACAGTTTCTTCATCACTACACTCTGCACTTTCTTTCCTTTCTGAGATTGTCCATGATGAGGATTCATGGTATTCCGAGAATCACCATTGCTAGATTTTCTCTACTGATGGGACTTATTCTGCTAGCCTTGTCCTGTCGAAGCATACAATGCTTGCGACACCTGAGAAGTGACTCCACCACCTGACCTCGGAGGACTACAAGAAAATTTCTTAAGTTTTACAATCTTTTTGCAATTATGTCTTGTTATTGGTTTTGATGTACACTCCCTCATTATGTGGTAAAAAGAACCACACTGGTCGCATCCCACATAACTCTTTGGTCGTGGATAATGATTTATTAATCGAGCTTTCGGATATTGAATCCCACTCCCATCATGGAAATAGATATCTCTATGTCACATTCTCCCAACATTAGTGTTTCCACCATTTCTAGTAGGGATTATCATACATCCTCCTCCCACATCTTTATGAGATGTCTTGCTCAGCCACCTCCGATATGTTCTCTATTTCTGTATAGTTAATAATACAAATCACTACAATCTTCAATAAAATTTCCTTCATTATCTTGATTCAAAGATTTGTGCCTTCAGGGACACAATATCCACAACATCTAATTCAAAACATACTAAATTCATGAGTTTAGCATCATACATTTTGATAGATAGATTTTCCTACTTCAATATAAAGATGTATGTTATCCTTTCAATTTTGAACATGTGAGGAAAGAATTTTTTATTAAATAATTCCTCAAAATCCAACCAATAAGGACCTTGATCTTATTTAGAATGAAAAAATAATTCCCACCACTATCATGCAAGATCCTAAAGCATATACATCACCAGTTTGACCTCTATCTCCAAGGTGTTCTGATGATCTCAATGATATGATTCATCCTACTAAGCCACACCTTTACCATCTTGGGTTCAGAATCACCATTGAATATGGGAGTATTATACTTCATGAACTAGATGGAATGATCCACATGCCTTTAATCATCCCTCTGGTTCCCCATGTCCATATCCTAAAATTCCTAGATGATGCTCTGAACTAGTTCTTTGTTCACCTGTGGCTCAGGTGAAACCATGTTCTCCAATGCTTCTTCCATTTGGTTTCTATGAAGCCAACCAAGATACATTTTCTAAAAAAACAACAAACATTTTATGTCTCACTCTCTAGAAAATTATTTCTTAGTATTTAAAATTCAATCACATAAACTATCATAAAATTATTTTTGGAAAACAAACTTTTCAGGCTCAACTATTTTCTGAAAATTTCATTATTACTTAGGAAAATCAAACCTTTTTAAAATTACACCATGTATCCTATTTTCAAAATATATCATTTTCAAACAAATTTTTCATTTTCCAAAAAATTACACCTTTTCACAAGATCATATATCATTACTACAATAAAATATTCAATCCTAGTGTGATTTAATTTCTCCAATGCATGACATGCTTTTCTCATTGGATAAACCCATGACAATATGATTATTCTATACTATAAGTGTCTCTAAAACACTTATGTACCCAACACCCTGGTATAAATAAGTTAAACATGAATGGGTTAGCTACATCCTTTTATTCTATACATTTCATTTCCTGACAATCCCACTCCATTATAAGATCACAACCCAAGGAATATACAATGATGAATCAAATCCAAGAAAAAGAATGTGAATGCTACTTGTTAGGAAGGACCGAAGAAGATGATACCATTTGTATTGACCCATTGATTCTCATTGTCTTGAGAGTAAAACAAGTCATCAAATGGCCTTAATAGACATATCCAAGATTACCAAGGTAGAAAATAAATGCAGAAGAGGTTTAAATACATGTGGGGGACTATTTACAATTTATGACTAAAACCATTAACCATACATCTCACTAAATGATGCACGATCAAATGAAAGGAAACTCAACAACATAACATAACTCAAAATAAAATCAATGTGTGAAACAGCAGAAGACCAAATGAAAAACAAGGCTAATAATTGATAAACAATTGAAGACTCTCAAAATACCACAAGAATCTATTCTCCATAAGTTCTAAGATCCCAGATCACCATACAACTCATGTATCATAATGTGGTGCTAAAAATGTGTGATACATTACCATTACCCCTGTCCCGGAATAATGGATATGAAAAAGAAGTAAAGTTACAAAGAATGGGTGACTATAAAACATTCTAGGTTTTCCTCCAATGACTTCCCTACTCACACCACAATTATAGAAATGTCAGAAATAGTTATATAAAACAGTTTCTCAAAAATAGTTTATAACTAAATATAATTATGTTTCAAGAACCATATATAACCAAATGAATATGTGTGCAATTGGAACCAATTTTTCAGAAAGTTATTTTTCCTAAAAAATATCTAAAGAAAACATTAAACTCATTTAGAAATATTCCATTGGCATACCCAATCCATTCCCCATATCCACACAACCAACCATGCATGCTACGCGATGACAGTTCCATACTCATGAACGGTTTCTCATTGATCTACCAAGCCATCACAAGGAAATTTCATCCCATGTTCCATTAACACTTTGGAACCACGAAAAAACATATTTCAACCATGCCCTTTATTTGAAACATTCACACCCCCCCCCCTCATATTCCCAAAGATTATGCCAAAACAAACCTTTTCAAAAAAGTCACTTTTTTACTGAGAACAATTTCTCATTAAAAAAAATACAATTACAAATCATTTCAATAAAACATATTTTTATTGAACCCCCATACCAATAAAACATCATAGATGTTTCAAAAAATACACCATTTAAAATAGCCATTTTATGTTCAAGAAACTAAAAAAATTCGAACAAACAATTATCAAGATTTCACAAATCTACAAAAAATAATTAATCATCACTAAATAGATTTATTCCATGTATCAAACCAATATTTCACTATAAATATTATCCAATTTACACAATTTGAAACTAAGACAATCAATTATTGAAATAGGATATGAGATGGATGCCACCAACCTTAAAGGTTTTAACGAAACCTGACAACAGACGAAGAACGCTCAAGAAAACTGGGTCAACTCTTCACAGAACTAACGTAGATCTATTATCCTATCCAGATCATGACCAAATATCAACATATTTTGAATAAATACTCATAGATATACCCATAAAAGGTGTATATCTATGACACCAAGAAGGTGACAGAATTATATCTATGAAGATCTAAGAAACCGATCAAGATCAATGAAGAACGATCAAATACATCAAGAATCCAGGTTTAAAACACCAAGGAAAACCTTCTGATTGAATCTGAATTGCCAGGGGGAGGTTCTCCTATAGTCAAGGAATTGAAATACCGATTTAGGGCTACATAAGAGAAAAAACGAGCTGTTTAGAGGCAAAAACGGGTGAGATGCACTTTTTTAGGATCTCACTTTAACTATGCACACAGTTAGTTCGCATGGTTAGAAAAATCATGTTATAATAATGTGTTAGGTGCTATTTAGAACAACCCTCTCAAGAAATCCTTGCATGGGATCCTTAACCATGTGCACACCGTGTTGAATCTCTATTCCTAAAACCTTCTATTGTGCATGATTTCTCCTTGGATTTTTGTATAGTTTGGATAAACTGTGTGCAGCCTGTGCACCTCTCCTTTAGCCCCGAAAACATATTGGCAGTTCACCAAACTCTCCCAACATTACGCCTTAAATTATATCCATAATAACACAAATAAAGGGTTACATACAATAATCCTAGGTCACTATAGGTAATCTTGTACTATATGCTGATTTTAGTGGATGTTGATCATCATTTGGAGGTGATAATACTTTGATATTTCACTTTTAGTACTTCCTCAAACATACATTGTTGATATGGATTGTAGTGGAATAATGGAACACCTATTTTATTTATGTAAAATACACTCATGTGGATATAAATGATTATATAACATTAATTTTTCTAGATGTCTTCTTTTATAGTGCTTATGAGTTTATTTTAAAAAACACATCACATATATGGATCAATACATGACATCATTGGATATAGTGTATTGAATGAAAAAAAACCATATCATAAATTAAAAAATGTGTATCTATAATATATATATACAGTGTAACCCCATAATAATTAAATGTCATTTAATCTTTTTAAATTCCTATGGGTTCATATAGGGAATCATTACCCATGGGGTATTGACTTATATATGATAGACCGTGTGACACATTGAAAACCTAGCATGTAATTGGATATATACAGAATGTGACATGTGTCACTGCACACAAGGCTGAATGATATTTTGTGTTATGTGTTGGTCGACAACCATAATAAATATATTCAATAGAAAATTTTATTAATCATTACATGTAAAAAACCATTCATTCAATAAATAGGATAAGCATTGTAGTGGAACATGATGCACACATTAATGTCATGTTGTGTGGTTATATATGTCATGAACACTATATAGTTTAACCATATAAAACAATATGTAGTGTTTTTTATTATAAACATTGTGGAGTTATGTGTTGTGCAGAATATGGTACATGATATCAACTATAAATAGTTTTTTTCACATGAAATTTCATGTCGAAGCACAGGCAGTGTAATTATAAAATATCTAGAAATGTGATTTAATATGGCATAGGATATACTCGTTGTGTGACCGGTCAGGTATCTACATTGTACATAATTAATTTTAATGTTAATAAAAATCTTTTATATATTAAAAAATGGTTTATAGAATTCATAAAATATATTAATGGCCAATATTTGGGTAGATTAAAAATAATTAATTAATTTAAATCAAATTTTCTCAGATAGAATGATTTGAAATGTGTTCTAGATTTTCGAAATATACATTATTTTTTAATTATTTGAATGAATATGGAAATTACATGAGTATAAACAAACCACTTAGTTATAAGCATCAAATTAGTGGTCATATTTATAAATTACTTCTTTGTGAATTTAAAACCCAAGACTTATTTAACCTTGATCCAGTAATTGTTGTATTTAACAACCTCACCCATATAATGATGTAAATAAAGGAACAATAACACAAGGATTCAAAAGTTTTGGTGTAACAAACTACTCCTTTTATTCATTGGTCATGCACCTCAATATAGGATTCTATACAAGAACCAAAGTGACTACAGTGTGTGGTGCGTTGTAAACCTACACTTCCAGAGTCTTAGTGGACTTAAAATTTCTTGCTCCTCACAAATCATCTATCAATAGATTCAAAGTAAATTTAAAGATTCACACTATGATCTCCTTGCCTTCCCTAAGTCCATAGGTTATATAACATTGCATCATTAATATAAAATTTTTTCTTTGATGCTCCTCCTTTTATGTAAATTAAAAACTCTTAATTGGATGTTTTTAATCAATATTACTTTTCTTCTTTAACTCCGAAAATCTACTTTGAATTCCTATAATTCTTAAAAGATACTATGATACATTGTAACTAACAAAAATTATATTAAGAAACATATATTAAAACTATTTATATTTATATCTCACTAAATATCTAAAATAATCAACTCTAGATTATATTAAATATACACGTTGGGTTATTCTCTCATTAGTTTATTCTTTTTCCCACAAAATTGAATGACTTGAGCAGAAATTTGACTGATTTATAGATCCATTATTTTTCAATTATCATAAATATCAAAAAAAATATCAATGTTAGTTTATAATTTTTTTCCTCACGTTCCACCTTATGAGTTCTCTTCAATATATCACACAACACACAGACTCATGGATTAAGAACAATTTGTGCACTACTCTATCTATAATATTTTCCTTTTATAAATCGATAAATAGGAAATGAATTTTTTTATATATGATGTATAGAATATCTCCAATTGAGTCAATTCCCATTAATATAATTTTTCTTTTCCTTAATTTTTATATGTGGAAATGAACCAAAAACTGCATCTTTAGTTTTCCTTATCAATGGTTGTCTCCTAAGAAATTCCTAGAGTACCCATGATTTTTCATTTCATTCATATACAAAATTCATATTTTCTAGAAGATGTATTATAGTGTATTGAAATAGGTTTTATGACTTCCCATATTCTCCATTTTATTTTAACTAATACTCTCTTAAAATCCATATAACACATTCTATATGGCTATATTATAGATCATACAACAAACCAACATTCAAATTAACTCACCTTTATAGAATGGGATTTCAAGAACTAACCTAATGTGGAAAAACCAATGACTAACCCAAGCCCACTAAAAATAGGCTATAGGATAGAGACTAGCACTGAGTATGCATATCATATAGACAGTATGCCTTTTCTAAAGTACTTGTATTCATGCACCCACAAACACCTCCATGGTATAGTGCAAAGACATATAAATATGTAAGAAAATGGATGCCTACATAAATACAAAACCAAAGTATAATATATGTAATGAATTCCAAAAATGGTAAAACAAAATCCCACATAATTCTATAAAATCATCCAACATGATCAGAAGGAGGGGATATCTATCAAAGAAACTATCAGAAATCCCCTCACCCCATCTCTGGTAGTCTCCTCTATTGGTCTAGCTCACTATTCATTACCTACCTTGGGTCCTCTAGGAACTCAATTGATAGTCATGTAGAATAAAAACACACAACATGTTATTGAAAATCCTGTTAATGGTTCAATATTACAATTCTCAGTAAGATCCCCAAAAATAAAAAGAAAATGAGAAAGTAAATGTTTTCAATCTGATTTCCCTAGCTTGAGGGAACATAATCGAGGGAGAAACCTCATTTCAAACAACCCTTAACTATACAAGACTAATCATCTCAATTCAATAGTGGTGTAAATCAAGGCATGTTGCAACACCGAAAAGAAAACCAGAATAACCTAGATATACTCATAACATATTCCTAGTCAAATGAGGTCCAAAACACATGGCCTAATATAGAATACTGCTCATGTATCTAAAGGTAACACACAACTAGGACAATACACTCACTGAGCTCATCCATCCTATATGGAACTCGACTGAGAGATACAATCCATCGGGATAAAAAATACAATACCTAGTGGTCTGTCTTAGAGAACATGATCTATCATGGAAAACCTAGTTGGAAACAATTAGTTCTGAGCATCATATGTCCTGTCAATGGTAGGTTGTGACCTAAAAAGGCCATAATAACCTGTGTGAAGAGTCATATCCCTCACCACAACACATATTTGAGAGATAATTCTTGAAAATGAACCACATACATCATCAATAAATAGGGAGAATGGATAGTCCCAAACCTTTCCACTAACTTACATATGAGGGAGTACTAGCTCTTAAACATCACACGAAACCCCATTTTCTCTTTTATGGAGTGGACAACCCAACACTGCATCATAGTATCACTAAATCCTATCTATATATCACTGATAACTTTGTTTAGGGTCTCATTCCTCATTATTTTCCTCCACAGTTGAGGGAGTTTTGACTCTTTTTGGGGGCATGATTCCTGTTATTACTCACAGATGGGGGAGTACTGCTCTGTAGATGAGTAACTCCCCCTAGTACTATAAGTGAGTTCCCCTTAGTAGATAGAGTAATTTCACCCTGATATGATTTGGGATTAAAACTATATAGGTATATTACCTACACCCCGGTATGATAGGGGAGTACCTCTATTCACAGAGTACTGACACCCCGATACGATAGGGAATTAATGCTCTACTAATTTGATCAACATAGGGGTCATGCACCCTTATGCAATAGGGGAGTATCGACCCCATGCTTGAGGACTCACTCCCTGGTATGATATGGGAGTACCATATCTTCTGGACCAACATGTTTTGAGGACACATTCATTGACATGAGAGGGGATTTATGACTCCAATGATAGAGGTCCCACACCCTAACATGGTATGGGAGTTCCTACTTAGTCAATATGTCATATATGGAAGAACCACACACTAACACAAAATAGGAGTACTAACTTTGAAGATAGAGGACCCACACCCATTACCAGCATGGGAGAACCTAATCAACATGGACAATGAGTATGGAGTACCTACACCCTAGAAAAATAGTGGAGCACTATATCCATCTATAAGAATGACTCAGGGAACTTGTACCCTATTCCATTAGGGGATCACCAACCCCTAAGAACTACTATGCTATAGATAACTCATACACATGATTTGAAGAGTTATATATCTACCAAACAAGAGTGGAAGGGGAACACTATTATTTGATTCCATGTGGTAGTACTAGTCCTAGTGTCATACTTCAAAGAACCACACCGATCTCCATCATCATCCATGTTCCTCATAAATGAGAAAATGGATTATCAGACCTTATATCACAGCATAACCACTTGTAAAGAACCAATGCCTTGTTACAACATTATAGAACTTCTCTACCATAGTAATGAGTATAGGGTACCAACATCCATAGGTTATAGTGAGGGTAATAAACTCAACATAAACCTATTGATCCACCTTGATCACTACTCAAAGTAAATCAATGCTTCTACAACATAATTATTGAAACACAGAACATCACATCGTTTATGAAAAAATGGAGTCTCCTATCGCATTATCCAAATAAACTGCTCGTGATAGGGTACTCAAAATCTGGAATCCGAGTCCTGGAAATGGGGATATGCATGGAGGATGATATCATGAGAATTCTAATGATAGTACACAGCATGATCTGAGGCCAAAATAGTGTGTGAAACCACCCATACACTTGGAAATGACCCTTGTTTTCTAGGATTGGATGGCCACGTAGGCTTACTTGACATGTATAGTCTATAAACAACATTTCATTTCCCACCAAACCGTTGACCATGTAGTTTATCCACAAGTCGCGGGTATCCATATCTCTCATATGGTATGTATCTCATTGTACATGGGATGTACAGGATAAACAACTTCATGGATGTGTCATTTTCCAATGATCGTTTCCCTCACCATGTGCTTATATACAATGTTTGTGTTCTTTTACATGGACATGTACTATCACATGACTACCCTAGACATTTTCTTGGGCCACACGACATGGGTTCAAAATAGGGTGTATAACCCAAGCACATGGAATATGGTACCAACAAATCATCTTTCTTGAATAGGAACAACACACATTGTGTATCACTGGGTTGCACACTGTGTAAATAGGAATTATGATGGGAATTTCATTAAAGTCACCAAATTCAACTCAGTTTCTTCCAAAACATATATATCTACATATAAGGGATCTATATAAATTGTAATAGGACTCTACAACATTAAAACAACACGTAAAATATTATTGGGACTAAAACTAAAATCATTATAACTCTTGGAGAAATTTTTAAGATTTCACCATAGAATGATGTTTGGATCATGTTACTCATGGATATGATGATGATCAGACTCAAAATTAGGGATCAAAATCACCCTTTAAACATGATACACTTATAGATTTTTCCTCCATCCAATGGAGGAAAAGATATGGGTTCTTCTCTCCTTATGTTTTGCGCAAAAAGCCTATATGTGAGGTTGGGTTTAATTTTTTAAATTTTATTAAATCAAATAAAATCTCTTTTAACACCAAACCACAAACTTGGATTCAATCCAACACCCAATGCTATTAAATTTTATTTCATGCCTAAGGTAAAAATGATGGTATTAACTAAACCACTATACCAACATTATGATATGAGACTCCTCTCAAGTGTTATTCAGTGTCTCAAGATAATCATTATGTGTTTGGAAATATATATTTAGTTTATTAAATATCACAATGCGAAGGCTCTCCAGACCCTAAAATCTTGTACTGACTCAGCACATGGATTCTAAATTATTTTTATAAATATCTCAATAAATTATAGGTAAAAATTAGAGTCATTACATTCTATCCACCATAAATATTTTAATCTCTTGAAATTGAAATATTATTCAAAAGGGAATGAAATATAGATCTCTGCTATAATTCACATACCAACAAGCTCATGAAGGATTCTCATGCCTCTTACAAGAAAGAACTTAGGGGAACCAACACGTCCAAAACACACCCATGTCTATCTCTATCCAAGTAGACATCATGAAAAAAACTGGAACATGTATCATCATCTATGACATGTGGAAGACACAAAACACTACATTCCTTCCAAAGTCATAGGGCCCACCGGTATACGACCTCACTAACCAGACATCGATACCAACATAACCCCATAGTTCACATCCACCCATGGATGAATGGAAACATGACCACATAGGACATATTTCATACAAGGTTGAAAGTTATAATGAAATTTTACCAATAAACCAAATATAGATTCACAATAATAAATACTAGTTCTTAATGGTCCCTTTATCTATGAACATCCAGTTACAACATAGCTCTACAAACCAGACTCACCACCACACCCACTAGTGGCATCCCAATATATTATTGGTGGTAGGAAAACAATCAACACTGTATAATAATAATAGGGTATAAATTTTCCACTATACAATGTTTATAAGAAAGGATCTCCCCCAATCATTGCTGCCAAGAACACAATTCGAGCACAAAGGATCCATTAAAAATTTTAGGACCTTCTCTAACACTCCATTTCATATCCCTTCCTCGAACAAACAATTATAAAAATCTTAAGAACCACACCTCAGAAAATCCTCTTTATGTGGAACTAACTCCCCCACATGGTTTTGAACACTTCACATAAATTCATCTCGGGGGTGGGGGTGGTGGAGTTTCCATCTTCTTAATTACTCCAAATCAATGTTAATAAGACCCACACATTGTTCTAATGACACCCTGCTTCTCCCTGATTATATCATAATAATGAAGAGGAAAGAAAAGTGTTCCCCATAATACTATCGAAAAATTACTTCTACATAATGTGTAATGGACATAGATAACACCTATATTCATACACAGAGCCTCCAAGACAAAGGCCTCTGCATCCAATAGTTGTCCTCACCCCCATGCACCAACCCACTATGTTTGGCATGGACATCCTTGGGGAGGTGGTTGAATCACATCGAACTAGCAGCCACATCCTACTCCTCTCCCTGCTCCTCTACCACATATTCCATCATGCAGAAATCTATTCTACAAATTCTTCTTATTCTAGGGTGGTACATCGACTGAATACATATCAACAATACTATGGATTGTAAAATCTATAGCGAGATATCCCTGAACATAAAAAGTGTAACAACTCATCTCTTATGGCTCTCTAGATCCCTAGGGAAGCTCTTTCACTGAAATCACACACGTCTAGTTCTGGAAATATGTATTACTTTGGCATCACGACCCTACCATCTTGAATTATCCAATTGTTAAAAACTTATAGTCCTCATGACCACCACTACAGGACAAATCCATCTGTCCTTCCTCTAGGAATATCTCAACTACTAGAGGTTTATCTATTACCCCTTGTAAGAGGGAACGAATAATAATACCATGTATTCTCAGACATCAATGCAGATAACATTCTACAAGGTTAGATATATGAAGGATGAGTCTCAATCCTTATATTGGGAACATCGGGAATGGTCTGTAAACATCACTCGGTACTCATCCCTGGACATGTTGGATGAAAAACATATTGATTTTCATGAATATGAACTGATCTAAATTATCCTGTGTAAACATATTTCATAAAGTGTCTCTCAATATCCACCCAAGTGAGAATTGCCTCATCATGGGACAAAAAATCTAGATTCCACTGTCTCCCAACTGATCTCTATAAAGGATGTCATTGAGGACCACCATCTAATCAGGAGGTGTCCTCATAAAGAATAAAACACTCATGACTAGCACAAACTTGTCATCAAATACCTGGTGTTCTATATCACACTGATACTTCAGATGTCACTACCTCTGGAACTCGTACAATGTACTCATCCTGAACGCATCCTCATCCTGAACTACTAGAAAAACTAGCTAATAAATGGGTGGTGGCTCAACTGGAGGACCACCTAGATGTATTATCTCCTAACTATTTTGATTCACTGAATATTAAGAACATGGTGTAATTCCATTAAAATCACTACATGTAAAACCTTATGGAAGTCATCCCAGTGGAATGCAATAATTGAATAAAGAAAAACCATGTTCAATAATTATATCTTTTTAGATTACTCAATAAGGGAACGAATACCACAAACTAGTCCTATATGATACAAGTACCACCATTTCCCTATTATGAGTGTCCTAATGTACCAATATAGAATTTAGGTTATTAGATTCCTAGTGAATGGATTCATCATCTGTCGTACCAACACCAGACACCCTGTCCTGAAAGTAAAACTCCAAGAACAATACAACTATTTCTATGAAATCCAAACAAAGTTCTCGACATTGTTGTCCCAATGTTGAACCCACTATGATAACACTCCTTCAAAGACAGACCCAATGGCGCAAAATTCACGAATACCACAAGCCTTCCTCCAATAAGGTAGGGTATGGGAACTTGTGATGAGTAGTCATATCACACATATGGGAGGCATTTTTCTAATGTTCCTTTAATCATGAACCCCCATACATCTCCATGCAGTGGTGAAGAGATATAAAATTATAGAAAATAAAGTTCATACATACATTTATTCCAAACCAAAGTAAAATAGAAGTAATAAAAGATAAAAAAGGAAAAAATATTCCCACAGAAAACTATAAAAGTGTCCAACATTCTCTGAAAGATGGGATAACAATCAAAGAAACTATTGGAAATATCCTTTTCATATCTTTGATAAACAACTCAAATGGTCTAGATCACTAAGATACGCCTACCATCGGTCCTCCAGGGACTCTATAAAAAGAAATGTGGCATGAACAATACAAAACATGTTCAGGAAAATCATGTGAAGGGGTGAGTACAAAAAAACTCATTAGGAACCCCAAAAACCAAATAGAAAAAGGAGAAATTGTATGGAAATAGTCCATTCATCCTAGTCATAGGGAACCCAATTGAGAGAGAGACTACATCTTGAACCATCCATGACTATACATGTCTAGTTATTTTTTTTCATAAGGATTTTAAATTGAGAAATGTTAAAACAATGTTAGGACTCCCATAATCAACTAGATATACTCATATAAGACTCAAAGTCTCATGAGGTCCCAACCTCATATCGATCTACGTGACACAATTAGATTCTCAAATGATAAAAAAACCATTAGAAAAAACATCATGGGATATCCATCAATGATGTAACCCATCTAAGAGATAAACTCCATTTGGAACAACTCTCTAATTCAAAATGATACATATGAGAGGGAACTCTCTATCAAGAACAAATCAGTGTTTCAAACATTAGTTCCATGCACCATTGGTCCTTTCAATTTTATCTTATTCCCTATTCATGGAATTATGAACCCATATCGAGAGTCCCTCCGCTCACCACTCTACATAGTTGAGGGATCACTGCCCCAGACTATGCACCATGTGCATACTCTCTAATGAGATGGAATGGAGTCACCCACACCACGATGCTACCCTATAGATTGTGGAGTACAAGCTCATAGCCATCCCAAAATCCTTGGTCCCTCCCATATGTAATTTCATGTACCTCCCTCTATTGAGGGACCAATAAATTTTAAGGAGGTATCACACCTAACCATGTCAAGGGTACCACTCCTTGTAATTTCTCTCCATAAGTGAGTGAGCTACAATTCTACTGGGGGAATCTATCCCCTCCGCTACTCAATGATGGAGGAGTACTACTCCATAGATGAGGAACCTCACCTTGTAATGATAAGGGAACACCACTAGGTAGCTAGATTACTCACTCACTAATACAAAATGTGTGTAAAACTCCATTGATATTAGACTGGAACCATATTAATATAGGGGAGTACAACTCAATGGATAGGTCACCCACACCATGGTTGGATAGTGGAGTACCACTCTTCTAACATGATCAATATGCCCAGACTCTGAAATGACATGAGAGCACTTAACCTAGGCTAGTGTACCCACTCCCTGGTATGATAGGGGAGAACATAATATTCTAGGAAAACATGATTGGAGGACCTATATCCTAACATAATAGGGGATTTTAAACTCTAAGGATAGAGTACCCTTACTATAACATGGTAGGGGAGTACCCACTCTATTAGTATTTCACATATGGTGGACCCATTCCCTAACATGAAATAGGAGTACTGACTCTATGGATAGGTGACCCAAACACTGGTAAAAAATTGGAGTTTTTACTCTATCCATCCAACAATTATGGATTGAACTCCCCCTGGAATGGTTGGGGAGTGCTATCTCTAACTGGAGGAATGATATGAGGAACCCTCACCTTAATCCATTAGGGGACTAGAAACCCTGGAAAAACTAATACACATGTAAGAAACCTTTTTCCATGATTTGGGGTGTCCCATATCTAACAAAGTAGATGGGTGGAGGAAGCTCAAGCTAGGATTCCACATGAGTCCACTATTCCCAATGTCTCTCTATAAAGAACCACACCAATCTCTAGCATCAACCAATCACTACTGAAAGAAGTTTCACCCTTATAGAACCATGCATCACAACACTACCATAGGCAGGTAACCTAGACAAATTTCAATAGTGGAACACCACCCAATTGGCATAAAAAGAAAAGGGGACACAAATACAAATGTGATAGGGAAGGGTACTGATCCCGATGCCAACCTAGTGGTCCACCCTGATCAATATGGGATGGTAAGCACAAATACTACAACATTTTAATTGAAACACACCACATTGAATATCACAAGACGAAAGGATTCACCAACAATTTTATATGCATAAATCTAATAATGATTAGCTACAAGGATTCTTAATTTAGTGTCCCATATTTGGAGATACACAAGGTGGAAGATCTCTAGATGATCCCAAGGAAAGTACACAACATTCTCTAGGGACCAAACAGATTGTGAACTTTCATGTCCACTTATCCATGTCACCTATTTTAATGGCTTGGCTAGAAATGTAGGTATTTATAGTGTGTATAGGATGTACACGGTGTTTCCTACCTAAACAGGCCCTGAATATGTTCTTCCTCCACACAGATCGACACGTTGTGCATCATATAAGGCATGTACTCCATGTTACGCAATGTTTCATGTCTAAACGTACACATGTATGTTTAATTTTACCTTTCTGGTTTTTGGAACCACATTCTCGTGTACTTTTACATGTACATGTACTATCACATGGCTACCTTGGCCATATTTTTTGGACACGTGACACGGTTTCACTACAAAGTGTGTAACCCTGATACATGGAGTGTTGTCCCAAATGTTTATCTACCATAAACAAGAAGAACACATGTATTTTACAACTAATTCACATATAGCTTAAACGATAATTTTGGTGGGAATTTCCCTAAAATACACCTAAATAACCAAGGTTTCCCCCTGAGACCTACAGATTGACGTACATAGGATCTCTAGGCATAGTAATAGGGCTCTACAACCTAAAAAAAATAACAAAGGGGATATCTGACCTAAATTAAAATACACCATCCTTGTGGAAAAAAATTAGAACATTGTAGTATAGAATGATGGCCAGATCATGAAGCTCCTCGATTTTATGATGATCAACATCAAAAGTAGGGATCAATAACACCTCATTGCTTTTATTCTCTATTGGAATCATATGTCATCGGAAGGGGGATAGGATTGGAGTTCACCTATTCAAATGTCATTCCCCAAGGGGGTTGGGGAGGTGGGTATTAATTTGTTTTAATTTATTGTATTGGTTAAACTCGCTTTTGTCACCCAGCAACCGACTCATCTTTAGTAGAACAATCAACACTAAAAAATGTATGTCGCGCCTATGGTAAACATGAAATTATAAAATCAAAAATGGTATCCGAATTCTAATCTAAGACTCTACTCTATAGTTATTCAACAATTATATGGAAATTACATATGAATTAAAAAAATATATTTACTAATTTTAATATAACGATGTTAATTCTCTCCTGGCCTTGGAATCACACACAGACTCAGTTCCTACCATCATAAATATTCTAAGAAGTATTGAAAAGACTTATCGGTAAAAACATCATTCATTAAATGGGATATCTGAGATTTCAATTGAAACATCATATTACGACCTAAATAATTGACACATGGTACTAGGAATAGATACTAATCTCCATAGACATATCATTAATATATTAAAATGATTATAATAAATACATTACAACATAGTTTCTTCAATATTCATTCATCCCTCATCAACCAAAAATTTCAATAAATAATATTGAATCAAAATCCTATTTTTGATTCAATGTGGAATACAAGGAAACATAAAAATATTCAAATTTAAACTTATTTTATATCATAAGAACATATTTTCATACATTATTATATTAAAATTATAAAATAATTCAAACATTGATATCCTCACTCTCTTCATCCAGTAAAATATATCAGAAAAGTCTTTTATCATTGATATTTGAAACATAATTATGTATTTACCATGTTTCAATAGTTTATGAATCACCTTTATTGGATTTCAATTAATTCTCTAATTTCTCCATTTAAATAGTATTTCAATCATAAGGATTTTCTCAGCACATTGATCATTTTAAATGATATTTATGATTATCTTACATGAATTTTAATTATGAATTAAAAACCAATTTATAAATTTTTGATACTTGAATACATGATGAACATATATGGAAGCATCCTAATTATTACATTTTTTAAATATAAAAAATTGAAACACAATATTTATCAAGTAGAAATAATAAAATTTAACAAATTAATATTTTTCTATAAAAATAGTATGATATCTTTGTAGATTCCAGAAGATAATTATTTATGTGCATAATTATAACCATTTAGTAATAAATATTATGTAATAATATAGATACTTCAGTATACAATTATTATAAAGAGGTAGTTCATGTCTATTTAATTAAAATGATGGTTGTGAAATATCATATGACTATTCCACAAACACTAAATGATGTTGATATAGATTTAAGATGATTTTTATGGATTGGATAGTTTGGATATGATGATGGGTTTATAGAATCATAATGATTTCTATGTAGACTCTTTATCTTTGAGATGATTGTTACATAGAATCCCAGATGTAGGAAAATTTCATTTTTAAAATATAAAATCCAAAATTATAATTTTACAATTCCATGTAACATTAAATCAAATATGACTATCTAAATTAAATTGAAAATTACTTTGGGAATAAATGAAACCTTCAAAAGAAATCCAACACCATTCCCAAGAACTCTCGAAACACATAAACTCGACATTGGGTTCCTCAAAATGACTCACCAAAATTCACAACTTCATCCCCATTTAAATATATTCAATCGTTCATCAATAGTTCTATAACAATATTTTATGTAGTTATTAGTAGATGGTGAGAGGAAGGATTTATCCTGAAAATTGGTTGATAAATCTATAAAATTTTAATAATCATCCTACTGTTATTATTCATAGATTTTAGCACCACTATTCTCAATTACATAATGATTTATTCTTCAAAGATCTATTATTTCTATCTCCCATTCTTGATAGCTTCATTGTTTATATATAATTGATAAAAAGTTTCCAAAATTGTCAAGAACCTTCTTTATGTATTTATCCATGCTTCTATATTTATAAACACATGTATCTTAACATATTATTTAATAAGTATCAAATGATCTTTTATAAATGGGATTATTATATGAAAAAATACTTCTCTATTTACCATTCCTGAATGCGATGTTATTTATCATTTCTATGAAAATAAATAAATTACCCAACATGTATGGGATGCTAATACATCATGTAGTTGGTGAAAACTTCAATCAGTCATCCATCTGTCTCTTAGCACACATTGACTTCCACATAACACATTACAAAATAATATAATACAGAATCAAAAAATAGATCTTCAATTCCCCTAAATTGGGTTTTATTTTCAATAACACTTCAACACCACAAGTAAATATTTTTAATAAATATATTCTTCACTTACACAGATTGAATAATCTATTGGTTGAAAATCAAAATAAATTTATAACTCCTATGGTCCATGGTTCTTTTTATTTCCCATTAAATTGATTTGTTATCCTAGTTACATAGTTAGGTATATATTAGAATTTTGTAACACCACTTAGAAATGTTTGTAGACTTATTTACAACACATAATAACTATCTTCTTTGGAGTACCATTATCAATTTCATTGTTAACATAATTACCCTAGATGTAATATATAATATCTTGGTTCACATGCTTCGTAATCAAGGGTGTTTCTCTCATTTATGTAGTCCAAGGATGATACATAATCAAGTTATAGTAGAATTCATTATAATAATGACACTGAATATTTCCTATCTCCCTAAAATATTCAAGATACAGAGGTTTTTTATTTATGGACAAGTTATTCATTTTCAATGTAGTCTATATTCATTCATAATGAAAATTTTCAATTTTAGATTTCATCCACTATTATTTTGGCCTTCATGAACATTTGAGCATAGAATAATTATTCTATAAATTAGTGTCCATGTTCATGAATAACATTTAGAAAAAATTATATCTAATAAATCATTTTGTTTTCATTTTGGAAACTATTTATGTATATTTAAATAATTGTAGATTTTGGGTGGAACCCCAAAATTTTTGGCATTGTTTTAGGAGGAAACGTTTCGTGGAATTCCACACCACCTTCTTTGAAATAAAAATGGGTTAACCAACATTTTAAATCCACAAAATTGGTATATATTTTATAAATTATCCTTAATTTCTAGAAAAAAAATTGATTTATTACAAATAAATATTACTAAACAGTGGGTTACATTTTTCATTGAGAATGAGGTGGATATTTCTCCTCATATTCTCACACACACTCATGTAAAATGTAGATACATTGTTGGGATTACTAAAATATTTATTTTCATGTACACATTGATGGATTTTACCAATCATAATTACATAAATATATCATTAATGATAGCTTCAACCTTGATATATAATATCTCAATATATTTACACAGTAGAAAACACCATTATATATTTTGTATTATGCTTTAATTTTCAACAAAACATGGATAATAACTCCTTTTTGATGAGTAATAAAAATATATGATATTAATGGGTTTCCCATAATCACCATTTTATCACTATTAAAATTTCCATTAGTTGATGATCCTTTTAATTTACATATTAACGGGCATCTCATAATCACCATTTGTTAGGGAACTTAAATCTCTTCTATTGGATTTGTTGTTAATACAATTTCAATACCTAATTTAAATGTTTATCTAATCCCCATTATTGATGATAATTTAAAATGAGGGAAAAAATAACCCATTTAAAATATTGGATTATTATATTTTATGTATTTATCACCCCATTATTAAACTAATCTCCTTACCCCCATTGATCTTCTACCTTCTTAATAGAATAGAGGCAACACAAAGTTCTTAGAAAATATTAACGAGTAGGTCGACTTTAAATCTACATGGGAAAGCATGATGTTAAAAACAAGTGTGAGTTTACCAAATAATAAAAAATTTATATATATCTCTCTTGATGTAGTTATACATATGAATATCATATCCTAAGGGGTGTATAAAAGGTTTTTTGAAAATTCAATAAATATTCACTAAAATTCACAAAACTCATTTATATTGTATAAGGGAGGAAATTTTATTTCACTATATTATTATAACATCACCCCCCTTAATTATTTTTTGAATAATTTTTTTATAATGTGATAGAATAGTTTTTATCATAGCTCATACATCAGTGTTTTCTTGGGATTTCTAAATTTCAGACTTAATAAAAACTATATATATCCCAAATCCTTAACTTTTTCAAAAGTTAACCATTTGATTATGTTATCTCTATCCAATTACATTAAATTTATTTTCATGAAAAAAATCTAATATGAATGGAAATAAATTTTCAAATCCACATCTCTCCTGTTGTGTGACAAAGGTGGAGACTTATTTCATTACCCCGAATTACATTTCACTATAGTGTAAGTATATTTGTAATTTTTCACACATACATAATATTATATCTTCAAGATCTTTTAGTCATGGGAAACCCTAGAATTGTATACTTTTTTCACTTTTTATATATGAAATTATTTTATTTCATGATTTACCAAGGAAGAATCACTTTATAAAAATCGATTTATCATGTTATCCATTTCTAGATGATTAGAGAATATAACCAATAATTATTTTATAATTTGTTAAGCATTATTTATATGTGTTCACATCGTATTTATAAAATTATACTCTATACTATGTTTTAATGGATAATTCTGTTTTTCATTCAATTAATTATTCTATCCTAGTAATATGGATATGAAACTATTATCATTATTATCATCCTCTATGAACCATCCACAAACTTCATTAAAAGTATTCATTAAAAACTTCTTATAATTACATTTCTCAATAGATATATTAAATTCATTAGTCCTCATGGTAGACACACTTTGTTGATCCACCCAGTTCTCAGACATTGGTTCTTTTCACATACCATTGGTATTCTAATTATACAGTTAAGGGTTATAGTTGTTTTCATTATAATAAATACCTTTAATATTACACATATCATATATATTTTCATGATACTTATGCTTTTTCATCACAAATATTTTATTATTTTTCTATGAAGTTTGATTTCAATCAATTGGATTCCTTCAAATTTTAACTTCACCCACTTTATTTAGGACTTATTAAACAATTTCACAATTGAAAAATATTTCTATAATTAATGGAATTTCTCATGAATTACTAGAATCACAATTTCCATTCAATATAATGTTCACATTTAATTTTGGAATAATTCCGACTACCAGGAAATTCTTGCTGATTTTTTGCTGGAACACTGAACCTTGAACCTCCATTTGGGGAGGAATATTTATTGGAATTTCTAACTCCCTTCCTTGATATATTGATGAGTGTACCAATATTTTTAGTCCTCTATATTTATATATGTTCTATGGTTTTTACTAACCATCCAAAAAAATACTGATTTGGTACTATTTAATTTAACGGAAGATCAAGTAACCTTTTTCATTGACAATGAGGTGGATGTTTATCCTACTATTCTCATACTCACTTTTCCACTAATATGAAACAAGTTGCAGTAAAACACTTGTCTATAACATTAGTGTCATCTTTCTTTCCTTCAGTAGCTTCAGGAGTTCCAAGTTGTGTCAAATCTATATTCTTTAGTGTTACCTCCTCGTCTAGATACTTTAAAATGCGAATATTTCCCTTAGTCACAAATGATTTTGTAATGACCTCAAAATTACACTTCATAAAGTGTAAAATTTATTCTGGAATATTTTCTACTTCAACCAAGTAAGTTTCCATCTCCTTTACATGGTTGTAAGTTATTTCATGTTAGGACCCTTTGACATTCATGAAAATTTTATGCAGCTTATCAAATTTGTGGATTATATAATTAATAAAACAATTCTCACATGAAACTATTTTTAAATATTTATCTACCATAAAAATTATCCTATTTTAATGTAAAACCAATTAATTCATTTCATTATTCATTCATTAAATATTATTGGATATACCTAAATTTTTATACAATGTATCTCCCATTTCATTTTCCTCTAAATACAACCATGAATTCTAAATTTTTATTCCATTTATATTTTATAGTATATATATATAATAACTACAATGGAGACCACATGTATATAATCATTGATTTCATAAGAAAATAAATATGAAATATATCATTTTCTAGATCCTTAAATTATACAAATCTTGAGATACCATCATCTAATAACTAACTCACACTTAGTTTGATAGATTAATTATCACTCTTTCCAATTTTAGCTAGTGGGGATCTCCTGATTTCATTTAATTTTTTTCACCTTTTTAGTATTATTTTTCATATTCTTTTTAAATATATCAGATGGTAATTTTTATTTATAACTAATTATAATATATAAATATTCATTTATCACGAATTATAACTCATACATCTCAAATATGGACTTCATAGAATCAAATAAAATTAAATGCTTCCTTTGTAGTATATTTGATCATAGGAAATATTTTGATCTGATACGAATTGGAATTAAAATGAATCAATAGATCACTGATATGGGTGATGAATTGGTTTCCACGTTTATGAATTTATTTTGTATATATTTTTCTTATATGACCTATTCAGTCTCATTCCAATCACTCTGGTGTTCATATATTCACCCAAACAGTACAGTGCAACATTCAAAAGAAAAAATGGATTTATAATATTCAATATATATAACTACTCTTTTACTAGTCTTTTTATTATCCCCAATCAAGGATTATCCACTAAAATCAATGTAATAAGAATGGGTGGTGCTTCTCAAACCTACACATTAAAAATCTCACTGGATGTAAAAATGCATATTTCACACATGACTTCAATAAAAAAATCACACTACATATACAGAGTGACAATGTTATCTTCATATATAACTTGATACTGGTAGGATTTATGGTGTCAACCAAAATATATGAACATGTTTCATTGAGGATAATTCTTTGAAAATGATTATGAGATTTTTCCAGGATGCTTTAGCTTCGTTAATACTGTTATTCATCAACTCAATATATGCTTATTTGAATTTAATAAAGTCTTCAAGAAAAAACTATGAATTGGTTACTAATAAATCATAGATTCAATGAATATATATTCAATCATTTAATATGTTCATGTCATTAAATATCTATAAGGTTCGAATCTAGAATAATAGAACTTATACAATTTTACCATCTATACCTGATTTTTTTCAACTTCTCACAACATAATTTCAACAAAAAACATTGAATGGTTTCTTAATACATTAATTTTCCTTCAGATTCAATGCATATATGATTATTAGCTTCAACATATTCTCTTCAACTTTATTTTTCTCCTCGATATATCTCTTCAATATATAACATAAAACACCAGCAATTGAATCAGGTAGTATAGATTAGATACACTCTCCATAGTTCCCCATTTATATTCAAGTCATCTTGAAATGATATTTTCTCAATATTATGTATATAATATCTCATGTGTTTTGGTTACCATAATTTCAATCCAATATTTTCTCATGATTTTTATGTGGTAATGCACCATGTTCTCCATATTACCTTTTACCCAACAACATTTGTCTATAATGAAATTAAAGGAGTACATTTCCAATATCTTTCATTCATATCCCTCATTTATCATGACCCATAAAAAAATCTAGAGTCTTCTAAGAGTCACAATGACTTCCCTTCTTCTTCATATTCTTATAAAAAATAAAATTTCATATTTAGAAGAACACATTCTCTATGGGTATAAGATAAATGATTTAGGAAAACATCTTTCAACACAAGTCACATTTCATTCCATGGTATCGATAAAATTTAAATTTGATGTCTTTATAATGTCATGAAGAACCGATCCATAATAGATAATATAATGAATAATCTAAATTAATATATCAATCATTCAATAAAACATCAAAAATAAATATTATACAATTTAGCATCACGAATATGAATCTAGATATCATATTATTCCCTTTTAAATTAGGAAACATCAATCACAATGTTAATTTTTATGCATTAAAAACACAATAAAATATTGGCATATTCAAATTTAGGAAAAATATTGATAATTAGAATATATTTTTAAATATAATTTTTTCGAAATTATCAAGAAATTTGAAATTTTATTTCCTCATACTCCTCTTCGTTCAATATCTCTCATGAAAGAATTTTGATCATCACTCATCAAATCATCAAAATGTTCTGATATTGTTCGAAAATCCGAAGAATTAATGGAATTTAATTTAATTAATTCTATGATATATCTATTTTAACAAAATTTAAAGCTTATTTAATTCACATCATACTTTTATCCTATTCTATAAGATTCCAGATCAAATTCAATGAATATCAATCTTCAACTAATATAAATATTTATATTTTTCTATGTATTGATATATATATATATATATATAATTAACCATATGTATATTTTAGGTGGTTTTTATATAAAATTAACCACTTCTGAATATGATAGAGAAAATGACGTGTAAGTGTAAAAATACTGTAGCAGATGATGTATATGTAGAATCACTTCATGTCTATGTCTTGAAATCATGGTTAAGTGACATCATATGGAGGTTATAAAGGCACTAGATAATTATTACACACATTCTAGATGACTATAATACAATAAATAGATTTTTATAGATGATATCAATTTAGAACTAGAATGATTAATATTCAGGTACTTGATCTCTCATAATATCATAATGATGAATCTCAAACATGGAAACATTAGTTCAGTAAAATCCAAATTTCAAAAGTCTATAGTATAATTTTATATCAACATAAGATCAGATAAAACCATATAAAATCAATAAAAATACCTTTTGGACATTATAATTCCTTCATAAAATATTCACCACGATTCTAAAGATATCATGTAGAATATATACACAACATTGTGTTCATCCAAACCACTTAATTCATTTCACAAAATGAGACTCATTTATACCTCTTCAAATAAAAATTCTTGTGTTGTATAAATAAAATACCATATTTCATTAATAGAATCACAACACGGAATGTTTATCAATCACATTAGGACTTAAATCTCTCTATTTTCAATATCCATTAAGTGATATTCTTCTCCAGCATCAAAAAAACCACACTAAAGTAAACCCAGACTGAATCTCTATAGCTATAGAACCTAAATATTCCATTAAAGATAGTATAAAGATTTATAAATAACTACTCATGATATCTAAATAGTTTATAACACCTTATTTATTTAATGTACAATTCTTTCAACATTAAAATCAAATGTCTCTTAACTGCTTTTTGATCATTCACTAGTAATGTAATATAAATGGGCAACTCACAAGCATCCTTAATTCACTATTTACTTTTCCATCATGTGATGAAAATTTTCATTTTCCTGGAATCCAATATATAAATGATATGTCTTTTAGGACTCATTAATTTAGAAATAACACATTTAATTGAAATTCAAAATTGAAACACCCAATCCACAGGGTCACATCAATTATGAGTTCAACAGAATTTTTTATGTTTTGGAATTATTTATTTAATTTAATTATATATTGAATGGTTTTTGAGAGATATACTATTTAATTAAATATGATGATATTTGAATTATAATACTTAATAATTTAATACCATATGCATAAAATGATTATTTTATATCACCAAAAACCCATGATTCCCCTAACATTCATGTGGGTATACATTTTTAAAAGATGGATTTCCTATTTAGAAGCTATAGTTTTGGGCTCGAGAAGAGATGAATGTAATAATGGATATAAAAATAAGAATGTTCAATGTTTCACGTTTATCCATGCTATTTCACAAATATTTATTCCCCTAGGGTTAAGGTTATGTTATCACTACTTGATAAACAAACAAGTATATTAAATCTCATTGTCATATCACATCTAATTTTTATATATCCATGGTTATTTCACTATTTATGTGACTCCTGATCTTTTTAATATTTTAACAAGATCAAATATTGTATATTAATTAACAAGAATTCATAGATAAAATGATGTATGTTTATACAAAAAAATATTTTATCATGTATAGTAAATTACATAGGTAAGCTCTAACATTATGAAATTAACAATTACACAAAAGGAAAAATCAGATATATTGTATAGAATAACAATAATATTAATAAATTATATTTTAAATTTTTTTTCATTATTTATGATAATGCAATAATAAATTTATTGGATATGAAATTATAAAATAAATTACATTTATACATAGGTTAGAAATAATTCTTTAATTGAAATATTGAGTTATAAAACATCCTTCAATTACAATAGTTAGTATAAAACCATTGTTTCAATTTCATTTATGGACATCATAAAGGTAATTTAAATCATTGTGGAGTTCTAATTGAATTATTGGTATAAATGAAAAATGATATCATAAATGACATTGAAATAAAAATATTAGGTGTAGCCTATGGTAACTTGTTGAGAGAATTTGAAAATAGGATTTGTGAAATGTGGAGTCCACTCAATAGATAATTGAGCTACGAGTTAATGCAATTGGAAATAAGATCCTACTAAAATAGTTTTAAGAAATTTGATAAAGAATCTATCTAGATCATTTAATGTGAAATTAAATCATTTCCACTATATTTAATTGTGAGACTGGATATTCAAAATCCAATATTGAGGGGTATTAGTATTTTATAAAATATTTATATACTTAATTGAAACATTAATTATACCATTATTGATCATCAAAATAAGGAAAAAATAATCTTTTTAAGTTAATATAAATAGTTTAATGTTACTTGAAAATATTCTTCTTATAGTAATATATTATATAGAAAGATAATCCTATGACCAGTGAAAATATATAGGTGTGGTTCATAAATTTACACATGTTAATATTCCAAGATAATAAGATTTATGTTGGTGAGATCACATGAAATAATTTCAAGAAGAAATGTTATGAGGAAAATAATTTCCGTATGAAAAATTTAGATGTTGAATTGAATGTCTAATTCATTATATTATAATTGATGATTTGATATCATTAAAATCTTAATGTTGACTCTTATTAGAGATCTTAAACAAAACAATGAAATATAATAGAGGAATGAAATCTCCAAGTCATTATTTATATGAATGTTATGGGAATGTATCACATTCAGACATCACTTAGCTAATATTATTAGTTACGTTGAAAGTCCAAATATTATGGGATTTATTCATTCTATAGAGAGGGGTATAATCATATTCCTCTCATTAACTCTTCTAGGATTCTTGAGTTTTTTTTAAAAAATTTCACTTTGAAAATTATTGATAATTTACTCTTATATCCTTTATAATAAATTAAATATTTTGATATAGTCATCATGTGACCAAATAAATTTACCCTTATAGTGAATAAGTATATGTAATGAAAAAAACGTCTAAATATAGATCATGGAAAAAATAACCTTCACAATTCCCTTCCAAGAAGGAAATTATCAAGATATAGTCTAAAGAGTTAGCTATTGTATATTTTTAATTTGGTAAGAAATTACAATAGAAGAATAATTATACCCCAATAAATAAAAATGGGGAAACATATGGTCTGTTCATTTTTTATGGATAACAATTCTATTTTCAATAATTAGTTATTAGATAAGAATCTAGATCTTGCCTTTGAATCCAAATAATTTAGCCATGTTGATTTTGAAATAGTAACATGATGAGGTAGATCTATAAGCAACCAGCATAGTGAGATTAGTTGTGAAATCTATTGGATAATATGATCTCACATTACCGACTATATTTATTTTCGTATTAAGTAATTTTTATTATTTTCTTAGTGTGACTAATAATATCAATTCTGTTTTGGCTCATCACATGGAATATTTTATTTTAATGTTCAGAAATAAAAATTTAATCTTTTATAAATATATTATTTGTTATATTATAAATCATTTGGATAAAAGTATGTATATAACATATTGTGAAATTATTTATTTTAAATAAATAATGAATAATTTCAGTTGACTTATATTACACCTAGTAGTGTCATCATCAATTTGTTTTATGAAAACTAGAGGTTTTTAATGATATTAAATCATGAAGGATATTTAGATTCATTTGATTCCAAACCCTTGGATATATGTCACTATTTTTTCATGTAAAATGGATATTGAATACTATAATGGAAAAGGAGAGAGATATATTGATCTTCATGGTTTAAATAACACTAATTTTAATGGTCCAGCTCTAGTAGAATATAGTAGTAGATACTCATACTTCATTACTTTAACCAACTATTTATATAGACAGGGATATACCCAATTGATGAGGAATATATTTAATTACTTTGATAAATTTATTGAAGTAATGAATGAAGGAGTGAAAAATATTGGTAAAATGATATGGGTTCATCACTTTGATATCAGTGGTGAGACTATTAAATATGATTTCATAGATTATCTAAAATTGTTTGAGATACATTCCCAAATCACTCCACCATATACACCATAATGTAATCATATTAGTGAATGGTGGAGAAACTCCTTATTAGACATGGTGATATTGATGTGAAATCCATAAAATATTTCCTTATAATTTTGGGGATATACATTATAATTAGTGAAAAAGACACTATACTTATGGAAAACCAATATAACGGATAGAATTCCATGTGATTTATGTATTGTGATGAAATTTGATCCATTAACACTACATGTATCTGGATCAAACTCATTAATAAGGCTAATGATAATAACAACCATGCATCATGAGGATTAAAATGTATATTTATAGGGAATACAAAATAAATAAAAGGATATTAGATATTTGATGTCCTGAATAGAAAATTGAACACGTGAGGAATACCATGTTTTTAGGGAGGGAGTATATTTTCACATGTTATAATGGGTGAATGATAAACATTGATTTTTTTAATTCTCATGATAATCAAAATTTAAAAATATGATATATTTCAAATTACCCATTGGAATATGTTTTTCCATAGACACAATTGATGTGAATAAGTAATATAGAGGTTAGAAAAACCGGGAGATATAGTTTTCTTATCACTGTAGAAGATGATTGTTTGTTAGTATATAGTAATGAAACTCTTTTCTATAAAGAAGATTTATCAATAACGAAGTGGTAAACTAGAGGTAATATTTCCATTTTTAGATTGAATCGATGTTGGAAAAAAAATTATGTGATTGTATAGATCCTACACTAGTTGTAAAACTATTGGGAGTAAATGGTTATTCAAGAAGAAACTAGATATGTATGGTAAATTAAATACCTATAAGTATTATTATCTTTATAATGGATTCATGTAAAATCATTAAATTGGATATTATGGAACCATTACCAAAGTTTAAATGTTAAAATTTAAAATTATTATGCTTTTATAGTAGGTTACCAAGCCTATGTAATTTTAAAATTTATTATAAAACAACTTTCCATAATATGAATAATTTTAGATATTCCTATATGACATAACCATATGGTTTTTCACACATAGGGATTATAATAAAGTATGTATGTTCCAAAGATCCAATTATAATATAAACTAAACATCATGTTCATGGAAAACTCATTTCTTGGAATCCAAAAATGTGTTTGGTTTTATTAATATTTAATGTTAGGAATATGTCTATAATAAGAAAAGTATGAGTGTTATTATTTTCCTAGTGGTGTATATAGATTATATAGTTTTGATGAAAATGAGACACCAATATTATAGAAAGTTAATCCATTGTTGGATAAATTGTTCTTCATGATAGAATTATTTGAGGTATCCCACATTCTATATATTAAGATCTAGTCTGATATATCTAAGATGCATATTAAACATAGTATGTATACATATATTAAAAAGGTATTGAAAAGATTTAATATATATCAACCCATGAGGTTATTTATAACTATGTCACATGGTATACATCTCTTCTAAAAATTTTGTTTTCAAACAAAATATGAGAGTGAAAGAATTATTTGAATCCATTTTTTTATGTAAATTGTTCTATCACATATGAAGTTATATATATAGGATTTGATTTTTGATTTTTTTTATTAGGGTAGAAAGATATCAATAACACCTAAATGTTAAGCATGGGTCAGTGATAAAGACTATTCCAAATTACCTTAGTTATAAAATGGAGATATTTCTAGTTTATATATGAGATTATGAACTGGTTGTGATGGGATTCACATATGGTATTTTCAAAATAGATTAAAATGATTCTCTTTGAATGTTGAGATTTTCTATTTTCATAAGGGGGAGTAGTGGGATACAATATTTCTAATAATACCAAAATAATAAATCATACATTAGAGTTTGAATATAATAAAAATTTGTATTCTCCTTAATAAGAACTCTAGATATAAAACATCACCTCTAAATTTTGGAGTGGTTCTTGGCAGTAAAGATCTAAATAATTTCTGAAATTATGATACTATAAACATTTTTATACAAAAAATATCTTATTTCACATCAGTATATGAATCACATACTTCAATAAACGTACCAACATCGGATCCTTTACTATAAGGGTGAATTCACAGTAAGATAGGTAGTCGTAATGGAAAATGTGGTAGACCCATTGATTAAATACATATATTAAAAACAATAAACATAATGTAATGGAATTTGGGATAAATGTTGTTAGTCTTTGAATCTAGTGAATGTGTGATATTTTTTTGTGTTTGTTCCTTATGAAAAATCATTTTTTGTTTTGATTACTAGAATATAAATAAATTATCCTATCAAATAATTATAGTTCTTATTTGTAACATAAAAATGATAATGACCTTGTAATATTAATCGAATTAATATTTTATAGATTCTTTGCACATTAATGATAACTTATATATTTCAAGACAACATTATTAAATTTATATGTCTAATGGTTTAGATGTATAATTATAATGAGACACAGATGATGTATGACTATCATATGTTAGAGGATCATATGTCATTGAGACTTATTCTTATGATGCTTTCACTCAATGGTCACCAAGAGGGAAATCATGAGAATAAATCTACCAATAGTAATTCCACAATATCTAAATGTCATTGGATGTTCCTATCCATGATTTTTGTACTTGTCCTTAAATGATTTTTTAATGTTTATCATGAATAGTGTACATTTGATTTTTTTGATTTAAATCAGTACTAATTATTCTCTTGATGATGTAGCATATTTTTGATACGTCATAAGAAATAAGATATAATTTTAATAATTCGATAAATTATTTTTCTCCTCCATATTAAATGAACATGATATATTACAACAATTTGAAAATATAAGAGTATCCCAAAAATCCATGGAAGTTTTAGTTTATAGATTACTCCATTTTGGAATGTAAAGTAATTATGAAAAAAGAATATAGAATGATGAAACTATTGTCAATCCTTATTGGTGAGATGTTGTTAGATAATTGTATTATATTATAGAGTGATATTTTCAGGGTGGTTTTTAATGCGACAGTAACTCATGTATCTATAGGTTCCTTGGAACGTTATTAGAAGTGGATCATGTAAATTAGGTTTGTTTATCATTTTCCATTGAAAAAGTGAACTATATGGTCAAAAACAATGTATATATGGCATGTCATTAAATTATATTGAAATTAAATATATAATAGATTTTTCATGGTTTCTAGTTTTTTATTTATTCATGTAAATACTTATTATATAGATTCATTCAAAATATATTCGAGTTTTGAATATGTGCGTTGGATTTTACCGTCAATTTATTTATTAAAAATGTTATAAATAAATAATAATTTATTTATGTGTTTATTTAATTGATAAAAAAATATTTCTTATTTTTTTCAATATGAAAATAAATATTTATTCAACAATTATTTTAATATAATATTTATTTTTTTATTAATTAATATTCTATATTTCTATATTTTCAATATATTCCCTTGGAGAATATGAGTCGTTGTTATCAACCCATTGGAAAAGGATTATTTTATTTTATATATATTTAATGAATATTATATTAGTTTTTTATGAAATGAAATTATATTGTTTTCTAGTCAAGGGATATAATAATAATAATAATATATTTTATGGGAGTAAAAATAAACGGTTAAACAATATATAAATCCTTTTTAAAATTATCATGATATTAACCATGGTATTTATTAATGAAATATATCAATATTATTTTTCATGATGAGTTGTACACAAAAGATATTCTATCTAGAATTATCTCAAGACTAGATAAAATAATTCTCCCTTCAGCCCTCTAATGAATAGAGATAGAACTAGAGATTACTTATTTGGATCATTGAAAAATTGGATGAAACTATTAATACATGCATCCTCTCAGCCAAAATATCATGAGAACCATTAAACATTACATGAAGAATTTTTAGATACATCTATTGCAGTCCTCGCTTAAATTCTCTTCCATAATGATAATGAGACAGGTGTGATGATGGAATTTTGATCAGTAATGAATATTGCTTGTGTGTTAATTATTATTAAAATTAATTATAAAAAAAATTATATTCGTTTATATGATCTTTTTTGATTTCATCATGTTATTCATCTATTTATATTTATGAAATATCAAATTCCACATCAGTCCAACCCTATCAATGTTCCCCAAAATAGTAACCATATTTAGTAATGAAAAATAATTTTCAAAATTAAAATTTTATTATATCTATAAATTTGGTATACATATAACAATTCAATAATAGAAAAAAGGATTAATTTAATATCTAATATTCACCCACAGTATGCCCTATATAATCCTTATTTTAGTTTATTGTATTTGGGTTGCAATAAGTAATCTAAAGGACACAAAAACAATGATGAATTTTCCCACAAAATGGTATTGGTAATTAAAACTAGGTATCTAATTTAAAATATATAATCGTTGTTTATATAATTACTAGCCTCTAATGTGAAGTAGGTGGGTAATATAAGATAAAATCTACTATAAATATGTATTAAAGCTATAAACACAACCTGGTGGTTTAGGCCTTGTCACGGATTGACTTGGTATATACCATAGTGTGTGAAGTTTTACAAAACTAGGTTGAGGGAACTCTTTAGTTTCTCTTAATGGATATTAATCAAATGATTATTTGAATCTTGGATACATTGAATCATTATGATTAAGGGTATGTATTTATCTTCATTTTATAATTCATTTTGAATAAATAGATAGATTATATTAATAATGGT
Organism: Viscum album; assembly: GCA_963277665.1. Lineage (NCBI taxonomy): Eukaryota > Viridiplantae > Streptophyta > Magnoliopsida > Santalales > Viscaceae > Viscum > Viscum album. The sequence continues at coordinate 353,144,746 of OY728140.1, forward strand.
GTTTTGGATTTATTCTTACGCTATGTATATTATGATAGAAATACTTGTGGATCCCCTTAGTGGAATAAAATTTAGTTCTATCAATTCATAGCTTATCTTGAAATGAATAAAGGAATTAAAATTCTAGTTTTCCAATCACTATGGCATAATGTAGTGAAAAACTATTGTTTTGGTTTTTCCAATTGAAGGTCCGAGATTAAAGCACTATGTTAAATGATTATTTTTGTTCTTTTTACTAAAATATGATTCGACATGTGATTCAAAAACACACATTATAGTTATTTAGCTTCTCTATTTCATTACATAGTGTATGGAAAATTGGAATTATAGTTGTCTATAGAACCATGTTATAAATAGATAATTATATGATTACACTCTATGAATTTTTTAGATGGGAAAGGTTCTATGGTCGTGCTCTACCATGAGGACCACCACACCATAGTTAATCAATAGAGTCCATTTTGTATTACCATATATAAATTATAACTAAATTCATTAAATTGGTTGGTAATTCCTCTAAATGAATCCCTAAAACTGTTATGCCAGGTGAAATAGTTTCACTTGAAATAGCTAATAGTTATACTGAAATTACAGGGAAAACGGATAAGATATCCCAAAATGGCTACCAAAATTGAAAAACTTTATGGCTTACTAATAGATCCAAAATATAATTCTCTTCACCATTATCCATTTCATTTTTAATTTAATGTTGATAATTTTAGTATTTTTTAAAATTCTCAAAAATATTCACCATCATGGGCCCTCAGAGCCTACACTAAAATTTATGGGACTAAAAACTAAATGAAAAAATATTTCGTGGTTGTATAATAACTTAGTGAATATTTAGAAGATAAACACTTGATAATTTTTTTATAAATTAAAACAATGTAAATATATATATTTTTCAAAAATTTCAGAAATAGTTCAAAATTTTAAATATAAAATTTTCATATTAATGACCTATTTTAATATTATTTAAACAATTCCAAAAAGAGTTTGTATCATTACCTAATATATGGTTTGACTAAAATCAAATACGAGATATCAAAATTAAGTATATTTCTTATAAAAATGTGAAATGTTTATTATTTGATAATAAAATAATTTAAGGAGAATCTTGAATTTTTGAATTTTAAGGATTTCATATTAATTCATTGAAAACGATAATATAAAATGATAAAATTTCACAATATTTTATTATTCATTTTTATCCTTGATAAAATGTTAAAGATATTATAATATCTAATTATTTATGAATTGTATATAATTGTTTATATCATGTTGAAATTTATGAATTTTTCATTTATTTAGTTTATTTGATGCTTTAATATTTGTGAATATATACATTCTGTTTTGAATTGTGATGTATAATTTAGATTAAATGTGTTTATGATTCTAAATTAATTTATCCTTCTTACGTATAAGGTGTTACATTGCAGGTATGATAATTGATTCAATTTTCTTCTAATGTGACACGGGATCATACTTTTTATTGAGTGTGAATTAATAATTTAAATATCATTAATACTTATTTAGTGTCTAAATTATGATTATATTTAAATCTAACTCGATTAATTAACTGTGGATATTAGGTATTTGGGTTATACTAGTCACTCGTGTGGATGATTATATCATATATATAAAAAAGTGTAGTTTGGACATCTGTTAATCCATAATTTCTCTTGTGGACGTCATTTATTTCATATGATTCTAAAACCTTATATGAAAGTGTTTCAAATAACATATTCATAAAATTCATTTGGATATTTTTTATATAGTTCACCATTAGTATATGTTAGTATATAAATCTATGGGTTGTGTAAAAATATATATATCATATATTTTGAACATATTAATTTTATTCAATAAAAGAATACTCATAAATAAATAATTATTAGCATGAATAAATTTAAATAGAATAACAATAGATATGATAGTGGGAATAAGCACCATTTAAAATATATTTTTTATATTTATTCCAATATAGATACTTGTCAACACCTAAACCATTTTACTCTGTATGTTTCTACCAATTAATGGTTCACATAGATTATAATATATAGAAAAAAAATAATATAGGTGGGCCAAATGGTTACATTCCTCATTTAAAAAAATATATTTAGGTTATAGATGGCTAGGAATTCCTTGGGAAGGATGGAAAAGGAATAGTGTTGAGTTTATCCATATGATGTATTGTAAATTGAGTTGCCTATTCTACCATCTAATATTTGTATATGATTTGTTTTACACAATATACTACTTAAATAGCCAATGTTATGGGGTTAAAACCAATACATAATCATTATGTAGTTGAATATTTATCATTTTCCACGCAATTATTTGATAATTTTTAAAAGGGTTATCATTTTAGTGGTATCACATTTAATAAAATTACATATTAAAAAAAATTCAAAACACGATACTCACATGATAAAAGACATTAATGTAAACACAATGGAATCATTATCATCAACATGGTATTGAACAGAATATTTGGAAACAATATTTTAATGAATGAAAATTCATAGAAATTTATAAAAATAATAATCATTCATTAGTATTATGGAATATTATATGTGATAGAATTATGTTTTGTAGAGAGACAATTGTTTATGTCATTTAACAATTGGATCTTGATTACTAAGAGAATTGTAGATGGATTCCCAGTAGGGTATTTGGAATTGTTTATATTCATGTTGACTGAAGGTATTTCATTATCCACTCATATATTAAATAATATTGGAGATTCCAATGATGTGGATAGATTGAAGAATTCTATAATAATTATCTTCATTAAAAAATTTCAAATAATGTGAATTCGTTTAATAAAAGTGTAACAAATTTCATCAAGGATCCATGGAATTATTATAATAGGTTGTGATATAATGGACTGAGGGATAAATTAACAACAAAAGTGGTTGAAATTTTAAGCCATTAGACGAAACATTAGTTGGAAATCCTAAAATATATCCACGAGTTTCCAAAAAAAATATTAAATCTTTGGGAAGGTTTTAAGAAAAGAAATGTTTCTAGAATCCATGGTTTTAGATTACTTTTCTAGAATTCATGGTTTTAGATTCCTCAGATTTTATAACTTGTTTGAGAAGAATTTACTAAAAAATTGAGGTTCAACTAAAACAAAATAGTTTATCATATATATAAATATTTATATATATATATATATATTAGTATATGAGTGAAATTGTTACCACCACCGTCAAGAGCATATTTTAATGAATAATTTGTTCTCATTCAAAAAATACAAAAAGAATATAAAATAAAACATATGATGCATATAAAATAGCTTATTTGTTAAATATCGCCTTAAAGGAAATGAATGGTTTTTTACTATATTACCTTGGTATTATGAATAGAGTATAGTATTTATAAATATAATTGGATTATGTTTGGACTTATGGAAGTTCTATGTTTAAAAAAATGATTACATCTTGTTTAATTCAATGATAATTTCCAATAATTTCCTAAAATAGTATAAGGTATATTAGTAAATAGAAATTTAAAGAGTTGTATTTATTTATTATAATGGAGTTAAATTCACTTTATATCCTAAATAATTTTATAATATATTAGAAAATAATGATACTAATGTAAAAATTAAGATAGACATGTACAAAATGAACTAAAAAAAATGTTATTGGAATGGTTCTATAATGATGATAATGAAATTATATATAGTTCTATATAGAGAGAAAAATATATAAACATTGTAACATGTGATCTTGTGAAGTAAAGGAGTTTGAATTATATGTTTAAATTGTTGATCATGAATACTATTATTCTTAATTCTAGAAATTATTCAAATAAAATATTTTTCATTGATATTACAAAGTAATCTAGTTAGTGGGTTAATTTTTCAAATTTTTTATATATTGATGTTACATTATTTACATAGATAATTATTATGTGTAATGAAATCCAAAATTTTCATCAATCATAAGTATTCTATTTTTCTATATCTTTTTTTATATTCATAAACAAGCACATATTCTTATGTTTTTAGTGTTTTTTATTATATTTATGAATATAAAATTTATTATTTTTAACAAAACACTGTTTTTACTTTATCATTGTTTTATATTCATTTATGATATTCCATGATGTGTAATGAAAATTGACTTCTAAAATTATGACTTTTAGTGATCCCTAATTGAAGTTTATCTAGGATTATTCTATGTTCAAATGAAATGTAAAGGTTAAATGGGTATGATTTCATATAGATATATAATATATACTCATGAGGTAAAAAATATTTTTTTAAACTGATGATGACATACCATGTTTAATAGATATTATTCCAAAAAGTATGTATTTGGGTTCATATGTGTTGCATCCTAATTAGAAATCCACTCAACCAATGCCATATCATAGTTCTCTACATGTCCCTTATCACAACTCCACATATGCAAGTGGATTTCAACTAGTGGTGAAGGATTATGAGGTTACCATGGTGAGATAATTCCATCATTATTAGAGTGAAAAAAATAGATCTATATAATATGAATTAGACAAAACATAAAAATAAACATAAAAATAGGGAAATTTTTATTAAAATGAATTTTGAAAAAATGAAATAAAAATTGAGTGTTCCATACATACAATAATAGATCCCATGTGGTAATATCACAGGAAATAATACTTAAAATAAAAAAATGAAACTGAGTCTAAAATATCATCCCCACTAGTCCTATGTCTATCCTAGTACCATTATCCATGATCTATATTATGAATCAAAACATCAGGAATATGGATTTGTCCATGTCTATTTGTGGAACCTTGTATAATCATCTTGGGTACTAATATTACATTGCTTCTTGAGGTATGTGTGAGTTAAAGGAAATGGGCCACCATTATTTGTATATAAAAATATAGAAAATAAGATAAATAAGTTCATGTGATGTCATATAAATAATAAAAGATGTGAAAAATAATTAAATACACAACACTAATGCATGGTCTCTATGGTGACGCCCAAGGTTATATCATAACTAAATTGGCCAAAGTAAAGGTGTCTTTATGTATATTGCAATGATCGTGACTCTACATGTAAACACATAGAATATTGGTTCTCAACTTCACATTACTCAGTATCATGATGCTTCACATAGAATACAAATGATCATCCTGTTGTTTTCATAGAGTTGATCTCTCATACTAACATTCACAATCACTATTAAATCAGAAAATTTATATGAAGCCATCCTATTATTCACCTGTAAAATGTATTATTTATAATTTAAGAAGTCATATTTGATTTTCCATGAATCAAAACTCCCAAAGAGTCTGGGCCCTCATCCTGGAATTCACACATATAGAATAAGGACCCACATCCCATTATTATAAATAATCACCATCATTTGGAATCATGGAACTCGTCCCATTATTACCCATTATGTAGAATAGTTTCCCAATAAAATCAAAGTATCACATTTTTATAGTCTAAATATGTAAACTCATTTATTTTGAGACATCAATTAATTACCTAACTATTAAAAACATTGAATGCATACCATACAATAACATTTTTTAACTCACTTTATTATTTACCATTTGAATTCAGGAAAATATATTTTCATTCTAGTATACATTTCTATTCAATAATTTACAATTTAAGAACCCCCATAAATTTTTACCACATAAAATTACAAGGGATACTTTTTTTCATAACCCAACCACTACAATATGACATCTATTTACCTACTCTAATAAATTGTTCACCAATTAGTAATATATAAGAATTCCATAAATATAAACTTATTAAAGTGGAGACAGTAACATAGCTTATCATACCAATTATACATATATATATATATAAATATTACGTATCTCAAACAAAAGATTTAATTATATCAACTTCCAGATGTGATCTCACATCATAACATCCATTTCACTTAGAATATTTAAGATTATGAAATTCTATTTCAAAATCCAGGACTAAAATAATATTTTCCCATTCCACTAAAAAACCTATTATAAAATTAATGGTATAATTACAAATAAAGGGTAAATTTCTAACTATAATTATACCCTTAATTCTACATACTAATGTTTTATAATACATGTCCTAAAAAAATTTTAATCACTCTAGTGGCTAAACCCTCACTAAGGAACTCCCCTAGGATCAGCTAATATAAATATAAAATCATGTCAATGATGAATTTATCTAACAAGAGACACAACATAAACACATAATTAAAATTATGATCCTTACATTGTAAAATAGTGATACCATGAACACATGAACGTTGAATGTAATATGAGACTATAGGTAAAAATGTAGGGACCACCAACCATAAACTTATAATAGAAAAAACGAATATCAGTTTATGATTCATCCTAGAATTGAATATATTGGAGAATCAGGTAAATTTCTTAAAAATAAGAAATATGAAACATAAAATGTGTGAGAAAAACTGATAATAATAAAAAAAGCAATATAAGATGAGATACTAAATGTGTATTATGCTCCCCAACACAACATAATGAAATCAAAATTATGAAAATTCAAAGGAGACCCTTGAAAAGGAATTATAGGAATATTATTGTGTGTGATGGGTTTGATTTGGGTGAAATGGTTCTATATTTATGTAGTGGGTATTAAGGGGATATAGGGAAAGATGACCAAATTGGCCCCTTAATGAATCAACAAGATTCTAACCAGTTAGTGACGGGGGTTCCACCAGATAGCCAATGGAACTATATCAACTAGTGAATGGGATGAAAACAGTATGCTATAGTTCCTTCTATTTCCATACAACCCATTATTCTTTCACATGATATCTCTATCCCCCCGATGTAATTCTATCTCTAAAGAAAAAATATTCCTTTCCATGATGAAATAAGGATTGATTTAAAAATTTAAAAAAATCTATAGTTTAGAACATGGAGGGGTTTTAAATTCTCTCCACCACATAACAACTATTACCTGTGATATACCCTCAATAACCATTGAGCCTTGATTCACAAACAATGCACATTTTCGGTACGAGTTATGGTAATTCCCAAAAAATGACAAAAAATTCACTAATAAAAACATGCATTGGATAGTGCATCACATTGGTTACCATTCAACAAATTATATCACAACTCTTCACTTATAATAGATTCCATGAATTTAAAAATTACTTGAATCATCTCTAATAGAATTGTTTCATCACTATACATAGAACTACTCTCACCTAAAACCTCATCCCAAATAACTGTCTCACTTTTGAGATTATTCACAGCTCGAGGTCATGTATCATTATTCATGTCAGTATAATAATGTTTCACACAAAATCTCCATAGATTAATTTTACATACTAGACTATATAGATTTAATATTAACTTATTAAAATATCTAAAAAAACCTACATTAATGATCCTCAATGATAATTTTAGGCTCCATCCAAAATTGATCATCTATGACATGTATGTGGGTGTTTCAATAAAACCAAACCACCATATGTTGGGTTCATCAACAAATCATTCATGAAGTTTAAAAAACATTCTTACACCTTGAACCATGATATAAAATATTACATTGTGTAATCCTTAACATAGTACTTTCTCATTATAGTTATATGAGCCCGATGTTTAATGATACTCATACCCCCGACAAATGTTGGTGTTCCTAGTCTAAGTTGATACTCAAAATCCACTAATACTATGATTTCCCAAAAAATCATTCTCTCCAATTATATTATAAATCTTATATTATACACTTTTTCATGATAGATTTATCTTATGGGTCATTATTTTTCTGCACTGAACAACAAAATATTCAATCCCAAGAGTCATTTTTCATGATTGGTACAACACTCCCTATCATTATAGTATCCCCATCCCTCCACTATATTTCTCTCAACGACCCCTATAATTCCTATCATTGAACATGATATCCAAATGTGGAATCCTAATTAGATAATTTTGTCTAATAAAAATGATGATCACTACCCATTATTGGAACATTGGAACATATTCTATCATATTCAATGGAACCATGATTAAAAAGAGGTCAATACCATTGAATAGACAATGTTCCAATACCGATAAATTGGATTCACTTACACCACTATTAAAAATCAATCAAGGTAGGTTCAATATAACATCAAAGGATTGGATCCCAAGATCCAATATCAAACAATTAATAATTAAACATGGCCCTCGGACAATGTTCAAAATAGATCAACCATGCTATGATTCTCCAATCCACCCACAACATTCTCAACAATATAGGGTCCATATTTAGTATTATATTTGAAAAATATGTTCTCCCATTCCTACAAGTACTATAAACATCTCGATTTATCACTTTTGAGGGTACCATTACCAAATAATGTTGTATCCTCATCACTCTCTACCAATTATTCTTAAAATAACTTTAACAATTGAACTACCTCCTACAAGTTTCTCAAGCTCCTACAAGTAAATGAACACAACTCAATAGATCTATAAAAAACCTATGTTATCAATAAAAAACTCAATATTTCCCACACATAACTAATGTGTATAACCTAGATATCATAAAAACTAATATGGTTCTTCCTCCCAAGATACTCATTCAGATAACCCAAAAGGAACCACACATCTCTAACATCATCTCTCCACCATTATATTATAGAAATAATAGGGAATAAAATTTCTCATAGCCAATTTCCATCCCATTTCACAATCCTAGGATCCATGATTTACCGATTATAGGCCAATAAATCCACTGAAGATTCTAACCAGGCCTTATGTCACGTCATTTTCTTAGAACTCAAGGAATATTATAGAGACCCAAACTTTTCATATATATATATTACAACTTATTAGATTAATATTCAATACATTTTATAAAACAATTCCCACAAACCTTAATATTCTAGTAACTTCGAAGTCTTTAAAAACAATATTCTTATATCATGCATGATCTTCAACAACTCTCAATGTGATCTTCTCACATAGTAATCCTATTAATAACACCCTATATAATCAATTTTACCTTACCTTGGGGAGGAAACATAAGAATGACTGACTGAAAATTATTTTTTATTTTATGATCAAATCACTTTTAAGGGAAAGTGAGAAACCTCAAGTCCATAAACATAAGAATGGGTGATCTCAAATTCTTAGTAATGTTAAATAAGGTAGATATAATCATAACATGATATTAAGGGTATGAAAACATAAAAATATCATTTTTAAAACCATACCTTTCATATCATAAATTATTAACATGAGTCAAGAAATAAATCATGGATATTCATAAGACATGAATCATAATTGAATCAATGAACATGGGCTATGAGAATATAACATTTGAATAAGTAAATGATTTCTAGCATACAATTAGGCATAGAAAATCATTTCATTAGTAGTGAAGGAACATATCCACAATTTTCATACTGGGATGGGGTAACATACAAACTAATTTTTATATTGAAGGGTAACTCATAAGACTTTCATAGAGGGCATGGTCACTTAATAAACTGGTTTTAGTCCCCATTCTAGTCCAATTTATCACATCAGAAAACGATCTTTACCAAATTAATTATAGGGAGATGTAAGTCCCATACAACACATACTAAAAAACATACACACTCCTTCCACTAGATGATAAAAAATTAATTATATGAAATCCAAAGAAAATAAATTAAGATCATAAAAATTTCATCATAACATAACATTTGGAAAAGAATCAGGCTTAAATTTTTAATCATTTCATTATTGCATAATTCATGGAAAATTAATTTATTTTCACTACTATTTTGTCATGGTATAATCCATGGAATAGAAACAAGTTTCATAGAAATATTTTTATTCTTAATATAAACCATCCAAAGGAAAAATATTAATGTAATTGTTAGATCATATCCCCAAAAAATAATAAGTGACATCAGTGGACATCGTTTTAGATAAAAAATTATGTCTAAAAGAAAATTTCAATCATTCATGAGGAAAATAACATTTATTTTAAAAATAAATTTTTAAAACACATAATATTTTTAAAATAAATTAGTTTTATAATTACCATGGATACATATATAAGAATATATTAAAACCATTAAATCTTTTTTCAATGAGATATCCTGTCCATTTTTATGAACACATTTTAAAAGATATTTTTTTCTAAGTTATATTCATTATAAAAAATGGTCGAAAAATATAAATGAAGCTTCAAAAATAATTTCAATCATTTCTTAAGGAAATTATTATTTTCAAACTGATATTTTTTAATTATAATACATTTTGAAGTCTTATTTTAATATAAGCATTAAAAACTTATAAATTCATCTTTATAAATGTTGGAGGTCATGATAGAGGAAATATTGTTCATTTTGTAAACATGAAAACAAGTATTATTTCCACATACTCAGTAAAATAAAAATAGTCCTTGTTTGGAAACTATCATGAATATTCCATATTAAAAAAATTAAAAAAATGTGGAAAAAAATTTATTTATTAAATGTTTTGGATAATGTTAAAAAATTCATTGGAATTATTATATAAAACAAATTGATGTATATATATGAAAATAGGTTATTGACCTAATAGATATATAATGTAATTTTTCTTTTAAAAATTTATAATGGAATATTTAGTGAAGAAATAGTCGAAAATGAATGGAAAAAATTTTATTCTAAATAAATTTATATATTTGAATATATTTCTTGTTTTTTTCGGTATATATAGATCATAATAATTCCTCATCAAAAGCATAGACATAAAAAAATCTCGATAAATGATGATATTATATCATTAAACCATTTCTACTTTGGTAAATTTGAATCAAAAGCCCCGTGAATGAATAAAAATAAATAAAAATATATTATTACAATTATAATGTTATGATATTATATGTAAAAGGGATGTATATACCCCTCATAAATGAAGGTAGGTGAATAACACAACATATGTCTCAAAGAAGAAAAATTGACATAAAAGTACCTTACTACTTTTGTATAATTTTTACAAAAAAAAAGAGAGAGATCCTAAAATGGATATGTAGATCACTATAATTTTGTTGAAAATAATTATAAAATACATTAATGAGACATATATACACCATATAAATGATACATGATGTGAATATGGAATGAGTCTCATAGAAAATAAATGTGAGGAAAAAACCCCTTACCTTATGTCTTGACTTACTTTGTACATGTTCAAACCATATGTATAATAAATATATGTTTATTATTATAACATCCTAAAATTATAAACTAAGAAAATTATATTCGATATCGTGTATGACACACAACACCAACCATGTAAGGAAATATAATATCTAGAGATATAATAATATATTTTCTTTTTATAAATGTTTAATATATGATATAACTTCCAACTCACGCAATACTGAGTTAGATTTCATTATACACAAGATCAAGTTTTACCAAAAAATATATATTATTAAAATATTATAATTTAACACAATAAGATATATCTGATCCTTTAAATTAGATGTAATGAATATTATTTACTAACATAATAAAATCTTTGGTTTACATAAATATAATACCAAATAATTGGTTACAAAATAATCTGAAATGAATATAAGAACGAAATGAAAATAAAGGGAACATTTTTTTAGAAAATTATTTTTATGCTCAATAATATGGTTCATCATAATAAGTTAAATTTATTAAAATTAGTTTATTATATTAATTAAATATATATTTTATATATTCAATAAAACATTTTTCCATTTACCTAATAGATTTTATTGATATAAGATAAGAGCATACCCATATTACACATAAAAACCTACATTTTTATAAATGGACTTTTACTACCTTTTAATGGTGAACCCATTTTAATAATTTTTTTGGAAAATTTATAAATATTATATTTAAAAAAACTAAATCATTGAATTTGTAATATAAATTTTTATTAACGGTGAATTTTTGTTATTTTTCTGTGAAGTGTCATTTTTGGTGAATATGGAAAAATACTGCATTTCAACGGAAAACTATTTATCTATATAATTTTTATATATTATAAATTGTATTTTTCAATTTTTTTAAATTATAATTAGATAAATTTTACATCATTAAATAAAATTTAGGTAATTTTAAACAATTTCACATTGAAATTGGATATAAAAACATGAGAAACTTTTCAACATTTTTACATTAAAACCCCGGTTTTTTATCCCACATGTGAGATTAAAATTAAATTAATTTCATTCATTTATTTGAATATAATTTTGTAAAAATGGATTACATATTTTTAATAAGAATAATTTAAAATGTAGTCATCATAGTTTTTCCCAAAAATATTATTTAATGTGATTATAATTAATTACAACGATTAAGAGAAATTTTAACTTAATAATTGACTAAACCATACATTGATGATGTAAAATTATCTAGAAACATGTCCAAAATAAATTTCATGGGAATATTTAGATCCTATTATGCATTGGATCTTAATTTTTATACCATTGTATCAAATTTTAAGGGTAAAAATAGTGGAGGAATTCCTTTTTTTAAAATTTACAAGAGTGACACTCCTCCTCCACTATAAAAAGGAACTCATACATCCAATATCCCCACACTTCTCAAGTCATACTTTCTAGGAAAATATCTGATAAAATATATCCTCCAAATAACTCCTCAAAAACAAGAATCCTCACCATGAGAATAAATCCATCCATGGAATCCATTTGATGAAAACCAAAAATAGTTACCCGAATAAGAGGTAACTTACATCCTCAAGATCTTTAGTTTTATTTTTATTCTACACCCCCTAAAATCATATTATTTCAAAAATAAATAAATAAAAGTATCCTAAATATAAATATTTTCTGTTATGTTAAGTTTTCTTCCTAAAATTACACATACATCCATCTAATAGGTAACAAACATATCATTCGTGTACGCATAACTACAACCTTTTGACATGATAATTGTTTGTTTTTATTTTACAAACATTCATAGTTGAGAATTATGATGGGAAAAAAATTTATATATTAATTATATGATATTTATTATGTCTTTAGACTTTCATAATTTTTTCAGTACACATACCTTTATACTTTCCATTTTTTGGTAAATATGAAAACATTGTTTTTGGAAGCATGGGCTTCCGCCTCCTCAAAGATGTTGGATCTGAATCTACGGATTACACACAAGAGGGGGGTGAATTGTGTCTTTTCAAAATTATTACAAACTCTTCAATTTAGACAAATTCTGTCCACTATGCTTTAGCACGATTAAATATGCATCGGAAAAAGTAAAAGCATGAACACACGGATGTATAGTGGTTCGGGGAACAGAAGGCCCCTAGTCCACTCCACCAACGCTCAAATCCAAGAGCTTGGCGATTTTCACTATCTGGTCCTCGTTTCCACAGACCTGTTCACAACTGAGTACAGGCAGTTGACACCTTTACAAGTTTCAGACAAACACAGCCTTCCTGGTTCAAACACGAACCCACACAGCTTAGAACGAGAAGCTGATCACTCAAAAATAAAAAGGGTTTCGATAAAGAAAACACTTCTCCAGTTGTTCTTCACAATTGCAACAGAATGCAATTGACAGTAGATAGATCGTCGTCTTCATAAAATAAAGATCTGTAATCAAAACAGTTTTGAGTCGATCCAGTTGCAATAGATATTACAAGAAACTTCACAACTTTAGCAGCAGTAGATTCACAACAGATAGTCGATGTAGAACACGTGAATCTGCTATCAAGATCTTCCTTCGGTAATAAAGGTTTTACACTTCTTCTCGATCACCAGAAAAGAACGCCTTCACACAGTCTCTGTTTCTTGCTCGCTAAAAGATCAATCTGTATATTTCATACACATTCCTGTGTATATATATATCCGAAGTTTCCAAGATAGAACATATATATTCAAATCTGAGAAAATCTTCCGCATAAATAGATCCATGAAAATCTCCTTTAGATTCGCGATATAAAAAATTAAATAACAGAGCCGTTGTAACTCCCCTGAAGAATCGGCATAAAAAGCTCCGTTTAAATCAATCATTAATCCGTTGTAAATCGTCTTTAATTCAGTCAAAGTCGTACTTAAGAATCGGCTATAAATCCGCTTAATAATCCGCCTGTTTGACCAATGCAAAAGGAAATATCTTCTGTCAAAAATATCCCGACGCCAAACGTAGGGTTGATGACGTGGCTCCAAACGTAGGGTTCACAAACGTAAGGTTCACAAACATAAGGTTCACAAACGTAAGGTTCACAAACGTAAGGTTCAGAACGTAAGGTTGAACATATATACTTTCTCTTCAGCATTCAAACGTAGGGTTGATCATCCATACTTTGTCTTTCTTCAACTCTCCAAAGAACGTACGGTTGATTATAAAAGTAAGGTTGATGATCCATACTTTTGAGAAACAAACTCAACACTGAAAACTAACGTACGGTTTCTCTTCCATACTTGTCCAACAACAAAAACGTAAGGTTCCTTCCAAACGTAATGTTCTTCTTCCATACTTTTCAACAACGTAAGGTTCATTAACCATACGTTTCAAAATAACGTAAGGTTCCTTAACCATACGTTTCTTTTAACATAAAAAGTAAACTTTTCATCCATACGTTACGTTCATCAACGTAGGGTATGAACAGTGATTCCAGTACGCGCTAAAACTGATCTCGCGCTACAGTGATTCTAGAACGCGCTAAAATTGATCTCGCGCTACAGTGATTCCAGAACGCGCTAAAATTGATCTCACGCTACAGTGATTCCAGAACGCGCTAAAATTGATCTCGGAATAAATGAAGTATGAAATCTCGTTATATGAAATAAATAAATAAAATAAATTCCTGCAAAATACTCAACGAAATAATTAGTAAATAATTAAGGGTATTTGTGAGCATCAAAATCATCATAAAGAGACAGAGTATTATTTAAAATAATCTCCCCCTTTAAAAAACATTATTTTGAATTGTTTGAAAACAATACATTGCTCAACAATCTCCCCCTTTTTGATGATCACAAAACCCATAAAATAATAGAACTAATTTAATTGAAATATTTATTGAAAAATTAGTTTTATAAAATTTTAGAATTTTGAAAGGATTAAAACAATATTTAACTATAATAAAATTTCTCCCTCATAAAAATAAATTTTCAGCTAAAAATAGATAAAAGATAAATGTCGTATATATCCAAATTCTCCCATATATCCAAATTTCTTCATAGGAAACAAATGAATTTAAATGTTGTGTTTATCCAAATTCTCCCCCTTTTTGTGATATCAAAAAGAATGAAAAATTACGGATTTGAACACATTCAATATTGCACTGAACTATAAGTAAATGCTATAATTAACTGTGTATGAATAAGTGAATTTGTTATACTGGCTAACTCAATCATAAATCAATAAACAACAAAACAAAAAAGAAGTAAGAAAAGAATTTTCATTCACAAGCTGTTATATATAAACGATTGTGATATACAGAAGAATCAAGGTGCATAGATAAGACAGGGAAAAAGGTGTCTATCGCCTTTGAATCGCGGTCTTTATCTCTGTAAACTGTTCTCTGAGCCTCTTCATCATCCCATCTCCTAACTTGATGATAAGATCTATGTTCTCTTGAGTCATATGAATATCTTAAATCAAATTAACTCTGAAAAACTCATGCATTCTTTCTTCTTTTTCAACAAAAAGAGCCAGTTTTTCTGATAGCTGATTCAAAAGAATCCTAATCGGTTGCTCTCCAGATGTCAACTGATCCACTAAAAATCTCTGATTATCTAGCAAAACTAACAAAGGGGCACTATTACACTGAAGATTGTGTAATCTGTCACTCATATTGCTCATTGCTGCAGTAATTGCTTGAAATCTCCGAATTAAATCAGGTGAAGAGCCTGATCCACTCACAGCACTGTTTGCAACAGACTCAAATTTATTCTCCATGTAAATATTCAACTCAGATAAATCATCTTTCTTTACCATCTCTGATTTTAACTGATCAACAGCATGCAGCATATCAGTCTTAAACAAATCTACTTCCTGTCTTGAAACAGTACATTCTTTCAGCTTCTGAAACTTCAACTGCTCTAAGTTCAGAGAATTTCTGAGGCTAACATTCTCAGATTCTAACTGAGAGATACACTTGTACAACTCAACAACTTCTTCTTTTCTCGAATCAGGGGCACCCTGTGCTCGACTCTCATGTCCAGAATTAGGTTGATGAAGCAGGGCAAGTGGTAAGTAATCTGCATCTGACTGTTCTTTGTCCTTGTCCTGACAAGGTTGATCCACTGAACTATCTTTTGAAGCCTGAAACTCTTCCACTGAAAAATCTTCCTGAAGTACCTCTGTATTAGCTTCAGAAGTATGTTCATTACGAACAGTAGTCTCTCTGACTTCTACTGATTGGTCAAGAACAATATTTTCATGTAAATCTTGAGGTCGGGCCACTTCTTCACCAGGCACTGCCTCCATAAGTTGTTCTTGTTGAATTACTTTTTCAACAGCCACAGCAGCAGATTGAGGTTCTTTTTGAGTTTCTGTTTGAGCTGCTGGTTCCTCTATCGGTGCAGTCTGCTCTACAACAGCTTCTCTCACAAATGAATAAGAAAATAACGGTTCAGAGGATTTCAAGGCAGGAGAGATAATTTCTTCATCAATTGACCTCTTCCTTCTAGATTGAAGTCCTTCTTGACTTCTCTCTTCCTCAACTTCCTCCATCTCAAAACGAATTCTCCTTGCCACTGTACTAACTCTTGATTCTGCTTGTCCCTCCTTGGACTTAGCCGGTTGAGCCTGAGCACTCTCCGAGTTTTCCTCAGCTCCAACAGGTAAGAGTTTTCCTTTAATTGTGCTCTAGAAGTATCCTACTTTCCTCAAAGTTCCAGCATTAAAAACATTATTGTGGTGACATTTCACCCCAGCATCTACCAATCTGATCATTCCTATTTTAAACAAAAACAAAGAAATGAACCTTCCATAAGGGAAAAAGGTCATTCTTGCTTCACTCTGACAGCAGTAACTCAGATATCTTATTATAAACCGAGGAAAATTAAACTTAATATCACACATCAGAAGATACATTATGTACATGTCCGGGTATAGGATTTTCTCCATCTCAGCCATTCTTGGTGCTAAACCAGTCTGAACAAATTTTACCAAAATTTTCTGATCGGGCTCCAAATCCTTAATAAACATCTTCTTTATCACTCTGGTTCCAAACAGAAAAGACATAATGTCTTCAGACTTATGTACAGAATCTCCAATATTCTGTAAATAGAAATGAAAAACTCCTTCATGAGGGTAGTTAAGAATTTGACTTATCTCTACAGATGATATTGAAAAGTCCTTATCCTCTATTTGAGCCAATAAACTATCCTCTGTATCTCCAAGACTAAACTGAACAGTTCTAAAGAAATGTCTCATTTCTGCCTCATATAGAAACTCATAATTTTCACTATTAAAAGCTTGCTCAAGGCTTTGAAACGACAACGCTTGCTTCAACAGTAAATTAGTTTCAAACAGCCACTCTAAATCTATGACTTTACCTTGTAGTATTTTCCGACTAACTACCTTAGGTTTCTTTGCAGCACTGCTCTCAGCTTCATCTGGATGCTTAGTCTTTGCCATTCCAACAACGATTTCTGAAGGTTCGTATGTTTAGGGTTTGAAGATTCAGAAAAGGGTTTTGGAGCAGATGTGCGGTTTTAGGTTTTCGAAAGGGTTTCCGGAAAAAGGTGAAGCAGTTTAGAAGGTGAAACGGTTCTGACAGCCTTGATTCCCGTGTAATCACTAATCATTACTTTTATTTAAAACAAAATAAAATTACTTATAGCGGGAAACAGAAATTAAGCAGAATTCGAAAACAGAATAAGATTTAAAAAAAACTATTTAAAATTAAATAAACCTAACTCCCCCTTAATAAATTCAAACCTTGCCGTGGGAAGTGGTTTAGTAAAAATATCTGCTAATTGATTTTCTGTATTTACAAATTCTAAAAATATATCCTTTTTAAACACATGATCTCTTAAAAAGTGATGTCTTATATCAATGTGCTTAGTTCTAGAATGACTAATAGGATTTTTTGAAATATTAATTGCACTAGTATTATCACATAAAATAGGTGTATTATTGAAATTTAATCCAAAGTCCATAAGAGTGTTTTTCATCCACAACACCTGTGCACAGCAACTACCTGCAGACACATATTCTGCCTTGGCTGTTGACAGGGCAACTGAGTGTTGTTTCTTACTAGACCATGATACTAAAGACTTCCCTAAAAAGTGACATGTTCCTGAAGTACTCTTCCTATCTAATCTACAGCTTCCAAAGTCAGCATCTGAATATGAAATTAAATTAAAATCAGAGGTTTTTGGATAAAGCAGAGATTGATAAATAGTACCTTTTAAATATCTAAAAATTCTTTTAACAGCAGTTAAATGGGATTCTTTGGGATTTGATTGAAATCGAGCACAAAGACATACTGAATACATTATATCTGGTCTACTAGCAGTAAGATATAACAAACTACCAATCATACCTCTATATAACTTGTTGTCCACTGATTTTCCAGTTTCATCCAAATCATGTTTTATATTAGTACACATAGGAGTTGTAAATGGCTTGCTGTTTTCAAGTCCAAATTTCTTAAGTAAATCAGTAATGTATTTGCATTGATTTAAAACATTTCCAAAATCTTTTTGAAATATTTGAAGACCCAAAAAGAAATTTAATTCTCCCATCATACTCATTTCAAATTCTTTTTGCATTAATTCTGAAAATTCATGACAAAGAATTTTATTGGTTGATCCAAAAATTACATCATCAACATAAATTTGAACCAACAAAACCTTATTTTTCACAATTTTCTTAAAGAGTGTTGGATCTGCCAGTCAAACAGTAAAATCATTTTTCAAAATAAAAGAACTTAGTCTTTCATACCAAGCTCTAGGTGCTTGTTTAAGGCCATAAAGAGCTTTAGTAAGTTTGAAAACAGAATCTAGTTTTTGAGAATTTTCAAAACCAGGAGGTTGCTCAACATAAACTTCCTCCATTAAATAACCATTTAAAAAGGCAGATTTAACATCCATCTGAAATAATTTAAAATTCATATAAGATGCATAGGCTAAAAGGATTCTAATGGCTTCTAACCTGGCTACAGGTGCAAAGGTCTCATCATAATCTATTCCTTCTTCTTGATTATATCCTTTAGCTACTAATCTTGCTTTATTTCTAGTTATTATCCCTTGATCATCCTGTTTATTCCTAAAGACCCATTTAGTTACTATTACTGGATAATCATGTGGTCTTTCAACTAATTCCCAAACATTATTTCTCTTGAACTGGTTCAATTCATCCTGCATTGCTATTACCCAGCTCTCATCATCTAAGGCTTCTTCTATGGTCTTAGGTTCTTGTTGGGATAGGAAAGAAGAGAATTCAACTATGTTTCCAAGGTTTCTTCTAGTTTGAATACCAGTCTCTAAGTCACCTATCACAGATTCTAAAGGGTGATTCTTTAAGGTTCTAGACTGTCTAGGCATTACATTCAAAGGTTCTTCA
Source organism: Viscum album (assembly GCA_963277665.1). Lineage (NCBI taxonomy): Eukaryota > Viridiplantae > Streptophyta > Magnoliopsida > Santalales > Viscaceae > Viscum > Viscum album. Next base: position 353,164,236 of record OY728140.1, read on the forward strand.
GTGTCATGTTCTTCTGAACTGGACTGAATTTCTTTTATATCATTTTCAAAATCATTCTTTAAATTCTCAAGTCTCATGTTTTCATTAGAATCAGGTTCATCTATTTGTTCTATCCTTTTCTCAAAAGGATCAGATTCATCAAATTTCACATGAACTGATTCTTCAACAATCCTTGACTTTTTATTATAGACTCTATAAGCTTTGGAGGTTGCAGAATATCCTAAGAAAATACCTTTATCAGATTTTGGATCAAATTTACCAAGATTATCTTTGGTATTCAAGATGTAAACCTTGCATCCAAAAACTTTAAAGTAATTTACTTTAGGTTTTCTGTTATTCCATAGTTCATAGGGTGTCTTTTTCAAAATAGATCTTATTAAAATTCTATTCATTATATAACAAGCTGTATTAACAGCTTCTACCCAGAAATATATAGGTAGGCTATATTCATTTAACATAGTTCTAGCCATTTCTTGAATAGTTCTATTTCTTCTTTCTAAAATCTCATTCTGTTGAGGTGTTCTTGGAGCAGAGAAGGTGTGTTTAATACCCATGTTTGAGCAAAAGGAATTAAATTCCTGGTTCTCAAATTCTCCACCATGATCACTTCTCAATGAGATTATATTAAAACCTTTTTCATTTTGAATAGATTTACAAAAACCTTCAAATAAACTAAAAGCTTCACTTTTAAATTTCAAAAAGAAAATCCAAGTAAATCTAGAATAATCATCAACTAATACATAAACATATAATTTACCATCTAAACTTGCTACTCTTGAAGGTCCAAACAAATCCATATGGATAAGTTCTAGAGGTTTAGTTGTAGAAACTTTATTAACAGATTTTAATGATGATTTGTGTTGCTTGCCAAGCTGAGATGCATCACAGAATCTGTCATTTTCAAATTTGAGACTAGGCAAATCAGAAACTAGATGTTTCTTAGATAATTTATGTAAAGTATATATATTGCAATGACCAAGTCTTCTATGCTAGATCCAGGATTCACTTATATTAGCAGTTAAGCAGTTTACTTGTTGTTTACACAAGGAATACAAATCCAAAGTATAAACATTATCAGTTCTGGGTGCTCTAAACTTAAACAGTTTATCTTTAGAAACAGTACAACTATTGTTAGTAAAATCAACAGTGTATCCATCATCACAGAGTTGAGAGATACTTATCATATTGTGTTTTAACCCTTGTACATAAAGTACTTTGTTGATTGAGACTGTCTTTGGATCTCCAACTGTTCCAATACCAATAATCTTTCCTTTGGCATTGTCACCAAAGGTGACAAGTCCTCCTTCCTTTCGAGTAAGAGAAGAGAAATTAGCTGAAGTTCCACTCATGTGTCTTGAGCAGCCACTGTCCATATACCATATTTCTTTCTTTCTTTGGTGACCTGCTACCTGCAAAGACATTCAAACAAATTGCTTTGGTACCCATATTTTGTTGGGTCCAGGAGTGTTAGCAAGCAGTGATCTGGGTATCCAGATTTGCTTTGTTTTCTTAAAATTGATTGAATCATATAGATCATTGGAAATATAAGCTTTCTTAATTCCACATATTTGAGGTTGTCTTAGAAAATAGTTTTTAGCTATATGACCTTTTGTTCCACAGAAGTTACAAATAACCTGCTTAGTGCTAGGAACAAAATAATTTTTGTATAACTTAGGTTTTTCTCCTTTACTTCCAATTCCAAACCTTTCCTTTTTAATTACAGTTTTTCCAAGTATCTCATTTAAGGCGTTTTCTCCTTTTGTAAAAACTAATGCAGCCTTTTTATAAGATTCTACTTCATCCTGTAGAGTTTTTATTTTTGATTCAAAATTAATTTTATTTAAGTCAGCAGAGTTGTATTTGTCAATTAATTTCTTATGTTGTTTCAGCAAAGTATTTCTCTCATCTGAAATAGCTTTATGCATGTTCTTTATAGATTTATATTTTTTAAATAATGAGTCATACCTTTCTTCAAGCATATTGCAGTAAGCTGCAAGTTTTTTATTTGAGAAGCTTGTTTCAGAGTTTGATTCATTATTTGAGTCAGAGGAGTAGTATGAGTGTACCTCATCAGTTTCAGCCATGAAACACATATTTGCTTTTAAATTGGCTTCCTCCTTCTCTGAGCTTGATTCAGAAGAATTACTTGAGTCTTCAGAAACACTCCAAGTAGCTTTCATAGCTTTCTTGTCTTTCTGCTCATAATCATCTATTTTGAAGAATTTCTTCTTCTTTGCATCTTTCAATTTTGGGAAATCCGGTCTGATATGTCCCATATTTTTGCATTCATAACATCTCACTTCTTTGCTATCCTTCTTGAAGGATTTCTTGAAGTCTTTCTTCTTACTGTAGAACTTTCTGAATTTTCTGGCTAGCTGAGCCAGTTCTTCATCCGAATTTGAAGAATCAGAGCTTTCTAATTTAGCACTTACTTCTCTATTCTTCATCTTTCTATCCTTTTGTTGAGAAGTCACTTTCAAAGTAGTATTTTCCCTTTTTATGTAGACTTTATGCTCATTTAACTCATCTTTCATTTCAGCCTCGTACATCATCAATGTACTAATCAGCTCTCTCATAGTTAGATCTTTAACAGAAGTTGATTGTCTGATTGTTGCAGAGATTCCATTCCATCGAGTAGGAAGTACTCTCAGTACCTTTAACGCTTGATCATCCTGCTTGATTGGTTCCCCTAGAGCTGTTATATTATTGACAATTTCTCTCAATCTTCCATTCATCTGAGTGATGCTCTCTCCTTCAATCATTCTGAAAGTATCGAATTTTAATTTAGCAGTTGCATATCTCATCTGTCTTACATTATCTGTTCCTTCATAAGCAACAGATATTGTTTGCCACATTTCATATGCAGTCGGGCATTGAGATACTCTGTTAAATTCATCCGGTCCTAGACCACAGATGATTGCATTCATAGCATTTGAATTCATGTCATACTCAGCCTCTGTAGCAGCACTCCATGTATCGGGATTTTCAGGAATTTCATAGGGAGTCAGAATCTTTGAATAGACTTTGTAACCAAGATTTTTCAGATAAATAATCATACGTGATTTCCAGCAGCCATAATTATCTCCATTAAAGTAAGGTGCTCTGACCATTGACATTCCATCTCTCGTATCAGCCATGATACACTATGTATAATCTTTAAATACTTCTAGCTTGACAAGACTTTAAAAATAAGAAGCTCCTCCTCTGATACCAATTGTTGGATCTGAATCTACGGATTACACACAAGAGGGGGGGTGAATTGTGTCTTTTCAAAATTATTACAAACTCTTCAATTTAGACAAATTCTGTCCACTATACTTTAGCACGATTAAATATGCAGCGGAAAAAGTAAAAGCATGAACACACGGATGTATAGTGGTTCGGGGAACAGAAGGCCCCTAGTCCACTCCACCAACGCTCAAATCCACGAGCTTGGCGATTTTCACTATCTGGTCCTCGTTTCCACGGACCTGTTCACAACTGAGTACAGGCAGTTGACACCTTTACAAGTTTCAGGCAAACACAGCCTTCCTGGTTCAAACACGAACCCACACAGCTTAGAACGAGAAGCTGATCACTCAAAAATAAAAAGGGTTTCGATAAAGAAAACACTTCTCCAGTTGTTCTTCACAATTGCAACAGAATGCAATTGACAGTAGATAGATCGTCGTCTTCAGAAAATAAAGATCTGTAATCAAAACAGTTCTGAGTCGATCCAGTTGCAATAGATATTATAAGAAACTTCACAACTTCAGAAGCAGTAGATTCACAACAGATAGTCGATGTAGAACACGTGAATCTGCTATCAAGATCTTCCTTCGGTAATAAAGGTTTTACACTTCTTCTCGATCACCAGAAAAGAACGCCTTCACACAGTCTCTGTTTCTTGCTTGCTAAAAGATCAATCTGTATATTTCATACACTTTCCTGTGTATATATATATCCAAAGTTTCCAAGATAGAACATATATATTCAAATCTGATAAAATCTTCCGCATAAATAGATCCATGAAAATATCCTTTAGATTCGTGATATAAAAAATGAAATAACAGAGCCGTTGTAACTCCCCTGAAGAATTGGCATAAAAAGCTCCGTTTAAATCAATCATTAATCCATTGTAAATCGTCTTTAATTCAGTCAAAGTCATACTTAAGAATCGGCTCGAAATCCGCTTAATAATCCGCCTGTTTGACCAATGCAAAAGGAAATATCGTCTGTCAAAAATATCCCGACGCCAAACGTAGGGTTGATGACGTGGCTCCAAACGTAGGGTTCACAAATGTAAGGTTCACAAACGTAAGGTTCACAAACGTAAGGTTCACAAACGTAAGGTTCAGAACGTAAGGTTGAACATATATACTTTCTCTTCAGCATTCAAACGTAGGGTTGATCATCCATACTTTTTCTTGCTTCAACTCTCCAAAGAACGTACGGTTGATTATAAAAGTAAGGTTGATGATCCATACTTTTGAGAAACAAACTCAACACTGAAAACTAACGTATGGTTTCTCTTCCATACTTGTCCAACAACAAAAACGTAAGGTTCCTTCCAAACGTAATGTTCTTCTTCCATACTTTTCAACAACGTAAGGTTCATTAACCATACGTTTCAAAATAACGTAAGGTTTCTTAACCATACATTTCTTTTAACATAAAAAGTAAACTTTTCATCCATACGTTACGTTCATCAACGTAGGGTATGAACAGTGATTCCAGTATGCGCTAAAACTGATCTCGCGCTACAGTGATTCCAGAACGCGCTAAAATTGATCTCGCGCTACAGTGATTCCAGAACGCGCTAAAATTGATCTCGCACTACAGTGATTCCAGAACGCGCTATAATTGATCTCGGAATAAATGAAGTATGAAATCTCGTTATATGAAATAAATAAAAAAAATAAATTCCTGCAAAATACTCAACGAAATAATTAGTAAATAATTAAGGGTATTTGTGAGCATCAAAATCATCATAAAGAGACAGAGTATTATTTAAAATAATCTCCCCCTTTAAAAAACATTATTTTGAATTGTTTGAAAACAATACATTGCTCAACAAAAGAGATGTGACACGTTCACATATTTCATCAAATGTATAAAGTACGGGTTTAACAAATATATGTGACATATATTACATATAAATGATAATAGAATTATAATATGCATATGTATCATTTGTCTCTCATTATTTTGAATACAGAAAATAAATGAAAGGAGAATTCATGCGTATGTATTGCCAACCGCCTCCATGAATAATGGATTTCATTTCATATCTCCAAACATTATGGATTATTTTAAACATATATATACTAAATAAATATTATATTTAAATAATTATCTAAAATATCTAAATGATTATACCATTATATTTAATTAGTACAAAAAGTATAAAGTCCAATCATACTCGATGAACTCGGAAATTTACTCCAAAAATAGTAAAAATAATGAATGATTAATAAAAAGGGGTAATAAGATATTATAATATGTTAATTTATGATATTATAAATATGAGTATGGTTTTATTATAAGTTACTATGATGTTTTTGAACCCTTATATATGTGGTTGAAGGATGTTCACCCAAAAAGGAAACATAAGGTAAGAGATTTTCATCTAACGTTTTTACATCTATGAGATAAATGTCAAGTTCTCCACTTACTTCTTTAATGTGGTGCATCTACTATCCATTTTGATATTTTATATCATTATTCCCTTTATATTAATTATATTAAAAACATTAATATAATATTATTCCTTCATGAATATTTTGATTTAAAATGTTTCTATGTGTTATGAGACACATTGAAATGTTTAATGGTTATTTTCATCAAGAATAATATAAATGATATTTCAAGGGTATTTCCATTCAAGGAAATAACATAAACATTGTTCAACAAACCATTTTTTCAATGATATGGTTATTCATGTCATTTTTCATATATTATTACCATTTTCCATGATTTGGAACATAAAATATTTTAGAAAATGTTTTTAAGAATACCCGACATCATTTCGCTCTTTGGTCAGATAAACTATTTTCTTCTAAAACCCATGTTTTTTAAAATTTATTTTAGAAAATGTTTTTATCCTTTAAAAATTTATTTATTAAATATATTAAAATTCCCTTTTTGTCTTTTACTAATTTTTTCAGATAAATATTTATCTATCATTACAAATAAGGCATTTTTCTATACTTTTCAACATGGAAAAGTAATGTTATTTTTACCTCATAAGATATGTACAGATTTACCCAATTTCATTTTTTTAAAGCATCCATTGCATTTTTAAAAGATTACTTGTTAAAGAAAATGTTTTCCAATGTTCTTTTCAATGAAATTTTTTTTAAAAAGGTATTTTAAAACAAAATTATATATTCTTCATGAATGTTTTTAGAAGTTATTGTTTTGGTTTTTACATTCATCAAGGACAAAAACCCATTATTTTTACTCCAAATGAGATATGTTTAATTGATACCATCATTGTTCTTCCTCTGGATAGTTTATGATTTATTTGATCAAGGATATTATTGAAATTAAATTAACTGATTATTTTTAGTACACATAAAATATTCAATTCACTATGGTCACTGAATATTGAAATTACCCTTATTATCCATATCATTCATCAAGGATATTTTCATTACCCAAACTATATACCATTTTTCATTTGGTATTAAATTTGTAAAATAGTTGATTATTTAGGGAAATAATGATAAATCAATATCCTTTATTCAATAAAGATATTGGAAAACACTTATTGATTATTTGATATGTATAATTCTTAGAAAATGGAACACACAGGTTAGGACCATTTAAAGAAATCCCTACAGGATAGGGACAGGTTAATGAAAGCCCTAGGATGAATCAATAATCCCATGATATGAATCTATTCTATGAAAAAACCCTTTGAATTTGTCTCTAGGAAGAATAGATGGGTTTATACTCAAATAAATAACCTTCTAGTTAACGTTCATTATGGTAGTGGGTTATTTTCCATATACATGACATCCAATAATTAATTATTTCCCTCATTTTGATTCCGCTATTATTAATCGATGTGATTTTTCCTTGACATGTCTATTGATGAATTTAATTCTTATTTTATTGATTAAATTAAATGTTTTTTAGTTTATTACATTTCCATATTCATTTGACCTTATCTATTTATTTGAATGTACTATGTTTCCAGTTATTACCATTCCATATTTTTATGCACTTCCTTTATAGTTTTTTGACTACATGTTATTTCTGTTCAGTTATTTTCTATGAAAAATTATTATTCTCAATGATTCAATATTTCATCCACTATACTTTACTCTTAATTATAAATTGAGCTCAACCTAATTTTTTTCCTTTAAAAATGAATCTAATAATCATACTATAAAAGATCTGTAGGTATATTCTTATTTTAATAATGTTATCCTTGAAATAAGAATAATATTTTGTAATTTTTTTTAAATTTTTATTACAACACTCATATATGTATCTGGTTTACCGAGCCTACAAAAATCTTCGACCCTTCATGATTTTATTCCCTATAATCATGACATTGTAGTGGTATTGGACACTGGCTCTGGAATTATATGGGTGGATTTATAGAGATAGAATAAGATGTTTAATACCAACCTTGAGATATAGATTTAGGAAATCATATATTAGATAACATTTCCCTATGGTAGAATGTGATGATACGTAGTGACCCTAGCCTTATACACATAACATTACATGATTTTAAGAATAGTTATACAACAGAGTACAATCCAAGTATCATGAAGTCTAGGGTCATGGAAGACTACGTATATAAAGTATAAAACATGGGACAAAAACACTTAATTATTTAATCTTCATAAACAGATCCAAACTTCCATTGATCTGTTACATTTTAATAGGGTACCCTGCGGATCACATGAATAAAGGGATGAGGTAAAATCCTAGTAAGGGAAAAAACATAAGAATAAGGCTTTAGAACATGGGATAGAGATCATGATATAATGATATAAAAAGGTATGGAACATATGGAATCATAGCATATTAACATGGGATCATAAAAAAACATTAATTCATAGTAATGTGGAAGCAACATAAATCTTGAATTTATAATGAGTGAAGGCTCATTGTACATAGAGGAGAACTATTCAAGGTTAACCACCAAGATCATCTCACATGGAAGCATGATTCAAGGAAAACTGCCAAGACCAATGCACATAACATATCATGAGACTAAAAATTACCCAATTCAATGGAGTTATATCTAGAAGTACCCATATTATCATGTTTATGAATATTTTCTTGACATGTAGAATCATAATAAACAATAATACACATAAGGTCACCCATGGAAAGAAATAGGTATCATAATCATGTCAAAAATCATAGTAAATGGGTGTATTATAAAAGTGTTCATGAAAGAAAGGGATTAGAACATATATGGAATTTCATAAGTTAAAATAGGAATATTTCATGGTAAGTGATTTAAAAAAGAATTGAGAACATGTGAAAGGATTATTTATGAATTTTTATCATTAAAACATTTTAGTACAGTTTTAAGGAAAACACTATCAAGAATTCAAAATAGAAAAGGGAATAATCATTTTTTAAAAACCATAAGGGTTACAAGAATGTGTCCCTAATATAAAACTGGTTTTATAAAAAAACATTGGCTGAAAATATATGGTACGATGCACTTGAAATTGGGTAAGTATTTGAGAAGTTCCCATAAAACACGTTTTCTTAAGGGGAAATGTTGGGGAGGGAATCATTTAAAAAAATGTATATCCACCAAAAGATAATGATAAATAGATCTTGATAAATTATTTATTATAATATAAAAAGCATTTATAAAATTTAAAATATAGAATAGATAACTTCATATTGGTAGAAAGAAAGATAGAAACCCCCAGAGGAATAAAGGAGGTTCTTGTAGATTCCCATACAGAATATCAGCATGGTACCATGTATATATAGCAGGGATTAATGAGGGATAAATGGTTTTATCATCATTTAAACATCATGAGGGAAGTATGAGGGAGGTTCTAAATCTTACCCCCATCATTATTAATTACACATAAAATGGAATTACATAGAGGACATTACTGAATAAGAGTGAGATAGACAAGATCCCTTAACTTAATTCCAATGGTGTTCTCCACTTGATATTAATGACATGAATAATCATATTAATTTCATTAATTAATAATTTCAGTACCAATAATATATTTAAATGATTTAGTATAACCTTTTTAAGATCATTCATGACCTTTTTATGGGTTATGTGGTTCAGTTTCATTGTTCGGGTCCGTTTTTTTCATGGTTTTTACGATCGGTTTATATATTTTCATGAATAGAGAATCCTGAAAAATGGGTATGGATGTCGGGAATTGGTGTTATATTTTATTATTGAACATACATAAGGTTACATGGTTGTAAATTTAACTTTTTTACTTGGAGTGAAGTTGAATCATTATATAAAACAATAATGATAAACACTTGAATTAATTGGGCAATTTTTTCTCATAATAATCATTTTTTGTATTATTATATGACATCATGTGTGAAAAATGATTCCAGAAAAACACATAATACCTATATAATGATCTATATCAACCATTAAAATGGTTTCATAACCATAACTGTAGATGGTAAGGAAAATTGAAAACTCGTCGTCCTTCAATGTGATAAATCAACACAACTCGGGCAGTGCTTTCATTTATAGTAAAATGGTGGGAAAATGAGAGAGTATAATAAACAATACCATTATAATAATATCATTCTAGTACATTTATTTTACTAGATTTATCAAACCATTTGGGTTATAGGGGTAGGAATGAAAAAAATAAAAGAAAATAACATGAATGAAAATTAAAGAATCAGAAAGAGGAATTTACCTCTTGAGGTCATCTCCTTCAAGAGCCTATTAAAGGGAGAGGATTTGGTCTTTTGAGGAGACCAAGAGATTCTGGACTTGGGGGAGGACATTGGGGGTGATATTATGGAATAATTTATGGAAGGTACAAGTCTTAAGAGGTGTAAAGAGAATAGGGGAGTGTGGGTTTTTTATAGTGGAGGGTAGGAGAGTCTTCTTAATATTTTAATCATTAGTTTGTTATTTCTTCCATAATAAAAGCAATAATAATGATTATTCTTACCAATAATAGTAATTTTTTATGTGATTTCAATCCAATGTTCATTTAAATCATCCATGACTCAAGCATGATGAATAAATTCAGGTTTTAGCGTATATTCTGAATTATCATATTTTACTATTCAAAAAATTATTCATGTATTTTAGAAAAATCAAAAAAAATCACCCTAAAAAATTTTCAATACATAGAATAAAAAAATGAAATCCATTTTTGAAAAATAATTTTCTAGATATAAATAATCTAATTTTTAATTAAAATCATAATTTACATGAAAAATGTAGATTTTAAAACTATATCTGATTTTTTAATGCTTTAAAAAATTACGTAGGGTATTATAAAATTATCTAAACACCAAAAGAAATAAAATTTTAATATATGAACACCATTTAGGAAAATAAATTTTCCTTTAAATTAATTAATTATAATTATTTATTTATTTTTGACTTATAAAAAATATCAATTCATTTACTATGTTCATATTATCACTTATAGGATGCCTAAATTTTATTTATACATTCATGAGTGGGGATATTATTTTTTTGGATGGTTTACTATTCATAAGGGTCACATTAATATTCATAAGGGTAGGTTAATATTCATAAGGGTAGGTCAATATTTAGAAAAAAATTATATTTTTCTTGTCGGACTCCAAAGATCATACTGATCAAAAATGTGTATGTCAGATTTTCAAAATTCACATCACATAGGTGATGATATTTTGTTTAAAGGGAACATAGTACTTAGTATTTCATTGTGTCATGATTTCATGTGAATATATGAGATAATTATAAGAATGTATTTCCATTGATAAAACATTGGTTCGTCACATTATTCCCCCTTGTGAAATCCCCCCCCCCCCCCTCAAAAGTTTGTTTACATTATACACTATAAAAAGTGTGGGTACTCTTCCTTAGTTGCCTCCTCCAACTCTCATGTGGTCTTTTCATACTTATGGTTCCTCCATAGTACATTGACATGGTGATAAGTCTTGTTACGTAGAACTTTATCTCTACCATCTAAGATCTTAATGGGATTCACCTCGTAAGAAAAATCATCTGCTAACTATACCACCTCTGAAGAGATTACTTGTGAAGGATCTTGTATGTACATCCTTAGGAGAGATACATGGAAGACATCATGTACTTTAGACATGGCAAGTTGAAGTGCCAGACGATAGGCTATAGTTCTGACTCAATCAAGGATCTCTAAGAGGTGGATGTACTTGGAACTTATCTTTCCTTTCTTCATAAATCTATTGACCTTCTTCTATGGAGATATGCAGATAAATACCATGTCTCCAATTTTGAATGTAAGGTCTCGTCAACGATTGTCTTCATAACTATTTTGTCAACATTGGGCATTTTTGATGTGATGATGAATGTTTTTCACCTTCTCCACCATTTCATCGACTATTTTAGGTCCTAGCAGCATACAACTACCGAATTAATCCCAACATTCTAGAGTTCTGCACCTTTTCCCATAAAGGGTTTTTATGGTTCCATTTGGATTCTCGAGTGAAATCTTTTGTTGTAGGAGAATTCAACAATTAGAAAATATTTTTCCCATAGTCCTTTGAATTCCATAGAACATGCTCTCAAAATATCTTCCAGATTCTGAATTGTCTGCTCATATTTTCCATTAGATTGAGGTAGATAGGTTTTACTGACATTTAGTTTTGTGCTTAGAGAATATTGGAGAATTTTACAGAACATCAAGGTTAATCTCAGATCTTGATTGGATACAATAGATAGCTATACTCCATGTTTCCTTACCTCCTCTTTGATATATATTAGTGCATGTTAATCTAATGAGAAGTCCTCTCAAATTGTGATGAAGTGACCTGTCTTTGTAAGACGATCCACAATGACACATATTGTAATCTCCCGACCTAGAAGTCACTGAACCAGTACTCCAATATGTTTTGCCACAAGGCCTCAAGCATGCCTCCCCATAAGCCAGAGGCAAATGACTAGTAGCAAGGGCCTAGGGTGTGATTGTGGGGAGACTATTCCCTCACACCATAGTAAGAAACAATGTAAATAACTAGGTATCATACATATCGGAAAATAAACATAGTGTGGAAGCATTAACCAACTGAAATAGAACAAGTTGTAGTAGTAAAATGCTGTAAAATCCCGAATAGCTATATAATACTATACAAAACTAGTCCCCCACGAGGCCGACCATATAGATACATGTACAAAACAAATTGATATTAAAATTATAGGTCTCAACTATTATCTCTGATCCAACCCATGTACCATATCTCCAGAAATTGTTGACATGTACCATCCTGATTAGTAGAACCACTCAAGCAACCTCGCTCGATCATGTAATGATGGTCCTTATCCCTATCCACCATGAAACTCATGATCAACCTGAAAAACAGATATAAGTTCTACATGCACACGGAGTTGCGCATGTAGGGGTGAGAAATAATCTCAGTAGGGAACCCTGACAAGAAACCTATAACTGTGCTACTAAGTGTATGCAACAACAACGTGCTAAGCCTAGCTGGAACACAACAGAAGAGAATTAAACCAAACATGAAACCATAGTCTAACTCAGGGTCTGTAATCCCTGTCAACTGGGTAAGTGCCACCATGGATGTCCATATCTATATACGCATACATGTATAGTTCTATACATATACATATATATATAAATATGAATATTTATTGGTATGTGAATAAAACAACATGAAACCACAACAACAGTAAATCCATGGGTCTGTAATCTCGATTGACTCAATACCTACTTCAACCAGCACTGGAATCATATCTCTGACCAAGCTATGTCACCACAGGGGGAAGCTAATCCATCACCTGGGTTCACCCATACTCACCTCCAATTACCACTAGACGCCCTTATACCTAAGTTCAATCATTTAAGTAAGGATACCATATACCAATGATCAATCATGTCTGTTTTGGAAGAGTGTGATGATTCCAAACATAGTCTGAGGAGCGCATAATCATCCCCTCCACTCGTCATCCTCTGGGAAAGTTCTAAAATCCTAACCCCTCTGGTTCAACTTTTCTTTAACATTAAAGATATACATCCCCCTGGGACAGATCACACAGTCTAACCCATTTGGTCTTATTCAAAATAAAGACTCTCTGAGAAATCACTCACCATCAATTCCCCCTATAGACTTTTACCGATAAACTACAGACTCTCTGAGGAATCACTCAACGTCAATTACTCTTGTGGTCTCTTAATGATAACTATAGACACTCTGATGGAGAAGTCAACATCAATACCCCCTATGGTCTCGCATCGTGAAAAGTAAAATATACACTCTTAGGAATCCCTCAACGTTAATTCCCCCTATGGTCTCACTTCACCAGGTTCCCATAGCCCTGTGTAAAGAAATCATGCACAAACGATAATCAATAGCCAATGTAAAACACACATACTGTAAAGACCCATAAAATTCATGGGAAATTTTTTCTTAATTTGTTTTGGGTTTTTACGAGTGCGCAGTTTCTGACGGCACCTGATTCTGAGGCCCGGGGTGCCTGAAATCAATTTTCGAAGTTTATCTCGGGTACGTTTAGTGAATGAACGAGCGGGTTTTCCTAACTTTTGAACCGGTTCTCGAAATTGAATTTTGAGGGCACCGATGGAATCTCAACATCGGTATTTTCTTATGAAGACCTTTCTAGGAGTTTCGTTTTCTTAGGAGGTAATGTTAAAAAAAATGCGAGAAATAAAAATAAAATTGTAAATTCCTCACATTTTTTTAACATTACCTCCCGAGCAAACGCAACTCCCGGAAAGGTCTTCATAAGCAAATATCGGCACTGCGATTCCATCGGTGCCCTCAGAATTCGATTCCGAGTAGCGGTTAAAAATTTAGGAAAACCCGCCCATTTGTTCACTGAACATACCCGAGCTAAACTTCGGAAATTGATTTTGGGCACACCGGGCCTCGGAATCAGGTGCTGTCAGAAACTGCGCACTCGTAAAAACCCAAAGAAAATTAAGAAAAACTTTCCCATGAATTTTACGGGTATTTACATTACTCTCACCACTGGGATTTACATCCCCATAAAGCTACATCACAAACTAGGGGAACAAAAGGGGTATTGTGCACGCATCTGAGCCTCCTGCTCCCATGTGCTCTCTTGGAGGTTCCCGTGCTGCCATCTGATGCGCACTAGAGAAATCGACCATCCACGTAGGATCTGCTCTTGTTGATCCTCGATATCCACCGGGACCTCCGCAAAAGTCACCCATCATCGATGTTTAGCTCCCCATGGTCGATGATATGCGTTGAGTCATGCACGTATCTCCTCAGCTGAGATATGAGGGAAAATGTCGTGCACCTGATGCAACTGAGGTGGATGGGTCCAGCAGTAAACCACCTCGCCTACCCTGTTGAGGACCTAGAAGGGTCCGAGGAAGCGCGGAGATAACTCGCCACCCCGTCCAAATCTCCATAAACCACGTTGAGGTGAGACCCGCAAGAAGACGTGGTCGCCATCCTCGAACTCTAGTGGTCTCCCCCTCCTGTCAGCACAAGACTTTTGTCAGCTCAGGGAAGTCCTCATCCACACCTGGATGACTTGGACCTTCTCTGGTCCTACAAGAGCTGCTAAGATTTCTTCTTTGACGATAAGAGAAATACGGTCTCATCCCCTGGATGAACCATGTTCTTCACCTAATACAGTCAATCCCGACATGGATGATACTAATCCATACCAAGGATGAAGTTGTAAGGCCTCGACGCTACTACCAAGAGATCCGACCGTTACTCTCACCTCCAAGGGTTGAGTCACACTGTCGGCATCAGTGTGTGGTAACTGGGTCTCCTCCAGTAGGTATCTCAAAAGTGAGGGTCAAGTCAACGGTTTTTTTAAACCGGAACCTCTTAGTAACAACAAAAAGAGAGGACAGGAAAGTAAATGCCACAAGGAAAGGTGTCTTTTATTACTGCAGATCAAGTACAAAGACACAAAGCATCTACAAACAAACATCAAAAAAGCTAGAAGCAACATAAACAAAAGTCTCCATTTCTGGAGCTAGTCCCGCTCCTATCCATCTGCTCCCGGAGCTCCATGATCGTAGGCCTCAGCTGCCTGAAGCTAAGCTCTTCCATGTCCACCCATTCCCTGCGGTTGGGGTGGTCTCCCGAGTGGTGGTGGTGGTAGGGCCTCAAAGCGTCTTCCACCACCCACTGCTCGGCCAGCTCCTCTGCCTCACCCGCCTGCTTCCTGCAGACCTCCATGGTCGAACCTCTGCCTGGGAGGTCCCTCTACTGCCTGCTGCTCATCTACAGGACGAGTCGGGCAGTCTCAAGCCATGTGACCTTGCCCGCAGCATGCGTAGCATTGTCTGCTCCTCGAGTAGCTGGCTCTCCTTCGTGTGCCCCGCACAACCGAAACTTCACCTTGAGATTTCCCATCTAATGGTCTGGCCCATTTGGACCTCTGCGTCACCTATCTACTGCCAGCTGTAGAAGACTCTGCTACGGGTTGTCCTGCGGAGGGTCCTACCGCTGGTGCCATCTCGGCGAGAAAACTCTCCACTATAAGGGCTCTCTCCAACACCTCTTCTTGCGTCGGAATGTTGAGGGAGATCATCGAATCCCTGATCTCATGCCTCAGTCCCTGCTTGAAGGTCCGGGCCCGGAAGAACGGGTCCCGTACCATATCTGTGGAGTAGCGCGAGAGATCAGTAAACCTCGCAGAGTACTGGGCCATGGTCATGTTGCCCTACCGCAGCTGTAGTAGCTCCTAGATGTGCACCGCATATAGGGTGGCTGGGACGAACTCCGAGTGGAAGATGCTCTCAAATTCCGTCCAGAGTAGAGATGCCTCGTTGTGCACCTGGAGCATCAAGCTCCACCATATGCCTGCTGCCACGTGTAGGAGGCTCGCTGCGAGGATCACCATAAGGTCAGTTGGTGTCCTCACTAACCTGAAAACTCACACAACTGCCTCTAGCCAATCCTCAGCTGCCTGAGGGTCTGCCTCCCCGCGGAACCTGGGCGGTGTCTGACGATGAAACTCGTGCAGTGCACTAAGGCGATGTGCACTATCAGCGGTTGGGGCTGGTAGCATCGGTGGCTCAGCGGGTAGTGGTACCACCGGTGCCTCCGCCGAAAAAGGTCCCTGCACCGAGGCCTCGTCGCTCGGTGGGCTGTCGTCTCGCTCAAAGCTCGGAACCCTAGATGGCTGTCATCGTGGGGCCATCCTGAAAAGAAACAGGTGCGCCACGGTCAAACAGTATACCTGGTGAGCTGACACAAAGTAATCACAAAGAAAACTTTTGAAACACTCATGCAATCAATGTTTTCATGCATTGAGTCGGAAATCAGAATTCATGGTCCTGGTGTATGGATACGTCAGCCGCCACACCAACACTGGACTCCCTGGACTGAAAACCACACTCAATACCCTTAACACTATTGCTTCACATAGAAGAAGATCAGAGTCTATAGTTCTACGGTAGAACCGAACTCCTCTGATACCTATTTGTCACGACCCATCCTCAGGACCCGTGCCATGACTACCCCAAGCCCGCCATCCATAAGCCAGGGGCTGGCGACTAGCACCAAGGCGTAAATCCCGACAAAAAGGGGAAGGCATTGCCTTTATAAAGTAAACAACACCATAGAGTAAGACAGCAGTAGTAAACACTAAGTGATCACAAGTACAAGTAAGTGCGGAAAAGAAGTGGGCCAGAATACAAACCCAAACTGAAAGTAAAATACAACTGGAAAGGAAGTACAGCGACTGAAAAGTAAGCAGCAACGCTGAGCCGTCCACTGGAAATCCCACTTGAATGGTGGGTACATATAGCCTCCTCAGCTCCTCGGGTCCTATCGTCTGCCCCGTGTACGTCCCACCTAGTGTTATACCTCTAGGTACCGACTCATTGTAAATCTACCTCCGGGCACCTACTCGTCATTAGTTCTTCCTCCGGGAACTGTCCAGCTCAACAAGCCTCAACCTCGATCAGTGATGTCCGTCGTCTGCAACCAACACAACGTAGTGCGGGCGAAGCCCGTGCAGGGGTTAGTATACGATACTCAGTAGGGACCCCGAGACCTCCGAAGGTCTCCAATAGTCCACAACAGATAAACCACAAAGGAAAGATACAATCATGAAGTAACAACCAACACTACTTAGGTATATTCCCATAAATATACCTAAGTTATCAATTCCAATTCGGCTCCAACATCCGAGCCCATGTTCGATCACATCCACACAGGACAGCACAACTCAATCCACATAGGAAAGAAAAACAAGATTCAGCTCACACAGGTATACTTCTTTGTATGACGATAGAGATGATCAGATGTAGCCACTGATTCATCTAAGCCGTCGGACCCACACAGGATCGATAGGTACTAACCCCCACAATGACCCACAAAGGATAGATAGGTAACTAACCCCCGTAATGACCCACACATGATCGGACCCACACAGGATCTGTAGGCGTTGGCCCACACAGGACCGCTGAGCGCTGACCCACACAGGATCTGACCCACACAGGATCTGTAGCACTGATCAACATAGGATCGCTGAGTGTTGTAGTCGTCGCCGTCGAATCCATGGAGTATTCCCGTACAGTCTTCATCGTTGTCGCAGTCGCAGCCAGCTCTAGGGTTCTGGCACACAGTAAGCTCGTTAGGGAGGGTCCGCTCCACGAGCCGAGGGGCTGATATATCAACTGACACATAGTCCGGAGTGATTGTATCCAAAAGTTCCGTATCGTCAACAGGAACTCAACGTCACAGACGGCGCGTCAATCGGACGCCCGGTCTGAGAGTTATTGGCTTTTTCGTCCCAGAGACCCGGTTGGTTTTTAAGTCAAAACCAACCCGACCGTACTCCACCTGTGTCCAAACCTCGAGCGGAGTAAGCCAAAAGGTCCGTCTCACTAAGAGGAATCCAACAAAGTCGACGGCACATCAATCGGACATCCGGAGCTCAAGTTATAAGTGTTTCCGCTCCGAGGGCCCGGTTGGTTTCGTGTACGAACCAACCCGGCCGAACGCAAAGTTCCTCGAAACCTTAAGTGTAATATATCGAAACGACCATCTCGATCCAAGGATTTCATCGCAGCTGATGGTGCATCGGTCACATTTCTGTAGCCCAAGATATGGGCAAAAGACTATAAGTGGTCTGAAAATGGGGGGTCTGGGCCCGGACCGACCCGGCCCAACCCCCCTGGGTCGGCCCGAACCGGGTCTGGGTCCGGCCCGTTAGGGCGTGGCCCGGTCCGGTGGACGCGGCTCGGCCCAAGGGGGGCGGCCCAGCCCAGCCGGCGCGGCCCGGTCCGGCCCGGTGCGGCCGGTCCGGCCCGGGGCGGCTCGGCGCTGGCCCCGGCTCCAGTCAGGGGGGCAGGGCCCCCTTTGCATGGTCGCTCGGCCAGCGCCGAGCTAACCCCGCTCGGCCCGCGCCGAGCCGCCCCGTGCCGCACCGGGCCGCACCGTCTGGGCCGGGCCGCGCCCCCTGGGTCGGGCCGCGTCCACCAGGTCGGGCCACGCCCTAATTGGCCGGACCCGGACCCAGTTCAGGTCGACCCGGTTCGGGCCGACCCAAGGGGGGTTGGGCTGGGTCGGTCCAGGCCCAGACCCCCCATTTTCAAACTACTTCTGGTATTTTGACCATATCTTGGGCTACGGACCTGCGATCGACGCACCATCAACTGCAATGCGATCCTTGGATCGAGATGGTCGTTTCGATATATTAAACTCAAGGTTTCGGGGAACTTTGGGTTCAGCCGGGTTGGTTCGTACAGGAAACCAATCGGGCCCTCGGAGCGGAAACACTTATAACTTGAGCTCCGGACGTCCGATTGACGTGTCGTAGACTTTGTTGGATTCCTCTTAGTGAGATGGAACTTTTGGATTACTCCGCTCGAGGTTTGGACGCAGATGAAGTACGGTCGGGTTGGTTTTGACTTAAAAATCAACCGGGCCCCTGTGACGAAAAAGCCAATAACTCTCAGACCGGGCGTCCGATTTTCGCGCCGTCTGTGACATTGAGTTTCTGTTGACGATGCAGAACTTTTGGATACATCAACTCCGGACTATCTTTCAGTTGATATATCAACCCCTCGGCTCATGGAGCGGACCCTCCCGAACTAGCTTGCTGTGTGCGGGAACCTTAGAGCTGGCTGCGACTGCGACGACGATGAAGACTGTACAGGAATCCACCGTGGATTCGACGGCGACGACTACAGCACTCAGCGATCCTACGTGGATCAGTGCTACCGATCCTGTGTGGGTCAGATCCTATGTGGGTCAGCACTCAGCGGTCCTATGTGGGCCAGTGCCTACAGATCCTGTGTGGGTCCGATCTTATTTGGGTCATTGCGGGGGTTAGTTACCTATCGATCCTTTGTGGGTCATTGCAGGGGTTAGTACCTATCGATCTTGTGTGGGTCCGACGGCTTAGATGAATCAGTGGCTACATCTGATCATCTCTATCGTCATACGAAGAAGTATACCTGTGTGAGCTGAATCTTGTTTTGCTTTCCTATGTTGATTGAGTTGTGCTATCCTGTGTGGATGTGATCTATCTTGGGCTCGGATGTTGGAGCCGAACTGGAATTGATATCTTAGGTATATGTATGGGCATATACCTAATTAGTGTTGGTTGTTAATTCGTGATTTTATCTTTCCTTTTTGGTTTATCCTTTGTGGATTCTGGGAGACCTTCGGGGGTCTCAGGGTCCCTACTGAGTATCGTATACTCACCCCTGCACGGTCTTCGCCCGCACTATGTTGTGTTGGTTGCAGATGACGGACATCCCTGATCGAGGTTGACGCTTGTAGAGCTGGACGGTTCCTGGAGGAGGAACTCACGACGATTCGGTGCCCGGAGGTGGATTTACGACTAGTCGGTACCTGGAGGTGGAACACTGGGCAGGACGTACATGGGGTGGACGGCAGGACCCGAGGAGCTGAGGAGGCTATCTGTACCCACCCTTCAGGTGGGATTTCTAGTGGACGGCTCGGCATTTCTACTTACTTTTCAGTTTTTGTACTTCCTTTCCAGTTGTATTTTACTTTCAGTTTGGGTTTGTATTCTGGCCCACTTCTTTTCTGCACTTACTTGTACTTGTGATTACTTAGTGTTTACTGCTGCTGAGTTACTCTGTGGTGTTTTTTACTTTATAAAGGCAATGCCTTCCCCTTTTTGTCAGGATTTACACCTTGGTGCTAGTCGTCAGCCCCTGGCCTATGGAAGGGGGGCTTGGGGTAGTCACGGAATGGGTCCCGAGGATGGGTCGTGACACATACTACTTTGTTCAGCAACTAGAAATCATATCACAAGCATGTCATATAATATCAATTCCATCCTAACAATACTAGGAATGGAAAGTTTAACAACCTATCATGAAATTTTATACCCTACGACCAATATCAAAATCAAACATGCAAAACACATCCATAGCAAGGTAAATAACCCTATTTAAAATCAAAAACCCATACTAAAGCAAACAAGGCATGGCTGACATTAACAAGGATAAATTTCTTAAACACACAATACCTTAAGCTATGGTATTGGGATATTTTTCACATATAACCCAAATACAATCTACGGAATGCTACATCCAACCTACAACATGGATCCACTCAAATGAAAATGGGAGAGAGATCCTACAATGGACTCCCTAGGTCAGCACACATGTAAAGGCATCCCTCAGGGGATCGTTGGATGTATCTGGTCTCATGGCCTCATAGGCCATAAGTTAAAGTCTCACAAGGGTAACGTCATATAAATCATAGGTTACGGGAGATATCTCACAGCTCATCTCATTTTAAAGTTCTCAACAAAGTTGGTCCGAACACCCAACCTATAATCTGCGCCAAGTCTTACTCTCAGGTGAAAATTGAACTTGATAACTAGAGGAATAACCTCAAAATTTAGATATAAACCACAAAAATATCATTTATGTGACCTCTGAATGTTAAAAGGATTCCACCATTGTGATCTACATGGAAAAAACGCTCATAATGGACTTCCCACACGCCCGATTTTGACTTCTATGGCACAGGATATCCCAAAACTACAAAGCTGAAGTAGTACATGGCCAGAACACATGGCCATACACATGGGGCCTGCCTGTGTAATAGCACACAGTGTGTAAATTAATGTACATGGAGTGTACTATTCAAAAAATGTCATCCCAAGTGTGTTTTCACCCAAACACATTCCCATGTGCCACTACACGTCATGTACTTATAGTATACGACGTATACTCCTTAAAAACCACTATTCTATGTCCTTCTAGGACACGTCCAGACACAAGACCACCACTACATAGCGTGTACTCAAATTATACTATGTCTACTTTGGAAAACATATTCTTCCCCAAATGGGAAGAACTCATGGCATGTTCCCCTAGAACACACGTTGTGTATTCTGGGTTTTCCGATGGGAAATCCCTCAAAATGCTCGAAACATCTGTTTTCCCCCCGAAACAATAATTATGGCCTTAAAAATCCACAAGAAATCAAAAAAATAATTTCAAAACATAAAAAAATGTATTAATTAGATCCATGGAGAAAACATAAATGGCTCTACATTCGGTCTGAAACCGCCGAAGCGTCGGTTGATTTCACGGCTCACGGTTTCCCTTCGCTGAATCAATGCATTGAGAGCTTCGAATCAGTACTCCTATTGCATCCCAAAAATATCTCATTCTAAATATCAAAATCCACCCAAAATACATGACCAAGGAGTATCACACACCACAAGAAGGAGGATTAAGGAAGAGAAAAGAACGAAAATGAAAGAAGAAAAGAAATGAAAGAAAAGGGGCCCAGGACAGCCCCAGCGCCCAACATGAGTTTATGCCATCCCTAGGCTAAAATCCCCAATATGGACTCAATGGAATAGATGGAATCTCAATTCGACACTACATTTAAATTTTATTTCCAAATGAACCTGCACGAATAATGTAATATTTGATTTAATAATATTAAATATTAAATATTCCACTAAAATTTGAATAGCTCAGATTTCCACAAAACTCCTATCCTAGGGTAAATACCCTATTCCGAGACCAACGGAGTGGTCAAAAAAATTATCTGAGATCAACTATTTCGGTAAAATGACAAATTTACCCCTCACAAGCATGCAAATGTAAAAATTCAAATTTCTGCTCAAAACTACAGTCTGGAAAAATACAGGTTCTTACAAACTCCCCACCATAAACCTTCTCATCTGCAAGAAGTACAGGGAAAGGACCAAAAACCACGATCATAACCCAATCATATTCACAAAAAATCTATCTAGACTAGTAAACAACTAGCCTCATGGCATTAAAAACTACCTCCTACATGGAATACATTTAACTACAACCGATCTGGTACTCACCACCATAGGAATACCCCTATCGCAATCTTAAAAGAAAACCTTGTTCTTAGAAGCTCAAAAATAACATTGATGTTTAACCAGAATGAGGAAAACCACCCTAAAACGTCCAATGGTGCACTCCCCACCATATGAATTTACTTACACCACTCCCAGAGTGCAACCACGATAGGTTACATCCTCACAGGGAAGAACATTAAGAAATAAAAATGAGCTCGACATAGGGACGACACTCTCTCAACATACTCAAGATGAATCAAGATAGAGCATGATCGTCTCTTATAGGAGTATACTAAGATTTCATTGAAGGAATGTACATCTCCCTTCAAGCCATACTCACATCCTGTCAACTTAGAGGGGATCTAGCAATGGGTCAACCGTCTCGTGGTAACCTGACATTTCACAATGTCACCTCTACCACAGAGGGACATTTAAACAAAACTTATGGGTTCCAAACCCACATAATGTCTTAAAACATCGTTCCTTGGCTCATACCCGACTAATCACCGATTTAGATCCAAAAAATACCAAGCACAATAGCAAAAACACTGGTCAACCAGGATAGGCACCTCAACGGTCTTGCCTGTCAAAGACAGTCTTTAAAATCAAGCACCCGAGGTGCCTCGATCAAAAACTGAAGACATCAGCATGTATTTAGAAAAAACTCGAGCACCTAACATGCCTCGATTACAAAATGAGTGTAAAATCAAAATCCCTACTGAAAAAGGTATTTTAAACCACATCCAACATCTCAAGCAAACTTCCCTAGAACAAAACATATGTTAGCCAACAAGGGTTCGAGTCAAAACCAAGGGTCTCTAGGTCTCCCACCTATCCCTATAGAAAAATCCTCACAACCGGGTCATAAGGCATGACCACTTATCCTAAAAGATCCAAAACCTCTCAAAACACTGTAAAGATCACAACAACCATAGAAATTCAAAACCAAAAAATAGCCTATAAGGGCCCTGATCCTCTTCGAGCATCCTCAGAAGAAACTACTCCCTGGAGGTCACAACCCAATCAGAAGATAAATTGAACTAACACTCATCGAGTATTTGTATACGTAAATAGCCCAATGAGGTCTAGTTCATAATAAAATCCTTGGTATCTATCTACATCATAATAAGAGATTAGACTAGATAACCATATACTATAGAAACAAATACCAATAAGGGGTTAAACAGAAAGGCATCACATTCCACATCGTCCAACTAGAGTCACTGCACCACCTGTTCACGAGGAATGAGTCATCATCCTCACACCGACGACTCAACGAAGATCCACATAACCTTACATCAGAGTAAAAAATTATGTGTAACCAGACCCAAAGGTCTCAGTTGTCAGTAAAAGAATACACTAGTAGGTATATATGATGTGAATCATACATGCCTAGTATGATGCATGAGATGCCTCTTTCCTTTTCGGGCCAAGAGTCAAAATCTGTCTTTGAGCACTTACCAATGACCAAGATCCATAGATCCATAGTAAATCAAAACACCCACAAAACATGTGTGTGTCTCATGGTGAAAATCATATACAACCATAACATCATAAATTAGAACAACAATCACATAACCTTGAAACCATGACTTCTTACCAGATCATGTTTTCTTGAAGCACTAGTCTGATATCCATCATAGGTTCTGACACCTTCCTAATAATCCTTTATACCATATCCCAAATACTAATGACCATTAAAAGAAGACTCCTCTGATACCACTTTTCAACATCTCGACCTGGAATCCACAAAACAGGTGCTCTGAGCCGGTTCGCCACAAGGCCTCAAGCATGCCTCCCTGTACGCCAAAGGATGTCGTCTAGAAAAGAGGTCCAAGGGTGTGATAGTGGGGAAATTATGACCTCATACCAGAGTAAGAAACAATGGAAATAACAAATTATCATGCATAGTAGAAAGTAAACATAGTTAGGAAGCAGTAAAAAACTGAAATAGAACAAGATGTAATAGTAAAATGTTGTAAAATACTAAAGAGATATGCAATACAATACAACACTTGTCACCTACTGGTCCGACCATACATATACAAGTACAAAAGAAACTAAAAGTAAAAGTATAGGACTCAACTACTAACTCCGAGCCAACCCATGTGACCGGTCTTCAGACACTATCGAACTGTACCGGCCTGATCAGTTGAACCACTCGAGTAGCTCCACTTGATCATGAAATGCTGGGCCTCAGCCGTATCCACCATGAAACTCATGATCAACCTAAAAAAGAAGACATAAGGTCTACACACACACTGAGGTGCACATGCAGGGGTGAGAAATAATCTCATTAGGGAACCCTGACAAGAAACCTATAACTATGCTACTAAGTGTATACAACAGCTACGTGCTCAGCTTAGCTAGAACTCAACAGAAGAGAAGTAAACCAAACTGGAAACCACAGTCGAACTCAGGGTCTGTAATCCTCATCAACTAGGTATGTTCCATAATGGATATCCATATCTATATACGCATACATGTATAGTCCCATACATATACACATATACATAAATATGAATATTCATTAGTTTGTGTATAAAACAACATGAAACCACAACATCAGTCGATCTTTGGGTATGTAATCCCGATCGACACAAAACCTTCTTCGGCCAACATCGGAATCATATCTCCGAGCACGCTATGTCACCACAGGGGGAAGTTGATCATACACCTGAGTTCACATGTACTTTCTTCCATTCAACACTATATTTCCATATACCGACGGTCAATCCTATAATGAAGGATATTGTATACTGACGTTCAATCCTAATTTATCTGGAATAGCGTAATCATTCTAAACATAGTCCAAGGAGTTCTTAATAATCCCCACCACTCATCACCCTCTGGGAAAGTTCTCATAGCCTAACCCCTCTTGTTCAACTTATCATTAACATTAACAATATACGACCCTATGGGATAGCTCACATAGTCTAACCCATTTGGTATAATGAAAAATAAAGACTCTCTGAGGAAGCACTCACCATCAATTCCCCCCTATTATCTTTTACCGATAAACTATAGACTCCCTGAGAAAGCACTCAATGTTAATTCCTCATGTTGTCTCATAATGATAACTATATACACTCTAAGGGAGCACTCAATGTCAATACCCCCTATCTTCTCGCAGCATGAAAAGTATAACAGACACTCTGAAGAAGACCTCAATGTCAATTCCCCATATGGTCTCACTACACTGGGTTCCCACAGACCTGTGTAAAGAAATCATGCGCAAATGATAATCAGTAGCCAAAATAAAACACAAATACTACTTTGTTAAGCTGTAACGACTGGACCCTAGTTACCCAGAGTATGTGAATTATCAAATAACATTGTCACGATCACAAGAGATCAAGTCTTGAATGACCTATTAGTTAAGTATCCTTGGAAGTACTAGATACATACATAAGTTTTACATTGCATTATAAAAAAACATCATTGTGTCTCCTTTGAACACACTCATATACCATACCATATCCCTCCAAGTCAATCATAATATACTTATTCACATCCTGGGAAAAATAAAACATAATAATGGGGTGTGTTCAGATACTCAACAAGGATAACAAAATTGCTTAAACTTTCATAAATAAGTATAAACATTTAATGCAATGTATAGGACTAAAACACAAGCCTTTAAAAATTATACATCAGTATAATATGGAAAAGATAAATCAAATAATTCAATTTAAGTATTAACATGGATATTCTAATAGTTTTATAATCAAATTTAATATCAATATCTACTTTCATAATGATTGAATGCATAATGTCAGACATCATAAACACAAATCCAAGGCCTCATGCAAAGACTACAAATAAGATTTTGTCAAGGCCTTCTACCAAGACACTAGTTTGTCACATGAGACCTACCGATACATCGATGATCTATAGCGGTCTCCACCCATCACATACTAAGTCCAATTAATTCCTCGTATGAAAAGGTCGAAACATAATCTAAACATTCGTATTAAAACTATCATAGGAAATGTCAATATTTTAACCACAACCCATGAATGGTATAAAAATAGCACATCCACAATCAAAAATAACTCATTAAATACAATATAAAAGATTTTATTATAATAAATATTCCTCAATCAAGAATAATGAAGGATATTGACATATATAAAAAAATCAGTAAATTTGTTTGAGAGAAATATCCCCTTTTTCATGAAAACATTTAAAAGTCTCACTATTTATCAATAAGCTTTTAAAAATTAGATTTTTGAATCAAAGTGTCTCATACCACCTTGACACTTTTAAAATGAATTTTAATTTTAAAACATTGATGTCCATATAAATAAATCTTTAAAACCAGTTTTAAAACATGAACCTTAATGAGAATGATTTAGAAGAATAAATCGTTAAAACGTTTAAAATAATATTTTAGTTGGAGTTCCTAAACAAATGAGAGACGCTTGAATACAAATAATTGAGGTAATAAAATCTTTATAATATCATGATAATAAAGGGATTCATGATATTCTATGTCAATGTATAGTATATACACCATGTAAAAGTGAATTGACGCATAATAACAAAGAAGTCTCAATGTAATGTAAATTGAGATGAAATCCCTTATAAAGATTGTATCCTTAAGTTAACGATAAATAAATGACATAATTATGAGTGAAAAATATAAATAAAATCAATATGATTGGATATTCAGTGTAAATAAATTAGAGGACATTCACACATATTCTTGTAAAAACAACACTAATGACTTGGATGTTTAACTCAATGAATGGAAATTGAGTTAAGATTACTTTTATCAAGTTCATATCGATGACTTGAGATTTTTTCAATGGAGTGATTATGTAAATAAAAATTATATACATAAAAAGGGGAGTATAAGTTAATACATTAATTAATAAATAGTGATTTCACACATAAACTTGGAGTAAAATAATCAATGATGTTTGCGTAAAACCCAATGAGTTGAAATTGAATTTAGAAATTAACTTACCGATTTGGTAACTTACAAAACATACACCCCATGAAAGAAGTATCATACAATGAATATGTAAATACCCATAAATTAAAAAATGTTATAAAAATAATACAATCATCGGCAGTACATACACCATACAAAAGAAAATAGTGGTAATATAGCATGAATCTCAGGGGAATAAAAAGTGAGATGAAAACCACTTACCTTTTACATTTCCTTAGTCAAAAGTACGTTAAAATCCAGTATAATAGTTAAATAATTGTCAATAAATGATGAAATAATCACATGCATAAATATGATATCATATATGATCTTCTAATATTGCTTTGTTAATAATATTTCAACAGTATAATTATTTCAATTGTTAACTAATTCATTTTGCTTTATATATTTTGTTATGTAAGTCATGTTTTTTATAGATAGTATGTATTTGATTCATATATATAATGATATTAAGTTTATAAACATTATTTTTAATCATAAAATAAAAATTATTCCTGAATGGTTATAATGGGGAAATGAATCTTATCGTGTTCGTGGAGACGGTAATCCGTACGTACGCTCGAGCGACAATATCATTCTATTGATTGTAAAAACGTAAGTTATTGTATTATATATCATATATACAGAATCTTTAACATGTTATATTTATTATTAACCTCAATTATACTCATTATTATACCCATCTAACTAATGAAGTGTTGA
This sequence comes from Viscum album, assembly GCA_963277665.1. Taxonomy (NCBI): domain Eukaryota; kingdom Viridiplantae; phylum Streptophyta; class Magnoliopsida; order Santalales; family Viscaceae; genus Viscum; species Viscum album. The sequence goes on from OY728140.1 coordinate 353,192,378, forward strand.
ATAACAAACTACACCACGACATGGAGATGGTAAGCCGTTCGTACGCATGTATGGTGGCTCTGTCATTCATAGGATAGATAGAATAATTAATATGGTTGTAAAATATTTATAATAACATCACAGTATGTATAAGGTACTGGATTTATTAATTTTTTATGGAAACAAAAAAGAAAGAGGAAGTGGAATAAGAAAATAACTTTGAAATAGGTGATGAAATTATTACCTCTTTTTCGGGTGCTTCCTTTTGATTTGATAGAAAGGGCTTCATAAGATGGAATTATGATCAGAGTAAGGCTACTAAGTTGAAATAAGGGTAGTTGGGAGGATATTTTATCAGGGTTTGGCCGATCCAAATGGATTTGGTGGTTTGGTTTTGAGAGAATGAGATGTACCCTTTTATAAGAGAGGTGAGGGTCACTTTAGGAAAAGCTTGAAATATTAATTTATTATACAATCATATTCGGTTTATAATTGCTTCAAAAGGATTTATTTATAAGATAAGGTGGTTCTGGGTTGAAAAACTCTCAATAAATAGGTTTTAGAAAGGTTTAGGTAATCGTATTAACCTTATCTTTTAGATTTTACTCTTAGTTAAATAGTTCAACTTTTACCATGTATTCTTGTATTATTATAATAAATGGTTAATAAACATACTATAAAAATCCAAGAGAAACCCAAGTGGTACCTTAATGAAATATCAATCATTATATGAGTCCTTTGGCCGAACATTAGATTATTTGAAATATTATATCATTTAATAATATAGTATTTTTTTAAATAACTCATTTAGTTCAATTTTAACACTATTTAGTATTTAGTTTTTTTGAAAGTAAAATAACTTGATTATATCGAATGAAATAAATTAAATCATTCCTATCATGTCATATAAACCTATAAAATTAGTGTAATGCGTAATAAGTCTCAATTTACATTTATTTGGATATTTATAATATCAATTATTTTAATCTATCATTACTAATGTAATTACTGCATCATCATTATGTCAAATATAAATTTTATTATTTAATTTATATAATATATAAATAAAATACAAGTATTTATTAAATATTTTTATCTTTCTAAAAAATATTTATAGTCGAATTTATCTTATATATATCCCTATATTAAAAATGTCTTAGTTATAACACATTGAATTTAACACTTTTAACTCTTCTTTAAATAAAATAATAATAAATGTCATAATCTAATCCAAGTGGATAAACGAGGATCATATTTTATACCTATGGTTGATTTTGGTCGAAAAAAACTTGTCCAATAGGATTTGGACATGTGTTAGGGTGATTATAATATCATTTTTAACTTTAATTACCCTATTTACTTTTAACTGTGGTAAATAGAATTAAAAAGATACTATTTGCCAAAACTTATTTTCTTCCTCTTGAACAAAATTTTACTTACTTATGATAACTATGTATCTTAGATTTTTGAAATTCAATTTACAGATGCGGTAAAATTACGTTTTATGAAAATTTTCAAATGTGCCTAGAAGGAGGGTAAAATACGTTAAATGTTCAATAAAATTTTATACATCTAATTTTATTATAAAATGACAACAATGAATTAAATTTAACTTATAAAGATATTATGTATCTATTTTTACCTAAAATAAATTTAAATAAAATAAATAATTTTTGAAATCAAAAGTTAGTTTTAAATAATAACGCAGTGTTTTTCAGTATTCATCAAAAATTGAAGGTTTTCAAAAAAATACTCAAAATCAAACCTAATATAATTTTGATATTCCGAATTAAAAAATGATTTCTATTTTACCAAATCAAAAACATATAAGTTTTATTAATTAATTTAAAAAATATTCAAGTTGTCAAAACTAGAAAGCTATTTTTTGAAAACAAAAAACTATCAAAAGATTGATATGTGTTTATGTCCAATTTAAATGTAAAATTACTTCCAATGACCAAAATTGGATTAGATGATAAAAATATAAACTAATTATACTTCAAAACCATTCAAATTTATAATTTAACACTATAAATTATCTTTATTAAAAAAGTTATTTTCAATTAAAATTTAGTATTTTTCACTATTCATCAAAAACATGAATGTTATTAGAAAAGAACTAAAAATTTATTAAAACTGCATTTTTCTATCCTTATTCTAAAAAAGAAGTTTATTTTGTAAAATTTAATATATAAAAGTTTCAAATATTGTATTTAAAAAGGGTTCTCGATAAAAAGGTGGTAAAATTTCATTTTTTTTAAATACTTCTTTTATCTGAAAAATTGAATTTGTTCTTATATTATGTCTAAGAAAAAAATAATATTGATGTTAAACTTATATGGAGTATATAAAATTCAAAATAAAGTTAATACTATTCATAACCGTTTTTTGAATGACTAGTTTGGTAATCCATGGTGCGCTCGAACTCAGTGTTGTGTATAATGCAAATTATTGAGTTACATTAATGAAAATAACTCACTATGAAATATTGGGGTGTTACATTCTTCCCCCCTTTTGTAAATTTCATCCTTGAAATTTTAAAATTGGGCTTGGGAACTTCATTGAAAGTCCCACATTTTAAAAAGAGTCAATAAAAATATCACTTTAAAAAAAAGAAAGAGAAGTGCAAAGGTCGCATGAGATAACCCATACTAGGATTCCTTGTAGGAAAACATGGATATTGAAGATAAACCAAGGGTCAAGTTCTGATTGAGAGTGATGGAAAACATGATCCGGATAAAGTTAACAACATGAAAACCACAAACTTGTAATAGGTTAAATAGTCCTTTGTTTCCCAGTAGGAAAAGTAAATGGACATAATTTTTTGTTTTCAGTTCCATTTCATAAAGTTGCAGAATTTATTTAAGATATTGACTAAAAACATGAATAGATATACTTACTTTTTAGTAGAGTTTTATCCTTTAAAAAATTTCTACCACTAACTCATCTTTTCTCCAAATGATGACTATTCAAGATGACTTGGTCACACCTAAATCAGTATAATCAAATTATAGAGAATCACATAATCCAAAAAGGATGAACTATATATTTCCATATTCTTTAGAGATTAACCAAAACCAAATGGTTAGTACAAGATCACATGATCCCCATAATGGATAATTCTTTATAGAATGAAATACTAATCTTAATTCCCAAAATTAAACAAACAATACAAAATCTTCAATAAAGACCATTCAATAAAAAATTGTCTTTAAATCCTTCAATATAATTAAAACTACGATTGAAACCCAAATCTCATAAAAAAATTATCACACAGTATTTCATAGTAAAAATTAACATTTATCTTCAAATAACATTAACTACTATTAAATTCTCATATAGAAGTGTAATTAACCAAATCTTGTATTCTCTATGATAGGTTAATAATTTCCATTAATAACCTGAATCTCTATATTAAAAAAACATAGATTCTTCCAAAATAAAAAAATCCACCATTAGTCCTCAAATTAAATCCCATAGTATTATATTTTCCTTAGGCATATAGTGTTCCCAATAGAGAGAACCTCTTCCAAAATAACATTTATCACTTAATCACAAAATCATTTTCATATACTAAGGATATCTATTTGATAAAACATTATATTCCAAATCAACTTATTATTGATCATTAAAATCTTTTAACTAAAAATAATTAATCACACTAACCAAGGACTTCCCATAGTCCAGTGGTAGGTGATAAATCCATGTCGCACTTTGGTTGTGGGTTTGATTTCCACATCTTTTTCTGACGTAATGGGTTGTTACATGGTTTTCATATTGGCCTTTTTCAAAAAACTATATTTTATAACAATCCGAAACTGAGATAAATTCCTAAAAATAACCATAACATAATTTAACCACAAATGTTATCTCATACCTCTCATTTTCATCCTAAAAATTAATAACCTATAATTGACTCAAATTCATGGATCATATAAGAACAAATGGTTCGTTATAACTATATCCACAAAACAAAAGATAATTATTCCTCAAATAGAATTTTCACATAAAAAACTACAGGGTTACACATACAATAGAAAATTCTTATAATGTAATCCCATAAACAAAGATCATTAATAGTTTTAAAAATCCTGCCATCCATTTATTTCCAAATAGGTTCTTTCTTGACCTAGTGGTTATCCTATAGAATATGGAATTGACTCGGGAATGCCTAGGTCCCCTACATTTACGGAAAATGGCTGCAAATGGATTCTTATGATGATTTTTATTTTCTTCAATAGTTCTCTTCATTTTTCCTCAGAAATTATTGACTTTATGTCATTCATTCCCACACATAAAGTATTTCTTTGTTCCATTGAAACACTTTCCTGGGTGTCTCCTTACACATTTTCGGCATGATAGAAATTGAAGTTTCTTTTCTCCACGGTCTCCACTACTGAAGCTCCTATCATTCTCCACCTTTCTCTTCATTATTGAGTTTGGGAGTTGGTTAATGTATTTATCTTTTATCATATTTTTGGAAACCTAATTCGGCATGAACATGATATCTTTTATGCTTATCACCATTCCATTTAGTTTCTCATTTCCACCATCGTGCCCACCTAGTACATCATGTTCAATGTTACTATGACTTCCTTGGAATCCATCCATTGAATAATACTAGAAATCATAATTTGAGTAACAATAGTCATAAAATAATTTACAGAATATCAAGACACATTATTTTCAATCTAAAACACCTTAGTATTAACCAAGGTTATTTATTCTCATTTTATATTAAAATCCTTCAAATAATTTTGTAATGAAAATGTGAATTATCCTAAACATATCCCCTAGGATTGTTGTAACCAAGAGTGAATCAAGGCTCGTTGTCGCGAACCATTTCCTGTTCGAGTCTAGCTCAAAGCGGTGTTCTCGGGTTTTACCCCTAAGTACAATTGTGCCAGAGCCGCCTCTACCTACTCGTATCCATACAGGGATGTATTTCTTTGAAAACCCACATAATATTAAATTAATAAACTTTTTGGATGTTTTTCTACACTAATCCTCAATGTCTATCTTAGGGTAGTGTTTTCTGATCATTGTTTTCAAAATCTAGCTTCCACGGTTTGTACTAACTTCCTATGATACCAACTATAATGCCACGACCCCAGTTACCCAGAGTCGGTGCATTATGACATAACATTGGAGTGATAACAAGAGGTCAGATCTCAAATGACTGATTAGTTTAGTAGCTTTGGAAGTACTAGAAACCTACATAAGTTTTACATTACATTATAAAAAACATCGTTGTGTCTCCTTTCAACACACTCATATCCCATAGCCTATCCTTGCAGGTCAATCATAATATACTTCTTCACATACTATGAAAAATTAAACATAATAAAGGGGTGATATCATATTCTCAATAAGGATAACAATATAGTGGAAACTTTCATAAATAAGCACAAACATTGAAGGAAATCTATAAGACTAAAACACAAACCTTTTAAAGTTAAAATTCAGCATAATATGGAAAATATAAATCAAATAATGCCATTTAATTATTCACATTGATATTTTACTAGTCGAATAATGACATATAATATAAATAGATAATTTCATAATGATGGAATGCATATTTTTGGACATCATAACCACATAGTCAAGTTATCATGTCGAGACTACAAATAATATTTTGTCAAGGAATTGTTCCAAGGAACTAGTTTTTCTCATGAGATATACTGATGCATCGAGGAGCTATAGCAGGCTACACCTATCACATAGTATTTCAAAGGCATTCCTCATATGAAAAGTTTGAAACATAATCTAAACATTCGTATTAAAACTAGCATACGAAATGTCAATATTTTAACCACAAACCATGAATGGTATAAAAATAGAACATCCACAGTCAAACATAACTCATTCAATAAAATATGTAAGATTGTATTATAATAAATCATCCTTAATAAATAATAATTATAGAAATTGACATATATGAAAATAATCAATAAAACTATTTGAGAGAAATATCCCCTTTTCATGAAAACATTTAAAAGTCTCACTATTTATCAAGAAGATGTTAAAAATTAGATTTTTGAATCAAAGTGTCCAATACCACTTTCAAACTTTTAAAAGGAATTTTAATTTTAAAACATTCATGTCCATATAAATAAATCCTTAAAACCATTTTTAAAACAAGTACATTAATGAGAATTATTTAGAAGAATAAATATTTAAAACATTTAAAATGATATTTTAGCTAGAGTTCCTAACAAAATAAGAGACGATTGAATACAAATAATTGAGGTTATCAAAACATTATAATATCATGATAATAAATGTATTAATGATAAACTATGTAAAAGTACAATATATACACCATATAAAAGTGAATTGGATCATAACAACAATGAAATATCAATGGAATGTAAATTGAGATGAAATACCTTATAAAGAATTTTTCCTTAAGTTAAAGATAAATAAATGACTTAATTATTTGTGAGAAATATAAATACACTCAATATGATTGAATATTAAATGTAAATCAATCATAGTACATTCAAACATATTCTTTTAAAAACAACACCAATGACTAGGATGTTTAACTCAATGAATGGAAATGGAGTTAAGTTTACTCTTATCAAGTTCATATCGATGACTTGAGAATTTATCAATGGCGTGATTATGTGTGTAAAAAGTATATCCACACAAATTGGAGTGTAAAATACTAAATAAATAAATAAATAGTGACTTCACACATAATCTTGGAGTAAAATAATCAATGAAGTTTGTGTAAAACCCAATGAGTGGAAATAAAATTTAGAATTTACCTTACCAATTTTGTAACATACAAAACATACATCCCATGAAAGAAGGATCATACAATAAAGATGTAAATAACTATAAATTAAATAATATTAAACAAATAATACAATCATGGTGAGTACATACACCACACAAAAGTAAATAGTTGAAATATAGCATAGGAATAAAAAGTGAGATGAAAACCCCTTAACATGTACTTTTCCTCAGTCGGGGGTATGTTAAAATCCAATATAATAGTTAAATAATTGTTATTAAATTATAAAAAAACAAAATACATAAATATGATATCATATATGATCTTCTAATATTTCTTTATTAAAAATATTTCAGTAGTATCATTGTTTCGGGTGTTAACTGATTCATTTTCCTTTATATATTTCGTTATGTAAGTCATGTTTTTTATGGATAGGATTTTTTTGATTCATATCTAGAATGGTATTATATTCTTAAAAATTATTTTTAAACATAAAATTAAAATTTTTCCTGAATGGTTACGATGGGAAAAGAATATTATCGTGTTCGTGGAGACGGTAATCCGTACGTACGCACGAGCAACAATATCATTCTATTAATGGTAAAATCTAATGTAATTGGATGTTATATCATATATATAGAATCATTAACATATTATATTTATTATTAACATCAATTATACTAATTATTATACCCATCCAAATAATGAGATGTTGAATAACAAACTACACCACGACGTAGAGACGATAAGCCGTACGTACGCACGTATGGTGACTCTCTCATTCATAGGATGGATAAAATAATTAATATGTTTGTACCATATTTATAATAACATAATAGTATTTATAAGGTACTGGAGTTATTATTTTGGTATTGGAAACAACAAATAAAGATGAAGTGGAAGAAGAATAGAACTTTGAAAGAGGTGACGAAATTATTACCTCTTCTTCGGGTGATTCCTTTTGATTTGATCAAAAGGGATAAATAAGATAGATTTATGATCATAGTAAGGCATATAGGATACATTTATGGTAGTTGGGAGGATATTTGAGTAGGTTTTGGATGAGACCAATGGGTTTGGAAGTGTGATTTGGAGAGAAGGGGGAGTACCCTTTTATAAGAGAGGTGAGGGTCACCTTAGGAAAAGCTTGAAATATTAATTTATTATGCAATCATATTCGGTATATAATGGCTCCAAAAGGATTTCTTTCAAGGTTAAGGTAGTTCTGGTTCTAACACCTCTCAACCAATTGGTTTTAGATAGTTTTAGGTCACCATATTAACCTTATCTTTTAGATTTAACTTTAGTTAAATAGTTTACCTTTTACTATGTATTCTTGTATTATTATGATAAATGGTTAATAAACATACTATAAAAAGCCAAGAGAACCCCAAGTGGTTACTTTATGACATATATATAATTATATGAGTCCTTTTTCCAAACCATATATTTTTATGAATATTATATCATTTAATAATATAGTATTTTGTTTAAAAACTCATTTATGTCAATTTTGACACTATTTAGTATTTGGTTTTTTTGAAAGTCAAAAAAACATGATTAATTCAAACCAAATCAATCCTAACATTTCATATTAACATATAAAATTATTTTAATGCATCAAAAGTCTCAATTTACATATATTTGGATATTTATAATATCAATTATTTTAATCATTCATTAATATGATAATTATTGTATCATCACCGTGTCATAATTAATTTAATTATTTAAAGTCTAAAAATTATAAATAAAATACCATTATATAGGAAATATTTTTATATTTATAATTAATATTTATAGTTGAATTTATCTTATGTAAAACAATATATTAAAAAATTTCTAGTTATAAAATTTTGAATTTAACACTTTTAACTCTTCTTTAAATAAAATAATAATAAATGTATTAATCTTATCCATGTGGATCAAAGAGGATAATATATTATCCCTGAGGTTAATTTTGGTCTAAAAACACTTAACCAATATAATTATGACATGTGTTAGGCTAATTATTATATCAATTTTACCTTTAATTACCATATTTACTTTTAACTGTGGTAAATAAAATTTAAAAGTTATTATTCGCTAAAAATTATTTTCATCCTATTGAACCGAATTTTACATACTGATATCAACCATGTCTCTCTTATTATTGAAATTCAATTAACCGAAGTGATAAAATTACGTTTTATGCAAATTTTCAAATGTGCCTAGAAGGTGGGTAAAAGAAGTTAAAATGTTCCATAAAATTTTATACATGTAATTTTATTATAGAATGACTCCAATGAATTACATTTAAGTTATATAGGTATTAAGTATCTATTTTGACCTAAAATAGATTTAAATTATATAAATTATTATTTAAATAAAAAGTAGGTTTTAAATAATAACGGAGTGTTTTTCACTACTCATCAAAAATTAAACGTTTTCAGAAAAATACCAAAATTTCACTCTAAGAAAATTTTAATATTCTGAATTAAAAAATGATGTCTATTTTACCAAATTAAAAACATATAAGTAGTATTAATTAATTTAAAAAAAATATTCCAATTGTCAAAACCAAAAAGTGGATTTTTGAGATGTAAAAACTGTCAAAAGATTGATATGTGTTTATGTTGAATTTAAATGTAAAATTACATTCAATGACCAAAATTGGATTAAATGATAAAGATATAATCTCATTTTACTTAAAATGAATTCAAATGTATAATTTAACACTATAATTTATTTTGATTAAAAAGGTTTCTTTCAATTAAAATTTAATATTTTTTACTATTCATCAAAAATATGAAAGTTATCAGAAAAGCACTGAAAATTTATCCAAACTATATTTTTAAGTAATGCTTCTAATAAGAAATTTATTTTTTCAAATTGAATATATAAAAGTGTCAAATATTGTATTTCAAAAGGGTTCTCCATTAAAAGGTAGTAAAAATTCATTTTGTTTTTGAAAAAATACTTCTTTTGTTTGGAAAATTTGAATTTTTTCTTATATTATTTCTAAAAAACACTTAATATTGATGTTAAAATTATATGGAGTATATAAAATTCAAAATAAAGTTAATAATTTTCATAAACATTTTTTGAATGGCTAGTTTGGTGAGTCGTGGTGCCTCGAACTCGGTGTTGTGTATAGCCCAAGCTATTGAATTACTTTAAAGAAAATAACTTACTATGAAATCATGGGGTGTTAAATTATTTCCCCATTTTTTAAATTGTGTCCTCGTTATTTTAAAATTGGTCTTGATAACTTCATTGAATGTCCCACATTAGATAAATGGGAAATAAAACTATCACATTAGAAGAAAGAAATAGAAGTAAAATGTTCACCTAAGATAACCCATACTAGAATTCCTTGTAGAAAAACATGGATATGGAAGATAAACCATGAGTCATGTTCTGATGGAGAGTGATAGAAAACATGATTAGGATAAAGTCAAAAACAAGAAAACCACAAACTTGTGTTAGGTTAAAAGGTCATTAGTTTCCCAATAGTAAAAGTAAACAAACATCATTTTTTGTTTTAAGTTTCATTTCATAAATTTGAAGAATTTATTTATGATATTGACTAAGAAAATAAAGAGATATAATTACTTTTTATGTAGAGTTTCATCCTTTAATAAATTTCTACCACTAACTCATCTTTTCTCCAAACGATGAGTATTCAAGATGACTTGGTCACACCTAAAGAGCTATAATAAACTTCTAGAGAATCATATAATACACAAAGGATGAACTATATATTTACCTTGTCTTTAGAGATTAACCAAAACGAAATGGTTAGTACATGATCATAAGATCCCTAAAATGGATAATCCTTTATAGAAAGAAATACTAATCTTAATTTCCAAATTTAAACAAATAATACCCAAAGTTCAATAAAGACCATTAAATAAACAATTTTCCTTAAAAATATTCAATATAATCCAAACTAAGATTGAAACCCAAAACTCAGAAGAATTTAATCACATAGTCTTTGATAATAAATCTTAACTTTTATCTCCAAATAACATCAACTATGCTTAAATTCTCATACATAATTGTAATTAACCAAATCATATATTATCTATGATAGGATAATCATTTCCATTAATAATATAAATCCCTATATTATAAAAAACACAGATTCTTCTAAAATAAAAAAATTACACCATTACTCCTCAAAAAAATCCCATAGTATTCTATTTTCCTTAGGCATATAGTGTTCCCAACCGAGCGAACATCTTCCAAAATAACATTTATCACTTAATCACCAAATCATTTTCCTATACTAAGGATATCCATTTTATAAAACATAAGATCCCAAATCAACTTATTATTGATCAATAAAATCATTTATCTAAAAATAATTAGTCACACTAACCAGGGACTTCATGTTGTCTAGTGGTAGAAGATAAATCTCAGTCGCACTTTGGTTGTGGGTTCGATTACTCCATCTTTTTCCAATGTGATGGGTTGTCACATGGTCTGTGTGTTGTCCTTTTTCAAAAAACTATATGTTATAACATTCCCAAAATGAGATAAATTCCTCAAAATAACCATAACGTAATTTAACCACAAATGTTATCTCATACCTCGCATTTTCATCCTAAAAATTAATAACCTTTAATTTCCTCAAATTCAAGGATCATGTAAACCCAAGTGGTTCTCTATAACTATATCCACAAAAGAAAAGATAATTATTCCTCAAATATCCCTTTCACAAAACAAACTGTAGGGTTACACATTCAATAGAAAAGTCTTCCAAAGTAATCCCATTAACAAAGAGAATTAATACTTTTAAACATTTATCCAACCATTAATTTCCACATATCTTCTTCCTTGACCTAGTAGTTATCCTATAGAATATGGTATTGACTCGGTTAATGCCCCGGTCCCCTAATTTTCAAAAAATTAATGTAAATGGGTTCTTAGGATCTTTTTTATTTTCTTCCATAGTAATATTCATTTTTCCTCGGCAATTCTTTACTTTATGTCATTCTTTCCCACAAATAAATCATTTATTTGTTCCATTGAGACACTTTCCTGGGTGTCTCCTTCCACATTTTCGGCATGATGGAAATTGATCTTTCTTTTCTCTATAGTCTCCACTGATGGACCTCCCATCATTATCCACCTTTCCCTTCTTTGTTGAGTTTGGGAGTTGATTAATGTATATATTGTTGATCATATTTTCAGAAACCTACTTCAGCATGAACAATATATATTTTACGCCAATCAATATTCCATTTAGTTGCTGATTTTCACTATCATTCCAACCTTGTACATCATGTTCAATGTTATTATGACTTCCTTGGAATCCATCCATTTACTAAAACCAGAAATCATAGTGTGAGAAACAATAGTCATAAAATCATTTTGAAAATATCATGACACCATATTTTTAATCTAAAACACCTTAGGATTATCCAATGTTATTTATTCTCATCTCATATCAAAATCCTTCAAATAGGTTTGTAAAGAAAACGTAAATTATCCTATGCATACCCCCAAGGAGTGTCGTAACCAATAGTGCAGCAAGGCCTGTTGTCGTTCTCCAATTCTCATTCGAGTCTAGCTCAAAGCGGTGTTTTTGGGTTTTACCTATAGGTACATCTGTGCTAGAGATTCCTCTACCTACTCATATACAGACAAGGATGTATTGCTTGGAAAACCCACATAATATTTAAATTACCAAATTTTTTTGATGTTATTCTATACTAATCCTCAATGTCAATCTTAGGTAGTGTTTTCTAATCAATGTTTTTATAAATCTCACATCCAAGGTTTGTACTAAACTTCCCCTGATACCAACTGTAACACCATGACCCAAGTTACCCGAAGTCGGTGCATTATTACATAACATTTTCATGATAACAAGAGATCAAGTCTCTAAAGACCAATTAGTTTAGTAGTCTTCGATGTACTAGATATATACAAAAGTTTTACATTACATTATAAAAAAACAATTTTTTGTCCCCTTTGAACACACTCATATCCCATATCCTATCCCTATAGTTCAATCATAATATACTTCTTCGTATCCTGGGAAAAATAAAACATAATAAAGGTGTGATCTTAGATGCTCAATTAGGATAACAATATAGCAGAAACTCTTATAAATAAGCATAAACATTGAAGTAAATGTATAAGACTAAAACACAATCCTTTTAAAATTAAACTTCAGCATAATAAAGCAATGATAAATAAAATAATTACATTTACTTATTAAAATTTATATTCTACTAGTTGAATAATCACATGTAATATCAATATCTAATTTCATAATGATGAAATGCAAAATGATGGACATTATAATCACATAGTTAAGGCCTCGTGCCAAGACTACAAATAATATTTTTTCAAGGCCTTGTGCCAAGACACTAGTTTGTCTAGTGAGACCTACTGATTCATTGAGGATCTATAGTAGGCTCCACCCATTACTTACTATTTCCAATTAATTCCTCATATTAAAAGGTTGAAACATAATCTAAACATTCGTATTAAAACTAGCATGTCAAATGTCAATATTTAAACCAAAAAACATGAATGGTATAAAAATAGCATATCTACAGTCATAAATAACTCATTAAATACAATATGTATTGTTTTATTATAATAAATCAACCTCAATCAAGAATAATGAGGGATATTTACATAGATGAAATTAATCAGTAAAACTATTTGAGAGAAATATCCCATTTTTATTGAAAACATTTAAAAGTCCCACTATGTATCAAGAAGATGTTAAAAATAATATTTTTGAATCAATGTGTCTCATTATAATTTGAAAATTTTAAAAGGTATTTTAATTTTAAAACATTCATTTCCATATAAATAAATTCGTAAAACCATTTTTAAAACATGGACATTAATAAAAATGATTTAAAAGAATAAATCTTTAAAACATTTAAAATGATAGTTTAGTAAGAGTTCATAAACAAATGAAAGACTCTTGAATAAAAATAATTGTGGCAATTAAAACATTATAATGTCATGATAATAAAGGGATTCATGATATACTATGTCAAAGTACAATATATACACCATATAAATGTGAATTAGTGCATAAAAACAAAGAAGTCTCAATGAAATGTAAATTGAGATGAAATACCTTATAATGACTATATCCTTAAGTTAAGGATAAATAAATGACATAATTATGTGTGAAAAATACACATACACTCAATATTATTTTATATTCAGTGTAAATAAATCAGAAGAAATTCCACATATTCTTGTAAAAACAACACCAATGACTTGGATGTTTAACTCAATGAATGGAAATTGAGTTAATATTACTCCTATCAAGTTTATATCAATGACTTGAGAATTTTTCAATGGAGTGATTATGTGTATCAAAATTATATACACACAAAGGGGTGTGAAAATTACTAAATAAATAAATAAATAGTGATTTCACTTATAATCATGGATTAAAATTATCATTGAAGTTTGCGTAAAACCCAATGAGTGGAAATCAAATTTAGAAATTACCTTAACAATTTTGTAACATAAAAAACATACAAACCATGAAATAAAGATCCTAAAATGAAGATGTAAATACCAATAAATTAAATTATATTACACAAATAATACAATCATAGGCAGTATATACACCACACAAAAAGAAATAGTTGTAATATAGCATGAATCTCACTGAAATTAAAAGTGAGATGAAAACCCCTTACCTTGTACATTTAATTAGTTGAGGGTACGTTAAAATCCTGTATAATTGTTGAATCATTGTTATAAAATTATTCAATAGCCACATACATAAATATTATATCATATATGATCTTATAATATTTCTTTGTTAATAATATTTCAGTAGTATCATTGTTTCGGGTGTTAACTGATTCATTTTCCTTTATATATTTTGTTACATAAGTCATGTTTGTTATGGATAGGATGTATTTGATTAATATAAATAATAATATTAAGTTCTTAAACATTATATTTTATCATAAAATGAAAATTATTCCTGAATGGTTGCGATGGGGAAATGAATCTTATCACGTTCGTGGAGACAACAAGTCGTACGTACAAACGTATAGGGACTCTATCATTCATAAGATGGATAAAATAACAAATATGGTTGTAACATATTTATAATGACATCACAGTATGTATAAGGTACTAGAGATATTATTTTGGTATGGAAGCAACAAAGAAAGAGTAAGTGGAAGAAGAAAAGAACTTTCAAAGACGTGATGATATTATTACATCTTCTTCGGGTGCTTTATTTTGAATTGATCAAACGGTATTCATAGGATGGCTTTATGATCAAAGTAATGCCCCTAGGGTGAAGTGGAGATATTTAAGAGGATATCTGAGTAGGGAATGAACGAGTAAAATGGATTTGGAGGTGTGATTTTGAGAGAAGGGGTAGTACCCTTTTATAAGAGAGGTGAGGGTCACTTTAGGAAAATCTTGAAATACTAATTTATTATACAATCATATTCAGGTTATAATGGATAAAAATAGATTTATTTTGAGTCTAAGGTGGGGTTGGGTCTAAAACCTTTCAACCAATAGGTTTTAGACACGTTTAGGTTACCATATTAACCTTATCATTTAGATTTATCTCTTAGTTAAATAGTTTAACTTTTACAATGTATTCTTGTATTATTATAATAAATGGTAAATAAACTTACTATAAAAATAAAAGAAAACACCAAGTGGTTAATTAATGATATATCTATCATTATATGAGTCCTTTGGACGATCTGAAGATTTTTAGGAATATTATATCATTTAATAATATAGTATTTGTTTTAAAAACTCATTTATGTCACTTTTGACACTATTTAGTATTTGGTTTTTGTGAAAGTCAAAAAAACTTGATTACATCAATACAAATAAATTAAATCAATAATAAAATGTCATATTAACCTATAAAATTTGTGTAATGAAATTTACATTTATTTTTATATTTATAATATCAATTATTTTAATCTTTCATTAATAAGGTAATTACTGCATCATAATTGTGTCCAAAATAAATTTAATTATTTAATGTCTAAAAATTATAAATAAAATACAATTATGTAGTAAATATTTGTATATTTATAATTAAAATTTATAGATTAATTTATCTTTTGTATAACTTTACATTAAAAATGTTTTAGTTATGAAAATTTGAAATTAACACTTTTTACTATTCTTAAAATAAAACAATAATAAATGTCCTAATCTAATCCAAGTGGATCAAAGTGGATCATATTTTATTCCTAAGGTTTATTTTGGTTGAAAAACACTTATCCAATAGAATTAGTACATGTGTTATTGTAATTATAATATCATGTTTACCTTTAATTACCTTATTTACTTTTAACCGTGGTAAATAAAATTCAAAAGTTACTATTCACCAAAAATTATTTTCATCCTACTAAACCAAATTTTACTTACTGATGTCAACTGTTTCTCTTGTATTTTTGATGTTTAACTAATCTAATCCATAAAATTACGTTTTATGCAAATTTGCAAATGTGCCTAGAAAGTGGGTAAAAGAGGCTGAAATGTTCAAAAAAAATTATACATCTAATTTTATTATAAAATGTCTCCAATGAATTAAATTGATCATATATAGGTATTATGTATCTATTTTGGCCTAAAATAAATTTAAATAAAATAAATAATTATTTATATAAAAAGTAGGTTTTAAATAATAGCGTAGTGTTTTTCACTATTAATCAAAAATTGAATCTTTTCAAAAAAATACCAAAAATTAACCCTAAGATAATTTTGATATTCCAAATTAAAAAAATATTTATTTTTACCAAATTAAAAAAAATATAAGTTTTATTAAATAATTTAAAAAAATATTCACGTTGTCAAAAACCGAAAGCGGGTTTTTGAGAATTAAAAACTATGAAAAGATTGATATGTGTTTTTGTCCTATTTATATGTAAAATTACTTCCAATGACTAAAATTGGATTAAATGATAAAAATATAATCTAATTATAATTAAAAACAATTCAAATCTATAATTCAACACTATAAATTATTTTGATTAAAAAAATTGTTTTCAATTAAAATTCAGTATTTTTCACTATTCATCAAAATTGTGAAAGTTATCAGAAAAGCACCGAAAATTTATCCAAACTATATTTTTATGTACCGCCTCTAAATAAGATGTTTATTTTGTCAAATGTAATATATAAAAGTGTCAAATATTGGATTTAAAAAGGGTTCGCGATTAAAAGGTAATAAAATTGCATTTTTTTAAAAATTACTTCTTTTATATAAAAAAATTGAATTTTTTCTTATATTATGTCTATGAAAAATGTAATATGGATTTAAAAATTATATGGAGTATATAAAATTCAAAATGCAGTTAATACTATTTATAACCATTTTTTGAACGTCTAGTTTGATAATTCATGGTGCGCTCAAACTCTGTGTTGCGTATAGCGCAAGATATTGAATTGATTTAAAGAAAATAACTTACTATGAATCTTGGGCTGTCACATAAGAAAATAAAAAACATATCACAATAATGTCATATAATATCAACTCCATCCTAACAATACTTGAATGGAATGCATAACATCCTAACATGCAATTCTAGACCCAATGGCCCATATCAAAATCAAACATGGAAAACACATCCATAGTAAGGTAAACAATCCTATTTACAATGAAAAACCCATACTCAAGAAAACAAGGCATGGCCAACATTAACAAGGTTAAATTTCCTAAACACGCAATACCCTAAGCAAGGGTATTTGGCACTTTTTAACATATAACCCAAAGACAATCTACGAAAAGGCACATCCCACCTACAACATGGATCCACTCAATGGAAAACATGAGAGAGATCCTACAAGGGACTCCATAGGTCATCTCACAAGTGAAGGCATCCCTAAGGGGATCCTTGGAAGTATCCGGTCTCACGACCTCATAGGACATAAGGTCAAGTCTCACAAGGATAAAATCCTCTAAAGAATAGGTTATAAGATATATATCAGAGCTCATCTTATATTAAAGTTACCAACTAAGTTGTTCTAAACACCCAACCTATCATCCACGCCATGTCTCACTCTCAGGTGACAACTGAACTCGATAACTGGAGAAAGAACCTCTTAATCTAGATATAAACCCCCAAAATATCATTTATATGATCTCAAAATGTAATAGTTATTCTATCATTGTGATCTACGTGGAAAAATGCTCACGATGGACTCCTCACACGCCCATGTATGACTTCTAGGGCACAGGATATCCCAAAACAACTGAGCTTAAGTAGTACATGGACAGAACACATGGCCAAACACATGGGGTCTTCCTGTGTAATAGTACACATCATGTAAATTACTTTACATGACATGTATTGTTCACAAAATGTCATCTCATGTGCGTTTTTACCCGAACGCATTCCCATGTGCCACTACACGTCATGTACTTATAGTACATGGCGTTTACTCCCTAAAAACCACTATTTTGTGTCCTTTCTGCACAGGTCTACACACACGACCACCACCACACAGCGTGTACTAAAAGTACATGGTGTGTAATTTTGAAAACTTCGTCTTCCCCGAATGGCAAGAACACACGACCTATTCCCCTGGAACACACGCCGTGTATTCTGGGTTTTTCGACGGGAATTCCCTCAAAACGCCCGAAACACACGTTTTCACCCCTAAAACAATTGATACGGCATTAAGAGACCACAAGAAATCAATATATGGCTATAAAAACATAAAAAAAATGTTTAAAAGGGATCCATGGAGAAAACATAAATGGCCCTACCTGCAGACGTAAACTGCCGAAGTTTCGGTTGATTTCACGGCTCATGGTTTCCCTTCGCTGAATCAGTGGGTTGAGAGATTCAAATATATACCCCTCTTGCCTCCCAACTCTCTATCTTTATAAATATCCAAACTCTTCCAAAATAAATGTCCAAGTAGGATAAAACATGGATAGTTCACAAGAAGGAGGAGGAAGGAAGAGAAAAGAATGAAAAGGAAAGAAGAAGAAAAAAGGGGGCACGGGCCGGCCTCAGTGCAAACATGATTTTATGCCTTACCTAGGATAAAATCCCCATTCCGAACTCAACTGAGAAGAAATAATCTCATTATGACACTCCTTTCAAATTTTATTTCCAAATGAACTAGTACTAATAATTAAATATTTTATTTAATAATATTAAAAATTAAATATTCTGTTAAAATTCGAACAACTCAGATTTCCACAAAACTCCTATCCGAGGGTAAAAACCCTATTCCGGGACCAATGGAGTGGTCAGAAAACTTTTCCAAGATCAAATGTTATGGTAAAATGTCCATTTTACCCCTCATAAGCATCCAACGTCAAAAATTCAAATTTCAGCTCAAAATAGTAGTCAAGAAAAACACAGGTTCTTACACATATATCATTGTTTCCTCTATATGTACTTGGAATTATAATGAAAAAGTCCATGGTAATGTTCTCCCATTTCCATCTTAGTTTGGGTTGTGGTTTCATCATCCCCCATAAACTTTTGTCTTTCATCCTTCACTTGTTGACATACCAGGAACTTTGATGTATATTTAGAAATCTCCCTCTTCATATTCTCCCACCAAAAGATCTCTCAGAGATCTAGATATATCTTTGGTCTCCCTCGATGGATAGAGAAGGTTGAGGTCTGTGTATCATTCAGAATATCCTTCTTTATCTTTTGATCATATGTTGCACATAATCGTGACCCAAATCATACAACTCCTTCCTCATCAATCAAAAACTCAGAGAATTTCCCATTTATAACAGCTTTCACCCTTTTCATAATTTCAACAAATTTTATTTGGGAATCCTCTATTTCTTCAACGAGGGATAGTTGAGAAATCACTTGATAAAGGATTAATTATGTTCCTCCATTAATTATTCCCATGTCCATCCTCTGTAAATCTAAGAATATTGGATACTTTTCAATTATCATCATTGATAATGATGTATGATCCTTTTTACATAGTGATTATGCCACCTTGTCTGCCTTACCGGGGTGGTAGTGGATTGAGTAGTCATAATCCTTGATGAGATCTATCCATCTTCACTGACACATATAAATCTCTTTTTTTGTGAATATATATTTTATACTCTTGTGATAAATATATATCTCACACTTCTCCCTATAAAGGTAATGATAACATATTTTTAAAGTAAAGATCACATCCTCCAACTCCAGATCATGTGTAGGATAGTTTTTATCATATATTTTCAGCTTCCTTCAGGTGTAGGCTATCACTTTATCATTTTTCCTCAGCACATAGCCTAATCACTTATTTGAAGCATCACTGTACACCAAAAAAATTTCTCCACTTATTAGGGGTGTGAGTACTGGTATAATTTTTACCCTCTTTTTCAACACCTTAAATAATTCTTAAAATTCTTGAGTCCAGACAAAATTCACTGACTTTCATGATAGATTGTTCATTGGGTTTGACAATCATGATCACTTCCTCACAAATCTTTTATAACACCCAACTATCCCCAGAAAAGGGCGGATCTCTGTTATAGATGTTGGTCTGGGCCACTCTTCAATAGTCTTTTCCTTATAAGGTTCCACAAATATCCCTTTTCTGGTGATAACATTCCCCAAAATGATACTTACTTCATCCAAAACTCACAGTTATCGTACATTGCATATAACTTCTCTCATCAAAAATTCCTTAACACGGTATTCAAATGCTCTTCATGTTCCTCCTTGCTCTTGGAGTATATCAAAATATCCTTGATAAAGACTACCAAAAATTGTTAAAGTAATCTCTAAATACTCTTTCCATTAAATCCATGAAAATTTCTAGAGAATTAATGAGTCTTAAGGGCATCACTATGAACTCATAGTCTACATACCTCGTTCAAAATGGCGTCTTGGGAATATCTTTCTTCTTCCAATTAATTGGTGATATCCCGACCGAAGGTCCACCTTAGAGACATAATTTGCCCCACGAAGCTGATATAACAATTCATATATCCATGGTAGGGGATACTTTTTCATTACTGTGATTTTATTGAGCTCATGATAATCAATGCAGTGGTGAATTAATCCATACATCTTCATGATGAAGATGACTGCTACACCCCATGGTGTAACACCCAGGTGTATAAAACTCTCACTAGATTCTCCTGTAACTGGTTCTTCATCTCCTCCATCTCTACGGTGGCCATTCTATAAGTTATCTTTGAGATAGGTATAGATCAAGGAATAAGTTCAATTGAGAACTCAACATCTCAATCAAGATGAATACTAGGAAACTCTTCTAGGAATACATCAGTGTAATACCTCATGATTGACATATCATTGAGGGAGATTCTCTCCTTTCTCTCAATGATTTGATCTAGACATGGTTTCTCATAATGAATTAATATCCACACTTGAGACAATTATTTTAAAGGAGATTCATCTTCCCCCTTACACTTGTAATGAATTGGAGGATGCTTCGGGATCTAAAGAGTGTTATCCCTTTCCTGAAAGTAGATGTTGTATTTTTATAAAGATAGAAAATCTATGCCCAAGTTAGCATTGAACTCAACTAAAGGAAGTATGAATATATTTTCTAGTAGGTTCACTCCCTAAATGTTAATAGAATAAGAGTTATAATCCATGGATGTAATAATTTCCCTATTATCTATTCTCACAGATAACATATCCTCCAAATTATTTGGTGGTGTTTGAATAGTTATACTAAACATGAAAAATATGAAATATGTTTAGAACTAGAATTGAATAGTACATTCACTATTCTTGAAGGAATAACTAGAATACCTATCACCACAACATTGTATGGCTGCACCTCGACAGTAGTGATATCAGAAGTCCTTCCTTGTTTCTATGGAGGATGTTGTTGAATTCCTATGACAACCCTTATCATAGTGTAATTGTTCGCATAATTCCCACGCTCCTTACAATTGTAACACAACACTGCAGGATAAGTGTTAATCTAAACCTTTCATTCTTCATTCACATTAGTGGTATTTGTTATATCCTGTCGGTGGTTTTTAGCCATATATCCTAACTTTCTACCTGTGAATCGATTCTTGGTTCCCATTAAATTGTTTCTATGATGCTTCTTCCCACAATTTTTACATATGGGATGATCGAGCTTCATTCCATCATGGAATTTATTTGTGGGACCTCCTACATTATAAAACATTTTCCTCTTCATTTTATTGGGAGCATGACACCAACAATATTCCCTAATCACCATTTCAACCTTGAGGGAAAAACAAACAATATCCTCATAGCTCTCGAAGTCCTGAATCG
The DNA here is from genome assembly GCA_963277665.1 of Viscum album. NCBI lineage: Eukaryota > Viridiplantae > Streptophyta > Magnoliopsida > Santalales > Viscaceae > Viscum > Viscum album. Next base: position 353,214,326 of record OY728140.1, read on the forward strand.
CCAATGCTTTTAGTAGACTCAACTATAGTCTACTAATGAAGAGATCCACCTTGCTTTTGGTGTTCATGACAAAGCCAGAGGCAGAACATGAAATCCTTGGAATGTTTTCATAATATTCCCCAATTTACTAATCTTCATCCTACTTGAGTCCAAGGAAGTCTCTTTATATTATGAGGTGCAGGGTTTGGGGAAAATATTTATTTAAAATCATTCTATTGAATTCCTCCCAATCTATGTAATCAATTTCCTCCAAGGGCATCATATTCTTGATCACTTTCCACCACTGATCAGTTTCCACATAAAAAAGATAGACCACCAGAACAACTTCCTCTTCTTCTGAGCACTGTAGGACAAATAATATCTTTTCAACGGAGTTAATCCACTGTTCCATGAGGAGGGGATAAGAATATCCACTACACCTGGGAGGCCTTTTCGGCATGAATGATTCAATGTAAAAATACATTTTATTTGGAGAATAAGGGTTTTCCACTTGATTCGAGTTATTATTCATAACATGGGACAGCTGAGAAAGTATTATCATGATGTTTTGAGAACCTTTTCCGATCATGTTAGGAATATCATTTGGGAAATATTCACATTCCCTATCACATTTATTGCTGGGAAATGTTCTTCTATTTCCCTCCATTATCTAATAAAAATAATGTACAATTAGAGGGCTTCAATACATAGCTAATGAGCATAAAAAGGAAACATTGAACATAAGAGGGTAAAATTATAATGGATAAGTATATCCTAACTTATGATTCCAAATGTTTCAATCTAGGTTATCATTGATCTATTTCATAAATTATATTATAATTGTCTTTTTTGATTCTCTTAATAATGGTTTGTACTACACTCATGAATTTACCAAATTGTATCTCCTGGGAGTGTCAAACCGAGATTGTAGTAAGGCCAATTGTTGTGCAACAGTTCGCATTCAAGTCTAGATCAATGTGGTGTTTTCAGGTTTTACCCCTAGATACATCTATGACAGAGCCACCTCTACCTGTTTGTATCCAGACAAGGATTTTTGTTCTTGATAAGCCACTTACTCTATAATTAACAAAATATAGGGATATTTTCATATACAAAGTCTCATCCATAAGGTTCTTACTAATGTTCTCTAGTCCTAATCTCCAAAAATAACTAAATCATCCTACGATGCCAACTATAGTGACCCTATCCTTTTACATGTAACATTACATCATTTCAATAATAGTTATACATTAGATTACATGCCAAGGATCATGAATTATAGTGTCTTGGAAGACTAAACACATAAAACATAAAAAATAGGACAAAAAAACTTTATTTAATCTTCATAAAGAGTTCCTAACGTTTTTGAGCCCTTACATCTGCATAGTGTACCCTGGGGATCACATGAACAAAGGGATGAGCTAAAATACCAGTACGGAAAAAAAACATAAGAATAAGGCTTTAACACATGGGTTAGAGGCCATGACATAATGATATGAAAATGCATAGAACATATGGAATCATAGATTATAAACATGGGATAATAAAAACCATGAATTATCAGTGACATGTAAGAAACATAAATCACGACATTAGCACAAGGCAAGGCTCCATGCACATAGAGGAGCACAAGTCAAGGTTAACCACCAAGACTGTTGCGCATGGTAGCATGATTCAAGGCAAACTGCGAAGACCATTTCACATAAAATATCATGAGATAAAAAAATTACCCAATTCAATGGAGTTATATCCAAGACCACCCATCTTAACATGTTTTTGAATATTCTTTCCACATATATAATCATACATAACTAATTATAAACATAAGGGAACCCATGGAATGAAATGGGTATTATAATCATTTAATCAAGCATAGTGAGTGGGTGTATCATAAACGTTTCCATAAAGGAATGGAATTAGAACATACATGGACGTACATAAGGTAAAATAGGCATATTTCATTTTATGTAATGCCAAACAGAAGTGAACACATGTGAAATGAGTATTTATTAAAAAAAATCATTAAAACATTTTTATGCGGTTTTATGGAAAACACAAACAAGAATTCAAAATATAAAATGGAATAATCTTTTGTAAAAAACCCTAAGTGATCCAAAAAAAATTCATAATAAATACAAAACAATGGTGTCTTAAAACATATGGTAGGGTTCACTTGAAATTGGGTATGGATTCGCAAAGATCCCTTAAAACGGGTTTTCGTAACATGATGTATTGAGGAGGGAATCAAATAAAAAAATGTTTATCCCCCAAAAAAGCATGATGAATGGATCATGATACATGAGTATGAATGTATAAACAACATTTATAACATGTAAAAAATACAATAGATAACATCATTTGGGTAGAAATAATGATAGAGAAACCTAATGGAATAAGGGAGGTTCGGGTAGATTTCCTTATGGAATATCGGCATGGTATTAGGTATACATAAAAGGGATTAATGAGAGATAAAATAGATTTCTCATATTTTACACATCATGAGGGATATATGGGGTAGTTTTGAAATCGTACCCCATCATATGTAATTACACATAAAATGGAATAACATAGAGGACATTATTGAATAAGAGTGAGATATAGAGGAACCCATACCTTAAATCCAATGTTATTCTCCACTTGATATTAATGAAATGAATAATAAAATTAGGTTCATTAATTAATAATTAAATAACATCTTTAATATTTAAATTATATAGTATAAACTTTTTATGTTCATTCATGACCTTTTTGATGGGTTATGTGGATTATTGTCGTTGTTCGGGTTCGTTTGTTTCCATGGTTTTTACAATCAGTTTACATATTTTCATGAATGGAGAATCTTGTAAAATGGGGATGGTTGTGAAGAATTGGATTTATATTTTTTTATTGAAAATACATAAGTTTACATGGTTTTAAATTTAATTTGTTTACTTGGAGTGAAGTTGAATCATTATATAAAACATTAATGATAAACTATTGAATTAAGTTGGCGATTTTGACCATAATTAACTTATTTAGTATTATTATTTTACATCATGTGTGCAATAGGATTCTATAAAAACACATAATACATATATTATGATCTGTTTCAACCATTAAAATGGGTTGATTACCATAATTGGAGATGGGAATTCAAATTGAAAACCCATCATCCTTGAATGTGATAAATCAACACATCTCGGACGGTGTTTTCAATTATTGTAAAAAATTAGGGGAAAAGAGATATTATGATAAACTATCCCATTATAATAATATAATTCAAGTAAATATATGTTACTTGAGTTATCATACCATTTGGGTGAAGGGGGGTGAGGGAAAAAAATAAAAGAAAAGAACGTGAAGGAAAATAAAAGAATCAGAAAGAAGAATTTACCTCATTAGATTATCTCCTTTGAGAGCCTCTTAAGGGGATAGGATTTGTTATTTTGATGAGAAAAATGGATTTTGGATGTGGGGAAGAATCTTGGAGGATATTTAGGAAGAATTTATTAAGGCATAAGGGTTGAGAGGAGTGAAGAGAAGAGGAGAATGTGGATGGTTTTCAAAAAGGAGGAGAGGAGAGTTTCCTTAATATTTAATTCATTAGTTTATTATTTTTCCATATGACAAGAAATATTAATGATTCATGTGACAAAAATAGTAATATATGCATGTGAGCTCAATAAAATTGTCTTTTAGAACATCCATGCCTCGTTTATGATGCATAAATTCAGGTTTTAGCGTATATTGTGAATTATTGTATTTTATTATTCATAAAAAAATAAATTATTTTAGAAAAATCCCCAAATTTCACCCTAAAAATTTTTCAATGTTTTGAATATATAAATTAAATATGTTTTTCAAAAATAATTTTCTAAATATAAATAATTTATTTTTTAATTTACATCATAATTTAATTTAAAAATGCAGATTTTAAAACTATAACTGATTTTATTATGCTTTAAAAAATTACATAAGATCTTATAAAATTATCGTAAAACCAAAATAAATAAAAATAATAATTTATAAAATCCTTTTAGTATTATAATTTTTTTTAAAATTAATTACTTGTAATTAACAATTGATGACTTACCAAAATACCAATACTTTTACTATGGTCATATTATCACTTAATAGATGCCTAAATTTTATGTATAAATTAATGGGTGAGGATAATATTCTTTTGGATGATTTAATATTCATAAGGGTTATGTTACTATTCATAAGAGTAGTTTACTATTGATAAGGGTAGGTTAATATTCATCAAAAAATAAGTTTTTCTTATCAGACTCCAAACAACTTACTAATCGAAACCATGTATGTTAGATTATTGAAATTCAAATCAAAGAGGAGATACTATTATGATTAAATGTGACATAGTACTTAGTAGTTCATTGGGTTGTGATTTTATATGATTATATAACATAATTTTAAGAAGGGAATTTGTATTAAGAAAACATTGGGTCGTTACAGTATATGTATAAAAGAATATCCTAGAATTTTGGTAAGAAATATATTATGTAGTTTTCCTATGAGTACATCCCTCTCTGGATACTAAAATTATATGTGATTTAGGAATATATGAACCTAGGAGTAATAACCCTAAAAAGGTGTGTCGGGACTAACTCGATGTAATTTGGTACACAACAATGGGTCTTACTGCACTCCTGCTATTATCCTCATGTAGGATATTCTTAGGATAATCCAAATTTTATTTACAAATAATAATTAATGATTTGAGTAGATAAATGATTAACCTAGGTTAAACTACGGTGTTTTAGATTTTATATAAGGTTTAATGATTTAGACATCCTACAAATGATGTTATGGATAAAGTCTAGACAAAGGAAATACCTACATTGAAATACAACTGATATTTTATTTATGTATTGAGTGTCACAAAACGTCCTAGTGGGGCCCATGCCACGATGTCCCAATCCTGTCTCCAATATGCTAGGGGCTGGTGACTAGCACCGAGTAGGCATATCACCAACATGGGAGTCATTGCCTGTATACCTGTACACACACACACATCTCCAATCCCACAAATGTTGAACTGTAAAAAACCACTATGGAACAAAATGCAAGCATTCAACTAAACCCAAAATGCAGAGTACAACAGATGTAATGTGAGGAATGAAAAACTGGGGTAGAATACAAGCCCACAAAAAACAAGAGACTACAAACTACAAAGACTAACTTGTAAGTATAAATAGGTACTGGGACTACTGCTTGTAGTCGTAGGAACAAATCAGCATGTAGGGAACTCATAAATCTTGGTCCGGTCCTCGTCTGCCCTAGACTCTGTCAAAGGGCCTCTTGTCTGCACAGGACATGACACGTGCGGGAAAACATGTGCAGGGGTTAGTATAAAAATACTCACTAGAGGACCCCGAAAACCACCAAGAAATATGAAATGTAAATGTACAATCATCTCTACATAGTATATGTCTACTGAACATCTAACAAGAGAAATATATCCAGATATACTCGAAACCCAAACCCGTTGTCTAGTGACAAATCACACAACTGCATACCCATGCTAGGGATTCAGTTCAAAGGTTCCACGAAGCCCTCATCCATGAGAACTCACTCAAAGAGTCTGATATCTCGGAGGTTTGCATGATAGAACATGGTGAGGATGGTATTGGAACTGCTTTGATTTCATCGACTGGGGAGCTTTCCATGTCTCCAGTGGTGTCCTCCCCTCTGTCATCGCCTATTCTGACTCTGTTTTCCCCTACCCTGATTTCGCCACCACTATCGAAGGGGAATTTTCAGAGTACAGAGGGCTATCAGTGCGGTGACTCTCCTATTATCCTTTGTTCAGAAACACCTAAAGGTTCGTGATCTCCAGCAGTTTTTCACTCGAGGGTGAAGATTAATATTTGCACTATGTCTCTATCAAAGAGTGCGGAGGTTGTTTCTACGCTATCGTCTCATCCGGTTAAGGGCCAGAAGTCTGGTGCCAAAGATAGGTGTGGACGTACCAATGTTTAAGGTCCTTATTTGGAATGCTCGGGGTCTCGAGGATTGAGTGAAATCCGATTTCATTTCAAATTAACTCGTCAACAATTCGGTCTCCATGGTCGTGATTCTTGAACCCAAGTTGATGTCTTGAAAGATCAAGTATTATTATCAAAGGATGAGAGTTCGTGGTTTCTTGCATGGGGATCCTCCCAACTCTCACATTTGGTTGTTTTGGAAGGACCATATCTTGGTCGACTTTCACAGTGTGTCTGACCAGTTTCTTGCCACGAAAATTGTGGTTGGATCTCAGTAATTTCTATTTTCCTTTGTCTATGAAAAGTGTAATGTGGGGGAGAGAGATGTATTATGGAGGGATTTAGATAATGACCCTTGGATTTTCGGAGGTGATTTTAATGTTGGTGCAAGTCCTGAGGAGAAGAAGGGGGTGGCGTGTTTCCAAGAAGTGTCAGTCGAGCCTTTTTTCAATTCATGGCTAGGAATGGCCTATTGGATATGGGGTATGATGGTGATACCTTTAATTGGTGCAACAATCAGTGTGGTGGGAGGAGAACGTGGTGTCTTCTGGACCTATGCTTGATTAACAAGGCTACTTTAACCCTGTTTTCAGATTACAAAGTCTCTCATCTGGTGTGGTGCCTATCTGATCACTCTCCACTTTGTATCTCCCTGAATGCAGGGTTGTCATGGGGGAATCAGCATCGGTTTTCTACATCCTAGATGGAGGAACAAGGCTTATTTGATGTGGTTAGGGAGGCCTGGAGTCTTCATCACTCGGGTAACCCTTGGATCACTTTTCACAACAAACTCAGGAGGCTTAAGAATATTTTTTGGCATTGGAGGAAGAACATCCCTTCTTGAGAAAATGATTTGGTGGAGATCAGCAAGGAGGTTGCTCGATTAGAAGCTGGTCTAGAATAGGAGTGATATTAAAATATTTTCAATGAGTTACGAATTAAGAAGAACTTACTCACAGATACCCTCCTAAGACAGGAGCAGGTGGCGAGGGAATGCGTGAGGGTCTGATGGCTGCGTGAGTGGGGCCGCAATACTGGCTTTTTTCATGCATGCATCAAGGAGCGGTGATGTGTTCATAGGCCAAACATCGTCAGGGCCGATGGTTGTTTTTCTAGTGATCATGATGAGGTGGGTTCTATGGTAAATGAAAGAATAAAATTTTTATTCGTAGAGACCGATCCTAGCATGGCCATAGGTTTTCCAAGGGGTAGTGGAGACTTATTTGAGGATATCCCCAACAGTGTTTTGGAGGAATTTAATAATCTTTTAAGGAGGGTTCTGGAGGAGGAATAATTACATGAGGCTATTTGGACTTTAAATCCGGAAAGTGATCCAGGACCTGATGGAATTACAGGGTCCTTTTATATAGCGTCATGGGACGTTGTCAAGGGAGACCTAGTAAGAGTAGTTAAAGACTTTTTCCGTGGTGGAAACTTGCCTTGTATTGCTTGTGCAACCAAGCTGGTTTTGATTCTAAAGGTGATCAATCCATAGTTCATTGATCAGTAACAGCCAATAAGCATGTACAATATACCTTACAAGGTTTTGGCCAGCATTCTTAATAAAAGTATGGCACCTCATTTGGATTCATGGGTTTCTCCTGAGCAGCACGAGTTTATTAAAGGGAGGTCCATTCAGGGGACAATTGGTGTGGTGCAAGAATTGATCAGTAACATCAACAACAAGTCTTTTGGGGGTAATCTAGTGATCAATATGGATATGAGTAAGGCATATGAAAGAATGGATTGGGGATTCATACTTAGGGTGTCGGCTTGTTTGGGGTTCTCCAATTGGTATCGAGATCTCCTCTTCCATTGTTTTAGCTTATCATGGATCGCAACCTCGTTTATGGGAAAATAGTATGGGTTCTTTAAGGCTTGTCATGGTCTGATGCAGGGGGATACCCTCTCCCCTACTCTCTTCATTCTCTCCCAAAATTCTCTTAGCCATCATATCAATCAAACCCTTCATCAGGTAAGGTCCTCCCTTTCTGGACTCGGCATGATACAAGAGGCACCGCGAATTTAATGTTCATGGATGACACAATTTGATTTATTAATGGATGTCGGGAGTCAGTTTATGGGTTGATTGGGCTCCTAGAGAATTATTGCAAGTCGAGTGGGCAGGTGGTGAATACAGACAAAAGCCTTTATTATACAAACAGGAAAGTTTCTGATAGAAGGGAAAGGGCCCTGTATTCCAGTATAAATATGAGGAAGGGTTTATTTCCAATGGAGTACCTCAGGTCCATGGTGAGTCCTTTGTCTCTTAGAATCCACCACTTTAACAAACTTGTTAGCAAGATCACAGGGCACATTTTCAACTGAAAAAAAAGATTCCTTTCCTTTGGAGGCCGCATCACTCTCGTGAATAGTGTCCTTGTGTCCATTCCCATGCATATTTTGTCCACCTTAAAGGTTCCCAAAACTGTTGTTGCCATACTGGAGAGGATTATGGTATCTTTTATTTGGTATGGGAAAATGGAAGGCCGACATCATTGGGCGTCTGGGAAGTGCCTCGCAAAACCACCTTTGGAGGGGGGCATTAACATCTGGAGTGTAACTCTGACCACGCAAGGGTTTCATGATAAACTATCATGGGAAGCTATGGAAGGAAGAACGGTATGAGGCAAGATTATGCTGGACAGATATGGGCTGAATGTCAATGATGAGAGGTTGAGGCCTTCTAAGATTTGGAAGCTGATCCACCCGTACTTAGAGGCCTTCCAACAAAATTCAAAATGGATGGTGGGTAGGGGGGCCTTAACTTCGGGATTCAAAACTAGGGGCTGGAAAGTTGTGGTTTCTAGGCTTCCCCACTACAGATCTCTCCCTCAAAGAGGCAAGTGATCATCCTGAGTTTCTTTGGGCCAGTATTCAGGAGAATCATCATGTGGATTTCAATAACATTGTGTTCAACGGTGATATGGATAGACATATCTTTATGGGTAGAACTTTGGGTAAGTTTTCCATTAATGATTTTAATTATGTGAGGAGGGGTAAATCCACTGAAGACCCATGGGGAGTGGTGCTATGGTTCAATGAGGTCCCTTCCAAATTCAATTTCCTGTTTTGGAGAGTGAGGAATCAAGCTTTTCCCACTAAGGAAAATATTCAGTGCATGGGAGTGAGTATCACTTCCAAGAGCTGGTGCTTTTGAAATACCAATGATGAATATGTGGGGAATATCTTTTTTGATAATGAATGGGATACTTGGGTGTGGCAGGCCTTCGGGGCCTATGCAGGATGGAGTAGGCAGGGTGGGTCACGGGAGGTTTTTCTCAGGGGATGGTTTAACGGAACCGAGGATAATGGTGCTGAGAAGAAAGCTCGGGACATCATCCTTTTGGCGGGGTGTTGGACCATGTGGACGGCCAGGAATGAGGCAAGGCATAAGGACCTATGCGGTTCTCACACCTGAATCATTTTAAAAATACATAATTTACTACAGGATATGGTTTGGCTATGCACATCATTTCATGGTGCACCGTTGGTAAGGGCCCTCACTTTGAGCAGTTCCTTTCTCAATTAGAGCAATGGCTCGGGGCAGGGGAACTGGTTTTAGTGGCATCCTCTACATAGTGGACTGAATCTTAACATGGATGGGTCCTTTTGTGTGGGAGATGTGGGGAGTAGGTGTAATCAGGAACCATGAGGGGGCTGTCATTGCAGCATCTTCGGCATTCTACGACAGGGGCGATGCACTTCAGGCGGAGGCATAAGCGATGGATACCAGTTTTGGAGATGTGTAATCGGAGGAAAATATGGCTCAACATGGTGGAAACAGATTCACTCATCCTATATAAATCACTATCCAAAACAGGACCATCTCCATGGAAATTGAGTACATCATCAAGGAAGTGCAAACAACTCTTGGGAAATGACACATAGGTCACCCACACATGGTGGAAGGGGAACAGGGTTGCAGACTTCTGGGCGTTTATGGCTTCACTGAATCAAAGTATGTCCTTTTTCACTAGTTTAGGATCCTTCCCTTGGGAGGGCCTCAAACATGTTGTTAATAATGCTCTTGGGCTGCATCTTTTCAAACCCCCGTGATACTGTTGTTCTTTTCTTCTCCAAAATTAATAAAAATGGTTAATTTCAGTCACATATGAGGATCACTACCAGGGCCTTGGAGGATACCGCAACTCATCTAGATTCCCCTTTATGTAGAGGATTGATCTATTATAGGATTAGTCACATCGATACATGACTCTACCTAGGGTCAAGAATGAATACAAGATCTCTCACCAGGCTTCTCGGAGGGATACCTAACTCTATCTTGGAAAGTCCTACTAAAGGGATCATATTCTTGTAGATGGAAACGATACCTAACCTTTAGGGGAATGAGGAAAAAGTGGAACCAACCCAACCAAAACTTGTCCATGGAATGATGGAAAAGATTATCAATCCATGTTATAGGATATACATGTCGTGTAGAAGGGGTCACACGTCATGTCTCTTGACTATGGGTGTTTCTCGTGTGTAACAGACCGAGTTAGAGGGAACATGCCATGTAGAAAGGTAAGTACATGGCATGTATGACGTAACATATGCCATGTATGTGTAAACGAGGTCCACTCTATGTATTCAGTCATGTGTCTATTCATGACTTCAACCCGTGTGTGACATCCTATATAATCGGCACGTAGGGAAACACTTTCGTGTGTCTTGGTATGGCTGTGTGGTGGAGTACACAGTCGTGTACTCCACCCAGTGTTTGTGTATCATTTGAGATACACACTGAGTCATGCATAAGGACCCACACACCATGTTTTTTTGAGAACACTCCATTTCATCGCTTCATGCACCCCAGAACCCTAGCTGCCATAGAGATGACCCCACATGGTGAGTTCTTTGGGATACACGCCATGTGATCTATAAATTTCCAAAAAACACATTTCATTATTCGACGCTGTGGGGGATGCTCCGTTCATCGATCTGGTCATCCGTTCACCATGAAACTCATGGGTTTTGGTCACCCCAGCAACATGAAGCTGATTCCATTGGTTTCATACCTCTTATTGTCCCCAAAAACGAGTTCCAATTAACCCACATGAATAACACTCAAAGAACGAGAACTCTGGAACCATGTTGATTCGTCTTATGCTATCGCCATCACACCTACGTCGGGTAATCATGATGTCATATCTACTCTTTGGGATCATTTCACCATGAAACAAGAATGAAATTATTCCTCTTTTGTATCCCCGTGATGAAAGTGAGGAATGTGGGGAAGAGGGAGGAAGAAATCAATTAAACTATAGATGAACGATCCTCCATCGTCATTCGTCATGGCGTTAATTTTCTCCCATTAGAAGGTTTAAATGGGTTAAATTAAAATCATAAAACTTGTAATAATAAATTCCCCAATAATGATCCTGATGAATCCCTCCCACAGGAATCACAATGTGTGGGTCAACCGGTTCATGGGTTGATCCACGTTAATCATTGAATTAAAGAACAGGGAAGAAAAACAACTTAAAATAGAACCCCTACCTTGAGGACGGATCGATCACTGACAAAGGGATCATGATAAAATTTTCACTGAGATACTTCAACTCTGTTTTTGCAACGATTCACACTTTTGATACGTTGTCGTTCATTGTCTAGCATTCTCTCCAATGCTCCATGAATTCTCTAGAGTTTCTCTCAATTTTCCTCCAACGAACAACAATAAAATAACCCATTAAAAGAAGAGAACATGTTTCAGAGTTCCATTACGTTGTTTCATTAATGAGTGAGTGTTGCTATTTCAGATTCATTATGTCATGCCATTAATTATCAAAATAGTTTCCTCGTCTTTGCGCTGTAGAGAAAATTTCTAAATAAAATATCATTTTCAAAATATTTTATTTTATTTTATTTTACTCAAAACGTCTGAAAATTAACTTTTTTCCTCAACTCGTGTCGGTTGAGTTTTGACCCGTTCATAGGTAAATTCATCATCCCAGAAGTAATAGTGCAGTACAATTTTTAATCTAGACATCCATTTGGAAACTGCCACAACCGCGAACACAAGTCGACTCACATAACATAAAAAAAAGTTCAAACCACAATTCCGGGCTCACTGGGCTTTGGAATGATGTGTCATCTCAGCACTTATTCTCGAAATAATTCCATATAATATTTAAAAATAATACATGGAAAATGAGCGACATTACATTCTCCCTACCACGAGGATTTGTGTCCCAAAAAATCCAAAACAAACAGGCTAATCAAACATATGTGGGTACAACACATGAATCTGAACCTCCTGCTCCCCCATGCTCTTCTGAAGATTCTTGTGCTACCACCAAAAATGCACTAGGGGGATATCTCAACCATGATGGTTCCTCTCATGTAGATCCTCAATATCCATTGGGTACATGATGATAGTTAGTCCATCTATGATGTTCAGCTCGCCCCGGTCGATGACATGCATTGGGTCATGCACATACCTCCTCAGATGCGACACATGGAAGACATCATGCACCTAGATCAACTGAGGCAGCAGATCTAGGTGGTATTCCACCTCCCCAACTCTTTGCATTATCTAAAAAGGTATGATGACCCTCAAGGATATCTTGAAGCCCCATCCAAATCCTTGTAACCCTCGTCAAGGTGAGACCCGAAGGAATATGTGGTCTCCCCCCTCTAACTCTAGAGGTCTTCATCGCCAATCATCATAAGACTTATGTCAGCTCTGTGTAGTCTACATCTTCTCCTGGATGATCTACACCTTCTCAGTGGTAGCTCGCACCAACTATGGACCCAAGAGTGATGACTTTCTGGGGTCGGTCTAGCAATGTGGTGACCGGAAGGGTCTACCATATGACACCAAGAATAGTGTCATACCAATGGTGGATTGGTATCTATTATTATATGAAAACTCCACCAGTGGTAAGTGGGACTCCTAACCATGACCAATGTCCAAGCTATAGGCCCGCAAGATATCATCAAGAACCTGAATGGTCCTCTCTATCTGGCAATACATTTGGGGATGGAACACTGTGCTCAAGTGTAAATGGGTCCCAAACACCTACTGCAATCCCTTCCATAACCGAGATATGAAATGAGAATCATGATTTGAAACTATCTTCTATAGGACGCAATGAATCCGAACTATCTCTTGTACATAGAGGCCTCACATACCCTCCACTGAGCTCTTCTCCCTTATTTATAGGATGTGGGCTAACTTGGTGAGTCGGTAATGATCACCCAAATGTAAGCATTCCACTTGAACGTTCGCAGTAAGACCATCACTAAGTCTATGGATATTCAATCCCACTTCCACTCATGTACCTCGAAGGGGTGAGATAACCATGCTGGAACCTGGTGCTCAGCCTTCACCGGATGGATTTTAAGGCATCTAGAAACGAACTATGATGCTGCCTTCTTCATGATAGACTACCATAACGTCCTCCAGAGATCTTGGTAAATCTTCTCCACACTACGGTGTACCACAAAGGGTGATGTATGAAACTCCCTTAGGACCTCTTCCCTCCACTCCACTGGTACAAAAATTCATCCTCTGTAAAGAACATTGTGCTCCCTAGCTTGTGAATATCCATCAGGGGAATGTCATGTGGATAACTGAGTACGTAAACCCTCATAGTTGAAATCCCCAAGTTGTGCCTCCCTAACTCACTGTAAGAATGGAGGGGTGATAACCTTCGACTAAAGGTATGATGAATCCTATATATCCATGACGGATATCTGTAATGAGGCCAACAACTCCATTGTCTCACTCAACAACTGTGAGATCAATCTCCTGCTAAGAGAATCTTCCACCTTGTTCTGCTTCTCATGAGTATAGATGATCTTGAAATCATAGTCCTAGAGGAAATCTATCCAAAACCTCTATCTTATATTCATATCCCTCTATGAGAATATGTATTTGAGTCTCTTTTGGTCATAGTAGATGATAAACTGATTTCCCATATGTTAGTGTCGCCACATCTTCGACGTAAAGACTACCACTACCAAATCAAGATCATGGGTTGCAAAGTTCTGCTCTTGTAGTCTTAGCTGGGGAAAACCATAAGAAATCACCGCTTGTCCCTACATCAGGACACAGACAAGACCTATCCCTGATGCGTCACAGAAAACTATGTTCTTGATACCCTTCTTCAGTAATCTCAAGATCGTGGTGCTTGTCAAATTCGGTCTCAACTGCTCGAAATCCTATTGGCACTTCTTCGTACACATGAAGGGTTTCCCCCTCCTGGTCAAGGCTATCATTGGTTATGTTTTTCGGGAGAAATCAAGAATGAATCTATGGTAATATCCTACCATCCTAAGTAAGCTCTTCTCCTCCATCATGCTCTGAGGATCTTCCAATGTTAACACTGCCTCCACCATGACTGGGTCCTTAGCTACTCCATCTGCTAAGATGACATGTCCTATAATGTGGACCAACTGAATCCTAAACTGGCACTTTGAGAGCTTCCTATAAAGGTAGTTCTCTCAGAGTATGTCTTGAACCATCCACAGGTGCCTCGTGTTCTCCTCATTTGATGTTGACTACACAAGTATTTCTTCGATGAAGAATACTATGAATCGGTGTATGTACGACTGGAAGATCCAGTTCATAAGTCCCATGGACACTACGGGAGCGTTAGTTATGCCAAAAGTTATAACTATGAACTTGTAGTGACTGTATCGGAATCTGAAAGTCGTCATCGGTATATCCTCATCCCATACTCATAACTAGTGTTAACTAGATCGAAGTTCAACCTTATAGAACCACATTTCCCCTCTTATATGATCGAAGAGGTCGTTGATCCTCGGCAATGGATACTTTTTCTTCACTGTTTTCTGGTTTAGGCACCAGTAATCCACAAACAACCTCAAACTCTCATCTGCCTTCTTGGAAATCAAAACTAGGACTGCCCAGGGTGAAACACTGTGTCTTACGAGTACCTTACTCTATAGATTCTTCAACTGCACCCTCAACTCACGAAGATCTTCAGGAGGCATTCAATACACTGGTAAGTAAATCGGTGTTGTACTAGGTTGTAAGTCAATGAAGGAGTAAATCTCTAGGTAGGGAGGTATTCCTGGAACATATTCAGGAAATACATCCTCATACTCCACCACATATATTCGGAATTGAAAGCTCACAACATCTACTACTATGAGGTATATGCTATAAAACTCATGATTGATTGGTTGCACCCTCCTATGCATGAGACCATCCTGTGTATCCTGGGTCTCCTTCTCCCCGCCAAAGGAAAACCTCATTCCATCAATATGAACACACCACACTCTTCGCCTAAAGTAGTCAATCTAGGCATGAACCAAAGATAACCAATCCACCCCATGAATTATGTCGTAAGGCCTCGACGCTTCCACCAAGAGGTCATAACCGAAACTCTCACCTCTATGGGTAATATAACACTTTCTTCAAAGGTGTTTGATCATCTATTCCCCTCCTGTAGGTGTCTCCAATCGTAAGGGTTGAGTCAATAACTCTATCAGAATTTCAAGGTTTTTCACAAGACATGTGGTGAGGAAGGAATGATTGAAACATATGTTTATAAGTGTGGACAATAAGGTAGAAAATAAATATATCATAAATCAGATCATCCCCGGAGTTCCTGGGTCGTAAGCCTCAATTGTATGCAGTTGGCCCCACCCCCGGTCCCCCAAATCCTTGAGCCTAGTGCGGACCTCCTAGGGTGGTGGTGGAAGTAGATCAAAGCATCTACCACCACTTGTATCTCTCCATACTCCTCTTCCACGTATGTTACCTGGTGGGTCGGTCTGCTCCACTCTCTGCCTCTGCCTTGGTGGTCTATCCACCACCTCTATTTTAGAAGCTCGATGGGTCAGACAGTCTCTAGCGAGATTTCCCCTACAATCGCACAAGTGGCATCACCTCTCCCTAGTCAGGCTGGATCCAGCCTGAGAGGGATGGACGATCAATAAAGTAAGTACCAGAGGATACTCCGCTGGTGGTGGTATAGTAGGTTCACCACATGAAGGTAAAGCATGGGGAACTAGTCCCTATATCAAAGAATCGTCATTAAGAGGGTCATCCTCATGATTGCGTTGCTGAATCCTAGGGGGTATGCATCGCAGAGGAATTCTGTAAGAAAACAAGATGTATCGTGGCCAAAAATTATATCTGGATATATAACATAAAGGATTTGGAAAACACAACCCATTACTATATGATACATGTACCATTATTTTACTTACCCACAACTAGTGTTTTCCTGTAACGAGTCCAAAAGTAGGTTATCAAAGTCCGGGTGTATGTATACGTTGGTCGCCCGCACCTACACTAGAGTCTCTGGCCTGAAAGTCGATCTCGAAACACTTAACACTATTTCCCCAAACAAATCTCATAGACTCTATGTCCTAAGGTAGAACTGACCACCTTGGATATGACTCATTCATGACCCGTCCTAGGGGGGCCCGTGTTTTGACTCTCCAAGACTACCTTCAACAGGCCAGGGGATGGTGACTAGCACTGAGTAGGCATATTAATAACATGGGATGCATTTCCTAAGTACCTGTATACACGCACACATCTCCAATCCCACAAATTCTGAAATGTAAAAACCACTAAGGAACAAAATGCCTGAATATAACTAAAGACAACCAACAGAGAACAATGGAAGTAAAGTGAGGAAAGCAAAACTGGGACAGAATACCATCCCACCAAAAACAAGAGACTACAAACTAAAAATTAAAACCTGTAAGTACAAGTAGGTACTGGAACTACTTCTCATAGCTGTAGGAAAACATTAGCCTATAGGGAACATAGAAAGCATGGTCCAATCCTGGTCCACCCTAGACTCTATCAAAGTGCCGCTCGTCTGCACATGACAAGGCACTTGCGGGCAAATCCCGTGTAGGGTTGTGTATAACAATACTCAGTAGATAACCCCAAAACCATAAAAAAAATACAAAAAGTAAAGGTAAAATCAACTCTACACAGTATATGTCTACTGAACACATAACAAGAGAAACATATCCAGATATACTTGAAACCCAGACCTGTAGTCTAGAGACAAATCACACAACCACATACCCCCACTAGGGATTCAGATCGACGGTTCAATGAAGCACTCGTCTAGGAGAACACACTCCATTAGTCTGGTAGCTCTTATAATGTACGTCCAAGATGTATTGTTCATTGGGAAGATCCATGAGAGATATAAATACTCATTCTTGGAGAACACACTCCTGAGTGGGAAAAGAACATGATACATAGATGAGGATCACTACCAGGGCCTTGGCGTACACTGTTCCATTAATGAGTCAACGTTGTTGTTTCTGAGTCGTTATGTTGTGCAATTAATTATTGGAACAACTGCCTTGTCTTTGCGTTTTAGCGAACGTTTCCAAATAAAATATTATTTTCAGATTATTTTATTTTATTTTAATTTCCTAAAAAATCCAAATTTTAACTTTCTACCTTGACCCGCACTGGTCAAGTTTAGGCCCATTATTAGGTAAATTCATCATCCCGGATGCAACGGTCACCTCGAATTTTTAAATCGGGAATCTATTTGGAAACTACCACAACCACACACATACATCGACTCACTCAACATGAGAAAATTTCATACCACCATTTCGGGCTAACCGGGCCTCGAAATGACATGTCATCTCAGTGCTTGGTCTCGAAATAATTCCATATAATATTTAAAAATAATACATGGAAAATATGAGACATTACATTTATATTGTATTGAAAACCTTATTTAATGTTCTATTTAGTGACTAAGATTATTTCAATGATTTCCATCATATTTATTTTGTAAATTTTATTAAAATGGTTTTAAAAAGGGAAAACCGTTATGTTGGGTGAAAACCCATCATTTTGGGAAAGGATGTAGGATTTTAACCCACAACCAAGGGATGATAAGGGTTGCAAACCCACTACTAACCTATGCAATGTACTAGTTTGTATTTCATCATTTATATTTGTACATTTTGATGAATTAATATAATCAATAGTCCAATTGTGTATCTTTTTGGGTTTATAGATTAATTTCATAACCATATTTTCGTTAGTGAAGAGTCTGAGACAAATGTAAATAAGTTTCACTCTTTCTTGGGGGATCCAATCCATTAATTGTTTATTTTAGTGCTTCAGGAATGAAACTTATTTTTTGGGTATCCATTTCCTAAATTAATGGATGAATTGGAATTTTTTTGAAGCATAAGAAAAAATATATAATAATTTATATAAAATTAAAAAATACCAGTTATGTAAATTTCCTTATATTCTGAGGTAGTAAAGGAATTTATCAACATGTGGAAACTGATCTTATCAAAAATTATGTCCCAATACTTTAATTTTTTTCAAACGGATGGTCTTTTAAATCAGTGTAGATTTATGTATCTGAAGGCCTCAACATTCCATTTATAATTCAATTTTTTTGTGAATAATGACCTCAATCAATCCCAGTAAATATTTATATTTTTTTATCCATGTACTTATCTCTATGTTCCATTAATTATCTCTCACGTTTATACTTATTTATATGTTATTCCATGTTACCATTATACTTCACATTCACTATTTTATAGAGGATTTCTTACAAACCATACCCATGATGTGGGATTTCAAAAATAGGAAATATCAAACAATTTATCATCAAGAAAGAGTTTAACTTGAGAGGATGTAATTTAATTAAGGTGAGGAGAATGTAACACCCTAAAATTATAATGTAAGAACATTATATTCGATATCGTGTATGACACACAACACCAAGTGCATAAGGGAATGTAAAATCTAAATACATTAAAATATATTAACTATTTTAGATAAATTCAATCTATGATATTTCTTTTAATGCACACAATACCGAGTTAGCTTGCATTATATGCAATACTATGTATTACCGAACAAAAATATATTACTAAAATAAAATTATTTTATACAATGAGATATAACATAGCCATTAAACATACATATGTGAGTAGTATTAATTAAATTATAAAAATATACGTTATTCATAAATATAAAAAAAATCAGTGTTTATAAATTAATTAGAAATTAATATAAGAACCAATTGAAAATAATGGGAATATTTATATAGAAAACAATTCTTATTCTCACAACGATGTTTTATCAAAATAAATTAAATTAATTGATATTAGTGATTTATATTTATGAAATATATATTTTAAATATTCAATAAAATATTTTTGATATTTTCCCAATAGATTTGATAAAAAAAGATAATGACAAACCAAATATTAGACATAAAACCTATATTTTTATAACAAAACTTCTACCGGCTTTTAATGGGGAACCTATTTTAATACATTTTTTGGAATTTTAATAAAATTATATATCTAGAAATAATATTATTCATTTAAATACTAACATTAAAATTATGTTACATTGATTTTTTTGGTATTTTTCTATGTAGTTTCATTTTTGATGAATAATTAAAAATATTGAATTTAAAATCTAAACTGTTTTTTGTCTAATTTATTTATAAAGATAAATTATATATCAAATGGGTTTTAAAGATTAATTCGATAAATATTAAATCATTAATTAAAATTTAGGTCCTTGGAGTCAATTTCACTCCTCATCCACTATAGCTAAGGCACCCAAGCCTCCCACATCCTCACGCCTATCAAGAAACTATATCTCAAAAAATATATACCAAAATAGAACATGAATATCCATCCATGAAATTTGTAATACTAACATTGAGAAAAAATCCATCCATGGAATCCCGTTTTGAAAAACCAAATGCAGTTACCCGAATAAAATGTAACATTCTTCCTCAAACTCATTAGTTTTATTTTATTTCTCCAACCCATAAAATCCTCTTATTCAATGAATTAATAATAATAAAATTATCCTCAATATACTTATATTTTTTATTCTAATGGTTATACCTACAATTACACACACTTATATCTAATGGGCAACAAACCTGTCGTTCGAGTATGGAGAACTAAAACCTCACGACATGATGATTGTTCATTTTTTCATTAAAAACATCCATGTATGGGAATTATGATGTAAGAACTGTTTATATATGAAATATATTATATTTTTTATTTACAAATTCTTATTTAGTTTTTTATAACACATACTGTTATACATTCTATTATGTCTAAATATGATAGCATTTTTTTGTGGATGTGTGGACAAAAATGGTCTCAAAGCAATGTGATATGTTCACACTTATCATTGATTGTATAAAGTATGGTTCTAAAATATATATATTACATACATAAAAAATATATAACAATAATTATAATATACATTTATACCATTTATACCATTTACTTTTCTTTCTTGTATATTTGGAATAGAAATTAATGAAGCATTCAAGCATATGTACGGCCTAGCATTTCCATGACCGGTGCATTTAAGTTTTTATCTCCAAACACTATGGATTATTATTAATACATATATATTGAAAATATATTATATTTAAATATTTTTTTAAATTATTGAGATGATTAAACCATAAACTAATTAATAGGAATAATATGTAACAAGTTAAAACATACTCAAAAAAATTAGGCAATTAACATCCAATATATCTAAAATAATGAAATATTAATAAAAAACATGTAATAAGATATTATAATAAGTAAATATATGATATAATATATATGATTATGGTTCTTTTATAAGATAGATTCATGTTCAAACCCCTTTTATAAGTGGATAAATTACATTCAACCCAAAAGGAAACACAAGGCAATGGATTTTCATCTCACTTTATATATATATGAGATAAATTTCATAGTCACCACTTATTTCATTTGTTTGGTGAATATAATGTACCTTTTGAAATTTTATATCATCAATAAATTTATATTATTAGTTTTTAAAAAAATACTTTGATTTTTTCCCTTCATGAGTCTTATTATATAATATGTTTCAATGTTTTATTGGACACTTTGGAATGCTTAATGGTTATTTTCTTGATGAATAATTTTAATGATCTGTCAAAGTTATTTTCGTTTGAGTACATTATATGACCATGTTTCAATAAAACCTTTAATTTTCCTCTCCTATGGATATTAATGACCTTTTTCAAGCATAAGTACCATTTTTCCACTTGTTGGTACTCAAAAAGTTTTAGAAAATGATTTTAAGGAACACAAACTTTATTTATCTCTTTAGATGGAGAAATTTTTTCTTCTAAAAAACTATTTTCTAAGAAGTATTTCAAAAAAATGTAAAACCTTTCTAAAATGATTTATTAAATACATTTTTATCCTTTTTTCTTTTATAAATGTTTTCAATCTAATATTATTATCTCTTTCTGAACAAAGAATTTTTCTAACCTTTTTACCATGGAAAAGTAATGTTCATATTAGGTTGTATAGAATGTATAGATTTACCCACCATCATTTCATTAAATCTCACTTTTCATGCTTAAAAAGTTAATTTTTAATGAAAATGCTTTCAAAAGATATTTTCAAAGAAATTTATTTTTCAAAAAAATCAAAAGAAAATGATATTTTCATCAAGAATGTTTTTAAAAGATCATTTTATATTATTTTTCTTCAACAAAGACAAAAACCCTTTATCTTACCCCACATGGCATATTTCATTGATACCATCCTTATTCTTCCTCTAGATGGTTTATTATTGATTTGTCCAAGGATTTTATTGACATTCACTTCAATGATTCCTTTGAGTCCCCTTGAATTATTTAATTTTCCATGATCAATGATCATTCAATGTCCAAAAATTATCCATATCATTTATCATGGATATTTTAATTGCCTAATCCATATTAAAATTTTCATATGGTGTTAAATGTTAATGTTATTATACTATTTGGGGAAATATTTATAAATCTATATCCTTATTCAATACAGATATTGGACAAGGAATATTTTTTATTAGCTATGTGTAATTCAAGGTAAATGAAAGACACTTCATGGGAACCATTTAAGTAATTACCAATGGGTTGGGTACTGATTGATTTAATCCCCATGATGTATCCGTAGTCTCATGAGATGAAATCATTTGGAAAAGACCCTTCAATTTTGATTCCAATAAGAATAGATAGATTTTTACCCACAGAATTAAACCATCTTATGAATGGTCTTGATGGTATTAGTTCATGTTCTATATACTAGACATCCAATAATTAATCATTTCCCTCATTTGATTCAGTTATTATTTATTCTTGATATTTTCATCGATTTATATATGCATGTATTTCATTCTTAGTTCATTGATTAAATTACATGTGTTTCATTTTCTTACATTTCAATATTTATTTTTCCTTATCTAGTTATTTGAATGGAATATGATTCCAATTATTAATTTTCCATAATGTTTATTAACATACTTTTCATTTTTTGATTACATGGTATTTGTGTTTAGTTATTTTACATTCCATAATTATTATTGTCCTTGATTCATTTTTGCTTCTGATATACTTTACCCTGAATGGGAATTTGACCTCACCCTTATTTTGTTTCAATTCCACATGAATCTAAGAAGGTTACTATGAAGGATATGATGGGATATACTAGATTTAATAATTTTATCTAAGAAATAATAAAATGATTTAATTATTGTATTCATTTTTAATAAAAGCCTCTTGTATTTATCTGGTTTACCAGGACTATTAGACTCTTTGGTCCTCCGGGATTTGATTACTTGTAGTCATGCCAATATAATGGTAGTAGACACTTGATCCAGGATTATGGTGCTAGTAACTAAAATTATAAATATATCACATATCCATACATATATATATCAAACCAAATATGATTTACTTATTTCCTTTTACTATTTTTTATTATGAATTCCATGTTAATGTCATGTTTTGGGTAGTAACTTCTTTGTTATTCATGTATGTTTTGATTTTTTATTTCAACTTATATTACATTGATAAAGGATATATCATCACCATAATTTTATCCAAGATAAAACCATAATATATATTCATTATATATGTATTTAATGTAATCCATAACATTTTTTGATAGAAAATGAAATTCTTCATTCATGGAGATGGTATATCATATGTACACAAGAATGTTTATTCAATTTTCTTGACATAATGTAATAATAACCTGTAAAAAATATATTACCAGTACAAAATGATTTTTATTTTCTATGTATCACATATTTTTATTTAATCATGTCTTTATTACCTTTCTTTTAATGTGTATGAAAAAAAATGCACATCCCTTTGTGAGGCGGTTTCCCTACATATACACGAACAACATTACAGTATCCCCCCCTGAAATGGAAAATAAGAAGGTATTTGTGATATTATAATTATATAAGTATTATTATGTCACATGTATAATATATAATCAATTTATCTATCTTTACTATCCTTTAAGAAAAACTTAAATGAAAAAAATATAACATCAGTTCGCGAGGCAATAGTTGGTCTTACACACGAGTGATGATAATGTTTTCTACAAGGTTGGAAGATATGAAGGAAGATATGATATTATAATTGGGTAATAATAATGATATAATAAATATGTAATGAAATAATTAAATTATTTATTATATCGATTCATGAGTTGTGGTGACGAAAAATGAATAACATCAGTTTATGAGGCTTAAGTCTGTCATGTTGAGCAAAGTATTGTTTTCAACAATACATAATAATATTATTTAAAGGGAGAGATTATTTAAAATAATACCTTGTCTCTTTATAATAATTTTGATGCTCACAAATACCCTTAATTATTTTCTAATGATTTTATTTAGTATTTTTCAGGAATTTATCATTTTATTTTTACTCTTGAAATTACGGAAATTTATTATTAAAGTATTCATATTTAGCGTGTTCTGTAAACCCTGTTCATGCGCTACTTAGTCGAAATCTTATTTAGCGTGTCCTGGAATCACTGTTCATACCCTACGTGGATAAACGTAGTGTAAGGATGAAAAGTGTGTATACTTTTTGAGATAAGAGAAAAGTATGCTTAATCAACCATACGTTATCAGCAAAGTATCGAAGAAGAGCCTTACTTTAGGAAGCAACCTTACGTTTGGGTTATCAAAAATGTATGGAAGGAGAACTGTATGTAAATATTAAACGTTACATTTGTTTCTCAAAAGTATGGTTCAACAACCTTACTTTTGTGAACAACCATACATTCTTGGAAAAGTATGGATCAAGTAAAAGTATGGATCTTTTACCGTACATTTGAGAGTTGAAGAAAATGTATAGATGATCAACACTACGTTTATGATCAACCTTACGTTTGAAGAAAGTAACATGAACCCTACATTTATGTTCAACTTTACATTGTCAACCCTACGATCGGAGGCCATGTCATCAGCCTTACGTTTGGCATCAGAAAGTTTGAAAGACGGTAGTTTTTATGCAACGGTCAGCAAGCTGATTGTTAGGCGGATTTCAAGCCGGATTTAAAGTCGATTTTAAAATGTGACTTTGACTGATTCAAAGTCGTTTTATCAATGGATTAAAGATCTAATTAAAAGGATCTTTTTATGCCGAGTCTTCAGGGAAGTTATGAATACTCTGTAAATTCAAATTTTTTGAATATCGTGAATCAAAAGGCGACTTTTATGGATCTAAATGTGCAGGGAATATGCTCTGCTTTATTATATATGTTTTCTCTGAAACACCAGGCACAAGTGTGTGTGATCAATCTATTATTCAAAAAGGTGGAAAACAGAGACTGCAAAAAATCACACCGATCTGCTGATTCAAAGAGGAGCGTCAAAGCTCTGTTTATTCAAGAAGGAACTCGATAGAAGATTCACTTGTTCTACATCAAATATCTATTGTGGATCTACTACTGCTGAAGTTTTGAATTATATTTCTATATCTACTACAACCGGATCAACTCAGAACTGCTTCGACTTGAAAATCAATATTTCTAAAGAAGACGATCCATCTGTTGTCAATTTCATTTTGTTGGAATTGTGAAGATAAAATAGAAAAGTTATTTCTAAAATTATTTTTATCTTGAGTAAACAGCTTCTCTTACTAAGCTGAGTAGGTTCGTGTTTGAACCAGAAAGCTTTATTTTTGCCTTGGATTGTAAAGGTGTCAACTGCCTGTACTCAGTTGTGAACCGGTCCGTTGAAACGAGGACCATATAGTGAAAATCACCAAGCTCGTGGAGTACAGTGTTGTTGGAGTGGACTAGGGGCCTTCTGTTCCCCGAACCACTGTACATCTTTTGTTTCTGATATTTAAAATTTCCGCTGCATAATTTTATCTGATTAAAGTTAAAAAGGTAGAACACAATCACGCAAAGATTTTTGAAAAGACACAATTCACCCCCCCCCCCCCTCCTCTTGTGTATATTTGGTGTAATCCGATCCAACAATTGGTATCAGAGGAGGAGATTTCTGACAAAGATTTAACAAGATGAAAGTGATTATACATAGAGCAAGATGACTGATACAAGAGAGGGAATGTCTATGGTCAGAGCACCATACTTCAATGGAGAAAACTATGGATTCTGGAAGTCTCGAATGATCATCTATCTGAAAAATCTTGGATACAGAGTCTATTCTAAGATTCTAACTCTATATGAAATACCAGAAAAACTTGAAACATGGAGTGTAGCTACTGAAGCAGAATATGATATGAATTCGAAGGCTATGAATGAAATCGTATGCGCTCTAGGACCAGATGAATTTAACAGAGTATCTCAGTGCCCGACAACATATGAGATGTGGCAAACAATAGCTGTGGTTTATGAAGGAACAGACAATGTGAGACAAATGAGATATACAACTTCCAAATTGAAATTTGATACTTTCAGAATGTTTGAAGGTGAAATCATTACCCAAATGAATGGGAGATTGACATAAATTTTCAATAATATTACAGCTCTAGGAGAACCTATCAAGAAGGCTGATCAAGCATTAAAAGTACTGAGAGTACTGCCTACAAAATGGAATAGAATCTCTGCAGCAATCAGATAGTCAACACCTGTCAAAGACTTAACCATGAGAGAACTGATTGGAACATTAATGATGTATGAAGCTGAGATGGAAGATGAAGCTAATGAACATAAAGTTCTTATCAAAAGAGAAGATACTTCCTTGAATGTAACTTCACAAAAAAAGAATAGAAAGATAAATAATAGAGAAGTCAAAGCTAAATCAGAGAGCTCTAACTCATCAAACTCAGATAAAGAACTGGATTAGCTAGCCAGAAAATTTAGAAAATTCTACACCAAGAAAAGAGGCTTCACAAAATCCTTTAAGAGATATGATAAGTAAGTAAGATTCTATGAATGATAGAAGATGGGGCATATCGAACCAGATTTCCCACAATTGAAATATGTAAAGAAGAATAAATTCATCAAAAGAAATGACTATGAGCAGAAAGACAAGAAAGCTATAAAAGCCACTTGGAGTGTATCTGAAGACTCCAGTAGCTATCCTGAATCAAGCTCAGAGAAAGAAGAAGTCA
The DNA here is from genome assembly GCA_963277665.1 of Viscum album. NCBI lineage: Eukaryota > Viridiplantae > Streptophyta > Magnoliopsida > Santalales > Viscaceae > Viscum > Viscum album. The sequence continues at coordinate 353,240,664 of OY728140.1, forward strand.
ATCTAAAAGAAAACATATGTTTCATTGCAGAAACCGATGAGGTACACTCATATTACTCCTCTGACTAAAATAATGAATCAAATTCTGAATCAAGCTACACAAATGAAAAACTTCCAGCCTACTACAATATGCTTGAAGAAAGATATGACTCACTATTTAAGAAACATAGGTCACTAAAGAAAATACATAAAGTTGTTTCAGATGAAAGAGATATAATGCTGAAACAATATAAGGATTTAACTGATAAATACAATTCTATTAATACTAACTATATTAATTTTGAATCAAGAATAAAAACACTGCAGAATGAAGTAGAATCTTACAAATAGGCTGCATTGGTTTTTAAAAAAGGAGAGAATTCATTAAATGAAATTCTTAGAAAACTGTCATTAAAAATGAGAGATTTGGAATTGGCAGTAAAGTAGAAAAACCTAAGCTATATAAAAATTATTTTGTTCCTAGCTCTAAAAGGGTTAATTGTAACTTTTGTGGGACAAAGGGACATATAGCTAAAAATTGTTTCTTAAGACAACCTCAAATTTGTGGTATTAAGAAAGCCTATGTTTCAAAAGACTTATATGATTCACCTGATTTTAAAAGAACAAATCAAATCTGGATACCCAGATCATTGCTAACTAACACCCCTGGACCCAATAGAATATGGGTACCAAAGCAATTTGTTTGAATGTCTTTGCAGGTAACAGGACACTAGAGTAGAAAAGATATATGGTACACAGATAGTGGCTGCTCAAGACATTTGAGTGGAAACTCATTTAATTTTTCTTCACTCACTCAAAAGGAAGGAGGACTTGTCACATTTGGTGACAATGCCAAAGGAAAAATCATTGGCATTGGAACTGTTGGAGATCCAAACACAGTCTCAATCAACAAAGTACTTTATGTACAAAGATTAAAACACAACCTGATAAGTATCTCTCAACTTTGTGATGATGGATATACTGTTGATTTTACTAATAATTTTTGTACTTTTTCTCAAGATAAACTGTTTAAATTTAAAGCACCAAGAATCGATAATGTCTATACTTTGGATTTAAATTCCTTGTCTAAACAACAAGTAAACTGCTTGACCGCTAAAGTAAGTGAATCTTGGATCTGTCATAGGAGACTTAGACATTGTAATATATATGTTTTAAATAAATTATCTAAGAAACATTTAGTTTCTGATTTACCTAGCCTCAAATTTGAAAGTGACATATTCTTTGATGCATGTCAACTTGGCAAGCAACACAAATCATTCTTCAAATCTGTTAACAAAATTGCTACATCTAAACTTCTAGAACTTATTCATATGGATTTTTTTGGACCCTCAAGAGTAGAAATCTTGGCTGGTAAATTATATTTATATGTTTTAGTTGATGACTATTCTATATTTACATGGATTTTCTTTTTGAAATTTAAAAAGGAAGCTTTTACTTTATTTGAAAGTTTTTGTAAAGCTGTTCAAAATGAAAAAGGTTTTAAAATAATTTCATTAAGAAGTGATCATGGTAGAGAATTTTAGAATTAGGAATTTAATTCCTTCTGCTCAAATATGGGTATTAAACACACCTTTTCTACACCTAGAACACCTTAACAAAATAGAAATGTTGAAAGAATAAATAGGACTATTCAGAAAATGTCTAGGACTATGTTAAATGAATACAGCCTTCCTACCTACTTTTGGGAAGAAACTATTAGCACATCCTGCTATATAATGAATAGAGTTTTAATTAGACCTCTTTTGAAAAAGACACCCTATGAACTTTGGAAAAACAGAAAACCTAAAGTTAACTACTTTAAAGTTTCTGGATGCAAGGTTTACATCTTAAACACAAAGGATAATCTTAGTAAGTTTGATCCAAAATATGATGAAGGAATTTTCTTAGGATATTCAGTTACTTCCAAATCTTATAGAATCTATAATAAGAAGTCAAGGATTTTTGAAGAATCCGTTCATGTGAAATTTGATGAATCTGATCCCTTTGAGAAAAGGACAGATCAAATAAATGAACCAGACTCTAATGATAACATGAGACTTGAGAACTTAAAGAATGATTTTGAGAATGATATAAAAGAAATTCAGTCTAGTTTAGAGGAACATGATACTGAAGAACCTATATGTGTATTGCGTAGACAGTCTATAACCCTAAAGAATCACCCTTTAGAAACTGTGATAGGTGACATAGAAACTGGTATTCAAACTAAAAGAAACTTAGGAAACCTAGTGGAATTATCTACCTTCCTATCCCAACAAGAACCCAAAACTATGGAAGAATCTTTAGATGATGAAATCTGGGTAATAGCAATTCAAGATGAATTAAACCAGTTTATAAGAAATGAAGTTTTGGAATTAATGGAAAGACCTAATAATTATACATTAATAGGAACCAAATGGGTCTTTAGAAATAAACAGGATGACCAAGGCATAATAACTAGAAATAAAGAAAGATTATTAGCTAAAGGATATAATGAGGAAGAAGGAATAGATTATGATGAGACTTTTTCACATGTAGCTAGGTTAGAATCCATTAGAATCCTTTTAGCCTATACATATTATATGGATTTTAAATTATTTTAGATCGATGTTAAATCTTCCTTTTTAAATGGTTATTTAATGGAGGAAGTTTATGTTGAGCAACCTCCTGGTTTTGAAAATTCTCAAGAACCAGATTCTATTTTTAAACTTACTAAAGCTCTTTATGGTCTTAAACAAGCACCTAAATCTTTGTATGAAATATTAAGTTCTTTTATTTTGAAAACTTATTTTACTATTGGAATTCCAGACCCAACACTCTTTATGAAAAATGTGAAAAATAATATTTTATTGGTTCAAATTTATGTTGATGATGTAATTTTTGGATCAACTAATAAAACACTTTGTCATGAGTTTTCAAATTTAATGAAAAAAGAATTTAAAATTACTATGATGGGAGAATTAAATTTCTTTTTATTACTTCAAATTTATCAAAAAGAATTTGGAAATGTTTTGAATCAAAGAAAATACATTACTGATTTACTTAAGAAATTTGGACTTGAAAACAGCAAGCCATTTACAACTCCTATGTGTACTAATATAAAACTTGATTTGGATGAAACTAGGAAATAAGTTAACAACAAGTTATATAGAGGTATCATTTGTAGTTTGTTATATCTTACTGCTAGTAGGCTAGATATAATGTATTTAGTATGTCTTTGTGCTCGATTTCAATCAAGTCCCAAAGAATCTCATTTAACTGCTGTCAAAATAATTTTTAGATATTTAAAGGGAACTATTTTTCAATATCTACTTTATCCTAAAACTTCTGATTTTAATTTGATTTCATATTTAGATGCTGACTTTGGAAGTTTTAGATTAGATAGAAAAAGAACATCAGGAATGTGACACTTTTTACGAAAGTCTTTGGTGTCATGGTCTAGTAAGAAACAGCATTCAGTTGCCCTGTCAACAGCCGAGGCAGAATATGTTTCTGCTGTCAGTTGTTGTGCACAAGTGTTGTGGATGAAAAACACTCTTATGGACTTTAGATTGAATTTTAATAATACACCTATTTTATTTTATAATACAAGTGCAATTAATATTTCAAAAAATCCTATTATTCATTCTAGAACTAAGCACATTGATATAAGGCATCACTTTTTAAGAGATCATGTTATTAAAAAGGATATATTTTTAGAATTTATAAATTCAGAAATTCAATTAGCAGATATTTTTTACTAAACCAATTCCCACTGCAAGATTTGATTTTATTAAAGTGGATCTAGGTTTATTTGATTTTAAATAAAATTTTATTTCACAATTCTAGTTCTTTATTTTTAATTCTACTTAAAATAATTTTGCTATTTTTTCCCATAGAATAAGATTCTTTTATCCGCATAATCTATTTTATTTATTTTTAAATATATGTAATGATTATTAAAAACACAGGAATCAAGGTTGTCAGAAACCCTTTCGAATTCTAAATCGTTTCATTTCAATCTAAACCTTTTCGAACCCGCAAACCGCACCTCTTCTCATGAACTCTAATCTTCGAACCTCTGATACCCTAACCTTCAAACCTTCAGAGATTCTCACAGAGATGGTAAGGTCTAAAAGAGCCAGTGAAGCTGAGCCAAGAAATGTCAAGAGAAAACTCTCCAAAGGAATAAAAATCTTACAGGCCAAGGTAATCGATCTCGACTGGTTATTTCAGACAAATCTACTATTGAAACAAGTGCTGTCGTTTCAGAACCTTGAACAGATGTTCAAAAGTGAAAATACGGAATTTCTGTATGAGGTAGAACATAGATACTTATTCAAATCTGTACAGTTTAGTCTGGGAGATACCGAGGATAGTATGATGGCTACGAAGAGGATAGGGATTTCTCAATCTCGTCAGTAGAAATTGGTCAGATTCCCAACTGCCCTCATGAGGGAGTTTTTCATTTTGATTTGAAAAATACTGTAGATTCTGTTCATAAATCCGAGGACATAATGTCGTTTCTTTTTGGTACTAAGACTACAAAGAAAATGTTTATCAAGGATTTGGAGCCTGATCAGAAAATTTTGGTCAAATTTGTTCAGACTGGAATACCTCCTAGAATGGAAGAAATGGAAAAGATTTTGTACCCTGATATGTATATAATGTATCTTCTGTTAAGTGGTATCAAATTAAACTTCACAAGGTACATGGTAAGGTACCACAATTACTGTTGTCAAAGAGATTCTCGGATGAACTTTTATCCTTTTGGTCGATTCATTTCTAAGTTGTTTCTTAAGAAGGACATGGTGAGATTAGTGGTTGCCCGCGTACACTGTCATCACAGTAATGTGTTTAATACTGGAACTTTAAGGAAGATTGGATACTTCTGGAGCACCATTAAAGGAAAACTTTTTCTAGTAGGACCTGAGGATGACTCAGAGAGTGCTCAGGCTCAACCTGCTAAGTCCAAGGAGGGACAAGCTGAATCAAGAGTCAGTAATGTAGAAAGAATGATCCAATTTTAAGTGGAAGATGCTGAGGAAGAAAGAAGTCAGGAGGGACTTCAATCTCAAAGAACTAGACCTGTTACTGAGGAAATTACTTCCCCTACATTGGCAAAAACAGAAGCTTTATTTTATTATTATTTTTTAAGAGAAGCTGTTATTGATAAGACCATGGAAGATGTTAGTGAAAGGACAGAACCAGTAGAGGGATCAGGAGTTCAAGAAGAAGCTCAAAGGGAGACTCCGGAATAGATTATAGTTGATGTTGAAGTTACACTTCAACAGGAACAAGATAAGGAGGCACAACCTGGTGAGGAAGTGGCTAGACCTCAGGAAACTCCTGAAAATATTATTCTCGAACTTCTAGTGGAAGACAAAGATACTAATGTTTGTGATGAACATCTCCCTAATGCTCCAACAGAGGTACTTCAACAGGATTTTTTTGTGGAGGAGTCTACGGACTCTGAGGAAAAATCCGTGGACCAACCTACTCAGGACAAGGAGAAAGAAACATCTGATGCTGAATCATTACCTTTGGTACTGCTGCATCATCCAGAGCCTGAGAATGTGAATCAAGCATAGGGTGCCTCTGATTCAAGAAAGAAAGAAGTTGAAGAACTGTACGAAAAGGTGTCTCAGTTGGAATCTGAGAATATCACTCTGAGAAATGCCTTAGACTTAGAACAATTGAGATTTCAAAATCTAAAGGAGAGTACAGTCTCAAGGAAAGAAGTAGAAATGTTTAAAGAGGATATGATGAATGCATTTTACAAGTTGAAATCTAAAATGGTTATAAAGATAGATTTATCAAATCTAAGATTTTTTATGGAGAACCAATTTACATCAGTTGCAAATAGTGTTGTTAGTGGATCAGGTACTTCACCTGATTTAATCAGAAGATTTCAAGCTATCACAGCCGCGATGAGCAACATGAATGATAGGTTGCAAGATCTTCAATGTAACAGTGCTCCATTATCAGTGTTGCTGGACAATCAGAAATTCTTAGTGGATCAACTGACATCTAATGAGCCACCAATCAGAACTCTACTAAATCAGCTGTCAGAGAAGCTTCCAGTGTTTATAGAAAAAGAGGAAAGGATGCATGAGTTTTTCAGGGTCAATTTAATCGAGGATATTCATATGACTCAGGAGAACAGAGATCTCATTATCAAACTTGGAGATGGGATGATGAAGAGACTCGGGAAATAGTTTATAGAAATCAGGTCTACAATCCAGAGGAGATAGAACCTATTGACTATCTTACCCAAACCTTGATTCCTGTGTTTATCATACTTGTATCTATTTTTTATTTTTAATGAAAATCTATTTCTTTCTTTCTATTTGATTTACTGTCTTTATTTTGATATTCCAGTACTCCAGATTTAATTATTGACAAACAGTTAATAATAGAATTTACCTACAATTCAATGCAACATTAAATGTGTTCAAATCCATAATTTATCATTCTTTTTTATATCACAAAAAGGGGGAGAAATTTGGATAAAGAAAACATTTTATTTTAAAAACCTTATTTAAATGATTTCCTATATATTTCATGTTTTGGATTTATACAGAAAACTATTTTAGGTTATTAGGGGAGAAATTTGGATAAAACTAGATACTTTTTTTCATGAAGGGGGAGAAATTTATATTTATTGAAATGATTTTGTTAAAATTAAATATTGTTTTATCCTCTCAAAATTCTAAAACTTTATGTAACTAATTTTGAAAGTTAATTTCATTTAATTAGTCTTATTATTTTATGGGTTTTGTGATCATCAAAAAGGGGGAGATTGTTGAGAAAAGTATTATTTTCAATAATACATAATAATGTTATTTAAATGGGGAGATTATTGAAAATAATAATCTGTCTCTTTATAATAATTTTGATGCTCACAAATACCCTTAATTATTTTCTAATGATTTTATTTAGTATTTTGCAGGAATTTATCATTTTATTTTTACTCTTGAAATTACAGGAATTTATTATTAAAGTATTCGTATTTAGCATGTTCTAGAAACACTGTTCATGCGCTACTTAGTCGGAATCTGCTTTAGCGTGTCTTGGAATCACTGTTTATACCCTACGTGGATAAACATAGAGTAATGATGAAAAGCGTGTATACTTTTTGAGATAAGATAAAAGTATGGTTAATCAACCATACGTTATCAGCAAAGTATGGAAGAAGAACCCTAAGTTAGGAAGGAACCTTACGTTTGGGTTATCAGAAAAGTATGGAAGGAGAACCGTATGTAAATATTAAACGTTACGTTTGTTTCTCAAAAGTATGGTTCAACAACCTTACTTTTGTGAACAACCATACGTTCTTGGAAAAGTATGGATCAAGTAAAAGTATGGATCTTTTACCGTACATTTGATAGTTGAATAAAAAGTATGGATGATCAACCCTACGTTTATGATCGACCTTACGTTTGAAGAAAGTAACATGAACCCTACGTTTATGTTCAACCTTACGTTGTCAACCCTACGTTTAGAGGCCACATCATCAACATTACGTTTGGAATCAGAAAGTTTGAAAGATGATAGTTTTTATGCAACGGTCAGCAAGCTGATTGTTAGGCATATTTCAAGCCGAATTTAAAGTCGATTTTAAAATACGACTTTGACTGATTCAAAGCCGTTTTATCAATGTATTAAAGATCAAATTAAAAGGAGTTTTTTATGCTGAGTCTTTAGGGAAGTTACGACTACTCTGTAAATTCAAATTTTTTGAATATCGCGAATCAAAAGGCGACTTTTATGGATCTAAATGTGCAGGGAATATGCTCTGATTTATTATATATGTTTTCTCTCAAACACCAGGCACAAGTGTGTGTGATCAATCTATTATTCAAAAAGGTGGAAAACAGAGACTACAAAAAATCACACATATCTGCTAATTCAAAGAGGAGCATCAAAGCTCTGTTTATTTAAGAAGAAGGAACTCAATAGAAGATTCACTTGTTCTACATCAAATATCCATTGTGGATCTACTACTGCTGAAGTTGTGAATTATATTTCTATATATACTGCAACTAGATCAACTCAGAACTACTTTGACTTGAAAATCAATATTTCTAGAGATGACGATCCATCTGCTGTCAATTGCATTCTGTTGCAATTGTGAAGATCAAATGGAAAAGTTCTTTCTAAAATTCTTTTTATCTTGAGTAACCAGCTTCTTGTACTAAGCTGAGTAGGTTCGTTTTTGAACCAGAAGGATTTTTTTTTGCCTTGGATTGTAAAGGTGTCAACTGCCTGTACTCAGTTGCAAACCGGTCTGTTGAAACGAAGACTAGATAGTGAAAATCACCAAGCTCATGGAGTAGAGCGTTGGTGGAGTGGACTAGGGGCCTTCTATTCCCCGAACCACTATACATCTTGTGTTTTTACTATTTAAAATTTCCGCTGCATCATTTTATCTGATTAAAGTTAAAAAGGCATAACACAATCACGCAAAGATTTTTGAAAAGACACAATTCACCCCCCCCCCTTTTTGTATATTTGGTGTAATCTGATCCAACATGTCATACACATGAATGATGATTTAATATCTCATTTGATGGACATAAATATTGATATTGGTTATTTAATTAAAATCACAACCTTTTAGTATATTTAATAGACTATATTCAATATTCTATCATATTTGGAAATTATTAATTAATTTGGAAGAATAAATAAAACCAAAAACTCATATTGAATAATTTTATCTCTTCTTCAGAGAGCCTCCATAAGAATACACCTAAATACTTTATAGGATATCTTACTAACAAAAGAAATGAATCTAGTGTGATTATGAGTATGTAATTGAATTATTTATTTAGCCCATGGATGAAATAATTATTTTTTTAGGTGTGAAGAGGGTATGAGGGTGGGTGTCATTTTATAAATGAGGTGAGTGGTACCCATGTAATTTTATAAAGCAAAACATTTTCCAAACTTTTTTCATAAGCCATACGTCTCAAAAATGGTTCCATATAAAACATTATAGGTTTTAAGATTGAAATATGGCCATAAAATATTAGTTATACAAGTTTTTATGACATTTTATAGCTTAAATTTTAGTTTATCTCTTGATAAACCCTTTTTACCCATAACCACAGTAATTAAATTTTAATTTTTTATTCATTATTGCTCAAAATTAAGTTAACCTCATTATATAATATAAAATAATTTCATTCCAACTATGTAATTCATTTTTAATAATTGGGTGGAAAAATTTCATTTATTATTAATCATGCAGATGAGATGAAAAATAATATATTCAAAGAGAAAAGTTTCAAAAGCATAAAATGTTTTTATATTTAAATCCAACATGAAATTAATTACTGTAAAGACCCCGACCCTAGTATCACAAATCTGATGCCTTACAATATAAAATTGGTAATAAGAAAATGTGACATACCCCAATGGATTGAATAGTTATGTATATTTGGAAAACCAGACACATACATGATTTTTACATTATAATGTGAAAGAAAAACCAACCCCAAAACTCCATTGGAAACACCCATAGACTCTTAGATTATCTTTGTAAGTCATTCATTATATACATCATCGTATCCTAGAGAAATTTTAAACATATAAATGGGGTGATATAAATTGATTAGTAAGTGTAATAAATACACTGAAATATATCACAATCATAAACAATAAATAAAGGTGACTAACTAAAAATACACATGCCATTAAATGATAATTTTTAGAATAATATGGAAGAAATAAAAGCTGAATAAATAATACCATATAAATAATCACATGAGAATGAAACCTAACCATTAATATTTTATTACTTGAATATTAACTTGGATCATAAATTATTAATATTATAATGAGGGAATCGATAAGGCAAGACATCAAAATCATTCTATCAAGGATTAGGAGAAGACACCATTCATAAATGGGTTTAAAAATTGTCTATTTTTTCCCATGAGAATACCAATGAAACGAGGGGAAACATAGGGGCCCACCCATAACATACTAATTCCAATGAATTTATCATATGAAATTAGTAGAACAAAGTAAATATATTCATTCAAATTGAAACTAGCATATGAAATATTAATATCTTTCCCTAGATAATAAACATAATCATAAACTATACAGAGTAATATGGTGAATAGTATGATGAATGTATATCCAAAAAATAAATCATAAAACATTTCAATAAAATATTGTATACATTAAAATAAGAGATCAAACCCAATAAATATTAGTATTAGACATATTTTTTGTATAGAAAGAAATGTTCTAATAAAATCATTGGGTAATACTTGAGAGAAATACCATTTTTTACTTAAAATGAAGAGTTTTTTAAAAACTCATATGTATTTTCATGAAAATAGATTGTAAAAATATATGTATATTAGAAAATAATTTGTATGAAAAAAATCATTTTTCATATAATTTATGTCCACCTAAATTGAAAACATGTAAAATTGTTTTTATGAAACTTTAGAAACAAACCACTTTATTGTTGTTTATGGGAAAATATAAAATATTCCTCAATGTCGAAAAGAGAGATAATTATTTTTATAAAACAAGAAATGAAATAATATAGTTTTTAAAAATAAAATCTCTGATTTTATAAATATATTTGTGGATTGAAATTGAATATGTGTGTACTTTAATATAGGTAATAATTTTGGAGGTTATCTTAAATCAGGCTTGCTTATGAGGAGTAATTGAAAAGGGGACCTTATAAAACATGTATTTCCCAATAAAATAAAGAAGAATTAGTATAAGTGGATATGTTTAAAACACAAAATTAGAACATAGGTGGATTATATTGTTAGGATAATTTTGAATTAAATTGGGGTAAATGGAGAGAAATTGTAACCCAAAGGGAAAATGGACGTTCGGGGAGAAACCCTTTCCACTTTTCAAAAAGATAAACCATATTCCCCATAAAAATAATGATCATAAAATAAAACATTGGACACAATGAAGATAAATATATTAATGATATTAAAAATTATCGGGAAGTATACATACACCACAAAGTATAAATCATGGTGAATAAGGCATAACTCACAAGAATAAAGGTGAGATGAGAAAAACCCTTACCTTTTGTGAGAATGTGTTATGAACTAGTAGTTAATGTCTCATATAATGAAATTAGTTTAATTAATAATTTTATTAAAAACATATTAAACTTTTTTTTATTTATTATATTTTATTATCTTATTTATAGCCTTTTCTACATGTTATACGATTTAATTTCTTCATTTCGGAGAGTTCATTTCCTTATTTGGCATGATTGATTTACATGTATACATTCATTAGATAAACCATTTAACAGGAACTATTTAGATTATTTGGAAGTTTTTTTTATCATCACAAAATGGTTTTTTATTAATTAATATTTTTTTTATATACATTTTATCGAATAATAAATAAGATATAATACAATTATAATAATATTATTAACAATAAAAATGGTTGTAAATTGACACATCACATTTGGATGGCAGTAAATTGACACATCACATTCAGTATTTTCATTTTTAGAATAAAAGGGAGATGGAAATGTGATTGATGATGAATATACCATTAACATAATGAAATTATAGTATATATAAGATACTGAATTTATGATGCATTTTTGTGTAGTGTAGGTAAATAAAGGATAAGAAAATAAATAAGTAAAATTAAATGAACTAAATGGGTTTTATCTCTTGAATTTCTTTTCGTGAGAACCTCTTTAAGGAAAATTAAAATGGACTTTTGAGTGAAAACATAAATTACAGAATGTCAGGGAGAGGATTTGGAGATTGATTGAGATGAAATTGGACAGGATTCATGGCTTCAGAGGTGTGAGGATAAGTGGTGGTGAGAGGTGGTATTTATAGGTTAAGAGTGGGGTGTTTTTGAATATTTTATTCATTAGTTTATTATTTTGGATCAAGACTAACAATTGTATTCATTTTTTGACTAAATACTATAACTAGATAATATGATCTATAACTAATGAGTGATTACCTCATTCCTACATCATCAATGACTCAATAATTCATTTATTTACTTATAATGTAAAATATCATAATTGCCATATTTTTCTATTCACAATAATTCAACTACGGTAGAAAAATCCCAAAAATTCACCCTAACCATTTTTAAATGTTTTTAACTCAAAAATAAACTCCATTTTATTTAAATAATTTTCTTTACTATATAAATTTAATTTATCAATAAAACCAACATTTACTCGAAAAATACCAATTATAGTTTTATAAACGATTTTATGGTACTATAATAAATTAATTAATCTCTAATAAAATTATATTATTATTATAAGACAAAAAATATTAATATATGAATATATTTTATGAATATAAATACTCTTTTAATTCACTATATAAATTATAAAATTGTAATTCAACATTTTATTTTCATAAAAATACCAAAACATAATTTATTTTTTTTAAACAATTATTTACTTATTACATGATATAAATATATGATAGTTTAATTTATAAGATTACAGAATTTTATTTATACTTTAATATGTGAATTTACTATTCTATTGGTCACATTAATATTCCTAATGTTCACACTGTAATTACAACAGTCATATTAAATAGTATATTAGGTTTTCAAACTTGGTGTTGTGTGAAGAATAATCTTTAGAAGATGTTAAATAATAAATGATACATAACATAAAATATTGGGGGGGTTACATTAATCCCTACTTAAAAAATCTTCATCCTAAAAATATCTTGAATTTCACCTTGTAAAAATATATATGTAGTCTTTCATCAAAAATTCCATTGGTTTCCATGTCTCTCTTCAACTTTATAAGTTTTCTAGATTACCTTTACCAGTCGAGTCATCTGATTCCATAACACCAATTCTTTAATGTCCAGAATCTAGATATGTTTGTCACAGTAAAATAAATCATGTTCCAATTATATTCCATTATAAGTGAAAACATGTGTTAGGTATGGCTTGTACTTCCATAAGAAAGAGATTTGTAACACATTTTATACCTTAGAAAAGATAGGTTTCCTCACCAAATTATAATCCATAGATCCAATTAAATCTAAGAATTCAAAATGTCCAAGCTACATAGGGCTCAGTTTACCTTTATTTACAAATCATATAACACCCCTACATCGAGATACCTTCAGAATGCATGATCACCTAAATGAAACTCCAAATCTATCCTACAATTATCAGTATAGAAATTTTTTATAATTTGAGATGTTTTGATATAGATTTTAATATAAATTAACTTTTTTGTTTCCTTTAACATGTTATGGACCTACAAGATTCCTCTCACCCACTTCATCCTAACAAGATAAAGTATAAAATCTCATGCCATATAATAATCTATATGGTTCCATTGGAATACATGAATAGAAATAATTATTGTATGAAAACATAAAAAAGGTATTTACAAATCCCAAAAACCATTAAATTCACATCATCATTATTTACATGTGTTCCTGTTGCGAGGACGGTCAAGTTTACATTTACAAAGACCCAAGATATAGCACAGTGGAAAGCCTTGGGGTTGCTCTTAAAGAATGAGTGTTTAATGCACAGGTGGTCGTTCGGAAAATCTTTTTGTGTTTTTTTTTATATTTTAAAAATATTAAAACAATAAAACACAATTCCTAATAATATTCTAATTAGTTCTAAAACCATATCAAAGAGTGACTGAATAGAAGTATAGAAAACAAGAAAAATACAAAATAAAAATACAAAGAAAAAGAAATGAAAATAGACACAACACACGGAACATAAAGACACAAAACAACGAAAATGACATTATGACACAAAATAAAATAGTTAGTGAGGACAAGGCCAAGACCCAGATTAATCCACCCTCTACACTCCATCTTATATTTACTTAAAATTAAACCAACAACTCTCATCTGTGCTCAGTTCATGACCAATGACTCACATCGTACACTAATCTTTCCTAGAAATTAGACACATGTACAATGAAAATTCTTCAGCGCTCGAGCATATCTTTAAAATGCAAGTGATTCACTCAATAGAATCATCCCTACCATAGATTTTCACAAGGATAAATTGACATACTATGATCGTCAAATTGCACAAAAAATCTTGATTCTATGTTCAAGAAATCACGACTGGAAGGGGATAAGAAGTTAGAAGAGAGAGTATCAACCCAATTCAGTGCAAGGATGTGCTCGTGTGCACCCCAATTTACTTTCACAGTTTACTAAGGCTAAGAATAAAATAGTGATTTCATTGATGCTCAAATCTCCATATTGCATCGGGTTTCTTATCCTGGATCTAGCCCCACATGTTAGATCTCAATTTCTGGAAATTTGATATCACAACACGAGATGAGAATGAATGTACGACATGAAATATCAAACATAACAAACATCACAATTCAATTAACTAAACATGCAACAATACTAGATTACTTAAAGACTCAACATAAAACACCAAAAATAGAGCATGGTGAAGAGGTGGAGAATGGAGGATTAGGGTCATGTCCTCAAGTCAAAGATGGCCTCGGTCCGTGAGATGTGGATGGAGTGGGGTTGAGTGCCCCTCCTCCTTCTTGGAATGATTCCCCACAGGCCTCCCCCCCAGGTGCGAGAGGAGTCGGGGGTTCACTTATTCGAAAAGAAAAATAGAAAATAGTCATGACATTTCCAAACAGGCAGCATGTTCCCACTTGGCATGTTTTTGAGTGCGTTTTTCACCGGCTCTCAAGTTAACAACTCAAGAGTATAGCCAACCTCTTGCAATGACCCTTGTAAATCTTTTCACACTTTTCTCGTGCAATTCCCATGAAATTCTTGGAACATGACTTCTACTCAACTCCCCATGTCCATAACAACAACAAAAATTCACACGTCAAAATTAGAAAAAATGAAACTATTATAATTTAATAAAAATGCATATTCAAATTCATTGATATATGTATATTTATATATTTATATATATGTATTATAACTATTCCATTAATTTAATAATAATTACTAATATAAAATATAAATACTTAATATTATATATATATATAAGTATTTTTTTTATTATTATATATATTATTATCATTATATGTGTTTTATATTAGGTAGATTAACTATACTAAGTATGATATTATATATTATATAACATGTGTTATATGATATAATATAATATATGAAATAAAAAAAAGAAGGAAGTGGATTTGGGTGAGGGTGAAATCGTGTGGAGGAGAGGGTTGCGGCAACAGCTGGAAATAGAGGAAGCAGTTTGAGATGCAGGGGCGGAAGACAATAGATGGTGAGCAAGGTCGTGACGAGTTTCAGCGCGCCACGGCAGAGAGTGAGATTCGAGGGATCCACGCAGCGGCCAGGATGAGGTGGTTAGATATGGCATGGAGGAGGGCGTGATGGGTGTGTGGGTTTTTGGTGGATTTTTTTTTTACAATTTTTTAAAAAAAAATCCAGAAAACGTTTAGGGCAAAAATATTTTTAAAAATGCACCTCAAAGGCGGCATCCCGGATGCCGGCTTTGCATTTCGGGGGCAAGGCGGCATCTGCGATGCCGCCTTTCCGCTGTGGGTGAAAGGCAGCATCCGTGATGCCACCTTTCTCCTAAAAAAATCTTTTTTTTTGAAAATTTTTATTTTTATTTTTGTTTTTGTTTTGTTTTGTTTATATATATATATATATATATAAATAAACAAAACAAAAAATTTCAGCATAATTTCTTTGCTATTAAAGATCCAGTGCTACAGCCATTACAAAAATCTGGATTCTGACAGAAGCTCTCACCCAGGCCTCCCGTTTATAAGAGAGCTTACCCTGGAAATCATTCTGCATTTCCGATGTGGGATTCTGGTTCTCCATTTCCTACACAGAACATTGTTCATTTCCGATGTGGGATTCTGTTTCAAGTACGTGACTTTGAAAGACTGTAAAATATAAACTATAAGGCCAATATAAATGAAACTTAAAACATGGATTAAACATATAAAAAATAGTTGAAAACAAAAAAAATCATAAAAAATGATGATAAAAAATAATTTATAAGCTTTCAAAACCACTTACTTGAAACATAAGAAGTTTCAAGTACCTGATTTTGAAAGCTTATAAAATATAAATTATAAGACCAATATAAATGAAACTTAATACATGAATTAAACATAAAACAAATATTTGAAAATAAACAGAATTTCGTAAAAAATATTGATGAAATATAATTCATAAGCTTTCAAAACGACCAACATGAAACTTAAAATGTTTCAAGCACGTGACTTTGAAAGCCTATAAAATATAAACTATAAGACCGATATAAATGAAACATAAAACACGGATTAAACATATAACAAATAGTCGAAAATAAAAAGAATTTCGTAAAAAATGTTCATGAAAAATAATTTATAAGCATTCAAAACCACCTACTTGAAACTAAAAATGATTAAAGTATGCGGTTTTGAAAGACTAAAATATAAACTATAAGACTGATATAATTTAAAGTCAAAACATGGATTAAACATATAATAATTTATTTAATTATTAAATTAATATTATTAATAATTAATTATATAATAATTAATTAATTAATTAAAAATTAATAATAATTAACTTATTAATTAGTAATATAATTATTCAGTATATAATAGTTAATTAGTAAATTAGTAATATAATTATAAATTATATTTATTCATTATAATTAATAATTACTAATTATTCAAAATTATTATATAATAATTAATTAGTTAATTGGTTATATAATTTTTAATTATATAATAGTTAATTAGTTAATTAGTAATATAATTATAAATTAAAATTATTTATTATAATTATTAATTATAATTAATAGTTATAATTACTAATTATAATTATTCATTATAATTACTAATTATAATTATTAATTATTAATAATTAAATATTAATTTGTTAATTAATAATATAATTATTAATTATAAAACTATTAATTGTATAATAATTAGTTAGTTAATTAGTAATTATTAATTATAATTATTCATTAGTAATTATTAAAAATTATTATATAAAAAATACGTAGTTAATTAGTAATATAATTATTCATTATAATTATTCATTATAACTATTAATTATTATTTATTATTTATTATTTATTATTTATATAATACTTAATTTTTAATATAATGATTAATTATATAATTATTAACTATATAATAAATAATTATTTAATTATTAATATCATTATTAATTATATAATAATTAATTATTTAATTATAAATATGATAATTAATTATAATAAGTAATTATAATTATTAATTAGTAATTATTAAAAAATAATTATGTAATATTAATTAGTTAATTAGTAATATTATTATTAATTATATATTAATTAATTAGTAAATTTGTAATATGATTTTTAATTATAATTATTCATTATAATTATTAATTAGTAATTAATAATAATTAATTATATAAAAAATAGTTAGTTAATTTGTAATATTATTATTAATTATATAATAATAAATTACTAAAATAGTAATATAATTTTTAATTACATGTATTCATTATAATTATTAATTATTAATTAGTAATTAGTAATTAGTAATTAGTAATTATTAATTATTAATTAGTTAATTAGTAATATAAATATTAATTATAATTAGTCATTATAATTATTAATTATTAATTATTAATAATTAATTATATAATAGTTAGTTAGTTCATTAGTTATATAATTATTAATTATATAACAATTAATTAGTAAATTAGTAATATAATTTTTAATTACATTTTGTCATTATATTTTTTAATTATTAATTAGTAATTAGTAATTATAATTTTTAATTATTAATTAGTAATATAAATATTAATTATAAATATTAATTATAAATATTAATTATTAATTATTAATTATTACTTATACAGTAATTATTTAGTTAATTATTAATATAACTATTAATTATATAATAATTAATTAGTTAATTAGTAATATAATTATTAATTATATAATAGTTAATTCGTTAATTAGTAATATTATTATTAAATATAATTATTATAATTTTTAGTTAGTAATTATTAATAATTAAATATGTCATAATTAATTAGTTAATTAGTAATATTATCATTAATTATATAATAATTAATTAGTAATATAATTATTACATATATAATAAATATTTAGTTAATTAGAAATACAATTAATAATTATAACTAATTAATTAGTAATTAGTAATTATTAATTATTAATTAGTTAATTAGTAATATAAATATTTATTATAATTATTCATTATAATTAGTAATTAGTAATTAATAATTATTAATAATTAATTAGTAATTATTAATTAGTTAATTAGTAATATAAATATTAATTAGTTAATTAGTAATATAAATATTAACTATAACTATTCATTAAATTATTAATTATTAATTATTACTCATTAATTATTACTTATATAATAATTAATTAGTTAATTATTAATATAACTATTAATTATATAATAATTAATTATTTAATTAGTAATATAATTATAATCTTTCAAAGTCATGTACTTGAAACATTTTTAATTTTCAAGTAGGCGGTTTTGAAAACTTGTAAATTATTTTTCATTGATATTTTTTTGGAAATTCCTTTTGTTTTCAACTATTTTTTATATGTTTAATCAATTTTTAACGTTTCATTTATATTGGTCTTCTATTTTATGTTTTATGGTCTTTCCAATTCACACACTTGAAAATTTTTAAGTTTCAAGTAGGTGGTTTTGAAAGCTTATAAATTACGTTTCATCAACATTTTTTTAGAAATTTTTTTTGTTTTCAACTATTTATTATATGTTTAATCAATGTTTAAAGTTTCAATTATATTCGTTTTAGAGTTTATATTTTACAGTCTTTCAAATTCACGTACTTGAAACATTTTTAAGTTTCAAGTAGGCGGTTTTGAAAGGTTATAAATTATTTTTCATCGACATTTTTGAGGAAATTATTTTTTTTCAACTATTTATTATATGTTAAATCAATGTTTAAAATTTCATTTATATTGGCCTTATAGTTTATATTTTATTGTATTTGAAAGTCACGTACTTGAAACAGAATCCCACATCGGAAATGCAGAATGTACTGTGCAGGAAAGGTAGAACCTGAATCCCACATCGAAAATGCAGAATGATTTTCATGGCAAGCTCTCTTATAAAAGGGAGGCATGGGTAAGAGTTTCTGTCAGAATCTAGACTGTTGTAATAGCTGTAGCGCTGGATCTTTAATAGTAGAGAAATTCTGCTGAAATTTTTTGTTTTGTTTATATATATATATATATATATATATATATATATATATATATATATATATATAAACAAAACAAAACAAAACAAAAATAAAAATAAAAAATTTCAAAAAAAAGATTTTTTTAGGGGAAAGGCGGCATCGCGGATGCCGCCTTGCCCCCAAAATGCAAAGGTGGCATCCGGTATGCCACCTTCGAAGTGCATTTTCAAAAATATTTTTTCCCTAAGTGTTTTCTGGAAAAAAAAATTTAAACGTAAAAAAAAATCCATTTGTGGCGGTTTAGGGTAAGGCTGAGGGAGTTCGGAGGAAGGGGTGGCTTAAGGAATTGGGTGGCACTGGAAACACAAAACAAGGAAGATCGAGCCGAACAGATCTGGACCGGTGATGTCCTCAGTGGTTGAACAGGGATGGTTCGACCTCTTCCTAGTTCGAATCTAGTTAGGTTTGGGTGAATTAGGATTCAATTAGATCATCCGGTCTTAGTTCTGGTTGTTCTTGTTCAATTTGAATTTTAATGTTATGAATCTTCTTCTGGTGGGGTTTGAATGGTTTCTTTGGGCCTTCAATTTGGTTTGTGGCTGCTGAGGAAGATGGTGAGATGTAGGAAGTGCGAGGAAGGATGGAGAATGGCGGAGACGGAGCGGTGTTACCGTTTGTTGGTGAAACTGTGGCATGGGGTGTGGTATGAAGGTGGGGTGACGTAGGGGTGGCACCATGAGTGACCCTCACGGTTACTGAGACCGCAAGGGGTTAAGGCGGTGGAAGATCAAGTCAGGCACAGTGAGGCTGGGTGATGCTCACAGTGTCCACACATAGTAACATTGTGCGGGAGAAGAAAAATGAAACAGTGCCAACGATTGGGGGAAACAGAGGCACAGTTAGGTGGCAATGGAATTCTTTCCAACAAGACAAACTACAATAAATTAAATTAAATAAATCCATAATTTAATAAAATAAAAAAACAGATGGATAAATAAATAAATAAAATTAATCAATAAAAATAAAACAAGGTAAAAAAATCAAATAAATCAAGTGGTATTCAAAATAGAGTTTATTTGGAAAAAAACTTATAAAAAATTATGTTTAAACAACATAAAATAGTTAAGTCCATTTTTTAAAATTAATCAACCAGTAAATTAACCAATTAATAAATTAAAGAACTCATTAAATTAAATAATAAAATTATTATTTGAATAAAATTAAAATGTTAAAACTAATTAAATTATTAAAATAATTAAAAACTAACATGAGTTATTTATTTACAAATTACCAATAAATAATTGATTAAATTTAAGACATGATAAAATAATATTATTGAAAATAAAAAGAATGAAAATAATAAAGAATAAAAATGAAAGTTAAAATAAAAGGGATTATTTCATTTGAATGTTATTTAGAATAACCAAATAATACACAAAAATATATGATTTATATAAAAAATAATTATTTTACAAATTAATGTTCAAAAAACACAACAACAAAAATATTTAACAAAATACATCATGTTGGTATTAAAATTCCAATGAAAATTCAAAAAAGGTGTGGAAGAGAATGTGAAAACACTTCCACATAAAACTCCCTCATAAATAAAACTTTGTTTGTCCTCAAACAAATACATTCTTTATACATTAGAATAGATAGACGATTTCTGAGTTTCAGTTCAAACAGTGCATGATTAAACATTAATACCCAGAGGAGAATGACCAAATAGTGGGCCGGGCTTTTAAAAGGTATTAAAAAATGATGATGTCTTTCTAGCTTCAAAAAATCATTGGAAGTCAAAATAATCACAAATTTATACATTGTCAAGTATGTTATTCCTCCTATATGTACTCATTAGCTATACAATTTCAATTTCCAATTTATGTTCTGATTCAAGGAGTGATGACAGGTTACACATGTGGAACTATAAACATAACAAAATGCACCTTCCATTCTCACCTTCCCCTAGGTTTCAAAAATTAATTTCCATTAATTTAATCACTTTATTGATTCAACTCAAATGAATTTTAACCAAGTTAATTTCTCCCTTCTTCATCTAGGTTAAAAATTCCCCTCACATTAATGAGTTCATTTTTGATAAGGTCGCATTATTTCCATTTTTCCCAGTCATATTCTATGTCCAGAGCACTGTGCATAACACTTATTAAAATTGGAATTGGATTTATTTATTCACATAAAAACACATTGTGCACCTTTCCTTAGATACTCGTTGTGGGATCCCATTTTCCCATTTTATCTAGCTTCAAATGACTTAACTAATAATCAACCAAGTTTATTTCCTAAAGTGCGTTAATATTATATTTTTTAAAAAGTGTGAGTCCCCTGTGTTCTAGTGAGAACTTCAAGTTACCCTATGTCAGGATATTTATTCCACAAAATCTATTCTGTCTCACTACCATCCACAATTCCTAAACACAAAGACCCATAAAACTATGAACAATTCCACTCAGAAATCACTCATGTTTAATAGTTTCTAACTAAGTGACACTCTCAACAACCAGCAAACAGTTATCCACTAAACACGATATAATTGAAATACCACTGAACCTCTAATACCCCACAAGTGATGAATGAAATTGAAATTTTTTTAAGGGATTTTGAAAAAAAATTGAATTTTTTTTACCATTTTTTAAAACAATCTTCAGGTTCAAGAAGGGGGAATTTTAAATGACACTATAATTACCCATCTCCCCCACACATAAAACCCAAAATTGTCCCAAATGTTGAATTCTATGGTGGGAGACAATATAGTTCACGATTGATGGATAGTTCAGCTTAAAAATGATATGTAAGTGTACCAATGAGGTTCAAAAAATTTCTTTACACATTAAAAAGAAAATGAAAATAAAAACACAAACAATCAAAAACAGAAGAACACAAACCCACCAACCATCAACAAAAAAAAGTGTATTTCCTTTTAAAGAGTTAATATGTTATATTTTTAAGAGCATACAAAAGATTACTCAATATACTTCAAATAGTAGCATGATTAGCAGTGACGTGCAGTAGTAGCTCAGTAAGAATAAAAACAGTGGATGTAGAAAGTTTCAAAATGCAGCTCAAAATACAATTTCAACTGAGTAGATACTATCAAGCTAACACCCAAGCAAGAAACACAGTTCACAATTTTAAAAAATCAGTAGGAACTCCCCCACACTTAATTCACCATAGTACGCAAAATGAATAACTTAATATGAAATAATTATAATAAGCACTCCCCTGAATGAGAAGCTTCTCATATTTACAAATGTCTCCCTTTTATTTCCATGAGAATGAACTCTCGATGCTCCAGTTTGGCACCTACATGATGAAACTATTTAACATTAGACATCATGATTTAAAGATCAAAATGGATATGAAACCACAGAGTAGGAGTTTGAGAGTGTTATCCATGATCTTCATTGTACTATTCTTATGGGACACGAATGATAACCACATGGAATCTACAGAATATTTTTTATCCAATGAAAACAACACTCACATTTAAAACAATATGAAAAACGAAGCTAATATAGAAATGAAAAGGGATTAGCCTAGGATAACCCCCCCCAGGGGTGCTGTAGTTTGACTATCCAGAGATGGACAGTTCTTGGATCATCCCCCGTTTGATGGGGGGTTGAGCTTCTTTCTTAAGAACCACTAGATTTGATTCCTTCAAACATCATTGATTTTCCATCTTTGGAGTACCCCATGTGCATCTTCCACCAAATTCCCCTCCAAGGTAGTGAAGTACATCATGTTGAATGGTGGAGGGGATAACAGGATATCGGGGTACTTCCCTACTTCTTCTGCTTGAGGTTGAGTGTGCACAAGATGTAATGTTGGAAAACATTGATGTGACATGTCTTCTGGTTCAATCAAATAAAGCATTTCCTCTTGAAAAGCAATTAATGTGTCATCATTCACTTCTGTTCTAGTGAACATCTCCATTAATTCCTCATCAAAAATAACTCCCAAACTGGAAGTGTCATCCAGAATTGGAAGATCCATTAAATCATTAGCAAAAGAAACCAAAACATCCTCTCTCTCCAAGAAATCAAAAAAGTGAGATGCATCTTAAATACCTGCATAGGGGGAAACACAATTAATGTAAACTTCTATGTAATCCAAGTTGAATCAAAATACAGCTTCTTCCAGAAATTTTCAACTCCCTTTATCAGTGTTGTTTGTTCCTCCTCGGGAGGGAATAATGATCTTGGGAGAGGGTCTAGGGCAAGAGAGAGGTATTCAAGATCCTCCAACCACTCTTCAAAACACACCACCTCACATTCTGAAAATTCTAAGGAAATTAATAGTATATCATGTTCTGGATCTACATGTTGAAACATTGAAAAATCATTAAAACAGTTATTGAATGAAAAATCATTAGTATGGAAATCAGGGAAAAATGATCATCAATGAAATACCCAGTATCATGAATCTGTGCAAGTTCCATCTCCTCCCAGCCCTTGAAAACATCATCAGAAATTGGTTCTGGAATTTCCAGCCTTGAATCCAAGGGAAAATCCATATCAATGATGGGAAACTCCATCTTTTTTCATTCTTCTTTTTCATTTTTGTTGCCTTCTCAATTGATTTCAAGAATATTGGGATTCAGTGGGTTGTGGTGGTACTGTACTATCTTTCTGGTATCCTCTGACCTTATCAATGGATTGTTGCATCAACTACATGATCACATGAGAATAAGTTATCTCATCATCTGAAAGGTATCGATGTTGTCTTTCTTGTATCCAACGTTGAAATTTAGTAACATCCTCCTCAAGCTTTTGAACCAAGTCAAACAGTGAAATTGTATCAAATTCGTTTGAGTTCATCACTATTGTGTGTTTATGGTTTTTTATGATTTTTTAAATGTTTTTTTTTGTTTTTAAAATAATAAAAAAGGAAAAACCACTCAAAAATGTGTTTCTTCCTCGGAAACGATGCCAAAATTTGGCATGTGTCCTTGTCGTGCAGACGATCAAGTTTATATTTATAAATCCCTAAGATATAGCACAATGACTAACCTCGGGGTCGCTCTCAAGGAAGTAGTGTTGAATGCACGAGTGGTCATTCCGAAAATATTTTTGTGTTTTTTTTTACATTTTGAAAACAATAATATAATAAAACAAAATTCCTAATAAAACTCTAATTAGGGAATAAAAACACAGTGGAGATTCACTAAAAGGAAGTAGAGAAAACAAGAAAAATATAGAACAAAAATAGAAAGAACAAGAAAAGAAAACATACACAACACAAGGAACATAAATACACAGAACAATTAAAATGACACTAAGACACAGAATAAAATAGTAAGTGAGAACAAGGACAAGACCCAGATTAATCCACTATCTAATCCCCCTTAAAAATCTACTTTAAATTAAACCAACTCTCAACTTCGCTCAGTGCATGACCGATGACTCGGATCATACACCAATTTCTCCTAGAAATTCGACACACGAACACCGAAATTTCTTCAGCGCTCAAGAATATCTCTAAACTGTAAGGGATTCACTCAATAGATTCATCGTAACAAGAGATTTACACTAGGAAAAATGATCCTACATAGATCATCAAATTTCATGACTAATCTTGATTCTTAGTTTGAGAAATCACGATAGGAATGGTAGAAGAAGTGAGACGATAGAGTAGAAACCCGATTCAGGGTAAGGATGTGCTGAAGTGCACCCCAATTCACTTTCAAGGTTTACTAAGGAGAAGAATAAATAATTGATCCCATTGATGCTCAGATCTCCTGATTGCATTGGGTTTCTTATCCTAGATCTAGCCCCACAGGTTAGATCTCTATTTCTAGAAATTTGATATCACAACACGAGATGTGAAAGAATGTACGACATGAACAATCATACATAAAAAACATAACAATTCAATTAACTAAACATGAAACACTACGAGAGTATTTAAAAACTCAAATTAAAACAACAAAACTAGAGCATGGAGAAGAGGTAGAGAATCGAGGATCAGGGTTTCATTTCCCAGTCGAAGAGGTTCCCCAGTCCGTGAGATGTGGATGGAGTGTGGTTGAGTGCCCCTACTCCTTTGGCCTCCTTACCCCCTGGGTGAGATAGGAGTCAGGGGATCACCTATTCAAAATGAAAAAAAAAACAGTCATGGCATTTCATAAGAGGAAGCAGGTTCCCACATGGCATGTTTTTGAGTGTGTTCGTCACCAGCTCTTGAGTGAACAACTCGTGAGTATATCCAACCTCTTGCAACGACCCTTGTAAATCATTTCACACTTTTTTCGTGTAGTGCCCACAAACATCTTGGCACACAACTTCTACTCCAAATCCCCTGTCCAGAGAAACAATAAAAATAAACACGTCAGAATCAGAAAAAAATGCAACTATTATAATTGAATACAAATGCATATTCAGATTCACTGTTATAGGTATATATATATATATATATTAAAAATATTCCATTAATTTAATAATAATTACTAATATAAAATATAAATACTTAATATTATATATATATATATATAGATATAAATATAAGTATTTTTATTATTATATATATATTATTATCATTATATAGGTATTATATTAGGTATATTAACTATACTAAGTATGATATTATATATTATATAATATGTGTTATATGTTATAATATAATATATTAAATAAAAAAAATTAAAAGAAGGAAGTGGATTTGGGTGATGGTGAAATCGCGTGGAGGAGAGGGTTGCGGCAACGACTGGAAATAGACTCAGAGGTTCGAGATGCAAGGGCGGACAATGGTGGATGGTGATCAAGGTCGTTGTGTGTTTCAGCGCGCTGCGGTAGAGAGTGAGATTCGAGGGGTTCCATGTGGTAAGGTCGAGGGAGTGTGGAGGAAGGAAGCGGCTTAGGGAATGGGGTGGCGCCGGCGACAAAAAGCAAGGAAGCTTGAGTCGAACAGATCTAGACTGGCGAGGCCGTCAGCAGTTGAACAGGGATGGTTCGGTCTCTTCCTAGTTCGGATCTGGTTAGGTTTGGGTGAATTAGGTTTCAATTAGATCATCTGGTCTTAGTTGTGGTTGTTCTTGTTCAATTTGAATTTTAATATTGTGAATCTTCTTCGGGTGGGGTTTGATTGGTTTTGTTGTGCCTTCAATTTGGGTTGTGTATGCTGCGGATGATGGAGAGATGTGGGCAGTGTGAAGAAGGATGGAGAAAAGTAGATAGGGAGTGGTTCCATCTGGTTAGGTTTGGATAATTAAGGCCACTTGCTTAAACTAACTAACTAGTTAATTAACCAATTAATAAATTAATGAACTCATTAAATTAAATAAAAAATTTATTTATGAATAAAATTAAAAAGTTAAAACTAATTAAATTATTAAAATAATTAAAAACATACATGAGTTATTTATTTACAAATTACCAATAAAGAATTGATTAAATTTATGATAGGATGAAATAATTTTACTGAAAATAAAAGAAATGAAAATAATAAAGAATGAAAAATGGAAGTTAAAATAATAGAGATTATTTCATTTGAATGTTATTCAGAATAACAAAATAATACACCAAAATATATGATTTACATAAAAAATGATTTTTTTTCAAATTAATGTACAAAAAACACATCAAAAAAATTATTTAACAAAATACAACATTTTGGTATTAAAAATCCAATGAAAATACAAAAAAAAAGATGTGGAAAAGAATGTGAAAACACTTCCACATCAATTATCTCAACACGTATTGTAATGTTTTTATTATCCTTTCTTACTACTCGTTACTCAGAGGGTGATTAGTAGTGATCAAACAAATCTCAAAATCAAGATCCTTCGTAATAAATTTAAAAAAATGTCGAAGTAAATTATGGATCACAATCAGACATAATATAAATAGGTGCCCCATTATGTCATAAAAAATCATTAATATAAAGTCATGTAAGGATCTCAAGTGTAAAATCCTCCATTGTAGCAAGGAAATGCGAAGATTTGGTATATCAATCAACAATTAACCTCGTTGCATTATTCTTTGATAGAGTCATTGCTAATCTAGTGAAAAAAATCACTAGTAATGTCATCCCATTTTCATATAGGAATAGGCATAGGTTTCATGACTCTTTTAGGAGGTTTTATTTCAGCCTTCACCTATTAATATATTAAACATCTTGTTACATAATCTAAAATTTACCTCTTAATATTATCCCCCCAGAACTCTTCCTTAAAATATGTATACATATTATTCCTACTAAGGTGTATAGAGAAATTAAATATATTAGAATCATCCAATAATTCTCTTTTTATCTCTGGTATGGAGGGAACACAAAGCCTATTCCGAAATATCAAAATTCTATTTTAATATACGATGCCTACCAATTTCCCATAATTCATGGCTTTAATTTTCCTTTGAAAATTCGCATCATCCTAATGAGACCTTTTAATCCTTTCCAATAATGTTTTTAGGCAACCAATGTCCAAAGTATCAATGTTTCACCTTCCTTGATAACTTCCATATCTATATTTTCTAGATCCATGTACAAATAATCCTTATCAATACTCATTTTATTTATAACTCCATGATCCTTCCCGATCAATGCATCTGCTACATAATTTTCCTTCCCTAGGTGGTAGTTTGTTCAAAAACCATAATCATTTATTAGTTGAAGCCATATCCTTTTTCTCATATTGAGTTCATTCTATGAAAAGATATATTTCAACTCTTGTGATCTTTATATATCTTATATATTTCACTATAGACATAGTATATCCATATCATCCAAAAAATTATTACAGCTACTAACTCATGATGACGAGTTTGATAGTTTCATTCATGGTGTTTTAACTACCTTGTTTCATAGGAAATAACTCTATCCTTCGGAATAAGGACACATCCATGTATTATCTTAGATGCCTCACTATAAATCAAAAAATCCACTCTTTCCCAATTATAGATTCATGATCTTTTAATTCAATAATATTATCTTCAATTCATCAAAAAATTATTTACATTCCTCTGTCCAAAGAAACATGACCACTTTATGAGTATGCTTGGTTAACGGGTCAACTAATCTGGAAAAATTATAAAAAATTCACTTTTAGTATCCTACTAAAACAATGAATCTACATACCTCAGTTATGATCATCAGTTTAGTCCATTGCTAAAGTGCCTTTTTCTTTATATGATCAACTAAGATTTCGTCCTTAAGGGTAATATGGAAAAGAAAAGAAGTAATATGAACCTGAAACTCACACGTTCTAAACATCCCATATAACTCATTTCCTTTATGAGCCTTCAATAATATCCACATGTGGTTCTAAGGGTCCTCATAGATTTATGATTATATCAAGATATCATCAATAAATACCACAAAAAAATCATCAAAATATTCCATGAATACTCTGTTCATTATATCTATAAAAATAGAGGGTGTATTAGTTAGTCCAAAAGGCATTACTGTAGACATGTAACGTGAATACCTTGTTTGAAATAATTTATTCATAATATCTTCCCTATTTAAACACAATTAATTATATCCATAATGAAGAAGAATCTTCAAAAGGCATTGAGTTCCAAGAAGTTGTCAAATAAATCATCAATGAAAGGTAGTGGGTAATTGTTCATTATTATATTAGAATTAATCTATCTATATTCAATGAAAAGCTACATGGATTCATAATTCTTCTTAAAAAGAGAATAGAGGATCTCAAAGGAGAAACACTAGGGTAAATAAATCCCTTATGACACAATGACTCTATTTTTTTCATCAGCTGCACTAATTCCATAGTGGACATTCTATACTGTGTCTTTTATATTATCCTTGGGTTAGGGATAAAATGAATGGTAAACTCAACTTCACACTCGGGGGTGTCTATGTAATTTTGAAGGAAATACATCAATGTTTTCATGTACTATAGGTACATCCTCAATTGGATGATTTCATTCCCCATCCATAGAATATTTTTTCTATTCCTTCCCAAGACTTTTCTTCCATAGAGAAGCTGAAGTGGTTCTTGATATGAATAAAATGATGATGTTTCACTGAAAAATATAAAGGATTATACATAATCTTCATAAATCATTATTTATTATTTCCTATAATAATTTTTTTCCTCATATTTTGAAATCCAGTGCATAATAACGATTTTTCAATGTAGACCATATGTATGATGATATGGTTATGAACTAATACATGTTTATGTTTTGTAAAGGGGACCGACTGACACTTTTTTGCTGCAATGTGGCTACCCATAAGAGTTTTGATAGAAAAATCCTTTTTTAAATGAAAAGGAAAATTTATAGGTTTCGTGGAAAACATGGTAGATATAAAATTCTGTGATGATCCATAATAAAATAGATTATTTTATAAATTTAAAGATATGATTAGTTTACCTACCACCACATCATTATGGAATTCAACCTCATATGTTGTGATTGAATAAGAATAGCCTTTTTCACTTTTCATTTTTTAAGATAAGTTTCTTTGACGTTGTTTCTGACGCTTTCGTCGGGGCGCACGCTCGATGTGCTTCCGTCTGGCAGACGCGCAAGTCGCTTTTGTTGCCCCGCATTCCCACTTTCCAAAGGAGGGTGGCATCCGCTCCTTCTTCAAGGACGTTTTCTCCTTGATCAAAACGGGATGATGGGATGTCGGTTCTTCCTTCCGTGGATTCCTCCTCAGACCTCGTCACCTAGTCCGGGTCTCCCTCATAGATTTAATACATTGTTCGTGAAACCCTTCATGGCGCCATATCTTCATGGACATCAGTTAATTACACTGCTTCTATCAGGACATTCCAAAGGGTCCAGTCAAGGAAGCAACCTTCAATTAGAAGAGCAGTCACGTTGAGGCATCACTGGCGTTTCTTGACGCTGGGGGATTGGCATGTCTGTCTTCTGTCCCTTATTATAGGGCTTCTCGAGGGCGCGGAAGCCCGAGGAATCCCACGTCGAGTGCGGGGAATTATATGCCATAGGCATGTATCTGAGGTTTTCCTCAGCTTCATCTGTTTAACACAGGGTATGCCACAAGTTTAACATCCAACGGAGACGGATCAGACTGATCGGAACACTGATTAGAGTGGATTAGACTGATCAGAACCCCCTGGAGGGAACACCGATATTGGGGCCGACGTGTGGGTGGATTCCCGAATGCTATGGAGGGGGATGAGGTGGCACGATCTCACTGGGACGTGGTGTCCCAGGTAAGAATCATGATGAATGATGGATGGTTTTGGGATTGAGCCTCGAAGAGACTTCCTACGCTTCCCCATGGCAGGGAATCAAAGCCCACGTAGTTCGATGGGGCGATATGACACCTAAGGAGGCGACCCGTGAGAATGGATACATGGAGGGGACCCAGAAGAAGTAAAACCTCCAGGTTGGGGCATGAGATTCCCGAGACACATGGGCTCGAGGGAGAGATCAGGATGAGACACGAGTGATGGGCTTGTACCTCATGAAGGCTTTCTATGTATCCCCGTGGCAGGGAATCAAAGACCATGTATTTCAGATATACAGTTCAACATCATGCAGGATGGGGGTGATCCTGACATGGAGGAACGACCGAGTGGGGGGCTTGAACCTCGTGGAGTCTTCCTAGGTACCATGCCTTAGCACGGATCAAAGTCCACGTAGTTCGGGATAGGTTGGGGCTTACTCTCTGAGACAACCCAAGGTGTTGGTGAACCAACACGAAGGAGGTCGGAACGACTGGGTGTTGGGCTTGAACCTCGGGGACGCTTCCTATGTACCATGCCTTGACACAGACAAAAGCCCACGTAGTTCAGGATGTGTTGGGGCTTACGCTCTGAGACAGCCCAAGGTGTTGGTGAACCGACGCGAAGGAGGTCAGAATGACCAGGTGTTAGGCTTGAACCTCGGGGAGGCTTCCTACGTACCATGCCTTGACACAGATCAAAGTCTACATAGTTCGGGATGTGTTGGGGATTACGCTCTGAGATGACCCAAGGTGTCGGTGAACCGACGCGAAGGAGTTCGAAACGACCGGGTGTTGGGTTTGAACCTCAGGGAGGCTTCCTACGTACCATGCCTTGACACGTATCAAAGTCCATATAGTTCAGGATGTGACGTTTAATGTCATGCGGGATGAAAGGGGGGCATGCAGTTTAACGTCATGCGAGACGTAATACAGTTTAATGTCATGCGGGACAAGATACAGTTTAAAGTTATGCAGGATGAAGAGTGCCATGGTCATTTCTTACTCTAAGCTCACGTGAGTCATGCTCGGTGTGAGAAACAAGAGGTTGAAAAGACCCGACGATCACGTCGTGAAGGGTGCGTCCATGGGAAGTGGAATGGGGCTTAGGCTCTGGGCTGCCCAAAGAGGAAATAGGGGCTTATGCGTTGGTTTGCGGCCCAATGAGATAGAGACTGGTACTTACTCTAGGGTGGAGGCCCTAGATTGATGAAGCCCAAAGGGAGAGGGATTTAGGACCGAAGAAAGGAGGTGTCTGGCACCCATCCCTCCCCTTTTTGGTCTTCATCATGAAAGCTGGGACTTACTCCAAGGTGGAATCCTAGTGGTGGAAAAGCCCAACGAGAGAGGGAAAGGGTGACAAATCCCCTGTGCCCCTCTCCCCTCTTGGACTTTGGCACATAAGAAGGGAGTAGGAGTAGGGGTACTGCCTCCTGCAAGGAAGGCCATGATCTTACACCGAGGTGGATGCCCTTCCCCCGTGGACAAACGCCACTCCGATAAAGAGGATATCATCCCCTGTGAGGGGTGATTCCATCCCCATAGAGACCAGTGGGCGTAGAGAATGTCCAAGCTGGGGGACCCCGCATAGGATGCATGGGGGGCGATGTCACATTTTAACATCATGTGTTGAGGACGAAGGCGTTTGGCAGTTTAACGTCTTGCAGCTCGGACGAAATGGGTGCACTCCGAACCCATAGGACTTACATAACTGGTACCCTTTGCTCCTTGTGGGAGGGAAGGCACCGACAATGTCGTAGTTGGGGGGTGTCGTGAGGCGATCCTCTTGGGGTTCCACGTTAGCGTGGCTATGCGAAGAAGCAATAGTCGTTAGTGTGCCTATGCGAAAAAGCATAAGACAGAGAAACACAACATGAGGTGTTGGCCAAGGGACCCTGAAATCACTTTGTGCAAACCTGGAGGGTCGCATGGGAAGAGGGATTGCAAAGCAGAGCGGTTCACTGGCAGAAGCCATGTGGAGCTCTGGCGCTCCATGTAGTGGAGGGTGTTTGCAAAGGGGCGTGCTTCGCGAAGTGGAATGGCATTCGTAGAGCACTGCCTCGTAGAACAAAGGTGACTCATGAAGCAAGGGGTCGTGAAGCAATGTGCTTTTTGAAGTATAGTGATCTTTCCTTAGCATGCATATCACGTGTATGTAAAGGGTACCTCATGAAGCATAAATGCTCTGTGGTGACCCGGGTCCCCTTGGGGATCCCCTTCCTTCATGAAAGCCCTTAGGCTTCGCGAAAGGCATCCCTCTCGAAAGAGGGGGTGAAAACATGACCAAGGGGAGGCACTTCACAGAGCAAAAGTACCTCACCGAGCTCATGGTTCACGGAGCGAAGGATGCTTCACGATTTGAGAGCTCGGAAGTTGAAAGGTCGGACTGTCCGTAGTTTGGCCTTGGGGGGAGCCCGGTATTTATAGGTAAGAGGCACTGCGGAGCAGAACTCACACGGCGCGAGGGGGGGGGGGGGTTGGCTACTTCGCGGCGTGCCTGTGAACGTCAAATGACTTCGCGGTGCCTCCCACCTCCTCGCTCCGCGGCGGGCGTGCGAATGTCAAAGGCATTCGCGAAGCTTCCTGCCTCCGTGATTCGTGGTGGCTGCGCAGATGTCAAATGCGTTCGTAGAGCGTTCCGCCTCCATGCTTCATGGAGGGCGTGATGCTGGGGGGAAAGCTCCATGAAGGGGCTTCATGAGGGGGCCATGGTGCCTTCGTTCTGGCCTCTCTTCCATCCCAAATTTTGGCGCCAACAAATACCCCCCCCCCCTTAGACATAGAGCAGCAGAGAAACCAAGGGTCGACGTCTGAGAGTCAATCGCCAAAATATTTTAGTCGCTCACAAAGGAGGCTCGCCAGGCAGATAGGGAGGGAGCCAGGTGGGCACGCCGCGAAGCTTGTCGCGAAAGGGACACGCCGCGATGCTGTGAAGGCCAGTGACTATAAATAGGGCAGCTGGCCTCTATTTTGTCCTTTACCTTCTCCACAATTTCATCCTTTTGTGCTCTCGATTCCCGAAGATCTGCATACTCCGCGAGTGTCCTCTGCGAATCGAGGCTTCATGGCGCATAGTGAGTCTTTGACTCCGCCTTTGCGCTCCGCAGTCCGACGCCTGAATGCCTAGTCAGGGCTCTGCGAATGGTTTCTACGAAGATTCTTAGCAATCACCCTCTACGGACGAGCTTCGCGAACAGGCCTAAAAAACCATCAAAGCACCAGACTGAATGGCCAACCAAGAAGCCGCTCGGGGGGTCCTTGCAAATGCTACCCAAAGGGATGAGTTGGAAAATAGCCTGGGATTAGGAGAGTTGATCCGTAGCCACTCTGAACATAGTTCTTTGGTGGAGCTACTATCAGAGAGCCATAAGAACTACCACTTATGTAAGAGGTTGCCCTTATATGGCTTCAGGATGAGGGATGACGTACTCATTCCCTAAGCAAGTAGAGACGAGCCAGCCTACTGGTTTCAGAGCATGTCGTGCCAGCGCCAATGGTTCAGGGCGGCCGACGGTCATGACCGGGAGGACTTTAAGCCTGTAATTGCCTACTATTTATACAATCACCTGAACAACATTGATGGGAAGGCATTGCAGCCAGAGACGTCCCCTCCTCTATACCGAACTATCCACAAGGCGGCACTAGGGGACCAGAATAAGGGGTGGTCTGAGGAATGGGACCTACGTCAAGGCAGAAATTTCACGGATGATTGGGTCTGGGCCTACTGGGTAGGCGCTTCATGTGAGGAGTTCGGGGTGAAGCTGGGAAGAGTGGGCCTGTATGAGGCAACTTTGGCTTCCTAGTTCCACATCTACCAGCCGAAGCAGCTAATGCCGGAGCTATTGAGCCGATGGTCACCGGAGACCAATACCTTCCACCTACATCATGGGGAGGTTGGCATCAGCTTATGGGACATGCATCAGATCTCGGGGGTCCCGATACTGGGGGCAATGTATGACGAATTCCTCCACGCTATGGGTGTATGGGAAGACCTGGAGCAAATGTTGCATCTGGCGAAGGCACTGATGAAGCTCATGCCAGGGGAGGACAAGGAGGCGGTGAGGGATTTTCACTTCAAGAATTGGTTCAAGAAGTTTCTGAACTTCCCAGAGAATAGGAAATTCCCCGGAAGTCCTCGAACTTTCCAAAAGGGGGCCCGGAGTAAGGAACACTCGTACTGGAGGATGTTGGAGAATAGCCAGTGGAAAACCTGGGGGTTCAGTGTTAGCACTGAACAACAACCAATGGTCAGGCTGGTGGCCTTCATCACAGCTCTCATTTTTGGTTGGATTCTGTCGGTGAGAGATACAAATATGGGAGTGCGGCCAAATACTTTCATCATGGAATACACCTTGGCGACAGGTGGGTGGGTCAAACTGGGGATCCCAATGCTTTCCAAATTATACAGGATGTTGTGGCACATCAGCGAGGGAAAGAGGCTGCAGAGGATATGTGGGTCGTTTCATCTCCTATACGGGTGGATGGCGGCGCACATCAGGGGGATATATGAATATCCAAATACCATCTCACCACCAGGGTCGGACTTTCGACCATCGATCCTGAATTCCGTGGGGAGCTTCCCAACCAAGCTAATCGCACCATCAGTTCTGAACTGGATGTGGATGGTGGAGGAACATAATTTCCACCTGTTCCTGTTGCTGAAGAGGGCCTTTACTGATGACGGTCGGGGGACAGAAGAGAACCGGGCCTACCTCCTGGCCTTTCGAGGCAGAGTCCTGGTGGCCAGGGTGGAAAGTGGGCACCTCTGCGAGCCATACACCCCTCACTGGTTTGCTAGGCAATTCTGGTGCCTGCAGCGGCTGACCCCGCAGGTCTACCTGGGGGTGCGTTATGAGGAGAACCCATGTGTGATGAGGCAGATGTGGCTCATGTTCACACAGGAGGACGAGAAGATGAAAAATTCACTTCCTCTACCGACCGTCGTCCTCGGGTTGATAATGGAGTATGCCCAGAGATGGGAGGCGGTCTACCCAAGGGAGACGTTGAAGTGGCCGACCATTCTGGCTGGTGATGGAAATCTTCCCCAACCTCGGGGCCGAGGTCGGAAGGCAGCAAGGGAATCCTGTAGTGGCAAGGATACTGTAGTGGCTGTGCCCACACCAGCTGAGGGGGGAGCAGTGGCAGCAGAACTGGTGGTTCCAGGAGAGCAAAGTCATCCGGAGGGGCGGGCACCAAGGGGATTCCACAGAATTTCTACCCAGGCCCTGGGGAAACGGTTGCGCCATATTGACATACTGGAGAATGCTGTCTTCCGAGAGGCCTGGGACATCTGGGAAGTCAACCGACAATTCCTCATCCCATATGAGTTGTGGCAGCACTTGAACCACCTCGGAATGGACTTGCGGGGGATTGGGCCTATCAGAGCTAGTTTTGCAGTATCCCCAGAGGAGGTGGAGTAATACATAGCTGAGCTGGAGGACTTTATCCACTCCCGGGGTGCTCTGCACCCGATGAAGGACCGGGTCAGGGTGCTATTGGGTCGTACGGTCCCTCTGAAACTATCAACGGCTGGCCTGAGAGAACACCTCCCTCTGTTGGAAGAACCATAAGAGTCCTCCCTGGGAGACAAAGCTGGTAGGGAGAGTCTGTCAGAAGAGGGTGAAGTTAGCGACCAATCCTCAGATTTTGAAGATTTAGTGGAGGTTCCTGAGGTAAAATCCCAAGTTCCTTCTTCAGAGTTTTCCTTTAGGTTACTCTGGACTTCTTACCAACATCTGCATCATGCAGGAGGACCCAGTGCATAGACCCCGTTCTCACCCCTCAGTGGGTGCCGACGCGGGACCTTTAGGATCTACACATGCGGCTGCATCAACTTCCGCATCTGGTGGGGCTGGGACACCCGAGGCGACTCCCCCGGAGTCTTCAGACCTGCCAACCATATACGGGGGGCCACGTCTCGGGGTTCCAACGATATCAGCCCAAGAGCGAGACCAGGTATTTGACCTCTATAAGACTCTTCCATCGAACTTACAACTACCATCCCCTTGCTACATTAACTGAAATTCACGTCCTCTTTTTGGAATGTACAATCCTACAATTGGCCTGCACTATCGCGGCGAGGTTGGTCGGAACTTCGGGTAGCGCCCTTCCCAGGGGCATTCCAATGGTCGTAGAGACGAACATCCAGCCTGACCGAACTGTAGCGCTCCCGACCACTGGTGAAGATGTTAGTGGGGCTGAAACTGAGGTTATTGAGGTGGAATCTGATGATGAGGACCAACCAGATAGTTCAAGCCCTACCGTGCTTGATCCAACGCCAGATGCAGACCCAACCAAGGAGTTCCTGGGGGTATTCCCTGCGTACGAGCCTACCAATCGAGCCAACTAGGATGAGACGTCCTCTGACGAGGAAGACAACAAAGTGGTCTATCACCGATCGTGGAAGCTGATCACGTGTTTCATCAATGACACCCCCTAACAGCTATGGGTGGATGAAATGGATAGACTTCCCTCGCGACTGCGCGAACTATGTGCTGGGGGAGTGGATGCCCAACACCCTCACATGCTCATCTGAGACCTCATGGAGGAAAAGATTCGGGAGTATGATCGTGGCCTTAGTGTGGGCTGGCAGCGGAGGAAGGCGGTGAATGTCAAGAGACTTCAGGAGGCTGAAGATGAGGTTCAACAGTTGCAGGCTCAGGAAGACGCGCATTCCGCTTCTCTCAAAACGCAATCAAAGCTCGTATCACGGCTGAGAGCCCAACTGGCAGAGTCTGAAGAAGGCGTGACGCGAGCCTCAGAGGAGATGGCCGTTATCCGGACCGATATGGAGCGAGATCTACTCGCGGTTGACGAATTAAACCCCATTTCTGCTGAGGAGGAGTGGGAGACAAATAGGCGGCAGAAAATCCTAAATGCCACAAGTTGGAGGGTGGTGGAGTTGCAACACGCTTTTGACGAGGTCAACCCATCCATGGGGGGGGGGGGGGGTCAATCCCCGGGTGTTGTAATGATTACAAAACTTCAAACGTACTTTCATGCTTTGATCCTTTAATGTCGTAGCATGCACGAGTTCTGTTGTTTTCATTGGTTTAATGTGTCCTCATGATGTTCGCGGAGCGTCCAACGATTATTCCCTAAGATAACATAGGTCAGGTCCAATGTGAGAAACAACGGACAACCACCTCATCAACCCATCCAACCACAGGAGTGAAATCCAAGCTTCGGGTGTTCGAAACTTGAACCCGGATTTCCGAGGAGAAGAGGGAGGCCCGATCAAAGGGGAGAGGACCTCAGACCAATTGATGTATCATCTTCTCAAGGTGTTTTAGCGCACGAGCGGGGCAATTCCAGGGGCATTGGAATCAGTTCGAAGATAGGGGAATGAAAAAGATGTGAATCACATTACCCAAATTCGTAACACTGTGGGAAGGGAATGGCAATAAGGGACAATTGATGACCGTGTTGGAAACACAACATCCCTACTGCGTTAGCCTGAAACGGGGACAACAAAGGAGGTTCGACCACTGACCATGTTCACAACACGAGACCAAACTCAAAATATCTTCCATAAGTTTTCTGAAACGTTGGCCCAGGACAGAAGGCGGACCATAGCTCAAGCATCCATACTGTTAGGGGGTCCCTTCAAACATGATCAGTTTTCCGGAACGTTGGCCCAGGACAGTAGGCGGACCATAGTTCAAGCATCCATACTATTAGGGGGTCCCTAAAACGTGAAAGAGAACAAGGATTCGAATAAAGGGGCACACGAAGCGTTGAAAGTGAAGTGATGGAATGTTCATATAGAATCCAACACTCCCAAAGTTACGCCACCGTAGAGGAAGCACATTAGGCGGGCACATTAACCCAATCATGGATCATCCCTATTTTCAGACAGGACCTCTCTGGTGAGGAAACGACCACTTCCCAATCTCATCACGGGGCATCCAAAACTTGTTTAGGGCAACTGCTGCAGTAACACAACTCCCCAGGGGGGAGGGGTCAGGCCAAGAGGCTGACGGTGGGAAAAAAGATGGGATTTTTGATTCCTAGGGCTGGACCCGTGACAAAATGTCCGTGTGTTCTTACGTATCTCATAAGGATGAGAATCAATCTCCACATAGTTCTTGACAGGTCTTAGTTTAAGGTCTTAAAACTCGGACCAGAGTGACCACATGGGACACATGGTAAGGTGTTTATGAAACCTGATGTGAATCAGGGCATGAGCCCTGATCACCATGTGTTCCTGGGGGAAGTGTTCAGGTTAAGGGACCGAACACAAAAATTAGGTTGGGCCTACGAGGAAGTTCACAAGTGTTCCTACGTATCTCACAAGGATGAGAATCTAGCCATACATAGTTCTTGAAGATACAGTTTAACGTCATGCAGGATGATGAGAAGCTATGACAGGGAACACCCTACTAAAACTACTAATCCCATGTGATTAATACTCAATTTAGGAATCAAGAAGTCATGGTGGGACTTTCCCAACATAGGAAGGGACATTCTAGGGCGAAGGGGCGCTCAGAAGATGTCGGCCCAGCGATGCTAACCCGTCCATGTTGTGCACTTAAATGTGCGAAGAGGTAGAGCCGAGTATGCCGAAATTCCACTTGAACATGAGAGAGTAGAAATGTGTGAACCATGATGCTCGAAATATGGATCTCAATGATGGCGGCGTGACGATGGAGGATAACTGCTGACTGTGGCGGAAACACAGTATCCGCATCACGTTAGCCTGGAATGGAGATAGACAAATGAGGGTCGACCGCTGACCATGTTCACAACACAGGACCTAACTCAAAATATCGTCCCTCAGTTTTCTGAAAGGTTGGCCCAAGATAGCAGGCGGACCATAGGTCAAGCACCCATACTATTAGGGGGTCCATTTAAACGTGATCAGTTTTTTGGAACGTTGGCCCATGACAGCAGGCAGACCATAGGTCAAGCATCAATACTGTTAGGGGGTCCCTTCAAACGTAAAAGAGGATGAGGATCCAAGTAGCGAGCTCATGAAGCTTAGACATGGAACGAGGGGAATGTCCCCATGAAAATCCCACACTTCGGGCTCTTTGTTAAAACGCATCTGAACACGACAATGAGACGTGTTAGATATAGGGGATTAAGTCCCTTCCCTTAGGGATATCTTAGTTTATGGTCGTAGAACTCAGACCAAGGATGGTGGGAAATGAGGGAGACACATGGTGGGGTTACTCATACTACCTGATGTGAACGAGGACGAGATCCATACCATCAAGTGTTCCCCAGGGAGGTTTCAGGTTGAGGGACCAAAAATGAAGGCTGAGCTGGGCCCAAGTCAAAGTGAACAGGCGTTCCAACATACCCCATGAGGATGGGGATCAAGCTGCACATATTTCTTGAAGTGGAATGATAAGGTACCAGTGCTAGGGATAAAAGAGGAGCGCGGGGTGGCCCTCATGCCAAAAGAAGCAGCATTTGATGTGTCTTGTTTGTCTTTTAAGGTGAATGTGATTTTTCTTTGTGAAGCGACCGACCTAGGGTAGAAATTCATGGCATCACCACAATAATAAATCTGTATATATTCATTGACAAATGATATGGTGGATAACCAATACCCAACGTAATGCCTCCTATGATGAGGTCATCACAATGCAGTGCCGTTTTTTGTCGTGTGGCCAGGACGATATTATCACAGTTTAGGGTCATGTGGTAGGACTGACATCACAGTTTAAATTCATATGGATTGGACATGGAGGAATGCGCACGATGTGATAAAACATACCAGACGTGAATGTAGATGAGGCCCAAATCACCATAGTGTGCACCTCTAGGAAAGGAGCCTCGGGCCAAGAGGCCGAAGAGGGTCAGAGGATAAGGGGAAGGAGGGACTAGCTCCCAGCTAAGCTGGACTCGAAAGCATGATGTTCGGGTGATCCTACCTATCCCATGGGGATGAAGATCGAGCTACACATATCCCCTTGATAAAGATCTTAGTATATATTTTTAGAGCTCGGACCATGGGAGCCTCAAAGGACACCGTATTGCAGCTTTTTCCCCCTGACGTGCGGAGGTATACTGAGGGATAGTTCCAAGAGGGTTGAGATTCCACCTGGACATAATGGGGTTGAACATAATGTGAATCATGCAACCAAAATTCAAGGCCATAAGGGGTCGGCATGGTGACATAGGATTACTGCTGACCATGTTTGCAACACAGCATCCTATCACGTTAGCCTAAAATGGAGACAAACAAATGAGCATCGACCGCTGACCATGTTCACAACGTGGGATTTGTATTAATTTGTTGTCTGTAACCCTCGGGGGAATTGGAACGTAACAGTAGGAGAGCCCTTATGAGTGGTATCCATGCCATTTTCCGAGGGTCCCTTCGGGTGTAAAATATGATGAGGTCCCAAACGAAGGGGAACATGAAGCTTGACAAGTGGATGGGAACTTGCCCAAGTTTAATCCGAAACTCTAGGTCCTAGACCAGAGTACTCTTGAACACACTCAAAGACCGCTGTGAAGGGTCAAGGGGGCTCGACCTGAGAGGAGTTGACTTGAAAAGAGGGGTATAAAACTGGGGAAGCGGGACTCTCCAGAGGAAGTAAATGGAGTGGTCCTGAAAAACCCTTCATGAATGAGGGTGTAGTCCTATATCACACCATATATTCCTCTCCCTAGGAAAGGGTAGGCCAAGGGGCCCAGATAATAGAGAGATCCCTAAAAGATGGGGCTGGACCCGAAATCTAAATGTTCAGGCAGTCCTATGTATCCCATGAGGATGGGAATCAAGCCATACATAGTTCTGGAAGATACAGTTTAACGTCATGTGGGATGAAATATAGTTTAACATCATGCGGGACGAGATACGATTTAACGTCATGCCGGACGAGATATAGTTTAACGTCATGTGGGACGAGATATAGTTTAACGTCATGCAGGATGAAATAAAATTTAACGTCATGCGGGACGAGATACTATTTAACATCATGTGGGACGTTAATCCAGTTTATGGTCAAGGGGGACCTAGTGCAGTTTTAGGATCGTGCCAGACCCAACAGTTTAGGGTCATGCCGAACCTGAGGAGACTCAGGAAAAATATTGTTTGAGGAACCTGAAATTGGTGGGGGGAGTTATACGCTCACCATCCATGGTCACTAGGGAGTATGCACCATTGGGATAAACCTTATGAACAATGAAAGGTCTTTCCCATTTGGGCTCCAACTTGGGTGGCTTTCTGCTGGGGATCATTGGTTCCCTGAGGGCCAGTACTAAGTTGCCTTGCAGGAAGGAGTGGAGGTGAACCTTCTTATTGAATGCTCGAGCTATCCTGCTCTGATGCCTTTCTAGGTTGTGCAAAGCACGAAGCCTATTCTCGTCTAGTGCTTCCAATTCGGCTAGACGGATCTCAACCACTCTATCTAGTGCTTGTTGGTCATAGACCACTGTGCACAATGAGGGAAACTAAATATCGATGGGCAGGACGACCTCAGTTCTGTACACCAGGGAATATGGGGTCACCTGGGTGGAATTACGAGTCGTTGTCCGATAAGACTAGAGGGCGTTGGGGAGCTTATCTAGCCAACTTTTCTTGTTCTGACCAACCATCTTCTGCAGAATGTTAGAGAGGGTTTTTTTGAACACCTCAATCTATCCATTTTCTTGCACGTGATAGCGGGAGGTATGTTTAGAACAAATACTATACTTAGCGTACAAATTCTTCAGTTCGGCTGCTCGGAAGTTGGTGTCGTTATCGGTGAGGACAGCGTGAGGTACTCCAAATCGATAGATGATATTGGAAATCACGAAGTCGATGACAGAACCTGCCTTGAATTACTTGAGTGAAATAGCCTCTTCCCACTTGGAAAAAAATACGTAGCGGTCAGAATGAACTAACATTGGCGAGCCATTGCCGGCGGGTAAGTTCCTATGACATCTAATCCCCAGACTGCAAAGGGCCAAGAATACTTGGTAGTGTGGAGAAGCTCCGGAGGCCGAGGCACAAAGTTAGCATGAACTTGTCATGCATGGAACCTCTTGGTGAACTCAATACCGTTGTGGATCATGGAGGGCCAAAAATACCCTAATCTTCAGATCTGGTGAGACAGTTTTGAACCAGCCTAATGGGCACTACAGGAACCAGCGTGAACCTCTAACATGACTTGTGGAATCTCAACTCCCTAAATGAAACGGAGGAGAACACCATCAAACCCGCATTTATAGAGGATTGGCTCAAGGCTGGGGCTGCTCTGGAGAGTAAACTGTAGCGCACGATGTCGGATTCGCTCGCGCTCAGTCCGGTCTGACGGGAGATTACCGTGTTGGAGGTATTCAACCAAGGGTGTCCTCCAATCAGGAATCACTTAAATCACTTCATCTGGGGGACCTGAGGGTCCCGACATAGAGGCGCCAGTGGTAAGATGGCTTACCTGGGGACCATGACTGCCATCCGAGATGACAGGAGCTATGACTCTCCGATGCGCCACGTGGATAATTAGGTCATCCTGTTCGGGCTCTGCAAGTGATGCAACCAAACTCGCCAAAGCATCTGCTCAACTGTTCTATGATTGAGGGACATGGATAACCTTTGACTTAGAAGGGAACTGGGCCATCAGCTGGAGAGTGTGTTCTAACAATGGTACAATCTCTGACTTCCTAACAACATAGGCACCATTGACCTTCATAAGAACTAGCTCAGAGTCCCCTTTCACATGAAAATGGGGCACGTTGATTTCAAGGGCCAGCTAGAGACCAGTAATAAGGTCCTGATACTCTGCCTCATTGTTAGTGAAACCCTCTGACAACAGGAATGAGTAAGGCAGGATTTCTTGCACTGGGGTGATAAAGATGACACCTAGGCCTAATCTGTTGAGCCTAGGATCATTGATCCTCTTACCGATGGGGCTCCGGGAGGCGCCATCGAAGTGAATTTTCCAACACGGGGCGACTTGATCGACTGAGAGGATTGCCTCATCAGGAAAATCTAGGTCTAGGGACTGATCCAAAGAGGTTGGATGGGTGGATAGAAAGTCCTCCAATTCCTGCCCCTTGATAGAATTTTGAGGCACAAACCTGATGTCAAACTGCTAGAGGATGACCACCCACCACACTAGTCGGCCAGGCAACATGGGACGGTTTAGGATGTACTTCAGTGGATCTACTAGAGAGATCAGATGTACCTCGTGGTGCTGCAGGTAATGCCACAATTTCTGCATGGTGAATACGAGCACAAGGCAACTTTTCTCGATGGGGGAGTACCGGGTCTCTGTATCGAGGAGCATGCGGCTGAGATAGTAGAGGTTGTTCTCCATCCCCTCATTGTTCTTCTAGGTGATAAGGGCGCCGAGGGACCGTTCCAGGGTGGTGACATAGAGGACCAGTGGCTTCCTAGAGATGGGTGGCATTAAGACTGGTG
This sequence comes from Viscum album, assembly GCA_963277665.1. NCBI lineage: Eukaryota > Viridiplantae > Streptophyta > Magnoliopsida > Santalales > Viscaceae > Viscum > Viscum album. Next base: position 353,284,355 of record OY728140.1, read on the forward strand.
GCTAGAGCAGATACTGCTTGATTTTCTCAAAGGCGGTATGACACTCCTCATCCCTTCCATAGATGGTGCCCTTCTTCATGATCCGAGAAAAGGTCTTACACTTGCCGGATAGGTTCGAAATGAATCGGCGTATGTAGGCTAAGTGGCCTTGGAGACCTCAAATCTCCTGAATATTACTCGGGGAAGACATCTGGTTGATGGAGTTGATCTTTTCCGGGTTGATCTCGATGCCTCGGTGCTTGACAATAAAGCCAAGAAACTTCCTGGAAGTGTCCCAACTGAAAGCACATTTCAATGGGTTCATCTTCAGGTGGCGGAAATAGAGGAAGACAAACACTTTCTCAAGGTCCTTGAGATGGTCCTAGCACTGGCGGGATTTGAACACCAGATCATCCACATAGAATTCCACCAATGTTCCCTGGATCAGCTTGAATATGCGATGCATGACCCGTTGATAGGTGGCACCCGAATTCTTCAGGCCGAAGGGCATAACCTGGTAATAGAAAGAACCTTGGGGTTCTCTGAAAGCAGTAGACTCCTCATCCTCGGGGGCCATCTGGATCTGATTATATCCGGAGTAACCATCCATAAATGAGAGGGCCTAGAATCTGGCCATAGCGTCGATCAACAATTCTATCTCTGGAAGGGGAAAATAGTCTTTTGGACAGTGACGGTTGAGACATTGGATGTCGATGCAGACTCAGATCTGTCCGTTCTTCTTCATGACTGGCACAATGTTGGATAGCCACTTGGGGTACTGGACCTCCTTGAAAAAGTTGTCTTTGATGAGCTTTTCAACTTCGGCCTCAACCATGGCACCGTGAGAAGGGTGCATCTTTCTGGGAGGCTGCTTGAACCCACGATGATTTGCCGGGAGACCGAGATGGTGAACGAATACCTAAGGATATAACCCTGGAATCTCATTGTAACTCTAGTAAAACATGTCACGGTGCTATCTGAGGAAGTATGCATACCACTGATGCTCATCAGGGGGCATGGCGGCACTGATCAACGTGGGTCTCGGGTCCACCTCGCTACCGAGGTTCACCTGTATCAACTCATCGACCGTGTTGGAGACACCTTCCTCAAAGGCAGGGGGCGTCTTCCATGTCCTCTTCTACACTTATGGAGGGATCTTCTGTGGGGGAATCTCCCCTTGAGTTACCAAACCCCGATGGGAGACTGGTACTAGCCTGAGCGGCAATGGTTGTTGCATCGGGGAACTCTGGCACTGCTGAAACCATAGTGACAAAGGCTGTCGACCCGATCCCATCAGGTCTCCGGCCCAGAGGGCAATGCTTGAAGACATCAAAGTAGTGGTGGTGTGTCAGCTAAAGTTGAGTTATTCCAGCCCAGCGAAACAGAGAAGTATAACATACTTCCGTTTCCATGAGTCGGATGTCTCGATACCTGATGGGAGTGGGAGGCTCCGGGATCACCGGGGCCTGATTCGTATAAGAATACAAAGTGATCTTCTAACGCCGCCTGGAGTCAGGAGCATGGTTCCCTCTTGTCCCATAAATGACAAAACATTACCCCATATTGGGGATCGTGGCCTCCAACCGATGGATCGGAAAGATGTAGGCATCATTCAGGCCTTCCCAAGGGTCGGTCATAGCGGTGAAGGGCTCAACTTCACTTGCTTGGACTTGTTTATCCTTGCTCTTGTAATAACCGACATCCAAGTAGCGGGCTTCGCAAGAGGCGAAAGGAGATGCATCACCTTGGAGTACGCCTACTCGACCATTAAGGGAGTACTTGAGGCATTGGTGATACGATGAGGGGACCACCGCATGTAGGTGGAGCCATGGCATGCCCATCAACGCATTGTATGCGGTGTCCTAGGAGACAACCATGAACTCGGTACTGGAAGCCAGGCCGCTGAACTGAGTCTTCAAGAGGATCTTGCTGACCAGAGTTTGTTCCATCCTATCATATCCCTGGATCCTTAAATCATAGGGAGTCAAGTCATCTTAGGATAACCCTAGCTTTTGTAGTGTCCATGTCGGGATAAGTTTGATCCTGGAACCGGTGTCAACGAGACAACGAAAAATCTCCATTATGTTGAATTGGCCTGTGATATATAGTGGGAAGATGTGCCCCTATATAGGGGAGCCTTCATCCTCCCCGGAGAACGAAATGATGGCCTAGAATTTGGCATCCTCAATCACTTCAGCATGGAATTCCTCTACAAATGCTATCTCCATCTCAAACTGGAGGGGGATCCTTAAAGCCTCGGCGAGTGCTTCGCGCATATCTGGCGATAGGAGAAGGTCTTCAAGGATGGAAAGCCTCACCGGGATGTCGGCGATATGCTTGAGAACATCGTACTTCCATTCCAGGCACAAAATTCTGCTTGCAGGAAGCCGCTCTATGATCGGAAGTATGGCGGGCCCTGCCGGCTGGTCCGACGGCTGATTAGTACTGGGCATCTCCCATTGTTCACTAGTCGAAGCTCAGAGAGTGGCTGCCGGATGAGGGTCGGGCAACTGGGGTCGGTCTGTGGTGGGGCAAAGCTAGTTACGGTGCGGCTGTAGTGGTTCTGCCTGATCCAGTAGCACAAATGGCAGTGGAGACGGTCCAATCGACACCGGATGAAGAGGCTGCAAGTGCTGGGTTCTGCACTGGGCCTGCTGTATGGTCTCAACAGCATGTACGGCCTAGCTGGAGGTTCCAACTAATGTGGCCCGGTCACCCATATGGTTGTGGCCCCACCGACGTTGACGGAAGCTGGGGACATTGGAGAAGTCTGCCTGGCGCTCCCCCTCGTCGGGAGTCATATAGGGGTTTACTAACTCAACAATGTTAACCAAAGCGTACCCTTGGCTATCACTTTATGAATCATCCACCACTAGGAAGATCCTGGGGGGAATTCCCATCTCAGGAGGCATAAAGTCACCGAGAGTGCGGGATGACGATGGCATTGGCGGGGTGCGTTGCTTCTTCTTGCACCGCCGACGCTTGCTCTTCTGGGAAGAGGCTGGCCGAGGTGATGATGCAGAAGTGGTGGCCACAGATTTTGAGGGTTCCAGATGATTTAGGCATGCACGGATGGAGCCATGGGCGTGCGTGACTACCCTGTGAGCCATCCAGTTTCTATACTTCTAGGACCCACGGTCAGAAACCTACTGCCACTGACCCTCGCCATTTCCACTGTTATCTCGTCTCACAAAGACACCCGCCACCTGTGCCGGGGATGGGCCCAACCTGACTATGTTGTTTTTAATATGGTCTTGGAGCCAGTCTCAGAACATATAGGATTGTTTGATGGTGTTACCCAGGTTCCGGTGATAAGGGTAGTAGTTGGGGTGATCAGTGAGATGCACTTCTTCTGGTTTCCGACATTCAGGAAGTCGTACGATTCTCTGCTCTAAAGCACTTCGGAAGTAACCAGGGACCTGAACCTCGTCGAACGAGTAGGTCTGATTCCTTCTATACAGAAAGGGGGCTCTAGGAGCCTGACCCTGACGGGGGGGGGGGGGGAGGGAGGATCCTGCTGAAGAGGCAGAACCTGGTTATCTCGCCTAGGCGGTGACAACACGTTACGCGAGGGCACCTGCCAATTCTGAGGTGGGCACTGCTGAGTTGGAGGCTGTGGCCGTGGTGGTGAACCTCTGTGGGGCTGCGGAGCTGGCTCCATGGGTAGTTGTTCCAGTTTCCTGGGGGGCTCTATCTGGGACACCGCGGTGGGCTCGGCTATGGCAGCCCTCCTTGCTGGGATCACAGGGGGCAGCGGACGTGCTCGACTGGCCTGTTGCAGGGCTTCTTCGAGGTGTTGGGCCTTATCTGAGAAGTCCTAGAACCCTCAGAGATAGTTCTGAGTGATCAGGGAGGGGACCATCTCTGTCTTGACATTCCCTACATACATCGTCCGTAATTGTTCCTGAGTCAGTGGCATATTCAGGGAGTAAGTGAGCCCCTTCCACAGGGCGATGAAGTCCATAAAACACTCATCAGGACTTTGTTTGCATTTGAATAGGTCTGCAATGTTCATCTTCCAGGTGGTAGAGATGAAATGTTAAAGGAACTTCCTGCGAAGGTCCTCCCAACTGGTCCCGGACCTGACAAGGAGTTGGATGTACCAAAAAAATGCCGGCCCCTCCAGTGTCTGAAAAAAGCAACAGAGCTTGGCGGCCTCCTACTACAATGGGGTCCCTAGCATGGTTCCACACCTTGAGTTGAATTGGGCCAAGTGCTGTGGTGGGTCCCCTGTCTTATTGAAGGGGGAGAAGGTGGGGTTTCTGAATCCTGGGGGTGCTGACATATCATCCACCCATGCCGGGTATGGCTTTCCATCCGGTGGGATTGCCACCTGCCATGTTTCCAAAGCCTCTAGGCGGGAAATGAGTGCCACCATTGGATCATCTGGACGCGGGTCCCTATCTTGATGGGGATCCCTAATCACTAGTGCATTTTCGGGTTCTTCAACGCGATAGATAGGCTCAGCGGCTCATGGAGCGGCTGGTGAACCGACCCTTGGGGTGGCCGGGGGAGCTCGAACGGGGTTCCTTAGATTGTCGTGCCTTTCAGGAGTGTTTTCCTAGACATACCGCTCCCTCTTTCCATGAGCTCCGGCATCCACCCTGTTAGTGAACCCGACAAGATCAGGGTCGCCCGAAGACAGCTCGCCAAGGAGTAGCTATTCCTGCCCCTACTGTCTCGACCTAGGATCACCGTGGTCGGGTCGCCACTCTGCAATGCGTTCAGCCAGAAGTTTATCTACTAACTTATTTTTCTCAGCAATCTGTTGGCATAGCGTGGCCTTCTCGGGGTCCTCTTCCGTCTTCTGCACTGAGGCAGACGGGTCGGAGTGCTTGGCAGCTCCGACATGCTCCTTGCCTTTACCGACGTTCCGGCTGAGCACCAATGCCTCGGTGGGTGAAGGGAGACCTAGGAGGTTCCTCTGCTGATGAGTGATTCTCCCCGATGGGTCCAGTAGTGGCAGAACACCCTCAAGGGGTAGGTCTCCATCGAGAAGCTCTAGCTCGTTCTCCTTGTTCACTATATCTGTCATGTTTACCATGAACCTTCCTGGGGGCATGTCCTCGATATCGTATAGTGAGTCGGGCTGCCGCCGGATAGGACTGGAAAGGAGGGCAGCATACTGTCCCCAGCCACAGATTTTCACATGGGGGGAAGCCTCCCTTATAATGTTGTGGAGTACCTTGATACTCTGAACACATTGCTGCTGAAGGGCCTCATGGAGACCTGGTGACTCGGGGTGCTGGGCCACAGGGAGTGCATCTATATCGACCAGACAACACTGCTCGCTGATGTATTCGAAATGCACTCGACTCCTTGGATAAACCGAGCGTTGGTGGAGAAGGTTAAAGTGTGTCGCCCAGAGGGTGTAGCGGGAACACCCGACTTCCTTAGGGGTGAGGGACTCGGGTATGCGGAAATCTCACGCTGCCATGGGCCAAAACTTCTCGGGGATGTGGTCCACTGTAAGAATGCTCCAAAAGCTTCTCAGCTCAAATTCCGGGTCTGGCCCTTGATTTCCCCACTCGCCAATAGAGGGTGGTTGAGGAACCGATAGCTGTACCGAAGAAGAATGTTGAGATGGCAGATTGGCCAGTGGAGAATACGGCGAGCGATCTGACTGGCTGCCAGCTCTCAGGCTATCCTCCGAAGAGTGTAGTGACCTGGATACTACATCACGATAGGAGGGGTTGACAGTCGTTGCTCCTGGCTCAGGGGACAGAGTTACTGGTTGAGGGTCACACTATTTCTCACCCACCATCAGTCCCTAGAATAGATCTCTGTGATCTCTTGTGGAGGTAGAGAGTGCTTCCGACGATGATGGTGGTGATTGCACGACCATAACCCGTGGGGTCGCTGGATTTTCATCTTCCTAGATACACTTGCGGAGGGAGGTTGGGATCCTATAGACCTCATATTCTGGAAGCACCAGACTGACGCGCCTCGTTCCTCCCTCGACCCTTGACTTGAGTGAGCAAGGGGAGGGTTCCCGAGCTGATTCATACTCCACTTTAGAGCCTGAGAAGCAGACTGATCTGACTCCTATCTGGCCCTCCCCAGAATTCCTCTTGCGATGGTGATGACCCACCTTCCTGCCCCTGGGTGGCTCCTCGGGACAAGGCTGATTTCCAACATAAGGTCCTCTGAACGCACTGGTACTAGGGCGGAGAGGGCTTCCACCCAAGAAAGTGGGGGTGAAAGGAGCACCAGGATGAATGTCAAAAGGTACATGGGGAGGACCTCCATGGATGGCACTAGAGCGGTAAAAAAACCTATTGGGATTGACAGGAGCATGAGGATGACCTCCATTCTTAGTGCGGGTGGAGCGAGGCTGGCCCTCTCCCCACTGGTTTCTGGGGTGAGGAGGACCTTCACCGATCCTAAAGAGAACAAAGGGAGGATCTCCACGTTGAAAGGAGAGAGGATGGGCAATGGCCCATCACCGGCAGTCGGGAGTAGGAGGAACGAATCCATACCCAGTGTAATGGGCAAGGGAGAGGCCTCCATGCTGAGCATTACTACCGCGGGGAAGAACTTCATTCGGACCAGGATTGGCATGGGGCGGCCCTCCAAGCCAGGCCTCAAAGTGGGGAAGGCCCGCGCCATCCGCGGTAGTGGTGGTACGGGGAGGACCTCCGTACGGGGTGGCACCGCTGCTTGTGCCAGCGACCCTGAGAGTCGACCCAGCCTGCCCATGGGGCGGTTGGGGCCTCGATCGCAGTCAGGCATAGAATTTCCCCTTCTCAGTGTATGTAGGGACCAAATGATATGATTCAGCAGTGGATCAGGCCACCGTAGCTGGCATCATTGATGCTTCTTGGTGGGCATTCTTCTTAGGATGCGCCTGACGCTGGCGTCGGGTCGGACGAGCTGGGGCAGGTGGCGCAGGTGCATGGTTTACCTGCTCCTCCTCTGGCAAGACCGGGCAGTGGCGCTGACGCGGCCGGGTAAGAGCCCTTGCTGGGAGCCCCTAGATTGGGACTCTAACCGGGCTGGGCCGGACGTCACCCACCTCATCTGCGTAAGGCAGGGAGTCGTCAAGGTGCTCCAGGGACAGGCTCCCAAAGCGATTGTATGTCAGGGTGAGGAGCAATGGCTCCCTGCACGGCCCTCGGGGGCAGTGGTGATGTCGAGGCACGGATGCCTCCAAATCTAGGTGGGCCATATCCCAGGTTGGGATTATGCCCTCCTCCTCGTAGCGCTGCACGAGGTCATTGATGACCCTTTTTTAGATCATTTCTGATGGAGAGATGGGGCGTGTTCGCCCAACAGTCGTGGTGGTCGAGGTCACCATGGAAGAAGTGGAACCGTGCGGTGTAGCCGCACCGGTTCTTCCCCTGCCCCTACGTCGATGGGCAGGCGGGGATCGCATTACTAGTGTAGAAATTGGGTTCCTAAAAGTAGGGAGATCAACTCATTAGTACTGAAAGGAAGAGAAATCGACAAGAAGTGCCCCAGTGCCATTCCATATTTCATGGCTGGTAAGAGGGATCCACGCTGACAACGTCATAGAACGGAATGCTCAACGTTCTAACTGCCCCAAATTCTGATGAGTTTCACGCCAGGCCCACTATTTTCTTGGTCAGACCTAGCGCCGGATATCTGAATCCAGTGACATGTTAATCCCTTGATTCCACAAACAATACTAGTCTCTATTTTGAGGAGAATAGATTCACATTGGGTTCACCATTTCTATTTCTGACGCTTTCTCCAGGGTGCACGCTTGATGCACTTCCGTCTAGCGGATGCACAAGCAACTTTTGTTGCCCCGAATTACCGCTTTCCAAAGGCAGGCGACATCCGCTCCTTCTTCAGGGACGTTTGCTCCTTGATCAAAATAGGATGATGGGATGTCGGTACTTACTTCCGTGTATTCCTCCTCAGAGCTCGTCACCTTGTCCGGGTCTCCCTCATAGATTTAATACATTGTTCGTGAAACCCTTCCTGGCGCCATATCTTCATGGACATTAGTTAATTACACTGCTTCTGTTGGGAAATTCCAAAGGGTCCAGTCAGGGAAACAACCTTCAGTTAGGAGAGCAGTCACGTTGAGGCATCATTGGCATGTCTTGACGCTGGGGGATTGGCATGTCTGTCTTATGTCCCTTATTATAGGGCTTCTCGAGGGCGTGGAATCACGAGGCATCCCACATCAAGTGTGGGGAATTATATTCCATAAGCATTTATCTGAGGTTTTCCTCAACTTCCTATGTTTAAAATAGGGTGTGCCACAAGTTTAACGTCCAATGGAGATGGATCAGACTGATCGGAACACTTATTCGTGTGGATCCGAATGAGCAACCCCCTGGAGGGAACACCAATATTTGGGCCGACGCGTGGGTGGCTTCCTAAATGCTATGGAGGGGGATGAGGTGGAACAATCTCATTGAGACGTGGCGGCCCAGGTAAGAATCAAGATGAATGATGGATGGTTTTGGGCTTGATCCTTGAAGTGACTTCCGACGTATCCCCGTGGCAGGGAATCAAATCCCATGTAGTTCGATGGGGTGATGTGACACTTAAGGAGGCGACCCGTGAGAATGGATGCATGGAGGGGACCCAGAAGAAGTGGAACCTCTGGGTTGGGGAATGAGATTCTCGAGACACATGGGCTCGAGGGAGAGATCAGGATGAGACATGAGTAATGGGCTTGAACCTCATGAAGGCTTCCTACGTATCCCCGTGGAATGGAATCAAAGACCATGTAGTTCAGATATACAATTTAACGTCATGCAGTACGGGGGTGATCCTGACGTGGAGGAATGACTGAGTGGTGGGCTTGAACCTTATGGAGGCTTCCTACGTACCATGCTTTAGCACAGATCAAAGTCCACGTAGTTCGGGATAGGTTGGGGCTTACGAGCTGAGACGGCCCAAGGTGTTGGTGAACCGACACGAAGGAGGTTGGAACAACTGGGTGTTGGGCATGAACCTCGGGGAGGCTTCCTACATACCATGCCTTGACACAGATCAAAGTCCATGTAGTTCGGGATGTGTTGGGTCCTACGCTCTAAGATGGACCAAGGTGTTGGTGAACCGACGCGAAGGAGGTCGGAATGACCGAGTGTTGGGCTTGAACCTCGGGGAGGCTTCCTATATAGCATGCCTTGACACAGATCAAAGTCCACATAGTTTGGGATGTGTTGGGGCTTATGCTCTGAGACGGCCCAAGGTGTTGGTGAACCGACACGAAGGAGGTCGGAATGACCGGGTGTTGGGCTTGAACCTCGGGGAGGATTCCTACATACCATGCCTTGACACAGATCAAATTCCACGTAGTTCGAGATGTGCAGTTTAACATCATGCGAGACGAAGAGTTCCATGGTCATTGCATACTCTAAGCTCACGTGAGTCATGCTTGGTGTGAGAAATAAGAGGTTGCAAAGACCCGACAATCACATCGTGAAGGGTGCATCCATGGGAAGTAGAACGAGGCTTAGGCTCTGGGCTGCCTAAAGAGGAAATAGGGGCTTATGCGTTGGTTCGTGGCCCAAGGAGATGGAGACTAGGACTTACTCCAAGGTGGAGGTCGGGGATTGGTGGAGGTCGGGGATTGGTGAAGCCCAAAGGGAGAGGGATTTGGGACCGAATGAAGGAGGTGTCCGGCGCCCATCAGTAACATCCCAGGTAAATAAAGAATATTAATTTTTCATATTTATCCATATTTGTGAATAAAATGTTAATATTAATTTAAAGGGAATGCTATGCTCAATGGCACACCCAATAGGCAATAATGAGTTTCATTGAAATCTTACGTTGCACTCTAATAATAAAATAATATTATTTTAAATGGTAGTTAACGCCTAGCCGTTGTAATGGCAGGAATGAAAAGAACTAACTACAAAATGATTATATATGTTTGTCAAATATTTTTACTTTTTTCCAATAAATGTTAGAAGCTTAAAATGCGAATTAATCCAATTTTAAGCATAAAATCTTCTAATATTCTTTAAAAGGTCGATTAATGGCCTTTTGATGGAGAACCCTTTTTAAATATACATTTGAAGATTTTATATGTTATATTTGACAAAATAAAATCCTTATTTAGAATCTGGACATCAAAATTTACTTTGTGTAAATTTTTGTTATTTTTCCGATAAAGATCAGTTTTAGTTAAAATGATGTATTTTAATTCAAAACCCCTTTTTAATATAATTTATTTATATGATTAGATCATATTTTTAATTGGTTTTAAAGTGAAATTAGAATATATTTTTACTATTTAATCCAATGGTGGTCATTTGAATTAATTCCACTTTGAAATTGGACTTAAACTAGTGTCAATCTTTTAATAGATATTGTTTCTTAAAAAACACGCTATTTGTTTTGACATCGGGAATTAATTATTAAATTAATTAATGCAACTTTTATGTTTTGAATTTTGTAAAATAGACATCATTTTTGAATTTGGAATATCAAATATATCTTAGGGTGAATTTTTGGTATTTTTTCTGAAAAACTTCAATTTTTTATGAATAGTGAAACCACTAAGTGGTAGTTAAAAAACGGATTTTTCATTTAAATGAAACTTTACCACTTCTGTGATTTGAATTTCAAAAATTCGACATATATGGTTGTCATTAGAATGTAAAATGTGGTTCAATGGGATTAAAATAATTTTTTGGTGAATAGTAATTTTTACGTTTTATTAATCGTGATTAAAGGTAATTAGTGTAATTTAAGGTAAAGATAATGTTATAATAATATGAAATGACCTTGACATATGTCCTACCCTTATTAGATGAGTAATGGCCGACCAAGACAATCCATGGGTCAACTTGGGGACCCCATGGAGCCACTTTGGTTGGAAAATGACATTAATAACTGTTTATTTAAAGTTAAAATATAAATGTCACAAACATGTATTGTTTTACTAAAAAAAAATTTACATGGGGTTATAAAAGTCATATTTTTGAATATAAATATTAATTAGAAAGATAAAAAGATTTCCTACATCATGGTATTTTTGTTATAATTTTTGGACATTAAATAAATTAATTTATTTATGACACCATGATGATGCAATGCTTACCTCATTAATAAACGATTTAAATAAAATGAGAAGTTAAGGTAAAATATAAGACTTACACTTGTCAAACAACAATTGTATGGGTGAATTTAGAAACCTTATCACCTTATCCTCTAAATATATAATTTTGGGACCTTTAATATCCGAAAATCAGTTTATAATAAAGTAACTTTTCAAGAATTTCAAAGAGTGCCCCTCCTCTCCCTTATAAAAGGACCACACCTCTACCTCTTTACCCACACCTCTAAAGCCTTTGGTTCGGCCAAAACCTTCCCATTTCATCTCTCCACATCCCTATCTTCATCATTGAAGCCTCACCTTGGGCATAAATCTCTTCAAGAAACCCTTTTCGTTTAAACCAAAGAGAGTTACCCGATTTAAAGGTAAAGTCTTTTTTAATGTTCTTTTGTTTTATTTTTCTTCTCCAACCCCATAAACTCTTTTTATTAATTTTTTTGTAACAAAAACAATATATTAAATATACTAGGATGTTTTTATAATAAGTATTCGAGCTAAACTTCCACACACTTCTGTCTAAATGGTTAAAGAACATTCTGTTTCTATGGATGGAAAATTTCTGCCTCATGAAACGATGATTGTTCAATATTCTTTTAACACCTTCAAAGGTGGCCATTAAGATGTCACTATATTTATATATGATATATAATATGTTTATGTTTTTCTTAATCTTTTGTATTTTTCATTTATGGCATACCTTTATGGCTTCCATTATGGGTAAACGCGATATCTTCATTTTAGGATGTGCGGACTACCGCCCCCTCAAAGTGATTTGATTCGTTAATGACATCTGTGGGATGTATAAAGGATAAAGTTAATGATATTATATATGATAATATACTGGAATTAGAATATAACTTTATATAGTTATTATTTCATTACATTAAAGTATTAAATAAAAATTAAAGTAGCGTTCATGCGTACGTACGACTTACCATCTCCATGAACGGTGCATTTCATTTCTTATCCCCAAATGTAATATACTATTATAAGTACATATATATAATGGATATATATGATTTATGTTACATATAAATGATGAATATCATTCTGTAATTAAAAAATATATATATCTCTCATTTAGTTTTAATTCTATTAATATGACATATAAATGAAAGTAGCGTTCATGCGTACGTATGGCTTACCATCTCCATGAACGGTGAATTTCATTTCTTACCTCTAAATGATTATGTAATATTATAAATTCATGTATATACTTAATATATATGATATATGTGATATCTAAATCATGAATATCATTTTTGAGATAATAGATATTTGACTACATGAACAACTAGTAAATATAAGAAGTTCGCTTTTGACACAAGTACCAAGTATCGACAAAACAACCGTTATTAACTTAAATGATTACGTAATGTTCATAACATAGTAATAAGTGACATAAAAGGAATAATTAACTTGAAAAAGGTTCTTAAGAAAGTATAAATTAACTCATGTTTATTATTCAGGAGGTTAAAGAACGATCGAGTCAAGTCGGACATGAGGTAAGGGATCCTACCTCTCTCTTTCTTTTCAAGTACTCTCTTTTATGTAATTCCTTTTTTGCTCCATGTTCTTATGTTGGAGGATGTTATTTTATATTAATAATAATTCCCTATTTATGTTAATATGATGATATAACCTCTCTTGCTCTCATCAATTCATTTTTAGAATGTTTATGTGGCACCGTTAGGCTGCCGAATTTTTGTAAAGGATTCATTTGCCCTTCTTATTTTTTTCAAAGTTCTATTTTTCATGTCAAGTCTTTTAAGTTACTTTTTCTTATGTTGGGGTATGATATATATAACCATAATACTGTACTTTTATTTTCATATGATTATATACACTATTTGATCTCATCAATCCATTTTTGGAAGTTTTAAGTGGCGCTATTAGGCTGTTGAAATTTCATAAGGGATTTCTTATCTCACTTTCAATTCTATGATATTTCAATTGTTCTCCACTTATTTATTAAATGTGGTTTATTGTGTACTACCATTTCATATATATTATCATGATTCTATTTATATTCATGGTATTTATGTGATTCATTTGGTGTTTATTATCTTTTGGTCATACGACTCGATTGATCACAACGAGGTAATGAGTTTTTATCTCACTTTTTATTCCCGTGAGATTCATGCTACATGTGCCACTATTTCTTTTTGTGTGGTGTATGTACTTCCCATGATTTTATTCTTTGTGTAATATACTTTAATTTATGTGTATTTACATATTAATTGTATGACCCTTCTTTCATGGGGTGTATGTTTCGAAAGTTACCCAAATCGGTAAGGGAACTTCATTACCCAATTTAAGTTCTTTGGGTTAAACTTATACTTATTGAATGTGTCGTCCTATGAATATGTGTGAATGACCTCTGATTGTTTTACACTTAATATACACTTATATTTGGTGTATTATTTTGTCACACATAATTATGTAATTGATTTATCCTTAATCAAGGGATACCGTCTTTGTAAGGGACTTTTGTCTCAATCTCCTTTCATTAAGGCATATTTTGTTTCATGCAAAACTTTCTTTTATACGGTGTATAAACCCCTTTGACTTTTACTTTTATTCAAAAGGAATATTTTTATACGAAGCATTTTACTAAATGACAAAAGGAATGTTTTTGTCTTACGTATGCGGTGACAACGACTTCTCCGCCGTCGCGAGTATTATTTGATCTTTGGCTTCCTCAACAAGCCGTAATGTTTTTAAAACAAAATAAATACCATATAATCTTTTATGTATTTTGGTATTGAAAATGGTTTTGATAAAGGATTATTTTATGTCAATATATTTAAATGATATATTGTGATTGAAATGTGGAAATGTTATCATTCCTTTATATTGGTTTTATGTGTTATGATTTTATAATGGTACTTGGACATTTGACGGGTGGTTACGTGATAAACCATATGATGTGTGGTGCCGTAAATACCAGGACGATTGGTTACGTTATAAACTCCAATGCATTGGGTATGGAAATCGGCCGTATGGCTATTTCATTTAGTGAAAAGTGTGGAAGTCAACCGTATTGCTATTCCATTTAAGTATGTTTATGTCACAAGTTACTTTATATGTTATGTGTTCTTTATATGGGTTTTATGGTAATATTTTGATTAAAAAAGGTTAAGTAATGATTTTTTATTCAGTAAAGAGTTTTTACTACTTCATAAAGGTGAAAAGTATTACTTATGATAAAGTATTCATGGTTTACTTGATGTGTTTGAAAACTAACAATTTTTCCTTCTTTGTATACTATACTGAGCTTCTTATGCTCATCCCAAGTTTTTGAAATGTTTTTCACAGGACAAAGTGGAATAGGGTAAAGGATGGGATCAAGGAAAAGTCATGCTGTCTAAAACATGGAACAAGACATGACTCTTTTTATTCAAGAGTTTTTATTTTGTGGAAAAAAATGGAAACTGAGTTCAAGTGTCTACTTTGTAACTTTTGAGATGTAATAGTTATGGCCTAATTCTATAAAACTATAATCCTGAAAAGTTCCTCAATGCGAATTATTTATTTAATTCATGATTAAGGGATGTTATAAGGCTGGGTCCTTATAGTTGGTATCAAAGGTCGGTTTAGATAACTTTAGAGGTTATGGTATTCAGTAAGCATAAATGACAATTTGTGTATAACCATAATGGTTAGTATATTAGATGGATTCATTGTTATTTTTAAAAGATGAAATGAGTTTGAGATAACTTGGATAAGTATATCTTAGTTTTTATCTTCCTCATTGTACATGATGATTTTGTTGATATACTCGCATTGACATTTTTGGTTTTAGTAAATGGATAGATCTAGCAGGAACCAAAGTGACTATGGGTATGAAGGAAAATATGGTGGTTCTATGATTAAGAGACTGGATGAAATAGGTGATTCAGTGAGGAATATCATGGTTATTCTAAACCAACTATCAAGGAGTCATGATTAACCACTTGAACCTTGGTGAGCTCTCTAATGCATCATGTACGAGAGAACCAACTCGATATGGAAGTTTAGGTAATAATTATAAAGGTAACCATTAGGGTTTATATGGTCCTTACTCTTGAGGTAATTATGGGTTACTATATGTTATGATGGAAAATGAAAGGCATGAGATAAACTTGAGGTTAAAATATGTTATGGTTATTTTTGATGAATTTATCTCTTTTTAAGAAATGTTATAAAATTATATAGTTTTTGAAAAGGGACAACACACAGATCATGTGACAACCCATCACGTCGGACGAAGCCACGGGAATTGAACCTGCAACCAAAGTGCAATAGGTATTTATCACCTACCACTGGACTATGTGAAGTCCCTGGTTAGTTTGACTAATTATTTTTAGTTAGATGATTTTATGAATAAAGAATAAGTTGATTTTAGGTTATCTATGGAAATGATTAACCTATCATGGAGGATATGTGATTAGGTTAATTACTTTTCAATGTGATACTTTAAGAGTAACTAGTTTTATTTGAAGATAAATGTTAGGATTTATCTTGGAAGACTATGTGATTAAATTCTTCAGAGATTTGGGTTTCAATCTTAGTTTGAATTAATTTGAAGAATTTTATGGATAGCTGTTTATTGAATGGTCTTTGTTGAACTTTGGGTATTGTTGGACAAATTTTTGAGATTAAGAGTAGCTTTTATTTTTATAAAGGACTATCCTTTTGGGGGATTATCTAATCTTGTACTAACCTTTTTGGTTTTGGTTAAGGTCTGAAGACATGGGAAATTTATAGTTCTCTTTTTTGGATTAGGTGATTCTCTAGAAGTTGATTATAGCTCTCTTAATATGAACAAGTCATCCTGAAATACTCATCGTTTGGAGAAAATGTGAGTTTGTGTTAGAAACCTAGTAAGATATGAAGTCTACATGAAGAGTAAGTATGTTTCCTTATGTTTTAGTTAATCTAATAAATATATTCCTCAATGAAATGTAACTTAAAACAAAAATGTTGTATATTAAATTTTCCTACTGGGGAATCAAATACCGCTTAACCCATAACAAGTTTAGGGTTTTCAGATTCTTTACTTTCTCCTACTAGTGTTTTCTACCACTCTCCATCAGACCTTGATGGTTTGTTTTCTCTTCCATATCTATATTTTCATGGAATCCTAGTATATGTTGTCTCGGGTGACCATTTTACTTCTCTTTATTTCTTTTAAAGTAATAGTTTTATTGACTCCTTTTTCGATGTGGGACTTTCAAGGAAGTTTCCAAGCCCAATTTTAAAAATTGCGAGGATGCAATTCCCAAAAGGGGGGAAGGATGTAACATCCCAGGTAAATAAAGAATATTACTTTTTCATATTTACCCATATTTGTGAATAAAATGTTAATATTAATTTAAAGGGAACTCTATACTCGATGGCGTACCCAATACACAACAATGAGTTTCTTTGAAATCTTTCATTGCACTCTAATAATAAAATAATATTATTTTAAATGGTAGTTAATGTTTAGCCATTGTAATGGTAGGAATGAACAGAACTAACTACAAAATGATAATATATGTTTGTCAAATATTTTTACTTTTTTACAATAAATTTTAGAGGCTTAAAATGCGAATGAATCCAATTTTAAGTATAAAATCTTCTAATATTCTTTAAAAGGTCAATTAACCGCCTTTTAATGGATAAACCTTTTTAAATATACATTTGAAGATTTTATATGTTATATTTGACAAAATAAAATCCTTCTTTATAATCTGGACATTAAAATTTACTTTTTTTAAATTTTTGTTATTTTTCCGATAAAGATCAGTTTTAGTGAAAATGATGTATTTTAATTCAAAACCCCCTTTTAATATAATTTATTTATATGATTAGATCATCTTTTGAATTAGTTTTAAAGTGAAATTAGAATATATTTTTACCATTTAATCCAATGGTGGTCATTGGAATTAATTCCACATTGAAATTGGACTTAAACTAGTGTCAATATTTTAATAGATATTGTTTCTTAAAAAACACGCTATTTGTTTTGACAACGGGAATCAATTATTAAACTAATTAATGCAACTTTAATGTTATGAATTTTTTAAAATATAAATCATTTTCGAATCCAGAATATCAAATATAGCTTAGGGTGAATTTTTAGTATTTTTCTGAAAAACTTCAATTTTTGATGAATAGTGAAACCACTAATTGGTAGTTAAAAAACAGATTTTTTGTTTAAATGATACTTTACCACTTCTTTGATTTGAATATCAAAAATCTGACATACATGGTTGTCATTAGGATGTAAAATGTGGTTCAATGGGATTAAAATAATTTTTTTGGTGAATAGTAACTTTTAAGTTTTATTAATCGCGATTAAAGGTAATTAGTGTAATTTAAGGTAAAGATAATGTTATAATAATATTAAATGATCTTGAAACATGTACTACCCTTATTGGATGAGTCATGGTCAACCAAGACAATCCATGGGTCAACTTGGGGACCCCATGGAGCCACTTTGGCTGGAAAATGACATTAATAACTTTTTATTTAAAGTTAAAATAAAAATGTCACAAACATATATCGTTTTACTAAAACAAATTTTACATGGGGTTATACAAGACATATTTTTGACTATAAATATTAATTAGAAAAATAAAAAGATTTCCTACATCATGGTATTTTTTTTATAATTTTTAGACATTAAATAAATTAATTTATTTATGACACCATGATGATGCAACGATTACCTCATTAATAAACGATTTAAATAAAATGAGAAGATAAGGTAAACTCTAAGACTTAATCTTGTCAAAAACCTATTGGATGGGTGGCTTTAGAACCCATATCACCTTATCCACGAAATATATAATTGCGAGACCTTTAATATCTGAAAATCATTTTATAATAATGTAACTTTTCAAGAATTTCCAAGAGTGCCCCTCCTCCCCCTTATAAAAATACCTCACCTCTACCTCTTTACCCACACCTCTCAAGACTTTGGCTTGGCCAAAATCTGCCCATTTCATATCTCCACATCCCTCTCTTCATCATTGAAGCCTCACCTTGGGCAGAAAGCTCTTCAATAAACTCTTTTGGTTCAAACCAAAGGGAGTTAACTGATTTAAAGGTAAAGTCTTCTTTAATGTTCTTTTGTTTTATTATGCTTCTCCAACCCCCTAAACTCTATTTATTCATTTCTTTTGTAACAAAACCAGTATCTGAAATATACTAGGATGTTGTTATAATAAGGATTCGAGCTACACTTCCACACACCTCCGTCTAAATGGTTAAAGAACATACTGTTTCTGTGGATGAAAAATTTCTGCCTCACGAAACGATGATTGTTCAATATTCTTTTAACACCTTCAAAGGTGTCCATTAAGATGTCACTATATTTATATATGATATATAATATGTTTATTTTTTCCTTAAGCTTCTATATTTTTAATTTATGTCATACCTTTATGGTTTCCATTATGGGTAAATGCGATATCTTCATTTTAGGAAGTGCGGACTACCGCCCCCTCAAAGTGATTTGATTCGTTAATGCCATATGTGGGACGTATAAAGGATAAATTTAATGATATTATATATGATAATATACTGGAATTATAATATACCTTTATATAATTATTATTTCATTCCATTAAAGTATGAAATAGAAATAAAAGTAGCGTTCATGCGTACGTACGACTTACCATCTCCATAAACAGTGCATTTCATTTCTTATCCCCAAATGTAATGTACTATTATAAGTACATATATATAATGGATATATATGATTTATGTTACATCTAAATGATTAATATAATTCTGGAATTAATATATATATATATATATATCTCATTTAGTTTTAATTCCATTAATATGACATAGAAATGAAAGTAGCATTCATGCGTACGTACGGCTTACTGTCTCCATGAACGGTGCATTTCATTTCTTACCTATAAATGATTATGTAATATTATAAATGCATGTATATACTAGATATATATTATATATATGATATCTAAATCATGAATATCATTCTTGAGATAATGGATATTTGACTACATGAACAACTAGTAAATATAAGAAGTTCACTTTTGACACAAGTACCAAGCATCGACAAAACGACCGTTATTAACTTAAATGATTAAATAATGATCATAACATAGTAATAAGTGATATAAAAGGAATAATAAACTTGAAAAAGGTTCTTAATCAAGTAGAAATTAACTCAAGTTTATTATTCAGGAGATTAAAGAATGATCTAGTCAAGTCGGACACGAGGTAAGGGATCCTACCTCTCTCTTTCTTTTCAAGTACTCTCTTTTATGTCATTCCTTTTATGCTCAATGTTCTTATGTTGGAGGATGTTATTTTATATTAATCCTAATGTCCTATTTATGTTAATATGATGATATAACCTCTCTTTCTCTCATTAATTCATTTTAAGAATGTTTAAGTGGCGCCGTTAGGCTGCCGAATTTTTGTAAAGGATTCTTTCACCCTTCTTATTTTTTTTCAAAGTTCTATTTTTCATGTCAAGTATTTTAAGTTACTTTTTCTTATGTTGGGGTATGATATATATAAACATAATACTGTTCATTTATGTTCATATGATGAGATACCCTATTTGATCTCATCAATCCATTTTTGGAAGTTTTAAGTGGTGCCGTTAGGCTGTTGAAATTTCGTAAGGGATTTCTTAGCTCACTTTCAATTCCGTGAGATTTTCATTGTTTTCCACTTATTTATTACATGTGGTGTATTGTGTACTGCCATTTCATATATATTATCACGATTATATTTATATTCATGGTATTTATGTGATTAATTTGGTGTTTATTATCTTTTGGTCATACGACTCGATTGATCACAATGAGGTAAGAAGCTTTTATCTCACTTTTTGTTCATGTGAGATTCATGCTACATGTGCCACTATTTCTTTTCATGTGGTGTATGTACTACCAATTATTGTATTATTTGTGTAATATAATTTTATTTATGGGTATTTACATATTCATTGTATGACCCTTCTTTCATGGGGTTTATGTTTCGAAAGTTACCCAAATCAGTAAGGGAACTTCATTACCCAATTTAAATTCTTTGGGTTAAACTTGTACTTATTGAATGTGTCATCCTATGAATATGTGTGAATGACCTCTGATTGTTTTACACTTAATATCCACTTATATTTGGTGTATTCTTTTTTCACACATAATTATGTAATTGATTTATCCTTAATCAAGGGATACCGTCTTTGTAAGGGACTTTGTCTCAATCTCCTTTCATTGAGGCATATTTTGTTTTATACACAACTTTCTTTTATACGGTGTATAAACCCCTTTGACTTTTACTTTTATTCAAAAGGAATCTTTTTATACTAATAATTTTACTAAAAGACAAAAGGAATGTTTTTGTCTTATGTATTCGGTGACAATGACTTCTCTGCTGCTGCGAGTATTATTTGATCTTTGGCTTCCTCAACAAGACGTAATGTTTTTAAAACCTAATAAATACCATATACTCTTTTATGTATTTTGGTATTGAAAATGGTTTTGATAAAAGATTGTTTTATGTCAATATATTTAAATGATATATTGTGATTGAAATGTGGAAATTTTATCATTCCTTTATATTGGTTTTATGTGTTATGATTTTATAATGGTACTTGGATATTTGACGGGTGGTTATGTGATAAACCATATGATAGGTGGTGCTGTGAATACCAGGGCGGGTGGTTACGTTATAACCTCCAATGCATTGGGTATGGAAGTCAGCCGTATGGCTATTCCATTTAGTGAAAAGTGTGGAAGTTGATCGTATGGTTTTTCTATTTAAGTATGTTTATGTTCAAAGTTACTTTATATGTTATGTGTTCTTTATATGGGTTTTATGGTAATCTTTTGATTACAAAAGGGTAAGTAATGATATTTTATTCAGTAAAGAGTTTTTACTACTTCATAAAGGTGAAAGCCATTAATTATGATAAAGTATTCATGGTTTACTTGATGTGTTTGAAAACTAACAATTTTTCCTTCTTTGTATTCCTTACTGAGCTTCTTATGCTCATCCCAAGTTTTTGAAATGTTTTTCATAGGACAAAGTGGAATAGGGTCAAGGATGGGATCAAGGAAAAGTCATGCTATCTAAAACATGGAACTGGACATGACTCTTTTTTTTCAAGAGTTTTTATTTTGTGGAAAAAAATGGAAACTGAGTAGAAGTGTTTACTTTGTAACTTTTGAGATGTAATAGTTATGGCCTAATTCTCTAAAACTCTAAACCTGAAAATACCCTCAATATGAATTATTCCTTTAATTCAAGATTAAGGGATGTTATAAGGATGGGTCCTTATTCCATCCCTCCCCTTTCTGGTCTTCATCATGAAAGCTGGGACTTACTCCAAGGTAGAAGCCTAGTGGCAGCAAAGCCCAACGAGAGAGGGAAAGGGTGACAAATCCCCTGTGCCCCTCTCCCCTCTTGGACTTTGGCATGGAAAAAGGGAGGAGGAGTATGGGTACTAACTCCTTCAAGGAAGGCCAGGGGATTACACCAAGGTGGATTCCCTTCCCCTGTGGACAAACACCACTCCGGTAAGGAGGATATCATCCCCTGTGAGGGGTGATTCCATCCCTGTGGAGACCAGTGGCCGTAGAGAATGTCCAAGCCAGGGGACCCCGCGTAGGATGCATGGGGGGTGATGTCACAGGTTAACGTCATGTGTTGAGGATGAAGGCACTTGTCATTTTAACGTCCTGCAGCTTGGACGGAATGGGTGCGCTCCACACCCCTAGGACTTACATAACTGGTACCCTATGATCCTTGTGGGAGGGAAGGCACCGAAAATTCTGTAGTTGGGGGGTGTCGTGAGGCGATCCCCTTGGGGGTCCATGTTAGCATGGCTATGCAAAAAAGAAATATCTGTTAGTGTGCCTATGCGAAGAAGCATAAGACAGAGCAACACAATAGGAGGTGTTTCCTAAGGGACCCTAAAATCACTTCGTGCAAAACTGGATGGTCGCACGGGAAGAGGGATTGCAAAGCAGAGGGGTTCACTGGTAGAAGCCATGTAGAGCTCTGGTGCTCCATGTAGTGGAGGGTGTTTGCAAAGGGGCGTGCTTCTCAAAGTGGAATGGCATTCACGGAGCACTGCCTCGCTGAGCAAAGGTGCCTTACGAAGAAAGGGGTTGCGAAGCAATGTGCTTTGCGAAGTACAGTGATCCTGCCTTAGCATGCGGATCATGTGTATGTAAAGGGTACCTCGCGAAGCATAAACGCTCCGCAGTGACCCGGGTCCCCTTGGGGATCTCCTTACTTCGTGAAATCCCTTAGGCTTCGCGAAAGGCATCCCTCTTGAAAGAGGGGGTGAAAACATGACCAAGGGGAGGCACTTCATAGAGCAAAAGTACCTCATGGAGCTCATGGTTTGTAGAGTGAAGGATGATTTGTGATTTGAGAGCTCGAAAGTTAAAAGGTTGGACTGTCCGCTGTTTAGCCTTGGGGGGATCCCAATATTTATAAGCAAGAGGCGCCGTGGAGCAGAACTCATGCGGTGTGAAGGGGGGGGGGGGTCAGCTACTTCACGATGCACCCGTGAACGTTAAAGGACTTCGCAGAGCCTCCTGCCTCCTTGCTTCACGGCGGGCGCACGAACGTCAAAGGCATTTGCGGAGCTTCCTGCCTCCATGCTTCGCGGCGGCCATGCAAACGTCAAAGGCGTTCGCAGATCATTCTGCCTCCATTCTTCGCGGTGGGCACGGTGCAGGGGGTAATGCTCTGTGAAGGGGCTTCGCGAGGGGGGTCATGGTGCCTTTGTTCTAGCCTCTCTTCCGTCCTGAATTTTGGCGCTAACAAACATCTAGGAAAATCAGTTGAAATAATTCCCAACTCATCTACGCTAATGTATTTCACATTTAGAGTCTCTATTTTTCATCAGCAATCACAAGACTAGTGTCCTTTTTTCCACACTTCTAACAATATAGATTTCCTAATAGTCTTGTTCTATGTTCTTTCTTTCCAAATTTATTGCATGTTATAAATTATATCCTTTCCTTCCTTGATTTTTCATTTTTTTTTCATGTGTACTCAACTCCCCTATTCTTATCTTTATTCCCAATGAAGCCATATAGATTGCGATATTCTTTATCTAACTTGAAGGAACATGATACTATATTCTCGTATGATGATAATTTTTGGGAGACTATTCCCCTACATAGAATTAGATTAATTCCTTAAAAGAAATGTTCAATCATTCTTATTTGGATTGCATATATAGTACTAAGCATACCATGCTAGCCTTTTAATGTTGGCTTTATACTTGGAAATATTTTCATCCCTTTTTTATCTCAAACATAAGAATATACACTCTTTATCAAGTCGATGATTCTGTGGGAAATATCATTCTAAGATAATTTCATTAAAATATGTCTATTTCATATTTTCAATTTCATCATACTCCTTTTTTTAATTAATTACCACCATTGAAATTCATGTCCTAATAGACGATATAGTTTTATGACAACCTCATCACTTTTGTTACATCCTAATGTGAGAAATATATTCTCTAGGGAACTTATCCATTCATAATCTAAACATTGGACTGTATACTCATTGAATGATGGGGGTTGTTGTTGCATAAGCATATCTAACATTGTAACACAACATAATGCATCAGGATACTCTATACATGTAATGTTATCACATATAACCTGAGTTAGTTGTCCTAGTATAGTTATAAGTTGTTCATCTCCAGTTTAATCTCCGTCTCAAAAATCATTATCTTGCATTAGAGGAAAATCCCAATATGGAATAGATGCCCTGATATGCTTCCCATTCATTCCACTAGTTTCTATTTTTAAATAATGTCACACACTATATTAGATCATAACATTATGAAATATAATGTGTAATCTAAGAACTATTGAATCACATAATCCAAAATTGAAACTTTATGCATAAATAATATCTAAAAAATCTATTGGTTTCTTTGGGAATATTTCAAATTTATATCATAGTTTTTCATTCTCTATCATATGTTTTCCTAAATCTATTTTACAATGTTCCTACTAAATATGAACCGATTAAAACTATAAAGACCTCGTACATAGTATCCCAAAGCATGTGCCTTAATTTTTTACATTGGTACTAAGAACAAGAAAAATGTCCCAATGGACCAAATAATTTAGTAGATTTTGAAAAAAATACATAAGTTTTATTTTACAACTTGAATGGAAAAAATATAGAATATCTATTGTAAATACCCATAAACACTTATATTATTCCTTTAAGTCATTCATAGTATAGCATTTCACTTATTAGGGAAAAATAAAATATAAAAAATGGGTGACCACATATTCTTAGTAAGGGTAAGAAATACAACAAAAGTAATCATAAACATAAGTAATGAAGAAATTTGAATTACTAAAAACTTACATTAAATATAATCTCAAGAATGATATGGTAAGAATGAAATCTGAATAAATAATTTTGTATTAATAATCAAATTATAATGAAACATAACCACAAATATTCTACTATTAAAATATTCACATGGATTATAAATTACTAATACCATAATGAGGGAATTCATTATTTATACATCATAAAAATTCCTTCAATGGTTTAGCCAAGACACCAAATATAATTGGGTAAAAATTCGATATGGTTTGTCTCGTAAGACCTACTGATGCATCGAGAAGCTATAGAGATCCCCTCCCATAATTGACATAGAATAATTAATGCCTCATATGATAGGGTATAAATATAATAAAAATATACATTAATATTAAATATACAATATTAAATATTAATAACATTATACATATCATAAATATAATCATAAACAATCCAATGAAATATTGAGAATGGTATCAATATAGTTCATCCATAAAATTTATTATAAAACATTAAATAAATTATAGTATATGGTAACATAACATATCAATATCAATAATGAATAGGATTAAACAATGTGTGTGGAAATATATGAAAATATTCTAATAAAATCATTGTTTAATTTTGTAGAGAAATATAGTTTTTTACCTTGGAAATAAGAGTTCTATTGAAAAATCATTTGTATTTGAAATAAAATCAGAATGAAAACATGTATATCCTAGAAAATAAAATGGAATTAAAATTACATTTTAGGAATAAATGATGTCCAACTGAAGTGGTAAATGTAAAATGAGTTTTTAAGAATCATTAGAAATGATCCACATATGTGTAGTTTATTAGAAAATATGAAAGAGTCCTCAATACAAACAATGGTATAATTGTTTTCACAAAACTTGAAATGAACTAAGATATTTTTTTATGTCAAAAATATTTTTTTATTAAAATATTTGTGTCTTAATTATTGTTATGGAGTGTACATGAAAATGATTTTGAAATTGGGATGTTCCATTTAACAGTTCTTGCATATTAGGAGGAATTGGAAAGGGAACCTTACAAAACATGTATATACCCACAAAAGAAACATTAATTGGGATAGGCGATTATGGTTTGAGAATAAAAAATAGAACATTGGTGGATTAAATAAAAATAATTAAAAATTAAATTTGGGTAAATAAAGAGAAAGCGTAACCTGAAGGATAAATTGATGTTTAGGGAGAAACCCTTACCAGTTCCAAATAGTCGTATCATATTCACCTTAAAATTAATGATCATAAAATTAAAAATTTAATACCATGGATATAAATATATTCATGATATTATACAAAAAAAAAACAAAATATACATTCGCTACACACATGAAATAGCGGTTAATATGGAATATATCTCAGAAATAGAGGTAGGATGAGAAAAACACTTAACTTAAGCATGAAAGTGATATAAAGATGCACTTAATGTCATGGATAATGAAATTAGAATAATTTATATTTTAATTCAAAAATTATTCAAAATGTAGTTTATTTATTATAATTTTTTATGTTCCTTTATGTCATTTTTTGATGAGTTATATGATTCAATGTCTTTATTTGGGAGTTTTCTCTTCTGTCCATCCAATCACCCGAAGGCCTTCATTTTTTTATTGATTTTTGATAATCTACCTTTCAAAGGGTGAGGTGAACCCTTACAAGGCCTGTAGGCATAAGTATTACATGACCCATAGGCCTTAGAGGAATTAATTTCTCGTAGGCTTCAAACATTACATACAACCCAGACTTAACTACTTGGAACTGCTCCTCCCCAGCATCTTCATCGTGAAATAATCTCTCCACCTTCGCATGGCTGTTCAGCTAGGATATACCGTGTATGCATAGGCTTGTCCCAATGGCAGGTGCCATACCCTCTAATTCTTGCAATTCGTGTAGCTTCTACTGTGGTGAAAGCTCCTTGATCACCCCCCAATAGAGCTTGTTACTTATAGGTTGTCTAGTTTTCATCTTCACTTAAGGTGGCCCAAAGGACTTGAGGTGGCCCGATGGACTTACTGGTCTGAAGGCTTGGGTGGCCCGAAGGCCTTAAAGGACTCAGGGACCAAATCGGTGGCCCGAAGGCCCAAATGGGGGCAAATTCCCAGCTACTACAGTGCCAAACAGTGCCTGTTACTGTTCCCACTACAGTATCTGCAACAGTAATACACAGTTCCCGCTATAGTACCTACTATAGTACCTACTATAGTACCTGCTACAGTACCTGCTACAGTACCCGGAAATTGTGCCTCCTCCTGGATTTGATCCTGGGTCACCTTGATGCACTTAAGAGTCCTACTGCTATAGTAACTGCTATATATATATGAATGATCATATAAAATAAGAATAGTTATGTAGAATTTAAATTATATGTTATTAATTAAATTAAATATGTTTTATTAGTCTAATTTATCATTTTTTCCCCATATAAGGATGATTCATTTGTTAAATGATTATGATAACTCTATAAATTATAGGGATTTGTTTTTAAATATCATGAATTAGTTTTGTATTACTAATTAAAAATTTTTATATATACTTGTTCTAGAACAAAAAATAAAATTTAATACATATACTATAATCTAATATAAGAGAAAAAATGGTTTTATGGCCAGATTTGAAGATGGTAAAGAAAACACATCATCCATTATGACCGTAAATTGACCCATCACATACAATATTTTCATTTTTAGAATAAAAGGTATAGGTGAAGAGGTTTGATGATGAATATTCCATTAAAAAAATATAGTATATATGATATAATTTATTTATATTTCATGTTTGTATAGATTATCTAAATAATGGATATGAAAAAAAGATAAATTAAATGAAAATTAAAAGAACAAAATGTGATTTTATCTTTTGAATTCCTATCCTTGAGAAACTCCTTAAGGAACATTAAAATTGTATTTTGGGTGACACTAGAACAACCAGAAAGGTAGGAATAGATTTGAAAGAGGTATTAGTAAGAAATTAGTAAATATTTAAGGTTTTGTAGGTGGGGGAGAAGAGGTGGTGAGGGGTGGTATTAATAGTGGTGGAGATGGGTGTTTTTTTATTATTTAATTCATTTGATAATTATTTTTGAATGGGGAAAATCAATACTACTAACTATTATGAATAAATATAGTAACTAGATAATTTATGTTTGAAATAATGAGTTCCTACCTCATCCGTACATCATCCATGTCTTAATAATTAATTATTTAATTAGAATGTTAAACACTGTAAACTATCATATATATCTATTCACCAAAAAATCAACTATTTTAGAAGAATACAAAACATTAAACCTACTATTTTATTGATGTGTTGAATTGAAAAATGGATTCAATTTTATGAAAATAATTTAATTATTTTGGGAAATTTAATTTTTTAATAAATTCATCATTCACTCGAAAGATACCGATTTTAATATTATAACTAATTTATGGTAAATTCAAAAATTAATAAGGTCTCCTTAAATTATCTTATAATTTTATGAATATAAAGTATTAATTTAGGAATATAACTTATGAAAATAAATTTTATTTTAAACTATTATATTAATTATCATATTGTAAATATAAATTTATGATTCACAAAAATACCAGCCCTTAATTTTTTATTTTTATAACATTTATTTACTCATTATAGTGTATAAATATACCAATTTTTCATTTATAAGATACCAAAATATAATTTCTTCTTTTATAGATGATGTTACAATTATGCTGGTCACATTAAAATTTCTAATGGTTATATTATTATTCCAATGGTCTTATTTAATAGTATATTATGGTATTAAATTGGGTGTTTCCTGAATAATAAACTATCGGTGATGTTAAATTTGAAAAATGAAATACCATAAAAACTATGTGTGTCACATTCTCCCATCCTTCACAAAATTCCACCCTAGAAATTTATATAGTGAAACCTCATAAAAATATTTTGGTACATTTTTATCATAAATTCCTCTAGTTCCCACACCGCCTCTTCAATTTTACGATTTTTCAAAATTACCTTTATTGGCTGAGTCATTTGATTCCTCAACACCTATTTTCTAGTGTCCAAAATCTTGATATGATCTTCATTGTATGATAAATCAGGTTCCAATTGTATTTCATTCAGATGTGCGAACATGAAATGGGTCTGGCATGTCCTTCCTTATAAAATAGATGTGGAACACATTACATTCCATAGAAAGATTAGTTGTAATAACCAAACCATAAGGCACAAGTCAAATACTCTCCAAGATTTAAAAAGGTACAACCTACCCAAGGCTTGGTTTCCCTTTCTTTACAAATCATATAACACACTTCAATGGAGATACCTGCATGAAAACATGATATACTACATGAAATGTCAAATATCTCCTTTGGTTATATGCATATATCTTTTTTCTACTTTTAACTTTATTGATGTGGTTTTGAATTGTATTTACCTTTTCTATTATTTCCTTCACATGTTTTGGGCCTATAAGATTCCACTCACCCACTTCATCCTAGCACATTAGAGTACAATATCAATTTCCATAAAATTCCTCATATGGTTCCATTTTAATTCTTAAATGGAAACAATTATTATAGGGAAAATCTACCAAATTTAAATTCTTATCACACATACCTTTAATGTCAAGTGATAATTATCTCAAAATTTCTTCCTGTTTTTGGTTTGTCCTTTCTTAATTCCTATTAATTTTTGGGTGATAAGAAGTTCTCAAATAGAAGCTTTGTATCAAGAGCATTATAAACAATTTCCCAAAATTCATTGTAAATTGTGGATCACTGTTAGAAGCAATTGAAATTGGTTCACCAAGAAGTCTTATAAATTCATTAATTTAGAGTCATTTGAGGCATTCAATTGTAAAGTACTCCCTTATAGAATGAAAATGTGCATATTTGGAAATTCATTACAAATACCCTTATTGAATCATTATATCTTAGAGTATTTGGTAATCTAGTGAAAAAATCAAAGGTAATTCCATATCGTTTCCATGTAGGAATATAAATAGGTTTCATTACTCCTCTATGATGTTGGTTTTCATCCTTCACCTATTAACATACGAAAAATATTGATACCAAATAAAAATTTCAACCCTCATATTAGCCCATTATAAATGTTCCTTACAATATCTATACATCATAATTATATTAGGGTTTTATAGAGAAATTTTAGCTATGGGAATCATCAAACAATTCTATTTTATCTTGGGTATACAGGTAAAACAAAGCCTCTTCCCAAATTTCAAAATTCCATCTTCATGTAATAATTCTACCAATTTAACATCTTTCAATGCTTCAATTTTCCTATGAAAATTATCATCATCAGACTAAGAACATGTAATCATTTCCAATAATTTTTTTTTGTAATAGAATTGAAAAATTAGTGATGTTTTACCATCCTTGATAATTACCATATCCATATTTACAAGATCCAAGTACAAAAGATCCTCACAAATCTTCATTTTGTTCATAACCCCATTAACCTTCATGATCAGTGAATCTACTACTTTATTCTCCTTCCCTAGGTGGTAGTGTATTAAAAAATCATAATCTTTGAGTATCTTGATCCATCACCTTTACCTCATATTGAGTTATTTATATGAGAAGATATATTTCAAAATCTTGTGATATGTATATATATATATATATATATATATATCACATATTTCACCATAGTGATTGTGTCTCTATATCTTCAGATCAATGAATGAAGGTAATGAATCATGATCATGATTTGGATAGTTATGTTGATGAGTTGGTTACAAATTTAATGCATAGCCACTAACATTATCATTCTGCATAAGGACACCTCCAAGTCCTTTATTCGATACATCAATATAAATAAAAAATGCACCATTTCCCAATGGTAGTGTGAAGATCTGAGAACTCACTAATCTCGACATTAATTATTCAATTAATTATTCATGTTTCATTTTCCAAAGTAACATAACACATGTACATGTAATCTTTGTTAATGGGTTAGATAATCTAGAAAAATTGTAAATGAAACCCCCATAGTAACATGATAATCCAATGAAACTACATATGTTATTTACATTCGTCAGTGTTGGACATTCCTAAATGGAAATTTCCTTCATAATATCAACTAATATTTTATCCTTAGAGACAATATGGCCATGAAAAGATAATTTTTGAATCCAAAAGTAAAACATTCTAAACACCCCATACAACTCTTTACTTCTAAGACTATTCAAAAGATTCCTCAAGTGGTTCTCATGGTCCTTATTTATTTTTGATTCTAATAAGATATCATCAATAAATACCACAATAAAATCATTAAGATTTCCCTCGAATACACTATTCATTATATCTATAAAAAATGGAGGGTACTTTAGTTTGTCCAAAAGGAATTTTTGTAGGCTTGTAATGTCCATACCAGATTCAAAATGTTCTCTTTGGAATATATTCCCACTTTATAGATAGATTACAATTTCCAGAACGAAGGCTTGTCATCAAAAAATATTGAGCTCCAAGAATTTGATCAAATAAACCATCAATGAATGGAAGGAGACAATTATTCTCTATTATAATTGTATTTATTCATATATAGTCAATTAAAATCCCCAGTGATCCATTTTTATTCTTATAAAAGAGAACAAGGTCTCCCAATGTTGAAATACGTGGGTAAATAAATTTTATATTATTCAAATCCTCTACTTATTTATCCATCTCCACTAATTCTATATTGTCTATTCTATAATGATTTTATAATATTTTACATTCATTATAGATTAAAAAAATGGTAAACTCAACTTCAGTCTATGGGGAGTCCGGGTAATTCTATAGGAAATACATCAATGTATTTTTTTACATTTGTTACATCCTCAATTTGATGATTTATTTCCACATCGAGAGATAATTGGTTCTCATCCTCCTTGAATTTCATTCAGTATAGCTACATGGTGTGAATGTAAATAAACATTAGATGATAAGGTTTCTGATCTGATGATATTGGACTCTTCATCTTCCAAAAAATTCATAATTACCTTTTTCTTGAAATAAATTTTTAAATTATATTTGGAAATATAGTATATACCAAGGATAATTTAAAAGTCAACCATAGGTATGTTGATATGTTCAAAAACCGATACATGTTTTTTGTCATAGAGGGGGTTGAACAACACATTTTCATTGTAATGATGCCATAGTTATTATTTTTCACCAAAAAATAGCTTGTTAAATAAAAATGGAAAAGTATAATTTTCATGGAAAATATGGTAGATATAAAATAATATAATTTTCTAAAATTTGATTGAGCAGTCACTAAATTTGATTATAGGATTAGTCTACCTACCACCACATCATTAAGTCATTCATTCTCTTCTATAGTGACTATATAATCATAGATTGTTTCACATTTCTTTTTCAAGGACAAGTTTATTGATGTTTAAGACAATAATTTTCATAGTTAACCAACTTCATATGGCTAAAGAAATGCACATTTTTGGCTTTATTATTATGAATATAACCACATTTCTAGTAGAATTTTTCTCCACACATGTATCTAACTCCCATTCCAAATATATAGGTTCAATTATATTTCCTTCTACATTAATTAAATATCATAATTTATGTCCATCCCTTCTTCCTTTTCTCTTAAATTCTTTTCTAGAGTACTAAGAACCCCACTTCCGATATTTATTTCCTTCGAATAGATATGGCTTGTAATTGTCCTTCTCCCACTTGATTGAACATGATACTATAATCTCATATGATTATAATATTTATTAGACTAGTTCCCTTTTTTAAATTATATTAATAACATCAACGAAATGGTCAATCCTTTTCTATGGATTATGTATGTGATCTGAGGCATATTGGTCTAACAATGTAAGGTTTGATTAAAACATGGAAACATTTTCATCCACTTGATATCACATACTCAATAATTGCCTATCCATATATGATCATTATTTGGGACGCAAATATTTTTGTACTAAAATTTCTATAAAATCATTGCATTCCATAATTGAAAATTTTTCCTCCGCATTTTGGTTTTGAATAAATGACTACCATTTATAAGTACCTATTTATAGATGATAAAAATCCATGAAAACAATTTACATTTAGTTACTTCCCATAAAGATAAATATTTTCTATAGGGAACTTATTTATATCTAAAAAAAGTGGGTTTTATATCTATTTACAGATGGATCTTATTATCTCATAAAGTGTCCTTACATTGTTGCACCACATTGTGGACCAGGATAATCCATGTTAGTAAGGTTATTTATCATAACCCAAGTTAGTTGTCTGATTATAGTTTTAAGTTGTTAATCTGTAGTTGCATCACTAGACCAAAAATCATTATCTGTCATAGGATGGAACTCCATACATGGAATACTAGTGTTGATATAGATTAAATTACTTCCAATATGTTCAATTTATTAAAAACTTCATACACATTATTATATCATAACATTATGAAACTTAATGTATAATCTCATAACTGGTAAATCACATAATCCAAAATTGAATTTTTAGGTATAAATATAGTCAATATCTTAAACCTAGTTTCCTTGGTAATATCTCAAAATTATATCAAAGTATTTTATTCTCTATTATATGTCTTCCAAAATCATGTTTTCAAATTTTCTACTAATAATTATCTGATACCAACTATTAAGACCCCGACTGCAGTAGCTTGGATTTGGTGCCTTAAATTATTACATTAGTACTAAGGACAAGTAATAATATCCTAATGTTCTGAATAGTTTTTATAATTTGAAAAATATACAAATACATATGTTTTAAATTATAAATTTAAAGGGAAACAACATTGAAACTCCATTGGAAACACCAATAAAATATTATATTACACATATAAGTCATTTATAATATACATCTTTTCATCCTAGGGAAAAATAATACATAAGAAAGGCATGATATCAGATTCTCATTAAGTGTATGAAATACAGAAAAATCTAACATAAACTTAAACATTTAGGCAAGGTGAATAACTAAAAAACATTCCATTATAACATAATCTTGTGCATAATATGGACTGAATAAAATTTGAATAAATAATTACATACAAATAAAAAATTCAGAATGAAACTTAACCATGGATATTAAACTACTTGAGTATTCACATGGATTATAAATTACTAATATCACAATTAGAGAATTCATAATTCAATACAACATAAATATATCATCAAGGCTTAATCCAAGACACCACACATAAATTATTAAAAAAGTGGTATAGTTTGTCTCATGAGACATACCATTTAATCAAATTACTATAGAAGTCCACAACATTCACATAATATATCCAATGAATTCCTCATATGAATGGGGTGGAACAAAATATTCATATACATTCATATTGAAACTAGATTATGAAATATTAAAATCTTCTTTGGAAAATAATAAAAACCTTATATTATACAAAATAATGTAGAGAATGGTTTGAAGATTGTACATCCCAAAAAGAACCATAAACCATTCAATAAAATATAGTATATGGTAAAATAAGTTACCAATATGAATAGATAATATTATTTAACATAGGGTTTTTAAATAGAAGAAAATATTCAAAATAAATAATTGGGGAATCCTTGAGAGAGGTATCCTTTTTTACACTAGAAGGAATAGTCCTTTTGAAAAATAGTTTGTATTTTCCATTAAATATTATTGTAAACATATATATCCCATAATATAAAAATGAATAAAAATTATATTTGATTCATAAATAATGTCTAAATTAAGTGAAAACATGGAAAATTATTTTTATGAAGCATTAGAAATGAGACACTTTAGTGCAGTTTTAGTGAAAATATAAAAATTTCATTAAAGTGGATAGAGGAATAATTATTTGAATAAAAATAGAAAATAACTATACTATAGTATCATTATAAAAAGATATATTTAAAAAACATTGTGGCTTAGAATATTTCATGGGGTGTACATGAAAATGGGAATGATATTTTGATGTTCCCTTTAATCGGGCTTGCTTACTATGAGGAATTGAAAAGGGAAACTTATAAATAATTTATTTCCCTTTCAATGGAAGTTAAATCGGGATAGTTGAATATTTTTTAAATATAAAATAATCACATATGAGGAGTACATATGATGAATTTTAAATTATATTGGTGTAAATAGAGAAAGAGTGTGTGTAACCTAAAATGAAAATGTATTTTGGGGAGAAACACTAACCACTTTTCAAATAATCAAACCATATACCCCATAAAATTAATGACCATAAAATGAAACATTTAATATAATGAAAATAAATAGATTCATGGTATTATAAATAAAATGATATTTTAAATGCACCACACATAATAAATAATGGGGGATATCTCATATCTTGTAGAAAAAATTGCGAGATGGGAAAAAACATTACATTATGTCAGAAAGTGTTATTCACATTTAGTTAATGTCCCAGATAATGAAATTATTTTCATCAAAAATATAATTAATAACATATTAAACGTTTATTTTATTTTTTATGACTTTTTTCATTCACGTATGGAATATTTGATGAGTTATAAGATTAAATTTCTTCACTGAGGAGTGTACTTATCCTTGGTTTTGATGATTGATTCACATGTATTCATGTATGAAAGATCATATTAAATGAGAATAGTTATGAAGAATTGAATATATATGTAATTAATGACCTTTTAGAAGATTTAATGGTCTTATTTATCATGATTTTCAAAATACGAGGATGATTAATTAGGTAAAGTTTTGTTGTTAACTATTTTGAATATTTTGGATTTTATTCGATCATCATGAAATAGTTTTGTCTTATTAATGAATATTATGTATATATACTATCTCGAGAATACTAAATATGTTGAAATAAATATATTATTATTCATTTTAACTTTAAAATTGTTCTATTATCTTCCTTGAAAGTTGTAATGAAAACACAACATCCATGTTGGTGGTAAATTCACACATCACAAATGATATTTTCATTTTTAGAATAAAAAGAAGAGGAGAAAGGTTATTATGATGAATATTTCATAATCATAATAAAACTACACTATATATTAGATACTGAAGTAATAATTTTTGTCTGGATATAGGAGGTATGTAAATTCTAAGAAAATAAAATGAATTAAAAGTAAAATGAATGAACTAATGTGGGTTTTATCAATTGAATTAGTCTCCTCAATGACCCATTTAAATAACATTTAAATGGTATTTTGGGGGAAAAAACAAGAAGATAATGTGAGGGAGAGGTTTGGAAGGGAGATTGGGTGTAACTTTTAGATGAATTTTGGATTTATATGAGTTAAGAGAATAGATGTTTAGGGTGGTATTTATAGTGGAGGAAAATTATGTTTTTGGATTATTTTATTCATTACATTATTAAATTTTCTCAAGGATATCACTAGTAATAATTTTTGTGACTAACTAAATTAAATACAAAATGTGGGATAGACCTAATGTGTTCTTAACTCATCCCCACATAATCCATTTGCTAATAATTAATTTATTTACTTATAATGTTAAATACAATAAATTACCATATTTCACCATTCACAAAAAATTCAATTATTTTAGAAAAATTATAAAAATTTACCCTTACAATTTTTGACACTATATAATTCAGAAATGTACTCCATTTTATGAAAATAATTTTATAAATATGATAATTTTAAATTTTAAATAAACTCATCAATTACTCAAAAATACTAATTTTAATACTATAAAATATTTTATGGAACATTCATAAATTTACTAGGGTTACATAAAATAATCTTATAATTAGAAGTAAAAAATAATAATTAATGAATCTATTTTTGAAAAAAATTATTTTAAATCATTATATAAATTATAAAATTCTAAAAAAATATATATGTTTCAAAAATATACTAACACTTAATTTATCATTTTTAAAATAATAATTACTTATTTTATGATATAAATATACCATATTTTCATTTATAATATACCTAAATTTTATTTATATTTTCATAGGTGAATTTACTATTACATTGGTCATATTATTATTCTTAATGGTTACATTACTATTCCAATGGTCATATTTAGTATTATATTTTTGGTTTTGAACTCAGTGTTGCATGAAGTAAAAACTATTGAAGATGCTAAATTTTAAAAGTGACATACCATAAAATCAATGGGTGTTACAATTAAAGGGACATAAATTATATATATATATATTTGAACTCTGTTTCCTATTAATACCATAATAAAATAGTTTTTATGTTTTAAAATACCTTAATAGTAATTCCAATTCTTAATAAAATCCATTATCTTTCACTATTAATAAAAAAAATTATATTTTCAGAAAATTCAAAAAAAATAATTCTGATATAATTTTTTCATGATGATTAAAGAAATTATTATTTATTCAAATATATTTTCCATAATTTGGAAAAATTAATTTTCTAATATGTGCTCAATAGGATACAAACATTATTTTTAGAAAATAAAATTTTAAATTTAAATTTAGTTTTATTGATATCACTTAAATAGGAAACAAATAAGATTTATGTTACATATTTTATTGAATATATAATATATAAATTTCATTAATATAATTCCTCATAAGGGATTTGGATAATTTATTGTATTAATATACGTTTGTGTGTATAAAAATAGATCTTCAGATAAAAACTTCTTTTTTTTCAAATAATTTTTATTTTCAAATTGAAAGTTATTAGTCCAAAAAACATTCATTACATATACATGGGTAAACCATATTTTGTCATAATTTAGTAAATCCTATTAAAACCCTATATTTGAATGTCTATAAGATAACTATCGTATTAAATTAATATATACAAAAATTATGTCACACTTTTTTTAAAATAAGTATTCTGTGTAATTTAATCTACAATTAGTGTTTCATGTAATGCAAGATAAATTGAGTATTGAGTGTAATTAAAGATAAATCATATTTCATTTTTAATAAAAAATATCAAGAGGAATGAAATTACATGAAAAAATTATTTCACCAAATCACAAGGAGGTACATTATGTCTCCCATGAATTTATTTTTCCCTCATAATTTGAACTTGTTATTAGTAAACAAGTTTTTAAAATTTTAAAATAAATTTATTGAATACCCACACAGTAAAAAGGTTTAATAAAATTTTTTCCTGAAAATACATAATGGGATGTGTGAAGGTCATCTGGAATAACACGTACTAGGTTTTGAAATAGGAGAACATATGTGGGACATGAATATTTGGGCATCAAATATTAAAAAATTACAAATAAATATGTAGAGTGATAGAGATCATTTATTAGAATAATGTTAGTGATCATGTGGCAAAAAAATACCATAATACAATATACCAAAGGAGTGATAAAAAGGTATCTAATATAATTTTAAATTATTGTAGAATGATTTTTTTTATTTCATAATCCTTCTCCTAATGTTATGGAATTTTCATTAGAATATATAATTACCTGATTTCGTTACATTTCATCAGAAAAATAAAGTTCAATGGTTGTTCTTCAATAAATTTCCACATCATCTATTAATTTATTAAATTAATATGAATTTCATTATCCCTAAATAACCAGTGGACCATAAGATCCATAAAATAATGATAATCTATTACTTTTTTCTATAGTTTTAAAAAAAATAATTCATAACACATGTCATACCATAACATCCTATTTTAAAATTAATTCATTTCCAAAAGAGTTAACCTTAAACATCATCCATGTCTGACCAGAACAAAAATATATAAGTTTATAAAGGTCACAAAATTTACCAATATCAAGTGAAAATTACACCCTAAATATCAATAAGTTGATTTTAATTTTCACATTTCACACATGTCAATATATTGGTCATATATTCTCTTGAATAATAGTATTAACATTAATTTCAATAAATCATTAATGAAATAAAATACATGATTCCACATTCCTTAAATAAAATCATATATTATTTAATATATTCCATCAATCGTAAAATGTTATAAAATCTATCATTTATAATATATACCACTTTTTAAACAAGTCATTGATCAGTTCAGGGGTCATCAATACTTCTCAATTTACATTATCGTTATCTATCCTCTATTTATTGAAACTAAACCCAATTTATTCATAATCTTGAACATATTAAGGGTTATGTTACCTTAATCACATGTCTTAAATAAAATATAAAAAATTTCATGAAATATATTTTCTTTATCATCATTACCATTCAACATATTATTTTAATTCCATAATGAAAATCATAAAAAAATACTTCTATATTTTATGGTTCATATAAAATCATTCATCAATTCCCATTCACAAACACATCAATCATTCCACTACATCTTAAACCATTTAATTGGATTTATATTCTCATTCCTTAATACCCCTTTAATTTTATATGTCATTCATGGTATCTTCATCATCCACATTATAACCATTACTCAATCCACCTTTCAGAATATCCTAATGAGATTTCCCCCTTGTACGTCTATTTTTATAATGTCCATACCATCACATTTATAATATTTTATCATTGATGTTAACTCAAGTAAACCACTATCATCATCCATTGAAATAAATAAATTTTTCATTTTCTGTTAGCAATCAGTTACTATGTTCCCTTATTCTATACATATAAACTAGATTCTTATTCCTATGATAAATTGAATTCAGTGCATCTTCCCATATTATTGACATATATTAAAAAGAATGTTAATTCCTCTATGGTCTACCACACCTGAACACTCAATAAAGACTATCCTTATTTTCATTGGTGGTTTCAAGAGTTAGTTAATGTGTATGTTTTTCATCATATATAGTGATAACTGATTAGGTATAATCATAATATCCTTTACTCTAGTCATCCACCCATTTGGTTTCTCATCAACAAATTGTCTATCACATCCAATGTTAACCACTAAAACCAAAAATCATAAAGTGAGTAAAAATATTCATAGTGGAAACCCACATAGTCATATAAAATAATTTATATAATGTCTAAATTAAGAAACCATCATTCCAATTTATGACACAATAATCATAACATAGGTAATTCATATTCAGTATTCAAATCCATTGTGATGGGTTGTAATGAGTTTTTAAATTTAAAAAACATATCTCATGTGAGTGTAAAACTAGGTTTATATCAAGTACTATTTTAATTCCCTAGGTGATGATAGACTCCATCTCATTGCACCCCTTTCATATTAATTACACATAGGTACCATTCTCCTAGATCGATAACCACAAGTAGTATTTATACATGGATGCAATTTCATGGAAAACACTTTATATATCCTTAATCAAAATACCATGAAATTTTCCTATACTTTGACTCATCCTTATACTTATCCTCATAAATATACCTAAACATATCTATAAAAATATCCCAGGAGATATCAATAAAACATTATTATTATATCTTCCAAAGTTTATCTAAACCAATCCATTAATACCAAATCTATAGACCCAAATACCTCATATATAAATATTACATATTTTTTCATTAATATTAAATTAATTTAATAAACACACTCTCAAGGACTATAATATATTTGTGTATTTGGATACTAGAGACACAATATTATCATTTCAAGAAATATCTTCAACATATACCTTAAATATATTCTCCATTAGTATTAATAATAACCTAACTAAAACATTATTTATAACCTATGGAAGTAAACACATGAAATTGGGAGCACATATGCTCACTAAGGGTAAAAAATAGAGATATCAACATAACATGATCATAAGGGTGTGATAACATGAGGGTAAAATTTTATAAACCATACCCTACATATCATAGATGGAAAATATTTGTCATAGCATCTATAATGGTAGTTAATAATACATAAATAATAATGAAATCAAAGAACTTGATCTATTATGACAAAACATTGGAATAAGAAAATGATTTTTGGAAAACAAATAACCCTATAAAATATTTTTATTATTAGTCACATATCATTTGAAAAAATATCATAGTGGAAACATATCACTCCCCGAACCATCATAGTAGTAAATGTTTACTCCAAATACAATCAAAATTGGAGATTCCCTTTACTGAACTAGTTTCACTCTATAGTTCATCCCTATTTATGAAATGGCATAATTGTCATTACTCAATTCATTGAAGAGAGATATTGGTCTCACACATAACAAAATGAAATTACACATACGTGTGTCACAAGATATTAAAACATTAATCATATCTTAATACATAAAATAAAATTTCTTTTAAAAAAAACCATCAAAAAATATCCTATGAAAAAAATATTTCTCATAATCAATTAATAATTTTATCATATCATAACCCATAGAAAAAAAAATAGTGTTCATAAAAATTTATTTACGGTATAACCCGTGGAAATGGAAAGAGTTTCACAAAAAAATATACCTCATATATTTAAATAATTAAGAGGAAAAATAAGTATGATATCCTTAAATCATAACTATATTAAATAATAAAAAATAAAAAAGTATTTCATCTTACCAGCAAAATGATTTTGGAATGATCACATGAAACATTTCTAGAGGAAAATTATGTTTCATTTAAAAATAACTTTTTAATCATTAAATATTTTCAAAATGCATTTCATTTAAAATAATCATGAAAAAATATAAAGGAATATTTAGAAATAATTTAAAAAAATTCTCATGGAAAATATCCTTTCTACATTGAGAAACACTTTTTAAAACATAAAACATTTTCATAATCCATTTATTTAAAAATAACATTCCAAGTATCTAAAGAAAGCCTCAAAATCATTTAAATCTTTTCATCATGAAAACAGACTTTAAACTTTTATTTTTTTAACGTAAAGAAATTTTAAAATAATTATACTTAACAAAATAATTGAAACTCATTATTGGATATTTAAAAGATTTGGTGTTCTTGATGGAGGAAAATACCATTCATTCCTTACAAATTGATGCAATTATTATATTCAAATTTTCAGTAAAATCCAAATGGGCCTTATTTGGAATCTAATATGAAGATTAATTTTTAAAAAAACATTTCAAAAATTAAAACATGGTTAAAAATTTATTTAATAGATCATTTGGAGAATGTTAAAATAGTGTTGAACTTTTATTATAAAATATGGGTATGGAATAAAAAAGAGTTTGATCGATGATAGAGATAAATTCAGTTAACTTTAAAAACATTATTAAGATATATTGAGTTCCAAAAGAGTGGAAAATAAAAGGGAAAAATATATTCTAAATAAATAACTATAGTATAAGAACAATAATGTCTTTTTCGAGAGATAGAATATAATATTTCATAAACAGAAGCATAAAAATAAAAAATGTTGATAAATGATTAGATTGTATCATGAAACCCTTACCAAATTTGTAAAATTGAATAATAATCCACATGATTGATTAATATTAAATAAAACGTATTTAATCAAGATTATAATAAAATTCATCATATTACACATCAAATGGATTTATATAAACCTAAAAAAACAAGTTAGGTTCATAACACAACATATTCCACCAAGAAGAAATATTAAAATAGAAATCTCTTACCAATTTTTTTACATTTCAACTGCAAACCCCATCAAAGAGAGACCCTAAAATAGATATTTCAATCCACATAATTATTAGGAGAATAATCATGAAATTCATTCTTGGGAAGTATATTGACCTCATAAAATACAGCATAGTTAATTTGGAATGTGACTCATAGAAAATAAATGTGAGACAAAAATACCATACCTTTAGTTTGGACTTTCAGCATACATGTTAGAACCTCATTGATGTGGCCTTATTTTTACTCAGTTTGCCACATCTTTTTATTACATTTTATACAATTTATTTAATTAATTTAACAATTTTTAATAAATAAATGCACTTTTGTTTTTATATAAATAAATTTGTCAATTAATCACTTTTTATAACATTTTATGTAATTTTGGACCTTAAAATAATTGATTTATTCTTGACGTGTTTTTAATATAACTAATCTTCAATATGTTTAGTTAAATCCTTATTTGTTTATTTTATTTAACTTATCATTATTATTAATCATTGAGTTTGCTAATTAATTTACTTTTATTTTTTTAAAGTTATATACAACTTAGCTCGGCTTGCCAGATTACCGGTAGCTTAGCTACCGATAGCAGGTTACTGGTACACTCTATCGGTGACTCTGCCTCTATCGGTGACTCTGCCTCTATCGGTGACTCTGCCTCTATCGGTGACCCTTGCTGCTGATACTCTTTTCTATCAGTAAGCCTTTCAATTTTATAAACAACGGTGAGTTTTTAGTTAGGTTAATTTAATTTGGCTTGGCTTCTTAATAAGTTAATTTCTATTTAAACAATTATTTAATTAACATAATTCTAATTAATTAATTTAGACTTTATTTTATTAATTATTCTTTCAATTAAGTTATGTTAAAATAGGTTAGTTTTATTATTTTATGTGTTGAACCACCCGCTAGTCATTTAAGTAAATAATATGTTTCTTTTAAATTAATTAAATTGTTTCTCCCTTAATTTTATTAGTTCAATTAGTTAATTAATTAATTAATTAACAGTTTTTAAACATTAACTTTATTATTTTATATATGCAGATTAATTTTTAATCCATTTTATAAAGGTTTTAGTCTACCGGTGATTTAAACTAGCTCTTATGGTGACATATTGGGTCGCCAATGCTAATTTTCATTTTGTGCTGCTACTCTTTAATTAGCGTGTTTAGTTATTTTGATTTAAGTCTTTTATAATTTTAGTTTATTAATTATTTAGTTTATAATTTAAGTGTTTTCAATTAATTATTTTAATGTTTTAACGTTTAATAAAAAAAATTTTGTTTTAAATTAATGGTGTTTAGATTTAGGTTCTTTATAATTAATTGTTTTTATTTTATTTCGGTTTAGTTTTAATTTAAGTTCAATTTTATTTTTTTAAGATCACCAATAGTTTTTCTAACGGCATAATGCTATCGGTAACTGTTTTTTTTATCGGTAGCTGAATCTACCGATACCTCACTGATTTTATTTTATTTTATTCTATCGGTAGCTGAGCTACCGATAATTCTCACCGATACAGCCTTTTAATCCTCACCGATACATGTCCTTTCCCTCCTACCAGCCGTTGTCAATTTATCCTCACTTTTGCCTCTTCTTTCACGCTGCTCTTCCCCTACACTTCACCGCACACCCACGAGAGCCGCCGCTGTGCTTCGTATGGAGGAGTGAAGATTTCGCCCGATCTACTGTACCGCGAGGAGGAAGACCGGAGTCGGTGTGCTGTGCATGAGGAAGAAGCACTCCTGCTTTGCGCCACTTTTAGGAGAAGGACCGCATCACAAGGAGTCTCATTGAGTCTGTCCGCTCGCTGGTGATGCCGCGCAGAGGAGTACGTTGCACCGATGGAAGGCCACGCCTGTTGGGAGACTGTTGTGCCACGCCGGAAGAAGGCCAGAGCCGAGCAAGGAAGCTTGGAACCAGGGAGCCGCCACTGCTCTGAAGAGGAGGATCCATGCCGTGGGTCTGCTCTGTTTTAGCCAAGGGCGCTGCGTCACGCTGCTGTGTGAAGGGGTAGTTGCTGCTGCTGAGCAGAGTGCCGCATGAGCCGCTACGGGTGCCGTCACCTGTTGTGCGCTGCACCACAGGAATAGGGAGCCACCGGCCCTGTTTTGCGGTGCAAAAGGAAACTCCTCCCCTGAGCGCCGTGGAGAAGGGGGAGGGAAGAAGAAGACAACAGCGAAAAAAAAATTAAACGAATAAAGAATATAATTAATAAAGTATAATTAAGTAAAGTAAAAAGTGTAAAGAAGAAAGAAAAAAAAAATTAAAAGTTAAAGGAACTTTATATAATTCAATTGAATATAATAAAATTTATTAAATTAGTAAACTTAAACAACTAAAATATTATCAACTAAATAAATTATAAATTTAATTATAAAACTAACTTAATTTTAAGTTTTAATAATTAATTAATACACAATTAATAGAATAAATATTTAATTAAGAATATTTACAAATAAACTATAAAAATATAATTATTAACTTAAATATAATTAAAAACTTAAAATTTTTCTTCTAATTACTTAATTAAAATTAACCAAGCGAATTAATTTCTATAATAGTAATAATTAAATTATTATTTTAACCTTAAATATAACCTAATTATTTATTTATTTATA
The DNA here is from genome assembly GCA_963277665.1 of Viscum album. NCBI lineage: Eukaryota > Viridiplantae > Streptophyta > Magnoliopsida > Santalales > Viscaceae > Viscum > Viscum album. The sequence continues at coordinate 353,328,829 of OY728140.1, forward strand.
TTGTAATTTTTAATGACTTAGTTAAAAATAATAAAATTAACAACATAGTAATTATTTTATTAACTTAATTAAATTAACAACTTTTTAATAACTTATGTTTAACATAGTTAATAATTGTATAAATAATTTAAAAGAAAATAATTATCAATTAACTAAGAATAATTTGTAACGAGTAATGTAACAATTTACTCTAAAAATAATTATTTTTTTTTCTTGCATCTTTTCTATTTATTTATCTATTCTATTTTATTTTCAGGTTCATTCAACGAACATAAACACGTCCAGGTACTTAACTAAATCAGCGAGAGTTAGTTAGGAGGGAAAAGATTGCGCGACGTGCCAGTCGTGAAAAAACACACATTTTGCAGTGCGTGGGTAAAGAACTTTTGAAGTCGGCGGAGATTGAGCGGTGACGTGTAGTGGATGACAGAGAGTACTTAAGCAGAACAAGCAGCGTTTTTTTGGGGGGGCGAGCGACACATTCATTGACGGAGGCATTCATGCACTTACTTGGGGGGAGATGATCAGGGGACGATGCTGAGCAGTGCAGTCCAGGAACTTAGGAGCAGAGCATTTTTAGGGAGTTCCTTCTCCCTCATGATTTAAACTTTTGTACTCTGTTTCTGTAATGTTTCCTATTACTGCTGTAATAATGAATTATATAGTTAGCTAAGTCTCTTATTTCAGGGAGAGTTCTAGCTCTACTGGCATCTTTTTCATCCTTCTCATTAACCAATTCTTCTGTGATTAGAATTGATCGGCGAGATCAAATCTAATTTCATTTATCTACTTTGTACCACAAGCACTGAGATATTCTAGATTCTGTAATCATTCGGCGAGTTTGGTTATAGAGTTATCTTTTAGTAAACAAATCATAATTAAAACTTCAGTCCTTACGGCGAGTTTGTACTGTTGTTCATCTTAAGACATCTTCCTGGAATTGTACTTCTCGGAGTGGCGAACTCTAGTTGTACAATATCCACGACTTAACTCCTGGAGAGGGAAGTAAGTCATCTCTTTAATCCAGTGGTATGAAGCAGTACTTTACATGAAAAGGAAAATCAATTCAAACCAGTAGACTAGAATGAACCCTGAGCATTCTTTACTGTTGTCTTTTATCATCATTTTATCTCCGTTGTTGCACCTTGTTCCCAACTGTACTCTGTTTTAGTAGTGATCAAAAAATTTTACTATAGAAGTGTAGTTTCACAGTACATAAAACCATAAGGAAATCAAAAGATATAAGAATTTAAAAAGTGAAAATTAGAAAAGAAAAACACTCCGCTGCTGACAACAGTGGAGCTTTCCAAGTTTTTTAGTTAGTAGTGGCCAATTTTACCTTCCCTGTGGGTTCGACCCTGCTTGCCACATATACAGTAGTTAGTAGGAATATAAATTTTAAACTTTGACCGACTTCAACGACAGTTTAGGTCAAGTTTTTGGCGCCGTTGCCAGGGAAGGCACGAGCCATTGTTAAAAAAAACTCTTTAAAAAAAACACATATATAAAAAAAATCCTTAAAAAATTGAAAATTTTGAAAAACTGTAAAAAAAAATACTTTTCTTCCTTCGTGGTTACTGTTAGAAACTGTCTACAACTGTTTGTATGAGCACGAGAACATCTGCTGTTATATTAGAACCTCTAAACCCTGAACTCGATAAACACTTAGCTGCTCTAATAAGGAAAAACAAAATTGAAATGGAAAATCAAGAAAATAGAATCCCTGAGAATAATAACTTTCGAAATAACCATCCATAACTCTTAGATGAACACGAAAGGCCTAGTATGAGGGAGTTTCAACTTCCTCAAGTTTCAAGCAACCCATCATCTATTAGGTTAAGTCCTAGAGCCAGAAACTATGAACTAAAACAATCACACATTGCTCTACTGCCTGCATTCAATGGGCTCTCTAATGAGGATTCTATGGCCTTCATTAGAGACTTCTACAATACTGTGTAGCAACTTCCACTTTTAGGACTCATTGAAAATGAACTAAGGATGAGAGTTTTTCCCTTTTGCCTTAAAGGGAATGCGAGAAATTGGTTTTTAAGTCCAGATGAAAATATTTTTGAGAATTGGGATCAAGTGTATAACTCATTCATTATGAAATTTTATCCCCAAAGATTAAAAGGAGAAATTAGAACTAAAATCACTAGTTTTTATCAAGAGGATGGATAAGCCTTCCATGAATCTTGGGATAGATTTAGGGATCTGCTTAGGCAGTGTCCCCATCATCAACTCCATTCACATCTCCTTATGGACACCTTCTATGAAGGGCTTTCCTCCTCTGGTCAGAATTTAGTGGATCAAGCTGCTGGGGGTAATTACAATGATAAAACTGATGAAGAGTTGAGACAAATTTTCAATAATCTGGCTCTTAATTCTCAACATAAGAATTCAAGAAGAAAAAGAGTTAATAGAACAGTCAATTCAAATACTGGTTCAATGAATGAAACTCAAGCTCAACTAGCTGAACTCACTAACCAAATTCAAACATTAATGAACCAGAATTCAAAACAATCTGTTAACCAAGTCGAAAACCAGAATCAGTATCAATTTATTAGACAACAGTGCACTCAATGTGGTATGTTTGGGCATTCTGAATGTTTTTGTCCTAATGTTGATCTAACTTCCCAACAATCTGAAACCTCAAACTTTGTCAATTACGGTCCTAGGATGCCTCAAAAAGAAGATCCATTTTATAATAATTACAATCAAGGCTATAGGAACCATCCAAATCTGTCGTGGAAGGACCAAGGTATTATTAAGCAACAAACTGCCCCTAATTATCAGAACCAACCAAGACCAAATTTTCAAAGTCAACAAAGGGGAGAGTCTTCAAATGTTCAAGGAAGTAATGATAATCAAATGTTTTCTAAATTGGATCAGATATTGAATAAAATAAACTCACAAGAGGAAAGGTACATGTCTCAACTTAATAAACAGAAAAGTCAATATGAGTCAGACAAGATGCAAACTGATGTGAGAATGCAGAATATGGAAACACAGCTTGGCCAATTAGCTAGAGATTTGACTTCTAGGGATAAAGGTAGGTTGCCTAGTACCACTGAACTGAATCCTAGGGAGAATATCATGGCTGTTGTTACTAGGAGTGGGCTGAATACTCAAAATGTTACTGAAAAAACTGTAAAAAATTCTCAAAATGAGAAACTGTTTGAATCTGCAAATGAAAATCTGCTTTGTTCACAATCTGGAAATTCACAGAAAGATGTCGAAAATGATGAGAATCTGAACCTTTCACCAGGAAATCAAGATGAATATTGTTTTAAAAATCAAAAAGATAAAGGAAAAGAAAAGGTTGTTGAAGAGGTGAGGGACATGCCTTCAGTCCTTAGAAATTTTTCCCCACCCATCCCTTTCCCTGAAAAACTGAAACCTCAAAGTAATACCAAGGCTGAACTTCTTCAGTTCCTTGGTCTTCTTTCTAAGCTTCAAGTGAACATCCCTTTTATACAAGCTTTAATTCAAATCCCATCTTATCTGAAATCTTTGAAGAAAATTGTTTCAAATAAAAAGACCCTTGAAGAATTTGCTACCTACAGCCTCACTGAAGAGTGAAGTGCTGTACTTCAAAAGAAAATCCCACCCAAATTGAAAGACCCAGGTAGTTTTGTCATCCCTTGTACTCTAGGAAATTATGGTCAGCTGAACTGTTTGTGTGATCTAGGTGCCAGTATTAATCTTCTCCCATACTCACTGTTTCGACAATTGAGGTTGGGTGATCTTCAACCTACCACGGTCATACTACAGTTAGCTGATAGATCCTCTACTGATCCTATAGGTCGAGTAGATGACTTACTAGTTGGAGTTGGGAAATTGTTCTTACCTGCTGATTTTCTTGTTATAGATATGGAGTGTGATCAAGAGGTACCTATCATCTTGGGTAGGCCCTTCTTGGCCACAGGTGGAGCTGTCATTGATGTGTCTAAGGGTCAACTGATCTTCAAAATTGGTGAACAAGAAGAAGAGTTCAATATTTTTAAAAATATTAAGGAACCAACTTATTCTAAAAACTGTTCAAAAATTGAGTCTTTTGAAGCTGAATGTTCTTATAAAAATCAACTTGAACTCATTGAAAAATCTGAAAATCATTCTTATGTTGAAGAAAGCATTTGTGAAGCTAAAAATCTTTGTGAATCTGTTCTAGAAGCTGAATATTCTGTTGTAACAGCCAAACTGGAAAATTTTCCAGAACTGGACAACTGTCCAGTTTCTGTTGTAGGAGAGTCTTATGTTTCTGAACTTAGGAGTTTTCTTAGTGAAATTGAGGGTGTTTCTGTTAACACAAACACTTCTGAATACTTTGATGATACTGAGGGAGAACTGTTAATACAATTAGATGATTCTTCTTTGATTAACCTGCTGAATTCAAATTTGGAAAATCTGGACAGTGTACTGCCTACCTTGGACAGTAGCACTGTTATCTCTGAATCTGAACTGGAAATTGAAAATCTTTCATCTTTTAATACTCCTTACAAGAAATATGTTGAAGATCTTGGACCTCCCAGGCCTAAGAGACTTCCTTCGAGTGTAGTACCACCTGATCTTGAGCTGAAGCCCATCCCTGCCCATCTTAAATATTTATTTTTAGGTGAGAACTCTACTTTGCCTATAATAATATCTGCTGAACTAAATGCAACCCAAGAAGAAAAACTGTTTAATGTTTTGAAAAAGTTTAAATCTGCCATAGGCTGGACCATAGCTGGTATCAAGGGAATTAGTCCTTCATTCTGTATGCACAAAATTCCTATGGAATCTGATCATAAGCCTAGGGTAGAATGTCAAATAAGATTAAATCCAAACATGAAAGAAGTTGTGAGAGAGGAAGTAATCAAGATGTTAGATACTGGAATGATATATCCCATCTCAGATAGTGCTTGGGTGAGCCCTGTCCAGGTTGTTCCCAAGAAGGGAGGTTTCACTGTAGTAAAGAATGAAAAAAATGAAGAAGTCCAAGTTAGGAAAGCCACAAAATGGAGAGTCTGTATTGATTATAGGAAGCTTAATGCATCCACTAGGAAGGACCATTTTCCTATGCCCTTCCTTGATCAGATGCTTGAGAGGCTTGCTGGAAATGAATTTTTCTGTTTTCTGGATGGGTATTCTGGTTACAACCAGATTCCTGTTGATCCAGAGGATCAGGAGAAGACTACTTTCACATGCCCCTTTGGAACATTTGCCTACCGGCGGATGCCCTTTGGGTTGTGTGGAGCTCCATCCACCTTTCAAAGGTGTATGATGGCTATCTTTTCTGATATGATTGAGAGAATCATTGAAGTTTTCATGGATGACTTTTCTATAGTGGGGAGTACTTTTGATACTTGCTTAGGAAATCTTGAGTTAGTCTTAGAGAGAATCATTGAAACCAATCTTGTGCTAAATTGGGAGAAATGCCAGTTCATGGTTACTGAAGGTATTTTCCTTGGTCATAAGGTTTCTAAGAGAGGTTTAGAAGTTGATACTGCGAAGATAGAAGTTATTCAAAAACTGCCGCCTCCTGTTAATGTTAAGGGTGTTAGAAGTTTTCTAGGGCATGCTGGTTTCTACCGGAGATTCATAAAATATTTTTCTAAAATCACAAAGCCCTTGTGTTCCTTATTGGTAAAGGATGCACCTTTCAATTTTAATGAAAACTGCTTGAAATCATTTAATCTGCTTAAGGAGAAACTCACTACATCACCTATCATCACTGCACCTTATTGGAAACTACCATTCGAACTTATGTGTGATGCTAGTGACATGGTTGTAGGTGCTGTCCTTGGACAGAGGAGGGATAGGAAATTTCATGTGGTATACTATGCTAGTAGATTTCTAGATGATGCTCAAAATAATTATACTACCACTGAAAAAGAGTTGTTAGCTGTTGTTTTTGCTCTGGAAAAGTTTAGACAATATCTGTTAGGTTCAAAAGTCATAATTTTCACTGATCATTCTGCTTTAAAATACTTTCTGTCTAAAAAGAAACTAAACCCAGGCTGATTAGATGGATCTTATTGTTACAAGAGTTTGACTTAGAGATTAGGGATAAGCAGGGAGCTGAAAACTTAGTTGCTGATCACTTATCTAGGCTTCCTGTTACTCAACTTGAATCTGAAAATCATAGGGAGATTAACTCTTCCTTCCCTGATGAAAAACTGCTCACTGTTTCAGTTAGGCAATCTGCTTGGTTTGCAGATTTTTCCAACTTCTTGGCAGTAGGTGTCATTCCCAAAAATCTGTCTAATAATCAAAGAAAGAAATTCATTTCTGAGCTTAAATATTATCTGTGGGATGATCCCTTGCTGTTTAGGAGGTGTGCTGATGGTATTCTTAGGAGATGTGTACCTGAGTAAGAGATGTTGTCTATTCTTGAAAGTTGTCACTCTTCACCTTGGGGAGGCCACCATGGGGGTGAGAGGACCGCTCAAAAAGTCCTGCAATCTGGTTTCTATTGGACTACCCTCTTTAGGGATTCTAGGAGTTTTGTGGTCGGGTGTGATAGGTGTCAGAGGCTGGGTAATGTGGGTAGGAAACAGGAGTTACCCCAGAAGGGTATTTTGGATGGAGAAATTTTTTATGTTTGGGGATTAGATTTCATGGGTCCATTTCCATCATCTCATGGGAATGAGAATATTCTTGTTGTTGTAGATTATGTGTCAAAGTGGGTTGAGGCAGTAGCTCTGCCCAACAATCAAGCAAATAGTGTGATAATTTTTTTGAAAAAGAATATCTTTACACGATTTGGAGTACCAAGAGCTTTTATTACTGATAATGGAACACATTTTAAGAATTACAAGTTTAAAACTTTAATGGAAAAATATGGTTGTGTTCACAAAACTGGTACTCCATATCATCCACAGTCCAGTGGACAAGTGGAAATTTCTAACAGAGAACTAAAATAAATTCTTGAGAAAACTGTGTCAAACTCTAGGAAAGACTAGTCTCTTAAACTGGATGAAGCTTTATGGGCATATAGAACTGCTTTCAAGACCCCAATAGGTATGTCTCCTTACAGGCTGTTGTTTGGGAAATGCTGTCATCTACCTGTGGAGTTGCAACATAAGTCATATTGGGCAGTTAAGGCTCTGAACTTTGAATTTAAGAGTGCTGGTGAGAGGAGATTGCTTGCGTTGAGTGAACTTGATGAGATTAGGAGAGAGAGTTATGATAATTCAAGGATTTACAAAGAAAGGACTAAAATTTTTCATGATTCTATCATTCAAACTAAAGAGTTCAAATCTGGACAAAAGGTTCTCCTCTTTAATTCTAGACTTAAACTTTTTCCTGGGAGGCTGAAGTCCAAGTGGTCTGGACCATTTACTGTTGTGAGAGTTCTGAAGAATGGAGCTGTGGAAATAGTTGGTGAAGAGAATAAACCCATGTTGGTTAATGGGGAAAGACTGAAACTCTATTTTGAGGGGCAGCCAAAGGGTTTGGCTGCTTTTACTGTTCTTGAATGAAGTCTGGCTGGGGACTTTAAACCTAGCGCTGCATGGGAGGCAACCCATGGTTTGTGTTTTGTTAATAAATAAAAAATTGTGATTAAATAAAGTTCAACTGAAGACGTTAAATTCAGTGCTTCATGGGAGTCAACCCATGCTCTTTCTTTGTTTTTACTTTTGTTCTGTTCTTATTTTACTTTGAATAAAGTGCTGCTTTGTATGCTTATATATGCTCTATTTTTGCTGGATAATTGTTCCTGGTCTATATACTCGGTGTTTTTAGGAATGTTGCTTTTATCATCTAAGGAGTGGAATTCCCATGGTCATTTTTGGACAGGTGCTTAGTCAGGGAAGTACTTCAACTTGTTTCACTTATTTTTCTGCTCCTGTTTTTGTAAATAGAATTCTACTTGCTTAAAATTCTGCTTGTATTATAAGATTCTGCTACATGTCGTGTAACTAATGAATTAAAAATCTGCATGATCCTCCTTGCTTTAAAAAATTGAATTTCACTATTGTGATAAAACCTTTTCACTACATGAAACTAAGTGTGCGGGGGGGGGGGGAGTACATGCTGCTGGTCATTTTAATCTACTTGTTTCGTTGAGGTGTTTAGCATGAACTTTGTCTACTATATTGAACAAATTATTGAACTTATTGTTTAAAATGCTTACACCCAGTTAATTTCACACTCACACATTATATACTTCTTTTGTGCTTTAATGAAAATCTTTGTCACTGGACTGAATGTTAAAGCATGTGTGTGTTTGAAATGAACCTGCTTTTATTTAACTATTGTGGCAAACACTATTTTTGAACTTCATTGAGACCCTTTATACATGTCATATATCTACTTAATTGAAAATCTGTTTTGAACCATAATTGCTTAATTATTCTTCTCCATATTTAGAAGTCAACTTTGGGGACAAAGTTGGGTTTTAAGTGTGGGGGAGGGGGTCAATTCTTGACTGTGCTAAACTGTGTTTAATTGTAATGCTCATCAATTCCCACTGCTTTTAAACTTTTTGTCAAAAAAATGGTCAAAATTTTTCAAAAGTTCTTCACAATTTTAGGCTTTACACTGCACTCAAATGATTCTTGCCTTAGGATGGTGCTTGATTGGAAGTTGAGTCTTGCTTTGAGTCTTAAATGAGTGTTGGTGGATGATTGCTGAGTGGAACTGTTTAGTGGTTTAATGAATTTTGTTTAGGAACTTGTTTTGAGAGTGATATGGGAAACCGTTTAGTGGATTTAAGATCATAATTTTAGGTACTGGAAGTTTTACTTTTATCCAAGGAGCCTTTTCATTCTTTTAATTTATAAAAATGATCATTTTTATTGAGTCAATGTAAATGGTTTTTATATAAATCCTTTGTAACTGGAGTAATACTGGGCATTTGGGATCCCACAGTGAATTTATGAGACCTTAGATGCTGGGTGCGTTTCTGTTTACTATAAGCCCTCTGTACACTCTGAATAAGTGCATTGCACAGTGCTTGGCACAAATTACATGGCTTGGGAAAAATAAATAAAGTGTCTAGGGTCAAAAATGAATTCATTAAGGTGAGGGGAATGATGAACTCCAGATGAAGAAGGGGACAACTGGTTTATATGGGAGTCATTTGGGTTGTATCAATAAAGTGGCTAAAAATTATATATTTTTATGTATTTTCTGGTACCAAGGTGATGAGTCAAAGTACAAAGTTCCTTTTATTAAGATTTTAATTCCACATTTTTTTTATCCTTTTATCACTCTTGAATTTATAAATTGATCTTGAATTGAAGTGAGTCACTAGGCAGAGTCATATATGAAGCAGGACACCTTCATTTATGGATGATTCATGGTTTACTTGAGTTCCCTTTGAGTAGTTGTTCTAGGCGAGACATTATTTGAGGATACGTTTTCAATAGCCTAAGCATACTTTTTGAGACCTCTATTGAAACTTCTCTGAACATAGCTGATTTGTATAATTCACTTTTTTTTTCAAAGATGATAAAACATGGGATTGTTTGAGGACAAACAATGTTTAAGTGTGGGGGAATTTGATGTGGCCTTATTTTTACTCAGTTTTCCACATCTTTTTATTACATTTTATACAATTTATTTAATTAATTTAACAATTTTTAATAAATAAATGCACTTTTGTTTTTATATAAATAAATTTGTCAATTAATCACTTTTTATAACATTTTATGTAATTTTGGACCTTAAAATAATTGATTTATTCTTGACGTGTTTTTAATATAACTAATCTTCAATTTGTTTAGTTAAATCCTTATTTGTTTATTTTATTTAACTTATCATTATTATTAATCATTGAGTTTGCTAATTAATTTACTTTTATTTTTTATAAAGTTATATACAACTTAGCTCGGCTTTCCAGATTACCAGTAGCTTAGCTACCGATAGCAGGTTACCGGTACACTCTATCGGTGACTCTGCCTCTATCGGTGACTCTGCCTCTATCGGTGACTCTGCCTCTATCGGTGACCCTTGCTGCCGATACTCTTTTCTATCAGTAAGACTTTCAATTTTATAAACAACGGTGAGTTTTTAGTTAGGTTAATTTAATTTGGCTTGGCTTATTAATAAGTTAATTTCTATTTAAACAATTATTTAATTGGCATAATTCTAATTAATTAATTTAGACTTTATTTTATTAATTATTCTTTCAATTAAGTTATGTTAAAATAGGTTAGTTTTATTATTTTATGTGTTGAACCACCCGCTAGTCATTTAAGTAAATAATATGTTTCTTTTAAATTAATTAAATTGTTTCTCCCTTAATTTTATTAGTTCAATTAGTTAATTAATTAATTAATTAACAGTTTTTAAACATTAACTTTATTATTTTATGTATGCAGATTAATTTTTAATCCATTTTATAAAGGTTTTAGTCTACCGGTGATTTAAACTAGCTCTTATGGTGACATATTGGGTCGCCAATGCTAATTTTCATTTTGTGCTGCTACTCTTTAATTAGCGTGTTTAGTTATTTTGATTTAAGTCTTTTATAATTTTAGTTTATTAATTATTTAGTTTATTATTTAAGTGTTTTCAATTAATTATTTTAATGTTTTAACGTTTAATAAAAAAATTTTTGTTTTAAATTAATGGTGTTTAGATTTAGGTTCTTTATAATTACTTGTTTTTATTTTATTTCGGTTTAGTTTTAATTTAAGTTCAATTTTATTTTTTTAAGATCACCGCTAGTTTTTCTAACGGAATAATGCTATCGGTAACTGTTTTTTTTATCGGTAGCTGAAGCTACCGATACCTCACTGATTTTATTTTATTTTATTCTATCGGTAGCTGAGCTACCGATAATTCTCACCGATACAGCCTTTTAATCCTCACCGATACATGTCCTTTCCCTGCTACCGGTCGTTGTCAATTTATCCTCACTTTTGCCTCTTCTTTCACGCTGCTCTTCCCCTGCACTTCACCGCACACCCACGAGATCCATCGCTGTGCTTCGTATGGAGGAGTGAAGATGTCGCCCGAGCTACTGTACCGCGAGGAGGAAGACCGGATTCGGTGTGCTGTGCATGAGGAAGAAGCACTCCTTCTTTGCGCCACTTTTAGGAGAAGGACCGCATCACAAGGAGTCTCATTGAGTCTGTCCGCTCACTCGTGATGCTGCGCAGAGGAGTACGTTGCACCGATGGAAGGCCACGCCTGTTGGGAGACTGTTGTGCCACGCCGGAAGAAGGCCGGAGCCGAGCAAGGAAGCTTGGAACCAGGGATCCGCCACTGCTCTGAAGAGGAGGAGCCACGCCGTGGGTCTGCTCTGTTTTAGCCAAGGGTGCTGCGTCACGCTGCTGTGTGAAGGGGTAGTTGCTGCTGCTGAGCAGAGTGCCGCATGAGCCGCTACGGGTGCCGTCACCTGTTGTGCGCTGCACCACAGGAATAGGGATCCACCGGCCCTGTTTTACGGTGCAAAAGGAAACTCCTCCCCTGAGCGCCGTGGAGAAGGGGGAGGGAAGAAGAAGACAACAACGAAAAAAAAATTAAATGAATAAAGAATATAATTAATAAAGTATAATTAAGTAAAGTAAAAAGTGTAAAGAAGAAAGAAAAAAAAATTAAAAGTTAAAGGAACTTTATATAATTCAATTGAATATAATAAAATTTATTAAATTAGTAAACTTAAACAACTAAAATATTATCAACTAAATAAATTATAAATTTAATTATAAAACTAACTTAATTTTAAGTTTAAATAATTAATTAATACACAATTAATAGAATAAATATTTAATTAAGAATATTTATAAATAAACTATAAAAATATAATTATTAACTTAAATATAATTAAAAACTGAAAATTTTTCTTCTAATTAATTAATTAAAATTAACCAAGCGAATTAATTTCTATAATAGTAATAATTAAATTATTATTTTAACCTTAAATATAACCTAATTATTTATTTATTTATATTGTAATTTTTAATGACTTAGTTAAAAATAATAAAATTAACAACTTAGTAATTATTTTATTAACTTTATTAAATTAACAACTTTTTAATAACTTATGTTTAACATAGTTAATAATTGTATAAATAATTTAAAGGAAAATAATTATCAATTAAATAAGAATAATTTGTAACGAGTAATGTAACAATTTACTCTAAAAATAATTATTTTTTTTCTTGCATCTTTTCTATTTATTTATCTATTCTATTTTATTTGCAGGTTCATTCAGCGGACTTAAACACGTCCAGGTACTTAACTAAATCAGCGAGAGTTAGTTAGGAGGGCAAAGATTGCGCGACGTGCCGGTCGCGAAAAAACACACATTTTGCAGTGCGTGGGTAAAGAACTTTTGAAGTCGGCGGAGATTGAGCGGTGACGTGTAGTGGATGACAGAGAGTACTTAAGCAGAACAAGCAGCGTTTTTTTGGGGGGGCGAGCGACACATTCATTGACGGAGGAATTCATGCACTTACCCGAGGGGAGACGATTAGGGGACGATGCTGAGCAGTGCAGTCCAGGAACTTAGGAGCAGAGCATTTTTAGGGAGTTCCTTCTCCCTCACGATTTAAACTTTTGTACTCTGTTTCTGTAATGTTTCCTATTACTGCTGTAATAATGAATAGTATAGTTAGCTAAGTCTCTTAGTTCGGGGAGAGTTCTAGCTCTACTGGCATCTTTTTCATCCTTCTCATTAACCAATTCTTCTGTGATTAGAATTGATCGGCGAGATCAAATCTAATTTCATTTATCTGCTTTGTACCACAAGCACTGAAATATTCTAGATTCTGTAATCATTTGGAGAGTTTGGTTATAGAGTTATCTTTTAGTAAACAAATCATAATGAAAACTTCAGTTCTTACGGCGAGTTTGTACTGTTGTTCATCTTAAGACATCTTCCTGGAATTGTACTTCTCAGAGTGGCGAACTCTAGTTGTACAATATCCACGACTTAACTCCTGGCGAGGGAAGTAAGTCATCTCTTTAATCCAGTGGTATGAAGCAGTACTTTACATGAAAAGGAAAATCAATTCAAACCAGTAGACTAGAATGAACCCCGATCATTCTTTACTGTTGTCTTTTATCATCATTTTATCTCCGTTGTTGCACCTTGTTCCCAGTTGTACTCTGTTTTAGTAGTGATCAAACAATTTTTCTATAGAAGTGTAGTTTCACAGTACATAAAACCATAAGGAAATCAAAAGATATAAGAATTTAAAAAGTGAAAATTAGAAAAGAAAAACACTCCGCTGCTGACAATAGTGGAGCTTTCCAAGTTTTTTAGTTAGTAGTGGCCAATTTTACCTTCCCTGTGGGTTCGACCCTGCTTGCCACATATACAGTAGTTAGTAGGAATATAAATTTTAAACTTTGACCGACTTCAACGACAGTTTAGGTCACTCATGTATAATAAATATAGGTTTTTTAAAATATATTAAAAATAATAATTATATATATCATACCATATATAATTTACTTATAAAAATTTATTATATGATTACTAACAATTCCATGTCAAAGTCATGTTTTAGTTAATAAGTTATTTGTTTCTTGTGTATGATTTGATTTTGGTAATCCATTTCCTCTACACTAATGATGGTTAAAAAATGTACAAAATTATAACCATGGCACAAATATCATGTATATTATTTATATTTGTATTTATAGTAATCCATAAATGATAGATATAAAAATAAAAAGCAATGTTCATAGAGACCATAGGCCATACATATGCATTAAATTCATTTCCATTTTATCGAAGGAATGAAATAAAGTAATGAAAATAATATATTATCATTCTAGAACAATGTTTATGTTATGTATATAAAATAGTTTTATTTAAAATTTGCCTTTATATGTTCCACATAAATCATATGTGAAAAAAATAACATCACTTCATGAGGTTGTATTCCGCCACACACAAGAATAACATTATCAAATACCCCATGAAATGGAAATTAAAAATGGTACGTGAGATGTAATAATTGATCATGTATAAAAATTTTACATGTATCATATATATTAGTTTAATCTATCCTTATTACCATCCTTGTAAATTATTATTAAAAAAATGTCACATTAGTTTACTATGTGGAAATCCCCTATACACAAGAGCGACATTTTTATTTTCCATCATATTGGAAGGTAAGAAGGTAGATGAGTTATTATAATTAAAAAATTATAATAATATCCTCAATATATAATATAAACATTAAATCCATAAATACATCTAGAAATGAGAGGTGGTGATGGAAAACGAATTCATTCGGTTCTCAAGGTGGTATTATATCGTTCCAACGAATGCAGATTTCATATTCCATATGATGAAAGTGGATATTCATATTGGTTATTCTATTAAAAAATAACATATCATTATATGGGAGATATATATGAGATTATTTTATGTTATTTTTAAAATATTAATGGAGTTTTAAGAAGAAATAAAATAAAAACGTATGATTAATAATTTTACCACTTCTTTGGAGAGCCTATTTAGGATTGCACCTAAATTGTAACTACGATGGATTTATAAAAAAACAATTAATATGTAATGCAGTTTTCTAAGGAAATTATAATTTTTGGTTTTTTCCAAAAGAATTTTTTTTGGGTTGTGATGTGTAAATGAGAGGTTGTATCTTTTTTACGTGAGATGAGTGGTACATTTTTAATTTTTGAAAAGAAAAAGGTTTACCCACATCATTCAAAAGACATGATGATTATAAAATTGGTATTTATAGAACCTTATAGGTGTTAATATGTAAACTATAATATATAATTTGTTTTTGAACAGTTTATATATCATTTTACCACTTATCTTTTTAGGTTAACCCTGGTAAACCTATTTTAACCTTAATCGAGGTAAATAATTTTTATTATTTTTTACAATTAAATTTGGAAATAAATTATGCTGAATATATTTTATAATATAAAATATTATTATTTAAAATATTGAATAAATTTCTAAGAAATTATATTCACCAAATTTGAAACTTTTAATTTAATATTTATCACACAAACATGATGAAAAAGAGGGTTTACAAAGAGAAACATTTTAGAAGATTAAAATTGTTTTATATCAAAAATCAATATGATATTGATTAAAATGAAGTTAATTTAATTAATATATTTAATACTAAATTTAATTTTAAGACCATATTAAAAAATATTATTTTTTATTTTTTTTCAATACAAAAGACAATTCTTAGCAAAACCCATTATTTCCCACTCTGTATCAAAAAATGTATCTTAACATAATATCCTCATAATTTTACACAAATATAATTTTTAAATTATTATTTTATAAATGAGGCATATATTCTCATTACAATTCCCAAAAATAAGAAAATATTAATTTTAAATGATTGTGAAAATGACGACAAAACTGATATTAATAAAAATATAGTTTTAAGGTGTAAAATTTGTTTTATTGTTATCTATTTTCTAGAAAACACATATTAAAATTCTTAAAAATTATACTTAATATATAATATATAAATTTCATTATAATAATTTACTAAAACTGATTTGGTTAATTTATTGGGGAAAAATGCATTTGTGTATAGAAAAATAGTTTTTTTAGAAAAGAGTTTGGTTTTTCAAATGGTTTTTATTTTAATTTATAATTAATTTCTCAGCATGTAATTAATTATATAGACATGTGTAAAAATTATATATTGATAATTTATTTAATCCTATTAACATCATTCATTCCAAATTCCATGTGGTAACTATCATATTGAAGAAAAAAATTTAGTAGCCTCTCACATTTCTTTGAAAATTGTTGCTGTGTGTAATACATCACACAATAAGTGTTATATGTGATATAAGATAAAAGAAATTTCATGTGTAATAATATCTAAAATCTTTGTTTATCCTTAAAAAAAATTCCAAAATGAAAAATTTAATTGAGAAAACCTTTTACAAAAAATATTGTGGTGCTATATATGTTCGATTCTTTATCCAACAATATTTTCATCACTTTTATGCCAATCCTTACTAGAGGACAACCAATCAATCAGGAACCATACAAAAAAAATAATGAATATTTTGTTGATTAATTTGGAATTTAACCATCTATATAGGATCAATATATTTAATCATGTAGAATTGCATCAGAAATTGAAGGGCAATGCATTTAAACAATTCATTCCTTTGAAATAGGCCTTAACCCCAAAAACAAAAAAACACAAGTGATTACCTAATAAAATATAAATGTAATAAAAATTAATTTACCAAAAAATGATAGAACAATATGTATATCATTAACATTTACCAAATCATCTACTTTCACCAAACATATCTATACAATCTATTATATAGGGTTAAAACCTCTTGCGATGACCCTCAATCACCAAACCTTATGACAAAATACTGTTATGAGTTTCATTCTAATGATTTTCGACTTCTCACAACTATCCCCTTAGATCAGACCATACACAATCCACTTATCCTAGTACTCACTTCTACCTCTATTCCTAAATTTACTGCATCAAATGCATAGAGTCCAACCACTTCCTTTAGGTTTCATAAACCCATTCACACACACCCATTATAATCTACAAAATGTTCCAAGACAACTACTGCATTTTTTAACACTAATATGGGTTTAAAATAAATTACCAAGCCCACTTTGGGGTTATGTTTATACTTACAATGGTCATAAATAATATGAATAATCACCACATATTGGGAATGAAAAATGGGTATCACCACGCAGGCTCTCTCTTTCCCTCTCACTCCCCATATCTATTTATCATGTTTATTTTAAGTCAAACACACTAGAATAGTTTTTAAAAAATATTTAAATAGATAATAGGACTAAGACAAAAATTTTCATATATAAAATAACATACTGATATGAAAACTTGGGCTATTTAAACTACACATTCCACCCATAAATTAGGTTAGTTTGTATAAATAATTGATACATATCACCAAGTCCCTTGATTGTTCATTCCTCTCTTATTTAACATTAATTACATATTTTAAATTATGAGAAAAACTTTAAATAACAATGTGTTAATAAAATCATTTTATAAATTAGTCACTCTAATTATCCTCATTCATTATTAAAATCTAATTATCATTATTCTCATAGGATTAACATTGTATGTCTTTCCATTGCTCATCATATTTTAAGTTCTTATTCTTTAGCACATCTCCATTTTGAAGGCTTGGTTGAATAAAATTATATTAACATGATATAATGTAATCCACCTTTTAATTTTCTCATTGGATATTTTTCTACCACAAACATAACATTAGAAGATCATTTATATCTTTCAAATTAACAAAATGTGACCTGCTGAGTTGGTCAAGTAGAATACAACAATAGACTTGTATGAGGTAAAATTGTATAAATTACTTATGAAATTCCAACCCAAATCAATTATTTATGACCAAATAAAGATATAAAATATATATAGATATAAATCATAGAATTTATTTGAAATATTTTAAGATATGAATCTGAAGAATCTGTGAATCACAAGAAACATACAAAAATACATATAAATCTGATGTTCCTAGAATGGTATGAATATGTACACACCCTCTTGGCATAATAGTCAAGTTAAAAATACCAGGAATCAATAACATCACAAAAAATTGAACCACTCTTGGTGGAAATCAATCATCTATAAAATCATAACAAAATATCAATAATTCATATCTCAAGAAATTTGCATTTCCCCCATATGTGGATCTGTAATTCATAAGAATGATATAATAAAAAATTATCAAAAATATATTATTATCTTGTCTACCATTCCCATGTATTAGTAAAAAATAATTCATATTGGATTCAAATTTGTGTCTTAGAAAAGAGGACACTCGATCGGTTCCCTAGACTCATTCAACACAAGTCCTTATGTGTGCCTCCCCAAATGATAGATGCCAATAATAGAAGTGAGGGGTCATGAGTTTACCATGGGTAGACTATTACCTTATTACAAGAGTTAAAAAAATTAGATTAATATGATTAAATATTCATATAAACTTCATTACCCAAAATATTATACTAAAATACATACAACATCACATGATATAATAAAAGAATATTCCTTACATTCCACAACATATCCCTAGTGGACAAATCATATAAAATAGTAACAAAATGAAAAAATTAATCAGAGTCAATAATATCATCCATATTGTTCCTTGGTGTGTCTAAATCCACTTATCCACTATCCCACTATAGAATCCAAATATTGTGCAGCAAACCTTTCCCATGTTTGGTCCTACTACCATGGAGTATCTCTTAGGGTATCAAATTGCCACGATAGAATGAGGAGAGTGTAATTACACCTCAATATGCAACTACTAATGTCATTTATAATTATAAATTGTATATTTAATATTTTTATAGAAGGTACTATAAAAATAATAAATTGATAACAAAATTTAATAAAGAAATATGCCTATGATACTTTGTGACACTCAGGGGAAAAGTAATACCCATGTTGAATAGATCTATGTTGTCTGTGAGCATGTTGTGATAACTACACGATAACATGTAACAAAAAAGAATACATGTTCTAATCCCGAAATTCCCAAATTTCATGAAGTGTCAAATGGAATATATGAACTCTTCATAGAATTCACATGGAATTAGAGAACTCATCCCAACATTCCCAATCACCAATAAATTTCACATAATCTTGGTGCTCACTCTACCAATCCAAAATAACATGTACAATATTGAATACACGATCTAATCCTGAAATTTCAAAACAATAGTAAATCAAATGGAATCTTGGAGGTCATACTATAATTCATAGGTTGAAAATATCATTAGGGATCCAAGAACTCATATTAAAATTCCAAATAATCATAATCATACAGAATCTAGGCACTCATATCCACATTCCTAATTATTTAGCTTCATGTATCTTATGGAACCCAATGATCTATTCTCGTTATTCCCAACCATTCAGCACATATATTTCAAGTGATCATATCATTAAATAATAAATTTTAAAATTTGAACCATCCCAGAATATGAGATTTACAAAACCACTTTAATATTTACCCTTTGATTAAAAATAATAAATTATTGTCATTTTATACATTGTAGTTTAAGGTTCAACCATTCTAAACATCCTTCATGGGATAATGTAAAAATAATAATTATATATTGTATATTAAAAGTATATTTTAATAAAAATATAATATAATGTGAATTTTATTATTTCATAGAAAAAAAATTATAATTTTATTGTATGAATATCAATTTTGAGCTTACGTGGTCCAAATAATCCTGGAATGATTTTTTGAGATTTCTGCTTAGAAATTTGATTTTATAATTAATAAAAAATTTAGTATATAACTATTTCTAATTTAATATAAAATAAATTTAATAATAAAATTTAATAACTATAAACTTTATGGAAATAAAGATAATAAAATTTAGTGGTTAAAAATATAATTTCTTAGAAAACCTTGTTTTTTTAGAAAGCAGTTTTTCTTTAATAAGGGATAATGAATATCCATTTTAAATAATTAAACTAATATTTAATGTGGAATTATTTATGATATATTTATATATTATATATATAAATATTTTAATTTAAATTCATAAAATTCTAATTAGTATCTTTATAGTTAATATAAGAGCATCTTATGCATGAAAATTTATTTTCCTATAGACCTATTTTTAACACGCTTTGAGGGATTACCTTAATATTAAAATCATCAATTTATGTTAATGTAATTTGGTAAAATTGATTTCATATTTTGAATTAAAATAATTAATATTACGTAATAATGTATAAATAATGTTTATTAATAATTAATTGTAAAATATATTAAAAATTAGTTACCAAAGTTAAAGTAAAAATAGGTTTACCATGGGTTGGGTATAACCAATAATGATAAGGGTTAAATGGAATGGAATCATATACCAGAAAAGTCAATCATAGGTGGACCCCTAACTATTTTTTAAAATAAAAGAAAATTACAGAAGAGACACACCGTAAGGCAAATAAAAGATTACATGTCATACAAATTATACCCATTACCACCCCCATGATAGACTTCCTCCGTAGTGGCCAACTCCCATTTTGAGCTCTCATAGTGTTTAAGTATTTTGTCGTACTTCCTTATGAGGTTCAATTTCTCCAATGAGATCAGCTCTTGCAAAGATTTCTTGAAGGAGGATCGAGTAGAAAGTGGCTTTGGAAAATCAGAGTAGTCTTTCCACGACCTTTGACTTGTCGTGACAGACACCTCCTTTCCAGACATCCCCTTCGCATCCTTGAGAACCTCACTATAAGAAGGCCTAACCATCACATTTTATTTATCACTATCCGAGAAATCCCTCCAATTTCCAGCCAGGACATCATGGGAATCATCAAAAACCGCCTGGTCATGTGCATAATGGTTGTTACAGTCAATCACAGCCAAGCAATGCGGTTGTCCCTCAATTTCTTGGCCAACATTTGTTTCCTTTGCAGCATCAACTGAAATAAGTTGCAAAGAGTTACCTTCATTAATTGAGGAACACACCTCCACATTAGAAACCTCTTCAGGTTCCAATGCTTGAAACTGATTACATGTCTCAACAACACTTCCAAATACAGCAGGTTGCATCTACATCTTGGACCCCTTACCAGGAAGAGATGCAACTTTGATCTGCTTCCAACCATCCGAATTCAGCAGCCTCCCATCTTCCTTCGGACTAGTAGTGTCTTCAGCAACACCAACAACACACCTCCTAATTTCACAATCCTTATATCCAGCACTTGCAACACACCCACCTTGAGCCACTACAACATCATTCCAAGCACCACCTCCAGGAATGTCAGTATCCACATTCGCGTGACACACACCATACCTGCGGTCCATCTTCATCCTCTCAAACACCATCGCAACAGTTGGGTTCCCCAAGGCCGAGCCACCCATGCCACTTCCAGTCTTAGAAACATGACCAATATTCTTCCCCTAGCCAATATCCTTACCATTATACTTAGCCGGACCTGAAGTAGCTCCACCGTGACAGTGAACGTCCCGATGACCCAGACGATGGATCCTCAGACAATAATCAACCCAAGACTCAAAGACCACCACCTTATACCATTGGAATTCCTCACCAACCGTAATCCAAATCCATTATACTAGAGGCTTCGAAGCATCCACCTCCACATAGAGCCGCGGGTTGACAGGATAACTTACAGACGAGGTGCGAGCATCAAAGTAGAGAAAACGCCCGACCAGATTCCCTATCATACGAATTATAGATGGATTCTGGAATGGAAAAGGAAGATGGGAAATACTTACCCAGGTTGCAACCAAGGGTGAATCCCGATTCATGCAAAGATAAAAATTCCATCGTAGGAGAAAGAATCGGAATCAACTACATAGGCGAGGAGCCCTAGACCAAGCACACACTAAATCTTCCTCTGAGGAGAATCGAATCATCATATGATGCTTGTCAAGAAATACCACCACCGCACAATCCTGCAGGTTCATTTTTCTGATAATGAGATATTTTGGAACCTTGTGTAATTTCAAAAATGTGGCTACGAATTATTATTTTAAAAAATTCAATGCCATTCCTCTTCCTAAATTATGAAAGGACTCTATCTACCCACACTTATTCACACTAATCAAGAATTTTTAATGAAAAAAAATACCAAAATCACTCCCAAAAATCATTATTAACAACATATAGGTGTGGGTATTCCCAAAATACCAACCATATTGTCCTTAATAAGATATTCAAAGGATGTTCTTTTAGGATATGGTAATTGTATTACGTAAGATTTTTCTTTTCTAAACTCAACTGTTATAAAAATTAATTATCTATTAAAAAATAAAATAAAATTGAAAAATTATCTAACATATAATTATATTTTATTTGGTTGGTTTAATAGTATTTTAAAATCTTCTTCTCCATTAAATTGAAAACAAATCCATCACATGTGTGTATGGAGGAATATCACCTCACAAACTTATGTAATTTTTTTTCCATCAATGAATCACATATGTAGTCACATGATTTAAATAATGGATATATGTGATACATATGAATTGGTATTAATTATTTTATAACAATATATCATCCAATGTTTTACCATTTCACCCATTAAGGGAATGATATCACCAATCGTGCATATATATGACCGGTCGTCTCCATGAAGCGACATGTTTCATTTCCCCACATTAAATGAAAGGTTAAAAATTTGTATTTAATATAGAATATGATATTTATAATATTAATAAAATTCTGTAGATGATGGATCTATATCCTACAAACAAGTATTATAACATTCATGACAAAACACACATGATAAAATTAGGAAATTAACACGAAAAATAGTAATAATAAAATATTGTTAATGAATAAGTTTTAATATTTTATAAGAGTATAAGATATGTTGTTATAAATATGAATACGGTTAATTTATAAATTCATAATTATTTTTATAAAATTATAGATGAGTTTAGTTCACTTTTAATTAATGGTATGTGTGATGTAAGGGACTTCATCTCAATTTCCATTCATTGAGGCATATTTTATTCTCATACTGCTAGTTTATTTTAATTGCTGTATATAGTTCAATTTTTCATGTAATACCATGAATAATAAATACATCATGGTATATTTAGTTCTAACACTATTTAATTCATCAAATTGTATTTTACATGAAAGGTACCAAGTGGCGAGATATTTCATCTCAATTTCCAATCTATTGAAAAATATTGGTTAATATCCACATATTTGATTTTATGTGGTGTATAAATTTCCAAAATGATGTATTTAACATTAATAAATTTTTATTAGTGATTTTAATGTTTAAATTAGTGTATATTCATTAAATGGGTTATAATTTAAAGTTACAAAATATGCAAGAGTTAATTTTATAGTCTCACATTATTTGGGATTGCTTTTTCCATCATTGAGAGAATCATATCATTTATCCTTCATAAGATACAATGAATTTATTTTCCATAATATATTTAATTAGAATTTATAATTTCAAGAAAATGTTCCCATCATTGGTTCTATAATCATGAATGGATATATTTAAATGAAAACTAATTTTAGTTTTTTTTAAAATGTATATATATCCCTTACATGTCCATGTTTTCAAAAATTGTTTTGAAAAAGTAATTTTATTTAATAAAATAGTTTATTGTGGAAAAATTAATTAGTCTAGGAATTTTAAAAATGGTTTGAAAGGAATGTATCTAATTTTTAAATGGATTTTTTAGATAATTTTTAAAAAATTAAAAACTTTTTTTATCATATTTGATATTAATAGAATTCACCGTCGCCACAACCATTTTAAAATATTTAGCATTTTCTACAAGTTTTTAGTGGTTTAAAATGAAAATCCTTTAGTGAAAAATTATTTTTAATATTTACTTTCATTTAATTTATTTTTTAGAATTAATTCATTTTATTGAAAAAATTATATTCCCGATGAACCGATGATCGCCTAAAATATCTTGATTAATTTTATTATTGATAATTTTTTTGATACAATAACTTTTCATTGATCACTATTCAATAAAAAAGATATTTATCATAAATATCCATTTTTTTGTATCTGTGATTTTATTATTTCATAAAACATATTCATTTTTTACTAATGGTCTTTTCTTTTAATGTTATTTAATTAACTGGTAA
Organism: Viscum album; assembly: GCA_963277665.1. Taxonomy (NCBI): domain Eukaryota; kingdom Viridiplantae; phylum Streptophyta; class Magnoliopsida; order Santalales; family Viscaceae; genus Viscum; species Viscum album. The sequence continues at coordinate 353,352,377 of OY728140.1, forward strand.
AATATTTATAGTTCTGTATTCTTTAATCAATATAGATATTTTTGATAAGACATATTGTTCATTAATTTTATAAATAAAAAATTATTTGGATATACAGTGATAGGTGAGTCATGGATATATATATCAACTTAATTCATCAATAGGTTTCATTAGAAAAATCTGTTGGGAAAATTAATTTGGTTCTATAAATTGTTTTAAATAATCCTGTGACATGTCATTGTAGTATTGATATCATGATATATGAGATCATGAAGTCCAAAATTAATTATTACAACATTCATAATTTAGTTAATATTTTCTAGGAGATTTTTACATTTATAGAATCCATGGATAATTTTTTTCTTTTCTTATTAAATGGATAGTGTTTAAAGTTATTTATTTTTCCACATTTATTATTACTTATATAATGATGATAATCAAGTTACTAATTAAATGGAATGTTTGTTATGTTATTTACACTAAGAAAATAATTATTAATTACCTAATTATTATATTTATGTTACTAGTAATATTGAATATGTGTTCATATATTTAACATTCTATATTGATTATAGCTTATTGATTCATGATCACTTACACTATATATAGAACTTATTAAATATTTGTGCTCACCCTTATTTTTATTCCATTCCCAAGGTTATAAAGTTGATTTCGTTGAATGTTATCAATGATTCTAATTGTAATCCATTTCTATGTATTATATTATTTTACCAATGTAAAATAGCTATCATGTATGTATTTGGTTCTACTAAACAAAAACCTGATTAGTCCTTTAGTATTCGACCCCTTTTTTCTATTATAATGTAATAAAGTACACACCAGCACTATGATATTTTATTTAGGGTTGTTAAAGTTACCATTTTGACCTAAAAAGGATATAGTGATTCATAAACCAACAACCACATTACCAAATCTATTTACATTGTATTATTAATTATTACCCAATTAGTAATATGAGAGTATTTCCAAAAGAATACCCTTTATTTCAGTGGAGGACATATAATATCATAAACTAAAACTTATGTGGTTTAATAAAATAATATTAGCTTAAACATGAAATTTAATCTATTTACATCCCAATTCTAATTTTACATCATAAAATCACTTCCATTTAGAATATTATTAATTGTGAAATTTCATTTCACAATCCTTAACTAGAATCATACTGACCCATTCAAAAACCTTAAAAATATTATACAACTAACAATATCATGAAAGATAATAGTTAAATTATAAAATAGAATCATACCCTTAGTATTACCCATTTTCTTATTATAAAACAAATCCTACCATTGACTTATCCAATTCAACGGTAAAACCATCACATTGGAACTCTTGTAGGATAACATTTTATAAATAAAAAATAATTAAAAAGATTAAATAATCCACGTAAGATGATAATATAATATATAAAAATAATTTTAAGGTCATCACATGTAAACCTAGGAATATCTCTAACATGTGCACCCTGAAAATGATAAAATGATATGGGTAAATATTTTGGTACCAACTAACTTATCATTACAAGATCCCAAACATCCAATACAATATTATAGTTATTCCTAAAATGATTGGAATTTGATAATCCAAAAAAACATTGAAAATAGAGGGAAACACATAAATAGTGTGATAATATATTATAGTGAATGAAAAGAAGAATACAAGGTAGTGGACTCTTAGACATAACTCAAAATCACTAATGCATTTGATGGGATGATTAATTCACAATAATCCAAGGAGATCCAAGAAAAACAAGGGTAGGAAGATAGGGGAATGTGAGGGCTGAAATTGTGGTTGAATTGGAGCAAATCAAGTATGAAGAGTTTTAAGGGAAAATATAGTATGATGAAATGTTTTCCCCTAATAAAATTCCCAATAGCTCAGTAACTACTCATTGGGATTCCACAAGATATTATGTGTGCCCAGTAACAAAAAAAAGTTTTTGGTTTGTCCACCGGATCATTGGTTGACCTATATAGGCTTACCTGTGGGACCTCATTAGTTTGATGCTATCCTAACTCCATCCCTTGGGTCCATTGTTCTCCCATACGATCACTCTGATCCTTTGAAGTGAAACATTCTATAACTGGGTTTCAGGTATTCCTCGACCATTATATTGATCATTCATTGGATGGGTCTTGTTTAGGGGTTATTTGGTTGAAATTTGGAATTTTTTTGGAGGTTAATGGATTATTCATGTTTGACACATGGCTTTTCCCAAACTATATTCATAGAAAGTAAAAAATTTACAACCTAAGATAGTGGGGGTTTGTACAGTAGACCTATGGTTTGAAAAACTGTATACCCACCGAGTTAAAGCTATGCACAGATGTAGTGGGGTGGATGATTTTTCTAAATTTTTGGCCCTGTCCAACTAAACATTCACATCATAATGTTAATTTTGAATAATTATTTAAAAAATTATTCAACCCCATTTTCTTCCCCGATCGACCCTTACATGACCGATGTTGTCTTCATAGTTATTTGAGACTCTACAAAACCCCTTTTAGTTACTCCAAACACCTTATTTAGTTGATCTAAGTGTGGTAGATCATGTTTTATACCTTTATGTTAATTAGACCTCTTTCCATGCATTCCATTGTACTCTATATTTTATACCCCCCTTAGAGAGTGTATGATCATCTAATTTTTGATGGATCAAAACTCAATTATTTTGGATTATGATTCTAGGATTGAATTATTGATATCCATTTCCTTCATTCTTTGTTTTATGATCCCCTTTGGGATGTTTATTTCTATTTCCATGAATAATGGTAGGTGGTTCTGATTGAGATTACACCATATAATAAAATCCTGATTTTCTAGAGTTTTTTATAATTTATTTCAATATATTTATGAAAAACCAAATTCAAATGATTTGGTAATGGAATTATTTTGGTTATATATTTCTATGAAATCTACCAGATTTTAAGGGAATTAGAATTTGGGGCATATTTTGAAATTGATGGAATTGATAAATCCATTTGAGAACTGTTTTGAGAAAAATGGATTACATTTAATTGATTAAAACACATTATTGGTATTATTTTAAAAATAATGAAATGATAAAACCCCTTATGGATTAAACTGTAAATGCGTTTCCTTAAAAAAGGGTTTCTACCACTTTCTCTTCCCCTCTGAAGAACTAAAGCTGTGGGCGTCGGGGTATGGATCTATCTCTTTCAAACCTGGCGCACTGCATATACGGAAATGGGACCATAGGTTCAATCTGAAGGAAATAGGTAACACATCAATCCAAACCTGGGTCAATGTTTATGGATTAAACTGGATTTTTTGGTATCCTAAGATTTTGTATGAAATTGCCTTATCAATAGGAATCCCGGTTATACTGGATAAGGAAACCGAAGTTGCTAGATATGGCCACTACGCTAGATTCCTAGTTGAAGTAGATTTATGTTCCACTTTGATTGAAAAGGTTTTTCTATCAACTGAAGAGGAGGAATTGTCATTGAGGATTGAATTTGAGAACCTACCCAGGTTCTACCCAGAATTTAAAGCAATTGGGCATGATTCCTCTAGTTGTAAACATTCCATAATCTATGAATTTTTCTCTTTGCGTGGCCATGAAAACAGTTCATGTTTTAAAAAACATAAAGCCATGAAACCCGGTCCCTCAGAAAGAAATAAGAAATCTGCTCTGCCTAGATAGAAGGATGATACTTTGAACTCTGTTACCATTGGATGTTTGCCTCTAACTCAGAACTCCAAGATATCATGGGTTGAAATTGTGGAGAGGGGTCAGGCTGATCTTCCCCCACCGACTAGTTCACTGAAACCCTCAATGTCAAGCGACATTGAGGGTACTTCTGCAAAGGAGACAGAATCCTCATCTCCTGCGATTCTGTCTCCCTACAAAGATACGGACAATTCATCTGTTGAAGCTCATGTGGCTTCAAAATCCCCTTTGATCTCTATTACTGCCCATGACAGTAATATACATTTAGAGACTTCCTTCTCACATGCAGGGAATCCTGTTGTTGACCCCACAACGGGTGTGGATGATAACGAAAATGGCATAACACCTACTTTTGGAGCTATTAAGGAACAAAGGAATCCGGTGAATCATCGACAAGAGAAAATGGCTATTAAAGACACGTCTAAGTTGCATACAGTTATGGAACAGGAAGAATACTCCACAATCTAGCACCCTATTATGACACAATCAGAACATTGCATTCCTCAAGTAAAACCTCAACACCTTGTTACTGATAATGATGATTTGGATAACTCTTGGCAGTAAGCTAGTGGAGGGAAGCATGGGCGACCTGCTAGAAATCATGGAAGGGGAAATGGAAGGGATGAAACAGTTGCAAGGAATAGAACCTCCTTAGATGTCTCAGACTCAGACACAGACATTGAAACTCTTCTACAGTAAGCAAGAGATTTGGAGGCTCTCCACTATAGAGGTCGGGGATGTAGTCGTGGTCGCAGAATGGATTGGGGGGCCTTGCAGGACAAAGAAAAAAGGATCGCTGAAAATATCAGAAAAAATCATGGGACCTTGTGACAGAGGTATTAATCTGTTGTTTGAACTACCGTTTCTATTTTTTGCTATTCCTTGCAATTTTTTATGATTCAATTAAAAGGGGCCTTCCCCCACCTTAAAAAAATTGAAATGATATGATTTAAAATTTTTATGTTGACTAATTGAGATGATGCAAGGATGGGTAGTTATTGGGTTATTTGGGACAAGAATAGTAGGATTGTAATTTCCTAGTAACAGATTGATGATAAAAACTCATTCAAAACCCTATTATGGTAGATCTTATCCTAGATGGTATGTTCATGTGTCATATTTGGCCTGATCTCAAGGAATGTGTGTTCTCATATTTCACGATCATTGATTTGAGAGTGTGAGGAACCTATAACTTGAAACTATCATACAACATTAAAGATGAACATGGTGCTTATTGTGATTATTTTGAAATATATATCATTTATTATAGATATTTTTTATTTATTCCACCTATTTTATATAATATTATTTATATTAAATGTTTATTAATCCATGTTTGAAATTTTTTCCATCACTTTGAAATGAATGATTTTTTGTCTTAAATATGAAAGTGTATCACCTTGAACTATTTTATTGAAATTGAAACTACGATTTGGTTTATAATTATAGAATAATATTATTGAACACTAGGTGAGAATATACATTTTTTTTATCTCAAACCATACATTTTCCATCATGTGTTTGTATATTTCCTTCTCCTAGGTCTGAGAAAATGGAAAGTGACTAATGGAGGAGGTGTATGTTCATGATACATTGGTATTTGAGTGATGATTAATTTAGTATGTTGATATTATCTTGTCATTTTACAATTAATTTTATTCTATATTTTTTTTGTTTTATTGATATACTTTATTTAGTCACTAATACTATCTCCCTTTGTTGTTATGTCCATACTGACATATTTTATTTTATCATTCAATGTTGTGTGGAAAATATGTTCCCTATTTTACACGGTAGGATTATAGTTTCTAGTTTCTAACCCATAAATATTGGGAAATACCTTTGGGATATGTCAGTGTTGGATCATATATGAGGGTACTAGGGTATCCATGATGGTTTGAGAAAAAGTTTTATGAAAATATGTCTAAGAATAATTACTTGATGTCACTATATATTAGAGATATCTTTTCGGGACATATGAGTCAGTTACAGGTGATTTATTCACCATATTTCATCAAAATGAGACTTATGTAACTATGGTTGGTTTGGGAAAGGTGTCTTACTGAATGATTATATTATTTTACCTTATATTGACTTATATAGTTCAAAGTCCAAATCATTTTCACATATTTAATGGGATTAATTTTCCTATTTCTCTTATATGGTTTGTTGACCTAATTAAACTTCAAAGGTATATTGTTTTTTATGTTGTGCATCATCATGCCTCCGAGATAATGTTGAATATGATCTAAGAGGAATTAGGTGATGAACTACAACAAGGTAATCCTCCCATAGACTAAATCCTAATTAAGATTATTTTGTTTGATTTCCATGATACGTGATAGACACATGCAGTCATTCTCATTGATAATCCTGTTTTGGAACCTTAGAGTGATGATTCTAAAAATCATGACCAAGAGTTACTTTGTGAAAATCTATTGGAATTACAAGGATATAAAATTCCTCAAGAGGTAAATGATTGGATAATAAATAATGACAATTTTATTAAGTTGTTATAAATTCATGATTCAATTAAGGTGAAATGTTCCACCTTCTAGAAGGAGGGTCCTTGTAGAAGATGGTGGGATACATTGGTGAAGATAATAATAATGAGGTTTTATAGGGGATGGATTTAATGTTATTTTCATTTATCAGTTCTATACATGGACTATTATTCTAGATAAGGAAATGGTGTTCTTCAAAATTGAGATGGTTTTCCGGACCATGAATAAGTATGAGAATCAATTTTCTATGATTAGAAAGTTTTCATCTAAAAATATATCGAACTTGGAGATGAAGACTTGATAGTTTTTTATGGTCCTTTGATATGGTATTAATTCGTAGGTTTTCTTACTGAATTTTTCCTCTTATGATGACATGCCAGATAGGGTGCCGATGGTTGATATTGATCAAGATGGTATGCCAGGGTTGATGGATGTTCTTTTTTCTGTCAGTGTTAGCTTTTTAAATTCCATTAATAGAAAGAGAAACATGATGATTCTCATAGTGGTTTTCGAAACAAGGGTTCTTCTAGACCACTTTATTTGTATTGAATATGCCTTGTAAATTTATTTTAGAGTTCCAATCCTTCATAATCAAAATGGGTTTTCACTAAGGAACCCAATATATGTGGTTCATGAAGATTATCATGTCACTTAAAAAAACATTCATATATTTTCTTCCCCTCATAGTGGAACGAGACCATTAAAACCTAAATATACTATATTAAAATTATATGATTCATAAAAAAAGGGATTCTAACCACATGAATCAAGAATTAAGCTTCTTCACATAATGGAAGAGACTCGTGATGAAGTTGAAACATGTACAACCACTATGATAGGTACCATTACTAGTACTTCATCCATAATGACTTCTTTATCTGATATGGGTGCATCTGATTTGTTAATATTGATTCAAATTGTGATGTTACTAAATCATCATATAATATTTTTATATTATATAATGGATATTACTACACCCTTTGGAATAAAGGAAAAAATGGTATCCCTTGTCCTTGTTGTGTTTTACCATAATCACTGATTGATGTTACTCTCTATTTTCTAGTTCTCTACATGAATCTTATTGATGTCATTTTTCAGATGGATTTGAAAATTCCTAATAAGATCCTAATTGAATGTTAACTTTGATGTGTTTGATTTATTGCACCTGATGGCGTGTTTCCAATATTTTAGGGAGATTGGGACTTGAGGTCTATTAGAGATAGAACTTCTTTTACATTGTTTAGAAAAGTAATATTAGTATTCACTTATGACTAGGGGTGATAATCCTTGAGTGAGTATCTACCTCTTGTTTTCATCAATTTTTGTAATGTGCTTCTTTTTTATTTCTTTTGTTTACCCCTAATTGGAGAAGTATATATTTCTATTGATTTAATACCCAGTACTTGGCCATTATCATTACATTATTATCTCAAGGAACCAGATGAAATGAAATAGTAAATTACTCAATTGGATGATTTGTTAGAGAAAGTATTTATATTCCCTAGTTTTCCACCTAGGGTAGAGTGTATCCCATTTTCTATGAATAATGATAGGAAACATTAACTGGGGGGATATTAACAAAAACTAAACCATGTTGTGGTAAATACCACATATTTATTTCCACCGATTGATGATGTATTTAACAATTTGGAAGGGGGTTAGTCATTCTCAAAAATTAATTTTGGATCTAGTTATCACATATTGAGATTAAAATAATATTAAATTTAGAAAACGTCCTTCCAAAAAAGGTATACAGAATATGAATATATTTTCATGCCATTATTTCTAACCAATGATCCAATAGTATATTTGTATTATTTTAATAGGATATTCTATGACTATCAGGATATGTTCATGGTGGTCATTGTGAATGACATCCCAGTTTACTCTATATCTGAGGGGGATCATGTGCATTATCTAATATCAGTTCTAGAATTGTTTATATCACTATCACTATCCCATTAAATAATGTTTTCTATTTAGGATATGATTTTCTTGGGAAATATGGTGTTAGAATAGGGTATCTCAGTATATAATGATAAGGTGAAAGTTGTTATGTCATGGGTAAAAGCATTAAATGATTTCATGATTCAGTGATTATTGTTTTTAGATGGGTATTATAACTGATTCGAAAAGAATTTATCAAAATTTTCTTCTCTGATGATCAATCTCAATCAGAAGGGGGTATAGTACTCTTGGGTGAAAAATGTCAGAGATCATTTGTTGAACTAAAATGTCTTATGAGCTATATGATAGTGTTGAAACTTATGAATGATGGTTAGGGATATGTGGTCTTCTATGACACATCAGTTTTGGGTTTGGGATGTTTTATCATGTCGGGTTGTCAAGTGGTATCCAATGACTCATAGAACCATATACTTCATGAAGATAATTATCCAACCCATGTTCTTGAACTCATAACTAGGTTTCATTAACTTAAGAGTTGGTGGAATTAACATTTTGTAGAAATGTTTAACATGTATTCTTAAAAAATAGCTTGAGTTACACATTCTATCCTAAATATTTGAATATATTACAGAGTAATTAAGTGGATTACCCAAAGAATTTTGTTTTTGAAATCTCTTATACATCAGTGAAAGGCATTTTCATTACTAATTCCTTGAGTCCGAAATTCCCACCCATTCCGTGAAAGAATCATCAGAAGAGTACAACTTGAAGGATCATTTTTTCATTGTAAAATATTGGATCCTAATAAAAAGGGGATGATGTTTTCTTGTCAGTATTTAGTGGACCTAAACTCTTCTCAAGATTATTATTTAGGAATAATAGATTTATGGAGAGTTCTTTAGCATTAGAGGCACTATTTATGGTCAGTAAACTATTGTTGATTGGTCTTTCTCCATAAAGGGTATAATATGTTTTGAGAGTCAGTTTCTTGTAATTATCATTTAGGAATGATGTATTGTAGGATTTTCATATTTCCCAATGGGGTTTCTACCTTTGAACCACAAATATGTTATATGAAATACAATGATCATTATGTTTCCAAGATATAAGACGGGACATTGTTGATTTTTCATCTAGTCGTTATACTAGACAACAATTCAAGATAGAGTGCCTAAGCCCTTCAGTTTATCTCTAGAAATTTCGAGTTCAAACATAGAAGTAGAATAATATTTATATGATTTTTTTGTTACTACATACCTAGATAACAATGAATGTAATATGGGTTGTGATCGATAGGCTAAAAAAATCGGCTCACATCAAACCCATTCATTATATAACCAATTATTAGAACATATGAAATATTTATGCCAAGGATTTTGTTCACTAAAATAGTGTTCCTTCTTCTATATTCTCTGATAGTGATCTCTATTTAACTTCTCTCTTTTAGAGATGCATCTAGGATATACAAGGATTTACAATTTGTTTTAGTTCTGTATTCCATCCATATATAGATATCTAGATAGAGATAGCTTTAAAAATCCTTGAGGATATACTTCATTTGTACAACCCCAATTTTGATGGAGCTTTCGGTATCCATTTAGTATTGGTTGAGCTCTATTACAACAATAGTTACTAGTCCTCTTTCTGAATGGATCTATTTGAGGCCATATGTGGTAGGCCTTGTAAAACACCATTTTGTTGGCCAGAGATCGATGAATGTTCCTTGGTTAGATTGTGCATAGTCTAAGAGAATAAAAAAATTATTCAGTTGATTCACTGATAAAAGCTGACGACATAGAGATGGTATAATTCTTATGGAAATCATCATTGTAGATCTTTGAAATTTTCTATAGGTAACTAAGTGTTCTTTAAAGTCTCACATTTTTTTTCCATCGATGGATTATGAGGGAAGGAAAGCTTTATCCTCATTCTATGTGAACTTTTATAGTTTTTGACAAGGTGTAGAATGTAGCTTACTATTTAGAAATTCTATCGCAGTTTATGTTGATACAAAACATGTTTTATGCATCTAAACTACAATGATATATTTCTAATCTATATCAATTTCCGATTTGGAGTGATCTTGATGTTGATTGAGATTTATCTGTGGCTAACCATCTAGTGAGGTTAGATGATTCTAGGATAAAGGTAGTTCATGGGAGGATGATGTCATTGGTTTTATTAGTATGGAATCATAGTTCTAAAATGTATGATACGTGGGGGAGGGAACTAATGAGAGAGGAGTGGCATCAAATTTATGATTTGAAACTTCCAGAGAGGATTTATTGGGAAAGAAAGGTTTTATGGGTTGGAATTCATAAAAAATTTTTCTATTTCTATGGTATTCATTGAATCTAATTTTGATCAATATATTGATGGGGCTGGATTATGGGTTCTTCGGGTGATAATTGGAAATATTTCAAAGTGTCTAGGATATGCACTATTGGAGCATGATATTCCCAAACAATGTAGACACCTAGTTAAAACCACAAATCCGTAGATATTGGTGGTATCAATGGTTGGTGCATAATTTTCAGAACTATGTGCATGCCTAGTAAAAATCATACACCCCATTATAGAGGTACACATTTAGTTTTCATGGTTTTCCTCAAAATGGGTCAATCCCCAGCTAATCGTTCATGATGTTATTATAATACTGAAAAATTATTTTCAAAATTCTCGAACCACAATTTTATCCCCACATGTACCTTACTTGACCAAATTCAAATTCCTTGGTCTTCGAGGTCCTTAAGATCCTTTTTGTATCCTACAAACTACTTATTTGGTGGATCTAATCATGATAAATCTCATTTGATCCCACTATATTAATTGAATATATTCTTGTGAATTCCCTCCCACCCTCTTTTTATTACCTCCTTAAATAGTGGTAGATCATCATGTTTTTGATTGATCTAAACTGTGTTATTTTTATCCTGATTTTATGCTTCATTTGAGGATCAATATTGTATTTGTTCTTCACTGTATGAACCCTTTGGGGGTGTTGATTTGTGATTCCGTAAATAACGGTAGGTGATTCTCTTTGAGATTGCACCATATAATTACTCCATGATTTTATTGACATGTATAAAATTTCATTCAATTGATTTATTCAAAAACAAAATTGTTGTGATTTTGGAATGTAAATTTAATTGGGATGAATTTTTTAAGAAAACCACAAATTCCAAAAAAATTTAAAATTGAGGTATATATTGAAATTGATGAAATTGAGAAATTTATTTGATAATTGTTTAAAGAATAATGGATTAAATTTAATTGATAAAAAAATATTATTGGTTTTATTTGAAAAGGACTAAAATGATGAAAAAAATGTTTTGGTTTTGAATGTGAATATTCATTTTGAAAAGGATGATGATGGGGTCGAATTGTGGATAAAGATTGATTTGAAATGAAAAGATTTTTCATTTTTAGAGAATGGTTAGTTAATGTGTTGTTAATATTAGAATGCTATGATGGTAATTCCTTAGGACTAAATTGATTATGAAAACTCTAATAAATTCATAGTTAGGAATTTGTTATCTCGAATATGATTTTGATGATTCCTATTCGGCTTGATCTTAAGGGATGTGTGCAAAAATATTCCACGGTCACATATAAGAGAGTATGAGGATCTTATAACCGAAATCTATCATACCACAGAGAATATGACGATGGTTCTTGATGTCATTGTTTATATTAATTGCACTGATTATGGAAAAAATTTATTCATTGAACCTTTTTTATGTCATATTTTTATTTAAAAGTATTATTAATCCATTTATTAAATGTTTTACATAATTTGGAAATAAAATGGGGGTTTTTTAATATTAATGTGTATTTACGTGCCATGTTTTATTGAAATTGAATGAATTATTTGGTTTATTATTATGGAATCATATTATGGAACACTTGGTGAGACCTTATATGGATTTTTATCTCAAACACTAACATCTACTTCCAGTGTTATTAGATATACTTCTTGGAGTTCCAAGTAATGGGAAATCTCCTATTGGAGGAGGTTGATGTTCTTGATCCTTTAGTCTTGGAGTGATTCTTACATTAGGTTGTCTAGTGTTTCACTTAATTTAATAAATAAACTTATGTTTTACTATTTTAGACTTTATATATACCTTTTTTGGGTAAAATTAACCATTTGGACTTTGGGGCATATTGAAATATATCTATTATCTTCCACTATTGTGTGGAAAATATGTTCATTCTTAAAAAATGTATGATAGCCAGTGCTAGTTTCCAACCACTAGGAATTGGGAATACCCTTCGATCTACGTCAGTGTTAGATTAGTTATTAGGGTCGCATTGTGTCCAGGATGGTTCGTGACTTGAATCCCATCTATCCTAAATAAAAATATTTCATATAAGGGTTTATTAAGGCTTGACCAAAAACATTAAAAAAATATACTCATTAGAATGTGGATGTTTTTTATATAATGGGAAACCTATAAATTATTATATATCAATAAAAAAGGTTGAAAAGATAATTTACATAAGAAAATTCAAACATCTATACCTATACTACACAAACCATGTGATTTACTAATTAGGTGTTTTAGGGTCTATTTTAATGTGAACAAATAAACTAATATATCACTAAGTGTAGGATGGGTTGAATGAGGGGTATTTTTTATAATGTCATATTAAAATTAACCGTTCTAAATTTTTAGGGTCTATATCCACTCAATAGTACAACTCCTTCATATAGGGTAAAATACTAATGTAAGAAGGCATAACATGCAAGGCTTTTCTTACAAGGTCATGTCCCAATGTGGCTACCTAACCCTTAATAGGATTAGATTTGGGTTTTGATACCATTATTAACACTATACTTATTTTTTCATTACAATGGTGGGATAGTGTTCCTTCATTACACCATCAGGGATTCCTATACTAGTACATTATTATGGTAGTAGGATTCCTTTAATATTTATAGAGAGAGAACAACAATTGGGGAATTATTAATTATGGAACCACTAGTCTTAAATGAGTTTTTACACACATGAATGTGAATAAAATATTCATTGTATATTAAGATGTATTAGATTTATAGGAAAATATCTACTTCATCAGGTATTTATTTGACACCCATAAAAGTATTTCAAATATAACATGCATGTAGGTATTCCAACTAAATATTTCTAAATGGATGAATTTTTTTTCAAAGAATACACACAGATGTTTTATTTATCCTTATCAATATAAATCCTAGAGATAATAGATAATATAAGTTTATTCCATAGTAAATATGATGAATAATGTATTTTACACAAGTAATCTTCCACTTCTACCTCTCTCTGATGTATAATGATTCAGAAAATTCCACAGAGTGTTAGCTTATAAATTTGATATTCTAGATCCTCTTATATATCTTATTTTGTTTCATCTTGTAATATTCAATGAATTATGTGAATAATATTTATGTAATTATTTATATAAATTTAATCCTTGATTATATTCTATATAATTAACACTAGTCAATCAACTTTTGAAAAAGTATCCAAATTTATTGAGATAGTAAATTTCAAATATTTAAATTTTAAAATTTTACTAATATTTCACTATAGTGTTATCATTTAATCTTCTACAATTATTTTCGTAAATAATTGATTTAAGAAATAACCTAGATTATTTTAAGAATCAATGTATAACTAAGAATCACCAGATTAAATTTATAAAGCACCATTAGATTATTCAACACCACTCAAGAATTATCCTACAGTGTTGACCCATATGAAGCTCCCCATATTATCTTTTCAATAGAGCAACATTAAACTTATGGTTTTCTATGTGATTCAATTCCTTTTTTGATATTCACTCAGAATTTGATCTTATAAGAGTAAAACGACTCTTATAAATATCATAATAACTCTTATATTTTTATCTATGCTTCCCTGAAATTTCCTTTTTCACATAAAGTCATATTTTTTATAAATAAATTTCACTTATAGAAGTCTAAGATACCCATATTTTTTCTCTAGATAACTCTTACAAGTCTTTTTCAATATGGAAATGACTCTAAATTATGTGTGGAATAACTATTAATAACTTCCTGTAATGAATCATATAGAATATGACTAGCCATTATGATTTTAGAATGACTGTTTTGTACTATCAATGCCTCTTATAAATTTCAAATTACCCTTATTAATTTTTAGTTCTTTTTAGTATTCTACACACTAGAGGTGAAATGACTCTTACATAGGGAAAATGAATCATATGACAAAGTAATTAGTAATAATTATTCAAGATTTTAGCACACAAAATAAGTCACATACTTCCTAAAAAACATTGGAAAACTATTCAAATAGCATAAATTAAAATAAATATAATCCAACCAACTTAAACATAAAAACTCAATAGCTTCATTTAATTTGCATAATTGATTAGAAAGAAATAAAAATTATCAATTATTCAACTTGAGTTCATAAATTCGCCTTTGGATTTGTTTCTAACCAAAAAAATTATCATAAAATAACATAATAAAATTATTTCTAAAATAGAATAATCCTGATGTCACATTATTGGAAAAATAGTGTTTTTAGATAATTTCACCCATCAGTGATGAAAATATTTTTTCGTAGTTTCATAGATGCTCTCTCACTTCATCCAAACACTCACTTGTCTTTTAATATCAATTTTTTGTGATAAAAACAATTTTTTATTAAAATAATAAAGAAAATACATACTAATTTTTCCAACACTTAAAAAAGAAATATGAACCATAGTTGGGGTATACTAAAAGTACCTCAAGTGATATAGAAGGGATAAACCTTAATGTTTCACTTCAAATCCATAAATTTTTGCATGGAAGTTACCTTATATGAGATATGAGTAGGATAAACTCAGGAGGGAATGATTTTTAGCTTATATATACATTAAGAATGATTTATTTGATAATGTGAACTAATATATCTTTATTCTTTGACCCTGTGTGTTTCATTTTATTTTTTGAGAGGTTAATTCCATTTTTTTTAACATGTTATTATGATTGGTACCTCAATCATCACATTAATGCATTGAAGATATTATATAATATCAAACATCAAGATATGAGAAATTATTTCAGCCACATATTAAACATATGTGGTTCTTAATGTAATTACTTTCATTTTCATATATTACCTTCCTACCCAACATTCTCCCAAAAAAATCAAACATTATTTCGATTTTATTTCATTACAACTAGTAGCATTGTCAATATAAGAAGATCATGAAAGATTTTGGTTTTATATTTTTCCATAAATCACCCCAAATAATTTTTTCCCTTTTATATAATCGAGAACACTTTTAGTTATAATTAAATGTGTATCCTTAATACCACAATGATACCTTTCACACATAGTCCTTTATAGGTGATATAAAGTCAAGATGCAGTAAGGAAATGTAAGGTTCCAATTTATCTTATAATAAAATTTTCACTCAAATATTCTCCATTAGAATTTTTCACAAGATAAATTGATACATTTATATATATGGAGACTATTTTTGAGTCATAAATTAAAAACATCTACAAAAAAATTAAATTGCATAGTTTTATTAGGAAATAAAATAAAAATCCCTTTTTTAAAACACTTACAATCCAAGAAAATAACTAATTTATTTGATCTTATACATATGAAAATGAGACATGAAGAATCAAGAAAATTATTTCTTAATCTCTATTAGTCTCCATCAAAAATTATATCATCATCAAATATAATTAAAATGATATTACCTTCCACCACTTCCATTATACAATGAATTCTACCTCCTTTTCCATTTATAAACATCATTTCTCCCAAGTATTCATCCAGATTTTATTACTAATTTATATGATCCTATTATATCCTATTGAGGTCATTATTTTGACTACCAACTACATTTCAATAAAATTCGTTGAAAAATATATCTGGCCACCTAATACAGACTTCTTATATCTCTCCGTTCAGGATGGAAAATGTTATATACATTTGACATATTATATACTATCGGAGCATTGCTGCTACTATGAAAATCCATTCATCCATTAGTTATAGAAAATGGGTAAATGTATCTTAAAAATAAACTTCTTCAACATATGAATATCCCTTACATATAAGTTTTTCCTTATTACTTGAGACTCACCCTTTATCATTCAACTCATTTCTGAATACCCACATCTTCCCAATCACTTTTTTATATTTTTTTATGGGGACATGATACAAAGGGGAATTTAATTAAATCTGGTCCTGTTGATATTTCATATAATCAACCTAATAATTGTTCTTAATATCCACAATAATTTAATGAGTCTCAATTTTATTGAGTTCTTTTTTTATTTTCAATCCTAAACATATTTCTTTCCAGAACTAGTTAATTATGAATTAAAATTAATTTTTTAAATGATTTTTTATCTTCTGAAACATTAATTTATTCAAATTTTGTTTTTTATTTTACATCACTAATTTAATTAGAATCAATATCGAAAACATATTATACATAGAATCTTGTTACTTAGTATTTTTAATAAGAACTTCCTCACATCATTCATCAAATTCTTTAGAATATAGTTTATTTGAATCACTAATGTTGTTTTTATTCTCAATTATTTTCACATAATAAAATTATAACAGTTTATGGGGGTTCTTGCTCCACTATCTATAGTATTTTACATTTGATAAATATATTTGATAGATAACTCTATTGACCTTATCCTTATTCATTTCTATATTTTCGTTCTAAATATTAAATGCATAGGGAAAACCAAAAAAGCTAAATTAGTCCATAATTAGATCCATCACATATGACGTCTCCTAATAATTCATATTAATTTCTCATTAGAAGGAACCCATTTTGTAAATGCATAGATTTTCATACAACCTCTCTCTATTAGAACATTGAGATGTAATATTTTGTTATCTTGGTTCTCCACCTCCCAAAAGAAAATAAATTTTTACTTTGTATAATCTATTTTTTATTTTGTGTAATAATTTCAATACTAATGCATGATTACATGTTTATAAATGTATAATATTCATGGGAACTCCCCACCATTATCAAATATAAGAATTTTGAGAAACATTAAATATTCATTCTCAACTAATATCTTAAAAACATTAAACATATATAGTCCATCTAATTTATATTTTATGAAAATCATATTATTCAATCCATTATAATAATCAGTGAATGTGATGCAGTAATTATCACCATGAGTGGAATTATTCCTTATTGTAACAAAAAATATGAATGTATCGACCCATGTTGATGGTAGACTAGATTTTAATCATTTTTATCAGACTTTAGTAATTATTCCCTTTTTGAGTGTCTCATAGATATCTTCTATTGAACTTTTTATTTGAGTAAAGTATCTTTACACATATCCCATGGGAATATTTATTAAAATTATTTGACTAAGGTGGCCCAATAATATATGTACTACTTGATTTGATTATTTGGGTAAAATTTTCAATAATTGATTGTGTTTCGAGTTTGTAAAAGATTACCAATAGTTCTTTTAGAACAGTGGTGAATTTGACATGATTTATCTTCATGATTAGGAAAGTATGTTTTTCAAAAGATAATATCGTTTTCTTTTTCAAAAATACAAATCACACAAAACAAGTGATGTTTAAGCCTATTAAAATTAAATCCAAATTTAACATAATCATTGTTCACATTAATTTTAGACTCTCTGGTTACCTTTTCCTTTAGATAGGTTTCATTCCTAGTGATAACAACAACATGAACATTATAACCAATATAGTTGATGATCATAGTGTCTTCTGTCATATTTGATGACTGGAAAACTATTAGGAATTCATGTATTGATCCAATTTCCATCTATAGGATTCACATTAACAAACAATGGATTCATTATTTTTGTACCTCTCTAAGTTTTATTTCCTTAAACATCCAATTGAGGTTTTAATTGATGTATGTTCGTACACTACTCAGACTAGTGACCTTCTTTTCCACATCTCCCATAGATATATTCTAATCAATAGAATTTTATTGGTAGATGTAATTATGATAAATTTATTATCATTTATTTATTCACTTAAATTTTACTTACTCTATTATATTGATTATAACCCCTCAATATTGATTATATCACTGCTAAGAAGAGACAAGTTACACTAGAATACAAAAGCATTATACTAGAATACTTCACATTAAAAATATTATCCATTAAAAGTAGTTCTTTATTGATACTATTGTGTATATATATAATGTCTATATTGATGTATTTTTATATTTATGTCCACCACATGAATTAGTGTTGTGGAATAATTAGTTATATATATTATTTTCAAATTTATTGGGTGTATATGTGATCCATTCAATTATTTCCCCAACCTGGTATTTCCCAAATTGGATTTTAGAACATTCATTGTTGGATGATACATGTTTATCATTCTTGTATATTATTGGAGAATTTATTAAATATGAATTTGTACTGAAATTACCTATACTTTTTTTGGGATCTTTCATCACTGTAAAAAACATATCATATTTACCTCACATTTTCCTAGGGTCTATCGATCTTTATGTCACCATTAATCATTGATGATTATATCATCTTCCCTTATAGAAAGTTTCTTATAAGACTCCTTTAACATACTATTTTTTTATAGATAATTTTATATTAAGAAGATTAATTTCTTCGAAACAATGTCTCTAATTTTAGTGGAATGTATATTTTTCAATCTCTGACAATTAAAAATCATGCAATAGTGATATAAATTGATTATTATTATTTTTATTTATTGTATGAAACACATTATGAATAGTTTTTACTATGTGTTTGGTGAATTATTTTTATCCTAGTTCCTAAATTATTGAGATTTATTTATGTTTCTAATCATGATCCACAATGTTGATGACTTTTAAAATAAAAAATCATCCCACTCACTACCTAAGTTATAGTAGTAAACTTTTTTCTCGTTGAGTATACATCATATTTTTATTCCATAAATTTTTTCCATATTCTTATTAGAATTATTAATCTCAATAAAATTCTTCCATATTTCTTTCTTTATGTCCTTTTTAATCTTCTTTATATTTATGATTTATAATTCTATTAAAAGGGAAATAAATGTAAATGTTTTTAATTATAAAGAGATTAATGTATATATTAGATGTTTTTCATTCTATATAACACGTCCAATATTAATTTATTTAAAGATAAGGTCCATTATCCTTTAATGTTCAACATCATTCTTCATAGCCTACTATAATTCACCAGAGGAATAAGATTCCCCCTTCATGATCATGATTCTGTTCATAAATTTTAATTCCATTTTATCTAGTGATTTAGTTTTGAATACATGAACCCTCACTATCTCATAGTTTACGAGAGTATTGTGAATGTAATCTGGGCATAAGTTTTTTTCTTCAATGGATGAAAACATGGGTTCTGAACTTTCTTAAATCATTCTCATTAACATCTTGAATATGGTTTATAATTATAATGTATCTCTAAATCCAATAATGTGACAAGAAATATCATTCATAATGGTGAAATAATCATCAATTTTCTTATCTCTAGGCATTATGATATTTTCAAATTAAGATCTCTAAATTTATTATTGGGATTCGTTAAATGTAATGTTTCTTATAGACATGTTTTGATGATTCTCCAATAATTCCTTGTATTTTTTATATCCCATTACATTGTTGGGAACTAAACCTAACATCGCTTAGAAAATTGAATTTTACCATTTATATATACATAAAGAAATTTCTTGGAAGCAATTTCCCTAGGAAAATCTACTACAGGGGTTAATTTTTTTTCAAATAGACAATCATTTTAAGGACTGATGATAAAATATAAGGAATCATTATGTTATTCAATCAATGGAACTTATCACCACCAAAGAATGGAACACCCCAATTATTGACAGTATTTATAATATCTAATGATTCAAATTAGATTACAATGGGAACATAGTTTACTCTAATACCACATGTTGTGCCTTGGTATTTTAAAGTACCATTGATAGGATTTGGGTGAGGGATGAAATAGTTTTACTATTTTAAAAATTTATCAATCATATAAGTTTTTTGTCTTTTTATGTTCAATATCCTCTCCCTTAAATAGATCCCTCACCTTGTGTGAATCAATAATTTTATAACTAAAAATATACATGAATATTTCAAAAATTTCAATCCTAATGTGGTTACCAAATCCTTTTTTGATTTGAGTCATGTTCCAAAACTAGATCATCCTTATAATATTCAAGTGATTACAAGAGAGGGAAAATTTTCTTCCTTAACACTTTCATTAATTTATATGAAAGTACATTATATGGGAATTATAAATCCATGAATCATTATTTAAACCCTGATTTTTTTTAATTTTTTACACATTAATACAAGTCAAATTATTTTCACTCTACTATTGATTATGAAAAATATATTCATCATACATCAGGATTTATATTCATATGTGAAAAATAATTATTACTCAAGATAGGTCAAAGACTACCAATGTAGTATTTCATATATACCATGCATTTCATTCTTCCCCCTTATGTTTTCTGAATTATTCATATATACGTTAGAGAATGCACACACAAGTAATCTATATTCCTTCTCAACAAAATAAATGAGATAATCTGTAATAGAATTGTGTTCCATGGAACAAATGATCAACACAACATTAGGAAATTATTTATATACACTACTTCCTCTCTATTGAACCTAATGGTTTTAGAAACTCTTAATAGTATGAGAATATCAGTTCTCCATTCTTGATACATATACATTTAATAAATAATTTCATTATTATATTAATTAAATTATGTGAGTAATAATTTCATAAATTTTTATGGAAAATTCATCTAAGAATTTTTTAAATATAATTATCATTATTAAATAAAAATTTAAAAATCATTCAGATTCGACCATGATAATGATTATAAAATATTTCAATTTGGAATTCCCATGAATAGTACTCCATGAAATTCTCATTTAATCTTCCCTAATTGTCATCTTGAATAACATTTTCCCTAATGCATAAATTATATTTCACA
The DNA here is from genome assembly GCA_963277665.1 of Viscum album. Lineage (NCBI taxonomy): Eukaryota > Viridiplantae > Streptophyta > Magnoliopsida > Santalales > Viscaceae > Viscum > Viscum album. The sequence goes on from OY728140.1 coordinate 353,373,493, forward strand.
TCTGTATTTTATTCTTTATAATGTTTATTTCTAAGTGAGGTTATTGGTGGCAATGTTGTAAATATAATTTTCATGGGGGTTCTGGAAATTTTACATGAAATATTAATATTTGTTTTTTTACAAATCATTTATCCTATACTTCTATGAAAACCCATTTATGATGTCGGCATTTTTTAAAACTGATGTGAAACCCCATTTTCATGTTGGTTATGGGATAACACATGAGAAAAACAAAAATGTCCATTGTTTCTCACTTCGGTTAACCCATAACCGATGCTGAAAAAAATTCATAAATTTGGAATTGTTTCATCCTCTATGACAGTAGAAACCAAAAGTAATAGAATAGAAAAAAATGCAACAGAGAACCAGAAAAAGACTCTTAAAAATGTACTTAGAAAATTTCAATGATTAATAAAATAAAAAAAAAGTCCAAACATGTCAAATGATTATCCCATTAAATTTCGAAATATCTCAAATCCTTTGCATAATAACAATGTGGGTCATCAAAAAATACAAAAAAAAATTTATGTGAATTTTCAATTAAATATATGAAATATTAAGGAAAGCATTATAAATAAATATAGCCTTCTCCAACATTGTCACTTACCCAGTTGAAATTATTTTATACATTAAACTTACAACATAATATCCATATTGTTTTATACCTTCTTTTTATGCCACTATTTCAAACAGATTTAAATTCAAAATTACAATTTTAAATAATATATCAAAAATTTAGTAATTGTATATGAAAATTCACCTTATCTTTCACAAATGTGATCTTTGAGATCTTTTTTCTTTTCATCTCTTTAAATAAATACCACAACCTTTAAGAAAATAATATGAGAGAAATAAATTTTATTCATTATAATATAAAAATGTATATGAATAATAAAATATACATGTTCAATACTATTATGTCCACTAGCTCGAATACCCTTAGAGGGGGGGGGGGGGTGAATCCGGGTATGGAATATCAAAATTTAACCCCCTTTAGATCATTATTCATTATTTAAAAAAACTTTTTTCTCTCTTCTTATCATTTAAAATTATGAATATAATTTAAATCATACATGAGACACAACAATTTTCACTTGGTTCACACTCACCGGGCTATATCCATGGAGCATATAACGACGATGTGCTGATGTACTATATTCAATAAGGCCCACAACCAATAATGAGTACAATGTTCATGATATATCATCTATGCCCAGGTTCACTGTCTTTAGATAATTTAGGGTCACCTCACTACACTTACAAGGGTCACTCCCTATACCTCGTTCTCTAACTCACTACCACTGGAAAGGGTCACCGTCTTCTCTTCCTTCCATTACTGCTCTTGGAATGGGATCCACTAATATTTTATAGCTTTTTCAATCAAACATAGTTTATGGAAAAGTAGGTCCCTTCATTTTCATGAATACTGCATCCTCAACTATAGGTAGATGCTCTGTTGAAGTCCCTTTTTCACGTGTTGATGAAATCCACCATTTTGGGTACTATTAGGTCGCAAAAATGACTTTCTCCAACTATTTGGAATATTTTTTAAGCTTCCATGAGTGTATGAGAACCACATTATCCTCCCGTGTATTTTTTATGAGGTATGGTATGTGGAAAACTTCCACCATGTACCATTGTCGCTTCTGCAAACCACCCTTTGTCTGTAGACTCCTCTTCCTTCGCTTTCGCATACCACCTCCACGTATTGACTCTGCGAACCTCCTCTCCAAACCACCCTATGTCTGCGAACTATTATCTGTAAATGGAAAAACTTTTCTTCTGTATACCGGAGCTCCCCCTCTGCATGCCACATTATTCTTCCACAAACCGTTCTTCTATTGTGAACTATAATGTCTCACAAAAAATCTTTTTTGAACTGTTCCACAAACATATTTAGATTATGTTGAGTTACTTCCCCATATTCTATCATTTTTTAGATTTACTTATCCCAAAAGTTTGGGAAAACCATTGGGATAGGTCTTTCCCAACACCAAATCAACCAATGACTTCCCAAACCTTTGGTATATTCTATACCAACGGTTCGGGGAATTATAACAATAATTACAAACCATTGGTATAAGATATTTTTTTCCATTAGAAACTTCGTTTCCTTCATAATCCCATGACAATTTCAATAGAGTAGTAACCATATCCCTAATCTCTTTAGAATTTTCCATTCCATTCTAAAAAATTCCATATAATATTTGGATTGAGAAATAAAAGTTCTATTCCTTCCCTTTATCACTTGTAAGCCAAGAAAAAAGGTTAGCTCACCAATAATCAACTTTTTGAACTATATTTTGATGGATTTAGAAAATTATCAGCATTATACTTCATTTGATCCACCAAAGATTATGTCATTAACATAAACCATCACCATCATCCTTTTACTACTACCATTTTTCAAATATATATTGTTATAAACTCCACCACATTGTAAACCGAGATTGTTTTGAAACTGATCAAGCCTTGAATACCTTAATTTTGGTGATTAATTCAAACCATATAAATCATTCTTCATCTGAAAAACTCTATTCTCATCTTCATGAATGAGAAACCCATCTAGTTACTCAATGTAAACCTCTTCTTCCAACACTATTTAGAAATAATGACTTGGCATCCATCATTAAAACCTTAAACATTCTTCTCACTGCCATTTCCAATAATAATCAGATTGTATCTGGCCTTAAAAAGGATAAAATGTCTAATCAACATCAATACCATTTATCTAGGAGTAACCTTTGCACACCAGTCATGCTATTTATCAAATACCAAGACCATATTCATTCATTTTGTTGGGAAAGACCCTTTTGTCCTTATGATATTCTTATCTACTGGTCTCAAAAAAATCTCTCACATCTTCTTATTCTCATTTTTCTCAAGGTATTCATGCATTTAATGAACTCTATTCTCATCTCCAACTACTTCATGAAAGAGTTTAGGCTCTACATGTGATAAGTATGATTCGTGCTATAGAAAATTTATCCCCCTTGTCTGCACTAGTGTTGTCTAGTCACCAATTATGTTTTGTCTATAAATTTTAGCTTTTCATACTGGTATCTATGTAGGAACTGATTTATTATCATCACTTTCATCATCTAAATCTTCCTCTGAATCAATATTTTAGACAGGAGCATCACCCGATCTTCTAATCTCATCATCACTATCCTCGTAAGACTGATTATGTATTTGTTGAAGATTCGTCTCATTCTCCACTATGGTTACATCCTGTCATTCAAAAATATTCCCTAGCATCTTATTAAATAATTTATATTATTTTCTCTTTTTTGATTATCCAGGAAATATCCCTTCATCTCCATGAGATTCAAACTTACTATGTTTCCCCTTATTGTTATTGAAACACTTACTTATGAATATTAAAATGTATTTCAATAAAGTATTCATTTTATACCATTGATCATATGGAGTCATCTTGTAACACCCGGGACTTTGAGAAATATTTTGTTTTTATGTTATATAAATCATCAAAGGAATTTTTTACTACACACAACACTAGCTTGGCTTGCTTTACACGCAACCGTGACCTTCTTCGATAGCTGGCATCATACGCAATACCGAGTTTCACTAAACAATGATATGCTATTAAAATATTATTAAAACTAGCCGTTATGAATAGTAATAACCACATGTTGAAATTTTGTACATTTTATTTTTCAAAATGGACTTCATTTTTGGTTTCGGAATATCGAAATTATCCTAGGGTGAAATTTTGGTATTTTTCTGGAAACTTTCAATTTTTGATGAATAGTGAAAACACTGGGATACTATTTAAAAACCGACTTTTTATTTAAATAAATATTTATTTTATTTAAATTTATTTTAGGTCAAAATTGATACATAATACCTATGTAAGTTCAATGTAATTCATTGGAGTAATTTTATAATAATTTTAGATATATAAAAATTTTATTGAACTTTTCACCGTCTTTTACCCACCTCCTAGGAGAATTTGAAAATTTACATAAAACTAAATTTTACCACTTCTGTGAGTGGAATTTCAAAAATTCGAGAGACACGGTTGATGTCAGTAAGTAAAATGTGGTTCAATGAGATGAAAATAATTTTTGGTGAATAATAACTTTTTACTTTTATTTACCACGGTTAAAAGTAAATAGGGTAATTAAGGGTAAAAATGATATTAGTATTACCCTAACACATGTCCTAATTCTATTGGATAAGTATAATTCGACCAAAAACAACCTTAGTAATAAAATATGACCATTTAGTCCCACTTGGATTAGATTAGGACATTTATTATTAATTTATTTAAAGAAGGGTTAAAATAGTTAAAATCAAGGTTTAATAAGTAAATAATTTTTAATGTAGGGTTATACATAAGATAAATTATACTATAAATATTAATTAGAAAGATAGAAAGATTTCCTACATAATGGTAATTTATTTGTCATTTTTAGACATTAAATAATTTAATTTATGTATGACACAAAGATGATTCATTAATTACCTTATTAATGAAATATTGACATAATTGATGTTATAAATACCCAAATAAATGTAATTTGAGACTTTTTATGAATTAAAATAATTTTATAGGTTAATATGACATGTTATTATTGATTTAATTAACTTTTTTCTAACTAATAATTCTGTTATGATTTTTACAAAAATCAATTACTAAATAGTGTCAAAATTGACATAAAATAGTTGTTAAAACAAATATTATATTATTGATTGTTATTTTATATCTAAAAATCTAATGTTCGGCCACGATACTTATATCATGATAGGGGTATCATTAATGGACCACTTTTGGGTCTCTTGGATGTATATGGTAAGTTTATTAACTATATAATATAAAAATACAAAGTGACATGGTAAATGTCAATCTAATTAACTAAGAGTTAAAACTAAAAGATAAGGTTAATAGAATGACCTAAAATTGTCTAAATTCTATTGGATGAGAGTATTTATACCCATACCCACCTTATATTAGAAATATATCAATTTGGAGCTATTAAAATCCGAATTTGACTTTATAATAAAATAATAGTTTTAGTTATTTCAAAGGTGCCCCTCTCCTCCCTTATAAAAGGGCACCTCCTTCCTCTCTTCCTCACACCACATTGAGCCTTCAAACTCAGCCAAACCCTGCCAATTTATCCTTTCCACTTCCCTAGAGACATCATAGAGGTCCTGGTCTTCTTCAAAGACCAATTTTAGTGCCCTAAAAGGAAGTCTCAAAGAAGCGCTTCAAAGAATAGGTAATGTCCGTTACCGATTCTTTCATCTTTATTTCTTCTTCCACTTCTTCTTCTTTAGTTGTTTCATTATGAAGTAATAACATCAGTATCACTCATATACTGATATGTTATTATAATTATGAAACAACCCTATTTCACCATCTATCCATCCTACGGAAAATGAAATCACCGCGCGTGCGTATGTACGGAATACCGTCTCCACGCCATGGTGTAATCTATTTTCCCCCAGCACCTTACTTGGATGGGTATAATGGTGTAAATAATAACTAAATATGATTATTTTAATGTTATATTGATTCTGAAATAGTATACATACACTCCTATACAATTCCACGATCATGGGAACGATATCATCGCTCATGCGTACGTACGGAATACCGTCTCCACGATGTGATGCGACTCGTTCTACATGATCTTCATTGCATAATGATTATATAAATGAATTGAATGAATTAATATGATATATATTACACTAATACCATTCTGGAAATGAGGTATCTATAACCTAAAGAGAAGAATAAGAATTTATTCGACAAAACACGCATAAGAACAAAAAGTAATAAACACCTGAATAACAATTAGTAATGAAATATTACTAATAAAAAGCTAAAAATATGACCATATATGATATCATAACAATAAGTATGATTCTTGAATAAGTCAATAACTTTATTTAAATCATTATACAGGATGTTCGGACACTTACGAAGAAAATCGGACCTAAGGTAAGGGAAATATCACAATCTCATTTTTATCTGAGATTGTTTGTACTTTGGAATTTACTGTGATGTATTTATCATCCACATCCATGTTTCCTCAATATGTAATATTATTTCCATCCAACTACAATTGTTTAAATCCAATTTTACCCTTCGGTGAGTTTTTAGTAAAATATATGAAAGGAATATTTTGTCGTTTTTCGTACGAGGTACTTTTTGACTTTTCCGACAAAAGTACGAAGAATGTTTTTTTTAACTTATATGGCATGAATGGATTTTTAAAACATTATTTCCAAGAATCTTACATTACAAGTTTTCATGTTTATTTTTAATCTAATTCTTTTAGTTTATAATTGTATGACATGTTAATAAAGGAAAAGTGTTTTTGAAGTAGAAAGGATATTTTCCTCAAGAATGGAGTTCAAGTGTTTTATCAAAATTATTTTCCATATAAGATAATAAAGGGTTTTGTTTCTATCCCTATTATTACATTGATTTGAATATGTTGTTATGAAATTATTTTTATGAATTCTTTTATCTTATATGAATTGTTTTATGATGTCACGATGTTTAAGATTCCCATTTTTATTAAATGGGTTATGCTTTGATGTATGGTTTATGATTTTATGGCACACATAAGAATGGTATCATTATGAGATGGGTGGGACCTATATCTCCCTCCAATGATTTGGGTAAATATTTTATATCTCATGAGATAGACATGGCTGGAACGGCAGGTTAAACCGGTTCAGTGAAACAGGACTGAAATGAGGAGTGAACTCGGTTCAGAAATGGACTTTGTCCACTAAGATAGTATTGGAAATGAGTCTTGACTAATAAGAAATTATTCACTATGATTATGTGTGTATGCCATAAAGTTTCATGTTTTAAGTTATGATTATTGTGATTACATTTCACTACCATGATTTATCCCATGTTATGAAATTATGATCTCTTTGCAGGGTAAGATTTCCAAAATGTTATGTTCTTTTGAATATGATGTGATTGATATTTCTTTTGTTTACCCTTACTGAGCATTTGAGCTCACCCTTTTGTATGTTTTCTTTCCCCAGGTCAGGGAGAAGGTTATTAAGTAAGATATTCCAAAAGGTACTATAGATATGATGAAATAAATGGGAGATAGTGTAGACTCTTTATGAACCAGTTGTTTATGTTTCCCAGTTTCTAAAGACACTATACCTATACGGTCCTTTTGTGGTTTTGTTATATGTTGTAATAAGTATGCTTCAATTTTGAAGTATTAAAAATGTATGTAAAGTATGGGTCGTTATACATCTCTTCTTTTAGAAACAATAAGTATCCATTTTATGGGTAGACTACTATCATCACTACCACTTTTGAAAAAATTCTGTAAAATCTTTCTCAATGACCATTGTTATAGCCTGGTTGTTTACAATCCGATTTCTTCTCTCAACTACTCCATTCAACTGAGGAGTTATTTATAATGAATGTGGATGCCTTATCCCATGTTTCTCAAGAAAATCCTCCACTTAGATATTTGTGAACTCTGTTCCATTATTAGTTTTAATCTTCTGGATTTTCTGACTAAGTAGCTTTTAGCATTCCTGTCGATATAATGTAATTCAATTGAAAACCTCAGATTTGTGAGTGATGATTAAAACCCATTTCATTCTACTGTAATCATCAATGAATATAACATAATATCTCCTCCCATAAATATCCCTTGGGGAGATTGAGCCACACACATCAATATAAACTAACTCAAAGAATCTTGTTGACTTGTGATCCTTTGGATTACATATCTTTCGAATGATCTTCCCGTGTTGGCCGAAATCGCACATATGGGTATGATCATGTGATATCATAGGTAAATTTTGAGCAGCATCATATTTCACCAGATCTTCCAAGGATGATTGGGTTATGTGTCCAACAAGATTATGCCACAACATGTTTTTTTCTTCCTTGGAAAAAATCACATATATTCTTCTCCACTCAAGAGGTATAGATTCCCTTTTTTAAACATCCCTGCAATACAATAGCACCAACATTTTCATTGAAGAAATATAATTTCTTAGAAAAGCTTATGGAATGTCCTGAGTCACAAAATTGACTTACACTTAATAATTTGTGACTAAAACCTTCAACCACCAAGATATTTGCACATCTCATGTCTTTTCCCCAAAGCATTGATTTCCCAGAGAGAATGATTTTCAACACATCATCATTACCAAATCATAGGATTCCTTATTTATCATTCATAATTCCTATCACCATATCCTTATTTCCTGTCATATGTGAGATGCATTTACTGTGAATGATCCATATCTCTATCACACCCCGACCGGTGAATTTATTTTATTTTATTATTTATTTTATTTTAAATTATTTTGTTGGGGTCTGAGTGAAGTCCCAGACTCAATTTATCAGTCTTTGATAAAAAAACGAACATTTGGGTTCGACAACGTTGGACGCGTGAGCGGAGCGTGACGCCGCACGGCTTCGCCCATGCAATTGATTGGCCTTTCGTTAATTTTAATATTGTTAAAGATGATATGAATTCATTTATTATTTTTATTTTATTATTAGTGGTTACTTTTGTTATTATAATTATTATTATTATTATTAAAGTTTGACACAAATTTTTATCACATAAGTTTTATTAGTATTATTGTTATTAATGAGGTTTATAATAATGATTATTGTTATTAATAATAGTACTAATTTTTATTATTACCATTAGAATTTATTGAGGTTTTTATGGAGGTATAATTATAGATTAATGCTTGATTTATTTATCTATTCATTATTATTATTTTTTCTTTTATTCTCATTTATGTTTTTTTTCTTTTTTTTTTCTATTCTTTTTCCCCCTAACCCTAGCGGCCCACCATTTTTATTCTTTTTTTCCTCCCCCGCAGGAGCTGCCAACCCCTTCTTCTTCTCCCCCAATGCATCCCTCTTCATCTCCTCCTGTTACCCATCACCCCTACACCTTGGATCAAGCCGACGCCTCAGCCGACTCTTATTGGTTTCCCCGCACGAACCACACCCCCCCTCTTGCACTCCAGACACGCCACACAACAAACCCCTGCTACCTCCTCCCTTCTAACAGCCCCGCACCCTGTCCGCCTCGCCTCCCTTGTCCGCAGCAGCTCCCGCAGCACCCGACACCCTCTCCTGCCCCCGCCTTTCTCCAGCACGCACGGTTGCAGCACCCAACCCTTGCTCGCCCTCCTCTCGATCTACTGCAGTAGCCCACCAGCGCACCTCCGTTCCTCTGTCCACCATCACACATCAATGTCTCGGCTGGCGCGATCTTTCCCGGTGTAGCACGCCTCCTCCTGTGTCGATCCATCGACCAGCAGCATAGGTTCCCGTGCCCTTGGTTCCACCGGTGCCACCCTTCTCCTCCCTGCTCCGGTAGACTGGCCTCCGTCTCCCCTCCCTCTTCCCAGCACCGTAGCCCCCTCGCCCCTGCTCCTTGCAGCGAGCCGACGCCAACGCCTCACCCCTTCGGCCTCCGCTCCTCCTGCCCTGCGCTGCTCTAGCGCCCCAGCCACTCTCCGCTGACCTGCCTTATTCTCTTCCTCCCTCCTGGTGTGCCAAACACCCAGCAGCCCAGCCCCCGATCATCTCCAGCGAATCCCCCTCTTGAAAGTTTTATTTTTTATTTTTATTTTTTACTTTTATTCTTATTCTTATTCTTATTATTATTATTTTTTTTATTTTTATTATTATTAGTGTTATTATTATTATTATTATTATTAATTTTATTATTATTAATATTAATATTATTTTTATTATTATTGTTATTTTTATTATTATTGTTATTATTATTATTATTGTTATTGTTATTATTATTATTATTATTATTAATTTTATTATTATTATTATTATTAATTTTATTATTATTATTATTATCATTATTATTATTAATGTTATTATTATTATTATTATTATTCTTTCTTTCTTTGGCCTTTGCTTTGTTAGGGGGTTAGCAACTTATGTTTGTTTTGGTAGGATTATTGTTTTAGAACCCGTGTGGAGCGATTTCGAGTTTGTGTCGTCGTCGCGCTTCAGTCTCGAGGTGAGCATTTCTCCTCGATGCTTGGTTTTGCTTGCTCTAGTGAGTTTTTTATGTGTTTTGAGTCCTTGATATTTATTATGTAGGGCGCTGGACTTTACTGTGCTTTTTCAAACGTGCTTCGTTACATCGCGTCGTGTATCTGAGGTATGTTCCCTTTGCACCGCTTTTAAAATTTAAGTTACATTATTTCCTGCTATTTGTGCACACTAACTATTCAAAATAAATATTTTATTAATTCTAAATCATGTGAGACAATATAAGATAATTAATTTTTAATATAAGATAGTTAATCTTTAAATGATTATTTAGTGTAAAAAGAGCCGTTTATTTTATACAGGACACTTGAAATATTTTTTTGACGATCGGACACCCAATAATGAAAGAATGCCCGTTCGGCTTTTAAACATAATTCACGGAATGTAAAAATAGAGTTCAGGTTTAATGAGAAATGATTTCTATTGATGCGTGAACAAGTACTTTGGTTCTTTTGAGAAATGGCTCGGTTGGCTCTTAAAGTTTATTTGGAAAAAAGTAAAATGGTTTGGTTTGGTTTTATAAAAATGTTGGCAGCCTGCGAAGTATTGTTTTGGGGGTTCTTTAAATGGTTTTAAACTGGGTTTGGTCTTGTAAAGAAGATTCATTTTTTTAGAGTAGTGATTGTAAAATGTATTTAATGCCCATTTGGCACTTTATGGAAGGTGATGAAAATGTTTTGATAAAAACCTTCTTAGGACAACTCTCATGCCTTGGTTGCAATTGATTGTTTGGGAGGCCGCGCTTAGAGGCTCCCGGGTACTTGAGTAGTTAAAGGCAAGAGGTTGTCCCATGGAGTGGCTCGGGGTAATTCCTGTTGTGCTTTATATATAGATATATCTAATTGGATGCTCAGTTGGCATCTGTTGGCTCACCCCATTTTTAAACACTTGAGACATGGGAATCTGGCATATTGAGAGAATATTCTAAGAATGATTGCTGCACTGGTAGGTTATGGTACTGACCAGTGGCCCATATTAGGTGGATATTTTGGGTTTATTACTATGGGATTTTCCCTCGACCTGCTTGAGAGAGGATGGTCGAGCGTATTGTGCGTTTTGATTTCACCGTGATAGGTCGATAAAGATTATTTCTCATGTATTGGTGTCTTCTGGTTTATTCTCGATCTCCTAGGTTCACCCATGCCTATTCAGCTTTTGTAGCTTGCAATAATGATTATGATGCTCACATGTATACCTATATTACCCTTGCTGTGTGTTTTACTTTGTTCATTCTGGTGTATTGTTTTCCTTGGAAAGTGGTAAATTGGTTTTGATTAGGTTTCTAAAAATGGTTTTCAAATGAAGTGTTTAATCCTCCTTATACAAATTTGAAAATTTAAACATCATTTTCCCTTTTCCCTAAAATGTCGTTGACACTAATGAATTGAACCCAAATCTGGAAATGGTTAAAGGCAATGGTTCGCACTTTGTTTTTAAGTAGAATATTTAGAAAAACATACTTTTATAAATTGTAGGTCAAACTTGAAATGATGTTTCTTTTATTTTAAAGGTAGTGCATTGGGAATAGATATCGGGCTAGCCTACTGAGTTTTAATACTCACGCCTATAGTTATTTTCTGTTTTTAGTGTTTGTGCAGGCTATAGCTTGAGTGCGCTCGCCTAGGGCGACGCTTGATCGTTGAGTCGGAGAGCGACCCGCGAGGTCGCATGGAGTTTGTTCGGACGCCGTGTTTGGTCAGTTTTATTTTTCTTCTATTCTTGTTTAGTCACTTTATTTGGTTTATTTATCCTGCGTTTGTCGGTATTATTTCTATTGTCTTATTTATTTATATTGGGCGAAATTGTTCCCACAGCCTCTGTTGATGCCCCGACGCTTGTCGCCAGCCCGGGAGGATCGGGAACGCCTCTTGGGCCATGTCGCAGACCATCTCGGGTGACCGGTTCAGGGTCGACCCGGGTTGGTTTGTGACAAAATGGTATCAGAGGAGGTCATCTCTTAGTGGACCTCACCTTTCAGAGCGCCCTTTGTTATTTGGGATGTCAAGGTAGATGGAGTAGGATTGTCGGGACTCGAGGGGTAGGTGCGGGAAGAGCGTCGCGAACTCTTGCCCGTACCGATCCTCAGGTTTCCATGGGATGTCTGGTTTAATTTGTTTATTTGGGTTTTTATGGAAAGGTTTTTTGATTGGGATACGACAAAGGGAGTTTGGGCCACTAGTCCTCCTAACCCGCACGGCCTGGCAAGCCATGCAGAGGTAGGGGCATGGTCCAAGAAGGCTCTCTATGTCAGTGACGTGTTTGGTATATGGCCGCCAACCATATGGTCAAGTCACCCACTGACACTAGTCCCCTGTTTGAGTTATTTTGGGTTTCCCTTGATTTCTGAAAGTGGTTTGAATCAGAAAAATTGGTTTTGAAAAAAAATAGTTGTTTGAAATGACATGTTTAATTTGTAGATTGTTTTAAAAGAAGTGGAAAGAATGGTTTGTTTTTTGAAAATTAAGTTTCTTTGTTTTGGCCTTGGTGTTTCGATGAGTGCTCACATGCATTGTGGTATGTTGGAAATGTGGATGGATTTCTGGTATGGTGGATGGATGCCTGGGGTGGCACAAATACATGCATGTGAGTGAGACTCAGATGGATACCAATAGCGAGGGTTTAACCCACTAAGATTGTTTTAAATTAAAGATGTTTTCAAAGAGAAAAGTTTTGATGTTATGGTAACTTTCTTTCTTGTAATTTGAACTTATCACCTATGCAGTGTTTGATTTTGAGGGTTTTATTCACTCATTGAGTTGGCCTTGATTGGGTTTTGGACTTTTCCTTGTCCAGCGGTTATCCTTTTGAATCTTTGATGGGTGATCGTAGTGTGGTTGATCAACCTAAGGATTTTATGCTTGAGTTCTGGAAGCTGGATCCACCTCTCTTTTATGGTCAAGCAAACCCTTCCGTGGCAGAGGAGTGGATGCGGAAGATTGAAAGGGACTTTAACCTCATTTAGTTTCCTGAGTCGTTGAAGGTCAAGTTTGCGACCTTCATGCTTGAAGGTTCACCGTGGATGTGGTGGAAGTCAGTGTCTCGGAACAAGCCCCATTAAGAGATTACTTGGGAGTTCTTCAAGGCTTTGTTCATTCGCCAGTATTTCTTTGAGGAAGAAAGGGTGAGAAAGGGGATGAAGATGTGTTGTCTACAGCAGGGTGAGAAATCTGTGTTGGAATATTTCCAGCGCTTTGTGGAGATAGTACCTTATGATTCAGAGTATGCCACGAATGACCCCATGAAGGCTCGACCCTTTGAGGAGGGTATCCGCCCTGATCTACAGTCGAAGGTGTTAGAGTCCAATCTAACTCTTTTTGTCGATGTGGCAAGACAATCTTTTCATGTCGAAGCCGCGATGGAAGGAGTGCTCGAAGTAGTTCTCCCTCCTTCGATCCCTATGAGCAGTGGTGAAGATTCTGGAAAGGAAATGAGTAATAAAATGGAAGTGGATGGATCAGGTCGTGGAATCAAGAGGCCTCGGGATCTTTCATCAACCTCTTCGGAGCGAGAGATTATTGTGTGTTATCAGTGTGGAAAGAGGGGTCACAAAAAGCCATCATGCCCAAGCACTCCGAAGCCCTACCAGGCGTGTGGACGCCTGGGTCACATGCGACGATTTTGTCGGGGCGTTGCAAGAAAACGTCACAGAGGAAGTTCTCAGAAGTAATGTGATGTTGGGTCTTTGTTCAAAGTTTTTAGTGTAAGTTTCATTTTAGTTTAAGGGATCATTTATCGTTGTCATTGTACTGATTGTGTTTTGGGTTTGAAATGTATGGGAATGTCATGGGTCTTTTGACGAACTCCGACTTTAAATGCTGGTATGTTTTTAAATTTTAAAATCTTATCCTTTCATTGGCAAAAAAAGGTATATTTCTCATTGGGATTATCAGAAACTGACTGTGAGGAAGAAGATGCTTCATCCATCAGAGCTCCTGCCAAAAGGTTTCAAAGTGAAGCCGGCGTGTAGTCAGGTACCCCCGGGGAATTTTAAGGAGTCTGGTTAAAGTTGTGCCTCTACCGTGTGGTGAGATAATTTTGGTGTTTCTGCTCTGGTTTCTCTATCGTTGTAGTTTTCCTCTTGTCGCAATGCGCGCGATGGACTTATCCCTCACATAATGTCAGTAATTGTGCCTTTTGGATGTAAGTTACTGATCAGTTACTTTGCGTGGGCCACTGATGTAAATCAGTTGCGGCCCTAGTTTGTGTCCATCCCGAAGTGATGGGTCGTGAGTAGTTGCACGTCGTAGTTCATTGATCCAGTCCTTGGGCCCTCGCTCCCTGCCCGAGGGGTTAGGGGTTTTAGTTTGCGCAAAGTATCCATTTAAGCTTCTATCCCTTTCGGACGGGAGTAAGTGGTTTAAATGTCCTTACTGTGCTCTTTCAAGCTTGAGTAAGGCCAGGTCCAAGTCTAAGTTGGTTTTATGGTTGGGCGCTAGTAGGTTGGTTCTTTATGGTGGGAAGACCCACCGTCTCTTTGGGTGTTCTCTTAAGTCATTATCGAATGCTAGTTGAGATCTTATGATGGGGAGCCTGTTCAGGCCTCCCCTCTATTGGTGATACATTTTGGGCAAGGAGGTTCAGTCCCGCTGGTGGTCAGTGTGATGTCCTTAGGATAAGAGGTTGGATCGTGTTGTGTGGAACCCTTAGGTGTTGATCGATCGGCTGGATGGTGTTGTGGCTTTCTGGGGGTGGAAAACGTTTTGGTGGGGAGAATTGTCACACCTCGACGGATGCGTTTATTTTTTTTTATGATTTATTTGATTTTAAATTATTTTGTTGTGGTCTGAGGTAAGTCTCGGACTCAATTTATCTGTCTTTGATAAAAAAACAAACATTTGGGTTCGGCAACGTTGGACGCGCGAGCGGAGCGCGATGCCGCACGGCTTCTCCCATGCAATTGATTGGCCTTTCATTAATTTTAATATTGTTAAAGATGATATGAATTCATTTATTATTTTTATTTTATTATTAGTGGTTACTTTTGTTATTATAATAATAATTATTATTATTAAAGTTTGACACAAATTTTTACAACATAAGTTTTATTAGTATTATTGTTATTAATGAGGTTTATAATAATAATAATTATTATTAATAATTGTACTAAATTTTTATTATTACCATTAGAATTTATTGAGGTTTTTATGGAGGTATAATTATAGATTAATTCTTTATTTATTTATCTATTCATTATTATTATTTTTTCTTTTATTCTCATTTATGTTTTTTTCTTTTTTTTCTATTCTTTTTCCCCCTAACCCTAGCGGGCCACCATTTTTATTCTTTTTTTCTCCCCCGCAGGAGCCACCACCCCCTTCTTCTTCTCCCCCGCTGCATCCCTCCTCATCTCCTCCTACTACCCATCGCCCCTACACCTTGGATCGAGCCGATGCCTCGGCCGCCTCTTCCTGGTTTCCCCGCACGAACCATGCCCCCCCTCCTGCACTCCAGACACGCCACACAACAGCCCCCTGCTACCTTCTCCATTCCAGCAGCCCCGCACTCTGTCCGCAGCAGCACCCGCAGCACCCGGTGCCCTCTCCTGCCTCCGCCTTTCTCCAGCGCGCACGGCTGCAGCACCCAACCCTTGCTCGCCCTCCTCTCGATCTACTGCAGTAGCCCACCAGCGCACCTCCCCTCCTCTGTCCACCATCACAAAGCAATGTCTCGGCCGGCACGATCTTTCCCGGTGTAGCGCGCCTCCTCCTGTGTCGATCCACCGACCAAAAGCATAGGTTCCAGTGCCCTTGGTTCCACCGGCGCTACCCTTCTCCTCCTTGCTCCGGCCGACTGGCCTCCGCCTCCCCTCCCTCTTCCCAGCACCGTAGCCCCCTCGCCCCTACTCCTTGCAGTGAGCCGATGCCAACGCCTCACCACCTCGGCCTCCGCTCATCCTGCCCTGCGCTTCTCTAATGCCCCATCCACTCTCCGCCGACCTCCCTTCTTCTCTTCCTCCCTTTTGGTGTGCCAAACACCCAGCAGCCCGGCCCCCGATCATCTCCAGTGAATCCCCCTCTTGAAAGGTTTATTTTTTATTTTTATTTTTTACTATTATTATTATTATTATTATTACTATTATTATTATTTTTTTTATTATTAGTGTTATTATTATTATTGTTATTATTATTATTATTTATATTATTATTATTATTATTATTATTATTATTATTAGTGTTATTATTATTATTATTAATACTAATTTTATTATTATTATTATTATTGTTATTTTTATTATTATTGTTATTTTTATTATTTTTATTATTATTATTATTATTGTTATTATTATTATTATTATTATTATTCTTATTATTATTAATTTTATTATTATTTTTATTATTAATTTTATTATTATTATCATTATTATTATTATTATTATTATTATTATTATTCTTTCTTTGGCCTTTTCTTTGTTAGGGGGTTAGCAACTTATGTTTGTTTTGGTAGGATTATTGTTTTAGAACCAGTGTGGAGCGATTTCGAGTTTGCATCGTCGTCGCACTTTAGTCTCGAGGTGAGCGTTTCTCCCCGATGCTTGGTTTTGCTTTCTCTAGTGAGTTTTTGTATGTGTTTTGAGTCCTTGATATTTATTATGTAGGGCGCTGGACTTTACCGTACTTTTTCAAACGTGCGTCGTTACATCGGGTCATGTATCTGAGGTAGGTTCCCTTTGCACTGCTTTTAAAATTTAAGTTACATTATTTCCTGCTATTTGTGCACACTAAATATTCAAAATAAATATTTTATTAATTCTAAATCATGTGAGACAATATACGATAATTAGTTTTTAATATAAGATAGTTAATCTTTAAATGATTATTTAGTGTAAAAAGAGCCATTTATTTTATACAGGATGCTTGAAATATTTTTTTGATGAGCAGACACATAATAATGAAAGAATTCCCGTTTGTCTTTTAAACATAATTCACGGAATGTAAAAATAGAGTTCTGGTTTAATGAGAAATGATTTCTTTTGAAGCGTGAACAAGTAATTTGGTTCTTTTGAGAAATGGCTCGGTTGACTCTTAAAGTTTATTTGGAAAAAAATAAAATGGTTTGGTTTGGTTTTATAAAAATGTTGGCAGCCTGCAAAGTATTGTTTTGGGGGTTCTTTAAATGGTTTTAAACTGGGTTTGGTCTTGTAAAGAAGATTCATTTTTTTTAGAGTAGTGATTGTAAAATGTATTTAATGCCCGTTTGGCACTTTATGGAAGGCGATGAAAATGTTTTGATAAAAAACTTCTTAGGAAGACTCTCATGCCTTGGTTGTAATTGATTGTTTGGGAGGCCGTTCTTAGAGGCTCCAAGGTACTTGAGTAGTTAAAGGCAAGAGGTTTTCCCATGGAGTGGCTCGGGGTAATGCCTGTTGTGCTTTATATATAGATATATTTTATTGGATGCTCGGTTGGCATCAGTTAGCTCACCCCATTTTTTAAACACTTGAGACATGGGAATCTGTCATATTGAGAGAATATTCTAAGAATGATTGGTGCATTGGTAGGTTATGGTACTGACCAGTGGCCCATAGTAGGTGGATATATTGGGTTTATTACTATGGGATTTTCCCTCGACCTGCCTGAGAGAGGATGGTCGAGCGTATTGTGCGTTTTGATTTCATCTTAACATGTCGATAAGGATGATTTCTCATGTATTGGTGTCTTCTGGTTTATTCTCAATCTCCTAGGTTCACCCATGTCTATTCAGCTTTTGTAGCTTGCAGTAATGATTATGATGCTCACATGTATACCTACATTGCCCTTTCTGTGTGTTTTACTTTGTTCATTCTGGTGTATTGTTTTCCTTGGAAAGTGGTAAATTGGTTTTGATTAGGTTTCTAAAAATGGTTTTCAAATGAAGTGTTTAATCCTCCTTATACAAATTTGAAAATTTAAACATCATTTTCCCTTTTTCCCAAAAATTTCGTTGACACTAATGAATTTAACCCAAATCTTGAAATGGTTAAGAGCAATGGTTCATACTTTGTTTTTAAGTAGAATATTTAGAAAAACATACTTTTATAAATTGTAGTTCAAACTTGAAATGATGTTTCTTTTATTTTAAAGGTAGTGCATTGGGAATAGATATCGGGCTAGCCTACTGAGTTTTAATACTCACGCCTATAGTTATTTTCTATTTTTAGTGTTTGTACAGGCTATAGCTTGAGTACGCTCGCCTAGGGAGACGCTTGATCGTTGAGTTTGAGAGCGACCCGCGAGGTCGCACGGAGTTTGTTCGGACGTCGTGTTTGGTCAGTTTTATTTTTCTTCTATTCCTATTTAGTCACTTTATTTGGTTTATTTATCCTGCATTGCTCTGTATTATTTCTGTTGTCTTGTTTATTTATATTGGTAGAAATCATTCTCATAGCCTCTGTTGATGCCCTGACACTTGTCGCCAGCCCGGGAGGATCAGGAATGCCTCTCGGGCCATGTCGCGGACCAGCTCGGGTGACCGGTTCAGGGTCGACCCGGGTTGGTTCGTGACAATCCCAGTGTGATCTAATTCCCTGAACACAATTTCTAGAACCACTACATGCTCATATGTTTCCTTTTTGATCCATGTTCCTAATTTCATATATAGTATGGATTAATACTCTTAACATTCCTTGGAATATGATGGACCAGCTTCATCTTTTAGATCATCAAATTGTGTTTTCATTTTCATCTAATTTTATTATTCATATTTCTATTCCATATGACTAAATGGCACATTACTCTATATGGTTGATGAGAAATATCTTTCCATGTGTCTGAATACTACACACCTAAAACAGTGACCATCAAATGATGGTCTGGAAAATTGAGTTTTGTATGACCACGCAAGTTGGTATTGTTCCCTTAAGTACCTCTTTGTTATGGAACATACATTTTGAGAGTGTCCCATCTTACCACAAAAATAGCATCTTATGAGAGATACATTCCTATATATCATTTATTCACCACTAGTTTTACTTTGGGTTCATTGAATCTTCTAATTTTCTTTATACACAAATCAATATTCAATCTTGTAGTGGGTTATTGTGGTCTTTATTGCACCGTAACTTCTTTCTATTTTATATTAAGCCCTATACCTTGCATTATCAGTCAAAGTTAATTGTTTATTCTATTATAATAGATACCATGATCAAATGTAATATTCTCTATTTCCTGTATGATCTTATTTCCTAGTGTTGAATTGAGAGTTAATAAGTTCCCTTTGTCTTTAAATGTTCATCACAGACCCACAACTTCTTCTTCTAGTTCTTTGATACATTTGATTTGATCTTTTCTAGTTTTAGAAAAACTATTTATTTTTATTTTATGTTATTTAATTTTGAGTTTGAACTCAACTACATTTTATGAAATTTTTTTCATTAAAGACCACTCCTTTTCAATTTATATATTTAGATCATAATTCTATTCTTCTTATTATTTCATACAGAGCTTGTCATCACGAACAACTTTGTTAGATTTCTTTGTTTTTGATCTCAAAATATTTACCTATTCCATAGTAGTTTCTAATTCATCCTAAAGATAAACATTTCCGTTAATTTATCCTTCATCATTATCACTTTCTTCTCTTTTTAAAGTGTTTTTTACAACTGCCACAAAATCATATACTTTACGATACATGTAGTCCTCCAAAATATCTACCTCAGATTCATCTAAACAATCATCTTCTTTTGAAATCAGATTATTATTTTTCAAGAACCTTCTGTTAGTACCTCTCCTACCTTTGACATTTGATTAATACAACATTTGTGGAATTTTATCATTATCTTTATTTTCATCATCAATATTCTTAGAAAATTTTATTACAAATTTCACAATCTTTCCGCATCGATTGTTGGAAAATTAAAGTTTACCATTGAACTCCCCTTTTCCACTTTTAATATTTAAAGAGATAAATGAAATGAAATTATCAAAACTTTCCTCCTAAGGTCTATCTTCAAAAGAGATATTCTTCATAGCCTTAAATGTCACTTCTTTGAACATCAAATTTTCCACTACGTCATTATTATTGGTTCTCATTTCATATGCTACAAGTGTACTGTATAGGATATCTAGTGTCATCTATTTTGAGACTTTGTCTTCCACAATAACATTTACCCTATCGAAGAATGCATCAACAGCCTCATTGGGGTTTACTCTGAGATGCTCATTCGTGTTCCATAGAACCTAAACTATGCTTCTCTTACTTTTATGTCTCCCTCATAAATGTTCAAAAAAGTTTCCCACATATAATGGTATGTTTTACAGGACATCACATTCGTATAAATTGCATTTGACAGGGAACCCCTAAAGCATTGATCACTTTACCATCAGCATCCAATTCCCTTCTTTCAACTTCTGATAAAGCACCACTATTGATGTCAGCTAATATTCGTTACATAGCTGTAGTGAAGGCATCCATTCCTAATGATCATAAGTAGTGATACATACCATTCTTCCATAGATGAAAATAATTTCCATTGATTATCGGAATTCATTTTTGATTGATAAACTCCATTTTTTCTTTTGTGTGAGAACCACTAACATTCAACCTTTCACTCCGATACCAAATGTTATTTCCACTATATCAAATACCTTGGGGTGTAAATCAGGATATGACAGATCAAAATTTATTCCCCTTTTGATATTGTTTCATAATTAAATAAAACTCTATTCCCTCTCATTATTGTTGAAAAGTATGAACATAATTTAAATCATGAATGAGACACAACAATTTTTACTTGGTTCACCCTCACTGGTCTACATCCATGGAACATATAATGGCGATGTGATGATGTACCA
The DNA here is from genome assembly GCA_963277665.1 of Viscum album. Classification (NCBI taxonomy): domain Eukaryota; kingdom Viridiplantae; phylum Streptophyta; class Magnoliopsida; order Santalales; family Viscaceae; genus Viscum; species Viscum album. The sequence continues at coordinate 353,394,331 of OY728140.1, forward strand.
AATTCACTAAGTCTCACACCAAATAATGGGTACAATGTTTGGGATAGATCTTATATGGCCAACCTCACCCCCTTTACAATATTTAGGGTCTGCTCATTGCATTCCCAAGATTCACTCCCTATACATCTTTCTCTGGCTCACTGCCGGTGGAAAGGGTCACCATTTTCCTCTTCCTTAACTCATAGCTCTTGGAAAGGAATCCATTCACATTTTATAGACATGTATGTCAATCACAATTTATAGACATGTAGGTCCCTTAATTTTCATGAACATCACATCCACAACTAAAGGTAGATGTTCTGATAAATTATCTTCACCCTTAAATGAAATCCACATTTCTGTTTACTGTTAGGTAGAGGAAATGACTTTCTCAATCTAATGTGAAGCATTTTCAAGATTTATTGAGTGTTTGAGAACCACCTGCTCCTCCTGCATAATGTGTACCATATATGGAATGCAGAAAACCTCCTCTGCGTAATGTTTCTTGTTTTGCAAAAAACCCTTCGTCTGTGAACTCATCTTCCATTGTTGTTAGGCACCGCCTCCATGTACCGACACCGAGAACCTCCCTTACAACCCAACCTATGTCCAAGAACTATTATATGTTCACAGACTGCCTTCGCTACTGTGTACTAGAGATCCACCTCCATGTACCATGTTATTTACCCCCAGACTGTTCTTCCTTTTCTTATTACAATGTCTCTCAAAATCACTTTTGCAAACTGTTCCATGAACTTCTTCAGCCTTTGCGGAATTGCTTCCCGCAAACCCACTTTTTGACATCACCAAATTCCTGGAGTGAAGAGATTTTCTATAATGATATTTGATCTCTCCTCTAATATGTGTGTTTATTGCTCTACATACAGGAAAAGATATCGAAAAAATTCAATAATCCATGATTTACCGAATCTTTGATTCGGTATAGACTCCACCACATACAGATCATCTTACCGCGAACCACACCCATTCCACAAACCCTTTTTCCACGGAAATTCATATACAAACTTTTATCATGTGTGACGTCATTGTCTTTTTCTATCCCACTTAATGTCACATGACTTTCTTACTTCATGCCCTTCACCTCAAACTGGTGTTGTGAACCATTTTTGGTTTCACGAACCGCTCTAGCATACCATTCCTGCTGCCTGGTACATGGTCATGAACCCTTCCCAGACAATGTACGTGGTCCATGTCTTAGGGTCTACGTTTTTCATTTTTCGATTTCATTCTCCATTATTCACACCATTCAGTCCTTATGAATAGAACCATACATTTATGAACACAAATTCCCCATTTTGAAAGCCGGAATATTTGGCAGACACTGGGAAACTACGCCACCTTAAAAAACTGCTTTTGGAAAAAACCAACCATACTCATTCACGGTCAGCTAGCCCTGTCAACAAATACAATCACATCAAAAACAAACCAAGTGGACACATTGAGTTATTTTCTTCCCAAAAATCTCCCTCATTGCGTTTTTTAGAACTCTTCTTATAATAGTTATTCTAATTTCGATACCTTGTTAATGCTCCGTAATTCTTCAATCAGCATTTTCTTCATGCGATTAAGAAAGTGATCACATGTTTACACAACACATACTCTAAGACCACATGTTTCATGCTCATCATGAGAAAAAAGTGTATAATGAAATGTTCATCAACTAATCACTTCATTCCTAACACTAACTCTTGAAACCTATTAGCTTCTTTCATCACAACCCTCAGCTATTGTGATATGTAATCTTTTATCGATAACTTCTAGCATCATCATGTTTAATACTCCCCCAATGTTACATCTCCTCCAAATAGATTCATCTCATCTCCAACTCCCCCTATCTCACTTCTCCACCTAATAGCTTCTCCCCAAGTCTTTTCTCCCTTTAGAGTAATGCCACATTCTCCCCCTTTATCAACGGACCCGAATGTCACTTCATGGTTGTACGCAATAGGGTAAAGAACACTTATAATTTTATTAAGGAAAAACACCACACCTCGAGGATAGGGTGTCCTATATACACAATTTTTCATGCATGTAAATTCTACTAGACTCCCACATCGAATTAATGGATTTGAAATGCTTCTTTGGGTATGTATTTCATAAGAATATCTGCAACTTGTTGTTCTGTTGGCACATACTCCACCTTCATAAGCCCTTGATCCACTTTCACCTTGATAAAATGATATTTTATTTCAATGTGCTTTGTCCTTGATTTATGGACTATATTTCTATATGATTTATAGCACTTGAATTATCATAATGATTTGTGATCAAAGATTTCACTACAACTCCCACTTCCTCAAGATGCTGCTTCATCCACAATAGTTGCGAGCAAGATTGAGTAGTCGCAATATATTAAGATTCTACAATGCTTAATGAAATACAATTTTGATTCTTCCTCAACCATGAGATACAAAATCCTGAAATATAAACAACACATTTAGATGTTGATTTCCTATCATCTGTTGATGCAGCCCAATATGCATCTTTATATCCCAATAACTCTGGTTGATATTCTTCATTATACCTTAAACCAAAATCCATGGATCCCTTGATATACCAAATAATTATTTTAACTAAAATAATGTGGGTCTCCTTGGGATTAATTTGATATCTCACTGCTTGGCATGTAGAAAATATAATATGAAGCCTTGTCACTATCAGGTACAACTTACTTCCAATGATTTACCTGTATTCTGTGATATTAACTGCCTTTCCTTTATCTTCCCATGACAATTTCAACCGGGTAGCAACCAGAGTCCTCATCTCTTTAGAATTATCCATTCCAAACATTCTCAAAAACTTTTATGGAATAATTATATTGAGAAATAAAAGTTACATTCCTTCATTGCATCACTTATAAGCCAAGAAAAAATGTCATCTCAACAATCATGGACATTTCAAACTAAGTATTTATGAATTTAGAAAACAGTCTACATTGTGCTTCATCTGATCTACCAAAGATTATGTCATCGACAAAAATGAGCACCATCATCCTTTTACCATTGCCATATTTTAACTACATATTGTAATCAACTCCACCACACATGAAATTGAACAACTTTATAAACAGATCAAGCCTTGAATGTCATGCTCTTAGTGCTTGTTTCAAACCGTATAAATCATTATTCAGATAAAAAATTCTATTCTCATCTTCATAAATGAGAAAAACATCTGGATTCTCAATGTAAAGCTATTATTCCAAAACATAATTCAGAAATGCTGACATGAAATCCATCTATAAAATTTTTATCGTTATTTGCACTGCTATGTCCAAGAATAATCTAATTTCCTCCCACCTTGCAACTGGTAAAAATCTCTCATCAACATCAATACCCTTAATCTGGGATTTCCCTTTTCACACCAGCCATGCTTTGATTCGAATCACTACACCATATTCATTAATTTTTTTGGGAAAGACCCATTTTTTCCTGATGATATTCTTGTCTACTTGTCTTGAAACAATCACTGAGGTCTGATTCTTTTGAATTTGGTGAATCTCTTTATTAATTTCCTGAACCCAATTCTCATATCCAGCAACTTAATCAAAGAATTTAGGCCCCACTTATGATAATTATGATTCTGTATTTGGAGACTTCATCTTCCTTTTCTGTACTGGTGTTTTCTGATCACTAATTATGCTTGTCTATCAATTTCAACTCTTCTTGCTGGTCTCTGTACATACACTGATTTATTATCGTCACTCTCATAATATGAGTTCTCTTTTTTGTAAAACTCTAGGACTGGATCATCTTTTGATCTTATTATCTCTTCATCACCATCCTCCTGAGACAGATCATGTATTTGCTGACGATTGTACTCATTCTCCACTATGGTTACATCATGGATTTAAAAAATCTCCCCTAGCCTCTTATTAAAGAAATTATATGCCTTTCTCTTTTATGAGTACCCAAGAAATATCTCTTCATATCCAAGAGATTCAACCATCCAGTGTTTCTCTTTATTGAGAAAGAAAACCTTACTTATGAAGACTCGGAAGTATTTCAATGATGGATTCTTTCCATACCATAGCTCATATGAAGTCTTATCATCTTTTGGGAAGAATAAGGCTTTTTTTGATGTGTAGACTTCTGTCATCACTTCCACATTCCAAAACTTCTCTGTAATATCTTTCTAAATGAGAATGTTTATAGACTTGTTCTTCACAATCCAATTTATTCTCTCCACTACTCCATTCTGCTGAGGAGTTCTTACCACTAAAACCTTTAGGTATTATCCAATGTTTCTAAAGATAATCATCCACTTGGATATTTGTGAACTTGGTTCCTTTATCTATTTGAATATTCTAGATATTCTGACCAAGAATATTTTCAAATTCATGTCGATATCTTTTAATGAAACAGAACACCTCATATTTCTGGATTATGATTGAAACCCATGCTACAGTGTTATAATAATCAATGAAGAGACCTAAAATATCCTCCCATCAATAGACCTTGGCGAGATAGGACCACACACATCAATATGTAGTAACTCAAAAAATCATATTGTCTTATGCTCCTTTGGATTATATTTATTTCGAATGATCTTCTACTGTTGGTAGGCATAACACATTAGGGTACGAATACATGATAACGTAGGGAGATTTCGAGAAACATTATATTTCCCCAGATCATCCAAGGATGCTTTGATTATGTGGCCAAGAAACTTATCACACAACATGTTTTCTTATTCCCTAGAAAAAACACATATCTTCTTCTCCACTAATTATATAGAGATTCACATTTGATCAATTTCCCTAAAATACAATAGTACCATCTTTTTCCTTGATGATAATTAATTTCTTGGAAAAGATTATGTAGTGTCCTAAGTCACAAAACTAACATACTCTTAATATGTTGTGAGTAATACCTTAATCATCCAAGACAAATAAACATCTCATGTCTTTTCCCACAAACTTTACTTTCCCAGAGATAATGATTTTCAACCCTTAATCATTACCAAATATTATGATTAATTCATTATCATACCTAATCCCCAACACCAGATCCTTATTTCTTGTCATATCTAAGGTGAATCCACTATCAATGATCTATATACCAGTGCGATATGATTCCTTGAATGCAATTTCCACAACCAATGCTAGCCTAGATCTTTACTTTTTTATTCATGTTTCTGATTTCATAAATGGGTCAGATTGATACTCTTGAAATTCCTTGGAATACGATGGACCAACTTCATCATATAGAGCTTCAAATCGATTTTTAATTATCATCTCATTTTGATGATAACTTTTTTTTTCTTATAACTAACATCAATTTTTTTCAGGACATTCCTCCGTATTGTTGATGAGAAATATCTTATCATGTGTATGAATCATCCACAACTGAAATTGTGACCATCAAATGATGACCTATAAAATTGAGTTTTGTATGACCAACTCTATTGGTCTTCTTCCATTTGGTACCTATTTTATATGGAAAATATATTTTTATAATGTACCATCATACAACAAAGATATAATATTTTGCGATTTACATTCCTGTGTGGAAATGATGCACCAAAGGTTGTACCTTGGGTTCTCTGAATCATATGATTCTACTTAATACCCAAATCAATCTTCAATCTCATATATGGTTCTTGTGGTCTAAATTGAACTATAACTAAATTAAATTTTTGATCAAGCCCCATACCAGCATTATCACTCAGAGTTTATTATTGCTTCTCTTCTACTAGACCACTCTACTCAAATATCATCATCTTTGTTTCCTGTATTATATTTTTTCCTGATGTTAAACTAAGAGGTAAAAATTTCTATTGATCTTTATTTGATAATCTTAGATTGATGAATTATTATTCTAGTTATTTGATACATTTTATTTTATCCTTTTCAATTGTAGGAAAACTATTGATTTTTATTTTATGTTCTTCAATTTTGATTTTGTACTCAATGACCTTTTTTTAGATTTTTGGAAATAAAGACCATAAATTTTCAATTTATAGATCAAACTCAGAATTATATATTTCTTGATGATGCATATGAAGTTTGGAATCATGAAAATATTTGTTAGCTTTCATTGTTTTAGATCTCAGATTATCTTCCTTCTCAAGATCAGCTTCTAATTTAGCCTGAAGTTCAACCCTTCCTAAAATTTATCCTTCTTCATTGTCACTTTCTTATCCTGTTAAAGAATTTACAAGAACATCCACCAAATAATATACTTTATGATCCTTGAAATCCTAAAACTCTTCAACCTTAGATTCTTCTGAACCTACATCTTCTTTTGAATGAAGATTGTTCTTTTTAAAGAATGTTTCTTAGTACTTCTCCTACCTTTCACATTTGATGAATACTAATTTTGGAGAAATTTATCATTGTCTTCATTGTAGAGACCCAAGAATAACATACATGGAAATTACATTTATTTTTCATAATACATAATACATGCAACACCCCAAGATTCTATGGTACGTTTCCCATTGAATAATACAATATTTTACATTGTACGCAACATCGAGATTCTAACACACCACGACCAATCAAACTAGCCGTTATGAATAGTAATACCCACTTTTTAAAATTTTATAAATTTTATTTTTCAAAATTTACTACATTTTTGAATTTAGAATATTGAAATTATCTTAGGGTTAATTTTTGGTATTTTTCTAAAAACATTCAATTTTTTATAAATAGTGAAAAACACTATGTTATTGGTTAAAACCGAATTTTTATTTAAATAATTATTTATGTCATTTAAATTTATTGTACTTCAAAATAAATATATAATAACTATATATTTTTAATGTAATTTTTTGGATTCATTTTATAATAATATTAGATATATAAAATGTTATTGAACTTTTTACCGTTTTTACCCACCTCTTATGTGCATTTGCAAATTTTCATAAAACATAATTTTACCACTTTTGTGAATTGAATTTGAAAAATCTAAGAGACATGGTTGACATCAATAAATAAAATGTGGTTCAATAATATGAAAATAATTTTTTGTGAATAACAACTTTTGACTTTTATTTACCACGGTTATAAGTAAATAGGGTAATTAAAAGTAAAAATGATATTATTATTACCCTAACACATGTCCAAATTCTATTGGATAAGTGTGTTTCGACCAAAAGCAACCTTTTTAATAAAATATGATCCTTTAGTTCCACTTGGATTAGATTAGGACATTTATTATTATTTTATTTAAAGAAGAGTTAAAAGTGTTAAATTCAAAGATTAATAACTAAAACATTTTTAATATAGAGTTATAAATAAGATAAATTAGACTATAAATATCCATTATAAAGATAAAAAGATTTCATATATAATGGTATTTTATTTATAATTTTTAGACATTAAATAATTTAATTTATTTATGACAAAATGATGACACAGTAATTACCTTATTAATGAAATATTAAAATAACTGATATTATAAATACCCAAATAAACATAAATTTTGAATTTTTATTAATTAAACGAATTTTATAGGTTAATATGACATGTTAGGGTTGATTAAATGAATTTATTTTGAAGTAATAAAGTTATTATGACTTTAACAAAAATAAATTACTAAATAGTGTCAAAATTGACATAAATAAATTTTTAAAACAAATATTATATTATTAATTGATATTATATTTAAAAAAATCTAATGTTTAGAAAAAGGACATAAATAAGGTTATATATATCAATAATGAACCACTTTAGGTTCTCTTGGAAGTTTATAGTAAGTTTATTAACTATATAATATAAAAATACAAAGAGACATGGTAAATGTCAAACTATTTAACTAAGAGTTAAATCTAAAAGATAAGGTTAATGTGGTGACAAAAACATTTATAAAACCTATTGGTTGAGAGGTTTTCAATCCATACCCACCTTATCCTCTAAATAAATCATTTTTTAGAAATTATAAACCGAAAATTATTTTATTATAAAATAAAATTTCAATCTTTTCCTAAGGTGCCTCTCTCCCCTCTTATAAAAGGGAACTTCCCCTTCTATCAAATTAACACCTTTAAAGCCATTTGTATAGGCCAAACCCTACAAAAATATCATCTAAACCATCCTACCTTCATATTATATTCCTTCCTTTAGTCATAAATTCAACCTACAGATCACTTTTGATCAAATCAAAAGGAAGAACCCGAAGAAGAGGTAAATATTTCATCACATATTTCATGTTCTTTTCTCTTCCACTTCCTCTTTCTTTGTTGTTTCCATTATAAAATAATAAATCCAGTATCTTCGATATGCTGTGATGTTATTATAAAAATGGTAAATCATTATTCATTATTCTTTCCATCATATGAATGAAAAAGTCACCATACGTGCGTACGTACGGCTTACCGTCTCCACGTTGTGGTGTAGTTGTTATTCAATACATTATTTTTTTGATGGGTATAATAATGATGTATAATTGATGTAAATAATAAATATAAAATGTTAATTATTCTTTATATATGATATAACATCTATTTAAATACGATTTTAATATCAAAATAATGCTATTGTCTCTCGTGCGTATGTACAGATTACCATCTCTACAATCACGATGAGATTCATTTCTCCATCGTAACCATTCAAGAATAATTTTCATTTGATGATTAAAAATAATGTTTAATAACTTAATATAATTATGTATATAAATAAAATACATCCTATCCATAACAAACACGACATATGTAACAAAACATATAAAGGAAAATGAATCAGTTAACACCTGAAACGACGATAATACTAAAATGTTGTTAACAAAGCAATATTAGAATATCATATATGATATCATATTTATGTATATGGTTATTTTATAATTTATAAACAATTATTTAACTAGTATACATGAGGTTAACGTACCCTCGACCAAGGAAAAGTACAAGGTAAAGGTTAATTTCACAATCTCTTTACTTATTCGAGGTTGTTTATATATAAATAATTTAATGCGACTTATTTATTATCCACATCCATGTTTCTTAAAACGATATTTCAAAACATTATTACTATTTCCTATAACATGGGTTAAATTAATTTATACCCTTATTTGACCTTATATGTTTTGAAATGAATCTTTCTGTCATTTTCCAAACAAGGTACTTTATGACCTTTTCGACAAAATTAAGGTAAGAATATTTTTTTAACATATACGGTGGGTGCAGATATTATCCACCATTATTACCCCTTTGAATATTCCCTGATAAGATTTTAAGAATATATTCAAAATAAATGTTTACTTTTATAATTATGTTACTTTAAATGATTTCAAAAAAACAAATATATATTTCTCTCAAATATTTTTGATTTCATCTATGTCAACATCCTTTGATGGATTTTACACTTGTTTGAAGTTGATTCATTATTATACAAATACACCATATTGAATTGAAGGTTTTGGGATATGTTTGAATGTGGATGTGTTATTTTTATACCATTCATTGTTTATGGTTAAAGTATTAACATTTTGTATGCTAGTTTTAATACGAATGTTTATGTTATGTTTCAACCTTTTCATATGAGGAATGCATTGGACGCAGTTAGTGATGGCTGGAGCCCACTGAAGCTCCTAAATGCATCGTTAGTTCTCACGATACAAACTAGTGTCTTGGCATAATTCCTTTACAAAATCTTATTTGTAGTCTTGGCACAATGCCTTGACTATGTGGTTATGAAGTCTGGAATTATGCATTCTATCATTATGAAATTAGCTATTGATATTTCATTTGATTATTTGACTATTAGAATATCCATGTGAATAACTAAATGGAATTATTTGATCTATCATTTCCATATTATGCTGAAGTTTATGTTTAAAATTCTTATGTTTTAGTCTTATACATCGCCTTAAAATGTTTTTAATTATTTATGAAAGTTTACACTATATTGTTATCCTTACTGAGCATCTGAGATCACCCCTTTATATGTTTTATTTTTCCCAGTATGTGAAGAACTATTTTATGGTTGACCTGTATGGATAGGATAAGGGATAAGTTTGTTCAAAGAGGGTAAGATGTTGTGGTTGTTGTTTTTCTTTCATGATTTAATGTAAAACTTATGTATGTATCTAGTACTTCCAGGGCTACTAAACTGATTTGTCTTTCAGGACATGATTTCCTTGTATCATACCAATGTTATGTAATAATGAACAGACTCTAGGTAACTAGGGTCAGGCCGTTACAATACATGAAACGAACAGACGCCCAAAGGCCATATTAGTTTAGTGTCTTTCAAAACATGGAATATCATCTCCTAACATGGTGAAATATCTTCAGCATCTCCCATAAAGATCATCCCCTTTCGTTTTCCTACCTAAAAACTTTCTTTATAACATGGGAAAAAGAAAAAATAAACAGGGTGATCTCAAATGCTCAGTAATGGAAAACATGGAGAATATAAAACAAACTATAAACATTTGAATGTAAAAACATGAAAATAAAGTTTAAACATCAAAATCTTGATTCAAGAAATAAATATTGGCAGTACATAAGGAATAGATCATAAAGGAACATTAACCATTGTATAATAACATTGGCATAAAACATGGAAATTCAGCAAAAAAATAAGAACATAATACTATTTCCATAGTATCCAAGGCATTACTTCCAAGACCATCATAATGGAGAAAGTCCATTACTAAACTGTGTTTACTTGTCATTCTAGCATTGTATTACTGAACTAGATTTACTTGTCATTCCAGTCATGTCTATATCATGAGATATAAATCTTTACCCAATGAATTGGAGGGTTATATAGGTTCCACCCATCTCATAATGAAATTATTCTTACACGTGCCACAAAAACATAAATCATTCATCATAGCATAACCCATGAAATAAAATTGGATTCTTAAACATCAAGTTATCATAAAATCATCCATATAAGTTAAATGGACTTCATAAAAATAATTATATCATAAAAAAATGAAATAAATGTAATAATAGGGATATAAATTTAACCCTATGTCCTCTTAGATGTAAAATAATTATTATAAAACACTTGAACTTAATTCGTGAGGAAAATATCCTTTCTTTTTCAAAAACATTTTCTCTTCTCAAAATTCCATGAAATTATAAAATAGTACAATTTTGTTGAAAATAAACATGAAACCATGTAGAGAAACTATCATGGAAATAAGGTGTCATGAAACCGTAGAAATTTATCCATTCCTTATAAGTTAAATAAACATTCTTCTCATACTTTTCCCAAATAAGTCTAAAAGTACCTTGTATGGTAATCAAAAGAAATATTCCTTAAATAAAACAAAGTAAAAGTCAAAAAGGGGTAAAATTTATTTAAATATATAATAATATTAAACATTTTATGAATTTTGTTAGAAAAAATGGAGATAGATGATAAATAAATCCATAGTAAATAATTAAATATAAACAATCTTAGATAAAAATGAGATTGAAAAATTATCCCTCACCTTTGGTATGATTTCTTTTGTATGGGTCCAAAACTCCTAAATAGTGGTATTATACATATTATTAACTCATAACAGAACCATTATAATATTTATGATATCATATATGATTCACTTATGACTTTATATTACCAGATCATATGTAAATTTCATGTTTAAGCAATGTTCTGGGTAATAATCATTTAATTTATCGTACATGTTTTGAATTCTTATTATTGATATAATTACTTATATAATGATTTACATAAATCTAAAATGTAAAAAATTATTTATATATCATATATATTCAGTATATATATATATATATAATAGATAGATAAATATAATGGAATACATCATTCATGAGGACGGTAGACCGTATGTTCGCATGAACAATGTCTTCGTTTCCTTATTGAAATAAATGGAAGTAAATGAAATATATATATATATAAAATCTAGTATCATTAATATGTAATATATTTAATTATTATTTATTATATATAATTTATAATCATTTTGAATGGTTAACATGGAGAATAAATTTCATCACGTCGTGGAGATAGTAAGCCGTACGTATGCATGAGTGATAATATCGTTCCCATAATTGTTCAATGGAATTGGAGTAGATGGTGTATATAATCTCAGAATTAGTATCATGTTATAATAATCCTATATAGTTAGTTTTTCCACCATTATACCCATCCAAGTAAGGTGGTCGTAAAAAATAGATTACACCACGACGTGAAGAGGGTAAGCTGTATGAACGCGTGCGTGGTGATTTTATTTTTCATAGGATGGATAGAAGGTGAAATAGTGTTGTTTTGTATTTATAATAAAATATATGTATATGAGAAATACTAATGTTATTACTATATAATAAAATAACTGATGATGATGAAGTAGAAGAAGAAAGAAATTTGAAAGAATTGGTAGAAGAGATTACCTCTTCCTCAACGCGCCTCCTGTAAATTTATTCCTAGAGCTCTGAATTTGGACTTTTGAGAAGAAAATAACCTCTATAATGTAAATAGGAATGTTTACAAGAAAAATGGGTAGGGTTTTTCTGAGCTTTAAGGCTCAAAATGGAGTAAATAGGATAGAGAGGAGGTTCACTTTTATAAGAGAGGAGGGGGTGACACATTAGGAAACTGTTAAAATATTAATTTATTATAAATTAAATTTCAATTAAAAATGATCCAAAACATATTTAATTTCAATATAAGATGATTTTGGTTTTAATAACCATTATATATAAATTTTTAGAAATGTTTTGAATATTTTTTTATCCTTATCTTTTTGGTTTAAACCTTATTTTACCCTTTATAATCTTACCATGATATAATGTTATTTACACATTGTGGGTTAATGTAATTACCATATCATTTCAAACGAACAAAAAAAGTTATTTATTATATATTTGGTCTTATATTAACCATTTTTTGGAATCATAGATTTTTAGGAATTTAATATCATTTAATAAACTATTTTATGTTTTAAGTTATCAATTATGTCAATTTTGGACAGTATTCGTACATGACTTTTAAAAAAATAATAAGAACCTTATTCCTTCAAAAAAAATTCATTATTCCACCCCTAATATGTCAATTTCATCCATAAAATTCTGGTATGGAATCAAAAATTTCAATTGGAATTTATTTTAATATTTATAAATTTGTTAATTTAAATCATTCATTAATGAGGTAATCACTACATTATAATTATGTCGTAAATAAAAATATTTATCTAATATATAAAAATTATAAATTAAATACCATGATGTATGACATATTTTTATCTTTATAATTAATATTTATAGACATATGGATCAGTTATATAACCCTATATTAAAATAGATATAGTAAAATATATGTGTTTAAGTTATAATTATTTTTACATTAAATTAATTCTTATAAAATGTTATTTTCACATCTATGTGAATCCATGGGGTCCCAAAATCAACCCAAGGATGCCCATGGTCATAAATATCTCATAAAATAGGATTAAGACATGTGTTAGGGTAGTTTTATAATATTATATTATTATTTTTTACCCTTATTTACCAGATTTACGCTTTAACCATGGAAAATAAAATAACTACTGAAGTTACTATTCCTAATGACAAAAAATAAAAGGTACCAATTTACAAAATTTAAATCTTATGATTCCAAATATAAAATCAAGTTTTTTAAATTCAAAAATAGAGGTTTCATTAATTAATTTAATATTAATTCCTATTGTTAAAACCAAAAAATAGGTTTTTAAGAAGTAATAACTATGAGAAGATTAACATGTGTTTATGTCCAATATAAAAGTGAAAGTACATATAATAACCAAAATTGAAATAAATAATGAAAATAAAATCCAATTATACTTTAAAACCAATTAATAAGACAATCTAACTATATAAATATATTAGATAAAAAGGTAGTTTTGAATTAAAATTCTATATTTTTCACTATTCATTAAAATTTTAATTCTATAAGAAAAATAACAAAAAATAAAAAAAAAAGTAAATTTTTATGTCCTGATTCCAATTAATAAGTTTATTTTGTCATATTTAACTTATAAAAGTTTCAATATAGTTTTAAAATTGTAGCGCCATCAAAAGGCGGTAAAACTGCATTTCTTGAAAAATACGTCTTTTGTTTAAAAAATTTGATTTTGTTCTTATATTATGTACTAGAAAATGTGTAAGATTAATTCAAAAGTTATAAAAAAATCAAAATTTTGTTAATTTTATTCATAAAATATAGTTTATATCACATTAAATAATATTATTTTAATAATAAAACATTATTTAGTGAAACTTGGTATCGTGTACAATGCAAACAATCACAGAAGGTCACTCTTTCATGTAACATAAGCCATGAAAGTGTTAAGTGTAGTTAAATATTCCATTTGTGTTTTGTATAACATAATACAAACTTATTTTATTTATAAATTGAACAAAATCTATACTCAGTGTTGCGTGAAATGAATTCAATCAAAGGAACTTGAAATTGTGTGCAACACAAGCCAAAAATTGTGTTGTATATACTCCATGTTAATACAATGTTTCATACAACACAATCTAATCATCGTGTAGTGTACAACATATGAAATCAATTAAATTAAAAATCATCTATCTCAGAAAATATTTGGGTGTTACATTCTACCCTCTTATAATGAATTTCACCATTGAAATTCATCGGGGTTATGAATGGTTTTCTATATGAAAGATTCTTTCATGGAAACCCATATCGTAAAAAGGGATACAAATACATAATTTTAAAAAGTAATGTTATTAATATAATGGTTACCCAATGTAACTCATCACTAGTTTTCCACATAGAAGAACATTGGTGGTAAGTGAAAACATGGACATGGAAGAGAAATATAACCATCATGTTCTAATGGATAGTGATAGAGAACAAGGTTTGTAGAAAGTTAACTACTAGAAAGCCATAAATATGCGATGATTTAAGGGATAATCTGATTCATCAAATAAGAATGTACTGGGATAACATTTTTTGTTTTCAAGATCCTTTTCCTAAAGTTGAAGATTTTTTTTCATGGGAAGAAATACTTAGTTGATTTCAGTACTATTGATCGTTCCATTAACAATTTTCACTTCATCTCTTATTTAAATAAATGAAGTTGAATTTTTCATTCTTGAAGTGTTATTAGATCATATGATGGAATGATAGGTCACTCCATATGTATCAACAAAAAGTGTAGAACATGTTATCATATAGGAATAAGTCCACCTATTGTGAGATAATACATTAATCTAACAAACATAAATAGGAATTTAACTTATACTAACAATAAATGGATATAATTTCATTCCTTCTAATAACTGAAAATATAAATCATTAGAAGGAGGTGAAATAATGTGACTTAACGTGTGTCCCCCATATCTCAATTGGATGTTCCTGGTTGTCACATTCCAAACATGTGAATACCTTAATCATGTATTCTCTTGAAACATTGTAATGACATGAATTTACATAGAACTTTAGTGAAAACATACATTATATCAAAATTAACTCTTTTTGTACACCAAAAATTCCAAAAATTATATATACACAAACCATGATATCAATTTATCCTTATATTAGTCCTGAGGTCATTAATATTATCAAACATCTCATTATCTCATTGTCCCTTCATTATTAACATATCATGTGTTTTCCAAAAATATCTTAATAACATTTCATAGTTAAAGGTACCATTCAACATATACTTTCAAATAAATAAGGGAAAATAGAATTGTAACAATCCTTACATGTTTCTTTATTCCATAGTACCATATATTATCCTTGATAAAAAATCAATCATTCTATTATATTCTTAAACTATTGACCGAGTTTAATCATTTTATTCCTCAACACTTCTTTCATCTCATATATCTTTTTTAGTCTCTTAATCATCAACAACATAATTAATACCCATACAAACATGCTGATTCTCTTCATGAGATTTTCCCTTAGGGAATCAATTTTCATAATTCTCGTACTTTCCACATTTAAAACATTTAACCATTGTTGATGTCTTTGCAATACCATTATCCTTGTCCATTATGTTAACTAACCCTTTTCCTTTGTAATTACTTGATTTGTGTCCTTCTTTTACACACAAAAACCATCTTCCAGTTCCTTTGAAACATTCTCCTTGATGCCTCTTTCCACATTATTTACATGAGGAAAATTGAACTTTCTTTCCACTGTGATCACCTCAAACTCCATATTTATTTTATTAGATGCTTCAGGAAACACTACAATATTTAGATTATTGATCATATTATGAGATTGATGATTAAGAATAATAATTATGTTTATCCTTCGAACACTCATTTCACTTGGTTTCTCATGGATAATATCATTCCATTTCCATCATATTCTCTATTAACATTAATCCTCTTGTTTTCGGAAATTTTCAAAAACCCAAAAAGAATAGTGTGAGAGGAAAAAATTATACTAGGAAAAAACATAATCAAGCATGAGTGCATTAAATATATAACAACTTAGGATTAATCCTAGGTTATTCCTGTTCATTTACATAATTCTATAACTATAATATATAGTTAGACATACCCTTAGGGACATCCCTAAACATACCTTAGATATATCTCTAGGGATATCACTAATGTTTTTGAATCCTAGTTTCCAACGGTTAACTAAACCTTCACTCTGATACCAACTGTAGAGTCCCAAGATTATTGTACATGGATATTACATTTATTTGGATGAATACATAATACATGACATAAAGATATGACCAATGCCCGTATTAGTTTAGTGTCTTTGGAAATTTAGAACATTATCTCCTAACATTGTGATAGGTCTTCAACATCTCCCATAATGATCTTCCCCTTTTGTATTCCTACCTAAAAACTTTCTTTAGATCATTGGGAAAAGAAAACATAAAAAGGGTGATCTCAATTGCTCAGTAAGGGTAAACATGGAAAACATAAAACTAATCATAGTCATTTGAATGTAAAAACATGAACATAATGTTTAAAAATCAAAATCTCGAGTCATGAAATAAATATTGGCAGTATGTAAGGAATATATCAAAAAGGAAAATGAACCATGATAGAATAAAATTTCTATAAAACATGGAATATTGGAAAACAAATAAACACATAATATGATTTCAATAGTAGCCAAGGCACTGTTGCCCAGACCATCATAGTGGACAAAGTCTATTACTGGATCGTGTTTACTTGTCGTTCCAGCCAATGTATTACTTAACTATATTTACTTGCTGTTCCAGTCATGATTATCTCATGAGATATAAATCATTAACCAATGAATTCAAAGGAGATATAGGTTCCACCCATCTCAGAACAAAATCATTCTTACATGTGCCACAAAAACATAAATCATTCATCATAGCATAACCCATGATATAAAATGGGATTTTTAAAGATCATGTCATCATAAAAAATACATATAAGTTAAATGAACTTCATAAAAATAATTCCATCATAAACAAAATAAATAAAATTAATAATTGGTATAGAAATATAACTCTATGTCATCTTTGATGGAAAATATTTTTGATAAAAAACTTGAACATAATTCTTGAGGAAAATGTCCTTTCTTTTTCAAAAATGTATTCTCTTCTCAAATTTCCACGCAATTATAAAATAAATAATTTTTTTTGAAAATAAACATGAAACCATGTAGAGGAAGAATAATGGAATTAAGGTGTCATGTAACCATAAAAATTCATTCATACCATATATGTTAAAAAACATTCTCCTAGTACTTTTTCTGGAAAAGTCAAAAAGTATCTCATATGGTAAAAAAAGAAAGATTCCTTCCATACCACGTAGTAAAATTCAAAAAGGGGTAAAATTATTTTAAATATTGAAGAATATTAAACATTTTATGAATTATTTTTAGAAACCATGTAAATGGATGATAAAAAAATCCCTAGTAAATACTCACATATAACCAATCTTAGATAAAAATGAGATTGCAACATTATCCCTTACCTTAGGTCCGATTTCATCTGCATGTGTCCAAAAATCCTATATAGTGGGGTTAAAAATATTATTAAATTTTAGATAACCATAATAATATTTATAATATCATATATGATTCACTTACGACATTATATTCCCAATACATTTTTCAATTAAATTTTAAAGAAACGTTTTGGGTAATGATCATTTTTTTATCGTATGTGTTTTGAATTATTATTCATCATATTATTACTTATATCATGATTTAATTACTTAAAAAATGGAAAAAATGATTTATATATCATATATATCTGGTATATAAATATATATATAATAGATATATAAATGAAATGGAATACACTGTTCATTAGGACGGTATGCCATACATACGTATGAACGATGTTTTCATTTCCTTATTGAATTGGATGGAAGTAAATAAATGAAATATGTATATATATATAAATAAATAAAATATCATTTTTATGTAATATATTTCATTATTATTTATTATATATAGTTTATAATCATTATCGAATGGTTAACGTAGAAAATAAATCTCATCGCGTCATTCAGATGGTAAGTTGTATGTACGCACAAGCGACGATATCGTTCCCATAATTGTTGAATAGTATTAGAGTGGATAGAGTATATTATATAATAATTAGAATAATGTTATAATAATCATATGTAATTATTATTTCCACCATCATACCCATCCAAGTAAGGTGATGGTGAAAAATAGATTACACCACGATGTGGAGAAGGTAAGCCATACGTACTCACGCGTGGTGATTTCATTTTTTAGAGGTTCTCTAGAAGGTGAAATAGTGTTGTTTCATAATTATAATAACATATCAGTATATTATGGATTATTATATTATTACATTATAATGAAACTACTAATAAAGAGGAATCAAAAGAAGAAATAATTTTGAAATAATTTGTAGAAGGGATTACCTCTTCCTCGACGTTCCTCCTTTAAATTTATTCTTAGGGCACTAGAGTTGATATTATGAGAATAATATCACCTATGTAATTTAACTAGGGAATTTTAAAAGATAATTTTTTAGGGTTTGGCCGACTTTGATGGCTCAAAATGGAGAGAAGAGGAGAAGGAGGAGGTTCTCTTTTATAAGAGAGGAAGGGGCACTTTAGAAAACTATCAAAATATTAATTTATTATAAATTCAATTTCGATTAAAAATGGTCCATAAATTATTTAATTTTAAGAAAATATGATATTGGTTCAAATAATCATCATCTAATAATTTTTAGACAAGTTTTGTATATTTGTTTATCATCATCTTTTTAGTTTAACCGTTATTTTACCCATTTTAATCTTACCGTGATATCATGTTATTTAAAAATTGTGGGTCAATGTAGTTAACATATCTTGTAAAATGACTCACAAAAAGTTATTTATGACATATTTGGACTATTATTAACTATTTTTCCAAATACTAGATTTTTAGTAATTTAACATCATTTAATAAACTATTTTATGCTTTAAGTTATGAATTGTGTCAATTTTGGATAGTATTCATACTTGACTTTTTAAAAAAAATTCATAACAACATAATTCCTTAGAAAAAAAGTCATTAAATCATCCCTAATATTTCAATGTCATCCATAAAATTCGTGGATGGAATCAAAATGTTCAAATAAATTTTATTTTAATATTTATAAGTTCATTTATTTGAATCTTTCATTAATGAGGTAATCACTTCATCATAATTGTGTAATATATAAATATATGTATCTAATGTCTAAAAATTATAAATAAAATACCATGATGTATAAAATAGTTTTATATTAATAATGACTCTATATAGACATATATATCAGTCATATAACCATATATTAAAATTGATTTAGTAAAAGATATATGTTTAGGTTATAATTATCATTACTTTAAATTAATTTTTAGAAAATGTCATTTTCACATCCATGTAAATCCATGGGGTCCCAAATTCGACCCAAGGATGAACATGGTCGGAAATATATTATACAATAAGATTAGGAAATGTTTTAGGGGTGTTTTAAACAATTAAATTATTTTCCCCTTATTTACTAGATTTACCCTTCAACCATGGTAAATAAAATAATTACTTAAGTTAATATTCATAATGTCCAAATATAAAAGTTACATATTTAAAGAATTTGAACCTTATGATTCCAAATATGGAATTCATTTTTCCAAATTAAAAACACAGAAGATTCAAAAATGAATTTAAAATTAATTCAGATTGTCAAAACCAAATATTGGGTTTTTAAGAAGTCATAACTATCATAATATCGACATGTTTCTATGCCCAATTTAAAAGTGAATTTACATATAATTACAAAATTATATTAAATTATAAAAATATAATCCAATTATACTTTAAATCCAATGAAAAAGGCAATCTAAATATACAAATGAATTAGATAAAAAGGATGTTTTGAATTAAAATGTACTATTTTTTCACTATTCATTAAAATTTTCATTTTATTACAAAAATAAAAAAATTAAAAAGTTATTTTTTTATGTCCCAATTCCATTTAATATGTTTATTTTTTCATATTTAACATATAAAAGTTCCATAAACTATATTTAAAAAAGGCGCACCATCAAAAGGCGGTAAAACTGTATTTTTTTAAAATGTGTTCTTTTATCCGAAAAATGGATTTTTTTCTCATATCATGTTCTAAAAAATGTGTAACATAAATTATAATGATATATAAAATTCAAAGTTTTGTTAATAATATTCATAACGGCTAGTTTATATTCCATTTAGTAATAATATTTTAATAATATATGGTTTTTTAGTGAAACTCGGTATCACGTACAACACAAGCTATCGGGGAAGGTCGCTATTGCATGTAACACAAGACAATTCAGTGTTGCATGTAATGTAAGCTTACTTAGGTTTTGAATATAACCTAATCCAAAGTTATTTCATTTATATATTGAAAAAAATCTAGACTGAGTGTTGCCTTAATTGAATTCTATCAAAGGAACTTGAAATTGTGTGCAACACAATCCAAAAATAGTGTTTCATATACCGCAAGCTAATACTATGTTGAATGTAGCACAATATATTCTTAGTTTAGCGTACAACACAAGAATTCAAAGAAATTAAAAATAATATATCTTATAAAATCTCCAGGTGTTATATTCTACCCCCTTGAAATGATTTTTTCCATTGAAATTCTTTGAGGTTATGAATAGTTTTATACTTTAACGTTTATTTCATGGAAACCATAATCATAAAATGGGATACTAATACATCATTTTAAAAAGGAAATTTATAAATATAATGGTTACCCAAAGTAACTCATCGATGGGTTTCCACATAATAGGACTTAGGTGGTAAGAGAAAACATGGACATGGAAGAGAAATCTAACCATCATATTCTGATTTATAGTGATAGAGAATAAGGATTGGAGAAAGTTAACTACCAGAAAGCCATAAATCGATGATTATTTAAGGGATCACCTGATTAATCGGATCATTAAGTACTAGGATACCATTATTTGTTTTCAATATCCTTTTACTAATGTTGATGATTTTTTTCATGGAATGATATACATACTTGATTTCTATACCGTTGATCATTCCTTTAAAAATTTCTACATCATATCCTATTTAATGAAATGAAGTTGAATTTTTCATTCTTGAATTGTTAGTAGATCATACAATAGAATCAAAATTCATTCCATCTGTCTTAAAAAATGTTAGAATAGGTTATCAAATAGGCATAAGCCCACCTATAGCGAGATAATACTTTAATCTAACAAACATAAATCAGAAAATAACTAATACTATCCATAAATGGATATCATTACAATCCTTCCAAAAACCGAAAATATAAAACATTAGAAGGAGGTGAATAAAATGGAAATAACATTTATCTCCCATATCTCATTTGGAATTTATTGGTTGTCACATTCCAAACATGTGAATACCTAATTCATGTATTCTCTTGAAATATGTTAATGACATGAATTATCATAGAACATTAGGGAAAACATATATTCTGTCAAAATTAACTATTTCCACACACCAAAAATGCCAAAAATTCTATATACACAAACCATGATACCATTTTTCCTTATATCAGTCCTGAGGTAATTAATACTATTAAACATCTCATTATCTCCTTGTCCCTCCATTATTCACATATCATGTGTTTTTAAAAAATATCTAAATAAATTTTCATGGTTACCGGTACCATTCAACATATTCATTCAATTACTTAAGGAAAAGAAGTAGTGTAACAATCCTTACATGTTTCTTTATTCTATAGTTCCATACATTATCATTTATAAACATGTAATAATTCCACTATATTCTTAAACCATTGAATAATCTTCATCATTTTATTCCTCAACACATCATTAATCTCAAATATCATTTGTAGTCTCTTTATCATCATGAACATAAATACTACCCATAAAAACATATTGATTCTATTCATGAGATTTTCACTTAGGGAATCAATTTTCATAATGAACTTACATTACACATTTAAAACATTTAACTATTGTTGATGTCTTAGCAATACCATTATCCTTGTCCATTTTGTTAACCAAACCTTTTTATTTTCAATTACTAGATTTGTGTCCTTATTTTCCACACCCAAATCATCTTCCATTTCCATTGAAACATTCTCCTTGATGCCTCTTCCCACATGATTTACATTAGGACAATTGATATTTCATTCCTTTATGATCACTATGAAACTCCATATTTCTCTTATTATCTCATTTAGGAAACTCACCAATGTTGAAATTATTGATCATATTATGTGATTGTTTATTAGGAATAATAATGAAATTTCACCTTAGAACTCTCATTTCACTTGGTTGCTAATGGAGAATATCATTCCATGGTCCATCATATTCTCCATTATCATGAATCCTCCTATTTCCGACCATTTTCTAAAACTCAAAAAGAATAGTGTGAGAGGAAAAAATCATATTAGGAAAACGACATAATCAAGGGAGATTTTTTTCAATATCTAACATCTTAGGTTTAATCCAAGGTTATTCGTGACCATTTACAAAATTCTAGGTCTATAATATATAGTTATACATACCCTAGGGACATTGATAGACATACCATATAAATATCTCTAGGGATCTCACTAATGTTTTTTCATCCTAGTGTCAAAAGGTTAACTAATCCTTAGCTCTCATACCAACTATAGATACCCAAGATTAACGTTCATGGAAATTACCTTTCTTTTTCAGAATACTTAATAAATGACACAAACAGACGCCCAAAGACCATATTAGTTTAGTGTCTTTGGAATCTCAGAACATCATCTCCTAACACAATGAAAGATCTTCAGCATCCACCATAAAGATCCTCCTCTTTAGTATTCCAACCTAAAACCATTATTTATATCATGGGGAAAAGAAAAATAAAAAGGGTGAGATCAAATTCTCAGTAAGGGTAAAATTGGAGAACATAAATCAAACCACAAACATTTGAATGTAAAAACATGAACATAATGTTTAAATATCAAAATCATGAGTCATGAAATAAATCATGAAAGTATGTAAGGGATAGATCATAAATTAACATTATACATGATAGAATAACATTTTCATAAAACATGTAATTACTTCAAACAAATAATCACATAATATTATTTCCATAGTAGCGAAGGCATTGCTACCAAGACCATCATAGTGGACAAAGTCCATTACTGAACTCTGTTTACTTGTCATCCCAATATTTTATTACTAAACTGTATTTACTTTCCATTATAGTAATGTCTGCTCATGAGATATAAATCTTTACCCAATTAATTGGAGTGAGATATAGGTTACACCTATCTCATAATTAAAACATTATTACATGTTCCAAAAAAACATAAATCATTCATCATATCATAACCCTTTAAATAAAATGGGATACTTAAACATCATGTCATCATATCATAATCAATATAATTTAAATAGACTTCATAAAAATAATTCCATCCTAAGAAAAATAAAATTAATTTAGTAATAGGGATAAAAACATAACCCTATGTCATCTTATATGGAAAATAATTTTGATAAAACACTTGAACTTAATTCCTGAGGAAAATAACCTTTCTTTTTCCAAAACGTTTTCACTTCTCAAAATGACAAGAAATTGTAAAAGAAAAGAATTTGTTTAAAATAAACTTGAAACCATGTAAAGGATGCTTCATGGAAACAAGGTGTCATGAAATCATAAAAATTCATTAGTGTCGTATAAGTTAAAAAACAATATCTTTGTAATTTTTCCTAGAAAGTCAAAAAGTACATCCTATGGTAATCAAAAGCAAGATTTCTTACATACCACACAGTAAAATTAAAAAAGGGATCAACTGCCATTAAATATATAATATTATTAAATATTTTATGAAAATAATTTTTGAAAACATTAACATGGTTGATAAATAAATCCCCAGTAAATACTTATATATAAACAATCTCAAATAAAAATGAGATTGCAAAATTATCCCTTTCCTTTGATCTGATGTCATCCGTATGTGTCCGAAACACATGTATATTGGATTTAAACATATTATTAACTTGTATAAAAACCATTATAATATTTATGTTATCATATATGATTCACTAATGACTTTATATTACTAGTTTATTTATCAATTCCATGTTAAAGCAATGTTTTGGGTAATAATTATTTTATCTTTCGTACATATTTTGAATTGTCATTCATGATATTATTGCTTATATCATGATTTACTTACTTAGAGAATTGAAAACATTATTTATATATCATATATATTCAGTATTTAAAATATGGATAATAGATAGATAAATGTAATGGAATACACCATTTACAAGGACAGTAGGTCGTACGTACGCATGAACACTATTTTTGTTAACTTATTGAAATGAATGGAAGTAAGTAAATGATATATATATATATACACATAAATACAATATCATTATTTTTTCATATATTTCATTATTATTTATTATATATACTATATAATCATTCTTGAATGGTTAAATATCAGTGTGTCGTGGAGACGGTAAATCGTACCTACGCACGAGCAACGATATCATTTCCATAATTATTTAATGGTATTGGAGTAGATGATGTATATTATTTCAGAATTAGTATCATGTTATAATAATCATATATATTTTTTATTTCTACCATTATACCCATCCATGTAAGGTGGTGTTGAAAAACATATTGCACCATGACTTGGAGACGGTAAGTCGTATATACACACCCATAGTGATTTCATTTTTCTTAGGATGGATATAAGGTGAAATAGTGTTGTTTCATATTTATACAAAATATCAGTATATTAGTGGTACTTAAGTTACCAATTTATAATGAAACAACTAATTAAGAGGATGTATAAGAATAATTTTTCTTGAAAGAATTGGTACAAAATATTACATCTTCCTCAACGTGCCTTCTTTAAATTTCTTCTTAGGGAACTAGAGATGGTATTTTGAGAATACCAGAACCTAAATAATGTCACTATGGAAGTTTAAAGGAGAAATGGATAGGGTTTGGGTGTTATTTAAGTATCTAAATGGCATGAAGATGAGAGGGAGGAGGTTCCCTTTTATAAGAGAGGAGGCTGCAGTTTTGGAAACTCTCAAAATATTAATTCATTAAAAACTTAATTTAGATTATAAATGGTACAAAACTTATTTTATTTGAATATAATATTATTAATGTTATAATAAAAATAAACCAATAATTTTTAGACAAGTTTTTTTTAATTTTTTTTTATCCTTATCTAATTGGTTTAACCCTTATTTTACCCTTTTTAATCTTATCGTGATACATGTTATTTACATATTGTGGGTTAATGTAATTACCATATCATGTCAATAAACTAAAAATCTATTTATGAAATATTTGGAATTATATTAACCATTTGATGGAATCCTATATTTTTAAGAATTTAATATCATATAATAAACTATTTTATGTTTTAAGTTATTAATTATTTCAATGTTGGACACTATTCATACTTGACATTTTAATCAAAATTCATAACAACTTGACTCCTTTGAAACAAAGGCATTAAATAATCCCTAATATTTCAATGTAATCCATAAATTTCTTAGATGAAATCACAATTTTCAAATTAAATTTATTTTAATATACATGAGTTCATTTTTTGAATCTTTCAATAATGAGATAATCACTACATCCTAATTATGCCATAAATAAATATATTTATATAATTTATAAAACTTATAAATAAAATACCATGATATAGGAAATATTTTTAGCTTTCTAATTAATATCAATAGACATATAGATCAGTTATATAATCCTATATGAAAATCGATTTAGTAAAAGATACATGTTTAGGTTATAATTATATTTACTTTAAATTAATTGTTATAAAATGTCATTTTCACATCCATGCGAATCCATGGGGTCCCAAAATCGACCCAAGGATTCCCATGGTCAAAAATATCTCATCCAATAAGATTATTACATATGTTAGGGTAGATTTATACTATTAAAGTATTATTATTGTACCCTTATTTACCAGATTTCCCCTTTAACCATGGTAAATAATATAATTACAGAAGTTACTATTCATAATGTCAAAAAAATAAAATGTACCTATTTAAAAAATTTGAGCATTATAATTCCAAATCTGTAATCAATTTTTCAAAATTCAAAACACAGAAGTTGTAGTAATTAATTCAAAATTAATTCTCATTATCAAAACCAAAAAGTGAGGTTTTAAGAAGTAATAACTATCATAAGCTTCACATGTGTTTATTTCCAATTTAAAAGTGAAATTAAAAATAATTAAAAACATTGTATTAAATGATAAAAATATAAATCATTTAGAATTTAAAAACAATTGAAAATAAAATCTATCTATATAAATAAAATAGTTAAAAAGGTAGTTTCGAATTAAAATGCAGTATTTTTTTACTGTTCATTAAAATTTTAATTTTATTATAAAAATATCAAAAATTCAGAAAAAGTAAATTTTTATGTCCCGATTCTAAATAATAAGTTTATTTTGTCAAAATTTAACTTATAAAAGTATCAAAAACTATATTTGAAATGGGTGCGCCATCAAAAGGCAGTAAAAATGTGTTTTTTAATACTTCTTTTATCTGAAAAATGGATTTTGTTCTCATTTCATGTTCTAGAATATGTGTAAGATGAATTCTAAAGTTATATAAAATTAAAAAGTTGGCTAATACTATTCGTAATGGCTAATTTATATCTCATTAAATAATAATATTTTTAATAATATATCATTGTTTAGTGAAACTCAGTATCGTGTACAACACAAGCTATCAAGGAATGTCTCTCTTGCGTGTAACTCAAGCCAAGTCAGTGTTGTTTATAGTTCATGCTTCCTTTGGTGTTGCGTATAACATAATCCAAACTTAGTTCATTTATACATTGAACAAAATCTATACTCAGTGTTTCACGAAATGAATTTTATCAAAGGAACATGAAATTGTGTGAAACAAAACCCAAAAATTGTGTTGCATATACTACAAGATAATACAGTGTTGTTGTTTCGCTCTGGAAATGGGGTTGACCTTGTTTTTTTTAAGGTAGAAATGTTCCAATCAGTTTCTAATGGGTTTATTCGTAGAACTAGAAATATCCAACGAATTTATATCCATTTGGACATATTTTCCAAAGGTAGGTGCTCATTAGTTGCAGATCAATGAGGCTTAAGAATTTGCATTGGTCGAGAGGATGGGAGGTTAGGATCATCACACCTTTTTGAGGGGAATTATTACCTACTCCGGGACTCTCTCATAGATTTATGTCATGTTCACGAATCCTTATTAATTCACCAAGAATGAAAAGGAGTTTTCCTTTAGATCTTGCAATCAATGATTGATATTTTATAGAATCTTTTATATGTATTTGAGGTTCATCATCGATGGAGAATCATACATATGTATTGGAGATTCTTAGTCAATGGTATCCTTCAATATGTTATATAGAAATCTCTTGGTCATTATGATGACCATACTGGTTTTAAAGCCACTCAGTGGGGCACTTGAAGTTTATTGTCATTTAGAAGGACATGTATTATTTCAGAGTTGGGATCGTACCCACAGATGGGCTACCTACGTATCCTTGTTAAAAATAAAGGAATTAGACCCCACTTAGTTTGATAGGAAGGATATAGTTTAATGTCATATGGGATGGATGAAAATTAAGGGATGATGGGCTTGAACCTTAAAAAGTCTTCCTATATACTCTACTTTTAAGGTAGGTATAAAAGTCCACATAGTTCGATTGAAGAAGTGTGGGGCTCATGTATGGTTAATGGCGCATTAAGATGTGTCATGGTTACTTTTACACTCTAAGCTCACGCGAGTCATGCTCGGTGTGAGAAACAAGAGGTATCAGTAAACCTGACGATTGTGCCACGAAATATGTGGTCACAAGGAATGATATGGGGCTTATGTATGTATGACTGCCCAAGTAGATGAAGAATAGGACTTACTTCTGGAAAGAAGGCTAGGAATAGGGTCCATAAAGGTATTTGTGCTTTATGGAAATTTAGAGCTTGGGGATTACTCCTGAAGAGGATTCCCATAATTAAAAGGGACTTGGGGCTTACTACTAAAGAGTATGCCCAGATGAACATGGTTCATAAAGGTGTATGTTCTTTATTGAGATTTATACTCTTAATTTGGGGCTTGCTTCTAAAGAGGATTCCCAGAATTAAGGGGGACTTTAACTTTTGATTGAGGATTACTCCTAAGGAGGATGCCTAGGTCAAAGAAGATGGGACTTGGAGATTACTCCTAAGGAGGATGCCCAAGGTTAAGGGGACTTATAACTTGGGGCTTAATCCTGAGAAGGATGCCCAATGTTAAAAGAAATTATGATTTGGGGCTTACTCCTAAGGAGGAGGCCCAATGAACCCATCTCATATAAGGAATCCAATAAAGGAACCATGCCATAAATGGCTTTGAAGAGGGTTTTGAAGGCCATGTCTTAAAGAAGAGTGGTGGATAGATAGGAGGGGAACCTAAAAAGAGGCAGGTGAACAAGTCCTATTCGGGTGTGCAAGTCTTTGTCGGGCACGCAAGTCTTGGTCGCGCAAGTATACTTGCTCGACATGGATGCACTTGGGCGACGGAGAACCTATAGGGTAATACTTGGGAGACATTGAACTCAAGCCATTCGTTACATCCCTAGAGGCTTCCAGAAATGTGGCACACAAGTTCTATTGAAAGGATAAGGTGGAGCACAAGTATGGCCATTTATCTTAAGGTATGGAAACTTAGGCACGCAAGTGTTGATGAATTCAAACACTTAGGCCTTATTCTTCTTCTTTAGATCTCCCATTCTAGGTAAGAAATTACCTTAGAGGTGTTTGGAAGACCTGAAGAAGAGACTTGGGCGTCCATAGCTCTGTATCTAAATTCTGAAAATCCGTCCCCGAAATGGGGGCCCACATGGGGTATTTATAGGCCACTTGAGTTTGGGGAAAAAAATTAATTTGGGCACGCACGTGACCTGCGCACCCCATGAATGGCGCGTACATGACGTACGCACCCTAAGGCTAGCACATAGGTATACTTGCACGCCTTAATACATTTGTGAATTTCATTGATGAAGATTCCTTCTTCTTTGCTTGAGGTACTTCCCATAGTAAATCTTTGGATACTGTGACAGAACAGAGCGTCAACAGTTTCAAATAGTTCAATCTAATCTTGGTGTAGACTACACCAAAATAAATCGATGAAATTAAAAATTATCTATCTCATAAAATCTCTGGGTGTTACATTTTATCCCCCTTAAAATAAATTTCACTCTCGAAATTCGTCGGGGTTATGAATGGATTTCTACTTGAAATATTATTTCATGGAAACCCACATCGTAAAAATGGATTCTAATACATAATTTTAAAAAGGAAAATTATAAATATAATGGTTACTCAAAGTAACTCATCACTGGGATTCCACATAGAAGAACACATGTGGTATGTGAATACATGGACATGAAATAGAAATCAAACAATCAAGTTTTGATGGATAGTGATAGAAAATAAGGTTTGGTGAATGTTAACTTCCAGAAAGCCAAAAATATTTAATGATTTAAGGGATCGTCTGATTAATTTGATACAAATGTACCAGGATAAAATTTTTGGTTTTCAAGATCCTTTTCCCAATGATGAATATTTTTTTCATGGGATGAAATACTTACTTGAATTTAGTATCGTTTATCTTTCCATTAACAAATTCCACTTCATATATAATATAAAGAAATGAAGTGTAATTTTTTATTCTTGATGTGTCAGAATATCATACGATAAAATGATAGGTCATTTTATTGGTCACATCAAAATGGTTAGAAGAGGTTATCAAATAGGCATAAGTCCACCTATAGTGAGATAATACATTAATCTACAAAACATAAATCAGAATATAACTTATACTATCCACAAATGGATAGCATTACAATCCTTCCAAAAATTGAAATTATAAATCATTAGAAGGAGGTTAAATAAATTGATTTAACATTTGTCTCCCATATCTCATTTGGAATTTCTTGGTTGTCACATTCCAAAATTTTGAATACCTTAATAATGTATTATCTTGAAACATGGTAATGACATGAATTACCATAGTACAATAGTGAGAACATAAATTCTGTCAAATTTAACTCTTTCCACACACAAATGATGCAAAAAATTCTGTATACACAATCCATTATATCAATTTGTTCTTATGTCATTCCTGATGTCGTTAATACTCCAAAATATCTCATTATCTCCTTTTCTCTTAATTATTAACATATCATGTGTTTTCCTAAAATATATGAATAAAATTTCATGGTTACCAGTAACATTAATCATATACATTCAAATTGTTAAAGAAAAATAGTTTTGTAACAATCCTTGCATGTTTCTTTATTCCATAGTACCATACATTATCCTTGATAAACATGCAATCATTCCACTTTCTTCTTAAACCATTGACTGAGCTCCATTGTTTTATTCCTCAACACTTATTTTATCTCATATATCGTTTTTAGTCTCTTTGTCATCATCAACATAAATACTAACCATTCAAACTTTTTTAATCTCTTCATGATATTTTCCCTTAGGGCATCAATTTGAATGATTCCATTACATTCCACATTTAAAACATTTAACCATTGTTGATGTCTTAGAAATACAATTTTACTTGTCCGTTGTGTTAACAAAACCATTTCCTTTACAAATAATGGATTTGTTTCCTTCTTTTATACACCAAAAGCATCTTCCAGTTCAATTGAAACATTCCCTTTTATGCCTCTACCCACATGATTTATATGAGAAAAATTGAATAGTCTTTCCTCTATGATCACCATGAAACTCCATCTTTCTCTTATTAGCTGCTTATGGTAACTCACGAAAGATGATATTATTGATCATATTATTAATAATGATGTTTCTCCTTCCAACTCTCATTTAACATGTTTTATAATGGAGAATATCATTCCGTTGTACATCATATTCTCCATTAACATGGATCCTCATGTTTTCAGCTATTTTCTAAAACCCAAAAATAATAATGTGAGAGGCAAAATCATACTTGGAAAACACCATAATCAAGGGGGATTACTTTCAATATCTAACATCTTAGGTTCAATCCTTGGTTATTTGTGATTTTTTCCATAATTCTAGGATGGTAATATATAGTTAGACATACACTTAGGGACATCCCTAGACATACCATAGAAATATCTATAGGGATCTCACTAAAATGTTCGCATCCTATTTTCCAAAGCTTTACTAACCCTTCACTCTGATACCAACTATAGGGACCTAAGATCAACATACATAGACATTACATTTCTTTTGAGGAATACTTAATACAAGATAGAAACTGACACCCAAAGACCATATTAGTTTAGTGTATTTAGAAACTCGGAATATCATCTCCTAACATGGTGAAAGATCTTCAACATCTCCCATAAAGATCTTCCCCTCTCATTTTCCTACATATCACTATTATTTATATTTAGGGGAAAAGACAAAATAAAAATGGTGAGCTCAAATTCTTAGTAAGGGTAAACATATAGAACTTAAAACAAACCATAAATATTTGAATGTAAAAACATGAACATAAAGTTTAAACATCAAAATCTTGAGTCATGAAATAAATCGTGACAGTACATAAGGGATAGATCATAAAGTTATATTAACTATGGTAGAATAAAATTGGTACAAAACATGGAATTGTGGAAAACAAATAAACACATACTATGATTTCCATAGTAGCCAAGGCATTGCTTCCAAGACCATCATAGTGGACAAAGTCCATTACTGAACCATGTTTACTTGTCATTCCATCCATGTATTAGTGAACTATATTTAATTATCGTTCCTATCATGTCTATCTCACGAGAAATAAATATTTACCCAATTAATTTGAGGGAGATATAGGTTCCACCCATCTCACAATGAAATACTTATTACATGAGCCTCAAAAACATACATCATTCATCATAGCATAACCGATGAAATAAAATGGAATTCATAAACCTCGTGTCATCATAATATAATCCATATAAGTTAAACTGACTTCATAAAAATAATTCCATCATAAAACAATCAAATAAACATAATAATAGTGATAGAGACATAACCCTATGTCATCATATATGGAAAATAATTTTGATAAAACACAAGAACCTAATTCATGAAGAAAATATCCATTATTTTTCAAAAATGTTTTCTTTTCACAAAATTCCACAAAATTATCCCTTACATTAGGTCTGATTTCATCTGTACTCATCCGAAACTCCTGTATAATGGGTTTAAAAATATTATTAGCTTGGATAAAATCCATAATATTATTTTTGATATCATATATGATTCAATTACGACTTTGTATTACCAGTTCATTTTCAATTCCATGTTAAAGCAATAATTTGGGAAATAATCATTTTATTTATCGTACGTGTTTTGAATTGTTATTCATGATATTATTAATTATATCATAATTTAATTACATAAATAATTTAAACAATGATTTATATATCATATATATTCAGTGTATAAATATATATATAATAGAAAGATAAATCAATTGGAATACACCTTTAATGAGGACGGTAGGCCGTATGTATGCATGACCAATATTTTTGTTTCCTTATTGAAATGAATAGAAGTAAATACAAGAAATATATATATATATATATATATATATATATCAAGTAGAATTATTATGTCATATATTTCATGGTTATTAATTTTATATACTTTATAATCATTCTTGAATGGTTAACATGGAGAATAAATCTCATCACGTCGTAGAGACAATAATTTGTACGTACGCATGAGCAACAATATAATTCCCATAATTGTTGAATGGTTTTGGAGTGGATGGTGTATAATATCTCAGAAAGAATATGCTTGTGAGAAACACTGACCATACTCATTTTTGGTCAGCTGGCCTTGTAAAAAAACACAATAAAACCCAAAAAAATAATGGGAGGAAAAATAAAGATATTTTTTCCCAAGAAATACATTCTGACAATTTTATATTACCTTACTATGGATAGAGCATTGCCGGTACAATTTCCTCTCTCATGAAATAATCACCCAACATCTAATTACTGCTGATATAAAAGAAAATATAATATGAATTTCTAATTTTTTAAGCAATATATAACACCATGTGAGAAATCATATTTCATAATTATCAAGATATGGAAGCATCCAACACTGAATAATGACACTATTTTGAAATCTTTCAGGTATATAAATTTTCTCTATGTATTATTCATTTTCAAAGATATTTGAGAAATGAATTGTGTGTCCATAAATTCATATACATCACTCTGGTCATGCTCTATTCAAATTTTATATAGATATCTAATACAGATAAGTCATAATTATAAATTTTCAATAAATTAAAGAAAGGGGAAATATTTTAATCGACTTTTATGGAAGAAATTTGAATCTTGTTGATTACCAATTAATCCCTATATACAAGATTGATGATATAATTTTTCAAAATATTCATAGTCATTGCACTCCCACAAATAGAAACATCAATTAAAATCTCACATACTCCCAATAAAATATTTGGGTATTTTGAAAATATATCAAGGATAGTAGAATCTGTATCTAAATTCACTACACATTGAATTTTTTATTTTATATGTAGTATTAATTTACCTTTAGAGTATTATTATAAAAAAATAGATATATATATAAACATTAAAATGAGTAAAAAATTAAGAACAAAATGAAATAAAATATAACATATCTACATACCTATATGGTAATATGTCAAGTTTTCTAGATTCAAAAACTAAAAATAGACCACTACTTTGTCAAATTGTACTATCCTCATCAGTAAGAAATGTTAATTTTTATGATCTATCTATAATATCCTATATAGTGACTATATGATTATCTATATCAATCTTCTGACAATGAATGATATAAAAAATATAATATATCATTCTATATGAACAATTATGATGATGATCATCAACATATAACTCACATTAACTTGGAAGTGGTAGAGGAGGGGGTCCAAGTGTAGGATAAGAAGGAGTGTGGTCTAGAAGACAAGATATGTTAATAGGATAAGGAGGAGGAGGGGTATATACCGACGGAGGTGGACGTATAATACAGGCAAGCTGAAACTATCATTCTATGTTTGTAAAAATCAACTATACCTAAATGGTGATAATATCATCCATCATCACATGAATATCCTGAACAATGATCTCCAAATATTTTATTTTTTATAAACATCCTCCTTTGAAGATGATTACTAATTTGGAAACACTTTTCTATGTGATACACTTTCTGGGTATCCTCGTACATGACCTGGGTGTTTGGGCTTTCCTAATGTTATAGATAAAATATACTTTCTTCCCTCAGGAATAAAGACCCCATGTGTGATCTTCTACTCAAAATAATCTTGTATGGAATATTTGAAAAAATATGAAATGAATCCCAATATATGACGAGTTGATTTAAATTAAATAAATTAATAATGTTAACATGTTACAATATTGTCAGCTAGAACTCTTGAAACTTATGTAAGATATTATCCTTTTATCTCATGTAATAACACATTCATTTTTCATGTCTAGCTGGTGGAAAGAGGAGAATCATCTATAAACCCTAATGACTAAGCTCTCATCTTTTTAACTTTTTATTCTATCATGTGTTATTACAATAAAATGTACTATCCCCAAGATAATTTTTTAGGGTAATCATTTCTATGTTGAATCTCCTACTGATATCTACTAGATTTATTCAAATTCAGAATTCATAATAAAGAAATCATTAACCTGGTCATTAATATAATAAAAAAAATTATAAATGGGTTACATTTCACTTACTAAAAAAATATTCTCATCATATACATTCAAAAACATTATTACATTTATATTCATCTATAAATGGATATATATCACATGTATTTTCATGTTGTCCAACCCCAAAAATGAACTGTGATCTGAGGGATGATTTAAAATCCCTCGATATCCTACAAACCAATGATTAGAAGAAAATATATATGTCACTAACCCCTCCAGTATCAGTTATATCATATGTCATCTGTTGATAAGGGGAAAAAATATATTTCTATAAACATTTCAAGATACGTTAATTAATAACTAACAAGAAGACCAAAATGATATCCCACAATTATGATAATGTCACTTTTTAACAGTTCTCCAATCATCAAACAAAATACTGACTTTTCCTTTATCCTATACAGATACAATAGTCTAGAATTATTTTGAATTTGGACCTTTTGGAATAGAATTTTCATCAATGTTTATTGATATAATCTATTCCTTGCTACATGCAACTAATAATTTTGGTAGTCATGTAGTTCCACATTTACCAACCCCCAAAATCTTTTTTCCCCTGTGGAAGTAGATGTCTTGTGTAATGAAGGGAGAGGAGGCTTATCAACAGGAGAATGTGTACATTCCACTCTAGATGTACAAGTATGATAATTTATAGAAATATTTCTTTTGATTAGAGGATTGATCAATCATTATCCTACAAATGAATGAAACATAAATTAGTAAAATAAATATAAAAACCCAATAATTACATACAATTGTAAATGAAAAATTAACAATTCAAAAATAAAAAATAAGTTAAACTAAACTTAAAAACTTTTAATTCAGATTTGGTTTGGAAAAATAAAATATTTAAAATATTAATTAGATATTAAATTACATAAATGAATGAAAACTACACAATATTAATGAGATAAATGATGACATAGAAAAAAAATAAACCAACAAGATAAATCATTTTTACAAAAAAAAAGTTTTTTTTATAACATAATATTATACAATATTTTTTTATTTAATATTTTAATTTTAACAAAATTAGATTTCAATGAAATCAATTAACATATAAGTTACATAATTTTAAATATAGGAAACTTGAAATAACTAAACTAATATAAATAAAAAATTTAATTTATTTGTTATAATACATGTTTTAATAATGAAACCCAAATTAAAATATATGACTTTTGAATTTGGAAAATGTAAACCATAATTAAAGATATATTACCTATAATATTTATAATATACTAAAGTATAGTTTTCCTTAATTACTTCTCCATGATCATTATATATGCCACAAACCATATATAAGATGTTATCATCTATATTATTTGGAAAAAATTCCCCAGGAGTAGATATCTCATATAAATCAACATCTTCATCAAGTTTATCATCTCCAAAATACTGTTTTTCGATGTAATACAATATAACACTATATATCATATTGAGAAAGAAAATAGTTTTTTTCATGTGTTTCCATGATAAAAGGATCGTTGGTGTATTCTAATATATTTATATTAACTAGTGTCATTCCAAATTCATCGGGTCAGACACTTTTATTACTGATAAAATATTTACTCATAAACACTAGAACATGATATTTAATTTAATCAACCTCCAGTGTTTCTTCAATGAATCCATAATATTCAGTTTTTTAATATATTGGGTTTCTTTCTATAGAACTAAAAAAACTTATTGCTTCTCAAAACACCAATACACAACTATTATGTTCTGCACTTTTGTTTTCCTAATATTTTGTATGAAAAGTTTATCCATTAATTTCATACTCATACCATGTAATCAAATTTAAACTTGGACAACCCATTAACTGTCTCAATGTTTCTGATGCATCTGGTTTACCAAGAATAGTATTTTTAAACCACGAAAAAAATATTTGTTATAATCATTCAAAATCCATATATATTTCTCCTTTGGATAACTTTGTTTCATCACATTAATATGAAATGTTATATATAGTTTAGAATCATATATTTTATTGAATATGTATAAATTTAACTTCTTTATATGTTCACTTATCAATGATTTGACTTTCAAGACATGAATCACCTTTACCCCATAATTAACAAGTTTATAGAGGGTTGTAGGAAAACTATTGTGCTCTGCTGTAGAAAAATATCTTGTACTAAAATCTACAACATCCATAGAAATATACTTCTAAATAGTAGATGCTTTATTTTAGTATATATTCCTAACAAACACCTTTATATATATTCGTATTCCTTTCAAGAGGATACATAGTACGTATAGATACAGGTCCACAAAGCATTATTTCTTTCATCAAATAAACCATTAAATACACCATGATGTCATAAAAGTATGGAGGATAATACATTTCCAAATGAAAATGTATAGAAACCTCTCCATTATCCAAATTTTTCAAAGATTTTGAATCAGTCACCTTATTGCAAATTGAATTGAAAAAATAATACACCTTCATGATAGTCATTCTGACACGGGTGGGAAATGTTATATACAATGAAACTGGTAGGATCAGTTATATCATGATGTGACAGTCATGAGATTTCATACCTATCAATATCAAATTAATTAAAGACATTTTTTACAATTGATAAATAAACAAGTCTCACTTTGATATCTTGAATACATTAAAAAAAGTTAATTCTCTCCCTCTTGGATAAGTTATGGAATTTTGGGGGGTAGGAATTTTTTCCTTCTATCAAAAGTGGGATCAAACTCCAAAGGTTATCCCATTGATAGTAAATTAAATTCTGCATTCAACCATTTTTTATTTTTTCTTTTAATATATAATAGTGTTCCAATAAATCATTTTTATATAGTCTACTCCACATGCATGAAATCAATGTTATGTTTCACCTCATGTTATTTCCAATATGGTAGATTAAAAAAATTGGCCATTTCTTACAAATATTTATATCCTTATCATATTAATCTTTATTTCCAAAATTTTACATCAATGTTATTCACCCTCTTAAAATATTGATCATTAGATAATTGTTTTCGAGAAATATCAAATTCATGTCAATTTTTGAAAGCCCATTTTATTCTTTTATAATAATAATCCATAGGAAAAACATTTTGATGACTCATGTATAATTTTTTTCTCCCATGATAGAGTTGATAATATGAAGTTTGTTTTTCACAAACTTGATAAGATTTATACCCCCAAACACTGTATCCATAGAAATTTCCATTTGATGAGAAGTCATTTATAGTGACCATAATCAGTGAATTTATTTGAAAATATTCCATTTTATAAGAATCATACACCCTTATATCTTCCCCACATAACAATTTAAAATCATCAATAAATGGTGAAAATAAAACATCAATATCATTTATAGATTTTTTTGGTCCATAAATCAATAAACTCAAAATGACATATTTTCTCTTCATAAAAATTTCAAGAGATATGTTTTTAAATAACTATTAAACATGACATGAACTATGTATGATACTAGGGATTCTATATGGATTCATTCCATCCATACATATTCCATGTATGATATCTTTATCTCCATTTATGAATATAGGAAACTAGTGATCAATTTACATTGACTATGGAAAATTAAATGGATGAAATATTTCTCTATCACAAATCTGCTCATTAGCATGTGATTGGAACCTTTTTTCATCTTGTGAGTTACCAATTAAACAATTCAATTGAGGAATTATAGGAAGATACCAATATTCCTTGGCATGGGTATTTGTATCTTCCAAATCAACCTGTGATTTTTCTTTCAACTTTTTCCATAATACCCCACATATAAGAGAATCTGATAAAAATTTTCATTCCTTCCTATATATAACTGAATCATTCTTGATGATATGTA
The DNA here is from genome assembly GCA_963277665.1 of Viscum album. Classification (NCBI taxonomy): domain Eukaryota; kingdom Viridiplantae; phylum Streptophyta; class Magnoliopsida; order Santalales; family Viscaceae; genus Viscum; species Viscum album. The sequence goes on from OY728140.1 coordinate 353,433,283, forward strand.
TTTTCTTGTATAATAATATCATTGTGAATAATATTTTCCTATCATTATTGTTTTAATCTAGAAATAATTTTCTTTATTAATAATTTATTTCATTAATTGTAGAAGGATTGTAAATCTCATGTCACTCCATATATGTTTCACATTCTGGTTAATCAATCTTAACACCATATATAACACCATACATTCCATACAACCTAGATACAATTGGTTTTCTACGTCACCATGTGAACGCTCAATTTTGATAGTTTCTCAGTTTCCCCTACATCAATATCATGAATAATTTCATCAAGTTGATTAGATTTATAATCTTTAAAAGAACCATCATAAATAGATCTTGAATTATTCTTGTTTTCACCATTCCAAATCCATGGGTTGTAACTCAAATTAAATCAAAGAAAAATTAAATTATATTTGATCTCTATTATTTCTAAAATTATTTTATTTTTAACATTTAAGGCATGGATAGAGAAACATGTAGTTGTTTAGAAAATTTATTTTTTCAAATTCCAAAAATGTGTCGATACCATCCTCATTTTCAGCACATAGTTGAGGTGTATTAATCGTACATTTATTCATTATTATAAATAAAAAATTTTAAAAAATAAATACTAAAAATATAAAGTAATTTATTATATAGTGAGATTATAAATGATGTCTAAAAATATAAAAAAACATGAATGGAATAAATAGGAGGAAAATAGAAAATTTCGATGTGAAAATTCATTCATGCATGTGGAATTACAAAATATATTCATTTAAAAAATTTCCCAAGTAAAAATAAATGAATATAAAATTATAAAATTATTAAAAAATATTTAAAATGATTTCCTTTAAAATATTTATACAACGAGAAAAACTAATTCATAGTTTATTATTTATAAAAATATGAAACTTATTTTATTATTTAATTAATTATATATTCATATCATATATTGAGTCTTATATTAAAAAAATGTCACATTAAACCATTCTTTATGGGACATCATATGGAGCAATGTATTCCCTAACTGAGTAACCATTTGGTATCCTACTTTAAAATGTAGACCCATCACCCATTCAATCAATTTTTAATGCCCCTGAGTACCATTAAAACACATAACAAGGGAGAAAAACACCACCTAAAGATTTTCATAGTATCAAAATTTTCATATGAGTCCCATTTATCAAAAACCGTTACTTACAAAAAATGAATGAAATCTCATTAAATATATTAAAATTAAATGACTCATCCCATAATAGAATCCACACCATATGTATTCTCATCAATTAGAAGAATCTATAATGATCCCCTTACTCTTGATCATTCATTATAAATGATTTTCACTACTAAAAACCAATTTAAAACTCACAAATATTTTTTTAACAAAAACACCCAATATATTCTACAATAAAAACTTTTCATATATTAAAAAATTCATCCATTATAAAAACCATTACAAAACCCATATCATGATGTTAAATTACATGATTTGTTTTTCAACTCCCTCATGTGCCAACTTTTTCGAAACTGAAATGAACCCTCTATGATATTAAAATAATTTTAATATAAAATCAAGGATAAATAAATTCAATGAGAAAAAATAATTAATATAATAAATAAAATCAAGAATAATTAATTTACATATTGAAAAAGATATTCAAACATTTAATCGAGATAGTTAAAGATGAGCATATCTAGAATCAAATGCGTGATGATGAATCTGATAAAAAATTAAGTGTATGATTATGGAAATGTGAGAATGAATTCCACCTGATTGAAAAATCATTGGTTAGATATTCCACTTCAAATAATGATATAAAAGAGATAAATGACAATGGGTGAAGCTTACTTTAGATTTATCTTCAATTCCTAACATGTGGAAGATAAAACCTAAGGCTTTATTAAGATCATAATGTCTTATTGTACCACTAGATCAAATAAATTTGAGATTTAGGGATTGGATGATAGAGAAATGAGACAAGTGTCATGGTAATGGATAACCACATAATAAACCCTCTATTGATTCAAAAAATATAAATGATTATTAACTTGGTTAAATCATATTCTATTTGAAAATACATTTTTTCATGTCAATTATAATATAACTGATGTAAAAAATCACACAGTCACATCAGTTCTATCATTAAACCAATGTGAAATATTTTTGAATATACATTTTTCATGTCGGTTTTTATAAAATTGATGTGAGCAATTCATTTACCATCTCAGTTAATGGAAAGCTAAAATAAAATTTAATTTTACAATACATTCATGCCAGCTCTAAATTACAGATGTGAAAATTGAAATGTTATAATTTTTTTTACTAGTATGTTTACCAACAACCTATGATTTTTTATATTTTATATTAAGATAAGAATCATCATATTAAAATTCTAGTTTCAAATTATGTGTATCCTCAAAAACATTTTACTATAGTGATTACCCTTTCAATGATCCTCATATGATCTCTATATAAGAGTAAAATGACCATTATAATTTTATTTTTTCTTCCCTATTTTTTGAAAAAATTTAAATAAAAAGTAGTATCATATGAGTAAAACGAAACTTATAAACCTAAACTTGAATATTATGTTATTCCTCTATGTTTCTATGCCTTTTGGTTTTTTCACATCAAATGAAATTTTCTAAGAAAAAATGGATCTTATGAAATTTTTATTTAGTCTTAAGTATTCCCAATATGAATCCTATGTGCAAAGTGAATCTCAAAATGAACCTTATGTAAGACATAATGAATATTACACCCTTAGAGGAATTAATATTAAAAAATTTAACTCAATCATATGATTTCATCATGAATCTTATGAAATTTCAAATATATATACAATTTTCAAATGACCCTTATGAAATTATCATTCCATAGTATATTCTAAAATCCAAGATGAAATCACTATCATTAAGAGAAAATGACACTTATAGAAATTACACACCTAATTTAATTCAGGATTACATACCATATAATAAATATAGAAATAATCAAAACCTTATAAAAACAATTGTAGAAGATAAATATATTCTAAAAAATTCAAAAACCTCATAATCACAACCGCAATTGATTCCAATTATTTTTATAAGTGGTTTAAAAAATATAATACTTAAACAAATGAATTTATCTCTTCATGTTTCTGTCCATTTCATCATTTAATGGTTAATTAATATTTTATTTGTACTCCAATGTTATGAGTATAATATGGGTCCTAAATTGAGATATGATAAATAAGTGTACGAATGCCCCTTGATATGGATAATGTGATGTGATTATATATTTGGGTAACTAAAAAGTGATATTTCAAACTACAATGAAGAATTGATTGTGATATATTCCTTAAAATAGTCATCCTATACAAATATTACTTATAAAATATTCATTTTCTATTGTCTATTGAAATATTATTTGTCCCATGGTCCCTGGATGTCTTATAAAAGTTGATTTTATGATTATATGTATTTTTATAAGATAAAACAAGTGCACATAAGTATAGAGATACATGTGTTTTATATATATCACACCTTCTTATTTTATACCATGGGTAGAATTTGTGATATTTTAATATAATAACAATGAATACATTTATGAATTTAGGTATTCAGATTTTATTCCGATGAAAATTTTCCCATGAGGTAACATCTTTCTGTTGTGTGATTTAGGGTTATGTATTTGAAACCATGAGAGTTACCCAAAAACTTTATTTAAAAGATACCTAGAAAATGATCACAATGGATTTTATTATATTTTTACATATAATTTATATATTTGTGAAAATTAATGATATATTTTTAAAAATATTTCTTGAATACTTCTTAAAGGTAGTTTTATAAATTGTTTGAAAAATTGTTATACATAATGTTAAAGATGTTTATTGTTTACTAAGTATCTGATGAATTATTAAAAGTGTGAGATTGGTGGTATTTTGAACTAAAGATATGACCATGGATCCCATTTATTGTGTATACCATGTCATTACCATACTTTGGATACAACATGTCAATATTAGGGTAACCACATCATACTTCTTTTTATGGAAGTTTATGTGATATGTGATATCATAGGGAACTGCAAGAATATCTAACTCCATGGTACCAATATCAATTGGATAATTATATAATTATGATTATAGGTTTTTTACTGATTTAACATTATTATTTAAATTTTAAAATATTATTAATTAATTAATAATAATGATAATCAATAGTTGTTACTCTTGATGTCTTTATGAAACACTATATTTATAGTGTAGAATCCTTACTCTAGTAACCCAAATAAGGTGGTTATTTTATTATAGTGGTACCATGTACATTGATCATAATGCATTGGATTTAGAATCTTACTAGTCTTTAGAAACCAAATAAATAAATGAACACGACAATATGTTGAACTCTTAAGATATATCAAATTAATACATAAAAATATATGATTTCTGTTTGAGAATCCCAATGGAATATATTGTGATCTTCACGACATCTTTCGGGGAATAAGATAAAATATAAAGGTGTGAGATCAAGTTCTTATAAAGTGTTAGAATACAAATCAATATCTAAAACCTAAGAATGGAATCAATAATATGATGGGAATATATATATTCTATTACAAATAGATGTGTTCTTATAATTTTTCCTTGAATTGCATAATTATAAATAAATGTATGGATATGAAAAACTGATATCATAAGATATAATGATTAATTATAGGTATTATAAATATATTATCAAGGCCTAAAACAGAAAAATTATACATAAATTGATACAAGTTTCACAAAATAACCAACAATTTTGTCACTCAATATCTTCTTATACATCAGGGTATATATAGTTTTGGGTTCAACCTATACTAAACTAATACCTCTAAATAAATAATATAAATAGCATGGATAAAAAAACATAACGTAGTTTTACCTATGAAACCTCATACATAGTCATGGATGGGTAATCAATAGTTCTCCTTAAAAAAATTGATATACAGAATATCAATATTTCCCCATTCAATGGTACAATATAGCTATATAGATGAATATCCCAAAAAAATAGAAAGTATAATATATTTAAAACATAAATGAAATTTCCTGCATAAATTAAATGATAATATGGTGATATTGAATGTTTCATTCATGGTGTAGGGATATAAATAACACATATTCAATGAGTTCAAATCATCATAATAGTATGAGGCCAACAAAATGAGAGAAAAATCATCCATAGATCCATACTTATAGATATTTATCAACACATATATAGATTAAATACATAAATTTATAATTTATTTCAATAATATATAAATATTATCAAATCCTTCATTACGTTTTATAACAGGTTTGAGAATTATCAAAATCATATCCTTCAAATGTATCAAACCTGGTCTGCAGTTATACCAATTTATTGTGAACCTATTAAAGATGAAGTAAATAACCAACTCAAATTTTCTAGGGTTAGAACTCCTATGTGAGTTTGACCTAGGGTATTTATCCACTTGTGGAATATATATAGGTGTAACATCTCTCATAAACAAAACTATATTCAATTTATCAAAATTTTAGTTTGTTTTCCTATATTTATATTATCACATGGGTTTCCACTGATGTTTGAAAATTATTACATGTTATGATGGTAGTATAATATTAGGGAATAGAGATATATCATATATATTATTCTATGTAATTCCATACAATGATGCATATTAACATTTCCAATCGAAATATAATTGAATTGTAGAGGATTATATAATTAAATGATAAAATTTGACTAAGGATCCTTGTATCAACATTATAATGGCTAATGGGAAGGTTATAATGAGTATTATTTTATAAGAAATAATTAAGAATATATCAAATGGATGATATTAATATGGAATTAAAATAATTTATGTATAATAAATATTTTTTTAAATGAGATTATAAAAAATAATTTCAATTGAAAAATAAATAGGAGGTCTATGAACCATTACATAGAATGGTATCTTAATAATGTCTACAAAGAGCACCTTAAACCATTGAAAATCAATAGAGAGGATCTTGAGTGGGAAAGGGAGATGATAAATTTTTTAAATATATTGGAGTGAAGAGGAATGTGGGATGTGGGGGTACTTATTGAAAATTAGGGATACTAGTTAATTAATTTGAGAAGATAGGTTTTGGATTATATGTTAATAAAAATAGAAAAAAATTGAACATTCCTTGGTCTTATCCCATAAAATTTGAAGAGTGGGGACCATTGATGGGATTTTCATTTTTTCATGAACATAAATCCATTGAAATAAATTATTTTTAATGGTCATGAGATTCTTATTTGAAATGATTCTTTTAAATCATAAAATATACTTTTGTTTTTTGATGAATATCTATAAATTTTAAAAATTAATTTTCTTACATTATTATAATTTATATTAGTGAATAAATTCATTTTGATCAATATTGATTTTATTTTACTTATTAAAATTTCTTTATGTACTTATTATGTCATAATTATTACAATATATTCACACTAAATATTACAATTTAGATAAAAATTTAGTTATCCTAAAAAATTATGATAAATTATCCATTGAGTAATTTTGTATTTTGATTACATATATAAATTACATTATATTAAAATAATTAGTTACCTATGTGAACATAATATATATATATATATATATATATAAAATGAATACTTTTGTATATCAAAATGACACATTTAGGGCCTAAAAATACAAAACACTTCTTATTATCATTCTGAGATGCACATGTTTAATTATATTATACTTGATATATCTATATATATTATTAACTATTAATTAAATTTTTATCAAATTATTTTTTTGAACTAGTTTTACCTTCAGTTATAAATTTTATTTCCTTGTTTTATATTATATTACATCTTTTTTATATTATAATGAAATAAAATAATTTATATTGTTCCAAAAAATTTCTGATGAAATTTTTCATTAATATATTATAATTTGGGATATTAAATTATCCCCTTTATATAATTTCATACATGAAATTTGGGTTCCACATTAATATATGAAAAAATCAGATTAAATCTTAAACATTGTTTCCTCATGATCCCATGTTACATCATCCAACATGTGATTCATTAAGAATACTTTCACTTGTAAGTCATATAATTCTATAACAATTTCTCTCTAGCATGAATAATTTAAATAGGATATTCATTACACGATAGGTCTGGAAAAAAATATATTTCATCAGTGGTGGGTAAATATATAGATTCTGGAACCTAATTATATAACACATACATAATAAATACTCTATTCACATTATATAGGATGGGTGTAAAAACCAAATTATATGTCATATTACTAATTATCACTAAAATATTAAAATTTCAATGTTCCTAAAACACAGATTAACCTTCTTAACATACCATATAAATCCCTTCCATAGTGTTACTTTGATGAGGACATGATCTTTTACTTGTAATTCCAGGTCCTTCCTAAAATTATAAATGTAGTATTTCTTTCTACCATGACTGTATTAATATTTTTTCCGATAGCTCACAATATCCTTGTTAATTTATTAATTATTTATAAAAAAAATATCCATATTTATACAACTTCATCCCAATTGGTTGGAGTAGAAACTTATTTTCCATATAATACCCCATTTAATTCAATTTTAAATTTTTAATGAAAGCTATTTTATATAATAATTTCACAAAATTGGGTATATTTCCAATGTTACTTATAAGATAAGTGATCATTAACTCATTTTCTTCCTATAATTATTGGATTGTTCTTTTAGACTACCCCATTGTTTGAGGATGATAGACGATAATCAATTGTATCTCAGTGCCTATTTTTTTTAAGATCACTATAATATTTTAATGTAATTTGGGGGTCAATATAGGATACAATTGATAAATACACACAATAATGACTCAAAACATCATTAATATAGATCCATTGATGATTTTCAAGGGTTAGATCATCCATTATTGTGATAAAATGTGCATAATTTATAAGAAAATCCAAAACGACCCATATAAAGTCATTCTTCATTGATGTTTTAGGTAGTAACATAAACAAATCATATTGTGATACTATACTACTTAAAAATTAGTATAAATGAGAGGAATCATGGAATCCTCTATGATTTATCCCTCTTTATTGTCAAACCAACAATCTTAATACATGATATGTAATTTTATACCTCATGTCATTCCATAATAAGTGTTATTTAAGATCCATGTTCATATTGTTGCTACCAGGATTACATATAGAGGATTGATCTATGAGCATTATATAATAACTAACTCTTTAAATTTCTTAATTATATTAATTATAACATCTTTAAAAAAACACATCACTTTCATACTTTATGTATATAAATTACTTATCTTTCACTATTATAATATTATTTTTAACCCTTGTAAACATTTTGAGACCTATTTATATTCCATTAATTGTTGCATATATATATATATAAATCTATAATTTTATATGGTATGGTTAATACTGGTTCATTGATTAATCTCCCCTTTAGTTATTAAAATATTTCTACATATTACATAGAAAATGTGAATTTATCTCCTATACATGTCATGTTTCTTAACATCATATCTTATTAGGAAAATGTTTCAAAAAATAATTGATAGTAATAGGATATGTTATGGAAAAGATATATATCAGTTATATTCATTAGTGTGGGATAGTCTTTAATTACATTCATCTTTGTAGGGAAAACTGATATTCTATTTTTGTGGATAATAAGGCCAATAAAAGAAACATTTTGATCCCCAAATTTACACTTTATGAGTTTTTGATGAACTTACTATTCCATTATTTTCTCATGGAAAATCCATTAGTTGTATTCATGATCTTCATATAATGTTGAGTATAATAATACATCATTAATAAGAAACACTGGAAGTTATCAATAGAATCCTAGAATAACCTATTTATTAGATCCCCAAACACATATTATTTATGTCAAAAATTATGACATACCATTGATGTATTTTCATAAAATATATAAGAATTATCATTATATAATAATGTCCAATAGATTATTTATTAGATCCCCAAACACAGATTATTTATTTTTCACTATTGGACAGTATTATATAATGATAATTCTTATATATTGTGTGAAAATACATCAATGGTATGTCATAATTTTTGAATTTTAAATAATTATATATAAAACCGAGATCAATTTTTAACATGTATTGGAATCATTTATGTTTATCAAACCTATCATCAATGCAAGTTAAAGGTCTTTGGTTTTTAATATTAGTTATATTAATTTATTTATAATCAATTCACAACTTCATAAATTCATTCTTCTTTATAAGAAGATAAGAATGGTTATTCTCATGGATAAACACTAGGGAGTATGGATATTTTTTTTAAAATCTATCTTTTGAATCATTTATACCACCAAATCCACCAAATCCATTCTATATTGAGGATTAAGCATGGGATTTTCATTAGGGAAAATGTTAATAGTGAATATAACTTCCCAGTTAATTGGATATCTCGATAATTCCTTAGGAAAAATCAATATAATCCCTCATAATAGATTTATTTTCTATTTAGATTATATCCTCTCAATTAATTGATACTTATTATTTAAGATTATTATTAACTAGATCCACTGGTGGAGGTTCTTAGAAAGGGATATGAAATGAAGTCCCTCCTCTAAAAACATGTGATTCAATTTAAGCCTCTAAAATTATAATCTCCTTCCCATGTGAATAGATTCTTGTATAATACATTGAGAGCTAGTCCATCCCAAGGATTATATCAAATATTACCATTAAAATAACAACAATGTTTACAACTATATAATATCTATGTATTTTAATAGAGTTAACAAAATATACATTTGTTTCTATATGATTAACACTAGGTCTAATAATTATCACCTCATTGTTTGACGCTTCAAGAGGAAATTCAATATTCTTAAAAAACCTATAATATATATATATCTGATCGTGTAAATATAAAATCATGAAATTTGTTAGCTTAATTTGATGTTATGGTCACAGAACATACCATGACATCATTTGGGACTTAAACATGTATTGTTTGATTACATTAACCATCCTTTCTCTCATAGCCTCTTCTATGGCTGATTCCCTTAATATTTTGGTAATTTATTTGATTAATTTCCAATTTCATTGAAATTGAAGTATTTGTAATGAATAGATTCTCTTTTTCCAATACATTCATGATCTTAATGGTCATTATATACACACTTATATAAAACTTCCATTCCTAAAATGAATGAATTTTAGAGTTTCATCCATAAATTATTTCATTTTGGGAATTCCATGATATCATTTTATGCACTAAATTTATATATATATGGTAACTATTTATAATTCTATTATATTTTTTTTAATTTAAAATAAAAATAATATAGAATTACTTATTTTTATTGATGTATCTTATCAATTTTCCTTATATGAGGAGATTTTTTGATAGTGTAATGAACTATGATGGGTTTTTAACCCACCAATGAGGTGATAAAATTGTCTTTATATATTATTTTCATACTTAATATCATTTATTTTTATGCATTTATTATTATCTTGATACTCAATAATAACTTCCTCTTCTATTTTTCTTAAATTTAGGAATTACCTTTCCATGATAGCTCATTGTTCTTGTGGAAAATATATTTTTTTAAATATAACCATAATGGAAATATATTCCATCATTATTATTATCTATTGCTTCTAATTATTTCGAGTAAGTATCCAATAGTTGTATACATATCCGTTTGGATGATACATTTTACTGAACACATTCTCCTAATCATTACATTCCACAATAATGAATACCTTCTCTATGGACACGATAATTTATTTAGATACTACTAAAATTATTTTTCCATTCATTGATGGAGGTTGGTTCCATGTGAAGTGGTATAACCTTATTAAAGCATGCTATGGAGAAATGTTTTATTCTATATTGGTGAAGATATTGGTCATAACTTGATTCAACTTCCCCAATACTATTAACATCAACCCAAATTCAATAACATCCTCGTTGAATTATATTAGAGGGAAAACCAACATTTGTTATGGCTGTTGATATTCTTTTTTTTCCTTCAATTATGAATTATTTCTATTCAATGACCAATATTTAATTATCACATGAATTATATGATTAATTATAGATATATTATTTCAATAAATATATTTTAAATTTATGTTATATAATCTTTAAATATTTCTAGAATATCACATGGTTTTTTCATAGACCTGTATTCTCTATCTATGTTCTTATAAATATACTTCTCAAGGTTTATACTAAACTTACAGTGATACAAGTTATAACAATCATATTCCAATAAAATAATTTTTATTTTTATTTTATTAAAATGGTATATAATATAAAAAAGACAACATGCATGATCTACCAGTTTAACACTCTAAGGAAACTAGATGTATAAAAAACCTTATATTACATTAAACACTCTATACTCATAAATTGAATACATGAAAACTTTTTGTTATATTTCAAATTCATATGTTATATTAAGTAATCTTCATTATTTCCTAGGGAAATGAGAAAAAATATAAATGGGTTATGTTAGAAGCTGGATAAGGGGTTGTTTATAGTAGGAGATATTATATATTTGAATTAAATCAATTATATTGAATGAATAAATAAATTAAACAAAAAATTGTGTTGTGGGAATTATATATCAACAAATTACATAATATTAAATAAATTAATTTATAAGAATAATTTATCTCAAATGATTGGGATTTAAAATCTCAAAATAAAAAAAACATATCATTGAGGCCTAATTTCATGATATCATATATAAAATGGTAATGATTAAAATAATTACCCTACTAGTTTATCTTATGATATCCATTGAATCATTAATGGGACATAGATATATCTAGGACACACCTATTACATAATAAGTATAATACATCCATCATATGTAAATAAGGAAGAAATGATACGTATGATAATGTACCTAAGTAACATCAGACATAGTCTTAGGTAACTAATCAATAGTCTTCCATATATAAACAATGGATATATAAAATAGAAATATTTCCTAATTAAATGTAATAGTATAGATAACATGGTGAATATATCGAAAATAAACATATAATCTATGAGATATTCCAAAATATAATATAAATTACTCTAATATAATTAGCTATAATGGGGAAGAAATTAAGGGCATATTCATGGATATGGGATATTGATAAGAAATAGTCATATATTTAAATAGTTTTTAAGTATAGTAGAAAATTGAAATGATAGAAAAATAACCCTTTAATCCACAATTCAATATTTAAATAAACGGTTACTTAAAATAGATATATATAAATTGAAAATTTATTTCAAAACCATGAAAATAATATCAAACCCTTCATTATGGTCTATAATATAAATGTGAATAATCTATAGAATATTACTCCTATGTATCGTACAATGTGTGATGTTATGAACAATTTTTATGCAGCATGTGAAGATATAGTTAATACCTAACCATCCCTTTCCAAGGTTATTACACCTAGGTGAGTCTCATCTAGACCTTGAACCCAGTTGTGTAATCAATACATGTATTTCACTACAAGTATAGTATATAATCAATACTATACCAAAATTCGAAGATGTCATCTGATATTTAGTTTTATCCCTTCAGTTTACACTAATGTTTGATAAATGTAATAACTTATGAAGGGTGTATAATTAATGATAATAGTGATCTATCATGGATTATGTAATAATGGATTTTTTATAGTGAATATTAGAAACATTTTACATTGAAAATAAAATTACTGACATATGATTACAAATATAAATTATAGGAATGGATTAAGGGAACATACATCTACATAATAATGTATTAAAAATTCAATTAAGGAGTGGGAATATATAATATTTTATTAAAAATATATAAACTATCTATTATTACCATTGAATTAAAATCATTTTAGAAAATGAAAAATAATTTCACATGAGATTATAACAAAATTATTGTAATGGAAAATTAATAGGGAGGGTTTTGAACCTTTACCTTGAAAGTTAAATCATTATTTCTTGATAAGATAATCGTAGTACTGTAGAAACTCTTTTGAGACAATCTACAAGGTGAAAATAGTGGTTTAACCTGATCACAAATCATTGAGAGAAGAGTAATGGGAGGATGAGTAAGTATTTATTATAAATGAAGTGGATATTTTTATTAATTTAAAAACATCAGCCTTTAACATTGGAATGATAAAGAAAGAAAACCATTGGCTTTAACAATTATTATCCCATAGTATTTCACATGAAGTGATTGGTTTTTATATTATGAATGTTTTAGAAATGAAATCATTTAAAATATATTATTATGGATGTGAGTATGGTTATTATTCATAAATAATAATGATTGAAATGATCAAATATATTTTATTTTATCATAAATTATTAATAAGATTGGAAGAAGAATTTGATTACATTAAAATGAATTATTTTATAGAATATGTCCATTTTTATCTATGAATAAATAAATACTACTAACTTAATCATTTTTATGTCATCATTATATCACAATAAATACCATAAATTCTAATCATAATTTACTTTTTATATACATATTTGACCATCTCATAGAATTATGGAAAATAAAAAATAATATATATTTGACATACCAATTCTATATTTGAATTCCTTTTTAAATACAATATAGATATATATATATATATGATATTTAAATGTTAAATAAAAACTCTATTATTTTTGAAAATCATGCATCAAATGCCTAAAATTAAAATATTGTTCTTATTTATTTTCATAGAAACATGTGTGTAATTATAAAAATATTTATTTATCTATATATAATATTAATTATTAATTATAGTATGGAAAATTATTTTATGGTATTTTTTTGTTTTTATTATAAATTCCACTTCAATGTTTTCTTTTGAATTATATTGTGTTGTTATGTTATGAATTAAATAATGAATTTTTAGTGTAAAAATTGCTATACTAAAATTTTTATTTACCCAAAAAAATATGAGATCATTTTAAATACAATAATAGGGAACCAATTATATTTTGAGGTCACCAAATTCTACTTCTGGATGAATAAAGTTTACATCCTATGTCACATAATCTCATAGAAGGGCTATCTATTTACCTGAAGATAGTGAGATATGTATTTTCCATGGATTATCCCAATAATTATTTTTCCTACATAAGTTCATTTTTTTTTCTGAATATTACATAAGGATTTAAGTAATAATAATGCATAAAATATCCTCATATATTATTGACTAAAAATTGTGATATATTATTATTTTCCGAATCCTATGAAATTTTCATTCATGAGTTGAAAGGAAAAATGGATTCAATACTGATCATTATTCCTCCAAAGTTGGGAAAAAGTTGTATTTTCTATTTTGATGCACTAGGTATCAGGCTAGGAGTTACTAGAATGATGGTATAATGAGTCTTGTTGTAATAGTATCACCAGTTGATGGAACAATTGTAGAATTACCCCCACACACAATTTCCAGAATCCACTAATGTTTCATTTCTAATGATTCTGAATACAATACTTATTATAGGAATAATTTGACATTTATACAAACCTAAAACCCTCAAATACAACTTCGAAAAGTGAGACATGAATCTCATGTAGTGATGGTGGGTAGAATATCTTCATTACTCAAAATTAATGCTTATAATCATAGTAATTGAAATATCATACTCAATTATTAAAGTTGAAAGACTCAGTGACCTATAGTTTGGGAGACCAATAGTGGGGGTAACTTTGTGCCCATATGTGTTTGATGCATCTAGAGGATACATAGTATAATAAGAATTATTTTTTAGTATCATTAACATAGAAATATTCTCATCCAGAGTGATTAAAGATGAATTTTTTTTGATCATAATGATTTTGTCACGACCCGCCTTCACCAAAATGAGGGAAGGGTCAGCAGATTGCCATGCCCTTCCTTCTTTATGTTGAAGGAGAGATAATGACCCCCGAAACCCACCTTCAATAGGTCCCGGATTGGCGACTAGCACCAAGGGTATAGAAAATTCTCACAAATGGAAGTCATTACCCTTTTTATTTTATAGGATCGGGGTATAAGGAGAAGAAAACCCAACAACACCAAGGTAAAAAGAAAAGTAAAGCTGAAAGTAAACCATTACCACATGCATGTTTCAAAAGTAAAAGCCACAAAGTGCAAAAGGTGACTACAAGGTAAGTACCAAAAAGAAAACAACAACTGCAACTGCTCCAAAAGGCCAAGCTAGTAAGGTCCGGCGTGATCCCCGAAGTCCTCCTGGAAACCTGAAAGCAGTTTTATATACGTAGGGTGAGCATACAAGTACACTTAGTAGGGAAAACCAAGACTCTCATGCACAAGTGGGGGAACGTACTAAAGTCCCATGAGAAAAAGAGTAAACCAAACACCTAACAAGGCAAACTATCCATCCCAGGCCTCACAATTCTCACTCCCCAAATAACGCAAGTCAAGTAATATATATAATAAGAGCACATCGATGTTTGGGTACCCCGCACCACTTTCCCACTGGTTATTGAGACATCCTACGCATCGGACCAATCCTTCCATTCTCACCACAGTCCCACTACCACACCCGCCCGCACACACCTGGGCCACAACCACACGCAGTCCCACTACCGAAATCCCGCCCGAACACACCTGGGCCTCAACCGCACGCAGTCCCACTGATGAATCCCGCCCGCACACACCTGGGCCACAACTGCCACATGTAACCACACCTTCAAACACCCAGGCCAAAACAACCACCACCACGCCCGAAGACACCTGGGCTAGAAAATACACTGCCACGCCCGAAGACACCTGGGCCTCATCCCGAAGACACTTGGGAAACCACCTACCGTACACACCTGGCCAACCACCACACTACCCAGCCCGAAGGTTCTTGGGCTAATAATGGACTTCAGGCCATCACAGCCTGCCCGAAGACACTTGGGCTATCCGGGAAAGGGAGCAGAAAAGGAGCTAATAACCAGCCACTATGAATAGTGTTGGAATAAACACCCTCCCCCATGAAATGGGGGTGTTCGTCACTAAGTCCTCAACTTGTGTGGGGTGCGAATAAGAAACACAAAGCTACAAGTATATATATAGGTAGCAAGAACTCACCCAAGCTAGGTTTTTCTTCAGACAGGCTACAGATCACCAAAGCACTCAAGTTAGAGTCACGACTCACGCCAACAACCCATTTGTCCCCTTTCTTATTTCACTTTCAGTAATAATGTTTACGTTTAAGCACTACTGGGAAACTAGTAGGCATAGGCATAAGTCCAAAAAAGTAAATAGTCAAACATCAACCAAAACTTCCACACCTGGTTATCAACAACAGAGGATTCCACCCCAATTTGTGATATAAACAAGTAACCACCCGGATTTAAAACTCACAACCACCGAATCCATACCAACAGGAGATCCCATCCCCCAAATTCACACAAACACCGAGAGTATAAAAGAACAGGGGATCCCATCCCTTCCCACATTTCCAGCAATCGACCCAAAAGGAAAACAACCAACTACCACCACCAACACAAGTCAGGGATTTTCAGATTTATACGACTTAACACACTCCATGATTTCAAATTCCGTGTGTTCTAACCGGGAGTTATCACAGAAGGGTTGATCCTGGTTCTTTCAATTATTCAGCCGGATATATGTGATTAACCGATTCACTTTTCACAGCAGGAGTTTACAACCACAAACAAGCCATTTAAAACATCAGTAGGGTTTATTAGTGCACAAACAACGACCACCAATGGCCTCGATTTTCAGGAGGCATAATCCAGCACAACTCAACAAGATGGTTATAGAAGAAACAACATCAAAATATAAAACACCATCAACGATCACAGCCCCCCCTCTTCTTTCTTCATAGAATTCGTTCTTTAACTTTAATTAGGTCTGGTTCACCCAATTCTACAGGACCAAAAGCACGCACACCCCGCATGATACACAAAAGAGAGAGACAAAGGGGAAATTCCCTACTTGTTGATAGATGATCGACGTTTAGGGCGGGGGTGCGGAACTTTACAGATAACGATGCAGCGGGCCCGATGCACCAGAAGCTGTTTGTGAAAATTCACGCTCGAGGAAAGGAGAAACCATGGCTAACCCTTAGTTTATAAGAGCCGGGGACGGTTGAGGTGAAAATGCGAAACCGCATAAGGCGCAGGGGTCGTGGGTTGATCACGTGGCTCCACTCATCACAAAAGGGGGTCGGGTGGTTTAAGCTGACTCATGAATTGATGAAGCATTTAATTAAAACTCTTATGGGTGTTATGGGTCTTAAAACACAGTTAAACGAGTCAGAATAGGGGTTAAAACCCTATTTACGCAAAGGAGTGCTACTGGAAACAACTTGACAAGGCCGGGTGATGGCGACCGGTCTCACCGATCGGTCTCACCGACCGGTCTCACCGACCGGTCTCACCGACCGGTCTCACCGACCGGTCTCACCGACCGGTCTCACCGACCGGTCTCACCGACCGCTCTCCCCGACCGGTCTCGCCGATCGGTCTCGCCGATCGGTCTCACCGAGACGCCACTCCTTTAGAACCCGAATTTTGTCAAAGGGAAGGACCAAGAGAGTTTGGGTCATCACATCAGATACCTCTCAAACTATTCTCATCCCGGAGAATTTAGATAACCCAGAAGGAAAGGGTGGGTTCGAACAACCACCCCAAAAGATACCTCTCAAGAGTGAACCTCATCGCTAAATAAGAACATCTTCCTGTCACGAACCAAGCAACATACCATGCCAAACTGCCCGGGCATGTGGGTTGGGGAGTCTCTTCCCCCATGTCAAGATATTATCCGCTTTGGGCGGCACTGACTTGCCCGCATGGGTTTAATCGCATCCACCTTAATGCGTCTTGATTAGGGGCCGGGTTCTCTCCTTCCCTATAGCCAAGGGTTTTCACACACAAGCAGAGGAAAGAAACCAGTACATTTCATAGCCAAAAGACAAAACGTTCTATCACAACAGGTACAACAAGGAACAAAACTCAAAACAACTCTGGGTATTGGGTACACATCTGTGCTTCCCTCTCCCACGTACTCTCCTCAATCCCACCATGTCTCCACAACACGCGAACCAAGGGAATGGTTCGCCCATGAAGCACCTTCTCCTTGCGATCCTCGATCATCACTGGTCTCTCCACATAGGTCACGTCATCCTCGATGTCCAGCTCGCCCCAATCAAGGACGTGTGAATCGTCGTGCAGTTACCGACGGAGCTGGGACACATGAAAGACATCATGTATCCTTAGTAGCTGCGGTGGCAATGCTAGCTGGTAAGCCACTTCGCCGACCCGCCGCAACACTTGGAAGGGCCCGATGAACCTAGGGGAAAGCTTACTCCCCTTGCCGAACCTCTGCTGGCCACGCCGAGGGGAGACCTTCAAGAACACGTGGTCCCCAACCTCAAACTCTAAGGGCCTCCTCCTGGTATCAGCATACGACTTCTGTCGGTCCTGGGCTTCCTTCATCCTTTCCCGTATGAGCTGAACCTTCTCTGTCGTGTTCTACACCACCTCCGGACCAAGGATGCCTGCCTCTCCAACTTCAGTCCAACACACAGGCGAACAGCATGGCCTCCCATACAAAGCCTCAAACGGGGCCATGCCAATGGTATAGTGGTAGCTATTATTGTAAGAAAACTTTACCAGAGGAAAGTATTGCACCCATGACCCTCTTGATTCCAGAACACATGCTCGCAGCATATCCTCCAAGGTCTGGATGGTGCGCTCCGTTTGTCCATCTATCTGGGGATGGAAAGTAGTGCTAAGGCATAACTGGGTGCCAAACGCATGCTGCAATCTTCTCCAGACCCGCGAGGTAAACTGTGCATCCCTATCCGAGACTATAGACCTCGGGACTCCATGAAACCGCACCACCTCATCCACGTACTTTCGTGCCAAAGCACCCACAACACTCGACTCCCGGATCGCCAGAATGTGAGACGATTTCGTCAACCTGTCCACTACCACCCAGAAGGCGTCGTACCCTCCTTGGGCCTTGGGTAGTACCATGACGAAATCCATTGAGATGTCATCCCACTTCCACTCGGGGACACCTAGGGGCTGTAGTAGGCCGCCTGGAACTCGGTGTTCAGCCTTCACCTGCTGACACACTAGGCACTTGGCCACAAACTCTGCCACTTCTCGCTTAACTCCGGGCCACCAAAACTACCTCTTCAAACCCTGGTACATCTTGGAAACTCCAGGGTGTACCGCCAGGGGTGAGTTGTGGAACTCACTGAGAACCCTGCCGCGCATCGCCTCTAGGACAAACAACCTTCCCTGGAAAAGCATCTAGTTCTGACCATCCTCGGTCCATCCTTCCGGAGCATTGCCCTAGTCAACTTGGTCACGCATCACTTCACACTCTAGGTCTCCCCATTGAGACTCTTCCACCTGCTGAAACAGGGATGACTGCACTGTCATCTGATATAGGCAGCCTCTGCCGCTATCCATCGTCGCATCCAGGTGTAAGGCAGCCAACTCTTCCATTGCCTTCCAGGCGTCCACTGACTCTCGGACCGCATCCTTCTGCGTCCTCCAACTCAAATCATTGGCTACCACATTTCCCTTGCCCTCAGTATAAGAGATCTCGAAGTCGTAATCCTGGAGGAACTCCACCCATCTCCGCGGTCGCAAGTTTAAGTCCCGCTGGGAGAAGATATACCTCAAGCTTTTGTGATCCGTGAAGACCACAAAGCATTCCCCGATGAGGTAGTGCCACCATAACTTCAGCGCAAAAACGACCGATGCAAGCTCTAGGTTGTGGGTGGCGTAATTACCCTCATGGGAACGCAGCTGCCTGGACCCATAAGAGATCACCCCTTGTCGCTGCATCAACTTGCATCCTAGGCCCTGTCCCGAAGCATCGAAGAATACTTCATAGGCCACCCCTTCTTCTGGTAATCTCAGCACTGGGGCACTGACCAACTTCACCTTCAGATAGCTGAAGGCTGACTGGAACTACTCACTCCATACGAAAGCCTAGTCCTTCTTGGTCAGAGCCGTTAAAGGGGCTGCTACTCGGGAAAAGTTGGGTACGAATCTCCGGTAGTAACCTGCCAGCCCGAGGAAACTTCAGACTTCTGCCACATTCTTGGGTGCTTCCCAAGAAACAACTGCCTCAACCTTTGATGGGTCGACCGCTACCCCCTGCTCAGACACTACGTGCCCGAGGAAGTGCACTTCTTGTGTCCAGAACATTCATTTTGACAACTTCCCATATAGCTGGTGTTGTCGGAGGACCTCCAAAACTGTCCTTAGGTGCTCTGCATGGTCCTCCTTTGATCTAGAGTAGACCAGGATGTCGTCGATGAACACAACCACGAACCGATCCAGGTACTCCCGGAAGATGGAGTTCATAAGCCCCATGAACACAGCTGGGGAGTTCGTAACACCGAAGGACATGACTACGAACACGAAGTGTCCATACCTGCACCTGAACACTGTCTTCGGAATGTCTCTCTCTTTCACCCTCAGCTGGTGGTACCCAGACCGCATGTCGATCTTCGAGAACCATCCTGCCCCTTTCAGCTGGTCAAAAAGATCATCTATCCTTGGAAGAGGGTAGCGATTCTTGATCATCACCTGATTTAACCTCCTGTAGTCTATGCACAGCCTAAGAACTCCATATGCCTTATTTGAAAACAAGACCGGAGCACCCCACGGTGACGCACTCGGACGAACATAACCCCTCTTCATCAGATCATCAATCTGTATCCGCAACTCCCGTAGCTCCGAAGGTGCCATCCGGTAAGGATCCATCGAGATTGGATGAGCACCGGGCTGTAGGACTACCCCGAACTCGATATCACGTCGAGGGGGTAGAGTCGTCACCTCCTCAGGAAAGATGTCCATAAACTCACGGACGATCTCAGGAACTTCCACCATTTCAGCATCTACTGATTCCACTGTCAGCTCGGTCAACAAGGAGAGGAGAAGTCCCTCTCTCCTGTTTCCCTTCGGACTACTCCGCTCGCCGGTGAAGGCAACACGCCGGCTGTCCAAGTCTGAGAACACCACCCTTCTTCGAAAACAGTCGATGAAGGCGCACACAGAAAATATCTAGTCGATGCCTAGGATGACATCGTATGGCTGAATCTATAGAAGAAGAAGATCCCGAACCGACTGATGTGGCCCTATCATCAGTCTACATCCCCGAAAAACGAACAACAAGTCGGTCTGACCTCCAACTGGTGTTCTTAACACCAGGGGCACTGGAAGTCTCTCGGCATCTAGACCCAAGGCACGGGCTAGACTGGGTGCAACGAAGGAGTGCGAAGCTCCAGTATCAAACAAAGCATAAGCAAGAGTGCTAAACAGACTGATCGTACCTCGAACAACCTCTGGCCCTGCTGGGACTGCTGCCTCTGCAGCGTGCAACTACCCACGCCCAGCTCCCCTGCTCCTCGGCTGTCGGCCACCTCCCCGACCACTCCGTGGTCGAGGTCCCTATGGAGCGCCCTGAGGTCGGCCTCCTCCTACGTCTGCCCTCGGAGGAGCAGGAGCTCGCTATCCCTGCTGCTGCTGCTGGAAAGGTCTGGCTGGAAGCTGCTACTGGGGTGGGTGCTGGGGTTGACTGCCACTGCTGTATTGCACCCAGTCTGGGCACTGGCTTTGGAGATGCCCAGGGCTCCCACAGATGAAGCACCGTGGTCCTGGGCCCGTAGGAAAAGGGCGAGGACCAGGGGATCGAAACTGAAACTGCTGCGGCCTGCTCCCTGCGGGTCAGAACTTAGAGGGTCCTGAAGCTGGAGGCCTGGTGCTGACAGCTTTCCACTTTGATGGTCCTAGCTGGATCCCCTCTCGCGACACTCCCCCTAGAGCATGCATCCGCTCCACCACTTCGGCCTTCTTCTGGACCTCCAAGTACGTCGGCAGGGTAAAGGGGGTAACAACATACTGGAGGGAGGGTCGGAGTGCCTCCTCCAAGCGTCTTGCCTGAGACTCCTCGTTGGGAAAGAGGTCCGGAGCAAAATGTAGGAGGTCCTTGAACTTGATCAATAGCTCCCTCACAGACATACTCCCCTGCTGGAGGGAGAGTAGTTCCTGCCTCTTTTCTGCCTTCATCATCGAGGAGAGGAATTCCGCCCGGAACTCCTTCTCGAAATCCACCCAAGCCACCTCAGACTCTCTCCTCTCCCCCAGGTAAAGCATCCACCACTGACGTGCCTCTCCCCGCATCTAGCTAACGGCCAGGGGAACCTAGTACTCGGTCGGGGCCCGAATCAGGCCGAAGGCTATAACTAGCTCCTCTAGCCAGCCTTCCGTCTTCATATCGGAGGTGCTGCCCTCATACTTCTCGAGGGCCTATCGCTGGAAGGCTCGAAGAGTCTTCTGCCACTGGTTATCCTCTTCCTCTCAATCACCTCTCTGCAGATTGGCCAAAGTAGTCTCAGGGGCCTCGATCGCCTGTACCACACATGGTCATCTTCCAGGTTCCATAGCTGCAAGGTAAACAAGGAATGCCTAAGCCCAAGTAGTGAAGAATATCGTTCTTAAAACATCCTAAGATTTAATTTATTATAAATTCCCAAGAAATCCCAGAAACACAAGAACACAAGTCATTATGATGCATGTACCTTTCCTAGGGTCTCTACCCTGCAATCAGTGTGGCCTCACTTGGTCGTTCGGTAGGTCCAGAGTCCTTGCATCGAATCACGGGGGGGGGGGGGGGGGGCTAAAATCCCATGTCCTAGCTGGTCTTCCCTAGCCTAATTCACGCTCCAAGGTCACCCAACACCGTTTCCTTACCATCCCATGCAATCCTCACTGTTTCTAACTCCAGACTCCGTCCTATCTCTCAACCATCACCTCTGATACCATTCTGTCATGACCCGCCTTCAGCAAAAGGAGGGAAGGGTCAGCAGATTTCCAGGGCCTTCCTTCTTTAAGTTGAAGGAGAGATAATGACCCCCGAAACCCGCCTTCAATAGGTCCCGGAGTGGCGAATAGCACCAAGGGTATAGAAAATTATCACAAATGGAAGGCATTACCCTTTTTATTTTATAGGATTGGGGGATAAGGAGAAGAAAACCCAACAACACCAAGGTAGAAAGAAAAGTAAAGCCAAAAGTAAACCATTGCCACATGCATGTTTCAAAAGTAAAAGCCAAAAAGTGAAAAAGGTGACTACAAGGTAAGTACCAAAAAGAAAACAACAACTGCAAATGCTCCAAAAGTCCGAGCTAGTAAGGTCCTACGTGATCCCTGAAGTCCTCCTAGAAACCTGAAAGTAGTTTTATATATGTAGGGTGAGAATACAAGTACACTCCGTAGGGAAAACCAAGACTCTCGTGCACAAGTGGGGGAACGTACTAAAGTCCCGTGAGAAAAAGAGTAAACCAAACACCTAACAAGGAAAACTATCCATCCCAGGCCTCACCAAGGCTCACTCCCCAAATAACGCAAGTCAATTAATATATATAATAAGAGAACATCAATGTTTGGGTACCCCGTTCCACTTTCCCACTGGTTATTGAGACATCCTATGCATCGGACCAATCCCGCCATTCTCACCGCAGTCCCACTGCCACACCCGCCCGCACACACCTAGACCACAACAACACGCAGTCCCACTGCCGAAATCATGCCTGCACACACATGGGCCTCAACCGCACGCAGTCCCACTGCTGAATACCGCCCGCACACACCTGGGCCACAACTTCCACATGTAACCACACCTCCAAACACCTAGTCCAAAACAACCACCACCACGCCCGAAGACACCTGGGCTAGAAAATACACTGCCACGCTCGAAGACACCTGGGACTCATCCCGAAGACATTTGGAAAACCACCTGCCGCACACACCTGGCCAACCACCACACTACCAATCCTAAAGGTTCTTGGGCTAATAATGGACTTTAGGCCATCACAGCCAGCCCGAAGACACTTGGGCTATCCGGGAAAGGGAGCAGAAAAGGAGCTAATAACCAGCCACTATGAATAGTGTTGGAAAAAACACCCTCCCCCATGAAATGGGGGTGTTCGCAACTAAGTTCTCAACTTGGGTGGGGCATGAATAAGAAACACAAAGCTACAAGTATATATATATTTAGCAAGCACTCACCCAAGCTAGGTTTTTCTTCAGACAGCCTACAGATCACAACAGAACTCAAGTCCGAGTCACGACTCATGCCAAAAACCCATTTTTCCCCTTTCTTATTTCACGTTCAGTTATAATGTTTATGTTTAAGCACTACTGGGCAACTAGTAGGCATAGGCATAAGTCCAGAAAAGTAAACAGTCAAACATCAACCAAAACGTCCACACCTGGTTCTCAACAACAGAGGATTCCACCCCAATTTCTGATATAAACAAGTAACCACCTAGATTTAAAACTCACAACCACCGAATCCATACCAACAGGAGATCCCATCCCCCAAATTCACACAACCACTGAGAGTATAAAAGAACAGGGGATCCCATCCCCTCCCACATTTATAGCAATCAGCCCGAAAGGAAAACAACCAACTACCACCACCAACACAAGTCAGGGATTTTCAGATTTATACGACTTAACACACTCCATGATTTCAAATTCCGTGTGTTCTAACCGGGAGTTATCACAGAAGGGTTGATCTTGGTGCTTTCAATTATTCAGCCGGATATACGTGATTAACCTATTCACTTTTCACAACAGGAGTTTACAACCACAAACAAGCCATTTAAAACATCAACAGGGTTTATTAGTGCATAAACAACGACCACCAACAGCCTCCATTTTCAGGAGGCATAAGCCATCCCAACTCAACAAGATGGTCATAGAAGAAACAACATCAAAATATAAACCACCATCAACGATCACACCCCCCCCCCTCTTCTTTCTTCATAGAATTCGTTCTTTATCTTTAATTAGGTCTAGTTCACCCAATTCTACAAGACCAAAAGCACGCCCACCCCGCATGATACACAAAAGAGAGAGACAAATATGAAATTCCCTACTTGTTGATAGATGATCGACGTTTAGGCCGGGGGCGCAGAACTTTACGGATAACGATGCGACGGGACCGATGCACCCGAAGCTGTTTGTGAAAAGTCACGATCGAGGAAAGGAGAAACCACGACTAACCCTTAGTTTATTAGAGCCGGGGACGGTTGAGGTGAAAACGCGAAACCGCGTAAGGCGCGGGGGTCGTGGGTTGATCACGTGGCTCCACTCGTCACAAAAGGGGGTCGGGTGGTTTAAGCTGACTCATGAATTGATGAAGCATTTAATTAAAACTCTTATGGGCGTTACGGGTCTTAAAACACGGTTAAACGAGTCAGAATAGGGTTTAAAACCCAATTTACGCAAAGGAGCGCTACTGGAAAAAACTTGACAAGGCCGGGTGACGCCGATCGGTCTCACCGATCGGTCTCACCGAGATGCCACTCCTTTAGAACCCGGATTTTGGCAAAGGGAAGGACCAAGAGAGTCTGGGTCATAACAGATTTGGTCATATAGGAAAGGGTTATAGAGGAGAACGAACCACCTGATTGGTTTTTGATAGGTGGGAGATCTCACACATTCATGGGAATGTATGGGGTCCTATTGAATTTAGAGTAGAGTTGATGAATGATTCTAATTCCCCCTCTTGAGATGATCATCCTAGTGTTACAAATATATATTGTGTATTAACTCACCATTATTAGAATCTAGGTATGAAAAGAGAGATAACTGGTTTTTTGGCTCAGTGTTCAGCCTGACAGAAGGTTATAGTGGATCACCCGTGGCCATATTGTGTTCTATTGTTGTTTCCCATCCTGGAGAAGAACTGGATGAAATCACTTGGGTTTTTGCAACTAGTTTTTATATATTCTCTTAAGGTAGTTATGTGGTATCTAGGATCTTTTGATTTATGAAAAATGTTTCACACTTTGTACTTATCAAGGAGACCTTTTAATTGGATGATCATAGAAGGATATATGGTTGGGAGAACATAATCCTCAATAGAGTTCCAAAAACTATCGTAATAGATAGGTATTCTCATTTACATCATGTTTTGGTCTTGGGTTGATGTTTCTCTTGGTAAAAAAGTTATTTTGAGCATAACATTTCACCCACAAACTAACTAAAAACCCAAGAGTATAATAAAAATATTATAGGATATACGTTGAACATCTATACTTGATTTTTCAACATATTAAGATATAGAATATTAATTTCTAATTTATCTTATAATAATTTCATTATTAAATAATAATGATTTATCCTTATGATTCCCTATACAGTAGGTCTGACAGTTCACCCATTTTTTGGTGAGTGGTAGGAGAGGTAGAGATATTAGGAAGTTATTTCGTATATTAGATATCAGAGCAGGTACATCTTATTAGGATGAATATGGATATATTCTATTCTAAGATGATGTATTAAGAAAATTAACCAATTTTCCTCTATAGTTTGTAGTGGAATATCATAATTTCTTACATGTTTCACCTTGTTTGGGTTATAGATTGATTTAGGGAAATGGAAAGTTATATCCTTGATATGTTGGGTATTTTAGGATATTAGAAAGAGTTAGGCTGGTAGACTATTGTATATAGTTAACCCAACGGTACATATCAATACATGATTCCTTCCATGTATCTCATATTTATATTTACTATTGAGATCCATCCCATAATCTTCATCTTGATGATGTAGTGTAGGAGGTTAAATCTAATTTTAAGGAGTACCATATATGTATGATTGTAAAAATCATGAATGTTATATGAGGCATGTCAATTCCTCTTATATGGGTGCAATGGTTTCACGGTCATGTAAATGACATTGTCTATGAGATAGTGGCCAATGTGCATTCTCTGTGTCTAATGATATTCTCAGATGATGTTTCACCACACGCAGAAGAGAAAATCAGGGAATTGTTGTTTTAATGAGGAGAGATTGTAAGATGTTATATTTTCATATGATGTACATATCCTCTCTGATTCATCTTAGACAATTCACTTTCCCATAATGGATGTGTTTAATGATTTATATAAGCTATTAGTAGTGTTTAGGGCTTTTCTGGAGCTGTGAGATCTAGTTTTTTTGAGAAACATTATGAAGTGCATGTTTAGAACATAGTTGTGAGTAACCATGCAGGTTAACCATGTTCTCTAGCATGATGTGGTTCACATTTTTCATAACCATTAAAAGTAGTCGTCAAGAAAATGCATGGAGCTATGTAGAAAATAAAGGGTGGACCCACAAGGATGGAGCACTATTTTTAAAATAGTACTCCTAGTTACTCACGTAGTGCCACATAGGTAGTCACCCCACACTATTGAAATATACTTTTGAAAAACCATGAAGCCTAAACTTATGAGGAGGTTATTCCCTTGGATAGTTTTGGAACATGGTTGGTGCATGGTTTGGCCAACTCTGTGGCCAAAATACATGGCATTTAAAAATAAGTAAATTTACCAAATGATCCACTGTATTTATAACTTATCTCCTCCAAATTTCTTACACCAATAAATAAAATAACCCCTAATTATTGGATCTCTCATCACCACTACACCTTGGATTTGAGCTAGGTCCTTTATCTATACAATGTTTATAATGCATTCAGTTGTGTTGGATGCATATCAATATGTTCTTAAATACCTTTCTATATTTTACACATTTTTTTCACCCTCATGAATGATATTTACAGGGGATCTAACATGTCTTATATTTGGGGAATTATTATATATTTTTTGATTTAACCCAATTTAGACAAAATTAAAGGGAGATAATGGATGAGGATAATGATTCCAAGCTAATGTGGGTGGATTTTTACTTTTTCCATTTTATTTAGTTTTTCTAAATCATATCTCATCATGATTCATTCCATTATTTTGATGTGTTTCCTCATAAATATATATTTTCATAAAATAGATTATTTTTCATTATTTTATTACATCACATACCCTTAATTATTATCAAAGGAAACCTACCTCAATGTGTTCCTTCCCCATTTTGTGTTCATGTTAAATATTCTTGATGTGTTAAATGTTAACATGGTTAACCCATCTTCTATGTGGGATGGATTTCCTCCCAATTGAATGGAATGTGGAAATTAAGTGGAATGTGAGATGTATAACCAATTATATTGACCTTTTTATAAATAATTCACATGCACATTATTTACTTGAATGTTAATGATTCATAAAAAAATCCTTTTTCATATATTAAGTCATTAAAGACATTTAATATTAATGCGATACATTGGAATGACATGCCATATAAATTTCATACTCTATAATGGAATCCCATATACATGTGATACTAGGGAATAGTTATAACAATCTTGGTCTTTATTATATAGATAAACATGATTTATTAGATAGTCATTCACTTAATACAACTCTGAGGATCGATAGGTCTATTGTATTGGGAAATTAGGAACATTATATAACAATTTGGAACATAAAACACAACATCTTTATTGAAAACATCTTTTTCATGAACACAACATTCCTTTGTACTTATCATTGTATGGGATAACCTGAGGACATGAATAAGAAAAGGGTGATCTATAAGGCCCATTAAGGTATTAAACAAGTTGTAACATCAATAATATAGTACATGTTATGAAATAGGCATATCAATGGATCACAAGAGAAACATGAACACAAAGGCATGATATATAAAATGATTATCATAACATGGAAATGTGGAAACAACATTTAACATGATATTATCATGATCCAAGGCCCATTTAACATGGAGAATTAGAAAACCCTCATTGAACTTGACATATCATGATACTAATCTTTACCCAATGCATTGGAGAGTTATCAGGGTGCACCCTTCTTAGTCATTTCATTTCATGCATAAGTGTGCCACATGGATCATACAAAATGAATTCATTAAACATCATAATTTCTCCCATGAAAAATATATTTGTAATATATAAATGAAATTACTAAATAACCAAGTATATATTCATAAAGGTGAATACCCTTGATAGTGAAATGGGTTTTGCATTCACTTACACAATGATTTTGGCAAGGAAATTTTGGTTTAACTTCGGCAGCATAATGACATAAAATAGAAATCGTAAAATGCGATGATGAGAGATAAAGGGGTCTCTAATTATTTATAAATGAAACGAAAATTAAGGGTTTATAGAACATAATATCCCAACACATGTAATGGAATTTAGATGCATAATATAAAATAATTTCTTGAATGTAAATGAGAAGAATGAAATTCATTACAAAATTTCAGTACTGTAACGGTTGCACATGGGAGGCATTAATGAGAGAGAAAGAAGTATATAATCATTCAAACATAATGAGGGAAATATGGGGGATGTGCGAAATCATACCCCAACATTTGTAATTGTGAATAAAAGGGTATAACAACATAATGAAATTTGGACAAAAATGAGAAAGGAAGAATTCCCATACATAGAAATGTGATCCAGTGGATTGTGAGAGGCTTGAGAGATACTTCTTGGGATCATGGGGAACCATGGGAGGATACTAGAGAGAAGAGGTAAAATTAGGGATGTGCTCCAAGGGTTTTGAGTTAAGATGAATTATAGATTGAGTGGGTTTATATAGGAAAGGGGAGAGAATTTTTAATATTTAGGTTATGGACACCACACATTAAACTAATAAAAACCACAATCCAACCCATCATTTTTACCCATGGGTTTTTCCAAAGTGGAGTGGAAAAAATTATTTTATATTTCCAATTTCCAAACATATTAAAATATTAGTCTTGTTTATGTAGAGGTGAGTCACACTCTCAAGGAAATCGTCTTAAAAGTTAAAATGTTTTTTTATGTCTTGGAGGGTCCACTAAGGCACCATAAAAATAATAAAACAAATAAAAAATCATATAATTTTAAAGGTAAAACATATATTGGCCGAAATTACTTTTTTTGTATTTTATTACATCACTATTGGGTTATTATGATTTCATAAAATACATAACATATTTAAACAATATTTAATTCTTACCCAAAAATTCGACTGTCATAGAAAATTATAAAAAATTCACCGTTGGATAATTTCAACATTCGGATTCCAAAAATAATACTCATTTTATATAAATAATTTTCTATATATGTGAATTTTTCATTTTAAAATAAAAACTGACATTTTTTTATAAATTAATGGGTTTTAAAAACACCGCTTTCAAACCTTAATAAGGATTACAATTGTATTTAAAAAAATTTATACGATCATTTATATTTAATAAAAAGAAATTTAGTAATAATATTTTATTAAAATATTATTTAATTCAAAAATCCATTAATTCATCAAAATAGAGTTCTTAATTGAAAATTAACTAAAAATACAATTTGTTTTTTAAAATCTATTTACAAAGTCACAATGATAAAATAAATGTATATTCTCTATACAAAAATAATGCACATAATCATAGTGCTAGGGTATTGTTACATAACCCCTTAAAACACCTGCATAAGACCAAAGGGAAAGGTGTGTAATGGTGACATACTCTTGGGGTGGCTCAGATAACATTGCTCAGATTGTAATCTCTATTAAGTTCCACTTCTCTTGTAGGAAATTCTGTTCAAGCTTAACGTGCTGAAGATCTACACCGGCTTGGCCAAGAACAAATCCTACTGACTCCAACACCATTCTGATCTCCAACAAATGGGATTCATATGGAGCAATTCTACTAGATGAGGCCATCAATTTCTTGGTCTAAGTAAATTGGATTTGTTAATTCCCTATATTTATACTAATAATGTGATCACTGTTCAACAGATATATTAGCAATGTTAATAATTCTTAACAGTATTTTGAAATCCAAAAACATAAAACCAAGGAAGTAAATATTTTATATAACAATTTTAGATAATAATAAATTTAATTTGATCAAGAGGAATTTTCATTAATAAATGTTTGGGTCGTTAGAATATTCTCCCCTTATGAAATTTCACCCTCAAAATTTTCTTTTCCCACACTAAAACATATGAGGGTAACTCTACAATATAACTTCCTCCAATTCCAATGTTGATTCTTCAAACTTGTGTTTTTCCACAACACATTGGAAATGGGCATTGTCTTATTTAGTAGAATATTTTCCCGACGATATAAGATCTTCACCAACTTATATTACTAAGAGAGGTCATTATCCATTGGTACCACTTATGGATTCAGTACATGTGATGGGTCAGGTATGTACTTCCTAAAAAGTGATACATGGAATAAATCATGTAATTTAGATATATTTTGTGGGAGTGTAAGTCGATAGTCCACTGCTCCAATGTGATCAAGGATCTCAAAATGGCCAATGTACCTTGGACTAATATTTCCCTTATTCCCAACTCTTATAACTCTCTTCCATGGTGATATACAGAGGAATACCATGTCTCTATCATCAAACAATGTGTCTCCTCGATGATTAACATCATAGCTGTTTTGTCGACTCTGAGAAACATTAATATGTATCTTGATGGCCTTAAACTACTCCACCATTAATTCGACCATTTTTAAACCTAGTAGTTTTTGCTCCCAAACATCATCCCAACATGTCGGTGTTCTGAACCACTTCCCATAATGGTCTTCATAAATAGCCATTTGGATTCTTGATTGGAAAATTTTATTATAAGAGAAATCAATGAAGGGAAGATATTGATACCATTATCCTTTGATTTCCATTGATCATGCTCTCAACATGTCCTCAATTGTTTAGATAGTCCTCTTATATTGGCCATCAGTTTGAGGATCAAAAGTCGTACTGATGTTTTACGCAGTATTTAGAGCATGAGGAAGACTCTTCCAGAACATAAAGGTAATTATTTGATCTCAATCGAATACATCAGATAATTGTACTATATTAAGCCTTACCACATATCTAATATATATCAGTTCTAGTTGATCCAATGAAAAATCCTCTTAAATTTCAATGAAGTGTTTAGTCTTTGTAAGAAAATCCACAAAAACCCAGATAACATTTCTTCCTTTGGATGTCTTCAGAAGTCTGGTGACAATGTCCCTGGTGATGTTTTATTATTTCAATGCTAGTATGGGTAATGTTTGCATCATCTCCTTATACTTCTGCCTCTCAGCCTTCGCTTGATGACATATTAGACACTTTAATGTATACTCAACAATCTCATTCATCATGTTATCCCACCAAAAATTCCCTTAGTGATCTCGATACATTTTTTTTTTCTTGGATGAATGAAGAAATTAGAACTATGTGCATTATCCAAAATTTCATTCTTTAACTTTGGATTTTATGTAACACATAGTATTGTCCCAAATCTCACAATTACATCTACATTAACATTGAACTTCAAGGATTTAACTTTTCTAATAGTTTCCACATTATTCTAAATTCCCACATCATCCTTTTAAGCATCCTTTAACTTTTCCAAAATAGATGGTTTAGAAATCATTTGTGAAAGGATTGATGATGCTCTCTTTTTTCTGATTCCCATGTTAATCTTCATCAAATATAAGAAGATTGGATCCTTTTAAATTCTCATCAATGTTAGAATCACTAGGTCCTTTATATGTATAGCATCTGCAACCTTATTCTCTTTCCCAAGGTGGTAATGGATTGAGCAGTCATGGTATTTGATTATCTCTAACCATCGTTGTTGGAGCATGTTCAACTCTTTCTGCATGAATATATAAATGAGGCCTTTGTGATCCGTATATATTTCCCACTTATCCCCAAATAGGTAATGTTGAAAAATTTTTCATGTGAAGATTACTGAATCCAAATCCTGATCATGTGTTGGATAGTTTTTTTCATGAGCTTTCAATTTTATATGATGCATAAGCAATGATTTTTTCATTTTTCACCAACACACATTTGTATCCCTTCATTGAAGCATCACTGAATACCATAAAAATTTCTCCACTTGTGGGTAGTGTGAGCATAGGTGTAGTGATAAACCTCCTTTTCAACTACCTAATGATATCTTCGCATTCATAACTCCAAGGAAACAATACTCCCTTCCGAGTTATCTTGGTATGAGGATTGGAAAATCATAAGGAATTTCTAAAAAATCAGAGATAATATCCAGCAAACCCAAGGAAGCTATGAATATTGGTTACTGATGTTTGACTTGGCCATCCCTCAATTGTATCTGTCTTGGAGGGATCCATAGATATATCATTTCATGTGATGTTATGAACAAAGAATGAGAGATCCTTTATCCAGAACTCAAACTTACTGTATTTTTAATAGATATTCTCCATTCGCAAGGTCTCTAGTATAGTTCTTAGATGCTCCTCATGATCCTACTTGGTTTTAGAGTATATTATAATATCTTCTATAAATATTACCAAAAATTTTTCAAGGTAATATCTAAAGTCTTTATTCATCAAGTATATGAATATTTCTAGAGAATTAGTGAGTCCTAATGGAATTAATATGAATTAATAGTGCTTGTATCTTGTATGAAAAATAGTCTCGAGGATATCCTCCTTCTTCACAGTTACATGTTAATACCCCGACCACAAATCCACCTTGGAGAAGTATTGTGCTCCATATAGCTGAGCGAAAAATTCATCAATTTGTTGAAGAGGATACTTGTTATTTATTGTGATTTTGTTGAGCTCATGATAATCAATGCAAAGGTGCATTTACCAATCCTTATTCTTGATGAAGATGACCGGTGCACTCCATGGTGAAGCACTTGGGAATATAAACCCATTATCCAGATTCTACTATAGTTTATTCTTCATCTCCTTAATATATAAAACATCCATTCTATACGGAGTCTTGGACATTGGGAATTCCATAGGTATACAATCAACTGAGAATTCAATATCTATTCTATAAGGAAGACAATAAAATTCGTCTAGAAACACATCAGCAAATTCAGTGACAATAGGCATGTCTTCAAAGATGGTTTTCTTACTTAGACTAAATAATTTAATCAAGATATGCTTTCTCATAGGGAAATAATATCCACACATGAGATTATGTTGCTAAAGAAGATTAATCAACCTCCATGAACTTTTACAGAATCGGTGGTAGATTCACCATACAGAGAGTGATTTCCCTCTCAAGACAATTTATATTAGATCTATATTAGGAAATCAAATCCATGATAAGAATTTCATAAAATTACACCAAAGGGTTTATGAAGAGGTTCTTCGAGAAGTTCAAAGAACAACTTGTGATAGGCGAGGAGTTATATTCATTGGATGCAATGAATTTCCCATTTTCTATTCTCACCAACATCTTTACTTACATGAATTGTGGTGATGTTGGTATTATTCTACTAATATTTCAGGATATAAAATAATACATAGATATATAAAAAAAATTATAGATTCTGTTATTGATTAAATAACTACTATTCCAATCAACACTTTTTTTGGGGTTCTCTTCGGCGGTAGTGATGGAAAAATCTCTCTCTTGCTTCCTTGGAGGTTGTTGGTTGCCTCCGAAAACTGTTGTCTTAGGGTATTGGTTTTTAAAGTTCCATGGTTCTTTGTAGTTTAAGCAATGAATAGTGATTTGAGGGTCGAACAGAGAGTTCCTCTCATATGTCACAACATCATGTTTTTCTTGTTGGCAGTTAATAACGATGTTACCTTATCTTACAAATCTAAAGCATTTCCTCATCCCCTTCAGGCAATTTCTGGGGAGCTTCTTTCCACACCTATGGAAAGTGGGGTGTTGGAATTTCTTAGCATCATTGGATTTATCCATCGGACTACCAGAATTAAATTACACCATACACTTATTATCCCCATGATACCACTGATATTTGTATATGTCAATTTTGACCTTGAGGGAACATCAGACGATTTCATCATAGCACTTGAAGTTAGGGATCACTAGGGATTCCCATAGGATAGGTTTTTTCCTACCAAATAAGTTGTCAACCTTGCATTCTGGTGTTATGACAAAGCCAAAGGAATATCATAAAATCCTTGTGATGTTTTCCTCATACGCTTTAATGGATTCGTCGCCTTTTTTATTGAGTGCAAGGAAGTCCTTTTCCATATTAAGTCAGAGGGTGTGGGGATAATATTTATTGAAAACCATTTTCCAAAATTCCATCCATTCCAGCGCCTCGATCTACTCCTCTGGATTCATTTTTTTGATCAATGTCCCCCATTTATAATCTTCACCCTCCATACGATATGCATCCACATGTACCTTGTCTTGTTCAAAACATTAAAGGATGAAGAATATCTTCTCAATGGAGTTGATCCATTGTTCGACAATTGTTAGATCAGAGAATCCATTAAAAGTGGGAGTCCTTTGTCTCATGAAGCTCTCGATTGTGGATTGTTCTCTCTTAGAGGGGGGGGGGGGGGGTGAACGTTCCTATTGACCAATGTTTATATTCAAGACTTGCGTTAACTGAGAGAGTTTCATGAAAAAGTTAGAGATTCTCAATCACATCGGATTGGGAATCTCATTAGAATAGTCATCACCTTGATCTTAGCATAATTTGATAGCCCGAGTCAACCTATTACCGGACATTGGTAGGAATAAATGGAATGTTAGGGGTAACACATAAAGTGTAATCCAATGAAAAAAGGTATAACTTATAAATTAAATATATTTCCTTAACTTATCTATTTTATCCATGATCTACTTCCCAAAATATATTCTTAGTGGATATTTTTTATTCCATTAATAATGGTTCATACTATGCTTCTGAATTTACTAAAGCATATCCCCTAGGAGAGTCTTAACCAAGAGTGCATCAAGGATCATTTTCATGCACTAGTTTCTGTTCGATTCTAGGTCAATGCGGTGTTTTTGGGTTTTACCCCTAGATACATATCTTCGAGGGATGCCTCTGCGTGCTCATATCCAAATTGGGATGAATTTTCTTGAGAAACCACTTACTCAATACTCAAAAAAATTTAGGTATGTTTTTATTGTACTTAGTCTTATCCCAAAGGATTTCACTAAGGTTTTATAATCTTATCCCAAAAATAATTAACATATCCTCTGATAACTACTATAATAATAATCCTCTTTATTAGACACATAAACATGATCTATTACATGAAACTTCACTTAAGAAAAATACGAGGATCGATAGGTCTATTCTCTTTGGAAATTAGGAACATTACATAACAACTTAGAACATAAAACTCAACATCTTTATTTAAAACATATTTTACATGACCACAACATTCCTTCGTACTTAGCATTGCATGGGATAACCGAAGGGAATACGTAAGAAAATTGTGAGATATAAAGCCTAATAAGGGAGTACAAAATTAATAACATGAATAATATAGTACATGTTGGAAAACAGGCATACCAATGGTGCACAAGATAAAAATGAAAATAAAGGCATGATATGGCATGATTATCATAACAGAGAAATGTGGCAACAACATTTAACATGATACTCGCATGAGTCGAGGCTCATTGTAGATGGAGCATGAGTGAAACCAAATTTCACTTGAATTATCATGATTAAAGTCTCATTTCACTTGACGTATCATGATACTAATCTTTACCAAATGCATTGGAGCGCTATTAGGGCACACCCTTCTTAATCATTTCATTTCATGCATAAGTGTGTCACATGGATCATAAAATATGGATTAATTAAACATCATAATTTATCCCATGAATAAGAGATTTAGAAAACATAAATTTAAGTCCTAAATCAAAAAGTACATGTTCATAAGTTTTAATACCCTTTATAGTGAAATGGGTATCGTAATCACTTACACGATAATTTTATCATGGAAATTTTTGTGTAACTTCGGTAACATAATGATGTCAAATAGAAATAATAAAATGGGTTAATGAGAGAGAAAAGGGACTATAATCATTTATAAATAAAATGAAAAGTAATGTGTTCATGTAACATAATATCCCAACATTTGTAATGAAATTTAGATGCATAATATAAAATAATTGCTTGAATGTAAATGAGAAGAGAGAAATTCCTTACAGAATTTCAACACGGTAACGGCTATACATGGGATGAATTAATGAGATAGAAATAGGTCTATAATCATTCAAAAATAATAATGGATTTATGGTGGAGGTGTGAAATCATACCCCAACATTTGTAATTGAGAATAAAATGGTATAATAACATAAAGAAATTTGGACAAAAAAGGAGAAAGGAAGAAATCTCTTAATTGGAACTGTGATACAAAGGATTTGGAGAGGCTTGTGAGAGGATTTTTGGGATCTTGGGGAACCTTGGGAGGATAATAGAGAGATACAGTCCTAATAGGGATGTGATCCAAGGATTTTGAGTGAATAGGAATGGGAGATTGAGTTGGTTTGTATAGGAAATGGGAGGGAAATCATTGTTATTTATGTTTTGGACACCACACATTAAAATAATCAAAACCACAAACCAACCTATGATTTTTGAAAAATGGGAGTGTAAAACAGTATTTTATAATTCCAATGGTCTAAATTATTATCATATTAGGCTTTTATATGTGGAGGTGAGTCACACTCTCAAGGAAATCATCTTAAACGTTAACATGTTTTATAAGTCTTGAAGGATCAACTAAGGCACCATAAAATTAATCAAAAAAATATAAAATCTAATTATTTTAAAGGTGAAACATATATTTTCCGAAAAAAATAATTATAGTATTTTATTACATCTCTAATGGTTCACTATGATGTAATATAATGCATTATATATTTAAACGGTATTTAATTTTTACACAAAAATTTGACTGTCTCAAAAAATTATGAAAAATTCACCGTTAGATAATTTCAACGTCCTTATTCCAAAAATAATATTAATTTTATCTAAATAATTTTATAAAGATGTGAATTTTTACTTTTAAAATATAAAATGATATTTATCGAAAATCCATGTGTTTTGACAAAAACAATTTTTAATCATTAATAAAAATTAAAATTATATTCATAAAAGTTATACGATCATTTATATTTAATAAAAATTAATTTATTAATAATATTTTTCTAAAATAATATTAAACTAAAAAATCCATTAATTCATCAAAATATATTTCTTAATTGAATGTTAACTTAAAATACTATTTGTGTTTTGAAAACTTTTTTAAAAAGAAATAATAATAAAATGAATGTATGTTCTCTATACAAAAATATTGAACATAACAATAGTTCTAGGGTCTTGTTACATAACCCCTTAAAAACCCTCATAAGTCCTTAGGGTAAGGTTTGTGATGGTGACAGACTCTTGGGGTGGCTCGGATAACAACACAAAAGTGGTAATCTATATTAACTTCCACTTCTCCCATTAGAAATTATGTTCAAGCTTAACGTGTTGAATCTCGACTTGGTTTTGGTCAAGAGAGAAGTCTAGTGAATCCACCACCAATCCGAGCACTGAAAAATGGGCTTCGTATGGAGCAATTCTACTAGATGAGGCCATCACTTCCTTTTTCTGAGTAAATTGGATTTGTTAAAGCCCTGTATTTATACTAATTACGTTATCACTTTTCAAGAGGTATATTAGAAATGGTAAAAATTATTAACTTTATTTTGAAATACAAAAACAAAATACCAAGGAAGTGTATTTTTTATATAACTATTTTAGATAATAATAAATTTAATTAGAACAAGAGGAATTTCAATTAATAATAGTTTGGGTCGTTACAATAATGTCCCACATATTTTTTATACTCATGAATATAATCCCATATGCAAGTGATACTAATGTTTGGTGTCCCATATACATGTGATACTTGGGATTGGTGTCCCATATGAATGTGATAAAAAATAAATGGAGCCCCATAATTATGTGATACTAATTCATGGAATCCCATAAATTTTTAGTACTCGGGTAACGTGTCCCATATTCATGCGGTACTCATGAATGGTGTCCCATATAGTTTTTTACTTGGTAAAGGAATCCCATATACATGTGACACATAGGAATGGAATCCTTTATAGACTTGATACCTTGGAAATGAATCCAACATACAGGTGACACATAGGCATGGTGTCTTATATACTTTTGATACTCGATCATGGTAACCCATATGATTCATGACCCCTGTGCATGGTATATATTTTTACTCAACGTGACTCTCATGGAAATCATTTGATGCTTGACTTATTCCTCAGGTCTTATATTGTTCTATTATCTATATAAATGACTAATATTTATATAGAATATATATATATACATGAATATTTACTTTTATATATATATATGTAGAAAAATGTTCAAAGATGTCCTAGTGTAGGTTGAATCAGGTAGTGTCAGCCTGATGGCTTTTAGGAGACAAAACCAACATATATACAACCTATATTGCTACTTTATATTATTATATTGGCACACTGACATTTTATATGCACAAGATGGATCATAATATACGTTTTTTGTGGTTTCCTACTAAGTATATCTCAAACCTTGTTAAGGTTACAGATTAGTTGTCGATCAAATGTTATGGATGCTTGAAGGGACAGTGTGAAGCGGCCATATTTTGTTGTTTGATTCATAGTTATATGAGTTATTATGGGAGAAGAGAATCATTTTTATTATCACAATTCTATTAGAGGTAGTATTATGATTTTTTTAATTTTTTTAAATATTTTTGTATATTCCTACTACACTACTGCCATGAATTTTATTTTTTTATAGAAAACAAACAAGAAATAATTTTTTATTGTGATATTGATTTTAATTATACCTACTTATTTTTATTTGGATGATTTATTTTCATCTTTTTTTATATATTATGTATATTCTATTATTGATATATTTATAATAACTCTCTTAAATATGATCATTAGGGTATAGTCTCCCCACTATATAGTCACATACCCTCACTACTAATCTGTAGCCTCGGGAAAATGAGAAGGCATTCATCAGGCCAAGTTACCAACCATGTTCTATTAATTATGATTAAACCATTTATAGTACATTACATTTTTATTTTTTTCCACTTCCGAAAATAGTAATTTTCATTATAAACTCTTGAACTAATTCTTTTTCATATTTACTTATTCTTATATTATGATTTTGAAAATTTTATGTTCATTAAATTTTTTTATATTGTTTGTCAAATAATATTTTTATCATTTAATTCGGACAATATGAATAGATTATATACTTTTGGAAGATTTATTTGCGTTCTTAAAATTTTTATCTTTTTTTCTAACAAATATATATTTAACAGTCACTTCATGAGTTCTATTTTCACCAATAATTTCATCTTATATTAGTCTTATCCAAGAATTTACTGTATCTTTAATTAGTGAATTATTCTACACTGACATTCTAAATGATATTTTTTCATCAACATATCTTGATTTTTGATAAAATTTTATTTATAATTTATATATCTTCTTTCAACTTATATAATAAGTACCCCCTTTTGAATTTTGGTAAATTCTTTATCTTCCTTTCTTTAGAAACCCATGGTTTCCCAGACGTCGATGATATCTTCTTAATGGATCCCATTGGTGCTTTTTCTTCCACATTACTAACGTCATATTAATTTATCTTATGAACATTTATATAAACATTCCCTACTCTAGAAAACTTATTGAATTATTGTAGAATATAACCTTTAAACCTTCCATATCCTATTATTAAATTTCTAGATACTAGCGGAATCATATTATAGAACTTCTAATCCAAATCAAATCTAGTATCAGAAAAAATATATTCTTCATCAACATAAACATTATTTTTAATTACATTGTGGAATTAATATAGATTTAAAAGGAGGAAAGTAGAGGATAGTGAGGAGTAATAGTCAAAGGCATAATAGTTAAAATATAAACCTGAGAAAAAAATTAAAATGGTTGGATGAGGTTGAGTATTGGAAGGATCATAGGGGACCTGATCAGGCATTGTAACCATGCCTGATTTTGGAGAATGATTCTCAGTCTATTTGGGTATGAATTTTAATTCAACATAATAAACCCAAAAATGTGGTCATTCAAAGGTTTATGATGATGAAGATTCATCTATAACATTTTCAGTTTCTAGTGTGGAGGAAAAATGTGTTAGAGGACAACATATCCAATGGGTGAAAATGGTATGGAAGGGTAATCGAGATGCACAGGGGGGTGAGTTTTGATTTAGGGGAAGAAAAAAATATCCTGAAAGTATTATTAACTACTACCAAAGATGATGGAAACAAGGTCATCTAGTAGAACTGAGGTGATAGATGATGGGAGAGTGTCCCAGGATCAGGATAGCAGAAAGGGTTCATCCCTGAAAAACAGAAAGGAAAAGGCCAATAGTAGGGAATTTAAGAAAATGGGAATGGTAGTAAGATTTAAAAGGAGAAAGATTCTATATAATAATGAAAATAAATTGGGATAGGAATGAACCTAAAGCATATTGTTCATTATAATGAAGAAATGTAGTTAGAGTCACTCCAACTGATTGATGCAATAGATGAGGTGGATAAAGTCTTGGAAATAGAATTACGAGTCAGTTCCAACGATAACTAAAGGTATTGGATCAAATAAATATATAGAAGTTTGGAATGTGTCTTTAACGAATTGATGTTTAATCATAGGCATATTTAGAATCATGAAACAAGACCGCCAACTATTTTGAAGACCCAGCCATAAATGACATAGATAGGAAGGTACATAGAATTCATCGGGGTTTATAAAAGGGTATTTTTTTTAATAATTTAAGCATTATTTTGAATGATAATGTTATTTATTATCGTGTTTAATAGCTACATGTGGTTAAATGGTATAGTTTTACACATTATCCTCCAAAATTATTTTCTATTGAAAATTTAAATTTCCGCCATTCAAAGTCTAATTTATATTATAAGAACCATAAAGTAAATTTTTTATTCTCAGAATCATCATCTTCCCATTATAGCCTCTAAATTTCTAATAATTTTCTTCACCCATGTGAGAAAAATATCAATTTTATAATCATGTGACATCAAAACTTCTTCATAATTAATTTTGGAAAACATTAGTTTATCTCACTTCACATTTATCATTCCTTATCAAATATTATGATATTTATTCTAGTTTTTTTGGAAATCTATAATACTTTGAATTTTAAATCCTCACATTCTTTGAGTGATTATAGAATAATGTTATTTTAATGACCATCATTCTCTAAATATATTTTATATCTTTTTTTCATCATAATAACATTAGTCCAGGAAACTAACCCATCATTTTTTACTACCAGTAAATCATAATCGATTGATAACAGTTATTAAATCATCATATAATTCCATTTGTGATTATTATTTCCCTAAAATGTATGATTCCACTTATTTTTCAAATAATTATTATTTTCTATGACATATACCGAAAATTCTGTGAAACCACATTGAAGTAAGAGAAACTCATTCCAAAAATTCAAAAATCAAATCACCAATGAGAAAAATTGTCACTCTGATATCACTTGGAAATGACCTCATGGATTAGTGATGAGTCACTAGGGGTGGATAAGTGATCCAATTTCTTTTAATTTTTCCATAATAAAACAATCCTCATCACATAATAAACTAAATCTTGATCATTTTAAAGCACACACAAAAAATGAATAATAAATTTACAAGTTTCACCTGTAAAAAAGGGAATTCTAGTCTATGGAATGATTAATATTTCACTAAGATCAAACTATACATTAGTTTTCTTATTTGGATATAACGATATGGGTTTATATATGTACTCATATTTCAAAAAGACTCCTTATAATGATACTTCTTACCACACTATTATAATGATTCATAAAATGATATCAATAAAAAGGTTTCCACTGAAAAGGGAAAGGAAAATCAAAATGTGAGAAATCCAGCGTTGTTTTATATCACTTCTCACAGCATTTCACAAAAGAGGAAGTACAAGAGTGGATTGCTCATACGAGAAAGAAATAAGAATTGTTGAAACATGAGAGACAAAATGGGACTATTAATGAGGAACAATTTCAAGATGCTATGAAATTCATTTACTTTGAGAAATTGAAGTTGAAATCACAATTTTCTTGATGTTGCTATTGTAGAACTTCTCCGATGTCATTGTTTCTGTTCTTGGGGATTCTGGGTTTCTGTTTGAAGTTTATTGCTTTTCATGGGTGTTCATAAAAATGTGTTTCAATATCTTGAGAGTTTGCTATCTGGATCAGTAAATTTTGGAATTTGTGGCCTTTTTTGGGAGGACTATCTTTTTTTCTGAGCTGATACTGCATTACTGTGCTGGCACTTCTGATTTTCAGACTGCTAATGAATTTTTGTGCTCTATTATATTTCGCTGGAGCTATTTGTATCCAGGCAGAACCATTCTTATTTTTCTGATTTCATATATTTCTAGGTGAGGAGTTTCAAAGAAA
Organism: Viscum album; assembly: GCA_963277665.1. Taxonomy (NCBI): domain Eukaryota; kingdom Viridiplantae; phylum Streptophyta; class Magnoliopsida; order Santalales; family Viscaceae; genus Viscum; species Viscum album. The sequence goes on from OY728140.1 coordinate 353,476,463, forward strand.
ATCAGTTGCATGCTTTATGAAAGATGGACTGGGATGTCTGGATGCTCGGTTTGAAGAAGGCTCTTAAAAAGGACTTCAGACCAGCTGCTTCCTTAGAAACAGAATCATCTGCATATTCTGCTGGCACTCTTCTCTTGAAGATGGTCCTCTTGAAGGATCTGTCCTGAATCTCTCTCTGGCTGTTTGCTATGTTTTTATTCCAGCATGATGTTTTGATTTTATTTTTAAGTTTGCACTGTGATTCTCCATGATCTGATATACAGAATCTTGACTCTTCTTATGACCTGTTAAGATCCCTTTTGGAGGATTTGGTTGGATGCATCCCTTGTCTTTGAGACTCCAGCTACAGTTCTCTTATCTTGAAGTTCTGTGCTCTCAGATTCAGATGCAGTCCTTCTTGAAGGATGACTTCTCTCCCCTCTAAGGTTCAATGTATTATAAATTTTTTTCTTTGTTTTCTGTTGGTGTAATCCCATTACACCTCGAGAATTCTCTGTAACTTTTTGATTTAATAAATTCCCTTTGGCATATATTGGGAAACCAATTCATGTCACTTTCTTAAAAAAAGCAATCCATCTAATCAGAGTCTTCAACTTTTTATGAAATGATACTCTTCCTATTCTTCTTCCACATGTTGACTATATGATATAATTACTTCAATTAGTGCCCATTTTCATAATAAATTCTTCTACAACGTTCATTATTTTTATTTCAGTGTTCTTCCAATACATAACATGAACCCCTCTCTTTTTTATCATCACATACCATCCCTATTAAAACATTTTAAAATAAAAACCACAAACAATATGAACTAGTATGAATTTTTTAAAATTTGAATTGAAGATTCCATCTTTCATTAACCAACTCAACTACTAGCACTACATATTGAGCCTCTATATCATGTATGATAGATTTGACATAGTTTATTCTTAAAATATCACATCATTGATTGAGTCTGTGAGTTAATAAGATATATAAGAAGGAATTTTATCAAAACATCACATTATAGAATCAAACTCACTGACAGGACTTCTATAATAACCTAGTGTAGAGTATCAGGCTGTTTTATCTCCAGAATACCAATCACAATGGTCATGGTAACCTAGGTGTATCAATTTTTCCTTAAATAATTTTCTGTTGATGATTTTTTATAATACCAAGGGTGTGGTCCTTCTTCATTGTCCACTTTGAGATACTGCACCAACGGTAAACAAAAAAACCCTTTAGACACCCCCACGAGCATAGTGGACAATCATTTTTCATATAGGTATACTCAATGAACTCTATAGAGACCACCAAAAATTTGTTGGCCTTGGAATTTTTAAACATTAACACCACCAATGAACTAAAACATCAAAATTCCATCTTATATATGGGTAACCATGGATAGATTTATCAAACATTCCCATTACCATTGGTGTGGCCGCACCTGGCCCATAATCCATATTCACCTTGCCCACAACTACATGGCTAATGATACCTATATTGGGAATATTCATATCAATATTACCCCCACCATGGGAATGGTCTTCCATTGCTTGGAACTTATTTCTCCTAATATCCTTCATCACACCAGAAACCTTCAATCAGCCATATATATTTCATCCAACTTCATTAATTTATGAATTATGACAACTTTATCATGAATATTATAACCTTGAGGATCATTTAACATGGTAAAACACAAATTAAAATACAATATTATTTATGAATTGAAACCAAAATCCAAAACACTCAATCATATCATATTCACCATGTTTTCAACCCATATTATCAAAACATCCATCCAGTCACATCATGAAATCAAATAAAATAAATACTTGTGACTTATGATATTATATATTTTATAAAATATAACATATTTTATTTTATTTTTATAGTATTTAAATTATTAATGGAACTATATAATTTATAAAATATTTATAAATTGTAGATAAATATTTTTTAGGATATTTATTTAATTTATAAATGGTTTTTTGATTCCTTAATAATAATTTTTTAATAAATAATTATTCATTTTTTATGATGCATATAATAAATTAATATCCACGATATATCTTATTTATTTCCAATACCTTAAATTTAATTTCAAAATATTAAAATTGAATAAAAAGGGATTATATAGAATAAATAGGTAATTAATAATGTGTTGATAAATTTAAAAATAATGAATAATTAAAGAATATTTAATTATACTATTAATTTCTCAAGTTTATAAATTTGAAAGATAGAAATCAAAAGGTCTTATTTGAGAAATTTATATGATCTATATCAAAGGTGTTTCTTATGAATTCATTAGATCATGAATAAAATAACATTAAATTTAACACCCCTATGATTTACAATATATTTACTTTTAAGTAAATTCGTACTCATTAATAATTTTTCATACATACAACCTCAAGCCCGTATTGTAGTTAGTAAGAATTATATTTTAAAAAAACTATAATAAAATAAATTTTTTAATATTTAATAGTCCAAGATTACAATTCCCTAATATTAACATTAATTTTGAAATTTGTCAGTCAAAATAATCCATTAATAAAATTTTAAAACTCTCATTCATTAATTAGATTTAATAAATAATAAAAATATGTAGTATTGAAAATTTTCAACATTAATTTTTAATAATGTATAATACTATTTGTTATTAATAACTAATTAACTATTAGTTTAATATAAATTTGTGTTAATATATTTTCAGGTAAAAAGTAAATGTTTTTTAAGAAAAATGATTATTTTCTAGGAAAATGTTTTCGTTTTAAAATGCATAATTTCTATCCATATAAATTAATTAAAATAATTTTTAATGTTGAATGATTTATATTAAATTTATATATAATATATCAAACTATATTAATTTAAATCCATCTAATTATTATTACAATTTTTATTGTTATTATATTATTATCAAGTGATTGAAAAAATCATTTCACAAAAAATCCTTTCCCTTCATGAATTATGGGATTAATTTAAATTAAATTTTTGAAAACTATGAATTAAATATAATATAATGTTATCCTTTTTTGGAATAATTATAATTAATATTATTTAACAGTTTCAAATTAATTATTTTCATAATTATAATAAAAATGTTTATAAATAAATTACATATTTCAATGTTAAAACAAGGTTTTTCCCGTCACGGTCACATGTGTTATGATTTATTTTCACCGGAAATTGATTCATTATTTGAGAAATTCGATTTAAAATTTTGAATATTTTGGTCCAACTTATATAATCAATATAATTTTTATTTTTTCTTAAATGATTAATGATGTAGGATAAAAACTAGTTATAACGGTGAAAACTAAAATCATAAAAGTAAGTAACTATAGAATATAAGTGAAGAAAAGGTTTAAAAAATTACTCATTTTATGATGTTTGGTTTTTAATAAAAAATAAATTACCTCCGGTAAATTATTTATCATCTTTGGAAGCATTTGGGGTGAGAGAGACTTCCCATTATTGAATTTTTTGGGTATTTAAAAAAATCCCAGTACTCCTCAATTATAAAAAGGCACTGAATCCCTTCTCTTATTCAAACCTCCCAAGATAATTGGACTCACCAAAAGCTTTAAATATATCTTCTCAAAGAAATTAGATATATTTTTGAGCTGATTATATTCCCAAAAGTGAAACCCTTGGGTCTATAAGAGTATATCCAAAAGTGGATCATATAAGAAAGGTTAATCATCATAACAAATATCTTTATTCTGCATTCATATTTTAGAAAATTGAATTATTTGTGAAAAACTTTAATATAGTAACACCAAAATATTCTATATGTTTTTATGTTTTTTATTTTAATTTAATTTCCAATATCTATATCCTCCCCCATTAAATGGAAAGTGAAATTGTTTATAGTGTGTATGGAGAACTACCACCTCACGAACTAGTGTTACTTGATTTCATCAGCACATCTCATTTTTGGAAATAATAATAGGTTTAATTAATATTTGTAATATTATTGTTATATTTATAATTATTTATTTATAACATCACATAATTCTTCATACTTTCCATTCTATTTAGAATACACTAACGTTGATCTTGTGTGTGGAGGACAACATCTTTTCCAAGCGATGCAATTTTTTCATTTTAGATTTACATGGTGGGTTATAATAATAAATTTAATGAATATATGTGACATATATGACATGATTTTGATTCTATAAAATTATTATAAAACACAATTACTTTCCCTTTTACCCATTAATGTAATGATATCGTTTCTCATTCATATGTATGGCCTACCATCTCCAAGAAGTGATGAAAATCATTTGAGATGATCAACATTAAATAATTTTTATAAAAATGACGAAAATTATTAAATATGTTACATATAACTTTATTATAATTATATAGATGAAGGATTAATATCCTATGTACAATAATAATAAATCATGTCGTGGAGAATAGGGAAATTAAAACATGAAAGAGTGAAAATAATGATATATTTTTAAGAAAGAGGTGGTAAAAAGATATAATTGGATAATATATGAAACTGTAAATATAAATATGGTTTTGGTGTAAGTTAATGGAAATATTGAAACAATTATATAGTATTTTAAACCATATTCAACTAATGGGAAGTGTGAGGTGAGGGATTTTATCTCATTTACCTTTCCATTTTTAATTATTTTAAATTAGAACTTATTTATTTTTATGTGTTTCTTATAATACTCCATTAAGGTGTTTAAAATTAATATATACATATTCAGGATAATTTGTGAATAAATTTTATTTTTTCTTTAAATATGAGTGTTTAAAATAAATTCTATTCTTATTTGTTGAATGATCAATTATATTTCCTCGTATGTTCCAAATAATAAGATTTTGAAAAAAAAATATAATTATAATGAATTGAAAGTCATTTATCACATATTTTTTTTAGAAATTTACTTTCTATTGAAACATTTACTTTGTTTTGATCATTGGAAATTAAATTTCCATTAAAAAATCATTCTTTATCATTGATATTCTTATTTTTAAGCTGTATATCATTTTTACGTACAATGTTTACATTGAAATTTATTATATTAACTAGGGAACTTTTGATAAATTTGTATATATTACTTAATAAGTATATTATTTAATGGTTAATATGTTCTATAATTAAATCAAGCATTAAATATATGAATAATTATTTGGAAATGTAGTGATAGGAGGGATGAGAAATTGTATATCTCCTTGACACATCTAAATGTCTCTTGAGAAAAATCAATGTTCCCAATTAAATGGGGGTTTCTATGTACTTTTAAACTATTTTTATAAAGGTTTTAATATCTAATATATCATGATGGAATTGATACTAATGTATAATAATTAATTATTTCATTTATTTAGAAATTAGTTATTATTATTATCAATATATTTTAACATTAATTTTTTTGAAATTCATTTCGTTATCTGTTTATTGATGAAGTGACATGTGTATTTAGTTTTTTGTGTTTTTATATTAATTATAACATAAAAATAATTATAGACACATTATTGATTAAATGACATGTGTATTTAGTTTTTTTTAACTTTCTATATTGATTATACTAGAGAGATTAATGATTTCTTCTACTATACATGAACCATACCGAGAATATGAGCTCACACTTTTTTATAATTCATTTCCTCTGTACTTGAAGAAGAATTCATGGAATTATTTCAAGGATATGAATTTTTTTTCAATTAATATGATTTTCATTTTACTTCTCTTATAAAAATGGGTATATTTTATGAATCTAGTACTAGAAAACTATTAAAATAATCAATCCCTTTGGATTTTTACATTTATTATATATGAAAAAGTAATAAAATAGATACCAACTCTAGTATAATAGGGGTTGGGATGTTAAATTTGGAATCAGCCCATGTTTAGTTGAAATGATTGAAACTATATTAATGAAAATGAATAATTGGGACTATAAAAATATGTTAGACATTTATTATATGTATAGATGGTCACCCCAATGTTTTAGAAAGGAAGATATTATGTGGTTTCTATAGAAATATATATATTTCTAGATACTATATATGGATGTGGTTCCAGAATAGATGTACATATGGGTAACAATTCATAAAAAGGAATGTTGGTATTGACTAGATAATTATATGGTTTTGAAAATTTGACTTACAAGACACATTAATAGACACTAGTGGGGGATACTCATAGGATAATTCACTTTTTATTTAGAAAAAAATCACATTAGTTCTCAAAATAAGGATATTCCCAATGAAACAATGTTTATGATTCTATGATAAAAAATTCATAAAAAATTAATTTATTTCATGTTATAGACAATATGTGGAATTATACAATATGATTTAAAATCCATAATTTTATGAGCTAATCTAGTATATGACATTTTTTAGAAATAGCTTTTGAAATAAATAAGGGTATCAACACTAATGGGAATTGTATATATTTAATCATTGAGAAATACAATAAAATTGGTGTTATAACTGATTAGATATTCTTTTTACTTTTTCATCTTAATTAGGTTATGATAGATCAATTTTCTTGAAAGGAGTAACATATTGTTCACTAGTATTATTCTGATAGGTTGGATCACTTCATGCATTACAAACCCCCCTCATTTAGTAGTAATATTAATCATGTGGTAACCCATAAATTTTTTAAGTCCCTTGATAAGATATATTTTTTTGTATTGGGATTAAATGAAGAGTAAAAGGTAATAACTGAAGTATAATTTCTCAAATGTGATGTTGTTAAATGGTGGTAATTGATACAGAATACCTGGGAAGAAGAGGAAACTGAACACATTGAATAAAACAATTTTAATGATACATTTTCTCAATTAATATTTCCCTTTATAGAAATTGACTATTATTATGAAAAATATCCTTATATTAAAATAGATTTGAAGAAGAAAGTGTTGATATTTATGAGGCATCGTTTACAAGTCAACTCATTTATTTTATGGATTTCATACAAAACATAGAGTGCAAGACTAACCATTTCATTAAGGGGGTTTTTCTAAGTGTCCTAAGGGAAGTAGTATCTTAAATATTTTTTTCATATAATAAATTACATTTATGTTTCATACAAATGAAAACGAAATTTTTTATATCATTATAATTATAGTGAAATAAATAAAATAATAGGTTGAATGAGAACAAAGAAAAAGGGAATGTGTTTAGAGAACAAATCAATTTCTATATTGTGATAACAAAGGAAGGAATCATCCTATGAAATGCATGAATGGCATGTGAGTTTGTTATTAGTGTTAACATAAGGTTCATCGGGATAAATAATAAAAAGGGAAGAAAAAATATTTATATTCATTGATTCAACTTCAATGAACATTTGAATTATTCAAGACAATATCCCCCATCAAGGGAATTTACTGTAGAGGAGGCCAAAGGAACAAGGCTAATCATATGTGATCACTACAGTTGTGGTTGAAGTTCCCAAATTTCACATGAAGGTACATTAGTCATATATTCAAAATTATTTTATTGATTTATTTGAATCAAGATCTTAAAACTCTTATATCATCATAGTTTTCCATGAAAATTAGATATTTCACTTTCACATTATAAACGAATATGTCACTTAAAAAAAATCATATTGGAATTTTCATTGAAAAAATGATAAGTCATACATTTCACATTATGAAGCATAAACCTGATCTATTTTCTAAAATTATTATCATACCTATGGATGGAATTAATATAATCCATCTTATAGACCAGATGTCAAAATAAGATAAAAAAAATTTATTACAAGTAATAGGAAGTATTGATTTATTACGAAGATGTGAGATTCTTTATCTTTTTATTGGAAACTTCATCATACATTTAATTTATAAATCCAACACTAGTAGTTCTTCAGAATGATATTCTTGGTGAATCAGATGAAAACAATATGTGGATGGGGAATTTAATACATAAATTGTGTATTTACCTATTGAATAAAATACATTGATGTCTTTCCTAAAGAATTAAATGAAAATACACCAGCTAATGAGGTTGTGTTTTCAAATAATTAAATCCCCAATGAAAGGATAATATCAGAGACACCATATGAAATGACCAATTTAGAATCATTGGAGTTGAACAAACAACAATAGTCATTTTTTGATAAGTGGTTTATTCTCTCGAGTTTTTCACCCTAGAAAGACCATGTTCTCTTCATTAAGAAGAAACATTTATCCATGAGGAAGTGAATTTATTATGGGGAAATCAATTCTATTCTAATAATTAAAAAGTCTGCACAACCTTAAATGATAACCTATTTGATAAACTTCAGTGGGATGTAAAATTTTCTAATATTTACCTTTATTCTAGGTACCTCAAATTGAGTTTAATGAATGAATATATTTTGAAGGTAATATTCTTAATATGGTATGGTCATTTTGGGAGTATTGTATTTCTATTTAGATTGACTATGGAACCCTCTATTTATATGGACCATAAGAGAAGAGTAATCATGTAATATCTTGATGAGATTTGTTTTGTAATTACTGATGATAAATTGGTGTATTCTGAAAGCTATGATGACTAGGACATTCTATTATAGATCATTCTTGAGACTCTTAAATGAAAATTCATTGGTGGGAAATTTATTATGACTGATTTATGGATTAAATAAGTTTATTTTCAGGCCTATATTCTCCCCAAGGATGGAATCTAAGTTAAACCTATAATGATAAGGTTAGTCATATAATATCCTACACCCACAAATATAATTGAGGTATGTAGTTTCATTGGATTGGAAGGTTACTATCAGTAATTTATCCATAATTTTTCCCAATTGGTTAACTCATTAACAATTAATACTAGTAAAGGGGATAATATTTTATAGAAAATGGAATGTGAATAATGTTTTGAATAATGCAAGATTATATTGATTAATTCAACAATTTTGAATCTATCATCAGAGAATGTTGATTTTTTATATGTGTTGATGCATTAAAGATAGGACTTGATTTTTTCCTAATGAAAAGAGAAAATTTTACTTCATATAAATCATGGTTTTTAAGGAGTCATAAATAGAACTATCCAATCCATGATATTGAGTTTTAATCTATTATATTATCTTTTAAGATAAGAATAAATTATTTTTATTGTGAAATATGTGAAACTCACACATACCATAATATCCTGAAATACATTTTTGTCATAGAAATAATTCAACAAGAGGAAAATTACATGGCTTGATCTACTCAAGCATTATAATTAATCAATATGATACCATATGAGGAAGAAAAGTATTGTATCTAGTGCATCGGTAGGAATGACCGTGGAGTTCTGAAATAAATTAGGATTAATAGAGAACATTTTTTGATTGATCTAGTTAAGATGGATATGGTAATTATTAGTGCTAAAGATATATCACCTATTTTTTATTTGTTTGTTAATATATCTTTAATAGAGAAGTTAAAATGTTCTCAATATGATAATAATGTTTTTTAGTGTAAAATTAAATCTATGAATGATGGGAAGTTTGTGGTATTAATTTGTGATGATGGGGTTATGAAATTTTGAAAAATATTATGTGATCCACCTATACATGAGATAATGAGAGAATTTTTCATGATTCTTATATTTGGTGTTTCCATATACACCATGGTTGAACCATGATGTATAAGGGTTCAAGGGAATATTTTATTGGGATATAACTATGTGGGAAATTGTTAATTATGTATTAAGATTCATTGTTTTTTAACATGTTAATGTTGACATACTGAATCCTAGTGGATTCGGGAAACCTAATCCTATTCTTATATGGAAATTAGATGATATTACTATGGAAAGTTTCACTAGATTATTGATGACTCCTAGAAATAATGATTCAATTATGGTTATTGTTGAGAAAATAACAAAATATACAAATTTACTTTTTATAAGATAATATTTACCTCTCTAGTGCCTCCCTAAGCTCTATATTAATAAAGTTGTAAGGTTTCATTAAACCCCAATATTAATTATGCCAGATCATTATCCACATGTTACATTAATATTCTGGAAGTGTCATCAGACAACTGTTGATAATGGGCATCATTTAACAACTAACTACCATCGTCAATACTATGGACACTTCTAGTGTACTATTCAAACATTGGACGACATCTTGAGTACATTCTCATGTAAATTTTACTCTATGTGGCATCATTATTTACCTTTTTATAGTTTTCCTATAAAAATAGTTTCCAATAAAGTATTTACATTGAACCATATAAATCATTATATGGAAATATATGTTGTGCTTAAAGTTTTTGACATGATGTTGGTGAAATGAGACATGATGGTCCATAAATTCTTGAATAGAAAAAAAAAATTAATGACTATTTAGGCACATTTTTAAGCATCTCAGTGTTGGAAAAAGTTTTATGTTTACAATATATGGAATAATTTGGAATTCCATATTCGAGATCATATATTATTGATAGTATACCCATGGAAGGGTGTCACAGGGATCAGTAAGAAGGGAAATCTATCCACCATGTATATTAGGCCCTTTAAATGTTTAGAAATTATTAGAGTTATGGTTTATTGTTTAAAAATTCCCAAAGGAAACTAAAATCTACATGATGTGTTCCATATATGATTATTAATGAAGTGAATTCTAGACCCAAAACTTGTGATCACCTATAAATATATTGAACATAAACATCATCTATCTTACAGTGAAGAGCCCTTCAAAATTCTTGTCACTAGAGTGCAGGTATGGATAAATCGGACGATTAAACTGGTAAATATACATTGAAAAAATCATCACATAGGTGATGAGATAAAGGAACTATAGGATTTTATAAATAATAACTAGCCACATGTTTTAGAAGGTAATATCTGTGAAATTTTGAGGATGAAAGGTTTGTAGGATGAAATAATGTATCACCTCTAGACATTATGATATATTTATCTTCAACTAAATTCATCCTCTTCATTAACCTGTGATACATGCATCACTGAGAATCACTTATAGTAAGAGAAAATTTTATTTGATAAACCTATAATAAAATAAAAATATTTTATTTTTAGGGAACAAAAATTACACTTTTCAAGGATGAATATATGTTTTGAAAATTCCTGGTCAACTTAATCTTAGAATTTGTTTTTGAATGTTTCCCCCAGAAAAATGATTTTATGAATAAAAAAATGTTAAATTTAATTTTATATAGTTATATTGATAATAATTTATTAAAATTATTTTAATTAAAAACTTATTAACTATAAATTTGATAAAAATTATGTTAATACCACTTTTACATAAAAAAAATATTTTTCAAAAAACTATTAATATTTTGGGAAAACGTTTCTGTTTATAAAAAGCATAATGTATATCCATTATAATTAATTAAAATATTATTTAATTATTAATGATTTATTTATAATTTATATATAATATATCTAAAAATATGAATTTATATCCATATAATGATTATTACCATCCATATAGGTAATATAATCTCAACTTATGCTTGAAAGATGCATTTCTTGAAAAACCAGTTTTTTAAATGAATTGTGGGTATATTGTAAATTAATTTTTTATAATTATTTTGAGTTTTGTTAAAAACATTAATTCAATATTTGGAATAAAAATAATTATTACTATGTATTATTTTCAACATATTTTTTTTAAATAATGAATAGAGAAGACATTAAAAACAATTACAATTATTATGGTTGAAATGATGATTTTCAAATAACATGTTCGTGTGTTAGAATTAATTTTACACATGTATAAAAAATTTATTTGAAAAAAATGATATAAAATTTAGAATTATTTTGTCTATGTTATCTTATAATGATCATGTTTTTTAAATAAATGGTTAATTACCTTGGTTTAAAACTAGTTACTATGGATCAAACAAAAATGGTAAAAGTATGTAAACATTGAAATTCAATAAAAAAAAAGTTTTATATATGTTTATTTTATTGTGATGTATGTTAAGATTGAACATAAACTCAAAAAATGCATTATTTATAAATTTTTGAGGCACTTTGGGTGATGGTGACTTCCCATTATTGAATAGTTTTTGGTATTTACAAAAATCCCATTGCTCATCAATTATACAAGGGTACTCACTCTGTTAACTTATTCACACATATAAAGACCTTTGGCTTGAAAATACCAAAATTTTTTTCCCAAAATACAAAGAAAAATTTAATAGATTCTTTTGGTCCCCAAATACAGACCATAATGTTTTTATAGGAGATCCCATGGAGGTTTTCTAAGAAAAGGTAATTATATTGACAATGCTCATTATTTTTCCTTATTATTTTATAACCTTCAATTATCTTTTAAAACTAACAGTATAATAATGACAATATATACCATATAATAGTATGTTATTATATTAATTACATACACTATATACATCCACACTTCCATCGAATGGGAAACAAAGTAATCGATCTTGTGCATGGTAAACTACTGCCTCACGAACTAATGTAACTTGTTTTTCGTCAACACATATAATTATATAATATAATGACTTATATAATTTGTATATCTAAATATAATAGTTTGGATATAATTCTTATTATAGAATTATAATATCAAATATATCTTCTTATATTCCATTCCATTTAAAATATGATAATGTCGCATGTGTGTACCGCAAAATACAGCCTCACAAAATAATGTGATTATTTCTTCACATATTCATTACATTAAAGCTAATATGGATAATTTTAATAAATATATGTGATATATATATATCATGATATTGATTCTAAAAAATTAAAATATTATCCAATTACATATCCTTTACCCATTAAGGGAACGATAACATCGCCCGTGAGTACATATGTCAAACCATCTCAATGAAGCGATATGATCTATTTTCCATCTCTAACAAGAAAGAATGACTATAAAAATGAATCTAATGATAAAATATGATATTATAAAAACACTATAATTCAGTATAACATGGATTTATATATTATGTACATGAACTACAACATTCAAATTAAAACATGGATGGAAAAACATGGAAATTTACAACTAAAAAATTAAAATAATAGAATACTATTACAAAACTTGTGGTAAAATGTTATAAGAGGATAATATATGAAATAATAAATAAAGATATGGTTCCTTTTTAAACTAATAACAATATTAAAACCATTATATAGTTTTTTAGTTCAAATTTTACCAATGGGATGTTTCACATAAGGGACTTTCTGTCAATTTCCATTCAGTCAGGGCTTATTTGAAATTATGAACCTATTTATATTTATGTGATGTATATACTACCTCATTTAGTACATAACATGAATTTATAAATATTCGTGGTTTTTTTATTATTCAATTAATTTTATCATTTAAATTGGAGTATTTAAAATAAAATCCAATCTTATTTCTCTTTTGATCAGTTATATATTCTTTTATGTTCCAAAATCATGATTTTACCACAAAAACTATAATTCCGATTAATTGAATGTTATATAAAATTTATTTTGTGGTAATTTAATTTTTTTAATTAATATTTCATTGATAATTGGAAATTTAATTTCCATTATATATCCATCATTTATTATGGATATTCTATTTGATAAAACCCATACCGTTTATACATATATTGTTTACTTTGATATTTTTTTCATTGATGGGGGAAAAGTTGATTATTTTTTTACTTTATAATAATATTTATATTTTATTATGATTCTTATTGTTCATGGACTTAATATATCATTCTATATATGAGTAGTTATTTAGACATTTATTATTAGGAGGGGCTTGGAATTATATATCCCCTTGATGCATCAACATGTGTTATTTGAAAAATAAGTTAGCCAACATAAGAAGGGAATTACACATATTTTTAAACCTTATTATAAAATATCTTGAATATATAGGTATAACGATGTATAAAATCATGATTCTAGTAATTAAGCATTTCTTTTATTGGGAATTCATTCATTAATATTATCCCTCATATTTTTTCAATGATATTATCTGAAGATGAATTTTTTTCTCAGTTTATTGATTAATTATCTTGAGATTTTAGTGATTTACCTTTCCATATTGATTATTCCTTGTCCAAATATGATAGTAATGTTATTGATTAAATGTAATTTGTATTTAGTTATTTTTATTTCTATATTGATTATTTTTTATTGACTTATGATAGATTCTGTTGTACCCAACCCATAGTAAGCATTTAAGATTACCATTATTTTGTATCCATTCCCTAGGATATAAAGAATAATTATATGAATGAGATAATGGATGAAATTAATTTTACAATACTCTTATATATATTTTATTTCATTATTTAAAATTGGTACCATTATGTATTTGATTCTCTGAAACTGCTAAACTGATCAGTACCTTAGGATTCAAAACCTTGTATCCTTGGTAATGTAGTCTTGTAGATGCCAAATTAAGGTATTTAGAGTATTGGTTTTTATATTAAATATATTATATTTTGAATATATTAATTTTTCAAATAATATATTTTGAATTTAAAATGTATATATTTCTTTTAATATCATATATTTATCTAAATTTCATATGAAAGTGTAATATAATGTTATCATTTTGGAAATTAATATAATGTATTCATATTTATTTATATATATAATATGTATTATTCATGGAAATTTAATAAATTATTAACAATTACGTGATATATGTATTTTTGAAAAATATATAAATCATGTAAAAATTTACCATTTGATCATTTATTTAATGTCATTTACAACTTTTATAGATAAATAGAATTATTATATGTTTAATGGATGTTTTATTTTGGTAAAAGTATTTATTGTGACCCAAAATTTTCCTAAATAGATATTTCATCTTAATAGATAAATATTCTATATGTTTTACAACTAAACACAAGATGTCTGTAACGATATATTATCTTTGGAGACTAGATAAAATATATTATAATATCTATAATGATATTCAAAATCTCTTACAAATATCTTCCTACATAGTACTCATCTTAGAAAAACATTTCATAAAACCATTCATCAAATATATGGTAATTTAAACATAAGATAGGGAGATCATAAATGATCATTAAAGGTAAAAAAGGGAGATATCAACAATGAAAAAAATCATAACATGAGCATATTCTTATAACAAAATTACCTTAGTATTTTAAAACAATTCCATGAATATCATAGTTTAAAACCATTAGTCATCAAATAAATACCTGTTTTTAATAAAACATTGATCATAATGGAGTCAAATATAATGGTATAATATATCATAACATAGTTATATGAATGTGGAAAAAACATGGTCTTATAATATTGTGAACATGTGTAAACTGAAATAGTATCACTC
This sequence comes from Viscum album, assembly GCA_963277665.1. NCBI lineage: Eukaryota > Viridiplantae > Streptophyta > Magnoliopsida > Santalales > Viscaceae > Viscum > Viscum album. The sequence continues at coordinate 353,491,731 of OY728140.1, forward strand.
ATTAAGTTAAAGTGATGAAATAAATAACTCAAATAAGGTTGTGGACATAAAACCATGTCTACATCTAATATTATAGAACTAAAATCCATGTCCATAGATAAACATATGGACATATATCCCCATTCCAAACCTGATCTTATTGACAAAAAATGAGTTCCACACATAAATTGTTGAACAAGAAATCACATTCATGCATATAATATTCATCACATGAGTTATCCATGTCTACCCATTGAATTTGAGGTATATATATTTACATTCCCACATATCACATAAATAGAAATTCATTCATATGTATCCCACCAGATCATAAATCATTCATAAAAAGTAAATTGATCAATAGAAAAATTAATTTCATAGATATTTTAAAATCAAAACCATAATCCATTTAGAGGAAGAAAAAATATTAAATAATTGGGAAATATTCCTAGTAAATTTAATGTAACATCAAAGGACATTATCATATATGAAAATTTATATAAAATATATCTAGAATATATTTTGAGGAAAATAACCTTTCTATTTCGAAATCATTTCTTTAAAATATAAAAATTTCTAAAATTCCATGGAATTATTTTTCTTCTACAAATACTTGGGAAACATTTAAAGTAAGATTCAATGTGTTTAGTATCTATTATGGTGGAAAAAATCCACTCATGTGATATATGTAAAAATATTAATTTATTTTTTTTGATCTGAATTCAAAAGTTACTCATTCAAAAAATGACAAGAAGAACCAAATTTAAACCATTCATAAGAAATTCACATATGGGTGAAAATGACTACATACAATCAGTAGATGATAGTAAAATAAATTCATTTAAATTTTTTTAGAAGCCATGGACATTGAGAAGAATGATTTTCATCCGAAGAGAGAAGTAAAGTAAAATTTTCATAAGAATATATTTTCAGTCACTTTAATACATAATGAGATGAGAATTAATAGATAATATTTATTATATGGAGATAATAACAGGATAATTAAAATTAATGGTATTTATCTGAAAAGGATCATATATTTTCCACAATGGAAATTCAGCCATAAATAATTCCGAATAAAATGGTATCGAGACATAGAAACACTTGACTCTTTGGTAAAATGGGAATAATATTCCCCATAAGAGAATAATATAAAAGTATACATTAAATATCATTAACATAAAAAAATTCAGGAAAAAATATTTTACTGAGAATATCAAACACATGAACTTTTTTTATTTGTTCTAAACATAACATTTGTGTCAAAGAAGGTAATTTTTGATTATAAAACAATACATAAACATAAAATTTCATTGAATGAGACCTAAGACCATGTATGATAAATTTAAATTTATTATACATGAATACCATAATCATGTAAATAATAATTATATCATATATGATATACTTATAATATCTCAATGTCCCTTTATTAAGATGTCATTTATGAAATCAACATTTCCTGATGTTAATTATTATTTTTAGTGATAATTTTGGTTTGGCAGTTTTTGTCCTTGTAATTTATTCCTAGTTAAATCATATAGAAAATTTTAATCAAAATATAAATATTATATATATATATATTTATATTTATACTCAATAAAATATATAAATAAAAAATGAATTACACCATTTATGGAGATAGTAGGTCATCTGTACACATGAATGTTTTTTTCAATTTTTTTACTTATGGAATTAATAAAAGGTAAAAAAATTAACATTAAATAATAATTATTGTATAATATATAATATATATTTTCAAATTTGTCCTTATTACATTCCATATAAGTTGTAAATGAAAAACAAATAAAATCGTTTCATTTATGTGGTGGTCCTCAAATACCTATGATGGACGTTATCATTTTCAATCAATTAGTTGGGTAGTAGGTAGATTAAAAATTATTATTCTATAGGAATAATTATTTCATAAATGTATTACATAAATTTTAATCCAATCAAAATTACCATCCTTGAAGTATGGTGATATAAAATTAATTATTTCACTACGTCGATATGGTAAGTTGTATATACACAGAAGAGACACTTTTAGTTATCATTTGTTGTAAATGTGGATGAATAATGGTGGTTTCATAGTAATAATAACATCATATATTATATTATAGATACATAATTTATTATTTTATCAATAGTATAATTGATTCATAGGATGAAAAAGAATAAATAAATCTAAGGAGGTCAGGTAAGACGATTACCTCTTCGTGAGAAGGGCTCCATTGGATCCATTCATAAGGTCCCTTGGAATAGTATTTGAGAAGCCATAACCTTTAATTCATAAATGGGAATGTTGAGATAATAATTTCTCAGGTTATGGTTGAGGTTTATGGCTCAATGTGGTGTAAACAAGAGAAATGATGTATTCCTTTTTTATAAGCGATGATAAAGGCACTCATGGAATTTAACAAAAGATAAAACTATAATATAGAAATTCATAATAAAAATAATTCAAAATGGAATGATATTTTAATATAATGCATTTTTTGGTATAAATCCCATAATCAAGTAGACGTTTTATCAAATTATGTTGTGTTTTAAACTTTAACATTAGTTTAGCCCCTCAGTTAGCCTATTTTAACCATAATCGTGGTAATATCTTTTTCACACTTAATGATTATAATATTACATATAACGTAATAATTTTACTAAAAATGTATATGGAATGATAATTTAGAATAATTATAACCATAATTTTGGTATTGAATTTTTTTTAAATATTTTAATATAATATTATTATTCATAAAATATAGTTTATGTAATTTTTGACACTATTCATATAATTTGCCTTTGAACAAAAAAATAAAACATTGTAATTCTAATAAAAAACATTAAAACATATCTAAAATATAATATTTTTCTGAAAAATTAATTAAAATATATAATCCATCATAGTTGTATTACTTTTAATATCTCTAAAATAATTTATTATATTTTCCTACTAATTAAATAAATACTATGTAGGCATTACGTAAGATTTTTAAGTAATTATTAAATCAGTAAAAAATAAAAAAAATTACTATAATAAATAATATTAATTTATATTTCAAATAAATATATATAATTGAACATGAACCCGTTCATCTGAATTTTAAAATATGTCTGATATTAATGTCAAGAGTGAAACATTCCTAACATTATATTTTACATAAATAAATATAATGATCATAATAAAATAAATATGGCACCATTATTATAAATATTAATTACATAGATGTAAATAGATGAAATCCACCCATCCAATAGGTCAAATTAAATTGGTACAAAAATTTTAATTCCTTATCCAAATATTTTTACCATATTTAACATTTTTCATCCTTCCTGATGTGACAAAAATTAACTGTGGTTAATATTAATATTGAAAAAATAAAATTAATCTATTTAAAATTTTTGTAACTCCTAATTTAGAATATATTATCCATTTTACAATATTAAATTTATAAAATTAGTATAAATTAATTTATGATAAAAATGTATAACACAATGAATTTTTTTTCTTCATAAAAATCATTTTTATTTATAAAAATATTTTCCTATCAAATTAAACCATGAAATTGATTTCAATTAGAATTATTAGATTATTTGTGACATAATAGGAATAAATTATATTTTAATTCATTATTTTAAAAAATGAAATTTTAAATTATTGAATCATAAAATATAATTTTCGATAAAAGAATTTTTTTTTCTATACATCGAGAAATCACACTTTTGAGAAATATCATAAAAATTCACACTAATATATTTTTTAAATGTTATGTTCAAAAATGAATTTTATATTTTCAAATACATTTTCTAAAAGTGTTAAAAATAAATATAATATCTGCCTAAAAAATCAATAGAAATCATTTTTTGGGGAACCCTATTTTTTTAGAGCAACATGAATTTTAGAAAAAAACAATGATTTTTCTTAAATGATAATAAAAATATTTTAATTAATTTAGTCTATTATATATATAGTGTAAAATGATTTTCCTGATTCATATCATCCAATTCAATGACTAGTTATTATGATTATATTTAAAAAATAATATTTTATTGTTCATTTAAGCATGTTTTTTCATGTCATATATTCTATCGATCATAATGTTTTTCTTTTAAAATATCAATGTGTTACATTCACCCCCACATTAATAAATTGTGTCCTTGAAATTTGTACTTGTTCTTGGTATACAAGGGGTTGAAATTTTAAAATTTCATTCTCGAGAACCCACATCATAAAAAGTGTTAACAATACATCATCATTAAATGAGGGAAAGGGAAATATAAAGGTTATATGGAATTACAAAATATTAGGTTTTGAAATTGGGGAAAAATTGTTAAAAGTGAAAATGTTGACATGAAGGAGAAAACGAATTCATATTGAATAAAAACTAGTGATACTAACTACGGTCTGAATTATGTTAAAGGCCACAAAAACATAAACCGATAATGGGTGAAAAAACCATCTTTTAATCATAAATATGGGTAAAACACCGAAATTTTATTTCAATATCCTTTTTCTAATGTTGATGGATTATTCATCTATAAATATAGTGGATATAATAAAATATAATTAATTTATTTCATTCCATATCAAAATTATAATTTCATTATTTTGTTGTTCTTCAATCAAGTTACACTTTATGTCTTTCTCTATGAAATGAATATTCGAGATGATATTTTTATACCCAAATGAATATTAATAAATTTTAATGGTTCATAATATTATTAAGTGAATGAAAATTCATTCCATTATTCTATAAATACATATTAAAATAAAATAGTTGGAAAAATTTATCCAATATGACTAATTATAATACATTTATCTCTATAATATCAACAATAACCCCTAAAGTGTAATAAAACCCATTCCATAAAATGTTAACCATATAGCTACTCTAAGATACGTCCAACCAATATTAAAATCCATATATTATAGTGATTTGATCTCATATCCTTCCATTATCAACATAGAAATTATCTTGCAATAATATTAATTAATCATAAAGTCTTATATTAAAATGTATATACATTGATCATAAGTTTTCCAAAATATACTATCCATTTCCAAAAATAGAATCATAAAAATATAGTATATTATTCCAAAAGTAAATTCAAAAATTATTACATAAATAATACCCATTCATGGGAAAACATATTTCCATGGATATTCGGGATTATCCTTTCACCAAAATATGGACTTATGTTGATTCAGAAAATAAATATTCTTTCCATTTTCTAGAAATTTTAATGTAATATACATAGAGATTGTTAATCACTGATTAGTATCCTAATAAATTGTAATAATGAATGATTACTAATATTTTCATAGTGTTGATTAATAGTAACATCATTATAGAATGAACATCTCTATAGTGGATGTTATGTATGATATATATATCAGAATTCACTTATGTTATTGATATTTCATAAGATTTCAATTTATTTATTTTACGTTTGTGGTTGCTACGACTTATTATACTCATTAACCTATGAATTAGGGAGTTTATTCACATAGTTCCCAAACTATTTTCATTTATAGTGCTGAAGTGTGAGTGTTGTATTTTATTAATCACTATCTTAATTTTACTCATTGAAACTTCTCTTTTGATAACTTCAATATTCATTTTCTCGATAGATCATCTGCTAACACCTAAAAAATATTTTCATTCCTCATTGGCATTCACCTGAGTGCTCCATCAACAATTTTTTGAATATTATAGGATGAAAATTTTTTATCCCCTAAGTGATATACCACTAGAGCTTCTATGAAACCCCATATTCTTTATCACAACACAAAAAACCTGAAGGGGTTTTTTCATCCATTTCTACATTGAGTGTAAATTGAATGATATTTTCATAACTACCTATGTTTCTTATGGAATATTCATTTTAAAAACATGGTTTCAAGGAACTAAATAATGAATTAAATTTCTTTATAGGGATTATTATTAAAATAGAATCCTTATTTTCATATATTAAGAAAATTTGATAATAGGTACCAATAGGTTCATCATCATTCTCTTTATGCTTAAGGAATTAATTATCCACTATTTAATTTTTAATATAAGGGAAGTAAATAACAAAAAAAAATATTCCAAAAACCTCCCAATCCATGGATTCAATTTATTCATCTAGCTACATATTCATAATAATATTCCACTATTAATATGTTTCTTCTTCAAAATGATAAGAAAAAATGACAACTTTTAAATAGCTGGAGAACTAAATAATAAAGAACATATTTTATATTTCATTTATCAATTACTCTCTTAATAGGTTTCCAAAAGTCCCATAGAATTAGGGTGTCCATTTTCTCATAAAAGGTTCAGTTGAATTTTTTCCCTCCCTAGTGCATTCAAAAATTGTACATGATCTGTGTTAACAGTCATAACATGTGAACGTTGAGTGGTAAAAATCATACAATATTTCATTCCATATACTTATATAATTGGTTTTTGATTGGGAAAATCATTGATTGGTAAATAAAATTAATTAATCCCATAATTCCTTCAGTTTTCGTCTATTGAGTAAAACCCAAAATTATAGTGCAAGAAACAACATTCATAGTGGGAAATCATATAATGATGAGAACTCATTAACATGATTTCTTATAATTTCACCTTCTTTTCAATCTATCATAGGTTATTCTTAACCTAGGGCATATATGGATATCTTATATTAAAATCCATCAAAATGGTTTATAAGGAAAACATGACTTTTCTGAAGAATATCCCTTGATAGTGAAAAACATGGATTGCAATAAGGGAAGACTCATCGTGCACTATAATGGTGGTTGATATATAATTTACCAACTCTTTCTAGGTTTATAATCCCAATATGCATTTGAGAAAAAATATATCCAATTATTTTATCTAGAAAATGATTAATTAATAAAAAACCACATACTATATAGACTTCTAATAATTTAGTACATTATCCTATTCATAGACATATCCCCATGGTTTTTAACATTTTTACTTATATTTGTATCCTTATTTTAAATAAACCCATCTTTAATAAAATATATAGTGACATATGAACTTCACACATTAAAATTAAATCTTAATTGATGAATATCTAATATATTTTATAAATAAATGCTCAAATAACCAAACAGATTAATTTAACTAAAGACTATACAAATAATATTATTATTTCTTGAATGATCTTCAAAATCTCCCATAAAAATCATCTCATATAGTAATCTTCTTAGATATATCATACTTAAAACCTTTTTTCATAAACTTATTAGAGGAATGATAATAAAGGGTGAGCTCAGATTATCAATAAGGGTAAATGAGGTATATATCAATGATTAATTAAGAATAACACATGATCTTAAGGGTATGAAATAATTACCTCAAATTTTGAAAACTATACAATGAAGATCATATATCATAATCCAAAGTAGTGTAATAGTGAATGTGAGTTTATAAGACATAAATAATAATGGAACTAAAGAACACAAACCATGGTATAAAGACCTAGATATTTAAATGTGAATAAACATAAACTTATAAAATTTCAAACATTTATAAATATAATATTGTTCATTAATTAAGTCAAGGAAATGAAATTAGTTTCTCACATAAACTTATGGACATGAAACCAGGCCCAAAAATAACATAATTAATAAGAACCACATTTCAATGTATAAACTTATGTTTATTAAACCAAGGTCCATAAAAATTCCTCTATACATGAGAACAATGTCCAAGTGTTGAATTTTTAAAATTCAATCTATTTAATTCATAAAATATTCTTATATTAAGTTATATATATATATATTTACCCAATAAATTAGAGGGATACAGAATTCTAGGTCCACCCATTCTAAAACCATAAATCCATTCATATGTATGACACATGGTCAAAAAAAATTGATCACAACCTAACCCATGGAAAATAAAATGGGATTCATCTATATTTCATCACCATGAACATAATAAATCTATATAAAGAATAATGTTGGTATCATTGGTTCATATCACCATTAAATAATAAGTAACTTAAATAGATGCTATTATAGATAGAAATTTCTTTAATATATCACTAGAATATTTCTTGAGGAAAATGACATTTTAATTTCAAAATGTCTTCATTAAATTATAGAAAATTAAAGAATTATATGGAAATAATTTTATTTTAATAAAACCTTGAAAAATTATATATTATGAATCAAATAATTTGTAGTTCATTATGGTGGGAGATTCCATTCAATCCATATAATTTAAAATATAGATTCCTTTAATAGTTTTAGTAAAAAGTAAAAAGTAACATGTTTAAAAAATGAAAGGAATATTCCTTTTTAAAACCTGTTGAATAAAGTAAAATATTAGATAAAATTACATAAAATACATGTTATAATATAAAACAAATTATTGAAATCATTTTTTGAAAACATTGGAATGGAAGTAATTTGTTTTCAACCGAATAGATAAGTAAAGTCAGATTACCATAAAAATATTTATTCAGTTTTTTCAATACGTAATTTGTGGAACATTAAAGGAAGACATTATTTATACATAAATAAAAAATAGGAAATAAAATTTAATTCTATTTATCATATAATGGTCAGATAATTTGTTAAATGGAAATTGAAGCATAAAACATCATGAATAAAATGGGACTGAGACACAAAATTTATTACTGTTTTGGCAACATTTGTATCTTAATCCACATGAAAGAGTAATATCAACATAAACATTAAATATTGTGAACAAAAATAAATTTATAGTATAAAATTTAAAATGAAATTTCATACACATTAAAAAAGAATATAGGTTCTTAATATATTATAAGAGTGAATAAAACTATTTGAGATGTCAAACCCTTAACTCCTATTCAACATGAATTGAATGTTATATAAACTCGTGTATAATAAATTTAATTTTTCATACTTTTATGTAAAATAATTTATAGTTTTACAATGCCATTTATTATCCCCTTATAACATATTATCAAAATGTTGTTAATAATTCTTTTTAAGGTCATCATTTCTAGGTGTTAACAATTTCATTTCCATTATAATTTTTGATTGGTAGTTTCAACCTTGTACTTTTATAATGATTAAATCATCTCAAAAACTTGAATAATAATATATGTAATATATATTCTATATATTATATTTATATTCATCAAAAAAATGAGAGATATAGAAAAATGAATTACACCGTTCATGATGATTGTATGACATATGTATACATGCCTACTGTTTTAGTTTTCAAAGGATAGAATGAAAGAAGGAAATATAATAATTCACCTTTATTGAATAATTATTATAACATATATAATATACAAAATCATTAAATTTAACATTATTACAATCTATCTAAATCAGAAATACAAAACATTGCATCGCTTTGTGGATTTGGCAACCCAAACGTACAGACATGTGACATTAGAGATTACTAATGGATTGGAATGTAAGTTGGTTTATTTTAGATTATAATTATAGAATAAGTTTTTTTACATAAATATTATATATAAACATTAAACCCATAATAATAACCATTTGTGAATGATGGTGATGAAAAATTAATATTATCAATACGTTGAGCTGGTAAGTCATACATACATATGATGATACATTCAATTCACATATGATGAAAAATAGTCTGAATAATGGTAGTTTAATATTAATAGTATAATTTCAAAAAATTTATGATAGTTTAATTATTAATTTTGGAATAATAAAATATATTTTGTGGGAGTATAATATGTTACAAATTGATAATGGTATTCTAAGATGATTATCTCATATTTGATATTCCACATTCAATACCTATTTTAAGATGCCCCAGACATGTTTTCTAGGATACCAGAACCAATAAATAGTTTAAAAGGGAGTTTATAAGATAATTTTATAGTTTTTCACGAGATAAATAGATCAAATTGGTGAAAATAATAGATAGGAGGGGTTACCTTTTATAAGTGATTAGAGGGATAATCTTGGTATTTCATAAAGGACTAAAATATAATAAATTAATTATAAAAAAATATTTCTTAAAATGGTTTTATATTTTATGATAAGAATTAATATGGTTGAAATCCATTCAAAAAAAGGATAGGGTTATGTGTGTTTTTACTCATTATATTTTGTTTAATCCCTCAGTCAACATATTTAATCCTTAACCATAAAAATGTCATTTTCTATATTAAAGGGTTGAAGCATTACATATAAATTAAAAATAGGATCATAAATGAAAACAAGATGATAATTTTTACCACTTATAATTCTAATTTTATAATTTGAATATTTCTATGAGTTTTGAATATTTTAATAAATTTTTATTTTTATAAAATTTTATTAATATCATGTTTGAAACTACTAAATTCATATTTCATTTAACAAAAAAAGACAATAATATAATTCTAATTAAACCCATTAAAAAATATATCATATATTATATATATATATATATAATTATTGGACCATATAATTTAGTCAAATTTTATTATTTTTATGTTTTTTATGATTATTTGGTTTGTCATTCAATTAATAAAATAAATATTATGTAAATGTTGCATAAGAATTAAAAGTAATAATTAAATTAAGAAACCTAAAAATAAATTACTATGATAAAAAAATGTATCTTGGAAAAAAATTAAAAATTAATAAGACCATTTTTATATATATGATAAGATATTAGACAATTTAAAGTCAAGAGTGTGACATTATTTACATTATATTTTAAAAATAATTTATATATTAATCATAATCAAATAAATATGGATCCAAATGGCCATATATTTAGGAAATAGACGGTAATACTTGAAATAAAACCATGAAGTTGGATATAATAACATTATAGAGAAATTATAAAGCCCCATCGCAAAATATTGACACTATTTTACCCGTTTTACCCTTACTAATGTAACCAAAATTTATTATAGTTAATAAATATAATAAACTAAAATAAAATAAGTTTTTTAACAAATTTAGACATCATGATTAATAATATGTAATTCAATTTAACAGAATCAATTTATAGGAGTGAATATTATATAACAAAACAAATAACAGTTTTTTCAAAATATACCCTCTTATGCATACAAAATTTTTTATAAACAATTTAGCAATAAAATTGATTCAAATGAACATGATTATATTATTCATAGAATAAATGAACTATTTTTAAATTTTAATGTATTTCTAAAAAATTTATATTTGTAATTTTTTTATGCAAAACTTACATATTTCAATAAAAAACAGAACATTTTACTATCAATCAAAAAAATATTCTTTTCAAAATATTAATAAAAATGTACTCGAAAATATTTTTGACAATACGATTTCAATAATAAATTTAATTTTATCAAATAAATATTAAAAAAGTATCCAAAATTAAATTTAAAAGTTTCTCACAAAATATAATAAAAATCATCTTTTCTGGAAACATTGTTTTGAAGAAAATGATGAATTTAAAAAAATTGAATTCTTATTTAATAAGAATTTATCAAAAAATATTTATTTTTTAAGACCATTATATATATTTAATAATATGGTTATTCTTATTCAAAACCTATAATTCACATTCTATGTTTTTAGATTCATATTTTAATAATAGTATTTCATGGTTCATTTAATATACGTGTTTCCTGTTATATACTTTATCAGAAAAATATCCATCATTTGAATCATGAGTGTTTTATAGTGTTATATTTATTTTATATTATCATTCATGTTGTTATAGAGTTTCATGATAGGTTTAAAAATTTATTTATTATTCTTCAAAATCATATTTGTCTTATACAATGATATATGATTTCTCTATGATGTTTATTATAGTTAATACATATTTGAAGTTTTAAATAAAATATAAATACAGTATCTTTTGATTAAATATCTTTGGGTGGAGGAAATTTGGATTGGACTTATAAATGGATTTGGATTTTAGTCATTTCATATAAGGACCCTTCCTTAAACATTACATATTTTAGTTATTTTAAAACTACAAATCACATTCATTCCCAATGATTTTTTAGGTTTAGTGTTAGAAAGAAATAGTATAAACTCTTAAAATGTCATACCATAAATTAAAAGTGAACTCTTATAATCAATTACCATTTTCCCACTAATGGAAACCCTTTAAAAAACATGTTTTGTTTTCAGTAAAAATCTTTATAATTTTTAATTTTTTCTCATCCTTGTCCATACTCATCCTTTACCCATTTATAAAATTTTTTAAAACATTTATTGAGCACAAAATTTATTTAAGGGATATAAAATAAGGGAAAACATGGGTCCATTGAAATAAAATAAATCACATGTAATATTTACCCTTATCTTAATGATCATTATTCTACTCAAATAAATCATTTACTCAGTAAAACACACACACTTTTAGCTTATATAAAATAATTAAAACCCATACAAAGAAAAAGAAAACCCTTTTTGGAAACATAGAGAATAAAATTAATTAATACCTTTCAAATCCATTTTTAAATGGAATAACTGTATGCTCAACTTAAAATATAATAACAACTCATTGTAATAGAGAGATATAATAGATATCACAGTTCTTAGAAGCTATATCAGGCTCATCTGTGAGGTATAATTGGGTTCAACCTTGTGTATCAGTAGTTAACAGGAAAATTTGTGAGTTATAATGGTTCTAAACCTTTAATATAAGCTATATCAGGCGTACCCAAGAGAAGTAATAAGGATTAAACCTTTTTATAAGCTGTATATGTCTCACCCATGAGCTATAATTGGGTTAAACCATTTATTTAAATTGAGTTATCAATATGTCCAACCTATATCTCAGGAGTAAACAATGCATTGGAGGTTATCATTTAACCACCCATCTTTGGTTCATCACAGAATCACATGTTATCATTTTATCATGTTATCACACTTCATTGGTTCATCATATTACCACCCATCATTGTAAAAAATTTCCTAGAACCATATCACAATCATAAAACATTATTACTAACATTATATAAATATTCACAACGTAAATAACCCTTTCATTCTAAAATATCATATGTTTAGAAAAAACTGGGTATGTAAAAAGGAAAAATATTTATTTGAAAATAAAATTTTATTATAATAATGTAATCTTCAAATAATCAAGAAATCACGATGGCATGAAAATATACCCATTCTGTATAAGTTAAAATAATATTCCTTTTGTTTTTTTGTCAGAAAAGTCACAAAGAGAAACTTTTAGAAAATTAAAAAAGAATACATTAAAAACATTTTTTAAAATTTCAATAATTAGTAGAAATTTATTTTAACAATAATTCTAGAATGATAAATTTTTTTGGAAATATTATTAGAAAACTAGGAGGTGGAATAATAATAATGTTTTAAAGGTAAGTTTAAAAATATTGTTTTTAAAAGAAAGTCCCATACAATTATAATATTGTTGAAGTGAAAATTAAAAAAATTAATAAAATATGTGTATCATTTCTAAATCATCATTAAAAAGTGTAAGTAATACATAATATATAAAAATGTCATTTCACACATAAAGTGATCACAATATAGTGAATATGTAAATGTATAACAAAATAAATAGAAATTGTTTCACGAAATGCGTTATATCACATTTTAATTCATTAAAATTTATTTTAATGTTGACACATGTTATTTATAAGGGGATTACCCATGGTAGGTATCACCCTTAGAACATAAAAGCCTTGTTAATGCCATGATTTGGGTGCCTTTTGGTGTCGTTTTCATATCATTGTCCCTAGTCATACCCCTTGCTTAAAATGATACCCCTCTACATATAGGTAATAACCACTTGTATAATGGTTTGAATAATTTTATAAACTCCGAAAGTATTTATATTAATATTTATAATTACTAATTCAATGATTTTATATTTTTGTTTTTGATAAATTCGTTAATAATAGTTCATTATTTTTAGGGTTTTTGGTGTGTTTGTTTCATATTTTAATGATCAGTTCATTTGTGTATAAATATGAATTTCTTATAAAATAGAATAAATAAAATGTAAGTTTTTTAAAATGGTTTTAATGGAATTATAGATTTATGATTTCCCCATATATCATTCTTATCGTAAATTAGAATGATTCATTAGATAAAACATTAATGATAAATGATTAGTTTATTTTATCGGTTTTTTATAACACCACAGAATACATTTGTTTTATTTAATATTATGGGTATATATTAGTTAAATAATAATAGATATATTATAATACACCAATTTAAAATATTTTTTTAACCAGAATGATTGTTTTTTGAGCATCCATACATGCGGTAATGGAAAATGATAAAAATCATTATTCATATAGGTGATTAATCGGCATAACAAGGTAAATAGTTTTGTTTATTTTAATAAGATGATATGAGAAACTAAATGGTTATGAGATATTAAAATAGCAACAAAAAACTCTATTATATACATTATTAGGGATTATCATTAATTAATAGACGATGTAAGTGAGGAGGAAGTAGAGAATTTAAACATATTGAAAAGGGAACTTTAGGAAAACTAACTCGTCAATATCCCCTCCATGAGAGACCTCGGAGGAACTTTGATTATATATTTTGGAATGAAAGGAGCACTAAGATGTGGGGAGAGTGTAGATGAGTTTTTTTGACATATATTTTATATGTTACAAGGATTTTTCAGTATAAATGGGTGGGTGTGTCATGGTTTTTATACTTCTGGAGAGGTGTGTTTATGTGATTTAAATAATGCTTATTTTATATTTAAATCTTACAACATTGCAGTGGAATTAAATTCCAAAAAACATTTCCATAAATTTATATTTTATAGTTTAGTTTAGTATGTTACACACCTAATATAACCATTAAATTTTATGTTTGTTAGGTTTGTTAATCTTTTACATTTTAAGTTTAATTTTTATCATTATTTAATCTATATAATAGAAAATAATTTTTTAACCTTAGTAAACTATTATAAGTAAAAATGAAATTGAGAATTTAAAATAATTTTCGCCTTATGATTCTAAATATGGAATACATTATACCTATTTTAATTCATAAAATTTGAAAAATTAGATTTAATATTAATCTTGCAGAACAAAAGAAAAAGCGTGTTTTTAACATGAAATGTTCAAAAGGTTGAAATGTTTTTCTATCCAATTTAAATGTAAAATTGATTAAAATGAATTAAATTGTATTTATTAGAGTATTATTGAACTATTTATTCTCTATAACTAATTTAAAATTTAATTTACTATATAAATCTATAAGATGAAAAACAAATTATTAAATAAAATGCAACTTTTTTACTATTCATAAAAAATGAATTTTGTCAGAAAAATACCCAATAACTTAACATAATATAATTTTGATATCCCAATTTCAAAAATGATGTTTATTTTCTCAGAAATAATTTTATTAAATTAAAAAAAATTATATTTAAACAAGGCACACCATCCAATGGTGGGAAAACTGCATTTAATAAAAATATAACTATTTTTTTAAAGATGATTTATTTTTATCTTAATCCTATAAAACATATTGGTTGAATTTGAAAACATTTTGTTTGAATATAAAAAATATAAATTTGAATAATATATTTTTCTAATAATTATTAATTTAATTTATTAGGATAAAATATCATTATGGGCACAAAATAAGTTTTTTTTATAAAAACACATCCTTTATATTAAATTGGTTTTCATTTTAATTTCTAATGTATTTGTGACCAAGGATTTCATTTGATTAACATGTGAAAACTGTATTTCATAATTTAATTAGTATAGATCATTTACTCTATTCCAATTACTATATGATAACTATTACTTTTAAATAATAATATTTTTTCATTAATATTATGCTTGATGTGGCGTATCTTGTATGTTATCGAACATAGCCATTGCTTTTCCAAAATGTAAGGTTAAATCCCAGCATTAATAAATTATGTCATCACAATATGAACTCAGTAATTTAAACTATGGTCAATTGTCTTTATTGAAATCTCACATTAGAAAAATGATTAATAAATATTCAACTTTAAAAGAAAGAAAAGGTAGTATGATGGTCACCTAAGATTAAAATACTAGGATTCCATGTTAGAAACATGGAAATGAAAGATAAAACTAATTATAAATTTATATTGTAGAGTTATAGAGAAAATGGTAATCCAAAATTTTACAATCGTAAAAACAAAAATATGTTTTGTGATCAAAGGTAATTTATTTCATAATAAGAAAATTAAAAAGATAATTTTTTTTTCAACATTATTTTCCTATATTTGAGGAATTATTTTACTAGTTGTACTATAAACATAATGAAATATACTTACATGAATTGTATAATTTCATCCATTAATATATTTCCAACACAAAAATCATCTTTTTATATAATGGATGAGTATTTAATATGAATTGTTTCATGCTTGAAGAATTTGGATCACAAAAACAAAAAACTATTAACTATTTATTCTTCCTATATTTTGACATAAACCTAAACCAAAGGGGTCAGGAAAAAATAATATAAATCGCAAAAAATAATGAACCATGATAGGATAAAAACCTATATTAACATCCAAAATTCAACTGAAATGCACAATGTTTATCATAGACCACTAAACAAGTAACCATATTTTTAATTTCACAAAAAATTCTAGACAATTATTAAAACTAACAAATTAGAAGGATTTGGTCACATAGAGTTCATTATAGTATTAAACTTTATCACACAATAATATCTATCACTCTTAATGTCTCATACCAAAAATTTAATTTCCTAAATCATATAATATTTATGTATGATATCTATATCTATATATACCCTCAATAACCATAGAATATTGTTTCCCCCAAAAATATAAATGAAACATCATTTCTCTAACATATTAACACAATAATATATATATCATAATCATATATGTTCCCAAAATAGAATATGTCCTTTAAATTTATATAATTTACTTAACCTCTAAATCATATTTCAATACCAATTTTATATATTAGATAAGAAATATTTTCCAAAAAAATATCTTATTATTCATCTATAAATTCATTTAACTAAAAATAAACAGTCATAATAACTGGGACATTATGTAGGATGGTGGTATGAGATGCACCTATGTCTCCATTCGGTTGTGGGTTCGATTATCGTGGCCATATTGAACATGATGGGTTTTTACCCATAACATGGGTTTCCCATTTTCTAAAATTAAATTATTATTATAACATTCAAAAAATATGAGAAAATTCTAAACAATAACCATTAAATAATTTAACCTCAATGGTTAACTCATACTTTTAATTTTCCATCCCAAAAAATTAATAACCCATATGTACCTCAAAAATAAATTTCTCCAAAAATACTTGTATCCTTCTTAAAATATCATAACATAATTCTTCAAAAGGTTTTTATGGATACTAAAATTATTATCAATCTTAAAATAATTAACCCATGATGATATCTATAACTCTTAAGAAATCATCTTAATGTCCAAAGTCATCTAAACCCTACTATGATACAAACTGTAAGGAATCATCCATAAACATTAAAAATTTATTTATTTTAAAACTAGAAATTATATTCATCTCTAAAACTTCTTTTAGGTTAAGAGTTTTAGAGAATTAGAAAAAACTCATACAAATTATAACCACAAATTACAAGTGGACCCTTACTCAGTTTCATCATTTTTCACTAATGGAAACCCTTTTAAAATAAAACATGTTTTATTTTAATGTGAAATCATAAATTTTTTCATCGTTTCTATATTCCCATCCCCACTAATCCATTACCCTATGAAATACATTTTAAAAAAATGGGATGAGCCCAATAGATTAATAAGTTACATAAAATAAGGTGAAACATTAGTTCAGCGCTAAATATGAAAACTCATGTCATATTTACTTTTATATCAATATATATAGTGATATTGAAATAAATATTTTTCTCAAGAAAACACCAACACCTATAACTCATATAAAATAAATAATACCAATATAATGAATAAAATCCCTTATTTCAAACATATAGAATCACATTCATAAAACCATTTAAAAAACATTTCAAAATAGAATAACCAATTGATAAAATTCAAATATAATCACTAAAAAATGTAATATATACATTTAATGGAGCACACCCTTTGTGTAATATATATCGGTCTCATACATGAGTAATTATTGGGGTCAAAGCTTCATGAAAGATATATCGGACTCACTAGTGAGCTATAATAGGGATCAACCCTTTGTATAAGCTATATCAGGCTCACCCGTGAGCTATAATGAGGTAAAACATTCATATATTCTATATAATTCTCACATGTGAGATATAATGGGGATAATACCTTTATTTAAATGGAGTTACCAATGTTAAAAATCTTAATCTCCAGATTACCCATTGCATTAAAGGTTATCATGTAACCAATATTCCTTGGTTTATCACAAAACCACCTGTTATTTGTTTATCCCAAAATAACCCTTCATTGGTTTATCACATAACCACCCATCATTGTATTCAATTCATGAGAACTATATCAAAATCATAAAACATGAGTACTATCATTATATAAATATTAATAATGAAAATAAACATTTAATTTTAAAATCTCATATTTTTTTGAAAAATATCATATTTATAAAGAAAAAAATTTCTTTTAAAATTATACTTTTAATATTGTAAATTATTATTCATGTAATTAATGAATCAGTATGGCAGGAAAATATGATCATGTCATATAAGTTAAAAACATTCCTTTCATATTTTTCTCAGAAAAGTTCCAAAGTACCACTTATAGAAAATAACAAAAAGAATACATTAAAAAATTATTTAAATAGTATAAAATGAGTAGAAATGTCCTTAATCAATTATTTTGGACTATTAAAAAATGGAAATAATTTTATAAAATATGGATGATGATGAAAAAGAGGGGTTTAAGGGTAACTTTTGAAAGACATATTTTAAAAGAAAGTCCCTTATAATTATCACACTATTGATGTTAGAATTAATAAAATGAATCAAATATGTATATCAACTATAAAATAAAAGAAAACTATTGTAAATACTACATATTATATTCAAAATTAATTTCAAACCTAATCATAGAATGACATAATAATGAAGTAGAATATTAACCCATGGAATGTAAATTGGTTGATGAAATCACTTTCCACATGTTCAACATCAATAAATGTTCTAAAAATACAAAGATAATGGTCTTAATAATTTTATTAAAAAATTATTGAACTATATTAATATTAAAAAAACCTCATGTGATTATTTTATAATATTTTAGAACATATTCATTAATAATATTTCAGTGTTTTCATGGTCTTATGTGCCTTTGTTTCATGGTTTCTTGATTTCGTCATTTCTATATAATTATGGATGTTCTTGTAAAATGTGATACCAACATGATAAGTGTAATTAATATTATTAATTAATATATAGAAGTTTTAATTGTCCCATATATGTTTTTTATTTCATACATTTGGATGATTCATTACATAAAACATTAATTACAATTGTTTTGTTCATTTTGAAGGTTTTTATAAACTTAAATATAAAATATTAGTTTATTTAATAATATGTGTATATATTAGTTCTAGAACATGGTATAGATTATAATATACATATAATAATATAATTTATCCTTAATTATTGTTTTATGACCATCCATGAAGGCAGTAATGGAAAACGAACGAAATCCTTATTCACGGAGGTGATTAAACGACATAAATTGAACAATAGTTTTATTTATTTTAATTAGAGGAGATGTGTAATGAAATGTATATGATATATTCAATTACAAATATAAAGAAGTATTATATAGATTATTCTGGATTTATCATACATTGATGTGTGAAGGAGGTGAGGGGAATGTAGAAAATGAAAATAAAATAATTGAGGAACCTTGAGAAAATTACCTCTTGAATATAACCTAATTGAGAGACCCTTAAGGACCATTATTTGGAATTATTTTGAAACATGGAGAAATATAACATTGGGAGTGGTCAGAGAAGATGTTTTTAGGGATTTTTAGAGCTAAAATGAATTTTGTGTTGAAATGGGGTGGTGTGGATTGGTATTTATAATTTAAGAGATGTTTGTTTAAGTGATAAATATAATAATTATTTTATATTTGAAGACAACCACATTGATGTGGAGTTAAATTACATGAATATTTATTTAAATTAATATATAAAGGTTCTGGTTAGGGTTTATCCACGTCCCAAACATCCATTAAATTCTATAATTATTTGGTATGTTAAGATTTTTCTCTTTTAACTCCATCACTTGTCATTAATTTACATATATCATGTTAAATAATTTTTTAACCATGGAAAATATTTTATACCTAAAAATGAAATTTAAAAATAAAACCTCAGCTGTATTTCCTTATTCAAAAATATTTATTCCATTTTACCTAATTAAATTCACATAACTGGAAAAATTGTACATTATATTAATCCTGCAAACAAACAAATTAGCATGTTTTAAAAATGAAAAGTGTAATAGTTTGAAGTGTTTTTATATCAAATTTCAATGTGAAATTGATTAAAATGAATCAAATTATATTTATTAAGATATAATTGAACTAATTATAGTTTAAACCAAATTTAAAATTTAATTTAAATATATAAATAAATTAGATGAAAATGTAGTTTTCAAATAAAATGATGTATTTCTCACTATTAATAAAAAAAATGAAACTTATTGGAATAAATTCAGAAAACACACAAAAAAGTAATTTTTTTTACAAAATTAAAAAATTAATATTATTTTTAAAAAATAAATTAATAAAATTTAAATTAAGTTTTTTAAAATGGTGCGCCGTCAAAAGACGAAAACATTTACATTTATAATATTATTGCTTTTTATGCTTAAAATTAGTTAATTGTTATCTCAAGCTAATAAAACATATTGGATGAAATTATAAACGTATTATTGAATATATAAAGTATAAATATCATTAATATCTTTTACTAATAGTAATTAATTTAAATTTATTAAGATAAAATGTCATAATGAGAATAAAAATAGGTTTTTTAAACATAACCAATATATTCAATTGGTTTTAATATTCATTTATAACAAATTTAGAACCAATTAATTCATTTTATAAACATATTTAAACCATATTTTCATAATTTATTTAATACCACTCATTTATACTCTTTGAATTGGTAGATGGTAACTATCATATTTAAATAATAATATTTATTTTTTCTTTTTAAGATCAATATGGCATATCTTGTACGATATCGAATGATTAATTTCCTTTAAAAAACATGGGATTTAACATTGTATCTAAAATTTGGTGTGGTAGTTTCAAAAAATCATGATTACTCTTGTATGAAATTTTGGATTTATATGTTACTAAGAAATTACATGAAAGTGTTTCATATAAATTATTCCTCAGATTCATTTGGATATTAATAAATATAGTTCAATTAGAATTTGGGTTAGTGGAGGAAGATCAATTTTTCTGTAAAGAGTCATACAAGAATATGGGTTGACTATATTTATTTTGAAAATTTAATTGGATTCAAAAATAAATCACTAGAATTTTGAAAACATGTATAAGTGATATATGAGATAATATGGTTTGACAAAAAATCCCAATATAATAATAATTTTTAGTTTACTTATAAATCATGCACTAGTTAGTACATTAATCATACTTAATAAGTGACCCTAAACATTAGGCTCCTATGAATTATCCTGTATTATGGAAGTAGAATACATTATAAAATAACTATTAGGTACCTATATTGAATATGAGATTTTGGTTACACTTAATTAAAAAAAATTATATGATGATAATATAGAAATATATTTGAGTGATGGCATATGATAGACTAGGATAAATCATTATCTAATAAATCATCAAAGCGTGATATCTGATATGATTGAAATAATTATCTACTATATGTTGTATTCAATTATATTTTAACTCCAGCATGAAATACTCTTGATGAAATATAGTTCGTTGACCAGTAATTGGTATAATTTATATTGAAATGTGTTAACATTTTCCTTATTGAATATTTGATTTTCATTATTATTAAAATAATTTAAAACATTATACTGACATGATAATTGATTTTTATAAATAAATAATTTAATATTCATTATCATACATTATTTTCAGATCTATTATATAGAAGTAGATAATAATGGATTCAAATTCCTAGAATAATATAAAAAATAATCATTTATATTATCTATGAATGAAAAACTATATCTTTGAGGGATACACTTTCCCAAGAAACTATATTTTATAGAATTTTAAAAAATTGATCTAGCTTATTATGAGAATAAAATAATGATAAAGATTAATAAAATGAAAAATGAACTTAGAAATTTTATCCTCTAATATTATATTTAATATGTCAATGACTTCTATATACTAGAGGTATTCATTTTGGATTTTTATGACTAGGGAATTTTTAAGGGTCCAAACATTCATATAACAACCATGATCATTTGATTAATATTAAAGTATTCTTGATATTTTTGAATATTAGTTATATTGGGTTAGGAGGTTTACCTTGATATTAGTAATTCTATAATTTTTTTTAAATCTATAATTCAAATGTTGTATAAGTGTGATATATTACACATGATAATAATATTTTTCCCATGTTTGATTTTTTAACTTCATTTAAATTTAGTTTCAATTAGATATATAATTGATACATATTACCTTCGAAAAAATAACACTCTTAGAAATTTTTAGTCATGAATTGAATATCATACATAATGATTAAATATTATTTATCAATTATAATTTCATATGTAATAATATTAATTATGCATTCTAATTATATTCATATATTATATTATATAATATATGTCCTATGAATAATCAATATTTCTATGAATTTAATTTTTTTTTCTAGTAAATAATTTTAAATATATAAAATATGTTACTTTTTTAAAAATTGTTTTGATGCATTTTTGTTAAAAAAAATAACACATATATATAATTATTATATGTTATGTAGTAATATATATAAATAAATATATATATATATATATATTTCATTTCAATTTAGATGATAAAAAATATTATATATATATATATATATTAATAAATAATTTAAACAAAAAATAATTTGCTTATTAAAAATACAAATAAAATCTAAAAACACAATGATTTAATTGAAATACGTTGGATATTAAAAGAAAGATTTATTAATTGATTATTTAAAAATAAATATCAGGAATATTTCTAAATGTCATGATTTAAATAAGTGTTGTAAAATACAAGAAAACAATGAAAACATGTATGTGGGTGTGGAGGAGTCATGATTTTAGTGTCGTGAACCATAAAAAATAATAGGATTTCTTATATTAAAAAAATGTATGAAACATTTAGATTGTAATCCTATGATTTAAAAAAGGGAAAAGTGAATAATATTTTCAAGAAAAGATTGTAATATATATTTACGGGGATAACATATGAAATAAGACAAGTCCATGTATGCATCTACATTATTTAAACTATTAAAAGGAGTGAAAAAAAACATTCATAAACCTGTATGTCCATCTAGATTTATTTTGAAAATATTATTATCTTTTACCTTCCTTTATAATTGTCTCTTTCATTTGATGTTGTGATATGTGGAACATAACAAGACTTCTAAAATTCTATTAAAATTTCAATTGTTATTCTAGTCGAATATGTTTCCAAATCCCATGAATTCATGGTCATTGTAAACTATTATATCTTTCCTACTTCATATGCAATGAATCACAGTAGGCATATCACATTAAACTATCAATCATCATGGACCAGGTGGGATATCATAAAGAATATCTGTATAATTTATATCTGAATGTGAGAATTTCATGCTTGAGGATTAATTAGGGAAATAATGAAAATTAACCTAACAAAGATAAAAATGTGGAGTTAATCTAAAGGGAGTTTTTTTATGTATAAAAATTTGGCAATTATGATATTTCATTGTGTGTTTTTTTTGTTATTTTATATCATTATATTTTTGAATTTATTTAAAAATTAATCAATGAATAATTTTTTTAAGTCGTAATGTGGATTCAAATATGGCATGTTATGAATAATAATAATAAATATTATTCATTACAACATTCTTGTGGGTTAGTTGTTGAAATTAAATGTAATGATAATTATTTTAGAAGAAATTTTAAATTATTAAAATAATTTTCACTACATAGTTTTGTTTTATTATATTTCAATTATTATAAAATTTTATCGAATTAATGTTAAAATAATTTGTGGGATTAAGTAATATGATCTTTTCTTCATAAAATAATGAAAATGAAAATCATTTAATTTTGAAAATTTATTATAATTTTTAAGGTTTCTTTACAAAATAATGATATAATTATTATCATTGATAAGTATAACAAAATCATAAAAAATAATAATTTCTAGATATGGATATTATAATATATTTCTAATTTGTTGAAATTTTTTCATCATTGAATAAAATAATTTTATTATTTTTTATGAAATTTTAATGATTTCATAGACGTGACTGCATATATTTATAAAAATATTTATGATAGATATAATTTTTTTACTGAAATAGTGTAATTATATATTTTTTCTATATAATAATATATGTTTAAAAATAATTGTTATTTTCATTTCTCTAAAATAAAATGATGATGTTGGAATTAAAACAAACTAACACTCGATTGAATTCTGAAATAGTTGATTGTGTTTTGAAAGATAAATATATTGGATAATGATATTTATTATTAATTTATTTTATTTCTAAATGAAAATTTAAATTGGGGATCACATTTGTTCTGATATTAGTGTGAGAACATGGGGTGGTTTTTTTGGAGAGGTATGTGCTATATTGATGTTATACTAAGATAGAAAAACTTTTATTAGATGGTGGATATTCATGGAAAATGTGGAATTTTTTCAAAGATGATAGAAATATGTGTTAAATATGATAATAACTGATATTTCATATTCATTTGTTTCATATTCGATAATTTGTTTCATTATGGGGTTTCATGATTTTTTTTCTACATTTTATAGCTATTTTAATATACTATATGTACATATTTCTTATAGTAGATCTGGTTGAGTCTTAGAATTGTTGGAATCATTGATTGATAATGTAATATAGAATAAATGAGCGGTATTATTGTAAATGAAGGCAATGGAAGGAAATATAAAAAATAGAATCCAAAAAACTATTCTTAATTAATTCATAAAAATTATTTTTCTGAATCCTATAATGAATATTTTTTATATAAAAGAATACTTTATTTAATGATTATTGAATGATTGATCTAAAATCAATGATGGGTTTTTAAATAGGTTGGTAAATTTGAATTATTTTAAAAATAATGATTAATTATGTACCATAACACTTTTTATCATAAAGGAATTTTATATTTATATCCTATAGATGGTGAATAAATGTCATATATGATGTTAGTTTTAGACTATTTCCAAAGTAGAATAGTGACCTCTAGGTTTTTGTGTGTCAGTATAATTATATTTTGTTTTGAATACACTCAAAAACTGATTCAGATAACCAGACCGATGACCAATGGTTTCTGGTTCTAGTCATTTTCCCTAAAATCCATGACAATGAGGTATCAAATAGATAACTACTCCATCTTCCTTGCTCTTTCTTTAGAAAAATAACAATGTGGAAGCTTGTACAAGATGTGGGGGATTATGGTACAGAATATTCACTATATTTTGTTTTTAAGGATTTTGTTTTTGCAATAAATTTAGGTGTTGGGTGTAATTACATGAGATTATAAGACATGCATATATCCAGTCTAGAATAGTTATTGATATTAAATGTGTATTTTCAATGAGATATAACGGATTAAGGTGTATCACATAATATAAATGCTATTGTGTCTCTAAAAAGTACTACATGTTTATGGATTTGATATGGATATGATGATATGCATAGTGTATGATATGAGATTACATGGTGGTTGTACCCACTTATGCTATAATGACATGTTGATCCCCGTATTGGACTGAGGTTGGTATTGTCAAGGTATGACAAAAATCTGAGAGGATATGATATATGGAATAGATATGACAATAGGATGTTTTCTACTAGGGTGTAAGAGTGAAAAAAAGCGGGGAAGTGGTGTGCAGTACCATTTATATATATATATATTCATTTTCAATAAATGAACTATTTATGTGTAATTTTTAGTGAGTGAAAAATGTTGTGGTTGGGAATATATGTTAACTAATTTAGCTAAATTTTTTTCAATATTTTTCATTGGATATTTAGGATGCTTCTTCTTTATTTTACTATGTTGTTTCCAGGAGAATCTTATAGAGTGTTCTTACATCCATGAAAACCTATATATATATATATCAATATATTTGGTCAATAGGATGGAGTTTTAAATTTTGCAGGATAGAAATACCACGTGATTACTAATTCCAGGAGGCTTTAGTTTATGGTCACTTCCATATGAGTGTTTTATAGTTTTTTAACGTTTTTCAAATGAATTTTCATGTATAATATTTCACTGATGTGCTAGGATTTTTTATATGTTTTTATAAGGGTATTTTGGTTACATTATTTTCCCCTAAATAATATGTGTAATATCTCTCATATTTGTTTCCTTAAAGCATTTAGTTATATTATTCATCTCTTGGATGGTTTGAGGAGGGCATTGAGGGTCACTCCAATACTTTCAACAAACACTAGAGGGGTACTAGTGCGGGTGTGTTGTGGAATTTTTTTTAAAAAATTAAATACAAATTCCTTTAATATGTATACATATATATAATATAAACTATTTTAAAAAATCATAAAAACTAACTATTGAATGATTTAATAATATATTGGAAACTTTTTATGCAAGGATATCATTATTTTAGGATATTATTTATTAATTTTTTTTACTATTTCTATTATCTAATTTATCTTTTGAAACAAACATTCTATAATATTTATGTGAGAATATAGATTGGGTGGTTTAGTAAGAGATTTGATAAATATGTATTATCTAGAGACTGTGGCATGATGTAGTGGATTATTTATTTATTTTTGGAAAGTGTGTAATGGCATTGAGTATGAAACAATGGATGTTGGAATATGTTGAGAGTAAGGATTCCTCATTTATTGGCTTCATGTTGGATGTTTGGTTTGATTATGGGTTGTTGTTATATTCTTCTAACTATTGTTGTTAATTTAATATAATAACATTTCTTATTTCTTTTGGGTTTTCTAGTTAATTACTATAATATATAAAACAATGGAAGGATGATAAAATATAGAATTATTACAAGGCATTGTTTTTTATGATGATAATGGATATAAATACTATTAATAGTCCCCATAAATTGGATTGGATAAATCATTAGATTGAAATGTTATGAAACCAAGAATTGAAATATAGAATATCAAAGAATGGTTATAAAACCAATTATATACATATTTAATATTAATTCTACTTGTATTATAGGATTATAGAATGAATAAAGTAAAATATCTAGTTGGTTTACAAAATGAATTGAAGTTGTGAATTTTTTATGAATAAATATAAATGATGATTTTTTATTCTATACCTAGAAGGATTTTAGATATTTATTACTATATATTAATGTTGGGTGTCATGTGATACATTAGTTATTTACTGAGTTTATAGTAGGATAGTTTCCAATGGATTTTCTTTCTGTGACTATTATTTTATTTTGTAATTAATATGCAGCACACATATGTTGGATAATACTATCATCGCCTAAAAATTTATGTTTTATTTGTTTTACCCAACATCATGGATGGTTAGTGAATTGATTCTTGACTAGTCACTCTTCCCCACTATCCCTTCATATACGCCATGATCTAGAAGAATTCTTGGCTATAATATATTAATACATTTGGTATATAATCCCTATCACTATGATGGGTAAGGGTTTTACAAAACATTTAAGTGTGGATAAAAATTACTAAAGATTATATAACACATGTTTAGGCCACATATAATATACATGGATATTATATTTATATTTTGTGTGGGTTATAAAGGATTGAGTTTTAACACATAATTCATTCGCTATTGTGGATTTCATAAATAATATATGGTAACATAATTTACGTGGATGTAATGAGTTGTGCATGGTGTGAGATGAGATGATAATATGGTTGTATAGATAGACTTTCTCATAAGATGTTGGGCCCTCTGTCATATTGAGGTTGGCATGGTCAATGCCTAACTCACATCAAATCAGATATGATATATGGAAGGTATGGGAGAAGAATATGTTTTCCATTAGGTTGTGAGAGAACCAAACTAGTGGGGAAGTGGTGTGGGTCACCTTTATATATATATATTTTACTTCATTTTTTTACCAACTCATGAGTATTGTCTATTGGGTGATCTATAGTGATATTACAAAAACAGATTACCTTATTTTGGGGATGAGTTTGTTTATATGCCTATTCACTAAAAATGTAATATGTTTCGTCTAAATTTTCATGAGTGGTTTTTTGGGAATCATACAAAGTGTACTGGTATGCTTTCCTATATATTATAATTTCATGTCCATAGGAGGGAGATGGAAATGAAGATGGACATAATTAGTACATGGTTACTAATCATGTGTTGTGGAAGTTTATAGACACCCCTATAGGAGTGGGTTGTTGTGTAATTATATTTTCTCATTATATTAACGTGTATTCCTTTTCATTAAACTACTATTATGGATTATTTGATAATAATCCTTTTGTATTCTTCATTATTATCCTCCTAATATTGTGGGTAATATCTCCCATATGTTTGTGAATCATTCCATAGGTTCTAGTTTCTAAACAGTGGCCTATTAGAATTAGGCTTTAGGGGTAACTCCTACAATTATTACTAGCCCCAATTATGTACTAGCAGGGCATATCATAATAAATTTTTTTTGATAAATTTAAAATCTATTCTTTATTATATATATATATATATGTTTTTGTAAAAATATAAAATAAAAAATTAATGTGTTCAAAAATTATTATTAATGTATTAATTTATGAGTATAACTAGTTAATTGTAATTATTTTTGATTTATTAACATTTAGATATTCCATTAAAAATAAGAAATAATCTTTACTATAAAATTTATGTGAGAAATGAGAGTTGGTGGTTCAGAGAGGGTTGTTCTATGTTGAAATTATATTGAGATTGTGGCGTATTATAATTTATGGTGGATTTTATTTGGGATTGTGTGTATTTCATTAATGGGTGAAAATAAGATTGAATGAATGAGTTAAGATATGGGGTTCATTGTTCATTGGTTTCTTTCTGGATAATTTTTTAGAGATGGGTTATTGTGTTTTCTTCTTTATGTGTATTAAATTTATTTAATAGATCTATAGGGGAGTGATCAATACACAATGTCTCTCTTCTCCCTCCGAAATCCTCTTATCGTCTATAGATCCACCTTGGGTTCTGATGATGTATTTCTTCTATTTTTTATCATAGATTCTCTTTCTACGGATCTTCCCTCATGTTCCTAGACACCTCTCTATGTCAGATTTGGAGTGGTGGTTCAAAGATGTTTTGGGTTTCACGATTCAGTTATCAAGGATTCTCATGGTGCTAACTGGGTCTGTTTACCCCTTTTTAATAGCATTCTAGTATTCTTCCTTATTATCAATTTCCATCATTTAGAGTTTTTGTAAGCTCTACCATTTCTTGGACCTCACATTCCACTACTCCACTCAATGTCAGATATGTAATAGTGGTAACATTGATGTTTTTATAGGTTTTGTTCAGTGGCCATTAGTGTTCTATCAAAGCATCTTCTGATGATGGATTTGGTCTTTTATATTTGTTCATCGTGATATCAGTGTTTTTTTCTTACTAATTATTGATTGTAGATATACTTATTGCTTCTCTTTTGTGTTTAAATTTTTGAATGTGGTTTGTAATTGTTTAATTTTGGATATGGTTGAATCCTTTGGGTTTCTCTCAATGATAAAATGTTAATTTTTATGCTTTTCATTGTGGTGAAATCACTATGTATTGGTGGTGTGGTTACTTCTGGTTCACTGAATGATGATGATTAAATATTATGGTGTGATGTTTTACTCCAATTTTTATTGTTTTTAACAATATCTAATGACCGGTTTTCATGTTGGTTGGACAGTGATGTCGATAATGGTGATAGATGGTGATATTGAATGAATATGGCTATTTATAAGGTGATTTAGGTGATCTTCAATCATTATTTTTCTGATGTTCTTTGTTTTTTAAAATTTTAATATTGAACTTCATATCAGATGATTTTTTAGTTCCCTCCAGCTATGTAGGTTACAACTAAACAGTAAATTGGATTTTGAAAAATAAAGTAAAAATATAAATAACTATGTAGTGAATTTTTTTCATTGTGAGTACATCTTCTTTGTTGTTATTCTAGATGAATCTTAGATTATTTTTAATTATTTATTTTTTATGGAATTTAAAATAAATGAAGGGAATGGGTATTAATGATAATAATGGAAAAAAATATTTTAAATTTAAATCATATACTCGTATAAGTAAATTCTTAAAAATCATGGTTACAAAACCCAAAATTAAAATATTGAATGTAAAAAAGCATGGTTATAAAACCCAGAATTTATATTTAAAAAACTCCTTTTATTTGATGAATTTAGAATGATTAAACATAAATTTATGATGGTTTGATAAAGTGAATGTAAATTTTTAATTATTTATAGATTAATGATTAGTGGTGTGCTTTATTATTATATGATGAGAAGAGTTTCTATATTATAGTATTAGATATGAAAGCTACCTATCATGCATGACATTGGTCATTTATTTAGTCCATTCTAGTATATTAGCATATAGGATGATTTTATTTGACTATCACTTCATTTTCTGATTTCTTATGCACCACACCAATGTTTGATAAACTATTTATAGCCAATGGTTTTGGATTTCAGATACTTTCCCCAACATCTAGGATCATGAGGGAATAGATATTTGACTTATCCATGTTCCCCACTCTCTAGTTATATATTAAAATATGTGGTGGAATTAGAGGCTTTAATGTATTAAGGAATAATATATATACACTATAGTGTTTTTACGGCTTAGGGTTATACCATACATTTACGTGTGGACTAAAATTGATTAAGGTTTTAACACCTACCTTTATCTAATGTGAAATGTTTTAGGCTATTATATGTGTATTATGTATATGCCACAATGGTTTGATGTGAATCACCCAGTCCATACATTGTGTTTCATTTTTAAATAATTTCTGGTTATTGACATGATATAGATGTGATATGTTACACAAGGTATAAGATTAGATGATGAGCTGGTTTTACAAACTAATGCCAAAAAAGAATTCTGTATCCTATATAGGGTGAGGTTTTTAGGGATGTGGTCTAACTCAGATCATGGATGAAATGATATATAGAAGGTATGGGATCAAATAGTGTTTTCATTAAGACATGATAAAAACAAACAATTGGGAATGTATTTCGATTACCCATCATTTATAAAGATATATATATATATATATATGAATGTATATATAATATATAAATGAATCCTCCTTATATTACCTACCTCTATAATTTATTTGGTGTGTGATCCATAGTGAGGAAAGGAATATAGATTAAAGGATTTCAGTGATGATTTAGTTTTTAAGATAATTCACAATATATATATATAGTACTATTTTTCTACATTTTCACAAAATATATATAGGAGAACCCTATTTTGTGTTATTTTATCCCAGACCTTATATATATATATATATATATCTCTACTTTGAATAAAAAAGACGGAGTTGATGACCGATGAACATGTCACTAGATCTTCAACACTAATAATGGGTTTTTATTGTTTATGATCACTTCCTTACGATTAGTTCAACATTTAGATCATGTATTCAGTTCTATTCACTTATATTATATTTTATGCATCTAATGGGATTTTTTATTTATTAATATTGCTGTTTTTAGTGGTAAATTTATTATATAGGGAATAGTTTTGGTGATTACTCCCATATGCGATCACATCATTCCCTTGAAGGTTATTTTTCTATTTGTGTTTTATAGGAGGCAGTATATAGGTGTCACTCCTCTCTTCACTACCCAACCAAAAGAGAGAGTAGTGGGGGTGGGTAATGATAGATTTAAATATTTAAGTATTAGGAAACATTATTAGATAATATAATCTAGTTCTATAGACAATTTACCAAAATTTAATCAATGCATTCAAGAAAGATATATTTGGTATGAGATGTCTAGGTATTAGTGCTATTTTGATATTTATAGGGGTAAGAAACAAAATAAAATAAATAAAGTTTATTGGAAGGTCTAATAGTTAATACTCAAATAGATAATCAATATTATTGTATCCTATATTATATTTTAGGATGGCGGGTTAATGTTTCATGGAGATGGAATTGACTGGGATAATGCAGGTGGATTTAAAAACAGTATCAATAATCCATGTTAGTTATTGTTGTTATAGTAATTAATTCTATAATCTGAATGAAATATTATGTCAAATACCCAATTTAAAAATTCAATAATATATAAAAGGGTTCAAAATTATTATTTGAATTAATTGATATTGTAAATTTAATTCAAATATAGTCAGAAATATTATTTTTATTGATATTTTGAATAAAAAATATTTCATGCTTAGATGATTCTAAAGAAAGAATGTGTTGTATTATCTCAATTCTATTAGGTGATTAGGGAATATATTTTATAACATTGTGTTATTATGATTTAAGTTAGTTGATATACATTGCTTATTATTGATTAGTCTCTAAAAATGGTTTCAAATGAATAAATTTTATATCCTTTTTTATCAAGGATAAAAGAATTAATATGATATTTTTAACATTTTTTTAATTTTCAAGTTTCTACCTATTTGGAGTTTATTTTAGGGTATTATAATGTTTTTATAATATTTTACCACAAACATGTAATACCAAAAGATATAAGGTGTTGATTCTTTCTTAAATATCCCCACAAAAAGAAATAATATTTGTTTCTAAATACTTTTTTTATATATCATAACATTCTATTTAGGAAATAATATTGTTATGAACATTATAGTGGTATAATTTATAGACTAAAATAATTTTAATAGACAAAAAATAAAGGTTTATAACAGTCAAAATTCATATTGAATTTCACTTACTATCCTATAAGATTATTGGGTATATTGGTGAAGAGTAATAATGTAAGAAAATAGATTTAGTGAAATAATGGACTGAAATGAATGATTTTAATATAATTTTATCAAAATATGATGATTTTGATATTAGAAAGTTATTTATGTACATAACATAAGTTAGTAAAATCATATCATTTTAGGGTTTTTGTTAATATAATTTGATTACTTATTCCTTTTTTTGGACACTATGAATACAATTCCTAATATCACTATTGTTACAATTGGATTTCCTCATTGATATTAATGAATAAGGTTTTTTATGTGTTAGGTTTTTATGATATGATCCCATAGATATGTCATAGGATTTATATCAAAGTGTAATGAGATTAATGAAGCATAAAAATATTCAAACATAATGTTTTTTGGATGACTTTGATATGAGATATGAGACTTCATAAGATGTATAGTTTTGCTGGTATATTCTTAATAGATATGAAGAATAAATATATTATGATTTATAATTGATGTATGCACTTTATCATCCATTCATATTGGTTTAAATAGATGATTTATAATGATAATAAACCACTATAAGTATAACCTGATGTTATAATTAACCGATGTTCATCATGGAAAATATCATGTTTTGAAAAAATAATTAATGCTAGCATGGGATGGATTTATTATAAGTAATCACTAGATGTCATGTATTAAACATTAGTATTTGTTAATTAATCTAATTAGTCCACAAGTGAATAAGTGATCTCAATATAAGGAAACATTATATCACCTCCCTCTACAAGGGATTGTAGATACATACTCGCCATCAAGCCCATTATTGTACACTATTCCTATAATTCCTTGACCACTTCATCTTTCAAGACTGAGGTTTCTACGATAATGTTTTCCTTATATTCCACATTGGATTTCTAAAAAAAATAGTTTTATAATACTCCACCCATCGCCACTACCTTGGGTTAATAAAATTTTATTTGAAGATATACCATAGACTATTGTTTTTCAAATAAACCATGAACCCCTCAGAGTACTGATAAAGTATCCAACTCTTCAAGGCATGAAAATTTTGTTTTGACTGTAGATAATTTAGGGGATAATTCCTCTCATGTGTTCGTAAGACACATATCCTATATGAAACCAACTTATTATATTTCATGTGAATCCATACAAATCCATCTCTAAATGAATCACAGTACACAATGAACCATTCATTGGAATATTAAATGATTTATAATGGTGTAGTTTTTACCCTTTTTATCATATCATCAAAAGATCATAGGTATTTCTCATGAAATTATAACACCACATCATACTATGTAAACATCATCATTGATGACTATAACTTAAAATGTTAATGAGTGAAGAATCAATTGTATATTTATTTTCCAATGAAATTAAAAATCTCCAAAAAATTCTTCATCTACTCTGAATAAATAAACATATAAACATTCATTGAATCCACTAAGAGACCCTTCTAAAAAATAACATGAACTAGGAACTTCAATTCCTGCGTGAAATATATATATTGTGATAGATTCACATTAAAATTATACTTTTTCATAATCTCTTTCACAATAGTAAAATACATTTAATGATACTTCTTAGAGTAATGGTAAAAAAATTAAATGAATAAAGAGAATGATTAATGGGTTAATGAGTTTATGTAAACTAAGATTCATCATGGAGAAAAAATAGTTTTTACTATATTAATGTTAAAAGTAATTACTAAAAAATATAATTAGTGTACCTTAACCTATACACTATCTTTCTGATGTTTTCAACACTTACCATCGACATGTGATATCTTGATCCCAAAATTGATTTTAAGTCCCAATTATAACTCTTTATATTATCTTAAATATGAGAGAATAACAATATATGGTATTTATTCTCCATTATTATGTGATTTGAAATAAAATAATCAGTGAAAATATACTTGGTGTAACCATCCTTGAAAAAAGTTCCAATAAATCCAATGTTGAAATTATTGGGTATAAAAATATCTTTCCCATTGAAACTCACAACTAATCCATCACCACTAAAAGATCTATATGTTTCAATAAAAAAATGAAATTAAATCATAATATTTCATTGTAATAAATAAATTGAAACTCCACACCTTCCATTGGTGGAAGAAAAGATAAGTCTTCCATAAATAAATCCAAAACAATATCTAAAAAAATCATCAAAGTGAATTGAATTAGTAGAATCTATTAAGATAAAAACTTTCCTTGATAGGTGAATTATAATATAACATGGAATTTAACTATAGGTACCATTCAATGTAAAAACAATATCACAATATCCATAAAATATGTGAACGATTCCATCATTTAAGGTAATGGATTCCTTATGATCATATGTTTAATCATTAGTGTTCAACATCACCATATAATCCATCCTCATTATATCATTATACATGTTCATTCCTGGAACTATGATGTCCCATGGGATCTTTAAATCACTAACACAAATGGAACTATATGCCAACATTTTATTAGAATCAACCTTCAATCCTAGAAGAATTTTCGTTAACAAAATAATTAATAAATTCCTCATATAAAAAATATCTAATCTAGTACTCATCCGGATATAAATGAACGAGATAGACTTGTATATTATAATATAGTTACTATAGTTGAGAAACTATATACTGTACTTCTCATTATCACATTTACTTCTTATGTATTGCCTTACATTTTCCATGGAAAATAATAAAACTGGTACCTTTTGAGACGAACCCTAATGAAAATTTATATCATTCTTCACAAGTGATTCAACATTGTCCAACATTGGATTCATCAAACTCAACCTTAAACTCATGTCAGGTTGAAACCTAAAATTCTAACACCTCTATAGAGAATATAAAGTAAATTCTTTAGTTTCATATGCTTCCAATACTTTTTAATTTCTTATGAATTTTAGGAAAATCAAAATTTAGTTGTGTAGTACTTCTATTATGGAAATTCCAATGACGAATACTTATATTGTGAATAACCCTACATCGATTATTTATTCTAAATAAATCATTCTCAATAACCATCTCACTTTCTCTCATATTCATTATAAAAATAATTTCCCCCTTCACCCTAGGAATAAAACCATATGTTCCATTAAAATTAATAATTTCAAATTCATCTATTAATTTGGTTTGGTAAATCAAGAATGATCTCCTTTAGTTTAATCTGTTGTAAAGTATTCCTCTTAAGCCTTATTACCTAATCACTATTATCAAAACACATGTCTTTAATTTATCTCAATTCAAGATTTATTTTATAAGGACATAAATAATACAATTTGAAAAATTTAATGTTATATTGTCTTTATATTATTAGATTGATAAAACCATAATATAAAATGATGATATAACCACATTGTTTAAAAATTACTACACAAAAACCTTAGGTTCAATTGATCTTCAAAAACATCAAGGCATAACCATGGTGTAAACAAAAGAAATGGGTGAGATATAAATCCCAGTAATGGATTAATAAAAAAAACATGATTAATGTATAACATGTATGTTAATAAGAATATCAATGTGAAAAAATGGGATGATTATAATAATATATAAAATAGAAGCATTATATAAGATGATAATACAATGGAAATATAGGAATTTTGAAGAAACATAAAATAGGACACCATAATTATAATTAATGGATAACTATAAAAAAATATTATTATGGTGTTATTATGATAACCTCTCATGAACTATACATGTAATCTTGTGAGATAAAAGCATTACCCAATGCTCGAAGGGATATATAATTCTAGATCCCCCCATCACATACATGTCATGTACTTGAATTATTATAAAAAATATACCATACAAAATATTAATCCATTTCATAACTTTTAATCCCACTATTTAGGATTTTGTATCACATACATATAATTACCAAATCAATGAAATAATGATCCTTTTTGGTGAATACCAATGAGTGAAAACAAGAATGGTTATTCAAAATAAAAATGTTTGGCATGGAAAATAATTGTATAATTTATGAAACATTATAAGTAAATAAAAAGGATTAAGGTAGGACGTAATGGTATTGAATGTTTTCCTCTCATTACCTGGGCATCATAAGGTCAAATAAGGAATATTTAAGGAGGATTATAAAAAAAATTCGGAACCAAATGGATTAGTTTAAAAAAAGTACGTGAAGAAAAATTGTTTAGTTGAGGATCCATTACCTTGAGATAGAACCCCTAAAAGAATAGTATGAGATTTTTAAGATCATGGAGACACATTCAGAAGCCTTTATAGAGGTAGGGGTGAGAATATTTATTCTTAATGGGGTTTCAGTCAAGAGAAGTGGGAGGTTGGACATGTATTTTAGAAAAATGGAGGGGTTTTCTTTATTAATTTCTAAAAAATTTTGTAGCATCCCAAGTATTAAAAAAATAATAAATTTTAATATATAATAATATTTATGAGGAAGATATGAATTTTTATTAAAGAGGAAACTTTTTCTAATTTCATACTCAATAATGAACAACATATTTCTTCGAAATCTTATGTTGCACACAACATTGTGTTATACTGAAAAATAATAAAATAGTATTATTATTATTTTAAATGGAAGTTAACGCCTAGACACTACACATGAAAGAATGAAATTTTTTTAATAAAATATTATTATAGTTTTTTTAATATTATTTTCATTTATCCAATAAATTTTAGTTGATTAAAATGAGAATGAATCCATTTTTTAAGCATAAAATACTCTAATATTTTTAAAGGTCGTTTTACCACCTTTTTATGGAGAACCCATTTTAAATATATTTTTTAAGTTTAATATGTTATATTACACAAAATAAAATTCTTATTTATAATCATGAAATAAAAATTTACTTTGGCTGAAATTTCGGTACTTTTTTGATTGAATTCATATTTTAAGGAATTGTGAAAATACTGCATTTTAATTCAAAACTAACTTTTAATATAATATAATTATATAGTTACATTTTCATTTCAATTGGTTCTAAAGTGTAATTAGATTATATTATTATCATTAAATTCAAATTCTGGTCATTGCAAGTAATTTCACTTTTAAATAAGACATAAAAACATGACAATCTTTTCATAGTTTTTACTTCTTAAAAATATGCATTTTGGTGTTGACAACAGGAATTAATTATAAATTAATTTCTAATAATTTTTTGTTATGAATTTGTAAAAATGGATTCAATATTTTGAATAATATGTCCCAAATTATTTAAATTTTTTCCTATTAATTTTGGACATTATGAATAGTAACGTTAATAATTATTTTTATTTACAATGGTTAAATGGTAAATCAGGCCAATAAGGATAAAAAATAATATTATAATAACATAAAACAACCCTAAACCATGTCTTAATCCTATTTGATGAGATATTTATGACCATTATCATCCTTGTCTCTACCTCTTGGAATTTGGGAGCCACTCGGTAGTGATAATGACATGTTATAATAATTAACTTAAAGTAAAGAGAAAAATAACACAAACA
Organism: Viscum album; assembly: GCA_963277665.1. Classification (NCBI taxonomy): domain Eukaryota; kingdom Viridiplantae; phylum Streptophyta; class Magnoliopsida; order Santalales; family Viscaceae; genus Viscum; species Viscum album. The sequence continues at coordinate 353,530,274 of OY728140.1, forward strand.
TGTATATTCATACTAATTTTTTTATTTGGGGTTATATAAGTGATAGTTTCAACTATAAATAAAAATTAGAAATATAATAAGATTTACTACATCATTATATTTTATTTATAATTTTTATACCTTAAATAAATAAATTTAATTATGCCACAATGATGATGTAGTGATTACTTCATTAATAATGGATTCAAATAAATGATATTATAAATATTAAAATAAATATTATTTGAAATAATTAATTTCATATAAGAATTGTATAGGTGAATATTATATGTTATAATTGATTTTTTTTTGAAGGAATCATGGTGCTACAAATTTGTAAAAAAGTCATGTGTGAATAGTGTCCAAAGCTGCCATAACTCATAACTTAAAATATAAAATAGTTTATTAAATGATAATAAATTCATAAAAATATATGACTTTGAAAAACGGTTAATATAATTCCAAATATGTCATAAATTAATCTCTTTTGTTTTTTTGACATGATATGGTAATTACATTAACCCACAATGTGTAAATAACATGATATCACTGTAAGATTAAAAAGGTTAAAATAAGGGTTAAACAAAAAAGATAAGGATAATGTTTTTTCAAAAATTCTCTAAAAATTATTGGATGATGGTTATTTGAACCAAAATCATCTTATATTTGAATTAAATGAATTTTAAACCATTTGTAATCGAAATTGAATTTATAATAAAATATAATATCTAGAGCTTCCTAAAGTGCCCATCCTCCCTCTTATAAATGGAAACCAACTATACCCACTTATTCACACCTCTAAATCCCCTTATATCATCCGAATTATACTCAATTGAGCTCCAAACATACATCCTTACTCTTATAAGCCTTACCTTGGGATAAAGGAAACTCAAGAAATCTTTTTGGCTCAAATCAAAAGAAGTGACTTGATTTAAATGTAATATCTTCTATCAAGTTTAAATCCTTTTTTTACTTCTCTACTACCTATTCTCTTGTTATTATTTGATTAAATAAAAACACTATTAATACTCAATATAGTGGGTTTTTATGATAATTATTCAAACTACACTTACACACACCTCCATCTAATTGATATGAACATTCTATTTCTCTGTACAACAAACTACATCCTCATGAAACGATGATTATTCAATTTTCCCCTACCACCTCTCTTGGTGGGAATTATGATGGAACTGTATATATATATTTTATATTTTATATTTTATATTTATATTATCTATATGATTCAGTAATTTTTTTTGCAATTTATCTTTATGCTTTCTGTGATTTGTAAATAAAATAATTTAATTTGAGGAAGAGTGGGCCACCGCCCACTAAATGTGATACGACTCATTCATGCTATACTTAGAACATATAGAGGATGGTTTTATTAAACCTATGATAAACACATTATATAAATATAATACTAGTATTATAATATAATTTTATATCATTTGATTATTATTCTTTTAATATTAAAATGAAATGAATGTAACGTTCATGCGTACGTACGACCTACCATCTCTATAAACATTGAATTTAATTTCATATTTCCAAATATTATGGATATTATAAGTACATATGTATTGGTTATATATGAAATTTAAATCCTGAATAATATTTTTGAGATGATGTAATTTTGACCACATGGACAATTTACCTCAAACAAGTTAATTTTCGACTCAAGTATCGAATATAAAAAAACCGACTGATATGAAATTAAATAATTATTTATTTTTATAACATGATTATAAGTAATATAAAATGAATAATAAACATGAAAAAGTTCCTAAATCATGTATAAATAAACCTAATTTTATTATTTATGAATATAAAAAAGAACAAGACAAGTCAGACTCAATGTAAGGGACTCTGTCTCAATATCCTTTCATTGAGACATATTTCGATAATATACACCTATTTATTTTATATGGTTTAAAATAAACCCCAATTACTTTTAATTTCATTCAAAATGAATTTTTTTCTATGAATTGATTTAATAAATGAAAAAAAGTAATTTTTTAATGTATTTGGAGACAACAAAATCTCCACCGCCAAAACCGTTACTTGATATTTGGCTTCCCAAATATGCCTTAATGTTTTTAAAAGGAAAAGAAATACCTTATTCTCTTTTTATGAGTTTTGGTATGAAAAATGGTTTTTGAAATGTATTGAATATTTCAATATCTTGAAATTATTTTTTGTGAGTGAAAATGAAATGTTAATAGTAAAATGTTGATATTTTCATCATTTTATACGTTATGATTATATAATGGTACAAGGACATTTGATGGGTGGTTACATGATAAACCAATTACTGGTGGTTATCTGATAAACCAGTGATGGTCAGATTTATGATAAACCATTGATGGGTAGTTATCTTATAACCTCCAATGCATTGGGTATAGAATTAAACTCTATGGCTATTCTATTTAGTGATATGTGTGGATGACGACCATATAGTTATTCCATTTATGTATGTTTATGTCTCAAGTTGCCTTATATGTGTTATATTATTATTTATATGCGATTTATGGTAATAATTTGGTTTTAAAAATGGTAAGCATTGATCTTATATTCATTGAACTATATTTACTACTTCTTAAAATTAAAAAGTATTACCTTATTATAATGTATTCATGGTTTTCATGTTTTCCCAGGAATAATAGTTTTCCTTATTTTAGTATCCCTTTCTAAGATTTTAATACTCATCCAATATTTTGATTTTTTTTTCAAGGGCTGTATAGAAAAATAGAGTCTAGCATAAGATCAAGGAAAATTCATGATGTTTAAATATGAGATGAACCATGTTTCATTTTGAAAAGATTTTTATTATGAAAAAAATTGAATATCAAGTAAAAGTTCAACATTATAATAATGAAGTTGATATGTATGAGTTATAGCCTAATTATTTGATGATCTAAACCTGAAAATTTCCTCTATGTGATTAAAAGTCAAATTATTGACGAGACATAATATTATGTAATGTTTAAGGTCGGGGCATTATAGTTGGTATTAGAGGTAGGTTTATATAACATTAAGATTTAGAATATTGTTAATATAATATCCATAAATGATTTTTAATTTATGGTTAAATGGAAATGATATAGAATTTGAAGATTTCTACATTGCTTTGTATAAGATATGTTTGTTCAAAATGGTTTTCCACAGAGGAAACATGGCAGTTGTACTGGGTAGTCACACTTAAAGAAAATAACCTTCCCAACATACATCATTAGATGGTCACAATTGAAACTGGACTATTTTTTTTATAGTGATTGATCATTTGACTGAGGCAATAAATGGTAGTGTTGTCCTTGCACAAGATCAACCTGGACAACCACTAAGGCATATCTATATCATAAATCATTTCATGAGGCAAAGTCCCCCATCATTCAGAGGATCATCTGACCCTATGCAAGATTAAGGGTGAATTAAAGCATTATAAAACATTATTGATGTAATGGGGTGTTAAGAAAAGAAAAAGGTTAGTCTTGGAGTTTATCATTTTGAAGGTGAAGCTGATCAGTGATGGTCAATGATTAAAATTATCAAAAGAAGTGAACATATAGATCCCGTATAATGGGATGAATTTAAGAATGTATTCCAGAGAAATATTTTCCTAATGTTTTTCAAATCATGATGGAAAATAAATTCTTGGATTTGAGACAAAAGGATAACATTTTGTGGCTGCATATGAAGAGAATTTCATTAGTTTGTCAAGGTACATCTGAAATTTTATCCTGGATAATGATATTAAGATAAATCAGTTTTGCTTCAGATTGAGGCCAAAATATCGAAGGGTATTAGAATCCCGTGAGATCAAGATTTATGATAATCTTTTCCACTGTACTGACAAGGTAGGAATTGAGTCTTTCATCAGTTTTTGGATCAGTTTTTGGTTTTGTTTACTGATGTTATTTCAGTATATTCTAAAATCCTATCATAAACATGAAAGTCACTAAACGAATATTTTGTAAACCCTAAAAGAAACGAATCTATATGGAATTTTCTGTAAGAGTGAATTTGGGTAACAAATTTTTTTTTCCATGGTAATATTTTTTTCTAAAGATGGAAAAACTTTTGACCCTTTTATAGGAAAAGTTGTTGAAGAGTGTCCAAGGCCTACCAATATCATAGAGATTTGTAGTTTTCTTGTATTAGCAAGTTTTAACCAAAGGTTTTTTCTGAAAACTCTTGTTAGATATCTAGACCACAATCTAAGATAACAAGTAAGGGAGTTAAGTTCTTCTGGATAAAAGAATGTGATTATTTTTTTTAGGAACCGAATAGAAGATGGGTAAATGCTACAGTTTTATCCTTGACTTCCAGGAATGGTGAATGTTTTATCTTCTTTGATGCATCACTTAAGGTAATTGGTTGATTACTAATGCAGAATGATTAGGTAATTTTTTATTCTTAGTGTAATTTGAAACCTCATTAGATAAATTACACTAAATATTATTTGGAATTAGTTAATGTTTTTTTAATTTAAAATATGGAGGCATCATTTGTATCACGTAAAGTTTGAAATCTATAATGATAAAAAAATATTGAATTATATATTCCCTCTGAAATAATTAAACATGAGATAGAGGATATGGAAATAATTAATCAAGGATTATAATTGCATGATATTTTACCATTTGGGAAAGGAATGTAAAGTGGATGACACTTTGAGTCAAAAGATTTTTGCTACATTGACCATGATACATTTTGAATCTGATCCTTTGGGTTTTGATTTTATGAATTTTTGATTGGAAGTTATTGGTGAAGGGAATTACTCTGTTTTGTTTTAGGTTGAAGTGAAATCATCTCTATCAAAATGAATTAAGAAAGCATAGAAAAAAGAAAGCGAGTTGGAGAAAAAGGTTGAATCGGTTCATAAGCTTATGTTACTAGAATTTAACATGGATAAATACTGTTTTTTTAGGTTTGGAATGAGAATATGGGTGTCTTGTGATTCATAGTTGAAGAAATATTTGTTATTTGGAAGTCATAGTTCTCCGTTTTCAGTTCATCCTGGATATTCTAAGATGTAAAGATATATTTGGGGTTATTTATGATGGGATGGAATGAAAAGAGATATTTCTAAGTTTAATATCATGTGTTTGAATTGTAAATAGGTTAAATCAGATGAGAAATTACTAAAATGGATGCTTCAGAATTTTCCAGTGCTGTAGTGTAAATGGGAAAATATATCCTTGGATTTCGTAGTGCGATTACCGATAACTTCTCTAGGTAGCAATGCAATCTAGGATATTTTTGATCAATTAACTAAATATTATCATTTTAATCCAATTCAATATACTCTGTATTGAGATAAATATTATTTAATTTATATTAATGAGATAGTTAGGTTACATGGAGTTCCCAACTTTATTGTATCTAATTGCGATCTTAGGTTCACTTCAAACTTTTGAAAAGGATTTTAGATGTCATTGGGAACTGAATTAAATTTTAGTACATATTTTCATCCTCAATCAGATGGGAAGTCAAAACAAAAAATCAAACCTTGGATCATATACTATGTTCTTTTTCAATGGATTATCATGTATGTTTGGATCAACATCATTCATTGGTTGTGTTTTCTTATAATAACAGTTTTCATTCTAGTTTACAGATAGAACCATTTTCGGAAATATATGTAAAGTGGTGTCGAACTCATGATTTTTTGAATGAAGTAGGTGAAAGGATTTTGATGAGACCAAAATTGGTAGAAGATATAGTAAAAAAGTTTAGCTGATTCAGAAGATCACAAGGAAATCTTAGACAATGCCTAAAAATTATTCGAATAACCAGAGAAAGGATTTTTCTTTCATGGTAGGTGGCCATGTCTTTCCCAAATTTTCTCCATGGAGAAGTGTGATTCATTTTGGTAAAAAGGGAAATCAAAGTCGGCAGTTCATCAGTCCCTATGAAATCCTGGAGAATGTTGGATTATTTGTCTACATGGTGGCTTTACCTACATGTTTATCCCATGTATACAATGTTTTTCATGATTCAATGTTGAGAAAGTATATGTCAGATCCATATCATGTTTTGAGTCCAGGTTTAGTGTAGTTAGAAGAGAATCATTTTTATTAGGAGCAACCAGTACATATTCTTGATAGTATAGAGAAAGTGTTGCAGAATAAGGTGATTAATCATGTTACATATTTTTTTGGAAAAACCATATGGTTGAAGAGGCAATGTTGGAATCTGAAAATTCTATGAGGGAAAAATATCCCCACTTATTTGATAAGTAAATAAAATTGTGGGGACACAATTTCCAAAATGGGGGAATGATGTAGAATCCCAGGTATTTATAGAATAATACTTTTTCATATATATTAATATTTATTAAGAAGATATTAATTTTTAGGAAACTTGGTCAGATAGAATACTCCACATGCAACAGTGTGTTTCTCCAAAATCATACATTTCACACAACATTGAGTTATACCAAAATATAATACAATATTGTTATTATTATTTTAAATAGTAGTTAATTACTAGCCATTGTAATGGCGAGAATGGACAAAACTAACTACAATATGATTATACATGTTTGTAAAATTTTATTACATTTATCCAATAAATATTAGAGGCTTAAAATGAGAGTGAATCAATTTTTTAATCATTAAATACTCTAATATTTTTAGAAGTTTGTTTTACTATCTTTTGATAGAGAACACTTTTTAAATCTTGTTTTTATCACATTTATATGTTCTATTTGAAAAAATAAACATCTTATTTGGAAGTGGGACATCAATATTTACTTTTATTTAATTTGTTTATTTTTCTAACGGAATTCATATTTTAATGAATAGTAAAAAACAATGAATTTTAATTCAAAATATCTTTTTCATATATTTAATTTATATAGTTATATTTTAATTATAATTGGTTTTAAAGTGTAATTGGAATAGGTTTTTATAATTTAATCCAATTTTGGTCATTGGATGTAATTTAAATTTTAAATATGATATAAACACATGTCAATCTTTTTATAGGTTTTATTTCTTAAAAGCCTACTTTTTGGTTTTGACAACTAGAATTAATTTCAAATTAATTAATTCAAATTCTTTATTTTGAATTTGGAAAAATAAATTCCATTTTTTCAATTAAAAGGAACAAATTGTGTAAATAGGCACCTTTTATTTTTGGACATTATGAATAGCAACTTCAATAAATATTTTTATTTACCATGGTTAATGGGTAAATCATGTCAATAAGGGTAAATAATAATATTATAAGAATATAAAACTATGGTAAAATGTGTCCTAATACTATTGGATGATATATTTCCTACCATTATCATCGTTAGGCCTAACTCTTGGAATTTGGGAGCCACACGGGAGTGACGATGACAAGTTATAATAATTAATTTAATATAAAGAGAAAAATAACATAAAAAACTATATTATTTCTAAATATATATATATATATGGGGTTATATAAGTGATATATTTGACTATAAATAATAATTAAAAAGATAAAAATATTTCCCACATCATGATATTTTAATTATTATTTTAATACATTAAATAAATTAATTAAATTAAGACATAATAATGATGCCATGATTGATTCATTAACAATGGATTAAATTAAATGATATTATAAGTATTAAAATAAATAATATTTTAAATAATTAATGTCATGCATGAATTCTCAAGTTTATTATGACATGTTAGGAGTGATTCACTATTTTCTGTTTGAATTAATCAAGCTTTTATGAAATTGTAAAAAAGTCAAGTATGAATAGTGTCCAAAATTAACATAATTCATAACAAAAAATATAAAATAGTTTATTAAATGATAATAAATTCCTAAAAATATATGATTCATCTAAATGGTTAAGATAAGTCCAAATATTTCATAAATGACTTTTTGTGGGTCATTAGACATGATACGGTAATTACTTTTACCCACAATGCGTAAATAACATGATATCACTATAAGATTCAAAAGGGAATAATAAGACTTAAACAAAAAAGATAAGGATAAAAAAATTCAAAACATGTATAAAAATAATAGGATGATATTTATTCTAAAAAATAAACTTTTTTTCAAATTAAATGAGTTTTGGACCATTTTTAATCAAAATTGAATTTATAATAAAACAATATTTCAAGACATTCCTAAAGTGCCCCTCCACCCTCTTATAAAAGGGAACCAACTATACACAATTAATCACACCTCTCAAGCACCTTGCCTCATCCAATTTATGTTTAAATAATCTCCCAACATCTATACTTTCCTTCTAAAAAACTTACCTTGGGAGGAAGGCAACTTATGAAATCCTTTTGGATCAAATCAAAAGAAGTGACCCGATTTAGAGGTAACGTCTTCTCCCATGTTCCTTTCCTATAATTTACTTCTCTAATACATATTCTATTATTATTCTCTTATTTGATTAAAAAAAATTCCTCAATATACTATGATGTTTTTGATAAATATTCAAACTACACTTACGCAAACCTTCATCTAATGGATACGAACATACTATTTCATTATACGACGAACCATTGCCTCATGAAAAGATAAATGTTCAATTTTTTTCTACCACATCTCATGGTGGCCATTATAATTTCACTATATTTATATATGATATATATTATATTAATATTTTCTCTCTTCTTCTATAAAACTTATTTTAAAGATACCTATATGCTTTCTATGATGTGTAAATACGATAATTTCATTTGAGGAAGTGTGGACTACCCCCCACCCCAAAGTGATATGACTCGTTAATGATATAAATTGAATATATATAGGATGGTTTTATAAAACCTATGATACATACATGATATAAATATAATAATGGTATTACAATATAAATTTATATCATTTTATTATTAATGTTTTAATATGCAATGAAATGAATGTAGCATTCATTAGTACGTACGACCAACCGTCTGCATGAACTATGCCTTTAATTTATTATCTCCAAATATTATGGATATTATATGTACATAAAAATTGTATATATATGATATTTAAATCATGAATAATATTACGGAGATGATTTACTTTTGACCACATGGACAATTTACATCAATGAAGTTTATTTTCGACTCAATTACCGAATGTCGACATACCAACCGATATGAACATAAATAATTATATAATTTTTATAACATGATGATAAGTATTATAAAATGAATAATAAACATGAAAAAGGTTCTGAATAAAATTTAAATTAAGATATGTTTATTATTCAGGAATATAATTAATAAATGAGACTAGTCAGACTCAATTTAAGGGACTTTGTCTAAATCGTCTGTCATTGATGCATATTTTGATAATATACACCTCTTTACTTTAAAAATTGTATAATAAAACCCTTTTAATTTTTATTTCATTCAAATTTAATGTTTTTTCCTTGAATCATTTTAATAAACACAAAATGAAATGTTTTTAAATTATGTGGTGACAGCGACTTCTGTACCACCATAACCATTATTTGAAATTTGGATTACTCTACAAGAATAAATGTTATTAAAATGAAAATAAATACCTTATTCCCTTTTTGGTTGTTTTGGTATTGAAAATTATTTTTTAAATGGATTGTATATTTCAATATCTTGAAATTATTTCTTGTGAGTGCAATTGAAATGTTACAAGGGAAATGTTGGTATTTCCAATATTTTATGTGTTATGATTATGTAATGGTTCATAGACATTTAACAGGTGGTTACACAATAAACCAATGATGGGTGGTTATGTGATAAACCAAAGATTGTTGGTTTCATGATAAACCATTGGTGGGTGGTTATGTTATAACCTCCAATGAATTGGGTATGGATATTTTCCATTTGGATATTTTATTTTGTGATATGTGAGGAAGTCAACCATATGGTTATTCCATTTATGTATGTTTAGGTCCCAAGTCACCTAATATTTGTTATATGTTACTTTATATGGGATTTATAGCAATATTTTGGTTATGAAAAGGGTAGGCATTGATATTTTATTCAGTGTAGAATATTTACAACTTCATGAAGGTGAAAAGTTTTACTTTATGACAAAGTATTCATGATTTTCATGTTTTCCTAGGACTAATAGTCTTCCTTCATTGTGTATCCCTTACTAACCTTATTATGCTCATACTAGGTTATGAATTGTTTTTCATAGGTCTTAAATAATAATATAGTCGTGGATGAGTTCAAAGAAAACTCATTCTATTTAAATATGAAACGAACCATGTTTCTTTTTGAAAAGTTTTTGTATATGGAAAAAATTGGATAGTGAGTAGAAGCATCTACCTTATAATAATCAAGTTGTGATGTATGGGTTGTTGAATTATTATCTAATGCTCTAAACCTTATATATTATACTCTATGTGATTATAATTCAAATTATTTACTTAACTCAGGATTATGTAATGTTTATGGTCGGGGCCATATGATTGGTTTTTTTAAAAGTATGAAAAAATATTCAAAACAACAAATCTTATCACGGTTTTCTAATGGTTTCTTTAAAATAATGTTGTTTTTAAGATTTTATTAGTCAATTATCTAATGATATTAAATTAAAAACATTAATGATGTGCAATTAAGTTACGTTCATAAGTAATTGTTCTTAAAAACATAAAATATAATATTGTTTTTGGATTATTCATTAAGGGTTTATAAAGTTAATAAAACATCATCCAAGAAACACTATTTGAAGGCATAAAACCTATTTTTTTTACCATGGATTCCTTTTAGGAGATTTATTACATCATATTTAGTCCATTATGAAACCTTAATTTAGACTGTATATTTAAACTGTATTTAATTCAAACCCAAAAAACCGGCTGTCTGAAAAAATTATGAAAAAGTTAGCAGTGGATAATTTCTATGTGATGACTTAAAAATTTATTTATTTTTGAACATAATTTACTAAATATGATATTATTAACTTTTAAATAAAAATACCAATTTACTAGAAAGAACTTATTATTATGATATTAACAATTTTCAAGACATAAAAATACATTTGAGAATATTTATTATATTTTATTTTATTTAAATAACTATTTTTTAAAATTAATATTTTATAGAAATAATTTTTATCTGAAAAATTATTAAATTCATCAAAATAATATCATAATTGAAATTATATAATCCCCAAAAATAACTTTTCTATTTAATTATGTCAAAATATATTTTTTATAGAAAATCATATAATAATTGATAAGGTAATGATTGATGGGATAAATATAATCATTATTTCATTAAAAAAATATACAGACTATAACTTCTAGGTTCTAGAATCATAAACTCTTATTACACCAGTATACATCCTAAGGGTAAGGTGTGCAATGGTGGTGCCTTCTTGGGGGTTGGGGGTTTAGGTGAACATGGTCCAGGTTATGTTCCTGATAATCCTAAACATCTCACATAAAAGGATACACTCAATAATTATATTTCAAATCATGGACTATGATTGTTCAAGGTAAAATCCTAGTCACTCTATCTCTGTCAACATATTTAATAAATTTGATTCATGGGGTATGATCCTACTATCTGAGGCCAGTTCTTTTTCAATCTGTGTCAATTAGGCTTTATCATAACCGTATATATATAATAATCTTAACAATCACTGTAAATGACTATATTATGAACGAAAAAGTTGATTAATGGTTTTTAAAATCCAATAAGACATATCTGTCCAATATAACCAAACTATTTCATGTGTTTTATATAACTATAATTCATTTACATAATCAAAATTAATTTTAATTTATAAAAGTTGGTTCATTATATTTGTTTATAATTTACTCGAGTGAATTACAAAAAAAAATCCAAATATTGATTACTATACTCTAACATCATCAATTTCCCACGCACTAACTCTTGGAACTCCCTAAGATTTATTAGAATTAATTAATCATTATAAAACTACTAAATGAACATATTTCTGATTCTAACCAAATTTAGATAATCACATATCTTTTTCTACATTAATCTATTACCAGTTATGATCCTCCACATTAATCATGCTTTTATTGAACTCCAAAATTGATATATCTAGGTTATGAAGAAGACAAAATATTTAATATATCCACTAAATCCAATCATCATCCTCCAGTACTCCACCAATATCTATAATTATCATAGGATTTTATACCTTCATCTTTAGAGGATGATCCACTTCCTTAGGTCACTATTTTTTTGGCCCAATCTCAAAAAATATAACAATTTAATTAAAATATTCAAGTTCTCAAAAATACCCTCCATCTTCCTAGTTCCTTCTATGCACTCATGGTCACCAACCAAATTTCTTCAACCTTCCTTATAAACATGTTCTCTCTGTGGATTAATAAATATAACCCCAAAATATATTATTGAAAATCCAACAATGTTTTAAAAATTAATTCCCTACTCTAAATCTATAAATGATATAAACAAATTGGATATTAAAGTTATGTGAATGTTTCCCTAATAACATTGTTTTTATTCCATCATAGATCATGTTAAAAAATTAGGAATAATGAAATTAAACCAACTTATTTTTAAAATAAATATGATTTTAATAACCTTTTAAATATCCTTTCAAACCAATTTAGGTATGCACCCCCATTTGAGAGTCCAATACCCATGTATATCAGTCATATTTATAACTTTTATGAACCATTAATACACTACCCATCCACACCTAATTTGGTTATTAAAACCTATATAAGACACCAATAACCAATAAGTGGTCCTCATAATCACTTATCATACCCAAACACACTAGAAACTCATGTCTCTCTATATTAAATTTACCTATGCTTTTTTTCAGTACCTCATGCATTTCAACCACCCTAGTCTCTATTCCTACCAAATCCCCAAGACTCAACTTTTAAAACCATCAATAATATAAAAAATGGATGACCTTAACCTAATAATTAATCATAAGGTTTGTCTAGGATAGTCATATGACCTTATACACATTCACTAAAAACTACTGACTACCAAATATTTCTGTCGGATAAAAATAATCATTTTGGGAACATGTATCCATCCTTTATAAAAAATGATTTTATAATACAGAAATATATTTTTGTTTTACAATATATTTTCAAATTTAAGATATAATTTTAATTTCAAACAATCAAATATATCATAACATAAAATAAAATAATCACATTCTAATAAAATATGAAAACATAGAAGATGATTCTCTTCCAATGTGAGTAGTCCTAATCTTATAATTTATGAAAAATAACTTCCACATCCACTATGAACATATCTACTAACATAGACTACACATGAAAATCAGAGTCTTTCCCTTATCTACTTCATGAAATAATACATCTACCTAAATACTAAGTTATGTTATTAGGGGCTAGTATATATAACAATTAGGGATTCCCTTAATCACTCCCATGTAATACCTTACAGAAAAATTCCTAACCATAAAACTATTTTTATAAAATATATTTACATATGTAAAAAACTTAGTTCATCGTATGTTAAAATAAAACCCAATAAATTGATGAGAATAATATCATTAAGTATTTTCCAAACAAGGGGACCTGTCTATGTTCCACCATAACATATAGAAAACAATTAATCAATATAAACTATTAGAGATATGAGAAAAGAAATAATAACATAACATGAATTCTTACAATTGATTAGAACATAAACCATTTTTAGATCATCACCAACCCGAGTGGTTTCTGAATTTATTGGTAATTATTATCTTTATGAAACACAGGTTAGGAATTACCTATATTTTCTTTTTACCCAGCCAATTAATTAATACTCAACACTTCCCTGTCATTTCCCAAACCATAGTTGTTCTATTAAAAAAAATAATTTACCTCATTAAAAACTCTTACCTGAAACATACCATCAATACCAAATAATAAATCATACAAATTTAAGATATTAAAATTTAATTATCATAAAACACTATTTGGAAAACCAAATCCCGTGGATTAATATTAAAAACCAACCTTGTGGTCATATATGAAAACATATTTTCTAAAATTGTTAAATTCCATAATTGAAGGTATAGAATCAATCAAGAAAAATGATTTGATATTTACATAACATGGTAAAAAGGCAGAAATCACAATAATCATAAAAAATGAATAAAAATATCAAAATTATTGAATAATATCAACATACCCTTGAAAACAATCAAACACATAAATTTCAACCACATATCAACTATTAATAATCACTATCTGATACTCTATGTCTATGAAAACGTTTAAGGGATCCTGATAATTAGATTCATGAATTAAATCCACAATCTAAAACCATAGATCTATTTTCATGAAATAGTTCTACCCAAATAAGAAGAAAAAAATAGTATAATAATCAGATTTAAGAATATTTTAGATTATCATGGTTGGGCTTCAAAAATAACCTTGATTAAATTGATTAAAAGGAGACAATTATTTTCTAATGATGAAAAATTACATGCCTCTCTTGAATGGAAGGCATGGGATGTCTCAAATTGAATTGGTGTGATTCAAGGGGCCCTTATTAGGACAACAATGGCATTAAATTCGAACTAAAAAAATTACATCCCTTGTTTAGTTTGGGGAACATATTCAATTTAGACCACGCATCAACCCTATGAGAACATATTCATTCAATAATATCATTACATGATTACCTTTCAGTGTCACTCATTATTAAAAATATAATTTTACCTCACTATTTCCTCCCTAGATGAAATATATAGTCATTCTAAATGGTCTTAAAGATAATGTATCTTGAATGAGAATTATTTATTGAACCTACCAACACAATGAAATGAAGCCTGAAACCATTAAATATCATAGGGGGACATACATAATAAAATTAGATTGTCTCAATTACCCACATGATTCGATTTATTCAATGAAAGTTCTGGTATTCAATATTATCAAGAAACACCATCCATTATAGTCATATTTAATCATCTATTGTCTACATCATTTATAATATAGAACCATGATTGAACAATAATCTCACAAGGATAATACTCCATCCCCCATGATGATATTCTATCTATCATAAAAACTTAACAAACTTTACATGATCCTTTCATCCATATTCATATCGACAAATAAATATAAATGAAGTTGATACAATTTTAGTTTTTAATTCCTCATCATAAATACATCGTACATGTTGACTTCTACAAAACATCTTATCTAATACTCTTAGAGGTAATCTCAGTTAATGAACATGTCAAAAATTATGATTATACCCATTTTTTAATGTTCTAATACCGTATACTTCCTGAGTTGTATATCCCACAACCATAATGATAGTATAAAGAATACTCATCCCTCCCCCTCAAACTTCAATGGTCAATGATAATGATCAATATATGACATTATATGATACTAATCCATCAGTAATAACATTATTATGATGTGGACCCAATCTATTAACTATTACACCTTGATATGTCCCACAATGACATATCTCTAGTATTTTTTTCCCAAGACGAGTTGATCGACAGAGTATTTCAAGACATCCTATGAACTGATTCATTATAATCGTTGTTGATGTCTAATATTGCAGATGAACTAAGCTGTGCAATCCTTCATCTCAAAAAATTAAAAAATAGGATGATATTATACATACAAATTCCTTATGGTTAACATAATCTTAAAATGTTTTCAGTGTTGATACAATATAACCATTTGAATCTTAGTAAATATCACCTTCTATATAACTCTATAAAATCTCTATGTAAATATAGGATATCTATCTAAAATTATAAAAAATTGGATCACCATGAAGTGAAACCACATCACCCATATCATATCATTTTCCCTTTTTGATTTCATGAAAATAATCATGAATTGAAATATGATATGCAACTTTTTATATCTCATCACTTGAAAAAGAATCAAATGCTCTGAAGGCCACTAATTTTATGTATTTATCTTCTGAAAAGTCACGCACCATGATAAATCACTAGTTATGTTAAAATTATCCCCAAAAACAAGAATTATTATGTTAATAAATCAAAAATCATCACTATTCTTGGAGGAATAAACAAACTAGTGTTTTGGAATGTTACTATAACGTATTTTATTTTACTAAAAGGAATCGCCACTCTATCCTGTAAACAGTGTAAAGACCCGAAGCTTGACGTACATGGATATTACATTAATTTAGTGGAATACTTAATACATAACCAAAACAAAAACACAAGGACCGTAATAGTTTAGTGTCTTTGGAAACTTGGAACGTAATCTTCTAATCGTGGTGAAAGATCTTCAACATCTCCCACAAAGATCTTCCCCTTTTTTTCTTACCTAAAACCTTTCTTAAAATCCTGGGGAAAAGAAAACATAAAAAGGGTGAGCTCAAATGCTTAGTAAGGGTAAGCATGGATAAAATAAAACATATCATATACATTTGAACTTAAAAACATGAACATAATGTTTAAACATCAAAAGCTTGAGCAATGACATAAAACATGGAAGTACGTAAGGCATAGATCATAAAGAAACATTATGGATGATAAAATAGCATGGGAATAAAACATGTAATTGTTGAAACCATTAATCACATGATATGATTTCCATATTAGCCATGGCATTGCTGTCAAGACCATCTTAGTGGACAAAGTCCCTTTCTGAATCGAGTTCACTCCTCGTTCCAGTCCTGTATTACTGAACCGGTTTAACTTGCCTTTCCAGCCATGTCAATCTCATGAGATATAAATCTTTACCCAATTCATTGGAGGGAGATATAGGTACCACCCATATCATAATGAAATCATTCTTACTTGTGCCACAAAATAATAATACATCATTCATAATAACCCAATGAATAAAAGGGGTTTCATAAACATAATCCCATCATCACATAATCCATATAAAATAAATGGATATCATTTCATAATAAGAAAAGTGTAACCATGTAAATCATAGAGGAATTATACTTGAAGCATACACATATGAAAAAAAATTTCATCTTAGATGAAAAATGGTACTGATAAAACACTTGAAATGAATTCTTGAGGAAAATATCCTTTCTTCTTCAAAATCAATTTCTTTTCAAAAAACATCATGCAAATTTAAAAGAAAAGGATTTTTTTGAAAATAGTCATGAAATGTTTTGGAGGAAGCTTCATGAAAATAAGGCTTTATAAAACCGTAAAAATCTGTTCGTGCCATATAAGTTAAAAAAACATTCTTTTTGTACTTTTGCTGGAAAAGTCAAAAAGTACCTCGTAACGTAAACAAAAGAATGATTCCTTACATAACATGTAGTAAAAGTCAAAAATGGGTAAAAAGTTCTTTAAACATACATGAAAAAACTTTTATAAAACATGGACATGGATGATAGAAATAACCCCAGTAAATACTTACGAATAAGCAATCTCGGATAAAAATGAGATTTGTAAAATTTTCCCTTACCTTAGTTCTGATATGCTTCCTACGTATCCGAACCTACTGTATAATGATTTAAATAATGTCATTGAATTATTACAGAGTCATATTCACTGTTATGATATCATATATGTTTCACTTATGACTTTATATTACCCGTTCTTTTGTAAATTCCTTGTTAAAGGAGCGTTTTGGGTAAAATCATTTCATTTATTGTATGTGTTTCGACTTGTCATTCTTGATATTATTACTTATATCCTGATTTACATAATTTCATAATGTAAAACATGATTTATAATATATATTCGTCATATATATATATATATATATATATATATTATAGGTCGATAAAAGGAATGAAATACACCGTTCATGGAGATGGTAGGTCGTACGTACGCATCAACGCTGTTTTCGTTTCCTTATTGAGTTGAATGGAATTAAGTAGTTGACATACATATATATACACATAAATCCAGTATCATTATTATGTCATATATTTCATGATTACTTATTATATATACTTTATAATCATTCATGAATGGTTAATGTGGAGAATGAATCTCATCACGTCGTGGAGACGGTAGTCCGTACGTACGCACGAGCGATGATATCGTTCTCATGATCGTGGAATTGTATTGGAGTGTATGTATACTATTTCAGAATCAATATCACTTTACAAATAATCATATATAGTTATTATGTACACCATTATACCCATCCAAGTAAGGTGGTGGTGGAAAATAGATTACACCACGGCGTGGAGACGGTATTCCGTACGTACGCGCGCACGGTGATTTTGTTTTCCGCAGGATAGATAGATGGTGAAATAGGGTTGTTTAATACTTATAATAACATATCAGTATATGAGTGATACTGATTTTATTACTTCATAATGAAACAACCTAATAATAAGAAGTGGAAGAAGAAATAAAGTTGAAAGAATCGGTAACGGACATTACCTCTTCTTTGAAGCGCCTCTTTGAGATCTCCTTTTAGGGCACTAAAATTGGTCTTTGAGGAATAACAGAACCTCTAGGATGTTTCTAGGGAAGTGTATAATAGAATTTGGCAGGGTTTGGATGAGCATGAAGTCTCAATGTTGTGTGAGGAAGAGAGGGAGGAGGTGCCCTTTTATAAGGGAGGATAGGGGCACCTTTGGAATAACTAAAAAATTATTTTATTATAAAGCCAAATTCGGTTTTAAATAGATCTAAATTGATTTATGTAGAAGATAAGGTGGGGAGGGGTCGCAATACTCTCATCCAATAGAATTTAGATAAGTTTAGGTTCCTATTTTAACCTTATCATTTATATTTAACTTTCAGTTAGATAATTTTACTTTTATCGTGTCTTTTTGTGTTCTTACACTATAAGGTTAATAAACTTACTATAACAAGAAAAAAGAACCCCAAGTTGTTTATTATTAATATATATAACCTTATATAAGTCATTTTGCCGAACCTTAGATTTTTAGGAATAAAATAACAATTAATAATATAATATGTTTTTTAAAACTATTTTATGTCAATTTTGACACTATTTTGTAATTGATTTTTGTAAAAATCATAACAGAATGATTAGTTCTATGAAGTTAATTAAATAAATACTAACATTTCATATTAACTTAGAAAATTAGTGGAATTCATAAAAAGTCTCAAATTACATTTATTTGGGTATTTATAACATCAATTTTTTCAATATTTCATTAATAAGATAATTACTGCATCATCTTTGTGTCATAAATAAATTACATCATTTAATGTCTAAAAATTAATAATAAAATACCATTATGTAGGAAATCTTTTTATCTTTCTAATAAAAATTTATAGTTGAATTTATCTTATGTATAAACCTATATTAAAAATGATATACTTATTAAACTTTGATTTTAACTATTTTAACCATTCTTTAAATAAATTAATAATAAATATCCTAATCTAATCGAAGTGGGCCTAAATGGTCATATTTTATTCCTAAGGTTGTTTTTGGTCGAATTACACTTATCAAATAGAATTAGGACATGTTTGAGGGTAATAATAATATCATTTTTACCCTTAATTACCCTATTTACTTTTAACTGTGGTAAAAAAAAGTAAAACGTTACTATTCACCAAAAATTATTTTCATCTCATTGAACCACATTTTACATACTGACATCAAATGTGTCTCTCAGATTTTTGAAATTCCACTCACAGAAGCGGTAAAATTAAATTTTATGAAAAATTCAGTTTTTTTTAACTACCACTTAGTGGTTTCACTATTCATCAAAAAATGAAAGTTTCCAGAAAAATACCAAAAATTAGGCCTAAGATATATATGATATTATGAACTAAAAAATGCTTTCTATTTTACCAAATTCAAAACATATCATTTTCATTACTTAATTTAAAAACTAATTCCCGTCGTCAAAACAAATAGCGTGTTCCTAAGAGATAATAACTATCAAAAGATTGACACTTGTTTATGTCTGGTTTAAATGTGAAATTACATACAATGACCAACATTGTATTAAATTGTAAAAATATATTCTAAATATACTTTAAAACCACTCAAATTAATAATTTATCACTATTAATTATTTCGATTAAAAAGGCTGTTTTTAATTAAAATTTAGTAATTTTCACTATTCATCAGAAAATGAAAGTTATCCGAAAAGTACCAAAATCTCACCCTAAGCTAATTTTGATATTCCGAATCCAAAAATGAAGTCCATTTTGAAAAATAAAATTTAAAAAATTTCAAAAAGTTGTTATTACTATTCATAATATTTTAATATCATATCGTTGTTTAGTGAAACTCAGTATTGCGTACTACACGCGCTATCGAGGAAGGTCGTGATTGCGTGTAATGCAAGGCAAGTCAAGGATGTGTGTTGTGCAAGCTCATTTTGGTGTAGCGTACAACACAAGACATTAATGAAATTAAAAATAATATAAAATCTCGGGGTGTTACATTCGACCCCCCTTAAAATGAATTTCGCCCTCGAAATTCGTCGCGGTTATAAATGGTTTACTACTCGAAAGTTTCATTAATAGAAACCCACATCGTAAAAAAGGAATACCAAAACCAATCTTTAAAAATAAAAGTATGAAACGTAATAGGTTCCCAAATAAACTAATCACTAGGTTTCCACATAGGTGAAAATATGGATATGGAAGAGAAATATAACCATCTTGTTCTGATGGAGAGTGGTAGAGAACATGGCTATGGAAAATCCAGCGATCACAAAGCCATAAATTTGTGACGATCTAAGGTACCATCTGATTCATCAGATATAAGATCCCTAGTACAAAATTTTTGGTTTTCAAGATCATTTCCCTAAAGTTGATGAATTAAAAGAAATACTTACATGATTTTGGTACAATCTCACTGTTGTTCATGCTTTGAACAATTTGCACTTCATCTCTTAAAGAAATGAAGTTTAATTTGTTATTCATGAAGTGTTAATAGATCATGTGATAGAATGATGGTTTATTCCATCTGTTTCAAACAAAAGGTTAGCAAAAGTTATCAAATGTACATAAGTCCATCTATGGTGAGGTTAATCGTATACGATTCCAAAAATGAACTTATACTTCATATATCATACTGCATAATAAAATAAAACTAGTTTCTACAGACCAGAGACTTCCTGTAGGCCAGTGGTAGGTGATAAAGGCCAGTCGCACTTCGATTGTGGGTTCGATTCCCACAGCCTTGGCCGACGCGATGGGTTGTCGCCCGTCCAGCATGTTGTCCTTTTTCTAAAACTAAATTACTATAACATCCCATGAATAATATTAAAAAAAGTTCTATCCTTAAACAATAATAACTTATGTCCAATATAATCCATTCCAATCTTTAGGCTTATCTAAAATTCTTCAGTCTAAGCTCATAGTATAAAGAAAATGATTACTTGAAATGCCACATAACAATCACATGAATGCCATAATTTATCCCCCGTATATCATAAGATATATCTTGTGGGTCAAATTACAAACATGTGAATACCTTAATCATGTATTCTCTTGATGAATTAATACCCATTAAACCTTAGTGAAAACATGAATTCTGTCAAAAGTTAACTCTTTCCACATACCAAAATCCATAAATTTCTATATACTCAAACCATGATATCACTTTGTCCTTATATCAGTCATGAGCTCATGAATACAATCAAACATTTCATTATCTTCTTATCCCATCATTAGGCGCATATCATCTACTTTTCAAAAATATCTGAATAACCTTCCATGGTTACCAGTACCATTCAATATATACCTTCAAATTCTTTAAGAAAAACAATAGTGTAACAATCCTTAGATGATTCTTTATTCCATAGTACCATACATTATTCATTATAAACATACAATCATTCCACTAACTTCTTAAACCACTAGCTGAGCTTCATTATTTCTTTCATCTCATATTTCATTTGTAGTCTCTTCATCATCATCCACATAAATACTACTCATGTGACCATGCTTATTCTCTTCATGATATTTTCCCTTAGGGAATTGGTTTGCATAATGCCTATACATTCCACATTTAAAACATCTAATCATTGTTGATGTCCTAGCAATACCATTATCCTTGTCCATGGTGTTAACTGAACCTTTTCCTTTGCACTTACTAGCTTTGTGTCCTTCTTTTCCACACCCAAAGAATCTTCTAGTTCCCTTGAAACAATCTCCCCAATGCCTCTTCCCACATGATTTACATAAGGGAAATTGAACTCTCTTTCCTCTATGATCATCATGAAACTCCATCTTTCTCTTATTATCTGAGTTGGGAAACTTAACAAAGTTGAGATTATTGATCATATTATGAGATTGATGATTAGTAATAATAACGATGTTTAGACTTCCAAAACCCGTTTAATTTGGTTTCTCATGAAGAATATCATTCCATTGTCCGTTATATCCTCCATTATCGTGAATCTTCCTGTTTCCAGTCATTTTCTAAAACCCAAAAAGAATAGTGTGAGAGGCAAAAATCATGCTAGGGAAAACAACATAGTAAAGGGGGAGTACCCTCAATATCTAACATCTTAGGTTAAATTCTATGATTGTTAGCGCAATTCTAGGACTATAACCTATACATATACATAACCTTAGAGACATCTATAGACATACCTTAGAAATATCTCTAGGGATTTCACTAACATTTTCACATCCTAGTTTCCAAAGGATGACTAAACCTTTCCTCTAATACCAACTGTAGAGACCCAAATCTTGACATACATGGACATTACATTAATTTAGCGGAATACTTAATACATAACAAAAACAAACACACAAGGACCGTAATAGTTTGGTGTCCTTGGAAACATGGAACGTAATCTTCTAATCGTGGTGAAAGATCTTCAACATCTCCCATAAAGATCTTCCCCTTTTTTTCTTACCTAAAACATTTCTTTATATCCTAGGGAAAAGAAAACATAAAAAGGGTGAGCTCAAATGCTCAGTAAGGGTAAGCATGGATAAAATAAAACATACCATATACATTTGAACTTAAAAACATGAACATAATGTTTAAACATCAAAAGCTTGAGCAATGACATAAAACATGGAAGTACGTAAGGCATAGATCATAAAGAAACATTATAAATGATAAAATAACATGGGAATAAAACATGTAATTGTGGAAACCATTAAGCACATGATATGATTTCCATATTAGCCAAGGCATTGCTGCCAAGACCATCTTAGTGGACAAAGTCCCTTTCTGAATCGAGTTCACTCCTCGTTCCAGTCCTGTATTACTGAACCAGTTTAACAAGTTGTTCCAGCCATGTCTATCTAATGAGATATTAATCTTTACCCAATTCATTGGAGGGAGATATTGGTCCCACCCATCTCATAATGAAATCATTCTTACTTGTGCCACAAAATAATAATACATCATTCATAATAACCCAACGAATAAAAGGGGTTTCATAAACATAATCCCATCATCACATAATCCATATAAAAGAAATGGATATCATTTCATAATAAGAAAAGTGTAACAATGTAAATCATAGAGAAATTATAATTGAAACATACACATATGAAAAAAAAATTTCATCTTAGATGCAAAATGGTTTTGATAAAACACTTGAAATGAATTCTTGAGGAAAATATCCTTTCTTCTTCAAAATAAATTTCTTTTCACAAAACATCATGCAAATTTAAAAGAAAGGGATTTTTTTGAAAATATTCATGAAATATTTTCGGGGAATCTTCATGAAAATAAGGCTTTATAAAACCTTAAAAATATGTTCATGCCATATAAGTTAAAAAAACATTCTTTTCGTACATTTTCCAGAAAAGTCAAAAAGTACCTCGTAACGTAAAAAAAAGAATGATTCCTTACATACCAGGTAGTAAAAATCAAAAATTGGTAAAAAGGACATTAAACATACATGAAAACACTTTTATAAAACATGGACATGGATGATAGAAATAACCCTAGTAAATACTTACGAATAAGCAATCTCGAATAAAAATGAGATTTGCAAAATTATCCCTTACCTTAGGTCCGATATGCTTCGTACGTATCTGAACCTCCTGTATAATGATTTAAATAATGTCATTTACTTATTACAGAGTCATATTCATTGTTATGATATCATATATGTTTCACTTATGACTTTATATTATCCGTTCTTTTGTAAATTCCATGTTAAAGCAGCATTTTGGGTAAAATCATTTCATTTATCGTATGTGTTTCGACTTGTCGTTCTTGATATTATTACTTATATCCTGATTTACATAATTTCAGAATGTAAAACATGATTTATAATATATATTAATCATATAAATATATATATTATAGGTCGATAAAAGGAATGAAATACACCGTTCATGGAGACGGTAGGCCGTACATACGCATGAACGCTGTTTTTGTTTCCTTATTGAGTTGAATGGAATTAAGTAGATGACATACATATATATACACATAAATACAGTATCATTATTATGTCATATATTTCATGATTACTTATTATATATACTTTATAATCATTCATGAATGGTTAACGTGGAGAATGAATCTCATCACGTCGTGGAGACGGTAGTCCGTACGTACGCACGAGCGATGATATCATTCTCATGATCGTGGAATTGTATTGGAGTGTATGTATACCATTTAAGAATAAATATAACCTTAAAATAATCATATATAGTTATTATGTACACCATTATACCCATCCATGTATGGTGGTGGTGGAAAATAGATTACACCACGGCGTGGAGACGATATTCCGTACGTACACACGCGCGGTGATTTCGTTTTCCATAGGATGGATAGATGGTGAAATAGGGTTGTTTCATACTTATAATAAAATATCAGTATATGAGTGATACTAATGTTAGTACTTCATAATGTAACAACCTAAGAAGAAGAAGTGGAAGAAGAAATAAAGTTGAAAGAATCGGTAACAGAGATTACCTCTTCTTTGAAGCGCATCTTTGAGATCTCCTTTTAGGGCACTAAAATTGGTCTTTGAGGAAGACCAGAACCTCTAGGATGTTTCTATGGAAGTGGAGGATAGAATTTGGCAGGGGTTTGCTGAGAATGAAGGCTCAAAGTGGTGTGAGGAAGAGAGGGAGGATGTGCCCTTTTATAAGGGAGGAGAGGGGCACCTTTGGAATAACTAAAAATATTGTTTTATTATAAAGTCAAATTCGGTTTTATAAAGCTCCAAATTGATTTATTTTGAAGCTAAGGTGGGGATAAGTCGCAATACTCTCATCCAATAGAATTTAGACAAGTTTAGGTTCATATTTTAACCTTATCATTTATATTTAACTTTAAGTTAGATAATTTTACTTTTATCGTGTCTTTTGGTGTTCTTACACTATAAGGTTAATAAACTTACTATAAAAATACAAAAGAACCCCAAGATGTTTATTATTAATATATATAACCTTATCTAAATCATTTGGCCAAACCATATATTTTTAGGAATAAAATAACAATTAATAATATAATATTTTTTTTAAAAACTATTTTATGTCAATTTTGACACTATTTAGTAATTTATTTTTTGTAAAAATCATAACAGAATGATTAGTTTTAAAAACGTTAATTATATCAATAATAACATGTCATATTAACCTTGAAAATTAGTGGAATTCATAAAAAGTCTCAAATTACATTTATTTGGGTATTTATAACATCAATTATGTCAATATTTCATTAATAAGATAATTACTGCATCATCTTTGTATCATAAATAAAATAAATTATTTAATGTATAAAAATTACAAATAAAATACCATTATGTAGGAAGTACTTTTATCTTTCTAATGAATATTTATAGTCGAATTTATCTTATGTATAACCCTATATTAAAAATGATATACTTATAGAAATTTGATTTTAACTATTTTAACACTTCTTTAAATAAATTAATAATAAATATCTTAATCTAATACAAGTGGGCCTAAATGGTCATATTTTATTCCTATGGTTGTTTTTGGTCAAATTAAACTTATCCAATAGAATTAGGACATGTGTTAGGGTAATAATAATATCATTTTTACCCTTAATTACCCCATTTACTTTTAACCGTGGTAAAAAAAGTAAAAAGTTACTATTCATCAAAAATTATTTTCATCTCATTGACCAACATTTTACTTACTGACATCAACCATGTCTCTATTATTTTTGAAATTCCACTCACAGAAGCGGTAAAATTATGTTTTATGAAAAATTCAGTTTTTTTAACTACCACTTAGTGGTTTCACTATTCATCAAAAAATGAATGTTTCTAGAAAAATACCAAAAATTAGGCCTAAGCTATATTTGATATTATGAAATCAAAAATGATGTCTATTTTACCAAATTCAAAACATATCAGTTGCATTACTTAATTTAAAAATTAATTCCCGTCGACAAAACAAATAGCGTGTTCTTAAGAGATAATAACTATCAAAAGATTGACACTTGTTTATGTCTGGTTTAAATGTGAAATTAAATCCAATGACCAACATTGTATTAATTTGTAAAAATATATTCTAAATATTATTTAAAACTACTCAAATTAATAATTTATCACTATTAATTATTTCGATTAAAAAGGTTGTTTTTAATTAAAATTTAGTAATTTTCACTATTCATCAGAAAATGAAAGTTATCCGAAAAGTACCAAAATTTCACCCTAAGCTAATTTCGATATTCCGAATCCAAAAATGAAGTCCATTTTGAAAAATAAAATTTACAAAATTTCAAAAAGTGTTTATTACTATTCATAATATTTTAATAGCATATCGTTGTTTAGTGAAACTCGGTATTGCGTACTGCACGTGCTATCGAGGAAGGTCGTGATTGCGTGTAATGTAAGGCAAGTCATGGATTCATGTTGTGCAACCTTCTTTTGGTGTAGCATACAACAAAAGACATTAATGAAATTAAAAAGAATATAAAATCTCTGGGTGTTACAAACAGAGTGATGATTCCACCACTAGAAAACATAATTTGGTGGTCTACTAATATTTTAAGGATTCGAGAGTCTTATAATATTCAAAATCAGCCCTTTATCACACTTTTTCATAGTATAAATTCAGATAAGTTATGTAGATCTAATGTAACATAATAAAGTTCCCTTTTAAAGATCTTCACAATGAAAACTCATTATCAAGATCATTAACTTCTTCTCCCCTAATTATTTTACTACTTTTTCTTTCTGACCCAATGAATCTCCAACAATTTTACCATAAACTGGTATATATGATAAGACAAAGTTATACATATGAATATATTATACCAATATCTACTACCTCTAGTTTAAATATCACTAATATAAGGTGTACCTTAGGTTCTATTTGTTCATATTGACCATGAACTTATCCCCAATCAGTTAATGAAACCAACCTATATTGGCATGAACAACTGCCTCTAAATATCATTTGTTCATGGGGAAATAGATATAAAAAATACATGTGAATAATTTTTGGTTATTTTTATTAAAAAAGATGATAAAGAAAATTCCCAATATATTTTAGAATTAATGTAGAATTCATATCATTAAATTTTGATTAATATGAAGAAGATCAACTTGTAGGGAAGAAGCCACATAATGGAATTAAATATCTTTCCAAAAAATATTAACATCAAGTTAATGTTTTTTGTTTGGAACAATGAATGCACTAAGATAAATGTATTCATTATATGAAGAACATTCCAAAAAATAAATCAGAACATATGTAAAATTAATTGATGGCTAGATGGGAATAACTCATGTCTACGGAAGAAATAATAATTATATATCTTAGAATAATGATATGTTTTGTAAAATATTTATGACCTTCGTTATCAACAAATTATATTGGTGAGTGTTTTATAGAATTATTCTTGAAGAGATTGTGTTCACAGGTAAAAATGGTGTATCACAATCTAATGCTAGAATGTAAATAATACTGTTCCGAATACTATCGCACTGTGAGAAGCAGTTAATATCTAGTTATTTATCCACATGTTATGGCCATTGTAAAATAATTAGATTACATGATTGGTGGTTACCCAAAATTAATACAAGTTATTTATGGTTACCCTGAATATATTAGTTCAATCCATAAATCTCATATTGAAATTAAATTATATAGTAAATGAGGTGGTCATGCCATGGGGATACATATATTTGGAAAGTATGGACATTGAGTTTTCATGTGAATAATGGTGCTTCTCAATAACTCTATTATTTACAATAAAATTGAACCATGTCAAGTAGAATAAATATAATCAAAAGTACCAACAATTTAGTGATTCTTTGTGATTTTTTTTGGTTGATTGAAAAAAGAAGATCCATTTTGGATAAATATTCCAATAAAAATGATAGAAAATTAATGATTGATAAAATAGGAACCCTAAATATTATCTTAAGGGTAAAAATAAATCTTATTTAATTAAATATTTATAGTGGGTTAGGGATAATTTAAAAATAGATTTGGAATTAAGCATCCATTCATGAAAGAAATATAGAGAATAAATAGATAATCCTTGTGTTCATCACACTAAATGATATAGGGGATTAATTACGTTGATGAAGGAGGAGGTGTTTTATACACTATCTTCAGTATCATATTATTATTAGTTCATGTAGACCGAGATGTATTCTCTTAGAGGAGAATTTATCTTTTCAAGTGATCGAGAATGGTGACTTATCCACCTTAATAAGGGTTTAATCCTATAGGGTGACCGAAGCCACATGAAATTATAAATATGTATGAAGTGAACATAGTATATTTAGTACATTAGAACATATCTATTGTATGATCCTTAGAAATATCCTAATTAGAGTAAATAAATTAAGAAATGCATATGTAATTGTTTAATAGATTTGCTGATTATATTTATTATGAGGGAGAGGGGCGTTCCTATTAATAGTGGAGAAATATCATTGATGTGTGCCACATGAATAAAATTTTAATACATTGATTCACCCGTATCATGGTATTTACCAAATTTGGTACCAAAAATTGGTATTATATATCTAGGATTCTTGGTGAAAATTATCTCTTAGAATCCATGGATGTGATCATCCATCAGATCAGAATTATGATCATTGATAGAAACAATTTTCAATTTTTGAATAACAAAATGTAACACTATAACTAGGCATTGGTAAAGGATTTGTATAGAAATTCCATAAATGGAATCTCAATAAATATAGGAATTAGATCATTATCAGTAAAAATTAAAAGGGTGTTTTGTCACGAACCGCCTTCACCAAGATGAGAGAAGGGACAACAGATTGCCATACCCTTCCTTCTTCAAGTTGAAGGAGAGATAATGACCCCCAAGACCTGCCTTTAATAGGTCCCGGAGTGGCGACTAGCACCAAGGGTATAGAATCACACAAACGATGGAAGGAATTACCCTTTTTATTTAATAGGATCCGGAGATAAGTTATCAAATCCCAACAATAGAAAAACTGAATGTAAAAGTAAATCCAAAAGTAAACCATTCCCACATGCATGTTCAAAAGTAAATGATACACTAATGGAAAATGGGTCTATACCCACGGTTCTGGAAAAACCGTGGGTATAGGGTACCCAGGGTTTGAGAAACCATGGGTATAGGGCTAGTAGGGGACCCTATACCCACTGTTTTATCAAACCGTGGGTATAGGTCACCTATACCCACGGTTCTTCCTAAAACCGTGGGCATAGGTTTTCTTTAAGACCTATACCCATGGTTTTGCAAAACCGTGGGATTAGGTGTATTTTTTTGAAGACCTATACCCACGGTTTTGGCTAGAACCGTGGGTATAGGTTATTTTACGAAGATCTATACCCACGGTTTTGAAAAACCGTGGGCATTGGATATTTTTTTTAAGACCTATACCCACGGTTTGTAAAACCGTGGGTATAGCTTTCCCGAGTTAATGCGGGAAAAAAAATTTAGGCGGGAAATGGGAAAAAAATTGGCGGGACAAAAAAATTTCACGTTAAGTTTTAATATATTTATAAAGATATAAATATATTTACATGAACTTCCGGTACATTGGTTGGTAACTGACTTCCTTCATATCTTTGAAGTCGCCTGATCAAATCTCTGCGATGACATTTTTTTTATAATATATTATAATTATCAATATATAAGGATAGATGCAATTATAGAATAACAAAATTCAATTAGGCTGGTTGTTTGGCCCGCTTGTTCTCCCACCAACAGATCCTGTGTTTGACCCCAGGCACACTCGATTTTTAATTGTGCAGCGTATGTATTAATATATTTAATAAAGTGTTACTATATATATAAAAACCAAACGTTGACCGGTTGGCCAGAGCGCAGGTTCCCTCGGCGCAGACCTCGGTTCGATCCCCACATCAAGCGGGATTTTGGAATTTAAATGTAATCCCACGGTTTAATAACCGTGGGCCATGCTGCGTGCCATGTGTGCCACTCAATGACACACCGTAAACACATCTATACCCACGGTTCAACCAAACCGTAGGTATAGGTGGAGACCCCTATCCCGATTCCATTCAGCCACACGGTTCCCTGAACCGTGGGTATAGCATGTTTTTCCAGTAGTGATACAAGAAATCCAAAGGTAAAGTACCAAATAAAGAAAAACAGCAACTGCAACTCTCCCAAAATTCGAGCAAGTATGGTCCCACACGATCCCTGATGTCCTCCTGGAAACCTGAAAGCAGTTTTATATACATAGGGTGAGCATAAAAGTACACCTAGTAGGGAAAAACAAAGACTCTCGTGCACAAGTGAGGAGGCATTCTAATGCCTGTGGGAAAAGAGATAACCAAACACCTAGCAAGGAAAAATATCCACCCAAGCCTCACCAAGGAAAAATCCCCAAATAACACAAGTCAAGTAATGTATAGTAATATCACATCGATATTTGGGTACCCTGCGCCACTTCCCCACTTGTTATTGAAGACATCCTACGCATCGAACCAATCCTGCCATTCTCACCGCAGTCCCACTGCCACACCCCGCCCACACACACCTGGGCTACAACCACACATCCCGCCCGCAAACACCTGGACCATAACCACTATCCCACTCACAAACCTATAGGCCTTAACCACCATGTGTAACCATGCCCGCAAACACCTGGGCCAGAAAAACTACTGCCACACCCGAAGACACCTAGGCCTCTTCCCGAAGACTCTTGAGAAACAACCTGCCCATACACACCTGGGCCAACCACCACAACTACCCTACCCGAAGAATATTGAGCTATAAGGGACCTCAGGCCATCACATCCTGCCCGAAGAGTCTTGGGCTATTCGGTAAAGGGAGCAGAAAAAGAGCTAATAACTAAGCACTCATAGGAGTGTTGGAAAAAACACCACCCCCCATGAAATGGGGGTGTTCGGCACTAAGTGCTCAACTTGGGTGGGGTGAGAATAAGAAACATAAGAACTAAAATTATATGTATATATATAACAAGAACTAATCCCAACCTAGGAGTTCCAAAACCAACCTAAGCACCAACACACTCATTACTATTAATTCACAAGAAGCATTGAACCCACGACCATGCCACCACTCATCCTGTAAAACAATTCCCCATTGAGCCCATTATTGTTTTCATGTTCAAGTGATTCCATTTAGATAAATTCTGCACTACTGGGAAACTAATAGGGATAACCACAATCCAGAGAAAGAGAAACAACCAAACAACAATTTAAGCATTCCGACCCGGTTCTCTTGTAAAGTCACAACAATAAGGGGATCCGTGAGATCCCTCGATGTACTGGAACCAAACCTAAGCCTCGAGATAAAGCTCCACACAACTTTATATTCACAACCAACAACCATACAACAACAGAGGATCCCATCCCCATCCACATCATCCCATAATCATTAAGCAGGACAATAGACATACCACCAAAACAGAGTAGGGAAAATTCCAAGTTTAATCACATCATTCATTACGTTCTTCTTTTTGTTTGGTTAACCAGGGTTATCACACAAAGATTGTTGTTCACTGGGCATCCATTTAATCAACCGATTTTACATGGTTAACCAGTTTCCATATCACACTCATTTAATCATGTAAATATCTACAAGAATAGAGGTTTATTGGTGCACAAGGAAATTGTCACGACCCGTCCTCGGGGCCCGTACCGTGATTACCCCAAGCCCGCCTTCCATAGGCCAGGGGCTGGCGACTAGCACCAAGGTGTAAATCCCAACAAAAAGGGAAGGCATTGCCTTTGAAAAGTAAACGAGCACCACAGAGTAAGAAAGCAGAAAAGTAAACACTAAGTAAAAACTGTACAAGCTGTGCTGAAAGTAAAAGGGGCCGGAAATACAAGCCCAACTGTAAAGTACAACTGAAAGGAAAAACAGCAACTGAAAGGAAAAGCCGCAGCATCGAGCCGTCCTCTGGAAGTCCCACCTGAAGGGTGGGTACAGATAGCCTCCACTGCTCCTCAGGTCCACCTGACCGCTCCGAGTACGTCCCGCCCAGTGGTCCACCTCCAGGTACCGTCCTGCCCCGCACGCCTCCACCATGATCAGCGTTGCCCGTCGTCTGCAACCAACACCACGAAGTGCGGGCATAGCCTGTGCAGGGGTGAGTATAAGCTACTCAGTAGGGACCCTGAGACCCCCGAAGGTCTCCCAAAATCCACAAAGGATAATCAAAAAAAAAAAGATACAATCACGAAGTAACATCTGACACGACTTAGGTATATGCCCATACATATACCTAAGTCATCAATTCCCGTTCGACTCCAATGTCCGAGCCCAAGCACAACCCAGTCCACACAGGAAAGAAAAACGTATACCCACACAGGATAGCTCAACACAATCCACAAAGGAGAGTAAACAGTAAATCCACACAGGATAGCTCAACACAATCCACAAAGGAGAGTAAACAGTAAATCCACACAGGATACCTCAACACAATCCACAAAGTAGAGTAACACAAGATTCAGCTCACACAGGTATACTTCTTCGGATGATGATAAAGATGATCACTGATCCATCTAAGTCGTCGGACCCACGAAGGATCGATAGGTAACTAACCACCGCAATGACCCACACAGGACCTGTAGGCGCTGGCTCACACAGGATCGCTGAGTACTGTAGTCGTCGCAGTCCACTGGGGATCTCTACACAGTCGTCATCGCAGTCCACTGAGAATCTCTGCACGGTCGTCGCCGCAGTCCACTGAGGATCTCTACACGGTCGTCGTTGTCGATGTAGCAGTCGCAGCCAGCACTAGGGTTCCCGCACACAGCAAGCTCATTCGGGAGGGTCCGCTCTACGAGCCGAGAGGTTGATACATCAACGGACACAAAGTCCGAAGTTGATGTATCCAAAAGTTCCGTATCAGCAACATGAACTCAACGTCGCAGACGGCGCGTCGATCGGACGCCCGGTCTGAGAGTTATTGGCTTTTTCGTCCCAGGGCCCGTTTGGTTTTTAAGGAAAAACCAACCCGACCGTACTCCACCTGCGTCCAAACCTCGGGCGGAGTATGCAAAAAGATCTGTCTCACTTAGAGGAATTCAACAAAGCTGACGACACGTCAATCGGACGTCCGTAGCTCTAGATATGAGTGTTTCCGCTCCGAAGGCCCGGTTGGTTTTGTGTACGAACCAACCCGGCCGAACTCAAAGTATTCCGAAACCTTGAGTGCAATATACCGAAACGACCGTCTCGATCCAAGGATCTCATTTCCGCTGATGGAGAGTCTTTTGGAGGCCCGTAGCTCAAGTTACGGGCATTTGAACGAAGACCGTCTGAAGACGGGGGGTACGGGCCCGGGCCGACCCGGCCCGACCCCCCCTGGGTCGGCCGAGCCCGGTCAGAACCGGTCCGACCCGGTCC
The DNA here is from genome assembly GCA_963277665.1 of Viscum album. Classification (NCBI taxonomy): domain Eukaryota; kingdom Viridiplantae; phylum Streptophyta; class Magnoliopsida; order Santalales; family Viscaceae; genus Viscum; species Viscum album. The sequence goes on from OY728140.1 coordinate 353,563,848, forward strand.
GACCCGGTCGGACTGGTCTGGCTCGGCCAGCCCGGCCTGGCTCGGCCGAGTGGCCGAGCGGCCGATGCGGGGGGAGCCGCCGCCCCGCGTGACACCCCCGTGGCACCCGCGGGGTGTCGGCCAGACAACCGGACGCGGCTGAAGCCGCATCCCGAGTGACGCGGGGGGAGGCGCCGCCCCCGCGTGACACCCCCACGAAAACTGCGGGGTGTCTCCCTGGTGGCCGGACGTGGCTTCAGCCGCGTCCCGCGAGCGCCGCCGCCGCGGCCGGTGCCGTGGCGGTCTCGTCCGGCGGCGCGCCGGGCGCCGCCGCCGGCTTCCGCGGGCCGCCGGAGTCGCTCCGGTGGCCCGATTTTCTTCCTGTCTGTGCCGTTGCTCCTCCCGGGATTCGTCCTTCACTGCAGAACCATAAAACATCCGTTGCGGCACGTTCCGTCATCGCCCGTCAAATCCGCACAAAACGAAGAACGGCGGAGGGTCGTCGGGCCGTGTTCGTTTGGCCCGCACCCTCCGCGTTATATATAAACAACGGGATAATTTTTATTCCACACAGGAAACAACAATTTTAATAAATTAAAATTGTTCACAAATCCGGTTCTTTAACTTTTTAAAGAAACATTTACGGGAATAATAAAAAGGGGTAAATCCAAAAATAAATTCCCTACCTCGTAGTCGTCGCTCGCGAGCGTTCTTCGCGGAAATGCTCGTCGCGAAAGGTGGAGATTGTCGCGTCGTCGCAGAAGGGCGTCGCGTCGTCGCAGAATCCGGCGTAGCGTCGATGAACTCGACGGACCAAGAAACAACAGATTTTAATTATAAAATAATTAAATCCGTGTTTCATTTTAAACCACAAAGAACTTTTAGAACAAACCCGAAATCACTCACCTCAAACGGTTGGTGATCGGAGATTGGGGCGGAGAAGAACGTCTCAGATTAGAGCATCGTCGATTTCCGCGGATGACGGCGTTCTTCGCGTTCTTCGCGTTCTTCGCGTTCTTCGCGAAGAAGGATGAAGGTTCAAGGATCCTCCCTCAACTAGTAAACTTTCAAAAGACTGGTTGGTCTTATTTTATTATTATGCCAACACACAAAAAAAGGGGTAGGTAATGACCCATCAATTCACTGAATTAATTCAATGAAAGAAACAACTCATTTAATTTACGAAATAAACCGCCCAATTAAATGGTCTGTTAAGAAATTAAGAAAACGCATCAGTTGACTTTCATAATGACGGGTTTTCGTGGGTGCATTACTTAGCGGAAAGAAACGACGGGGCTCGTGCGGGCCCCACCTCACAAATATCCTACCAAGAGGTTAGGATATTTCTGGATAGCATCCTATCCAGATCAACTCAGTTTAAGCCGCTTTTAAGTGGCTTCAAGTGGCTTCCAAGTGGATTAAGTGTAATAAAATACAGTTGTCGCAAAATTATTTTATTTCTTAACATTAATCCCGAAAATTAAAAACCACACCCGAGCAAACGCAACTCCGGAAGAGGCGTTTCTAAGAGAATACCGGCGCTGCGATTTCATCGGTGCCCTCAGAATTCGATTCAGGGCACCGGTTCAAAAGTTAGAAAAACCCGCTCGTCCGTTCACTGAACGTACCCGAGCCAAACTTCGGAAAATGATTCCGGGCACATTGGGCCTCGGAATCAGGTGCCGTCAGAAACTGTGCTCTTGTAAAATTCCAAATAAAATTAAGAAAAAAAATTTCCTTGAAATTTACGGGTCTTTACATTACTCCCAACTCAGGGCTTTACGTCCCCGTAAAGATACATAAAAAACTAGGGAAACAAATGTGGGTACTGAGCACGCATCTGAGCCTCCCGCTCCCAAGTGCTCTTCTGGAGGTTCCCGTGCTGCCATCTGATGCGCACAAGAGGAATCGATCGCCCATGTAGGACCCGCTCATGTCGATCCTCTATCTCCACCGGGACCTCCGCAAAAGTCACCACATCATCCACGTCTATCTCCCCATAGTCAATGATGTGTGTAAGGTCGTGCACGTATCTCCTCAGCTGAGATACGTGGAAGACGTCGTGCACCCGGTGCAACTGAGGTGGCAGAGCCAGACGATAAGCCACCTCGCCAACCCTGCTGAGGACCTGGAAGGGTCCGATGAAGCGTGGAGACAACTTGCCGCCTCGGCCAAATCTCCGCAAACCACGTCGAGGTGAGACACGCAAGAAGACGTGGTCGCCATCCTCAAACTCTAGTGGCCTCCGCCTCCTGTCAGCATATGACTTCTGCCGGCTCTGAGCTGTCCTCATCCGCTCCTGGATGACCTGGACCTTCTATGTCGTGGCCCGGACCATCTCTGGTCCCACAAGTGCTGACTCTCTAGGGTCTGTCTAGCACAAAGGAGATCTACAAGGCCTGCCGTACAATGCCTCGTATGGTTCCATCCCAATGGTGGAGTGGTAGCTGTTGTTGTACGCGAACTCCACCAAGGGTAGGTGGTCCTCCCAGCTACGACCAAAGTCGAGGACACATGCGCGGAGCATGTCCTCGAGAGTCTGAATGGTCCTCTCCGTCTGACCATCCGTCTGAGGGTGAAAGGTGGTGCTCAGACATAACCGCGTCCCGAACGCCTCCTGCAACCCCTTCCAAAGCCAGGAAGTAAAGCGAGCGTCCCGATCGGAAACGATAGTCGATGGCACACTGTGAAGCCGTACAATCTCCTGAACGTAGAGACGCCCCGAGCTCTCCACTGAGCCCTGCTCTCGGATGGGTAAGAAGTTTGCCGAATTGGTGAGTCGGTCAACAATCACCCAAATGGAGTCGTGACTTCTGGAAGTGCGTAGAAGTCCAGTCACGAAGTCCATAGATATCCCGTCCCACTTCCACTCCGGGACCTCCAAGGGCTGTACCAATCCTGCTGGTACCTGATGCTCTGCCTTCACCTGCTGGCAGGTGAGGCACCGTGATACGAACTCTGCCACAACCTTCTTTATACCTGGCCACCAGTGCTGTCGTCTGAGATCCTGGTACATCTTCGCCACTCCTGGATGTACCGCCAAAGGAGAAGTGTGAAACTCTCTCAGCACCTCCTCTCGTAAAGTGACTGGTACCAAGGTACGTCCTCTGAAAAGGAAGTCGTGCTCTGCTCCAAGGGAGAACCCATCAAGTGCCTGTCCCGAGGATATCTGTGCACGCCGTGTCTCACAGTCAGCATCCCCACGCTGAGCCTCTCTGACCCGCTGTAGAAGTGGAGGAGAGACTGTGAGAGGCTGAAGGAAGGCTGCTCCGTCTCTATCCACGAAGGATATCTGCAAGGCGGCTAGCTGCTCTGTCGCCTCCTCAAGTAGCTGGATGCCCGTCCTCCTGCTGAGGGCATCGGCTACCACGTTCCCCTTCCCAGGAGTATAGACTATCTCAAAGTCATAGTCCTGGAGGAACTCGAGCCATCGCCGCTGTCTCATGTTCAGGTCCTTCTGAGAGAAGATGTACCTGAGACTCTGGTAGTCAGAAAAGACTGTAAAGAGCTCGCCCATCAGATAGTGCCGCCATGTCTTCAGAGCGAAGACCACTACTGCCAACTCCAGGTCATGGGTGGCGTAGTTCTGCTCATGCGGCCTCAACTGATGTGATCCGTAGGCAATCACGGACCACTCCTGAATCAGGATACACCCGAGTACGGTCCCTGATGCATCGCAGTAGACTACGTATCCAACTCCCTCCTCAGGCAACCTCAAGATAGGTGCACTGGTCAATCTCTGTCTCAGCTCCTGGAAGCTCTGCTGACATCTGTCTGACCACACGAAGGGTTTCCCCTTCTTCGTCAACGCTGAGAGTGGGGCCGCAACTCTGGAGAAGTCCGGCACAAATCTCCAATAGTATCCGTCTAGGCCCAAGAAACTCGGCACCTCTGTCATGCTCTTGGGTGGCTCCCAAGCTAGCACTGCCTCGATCTTCACGGGATCCACTGCAACTCCCGCCTCATAAATGACGTTCCCCAAGAAGTGGACCTCACGTAACCAGAACTGGCACTTCGAGAGCTTGCCATAAATCTGGTGCTCTCAGAGTGTGTCTAGTACAACACGCAAGTGGTAGGCGTGCTCCTCCTCGGTGGTCGAGTACACCAAGATGTCGTCGATGAAGACCACGACAAATTGATCGAGGTATGGCTAGAAGATCCTGTTCATGAGGCTCATGAACACTAATGGAGCGTTGGTTATGCCGAAAGGCATAACCAAGAACTCATAGTGTCCATACCGACACCTGAAGGCCGTCTTCTGCACATCCTCGTCTCGAACTCTGAGCTGATGATAGCCTGACCTGAGGTCTATCTTCGAGAACCATCGTGCTCCCTTGAGCTGATCGAAGATTTCATCAATCCTGGGTAGCAGATACTTGTTCCTCACTGTCACCTGGTTTAGGCGATAATAATCGACACACAGTCGCAAGCTCCCGTCTGCCTTCTTGGCGAACAAAATCGGCGAAGCCCAGGGTGAAACACTGGGTCGGATGAACCCCTTTCACTGTAAGTCCTCCAACTGTACCCGTAGCTCTCGAAGCTCGGAGGGGGCCATCCGATATGTTGGAGTGGATATCGAGGATGTCCCGAGGTACAGATCAATATAAAAGTCTACCTCTCTGCGAGGAGGTAGCCCTGGGATGTCGTCGGGGAAGACGTCCGCATACTGATCCACCACTGCAGGAAAACTAGGACCCCGCACGTCAACTGCTCCAAGGATGAGGCTAGCCAACTGATGAGTGATGGGCTGTCCTCTCCTCTGCGTGAGTCCATCCTATGCTGCTAAGGCTCCCTTCTCACCGGTGAAGGTGAACCTGCTCCCATCGGTGCGCACACATCGCACCTTGCGTCTAATGCAGTCAATCTGTGCATGGACCGTAGATAACCAATCCATGCCCAAGATGACGTCGTAAGGCCTCGACGCCGCTACAAGAAGATCCCAGCCAAAGATCTCGCCTCCTAGAGTAATCTCACACTGCCGGCACCAGTGCGTAATCGTCGAGTCTGCTCTCATAGGAGTCTCTAGCCGTAAGGATCGAGCCAACAGCTCTGTCGGAATCTCCGAGCTACGAACAAGGGCAGCGGCTATGAAAGAGTGACTCGCTCCTGTGTCTATCAGAACTGCAGCAAGGGTGGAATAGACACAGATCGTATCTTGAATCATCTCTGGCGCGCCGTGGTCGTAGGCCTATGCTGCCTGGAGCTGTGCCTGTCTCTGCCCGCCAGCTCCCTGTGGTCGGGGCGGGCCTCCTGGTGGTGGTGGTGGCAGATCCTCAAAGCATCGCCCACCACCGACTGCTTGGCCAGCACCTCTGCCTCATCCGCCTCCTCCCTGCGGACCGCCACAGTCCACCCTCTGCCTCTGCCTGGGTGGCCTCTCCACCGTCTGCTGCTCCTCGGTACGGCAGGTCGGGCAGTCACGAGCCATGTGGCCCTGCCCGCCGCATGAGTAGCACTGCCTGCCTCTCGGAAGGCTGGCTCCGCACTGTGTGCCCCGCACTGCTGACCCATTGTCCCGAGGTCGTCTGCCGGAAGGCCTGGTCTGCCTGGAACCCTGAGTCATCCTTTGGCTACCAGCTGCCGAAGACTCCGCTACTTGCCGCCCTGCGGTAGGTCTCGCTGTGGACTCAGCCAGAAAGCTCTCGATCAGAAGGGCTCGCTCCAGCACTCCTGCCTGGGTCGGGATGCTGAGGGATATCAGTGATGCCCTGATCTCTTGTCTCAATCCCTGCTCGAAGGTCCGGGCCCGGAAGAAGGGGTCCCGCACCATGTCTGTCGAGTAGTGAGAAAGATCGGTGAACCTCGCCGCGTACTGAGCGACCATCAAGCTGCCCTGCCGCAGCTGAAGAAGCTCCTGAATGCGCACCGCATGGAGGGTGGCTGGGACGAACTCTGAGCGGAAGAGGCTCTCAAAGTCTGTCCAGATGAGGGAGGCCTCATCGTGTACCTGGAGCATCAGGCTCCACCATCTTCCTGCTACTGCGTGCAGTAGGCTCGCCGCGAGGATCACTATGAGGTCTGCTGGTGTCCTCACTAGCCTGAAAACTCGGACGACCGCCTCCAGCCAGTCCTCAGCTGCCTGGGGTCCGTCTCCCCACGAAACCTGGGTGGTCGCTGGCGCTGGAACTCGTGCAGAGCTCCGAGGCATCGTGCATCGTCAGTGATCGGCGCTGGAAGCATCGGGGGCTCGACGGGTAAAGGTACCGCTGGTGCCTCTGCTGTCAATGGGCCTTGTACCGAGGCCTCGTTGCTCGGAGGGCTGTCGTCGCGCTCTACTCTCGGAACCCTGGATGGCTGCCGTCGTGGGGCCATCCTGAAAAGGAAACAAGTGCACCACGGTCAGAACAGTATACCTGGTGAGCTGACACAAGTAATCACAAAGAAAACTTGAAACAGACATGCAATCAATGTTTTCGTGCATTAAGTCGGAAATCAGAAGTCAGGGTCCTGGTTTACGGATACGTCGGCCGCCGCACCAACACTGGACTCCCTGGACTGATAACCACACTCAATACGCTAGACACTATTGCTTCACATAGAAGAAAGATCAGAGTCTGCGGTAGAACCAACCGCCTATGATACCAATTTGTCATGACCCGTCCTCGGGGCCCGTGCCGTGACTACCCCAAGCCCGCCTTCCATAGGCCAGGGGCTGGCAACTAGCACCACGGCGTAAATCCCAACAAAAAGGGAAGGCATTGCCTTTGAAAAGTAAACAAGCACCACAGAGTAAGCAAGCAGAAAATTAAACACTAAGTAAAAACTGTACAGGCTGTGCTGAAAATAAAAGGGGCCGGAAATACAAGCCCAAATGTAAAGTACAACTGAAAGAAAAAATAGCAACTGAAAGGAAAAGCCGCATCGTCGAGCCGTCCTCTGGAAGTCCCACCTGAAGGGTGGGTACAGATAGCCTCCACTGCTCCTCAGGTCCACCTGACCGCTCCGAGTACGTCCCACCCAGTGGTCCACCTCCAGGTACCGTCCTATCCCGCACGCCTCTACCACGATCAGCGCTGCCCGTCGTCTACAACCAACACCACAAAGTGCAGGCATAGCTCGTGCAGGGGTGAGTATAAGCTACTCAGTAGGGACCCCGAGATCCCCGAAGGTCTCCCAAAATCCAGAAAGGATAATCCACAAAGTAAAGATACAATCACAAAGTAAAATCTGACACGACTTAGGTATATGCCCATACATATACCTAAGTCATCAATTCCCGTTCGGCTCCAACGTCCGAGCCCAAGCACAACCCAGTCCACACAGGAAAGAAAAACGTATACCCACACAGGATAGCTCAACACAATCCACAAAGGAGAGTAAACAGTAAATCCACACAGGATAGCTCAACACAATCCACAAAGGAGAGTAAACAGTAAATCCACACAGGATAGCTCAACACAATCCACAAAGGAGAGTAAACAGTAAATCCATATAGGATAGCTCCACACAATCCACAAAGGAGAGTAACACAAGATTCAGCTCACACAGGTATACTTCTTCGGATAAAGATAAAGATGATCACTGATTCATCTAAGTCGTCGGACCCACGAAGGATCGATAGGTAACTAACCCCCGCAATGACCCACACAGGATCGGGCCCACACAGGACCTGTAGGCACTGGCTCACACAGAACCGCTGAGCGCTGGCCCACATAGGATCGGACCCACACAGGAAACAACAATTTTAATAAATTAAAATTGTTCACAAATCCGGTTCTTTAACTTTTTAAAGAAACATTTACGGGAATAATAAAAAGGGGTAAATCCAAAAATAAATTCCCTACCTCGTAGTCGTCGCTCGCGAGCGTTCTTCGCGGAAATGCTCGTCGTGGAAGGTGGAGATCATCGCGTCGTCGCGGAAGGGCGTCGTGTCGTCGCATAATCCGGTGTAGCGTCGAAGAACTCAACAGACCAAGAAACAACAGATTTTAATTATAAAATAATTAAATCCGTGTTTCGTTTTAAACCACAAAGATCTTTTAGAAGAAACCCAAAATCAATCACCTCAAACGGTTGGTGATCGGAGATCGGGGCGGGGAAGAACGTCTCGGATTAGAGCATCGTCGATTTCCGCGGATGACGGCATTCTTCGCGTTCTTCACGTTCTTCGCGAAGAAGGATGAAGGTTCAAGGATCCTCTCTCAACTAGTAAACTTTCAAAAGACTGGTTGGTCTTATTTTATTATTACAACAACACACAAAAAAGGGTTAGGTAACGACCCATCAATTCGTTGAATTAATTCAACGAAAGAAACAGCTCATTTAATTTACAAAATAAACCGCCCAATTAAATGGTCTGTTAAGAAATTAAGAAAACACGTCAGTTGACTTTCATAATGATGGGTTTTCGTGGGTGCGTTACTTAGCGGAAAGAAACGGCGGGGCTCGTGCGGGCCCCACCTCACAAATATCCTACCAAGAGGGTAGGATATTTCTGGATAGCATCCTATCCAGATCAACTCAGTTTAAGCCGCTTTTAAGTGGCTTCAAGTGGCTTCCAAGTGGCTTAAGTGTAATAAAATAAAGTTGTCGCAAAATTATTTTATTTCTTAACTCTAAGCCCGAAAATTAAAAACCACACTCGAGCAAACGCAACTTCGGAAGAGGCGTTTCTAAGAGAATACTGGCGATGCGATTTCATCGGTGCCCTCAGAATTCGATTCCGGGCACCGGTTCAAAAGTTAGAAAAACCCGCTCGTCCGTTCACTGAACGTACCCGAGCCAAACTTCGGAAAATGATTCCAGGCACACCGGGCCTCGGAATCAGGTTCCGTCAGAAACTGCGCTCTTGTAAAATTCCAAAGAAAATTACGAAAAAAAATTTCCTTGAAATTTACGGGTCTTTACAGAAATACCACCAACAAACATGATTTTCGGTGGGCATAAGCCCATACAATTTACAACACAAAATCGAGAAAAGAAAAAAACATAAAACATCGAGCACACCCCCCTTCATTCTTTAAAGGCTTTTAATTATCTTCATTATGTTTGGTTTCATCCATTCCCACAGAAACAGTAGCATACCCACCCCACATGATACACAATAAGGAGAGACGAAGGAGAAATCCCTACTTGGATGATCAACGATCGAAGTTTTTCTCCACGCACCAAGAACTGGGGATGCACAACTTGCAGGGGAGGAACGTCAGGGACTCCAAGGGTGAGTAGTAAGGCTCTAGCATAGGCACACCGCTTGCCTCGGGAGGGGACGCAAGAACGCACCAAGGGAATATCGAGAGACCAGCCAAGATGAAGAAGAAAAAGTAATTCCCGTGCAATATAATGATGAGATCCTGTTGTTATGGGATATGGAAATTTGAATGGATTTAAAGTCGGATCGTGGTTTTATCACGTGGTTAGGTGGTTACACACGACATAATTAATTTGTATTTAATAAATATCATCGAAAAAAGGTGGAAACTACTATGACTTTAAAGGATTTAATATTAATAGAGGGGCATGTTACATGGACACATAGATGGGTCTGTTGAGGGTCTCCCCACTCTTAGGAATTTAACATTGATTATGGGCTAAAAATGGCCATGAACTACTTCCAAAAGGTTAAAAAGGCCTAAAAATTGGCGTTATGGGAAAAACTATAGAAGAAAAACCCAACAAGGCTGGGTGATAGCGATTGTGTTGCACCGATCGGTGGCACACCGATTGGTTGCACCGATCATGCCACACACCGATCAGTCACACCGATCGTGCCACACAATGATTGTTTGCACGCCGATCGGTCGCACGTCGATCTCTCGCACGCGGATCGGTCACACGTCGATCGGTCGCATGCCGGTTGGTCACACGCCGATCGGTCGCACGCCGATGGGTCGCATGCGGATCGGTCGCACGCGGATCGGTTGCATGCGGATCGGTAGCACGCCGATCGGTCGCACGTTGATCGGTCGCACGCCAAAATGACATCCTACCACCGAGACGCCACCCTTAGGATCTGAAAATTGGCAAAGGGATGGACCATGAGTGTCTGGGCCATCACATCAAATACCTCTCAAAGCATTATCGCCCTCAAGAATTCAGACTAGGCCCCAAGAGAAAAGAAAGAGGGGTCCAAACAACCGCCTAGAAAGATACCTCTCAGGAGTGAACCTCACTGACAACTAAGAACATATCTCCCTCATGTAACCACGCAACATTCAAGGGTCGCACCGTCCAGCCATATGGATTAGGGAGTTCTTTTCCCCATGTCAAGATACTATCCACTTTGGGCGGAACTGACTCGCCCGAACGGGTTTAATCGCATCCATCTTAATGCGTCTTGATTAGGGATCAGGTCCTCCCCCCTTCCATGGTCAGGACATTTCACAACACTCCTTAGTTAGGGAAACAAAACATCTCATAAACCAACAAGGTCAGCATTACATCACAAACAAGTATAAAATGAAACAGAACAAAACTCAAAATAGCCCTGGGTATTGGGTGAGCATCTGTGCCTCCCATTCCCAGGTACTCTCCTCGAGCTCACCATGCCTCCATAACACACGAACCAAAGGAATGGTCCATCAATGGAGAACCTTCTCCTCATGATCCTCGATTCTCATAGGTGTTTCCATAAACGTCACATCGGCCTCGATATCCAGCTTTCCCCAGTCGAGGACGTGTGAATCGTCGTGGAGATACCGTCAGAGTTGTGACACATGGAAGACGTCATGCACTCTCAGTAGTGGCGGTGGTAGCTCTAGCTGATAAGCTACTTTGCTGACCTACCGCAGTACTTCGAAAGGTCCGATGAACCTGGGAGAAATATTACTCCCCCTACCGAACATTCATTGTCCACGTCGAGGGGAGACCTTCAAGAACACATGGTCCCCAACCTCGAACTCCAGGGGTCTCCACCTATTATCGGCATATGACTTTTGTTGGTCCTACACCGTATTGATCCTCTCTTGTATAAGCTGAACCTTCTCTGTCGTGCTCTGCACCACCTCCATGCCAAGAATACCTTCTTCCCCAACCTCGGTACTACACACAGGTGAGCGACATGGCCTCCCGTACAAAGCATCGAATGGAGCCATGCCAATGGTACAGTGATAGCTATTGTTGTAGGCAAACTCCACAAGAGTAAAGTGTCACACCCACGATCCCCCAGAGTCCAGAATACATGTCCATAGCACATCCTCCAATGTCTGGATGGTGTGCTCTGTCTGTCCATCTGTCTGGGGGTGGAAAGCAGTGCTAAGATGTAGCTGGGTGCCAAAAGCATGCTGCAATCCTCTCCAGACTTGTGAGGTAAACCGTGCATCCCTATCCGAGACTATGGACCTTGGAACTCCATGCAACTGCACCACCTCATCCACGTACCTCCGTGCTAAGGCATCCACTGCACCCGACTCCTTGATCGCCAAAAAGTGAGATGATTTCGTCAACCGGTCCACCACTACCCAGATAGCATCACAACCTCCTTGAACCTTGGGTATCCCTGTGACGAAATCCATCGTGATGTCGTCCCACTTCCCCTCAGGGACATCTAAGGGATGCAAAAAACCGCCTGAAACACGGTGTTCGGCCTTCACCTGCTGACACAGTAGGCACCTCACCATGAACTCTGCCACTGCCCTCTTTACCCCGGGCCACCAAAACTGACTCCTCATAACCTGGTACATCTTGGAAACTCCCAGGGGCACCGCTAGGGGTGAGTTGTAGAACTCACCAAGAAATCTCTCACGCATCGTCTCTGGAACAAACAACTTCTCTCAGAAAAGCATCCGATTTTGACCATCCTTCGTCCACCCTTCCAGAGCATCGCCTTGGTTAACCTGGTCACACATCACTTCACATTCTGAGTCTCCCCTCTGAGACTCCTCCACCTACCATAAGAGAGAGGATTGCACTATCATCTGAAATAGAAAACCTCTACCACCATCCTCCCCTACATCCAGGTGGAGGGAAGCCAACTCCTCCATCACCATCCAAGCTTCTATCAACTCTTGAACCGCATCCTTCTATGAATTCCTACTCAAGGCATCGGCCACCACATTTCCTTTTCCTGAGGTGTAAGAAATTTTGAAGTCGTAGTCTTGAAGGAATTCCATCCACCTTCACTTCTGTAAGTTCAGGTCCCGCTGAGAGAAGATATACTTCCAGCTTTTTTGATCTGTGAAGACCACAAAGCACTCCCCGATGAGGTAATGCTGCCAAAACATTAGTGAGAACATGACGGCCACAAGATCCAGGTTGTGGGTGGTATAATTATGCTCATGAGGACGTAACTTTCTAGACCCATAAGAGATCACCCCTTGTCGTTGCATCATCACACAACTGAGGCCTTGTCCTGAAGCATCACAAAACACCTCATACACTGCCCCTTCTTCTGGTAACCTCAGCACTAGGGCACCAACCAACTTCCCCTTCAAATATCTGAAGGCTACCTCACACTTCTCATTCCACATGAAAGCCTGGTCCTTCTTGGTCAAGGTTGTCAAAGGTGTTGCAACTCGGGAGAAGTTGGGCACAAACCTCCTATAGTATCCTTCTATTCCTAGAAAACTATGAACTTCTGTCACGCTCTTGGGTGCTTCCCAAGAAACAACTGCCTTGATCTTCGATGGGTCCACCGCTATCCCCTGATCAGACACCGTGTGCCCAAGGAAGTGAACTTCTCACATCTAGAACTTTCACTTGGACAATTTCCCATATAGTTGGTGCTGTTGGAGGACCTCTAAAACCATTCTCAGGTGCTCAACGTGATCCTCCTCTAATCTTGAGAAGACCAGAATGTCGTCAATAAAAACGACTATGAACTGGTCCAGGTATTCTCGGAAGACTGATTTCATGAGTCCCTTGAACACAACTGGTGCATTCGTAACACCAAATGAAATGACTAAAAACTCAAATTATCCATACCTACATCTAAAGGCAGTCTTTGAGATGTTGCCTTCCTTCACTCTCAATTGGTGATAGCTAGACCATAGATCGATCTTAAAGAACCAACCGACTGCCCTCAGCTAGTCAAAGAGATCATATATCCATGGGAGAGGGTAGCGATTCTTGACCGTCACCTGATTCAGTCTCCTGTAGTCTATGCACAACCTTAGACCACCATATCCCTTCTTTGAGAATAAGACTGGAGCACCCCATGGTGATGCACTTGGTCGAACAAAACCCTTATTCATCTGATCGTCAATCTGAATCCGCAAATCCCTCAACTCAGAAGGTGCCATCCGGTAGGGAGCCATCAAAATCAGACGGACACTAGGTTTCAAGTCTATCCTAAACTCAACATCACATAGAGGGGGTAGAGTTTCCACCTCTTCAGGGAATATGTCCATAAACTCACCGAAGATCCCTGTGGCTTCAACCATTTATATATCTGCAGACTCCACTTATAGTTCAGCTAACAGGGAAAGGAGGGGCTCTTTTCGCCTGCTGCTTTTCTGGAAACCCCACTCGCGGATGAAAGTTACACGTTGGCCACCCAAATCCAAAAACACAATCCTTCCTCAGAAGTAGTCAATGATAGACCATAGAGAGAACAACCAGTCAATTCCTAGGATGGCATCATATGGTTGTATCTACAACAGTAGAAGATCCCTGATAGACAGATGTGGCCCTATCATCAGTCTACACCCTCGACAAACATAAAACAAGTCGGTCTGACCTCTAACTAGTGTACTCAACACCAGGGGCACTGGAAGTCTCTTAGAATCTAAACCCAGAGCGCAGGCCAGACTGGGTGTAACAAAGGAGTGTGAATCCCCTGTATCGAACAAGGAATAGGCAAGAGTACTAAACAATCTGATCGTACCTCGAACGACTTCTGGCCCTGTTGGAACTGCTGCCTCTGTGGCGTGCAACTGCCCACATCCAGCTCCCATTCCTCTCAGCTGTCGACCTCCTCCCCAACCAAGCCCTAGTCTAGGTCCTTGTGGGGCACCCGGGGGACGGCCTCCTCCCACCACGTCTGGTCTCGGAGGGGCTGGAGCTTGCTGCCCCTACTGGCACTGCTGAAAGGGCCTAGTTGGAAACTACTGCTGCTGAAGTGGGCGCTAAACCTGCCCACCCCCACTGTACTGCACTCTATCCGGGTACTTATTCTGAAGGTTCCCATGACTTACACAGACGAATCATCTTGGTCTTGGGCCCAAAGGGAAGGGGTGAGGACCGGGAGATCAGAACTGGATTTGCTGAGGCCTGCTCCTCACTGGTCGAAACCTAGAGGGCCCTGATGCTGGAGGCCTCCTGCTGATGGCCTTCCAATTCAACAAGCCCAACTGGATTCCCTCTTGCAATACACCTCCCAGTGTGTGCATCCTATCCACCACTTCAGCCTTCTTCTGGACCTCCAAGCACATCGGTAGGGTGAAGGGAGTAATAGCATACTGAAGAGAAGGTCGAAGTGCCTCCTTCAAATGTCTCTCCGGAGACTCCTCATCTGGAAAAGAGGTCGGGAGAAAAGCGAAGGAGATCCTTAAACTTGTTCCCCAAATCTCTCACTGACATACTCCCCTGTTGGAGGGAGAGTAGTTCCTGCCTCTTCTCAGCCTTCATCGTGGAAGAGAGTAATTCCGCTCGAAACCCCTTCTTGAAGTCGGCCCACGCAACCTCTGCCTCCCTCTTCTCCCCAAGATAATGCATCCACCACTGACGCGCTGCTCCCCGCATCTGGCTTACAGCCATAGGAACCCAGTATTCCATCGGAGCCCGAATCAAGCTGAAATCTATCACTAGATCCTCAAGCCAGATCTCTGTCTCCATGTTTGAGATGCTACCCTCGTACTTCCCAAGGGTCTACCACTGAAAGGAACAAAGTGTCTTTTGCCACTGATCATACTCCTCCTCTCGGTCATCCCTATTTTGATCAGCCAAGTCAACCTCTTGGGCCTTGATCGCCCGCACTACTAGTGGTCATCTCTTAGGTGCCATAGCTGCAAGGTAAACAAGGAATGCCTAAGCCCGAGGATTTCAGAAGATTGCTTTTAAATTTTCTGAGACTCATTATTCATTTTAGATCCCCAAGATACCCAAAAAACATAAGAACTCAAGTAATTATGGTGCATGTAACTTCCCTAGGGTCTCTACCCTGAAATGAGTGTAGCTTTACACGGTCGTTCGGTAGAACCGATTCCTTGCATCGGATCATGGGGGACCCAAAATCCCATTTCCTAGCCGGTCTTCCCTGGCCTATTTCACGCACCAAGATTACCCAACACTGTTTCCCTACCATCCCATGCAATCCTCACTATGACAAAACCCAGACTCCATCATATCGCTCAACCTCTACCTCTGATACCATTTTTTCATGACCCGCCTTCACCAAGATGAGAGAAGGGATAGAAGATTTCCAGACCCTTCCTTCTTCAAGTTGAAGGAAATATAATGACCCCTGAGACGTGCCTTCAATAGGTCCTGTAGTGGAGACTATAACTAAGGGTATAGAATCACACACACGATGGAAGGCATTACCCTTATTATTTAATAGGATCGGGGGATAAGATATAAAATCCCAACAACACCAAAACTGAAAGTAAAAGTAAATCCAAAAGTAAACCATTCTCATATTCATGTTCAAAAGTAAATGATACAAGAATTACAAAGGTAAAGTATCAAAGAAAGAAAAACAACAAATGAAAATCTCCCAACATCTGAGCTAGTATGGTCCCGCACGATCCCTGATGTCCTCCTAGAAACCTGAAAGTAGTTTTATATATGTACGGTGATCATACAAGTATACTCAGTAGGGAAAACCAAAGACTCTTGTGCACAAGTGAGGAGGCATTATAATGCATGTGGGAAAAGAGATAACCAAAAACTTAGCAAGGAAAACTATCCACCCAATCCTCACCAAGGAACACTCCCCAAATAATGCATGTCAAGTAATGTATAGTAATAGCACATCGATATTTGGGTACCCCGCACCACTTACCCACTAGTTATTGAAGACATCCTACACATTGAACCAATCCCGCCTTTCTCACCACAGTCCCACTTCCAAACCCCGCCCGCACACACCTGGGCTACAACCCCACATCCCTATCGCAAACACCTGGGCCATAACCACCACGTGTAACCACGCCCGCAAACACCAGGTCTCGAACAACTACTGCCACGCCTGAAGACACCTGGGCCTCATCTCAAAGACTCTTGGGAAACAACCTGCCCGCACACACCTGGGCCAACCACCACAACTACCCTGCCCAAATAATCTTGGGCTATAATGGACCTCAGGCCATCAAAGCCTGCTAGAAGAGTCTTGGGTTATTCAAGAAAGGGAGCAGAAAAGGAGCTAATAACCAGCCACTCATAGGAGTGTTGGGAAAACACTCTCCCCCATGAAATGGGGTGTTCGGCACTAAGTTCTCAAATTGGGTGGGGCGTGAATAAGAAACATAAGAAATACAATTATATATATATATAACAAGCACTCATCCCAACCTATGAGTTCCAAAACCAACCTAAGAACCAACACACTCGTTACTATTCATTCACAAGAAGCACCGAACCCACGACCATGTCACAACTCATCATGGAAAACAATTCTCCATTGAGCCCATTCTTGTTTTCATGTTCAAGTGATTCCATTTAGATAATTTTTTCACTATGGGAAACTAACAGGCATAAACACAAGCCATAGAAAGAGAAACATCCAAACAACAATTTCAGCATTCACACCTGGTTCTCTTGTAAAGTCACAACAACAAGGGGATCTGTGAGATCCCTCGATGTACTGGAACCAAACCCAAGCCTCGAGATACAGCTCCACACAGCTTCAGATTCAAAACCAACAACTGTACCCCAACAGAGGATCCCATCCCTATCCACATCATCCCATAAGCATTAAGCATGACAACAGACATACCACCAAAACAGAGTAGGGAAACTTACAGGTTCAAGCACATCATTCATTAGGTTCTTCTTTCTGTTTGGTTAACCGAGGTTATCACACAAAGATTGTTGTTCACTGGGAATCCATTTAATCAACCGAGTTTACGTGGTTAACCAGTTTCCATGTCACACTCATTTAATCAAGTAAATATCCAGAAGCACAGAGGTTCATTAGTGCACAAGGAAAGACCACCAACAACCTTGATTTTCAGGGGGCATAAGCCTATACAATTCACAACACAAAATCGAGAAAATAAAACCACATAAAACATCGAGCACACTCCCTTCATTCTTTAAAGGATCGTTCATTATCTTCATTAGGTTTGGTTTCATCCATTCCCATAGAAACAATAGCATACCCACCCCACATGATACACAGTAAGGAGAGACGAAGGAGGAATCCCTACTTGGATGATCAAAGACAGAAGTTTTTCTCAACGCGCCAAGAACTGGGGATGCAAAACTTGTAGGGGAGGAATGGCGAGGACTCTAAGGGTGAGAATAAAGGCTCCATCACAGATGCACATCTTGCCTCGTGAGAGGACTCAAGAACGCACCAAGGGAATATCGAGAGACCAGCCAAGAAGAAGAAGAAAAAGGAATTGTTGTTCGATATAAAGATGAGATCTCGTTGTTACAGGATATGGAGATTTTAACGGCTTTAAAGTCAGATCGCGGTTCTATCATGAGATTAGGTGGTTACACATGCCAGAATTAATTCTTATTTAATAAATATCATCGAGAAAAGGTAGTAGCATCTATGACTTTAAGGGATTTAATATTAACAGAGGGGCACGTTACATGGACACACAACTGGGTCTGTTGAGGGTCGCCCCACTCTTAGGAATTTAACATTGATTATGAGATAAAAACGGCCTTAAACTACATCCAAAAGTTTAAAAAGGCCTAAAAAGTGGAATTATGGGAAAAACTGTAGAAGAAAAACCCGACAAGGCTGGGTGACACCGATCATGTCGCACTGATCAGTGGAACGCCGATCAGTCGCACCGATCGTTCCACACACTGATCGTGCCACACATGGATCGGTCGCATGCCAATCAGTAGCATACCGATTGGTCACACGCTAATTAGTCGCACGCCAATCGGTCGAACACCGATCGGTCGCACGCCGATCAGTCACACGCCGATCGGTCCCACATCGATCGCTCACACGCCAATCGATCATACACCAATCGGTCGCACGCCTAAATGACATCCTACCACCGAGATGCCACCCTTAGGATCTAGAAATTGGCAAAGGGATAGACCATGAGGGTTTGGGCCATCACATGTCTGATCCATATTTAAAGGGAGGAAATGTGTTTGGGGGATCTTTTTATATGATAATATACAAAAAAGGTTATGTTTTCTGAATCCTAATATATAATGGAAAAGATCTACTCAATATTTATAAAGTTAATTCCATGGTACAAGAAGCTTTGTTTCAGAATATACGTAACATTTAGAAGGATTTGATGGCTTAAGAAAAGTAATACATTAATAAATTCATTGATTGCGTTACTGTTTTTATTGAATGGATTCTTAGAATCTAAGAAACCCTTAATGATATAAATACTCTGAAAATAACATAGGGATGATTATCATAATTATTCAATGAAATTCCCTTAGTGGTTGAAGATAAAATGGAAATGGAATTCACACTCTGTAGTCTTAAAATCACTATAATTTCATACAAGATGTATACACATGAAAATGTTTCCAATATAAAGGAGAATGCTCTAGAAGTGGAATTCAAGTATGTAAATAAACTCAAATTAGATGGTAATACTGATGATAGGGAATGGAGTGTCCATAGTATATATTTTCCCAAAATATGTTTTTTTTCAAAAATAGATTATAGATCAAAAATATATTAGTGGATGGAATTGAGGGTAGAAAATACATCAATTAAGTTGTCTTTGTGGATTTCATATAAAAGCCACAAAAATACGAAAAAATGGTTATGATGTTAATGTTGAGGGATGAGTGGGAAAAAATGTAGAAATGGAAGGTATTATTGAAAACGATGAAGGTTAGAGGGCCAAAATAGTAATATAAAATAGTTTTTATTATGATTCCAAAACCATTTACAATTGTGAAAGGAAGGTAAATCCGAGTTTAATGATGGAATTTATTGACAGAAATGTTAAAATCAAGAAACTATATAGACGGATGTTGTATATATATTCAAATTTTAAGAACAATATTGAATTGTTGATAAATTGACAATGTTATTGAAAGATATAGAAAAATTGAAGATCATAAAGAAGATATTTTTAGTCAACAATTGAAGATCGAGTATCAAGAAATGTTATTAACTCCCTATATGGTTTTAAGAAACCAAATCATGTGGTTTTTTTATAATAAAGATATAAATATTAACTATCAAAATTATAATTTAGATTATTTTCCACCAAAAAACTGGTTAAAAAGTATTGTAGAATATTCTTTTAATCCTGATAAAAATTAAATATTATTATTATTGACGCAAATCCATAAACACCCATACTTTGGAGGATAAAAGTGTTAGGTTACTCATGAAATACGTAAAAAATTACCAAACTATTATACAATACACAAAACAATTTATTAGAAACAATGTTCTATACTTTTTGAAATTTAAAAAATACTCAAAATTATTGTTTCATATAAAATTTTCTACATAAAATATATGATAATCAAAAGGATACAATAAGAAATATCAAAAAATGGCCAGTTTTAAATATATATTTTTTTGAGTGATTGTTATAGATTGAAAGTTATAAAATTCATTGTGATTTAAAAAATAATGTCCCTATCGAGACACTATATTGAACTTCAAAGAATATGGAAGCATCATTAATTGATATGAAAAAAAAACCAATTTGAAAATATAAAAGATGATATTGATCCAACATATTTTGTTTAGGAATATATGTATTCACGATCCAATGAGGTATATTAAATTATGTTACTGTGGGCATGTATGAAAATTTTACATGAAGAATTAAATTTAGTAGGGTTTATGTGATATTATTATGATTCAAGGGA
This sequence comes from Viscum album, assembly GCA_963277665.1. Lineage (NCBI taxonomy): Eukaryota > Viridiplantae > Streptophyta > Magnoliopsida > Santalales > Viscaceae > Viscum > Viscum album. Next base: position 353,583,696 of record OY728140.1, read on the forward strand.
ATCACTGTGAGGGGAATCTCTACCTCATTTGTATGGAAAATTACATGTCATTTTTGAGCAAGGAAGAATAGAACATGTAATGAAACAAAAGGCATCGACACATGAGTAAAAAATCCATACAATATTTTTTTAAATAATTATGGTTCTCATGATATATAAAAAATATCACATAATAATATCCACACATGTAAAACCTATCAAAATGTGAATATTATTCCAAAAACATATACGGTGAAGGATGAAAATTGATCAATTCTTCTTATGTTCATTTATAATGATGTTTTTTGGCCCAAATCACATAATGAAATGGATAGAAAAAGGTGATATATTTTATTTATCTCTTATGACTATAAACTAGCTTTGTTATTACTTATAGCAAACAAATATGATATATTATAGTTTATTACACAATATTATAAATTATCATAGAAGATGTTGGGAATAAAAATAAAAAAATAAAAAATAATAATGGAATTGGGTTTAAAAATATCCAAGTAGAAGATTATGTCATGGAGAAATATATAAGGAATTACGACTCATCATGGAGGAATCCTTTAAAAAATATTTTCATTGAGTGGGATAACTAGGTCAATAATAACATCCCATAAATAATTCTCATTGAGAATGATATAACTAGATGCATTAAAATGAAACCATTTTACCATCAGTCAAAAATTTCTTTTTAGATTGTTCTTCTATTAGATAAAAACGTTTTTATGATATATGGTATAATAATACGCCAATACTGAAATAATATAGAATTTACCGAATCAAGACATTTATTATTATTATATAGAAGAATAAATAGTTTTAATCTCAGTGAGATGAAGGTATATTTCATTGATAATCATAAAAAGGTAATGAATAATTTTTTTAATAAATATCATTCAAAAAACTAGTAAATTTGGTTTTTACTGTGAATTGTAAGAAAAATTATGAATCCAGTATTTATAATTCCTATTGAAATGACAATTTTTTAAAGGAATGTGATATAAAAATATGTATCACATGGGACAAGAAGTATTTAAGATGACTCTAAATAAGAAACTAATGATTAGGATAATTAATTAACATCATTCAATTTATTGATGTTTTGTAATATTTAAAGTAATAAAAAAATCATTGGTGATTAAAAAAACTTCTATAAAAAAGAAGGATAAAAACCAGAAAAATTTTATTCCAAAAAAGGAAATTTTTTTAAGGATATTAAATATTGAAATATGATCAAGGTGATACATTACGATCCTAGAAAAAATGAAATGATTTAAACTTGGTAAATTATTTTGAGGTTTGAAGACATGAATTTTATTGTAGTTGATTGGGTTTTAAATAATATACTAAATGAAGTTGGGATTAGTTTTTATGACATTTCATAATGGGTTTTAAAAGGGAATTATAAAATTTAGGTAATATGTTGATGAATATTTTTCTCTTATGGCATGGCTACAGATAATTCTATTTTTCTTGTCCAATATAATAAAAATGTTATACAATGTATTCCAAATTAAAATCAAATAATAATTAAATCGTGGTTTACATAGAAAAAATTTTAAACAATTGATTTTTCTCTTATACATTACTACCAAAATAAAGTGTTTAGGAAAAAATAGGGTATTTTTTAGTTGAAACATACATCGAGGGATTCATATTCAAAATACAATCCTCATATGAAAAACAATTATATTAGTAAGTAGGGGTTGATTACAATCTTTATATCCCAAATCAAAATGATCATATATTGATGGTAATAATTTAGGTTGATGGAATTATATTTACAGTAATTAATATTTCATAATTAAATATTATTACATAATTCCTGAGGATCAATTTTGAGATATCAATTTTTTATAGAATTTAAATTTTCCCTTGGTTTATAGTTCACAGAACGAATGTGAAATTTTTTTATTTCACTATTCATATAATAAAGCTGTTATTAATGTATTTGGAATAGAAATCTATATAGTTATGAAATCACATTTTGCTATTTGGATTATATTTTCATGGGATGATGGTTAAAAATAGGGCCAATGCAACTTCTCTAGTTTTAAAAAGGAAACACTATGTTCGATAGTGTATATGATACACATCATCAAACTTAGATGAAAAATTAAATATTAATATGTTACAATTAATACATAGAAATTTTACATGATAAAATGAAGAATATTAACTAAATTATGAAATGATGGTTCACACAATTATATATATTTAATTAATTGGTGAAAAATTAATTATAAATGAATGTAAAACACTTTTTAAAACGAAAGGAACTACTTTTCCTGAAAAAATATTTAAATCTACACAAATGAGTTTTTGGTTTTTATTAATTTAATATATATATATATATTGACTCTGGATCTGGAAGATTGGGGATGAGCCCGTAAGGGGCACAGCTTCGCGATTAGGGTTTCCTCACCGCCACCATTTTCCACCTCTATCTCAGCATTGCTGTGGCTCTTCTCCTCAGTCTCGTTTCTTCTCGGCGGGATTGTGGCATGATGTGTATAAGGCCCCAGCCTTAAACCTTACTTAATCTTGAGTTATTACAAGATTACACATTGAGGATCTTTTCGGGTTTAGAGTTTTAGAGAATTAGATCATAAAACTTGCATTACATTCCACATATAAACAAAGTGGTTACATAAAGATAGTATTCTTCATTCCCATCAATGGAAACACATTTAAAATAAAACATGGATTATTTCTTGACACATCCTTGACTATATCATCTTATCATGTACCTTTCCCTTGACCTGTGAAACACATTTCAAAAACTTGGGATGAGCATAAAAACTCAGTATGGGTTATCAAAAAAACATGGAAAGGAAACATGAGTTCATATATACATAAGAATGAAATCATACTTTACCCATAAAACATTGGCACTTTAACATACCTCATAAAATCATGAATAAATCATAGAAATCATAAGACATAAAGGTAACTTGAGGCATTCATAACATTCTTACGTAGGGAGTAACCCTCTTGGTTACGTTTGGATTACCCATCACAGTATATTCCCAAAAATCTCTTCGGAGAAACCTTAACGTTTCACTCCTTTGCGTTACCCAATGCATTGGAGAGCTATAACGGGCTCACCCGCCCTTAGTTTATCACGGAACCACCCGTCTTCATAATAATGCCCAAGAACCATAACATAATCATATCACATAAAACATGCATAAAGGAAACATAACATTTCCACATTTCAATCACGAGATATCAATAAAACACATTGATATAATAAAAACATTATGAAAACCATTTTCAATACCAAAGTAAAAGAAAAGTAAAACATGGTATTTATTTTTTCTTTTAAAAAGAAGGTATGGCTTGTAGAGGAAGCCGAAACTCAAATAACGGTCACGACGGTGGAGAAGTCGTTGTCGCCGCATACGTACGACAAAAACATTCCCTTTTGTCGTTTAGTAAACGCTTCGTATAAAAAAAGATTCCTTTTGAATAAACGTAAAAGTCAAAGGGGTTTATACACCGTATAAAAGAAATTTGTGTATAAAATAAAATATGCCTCAACGAAAGGAGATTGAGACGAAGTCCCATACCTCGTATCAGACTTGACCCGACCGTTCTTTAATCTCCTGAATAATAAACTTGATTTAATCTCTACTTTCTTATGAATCTTTTTTCAAGTTCATTATTCCTTTTATACCATGTTATGAACATCATGTAATCAGTTAAGTTAATAATGTTCATTTTGTCGGTATTTGGTTCTTAAGTCAAAAATAGGCTTCTTACACTTACATGTTGTTAATTTGGTCAAAGGTTCATTATATTCAGAATGGTATTCATGATGTAGATATCATATATGTAATATATATCCAGTACATACATGCATTTATAATATTACATCACATTTAGAGGTAAGAAATGAAATGCACCGTTCATGGAGACGGTAAGCCGTACATACGCATGAACGCTACTTCCATTTCTATTTCATATTTTCTGGAATCGAATCATAATGATATAAGAGTATATTATAATTCCAGTATAATAACATATATAATATCATTAACTTTATCCTTTACACATCCCACATATGGTATTAACGAATCAAATCACTTTTAGGGGGCGGTAGTCCGCACTTCCTAAAATGAAGATATCGTGTTTACCCATAATGGAAACCATAAAGGTATGCCCAAAATGAAAACCCAGAAGCTTAAGGAAAACAAAAACATATTATATATCATATATAAAAATAGTGACATCATAATGGCCACCTTTTAAGGTGTTAAATTAGTGTTGAACAATCATCGTTTCGGGAGGCAGAATTTCGCCATCCACGGAAACCGTATGTTATTTAACCATTTGATGTAGTTGTGTGAGAGTGTAGCTCAAATAAATCTTATAACAACATCCTAGTATATTGAAGATACTGGTGTTGTTACAAAGGAAGTAAATGAAAAGAGTTTATGGGGTTGGAGAAGCAAAATAAAACAAATGAACATGAGAGAATGAATTACCTTTAAAAGTGTAACTCCTTTTGAGTTGAGCCTAAAGGCTTCCTTTGAAAGGATTATGCCCAAAGGGAATCCTCTAGGATGAGGAGAGGGATGTGGAGAGAGTAAATGGTCAGGGATTGGCCGAGCCAAAGGCTTGAGGAGTGTGTGAAATGAGGTAGAGGTGGGGGCCTTTTATAAGAGGAGAGGAGGGGCACTTTTGGAAAGTAAAGAAATATTACTTTATTTGAAAATGTGCTTCGGTTTCAAAAGGTCCCACATTGATATAATTCGTGGATAAGGTTATAAGGGTTCGAAATCCACTCATCCAATTGGTTTTGGACATGTGTAGTTCATAGATTTTACATTATCTTTCTATTTTATTTAAATCGTCAAATAATGATGTCATCGCTGCATCATTATTATGTCATAAATAATTAAATTTATTTATTGTATAAAAATTATAAAAAAAATACTATGATATAGGAAATCTTTTTATATTTCCAATGACTATTTATAATCAAAATTTGGACTTCTATAACCCCACTTAAAAATTGTTTTCGTAAAACATATTATGTTTGTGTCATTTTCACTTTAACATTTAATAAAAAGTTATTTATGTCATTTCCAAACCAAAGTGTCTCCATGGGGTCCCCAAGTTGACCCATGGCTTGTCTTGGTCGGCCATGACACAAACAATAAGGTTGGGACATGTTTCTAGGTCATTTCATATTATTAAAGCATTATTTATACCTTAAACTACACTAATTACCACTAATCGCGATTAAGAACTTAATAAGTTACTATTCACCAAAAAATTATTATATTCTCATTGAACCACATTTTACTTCTTAATGAAAACCATGTATGTCGGATTTTCAAAATTCAATACACATTAGTGGTAAACTTTCATTTAACTGAAAAATCAGTTTGCTTGATTACCACTTAGTGGTTTCACTATTCATCAAAAATTGATGTTTTTCAGAAAATTACCAAAAATTCACCCTAAGATATATTTGATATTCCGAATTCAAAAATGAAGTCTATTTTACAAAATTCAAAACATATAGGTCGCATTAATTAATTTAATAATTAATTCCCGCTGCCAGAGCAAATAGCGTGTTTTTACAAAACAATAACTATCAAAAGATTGACACCAGTTTAAGTCTAATTTCAAAGTGAAATTGATTCCAATGACCACCATTGGATAAAATGGTAAAAATATATTCTAATTTCACTTCAAAACCAATTCAAAACATAATCTAATCATATAAATAAATTATATTAAAAAGCAGTTTTGATGTAAAATGCAGTATTTTTCACTATTCATTAAAAAATGAACATTGTCAGAAAAATACCAAAAATTCACACAAGGAAAATTTTGATGACCCAATCATAAAGGATAAGTTTATTTTGACAAACATAGTTTATAAAATTGTCAAAATATAGATTCAAAAATGGTTTTCCATCAAAAGGCAGTAAAACAATCTTTTAAGAATATTAGTGTATTCCATGCATAAGATTGTATTTATTTTCATATTAAGCCTCTATAACACTATCTTAATCATTAATAGACATAGATAAAAATATCTATTATTCATTAATTACTTGGGATGTTACATCCTTCCCCCCTTTAGAAAATTGTGTCCCCGCAATTTATTTACTTATCGAATAAATGGGGGTACTTATCCCTCATTGCATTTTCAGATTCCCATGTTGCATCTTCAATCATGTGGTTTTTCCACAAAACCTTTACCTGCTTAATCACCTTATTCCGTAACACTTGCTCCCTGTGGTCAAGAATCTGGACCGGTTGTTTCTCATAAGATAGGTTCTCTTCCAGCTGAACTACCTCTGGACTCAAAACATGAGATGGATCTGGCATATACTTTCTCAACATCGAAACGTGGAAAACATTGTGTACCTGAGATAAACTCGGAGGTAAAACCACTCGGTATGAAACTGATCCAACTCTTTCCAGAATTTCGTATGGTCCAATGAACCTTGGACTCAACTTTCCTTTCTTACCAAATCTCATCACACTTTTCCAAGGAGAAACCTTGATAAAAACATGATCACCTACCTCGAAAGATAGATCCTTCCTTCGGTTATCCGCATAACTCTTCTGCCTGCTCTGAGCTGTTCTCATGTGTTTCTGAATCAGCTGAACTTTTTCTGCCATCTCTTCTACCAATTCTGGTCCCATCAACTTTCTTTCACCCACTTCATCCCAGAAAGCTGGAGTTCGACACCGCTTCCCATATAATGCCTGAAATGGTGCCATCTGTATACTGGAATGAAAACTGTTATTATATGAAAACTCAACCAAAGAAAGATGTTGGTCCCAACTTCCCTGATAATCCATAGAACAAGCTCGTAGCATATCCTCCAATGTCTGAATTGTTCGTTCTGACTGCCCATCTGATTGAGGATGAAAAGCTGTACTAAAATTTAATTCAGTACCCAACGACTTCTGAAGGCCTTTCCAAAAGTTAGAAGTAAACCTGGGATCACGATCCGATACAATGGAGAGAGGAACTCCATGTAACCTGACTATCTCTTTAAGATACAAACGGGAAAGTTGATCAAGAGAGAAAGTATCTCGTATAGCAAGGAAATGAGCAGATTTGGTCAAGCGATCAACAATAACCCAGATTGCATTATTACCTCGAGATGTCCTCGGTAATCCCACAACAAAGTCCATGGATATGTTTTCCCATTTCCACTCTGGCACTGGTAAAGGCTAAAGCATCCCTTTCGGTAACTGCCGCTCTGCTTTAACCTGCTGACAAGTCAAACACTTCACAGTAAAATCAGCAATATCTCTTTTCATTCCATCCCACCAGTAATACCCCCGCAGATCTCTATACATCTTAGTACTGCCCGGATGAACTGAAAACGGAGAACTATGAGCTTCACATAACAACTCTCTCTTCAACTGTGAATCACAAGGCACACACAATCTCTTCCCAAATCTCAAAACAAAATCACTATCAATGTTGAATTCAGGCAACTTACCTTTCTAAACCAGCTCTACCTTTTTCTGCAACTCACTGTCTCGCTTCTGAGCTTGCTTGATTCTATCTGATAGAGATGATCTCACTGATACCTGAAACAAAACAGAAGGACTTCCTGCACCAACAACTTCTATGCCAAAGTTCATCAAATCCTTAACTAAAGGATCACGTTCCAAACGCAACATTGTTAATGAAGCATTACTTTTTCGACTCAAAAGCATCAGCCACTTTATTTGCTTTTCCCGGATGGTAATGAATTGTACAATCATAATCCTTGATTAATTCCAGCCATCTCCTTTGTCTCATGTTTAACTCTTTCTGAGTGAATATATACTTTAAACTTTTATGATCGGTATATATTTCACACTTTACTCCATACAAATGATACCTCCAAATTTTTAAAGCAAAAACAACAACAGCTAATTCCAAATCATGTGTAGGGTAATTTACCTCATGAGTTTTCAACTGTCGTGAAGCATAAGCAATTACCTGATCATTCTGCATTAGGACGCAACCAAGTCCTTTCAATGAAGCATCACTGTATATAACAAACTCACCATTCCTGGAAGGTAGTGCCAAAACTGGAGCATTCACCAATCTTCTTTTCAATTCCTGAAAACAATCATCACATTATTTTGTCCAGATAAACTTAACACCCTTCCGAGTTAGCTTAGTCATTGGACTAGATAACCGTGAAAAATTTCTAACAAAGCTTCGGTAATAGCCCGCCAAACCAAGGAAGCTACGAATCTCGGTTACATTTGTGGGTCTTGGCCATTCTTCCACAACTTTTGTTTTTGCAGGATCAACAGTTATTCCATCTTTAGAAACAATGTGACCAAGGAAAGAAATTTGTTGCAACCAAAACTCACACTTGCTGAATTTCCCATACAGTTTCTTTTCTTTTAAGGTTTCCAAGATAACCCTTAAATGTTTTTCATGCTCTTCTTTACTTTTAGAAAACACCAAAATATCATCAATGAAAACCACCACAAACTTATCCAAGAACTCATGGAAAATTCTATTCATTAAGTCCATGAATACAGCAGGTGCATTGGTTAGCCCAAAAGGCATTACTAAAAATTCATAATGGCCATATCTCGTACGGAATGCGGTCTTCGGAATATCTGCCTCCTTTACCTTCAGCTGATGGTACCCCGATCTCAAGTCAATCTTTGAAAAAAACTGAGCTCCCTGGAGCTGATCAAACAAATCATCGATATGAGGCAAAGGATATTTGTTCTTAACAGTGATATTATTCAAGGCTCTATAATCAATGCAAAGTCTCATAGAACCATCTTTCTTTTTAACAAATAAAACAGGAGCACCCCATGGTGATGTGCTAGGTCTAATGAAACCTTTCTCTAATAAATCTTGCAATTGCTCCTTCAACTCTAAAAGTTCAATTTGTGCCATTCGATAAGGGGGTTTTGAAATTGGCTTAGCATCAGGAACTAAGTCAACAGTAAACTCAACTTCCCGATCTGGTATTATTCCAGGCAACTCATCAGGAAAAACATCAGGATACTCATTTACCACTGGCACATCATTAATCTGAACAGTTCCTTTATTTTCAACGACGTGTGCAAGGTAACATTCATTTCCATCTTTTAAAAGTTTCTCGGCCTCTTGATATGTTATCAAAAGTAAGGGTTCATTCTTGTAAACAAACTGAAAGTCTTTCTGAAAAGAAACTTCTTTAGATCTACATTCAATCTTAGAATGGTAAATAGAGAGCCAATCCATACCCAGGATAACATCAAACTCTACTAGAGGTAGAACAATAAGGTTTTCAAGTAGGTTCTTTCCACAGATAAGGATAGGAAGATTCTTATAAATTCTTTTTGCCTCGACACTTCCCCCAGGTGTTTTTACCAAAAGTTCAGGATTCATTTCTTGAGATGGTATTCCCATTTTACTAGAAAAGGTTTCAGAGATGAAAGAATGTGTAGACCCAGAATCAAACAACACACTGGCATAATTTGAAAAAACAAACAAAGTACCTGATACTACTTCATTTGATGGCCCGACATCTGCTGAAGTAGTTGCAAAGGATTTCACCACCCCTTTCTGCTTGTAGTCTAACTGCTTCCCATCACTCAAGCTCCTTGTCGGACACTCGTTTGCATAGTGACCCATCTCATTGCACTTATAACATTTCACTAACTGTAAATCAAATTTGTTCTTACCTTCACCTTGATCCTTTTCAGTGCATTCACGAGCCTTATGTCCCATCTTACCACATCGGTAGCACTTCCCAGAATTCAGAAGACATTCCCCAGCATGCCTTTTGCCACATTTATCACAAACTGGAAACTTAGTTCTCTTACCATCAGACTTTTTTGAATAATTCTTACCTTTCTCCTGCCACCTCGGTCTCTTCTTATGCTGGTTGTTATAGAAAACTTGGTCATCGGCAAACTCCATTTCCACCTTCTCAGCACATCGAACAAGATTTTCATAACTTTTAAACTCACGAGAAGCTAATGCCCTTCGATACTTTGGCTTTAATACTGAGTAAAAACGATTGATTTTACTATCAAGGTCCCGGATAAAATTTGGAGCATACCTTGCCAATCGAGTGAACCTTTCTTCATAGGCAGCCACTGAGTCTTCCTCTTGCCTCAATTCCAAGAATTGCTTTTCCATCCTAAGTCGAACAGCCTTAGGAAAATACTTCTCAAGAAACATACCTTTGAATTCATCCCAGTCAAGATCATCAATCTCATCGGCATCCTTGATATTTTTAACCATAGACCACCACTGATCTGCTTCACCCTCCAAACGGTAAATAGAAAGACTAACATTTTGATTGTCTGAACACCCCATGACATCAAAAATCTTCTCCAGTGCTTTAATCCATCCTTCAGCTAGCACAGGGTCAGATGATCCTCTGAATGATGGTGGATGTTGCCTCATGAAATATTCCACCACTGACATGTTCCTCTGCGGTTGATCTTCCTGATCTCGTGCATGGATACCACTGCCATTTATCGCTTGAGTCAACTGTGCCATTACTACAACAAACTATTCAGTTCTAATTCCGACCATCTCAGGATGCTGATTCGGAAGGTTATTTCCTTCTGGATGCCTTCCTAGCACTGCTTCCCTGTTTCCTCTGCGGAAAACCATTCTGAACAAACATGTCTTAGATGAAGCAACATGGTAATCTTTAAATGCTATATCATTTCGAAAAAAAATTGGATAATCATTTAATAGAATTCTAACTCCTAAAGTTATCTAAACTGACCTCTGATACCAACTATAAGGCCCCAGCCTTAAACCTTACTTAATCTTGAGTTATTACAAGATTACACATTGAGGATCTTTTCGGGTTTAGAGTTTTAGAGAATTAGATCATAAAACTTGCATTACATTCCACATATAAACAAAGTGGTTACATAAAGATATTATTCTTCATTCCCATCAATGGAAACACATTTAAAATAAAACATGGATTATTTCTTGACACATCCTTGACTATATCATCTTATCATGTACCTTTCCCTTGACCTGTGAAAAACATTTCAAAAACTTGGGATGAGCATAAAAACTCAGTATGGGTTATAAAAAAAACATGGAAAGGAAACATGAGTTCATATATACATAAGAATGAAATCATACTTTACCCATAAAACATTGGCACTTTAACATACCTCATAAAATCATGAATAAATCATAGAAATCATAAGACATAAAGGTAACTTGAGGCATTCATAACATTCTTACGTAGGGAGTAACCCTCTTGGTTACGTTTGGAATACCCATCACAGTATATTCCCTAAAATCTCTTCGGAGAAACCTTAACGTTTCACTCCTTCGCGTTACCCAATGCATTGGAGAGCTATAACGGGCTCACCCGCCCTTATTTTATCACGAAACCACCCGTCTTCATAATAATGCCCAAGAACCATAACATAATCATATCACATAAAACATGCATAAAGGAAACATAACATTTCCACATTTCAATCACGAGATATCAATAAAACACATTGATATAATAAAAAAATTATGAAAACCATTTTCAATACCAAAGTAAAAGAAAAGTAAAACATGGTATTTATTTTTCTTTTAAAAAGAAGGTATGGCTTGTAGAGGAAGCCGAAACTCAAATAACGGTCACGACGGTGGAGAAGTCGTTGTCGCCGCATACGTACGACAAAAACATTCCCTTTTGTCGTTTAGTAAACGCTTCGTATAAAAAAAGATTCCTTTTTAATAAACGTAAAAGTCAAAGGGGTTTATACACCGTATAAAAGAAAGTTGTGTATAAAATAAAATATGCCTCAACGAAAGGAGATTGAGACGAAGTCCCATACCTCGTATCCGACTTGACCCGACCGTTCTTTAATCTCCTAAATAATAAACTTGAGTTAATCTCTACTTTCTTATGAATCTTTTTTCAAGTTCATTATTCCTTTTATACCATGTTATGAACATCATGTAATCAGTTAAGTTAATAATGTTCATTTTGTCGGTATTTGGTTCTTAAGTCAAAAATAGGCTTCTTACACTTACATGTTGTTAATTTGGTCAAAGGTTCATTATATCCAGAATGGTATTCATGATGTAGATATCATATATGTAATATATATCCAGTACATACATGCATTTATAATATTACATCACATTTAGAGGTAAGAAATGAAATGCACCGTTCATGGAGACGGTAAGCCGTACGTACGCATGAACGCTACTTCCATTTCTATTTCATATTTTCTGGAATGGAATCATAATGATATAAGAGTATATTACAATTCCAGTATAATAACATATATAATATCATTAACTTTATCCTTCACACATCCCACATATGGTATTAACGAATCAAATCACTTTTAGGGGGCGGTAGTCCGCACTTCCTAAAATGAAGATATCCTGTTTACCCATAATGGAAACCATAAAGGTATGCCCAAAATGAAAAAACAGAAGCTTAAGGAAAACATAAACATATTATATATCATATATAAAAATAGTGACATCATAATGGCCACCTTTGAAGGTGTTAAATGACGGTTGAACAATCGTCGTTTCGGGAGGCAGAATTTCGCCATCCACGGAAACCGTATGTTCTTTAACCATTTGATGTAGTTGTGTGAGAGTGTAGCTCAAATAAATCTTATAACAACATCCTAGTATATTGAAGATACAGGTGTTGTTACAAAGGAAGTAAATGAAAAGAGTTTAGGGGGTTGGAGAAGCAAAATAAAACAAATGAACATGAGAGAATGAATTACCTTTAAAAGTGTAACTCCTTTTGAGTTGAGCCTAAAGGCTTCCTTTGAAAGGATTCTGCCCAAAGGGAATCCTCTAGGATGAGGAGAGGGATGTGGAGAGAGTAAATGGGCAGGTCTTGGCCGAGCCAAAGGCTTGAGGAGTGTGTGAAATGAGGTAGAGGTGGGGGCCTTTTATAAGAGGAGAGGAGGGGCACTTTTGGAAAGTAACGAAATATTACTTTATTTGAAAATGTGCTTCGGTTTCAAAAGGTCCCACATTGATATAATTCGTGGATAAGTTTATAAGGTTTCGAAATCCACTCATCCAATTGGTTTTGGACATGTGTAGTTCATAGATTTTACATTATCTTTCTATTTTATTTAAAACGTCAAATAATGATGTCATCGCTGCATCATTATTATGTCATAAATAATTAAATTTATTTATTGTCTACAAATTATAAAAAAATACTATGATATAGTAAATCTTTTTATCTTTCCAATGACTATTTATAATCAAAATTTGGACTTGTATAACCCCACTTAAAAATTGTTTTCGTAAAACATATTATGTTTGTGTCATTTTCACTTTAACATTTAATAAAAGGTTATTTATGTCATTTCCAAAACAAAGTGTCTCCATGGGGTCCCCAAGTTGACCCATGGCTTTTCTTGGTCGTCCATGACACAACCAATAAGGTTGGGACATGTGTCTAGGTCATTTCATATTATTAAAGCATTATTTATACCTTAAACTACACTAATTACCACTAATCGCGATTAAGAACTTAATAAGTTACTATTCACCAAAAAATTATTATAATCTCATTGAACCACATTTTACTTCTTAATGACAACCATGTATGTCGGATTTTCAAAATTCAATACACATTAGTGGTAAACTTTCATTTAACTGAAAAATCAGTTTGCTTGATTACCACTTAGTGGTTTCACTATTCATCAAAAATTGAAGTTTTTCAGAAAATTACCAAAAATTCACCCTAAGCTATATTTGATATTCCGAATTCAAAAATGAAGTCTATTTTACAAAATTCAAAACATATAGGTCACATTAATTAATTTAATAATTAATTCCCGCTGCCAGAGCAAATAGCGTGTTTTTACAAAACAATAAGTATCAAAAGATTGACACCAGTTTAAGTCTAATTTCAAAGTGAAATTGATTCCAATGACCACCATTAGATAAAATGGTAAAAATATATTATAATTTCACTTCAAAACCAATTCAAAACATAATCTAATCATATAAATAAATTAGATTAAAAATCAGTTTTGATGTAAAATGCAGTATTTTTCACTATTCATTAAAAAATGAACATTGTCAGAAAAATACCAAAAATTCACACAAGGTAAATTTTGATGTCCCAATCATAAAGGATAAGTTTATTTTGACAAACATAGTTTATAAAATTGTCAAAATATAGATTCAAAAATGGTTTGCCATCAAAAGGCAGTAAAACAATCTTTTAAGAATATTAGTGTATTCCATGCATAAGATTGTATTTATTTTCATATTAAGCCTCTATAACACTATCTTAATCATTAATAGACATAGATAAAAATATCTATTATTCAATACTTACTTGGGATGTTACAATGTGGCTCTCATTGTGTGGCGATGACAAGGTTTGGACTTCTAGTGTGGGCTCGACCATCTTGTAAGGTGAGGGGTTTCCAGATGTCATGTCCTAGATCTGGTTTTCTACGGTCCGTGAAGGGTTGTTGTCACGCTGATCTATGTTGGTTGCAGGCAATTTTGGGTAGAACGTCGTGGACACTGCGAGCGGACTTCGATGGCGGTGATGGGATTTGTAGATCCAGCTTCAGCCGACAGTTTTTGTGGCGTCCTGGGTGGGATAGACAGAGTTCTGTGCAGATGCACGGTTCTGGATGTAGTGCGAGCGGCGACCATGGCTTCGGCCGGGACTTCTGTTTCAGTTTGCAGTAGTGTTGGATTTCTCAAGGCTTGGCCCAATAGTGGGCTATGGAGCACATCTAGCCGTGTGCGGGTTCTCTGGCGGTAACAACGGCATGTGGTGGTGCTACGGTTGGTATGTCGAATGTCATGGTGGCAGCTAGGGGTTTTCTATGATGTTGATCACTGACTTCGGTTGGGCCTGCATGGCCATTTGGACTGGTTTTGCTAGGTTTATTTTTTTATGAACTGTCTATCAATTGATTTTTATCAATTGAGTTTAAGGCTGGATTCCTTTGGCCTTCTGCATGTAATGGGTTTTTCCTTTCCCATTCAAAAAGTTTTCATGTTTTTTCTTATTTAATAAATAGGACTTTTCCCTAAACTTTCTGGTATATATATATATATAATATTAAATACAATGTTTAACAATCATCTTACGTGTTTTCTATACATGATATAAGAACAAATACAATTTTAAGAATAAAAGAAATATTTTTCAAAAAAGGATGTTTCGCTGCCTATTTATGGCGATATTGTTTTAAATCTATATTTTTAAACTTTTATAATTTCTATTGGAAAAAATCCCTTTAAAATTGGAGTATAAAAATATTCTTTGGATTGTTTTTTTAAATATTCAAAGTAGTTTAATTTTTGTTCTATAGTGAAAAAATAGTTCATTTTAATTGAAATAAATTTATAAATGAAATTTATTAATAGTGTTAAAATATATTTTTAATGGTATTAAATTATAATTGAATCATTTTTATCAAATAATCCAATTTAGGTCATTTAAGTCAATTTCATTTTGATATTGGATATAAAAACTTTTTGAAATTTTGAATTTTTTTACAATAAAATCTTATTTTCTCTTTCCATCAACATTATTAATTTTTATTTATTTTATACTATTTTTTGTTTTAAATTTTAGAAATAGATTCCATATTTGTAATCATAAGTGCCACTGTAGTAAATATATCCCTTTAATTACGGGATATTATGAATAGTAACATTAGTATTTTCTTAATTTCCACTCGTAAGGATAAATCATGAAATTACGGGTAAAAATAATGTTATACATATTATAAAATTATGCTAAAACTTGTAATAATTTTATTAGATGAGTATGTATCGTCCAGAAGAATTAATGGATCAGTTATGAGACCATATATAACCCTTTGGATGAGAATATAACCTTTATAATATCATATTCAAAAGAATGTCAATTTTTTCATACTTTTGTTTTTTACAATATAAATATCTTTAATATTGAGTTATATAATGGATATGTTATAATATAAATAGTATTTTGAAAGATAATATTTTAATCTATATCAGGGTAATTTCATTATAATTTTTAATGATAATATAGTTAAATTAAATGGTGACACAATTATGATTCACTAGTTTAATTAATGGAAGAATCAAATAAAAGATATAAAAAATATAAAACAAAATATAATTAGTTATAATATTGTTATACACAAATGGTATGGATTAAATTGACATATTAGTGATGAAAACATGGATTTTTTTGAAAATATAAAGTTGTTATGATATTTTTTAAAAATTAAATAATTAATAGTTTCAAAACATCTATTTATGATATTTTAAAATAAAAAACACTTTATTAAATGATATTAAATTAATAAAAATATAAACATCATCAAAATGGTTGGGGAATATCTAAAAATTTCACCATTAAATTATTTTTTTTCTTTTGCCATTTTATTGTAACTATGTGTACCTTCAATGTGTAAAAACACATATAGTCACAGTAAGACAAAAATGATATAAATATGGGTTAAAACAATACAATATGGTTAAATTTTTTAACTAAAGTTGTCTTAAAATTATTTTATGAATTTGATTCATACTTTATCGTTTTAATATCTAATTTTAGTTACTTTATTGAATCATTTATATGAAATTAAAACATATATATTTCAATTATAGTTACAAAATGTAACACTCTTTGTAGTTAATTTCGTTTTTGTGTCCACGTATGGAAAAAAACAAAATATAAAAAAATATATATTTTAATATAAATTAAATTAGTTTAATTATGTATATTAATTTTTAATTTTTAGAAATTTTATAATTACCTTAAAATCAGATTTAATGATAAAACACTATCAATTTAATTAACAAAAAACAATTGATTTTAACAATATTAATTTTGATAAATATTGGACGAGTTAATGTGTCTATTGAATATCAATGATCTATGATATATAATAAAGATATATGAAGTCAATAGATTCTAATTCCCACCTTTTCATAATATATATGAACTTTAATTAAATTAATGGAATCAAATTTGATAATAAATATATTTTATTGAATAAATATATTATTAAATTATATAAAAAAAATAAAAATGATAATTAATCATAAATAAGATAAAATATGGTCATAAATGTCATCCCCAATTCATTTCTTATCCATTATTATGTATTTTTCTAAAGAATATCCTTATTATACGTCAATATTGTTAAGAATTCAAAAAGTTCCCCTCACTTCTCTTATAAAAGGGAACCCATTATTATCTTTTCTTTACACATCATAACATATTTAGATTATCCATAATCTACCCAAATACCTTAATAGAATCACTCCACAGTTTCTAGAGCTCTTATATTAGTCATAACACTCATCTTATAGTTGTTAATGTGTTAGTCAAAGGAGTTCATTTGAAGAAGAGGAAGATCTAGAATTTACATGATGAGTTAGACTCAAGGTAAGAGATTTAATAAAAATATAATTTCATTGATATATTCCTTAGTGATATGAACATTTATTATTTTATAAATTTTATATACATACCATTTGATATCCTATATCGACATTATATCAATTATCAAGTTATTTAATGTTTTGTTAAATTTTCTACATTCATGAGGCTTAGGATTTAAATGTTAAAAGTGGAATGGGAGTTATTGAATGATTAATGATTTACTTTTCATTTATTTTTTCTCTTAGTAATTATTTATGATATTATTTAACATATTTATTTATAAGGATATGAAATGATTATAAAGGACATTTTATGTCTATCTTGATATGTTCTTTCCTCTTGAATTCTTCATGTTTTTAAAGACCCCTATTTCCTTTTTGGGGTATTTTTTATTTAAAATTTGTTTTGAATTTGGATTGATTATTTAAATAACATGAAATCTTTTATTATGAGTGAAATAGAAATTTTAATAGTGAATTGTTGAAAATTTAATGTTTTTATGTTTTATGGTTATATAGTGGTACATGGACATTTAATGGGTGGTTAAATGATAAAATATAGAAGGGTGGTTCAATGATAAACTAGGGATGGGTGGTTACATTATAGCCTCTAATGAATCAGGAATGGAAGTTGTCCTTATGGCCATTCTATTTGTTAGAGTGACATGTATGGATGTTGTCTAAATAGTCATTACAATTACAATAATGATGAATAAAACTATTTCCCAAGGTATCATTATGTAATTTATATGATTTATATATGTTTTATGATAGTATTGTGATTACAAAAACAAATATGTTTTAAATGATCAAACCTTCAATGGAATGTTTTTACAACTTATTAAGGGTGAATGGTATTACATAATAATAATTTTTTTATGGGATTAAATTTTTATTAATGGAATGATGGTTTACTTCATTTTATATTCCTTATTGATCATTTTATTCTTATCCCACATTTCTATTTTTTCACAAGACTTAAGTATGAGTAAGGATTAATATATATCATATTGATTGTCGTGAAGAGTTTTCATAAAATTGATCATGCATTATTTTAATTTTTTATAGGAGAAATGGATACTATTTGGAAGTTTCCACTTTGTATTGTTATGGTTTTTCTATGTATGATTTATGGAAAAATTTTCTAAATCTTTAATCTAGAAAAGATTCTCATTATTAATGAAATTAAAATTCTTAACATAACTCATGATAATGTAATATTTTAAGGTTGGTTACTTGTAGTTGGTATCATAGGATGGTTTATACATCTATTGAGATTAGTATGTATTCTTAAGAGTTATGGATATCACCATGTGTTTATAATTTTCAGGTTTATCATATGTTCAGTTTCATAGAAACCCCTTTTGGGGATTTATGTTATGATTTTTTTGGAGATTAAGGGTATTTTTTGAGACATTTATTTTTGATTTAATTATGGGTTATTACATGTTGGGATGAAGATGGAAAGGTATGGGATAATCATTAAGGTTAAATCAATTTCTGGTTAATTTTGGGTACTTTATCATATTTTATCAATGTCATGTGAATAATATATCCCCAAAAAAGGACAACCCATAGGATGGGTGCCAACCTATCACATCTCGAAATTCCATGGGTTCTGAACCCATAACTAAAAGGTGACAAGGGTGCATCACCTACCACTGGACTATGTGAAATCCTGATTACTAGGAATTTTTTTACATAAATAATTTTATGGATGAATAATATGTTAAATTTTGTAAGACATGATTTTTTGAATAGATAACTTTGGGATTTAAAAATGATTTGGTGAGTAAGTGATTAATATTATTTTAGAAGAATTTTCAGGAACCCTTTTTGATTCAGGTAAATTGAATATTGTGGGATTGTTTTGAAGAATAAGATTTGAATTATATTTTTGAAGCGTATATGATTTTGTTATTGATTTATGGAGATTCAGGTGATTTATGGGAATGGTTAGTGTATCGTGATGATTATTATGGAAATTGATTTTTGGTATAGGAACACAAAAATAAAAGGAATTATTTGGTAATAATTTATTAAAGTTATCTTATATGTGAATATGATTAAATAATTTTTGGGATTCAATATTATTGAATAATATTTTTTAGGTATTTTAAGGATAGTTGAATGATCTATATTGAACTTTGGGTATTACTATTAAATTTTTGAGATTAAAAGTAGTCTTAATTATTTTTAAAGTTTTTTATTTTGGGGAATAATCCTATCATATCCAAGACAATTTGTTTTAGGTTAATGTTTCATGACAAGAGAAATATATATTAACTTTCTTGTTCATTTTTTGATTCTATATAATTTTATTCAAGAGCTTTAAGCCTAAAAAATTCATCTTGAACACACATAGTTTGGAGAAAACGATGATTTTGTTCGGGAAATTGATTAAAGGCTGAAATTATACATATCAAGTAATTATGTTTTGTTATTTGTTTAGACCAGGTAGTAAAATAATTTATCAACTCTAAAAATTATCTTTAAAAACATCATATATTTTTTTATATACAATAAAATTTATTTTCTTTTAACTGATAAAAACTAATGGTTTTCTAATTATTAATCTTATCATTAACATGTCCTATATCACCCATTATTAAGACATGATTGTTATTTTTATCTTACTTTTCCATGTTTTCTTACATGTAACCCTAGTATGTATTATGTCAGTTGACCTTCATACATTCTTTTTTTTTATTTTATCGTCGATGTTTTATCTACCATGTTTTGATGTGGGATTTCAATAAAGGTATTTTGAAAAAAAACCATTAGTTTTTTTATTCTAAGACCATATTTTAATTATTCAATTTATTAAATTAGAGTATAATGTAACATATCACATTTTTAAAAGGAAACACTATATCAATAGAATATATGATATACCACATTATGTTTAAGCATTCATTTAATTATTATTTTGTTTATATTAAAATCTATCCCTTAGAATTAAGGGAATTAGAATTATTATCTAAATTACGGAAATAGGGTTTACACATGTATATATATATATATAATTTATTGGTTAAAATAAATTATAAATTAATGTAAACCCATTTTTAAAATAAAAGTTAATATTTTTATGAAAAAAGTATTTGAATGTGCACAAGTTTGTTTTATAAAAAAATAAAAAAGTAAAAATTTTGGGATTATATTTGTTGAATATATATATATATATATAAATATATATATAATATTCAATATATTGTTTAACTGTCATATTGTGTGCTTTTTATACTTGATATGAGAAAAAAATCCAATTTTACGAATAAAATTAGTATTTCTCAAAAAATATAGTTTTTACAACTTTTGATAAAGAATATGTTTTATACCAAGAATATGACACTTTTATAACTTATATTTAAAAAATATAGTTTTTTTTGAAATACAAGTATCAAAATTTACATTCGTAAGAGTTTTAGTATTTTTCTAAAAAGTTTCATGATTTCATGAATAATAAAAAATAATGAATTTTAATTGAAATGTAATTATTAATCAAATTAACTTATAGTGTTAAATTATATTATTAATTGGGTTTAAAGTATAATTATACAATGTTTTTATCATTTTATCTAATTTATGTCATTTTAATAAATTTTACATTTTTGTTGGATATAAAAATATTGAGAACATTTGAATGTTTTTTCTTGAAAAACATATTTTATCATTCAATGAACTGTATTTTTTTAAGAACTATGAGCACATATATTTATATTAAAGTAATGTCAAAATTACACAAGCCTAAATAAGGGAATTTTACATTTTTCCCATTTAAATATGTGGACCATGTCACATTGAAGGGTGGTACATCTGGTGCATAGCATTTCATCAACACCTTTTTTGGAAAAGGCCACCAGCAAGTTGATTGGCTTCGGGATAGATGTGTGTGATAATATAGTTCATCAAAGCGAGATTATCAAGATAGTTTTACCACTTCACTTTTAGCTTCCATGAATGGTGGATCTTTCCCATCCTTATAGCTTGAACAATGAGAGTGGAGTCACATTCAAACTAGATGGTACACTAATTTCATTGAATTTCAGTATCAACATCATTGAAAAATCCCATCACTTCTGCATCCAGGGTAATAAAATGACCACATGGACAACGGATGTATTCAATAACATCACCGATGTGGTCCCTAAGACCAACCCATTACCCAATGGTCCTGGGTTTCCCCTCGAGTTTCCATCAGTATTGCATTTTAACGATCCAAAAAAATGTGGAAACCAAAAAACCTCCATTGTGCTATGATGTATAGGAAAGTTACCTGAAACATTAAGATGCTTGAGAATGATTAGGTCTACAACTGAGTTCCTAAAATATCCAGAGTTTATCTCCCTATCCTATTAATGAGTAAGAAGAATACTTATAATAGGAGGGTAAAAAATAAAGGTCCTGACTTCATGAAATACTTTGTTCCGGATAGTCCAAATACTGTTCAATAATTTAGTGCAAGAAATTCTAAAAATCACTGCAAGATGGATGGAGAGATAGAGGTCAGTGGTGGCATACAAGAAGTTCTCCAAGGAGATGGCATGAAATGATGGAAGCTCAAAAATATCAATCGCATCAGTCCATATGGGGGAAGCAGTTTGGTAGCATAAGAATAAATGATCCACATCCACACAATGTTGATGACAGCGTACACATCTAGAGCATAGGGAAATTCTATTATGATGGAGATTACTATCATTAGGATGCTTGTTAAGAGGGAGTCTCTATAGGAGAGTAAACCTATAGGGAATAATCCACTTTTTATTGAAATAACCAATACAATTTATATCACCTTGAATCAGGTCCTTGTAGAAACTCATTGAATCAAGGACCCCATTAATAGAATGTTCTCATATCATCATATCTTCCTGCATAGTGATAACATGGTCAAAAAAAATGATGAAATGGAATTAGGTAGAGAATATAGGTTATCCATATGATCTTTTATATAAATGCTATGATTAATCGAGTGATTGGAAGGGTTTATCTGGTCAATCAGAGGTTTCCCACTCCAGTTGTCATGCCAAAATTAGAAAGAGGAGTCCATGTTCACCAACCAGTGAAAATGTATTTTTTTTTATAATAATCCTATGAGACCAGGCCTGATTGAAGTTTGAATGTAGCCCCAAATTCATAAAATTAGTTGTTAAATAAATCTAGACTTATGAATAACATGGAAATGGAAATTCTTATTGACTAATTTCCAAAACAATTGTCTTGAAGGGACTGATTAAAGAGATCCATGTTTCAATACCAAGTCCACTGAGAACATGGTGTTTGAAACACCTCTTACAAGGGGATGTGATAGCATTATATTCTAATAAGTTTCAACTCCAAACAAAGTTCATCATCATTAAATTAATTGTTTTAATCATAGAAGAAGGTACAGAATAAACCATGAACAAGTACACTAGTTTTTAAACAAACACATGTTTAACAAGGAAAATTTGACCTTCCATAGAGAGAGATTTTCCTTTCCAAGTGTCAAGTGTTCTTCTATTATGTCTCAAATCAGTGGAAAAATGGAAGTCATGGTGTCTTCCCTAAAACACTGGAACACTAATGTAGATTCAAGGAAAAGATCCTTCCATTATTCCAAGATCATTCATGATAGTAGTTTTTTAGGTATAATTTTATTACCGAAATAGATGAAGGATTTTACCCAACTGATTTTTCAACCAGACATGCCTTCATAAAACTAGAGAGCATTTATTATGTTGATAATGTTTCTCATACCCCCCTATGTAAAAACCACAATGTCATACACAAAAAAATGATGTGAAAGAGTAGATATACCTATTGATTCACTAATAGTTGACATTCACCCTTGTCCACCATTTAAATAAGAATCCTATTGATGTAGTCTTATGCAATGGAAAAATGATTGCCGATAGAGGATCTCTTTGCCTCACCCCTAGTGAATTTTAAATAAGTCTCAGGTTATCAATTAATAATAATGGAGATGTTGGCTGATTCAAGCGGGGTATTGATCTAGTGAATCAATTTAGTACCAAAGATAAAATTGTGGAGGACATTTCCGATGAATCCCCAGCCTATTTTTTCAAAAGATTTCTTGATGCCTAGATTTAGAGTAATGTTTCCCCCTAGTGGAATTCCGATGATGGTTAATACATTCGGAGGCATTGAGAAAGAAGTCATGGATATTCCTTCCATTCAAAAAACCTAATTGATTCCATGTGATGATTTTGTCTGAGATGCAAGTAAGCCTATTGGAAATAATAATTGTGATGACTTTATGAATTGTATTTATGAGAGACATAAGTTTAAGATGGGTGATGTCACTAGAAATCTCCACTTTTTGAAGAAGGAAAATAAATTGGAAATTGATACCTGGATTGAGAGTTGTACTTCTAAAAAAGTTCATGACATGGTTTCCAACATCATCCTGAATAACATCCCAAAATAATTGGAATAAAAGGTTCATGAAACCATTCAACCTAGGTGAGCTATCATTGTTCAAACCAAAGATGAACTATTTTATTTCAGAATCTAGAGGAATGGAGTTGAGGAAAGAGTTATCACCCTTGATGATAATTTTAGGAATGATTCCATATACAAGATCCACATTCCTTGGTGATCCATTAAGGATCTCCATTAGGGAAGAAACCACATGGTTGGAGAGATCTTGCATAATTTCTAGGATTTTGTCCCCATCTTAAAGTAAGGTTATGGGATTATTGGATTTCCTTACCCTTTGATGGGAATGGAAGTACTTGGTGTTTATATCCCCTTTTTGAGCAATCAAACCTTGAATATGTTCTTGTTTATGTTGTCTCTATGCCTTATAAGATCCTTTAATTTGGATTAAATCGCAACTTCTTAGCTAATATATCCAGAGAATTTGTTCTTAGTGATTGCAGTATGGAAATAATGAAGATAACACTTGAGGACCACAATGTATCCCACAAGTGATACGAATTTAACCTTTATCCATTCCTTCAATTTGGTCTTGATATGTTTTAGTTTAAACATATAGATCTAAGGGTTTCCATTATTAACACCCAATATCTATGTGTCTTTGTCAATTTTAGAGAAATCCGAAAGAGCCACCCAAGAATTGTTAATCCTAAATGGATGTGGTTGTCTCTCTATATTGTCAAAAAGACTCAGTAGACTGGGTTTATGATCAGAGTTGTGTTTCACTAATGTTCTTCATGAAAACATTTTGAAACTCCCAAGAGAGTCTTCACTCACAAAGGCCCTATCAATTCTAATTTCCCTCATACTAGTCAGGTGCCTTCAATACAAAGTAAATTTTTCTCCAACAGGGTTAATTTATGTTATATTTTCCTCCTAAACACAGTCTCCAAAATCTCTAATAGAATCAATGCTGTGAATAAGACTTATTTTCTCATCTTTATGGAAGATGGAGATGAAGTCCCCAATCATCACCCAAGACTCATTGATAAAGAAAGACATGACCTTTATATGAAGCCTTTGTAAGATCCTATCAAAGTAGTTGTTAAAGGCATATATAATAGAGAAAAATAATTTATAGCCATTCATGAAAAACTACTTGTAATGATCTGATCTTCTATATGAATAATAGTTGGCTTCTCTACAGATGTGTGGACTAAGAGACAGAATCTATCAGAAGAAGAGGTAGGTCGAGCTACCCTTGGGACTGAGAATCCCCTACCAAATCTAAAAATGACTTGATTTGAGGAGATAAACATTGAATCAAAGAGACAAATAAATTCAGGTTGTACCTACCTATAAAGAGAATTAGAGAACTTCCAATACTATGGTTGGATATTCCCTATCAGTTCCAGAAAAAGGATCTTCATTTTAACTTTGACCTAGGGATGATGCCTCATTTTCCATTCATATCAATTTGCATCCGTGATTTCATGGTAGTTTCTGTTTATTGATTAAGTGTAGCATATATTTCCCCTTTTGTGCTGATATAAATGCATACTTGGGTTGAAATTGATACATCCACTTTCATCCTTCCCTTAACTGGGGTTTCTAAAAAGATAGTGGAAGCCATTTTCTGAGCATGCAGGTCTCTTGAGAGGCATTCTGAAAACAGAATATCCGATGAAACCGACGAAGGAGTGTGTAGAAGTATGGAATCATCTAGGTTAAGAAAAATCAGGTCATGAAAATAAGTCTCCACATGTACTTCAAAAACTGTGGATGTAATATTAGCTGATAAATCTGATAAATAATTGTAATAGTATTCTAAGAGAAGATTATTTATATCGGGTATAAGTGAATGAGTAGAGGGCTCAAAAATAGGTTGTTTCCTTAAACTTTCTTCACGAAATGTAGCCCAAGATATGCCTGGATTGTTCATTTTTTCCAATGACATGTTATTTGAATGATGAGTTCTGTTATTCCTCCTATAATAGTCCAGATTTTGTTTTTGTATTTGAAACCTCTGTCCAAGATGTGGTGCTGATGACTTGCTTGACCATCCTTTGAAGCCCTCGACAATCACTAATAACATATCCTTCCATCTTTTAATGATCACCAAAAATAGGAAAATTTCAAAATTCAAATATAGCATCAATCTGGTAATCATTTTCAACTAGGGACACCCGATTTAGAGAAGGATTTTCGATGTTAATTTCAATCAAAACAATTTCATACAATCCTAGATCACCACTGATAGTGTGATGGTATATTTTTAGGGGGTAACTATTAGAGAATCCAGATCATTAATGATACTTGTGTGACAGTAGACTAAGGGGACCCATGAATCCTGGTCCACACCTTTCCATTGAGTTGCTTTGGTTAAACAGATTGAAATTGGAATCCCATTCGGAAAGCCGAATGATCCCTAGCTTATGATTGAGGATTCCAAATAATGAAGCCACATCAATGTCCTATTTTCTATCCAGAATAAAATGGTAGAATCCATACCAATGGGAATGAGACTCTTAATGATAATCTCTTGAAATGGGATATTCAGTGTTTTATTTCAGCATATGACCAAGGTTTCACACCCCTTTTCATACGATATGTGGCCAATAATTGAAATTTTACACAATTCCATTAATTGAAGAATCACATCCAGATTTATTAACACAAGGATAGATCCATCACATGAGAACCTAATAATAGGATATTCGTTGGAATCAGACGAAGAAGGAAAAGTGTTGAGCCAATAAGGTTTCATTATGAATTTTCCATTCCTTCATGTTTTGAAAATCACAAACACTCTATCTTAAGGAGAAAGTGTCTTTCCCTTAGTTTTATCTTAAGTAAGGAAAATTTTCCTTTCCCAAGGAAAATTTATTCTTATCTATATTTATTGCTCTTATTTCAGTTCTTCTAAGTCTTACTTGTTTCATTTCCAATTATTAAAATTGGTTTCATATTACAAAACCTCAGAATCCTATAATACTTAGATGTAGGTCATTCTGTTTGAGGATCTGAATTTAGACTCCAAACTCTTCTGAGTTCTAACTCCAAGTTCTCTGAATTCAGACTCCGAACTTTTCTGAATTCTGACTCCGAGCTCTCATAATTCAGACTCTGAAATCTCTGAATTCAAACTTCAAACTCTATGAATTTATAACCCAAATTCTTATAGGTTCAGAAACTGATTTTAGGTTAAGAATTCTTATGAGTTTAGAGACCAATTTCAAGTTACGAATTTTTATGAGTTCAGACACCGAATTCTGGTTACGAATTCTCATGAGTTCAGACATCAAATTCTAGTTATGAATTCTTATGAATTCATACTATGAATTCAGGTTACGAATTCTTATGAGTTCTGACTCCGAATTCCCTAATAAATAGAATTTGAATATCCTGTAATATAGACTTCGAATTTTTTTTGGTTAGACTCAAAATATTAATTTTTCTTAGACTTTGAAAAATTGGTTTTGGTTAAGCAACCTTATTTTGAATCTTCTTGATATAGTTATGAAACGATGTCATACAATCAGTTTCTAACCAACTGTTGTTTGAGTGACATGTGTGCAGATCCCTCTGATATTCAAGGAAAAATATGACCGTTGGAGGAGGGAGCCGACCATTGGAGATGTGCCTATAAATAAGAGATCATTTGAATGAGCTCAAGACTTTAGAACTTTTGGACAACTATTGATATTAAGTGATTTCTAGAGATAGATACTCTCATGCTTAGTGCGTACTAAACTTCTTGTTCAGATTGCTTCGTGCGACTCTGATTGTTGTTGTGTACAGTCGAGGGCTTCCAGGGATAGGAAGACAGAGGTGTCGACTACCTAAAAGATCGAAGACTTACTTGCAGAGAAAGACAGAGGTTCCGACTACCTTGAAGTTCGAGGGATTGTAGGGATAGAAAGACAGATACCGATCTTCGGATTGAGGGCTTACCCAGGTGTGGGTAAGACCGAATTTCTTTAAAGTATAAATCAAGTGACCTTTATCCAAGGTTGTTAGATACCATTATCTTTAGCTTAAAAGATTCTATACTTGTTACTTGTAATTTTTCAAGTTTGTTTTTTTGCTGCATTTCGATTTTTAAGGAATGTATAACTGTCTTATACTTCATATTTTTTGTATACTCTGATTAGTGAGATTCTATACTCTTTAAGGTAGAATCTTTTACTTGTAAACTCTTTATCAGTTTTATTTCTGGAACCATATTTCTAGAACCTAAATTCCCAGAACCATATTTCTGAAACCTAGAATGTTGGTAGAACTAAGAGGTTTAGTGAATTTATCCTATTTAACTTTGTTAAACATAAAAATAGTTAAAAGTTACAAAAGAATTTTTAAAGTGTTCAATTCACCCCCCTCTTGTATATTGAGCATCTACATTGATTATTTCGATCCTACAATTGGTATCAGAGAAGGTGCATGAAATAATTATATTCACATATAAGTTTTCCTTGCTCAATTTTTTCATTGTTCATAATATTTTCCTTTCTTATGAATATTTTCCATGGTTACAAACTTTTTCTGTTAACAAGTTTATGTGGAAAGATTTTTTTAAGATGAAAAGAATGAATGTTGGTTCCATTGAAAATCTCAATCCAAATAGACCACCTATTTTTCATGGAAATGATTATGAATACTAGAGAGATCGTATGAAGACTTTTGTTATCAACACTAGAGTAGATAAATTTTTTTATGCTTACTGGAGGATATAAAATCTCTGATAAGGATGTTAGTACCTTCACCAATCAAGAAAAGCATGATTATCAACTAAACTACAAGGTACGAAATACTTTTCTTTGTTCTATGACTAAAAATATATATAGACAAATTTCATCTTGTGATGCAGCAAATTTCATTTGGATGAAGCTTGAGATTACTCACTTTGGAACTTCAAAAGTCATTGAAACTAGGAGAGCCATGCTCAGAGCTGAATATCATGGTTTCTTCTTTCCTTATGGAGAACATATATGTATGGTACACCAGAGATTTATGACTATTGTCAATGGCTTACAATCTATGGGTGAGAATGGTTTAGATGATGAAGCTCTAGTGGACAAGATCATAGACATCATGACCAATGAATGGGAATCTAAGTGAACCGCTATAGATGAGAATATGAAATTTACCCAGATTTCTCTTGATGAATTATTTGGAAGTCTTCTTCAACATGAAATCAGAATGAAGAGAGATGCTGATAATAATAAGAAGATGAATGAAAATTGCAGTGTTTCTTTTACAATATCTTCAAATCATATGAAAGCCAAGACTCCTGAGAGAGTTACAAGATCTAAATATAAGAAGGTTGTTATTCAATATGAATCTAGTGGATGTGAATCTTCAGAAAATGAGTCAGAAAATAATTCTCGGAGGATGAACAATATTATTGGACAGAAGAACATTAAATATAGATAAAAGAAGAAAGACATAAAAGATAAGACATATGGAGAAGTGACATGCTATTAATGTAGAAGAACTGGTCATATTAGACCTAATTATCCTTTTCTTATGAAAAGAAACAAGAAAGACAGGAACTCTGAAATAAACAAGAATAATTTATACAGATCAGAGCATAAAAAGACCTTAAAATCCAATGTCACTTAGAGTGCTATTGTTGGAGATTCATCTGATGATTCTTCATAATTTGAATCTTATGAGAAAAATAATATTGGTCTGATATCCAAATCTCTATTTCAAAATCATTATTTTATGGCTAAGGTACGAACTGCTGAATCCTTAACCAATATGTCTTTATGTGAAAATTTTCCGGATAGAGGTTGTTCTTCAGATGAAGAATCTTCTTCATCAAATAATAATAATGATATTCCTTCCTATGAGAAAGTTTCTAGATTTTCTATGTTACTAGAAAAGAGAAATCGTAATGTTTCTAAAAAACATGAGAAAAAAAATCTAGAGAATCTATTCTGACAAAAGAAATTTTGGATCTTACCCAAGATCTTGGTAAGAAAATTGATGTTTTATAAAAATTTTCTAAAAAACATGAGGATGTTAATTCTAAGAAGGGAAAAATTTCTACGAATCTTAAAAATCTGGTTTTAGAAAAAAATGTTTTATAGGATAAACATAACTCTATGTCTATTATTCTAGAGGATATGAATTAGTTCTAAGACTAAAGTATGAAATTTTTTCTTTGAAGAAACTTCTTGAAAACTTTAATTCTGGTAAGGAAAATTTTGAATATATGTTTTCTCAAATACGACCTCATGGTAATAATCAGGGTTTGGGTCATTCTCTTGAAAAACCTATTTTCAGAAACAATAATTTTTTCCTTCAAGAGAACCTTTTTATACTAAATGACAAAGTTGTGGGAATTGGAAGAAAAATTACTTTTTAAATAAAGTTTAATCATTACGTTTCCATAAAGCTTATTTTTCAAAGAAAATGTGGGAGCCTAAGATTTTTCTTTCTGAAATTTCCGAATCCAAGCATGTCTGGATTCCAAAAACCTAACGTTTTCTTATTTTCAGGAAAATAAAGAAAGTACCAACAGAAATACTTGGTACATGGATATTGGATATTCTCGGCATATGACTGGTAACAAAAACATCTTTGAAAACAATATCAAGATGAAAGGATAAAAAGTAACTTTTAGAGATAATGCTCAGGGGGAAGTTATTAGTATATGTAATATTGTTCTTATTGAAAAAACTTTGATTTCAAATGTTTTATTTATTAAATGTCTTAAGAACAACCTCATTAGCATAAGTCAATTATGTGATGAAGTTTACCTTGTAAATTTTAGGAATGATAAGTTCTTAGTACACAATTCCAAGGAAGAGTTTATTCTTTCTTCCCATAGGCAAGATAATGTATACAAACTGAACTTAAAAGACCTTAGGATCCAAGATCTACCTTTAATTAGTGCAATGGAAGATCACTCTTGG
Organism: Viscum album; assembly: GCA_963277665.1. NCBI lineage: Eukaryota > Viridiplantae > Streptophyta > Magnoliopsida > Santalales > Viscaceae > Viscum > Viscum album. The sequence continues at coordinate 353,614,368 of OY728140.1, forward strand.
TTATGGAATAGAATTTTAGGTCACTTTATCCTTAAGAACCTATGTAATTTTTATAAAGAAAAGGATTGTTAAGGATCTACCAGATCATAGATTTGATTCTTCAAAATTTTGTGATCCTTGTCAATATAGAAAGAAACATAAATCAAGTTTTAAATCAATCAGAGAAGTCTCAAAAACTAATTAATTACATATTGTTCATATAGATCTTTTTGTTCCAACACAAACTGGAAGCATTGGTAGAAAACATTATGTGTTTGTCTTAGTTGATGATTACACTAGATTTATGTGGGTCTATTTTCTAGCAATGAAATATGACGCTTTTTTGTATTTAAAAAGTTTTAGAGACCAATTTAAAAATGAGAAAAATCTTCCATTGAAAACTATTCATAGTGATCATAGTGGAGAATTTCAAAATTATGATTTTGAAACTTTTTGTAGTATAAAACACATTACTCACAATTTCTCAGCACTAAGAACTCCTCAACATAATGGTGTTGTTGAAAGAAGAAATAGAAATCTTCAAGAAATAATTAGAACCATGTTTAGTGAACATTATATAGCAAGAAGTTTTTGGGCTGAAGTTGTAAGTACTACTTGTTATACTATGAATCGAGTTTTTAATTAGACCTTTTCTTAATAAAACTCCTTATGAGTTATGGAATGGTAGAAAACCTAGATATTCCTACTTTAAGGTTTTTGATTGCAAGGTATTCATTCTGAATACTAAAGATAATATAGATAAATTTTCACCAAAATATGATGAATTAATTTTCTTAGGATACTCTACAACTTCTAAGGAATATAGATTTTTCAATAAAAACACCTGTATTGTTGAGGAAACAATACATGTTAAATTTGATAAAACTGATCCCTTTGTTTTTAAACAACCTCAACGTAGATCCTCAGATGTGTTTTAAAAAATTGATTATCAACCCTTGATAGAAGATCCTTCTGATATAGAAAATGTTCAAGAAAATGTTTCGGAGACATTTACTCCAGAAGATTTCCTACCATATGTTGATGAACAAGTTTTACAAAACCAAAATCAGTTTCTTCTGAAGGATCATCCCTGTGATAGTATCATTGAAGATGTAAATCAACCTGTTAGGACTAGAAGTTCCTTAAGAAATGAAGTGTAACATCTATCATTCCTTTATCAATTAGAACCAAAAAGAACTGATGAAGCTTTAGGTGATGATGATTGGATCAAAGCCATGCAAGATGAGCTAAATGAATTCGAAAGGAATAAATTCCGAACCTTGGTTTAAAGACCTAAGGAAACTACTGTAATTGGAGTAAAATGGGTCTTCAAAAATAAGTGTGATGAAAATTGAGTCATTGTAAGAAATAAAGCTAGATTAGTTGCTAAAGGCTATAATAAAAAAGAAGGAATAGACTATGAAGAAACCTATACCCCAGTACCTAGACATGAATCTATTCATATCGTACTTGCCTTTGCAGCATTCTTTAATTTCAAACTTTTTCAAATTGACTTGAAATGTGCTTTCCTTAATGGTTTTGTTCAATAGGATGTTTTTTTGAACAAGCTCTGGGGTTGAAGATACAAAACATCCTAATCATGTTTTTAAACTTACCAAAGCTTTGTATGGACTTAAACGAGCCCCTAGAGCTTGGTATGATAGGCTTACAAGATTTTTTCTTCAAAATAATTATGTTAAGGGAAATGAAGATCCAACCATTTTTATAAAGAAAGATAAGATTTTTTTGGATTTTTAAAATCTATATTGATGACATTATATTTTGTTCAACTAAATAATATTTAATCGATTCCTTTTCCGATCTAATGAAATCTAAGTTTTAAATGAGTATGATGGGTGAGGTAACATTTTTCCTAGGTTTTAAAATTTCTAAAAAACTAGAAGGAACCTATATATCTCAGCATAAATATATTAAAGATCTTCTTAAAAATAATGTATATGACAACATTAAGAGTATTAGTACTCCCATTGGTACCTCAAATTCTCTTGATCTTCATGAAGCTGGAAAACCAGTAGATCAAACATCTTTTAGAGGTATGATAGGAAGTTTACTATACATGACAGCTAGTCATCCAAACTTAAATTTTTCAGTATACTTATGTGACATATATCAATCCAATCCTAAGGAATCTCATTTAAAAGCAGTGAAAAGAATTTTTTGCTACTTAAAGGGAACCATGAATTTAGGACTCTTTTATACTTCTTGAAATGATTTTGTTTTAAAAAGTTTTTTGGAGGCTGATTTTGGTGGATGTAGAATGGATAGAAAAAGTAAATATGGAACTTTTCATTTCTTAGAAGATTCATTAGTTTCTTGGTCACGCAAAAAACAAAACTCAGTAGCACTTTCTACTGCTGAAGCTGGATATGTAGCAGTTAGAAGTTGTTGTGCTCATGTATTGTGGATTCAACACACACTCACAGACTATGGCATGAGTTCTACCAAAACAATTTTTTTTGTTATAATACTAGTTCCATTTCCCTAAGTAAAAACCCTGCACATCAATCTCTCGCAAAACACATAAATATTAGGCATCATTTTCTTATGGATCACACACAAAGAGGAGATATCATACTTCAATTAATTGGAACGCAAGATCAACTTGCTGATATTTTCACAAAATCTTTACCCTCCGATAGATTTTATTACATTAAACAAACGTTAGGAATGATAACCATAAGGTAATCCTCCTTGTTAACTTTTTTTTGAAACCAATCTCCTTATATAAACAAACTCTTTTTCATAGAGGGAGTAAATTTGTTTTCTAGTATTTAAAAATTTTCGTACTTAGATTTTCGAATTTTTCGTAATGAAAATTTGCGTAGTCAGATTTTCAAATTTTTCGTAATGAAAATTTTCATTGTTAGATTTTTAAATTTTTTGTAATGAAAATTTTCATAGATAGTTTTTAAAATTTTTCGTAATGAAAATTTTCGTAGTTAGATTTTCAAATTTTTCTTATTGAAAATTTTCTTAGTTAGATTTTCAAATTTTTCGTACTGAAAATTCTCGTAGTTAGATTTTCAAATTTTTTGTAATGAATATTTTCATAGTAAGATTTTCAATTTTTCTATAATGAAAATTTTTTTAGATACATACTCAAAATTTTGTAATGAAAATTTTGGTACTCGAAATTTTTGTAACACAAATTTTCTTACTCAAAATTTTAAAATGAATATTTTTGTACTCGAGATTTTCGTAATAAAAATTTTCGTAATCAATATATTGTAATGAAAATTTTCATACTCAAATTTTTGTAATAAAGTTCTTCGTAGTCATTTTTTTCATCAAGAAGAATTTTCCTTAATATGAATAATCATTCTAGAAATCTGAAAGGTATGATTTCCTTTCTTAAATTTTCATAATCATATTTTTATTTATTGGTATTTTTTTTGTTTATAAAATCTTTGGATTCTATTTTCCTTAAATCCGAATTTTTCTTTAAAACCTCAAAATATCGGATCCTACCAAATTTTCCCTTGCGTATAACATTTAAATCGTGAGACCTGATCAGGAGTTTTCTCAACCGTTGGATTGATTATGGAAGTTGAATCGTCGCTTATAATGCCTATATAAAGGACCCCCAATGGAAATACCACATAGAAACTCAAGCCTTCACATGCTGAAGCTCTGCCTCTCTACTTAAGCTCATTCCAAACTTCTTAGAGCTTTCTCAAATCTGAATGTCTGTCGAAGAATCTTCTCAGAAAGATATGTCTATTTTCAAGCCAATCTCGGAGTTGCAGATTTATAGAGAAAGGTTGCTAAATCCAAACTTCTTTTCCAAGTATGGTTCCATCATCTCAAAGAACATTAAGCTGAATGGATGAGAGAGTGTTTGCGTATCGAAGCCACGAGCTAAAGATTTGATATATCTGGATTTTCTAATTGAATTTTATGAGCCAGTGAGTTTTTTTCAAGGAGGATGAAAGGATTAAGTTTTCTTTCAAAAGCTATGGAAAGACTTATGCCCTTTCTTACACCTAGATAGCTAGTTTGATTAGAATACCGTATAAAGGGGAAGAAGAGTTTTGTTCTCATAAGTTTCTTGATGAAAAAGGAAGTTTCAATAAGGTAAAGGTTATGGCTTGTCTTGGAATCTCAAATGTAAAGACTCTGAATATTTCTCATCTGTCTAAGAATTATCAAATTCTTGAATTATGGGTTCAAGGATTCATCATTCCAAGAAATGGTGACAAGGATACACTAAAAAAGAGTGACATGTATATTTTGGATTTCTTAGTGAACCAAAGGAAGATCAACTTGATTAAGAATATTCTCATTACGACTGAGAATATAAAGAATAGAAATCTGAAGGGTCGGATTATTATGTACCTAGTTATTCGTTCAAAGCTAATTGTTCGGTGCTTAGAGTCTTTAAAAATTCCTTGCAGTTCTAAGACAAGTAATTGCAATGTCATGCTGGTCAATGATGACACCTTGAAGAGGATGAAAGTATAATTTTTGAATGACTCTAGAGAATTTTATGACATTCTAGAGGAAGAATTTGATGCTGTTCCAAAGAAACAAGAGGTGACTGAACCCTCTAAAAAGGGTGGAAGGAAGAGGAAGTTAAAATAAGTGGAAGAGGAAGAAAAAACCCCAAAAGCTAAGGAAACCCAATCCGCACCTCTAAAACCTAAGAAGAAAAAAGAATATCCCGATGAAGTTGTAGAAAAGTGGAGGGAAGATAAGAAGAATAAGAAAGTAGGGGAGCCAAGTTTTGGTTTGGATCCTGCTGAAGCTAAGTCTTAAAAAAAGACTGCTAATGAGCTTGAGAAGCAAGCTAAAGACAAGAAACAAAAGTAGAAGATATCTGAAGTAGAGATTGTGAAATCTCTTTTGAAGGTTGCTGAGAAAGAATATGAGAATATCCCGTTACCAAAATCATTCTTGGTAGAAGATTTACCAGAGACTCTGGGAAAGAGGTATGCCACACCGGAAAAAGTCCAAGAAAAAATTGTTGAAGAAAAAGAATTTTTCGATGAAGTTGAAGAAGAATAAAGAAATAGTGATACCGAGGATATCATAAAACAAGTAGAATATTTCATTGAGAAAGAAAGTCCATATGAGAAACTATCAATCCGAACTTCTGAAGCTGAGTCTCCAAAACTTGCTAGTCCTGGAAAAGATCAGAAAGAAGAGGATGAGAAGGGTGAAGCGGAAGTCAATAAGATCTCTGAGGAAGAAAGTTCTAATCATGATTTTATACAGCCTCAGGATGATGAGGCAGGAGTTGAGAAGGAAGTTGTAGATGAAGACAAGATTGTTCAGCTATCTGATAGTGAACACATATCTACAAACCAAGAGGAATCCATTCTTAAGGGTGATAAAGGAAAACAAGTGGTTGTTGATACACCTAGTAGAGCTTTGGTAAAGAAAAAGGAAGATGGTGGATCATCGAAGAGAAAAGATGCTGAGTTAAAGAAAGAGCCATCACCAAGAAAAATATCAGATTCAGAATCATCATCCCTTGGACATGACGTTGTTGTACAATCCTTGAAGAAGCTTGTTGGGACTATTCCATTATTTCCAAGTATTGACACAAGATGCTAGATGCCTTAACACGCACTAAATCAGAAATCGGATTCCGTATCCATGGTGATGGATAAGTGTGTTAAAATGGACGTAGACTTCAAGTCTTTTCTCAATATCTACAAAGCTCATAAGAGATCTTGCAAGCAGATAACAAGCTGGTCAATGAAAATAGTTCATGATTTGTATATTCTTGATGAATTTCAAGACAGTGTCAAAGATGCGTTTGAAATAGAAGAGGGAAAGATCAAGGATCTCTCTAATAGCTTTTAGAAAAATCTAACCCTTGAGAAAAATACTCGGATTCAAGAAGTAAAAGAACTGAATGGAAAGTTATATTCAGTTGCCTAGTGATTGAAAAGAGAAAGGGATCTCCGGATTGAGATTGAAGAAAATCTAGTCAAGCAAGATGTAGTATTGAAGGATCATGCAGAGGCTTTCAAGGTTCAAGAAGATAAGATCAAATCCTTAGAGAAGAAATCAGAAGATCAGGATTAGCTTATAAAGCATGCAGAGGAAGATCATAAAGAGGTCAAGAAGCTAAAAAAAATAGTGAAGAAGTTTATTCCCATAGATAAGAAAGGATGATAGAACAAATCCAATAATTTTTTGTATCTTAATTGATGTACAAATTTTTCCAACCTTAATGAAAATTTTGGTTGCTTGTATTTTGTGTTGTCTAGTGCTAATCTTTCAGGTACCATATTTTCTTTTCCATTCCCTTTAATCCTTTGTGAAAATCATAAAGGGGGAGAAAGGAATGTCAAAAAAAATTTAATACTAAGTAAAGAAGAAATTTCCCCAAGTAAGGGGAGTTAATCGAAGGGGGAGTTTTCATCATAAAGATTTCTGTATGCAATATAATGAAAAAATATCATTCCGGAAATCAGAATATGATCCTTAGTATTTCTAAAACCTAAGGGAGAGTTAATCATATTTAATTTGATTCATAAGTAAAGAGAGATAAGTTTTATTTTCATGTTCATAAAAATTCTAAGTCCTTATATTCATTTTCGTAAGGATGTTTGTGATTTCCAAGAAGGGGGAGATTGTTGAGTCAATAAGGTATCCTTATTAATTTTCCATTACTTCATGTTTTTAAAGTCACAAACACTCTATCTCAAGGAAAAACTGTCTTTCCCTTAGTTTTATCTTATGTAAGGAAAATTTTCCTTTCCAAAGGAAAATTAATTCTTATCTATTTTCATTGATCTTATTTCAGATCTTCTAAGTCTAGCTCATTTCATTGCTAAGCATAAAATTTGGATTCATATAAAAAAATATCGGAATCATATAATACGTGGATATAGAGCATTCTATTTTTGGATCCGAATTCAAACACTGAACTCTTTTGAGTTCTGACTCTGAGTTCTCTGAATTCAGACTCCGAACATTTCTGAATTCTGACTCCGAGTTCTCTGAATTTAGACTCTGAACTCTTTGAATTCAGACTCTGAATTCTTATGAGTTCAAACACAGATTTCAGTTTATGAATTCTTATGAGTTTAGAAACCGATTTCAATTTATGAATTCTTATGAGTCCAGAATCCAAATTCTGGTTACGAATTCTCATGAGTTCAGACATCGAATTCTTGTTACCAATTCTTATGAGTTCATACCTCGAATTCAGGTTACGAATTCTTATGAGTTCTGACTCTGAATTCCCTGATAAATAGAATCTGAATATCTTTTAATATAGACTCCGAATATTATTTTTGGTTAGACTCCGAATGTTAATTTTTCTTAGACTCTGAAAAATTGTTTTTGGTTAAGAAACCATATTTTATATCTTCTTGATATAGTTATAAAATGATGTCGTACATTCAGTTTCTAACCAACCGTTGTTTGAGTGACATGTGTACAGGTCCCTCTAGGATTCAAGGAAAAATATAACCATTGGAGGACGGAGCCGACCGTTGGAGATGTGCCTACAAATAGGGGCTCATTTGAACAAGCTCAAGACTTGAGAAATTTTGGAAAACTATTGATCTGTAGTGATTTCTAAAGAGAGACACTCTCATTCTTAGTTCATACCGAACTTCTTTGTTCATAATGCTTTGTGTGACTCCAATTTTTGCTGTATACAATCAAGGGCTTCTGGGGATAGGAAGACAGAGGTACCGAATACCTTAAAGATAGAGGACTTCTTTGCTGAGGAAGACAGAGGTGCCGACTACCTTGAAGTTTGAGGGATTGTGAGGATAGCAAGACAGATACCGATATTTGGATTGAAGGATTAACCTGGTATGGATAATACAAACTTTCTTGAAAGTATAAATCAAGTGACCTTTATCCAAGGTTGTTGGATACCCTTCTCTTTGGGTTAAAAGATTCTGTACTTGTTACTTGTATTGTTTCAAGTTTGTTTTTCCGATGTATTTAGATTGTTAAAGAAAGTATAACTATCTTATACTTCCTAGTTTTTTTATACTCTGATTAGTGATATTCTATACGCTTTATGTTAGAATCTTTTACTTGTAAACTTTTCTAAGTTTCATTTCTGGAACCATATTTCCAGAACCTAAAATCTTGGAACCATATTTCCAGAACCTAGCAAGATTGTAGAACTAAGAGGTTTAGTGAATTTATCCTGTTTAACTTTGTTAAATATTACCATATTTAAAAGTTCCCAAATAATTTTTAAAGTATACAATTCACCACCCTCTTGTATATTGAGAATCTACATTGATTGTTTTGATCCTACACAAAGAACCCACAAGAGCCTCCTCAAACAAAATAGCTTTGCGAGGTACAACAGAAGAACCAGATTCATCCCCACCCGAGTGAGGAAAGATCACTAGAACCCTACCACCCCTTGTGGCCAAAATCATTTAAGGAGGTATGAAAATGCCTTTTTGGTCAATGTAGTAGTCGATCATATCTGTGATCAACAACATGGTCCCCATTCACCATCCAGCGTCTTCCTCATATTTCCATTAACAAGATTAATTTTTAATTAATTTCACCAACTTCTTTATTTTTAATTTTGAAAAATGAATTCCATATTTAGATTCAGAAGGTACTAATTAAGTAAATAGGTCACATTCATTGTCATACAATATTAGTAGTAACTTTAGTAATTTTTTATTACCATAGTTATGGGTAAATCATGTAATTAAAGGTAAAAATATTATTATAAATATTATTAAATTACTCTAGCACCCGTAATAAATTTTTTTGATGCGTTTTTTTCATCCCTAGTAATTAAATAATTATTTATGAGACAATTTTTGGCCTTTTGGATGTAAATATAATTTTTATAATGCTATATTCAAAGGAATGTCAATTTTTTCATACTTTTAATTTTAACAAGAGAAATATTTTTAATATCGGGATATATAAAGGATATGTTCAACTATAAATAGTATCTATAAATCTAAAATGATTATCTACATCATGGTAATTTATTTACAATTTTTAGTGATAATATATTTGCCATAATGGTGGCACAATGACGATGGAGTAATTGATTAATTAACTAAAAACTCAAATAAAAGATATTAAAATTATGAAAATATAAATAAGATTACATAATTAATGTCATAAAAAAAATGTATGGACTAATTTGACATGTTAGGGATAATTTAACCGAGTTGTTTTTAAATTAATCATGTTTTTATGATATTTATAAAAAGTGAAGTAATGTATAATGTCAAAATTGGCATCAATGATATTCAAAAATAAATAATATTTTACTTAATGAAATAAAATTTTAAAAAATATATCCTTATACAAAATTATTTGTGGAATTTCAAAAAATGTCATTAATGAAACTTTTTAGTGTATTTTAGGTATTATAATAACTAAATTAACCTTCAACAAATGAAAATTCATGTTTCCATAGTAAGAGTTAAATTGTTTAAATAAGTGTTAAAATCAAATGACATGGGTAACAATGTGACCTACCATTGTCTAAATTTATTGTATGAGTATGATTTAACCATTATCTCATTAATATTGAATTTTAATTATTTAATGAAAATTATTCAAAGAAAATAACTTGTATATTATTCAATGATAGTTACAAAATGTCACTCTCTTTGTATTTAAAATCTTTTATGTGTCCACATAAGAAACAAATATGCTGTAAACGAATATAAAGGTCAATATTGATATAAATTAAATTATTTTAATTATATTTTTTTTTTATTTTTTAGAAATTATATAATTACCTTAAAACCTTCTTTAATGATAAAACATTGTCTATTTACTTAATGGAAAAAATAAAAAAATGATATTTTTAATTTTAATTATGTTATATTTGGATAAGATAATGTGTATAACAGTCTTTCTAGACTTATATGTTATATTAGAGATGTGTGAAATCATTGTAATTGAATTACTACTTTTTTTTGATATATTTGAAGTCAAATTAGATGAATATTATCAAATTTGACAATAATGATATTTTCTTAATTAATAACATTTTAAATTATTTAAAAATAAAAATAATGTTGAATAATCACAAAGGTGATATGATATTGTTGAAAACGTATTCCCCTATAATTATATAATACATTTTTATGTCTTTTTGTCTATAATATCCTTATTATATTTTAATATTTGGATTAATTCCAATAGTTCATCTCCCATCTACTATAAAAGAGAACCCATAAATATCATTTATTCACACTTAATGCCCTATTTTTTTGTCCCTGATCTACCCAAATTTATTCCTAGAATATATCCACAAATTATAAATCTATTTTTTATGTGGAAAACTAAACATATATGTTTTATGGTGTTAATCAAATTAGATCATTCAAATAAGAAGATGATAAATAACATACATGACATGTAGGACTCAAGCTAAGAGAATTAATCTTAGCCTCATTTGATTGTGACATTTCATGATGATATAAACCATTATTATTTTATAATGTTTACATAAATCCCATTTGACATTCAATATCTGTGTCATAAGTATTATAATGTTATTTAATTCTATTTTAAAAGTTATAATTTTATGTGGATTTCTATTTCAATGTTCAAAGTGGTATTGTATGTGTTGAATGTTTAAATATTTATTATTCATACAATTTTCACCATGTAAATATTCATGATATTATTTGAAATATTTATTAAAATGGATATGAAAGGATTATAATAGAAATTTTATATCTATTTTGATCTGTGGATTGCACTATAAGATTTCATTTTTTTCAAGAAACCCTATTTCCTTTTCTAGGTATTTTGTTATTGAAAATGGTTTATGAAAATAGATTGATTATTTATAGGACATGAAATGTTACCTTTGGAGTGAAAGTGAAAATTTTAGAGTGAATTTTTGAAAATTGAATGGTTTTATGTTATATGATTTTATAATGGTATTGGAAATTTGAAGGGTGGTTACGTGATACACAAAAGATGAGTTGATTCATGGTAAACAAAGGATGGGGGTTACATTATAACCTATAATGCATTTGATATGGAATTTAACCATATAGATATTCAAATTTTAAGAGTAACATTTATGGATGTCGACCACATGATTATTCCATTTATAAGAGTGACAAGTGTAATTATGTCTCAAGGTATCATTATGAGTTTTCTATGATTGATATGTTTTTATGGTAAACATGTGATTATAAAAAAGTATGAAATGATCTAATTTTTTAAGGAATGTATTTACTACATATAAAGGGTGAAAACTATTTATTTATGACAAAGTACTCACAGGTTTTAATGTTTATCAATGGACTATCAGTTTCCATTATTTTATATTCCTTACAATGATTTTTATTCTCTTACCATGATTTTTAGTGTTTTTTGACAGGTTATAAGGATGAGTAAGGACTAGTATATGTCATGTTGAATGTTAAGAAAAGTTTTCATAAAAATGATCATGATTTATTTTTAATTTTACAGATTATTGTAAAAATATATAATTTTTGGACGTGCCTATATTTTAATGTTAATGTTTTTTTTATGTATGAGTTATTACCTAATATTATAAAGTTCAAAACCTATAATTATCTTTGTCATGAAATAATGTAATTTTTTTACCTAAATCATTATTATTTAATGTTTTAAGGTCAGGTCCTTACATTGTGTTTGTTGAAAATAAGAAAATTATTGATATATTATTATAAATAATAGGGATATGACATGACAATGTGTTTTACACTTTTCAATCCACAAGGAACAAAATAAATCCTGAAGAGATATTCTTGGAATTAGTAAAAATGGTACTATTATATGTAAAATGAACTTTATTTTTTATAATATTATATATATATAGCTAACAAAATTAATTATTGTGATTCATAGAAGAATATTTGGCTAATAAATGAATGATCACATCATAAAATTTGGTGATGTATTATATGTTAGTATATTAATTATTTATTAATGAATAAAGAATATATATTTCATTACATTGAGAAGATAAATTTTTTTAGTATATCAAGTCTACGCAATCATGTACTAAATTTCTACAGATATGGAAATTACATAAGGATGTTTGATTTTATGTGAAATTATATATTTCAATATGGTATGATAACTCATATTCTATCAATCTTTTTATTAATATCAATCACTTAAGGAAAAAACCAACAAGATAAGCTTTCATGTCATCAGTCAAATGGTTGAATGTGGAATATAATATTTGAGTAATTGTCTTCAAAATATATAGTTATGGACATTATAATATAGGAACTAATCTAGGATAATTTTCAATAGAATGAGTTGTATATTGGAATCCAAATAACTTCATAACACTATATGGATTAAATGCAAATTAGAACATCATTCTGATTTTTTAATAAAACAAAATTATGATGGTTTTAAGGCATTACATTTTTTTACTACAAATCCTTTATTATAAACATTTTTATAAATACACTTATAGTTCATTGAGAGTGGGGGATAATTTTTTCATGATTGGAGATGGATAACAAAGAGGTTAATGTGTTATGAAAGGGGTAGATCGCATAAATATTTACTAAGGGGTGACGTTTTTATGAAATATTGTAGATAATGTTGATTAGGAATGTTTTTCATGAGAAAAGTTACATTTATCTCTTATTCCTGATATCGATATTGAATCATTTCAGATTATAGATAATGATTTGTGAATCAGTGCTATACTCTATTAATATAGTTAGTTTAATCTTTTTATTATGTTTAATGATGAATATTTCAGATAATGAATATTTAACTATCCTAAATGGGCATTTTATTTCTAAAAAAACACATGATTTGTTTCAGGGATGTATTTGATGAATCAATTCTTAGAGGGACATCTGATTTGATCCATATAGACTTTAAATCCTAATGATTAGATGAAGGTTGAGAAATATAGAGATGTTTTTCCAATAATATATAATTCATACTATAAAAATATTGATAAATCCAGTATTATTTTCATTCCAGATTAAAGTATTATATTTTCATGTGTGAGTGAACCACGAGGAATGATTCGAACATTTGGGTACTCCATGGAATGTGAAATATGGGGTAATGTTTCTTAATTATATTAATATGATGTTCAACTACAAATTTATGTAAATCCAATAATTGATTAATTGCGTTGAGCTCGTCTACTCACAGTTTATGTGTAGTCATATAGTTTCACAAACATTAACCAATCTCTCAAAAAAAATAATTTGGATGACTCTTGGATGATTATCCGGTTTCTATGTGAACATCCGGGGATTACTGAATTTCTCTTTTATGGTTATCAGCCATTAATAATGTTTTTTGGTATATATCATGGATACTAATGATTTCCATGATTTTTTCTGCCCTTATAATCCCATCTTATACAGCCTCAACCCATGAATCCATAGTCTTTTATAAGAAAATTGGTTTCATAGGTATATTCATCACTGGATTATGGGTCTACTAAATGAATGATCATAATAGTTCCCAATAGTGGAAAATTAACCAATGAGTATTTATTTTATGTCATAATAATCATTCATTTAATAATTAGTGAATGAAATATGCAAGAGTCTCGGTCAGTTTTGGTTTAACATAAGACTCTTGTTCAAGTTCTCAATTATACTTCTACATGTTACATCTACCATTAAAGGATGGGTATGATAGTTTCCTTACAAATAATGAATGATTAATTAGGAATACAATAATTTTATGTATTTGTTCCCAAGGATTCTCATGGATTTGGTCGATCATACTTTACTCTAACCAATCATTGAACAATGGTTCATACCTTCCCAAAATATTTTTCTAGTCATATTCTTCCTTGGATTGGTGATTATGCAGATGAGATACTTATATTTGGGCATTTTCCAATGTCACTTATATGTAATAAAAAACTCTCTAGGGGTGTATTTAATGTCAGTGTATTCTAGTATGGTATGGTCCAACATATGTTGAATATGGGAATTGTTAGAAACAACACATATGCATTATTAACCAAGATTAAGGGTCATAGACAACTTGAGGTGATTTTTTCCATGGATATGTGGAAGTAATCAGGTACCTATTCATTTAAAATGAAAGATATTTTGTTTTTAGATACAATATTTCAAAGTGATACATGATATTTATTTACCTATAAATAGGGTTTTTTAGTTTTTACCACTCCATGGGAGGCACTGGGAGATGCGAATCAATCTTGGAGGCATTAGTAACCACTGGAACCAGATTAAGTATAATAGTGGAAGTATATACCATTCTGAAAATTTTCCCTTATATAGTTGGAGTTTGATAATTTTTTTCCATATTTTTATAAATAGTGTGTTCTAGATGATTCACTTTTCTGAAAAAACTCTCAGAACCCATCTGTGTATTCCAATATAAATAGAGGTGTCTATGGTTCATCATAGATGATTTATACACAATGAAAAAATTGTTTCTCTTATGTGACTGGGATGTTGATTTAGTATATCAAACCAATTATTTTGGTGATAAAGTTAGAGAACATTTAAATTTCATGATTTTTATAGTTACTGTGATAAAAAAAAATTGTTTAACCTTGTCATGAAGCTAAATTAGTAATGTATTTAAATAAATGGTATTCATAGCCTTAGATGGACCCCTCAAGTAAGTTATATTACTAAATAAATGTCTTCAAAAATAATTTATATTTGAAGGACCTCAGACTTCCAACTCTTTTTGTTCATCTGGTGCAACAATGGGTCTGCATCATAACACAATGTGTTATACATACTACTATGGATATCTCATACAACACAATGTTAGGGAATCATGGTTCTTGGTTTATGGGGAAGGAGGAGTGTAATCTACACATGAATTATATGGCTTCCTTTCATGTTGAGATTCAGTATTGTTCCCTTTATAGGCTTCCATTTGGTTGGAAGAATATTCTTTTGGGAAATTAGTTCTTACAGAAACATTTTCGGAGTCATCCCCCGAGTGCCACACACTAACCAAAGTTTTATTTAATTTATTATATATATATTTTTTATTTATTTGATAGTTTTTGATCATTTGTTTGAGGTTTGAGTTGGGCTCCTAATATTATTTTTTTGATGTTTAATGTAGTTGGGTCCATGTGAGTAGTTAGAGTGAACAGTTTGAGGTGAAACCATGATGCTGGTACATGCATAGGAAATTTCTAATACATTTTTTATTTCATGGTTTATATTGAATTTCCTATGCATAGTTTCTCACAAAATGTGCCATGTAATGTTGACACTTTGTGGCTAGTTAGTAGTGTTTGAGGGAAAAAACAGATCTTGTGTATGGTTAGTAGAAACATTTCATCATTTATGTGAGAGGGTCTACAATTTTTACATAACAAATTTTAACTATTTTAACATGGTATCAAAAAACTGTGTGCCTAGCCTATACGGGTACCCCTTCATTCTATTATGGTGTATGCAATTGGAGTATGATCTAGAAAATCATGTAGGCAAACCATACGACTTACCCTGATTCTTCAAATCATGAGTTTTTACGTTTTCACCATCCTCAATTAAACCCCAATTTGTGGTTCTCATCCCCCATTCAGCATATGAGCATCACAGGGCTCTCAACTCTACTTCTTCTGTTCATCTTTCTCCACGAGTGAGGCATTAAATTTGGTTTTATGTGAGTTCCTTATGTATTTTGGTGTGTTTCCCTCCTCTCTTATTCTTCCTATCATATTCATTGGTTCATTCTTGGTTGGGTTCTCCCATCGATGAACCCTATATATAAAGGGATTATGTTAGATTGTGTTTATTTTAATGTTTATGTGTTCCATTTGACTATTTGTATTGCTTCATAATTATCCTAGATTTTTGTCTGATTTCCATGACCTTGTTGTATTTTTTTCCATCCATATCATTTCTCGAATGTACTATATGATTCTTGAGATTTTTTATTTTATTTCATAATGTTCTTATTATATTTTTTTTGTGTTTTTATGATTTATTATGGAGTTTAAATTTTTTAAATTTGATTAAAATTGTATTTCATCGAATTTTATTGGTTATGAATATAGGAATATGTAGTTCTTTGATAAAATGGTAATTAGTATTCTAAAGTAATTTTGAGTTCATAGGGATTGTTATTTTTCAATAGTTGGGTTTTAGTCATTTGGATTACAACTAGGATTGATCTTTGTGTGTGATGTTGGTGTTTCTTTATGTCTCATTGATTGTGTGTAGACTCGTGGAACATGGTATATTATACAATCTGATTCCTTGATTGATTTTTTTTCATTTCTATAGTTTCTCATATATAAGTTAATGAATATGGAAACATACATGTGTGCACAATTTTCACAAATGGATGATCCCACACGTATAAAGGGTAAGTCAATAAGAATTTATATCTCAATAAAAATATTTTTCAAAGTATCCTTAAACCCTTTATATTTTCTCTTGCACCAAATCATAAAAATCGACTTCTAAATCCACTAATTTATTTAAAAGAATTTTGGGTTCTAAAAAACATAAATGGGGTTCTCAGACATTATATATTAACTCATCATGTTTCGCACCTTAATGTGTGATTTAGTAACCACTTGGTGTGAAAGGCCAATTTCAAACATTACTAGCACAAATTTTGTTTTCATCATGGCTTCAAAAAGAATGTTATTTTCATTTGAAATGGGATTGGATTTGTAAAGGTTAAAATATGACTGGTATTTTTCGATGTTTTTGGAAATTGGTTTTAAAAATCCTATGAATTGTAGGCATGGATGGAAAATTTTAATGGTTCTAAATATGAAAAGATCCACTATCATTGTCCCTCTCATAATTGGGCATTTAAATAGTTTTTTGAGGTTTTGTAAAGGCATGTATGGTGGAATATTTGATTTTTAAATAATGCAAAGCATGTGATGAAAACATCATTCATTTTTATATTATTTTAATGGTATTACTAGATGTAATCTAAAATGTCAATTGAAAATTGATTTCTAGCCATATTTAGATAAATTATAACCATGGGTTAGAGGATATGTTTTGTGGGATTTTACATTAGTGAGTCTATGTTAGTGTAACTAGGTAAGTTATTGGTTATTGTGTTACAACACTCACAGGAAGGTGGATATGAAACAAGTATATATAGGGATTTCTTCTAGGGATTATTATGAAATTACCATGATTATAAATCAATATCTTCCTACATTATTTTACAAAACATTGATTTACTGTTTGTTATGGTATTTTCTACATGTTATTATATTGTTTCTTTTATATCTAGTTATAATTAATGATCCATATTACTTTAAAACTTTTCCTTTATTTATGAAATATTTTCAAGTTCATTCAATTTTTGTTTATTGACTTCCAAAACATGTGTTTTAAAAGTGAAATATCAGTTTGGTCCTTTCTATGTTAAAACCCATGTGTTCCCAAAATACACTTGAAACTATATTTCATAGACTTTATTAGGAGATGTAATTTATGGATTATGTTGTTCTTACCAATTGAACTATTTCATGCTCACACCATACATATTCCTCTCAGTTTCAGTAGACTCAAGATTTTTTTTTAGATCAATTTCTATTTGGGTTCACTTATCGAGTGCGTCGGTTTATTGGATGGTGGTGACCAACATGTCACATAAAGGTCACGCCATATACTAGTTAGGGTTTAATTCTATTTTTAATTTTCTTTTTAGTCCCACTTCTATTGTATCTGTATTATGTTATCTTATTGTCCTGTTCAATGATTTATGGATTATCAGTTTTATAATTTTTATATTTTCATTCTTTTTTATATATTTTTATTGTGGAATAATTCCATATAATTGTACACTCCTTTATTACCAATAGTAATTTCCTTATTTGGAGGATTAGAAACTCTTTACGAGCCTTATTTTTTATAGTACTGGGGGACTACATTTGAGTTGACCGAGGTTGGTTCAAATAAAAATTGTATTAGGGGATCCATTTGTAATTTTGGGGGCTCAAGTAGCTTATAGATAGGAATATTGGATCTCAAGAGCTATGGGAGGGATAAGCATTATTAAATCTTACTCATTTTAATCCTTGAGTTTCCAGGGATAGTTTGGGACATGAGTCTTTTAGCTTGGTTTTTTTGTTTATATTGTTAGGGTATTTCATGTCTTATATGGTCTTTGTGGTTTGGGGATAATAATGGGATTTAACTACTTATACATTGTGATCACGCATGATGTAGCGACCCCTATGGAAATCAAATTTATCGTTCAATATACTTATAGTGTACGGTTCGTGCTCAAGGAATTGTCTGCTAAACCATGTGGACAAGGTGTTCATAGACACTAATTTACTATTTCATGTGTTTTAGTGAGAGTTATGATTTGGTTTGATTTTGGTTATAATGGTTAATTTGTTTATGAAAAAATGGTTTTTGGAATAATTATTTTCAAAAGGAAAGTGATTTCATGTTTTATATTTCTCTTAAAAGTGTTCATTGGTATTTTTATTGTATTTGGAAGTGGGTTCTAGTATTTGAAAGGTGGACATAGAATAATTTGATTTTATGTTGTATAAAATATATATAGATTTTGAATAATGATTTTTTGTTTATCATTGTGATGTTTAGATTTATGATCTTGGTGTTTTGGTTTGAAATGATCTTTTCGGGTATAGATTTGTTTTGATATTGATTTAGATTTTGGTTTTTGTGTTATATAGTGTATTCCATCCAAAAAGATCAAAATGGTTTTTGGTGCATCACTTCTAGTCATCATCCATACCTAAACACGTAGTAGGGTTGTAGATTTGGGATCTCCTTGGGTTTCCCCCATTTTCCATTATGACCGAGGTCCCTTAGATTCTATAGAGTGGGTTGATGATGTTCAATGTATTTTTAGATCAGTGGGAACTAACAAAATCCATCTGGGTGAGATATTATTAGGGTTCATTTGAGTTTCCTAGTTTGGATCTTTAGAAGGGGTTCATCCCATCATCATTATAGGTTAGGATGTATTGGAATGTTTTTAAGACCGCTTCCATCTGATGGTTCAAAGATGAGGATGTAAAGGTGAAGAATGTGGTATAAGTCTTGGGTGTTCAGCAAGGTCAATGGATAGTGGAGGCCTATATTAATCACATCTAGGAGATGCATTATATATATAGAGATGGAATAAATGGATCAAAGTAATGATCTAATCTTCATCTAGGGTCTTAATTATGATATTAAAAAGATTTCTCTCTCATCTAGGGATGTTTTCATACGAAAACTAATATTTGGGGCACTTATAGCCGAATATATTCCCAATTATTATTTACTTATAGGGGTAATCCTATTTTTGTGGGAGAATTATAAGATTCCCCATCTGATTATGAGTGTGTACTAGAGGAAACTATTCTTAAGGAGTTTCCCTTGATGGTTCATACTTCTCATTTTTTAAATAAATCGCTCGAATGTTTCACGTATGGTCTGTTCTGATATTCACAGCTATCTTTCTGTAATCCTTATAATATTCCCAATAATGAGGCAACTTGGGACACAATGAAAATGTATGATAGTGGTGTTTCTAAAAGGGTATTTCTCATTTGGATGTTACAAACCCCGGACTACGGGTCAAAAAATTCTTCAAGACATTAGGGATCCAAAAATAGGTCCTAAAGTAAAGCACTTCACATAGTTAGGAATTTTTGGATGTGGGGAGTGTGGTCCCATATTGAATATCAATTTTTGAGTGGGGATAATTTTATATTCTCTTTTATTTTTTTGAATGTTTCTTTTGAAATGAAATTCATGGTAAAATTGTTTTCTTGTAGTTTTTTTGTTTTACTTTTTGTTTTGAATCAAAGGTTCTTAGCCTCTTGTGGATCATTTTTTTTATTTTTTGTTGTGCAATTATTTAATATACTGATGCCTTGTGGTGATGATGAATCATGTTTTTGTTTTTTTGTTAATGATAAGATTATTTTTTGGTTTCCACTTATGTTTGGATTTCTCATGTTAGTTCCATTTTCCCAATTGGAACTTTTATATAATGAAGAGAGCCACTGCAAATATTATTTTTTCCTTTCACTTGTTTTATACTAGTGTGAATCGTGGAGTTGAAAGATCACCCAATGGCTTATGGTTTCATTTATCCTCATATAGTTACAGGTCCTATATTTGTTCCTCATTTGGATTGGTGAATTTTTGGGGATCATAGTTCCTAGGGTGGGGAGAATTATCACACCCTCATAGTATTTTTCTTTTATTTATTTTCATTTTATATATTTCTCTGTGTGTGATATCTTTATTGATGTTTGGATTTTGTTTTCAGAGGGTTTTTATTATTTTTGGCAGTTTGGGAATTTTTTAGCCCTCTGTATAGTTAATGTTGACGGTTTGAGGAGAAACTATACTGCTGGTAGGTGTAGAGTGAATTTTTAGTTTATTTTTTTCATGCATGGTTTTTCATAAACATCATATTCAAGGCTTCTCCCAAACCATGTGATGTAAAGAGAAACCACACAAATGATTGGTAGTGTCTTATGAATGGTGTAGAGATTACACTCTATTTGTATTAAATGTGAATAAAGTGTGATAAGGCTCCAAAGTTTCAATAGAACCAATGTTTATTGTTGGTTCATAGATTCCAAAATGATGTGTCAAGATCATGTGGGTGACCCCTAATCCTAGTAGGGTGCACTTGATTGGAATGTTTTTTGAAACCTGTGTGTCTGAATAGTGCACCACACTCAGGTTCATGAAGATATGAGTCTCCACGTTTACCACCCCCCACTCATGGAAACCTTAATTCAACTTTCTCTTCCCCTATTTGACCTAGTAACACTATGGGGATCCTTAACCCCCATACTCCATGGATCCTCCTTTATGGTTGAGGATTCTTCTTTGGTTGAACATGGGTAAATCTTGGATTTCTAGATTTCTTCCTCCTCTCCTCTTCTCCCTCTCTCGTTTCATGGTTCTTTCCTGGTTGCGTCCTCTATTGGATAAACCCTAGGGGTATAGGGATGATGTAGGTTATTTTTAATAGTTGTGTGTATGGTTTGTATCTTGGGATTCATTCTTTTTTCTATCAAACTTTCATCATGTTAACACATCATTGAGATTGGGGTTTCCATATATTTCCTTTCTATAACATTAAATTTATTTTTTCAAATTTTATAATTAATTTATACTTTTCTAAATTTTTTGATGTCTTTGCATGAATTATTGTGGGGTTTGGATGTTATAAATTCGATGGAAATTGGTCTTCAATAGATTTTCATGGTTATACCTATATGTATATGTATACAAGGTGTTTCATAAAATTCTAATTAGTCACTTGAAGTGAAGCTTATTACTTTATTATTGTGATTGTCCTTGGTTAGGTTTACGGAGTTTGGATTATAGGTGATATTAAGCTCTGCATGTGATTTTAAATTTTCATTTATTCTAGGTTCCTTTTTATAAACTCTTAGTCTTTGGTATAAATTTAATTATGATTATTTAATTGAATATTTGGTATTTTTATTATTTCATATACACATTTCGGTGAATATTGGAACTTCTATGTGT
Organism: Viscum album; assembly: GCA_963277665.1. Classification (NCBI taxonomy): domain Eukaryota; kingdom Viridiplantae; phylum Streptophyta; class Magnoliopsida; order Santalales; family Viscaceae; genus Viscum; species Viscum album. Next base: position 353,635,781 of record OY728140.1, read on the forward strand.
TCCCAAAGTGATCATATATATGGGAACACACATATAAATGGGGATTAAATTAAAATACCTATTCCGAAACAATAGATTTCAAAACACCCTCCACCCCTTTTAATTATCTCATCCATACCTTCATCTAAATTTCTTTCTAAAACCTCAAATGTTTTCTGAATGATATATTTTCTAAATAACATGAAATAGGGTTTATAAATGATTTCTCTTGACATGGAACATTCAAAAAGATGATGTGTTATTAGGTAAACACATGATACAAACGGCCCATTTGCAACCTTCCAGGTGTGAAATATGATTTCATTATAGTTTTCGAAAGAAATTGTTTTATTAAAAATTGTTTTGGATTTCTAATGATTAATTCCAATTTGGTAAATTGTACTATTTTTGGACATTATTTTTAAAACTCATATGACATGTAGTCTCGATTTCCACATTTTAATGGTTTTATGTATGACCGAAAACCATGTGGTTGTCCCTCCGAGGAGGGGGGCTTCACAAAATGGTTTGCAGGATTGGGAAAGGAAAGAATTCTGGGATTTGTGGGTTTTTATTAATGTTATGTGTGTGATGGCCTCCTCATTCTCCCTTATGGTACTATAATTGGATTATTTTAAATCATATATAGATTCATTTGATGATTTATTTCATTTCCCGATTAGATGTATTAGAACCCCCAATATAGAGGGTATGAAAAGTGGGATTTTCAACTGGTGATGCTAGTTTAGAGTAGATAGGTTGGTTATGGACTGTGGAGTTTTACTATATGCTAGTAAGTGGTTCCAAAATGATTATATAAAGGGATTTATTCTAGGTATGTTTCTGAAATTACAATGATTACATATTTTTATGTTCATTCCTTATTATATAATGTTGTGATTTACATCATCTTCTAGTATTTTTATACATGATCTTGTATTATTTCCGTTATATCTGGTTGTTCAGGATATTCCCTATTTCATTCATAAATATACTTTTTTAGAACTATGTTGAATGTGTTTCAACTTTTCCTTCTTGGTTTTTATTACATGTCTTTAAGAAAGGAAAGATGAGTTAGGACTTTTAAATTATAAAAACCCTATTTTCCATAAATGTAATTCAAATTGAAATTTATAAAATATTTTGGGAATGGAAATTTATGGATTATGTAGTTCATACCTACATATATATTTTAAACTAACATCCTACTTATGCATCTCAACATTTGTAGACCCAATCTATTTAACCGCATTTTTATCTGCTTATACTTTAGAGAAAGCTAGTTTTATGGATGGTTGTGACCAATAGGTCACATGGAGAATCTATCTAGTTTCAGTATGTGTTCTATTCTTTTTATAGTTTTCTATTTATTCCCACTATTGTTGTATGTGGATATGTTAATGTATGTATTTTATCAGGGATTTATAGATTTTGCTTCTGATGGCTGGTACATTTTCCCTATTTTTAATATATAATTATTGTTGGATAAATAACTCATAATTGTATTATCTTTAATTTTTGACACTAGTTTCTAGCTCAGGAGGATCAAGAACACCTATCGGGCCTTGTCACACTAATTCTCGAGTGACTGATTTGAGGTTGACCTATCTGGATTCATGACCTCAGTATGAATTAGTGGAGAATCATTATGCATTCATCCCATATATTTTTCTTGATGAATGGTAGTTCATGCATGGACTAGGTTAATTTCCTTAAATGAGGGAACTTGTTTTCCTATTAGGGGAAAATAATTGCCTTTCATAGTTCCTATATTAAATTAAATAATATATTAGGGTCTATATCCAACATGTTTCTTAGATTCTACTCTTATGGTTAGATTACCCCCCTCACAATGTGTGGGATAAGTGGTATTCGTTTTTTCTTATAGGCGGATCCCAGCATAAAATTTTCCCTACTTAATTCCTCAATCATTTTTTTGAGATTTAATATATTGGCTTAATATTTCCCCAAAACCTCATATATAGAGATAAAACTGTGATCTCTTAGTGTAGAGTGGGATATACCCATGCATTCCCCTTTGTCTCTTGAAGAATGACATTGAGGGGGTAATAACTATTCTATTGAAGGTGACATGTTTTGGCTCCTCCTCTTAATTTGGGTACAGACAACCTCAAAATGGGTTTTGGTAGAACATGAATCCTGGGTTATTTTTACCTATAGTGTTCCTCAATGTTTATGTATTGATCTGAATCATCTATCAGATTAATGGTGATGATGTTCTCTGAGGCATATCAAGAATGAAGAATCATTTCACTGTTAACTGAGTAATAATGTGACACTTCACTTCCCACATCCCTTTTGTGAGTTATGTCATGGTTTTCCCCTTCCCTTTATTCATAAATGGATATGTAAACTTACCAACATTTTAGAGTTTGATTATATTTATCATGTGTTCGACTGGTTTTGGTCAATGAATAATACAGTAACCCTAACTCCAGTAACCCATATTTGTTGTCTATTTAAATACATCTGAATATAAACAAGGCATCAAATCTTGGAGGATCGACTGGTTTAGTAGTTCTGGATAAATAAATATTTAAATGAGACAAATTTTAAATTTGGAATATAATAAAAAAAACTTTTCAGTGGAAAACATTCATCATCCTAGAACTCAATCAAAAAATTCCTCTTTATATCAAATGGAATGAAACAAAATTAGGGTGAATTGAAATACTCATTTAGGGATATGTATAGGGGAAGAAGTCAAGATTAAATAATTTATAATAAATATGGAATGATAAATAACTAACTAAACATTCAATTTAATAAATAAATTTGCTATAAAAATTAGATAATTCATAATCGATATGGTAGAGAAAATTGCTAAACACAAATTCCATTTAACTAATAACTTGAGAAAAAATGAATCAACTGATAATATCACTTAAATAAACTCATGGATAATCATAAATAAATTATCAATGATGGAAGTTATTGATTTTTTATATCATTATCTTAGATATCATGATATCTACATTTTCCACACCTTTCACAAGATAGTTTAAAACATTAAGTAATAATAAATTTAATTTTTCCAATCAATTTTTCTCGTGAGACGGACCGATGCATCATGACTCTATATAATTCTACACCCCACAAATCACTACATTCCCAAATAGTTCCTCATATATCAAATTAAAATTCTAATTCCTTAATATATATTCTTTATTAATAAATATTTATATTATGCAAGGGATATAGATTTATCAATATACTACTAGTTAATAAAATAATATTCAAATTAAACACAAAATGTAAAATCATATAAATTTTAGAAAATAATAAATTAAATTACACAAATTATGTGTATATTTATTATAAATGTAATTATAAATGAATAATGATCTTATAAATTTTATTGTCTCAAGATAAATATAAAAATTAAAACAATTAATCCATGGGTGAGTGGTGAGCATTGATTGAACATGAATATAGGTTTTTATATAAATAATTTAATTTGGAAGAATAAATGGAACATGAGTGAAATGTTAAAAGAATTTATATAAAATAGGTTTCTATGTAAAACCATTGATTTATATAGAATAAGATACATTTTTTAAAATGATCATAACATTAGGGATGTTTGTTATCACCCTATATGTTAAAATAAATTTATTTGACTTTTTCTCTAAAATGATGCTTTCAAAAAACTATATAAATAAAAATTTAAATCCAATTTAAAAACATAAGGACAATATACATTTTACTTACTATATAATGTTATTAAATAAAATTAAATTTTAACAAAAAATTTAAAATCATAGATATGGATGAAAAATATATCTGATTTAAACCAGAAGAAAATTGATTATTCTTTTAAGAATATAATTGAACAATTAATGTTCCAAAGATAGGAAAAGATGGAAAAAATTATATAAACATGTTAAATATTCATTTTAAAAGATCATTATCGGATCTTATGAAGGATAAATGATAATATTCCTTTAATGAGAGTAAAATAAATCAAAAAAGAATGTGAGATTATAAAAAATATTCTTACCACTTTGGTAATAATAAAATTATAACTCGTTGAATGAATAAACATGTACTGAAAAAATATAAATCATGAATAAATAGGTATTCATGTAAATTACATCAAAGGGGAAGTATATAAACACATAAAAGTTAATAGTTTAATATTGACAAATTTGTCTTAATGGAATGGAAACTTAGGAGAAATCCATTACCTCATGCTTCAATTTATTTAAATATTATTTAACATAATTTATAATGTTTGTAAACATGTGACTAATTTATAAAATAAAAATAAAAATATTTATGATATCATATATTATCCCCTTAAATATCTTACCTCCTTATTGTTAATAATATTGTTTTGCTTTCATTGTTTTAGTGTTAAGTTCCTTGTTTTAAAATGCATGTTTTTACATAAATATTCCATAAATTTTTTATATGTTGTAGATACATCTCCTACAATATTAAAATAATTTCATAAATTTCATATTTAATCATTATATACATTTTTATAACCATGCCTGAATTTTGGACATTAAAAATGAATCACATCGCTTAGTTGAGATAGAAAATGGTATGTATGCAAAAGTTATGATATACTTCCATTAACAGGTGAATGGTTAAATAAGTAGATGATATATTAATTTCATATAATTCCTATAATTTCATTTTTTAATAGATATTAGTTATTTCTATCATTTTGACTATCCATGTGAGTTTTTGATTGAAAAAAATTGCATCGATTAGTGATGTGGTAGTCCACCATACACACAAACGATGTCATTGATTCCCATTTTATAGATACAGAGATAGATGAAAATTATACAATAAAAATAATAAAATATTAGTACATATCAGATAATTATGTTATTATATATTTTTTTTAATAATTAATTAAATAATTTAAAATAAGAAAGAAACAAATAGCTATGTTCAATAGATTACCTTCTCATATAGAAATATCCTTTAAATCTATTCTTTAGGGTCATAGGGTTTATATTTTGAGAATAATATAAATAATATAATTTGAATAATGATTCCTGGGACTTATTTTATTATGTTTTGGTTTATTAAAATATCTTTATTGGTGTGAATAAGTGAGGGGATGGGGTGTCATTTTATAATTTAGGAGAAGGGACATTTTTTTAAATACCCAAATCTATTAAATAATGCGATGTAAAAATCACACCAAGTGATTCAAAAATGTTATAAAAAATGGAGTTTATGGAAGGTATGTTATCCACACACAACCACTACAAAAATGAGAAACATTGTAGTCCCTTATCCTATATTTTTACTTTAAAAGTTTAATATTTCACTCAAATAGGTAGTTATTAACCAAGGTAATTTACCTTTTAATAATAAAAATTATTTAGAATTGTTATATAGTTAGGAAAAAATATATCTAAATAGGAAATCATATTTATAAAATAAATATTTCATATGTGCTGGAAATTAATTTTTAAACATGCACGTGTAAGGCACAAAAGCACATTTCATGCATAACCACATTATTTACTTTTTACAATTTCTACTATTCATTATGAGGAAAACATATGCTCATACTATTATCTAATATTAATTATTCTTATTCCAATTTTTTTTAATTAAATTCAAATAAGTGGTAGATTTTAATTTAAAAACAATCACACAAATCATGTTAGGAAACAATTGTTCTTGAAAGGCATTTTTAATGTTTAGTATGATCTTATATTAACTATATAACTTATAGTAATCATTATATGGGTTAAAATTCATATATTTCGATATATATTAAATATATATAATTTTCTATCTTTAAATATGATTTTAATTAATTAAAATGGATATACATTATACCTTTTAAACAAACTTCTAAAAAATATGAATAGTTGTATGAAAAATAATGTTATTTTATCACCAACTATTATTTTAATTATTCATATAAAATTTATAGTAAATAAATGATTAATTAAAGTTTTTGTTATAAATTTTTATAAATAAATGTAGGAATATTTAAATAATATATTTTTGATTTATTCATAAATTATTATTTCATATGGAAAATTTCAAAAATTCAATGTAGGATTATTTCTACCATGTAAGATCAAAATTGATATTCATGCTAAAAAATTTGGACTTTCGTGTAATGAAATATTAAAATTTCAATTTTCATAATTTTTTATTATAATATAATGTTCAATTACTATAATGGAGGCTCATGTGTTACATTCTTTCCTCCTATAAAAATTTCATCCATGTAATTTTAATGGATATTACATTTTAAATAAATGTGTGTGCTTCTTCTTTATAATATGCTCTGGTTCCAATTTTTATTCCTCCATTTTAGGATTTCTCCAAATTACCTTCAATATTAATGTAATCTAATTACTCAATAACTTCTCTCTAGTCGCAGTAATATGGATGGGGTCCTGACTATATGATAGATCAAGCTCAAATTGTATTAATTCAGAGGCGAGCATATGTTATGGGTATGGAATGTACATATGTAAAAATGATATGTGGAACACATCATATAATTTATAGAGGTTTTCTTGTGATTCTTAATAAATATTATATAGAACCAATCTATTATATAATTACAAATGGTCTGATGCACCATGGTCGCGGTTTCTATTTAATACAAAACCTTATGACCCCATTATATGTAAGGACCCAAAATATCTATATAACGTTTTTAATTATTTGGGATTATTTCGAGACCACGAAATCCAAAGACACATGATTCTGAGGCCCAGAGTGCCCTAAATGATCCGTCGGAAAAGTGTTAAGCTTAAAATTCCACGCGTGAGTTGTTTTCCTAAAAAAGTGAATTAAATCTTAAATAGGTACCTAGATCACAAATTTAAGGGCACAGTTTCATTCAAGATGGAAGGATTACCCTATGCACGACATAAGTTTAGTCGATGCAAGCCTATAGTGAGAAAACCCGAAAATAAAATAATCGTAAATAAAATAACTAAATAAAATTATTTTATTTTTAAAATGATTATAGCTCACGAATGGTGACTCATATTACAAATATGAGACCACCAATGAACTCATAAGGACATGCTTTTCTTCAGAAGATCCTAACATTGGTTGACATGAGCCAACTGTGGAAGTTAGTTTTTGGATGCAAATAAAATAATTAAGTAACAATTATTTTATTGTTAAATTCTATAACACCTAAACGGTAACTCCGAATGTAAATATGAGAGTACCGTTGAGATCATGAGGGAATATTTCCCTTACGAAGAGCCTAACCTTGACCAGCACAGGTCAAGGGTGACTGAATAATTTTTGAACTTTTTTTATTGTACATTCTGTATACATGTGGGCGACAATTTGTATCTTTTGAACTGGTGCTCGGAGTAGAAATATGAGGGAATTTTTGAACTCGTAGTACCCAGATTCTCTTAAGGGAGGATTCACTTTGACCGCAGTAGGTCGGGTGAAAAAGTTAGTTTTTGAAACTTTTATGAATTAATAAAATAAAAAAATTGTTATTTTATTTTTTCCTACTACCTCTTGAGAGGCGGTGTTGGGGACCATAGAGTTAGTCCGACATTTAATATGGGATATTAAATGCTTTGTTACACTTTGGTTGCATAAAGACCATCGTGCAATTAATGTGGCACATTAATTATGTTAATTAATTAACCTTATTAATTCATCAGTGTGTTACTCACCATTTCCCCCTCAATTTAAATGGGGCTAGGGGTAGAGTTTTTTTGGCATGGATTCATAAAGAGAGGAACCTCTCCCGAAGTGACAAGACACCTTCCACCAACAGAGGTGAAAGCTCGGGCGAAAAAAATAGGATTGGTGAACGTCAGAGGCTTCATCGAATGCAGAATCTTCCTACACTCCCACTATGTGTCCAAATAATCTCGAGGTAAAGGTTGTATTTTAAATCAAGAAATTCCCATGTTTCTTATCCTCATTTTTGAATTTGTAGGTGGTCGTTGCAGGGGATTTTAACGGGGTCTATCATTATTTTAATGTGATGAATAAATTACCTGCACTTATTATAATGCTAATGTGGAGGGCGCAGACCAAATGAACAAGGCCTAGAACTTCCTTAGCTTGTTTTTCAATGCGTTCATCAGAGGTAGGTTTTTCCAACTTGATAGAACCTTGAAATCAAGAGGTGTGCAACGGTGTCGGCATCCCGAGAGGACCGTAGGTGTGTTCTAAAGGAAGAAAAAACCACCAGACCTCAATCGGTGGCCTGTGGAAGAAGCACCAAAATGGCCACGGTATGGCTGCACTGATAGAAGAGGGGGGCGGCTGGTAACCGCCGGTCGAGGAGGAAGCGCTGTGCCGCTCGGCGCCGCGGCGGTCGGACAGGAGGCCAGTAGCGGCCGACCGCGGAGTCGGAGGAGGCACGCCGTCGCGTGCCATGCTGAATGGATCAACGACTCGAAGCCGCAGTGAGGCGAGGGAACCGCTCTCTGCGGGTCCCATGGGTGATGAGGCGGTACCACCTGGCGCTATCAATGAAGGAGCCGAATGGTTCCTTTAAACCGTTGGCGAGCAGCGATCATCACGACACCACATGGGTCAAGCCAGTCGGTGGGCCAAGCCCGCCGTGGCCAAGCTCAACTAGGGCGGGCTATGCCAGGTTAGACCCAGACTGCGTCGGTTCAACCCAAAATGGGTCATTTCGGCCAAGGATGTGTTGGACCGGACCCAGACACCACTCAGGACCAGATACACTTAAAAGGTTGTATCTTGCAAACCGGAAATCCGTTTCACGAACCGTCTATGGAACTGGGATACTTGGAGTGAGAAGGTCATTTTGAGATACTACATGTGACTTTTGGAGAATGTTGGAGTTTTTCCGGGTTGGATTGTACTCGAATCCAACCGGGACCTCGACAAAACAATGCCTATAGCTTACAGACCGAGTGTACAATTGAAGCGTTGTTCGTTGTGTTGAAATCCTTATGACATGACGGATCATCACGTTAATTACTTGTGGAACTTGGTGGATGTTGATATATGGTATATAACCAGATAAGGAGAAACATACTGTTTCTTGCAGTGAGAGTTAGGATGGCTACTCCCTTGATGACTCAAGGTGTAGGTATTCCTTACTCCTATACTCCGGTAGTGACAGGAGTCCCCACGTCATGAGTGTGGGTTTGTTTCCTTCTAATTGGTTTTTATATATTTGTAGTGGGTACTCCCCTATTGGACTAGGGTGTGGGTTCCCCATACATAACTCAAATAGAGTCAGGTACTCCCATACCAGGTAGGGTGCGAGTCCTCTATGTTAGGAGTAAGTACTCCCCTATAAATACAGGGTGCAAGACATCCTTATGTAGTGTTAAAGCAGAGTCGGTACTCCCTGTTCATGCTAGGGTGTGGTTCCTCAATCTCGGGGCCATTACTCCCCTGACGTACTAGGGAATGGGTCCCCCAAAGAAAAAAAACATCTAGAGCTGTACTCCCCTACCGGGTAGGGTGGAGGCCCTCACATATAGAGTCGGTACTCCCCAGCTATGCTAGGGTGCGGGTCCTCTAGCCTAGGGTCGATACTCCCTTGAAATACTAGGGCGTGGGTCCCCCAAATCAAACAAACTACCAAAATTGTACTCCCCTGCTGGGTAGGGTGAATCTCCTCACATATGGAGTAGTGCATACCCATCTCCGAGTATCGATGGGGAGATGGTCCTTCAAGGGAGTTGGAGCTCCCTCGACTGCAGGACACAATGTCGAGGAGTGGTCATCTTCACATTGTTTCCCTTGGTCTTTCCTCAGGTGCAAGACTATGACTGTGAGACCTCTAGTGCCAGGAACTAGAGGTAGTTCTTGCAAAAAGTTCGTGACAAAGCACATCCTTTAGGATGTTCCATTAGGAATGGTTTAGTTCTACCTGATGGAGTGCATCTCTCAGATGGGTGCCCTCAGGGATGGATAGTTCATGGAGCATGTACTCCTAATCCTTGAGTTATACTTTGAGCCTTATTTAGAAATATTGGAAATGGCTTGAGATAGGGGCCTTATGTCTCTTTGTAGATGATAAATGTATATCTAGTTTGAGCTGTGTATTTTTCTATGTTCTTTGTGATTGAGATCATCTTTTGTGGTTTTCCTCTATGGAATTTTAAGATACCTTCAGGGGTCTCGAGGTCCCTATTGGGTATTGTTATACTCACCCCCTGCACGGGGGTTCGCCCGCACCCCATTTTGTCTTGTGAAAATGATGAGCAGCTTGGTTGAGATCTGAGAGATCCCAGACCAGGAAGTACACGGAGGAGACTGAGTGATGTGGAGATCTGTGGAGATGAGTTGTACCTACCATTTAGATAAGATCCTTGGTGGAAAATCACATAAGTTGTTTCTTTTTTTCCTTTAGTTGTACTTTTGTATTTTAGTTAGGCTTGTATTACGACCCCTTACTTTCAGAACACGCTTGTTATACTATAGTTTTGCTTCATGGTTTCATCATGTGGAGTTCTTGGATGTGCGTTTTTATAAGTTTAAAGGCAATGCCTTCCAGTTTTGGGGGTATGTATTTCCGGTGCTAGTCTCCAACCCCTGGCCTATAGAAGGCAGGCTTGGGGTATTCATGGAATGGGCCCCAGGGGACGAGTTGCAAAAAAGTGGTATCAGATGATTCGGTTCTACTTAATAACTAGGACTATGATCTTTCTAATGGAGAAATAGAGTTAAGTGTTTTGAGTGTGGTTTTCAGTTTGGGGAGTCCATTGTTGGTGCAGCGACCGACGTATCAATACACCAGGACCCTGAATTCTAATTTCTGACGCAGTGAATGAAAACACTGATTGAATGTGTTTTGGAAATGTTTTTCTTTTGATCTATTTTGATTCAGCTCACCATGTATAGCTTATTGCACGTGGTTCATCTTGATTCTATTTCTAAATACCTCCTCACAGACAGCCGACCAGGATTCCAATACGTTACCATGAGGAAGGTCCATAGTGTGATGAGGGTTCAGTACAAGGAATGTTTCCCGAGATAGGTACCTTCGGGAGGTGTCCCAGTGATTTCACTACCCTTTTGTCAGCAGTTACTACTAGCACTACTAGTAGAGGACACTTATAGGTTTAGTGCCATACACGAGATTCAGTGACAGATACCCCTCAGGTTCTGAGGCGAGCCCGACTCACATGTGTCTAAGGAGTGGCATGAGGTGGTGACTATGTTTCCATCTAGCTAGGGCACCATTAGATCTGATTGCGGTTCTGACAGTGCGCATTCAATGTGGCTCAACAGGGTAATATAAGGGTTTAAATTACCCCTATTGTACGATGATATGGCTTTTTCCGTGGAAAGAGCTTTAGAACCTTCCTCATATAAGGGGGTCTCTTTCCATTAAAAGATATGGGGTATTTGTTCCCATGAGCTTATACAGCTTCTTCATGGTGACAAGTTGGTAGCTGAGTATTCATCGAGGCATACCGACCATTCCAGGCGCCCGATGAATACAATACGACCATTGTGTCATGGATCAGACCTTTGAGAGAGATGTTTTTATGGAAATATGAGCTGGTGATATTATTCTATGTATTCCTACGTATGTTATGGTTCTAGAGAGAAACTTTTTGTTTGAAAATTAATTGGATGAGCAGATACAACCAGTGGATCTCAGTAGTGGGAAAAGAGGAAACTGACTTCAGTATTAGAGACTTGTATGTGTAAAAATATTTCGGGAATAGGAAGTGATAGGGAAAGATGAATCCGCAGGATATAAGACATGGAAGATGATATAGGAGAGTAGAAGGAGGGGGTATACATTTTGACATTTTACAACCACCACCATAATGTGGTCCCCACCGAGCTCAGGGAGATAGAGGCTAGGGGAAGGGATTAGCTGAATGCGGTAAAGGAGTGTGACCCAAGGGATCCATGAAATATTTGAGGTACGATATGTGTCTACTACTAGCTATCACATTAATAGACATAGGTAATAATTATTCCTTCTTGTCACGAATCTTGTTCAAGAACTAGAGTTTTCGTTTAAACCATTGAGTTGGCCCTTACTTATAGATATACCTTTGGGGGAGACTAAATAATCACACTTATGCCGATGGTATGATCTAATACTTTAGGTGAGAGTTTCGGTTGGAACCTCTAGATGGCAGCATCGAGGCCTTACGACATTAGTTTTGGTATGGACCGGTCATCCATAGTTCATGCTCAAATTGACTATTTTAGGAAAAAAGGTTGTGGTATATCTATATCATTGGAATGGGGTTTTCCTTGGTCAGAGAAGAAGGAATCCTAGGAATCACGGGTTAAAATCATGCATAAGAGGGTTCAGCCGATCAATCTTGAGTCGGCCAGCCTTACCCTCGTGGCATCAGGTGTTCTATGTTTTCAGTTCCCAATAGTAGTGGCAGAATGCGGGAATATCTTTTCGAAATATGTTTCCAGAATTACCTCCACACAGGGATAGGGACTTCTTCTTTGTATTGTACCTAGAGAGGACACCAATATCTACAAATTCATATTGAGTGGCTCCCACAGAGCTCTTGTAGATGAGAGTTTTGAAGGGGGATGTGGTGGAAGATGCACTCAGCTGGATGTCCGGTTTACATCTGCTGAGTGAGGAGAAAAATCCGCTAACCACATTACAGAAACCCATTGTGGATAGTGATGGAGTAGCTAACCTCAAGTCTATAACTATCACCCCACCACACCTTAAGTTAGTTTAGGAGGCACAACATGGGGACATAGATTGTGAGGCCCGACATGCTCAGATATCCTCAGGACAGGCTCCCGAAGGACTTTTTGAGGGTGGGGAGAATGCCATACTTCTTAGTGGATTCACCAGGGTACCAGTGACACTACAAGAGGAGGTGTTGAGGGGTTTCGACACATCCCCTTTGGTGGTACATCCTGTTGTGGAGAAGATGTACCAAGACCTCCAGCGTCAGTACTGGTGGCCAGGGATGAAGACTACACAGAGATGGAATATGTATTCTATCGATAGTAGATAGAGAACCTTAGAGTTCACTTAGGGAGACCATATCTTTCTACGGGTCTCACCCTAATAAGGATTACAGAGATTCGGCCGGGGCAACAAGCTATCTGTGAGGTTAATCGAACCATTATGGATTCTTAGCAAAGTTGGCAAGGTGGAGTACCACCTATGTTTTCTCCCATATATTTAATGGGTGCATAATGTGTTCCTTGTGTCATAGATGAGGAGATTATTTCATGATCCATCACACTTTATTGACTGGGGTGAGTTGGAATTTGACGACGGAGTGACATTTATGGAGTTCCTGGTGGAGATAGAAGATTGATATGAGCGATTCCTTTGGGGACGGTTGATCCCTTTGGTGCGAGTTCAGTTGCAGTATGGGAATCTCCAAGAGAGCACATGGGAGCAGAAGGATCATATTCATGCTCAATACCCTAATTTGTTTGATTGGACTTTGTTTTGGCTTTCAAGGATGAAAATCCCTAATGTGGGGACAATGTAACGACCAAAAATTTCCATATTTTTTTTAAATATTTGGGATTATTACAAAACCGCGAAATTTGATGACACATGATTCTGAGCCCCAGAGTGCCTGAAATGATCTGTCGAAAAAGGGTTAAGATTAAAATAGTGTGCATGAGTATTTTTCATAAAAAAAGAGTATTAAATCATTAGCAGTTTCCTAGATCAAAAATTTGAGGGCACCGTTGTGTTCAGGATGGCGGGTTTATCCTAGGCACCTCTTAAGTTTAGTTGGCGTAGGCTTGCAGTGATAGAACCCAAAAATGGAATAACCGTAAATAAAATAATTAAATAAAATTATTTTAATTTTCAAATGCTTATAAATCACGAAAGATGACTCATATTAAAAATCGGAGACCACCTGCAAACTCATAAGGGTATTCTTTCCTTAGGCAGATCATAACTTTGGCGAGCATGGGCCAACAATGGAAGTTAGTTTTTGGCTGCAAATAAAATAATTAAGTAACAATTATTTTATTATTAAATTCTATAACTCATAAATAGAAACTTGGATTGGAAATACGTGAGTACCGTTAATCTCATGAGGTCTTTTTTTCCTTAGGAAGAGCCTAACCTTGACTGGTATAGTTCAAGGCTGAATGTTAATAATTTATGAACTTTTTTAAGGTACGTTTAGTAAATGTGAGGGAAAAAATTTCTTTATTTAGAAAAGGTGCTCAAAATTGAAATCTGATGGAACTGTTGAACTCGCAGCATCGAGATTCGCTTAAGGGAGGCTTAACTTTGACTGCATTAGGTCGGGTAAAAAAGATAGTTTTTTTCTAACTTTTAAGAATTAATAAAATAAAAAAATTATTATTTTATTTTATCCTACCACATAATCAGCGGAAGTGGAAGGGACCAAGGAGGTAGTCAAACATTTAATATGGGATAATAAATGCTTGGTCACACTTTAGATGTGTAACTTCCCCTTGTGAAACTAATTTGTGGCATTCATTATGTCAATTAATGAACCTCATTAATTCATCAACGCATTACACACCCTTTCACCGTCTATTTAAATGGGGATTGGGGTAGAGTTTTTGGCACGACATCATCAAGCGAGGAACCTTTGGTAATGTGATGTGACACCTTCAACCGATAGAGAAAGAATATTGGGTGGAAACGAACCGGGATTGATGAATGTCGGTGGATTCATCGAACGTGTAATCTTCCTCCACCACTGCTACATCTCCAAAAAATCTTGAGGTAGGGTTTTTCTTTTAATTCATGAAATTCCCATGTTTCTTCTCTTCATTCTTGAATTTTCAGGTGGTCATTGTGGTGGATTTAAATTGGTTTATCATTATATTAATGTGATGTGAAAATTACCCCCACTTGTTATAATGCTAACATGGAGGGCACATGCCAAAAAACTAGGCCCAGACCCTCCGCCACTTGTTTTTCATTACGTTACATGGAGCTGGGTTGTTCCAACATGATAGAACCTTGAAACCAAGAGGCACACAATGATGGCGGAAAGTTGAGAGGACCGTAGGATCATCTATAAGAAAGAACGGACCAACGGAGCACACCTAGTGGCCCACAAAAGAAGCGTCGGCACTGCGACACCAGCGGCTGAGGGCGGTTGAGGGCGGCTGCCGGCAACCGCCAGCCGTGGTGGAAGAGCAGCGCCACGTCGGTCAAATGGGTGGCTGGCAGCAGCCGACTGCGGAGGCGGAGGCGGCGCGCCGCCGCGGGCCACGCCGAAGGGAGTCATGGCTCGATGATTCGGTAATGCAAGGGACCCTCTCCCAGAGGTTCCCATGGGTGATGAGGTGGCACTAGCTATCACCACCAATTATGGAGCCTAAAGGCTCCTTCCAGCCATTTGGGAGTAGTAGACCCCATGACCCCGCATGGGTCATGGCTGCTGGTGGGCCGATCCCGTCGCGGGCAAGCTCAGTCCGGGCGGGCCTGGCCAGTCCGAAGCCCAATAGGCTGAGACCACTGCAGCCTTGCCCAATCAGGTTGGGCCGGGTTGGGTCTGGCCGTGTCATTCCCCACAGGTCGGACCGGACCCAGACCCCTCTCAGGCCCAAATATGCTTAAAAGGACGTATCTTGCGAACCGGGTGTCCGTTTGGTGGATAGTTTGCGGCATTGGGATCTTTGGAGTAAGATGGTTCTTTTGAGATACTCCACGTGACATTCAGATAAAGATGGAGATTTGCTGGGTTGGGTTGTACTTGAATCCAACCGGGCCCTTGGCACAAAAATTCCTATAGCTTATAGATCAGGTTTCCGATTGAAGTGCCACCTGTTGTGTTGGAACCCTTATGACATGACAGATAATTGAGTTACTTCCTTATGGAACTTCGTGTTGGTTGAGGTATGGCCAATAACTAGAGGAGCAGAACCATAGGGTTTCTTTTAATTAGAGTTAGGATGGCTACTCCATTGATGACTTAAGGCGTGAGTATTTCTTACTCCTATGCTCTAGTAGAGACAGGACTCCTCAGGTCATGATTGCATGTTCATTTCCTTCTGATTGGTTTTACTATATTTGGAGTTAGTACTCCCCTATTGGACTAGGTCACGGGTCCTCCATACATAACTCACATAGAGTCAGGTACTCCCCTACATGGTAGGGTGCAGTTCCTCTATGTTTAGAGTAGGTACATCCCTGTCAACCAAGGGTGTGTGTCCTCCTTATGTAGTGCTACAGCAGAGTCAGTACTCTCCTTCCATGCTAGGGTTTGGGTCTTCTAGTTTGGGGTTGGTACTCCCCTAACATACTAGGGTGTAGGTCCCCTATAACAAACAAACTACCAGAGTTGTACTTCCCTACCGGTTAGGGTGAGGGTCCTTAAATATAGAGTCAGTACTCACCTAACGTGCCAGAGTGCGGGTTGTCTAGCCTGGGGTCTGTACTCCCCTAACATATAAGGTAATAGGTCCCCCACAACAGAAAAACTAACAGAGTTGTACTCCCCTAACCGGTAGGGTTCCAGTTCACACATATGAAGTATTACTTCCCCATCTACGAGTTGTGACAGGGAGTGGGTCGTTCAGGTTAGTTGGAGCTCCCTTGACTAGAGGACACTGTGTCGAGGAGTGGGCCTCTTTACTTGGTTTCCCTTAGTCTTGCCTTGGGAAAATGACTGTGACTGCGAGACCTATCGTGTCGGGCACTGGAGGCAATTCTAGCAGAATGTTCTCAACCAAGGACATCCTTTTAGATGTTCCATTAAGAATGGTTGAGTTGTACCTGATGGAGTACATCTCTCATATGGGTGCCATCAGGGATAACCAGTTCAGGGAGAGTGTTTTCCTTATCCTTGAGTTATGCTTTGAGCCTTCATTGGAAATCCTTGAAATAGCTTGAGGTCGGGGCCTTATGTTTCTTTTTGGATGAGACGAGTATACCTGGTTTGATCTGTGTCTTTTTCATTGTGCTTTGCGATTTAGATCATGCTTTGTGGTTTTCCTTTGTGGTTTTTATTTCGTGGTTTTCCTTTGTGGAATTCTAAGAGACCTTCGGGGATCTAGGGGTCCCTACTAGGTATTGTTACACTCACCCCTGCAAGGGCATCACCCACACCTCATTGTGTCTTTTGCAGATGACAAGCATCTTGGTTAAGACTTGAGGGAGCCAAGACCAAGCGGTACACAGAGGAGGCTAGCTAGCATGGAGAGCTGTGGAGACGAGATGTACCTACTCTTCAGGTAGGATCCTTGGTGGATGATGTGATGAGATTTTTGTGTTTTTCAGTTGGATTTGTATCTTTCAGTTGGGCTTGTATTCTGGCCCCTTACTTTCAATACACACTTGTTCTACTACAGATTTGTTTTGTAGTTGCATGTTGTTTCATTATTTGATGTGTGTTTGTACAGGTTTAAAAGAAATGCCATCCCATTTTGTGGATACGAATTTCCGATGCTAGTGGACAACCTTTGGCCTATAGAAGGTGGGCTTGGTGTAATCATGTCATGAGCCCCAGGGGACAAGTCATGACATTATATAGAGATGCTTCTATGAAAACATGATCTACCACTTAAAATTGAAAATCATTCATCTTATTATTTGTGTAACTCGTCTTTATACATTGAGCTTCCATAATATAATCCTACATTGTATTTACATTTTTTGTTGTATGTTCATTAATTTCATGGAAAATATGCTTCTTTTCACTAGAAAATTACCAATAAGTTGGAATAGGATATCCCTTCCCTAATAATTATTCATATCACGCTATTTGAATACATTAATAGAAACTATTGTTATAGGAAAACACTATAAAATGTATATAATGATCCCACATACCTTGGAATTTATGTGTCCGTGACCATAAAATGTATTCCAATATTTGAATAATCTTTCTAGATTGTCCATTAGTTTAAGCATGGTAGGTGGTTCTCAAATGAAGCACAATATCAAGAGCAAAGAATCTTCTAAAATTTCAATGTCAAATAGGTCTCATGATCAGACACAATTGAATGAGGAGCGTAATGATTTACTAAAAAATAATTAATATATATCTCAATGAGGTAATCCATATATAAATATTCCCTTATAGAGATAAAATATGTATAATTGAAATTTTGATCAATAATAACACTTATTATGTCATTCTATCAAGGAATCTTGGGCAGACCTATGAAAATTTAAATATAAATCTAATCCAATTTGAACATAGTAATATTAATAGTATTTACTAATCTACTATAGTGTTTTAGCTTAGAAATCACTTATTGAACGACCAAAAATCTTGACACTTACTCAATAATTATCGGCTTCAGGTTATCGCACCAAAAATGTTCCCTGAAATCAACAAATATCATGGTGCTACCAAGGTTTAGAAAGAAATTCAAGCTTTTAGAATCATCTAAAAAATAACTTTTTTTATCAAAAGAGTATGATGAATCTATAATATGTTTCTGAATTTTATGACACCAACTTCAAAAATTAATTATGTTACCTTACAATTATTCCCAACATTAGTTTTCTTATTAAATTTCACATCATCAAATTCAAAAATCATTATATATTTTTTATAAATACGGCTTCATAGTCATTTGAAAAATGAGTGATTTCTAATCTTCCATAAAAATTCCCATATCTACATTTACCAGATCGTTGAATAGATTATCCTTATCTAGCCTCATTTTTTAATAACTCTATGATCATTCCTACTTAATTTATCCTCTAAATTATTTTCAATCTCTGGGTGGTAGTGTATTGTGAAATATTGTTCCTTTTGTAGCTCAATGCATCACCATTACCTCATGTTGATCATTTTTTTTGTGAAAAATATATATTTTGGGATCTTATGATCTATGTTTATATCACATCTTTTTACTATAGATATAATGTGTCGATACCATGAAATCAAATATTACAGATTCTAACTCAAGATAATTGGTTGGATAGTTCTGTTTACGAGTATTCATATTTCATAATGTATATGCAATAAGTTTATCATTTTTCATAAGCACACAACCAAATCCTTTCTTCAATTCATAAATAAATATCATATACACTTCATCTTATGATGGTAGAGTAAAAAATTTGATTTTTGACCAAAATATAATTTATTTTTGGAAAAAAATTCACACTCTGTTATTCAATTGAACATAAACTGTATATATGTAAGATTCATTAACAGGTTATCCATTTTGGAAAAATTATTATAGATTCACTAATATTAAGACTAAAAACCAATGAAACTATGTAACTTACTTATATTAATTCATATAGGTCAGTATCTGAATACCATTATCATTACAGGATCAACTAATATTCAATCCTTGGATATAATATAGAAAAAAATATACTTAATGAAGGTTTAATCCAAACTTTCGAAATTACACATATAACTCTATTCATCTTTGACTCTCATGTATGATCTAAAAATGATTCCCATGGACCTCATATCTCTTATAATCTACTATTTTAAGATCAGTGAATACAAAGAAAAATTATTGATATATTCCTTGAATATTCTGTTATTAGATAGATAAAGACAAATGGTACATTAGTTAATCCAAATGGAATTATTGTAAACTTGTAATGCCCATAAATAATTCACAATTTTTCCATTGAAATATCATTCTTCATTACATGTAATTGATGATACCTAGAATATTGGTTAATTTATGAAAAATATTGAACATTAATATGTTGATAAAATAGGTCATCAATTTGAGGTAGATATTAATTGACCTTAATTGTCATGGTACTGATTTCTGAATAAAAAAGTTATATCGCCATGGATAAATTATAATTATTAAATAAGATAACGGGGTCTCCACATGGTGAGACACTATGGTGAATAAATCCCATATCATAAAAATTCTATAGTTGTTTCTCCAAATTCAATCATGAATCCTTTTCATTCATGTGCATATTTTCCATTGAAATATTTCAGGAATTTTTTTACTATTTCATATGATTATTTATTTTCATTTTTACTCATTCCTTAATTTCTATAATTTTTTTTAATAGAGTATTATTTTCAATCTATGAATGAGGAAAAATTGAATTTTTACTGAAAATTTGAAAGGAATCATTGTTTTAATATACAAGACATGAATTAAATATACAACAGTCATGACATCTAAATGTTTTGATTATACCATTTCAATTTTCTATAAATATTTTCATATAAAATTTTTTCTTTAATATTATGGATTTTCTTTCATTTTAAATAAGTTATATCTCAATAAAAACATGATTTTTCCTTGGAAACACTTTAGTGATCCTTAAATGGTTTCTGTTTATCCCTGATAAAATTGATTGATTCTACAAATAATTATCTAGGTATTTCATTATAACCATTATACAAAATTAAAATCATAAAAATCATAGGGAAAACATGTCAGTTTATTGGAACAATATCATCATAACCATTTTACAATCTTGTCCTTTGGCAGTCAGATTGCACTGGTCAATATTATGCTTATGGCTACTCCAGTGTACGCTCTATCTTCGAACAAGGTTCTGATCATTTATATCTCGTGCATCGATAGGATCCTTGTGAGATTTATATGGGACCTGTTGTATAAAGGAAAAATACATTGGACCTCCTATAGCAGGATGATGAGACAAGTTAGAGAAGGAGGAATCAACATCCGTAGTCTTGATGATACAACTTTCTGCATGCATGTAACTCTTTATTGGGGCATCTTAGAACATAATTATTTATTGGCATAAAACCATGCAATATGATGTGGAGGATCATGTATCTCCCACCTAGTCGATGACCAGACCTCTTGTTGATATGCTCCTCCCATACTCTTGTTTTCTCGATGGGATGAGTGTGATATATATATAGAATCAGAACAGAAGTTGGAATGTCATTTGTTTTACTGGATACCCAGCTTACAACAAATACTTCCTGGATTCCATTATTTATCTACACATTATAATATTAGTACTTGATACGGAGGATTAGGTTCTCTTTATCCTCATTGAGATGAATTTAGACCCTAATAGATGTATCTTCACACTGGCCTCCTTGGGTCATTTCACGTCGAAAGATTCTCGTAGGATCAATGACATGAAGTTTCATGAAGATTCATGGAATGAGGATCTGTGGATTAAAATCAACCCTACCAAGTACAATTTTTTCACGTAGAGGGCAAGGAATGGGGAAGTGAAGATGGATGATAATGTCAGAAGGTGCAGGATTTTTACTATTTCCTGAGGCTTATGTTGAAAATCACATTGGGAGGAAAGCTGTGCCCATATATTTTTCGAATGTTAATGGGATCATGAGGTGTAGTACTACTTATGGAGTTCACTAATTCCTAAAATGATAACATGAAATATCATACCTTCTTGTATTTATTGGAAGTATATCTTAGGAGATGCTAGTTTGGTGAGACTTGCTTGAATATTGGTCCCACATGAAGCTTGTTAGAGCCGTTGGAAAGGGACGAATAGGACACACCCCAAGGGGGTGACCCTATCAGTCAGATTGAAAATTAATGAGACGATAAATCATATTTTGACATGGATATGATCATCAATGACATGCATGAGGCTCCTTATCTTTTTTTTTAAATAAGGGTCTCTCGCTACCCCTCCCATTAGAAGAAAAATTGCAGAAATATGGGTTTGCTGGAACCCCAAGTCCTAGGATTGAAACATAACACTGATGGATCCTACACCTTGTGAGTTATTCGTGGATGGGGGGTTTTTGGGATGGAAATGGCTGAGTTTTCTTGGATTTCTTAGTCAGGATTGCGTAGGGGAATTCCCTCAAGGTAGGGGCCTTTTAAATTCTTACGGGCCTCACATTATGTGTCCATAGGGACTTGTGCATTATGGAAGATGAAAGAGATTCCTTGATCCTTCACAATTAATTTCAGGGTCTCGGCAACCCCCATGGGCAACAACTATATCAACAGGAAGTTTTGCACCATTATTAGTTCCAACACTAAAGTGTTACACACATGGAAGGAGGGGAATAACTTTTTTGATCACCTAGCCTCCTTGGACTTCAATGGGTGTGAGGATGTCCTCTATCATAACGTGGAATGCTTAATGGCCGAGGGGGTTAATTTTTTTAGATGGGATTCCCTTGGTAGTCATTACTTTAGGCCATCATAGCTTCATGGGGTAGGCATGTTATAGGCTTGCCTTTCTTGTACTTCTCTTTGTTTCAACTTAAACATAACTAATAATGATAAGGATTTGTATCAGGATTCACCAGCGAATTAGCTCTATCTGTCTATCCAATTATATAAGATGCATGAGGCTCACTGATAGTATAGTTTTTATTAGGATCACCCTTCATAATAAATTATTTATATGTACCATAGATTAATATTACACATGTAATCTTTCATTTTCTTCATCATACATTTAATAACAACTCACATTAATTTGTAGATTGAACATCCAATAAAGAACAATTATGTTTCATGTTAATGTAAAAAAACAATCATCATAGACCATCTAGAGAAATAATATGGTTGGTATCATATGATCATAGTTACAATGAATTAGAGGGCTGAAAACACAATGCTGACATAAATTAAAAAACCATTAAAAGAAAATTTAAAAAATTCCCTTGGAAATAAGGAAAATATCATTTTATGTTGATATTATTTTATAAAAAATCCCATAATTTTGTGAAAATTGATTTATTTAAAAAATAAAAAGAATGTTTATAAAAAAAATTTCATTGTATATAATGGTCATAACAATAGGAAAATATGTTCAGGATTTAAAATTTTAAAATAAAAATTCATTTCAAATATTTTCAACGAAATTAAAAATTTACCCTAATAGAAAACATTATGAAATTTAATTTCAATAAATTTGAATGAATATCAAATATCATGGAAAATAAGGTTACGAAATTATTTTTTCTTATAAAATAACATTATGAAATGCAGATAAAATTCATGCTGGTGGAATTCTTTTAAGAGTCCATAAAATATTAAAACAATATTATTAAATCAAGACTCCTTTAGAGAATTTGCAAAGAAAAATACATTTGAGTGAAACAAAATATGAATGAATATAAAATAACATGAAAATAAAAGATTCATTATATTTGAGGAAAAAAGTGTCATGAGCTGACCCACCTAGTCCCACCTGGATGATAATAATCTGAGTGTGACTACCCTAACTCTTCATTTTATAATCCATGGGTTGGAGACTAGGTATGACATGGAATATCACACACAGGTGGAGAATTATACTAATTACATATATACATAGAGACACACACACACCTCAATGACCATACAATATTGATAATTTAAAATAATTTAATATAATTAATGCATAAAAGAAGTATATCCAACTTCAAATTACTATAAATGAATAAGGTGGATAAACCAAAGCATAACCATATTTGGAAAAGTGTTGAACCTACTCATTAGGATGCTACATTCAAATAAAACACCGAAATATGCCTTTTTTTTCTAGACCATAACTATTATCCTCATACTCTCAATCCTCCAATTACTCAATTTAAAAGTTGATCATCTTCATAAGATAATTTTTTGGTAGAGTCCAAGAACGGTTGAGTATAAAAATATCCAGTAAGATACCTATAAATCAGAAAAAATACAACATTAAGATTAGTCATCTCAACACAAGATATGACAATAACATAAGATTAGTAAAAATATATACATACTTATAACTGAAAAATAGTCTAAAGTGGTATCAAACAATATTAACATTCACATGATACTACTCTTGGCCTATAGGCAAGGCTCATTCTACAATTACTAGCTCTACGAATTATATTACCACTGATGACACTCATCTGAGATGTCATTCACATATAGCCTATGGAAGATTGTTTTCATTGGATCTATAAAGATCATATAATCTAGGTATTGGATCACTCTTAGGGTCACAGGATGACAACACATACTTTATAGTATATGTCTACTAGATTTTGGATTTATACGATGTGTATGTTGGTCATGATGATACCATGAACTCCACCATAGAATGATATATGATCCTAATCTGGTCCCCCAGGGGGATAAATCAAATTATATCGAACATTAATCCCAAGGAGGGGATCAATATACTATTCCATAGATTTAATGACACATTTTAGCCTTGTGTGTAAGGACTATGTTATCACAATCAACAAAACCAGGTCTATAATAATGAAACTATAGACTGTATACATCCTAAGGGGTAGTACATGGCATATATGAGGGGTATACAATGTGTATTTACAAAATATTGTCTACTCATATCTTTCCGTCTCACACATTATTTAAACCTCCATATATACAACATATCCTATAGAAGTAAATGGTGTATAGAGTTCAATTGTCATTCTTCATGTTTCTTCAGTCTGTACTCGTGTACTTCAGGTCATTACCAGAAACATGTGGTCGTGTCTGAGTACATGGATCCACCCATGTACACTAAAATGAGCATTTCCTATCCATGTATGTTCCCATGTACTCCTAGAATACATTCCATACCCCCATACATGGAACACATGGAATATTACATCTATCACACGGTGTGTGACATCTATCTTCTCAAGAAACCCTAGTGTCACAGTGTAACATCTTCAAATTTTTAATGATAATAAAACCCTAGTTCACATAATGAATACACCACCTATAAGGGATATACATTTCATGAGGGTCCACATATTTGTATAACCAATAATAGTAGCTCCGAACACTTGTATAAATGTTTTCTTTCTTTGTAGGTACCATTCTTGGTGCTCTTAATAGGTGGATGATTATTAAATTTTTATCCTTTATAGAGGGAGTATGCTTGAATTTATTCTATGGATATGATAGAATTGAGAATAGGGTGTAATTATAATGGAATGTAATGTTAATATTTTACTTAATTCCTATGTATTATACTACTTGATTACTATTTTATTTTAGATTACTGCGCTCGATGCCAAGTAGATTTATGAGAAGCATGCTCGATGACTAGTCATTTTGTGATTGGATTATTCGATTCCTAGTTAATTTGTGATAATAATTCCATTCATGAGGTTGAAGATATGATTTTACCATAGGTACATCTTGAATATTGACTCAGAGAACTATAAGATATGTCTCGGGTTTCTTGAAATCTAGTTGATTTGCGAGAAGCAAACTAAATAATTAGTTGATTTTCATGCTACAAGACCGATGACTAGTTGATTTTCATGCTACAAGACCGATGGCTAGTTGATTTGAGAGTAACATTCTTGAATCCATGTTGATATGAGAGAAACATGTTATTCTTTCATTCATAAATATGATAATAACATGGGACATCGAAATGGATATTTTTCTTAATTCCAAGATTTCATGTATCAGTTTCTCAATGCCTTGTTGACTTTCAAGGAGTCTACTAGATTCCTAGTTGATTTGTGAGCATTGTTCTTGATTCCTATATGATTTGAGAGTGGAGTACTAAACTCCTAGTTTTTTTAAATATAATGTTGTACTTGATGTCTAGGAGAGAATGGAGTCACATATACACATGAATCCTTGAGGATTTCAGGAAAACGGTTCACAATACATGTTTATAGTTTTTGGATACTTCTTATATCCTATTGTTATCATTTTGATATGAAGATTATGATGGTATGATTGGGGGTTTGAGTAAGCTTGTTTATAACATCCCCACTCAATTTTTATATTTATGTTAATTTTCTTGTCACGCATTGATTTTTATTATGTGATAAACTTATTAACATAAAAACACTAGGTAGGGATGCAATGGTGGTGTCCCAATGAGTCATGTACTCACACCCTTGTTAGGAATTTTTATGCACTTATAGATTCTATGAGAGATCTAAATAAGGGAAAGGGACCTATGGTATATAGCTTAGTAGGTAGATCATGGAGTTGATTCAGACTGAGAACGACATCGGAGGACCACACAGTTTGTATATTTTCCATCTTTATTCACTATTATAGATAAATTTTCAATTTGGAAGATATTTTTTATATACTATGTATTCCATTTTTAGTTTCTACATTTACTCTAATTATTTTTACATTTTTATATTATTATTTATTATCCTTATTGACAAAATTATATAGATGGTATAGTCTCCCCACTATCATACATAGTCCCTCACTACAAGTTAGCAGAATATTGAATATGAGGAGGTGTGTATGAGATCATAGAACATCAAACCAGACCCGATGGTTCGGGTTAGAATGGTACACATAGCCAGGGGTCCCATGTGGTTTTCATCTCTATATTATAGATCTTGAAACATATAATTTTATGGTTTTCATATTTCTTTCATGTGTACAATCTCACTATCTTCACCTCTATATCTACCTCCAATCTCTCCTAGGAATCATGGATCTCATCCATCCAGGCCTTGTTATCAGCCTACATATGATTTCATCCATCCAGCTCAATTGGGAAACCATATTTCACCCCACACCATTACTGTGTGTCAAACTACGATTAATTGGAACCGTCATTCCATTCTAATACACCTACAATAATCCTCTTTCATCATCACATCTTGGTCTCATCCTTGGTAAAAAAACTCACCCGCCGTACATATCTATTATGAAATTTAATTGTTATAAAATGATCAAATAAGACATATTTTTTGAACCATGTGAAAAAATATTTATCTGCAATGTAATTAGAATTAAATAAGGTATAAATATATGGAACATGAAAGAGTAATGAACCATGTTTGTGTTTGGGATAGAATTGATCTGTTTCCATTAGAACGGTGAATTAATTATCTTACAAATAATCAAAAGAATCAACTGAAAATTAACTATCATTTCATGAATCCATTCTAATTATGGTAATTAATAATTTCTTACATTGAGTTAAAGAACAGGATGAAAAAAATCAAACATCCATCCTTGAGTTTATATCAGTCATTAATGAAGAACAATACTACATAATATATATTGAAAAAATCTATAAACTCTGTTGGCATGAGTAATGTTTGTGGTATTGATTTGATATTCCGACCTAATATTATTCTCAAATGACCTCCTCCAATCCCTCATATCAATTCTTAGGGATATTTGGATAAACATATGATTAGATATAATGGGTTTTAAATAAGATATGTTTAGGTCATTTCATCAAAAATAAATAACATTATTTATTTCATTCTTTATTTAATTATTCTCATAGAAACAAATTATAGAGATTCTTGATATAGGCAGATGTTATGTCACACCTATGGTAAAACCCATGATATGAAATAAATTAAGGATGTGCATTACAAATATGAGCCTCTATTTTGGAGTGTGTCCACTTGTTCCGAAAAACTACACACAAGTGATATTAATATGTTTAATGTATTAAAACCTCAATTCCTGGTGCATCAGGATTTGAAATGTCACTTGTTATAAGCACCAAGATCTAAAAATATTACTAGATATATTTCAAAAATTTATATGGAATAAATTGATACATTATATTCACCACATATAAGAAAATTTCATCTCTAATAAAGAATAAAATGATGTTCCAAAAGATATTGGTTAAGAGATCGCATCTAGGACTCTCATTCCTAATTGATCTCTTAATGATTCTCTTGATCCCACCAAACATGAACCAAAGGAATCACTCACCCACACATGATATTCTCCTTCCAGCCCTCAAAATATACCTGCTACCCAAAAATGGTAACACCATCCTTGCTGTTTAGCTCGCCCTAGTTGATAACATGTGATACATTATGAACATACCTCAATAGCTATGAAATGCGGAAGTTATTGTGAAACAAGACTAACTATAGTGGTAAAGAAAAAAGGAATTCCCCCTTACTGACTTTACATAGTATCTTGAAGGTTCCAATGTGTCTCAAAGATATTATATCACCATATCCAACCTCCATAACCCACATTGAGGTGATACCTTCATAAACATATGGTCTCCCTCCTTGAAGTACAAAGTCCCCCTACATTGTTCCACATAATAATTCTGATAGATATATGAAGTCCTCATCCAATCCTAGATGTTATACACCTTCTCTATCATAGCTCTCCCCCTCTCTATGTCCATGAGTGTTGACTAACATGGATCATTCTAACATAGGGTCACCTGTAAAAATCCTTGAATGGTTCAATACTGATGTTTTGATGGTAAATTTTATTGTGTGTGGATAGCACTATGTGAAGCTGATCCTCCCAAATATGTCTAAAACCTAGAATTCATACCCAACAAATGTTCTCCAGATCCTAAATGGTATACTCTACATTTCCTTCAATAAGGGGGTGAAAATCCGTGCTCAAACATAACTATGTCCCAAAAACTCATATTATTATCTTCGTAATCATGATGTGATGTGAGAATCACTATATGAAATGATCATCAGAAGAAATCCATATATCTAAAGTGTCTCTTACACATAATGGTGTATTAATCACACTACCAGTATTTTCTCTCGAATAGCTAAGAAGTTGGATGATTTGGTGAGATAATCTACAAACACCTAGATGGAATTATGACCTCTTTATTCTTATGGTAAAAAAATAAATAATTCAACGAAAATCCCATACCACTTCCACTATGGAACCTAAAAGGGTTTAACTAAACCCATTGGAACCAGGGTCATTATGTTCCCCTATTAATCGACAATGTGTTGAGAAACAAACTCTGATGTACAATTCTTCATGACTGCCCACCAGTAGTGCCATCCAATTTATTGGTTCATATTTTTCACACCTTTATGTACCACTAAAGGGGTTTTATGAAGCTCCCAAATCACCTCATCGTGAAGCTTGATAGGTTCCATAAACTTCAATCGTAAAATGATGATGTTCCCCCACCATCAAAAAATATATTAGGAGCACGTCCAATGGATATATGAGAACACAGGGTCCCATATTTAATATATCCCTGATGAGCCTCCCAAACACTCTATGGAATAATTTTTATGACATCCATCTAATATATTTATGAAGAACCATCCTTTTTCAATAAGGACAACTACAATGAGGCTAGCTTATCTGAAGTCTTTGTTAACAATTGTGAAAATGATTTTTGATCAAGAGAATTTTCTACCACATTCCCTTACCTATGAGCATAAATGTTTTTGATTTCATATACCTTGAAGAACTAATTATATCACCTATGTATCATGTTAAGTTCCTCATGAAAAAATATACATTACACTCTTGTGGTAAAAATATATGAGAAACTACCCACCCATAATTTAGTGTTGTTGCATCATTAGGGTCAATACTAAAAAGTCTAGCTCAATAATTATGACATGTAGATTTATTAATTCAGTATCAACTACAAAGACCCCTAGGTGATCACAGCCTAGATTTCCATCACTAAAAAACATGTTCAATCCCTAACGAATCACATACCACTAAATATATGACACTAACTATTGGAAATATCATTATGTGATAACACATTATTCTATAACTCAACTCTTGAAAGGCCATTTCAAACCTCTATCTCCAAATGAAAAGATAACATGTATGGTTAAAAACATTCAATGGTGATGATATCCTATATAAATTGGGTACAAATCTCTTGTATAATCCTTCAATTGTAATGAATATAGGTACCTCTATCATGCTATTGGGTGGATCCCAAGATTACACTACCTTGGCCTCCACTAGTTCCACCTCAACAGAATCTACTAAAATGTCTTATCCTAGAATTTTGAACTCCTAGATCTATAACCTAAAAATTGGGATCATCGAAAAAATCTTATTCTCTCAGAGTATATACCAGACCTTCCCCAATTGTCATGTGTTCTCCTGTTTAGACATCAAGTTCACTATGATGTCATTAATGAAGAAAACCACAAAATAATTTATTGAAGGATAAAATATCTGAAACATGATTCCCATGAACAATTTCTCATCATTATTCATTATTAAAGGAATTTTGAAGTAATTATAACAACCATAAAAACATATTAATTTCAAATTCGGTATATCATCAACATGTACTTATAGCAAGTTATTTTCATATATAAGGTTTATATTCGAGAACTGTCACACCCCTCATTGGTTGTTGAATATTTCATCAATAATAGATAGTGTATAAATATTATTCATGGTCACTTTTTTCAAGAACAGAATATACATGAAAAATTCCAATAGTTCACTCTCGTTATTGACATATAACACTATGCCTACCTAGAGGGTAAACTGTGTCTCACAGAGACCTACCTCTAAAATTTCTCATACAACACCCTCAACTGTCAAATCTCTATGGTTGAAATTTTATATACTATAGTATATATTGAGTCAATACCAGTGTTTATGTCAATTTATAATTCTATATCTTAGATAAGAGATAAGCTTGGAACATCCTTAATAATGATATCCACAAACACTCCAACCACAACAAGGAACTCAAATATAATAGTTTCCACTAATCCAAGGTTAATATAATATAAATTGTATGTAATTAGTTGTATCATCCTACATATAAACTGATCCTACTCCACCTAGTTTTCTTTCTCATCTTTGATGTAATCCCTTGATCCCTCTCTATGGATAAAACACATACTCTACTTGAAAAATTTAATCTGTGAATGACCTGTGGATGGACATACCATATCTAAAATGATTTCATAAGGCCACATAACTATGATAAGTATATCTCATATGAAAATACCACCTCTAAGAATTAAATGAAACCATTGAAAAAAATTAATCGTTATGTAACCTCCAGTCGAAGCCTCTAATCGAATGTTTCAAGGAAAGGGATCAACCGAAATGTATAAGTCACAGAGTAGAGAAGTTGAATAAAGAGAGTAGATTAAACCCATATCTATCAGTAATTTTGATAAAGTATATAATACATAGATCATTACTCAAATCATCATGGGGGCCTCATTGTCATAGGCCTCCACTACCGGCAGAAGTCCCCTCCTATGAAAAACTAGCTCCCTCATCCTAGAATGGACAACCTAGTGGTGGTGGTGGTATCATGTCAACCCACATATTTACATGTAAAACACCACCTACTCCTATTCCATGTGAACCACCCATGATACCTTCATAATGATTCCTATAATTCTTACTAGGTGGTCAATTAATTGTCTCCCAGTTAGATGTATGGAAAGTAAGACAATACTCAGTGAGATGTTTTGACCATCACATGAGAAGAACCACCTATCCTTCATACAACTCGAGCCATCCTGAGGGCCCTACACTACTAATTGTCTATCTTGGGACAATATTATAATGTTTATGGAATTTCCTAATCATTATTATATCCTTTAGCAACCTACAGTTGAGGTATAAACTCTTATGTTCCCACTACCAGTATCCAATATTTGTATCTGATCAGCTAGGAATATATTTTCTATAGAGTCCTGATCATGCACTTCAACATTTTTTGGAATTCAATGAGATATCACTAAATTCATGATATATTTGTGTAATCCTTACTCTAGGGTTAATTCCCTAAATAATGGATCTTGAAACATAATAGGGATTACAATGAGATATCATTAAACCTCATTTAAAATGATTCCATGGTCAAACTATGAAGATGTAAATACAAACTTTCCTTGATGAGAACTTATCACAAAATTACTGTACAACATCCCTCCGTATATATATGATCAAAGTATGACTAAGAGATATTTATAGTTTCATGTGTCTGAGTTACCAAACTCTACAATAAACCAATGGATCCTTGAAGAATAATTTCTCTAAGGACTTCCATCTAATCTGAAAGTATTTTCAGAAGGAGGAAAACTCTTCGAACTTCTCCAAGCCATACCTAAAATACATGGGATTATAGCTCACCCTAAAACGTGGGAGTTAACTAAATTTGAATATCATGTATGACACTCATCCTATGTGAATCCTAATTCAGTATTATCTTTTCAATTTTCTTCTCTAAAGGTTGTGGAATAACTAGTAAACCACATTGATATAATTCCCCTATACATGCACCTTTATTGAATCCTCATTTCACAATGAGTCATCCTTGTGATCATGTAGTAGAATCTAGGATGGTTGTGTTCATGTATGATGCATGTGATAAACATGGAGCACCAATGTTAATGAGTACATCAATAGATATTAACCAAAAATGAAAAGAAATTACAAACCATTCCTATATGATATGTGTGCAAATGTTTTTTCCTATTACCATTTTTTCATTAACCATGCCAAAAACGAGGTAGTTAGAGTCCTAGTGAATGGATACATTATCTACCTCACCAACACTGTAGTCCCTATCCTAAATGATAAACAAGAAACAATTTAACACTAGTCTGATATATCCCAAACAACCCTCACCAATTGAAACTAATATACGCTTTGGTGCTATGGTAGAACTGTTCTCTAATACCACATTGTCACGACGAAACCCAGTTGGTCCTATGTGGAACCTGATGAGATGAATGTGAATACCACAATCCCACCTCCAATAGGCCATGTAATAGATACAAGTTTGAGTGGGAATATAACACACATGGGTGGTTGTATCCTAAATACTTATACACATGATCATATCTCCAATCTCATAAAATGATGTGGAATTAAAAAAACAGAAACAAGAAATGCATGTGTGATATCTATCCCATATAAATGTGATGAAATCTGAAAAAGAAGACAAATAAATTCCCTTCCAAAACTAGAATGGTTTCCATACTACTCAGAAGTTTGGGACTACTATCAAATGTATCACTGATATACACCTTACTCAGTCTTCCCTAGAAATATATTCAACCATATCTTAGTCCTCCTAGGACTCATTCAAATGGTTTCACATCTAAATATGACACAAAACGAGTGGAATGAGACCATCTTGGTGTCAGTGTAATAATACCTAGTAGTATACACCAAATTCACTTAATATAATGATTCAATATTAATCAGTTCAACATTATACATTTCAATAAGATAAGACACATAAAAATCCATATATAATCAAAATAGAAACTTGATATCATGTAAAATAACCAATACTAATAGATACATGATACTACTCAAGGATATAGGTAATTCTCCTTCCAATATCACTCACTCTAATATTTATGCTGTCACTAATAACAATTATTTGATAGGTTCTATTGGTATTACCTCACCAGGACTATTCTGGCTAGATCTCTAAGGATCACATCATCTAGGAATTGGATCACACCCATTTCCATTAGGGGAAACAAAAAACCCTGTAGGATATTTCTACTATATATGGGATCGATTCCCTATGTATGGTGGTAACACATATAACATTAACAATACATAGTAATGGTTGAGGATCCCACCCTAGTCCTATAGGTGGATACATCTCAATATTTCAAAATATTAACCCATTGAGGGGAATATAGTCTTATTCCCAGGATATAATGACTCACTATACCCTCTTGGGAATGGGCCAATGTATCATACTCAACTAAGCCACCTCTATATTGAATAACATATCTCCATTAAACTTCCTCATTACGAGTACATGAAATTTATTAGGGGTGCACAACAAGTATTTTTGGCCAATAGTTTACCTATCTCCTACCTTCCCACATGACATGTAATCCCCCAAATTCATATAAGGTCCCATACAATTGTACGATGCCTAGATTTAAGTCTGCACTCTTCCCATGTCATCTATATATACCCACATACTTTGGGTCACACCCATGTACATGTGGTTGTCTCCAAGTACATAGCACAGACCATGTAATCTACTCTTTCATGTGTTCTGGGATGTGGACATTCTTACGAAATCACATAATT
The DNA here is from genome assembly GCA_963277665.1 of Viscum album. Taxonomy (NCBI): domain Eukaryota; kingdom Viridiplantae; phylum Streptophyta; class Magnoliopsida; order Santalales; family Viscaceae; genus Viscum; species Viscum album. The sequence continues at coordinate 353,669,324 of OY728140.1, forward strand.
TATACTAAACCACTTTCCATGGGACACATGTTTAATGAAAACTTTCAAACACCATGTGAAATTTATCTTCTATTGAAATGCTAACACCATAGGAGGCGGTCCAACATGATTTGTATCCCTAGATTACACACCATGTGAGGAATAATTTTCAAAATTATATAGTTCCATAATGGGTAGGACCACCATCACCTCTATATCCTCCAATAATCTCCACAATGTATTGATTATGTCATATAGTTTAACCTTTCCCTTTTCGGCAAATGGATTCCGATCATCCAAATTGATTAAGAAGCATACGTTCCCCCCATACTATAGATATGCATAAAATTGGGATTAATGGGATCCAGTAGTCTAGTTTGACCCACCTCTAATCACCATTCATCATCATCACCTATTGATCTCATCCTTGATCATGGACCTCAACCATGATATTGATCCAATATTCCAAATAACAATCACAGAATGATCATAAACCTTATATTTATCAAACCGTGTGCCGTCAGAATTCCCCACGATGAACATACAATAAAACATGTGATAAATCCTTGAGATAACAAATAGGAACACACCTATGATATGTTTCAGATGGAATCATCGTGTTTCTGTTTGAATAATAAATTAATTACCAAAGAAATAAAAAAATCCATAAGAAATCAACTATAGATAATAGAATCAATTCAAGTTAGTCAAATTAATCCTCTTTTGACATGGGGTAAAATAAAAGGATGAATCTACATAAATATTGTATCCAAAATTTAGATCAAAGAAGTAGTGGATAAATAAGAATCATTCAATTTAATCAATAGTTAAATCCACAAACTCTATTGGAATATGTGATTCCATCGGTTTCGATTTGATCCTCTGATTCAATTTTATCCACCAAAAATCTCCTCCAAGATCTCATCACATTTATCATGGTTTTGTAGATAACCCTAAAAATTTTCTATAATTGGATCAAATATGATATGAATATATCACTCCATAAAAAAATAAATTTAATTTAAATATATATTTATTTTATGATTTATGCATGCAAGAGAACATTACCAAAACTCTCAATGCCGAAACAGGTTATATCATGCCTATGGAAAAACCCATGATTTGAACTCAACAGTATACTTGGATTTAAATCCAGTCCTACATTATATATTTCATCCACATTATCATAAAAATTTGGCATGTGTAAAATTAATAAAATTAATATTATTCATTAATAAATTATGGGATCACTAGGCCACATAATCTCGTATAGTCTCAGTGGAAGGCTCTGAAAATATTATTTGATATATTTCACACCATTACATAAAAAAACAAATATATTTTAAATATATAGTATATACTCTATATAAATTTATATAGATTCATCGATCAAATACAAGTTACAAATAACGATGTATGAGGTGATAAAACCTTGAAACTTGGGTAATACATGAATCAAAAACACAATGAATGGAGGAGAATAAAAGATTTTTTAAAAAAATTAATTTATATGAAATAACATGTTGAATAAAATTCATGGGGAAATAATTAAACTATATAAAATAAATCAGGGTTCATTACATGAATTAAGTCTCAATGAATTGAAATTGAGACCATGAAAAATACTAAAACATTTATAACATTTGAATCATTATATCACAAAACATAGAACCTCAAAGTAATGTTAAATATCAGGATCAAATATTCATTAAGGATATAATATCTCAATATATACCATATTCAACTTTAAAAAGGAAGTAGGTTCATATTGTAAGTAATGTCTTAAAGAAGAAATAGTGAGACAGATAATCCTTACAATGATCGAAACATTGATGTTAGAAATAATCAATGAATTGACTATGTGTAATTATTGTGAAACCACAAAAAACATGTGGATGTAAAAAATAATACATTTTTATTTCATTTAATTCATAATATTGAATAATATAGTAAATTAATTGGATGTATAACCTAATGAATTAAAATTTAGTCAACAAACCCCTAATCTTATTTATAGACATACCATGTAACTCCATTAAATATGTATAATACAATTATATAAACAATTTATTTTTAAATAAAACTATATTAGTTTATTACTTGAAAATTAAACCATTTATGACATTTATTTTAATAACATATTTAATTTTATCATCTATTAATTCCATTTATCTTTTTTGAAGATGTTTGGTTGATAATTGAAAAATGACTTCGGTATGTTGATCGTTGTCAAATAGGTAATTATTCCATCATCTCCACAATAATAATTATGAAAGAAATATCTTTTTAATACAATAATTGAAATTTTAATACAATCCTTGAGTTTTTTAAATGAAAAAGTAATCGCATCAATTCTTGGAAGTGGTAATCCACATGTACACACAAACAACATTATCATTTTCTAATAGATGAACGAGAATGAATGTATATGAAGTATTATCTTTCATGAATTTTATTTATGTTATGAATATAATATATATACAATAAATCTATCAATATATATATCAATTAGAGGTGGTGATGAAAAAAAATCCCTTCATGGAGGTGGTAGTCTACATGTTTTCATGAACATTGTTTCCCTTAACCGTTTGATGGAAATGTAGATGTAAAAATATTATACCATAATCATAATAGAATTTAATCATATTTTTGATACCTAATTGACTATATAATCTGGTTTTATTAATATTAATATGAGGTATAAGAATTAAATGAAGATGATAATTTATGAGTAAAACCTTCTGTTTAGAAAACAACATTCTTCGTAGTCAGTAGGAATTATAGGATTATATTTTGATTTTACCATTTCCTCTATGTGTAGTATAGTAAAGTCAATAAGGTATTTAGACTTATATTTTTAATATATAGTGCCCATAATTTGAGATTAAAATAATAGAGGATATGCACTTTTATATATAAGGGGAATGGAATCCTTGGAATTACTTGAAATATTAAATAAATATATATTAATGTTCATTTTCATGTGGCTAAAAATTGATATATTTATAATAATGGATGACGATGAGTTAAAATAATCTCACGTAATAATATTTATATATGTTTATTTTATTTTATAAACATTATCTCTTAGTTTTGATCATATGTTATTTATTTTAATAATTACTTGGATAAAAATGTTTTTTAATTTTAATTTGTCCGAAAAGTTATAATAAAAGGAAAATTTACCCATTAGATGAAAATGGTTTTTATAATCAACCATATCCATTTAACATGGTCAATAAATAATATTTTTATAAATATTAGATCATTTAATATAATATTATTTATCATAAGATATCATTAAAGTGACTTATGTGACTCTTCACAGAATTTGACTTCTAGAAAATATAAAGAATGTAATTCAATTAAAATATAATATCTTAAAAAATAATTAAATTTTACCTATGATTGTTTTTATCAAAAATAATAATAATAAATTAGTATTTTTATTATGTTTACTTTATAATATTTATAATATGATTTTTACCATTAATTAAATGATTTACCCATAACTGTGGTAATTAAAATTACTAAGTTTATTATTCTTATTATCCAAAAATAATGGGAAAAAGATTACTAAATTTTAACCACTAGATTCAATTGGAATATCTTTTTCAAAAATTTATAATACAAAAATGGATCAAATTATTTTGAATCTAAACCCGTAGATGGGGTGAGAAAACAGGGTTTTAAAGTAAAGATATTAAATCTTTTTAAAGATATTTATATTAAAATTCAATATTTAAATAATTAAAATGATCTAAATTGTATTAATATATCTATAGTTGATGTTATATAATTTTAAAATAAATTTATAATATAATTTAACAATATAAATAATTTATATGAATTTGTTTTTTGAAAAAATGCATTTTTCCACTATTTAAAAAAATGAATCATATCAAAAAAATTCAGAAAAATGAAACCAATTAAATTTTTAAATTACTATATCTAAATAAGGTTTAATTTTTTAAAAAAATAATTATTAATTTTCCAAGATCTTTTTTTTAAAACAAGTACTCAATTAAAATAAGAAAACCCCACCTTTATAAAAAATATAGATTTTAACGTGTAACTTTGGATTTATCCTTATACTACGGATGTCAATTGTATTTGGTGAATGTAAATTTTTTTATTGAATATATAATATATATATATTTCATAATGTTATTAATACAATTTTTATCTCTAATTTAATGTTTAGTTTATAATAGCATTTCATTGTTCCTTTAAGCTGGGTGTTGCGAGCAACTTAAACTATCGAATATATTAACATTGAAAGGAAACATAAAATAAAATCTTGGTTATTTACATTCTCCCCTATATCAATAAAATTTTTCCTAATAATTTGAAGTTTTAGTTCAAAACTAAAATATGATACTTGGATACTATTTTGTGTAAACCCTCATCAGAAATGGGGTTAATAAAACTTCCACTTAATAAGAATGGAAGGCTAATGAGAATGTTATGAAAAAATTAGGCTTCTGAATAAGAAATAATTTTTGTGAAGTTAAAACCATGACATGAAAGAGAAATAAAAGTATAAATTATTTATGGAGATTGATATATAACATGGTGATTATAATGTTAACCAAACCAAAACAGTAAATTTTTTATTCGTTAAAAGGCTATTTATTTCCCTGAAATAAAAGTAAATGGATAAAAAAATTTATTTCTAAATCCCTTTTCCCTTTATATGAAATATTATTTTACAATTAAGATAATAACATCAAAAAATAATCATTCTTTATTACTATCTCTTAAGAATAATATCATTTTTTTATACATCAATCTATTTTCACATCATCCCGTATACCAGAAAATGAATTATCAGGATGAATTTTTTATTCCAAAAGAAATATATCAATAATAATATTTATAAGTCATTTCATCAGCCTTTAAATTTTTATTGAATCCAAATTTTTTAACACATGTAGTAATTTATCTTCAAATAAAAAATTCTTCAAAATTCAAATAAATCCATTACATAACTAGGTATCCAAAAATACAACTTTCCAAATTCACAATAAAAATATGTCTCTAAACTTCCAAAATGATCCATAACATCATATTATAATGTAGCTCTTATTTTCACATTCCAAATATATTAATATAATCATATCCATTAAATCTTAATGAAAACATTCATACACCCAAAAATAAAATCTCAGGTGTTTGAATATATTCCATAAATCCAAACATGTAGTAAACCTAAAATAAACTATCAAATCATAATACAATACTTTAACATAAATATATTATTATCATCAACAATATATTATGTGTTATCTTCCCGCAATAATTTTTTTTCAAAAAGACTAAACTATAACAGAATCAATTCTCTTGGTTACTGGTATTATTCATCTCATGCTTCAAATTTCATAAAGAATAAGTATTTTAGTACAATCCTTATTTCTCCCATTATTTATTTTACCACTAAAAAATTGAAAATATAATCAAATGAAGTAATAATTATCAAATAATAATAAAATTAATTATTCCTCTTCATATGTCATAAGTTCATAATCTTGGCCATGATCCATTATCCTTTATTTAGATATATTCCTATTCCACTTTTGAGATTCGCTATTGTAGTTCCACATATCATTACAAAAAAAAGAATTTAAATTTGTATGATTATTTCCTTCCCTTTCAACCATGATAATGTTGGACTTTTTCTCCACACTTGATGAAAAATCTTCTCCCACATAATCATATACCATCATGTTTCCATCCACAATTATCACAAGTTATAAAATTATTCTTTCCCATCTTCCATTTATCAATATTTTTTCATGATGTCTTATTCTTCTCGTTCTTCCATTAGATGGAATAATAATAAGAAAATTGTTTCTCCTTATTGTTATAACATGATACTATTTACATATATAATGAGAATTATTAGGATACTAGTTCCCCTCAATATAACATCTTAATCCCATTGAAGAGATGATAATTATTATTCATTGGATTTTGTGAATTTGTTTGAATTCCATTCCTTCTTCTAGGAACCATTTCTAAATGAAAAAAGTAATCTATATTAGATCAAAAAATTATGAGAATAATGTATAATATCAAAACTATTGAAACAATTTACATAAATTGAAAATTACGGAATGACTAATTCTATAAATCAAAATATTGTTTCTTCAGGAATTTTTCAAAATTATAACATAGGTGATTGTACTATAATATATGTTTTCCTAAATCTAGTTGACACAGTTTACACAAAATTTCCTTTCATACTAGCTATAAAGACCCCACCCCAATTTCCTAGATTTGGTGGTTACTTTATTATATTTTCATAATATACAATGAATCACATCATAACGAACAAAATAGTATAATACACTTGGTAAATTAGATACATAAATGAATCTTACATTATATTTTAAAACATAAGAAACCTATGTGTTATTTTAGAACACAGTTATTCTCTTATCTTTACACTGTATATTAGTCGTAATAAACTTCCTAGAATCATGGGGACAAATAATAGAAAAGAAAGGTGTGAGCTCTAATGATCAGTAATGGTTTAAGTACATATTAATATATCATAAAGAAGAATAATCAATTATGTAATGGTAAATATTTTAAATGAATTCCATTTACTCAATAACATTAATAAATGGAAGGAATAGAAGATGATCAAATAATGAAATATAAATAATAACATGAGAATGAAACCTAACCATAGATTTTCTACTAGTGAAATATTCACATGGAATATCATGAACTAATCCCAAAATGATGTAATTTATAATGTTGGATGTCTAAAACATACTTTTAAGGCCCATGATAAGAAGACTATATAAATGGGTAATGCCTCATCCACAACTCGATCTAGTTTGTCTCATAAGACCAACAATTTCTTCAAGTGTATATATAGGTCCCCTCCCATCAATTAATGAGTCCAATAAAATACTCATATTTAATGGGTGAAACATAAACAACACAAACATTCATATAAAAACTAGCATATAGAATGTGAATACATTAACCATAAACTATGAATGGAATCAAAATATCACGTCCATAATCAAACTAATCATTAAATGATCAATAGATTATGGTACGTGATAACATAAGAGATCGAAAACAATTAAACATGATATCAAACCGAGTGTTTTGATTTAGAAAAAAAATACTATAATGACATCATTGAATTAATTTTGATGAAAATACCCTCATTAAATTTTTTATCATTTACTAAAAAAGAATTGTGATTATAAAAGAAAAGTTTTTCATTGAAAATTTCCATGTAGAAATGGAAAATATTCATTAAATTATTAAGTCACCATGATGGTAGAAAATTTCATTCATTCCTTATATGTTAAAAACACATTTTTTTTATTATTTTGTAAGAATAGTCATAATGTACATTATTTTGGAAAGGGAAAACAAGATTACATTTAAATTTATATGTAAATATTTAAAATGGGGTAAAATTATAATTAATAAATTATTGGATAATATAAAAAAAGTAAATCATTTTTGGAAAACATGGACATATAGGATAAATATTCCCCCTTAGAGACAAAAAAAATAATCCCGAATAACATTGAGATTGTGAAATAAACCCTTACCTTTTACTTTATTTTGGTTAAATGTGTTTTAAAAAACACAATAATGGTTTAAATCAGGTTATTAATTTATAATATAACCATATACATATTTATGATATCATATAGTATCCTCTTATATCATATTATCATCGATTTCCTAATAATATTTTGTTATTACCCTAATTTCAGGTTTTCACACTTCATTTTACTTCTAATGATTTTTTCATGTAATTCAGTTTTCATGTATAAAGGATATAGTTTGTTCATATATATATTAATATTGACATCATATATGTCATATTTATTCATTATATACATTTTTATAATCATTTATTAAGTGCGAACAAGGATAATGATTCACATTGTGTCATGGAGGCTGTAAGTCTTACTTACGCATGAGTGACAGTATCATTCAATTAACGGTGAAAGGGTAAGGATGTTGATGGTATATTATATTTTATAGATTCAATACACATGCCTATCATAGGGCATGAACAATAGAAAATATAAATTTATTAATGTATCACAGTTGCTGACCAGGGTCATCTCATTTGAGGAGCCTTTCAGTTTGTTCACATAATTTATCTATATCACCTAAGCTATAACTTTTTTAATTATCTAATTATGAAATTAAAAATGATTTTTTTATTTTTTTTATTTAAAAATATAACAAATCATGCAATGTAAACAAAATGAGTTGAAAAAGAATGAAAATTTTTTGGGGTTCAATCTTATGTTCAATCATTATTCTCTTTTATATGTTGATTTAAGTTTGATAATCCAAACATGAAATCTCATGTTTGAATAAATATTATTTTCTAGAATAGAAATATTTTTAGTTATATGTCATTGGGGATTATCACCCCATAATGGACATTCGTCTCACCAAATAATGCTACTCAAGTCTACCACAAACTTAAAATAAACAATAAATAAAACTCATGAACTCTTTAACCACCCCCCAGGACATGTCTTGTGGATATTCTATCATTTCAGAGAGTATGTGGTGACAATGGTGCATGGATGGGAGGAGATATAGAGAGATAGAATATGAATAAATAATTTATATTTGATTCTTAGATTATTATTATTGTTATTAATTAAAAATTTTATTATTATAATTAAGAATAATGTTTTCCAAAAATAAGAGAGGGAGAAAATAAAATAGTTTTAAAATAAGAATGTTATAATTATAATAATGATAATAATACTATTAATAGTTTTAATTATAATATTTTTAATATTTTTACTAATAAAAATCATAATAATACTTATAATTAAACTATGATAATTGAGAAAAAAATATTTCTCGGATGGATGGAGAAACACAAATGCATGGATTAATATAACTAAAATTGAAATTGAAATTGAAAATAAAATTCAAATAAATAAAAGTAAAAAATTAAAAATAATAAAAGGGAAATATTTTTAGTCAACCTCCCTTAGTGGATATCTCCACTATGGTTCCTTGAATGATATGGAGTGGAATGTAATGATTTGAGAGGTAGAAGCTCCTCTCATATTATAGGTAGAATCTGCCCCCCAAAAGTCTTCACATTTTTGAACCAATAAATTGACTATTCACACATGATCCCATTCATGAATGTTATTTCCCATTTTCATGCGTGTCACCTATCAATATTTTAACTCATTTTTTCACCAAATGTAGGAGTTATGAATTTTTAATTGACTATTACTTTTTCTGGATAAAGGTTCCAGGTAGCTTCCTTTAAATGTATAACATCCAATGACAATTGTAATGAAATAAAAACTCTATAAAATTAATTTTAGAAATTATCAAATGTGTCCCTGTTCTATTCCATTTAAAACCACCGTCATTGGATTTGTGTAACCTGATTTATACATCGGTTATAGAGGTGGGGTCCATTCTATCTACCTGGAATATTATCCAACATCAATGATTTTTTGGGCCTCTAGATTCATGAATCAGCCCATGGTATAGAATATAATGTAGAAGAAAACAAATAAAGGATATAAACAAAAATAAAATCACTCAATTTGGAATTAAATTTTTATCGAAATTACTAAAATATTCTTGATGTAAAAATCTTTCAAACATCTAGAATTAAATACTTTCCAACGTTTTGACCATTTTCATTCTATAATTCAATGTAGCCATTATTTTAATAAAATAATTAAGTACAAGGGTTTTATCATTGTAAAATATTAAAAATTATTCATTATTTTATTAAAAATATGAACAAAATGTTTATCTTTCAAATACCACCACACTTAAACCAAGTTTGTCCTCATACATAAAATATTAAATTAGAAATCAAAGGACACCAATGTTTCAAATATTTTTAACTACAATGCAATATAATCAATAAATTATCATTTTAAAATAAAATTCTCTAATTCCACATTAAATATCAATTGAATTTATCATTTTCAAAGAAACAATCAATTCATTTATTTTACATTTCCCCAATGAGAAAAGATGAAACTTCTCCATTCATTTATTCAAGATCCTCTATTCGTTTTTATTGTACATGACCATGCCATTATTTACCTCATATGATCCATTTTTTCCCATCTATCATGATACAATTCAATTAGAGTTATTCTTATATCATTAGAATATAATCCTTATCCATAGGATTCTATATGAATTACTTTCTCCACATTGTGAAGACAAAAAGAACATAAAATCATGAGGCCTTGCAATAAAGGTTCAAATGTCTCTAAGTATTATGTTTTGTAGGATTTGATTTCTTAAATATTAAGGCTTAAGAGGTAGTCTAATCTCTAGAATAAAATCCATGATATAGAAAATAAAAGTGTAATTCAATTATCCCCTTCAAAGTAGCAATACCAACTTCCCTAAAACTCAAAGTGAAGGTCAGGATCAATGTAAATAATTATGAATTATTTGTACACCCTCTTGAATATATATATATATATATATATATATATATATTACTTTTGTACATTTTTTAATTTTTTAATGTAATTATTAGATCAAACCTCAAATCCATCACCTAACCACATACGATTAGAAGATTCTTGGTCTAGAAGATGGTGATTTTTGGTTTTCCTAAATCATATCCCATTTTTGACATTTTTTATTATTTTTTTCATTTACTAATTTTTTTATTCAAGATGGGAAAATAATAAAGTTTCCAATGAAATAATCAAATTAACATTATCATTACTCAAAATATAGCCCTCGCACTTATTCCATACAATGTATATCATCCATTCCACCATGATTCTTTATACCCACACAATTTATCTTTAAAATATCATGAAAATACTACGAGTAGGGTAGGAATGGATAAAATGTCTTGAAACATGGATGATCCCTATAAAGTTAAATCATGGTCTCTTTGGGATAAAGAATGACTGATGAAATGGTGTTCTTTAAGGATAAGTGTAATTACCCAACCCCGGAAGCCCAGATCCAGTGCATTATTTTAATACATTGGCATGATTACAAAGAATCATGCCCCGAAGGACCGATCAGTTTAGCAGTCTTGGAAAATAAATTACATACTTGAATGTTACATTACACATTCAAACATAAAACACATCATAAATAATCATTTGACAACTCCATTATTCCCCTAAATTAGGCCTTCATATCAATCATAATACACTCCTTGGAATCTTGGGAAAACAAAACATAAGAAAGGGGTGAGCTCAGATTCTTAGTAAGGATAAATAATTTAGCGAAGCTATAAACTTTTATGGAAAGATGTTTAATAAAAAAAAGCCTTTTAAATATAAAAATGTACATAATATTGAAAAAATAAATCATACATTACCATATAAACATGCACATGGATATTCTACTATTCGAATAATCACATGTAATAACAAATTTAATAATGAGGGGATGCATAATTCCAGACATCATAACAACATAGTCAAGGAATCATGTCAATACTACAGATAAAAAATTTGTCAAGTCCTTCTTCCAAGACACTATGTTGTCTCATGAGACCTACGTATGCATCGAGGTGCTATAACAGGCCCCTCCCGTCACTTACTAAGTCCAATGCATTCTTCAAATGAAAAGGGTGAAGCATAACATAACCATTCGTATTTAAACTAGCATAAAAAATGTCAATACATTAACCATAAACCATGAATGGCCTAAAAACATCACATCCATAGTCAAACCTATCATAATTCATTAAATACAATATATAAAATTTTATTATAATAAATAAACTTCAATCACAAATAATATCTGGTAAAGGATGTTGACCTAGATGAAAATGATTAGTAAAACTATTTGGGAGGAATATCTATTTTTTATGAAATCATTTAAAAGTAACACATTTTAGAAAGGAATACATTTAAAGTACATTTTTGAATAAATCTTTCCCATAACACTTTGAATCTTTTGAATGGAATTATCATTTTAAAACATTCATGTCCATATAAATAAATTCTTAAAAACATTTTTAAAACATGTACATTAATGATAACGATTTAGAAGAATAAATATTTAAACCATTTAAAATGATGTTTTAGTTAAATATTATTTAAAAAATAATCCTTTTGGAAACTCTATTATGAAACATGGACATATATAATAAATATGTCCCAGTAAAAACTTACACATAAACAATCTCGTATAATAATGAGATTGATGAATTAACCCTTACCTTGTACATTCCTTTAGTCGATGGTGCATTTAACCTCTTGTATAATAACAAAGATTTGTTATTAAATTATAACATAATGATGGGAGATGGAAAAAATGGGAGAGGTGGGTAAAACCTAAAACCTAGGGATGCAAGGGAATCTCTGGTGGTTGTTTTGAGTGAAATTGAAAATGCGGATATTCGCTCGGGCTTCTTTTCAGAATGCACCAGCCATAAGGAGATGTTATCGGTTGTGAAGAAGGTGATAGATTCTGCACCTCCTGTGGCAGTTAACATGGGGCGAAAGTTTGTGGACGTCGTGAGGGAATATTCTGGGCCAACATTCTCCTTTGATGAACCTCCAATTGGTCAGGTGATTAATAAGGGGAGGGTTTCTCATGTGTCGGCCAATCAGGAGGTGGTAGAAGAGAGGGATAACCTATGTCAGTACTCAATAATTTCCCGTGTCCAGATTCCCAAGGGTGAGCGCCTCTGGAAATTCAAAAATTTGACTAAAAGGATTACGGAGGTGTGGGGGTTTGAGGATTGGTGCATGACTACACTAAGAAGGGGGTATTATCATGTGGTATTCCCTTCGGATGAGTGCAAAAGAAGGGTGTGGAGAAAGGGTACCATCCCACTGAAGCATTGTTTTTTGAATATTCAGGAGTGGGATCGAAACATTGATCCCATGACTGTCTGGAACACATACACTAAAATATGGGTTCAGATCTATAGGATGAATTGGTTCTATTGGCACCCAAGGATCTTATGGGACATTACATATGCTATTGGTAATCCAATTTGACTGGATTGGCAGAAAATCAATCCGAGGTTTGGGAATTTTTCCTCAGTACTAGTGGAAGTGGATATGTCGGCCACTCTTGTGGAGGAGGCTATTCTCACAACGCAGGATGATAGCATGTAGCTGGACATTGTCTATGAACGGAGGACTAAATTCTGTTTGGGTTGCTCTCTTTTTGGTCATCTAATGGTTGAATGAAAGAGGAATAAGGAATGCAGTGTGTGTATATTTAAGGGGCATGATGATGCCACATGTAGGAGGAGGAAAGGCGAGGAGAAGTCTTCACATGACTCCTAGGATGAGGAAGCTGCCAATCCGAGGGTGATGGTGGGGTCAACATCAGCTATGCACTCAGACCAGATTTTGAAGGAAGGGACTACTTCTGGACAACCTATTGAGCCTCATGAAGGGCAGGAACCGGGCTCAATCCAGGATACAGGTGTGGTGGAAGGGCCTGTGATAGTAGCTGGGGTGCCCAGTGATGTTGTCCCTGGTGAGAATGTTGCACAGGATACTCCTGTGGTGGAAGACACAACTCAGTCAGGAAAAGGTGTCGTGATTTCTGATGTTGATGGGCCTACGTTGGAAGATGGGGTGCCCAGTGTTGTGGCTGTTGTACAGGATGTTTCTGTGGAAAATGGCACACCTCACTTGGTTGAGGCTGTCACATTTCTGTCATCTCCTTTTGGAGATGGTGGTGGGCATGCTGAGGCCTTTCCTGCCTCTGATCCGGGGGGAATTTCATTCAGACTTTTCCATCCAAAGCTACCAGGAGGAAACCACAAATGTGCAGTGACCCTTCTCACCTGAAAGATCATAATAAGTTCACACCCTTAAATGGTATATTCTGGTGTAATGATGTTGATGAACCTCAACCCTTTGATCCAGTTGTTTCCACACCTGGTAGTGCAGCAATCTCTCTTATGGCTAGACCACCTGTGAAAGTTGTGGCTCCTATCACAGGGGCTACCACTGCTCAAGCACCTCAACAAGCTGGGGTCACTAGGCAAGTTGTAGCCGGATCACATGTACAAGCCGAACATACCAGCACAGGGGCTGCAAACTCTGTCCAGGCACCTCAGATCAACAAACCTGGTGCTGCTTCTAACCAGCAGGGTCCAGGGAAGAAGGGAAAGGGGAGAAAAGGGAAAGGAAGAATGCCTTTGGTGATATAGGGTGGCCCCCAAACAAGGGGAAAGTCCCATCGTCAATGAAGGTTTTTTTCTGGAATTTTCAAGGTGTGGGGAACCCCCAAACGGCCAGAGCCCTTAGACATTACATTATGATCCATAAGACTATGTTGGTTGGAATTGCTGAAACAAAGTTTCTCTTTGACAATTGGAAAGGTTTTAAATGGGATTCCATGGGGTACAAGTTTGTGGAACATGAAATGCATGAATTGGGATGGATCATTTGTGGGTATTTCGGCATGAGTCCATCTATATTAACTCCTACTTGGAAAAGTCTCAGAGTATTCTACTATCTTGCAGTGTTGATGATTATGTTTTTTCAGTCTCATTTGTGCATGCCTCCAATTCTTATATCAGGAGAAGGGAACTATGGGAGGAGATGAAAATGAACTCTGGGCGAATTGATCATCCATGGGTTTCTGTGGGATATTTTAACACGGTGTTGTGGCTTGAGGAAAAACTGGTGGGAATTTCAATAGGATTGTTGCTTTTGATTTTCCATCTACATTGATCAGTGTAATTTTATTGAGGTCCCGATTCCTGGAGCTGAGTTTACATGGATTATATACACCTGGAGTGGGAGGAAAGCTAGCAAACTTGATAGATGTTTTGTTCAGATGAGTGATCAGGATGCTTCTAATGGGATTTCTGGCTTTACACTCTCTAAACATCATTCAGATCATAATCCGATTGTGGTGGACATTATCACAAAGTTTGCAAGGTCATGTCCTCTACCTTTTCGATTAAATAATGGGTGGATCATGGAGTATAGGTGCATCTAAAGGGTGGTTGAAGCTTGTAGGACTCAACCAATTGGAATTCCTCTTCATAGGTTTGCTGAGAAATTGAAATATCTCAAGGCTGGTTTTAAGGAATGGATCAAAAAATCATTTTCTAAAATTGATTCTGATATCAAGGCTACTGAGGAGGAGCTCTCATGTGCTCAGAACTGCAACCGGCATCAGGATAGCCCTTCCCAAGAGGAAATTCTGGCCCACAAAAAATTGGATGATATTTCGAAAATCAAGGAGAGGTTGATTAGATTTCAATTGAATGTTAGATGGTTAAGAGATGGAGATAGGAACTCTATGTTTTTCAGTAGACTGCATCGGTAGAAATGAGAATGAACAAGGGATTAAGCAATCAACATTAATGGTCATTTGTTTACTTCTGAATATGAGATTGATGTGGCAGTTGTGGAGAACTTCAAGGGCTTGTATACTGATGATGGACAAGTTAATACACATAGAATGGTGGGGAAAATCAACTCATGCATTGGGGATTATGACAACCAGTTTCTTGTCACCCTCATCTCAAGGAGGAAATTCGAACAGCTCTATTATCATTAAATTTTGAGAGTGCTCCTGGTCCTGATGGGTTCACTAATAAATTTTTGTGTCTTATTGGGATCTCATGTTGGATGATCTTACCCTGGCCATCAAGGATTTTTTTACTCATTATTACTTTCCATATGGGATGAACTTCTGCTTTATTGCCCTATTAACTAAGAGACGTAGTGCTCTTAACATGAAGGACTTTAGGCCAGTGGCTTTGGGAAATACCATCCCTAAGCTGATTAGTATGATCCTTATGAACATGTTGGGTTGGGTGGTTGGTGAGATGATTACTGCAAATCAATTTGGTTTTGTTCCTGGAAGAAATATTCAGGAGTTCCTTTTCACTGGCGTGGAAAATGTCAATCTCATGAGGAAGAAGGCAAAAGAAGGAAATTTTTTATTGAAAATTGATATCTCAAAGGCCATTGACACACATAAATGGAGCATTCTTTTGGAGGTCCTTAAAATATATGGTTTCTCCAATGAGTTTATAAAATTGATCAGCACCATCCTTTGTTTATCAAGGTTGTCCATTCTGATTAATGGTACACCCAGGGGTTTTTTCCCATGTACCAGAGGTGTGCGACAAAGAGATCCACTTTCTGGTCTTTTGTTTTCTATTACTGAGGACTATCTTAGTAGATGTATTAATGAACTTACACACATGGGTATGTATAAAAGAATTCAGGCCGGTAAGAATGACTTTTCTCCATCTCATTTGTTTTATGCTGATGACATTCTGATGTTTGGGAAAGCCTCTAGGAAAATTATTTCCTCTATTAAGGCCCTTTTCCAACATTATGAGGAAGTGGTTGGTCAAACAATAATCCGGGATAAATCCTTCATTGTTTTTGGAAATGGTGTCACGACTGGGAAGCAGAACAGGGTAATTAGGGTCCTTGGGGTTAAAAAGGGGTGTTTGCCCTTTCAATATCTTGGTGTTCCCTTATTTTGGGGAAAGATAAAGAGGCAATATTTGAAGGGGATTTTTTCTGGTATTCTCAATCAACTTACTATCTGGAAAGGGAAGGTGATTTCCATGGCTGGGAGGGTATGCCTTGTAAATTCAGTGATAACATCTAAATTTGTTTACTCCTTCTCTCTTTATCAGTCGCCCAGGGGAATTATCAAGGAACTATAAAGTCTGATCCATAACATTATCTGGACAAGGTCAATTCATGAGCACAAGATCATCACTGTTGCTTGGAAGGAGTGTGTCAAGCCTGTTGAATTTGGGGGTCTTGGGGTCAAGGATCTCAGGCATTTTAATGATGGGATCATTGGGAAGTTCACTTGGGGTCTAATTTCTAAAGATACTTCTGGTGATTTTTTAGTTAATCGACTCAAAGGCAGGTTAATTAATGGCTATAAGTACTACCTTTCTTCATCTGTATGGGATGCTCTCAAAAGTTCCTTCATGCAGATCATGAATGTCACAAAGTGGTTGGTTTTTTGTGACTCTAACCTCAATTGTTGGAACACAAATGGGCTTGATTAACCACTTCAGGACAGTATGGACATTCCCTCTGGTGCTGGACATTTCTCCATTGCAGAATTTGTATCATATAAGAATCTTTTTGATAGCATGATACCCCCTCAGGAGGAGCTAGATTTTCATTCCTGTGTTTTTATGGATTGTGACACACTGGTATGGAAGCATAATAGGAATGGTCAATTTAATAGTAGGGATCACTATTAGTTGGCATGTGGGGGCTCTTGTAGTTCACCTGAATGGCTCAATAAATACAGGTCCTATTTCATTCGGCCCTGTCGTTTCTTGCTTGTATGGCGAATTTAGAAGAACTGTGCTCCAACTCATGACCAGCTTAAGAGGTCTGGTTTTATGTTTGCATCAACATGCTACTTATGTATGCGAGCTGAAGAAGATTTCCAACACCTATTTTTTGAATGTATATATGCCAGGAAGATGTAGGACTATGTTGGAACTCTGTTTGGGCTGCAATTGCACCAGCTCCCAATGTTGGATCTGCTTACAAGGATGTCTGGTTTGTACTGCAGCGAACAGGTGCATGATTTTCTCCTGGTGGCTGTTGCGGCTGTGATTGCAGAAATCTGGGCTACTCAAAATACTGTAGCCATTGAGGAAAGGCAGGTGCCCATCTGGGCTAGAATGACGGCAATTCATCAGGAGGTTTATACTGCCTCAAAGGTCCAATCTAGTGAAATTCATAACAGTGTTTCAGACTTGCTGGTTATGCGGTTACTTGGTGTTTTTGGGCAGCCTTAGAAGCCGAAAATGACCTGGTACAATCACTGAATTCCTCCGATCAGTACATGGCTCAAAGTTAATGTGGATGGAGCTACTTCCGGTGCACCCGGCCCACCAGGGTGCAGTGGTGTTTCTCATACGTAACGTGTCTTTGTGAAAGGGTGTTTCTATCAATTCACCGGAATTGGTGTTTCTTTTGAAGCTAAGCTATGGGCGATTATTCATGCAATCAGGTATACTATTTTATATAATTGGAACATGATATGTATTGAAACAGATTCTCAACTTTCGTTTCAAGACTTACAAACAAGAATGTGGAATGGGCCTTGGCGGATACTTCCAAAGTGGGTTTAGTGTCTCAATCAGGTTAGTCACATCAACTTGATTGTCTCACATGCTTTGGGAGAGGTCAATCAGGTGGTAGATGCTTTTTCCAAGAAGGAAATCATGGCGATGAATATGGTATGGTCGTTTATGGTCCCTGATTACTGCTCTTCACTGGTGGAGGTAGATATGCATGGTGTTTGGTACTCTCGGTCTTGTAATACTCCCTTTGTTTCCTGGCACTCTTTTTCTTTTGCTGAATAATTTTTTTCTTGGGACCAATTTTGACCGGATACTGGACTTTACTGGTATAACATAATCAATTTAATATTTTTGATATCATATATTATTTATTTATTACTTTATACTACCCATTTAATAATAATTTCCATGTTAAAGTAACATTTCAGGTAATAATTGCTTTCTTTATCATATGTGTTTTAACTTGTTATTCTTGATCATATCACTTAGATAACGATATACTTATTTCCAGAATTTAAACATGAATTATATATCATATATATTTAGAATATAAATATGTATAATAGATAGATATAATTAATGGAAACACAATTCATGGAGACAGAAGTTCGTACGTACGCATGAGCGTTGTTTCCGTTTTCTTATTGAATAGTGTGGTAGTAATTAATTGAAATATATTTATCTGAATAAATATATATTATTCCAGTATAAATAATATTTTATATACCAAATAATTAATCAATATATATATATATATATATATAAATTCTTGATGTGTGATCGTTGAAGATGAATCTCATCGAGTCGTGGAAACGGTAAGCCGTACAGACGAACAGGAAACAATATCATTCAATTGATGGTGAAATGGAGTTTAATTGGATGTTATATTATATATACATAATACTTAAAATGTTATATTTATTATTCACATCAATTATACTCATTATTATACCCATCCAAATAATTAAGTGTTGAATAAAAAACTACACCACGACACAGAGACGGTAAGCCGTACGTATACACGTATGGTGACTTTGTAATTCATAAGATGGATAGAATAATGAATATGGTTGTGACATATTTATAATAACATATATGTATTTATAAGGTACTGTAGTTATTATTTTTGTATGGAAATAAAAAATAAAGAGGAAGTAGAATCAGAAAAAAATCATTAAAAGAGGTGATAAAATAATCACCTCTTCTTCAGGTGCTTCCTTTTTTTAAAAACATTCCTCCTTAGGATGGAATTATGATAAAATTAAGGAATTTAGGTTGAAGTGAGATTATTTGAGAGGATATTGGATCTGGGTTTGGCCAAGAGAAATGTCTTTGAAGGTGTGAATTCGAGAGATGGGGATGCACCCATTTATAAGAAATGTGAGGTGCACTTTATGAAGATCTTCAAATATTATTCTATTATAAAATAATTTTCGGTTTCTAATGACTCCAAATAGATTCATTTCAAGGATAAAGTGTGTATGGGTCTAAATAATCTAAACCAATAGGTTTTAGACAAATTTAGGTCACCATATAAACCTTAGCTTTTAGATTTAACCCTTAGTTAAATAGTTTAACTCTTACCATGTCTTCTTGTATTCTTACACTATATGGTTATTAAAAATACTATAATATTCAAAAGGAATCTAAAGTGGTTCATTAATGACATATATAACATTATTTAAGTATTTTTTGCATAATCTTATATGTTTATAAATATTATATCATTTAATAAAATAGTATTTTTTTAAAAACACACTCATGTCAATTTTGACACTATTTAGTATTTGGTTTTTTTGAAAGTAATTGCAATTATATCAATTCAAAAAAAAATACATTTAATAAACATTAACATGTCATATTCACCTATAAAATTATTGAATGAAATCAAAATATCCAAATCATATGTATTTTAATATTTATAATATTCTTTATTTGATCCCTTAATTAATAAGGAAAATATTTTACCATTATTGTGTCATAAATAAATATATTTATTTTATATATAAACATCATAAATAAAATACCATGATATAAGAAATAGTTTCATATTTATAATTACAATTTATAGTAGAAAATATATCCTATATAACCCCATATAAAAATTGTTTTACTAAAAGGTAAATGTTTATGTTAGATTTTCCTTAACTTTAAAGTAATTTTTTATAAAGTTTCGTTTTCACTTACATGTGGCTCCATGGGGTCCTAAAATTAACCCAATGATGCCCATGGTCAAACGTGCATCGTCCAATAGGGTTATAAAATGTGTTAGGGTAATTGAAGTTTATTATAATATTATTGTTTTACCCTTATTTACCAGATTTACCCTTTAACCATGGTAAATAAAATACTTACTAAAGTTACTATTCATAATGTCTAAAAATAAAAGTTACATATTTACACAATTTAGACCTCCTGATTCCAAATATGGAATCTATTTTTGAAAATTCCAAACACATTAGTAGCATAAATTAATTTAAAATTAATTCTTGTGGTCAAAACCAAAAAGTGAGTTTTTATAAAGTAACAACTATCAAAAGATTGACATGTTTTTTTATATAATTTTAATGTGAAATTACATTCAATGAACTAAATTAAATTAAATTATAAAAATTTAATCTAATGATACTTTAAAACCACTCAAATGTATAATTTAACACTACAAATTATTTTGATTAAAAATTTTGTTTTTAATTAAAATTTAGTATTTTCACTATTCATCAAAATATGAAAGATATAAGAAAATTAGAAAAAATTCACCCTATGCTAATTTTGATAATAAAAAATAAAAAATTAAGTCTATTTTAAAAAATAATAATTTTTTACGACTGTCTAAAATTAATATTATTATTGTTCAAAAAAGGACATAAAAAGTAGTTCTTTTAAGAAAATAATTCTTCTAAATAACTATCTTAACAAAAAATATAAATTTCATTATAAATATATTTTATTTATGTGAAAACATTATAAATAACATTTAAAATTTAATTTTTATTATTAATATTACTATATTTAATTGATTAATAAATATATCATTTAAATAATTATAATATTAACGTGTTGTTTCAAAGAAATTCAATCTTGCGTATAACGCAAGACAAGTTGGTGTTGCGTGCAATATAAGAAATTAAATTAATTTAAATAGATAAAATACAATAAAATATTGGGGTTTTACATTCTACCCTCCTTCAATAAATTTTATCCTCACATTTTGGAATTGTTCATTGAAAATAACAAGTTAAAAATAGAAAAAACCTTTGTGGAAAACCCACATTAGAAATAGGGTTAATAAAATTTAGCCTTAATAAGAGGGAAATAGAAATGAAAAAGTCACCACCAAATTTTGATTTTTAATTGTACGACATAGGTGGAAATTAGAGACACATAATTAGAGGAAAAACATAAATATTTTAAGGGAGTGATTGAGGTCATCAATCACAAACAATTGAACAAAAAATGGAGAATTCAGGGCCTCAACGCCATAAATCTATGATGATGATTTAAAATATCATCGGTTCAAAAAAAATAAGGTATTATGATAAAAAAAAATTTTAAGATCCTTTACCTATTTTTTAAGGGAAAAAATATTTGACAAGTGGAGTTCCATCCTTTAACTAATTTCTACCACAAACTCATCTTTCACCCCAAAAGATAATAGAACTCAAAAATATTTTATTTATCCTAATCATATAGGGTTCTAAAAAAATAAATTTATAATTTATCTGTAAAAAATTTTAATAAAAAATATAATATACAATCCAAGACATCATATATGCCAGAGGTATGTGATGCACCATTGTCACCCTTTGGTTATGAGTTCAAGTCTCACAGCCTTAATGGATGAGATGGGTTTTCACCTAACCTCTGGGTTATCCATTTTATAACAATCCAAAAATAACCATAAGAAATGATTTAACCCTAAAAAATAGTATCCAACTTTAAATGTAATTCATTCCAACCTTTATACTTATCCAAAATGCTTCTGTATGAACTCACAGACAAAAATATATAAGGAAGGTAAACATATTGAAGATCTCCTTTTTTCCATGTAATAACATGTGAATGCCATCCTATTTTATTCTCTTAATCCATGGAGAAACCCTTAATTACTATAAAACCATATTGATTACATTCATTCTCCCTTATTCTTTATAGAATACTGGATATACTCATTATGTCCAAAAATGTTCTAAACTTCAACAATGATGGAATAAACAGACAATTAATTAGTTTCAAGGTAGTCAAGAATATCCAATATAATTTTTACAAATCAATAATATCTTATTCTAAAATCATAATCTCACTTTTAGAAACATAATATGGGTTATATTTCTCCCAACCATATATTTTCCAAAATGTTTATCTGGAAACTATGTCACATTACATGGTACCATAAAATCTCAAATCCTTAATAAAAGCGTACTGGATTACTATCCTTATATACATTATAATTATTATAACCTTTACAACATTAACACAATACTCAAAACACACTATTCTTAAATAATAACATAATAAAACTAATAATTAATCGTCATCTACAATAGTATCATAACTTTTTTATTATATATCAATATCATTTGGGGTATACTCTGATGATTGGGACATTGATTCATGTAGTGTCCCAACTCCTTGCAGATGAAACATTTTACATTAAAATCCTTTTTCTTACACTAGCAATCACGAACTTGGTGTCTTTTTTCACCACACTTATAAAAAACTGCCATTCCTTTCAAGCACTTGTGAGGGTGATTCTTTCCATAGTTATCACATATATGAAAAATCCTACTTTCCCTTCTTCCCTTTATCCATATTTCTCTCTACCATCCTCTTATTCTATTTATTCCCTTTAAATCCATAAGACTCATGGAATTAATTACTTATCTTATTAACACATGATACTATTAATTCAAAGGATGAAAATATGTGGGAGACTATTTCCCTTCTAAATTTTGGGTTAAGAAGATTAAATATATCATCATTCTTACTCTATTTTTCATGCGTATTTCTAGAGTTCTCATTCTTTTTACTGGGCACCATTTCTAAATGATGACATACACTAGGATAGATAATATCATAAGATAATGTGTTGTTTCACAGAAACTCAATCTAATTATAAATATTTTTTCCTTATGTGAAAACATTATAAATAAAATTTAAAATTTATTTTTTACTATTCATATTACAATATTTAATTGATAAAAAAAATATCATTTAAATAATTCAAATACAAATGTGTTGTTTCGCAGAAACTCAATCTCGCGTATAATGTAATCCATGTTGGTGAGGCATGAAATATAACATATTTAATTAAATTGAAGATAAAATTCTATGAAATCATGGGAAGTTACAACAAAGTATTTTTATTAGATTCCTCAATCAATTTAAATGTGTTTATTCATAGTTATTTCTTGGAAATGTTTCAATAAAAGTTCCAGAAAGTGGAATTTCCCAAGATCATTCAAGATATATCATCAAGATAAAAAAGAATTACGTAGTCTATAAATCCCATCATGAATGTGATATAGTAATTGAGGAAAATAAATTAAGTCATTATTAATAATAATGAACCAATTCACATGAATTTCAAAAATTCAATACATGAAAAAAAATTGTAGGGAAATTTCATTTACATAAACCAAATAATTCTTTTAAATATTGAGTTATCATTTTAGTTTCCAAGATTAATTTTAAAAAGTTAATTCTACATTTTACCAAGGAATGGTCCAGGGCTATGGCAAGCCCAATCCTAGAAATATATTAATGAAAAAGTAAAAGAGAGTACAAGATCAGGCGTTACAAGGAAACATTCACATCCAAGATTGGACAACCCCACACATGTCATCATAAACAAGAGTAGTACAATAATCAGGGGTTCTAAATGTCCACATCAAGGTTGATTAAAGAACTTCCCTCTTTGATAAGACATCTTCCACTTGGTTTTCCTACCTATATGAATATGTGATATGCAGGTTAGGTTATTCAATGACCCTCATACATTCAACCCATCAAGGAAAGAGGTTCCATGGAACATTTCTCATTTTCAAATTCTCAGAGACGACAACATTTTTAGAAAATCATGTCATCATAGGTTTACTAAGAATCTCATGTATTCTATACAAGTCAAACAAATCATAATCCAAGTTTGGGAAACTAATTTTTTTCTATAAATATCAAAACATGGTTTTTGGTAGAAATATAAGGAGTCTATAAGTTTAAACAATAATAATGATCTCCCTTTTAAAATAATTATTAGTTATCTCCCTTCACTAATTAGGGATTCCTATTAAAATTATGAACATACAAAATATAATTACACAATTAAGCACAAAAATGATATCTTTTAAGCTCAAAAATATATATGGAGGGGGATTCATGCTATACTACTTCCTACAAAATGAAATTGAAATCTAAATTCCTATAAATCAAGTAAGGTATAAGTCATGGTACAATCCCACAAATGGGACCTAAATGTTTACTGCATCCAGAGGGAAATACCATATATTATTTAAATCTAATGGAGGATGAATCTTCTTTTATTTGAACCATCACATGTGGATTTTCCCATCTTTTGCTTCTCCCTTCTGGGTGAGTAATAATCCATGGGTAGTGTACAAAAGCTCCTCTCCCTTTACATTGTGGTATAGAATTCTTGGAGGGGATAGGATGAAGTATGAATCATCCAATTTCGTGGTTTCTACTTTTAAAACCTATTTTTCTCGGTCTAGTGATTTCTATAGGTATTCTACATCAAAAGAATAGTCAAAGGTAACGTCATAGAGTAATTCTATTTGAATAAAATTAAAACCTGATTTATGAAGATCAAATTACTCCCTATAATAGTATGAAAAGTTTGGCATGGATTCCTTAGGAAATTCCAATTTAATCTCTTCATGAACATTCTGTATCAAATATTAAGCATGTCGAGTTTGCTCCATATGTTCCCCATAGATGAAAATCCATGTTCTTACTCATCCTCTAAGGCATAAAAATGATTTTATGATTATGTATAATAAAAACAATAAAGAGTTTGGTACAATTCAGATTCAATATGACCAGAAGAGATGTGGTAAAAGAAAGGTTCAAATCACTGATTTTGTTCAGATTTAATCTCTACTTTAGGTGTAAGTGCCTATTGGGGTACACTCATAGAAGATGGAGGTAGGTAGTCAGGATCCTCCATTTTAACTTCAAATTCCACAACTTGGGTGGTGTCATCCTTTTGTGGTGTTGGATCTTCTTCATTTCATGGAATGAGGAGATCAGGTAGTTCCTCACATTTAATCAAGAATTTATCAAATCATTGTTTATCTACCACTTGTATCTCAGTAGTTAAGTCTTCCTCCCTTTCCTCATTAGGTTCTTCAATTTCAATAATAAGTCATGAAATTTCATCCACCACTTTCTCAGGTTCTCTATCCAGATCAGATTTGGGTTTCTCCATCATTGCACGAACAAAATCAAATATTCTATTGACCATTCTCATTAGTTTTTCAGTGCTTTCTCTAAGTTATCTCACATGATATCTTCTAAATTATTCATCTTATTCATTTTTTTCTGTACTTGTGAGTAATTAATCCATGCAAAATAATCTGAATTTGACTACATCATATAATTATTTTTTTAGTTTTTAGGGGAATTAAATCTACCTAAGATGTGAAAATAGAAAAAGTAAATGGACTATTGATTGGATCCTCGAAAATGACACCAGTTTTGACGCACACCTATCATAGGGAAAAGAAAAATGAATTTATATTCTTCCTAATATAGCACAGTGGCTGACCAGGGTCATCCCTCTTGCGGATCCTAATAGTTTGTTCACATAATTTATCAATATCACCTAAGATATCACTTTTTTGTTTTTTAATTGTCTAATGAAAAGAATAAAAATATTTATTTTTGGGTTTTTGATTATTTAAAAATATAAAAAATCATGCCATGCAAACTGAATGAGTTGATAAAAAAAACTTGGTTTTGGGGTTTAGTCTTAGGTTCAATCATTATTCTCATTTATATTTTTATATCTATTTTATAATCTAAATATGAAATCTCACATTTGAATCACTATTCATTTCCATAATAGAAATAGTATATGGTACATGTCATTGGGGGTTGTCATCACATCAAGGAAATTCACCTCACACAAGCATGCTACTAAAAACTACCACACACAGAAAATAAATATTAAAGTAAACTCATGCAGTCCTTGACCTCCTCCCGGGACAGGCCTCAGTGTTAGTCTATCAATTCTGAGAGTAAGTTATCATAATGGTGGATGGATAGTAGGATAGAGAGAGAATAAGAAGAAGAATAAATAATTAATAATAATTTTTAAATAACATTAATTTTATTATTAATTAATGTTATTAATATTATAATTTAAAAATAGTTTTTGAAAAAGGCGAGAGGGTGGAAATAAAATAGTTTTAAACTAAGAATGTGATAATTATAATAATGATATTAATAATAAAAATAAAAATAATATTATTAATATTCATATTAATACTATTAATAATTATAATAATAGTTATAATTAAAAAAGATAATTGTGAAAGTCGAATTGTTAAATAGATGGAGAGACACAAATTCCTGCATTAATAAAACTAAAATTTAAATTATAATTGAAAATAAAACTAAAACAGTGAAAAGTAAAAAATGAAAAAGAAGAAAAGGGGATGATGTTCAACTATCCTCCCTCGATGGAGATCTCTTCCTTAGTGTCTCAAATGAGGTGTAGTGGAAAGAAATGATTTTAGCGGTAAGAGCTCCTACACTTTTATAAGTTGAATCATTCCTCTAAAAGTTGTCACATTTTTAACCCATTAAATTGGCAGTTCATAGATATGCCACTTCATAAATATTTTTCCCCATTTACTTGAGTGACTATTATCAAAATTTTAGCTAATTTGGTTACCTGATGGTGGAGGTATGAATTTTTAATTGACTATCACATTTTCTGGATGAAGGTTCTAGGAAGCTTCCTTCTAATGAATAAGATTCAATGGAAACCATAATGACATCAAAAACCCAACAAATTAATTGGAGAAATGAACCTATGACTCACATATTTAATCACCTCCATTAGAGGTGTGTAGTCTAATTTATACATTTTTTCTAGGGTGGGGTTTACATTATATGCCTGAAATATTCTCCAAATTCAATGATATTTTTAGGCCTCTAGATGCTTGAATCATCCCTTGGTCCAGAGGATAAATTTGAATGAGATAAATCAAGGATTATAAAAAAATAATCACTCAACTTGGAACTAATTTCTAAAGAAATAGACAAAATATCCTTGATGTAAAAATATGTCCAAAATCCTGAATTAAGCACTTCTCTCAATTTTGACCATTTTCATTCTATAATTCAAATTACCCATTATTTTAATAAAAAAATTAAATACATGGTTTAATATTTTAAAAACTATTAAAAAATATTTATTATTTGATTAAAAATACGCAAAAAAAATTCTCTGTTAGTCCATTATATCTACCATTATAACTATCCTTATAAAGAAGTAATGAAAAACAAGTTATACTATGATGTGGAGATGGTACATCGTGTGTACAAACATGTAGTGACTTCATTTTTCATATGGTCGATAAATTATGGAATATGGTTTTATCATAATCAAGATAACATATTAGAATATATATTATACTGGGGTTATTACTTTATAATGTAAAAAACACATGAAGATAATTTAGATGATGAAATAAAACTGAACGAGTATGTAAGGATGATTACTTCTTGTTTGGTGGACTTCCATTATCACATCCCTTAAGGACACTAGGGTTTCTCATTTTTAAGGACCAAAAATTATATAAAATGGATAAATATTTTTTTAAGAAAAATGGGTAGAGTTTTGTCTAGCTAGATAGAATAAGGTGGTGTAAAGAAGTGAGAGAGGAGGTTCAATTTTATAATTGAGGTGAGGGTCACTTTAAGAAAACCAAAAAATAATGAAATATAATATGGGTATTATAGATCCAAATACTTAAAGATGGGAAATAAATGAATATTTTATGAAATTATCGACCATATATTATATCTTTTGTTATTATTTAATATTTTTTTGATTTATTAAAAAATTAAATAATATATTGATTCAATAAAATATCATTATTCCCAAATTTGATATTATTCATTTGATTTGACATCAAATACATCATAAAAAAGAGCGAAATAAAATATAATTTTATTAAAACATCTCTAAAATATACTATATATCTATAAAACACATTAAACACATTAATGAACCCCATTTATATAAATAATAATACTTTTAAATCCATTCTTTTAGTTTTCTATTAATTAAATTATCAATATATTATCATTTTTCAACCATTTAAGGTAACTATATTTTTTTTAAAATTAAAAATTAATTTATATCTTGAATATAATTTAATTATGATAATAATAGACAATTATTTTCATTCATAGATTGAATTTTTCCTATGCCGACACATAAATGATTTTAAATACAAAGAGAGTGACAATTTTTAAATTTCATTGATTTAAATAAAATACAAGTTACTTTAACGTACAAGTGTCCATTAAAATACTAAAAATAGACACTAATATGTAAATGTTGTAATCTTATTCACACTATAATTTATGAAAAAAACTCGTCATTATTATACCCTTATCATTTGATTTTATCAATTTTTAACCCCTTTGACTATTACCGTGACATCAGAGATTTTTACTCTCCAAGGGTCAATATTGATATTATAAAATGATAAAATAACCATAAATGAATTATGGTGGAAATATTTAACTATAAAATAATATTTTTACCGAATTATATATTTTTATAAATTTTATATCATTTAATAAAATATTATTTTTTATAAAATATAATTAATGTCAATTTTGTAAATATTTAGTACTTGACATTTTAAAAATATTACAAAAACAATATATATTCACACCAACTCCCTTAATATAACCCAAAATGGTCAAGTTATCCAATATGATTAATGGATGGAGTTAGTTATAACAATTTAGATTTATTGTAAAAATATTAATATCATTTATTTTTTATTTCCATTAATCAAAAAATTACTGCATCATCATTGTTCAAGGCATTATGATAATTATTTATTTCCCAAAGAATTAATAATAAATTACCAAGATGATGATTATAATTTTATATTTCCATATATAATTAATTTTTGAATATAAATTTAGAATAACCATATATTATAAATTTTGTAATTATTAAAATCATAAGTATGATATATTTGACAATTATCTAAAATGAAATAACATAAATGTTATAAAGTCATCCAAGTGGATTGAAGAGCTCATAAACTTATACCATGTTTGATAATAGTCTAAAATAACTCATAAATAATATTAGGACATGTTTTAGTGTAACTTAATAATAATTATAATATTATTTTACCCTTAGTTATCTTATTTACCGTTAATTATGGTAATTAAAATTATTAAGTTGTCTATTCATTTACATAAAAAATAAAAGGGACCTATTTAATAAATTTTGAACTTCATATTAAAAATATTTAATCCTTTTTAAAAAATTCAACACACTAAAATGGAAAAAATTAATTTATAATTAGAAATATATGTGGGGTGAGAAAATATGTTTTCAAAGTGAAAAAATTATAATGTTCGTAGCATTTTTTATCTAAATTCTAAATAAAAATTATTTTGAAGAGCTAAATTATATAAACTTATTTATTATTAATATAATTTTAATTTTATAATTTATCATTATAAATTATTTAGATGAAAATTTATTTTTAAATTAACAAGCATTATTTTTCACTATTCATCAAAAATGAATTTTATCAGAAAAATGTCAAACACTCACTAAATGTAAATTTTGATATTAATATTTAAAAAATAAGGTTTATTTTTCAAATGTAATTTGTAGGTGTGTTAAAATTTAGTTTTAAAATATGTTATCCATTAAGAGATGACAGAACGACCGTTGAGAAAATATAGATTCTTATGCCTAAAATTGGATTTATTCTTATCTTAGGTCAAAAAAATCGATTGGGTGAATATAAAACAACTTTACTGAATATATGAAACATAAATTTCATAATTAGGTTAATAGTATTCATTCCATGAATTTAACAACTGAGTTATAATAAATATTCAATGATTATTTAAGTTGGGTGTTGTGAGCAACAAAATCTATCAAAGAGATTGACATTAAAAAGTGGAATACCATAAAATAATTTTGTATTAAATTATCAGAATCTTTTAGAGTGAAAACACCTTCTAGTTATCTCATATAGGAATAATCCACATGGTTACCATTAAGGAGGGTTGTTTTGAAATCTATTTTCTAAATCTAATAATCATGGTAAGATATTATTGAAACCAAGATATAGATTCTTTTTAATATTGAAATTGTTGAAAATACATTTCCATATTATAATACTTGGAATTTAATAATACATTTAGTTAAAAGTGTTCTTTATAGGTACTAACATTAACATTAGTGTTTAGTTTCTTCTTGACTTTCCATTTACACCCAACACATTTGGCGACGCTCCATGAAATTTAAATAGTAATATTTTTAGTTAAGTATTTTGTTAACATTTATTATTTATTTAAAAAAATAATTAGTGGTTTTTAATAAAATATTTATAAAAACTAAGATATTTTGATTCAAAATTATAAAAGCTGAATTCTCAAGAACTATTATTTTCATTAAATAAATGTATTTCCTTTTAGTAAGATAAATTATATAAATTATTTAAGAGTATGTTTTTATATTTAATATATAGAATATATTATTATTTTACAAGGTAAAATATTTTATCAAAATATGTAATTAAAATTATATTATTATAAAAATAGCATATGGATTATATATATATTAATATTAAAGAAAAGAAATTTGTTTTAAAAAATAATCATCTAATAGTGTTAGAAAATAAAATTCATGTATATTAAGAAAAATATGTTAAATAATTAAAAAAAATATGAATTAAAAATAATAAAAAATTGATATTAATAAATAATATAACATAAAATGTGTTTCAAGTAACAAAAGTTATGGAGAAACATGAATGAGTGGAAATTTAGAAAATGGAAAAAACAATAGAGAAAAAGAAATATAATATATTATTATAATTATAATGATTGGTCATATAATAAAAGATAAAAAAGATATCATTTTAATATATATATATATATATATATATGTGTGTGTGTGTGTTACATGAAAATCACCATAAGGTAGAAAATCATAAAGAATATAAAAAAGAAAAAAAAACTTGTGTGTGGCCTGTCAAAAAAATTATTATAAAAATATCTTAGATTCCATGGGAAGCTTAAGAAACAATTTTTTTATATATTTTCGAAACAAGGGTTAACCCTTCTACCTCGTAAGAAGACCCAATCCAAACCCCTCTACTGGTTCACTTTCACCAAGAAAGCACGAGTTTCCTCCCCACTTCGGTTTCCAACAACAAGTAAGGGTTTAATTTATTTTTATTAGTTACATTTGAATTATAATGATATATATATATATATATTTATATTTATTTATCGATCTAATTTTTTTATAAAATTATAAATGTAAGGAAATTTGTTTTACAAGATACATAAGTATATTTTATACATTTCATAAAAAAATGCAAGGGTTAGTTTATTTTTTGTCTTTTTTAAAAATTTATATGCATATATGATTATATGTTCATATCACCATGTCTTTAGAAATTATAAGGGAATGGTTTTGAATTAAATTTTATTTGCAGTCATATGGTTGAAATGGTTTAATTTATTTTTATCAATCCATTTTTAAATTTTGAAAACATAACGATATATTTGTATATATACATTTATATGTATCTATCTAACTATTCTTAATTATTTTCAGAACATATGATGTATTGAAAATTATTTAGTTTTGTTTATCAAAATAAGTTCATTTTTTTGAACAGTTTATATTTATTTGAAACTATCAATTTATGTTTAATATATATATATATATCTACATATTTTCATTTTTTTATGAATTTAAATGGGCATAATCATTTGGATTCAAATATATATGCAACCGTTTGAGATTGTTTTCAATCTATCCATTTATGTTCTATGTAAAAAGAAATATATATATATATATAGTTGTTTATATATATATATATTATTAGTAAAAAATATGAACGAAGTGTTTTTATAATTTCAAAATTTAAATTGTTATCCTCTAAATAAAATCTTTGTGAGATAGATATCTTTTTATGAAAAAAAATTTTATGTGTATTATTATCATTTTATGTGGTTATTCTTAATAAAACCTACCATTTAATGTGAACAATGACTTTTTACATACATGAATTTCATAATTTTATAGGATATGGCCATAATCTATAATACTTAACATTTCATGAATTAATTAGTCTTTATTAATAATTTACATGTGTTTTTTGAATCATATATAAAAAATAATTTATTCTTGAGTTGGTTTTATGTGATAATGTTGAAAAATTATACGTATTTATGAAAAGTGGATAAACATAGTTATATAAATTTATTAGAATTTGTCTTAATTACGTTATAATTGTAAAATTGTTTACCTGTTTATGTTTTAATTTTTTTTAATGTAGAAAACCTAGTGAATAATGTATATATATATATAAAGAAAGCTTAAAATGTTTTCAAAAAATCTGGCACATAAACATTGTAATTAGGGTATAAAATTGGGAAGTGAATCCATACCTCGAAAAGTGGGATGATCCAAGATATCGATAAATGTTTCATGTTTTCTCACTGTTTTTTAAGAATATTTCATTTTCATTTTAGAAAAATCACTGAGATATGGATAAAGCAATTTTGAGCGTAACTAATTTTCAAATTAATGAATTAATTTTAACTGGTAAAAAATTTATATAATGATTTAAAAAGTTATCTCTAAATTTATTATTGAAATTATTTTTAGATAAAAATTTAAATATTAATCTTAATGATTTTTAAAATGACCTTACTAGATAAATGAATCCTCATCGTATGTTTTGAATTTATTTTCGCATGTTGAGTATATTTTCTTAATGGAGTCTTCATAAGTGATGTCTTTTTATTTAAATTATTTTATTTTGTTTAGTTTTTTTATGTGGTAAGACATGTATCTAAATATCCAAAACCAAGACAGAAAAAGTTCTTGGTATGTAATAAACATTTTGTATTTGATCAGTTTCTTTTTTTAAGAAAAATACATTACATTTATATGAACTGAGTCTGGAAGAGTGGGTTCGGGCTGTTATAGTTGGTATTAGAGAAATAGACGTGAAAGCATTAGAGATTGTATGTTATCATGTAAGTGGTAAAGTATAAAAGTTTAGCTATCCTAATTATTTCGAAATTATAATGAATTAAATTCATAATTTCCATAAGTTCGATGAATGAATTGCGAGGGTGAAATTCATTTAAGGGGAAGATTATGACACCCTATAAAATTTAAATAGTAATTAATTTGAATTAAATATTTATTTAATAATTTTTTAATTTAAAACCAATAAAGAGTAATTTTAATAAAATATCTTACAAAAACTAATATATATGTATTCAAAAGTATAAAATATGACTTGGTGTCTCCCAAATTTACCCAAGTTCAAAGGGGTTAAGTGGTCACTTGTAGTGTAGCTTGGGTTGTCGAATCCTCAGAGACCTAAGAAGAACCTTTAGACACAAAATTAAAGAGATGGATTTTTGGCTATGAAGTGGACAAATTGGGATGATTTTAGATGGATTTTAAAGGAACACTAAGATATCTATGTGAATTCAAATTATGATAAAATGAGTTGATCCAAGGTTATTGCTCAGGGTGGACTGGATGTATTCCTTTTTTTATGATTTCAATTTCATTAACTCGAGAAGGATTCATTAAATGAATTCAAACTACCCTCATTACTTACTAATTAAACACTGCCATAAACACTTTATAATCACCTATAAACTTGTAGGATCATTTTCATGAGCAATCTAAGGTAAAGGGTCTAATTTTCACATAAAAGTGGGGCGAATAAATTCAATAAGGAAGAGGAAGTGAGAAAATCATTTAATGAATGAAAATCAAATAAATGAAATTAATAACATTTAGAGAGAGAGAAATAACATCCAATACATCACCTTTCTAGTACCTTGGATCAACCCATAAAATAGTTAGCCCTATATTGATGACATTTTGTTAACGAAAGTGGGAAGTAGACTTATGAGGGTGGAATTGAAGAAGTAAAAACAACAAAAATAACGATCACTCCACCGTTGTGTGAACAAAATCACAAGGTTTGGTATGAAAAAGTTCACAGCTTGAGGTAATGGTATCAAGGTGATATGAATAAGAATAGAACAAGAGAATAAGAAGATGTTTTATTTAAAACTAAGGTGATTCGAAAAACTTATATGAGAAGGAAAAATGCTACAAAGACAATTTGGCATAATAACATTACAATCAAAACAAAGCTCCATGATTCTTCAAATACTCCACCACTAATGCCTTAAATAGGAATTTTTTAAGTCTTTGGCCAAGACCCCATCATCCCATGTGAATTTAATTAATTTTGGTGGGGAAAGGTGGGTGGAAAATTAATGGAGATGTGACTTTTCAATTCTTGCCCTGAAGTGGCATCCAGCTTGCATCCACCGGAAAGACACACTGAAATGACCTTCTAGAAAGCGGAATTGGAGTGGTCCATAGGAGACTTAAATGAATCACCAGATATTCCTTAACAGACTATAAAATTTCATCCCAAAATAATATTTCGTTCGTGATATATGATTTAATTGGTGGGCTGTTTTTTTGGGCCGCAGAATCTGGCCCAGAATTGCATCTTTAACTTGGGCCGCCTTAATAACCACCATGTAGAATGAATTAGCACTAAATCCATCATAATTATTTGTTAATCGATATGTCTTCTATCTTCCCATGAAATTTGGGCTTCATTGGGTCTGTATTGTGGGCCCAACATTCTTATCAGTGGGATAATGTCCAATCCACCTTCTCCAGAATTGTTTTCTTTAATCACCAAATATCTCGATCATAATTTTTGAAGAATCCATTGATCCCTGAATGAAAAATGTTCATATTTAAGTTTATATCCTTTTTCCAAAATATCAAATTAAAATATGGATAATTACATTCTTTAAAATCAGATGAAACATTGGTCCTAAATTGGTGCATATTAGGCATGAAGTGCACAAATGATGAGAATGGATGTTCAAAATTAAAATCCAGTAACTCTGGCCCATAAGATCAAAAATGAACATTTAATACCATTAAAATGTAATCAAAATATGTGTTTTTATTGGCTAATCACACCCCCCCAACTTTAGTTTTTCATGTCCCGAGAAAAATATGTCTCCCAAAAATATGAAAGTCGAATTCCATTTTCCAAAAACATTGTAATACACATTGCTCACCCAAATACCTCATACCAAAAAAAATTATGAAAACCATCAAAATCATTTAAAATAAGCTTAGTTCAGAGGCATAACCCAAGCCCAGGCCTACTCTTTTGTTCAAATTCACCGCCATATTTCATCCAATTTCAATTAAGCATGATGAAGTGTTGTGTATCTCAATAGACATGGGGGTTCATTTTCATTAAAATGGAGAAAAGATGGAAGATCTATGAGGAATGAGATTTTAATATTAAGATGTGTATTAAATTTTTTTTGTATTTTGTTTTTTTTTCAATTTCTCCATGGTAATTGAAATTGAACTCAATCGAGTCAACCCATATAGCAAGACTTTGCCGATGAGTCCCAGGTTCAAAGACCATAGGGAACCAAGTGAAGCTCACATTCTCAGGCATCATCTCGAGTTTACTCCATCAAAAACAAATTCAAATTACCACATATAGAGATAAAATGCCCAACTTTGGGTCAGACAACTATGGAGTCATTATCCCCAAGTACCGAAAGCCACACATTAGGTTAATCCATTGCTCTACGCAGATTTTTTTTAATACTCATGTTAAAATTAAAATGATCACCAAAGCTATGCCGTTTATTATGGGTCTCTAAGAACTCAAACTAAAACCCCACAATCTAGAGAAAATGGATTGGGTTTTTTTTTAAATGGATGTAAATATAATGGTGAAAAATCACATCGGACAACCGAACCTTCCAAAATCTATGCACATGAACCTAAAATTGAATTAAAATCAGAATCAAGGCATGAAAAATTATTTGATAACCAATTTCAGAGTTTGAAATGTGTGTTATCATGTTAAATGTTAATGAATTTTTTTCCAACAAATTTTTTTATGCACACAATATCAATTTTTTTATTTCATCTCCCCCAAACATAAAATAACATTGTCCCCAGTGTTTAAAGAAAAGAAATATTGGAAGGGGTAGAGGTATATGAGAAGAGTTATAAAATGAATTTTAAACAATAAAAATAGAACAAATTCACCTGGTTTTTGAAGTTGAAGTTCATGATGCTCCATATTACTCCTTTTATCTCTTGGGAGATGTAGGCACCTCCTTGATCTAATATGTATCACCCAAAAAAGTCTCTGAACCATACAAAGAAGAACAAACCAGACAAAAAAACAACACAAAAATTTATTTAATAACAAGTATCAACATTTTTATGGTTTTCCTAGTTTTTTATTTTTTATTTTATAAAATCAAACTGATGATACATTATCTTATTTAAATTTTATGGGTAAGGTATTTCTCAAGGATCACACCACATGACACGGATGAATACGATGCTCCCCTTTCACACCCATCCTTACTCATAAAATAATAACAGGTCAACAATATTTATTTTTTAATTACCTACCAAAACATAAAATAAAATAAAATAAACTGATGATACATTGTCTCTATTATATTTTCTGGGTAAGGTATTACTCAGGGATCACACCACGTGACACGGATGAATACGGTGCTCCCCTTTCATACCCATCCTTACTCATAAAATAAGAACACGTCAACAATATATTTTTTTTAAATCAAACTGATGATACATTATCTTTGTTATATTTTCTGGGTAAGGTATTACTCAGGGATAACACCGTGTGACACAGATGAATACGGTGCTCCCCTTTCATACCCATCCTTACTCATAAAAGAAGAACAGGTCAATATTCTATTTTTTAAAAAATAAAAAAAATTAAGAAGAAGAAAAAAAAAGATGATTCACAATGATTGGAAACATGAAAACCATGGGTTTCCTCCCATGCAGTGCTTTTGTTTAACGTTGTTGGCCCCACATAGACCCTACATCTATTAATTTTTTTTGGTTCATATGTTGGCTCAGTTAACTCTTCCTTGGTTTCTTGTTTATTGAATGATTCAATGAATGGTTTTAACCTATGACCACTGACTTTGAAGAAAAGACCACTTGTGGGATCCTGAATCTCTATTGCCCCATGAGGGTACACATGATGCACTAGGTATGGACCAGACCATCTAGACCATAGCTTTCCCAGGTGTAGATGAAGTTTTGAAATATACAAGAGCACAAATTTTCCTGGTTCAAAGTGTTTGACATTGAGATTCCTAGATTGGTAGACTTGAACTTTAGATTTACTGATCCTTGAATTTTCATAAGCCTCCATCCTAATCTCCTCAAGTTCATTAAGATCTAATTTCCTTTTTGTTTCAGCCAATGAAATGTAAAAGTTCGTTTTTTTATTTCCCAAAAGGCCTTATGCTCAATTTCAACAGGTAAATGACATGATTTTCCATAAACCAATCTATATGATGACATGCCTAGGATTGTTTTGAAAGCAGTTCGATATGCCCAAAGGGCATCTAAGAGTTTCTCGGACCAATCTTTACTAGAGGGATTGACATTTTTTTCAAGATTTTGCTTAATTTCTCTATTTTCCAACTCAGCTTGATCATTGGTTTGAGGATGGTATGAAGTGGAAAATTTATGAGAAATAACATACTTAGACATGAGTGAAGAGAATGAGAGGTTGCAGAAATGGGTTCCACGATCACTGATTATAGCCCTCGGAATTCCAAATCTAGAAAAGATATTCTCTTTTATAAAATAAATCACAACTTGATGATCATTAGTCTTGGTGGGAATGGAATCAACCCATTTTGAGACGTAATCAATAACTAAGAGGATGTAGAGATATCCCTTAGAGTTTGGGAAGGGTCCCATGAAATCGATTCCCCAGCAATCAAATATTTCAATCACTAAGATGGGAGTGAGTTGAATTTGATTATTTTTTGTGATGGATCCTATTTTTTGACACCTAGGACAGCTTTGGAAAAATGTGTAGGAGTCCCTTGAGAGGTTGGGATAGAAGGGACCACATTGAAGAACCTTAGAAGAAGTTTTCTTAGATGATAAGCGACCTCCACATGCTTCACTATGACAGAATTTAAGGATGGACTCTTGTTCAGATTATGGGACACAGTTCCTAATGACTTGGTCAGGGCAGAACATTTAGAGGTATGGATCATCAAACACATAGTTCCTGACATCAGAAATGAATTTCCTTCTAGCTTGAGTCCCTAAGAATTTTGGAATTACTCTTGAAACTAAGAAGTTGGCTATGTCAGCATGCCAAGGGCAGTCACTCAAAGAGTATAAGTGTTCATCAGGGAATGAATCAGACACATCAAGGTGAGATGAATTTTCATTAAATTATATCCTAGAGAAATGGTCATATACAACATTTTCAACACCCTTTTTTTCCTTGATTGTGAGGTGAAATTATTATAAGAGAAGGACCCAGTTAATCAGTCTAGCCTTAGCATCTTATTTCTGGAATAGGAATTTCAGCGTAGAATAGTCTGTGAACACAGTGATGGGGGATCCTATGTGGTAGAACCTAA
This sequence comes from Viscum album, assembly GCA_963277665.1. Taxonomy (NCBI): domain Eukaryota; kingdom Viridiplantae; phylum Streptophyta; class Magnoliopsida; order Santalales; family Viscaceae; genus Viscum; species Viscum album. The sequence continues at coordinate 353,708,145 of OY728140.1, forward strand.
ACTTTTCTAAGGCAAACAAAGTAGCAAGTATCTCCTTCTCAGTGGTGGTGTAGTTGATTTGGGCATCATTTAAGGATTTTCTTGCATAAGCAATGACATAAGGTGGTTTCTCACATTGTTGTCCTAAGACTGCACCTACAACGATGTCACTCACATCACACATGAGTTCAAATGGAAGGTTCCAATTTGGAGACTACATAATGGGAGGAGAAGTGAGAGAGAATTTGAGGGTTGATAATGAACCGTCACAGCTTTCTATCCAAAAAATGGAGCATACTTTACTAGGAGAAAAAAAAAGGGGATGGGAGATTGAACTAAAGTCCTTGATGAATCTTCTATAGAAACTAGAATGTCCTAAGAAAGACCTCACTTCCTTAATAGTTCTAGGTGATTTAAGGTGATGAATGATGTAAACCTTTGCTTTTTCAACTTCAATCCCGCTACCTGAGACTAGATGGCTTAGAACAAGTCCTTCCATTACCATGAAATGGCATTTTTCCCATTTTAGGATGAGATTTTTATCCTCACATCTAGAAAAATCTCTATATACATTCTTAGGACATACCTCAAATGTATCCCCAATGACAGAGAAGTCATCCATGAAGACCTCAAGAAAACCCCCTACCATATCTGAGAAGATTCCCATCATGAACTGCTGGAAGGTTCCAGGGGCATCACATAACATGAATGACATGCGTTTGAAGGAAAAGGTGCCGAATGGATAGGTGAATGTAGTCTTCCCTTGATCCTCTAGGGAGACCTCAATCTGATTGTACCCTGAGTACCCATCTATGAAACAATATAACTCATGAACCTCCACTCTCTCAAGGACTTGGTCAATGAATGGTAAGGGGAAATGGTCCTTCTTGGTGAATGTGTTTAGTTTTCTATAGTAAATGAAGACCCTCCATCCACTACTCACCCTAGTTGGAAGAATCTCTCCATCCTTATTGGTTATCACTGTGAATCCTGATTTCTTGAGAACCACTTGGATTGGGATCACCCACTCACTCTCAGCTATAGGATAGATGATACCATCTTTTAAAAATTTCAGAAGATCCTTCCTTACTACCTTCATGAGATTAGGATTTAGTCTCCATTAAGGTTGATGACATGGGTTTGAATTAGATTCTAGAACAATCCTATGAGTCTCTATTAGTGGGCTAATCCTAGGAATATCAAACAGGGTCCAACTAATGGATTTCTTATGTTTCTTAAGGACATCTAAAAGCATCCTCTCATGATTGGATTCAAGAGAAGAATAAATGACAATATGTTGTGTTTGATTGTCCCCTAGGAAGGCATACTTGAGTGTAACAGGAAGTTCCTTCAATTGAAGATTGGGTTGGTTCAGAATTTCAGCAGAAGATTGGGACATTAGATTAAGATCGATTTTGTTTCCTAGAGATTTAGATAGAATAGAATCCCCATGTGTAGAAATTTCAACTACAATATTGGTTTGATCAGATTTATGGAAGAAAGTTTGATTGGTCTCCATGAAAGTGGTTTCCTGAAAGGTTTCACTGATTGTTGGACCTAAGACTTCATCATAAGAGAAATTTGAAAATGATTCAAGCCAAGGAGATAAACTTCCTTCATGTGAGAAAAGGAAATCAATCTCATCCCGATTTAAACATCCATCAAATATTCCTTAATGTTCTATTGATTCATTATCAATGCTTACTATCATGTTTAATTCATGAATGTCCTCATCATCCCCTGTTTTTGAGTTTTCATTATAGATGTTTAAGTCTAGATACATGTTTCCAAAGGTGATAGTCATGTTCCCATTTTGAAATTGGATAACATAGTTTATTTTTTCAAGGAAAGGAAGACCAAGGATGTTTGGGGTTTGTTTCTTATTTCCTAATTTTGGATGGTTGTCAAGGACAATAAAGTCAGTAGGGTTGATGAAGTTTTCAACCATTACCAGAACGTCCTTTAAAATCCCCTTTGGAACCCTAATGCTATGATCAGCAAGTTGGAGTCTGACAGATGTGGGTTGGATCTCTTCTAGGCCTAATTGACAGTACACCGCATAGGGGATGAGATTGACACTAGCACCTAGGTCACATAAGGCCTTGACAAATTTTCTCTCTCATAGTTCAACATTGATGTAAGGGAAACCCGGGTCCTTCAACTTAGGAGGAATGATCCCTTGAATGGTGGTACTCACATTAGCATCCATAAGGACTTTGTTTTTATGGGAAAATTTTATTTTTAAAGTGCACAAGTCCTTAAGGTAATTTTAGTATACATGAATCATTTGAATTACATCGAATAGTGGAATGTTCAACTTGACTTGTGAGAATATTTCCATCAATGTTTCACTCAATTCAGGCTTGGTTTTCCCCCTCATGCATTAAGGAAATGGTGTAGGTTATGGGGTTGTTTTTTGAAGAGTTGTTTCTTTGAAAATGTTATCGTGTTTTTCAGTTTTATCATTTGGTTCATTTGAATTTTCATCCATGTTTGAGTCTTCAGATGGGTTTTAAATTAGTTGTTCAGGTTTCTCAATTGATTTCGCACTTCTTAAAATAGTCACATCCTTTAGTTGTTCATGATTTGTTTGAGTGCAACTTGAAACCCCCTTAAATTTGAGGATGGTACCACATAATTAGGCATGGGTGTCTTTCCAGTTTTGATGGTTTTAAGTTCTTGTTTGAGGGGAGATAATTCTGAGTTCATTCTTTCCATTTGTTTGCACAGTTGTTCTAGTAGGCTTTGTGGAACATTTTGGGTTGGTTCCTGAGAAGACTGGTTTATCCTAGGGGGGATATTTTAGAGGTGGGATCGCTTGTTGAAGATGGAATAGTGGTTTTTGGTATTTGATAGGTTGGGTTTGGAACTGGTTATGGGTTTGGTAGTTCTGATGGGGGTACGGATTTTGTCCCTGTGGTTGGCTAGGTTGTTGGTTATGTTTCCATTGGAATCCTGGGTGGTCATTATACCTTGGGTTGAATGTGTTTTGGTATTGGGGCTTTTGAATGTTTAGGGCACTAACTTCAGCAGGTGGTCCTCCTAAAATAACATCCTTGATAGATGGAATGGTTGGGCAGTTGTTTGTTTTATGGTCATGTTTGTCACAGATTGTGCAAACAAGGTCTACAGTTTGGATTTCATGGATTTTCTAATGGTATATCTCTTCAACCTTCATAGAGAGTGCTGCAAGTTTAGCCTTAAGGCTTTATTATTCTTTAATTATATGCATTCTAGTATTTCTTTGTGGCTTTTAAGAATAAGGTGATGTTCCCAATGTTTGGTTTTCTTCAGCAATGATTTCTAGATACTCGTAAGCATCATTTGGGGATTTATTTTTAAAGGTCCCATTATACATCATGTCAATGAATTGTTTGTTCCCCGGGCCCAACCCTTCATAGAAGATTCTCACTTGTTCGGGAATAGAAAAACCATGGTGTGGAACCATGTTTAGTGTGTCTTTTAACCTCTCCCGTGTTTCATAGAATGACTCTCCCTCTTTTTCAAAAAAAAATTGGATGCTCTTTTTTAATGCAATTGTTTGGTGGTGGGGAAAGTATTTTTTGTAGAATTCTCTTTGTAATTGGTCCCAAGAGTTGATAGATGAGGGTCTCAAATTGTTTAGCCCATTTTTAGCTTGATCATTTAATGAAAAAGGGAAGAGCCTCATCTTAGTTGATTCTAGTTGATGTGGGGGACACATGGTTTCTACAATGTCATTGAACTCCTTAATGTGAAGATAGGGAATCTCAGACTCCATTCCATGGAATGTGGGAAAGTGGTTTAGTACATGGTGTTTAAATATGTAGTTGGCATATCCTAGGGAATTATTTCTAATTAATAAGGGGGCATTGGTCCAAGATGGAGTGAGGTAGTCGTTCATGGTTTGATCGACCACATTTCCTATGTTTGGAGCTTCTTGGTTTGGGTGTCCCATTTGATCACCCACAAGGTTTAACATTTTATTTCTTTGAAGACCCTCCATTAGACTTGTTTTAATTGTTGAATATGGACATTCAAGAATATTTGGATCAAATTCAAACAATCCCCCAGATACACTTGACTCCCCTATCATAGGACTTTCTACCCTAACTAATCTGTTTGAGTTATCGCGGGTGTAGGCGGACATGCGCCAAAAGAAAAAAAAAGATAAAGGGGAAAGATAAGAGAATTTGGGTGAGAATAGAATAATGAGGGTGAGGAAAGAAGGTTTTTGGTCCACGGAACTTAATTGGTCCCCGACAATGGCACCAAAATTTGGTGTCACCCAAATTTACCAAAGTTCAAAGGGGTTAAACGGTCGCTTGCAGTGTAGCTTGGGTTGTCGAATCCTCAGAGACCTAAGAAGAACCTTTAGACATGAAATTAAAGAGATGGATTTTTTTCTAAGAAGTGGCCAACCTGGAAATATTTTATTTGGATTTTAAAAGAACACTAAGATATATATATTAATTCAAATTATGAGAAAATTAGTTGATCCTAGGTTATTGCTCGGGGTGGATTGGATGAATTCCTTTTTTTTTTGCGATTTCAATTTCATTAACTTGAGAAGTATTCATGAAATGAATTCAAAATACCCTCATAACATACTGATTAAACACCACCACAAACACATGATATTCATCTATACACTTGTAGGATCCCTTTCATGATAAATCCAAGGTAAAGGGTCTAATTAGCACATAAAAGTGAGACGAATAAATTCAATAAGGAAGAGGAAGAGAGAAAATCATTTAATAAAAGAAACTCAAATAAATGAAATTAATAACATTTGGAGAGTGGGAAATAACATCCAATCCATCCCCTTTCTACTCCCATGGATCATCCCATAAAATATTTATCCCTCCATTGATGACATTTTTTCATCGGAAGTGGGAAGTAGATTTACGAGGGTGGAATTGAAGAAGTAAAAAAACAAAAATAGCGATCACTCCAACATTGTGTGAACAAAATCACAAGGTTTTGTATGAAAAAGTTCCCAACATGAAGAAACGGTATCACCATGATATGAATAAGAACATAACAAGAGAATAAGATGAACTTTTATTGAAAACTAAGGTGATTCGAACAACTTACATGAGAAGGAAAAATGCTACAATGATAATTTGGCATAATAACATTACAATGAAAACAAAGCTCCATGATTCTTTAAATCCTCCACCACTACTACATTAAATAGGAATTTTGGAAGTCTTTGGATGATACCCCATCATCCCATGTGCCTTTAATTAATTTTGTTGGGGAAAGGAGGGATGAAAATTAATGGAGATGTGACTTTTCAAATCTTGCCCTGAAGTGGCATCCAGCTTGCATCCACCGGAAAGACGTGCCGAAAGGCCCTTCTATAAATCCGAATTGGAGTGGTACATTGCAGAATTAAATGAATCCCCAGATGTCCCCTAAAATCCTGTAAAATATCAGCCCAAAATAATATTCCTTTCGTGATATATGATTTAAATGGTGGGTTGTTTTTCTAGGCCGCAGAATCTGGCGTGGAATTTCTTCTTCAACTTGGACCGCCTTAATAACCAACATGAAGGACGTATTATCACTAGATACATAATAAGTATTTGTTACTATATATGTCTTCTAGCTTCCCATGAAATTTGGGCTTCATTGGGTCTGTATTGTGGGCCCCACATTCTCATCAGTGGGATGATGTCCAATCTGCCTTCTCTAGAATTGTTTCCTTTAATCAACAAATATCCCCATCATCCTTTATGAAGACTACATTGATCCCTGAATGAAAAATATTCATATATAAGTTTATATCCATTTTACAAAATATCAAATTAAAATATAGATAATTACATTCTTTAAAATTTGATGAAACATTGGGCCTAAATTCGTGCACATTAGGCATGAAGTGCACAAATGATGAGAATAGATGTTCAAAATTAAAATCCACTAACTCAGGCCCATAAGATCAAAAATGAACATTTAATACCATTAAAATGTAATCAAAATATCTGTTTTTATTGGATAATCATTACTAATCAAGAAATATTATTTTCATTAAATAAATGTATTGTTTTTAATAAGTTAAAATATCTTATTTATTTAAGGGTATGTTTTAATATTCAATATTTAGAATTTATTATTATTTTAAAAGATAAAATATTTTATAAACATATTTAATTATAAATATTTTATTATAAACATAAAAATCTGAATTATAGATACATATATATATATATATATATTATTTTAAAATTAAAACAAATTCCACAATTTATAAAAAACCTTGTTGTGTTTATATTAAAAAATTCATGTACACTAAAAAAACATGAAAGGAGTCAAAAAATAAAATAAAACAATTTAAAAAATGTTATTAATAAATAATAAAATATAAGAGGTGTGTAAATTAACAATAGCGTGGGAGAAAAATGAATGATAGGAAAGTTAAAAAACGATAAATATTTATTAGAAATGAAATATAAAATATTATTATAATTATAATGATTGGTTAAGTTATAAAAAAATTAATATAAGATGATATGAATATATATATATATATATATGTTTGTGGCATTGAAAACATCATAAAGTAGAAACCTATAATGCAAAAAAAATGAATAATAATAAAATTAAATTTGAGCTGTGTGACGTGCAGAAAAAAAAATTCTAATATATAAAAATCATATCTTTCCATATAAGTTTAAGGAAAATAAATTTTATTTATATATTTGAAAAACATAGGGATAACCCTAATCCCTTGTGATAAGACCCAATCCAAACCCCTCCATTGGTTCACATTTAGCAAGCATGCATGAGTTTCCTCCCCGCTTTAGTTCCCCGCAACAAGGGTTAAATGTATTTTTATCAGTAACATATTATTAGTGTTATATATATAACAATATAACTAAATAAATTTTTAAGAAATTATTAATTTAAGGGTTTTTTTCGGTTTTTCATATTATATAATTATTTTTTCTAAATTTTATAAAATCATGATTGAGTTCGTTTTATTTTCCTTCTTTTTTGTAGTGTTATATACATACACGGTTATATATTTATATCTTACTATTTTAAAAAAAATATAGTACAATGTTTTTTTATTAAATTTTATTTCTAAGCCCATGATTATATGAGTTTAATTTATTTTAATGATTCTATGTTTAAATTTTAAAGACATATACATATATATTTTTATATACATATATTTTTATGTCTATATAACTATCCATAAATATTTTTAAAACATATTATATAAGGGAAATTTTTTAGTTTTTTTATAAAATAATTTTCATGGTTTTATGTGGGTTTATTTTAATTTCAAAATCTATATTTATGTACATAATATATATATATATATATATATATATTTCTGTGTGTGTATATATCTACGTATTTTAAATAGTTTTAAGAATTTAAAAATTATTAATCATTTAGTTTAACATCTATATGCAAGGGTTTGAGATTGTTTTCAATCAATCAATTTATGTTTAATTTATAATAATAATATATATATAATTATTCTAGTATATATATATATATATTATATTTTTAAGAAATAAAAAAATATTTTATTTTTTATATTTTAATTTTAAATTGTTCTCTTATAAATAAAATCTATATGAAAAAGATATCATTTAATGAAACTACAATTTTATGTGTATTGTTATCATTTTATGTTCCTCTTCTAAATAAAACCTACCATTTCTTATGTGCAGTGTCTTTATAAGTACATGTATTTATAATTTTTATATGATATTTCCAAACTCTAAAATACATGACAACTCATGGATGGATTTGTTTTTATTAATTGTTTACATTTGTGTATTGAATCATATATACCAAGGATATCATCTTTGAGTTGATTTTATGTGATAATATTGATATCATTATATCTATTTATGAACATTAGAAAAATTATGTTACACCAACATATTATAAGCTATCATAAATATTTTATATGTGTAAAATTATTTGTTAGAATTTGTTGTCAATGTTTTATAGAGTAGAAAAGCTAGTGAATATTGTATATATATATAGCCTGATTTAAATGTCTTCATAAAATCCAACACTTGAACATTGTAAAAATGATAGGGAATTAAATAGTGAACTCATCTCTCGACAAGTGGGTAGTCCCAAGACACCCTTTAATTTTTTGAGTGTCATTAGTGTTTTTGTTTTAAGAAGATTGTATATTGATTATAGAAAAATCACTGGAATATGTTTAAATTTTTTTAAATTAATTTTCAATAAAATATAGTATTTTTAAGGAATATGTAATTTCAATAATGATTTACGAAGATATTTATAAATTTATTATCAAAATAATTTTCAAATGAATATTTCAATGTTATTAGTCAAAGAATAACGAAAAATACATACATGAAAAATTAATTCTCACATTATGTTTTAAATTTATTTTCACTGGTTGAGTATATTTTCTTTATAGAGGCAACACATGCAAAGTATATTTTTTGAATTTATTTTATTTTTTACAGTGTTGTTATGTTGTAAGAAATGTCTCAAATTCTCTATAACCTAGACCAGAAAACATCCTGGTATATAATAAATGTTGTGTATCTGTTTAGTTTATTTTTTTAAAAATACACATTATTTATATGAGCTAATACAGGAAGCACGGGCTCAGGCCATTATATTATCTATCAGAGTAATACTCTTACCAAATTTGGATATTAGATGTTTTAGTTTCAGAGGTAGAATATATAAGTTTAATAGTCTTAAGGTTTTAATTTCTGGTGATGGAAATTCAGAATATTCTTTTATTCAATGACAAAATTTAGATGGTGCAATTCATATAAGGAGGGAAGAATTAAACACCCTGAAAAATTTTAATAGAAATTTATATTAATTATGTAATTATTTAATACTTTTAAAAAAATTGATTCCAATAAATAAATGTTTGAATAATATAATTTTTCTAAACTAATATATTTTGATTCAAAATTATAAAATATTACTTTTTATAAAATATTATTTCCTTTTAATAATTGTTTATTTGAATAAGTTCAAATATATTCTTATTTCAATAGTATGTATTAATATTTAATGTTTATAATATATTATTATTTAACAAGAAAAAATATTTTATAAATATATGCAATTATAATTATATTACGATAAATATAAAAAAAACTATTATATATTTTTTAATATAAAAGAAAAACGATGTTCATATTTTTTATTTAAGAAAACATTATTTTTTTATATTAATAAATAGAAAACAATATATATCTTAAAAAATTGTGAAAATATTAAAAAAAATAAATCAATTTTAAAAAATGATATTAATATATAATATAATATAAGAGGCATGTCAAATAACAAAACCAAAGAAGAAATGTAAAATGGATAAAAATGATAAAAATTGATTAAAAAATATAATATATTATTATTATTATTATTGGTTATATAAGAATAAAATAAAAAATAAGATGTTACTATATATATATGGCATGAAAAACACTATAGGTTACAAAACCATAAATCAAAAATAATGAAAATAATAAAAATTATAAATTTGTGATGTTTGACATGAAAAAAATATGAATATAAAAAAAATCATATCTTAAATTGGGAGCCTAAGGAATATAATTGTCTTTTATATTTTTTTCTAGACATTGGCATAACCCTCCTTCCTTGTTAGTAGACCCAATCCAAACCCCACCACTTGTTCACGAACACCAAGCAGGGAAGAGTCTCCTTTCCACTTTAGTTTCCAACAACAAGTAAGGGTTTAATTTATTTTTTTCTATTACATTTAAATTAAATATATATATATATTTACATATAATATATATATATATATAACAATCTACATATCTAATTTTTTTATGAAATTATTAACATAAGGGTTACTTTCTATTTTAATAATTATATACATATATTTTAAATATTATTTATAATCAGGTTTGTTTTAGTTTTATATTGTGTATTTTTTCAAAAGTTATATACATATAAAATTATATATATATTTATAACTATTTTCAAAAATTATAAGAGAAGGGGTTTGTATTAAATTTTATTTCCATGCCTAAGGTTTTATAGATTTAATTTATTTTTATCAATCTATGTTTGAATTATTAAGACATATTGTCACGACCCGTCGTCGGGGCCCATGCCGTGACTACACCAAGCCCTCCTTCCATAGGCCAAGGGCTGGAGACTAGCATCTAAGGCGTAAATCCCTAATCTAGGAAGGTATTCCCTTTATAGAGAGAAAACACACACAATCAGAGTACGCAACTGGAAGTAAAACACTAAGATAAGATGTATAAAAAAGTGTGTTGAAAAAAAAATGGGCCGGAAATAGAAGCCCAACTAGAGTACAAGTACAACTGAAAAAGGGACAAAACAACTGAAAGGTATAGAGAAGCTCCTAGATCATCCTCCGGGGTTCCTACCTAAAGGGTAGGTACGGATGGCCTCCTCAGCACTCCATGCCTATCTGAATCCTCCGTGTATGACTCGTCATAAGGTCCAACTTCGGTTACCATCCAGTCCAAGCACTCTCAGCCTCCATCAGCGTTGTCCGTCGTCTACATCCAACACAACGGAGTGCGGGCATAGCCCATGCAGGGGTGAGTATAACGATACTCAGTAGGGACCACGAGACCCTTAAGGTCTCACTAAATTTCAACAAGGATAAACCACAAGTATGAAGTCAAAAAATAACCATTACATAGGTATATTCCCATACATATACCTAAGTTATCAAGTAACCCATCTCAATCATGAGGAAAACACAAAGGTCATTGACTCATATCAAACTAAAATTTTATTCACGATGTCGAAACCACGACTATTGGAGAACTCCTACTCTGTCGAGTACAGTGGGCCTAACGCTACAAATATGTGATTCCTAATAACCTTGGACTGCTGAAGTACTCCACCTGTCGAGTACTGTAGGTTTTTCACACTCACACAGAGGCTCTCCACACCATGGGTCTACTGCTACAACCAAGCGCTCCCCCTCATAGCCTACAGAGGTAGTTCTTCTGCTGAGTATCGCGGGCGTACCGCTACAAACAAGCGCTCCTCTACCATGGGTCTGCTGCTACAACCAAGCTCTCCCCACTGGGCCATCCGAATCACTCCGAGTCGATCGGTCAGCAGTCGTCAAGTCTCAGCCCGCTACTAAGTCTCTGCAGTCTGCTCGCTCGTCACCGGGAGGGTCCGCTTCACGAGATAAAATTCGATACTCTATGTTTCAGAAAGTCTCACGTAGAAGTATCACAAAGGACCGCCACATCATAGGGGTATCAATGCAATAGACGGCACGTCAATCGGACGCTCGGTCTGTGAGTTATTGGCATTTCCGTTCTAGGGGCCTGGTTCAATTTTAGGTTAAATCCAACACAAACATAACCCAACAATGTTCAAACCTCATGTGGGGTATTCCAATAGAACTATCTCACTCTAAGCTTTCCATATTCGCAGACAGTTTGTCGATCAGACACCTTTAGCCCAAGATATGGGTAAAAAGGTGTAATCGGTCAAATGGGTCCGGACTGCGATCCAACCTGGTCCGTGGGTCCGATCCGGCCCGAAGGGTCAGCCCAGCCCGAGGGGTCAGCCCGGCCCGAGGGGGCGGACCGGCCCGAATCGGTGGCCCAACCCGAAGTGGTGGCCCGACATGAAGCGGTTGCCTGGCCCAAAGCGGTGTCCTGGCCCGACGGTGCAGCCTGGCCCGAAAGCGGCCCGACCCAAGGGGGCGGCCTGGCCTAAGGGTGTCCCGACATGAGGGCGGCCTGGCGGCCTGGTTGGCCTGGAAAACCGGCGGACCAGTCGGCATGGTGACCCGGCGGCCCGGTGGGGGTCCGCCAAAACCACGGCCAACGGGGAAGCCGCATGCCCCTGGCTACCGAACAGCTCAGCCGTTCAGGTGGAACCGAAACTAGTGCTAGGTGGCGTCGGTCCATCACACGCGGGACTGAAAGGGTCCGGATCCTTCCAGCTGGCCGAGCGGCTAACCTCTCAGCTTACTCCGTCGTGGCCCGCCTCGGCCATGGATCCCCTACTCTGCTTGGTGCAAGAGCGCCACACTCATCATCTAACCGCCTCGACCCTCCTGGCTGCGACTCCTTCATCCGGCGCGGTACGACGACACCATGCCCCTCCGGCACTGCCGCGGTCCTCTCATCTGACAGCGCCATTATGCCACCGTCGTCGTAAACAATGGAGAACAATAAAAGGGGGAGGGTTGGTTCATGTTCGTGCGGTCTTAACCATCCACGTTAGGTTGATAACATTCGGAAAAACACATTCCATAAACTGTACGTCAAATAACGGGAACAAAATCCACTCAAAACCTCTTACCTCTCTTGAAGGTAATCGTTGATGAATTCGAGGGAAGACAACATCATTTCAACAATGTCGGAATAGGAAGAGTTCAGAAAAGGTGATCAAAGATGACATCGTTGGCGTTCTTTGTGGGCGACAGTTTCATCCCTCGACCGAAGGTTCTTCGTTGGCGGAGGAAGTGTTCTTCGTGGGTGAATTCTGTCTCTCCCTAAAGCTCCACCAAAATTCATACCAAAAATAATAGATGAAGTTGTCTCTTATTTATTGGCACAACCATTCAAATTCTTGTGTTTTATTAAATGAGAAAACTCATGTAATTAATGGGTGGTGTTAGCTCAAATAATTAATGGGGGAAGGTGAAGAGTTTCATCCTCATTTATGGGGAGTTAAGGGGGGTTTAAAGCTCGTGTGGGACCCACCAAGTACATCCTCCCAAGGGAGGTTATGTGCGGGTGGGACCCAACACTAGCCTCCACTTGGAGGTTTTAACCACCAAGAAATAAAAATAAATTAACTCTTATTTTTATTTAACTTAATTAAAAACCCCCAAAATCGAAGTTCCATTCTCTGTAGAATGCTACTGTGTTAAAGGTCTCACCAAGAAATCACCGATGATGCAAGTTCAACGGTTCCCTTAGATTTCAGTTCCGAGCACCGTTTCAACAGTTATAAAATCCCGCTCGTACGTTTACTGAACGTACCCAAACAAAACATCATAAATTGATTTTGGGCACACCGGGCATCGAAATCAAGCGCCGTAAATTTTCACGGACTCATAAAATTTCCATGTATTTAAGAAAAACAATTTCCAAGAAATTTCAGGGTCTTTAAATTCTCCCCACCTCAGTGCTTTATGTCCCTGTAAGCTACAACTTGAACTATGGGAACAAATGGGGGTACTGAGCACGCATCTGAGCCTCCCACTCCCATGTGCTCTCTTGGAGGTTTTTGTGCTTCCAATGAATGCGCACTAGAGGTATCGACCGTCCACGTAGGACCTGCTCCTGTCGATCCTCAATCTCCAGTAGAACCTCCATGAAAGTCACCTCGTTATCGATGTTCAGATCCCTGTGGTCGATGATATGGGATGGGTCATGCACGTATATCCTTAGCTGAGATACATGGAAGACATCGTGCACCCGGTGCAACTGAGGTGGAAGGGCTAAGCGGTAAGCCTCCTCACCTACTCAACTGAGGACCTAGAAAGGTCAGATGTATCATGGAGATAACTTGTCCCCTCAATCAAATCTCCGCAGACCTCATCGAGGTGAGACCCGTAGAAAGACGTGGTCGCTATCCTCGAACTCCAGAGGTCTCCATCTCCTATCAGCAAACAACTTCTGCCTGCTCTGTGCTGTCTACATCCGCTCCTGGATGATCTGAACCTTCTTCGTGGTAGCTCATACCATCTCTGGATTCACTAGTGCTGACTCCCCTGGGTCTATCCAGTACAGTGGCAATCTGCAAGGTTGACCATACAAGGCCTCAAAAGGTGTCATACCGATGGTGGAGTGATAACTGTTTTTGTAAGCATACTCCACCAAAGGTAAGTGGTCCTCCAAACTGCGATCAAAGTCGAGCACACATGCGTGGAGCATGTCCTCAAGGGTCTGGATGGTTCTCTCAGTCTGACCATCTATCTGAGGATGCAAGGCGGTGCTCAGGCGAAGCTACGTCTCGAAAGCCTCCTGCAACCCCTTCCATAGCCGGGAAGTAAACCATGCGTCACAGTCGATGACAATAAATGAAGGTACTCCATGTAAAAGCATAATCTCTTGCACATAGAGGAATCCCAAGATTTCTACTAAGCCCTGCACTCCGATTGGAAGGAAGCGGTCCAACGTGGTGAGTCGGTCGATGATCAACCAAATCGAGTCGTGACTCCTGGATATACGTGGAAGACCCACAACAAAGTCCATGGATATCCCATCCCACTTCCACTCTGGAACCTCTAAGGGTCGTACCAAGCCTGCTGGTACCTGGTGCCCCGCCTTCACTTGCTAACAAGTGAGGCATCGTGATACAAACTCTGCTACCGGCTTCTTCATACCTAGCCACCAGTGCTGTTGTCGAAGGTCCTGGTAAATCTTTTCCACTCCTGGATGTACCGCTAGAGGGGATGTGTGAAACTCCCTCAACACTTCCTCCTTAAGTGCAACTGGTACCATGGTATGTCCTCTAAAGAGGATGACATGCTCCCAACCTTCAAAAAACTATTACGTTCCTACCCTATGGATATCTGAGCACATCACGTCTCATAGTCAGCGTCTCCACGCTATGCATCCCTGACACGCTGAAGAAGTGGAGGAGTGAATGTAAGAGACTGAAGAAAAGCTACTCCATCCCTATCCACAAAGGATATCTGGAAGGCAGCCAGCTGCCCTGTCGCCTCTCCTAGCAGCTGAATACCAGTCCTCCTGGTGAGCTCATCCGCAACAACGTTCCCCTTCCCAGAATTATAGACTATCTTGATGTCATAGTCCTGGAGGAACTCAAGAAAACGCCATTGTCTCATGTTCAGGTCCTTATGAGAGAAGATATACCTGAGACTCTTGTGATCATAGTACATGGTAAAACGTTCATCCATCATAAAGTGCAGCCACATCTTCAAGGCGAAGACCACTACTGCTAAATCCAGGTCATGGGTAGCATAGTTCCACTTATGTTGTCTCAGGTGCCGAGAACCATATGCGATCACTTCTTGATCCTGCATCAGGATAGACCCAAGTCGGGTCCCAGATGCATCGCAGTAAACTATGTACCCTACGCCCTCCTCTGACAACCTCAATATGGGGGCACTAGTTATCCTTTGCCTCAACTCCTGAAAGATCTGCTTACATCTCTCTGACCACACGAAGGGTTTCCCCTTCTTTGTCAAGGCTGATAGTGGTGCTGCAACTCTGGAGAAGTCTGGAATGAATCTCTGGTTGTATCCAGCCAAGCCCAGGAAACTCTGTACCTCTGTCACACTCTTGGGTGGCTCCCAACAAAGTATCACCCCAATCTTCACTGGATCCACTGTAACTCCAGCCTCTAAGATGACATGTCCCAAGAGGTGAACCTCTCGAATCCAAAACTGTCACTTCGAGAGCTTACCATAAAGATTGTGCTCTCAGAGTGTGTCCAGTACTACCTACAAGTGGTAGGCATGCCCCCTCTTAGTAGTTGAGTAGATCAGTATGTAACTGATGAAGTCTACGACAAAGCGATCAAGGAATGGCTAGAATATCTTGTTCATGAGACACATGAACACTGTTGGTGCGTTGGTTACGCCGAATGGCATAACCAAGAACTCTTAATGGTCGTACCGACACCTGAAGGCCATATTTTTTACATCCTCATCTTGAGCTCTGAGATGGTGATAGCCTGATCTGAGGTCTATCTTCGAGAACCATCGTTCTCACTTGAGCTAATCAAAGAGGTCCTCAATCCTCAGAACTGGGTATTTGTTCTTTACGATCACCTGGTTCAGGTGACGGTAGTCGACACAAAGTTGAAATCCACCATCCGCCTTCTTGGAGAATAGAATCAAGGCTACCCAGGGAGAAACATTGGGCCAGATGAATCCCTTTCCCTGTAAGTCCTCTAGCTGTACCTGCAGCTCACGATGCTTAGCATAATCCATCTGATATGATGGAGTAGATATTGGTTTCATCCTAGGGTACATCTCAATGCTGAAGTCCACCTCTCTGCGAGGAGGTAGTTCTGGAACATCATCAGGGAAAACATCCGCATACTGGTCCACCACTACAGGATAAGTCAGACTCTCTACATTAACTACTTCAAGGGTAAGACAAGACAACTGGTGAGTGATCGGCTGCACCATCGTCCGAGTAAGTCCGTCCTATGATGAAAAGGTTCCCTTCTCAGCGGTGAAGGTAATCCTGGTCCCATCTGTACAGACACACCATAATTTTCACCTAATACAGTCGATCTGAGCATGGACTGTAGATAACTAGTCCATACCCAAGATGACATCGTAATGCCTTAACGCCGCTACTAAGAGATCCCAGCCGAAGCTCTCGCCTCCTAGAGTAAGCTCATAATGACGGAACCAGTGTGTAATAATCGAATCAGCTCATATAGGAGTCTCTATCCATAAGGATTGAACTAACAACTCTTTCATAATCTCTGAGCTCCGAACAAGGGAAGTGGCAATGAAAGAGTGACTAGCAGCAAGTCTATAAGAACTGCAACTAAGGTGGAATAGACATAGATCTTACCTTGTATCATCTCTGGAGCACCGTGATCATAGGAATCAGCTACATGGAGATGATCACTTCCCTATCCACCTGCTCCCTACAGTCGGGGTGGACCTCCTAGTGGTGGTGGTGGAAACACCTCGAAACATCTTCCACCACCAGCTGCACGAACTGCTCCTCTTCCACGTCTACCTGCTCCCTGCGGACCGCCTCAATTAAACCTCTACCTCTACCTGGGAGGTCCCTCAACTTTCTTCTGATTGTCTATGTGGCGGGTCGGATAGTCAAGAGCCATGTGACAATGTCTACAATATGAGTAACACTTCCCGCTCCTAGCGGGTCTGTCTCCACCTCGGGTTCCTCGCACAACTGATCCTGAGTCGGGCGGTCATCCACCTGTAGGTCTGGTCCTCTTGGAACTCTGCGACAGCTTTCTAATTCTGGATACATAAGACTCTGCTACGTGTCGGCTAGTGGTGGGTCTCACTGCTGGAGACTGCTCTGCAAAGAAGCTCTCCACTAAGAGGGCTCTCTCTAGCACCCCCGTCTATGTCGGGATGATAAGTGAGATCATAGGAGCTCTGATCTCTCACCTGAGCCCCTTTTCAAAGGTCCAAGCCCTGACAAAAGTGTCCCAAACCATATATTTTGAGAAGCGCATGAGGTCAGTGAACCTCCCCGAGTACTGCACTACTGTCATGCTTCTCTACTGCAGATGAATTAGCTCCTATATCTACACCGCTCGAAGGTTGGCTGGAATAAACTCTGCCTGGAATAGGCTCTCGAAGTCTGTCCATAGTAGCATCGCATAATCGTGGACATGTAGCATTAGGATCCACCATATGACTGCTGCTGCCTGAAGGAGGCTGTCAACAAGGATCACCATGAAGTTTGGTAGTGTCCCTACTAGCCTGAAGACTCTCACAACAGCATCCAGCCAATCCTTAGCCGCTTGTGGGTCCGTCTATCCTCAGAACCTGGGTGGCCTCTATCACTGGAACTCATGCAACGCGCTCAAGAAGCATGCATCGTCTGCTACTGGGGCTGGTGGCATCGGTGGCCCAACGGGAAGTGGTACTACTGGAGCCTCCACTGATAAAGGGTCCTGCACTGAGATCTCATCGCTCGGCGGGCTGTCAGTGCGTACAACTCTTGGGGATCTAGCTAGTCATTCGTGGGGAGGAATCCTGAAAGATACATATGCAACACTATCAAAACACTATAACTATTGAGGTGACCTAGTTGAGCAGACTTAAAGACAAATTTTTTTTTGAAAACACACACGCAATCAGTATTTTCGTGCATTGAGTCGGATATCAGAAGTCAGGGTCATGTTGTATGGATACGTTGGTCTCCGCACCAACATTGGACTCCCTAAACTGAAAACCACACTTGGAACCCTTACAACTATTGCTTCATAGAAAGGAAATATCAGAGTCATAAGTCCTACGGTAGAAACGACTCCTCTAATACCAATTTGTCATGACCCATCATCGGGGCCCGTTCCGTGACTACCCCAAGCCCGCCTTCCATAGGCCAGGGCTGACAACTAGCACCAAAGGCGTAAATACCTAAGGTGGGAAGACATTTCCTTTATAGAGAGAAGACACACACAATCAGAGTACACAACTGGAAGTAAAACACTAAGCAAAGCTATATACAAAAGAGTGTTGAAAAGTAAAGGGGTCGGAAATACAAGCCCAACTGGAGTACAAGTACCACTGAAAAAGGGACAAAACAACTGAAAGGTACAGAGCACCTTTTGGATCATCCTCTGAGGTTCTTACATGAAGGGTAGGTACGGATTGCCTACTCAGCACTCCACGTCCATCGAACTCCTCCGTGTATGACTCGTCATAAGGACCACCTCCGGTTATCGTCCATTCCTAGCACTCTCAGCCTCCGTCAGTGTTGTCCGTCGTCTGTATCCAACACAACTAAGTGCGGGCATAGCCCGTGTAGGTGTGAGCATAATGATACTCAGTAGGGACCCTGAGACCCTCAAGGTCTCACTAAATTCCAACATAGATAAACTACAAGTATGAAATCAACAGATAACCATTACTTAGGTATATGCCCATACATATACCTAAGTTATCAAGTAACCCATCTAAATCATGAAGAAAATGCAAAGGTCATTGACTCAGCTCAAACCAGGATTTTATTCACGATGTCGAAACCACGGCTGCTGGAGAACTCCTCCTCTGTCGAGTACAGTGGTCCTGCTGCTACAACCAAGCGCTTCCCAATAACCTTGGACTGCTGAAGTACTCCACCTGTCGAGTACTGTGGGTCTTCCATGCTCACACATAGGCTCTCCCCACCAAGGGTCTGCTGCTACAACCAAGTGCTCCCCCTCATAGCCTACAAAGGTACTCCTTCTATCGAGTACCACGGGTCTGCCACTACAACCAAGAACTCCTCCACCGTGGGTCTGCTGCTACAACAAAGCTCTCCCCACTGGGCCATCCGCATCACTCCGAGTCAATCGGTCAGCATTTGTCAAGTCTCATCTAGCTACTAGGTCTCTGCAGTCTAGTCGCTACTCACCGGGAGGGTCTACTCCATGAGCTACAAGTCGATATTCCAAGAGTCAGGAAGTCTCAAGTAGATATATCACAAAGGACTGCCACATCATAGGGGTCGAAACGCAATATATGGCCCATCAATCGGACTCCCGGTCTGTGAGTTATTGGCATTTCCATTCGAGGGGCCCGGTTGAATTTTAGGTACAATCAAACCCAAACGTACCCCAACTATGTCCAAAAATCAAGTGGGGTATTCCAATAAAACGGTCTCTCTCTAATCTTTCTGTCACCATAGATGGTTCATCGATCGTACACCTGTAGCCCAAGATATGGTTAAAAAGTTGTAATCGATTAAACGGGTCCGGACTGGGGTTCGACCCGGTCCGCGGTTCCGACCCGGCCCGAAGGGGTGGCCCAGCCCGTGAGCGGCCTGACCGAGGGGGCGGTCCAGTGTCCTGACGGGGGTCCGCCTAAGCCATGGCCAGGGGGAATCCACACGCCCCCTGGCTCCCGAACGGCTTAGCCATTCGGGTGGAACTGAAACCGGCGCCAGGTGGCGCCGGTCCAGCACACGCGGGACCCGAAGGGTCCCGCTCCTCCTAGTTGGCCGAGCGGCCAGCCGCTCGGCTTGCTCCGCCGCAGCCCGCCCCTTCCACGGATCCCTACTCCTCGTTGCGCGATGGTGTAGTACCACCTCCGCCAAAGCTCATCCTGGCCACGACCTTCCGCTCCTCTGCGCGGCGCGACAGCGCCACGCTCACCGTCCAACCGCGGAGGCCCTCCTGGCCGTGACTCCTTCATCCAGCGTGGTGCGACTGCGTCGCGCTCCTCTGGCACCACCATGGTCATCTATTTCGGCGGCTCCTTTTCCCTGCTGCTATTTTCAATAAACAAGAACAATAAAAGGGGAAGGGTCAGGTTGTGTTCGTGCGGTCTGAACCCTCCACGTTACATTAATAACATTCGGAAAAACACATTCCATAAAGTGTATGTCGAAGAACGACAACAAAATCAACTCAAAACCCCTACCTCGCTTAATGACAATCGTTGAAGAAGTCACGGGAAGATGGAGTAGTTTCTTTAATGTCAGAAGAGGAAGAGTTCGGAGAAGACGAGTCAAACATGATGTCGTCGGCGTTCTTCGCGGGCGGTGGTTTCGTCCCTCGGCCGATGGTTCTTCGTTGGCAGAGGAAGTGTTCTTCATGGGTGAATTCTTTCTCTCCCCAAAGCTCCACCAAGATGCCAAACAAAAATAATAGATGAAGTGCTCTATTATTTCTTGGCACAACCATTTGAATTCTTGTTTTTAATTAAATGAGACAACTCATGTAATTAATGGGTGGTGTTAGCTCAAATAATTAATGGGGGAAGGTGAAGAGTTTCATCCTCCTTTATGGGGAGTTAAGGGGGGTTTAAATCTCATGTGGGCCCCACCATGGATATCCTCCCAAAGGAGGTTATGTGAAGGTGGGATCTACCACTAACCTCCTCTTGGAGGTTTTAACCACCAAGAAATAAAAATAAACTAACTCTTATTTCTATTTAACTTAATTAAAAACACCTAGAATCTATCTTCCATTATCGTTAGAACGCAACTGCAGTGAAGGTCTCACTATGCAATCACTGACGCTGCGAGTTCAACGGCGCCCTCAGATTTCAGTTCTGAGCGCCGGTTCAAATGTTATAAAACCATACATGTACGTTTACTGAATGTACCCGAACAAAATGTCAGAAATTGATTCTGGGAAATCGGGTCTCGGAATCAAGCGCTGTAAAATTTCATGGACTTGTAAAATTCCCATGTATTTAAGAAAAAAAATTCCAAGGAATTTCCGGGTCTTCACACATATAAATATATATGTATATATATATATGTGTGTGTGTGTGTGTGTGTGTGTGTCTATCTGACTATCCTGAATTATTTTCAGAACATATGATATAAAGGAAGATATTTAGTTTTGTTTATTATCCTATGTTCATGCTATTTAAGGGTTTATTTTTATTTCTAACAATCACATTATTTGTATAATATATATATATATATATATATCATCCAATTTTAATTTTTTAAAAAATTTAGAATGGACTAATCCTTTAGATTCAAATCTATAAACAAGTGACTGGGATTTTTTTCAATGTACCGCTTATGTTTAAGTTAAAAAGAAATATATATGAATATATATTTATATATAATTGTTTAAATATATATATATATATAATGTTTTAAAAATAAATCAAAACACTGTTTTTTTATTGTAAAATTTTAAATTGTTCTCCTATAAATAAAATCTCTATGAGATAGATATCATTTTATGAAACTATCATTTTATGTTCATTGTTATAATTTTATGTGCTTATTCAAAAATAAAACCTATCATTTGATGTGTGAAATGTCTTTATACACACATTAATTTAATAATTTGTATAAGATATGTCCATAATCTACAATACATGGAATTTCATGAATGCGTTAGTTTTTATTAATTGTTTATATATGTGTATTGAATCATATATACCAAGAATTTTTTTATTGATTTGGTTTTATGTGAGAATATTGATAACATTCTATGTATTTATGAGAAGTGGGCAAAATTCAGTTACTCCAATTTATCTAAAGCTATCTTAATTAAGTTATAAGTGTAAATTTCTTTATTACCATATCTTTTCAATGTTTTTGAATGTATAAATCCATGTGATTAATATATATATATATATTAATAATGATTAAAATATTTTCATAAAATCTAGACCTTGAACATTGTAAATATGATAGGGAATTGGGGAGTGAACCCATCCCTCATCAAGTGGGTAGGCCCAAGACAACTTTCAATGTTTCAACTTGACTCTATGATTTTGTTTTAAGAATCATGAATATCGATTTCAGAAAAATCACTTCAATATCATTAAATAATTTTTTGAACATAATTAATTTTTAAAGAAATGCAATATTTTTATGGTGTAAATAATTTCAATACAGATTTCAAAAGTTATTTTTTTCTATATTATTAAATTTATTTTAAAAGGAATATTTTGAATGAATTTGTTAAATATTTTTAAAACCCTCTTACTAGGAAATTTAATGGTCACCCTACGTTTTAAATTTATTTTCATCTGTTGAGTAGATTTTATTTGTGGAGGAAGCAGAAATGATGTATTTTTGTTTAATTTATTTTGATTGGAACATTTTATTCAAGCTGTAATATGTGTTTCTAAATATCTAGAACCATGACTGGAAATGATCTTGATATAAAATAAGTATAGTTTATTTTTTCATTTTTTTTAAAAAATTATACACCATTTATATGATCTGAGTTTGGAAGCACGGGATTGGGAAATTATACATTTTATGGCCACTTGTCAATATCTCAAAACCAAAAAATTTCATTTTTAGGGAACCCATATCAGTATTTATCATTTCATCCCACACTGAAACTTTTTATTTTTTACCACTTCCCTATAGGTCACCGGTTCATCATTATCAATGAATATTGAACCACTGAAAATGCCTTTCATTACGTGCATGAAAGTTTAATATTTATAAATACTATGTGAAGCCTAAACTAGTATTCTGGTAATTTGGTCAAACAATTGAAATGAACTATATGTCCATAAAATACGAAATTATATAATAAAAATAAAAATAAACAAAGAAGACAAACTATTTGAAATATCTGGAACTAATTGATAGAGGTTAACTGGATTTTTTATCTCGTCATCTTGTGATTTATTGACTCATATAGTTTGTCAAACATAGAAATCTTACAATCAGTAAATGATAAAAATTAAAAAAACAAAAATTTCAAATTGTTGGTTGGACTCAATGTGCCTCCCACTATTGAGCTTGATTCACCTTTTTGTGGAATACTCAGATTGAAAAAAATGGATTTAAACTCGATCAAGATCAGCTTTCACAGAATAATTATATTTACTAAAAAAATGATTTTTCTAACAGTGAAATAGAGAGGGAGGTAGTCTAGAATAAAATTAATTCTTGAACTATGGAAAAATAGGATCTAGTTACCTAGACTATTCCCCCATGGGTGATTAGCTGTGTTTCAATGTTGAAATCATCTAATTAACAAAAATCAAAACAAAGGGCTCATTTTAAAAAAAAGTTCCAAAACCAGGTAAAGATAAAGGAGTCCTATTTACCACCTTGATCACCAGATACACTGAATCTCAGATCTAAATTCACTGCTTCTACCTATGGTGAAGGGAAGATATTATCTAGATCTCCCACCATGGGAATCTGGAAGTTGTGATAAGTCATGTTTCCAGATCTATTGCTCAAGGATGTGTAAATCATGGGAATTTTGGAATGATCTGCTCCGTCTTGTTCAATGGTGAACTCTCCACTTCTCTGCTCAATGGTTCTCAAAATTTTAAGAAGTAAATTGAATGTCTGTGGTGGATCCTCAAGTATCCTACTACTCTTTACATGGTCACCCCCCCCCCCCAATCTTGTTGCTTCTAGATTCTTCTAATTCTTGTCTCCAATGCCTTTAAATGTTTCCAGGGTCACTTATCTGGCCTCTGTATGTATCTTTCACTTGGATACATCCTCCTTGTTGGGGGATAAAGGAGAAAACTCTTAATACAATGATCAACTCCTTTAATCCCTGAGCATGTAGAACGATCCACCCTCCTACGTCAAAATATTATAAAAAGAATCTAAATTCATAAACTTATAACAAAACAATTATTACTATATTAACAAAATCATATGAACAATATTTAAAAAATTATAATATATATATATATATATTCATGAATGAAATAATTGAATGAAAATGTTAATAAATAATAATAAATAATTTTTAAAAATATTAATTGTCATAAATAAAAATAAAATACCATATATAAATTAAAACTATTACTTATTTTAATTAAAGCGTTACATATGTAAATAAAATGTATAAATTCACATAATTTCATTTAATTTTATAATTATTATTACATGAAATAAATTAATTATTAAATATATTATTATATGTATATTATACTATATATTATATAAATAAATTATTATATAAATAATTTTTATTATATATATTATATTGCATATATAATAAGTAATATAGACTTAAAAAATAAAAGGTGATGGGGGGTCAAGCGAGTGAAGATTATGGAAAAGATAGGTGCAGGTCTTCGGTAAGAAGAGCATGATGATCATCTCAAGGAGAGGGATTGCTTCAGGATTGTAACACCCCGAGATTTTATGAAAAATATTCTTTTTAATTTCATTAATGTCTTGTGTTGTACGTTACACCAAAAGGAGCTTGCACAACACGCATCCTTCAATTACCTTGCATTACATGCAATCGCGACCTTCCTCGATAGCGTGTGTAGTATGCAATACCGAGTTTCACTAAACAATGATATGTTATTAAAATATTATTAAAACTAGCCGTTATGAATAGTAATACCCACTTTTTGAAATTTTGTAAATTTTATTTTTCAAAATGGACCTCATTTTTGGATTCTTAATATCGAAATTATCTTAGGGTGAAATTTTGGTACTTTTCGGATAACTTTCATATTCTGAGGAATAGTGAAAATTACTAAATTTTAATTAAAAACAACTTTTTTAATCGAAATAATTAATAGTGATAAATTATTAATTTGAGTGGTTTTAAAGTATATTTAGAAAATATTTTTACCATTTAATTCAATGTTTTTCATTGGACATAATTTCACAATTAAACTAAACATAAACAAGTGCCAATCTTTTGATAGTTATTATCTCTTAAAAACACGCTTTTTGTTTTAACAACGGGAATTAATTTTAAATTAATTTCTGACACTTATGTGTTTTGAATTTGAAAAAATTGATTCCATATTTGGAATCAGGATGTTCAAATTGTGTAAATAGGTAACTTTTATTTTTAGAAATTTTGAATAATCCCTGCGGTAAATATTTTATTTACCATGGTTAAGGGTAAATCCAGTAAATAAGGGTTAAAAAATAATATTATAATAATTCAAAATTACCTTAAAACTTGTCCAAACATTATTGGTTGGGTCATTAACGACCTTGGACATCTTTGGGTCGATTTTGGGACCCCATTAAGTAATAATGACAATTTAGACTAATTAATTTAATGTAAAGGCAAAATAGACATAAACAAATATATTTTAGTAATTAATTTGTATATGGTGTTATATAAGGAATCATTTTGACTGTAAATATTCATTGGAAAGATAAAACTATTTGCTACATGATAGTATTTTTTTCATAGAATTTTTAGATATAATAAATTAAATTATTTATGACACAATGATGATGCAGTAATTACCTTTTTCAGAAAATATTAACATAATTGATGTTATAAATGCCCAAATAAATGTAATTTGAGACTTTTTATGACTTACAATAATTTTTTAGGTTAATATGACATGTTATTGTTGATTTAAGTAACTTGGTTCGAACTTATCATTCTGTTATGAATTGCATAAAAATCATGTACCAAATACTGTCAAAATTGACATAAATTAGTTTTTAAAAAAAATATTATATTATTAATTGTTATTTTATTCCTAAAAATCTAAGGTTCGGCCAAATGACTTATATAAGGTTATATATATTAATAATAAACAACTTGGGGTTCGTTTGTCTTGATATAGTAAGTTTATTAACCATATAGTGTAAGAAAACAAAAAGACATGGTAAAAGTTAAATTATTTAACTTAGAGTTAAATATAATTGATAAGGTTAAAATAATAACCTAAACTTGTCTAAATCCTATTGGATGAGAGGGTTTCTACCCATACCCACTTTAGATTCGAAATAATACCCTTTTTGAACCATTATAAACCGAATTTGACCTTAATATAACATAATATTTTGAGATTTTCCTAAGGTGCCCCTCTCCTCCCTTATAAAAGGGCACATCCTCCCTCTCCTCCTCACACCAATTAGAGCATTCAAGCTCGGCCAACCCCTGCCAAAATATATTCTCCACTTCCCTATTATCATCCTAGAGGTCCTGTTATTCTTCAAAGACCATCCTTAGTTCTTTAAGTGGAGGTTAAGAAAAGGCGCGTCAAAAAGAGGTAATATCCATTACCGATCTTTTTCAATTTCTTTCTTCTTCAACTTCTTCTTCTTTAGTTGTTTCATGATAAAGTAATAACATCATTATTTCTTATATACTGATATGTTATTATAAATATTAAACAACTCTAATTAACCTTCTATCCATCCTATGGAAAAAGGAAATCACCGCGCGTGCGTACGTACGGAATACCGTCTCCATGCCGTGGTGTAATCTATTTTCCGCCACCACCTTAATTGGATGGGTATAATGGTGTAATGAGTAACTATATATGATTATTATAAAGTGATATTGATACTGAAATAGTATACATACACTTAAACACAAGTTCACGATCATGAGAACGATATCATCGCTCGTGCGTACGTACGGACTACCGTCTCCACGACACGATGAGATTCATTCTCCACATTAACCATTCATGAATGATTATAAAGTATATATAATGAATAATAATGAAATATATGACATGTTAAATCTACTGGATTTATGTATATATATATATATATGTATGTCATCTACTTACTTCCATTCAAGACAATAAGGAATGGAAAACATCATTCATGCGTACGTATAGACTACTGTCTCCATGAACGATGTGTTTCGTTTAATTTATCTATCTATTATATATATATATATACTGAATATATATGATATATAAATCATGTTTTATATTTTGGAAGTAAGTAAATCATGATATAAGTAATAATAATGTCAAGAACAACAAGTCCGAACACCTACTGTAAATGAAACGATTTTACCCAAAACGCTTCTTTAACATGGAATTTACAAAAAAAAACGGGTAATATAAAGTCATAAGTGAACCATATATGATATCATAACAATGAATATGATTATGTAATAAGTTAATGACATTATTTAAATCATTATACAGGAGTTTCGGATACGTACAAAGCATATCGGACATAAGGTAAGGGAAATATCACAATCTCATTTTTATCTGAGATTGTTTATACTTTGGTATTAACTGGGGTGTATTTTATCATCCACATACATGTTTCCTCAATATGTAATATTATTTCCATCCACTTAAAATTGTTTAAATCCAATTTTACCCTTCGGTGAGTTTTTAGTAAAAGATATGAAAGGAATATTTTGTCGTTTTTCATACGAGGTACTTTTTGACTTTTCTGACAAAAGTATGAGAATAATGTTTTTTTAACTTATACGGCATGAATGGATTTTTAAAACATTATTTCCAAGAATATTCCTTTACAAGTTTTCATATTTATTTTTAATCAACTTCTTTTAGTTTAAAATTGTATGACATGTTAAGAAAGGAAATGTGTTTTTGAAGTAGAAAGGATATTTTCCTCAAGAATGGAGTTCAAGTGTTTTATCAAAATTATTTTCCATCTAAGATAATATAGCATTCTGTTTTTATCCCTATTATTACATTGATTTGATTATGTTGTGATGGAATTATATTTTTATGAATTCCTTTATCTTATATGAATTGTTTTATGATGTCATGATGTTTAAGATTCCCATTTTTATTACATGGGTTATGCAATGATGTATGATTTATGATTTTTTGGCACACATAAGAATGGTATCATTATGAGATGGTTGGGACCTTTATCTCCCTCCAATTCATGGGTAAAGATTTTATATCTCATGAGATAGACATGGCTAGAATGGTAGGTTATACCGGTTCAGTGAAACAGGACTGAAACGAGGGTGACTCGGTTCAGAAATGGACTTTGTCCACTAAGATAGTCTTGGGAATGAGTCTTGACTAATAAGATATGATTCTCTATGATTATGTGTGTATGCCACAAAGTTTCATGTTTTAAGTTATGATTATTGGGATTACATTTCACTACTATGATTTATCCCATGTTATGAAATTATGATCTCTTTTGCAGGTTAAGATTTCCAAAAGATATGTTCTTATGAATATGATGTGATTGATATTTCTTTTGTTTACCCTTACTGAGCATTTGAGCTCACCCTTTTATGTTTTCTTTTCCCCAGGATATAAAGAAAGGATTTAGGTATTAAAAAAAATATCTTTATTGGAGATGTTGAAGATCTTTCACCACGATTAGAAGATTATATTCCGAGTTTCCAAAGACACTAAACTATTACGGTCCTTGTGTGTGTGTTTTTGTTATGTACTAAGTATTCCGCAAAAGTAATGTAATGTCCATGTACGTCAGGCTTCGGGTCTCTACAGTTGGTATCAGAGGAAAGGTTTAGTCAACCTTTGGAAACTAGGATGTGAGAACGTTAGTGAGATCCCTAGAGATATTTATAAGGTGTGTCTTGGGATGTCTCTAAGGATAAGTATACGTATAAGATATAGTCCTAGAACTACGGTAAAGATCTTAGAATTTTACCTAAGATGTTAGATATTAAGGGTACTCCCCCTTTATTATGTTGTTTTCCCTAGCATGATTTATGCCTCTCACACTATTCCTTTTTGGGTTTTAGACGATGGTTGGAACCCGAAGGAACCATGTTGATCAATGCAATGGACAATGCAATGATTGTCCTCCTGAACAAACAAATGTTATGGGAGATGGAGTGAAAAATCTTATTGCTATACTTACACAAGTTATGAATCATTCTGGACTTCCAAATGAGAAGAGAAGGGAACAATATTCTATTAATTCCTTCATGAGGCAACGTCCACCTTCTTTCAGTGGGTCTTCTGATACACTTGTTGCTGAACAATGGATCAGTACCAATGAAAAGATATTTTCAGTTCTTCAATGTTCTGAACATGATAAATTCATCTTAGCAGAATATCGTTTGGAAGGTGAAGCTGATCAATGGTTGAATCTTATCAAGAATACGAGGCCAAGAGATGAAATTGAGTCCATGGAATAGGACGAGTTCAAGAACTTGTTTTTCAGTAAGTACTTCCCTCGTATTCTTCGAACAAAGATGGAGAAGGAGTTTCTTGAACTAAAGAAAAACGATGATGAATCTGTTGGTATATACGAAGCGAATTTTACAAGGATTGCAAGGTATGTATCTGGATTTATCATCCAACCTGAAAGTAAAGTTGATCGATTCTTCAGTGGCTTAAAACCAAATCTTCGAAGGGAATTAGCTATAAGAGACTTCAGTAGCTATGAAGAAATTGTGCGTTGTGCTATCAAGGTAGAAATGGAAGTTGGTGTTACTTATCCATCTCATAGTTTTGACAAGAAATGAAAGATGGAGTTCAAGGAGAAATATCAGAATAATGGTGAAAAGAAGATGAATGTTTCCTTATGCTCAATGTGTGGAAGGAAGCATGGAGGATATTGTCTTAAAGGGACTAGAAAATTTTTTAAGTGTGGAAAATAAGGTCATCGAGTAGCTGAGTGTCGAAGTAATGGAAAAAGGGTTTCTAATTATGTGAATAAATAAAAGACTGCAGAGAACGCACCACCTACACTTAAATGCTTCAAGTGCAAGGAAATGGGGCATTATGCTAATAAATGCCCTAATCCAAGGGTTAGTGATGATCGACGTGAGCAACCACTTAAGGCAAAGGACAAAGGGAAGTCACATGCGATCACCATTGGAAATATTGAATATGACAATGATGTTGTGGAATGATTAAGTGTTTATGTAATGGGAATCCAGAATAATGTTGTATATAGTATCGTGGAATATTGGAATATTTATGTTTTGGTCTATTGTGGTTTTCAATAATTTTATGGCATCGGTAACCATGAAAAGTGATTGAAATATTTTTGGAAAGCAGATGATATGCACATAATGAAGGGATAAAGAGAATCTAATATGTTTGATAGTATTCATGAGCTCATGATTGATATAAGGACTAAGTGATATCATGGTTTGAGGATATAGAATTTTGAGGATTTTGGTATGTGGAAAGTGTTAACTTTTAACTACATTCATGTTTTCACTATGGTTCAATTAATGGGTATTCATTCTTCAAGAGAATACATTATTAAGGTATTCACATGTTTGTAATTTGAATAACAAGATATATCTTATGATATATGGGGTATAAATGATGGCATTCATGTGAATGTTATGTGACATTTCAAGTAATAATTTTATTTATACTATGAGCTTGGACCGAAGTATTTTAGATAAGACAAAAGATTGGAATGGATTATGTTGTACATAAGTTATGATGGAACTTTTTTCGATATTATTGATGGGATGTTATAGTAATATAGCTTTAGAAAAAGGACAACATGCAGGACGGGCGACAACCCATCGCGTCGGACAGGGCTGTGGGAATCAAACACACAACCGAAGTGCAACTGGCCTTTATCGCCTACCACTGGCCTACAGGAAGTCCCTGTTTGGTAGAAACTAGTTTTATTATAGTAAGCAGTATGATATATGAAGTATAAGTCCATTTTAGGAACCATATATGATTAATCTCACTATAGATGGACTTATGTATTTTTTGATAACTTTTCTAACCTTTTGTTTGAGATAGATGGAATGACCCATCATTCTATCACATGATCTGCTAACACATCACGAATGAAAAATTCAACTTTATTTCTTTAAGAGATGAAGTGGAAATTGTCCAAAGAACGACCAACGACGAGACTATACCAAAATCATGAAAGTATTTCTTCTAATTCCAATTTCATCAACTTTAGGGAAACGATCTTGAAAACCCAAAATGTTCTCCTAGTGCTCTTATATCTGATGAATCAGATGGTACCTTAGATCATCACAAATTTATGTCTTTGTGATTTCTGGCTTTTCCATAGCCATGTTCTCTACCACTCTTCATCATAACATGATGGTTAGATTTCTCTTCCGTATCCATATTTTCACCTATGTGGAAACCTAGTGATTAGTTTATTTGGGTAACTTTTACGTTTCATACTTTTGTTTTTAAAGATTGGTTTTGGTATTCCTTTTTACAATGTGGGTTTCTATCAAAGAAACTTTCAAATAGTAAACCATTTATAACCCCGACGAATTTTGAGGGCGAAATTCATTTTAAGGGGGGTAGAATGTAACACCCCGATATTTTATGAAAAATATTCTTTTTAATTTCATTAATGTCTTGTGTTGTACGCTACACCAAAAGGATATTTCACAACAGGCAACCTTCAATTTCCTTGCATTACACGCAATCGAGACCTTCCTCGATAGCGTGTGTAGTACGCAATACCGAGTTTCACTAAACAATGATATGCTATTAAAATATTATTAAAACTAGCTGTTATGAATAGTAATAACCACTTTTTGAAATTTTGAAAATTTTAT
This sequence comes from Viscum album, assembly GCA_963277665.1. Taxonomy (NCBI): domain Eukaryota; kingdom Viridiplantae; phylum Streptophyta; class Magnoliopsida; order Santalales; family Viscaceae; genus Viscum; species Viscum album. The sequence continues at coordinate 353,739,411 of OY728140.1, forward strand.
TTTTCAAAATGGACTTCATTTTTGGATTCGGAATATCGAAATTAGCTTAGAGTGAAATTTTGGTACTTTTCGGATAACTATCATATTCTGAGGAATAGTGAAAATTACTAAATTTTAATTAAAAACAACTTTTTTAATTGAAATAATTAATAGTGATAAATTATTAATTTGAGTGGTTTTAAAGTATATTTAGAAAATATTTTTACCATTTAATTCAATGTTTTTCATTGGACATAATTTCACAATTAAACTAGACATAAACAAGTGTCAATCTTTTGATAGTTATTATCTCTTAAAAACAAGCTTTTTGTTTTAACAACGGGAATTAATTTTAAATTAATTTCTTCCACTTATGTGTTTTGAATTTGGAAAAATTGATTCCATATTTGGAATCAGGATGTTCAAATTGTTTAAATAGGCAACTTTTATTTTTAGACATTTTGAATAATTACTGCGGTAAATATTTTATTTACCATGGTTAAAGGTAAATCCGGTAAATAAGGGTTAAACAATAATATTATAATAATTCAAAATTACCTTAACACTTGTCCAAACGTTATTTTATGGGTCATTAACGACCATGGGCATCTTTGGGTCGATTTTGGGACCCCATTAAGTGATAATGACAATTTAGACTAATTAATTTAATGTAAAGGCAAAATAGACATAAACAAAACCCTTTTAGTAATTAATTTGTATATGGTGTTATATAAGGAATATTTTTGACTATAAATATTCATTAGAAAGATAAAAAGATTTCCTACATTATAGTAGTTTTTATTTAGAATTTTTAGACATCTAATAAATTAAATTATTTATGACACAACGATGATGCAGTAATTACCTTTTTAAGAAAATATTAACATAATTGATGTTATAAATGCCCAAATAAATGTAATTTGAAACTTTTTATGACTTAAACTAATTTTCTAGGTTAATATTACATGTTATTGTTGATTTACGTAACTTGGTTCGAACTTATCATTCTGTTATGAATTTCATAAAAATCATGTACCAAATAGTGTCAAAATTGACATAAATCAGTTTTTAAAACAAATATTATATTATTAATTGTTATTTTATTTCTAAAAATCTAAGGTTCGGCCAAATGACTTAGATAAGGTTATATATATTAATAATAAGCAAATTTGGGTTCGTTTGTCTTGATATAGTATGTTTATTAACCATATAGTGTAAGAAAACAAAAAGACATGGTAAAAGTTAAATTATTTAACTTAGAGTTAAATCTAATTGATAAGGTTAAAATAATAACCTAAAATTGTCTAAATCCTATTGGATGAGAGCCGTGCGACCCATCCCCACTTTAGCTTCGAAATAAGACCCTTTGTAACCATTATAAACCGAATTTGACCTTAATATAAAATAATATTTTGAGATTTTCTTAAGCTGCCCCTCTCCTCCCTTATAAAAGGGCACCTCCTCTCTCTCCTCCTCACACCAATTTGAGCATTCATGCTCGGTCAAACCCTGCCAAAATCTCTTCTCCACTTCCCTAGTATCATCCTATAGGTCCTGGTCTTATTCAAAGACCATCCTTAGTTCTTTAAGTGGAGGTTAAGAAAAGGCGCGTCAAAAAGAGGTAATATCCATTACCGATCTTTTTAAATTTCTTTCTTCTTCAACTTCTTCTTCTTTAGTTGTTTCATGATAAAGTAATAACATAAGTATTTCTTATATACTGATATGTTATTATAAATATGAAACAACTCTAATTAACCTTCTGTCCATCCTACGGAAAAAGGAAATCACCGCGCGTGCGTACGTACGGAATACCGTCTCCACGACGTGGTGTAATCTATTTTCCACCACCACCTTAATTGGATTTGTATAATGGTGTAATGAGTAACTATATATGATTAGTATAAATTGATATTGATACTGAAATAGTATACATACACTTCAACACAATTTCACGATCATGAGAACGATATCATCGCTCGTGCGTACGTACGGACTACCGTCTCCACGACGCGATGAGATTCATTCTCCACATTAACCATACATGAATGATTATAAAGTATATATAATGAATAATAATGAAATATATGACATGTTAAATCTACTGGATTTATGTATATATATATGTATGTCATCTACTTACTTCCATTCAAGACAATAAGGAAAGGAAAACAGCGTTCATGCGTACGTACGGACTACTGTCTCCATGAACGATGTGTTTCATTTCATTTATCTATCTATTATATATATATATATATAATGAATATATATGATATATAAATCATGTTTTATATTCTGGAAGTAAGTAAATCATGATATAAGTAATAATAATGTCAAGAACAACAAGTCCAAACACCTACGATAAATGAAACGATTTTACCCAAAACGCTTCTTTAACATGGAATTTAGAAAAACGATTAATATAAAGTCATAAGTGAACCATATATGATATCATAAAAATGAATATGATTCTGTAATAAGTTAATGACATTATTTAAATCATTATACATGAGGTTCAGATACGTACAAAGCATATCGGACGTAAGGTAAGGGAAATATCACAATCTCATTTTTATCCGAGATTGTTTATACTTCGGTATTTACTGGGGTGTATTTTATCATCCACATCCATGTTTCCTCAATATGTAATATTATTTTCATCCACTTAAATTTGTTTAAATCCAATTTTACCCTTCGGCGAGTGTTTAGTAAAAGATATGAAAAGAATCTTTTGTCGTTTTTCATACGAGGTACTTTTTAACTTTTCCGACAAAAGTACGAGAATAATGTTTTTTTAACTTATACGGAATGAATGGATTTTTAAAACATTATTTCCAAGAATCTTCCTTTACAAGTTTTCAAGTTTATTTTTAATCAACTTATTTTAGTTTAAAATTGTATGACATGTTATGAAAGGAAATGTGTTTTTGAAGTAGAAAGGATATTTTCCTCAAGAATGGAGTTCAAGTGTTTTATCAAAATTATTTTACATCTAAGATAATATAGGGTTCTGTTTTTATCCCTATTATTACATTGATTTGATTATGTTGTGATGGAATTATATTTTTATGAATTCCTTTATCTTATATGAATTGTTTTATGATGTCATGATGTTTAAGATTCCCATTTTTATTACATGGGTTATGCAATGATGTATGATTTATGATTTTGTGGCACACATAAGAATGGTATCATTATGAGATGGGTGGGACCTATATCTCCCTCCAATGCATTGGGTAAAGATTTTATATCTCATGAGATTGACATGGCTGGAATGGTAGGTTATACCGGTTCAGTGAAACAGGACTGAAACGAGGGTGACTCGGTTCAGAAATGGACTTAGTCCACTAAGATAGTCTTGGCAATGAGTCTTGACTAATAAGATATGATTCTCTATGATTATGTGTGTATGCCACAATGTTTCATGTTTTAAGTTATGATTATTGGGATTACATTTCACTACTATGATTTATCCCATGTTATGAAATTATGATCTCTTTTTCATGTTAAGATTTCCAAAAGATGTGTTCTTATGAATATGATGTGATTGATATTTATTTTGTTTAACTTTACTGAGCATTTGAGCTCACCCTTTTATGTTTTCTTTTCCCCAATATATAAAGAAAGGATTTAGGTTTAAAAAAAAGAATATCTTTATGGGAGATGTTGAAGATCTTTCACCAAGATTAGAAGATTATATTCTGAGTTTCCAAAGACACTAAACTATTACGGTCCTTGTGTGTGTGTTTTTTTTATGTACTAATTATTCCGCAAAAGTAATGTAATGTCCATGTACGTCGGGATTCGGGTCTCTACAAGGATGTTCGGGGAGACGAAGAATCATGGGGGAAATGTTATGGATGGTGGTGCATGGACAGTCGAGATGCTTGTGGGATTCATAAGATAATTATTTGGTCAGAAGTAGTGATGGATCATGTGTAGCACCTTCTCGGTTGATGGTGGGGGTGTGGGTTTTGGTTTAGATGATTTATTGGGGCACATATGTCTCAGATTGGGAAGCGACAATAGGTAGCACCCGGGTCATCTTCAACGATTAGAAGGTATGGCACTAGGATCATCTTTACTGGATGATTTCGGATTAATAACTGGTTTGTTGTATTCAAAATCTAGTTATGTGCCTTTGATTTTGAGGAAACTTGTTTTGAGTTAGCTGGTTATTTTAAATTTTGGTGGTTCTTGTCTGTGATTTTTTATCATTGTTGATTTTTTTTCAGCATTCTACATGAATCTATGATTTATTACCATTATGGTATTGACAATGAGTCATGAAGATACAGTCGAGTGAATGTTTTAATGGATTATGGTTGTGACTCAGATCTCAATGTCAGAGTTTTTTATTGATGAAAAAGGGGTGACGTTGAGTATGGGGTGATAGGATGCTGGCAGTGAAACATCCGACCTTTTGAATTCCTTCAAGTTAAAATGTTTAGTAAGGAGTCATTTTATTTTGGGTATGGTGGTTAGCCAATTGTCGGCTAGAATTGAGAAAATACTCACTACTATAATGAATATTCTCACCAAATGAATTAATTAATTTTAGATTTTTTTTAAATGATTAATCAAATGACCAAGACTTTATGTATATGAAATATAAATTTAATTAATCTGAATAAAAAATAAATTACAAAAATATATCCCCAAAGACCGTATTAGTTTAGTGTCTTTGTAATTTTTAAACATAATCTTCCAACATAGTGAAAGATCATCAATATATTCATTAAAGATCTCCCCCTTTGTTCCTATGATAAACCATTCTTTATATCCTAGGGAAAAGAATGCAAAAAAAGGGTGAGCTCAAATGCTCCGTAAGGTTAAACATGGATAAAAAACAAACCCTAAAAATCTTAATTAAGAAACATGAAAATAAATTTTAAACATCAAAATATTAAGTCTTGAAATAAATCATGGTTGTACGTAAGGAATAGGTCGTAAAGAAACAATAACACTAATAATATTACATTGTCATAACACATTGAATTGTGGAGAACAAATAATCACATAATACAATTTTCAGGGTATCCAAGGAATTTCTTCCCTGACCATCATAGTGGACAAATTCCATTACTGAACTGTGTTTACTTGCAGTTCCAGTGATGTATTACTGAACCTAATTTACTTGTCATTCCGGCTTTGTATTACTGAACCATATTTACATGTCATTTCACTCATGCCTATATCAGGAGATATAAATCTTTACCCATTGCCTTGAAGGGAGATATATGTCCCACCCATTTAATAATGAAATCATTCTTACATGTTCCAAAAAAAACTTAAATCATTCATTATTGCATAACCGAAGGAATAAAATGGGCTTATCAAACAATAATTTCATCATAACATAATTCATATAAGATAAATGGATTCAAAAAAAATAATTCCATCATAAACACAATAAATTAAATGTAACAATAGTAATATAAAAATAACCCTATATTATCTTATATGGAAAATAATTTTGATAAAACACTTGAGATTAATTCCCGAGGGAAATATCATTTCATTTTCAAAAAAGTTTTATATTATAAAAATTTTGTGCAATTTGTTTAAAAATAATTTATTTAAAAATAAACATGAAATATTTTAGAAGAAGATTCATGGGAATAAATATTTTTGAATATGTAAAAATCATTTTATTTCGTATAAGTTAAAAAAACATTCTTCTCATAGTCTTGCCGAAAAATTCAAAAATACCCTCATGTGGAAAACGAACGAAATATTCTTTCCATACTGCTTAATAAAAAGTAATAAATGGGTAAAGTTGAATTTAAAAAATTGCAGAAGAATAGATATAATACTATATATTTCAAAAACATGTATTCGGATGATAAATATACCTCAGTAAATACTTACGTAAAAACAATCTTCGAAAATAATGAGATTGTGAAATTATCCCTTACCTTATTTCCGATATGCTTCGTATTTATCTGAAACTCCCATATAGTGGATTTAAACTTATTATTAACTTGTAACATAACCATAATAATATTTATGATTCATATATGATTGACTTATGACTTTATATTTAATTTTCATTTATAAAATCCATGTTAAAGAAATGCTTTGGGTAAGAATTTTTTTATTTAATGAACATGTTTTGACTTGTTATTCTTGATATTATTACATAGATCATGATTTAAATACTTATAAAATGTAATAAATGATTTTAATATCAGATATATTTAGTATATAAATATATATAATAGATATAGAAATTAAATGGAATACACCATTAATGAAGACGGTAGGTTGTACATACGCATAAACGCTGTTTCCGTCCCATTATTGAATTGAATGGAAGAAAGTAAATGATATATATATAAATAAAAACAGTGTCATTATTATTTAATATATATATTTCTTATTTATTATATATACTTTATAATCATTATTTAATGGTTAATGTAGTGAATTAATCTCATCGCATCATTGAGACAGTATGTCATTCATATGCAAGAGCGATGATCTCATTCACTTAATGGGTAAACGGTATAGAACTTTATAGTATATTAATTAGACATAAAATTATCATGTTATATTAATTATTTAAATCCAGTAAACTCATCATTATACCCACCCAAATTATGTATTGTTGAATAACAAATTACACCATGTCATCGACACGGTAGGTCGTACATACGCACACATGTTGATATTGTTATTAGTAGGATGGATAAAAGGAGGTATAAGTTTTTCCCATAATTATAATAACATATCAGCATATTGAAGATACCGTATTTATTAGTTTAGTATAGAAACAATATAACAAAGGTATGTAGTAGAATAAAATAATTTCGAAAGGGGAGATAAAACAATTACCTCCTTTTCAGGTATCTCCTTTTGTTGTGCAAAAAAATAAGCCTTAAGATGGCATTCTTCCCAATGGGTGGCCTCTCATATGAATTGAGGGATGTTGGAAGGGTATTTCTGAAGTGGTTGGACAATCTAAAGGGCTTTGGAGGTGTTATTAAAAGATAAGGATATGTGCCCTTTTATAAGAGAGGTGAGGGTCACCTTTAGAATGTCATAAAATATTAATTTATTATAAATTGATTTTCTGTTTATAATTCTCCCAAGATCATTTATTTCAAATATAAGATGAGTATTGTTCTAAATATTCTCAACCAATAAAATTTATACATGTTTTGATTTTATTTTAAACCTTATCATTTTTATTTATCCATATTTAATTTATTTAATAAGATTTGTGGAAATAATATTCTAAATATTAAATAGTCAAAAATATTTATTTATGTGTCTTAAATTGACCATAATTGGATACTTTAGGATATTTTAGACCATATAATTTTAACTACGTAATTATTAAATATTTTTTGATTTTTAAATAATTCAATAATATGTTATTTGTATAAAATATCAATAGCGTCAATTTCGACACTATACAATTATTTGACATTAAATAAAATCCAAATAGTAGATAAATTTGAAAAAAAATTAATACAGTCCTAACACATGATATTCACTTATAAATTTCAGGGAGAATATTAATTTTTTCATATGATATTTATTTTAATATTTTTAAAACAATTTATTTGATATGTATACCAATTAAATAATTTCAACATCACTATTGTGACACCATTAATGGTAATTATTTAACTATAAAAAATTATAAATATATTCAGATGATGTAGATAATTTCAATAGATTCAGAGAAACTATTTATTTTTTATGTTTTATCTTGTTTATCACAGTATTCAAATATAATAGTAATAAGATATATGAGAGTGATATGTTGTCATCTTCCTTTATTTAAATTATAATTACATCACTTTAATGGAAAAAGCCCATTAAATGAATAAATTCAAACCCACAGGTGATATTTGTCGAGTTTAAGTCAAAGAAAAGGATTTAGGTAGGTGTTAGGGTAATTTTATTATCTTTATCATTTTGTTAGTTTTCCTAATTTACCTGATTTACCATTATCTATGGTAAATAAAAATTATCATAGTTACTATTCATAAAATATAAAAAATAAAAGTAACCTATTAATAGAACTTGGACATGGTAATTCCAAATATGGAATCCATTTTTCATAATTAAAAACAAATAATTGGCTAATATTAATTGAAAATTAATTCCTATTGTAATAAACCAAAAAGTGGGTTTTTAAGAAGTAAAAATATATCAAAATATTGTCATGTGTTTATGACCAATTTAAATGTGAAATTACTTCCAGTGACCAGCATTGGATTAAATGGTAAAAAAACCTAATCAAATTAAACTTTAAAACCAATTAAAATGATTATCTAACTATATAAATAAATCAAATGAAAATGTAGTTTTGAATTAAAATGAATTATTTTTCAATATTCATTAAAATATGATTTTTATCAGAAAAATAATGAAACTTCAAAAGGAAATTTTGATGACCCACACCCAAATAAGAATTTATTTTGTAAAATGGAATATATTAATCTGTTAAAAAAGTATATTTAAAATTTGTGCACCCTCAAAATACAACAAAACTATATTTTTTTAAAAATAATTTTTTATCCATAAAAATTGAAAAATTTTATATCATCTCTAGAAAATACATAATAGGAATTTTAATATTATAAAAAATTCAAAATGTGGTTAATACTATTAGTAATAGCTAGTTTCTATCCCATTGAATAATAATATTTTAATAATATATCATTGTTTAGTGAAACTTGATATTACATATAATGCAAGCTATCGAGTAAGGTCACTCTTATGAGTAACACTAGGCCAGAATAGTGTTGTGTATAATTCAATTTTATATGGTGTTTCATATAGTGCAAGATAATATTGGTGTAGTACACATCAAAGAAATTAAAAATAATCTATCTTATAAAATCTCGGGGTGTTACATTATTCCCCCCTTAAAATGAATTCTCTGTCAAAATTTATAGGGTCGTAAAAGTATTACTACTTGAAATATTCTTTCATAGAAACCCACATTGTAAAAAGGAATAATAAAAATTAATTTTAAAAATTAATGTTAGAAATAAAACGGTTACCCAAAGAATCTCATCATTTGGTTTCCATATAAGAGAACATAGGTGGGAAGTGAGAACATGGATATAGAAGAGAAATATAATCATCATATTCTAATGGATAGTGATAGAGAATAAGGTTTGGAGAAAGTTAAATACTAGAAATCCATAAATCAGTGATGATTTAAGGGACTTTCTAATTCATTGGATATGAAGGTACTAGGATAACATTTTTGGTTTCAATATCCTTTTCCAAATGTTGATGTATTTTTCATGAGAATAAATACTTACATGATTTTACTACAATCACACAATTGGTTGTTCCCAGAAGTATTTCCACTTCATCTCTAATTTAAAGAAAATACGTTGAATTTTTCATTTTTGAATTGTTAACAGATAATGCGATAGAATGATAGTTCATTTTATCTATCTCAACAAAAAAATAGAATAGGGTATCAAATATGAATAAGTCCACCTATAGTGAGAGAATAAATTAATCTATCAAACTTAAAACATAATATAACATATACTATCCACAAACAGATAACATTACAATCCCTCCATATACTAAAAATATAAAAACATTAGAAAGAGGTGATCTAAATTGACAGAACATTTATCTCCCATATCACATAAGGCAATTTACTGTTGTCACATTCCAAACATGGGAATACCATAATCATGTAATCTCTTGATACATGTTAATAACATTAATTACTATAGAACCGTAGTGAAAACATGAATTATGTTTAAATTAACTCCTTCCACACCCCAAAAAATACTAAAATATCTATACACTCAAACCATGATATCACTTTTTCCTTATATCAGTGATGAGGTCATTACTACTATTAAACATCTCATTATCTTGTTATCTCTTCATTATGTTCATATCATGTGCTTTCCAAAAATATTTCAATTTCTTTTCAAGGTTACGGGTACCATATACATATGAAAAACCACAATGGACCAATACATAGATATTTGAATATTCTAGAATACCGTAAAAGAGATTCTACACCACTATATCGAAATACCATTACATGAAAACTTAATCATTCCAATACTTTGTTGTCATAATTAAAATCTCCAACAGTTTTCACATGTCATTTTCATTTACCTTTGTCTTTAAGAGGTTGTTGACATCGATCATTATCATTAACACTTGGATTTGAAAATAGGTTAACATAATATCCCATTCCATTACACTTGTTTCATTGATGTGTGCGTGGTTCATTCATTGTAGTCTTTTCTCTATTTACATCATTAGAAACCTTTTTCCCATTACTTCAACACTCAAAAAATTTATGACCATTCTTTTCCACACAAAAAAATTATCTAGTCCCTTTAAGACAATATCCATCATGCTTATTTCACCACTTTGAGCATAAATAATCATTCATCTTATTTTCACCATTTCTTTGATATTTTCTGTTGAACTCCATCTTTCGATTCTAATCATAACCTTGACATTGATATGTAACACAAACGTCCATTTCTACATTGATAGATGAACGAACAATATCTTCATAGCTATTGAATTCCCTTATACCTTATTCACATAGATGACTTGGTTTTATGCCACTAAAGATTCGATCAAAAATATTTTTATGTTGGATGATAAATCTAGAAGCATACATTTCAAGTCTTGCAGAATATTCCTCGTATATTCCAACAGATTCATCATTCTTTTTCTTAAGCTCAGGGAACTCTATTTCCATATTTTTTTCGAATAATACGAGGGAAGTACTTATTCAAAAAATCATTTCTTGAACTCATCCCATTCCATTGATTCAATTTCATCTTGCGGCCTTGTATTCTTGATTAGATTCCACCACTGGTCTGCTTCACCTTTTAAATGATAAACAACCAAAATGAATTTTCCATGTTTTGAATAGTGAATGATTGAAAATATCTTTTCAATGATACTAATCCATTTTTTAGAAAAAAGTGGATTAGAATAACCATTGAAGAAAGGTGGACGTTGGCTCATGAAGGAATCAACATAATGGTGTTCCCTCCCATACTCACTTGGAAGTCCAGAATGATTAATAGATTTTATAAATATAAAAATTGGATTTTTATTCAATATCCCATAATATTTGGCTGATCTAGAGGACAATAAATTCATTTCCCATTGCATTGATCATTAACACATTTTCTTTAGGTTTTATACATTGTCTAAAACCCAAAAAGAAAAGTGTTAGAGGCAAAAATCATACTGGGAAAACAACATAATTAAGGGGGGGTAATTTTAAATATCTAACAACATAGCTTTAATCCAAGGAAATTCATGATTATTAACATAATTCTAGTACTGTAACCAATAATTATACTTACCATTAGAGACATCCCTAGACACATCTTAGAAAAAACTCTCGGAATCTCATTAATGTTTTCGTATCCTAGTTTCAAAATGTTAAATAAACCTTCACTCTGATACCAACTCTAATGAACCAGGATTGAGGTATATAGAAATTTCATTTCCTTTTCAGAATACTTAGTACATTACACAAATATACACCCAAACTGTTGGAGTTGGTGGCATAGAACCAACTACATTGTATATTATTCATTAATAAATAACTTATCACATATTGATTGTTCTTCTGGGTGACAATGCATGTAATAATGTCCTAAGGATAGCTATTGTACCATAGGGTCATAGAGGATCCCCACTATGATGAGAACCTGGAAGTTCCATAACACTATTCTTGAAAATATGTTCTATATCTATATGATTTTATTTCAGAGATACAAATAATACATGAGATTAGGGGTGAGCACTCATAAATCATTGAGGCACTTTTCATGGTGTGCACCCTTAGTAATATCAAGGAGGATATTATGAGAACGAGGCCCGCTAGTATGAAATAAGCATTTCATAGTGTCATTGGATGTTCCTATATACAAAAGTCTATATTGTTCCTTAGACATTAAGACTATTATTAATTGGTATTAAAACTCACGGACTTAGATGTATTGAGGAAAACTATGAAGACACACTGTTCGAAGCGAGGTAGGATATATTGGATCTGTCATGAGTAATACTGAATTAATAGATAATGAGAGAAAGTATTTTCCCTTCTATTCCATAATGGGAGTTGATATCTCATTCACTTTGATGGAATTTCTATAGCCTAAATAATTCATGGCCAGGGTGAGTAATGCGGAGTACAATTCAAAAAATTCAAAGAAATAATAATCAAGCACATGGGATGATGGCACTAATATTCAACCCTATTAATTCGATATATTGATACAAAGGGTTTACAATAAATGGTATGTGTTCGTAAGAAGTGACATGTCATTATTGCATTAATTTCTTTCTATATGGGCGCCTTGACATGTTTCTAAAAGCAAACCATGGAATTTAGGTAGGGTCTGCCTAATTCTACTAAGAAAGAGGCCTATAGGGTCTCCTACTAAGTGTTTCTAAGTATCTCAGTTAACTATTCATTTAACAATTTGAATAATGATTATTCAAAATTGTGGTTTAATAATTATTCGAGGATTTCTGATCGTATTTATTTCGACACTAATTATTTGAGAGTATATGTTGTGGGTGAAATAATATATTTATTAGCAAGTAATGCAATGATTTTTATTTATGAAATAAATAGTCATTATTCATGGTCTAATAAATGTGGTGAAGGAAACAATGAAAATGGTAAAATAAAAGTACACGCCATGTATATTAATATATACATGCCGTGTAGTTTTTTGGGGATTTGTGAGAAATAATATTTTTTATTTAATTAAATAATATTTGGTGTAATTCGTTGGGTGCATGTCAAGTGATAATAATAGTCAAATGTTATTATTAGACATGGGGTCATAATATTAATTAAATGAAATGAATAAATTATTTTGGGTAATTAATTAATTTTATTATTCAATGTCATAAAATCCCAATTACATTATTCTTATGAATCAACCTATTCTTTGTGGTTGTGCACAACAGATCCAGAGAACACTCTCATTCCAAGAGAGGATTCTTTTCCACCAAGAACTCAATCAATTTACAAGAGAGATCCTCCTCCACTGGACCAAGGAGAGTGCTTTGGAAGATTCTCTCATGGCGATTGAAGGTGGACATCACATGCAAAGGTTGTTCCATGATAACACCCATATATCCCTTCGGCGACATCCATAGATATATGGAGCACATGTGGATCACTTCTAGAGGAATCCTACACATAAATTCTATGACGCAATGATGAATCAAATTGAATCATGATCGGAAACATCAATGGAGAGAGAATTCCATTGAGGTAATTCTTATATTTTAATTAAATTAATTATAACCAACATATAATGATCCTCTCCATGGTTCTGAGACTCTCCTATTTTCTTTTTTTCTTCATTTTATTCCAAAGATCTGGTGTTTTATCATCGTGATGGATATCAAATTTATCATTCTTAATGACAAAATAAATGTTTGGTACACCCATATATGCACGCTTCCTCTATGCCCAGAACCTACAAGTGGTATTAGAGGGGTCATATCAATGATTATAATTATTTATTTTTCATTGATGATTTACGCATTTAATAAATTTGGTGTTTTAGTTCAGGTTAATTTTTATGGAAAATCTGAATCATGAGATCTGTTCCTCCTCTTCTGTTTCTCATTGACCATAGAGAAACAATCTTATCTTTTAATTTTTATTAAAATAAAATAGAGGATCTCATCTGTAGGTGCCAAAGGTTCTATTTCATACAACACTAGAAAACATGGCATGTATTCAGTAGTACACATCATGTAGTTAAGGATCAATGCATCAGGTCTATTCTACTAAACCAAGACATGTGTTCGAGTTTATCTATGTATTTATGACATTGTGTGTTGATCAGGAACATGTGGAACACAGTTTTCAGATTTCATTCCATGTGGGCCACTGGACAAGGTGTGTAGTCACCTCGTATTTGGGTTGGGCTGTGTACCTTGTACACAGCTTCCTCGAATGGATATCGTGTAACGTGGAAACTACACGATGGGTGGCCCACTGGCACGCCATATACAACGAAGATTTACAATTTAAATCTACATTCCATATCCCTAGGAATGTACTTCGGATGGATAATGAACGATAGTACACACTATATAGTCAGAACTACATGATGTGTACTCATCCAAATTATGCAGATTTATTAAAATTTATTACAATATTATACAAACCATTGAGACGTGTACCATGGTGAGGGTGTAAAGCTAAGGAAGAACAAGTGATAGGTATTATATATATATATTTTTTTAATTTATCATCTGTGTAATTTTCATTTCTACTCATTGGGTAGGTATGAATGGGAATTCACTAGGATTCCTCCATGGTACAAGTTATGTACAATGATAATTTTAAATGAATTTATTTGTTTAAAATTATGATGGATGAGAATCTCAATGAAATTCAAAAAAGGGTTTAAGATAAAAGGACTGATTAATTAATGATAATCAATTGATTCGAGCATGATTTATCATAAACATGAATGATTAAAGAATTTAATGCTAGGTTTATTTATGAGTAAATATTGTTTCATTCATGGATGATGATGAGATAGACTAGGACCATTGTCTATGGATGGTTTCTGTTAAAATCTCTATATAAATTAAATTTTTTGTCCTGTGAGCCTTGTCCTCATTAATATATAGGGAATGCATGCCCATGGTTTGTTTTATGTAAAACCCAGTTTTACCTCTCACCTGCGAGTGAGATAAAAATATATTTAATGGATATAGCTCCCAATCTAGTTGGGGCAGCTCAAGTTAGGACACAAGGTGAACCAATTCATGGATATACAATGGTGGGCATGTGGAAAGCTGTAAAAACGATCCCAAAAGGTTCAAGGTGTTTCTCCCTTAGGTATTGGGTTATTTTATCTACCGATAGAAAAACATACCAATATAACAAGATCATGATCATACCATTTATTTTATTTCTATTGTTTTCAAGGTTCATTTGTTTTGGTTGTGTTTTTGTGATCATACAATTACTAAATTAAAGGAGAATTCAAGAGATAACTAAAATAAGACCTGCTTATGCATAAATTTTATCTTAAACATGGTTAATCACTTATATATATCCCAATTATTATTAACAAGCATGTAGGAAATATAATAAAATGAAAATTTATGTATAAGGATAAAATCCTTTAAAGTAATATTAAGTCGGTATGGCCTTCCATAATCATGGTTAAAATCAATCCAAAGATTGAAGTGTTTGACCATCCCTAGTTGGGGTTCTTTCAATTCTCAGGGATTTATAAATCAAGTTTTTGGGTTTAATAGACTTGGTTAACTTCAAGGGTTGACTTCCATAGTAGGAATTTATGTGACCAAGTGGTAAAGGTTGATGAAATCCAAAATAAAATGATTTTAAGATTGGGGAGTCCACTGCGCGTATGAAGGAGTTGCGAGTTATTGCAATTGGCATTTGGAATTCCTACCTGAAACCTTTCAAGATTCATGACCAACCTTAGTTGGGGTAATTCAAGGGAAATATAGACCCTTTCGACTAGAATATACATGCAACATAAAATTCTAATTCTAATGGTGAGGGACATTACTTTTTTATAAAATAGTGGGTGACCAATAAGTATTAATTGATTTATTTGTCTCAGTTTTATAATGATAAAGTACTAAATTATTTTCAAATCATAATTTTTAGAAATGACAAGAAAAATGAATTCAAACATATCATTGAGATCCCCACTCAATAAGGAAAACCTTCTCACCGACACCAATTTCTAGGAGTGGAAGAGTCATTTACGCATCATCCTTCGCCACGAGAGGAAATTGTTTGTGCTAGAGTATCCAATTCTAGTTGTACCTAGAAAAGAGGCTAGTGGTGGGAAACTATATCTCTAAATAAAACATATAGATGATGCCACATATGTCTACTTTTTTATGTTGTTTTCTTATACCAATGAGATCTTGAAGCAACAAGAAGACTTGGACGCATATATCTTGGTGTATCACATTAAATATATGTATCAAGAGAAGTTAGCACCAGAGAGATATGAGATATCCAATGATTTTTTTCACAACTAATATGGAGATTATGTAACAATTGGGCATCATGTATTCAAGACTACTGGCTACATTGAATTCCTAGACATCTTAGGGATTAAATTCCCAGATGAGTTTCATACTAATCTCATCATATCATCACTTCCCAAGACCTTATCTAGATTTATTTTCAAATACAACATGAGGAATAATGAGATGAGTGTATTGAAACTTCTTCCCTTGATTCTCCATGTAGACAAGGACATGGGGCAATAAAAACTCACATTGCTTGTGGTGAATAAATTAACGAAGGACAAGAAAAATGGTCCAAGGGTTTATAAACGGTCCGATGCCCCTGATCACCATACTGAAAATAAGGGGAACATCCTAAGGTATGGCAAGGAATAGGTGGAGGTATGTTTTTCATGTGGGAATCCAGACCTCTAGAAGAGGAACTGCACCTAGAAGCATGGGGATGCTAATGGTGAGTTCGTTATCAAGTGTAATCATTCAATTTCTACACATTGGATATTGGATACAGCTTTTGGGGCTCACATCTGTACTGAAATGCAGGAAGAAAGTAGATTTATAATGAATTCCCAAGGGGAGGTGGATCTTCAAGCATCCAATGGTGCGAGGATAGCTGCATTGGCCATTAGAGATTACCATATCTCATTGCCAACTGGGATGCTTTTGGTTTTACATAACTATTATTATGTTCCAAATGATACCATAAACATAATTTCTATACCATTATTGGATAAGGATGGATTTATTTTCAATTTTATAAATATGGGTTATTTATTTTATAAGAAAAATGTATGTCATGGTATGGAGCATTTAAATAATGGTTTTATGTACCAAAATATGAAAAAATTGTTTGAAATCGATTAAGAAACAAACTAAAATGACTCATACAACACCTAGTTGTAGAATCACCATCTTGGTCATGTAAATCAGTTGTTCTTGAAAAATATCTTTTACGATGGTTATTTAGAATCCATTGAGGTAAAACCACTTAATAGATTTGAATGCTTATTTACAAGGTAAAATGACCAAGCTTCGTTTCGGTAGACATGCTGATAGGGCCACAGAGCTTCTAGGATTGGTATACATGAATGTGGGTGGACCATTTCTGGTAGAATTTAGAGGTGGATATCATACATCATTACTTTTAATGATTAATTGAGTGCATATGGATATATATACTTAAGGATGTATAAGTTAGAGTCCATTGAAGGAATTCATGAATAAAGTAGAGAATCATCTTGGTAAAAAGATAAAGAATCTTTGATCGGATTGAGGTTGAGAATATCTGAACCAATAATTCATCAACCTTTTACAGGAGTCTGGGATTTTATCTGAACTCACTCTTTATTATACACAATAGTAGAATAGTGGTAGTGAAAGGAGGAACCGTACCTTGTTGGACATGATGAGGTCAATGATGAGTCATGAAAATATTCCATTATCCTTTGGGGTATATTCATTACAAACATCAGTATACACCTTAAACTGAGTACCAACTAAGGTGGAAAATAGAATCCCTTCGAGTTATTGAAGGAAGAGAAACCCATTTTTTCACACACACGTGTGTGGGAATGTAAGGTGTTTATTAAGGCCTTCTTGGAAAACAAACTAGCACCCCGGAGCACAAGGTGTATCATTATAGGATATCCTATGGAAACAAAATGAAATTACATATATAAACCTTCAGACAAGAAAATGATTATCTCCAGGAAATCCGTCTTTCTTGATAGAGGCACATCCTCAAAAATGATACTAGGATAAATATTTACTTTGATGATGTTAATTCTCAAGATACACCGGAGTTGGTACATTAGCAAGTTCCATAGTTCCTTGTGGAAGAGGTTACAAAAATATTAGAACAGCGTAGGACCTCAATAGTGGTCAGGGAAAAAAGATATTTGGATTCCTACTCACTGAGAATGGTGAATCATTATTTTTGGAAAATGATAAAACCCTCTCATACAAGAAATAAGTACAGAGCTCAGAAGCTGCAATGTGGATAGAAGCTATGAATTCTGAGATGGATTCCACATATCGGAATAATGTCTGGGTTCTGGTCGATGATCTACTTGATGTAATGCATTCCAGATGTAAATGGTTAGTCAAGAGAAATATGGATATGGAAGGTTACGTTATCACCTATAAAGAAAGTCTTGTGTATAAAGGATTTATTCAATGTTAAGGAATTTTATATGATGAAACCTTCTGTCCATTTTCCATGTTTAAATCCATAAGAATCATACTTTCCATAACATCTTACCATGACTACGATATTTAGAAAATGTATTTCAAAACAACAATCCTTAACAAGAACATTCATGAAGATGTATATATGACCCAAAGAGAAGGGTTTGTGACACTAGGTGATTCCAAATGGGTTTCCAAGTTGCATAAATCCATTTATGGATTAATGGAAGTATCCAGGTAATGGAACATTTAATTTGATGATGCCATAAAGTAATTTGGTTTCATTAAGAATGAATGTGATACATGTGTCTATATGTGGTTTAATGGAAATGCGGTCATTATCCTAGATGTATACGATGATGACATATTACTTATTGTAAATAATGTACCAGTCTTACAGTCAGTTAAGGACTAGTTGAAATAGTGTTTCTCTATGAAAGACATAGGTGTAGCAGCCTACATTCTAGGGATCAAGATCATTCATGATAGATCCAAGAGGCTTCTTGGACTTAGTTTGTGTACATACATTGACCAGATAATAAAGATATTTAGTATGGAAAAATACAATAGGGGATTGATTTCGGTGTCCCATGGCCTACATCTTTCTATGAAAATTTGTCCTCATAAACAATAGGAGAAACATAGTATGATTAAGATCCCATCAACATCGAGTATAGGATCCTTCATGTATTCCATGTTATGTACCAGGCTTGATGTTGCCGATGCACTAAGCATGATATAAAGATATCAATAAAATCCCAGATAACAACGTTGGAATAATGTTAAGACTATCATTAAGTATTTGAGAAGATCTAAGGATATTTTCCTGGTGTATGGAGGATACGAGGATCTTTGCATCAGAGGGTATGCAGATGCTGGGGTTTAGATAGATTAGAATTATCTAAAGTCACAATTAGGATATGTTTTCTCTAACAATAGAGGAGATGTGAGCTATAAGAGTTCAAAGAAGCTAGTTGTTGCTGATTTTACAGATGAGTTCGAATATATAGAGGCTTCTGATGCAGCCAAAAAATTGTTTTGGATTTGGAACATTTTCTATGTGCTTGATGTGGTGCCGAGATGTAGAAATACTATCACATTGCACTTGGAAAATATTCATTTTGGTGTCTCTTTTAAAATAACCAAGGTCACATGAACAAACAAATAAAATTATCCATTAGTATCATATTTTGAGTGATTTTTATCAAGGGGATTAAGATGCAGTGAGAAGAGTTTCCATAGAAGATCATGTGGTGGACTCCATGACTAAATGACTAACTCAGCAGAACCATGAATATCATGTGACAGCTAAATGGTTAAAGGTTGTAAGTAGTTGGATCTATCCCAAGTGGGTGTTTGTTAGAGTTGGTTTCCTAAAACCAACTATATTGTACTTTATTCATTAATAAATACCCTATAACATCTTGATTGTTCTTCTTCATGACAATGAATGTGATAATTTCTTAAGGATAGTTGTAGCACCAAAAGGTCATAGAGGATCCCGTCTATGATGAAAACCCAGAAGTGTCATAACACTATTCTTGAATATATGTTCTATGGCTGAATGATGTTTTTTGAAGGACACAAATAATACAATACATTGGGGTTGAGTACTCATAAAATGTTTCGTCACCATATCATGGTGTGTGCCGTTGGTAATATCCAAGAGGATATTATGAGAATGATCCCCCACATTAGGAAATCCACATTTAATAGTGTCATTGGATATTTCAATATGAAGATGTGTGTATTGGTCAATATACAATAATATTATTAATAATGTCTATTACAACTCACAAACTTTGATGTATTAATGAAAATGGTGGTGACACACTATTCGTAGTGAGGTAGGCTATGTTGGGTGCGTCACGAGTAATACTGCATTAATATATAATGTGAGAAAGGATTTTTCTCTTCTTTTCAATAAAGGAATTTTATATCTTAAGACTTTTGATGGAATTGATATAGCCTAAATAAATCCATGTCCATGGTGAGGAGTGGGCGAGTTCAATTATGGAAATTCAATGAAATAATAGTCAAGCACATGGTTTGATGGCACTAACATGAAATATTTTTGATTTGAGATATTGAGATAAATGGATTATGTTACAAGGTAAGCATCCGTAGGAGGTGACACGTCATTACAGTGTTAACATATTTCTCTAGGGGTGTATTGTCATGTTTCTAGAAGCTATCCTTGGACTTTAGGTAGGCTCCCTCTATTTCCACTGAGAAATAAACCATGAGGGTAACACACTAAGTGTTTCTAAATATCTCAGTTAAATATTCATTTAATAAGTTTAATAAAGATTATTCCCAATTGTGGTTTAATAATTATTCAAGGATGTCTAATCTCTTTTATTTCGACACTAGTTATTCGAGAGATTATATTTTGGGTGAAATAATATATTTATTAGTGATTAATGTAGTGATATTTATTTAAGAAATAAATTGTCTATTTTCATGGTCTAATAAATGTGGTAGAGGAAATAAAGAAAAAGGAAAAACAAAATTACACAGTATATATATTAATTTATACACATCATGTAGTTTTTTTGGGTATTTGTGAGAAATAATATTATTTATATAATTAAAGAAAATTAGGTGTAATTTTATGGGTTCATGTCAAGTGATAATAATATTTAACTATTATTATTATACACGGGAACCTAATAAGAATTAAATAAAATGAATAAAGTATTTCGGGTAATTAATAAATTTTATTATTCTATGTAATGAAATCCAAAATAAATTATTCTTATGAAGCTAGACATTCTTTGTGGTTGTGCACAATGTATATTGAGAAAGCTCTCAAACCAAGAGAGAATTCATTTCCACCAAGAATTCTCCCATGTTACGAAAGAGATCCTCCTCTAGCAGATCAAGGAGTGCACTTTGAAAGAATCTATCTATGCGATCGAAGGCAGACATAGAAAGTGAGGGATCTTCTATACGAGAATCTAGAGATCCCTTCAGCAATATCTATAGATATGTGGAGCACATGTGGATCACTGCTAGAGGAAGCCCACACTTTTCTTCTACAACACAACTACAGATCACATTGAATCATGATTAGAAACATCAATAGAGATAGAATTCCATAGAGGCAATTATTATATTTTAATTAAAATAATTATAACAAAAATATTATGATCCACTATATGGTTCCATGACTCCCCTATTTTCAATCGTTATTCGTTCTATTCTGAAGATTCATCATTTTATCATTGTGACATATCTTGGATTGATCATTGTTAACGGTAAAATTAATTTTGGGTAAACCCATCTCCACATGCTTCTTCTATGTCCAGAACGTACCCAAACACGGTTTTAGATTAGTGTCTTTCGAAACACGGAACATAATATTCCTACATGGTGAAAGATATTCAACATATCCAATAAACATCATCGCCTTTTGATTTCCTACCTAAAACCATTATTTATATCCTCGAGAAAAGATAAAAATGGTGAGATCAAATGCTCAGTAAGGGTGAACATAAGAAACATAAAACAAACCATAATCATTTTAATGTAAAAACACGAAAATAAATCTTAAACATCAAAATCATGAGTCATAAAATAAATCCTTGTTGTACATAATGCATAGACCGTAAAGAAACATTAACTATTAAAAAATAGCATTGGAATAAAACATTGAATTTGAAAAAACAGATAAACACATAATACGATTTCAATATGTATCCAAGGTATTGATACCAAGACCATCATATTTGAAAAAGACTATTTCTAAACCAGGTTTACTTGTCGTTCCATCCATGTATTGGTGAACCAAATTTACTTCTCATTCGATACCTGTATTACTGAACCAGATTTACATGTTGTTATAGTCATGTCTGTCTAATCAGATATAAATAATTACCCAATGAATTGGAGGGAAATATAGGTCCTGCCCTTCTCATATTGAATTCATAATTACATTTTCCACAAAAAAATAAATCATTTAATAATAACCCAACAAATAAAATTTAATTCTTTTACATCATTCCATCATAACATAATCCAAATAAGATAAATGGATTTCATAAAAATAATTACATCATAGAATCAATAAAATCAATGTAATAATTGGAATATAAACATAACCCTATGCCATCAAAGATAAAAAGTAATTTTGATAAAACACTTGAGATTAATTCTTGAGGAAAAAATCCCTTCTTTTTCAAAAACATTTTCTATTCTAAAAATGCAGTGGAATTTTAAAATAAAATAGTTTAGTTGGAAATAAACTTGATATATTGTACAGTATCATTCATGGAAATAAGGCATTATGAATACCTAAAAATAAATTTATTCCATATAAGTTAAAGAAAAATTATTCTTTTACACTTTCTAAAAAAGTCAAAAACTACCTCACTTAAAAAATCAAAGAAAGATTCCATTAATAATATTTATCAAAAAATATCCAATTGGTAAAAATGAATTTAAATATTATTATAAGGATTGAAAAAATATTATATATATAGGAAACAAGGATGTGGATGATAAATATACTATATTAAATACTTAGGTATAAAAAATCTCAGAGAATAATGAGATTGTGTAATTATCCCTTACCTTAGGTCTGATATGCTTACTATGTATCTGAAACACTTGAATAGGGGATTTAAACTTATCATTAACTTGTAAAAAATCCTAGTAATGTTTATTATATCATATATGATTCACGTATGACTTTATATTACTTGTCAATTTACAGATTCATTGTTAAAGAAACATTTTGGGTAATAATCGTTTTATTTTTCATATGTGTTTTGACTTGTAAGTCATGATATTATTACTTAGATTACGATTTACTTACTTCCATAATGTAAGAAAGGATTTATATATCCTATATCTTTGGAATATAAATATATATAATAGATAGATAAAGTAAATGGATACACTATTCATGGAGATGGTAGGACTTACTTATGCATGAACGCTGTTCCTGTTTCCTTATTGAACTGAATGGAAGAAAGTAAATGACATATATATATATATACATAAATCCAGTAGAATTATTATTCCATATAATTCATTCTTATTTATTTTATATAATATATAATCATTCTTTAATGGTTAATGTGTATAATGAATCTCATCACGTCCTGGAGACGGTAGGTCGTTCGTACACACGAGTGATGATATCATTCACTTAATGGTTAAATGGTATGGAATTGGATGGTATGGAATTGGATTGTATATTAATTATAAATAATAATTATAATTTTATATTAATTATTTACATCCATTATAATCATCCTTATACCAATAAAAATTATGTATTTTTGAACAAACAACCATGGAGTGGAGACAATAAGTCGTATGTACGCACGCATAGTGATATTGTTCTTCAAAGGATGGATACAGGGAGGTACACAGTTTTCCAATTATTATAATAACATCTCATAATGTATAATATATTGTATTTATTACTTTAGTATGAAAATAAAATATGAAGAGGATGTAGAAGAAGAAAACAATTTTGAAAGAGGTGATAATACAATTACCTCTTTTTGGGTATCTCCTTTTGGTATGCACAAAAGGACTCCTTAAGATTACTTTCTTCCTAAATGATGGCCTCTAGGATAATGTAAAGGGATTTGGGAGGAGATTTTGCTAGGTTTTTTTGGAGCTAAAGGGATTGGGAGGTGTAAATAAAAGATAAGGAGAGGTTCCCTTTTATAAGAGATGGGAGGGGGTCCTTTGGAAAGTATTCAAATATTAATTTATTATAAATTTAATTTTTGTTTATAATGCTCTGAAACTCAACTATTTTAAAGATAATATGTCTATGGGACTAGATATTCTCAACCAATAAAATTTTAACATGTTTTTATTTTATTTTAAAACTTATCATTTTGATGTATCCTTATTTAATATATTTAATTTTATTTGTGGTAATAAAATTCTAAATATTAAATGGTTAGAAATATTTACTCATGTGTTTTCAATTGTCCATAATTGGATATGTTATGAAATTTTAAACCATATAAATTTTACATTATAATTTTTAATTTTTTTTAATTTTTAAATAATTTAATAATATGATATTTCTATAAAATATTAATTGTGAAAAGCATTAAACTATTAATTTATTTTACAGTAAATAAAATCCACACAGAATATAAATTCAAACCAAAATATTTTATACACTCATATAATGTAATTTTCACTTAAAAAATTCTTGGAGAACATTAATTAGATCATATAATATTTATTTTAATGTTTTTAAAACCAGTTATTTGATATTTCTATCAATTAAATAATTTATACATCACTATTATGTCATCATTAATGGTAATTATTTAATCTCAAAAAATTATAAATAAATTCAAATTTTGTAGAAAATTTTATTATCTTTCTAAAGACTATTTATTTTCTCTATTTGATAATATTTATCACTATATTAAAGTTATTATACTTATAAAATATATGAGAGTGACATGATGTCACCTTCATTTGATTTTATTATAATTACATCACTTTCAGGGAAAAAATTCCTTTAAATTAATCATTTATGACCCATATTTGAAATTGGTAGACTTTAATTCATCCAATTGTATTTTGGCAGTTGTTGGGGTAATTTTATTATATTTATAATATTTTTAGTTACTATAAATTTCCTGATTTACCTTTAACGTTGGTAAATAAAAATTACCGTAGTTACTATTTAGAATATCCAAAAAACAAAAGTAAACTTTTAACAGAAATTGGACCCACTGATTTCAAATATGGAATTCATTTTACATATATTAAAAAATATAATTAGAAATAAATAACTGAAAATTATTTCCTGTTGTCAAAAACCAAAAATGGGTTTTTAAGAAGTAAAAACATATTAAAATATTGTCATGTGTTTATATCCAATTTAAATGTGAAATTACTTTAAATTACCAGAATATAAATATATAACAAAAAATAATCCAATTACACTTTAAAACTAATTAAAATGATAATCTAACTATATAAATAAATTAGATGAAATGATATTTTTGAATTAAAATGAAGTATTTTTCACTATTCATTTAAATATGAATTTTATCAAAAAATACAAAACATTATACAAAAGTAAATTTTGATATCTGTTGTCCAAATAAGAAATTTTTTTAAAATAGAATATATAAAAGTCTTAAAAACTAGATTTAAAATGGCTACTCCATCAAAAGGAGACAAAACTGCATTTTAAAAAAAATACTTCTTTTATCCCAAAAATTGCAATTGTTCTTATATAATATCTAAAAATAAATATGTTTAATATTAATGCTATAAAAAATTTAGTTAATACTTTTCATAGTTTCTATTTTATATCCCATAAATAATAATATTTTATTAATATATTATTTTTTAGTACAACTTGGTATTGAATTCAATGCAAGTTATCAAGGAAGGTCTCTATTTAATGTAATTCAATACTAGAATAGTGTTACATATACTGTTGGCAAATACAGTGTTGAATTTAGTGAAAGATAATATTGGTGTAGCACACATTAAAGAAATTAAAAAGAATCTATCTCATAAAATATCGGGCTGTGATAATTAAAATACATAATAAAATAAAAATTTGATCAAAAAATGAAAATTAAAGCGATTTAGAAAACAAAATAATATAATTGTGAGTTATTAATTAAAATTATTTGTTTTAATATTAAAAGGAGAATAAAAATTGGTATTGATGTGGTAAAGAGAAATGAAAAACATCTATATAAAACTCCCCCACACATAAATGTTTTTTGTCCTCAAACAAATACATGTCATTTGAATTTATAAAATATAAGGAAGGATTTGTCAAATTATGTTCAAAATGAGAATTTATATACTTTTTTTTAAAGAAAAAGTCCCCCCAAAAATGTAATTGTATTCAAATGATGCTTTCAGAAAAGTTTCTTCCTAAAATCAAACTCCTATTACAAATAAAAGGAAATAATTCCTCATACATTGTTAATGATTTCATGCCTCTTATACGACGTCACCATATTCCATACTTCAATCGTAGTTCATGTACTAAATTATAGAGTCGTGATAACTAAAATCAACTATAATTAAGAACTTTACAAAATGAACCTTCAATTTTTTACTTTATTCTAGGTTCCAAAAAATGTTTACTAGTATTTTTTTGAATCACATAAATGATACAACACAAATGATATCCATAAAAGTCAATTTTACCTTTCTTTATCTAGGTTCAAATTTATTTCACCTTAATGAACTCATTTCTGAGTACTATGATCCTTATTTTTTTCCTTTAAATTAATTTTTTTAAATAAATTTTCCCCTACCATTTACTTGTGAATAACACTATGAAAAAGAAATGTTTTGATATGTACAGAGGGATAAAATATATCCCTCTTTCATAGAGTCTCATAGATTCACCATGGGATCCTATTATCCCAATTTAATCTGGTTTAAAAGGACATAAAAGATTGAAATTTGAGTTGAATCCATAATGTGAATATTTCTTATTAATGTGAATCCCCTAAAATTGCGTTTAAATTTTCAGTTTCCTAAATCCATTATTCTAATTCCATAAACACAAATCCTATATCACTCCCTTTTTTAGTTCCTGAACCGAAAATCAATAAGAATATTGTGACACATCACTCAGAAATCAGACACCCTCAATAGAATCAGAATCAATTCACCCCTCAACAACCAGTTGGTAGATATCAAACATGTAGAAAAGAATATATATAAAATTGAACACAAATGACCCTTCAGTTATTATAGAATTTTTTTTAAAAGAATTGGAAATTGTTTACCATTTTTTAGACAAAAACACTAAAGGAATTTGAAGTGGAAAGAAATACCTCTCTCCCAAAAAACCCCCAAAAATGTTCCTTTTATTAAATCTCAAGGTGGGATACAAAATTAAAATTTTGTTCCAAACAGATTGGAAAATACACAAAGATATTGTTTTTTTTAAGGGGTAGCAAGAAAGCCAAAAATATTTGTTGTACCAAAAATAGAATAAAATAAAAACAATATATACAAAAAGAAACCCACCAAACACTACAAAATAAAAATTGTTTTTTATTTAAATTAGTAGAATGAATTGAAAGGTGTATATAGAATCAGTTGAATGAAGGTGGATTCAGTGGGTTGAAGGATATAGAACAATGAAATTCCTCCAAATTATCAGCTCATTTGATTCTAGTAGGAAATACCCTATCAAGAGACAAATTAACAATATTAAAAGGTAATATGGGGGATCTTCCACATATATAAGCATGTAGAAGATAGTAAAATCTGAGAAGAAAATAGAACATGATGAAAAAAACTATTACCTTAAAATTGGAAATTTCAACATAAATGTGAATTTAAAATATCCTCCCCTATAATGATCCTGTTGATCCTCTCCTTTACCTCCATGTTAGAAAAAAATAAACTTAACAAAAAATACTCTAATGTTAGGTAAAACATTTTTCCAATAATTTTTTGGAAGAAGTTTTATCTAGATGATTTAGTTTATTTTTATTTTTGTTTTCCTTTAACGAGTTTTTGGTAGAAACAACTCTCTTAAGTAGAAGAATTCCATTTGATATCTATATACAAGAATGAAATAAAACTATAGAAAAAACATTAGTAGTTCAATTTATTGAAAATAAAAATAAAATTAAAACAACAAAACAATGATGGTTTTGTTCCCATGAAACCCATAATATAAAGTCATCAGTTAGACATTAGATACTTTGATTCATCAATTAGTGAAATTATATCGAATCCCATTGGCTTCCCTTCAAAGAAATGTTTTATCATTCTTCCATTGACCAAGAAAGGTCAGTTTTCTTCCCCTACTATCTCCAAATCTCCACTAACATGAACTCTCAAAATAGTAAAGGGTCATGACTACCTGGTCATCAACTTACTTGAAAAATGTTTATTTCTAGAATTGAAAATCATAACCCTCTAACCAACCTAGAAATACCTATTTTGAATGATTAATTAATGAAAATCTTTTTTTTTGTTTTTAAATTTCAAAATTCTCATAAGACTTCATTTAAATTTCTTCCAGCTCACATAGCACTAAAAACATCTCTCACCAGTTGAATTTATATAAATGTTATGTGCCTTCATCACCCAATGATAGTGTTTATGTTATTCTATTGGAAGATGACATGTTTTCCCAAAGGGAATCTTGTATGGGTAAATCCCTATATAAGTCTTTTTAGAAGATCTGTAGGACTAGAGAGTGTCTTCTAACATCACTGATGAATACTTTATGGAGCTAGACATCATCTTCTATAAAATCTATTTTAGCGCCTTATTTGATACTTAATCATTCCCTGTAGACTTTCAATGATAGGTGGTAATTTTCTTATGGGGGCATCTATATTTATCAATAAAATTATTGAACTTATAATACATTACCTGAGAACCATTGTTAGTGATGATAGTCATCAGAACACCGCACCTCGAAAAAATAGTTTTCTTAATAAACATAAAAAAATTAGCCGAATTGGTGGGCAGAGCTACTACATCCACACAGTTAGACACATATTACCCAAAAATTAGAACGTATTCATTCCCATAAGAGGATTTTAATGGTACAATGAATTCTAATCCCCATACATAAAAAACATCAACATCCATAACCCCTTTTTAAGGAAGCGCTTACCTTCATCCAATATTTACAAGCATACGATACTTATCACATCTAGTGAACAAACTCTAGTATCTTTTAAAAATGTAATCCAATATAAATAATACTGCATGAACATCTGTTAAGTTCTCTATCCTCAATGGTATGTAGCCCATGGTGATGAATGACATCTCTCTGGTATGGGAATCATTTTCTCCTTAGCGACACAAACACCTTAAAATACCATCAGCACATATCCAAGAAAGAAGAGGGTCATCCTAGAAATAATATTACAAATTATAAATAAACCTCTTACTTTTGATCTATGTGATTTCCTTGGGAATGACACCAAGGAACATAAAATAGGATAATTCTGAATACAAGGAGACAACTACATAGAAGCAGTAAAAGACTGTTCATCAAAAAATGAGGTGTTAATCTCTATTGGTACCATAAGATAAGTGTTGGGAATACTAGACAAGTGATCTTCTATAAAGATTAATCCTTCTTCTTATCCTTAGTAACCAAATGAAACTCTTAAATATTTTGTTCCCACATCTTGAGTATGAGCATTGTGTCCATCATAGCCAACATTTACTTGAGGGCTACATTGATGGTGAAAATGATAACTTTTGACCCTATAAAGTACTTTCTAAAACATTCAATGGAAAAAGTCACAACATTGGGATATTTTTATGTAGTATAATAGTTTTTCTTGGCATTATCTAGTATAATTATAGGGGTATTAAATGACATGAAACTTATTGTCCTTCCTTTTCCCCAAAACTACACCTATATTTAGGTTACTTGAATAACACATTACTTTATATAAAAGTTTCCAGTCTAGGGAAGTAATCATTGGTGAGGTAGTAACTTCTCTTTAAGCTCATTAGATCACTCCAATCATTTCCCATTAATGATAATAAGATTTTCCTTAACTATCAATAATCATAGTGGTCTTGAGATCAAATAAAAATCATTAATGAACCTCCTATGAAACCTAGAATGTCCTAAGAAACATGTAATACCCTTAACATTCTCACATGGTGGAATATTTTCAATATCCTCAACCTTTGACTTATCAACCTCCAGCCCCGTATATTGAAACTATGTGTCCAAAAAAAATTCCCTTATTATCAATTAAATTAAACATGTCCCAATTAAAAAGAATATTTTCCTCCTCACATTTTCAA
Source organism: Viscum album (assembly GCA_963277665.1). NCBI lineage: Eukaryota > Viridiplantae > Streptophyta > Magnoliopsida > Santalales > Viscaceae > Viscum > Viscum album. The sequence continues at coordinate 353,769,387 of OY728140.1, forward strand.
CATAGTTTCCAAATTTTCAAGATAATTTTAGAAATTACTCCATAAAACTAAAAAATCATCCATGAAAACATCAAATATCATTTAAATCATATATAACTATGTGTCTAAAAAAACTCCCTTATTATCAATGAAATGAAACTTTTCCCAATTAAGAATATGATTTGTCTCATCACATTTTTAACATAGTTTCCAAATTTTCAAGATAATTTTAGAAATTACTCCATAAAAAAAAGTTATCCACGAAAACATCAAATATCATTTGAATCATATATATGGAAATTTCCATCATGAATTACTATAGTGTGGACGGAGCACCACACGAGATAAGGGGAATCCTATGGTAGGTAAATTCCCCAAATGGACAAGTGAATGTGGTTTTATAATGATTCTCATAGTAAAGGAAAATCTAGTTATTTCTTAGAAATAAATCAAGAAAATAAAAAAACTAATTACTTTCAATCTTCACTAATATTTGTCTCAAAAATGGAATGGTAAAATTTTCCTTTCCTACGGTAGCATTGAGTTTTCTATAAACAATAAACTCCATCAAATTATTCACATTTTTTTTTTGGATTTTCATAGTTTTCTCATTTATGACCACTACAACACCACTCTTTTTGTGGAAAACCTAGACAATATATACCAAGGAATTTTCATAAATGGGAAAAATATCATTGAATAATGAAATATAATAACTTGTTCTCATACCAATTCAATAATGTTTGGTTTAAGTCTCATTTGGTAGTACACCTTTGGTTTATAAACCCGTTCCTTGGGGATTTTATGTATGCCAAAGTACAACCTTATACACATTATTCTAGAAATTATACAGCTAATAACGCATTTTTACTTCCTCAAAACTCTTAGTATGTTATCCTCTTTACATACCTACATATTATATGACATGATCAAATACAATTTAAATTAATCTCCAAAAAATAAATATCATAGATTGATAGAGAGGGGTTTGAGCTCTTAATGGGTGGTGATTGAATTGAGGGAAGACACATGGACCTGGTTGGCCAATGGTCTTCATGATTCCTCTTAAAGAAGACAGTGCAGAGGGCCTCCTCACCATCACTATTATTTCTAGAAGTGGTTTCCTCACATTTTGACTAGTATTTTGGGGAAAAATATGCACTAATAAAATATCATCCAGATGTTCTAGAAGGTCTCCCTAATACTCCTCAACATGACTCTCTCCTTAATACAGCTTACCCTCTTGAAAATTTGATCAGCGATCTCATGTTAACCATTAATCTCTTCTAACGTCCTTAGAAACTCATGTTCATCCTCATCAATAGAACCTTCAGCAAATAATAGCTCATCTTTGGGATATATTAGGTGGGTTAGTTCTATCATTTTCATGAACACAAAAAATCCTCTTTTTTCCTAGGTTAAAAATTTACTCACCCCTAGAGACATCTATCATAGATCCACCAGTATCTAGGAAGGGCCTACCAATGAGGATAGGTACCTCCTGGTTACACTCTATACCTAAAATCATAATGTGATCACAAAGAAATATTCTTCCTATTGCCACTAGAAAATCATCTACCCAACCCTCTAGATGAGAAATGGATCGATCAATAAGATGTAAAAAAAGATGTGGGTTGAGGAACGTCTAATCCCATGAATTAAAAAATTAATAGAATGATCATATTTATGCTAGATCCTATATCACACAAACAGTTTAAATTACCACCTCTATCTCTAAATGTACACGGAATAATACTGCTTATTTTTTAATAAACGTTAGGAGGTATCATATTTTTTAAAACAACACTACACTTCTTTTGCCTATGTATAGGTGGAAAACTCTTCTAGGTAATTTTTGTTGAAGCATATTTTCTTGAGTGAATTTATCTATGATGGGATATGTATTATGTTTTCTAATTATGGAATGTCAATTTTCATCTTTTTATCCAATTTTAGATATTTCAACAACTTGGAATCTCAATTTAATTTTTTTATTCTTCATGTAAATTAGATTACATGGTAAAATGATTTTACAGTATGGGGCATACCTTCAGTTTCTTTTTCAAGATATTTATTTTCTTTACATTCTTTTTTTAATCCATTTTCATTATGTTTTTCCATTGGAATTGTAGGGTGTATATGGTTTTAAGTGCTAATATCCAATTCCCCAGTTTCAATATTTTCTAGATTTGATATTTTAGATTCATCATATTTTTTGTTTTCATTATTTTTGGACACATTATTTGGTTCATTATGTGTATGGAGACCACTTATGTTGGTCACAATCATGTAATTTTCCATGGGTCCTGATTTAGTACAACTAACCAACATTCCATTGTTTCTATTAAAAATAACTAGAAAACATTTCCATTTTAATTCCATAATAATTCATTATTATGTCCATATTTTATTTTTCAATACAATTTTTTGTCTTTTGTTCATCAAATTATCATATCAACTATTGGAACATATCCCTCAACACATCATTAGAGTTGGATGACTTAGCCATGTGTTGGGGTTAGAACTGCTGCCTAAGAGGCCATTATAAATTCAGATGGGGAATTGGGTTAATGGATTCCATGTTCCCTCGCAGAAATGTTCTGGTGGTTTCTATAACCCTGGTCATTGGAATTGGAAAAGGGGTCATTCTATTCCTCTATCATTGGAAAATATCCAGCAAAAATGGAATTCATAGGAACTTGGTTGTTCATATCAATGTTTTCAGAGTAGGTCTGTGAGTTCCTATACATTATATAGGGGTGGAGTTTCCCCAAAGTGTGTTTTGAATGTTTTTATTGAAAAATCTAGTAGCTTGGGCTTCATCATAATGAACACAGTTTTCTTCCTTCTTTAAAATGGTTCATCTCCTAGAGAAATTTTGTTGGTATTTTTGTGAGTATGTGAGTTTTTTCAACTCCTCAACTATACTATAACTAAAATATCCTCTAGATGATTGATCCAGCATGGTTTTTTTTGTAATGGTTAAGGCTATTGAAAAAGGTATCCAGGAGGAAATTGTGAGTGTATTGATGCTCTGGACATTATCTATGTAATCCCCTAAATCTATCCCAATATTCATGAAATAAACCCCCCACATCTTTCAATAATGATTTGACTTTGTGCCTAATATCAGAAGTCATTTTCATAGGGATTAATTTCATGGTGAATGAATTGTAGACATGATCCATGGTGGTGAATATTTCATCCTCTAATTTTTGGAACTGTGACCTAGAATTTTTCTTGAGGCTGAAAAGGAACACACATAGTTTTAGTTATTCCACACTTTGTTCTCTTAGTGGAATCTTCTGTACACTTAAATTGAAACACGTAATGATGTCAAGAGATTTTTCACTACGAATTCCATTGAAGGTTCAAATATGAGACAACATTAACTATTTAATTAGACAGTTCCTAGATATATGTGATATCCTAATACAGGAATGGTTTCTAGAGACAAAAGTTAGTAAGTAATATATTAAGCTGTGCCTCTCTACTATTTCATGGCCATGTGGGTAAATATTTCCAGGTGGGTTTTGAATTTGCAAATGGACTGTTCAAATTTTGGTTTTTAGATTCTCTGTAGAATTCCATTTTGATTTTATCATTTTTAATCCTTACATCCATGGTGTTTGTCTCAATTTGTCGAATGTATGTTTCTAAGGTCTCATATTTTGAAAAAAATTTCATAATGTTTCATGTTCATTGATTTTTTTTAAATGTACTTGAAAAAAATTTAATAGTTAATTGGAATTTTTTTTCTTTATAATTAGTTTATTGTTTTTTATTTATATTTTTTACAGCTTATGTATTTTTATTCCTAATTTGTTTGTGTTTTCAATTTTTATCAGCTTTTATTTTTTTTCTATTTAATATGTTTTTAAATTGTCATCAAATATATTCCCCAAAAACAATTCCAAAATTTGATGACACATATCATTGAGTTCATGAGAATTTAATATTAATTAACCTTATATACATCTTACACTATTGCAGTGGTATGAGGGTGGATCCACATGGAAGGTCTATTTGTTCTTAGATGATTAAAAAAATACATTGCAAAATAAAAGAAAAAAAAACAAAAAAACTATAATGGATGGATGTGATGAAGTAGTGAAGTGAATAAAAAGGTGAGTGTGTTTAATTGATATTTATTGTAGACAAGAAGGAAACAAAGGGAAATGATAAGTACAATTGGAATAATCCAATGATAAGAAGGGTGAGTTGACTCACTGGCTTCATTACTTTTTCTATTTTCCATGCAATTAAATTGAAATATCTAAAACTAATTGAAATATTTTATCCAATGTTTTCATAGGTTCTACCTATGATTGATAGACTCATACAGTTTCTCAATTGTACAACTTTTAAAGTCAATGAGAGAGAAAAATATTGAATCATTGAGTTCAAATTTCCAATTGAACTCAGTGTTCCTCTGTCTCATGAGTTTGATTCAACTTTTTATAGAAACCATATATTGAAAACAATTTTTATTTAAACCCTATAAAGATTAATTTTCACTAATTCTTAATTTTTATTAAAAAATGATTATTCAGAAAATAAAATATAGAGAGGGATAATAAAATAAAATAAAATGCATAAGGTATAAAAATAGATCTAACAAACTATCCTTTTCCCTAAGAGAAATTATCAATTTATAATGAATAAAATTAACAGTTTAAAAGAAATTAAAAAAAAGTGCTCATGTTAAATAAAATTGAAGAAAAAAAGAGTACACTCCCCTAGCTCAATATATATAAACTCTGAATCCCGGATAACTACCAACTTGTCATGCTGATGGTGAATTGAAGGGTTTCCACAGATCTCTAGTATATGAAATCAGGATGTGGTGATAGGTGTTGTTCCATGATCTTCTACTCAAGGATGTGGAATTTGCGGAATTATTGGAATAATCTTATCCCTCATGCTAAATGGTGAAGTATTTACTACATCCCTGGATGGTTCTTGAATGTACAGGAGGTGAATAGAATGGTGGTGGTGGTTCCTCATGTCTCCAACTTCTCTTTACGTTGTCCTCCCCTCCTCCTACTTCTGAAATATTATATTGCTTTTCTCCATCCCATATTACTACTTATTGACTCACTTCTCTAGCCTTTGTGTGGAACCTTTACATGGATACTTCCTCCTTGTTCGTGATTGAAGTAAGAACTCATTATCATAATGATCAACTCCTCGATTCTCTAGGCATGCAACGCGATCCACCCCCCCCCCCACATCAAAAGATAATAAAAAAACTAAAAAACGAAAAATATAACAGAAACAATAATTAATATATTAACATTAACCTATTTACATTATTAAAAAATATTAACATATAAATATAATTTCATGACCGAAATAATTAAAAGAAAATGTTTATAAAAATATATTAATATTATTTAAATATACATCTTATCATTTATATATTACTATTTTTAAATATAAATATTACTTATTTTCCTTGATGTTCGAAAATGTATATATATATATATTAATTATATTATATTATTATTATTTTAAAAAAATTATTAATTATATTAATTTTATGTATATTATATTATATATTATATTGATATAATGTTGTATAAATAATTATTATTATATTTCTATATTATATTATAAATATAATTATAAAAATAGAAGAAATAAAAATGATTAAGAAGGATAAGGGGGGTCGAGTGATTTAATAAGAGGTAAATAAGAGATGAAGGTCTTTTGTAATAGGATGTGGGAGGATCGAAACATGGAGAGGGATGGGTTTAGGTGGTTTTGGGAGATGATGAAACACCTGGGTTGGGTAGCAGATAGAAGTGTAAAGAGGATTAGGATTCTTGAAGGCCTTATCTAGTGGTGATTTGTTTGAGAGCAATGACGAAGTGGTCGATGCATGCTCAACAAGTGGCAGTGGAGTGGGTTTAGGTTCGACCATCATATGGTAGAACAAACAGCTCATATTTGGTGATAAAAGTAGGCGACAGTCGTGTATTCCTCACTAGTTATCAGGGATAGCACTGGCTTCGTTTACATGGGCACATTAATTCTTTAGAACTGGTTTTTGGGGTTCAAAATCTATTTTTGTGCCATTGAATTTAGTAAACTATTTTCAATTTTTCTAGTTTTTTTAATACATTGTCAGTTATGGTTTTTGATTTTTGGATGTTTTTTAGTTTTATTTTTATCTACTACATGAATATATGATTTTATGATTAATTTGTTATTAATATTGAGTCGAGAATTTAATTTATGGAGAAGGATGGATGGGACGATGGTGGTGACTCATGTCTCACAACCAAAGATTTTCAGTGGTGGGACATGGGTGATGGTGAATACGGGGGTTGAATGTGTGATTGTGGTTAGTCATTTCACCATTAGTGTGGGTACATGATGGAATGGTGGAAAAGGACTCACAATTGTCATTGATCTCTGGAAATGATCCATAATTGCAGTCGGGTGGTGAGATAGGTGTTGGAACCACGACCTTTCTATGTAGGAAATGGAGTATGATTTGTGTTTTTTTTCAATCCTCATTGGAAGTTCATAATGTTTTCCAGGAAAGCGATCATATAACTAAATAATGAAACATCATTGAAAATTGTGTGAGAGATTAGAGTGTTTGGAAACTTGTGCACAAGGCTATTTTTTGGATCAGTTCTTCAAAATATGGGAAAGTAGAAAAGTGTGTGCAAGACATAAATATGCACGAAAGATGATGTTGCACGAATGAATATTATGTGCTTAATGAGACGTCAAAAGGGGTTTTTTGCACTTGAAAAGAAACATATGTGCACCGATAAATACAAGTCGACATCTTTCATGTAGGGTCATCAAGGGATTATAAATATAGGGATACCCCCATGGAAGACATAAGAATTTTCCAATGAAAATAATATTGCTCATCCACTCAAAAGATTTGCGCGCGAAAGATTGGAAGAGAGTTAATCTTGTGAGAAAGGTGTTCCTTTACTATGAAAAGTCCAAGTGAACCCCTCGGTGCAGTTGTGCGAAAGATAAGGGTTTCACAGAAAGTAGGGGTTACATGAATGTTATCTTTTACAACAATTCCCAAATCTTGCATGCACATTGAGTTATTGCCAGTAAGTGTTGTGTTATTCTTCTGAAAAGCTTCTGAATAACTAGTTCAGTGGTTTAGTGCATTGTAGTTCATTATTTCAGGTCTTCGATGCAAGAAATGTCTCATACTGAAAATTGAAAAAGACATAAATGCAAATCTATTGAAGAGACCATCAAGTCGATAAACTGAGTTTGACTTCTCCCAAGGTAGTGAGCCAGGGGGAGTCGACGGAAGTGATCCGAAGGACACAGTGAGATTTCCCTGAACCTTTGTAATGGTAGTGTTCCAGGCATAGAGTGCCTGTGACTAAATCTTGTACTCCACAACTAGTGAAAATTAGTAGATTTTGGTATAACTAACCACTGTCGGCATATGCTCTTTGGACATAGCCCTTTATTGCGAACCAAGTAAAAGTGACTTGTGGTCTCTTTGCATGTGATTGTTTATTTGTTGTCAATATCCATCGTACATGTTTAATGTGTTCCTACCAACATGGGAACGCGATCCATCACTTTAAAAGAAAAAATTGACACCCTGATTCACCCCTCCCCTATCAGGGCATCCTGGGGTTCAACAATAGGATGGTGGTGGTGAGTCAAGAATCAACACCATATATAGTGGCAGTCACTCAGCGGAGTCACTGCTCGATGATTGGAAGAGTGAGAAGGGGACGAGTATGGCATTGAGACAATGTGCAAATGGTGGGTGCAAGGAAAAAATAAATCCTGGTAGTGCATACCTTCAATAAAAATATACACAAAAAATTAAACAACAATAGATTAATTTATGTAATAAAATAAAATATTACCTAATATTAAAAAAGAATAAATATATTAAAACATTACAAATTTACCTTTTAAATTACAAAATCCAAATTTAACTGTCTTAAATTATCTCAATTACTATTTACTTAAAAATATTAATTTTGATTACATTTTTTAAAATATGAATTAAAAATTTATAAATTAAAATAATTAATAAAAAATTAATAATTAAACTAAAATAAAATATGTAAAATTTTAAAAATAAAAAATGGATAAAAGTAAGTTTCCATAATTACTATAATTAATTAATGTATAAAAAATTGATTTATTATTATTTATGAATAAAAAAACTATTAAATAAATTAAATAATTAATCTAAATATATTGAAAAACAAAAAAAATTGAAAAAAAACTAAAAACAAAAACAATAAAAGAACTAAATGAATGATAAATGAAAAAAATATTTATTTAACAAAAACAATAGAACAAATAATGAATGTTAGAGAAGAATTAACTTATTGATTTTAAATATTAAAAAATTATTAATAGAATCAGTGAAATAATAATTTTAAAAATAAATTAAAATTTAAGTAATTTAATAAATTAAAGACAAAAATTTTATGTTATTAGAAAAAATATATATTTTTAATAATAAAAGGAGTCAAATAAGTGAAAAAATAAATCGAAAATAGTATTGAAAAGAAGGAACGTTAGTAAAAAAATTCAGTGGATTGAGAATTATATTTCGCATGTTCTACAACTTCTATAGTAATCCTATGAGATACATATATCTCTGTATTAACCTCGTTCATACTAATTTCTGAAACATTTTCTTATGCCATGTTCTATGTATAATTATCTTTGACTTCATTGAATTCAACCTTTCTCCCACATTCTATCTTAGAGATGTGATCCCTCTAATGGAATATAGATTTTATTTCCACAAATACAATTATTTGGCATCATATATATCATATTACATTGTTTCCTTAGGATATACTATAATGATAAACTTATTTCCTCAAGATGTGATTTTATTTCCATAGATAGCCCTTTAAAATGCTCCATATCCCAGTAAACATTTATGTGAAAAATTTGTTTTGTTCCACTATAAATCTCTAGTGGAATCATTTTTGTTCATTTAGTTCAAAAATATTTTACTGTGTATATTTCAGTCTATAATGTATATCTACAATAGTATAAAATAAGACTTGCATGACTCATCATCATTCTCACCATGTCCAATGGATTTTAGTTCCTCCTTTCATTAGAACCATTCTATTATGGTGTATAAGGATGGGTGATTTTTCGATAATATATCAAAATCAACTATATAATCTAGTGACTATTGGTTAGGATATTCACTGACATTTTCTGTGTGAATATTTTATATCTTCTTACTACTAAACTTTTATACTTTATTATTGTATTTAATTAACTTTTCAACTGAGTTAGAAACATTCCACATTAATTAAACCTATTCATATCAGTTAAATTCATTGATAAAATTTATAATGTAAGTATATAAAAATCTATATTAATCAAAAAAATGTCGATTGACATGTACATGAAATAATTCAATAATATTTTCTGACCATTCACCATTTTCATTTAATAGTGGTTTTCACATTTTATCCTAAAAATAGGTTTGACATATATCTGGTAGTCTGAGATTGACGAGTTTAATTAAATTTATTGATATAGGTATTTCAAATAATTCTAAAATTAAATTAAAATCTAATGATGTGACAATTAGGTATTATATGATCCATGTGATCTTGAATCCTTATTAATATCTAACATAGTTTCTTCATATTTAGGTACTGAAAGACCATTATTTATATGTGTTATCCCATAAAATATTCTATCACTATAAATACAGAATATATTTATTATCATCATGAAAATAAAACCATTCATATCTACAATTGATATAGATATAATTTTTGTTGTTACTATGGGCACATAATAAAAATTATTCAATACTAAATTCATTCTCATTACCAATGTACGATGGTGTCCCCCCAATAGCTGGTGCAACCAGTCTTTCTATATTCTCATCTTGAAAACCCACTTAACCTATGTATTAATTATGAAGTATAATTTTTTTCTATTTGAAATGATTTATGAGAACCACATGATATATCTATTACCCCATTAATAAAAATAGTTATGTTACATTCAATAAAATAATACACATTAAGATTCCCCATTCTTCTTCACCAGGGATAAGTTCTTCTTGCAATATCCCTTATATCCAATTGAAAAACCATCATATATCTTATTATATAGCCTATTTATTGACATCATGAATCTTGTTTGAGTAGTAGGAAGAATCCTTGTATAATAGAATTAGTCATGGGGATTTTATCCTTTACATTCCACCAGTTCACCGTAAGGATCGATGATTTTTCATGCTTCAGGACCTTATCTACTTGGATAACCAGTTTTATTGTATGTACGTGACACTAAAATATATTTCAATATTAAAATTAAAACTAATAATTTATAATCTATATGGAATTTAAGTTATGAAAAGGCTTTTACCCAATACTTTAGGTAGCTTCAAAATAAAAATTTTCAAAAGATCAATATAAGAAACTATCTTTACTAAATGAGTCCTAACTATCATAAAATCTACCTGATTTCACATTAATGGTCCCCTGGATATCTTATACCCTATCATATTTTCATATGAAAATGATTATTGAGAATGAAAAACATGTTTTACGCATTGATGTATTTATAAATATTTTGGAGAATAGTAGTAATGTAATATAACATGAGGAATTCGACATCCAATTTATTATCCATTTATTTCATTAAGATAGCATTCCCCATATCACTATCCCCCTTATAAGGATCATCGAGAACTAGGGGCTCCATTAAATATATCTTTCCATCTTTATTTCTATAATCTGATAATTCTTTTACCACTCATGGATGTTCATTCCAGTCAAGAAGATTTATTTTTCCAATATGAATAATCAGGATAATTTTATTGTCATATTACATTTCCACATTATAAATCAAAATAAAAGAATAATTTAGATCATTATCCTAATTAATAAATGTAACATAATAGATTTTATATTATTAGTCCCCTACTATTTTATTGATTCCCAATAACCTCACCATTGGATTAAAAATATCCTTCCATGTAGATATTCTATTGAGAAGAATCTATATTTCCTACCTCATTATACATAATTAGGTATGAAATAATATTTTATGGTATTTTAAGTAAATTCTATGGCCAATTATATTTATTTAATGTTCCATAATGCATATAATGGTTTCCCCAATATTGATATATATGATAGATATTTCCGCAACAATTTCCACCAATTAAAAACAAAACATTCTTATTTAATAAAATCTTAAATATAACTATCATAATTCCACCCAAAAAATTTTCTAGAGATACACCATAATTGATGTAATTTTTAATTGGGTATGAAAAGTACCTCAAACTATACTTTCATTCAAAATCATATCATGAATGGATTATATGACTTAATATTTTCGTTTGGTATATTTTTATATGGTTCAAAGAATATTCATTATTTTATCATATTACATGATTCTTAATATTATATGTATTTTTCACATTTAATTAACCATTTTTAATAATGAAATTTACTTATAATCCTTCAATTTCATTTCATTTTAGCACACTTGTGAATTAATTTACTTTATGTGATCATATTTTCATGAATAACATCATCACATAAAAAAATAAATACAGCATGTGGTATAATCATGACATTTTAACTACATGTTCATTTTTAATTGCAATGATAGACTAACCCATGGCCCTATGGAAACAACTACACGTGTCAGTCTTGGTTGGTGTTATATAATTCCTCTAATCGCCTAGGAAACACCTTCGAGAGTTTCACCTTAGCTATGTCTTGATCCATCTACATTAGATGGAAGCTCCATTAATTAAACAATATTACTTGTATGCACATGAGGGGAACCATGACATTTTCATGTTACATGAATAAAATATAAACACAAAATCACTTACATAAAATGGGGGGTGAGATGATATGTAGATAATTATATTTAATTTATTAATAATTTCACATAAAAACTCTTGAAAAAAATTAATAATTAAACAAAAAACCAGCATATACATAGAATGGTAACACTCATGATCATACACACATATAGTGACGTTGAATTTAAACTATCTTGAATGTACTTTTCTTCATTATTTATTATGATAAAATTATCAAATTAAATAATTAAATTAATTTATTACTTTATTAATAATTTTATCATATTTATAGATCTAAAATATCCTTGTGGTTCTTATCATTTATAGTTTATAATTAATAATTAAGTAATTTTAATTTAGAAATAATCAGTACATAGTGTGAGACTAGGACTATGATTTATACCCTCCTAGTCAAAATTAAATTCATATTGGAATATATTAACACCACATCTACTAGAAGAAACATTGTATACACCCTTCTAGTTTACATAGTGTGTATAGTCACCTACAAGTCATTTGACTATCCCTCCATATAGTCCTTATAATTTATTTTTTTCAAACATGGAATGTATTCCATCCTTAAGTGTTGTGATATTACATAATGTTTTATTCACGCATTAGTCTTTGTAGTCTACATGAACGAATTACCACAAGACATGCCTAAATATAGACGACATGTACCATTGATAATTACCATGACGTAAATGACATTTGTGATGATCATATATGAAATTTATTTTCATCATAATGTTACAAATAGTTAATTAAATCATTTAATTTACCACGACTCTCCAAAAATCACTCAACAAGTAATTAAATTGAAAATATCCTATACCATGGAATATTTTACTTGTTATATGTCATTTAGTTTGGTTTTTTCAATAATTAATTTTATATCCATGAATTTAACTGACATTAAATAAATATCTTATTGTACACCATTCAGGGTAAAGGATGATTCACATAGTAATTATAACCCAATACACTTCACGTGATCTATTTTTAGGTACCCACACAATATGTCTAAGGAATCAACATGTATTCAAAATGGAATATTATTTGTTACACAATGAGTACACTATCAATATGGTGCAAAAAAACATTTCACATTTATTACTTTATTAGATTCCTTTATGTAATGTGTACTAATTTCATGTTGCAAACATTAACCAAAAAACATCCATGGTTATCATGGAGTAAAATAATGTGGGGTTACATAGCATGTTCCCCAACTACACAATGTGTATCCCTATCAATCTATGTTCCTGGTTGAGGTTGTCATGTGACATGTAATAATATCATGTATAATCCTACCACATGAAAATATATGATTTAATAGGACTATGATAGTATTAATTTATAGAGACTCTATTTTTCAAACTATATCATTATATATTATTTTATGGTAAATAAAATAATAATAATTTCATACAAGATTGGTAGTTTTAGAATATTTAGAAAATTTGGTATGTGCCACATAATTATATGTAAAAAATTATACATTATTTAATTCTTCCAGTATAGTCCTCCATTTATAATTTAATTAATCACCTATACATGTAATTACCTGAGTATATATATCAAATAAAGGGTTAGTTAAAATCTAATAATGGGATGGAATCATATGAATTAGACAAGAGATAAGAATCCAAATAGTACATGGTCAAGCATAATCATCATCACAATATAATGAGAAAATTATTATCATTATAATACTTATGGAATCATTTTAATGGGTCTTGGAATTTCATATTTTCATAATAGTAAAACATCATAATATTATGGTCAAATATGACTCATAAGCTATTAATAAAGCTAGCATCGTATTTACACATAACATATGTGTACAAATAATCACTTCCTAAACTTTGCATTATTTTTGCATTATTTTAATTCATAATACGTTTATTCTCATGAGGTATAACATGTTTCCAAATACATTATAGATATATATAATTTTCAACCACCCATTACATCATAAATATATAATAATCATGCATTCCACATAAAAGTGATTCATATATCAATAAAAATCATGAAGTAATACCATCGTAAATAATTGGGTTATGTAAGTAATTTATAATTAATTTTTAATTGAATAATCGCGGAGGTTACTAAGATAATAAGGGAAACATTTTTTATATTTCTTTTTGGTATAAAAAGAATATAGGTCATGGAGAAAATTTTAATCCATTTGAGATATCGAGGAAATATTGTTTTAAAAGTACATTATTGGTGGCATAGAAGTCATTATAAATAATTAATGGCATGAATATCCCAAGGAAAAGGAAAATTAAATAAAATTTTATTTTATTAATAATTTTTTTAGGAAAATCAATTTGAAAATATTTATGAATTGAAAATAAACACATAATAAGACTTGGGTTCACAATTACCTATATCATACAACTTGATTTAATTCATCACATTTACACCTCCTATATGAATAAATTATTTTTATTAAAAAAATTAACCATAAGTTATTTATATTTGTTTTTTACACATGGTCATTTATAATCATTGGGTTTTAATTTTTAAACAAATTTGTTAAGTGTAGTGTTTTTATTCCATGTTAACATTAGATTATCCCATCACGTATGGATTTTTTCATATTGAAGAATTATAATTTATCTTATTTTAAATTTTTTTCCTAAGGTTAGAATAAATTAAAATAAATCTATAATATGTAATACACACAAAACAACCATTTTTGTGGTTATAATTAATGTATTATCAGTTTACTTATAGGTGTATAATGTTGACTATTGACCAGATGTGTCAAAAGAGGGGGAGAGCAAGTATATAAAAGACATTAAGATTAAAAATGTTATTAAGTTATAATAATAACAATAATATGTTATATACTATATTAAAAAGTTTTGAATTTTATAAAAATAAATATATAGGGACAATAAAAATAAAAAGGGAAATAAAAAATAGAACTAAAGGAATATGTGTAAAATCTTTATTAAACATTTACTTCATTAATATGGTGATAAATCTGTAGAGGATTATGATACGATAGAACATGAATGCTAGAATATTTTATAGGGAAATATGATTAAGGATTTGGATAGATCATGGGATTTTATTTTGGGTGGGAAGATATTTTCCAACGAAAAGAGTGGGTATTTATAGTTTACGGGAGGGGTAGTTTTTAATTAATATATTGAATGAGTTGATTTTCCAAGTTAAAACTTATAATATCATTTTTTAACATAATTAATTATATTTGATTAAAATTATATATTACTATGAATTTGAAACCATTGTTAAAACGAATTTATTATTTTATATAAAAAAAGCTATAAAAAAATGAGAGAAATATTTATTAAGGATATAAATTATATTTTCCGGATTTACAAGATAAATTTTCATTTTTGAATTTGAATTTATTTATTTATTTACCTCATAAAATGTTTTTTGAGATAATAAAAAAATATATACTTTATTATGTTATTATTACATTATGAATGATGTGATTAAAACATGTCATTTATGTAAAACACTTTTTTTACTATTCACATAAAAAAATAACATTTTCAAAAAATTATAAATAAAATAAACCATATATTATTTCATCACGAAGAATCTGAAAAATGAAATTGATTTTATCAAAATAAATTTATAACTTTCAAAATTTTAATTATTAATATAAAAATAATAGTTTTTATAATATTTGATTAATACTTTATATAAAAAAATCTCGCGGCCTTTGAAATCCGAATTTAAAAGATTATTTTGTGGAATTATAATATTCATATTCCATTAATTTATTTAGGGTAAATATTATTCATATTTAATTGTGATGTTTTACTTGTTTAGTTACTAATATTATGATAAAATTATTATTCTAATGAGTTAGTTACTATTCAAAATGGTCATATTATTATTCTAATTATCATATTTCAATTATAATAGACATATGATTATTGTAATGGTTGTATGTAATCGTTACTCATGTCAAACCACCTGAATTTAAAATCCCTTAAAGGAAATTATCATTAAAAATAAAAGGATCATGTTCCTAGTCGTTCATGCTCATGGTTCAGACCATTTAAAATTATAATATAAATATTGGTTTCGTATGTTATATAAATATATCATATTCCTTAATTTATCATTAGTTTGAACTTTTATTTATTAGATATCAACCATGGGTTTTCTTTTAATTTATTCTTTTCTTGGTATTTAGTCTTTCATTTGAGGTTTGGGTTGAGTTCACATTGTGATTTTTTGAATTTTTAGGTTTCATGTTGTTCCTGTCTATTTGCATGGTTTGTGTGCACACATTGAGAGGAAACTATAAAAATAATTAAAGATGAGGGTGTTCTTAGTACATTTTTATTTCTTAAACTATTTTCCATTTAAGTCTAGTTCACAATTTGGCCCAAATAATATGACCCATAGGAGTAACGGTTCGACTCTTGGGTGTTGTATGGGTATATCTTCATGACAAACACATGGTTAAGGGAAACCACGAGACAAGAATACAAGCTGGATTTTTAATTTTATTAAACCATTTTCATTATTTTCAAATCATTTCCCAAACCATGTGGCCAACCCATGTGTTTTCATCCTCCTTCGATAGGGTGTGCTTAATTAGTGCACAGTTTGGAAAACATTATGGCGAAACCATGTGACTTTCCTAGATTTTTGTAAATTTGAAATTCCATTTTTCCCTCTTAAAGTTTAACCTGATTTGACCCTTATCCTTCTTGGGCAAATTTGGAACATGGTAGGGATCCTAGTACCCTCCTCTTTTCCTTAACCTTCCATTCTTGATGCACCTAAAGCATTCCTATGTTCATTTTCTCCCAATATTTGGAAAATTTTCCAATCTTATTCTCTTTGTACTTTATTCCCCTTACTTATATTGAATCTGTTCCATCATGGAATTCCCTTAGAAGGAGGGATGGATAATGTTTGCGATTTCGTGGATGCTAGGGTGTGTGTATTGCTACTTGGACTTTAATCTTCATTCTTTGAGGGTCTCATTATGTTCACATGTCATTGAGGTATGTGTTTCTATGTACATCTATTCTGGGACATTCCATTTGATTCTTGGGTATTTATAATAAATTTATACAAGTGTTTCATATTTTTATGGTGTGTGTTTTTTATATATAATGGTGCTTTTAGGTTGAATAATTTTATGAAAATGGGGTTTTTAAGATATTTCAATTATCATGCATATTTATATATGTATGAAAAGTGTTTGATAAAATTTAAATTAGTCATTAGAAATGGAATTGGGTTATTTGGAAGTGTGTTTGGACTCACTTGAGTGTTTTTAGTTTAGTGTCATTTGAAATTTTTTTTTAATGGATAGGTGCTTATGTGGGGATTTTTGAAATTTTTTTTAAGGTACCTTATGGTTCTTTTAATTAATGCATTGGGTACTTGTGTTGTTTTTAACTAGTGTTCTATTTTATATGGGAATATCCTAATGTTCACAGGGTAAAGATATGGATCAATACACAAATGATGAGGATTTTTTATAATGAAGTGTACCTTAAACCCAGTTTTTCAATACACTTTCCTTCATCCACCTTCTATTATTTTTCCCTATTCCCAAATGGTTCTCTTAAAACAAAAATGGTTTCTAGATGATTTCATTGTTCCAAATTGATCTCAAAATGTGATTTCTAAATGAGTTTCATAATCATTTTTCCAATGGAACCTTGTACTGTCGATTGGTTACTATGGGATATATAAGCTTGTTCGTCATCATCCAAGCACAAAAGTGTTTTATCTGTGATTTTTAGAAATCTTTTTTGAATTGAATTTTTATTTGAAATATTAGAATCGGTGTCGGTGTCTTTTAATGTTTTGAAGATATGTTTTAAAACTCATGTGATGATTAGGCCTAGTAGGCACTTTGAGAGGTTCTATGTGTGATGGGAACTTTTATGGTTGTCCCTCTATGGAGAGGTCATACACATAGTTGTTGTTAGCATTTTTTCAAGGAATTTATGGTTTAATATTTGGTTTATTATTATGTTCTTTTCATGTGATTACCTCCTAGTTCTCCTCATACTGCGACCATAGGATTCTTGTACCTCATCTAGTAGGGCGTGTGATGGTTTTTTGTTACTACTGCTTTGATAGACTAGAATACCTAGATTTGTTGATATGCAAGAGGTAATTTTCAGGTATTGAGTCTAGTTTACAATAGAAATTTTGTTTTAGAATATCGATGTTCATCATATTACTATACGTTAGTCAGAATTTTTTATTTATAGGGATTTATTAATTATATGATTAGTAAATTCCCATGATTATCTATCAATAGTTCAACCTTATTTTTTGTCAACATGGATATTTGGGATACATATATTTTCCTACTTATACTGTTCACTTTATTTTCAACATGGAATTTCAGATCATCTGGTTTGGTTTCTCCTTTTTCTATTGGGTTATTATAAGGCCCCGACTATAAACAATAAATAATATTCTCTTATGTTAATAATTTACATTTAGGATCTTTTCAGGATTAGTTATTTATAGAATTAGGTCATAACTTATACAAAATAACGTGAATATTACATGTATACACTTCTACACAATATCCTTTTTTTCATAAAATAAAAACTCATAAAAGAAAAGAAACATGTTTAGTTCCATGTTTTTTAAAAGAGTGACTTTTCAATGATCCCATCCATGACCCTATTCCACTTTAAGTCTTGTGAAAATCATTTCAAAAACTTAGGATGAGCATAAAAATCTTAGTAAGGGATACACCAAGAAAAAAACTGTTAGTTTTTAAAACTACATGTAAACCATGAATAGTTTATCATAAAGTAATAATTTTCACCTTAAAGAAGTAGAAAAAAGCAATTCACTGAATATAAGCTCATTGATTACCCTTCCTATTTAAACAAAATATTACCAATAAACCAATTGAATGAAAAATATAGCATATAAAAGGTAAACTAGGGAAATAATCATACTTAAATGGAAAAGCCATATGGTTGAATTCGACAAATCATTCTTAGAAATAGAATAGCCATAAGACCGACATCCATATCAAATGTATTGGAGGTTATAACTTAACCACTCATCCTTGGTTTATCACAGAACTATCCATCATTTGGTTTATCATGTAACCCCTCGTCAAAATTTCAAGTACCATTATATAATAATCACACAGGAGGACTCCACCACCACCTTTCGTCTCCGGCAACTCTTCACATCATGGCCATGTAAGCCACATAACACACAAAAACGAGGGGATGTATTCTAATATTAAGAGATAGATGTTTGGAGATTAGTTGGGAAGATATTGGACAACCTGGCGGGATTGAGAGGTGTGAGTAATGAGTTAGAGGTGGTTCACTTTTATAAGAGGGAGGAGGGGAACATAAGGAATATCTTGAATTATTATTTTATTATAAATTATATATCGAGTATAAATGAGTCCAAATTTATCTAGTTCTATGTTAATCTAAATATAAGTTTAAATAAAATAATCCAATATGAATTATATAGGTTTTGTATATTTTTTAATCCTTATATTTTTTATTTAATCCTTTTTCCCTCTTACAGTTTTATGAGGCATTTAACACATTGAGAATCAAAATAGTAATGAAAACATGAAAAATATCTAATTAAAGAGTCAATAATAAAATTGTATACTGATGATAACTATTTGGAAGAATTTTAGATTTTTTGTAATTTAATAACATTTAATAAAATATTATGTATTTTAAAATTTGAATAATGTCAATTTTGACATTATTCATATCATGACTTTTTAAAAAATCCATTACAACTTGATTGATTCAAAAAAACTTCAATAATACAATAATAATATATAAATATAAGCAAAAAAATTCGTGTATGACATAAAAATAACCAAATTACATTTATTTTAACATTTATAATATCATTTATTTTAATCCATTGTTAATGAAGCAATCACTTCATCATCATTGTGTCATAATTAATGTTATTTAATTAATCTCTAAAAATTATAAATAAAATACAATGATTTAGGAAATCATTTTATATTTCTAATTACTATTTATAGTCGAATGAATAACTTAATTTAACCCCATTTAGATATTTTTTTACCAAAAGATACATGTTTAGGTTATATTTTCCTTAACATTAAATTAAAAGTAATTAAATGTCATTTTTACACACAAGTGGCTCCATCGGGTCCTAAAATCAACCCAAGGAAGCCCATAGTCAGAAATATCTCATCCAATATGACTAGGACATGTGTTATGATAATTTATTATTATTATTATATTATTTTTTTACCCTTATTTACCAGATTTACTCTCTTACCATGGTAAATAAAATATTAACTGAAGTTACTATTCATAATGTTTAAAAGTAAAAGTTCACTATTTATAAAATTTTGGACCTCATGATTCCAAATATGGAATCCATTTTTTCAAATTTAAAACACATAATTGTTAGAAATTAATTTAAATTTAATTCTCATTGTCAAAACCAAAAAGTGTGTTTTTAAGAAATATTAACTATCAAAAGGCTAACTTGTGTTTATGTCCAATCAAAATGTGAAATTACATCCAATGACCAAAATTGGGTTAAATGATAAAAATATAATCTAAATTGACTTTAAAATAAATTAAAAAGATAATCTAACCATATAAATAAATCAGATGAAAAGCAGTTTTGACTTAAAATGCAGAAAGTTTTAATATTCATGAAAAATAATCTTTATCAGAAAAATAATAAAAATTTACCCAAAGTTAAATTTGATGTCTCTATTCTATAAAAGAAATTTCTTTTGTCAAATGGATTATATAAAAGTAACAAAAACAATATTTAAAAAGGTTTCTCTATCAAATGGTGGTAAAACTACCTTTTAAAAACATTAGAGTATTTATGCTTAAAATTGGACTAATTCTCAATTTATTCCCCCATTTTTCTGGATAAATGTAAAAACATTTAACAAACATGTTTAATCATAATATGGTTATTTTTTTCCATTCCCAAAAATACAACGAAAAGGCGTTAATTACCATTTAAAATAATAATATTATATTATTATTATTTTTCTCAGTATGACTCACCCTTGTGTGCAAATAAGATTTTGGAGAAACCCATTGTTGTGTATCATGTACAAAATCAAACATAGAATCCCATTTAATGTAAAATTAATATTTAATTCAAAAATATTAATAAATATGAAAATTTTATATTCTTTATTTACATGGGATGTTACATCCTTCCCCCCTTTTAGAAATTGTGGTCTGGAAATTTTACTAACTTATCAAATAAGTGGTGGTATTTATCTCTCATGGATGTTTTAGATTCAAATGATGCCTCTTCAACCATATTGTTTTTCCAAAAAACTTTTAACTGGTGAATTAACTTATTCAGTAATACTTTCTCTCTACGTTCAAGAACTTGGATTGGATGTTCCTCATAAGAAATATTTTCTTTCAACTAAACAACCTCTCGTCTCAAAACATGAGATGGATCCAACATATGCTTTATTAACATTGAAACAAGAAAACATTGTGTACCTAGGATAAACTTGGACTCATCATTCCTTTCTTACCAAACTGCATCAAAATTTTCCATGGAGAAAGGCATGATCACATTCCATGAAATAAGGATCCTTCCTTTGGTTATCTATATAAATTTTCTTCCTTCTCTGTGATGTACTCATGTGAATATGAATTAACAAAACTTTTTCGACCATCTCTTCTACCAATTTGGGTCCCATAAACTTTCATTCACCTACATCATCCAAAAAGCTACAGTTCGACACCGCTTTCCATATAAATCCTCAAATGGAGCCATCTGTATACTGGAATGAAAACTGTTATTATAAGAAAAACTCGCCCAAAGAAAGATGTTGGTCCCAACATTGCTGATAATATATTAAAGAATCACATAGAATATCTTCCAATGTCTGAATTGTTTGCTCTGACTGTCCATCTGATTGAGGATGAAAAGATGTAATGAAATTTAATTTATTACCCAATGATATCTCAAGGCCCTTAAAAAAGTTATAAGTTAACCTAAGATCATGATCAGATACAATAGATAGTGGAACTCCATGAAACCTTATTATCTCTTTAATATACAACCGAGAATGTTGATTTAGAGACCGAGTATATCTAATATGAAGGAAATGTAAATATTTAGTAAATAGATCAACAATAACAATGATTAAATTATTTCTCAAGAGGTATTTGGTAATCCCACAATGAAGTCCATGGATATATTTTCCCATTTTTGCTCTGGAACCGGTAATGGTTTAAGCATACCTTTTGGTAACTGTCATTCTACTTTAACCAATTGACATGTTAAACAAAACATAGTAAAGTCAATAATATCTCTTTTCATTCCATCCCACCAGTAATACTCCTACAGATCTTTGTACATCATAGTACTTCCAAGATGAACTGAAAATGGAGAACTATAAGATTCACATAACAACTCTTTCCTAAACTATGAATCACATGGAACACATAATATTTTCCCAAATATTAGAATATAATCATTTTCAATGTTAAATTCAAGAAACATACCCTTCTAAACCAACTGTACCTTTTTCTACAACTCATTGTCTTCCTTTCATTATTTCGTAATTCTATTTGATAGAGATGATTGCATTAATACCTGAAACAAAATAGAGTAAAATCCATCACTAACAAAATATATGCCAATGTTCATAAAATTGTAAATCAACAGATCTTGTTTCAAATGTAACATGGTTAATGTAGCATTAATTTTTTAACTCAATGCATCTTCCACATTATTTTCTTTTCCTGGATGGAAATGAATCTTGCAATCATAATCCTTGATTAATTCCAGCCATCTCCTCGGTCTCATGTTCAAATCATTATGAGTGAATATATAATTCAAACTTTTCATGTTAGTATATATTTCACATTTTACTCCTTTCAGATGATGCCTCCAAATTTTTATGGCAAAAACTATAGCAGCTAATTTCAAATCATGTATTGGGAAATTTTATTCTTGAGGTTTCAACTAACGTGAAGCATAATAAATTAACTAATCATTATGCATTAAGACATAAGAAATTAATTTCAATGAAGAATCACTGTAGACAAAAAATTCACTATCTTTGGAAGGTATTTCCAAAACTAGACCATTCACCTATCTTCTTTTTATATCTTGAAAACAATCAGCACATTGTTTTTTCCAGAAGAACTTAAAACCTTTTCAAGTTAACGTAGTTAGTGGGATAGATAGCCATGAAAAAATTTCAAAAAACCTTTGGTAATAGACTTTCAAACCATGGGAACTATGAATATATGTTATATTTGTTGGTATTGGCCATTATTCAACAACTTTTGTTTTACCAGGATCAACAGTTGTGTAATTTTTTGATACAATGTGACCAATGAATGAAATTTTTTCTAACCAGAACACACACTTGTTAAAATTCCAATACAATTTATTTTCTTTTAATGTTTCCAATACATCGATTAAATGACTTTCATGTTCCTATTTACATTTGGAATATACCAAAATGTCATCTATAACCACAACCACAAACTTATCGAAGAATTCATGGAAAATTTGTTCATAAGATATATGAATAAAGTAGGTTCATTGGTTAACCCAAAAGTCCTAACTAAAAATTCAGAACTTCCATATATAGTAAGAAACACGATCTTTGGAAAACCAGCTTCCTTTATATTCTACCATTGGTACCTTGACCTTATGTCAATATTCGAAAAATACTGAGTTCCCTATAGCTGTTCAAAAAAATCATCGATATGAGGAAAAGGATAATTTTTCTTAATAGTTATATTTTTCAAGGCTCTATAATCAATGCAAAGTGTCATTGAACCATCTTTCTTTTTAACAAACACGACTGGATCACCCCACAGGGATGTGCTGGGTCGAATGAAACCTTTAACTACAAACTCTTGCAATTGTTTCGTTAACTCTAAAAGTTCAATTTGATCCATTCAATAAGGGGGTTTTAAAATTTTATTAGCATTAGGAACTAAGTCAATAGTAAATTCAACTTCATGATCATGTATAATATCAGTCAAATCATCAAGAAAAAAAATAAAGATACAGATTTACTACTATAACATAATTAATCTGAAAAGTTCCATTGTTTTTAACATTATGTTGAAGGTAACATTCATTTCTATCTTTCCCTAGTTTCTCAGGGTCCTGATATGTTATCAGAGATAAGGGTTCATTATTTTACACATAATGAATGTCTTTATGAAAAGAAACCTCTTTATATCTACAGTCAATATTAGCATGGTAAACAGAAATCCATTCCATTCCTAAAATAAAATAAAACTCTTCTAGAAGAAAAACAACAAGGTTTTAAGGTAAAATCATTCCACAAATAAGTATAGTAAGATTCTTATAATTTCTTTTTTACTAAAAATTTCCCCTAAGTGTTTTTACAATATGTTATGGACTCATTTCTTGAGGTGGAATTCCAAATATAACAAAACATTTCTCAGAAATGAAAGAATTTGTAGATCCTAAATAAAAAAACATTGGAATAATCTTAAAAAAACAAACAAAGTACCTGATACCACTTTATTTGATGGTCCCACATCAACTATAACAGTAGACAAAGATTCTTCCCAACACTTATTCTTTTGATATATCTGGTTTTCACCCTGTTTAATCATCTTTGGACACACATTGGCATAATGTCCAAACTCATTACAACTAAAACATCTTACCGCTAGTTTTTCAATGCCTACTTGATTAGCTTCCTTATAGTTACGTGCAACATGACTAGTCTGGCCACACTAGAAGAACTTTCTGGATTTTGAGAGACATTATCTAGGATTCATTTTACCACATTTATCTAAAGATGGAAATTTAATTTTATGACCTCCATGCTTTTTTGATGAATACTTTCCCTTTGCCTCCAAACTATACCTCCTCTTTTTCTTACTCTCTTGGAACACCGTGTCATTAGAAAACTCTATTTATACCTTCTTAGCACATCTGAAAAGTTTCTCATAGCTTTTAAATTCATGAGAATCTAATGCACTTTGATATCACAGATTCAGTCCTAAAAAAAATAGATTTATCTTATTATCATGATCTTAGATGAAATTTTAAGCATACCTTTCCAGTCAGGTGATATTTTCTTCGTAAGCAACCACTGAGTCATCCTCCTGACTGAATTCCATGAAAGTGTTTTCCATCGTAATTCGATCCACCTTAAGAAAATATTTCTCAAGAAACAGACCTTTAAATTAGTCATAATAATGATTATAAATCTCCTCATTGTCCTTTATATTTTTAACCATTGACCACCACTGATCTTCTTCTCATTCAAAATGATAGATAGCAAGACTATCCTTTTGATTGTTTGTAAAACCCATGACATTGAAAATATTTTATAGTGCTTTGATCCACCCTTTATCTTGAACACTGTCAGATGATCCTTTGAATGATGGGGAATGTTGCCTCATTAAATGGTCCACTATAGAAATTTTCCATTATGGTTGATCTAGTTCATATTGTGCATTTATACCGCCACCATTTCTATACCGAGTCAACTATTCCATAACTACAACAAACTTTTCAGTTCTGATTCCATCCATATCAGGATATTGATTTGGAAGGTTAAACTCCTTTTTATGCCTTCCCAACACTGTTTCCCTGTTTCCTTTGATGAAAACCATTCTATATAAACCTATCTTAGGTGAATAAACATGGTAATCCTCAAATTATATATCATTTCAATTTGAACATAATGTAAAAATCATTTATAGATATTCTATTAACAAAATTATAACTCCTATATTTATCTAAACTGACCTTTGATATTAACAATAAGGCCCCAACCTAAAAAATTACATAATGTTGAATTATGTTAATAATTTACATTGAGGATATTTTTAGGTTTAGATTTGTAGATAATTAGGTCATAAATTATACAAAACAAGTTGGATATTACATTTAGACACTTCTACATAGTATCCATTTTTTTCATAAAATAAAAACTCCTAAAAGAAAAGAAACATGTTTAGTTACATGTTTTAAACAGATTTACTTTTACGTGATCCCATCTATGATTCTATTCCACCTTAAGTACTGTGAAAAACATTTCCAAAACTTTGGTTGAGTATAAAAAACTCAGTAAGGGATACAAAAAGAAGGAAAGCTATTATTTTTTAAGACAACATCTAAATAATGAATACTTTATCATAAAGTAATACTTTTCACCTTAATGAAGTAGAAAAAACACTTCACTAAATATAATCTCATTTCATACCATTATTTTCTATCCAAAATTTTACCTTAAAACCCATAGAAAGTAACATATAACATATAAAAGGTAAAATTGGGAAATAGTCATACTTAAATGGAATAACCATATAGTCGACTTCCACAAATAATTCTTACAAATGGAATAGCCATATGGATGAATTCCATACCCAATTAATTGGAGGTTATAATGTATCCACTCATATTTGGTTTATCAAGGAACCACCCGTCATTTGGTTTATCACGTAACCACCTTCTAAATGTCCAAGTACAATTATTATATAATCATCACACATAAAGGATTAAAAATATCAACATTTCCATCATAAAATTTCATTTTAAATCACAATAAATAATTTCAAGATATTGAAATAGTAAATCCTCTTTCAAAACCATTTTAAATACCAAAATATTTAAAAAGGCTATATGGTATTTATTTTCCATTTAAAAACATCATGGCTTATTATGGAATCAAAATATCAAATAATTCTCGTGGTAGCTGAAAGTTCATTGTCACCATGTATGTTAAAAATAAACCTTCCATTTGTCGTTTAGTAAAATGATACGTAGAAAAAAAATTCCCTTTAAATTAAATTAAATATCAAAGGGGTTTATACACTGTATAAAAGAATGTCGTGTATAAATCAGAATATGCATTAATGAAAGGTGATTGAGACAAAGGCTCTTACCTCGTGTCTGACTTGACTTGTTCATTATTTAATTCCCTAAATAATAAATATAATTGAATTTATACCTTATTCAAAAAAAATTTAAAGTTTATTATTCCTATTATATCACTTATTAACTTGCTATAACAATTAGTTAATTATTTGTGTTCATATCGTACATTTGTCGATGTTCAGAACTTGAGTAAAAAATGAACCTGTTATAATTGTAAATTGACCATGTGGTCAAGAGTCCATTATCTCCTGAATGATATTAATGATTTAGATATCACATATACTATATATATCCACTATATATTTATTTTAGAATAGTAAATAGTATTTAAATATAAGAAATGAAATGCACTGTTCATGGAGAGGGTAAGTTGTATGTACGCTTGAACGCGACATTCATTTAAATTTCTTATTTAAAGAAATGAAAACTAAATTATACATCGGTATATTATAATTAAAGTATAATATTTATGTTATATATGTTACATAATTTAATTAATTCTATCCATTATACATTCCATGTATAGCATGAATGAGTCATATCACATTGAGGGGGCGGCAGTCCACACTTACTCAAATGAAATTATCATATTTATACAACATGGAAAGAATAATGGTATGTTATATATGAGAATTATAGTAGCATAGAGATAAAATAGATATCATTAATATCATATATGGATACACTTCCATCATAATTTCCACCTTAATAAGTGGTAGGAGAATATTGAACAATCATTATTTCCTAAGGCAGTAGTTCACCGTCCACAGAAACAGTATGTTCTTTACCAATTAGATGGAGGTTTGTGTATGCATAGTTCGAATACTTCTTATAAAAATAACCTATTATAATTTGGATACATTTTTTGTAAAAAAATTAGAAGAGCATACAGAGTGGACAAGGAAAAATAATGGAAAGAAACTTGAGAGAAGACTTTACCTCAAATCAGGTAACTTCTTTTGATTTGGGCCAAAGGGATATTTTGAATTGCCTTCTGTATAGGAGAAGGATTATATGAGGAATAGAGGGATCTTGGTAGCTTATTTTGGTAGAGGTTGGATGATCAATGGGGTAGGAGAGGTGTGAGTAATTGGTTAGAGGTGGTACCCTTTTATAAGAGGGAGGAGGGTCACTTAAGGAATATCTAGAATTATTATTTTATTATACATTATATATCGAGTATAAATGAGTCCAAAATTAAACTATTTATAGGATAAGATGAATATATGTCGAAATAAAATCATAAAATAATAAATAGACAGATTTTGTTTATTTTTTAATCCTTATCTTTTTTATCTAATCCTTTTTTACTCTTATCGTTTTATAAAGTATTTAACACTTTGAGAATAAAAATAGTTTCCAAAACATTAAGAATATCCAATTAAAAAGTCAATAATAAAATTTAAGACTTATGATAACTATTTGGCCTAATATTATATTTTTTTGGAATTTTATAATTTTTAATAAAAATTTTATATTTTAAAATATGGATTATCTCAATTTTGATATTATTAATATCATGACTTTTTTAAAAATACATAACAACTTGATTGATTAAAAAAACCATTAATACAAATATAACATGTATATATCATCTAGAAAATTCTTTTTTGACATCCAAATAACCAAATTACATTTATTGTAACATTTATAATACCATTTATTTGAATACTTTATTAATGAAGCAATCATTGGATTATCCTTGTGTCATAATGAAATTTAATTATTTAATCTCCAAAAACTATAAAATAAAATAAAATGATTTATTAAATCTTTGTATCTTTATAATGACTATTTATATTCAAAAATTTATCTTATATAACCCCATATAATATTTTTTACTAAAGTATACATGTTTAGGTAATATTTTCCTTAACATTAAATTAAATATAATTAAATGTCATTTTCATACTCAAGTGGCTCCATGGGGGTCCTAAATACGACCCAAGGATTCCCATAGTCGGATATATCACATACAATAGGATTAGGACATGTGTTATGGTAATTTAATATTATTATAATATTATTTTTTTACCCTTATTTAACATATTTACCCTTTAATCATGGTATATAAATTATTTTTTGAAGTAACTATTTATAATGTATAAAAATAATTTTTAACTATTTACACAATTTGGACCTCCTTATTCCACATATGGAATCCATTTTTTCAAATTCAAAACCCAGAAGTTACTGAAATTAATTTAATATTAATTCTCATTGTCAAAACCAAAAACGTGTTTTTAAGAAATAATAACTATTAAAAGATTTGCATGGTATTATGTCTAATGAAAAACTAAAAATACATTAATTGAACAAAATTGGAATAAATTATAAAAATATAATCTAATTACACTTTAAACCTAATTAAAAATATAATGTAACCCTATAAATAGATCATATGAAAAGACAGTTTTGACATAAAATGTAGTATTTTTCACAATTCATTAAAAAATGAATTTATCAGAAAAATAAAAAATATTATCCAAAGAAAATATGGATTTCCCAATTCTAACGAAGATGTTTATTTTTTCAAATGTAACATATAAAAGTGACAAAAACTATATTTAAAAATGGATTACCATCAAAAGGCGATAAAAATACCTTTGAAAAATATTCGAGTATTTATGCTTAAAATTGTATTCATTCAAATTTTAAGGCACTAAAAATTATTTGATAAATGTAAAAACATTTAAAAACCTATTTAATAATAATATGGTTACTTAAGATCATTCCTGCCAAATATAATATCTTGGCGTTAACTACCATTTTAAATAATATTATTATATTATTTTTATTTTTCTCAGTATGACTAAGCCATGTGTGAAGCATAAGATTTCAGAGAAACCCATTGTTGCATGTCAGGTACGCCATCAAACATAGAATCCATTTTAAAGTAAAATTAATATTTAATTAAAAAATGTTAATAAATATGAAGATGTCATATTCTTTATTTACCTGGGATGTTATAGTTTCAATTTTGGTTTTTAAAATGTAAATCTCTTTTGGAAAGGGGATAATGACTTGTGTTGTTTTAAAAATGGTAATCTTGTGTTTGGTTATTTAAAATGATAAAAACTATTTCATAAATGTAATTATAAAAACATTCTTTGTGGAATTTTTTGGGAAAGGAAATACATGAACTCTATGGTGCTTACCTACTGAGCTATTTATACCCACACTATACTTCTTCCACTTGGTGTTTGTAAACCCAAGCTGTTTTGTAGGTTATGGTCTCTGGTTCTTGATTTCCATTGGTTTAGGATGGTTCCTATGGTTTATGGTGACCAAGAGTTCACAATGATATCATGTCATTTTGTTTTAGTTTTTTATTTAACTTTTTAATTTCTGTTGGGTTAATTTGTTGTTGAATTTTTATTTGTTTATTTATTTGTATTGATGAGTGGATGTTGGTTTCATGATGTGTTATCTGTTTGGTTTTTATCAGGTCTTCTTAGGATAAATAATTCTCACTATGATAAAATATTTTCCTCATTCTAGTCACTGCACATAGAGGATCAGTAAACCCTATATAGAATTTTCATTGGACACATCGGTTGTTGGGTTGGATGGAACCCTGTCCTAGTTCATTGAAAAATGGTATCATAGCAGCACTTTTTTCTTGGGGCATCATGTATCTAAAAGATTAAAATTTCCAGGACTTGAGATGCAATTATGGAGAGGATTCTATGAACATGTTCTCATCCTAAACCTTGAGTTTTTAGGGGTAGATCGGGGATTCATTATCTGTTGTAATTTTTTGGTCTGGGGTTTAGGGAATGAAAAAGAAAGTGATCTATTATGACACTGTGATCTTTCATTTAGTAGTGTACCATGTTGAGACTGAGTTCCCAATTCAATATTCTTCTAGTTGTGGTGAATACTTTGGGTTTGGTATTCTCAATCATGTGGTTATTCATTTACACTAGTTTACTATTATTGGAGTTTTGTGTGAGTAGTGTTTTGGATCTACTTTCATTATCATGAATGGATTTCAAAAGGAAAATGTTTTGGGAAAAAATATTATAAGGAAACTGATTTAGAATTTTTTTTTATTATTTTAAAATTTCGGATTTGGTGTTTAAATTAAATTTTAAAAAATATTTGTATAATTTTATATGTTTCATTGAAATTAAAATTTTTGTTTTTAAAAGAGGATCTGATTTATTTCATGGTGTTTGGATTATGAGTGTGTTGTTTTATCTTGGAATGTCAATTTTGGTTGAGCTTAGGTTGGATGTTGATTAATTTTTGTGTATTTATATAGTTCAATGCATGAATCTTAGAATTATCCCAAAGGATCCAAGTATGTCTCTTATAGTTTTCAGCCCTACCTAGAGTCCTATTATAGTGGTGTAGTTGATTTACTACTTGTTGTTTCTTGTTTTCCATGGAAATCATGTTGTGATATATGCTACAGAGTGGCTTAAGGAATTCAATGGTGTCTTCATTTCACGAGGAACTCTCTAATCCATGAGGGTGTGAGATTTTAAGGATTCACATGAAGGCCCAACTTTGGATTAGTGGAAGGTTATTGATCCACCCTCATTGCATGTTATGATGTCTTTGAATTTTTTTGAAAACATTCAAACGATGGTTTATACCTATGTAAGTGAAGGTGTAGAAACATATATATAACATTTTTATTCATAATTTTCATTATATGTTGAAGTCCTATGTTGGTCACTTTGAGGATTTGGTTTCATTCTCTCCTAAAGTAATGTGTAATTTTTATCTAAAGGATTCTCTTTTTTTCTGCTATCTTCGAACTGATATTAATGATAAAGTCATATCATCTAAGGAATTCCTCTTCAAAAATATAGTATATGAGGTTTTTATAATTGATTTAGTTATCAAGGTGTAGTTTTTTACAATTGAAACTTTTGAGGGTTCCCTGTATGGTGAAAATTTGGTACCAGTGTAACCCATTCTCGAGGAGTCTCCATTATCTGTTCTAACCTATTGTTCTTCATACCATTCATTCATGTGCTTCTAGTATGTTCAGTTTAGATATTATAAACCTTCTTGATTAAATCCTATTAATCCTTTTCATATATGTGGTCATTTGGTTTATATATAGATATTTTTATGAATCATTTCTATACGGTGATGTTTTTGTCAGAGGATATAATCTCTTGACTATGGGGTAAAAGTGGTTTCAAGGAAACTGTGATCCAGTTATAGGACTCAGATTGAAGAATTTCATACAGTCATTAATTTCATGGTGTGAGGGATGTTCTTACCAAATCTATTTTCCCAAAATTAGAGTCGAGATAGATTAAAATTACTTAATTAAAATTTTATGTTTTTGAAAATAGCTCTTTATTTTAGGATATTGGTTGCTTTTAACATCGAGAATCCCTATAGTGTTTCTTTGTGGATGTACATCATTAAGTGTCTATCATTCATGTGGATATATCATATTTTTGGGTCCTTATATTTTAGATATTCTCATTCCTTATGGAAATTATTAATTTAGGATTGTATTAGTGATGGGTTTGAGTCTCTCTATGGGTGTCCCCTTGCATTGGGGGTTTGGTCCATGTTGCCAGTTTTTGTGTTGATCAATGCGTAGAGTTCCTAATGTTAGTGATATTATATAAGTTGTCCCTATATGGTTGGGAGAACCGTTTTCCTCCTTCTTTCCCCAGGGTTATTTTTTAAAGTTTTTTAATCTATATCTGTTCATGTGTGACATGTGGAGTGAATGGTCACACCCATGTTCACAGTTTCATTCATTATCATCCATTTTTTTTCATGAATATTTTTCTTCATCCAACTAGGTAAATTTATGGGGGAATAATGTTTTTTTGGATTAGTGAATATTCAAACCACGACAATTGTTTTTAATTTAGTTTATTATTTTCATGGTGTTGGTTCTTTCATTCGAGGTTTGGGTCATTTTTATGATGACAATTTTTTGAGTTGTTCAGGTTTTGGGTTGTTCTTAGAACTATGCACGGTCTATGTGTATAGTTTTATGAGAAACATTGCTACTTTTTATGGATGTTCATGTTTAATATTCATCTTTTTATTTCATAGTTTTACATTTCTGGTTTGGGAATGTTTTGGCCCAAACTGTGAGATTCAAATGAGTAATCATATGGATCAAGTATAGTGTCTGGGATAAGGCGCATGGCATGTGCATAGTTAAGATAAATACTATGTCTAGTGTGCAGTTTAGATCTACAATTTGATAGAAAAAATTGTCATAGTTGTTAAACATTTTCCTAAATAGTGAAACCATTCCATGTGTGTTTCCTCCTCTTCCATTAGGATGCACAATTTTGTCCCATAGTTTGGAAAACCATGCAGCCAAACTGTACAATTTTTCCATTTTTGTAAATGTTTAAATTACAGGATTTCCCTCTTATGAATTTAACCTCATTTATCCCCTATCCCTCTTAGTCAATTTTGGCACATGAGAGGGCTCCCAATACTACACTCCTTTGTTTTCCCTTACATTTTCGATGTTCCTCCAAGCTTCCATGATAAGTTTCTCTTCATCACTGGTCAATTGTCTCCCTTATTATCTTCTTCCCTTGAACCCCTTGTTTCTTTCAGCATTTTTACTTCTTGTATGAACCCTAGAGGGAGGGAAGGATAATGTTAGTTGATTTATCAGTTTCTAGGATGCTCAGATTTCACATTGTGAGTTATAATTAGTACTCTGATAGGGTCATATCATTCTCATGTGGTTAAGGTATGTTTATCCATCTATTCCCTTTCTACAACATTCCATTTTATTCTTGGTTACTTCTAAAAAATTTCTAAAAGTGTTTCATTTTATAGTGAATTATTGTTTGATTTATTGTGGAATTTTAATGTTGTAACATTAAAGAAAACGGGTTTTCATGATACTTCAATAATTATTCCAATTTATATATGCCTGAAAAAGTGTTTGATAAAATGTTTATTAGACTTTAATATGGAATTGGGTTATTTGGAGGTGGGTTTTTCCATTCGTGAGTGTTGGTAGTTATGTATCATGTGAAATAATGCTTTGTGAATGGTTTGGTGATTATTTGTTGGCCCAGTTGGCACATTGAGAGGTTCTATGTGAGATAACAACATCAATGTGTTTTCATTCGAGGATTGGGCCTCTGTATAGTTGGTTACATAGTTTGTGAAAGACATGCATATTGAAATCCATGGATGATTCTTCTATACCATTCATGGGATGATATCTCCATTATCCTCATACTATTATTATGGGATTCTTGGACATCATATAGATGGTCATGTGATAGTTTCATTTTAGTCCCCATTAGGATTACTAGAACCCCATGGATCTGTTGAGAGATCATAGGGTCTTTTCCACTAGTGAGTCTAGTTCACAGTATGTAGTAGGTTATAAATTATAGAGATTCACCATTCAATGGTAGGTGAGTCTAAAATGAGTAAATCTAGGAATTATATATAGAGATTGTTAGTAAATAACCATGATTATCTATCTATATGTTCTCTTTTATTTTTTATTGTAATTCATATATCTTACCTTCTATTATTTTCATACTTATACCATTTCATTTCTTTTTAGTGTGGCATTTTTTATCACATGATTTCATTTATCCTATTCATATTTCATTTTAAACTAGAATATTATAATAGAAATCTATTTAGGAAAGAGGAATATGGTATGTGTTATATTAAAAAGGTGAAATACAGGTTTCTATCATTAAAATGATAAAACCTTATTTTAAAATTTTAATTCAAACCAATTTTTATAGAATATTTTGGGAAAATAAATTCCTTGACTATGTGGTTCTTACATACTGAGTTGTTTATACTTTCACCTAACTTTTGAAACTTGGAGTTAGTAGAGATGTTTTTTTTTTATGTTTAGGTTTTTGGTTTGGGTTTTCCATTAGGGAAGGTCAGTTCTTATGGTTGGTCATGAATAAAAAGTCATGTGAAAAACATTTTATTTATGTTTTCTTGTAATTATATTTCTTTATTCTGTTGTTTTAGTTGTATATTTTTATGTATTTGTTGTGATTAGTGGATTTTGGTTTCATCATGCATGGTGTTTTTGGTTTTTATAATTTTTTCATTAGATAAATTTTCCCCGCTATGATATTTTTGATGCCCGGTACGAGTCTACATCCTAGGAGGATCGTGAATGCCTCTTGGAATTTGTATTGCATGGGGTTGGGTGATGGGTTGGATTGAAGACTAGCCTAGTTCATGACACTCTCAAGGACTTACATTAATAATTTTTGAAAAGTTGATTTCATAAAAAATTGTTTACATATTACTGTGGTGTTATTAATAATGAAAATTTAATGATATGAACATGTTTGACATTAACTAATTCCATACTTTTTCTATTTATACTCTAATTTTAATATATTTGATTATATTAGGTATTTATATCCTATAAATGTATTTTTTCAATTTAATAAATAATAATTTTTTATATTATGTGGTCCATGTGATTTGATCTATTTCTATATTATTGAATGTAAAAAAATATTTATTCGATAGGATAATTCAAAATTTATATTTTGGTTCATTATAATTTGACCATGGGTACAAGGTTTATACTTTTCTAAAAAATTTCATGTATCGATGTACTCTAGCTAGAATTACCAACAACTCTATGTGTGATCATTTGGCCATATTCAAAAAAACTGTTTACATGAAACTGAAAAATCGAATTGTATAGACTTTTTAATTATTATTTTCCCCAAATTGAATCAGATAACCCAAAAAAATTGAACCCATATCTACCCTGAAATGGCCCAAAGGGATTTCCCAATCCCCATTAGATGAAAACTATTATTTATATATAAAAAATCAAGAGGGAATTATTTATACACAATGATTTCCAATTAGATGAAAACAGTAGAAGGAAACCAAAAGATAACATGTATTCCAATATAGATATCAATAGTGAAACTCTACAAGGTATAAAAACATCATACCACACATCTAAAGATGCTGGAATAGTCTCCAAAATATCTCCTCACAACTTTTGGATCACACAATCCACATGAAATCTCCAACATTCAAGGTCACTCTGTCAAGAACATCCACCGACTCTAAGAAGTGCTTTTCATTTTCATGGGCTTGGCATAAAAAAATTCAAAAAATAGATGAAGAAAAAGGTACGATGTCAAAAAATCCCAGTAGGATTTCACCAAAAATATATTATGAAATCCATATCAAATAATACATCTCGACATAAATTCAAATAAAACATAGAATTGAAATATTTCCACATTTCATATCAAAACGTGATCTAATAATAATTCAAATGGTTAATAATAAAATAGGATTTCAAAGTTAATTTCCTTCAAATCATGTTGATATAAAACCCATTTTCAATGTGGAATTAATTAAATATTGTTTTCAAAATAGACATGAGGAAAAAAATTCCTCTCATTTTAAAGTTCAATCAATTTTAATAATCAATAAATATGTTGAATCACCATCATTATGTTACCCGAGATTAGGTTTTATGTAGGGATTCTTACAAAACATTATGAAGTAAGGCTCATGGGGTGCACGTATTCCTTTGCGTAATCCTAAGGAAAATTTATATGATTAGGGAAATAGGATAAGATCCATAAGGACAATATATATACATATTAGTTGTTTAGTTTTTATGCAGATCATATAAATTCCCATAATGTGTTATTCTTCTCTTACTACCCATGATTGCAATGTGTTTTACGTTAAATCAATCTATTACAAGGGGATATATTTTTTCCAAACATTAATAAATAATTTCAATCATCGTTTCATCTAGCCCTAAATTCAAGTTTCAAAATAGTCATTTCATTTCACAAAACCAAAATCAAATGGGTTTTATAAAAAATGAAATACTTTCATTTCAAAACCCATCATTAGATGGTTTTTATAAAAAAAACTCATAACTTTCATTTCAAAAAAAATAAAATAATTTTTATCAAAATCATGAATGGAACACCCATTAAAAAAATCATTTCTCTAAGAACACGCATAATTTAAAAATCAATTTCAAATGGAATTCATCACACACACCTTGAAATTTAAATATTATTTATTAATTACTTAAATAAACCCATGAAAATAAATCAATAAAATTCAAATTAAGAAAGTTGTAAGTGTTTCAATAGACAATAAATGCCTTAGGAAGTAAATTACATTTATAAAAATATTGGAAAACCCCAAGGAGAAATCTGTAATAAGATAAATAAGATTTTAAATTCCCCATGATCAAAGGAAAACAACAAAAACACCATTCTTTAAATCACCCAACCATTGGATGCCCAAAAATACACTCAAGAGAATCATAAGAATAAAAAGTTTGAAGGTTTGGGTATTTTGTAAAATACTATAGTTGTTTAGGTTTCACAAAAGAACCTCACATATTAATTCACCATTAAATTTATGTTTTCAACTTGATATTTATTATTGAGGGGTTAAAATAATTTAAAACTAGAGTTACATATTTTAATTCGTCAAAATAATTAAATACTAATGATTTATAATTTATGAAATCATAAAAAGATAATTACAGGTTGTTTTGAAAAAAGAAGAAGGAAATTAATATTTTAAGTCAAGTTTCCACATTTCATGATAATTCACATATCCATACACAAATATTTTTTTCACATAGTTTATTCACCCATGTACACAATTCATGTAGTTTATTCCTCCTCATAACTAATTCACATAGTAAAATTCCCATGTAGTCAATTCATGTAGATGGTTCACCATTGTAATTTATTAATGTAGATGAATAATCACATAACTAATTCCTTTATATATTTTATTGATTTAGTTGAATACTCATGTATCAAATTACAATAGTTTATTCATGCATGTAACCTACTCATAGTGTTGATTTCTCTTGTATCTGATTCACATAAAAAATTTATAAAATAAAAACAAAATGGATTCTAAAGAGAAAAAAGATCCCCCAAACATCTAAAATTGAAATTAAACATCTGAAACTAAAGAATGTACCTTGAAGAAAATATTGGGATGTTAACATCCCCCCACCGTAAATACTGGCTCCATATCAGAATTATGATGCCTCTATTATCTAATTAGTGCCTCATGCTCCCATGTGTCATGTGAACCAGAACCATGTTTCCATCCCTCTTGATCTAATAGTATATATTCTCATTAAGAACCTTTATATGTTAATCAACAATCTCAATTAGCTTATTAGTGAATGATAAATATTGTTTTGCATCAAGATCCTATGGGCTCAATACATGGGATGGTTCAAAGAGGTACATTCTAAGCTCTGGAACTTGAAACACGTTTTTACGACCCCCTCCCACCAAAGATGCCCCTCCTGAGATGGAAATGGTGAAAGAGAGATAATGACCCCCGAGTCCCGCCTCTAGTAGGCCCCGAGGTGGCGACTAGCACCAAGGGTATGAGTTTTCACAAATATGGGAGGAATTACCCTTTTTATTATATAGGATCGGGAAATAGGACAAGTCAACCACCCAAAAAATGGAAAAGAACAAGTGTATAGAAATAAACCCAAACCAAGCCCATATGCATGTTTAAACAATTTTATAACAAGGTACAAGTACAAGAAAGATCAAAAGTACAATACCAAAAGAAAACAAGAGTACAAAAACTGCAACAACTCCAACTGTACGACTAGTAGGGTCCCGCACGGCCCTGGTAGTCATCCTAGAAACTTGAAAGTAAACGTAGGGTGAGCATAAAAGTATACTCAGTAGGTAAACCTAAAGCTCTCATACACAAGTGGGGAGACATCCTAATGTCCTGTGAGAACAACAGGAGAAACCTAGCAAGGAATTCTATCCACCCAACCTCACCATCCACACTCACCAAAACACAATCACAACAGGTAATAGTATATAAGAACAAGAGTATTGGGTACCCCGCACCATTCCCCTTTAGTTAGCTGCTCTTCCTAACGGTGAACGTCCTGATACTGCCACACTCTCCCCGCCCGCACACACCTAGGCCTCACAACCACGTATCCCGCCCGCACACACATGGGACTCACAACCACTTATCCCTCCCGCACACACCTGGGCCTCACAACCACGTATCTCGCCCGCACACACCTGGGCCTCAATCGAAACCCACCCGGAGGGTCTTGGGTGTAAGGTCGCCTCGAGCCATCACAGCCTAGGGAATAAAGAGCTGGAAGGAGCTAGTAACTAATAGGAAAACACCATTTCCCATGGAATGTGAGTGTTCGGAACTAATTTCTCAACATGGGTGAGGTGCGATAAAACAAAAAAGATACAAATATATATATATATATATAGAAACCACTCAGCCCAACTTATGGCTTCTAAACAGAAAAACTGAGCACGTGCCTCGGAATTTCTACCACGAAGAATGCACACAACAACAACCCCAACCCCATTTAGGTTTTCACATTTCAGCAGAATTAGATTATTTAGTTCCTTAACTACTGGGCAACTATCCACAACCAACCACAAAAATATTTCGTAAAACATATCCCTACCATCCACAAACCAAGTTAGGAAAACACAAGCAGCACAACAAAGTCCTTCTTAACAACCAACCAACCCCATCGATTATTAATCTCGTTCCATTACCATGACCCACCATTCATTCACTCGTCCACTTTTATTTATTATTCAAAACCCATATCCCATTCACATTTAAACCCATCCCTGCAGCCCCGCTGGCAACCACCATAACCACAACCACACCAAAGCCCGTACGTCATTATCCCTTTAATACCATTTATCGCGGCCCCACTGCCCATCACCATCATAGCATTCACACCCACCCACAACCAAGTCAACCACAGCCCTACTTCTCAACCGATCCACAACAACCCACAAAACACCCCCATCACATGCCATGTAACCAAGCCAACACCCACATGTTCATTATTCCATTTTATTCAACCGGGGTGATCACACAAGGGTTCCAGATTTTCATTTAATCATCCAACTTTACGTGATTAGCCAATTCCCACATTCCACATAGTTTAATTCACATAAACGGTCTAGAAAGATAGGGAAAAATTTAATTGCACAGGAAAAGGCCCCCAACGACCGTTATATTCAGTAGGAATAAGCCTATTCATTTCACAACACAATCAGAGGATATAAAAAGTAAAGTAACAGCAATCACAAACTTCCCAACCCCGTTCTTTAACCAGTTATTATCTTTATTTAATGGTTCAACTATTTCTCATTAAAACAAGAGGATACCCACCTTGCAAGATGCAAAAATTAGAGAGATGAAGGTATGATCCCTACCTCAACAGGTTCTGATCACAACACTCCCCCGGATCAACCTTAGAAGACGTCTGTTGGCGTCCGTCACTTCTGTCGGGTCCCGGAAAAACCTCCTCGGGTGTAAGTTGGAAAGGAAAGGCCGAAGTAAAGACAACGGATCCAATCTTGGATGTTCTGACTCATCGTTACGATCCCGTAGCCGCTGACAGATCGTAAATCGGAGCTCGGACGAAGAAGTTATGGAAGGAAGAGCCTTTGAGTCTCTTGAGAGAGCTCTGCTCAGAGGAGAGGAGAGGAGAGGTGTGTGTTGAAAAGGAAGAGGGGACCCCTCCTTTTGTAGGCGTGAAAAGAAAAATTACACGGCATGTACTTTATGGTACACAGCGTGTACATGGTTCTTTCACACGGTCTCCACGCGGCTTCCAACACGGCTCTGCGACCATCGACTAGTCAACACACGGTTTGAGGGTAACGCATACGCGGGGAAGGACTACACGGCGTGTAGTCTGGAAACACAGTGTCTACTCATTTATTTCACACGTCAAGGGCATGGCTTCAACATGGCACACAGCCGTTGACTGGGAACTTGTATGCGGGGGGGGACTACACGGTGTGTAATTTAGGGTACACAGCGTGTACCCATTTACTTCACATGGTAAGGACACAGCCTTCAGCACGGGGTATACCCGGCAAGGGGGTACATGGCATGTACTCAAACTACACAGCCTGTAGTTTCAAAATTATGGAATGTGTGGGAAAAGTCCATTTTACCCTCCAGAACACTTCACAGCCTTCTTTTTGACAATGGAATGGGCCGGAGAGGTCTGGGCCATTACATAAGAAACCTCTTAAAACATTCTCATCCCCAAGAATTCAAAAACCAACATAGATGAATCCAACAAGATACCTCTTAGGGTTCTCGTTATAACAGGAACCCAACCAACAACCCTAATTATAGGTGTTAGGAATTCCTTCTCCTATGTTGAGATATTATAAGCTTTAGTCGGCACTGACTCGCCTGCATGGGTTTAATCGCACCCTCTTTAATGAGTCTCGATTAAGATTCGGGTCTTCCCACTTCCATAAATTAGGATTTTTCAAATCACACTTCCCCCAACACCACACATCCCACACACTGCCCGAACACATGGTTTGGGGAAAATTCCTTTTCCTATGTCGAGATATTATCTGCTTTAGGCGGCACTGTCTCGCCCGCACGGGTTCAATCGAATCCGCATTAATGTGTCTCGATTAAGGGTCAGGGTTTACCCATTCCCCACACATCCGGACATGTTACACATTACAAGGAAACAAAAGGTCTCACAACTGACAAGACAAGCATTCCATATAAAAAAGGTACAAAGTACAAAAACAAGATCAGAAGAACATGGTAAAACACAAGTCAAAACAACTCCGGGTACTAAGAATGCATCTGGGTCTCCCGCTCCCAAGTGCTCTCCTCGAGGCCGCCATGCCTCCATAACACACGAACCAAGGGAATGGTTTGTCCATGGAGTACCTTTTATTTATGACCTTCAATTCTGACTGGTCATTCCTCGAAGGTCGTGTTGTCGCCCATATCCAACTCTCCCCTGTCGATAACGTGAGAGTCTTCGTGTAAGTACCGATGAAGCTGGGAGACATGGGAGATGTCATGAACTTTCTCCAATTGAGGTGGCAAGGCCAGCTCATATGCCACCTCGCCGACCCGCCTCAGCACCTCAAAAGTTCCGATGAACCTAGGTGAGAGCTTTCTCCCTTTCCCAAACCCCTGATGCCCCCGTCGAGGGGAAATCTTCAAGAACACATGATCTCCCACCTCGAACTCCAAGGGCCTCCGACGACGATCAACATATGACTTCTGGCAGTCCTGAGACGCCTTCATACTCTCACGTACAAGCTAGACTTTCTCTGTGGTGCTCTGCACTACCTCTGGACCAAGAGAACCTGTCTCACCAACCTCTACCCAGAAAATGGGTGAACGACATGGCCTTCCATTCAAAGGCTCAAACGGTGTCATACCAATAGTAGAGTGGAAGCTGTTGTTGTAGGAAAACTCTACTAAAGGCAAGTGTTGTACCCATGACCCTCCGAAATCCAGCATGCATGCTTGCAGCATGTCCTCCAGCATCTGGATAGTCTGCTCTGTCTGCCCATCGGTCTGCCGGTGGAAAGCAGTGCTAAGGCGTAGCTAGGTGCCAAAAGCATGTTGTAACCCCCTCCAGACCCGTGAGGTAAACCGAGTATCCCGGTCTGAGAAAATAGTCCTCGGAACTCCATGAAAATGCACCACCTCGTCTACGTAACTCTGTAATAAGGTACTCACTGGGGCTGACTCCTTGATTGCTAATAAGTGAGCTGATTTCATCAGACGATCCACCACCACCCAGATAGCATCATAACCACCCTGAGCTCTGGGTGGTCCTGTGACAAAGTCCATTGAGATGTCATACCACTTCCAATCGGGGGCATCTAAAGGATGCAACAAACCACTGGGAACACGGTGTTGAGCCTTCACTTACTGACACACTAGGCATCAAACCACAAACTCTACCACTGCCTGTTTCACCCCGGGCCACCAAAACTGTTCCCTCAGGCCTCGGTACATTTTTGAAACTCCTGGATGTACCTCCAAGGCTGAGATATGGAACTCACGGAGACCTCCCTCATGCATCGCCTCTGGAACAAACAACCTTCCATGGAAAAGCATCCGATGTCGGATGTCCTCTGACCATCCTTCTGGAGAATTCCCCTGATCGACACGATCCCGCATCACTTCCGCCTCAGAGTCCCCCCCCCCTGAGACTCTTCCACCTGCTGCAACAAGGAGGACTGCACCGTCATCTGAAACAAACAGCCTCTAACACCTTCTACTCTTGCATCCAAGTGAAAGGCAGCCAACTCTCCCATCGCTTTCCAAGAATCAGTGGATTCCCGAACCACTTCCTTGTGTGACTTCCTGCTCAGGGCATCAGCCACAAAGTTGCCCTTACCTTCAGTGTAAGATATCTCAAAGTCATAGTCTTGGAGAATCTTGAACCGTCTCCACTGCCACAAGTTCAGGTCATGCTGGGAGAAGATATAACGCAGGCTCTTGTGATCTGAGAAGACCACAAAGCACTCCCCAAAGAGGTAGTGTCGCCACAACTTTAGTGTGAACACTACTGCTACAAGCTCTAGGTCATGGGTGGCATAGTTACGCTCGTGAGGGCATAAATGCCTAGACCCGTAATAGATCAATCCCTTCTTGTGCAGCATCACGCACCCCAAACCAAGGCCAGAAGTATCACAAAACACATCATACAATAACCCTTCCTCTGGAAACCTGAGTACAGGAGCACTGACCAACTTCTCCTTCAGTTAGTCGAAAGCTTTCTAGCACTACTCGCTTCATAGGAAGACCTGGTTCTTCCTATTCAAAGCTATCAATGGAGCAGCAACTCGAGAGAAGTCCAAAATGAACCTCCGATAGTAACCTGCTAACCCCAAGAAACTACGAACTTTTGCCACGCTCTTGGGTGTCGCCCAAGAAACAACTGCCTCCACCTTCAACGGGTCCACTGACACACCACACTGAGATACCACGTGCCGAAGGAAGTGTACTTATTGCGTCAAGAACTTACACTTATAATATTTCCCATAAAGCTGGTGGTGTCGAAGGACTTCCAAGACTGCCCTAAGATGCTCAACGTGCTCCTCCTTTGATCTTGAGTAGATCAGAATTTCATCGATAAACACAACGACGAACTGGTCCAGAAACTCTCGGAAGACAAAGTTCATAAGTCCCATAAACACAGCTGGTGCATTCGTAACTCCAAACAGCATCACTACAAACTCGAAGTGCCCATACCTACACCTGAAAGCCGTTTTCGAGATTTAACTGTCCTTTACCCTCAACTGATGATATCCAGATCGTAGATCAACCTTGGAAAACCAACCTGCTCCCCTCAGTTGGTCAAAGAAATCATCTATCCTTGGGAGGGGGTAACGATTCTTGACCATTACATGGTTCAACCTTCAGTAGTCTATGAATAGCCTGAGACCACCATCTGCCTTCTTCACGAACAAAACTGGAGCACCCCAT
Organism: Viscum album; assembly: GCA_963277665.1. Classification (NCBI taxonomy): domain Eukaryota; kingdom Viridiplantae; phylum Streptophyta; class Magnoliopsida; order Santalales; family Viscaceae; genus Viscum; species Viscum album. The sequence continues at coordinate 353,813,398 of OY728140.1, forward strand.
GGCGACACGCTGGTTCGAACAAAACCCTTCTCCATCAGATCGTCAATCTGAATCCGCAACTCCCGCAACTCCGAAGGTGCCATCCAATAAGGGTCCATCGAAATAGTACGGGCACCAGGTTGTAAGTCTATCCCGAACTGAACGTCATGTTGGGGGGGTAGAGTCACAACCTCCTCAGGAAAAACATCGAGGAACTCCCCAATAACCTCTGGGATATCCATCATCTCTGTATCAGCTGGAACCACTGATAACCTGCCTAAACAAGAAAGGAGAGGCTCCACACACTAGCTTCCCACCTAATAGCTCCTCTCGCCAACAAAAGCTACACGTTTCCCATCCACGTCAGAGAACACGACTCTTCTTCGGAAGCAATCGATAACGACACTAACAGAAAAAAACTAGTCAATGCCTAGGATGACATCGTATGGCTGCATCTGTAAAAGAAGAAGGTACCCACTAGATCGATGTGGTACCAACGTCAGCCCACATCCCCAAAAAACACAAGATACGCTGGTCTGGCCTCCAACTGGTGTACTCAGCACCACTGGTATGGAAAGTATCTCTACGTCTAGTCCCAAAACATGGGCTAGACCAGGTGAAACAAAGATGTGCGAAGCTCCTGAATCGAACAAAGTAGAAACAAGAGTGCTGAACAAACAAATCGTACCTCGCACCACCTATGGTCCTGCCGGAGCTACCAACTCTACTGCGTGAAACTGTCCATGCCCAGCTCTTCTGCCTCTCTGATGTCGTCCACCACCCCGACCATGCCCTGGTCGAGGTCCCTGAGGAGCGCCCTGAGGTTGGCCTCCTCCTGCCAAGTCTTCCCTCAGAGGAGCATGGTCCTTATTCTACTGGAAGGGCCTCGCCGGCAACTGGTGCTACTGAGGTGGGCGCTGAACCTCCCCACCTCTACCGTACTAATCTCAGGTCGGGCACCGACTCTGAACGTGCCAGAAACCTCCACATGAAAAACACTTCGGTCCTGGGCTCATGAAAAATAGACGAGGACCCGAAGATATGAACTGGAATTGTTGGGGCCTGCTCCCCACTGGCCTGAACCTAGAAGGTCCCATCGCAGGAGACCTGCTGCTGACTGCCTTCCCCTTCGATGAACCTGGCTGAAACCCCTCTCAGGGTGAACCTCCCAGCGAGTGCATCCTCTCTACAAACTTTTCTTTCTTCTGTACCGCCAAGTACGTCGGAAGGGTGAAGGGTGTGACAACATGCTGGAGTGAAGGACTAAGCGCCTCCTCCAAACATCTCGCCCGAGACTCCTCATCCAGAAAGAGATCCAAATCAAAGTGCAAGATATCCTTGAACTTTATCCCCAACTCTGGTACTGACATACTCCCATACTGGAGGGAGAGTAACTCCTACCACTTCTCCACCTTGATCATGGAATAAAGTAATTCCTCTCGGGGTTCCTTCTCAAAGTCAGCCCACGGAACTGCTACCTCTATCCTCTCTCTGAGGTAGAGCGTCCACCACTGTCGCGCCGCACCTCTCAGCTAACTAACTTCTAGGGGAACCCAGTACTCCCTCGGAGCATGGATCAAGGTAAAAGCGATTCCTAGATCCTCAATCCACCCCTCCATCTCTGTATCTGAAGTACTACTCTCGTACTTCTTGAGTTTATGCCGCTGGAAAGAACGGAGTGTCTTCTTCCACTGGCTATCTTCCTCCTCTCGGGCAATCCTCATCTTGATCGACCACCTGGATCTGCTAGGCCTCGGCTGTCTGAGCCACCCGGGGACGATGTCCAGGTGCCATAGCTGCACGGTAAACAAGGATCTCCTAAGCCCAAGTAGTAAGGAAATTCAAGGTTTTATTTTATCATTTTATTTCAATTTCTTTCCCAGAACACCCAAATCAAGTAAAACACAGTTATGATGATGCATGTACCTTCCCTAGGGTCTCTATCATGTAATCAACGTAGTCTCACTTGGTCGTTCGGTAGGCTCAGAGTCCTTGCATCGGATCACAAGAGGCCCTAAAATCTTGTGTCCTAGCCGGTCATCCCTGGGCTATGTCATGCACCAAGATTAACTAACATTGTCGCCCTACCATCCCATGCAATAATATTTGTGCCTAACTCCAGACTCCATCCTATCCCTCATCCATCACCTCTGATACCATTCTGTCACAACCCTCTCCCACCAAAGATGCCCCTCCTAAGCTTGAAATGGTGAAAGAGAGATAATGAACCCCGAGCCCCGCCTCTAGTAGGCCTCGGGGTGGCGACTAGCACCAAGGGTATTAGTTTTCAGAAATACGGGAGGCATTACCCTTTTTATTATATAGGATTGGGAAATAGGACAAGTTAACCACCAAAAAAAGGGAAAAGAAAAAGTGTATAGAAATAAACCAAAACCAAGCCCATATGCATGTTTAAACAACTTTATAACAAGGTAAAAGTACAAAAAGATCAAAAGTACAATACCAAAATAAAACAAGAGTACAGAAACTGCAACAACTCCAAATGTCCGACTAGTAGGGTCCCGCACGGCCTGGGTAGTCCTCCTGGGAACCTGAAAGTAAACGTAGGGTGAGCATACAAGTATACTCAGTAGGTAAACCTAAAGATCTCGTGCACAAGTGGGGAGACATCCTAATGTCCTGTGAGAACAACAGGAGAAATGAAGCAAGAAATTCTATCCACCCAACCTCACCATCCACACTCACCAAAACACAATCACAACAGGTAGTAGTATAGAAGAACAAGATTATTGGGTACCCCGCACCATTCCCCTTTAGTTAGCTGCTCTTCCTAACGGAAAACGCTGCCACACTCTCCCCGCCCGCACACACCTGGGCCTCACAACCACGTATCCTGCCCGCACACACCTGGGCCTCAATCAAAACCTACCCGAAGGGTCTTGGGTGTAAGATCGCATCAAGCCATCATAGCCTAGGGAAGAAGGAGCAGGAAGGAGCTAGTAACTAAGAGAAAAACACCCTTTCCCATGGAATGGGAGTGTTCGGTACTAAGTGATCAATATGGGTGAGGTGTGATAAAACACAAAAGATACAAATATATATATATATATATATATAGAAACCACTCAGCCCGACTTGTGGCTTCTAAACAGTGAAACTGAGCACGTGCCTCGGCACTGCTACCACGAAGCATGCACACAACAACAACAACAACCCCATTTAGGTATTCACATTTCAGAAGAATTAGATTATTTAGTTCCTTAACAACAGGGAAACTATCCACAACCAACCACAATGATCTTTCGTAAAACATATCCCTGCCATCCACAAACGAAGTTAGGAAAACACAAGTAGCACAACAAAGTCCTTCTTAACAACCAACCAACCCCATAGATTATTAATCTCATTCCATTACCATGACGCGCCATTCATTAACTCTTCCACTTTTATTTATTATTCAAAACCCATAGCCCGTTAACATTTAAACCCATCCCTGTAGCCCCGCTGCCAACCACCATAACCATGACCACACCAAAGCCCGTACATCATTATCCCTTTAATAAATTTATCGCAGCCCCGCTGCCCATCACCATCATAGCATTCACACCAACCCACAACGAATTCAACCGCAGCCTCGTTGCTCACCCGATCCACAACAACCCACAAAACACCCCTGTCACATGCCACGTAACCAATCCAACACCCACATGTTCATTATTCCATTTTGTTCAACCGGGGTGATCACACAAGTGTTCCAGATTTTCATTTAATCAGCCAACTTTACGTGATCAACCAATTCCCAAATTCCACAAAGATCCATTCACATAAACGGTCTAGAAAGATAGGAAAACATTTAATTGTGCAAGAAAAGGCCCCCAACGACCATTATTTTCTGTAGGCATAAGCCAATTCATTTCACAACATAATCACAGGATATAAAAAGTAAAGTAACATCAATCACAAACTTCCCAACCCCGTTCTTTAACCATTTATTATCTTTATTTAATGATTCAATTGTTTCTCATTAAAACAAGAGGATACCCACCCCGCAAGATGCACAAATTAGAGAGACGAAGGTAAGATCCCTACCTCAACAGGTTATGATTGCAACGCTCCCCCGAATCAACCTTAGAAGGCATTCGTCGGCGTCCATCACTTCGTTCAGGTCCCGGAAAAACCTCCTTGGGTGGAATTTGGAAAGGAAAGGATGAAGGAAAGACAATGGATCCAAGCTTGGAAGTTCCGCCTCATCGTTACGATCCCGTAGCTGCTGACGGATAGTAAATCAAAGCTCAGATGAAGAAGTTATGGAAGGAAGAGCCTTCTAGTCTCTTGAGAGATCCTTGATCAGAGGATAGGGGAGGAGAGGTGTGTGTTGAAAAGGAGGAGGGGACCCCTCCTTTTATAGGCGTGAAAAGAAAAAGTACACGGTGTGTACTTTATGGTACACAGCGTGTACTTGGTTCTTTCACACGGTCTCCACACGGCCTCCAACACGGTTCCGTGGCTGTCGACTGGTCAACACATGGTTTGAGGGTAACACATACACGGGGAAGTACTACACGGCATGTAGTCTAGACACACAGTGTGTACTCATTTATTTCATGTGGCAAGGACACAGCTTCAACACGGCACATGGCCATTGACTGGGAACACGTACGCGGGGAGGGACTACACGACGTGTAATTTAGGGTACACGACGTGTACCCATTATTTCCCATGGCAAGGACATGGCCTTCAGCACGGGGTATACCCGGCAAGGGGGTACACGGCGTGTACTCAAACTACACGGCGTGTAGTTTCAAAATTATGGAAAGTGTGGGAAAAGTCTATTTTACCCTCCAGAACACATCGCAACCTTCTTTTTGACAAAGGAATGGGTCGGAGAGGTCCGGGCCATTACACATGTTGTGGATTAATTTCATATGTAGTGGAAATCCAAATGCAAAGAATCTTTACCAATCTGATCAAAACCCTATAACAGTACCACTTATATTTGTACTAACATTCTAAGTTTTCATTACCATCAGTGAACAAATCGAGGTGAATCTCTCAAAGACATGTAGTCCAAAAATAAAAACTCTAATGGTCATCAATAATGATCAGAAAAATATTTATATAGGATATATGTCATTAAAATTTTCTAATGAATCGCCTAGATCTATTCCATTGTCTCCTGGACAAAACTAGGTCATATTGGTGAAGCTTCTCTATGAACTGACAAACTGTAGATTTATAGAAGTTCATACTTACATGGCCTCAAAGATTATTATCTTGATGGATGACTAGGAGCTCTTATTATTGTAAAACTCAACAAATCCGAAATGTCTATCCATTTCTCATCCAATGTCATGGAAGAAATCATGTAGCATGTCATAAGGAATATGAATTGCTAATTCCATTTGAATATCTTTATGAATATGGTAAGATAATCTCACCATCAAATGGGATAACATAACCTCCTAGATACCCCTCTAAAAATTAGATTTATAAAATTTATACATATCATAAATTATTGTGAAAAAATTCGCGAAACATGATAATAAATTAGAAAAATAGATTTCTCAATTTTTCAACGTTGGTAGTATCATGAATCATAATAAAGTGAGATTATTTGGATAATTGGTTAAGAACCACCAATACTATGTTGTTTCCATGAGGGGTACATGGAAACCTAACCAAAATGTCCAATTAAATATTTTTCTACATACATTTCTACACTATAATGAGCTAAAAAATACAAAGGCTTTTTATGTATGGCCATAACCTATTGAAGCATATAATAAAGGGAAAAAATTTCCAATTTCCAATTTCATACGTGGAAAATAGAATTTTCATCAAATATCATAAAAATTCATTATTGTTACATGGTGTAATACCCACTCAGAATTATGGGAATTCACCATCACATACTTCCACAATGGTATAGGAATGAAAACTGATCCAAAAACCTAGGATACCCTTTGATGATAGCGACCACTTGTAGATAGTATTCACATTATATAAATAATATCTAATGCCTCAGAACATGTAATCGAGTTTCTGTTCCTAAAGGATAATATCAAGAACTAAGGATGTCGACTGAACACTTGACAATACAACATCAACATCATCTTCCCAGACACCATAATGTATACAAGAACAGATGGAAATCAAATTCCACTCCTCATGTTATTATTCAATGATTTGTTATAAAAGTTTGGATATAAATGAATCAGAAAAAATTACACTTTTAGGAGTGTAAGAAATTTCAAAATCAAATGATTTTAGGTACTTTTCTAACCTCCATTTTCAAGAATCAAATATATTTGAAGGAGGATATGACTAATGATTATATGATCATATTCGATCATGAAAATTTCCATAAAAAGTAATTACACTATCTATTTAAATCTTACCTCATATCTTTGAGTTCCAAATAATGTGTTGTATATTTATTGTAACACCCCGAGCTTCCACAATAGCTTCTCTTTCAATAATGCAATAGCTTTCATTGTACGCAAGTTCGAGATTCTAACACACCACGACTAATCAATATAGCCATTATGAATAGTAATATCCAATTTTTGAAATTATATATATTTAATATTTCAAAATGGACTTCATTTTGGGATTTAGAATATCGAAATTATCCTAAGTTGGATTTTTGGTATTTTTCTGAGAACTTCCAATTTTTTATGAATAGTGAAAAATACTTAAAAACAATTTTTTTAATAAAAACAATTTATAGTGATAAATTATACTATTGAGTGGTTTTAAAGTATAATTAGAATATATTTTTACCATTTTATCAAATGGTGTTCATTAGAATTAATTTCACTTTGAAATTGGACATAAACAATTGTCAATCTTTTGATATATACTGTTTCTTAAAAAACACGCTATTTGTTGTGATAGCGGGAATTAATTATAAAATTAATAAATGAAACTTATATGTTTGTAATTTTGTAAAATAGACATCATTTTGGAATTCAGAATATCAATTATAGCTTATGGTGAAATTTTCGCATTGTTTTGAAAAACTTCAATTTTTGATGAATAGTGAAACCACTAAGTGGTAGTTAAAAAACTGATTTTTTGTTTAAATAAAAAATTACAACTTCTGTGATTTTATTTTCAAAATTCCGAGATACATGGTTTTCATTAAGAAGTAAAATGTGGTTCAATGGGATTAAAATAATTTTTTGTTGAATAGTAACTTTTAAGTTTAATTAATCGCGATTAAAGGTAATTAGTGAAATTTAAGGTAAAAATGATATTATAAAAATATGAAAATACCATTAAACTTGTCCTACCCTTATTTTATTAGTCATGGCCGACCATGAAAATCCATGGGTCAACTTGGGGACCCCAGGGAGCCACTTGGGTAAGAAAATGACATTAATAACTTTTTATTTAAAGTAAAAATAAAATTGTCTCAAACATGTGTTGTTTTACGAAAACAATTATTACATGGGGTTATACAAGTTAACATTTTTACTATAAATATTCATTGGAAATATAAAAATATTTCCTACATCATGGTAATTTTTTTTATAATTTTTAGATAATAAATAAATTAAATTTGTTATGACACAATAATGATGCAGTGATTACCTCATTAATTAACGATTTAAATAAAATGAAAAGATAATGTAAAATCTAAGGCTTACACTTTTCAAAAACCTATTGGATGAGTATATTTCGAACCCTTATCACCTTATCCTCAAAATATATCATTTTGGGACCTTTATAATCCGAAAATCATTTCATAATAATGTAACATTTCAATATTTCCAAGAGTGCCCCTCCTCTCCTCTTATAAAAGGCCCCAACATCTACCACCTTATTCACACCTTCAAGCCATTTGGTTCGGCCAAACTCTGCCCAAATACTCTCCCAACTTCCCTCTCTTACTCCTAGAAGCCTCACTTTGGGCATAAGTCTTCCGAAGAAAGCCTTTGGCTCAAATCAAATAGAGTTACTCGATTTTAAGGTAATGTCTTCTCTTATGTTGTTTTGTTTTATTTTGCTTCTCCAACCCCCTAAACTCTTTTTATTATTTTTTTTGTTACAAAACCATTTTCTTCAATATACTAGGATGTTTTTATGAGAATTATTTTATTTACACTTACCCACACATTCATCAAATGGTTAAAGAACATATTGTTTCTGTGGTTGGCGAATTTCTGCCTCGCGAAACGATGATTGTTCAATCTTCTTTTAACACCTCTCATGGTGGAAATTTTGATGACACTATTTTTATATATGATATATTTTTTTTTTGTTTTCCTTAATATTCTGTATTTTTTATTTATGGCATACCTTTATGATTTCCATTATGGTTAAACGCGATAATTTCATTTGAGGAAGTGCGGACTACCGCCCCCTCAAAGTGATTTGAATCGTTAATACCATATGTGGGATGTATAAAGGATGGAGTAATTAATATTATATATGATATTTTACTGGAATTATAATATAACTTTATATCATTATTTTTCATTCCATTAATATACGAAATAGAAATGAAAGTAGCGTTCATGCGTACGTACGGCTTACCGTCTCCATGAACAGTGCATTTCATTTCTTACCTCTAAATGTTATGTAATATTATAAATGCATGTATATACTGGATATATATGATATATATGATATCTACATCATGAATATAATTATGGATATAATGGATATTTCACCACATGAACAACTTGTAATTATAAGAAGTTTATTTTTGACTCAAGTACCAAAGATCGACAAAACGACCGTTATTAACTTAAATAATTACATAATGTTCATAACATGGTAATAAGTGATATAAAAGGAATAATGGACATGAAAAAGGATCTTAAGCAAGTAGAAATTAACTCTAGTTTATTATTCGGGAGATTAAAGAATGATCGAGTCAAGTCGGACACGAGATAAGGGAACTTCTTAACCTAATTTTAGTTCATTGGGTTAATCTCCTACTTTCAAATTATGTCATGATATTATTATGTCCTATCTTGTATTTGTACTTTATTTATGTGTACATATAGTGAATACATATAATAGATCTATTTTATTTAAAAATGATCTTTTTAACGGAACTTCTTAACCCAATTTTTTTTTCTTTGGGTTAATCTCCTACTTTCAAATTATGTCATGATATTGTTATGTCCTATCTTGTATTTGTACTTTCTTTATGTGTAATTATAGTGAATACACATAATAGATATATTTTATTTAAAAATGATCTTTGTAAGGGAACTTCTTAATCTAATTTCCATTCTTTGGGTTAATCTCCTACTTTCAAATTATGTCATGATATTATTATGTCCTATCATGTATTTGACCTTTTTTATGTGTACTTATAGTGAATACACATAATAGATCTATTTTATTTGTAAAATGATATTTGTAAGGTACTTCATCTCAATCTCCTTTCATTGAGGCATATTTTGTTTTATACCCAACTTTCTTTTATAGGGTGTATAAACACCTTTGAATTTTACATTTATTCAAAAGGATTCTTTTCTATACGAACCATTTTACTAAACGACAAAAGGGAATGTTTTTTTGTCATATGCATGCGGTGACAACGACTTCTCCACCGTCGTGGCCATTATTTGAGTTTCGACTTCCTCTACAAGCCATAAATTTTTTATAAATGAAAAATAAATACAAAGTTTTAATTTTCTTTTATTTTGGTATTGAAAATGGTTTTGAAGTTTTTTTTATTATATCAATGTGTTGTATTGATATCTTGTTATTGAAATGTGGAAATGTTATGTTTCCTTTAAGCATGTTTTATGTGATACGATTATGTTATGGTTTATGATATGTTTAAACATGTTCATATGAGGAATGCATTGGCCTTAATAAGTGACGGGTGGAGCCCGCTATAGCTCCTCGATGCCTCGGCAGGTCTCATGAGACAAACTAGTGTCTTGGCACGGGGTCTTGACAAAATCATATTTGTGGTCTTGGCACGAGGCCTTGGATATGTGGTTATGATAGTCTGGCATTATGCATTCCATCATTATGAAAGTGGATAGTGATATTTCATGTGATTATTCGACCAGTAGAATATCAATGTGAATAAGTAAATGGCATTATCTCATTTTACTTTTACCATATTATGTTGAAGTTCAAGTTTAAAAGGCTTTTATTTTAGTTATACATTGCCTTAAATGTTTATATTTATTTATGAAAGCTTCCTCTATATTGTTATCCTTACTGATCATCTGAGCTCACCCCTTCCAATGTTTTAATTTTTCCAGGATGTGAAGAATTATACTATGAATGACCTACAGGGATAGTATGAGGGGATATGAAGACAAGATGTTGTTGTAGTTTTGTTTTACTTTATGATGTAATGTAAGACTTATGAATGTATCTAGTGTTTCCAAGGCTACTAAACTAATCGGTCTTTCGAGACTTGATCTTTTGTGATCATGCCAATGTTACGAAGTAATGCACCCACTCTGGATAACTGGGGTCGGGGCGTTACAGTTTGTATTAGAGGCAGTTTATTACTAACCTTAGAAGCAATATTTAGATAAACTCTAATTAGAGCACATAGCCCTAAGATGGACTTTGAGGATTAGTATATAAGAACTTCTAAGAATTTTGGTATTATAGAGATTTTATGAGTTTTCTGGGCAATACATCCCTGTCTGTATACGATCTGGTAGAGGCAGATCTGGCACAGTTGTACCTAGGGGTAAAACCCCAAAACACCGCTTCGAGCTATACTCGAACGGGAACTGGTGCACAACAACGGGTCTTGTTGTACTCTTGGTTACGACACTCCCAGGGGATATGCTTAGGATAATTATCATTTTTTTACAAACCATTATGAAGGGTTTATGAGTATATACTTCCTCAAAGAAAACATTTTTTATGATTATGGATTATATCCATAAACCGTTCAATTTACATTAATTATTTTACAACTTTGGAATTATTCATTGCAATTCATAAACTAACATAGTTTATACCATTGTATAGAAATGGCGCCCAGTAGAAGGAATGTGAACTCCATCAATACGTATGATCCAAAGAGTTAGAAGGATAATATCTTTCATGGTATTAAGCCAACATTTAGAAGGGAAATAGTCTCCCATATGTTCTCAACATATGAAGAAATAGTATCATGTGTTAATAATATAAGTAAATAATTCCTTGAGTCTTATGGAATTGAAGGGAAGAAAGAGAAGAAAATGATGGAAGAGAGAATGATGGATAATGGGATGAGGGAAAAGAAGAATTTTCCAATATATGATAACTGTGGGAAGAAACACCTTGGAACTTTCCTGAAGGGAATGGGAGTTTGTTATAAGTGTGGGGAAAATGGATACCAAGTGCGTGACTGCAAGGGTAAGAAAAAGGTTTCAAATGTACAATGCTTCATCTGCAAGGAGTGGGGACACTATGAAAACCAATGTCCTAATCATCAGAGTTTGCCCCAAATGATGTTATTGGATAATAATTAAGTTATGATACTACCACAGATGAGATGGAATTATTAGAGTTCTTATGTTGTTATTAAAAACTTTTGTCATTTCAGTGTTGTATCAATGATGTACTGGTTATAATAATTATGGTGTATATAAGGATTATACTATAGTACTATTTCATAAAGGGCTTGAGATTGTGTGGAACCAAGAAAAGTGACTCCATATCAGGTTAAATGTTTTGGAAAATATATGGTTGAGAGAAAGATAGACCATAATATGGTTCTGATATCGAGATAGTGATTTTGGATTAATACATGATTGATTTGGATAAATTATATTGGATATTCTTAACTTCCTTGAAACTGATTAATTATTTGTACACATTTTTGGATAGAAGGAGTATATCTAGTTTTCTATAAGGAATAATGGTTCATGAATGTAATCAATAAGGATTTTTGGTAATTCAAGATATTGCAGGGTTTTAAAAGAATACATGATGAGGGTGATCACATGTTGTTACGTGGAAAAAGGATCTTCATTATGTTTACCTTACTTATAAAATTTGGACTGTGAGTTGGACAGAAGTATTTTAGATAACAATAAAGGTTGGAATGGATTAAGTTGAACCTTTGATAGTATTATTTAAGGTTAAAACATTTCTGAAGATTATTTTTGGAATATTATAATACTATAGTTTTAGGAAAAGGACTACCTACAGGTTGGGGGATAACCTGTCACGTCGGACAAAGATATAGGAATCGAACCCATATCTATAGTGCGATAGACCTTTATTACCTACCACTAGCCTACTGGAAGTCCCTGGTTATTACAAAATAGTTTTCCTAATCTGAATGGTATGTGTTAATATTTGGAACCTTGTACAATTAGGATAAATATAACATTTTTGAGTTCTATTATCTTTTTGAGTGAAAGATGGGTTTGTGGTAAAAATTTATTAAAGAATGAAAGTCTACATGACAAGTATGTATATTTCCTTACATTCTTAGTAAATATCTTAAATAAATTCATCAACTGTATGAAATGTAACTTAAAACAAAAATGTTTTCGGTTAACTTTTCCTACTGGGGAATCAATGATCGTTTAACCAATCATAAGTTTGTGATTTTCTTGTAGTTAAACTTTCTCCTAATCCTGTTTTCTATAAATCTCAATCAGACCTTGATGGTTTGTTTCTCCTCCATATTAATATTTTCATAGAATCCTAGTATGTGCTATCTCGGTTGACCTTTGTACTTCTCTTTCTTTCTTTTAATGTTATATTTTTATTAACCTTATTTCCGATGTGGGTTTTTCACAAAGGTATTTTCTATTTTCAACATTTTATTTTCAAAGAAAAATTTCAAATTGCGAGGATGCAATTTATTGAAGGAGGGGAGAATGTAACACCCCGAGCTTCCATGATACACTTCTCTTTCAATAATACAATAGGTTGCATTGTATGCAAGTTCGAGATTCTAACACACTACGACTAATCAAAATAGCCATTATGAATAGTAATAACCACTTTTTGAAATTATATATATTTAATATTTCAAAATCGAATTCATTTTTGGATTTGGAATATCGAAATTATCCTAAGTTGCATTTTTTGTATTTTTCTGAGAACTTCCAATTTTTTATGAATAGTGAAAAATACTTAAAAACAACTTTTTTAATAAAAATAAATTATAGTGATAAATTATACTATTGAGTGGTTTTAAAGTATAATTAGAATATATTTTTAGCATTTTATCCAATTGTGTTCATTATAATTAATTTCACTTTGAAATTGGACATAAACAATTGTCAATCTTTTGATATATATTGTTTCTGAAAAACACGCTATTTATTATGATAGCGGGAATTAATTATAAAATTAATTAACGCAAATTATATGTTTGGAATTTTTTAAAATAGACATAATTTTTGAATTTGGAATATCAATTATGTCTTAGGGTGAAATTTTGGAATTGTTCTGAAAAACAACAATTTTTTATGAATAGTGAAACCACTAAGTGGTAGTTAAAAAATTGATTTTTTGTTTAAATAAAACATTACCACTTCTGTGATTTGATTTTCAAAAATCTGACATACATGGTTTTCATTAGGAAGTAAAATTTGGTTCAATGGGATTAAAATAATTTTTTGGTGAATAGTAAATTTTAAGTTTAATTAATCGTGATTAAAGGTAATTAGTGAAATTTAATGTAAAAATGATATTATAAAAATATGAAAATACCCTTACACTTGTCTTACCCTTATTGGATGAGTCATGGCCGACCAATACAATCCATGGGTCAACTTGGGGACCCCATGGAGCCACTTGGGTAAGAAAAAGACATTAATAACTTTTTATTTAAAGTAAAAATAAAATTGTCACAAACATGTGTTGTTTTACTAAAACAATTATTACATGGGGTTATTAAAGTTAAATATTTTACTATAAATATTCATTGGAAAGATAAAAAGCTTTCCTACATCATGGTATTTTTTTTGTAATTTTTAGACATTAAATAAATTAAATTTAGATGACACAATGATGATGCAGCGATTACCTCATTAATTAACGATTTAAATAAAATGAAAAGATAATGTAAAATCTAAGGCTTACACTTGTAAAAACCCTATTGGATGAGTATATTTCGAACCCTTATCACCTTAGACTCTACATATATCATTTTGGGACCTTTAGAATCCGAAAAGCATTTCATAATATTGTAACATTTCAATCTTTCCAAGAGTGCCCCTCCTCTCCTCTTATAAAAAGCCCTCACCTCTACCACCTTATTCACACCTTCAAGACATTTTTCTCGGCCAAACTCTACCCAAATACTCTCCCAAATTCTCCATCTTACTCCTAGAAGCCTCACTTTGGGAAGAAGTCTTCCCAAGGAAGCCTTTGGATCAAATCAAAATGAGTTACCCGATTTTAAGGTAATGTCTTCTCTTATGTTGTTTTGTTTTATTTTGCTTCTCCACCCCCCTAAAATCTTTTTATTATTTTATTTTGTTACAACACCAGTGTCTTCAATATAACAGGATGTTGTTATGAGAAGGATTTGATTTACACTTACACACAACGTCATAAAATAGTTAAATAACATATTGTTTCTGTGGTTGGCGAATTTCTACCTCACGAAACGATGATTGTTCAATATTATTTTAACACCTCTCATGGTGTCCATTATGATGAAATTATTTTTATATACGATATATATTATGTTTTTGTTTTCCTTATGATTCTGTATTTTTCATTTATGACATACCTTTATGATTTCCATTATGGGTAAACGCGATAATTTCATTTGAGAAAGTACGGACTACCACCCCTCAAAGTGATTTGAATCGTTAATGCCATATGTGGGATGTATAAAGGATGGAGTAAGTGATATTATATATGATATTATACTGTAATTATAATATAACTTTATATCATTATGTTTCATTCCATTAAAATACGAAATAGAAATGAAAGTAGCGTGCATACGTACGTACGGCTTACCGTCTCCATGAACGGTGCATTTCATTTCTTACCTCTAAATGTTATGTAATATTATAAATGAATGTATATAATGGATATATATGATATATATGATATATAAATCATGAATATAATTCTGGATATAATGGATATTTCACCACATGAACAAATTGTAATTATAAGAAGTTTATTTTTGACTCAACTACCAAAGATCGACAAAACGACCATTATTAACTTAAATAATTGCATAATGTTCATAACATGGTAATAAGTGATATAAAAGGAATAATGAACTTGAAAAAGGTTCTTAATCAAGTAGAAATTAAATCTAGTTTATTATTCAGGAGATTAAAGAACGACCGAGTCAAGTCAGACACGAGGTAAGGGAACTTATTAACCAAATTTTCGTTCTTTGGGTTAATCTCCTACTTTCAAATGATGTCATGATATTATTATGTCCTATATTGTATTTGTAAATTCTTTATGTGTACTTATAGTGAATACACATAATAGATCTAGTTTATTTAAAAATGATCTTTTTAAGGGAACTTCTTAACCCAATTTTTGTTCTTTGGGTTAATCTCCAACTTTCAAATTATGTCATGATATTATTATGTCCTATATTGTATTTTTACTTTATTTATGTGTAATTATAGTGAATACACATAATAGATCTATTTTATTTAAAAATGATCTTTGTAAGGGAACTTCATAACCCAATTTCCATTCTTTGGGTTAATCTCATACTTTCAAATTATGTCATGATATTATTATGTCCTATCTTGTATTTGTACTTTATTTATGTGTACTTATAGTGAATACACATAATAGATCTATTTTATTTAAAAGATGATCTTTGTAAGGAACTTCATCTCAGTCTCCTTTCATTGAGGCATATTTTGTTTTATACAAAACTTTCTTTTATAAAGTGTATAAACACCTTTGACTTTTACATTTATTCTAAAGGATTCTTTTTTATACGAAGCATTTTACTAAACGAAAAAAGGGAATGTTTTTTTGTCGTACGTATGCGGCGAAAAAAACTTCTCCGCTGTCGTGGCCATTATTTGAGTTTCAACTTCCTCTACAAGCCATAACTTTTTTATAAATGAAAAATAAATACAAAGTTTTAATTTTATTTTGTTTTGGTATTGAAAATGGTTTTGAAAGTGTTTTTTATTATATCAATGTGTTGTATTGATATCTTGTTATTGAAATGTAGAAATGTTATGTTTCCTTTATGCATGTTTTATGTGATACAATTATGTTATGGTTTATGATATATTTAACCCTATTCATATGAGGAATTCATTGGACTTAATAAGTGATGGGTGGAGCCCTCTATAGCTCCTCGGTGCATCGACAGGTCTCATGAGAAAAACTAGTGTCTTGGCACGAGGCCTTGACAAAATCTTATTTTTGGTCTTAGCACGAGGCCTTGGGTACATGGTTATGATAGTCTATCATTATGCATTCCATCATTATGAAAGTGGTTATTGATATTGCATGTGATTATTCGACCAATAGAATATCCATGTGAATAAGTAAATGACATTATCTCATTTTACTTTTGCCATATTATGTTGAAGTTCAAGTTTAAAAGACTTTTGTTTTAGTTATACATTACATTAAATGTTTATATTTATTTATGAAATCTTCCGCTATATTGTTATCCTTACTGAGCATCTGAGCTCACCCCTTCGAATGTTTTAATTTTTCCAGGATGTGAAGAAGTATACTATGAATGGCCTATAGGGATAGTATGAGGGGATATGAAGAAAAGATGTTGTTGTAGTTTTGTTTTACTTTATGATGTAATGTACGACTTATTAATGTATCTAGTGTTTCCAACGCTACTAAACTAATCAGAATTTCGAGACTTGATCTTTTGTGATCATGCCAATGTTACGAAGTAATGCACCGACTCTGGTTAACTGGGGTCGGGGTGTTACAGTTATTCTCATGAGGCCTAAGATATGAGATTCATAAGACAAAATTTGACAACCTTTCATAATAACATAATGTAAACATAAACTTGGTGAATCATAGAAAACCACATAATTCGGAATATATTTTAGATGAGTTAAATTACAGTTAAATCAACTAATTCTTCAACTCATATGTGGAATCCTAGTATTTAGAATCCCATAAAAACATTAATCACTTTTGAGTTAGAGATGTCATAGGAGAAGACAACATATATAAATACAATGAAAAATAGATATAATATCATCGAAAACTGAACAACCTTCAAATATCAATGACAAGATTCAGATTCTTCTAGGTTATATCATCGTTCAACTTCTTAGGATCAAATGAAATACCATGTTCAATATGAATGTTTCCCAAAAAAAATTACCTTCTTAATTATAAAGGATTATTTAGAAAGCATGGAACGAAGTTTTTGATGTTTCACGATGTTCATCAATCCTCACTTAATAATTATATGATCCTTCCTAGTTAGTTAGAAAACAAATATTTTTCCAAATAACCCCATAAAATAATCCATGTACTCAAGGAAAATTTTGTACATTAATTTCATGAACACTATAGGATAATTGGTCAAAAAAGAAGGAAAAAATAAGGAATTCATAATAGACATACCTACTAAAAGGAAAGTCCTACATTAGTAAATCAATAACATCTCAAACCCAAGCTATATATTTCAATAATTTTCCATAAATTCCTCCTCAAAATAGGAAAAAAGTTTATATATATAGGGTGAGCATCTGAATATACTTAGTAGGATTATTCCCCAATTCTCAAGTTCACATGTTAATATTGAATAAAAAATTTCCAATGAAAAAATAATAGAATGAACAAGAACCTAAATAGGTCAAATAACCAATCCCAACCTTGTTGTTAATCAATTAAAAGTCTATATATAATATAGTAATATAGTATCATGAATATAACAATGGTTCCCCACTATTGATTCCACATTGAATTTCCACTCTCACTCCCTAATGTCAAATGTGTTATACTCTCATCCCTTCCACACATATTTCAACACATCAATACTATATCACATCATAACCAACTCGAAGGATCCTAGGCTATCACACCACATCTGTAAGGACCCAGCCCTAGTTTCCTAGAGCTGGTGGCTTATTTGATTACTATGACATACATACAAGGAATACAAATACCAAAGGACTGCTTAGTTTAGTATTATTGGAATCAAGATACATACATAAGTTTAATATTACAACTTAAAAAGAAAAATGACATATAAACTCCTTAAAAAACATCCATAAATCCTAGGTTATTTCAGCATGTCATTCATGATAAACTTCTTCATGTACTGAGAAAAAGAAACATAAGAAAGGGGTGAGCTCAAACACTCAGTAAGAGTAAGCAATACAACAGAATATAGCATAAACATAAGACATGGTATGTAATTGAATACACATGCCTTTAATAATAAATGTGTACACATTGATGGCATGAATATGAGCTAAGTAAATAATTCCATAATAAAACATAATCATGGGTAACCTACTAGTCAAATAACCACATGAACTGCAAATACTAGCATCATAATGGGGGAAGTGCATATGACGGACATCATAACCATACCGTCCAGGCCTTTTGGTAGGACTATAAATAATCATTTTGTCAAGGCCTTATGCCAAGACCATAGTTTGTCTCATGAGACCTACCGGTTCATCGAGGGGCTAAATCGGGCCCCATCCATCACATAATAAGTCCAATTCATTCCTCATATGAGTGGGTGTAAACATAAAAAACATATACATTCATAATTAATCTATCATATGAAATGTAACTAACTTTCCCCAATCATTAAACATAAAACTCTAACCATTCAAAGTAATACAGTGAATGGTTTTAGGATGGGTTGTCCACAATAAAGTTACTCATAAACCATTAAATAAAATATGGTATATGAGATCATAAATTATTAATCCCAACAATATGCAATAATCAATAAGAGTGTTGAATCAGACGAGAATACTCTTATAAAATCATTAAGTAATTCTTGAGATAAATACACCATTGTTTTGAAAAGAATAGATCTTTTGGAAAAATCATTGTATAATACCAGAAGTGAAATAAGATTGTATTTTCATAATAAAATGATTGATTTTATAAGTATAATGGTTTAAAAAAATAGGTTATATAGTACCCTTGAAAATAGATAAGAATTTGAGAAATTCCCTTGAATCGGGCTTGTATTTTGGAATCAGTTTTGAATGTTTCTTTTAAAATGTGTAACTATACATTAAATAAGGAAGGGTTATGGTTTGTAGACATATATATAATATTAAAACATAATATACAAGGAGTACATAATAATAGAAAATAATTTCATCCCGACTGAAAAGGGATGTTCGGGTGGAAAAACCCTAACATAAACATCGAACGTGTTCCTCTCTCTAACTTAAGCTCCTGGAATATGAAATTATAGTTATTAATAACGTATTAAAGAACCTATTAGACATTTATTTATTTTATCATAATTCTGGTGTAACACCCCGTGTTTCCACAATACGTTTCCCTTTGAATAATGAAATAGCTTGCATTGTACGCAACTTTGATATTCTTACACACCGCGACCAATCAAACTAGCCGTTATGAATAGTAATACCCACATTTTGAAATTTTATAAATTTTATTTTTTTAAATGGACTTCATTTTTTGATTTTGAATATTGAAATTAGCCTAAGGTGAATTTTTGGCATTTTTCTGAGAACATCCAATTTTTGATGAATAGTGAAAAATACTAAATTTTAATTAAAAACAACTTTTTTAATAAAAATAATTTATAGTGATAAATTATAATATTGAGTGTTTTTAAAGTATAATTAGATTATATTTTTACCATTTAACCCAATTTTGGTCATTGGAAATAATTTCACATTTAAAATGGACATAAACAAGTGTCAATCTTTTGATAGTTATTATTTTATAAAAGCACCCTTTTTGTTTTGACAGCAGGAATTAATTATAAATTAATTTCTGCCACTTCTGTGTTTTGAATTTAGAAAAATTGATTCCATATTTGGAATAATTATTTCCAAATTTTATAAATAGGTAACTTTTATTTTTAGACATTATGAATAATTACTTCGGTAAATATTTTATTTATCGTGGTTAAAGGGTAAATCAGGTAAATAAGGGTAACAAAATAATATTATAATAATATAAAATTACCCCAACACGTGTCCTAACCCTATTTGTTGATGAATTTCCGACCATGGGAATCCTTGGGTGGATTTTGGGACCCCATGGATCCACTTGTATGTGAAAATGACACTTTATATTAATTAAGTTAAAATGAATACAAAAATGACATAAGCATATATCTTTTAGTAAAACAATTTTTACTTAGGGTTATATGTGTTATCTCTTAGAATATAAATATTAATTAGAAATATAAAACTATTTCCTACAAAATGGTATTTTATTTATAATTTTTAGACATTGAATAATTAAATTTATTTATGACACAATAATGATGCAGTATTTTCCTTATTAATGAAAGAATCAAATAAATTGTATTATAAATGTTAAAATAAATATAATATGAATGTTTTGAGTCCATGAAAGAATTTTATAGGTTAATATAAAATTTTAGGATTGATTAAATGAATTTATTTCGAAGTAATCATGCTGTTATGACTTTAACAAAAATCAATTATGAAGTAGTGTCAAAATTGACATAAAAGAGTTTTAAAACAAAATATTATATTATTAATTGATATAATGGTCTGAAAAATATAAGAGTCGGCCAAGAGAATTATATAATGATAGTTGTATCATTAAATAACCACTTGGGGTTCTATTGGAAGTTTGTTGTATGTTTATTAACCATATAATATAAAAATACAAAGAGACATGATAAATGTCAAATTAATTAACTAAGAGTTAAATCTATGAGATAAGGTTAATATAATTCCCCAAACCTATCTAAAACCTATTGGTTGAGTGTATTTAGACCCATATCCACCTTATCATCGAAATTAATCAATATGGAGCCATTATAAACCGAATTTAAATTTATTATAAAATAATATTTCTAGATTTTCCTAAGGCTCCCCTCACCCCTCTTATAAAAGGGAACTCCACCTTCACTTTAATTAACACCTTCGAAGTCATTTGTATTAGTCAAAACCTTCCCAAATACTCTCTAAACTATCCTCCCTTCTACCTTGAGGCCTTATTTTGATTATAAAGCAATCCTATGGAGCCCTTTTGATCAAATCAAAAGGAAGAACCCGAAGAAGAGGTAATGTTTTCCCCACCCTCTTTCAAGTTCCTTTCTTCTTCCACTTTTGATTTGTTTGTTATTTCTATTATAAAAAAATAAATCCAGTATCTTCTATATACTTTGATGTTATTATAAATATGGTACTACCATATTCATTATTTTATCTATCCTTTGAATGACATGTCACCATACGTGCGTACGTACGGCTTACCGTCTCCACGTCGTGGTGTAATTGTTATTCATAACATTATTATTTGGATGGGTTTGGTAATGATGTGTAATTGATGTAAATAATAAATATATAATAATTATGATTCTTTATATATGATATAAAATCCAATTATATATTATTTTAATATCAAAATAATGATATTGTCGCTCGTGCATATGTACGGAATACCGTCTCCATGAGCGCGATGAGATTCATTCCCCATCGTATCCATTCAAGAATAATTTTCATTTGAAAATTAAAAATAATGTTTAAGGACCTGATATCATTATTTATATGAATAAGATACAACCTATCCATAACAAACACGGAATA
Source organism: Viscum album (assembly GCA_963277665.1). Classification (NCBI taxonomy): domain Eukaryota; kingdom Viridiplantae; phylum Streptophyta; class Magnoliopsida; order Santalales; family Viscaceae; genus Viscum; species Viscum album. The sequence goes on from OY728140.1 coordinate 353,835,015, forward strand.
TGTAACAAAACACATAAAAGAAAACGAGTAAGTTAACACCTGAAACGACGATAATACTAAGATATTATTAACGAATCAATGTTAAAAGATCATATATAATATCATATTAATTTATATGATTCTTGTATAATTTGATAACAATTATTTCACCATTATACAGGAGGTTGACCTACCCTCAACCAAGGAAAAGTACAAGGTAAGGGTTAATTTTACAATCTCTTTATTATCCGAGGTTGTTTTTATGTAAGTATCTACTGAGACCTCTTTATCATCAACATCCATGTTTCTTAAAAATGTCATTCAAAACATTTTTACTATTTAATAGATAATGGGTTAAAGTCATTTAAACCCTTATTTGAACTTATATGTTTTTTAAAAGAATCTTTCCGTCGTTTTCCAAACAAGGTACTTTTTGACCTTTTCGACAAATTTAAGGTAAAAATGTTTTTTAACTTATATGGAGGGTGTGGCTATTTTCCACCGTTATAAAATTGTCGAAGCTTCCCTTACAATATTATATGAGTATTTTCAAGATAAGGGTTTTATTTTATAATTATCCAACTTTTAAATGATTTCAAAAAGGAGATATTTCTCTCAAATAGTTTTGATTTCATCCATGTCGACATCCTTTGATAGATTTTAAGCTTATTTGAGGTTGATTTACTATGATACAAATCTTCCATATTGTATTGAAGGTTTTTTGATATGTTTGACTGTGTATGTGTTATTTTTATACCATTCATGGTTTATGGATAAAGTACTGACATTTCTTATGTTAGTTTTAACAGAAATGTTTATATTATGTTTAATCCTTTTCAAATGAGGATTGCATTGGACTTAGGAAGTGACGGGTGGAGCCCACTATAGCTCCTTGATGCATCTGTAGATCTAATGAGACAAACTAGTGTCTTGGAACAAGGCCTTGACAAAATCTTATTTGTAGTCTTGGCACAAGGTCTTGACTATGTGGTTATGATAGTTTGGAATTATGCATTCCCTTATTATGAAAATGGTTATTGATATTTCATGTGATTATTCGATTAGTAGAATATCCACGTGAATAAGTAAATTGAATTATTTCATTTTATAATTTCCATATTATGATGAAGTTCAAGTATAAAAGGCTTTTGTTTTAGTTATACATTGCCTTAAATGTTTATGTTTATTTATGCAAGTTTCCGCTATATTGTTATCCTTACTGAGCATCTGAGATCACCCCTTTCAATGTTTTATTTTTCCCAGGATGTGAAGACGTATTTTATGAATGACCTGCAGGGATATTATGAGGGGATATGTAGAAAAGATGATGTTGTAGTTTTTCAATTTATGATGTAATGTCAGACTTATGAATAAATCTAGTGTTTCCAAGGCTACTAAACTAATCGATATTTCGGGACATGATCTTTTGTGATCAGGCCAATGATACGTAATAATTCACCGACTCTGGCCTTCTCTGGTCGGGGCGTTACAGTTGGTATCATAGGAAGTTTAGTAATAATCCTTGGAAGCGAGATTTAGGTAAACTCTGATTAGAGCACATAGCTCTAAGATATACTTTGAGGATTAGAATAGAAGAAATACTTAGAATTTTGGTATTGTATAGATTTTGTGAGTTTTCTGAGAAATACATCCATTTCTGTATACGAGCAGGTAGAGGCAGCTCTGGCATAGATGTACCTAGGGGTAATACCCGAAAACACCGATTTGAGCTAGGCTCGAACGAGAACTGGTGCATGACAACGGGCCTTGCTGCACTCTTGGTTACGACACTTTCAGGGGATATACTTAGGATAATTCTCATTTTCATTACAAACCATTATGAAGGGTTTATGATTATATATATCCTCAAAAAAAAAATTATGATTATGGATTATATCCAGAAACTATTCAATTTATGTTAAGTGTTTTACAAGTATGGAATTATGTATTTCGATTCATAAACTAATCTAGTTTATGCCATTGTTTAGAAATGGTGCCTATTGGAAGGAATGGAAACCATATCAATGCACGAACTCCTTGTAGGGATTTCCCTCCTGCTTAAGATAATTATAGTGGTGCTAGTGATACAACTGGTGCTGATCAATTTATCACTATATTGGGACAACTCACCTAGGTTATGAATAATAACCTTACCCGTATGGAGCACCTTGATCCGCAACATGGAGGATCAATGTTAGATCGCTTCATGAGGAAACAACCACCAACATTTAATGGGGGTAAAAATTCACTAGTAGCTAAGCAATGGATCAATTCCTTGGAGAAAATATTACACGCCTTGGGGAGTAGCAAAAGGGAAAAGTTGTCATGGCAGTTTACCGCCTCACTGGAGATGCTGATCAATGGTGGCCATTGTTTCAAAATACAAAGGAAGATGAAGAAGTAACAAGTATGGAATGGAGGGAGTTTAAAGAGGTTTTCTTAGAAAAATACTATCCTCATGACCATTGAGAAGATATGGAAAGGAAATTTCTCAGTCTGAGGAAAAAGGAGGATGAGAATGTTGCAAAGTATGAAGCTAACTTTACAAGGTTAGTGAGGCATGCAGTAGATTATATACGTAACCTGAGGGGTAATATTGATCGTTTATTTGATGGGTTAAAACCATTTCTCCATCGAGCATTAGTATCACAATATTTCTCAACGTACGAAGACATTATCTCATGTGCTATCAAGACGGAAAATAAATTCTCTAAGTCTTATGACTTTAAAGAAAATCAAGAGAAGAAGAGATCTGATGACCACTCTAGAAATGGAAATTAGGGGAAGAAGGGAAAAGATGAATATCCACCCTGCAGTAAGTGTGGGAAGAAACACCCTGGTACTTGTCTGAAGGGTATGAGAGTCTGTTACAAGTGTGGTGAAAAATGCCACCAAGCTCGTGATTGCAAGGGAAAGAAGGAAGCCACTGATGTTCTGTGCTACAATTGTAGGGAGATGGGACATTATGCAAATGAATGTCTTAATCATCAGGGAAACTTACCTTAGAAGAGGCCAAGGGATCAAGGGCAAACTTATGCTATCACTACTGTTGAGTTTGAAGCTCTTAAAGATGTGCTGGCATGTAATTTAATGGTTTCCTCAAGTTTAGCCAAAGATTTATTTGATTCTGGATGATCGCATTATTTCATATCTTCCCAGTTTGCTAAGAAAATTAGATATTTCCAATTTGATTTAAAAAGGGTGTTTTCAATAAAAACTCCTAAGGGAAGAATCATTGCAACAATGTTTTGTGAATCAGTTCCCATTAGAGCATATAAATGTTCTTTATCTACTAATCTCATCATTATACCCATGATTGAATTTGATATAATCCTTGGTATAGATTGTCTTTCGGACCACGATGTGAAAATTTATTATAAGGAGATGGAGGTAACACTTTTTGATGATGATAAGGAGTACCTTATCATTAGAGCAAAAACGTCACAACCAAATTCTTATCTAGATCCACCCCCAGTAGATCAACTAAATTCAATTATCGTGGAGGAATACAATGAAATAACTGTGAGTGAGGAATGGAATGTTCAAATATAGGATTTACCTATTATGCAAGAATATGTTGATGTGTTTCTATAAGATTTACCTGGACATCCTCGAGAATGAGAAATTGAGTTTTCCATTGACTTAATTCATGGTTCAAGGCCCATATCGATGACCCCTTATAGAATGACCACTGTGGGATTAGTGGAACTAAAGAAACAACTAGAGGAATTGAGTAATAAGGGATTTATTCTCCCTAGTGTTTCTCCATGGGGAGCCCCTGTTCTTTTTGTTAAGAATAAGGATGGATATATGAGTTTGTGCATTGACTATAGGGAGATCAATGCTATAACAATAAAGAACAAGTATCCCCTACTTTGCATCGATGATTTATTCGACCAACTTCATGTAGATCAATTCTTTTCAAAGATTGACCTTCGATCTGGATATCATCAGTTGTGTGTGAAGAAGGAAGACATTCCGAAAACAGCATTTCGAACTAGGTACAGGCATTACGAGTTTATAGTAATGCCTTTTGTATTGACTAATGCACCCTCTATATTCATGGATATAATGAATAAAGTTTTCAAGGAATATCTTGTTGACATTGTAGTGGTATTTATCGATGATATCTTGGTTTACTCTAAAATCTACTAAGATCATGAAAATCACTTGCGCATTATTCTAAAGACTCTTAGAAGACATGAATTATATGGGAAGTTTAGCAAGTGTGAATTCTGGCTTCAAGAGATTTCATTTCTTGGCCTTATTGTCTCTAAGGATGGAATCTCTGTTGATCCTTCTAAGAAAAGCACAATCCAAGAATGTCCATCCTCAATGAGTATAACTGAGGTACGTAGTTTTATTGGTTTAGCAGGTTATTATTGACGTTTCATCGAGAATTTTTCCTGATTGGCTAAGCCATTAACGAATCTCACACGTAAAGGGGTTAAATTTGTTTGGACAAAAGAGTGTGAAGAATGTTTCGAAGAATTGAAGAGAATATTAGTCAATGCTCCTATCTTGACTCTACCATCAGGGAATGATGGGTTTGTTATTTATAGTGATTCCTCAAAGAAAGGACTTGGTTGTGTCCTTATACAGAATGATTGGGTTATTGCCTATGCATCACAACAGCTAAAAATTCATGAGCAAAACTATCATACTCATCATCTTGAGTTAGCAGCTGTAATCGTTACTTTGAAGGTATTGAGACATTATCTCTATGGTGAAAAATGTGAGATATATACCGATCACAAGAGTTTCAAATATATTTTCTCATAGAAAGAACTGAACATGAGGAAAAGAAGATGACTTGAATTGCTCAAGGATTACAATTGCACAATACACTACCACCCGGGGAAGGAAAATAAGGTGGAAGATGCTTTGAGAAGAAAAGATCATGGAGTATTGAACAAGATGAGAATTGAAAGGGGTCCTGTTTTCATGGATCTAGTGAAGATGGATATGGGAATCACCATGGAAGGTGAAACATCGATACTTTTTCAAATGGTTTCCAAACCATCTTCACTAGAAAGGATAAAGTGTTCTCAGACTGGTGATGAATAGTTTCAAAAGAATATTAAAGCTGTGAATGGTGGGAGATTGAGTGACTTTGTGTATGAATATGGAATTTTGAAATTTGGGAAGAGACTTTGTGTTCCTGACATACCTGATCTAAAAAGGGAATTGTTGGATGATGCCCATAGCTCCAATTTCTCTATACACCCTGGTAGCACCAAAATGTATAGAGAATTGAAGGAACGTTTTTGGTGGGACAACATGAAGAGGGAGATTGTCGATTATGTGTCAAGATGTATGGATTTTCAACAAGTTAAATCTAGAAGGCAACATCCTAGATGAGTCATGCAACCTCTTCTGATAAATGAGTGGAAATAGGATAATATTACGATGGACTTTGTCATGGGACTACCAAAGACTCCAAGAAGGAATGATGCAATATGGGTCATTGCCGATCTTCTTACAATGTCAGCATATTTTATTGCTATAAGAGAAGATCTACCACTTTAATGTCTAGTAAGACTATATATTAATGAAGTTTTTAGACTTAATTGAGTACCCCTATCGATTTTTTCTGATCGGGATCCCCGTTTCACATCGAGATTCTGGAAAATTCTTCATATGGCCTTGGATACTGAACTTCGTTTGAGCACTGCCTACCACCCTCAAACAGATGGACAATCGAAATGAACTATTCAAACCTTAGAAGACATGTTGAGATCATGCTCACTTGACTTTCAGGGTATGTTGGATCAATATTTACCTCTAGTATAATTTTTCAATAACTATAGCTTCCATTCGAGTATTCAGATGGAACAATATGAAGCATTATACGGAAAGAGATGTTTCACACCAACCTGTTTGGATGATGTTGGTGAAAGAAAACTTGTAGGCCCAGAAATTTTTAGGAAACGGTGGAAAAGGTGAAGGTAATCCAAACCCACATCAAGGTATCTCAATGTAGGCATAAGATCTATGTCGATAATCGAAGGAAGGATTTGGAATTTCAAGTCAGTGATCATGTTTTCTTGAAGGTATCTCCATGGAAGGGAGTTATATGTTTCGATAAGAAAGGTAAATTGAGTCCCAAGTACATTGGACCTTTCTAAATTCTAGAATGAATTCGGGCTGTAGCTTACCGTTTGGCAACACCACCAAGCCTCTACAAAGTTCACGATGTGTTCCACATATCACTGTTGAGAAAATACATGCCTGACCCAATGCATGTACTCACCTATGAGGAATTAGAACTAAAACCCAATCTATCTTATTGCGATGAGCCCATCAGGATTTTTGATACAACAGAACGAGTGCTGATAAACCAGACGACTCATCTGGTAAAATTTCTATGGAGAAACCATAATATGGAAGAGGCAACGTGGGAACCCAAGGAACTTATGATGAAGAACCTCCCGAGTATTTTTATGCAGCAATACTCTAGAAATTGTGAGGATGCAATTATTTAAAGGAGAAGAGAATGTAACACCCCAAGCTTACATGGTACATTTCCCTTTGAATAATGCAATAGCTTGCATTGTACGCATCTTCGATATTCCTACACACAGCGACCAATCAAACTAGCCGTTATGAATAGTAATACCCAATTTTCAAAAAAATTTAAATTTTATTTTTCAAAATGGACTTCATTTTTGGATTTGGAATATTGAAATTATCCTAGGGTGAATTTTTGGTATTTTTCTGAGTACTTCAAATTTTTGATGAATAGTGAAAAATACTAAATTTTAATTAAAAATTTTTTTTTAATAAAAATAATTTATAGTGCTAAAGTATAATATTGATAGGTTTTAAAGTATAATTAGAATATATTTTTACCATTTAACCCAATGTTCGTCATTAGAAATAATTCCACATTTAAACTGGACATAAACAAGTGCCAATCTTTTGAAAGTTATTATTTCATAAAAACACGCTTTTTGTTTTGACAGTGGGAATTAATTTTAAATTAATTTCTTCCACTTCTTTGTTTTGAATTTATTAAAATGGATTATTTATTTGGAATCAGGATCTCCAAATTTTGTAAATAGGAAACATTTATTTTTAGACATTATGAATAATTACTTCGGTAAATATTTTATTTACCGTGGTTAAAGGTTAAATCATGTAAATAAGGGTAACAAAATAATATTATAATAAAATAAAATTACCCCAACATGAGTCCAAACCCTATTGGTTGATGAATTTCCGACAATGGACATATTTCGGTCTATTTTGGGACCCCATGGAGCCACTTGTAAGTGAAAATGACACTTTTTATTAATTAAGTTAAAATGAATAGAAAAATGACATTAGCATATATCTTTTAGTAAAACAATTTTTACTTAGGGTTATATATGTTATCTATTCGAATATAAATATTCATTAGAAATATAAAATTATTTCCTACATGATGGTGTTTTATTTATAATTTTTAGACATTGAATAATTAACATTACTTATTACACAATAATGATGTAGTATTTTCCTTATTAATGAAAGAATCAAATAAATGATATTATAAATGTTAAAATAACTATAATTTGAAAGTTTTGATGCCATAAAAGAATTTTATAGGATAATATAACATGTTAGGATTTATTCAATGAATTTATTTAGAAGTAATCATACTATTATGACTTTAACAAAAATCAATTATTAAATAGTGTCAAAATTGACATAAAAGAGTTTTAAAACAAATATTATATTATTAACTGATATAATGGTCCTAAAAATCTAATGTTTGGCCAAGGGAATTATATAATTATAGGTGTATCATTAATGAACTACTTGGGGTTCTCTTGGACATTTATAGTAAGTTTATTATCCATATAATATAAAAATACAAAGAGACATGGTAAATGTAAAACTAATTAACTAAGAGTTAAATCTAAGAGATAAGGTTAATATAATGACCAAACTAGTCTAAAACCTATTAGTTGAGTGGATTTCGACCCATAACCACATTATCCTCGAATTAAATTAATTTGGATCCATTATAAACCGAATTTGAGTTTATTATAAAATAATATTTCTAGATTTTCCTAAGGTGCCCCTCACCCCTCTTATAAAAGGGCACTCCACCTTATCTTTAATTCACACCATCATCGGCCAACCCCTACCCAAATACTCACTCAAATATCCTCCCTTAAACCTATAGGCATTAGTTTGATCATAAATCAAACCTATGGATCCCTTTTGATCAAATCAAAAGGAAGAACCCGAAGAAGAGGTAATGTTTTCACCACCCTCTATCAAGTTCCTTTCTTCTTCCACTTTTTTATTTCTTTGTTATTTCCATTATAAAATAATAACTCCAGTATCTTCTATATATTGTGACGTTATTAAAAATATGGTACTACCATATTCAGTATTCTATCTATCCTTTGAATGACATGTCACCATACGTGTGTACATACGGCTTACCGTCTCCACGTCATGGTGTAATTGTTATTCGAAACATTATTATTTGGATGGGTATGGTAATGATGTGTAATTGATGTAAATAATAAATATAACATGATTATTATTCTTTATATATGATATATAATCCAATTATATATTATTTTAATATCAAAAGAATGATATTGTAGCTCGTGCGTATGTACGGAAAACCGTCTCCACGAACGCGATGAGATTCATTCCCCATCGTATCCATTCAAGAATAATTTTCATTTGATGATTAAAAATAATATTTAAGGACTTGATATCATTCTTTATATGAATAATATACAACCTATCCATAACAAACACGACATATGTCACAAAACATATAAAATAAAATGAGTAAATTAACACCTGAAACGACGATAATACTAAGATATTATTAATGAAGCAATGTTAAACGATAATATATAATAATATATTAATTTATATGATTCTTGTATAATTTAATAAAAATTATCTCACAATTATACAGGAGGTTAAACTACCCTCATCCAAGGAAATGTACAAGCTAAGGGTTAATTTCACAATCTCTTTATTATCCAAGGTTGTTTTTACGTAAGTATCTACTGGGACCTCTTTATCATCCACATCCATGTTTCTTAAAAATGTCTTTCAAATAATTTTTGATATTTAATAGAAAATGGTTTAAAGTCATTTATACCCTTATTTGACCTTATACGTTTTTGAAAGGAATCTTTCCGTCGTTTTCCAAACAAGGTACTTTTTGACCTTTTCGACAAATTTAAGGTAAGAATATTTTTTTAACTTATACAGAGGGTGAGGAAATTTTCTGCCGTTATAAAATCATCGAAGCTTCCCTTACAAGCTTATATGAGTATTTTTAAAATATGTTTTTTATTTTATAATTATGTGACTTTTAAATGATTTCAAACAGGTGATATTTCTCTCAAATAGTTTTGATTTCATCCATGTTAACATCCATTGATGGATTTTAAGCTTATTTGATGCTGATTTATTATGATACAAATCATCCATATTGGATTGAAGGTTTTGTGATATGTTTGATTGTGGATGTGTTATTTTTATACCATTCATGGTTTATAGATATGGTATTGACATTTCCTATTCGAGTTTTAATACGAATGTTTATGTTATGTTTAAACCTTTTCATATGAGGAATGCTTTGGACTTAGTAAGTGATGGGTGGAGCCCGCTATAGATCCTTGATGCATTGGTAGGTCTCATGAGACAAACTAGTGTCTTGTCACAAGGCCTTGACAAAATCTTATTTGTAGTCTTGGCACAAGGCCTTGACTATGTGGTTATGATAGTCTGAAATTAGGCATTCCCTTATTGTGACAGTGGTTATTGATATTTCATGTGATTATTTGATTAGTAGAATATCCATGTGAATAAGTAAATGGAATTATTTCATTTGATCTTTTCCATATTATGATGAAGTTCAAGTTTAAAAGTAATTTGTTTTAGTTATACATTGCCTTAAACGTTTATGTTTATTTATGCAAGTTTCTACTATATTGTTATCCTTACTGAGAATCTGAGCTCACCCCTTTCAGTGTTTTATTTTTCCCAGGACATGAAGAAGTATTTTATGAATGATCTGGAGGGATAGTATGAGAGGATATGAAGAAAAGATGTTTTTGTAGTTTTTCAATTTATGATGTAATGTAAGACTTATGAATATATCTAGTGTTTCCAAGGCTACTAAACTAATAGATAATTCGAGAATTGATCTTTTGTGATCATGCAAATGATACGTAATAATGAACCAACTCTGAGATTCTGGGATAAGGGCGTTACATCTGGTTAGTTCATTTATGTCTTTATTGAATAGTTATTGTATTGAATTCTGTCGTTCAAAAGTGTTCATTTTCTTTATTTGCATATTTGGTTCACTTGTTTTTAAGTATGTGGAAAAGATGTAAATCTACAGAATTGAAATTATATATTATTTATGAACATAAATAGGTGTTATTGTTCATTTATTTAACTTGATTACATGGAAAGAAGATGAATTATTATATAGAACTTTAATTATAATTATTTCGGTTAATTTTTGGGTTTTGATTTCAACGAACTCACTTTTCTTTATAACATAATACCCTTTGTAAAAAGGGATTATAGAATCTTACAAATGTTTAATTACATATATAATATTCCTGTTCAACCATAACAAGAATGGTTTCATGACCAGAATTCATAATGATAATAGAAATCAAAAGCCCATCATCCTTGAATGTGGAAAATTGACACATCTCGGATGGTGTACTTACTACTAGTATAAAATAAGGTAAAATGAAGGGATGATGATAACTTATTCCACTATTGTGAAAAAATTCCAGTATGTATAAGGTACTGGATTCATCACAAAATTTGGATAAGGAGAGGTAATAGAGAAGAAAACAAATGAACTTGAAAGGAAAGACAAATAATTGAAAAGAGAAATTTACCTCTTGAACCAAACTTCCTTGAGAGCCTCCTTAAGGGAGAGGTTTTGGTCTTTTTAAGAGACCAATGATTTCTAGACGTGGGGGAGGATGTTGTAAAGGAATTTGGATAGAATTTGGAGAAAGAAAAAAGCCTGAGAGGAGTGAATGGAAGGGGGAGTGAAAGGGGGTTTTTATAGTGGAGGAGAGAGGGGATTTCTCAATATAAAACTCATTAATTTATTATATCCCCTTAAGAAAAGGAATAGTGAGTCTTACGTGACCAAGAATAGTAATTTTTCATGTGAGTCCGAACAAAGTGGGCTTACATCACTTGTGATGTCATGAATAGTGTATTTAACTGAAAATTTGTATATACGGTATTTTTACGTATTTCGTTATTCATAAAAATTTCTAGTATTTCAGAAAAATACCAAAAATTTACCCCAACCATTTTTCAACATGTAGAATCAATAAATGAATCCCATTTTTCAGATATAATTTTCTAAATATTCTTAACATTTAATTAAAATCATAATTTATTCTAAAAACAACAGTTTAAAACATTTGTTTACTTATTTGAAAGTAAAGTTATATTGTACTTACACTTGAATATTATTTATATACTACACTAGGTAATGTTACTATTCATTAGGTTATATCACTATTCATAAGGGTATGTTTCTATTCATAAGGGTAGGTTACTATTCACCAAAAATTATGTTTTTCTTATTGGACTCCAAATAACTTACTGATCGCAACTATGTATGTCTTATTTTCAAAATTCACATCAAAGTTGTGTCAAACTTATGTTTTAAGGGTCACATAGAAAATATTAGTTAATTATACTGTGATTTCATGGATTATGATAGATTTATAAGAAAGGAATTTCTATTAAAAAATATTGGGTCGTTACATTCTCCCCTCCTTACAAAACTTTCATCCTCAAAATTTCATTTTACAATCTAGGCCAAGAATAGGTGGGGGTACTTTTCCTTCGTTGATTACTCTAGTTCCCAAGTTGCCTCTTCGTACTTATGGTTTCTCCATAGTACCTTGAACAGATGCGTAGTCTTGTTACATATAATTTTATTTCTATGATCAAAGATTTTCACTGGCTGCTTCTCATAGGAAAGACCATCCTTCAACTGTACCACTTCCAAAGAGAGTACATGTGAAGGGTCTAGTATGTACTTCCATAAGAGGGATACATGAAAGACATCATTTACTTTCGACAAGGTAGGTTGAAGTGCCAATCGATAGGCCACAACTCTGACTCAATCAAGGATCTCAAAGGGGACGATATACCTGGGACTTATCTTTGCTTTCCTCCCAAACCGCATGACCTTCTTCCATGGAGATATGCATAGAAATACATGGTATCCAACTTTGAACTCATGGTCTCACCGATGGTTATCCGCATAACTCTTCTGTCGAATTTGGGATTCCTAGATATGCTGCGGAATAGTCTGCTCAGATTCGCCATCAGTTTGTGGATCATAGGCCGTACTGAAGTTCATTTTAGTGCTTAAATCATGTTGGAGACTTTCCCAGAACATCGAGGTGAATCTAGGATCACGGTTGGATACAATATTGAGTGGTACTCCATGCAGCCTTACCACTTCTTTGATGTAAATCTGTGTAAGTTGATCCAATGAGAAGTCCTCTCGAATCACGATAAAGTGAGATGTCATTGTAAGATGATCAACAATGACCCATATAGCATTGTTTCCTCTAGATGTCATTGGGAGTTCAGTGAAAAAGTCCATAGTAATGTTCTCCCACTTCCATGATGGTATGGGTAGTGGTTGCATCATCCCCTTAGACTTTTCCTTCTCAGCCTTCAATTGTTGACATACCAGGCACCTTGATGTATATTCAGCAATCTCCCTTTTCATATTGTCCTACCAAAAGTTTTCTCGGAGATCTCGAAATATTTTTGTTCTACTAGGATGTATATAGAAATTAGATCTATGAGAATCATCCAACAGTTCTCTCTTTAGCTCAGGAATAGCGGTAACACAAAGCCTCTTCCCGAATTACAAATATGCCACCTTCATATGCAAAGTCAGTCAACTTCCGATCATTTATAGCCTTAATTTTCATTTGAAGCTCCTCATCTTCAGCCTGAGAACTTTTTTATCCTCTCTAGTAAAGAATGTTGGGCAACCATTTGAAAAAATAGTGATGTGCTACCTTCCATTATAATTCCCATGTCCATCTTTACTAGATCCATGAACATAGTATCCCTTTCGATTCTCATCTTGTTCATAATTCCATGGTACTTTCTACTCAAAGGATATGATAGCTTATTTGCTTTCCCTAGGTGGTAGTGTATTGTGCAATCATAATCTTTGAGTGGCTCAATCCACCTCCTTTGTCACATGTTGAGTTCTTTCTGTGAGAATATATATACTTCAAACTCTTATGATCTGTATATATCTCACATTTTTCTCCATAGAGGTAATGTCTCCAAATCTTCAGAGAAAATATTACCGCTACTAACTCAAGATCATGAGTTGGAGAGTTTTGTTCATGAATTTTTAGCTGCCTAGATGCATAGGAAATCACTCGATCATTCTGCATAAGGACAAAACCAAGTCCTTTCTTTGATGCATCGCTATAGATCACAAACCCATCATTCCCCAATGGTACGGTTAGGATCGGAACATTCACTAACCTCCTCTAAAATTCTTCAAAAAATTCTTCACATTCCTTTTTTCCATACGAACTTAACTATCTTTCGTGTGAGCTTGGTCATTGGGTTGGCTAAATGGGAGATGTTCTGAACAAAACAACGATAATAACCTGCTAAACCCATAAAACTATGTACCTCAGTTACGTTCGTTGGAGTAGGCCATTCTTTTATAGACTTTGCCTTTGTAGGATCTATAGATATTACATCTTTAGAGACAATGTGGCCCAGAAAGGAAACTTATTGGAGCTAGAAATCACACTTACTAAACCTATCATACAATTTATTTCTTCTAAGGGTCTTCTGAATAGTGAGCAAGTTATTTTCATGATCTTCATGGATTTTAGAGTATACCAGGATATCATCAATAAACACCACTACAAAGTTATCAAGATATTCCTTGAAGGCTTTGTTCATGAGATCCATGAAAACATATGGTGCATTAGTTTGTCCAAAAGGCATTACTGTAAACTCATAGTGCTCGTACCTGGTTCGAAATACTGTTTTTTGAATGTCTTCTTTCCTCACAAGCAACTGATGATATCCAGATCATAGATCAATCTCCAAAAAATATTGGACTCCATGAAGTTGATCAAATAAATCATCAAATTCATGGAAGAGGATACTTATTATTTATTGTAATAACATTGATTTCCCTATAATCAATGAACAACCTCATGGAACCATCTTTCTTATTAACAAAGAGGACAGGGGCTCCCTATGGAGAAACACTAGGTCAAAGAAATCCTTTATCACTAAATTCCTCTAGTTTCTTATTTAGTTCCACTAACTCCATAGTGGCCATTATATAAGGGGTCTTTAATATGGGCCTTGAACCATGAATTATGTCAATGGAAAACATAATTTACTACTCTATAGGATGTCCAAGTAAATCTTCTGGAAAGACATCAATATATTCATTCACAACAGGTACATATTCTATTTGAATATTCTTTTCCTCACCCATAGTTATTTCATTCTCTTCCTCCCCAATAATTGAATTTAGTTGATCTACTGGGGGTGGATCTAGATGAAAATCAAATGAATAGGTTTATGCTCTAAAGATAAGGGATTCTACACCATTATCAAAGATTGTAACTTCCTTCCTCTTGCAATAGATCTTCGCATCATAAATTGATAGCCAATTCATATCAAGAATTATATCATAGTCAAACATTGGTATGATGATAAGGTTAGAAACTAAATCATGTTTATGTGTCATGAGGGGGACTAACCGACATGCTTTTGTTGCAATGATACATCTTCTAGGAGTTTTGACTGATAACACTTTTATTATATCAAATTGGACATATCTAATTTTCTTGGAAAACTGGGAAGATATAAATGAATGTGATGATCTAGAATGAAATAAAGTATTGGATAAATTTGAGTAAATGATTAAATTACCAGCCACCACATTATTTATAACTTCAATATCAACAGTTATGATTGCATAAGCTCATCCTTGCTCCCTTGATCTTTCTTGTGGCATGTTTCCTTGACACTTTGGACAATCATTAGCATAGTGTCTAATATCTCGATAGTTATTGAATTGAACATCATTAGCATCCTTCTATCCCATAAAATCACCAGAATGATAGAATTTATATCCGCATTTGAAGCATACTCCTTTTCCCTTTAAGTAGGCCCCAAGGTGTTTCATTCCATAATTATCAGAGGGTGGAAATTTAACTCTTCCCTTCTTCCTTGTTTCCTTGTTTCCTTTCCCACATTTTTCAGTAGCCCTATTCTTCTCTTTCTTTCCCTTAAAGGTATAAGACTTAGAGAATTTTTTTCTGTCTTGATAGCACATGAAACTATATCCTCATGTGATAAAAAACATTGGGATACCAGTACCCGCTGGAGGAATGGATTTAAGAAATCAAAGAATCGATCAATTTTGATCCGTGGATTTCTTATATAGTCCATAGCATGTCTTGATAACCTTGTGAAGTTAGCTTCATACTTGGAAACATTTTCATCCTCCTTCTACCTCAGATTCAAATATTGTCTCTCCATCTCTGCTCATTACTCACGAGGGAAATATTTCTCTAAGAAGATTTCCTTAAAATCCCTGCATTCCATCTCTTCTATCTCTTCCTCCTCCTTTGTGTTTTGGATTAATGACCACCACTGATCGACATCCATTGATAGATGATATACTACCATGAAAACCTTCTCTCTTTCATTACATCCCAAAGTGAGAAATATCTTCTCATGGGAACATAGACACTTCTCTACTACAAATGGGATTGTAGTCCCATTGAATGATGGAGGCTGTTGTAGCATAAAGAGATCTAGCATAGCTCCTCCATGTGGTGGATCTGGATGCTCTATACGGCTATGGTTATTGTTCATAACTTGAGTAATTTTTCCTAGTATTGTTATGAGTTTCAGAGAACCAGTCACAGTACTAGAGCCAACATCATTATCTTACGTCGAATGGAAATCCCTACAGGGGACACGTGCATTCGTGAATTTTCCATTCTTTCCACTATGGGAAATTTCTAAATAATGGCATACGCTAGATTAGTGTATGAATCAAAAAATACTAAGCATAAATTGAAATTCTACGCATAGATAACCTCTAAATCATAAACATGGTATCTTTGAGGAAAAATTTACATTTAAATCCTTTATAATGGCTTGTAAAAAAACATTAATTATCCTAAGCATACTCCCCAGGAGTGTCGTAACCAAGAGTGCAACAAGGCTCGTTGTCATATATCAAGATACCTTGGGTCATGCCCAAAACTACTTGTTAGAGCTTTCACTCATAGGTATATCTATGCCAGAGCCACCTCTACCTGCTCATATCCAGACAGGGATGTATTGCCTAAATGATCCACATAATCTATTCCTTACCAAAATACAAGGACTTTCTTTTATGTTTATCCTCAAATACTATCTTAGAGACTCTTCCCTAATATACATTTTCTAAATATAGTTTCCATGGTTCTACTAAACTTTATCTGATACCAACTGTAATGACCAGGCCCCAGTTGCCCAGAGCCGGTGCCTTATTTGATTACGTTGGAATATATACAAGGAATATGAATCCCAAAGGACCAAGTAGTTTAGTGTTATTGGAAACAAGATACATACATAAGTTCAATATTACAACTTGAAAAGAAAAACGAAATAAAAACTCCTTAGAAAACATCCATAACTCCTAGGTTATTTCAGCATGTAATTCATAATAAACTTCTTCATGTCCTAAAGAAAAGAAACATAAGAATGGGGTGAGCTCAAACGCTCAGTATGAGTATGCAACAAAGTGGATGATAGAATAAACATAAGACATGGTAAGTAATTGAAAACACATGACTTTAATAATAAACTTGTACACATTTATGAAAAGAATATGAGCTAAGTAAATAATTCCATAATAAAACATAATCATGGGTATTCTACTAGTCGAATAACCACATGAACTTCAAATACTATCATCATAATGAGGTATTTTCATATGCCGGACATCATAACCATACCATCCAAGCCTTGTTCTAGGACTATAAATAATCATTTTGTCAAGGCCTTGTGCCAAGACCATAGTTTGTATAATGAGACCTACCGATGCATCGAAGGGCTATAAGGGGCCCCACCCATCACATAAAAATTCCAATGCATTCTTCATATGATAGGGGTAAATAGAAACAACATATACATTCATAATGAAACTATCATATGAAATGTAACTAACTTTCCCCAATCATTAAACATAAAACTCTAACCATTCCAAGTAATACAGTGGATGGTTTTAGGATGGATTGTCCACAAAAAAACTTAGTCATAAACCATTAAATAAAATATGTTATATGACATAATAAATTATTAATCCCAACAATACACAAGAATCAATAATAGTGTTGAATCAGATGAGAACACTCTTATAAAATCATTAAGGAATTCTTGAGATAAATACACCATTGTTTTGAAAATAAGTGTTCTTTTGGAAAAATCATTGTATAAAACCCGAAGTTAAATAAGATTATATTTTCATAATAAAATGTGTGATTTTATATGTATAATGGTTTCTAAAAACAGGTTATATAGTGACCTTGAAAATAGATAAGAATTTGAGAAATTCCCTTGAATCAGACTTGTATTTTGGAAACAGTTTTGAATGTTTCTTTTAAAATGTGTAACTATCCATAAAATAAGGAATGGTTCTTGATTTTAAACATATATATAATATTCACATAGAATATATGAGGATTAAATAACAATACATAAGAATTTCATTGTGGTAATTAGACAATGAAAGTGACCAGAATGAAAATGGAAGTTCGGGTGGAAAAACCCTTACATTAACTTTGATCGTGTTCCTCTCTCGAACTTAAGCTCCTGGAATATGAAATTATACTTATTAATAACTTATTCAAGAACCTATTAGGAATTTATTTATTTTATCATAATTCTGGTTAGTTCATTTATGTCATTATTGAATAGTTATTGTATTGAATTTTGTCGTTCCGGAGTGTTCATTTTCTTTATTTGCATATTTGGTTCACTTGTTTTTAAGTATGTGGAATAGATTTAAATCTCCAAAATTGAAATTATATATTAATTATGAACATAAATAGGTTTTAATTGTCATTTATATAACTTTATTACAAGGAAATAGGATGAATTATTGTATAGAACTTTAATGATAATTGTTTCAGTTAATTTGTGGGTTTTGACTATAATGAACTCACTTTTCTTTATAACTTAATACCATTTGTACAAAGCGATTATAGAATAATAAAAAGGTTACATTACATATATAATAATCTGGTTCAACCATAAGAATAATTGTTTCATTTCCAGAATTGAGAATGATAATAGAAATCAAAATCCCATCATCCATGAATGTGGAAAATCGACACATCTCGGATGGTGTTCTTGCTACTAGTATAAAAGAAGGTAAAAGGAATGGATGATGATAAATTATTCCACTATCATGACAACATTCCAATACAGATAAGGTACTAGAGTCATCACAAAATTGGATAAGGAGAGGTAATTGAAAATAAAACAAATGAACTTGAAAGGAAATACAAAGAATTGAAAAGTGGAATTTACCTCTTGAACCAAACTTCCTTGAGAGCCTTCTTAAGGGAGAGATTTTGGTCTTTTTTAGAGACCAATGCTTGCTGGACGTGGGGGAGGAGGTTGGGAAGGTATTTGGACAGAATTTGGAGAAGTCAGAAGGCTTGAGAGGAGTGAATGGAAGGGGGAGTGAGAGGGGGTTTTTTATAGTGGAGGAGAGAGGGGATTTCTCAATATAAAGCTCATTAATTTATTATATCCCCTTAAGACAAGGAATAGTGAGTCTTACATGACCATGAATAGTAATTTTATTATTTGAGTCTGAACCAAGTGGTCTTACATCACTTGTGATGTCATGAATAGTGTATTTAACTAATAATTTCCATATACGGTATTTTAATGTATTTCACTATTCATAAAAAAATCAAGTATTTCAGAAAAATACCAAAAATTTTCCCCAACCTTTTTTCGACACGTAGAATCCAAAAAGGATGTCCATTTTTCAAAAATAATTTTCTAAATATTATTAATTTAATATTTAATTAAAATCACAATTTATTCTAAAAACAACAGTTTAAAACATTTGTTTACTTATTTTAAAGCATAGGTATATCGTACTTACACTTGAATATTATTTATATACTACCATAGGTAAGTTTAATATTCATTAGGGTATATAACTATTCATAAGGGTATGTTTCTATTCATAAGGGTAGGTTACTATTCACCAAAAATTATGTTTTTCTTATTGGACTCCAAATAACTTACTGATCACAACTATGTATGTCAGATTTTTAAAATTCACATCATTGTTGTGTCAAACTTATGTTTTAAGGGTCAAATAGAACTTAGTAGTTAATGATGTTTTGATTTAATGGATTATGACAGATTTATGAGAAAGGAATTTCCATTAAAAAATATTGGGTCGTTACAACATCTCAATAGAAAACACAATTTCCATCAAACCACATCTCTTGAAATAAGAAAAGAAGTGGGGTATCATAAACATGAAGGATATAAGCCACATTTCCTCATCCTACCACGCATGACCCTCAAAATATGTCACATTACATCACTGCCTCATCACATTATTTCTCTCATAAATATACTTGGTCCAACATTTTTGGGTAATCTCTAACCCTAACATGTGTCACCAAAACTACAAATGGAAAATCAAGGAATATGGGGTAACCGTCCACATGTATCTCCACAAACTATAGGTTGGGTAAATCAAGAAGAACTTTGAACACATGAACATCGATAAGGTTATCCATCTCATGTGGGGTATGTATAGAAAATAACATAAAATACTTGTTATATAGATATAACACTGTAAAAATCCAATGAGTTCAAAAGAGCATCACTAGCGTACACCACTACACCACCCCCTAAACAAAAAAAACATCAAAACTGTTGTCACCACTAAATGTTACAAACCACAAAACCACCACACAATTTAAAAGAATCCCACTTTCATTTTTTGAGCATACCATTTTCAGGATATAATGAGTTCCCAAAAAAATCCCATTTATATGATAATTTATATCACATTTACACTAACTATTCATTTATCATACAAATTACTTTATCCAATTACCACAAAATAAAGCCAGCCCATTCATATTAATTTATAAAAAACATTATTTTAATTTATTCCTTAAAATTTATCCCATGACAAACTGGGAAACTAAAAAATCCACACCACAATAAAGATTTACCATCACACATAAACTATCCCCAAAACACCACATCATCCAAACCATCTCACTACAATAAATACATGTCACAACCACCACACCACAACCACCACACAACAAAACCACTACACATCACCACCACAGAACTTCGCAAATCACATCACAAGACATCCAGACACATCACACATAAGATCCCCACTTATTTTCATATCCGAACCTATCAAAACTAATAAAACACTATATCTGATGTAACATATTTTAATAAAACCAAAAAACACACACTAATGAAACATGTTCTATCTTATACAAATTATTCACAGATTTTGTTATTTTATTTAATCATACATCATGGGTATTATCACACAAACCAAACATATATGGGAAAAAATCACTAGAAATACATAGCTTCATTATCCTTTAATTCAGGGTAAAAAAAAGAACGGTCACACATACAGACCAGCTACATCAGAAACAAGTCTCCCAACAACCATGATTTTCAGTATTGATAACAAGAATATAAAATCTCATCCAAAATATCATCACGTATTAAAAGAATTATATTACTACCCTTCCCTATAAATTTATTTTTTTTTCAAAATCATTATATTTATTATGATTTTATATAAAATCTACCAAAAGGAACGAAAAATAATGAAATCCCCATGTGTTTCACAAAAATATGGATATAAGAAGGGTCCCCTTCCTCAATGAATTTTTCACATTCACTACCCAGAAGAGGTCGAATAAAAATCAATCCAAAAACCCTAACCACACTATGAAATCATGGATCAACCTGAACTGTACCATGGGGTTATCAAAAACATTTACCAAAAACACCATTAACCATAGAAAAATCTTTTTTGTGAATCCATGCAAGTTCAACCAAATTATGTAAGTTATAAAAGGGAATAACTAAAAACTGATATAAAAAACAACTACCAAAACCTAGGTGTCAATTCTGAATAAGAGGTGACAGAAGATCCTCAGAGAGCATATATAGTTCACATAAAACCTAGATGTAACAAGTGTTGAATGAGACAGTTCAGCCAAAAATGAACCCTATAAATATTATGAAATTATCCCAATTCATTGTGTGAATTCCAAATTCACATCATTATTTTTTTTAAATGTGAAATATAATCCTTGAATCACATACAAGTCATCAATTCCCCATATCCCAAAAATTACACATATATTTATTATTCCATGAGCATAATTTTTTTCAAATTATTAACAATTTTCACACTGTATTCCATCACTGCACAAAAGCCATTAATCACCATTCAGACAATTTTTTAATCATAGAATCATGTAGAGAATTACCATTTCATTTTGTGACTCCCCCATGGTAGCACCAACCTATATAGAACCTTCTCAAGGCTCCTATAAAACACTCAAAATACCCAAACTGAGATAGGAATGATCTGGAATAGAGAAAATCATTACATTAGATACTTCTCAAATGATTCAAATATTTAAGAATCAAAACCAAATTGGAATGATTGAGAGTGTTTTAATAACCGCCCCATGAGATAACTATCAGGGTTATCATTGTATCTTAACACTAAAACTACATATACACACCCATCCAGGATGCTCATAAAAACATCCCACACAACCACATCACTAACCCTTACATGTTTCAACAATGAATCATCTAGAACCATCCCCAAGGCACAACCTTCCACATGCCATATGTACGATCACCTAGACCTCTGCATATCCAAATAAAAAAACTTCCACAATAAAAACACATCACTTCCATGAGTTTAGAAATCATCAGACACCATTCACCACATTAGTATATTATTTACTTTGTATGGTATTGATTCTCCCAAATATTTTTAAACATGTTATTATATAATGCATGTTTATGAGGATTATGTATTTTCTCTATAAATTTTTTATAATCGTTATCATGCATAACACAATCAATGAAAAAAATCTCATAAAACATAAAGATCAAAAAATCACATCACCATGAAAAAAATAGAAAAATAAATAAAAAAATACTTTGGGAACTGGGCATAGGTATGTGTCTCTCACTCAAATGTACTCTCCTAAAGAACAAAATTTATCTACAACACATGAACCAATTGGAATGTTTGTCATTGTAAAAGATTATCTCAATGATCCTATATCTCTATCATATGATCTATGAATATCATGTCTTCCTCGATATCCATCTATCCCCAGTCAATAAGGTGGGTGTCATCATGAATATATCATTGAAGTTGAGACATATGGAAGTTATCATTGATCATTTCCAGCCACATTGGAATTTACATCTGAAATTACACTTCATAGATATTCTATAACACCTAAAAAAGGACCATGGAAATTGGGGACAAATCTTACTACCCATAAAAACCCCTTCCACCCCAACTAAGGAGGAACCATCAAGAACACATTGTCTGAAACATTAAAATAAAGGGCCTCCTATTTGGATCAGTATTTTCCTTATAATAATCTTTAAAATCCATCAACTACTCTCTAGAAAAATGGATCTTTATGGCCATTCCCAACACTAGTTCTGGACTAGTAACCTCTAACGATCCAACCTCCATACAACACAATTGAGAACGACATGACATAACATAAATCATACTAAAGGGATCCATTACAATGGATGAAAGATAGGTGCTATTCTATGAAAACTAAAAAATTATGTTGGCTCCTTAACCATGATCCTCAAAATTATAGGACTAATTTTCACAACATATCATCTAATGTATGTATATCCAACTCTATATTCCCATTTTTCAAAGGGTGGAAAGTAGTGTGAAGGAGAAACTAGGAGCCAAATAATTGTTGTAATATCCTTCATAACCATGAGGTAAAATGAGGTTCATGATCATAGATTATAATCCTCATTACCCCTTGATTCCTAACCACATCATTCTCTATACCTCATAAATATGAAATCTATGACACTTGACTCAAGGATCGCTCGAAAATGAGCCTAGTTCTTCAGTCAGTCCACTATCAACCAAACTACATCACATAATCCCTGAGCATAGGGTGACCTGATGATTAAATCTGTTGACATATCCCCCCCATTTTGACTCAAGAACATCAATAGAACGTAACAAACATCTTGTAACATGGTGTTATTCTTTTTCATGATTGAAATCTAGACACACAACCACATCCTATACTACTGACCATTACATCCCATGACACCAAATATGTACCCACAACCCACAAAATATCATGTTCACTCTAGGATTTACTTCAAAATTTGATATATGAATAAAATTGAGAAATAACTCACTTAATTTTAATGGAATAAACAATATCCCATGAAACAACACCCAATTTTTGCTATCCTTCCATTGACCCTATGGAGAATCATCATGGCCAACACGGACAGGCATTAAATCAAACACTAGGTCTCACACTAATATTCCACCACATGTTACTTAATTGATTATTCCACAATAATATGTTAATGAAAACCACAAGAATTTATCACTCTAATTCCATTATGAATCACTACAATCTCCACAATCCATTTACAAATATTGACAGTTTATCAGACCAAATCTCCTTAGGACATCTAACTCAACACATCAGAAACAATATTCCCCTATCCCATTGTGTAAAAGATATCAAAATTAAAATCCTAATGAAACTCCATCTGTTTTATCTAGTTTTGATTAAAATCCCATAATAAAAATCTTATTTTGGTCACTTGTGGTTTATGGAAACTAAAAAGTGCTCATTAATGAACAAATGCTACCACATCCTCAACACAAACCCAACAACTGCTAGCTACATATCATGGGTGGCTTATTTAATATCAATTTGACATAAATTTATACACACCTAATATATATCCATCTTATGATGCATAAATAATCATCATTAGATGTGATCATATATAACCTCAAACATCACACGCTCCTATTGAAATAGAATCGATGAAGTACTATGAAAATTTTATTTTAAGTAATTAAATACATCCAAGTAATATTTTCTTGATAGTAAGGCTTGCTCTTGTACAGTCAAAATTTAAAATGGTAGTGTAACATAAGATAAATTGGACCCAAACCACTTATAATATCCTACAAGACCATGTAAAATAAAAACCTCTTCTATATTCTTGGGTGATTCCTATGAAACAACTTCAATGATCTTAAATGAGTCTATAAACAACTTATAAGAAACCACATGCCAAAGGAAAAAAACTCTAACATTTAAAAAATGGACTTGGATAGTTTCCCATAAATGTTGTCGTGTTAATGGACCTATAGGATAGATCTGAGATGGTAACAATTAACCTCCTCTATCTATGAGTATGTTAAGATTACATTAATAAAAAAATATGATGATCCAATCAATGAAATAATATATAATGGAGTCAATGATCCCCATGAGCACTATTGGTGTATTTTTTAAACTGAATTGCATGGAAAAGAACTTGTAGTGCGCATAAAATCACATGATGGATTTTGTATTGGTATCCTCATATTAATCCCTCATATAATGATATTTGGATATCAATCTAACCATTATGATCCTACTTGATCCATTCACTTGGTCAGAAAGATCATTTATCATTAGAAGGGGGTTATGTTTCTTACCATTACCATATTTATCCTTTGGTTCTGTATGAAAAACCTAATAGCACCATATTCATTAATGGAAAAAAAATTAGAACAACCCAAGGGGACACACTTGGTTATATGGAAACTCTATGTATCAGATCATTCCATTATAACCTCGCCTTGTGTAGGCCATAGATGTAATTAAATGATAGAAATCTAAATAGAAGATAAAATTAGTGGAAAATTTATCCAAAAAAATGTCTTATCTTTGAGGGTATAGTTTCATTGACTCAATTAGGAGAACATCGACGAACTCTCCCATGACCCTTTCAACATAATATGCTTGAGATTTTGTTGATATCTCATTAAAATATAATGAAATAGGATCAATTTCCTAACCTCCCATCTAATAGTCCTTCTCTCCAAAATAAATTCCAATTGTTGTCCCTCCACATTATAAAAATAGACATTCAAATGTAAATAAACTGTTAATATGTTTACATAAAACAACTATCCATAGAAAGGATAAAATCATACTATTGAATATAAAGAATAAATAAATCTCTAATTAAGTAGTGATGCCCCATCACCTGTAAACACTCTTGGAACACACCAAATTATAAGGTCTGATATCCAACTTCCAAAGATAAAACCGAGTCACATGAAATATCTATATATAAAATACAAAATCATCGACCAAATACATAGAAAGAAATGATTTTGAGGCTCCTAAATCAAACAAATAATAAATAATATTCAATGATAAACTAATTGTGCCTCTAAATATTATTGGCCCTATTGGAATCACTGCCTCCATAAAATTTATCTGATCATTCCAAGATATTCTTCCCATATATTATATGCCTATATTTTCAAACACTGTACTAGTTCCATGTGGATGGGGACTATAGTAATTTTTCCATTTACCATAACCATATACTCATGGATTATAGAAAAGCATCGAATGTTAATACTACTAAAGAAGCCTTGGAGGAAGCTATTATTTTAAAAAAAATGGTTCCTTAAATTCCATCCAAAGATATCCTAATTGTTTAATCATAAATTTATTATGGTAGTGTTTATGTGCCCTATGAACATGTAACAAAAAAAATCCATGTGGTGTATATGGGATCCACCTATACAAAAAGTAGAAGAAAGGATCATTCATGGTCGACTCCCCACTGATGAAAACCAAAATTTACTAAATTCCCATGGCCCACTTCCCAAAACTATAATCTTAGAGATAGAATTATAGAAAATATATAGAGGCTCAACTACCAAATAAATCAACAAAATTATAAGCATTGATTTCCTCTACAACTTGAGTAACTTAAAATGCATGGACTAGGTGACCACATAACTCATCACTGAATGCAAAGCCTCCTCCAAGTTCCATGATATAGACTCCACATTAGGTAATTTTGTTTTGGAAAATGTAGAAAGTGGTCTTTGAACTTGATCCCAAGAATCTTCACACTGGAGAACACCAGTCAAAGGGAGTTAAACTCGTTTTTCTTCACTTCCATTGCCATCGATCATAGGAATCCCGAAAGTAACCCCATTAGAATTTTTTCCCACAAAAATATCCATCCTTTCAATCAACATGATATAGATCCCACCACTAACATATATATTTACAACAAAATAAAAACCAGTATTACATAAAACAGATCCCACGATCAAATCACTATGAATGTGATCTGGATCTCCTCTTGCAAATTCTCTATCATCAGATCTGAGAAGCTCGACACGTACTTCCCGAAACACTCCCATGGAAATAAATGTAATTCCCTAGTACATGCCTTTTACTCCTATATTGGGTCAATCCTTTGACGATCAACCAGATCACTCTACTAAACCACAATGACATGAGATACTCCTAGACATTGACTAGGATATATTCCAAAAATTAATTATGAATCATAAACCATTTGTAAGGGAATTTTAACATTGTGTTTCTTAATTAATTAATTTAATTTATCAAAATCACACAATATAGAAACAAAAAAAATCAATCATGATTCATGCACCTATAATAGGCCCCTTCTGTGAAAATAATCACACCCCACATGTTTATTCAATATGCTCAGAGCCCATACAACAGATCATGGGGGCACAAAATTTCATTCCCATGCCATTCTCCATGGCCTTGGTCAGTCACCAAGATCAACTAGAACTATTTCCATAACTACCTATGAAACTGTCACATTTTCTAACCCAAAACTCCAACATATCCCTCAACCAAGTCCTCTGATACTACTCATTAATGGCCCCTACCTCCAATGGAATCCCCCTGGGCTAGAAAAGTAGAAATAGAGATGATGTACCCTAAGTCACTCCTCAAATAGGCCACAAATTTATGATATCAATATGGGGTATAAAATATCACAAATACATTTTATTTCTCTATAATAATATTGTATAAATAGATTTGATAAAAAACACCTAGAAACTCCAACACATTATACAAGAAAAATCCCCAAACCACCCCACAATGAATGAAAAACCTCAATAGATAAAAATAAATATTTATATGTGAATAAAAAAGACAATTCATATAGTAGCGACTCAAAAACATCTCCAACACTATTTATTAATGTCTTGGTTGATCCCTAAAGTCATCATGGAAACTGAAAAATCACTTTATATAACCTAGTAGAGCATATAAGTATACTCAAAAGAATAATTCAAAAGGTCTTAGGTGAACATGTGAAAAAAAAACTATTTTACAGTAAACAAAAAACATAACCAACATGCACCAAAACATGTAAACTAACCAATATCATTTCACCATGTCTCACTCAACAAATGACACATACAATATAATATCACTGTATCATGAAAAAAATGTCACTCTATTCCCTATTCATCACTTATCTCTCACTATCTTTCCCCAATATGGGACCTCATATTCTCTCATTCATTCCAAATTAATCACTACACATCACATCCTCATCACATCAAATATTTCCCTAAAGACAAATAGTCCATCACACACATATTTACAATAATGAAACGAGAATAAAACTATATCATGTTTGAAAACACCCAGTACATCACACCACTTATCTCTATATAAATAATGTAGTAGTGTTTCATTACAATGAAGGAAATAAGCATCGTTCCCTTATAATAAATGAATTTACCCCACCAAATGTCACATAACAACACTGCCACAACGCAACACATATCACCCAAAGATATCATGGTCAAAACAACTAGGTAATATCCAACACTAATCATTATCACCATTTCTGTTGAAGTAAGTGTGGGGAAGAAGGTGTATCTATCCATCTATATCACCACCATGCTGGAGGTCTGGAAACCCCCATAAAACCAAAAAATTCTAATCATTAGTATCATTATCAAACTCGAGTGGATATTTTATATGAAATGACATAAAATATATGTTATATAGAAAGAAAACAATACCCAAACTATTGTTTCAATACAACATCACTAGTGTACACCACTCCAACAATTGTAATCCACAGAATAACTGTCATAACTATTATCAGAATTAAATACAGAAAACCCCACAACCACAACATAATTCCAAATAATCCCAAATTCATTTTATAATATTACCATTTTATTGGTTTAGCATGTTACCAAAAATCCCACATCTAAATAAATTAATTTTAAATTTACACAACCTATTAATTTACCATTCAAATTAATTTATCCAATTACAACACACAAAAAATCATCCCTTTCAAAATACTTTACCAACCTGTACTTTTTTTTCATCATTAAATTCTTTTCTGTGACTAACTATGAAACTAAGAAAACCACACCATAGAAAATCTCTCCCATCAATGATAAATCACCACCACAAAGCTAAATTATCCAAGAAATCTCACTACAAAAACTACTTGGCATAGCCACCACATCATAACCAATACAAACAATGAATAGCACACATCGCCACCACACAACATCCCATATATTATCACATTATAAACCACATCCAACATCATAGACCAAATTTCATTCATATCCCATCCAGTAAAAATAATTACCACACAACAACCATCATCACATAAAGAAACACAATATAATAACCATAATAGCGAAACAAAATATAATAACCACACACAACATAATCACATTTTGGCTTCCAAAAATTATTCCATGTATTTTATTATTACACCTAATTACTTAGCATTGGTATTAATAGACAAACCAGAATACTATGGGAAACTATTTCATTATTCATATATACATTCTTTATCAACTTATTTATGGTTTGATAAAACAACAACACACTATGGGTCACACAAACACAACATGTACATCACAAAAAATTCTCCAAATAAGCACAAGCAATGATCAAAATAA
The DNA here is from genome assembly GCA_963277665.1 of Viscum album. Taxonomy (NCBI): domain Eukaryota; kingdom Viridiplantae; phylum Streptophyta; class Magnoliopsida; order Santalales; family Viscaceae; genus Viscum; species Viscum album. The sequence continues at coordinate 353,864,179 of OY728140.1, forward strand.
AATTGATATTTAGTATTAATAACAAGAATATATAATATCATCCACAATATCATCAAGCTGAAAAATCATGTCATTACTCACCATCCCAAAAAATTTCAGAATTTTCAATCCTTTATAGTTATTTTGATGAAACTTACTATCTAACCAATGGTATGAAAAAATAAAGAAACCCCCACACATTGATCAAAATTAAAGGAGAAAAAAGATACCATAAATCATAAATGATTTATGTTTCATTGAATTCAATGTGTTGAAGAAGTATCAAGTCAAAAAACATAACCACACGATGAAACCATAGATCAAACAAAACCCCACCAATGAGTTGTAAAAAAATCTCAAAATCACCTTAAGAATAATAAAAATCACCGAATTAAATCCAAGAAAAAATAAAGGAAATAATGAAGGGGATAATTGGATGAACACCCCACTGATCACCAAAGAGAAACAATCATAACCCAAGTTTTAACATCAAATGAGATGGGATGGAATGTCATTTTAGAGTGTTTAGTGTTCCCTTAAGAATGAGTAGAAATAAGTATATAATGAGAGTGTTTTTATGAATACCAACCCTATAAAAAGGTTTGAATTCAACATATTAATGGAGTTAATACTATAATACCATCACAAATTATTGGTTTTATGTGTAATATAATCCATCAAAAACATAAAAGGCATGAATTCCTCAAATAATGAACTTATGGAAAAAATCATGGTTCATTGAACTAGATTTATTTGATTTCATGAATTACCCTTTAATGTCAAGAAATACATTTCACATAGTACTCCATCACTACATAAAATCCTTGAATCACAAAAAAATCCACAGATCCAACATTCACATCATGATTTGAATTCCCATCTGTAATTTACTTGTATCCCCAACCTCCATAGGACCTCCTCAATCCTTCAACAAAAAAATTCTGACACCGAAACTGGTAATGTAACTAGTTAGAAAGGAAAAATCATTACATTATTCATAATATAGTGAAAACTAGACAGGGGATCAATAATTAAGATCCACATAACAACTTTCAACTGGTCAAACAAACCATCAATTAATTGAAATGGATAATTTTCATAACCATCACATGATTGAGATTTGATGGATATTTTTATCATTAAGCACCAATAAATTATCTCCCCTTTAAAATATATCATAGTGGTGACTATGGGGTTTTCCTATGAGGATGTTGAATAATAAGTTATCAAACTATTACATTTTTTATAAAATTAAAAATCTAAGTGGGTATTTAAAAAGAGTTAAAAAAAGATAAATAAAAAATTGAATATTAATAGCAGAATTTGAAGATAATGATTAGAAATCAGAAACAGTATTGATAGAGGAAAATAAAAATTCATATATTAGCAGTGGAAAAGATTCAATCCTCAGATACTCCCTTCATCACTATCTATAAATGTTTTCAAATATAATTAACAAATATATACATCCTGACCTCAGTGTATACATATACATTGAATATAAACCATATATCCAATATATTTTTTTTTCAATTATAAATTTATTTGATTTCCCAGAATATTATGAGGAAACAGAACTAATTGAACTTGATGTGATCAATGACGTGACCCCGTAGAAGGAAATTTAACTAGATAATAATTTTACAGTAATTAGTTGATATAAAATATACAAATAAATATATGAAAGTGAAAAAATGAAATAATTATACAACCTTAAATGTAATAACTATATTATAGAAATACTTAAAAGAAAATAGTTATATTAAAAAACAAAAACTCAAAATAGAAATTTAATCGAATCTTCACTGCCCACCACCACTTAAATTTGATCCCAAAATTGATAAATTATCTCCATTTGAACTCCTTTTTTCCATAATAATCTACCTATAAAATATTATAACTCTCACTATCCATCCTCTTTAAAATAAGATTAGATGAAAATATATAGTGAAGAAGGGTTTGAAATATTCAATCTTGTTTATATTTTTCAGAACATTCCTCAATTAAGTTCTTCCAAATATGATGAGTATTGAAAATGTTCATTAATGAATGATTTTTTTTAGATATCTTAAATATTCATCCATAATAGTTTAATTCCATTGCATTTGTGGTGGAAAGTTTATACAAAAATTATTAAGTGTTATTTTTATAGCTAAAGATACTCTCTATGTTCCTCCAATTTGGAGAATTCATAAAACAAAATAATGATAGAATTTTTCCATGATATTTATTGAGAATACACTTTATATATCATATTTCTCCACTAGTTAGAATCCAACAATTTGGATTTAGTTATCTTTGTTTAAGATTTATTTACTAAATTTATGTCAATTTTGTCAAACCATTCATCTTCTTATTTTTATTGATTTGTTTGGGTCTCGAAAGTGTCGATTCAAAAAATCAAACTGATGGAAGAAATAAATCCCACAATCTAAAGGAACCTAATAAATAATTATGAAATCTAAATCAGTATTTATTTTTTTTTCTCATAGATTAGAAGTGAAATAAAAATTAATATCATGAATTAATCAAGTTATACAATTTAGCATAAAACTCTTAAATATTCAAAAAAAATCAACACAAAAGGAAAGATTTTATAGGATATATCCATAAGGAAACACGTAAAAAATAATGAAAATATTAGCTCGGTCAAAAAACCACACACTTAACATTTGTACTCTTGGAAATTTGATCATCAAAAAAATTACAGTGTTAAAATAAAAAAACATTCCAATGAAATTCTTAACCCCAGATATTAGTTCACCCTCTTAATCATTCCTCTTAAATGGATTAAAAATAATTTTTTTAGTATATTAATCAATACCATTTCCATTTCATTCATACATGAATTCACAAGGATTCCTATGTAACCAATTTTCCTCTCTACATGTGATTTTTGTTTAAAAAATGTTTTCCTCATCTAAATAAATAAAAGGGTCACCATAAGATTGAAAATTTTATAAATCTCCATGAAATTCATATAAATAATTATATTCATAATTAAGATATATAAATGGTTGTTACAAGTTTTTATGTCTTGTGGGTTTCAAATGTCAATAATTATGAGGCTAAAGGATATGTATTAACTATTTATTGAAGAATGATTTCATGTTTCTAGAACTCACTTTAACAAGGTGTTCTAGTAATTCTTCTTGGAAGAAAAAATGATTGCAAAATAAATCCACATTTTATTTCAAGGATATAAGACACTTTCTATAAATCATTATAAATGAAAAAAAATTACTCCCAAAATTTTAGAGTTTTATTAAAAATGTACAGAATAGAATATTTTTTTTCATGAAATCTCTAGAAAGGTAGAAATTTATTTTCCTATAAATCTATAGAAATGAAAGACTTTAAATTTCAATAATTATCTCTCTATAATTTTATTTCTCTCCAAAAAAAATTCCCAACATTTTATATAAATTTCCATAGAAGATCCCCACATGTATGTTCATAATAAAATCATGCAATTTACATCATGATCGGGTTTGATAATGAAATTTCCTTATAATTTGGTTAACTAACAAGAAGTTCATGGATTATAAGGTCTAAAAATATCAAATTAAATGGTAGGAATAATAATGGATGTTTCTTTATTAAAAAAGGTGATTTTAATCACGAAGGAAATACCTCAATCATTTTGAATGCATGTTCATTAAAGATCACAGGTCTTGAAATATCATTGGAATGTTCTTGTTAACATAAGAATTATTTATTCAACTATATAAGTATTGTTAGTATTAGAAATATGTAAAAATGAATTTAATTACTCAAAGGAAACTGATTTTTAAATACGGATGAAAATAATTGCATGGATCTCATAATTTTATGGTCTTTTTATGAATTATCACAATTTGAATATGGAATACAACACATTAAATAATTTTTTTTAGTTTAGTTCCATGAATCATGTTAGTTCCTTTAAATTAATATGATTATAAATTTATAGTGGTGATTAATTTTAATCTCATCAGTTTAAAAAGAAACCAAATTTGAAATAAATCACACAATGTTTGGCTAAAAACATAGAATTGAAATTAGAAAACTAAACACACCAAATCTTAATATTCTATGGTTGTTTCTCCACTAAAATTATTCTGCGAAACTTCTTAACTGTGCATATATAATATTATAATTTAAATTCAAGAACATAATAAATGAATAAAAAACATGGGGAACTATATACACAACTTAGTTTTCGTTTTTCAGCAATAAATCACGACTTATCTTCCTTAAAGATACATCTTGGAAACCTACATGAAAAATAAAAACAAAGAATAAGAATTTTATTAAATTTAAATAACTAAAATTTAAAAAATAAAGAGAATGGAATATAGCCTTTCAATGAACCCCCAAGTGGTTTTAATATTAGTACCATAGTTAGGCAGTTCTACTGGGATATACTCAACATAAAGGTGGGCATAGTTTATCATCATGAAACCCCAAAATGAAATTTCTTTTATCTTTTTCAATTTTTAGTTCATGTAGAATCTAAAAATATCATATTTTTTATGGTTTACCAATTTTGTTTACCATGATGAATTAGAAAGGGAAAATATTTATTTGAAACATCGCAATAATTTTTCCTCTCAAACGTCCTCTAATGGTCATTGAAATTTAATTTCATAAGGTATTTTTTCTTAAATATCATCACAGAAAATTATTTATTTATTGAAAATATCTAAATACTACCATCCTCAAGTGTATAATTGTAATTCTCAATTAATAATATTATTAATTCTTTAATATCATCTGTCACATCCTCTTCACCTTAAACAAATACCACCCAAAAGTGGTTGGTATAAAAATATGACATGGAGAGGTATTTAATTATTTATTATTAAAATACTATAACAAAATGGTGAAAACAATTGAGACTAATCATTGTTTTTCTTGGGATCCATCTGTATTTTTGAGTGGATAATGATTTCATTAAACTTAGGTAGTAGCTAAGGTTCCTCTAAGAGCTCCTCAATGATGAATTTATAGAGTTTTTCATCAACTTGGGATAAAATTTAATATAGTGGTTTTGATTTTTCATCATAAAAACAATATATTTTACTTAATTTTTTTCATTCAATTCATCCCTAAAATATTCATTATATTTTTATATCATTAATTGAATGAATTTGGTGGTATAATATTTTCATTCTCATCATATTCTTTCTTGTTAGACAATTATTTTATGTTTTTCATAGACATAAAATGAATTAAATTTTTTACTAATTAGTTCAATCAAGATTTTATTTTGTTACTCGTATTTTTTTAAAAACCTTTCTTTAGTAGAATCCTCAAATTGTGGATAATTATAAGAATCTCACAACTAGTATCAGTGAAATTTAACTTTATTAAGTCATAATCAACGCTTATAATCCTTGAAATTTATGAAAATATTAAAACACATAACTTCGGTAACCTCCGATGAAATGAAATTGATGGAAGGATATTTTTCACCAAACCCCAATCTATAATTACCCCATTAAAATTCCACACCATGGTGACCATGTAATTATCTCATGGGGAGGTTGAATACTATGTTATCAAACTCCCACCTTTATAGTATATTTTCAATAGAATTGAACTAGTATTGGTGATTTGAATGGAGTAAAAAAAAGTTAAACAAAAAATAATATTATGAATAGAAATTGAAGTCGGAGATTAGAACTCATAATCCTAATGAATAAAAAGAAATGAAAAACTACATATAGCAGCAGTGGAGAAGATTTGATCCTCGGACACTACCTTTATACATATCTATAAATTATTTCCAACTTAATTTATAAATATATATATCAAGAACTCAAATTACAAAACGAAAATTATTATAACACAAATTAAGCCCTCAAATGTGGATTTTTAACCTCTTATGAACGTGATTTGATTTCCCAAAAACCATAAAAAAAACTATAAATAATTGAACTTATTATTTTCAATTGGGAAACCTTTCCCTAATAAACATAAACAATAATAAAATTATTTTACCATAACATGTTTATAGGGAATCTTTAACAAAATTTAATGAAGTTAAAAAAAGAAAGGATTATACCTCCTTGAGTTACTAAAATAGATTCTTGAGTGATTAAAAAGAAAATCATTTACTATGAAAATAAAAAACTCAAAAGGTAAATATATTCATATCAGTATTTTCAAAATTCACATATATTTCATCCCAATGTGGATATATTGTATCAATTAGGAATTATTTTATTTAGAATATCCTCTCCCTCTATCCTCCTTCTCTTTATAACCATCCACATGGAAATATGTAGAAATTAACATATATAGTGTATCCTCTCCTGCACTCAGGTGAACATTTGAGAAACCCTACCTCTACAAATCCCCCCTTCGCCGATGTAGTTTCTGGTAAATCCGCACAGAATCAGATGGAACTGGGTTCTATTGATCCAAGCATTGAGACGAAGCTCGGGCGACACAAAGGATACCCAGAAATCTCTTTTTCTTCCAATGATGTAAGATCTCTGACCTATGATTTACATTTTGTTCTCGTTGGAAGATTCTTTAAGCATAGGCCATCACTAAATTTCTTAATAAAATCCCTAGAAGCCATCAGATTTGCAGGGACTTATATTGGCTTATTGAATAACTCCAATGTCATTTTTTTCCCTCTGAAGAAGAGTATTATAGATTTTGGGCAAGATGTACATGGTCTTTTGGTGGTTTCTTGATGAAAGTTTTGAAATGGGGCCCGTATTTGATCCTAACATTGAATCCCCCATAGTGCCAATCTGGATTGGCCTACTGGGTCTACCACTACATCTGTTTAAGTAGGTTGCTTTATTCCCCATTTCTAGTTTTATAGGAAATCCTCTCATGTTAGATCATGCTACGAGTCACCTCTCAAGACCCTCAGTAACTCATGTTTGTACTGAAGTAGATGTCTCAAAAAACCTTCCCTCACAGATTTGGATACAAAATGGAGATTCTGGTTTTTTTCAGAATGTCTTTTATGAGGAATTTCCATCCTATTGCAGTGCATGCCATAAACTTGGCCATTACGTGAATGATTGTGGGTTTAAGGCCGAACACCCACTAGTTCATAAAAAGAAATGGATAGAAAAAGAAAAGAAGATTTTGGCTGATGCTATTGGTTCCTCTGAAAATCAGAATGCTTCTTCAAGTAAAATTGTTGATATTGAGGGATTAAAAGAATTAAAGGATTTTTTTGTTAAGGATCAATCTACAAAAACAATAGACATCACAACTATGGATTCTAAAAATACTTTGAATGATGTCCACATTCGGGCACCCTCTCCCAATCTGGTGGCAGACCAGATGGGGACTAGGAACTTTACTTTTAAGGATGCTCTCATAGAGATAGTTCAAGGGAAACTTGAGGAGCCACATGAAATCAGTACTAAGGAGGAAGTAGACAGTCATGATTATTACCTTCAGGAGGAAGAAGATAAATCAAAAAAAATTGAGGAACAATACATTAAATCAATCTCCAGGAAACGAAAAAATCCTATTGTGGATGAAGATGGCTTTATCACTCCTTGTCCCAAAAAGACTAGGAAGCGTAGAAATTACTCTGATATTGAAAGAACAATAGTTACCTGATCACTTTCAACCCCTAGAATTGAGGCTGAACCCTCTAAACATAGAATCTCTGTATGATCACTCTCTTTTACTTCCGTAAGGAAACATGCAAAGTCTTTCCTCCAATCTAGGTGTTTCTGACTAGAAGATGTTGCAACTGAATTGGAATGGAGTTAAACCAATCTGTTTATTTGTTTCAGCTTGATTGAATCTTCATTCTGAAGGATGAATGCTGATCACTTAAGTCTTGGAGGACTTCTCGGATTTTTCTTAGAGTCTGACTTTGTTTGAACCTGGACTGCATCCAAGAATTTTCTCCTCTCTGTTTGTTGTAACCTGATTGTAGTGTCCTGATGTTTGGCATTCTTGATTAGAGGACTGTTTTGTTTCCATTTTTATTTGCCTCAGTTCTGCTTCTCTTAACTTCATGAAACTGTAACCTGCTTCTTGGTCTACAGTAACTGATATATTCTGCTTGCCTAGAGTATTTGATGCATGTCCTGATTTTCATGGAACTCATATGGATGGAGCTACTGATATGTATCTGGATCTTGTCTTTTGCTGACATTATATTTTATGGATTGGTTTAGCTGGTCTGCATTTTCTTCTTGGTTCTCAGACTGATTGCTGCTTTTGTGTTTTTCTCTGACTATTATATTCCTTTCATACTTGGCTCGAAGATTTTTGAATGTTATATGCACTGTTTGTAGCATCTCTTAGCTCTTGAGATGAAGATCTTTGTTGGATGATCCTAGATGGAAAATCCCTCTGCATTTTGAAGGATCTCTTATTGGGTGTTGGATTTTTTTTTGTTTGAGTTTCCTTGTACCCCCCTTACTTCCCTGCTGGATTAAACACATTACTCCTCATGTTTTTTTTGCAACTTTTCATTTAATAAATTCATTTGATGACAAGAACTGGGAAACAAGTTCATGTCATCAATTTTTTCAAAAAAAAAATAGTGTAGTGGGGTGGAAAATCTTCTATTTAGTTTCTATATGTCAAATTATTTCTCATTTTATTCCTTGTTAGATATCGAATCTCAATAAAGTTCATTCTTTAATGTTTTTCATACTTGTATTAAATATTAATACGAAAATATTTGGGGTCTTTTTCTTGGATGGATTAGTGGTAGGGAATTAGAAGATAGGGGATGTCACAAACCACAATGGTGGATTTAGTAAAGATAGAGGGTGATGTTAAAGGAATTAGAGGTTGAGGTAAGGGTCCTCAGTGGAAGAGGATTTTTTAGTATTGGTGTAGTCCATAAAGGTGGGTGGTATCTAGGTTATAGAGATCATCAATGACGAGGATGGATCCTCATCGGCAGTTTGTTTGTGGGTTGTTGGTTGGCCATGATGATGATGGGAAGTAATATATGGTGCATGGGGCTATGGGGAAATATGGTTGTGGCAGTAGATAACGATGATCTATATGTGTGAGTTACACACAGCTGACCTCATGTGTTCTAAATTCACATATGAAATCCCAGATGAGGATATTTAGAGCATGGGGTAACTATAAGAAGAGAAAACTATAATGTGAATGAAAGAGAGTGTATGGGTTTATCCATCAGTTCTAGGAACATTTATTTTTCCTGGGGAAATTATAGTCATTTACGTAAGCAATGTTGTTATCTTTAGATTATCAGAGGAAAACATGATATATGGATTGGTTTTTCTTTTTGACTGGCCCCTGGGCCCTCGAGTCATGTTCAAGGCTTTGTTCCTATAGGCCAATGGTTTATTAATGGTTTACCTCTCAACATATTTAAATAGAAGAGTTATCTAACAAATAATAAAAATGTAAAGGACTTTGGGATTGAGGCATTATAAACTTGGGACATATTTTATAACTAAATTTCTAAAGTGATCTTATTTTGGCTGAATAATTACTTTATTCATCCACATTATTTCATTAATCAAAAATATTAATGAGAAAAAATTATCCATGATATTTGAGGAACATGATTGCCTCAAATTCATATTTATTTTCATTCTATGGTAATATCATTTAGTGGTATTTATCTCATGATAATAATAATATACTAAATATAGTTCAATTCTATCTGACCAGGCATGTTAACATTTTGATTTATTTGTTTGGGCCTCAAAATAGTCTATTTAGAACATTTTGCAGTCGGAATAAATGAAGATGATGAGAAAATGGACTTAGAAAATAATTTATTATTTATTATTTATATTTTAAAAGTTATACTCATAATATAAAAGTGATGAAACTATTAACACAATAGAATTAAGGAATTTTCAAAATTTTGATCATAACTTCTTAATATTCCAGAAAAACCAATTGAACTGAAAATGATAAAGGGTTATATTAATTTAAATGGACATAAAAATAATTTTAATTTCATATTTATCATTTCCCGAACACTTGACACTTGGACTTCTATACAAGTGAGCACTCAAAATAAATTTATAATGCAAAAATATTGTTAGTGAATTTAACAAATCCTATTATTAATGAAACAAGTATGGCATGCCTCTTCCACGACATAAATTCCAAATGTTCCACTATTTCCATCTATTAAATTTCTATTTGTTTTCATTCCTTCATGGAAAAAAAATCTTACCACGCCTAATTTCCTCTAAATGAATAATTGTAATTTAAAAAATGTTTCCCTCATCCAAATATATAAGAGCGTATTTATAATCAGAAAAAGATTCAAAATATCCAACAAATTGAGTTAATAGTTGTATAAATCCTGAGGATATAGAAATCATTATTCTGCGGCTTGAAGAATGGTGTGTTTAATATTAGAAAAATCATATGGAATGAATGATGGATTTGATATTTGTTGAAGAAAGATTACATTATTTTAGTTTCAACATAAACATATCCTTACCTTATTTTTTCTTTAAATAAAATCATCTCAAAAAAACATCAATATTTCTTATAAGGAAACCCCACACCATCTCTAATTCATTATAAATAGAATAAAATTTTCTTTCCAAAATTTTATAATTATTGTAAAAGCTCCATATTGGAATAGTTTTTTTTGAAAGCTCTAGAATGGAACTTATTTTGTATATGTGAGAGCTCCATAATGGCATAACATTAAAAAATTGATAATTTTCTGTCCATAATTTAATATTCCTCCTACCAGTTCATCCCAAAATGGTATATAAAATCAAAAATCATTTTCCTAACAATTAATATTTCACTAAAATCGTTCAATTTACATCATTACGTGGTTAGATAACGAGATTAGTTTAAAATGATGCTAAATAAATATGTAGTACATGGATATTAATAGATTAGCAAAGGAAAAATGTAAATGGTAGGTCAAATAATTGGAAAATTATTTTAAAAAAAGGATCTTTCAATCACAAAAAAATATCCCCTCAATCATATCTAGCATAAGCTTATTATTTATCACATATTTTAAACAAAAACAAAGTTCTAGTTAAAACTAGTGTTATTTAGTTAATTGATGGCATGGGATAATTGTGAATAAGATGGAAAAGTAGTTTAGAGACCTCTAGATAAAGTGACTATCATGTTTGGATAACATTCATGGAGTTAAAATTATATTTTGACTTTCTTTGCACGAATTTATACATATTGAATCGGGAAAAAATCACATTACAATATTCATTTAAATTTTGTTACGTGAATATTTTTTGTAATATTGAAGGAAATTGTTTTTTATTTCATTAAGGTAATTACATTAAATCTCATATGTTTATAAAAATTGTGACTAAAATAAACAAAATTAGAAAAAGATATGAAAAATTTGAAAATAAAACACAAAAATTTCTAATTACCAAGGATATTTCTCCCACAAAAATATTTTTTAGAATTTATTTACTATGAGTAGTTTATTTGAGAAGTAAAAATAAATAAGATAATATATTTAAAAAATTGGGTAAGAAATACAAAAACTGGTTTTTACTGTGTGATAGTGGACTATATTATCCTTCTAAAATCTCTAAATTGAAATCTTATATAAAAAATCATTTAACTATTTTTCAAGGAAAATAAATAATAAATAAAATTAGTTATGTGGAAAAGATCTATGTTCTGATCGCCCTAGTGGTTGCTATGATTTCATTAACCCTGGTTAGACATACCTAATGGGTTTTTCCTAGTTTGATGGCGGGTGTGGTTTGTTCCTCATAAATTTTTTAATTTAAATTTATCCCATCTTATTATGTTAGCCCTAATTATAGAAGTTGTAAAAATTATATTTCATCAATACCACCCCCTCCCCATGATATTATTGTTCTTGTGATGTTTCATAAAAGGGAAAAAATGTATTAGAAACATACAAAAAATTTATCCTCACTAAAGACTCCCCCTATAGATAATTTTAATTACATGATGTGGATCATCTTCAATTTCATCTTGAAAGATGCTTCCTTCCTTTAAAAGTAGCTTTGTACCACCACCCTCATGTGTAACAGCTTAATACTCAACTGTTATAACTATTATTTTATCAATTTCATACTTCACTTCTTCATTATTTGAAATATATGTACACTCAAATTTTTTAAAAATTATATATGAATAGTGAGAAGTTTTTAGATATTTTTTATCAAAATAATCTCAAAAAAGTGGATCAATATTTGAAAATTATCCCAGTTTTTTCTTGGGAGCCATCACTATTTTTGAGTAGGCATCAATTGTAATGAATGTAAACAGTATCCCTAATACCACTAAATTGTATTTAAAGTTGAATGGATGGATTTTTTCTTCATCTTTGTCCAATTTCTCATGAAATTCATAATAGTTATCATATTTAAAACAAGTGATTTCACATAGAATTTTATTTTCATAAAATCCATCATAATGATTTTCTAAATATTTTTGATTTACATCGTTAAAAACAATATGAAATTAAATGTTAGTGTTATCCTTTTTATCTAAAATAGAAAATTAAATCTCCAATTCATCCCTCAATTTATCCACAAAAGGTTTTTCAATTGAAATAGCTGGTGTAACAATATTTTCCATCTCTTTAGCATCCTTTTGGTTAGCCAATAATTTAAAGTATTCTATAGAATTAAATAGAAAGGATATTTTTTTACTTAGTAGTTCAAACATGATAGTTTCTTACTAAAAATATTTATGAAAATATATTCCTTAGTTGACTCCTCTAATTTTTTGTAATTAGGAAAATCATAGGAATAGGAAATTTGAAAAATCATTTTTTAATTTTTTATAAAGAGTCTGAATTAGTGGTTAAAATCCTAAACATCAAAATCAAATTAAGAATCATCATATTAAACCTCTTAAAAATGGAATTATATGAAGTAATAGGTTTTTTAATCAATTACTAATCTATATTTTCCCCTTAAAAGTGTACCATAGTGGTGAAAGTGGTGTTTCCTCGTGATGAGGTTGCAGACCGAGTTATGAAACTCTCACGTTAATAAATTATTTTATAAAAATTAACATTATAAGTGGGGATTTTAAAGGAGTGATAAATTAGAATTAATAAGTATATAAAAATATAAAATAAAGATAGAATTAGTGTAATAACAATTATCCTCAAACACTCCATTTATATAGTCTAATTATTTTTGCAATTGAGTTACCCAACATATACTTTAAAAACTCAATATATACACATATATTTCATAGAAACCATACTAATACCTCAAATATATGTTTTTATCCTCCTATAAATGGGATTCTATTACCCAAATACCTCTGATTAAATTAAACTAATTGTACTTTTTTGTGATCAATATGGCCTGAAACATAATCCATATAATTTAAATCCATTGGACATGTCATGAAGAAATTTTAATTGAATTAATAAAGTGATATTTTTCTTACTTCAGTGTTTATTCATATTTATCCAATTTTATGAATTCATAAAATATATCAATTATATAATTTATCCAAGATTTTTATACAGAATTAACACCATATAGTCTTGTTTCTACACTAATTTTCATCACCAATATTGGAGGTATGTATCTCAGGTTATTCCTTATATACTAATGGTAGGAAAATTCTATCTAAGAATTCATTTCCAAATTTTAATTGACAAGTTTGGGCATTAAAAATCTTGATTTTTTACTTGGTCCAAATTAAAAAATGAATCTCATGATCCAAAGTAAAATACCAAAAATGAATTTAGAAAATTTGATAAATATTAAAAAATGTATACTCATAATAACAAATTGAAAAAAACCATTAAAGTCAATCAATTGAGGAATTTACAAAAATAACGTCAAAATTCCAAGAACAATGAACATTAACAAAAAAAATAAACATTTATGGGGACATATACAATAAAATAAACATAAAAATATAGAATTTTTAATCTATATAAAAATTTATGTATTCATCCCAAAGGAAAAGTGATTCATAGGCCGTCATGGAAAAAATCACAGAAATCTCCCCAAGTGACGCACGATGTAAAATGAATCATTTGGAATAAAAATCATCAAACTTTTATTTTAAAATACCCAATTTTATATATAGTCATAAGGAAAGAGGGAATTGAAATATGTTACGTACTTGGTACCATGAAAATAGAATGATCCATTTCCATCATCATTGTTATAATAGAGAATTAATTTCAAATGTATAAAAAAAATGAAAAACTAAAGGATTAAAATCACTAATAAAATATTCCCATTATTGTTCAATCCAAAAATATGATATCATCTTACCCAAATCCAGAAGAGGAGTTACATATTGACTTGATCTTGGGTCTCATTCTCCATGAATGAAATGTAAAACTTCATTAGGCGCATTAATGGAAATTCATAGAATATAATAGTCGATACCAGAATTATGAGAAATAATAAATTCTATATAGATAATGACATCCATAGGATTCATTTCCAAAACAAAAAAATATGATGAAATCTCGCTTTTTGATAAATAGAATCTACAAGATGGGAATCATGGACCCTTCTCTATGTTCATCTTGGGAGGAATAAAATTCACTATATATTAAGGGATGAGATTCACTGTAATATTATATAATTCTATAATATGGATTAATATAAAGGAATTATAAAAAAAATCAAATAAAATAATAACTAAATATGACTAAATAGTTAAGGTACCTCTCACCCTCATTGGAGCGCATCAACATCCACTAGATGTTGATATACAGTGTTAAGAAGCTTAGTTCCTCATGTCTATGGCTGTAACCCCTTTTAACATGAAGCATATTACTATGTCATAGAACCTCCTTTCACAATAAAGATCATACCACTACATGATATGGTGTATTCAATGAAACACCTCTATATGTTTCCTGATTTTCTATAAGAGATAATGATCTTTGGTGCCTCCATTCAGGTATACATTGTGAGTATAAACATACCAAACTATAAGCAAGCAAGATAGCCTTTTTTAGATGTTTTACATGATTTATTAGAGGTATACGATTAAAACAACATATTTTCCAACTAAAAAATCATTCTAATACTAAATCCATTATTAGGGTCCACTAAAGTGGTCACTATGGGTGGGTGGAACTCCCATCAACCCTAAATTTCATTCCATGTCATGTTCCATGATCATAGCTCTAGAGAAAACATTATAATACAAGGTTATATTTAGTAGAAAATTTTATGATTGAATATATAGTTAAATAATCATATCAAATATTTAGTAATTCTACTTATCAATAGATATCATCTCATGTTATAAGTTAACATGATTAGTCCATTGGTTGGAATACTATGTCACATTTTTATTTCGATACGGGAATTTAAGGAACTATATATATTTATAAAAAACTATCAATTTCTTTTTGAACAGATCCTTGAAATGATTCGTATAGTATTTGAACTCCATACCCGCAACCTTACCCATACAAATTATTTAATCCCACAATATTTTACTAGACCCATCAAGACTGAAGAAGCACATTTCACCTTAACAAATTCAGTTGTCTCCAATAACTCGTGATAATCTCAACCTTCTTCATGGAATCCTAATCCTTATGATGATTCTTGGTACCCTTTATATATGGAGGACATGAATGAGTTTAGTATTGAATATGATATCTATTATCTTACATATGAGGTACAACCTCTTCAACCTACATTGGGGAAACCATAATTACATATCCCAAATCATGGAATATACACATGATAAACTCAACAAGGTTCTGATCAACTAGAAGGCTCAATTACTTTGTTTCATCATCATCTCCCTCCCATGCTCTTCTCAAATGTCTTATTTGTGGAATGATACTAGAAAAAATCTATATATATAAAGGGAATCACTATTCAAGAAACACATTAAAATAAAACGTATCATGAATAAGTTAATGGGGGAAACACAAATCTTTGTTCATATATCAGTAAAATCCTTGTGTCAAATCATTATATTTCCTCAAGAAACGTTTCCCCAAAACCCATGGAATGTTAAGGCTCACTACTATTAGAGATATCTAGGAACTTAATCCTAGCATACCCCTCAAGATTTTAGAATCTTACCTTCTATATACCAAGACTTCCCAAATATCATACAAACAACAAAGAAGAGGCTTAACCACCATTGATTCTAGTATT
The DNA here is from genome assembly GCA_963277665.1 of Viscum album. NCBI lineage: Eukaryota > Viridiplantae > Streptophyta > Magnoliopsida > Santalales > Viscaceae > Viscum > Viscum album. The sequence continues at coordinate 353,880,231 of OY728140.1, forward strand.
TCAAGAAACAACCTAGATAAATGACCTAAATGCTACGAAAATTAATACTTACAAATCCCAATGGGAATTATTAATAACCTTAAACTACCAATAATCTCTTGGGAATCAAAAAACATCAAGAGGGATTGATTTTCCTATATATACAACTAATCAGATTAAATTAGTATAAGTAACCCACATATAGTTTATATGCCAATAAAATTATCAAGAGTTAAACTCAAAAATGTAGAGAAATAATCAAACTATGTATCTTGAGACAATGATGAAATCGACATAGGATCTTCTTATAACATGTGAAACACACAATACACCGACCATCATTAACTCTGAAGGTCCCTCTATCAAGAACATAAAACACCTCCAACTAATGTTTTTACCTTTCAAGGATCTAAAACAAAAAATTAAATAAATTTTTAATAGAAAAGGAATGTTTTGAGAAAAAACACCAAATAGGACATCACTATACATTTATATGGAAATCCAAATCAAATAAATTATTAACTCTTAAAATTAAATAAAATAAAAAATTTAAATATTTTTACAGTTCATAAAAACATCCACGATGATATTTTTCAATGTATTATAATAAAATTATTTTTCAATCTAAATTTCATTTAAATCAAGGAGATATAAACTAAATTGTGAAAAGATTCATGAATTGAAACATTTTTTATCATAAAACATAAAAGTATGAAAATTCATAATATTCCTTTGTTTATTATATTTAAATAATAAATAAGTTAGATATAGAACCAGGTTTAAGATACATATGCATTGGTTTTATTTTTAGTTTCTTACACAAATCAGTGATGTAAGGATCCCTGTGTGCACACATCCCTAGGCATATGCCCTAGGAAATAGTCTTAGCCACGAGGAAATATGAGAAGATCTCTAGGAACTAATCTCGCTTCCATAATGTTCTTTATTTTTATCATCATAACTAAAACATGTCTATCATGTTTTATTACCATCTAAAAATAAAATAAAACATTTTCTTCTGGGAAAAATATTTATTTACAAGGTGATATCATTTTTAAACATTCTGAAATAATTACAATCATCGTTTCATCCGGCCCTAATTTTTTATTCCAAAACATGCCTTTCATTTCCAAAAAAAATAATATCAAATTGATTTTATCAAAAAAACATACCGTTTATTTAAAAAACACAATGTTTTGTGGTATTTATGTGAAAATAATTCCTTTATTTAAAAAACCAACATCAATTGGTTTTTATCAAAATTGTGCCTGAAAAATAATTTCCAAATAAAAATCATTTCTTATAAATCACACTTAAAATAAAATTTTTTTATTGATGGGATTTCATCACACTCACCGTTACATTTTAAAATAATTTATTGATTAATCTAATTCAACCATGAAAACAAATCCAAAATTGAAAATATATTGGGTTTGAAGAGATATAAATCACCTTAATAAATAAACTACCATAATAAAAATATATCAAAATATGAATAATGTTTACATGAATATTCAAAATAATTTCTATAACCCATAATAAAAAGAAATTAATAAAAAAACATGTGTTAATCTCCCAGGCACATGATTCACTAAACACCACTCAATAGGATCACAAATATCAAAGTAGAATAGGTTCTGTATTTTGAAAAATAATTAAGGTGTTTTAGTTTATATAAATAAGAACCCAAATTAAATTACCATATAATTTCCCAATTTCAACTAACGTTTTACCATTAATTGGTTTAAATCATTTAAAATAGGATTTAAAACTATTAATGAGTCAAAATAATTCAATACCCCTGATTTTAGATTTTTAAATCATCAATATGGTGTTATAGGTCGTTCTAGATGAGGAAGAATACAATTCAGATTTTTTAAAAAGTTTTGGGATGTTTGGTGAATTCATGTGGGCGAATGCTCAGGTAGCCAATTCATGTTATTGATTTCTCCATGTAAACAATTAATATAGAAAAATTATCACATATCCTATTCTTTTACTTGATTCCTCCATGTGACTAATTTATATATCCTATGTCTCACGTAACTGATTCCTCTAGGTTGCTGATTCACATAGTCAAATGCTCCTGTATTAGATTCAAAAATCTAATTCCTCCACATAAATGATTCATATAGCTAAATGTTCACCTATATAATTCACATTGTAGATTCATCCATGTAACTGATTCATATAGATGACTGATCACAACTAATTTATTAAATAAAACAAAATGTGTCTCAAAAGAGAATTGTGGGTCACTAAGAAATCCCAAACGAGAAGAAAACACCAAGAACCAATGAATGTACCTAAAATAAATGATCTGGATTATACAAAACTAATTACATAGAATAAATGACTAGAAAATATAACTATTGAATATTTTTAAATAATAATAACTAATTATAAATATATGACCACTTGACTTCGACTTGATTTTTTTGGGGCATAGTGGAAAATTCAGGTCCCTTCCAAACAATATTTTTTATCAATATCTTCAGATAAATTCCTTATATGTAGATGGACAGAGACCCGAAATATTTGTAGTTAGGTTATATTCATATAAAATTAAATATACATTAAATTACCAGAATTACATCATCATGATAATTCATTAATGATTGCTGAATTTAGTTGAAATTAATTTCATATAGTCATTTTGGTGTAGAATCAAAAGAAAAACTACACTAGTAGTATCCAAACATGAACCAAAAATCACATAACATTATCATTATAAGTCTAGTTCTTACATAGAAGAACTAAATGTATGGATTCATTCACCATTGATCAAAATAAGAATCTTATTAGTCTTGGAATATTAGAATTTAGTTCTATTGGTCCTGATAGGGAGGAGGAGGATTGTTTTTTTCATTATTAATAGTGTTCTTGAGATGTTCCCTCTCAGAAATCAAGAGAATTCTATATGTATAATATCATTGTTCACAAAAATATTCTACACCTCCCAAATGATATAATTAAGTAAATATTCATACAGTTACTCAATTAATAATTTTGAATAGGCCCTTATCTAATAATTAACACTAAACAAACACCATATCAATTGAAAATTTTATTATTATTATTATATTTTGTGAAATATGATATTTAATTAAAAGTTAAATATAATTTCCTAAATTAGCAAATCAATATTTATTTAAATGTTATTGAATAAAAAATATCATTCCATTTGGACCCTCAACATGGAAATTTAATCCTCTATGGAATTTATCAATCCTTGAATAATATTAAATATTAATTTAAATAAATAAATATCATTAAAATTTTAGTTCATTAAATTAATTAATATTATATTCATTAACTATTGAATAAATATTTATTTAATATTCAACTGACATGATTCCAAACTAGAAAAATTAAAGATTTAATTTATGATATTATCATAACCTGACTAATTATTATTTATATGTTATGAGAATAATATTTATTCTAACATTAAACTCATATATAAATTAATTTACATATTGGATATATCATGTTTTTTCCCATTTAGGATACTTTCTTAGTGGAATTTGGAGACAAATCCGAATGAAAACACACCAGGAAACACATCAATTCATCCATATAAAAAGATGTTAATGTCATAAAAACTACAACCTCATGAATTCAAGTTTTTTCAAACAATATATTTGCCTCGATATCTCATAAAATATTTTTCATACCTTTTTCATCAACCTAGAAAACTAATATATATTTTCATTAGAATGTAAAATTGAACTCATCAATAAACACCCATTGTCTTGGAATTAATTACATAGTTATAGTAAAATAAAATGAATATAGATATATAATTCATTTATAATGAATGGGATAATTCATTTTTTTGACTTATCTAGTAATTTTATATCACTTTTGATGCACCTAATTTATCAGGTGCCACTATGAGTATATGTTGATTTTTTTCATAAATACATCAATTTAAATGATTTATGATATTCATTAACAAAAATATTATGTTTATGGACTAATACACATATCTGTAGTCAGTAATATTTAATGAAACATAAAATATATTATATTTATATGGTAATGTCTATTCATATAACTAAACTTAATAGAGATTAGAAAGTTTATAAAGGATATGGGGCATAGAGAAGGAGTTTGAGCCCTTTCCCAATAATGTTTTTTAGAAAAATATTTATATTATACCTTGAAAATAGATGGAAGGATCCTTGGTAGAAAAAATATAAGATCATCCACATATGAATTTTAATTAATTTATAAATATAATAAATACATCCACATAGAATTTTTGGTTGACCTCCTCAAGTTGTATTGTTGTTGTGATGAAGGATCTAAGGATGGAATCCCACTAACTATCATCTACATATGGTCCTTGAGACTCAAAACATATTATTAAGAATCATCGGTAAATAACCTATATAATTCTCACAATTTTTTCATTCATTGTTGATTATAACAAGAATATTTAAAATTAATGAATTATTTCACCTATTTTACTATTCTTTAAGAGGGGGAGGAATATAGTTTCTCTTCATTACTGATATTATTATTGAAAATATCTCTCTTGGTTTGAGAGAATTGTATAGAGTGCATGTATTTTACATAAAATTGTATCCAATATAAATAATCTTGAAAGTTGTATAATTAGGTATTTGTAGCATAGATTGTGTATTGTTAATTAAACATAGGTCATTTTCCAATATCAAACTCCTTAGGGAATCACAAATTGAATAATGACACTATTTTCATTAGTATTTCCTTGATGTGTTCTTATCTCTCATATAATATAAGTATCAATTCATAAATAATTTTTTTATTTATGTAAAATATATTTAACATATCATTTCCACCAGAACCTTAACTCGGTGAATCAATTACCCATTCAACTTATTGAATATTTATTAATATAAATTTATTGATATTAATAAATATAATTTTTTTGTCCATTTAATATATAAATAATTTTTATATACTAACTAAATTGTGAATAAGTGATTATTTAATATTTTTATAATTTTCAAAAGATATTTTTCTTTCATTGATAATTAATAGGATATAGTGAAATATTATATATTATTTTAATTAATGATTACCTTGTTATATAGATTTATTTAATATTAAACTCAAATATTTATTCTCTTATATAATTAGTGAATGAATTGATGTTATAAACCATGCCTAAATATTTTTGAAACCACATATAGGAATAATATTTATTCAAACCATTAAATTTAAATAGAATGTTACTGAGCTTCTAGATATACTTAATGTGTATCCCTATTGGTTTCATTCTTAGTGGAAATTTTCATAAAATACCTAAAGGCCAGGATTTGTGTTTAGAAACATGTCATGGAAAATATGGGGAATGAAATAAATATAGAACTAGAAAATAATCATATGGATACACACTATATAATATAATCCAATTATATTGATATCCCATTGAGCATGTTTCAAATTTCATGACATCAACCTATACACCTTATTTATCATTATCTAACTTTTTAGAAATAAACTCATTGATATCACAACATGGATATGGATTTATTAGGTAGTCCCATTTAATCAATGGGATTTAAATATCAACATATGATAAATTGAAATACACAAATAATTGATTTACAAAATGATTAAAACCATATTCATCCTCACACACCCAATATATCCTACCTCACTGTAAACTTATTTCTACATGGTTTTCATCGACACGTCAATGTAAAAAAATCTTGATAAGCAGTAATAATACAGTCAAGTATATGGAAAAATAAAAACTTCCATGGATAAAAAGATACAATAAAAAATATAACATATAGATTTCCTACTGGTGGTTTTATTCTCATAGCCTCATTTATTTGTGATTACCATGGTTTAACTAAATCAATGTTATATTTTGATAATGATTATATTTTATTTATTATCAACAATACAAAGTGGATGTAATTGTTTTCTCTGAGATTCATTGATGGTATGGAAGTATCATCCCAATACCTAAAGTAGATGATTCAGATAAATAATTTGTAATGTATAATTAAATATGATTACAATGTAAAAAAAGTAATCACACGTGTTAGAAAAGGTTTTTTGACATTATAACTACCTTAGAATTTATGGTTTGAAAATTTCTAAGGGAAACACAAAAAATCATAGGATTTTATGAAATGTTATTCCTAGACTAAGATAAAATTTATTTAAGGAAGAGTTTGGGTACATTCAATAACATTTTCTAATAGAGTAATCATTGGCTGTAATAAATTGATTTAAAGCGGTTATTACAACTTTCAAATGGGAATCTAGATTGGGGAATTAATTCCCTATTATTTATGGGAAGGGTATCCATGTGTATTATTTTAAATTATTAATTAATATTAATATATAAAACTCCTTGGATTATGCTTCCAAAAGATTACATAATTCCTGGATGCAACACCTTAGAATTAATTATATTAAGCATTTTATTCTAGAGAAACAATAGTAGAATACATATAGCTTTATCCAAAAATGTTATTAAAAAGGAAATTATTGAATTTATAAATATATATAGGTGAAATGAATTTATTTTTTAATTCATAAAATTATAATTTTCAAAGGGTGAATTGTAGTGATTTTTGAAAAGTAGTCGACTTTATAGTGATTAGTGAAAATACCAATGTTTCTTAATACCATCACTTTTATAGTAATATTATGATCTAAGAATGAATTAAAATATATTAAATTTAATTTGGTTGACCTAATAGTTTTTATTTGGATTTGTAATTAATTATAAAAAGTAATTTCGAATTAGGGAACCCAAAATTATCTTTTTTTAACATATGTTATATGTTATAAAAATTATAAACTAGTTTTGGGTATTTTCATTTAGTGCATGGTTAGAAGGTGGAATTATATTTTGGATTGATCCAAAATTATTAAATCATATTTTATTAAATGAACCAAAAAATTCAACTAAATCATCATTTTTAATTAATTTCTATGATGAATTGTATTTACGATTAAATCAGGTTTTTTCCAAGAAACAATATTTTATATATTTTATTTATTATATTAAAATAAATTTCTTATATGTATAGAAAAAAATGTTAAAAAATGTAATAAATATTTTGATTCATGATTTTTAAATTTGGTTATAATTCACCTTCTACTTTTATTTATATAAATAAATTACCATGTTAAAATGTTATGTTATTACGGTTATTATTCAATTGCATTTAAAGGGTTTTAAAATAGAAATAAGGAATAAAATATCTCCATCAATTTTCAAAATGTGACTAATTTTTTGTTTTTTAACCTATAATTTCTTATATATGATTTTATTTGTCTTGGTTCCATATAAGAATGAATAGAACCTCCTAATATTTTGAAAACATTGAATAATTAAAAGAGTGACAATACCAACACTTATAAAAGGAAACCATTTTTATTATATTCTTCAAACATATTGAGCCAATTATATGGACCTATAACCACCAAAAATTAATTACCATAATTAATAAAAAAAACCTAGAAGCTCCAGTATCATAAAAATACCATCCTAGAATGCTTAATTTTAAAGGCAAAGAATGTATCTAAAATAATAGGTAATCATCATTACCGAATCCATAACAGATTATTTCATCATATAATTTTAAAAAATCTATTTTAAGCATAATATCATAATTACTATACTATAAAAATAAAATTCATGTTATTTTGAATATAATACACCATTTCCCCACTTATTTCTTCCATATGGAAAATGAAAACATCGCTCGAGCGTACGTATGACCTACCATCTACATATAAAAATATAATTGTTTTCTTCAACACTTTTTTACAATAGTTATGAAGATATAAATAATTAATATATTTGATATTTATGATGTTGTTATGGTTATTTAAATATTATATATTATTTACTTTCATAGACATCCACCTATTAAAAATGATAACATCGCTCATGTATACGTATAAAATACCACATCCATAAATCAATGTGAATCATTTTTCATATACATAAATAATAGTTGATTCATAATATGTATTTAATGAATAAATATTATAACTATATCATTATTAAATTTATGGTGAAAATGGAATCACTTTCATGTTGTGATGTCTATAACTATTGAATCAGAACATACTTGAAAAACAATGTAATTAACACCTGAAATGTCGATGATAAAAAAAATATTATTAAAAAGGGTGATAAGATGTCATAAAAATGTATGGTATTATAAATATGAATATAATATTGGAATATATGTTAAATAAATTTATATATATTGTACAGTGGGATAAAATCACTTCTGAATAAAGTCACTCATGAAGTAACATTTTATTTAACAACGTCATATGTATTTGATATTGTTTATATTTTATTTCTATTGGGTTATTAATGTAGTATTTATTTCATAGATAAAATATATTTTCCTAATCTTTTTTTATTTATTATATTTAAAATCATTCCTTTAATTTTACCCACCCAATGTACTAAAAATTCCATAACATTATTTTGAAGAAAAACTCACATTGTTTATCTATTCAGATAGGAATATTTTTATTCCATGTCAATAATTTGGTAAAATATTATTTTATAAATGTATTTATTTTTATCTATTAATGAATTAATTCAATTTTTAAAAACAGATTACTTTCTAAAATAGTGGTTCAAATGTAATCTTCTTATCATTTTCTAAATGAGGTACATTTTTACCAATATTACTATGAGAGTCCTTGTTTTAATGATTATAACATGAACACATTTCCCTATATCAAGAGTATTATTTTAAATTTAAACTCATTTAAAATTATCCAGGGTTAATATAAAACAAAATAATTTTCCAAATAATATGCTGTTTTTTTTAAAAAAAAAAGTTATTTCATAAATGATATTTTTCTAAAAAAATATCTAATGATATTTTAAATGTTTTTTCAACTATGTTCATATCCTTTCATGACTCTTATTGTTTACGGGGGATAAAATATAATTATAATATCCACCATATTACTATGGATGGATTATAACCATGTTTTTCTATTCACTAATTAGGTGAAATCATTACATTTCACTAGATAGTTTTTTAAAATAATGGTTTATATTAATTATTTATTGAACTTGTTTTCATTTATTTCATATGATGATTACATTGGACTTTGTAAATGGTGGTTGAGGACCATTATAGACCCTTTATTCATTTGTAGGAATCATTAGAAAAAGTTGTTTTGGTTTTTTTATAGGCCTTACCTATTTAGGTATGATTTCATGGAATGAGGCATACACTACAAAAATATGATATTTGGAACTATGCATTATGTCATTATGAGACTATATTTTAATCAATGTAATAATTTATTTTATCATTCCATTAATTGAATGAGTCCCATTTTAGTGATATAAGATATATTTAATATTTTATTACATCTTATCTCCAATATATTATTCATTCTCTATTTATCTTAAAATATCATCTATTTTAAACATTCCCATACTGAACGTCAAAGTTCATCATTTATTATGATTTTCTCTCCCCGTGTTACAAGAAGGTATTTATGAATGATTTCAGGGAATACTAGAATAAATAAAAATTATATCACAAGAATTTTAAGTTATATTTAATGTATTCAAATCTAATACTAGAATCATTTATGTATCTTTTATCCTAAGAATAATTAACTATTTGGTCCATCTGGGTGTAATACCTTATATCATGAAGTAATGTAACAAAATAAACTTTGGATCTTGGTTATTAGAGTTGATATTTTATAGTTGGTATTAACGTATGTTTATCATAAATCAAGGGAACTAGATTTTAGAAAAACATAAACTAAATAATGTAACACTATGACAACCTAGGGATTAATCTACGCATTATATAAAATAAAAAAGATTTGGTGAGGTAGATAATGTGGGGTTTTGTAAAAAATACATAATATTCTAGATACTGTAATTGTAATGTGGTTGTGTCACAGATTCACCTAAGGTTAACAACTCTTAAAAGGAAAGATTTAGTAGTATATCTATCATTACTACTACATTATGAGTGGGACTATTCCAGCACAACATAATAGACTCTCTCACGGGATATTCATTGGTTGATGTTCTAGCTATTTAAAAAATATTATGAAACATTTTAAAATATTTTTATGTTTTTAATATATTCTCAATGATAATAATTTTTTGATTCAATTATTGTCTATCGTTAAATATAAAACATTTTTCATGTGTTACACTGGATTACGAAATATTATTCAAACTTTTATTAGCTAATTCAATATGTTCCATTGATTATAAATAGAACCTATCGGAATTAATAGTAACTGTAACAATACACATAATATATGAATGCATTTCTCTCATTGGAAATCCAATGAATTTGTATCTAGATATAGAACAAGATTATAAAATATTATAACTATATTAGGTAAGTTGACTCATGTTATGACTAATAACCATTCCCATATGAAGATTCTTAAAAATACCCAATATGGTGAAATAATATTTAACATCTTCATGTGATTTAAATATCCATCATTCAAGGGGACTACTAATCCATTAATAAAGAATAAATGGATCATGTCCCTGGTGAATATATTTATTGCATTGATAATTACTAAAAGATAGATTTTTATCAAGGATGTGTATGATATTAAAGGAGATTTTGATCAATGGTGATCATTGATCCAGATCAATAAGGAGTTGGATGAAATAAATAGTATGGTGTGTAATACATACATATATTATTTGAAAATTAGATTTCTCATCACAAACAATTTGAAATATAGAGGCAATTCCACAATTTAAGTAAGAGAGAAGGGGATAATTTTGTTGAATTAGAATTTTACATCAAATTTCTAGAGAATCATTTTGATGATTATATATATAATCCATGGAGTAATATTGACCATCTCTTTAATGAGCTATATACTATATATAAAATGGAATGAATCTCATAAAAAAATTCTATATATGAGGATATAAAATTATGTTTAATGGAGATAGATAAATAATTCACCTAGTTGAGGGTTTTCGGGTAAAACATGTAGAGAATAAGGTAGTTTAGAACTCTAGAAAAGAGAATATATAAAAAATGAAGAATGGGAGGGTAGAATATCTAAATTTTAATAAATGTGTAATGAAACACAATATAACAAGATTGATTTGAATAGAAGTCTTCTTCATGTATAGTGATAAAGGATAGCATTATTGTGATTACAATGGTAGGAAAGAATCCACTAATATCAAATTATTCAGCCATAAATATATGGGAACTATTCCTATGAATTCCCCAAGAATCATCATAATTTTTATTACAACATTAAAAGGGATATGGGGTATGTTTATGAGACCACTAAATATTGGGTCAAAGTTCATAAAGATGTTGTGGTAGGAAATTTTATCATAGAATCATTTATAGCTAATTATTTATTTTCTTCTAAATCATTTCAGTCTTTTATAACATCCATCTTTTCTAGGAAAATTAGATACTTCCCTAAAACCATAATAATGGATATTTCCATAAACATCCTTAGTGTAAAACATAATATGACAGGGGTACACAAGTCATTCCTCACTATGACACATAGACATTCCCTATTTTGAAAATTAATTATAATACATATGATAGACTTTGGTATAATACACCGTATGGATTTGATTTCAAATTATAATGTGAAAATTTGTTATATAGATAATTATATTGTGATTTTTTTATGGATATATGGAATCCCGTATCATCATAGTGGAGACTACATTTTCTGAATCATCTCTAAATCGTACTTCACAAACTCTACATGATGAAATTATTCAAGAAGAACCGAAGACATATCTAATTAATGGTATAAGAATCCATATAATAGAAGAGGTACATATTATATAGAAATATATTGATGTGTTTGTTAAATAACTAAATAGAAATTACCCCAAGCATGGTATTCAGTTTTATTTTGATCTCATCCATGGTGAAAAATTTATATTTAGGGCTCTCCACATCATAGACACAATGTAATTATTGAATATGCTGAAATAAATTTATAATTCTTTTTATAAGGTATTTATAAGACCTATTTATTCACCATGGGGTGCCCCTATTCATTTGGTTAATAATAAATAATTTTATGTGAGTTTTTTCATTTATTACTTGAAAATCAATGACATTACTATTACAAACATGTATCATATAGCTAGTATTGATGAATTATTTGATCAAAATGAAGGAGCTAAATATTTTACATTGTTTGATATTCTTCTTGGTTATCAAAAACTACAAGTAAGGATGTAAGATATTCTAAAGATGGAATTTCATATGAGGCATGGGAAACACAAATTGAATGTAATTCCCTTTGGATTGACTAACATAACCTTTATTATTTCGTATTCTATGAACATAGTCCAAGAGTAATATATTGAAAATTTCATTATGGAATTTATTTTTGAAGTATTGATATACTCTAAAATATATTCTTATAATAAGATTCATTTGTGAATCATTCTAAATAATAATTGAGAAAATGTGTAATATGGAAATTTATAAAATGTCAATTATAAATACATGACGATTCATTTATTGTCCATATTTTATCTAATGATGGAATATCAATGTATCCTTTAAAGGAAATGGAAATGATGAAATTCCAAAAACTGGTGAATATATCTAGGGTATGTACTTACCTTATATTAGCATGTTACTAAAATTGATTGTTCCTAGTTTTTTTATATTATCTACCTTGTTAAACAAGTTCTCACATCAATTGGATTTTTTTATATGATAAATGTAATGTAAATAACGTTTTTAATTGTTAAAAATGATATTATTTAATGCACTGATAATGAATTTTCCATCATGAAGTGATATATTTTGGATATATAGTCTTTTATAAAATAAAGAACATGGATGTGTCATTTTTTAGAATGGTAGAGTTATTTCATAATAATCAAGGTAAAAAATGATTCATGAATAAAATTATCATACCTATTATATTGAGTTGGCAGTCGTAATAATTTTATTTATACTATAGAGATATTACCGTTATAGTGAAAAATGTGAAATATTTATAGATTATTAATGATTGAAATATATCTTCACAAAAAAATATATCAAAATTAGGTAAATTATATGTTTATAACTACTCAATGATTTATATATCTCAATAAATACAACCCTTGGAAATTAACATAGGTGTACAATGCATGGAATTGGAAATACAATAGAATTTTTGAAAAAAATCCGAATTTAAATAATCATATTTTCATAGATTCATTGAAGTTGTATATGGGAAGAATTAATAAAGGGGGAACATTGAATCTATTATATGTTATTTCCAAATCATCTTTATTGGATGAAATAAAATATTTTATCATGATGATAGGAATATTAAAAATAATATTGAATCCTTGAATAAAGGGAATTTGGTAGACATCATACATAAATATCGTATATTGATATATAGATATTGGTTACATGTTAATTAAATTATTTAAACAGAAAATGAATTATTAGATTAATCTCATGAATTAAATTTTTCAATACACTCATAATAGTAGAAGAATATATTGGGATCTAAAGGATCATTTTTTGTATTATAATATGAAACATGAAATTGTAGACTACATATCAAGATTCATGGTTTTTAAATATAATATTCTTGAAATATAACATCTAAATGGATTCAAGTAATCTATATCCATTCCTATGTGTATATGGGATGATATTGTTTTGGAATTTTTCAATATATTACCAAGGACTCTGAAAAATAATGATTCCATATGAATTTTTTTATCATCTTAAAAGTTCTAAAAATTATGTTGACATAAGGTATGGTCATCCTATTAAGAACCTCATGTGACTACGTATTAATGAAGTCCTGAGAATTCAGATTCCACTTATTCTTATTGTATATGGTTTTCATCTATGGTTTACATGGAATTTTGGAGTAGACATCAGAGGATCTAGACGGTAAGCTAAATTTGAGAACTGCCTATCGTTGTAAATATGATGGGTGGTCTAAAAATACTATGAAGATATTATAATATGTGTTATATCTATTCTTGATTTTATTTTCACAATTTCTGGGTTCATTATTTCACTTTGGCATAATTCACAAATAATAATAGCTTCCATTGAAGCATTAAAGTTGAACCATATAAAAAATTATATGGAAATAAGTTCCTTAATCCATATTTTTTGGGCAAAATTACTAAAAGGATTATTATTGGTCCAAATCATATTGAGGAGAGAATGGTAAAAATTAAGGTTATTCGGAATCATATTAAGGAATCTAAAATTAGATAAAAGTGTTAAGATAATAACCAAAGTAATAATTTAGATAGACAACTATGAGATCATTTTTCATGAATTTATCTTCATGTAAAGGTGAAAAATGTTTTGGAAACAAATGGAAACTATGAACTAAGTAAATCAGAACTTTTAAAATTTAGGAATGAATTGGAGTAATGGATTCTTGCTCGAAAAGTACGTGTTGCCTCTATAAATTTCATGATGTGTTCCATATCACTGTATTAAGTTAGTGAATTATAATCCCAATTTTTTTCTTAATTATGATGAAATATAATAAGAACTTTATTTATCATACTATGAAGATACTATCAAGATTCATCTCACTAGATAAAATGTTTTGCGGAATTGGATGACTCATCTCATAAAGGTGCATTGTAGAAATAATAATATAGAACAAGTGATTTAGGATCACAAATGATTTATTATTAATAACTACCCACATATTATTATGAATTGAAATTATATAAATTTCAAGGATTCTACATTTAAAGAAGGTAATAATGTAAGACATGATCTTCAATTATAGTAAGGCTCTATTTCTAGTAAAACAATAGAACAATGATCATATATTTATTCAATAATGATATATAATTATAAATTACAAAATTTTATAATTTTAATTTGGATAAATTAAAATCATTATTTATTTCAGAATGTCAAATTTATCTTACATTGAATTTTTGAGACTTTTCTTATATATTTGATTTTTAGGTGATTATTGAAAATAATATTTTTTCAAAACACTTCAAATTTTAAGACATTGTTATGATGTATGCATTATTTAATAAATGTTAGTACAGTTTTCAAGAAAAAAATTATTTCTATAATAATTTAAATAATTTTTTTAAAGTTAATATTTTGAATTTGGGAACCCAAGTATGACTTTTTTTTAATAGAATATATATTTTCTTCAAATTAAAAACGTTTTTTGGGTCTTTGAATTTAATCACTTAGTTGGAAGGTTCCGTACAGTTTTTTTCGATATTCAACCGATAAAATTACATTAATATCATATTAGAAATCCAATTTATTTAAATAAATTTTTTACTTTATTTCAATATAAAATAATATATACTCTAAAATCGATTTTGTTTCTAAAAAAAAATTAATTTCATGTGTTTTGTGATCATAAATAAAAATAAATTTTTGATACCTATAGAATCATAATTGGATAATATTTATTCAATAGTTGGATTCATCATTTTCTTATTTTTTTATAATTATTCTTATATTTTTGGTAACATTAATATGATATCATGGTAAAAAAGTTATGTTGTCACACTAATGGTAAAATTTGGTTGAAAGGGATTCAACTAGAAGATAAGGCTTAAAAAGTATCCAAAAATTATTTAAATGTGATTGGTTTTATGTTTTTAGGTCCTATAACATATTATACTCTAATTTTGGGTTACTTTGTATCATTTTACCCTGAATAATACCTTTTACAATTTTAAAACACTGAATAATTACAAGAGTGAAACTCATCTCACTTATAAAAGGGAACTCGTCTTCTATACTATTCACACATATTGAGACAAATATATCAAAACTATAAATAACTAAATCCATTACCAATATTAAAATCCATTACATAGAATACCTTTTATCATTTATGAACTATCTTAGAAGAAACAAGGTGTATTCCAAGGGAGTTCTCTCAAAGTTGATGAAATTAACTTCACCAACTCTTCAAAATATTATTTCTTCTTCTTCATCCAATAAATAATTTTTTAAAATAATTTCATAATAAATATAGTATAAAAAATATACTTATATTTTATTATGAATATGGGAAAACCATATTCAACCTCCTTACCATCATATGGAAACTGAAATCATTTATCACGAGTATGTGCGACCTACTGTGTCCACGCAATGGTGTAATTCGTTTCTCATAAACAATTAGTATGGATGGTTATAGTGATTGAACTAATGAATATATAATATATTAATTAAATAATTTTTAGTATATAAATATAATATATCATTTATCTTGTCACCCTTATTCCCATTTAAAATCTAAGAACGCTTCTCGTGCGCATGTGTTGACCACCACCTACATGAAGTGATGTGATTCATTCATCATGCACTCCATTCATGAATTATTATAAATATCTATATACTGTTTATATATGATATTTATATCAATTTTAAAAACCTATAGATTATGGAATCATGGTCATGATGTAAGGACCATTACTACAAACTCAAATTATATATCCGAATCAAAGTAGTTAACAAACAAAATGATGATGATAATGGTATATTTCTAATGAATGGGTGAAAGGATGGTATAATAGAACCATTTATGTAATTATAGGTATTAATATTATTCTTCTATAAAAATATTTTAAATTTATATTTGCTATGTAGTAGTTTAATATAACATACAAACCAATTTCGAACTAAAGTATGAGTTTATTTCAAAATCTCTTCCTTTTTAGTGATTAATTAGGTTTATGCTTATATAAGTAGATTGAAATTATATTTATATCATAAAACCCATATATTTTTTATCCTATGGTTAATTCTTCAAATTAATTTTTTTTATTTCTTTTAGCTCTCTCTATATACTCAAAAGTAAAAAAAAGATTTTTTTATTAAATCTTATTTTATTTTCTATTCGTTCTGGAATATGTTTATTCCATGTAATATTTTCTCAAAAATGATATCACGAATGTTTTTATTATTATAAAATAATTTAATAAGGTCATGTTTATCCATGATTATATTTCTATAAAATAGTTCAATAGGAATCATTAATTCATTTTGCTGAGTGAGGTAATTTATACCAAAGGTGTGAGCGAAATATGTGACTTAACATTTACCGTAGAATTTTTTTACAATAATCATGACTATTGTTTTTATTCAATATTAGATTAATAAATACAATAGTTATTTTTCAGGAATTTTTTCAATTATTCAGTAATTTTTTATATTTTAAATATATTATTTCAAAATTAAAATTTCTTTTTCCTTAAAAAATGTTCTAGTGATATTTACAAGGTTTTTTCACCTATGTTAATAAAAATTGAATGGAATTTCTATGAATTTGAGTTGTGAGTAGTAACTACAGGTTAATTTTTTATTAATGGAATATTATAATTATATATATATTATACTGAGTTGAAGGAGGTATATTTCGTTAGTGTAGAAGCATCTTTTACAGAACAAGATATGTACATCCAAGAAAGACTTTAATGAAATAGTAGAATATATATGTTGGGAAAATATAAAACATCTGAAACTTAGGGTATATAGATAGATCGTGGTGAAATGACATAATAATAATTTAAGGCTTCTATGATAAGGCCAATGTGATTATGGAAGGAAAATTCTGAAAGTAACCTATCATTATATATACTATAAAATTTAGTATAAGTTTGAGAAGCATAAGAAATTTTGTTCACATTTTTTATAGTGGAAAATCATTGATTGTATTAAAAACCAAATAAAATAAAGGGGTTGGTATTTATACATAAACTTTTCAATATCATGTGTATATTTTTGTTTTTAACAACATTACATATATAAATTACTTTCCTAATTAAAATAAACAATTGATTTAATTTCTCAAATCAAAAATAAATGATATATTAAAAATGTTGTACAAACATTTCAAGAGAAGTTTGAAAATAGAAAACAATTTTAAATAAATTATTCACCATACTATTAGTTTTATATATTAATCCTGTTATATATTTAATGAACATTATGATAATGAGTCTCATTGTATTATAATCCCACTACTCCTGATAGCTTATATCATTTGTGTCATATAAGATGATGTCATATGACCATCGAACATATATTCCAAAATAATATCATAGCCATCATGCCTAAAATAATTGTGTGGAACTACAATGATATTTTAGTGTGAAAAAAACAGTATGTACATTACCATATTAATTTCATGTAGAATGTTAATTATCATGTGATTAGATATTAATTAATGTTCCTTTATTCGAATATATCAGTAACAGAAAGTAGTTAGTTCTATGTAACCAACACTAATAGACTCACACATAATGTATACCCAACTATTAACTATACAAAAATCATTATATGAAAAAAAAATATTATATAGAAAAATAAAAATAGCTACTCATCCCTTTGTAATACCAATGGTCATTCTGCTTACCGTGACCTTATATCTCATAGAAAATCCATTAATAGATGATAATACTATACATATTTCTTTCATTCTATTTCAAATATAATGTGATATATTATACCATATAATAAATACAATCATAATATTATTATACACTATTATCATGTCATGACTCCAAAATATAAAACACATTTTTTCTAAAATCTCTTATTTATCTACGTCAGAATTCGCAATGTACTCAATCTTATGTATATATAGAAGACAAATGTTGTTATAGTATTTTATCATATATATTACCTCATCATTATTATAATTATCAATTAAAATTATCTTAAAATAACAGTTCAGTATTCCCAAAAAACTAGTTTTCTCATTTTTCTACATACCAGTAACTCATTGAATTTTACTTTCTCAATCAATATCAAATTTGTTTTAATACCATTCATTAAATTATCTTGGTTGTTCATGATATTTTTTTCTATAACATACACATAATAAATACCAAAGATAAATTCAAATCATAAAATATGAAACATATTTCCAACATATTCATAGGAATATTTAATCCATACATATCAAGAATTACTTTTGACACTAGAATCAATTTGGGTTTCTTGTTACATATGGAATTTCTCAATACCATGTCAAAATTTTCCTAAGACATAGATTAATAAACCACATATATTTATATTGGTATACTATGTACCTAATAAATATATTTCTAATTTAATTTATCCTTGGAGAAACTATCCTTAGACATTACTAAAAGTCTAATCAATTAATTTCATATATCATCACACATATTTTTATGAGAATATAATATCCCTTTTATGTATATCCAAAAGAAACATGTGAAAAATTCATTTCAAATGAATATTTTATGATAATTTCCCTTCTTTCTACTCATGAATGTGTTGTTGAAACTTTTATTTCAATCTGGAATTCATTGATGCCACCAACACTTTTTAATTGAATCATATAAAAATCTACCATAAGTTTCAATCCCAGAGGGGTGGAATTGAAATACAATACCAAATATAAGGATCATAGAATGTGTATATGACAAGAATAATTCATATTAAGTTAGGTCTAATGACATTGTGTAACTAATAAATCCTTATTGGTACCATGCTTGTTCAACCCATGTTCAGTCTCTTGAACACCCACCATCTTCATTACATCAATCAGATAAGATTTCAATATAAGGAAATGTATTTTGGTAAATAAAATCCATCCTTTTAAATTAATATTCTTGTGAAAATCATATTATTTTTTCACATACTATAACATATAGGATTTATGATTCATTAGAATAATATATATCACCAGACAGGGTAAATACAAAGCTACCGATTTTATTTTAACTTCCTAAAAGAACGTGTATAAGGAAAAATTTATCCTGATAAAATTTGTGAAGATTACATTTACCATGTGATATAATATGAATTTAAATCCTAGTCTTCACATAATACTATCATTCTCCCACTATCTCAAAATATATGTGATTCCACCATATAAATATTTTGTGTATGATAAAAAATGTTTTATGAAAAGAATATTTATGTCCTCAATAGCTAGAGGATTATTAACTAAGATGAATATTTTATTTCCTTATATGTAAATATATGTTTAGAATAATATTTAAATGATTCCAATCAAACACCTAAGTCTATGACATAATTTAATCTTATCATATCATAACTTATAGGATCTCTATTGGTTAATTTAGTTTATATATGGTTAGTTCATACATTTTTGTTTTGTGAATCATGTCTATAATGGTATAGTGGGAGGCATAAAATATACATAATACTCTACATATATCAATTTTGTTCTATCATCATATCTATAATTTGAGAATGTTCATTTGAGTATAGGAAATAATTTTCTCTATACTTAAATGATCAACAAATTATTTGTTAAGTTATACTTCAAAACCCCTACTCGTAGGATCCTGTATCATTAATCATGATCAATAATTTATTCTATTAATCACTAAAAAAATATCATAAAGGAACAAAATGAATTATATGAATACACCCCTATATTCACATTAAATTAATTCATGTTGTTTAGAAGAAGTAATACTAGTAGAATTTTGGTTTGTCTTATTCTATAAAGGATTAATTCACTAAATAATAACAAGTGAGTATGTTGATAATATATAAAAACATTATCTCAAAAGAGTATAGAAACCATTTAAGATATATCCATGATAACAACTTGATATTACAATAGGGTATAATCCTTATATAATATATTCATAATTTATTTTGTATATTGGATATTTATTATTCAAGTATTACAAAACTGTTAATTAATTGTGGAATATGATAAAAAAATAAATTTTATGGAAATAATGTCTTGTTGTGTCCAAAATAACTCTGAGATAAATGGATTTGTAATTGTAACATCATGTCCCCGGATGCCACATAACAGTGCTATGATCCCAGTTCACCACATGGCCTCAATCACATCTCCCCAAATACTAGAGGCTGACGAATAGTAGCGATAGCCTTAGTGTGATAGTGGGAAGACTATACCCTCATTATAAGATTTTACCACAGTAGAATACAATAAAAATTCAATAGAGGAATTAGTAATACCAAATAACATATGTAAATACTCAAATACTGATAGCATAAATAACCATAAGTCATATCATATAGAAGATGATGCTAACAATTACATATTCTAAAAAATATCTTCAATAGGTTACACTGCATTTATATATTATAAAAGTTGCAAAATTTCATAAAGTAGAAAACAAATCATAGATGCATCTCAATCCTCTACTTGGTCACATGTTGTCCTACTCATAAGAAGCATAACAAGAACCTGTAGGAGGGTTCATTCCCTTATCGACACCTAAAATCATAAAATCCCTTTGGGTCCAAAACAAGACCCAAACATAGTGTGAGACTAAATCCCAGTAGGAAACCGCCTGTGGTCTATGCCTATCTGTCTGTAAATATGTATAAAATCCAGTGTGAAATAATGGAATATGTAATCTAAGTAGTAGTAAAAAGTAAACAACTTACCAACACTGGGATTCATTTTCATTTCATGTAATTATTCATTTAAAAGTTCAATTACATGAAATTCCTAAGACTCGTGATCCATCTCAACCTGACATCCCCTGGGAAATTGGTAGCACAACTGATACCTCATAAGGCCATCTAAATAAGAACAAGTAATGACGGATTCCATGATTATGATTTTTCTTGGAAGACGTGTCATAAACCATTCCATTTCAACATTCAATTATAACCTATTACCATCAATTAAATTACTAATATGGAATTAAATTATCACTCAAGGTGAAATTTCCACCAACACCCTACAATCCAATCCTAGAGAGTCTCTCAGGAACACAATATCACTCTAGGTGTGGTAAAATTTCACATCGCTGAGCCCATCCTTGGAAGTCTTATAATGAAACCCCATGCATCACTCATGAAATATAGTGAAATTCCTCTTGATCCAATCCATGTAATCCCTCAATGCATCCATGGTTCACTTGGAATAGAAGTATAACCTCTATGAGCCCATCCGAGTAACCCATGGTTCACTCACGACTTAAACATAATTAACCCTTTGAACCTGTCCAAGGCATTCCAACAAAATACAAGGTACAATCATCATAGAAGATACAATAGTAATATGATCCCATATATGGAATTGTAATATGATTTTAAGAATAACCTAACGCTATTTACCATTTCATCACAACAATTTTATTTAGACATTTCATTAACCATGCTAAGGTCAAAACCAAAAACATCTAATATAACTCACCCCTAAAGGGTGTACCAAGAATTGTCCACCATCAAAGGGATGTCCATCCATTTAAAAACTTTTCCACATTTCACATTACAATAAACACATGTATATTAAACTATTACTGGGATTTAACATTAATTAACTCACATGGGTACATAAATAAAAGGTGTGATTCATTCCTATTAAGGAAATTGAAAAACAAGTCCAAGTTCTATGAAATTCCTTGAAATACACAAATGGAAAATTTTAGTGTAGATATCCTAGAAATACTAACAATATTTCAAAGGGCTTAGTCATATAATATCTCATTTGAGAGAAACCATAAATAGAGTATCTCAATCCATAAATGCTTAAACAAGTATATGCATACATGGTTCAATGGTCTAGTCAACCATCACATAACCTTAACCAATTAAATTACAATTTAAAACTATTTTAATTACATTATAAACCAATTCCTTTTTTAAAAAACCCATAAAATTGAATCGAAGGAATGCCTTATAGGCATCCTAGACCAAAACGGCCATAAACAATCATCCATGGGAACTCACCCAAATGGTGGCCCTTAATCAAGGAATAAAACATATGTCATGATTTAAAACACCTTTTAAATTACCTAAAAAATAATGGGCCCAACATGGTTTAATTATAAGTCAGGGAGGCACCCAAAAAAATTTCATGTGGTACTCCAACATATATAAACATCTAAAAAATTAATGGAAGGCATGAGACTACCTACCATAGGATTATTCTGGATAGATCATCCAATAACATGCTCTGATTGGAAATGGTTTGGGAGAAATATGAAGAATAGTTTAAGAAAGGAATATTTTAGACTATGAACCTAAAATCAAATAGAGAAATTGATTTCTAGTAGAATCAAGAAAGGATAAAATGGAATCATAGAACTACAGATACAGATCCATGGAGAAGAGCGTTGGTCGAATCATAGATCACATAGAGTGGGGATCTAAAATCCTAGCTTAGTCTTACAATTAAGGCTCCCAAGAATGTGTGAGGGCTATTGTGAAATGGGGAGAAGTAAATTTTAGGTTATAAAATTCTATGGGAAAAATCATCATTTTACCCAAAAAAATTGGGTTTCATGGTTTAGATGCACGATTTTTCTAACTATGCTCTATTTTGCAGAGTTGTTGGAAGTACAATGAGGAACACACAAGGTTTCCCATCAATGTCTATATAACCATGTGGTAATCATGCAGTATGACTTTGTCAATGGTATTCTAAAATTAAAGACCTACTGCATGGTTACGTGACTAATACCAGATGATATACCCTACATGTGTGGCTAGTTGGACCCCACTGCCTCAAATCGTATGGTTTCACAAAACGTACATCCTACCCCTCATGGTTTCTACTAACCATTTGCCTGGATGAAAACACCACAAACCTTTGGTTCCGATCATCCAATGTGCCTTGGAAACCCTTTATCCTCCCATTACCTCAACAAGAATCCCCATTAGGGCATATTAAATCAATTAAATACAGAAAAGATGAAAAAATCATGATTCGTAACTCAAAGAAGAACCGGGATCATACAAACATCCCCTCATAAAGAAGTTCGTCACTAAATTTCCCTTCCAAAGGATGTGAATAAATATCTAAGAACAACTCCAGCCACTACAATCAAACATCATCCTCCCTCTCCCAGGTCACATCCCCCACTTGACCGTTCTACCATAGCAGCTGTACTAAATGAACAGACTACCAGTGAATAACCTTCATGCTACGATCTATAATTTGAATGGGATGCTCCTAAAAGGATACATTTTCTTGAAACTCAACCTCATTGGGCTGAAAAGTGTGAGATGGGTTTTAATGGTAATATTACAACTAAGAAACATGGAAGACATCATGTCTGTCCCGATACCTATGAGGTGACTACAACTGATAGGCAACCGACCTGACTCTCTTTATAATTTTTAATGGACCAACATATCTAGCTGAAAGTTTACCATTTCTCCAGATCCTATTGTGTCTCTAACTCATTTAAAAACTTAGGAAAACCCAATATCTATCTTTGAACTCCATCAATTGTCTGCGGAAATCGGAGTAAGATTTCAGGTGAGACTGTACTTTAGCCATCCGCTTCTGAATCAACTACACATGCTTAGTGTTCTTCTAAAACAGATGGGGTCCCATCATAACTGCCTCTCCTTCCGCTATCCAACATAGGGGAAATCATCATGGCCTATTATACAAACCATCATATGGATCCATATGACTAGTATACTAAAGGATATTATTATAGGAGAACTCAACCACAGCTATATGCTTCACCCATGAGCCCCTAAAATCTAAAATCCATGACCTCAACATGTCCTCAAGAACCTGAATTGTGCACTCTGATTGGCCATCTGTTTGGGGGTGGTACGATGTGCTTAGATGCACCTGTATACCTAGTGACTTTTGTAGACCTTTCCAAAATCAAGAAGTAAATTGGGCACCCCTATATGAAATGATATAATTTGGGACCCCATTTAGTCGTACAATCTCACAAATGTACAACCTCCCATGATAATTAACACTAAAGGGTTCCTTTATCTGCAAGAAATATTCAACGTTCATGAATCTATCCACAAAAACCCAAACAACATTTTTACCTTGGGTAATCCTCGGTAAACCAGTCACAAAATCCTTCACGACATCATTCTATTTAATCTCAGGAATTGGTAGATATTGAAAAGTATGAATGGTCACTGGTGTTCAGCCTCCACTTGCTAGCAGGCGGAGCACCTCATCAAAAAAACAACTACATCAATTTTCATACTAAGGCACCCATACTTACAATGTAAATCACCATACATCCTGGTGACACCATGACACCCTACCCATTAATAAGCATGAAAATACTGCATCAGATCCTCACACATGTCCTCTGAAACCCATACACGACCACGTAAATATAGAATCTCATCCTCACATATGGTCCAACTTGGAGGAGGGTCCTCACCTTCCACACAATCCCATAGAACTATGAATTCAAAATCCAATAGTTTCAATATCCTCACTCTATCCAGTATGGTATAGGTAACAACTAAAGATGAAAGAAATGTCATAATCTGACTGTTGTGAACCTCCAAGTGTATATTAGATAACAACACCACAAGCATCAACTCACTACGATCATTCCATACAGCCTTTATCTGAGTCATCATGCTGAGTGCATTGGACACTGCATTTCCTTTACCTGGGATGTAGGCTAGCTTGATGTCAAAGGAGTAAAGGTATTTCACCCACCTTCTGTGCCTCAGATTAAAATCACAATGGATAAATTTGTACTTGATGCTTTTTCGGTCTATGTAAAACATATAATGACCTCCCAGTAATTAATTCCTCCTATAGTGTAATGTATGAAAAATCATAGCCAAATAAAGATCATTCATTTGGGTATTCCTATCATGTTGCCTCAACTACTTAGGATCATTCGCAATAACTCGATCCCACGACATAAAAACTACTCCTAGGACGATACCTGATGAATCGTAGTACAAAGTGTAACTCTTTCTTGGATCTAAAAAAATCAGTATCGAAGATGAAGTCAATCTACTTTTCAGCTTTTGAAAGTCCATATAAAAGGAATATATCCATACATTATTCACACCCTTTTTCATCAAGACCATTAAAAACGCATCTAAACATGATATTTATTGTATGAAATTCATGCTAGAACCATCTAGCCCCATGAAACTCCAAAACTCAATGAAATTATTGTTATGATCTTATAAAAATACTGCTCTCACCTTCTCTAGGTCCACTGATACTCCTGTTTCTGAGATGATGAGACTTAGGATGTAAATCTGATCCATCTAGAAGGGGCGCATTGTAAGATTTTCATATAGCTGATTTTCTATTGGTGTACTCAATATGATCTCAATATGTTTGGCATGGATGTGTTAGTTTTGAGAAGACACCACAATAGAATCCACAAAAATCACAACAAATGATTCAATATAAGGATTGAACACTCGGTTCATCAGTGCCATCAAGACTATCGACACATAAGTGAGACCAAACAGAATTACCAACTAATCATAAAGAACATGCCTTATCTAAAAAGTTGTGCAAGGTATGTCTGATTATCTATCATGAACCAAATGATAATCATATCTCAATCCAATCATTGAGAAAACCCGAGACCCTTAGAGGAAGTAAAAGATATAATCTATCCATGGTAGAGGATACCAGTTCTTAACCATCACCTAGTTCAATTTTTTATAATCCACACATATCTAGAGGGTACCATCATACTGTTTCAAAAAAATGATCGGTGAACCCCATATATTAGTACTAGGTCTGATGAAACACTTTTCCTCAAAATTCCATAACTTCCCCTTGATCCCTTTCGATGTTTTCATAGCTATAATATAAGGAAGAACAGATACAGGTGTTGCTCCCGGAACTATCTCGATAATGAACTCTACCTCCATCACCGAAGGTAATCCTAAAATTTCATCTAGGAAGACATCCTTAAAATGATCAAATACTAGACGAAAATCCATTTTATGTGTTCCTTATTCACCCCAATACAAAATCACAATCTGTCTTATCATTCATCCCAACCCATTATGCGCAGGTCTAGCTCGACTTTCCTAGACATCCCATTCACTATTGTGTAGAAACTATCCACCCTATGGTGATATAAAATCACCCTACAGTAATAGAAATCAATAAATTGTTTAATGAAGACCAACTATTCTATATCTAGAATGATATCGAAACGTATCATCTAGAGGACATAGAGGTCCCATATGAAGTTACACCAACACCCCTCGAGAGGCCACTCCCCGCACCAATGCACACATTATGTTATCATAATTAACACAGTGTCTAGCATCATAATATTATTATAAGTAAAAACAAAGAGCTAAATGATCTCCATAACATGAACATATATGAAACTATGTCAATCCTCTATATCCAAAAGTGAAGAAGCTAAAACGGAGGCTACTTGAATAGTACCTCTGATAGTAGAATATCAGGGATCCTACTCTTACTGGGTCTATTACACTACATATTCCTCACCTATACCACTACTATGTGACACTACCTAGATACCCTGAGCTGATCCACATTGTTGTCTATATAAACATGGGTTCAAGGTACCATGGCCATGACCACAACCTCAGCATGAACAACCTAATGCACTCCATCTCTGTGTCTGGTGGGAAGATGTTGACCCTATTACTAAACATGGAGTCGTTGCAGACCCTATCTCACTAGTTTCTATTATAAATGTCTAGAATAATATCAGTAGATGTCCCATCATACCATGAAATTGGCACTCGATTGGTTCCAGTAGAAAATGTGGCCTCATATTCCACAACCAACCACATCGGAAGCACCTCACATGGCTACATGAAGATACGTTCAGACTTCTAGTGTTATAGTGAGGAATCTCTAAATGACAATTCCTACTTCTGGTTGACATTGTACCAGTTCTAGGTGTCGATCATCCCTAGATCGCTCTTCCAGATTCCCTCATGTTACACTCGATAATCAAAACATAATTCACTATAGCTGAAATAGATTTCCACCTGAATACATATACCCATGATTAGATATCATATTTGAAACAATCCTAAAATTTTCTAGCCTTCAATACATCGTCACCCATCAGAATAGGTGCATAGAACTGGATCTCAGTATGATGGGCCGATAATTCCATAACCAGCAAAGTGCCCTACTCCTGATGCATTAAATCCTAGGCTCTATCGGCCTATAACAGCTCATGATAGTAGTAATCATAGAATACTATACGGAAATCTTCATATATTGTATACTGATGATGATATTCTTGAGTGATAACATCCCACCATCTCTTGGCAGAATCACACAGTATATAAGCCCCAAATATTACCCTCCCCTCCAAAGGAATCTCTAAATGCTCCATGATCAAAATCATGGACTCTATACATGACCCTACAGCGTATGGTCCCCCATCCCTTGAAAACATGGGAAAATGCTACTGCAAGAACACTAAAATCCTTTATTCCATAGATTTGGTAGGATTGGTGCTCCCGAAATGGTTTGCATGAACCTCATTAAGGCTTCACATAATTGTCCATCAAAAACTACATCCGTATAATAGTTGGTTTTGAAACATCCATGACTAGAGGATCCACTTTTATCCTATCACCTAACAACTCTTGGGTATGATCATCACTACCATCCTCGCATACATCTTGAGGTCATCCTGCTTCGATGACTCTAGAATGAAAAACACATGACTTAGTTCATGGATCGTCATCATGGTTCACAACTCAAAAGTATAGATACCAAAACAGAATAGGTCAAAACCATTCTCTAAGATCCCGTCTCACTTTCTACCCCATGGGTCATGTCTGGGTGTCTAAATAATGAGAGATAGTATGAAAATCAAACTACTAAGGTCAAGTATGGTTTAGTTCTCTCCCAAATCCATATTAGTTTCACGTGATTTCCAATTTCATTTCATTTTAAAATGAGCTTGCATTCATATCCAGAATAGACATTCATTTCAAATTCAACACCATCTCTTCTCTATGGGAATCCCAATTTCATGACGAA
Organism: Viscum album; assembly: GCA_963277665.1. Taxonomy (NCBI): domain Eukaryota; kingdom Viridiplantae; phylum Streptophyta; class Magnoliopsida; order Santalales; family Viscaceae; genus Viscum; species Viscum album. The sequence continues at coordinate 353,908,926 of OY728140.1, forward strand.
TTCTGATCTTTGGGGGAACATACCCCCCCCCCCACAAAACAAATCTTGGAATCCACATATTTCAAATTATAATACAATCTTATTTAAGGCCGAAACGTGATTCACCAAATTATGATCCAAGATTTCCCATACACCTCAGATACCAATGATTGGAATCTATCCAATCCTTTCCATAAAATATACCAAGAACCTATCACAATTGTAGGTATATCTATCACGGAATCAATCACAATAGCATGAAATCAGTAATACTATCTAAATAAAATGGCTTAATTCATGACATATGATTTCTAAGAGTATCCTATATGAATTCTTGATATGGAATACCATCATCTCATCAAATCGAAATACAATAGAACCCACAATAATATAAATTATAACAACACAACATAAGTGTTTCACCGAATGGTGAAATATAATCCACTATAATAGCTCAAAATCCAAAAATCGTAATTCATTTTGAGGCAATTTGGCATTTCATTGTACATTAATTAGTAAATCCTAGGAAAATTGTGATATCAATTTCAATTTCCTCCCTGTCCCATTATATTTGTCATTAAATAATAATGAAAACCATTAAATGGAAACCCTCTAATACCAATTTGTAACATCCTATATTCAGATGCCATGTAATAGTGTTCTAAGGATGGTTGGCCACCCAAACTAAAGAACATCTTCCCAAACACTCGAGGCTACCAACTAGGAGTGAGGAAATATGTGTGATATTGGGGAGACTATTACATAATTAGTAGATTTTATCATAGTAGAATACAATAACAATTCATTAGGATAAGAAGTAATACCATATAATAGAAGTAAATTGGGAAAGACTAATATCATAAATAACCAGAAGTCATATCTTACAATAGTTGATGCAACATGATATGTGTTCTAGAAAATAGATAAAATATGTTACACTATAGTCATAATAAATAAAAGTGGAGAAAGTAAAAAAAAATACCAAAATGAATCTCATAAGAATTACGAGCCTCAACTCAGTGTCATGATATCTTACTCCTAAGTAGCATATCAACTACCTATAGTAGGGATCTTTCCCTTGTTGACAATTTCAATCATATAATATTTTTGGGTTTAAACATAACCCAAACATGGTTTGATATTAAATCCCAGTAGTAAACCACCTATGGTCTGTGCTAATCTGTCAATGAATATATATAATAGTAAGTGGGGAATAATAAAAGTAGTAATCTATGAAGAACTCACAAGTAAAAAACCTACAATAAAATTTCATTTATAGTTCATTTCATTATTCATTTAACAGTTAAATTAAATTTAATTCATAAGTCTTGGGATCCAGATAAAGCCATTCCCCCTAGTGTAACTGGTAGCACAACATAAGTCTCAGAATTCCATCTAAACAAGTACATGTGAAGACCAAATCCAATTTTGATCATTGGCTTGGAATCCGTATCATAAACCATTCAATTTCAACATTCAATTATAACCTAAGCCCATCCTTTAAATTCCTAAGTTATAATTCAAGTATCACATGAGGTAAAATTTCCAGTAACACCCTACAAGCTCATCCCAAAAAAACACTCAGGAACCTGATATCATACTATTTATAAGTTAATGTCATTGAGCCCATCCTTGGTGATCCTATAAATAATCCCCAATTATCCGTCACGAAATTTAGTCAAACTCTTGTTGGTCCCATCCCTGGAATTCAACAATGGATCTATAACTCACTCAACATATCAACACAACCTTTATAATCCCATCCAAGGGATACATGGTTCACTCATAGCTTAAACATAATTGACACATTGAGCCTTCCATGGAATTCCAACAGAATCCAAGGTTCACTCAAGGTACATGTTATAATAGTCATATGTATCCATCCAAGTAATTCTATTCTTAATCCAATATTTACACAATGTTATTTACCATTTCATCATAAAACTTGTTTTCTAATAATTTCATTAGCCATGATAAGGTCAAAACCAAAATCATATAATATAACTCACACCAAAGGGTGTCTTAAGGAAGAACCAAGATCAAATGGAATGGACATTCATTTAATATCATGTGAATATTTCTCTTAATAATAAACACATGAAAATTTAGATAATGCATGGATTAAGCCTTAATAAACTCACGTGGGTATATAAATAAACCATGAAATTCAATCCTACTAATAAAATTTAAAAATAAAGTCATTATCAAGGGATTCACTTCAAATAATCTCATGGATTTTTTAGCATAAAAAGACTAATGAGCCTAACAAGATTCCAAAGGGCTTAGTCATAAAATATCTTATGTTGGAAAACCCATAAATAGTGTAATTAAATCCCTAAAAGCTTAAAAAAGAAAAGGCATACATGGTTCAATGGGAAAATAATCCTTCTCATACACTTGACCAATTCAATTACAATTTAACACTATTTTAATTCCATTAACGACAAATTTAATTTTTAGCAACCCATTAACGGTAATCAAAGGCCTGCCTCATATGCATCCTACGCCAAACGACCGTAAATAGTTATACAATGGAACATGCCCATGGGGTGGCCCATAATCAATGTATACTACCTATTTCATTATATAAAACACCTATTCAATTACCTAACATACAATAGGTAACATTAGAATTCAATTATAAATCATGGAGACACCCCAAAAATGGGTGGGCTGCACTCTGACATATAAAAATAGCTCAAAATTAGTGAAGGGAATTAGAGCACCTATCTTAGGCTTGTTCTAGATATCTTATCCTATATCAAGCTCATATTCACCTTTATCTAGGAAAAATATGAAGAAAAAATGAAGAACATCATATTCGGGAATATGAGCCTAAAATAAAATAGTGTAATCAATTACTATAGGAATCAAGAAAGGATACAAAGGAATCAAGGTCTTAACGAATACAGATCCATAGAGATGATCCACGTTTGAATCAGAGATCAGATGGAGCAGGGAACTGAAATCCTAGCTTATACTTCCAAAGGAGGCTCCATACATGAGTGAGGGATGTTTTTAAAATAGGATAATGAAATTTTATGTTATTAAATTACAAGGGAAATATTAATTTTACCCAAAAAAATGGGCCACACGTTTTAGGCCAACAGTTTGTCTTACCATGTGCTATTTCACACCATTGATGGATGTATATACGACAACATGCAAGGTTACCCCGCATGGTCAGTCTAATTGTGTGGAAACCATGAGGTATGTCTCTATAAATGGTATTCTAAAATTGGAAACCTAACACACAATCGTGAGGCTACTACAACATAGTTGTACAGATTCTAACACATGTTATACCCTAACTGTGTGTCTTGTTAGAACCCAATTCCTCACAACGCACGATTTCATAAACTTTGAATCCAAAACCCACATGGTTTCTACTAACCATGTGGAAGGAAAAAAACCCCAATCCTTGTGTTCTAGGCTCTCCATACACCCCCAAGCCTCCAATTACCTCAACAGGCATCCTCATTAGGACATATTAATGAAATAAAACAGACAAAATATGGAAAACAGATGATCTATACCTAAAATAAGAACAAGATTCTTATAATAAGAGTCAATAATAATATTAGTTAAAATATAATAAATACACTAGTAAAGATAATGTTGTTTATTTCTCATTACTATCATAATAATCTCCCTTTTTAACCAATGAGAGAAGACACCTTAAATATTATATTATTCCATTTTTCAAAAATAGAAAAAAATGGAACATTATATGTTCTGATTAATAAAACTAAATTCGACAAAATTATTTTATTATTATTCAATTCATTGTAGGTACATTTCCATTTTACTTTTATCATCACATGAGAATCAAATAGAACCCGACTCTCTACAATTAAATAGAATCTTTTTTCTCATTGAGATACACTAAAAATGAATCACTGAATTATAACCATTCATGGGATATTGAACATGATAGTTCATTTATTCACCAAAATTATGTAGAAACAAGCTGTTTTTTAATCATTATATGTCTATAAAATAATAGTAACAAGATTCATTAGTGGTCTATCATAATAATTCATCTTATAAATTATTATTAATATTTGGAACCCATATGTTATAGATGATTATATGAGATTAATTCGTAATTTATTTTATGGAATCCCAAATCATCAAACTTATTAATGAACCTCATATTGTTAGATATTAGGGTCCTAGTATACATTGGTATGGTTCATTGAAACTCATGTATTTCATAAGCCATTATTTCACTTTTTCTTGAAATATGAGAAGAGATATATTGGAATATGCATCCATGCATTTATGTTTCATATTTAAGTGTCATGAAATTTTTTATAAAATATTATAAAAAAATATAGGCATCCTCTATACATCACTTATATGAATCCTTTTAACCTTATCTCCCTCTCAGAGGTGGCTAAACAAGAATACGATATTCCAACAGATAGTTTAATTTGTTTAAAAATTGTGTAGTGTAAGGAAAATTGTTCCACTCTTGGATTTTTATACAAGATAATGAATAGAAATTGTACATATACGATCATAGTGTTTTTTGATTCACTTTTTCTACTAAATTAATTAAAATAAAATCTTAATATAGTATCTTTATTACATTAAGATACCATGTTATGAAGTCTATTTTTTAATGTCCCACAATTTTTTCAAATCATTATATCCCCCACCATTGGTTTTCTAATATAATTTCATATGGGTATATTATTGGAAAAGATCTGTATATCCATTCTCATAACATATTATTGGTCTATACAATCTATTTGTTGATATTTAGGTAGTTGGGTCTTTCAAACTACATTAACTCATATAGCATTCATCTATTGACTAGACTCTCTATTAATTAAAACATGGACACATATTTAATCAATATTTTCATAAAATTTATACCGATTCCTATGTGGGAAGTCCACTTTTTCCCATGGGAATTATTATGTAAACCTATGACTCGTGTTTAAAGATCTTTAATAATAGAAAGCACGTTGACTTGTTTCAGACAACTACATTGATTTATAAAGGCATTTTAACTTCAGTAATATAAGGATTTACAAACATTATATTTAGTTCTATGGTTTCATTATATGTATGTGAAAATTTAAATTTTGAATCTTGTCATATTATTATGATATTTTTTTTACTTTTCATAAGTTATTAACCATGTCTGGATAAAAAATTTATATATAATCTAATTTATTTTAATTTCCATCTTGGTTTCTTGTTAATTCACTTATTTTATGTGATATCAATAATGAATTCGTAAATAAATAACCATGAATATTGGAAGATATGAAATAAAAAATCTGGCTTGGTAATGCGCATTCTAATTGTCGATTTTATCAGTTAGATGATTAATTAATCATTTTCACTTGGAGAATTACTCTTGGAACCCTAGCTTGGTTTGAGTTGCATATTTCCACTTGTACTCCAATATAACTCATTGGTTTTCTCACATCATCTCTAAACATAAACTAAATCCACAATCATGAGTTCTCCATCCTCTACATATGCATTATTTCATACTTTGGTGAGGGGAACTATGGGGCATGGGTGGTATAAAAGAAACTGAAGACACATCCCTTACATAATATTTATAGGGGAAAATGTAACCACCCAAAAATTTAGCTTAAAGTAATAATATGCATGATATCATTCTTAACAAGATGCACTATGGTTTATGAGAACTATGATATTCTATAAAAATATTATTATTTAAATGTGATCAATATAAACTAGTGGTTAAATCAATATCATGAATAATGATAAAACATTATAAAATATATTTATAAATGTTTAATATGATTACATTGTAATGATTAATGCATCATAAATAAGAACACAATTTTCAGTAAAGACATTTTATAATTCAATAATTTTCCTACAAAAAAAATTGTATTATTTTATTTTATTATCTAAAATTATAGTAAAATTTTTTCTATTTTCTAGTAATTTAATATGAAAAAATGTATATCATTATTAAAATTCACATTTCAATATTAACATAGATTGATTCTATGGTCTTTTCAAAAAAGTGAATAGTGAAATATACTAGGTTTTAATATATTTTTATTTATTTTCATTAAATAATTTAATTTAAAAGTAACATTGTGTTTTTAATTTGACAATAATGTTAAATTAATCTCCCTAAATTATAAATAATCTAATTGAATACATAGGAACCTATATTTTAAATTTTTCTTGAGTTCATTTTTGGTCATAAAATGCATTGTTCAAAAGTATTTGTTTTGTCATATTTTATGCATTTATATAAAAATTAGTTTCATACAATTCTAGAAATTAAATAATGAAAATTTTATTCCTTATTTTGAATTCATTGGTTCAAATTTTGAAAAAATTTCCCTTTTAGATTCTATCATTCTGAATAGTAATAATGAAAAATATTTTACACGTGGTAAAGGTAAGATAGGTAAAACATGGTGAGAACAATGGTGGGAGGATTTAAATTCTTCCAAACATTTGAAATTATCTTATTGTATAATTGGATTATGAAGAAGTGAAACCTATATATATGGAAATATGTCAATTGTTTCCACATTCCTTTTATTATGAAATTCATATTATTTTATGTAATGGATAAATACCAAGTGTCACTTTCTATGTTTTAATTTCACATATATGTTGTCATATGGATAAAAGGATGATATGGATGAGTATAAATGTTATGTTTTATAGTAAATAAATTGTTTTTAAATTTTATTGATGATATAATTATCATGAATAATTGTGAAATATGGAAACATTATTTGTGAAATCAGTTGAAAAATCATGGTAAATGTTGATTACATAATAATATTAATACAGTTTGCAATAATTATTTTTTTCCATGAATTTCATATTCAATTATAATGTAAAATTTATGAAAAACAAGTTAATATTATAATTCCATTGATTTATTGATTAATTTTATGTAAATTAAATGAATAGACCAAAAAATTTCTTCAGTAATGAAACATCCTAGGATTTGGACCAAGGTATAATTCCAACAGAATTTCAATTTTACCATTTAGTCAATAGGATGTTCTCAAAACCTTGATTATGAATGTAAAAATAACCATGGAACACATAAATTAGTTTTTTAGACATGTAAAGGCATGAGAGTTTTCCTAGGTGCTCTATAGAGTTTCAGGTTCATCATTCCTTGATAACTCAATTTCGATAGAAGCTAGCAGAGGTTCACGATTGACCCAAAAATCTACATCCTCAATGCAATTCCATGTAGCAAGTCCAATGATCTTGATTGTATTACATGGATTGATATATCCATTCACACTTGCACTCATGGATGTGTAGATATTTTCATAAACCTGATAGAGGATAATTTTATGGTTCGCATATTGTCTCTCAAACCATGCACATGAACTATGCAAGACTCATTCTTAATATATTTCACATGCATGGTTAGCATACTGTTTGGCCAGCCATGCAAAAGAACCATTCAGATAATTAAAGGGGTGAGTTTCTAGTTTCCCCCTTCATGCTTATTTCTTTTCTTACCCTTTATTCTCCTCTTACCCACTCACAGAATCTCTCTGGTAGAGCACCTCCATTCCTATCCTAGGATTTGAGAGATCTCCTACCTTAGGACTCAGTTTCATGATCCATTAGATACATTAGATATACCACAATAATTTTATGACAACCCTTTCCTCATTTCATCATATATCTTCTAATATCATATGTTATATTTGATATAAATAATTCACCATATTTCATGTGTTTTCCATTTCCTTTATTTATCTTGAACCATCTATATTCAAGGATCGATATGGGATGACTGGGAAATCCAAGGAACATGGTTGGTTGTTTATATATATTTTTTCATTAAATTCTCTCTATTTCTATGTTATGACATTTTTCCATTCATTTTACATTCCATGGATCATTTAGTAAATTTTAAATTAATTTCATAGAGTAAAATTCCATAATGTAGATAGTTGTTGGGAATTAATTTGATCATTTTCAGGAATTATAACACAAAACGAGTAACCCCAGAGGTGCATCATCTTGAGGTCCAAGAATTTTTCCTTTCGCAGTAAATTAAGATACCCTTATGGATATTACCATAAATGTTTAATTTTAATTCCTTGTCTTTCTCACCCTTGATCATATTTTTATATTTTATTACTGAATCCTCTTATAAAGAATTATGGAATGTGAATATGATGTACATAGAATGATAGAAATTCCCCCCTTTATAATAAAAACACTGTGAGGTGTTCTGCATTCATTTATAAAATTGGGAAATTAACGGGATTAATTTAATTTGTAAAATACATTGGTCTTGATTAAGTGAATTGAATTTTTTATGCTCTAATATAAATGGTCAACTGGTGTGTCCCTCTTTGTGTATTCTTATGTTGAGATGTGGAATGATTTTGGAAATTTCCCCATTAATAATCACTGATGAGTTATGTTATGGATTGTTCACTAACATGGCCTTTTATGCTATTTTTTATTGAAATGAATATTGGGATTGTTAATGTTTTATAATTGTACAAAATTGATTAAGTGAATTGTCTACACCTTGAGGGATAATTGGGATCATCTTTATAGGACACTAAAGATGGGCTCATAGGTTACTTGATTTATATTATTCTTAGAGTTATACTTTTATTACATTATATTAATTCCATGGATGGACTATTAGGGTGAGTTTCATGTATTTCTCAAGAGAGATAATATAAATACACTATATGAATCCCTGGTATGGGCTCATAGGCTGATTGATATTATTATCCCCATGAGTGAAACCTATACCATATGGGAGTTACCTTGGGTGGGCCCAGGGGAAAGATAGTTATACCATTCCATGAGCGATACTCATCCCCATACATAATATACCTCATATAGAATCATTAGGTAAATTATTTACACCAAAAAAAGGGTGATACCTTGGAATCTTCTTTATGGATCACCTTGGATAGAATCATAGAGTGTTGGGTATGTATAGAGCTCCTAGTGTTAAACTCAAGATTCCTCTGTTTGGATCACCTTGGTTGGGTCGAAGATTCCTTCAATTAAGAACCTTCATTACTCATGATTAAAGACCTATTTAATGTTATATCAACATATTTATGAATGAATATGGAAATGCAATTAACATTCATGGGTTTAGTCCACGATTATATACAGCCTAATAATGGCCCACTTATTTTCCCATGTCCATATACCTAGAATTCTTTTTATATACATAGATATATTTATATTCACATATATTACATCTATATATTTTTACTGTGGTCTGAGAAATTCAATCATAGGTAGACATAGGGATGGTCAACTAGGTGTCCTTGATTAATATATGCATAACTTGATTACTATTATTTATGGGTTATCTCACTTCCTAATTTATTATTCCACCATACTACAATATTTTTATATTCATGAAATGGATTTTTATTTATACACTATTTGTGGTGCCCTATTGAGTGTATCTTAGAACTTATTGAAGACACCATTCCACTGGGGTACCTGAACAGACCTCATTAGTTACAAGATTAGGTTGTTCAAATTATGATTATGTTATATTTTGTATCTATAAGTTAGGAGTAAATGATTGATCTAGTACATGAGATTATTTTTCTGAAAAACCCTAAGGAATTTTTTTATGTATTGTATTGTGATGCATGATATAATTTTCATGTTGTATATTGTAGAATCACACGGCAATGAATGCATGGTTAGACATTTGGTGTTGGCCCATTTGTAAGACTATTTTTATCTTCTATTGCTTTTTTATTTAAACTGATTTTAATACTATTGATCAATATATTTATTTTTATTCAACTCTAATACTATCATCATGAGGTTATAGTCTCCCAACTCTACCATCACTATACCCCCTATACTAGTCGGTAGCCTCTAGAATATAGGGAGACATGCTTGAGGCCATGAAAATAACTGACTCAGGGTTTTATTTCATTAGATCCTTGGTGGGGATGTTAAAATTTTATATAATAAATATTTTGATTTTTTTTTACTTACTATTTGTTCTAGAAGATATGATGGTAGGATTTTTTTTCACATTGTAAATAATTATGTCTGGGAGTTATCAATCCTTGCTTGCGGAAATGTATAAACATCTCGTGATGGGATTGTTGTTTAGGTTTCTCATTATTACATTTGATTATGTGTTCACCTTAAATGATCGATGAATATCCTTCTATTTTATATTAATAATATTTATAAATTTTTTCCCTTGTCCTGGAAAGGAAATTAAGTATAATCACATGAATAATTATAGGTACATAGATATTCACATTTCATGCATATTCCATTCGATATAGATTTCATTTCAATGATTTCTGATATTGGCTGATTTTCCTTTCTTATTTATTAACATTATTGTTTAATAAATTTTTAGGTATTATATTAACATTATTAGTTATATATCTTCTTAGGTACTTCATTAGCATCATTATTTCTATATCATTTTATGTGATTTATTCATCTTGTTTTATTATACAAAATACTTATATGATTTCATTTTTATGATTAGGACGATTATTTTTGTCTTCTTCATGTCCTAGAATACATTTTTATATGTGTGATATTTAATATGTTATTAAAGTGTATTCAACAACCAAAAACATTGATTTCCCATACAGATTGACAGTGTCACCTTAACTAACCAATCACGTCATCTTTGAGACATGGACCATTGGTTTCATTGGGCGAAACATATTTTTTGCAACTAAATGGGATCCAATTTGAAATTTATAAAGTGTAGTGGGATTTATTGAAATGGAAAATGGTTTCCAATATAATTAAACAATGAAATATGATATTTTTTTACTGAGAATTTTTTCTAAATAGAAAATATTTAAATTTTCACATTTAATTGATTTGGATGCTTATGGGATATATATAAATCTACCCAAGTAGGCCTTTCATGGTGGTTGTTCTTATTTGATAAACCCATTGAGGGTGTGTTGAGCATGGTGTTGCATTTTTTTCAATACGATGTCTATAGGGTGTCAATTTTCAATATGTGTATGGAAATGTAGTGATGGAAGCAGTGATGATGATTGAAGTGGTGATGCTTAAATTAATGATGCTGACTAAGTGAAGAACCCACTTTTATTTTAAAGATGTGACACAACCAATGTAACTTGTAGAATTAATATTTAACATTGGATGGAATGTTTGAAAATTCTCCATGACAATTCTGATGATTGTTAAGATGATCCAATGTTCCAATGATTTGTATCAATGTGATACATGTTTCCACTAACTTAAAGAATGCCATTAAATATTCAATTTCATGATGATAAAGAAGATCCAACCAATGGATTCTAATTGGATAAAGTATGTGAATAATATTAGATGATTGTTTGAGCTAGTCCTTAAAGTCCAATATATGTGTTAATAGAGAACACATCCCTAACAATAAAGAGAATTCATTAATTATGCCTTAATGCATGAGGAATGAAGAAATGATCTGTGAATCATCCATGATTGGATCAAAACAACATATTAAAGATCATTTGGATTCATGATCTGATAAGAAAAGAAAGATGATGTTTTTGAGAAGATCTTTAGAATTCTCATTCCATTGAGAATAGATGAATAATAAAAGTGGAATGGTTGTTTGGCATTATATATTTATGGATACTTAGTTTAATAGTAAGTAGATATTTTTCATGTTCCTTTATAACAAAAAATTGTTCCTACAAAGGAGGATATCTGCGGACCTCATCCTTAAGCACATGCAGGATGCGTGGGTCAACTGCACCTAAGGAAATCCCTCAAGGCCACCCCCACATGAGGTAGGAGTGAATTCCATTTATAAGCATGCAGGTGGACGCACAATGGTGAACCTGTGCGGCAAGTGCATAGTGGGCGCTATTAGCATACCTGGAGGAAGCAGATAGGGCACAGAAGCTCACACGCAGGGTGAACACAGCATGAGTCAGTGCCATAGAGGGAGGAGGAGAATTCTGAGTTGAGGTTTTGGTGCCTTGTATTATAAAGAAGTAACTTCTAATGTCTCCATTTTTATGTAGGGCGAGATTTAAAAAATGGGGAGGTAATCCTAGTCATACATATGAACCCGCGCAAGATTTCAGTCGCACACTTTATCAAGTATCTCACGATCTAATCCACAATATATGTTATTGATATGTACTTATCCAATGATCACTAATCCTCCAAACCAAAATATTTAACCTCTATCCATCTGACACAAACCAGTACGTAGAGATGATGTCACACCTCGTTGATCGACTCTCGGTCACTGTTAATGATCAAATCCTCTTCATTAGGATCATCTGGACAAAACATTATCATGCATACAATAAAAGTTCCATGCACGAATTTAAATAATGATATAATATCTGGCCAAAGTAACCAAAGGTGTGAGTCCATGTCATGAAGCTCGAGTGCTCAAAGGGAATCCTTGAATGCATTATCAAATGCATGCACATGATGTTTTCACATGAAAGAATGAGTATGTATTGGATGGAAATAAACTGAAAGAATCAGCATATCTTGAAAAATGGTTTGAATGTTTTAAGTAGAGGATATCTAGAGAATTCAAAGCATTTAATCCCACAGAATATCACAATGTTTTAAATCAAAATCCTATTCCTATAAAAGGAGGAGTCCCTTGACATATTTGAGGGTTGGGGAAAATATCGGGAAGAGCTCTTGTTTTCTAAATAATAGAGCACCAAACCTAGATAGTTTCCAAGTAGCCCTGATATGCGAAGAATAAGAACCACTAATCGTCGATAGGTGCTACACCCTCTCGATGTTGTCTCACAGAGAAGAACTACACCTCTGTGCGAAGAAACCCATGAGAACACAACAGGTTCTTTGGAACACTCAGTGTGTCTTCATGTGGAGGTGATCCCGTAGTTAAAACAACTAGTGGCTGACAACCTTTTTGTGCTTTTGTGAAGACATAGCCAAGAACTATCTTGGTTCTATGAAGGATACTCTCGCGCACCTTAAGAGCAAATGAGGAGAACCTTGTTCCCTCTGGTTTTCATGAAGAAGAAGAACATGATCATATTTTCATCTTATATATTTTATTTTTAGGGGTTCCTATTTGAAGAATAAGGTGATTTCATTAAGGAATAAAATCTTCTGTACTATTTTTGAAGAAGAAGAAGAAAAGTGCTCCCTCATGTATTTAGAATGGTGGATGGAGAGTGCATTCATGATTCACATGCATGAATATTCATGAATTGAGACATCAAAGCGTGAAAGAAGAAGAAATAAATTGAATATACCCATTCAGGATTGAAAAAGAGCCCAAATCATGAAAGAAATGTGTGTGAAAATTTGAATAAGGATGAATAAAGAGGAGGATCACACACCTGAACTAAACCCATTCAGGTTTGAATAAACACTCACTTATATTGAACATAAACTAAATTATAAGTGTTTGTGTGAAAACAACCAAATAAAAAAATGTTTGTTTGATATTAAGTGAGAAAAAGAAAGAGGATGTGTTTGTTATCAAAAGGATATACCCATTGGGGTTTCCACACAAAGAATAAAATTATTGTGCATGCATGCATGCACATGAACATGTGAAGTTACTTAAAAGAAAAATCAAGATTATGAGTTCATGTGTGTACACAAGAAGAAGAAATGCCATGAAACTCTTATACAAAGCATAATTAATTGAAATATCCAAAAATAAGAAGTTTGGATTCCATGAAATCCATGCATGTAGTGAATGAGAATTAAGACTAAAGCAAGACCATGTTAAATAAGATCTTCTATTTGATTTGACAGTATTTGAGAATCCAAGAAGGCAGACAGATCTGATATAAATCAGAATTATTATTTCATTATTGAAGAGATTGTTTTCACCATTTTCACACACATAAATAAAGTTGGGTCTTCATTAAAAGAAGAAATAATTTCCCGAGCATTGTTGAACAGAGGAATGATCAGCAAAAGAGATCAGAGTTATTGAGCAAGGCCAATAGACCTTACCAAAGGCCGTTGAAGATTCTTGAAGAGATACACATGCATGAGTGATTCAGCAAGATTGTGTAGAGAGAGTAGAAGATAAACTACATTGAATTAAAAGAGAACATAAAGAAGAAAGTTGATCATGTGACTCAAGATCTAGAAGACCCCTGTGAGATTTAGGGATGAGAAGAAGTCTTTAGTGGGACTCTAAAGTAGGCCAGTGGACACTGGTAACACTGTGGTCTGTAGAATAAAGAACCTCCTATGTGACTTAGGTGATATATAGTTGGACTCTGTATCGACCATTGTAATTTAAAAATTATTATAGTGGAGAATCTGTGTTGGGGGGAATAACCAGCACAACAAGGAGTAGGTCTTTGAACCAAGCCTTGTAAATCCTTGTGTTTAGTGACTTTATATTTACAACATCATCTGATGTAAGGTTTAGAGACACAAGAATATTGTATCATGGATTTAACCAGCAATAGCAGTATAACTGAATAGAATCAATTTGTAAAAATATTTAAAGGGATCTCTGAATCACCCCCTCCCCCTCTCTGTGATTCACACTGATTTGGGAACATTAATTGGTATCAGAGGGAAGGTCACCTCTAAAAGATCCGAAGGAGTCTTTATGGAGTGTAGATTTGAGGAGATGAGTGAGCAAACTCAAATGGAGATATCTTAGAATACTCAAAAAAACAGAATAAAGAAACATGCAAGGAAGATGAAGAAGAAGATTACTACTAATGGAAAGACACCATCAACTGAAGGTAATGTGAAATGTACAACAAATGATAATACTTATTATCCGTCTGATGAATCTTGTTCAAGCTATGATATTGATAGATCAATTAGTGATCTTAAAAATGCAATCAAATAAAATATTATAAAATTCCCTTGAGAAGTGGCAAGACACATTTCTTCAACCATTAGTACTCTTCAAGTTGAAATATTACAGATATAAGAAGAATCTGATTCCATGGAAGAGACATTGGCCAAAATGTTTGGTTTATCCAACTACCTGACAATATATATGAAGGAAAAGGAAGATAAAATTTATCTTTTCAATGAAATATATGATGAAGTAAATGAATAACTGAAGAGATGTATTTGTGAGAAATAATTCATTTAAATTTTATTTGTAGAAGCTTTCCATGTAATTGAAAATCTTCACAAAGACTCTATGGTTGTCAATGCTGCTCAACAACAAGACAAATCCAACAAGGTAAAGGAACTTGAAATCACTTTGAAACAATTAAGGAATGTTCATGGAGAATAGATGAAAATGTTTAAGGATAATTGGGTAATAAATATGTGATTAGTTGAGGATGAAAAGAACTCCCCCAACATGAAGTGTTTAGATATGAAGGTGAAATTGAAGAATCAACAATCACTCCAAGCTGGAAAATCCCAAACAACTGAAAGAAGAGATTCTACCACAAAATTTTTCATTGAGGTATATGATTCCAAAATTAATATTAGATCATCCTCTAATCCAATGGAAACATCCTTCAAGAAGAAGGTACCCATAACCCAGTTATTTCGATTTCTACTAATGCAGTTGCATCTGCAAGTACAGGTTCAAAGCTAAAAGCTAGGAAGAAGGGAATTGATAAAAATGTTAACACGTCCATAAAAAATTCAATTTATGATACTAGTATGATTAATAAGAACAAATCCTAAATGGATTCTCCAAAAGAAAGAAATACAATTCCAGAAACAATAAAGCACTGAATCTATAAAGACAAATACTAAAAGAAAAATAATGAGATTTATTGGCTATTGTTGGTGTTGTTAGAAGAATGGGCCTCATGAAAATGTTTGATGGAATAATATGTCGTCATATTAAAATTATGAATGTCCTAAATTCAGGGAAATTATATGTGAAGAAATGAATCCCCATACAAAGAAAATGAAGAAAACCCTGATGATGAAGAATCTGTCTATCAGGAACAGATTTGAGTATCTTGAAGACTTCTGTGATAATTGCAACAGAAGTGGTCACAGTTATAATGAGTGTTGGTTTAGTCCTACCATGCCTCATACATATGTTTATATGAATCATAGATTGCCACAAAGGTAGGATAATGTAAAAGGAGTTGAAAATTCTTCCATTGGGAATAAGCAAAACACTCAAGTCAAGAAAACAATGAAAGAAACTATTCACAAGAAGGATTTCAAGACGGATTCCAAGAATTTCATCTCAACAAAGAAAAGATGCTTCTATTATGGAAATAAAGTACATACAATGGATCACTACAAAGAATGCATGGAAATTAATGGAATAAAGGTGAAACTAAATGAAGAATCAATCCATAAGAAGATGGGATTGACTGAAGACATTCATAATGACAATCTTAATAAGTTGCATAATAAATGTAATATGAAGACAATGAAGAAGCCATGTGGAAGCTCCAAATATAAAAATATTTAGAATGAGTGTTTTTTTATTTGTCCTAATGAATTGATAATTTTTGGAGGACTACAAGGAGAAGAAGACGAAGTACTAGTTGAAGAAAAGGAAAAAAGGGAAACATGTCATTCCACATGAAGGAAAATTAGGATTTCACGAGAGGTTATCAGAACATGACAACCCAACTATCTCACAACTACAGTGTAGAAGGTGTATGGAGGCTGGTCATTATGCAAAAAAATGTATAACTATTTTACCAGGAAAAATGGAGTTTCTAAAACTTGAAGAACATGCACCAGTGGAAGCTACTTCACTATTAGAACAATTAAAGACAAATAATCAACAAAAGATGAATATAAATTAATTTAAAGGGTCCATGATGAAAAAAGAAAGATCAAAATCTCAAATGGAGAGGAAACACTAGCATGAAGAGGACCAGATACTTTATAGTTACACGGAAAGGAGTTCTTAGGTTGGTAGACAATTCTCATCCCTAGTGCTTCTATTAGGAAGCTCAAAATTGTTCCATTTATTCCCGTATATTTTTGTTGTATACATGTGTGTACATTTAATGTAATTGAAGATTAAGGTCATTCAAAAAATTATAATTTAATGTACAAAGTGAGGAACTACAAGTCGGACTAATCATTCATTATTTGAAAATTACTTGAAGTGATCCACAATGGATGATTATCAACATTCATATCTTCATGCTTATATGATTATATTCACCATCGTGGTAAATTAAAGGGAGTACACCCATTTAGGGGGAGAAAATATGAATTAGGTGATATCAAGGATTTTTTCATAACAAATATTGAAATTCATATCATCTCATGAAGCTAAAACTAAGGTATTCGAATCACCCTTTCGTCCCTTGTTTTTAATTTTATTTATCATATAAATTAAAGGGGATTTCTTGAGTAATGAAAACATGGGATTAAAGGGATAGATTTATCTTTTCAGTTGAACTTTTTAATATTTTTGGTGAGGTATGTGAAAGATTTAGAATTTCATTGATAAATATTATTATCTTTAATACCTTGTTCAAGAATTGAACTATTCTGAGTATGATATAACATGTATGGTTGTTTATTTACATTATTGAAAACCTTATTCATTTCTCTCTTGTTTTCTATAGTGGGTTATCCCAAGTAGACTTATAGTTGATTAACTAAAGGCTCATTGCTAAGTGAACCATGTGACATCATCCCTCCCTAAAAAATATTCAAGAAGTTATTCTTTAAAAGGAAGATAACATGTTTTTAAACAGACCCCACTAAGCCTTTGAATTTGGTTTCCAATAAGTGGGAGAACATATTGGTACACATATTGACCCATTAAAGGTGTGTTTAAGTAATATTGACAACAAAATACAAGGTTGTATATTGTTGAGAATAGTTTTTCATTTGTTGTTAATAAGATATTTATATGGTGTCAATTGTCAATATCTGTATGGAAAGGTAGTGATGGAAGCTGGGATGATGATGGAAGTGTTGATTCTTAAAGTGATGTTTCTAACTCGGTGATGAACCCTCTTTGATTTTAAATATGTTCCACAACCAATGGAAATTGGAGAATTCCTATTTAACATTGGATTACATGTTTGGACATTCTTGATAACAATTCTGATGATTTTTGAGATAATCCATAGTTCCAAAGACTTGTATCAAAGTGATACATGTTTACACCATCATAAATAAGACCATGAAATACTCAATTGCATGAGAAGGAAGAATATCTATCCAATGGTTTCTAATTGGATAATTGTTTTGAATGATATCAGATCATTGTTTGAGCTAGTACTTAAAGTACAAGATATGTGTTAATGGAGAACCCATCACTTACAACCAGGAGAAGCAATGAATTATGCCTTAATGCATTAGGAATGATGAAATAGTCCATGAATCCTCCATGATTGGATAAAAACAACGTATTGAAGATCATCTAGATTAATGATTTTATAAGAAATGAAATTTGATGTTTTAGAGAAGATATTTAGAATTCTCATTCCAAATAGAATAGAAGAAGAAGAAAAGTGGAATTGTGGTTTGTAATTTTATATTTTTGAATACTTAGTTGTACACTAAGTAGTTATTTTTTATATGATTTTATACCAAAAAATTCTGCCAACCAAGGAGTCTAGCTAAGGTCACCATCCTCAAGAACATGTGGGACCCAAGGGTCAACCGTTCCTAGGGGAAGCCCTCAAGGCTATCTGTCTATAATGCTGGAGAGCGGGTCATGTATAATCCCGCGGGTGTACCCGTGGTGGTGAACCCATACGTCATGTGCATAGTGTAATCTAGGAGCATGCCCGGAGGAAGCAGAGTGGGCACAAAAGCATTCTCATAGGGTGAACACAGAATAGGGAAGTACCATAGAGGGAGGAGGATAATGATGTGTTAAGGTTGCAGTGGCTTGAATTATAAATAATTTGCATCCTGTGTCTCCATTTCAATGTGGTATGGGTTTAAAAAAATGTGGAGGTAATATTGGTCTTCCATCTAAACCCACGGAAGATCGTGACCACATGATTCATCATGCATCCTATGATCTAATCCACACCGTCCATTATCGATATGTGCTAATCCAAAGATCACTGATCCTCCACGCCAATGTCTTCAACCTCTAGCCATCCGATGCAGACCACTACACCAGATATGATGTCACACCTCATTGATCGACTCCCATCCACTATTAATGATCAAATCCACTCCATTAGGATCCTCCAGACAAAACGATATCATACATTCATTAAAATTTTCATGAATGCACCAAAATAATGATATCGTACAAGGCTAAAGAAACTGAAGGTATAAGGCCATGTCATGATGCTTGAGTGATCAAAGATAAGCCTTCAATTCATTCTCAAATGCTTTCACATGATGTTTTCAGGTGAAAAAAGGAGTCCACATTGAATTGAAAAAAACCGAATGAATCATAATATCTTAACCCATGGTTTGAATGCATTATATAGAGAATATTAGGGATATTGAAATCTTTGTATCTCATTGAATATCAGAGGTATTTAAATGTGCATCCTATTCCTATAAAAGGAGGAGTCTTTCGACTTATTCATGGGTTGGGAAAATATCAAGAAGAGCACTTGTTTTCCAAATAATAGAGCACTGAACCCAAATTGTTTCCATGCAGCCTTGATATGCAAAGAAGACGAACCAAAAACCTTCGAAAGGTGATACACACTCTCGAAGTTGTCTCGAGAAGGAAAACCATACCTCTATGTGATGAAACCCATGATCATGCGATAGATTCATTCACACACTTATTGTGTCTTCATGTGGAGGTGATACCATAGGTAAAACAACTAGTGATAGACACCCTTGTTGTGATCTTGTGAAGATAGAACCAATAACCCTCTTGTTTCTATGAAGGAGACTATTGCCCACCCTAAGCGTGAATGAGGATAACCTTGTTCCCTCCTGTTTGCATGAAAAATAAGAACACCCTCCTATTTTCATCTTATATATATATTGTTTGCAGGAGTTCATATTTTAATAATAAGGTGATTACATGAAGGTTGAAGCTCTTGTGTTCTTTTTTTGAAGAAGAAGAAACCTGGTCCCTCATTTATTCACAAAGGATGATAGAGAGTGCATGCATGATGCACATGAATGCATATGAATTAATTGAGACACTTAAGTTTCCATGAATAAGAAATACATTGAATATACCCATTCGGGTTTGAAAAAGAGAAAAATTCAAGAAAGGATTGTGTGTACACATTTCATGAAGGAGGAAGAAATAGGAAGATCAGACACATGAACTAAACCCATTTGGGTTTGTTTAAAAACACACATATATTGAACCTAAACTAAATTATAAGTTTGTTTGTCTAAAAAGAACCAAAGACAAAATGTGTGTGTGATATTTTGTGAGAAAAAGAAAGGGGAAGTGTGTGTCCTCAAAAAGTTATACCCATTAGGGGTTTCAGACAAAGAAGAATAGGATTTTTCATGAATGGATGCACATGAACACTTAAAGATACATAAAAGAAGAATCAAGATTATGAGTGAACGTGTGTAAAAAGAAGACACAATGAAATGAAACTGTAAGAACCTGGTTTTTTCTATAAAAGACTTTGGAAATTTCTTAATGTTATTCCAGAGCAGCACATTCAGACGACATGCGATTCCGAGCCCCGGTGTGGCCAAAATTAAATTTTCAGTGCGTTAACACTAGGAATGCCAAATTAATGAAATAAATCTTATGTAATTGCTCGGATAGGAAAACCAAGGGCATCGTTGAGTCCGGAGCGGGCTGTTTTCCCTAGGAGGGGTGTAACTTTCGCGGGCACGGCCCATCTGTGGAAAATGGCCCTGGGGGAGGTTTCGTAATTTTGCGGCATCGAGCATTGAGTTTTATAACTGTTGAATGGGGCCTCAGATTAAAATTATGAGACTGCTGTTGTGCTCGAGAGGTGGTGTTTACCCTAGGGGAGGCTTAACCTCAACCCCTGCAATAGTTTCAGATACAGGTCAATATGGCGTGTTTAAAAATTAATTAAAATTCTAATTTCTTTTCTTTATTTAATCCATAACCCCACCCCCCTCCTTCCCTTGTTCTTCTTGTGGGAAAACCCTATCAAGGGAATAAATTCCTCAAGCTCCCCTCCCTTAAATTTCCTCTCCCCTCCTCAAGAAGGCGATTGATGATCCGTAAAATCCCTCGTGAAGCTTCGGGCTATGCCCGAAGAGGTAGGAATTCTTCGTTTCTTGTTTTAATTTCAAACCTCCCCTTTGAACCTAAATTATAGAATCAAATCAAATTTTTTTAGCGAAGTGCATAGGTATATAGTACTTGTTCTATGATTTTGGAGGCTTGTTTCAGATTGAATTTCCGAGTTTTGAGGTGATCGCAGCGTTCCGGCGAAGTTCTGAGGGATTTTGGGGAGTTTCTGGAGGTCCTAGACGGTCTGGTGAGTAGACAGTGGCGGCGCAGGTCTCCAGGGTGGTGGCGGCCTCGGTTCAGGCGGCGGCGCGACGCTGCGGGCGATTTGGGATGGCAGGCGGTGGCTGCGGGCGTCGGTGGTTGGTTGTGGGTGGTCCAGGGCGTCGACGCAAGCTGCTGCAGGAGGCGGTCTGGGAGAGCTGCTACGGGAGCTGGCTAGGCGAGCAAGGAAGTCAGGCGAGCAGGGGGCGCAACGACGCGGGCTGACCGTCCACTGTCGGTCGACGAGGCGGAAGACCGAGGTCTTCATGACCCCAGTAGGCAGACAGGGACCCGCAACTCGCGGGTCCCGTGGGAAATCAGACGAATCGGTTGTGCCTGTCCAGGCAAGGCTGGCTGGCCCGCGTGACGACAGGCGAGTTCAGGAAGGGTTGGTCGGCCGAACCGGCCCAACCCACCGTTTCGGTCCGTTAAAAACTTTAAATCGCTCTAAAATACAAACCAGGTGTCAGATTCATGTTCCATCTACGGCGACGCGTTCCTTGGATCGAGGTGAACCTTTTGAGATGGTTTCGGGGATTTTTAATTCTCGAGAAGAGGGGATCAGTGGTGTGATAGGCCCGTTAAGGGGATTAGTGGTTTTTACAAGGTTCTTGTTTCGGACGGCGCGGGAACATCCGAATGTCTCATTTGAGTGTCTTCAATGGCGTTGCGACCCTGGTGTCGAGGCGGAGTTTTCCAGGGTAGTTTCAGGTGTTGAAACTAGAGTTGAGACGTGGGCCCCATGGGCCATCTTTTAAGTTACAAGCATCATTTTGCAACTTTCTCAACGTATGTCCGTTCGGGGCGTGCGAGCAGTCAATTCTGAGTGTTTTTCTGAGGGCATTGCAAAGGAATAATCTACCCTCTTTAATACTGCACGATGGTGCAGGCCCCATGAGGGAAGTTTTGGGAGTTGACGGTGAATTTCTATCTCCTTCACCAGGTGTCCATTTCGGACTAGTGTTTAGTCAATCTTGTGTACTTTTTCGAGAGGTTTTCAATGGTGCGATCCGTTTGTAGCGCTTCTGGACTGGGATGTGGGTCCCATATAGCACCACTCGAGTGCGGCATGGTGAGATGTATCTTTTTCTACGGATATTTTTTCCACATAAGTAAGTAGTCAATTTGACGTGTTTTTTCTGAGGGGATCACAATGGTGTGATGCACCCCGACTATTTTCAGGACCGAGGCTCAGGACCACGGGATGCCATTCGGGCATAAAGCGATGTTGGTCGACTTTTTCATTGGATATCTATTGGAGGCGAGTAAATAGTTGATCTCGCATTTTTTTCCTCGAGGATTACAACGGTATTATCCGTTTGGATGTGCAGAGCCTCATCCGAGATCTTGTTAAATGCGAAAGCATGAAAGGTGTACTAGTGGTGGTTCTTTATGTGGGGTTTGTTTAGAACCCTTGACATGTGATCACGTTCACTCTTGGGAGAGTGATGTGAATTCTTAAAGAGATGTGGGTGGCCATGCTAGGGCCATGAAGGAAGCAGGTTGGCAAAGTTACGTTTACGCCTTTTTTAGTTGACATTGGGAGATGTGTGCACGATAGCCCTTGGGCTGGAAATGTGGTATACTCTGGGATTATACAATAATTCTTGGAGGTACATGTTGTAGTTTGTACCTGAGAACGTTTGTGTGCTTGGTTTAAAGATGAGTTGGGTCCACACGTCGTGTGGGCTCTATGTGTGTGTCTTATTCTACTTTACGTACCTTTAACCTCTCGTGACATAGAGGGTCCTTCTGTTCTCAACAGTTTCGACAAGGAGGGTTGAGTGGGTTTACACCTGATCCTGTTTATGATGGTTTAGAACAGCAGGGTTTAGTGGTTTCCCCTAGTTCTGTTCTTGACAGTTTGATCGGTGGAGTTGTCTGGGTTCCCCTTTTTTCCTTTATCCTTGTGGGCATTCATTATCGCATCCCTTCGTCTTTCCAGGTTGAGTTTTTGTGGATTGGGTATGACCAATACATTACACGGGCACCGATCCTCTACCCATGAGGTTTTTTCGAATAGCGATGGCCAGAGTGGTTTTGGGTTTACCCTCCAGCAGGCCTGGGTAGTGGGTTGCTCATTGACTTCATTGGGTTTACCCTCCAACAGGGCTGGGAAGTGGGTTTATCATTGACATCTTTGGGTTTACCCTCTAGTGGGGCTGGACAATGGGTTTCTCATTGATTTCATAGGGTTTACCCTCCAGCAGAGACTAGGCAGTGGGTTACCCGACGACCTCTTAGGGTTTACCCTCCAGTAGAGACTGGGCAGTGGGTTACCCAATGTCCTCTTAGGGTTTACCCTCCAGCAGATACTGGGAAGTGGGTTACCCAATGACCTCTTAGGGTTTACCCTCCAGCAGATACTGGGCAGTGGGTTACCTGACAACCTCTTAGGGTTTACCCTCCAGCAGAGACTGGGCAGTGGGTTACCGGATGACCTCTCAGGGTTTACCCTCTAGCGGGGCAGGGTAGTGGGTTACCGAACGACTTCTTTCAGATTCAGTCCTTTCTACTAGGCTAGTCTTTAGCTTTTCTATGTGATTACCAGAGCAGTAACCTTGGTTGTACAGGTCAGTGATGTGACATCTTTGACTTTGAGAAGACCTCTCGATTGTGTGACAGTGAAGAGGTGTGGTTTGACTTTCCCCATAACTCTCAAGTATGAGGGGTACTTTCCCCACCAAGATACATCCTTGTGATGCGACTTAAAACCGTGTGGGCGATTCAGTTCCTCCCAAAGCAGATACTGTCAGGGTGTGGTGATTTGATCCCCTTGGCTTGCAGTTTAAGGCAGGTGTGCAGGATGCTAGGCAACGATGGTGTTTACTTTTGGAACTGTTGGCTACTCACTTTCTTGGGATAAGCTTTGAGATGGAGATCCCCTTATGATCTGGTTCGGGTTTCATGACATAGAATATATATATATATACCTTATTCTAGTACCCACTCCTTGGGTTTTGGTTACTCTCCTTCCAGGAGAGGAAATGACGTGTGGGGTATTCCACGCGCTTTCCGTGTCTAGCTTCTCATGGTTGGAGGAGTCTACTCTCCTACTATATGTAGTGAAGACTCAACGAGATGTTCATCTTCTCACCGCTTCCAGCTCCTTGTGTTTGGATGAGTCTACTTCCTTTCTCTTGTTGGGAGGGGTTGTTACTCTACTATACTCTTTACTACACTCTCAGATGTACTAATTTACTTTTCCCTGTTCGATCTACTACTCACCTCTTTAGTACCTCCTTTGTTGCTCCCTCGAGCCTTTGGGGTATCCTACTGAGTATTTTTATACTCACCCCTGCTTGGGCCTTGCCCGCACTTGGTGTGCCCTTGCAGACGATGGGCAGGTCGATCGTGGTGTTAGAGGAGGTTAGGATTTTTGGGAGCTTGGACCACGTACAGTGGTCATAGTCGGGTTCTAGTTGAGAGACCCTCCCAGTTGTTTTACTTTTGTTTACATGTTGTCGGGTTGTGGCACTTTTCTAGTTGTGCGCGTGTTTTTCCCTTTTCATTTCAGTTTACCTTCAACACTCACTTTGTACAGTTTCGAGGTTGATGCACCTTTGTGGTTCATTTATAGTAGTTGGTACTTTACTTTTCCTTTTACTCTACACTTCTTTATTGAGTGGGATGCATGTGTGTGTGTAGGTACATAGGCAAAGGCCTCCCTGAGTTATTTATCCTTCGGTGCTTGTCGCTAGCCCATGGCCTATGGAGGCGGGCTTGGGGTAGTTACGGCTCAAGCCCGGGTAGGTTCGGGTCATGACAAAGTGTTATCAGAGGTGGTTCGTTCCTTGGGACGTTGTTCAGATGTCCTTAAAAATGAATTTGTTGAGATTTAGGGCAACAATGTCGACGTGTCTCGAGAGTGGATCTCAGGACAGGGAGTCCATTGATGGTGCGATGACCGGCGTATCCATTCACCAGTACCATGATAACCCGCTTGTCGACTCGGCATGCTGATACACTCATTGTAGGGAAATTAGTTTGTGCACCACATAGTATTGAGTCTTGACTGTCCTTCTTGAGTCAGCTCCCCATTGTTGTTACTATAATATACATATATGCTCATCTGACAGCGGCACTCCTTGATGACATTCAGGATGTCTCCATAAAGATAGCCAGCCAGGATACCAGCTTTGGTTCATGACGATGACCCTGTGAGCGACGAGGCCTCAGTCTAAGACCCATCATGCGAATACCTTTCTCCAGGTGGGACGGTAGCAGTACCCCCACCTGGTGAGAAGTAGGAAGCTCTAGAAGAGAAGACTGAGCTTGAGCGTAGGTTGAGTGTGCTCTGTGAGTTCCAGTGGCAGAGACCGCTGAAGTTCAGCGGTGATCCAGACCCTCAGGCAGCAGAGGCTTGTCTTGGGATAGTGGTTCACCTCTTCAGGCTTGTACAGACACTGACAAATCAGATGGTGGCTTTGGCAGCTAGCATTTTCCATGGAGAAGCGGGGTGTTGTTGGAGTCTGGTGACTCAGTTACTTGATGATTCGTCACTGTAGTGGGACGACTTTCAACTGCTGTTTGGTGAGGATTTTTACCCCTCCTGCTTACGTTTTGTTCGGATCCAGGAGCTCCTGCAGTTTTAGCAGGGAGGGATGACGGTGACTGAGTACGCAACTAGGTTCGCAGACCGTGCACGTTTTTACCCTGACTTAGTCCACGACGACAACTTCCGAGCGTGAATGTTCGGGCAGGGTCTCCGTAGAGAGATTCATACTGTCATAGTACCCTTGGGCATTTCCACTTATACCGAGGTGCTAGAGCAAGAATTGGTGACATAGAGCTTCCTATCACGCTTTACGGTTGGTGGTGGCAGTAGGTACGATAAAGCCGAGATGTCTGTCGTAGCTAGCAGGCGTTAGTAGATGGAACCTCAATACAGGCGGCCTTCCAACCACCAGTTTCAGAGACATTTTTGTGCACCACTGTGGCGGCAGAACGCAGGGCCTCAGCCGAGGAGACCCTTCTGTGAGTGGAATCTGGGATGTGGTCATACACCATAGTGGCGCCAGAGGGCACCAGGGTAGCCCAGAGAGCGTCGATGCTATGCTTGTGAAGGGAAAGGTCACTTGGCACGGGATTGCCCGACCAGGAACACTGAGAATATTGGGCAGGCAGCAGGTGCACCATTATGACAGAGGCAGCACCGTGATCAGAGTATTGGGCACAGAGGTGGTGCTAGCAGAGGAGAGGGAGGAGCTGGAAGTGGGGGACGACCTTACGAGGTATTCCCATCACCACTAGGCGGTCCACATCAGGCCCCAGGAGCTGACAGGTGGGACCAGGGACAGCCGCGAGCTTGGATGTCTACGATCCTGTATAGCGTGAGGTGATAAGAGGGACACTCTATAGATCTTCTACCTTTTGAAGTAGAATTGTTAGACTCTGTATGTGAAATTTTTTTCTCCCTACTCCTTGTTAGAGGTGTTATCAGGGTGATGCGGGGCATTGGTGTAACCCTATGTCAGTAGAGTAGAAGACGTGGAATCTTTTCTTTAGTCGATGGTATCAACTCCTTCACTTTTTGATCATGTAAGAGAGTCTTGGTCATGGGACATCGAGTGTGAAACCTTTCATGAATAGATATCCTTGGGTGTTTCACCATATGGATATTCTGAAGGAGGGAATCACCAGGCTTTATCCCAGGTCCAAATAGAGATTCCAGTCGCAGCATGCAATGTTGAGTTGCGACCAGGGAGGTGAGCTACCCCTGAGGTCCTTCGGGCTGTTTGAGAACACGTGAAGGGATGGAAAGGTCCCCTACCGCCTTACCATAAACCCGAAGGCTGGTTTTGGGTGCATGACATCTCCCACATGACTCACCTGAGAAGAAGTGTGGGTGCTCCTATGCACATCATTGGCAAGGGAAGACCTCGCGTGAACGAATCAAATCCTTTGGACTGTGTGCGGTGGCGCAGAACTGTGCATGAGTCCTTCTGGGTGAAGAAGAGCTAGGTGTGGGCTTAGTACCCTGAGTTGTTCTCTGGTTTTTCTTTTTGGATATGAAAAGCTTGAAGAAGGTAATGATTCAAGAACCTAGTTTTTTCTATAAAATACTTTGTAAATTTTATGATGTTATTCCAGAGCAGCGCCTTCAGACGACGTGCGATTCCGAGCCCCGGTGTGGCGGAAATTAAATTTTCAGTGTGTTCACACTGGGAATGCCAAATAAATGAAATTAATTGTAAATGGTTGCTTGATTGGGAAAACTGAGGTCACCGTTGAGTCCAGAACGTGTCGTTTACCCTAAGAGGGGTGTAATTTTCACGGGCACAACCCGTCTGTGGAAAATGTCCCCAGGAGCGTTTTCATAATTTAGCGGCATCGGGCATTGAGTTTTATAACTTTTGAAAGAGGTCTCGGATTAAAATTCTGAGACTTCTGTTTTTGCTCAGGAGGTGGTGTATACCCTAGGGGAGGCTTAACCTCGACCTCTTCTAGTGTTTCGGATGCAGATCAATATGGGGTGTTTAAAAAATAATTAAAATTCTAATTAGTTTTCTTTATTTAAGCCATAACCCTACGCCCCTCATTCCCATATTCTTCTTATGGAAAAACCCTCTCAAGGGAAGCAAGTCCTCAAGCTCCCCTCCCTTCAAGTTCCTCTCCCCTCCTCAAGAAGGCGGTTGAAGATCTGGCGGATCCCTCCCAATGCTTTGGGCTACACCCAACGAGGTAGGAGTTTTCGTTTTGTGTTTTAATTTCGAACCTCGCCTTTAAACCTAAATTATAGCATTGAATCACTATTTTTTTCGAGCGAAGCCCATAGTCACGTAGCACTTGTCATGATATTTCCAACGCTTTTTTCAGATTGAATTTCCGAGTCCCGAGGCGACCGAAGCGTTCCAACGAAGTTCCGGGGGTTTTTTGGGGAGTTTCCGGTGGTCTTAGCCGGTCTGGCGAGCGGACGGCGGCGGCACATGTCTCCAGGGCGGGTGGCAGCCTCGGCACAGCCGGCGGCGCAGCACCGCGGGCAAGCCGGTATGGCGGACGGTGGCTGCGGGCGTCGGCGGTTGGCTGTGGGTGGTCCAGGGCGTCGGCATGGGCTGCTGCAGGAGGCGGCCGGGCGAGCGAGGTGGCCAAGCGAGTAGGGGGTACCAGCGGCCACCAGCGGGGTGAGACGACACAGGTCGGCTGGCCGTTGTCGGTCGGTGAGGTGGAAGACCAGAGTCTTCGTGACCCCAGATGGCATACAGGGACCCGAAACTCGAGGGTCCCGTGGGAAATCAGTCGGACTGGCTGAGCCGGTCCGGGCGAGGTGGGTCGGGCCGCGCGTCCGCGGGCTAGTTCAGGAAGGGTGGCCCTACTGAATCGGCCCGGCCCACCATTTTGGTCCGTTAAAAACTTTAAATCGCTCTAAAATACAAAACAGGTGTCAGATTCGCGTTCCATCTGCGGCGATGTGTTCCTTGGATTGAGTAAAACCTTTTGAGATGGTATCGGGGATTTTTAATCTCTGAGATGAGGGGCTCGGTGGCGTGACACGCCCGTTAAGGGGATTAACATTTTTCTAGAGGTTCTTATTTCGGATGGTGCGGGCACATCTAAAGTCCCATTTCAGCATCATCAGTGGTGTTGCGACCCTGGCGTCGAGGTGGAGTTTTCCAGGGTGGTTTCAGGCATTGAAACTGAAGTTGATACATGGGCCCCACGGGCTGTCTTTTAAGTTACGAGCAACATTTTGAAACTTTCTCATCGGACGTCTGTTCGGGGCATGCGAGCAGTTGATTCAGGGTGTTTTTCAAGGGCATTGCAATGGAATAATATAACCGCTTTAATTCTGCATGATGGAGCGGGCCCCACGAGGGTCGTTTTGGGAGTTGACGGTGAATTTCTATCTCCTTCACCCGGTGTTCATTTCAGACTAGTGTTTAGTCAATCTTGTGTACTTTTTCAACAGGTTCACAACAGTGCGATCTGTTTGTAGCACTTCTGGACTCGGATGCGGGTCCGACATCGCACTGCTTGAGTTCGGCATGGCAAAAAGTATCCTTTTCTCTGGATATTCATTCCATGAAAGTAAGCAGTCAATTAGACATGTTTTTCCAAGGGGGTCGTAATGGTGTGATGCACCCGACAGTTTTCAGGACCAAGGATTGGTACCATGAGACGTCGTTCGGGTGTAAAGTGGTGTTCGTCGACTCCTTCATCGAATATATTTTGTCAGTGAGTAAATATTCGATCTCGCGTGTTTTTTCGCAAGGATTAAAACGGTATGATCTGTTTGGATGTGCAGAGCCTCATCCAAGATCTTATTAAATATGAAAGCATGAAAGGTGTACCTGTGGTGGTTCTTCCTCGGGGTTTGTAGAGAACCCTTGGCATGTTATCGCGTTCACTCTTGGGATAGTGAAGTGAATTCTTAAAGAGATGTTTTTTTCCATGCTAGGGTCATGGAGGAAGCAAGTTGGTGAAGTTACGTTTATGCCTTTTTGTGTTGACATTGGGTGATGTGTGCATGATATCCCTTAGGCTGAAAATGTGGTATAATCTGGGAGTATATGGGAATTCTTAGAGGTACATGTTGTAGTTTGTACCTGAGAACATTTGTGCGCTTGGTTTGGAGATGAGTTGGGGTCACACGTCATGTAGGCCCCATGTATTTGTCATGTTCTACTTTACGTACCTTTGACCTCTCGCGACATAGAGGGTCCTTCTGTTCTCGATGGTTTCAACCAGCAGGGTTGAGTGGGATTCCCCTGGTGTTGTTCATGATTTTTTAGACCAGTAGGGTTGAGTGGTTTCTCTTGGTTCGTTTCTTGACGGTTTGATCGGCGGAGTTGTTTGGGTTCGCCTTTTTTCCTTTAGTCGTGTGGGCTTTCATTATCACGTCCCTTCATGTTTCCTGGTAGAGTTTTGTGGATTTGGTATGACCAATACATTACACGGGAACCGATCCTCTACCCATGAGGTTGTTTCCAGTAGGGACAGCCAGAGTGGTTCTGGGTTTACCCTCCAGCAGGGCTGGGCAGTGGGTTGCTCATTTACTTCTTCGGGTTTACCCTCCAGTAGGGCTGGGCAGTGGGTTTCTCGTTGACTTCTTTGGGTTTACCCTCTAGCGGGGCTGGGGAGTGGGTTTCCCATTGACTTCATAGAATTTACCCTCCAGCAAAGACTGGGCAGTGGGTTACCCGAAGACCTCTTAGGGTTTACCCTCTAGCAGAGACTGGACAGTGGGTTACCCGACGACCACTTAGGGGTTTCCCTCTAGTAGAGACTGGGCAGTGGGTTACCCGACGACCTCTTAGAGTTTACCCTCTAGCAGAGACTGGGCAGTGGGTTACCCAAGGACCTCCTAGGGTTTACCCTCTAGTGGGGATGGGCAGTGGGTTACCCACCGACTTCTTTCAGACTCAGTCCTTTCTACTAGGCTAGTCTGTGGCTTTTCTCTATGATTACCGAAGTGGGACCCTTGGTTATATGGGTCAGTGATGTTACAGGGTTGAATTTGAGAAGACCTCTCAAATGTGTGATAGTGAAGAGGTGTGGTTTGACTTTCCCCAGAACTCTCAAGTAAGAGGGGCACTTTCCCCACCAAGACGCATCCTTGTGACATGTCCTAAAATTGTGCGGGCATGTCAGTGCCGCCTAAAGCTGATAGTGTCAGGGTGCGGTGATTTAAGCCCCTTGTCTTGCAGTTCGGGGTAGGCGTGCAGGATTTTGGGCATCGATGGTGTTTACTTCTAGGACTATTGGCTACTCACTTTATTGGGATGAGCTACGAGATGGATATCCCCTTACAATCTAGTTCAGGTTTCTTGACATAGCATATATATATGTATACCTTATTCCAGTACCCACTCCTTGGGTTTTGGTTACTCTCCTTCCAGAAGAGGCAAAAATGCATGGGGTATGCCACGTGCATTGTGTGTCTAGCTTCTTGTGGTTGGACAAGTCTAATCTCCTGCTATAGGTAGCGAAGACTCAACGAGAAGTTCATCTTCTCACCGCTTCTAGCTCCTTCTGTTTGGACGAGTCTACTTCCTCTCTCTGATTGGGTTGAGTTGTTACTCTACTGTACTCTTTACTGCACTCTCGAATGTACTTATTTACTTTTCCCTGTTCGATCTACTTCTCACCTCTTCAGTACCTCCTTTATTTTTTCCTCGATCCTTTGGGGTATCCTTCTGAGTATTTTTATACTCACCCCTTCTTGGGCTTTCCTCGCACTTGGTGTGCCCTTGAAGACAACGAGTAGGTCGATCGTGAAGTCGGAGGAGCTTAGGAGTTCGGGAGTTTGGACCGCGTACGGTGGTCGTAGTCGGGTTCAAGGTGAGGGACCCGCCCAACTATTTTACTTTTGTTTACCGATTGCCAGGTTGTGGAACTTTTCTGGTTGGGTTCATGTTTTTTCCTTTTCTTTTCAATTTACCTTCAGTACTCACTTTGTACTATTTAGAGGTTGATGCCCCTTTGTGGTTCGTGTATAGTATTTGGTACTTTCCTTTTCCTTTTACTCTGCACTTCTGCATCGAGTGGGTTGTGTGTGTGTGTACAGGTACTTAGGCAAAGGCCTCCCCGAGTTGTTTATCCTTCGGTGCTTGTCGCCAGCCCCTGGACTATGGAGGCGGGCTTGGGGTAGTTGCGGCTTGAGCCTGGGTAGGGTGAGAATATGAAATTCTCGTCGAGTCTTCGCTACCTATAGTAGGAGAGTAGACTCGTCCAACCACGAGAAGCTAGACACGGAAAGCACGTGGAAAACCACGCGCGTCATCGCCTCTCCTGGAAGGAGAGTAACCAAAACCCAAGGAGTGGGTACTGGAACAAGGTATACATATATATATTCTCTTTCAAGAAACCCGAACAAGATCATAAGGGGATCTCCATCCCGTAGCCCAGCCCAAGAAAGTGAGTAGCCAACAGCCCCAGAAGTAAACACCATTGATGACCAGTATTCGTACGTCTCCCTAAACTACAAGCCAAGGGGATAAAATCACCGCACCCTGACACTATCTGCTTTCGGCGGCATTGACTCGCTTGAATAGTTTTATGTCACGTCACAAGAACGCATCTTGGTTGGTAAAGCGCCCTCGTACTTGAGAGTTCTGGGGAAAGTCAAACCACACCTCGTCACTATCACACAGTCGAGAGGTCTGCTTAAAGTTAAAGTTGTCACATCACAGACCCATACAACTAGGGATCCTGCTCTGGTAGACACGGAGTAAAGCCATAGACTAGCCTAGTAGAAATGACTCAGTCTGAAAGAAGTCATCGGGTAACCCACTACCTAGCCCCGAAAGAGGGTAAACCCTAAGAGGTCGTTGGGTAACCCACTGCCCAGTCTATGCTAGAGGGTAAACCCTAAGAGGTCATCGGGTAACCCACTACCCAGTCTCTGCTAGAGGGAAAACCCTAAGAGATCATCGGGTAACCCACTGCCCAATATCTCTTGGAGGGTAAACCCTATGAGGTCATCGAGTAACCCACTACCCAGTCACTACTGGGGGTAAACCCTAAGAGGTTGTTGGTTAACCCACTGCCCAGTCTCTGTTGGAGGGTAAACCCTAAGAGGACGTCAGGTAACCCACCGCCCAGTCTCTGCTAGAGGGTAAACCCTAAGAGGTCGTCGGGTAACCCACTACCCATTCTCTGCTGGAGGGTAAACCCTAAGAAGTCAATGATAAACCTACTATCGAGCCCCGCTAGAGGGTAAACCCAAAGAAGTCGATGAGAAACCAACTGCCCAGCCCTGCTGGAGGGTAAACTTGGAACTGCTCTGGCCATCCCTACTGGATGGTACAACAGTGGCCAACTGAATACGGAGTGGGTATCACGCAACCACCCAAATCTAGGACAATTCACATAGTAGAGGTTCATCACCCGTGTAGTGTGGGTCATGCTGATACCTGGTGCTATGCCTAGGGAAACACGTCATGGTAGATTGCAGAAGGAGGATATGATCACAATACTCTACTAGGGAATATGCGCCCAGGCTCACTGGGGATCCGTACCCTACTGGAAACAACCTTCTGGGAAGAGGATCGGTGCCCACATAATGTATTGTTCACACTGAATCCACAAAAGCCTACCAGGGAACTCGAAGGGATGTGATACTGAAAGCACACATGGTGAAAGGAATAGGGGAACCCAAAAAACTCCACTGATCAAACTGTCGAGAACAAAACTAGGGGAAACCACTCAACCCTACTGGTATAAACCATCGTGAATAGACGGACCCTCTATGTCACAAGAGATCAAAGGTATGTAAAGCAGAACATGGCACATACAGGGGGCCCACACGACGTGTGGCCCTATCTCGTCTCCAACCCAAGCGCACAAACATTCTTAGGTACAAACTACAACATGTACCTCCAAGAATTTCCATATACTCCTAGAGCATACCACATTTCTATCCCAAAGGCTATCATGCACACGACACCCAACATCAACGCAAAGGGAAAAAATGCAATTTCACCAACCTGATTCCACTACGGCCCTAGCACGTCCAACCACATCTCTTCAAAAATCAACTTCACTCAAATGGTAGTGAACGCGATCACACGCCAAGGGTTCTCTTGCAAACACACTAAGATGAACCGCCACCGGAGCACCTTCCATGCTTCCACATTTAATGAGATCTTGAACGATACTTCGAAAATTCAAATGGATTGTATCGTTGTAATCCTCATGGAAAAACATGTGAGAGCGACTATTTACTTTCCTCCAACAAACATCCGACGTAAAAGTTGTTTAACACTGCTTTACGCCCGAACAGTGTCCCGTGGTCCTGGGCCTCGATCCCAGAAACAGTCAGGCGCATTGCCCCATTGTGATCTCCTTGGAAAGAAAAGTCAAATTGACTACTTACATTCATGGACCGGGTGTCTGGATAAAAAGATTTATTTCACCGTACTGCACATGAGCGGTGCTAC
Organism: Viscum album; assembly: GCA_963277665.1. Taxonomy (NCBI): domain Eukaryota; kingdom Viridiplantae; phylum Streptophyta; class Magnoliopsida; order Santalales; family Viscaceae; genus Viscum; species Viscum album. The sequence goes on from OY728140.1 coordinate 353,943,096, forward strand.
ATGGGACTAGCATCCCAGTCCCTAAGCACTATGAGCGGATCACACCATTGCGATCCTCTCAGAAAAATACATAAGATTGACTAATCACTTGTCCAAAATGGACACCCGGTGATAAAGATGGAAATCACCGCCATCTCCCAAAACAGCCCTCGTGGGGCCCACACCATCGTGCATAATTAAAGCGGGTGGATTGCACCATTATAATGCCCTCAGAAAAACACCTATAATCGACTGCTCGCATGCCCTGAACGGACGTCCGATGAACAAGTTACATAGTGCTGCTCATAGCTTAAAAGACGGGCCATGGGGCCTACATCTCAACTCTGGTTTCAACACCGGAATACCCCTTGGATATCTTCATCTCGATTCCAGGGTCTCAACGCCTCGGATGACGCCCAAATAGGACTCCATATGCACTCGTTCCATCCGAAACAAAATATCAACAGTGCGCTAAGAAGTATTTATCGGATGATTTGCGCCGCAGATCTGCCGTCTCGGAAATTATAAGTTCCCAAAACCATCTCAAAAATGTTGGCCTCATTTCAAGGAATGTATTGCAGCTGATGGCACACAAATCTAACACCTAGTCCTCATTTTAGGAGCGTTTAAAATTTTTGGATGAAAATATGTGGGCTGGGCCGGTTCGGGCGGCCCACCTTGCGCCTAGACCGGCCTGCGGTTCACCATGGCCCGGCTCACCTTATCGGGACCAGCTTAAGCCGGTCCGGCTTGACTCCCGTGGGACCCACGTGTTGTGGTTCCCTGTCTCCAGCCGTGGTTTGACGACCCCGGTCTTCCGCTTCGCTGACCACGTCGCGCGCCAACCCAGCTGTAACCCCGTCTCGCCCAACCGCCGTTCGGGAGCCCTGCTCGCCCGGACGACACCCGATGTCGCCTCCTACCTGAGTGCCGAGCTGCCACCGCCTGATCCGAAGCTGCCCACCGACTAAACCAATCCGCCTGCCACCTAAGCCGAGTCGCCCGCCGCCGGACCGTCCAGAACCGCCGGAAAACCTCCAAAAAACCCGCAGATCTTCGGCGGACGACTGTGATCACCTCGGAACTCAGAGTTTCAATCCGAAACATGTGTTGGATAGCTCGGAACATATAATACCCAACCAAGGGACTCTCTAAACAAAATAATGGAAATTTAATGCTACAAATCCATCTCAAAGTTGATGCTTAGATGGGTCGGTCCCCCTTGCCTCCGAGCCACCCCCCCCCCCTCCTCGTTGTAACCAGTTTTGCTTGTTTTCCCCCCTCCTCTGCCCTCTGCCTTCCTCCTACGAGCCCTTCGTACCTCCCTTGCCCTCTTCTTCAACCAGTGGCATGCCTTCCCCCAAGCCTGGCCTTCTTGGACCCTCCCCTTGATCTGAACCTGCCCCCTCATGACTGTCCTTGAGCCCCCCCTTGGCACCCACTTGTGAAACCCATCTGAGAAATTGAAAAGTAAAGGAGGTCCTTTTGTCTTCTTTCCTAGTTTCCCCTGGATTCTGAGCCATTATTCTCAGATGGAGTTCTTTCCGAGAGACCTGGTCATGAGTTTTCCCAGAAAGTAACCCCCCCTCCTTGGATCTGATGGTTTCTCCAGCCTGGTCTGGATGCCTGGAGCTGTCCTTTACAGCTTGTGCCTCTCCTCAGATAACAAAGTTTCCCCCTGGCATGGTGGCCACTCCAGCTCGGGCAGTTTCCCCTAGAGGCCCTGGTCCCCTAGACCCCTGGACCACTCCTGCGTCCAATTTCTCTGCTCAACACATTTCGAATCGTACCAGGTCTCATTCTAAACAAAAGGGCCCCCGCCCCCTTTTTATAACTCTGGAGCCATGATGCTTGGGGCCAATGCCAGGCTTCCCTGATCCCAATGATGTCTATAATCATCTAAAATGCTCATGGTCTGGGATCTAGGGAAAAATTGATTTCTTGGCCATTGAAGCTCAATCCCACAAAGCCTCTATTGTGGTTGTTCTGGAACCGAAACAATCACCCTCTAAAATTGGAGAGTTTGCGAGGAGGATCAAACATAGAGCCTGCATGTGTGCATCCCCATCCAAACAACATATTTGGATCTTCTGGAACTCATCTACCTCTGTTAACTTGATTCAGGCCTCGGATCATAGTATATCTGCTGAAATCATCACTGGACACTCTAATTTCCTGGCCACTTTTGTGTATGAAAGTTGTGATGCTACATAGAGAGAATCTTTAGGGAGGGATCTTGATGCTTTTGACCTGGGGAACTCTCCTTGGCTTGTTGGAGGGGATTTTAATATCATAGCTGATCCAGATGAAAAGAAAGGGCACGGCGCTTTCCCCTACAAAGCTAGTGAGGATTTTGTTCATTTCAAATCCCGCAAGGGTCTTATAGACATGTGTTTCATTGTCAACAAGTTCACATGGTGAAATAATCAAAGAGGAGGTCGACGCACTTGGTGTCGGCTTGATTGTTGTCTTGCGAATGTCCAGGCGGTTTCGGCATTCCCCGATACCAAAGTCTCACATATTTTTCGTAGCCTATCTGATCACTCCCCTATTTTGGTCTCACTCTCTCCACGTAAGGATTGGACCCAGTGCTATGTTTTTTCTCACACTTGGACCAGCCTTCCGGGCTTCCAATTGGTTATCAGGGACTCATGGATCCAGTCTATTCCAAGAGATGGCTGGCTGGCTTTTCAAAACAAACTTAGAGTACTGAGAGGTGATCTCCAGGCCTAGAGGAGTAGGCACCCCCTAACACAGTGACTTGTATGCCCTTTCAAAGGAGATCGAATCTATGGAAATCTGCCTGGAGTCAGTTTGGAGGGACCAACTGTTTGAGGAAATTTCTTGCAAGACGGAAAATCTGGAGGAAATTGTCTCAATGGAGGAACGAGTGGCCAGCGAACATGCACAGATAATGTGGTTTCATGAGGGAGACCACAACTCTGCTTATTTCAATGTGTGCATAAAGGAAAAACAAAGGTTGATCAGGCCGAACGTACGGCTTGAAGACGGAAGCTTCACCGACGATAGGGAACTTGTTGGGAGCAAGGCTGAGTCGCATTTCCAGAACCTACTGGGGGGCCTAATCCCAGCATGATGGGGGATATCCAAGGAGTCATGAGGATTTTTTAGAGGTAATCCCGATCACTATTTCAGCCAGGACAATGACCTTCTAGTTTCTAGTCTGAATGAAAAGGAGATTCGTGAGGCAATGTTGAGAATCAATCCGGAGAGTGCCCTTGGGCCGGATGGTTTTCCAGGGTCTCTCTACTAGGCGGCCTCGGATTTGGTCAATGGGGACTTGGTTGCGGTAGTCCAGAATTTCTTCAAGGACGGGTTCCTGCCTCACATCGCATGTGCTACCACCTTAGTGTTGATTCCCAAGATCCCTGATCCCTCATCCATCAACCACTATAGGCCTGTAATTATGTGAAATGTCTTTTACAAGGTCCTAGAAATGTTCATCAACAGGAGACTCGCAGCCCACCTCCCCACCCTGATCTCAGATGAGAAACATGGCTTTTTCAAGGGATGATCCATTCAGGGGGTGATCTATCTGGCACAATATGTTATTGGTGATCTCATCTTAAAGGCCCATGGATCAAATATTGCTATTAAACTGGACATGGACAAGGCCTATGATCGCATGGAGTGGAGTTTTATCTTCAAATTCCTTGCTAGATTTGGTTTCTCTTCTTGGTTTATTGATCTTATTTTCAGGTGCATCAGTTCTCCATGGTTGTCTGTTCATTTCATGGGCAAGCATCATGGCTTCTATAAGACGCTACGTGGTCTGAGACAAGGGTCCCCCTCTCACCGAGCATGTTCATCATGGCCCAGGACGCCCTTAGTCGGCATATCAATAGGGGCATTGGCAACGGTTCCATATCTCCTTATCGGTGTAGGCAGAGGCAGAGCTGCATTTCTCACATTATGTTTGTTGATGATACAATCATCTTTATCAATGCAAATAGGTAGTCCATTCATGGCCTTAACAAGATCATGGAGGAATACAGCTCCTGGAGTGGCCAATGTATTAACCAGAGCAAGAGTACTTTCTACATCACAAACTGATGCTTGGATTCTTGAAGCACCTCCTTGAGTAACCGATTGAACATGAATCATGGATCTTTCCCAATAACATACCTTGGTGCTTCTGTTTCCCCTGGAAAATAGCGAGCACGCTTCTTTGATCATGTTGTGGCTCGCATTACTAGTCAGTTCACGAACTAGAAGAGACAGTTCGTATCATTTGGAGGTAGGATCACTCTGGTGAATAGCGTCGTAACCTCTATCTCGGTCCATACGCTTTCCATTAAAGTCCTGAAGGGTTTACTTGCACGTATTGACAGGATCCTGGTCTCTTTTTTCTTGGATTCTCATTCAGATGGGAAGTTCCACTGGGCATCTTGGGAGAGACTCTCCAAGACACTGGAGGAGGGAGGCATCAATGTAAAGAGCCTCTCGGGAACTCTTAATGACATGCATGTTAAGCTCTCCTGGGATACCATCGAGGCATGATATCCATGGGGTAGGTTTATGGACTTACAGTATAAACAGAGTGAGGGCCTTGGGGCTAGTCACGCTACATCTATTTGGACTGTGGTGGCCCCGTTGATCGCGTCCCTGCAACCGTACTCAAGACGGATTGTCGGGAGTGGGGGGGATCTCTTTTTGGCACCACAACTAGTCTGGTGAGATTATTGGTTTCCCAAGATACCATGTTAATGACATTACCTTACGCCAAGCTAGTTTGTATCCCACCTTTGTTTCGGCAGTTCTTTACACCAACCCGCATGATTTGTTTTATCTTATTGACATGAATGATGATCAGGATAGATGTATCTTATCGGCATTAAGTTCTAGTCGTTTTTCATTGAAGGATTTCTGCAGGATCTCTACAACCCCAGACCAAACTAATTCATGGGGGGGACTCTCTGGCTCAATGAAATCCTGGCTAAATATAATTTCCTAGTTTGGAATATTAGGAATCATTCTATTTCAACAGCCGATAATGTAAAACAGATGGGAATTCAGATGGTGTCAAGTTTCTTCTACCGCAGGACACATCGGGAGGAAACCACGACGCACCTGTTCTTTATGGGAGATTGGGCCAATGCAGTATGGTCGACCCTCGGGGGCTTCACTGGCTAGACATCCACAGACCAGAGGGAGTCTCCCTCCCTTGAGAGATGGTTTCATGGTATAGGAGGCCAAGGGGTGAAGTTTAAGGCTCGTGCATTGGTCCTAGCAGTGGGCTATTGGTGCATTTGGACGGCTCGGAACAAAGCGATCTTTGAAGGGGCCACCTGTTCCCAGCGGGCGGTGGTTACAAGGTTTATGTTCTTGCTGCTGGATTTGGTTTTCCTTGGTGAAGGTTGGCGGGGTTCCCCCACCATGAGGCCTTTTTCAAACCATATTCAATCATCAACCCCCATCGGTGAGGGCAAGCATGGATTGTTGGTTAGATGGCACCCACAACCTTTAGGCCCTAAACTGAACACTGATGGCTCATGCACTATGGGCACCATGAGTGGGTTTGGTGTTATATGTGATAAGAATGGGGAAGTTATGGATGCTTTTGCTGCCCGCTATGGAATGTTTCATTCTCTGCAAGCTGAAGCCCCAATGATTCTCTTTGGTCTCCAACTTTCTAGGTAGTGGAAATTCACCCTTAGTGCAGTGGAAACCAACTCCCTCATTCTCTACAACCCTCTGTTAGGTAGGTACCCCATCCCATGGTTCATATCCTACATCATTAGGAAATGTATCAGTCTCTTGGATGAAAACACCGACATTCTCTTTACGTGGCGAGAGGGGAACAAGGTCACCGACTTTCTTTCCTCATTGTCAATCTATGGGGTGAACACCCTTTTCTATCCAGATATTCTGTTACTGTTTCCAAAGGGGGAGAACCTGGTCATAAGGGATGCTCTAGGGCTCCACCATTTCAGATCTCCATAGTCCATGTTTTGCTTGTTTGTTTTATTTGTTTGTTTTCTTTTTGTGTTGTATGGTGTCTTTAAATAATATATGATGATGATGATGATGAAATCGCAACGATCCTACCTCTTGGGCATAGCCCGAAGCTTCAAACCTTCACCGCGCCACCACTATTGTCGCTTCCACTTGGCTCGAGGGAGGAGAAGAGGAGGCTGAGAGGGCTTGAGGGAGGTGAGAGAGCTCTTCCGCAAAAGGAAAACAAAATGGAGAAGGAGGGGAGGGTTTGGTGTTTAAGTAGAAAAGTAATTTAACTTTTTAATTAATTTTTTTTAACCTCACATCAGTAGGCTCGTACCCAAACTCTAGACGGGGTCATGGTTAAGCCTCCACTAGGGTAAACACCACCTCCCGAGCACAACGGTGTTCTCTAAATTTTAATCTGAGGCTCCGTTCAAAAGTTATAAAACTTAATGCCTGAGGCTACTACATTACGAAAACGCCCCTGGGGCTATTTTCCACAAAAGGGTCGCGCCCATGAAAATTACACCCGTCCTAGGTTAAAAGACATGATCCGGACTGAACAGTGCCCTCGGTTTTCCCATCCAAGAAACCATTTATGAGTTATTTTATTTATTTTGCGTTCCTAGTGTGAACCACTGAAAATTTAATTCCAGCCACCCCGGGGCTTGGAGTCGCACGCCGTCTGAAGGCACTACTGTGGAATAACATCAAGAAATTTTCAAAGTTTTTTATAGAAAAAACCGGGTTCATACATCATTCCCTCCTTCAAGATTTTCATCCCCGAAAAGAAAAATCAGGGAGCAACTCTGGGTACTAAGCCCACACCTGGCTCTCCCGTACCCAGAAGAACTCTTGCATAGTCCCGCGTCACCGCACAAAGACCAAAGGATTTGATCCCTCCACGCGAGGTCTTCCATTACTGATGACGTGTATAAGAGCTCGCACACATCTCTTCAAATATGTCACGTGGGAGGCATCGTGCACCCACTCCAGACTTTGGGGGGTTAGGGAAAGGATGTAGACAACCTCGCCATCCCTTCGCACGGTCTCAAACAGACCGAATGCCCCCGGGGGTAACTCGCCTCCCCGATCGAACCCCTACGTCGCAGGCCGTGACTGGAATCACCACTTGGACCTAGGACAAAGCTCGGTGATTCCCTCCTTCAGAATATCCATATGGTGAAACACCCAAGGATATCTGGTCACACAAGATTTCACAGTTGATGTCCCATGACCAAGACTATCTTACACACTTGAAAGGTGAATGAGTCTCTACCATTGACTAAAGAGAAATTTTTCATGCCTTCTATTCCACTAGCACAGGGTTACACCGACGCCCTGCGTCACCCTGGTAATAACTCAAGCAAGGAGCAGGGAGAAAATAATTTCACACAAAGAGTCTAACAATTTTACTACAAATAGTAGAGGAGCCATAAAGCGTACCTCTTATCACCTCATGCTCTGTAGGATCGTAGATATCCAAATCTCGCGGCTGTCAGTGGTCCCAACTGTAAGCTCTCGGAGCCTGACGTGGACCGCCTGGTAGTGATGGGAAGTCCTAGTAATGTCATCCCCCCACTTCTATCTCCTCCTGCTCCCCTGCTAGCACCACCTCCCTAGCCACTACTCTGATCACAGTGCTACCTCTACCATGGTGGTGTGCCTGCTGCCTGCCCGAACTTCTCAGCATACTTGGTCGGGCAGTCCCGTGGCAAGTGACCTCGCCCATCAAAATCATAGCACCAGTGCTCTCTGGGTTGCCCTGCTGCCCTCTGGCACCACGGTGGTGTACGACCACACCCCTGAGTTAGGTTATCTGAAATCCACCTGCGTCGAGGTTCTGTCTGCCGATGCCTAGTAGTTGCGGCAGACGTCTCGGCTCCATCGTGCTTACTGCCACCACCAACTGTAGAGCGTGACAGGAATCCCTCTGTCACCAGTGCCTTCTATAGCACCCTTTTATAAGTGGGAATGACCAAGGGCACTATGACAGCATGAATCTCTCTGCGGAGACCCTGCTCAAACTTCCGTGCTCGGAAGTTGCCGTCGTGGACCAAGTCCAGGTGAAAACGTGCACGGTCCACGAACCTTGTCGCGTACCCAGTCACTGTCATCCCTCCCTGCTAAAATTTCAAGAGATCCTAGATCTGAATGGATTGTAAGTAGGAGGGGTAAAACTCCTCATGAAATAGAAGCTGAAATTCATCCCACGAAAGTGACGACTCATCGAGTAATTGAGTCACCAGACTCCACCAACGCCCAGCTACTCCGTGGAAAAGGCTGGTGGTAGAAGCCATCATCAAATATGATGGTGTCTGCACAAGGTTGAATAGGAAAACCACTGTCTCGAGCCAAAACTTTTCTTCCGGAGGGTCTGGCTGACCACTGAATCTCAACGGTCTCTATCGCTAGAACTCACGAAGCGCGTTCAACCTGCGCTCAAGCTCAGTCTGCTCTGCTGGAGATGCCTGATGCTCACCAGGTGGGGGTGCTGCTACCAGCCCACCTGGAGAAGGGACTCACATGATGGGTCCTGGACTGTGTCCTCGTCACTCACAGGGTCTTCGTCATGAACCAAAGATGGTATCCTCGTTGGCTGTCTTCACAGAGTCATCATGAATGTTAACAAGGAGTGCCCCAATCAGATGAGCATATATGTATATACCAGTTACAACAATGGGGAGCTGAATCAATAAGGATAGTAAAAGACTCCATCCTATGTGATGCAAAAACCAATTTTCCCTGCAACAAGTCTCTCAGCATGCCGAGTCAACAAGAAGGTTGTCAAGGTCCTGGTGAATGGATACGTCGGCCACCGCACCATCACTGGACTCCCTGGTCTGAGAGCCGATCTTGAGACACGTTGAAACTATTTCCCTAGATCTCAACCAATTCCTTTTTAGGGACGTCCGAACAACGTCCCAAAGAATGAACTAGCTCTGATACCACTTTGTCACGACTCGACCCTACTCGGGCTCGAGCCGCAACTACCCTAAGCCCGCCTCCATAGGCCAGGGTCTGGTGACAAGTGCTGAAAGATAAAAAACTCAGGGAGGCCTTTTCCTAAGTACCTGTACACACACACGCATCCCACTCAATGAAATTGTGTAGAGTAAAAGAGAAAGTAAAGTATCAACTGCTATAAACAACCACAAATAGTGCATAGACCTCTAAATAGTACAAAGTGAGTGCTAAAGGTAAACTGAAAAGAAAAGGGAAAAGCATGCGCCCAACCACAAAAGTGCCACAACCTGACAACAGGTAAACAAAAGTAAAATAGCTGGGAGAGTCCCACACCTGGATCCTGACTATGACCACCATATGCAGTTCATTCTCCCGAACTCCTAAGCTCTGCTGAAGTTACGACCAACTTGTCTGTTGTCTGCAAGGCCACACCAAGTGCAAGCAAAGCCCAAGTAGGGGTGAGTATAAAAATTCTCAGTAGGATGCCCTGAAGGCTCGAGGGAGAAACAAAAAAGGTACTGAAGAGTGATCAGTAGATTGAACAGGGAATATTAAAGGTGTACAATAGAGATTGCAATAAATAGTACAATAGAGTAATAGCTAAACCCAACAAGAGGAAGGAAGTACACTCATCTAAACACAAGGAGATGAAAACAGTGATAGGATGAACTTCTCGTCGAGTCTTCACTACCTATATTAGGATAGTAGACTCATCAAACCACAGGAAGCTAGACACGAAAAGCACATGGAATACCCCGCGCGTCTTCACCTCTCCTGGAAAGAGAGTAACCAAAAACCAAGGAGTGGGTACTGGAACAATGTATACATATATATATGCTCTGTCAAAAAACCTAAACAAGATCGGAAGGGGATCTTTATCCTGTAGCTCATCCCAAGAAAGTGAGTAGACAAAAGTCCCAGATGTAAACACCATAAATGCCCAGTATCTGTATGTCTTCCCCGAAATACAAGCCAAGGGGGTAAAATCACCGCACCCTGACACTATCCGCTTTGGGCGGCACTGACTCAACTGCATGGTTTTAGGTTGCGTTACAAGGAAGTGTCATGGTGGGGAAAGTTCCCCTCGTACTTGAGAGTTCTAGGGAAATTCAAACCACACCTCGTCACTGCCACACAATCGAGAGGTCTTCTCAAAGTCAACGATGTCACATCACTGACCCGTACAACCAAGGGTCCCGCTCCCATAGTCACGAAGAAAATCCATAGACTAGCTTAGTAGAAAGGATTGAATCTGAAAGAAGTTGTCAGGTAACCCACTGCCCAGCCCCGCTGGAGGGTAAAACCTAAGAGGTCTTCGGGTAACCCACTGCCCAGTCTCTGCTGGAGGGTAAACCCTAAGAGGTCATCGGGTAACCCACTGCCCAGTCTCGGCTGGAGGGTAAACCCTATGTAGTCGTCGGGTAACCCACTGCCCAGTCTCTGCTTGAGGTTAAAACCTAAGAGGTCGTTGGGTAACCCATTGCCCAGTCATTGCTTGAGGGTAAACCCTAAGAGGTCGTCGGGTAACCCACTGCCCTATATCTACTGGAGGGTAAACCCTAAGAGGTCATCGGATAACTCACTGCCCAGTCTCTACTGGAGGGTAAACCCTAAGAGGTCGTCAGGTAACCCATTGCCCAGTCTCTGGTGGAGGGTAAACCCTAAGAAGTCAATGAGAAACCCACTGCCTAGCCCCGCTGGAGGGTAAACCTGAAGAAGTCGATGAGAATCCCACTACCCAACCCCACTGAAGGGTAAACCCGGAATTGATCTGGCCATCCCTATTGGATGGTATAACACTGGCCAACAGAATACGGAGTGGGTATCACTCAACCACCCAACTCTAGGACAATTCACCTAGTAGAGGTTCAGCGCCCGTGTAGTGTGGGTCACACCGATACCTGGAGATCTACCTAGGGAAACACATCACGGTAGATCGAAGAAGGGGGACATGATCTTGATACTCGGCTAGGGAATCTACGCCCAGGCTCACTGGGGCTCTGTACCCTACTGGAAACAACCTCGTGGGTAGAGGATCAGTGCCCGTGTAATGTATTGGTCACACAGAATCCACAAAACCCTACCAGGGAACTCGAAGGGACGTGATACTGAAATCCCACATGGCGAAAGGAGTAGGGGAACCCAAACAACTTCGCCAATCAAACCGTTGAGAACAAAACCAGGGGAAACCACTCAACCCTGCTGGTCTAAACCATCATGAATAGAGGTACCCTTTACATTGCGAGAGATCAAAGGTACGTAAAGCATAACATGGCACGTACAAGGGGCCCACACAATGTGTGGCCCTATCTCGTCTCCAACCCAAGCGCACAAACGTTCTTAGGTAAAAACTAAAACATGTAACTCCAAGAATTTCCATATACTCCTAGAGTATACCACATTTCCAGCCCAAAGGAAATCGTGTACACGACACCCAACATCAACGCAAAGGGAGAAAATGCAATTTGGCCAACCTGATTCCTCAACGACCCTAGCACGGCCAACCACATCTCTTCAAACATCAACTTCACTCACACGGGAGTGAACACAATCACATGAAAGTCTGATTCAGAAAGACTATGTTGAGAGAGTATAAGATCAACTACAATGAATCAAAAGAGATCATAAAGAAGGAATCCAATCATCTGACTAGAGAGCTAGAATACCCCAGTTTGATTGAGGGAGGAGAAGAAGTCTTTATTGGGAATCTCAAGCAGGCCAGTGGACTCTGGTAAAAAGGTGAGATGCTATATAAAGACCTTTTTATGGGACTCAAAAGAGATACAGTGGAACTCTATATCGACCATTGTAATTGATAAAAATATTATAGTGTAGAATCTTTGTTGGGGGGAATAAAAAACACAGCAAGGAGTAGGTCTTTGAACTGAATAATATAAATCCTTGTGTTTAGTGCAATTATATTCACATTGATCTATGAAATTCAATGTGTTTTTAAAATTTTAACGTTTTAAATAAAATGAGGTTACATTTAAATGAACCCAAATGGTTAAATAAGGCCCACATATGCTTCCTTATCTCTTATTCCTTAGTACTTAACCCAACGGGGCTATGCTTATATAGTATAAGAATGGTTATTTAAACTTTATAAAGTCACCTTTACGGGTTAACATAAAGACATATTATGGAATCTTACTTTTACTGACTTCTTTTTAATTTCATGAAGACATGTTACCTTCTTTATAAATGTACTAATATAACCAATGAATAAATATAAAATTCTAATTAAAACCTAAATGTTGTCTTGTGATATATGTTGGAATTGAAATTTTTATTAACTAAGATCAATTTTATGAATCTTATGGGTATGTAAAATGTGAAAAAATGAATTTCTGTTATGAATTTCTTATTTTTAATAGGATGTCAGCTGAATAAACAATTCTTTCATGGATTTTTATTATAACTTTATTCCGTGACTTGTCCAATTATATAAATAAATTATTTTTTATAATTTTTTTCACTACAGGTACTGAATGTTTAATTTTCACCTTAAAAAGATTCAATATCAAATGTAAATAAATGAATCGGATCGAATAAAACCCTAATGTGGTTTTTTAGATTTACCATAATTTAAGGGTAGTATAAATGTTACCTTCATTAGTCTCCTAGATATGGGAACATGATTGATAATAGTGGACCTATTTTTCTATAGATCAACCTTAAATGATAATCCCTTAAGAAAATTGACACTTCATATGTGAAATCATTCTAGGGCTTATGATTTAAATTTTCTAACAGACTAGCCTAAGGTAGGTATTTACATAAAAAATTTAAATCCTCTCTTAATGCTTGTGATCCATTTCAGACTTGTTCTGCCATTAGGGTGTAATTTTTCTCATGTATGACTCCTCGGTTTCAAAGACAATGATCAGGTTGGTTAGGAGTTCATGCTATCCTTTGAACCATTATACAGTCATTAAATCATGTAAGGATTCGTGAAATTGGGTTACACATGCCTAGGTCCTATCTAGTCACCTAGTGGGTTGTGTTACCACTCTTCATTTTCGATAGTAGTTTCAATGATATTCAATTTTTTGGTGGAATCGTGTGGTAGTATGCGTTGGTATGCATGGTTCCCATCTAGATTATAAAATGATACAATAAACCATATAATTTCAGTGGAAATAATTTTAACATTGATATGTTACACTGTGTATGTTGTTCATCTCTAGTGTAGAGTGACCTGGACATTAAATGGAAATATAACTCATCCCCATGCTTGGGGTGAAATTCTAAAGAGGATATTGTGTTATGATATAACTTTCAGTTTTAATTTTATTTTATGACTAATTTTTTGGAACATGTTAACATAACATTAGAGGATAGTCACACGTACATCTAAAATAAAACTAGTATAGGTAACTCATATGTGGTTGTTCTTTCTCTCCTACTGAATTGATGTTTTCTATAAAATTTTGCATAAATAATGTAACCATAGTTAGTTCTTGATAGAATGTCATGTAAAACATATTGTAGTGTTTCCTCAAAGTAGATGGACCAAAACTATAAAAAGACCATTTGGAAATGGTTAGCCAATCATTTGAATTCCCTTGGGGATGGTATGCTTTGTAATGTGTAAGTGATTTCTATAAAGCAATATGATGATGTTTTTGGCTACGTATGAATCCTTTAAAACCCCATTATTCAAGGATGGACACTAATGGCTATGGTTTATTGATCATGGGATGCCTCGAGTGGTAAATGAATCATGGTCGGTTAATGATGTTGCGTCATCAGGATCAACGAAGATATATTAAAAAGAGTCAATAAAGGATGGTTTGTCAATTCCTATAATACATGGTGGTGTATGATTGGTACAAAACATACTGATCACATCATCTTTGATGTGATGGGAGCTTATTGAGGCTTCATTGTAATTATTGATACCATATTAATGTACTCTTATTTTTGAGATGTTAATGTCCCCATTCCCATCATCGTTTTGGGTACACTATGAAATATTCAGTTATACATTGATGTAAAATATTAAAATTCCTTTACTATAATAAATAATGTCCTTACAATTACACTTTTTAAGCATCAATTATTAAGAGGTTTGGTATATCTTGAATGATAATTTGAATCCAAAGTAGGAATTCCTTGGTCGGACACATGGGCACGAGATAGTTCTTTGACATTGTTGTTGCTAGGCTTAGTCTGAATTCTTTTATATGGATGTATCACATCATACAAATGTCTCACTTGTAAATACCAATGTATGCACAGCTATTATGAAATCATTATTATTTGTAAAATGATTCATAAGATACAACAACATTTAGTTGGTCATAGATGTGATGCTTTAATGGTGATGATCTATGAGTGCATGATCAGGTATGCCTAAGTTCATGTTGTGACACAAAAACATAATTTTTTCTTTATGTCAAGTACGCGATTTGGTGGATCTGTTCATAGTAGAAAATGGTATGTCTTGTGAGATGGATTTATGTTTTGAGATATGATTAACTGCAGTCTAAGAAGATAATTTTTCATAAAAATCATCTATATGTGTATTGATATTTTCCCACTTATTCTATTAAATGTGGTTGGTGAGTAACAACATCTTGCATGTCCTTTGGCTATGGAAACCATAGTGAGGTTCGATCAGGGAATTTCACTAAAAAGTCAACTATACTTGGCCATTTGAGATCAATTATTATTGGACCATTTGAATAATATGGGAATCATGCTATGAGAATTATTATAAGGATTCATGAAAAATTAAATGGGAAATTTCAACTGTCTAGAGTACCACAGATTTTATTTGAATTTGAATTTTAGATTTTATTGTCGTTAGCATCATAGATCAGGTGATTAAAGTGGTTATTCCATGATCGTATCTTCGGTTAGACAGGATAATGTATTTTCTGTATGGATGTTTTAATTTAGAATACAAACACTGTCTTGAGTTTATATGGATTATGTATGTATGATTATAGTTGTTTCTGGAGGATCATTGGGTATTTTTAAATGTAATATAGTAGATTCTATAAAACATCAAAACCTAAGTAAGTCATGTATTGTTTCATTGTTTCCCTATCAATTATGAGAGATTAGAATTTCTATGGTTCTGAGGTTGTGACGTCTCATTTTTTTGGCCCAGCTATTATTATAATGAAATTTCAATTTTACAATTTACGGATAGTTTTTTTCTAAACCAAGATTTAGAATCTAAATCCATATTGTGGAACACGTAAATGTACTGATTTTATGTGTGTCTAATAGTCTAATGATTTCCTTAGGTGTTTTGTTGTGTTTTGGGAGTGTTGGGATCCAAAAAATAAATTTTAGAGAATCTGAAAGAGGCACATGCCTTTACTAAAACAGTTTATCCCTCTAGGATAAATTGTATAGCCATTATATTGATGATGAGACTGTCACATAGTTTTTTCTATCCATTCACACTCGGTTTTAAGGTGGTAAAAATAATTGTGGACCCTTAATAGAGGATAAATTCATAGTCTACATATGGTTTCTGAAACCCTGTAAGCCCCATTCATAGGCAATATTCCATGCATGGTTTATAGACAATTCCACCAATCATGTGGCCAAACCAGTTTCATTATTAATGGGGTGAAGTCCTCACTTTGCAATGGCCTCTTATTTTTTTCTTCCTCCATTCTCCTCCTCTTACCCTCATGTAGAATTCTCCCCATGGAGCTCCTCCATTCCTCTCCAAGACATGGATAAAGATCCACCATATGGACTCTATTTCATGCATTGTCAGATTCATTGGGATATTCCACAATTATTATACGACTCCTCCTTCATCATTTATTAATTTATCTTATCATCTCTTGTGTTATCATCATGCAAGCTAATTCACCATATTTCATAATTTTTTTCCCATATATTGATTTTAATTCAAATCTACTCAATTTAAGGCTTGATATTAGATGATTATATCATCATAATCCTAATTATGGTGTTCTATATCTCTTTCTAAAGAGTCATCATATTTATTAATTATGTTTTTGTGCCGCATTCAATAATTTCAATAGTTACCCTAATAAATGTGAAATTAATTACATAGAGCACATTTCAAAATTTTAGATACCTATTATGATTTAATTTGAACCATTTGAGGTATTCTACTTCAATGAGAATCACCCCTAGGGTGTGTTGTCTAGATGTCTATGGCTTACACCTTACGTTGGAAATTAGGATATCCTTCTGGATGTCACCATAAATTTTTAATTTATAATTATTTAACATTTTCAAACATTATCATCTTCTAAGACGTGAAAAAATTATCATATTATAAGGAATTAATGAATATGAGTTAGTAGAAATTAGAATGACAGCCTTTCCACTATTTGTAATCAATCTGATTTCATGTGTGTTATCTTATATAATAAAATGGGGCAATTGAATGGGTTAATTGAATTTTATAAAATTTCTATTGAATGATTATGTATATGATATATATTAATCTCTATGTAAAATTGTAAATGGGAATGACCCACATTATATATGCATGTCTTGTGATATTTATTCCTTTTGGACATGGACACATTCATACACATTAAAGAGTTGTGTTGTGGAATATGTACATGAATTTATTTAATTATTATTTTATACTGAAATGAATAATGGTCTTGGTCCTCTTTTGTAATTAACCCTAATTGATTACATGAATTTTCTACACCTTGATCAATGCATTGGTTCCTCTTTTTATAAATGAAATGATGGGCTCATAGATTACATGATTTTTTATTCATACAGTGATACTTAGATTAAATTCTAGGAATTAATTGTATGGATGCTTAGGGATACTTCATTTCATTTTCCTTGAGAAATAAATGGAGTCCTCTATAATAATTTTTTAGACGGTCTCAAAGACTAATTGAGATTATTATCAGCATTAATTATACTAGTACCCCAAGGGAGTCACCTTGGTTGGGCTTGGTGGAATAATTTTAATACCATAACACAAGAGATATTCAGTCCACTATGTGTGATACTTGGTATGGTCTTAGTGGTTTATTCCTTTTTACCATGGAAAGGGTTATACTTTGGATTCCTCTTTAAGGATGTCCATGTATAGATTCATTTAGTGGCGGGTATATATGGTGATCCTTGTGCGAAACTCATGATTCCCCTTTACATATCACTTAGGTTAAGCCCAAGATGACTGTGATTAAGAGATTTGGTTCATCTTGTTTAAGGAACTAATGACTATTTGACTATAATATTTATGGAAACATCTTCTAATCCAAATAACATGCTTTGTTTTGGTCCATCATTGAGTTCATCATAATGATATAATATATATATTCCAATGTTTATAAACCTAAAAAATATATAAATATATATATTTAATTAATTAATATTTTCAAAAACATTAAATCTATTCACGTTGAACATGTTCTGATACATTGTAGAATAGGCTGATGTATGTGTGGTCAACAAGGTGTCCTTAAGAAACCTGAGCCTGATATGATTACAATTATTTATTTCTTATCTCACTGCCTTATTTATTGTACCTACACACTGAAGTATTTTTATTTTCATATACTGGATTATGATTTATACACAATTGGTTGTGGAATATTTAGTATATCTCACACCATTTAAAGGCCTCCTTACATGGGTTTGTCCACAAATAGAACTAATTGGTTACATTAAAATGTCATTTGGGTTACTCTTTTGTTATTATGCTTATACATTGGTGTTATGAAAACATGACTATGCTAGTAGTCATGGTGCTTATGGAGATCTCCCTCAATGATTTATTTTTTTTATTCTAGTACTACCAATTTTAATTTTACTACTGTATGATGTTGAGTGACTTGGACTGGGTTGCATGCTTATAAATTTGGTGTTTCACAATTTAACGATCTATTTTTATATTCTTCTTATTTTCTATTTATATATAACACTTCATCTATTGTTGATCGATGTTTATAATTTTATTCTCGTGTACGACTATGATAATGAGGTTATTGTCTCTACACCATATAATCATTAGATTTTCACTACTAGTTGGAAGTCTCTAGCACATGGAGAGGCTTTCTTTAGGTCCTATGATTGACCAACTCGGGGAAAAGTTTCAGTGGATCCTAGGATGGTATGTAACAAATGATATTTATAATATTTTATTAAATTAATTATAAATGGAAAAATATTAAATGAGTAAATTTGTGGTGATAAAATGACTAAAATTTGTTCTGTTCACAATTTTTTTCCTCTTATAACCATATAAGAGAATTTTAGACCCTTATAGGAAAAAAGTGAATATCCATGGTTATGTATAAAAATGAATAATGAGGGGGTTAAAAATATATGGTTTAATATCTAACATAAACATGTATAAAATATATTGGATGAAGTTATTTCAACCTCGTCATTCCATTAATTCAAACAGATGTCAAGTTTCATCCACTTTACATGATTATGATATAAAATATATTTAAATATTTTATGAAATTAAATGTGTGTCATGTACCTCACTTATAAAGGGAAACTCCTCTATTATCTTATATACACTACTTAATCCATTTATCTTATAAAATCCCAAAATAAAATTCTTTTAATCCTTCTATTAGTTCTTATTTTTCTCTTCTCTTAATAGTATCCTTTGAATTCTGATAGAGTAAGCTAAATGAGGTATCTCAAAAAAGAGGTATACATCTTTAAAAAATCTGTAAACATTTATTTATTATTATAAATCCTTTTAATATATTATATTCATCATTAAATAAAAAATTAAATATAATATATATACTGATATGTTATTATGATTATGTTATACCCATTTTCCACTACATTTACATCCTATGATAAATGAAAATGCCACTCATATGTACATATGACCTATTATCTCCATGTAGTGGTATAATTAAATTTTCATAATTAATTTCAATAAATGGATATAAATATAGAAATAATAAATATATATATGATTGTTATGGAATATTTATGTTTATTTAATTTCTCTCTCTTATATACCTTTTTACCTTTTAATCTGACGGTAAATGATAATATTTATCATGCCTACATGTTGGATGCCACCTCTATGAAGGAATGTGATTTTTTTTCATTTCCACATTATATTTATATTAATGAGGATAAATTTAATGAATACATATTATATTTATGATATAATAATTATTTTGGAATGAAATATTGTTATTTTCCTTTTTTTCCATCCAACAAAAAGTGGAAACATCACTCATGTGTACATATAAACGTATATCTCTATGAAGCGATGTAAATCATTTTTCTTTACCAATTTAAATGAATGGTCAAAAAAATATATAGAATGTTTAAATATGATATTTATGAAATGATTAAGGTTTTTGAGGTGATTGAACCATGATCAATTTACATGGACTGAATTGTCCAAACTGAAACAATCATGTAAAATGAAATTGCTATCACACAAAATAGTGATTTTAATAAATTATTATTAATTAATGGCTGATAAGATGTTATAAGTAACACCATCCATCAAAGTTAATTTTTTTATTAAGACCCACTTTTATGGAAAAAAGTGGGAAACCAGCAAGGCAACAGTATATCAAACACAAAATTAGAAAACAAAAAATATAGGAGACCAACTTGAAAATATTGGATGCGAATGCCCTGAATAATTTCCAGGACAGGTCACTTACCTTTATTCCCAGATCTTCACTGATGATCACTTCGAAATGAGAGGCTAACTTTTCCAAAACTTGTAATAACTCATCCACTGTAATATTCATTTCATTAAATCCTCTGGTCAAAATTAAGTATTTTTTGTCGATCCAAGCGTCCTTCTCCTGGATTATACCCACTTGAACTGGTCTTCCATTCATCCTTTCTGTATCCTCCTCTAAGGCCTGAATGAGGAGAACCCCCTCCACCATCTCTTCCTTAGAGGACATGAGGAGGTCCCATGAGTTTTCTTATTATAAGTAACACATATATGGTTTCATAGGTAAAAATATGGTTCCATAATAGATGTAAAATAAATTTAAATGTATTATATTGGTTATTAAATGAACTGATGGAAAAATTATAACTGAGGTTAAGGGATTTCACATCTCAATTTCCCATCAATGAGACTTATGAAATTTTCACCACATATTTAATTCTTTGTAGTATATGAACTAACTTACAGATCTAATTTATCAATAATTTAAAAATATTAATGTTTTTTTTACATATACATTTCATGTTCACTTCTCCAAAGTCTTTTTAATTATATAGTCATGAAAATTGTAAGGGTCTTCTTAACTCAATTTATTTTCACTGGGTTATCTTACTTCTTCATTGGCTATGTTAAACCAAGATTATGTGTGTAATGACCTATGATTATTTTATGTTTAATTTCTATTTATGTTTTGTGAATTGCATTTTTTACACATAATCAATTCATTGAATAATTCTCACTTCAATGTTACAATATTTTTAAATATTTCTCATATCACATTTTTATATGAGGAATATTCCTTATTCACCACACATTTCCATAATGTAGTGAATATAATATCCTCACTGTTATTTTATATCATCAATAAATTTATATTCAGTGAAGTTAATGTTTCATTTAATGTTTTTCCTATAATAATCTTATCCTTATATGAGATTTCTTATGTTTATGCTTCTATTAGAGGAATATATGAACATTCTATCAAAAAGCAAATATTTTTTATTCTCATATACATATTTTAATAAATTTATATAAATATTTATAATGAATATTATTACGTGTTCTGATTGAATAAATTTTTACTAAAGGTGTGAAGAAAATATTTTGATTAATATACAATGTGTGAAGGGATTTTCCTTCCATCAAATATCGTATTTTCCATGAATAGTATTTTAAATTTTTAGAAGAAAAAAATTATTATTTTGGAAATTTTAAGATCTTAAATAACTTATTTCATAATGAAATGGGTATTTTCCTCTATAAATAATTCATTGATCTTTTAAATATATTTTCATCAATATAAAATTCCTTTAATGAATATTATATATTACTAGGTCTATAATGTAATGATACCATTCACCGTATTACTATATATGGATTATTATTAGGATTCATTACTGATTGTCTAGGGAGAATATTTATATTTAATATTATAGTTTTAAATATTAATGATTAAGTTGATTATGTATTTTATTTTTATTAATTTACTGCTGGGTTTTTACAAATATAATAACATGTATTAGACACAATAGAAGTAATTAAAAACCAAATACAAGGATCTACCGTGAAATAAAAATGAAAACAAATAAAGGAAAATAAATAAATATATTTTAAAATAAGAGTTTCATTTAACAAACAACTTCTTCAAAATATTCAAACTCTATCACTTGTGATTGATAAATATCACCAAGGTTATCCCAAAGACATCCCCTCTATATAATGTTTCAAAAAGGATTTCTAAATCATATGATTCTTGGGTGGGATTATTATACAATTCATGATGTTATAGAATATCTTATGAAAATAAGGAAGAATAAGAAATCTTTTCAGGTACATAAAGTTTTGGAAAAGCATAAGGATATGAATCCAGACCCACCACCACCATATCGTAATAGGATTTATATATAACTTGATTATTCTTATATGATGTGTAATAATTAAATCTTGAATTTATAATTCATTATTAAATTCATCAATTATTTCATACATATAATTCCTGAATACATCAAACTTCTAAACTTTTCAACATATGAAACACATCATTTAGTGATAGCCAAGGTGGAGGATTAATCAGAAATCCATTAAATATTACTAACATAGGTAGTATAATATATATATATATATATCCCATTATTCAATGAAATCTAAAATTTATGAATGACATAAAAAATATATGTTATATATATAATGATTTAGGGAATATATCAACATCATTATCCCACATTAACTAAAACAATATAATTTTAATGCCATTTCATCTTATATTGTATCATATAAAATTACTTGTGGAACAAAATCAAAAAATACTTTTCGATATCTACCAAGTAATTTTTGGGAATCCATCATAAACATCACTTTATATTACATCGTATGTAATGGCTTCTGAATAATCATCCAAAACACTATTGGATTAACTCTAAAACACATTTAGAGTATATCTTTGAGTAAAACACTCTCTGTATTTAGTCTATTACTATGCATGTCTCTATATGAAATTGTATCAATGGAAAAAAATAAGAATACCCATATTCATATATGTAGAAAAATAGAATCTATTGGAAATTAATTAATGCTACTCAAGATATAATGATATCTAGTGTGATCTCTATTGAACACATGTGTCTATATACATGTGTCCCCCTATATGCATCATTTGAAATATTTCATTCTTATATTTTTTCTATTATATAAAACATCATTTGACCATGGTAGGGGGAACATTTCAATCTCATATATCCAAGTCATATGTTATTGGTGGTACTAGTGTAGACAGATCTTATTGATGAATACATCACATGGTATTAATTCTTGTGGATAATAACATCACATTTTTATTATCCAGATGGATATTTAATTTCTAGGTGCAACCAAACACTCCCGCAAATTACCTTAATCAATGGACCAGATTTCCTAATCATCATATGAGTTGAAAACTCCCTTCTCAGTTAATATTTAATCGATGACATGATCTGCAACATACCGAACCACCACTATACTAGGTATGTCAATATATTGTATTACAAAATTAGGCTATCAATGTATGATGGTTCTCATTGTAGGTATATTTCCATACTCAAGTAATGGGGACACAAATTTGATACATGTACCCCTAGTATACAAAATACATATGCACGATAATATTTAGTATATATAGTATGTCATCTAGTGCATACAATGAATCCCATTATTTATTTTTTCTTTATGTGCATATTATGTATTTCTATATAAGAATACTAATCATGATAACTATAATATTTCAGTATACCCTATAGTACTCAATCACATACATTAGTTATTTATAAAATCATTTCCATAAATTGAGTGGAAAAATAACATCTGCATTTCAAAATATGTATATATATATCCAATATTAAAGAATGATAAAATGTAGGTTTACTTTAATATGATCCATTTTAAAATTATTAACTCTTTATAAATATTTATCAAAAAAAATATGCACCAGTTTATCATTTTAGATATGATAAACTACCATATCAGCAATATGGTATCTACAAATTCTTCATATTTTGACACATTACATCATATTTAATTCATGCCACATCTATATGTGAAGATATATTAAAACTATCACACTCAAATATTTAGTTATAAACATATATGAAGTACTATTGTTTTAATAATTTTTATATACAGGAATCATATTCCTAACTGTTTATTTTTTTTGAATATATTCAAACACTTCATATTCACAACATAAAATGATAGAATGTAAACATCTATTGTCAATATAAAACTCTTTCTAATTTCATCATCATCATCCTTTTAATCTTATTCATTCAAACTCTTCCTTTAAACATTATCACTACTTACAATATTGTTTACTAGTCCCCCTAAAATCATTGAGGATTACATGACTATCATATTAATCTCACCATAGTATAATCATTAATTTCTTAACATTGAACTTATATAAATCCAAATATACTCATACTATCCTCTTATACATTAAATTATATTCATAATATCATTATAAGATACCCAATCCATTTTATGTTACGAAATATAATTCATTTTTATTTAGTAGGGATATTTAACAACGAAACCATTTTTTACATATCATATAAATTATTCTATGTGTTTGAAATATTATTTCATTTAAAAATATAACTTTATTAAAATATAACAGTGATGGGTGGTGGGTATACATTCCTATATATTTTATCAAATATGTGGATAATCATAATACCATGGATAAAAGAACAATATTTATATGTTCTTAAAACATGTTATAAAAATTGATGAATAATAAACTGGGTGTGTACAATTAATAATCTAATATTTTTTTTACAAAAACCCATTGAAATTTAATAACATAAATTATCACATAAGGGAAATGAGATGATGATACACATATTTTACATAGATTCATTTCAGATTTGTAAAATATATTATATTCAAATACACGATTTAGTAACTATTTACTTAATCACATGTATAAAAGTAACAAAATTAATCAGTTATTCATTTGGATTGGAACTGGTTTTTATTTATAACTGGTGTAAAATATAAATTTATTATCACACACATATATTGAATAATTAACTGATATTTATAGCATCTAGATGAGACATAGACATTCTGCAGAGTTTCACAATCTCATTAATCTATAGCAGGGATAATACAATCATGTTGAATTGTAAATTTTCCTTTTTGGATACCCTAGGTTTCAATGACATTTATTATCTTCCTAAAAATGAAATGTTTAACTTTTTAAATATCATTTATTCTCATAGTTTGAAATTTTAATAAATTGTACTATCTGTACACTTATTTATAACTAATTCATCATATTAGAAGATCATATTTATATTACAAAAAATTGAGAATATTATTTAAACATTCATTGAAAAAAATCATATCATCAAAAAATTTCCTTAAATTATTATAGGATAAATCCCCTGACCAAAATAGGATATTTTCAATCTCCCCTTAAAGCATGTTATATAATTAAAAAAATCATATACCATGTGTTTTAAAAACACCCCTCTTATTTCATATAAACAAATATTTTTTACATGTTATTCTAAATAGATGAATGGTATAAAAATATGGAGCATATATTATGGTTACCCAATATTGTAATATCCATGCTTTCAATGATGGGAGACTTGATCTCCCCTTGTTCTCTCTTGATGATTCCCTAGGTTCGATGTTTATAATCCCTACCACATCTCATTGTGGGGGGGAGATATTAATATGTATTATTCAAACACTCGACTGTGTTTCATTAGTTCATTCTGAAGACCATATTTTATTCGGTCTTTTCTGAACATTCTTATCAGTCTAAAGGTTTCAGTTCTCCATGAAGGTTCACCTCAAATCTCTCTTTCATACTCTAGGTTCATAAAAACGTAATTCCTACTACATTTTAATATGATGGTTCAATTCATGTATCGAAGACCTTGAATTGATTACTTTGATAGATTCATCTTTGACACATGGGTTTTGTAGGAGTGCGTGAAGGTCGACCTTCTCAATAAACATGATATTATGATTCTCTTTTATTCATCAAAGGAATTGGTTCTCACTTGTTGAAGAGCACCTCAAAATTCTAATGGAATCCATTTTCATTTTCTATGGGGGTCGTATTTACTTAACATGAATTTTGATGTTCCCATCCCAATGTTGTGCATTTGTTTCTTAGAACTCACATTACACATTCCAAATTTCACTATCATATTATTTCTAGGAAACCTAAATGGATTATATATATTTTGGGAATTTAGAAAAAAAATAGTTTTCTATCCAATTTACCCCCTATATTTTTGTTGAATTTGATGTATCCAAGCCACCAGTGGAGTGGGTTTGGATCATAATTGAGGGAGTGTTTTGATGAAAAAGAGTTGTGGTTTTTGAATTATGGATGGATTTTAGTATGTCTTTCTAGATTATAGGACATCTACTTTAAACATGTTGATGATGCCCTAAATATACTCACGGGTTCCCCAAGTATATGATATAATAGATGTATTCTATAGATACATTCATCAGCCTAATAGAAGAAAAGATATGTAATAGTGGTCCAAGTCTGTATGATATTAAGAAAGTGGAATGATCCTTATGTTAGGATCTGAATACTGAAATCATATTCATCAAACTATGGTTTAATTTAGATGAACCCAATTCAGTAGTTCGAGTTTCTTCAGGTCTAGTGGGAACAGATGGGGTGGTAACTATTGACTCCATAGTACCAAACCCCAAACCATTAATTGTGATGTCTTATTTAAGGGGTTTGAAATATGTAAATTAACATAGTCACAAAATAGTGAGTCATAAATATTACTACAGTGGTTTAATTTTATGTATGGTTTGTTAAAATCCAATGAAATAAATTAATTGTTGGGTGAAAATAGAAAATGGGTATAGTCATGGAATGAACATGACATGTTTATGTTCAAACAACTGAATTGATGACTTGGGAAATGAAGATATTTTTCAGGAAGAAAATGAATGAATTGATATATTCAAAGAATGGAATGTATCGATTGGTGCTGATTCAAGTGACGAGATTTCTAAAAAACCCTACAAACACTATAGAAGTAGGAAGTGATATAAGGTTGTACAGCTCAAGGAGGAAGAAAGGGTGAAAGGGAATTTGGGTTTTGGGGAGTTGTATTCTATCCAAGGGGAAGAAATAAAAAGGGAGTAAGTTTTATTCATAACTACCTAAACTGATGGAGAATAGATATGTCATGAAGACGAGGCCATTGGAGATGGGTTGTGTTGTTAGTTCTAATATGAATGTACCCAATGGTGGGAATCCTATGGTAAAAGAGAAGGTATATTATGGGATGAAAGTTATTAACCCAGTACAGGGAGACCCTATAGTGGTAGATTATGTACATAGTGAGGGAACCAATTTCCTTGATGCTACCATAAAGGAAGATATGATCAATTAGTAATGGGAGGTTGTTATGTAGTCTGAAAATTAGGCAGAAATATAAGAAATTATAATCCACTCGGAGGAAGAGATGTTAGAGAAGTCCTTCCAGATTAATGCCTCCACCCCAGTTGTAGAAAGTATGGATAATATGTTGATTCTATATGACACTAAAAAGGATTAGTCAAAGTGGATAAATAATAAAAGACATTATTTTTACAATAGGATTCAATGAAAAGAAGATAATTGTGGAGGAGTTTATTCAGATGTTGGAGAAAATGGATTTTCGGTTTGAAGACCATCTCATAAAAAACCCAAATACAATGTTGTTAGCCTCCTCATGTGTTAACCATGTTTTAATGATCACAAATCCTATACATTCTGTAAAACTTAGTAATCCTGTGTTATCTATCTGAAATCATGTGTATAGATGATTAGTTTCTTTATGCCTTAAATAATAATTGTAAACTATTTTAATTTGTGTTATAATTGATTTCTATGATAAATTATTGAGTCTAATCCATTCTATGAATAGCATTGTTTATGTCTATGTATATATATTTGGATAAGTCTGAGAAACTGTGAGTCTTCCACTGGTTTTGTTTTTCTAGAAAAGGACCCAGACACCGTGACCAGACAGCGTGACCCAGACACCATGACCAGACACCGTGACCCAGACACCGTGACCCAGACATCGTGACCCAGACATAGTGACTAGACACCATGACCCTGACACCATGACCCATACATCGTGAATAGAGACTGAAGCCAGCTTCAGATATGTTGAAGTTTGTGATATTGGTTCCATGCTAAGACACCATTTGATGTTTGGAAAAGTACTAGACATTGTGATCCTAACACCGAATCTGTTCTACTTGTTCTTGATCCCTATACAACTATTCCATCATAACTATCTCACCGCTCCAAGGAAAATAAGGAGACACTGTATCATAGAGACACTATTACATATAGACACCATTTCTAGACTGACTGTGAAACCATTATTTAATCTGTTTTGTCATTTTTCAATTTAATTATAAAAGTTATATTTGATTCTATTAAATGCACTATCATAATTAATATTTATTTGTAGAAATATCACTTGACAGTCTGAGGTATGAGGTGAAGAATACATGCATCCTGTCAGCTCCAACACATTCACTCCTTGAATAAAAAGAATATCATGGATATAAATGAAAAAGAGAGGATATAGAAACAAGTGTGCATGAGAATGAAGAAGCACGATCATTCTTGAGATAAGAACTGACACATGTAACTCAACACATCTGAGGAACACATAAAGAATTCTCAAATACAAAAAGTTGGGATACCAAAGATCAGAGTTGTGAACTTCTTCACACTGTCTACTCCATGAAGAACATGATCCAGATCTATCTGACTTGTGATACTCAGGTTTCTACAAGGGGACTCAATTCCTGTATCTGATTCTTAATGGAAGTCTAGAGATGCATAGAATAACACTCAGAGAACTTCTAACATCATCTCATCATCTTTTCTCTATTGTGTATTATTTTTATCTCTCGAGAAGTGTGTGTGTTTCTGTATAAAAACACACACTTTCTCCTGCATTAAAATGAAGGATACAAGATATAGTTCCTCTTATATCTTTTTACACTTGTTTATTCCTAGGGATAAGTGTGGAAGATGTCCCTATGTGACCTGATAGTTTTTACCCATGAAGAACTGTGGAAGAGGTCATGTGACTTAGATAGTCTTGTGTACGGTTTTTTACCCCGATCAAGGGTGTGGATCTAGTTTATTAATATAAAATTATTAGTGGCAGGTGATCACCAAGTTGAGTGGATTAGGTCTCAGCTTGAGACTAAACCACTTGTTTTATATATGCTATTTTATTTTATTTTGATTTCTCTATTTTATTACATAATTCAGAAATCACTAAACTTGCTTTGATAGTTATTCTTGGAAAGAAGTTATAATCACATTTCCTTATTATAATGTCTTAAAAGGTAATATTAATACTTGATATTAATATTACTGATAATTAATCTATCTAATGAGAATTTATTTAAACAGTAACACTTTCATAACTGTACTACTTTGTTTAACTGGGATATATTTATTTTGGGAGAATTTTAAGAATAATTTTCAAAAAGAAATTTTTAGAGATACTCAATTCACCCCCTCTTGAGTTCTCTACTCTGACCAACATTTGGTATCAGAGGAGTTTGTTATTCAAGTTAAGAATCTGTTTTTCCCTATTCAACGGTGATTTTAGTTGTACTTTAAAGATCTGTAAATTTTTGTTAATTCAAAATTTCAAGATATTTCAAAGTAGTTCTTTATTATGGATAATATACTGGAAGGTTCTGCAACAAATAGACCACCATTCTTTAATGGAACCAATTATGCTCAATGAAAAACTAAAATGAAAATTCATGTATAAAGTATGGGTTTTGAAATTTGGTATTCAATTATAGATGACTATAAGATTCCTACTAATGATAGAATCAATTGGGATGACCCCGACAAGACTGCCTACAATAACAATTGCAAATCCATGAGGGGTTTATAATGTTTTTTAGAAGATGAGGAATTTAACAGAACTTCTACATGTAAAACTGCCCATGATATTTGGGTTACTTTGTATGTTTCACATGAAGGAACTTCTAGTGTGAATGAAATCATACTTAATACATATACTATTAAATATTATAACATTAAAATGAACCCTAATGAGCCTATTTCTGACATGTATCTCAGGTTAAATGAAATTTTCTAGCACAATGATTTCTCTAGGAAGAGAAGTCACCACCAAAGAACAAATTATGAGGATTCTCATATGCCTACCTGACAGATGGAGAGGAACCTTTGTCTCTATTAGAGAGTCAAGTGATATAAGAAAGTAACATGCAAAACAACTCATTGTGAAAATTATGATGTTTGAAGAGAAGATGAAATTAAAAAAGGAAGAGGATGATGAATCCAAAAGAAAATCTATTGCACTTAAGACCACTACTTCTAAAAAAATATAAAGGTAAATTGGAAGTCTCTGTAGAAAGTTCCAGCAATGAAAAATAATCACCTGATAGAGATAAGGAGATGGTCCAATTATCCATAAGGTTTAAGAGATTTTAGAAGAAGATTTTTTTCAGAAATCCTAACTTAAAGGGAAGATATGATCAATAAGGAAGCTAGAAGAATGATTGGAAAAGAAGTGAAAAGTTTGATGAGATAGTCTGATATGAATGCAAGTGATAGAGACATATAAAGTCCAACAGTCCCAAGATCAAGTACAAAATGAAGTATGAGGTAAAAGATAGAAAGTATAAAAAGGAAATGAATTCAACATAGAGTGCTTCTAAGGACAGTTCAAATGACTAAGAATCTTCAAATTATGAATAGGCTGACAAATACAATATGTGTTTTATGAAAAATACATCTGAGGTAACACTGGAATCACCTGTACACAATTCCTATTATTCTGGAGATGATAGTGACTCTGAAAATATGTCTAATGATGAAATTTTTGAATACTATAATATGCTTGAAGAGACATGTAATGAACTAAAAGATAAATACAAATATTTAAAGAAAGATCATGCTCTTTTCACAACTATTAAAACTAAACTTACTATTGAAGGGGAGAAAAATGCTCAACTACTGTTTCCCTCGGAATATGGGGATGACCTCTTTGAGGGGAGGTTCAAACATTCCGATCAGTTTCTAACGGGTTTGTTCCTAGAACCGGAAACAACCAATGATTCCACATCCATTTGGACCTACTTTCCAAAGGTAGGCGCTAATTAGTTTGTGGACTGATGAGGCTTAGGAATTTGCATTGGTCGAGAGGATGGGAGGTCGGACTCATCACACCTTTTTTAGGGGAATTATTGTCTACTCTGGGACTCTCTTTATAGATTTAAGTTACATTTGTGAATACTTATCACATTACCAAGTATAAAATGAGCTTTCTTTTAGATCTGACAATCAATGATCAATATGTAGGAAATTTAGATAATCTTTTATACATATCTGAGGTTCTTCATTGATAGAGAATCATCTGTATTTGTTAGATATTCTTAGTCAATGGTATCCTTTGATACGTAAAAGTCTCTTAGTCATTATAATGACCATACTGGTTTTAAAGCCACTCAGTGGGGCACTTGAAGTTTATTGTCATTCAGAAGGACATGAATTATTTCAGAGTTGGGATCAAACCAACAGATGGGCTACCTACGTATCCTTTTTTTAGAAATGGAATCAGAACCCACGTAGTTCGAGTAAGGGAGTATTATGTTTATGACTGATGGCTCAAAGAAGGATTTCATAATTACTTTTACACTCTAAGCTAATGTGAGTCATGATCGGTGTGAGAAATAAGAGGTATTTGTAAAAATTAGACAATTGTGCCATGAAAGATGAAATCATAAGAAATAATTTGGGACTTATATATGTATAACTGCCCTGATAAATGAATATTAGGATTTACTTCAGGGAAGAAATCCATGAACAGGGTCCATAAAGGTATAGGTGTTTCATGGATATTTGATTACTCTAACTTGGGGCTTACTCATGAAAAGGAGTCCCAAATTATGAGAAGACTTATGATTGGGTTTTACTCCTGAGAAGGAATCCCACATCAAAGGTAAATTAGGACCGGTTAAGAGAAATTTGAGAATGGGATTACTCTTGAAAAGGAGGCCCAGGTTAAGGGAATTATGGTTTGGGGATTACTCCTAAGAAGGATGCTCAGATTTGGGAACTTTAAGAATTGGGGATTACTCCGGAGGAGGATGCCCAAATTAGGGGACTGGGGCTTACTCCTAAGGAGGATGCCCATATTTTAGACTAGGGCTTGCTCTTGAAAAGGAGGCCCAGGTTAAGGGAATTAAGTTTTGGGGCTCACTCCTAATAAGGATGCCCAGATTTGGGAACTTTAATAATTGGGGATTAATCCTGAGGAGGATGCCCAAATTAGGGGACTGGGGCTTACTCCTATGGAGGATGCCCATATTTGAGACTGGGGCTTGCTCCTGAAAAGGAGGCCCAGGTTAAGGGAATTATAACTGGGGCGTATTCTTGAAAAGGAGGCCCAAACAATTTAGTTCTCTCATCATAAAGGATGAGGTTGAATGAATGAAATCTCAATCTTTAGAGACATAAAGATGTGTAAATCACTAGGTTTTGAGAAATATTCAATAGAATTCCTTTCATATAAGGAATTCAAATCAAGAAACCATGCCATAAATGACTTTGAATACTATCTTGAATACTGAATCATGAATAGAAGAGGTGGAATGGCTTAAGAGGGGTAAAATGGGAAGAAGGACACTCAAAAAGGAAGGGGTACACAAGTCCTAGCAGGCACGTAGGTACTGCATGGGCGCGCAAGTCCTGGTCGTGCAGGTATACCTGCGTGACACATGGGTGTTTGTGTGATGGTTAACCAGTAAGGAAATACTTGAACAACTCTTGATTAAAGCCCTTAGAATCATCATGAGGTTCTTCCAGAAGAGTGGCGTGCAAGTTTTAATGAAGGAGTAAGGTGTCACGCAAGTGTGGCCATTTCCCTTAAAGGCTGGCCACTCAGGCACGCAAGTTTTGATAAGTTTCAACACATAGGTCTTCCTCCCCCTCTTTAGATCTTCCGTTTTAGGTAAGAAATTACCTTAGAAGTGTTTCAGAATCTTTGAGGAGAGACTAGGGCACTAGGAGTTCAAATCTGAATTCTGGAAAAAAAAATCATCCCCGGATGGGGGGCCCATAGGGTCTATTTATGGGCTAGAGAAGACCCGGGTGGTTATCACTTAGGTCATGCAAGTCACTTGCGCGACCATTAGGTGGCGCGCAAGTATACCTGTGCGACTATGAGGTAACTTGCGCGACCTATGGGCAATGTTCTCTTTGTTCGTCCCTTTGTCTATTTTTTGATGTTTCTTCAAAGGATGAATCAATTTGGACTAAGTTATTTCCCTTTTCCAATCATTAGACTCTTTGATGAAAAGGAGCAGCAACAAAAGTCCCCCCTCAGAGTTGGATCCAAAAGAAATGAGGATTTGACTCTCGAGAAAAGAATAAAACCAAAGGAAAGGAGGCACGCAATTATTTCAGTGTGCAACACTTGGCGCGCAGGTGGGAGTCACGCAGGGCTATGGCCTTTAGTCGCACAGGTTATGGCGCGTAGGGATCTGGACACATCTATAAATAGAGGGCCTCACTTCCATAAAAAGCATATGGATTTGAAACTTTTGATCTCTTGCCACGCAAGTTGCTTTGTTTCCCGCTTTTTCCTTGATTTCGCGCTACTGTAAAGGTATCTGGACCTACGCGGTGATACTTGTGCGCCAAATATTTGCGCGGCACATTTATACTTGCACGCCAAGTTTAGACTTGCGTGCCTTAATGCCTTAGACAGTTGTTTTTTAATTCTATCACATTTTTATGAAAAATCAACTTACTTAAGAGTTAATTTATTCAACTTTTGTGCAGATTCAATGGCTCCCAAGAGAATTGGAATGGCTGATGAACTTACAAGCAAGCGGATTGATGACATGATTAACATTGTTGTCCATGATTATTATGATATCTGCAATAGCACTTTCCCAGATTTGGCTATGTACTTGAAGAAATATCATCTTAATTTCCCACAGAGCATCTATCTTCCTCTATGTGTTCATGGTCATCTACAAGGAGTCAATGTTCCAGATGCAAAGAATTATATGCCTGAAATGCAGCTCCACTGCTACTCCTCTATTTTGGTTATGCTATGAATTAAGAGCAACAACAATGGCGTGAACATTCAAATTTTCCTTCAATGCCATTACCTTGAAGATATAAAAATGGCAAACCCATGGGAGGAAATGTTTTCCACTTCCAGTTGGTGGAGAGAAGACAAACATGGCTTTAGAGCAATATCTTAAAAGAGTACTCTCTAAAATTGGATCTTTACTTCCAATGCTCCATTCTCAAATCCATGTATCCATCTTCCAAGTCTCTTGGACAGAAACAGAGTCACTATTTTATCAGCAGAAAATTTTCTCAAACCGCAATCAAGAACATCCTTTTACAATTGTTCTAAGAAGAGTTGGTATCACTTCATCTCTTATTGTATCCAGTTGAATTAATGAATTCCAGGTGGTTGTTGATGAAGCTCAGGATGCCGTAAATCAAATGAAGAGTTATGTTGAAAGATTTTTTGCAATTCCTTGGAAAAGAGAAGAGAATCCAATCTGTGGATGTCCTTCTAACTCTTGTGCATCAATAAAAAACACTATCACCTTCAATCATTTGTACCTGCATTCTCTTTTGCTACATGCTTTAGATTTTACCTAAGCCAATGGGCCTAGTAAGCATGGTTTGATTTTTTACTATGATTAATGTAAATAACCCTACAAACTTCGATCCTTTTAATTTCTCAATATTACCTAAATCATACAAAATGTATGTTTAGTGTGCTGGAACTTGACTTTTATTCAGAGTTCTCTTGTCTTTTGTGGGCAGTTTAAAGTCATGCACGTCGGACATACAGAGGCTAATGTTTAAGGTCAAAATAGCTTTGACCGAATGAATTAGAATTGACTCAATTACTTGACCATTCATCTGAAAACATAGTTCCATACTCAAGTATGAGAGAAAATATGTAAACTATGACTTAAGAATATTTGAATCTGAGGAATGATATGAAAAAGAGCTAAAAAGGAATTAGAAGAAGTAGTTCCCAAGAATGAAGTTACCATTATTTAACAAACACGTTAGGGGGTTGAATTATGCAGGGCCACCTAAGGGAATTGGTTGTATAGTTAAATAAAATAGTATCTTTTGGCTAACAAGTCTGTTATGTAGACTATTTATGCAAGGCCACCTATGGGCACATGCTGCATAGTCCGGCAAAAGAACTCTCAGAAATTTACATTCCTAGTGCTAAAAGCCAGTGAAAGTTTATGGAGATTAAAATTTTCCAAAGTATAGAGTTTTCTGTATGGAAAGAGGTACTTGAATATGGAGAATATATTTCCAAACAAGATTATCGAAGAACTGGATAGATATCACTCCTATGAAGGTCTAACCCAAACGTAGGGAAGGAGAATATACACCATAGACTTGAATGCTTTCAGATCCTGAAAAAGGATATGGGACAAATATGTTAAGGATGACTATTTTTGCAGATCCCTACATACTGTCATTTAAGACCAATAAGGACAAAAGAGGCCTTCTTCCCAATAATGAAGTTACCATTATTTAACAAACTCATTAGGGGGTTGAATTATGTAGGGCCACC
This sequence comes from Viscum album, assembly GCA_963277665.1. Taxonomy (NCBI): domain Eukaryota; kingdom Viridiplantae; phylum Streptophyta; class Magnoliopsida; order Santalales; family Viscaceae; genus Viscum; species Viscum album. Next base: position 353,977,818 of record OY728140.1, read on the forward strand.
TAAGGGAATTGGATGCATAGTCAAATAATAGTATCTTTCGGCTGACTAGTATGTTATGTGGACTGTTTATGCAAGGCCGCCTAAGGGTATGTGCTGCATAGTCAGGTAAAAGAACTCTCAGAAATTTGACATTTTTGTGACTAGAAGTCATGAAAAGGGTTACGGATATCTGAAAATATTTAAGGTTAGGATTATGACACATAAAGATGGGTATTGTCCAATGTATACAGAGATACACATATCAATGCTAACCATAATCATGTTGTGGCTGGGTCCTGAATTGAAATGTTGGAGTTCACTACGTATCCCATAAGGATGAGAATCAAGCCATACGTAGTTCTTAAACTACAGTTTAACGTCGTGTGGGACAAAAGGATTAGAGATCTTTGTTTAGGGTCATAGAGCTTGGACCATTAGAAGAAATACACAGTGTGTGTTTTCAAGGGGACTTTTCAGCCAACGAATTGAAAGTGGAATTTGTGGTTAGGCCCAAAGACTTGGGGCTGGATTCAAGGGACACCCAAACGTTACTATGTATCCCATAAGGATGGGAATCAAGCCCACATAGTTCTAGAAATACCCTCTATACAAATTTGGTTCGTACATGTGAAGGGTGAAAGTGGACTTTAGTATAATGATGGTTTATCCCAAGATAAAAGGTTTGGCCATTTCCATGTATGCACGTAGTATTTGAAATGAAACATGATTGAAAATAAATGTAAATAATGATTCCCTCTCAGGTGAGGGTATCAAAGGATATTGTAGTTTATTGTCATACTGGATAAATGTGTTGTATAGTTTAACGTCATATAACAAGGACGAAAGTGAACCCATGTAAAGATATTGATTCTAAGTGCGGTTTCACGAATCAACATCGTATGAGATGGAGGTGAACCAATGTGAAGAGATTGGTTTTGGGCTTGAACCTTGGGAGGTTGCCTTTGTACCCAGCCTGGAATGTAAGGATCAAAGTCCGTGTAGTTCAATTAAAGAATGAATTAATGATCAAGCTGTTCTTGGGGACAACGACCTAAAAATGATGTTGGGACTTACACATGGTTAGTAGCCCAGAGAGAGTGTTATGGTTGAGGTTTGCTCTAAGCTCATGTGATTCATACTCGGTGTGAGAAATAAGAGGTAACAACAACCTTAACGATGCACAGTTTAATGTCATGTAGGACATATGAAGAGACTATGTAGTTTAAAGTCTTGTAGTTAGGAATATTGGCGCTGCATAGTTTAATGTCATGTAGCAGGGACAAGGTACAGTTTAATGTCATATAGGACGTATCACAGACTTTTTGTACAGTTTAACGTCATGTAGTTAGGACTATGGGGACAATATAGTTTAATGTCATGTTGGATGAAAGGGGGACTGTGCAGTTTAATGTCATGCAGTGAGGACAAGAGAGTACACCATTTAATTTCATGTTTGACGTATTAGGGACTTTTTCACAATTTAGCGTCATGTTGGATGAAAGTGCGAATAGTTTAAGGTCTTATGCATGGACCGTTGTCGATGCAGTTTAACATCTTGCTGGACGGTGGTGTAGTTTAAGGTCATACAGGACCTTTGATGATTATGTAGTTTAACGTATTTCTGGACATAAGGGACTTTTATTCAGTTTAACTTCATGTAGTTAGGATGTCAGAGTTTAATGTCTTGCTGGACGTAAGGTACTTGCAAATAGTTAGGGTCATATGCATGGACCGTTGATGATGCAGTTTAAGGTCATACAGGACCTAGTTGCAGTTTAAGGTCATACTGGACCATGGTGTAGTTTAAGGTCATACTGGACCATTTAGGGAGCTTTTTCATAGTTTAACATCATGTGGGATGAAAGTACAAATAGTTTAAGGTCATGTGTATGGACCATTGGTTATGCAGTTTAACGTCTTGCTGGACGATGGTGCAGTTTAAGGTCATACTAGACCATGGTGCAGTTTAAGGTCATACTGGACCATGGTGCAGTTTAATGTCATACTGGACCATGGTGCAGTTTAAGGTCATACTGGACCATGGTGCAGTTTAAGGTCATACTCGACCAATGGTGCAGTTTAAGGTCATACTGGACCATGGTGCAGTTTAAGGTCAGACTGGACCAATGGTGCAGTTTAAGGTCATATTGGAACATGGTGTAGTTTAAGGTCATACTGGACCATTGGTTATGTAGTTTAATGTCTTGCTGGACCATGGTGTAGTTTAAGGTCATACTGGACCATGGTACTGTATTTTGTGTTTATACAAAATACTTCTTCAAAAATCTGGCATTGGTTGGAGTAGTGATGACTTCTCCATCCATCGAGATTAATGAATAAGCTCAATTGGAGTAGACCTTTTGTATTGAGTAATGTCCTTCCCATTTTGTCTCAAACTTGGGAGGTTTCTTTCCTAGTATCATTGGAGATCTTAGAACTAATACCAATTCTCCCTGAGTGAATGAACGATGATGAAATTTTTTGTTAAAAGATCGTGTTATTTGATTCTGATAGACTTCCAAGTGGTGTGAAGTGCACAATCTTTTCTCATATAACTATTCTAATTCATTCAATCGCTTTTGAGATTGTTCATCTATAGATTATTGATCACAAATGGCAACTCTGAGCCAGGGTAGTTGAACATCAATTGGAAAAACTGCTTCTGTTCCATATACCAATGAATATGGAGTTGGCCGAGTTGCAGTGCGGGTGCTAGTCCGATAATCCCATAAAGCATGAAAGAGTTTATCAGGACATGACTTCTTATCTTTATCCACCATCTTTTGCAGTATATTTGACAGAGTCTTGTTGAAATCTTCTATCTAGCCATTGGCCGCTGCATGATACCGAGATGAATGGTTGGATTTGATGTTGTATTCTTGATACAACTTCTTCACCTCGGATGAACAGAAGTTGGTGCCATTGTCCGTCAATATGGTATGAGGGGCACCAAATCTTGTAATGATGTTATACTTGATGAAGCTAACAACACATTTAGAACTAACTTCCTTGAGAGGTATTTCCTCTACCCATTTGGAAAACAAGTTAGTAGTAGTAAGAATGTACATAAATTGCTTGGCCGTAGCCGAAGGGTAAGGTCCCACCATATCCATTCCCCATGTGGAAAATGTCCATGAGTATTTAGTTGTATGAAGAAACTCTGGAGGTTGATGAATGAAGTTGTCATGTACTTGGCATGAATGAAACTTCTTTGTGAAATCGTCACAATCATGTATCATTGAAGGCCAAAAGTATCCAAGCCTTCGAATCTGATCAGACAGTCTATGTCCAGACTGGTGGGCACCATAGACTCCTGCATGCACTTCTTTCATGACATCCATTGTCTCTTCACCATCAATGCATCTGAAGAGAACTCCATCAAACCCACGTTTGTAGAGAATTTTCTCTAGGTGATCTGGGCTATCATAAAGAGTAAAATTGACCACATGTCGCCAGATTTGTTCTTTCTCGACTCTATCAGGTGGAAGTGTTCCTTTTTGAAGGTATTCCCTGATAGGTGACATCCATCCTATAGTATGACCATACGGTTCAGGAATGGGACTAATTTCATTAATTTCCTCTATTCTGATTCGAACATAAGGTGAAGTTGCACAATGGTGGGCAATACTGATGGTTGTCTCATCCCGATTTGGATCTTCCAGAGCTGTGGCTATATTAGTCAGTGCATCAGCTTGAGCATTTTGTGATCTTGGGACATAAGAAAATGTCGGTTCCGAAGGGAATTCCACCATAAACTCTCTGATGTAGTCACACAAAGGAATTAGTTCTTATTTTTTGATAGTATAATCCCCATTGACTTATTTGATTACTAGGTCTGAATCACCTTTCACCTTTAAGTGATTCACTTGTGCTTGAAGCGCTAATTCCAAGCCTGCAATGAGAACTTGGTATTCAGCTTCATTATTGGTAACACTTTCCCACAATAAGAAGGAATAAGGTAACACTGCCTTTTCTAGAGAAATGTGCACAATTCCTAAGACAACGTTGTTGAATTTAGGATTTTCCCTTTTCCTCCCTGTTGGACTTCTGGAAGCACCATCAAAATACATTTCCCATGCCTGAGGAATTTCTTGAATAGAGAAGACTTCCTCATTAGGGAGTTCAATATCTGAAGATGTGTCTTCCACTAAAAGGTGTTCAGCAAGGAAATCAGCCAGAGCTTGTCCCTTTATCACCTTTTGAGACAGATACTGAATGTCGAATTGCTGCAAAATAACTGCCCACCTTTCCAGACATCCTATAAGCATTGGACGAATAAGGATGAATTTGAGCGGGTTATTTCGAGATACCAATTGGACCTCGTGATGTTGCAGGTAATGTCTCAACTTCTGAACTACAAAGATTAATTCCAAGAAGCACTTCTCAATACTTGAATACCACGTTTCTTCTTTAAGCATAGTTTGATTGAGATAGTAGAGGTTGTTTTCATTCCCAGCATCGTTCTTTTCAGCAAGAAAGGCACCCAATGATCGCTCTACAGCTGTCACGTAGAGGATAAGTGGTCTTCCTTCAATAGGTGGCCTGAGTACCGGTGGACTCAAGAGGTATTTCTTGAGAATATTGAATGCTTCTTCACATTCTTCAGTACATTGGTAAGTGACTCCCTTCTTCATTAATTTGGTGAAGGTTAAACTTTTGCCTCCCAAATTGGTGATGAAACGCCGAATATAGGCTAAGTTTCCATGAAGTCCTCTTAATTCTTTCAAATTTCGAGGAGGTGACATACCAAGTATTGACTTGGTCTTCTCAGGATCGACTTCAATACCATGATGGCGTACAACAAAGCTAAGAAATTTTCGTGAGGTTACCCCAAAAGCACATTTTAAGGGGTTCATCTTCAAATTATGTTGTCGAAGCTTGTGGAATATAACTTACAAATCAGCCAAGTGATTAGAACGTTGTTTGTATTTAACCACCAAATCGTCTACATAACATTCAAAAAACTTCCCTAAGAAGGGTTTGAAGATATGATGCATGACACGCTGATATGTTGCACCTGCATTCTTTAAGACAATGGGCATTACCCAGTAGAAAAACACACCCTGAGGGGCTCTAAAGGATGTAGATTCCTAGTCTTCTGGGGGCATTCAGATCTGATTATATCTGGAATATCCATCCATGAAGGAAAGTGCTTCATAGCCAGCTGTTTCATCAATTAAAAGTTCTGTAATCGGGACTGGGAAATCATACTTAGGACAATGCCGATTAAGATCTCTGAAATCTATGCAAACTCTAATTTGTCATTTTTTCTTATTTACGGGGACAATATTAGCCAACCACTTGGGATATTGAACTTCTATGACGAAGTTGGATTTGATAACCTTATCCACTTCAGCTTCAATTTTAGAAGCATAAGTTGGGTGTTCTCTTCTTGCGGCTTGCTTAAATCCTCGATGTTCTTCTGGTAAACCCAAATGATGAGTAGAAACATCAGGATCAAGCCTGGGCATTTCTGTATAGTTCCAAGAAAATATAGCTCTATTTTTCTTTAGAAAAGAAATATACATCTCTTTCTCTTCAAGAGTCATGGCCACACTGATTAAAGTGGGCGTGGATCTTCTTTTGTACCTAGATTTATTTCTCTGAGTTCATCCACAGTGGTAGAGATACCCTCTTCAAATGCTGGAGGAGCATCTCTGAGATCTTCCTCTTCTTCTTCATCATGTGTTATTTCTTCGGTTTCTACTTGCATAGTAGATGATAAAGCGGAATTTTCATGATCAGAATAGATGTCAAAATTTACACATCTTGAAGAAGAAGATTCCATTTCCGACCCAATTGATGATGAAGGGTCTTCTTTGGGTAATAAAGAGGAGATGATGGATTGAGAATCGACATCATTGTTCACCTATGATGTTGCTATAACTTATTCTGGCCTAATTGGTGAAGTATAAACTTGTTGGATTTCAGCAGATGAAACGAAGACATCACCATTTGTGCTTTCATCACTTCTTGGTGGGTTACCAATTTCTCCCATGTTTTCTGGCTCGATTGACGTAATTGACATTATGGATATTTCCATTAGAGTATATTGATTTGGGTCGATCTTTTTAATTTGACTGATAGGCCACTCATAATCTTTACTCACATGTGTAAATGGATTTACTGGAATCTTCTTCAAACCATATGGAGCATTAACTTTGGTAATCTCCTTTGTTGTGGATTTTTTTTCTCCCCTTCATGTGATAAAATTCTGCCTCAATGTATTGAGACTCACATGTCTTGAATGGGGCCTAATCACCATACAATGTCCCAGCTTGACCATCGAAACAATATTTGAGACATTGATGGTATGATGAAGGGATAGCCGCATGCTGATGTAGTTAGGGTCTTCCAAGCAAGATGTTGAAAGCTGAGTCTTGATCAACAACCATGAAATCCGAATTGGATACAAGATATCCAAACTGAGTTCTGAGTGTAACTTTGCCCAGTGGTTCTTCTTCATTTTTATCATATCCTTGAAACATCATGGTTGAAGGAGGTAAATCAGATTCTGTGAGGCCCAATCGACGAAGTGTTCGAATGTGCATGAGGTTGACTCCTGAACCATTGTCAATGAAAGTCCTTCGGACGTCTACACCATTGACCTTTCCAGATAAGTACAAAGGTCTAATATGCCCATGCACAACATCATCTCCATCTTCATCAATAAAAACTATTATTGCATGGAATTCTGTAGGATTATTCTCTATGTGATAGACTTCAGCTGCAGCAATTTCAGTTTCAAACTCCTGAGGACTCGACAAAGCCTCGATGAGTGCTTCCTGAAGGACTTTTGATAGATTCAGAGCATCCAGAATTGATAACGTGGCTGGTACTTGGGCCAAGTGTTTCAATACATCATACTTTTGATCCAGAGGTCTGTGTTTCCCAACAGGAATATGTGGTTTAGCAGGTACCTTGGAAGCAAATGCTTTGGAAGTTGATGCATCTTGTATCGGGATAGGAGTTGCCAATATCCCTAGTTTTGAAAGATTAGACTGATTAGATCCATTTACTTACTGAGAGGAAGAAGATGGAACCTTCAACCAGTCTTCCAAAATAACTGTTCCAGGAATGAATTTTCTATTGGTAGAAGAACTTGCTTGCTCTTTCTGAGTTCACTGGAGGGCTCTACCACGAGTTTCTACTGCGTACACAGTTCTAGAAGGGGTAGAATTGGAATAGTGACTTTTGAAAGATCCATGTCTTCCCCTGTATCCTAAGACTCTGGAACTTCCTCTGATTCCCCTATTTGATACAGGGAATTCAGGCTCATCGAAATCAAAACTGCGACTGGCATATGGATCTGTTAATTGAATCATATTAACAGAACCGAAGATTAATTCTTCTTCTGATGAAGACTCTGCCTGATTAGCCTGTTTAGTTTGTGCCGTTTGGTGGGGCGGTGCCCGTCGCTTTGAAGTATATGGCATGAAGTCTTCCAGAGTCAAAGACAACTTAGGCTTTGACACATACTCATCTTCTTCTGATTTATTTTCTTTCTTTGAATCATGTCATTTCTTTGAGGACTTTCTCTCTGACGAAGAGGGTTTTGCAGCAACATTCATGGTAGAAGACACAATCGGTTTCATTAATTGTGTTCGCAAAATAGCATGAGTTTGGTTGATTGTCTTTTTTACCATCCAATCATCATACTTCTGTGCATTTTTTCTTTTGACTTCTTGCCATTCTCCTTCCTCCTCTGGAACTATAGCAGTGACACATGCTACCTGGGCTGAAGAGCTTTTCAGTTTGACTTGTCTCGAGTCGACCATCTTTTGTAGGAGGTCTTTTGTCACGACCTGTCCTCGGGGCCCGTGCCGTGACTACCCCAAGCCCGCCTTCCGTAGGCCAGGGGATGGTGACTAGCACCAAGGCGTAAATCTCAGAAAAAGGGAAGGCATTGCCTTTGTAAAGTAAACAACAAACACCATAGAGTAAGTAGCCAGAAGTAAACACTAAGTAAAAGCTGAGTTCAATAGTAAGTGTGGAAAAGTAAGTGGGCCAGAATACAAACCCAAACTGAAAGTAAAGTACAACTGGAAAGGGAAAATAGAAACTGAAAAGTAAAGCCACAACGTCGAGCTGCCCACTAGAAATCCCACCTGAAGGGTGGGTACAGAAAGCCTCCACTTCTCCTTGGGTCCAGCAGACCTCTCTGAGTACGTCCCACCCAGTGGTCCACCTCTATGTATCGTCCTGCTCCGCAAGCCTCCACCACGATCAGCGTTGTCCGTCGTCTGCAACCAACACAACGTAGTGCGGGCATAGCCCGTGTAGGGGTGAGTATAAGATACTTAGTAGGGACCCCGAGACCCCCGAAGGTCTCCCAGAATCCACAAAGGATAATCCACAAAGGAAAGATACAATCACGAAGTAACATCCGACACTACTTAGGTATATGCCCATACATATACCTAAGTCATCAAATCTTGCTCAGCTCCAACATCCGAGCCCAAGAACAACCCAGTCCACATAGGAGAGCAAAACGTAAATCCACACAGGATAGCACAACACAATCCACAAAGGAAAGAAAAAGGAATTCAACTCACACAGGAATACTTCTTTGTATGATGATAAAGATGACCAGATATTGCCACTGATTCATCTAAGTCGTCGGAACCACAAAGGATCGATAGATACTAACCCCCGCAATGACCCGCAAAGGATCTAACCCACAAAGGATCGATAGGTACTAACCCCCGCAATGACCCACAAAGGATCGATAGGTAACTAACCCCCGCAATGACCCACACAGGATCTGTAGGCGCTGGCCCACAAAGGACCGCCGAGTACTGACCCACACAGGATCGGACCCACACAGGATCAGTAGCACTGACCCAAAAAGAATCGCTGAGTGCTGTAGTCATCGTCGTCGAATTCACTAAGGATCTCTGCACAGTCGTCGTCGTCATAGTAGCAGTCGCAGCCAGCTCTAGGGTTCCCGCACACAACAAGCTCGTTCAGGAGGATCTGCTCCACGAGCCGAGAGGCTGATACATCAACTGACACATAGTCCAGAGTTGATGTATCCAAAAGTTCCGTATCTTCAACAGGAACTCAACGTCGCAGACGGCGCGTCAATCGAACGCCCGGTCTGAGAGTTATTGGCTTTTTCGTCCCAGGGGCCCCGTTGGTTTTTAAGGAAAAACCAACCCGACCATACTCCACCTGCGTCCAAACCTCGGGTGGAGTAAGCCAAAAGATCCGTCTCACTTAGAGGAATTCAACAAAGTCGACGACACGTCATTCGGACGTCCGAAGCTCAATATATGAGTGTTTCCGCTCCGAGGGCCCGGTTGGTTTCGTGTATGAACCAACCCGGCTGAACCAAAAGTATTTCAAAACCTTGAGTGTGATATACTGAAACTACTGTCTCGATCCAAGGATCACATCGCCACTGACGGCGCGTCATTCGGAGGCCTGTAGCTCAAGTTATGAGCAAAACACAGAAAAGGTCCAGAAACGGGGGTCTGGGCCCGGCCCAACCCCCCCACTGGGCCAGCCCGAACCGGGTCGACCCGACCCGGGTTCGACCCGGTTGGGTGCGACTCGGACCGGCCTGGGCGCGACCCGGCCTGGTGGGTCGGCTCGGCTCGGCTCGGCCGATCGGCCGAGCGAGGGAAACCGCGGGCGGGGGCGCGCTGCCCCCACGTGAAGGATCTACGGCCCCGGTTGGGGCCGCCTCTCGCCAACGGACGCGGCAGCCGGCTGCGTCCCTGCCTTCGGTTCTGCGCGGTCGTGGCGGCTCCGTCCGGCGGTGCGCCGGAGCACCGCTTGTGGAGTCTGCGGGCCACCGGAGTTGCTCCGGTGGTCCAATTTCATTTCTGTCTACGTCGTAGCTCATCCCGGGTCCCGTTCTTCACTGCGGAATCAACAAATCGTCTATGCGGCCTGTTTTGTCGTCGTCCGCCATTCCGCACACCAATAACAAAAGGTCGGTGGGTTCGGACTTGTTCGTTGGTCCGCACCCACCGCGTTAGCGGTTTGAAACAACACCATAATTCCCAGCAATTGATAAACCTCGACCCGCAATAATAATCCGCGGACCAACTTGTTAATTGGTTGGTCCGCGTTCTTGCCTTGGAGGAAAACAAACATGGGTATTATCATTTTCAAAACGACCCCTACCTCAACGTCGTCGTCGGATGCGAGTTCATCGCGGAATTGACCGTCGCGGAAGAAAAAGGATCATCGCGTCGCGGAAGGGAGTTGCTGTCGCGCGGTACTCGGCGTCGCGTAGACAAACTCCGAGGATCAAGAACATATAGATTTAATTATAACAATTAAATCCATGTTGATGTTATAATCCACAAAGAATTAAAAGGACCACAATCCCCTACATCAAGATGCCGATCGAAGATTGTTGCGGGGATGGAACATCGCGGAAGAAGCGTCGGCGTCACGTCGCGTCGATCTACGGGGGTCTGGCGTTCTTCGTCGCCCTTCGTCGGAGGCTGGCGTTCTTCATGTTCTTCGCGTTCTTCGCGAAGGAGGATGAAGGACATAAAGTTTCTGTCAAATCCTCTCAACGAACAATCCTCAAGAAGACATGTGTTGGTCTTATTTCATTACATGCCAACAAACAAAAATTAAAGATAAGTAACAAACAAATTAATTCATAGAATTAATTGCAATGAAACTAACCACCCAATTAAAAAGGGCGTTAAGAATTTAGAAAACGCGTCAGTTGACTTTCATTTAATAGGGGTTTTCACGGGTGCGTTGCTTAGTGGAAAAGAAACGGAGGGGCTCGTGCGGGCCCCAACTCACAAATATCCTACCAAGAGGGTAGGATATTTTGGGTTCCACCCTATCCGCTTCAACTCAGCTTAAGCAACTTTAAGTGGCTTTAAGCGGCTTTAAATGAAATAAAATAAAGTTGTCGCACCACTTTATTTTATTTTCTTCACGTAACCCCCAATAATTTAAAACCACACCCGAGCAAACGCAACTCCGGAAGAGGCGTTTCTAAGCAAGTACTGGTGTTGTGATTCCATCGGTACCCTCGGAATTCGATTCCGAGCACCGGTTCAAATGTTATAATAACCCGCTCGTTCGTTCACTGAACGTACCCGAGCCAAACTTCAGAAAATGATTCCGGGCACACCGGGCCTCAGAATCACGTGCCGTCAGAAACTGCGTTCTTGTAAAATTCCAAAGAAAATTAAGAAAAAAAATTTACTTGAAATTTATATGTCTTTACATCACTCCCACCTCAGGGATTTACGTCCTGGTAAAGATACATCATAAGCTAGGGAAACAAATGTGGGTACTGAGCACGCATCTGAGCCTCCCGCTCCCAAGTTCTCTCCTAGAGGTTCCAGTGCTTCTATCTGATGCGCACAAGAGGAATCGATTGTCCACATAGGACCCGCTCCTGTTGATCCTCGATCTCTACCGGGACCTCCGCAAAAGTCGCCCCATCATCAACGTCCAGCTCCCCATAGTCAATGATATGCGTCAGGTCGTGCACATATCTCCTCAGCTGAGATACATGGAAGACGTCATGCACTCGGTGCAACTGAGGTGGTATAGCCAGGCGATAAACCACCTCACCGATCCTGCTGAGGACCTGGAATGGTCTGATGAAGCATGGAGATAACTTGCCGCCTCGTCCAAATCTCTATAATCCACGTCGAGGTGAGACACGCAACAAGACGTGGTCGCCATCCTCGAACTCTAGTGGCCTCCGCCTCCTGTCAGCATAAGACTTCTACCGGCTCTGAGCTGTCCTCATCCGTTCCTGGATGACCTGGACCTTCTCTGTCGTGGCCCTGACCATCTCTGGTCCCATAAGTGCTGACTCTCTAGGGTCTATCCAGCACAAAGGAGATCTTCAAGGTCTGTCGTACAACGCCTCGTATGGTGCCATCCCGATGGTGGAGTGGTAGCTGTTGTTGTACGCAAACTCCACCAAGGGTAGGTGGTCCTCCCATCTGTGACCAAAGTCGAGGACACATGCGCGGAGCATGTCCTCGAGAGTCTGAATGGTCCTCTCCGTCTGACCATCCGTCTGCGGGTGAAAGGCGGTGCTCAGACGTAGCTGCGTCCCGAACGCCTCCTGAAACCACTTCCAAAGTCGGGAAGTAAAGCAAGCATATCGATCGGAGATGATAGATGATGTCACACCGTGAAGCTGTACAATCTCCTGAACGTAGAGACGTCCCATGCTCTCCACTGAGCCTCTCTCTCTGATGGGTAAGAAGTGAGCCGAATTGGTGAGTCGTTTGACAATCACCCAGATGGAGTCATGACCTCTGGAAGTGTGTGGAAGTCCAATCACGATGTCCATAGATATCTTGTCCCATTTCCACTCCGGGACCTCTAAGGGTTGTACCAAGCCTGCTGGTACCTGATGCTCTGCCTTCACCTGCTGGCAGGTGAGGCATCGTGAAACGAACTCTGCCACAGCCTTCTTCATGCCTAGCCACCAGTGCTGTCGTTTGAGATCCTGGTATATCTTCACCACTCCAGGATGTACCGCTAAGGGAGAAGTGTGAAACTCTCTCAGTACTTCCTCCCATAAGGCAACTGGTACCAAGGTATGTCCTCTGAAAAGCATTTCATGCTCTGCTCCAAAGGAGAAGCCATCGGGTGCATGTCCTGAGGATATCTGTGCACGCCGCATTTCACAGTCAACGTCCCCATGTTGCGCCACTCTGACCTGCTGTAGTAGTGGAGGGGTGAATGTGAGAGACTGAAGGAAGGCTGCACCATCTCTATCCATGAAGGATATCCGCAAAGCGGCTAGCTGCTCTGTCGCCTCCTCGAGTAGCGGAATGCCCGTCCTCCGGCTGAGAGCATCGGCTACCACGTTCCCTTTCCCAAGAGTATAGACTATCTCAAAGTCATAGTCCTGGAGGAACTCGAGCCATCACCGCTATCTCAGGTTCAGGTCCTTCTAAGAGAAGATGTACCTGAGACTCTGATGTTTAGAAAAGACTGTAAAGCGCTCACCCATCAGATAGTATCACCATGTCTTCAGAGCGAAGACCACTGCTGCTAACTCCAGGTCATGGGTAGCGTAGTTCTGCTCATGCGGCCTCAACTGACGTGATCCATAGGCGATCACCACCCACTCCTGCATTAGGACACATCCGAGTCCGGTCCCAGATGCATCGCAGTAGACTACGTACCCTACTCCCTCCTCAGGCAACCTCAAGATAGGGGCGCTGGTCAATCTCTGTCTCAGCTCCTGGAAGCTCTGCTGACATCTGTCTGAACACACAAAGGGTTTCCCCTTCTTCGTCAAAAATGAGAGTGGTGCTGCAAATATGGAGAAGTCTGGCACAAATCTCTGATAGTATCCATCTAGTCCCAAGAAACTCTGCACCTCCGTCACGCTCTTGGGTGGCTCCCAAGCTAGCACTACCTCGATCTTCGCAGGATCTACCACAACTCCCTCCTCAGAGATGACGTTTCCCAAGAAGTGGACCTCACGTATCCATAACTAACATTTTGAGAGCTTTCTATAAAGCTGGTGCTCTCAGAGTGTGCCTAGTACAACCCGCAAGTGGCATGCATGCTCCTCCTCAGTCGTCGAGTATATCAAAATGTCGTCGATGAAGACTACGACAAATCGATCGAGGTATGGCTGAAAGATCATGTTCATGAGGCCCATGAACACTGCCGGAGCGTTGGTCATTCCGAATGGCATAACCAAGAACTCATGGTGGCCATACCGACATCTAAAGGCCGTCTTCTGCACGTCCTCGTCCCGAACTCTGAGCTGATGATAGCCTGACCTAAGGTCTACCTTCAAGAACCACCGTGATCCCTTGAGCTGATCGAAGAGGTCATCAATCCTCAGTAGTGGATACTTGTTCCTCACCATCACCTGGTTCAGGCGACGATTGTCGACACAAAGTCGCAAGCTCCCGTCCGGCTTCTTGTCGAACAATATCGGGGAAGCCCAGGGTGAAACACTGGGTCGGATGAATCCCTTTCCCTGCAAGTCCTCCAACTGTACCCGTAGCTCTTGAAGCTCAGCGGGGGACATTCGATATGTTGGAGTGGATATCGGGGTTGTCACGGGGTACAGATCAATATAAAAGTCTACCTATCTGTGAGGAGGTAGCCCTGGGACGTCGTCGGGAAAGACGTCCGCATACTGATCCACCACTTCAGGAAAACTAGGACTCTGCACGTCAACTGCTCCAAGGATGAGGCTAGACAACTGATGAGTGATGGTTTGTCCTCTCCACTGTGGAAGTCCATCTGGTGCTGCGAAGGCTCCCTTCTTTTCGGTGAAGGTGAACATGCTCCCGTCGGTGCGCACACATCGCACCTTGCGCCTAATACAGTTGATCTGAGCATGAACTGTAGATAAAAAATCCATGCCCAAGATGACGTCGTAAGGCCTCGACGCCGCTACAAGAAGATCTCAGCCGAAGCTCTCGCCTCCTAGAGTAAGCTCACACTGCCGGCACCAGTGCGTAATCATCAAGTCCGCTCCCGTATGAGTCTCTAGCCGTAAGGATCGAGCCAACGGCTCTGTCGGAATCTCCGAGCTCCGAACAAGGGCAGCGGCTATGAAATAGTGGCTCGCTCTTTTGTCTATAAGAACTGCAGCAAGGGTGGAATAGACACAGATATTACCTCAAATCATCTCGGGCATGCCGTGGTTGTTGGCCTCCGCTGCCTCGAGCTATGCATGTCTCTGCCCGCCAGCTCCCTGTGGTCAAGGTGCACCTCCTGGTGGTGGTGGTGGTAGAGCCTCAAAGCCTCGCCCACCACCTGCTGCTCGGCCAGCTCCTCTGCCTCGTCTGCCTCCTCCTTGTAGACCGCCACGGTCAACCCTCTGCCTCTTCTTGGGTGGCCCCTCAACTGTCTGCTGCTTCTCGGCATGATGGGTCAGGCAGTCATGAGCCATGTGGCGCTGCCCACCGCATGTGTTGCACTGCCTGCCTCTCGAAATACTAGCTCCACGCTGTGTGCCCCGCACTGCTGATCCAGTGTCATGAGTCCATCTACATGAGGGTCAGGTCTGCCTGGACCCCTGAGTCATCCGTCGATTGCCTGCTGCAGAAGACTCTGCTACGTGCCACCCCGCGGTAGGTCTCGCTGCTGATGAAGGCTCAGTAAGGAAGCTCTCGATCAAAAGGGCCCGTTCCATTACTCCTGCCTAAGTCGGAATGCTGAGGGAGATCAGTGATGCCCTGATCTCATGTCTCAATCCCTGCTCAAAGGTCCGGGCCCGGAATAATGGGTCATGTACCACGTCTGTCTAGTAACGCGAGAGATCTGTAAATCTCGCCGAGTACTGGGCGACCGTCAAGCTTCCATGCCGTAGCTAAAGAAGCTCTTGGATGTGCACTGCATGGAGGGTGGCCGGGACGAACTCTGAGCAGAAGAGGCCCTCAAAGTCTGTCCAAAGGAGAGATGCCTCATTGTGCACCTAGATCATCAAGATCCACCATTGGCCCACTGCTGCGTGCAGTAGGCTCGCTGCGAGGATCACCATGAGGTCTGTTGGTGTCCTCACTAGCCTGAAAACTCACACCACTGCCTCCAGCCAGTCCTCGGCTTCCTGGGGGTCTGTCTCCCCGCGGAACCTGGGCGGTCGTTGGCGCTGGAACTCATGCAGTGCACTAAGGCGATGTGCATCGTCAGCGGCTGGGGCTGGAAGCATCGGTGGCTCGGCGGGTAGAGGTACCGCCGGTGCCTCAGCTGTCAAAGGGCCCTGTACCGAGGCCTCGTCGCTCGATGGGCTGTCGTCATGCTCAAATCTCGGAACCCTAGCTGGCTGCCGTCGTGGGGCCATCCTGAAAAGGAAACAGGTGTGCCACGGTCAGAACAGTATACCTGGTGAGCTGATACAAAGTGATCATAAAGAAAACATGAAACACACATGAAATCAATGTTTTCGTGCATTAAGTCGGAAATCAGAAGTCAGGGTCCTGGTGTACGGATACGTCGGCCGCCGCACCAACACTGGGCTCCCTGGACTGATAACCACACTCAATATGCTTAACACTATTGCTTCACATAGAAGAAAGATCAGAGTCTGTGGTAGAACCGAACTCCTCTGATACCAATTTGTCACGACCCGTCCTCGGGGCCCGTGCCGTGACTACCCCAAGCCTGCCTTCCATAGGCCAGGGGATAGCGACTAGCACCAAGGCGTAAATCCTAGAAAAAGGGAAGGCATTTCCTTTGTAAAATAAAAACAAACACCACAGAGTAAGCAGGCAGAAGTAAACACTAAGTAAAAGCTGAGTACAACAGTAAGTGCAGAAAAGTAAGTGGGCCAGATTACAAACCCAAACTGAAAGTAAAGTACAACTGGAAAGGGAAAACAACAACTGAAAAGTAAAGCCACAACGTCGAGCTGCCCACTAGAAATCCCACCTGAAGGGTGGGTACAGAAAGCCTCCACTGCTCCTCGGGTCCAGCCGACCGCTCCGAGTACGTCCCACCCAGTGGTCCACCTCCAGGTATCGTCCTGCTTCGCAAGCCTCCCCCACGATCAGTGTTGTCCGTCGTCTACAACCAACACAACGTAATGCGGGCATAGCCCGTGCAGGGGTGAGTATAAGCTACTCAGTAGGGACCTCGAGACCCCCGAAGGTCTCCCGGAATCCAGAAAGGATAATCCACAAAGGAAAGATACAATCACGAAGTAACATCCGACACTACTTAGGTATATGCCCATACATATACCTAAGTCATAAAATCTCGCTCGGCTCCAACATCCGAGCCCAAGCACAACCCAGTCCACATAGGAGAGCAAAACATAAATCCACATAGGATAGTACAACACAATCCACAAAGGAAAGCAAAAGGGATTCATCTCAAACAGGAATACTTCTTTGTATGACGATAAAGATGACCAGATATTGCCATTGATTCATCTAAGCCGTCGGACCCACAAAGGATCGATAGGTACTAACCCCTGCAATGACCCACAAAGGATCTGACCCACAAAGGATCGATAGGTACTAACCCCCGCAATGACCCACAAAGGATCTGACCCACAAAGGATCGATAGGTAACTAACCCCCGCAATGACCCACATAGGATCAGACCCACACAGGATCTGTAGGCTCTGGCCCACACAGGACCGCTGAGCGCTGACCCACACAGGATCGGACCCACACAGGATCGGTAGCACTGACCCACAAAGGATCGCTGAGTGCTGTAGTCATCGCCGTCGAATCCACTGAGGATCTCTGCATAGTCGTCGTCGTCACAGTAGCAGTCGCAGCCACCTCTAGGGTTCCCGCACACAGCAAACTCGTTCAGGAGGGTCCGCTCCATGAGCCGAGAGGCTGATACATCAAATGACACATAGTACACAGTAGATGTATCCAAAAGTTCTGTATCATCAACAGGAACTCAACATCGCAGACAGCGCGTCAATCGGACGCTCGGTCTGAGAGTTATTGGCTTTTTCGTCCCAGGGGCCCGGTTGGTTTTTAAAGAAAAACCAACCCGACCATACTCCACCTGCGTCCAAACCTCAGGCGGAGTAATCCAAAAGATCCTTCTCACATAGAGTAATTCAACAAAGTCGACGGCACGTCATTCGGACGTCTGAAACTCAAGATATGAGCATTTCCGCTCCGAGGGCCCGGTTGGTTTCGTGTACGAACCAACCCGGCCGAACCCAATGTATTCTGAAACCTTGAGTGTAATATACCAAAACGACCGCCTCGATCCAAGGATCGCATCTCTACTGACGGCGCTTCGTTCGGAGGCCCTTATCTCAAGTTATGAGCAAAAGACCAAAAAGGTCCGGAAACGGGGGTCTGGGCCCGGACCGACCCCCCCTGGGTCGGCCCAAACCGGGTCGACCCGACCGGGGTGGCCTGGCCCGGCCTGGGCGCGACCTGGCCCAGGGGGTCTGCTCGACCGAGCGGCCGAGCGAGGGAAACCGCGAGCGGGGGCGCGCAGCCCCCGCGTGAAGGATCCGCGGCCCCGGTTGGGGCCGCCTCTCACCAACGGACGTGGAAGACGGCCGCGTCCCTGCCTTCTGTTCTGCGCGGCCGCGGAACCGCAACCCGCCGCCGCGGCTTCAGCCGCGGCGGCTCCGTCTGGCGGCGCGCCGGGGGGCCGCCAGTGGAGTCCGCGGGCCACCGGAGTTGCTCCGATTGTCCGATTTCATTTCCGTCTGCGCCGTAGCTCATCCTGGGTCCTGTTCTTTACTGCGGAATCAACAAATCATCTCTGTGGCCAGTTTTGTCATCGTCCTCCATTCCGCACACCAAGAACAAAAGGGCGGTGGGTTCAGACTTGTTCGTTGGTCCGCACCCACCGCGTTAGCGGTTTGAAACAACACCATAATTCCCAGCAATTGATAAACCTCGACCCACAATAATAATCCGCGGACCAACTTGTTAATTGGTTGGTCCGCGTTCTTGCCTTGGAGGAAAACAAACATGGGTATTATCATTTTCAAAACGACCCCTACCTTAACGTCGTCGTCGGGCGCGAGTTCATCGGGGAATTGACCGTCACGGAAGAAAAAGGATCATCGCATTGCGGAAGGGCGTTGCTGTCGCGCAGTACTCGGTGTCGCATAGACAAACTCCGAGGATCAAGAAAATACATAATTAATTATAACAATTAAATCCATGTTGATGTTATAATCATCAAAGAATTAAAAGGACCGCAATCCCCTACCTCAAGATGCCGATCGAAGATTGTCGCGGGGATGGAACGTCGCGGAAGAAGCGTCGGCGTCGCGTCGTGTCGATCTCCGGGGGTCTGGCGGTCTTCATCGCCCTTCGTCGAAGGCCTGCGTTCTTCACGAAGGAGGATGAAGGACTTAAAGTTTCTATCAAATCCTCTCAACGAACAATCCTCAAGAAGACATGTGTTGGTCTTATTTCATTACATGCCAAAAAACGAAAATTTAAGATAAGTAACGAACAAATTAATTCATAGAATTAATTGCCACGATACTAACCGCCCAATTAAAAAGGGTGTTCAGAATTTAGAAAACGCGTCAGTTGACTTTCATTTAATAGGGTTTTTCATGGGTGCGTTACTTAGCGGAAAAGAAATGGCGGGACTCGTGCGGGCCCCACCTCACAAATATCCTACCAAGAGGGTAGGATATTTTGGGGTCCACCCTATCCACTACAACTCAGCTTAAGCAGCTTTAAGTGGCTTTAAGCGGCTTTAAGTGAAATAAAAAAAGTTGTCGCACCACTTTATTATATTTTCTTCACTTAACCCCCAAAAATTAAAAACCACACCCGAGGAAACGCAACTCCGGAAGAGGTGTTTCTAAGCAAGTACCGGCACTGCGATTCCATCGGTGCCCTCAGAATTCGATTCCAAGGACCAGTTCAAAATTTAGAAAAACCCGCTCGTTCGTTCACTGAACGTACCCGATCCAAACTTCGGAAAATGATTCCGGGCACACCGGGCCTCGGAATCACATGCCGTTAGAAACTGCAATCTTGTAAAATTCCAAAGAAAATTGAGAAAAAAAATTTCCTTGAAATTTACGGGTCTTTACATCTTTGAAGACAAAACACTCCTAGATGGGATGCCCCAACATTTGATGAAAGGGGCAATAATTGGGACGGTCTTCAAATCCTTCCTTGTTTGGCCTCTTGGGCTTTGGCTGCTGAACCAAATTATTCTCTAGGGCTTAAATGAAGTAACCAGGAACTTGTTCATTTTGGAAAGTGTATGTTTTGCTCTTTAGATCCTCAAATTGTTTTCGTCTTTGATCTCTTTGATCCTCTGGACGAAATGGCCTTTTTTTTGGCACTCAGGAGGTGGATCCCTTCGAGAGGATGAAGGTTTTGAGGTAGAAACAGGTACAGGTGCTTGTTTAAGCATAACTGTAGTAGTTTCTACTTTAACCATTCTCCTTTCTAGAGCTGATGGAATTACATGAGATTTAACCTTAGCCTGTATAAGGGAATCTTCAATCTGCTGAGCGATTGAAGTAAGGTCTCGAAACCCTCCTCTGTATTTCATAGGGATCAACGACATGCATAATTCGTTACGTAGATTTTCCACACATATTGGAAACAGTTCCTCTTGAGGGAGTTCTAGGCTCAGGGAATATGTTATCCCCTTCCAGCGAGAAATGAAATCAGAGACTCTTTCATTCTCCCTTTGCTTACAGTTTATAAGAACAAAAACTGTTGTCTTTGGAAAAGTTGAACTGAATTAAAGAAGAAATCGTTGACGGAGATCTTCCCATCTGGTAATTGACTGGGATTTCAAGCTTGTATACTAGACAAAAGCTGGTCCTTTCAAGGTTCGCATGAAGCATTTGAGTTTCCCTACTTCTTCCTGCTCCGGAGTTCCCATCATAGGATTGCAACAAGACACGTAATGCATCAAATGCTATTCAGGGTCGCCTGATCCATTGAAAATAAGGAATATAGGGTTTCCAAAACTGGATGGGGGAGAGACTGAATCTACCCATCTAGGGTAAGCTCTCTTTTCTGGTTGAACCTGCACACGTTTCCCTTCCATATTTTCTAACCGAGCTGTTAATGAATCAATGTTAGTTATTAACGTTTGAGAAAAATCCGGTTGAACTTGGACTTGGGTAGGTGCAATGACTGGATATTGGACAGATGTGGTGGTTGGTGCTGAAACTGATGGTAGCACTACCACCTGTTGTTGCACTTGACACGTATGATTAGACCTGTGAGGGTGTACTGATAGAGGAGGATATTCTTGACCCATCTCAGTAGCTGCAACAAATTGCCTTGGCTGACTGACTCCAGCAAGCTTAAGAAGAAGACTACCCTGAAGTAGTTCTGCATTCAACCTCTTTAATTTCTTCATTTCTTCATAATGTTGTGAAAACCTTTCTCTAGTGAGAGCGTTTGTCCTTCTACAGAGGAAGGATATCTAACCTGATTCTTTCTCATCCCATTGTTGGATCCTTTTCGGATAGGGGGAAGTGGGTTACTTGAAGGATTACATAGGTTCTTAGTAACCCTTTGATTTCGTGTATACACGCCTTCTTCATTTGTGTCGGTGCGTACATCTTCTTGAATAGGAACCTCTTCATCTGAGTCCCCTGAGTGAGCCTCATATGGTGGATTAGCAACAACAGCACTGATGATATTGATTGATGCATAACGCATCGCATCCCTTCTATCAGCATTTCTGTGATATTGTCTTCTTTCATGTCTTTGATGAGACATTTCCTTTTGTTGATTCGATCCCTTAGGAACTTCTTGATGAACCGTAATTTGGAGGGAATATCCTGACAATTTGGCTCTTCATTCCTCTTGAATCTTCTTCCCCAATCGAGAAAAGATAGACTTTCTCTGAGGAGGGGATTGATGATTTGAAAAAGTCCCCAGTCCAGTGGACTGGGGCTGTTCCTGCTGTTCCTACTCAACTCCTCGAATCCTATTTTTTGATTCTGAGGGTTGATTTAAAAGATTCCCCAGTCTGGCGAGCTGGGGTGGCTCTTGACATGTTATGTCTGAGAATTTCTTAAAATCTCTTCTGATCTTGCGAACCTTAGTCTGGAAATTAGCTGGATGAATTAACCTGTATCCACTTTTATCACCTGGTTCAAATGACCGTTGGATGATTTCTGACACTTCTGTCACTTGATGATGTGCTTGTTCCATACGAGAGGCCTATTCAATATTCTCTTTTTCTTGATGTATGAGTAATTCAACAACTTGTTCTCTATATGCTTGATTTTGAGAGAAACTAGTTGAAGCCTATTCTTGGGCAAGATTTTGATTACAAACAAAGCCCATTGACTGTGGCCGGCCATGGGAAATAACATTGCATGAGACCATTTTCGGCGGGCTTTGCTGACTGGAGAGCACCATGAAATGCAGTGCTCCATGAACACCCCATCCTCTGACACGAATACCAGATGGGGAATTGGCAATTAACTGATGCAATTTTCTTAGTTCTCCAAGGCATGAATGTTGATGGGCTCTCTACTTCTTTTCAACCTTCGGATATCGAGAGACTGATTGAGATGCCAAATCAATCTGACGTTGTAACCCTTATATTATCTTAAGATGATTTTCATATTCATCATAAGATAATACTTTCTTCTTCAACTAACAGAGAGTTTTCCATATGTTGAGACGAATATCATGAATTCCATCTTCCGTCAACATTTCTGGAATGTCATATTGAGAATCAGCCAGTGGCCAAAACATGACTGGCACTTCACCTTATGTCAGTTGTTTTCTCATGTTCATCATTTCCTCTTTATCATTTGATGAAGATTCTTCTACCTATTTTGACCAGAGGTGGTGCTTCCTTGTTGCTTCATTGGATTCAACAGGATTGGTAGAGAAATCATTGATCAAACTAGAAGATGCATGACTTAGGGGTGGTTTGGAGAATGACCTACACCCTGGGATATCTTCTGACTGAGAAAGTATTTCACCTCCTAGCGATTAAGCATTATACATGACTGGTTTCTCATTTGCAAGTGCCTCAAGATAATAGGGATTTCTCGTCACTACATCATCCACTGGATCATTTTCCAGGCGATGTGCATCACTAATGTGGAGAGGACTTTCGTAGCGAAATTCATCATCATGGGGAGGACCACCATAATGGTTTATAGCAAAAGATGATATCTCTTGCTCCTTGGTCTTCTGACTACACAGAGGGTTCCTTTGGCTCTCATCTGAAGATGAAACTTCGAGATCGACCAATTTGTCATGAAGCAAGCCTTCAGGAGGAAGTGTCTATTGAAGACCTTCGGAATTAATGTTCCCACTATTGGGAAATGAGGGAGTAGAATCTTGAATTCCAACAGATAACTATCTCAGGGCTTCAATAACTCCAGCATCGAGCAAGGCCTTGTTACAGATGGGCTCTTGATCTCCTGATTGTGCTGGGTGGGTCTTTTTCATAGACTCCTTCTTACTCTCTTTGGAAACCACTTGTTGAAGAAAGAGGCTGCTCTGAGCAGGTGTATGTGCCTGATCAGGAAAGATGGTCAGGTTAGGCTGACGATCTCCACTCAAATCAGGTGTATGTGCCTGACATGGTTATCCATATGATATGGGGGAGTATGCCCCACAACCCTCTCGGACTGGAACATATGTGTGTGTCTGTTCTGGATTGAATTGTTGATGTCTCACTCCACTGGTAGGGATAGATTTATGTGTCTTTCCCTGAGATGCTACTGAAGATGTTATAATATCCTGGCAGGCATCCAGAATATGAGTAGGGATTTTCTTCTGCTCTTTCACCATTTATAGAATATGCTTGGTGACTTTAGCTGCCAGAACAGGGATATACGTCCATTCCGGGCATGGAGTATGTGTATGTGCCTGCTCCTGTCCTCCTCTTCCTGTTAGTGAATCCTGATAGTACTCAAGTGTGGGGGCAGAGAGTTGAGTCTGCCTCCTATTTTTTGTCGGGGCTTTCCGACTAACTTCTCTAAATGTTACCAAGCAAGACTGTTGGTAGGCTTGATTAGTACTAACAGGTGTATGTGCCTGCTGATTGCACGCCGTTGAACGTAGTTGACGAGATCCATCATATGTAGTCATACGAGCCTGCTGACTAGCTGATGATGTATAAACAAGTGTATTTTCCTGCCTATATTACTCCACCGGAATTGCCTGGTGGGATTGGCGTGATGCTTCCAGATGAGTCTGCTGGACAGCGTAATTAAAATGGGCAGGTTTGTGTTCCTGCTCGTTGCTTTCCACCAAGTTAGGTTGGTGGACTTCTCCGAAGATGGCAGAGATGAGAACCTGCTCACTGTTAACCGGATTTCTCCTCTGGAAATTCGTCTTGCCTGTTTGGGTTCGAGGAACCTGAGCCGAATGCCTGGAGTCGGAACCCTCATCATGTTGAGGGCGCACTGCCGCACGAGTCTGGCGGTGATTGTTGGTGGGATCCCTTGGGAAGGAATCATTTCTGCTTGAATTAAGGCCCCCAGGGACCTACTCATTCACATCCCCATAATAAGGGAGTGAATGGTGATTGCATTCCGGGGATAACGACTCGAAATGGTTGGAGACGGTAGTCATCACCGCCTACTTCTTGATCACTGGTCATCGTTGCACGGACGACCGGTGTGAGTTGTTCACTTGGAGGGCTTGTCGGGCAGCCTCCAGAGTTGGGATGGTACCGTGTTGACATTACTCCTTAGCCATCACATTTGATACCCATTGTTGAAGACGCTAAGTAGGTGATGTCATCCTTAGAGCGGACGACGATCCAGCAGGAGTAGTAGTAGTAGTGGCATTTGTAGCAGCAGTATTCGCAAATGTGAACTTGAGAGAAGCCATTCTGGAAATGTAGAAGATCGTGGAAAAGAGTGCCAAGTTTGTTATAATAGACGTAATCAAGATAAATTCAGCCACTACATCTTTTTGATAAGCACATATGTGAATGGTTGTTTTTGTTGGCCCTCTCATTGAGTTTTAGATAGGGGACTAACAAATAGGTAAAACATAATTTTAACTTGGTTAAGGATTCACGTCGGGTTCACCATTTTTTGTTTCCCTCGGAATATGGGGAAGACCTCCTTGATGGGAGGTTCAAACATTCCGATCGGTTTCTAACAGGTTTGTTCGTAGAACCAGAAACATCCAATGATTCCACATCCATTTTGACCTACTTTCCAAAGGTAGGTGCTCATTAGTTTGTGGATTGATGAGGCTTAGGAATTTGCATTGGTCGAGGGGATGGGAGTTCGGACTCATCACACCTTTTTTTAGGGGAATTATTGTCTACTCTGGGACTCTATTTATAGATTTATGTTATGTTCGTGAATCCTTATTACATTACCAAGTATAAAATGAGCTTTCTTTTAGATCTGACAATCAATGATCGATATGTACGAAATTTAGAGAATCTTATATATGTATTCGATGTTCTTCATTGATAGATAATCATCTGTATTTGTTAGAGATTCTTTGTCAATGGTATCCTTTGATACGTAAAAGTCTCTTAGTCATTATAATGACCATACTAGTTTTAAAGCCACTCAGTGGGGCACTTTAAGTTTATTGTCATTCAGAAGGACATGAATTATTTCAGAGTTGGGATCGAACCCACCGATGGGATACCTACGTATCCTTTTTTAGAAAAGGAATCAGAACCCATGTAGTTCGAGTAAGGGAGTATGATGTTTATGATTTATGTCTCAAAGAAGGATTTCATAATTACATTTACACTCTAAGATCATGTGAGTCATGCTCGGTGTGAGAAACAAGAGGTATTGGTAAAAATTAGACAATTGTGTCCTGAAATATGCAATCATAAGAAATAATTTGGGACTTATGTATGTATGACCGCCCAGATAAATGAAGATTAGGATTTACTTTAGGGAAGAAATACAGGAATAGGGTCCATAAAGGTATAGGTGTTTCATGGAGATTTGAATACTCTAACTTGGGGCTTACTCCTAAAAAGGAGGCCCAAATTAGGAGAGGACTTATGATTAGGTTTTACTCCTAAGAAGGAATCCCATATCAAAGGTAAATTAGGACTGGTTAAGAGAAATTTGAGACTGGGGCTTGCTCCTGGAAAGGAGGCCCAGGTTAAGGGAACTAAGGTTTGGGGCTTACTCTTAAGAAGGATGCCAAGATTTGGTAACTTTATGAATTGGGGCTTACTCTTGAGGAGGATGCCCAAATTAGGGGACTGGGGCTTACTCCTAAGGAGGATGCCCATATTTGTGATTGGGGCTTGCTCCTGAAAAGGAGGCCCAGGTTAAGGGAATTAAGGTTTGGGGCTTACTCCTATGAAGGTTGCCCAGATTTGGGAACTTTAAGAATTGGGGCTTACTCCTGAGGAGGATGCCCAAATTAGGGGACTGGGGCTTACTCCTAAGGAGGATGCCCATATTTGAGACTGGGGCTTGCTCCTGAAAAGGAGGCCCATGTTAAGGGAATTATGACTGGGGTTTATTCCTAAAAAGGAGGCCCAAACAATTGAGTTCTCTCATCATAAAGGATGAGGTTGAATGAATTAAATCTCAATCTTTAGTGACATAAAGATGTGAAAATCACTAGGATTTGAGAAATATTCCACAGAATTCTTTTCAGATAAAGAATTAAAATTAAGAAACCATACCATAAATGAATTTGAAGAGTGTCTTGAAGACTGAATCTTGAATAGGAGAGGTGGAATGGCTTAAGAGGGGTAAAATGGGCAAGAAGGGCAGCCAAAAAGGCAAGGGCGCGCAGGCCCTGGCAGGCGCACAGGTACTGCATGGGCGTGAAAGTCCTGGTCACCTGGGTATATCTACATGACACATTGGTGTTTGCGCGACGGTTAACCAGCAAGGAAATACTTGAGCGACTCTTGATTAAAGCCTTTAGAATCATCTTGAGGTTCTTCCAGAAGAGTGGCGCGCAAGTTTTAATGAAGGATTAAGGAGGCACGTAAGTGTGGCCATTTCCCTTAAGGGATGGCCACTCAGGCGCGCAAGTGTTTATGAGTTTTAACACTTAGGACTTCCTCCCCCTCTTTATATATTCTGTTCTAGGTAATAAATTACCTTATAAGTGTTTCGGAAGATTTGATAAGAGACTAGGGTGCCGGGAGTTCAAATCTGAATTTTGGAAACAAATTCCTCCCCGAATGGGGGGCCCACAGGGTCTATTTATAGGCTGGAGAAGATCTGGGCGGTTATCACTTAGGTCGCCCAAGTCATTTGCACGACCATTAGTCGGCACGCAAGTATACCTGCGTGACCATGAGGGAACTTGCGCGACCTATGGGCAATGTTCGCTTTGTTCATCCCTTTGTAGATTTTTTTATGTTTCTTCAAAGGATGAATCAATTTGAACTAAGGTATTTACCTTTTCCAATCTTTAGACTCTGTAACGAAATGGAGCGTCAACAACTACTCAATGAAAACAATGAACTAAAGCAATCTAATGAGTAATTAAAGAAGGATCTTGAAAGGTTTACTAATGGTAAAGATACTCTAGTAAAAATTCTAGGTAAACAGTTTTCTCCTAAATAGACTACTGTAATTGGATAGAAACCTTGTAAAAGATGTTTTGGAAGAACTATTTTTGTTTCTATTTCTAGGACATACTGGTTTACTCCTAGTTCTGGAAAACATTCATCTAGTTAATGTTATGATACACTCTTTATTGTTTCAAGACTTTCTGGACAAAATAGAGTTTACTTTTCAATTACTTTATATAATGATTATTGGAAACCTATGAGGCATATGTGTGTTCCTAAAGCACTAGTCACTAATATTACTAGACCCAAACAAATATGGGTAACAAAATCTGTTTTTATTTGACTATTTTGTCGGAAAGATTCTTAAAGAGCTCCTGTAAAAGCTTATGGTACATGGACAGTGTGTGTTCAAGACACATGACTGGAGACTATTCATGATTCAAGAATTTGATAAAACTTAATGGTGGAAATGTCACCTTTAGTGACAATTCCAAATGAATGATCATTTTCTATGGCCAAATTGGTAAATATAACTTATTTTTAATTTCCAATGTTCTTTTTGTTGATGGATTGAAATATAATATGCTTAGTATTTCACAAAGAGGAAGTTGCACAGGCGGCGCACGGTTTGTCTAAACCGTGTGGCCAAACTGTGCGTAGTTGACAGTTTGATGTAGTAGCTTCCGCACAGTTGGCACATGGTTTGGAGAGACCGTGCGAGGAGGCCTTGTGAGGAGGTCATGCAAGGGTCTGACGAGGTAGTAGCTAACACACGGTTAGCTCACGATTTGTCAAACCGTGTAGTCTAACAGTGCAGATAGTTATGTGAGATCCTAAAAAAGTGGATCTCACACATTTTTTCCTCTAAATGGATCTTTTTTCCTTTTAAGTGGCCATAACATGGTATTTTGATTCTCCTAAGGTTATAGAAGGTTCTCCCATTGTTTTGGAGGTGATCTGAAGGCTTCTATGGGCGAATCGAAGTCGGTTTCTTAAGGTATGTAGACGTTATTCCTCATTCTTGTTCGGTTTCTTAGATCTACAGAGATCTACTTCTCCACTCCTTTCGTTTTCTTAGATCTATTCCCATTAGGTGTAGATATAAGTGTGTGTATGACAAGTATGATAAGTTTTGTTCTTGGTCTTATTAGGAGAAGAGATCTATGGTGGGTTCTTGGAGAATCAACCCGGTTTTCTTGTGCGGTCTTCGTTTGTTGGGGTTTTCGACAAAACCTTTGAGGTAGGTGGTTTGTGCCTTTCCGTTGAAAGTCATTGAGTTATATGTGCAATTTTTCCAATACCCTTAATCGTGGTATTGTGTGATTATCATTTTACCCCTGTTAAATTGACTTCCATGCTTGTGTGCTTGAGTAGAGGTTATGTTGATATGGATAGGGTTGATTTCTAGGTTTTGGAGGTGTTTGTTGATGCTCCTTTCTGTCACAGAGTCTACCGACTAATAAAGAGAAATACCTTAGCCCAAATTGATTCATCCTTTAAAGAAAACATCAAAAATCAACAAAGGAATGAAGAAGGAGTCAATGAACCTAGGGTCGCGCAAGTTCTCTTACTGTCACGCAAGTATACTTGCGCGCCGCCTAATGGTCGTGCAAGTGACTTGCGCTCCATAAGTGATAACCGCCCAGGGTCTTCTCTAGCCTATAAATAGACCCAGTGGGCCCCCATTTCGGAGGGATTTTTTCCAGAAACTCAGATTTGAGCTCTTGGCGCCCTAGTCTCTTCTCAAAGCTTCCAAACACTCCTAAGGTAATTTCTTACCTAGAACGGAAGATCTAAAGGGGAGGAGTAATGCCTAAGTGTTAAAACTCATTAACACTTGCGCGCCTAAGTGACCATCCCTTAAGGGAAATGGCCACACTTGCGCGCCAACTTACCCCTTCAACAGAACTTGCGCGCCACTCTTCTAAAAGCCTCTAGGGATAGTACTAAAGGCTTGAGCCAGGTCTCGCCCAAGTATTACCTTAAGGGTTGACCATCGCACAAGTACCCATGTGCCACACAGGTACACCTGTGCGACCATTACTTGTGCGCCCACGCAGTACATGCGCGATCCCCCAGGACTTGCGTGCCCTTATCTTTTTGGGTGCCCTTCCATCATATTTCACCTCTCTTATGCCATTCCACCTCTCCTATTCAAAATTCAGTCTTCAAGACACTCTTACAAGCCTTTTATGGCATGTTTTCTTGATCGACTTCCTTATTTGAAAAGAATTTTGTGGAATATCTCTCAAAACCTAGTGATTTACACATCTTTATGTCACTAAGGATAGGTATTCCATTCATTCAACCTCATCCTTTAAGATGAGAGAACCCTATTCAGGGGCATCCTCCTTAGGAGTAAGCCCCAAGTCCTCTTAATTGGGCCTCCTTTTCAGGAGTAATCCCCAGTCTTAATTTCCTTTAACCTGGGCCTCCTCCTCAGGAGTAAGCCACAGTCTATGTTCCCAAATTTGGGCATCCTCTTCAGGAGTAAGCCCCAATCATAATTCAATGTTCCCCCCTTAATTCTGGGTATCCTTTTCAGGGGTAAATCCCAAATTAAGAGTATAAATCTCCATAAAAGACATATACCTTGTATGGACCCTGTTCACCTAGGCATCCTCCTTAGGAGTAATCCCCAAGTCCCCTAACCTGGGCCTCATTTTTAGGAGTAATCCCCAGTTATCAAATTCCCTTAATTTTGGGCATCCTCTTCAGGAGTAAGCCCCAAGTTCCCAAAAATCCCTTTAACCCAGGCCTCCTTCTCAGAAATAAGCCCCAGTCATAATTTCTCTTAACCAATCATAACTTACTTTTGATTTGGACTTCCTTCTCAAAAGTAAAACCCAACCATAAGTCCCCTCCTAACTTGAGCATCTTCCCTAGGAATAATCCCCAAGATTAGAGTATCCAAATCTATATGAAGCACATATCCCATTATGGACCATGTTCCTAGATTTCTTCCTTGAAGGAAATCTTAATCATCATCTATTTGGATAGTCATACATACATAAGCCCCACATCATTTCTTATGATTGCATCTTTCATGGAACAATTTTATGGTTTTACCTATACCTCTTGTTTCTCACACCGAGCATTACTCACGTGAGATCAGAGTGTAAAAGTAATTATGAAATCTTTCTTTGATCCATCAATCATAAACATCATAATCCCTTACTCAAAATATGTGGTTTCTGATTCCTTATCTAAACAAGGATACGTAGGTAGACCATCTACGGGTACAATCCCAACTCCGAAATAATCTACGTCCTTCTAAATTACAATAAACTTCAAGTGCCCCACTGAGTGGCTTTAAAACTAGTATGGTTGTCATAATGACCAAGATACTTTTATGTAATGTATTAAAGTATACCATTGACTAAGAATCTCTAAAACAAATACAGATGATTCTTTATTGATGAAGAACCTCATATACATATAAAAGATTCTCTAAATTTTATACATATTAATCATTGATTGTCAGATATAAAGGAATGATCATTTTGTACTTGGTAATGTAATAAGGATTCACGAACATAACTTAAATCTATAAAGAGAGTCTCGGAGTAGACAATAATTCCCCTCAAAAAGGTGTGATGAGTCCAACCTCCCATCCTCTCAACCAATGCAAATTCCTAAGCCACATCAGTCCACAACTAATGAGCACCTACCTTTGGAAAGTAGGTTCAAATGGATATGGAATCATTGGATGTTTCCGGTTCTACGAAAAAACCCATTAGAAACCGCTTGGAATGTTTGAACCTTAAACCAATGAGGTCATCCCCAATTCTAGATGGAAACAAAAATGGTGAACCCATCGTGAAACCTTAACCAAGTTAAAGTGATGTTTTTTTCCTATTTGTTAGGCCCCTATTTAAATTCAATAAGAGGGCCAACAAGACATCAATAACATATGTGCTCATCCAAAAGATGTAGTGGCTAGAATTATCTTGATTATGTCTGTTATTTTTAAATGGAACTCTTTTCCAAGATTTTCTGCAATGGATTCTTTAAAATCTACCTCTGTGAATGCCTCTGCTGCCGCTTCTACTAGATCCTCGTCCGCTCTGAGGACGACGTCACCAACTCAGCGTCTTAAACGCTGGGTTTCAAATGCACTGGTTTGGGAGTACCGTCAGAACGGTACTATTCCTACTCTGGAGGTTTCTCAACAAGCCCTCCAAGTGAAAACCTCACACCGGTCGTCCGGACAACGACGACCAGTGAACAAGAAGAAGGTGGTGCCAACCACCATTTCCAACCATTTCGGGTCGTTATCCCTAGAACACAATCATCATTCCCTCCCATATTCTAGGGAGGTGAATGAGCAGGTCCCTTAGGGCCTTAATTGAAGGTGACAGGAGTCCTTCCCGAGGGCTCCCATCAACAATCGCCACCAGACACGTGTGGCAGTGTGCCCTCAACATGATGAGGGTACCGACTCCAGGCGTTCAGCTCATGTTCCTCGAACCCGAGTAGGCAAGACGAATCACCAGAGGTGAAATCCAATTAACAGTGAGCAGGTTCTCATCTCTGCCATTTTTAGATAATTCCACCAACCTAACGTGGTGGCAAGCAATGAGCGTGCACACACACCCGTCCGTTCTAATCCTGATGTCCAGCAGACTCGTCTGGCAGCAGCATGCCAATCCCGCCATACAATTCTGGTAGAGTGCTATAGGTAGAAACATAAACCTGTTTATACATCATCAGCTAGTCAGCAGGCTCATCTGACTAGATATGATGGATCTCATCAACCATGTTCGGCGAAGTACAATCAACAGGCACATACACCTTCTAGTATTGATCAAGCCTACCAACAGTCTCGTTTGGTAGCACCAGGAGAAGTCAGTCGGAAACCTCCGATGACAAACAAGAGTCAGACTCAACTCTCTGCCCCCACACTTGAGTACTGTCAGGATTCATTGACAGGAAGAGGAGGACAAGAGCAGGCACATACACCTACTCCAAGCACAGAATGGACGTATATCCTCGTTCTGGCAGCTGAAGTCACCAAGCATATTCTATCAATGGTGAAAGAGAATAAGAAAATCCCTGCTCATATTCTGGATGTCTTCCAGGATATTATAATATCTTCAGCAACATCTCAGGGAAAGACATATAAATCTATCCCTATCAGTGGAGTGACACATCAACAGTTCACTCCGGAACAGATACGCACATCTGTTCCAGTCCAAGAGGGTTGTGGGGCATACTCCCCCACATCATACGGACAGCCAAGTCAGGCACATACACCTGATTTGAGTTGAGATCGTCAGCCTAACCTGGCCATCTCTCCTGATCAAGCACATACACCTGCTCAGAGTAGCCACTTTCATCAAAAAGTGGTTTCCAAGGCGAGTAAGAAGGCGTCTAAGAAGAAGACCCGCCCAGCACAGTCAAGAGATCAAGAGCCAATATGTAATAAGGCCTTGCTCGATGTTGGAGTTCTTGAAGCCCTCAGACAGTTATCTGTTGGAATCCAAGATTTTACTCCCTCATTTCCCAATAGTTGGAACATTAATTCTGAAGGTCTTCAACAGACACTTCCTCATGAAGGCTTGCTTCATGACAGTTTGGTCGATCTCGAAGTTTCATCTTCAAATGAGAGCCACAGGAACCCTCTATGTGTTTAGAAGACTAAGGAGAAAGAGATCTCATCTTTTGTTGTAACCCACCAAGGTGATCCTCCCCATGATGATGAATTTCACTGTGAAAGTCCTCTCCGCAGTAGTAATTCACATTGCCTGGAAAATGATCCAATGGACAATGTAGTGCTAAGAAATCCCTCTTATCTTGAGGCACTTGCAAATGTGATTCTAGTCATGTCTGATGCTTCATTTCTTGCAGGTGAAATACTTTCTCAGTAAGAAGATAGCCCAGGGTGTAGGTCATTCTCCGAACCACCCCTAAGTCTTTCATCTTCTAGTTTAATCAGTTATTTACCTACCGATCTTGTTGAATCTGATGAACCAAAAAATAAGCACCAGCTCGGGTCTAATCAGGTAGAAGAATCTTCGTCAAATGATAAAGAGGAAGTGCTGAATATGATAAAACAACTGGTGAAAGGTGAAGTGCCAGTTATTTTTTGGCCTATGGCTGATTCTCTGTATTACATTCTAGAGATGTTGACGGAAGATGGAATTCATGATATTCGTCTCAACATATAGAAAACTCTTTGTCAGTTGAAGAAGAAAATATTATCTTATGATGAATATGAAAATCACGTCAAGATAATAGAAGGGTTACAACGCCAGATTGATTTGGCATCTCTCTTAGTCTCACGATATCCGAAGGCTGAAAAGCAGTAGAGATCCCTTCAGCATTCATGACTTGGTGCAATAAGAAGGTTGTGCCAGATAATTGATAATGTCCCGTCTAGTATTCATATCAGGGGATGGGGTGTTCATGGATCACTACATGTCACTGTGCTCTCTAGTTAGCAAAGCCCGCCGAAGATGGTCTCATGCAATGTTATTTCCCATGGCCGGCCACAACCAATTGGCTTTGTTTGTAATCCAAGGCTCGCTCAAGAACAAGCCTCAACTTGTTCTTCTCAAAATTTGGCATACAGGGAACAAGTTGTTGAATTAATCTTGGATCAGGAAAATGAGAATATTGAACAGGCTTCTTGTTTAGAGCATTCACATCATCAAGTGACAGATGTGTCAGAAATTATCTAGCGGTCATATGAGCTAGGTGATAAAAGTGGATGCAGGTTGATGCATCCAGCCAATTTTCAGACTAAAGTTCACAAGATCAAGAGATCTTTTAATAATGACTTAGATATAGCATGTCAAGAACCGCCCTAGCTTGCCAGAATGGGGACTCTTTTCACCCAACCCTCAGAATCAACAAATAGGATTCTAGGAGTTGAGCAAAGACAACAAGAACAGCCCCAGTCTACCAGACTGGGGACTTTTAAAAATCATCAATCCCCTCCTCAGAGAAAGTTGGTCTTTTCTCAATTTGGGAAGAAGCCTCAAGACGAGCGAAGAGACAAATTATCAGGAGATTCTCTCCAAATTACAGTTCACCAAGAAGTTCCTGAGGGATCGAATCAACAAAAGGCAATGTCTCGCCAGGGGCATGGAAGATGGAAATATTACAGAAATGATAATAAAAAGAATGCAATGCGTTATGCATCAATTAATGTGATCAATTCTGTTGTTTTTGATCCTCCAAGAAATGAGGCTCACTCAGGGGACTCAGATGAAGAAGTTCCTCCTCAAGAGGTTGTACGCACAGACAAAAATGAAGAAGGTGTGCGTACATGAAATCAAAGGCTTACCCAAAATCTGGGTGTTCCTTCAAGTAACCAACTTCCCCCTCTCCGAAAGGGATCCAACAAGGGGAAAGGAATGAATCAGGTTACGTACCCTTCCTCTAGAGAAGGCCAATCACTCTCATTAGAAAAAAATATTGGCACAACAAGAGGAATAAATGAAGGAATTGAGGAGGATTAATGCAGAACCACTTCAAGGTAGTATTCCTCCTAAGCGTGCTGGAGTCAGTCAGCCAAGGGAATTTGTTGCAGCTACTGAGATGGATCAAGAATATCCTCCTCTATCAGTACGCCCTCACGTGTCTAATCCTATAGGTCAAGTGAAACAACAACCGGTGGTGTTGTCATCAGTTGTAGTACCAGTCACAACATATGTCCAAGCTCCAGTTATTGCACCTATTCAGGTCCAAGATCAACTAGATGTTTCTCAAAAGTTAATAAATACTATTGAGTCATTAACAACTCAGTTAGAAGCTATGGAAGGTAAACGTGCACAGGTTTAGCCAAAAAAGAGGGCTTACCCTGAGTGGGTAGATCCAATCCCTCCACCATAAAGTTTTGGGAACCCTGTATTCCCTCTTTTCAATGGATCAGGCGATCCTAAATAGCATGTGATGCATTACGTGTCTTGTTGTGATACTATTATGGGAACTCCGGAGCAGCAAGATGTAGTGAAACTCAGATGCTTCATGCGGACCCTGCAAGGACACACTTTTGTTTGGTGCACAAGCTTGCAATCTCGGTCAATTACCTGATGGGAAGATCTCCATCAGCGATTTCTTATTCAATTCAGCTCAACTTTGTCAAAGACAACAGTTTACTGATCTTACAAACTGTAAGAAAATGGATAATGAAAGGGTTTTAGATTTCATTGCTCGCTGGAAGGGATTAACATATTCCCTAATCTTAGCACTCCCTTAAGAAGAATTGTTGCCAATATGTGTGGCAAATTTTCATGACGAGTTACGCACGCCGCTGATCCCTTTGAAATAAACAAGAGAGTTTCGAGACCTTACTTCAATCTCTCAGTCGATTAAAGATTCTCTTATACAAACTAGGGCTAAATCTTGTGTAATTACATCGATTCTAGGAAGGAGAATAGGTAAAGTTGAGACTGATACAGTCATGCTTAAACAAGCACATGTACCTGCTTTTAATTCAAAACCTTCATCTTCCCGAAGGGCTCCACCTCCTGAGAGTCAACAACAAAGGCCGTGTCATCAAGATGATCAAAGAGATCAAAGACAGAAACAATTTGAGGATCTAAAGAGAAAATTTTATTCTTTCCGAAATGAACATGTTCTTGGATTCTTCATTTCGGATCTAGAAAATAATTTTGTTCAGTTGCCAAGGCCCAAAAGGACAAATAGGAAGAGATGAAGACCGCCCCAACTATTGCCCCATTCATCAGATGCTGGGGCATCCCATTCAGTAGTGTTTTGTCTTCAATGACCTCCTAAAAAAATGGTTGACTCGGGACAAGTCAAACTGAAAGGTTCTTCATCTCAAGTAGCATGTGTTACTGCTACAATTCCAGAGGAAGAAGGCGAGTGGCAAGAATTCATAAGCAAAAATACGCAGAAATATGATGATTGGATGGTCAGAAAGCTGATCAATCGAACTCATTCCATTTGAAAATCACAATTGAAGAAACCAATTGTGTCTTCTGTTGTGAATGCCACATCAAACCCCCCCTCACCAGAAGGAAAATCCTCAAAGAAACAACATAATTCGAAGAAATAAGAACAATCAGAATAAGATGAGATTGTGTCAAAGCCCAAGTTGTCTTTGACTCTGGCAGATTTTATGCCATCTACTTCAAATCCATGGGCACCGCCCCATCAAACGACACAACCTAAATTGGATAATCAGGCAGATTCTTCTTCAGACGAAGAATTGATCTTTGGTTCTGTTAATATGATTCACCTAACAGATCTTTATGCCAGTCACAATTTCAATATGTACTAACTGCAAGACTTTAAACTACACAGTCCCCTTATGTCCAGCAAGACTTTAAACTGCACCATTACGGTCCATGCATATGACCTTAAACTATTCTCCCTCACATCCAGCAAGACGTTAAATTGCATAACTTTCATCCTTGCTATATGACGTTAAACTATACAGTCCTTCTTACGTCCTAGCTGCAAGACTTTAAACTGCATAGTCCCTTATGTCTAGAAAGATTTTAACTACACCATTACGGTCCATGCATATGACCTTAAACTATTCTCATTTTCATCTAACACGATATTAAACTATGTCCCCATAATTCATTTTTTTTTAATTGAACTACACAGACTTTGATCCTTGCCTTCTAGGCTGGGTACGTAGGCAACCTCCCAAGGATCAAGCCCAAAAAGAATCTATTCATGTCAGTTCACCTTCATCTCATATGATTTTGATTTGTGAAGAGCCCTAAGACAATCTCTTCACATTGGTGTATTTTCTTCCTACATGACCTTAAACTGTAAAAGTCCCCAATTCGTCCTACATGACGTTAAACTATACATCATTAAGGTTGCTGCTACTTCTTGTTTCTCACACCGAGTATGTCTCACGTGAGCTTAAAATAAGCTTCAAACTTAACATTATCTATGGGCTGCTAACCACGCGTAAGTCCTAACATTATCTTTGGGTTGTTCTCAAATACAACTTAATCACCAATTCATTTTTAATTGAACTACGCGGACTTTGATCCTTGCCTTTTAGGCTGGGTACGTAGGCAACCTTCCAAGGTTCAATCCCAAAACCGATATCTTCATGTCGATTTACTTCCGTCCTGCATGACGTTAAACTATGCATGTCCCTTGTTCTTGCTATATGACATTAAACTATACTTCATTGTTCCCCACCTAAGAGGGAATCATCATTGACATTGATCTCTAATCATGTCATATTTCAAATACTACGTGTATACATGGTAGTGCCCAAACCTTTTATCTTGGGTCAAACCATCATTGCACTGAAGTCCCCTTTCACCCTTCACATGTACAAACCATATCTGTACAGAGGGTATTTCATATAACTACGTGGGCTTGATTCCCATACTTATGGGATATGTAGGAACGTTTGAGCATCCCTCGAATCCAGCCCCAAGTCTTTTGGGCCTAATCCCAAATTCTACTTTCAGTCCCCTGGCGGAAAAGTCTCTATGAAAACACATACTGTGTATTCATTATTATGGTCTGAGCTCTATGACCCTAAACTATGATCTTTCATTCTATTGTCCCACATGAAATTAAACTGTATTTCAAGA
Organism: Viscum album; assembly: GCA_963277665.1. NCBI lineage: Eukaryota > Viridiplantae > Streptophyta > Magnoliopsida > Santalales > Viscaceae > Viscum > Viscum album. The sequence goes on from OY728140.1 coordinate 354,015,203, forward strand.
ACTACATATGGCTTGATTCTCATCATAATGAGATATGTAGTGAAGTCCAACATCTCAATTCAGGACCCAGCCACAACATGATTATGGTAAACATTGGTCTATATGTGTCTCTTTCATACATTGTACAATACTCATTTTCATGTGTCACACTACTAACTTTAAATACTTTCAGATCTCCATAACCCATTTCTTGACTTCGGGTCACAAAAAGTAAATTTCTGAGAGTTCTTTTGCCAGACTATACAGCACGTGCTCTTAGGCATCCTTGCATAAACAAGTCTACATAACGGACCTGTCAGCCAAAAGATGCTATTATTTGACTATGTAGCCAATGCTGTTAGGCGGCCCTGCTTAATTCAACCCCCTAACGGGTTTGTTAAATAATGGTAACTTCATTCTTGGGAGGAAAACCTCTTTTTTCCTTAGTTGTCTTAATGAAGATATGTAAGGATCCACAAAAATAGTCATCCTTTACATATTTGTCCCATGTTCTTTTTCATGATCTCAAAGTATTCAAGTCTATGGTTTATATTTCCCTTCCCTACGTTTGGGTCAGACCTTCGTAGGAGTGACATTCATACAGTTCTTAGGCAATCTTGTTTGGAAATATTTTCTCTATATTCAAGTACCTCTCTCCATACAGCAAACTCTATGCTTTAGAAAATTTGAATCCCCATAAACTTTAACTTGCTTTTTAGCAGTAGAAAAGTCAATTTTTGAGAGTTCTTTTTCCTGACTATGCAGTATGTTCCCTTAGGTGGTCTTGCATAAACATGTCTACATAATGGAACTGTCAGCCAAAAGATGCTATTATTTGACAATGCAGCCAATTCCCTTAGTGGCCCTGCATAATTCAAGCCCCCTAACGGGTTTTGTTAAATAGTGTTAACTTCACTCCTAGGGAAATACTTCTTCTAATATATCTTAGACCTTTTTCATATCATTCCTCATATTAAAATTTTCTTAAGTCATAGTTTACATTTTTTCCTTCATACCTGAGTATGGTAATATGTTTTCAAATAAATTGCCAAGGAATTGAGTCAATTTTAATTCATTCGGTCAAATCTATTTTGACCTTAAACATTATCCTTTTTTTAGTCTGAAATGCATGAATTTAAATAGCCAAAATATCTCCTTTACCTTAGAGTCAAATCGACTTTTCTCTCCGGATCCAACTCTGAGGGGGGACTTTTGTTGATGCCCCTTTCCGTCACAGAGTCTACCGACTAAGAAAGAGAAATAACTTAGCCCAAATTGATTAATCCTTTGATGAAAACATCAAAAATCAACAAAGGAATGAAGAAGGAGTCAAAGAACCTAGGTCCGCGCAAGTTCTCTTACTGTCGCGCAAGTATACTTGTGCGCCGCCTAATGGTCGCGCAAGTGACGTGTGCGCCCTAAGTGATAACCACCTGGGGTCTTCTCTAGCCTATAAATAGACCACATGGGCCCCCCATTTCGAAGGGATATTTTCTAGAAACTCAGATTTGATCTCTCGGTGCCCTAGTCTCTTCTCAAAGCTTCGAAACACTTATAAGGTAATTTGTTACCTAGAACGAAAGATCTAAAGAGGAGGAGGATGGCCTAAGTGTTAAAACTCATCAACACTTGCGTGCCTAAGTGACCAGCCCTTAAGGGAAATGGTCACACTTGCGTGCCGCCTTACCCCTTCAACAAAACATGTGGCCACTCTTCTGGAAGCCTCTAGGGATAGTACAAATGGCTTGAGCCAGGTCTCACCCAAGTATTACCAATCCATGTGCCGTGTAGGTATACCTGCGCGACCATGACTTGTGCACCAACGCAGTACTTGCACGATCCCCCAGGACTTGTGTGCCCTTATCTTTTTGGGTTCCCTTCCTACCTATTTCACCTCTCTTATGCCATTCCACCTCTTCTATTCAAAATTCAGTCTTCAAGACACTCTTCCAAGCCTTTTATGGCATTTTTTCTTAATCAAATTCCTTATTTGAAAGGAATTCTGTGGAATATCTCTCAAAACCTAGTGATTTACAGATCTTTATGTCACTAAGGTTTTATATTCCATTAATTCAACCTCATTCTTTAAGATGAGAGAACCCTATTCATGGGCAACCTACTTAGGAGTAAGCCCCAAGTCCTCTTAATTGGGCCTCATTTTTAAGAGTAAGCCCCAGTCATAATTTCCTTTAACATAGGCCTCCTCCTCAAGAGTAAGCCCTAGTCTAAGTTCCCAAATTTGGGCATCCTCTTCAAGAGTAAGCCCCAATCATAATTCATAGTTCCCTCCTTATTTCTAGGCATCCTTTTCAGGGGTAAATCCCAAATTAAGAGTATAAATCCCCATAAAACACATATACCTTTTATGGACCATGTTCACATGGGTATCCTCCTTAGGAGTAAGCCCCAAGTCCCCTAACATGGGCCTCATTTTTAGGAGTAAGCCCCAGTTATCAAATTCCCTTAATTTTGGGCATCCTCTTCAAGAGTAAGCCCCAAGTTCCCAAAATTCCCTTTAACATGGGCCTCCTTCTCAGGAATAAGCCCCAGTCATAATTTCTCTTAACCAGTCTTAATTTACTTTTGATTTGGACTTCCTTCCCATGAGTAAAACCCAATCATAAGTCCCCTCCTAACATGGGAATCTTCCTTAGGAATAGGCCCCAAGATTAGAGTATCCAAATCTCTATGAAGCACATATACCTTTATGGACCCTGTTCCTAGATTTATTCCATGAAGGAAATCTTACTCTTCATCTATTTGGGTAGTCATACATACATAATCCCCACATCATTTCTTATGATTGCATCTTTCTTGGTACAATTGTCTGGTTTTACCTATACCTCTTGTTTCACACACAGAGCATGACTCATGTGAGCTTAGAGTGTAAAAGTAAGTATGACATCTTTCTTTGAGCCATCAATCATAAACATCATACTCGCTTACTCGAACTACGTGGGTTCTAATTCCTTATCTAAATAAGGATACGTAGGTAGCCCATCTGTGGGTACGATCCCAACTCTGAAATAATCTATGTCCTCCTGAATGACAATAAACTTCAAGTGCCCCACTGAGTGGCTTTGAAACCAGTATGGTTATCATAATGACCACGATACTTCTATGTAATGTATTAAAGGATACCATTGACTAAGACACTCTAAAACAAATACAGTTGATTCTATATCGATGAAGAACCTCGAATACATATAAAAGATTCTCTAAATTTCATACATATTAATCATTGATTGTCGGATATAAAGGAAAGCTCATTTTGTACTTGGTAATGTAATAAGGATACACGAACATAACATAAATCTATAAAGAGAGTCCCATAGTAGAAAATAATTCCCCTCAAAAAGGTGTGATGAGTCTAAACTCCCATCCTCTCGACCAATGAAAATTCCTAAGCCTCATCAGTCCACAACTAATGAGCGCCTGCCTTTGGAAAGTATGTTCAGATGGATATGGAATCATTGGATGTTTCTGGTTCTATGAACAAACCTGTTAGAAACTGCTTGGAATGTTTGAACCCTAAACCAATGAGTTCATCCCCAATTCAAGAGGGAAACAGTGTTTCCCATACAAGTTTTCACCATGACCCTTGTGCTCTGCTTAGCCTGTTAGGCTGCTATGTTTTCTCATGCCTAGTTGTAGGATGGTGTGATTGATATCTAACATGTTTGTTATGATGTAAACTAGTATCCATGTAATTATGTTGGTTTACTTTTTCCATATTGCATTTCTATGCTCGTTTTACTTACACAGGGCCGTGAGAACCTGGGGTAGTAGACTATAAGGGGAATTTCCTGTGTGAGCTTTCTCAGAGAGTCTCTAATTATTTTTAGGCCATAAGGGGAATTGATTGTGTGAACTTTCTTAGAGAGTATCTAATTACTTTTGGGCTATAAGGGGAATTTACTATGCAAGATTCCTCAAAGAGTCTCTAATTACTTTTGGGCTATAACAGGAATTGATTGTGTGAGATTCCTCAAAGAGTCTCTAATTACTTTTGGGCTATAAGGGGAATTGACTATGTGAGTTTCCTCAGAGAGTCCTTGAACCACTTTAGACTATAGGGGGAATTGACTGTGTGAGATTCCTCAGAGAGTCCTCTGAATTTCTTTTCTGCAATAAGGGGGTTGACTGTGTGAGCTTCCTCAGAGAGTCCTTAACTACTTTAGACTATAAGGGGAACTGACCATGTGAGCTTCCTTATAGAGTCTTTAAACTCTTAGAACTATAAGGGGAATTGAATGAGATGGCTTCCTCAGAGAGTCTATGTAGTATCCTTGTTTTGATTGAACCCGAGGGGTTAGGCTGAGAGTACAACCCAGAGGGTTCCCTTCCTTGATTAGCTGCTTTTCTTGATATATGAACTGATTGCATTGAAACTGTAGGACTGGTTACTGCTGAGTAATTCTTTGTTTACTTCTTTATCTTGTTTATTACCTGCCATATATTCACTATATTTTTGGAACAGATCTTGTGGTGATTTCCTACTGCGATTTAGTCTCAAACCCTATTTGCAATATGCATTTGGGCCCAAACAGATTATATTGCTGCAGGTATAGATAATGGAAATCTCCCTTCTACTTCAGGTACTTGATATGTTGTGGAGCTGGAGAGCATGGGACCAAGCTAAGGCTTACGATGTTGGGGATCTATTTATCTATTTTTCATTGTACTTGGGCTTAGTAATATTCTATATTCCAGCATTGTGATGCTTTTGGTTGTTTTCCTAGACATATGTACCATGCATCATTTTTATACATATACACTCGAGTTGTTTATTTCTTCTAGTATTCCACTGTTTACTTTTGTATGGATTATTACTACTTCCGCTATTACTTTTTCTTTTCTTTCACTGTGTTACTCTACCCATGAAAGGATAGTTTCCCCACTATCACACTCAAGGACCTCACTACGAGTCGGCAGCCTCTGGTATTCGGGGAAATACGCTTGAGGCCATGTGACCAACCGGGTACGGGGCGCCTCTAGGTGGCTTCTGGAACTAGGATGTTACAAAGTTGTATCCAAGGAATTATTTTCTTCTTGAATTACTATTTGGAGCCTATAGTTAAGTATATGATGAAATAGGTTCTTGGTAATAAGTTGTGCCCGGGAGTAGCTAACCCGTGTATAGGGAAAAGCCAATTTATGTTGTTAATGCAATTTTCTGATTTTTTAATTTTACAGTTAATTTGATTTTCACCAATGGGTGACTCACATGCTTTGTGATATTATTATTGATCCTATTGAGGTTCTATTTATGTCGCAACCTGATGAGATGAGGGTATGACATCTTATGCATCATATAGGCACTTGTTAGAAATCAGATGTCATGCATTCTTGCCATGCCAACTCAGATGCATTTTCGATTGCATTTTGTTGTGAGATATTTCGTGTAGAATATGCATGTTGTTGTGATATATGACTTGGTAATATACCTACTGCTTGATAGGGTATTGTTTGTGTAAGGTTTTTTTTAAATGAATGCCAAACTTTGGTTCTTGAGGTTTTATGGACCCTCATGGACCCAAATTTGGGGGATCATTTTCTTGTTTTCCTTGTTATAATATGTATAAGGTTCCAAGATTTGATTCGTAGTGAGTATGTGACCTCAGAGATCAGAATTTGGCACTTTTAATGTTTGTTTTAGTGTTTTTATGGATTCCAGAGTAGTTTCTCAGGCTTACTATCCAGAAAAACTAAAAAATACATTCTGTGTAGTGTGAACCGTGTATCCGGTCATGTCCCTAACAACACGAGTCGGTGAAGCTTGTCTAGTACACATCGTGTTTCTCTTGAACATGTCGTGCAGTCTTGTCATAGGAGAGTCGTGTGGCTTAACCGTATAGAAGGACTCGGGAGGGGAAGAGGATTCAAGTAACATGCCATGTGTTTGGAAAACATGTCATGTGTTTGGGGTGTTACACGACCTAGGATGGAAGAAGTACATGCCCATGTGAAAGACTTAAGGTAACACACTGTGTAGGGTTTGTACACACCATGTAGTCTTGTTTTGTAAAACTTAAATTCATTCTTTCTCCCATTCCCCTTCTTGTACTTCTAGTTTTAAGTCCTTGATAATATTGAATTTAAGGTGTGCGTTTGACTTGGTAGATTCATGCCACCGATACGTCCTCTGGTTGTTCGTCAGTTACCAAGAAGTGATCAGACGCCAGATATGGTTGATCAGGGACTTCCTGCAGATCCTCCTATTGTTCCAACCTTTGCACCAGCAATTATACCAATTACAGGTACTGATGCACAGTTTAGAGAGGGCTTTCTAAGGATGATGCAGACCTTCGAGGGAGAACCGCCTCCTACCCAGTCGATGGCAGAATTTACCTTGGTTTTCCAGTGGCAGCATCCTCCCACTTTCTCAGTAGAAGGAGGACCATGGGCTACAGAGTCATGGATAGAATCCATGCTGATGATCTTCGATCATCTAGAGATGCCTCTAGAGAGGAGGGTCATGCTCACTACCTACATGCTTCCAGACTCGCCCAAGAGGTGGTGGGATTTGATCTCACAAGTGGGGCTCCAACAAAATATGGCTAGGGATGAGTTTCAGCACATATTCTATGATTACTTCTATCCAGATACCCTGAGGGATGATCGAGCCCAAGAGTTTATGAGTCTAGAATAGGTTACTCTTCCTGTGATGGAGTATTCCTCTCACTTCATAGAGCTGCAACGTTTCACATCTATTACAGGGGTGATGAGTTGTTCCTTGCAAGGAAGTTCAAGGATGGTCTGAGGCATGACATCTGATTGTAGGTGAATATATTCATCTTGGATTCTATCTCTTCTATAGTCAACCAGGCGCTGATCACAGAGTGTAATGTGAGGGATTCTGGAGTAGTGGGCCTAGGCAGTTCAACATCCAGGGTTAGTGCTCCTCCAGCCGATAGTAGGAAGCATCGTAGGAAGACTGCACGAGGAGATCAGAGTATACAGGATTCATCTTCTGGTATCTAGGTGGTGTGCTATCGGTGTGGGAAGAGTAGGCATACGATTACACATTTCCTCAGAGACCCGATGGAGTGCCGATCTTACGGTAAGATGGGCCATCTACAACATTTCTGTCAGAGATTCTCACCAGAAGCTAGTGATAGGGGTTCTTCTATGACCCCGCATTTAGAAGCAGCACTGCCAGTTTCTCACCAGTATGGGAACTGGAGTTCTTCCAGCCATTCAGGCCGAGGTGGAGGTCGTGGCCATGGGGGTCAGTCTCCAGGCTATCAGCAACAGTAGGGTGGATCAACTCATAGTGGTCAGGTAGGGTCACAGGGCCGTGGAGCAGGCCATACTTTTGTGGTGGAGCTGACCCAGCAATAGCAGAATCCCAGACCCTCTGCAGTTCGAGGTACGATCATAGTTGCCTCAATTTTATCTTCTACTCATTTTGAAATAGGGGATTCCCATAGCCTTATCACTATTGCTGTTGTGGAGAACCTTGGCCTCTTTATCTTTTCATCTGCTGATATATTGAAACTAGACACTCTATTGGGGACAAGAATGGTTAGTGTACATCACTGCAGGTAGTGCTCTCTAGAAGTTGGTGGGTGTCACTTTTTATGGGACCTCTATGTTCTAGAGATGACAGGCTATGATTTCATTCTTGGAATGGACTGGTTAGTTCTTTTCCAGGAAGTTTTCATTTTCCATCATCGTAGGGTGAGTTTTATATCACCAGAGGGCGTATCATTTCTTCATAAGGGAGAATGGGATGTCCAGGCGAGCAGAGCATGACTAAAACATCATGGGTAAGGAAGAGTTACAACCCATATTGCTATTATGTATCTGGATGATCAGGGGACTTCGCAGATGGACTTTCCCCTAGTGGGGGATCATTTCAGGGAATTCATTCCAGAGGAATTTTTTGGTTTGCCGCTAGAGCGCGAGGTAGATTTTCGATTGAGCTTGTTCCAGGAGCAACAACGGTGTCCAGTCCTCATAATAGGATGGAAAAATCATAGTTACAGGAGCTAAAGAAGCAGTTGGAGGAGTTGTAGACAAAGGGTTTCATCTGACCCATTACTTCTCCTTGGGGTTCGCCTGTCCTTTTTGTGAAGAAGGCAGACGGTACCCTCCAGATTTGTGTGGATTATCGGAAGTTGAACTAGTTGATGGTCAAGAACCAATATCCCTTGTCGAGGATTGATGATCTCAATGATAAGCTTTGAGGAGCCTGAGTGTTCTCAAATATTGAATTGAGATCTGGTTACAGCTTTCCAGAGCAGGTATGGTCTATACGAGTATGTAGTTATGCCATTCGGTCTCATGAATGTGCCTGCAGTTTTCATGGCACTGATGGTCCGAGTGTTCAATCCATACTAGGATTCTTTCGTGGTTGTATTTGTGGACGATATCTTGGTTTACTCTCACACTCGACACAACCATGCCACACACCATTAGATCATTCTGAGTACACAGAGAAACCATTAGTTATATGTTTTGATCCCAAAATTCCACTTTTGGATGGATCATATTCACTTCATGGGTCATGTTACCTCAGAGACAGAGTTGTCAGCAGACCGAGAGAATGTTAGAGTAGTAGTTTCCTGGGAGCAGTCAAAGAACTTATTTGAGGTGCGGAGATTTCTAGTACTGGATGGATACTATAGACGTTTCATACATTACTTTTCATGATTAGTAGCGCCTTTGATGAGCCTGACTAAGAAGGGTGTGAAGTTCTTGTGGTCATATTCTTGTGAGTCATCCTTTCTGAAGCTGAAGGGGAGGTTGATGTCAGCACCTATACTAGTTTTTCCAGAGCTGGGAGAGATCTATACTGTTTACTGTGATGCTTTAGGTATCAGGATTGGTACTGTGCTTATGCAGGGAGAAGGAGTCATTGCATACGAGTCTCGGTAGTTGAGGCCACATGAGAGGAATTACCTGATGCATGATCTCGAGTTGGCAGTAGTTGTTCATGCCTTATGTTGTTTGATACATTACCTTCTAGGAGATCATTTTGTGGTTTTACCAACCACAAAAGTATCAAGTACATCTTCACTCTGCGTGATCTGAATTTGATACAGTGAAGGTGGCTTAGGTATCTTCAGTCCTTTGACTTTGAGCATGCCTATACACCGGGGAAAGGCAATGCAGTGGCTGATGCGTTGAGCAGGATGACTCAGATACAGACAGTTCAGGAGGCCAATAGTGAGTGGCAGCTTATGGATCTATTCTCTGAGATACATTTGGAGATGCATGACAGACATGGGAAGACATTTCTATCATTGGTAGATGTTACCTATACTCTTCTTGATCGAGTGCGAATGAGGCATCTATTAGATTCAGAAGGCCTAGTCCTATGGGAAAGTGTGTCAGGAGAGGACCCTATTCCTGGTTGGACCATAGGTGAGGATGATGTTTTTCATTTCTAGGGGTGTATGGGTGTCAGCAGACATACACAAGGAGATGATATGGTACATTCATTCTCCTATTTGGGCATTTTATCCAGGCGTCACCAAGATGTATAGTGATCATCACCATCAGTACTGGTGGCCAGTTATGAAGAGAGTGTTGCTGGTTTCATCATGAGGTGTTCCACCTATCAGTAGGTGAAGGCGGAGCATTAGTGACCAGTAGGGATTTTGTAGTAGTTACCCATTCTCGATCGGAAATGGAATGATGTCATGATGGACTTCATGACCGATTTTTCGAGGTCGCCTTGATGGAATGATGCGGTATAGGTCATCATTGACAGACTTACTAAGGTCTCTCACTTCTTTCCGATCAAAGAGACCTTCAGTGTTGATGAGCTAAGATGGTTGTAATCTGTGAGATTGTACGTCTGCATCAATTTCCACACTCCATTGTTTCAGATAGGGATTCACATTTTACTCCATAGGTCTGGTAGGGGATTCTGAAGGCTTTGGGTACACAGGTACTTTTAACTACATCTTACCATCCCCAGACAGATGGCCAGTCAGAGCGTATGATTCAGGTGGCTGAGGACATGCTCCGAGCATGCACTCTGGATTTTCGAGGTTCTTGGGAGAATCATATACCTATTATGGAATTTTCCTACAACAATAGCTTTCAAGTAACTATACAAACGACACCTTATGAGGCTTTGTATGGTAGGTCATGCCGATAACCCTTGTGTTGGCTGGAGGTAGGAGATGCAGCTATGTAGGGACCTCATCTTGTTTAGGAGACCACAAAGAAGATAGAGTTGATTCGGAGGGGTATGGCTACTATATAGTCTCGATAGATGTCTTATGTTGATCAGCGAAGACGACCTCTGGAGTTCGAGGTTGGGGATCAGGTTTTTCTACATGTCACACTAAGGTTAGGGCACAAAAGGATCAGGAGACAGGGTATTGTTTCGCCAAGGTAAGTCAGGCCATTTGAGGTGTTGGAAAGAGTTGGACTGGTTGCCTATCGGTTGCAGTTACCTCATAGGTACCAGCCTATACACGATGTCTTCCACATTTCAAAGATTTGACATTATTTTTCTAACCCGTCTCATGTTTTCCAACCCGAGGAGGTTGAGTAGGAAGTGGGCGCATATTTCGAGAATCATCCTATCCAGATCGTTGATTGAAGTACGAAGTTTATTCACGACTAGTCTGTTCCTCTGGTATGAGTGCTATGGAATCACGAGCGAGTATAGGACGAGACTTGGGAGAGGGAGGCTGATGTACGTTTTCAGTGGTCAGAGCTGTTCAAGGTTTCTTCTTCGGCGCCACCTCGCTAGGGAAATTCAGAGACGAATTTCTTTAAAGGGGAAGTTTGTAAGAACGCAAACCTTATTTTCAGGTATGTGACCCTTGTTTGATTTTTTTCTTGGTTATAAAGTTAAGGGTGATGTATGGGAGAGTTGGGATAACATTGAATCAAGATTTGAGGCAAAGGAGAAGTTGCACGAGTGGCTCACGGTTTGTCTAAACCGTGTGTAGTTGATAGTTTTAGGCAGTAACTTCCACACGACTGGCGCACGGTTTGGAGAGTCCATGTGAGGAGACCATGCGAGGGTCTTCTGAGGTATTAGCTAATGCATAGTTAGTGGACGGTTTGTCAAACCATGCGAACTAACCATGCAGGCACTTAAGTGAGATCCTAAAAAAGTGGATCTCACAAGCTTTTGCCACTAAATGGATCTTGTTTTCTTATAAGTGGCCATAACTCAGGATTTTTCTTCTCCTAAAGTGAAATAAGGTTCTCCCATCATTTTGGAGGCAATCCGAAGGCTTTTCTGGGAAAATCAAAGCTAGTTTCTTGAGGTATGTAGACGTTATTTTTTGTTCTTGTTCAGTCTCTTAGATCTACTTAGATCTACTTCTCCTATCCCCTTGATTTCTTAAATCTAATCCCATTATGGGTAGATCTAAGTGTGTAGATGACATGTATGATGAGTTTTGTTCTTGATATTGTTATGAGAAGATATCTAAGGCGGGTTCTCATAGAATCCACCCAGTTTTCTTGTGCGTTCTTTTTTTATGGGGGGTTTCGACAAAACCTTTTAGGTAGGTGGTTTGTGCCTTTCTTTTGAAAGTATTTGAGTTATATGTGAAATTTTTCCAATACCTTTAATTGGGGTATTGTGAATTTACCATTTTACCCATGTTAATTGCCTTCCATGATTGTATGCTTGCGTAGATGTTTTGTGGATATGAATAGGGTTGTTTTATATGTTTTGGAGGTGTTTCCAATAAATTTTTTCTCCATGACCCTTGTGATTTTCTTAGCCTATTAGGATGCTATGTTTTCCTATGCCTAGTTTTAGGATGGTGTGATTGATATCTGACATGATTGTTATGTTGTAAACTATTAGCCACGTAATTATGTAGGTTTACTTTGGTCATATTGCATTGCTATGCTCGTTTGACTTTCAAAGGGATGTGAGAACCTAGGGTCATAGACTATAAGGGGAATTTACTGTGTGAGCTTCCTTAGAGAGTCTCTAATTACTTTTGGGCTATAAGGGGAATTGAATGTGCGAGCTTCCTCAGAGAGTCTCTAATTACTTTTGGGATATAAAGGGAATTGACTGTGCGAGGTTCCTCAGAGAGTCTCTAATTACTTTTGGGCCAGAAGGGGAATTGACTGTTTGAGCTTCCTCAGAGTGCCTCTAATTACTTTTGGGCTATAAGGGGAATTGATTGTTTGAGCTTCCTCAGAGAGTCCTTGAACCACTTTATACTATAGGTGGAATTGACAGTGTGAGCTTCCTCAGAGAGTCCATTGAAGTACTTTTGGGCTATAAGGGGGACTGACTGTGTAAGCTTCCTCAGAGATTCCTTGACTACTTTAGACTATAAGGGGAATTAACCACGTGATCTTCCTGAGAGAGTCTTTAAACGCCTGGGACTATAAGGGGAATTGACTAAGAGAGCTTCCTCCAAGAGTGTCTATAGTATCCTTGTTTTGATTGAACCAGTGGGGTTAGGATGAGAGTAATACCCAGCGGGTTCCTTGCATTGATTAGCTACTTGCTTGATATATATACTGATTTCATTGAAACTGTAGAGAGGTTATTGCTGAGTACTTCCTTTTTTACTACTTTATCTTGTTTATTACCTTCCATATATTCACTAACTGTTAGGCATAGATCTTGTGGTGATTTCCTACATAGATTTAGTCTCATACCCTATTTGGCCTATGCATTTGGGCCCAAAACGATTATATTGATGTAGGTATAGATAAGGTCAAGCACCCTTCTACTTCAGTTTCTTGATATGATATGGAGCTAGAGAGCATGGAACCAAGCTGAGGCTTGCGATGTTGAGGAGTTGTTCATATGTTTTCCATTTTACTTTGGATTAGTTCTGTTCTGTATTCCAGCATTGTGATGCTTTTGGCTATTTTCCTAGACATATGTACCATGCATAATTTTTATACATATACACTCCAGCTTTTTATTTATTCTAGTCTTCCACTGTTTACTTTTGTATGGATTATTACTACTTCTACTATTGCTTTTGCTTTTCTTCCACTCTGTTACTCTGTCAATGAGGGCATAGTTTCCCCACTATCACACTCAAGGCCCTTTCTGCTAGTTGGCAGCCTCTGGAATTTGTGGAAATATGCTTGAGGCCATGTGACCAACCGGGTACGGGGCGCCTCTGGGTGGCTTCCAGATGCAAGATGTTACAGTTTTCAATTCTAAAAATGAATTTTTATTTTCTGTATTAAGAAATTAAAATTTTGATTCCATTAAATTAGATTCTTTAGTATCTCAATATGCTTCATGTTTAATTGTATTTCACAATGAGTCTTGGCTTTGGAATAGGAGACTAGGACACTATAATATTCACTCTCTAAGAAAGGTAACTAGAAAAAGTTTAGTGAAAGTCCTACCCAAACTATAGTTTCCAAATGATAAAGTGTGTAATCCATGTCAAAAAGGAAAGAAACAAAAAAATTTCCTTAAAACCAAAGAAAGAAGTTTCAACTTCTCAAGCACTTGAATTGGTTCACATGGATTTTTTTGGACCATCTAAAGTTTCTAGTTTAAATGGGATGCACTATGTTTAGGTTCTTGTAGATGATTTTTCTAGATATACATATACTTTTTTGGCTCACCGAAGAGATGTTTACTCTCATTTTACAAAATATACCAAAACTATAGAAAATATTAGTAGACTTAGAATTAAATCCTTAATAAATGATCATGGTTGTGAGTTTGAAAATAAATATTTTGAATCCTTTTTCTCATAAAATGTTTATATACATAATTTCTCTTCCCCGAGAATACCTCAATAGAATAGATTTCTAGAAATAAAAAATAGAACCCTGTAGGAGATTGCTAGAACCATGATTAGTGAATACGACTTACCTATTAATTTTTGGGATGAAGCTATAAATACAGCATGCTATATTATCAATAGAGTGTTGATTAGACCTATTCGTAAAAGAACTCTATATGAGTTATGTACCAATAGAAAACCCAATGTTAAATACTTCAATGTATTTTGATGAAAAGTACATATATTTAATATTAAGGGAAATCTTGAAAAAATTTCATCCAAGAGTGATGAAGGAATATTTCTAGGATATTTAGTCTCTAGTAAATCCTATAGAGTGTTTAAAAAAAGAACTAATTGTGTGGAAGAATCTGTCCATGTCAAATTTGATGAAACAGAACCACGTGAGCCTAAAACCAATCTAGAGAACCTGGAGGATGATGTATCAAATCTAGAAATTAATTCAAAATCCTCTACCTATCCTGTGAAGGAATCAGTGAAAGATTCCAACTCTGGATATTCTTTAGATTCAAGTCACAATGAACCTGGACCGGTTGAAGTACTCAAAATCACCAGTACTTATTTTTCTAGAGCTATTAGAACTCTTAAGAACCATCCTTTAGATTCTATTGTTGGAGACATAGATAAAGGAACTCAAACTATAGATTCTCTTAGAATTCAGGTTGACATCAAGTCTTCTTGTCACAACATGAATGTAAAAACATTAATGATGTTATCAATGATGAATTTTGGGTGATGGCTATGCAAGAAGAGCTTAATCATTTTGAAAGGAACAATGTTTGGAAACTTTTTGACAAAACCAAAGACACATTCCACATAGGCACTAAATGGGTGTTTAGAAATAAGGTAGATGAAGTTGGTAATATAGTTAGAAATAAAGCCATATTGGTTGAAAAGGGATATATCCATGAAGAAGGAATTTACTATGAAGATACTTTTTCACCAGTAGCTAGACTTGAACCATTCATAATTCTTTTGCTTGTGCGGCACATTTGAAGTTCAAACTATATCAAATGGCTATTAAGAGTGCATTTCTAAATGGTTATATAGATGAGAATGTTTTTTGTTGAGCAACCCCTTGGTTTTATAAATCCTCATTTTCCAAATAATATTTTCAAATTGTCAAAAGAATTATATGGTTTAAAACAAGCTCCAATATCTTGGTATGATAGATTAAGTACTTTTCTTATTTATAAAGGTTTTATAAAAGGAATAGTTAATCCTACCCTTTTTATAAAAAGAATTTCTAATGATGTTTTATTAGTTCAAATTTCTGTAGATGAAATTGTATTTGGATCATCAAGAAATTATTTAGGTATTGAATTTTCTTAAATGATGAAAAATAAATTTGAAATGAGTTTAATGGGTGAACTAAAATTCATTATTTGATTCCAAATACTTCAAAAAAATGATGGTATTATTTTTAATAAAAGCAAATGTACTAGAGATATTCTAAAACGTTTTGGCTTGGATATAACTACAAGTAGTGGCACTCCAATGAGTACTAATTGTATATTGGATCTTGATGAAGATAGAAAATCTCTTGCTCAAACCAGTTACATGGGAATGATTGGAAGTTTACTCTACTTAATTGCTAGCCGACCTGACATTATGTTTAGTGTATTTATGTGTGCTCATTTTCAAGCAAATGCTAAGGAATCTAGTTTAAATGATGTTAATAGAAATTTCAAATATCTCAAGCATACACCCAATCTAAGACTATTCAATCCAAGAGGATAATAATTTGAGATAGTTAGTTATTCCGATGATGACTTTGGTGGTTGTATGTTAGATAGAAAAAGAACCCCTAGAACATGTCACTTTTTTGGAAAGTCACTAGTATCATGGTGTAGTGAGAAACAAAACTATGTTTCATTATCTAATGCAGTTGATGAATACAAAATTGTTGGTAGTTTTTGTGCACAAATTTTGTGGATGAAACACACATTACTAGATCATGGTTTGAGATTCAATCGTGTACATATAAATTCTGACAATAAAAGTGCTATTAACATCTCAAAAAATCATGCTTTACACCCTAGGACAAAATATATTGATGTAAGACATCACTTTTTGAGAGATCATTATCAAAAAAGTGATATCACTTTGGAATTCATTGGAACTGAATATCATCTCATTGATATATTCACCAAAACATTAAATTATGAAAAAATATATTAGATCATACATGAGTTGGGAATGATAAATCTTAAGTAGTAAGCTTATTGTTTCACAGCTTATTATTTCACAGTTTATGGTTTCACAAGTCATTGTCTTAAGATTACTTTATAACCCTAAAAGTTCTATAGTTTTAATATCATAAAAGATATTGTTTCATGTTTATGGTCTCATAGTTACTATCTCTTTGTTACTTTCTGTCACTTACTATCTCAAACAATATGGCCGCACAGTTTAGAAATCACACAGTTACAATCTCACCGTGAAAGCTTGTTATGATGTCACTGTGAAAGGCAGTTACGATCTCACCATGAAAGGTGATTATGGTCTCATTGTAAAGATTCTATATTATTTTATTTACATACTATAACCCATATTTAGGTAATTAATTATTTTATTTTTACTTTCCCTTGCTTTTGTTTTTTTTTTTGACTCTTGGTATCCCTAAATCATAAAAATGAAAGATGTTTCACTCCTTTCTTCACTTGATCTCTCTTATCTCAAATCGTAACCCTCTTTCAACCCTTCTCACCCTCTAAGCTTTTTTGAATGCCCAGAATGAAGGTCCAATAGTCATCAACTGCTAAAAAGAAAAGATAAAAGAAGAAGATAAAAATATCTCCAAAGTTAGTGCCCGCTGGTCCTTTGAATCCGAACCAAGTGAACCGAATAGTGGTGCCTGAAAAGAATATTTTTCCCAAGTGGTTTCTATTAAGTAAGTCTTTATTATTGAATGTTTTAAGAGAGAAAGGATGGATATATTAGTTCATAAAGGAGGATAGGTCGATTTACCCAAAACTAGTTGCACATTTCTATTGGTATGTTCAATTATCTTTTTATTTAAAAGATGGCTTTGTTGTGATAAGTTGTATCAATGGTCAGAGATGTACCTTTTCTTCGAGGTTATGGGATGCATGCCTACGGATACCTCATGAGTGTGTTTGTGAGAACTACTAGAGAGGTCCTCCACCTCCATGTGAGATCTTTGTTTCAGAAGAATAATTGGGAAGCTTAATTGGAAATGAAACAAAGAGAGAAGCTATAGCTACTGAGCTAGATGGTGAAACCCCACTTCTGTCTATATTTGATCAGAATCTGATCATCCCCGGAAAAGGTGATTTTTCTACACTCAAGTATCAGGATGTATTTTTGATACATCTCATGAAAAATGGACACAAGAATAAACTAAGAAATTATGTCATACACTATATGTGTGAGTTGATCAAGACAACCTCCATGTAAACCTCCCAGTTCTACTCAAGGTTTATCTAAGCTATTCTTCATGAAAAAGGGTTGGTTGGACCATATGAAGAAGTTATTATGGAAAATGAATAATTTATTTCGAAAGTAATAGTATATAGAATAAAAATCAGTTGGAATACATGGAGAAAAGCATGGGTAGAAGATAATGATAGGGTTTATGAAAAGTTAAATATTGTGGAGCACTCTTCAAGACCTAAAGACATTTCTGATCCTGGTTTCAAACCAGGTGAAATTGTTGAGTATTTTTATGAGGAAGAAGAAGAAGTGGTTGTTGCACCTTTAAGAGAAACTATTTTGGATGAAAAAGATAGTGAAACTGTTCTCCAAGACATAATTGAGAAGGAAGTACTTGTACCTTGAAGAGATTGTTGATCTAGAAGAACTTTCCTCTAAGGAAGAATCTGATGTGGTTGATAAAGAAAAGATTGTTCTGGAAGAACATATAGAAGAATATTTTTCTCTTATTCAAGAATCTTATTATGAGGAACATATAGTGGAAGAAGTTGTTCTTGAAATTATCCCATCTGCTGAAGAGAGAATGGAGCATGAAATTCAGATGGCTAGAAAGGAAATGGGTGAGGCTAGTGGGGATAAAATCTTAGAAATAGATCAAGGAGCTAAATCTCTATGTCTTAAGATAGATGAACCTATTGAGGGTGATCATTACCCAAGTATGGAAAGTGTTGAAGTGCCTAATCCAATTGATCTATGATCAGTGGATACATGGTATAAATTCCATAGTAATTTTGATGTGAATGACTCCCATGAACCCACAATTAAATGTATAGATCTGTCTACTGGGTTTTGATTGAAACTAGTATCTTCTATTGAAGTTATAGTTTCAATGAAAACTAAGCATGTCTCAGCTCATATTTTTGAACCATCAGAAGAAGCTTCAAACTTGGAGATTAAGGATGATTTAAAAGTATTTGATGCTACCCTATTGGATGGGGTTGAAAAGCTCATGAATAATCAACCTGCCCCTGCGACAAACTTGAGTAAAATGGATGCGGCATTGTTTTTAGAGAAGATTATTTGGAAGAATCAGCCCAAGATGATTCATGAAATTAAAGTAGTCAGAGATGAAGTGATGAAGTGAAGTCTCTCAGTGGTATGGTTGAAGATAGGCAGAGAGTGCTGAAATCATGACCAGAATATTTTTATCTTCCTATTGAGGATATTGGTAGTTATATTCCCCAGGGAGTTGCCTCCCTTATTAAACCTAATCTAACATCCTTGGCTGAAATGGTAGCTGAATGAATAAAGATAATTGTTCAAGAGAAGCATGAGCTTGTTTATGGTTTTAACAAGTTGACTGTTTGATATAAGGGTTGTCTCCAAAATGTTATAAGTCAATTATATTCCCTTACATCAGCTGTTAAAGCTTCTAATACATATGGATAGTCATCCCAACCTTATTGAGATAGTGATCTGCTCAGAATAGTTGTTAAAGAAGAACTCCAATATGTTCTTAGTGGATTTGACAAAGAGACTCTATCTGAAGTTATCACGAACAGTGATATAGTTCTTGATTTGCTGAGAATCCACTCCAAAATTGAAAATGATGATCAGGAGGAGATTACTAAGAAGGTGGAATTCTACTTCAATATGATCTTCTCAAATCATGACCTGAAAAACCACTTCAAGTACTGTGTCTATAATCTTAGAATCCCTCCTGTCACTCAAGATTTCAAAACTCAAGTCCAAAAGCTGAAGGATTTCACTCCCTTGTTGGACATGTTCTTGGAGAACAGGGAAAACTTTGAAAAAGTAATGAATTATGGTGGTGAGATCATTTCTGAGCTTATCAATATTTTGAGGCCTTATCTTCATGTACATAGTACTGTTATTTTGGTTCCTGCAGATACACCTCTACGACCTGGTTTTCCTAACTTCTCATCCTCTTCCCTTGCTATAACATATATGTCTTTCTCCCAGGCTCTGAGTGGGACCAGACCTGTTATCCTCGAACAACAATTTCCTCAGTCTTCCACTAAACCTACCTTGGTCCCTTATGTTTTCGAAGGACTCACTCTACCTTCTCTATCAGTTTCTTCACTTCCTTCTTCCACTTCTACCTCTTCTCCCATGACTTCTATTGATGCTACTGCCAAGGGCATATAAAAGAAAGTTGGTACTGAAGAAAAATGAACACTATCTTTTGATAGAGATGATTTCTCTATTTTTGTTGCTTACTATTTGAAATAACACTTATTTATCCATCTAATTCATTTTAAACACTTGTTTTATATTTTTTATTTAATATTTTTGATAATATGAAAAGGGGAGAGAGATTTTCACACTAAGGAAAACGATGAGACACATTCACTAAGAATAGATATCTCACTCACATTATTTTTGATAATCAAAAAGGGGGATATTGTTGGCCTTGTCATGTGTTAATCATGTTTTAATGATCACAGATCCTAAACATTCAGTAAAACTTTTTAATCATGTTTAATATGTCTCAAATAATTTGTACAAATAATTACTTTCTTTATGCCTTAAATAATTATTGTAAAATATTATTAGATTGTGTTATAATGGATTTCTGTGATAAATGATTGAGTCTAATCCATTCTGTGAATATCACTATTTATGTCTATGTACATATATTTGGCTAAGTCTGAGAAACCCTGAGTCTGCCACATGATATGTTTTTCAGGAAAATTACCCAGACACCGTGACCCGGACACCATTAATAGACACCGTGACGCACACACCATGACCCAAAAACCGTGACCAGAAACCGTGACCCAAACACTGTGACCCAGACACCATGACCAGACATTGTGACCCATACACCGTGACCCAGACATCATGACTAGACACCAAAACCAGCTTCATATCTCTTGAACTCTGTGACACCGGTTCCATGCTAACACACTATTTGATGTTTGGAAAAGGATTAGACATTGTGATCCTAACACCGCATCTGTGCTACCAGTTCATGATACCTATAAAAATATTCCATCATATCTATCTCACTGCTCAAAAAAAAATAAGGAGACACTGTTTCATGGAGACACTCTTTACAGACTCATGGTGACACTGTTCTTTAATCTGTTTATTCATTTTTCAATTTAATTCAAACAGTCATAGTCGATTCTTTTAAATGCACTGACATAATTAATATTTTTTTTTAGGAATATCACCTGATAGTATGAGGTACAAGGTGACGAATACGTGCATCCTATCAGCTCCAACACATGAACTCCACGAATAAAAAGAACAGAGCGGCCAGAAACAAAAAAGATAGGATATAGAAACAAGTGTGCGTGATAACGAAGAAGCATGAGAAATCTTGAGAAAAGAACCGACACATGAAACTCAACACTTTTGAAGAACACACGAAGCATTATCAAATCCAAAAGGCTGGGATACCACAGATCCGAGTTGTGAACATCTTCGCATAGTCTACCCCACGAAGAACACAAGCCAGATCTATCTGACTTGCGATTATCTTTTTTCCACAAGAGGACTCAATTCTTGCATCTGCTTTATCAAAGAAGTAATGAGCTGTATAGACTAACACTCATATCACATCTAAGCTTATCTCATCATCTTTTCTCCGTGGTATATTATTTTTAGCTTTTGAGTAGTGTGTGTGTGTGTCTTTATAAAAAAATACATTGTCTCCTGCATTAAACTGAAGGATAAATGACATCCTTCCTCTCATAACTTTTTACACTTGTTTATTCCCATATATAAGACTGGAATAGGTCCCTGTGTGACTTGATATTTTTTACCGACGAAGAACTATGTAAGAGGTCATGTGACCTAGACAGTTCTATGTACTATTGTTTACCCCGATCCGGGACATAGATCAAGTTTATTAATATAAACTTCTTGGTGGCAGGTGATCGCCCAGTAGTGTAGATTAGGTCTCATCTTCGACTGAACCACTTTTTTTATATCTGATGTGTTATTTAATTTAGTTTTCTCCATTTTACTGTATAATTCAGAAACCACTAAACTTGCATTGATGGTTAATATTGGAAAGAAGTTATAATCACTTTCCCATATTATAATTCCTTGAAAATTAATATTAATACATGATATTAAGATTACTAATAATTAATCAATCTCTTGAGAAGTTATTTAAATAGTCAAACTTTCAATACCATATTACATTGATTAACTAGGATGTATTTATTTGGGGAACTTTTTAAGAATTATTTTCAAACTGAAATTTTTATAGATACTAAATTCACCCCCTCTTGAGTACTCTACACCGGCCAACAAAAGCTATGTGGTCTTTATTGGAAATTGTATAGGGATAATTCATCCAATAGTATTAAACATTATTATAATGGTTTATTCATCTTCTATATTGTATGATGGCTTATATTTTCTTTTTTATGGTTTCTCACTTTTCCTTAAAAGTGTATGAAAAAAATTAAAATGTAATTTTTAGTTACTATAATATACATGTTATCAATGAAGTAACTCTTTTGATCCATTACATAAAAGCATCCATCAAACTCCAACCATCAATTATTTCTCATCCTTTTAGATTTCTGTATTTTTATAACAATTATGAGTCATATATCCAGTTTCATATATCTATCAGAATAAAAAAAATTATTTCTACAACCAATAAATAATTAAAGAATACATTAGTGGAATTGAGTCATAAATATATTCAATAAAATTGAATATTTTTTTAAATTTAAAATCATATTAATTATATAAGACAAATACTTTATTCCCCTAGAAATGTTGTGTGAATATTATGATTCCTATTTTTATTTTTCATAAAATTCATCGAAATCTCAAATTAATCAATTTATGATTTCATAAGAATCTAAATTCAAACATTCAAAAAATTAAACACTTATCTACTATGGATTGAACTATTCTCTAAAATAGGATTTTCATTTAGAACATTTCTTAAATCACTAGTATATCTTACAAATTTTCCATAAGTTCCCTATCATGGGAGTGGCTTACAATAAGGTTCTCCTTTCGAGGATTGATAAAATGATTAGCTTGATGATGATAATGATATTAATATACAATAGCATATTTTATCATTTGAGTTAAATTTATTATTATACATTTTTATATGAATTTATTAAATGGGATCCTACTAAAAATAAACCATTTTAAAAATACATGATATCCATTAATAATCCATGATATATATTTAACTATGCAATGAGTCTACTATAACATCACTCTTATACATAATTATTTATATAAGGAATAATCCAAATAATATCTTATATTATTCTTTGAAATTTTATCGAACAACCCTTTTTCCTATCCATCATATATAATTACTCAACATAATTCCTCTATTATCTTTCCTAAAGGTTTCCTAGCTATGTGTAACTCAAAGAAAACATCAAAAATATGTTAAAAATACAACCTTTTGGAACCCTACTATTGTAGAACCTTCCCAAAGCTAACCCAATGTCACCCATTACCTTCTTTACTCACAAAAGAAAATTTAGGTTCACCCTTCTATTGTAGTTCCTACCTGGTTGAATGATTGAGGTCTTAAAAAGTACCATATTGAAGGAATATCACACTTATTATTTGAATAGAATTGTAATCTTTACATATTAATTTTTTTATTCCATTTATATATTCATTATTCTAGTAATTTAAATTTGAGATAAATTCAATCCTCATACAAATTTATTTAAACCATATTGATTTTCAACTCTTTACAGAAACCATATGTTTGTGTTACCCACAAAAATTACAAGTAAATAACTCTCATTCATTTATGAATGAAACATATCCATATGGTACATAAAAAATACATGTAAAGACTTATAATTATATTACGATTAAAATATATACATGAATAATCCTTGAGACATAGATATCCAACCCCATTCACTTTCTTAGAGAAGGCATACTCCCTTATGTTGTTAGGTAGCCCGACAAAAAGTCTCTCTTCCTAGTGATTCATTACTCAAGGTATAACTAAATTATTCATAAAACTAAAACCTAATATTAAAATACTATATTAAATAAGTAAATTTAATTTCAAAACATAATTCATAATCTGATGTTGAAGTAGTTGAATGAATAAATTCAATATATTTTCATTCTTAGCATATAGTTTAAGGAACTGTCAAGAAGAAATTCCAAAATTACAGTAAACAATACATGATATTAATATTTCATAGAAAATTTACTAAATATGAATATATAGAGGAAAAAAATCTTTTAATTAAATGAACAATTCAAATATTTAAACATGATATAAAAAATTATGAACAATTCATAAATAAAATCTACTTATAAAAACTTTTATAATTTTTTATCATTAACGTTTCAAAAATTCCATAATTTTGAATGTAAATATTATATACTTATTACAATATGAACTATTTTATATTTATCATTATAAATAATTTAAATTTAAAATATATGAATTTTTATGAATTATAAACATTTTTTAATCCAATTTCCATTATTTAATTATTTTATGTAATCTAAATACCATATAATTAATCATTATTTATTACACAATCAGGTCAATCATCAAGACAAATTTAAATGTGTATTAAATATTATGAAAACAAGGACCCCATATATTTTGATAAATATAAATAATTTCTTATTGAAATTTATTAATTTAATTTTAATTTTTTCATATTTTCCCTTATTTAAAAATTTTATGCATTTATAAATTACAACTTATTATTTCTGAATAAACGGTTTTGTTTCTATATAATTAGTTGTGAAATATAATTTGGTTAAATGATGTTTCAAATTTTAACATTTAACACTTGGGAATAAATTATTTCATAAAAAATTAATTAAATTAAAATAATTTATACTGAATTATTTTATAAACCATTTATAAGTTATCAATTCCCAAAAAAAAATTATAATTATTTATTAAAATTTTATAAATCAAGAAAACCATTTTATATGTTAAAAATAAATTTTAACCAATCTTCTATTTGCCATTTTTCAAAAACCCTATTATATATAATGGTAACCTCCCACTACCGATACATACAAAGCCTATATAAGGGTAAATAGGCTTGACCCTTAATCAATGCATACCACATAAGGGTAATGAGATCTTACCTTTACATGATTTCCTTCAAATAATGCAATCCCTATGTTATATTTACATAGCCATAAAAACCCACCAATGTGTTTATATAGGCTCTAGTATAAGGTTAATAGGAAGGGTGCCTTTGTATAACACTTTTAAAAAATATATAACCCATACACAGAAATTAGTAAACTATACATCGGATTTTAAAACATTGCATGACCATTAAGAATAAGGGTATCTATTTAATGCCCTGATGTAACAAATCAACCCAATACATTTAAATAAGCGTTACAATAAAAACTACATTTATGTGAACTATTCATGTAATGATAATTCCCATGTATTCTTTCATGATTAAGGGAAATTCTTTAGTTTCCCTTATGCATATTTATTGTGTATGGGTAATTCCATATCAATGATTAAACATCCTAGTTGTATAAGGTTAAACAATTATTTAATAGTTTCATAAAACTAGAAAAATGATGCTATATCATTGGTTTCTTCTTCCGTTCAATGAAATATTTCATAAATATAAAACATTATTTCCCACTAAAAACACTGTTAGTTCTATAAGAAAATACTAAAACTTATTGGACATAATAAAATCAATTAGAAACCAAATTTGAGGATCTCCCATTCAAGATAAATTAAAGCATAATAAATAGAAATGATGAAATACTACTGTAAATGAGTATATCATACATTAAATAGAATATATAACAACAAAAACCATCATTATATGGGATTGATAAAGATCGCCAAGGGAATCCAATGGACATCCCTTCTCAATAGTGTATGCAGGGGATATTCTAAATCATCCATCATTCAAATGGGTGTATTCTTCCATTCATGATGTGCCAAAATCTCATATGAATAGGAGGAAGAGTAAGAAATATTTTTGGGTATATGGTGTTTTGAAAAATCATAACGATCTATGCCAAAAACCATCATATGGATGTAGAATTCACATAGAACCTATGGAATCTATTGGGTGGTGCATTCATTTAACAATGTGTTTATAAAAAATGGGTTAATGCCTCATATATTTCATACATCATATTTATCAATGACCTAACTCCTATATGATTCAACAAATTAATTGTATATTTTAAGGATATGATAGGAGGAGGATTGATCAACTGTCTATTAAATAGTCCCAATGTTGTTAGAATATTATATATATATATATCCATTAATACATGAAAATCAAAAATTTCAAGAAACATGTATAATATATATATATATAACCATTTAGTGAATATAAATCTTTCATTTATTATATATAATTTATTTATTTGACATATTACGTGATGGGAGAGGCCCGTTATAGCCATGTGATACATTCGTATGTCACATGAAACAAAATAGTTTGGGTATTTGGCATATATCTTACCTATTTATGTATGGTTTCTTAGTATAAATCACTAGAATTTTTATTATGACATATGGTATTTGAATTCAATAATTATGAAAAATGTTATAATTATCCATGTGATTAATTATGTTTTTATATCACCCATGAATATGTTTATCATTTATGTATTAGTTTTGTGACATATTTGATTATTATTTATATATTTGATATTGGTTATCCTCTCTTTTTTAACATATTTTTTTATATGCTCTCCCTTAATGAGAATCTAACCTCACCCAATATTATGTTTTACATTCTGTAAGATACTAAGAATGGATCTTCGAATGATTTCAGGGATACGGTAGAAGAAATAATAATGTTATCACTAGAATATTAATTTTTATTTAATGGTTTTAAAATTTAATATGATAATAATGTTTTTAAATTTCCTTAGAAGACTAATTAACTATTCTATCCAATCAAGTGAAATCTCTTGTATCGTCAAAAAATGTAGTAACATAACCCCCATATCCAGGTTGCTGGAGTTGGTGTGTAACATTTTGCATCAGATCATGTTTAGGTGGACCCTTGGGAACATGATTTAAGAAAAGAAAGATTAGATAACATAACTCTACGAACCACAGTAGATATAAGTCCATGTATATGATAACATGATAATTTCATGGTAAATTAGAGATTATGTGGTTCTCCTACCCTATACATCCCTACCTATATAATAGACAGTGTATATAGTTATGTTATTGATTAAACTAGGTGTAATAACAGTAAATGGGAGAATTTTTTATTAACATGATCTTCACGAATGCATGATCAGTGGGCCTAAGACAGTTCAAATGTTTAGACACCAATAGTGGATATTATTTTGTGGATTCAAGAACTCCTTATGAACCATTATTAAGTATTTGAATTTTTTTTACAATTTAAAAATATTATAAAAGACAATATTTTTATGATTTTGATATTATCTACGCATAAATTATCAATTTATTTTTTGTGTTTCATTTGATTTTGTAGTATACACTGTGATTTATTATTGATAATTTTATGAGATAATCTACTGTATTCAATTTTATTAATGTGGTTCTGAGTAAAAGTAATGTAAAAAAGTTTCAATACTTATATAAAATTTTTGGTTTACCATACATGAAATTCCAATATAATTGGTTCTGGTGATAAGTAGATCATAGACATAATTAGGGAACATGACACAGGTTATAATTATTATAAATTCCTGTATAATGTCATCAAGTAGGATAGAATATGGATTACTATAAATTATGATTATACCTAACCAATTAGACTATTTTATGATTAATAATTTGAATATAACTGAACTTTATAACACATAAAATTATAGAATACTTGAGTCTCATGTATTTTCAGGTGATAATGACCTTGGGAGGAAGATGATTCAACATACCATATGTCAGGAATATGGGAAGAATCACTTGTACAAATTATTAAAGGGAATGTTATTTTTTTAAAGTGTATGGAATAGTTTCATCATGCTTTTAATTGAAGATGGAATAAAGAATCTATTAATTTCATGTCCTAAAACTATAAGAAGATATGGAAATATGAAAATTAATTCCACATGATTCCAATAATTCCTATATAATTATGTTCTGTTATTCATCACTGATATCTTGAGATACACTAAGGTTCATGAAGAGTATGATAATCAATTTAGAATCATTCGTGAAACATAAGAGGAAAAGGAGTTATATAAGAAATTTTGTAAGTGTGAAAGTTGATTTTTGAAGTTTCTTTTTTTTTTGTAATATTTAATCAATGAATGGAATATGTATTTACCGTTGTAAGACAAAAGGAAATCAATGTATATCCATTATGGATGAATTTAACAATTATGGATTTTACTTCATGTTAATTATGGTTAATTTTTTGATTATAAAATTAGGTAATATTAATAGTTTGTATACATCAGTTATTAATGTCATCTGGAGATTAATGTTAATATAATCTTGGAAGAATATATGATCAAATCATTATAATATTTGATCATAAACAATGTGTGGAATATTTTGGATAGTATTAAGGATAACTATTTATGTAAAAATTTATGTTGAACTTTGGTTTTTATTAATAATTTTTTGAGATTGATGTTGTGTTTCATCATATGAAGGTTTATTCATATTTCATATTATCTCAATATTTTATAAAATAATGTGTAATGACTCGAGATATGGGTAATGAATTTGTACTCTTTGATGGATATTAAAATTCACTAAATGTTAATTTTTGTTCTCAATAATTAAAAATTTATCTTAAATATTCATTTCATGGTATAAGAGATGAGATAAACATGTAAATTGATCGAGAAAAGAAAACGGATGAAATTATTCTTTTGAAATGGATGGAAATATATTAAGTATATTTTCTTTTTGATTTCAATTATGAATTTAAAATAACCTCAAAAATCAATTAAAATGTTATTAAATTAAAAAATTTAACATATCACATTAACATATGACGAATTTATGGTCTTCTTTATCTGTTGAGGATTTCGGGTTTTGTAGTGTCCTTAGAGTTGCCATCATTAATATAGTTTTGTGGAAAATAATTATTCTGACAAGATCACCGCATCGATGCATAATATTTTCTAGAAACTTGAGACAATTCTCTCTCGTGATTCATTTGATCGCTAAAATAATAATGTTGAATATGTCCCATTTGATTACTTTTTGGACATGATTTAGGTGTTTTCATACAATCTCTATTTTTATGGGAAGTGGAGGCTCATTGGAAACAACTATGAATAATATTTGGTCATATAGGGAAATTAACAGATCCTTAAGTTTCATTTTGAGATTCTCTACCACGTTGTAAGTAGGTTTCTTTCTTACTCTTATTATCTATATTGAAATTTCTTCCTATTCCCTTAGTGATGAATAGACTTCCCCCAACCATATTTCCTAAAATGTATCTTTCCACAACATTTTTTCTATTTACCATTTTCGTGTAGTCCATAAGAAATAGAAAATTGATTTTGGTGAGAATATTTGATCACATCCCAGATTCAAATATGTGTGACTTCAAGGAATCATTAGAAGAATATTATGGTTTAATGAAGACTCAATTCATAAACATTCCCACATACTCTGTGATGGTTAAATTATCATGTTACAATATGATGAAATCTATTTTCCTTTATATCATAATCATGTGATGATTGAATTTTTTATTAAAAATAATTCAAAATGATACCTTATTCAAATTTATCATGGGAATATACAAACTACCACTGGAATGAGTTATCCGCTGACATATATCTTTACATCATAACCAATAGTTCAGATATTGTTCTATTGAATTTGATGATTAAATTCATTTGTTTTAGCCAGAACACTTCATTAAGGATTAGAATCCCGCATAAATATGCATAGATTGAAATTTTGAAAATATATAAAGTGGTCTACTTATCATGTTTCATCATCCTTATCTCATCCATAGAAGGTTTCAAAATCTTGAACAATACTTTGGACAAATTATTGGTTCACTTGTGGCTGCGGGGAAACCACATTTTTAGTATCCTTTTATATCTTATTCGTATGATGTCTACCTAATTCCATTATCTATAACCAGAAGAAACTCATTTTAATCTTCATTGCCTAGAAACATAATGTAATGGCCCAAACAATTATTAATGAATATTCCACTTGATCTAATTAAATTTCTTATTATGTAAAATGGTTATATAAAAAATTGGCACTTCCTTGGTTTTGTGTTTTTGGATTTTTAAATACATTAATTAATTTTTACTGTTGCTATTATAGTCATTGAACAATGATAACATGATTAGTATAAATATAGGTATTTAAAAAATCCAATTTACTCATACGAAGGAAGTGATGGCCTCATCCAGTAGAATTTCTTCATACGAAGCCCACTTGTCGGAGCTCTAAAAGGAGGTAGCATCATTGGTCTTCACTCTGGACCAAGCCCATGCTGAGTTTTAACACATTAATCATGGATAGAATAACCTATAGGAGATGCGGAATATAATAGAGGTTACCACCCGAGCGATGTTATATGATCCTCCCCAAGAGTCGGTCACCATCACACACCTTAACCTTAGGTCTTATACGGGTGTTATAAAATGTTTTGTAACAATACACTAGAACTATGATTATGTGCATTATATTTGAATAAATAATATACATTCATTTTATTATTGTTATTATTTAAATAGTTTTTAAAACAAAAATGGTATTTTTAGTTAATATTAAATTAAAAAATCTGTTTTTATAACTAAATGTATTTTTTAATTAAATAATATTTTAAAAATATATTATTAATAAATCAATTTTTATTATATATAAATGATCTTATAATTTTTATATAATTGTAATTTTTATTAAGGTTTGAAAGTTGTTTTCCTCAAAACCAATGAGATTTCGATAAATTTTGGCAATTCTATTAAAATTAAAAATTCACATATTTATAGAATTATTTAGTTAAAATGATCATTATTTTAAGATTCAAGACATCAAAATTATCCAATGGTGAATTCATCATAATTTTCTGAGATAACATATTTTTTGGGTAAAAAATAAATTTTGTTTAAATATATAATATGTTTTTTGACATCATAACGACCCAATAGTGATGTAATAAAATACTAAAAATGGATATTCGATAACTATATTTATTACCTTTAAAATAATGTATTTTTATATTTGTTTTATTAATTTTATGGTGCCTTAGTGGACCCTCCAAGACTTATTAAATCTTTTAACTTTGTAAAATTATTTCCCTGAGAGTGTGATCACCTCCACATAAGAAAGCCTAATATTTTAATAATTTCGGCCATTTTCCTTTTAAAATAATGTTTTTCACTTCCCTTTGCCGAAATTCATTGGCAAAAACCTTGTTTTGGTTTGTGTTTTTGAATATTTAATAATAAAGATTCCAAAACCTTTGTTTCTGAAATATTAAAGAATTCCCCTCTCTTTTCCTATAACAACTCACCCAACATCCCACTTATCCTCACTCAAAACCAATGGAGCATGTCCCTACTCTTCCCTCCTCTCTCTATAATCCTCCCAAGGCACCCCAAGACCTCGTGAATCCCCTCCACAAGCTCTTCAAATCACACACTTCCATGTAAGGGATCCTCATTTTCCTTCCTTCCTTATTTATGACCATGTTTCCTTATATTGTTATGACCCTTTTGATTTCAATTAAAAATTTTGTGGTATTATTTTACACCTCACATATTCTTCCATAATTATTTTTTAAGGATGAGAGATTCCATTATCTCTCAATAATCCCTCCCTTTTACACCTGTTACCATGCCAAAATTCGGTAAGGGATTTCACTCTTCGCATTTACATTCAAGAAATTATTTTATATTATTAATCTAAATTACATTAAATATGTTGGGATATTATGTTCCATGACCCCAATATTTTCCATTTAATTTATAAATTATGAGATACCACTTTCTCTCTAATCATCGCATTTTACGATTTCTATTTAACGTCGTTATGCTGCTGAAGTTACACAAAAATTTCCTAAGACAAAATCATCATGTAAGTGAATACCATAAAAATTTATCTATCAAGGGTATTCCCTTTTATGGACATAAAATTATTAATTGGGTGCATACATTTATTTATTCCACAATTTTATTCGTGGAATAAATTACGACATTTAATTAATCTGTGTTGTCTAATCTATACAACACACTTATTCATGGAATGAAATGATTAAGATGGGTGAGCCTTGATAGCACTCTAATGCATTGGGGAAAGATTAATATCAGGATATGTTATGTGAAATGAGGTTTTACTCATTATAATTCATTTTCAATGAGGGTTTACTTATTCTACATGTGCAATGACCCTTGTCTCATGCTATTATCAACTTAAATGTTGTTTCCACATCTCCATTTTATGAAAATCATGCTATATAATTCCTTTTATGATCACGTTTCTCTTATTCTCCATTGATATTCCTATTTCCTAACATGTATTGTATTATTCATTTTATTCCTTGTTTACTCCCTTGCTGGGTTTTTAGCTCACCCATTTTTTATGTATGTCCTCAGGTTATCCCATGTAGTGTTAAGTATGAAGGAATGTTTTGGTCATATAAAAGAAGTTTTAAATAAAGATGTTGTATTTAGTATCATATGTTTTCTTGTAATGTTCTTAATTTCCAAAGACACTAGACCTCATGGCCATAAAGCCATCTTAAGTGCATGTTTATGTAATAAATAATTTTTATATGTGTAATAAAGAGCAGGGTTTTTATAGATAGTATCAAAGGATATGTTTAGTTATTGTTTGGATTAGAATTAGAAAAACCTAGTGAAATCCATAGGGATAAGATTAAATATAATAAATACAATTGTAAACTTTTTTCATTATAGAGTACATGGTTTATAAAGAAAATACATCCTTATCTAGATAAAAATAGGTAGATGTGGCTCTAGCACAGATGTATCTAGGGGTAAAACTAGAAAACAGTGCATTGAGCTAGACTCTAATAGGAACTGTAGCACGACAATGGGCCTTTCTTCACACTTGGTTCATCAATCCTAGGGGATATGCTTTTTTAATTTCATAATCATATTATGAATTATTATTAAGGTAATAAAATAATTCCCCTAAGAATACGTGTTGGTAATTAGATCATGGATAACATAGATTGAAACGTATAAATTCAAATATTAAGTAAATAAATTTAATTTATATGTTACCCCTTTTTTTATTTCGATTCCCCTTTATGTGTTACCCCTAAAATTCTTTTTATTCCAACCAATGGCTAGTAATAGGAGTTTTCAGGATAAAAACTGATGGAATGATAAATGTGATGACTTTTCTAATGAAATTCACAATCCGATGGTAGCAGGAATCTCAAACTTTTTCACGATGCTCTCTTAGTTAACTCATGTTTTGAACGGAAACATGGGTCAACAAGAATGTACACCCCCCATAAAGAACAAACCTTAATCTAGATATTTATGAGACAAAGGCCTCTAACTTTTAATGGATCAAATAATCCCTCAATCTCTTAAACATTGATCAAATCCATTGAGAAGTGATTCTCAAACCTTCAATGTTCGGAGCAAGAGAAGTTTCTTTTGGATTATTATCATATAGAGGTTGAAGTTGATGAATAGTGGAGTATGATAAAAAATATGAGGCCTGAGGAAGGGATTGAGGTTTTGGAATGGAAGTATTTCTCGAAAATTTATTTCTATAATCATTTTCCTTGCACCCTCCGACTTAATATTGAAAGAGACATCCTTTCCCTTAAGAAAAAAGAAGATGAATCCATCAGAGAGTACATGTAAAACTTCACAAGTCATTTCATGATATGCCTGCGAATTTTTTGTTATCCTTGAATTCAATGTTGATCTCTTCTTTTGTGGGCTAAACCCAAGCATACAGAAATCCCTGGAAATCCATGACTTCAATAGCTATGAGGAAATTGTCTGATATTCCTTAAAAGTTTAAATGGATGTCGACAAATATTAGGGGTATCATGGGGATAAGAAGAGGAAAGTGGACACTAATTTTGGTAGAACTAGGGATAAATCCAACAGTTCTAAGAAATTCCAGCACCCCATTTCCAATGGCGAGGAAAGAAGAACTGCAGAAATTTCTTGAAGGGGGTGAGGAAATTCTATAGGTGTGTAAGAGAAGGGACCCCGACCATTAATTTTTGGAAAAAAACCCACTATTTTGATATAGGATATTAACGCTCTGTTCAACCCTCAATGCATTTTCCATTGCATTAACTTCAATCAACCATGGCACTTTGCAAACCGGTTTCATATGAAAAGTGTTTTCAGAGGTAGCCAACAACCTCCAAGGTAGAAAGGGTGACCTTTTTACCATCACTATTGTCGAAGAAAACCCCAAAAAAAAGTGGTGATAGGTAGGCTAGTTATTCATTCAAGAACAGTGAAAGTACTTTCTAATTCTAGTTCTACGCATTATTTTATATCACGAATGTTTAGTATAATAATACCAACACCACCAAAAATCATGGAAGTAGTGATGTTAGTGAGAATGAAAAATGGGGAAATCATTGCATCCCATGAATATAACTCCTCTCATGTCACAATTTGTGGATCGAACATCCTAGAGAACCTCGAGACACTCCCTATGGTGGAATTTGATACAATTATTGTCATGGATTGGCTTTCCCAATATAGAGCCAACATAAATTTACATGAGAGGTAAATCACTCTCCATATGGTGAACCGACTGCCGATTATTTACAAGTGAAAGGAGGAGGATGAATATTTTTTAGCACCATCATCTCAAGCATGGATATTACTACCCTATCCGCATGAGTGACTTTCTCGGATGATTGAGTCTAAGGATGAAACCATCCTTGAATACATTCATATTGTGAGGGATTTCTATTAAGTGTTTCTTAAGGAATTGCATGGTCTTCCTCCTAACATAGATGTTGAATTATGGATTGATCTTACACTTGGGGATTTTCCAATATCCAAGACACTGTATTGAATGGTTGTTGTTGAGATTGAGAAGCTTATGAAAAAACCACAAGAGAATCTGGATAAAGGTTTGATACACCCAAGTGCTTCACTATGGGGTTCAGCAGTCCGCGTCATCAAGATGAAGAATGGGTCAATGCGCCTTTACCTTGATTATTATGAGGTCAACCAAATCATGATAAAGAAAAATTATCCTCTACAAAGAATTGATGATTGTTTGATCAAATATGTAGAGAACAATAATTCTCCAAGGTGGATTTGCGGTCAGGATATTACCAAGGGTAAAGAACGAGGATAGCCACAAGACTGATTTTCATGCAAGGTACTGGCACGATGAAATCATAGTAATTCATTTCAAACTCACTTATACTCAAGAAATGTTTATGGAAATGAATAATAGAGTGTTTATAGATTACCTTGAACAATTTTACGTAGTATTTATAGATGATGTTTTAATATAATTCAAAACCAAAGAGGACATGTGGATAATCTTAGCATTCTACTGGAGACCTTGCAAAATGATAATATCTATGAAAATTATTGTAAGTGTGAGTTCTAGTTAAAAGAAGTCTCGTTCTTGGTTCATATCATCACAAGAAATGGGTTATATGTGAATTCCCCAAGAAAAATTTAGTTGAGGGATGGTCGAGGACAACATCTGTGACAAATATCTATAGCTTACATGGATTAAATGGATATTATCACCGATTTTTGATAAATTTCTCACTCTTGTCAAAACCTCTTACAAAGATAACTCGAAAGGGAGTCATGTTTGTTTGTATTGATGAATGCGAAGATCGCTTCAAGGAGTTGAAAAGGAGGATTATCACTATGCCCATTCTCACACTACCAACAAGTGGATAAATTTTCATGGTATTTAGTGATGCTTCGAAGAAGGGTTTGGTCTATGTGTTGATACAAAATGAAAAAGCCATTTCCTATGGTTCAAGGAAATTTAAAGTTCATGAGAAAAACTATCCAACACATGATCTGTAGTTGGATGCATAAATCTTTGATTTAAAAAGATGGAACATTATCTATTTTCGGAGAAGTGTGAAATATATACGGATCACAAAAGTCTCAAGTATATATTCACACAGAAATATTTTAACATGATCCAATAAAAATGGTTAGAGTTGATCAAAGACTATGAATGCTCAATCCATTACCACCCTAGGAAAGTGAACAAGGTGGCATATGCTCTAAGTAGAATGGACCCATCAAATATATCATTGGTGAGAATTGAAAAGGATCAAATATTCCTATATTTGATGAATATGTAAATGGGAATAATAAATAATGGAACATAATTAATCCTTTCACTAATGGATTATCAACTGTCTCTTTTGGAAAGGTTAAAGGATGCTCAAAAGGATGATATGGTAATTCAGAAGAAATTGGAAACTATCACCAAAGGGAAATCCCCAGAGATCAATGTTAATGAAGAAGGTACTATATGATTTGGGTCAAGGTTATGTTTTCTATAAAATCTGTAGTTAAATATTGAACTTTTGGATGATTCACATAGTTCAAATTTCACCATTCTCCTAGGAAACACCAAGAAGTATCGGGATCTCTGTATTAATTATTGGTGGGATAACATAATGAACAAGATCACTATGTATACATCATAGTGCCTAGTATTTCATCAAGTGAAGGATGAGAGGAAGAATTATAAGGGGATGATGCAACCATTATCCATACCTACATAAAAATGGGAGAACATCACTATGGACTTTGTCACCATACTTTCAAAGAAATCTAAATGAAACAATGCTATCTGCATTGTTGTGGATAGTCTAAAAAAGACTACACACTTTATTGCAATTTGATAGGATTTTAAATTGGATCAACTGGGGACGATATACATCAGAGGAGGGGTAAGGCTGCATAAAGTTCAACTATCAATTGTATCTGATCGAGATCCAAGATTCACCTCTTTTTTCTGGACTAATTTCCAACACTCTCTAAATACTAAGCTAAACGTCAGTTCAGCCTATCATCCTCAAATTACTACCCAATCTAAGTGGACTATCCAAACACTTGAAGACATGTTGAGGGAATGTTCAATGGACTTCAAATAAGGTTGGGATCAACATATTCCATTGATTAAGTCCCGTTACAATAACAATTTCTAATCAAGCATCCAAATGGATCCATATGTATCCCTTTATGGGAAGATGTGTAGAACACCAACATGTTAGGATGATATTGGGGAGAGAAAACTCCTAGGTCCATAAACGGTCAATGAAATGGTGGAAAAGGTTATTACCATCCAATAGAACATTAAATCTACTCAGAGTTGACAAAAAAAGATATGTTGATAATCATTGACAAGATAGATAGTTTTATATTGGAGATATGGTATTCCTCCGCATATAACCGTGGAAAAGAGTTATGATATTTTTTAAGAAGGGAATGATTATTCCAATGTACATTGCCCCTTTTGATATCCTTGATCACATTGGAATAGTGGACTATCAACTAGAAATCCCACCAAACCTATCTCATGTACGGGATATATTCCATGTATCACTTTTGAGGAAGTTCATACTGGACCAAGCGCATGTACTCATTCCAGAGGTGGTACCATTGGAGAATGAACTCTCCTATGAAGAGAAGTTGGTAAATATCTTTGATCATTGAGAAAAATTTAAACAAAATTAGACAATGGTGTTGTGGGGAAACCACAAGTTTGAAGAGGCGACATGGGAGGAAGTGATGAGGCAGAGTTACACACATCTATTTTAGTGTGGGAGAAGTAACATTCAAAGGAAAAATTTCATAAGGGGGGAAGATTTTAAGGACCCATAATATTATAATGAAAATTATTCTTGATGTAATTAAATGTATTATTATGTAAAATGGTTATATAAAACATATACACTTCCTTGGTTTTGTATTTTTTGATTTTAAAATACCGTTAAAAATTGTTACCATTGATAATATAGTAGTTGAATAGTGATCACATGATTGTTATAAATATATGGATTTAACAAATCCAATTTACTCCGAAAAAGGAAGGGATGGCCCCATCCAGTAAAATTTCTCTATCTAAAGCCCATTTTTTGGAGCTCAAGAAGGAGTTAGCATCACTGGGCCTCACTCTAGACCAAGCCCAAGCCGGCAATCAACATGTTAATTTTGAACAGAATCCCATATGGGAGAAGTGGAAGGTAATAGAGATTACCACATGAGCAATGTTATCCGAGCCACCCCAAGACTCTATCACCATCGAACACCTTAACCATAGGTCTTTAGAAGGTGTTATAAGGGGTTATTTAACATGACCATAGAGCTATGATTATGTGCATTTTTTTTGTATAAATATTATACATTCATTTTATTATTTTTACTTTGTAAATGGTTTTTAGAGCCCAAATAGTATTTTCAGTTAATATTCAATTAAGCGATCTATTTTGATGATTTAATGGATTTTTCAATTAATTAATATTTTAATAAAATATTATTAATAAATTAATTTTTTAAATATAAATTATTATATAATTTTTATGAAATTGTAATTTTTATTAAGGTTTGAATATTGTTTTTGTCAAAACCCATGAAATTTCGATAAATGTTAGTTTTTATTTTAAAAATAAAAATTCTCATATTTAAAATTTTTATAGAAAAAATTAATATTATTTTGTATTCAATACATCATAATTATCTAATGTTAATTTTTTCGTAATTTCCTGAGACAATCAGATTTTTGGGTAAATATTAAATACCATTTAAATATATAAGGTGTTTTATGACATCATAATGACCCAATAGTGATGTAATAAAATACTATAAAAGGGATATTCATCCAATATCTATTTTTCCTTTAAAATAATTTGATTTTATATTTGTTTCATTAATTGTATGGTGCCTTCGTTGACCCTCTATGACATAAAAAATATTTTAACTTTTCAAAATGATTTCATTGAGAGTGTGACTCACCTCCACATATGCAAGAAATTTTTTTTAATAAGTTCTTCCATTGGCCTTATAAAATAATTTTTTCCACTACACTTTTGAAAAACCCATGACAAAAAATAATGGGTTTGTTTTTGGTTTTGAATATTTAATTATATAGATTCAAAAACCTATGTTTTTGAAATATTAAAGAATTCCCTTCTCTATTCCTATATAAACCCACCCAAGATCTCACTTATATTCACTCAAAACCCTTTGATCTGGTCCCTACACTTCCCTCCTCTCTATTTAATCCTCCCAAGGTTCCCCAAGATCTCAATAATCCCCTCATCAAGCTCTTGAAGTCACACACTTCCATGTAAGGGATTCTCACTTTCCTTCTTTCCTTATTTAAGACCAAGTTTCCTTATAATGTTATTCCCCTTTTATTTTCAATTAAAAATGTTGGGGTATTATTTAACACCTTCCATATACTTCCTTAATTATGTTTTAAGATTAAGATACCCATTTATATCTAAATAATGCCTCCCATGTACACTCGTTACCATGCTGAAATTATGTAAGGGATTTCACTCTCCTCATTTACATTCCAAAAATTCTTTTATGTTATGAATATAAATTAAATTAAAAATGTTAAAATATTATTTTCTATGACCCCCATACAATATATTTCATTTATAAATTATTATATATCCCTTTATCTCTCATCCTCCATTTTATAATTTCTAGTTGATTTCATTATGCTGACCAAGTTACACCGAAATTTACGATGCTAAAATCATCATGTAAGTGAATACCATACCATTTTGTCTATCAGGGATATTCAATTTTATGCACATGTACTTGTTTATTGAGGACATAAATTTATGTATTCAACATCTCTTATTTGTGGAATAAATTATGAAATTTAATATTCCATGTTATATGATCTATGTGGCACACCTATATAGGAAATGAAATGATTAAGAAGGGTGTGCCGTGATAGCACTCCAATGCATTTGGGTGAAGAATTTTATCATGATACGTCATGTTCAATGAGTTTTTACTCATTATAATTAATGTAAAATGAGGTTTTACTCAATATCCATGTGTAATGACCCTTGTATTATGCTAATATCATGTTAAATGATGTATCCACATCTCCATGTTATGATAATCAAGCTATATCATTCCTTTATTTTCATGTTTCTCTTATAACCCATTGATATTCATATTTCCTAAAATGTATTTTATTCTTCATGTTATGCCTTTTTTACTCCCTTAGTAGGATTTTTTTCTCACCCCTTATTTATGTATGTCCTCAGGTTATCCCATGCAATGCTATGTATGAAGGAATGTCATGGTCATGTAAAAGAATTTTTCAATAAAGATGTTATATTTTATGTCTTAATTTGTCATGAAATGATCCTAATTTCCCAAGACACTAGACCTACTGATACTAAGAGTTTTATTATGTTTATTTTTATGTAATAAATCATGTTTATGTGTGTAATAAATAGCATGGTTGAAATACAAAATTCTTAGAAAATTCCAAATTATCCTAATCAATAAGAATTTTTTCCAACATATCAAAACATCAATTTATTTAAGATTTTGAGAACAAATAATTATTCTAAATATGAATAATTAATTCCTAGTGAGAATTCTCAATAAAAATAGATTATATATAGCACTTTTTAACTAAATCCACAATGATTATGTGATTTCTCACCTACTTTTGTACCCAAACATACTAGAAACTCATGTTTTAGTATAAAAAGTGTAGATGCGTCTTTTTAAGATATACATATTAAGGTGAAATCACTCAACAAATCCTCAATAAACTAGTTGCTGGGGTTCCACAGAATGTTAAGGTTAAGGTAGGGGATGTGGTACACCAGCGCAACATGGATATACCAGGAAGAGAGAACATGTCAGGTGTTCTAGATTATATCCCATAGTAGTAGGTAAAGCCATCAACATGTTATTTAGATTGCTCTGGATACTGTACATGTAGGACCATATACTGTAAGAGATAATATTCTTATATAGTCTACCCATGGTTATGATTTATTTGATACTATATCATAAAATTCCCTTTTTATCTTATCATCATTAAAATTATTTGGAATTTTATATGAAATTATTTGTTTTTTATTTGACAACCAACTAACCATTGGGAGCCAAATCAATGAATATCTAACGGTGTAAGAAATTTTCTCTAGATAATTGTGGATTCAATTTCATTTGGGAACCATTTTTGGATGAAATTATATGAAATTATTTGATTCATACTATGGATTGGTTAATAAAATATTAGGATTATATTTACTTTTTTCAAAATTGAGTTACCTTACAATCTCTAGAAATAGGTAGCTATTCTCACCATGGAGAGTGGGATCTTAATTCTAGTCATACAAGACCAATTCAATGCATATTGGATTTTTTTTCACAGCTCATATAGTAATCCTTATTTTAGATGATGTTTTAATGTAGTAGGATTATTTTATTCAAATTTATGACCATTTTAGGAGGTTGTTTCTGAATGTTCTTTTATATTTTACCACCTGAGTGAGAGGTCATGATCATGATCAAGTTGGTGATGGAAGAATAACCGATTTATAGATCATCATAAAGGATGGAAACAACAATGATTCACGTCCTGAAATTTCTAATGGAAGACCTAGAATCTATGGATTTCATACATCTGAGTATGTCTTTATGTGGTTCTCCAATTATTTTTTCTAATAAGGATGATGTGACGTTGTGCTTATGAATAGATTATTATAGATTGAACAAGATGATAGTCAAGAACTGATATCTCCTTCCAAATTTACATGACAAATTAATTTAGAGGTTCTATGATATTATCTAGCATATATTTGAGATTAGGATTCCACCAGCTGTTGGTGAGGCCATCGAACATACCTCAGACTAGATTTAGGAGATTATATCAATTTTATGAGTTTTTATAATGTTAATATTTTTTAAAACACACCTTAAGTATTCATGGACAAGAAGAAATATGCCATTCATCATTTTATAGACAATATATTTGTGTTTGTTTTAAAAAATGCAGTTTCCTCCTTGTCAAAAAAATATCATTCCCATTAACATGAAATCAACTTGAGTAAATTGAGATAAAATTGGGTTTACCAAAATATTACCAAACACAGTTTCTATATTGAAAATGTGAACTTCTTATGCCATGTCATCTCATAGGAATGAGTTCCAGTTTATGAACCAAAAGATGCATCCATTGTATATTTGATGTAGTCAAATAATGGATTTGAGATTCTTAAATTTCTAGGATTATCAGGTTAGTATTGATGTTTATACAAGACTTATCATATCTAGAAGCACCGATGTTAGGCTAACTATGAATGGGTGATGTTTTTTTGTCAAATTATTGTGAAATAGTTTTTTAGAAAAAAATGAATAGGATAAATAGATCACCTATTCACACTTGACATATGTCAGGTAATGCACAAAATATGTACTTTGACAGTTATAAAGTTTTACATGAAGAAGTTATGATGTTGCCGGATCAAGTGGATTCTAAAGTCTCCCAATAGATGAGACCTTATAAGAGTAATTACACTCCTAATGATCCTATGTTAGGAGTTGTGTTACATGGCTTGAGATTCTTGAATCATTATCTTATGGGTGAGAGGTTTGTGTTTTACACAGACAAGAAAATACTCAGGTATATCTTTTCTTAGCGGGACATGATCCTTTGGTAGTGGTGGTATGTCAAGTATCTGTAGTATTTCAATTTTGAGATTTCTTACACACAATGTAATGGAAAATTGTTTCATATTACTCAAGTTAAAATATATAGTTAACAAAAATTTGGGAGTATTTCAATGAGTTATGGATGATAAGAATCTTTACAGGCACACATTTGGATGTCCAGAAGTCCCTTCAAAGAGTATATATGAATTTAGTATCTGTTATACCCATTCTATTGTAATCGGTCAAGAATAAGAATTAATATCATCTATAGGGATTAGTTTGAAGAGAAATATTATTCGGTGGGGAGAGAACATCATGATGGTCTCTTATAAGTGTATGTTATCTTCTTTTTTTTATACCGAGTATGTATTCCTAAGGGCTTGATTTTTGAGATTATGAGAGAATTATTACTTCTATATGGGTGGTACATCCTAGTTTTACAAAGATGTATCCTGATATCCATGTAATATAATTAGTGGTCATGAATAAGGAATGAGATAATGGGATTTATAATGAAATATTTCACCTAATAATAGGTGAAATATGAGCATTAGACACCACCTAAGGTTTTGCAGCCACTAATAATTCATGAGATTAAATGGGATGATGTCACTATGGATTTTCTTCTATGATAACCCAGGAAAACATCTATGAACCATGTAGTATAGGTGATCATGTATCTACTGAAAAAGGTATCCTACTTATTTCCTATCCGGGAGACAACCATATTTTATGAACAATGTAGTCTCTACATGCAGAAGATAGTTTGGTTTCACAATGATCCAAGGAGTATTGCTTCTAATAGATATCCCATTTTCGTGTTGTGGTTCAGAAAGGGTCCATAGAAGGATCTAGGATCACTTGTTCTTGTATATACGGCCTATCATCCATAGAATGATGATTAATATAATTGTACTATTTCAGTTCTAGAGGATATGTTTTGATATTGTGATTTGTATTTCACTGGTTCTATTGGAGCATTAAATGAAGCCCAATTAGTTTTCATATAATAAAAACTTCCAGGAACCAATCTAGATAGACCATTTTTTGTATTTGTATAGATATTCATGTATTTCAACTCTTCATTGGTTGACGGAATGTGACTAACTTCTTGTTGGGCCTAAACTCAAGAAGATTACATCTGAATAGGTTCAATTAACCCTGAGACAGTTTGGGACAACACGAAGTATGTCGAAATCTTATGTTGACCATCAAAGATGACCTCTGGAGTTTGAGGTTAGTGATCGTTTTTTCCTTTAGGTATCACATAGATTAGGCTAACACCACATTAGGAAGTAGGGAAAACTAGAACCTATGTTCATCAGGCCATTCAACATAGTGGATATGGTCAATCAAGTTAGTAATGAGTATCCCTTGCACAGTGTTATAGTTCCGTGCATGACAGGTTTCATGTGTCGTAGCTTGATATATATTATTAGGAAACTTCTCATGTGATATATATTGAGGACATCACACTTTGTGCCAATTTTTCCTTTAAAGAGCATCTGATATGGATTTTGGAATGTAGTGGGAAGTATCTTCAGTGAAGGACTATTCCTTTGGTGCGATTGTAGTGCACGCATTGGCATGATTAGGAGGTGACACGGTACATGCAGTCTGATATGAGATCACAATGGTAAAACATTTTCTGTATATACCCACTATGATTCTTGGAGCATATTGAATGTGATATGTTATATGGTGTGGAGGTTTTAAGGTTCCATATTTTTTCACATATGTCCCTCTTTGAGTTTTTAGTCAAACATGTTTAGTTTAGTTTTTACATGCCTTTAAACCTTGGTGTCCATCTCCTTTTTGGAGATAATGATCTTTATTTGGGGGGGGGGATTTTCTTATGTTAGGTTTTTTATTTATTTTTAAAATAATGGAGTCTATTTTCAAACTTTTTAGATGGGATTAATATTTTTTCCCAAGAGTTAGAATGGAATCAGAGATGATTTGGGACTTTTCCATGAAACCTGGGCAGAAAAAAATCTATAGAAAATTAAAAAATTGTGAAAATTCATTAAACGATGTTTAAATATTTCTATAAATAGATCATGAATGGTTGTAGGTCGTGAACGTGTTAGTGACATGAAGAGAATACAAGTTGTGATATATTATTACAAGATGTGTAGTAATCAATCTAGATAAATACTAACCTGTGGTAATGGGTTTTCAACATATCTCATTTATCAAGAAGACCTTGACATCCAAGGATTTCATGATGATGTAGGGTCTTGAAAATTCCACCATGTGAAGAAAGTCCCCCCCACAAT
The DNA here is from genome assembly GCA_963277665.1 of Viscum album. NCBI lineage: Eukaryota > Viridiplantae > Streptophyta > Magnoliopsida > Santalales > Viscaceae > Viscum > Viscum album. Next base: position 354,059,169 of record OY728140.1, read on the forward strand.
CGCTTTGCAAAAGGAAGCTAGTGCTTCTACATGTCTATCAAGGAGAAAAGACTCAAATTGAGTTTCATTTCCTTGAAGTAACTTGAAGGAATTCAATTTTTCAATGTTTTTAAGTAGCCCGCGTACCATCACCATGAATGGTATGTGGAGAAGATGGATCGGGAACTACCAGGTATGCAAGATGGTCTGCGAACCACTGGCTCGCGAAGCGATGGCCAACAATCAAGGAAATCTGTGAACTATGTCAACTGAAGGGGTTGTGCGTTTAAGGACATTATGCATACCATATTGTGAACCGATCAGTTAAGACATGAAGAGAATGGTTAGGGTTCTAAATATCGTTATTGTGAACCGAAGCCTCCTCAAACCCCGGTTGACCGAGTCTTCTGCTGGTCAGAATATTGCTTCAGTGGGATTTCGCAAATGGTGTCTTGTGCCCAATAGATACGATCTCTCCAATTCTCTATAAAAGGATACAAGTAGAAATATGGAGGTGGGGAAAAATAGAGAAGGAAGGATGAAGAAATGTTGAGGGAGACTTAAAGGTTTTACTCTGGCTTTTGTCTTGTTTCATTAGGCGAAGCATGAACTGCGAACCAATTCCTCTATAAGTACAGCCGGCTGCAAACCATTAAATGGGGGAATTGAATAATAATAATAATGAAACCACGAAACTAAATAGTAAACCACGAACCAAATACTTCACGTGGATTAATTTCCCATGAATGGCAATCCCCCTCACCCTCTTTTAGTATGGTACTCCGTGTAGTGTACCGCTATGCAGACTGAAACCTACAGCACGTACCAAATTGGTATGCAGATATAATCGATAGCGGCATGGTGATCCATGTACCACTTTTGTACATGGTAGAATATATGCATGCCTACGTACCACATAGATCTGCAGATGGCCCTTCTGCCCACTTACTGGTACAGTATGCAGAGCCTTCTCCATCCTCCATGATAAACTAGTACGCTGAATGGGGTGTTTTTGGGTATTGTTTCTTCCAGTTCCAACCTCAAACCTCAATTACAGTCCAGTCCTCCATGATACCTCCACTAACCAGTCCTCCAAAACTAGTCCAAAGCCTCCTCCAAGACCACTGGACCAGTATGATCATACTATCAGGTGCATCAGCATGCCCTATTGAGTCTATATAGACACGGTAAGTGGAGTCATGAGGGTCATCCCCAAAAAGGTGCATGCTTCGGGAATGCATGTGAGGCTACATTCCCATAGTAACCCAGATTAAAACCTCAGGATGCCGACATGAACCTCCCTTTTCTCGGTATTAATGGTGATCACTTTATTTTCCATTCAACAAGGTAAAGTGATCAGTCGGAGGGGTTATGTTCAATCCACCTTTTTGGAGGGGATGAAACTCATCCCCTTCCTCTAACATACTCAGGGGCCCTCCCACTATGGTATGTCCCCAATCATCTGAGGCTAGGCCGCATGACCTTTAATGCGATTTCACATGGAATGGTCCCTCGCTCCACACCCTCACCGACGATCGCACAAGCCTCTTCCACAGTGGGCTCTCCCTCCCCCACCAATAATGGAGGAGGCATGGAATTGTTGAATCTTTCAAATCATATTGTTTCTCACACAGATCATGACTCACGTGGGCTTAGAAGTTTGTGAGGATTACAACATCAGCACACATTCTAAACAACATGAACGCTGATTCTTGATTAAATCAGGATGCGTAGGACACCTACTAGAAGGCCCAAGATCAAAAGGGTGCCCATACATAAAGGGTCCACCCAATCATTTCCCCTTAAAAGGGAATATTTTATGCATAATACCCAACCAATCTGAACAAAATGGGTTCTGATTCCTCTACCTAGGATATGTAGGAAGCCCTCTATGTGGTCCCGATCCCAAAATCAAGTCACATTTCATCCCTCCCAGATGACAATAAACTCCATAGTGCCTTATAGTATGGCTATATCAGCATCACCTCCATGGCATCAAACATATGCATGCTCATGATGATCTTTAAAACTATGGGTAGCTCGTGGACACACTCTTTTGGAATGAACCAAGGATTCAAAAACGTATGAACACGACATAAATCTATAAGAGAGTCCCAGAACAGGAAACAGTCCTACCCTGAAAGGGTGCATTGATCCTGAACTCTCATCCTCTCGACCAATGGAGTCAAGTGTCATTAGCCAAATCGTCAGCCAACGAGTTCCTTCCTTTGGAAAAAAGTCCATGAATCATAGATACCAGGGCCATTGGGAATTCCTGGATCCATGAATAAACCCATCGGTGAAAATCCGATGAAGTTAAATCTGAGATGGAATGATTGCATGAGTGATTGACCCCCACACAATCACCTGCTGGGACCGACAGTTCCTGTAGGGTTAATTTGAAAATCATTAAAGGATAATGACACTGAATGGGTTAAAACAAAGGAATGGTAAATTCGAAGAGAACCTATCTCTATACAAAAAGGGATGGGTGATGATCCTAGTTGTGCCATTTCAGCACCGCCAACAGAATGTGCCACATCGAATGTGGAACAAAAATTGTTAACTAGCGTGAATCCTTAACCAAGGTGGCAGTTCTACCCAAATGATTAAAGAAAAAAGGATACTTCATGTTAAAATATTTTGTTCACCTTGGTATTCACAAAACGCTCCACCTCGGAGGCGGAACAAAAATGGTGAACCCAACATGAATCCTTAACCAAGGTGGCAGTCTCACCCCACATAGGCCCCTTCTCCCCACAACAAAACAAAAGGGGAAGGGAGCCAGGATGAATAGCCAAATATGCATATGTTTAAAGGAATACTACTTGGAAAATGTTTTGTGGTATGTATGACATATTTGTATAGAAGGTTCCCGCATTGCGACATTTGATCCAAATTACATACCCATGATCCATGAAGACGCGTGCATCAGCAATCCCACAAGTGGTCAGGGCCTCAATAAAGAGATGGACCACTCACCTACCCATCTTCTTCAACGCTAGGTATCCAATGCACTCATCAAATAGTACCACACAGACGGTACTCTCTGTATGTTGGAGGCCACGAGACAAGTCCTCTAGTATTCAAAGTTCTTCCATCCACCTCTTCACCGGCTGCCGCCACCCCAACCCAAGGCGTCCCTGGTAGTCGTCTCAAACTGTTTCAGGAGCATGTCCCTAGAACATGACAATGAATTCCTCCATTACCTCAATTAGTTAGATGAATTCAATGCTGATGACTTAAACTTAACTGCATGGGGGTCCTACCCACATTCCGCCACTAGAGAACATCGCTGTCGACCCCGAACAACCAAGCCTCCTCCCGTCGAGGAGGACCTTTTGCTGAGGGAACCTACCAAAGTTAATGAGACCCGGGGCCCTCGTGCTAACCGCCAGGGGTGGAGAATATAAATCTTGGAACAACTATCACCCTGGTTTCGGAGGATCATTTCTGTCGTACTAACGTGGAGTCGTTCAACTTGTAGACACACAACTCTACCCTCTCTGTATGGACTCGACCCCAGTTTCCTAGAGCTGATTCCTTATTTGATTACGTCTGCATACATTCAAGGAATTCAAATCCCGAAGGACCGAGTAGTTTAGTATTATTGGAAACAAGATACATACGTAAGTTCAATATTACAACGTGAAAGGAAAAATGACATAGAAACTCCTTAGACAACATCAATCCCTTCTAGGTTATTTCAGCATGTCATTCATAATAAACTTCTTCATGTCCTAAGAAAAAGAAACATACGAAAGGGGTGATCTCAAATGATCAGTAAGAGTAAACAAAACATCAGAAGATAGCATAAACATAAGACATGGTATGTAATTGAAAACATATGCCTTTAATAATAAACATGTACACATTTATGGCATGAATATGAGCTAAGTAAATAATTCCATAATAAAACATAATCATGGGTATTATACTAGTCAAAAAACCAAATGACATCAAATACTAGTATCATAATGAGGGAAGTGCATATGCGGTACATCATAACCAAACTGTCCAAGCCTCGTGCTTGGACCATAAATAATCATTTTTTCAGGGCCTTGTGCCAAGAACATAGTTTGTCTTGTAAGACCTACTGATGCATCGAGTAGCTATAAGGGGCCCCACCCTTCAGATAATAAGTTTAATTAATTCCTCATATGAGTGGGGGTAAAAATAAAAAACATATAAATTCATAATAAAATTGTCATATGAAATGTAACTAACTTTCCCCAGTCATTAAACATAAAACTCTAACCAGTCCAAGTAATACGGTGAATGGTTTTAGGATGGATCATCCACAATGAAGTTAGTCATAAAACATACAATAAAATATTCTATATGAAATAATAAATGATTAATCCCTACAATAGGCAACAATCAATAAGAGTGTTGAATCTGACGAGAATACTCTTATAAAATCATTAAGCAATTCTTGAGATAAATACACCATTGTTTTGAAAAGAAGAGTTCTTTTATAAAAATCATTGTATAAAACCAAAAGTGAAATAATATTGTATTTTCATAATAAAATTAGTGATTTTATAAGTCTAATTGTTTCCAAAAATAGGTTTTATACTGACCTTGAAAATAGATAAGAATTTGAGAAATTCCCTTGAATTAGGCTTGTATTTTGGAAACCGTTTTGAAAGATTCTCTTAAAACGTGTAACTATCCATAAAATAAGGAAGTTTTATGGTTTGTAAACAAATATATATAATATTCACATAGAATATATGAGGAGTAAATAACAATACATAATAATTTCATTGAGGTAATTAGACAATGAAAGTAACCCGAATGAAAATGGAAGTTCGGGTGGAAAAACTCTTACCTTAACTTCGAACGTGTTCCTCTCTCGAACTTAAGCTCCTGGAATATGGAATTATACTTATTAATAACTTTTTAAATAAACTATTATACATCTATTTAGTTTATCATAATTATTATTATTTCATTTATGACATTATTGAATAGTTATTATGTTGAATTCCATCATTCCGGAGTGTTCATTTTCTTTATTTGCATATTTGGTTCACTTGTTTTTAAGTATGTAGAATAGTTGTAAATCTCCAGAATTGAAGTTATATATTATTGATGAACATAAATAGGTGATATTGGTAATTTATATAACTTTATTACATGGAAAGAGGATGAATTATTATATATAATTTTAATGATAATTATTTCGGTTAATTTGTGGGTTTTGATTACAACGAACTCAGTTTTCTTTATAACATAATACCATTTGTAAAAAGGGATTATAAAATCTTAAAAAGGTGAAATTACATATATAATAATCTGGTTAAACCATAAAAATAATGGTTTCATGACCATAATTGAGAATGATAAGAGAAATTGAAATCCCATCGCCCTTGAATGTGGAAAATTGACACATCTGAGATGGTGTTCTTGCTACTAGTATAAAAGAAGGTAAAAGGAAGGGATGATGATAAATTATTACACTATCATGAAAAAATTCCAGTACATATAAGGTACTGGATTAATCACAAAATTTGGATAAAGAGAGGTAATATAAAAGAAAACAAATGAACTTGAAAGGAAAGACAAAAAAATTGAAAAGAGGAATTTACCTCTTGAACCAAACATCCTTGAGAGCCTCCTTAAGGGATAGGTTTTAGTCTTTTTAAGAGACCAATTCTTGATGGACGTAGGGTAGGTGGTCAGGAAGGTATTTGGACATAATATGGAGAAGTAACAAGGCTTTAGAGGAGTGAATGGAAGGGGGAGTGAGAGGGGGTTTTATAGTGGAGGGGAGAGAGGATTTCTCAATATAAAACTCATTAATTTCTTATATCCCCTTAAGACAAGGAATAGTGAGTCTTACATGACCAAAAACAGTAATTTTATCATGTGATTCCAAACCAAGTGGGCTTACATCACTTGTGATGTCATTAATAGTGTATTTAATTGATAATTTTCATATACGGTATTTTAATATATTTCACTATTCATCAAAAATTCAAGTATTTCATAAAAATACCAAAAATTTACCCCGACCATTTTTCAACGTTTAGAATCCAAAAATGAAGTCTATTTTTCAAAAATAATTGTCTAAATATTATTAATTTAATATTTATTAAAAATCATAATTTATTCCAAAAACAACAGTTTCAAACATTTGTTTACTTATTTTAAAGCATAGTTATATCGTACATACACTTAAATATTATTTATATTTTACCATAGGTAAGACTACTATTCATTAGGGTATATCACTATTCATAAGGGTATGTTACTATTCATTAGGGTAGGTTACTATTCACTAAAAATTATGTTTTTCTTATTGGACTCCAAATAACTTACTAATCGCAACTGTGTATGTTAGATTTTCGAAATTCATATAATATCTGCGTCAAACTTATGTTTTAAGGGTCACATAGCACTTAGTGGTTAATTATGTTGTGATTTCATGGATTATGACAGATTTATAAGAAAATAATTTCCATTAAAAAATATTGGGTCGTTACATTCTCCCCTCCTTACAAAAATTTAGTCCTCAAAATTTCATTTTACAATCTAGGACAAGAACATATGGGGGTACTTATCCTTCATTGATTCCTCCAGTTCCCAAGTTTCCTCTTATTACTTATGGTTTCTCCATTGTACCTTGACCAGATGAGTGGTCTTGTTACGTATAACTTTATCTCTACGATCCAAGATTTTCACTGGCTGGTTCTTATAGGAAAGATCATCCTCCAACTGTACCACTTCTGAAGAGAGTACATGTGAAAGGTCTGGTATGTACTTCCTTAAGAGGGATACATAAAATAAATCATGTAATTTTGACATGGTAGGTGGAAGTGCCAATTTATAGGCCACAACTCTAACTTGATCAAATGTCAATGGGGTCGATATAACTGGGACATAGCTTTCCTTTATTACCAAACTGCATGACCTTCTTCCCTGGAGATATGCGTAGAAATACCAGGCCTCCTACTTTGAACTCAACGTCTCATCAATGGTTATCCGCATAACTCTTCTGTCGACTTTGGGATGCCTTGATATGCTGCTGAATGGTTTTCACCTTCTCCTCAATTTCTTAAACCAATTCAGGTCCTAGAATATTTCGCTCACCAAATTCATCCCAACACGTCGGTGTTCTACAAATTTTCCCATAAAGGGCTTGATATGGTGCCATTCATATGCTCGGGTGGAAACTATTGCTGTAGGAGAATTCAACCAGTGGAAGATGATCGTCCCATCCTCCTTTGAATTCCATAGAACCTGCTCTCAACATGTCTTATAGTGTCTAAATAGTCCGCTCAGATTGGCCATCAGTTTGAGGATGACAGGCCATACTAAAGTTCAGTTCAGTTCTTAAAGCCTGTTGGAGACTTTTCCAGAACTTCGAGGTGAATAAAGGATCACGGTCGGATACAATAGGGAGTGGTACTCCATTTAACCTTACCACTTCTTTGATGTAAATCTGTTCAAGTTGATCCAATGAGAAGTCCTCTCGAATCGCGATAAAGTGATATGTCTTTGTAAGATGATCCACAACAACCCATATAGCATTGTTTCCTCTATATGTCCTTGGGAGTATAGTGACAAATTCCATGGTAATGTTCTCCCACTTTAGTGATGGTATGTGAAATGGTTGCATCATCCCTGTTGACTTTTTCCTCTCAGCCTTCACTTGTTGACATACCGGGGACTTTGACGTATATTCAGAAATCTCCCTTTTCATATTGTCCCACCAAATGTTTTTTCAGATATCTAGATATATTTATGTTCTACCAGAATGTATAAAGAAATTAGAGCTATGAGAATCATCCAACAATTCTCTCTTTAGCTCAGGAATAACGGGAACACAAAGCCTCTTCCCAAATTTCTAAATTCCACCTTCATATGAAAAGTCAGTCAAATTACCATCATTTATAGCTTTAATTTTCTTTTGAAACTCCTAATCATCAGCCTTATAACTTTTTATCCTCTCTAGTAAAGAAGTTTGGGAAACCATTTGAAAAAGTAGTGATGTTCTACCTTCTTTTATAATTCCCATTTCCATCTTTACTAGATCCATGAATATAGGATCCCTTACAATTCTCATCTTGTTCAGAATTCCATGGTCCATTCTACTCAAACCATCTGCTACCTTATTTTATTTCCCCAGGTGGTAGTGTATTTTGTAATCATAATATTTGAGTAGCTCAATACACCTCCTTTGCCTCATGTTGAGTTCTTTCTGTGAGAATATATACTTCAAACTCTTATGATCAGTATATATCTCACATTTTTCTCCATATAGGTAATGTCTCCAAGTCTTCAGAGCAATGATTACAATGGATATCTTGAGATCATGAGTTTGATAGTTTTGTTCATGAATTTTTAGCTACCTATATGCATAGGTAATCACTCGATCATTCTGCATAAGGACACAACCAAGTCCTTTCATTGATGCATCGCTATAGATCACAAACCCATAATTCCCCAATGGTAGGGTTAGGATCAGAGCCTTAACTAATCTCCTCTTAAATTCTTCAAAACATTCTTCACATTCCTTTTTTCCATATGAACATAACTCCTTTTCGTTTGATCTTGGTCATTGGGTTGGCTAAACAGGTGAAGTTATGAACAAAATTCCGATAATAATCTACTAAACCAATAAAACTACATACCTTAGTTACGTTCGTTGGAGTAGGCCATTATTTCACAACCTTTGTCTTTGTAGGATCTACAGATATTTCATCGTTAGAGACAATATGGCCAAGAAAGGAAACTGATTGGTGCCAGAAATCACACTTACTAAACTTACCATATAATTTATTTCTTCTATGGGTATTCAGAATAGTGCGCAAGTGATTTTCATGTTCTTCATGTCTTTTATAGTATACCAAGATATCATCAATAAAAACTACTAAAACTTCATCAGGATATTCCTTGAAGACTCCGTTCATGAGATCCATGAAAACAAATGGTGCATTAGATAGTCTAAAAGGCGTTACTGTAAACTCATAATGCCCGTACCTGGTTTGAAATGCTTTTTTTGGCATGTCTTCTTTATTCACAAGAAACTGATGATATCCATATCGTAGATCAATCTCCAAAAAAATATTGGGCTCCATGAAGTTGATCAAATAAATCATCAATTCATGGAAGAGGACACTTATTTTTTATTTTAATTGCACTAATTTCCCTGTAATCAATGCACAGCCTCATGGATCCATCTTTCTTTTTGCCAAAGAGGATAGGGGATCCCAATGGAGAAACACTAAGTCAAATAAATCCGTTATCACTCAATTACTCTAGTTGCTTTTTTAGTTCCACAAACTCCACAGTGTCCATTCTGTAAGGGGTCTTTGATATGGGTCATGAACCTGGAATTAAGTCAATGGAAAACTCAATTTACTGCTCTGAAGGATTTCTAGGTAAATCCTCTGGAAAGACATCAATATATTCTTGCGAAACAGGTACATCTTCTATTTGAACATTCATTCCCTCACCAATATTTATTTCATTCTCTTCATCCCCAATAATTGAATTTGGTTGAGCTACTGGGGGTGGATCTAAATGAGAATCAAATGAAGAGGTTTCTGCTATAAAGATAAGGGATTCTACACCATTCTCAAAGATTGTAACTTCCTTCCTCTTGCAATAGATCTTTGCATCATAAATTGATATCCAATTCATACTGAGAATTATATCTTAGTCAAACATTGGTATGATGATAAGGTTAGCAACTAAATCACATTTATGTTTGAGGAGGGGGACTAAACGACATGCCTTTGTTGCAATGATACATCCACTAGTAGTTTTGACTGATAACTCCTTTATTAAATCAAATTGGGCATATCTAATTTTCAAGGAAAACTGGGAAGATATAAATGAATGTGATGATCTAGAATCAAATAATGTATTGGTTAAATTTGAGGAAACTATTAAAGTACCTGCTACCACATCATTAGGAACTTCAATATCAGTAGTTGTGATCACATAATCTTGTCCCTGCTCCCTTGGCCTTTACTGTGTCATGTTTCCTTAATGCTTTGGAAAATCATTAGTATAGTGTCCCATCTCTCAATAGTTATAGCATTTAACATCATTAGCCTCCTTCTTTCCCTTACAATCACCATCAAGATGGACTTTCTTTCCGCATTTGAAGCATACTCCTTTTTCCATTAAGCAGGCACCAAGGTGTTTCCTTCCACAATTATCATAGGGTAGAAATTCAACTCTTCCCTTCTTCCATATTTCTTTGCTTCCTTTCCTAGGGTTTTCAGTTTCCCTCTTCTTCTCTTGCTTTCCCTTAAAGTCATAAGACTTAGAGAATTCTTTTTATGTCTTGATAGCATGTGAAACTATATCCTCATATAATGAAAAACTTTGGGATACCAATGCCCACCGTAGGAATGAATTTAGGCCCTCAAAGAATCGATCCATTTTTCTCCTTATATTTCATATATAGTCCACAACATGTCTTGCTAACCTTGTGAAGTTATCTTCATACTTGGAAACATTTTCATCCTCATTATGCCTCAGATTCAATAATTGTCTCTCCATATCTGTTCGCTACTCATGAGGGAAATATTTCTCTAAGAATATTACCTTAAAATCCCTCCATTCCATCTCTTCTATCTCTTCCACATCCTTTGTGTTTTGGATTAATGACCACCACTGATCCGCATCTCCCAATAGACGATATGATGCCATGACAACCATCTCTCTTTCAATACATCCCAAAGCGAGAAATATCTTCTCAAGGGAACATATCCATTGCTTTGCTACAAATGGGTTTGTAGTCCCGTTGAATGATGGAGGTTGTTGTCTCATAAAGCGATCTAGCACAGCTCCTCCATGTGGTGGATCTGGATGCTCCATATGGGTAAGGTTATTATTTATAACCTCAGTAAGTTGTCCCAGTATAGTTATGTGTTTGTCACCACCAGTCACAACACCAGATCCAACATCATTATCATGTGTTGAGGTAAAATCCCTACAGGGGACACATACATTCTTTCGGTTTCCATTCCTTCCACTAGGCGCCATTTCTAAATAATGGCATACACTATATTAGGATATGAATCATAATTTGTAATCTCAATGTAGATAAATACTAAGCATAAATTGAAATTCTACGCATAGCTAACCTCTTAATCATAAAAATGGTATCTTTGAGGAAAAATTTACATTTAAATCCTTCATAATGGCTTGTAAAGAAAATGTGAGTTATCCTAAGCATATACCCCAAGAGTGTCGTAACCAAGAGTGCAGAAAGGCTCATTGTTGTATACTAGGATACCCTGGGTCAAGCCCAAAACACATTGTCGGAGCATTTACTCCTAGGTATATTTGTGCTAGAGCCACCTCTACCTACTCGTATGCAGACATGGATTTATTGCCTGAATGATCCACATAATCTATTCTTTACCAAAATACCAGGACGTTCTTCTATGTTTATACTCAAAGACTATCTTAGGGACTCTTCCCTAATCTACATTTTCTAAATCTATTTTCCAAGTTTTCTACTAAACTTCCTCTAATACCAACTATAAGGACCCGACCCTAATTACCCAGAGCCGGTGCCTTATTTGATTACTTTGGAATACATAAAAGGAATAATAATCTCGAAGGACCGAGTAGTTTAGTATTATTGGAAACAAGATACATACATAAGTTCAATATGACAACATGAAAAGAAAAATGACAAAGAAACTCCATAAACAACATCCATAACTCCTAGGTTATTTCAGCATGTCATTCATAATAATCTTCTTTATGTCCTGAGAAAAAGAAACATAAGAAAGGGGTGAGATCAAATGGTTAGTAAGAGTTATCAAGACAGTAGAAGATATAATAAAGATAAGACATGGTAAGTAATTGAAAACACATGCCTTTAATAATAATCTTATACACATTTATGGCATGAATATGAGCTAATTAAATAATTCCATAATAAAACATAATCATGGGTATTCTACTAGTCGAATAACCACATGAACTTAAAATAATATCATCATAATGATGGAAGTGCATATGCCAGACATCATAACTATACCGTCCAAGCCTCCTACTAGGACCATAAATAATCATTTTCTCAAGGCCTTGTGCCAAGACCATAGTTTATCTCATGATACCTACCGATGCATCGAGGGGCTATAGAGGGCCCCACCTGTCACATAATAAGTCCAATGCATTTTTCATATGAGCGGGGGTAAACATAAACAACATATATATTCATAATGAAACAATCATATGAAATGTAACTAACTTTCCCCAATCATTAAACATAAAACTCTAACAATTCCAAGTAATACGGTGAATGGTTTTAGGATGGATCATCGACAATAAAGTTAGTCATAAACAATTCAATAAAATATGGTATATGACATCATAAATTATTAATCAAAAAAATAGGCAAGAATCAATAAGAGTGTTGAATCAGACAAGAATACTCGTATAAAATCATTAAGAAATTCTTGAGATAAATACACCATTGTTTTAAAAAGAAGAGTTATTTTGGAAAAATCATTGTATAAAACTAGAAGTAAAATAAGATTTTATTTTCATAATAAAATGAGTTATTTTATAAGTATAATGGTTTCCAAAAATAGGTTATACAGTGCCCTTGAAAATAGATAAGAATTTGAGAAATTCCCTTGAATCAAGCTTGTATTTTGCAAATAGTTTTGAAAGTTTCTTTTAAAACATGTAACTATCAATAAAATAAGGAAGGGTTCTAGTTTGTAAAAATATATATAATATTCACACAGAATATATGAGGAGTACATAACAATACATAATAATTTCATTGAGGTGATTAGACAATGAAAGTAACCCGAATGAAAATGGAAGTTCGGGTGGAAAAACCCTTACCTTAACTTCGAACGTGTTCCTCTCTCGAAATTAAGCTCCTAGAAGATGAAATTATACTTATTAATAAATTATTCAATAACCAATTATTCATGTATTTATTTTATCATAATTCTGGTTAGTTCATTTATGTATTTATTGAATAGTTATTTTATTGAATTTCGTCGTTCCAGAGTGTTCATTTTCTTTATTTGCATATTTTGTTCACCTGTTTTTAAGTATGTGGAATAGATGTAAACCTCACGAATTGAAATTCTATATAATTTATGAACATAAATAGGTGTTATTGGTCATTTATATAACTTTTTTACATGGAAAGAGGATGAATTATTACATAGAAATTTAATGATAATTGTTTCGATTAATTTGTGGGTTTTGATTACAACGAACTCACTTTTCTTTATAACTTAATACCATTTGTACAAAGGGATTATAGAATATTAATAAGGTTAAATTATATATATAATAATATGGTTCAACCATAAAAATAATGGTTTTATGACCATAATTGATAATGATAATAGAAATCGAAAGCCCATCCTCCTTGAATGTGGAAAATTGACACATCTTGGATGGTGTTCTTTCTACTAGTATAAAAGAAGGTAAAAGGAAGGGATGATGATAACTTATTCCACTATAATGAAAAAATTATATTAAATATAAGGTATTGGAGTCATCACAAAATTTTTATAAGGATAGGTAATAGAAAATAAAACAAATGAACTTGATAGAAAAGACAAATAATTGAAAAGATGAATTTACCTCTTGAACAAAACATTCTTGAGAGCCTCCTTAAGGGAGATTTTTGGTCTTTTTAAGATACCAATGATTGATGGACATGGGGGAGGTGGTTGGGAATGTATTTGGACATAATTTGGAGAAGGCACAAGGCTTGATAGGAGTGAATGGAAGTGGGAGTGAGAGGGGGTTTTATAGTGGAGGATAGAGGGGATTTCTCAATATAAAACCTATTAATTTATTATATCCACTTAAGATAAGGAATAGTGAATCTTAAATGACCAAGAATAGTAATTTTATCATATGATTCCGAACCAAGTGGGTTTACATCACTTGTGATGTTAGTAATAGTTTATTTAACTGATAATTTTCATATACGGTATTTTAACGAATTTCACTATTCATAAAAAATTCAAGTATTTCAGAAAAATACCAAAGATTTACCCTAACCATTCTTCGACATACAGAATTCAAAAATGAAGTCCATTTTTCAAAAATAATTTTATAAATATTATTAATTTAATATTTAATTAAAATCATAATTTATTCTAAAAACAACAATTTAAAACATTTGTTTACTTATTTTAAAGCATAGGTATATCATACTTACACTTGAATATTACTTATATACTTCCATAGGAAAGGTTACTATTAATTAGGGTATATCACTATTCATAAGGTTATGTTACTATTCATAAGGGTAGGATACTATTCACCAAAAATTATGTTTTTGTTATTGGACTCCAAATAACTTACTAGTCATAATTGTGTATGTCAGATTTTCGAAATTTACATCATAGTTGTGTCAAACTTATGTTATAAGGGTCACATAGCACTTAGTAGTTAATTATGTTGTGATTTCATGGATTATGACAGATTTATAAGAAATGAATTTCAATTAAAAAATATTGGGTCGGTACACTCTCGACTCAAGCCCAAAACACAAATAGGGTGGCATGATATGAGCATATGCACATTTCTGCTAGTGCTTGTCGTTCCCATCGTGTAGATAGAGTGGGAAACTACAGAAAATTGCAGGTATCTTCTGATGCACAAAAATCCCGCCATCCAAATAGGGATGCACTCATCTACACGCAGGAACCAATACCTGCTGACACGTTTCAAGCCTACCATCCAAATAGGGCGGCAACCAAATACGTGTAGAGTCAAATTCTTGTGGATGCAAAAAAATCCCATGAAACAAATTCAGTGACAAGAGAGAGGATGAAAATAAATGCTCGACAATATGAAGACCACTAATCTAATATGGTGTCGACCGGAGAATATAACCAGCATAAGACTCATTCCTCTGTCCCGACACTGGAGAACTGTCATTATCTACTGGAAACTCATGGAGGATCGAGGAAGACACAAACCCCTACTCTGAAATTGGAATGGGACATCATACACATTTCATCCAAAGAATCATCTCATCACATCATGGAAATGATGGAATATTAGACGTAGATTCCAGACCATATCCTCCAAACATTCCAAGATGTTATTGCATCAGCGGTAAAGGAGAGAATTCAGGCCCACAACCCAATTTCCTCGAATGTAATGACTCCCTTGAAAAATGAGTTAGCCTGTCCAGAGAAGTTATGCATCCCTTATCCAGTCCAGGATGGTTGAAGAAAATATCTCGTAACATAAGAACAACTGGATCGGGAACCAATACATGTACCAACAGGGGGACACTGGTCCAACCTGGTGGCCACTCCAGGGCAAGCATATATCCCTAACAAAACTCAAGATGCCCATCGGTATATCCCGACAACATCATAGGACCCAACATGACATGGACATGTATATGAATGTCATTACCAATAGCAGATGGCACTGATTACCCGCACAAGAGTGCCCAAAAATGAAAAGCTACAAAGGAACCCGGAAAATAAAGATCACATACATGATCCTACTCTGTTGGATGTTGGATTTCATGATGCCCTCAAACAAATATCAACAAAGGATAAGGACCCGATCATTCCATTAACAAATTATGGAAGTGTTAGTAGCGGTGGTGAAGGTCCTCACCGCAATGTTGCTGCCAGCAGCTTTGAAGGTCCTCCACAAAGCTCCCATGGGGGCTTACTCCATGGGTTAAGAATGATCGATCACGAGAGCCTATCTCCCAATGTGCATTGAGGTAACCCTCCCCTCGACAAGAAGATTAGACAGTTAGAAGGTACTTCCCTTGGTGTCATCTTCCCTGATTGTCCTCCCCAGGGTATATGATGTAGAAATGTTTCTCCCTATAGTCGAAATCTAGTCATGATGGTATTCCTCCCCATGGTGACAGTCATTGTGAATTACCTCCTTGCAATGACAGTTTTTGTAAAGGTAATCCCCATAGTAACCCCAGGTAATGAGAAGGTCCTCCCCTCATTGCAGTAAATCATGAAGGCCCTCCCCAGGATGTACACTGCATAAATTCTCCCTACTACCAGGTATCATGTCATGATGGTAGTCCTCTCCATGGTGACAGTCATTGAGAATACCCTCCCCACAATGACAGTTGTTTTGAAGGCCCTCCCCATAGTGAAATGAAGCATCAAGAAGGTCCTCCCCTTTCTACAGCCTTCCCTAATGGTCTGCCTCAGGGTATATGCCATTAGAAAAATTCTCGTTGTTGGACATCAAGTTTCAAGAGTAGCCCTCTCCATTGCATCACCAACTGTAGAGGTCCTCCCCACAATCAAAATTCATACTGGCGAGAAGGTCCTCCCCTTTCTGGAATAAATGTGAGAAAGACCTTCTATGCTGAGGTGATTGTAACAGAGTCACACACATCGGGCACTCCACCTATAATGAGTTACATTCTATCGCAACCAAAGGATGGTCTGGGTCCACGCTCATCTTCTGAGCAACCTTCGCACCTTCCGCAAACCAATAAGGATCCCAAAAGCTAGGTTTCATAGAACAAAATTTTTAAGAGGCAATCGAGCAAGGCATATTAATTAGAGGATCCTCTGAAAGAACAAGAGCGTGATATGTCACTTGAGAGAAGACAACTAGCTAGGGATAATAAACCAGTGATGTATTATCCTACATCCAATTCTCATTTTTAAATACCAGGATAATTGCATGGGTAATGCACACATGACATTCACCCCAATATATAGATTACTCGTCAAAATCTAAAAGAAAATTTCATACCCTACAAAGGGTACGTGGACCATGTTAGAACGATAGGGGAGCTTTGCCATTTAATTGGCCTAGAAACCCTCCCATCTGCAAGGGATCCATAATTAGAAAGGAATAAGAAAAAACTTGAACAGTCTTGCCTCCATGAACCGCATAATTTGCATCACCTCATTGCAAATGCTCCAACTTGAGTTCACATTTGGATGTGGGGTGTAACACCCCAGGATTTCATAGTGTGTTATTTCTTAAAAATAATTCAATAACTTGCACTACACGCAACACCGAGTTCAATCACACCATGACGTACAAAAAAAGCCATTAAAAGAGTTCATGAATAGTATTAACTACATTTTGAACTTTATATAATCCTTATAATTTTAGAATCCCTATTATGAGTTTCTTAGTCATAATGCAAGAACAGATTCATTTTCAGTATTGCACTTTTATCAACTTTTAATAGTGAAACCTTTTTAAATAAAATATTTTAAACTATCTGAATAATTTGGGACATCAAAAAATTTAAAATGAAACATCCCAAGCTTCCACGGTACGCTTTCCTTTGAATAAAATAGTAGCGTGTGTTGTACGCAACCTTGAGTTTTAACACACACCACAACCAATCAAACTAGCCGTTATGAATAGTAATACCTAAATTTTTAAATTATATATATTTTATATTTTAAAATGGACTTCATTTTTGGATTCAGAATATCGAATTTAGCCTAAGGTGAAATTTTGGTACTTTTCGGATAACTTTCATATTTTGATGAATAGTGAAAATTACTAAATTTTAATTAAAAACAACTTTTTTAATCAAAATAATTAATATTGATAAATTGTGAATTTGAGTGGTTTTAAAGTATATTTAGAATATATTTTTACCATTTAATATAATGTTGGTCATTGGACATAATTTTACAATTAAACCGAACATAAACAAGTGTCAATCTTTTGATAGTTATTACCTCTTAAAAACACGTTTTTTGTTTTGACAGCGGGAATTAATTTTAAATTAATTTCTGCCACTTCTGTGTTTTGAATTTAGAAAAATGGATTCCATATTTGGAATCAGGATTTCCAAATTGTGTAAATAGGTAACTTTTATTTTTAGACATTTTGAATAATTACTGTGGTAAATATTTTATTTACCACGGTTAAGGGTAAATCCGGTAAATAAGGGTAAAAAATAATATTATAATAATACAAAATTACCCTAAAACGTGTCCTAACCTTATTGGTGGACACATGCCCGACCATGGGCATCCTTGGGTTGATTTGGGGACCCCTTGGAGCCACTTGTATGTGGTAGGGACACATTATATTAATAAAGTTAAAATAAAAATAAAAATGGCATAAGCTTACATCTTTTAGAAGAACAATTTTTACATAGGGTTATACATGTTGGATTTTCGATTATAAATTTTCATTAGAAATCTAAAAAGATTTCCTACATAATTATATTTTATTTATAATTTTTAGACATCAAATAATTTAAATTATTAATGACACAATAATGATGCAATGTTTACCTCATTAATAAATCATTTAAATAAATAAGATTATAATGATTAAATTATTATCTAAAACCTGTCCAATTCTTATTGGTTGATGTTATTTAGAATATTAGTCATCTTATATTTGACCTCAATTATTTTTGGACCATTATAAACCGAATTTAATTATATTATAAAGTAATAATTCCACTCTTTCCTAAATAGCCCCTCCTCTTCCTTATAAAAGGAGATCACTTCTACTCATTCCTCACACCTCTCAAGCCACTTGGATCGTCCAAACTCTGCCCAAATAATCTCCCCACATCCCTCTCCTCCTCCTTGAAGCTTCCCCTTAGGCAGAAAGCATTTCAAGAAGTCCTTTGGTTCCAACCAAAGTGAGTTACCTAAATTAAAGGTAACGATTTCTCTTAAATTATTTTCATTTATTTTGCTTCTCCAACCCCCAAACTCTTTTTATTTCCTTTCTTTTGTAACAAAAAAAGTATACTCAATATACTAGGATGTTTTTATAAGAAGGATTCGAACTACACATACACACACCTCCATCTAATGGATGATGAACATAATGTTTCTGTGAATGGCAAACTAACGCCTCACGAAACGATGATTGTTCAAATACATCTTACCGCCTCTCATGTTGGCCATTATGATGGAACTGTAATTAAGTGTGATATTAATGATACATATTTTATATATAAGCTTCTGTAATTCCATTTTATTTCATACCATTATTCGTTTCATGTTGTATATATATACGATAATTTCATTTGAGGAAGTGCGGACTACCGCCCCCTTAAAATGATATGACTCATTCATACCACACATGGAACGTATAAAGAATGGTGTTAATGAACATAAGTAACATATATAAAATATTATATTATACTGGAATAATAATATACCTATGTATCATTTGGATTCAATTCTTTTAAAATGAAAAATTAAATGGAAGTAGCGTTCGTGCGTACGTACGGACTACCGTCTCCACGAACACGGTGAGATCCATCCTCCATCGTATCCATTCAAGTCTTATTCTCATTTTAGGGTTAAAAATAATGTTAATATCATTATGATTATAAATAAGATATAATCTATCCATTACAAACATGTCTTACGTAACCAAACATTTATGAAGAACGAATCGATTATCACCCGAAATGACGATAATACTAAGATATTATTAATAAAGCAATGTTAAAAGATCATATATGATATCATATTGATGTATATGATTATTTTATAATTTAATAACAATGTTTTAATTATTATACAGGAGGTTAACATACCATCGACTAAGGGAAAGTTCAAGGTAAGGGATATTCTTTTCTCACTTTCAATTCCGTGAGATTTCCATTGTTCGCCACTAAATTATTGAAAGTGGTGTATTGTGTACTGCCATTTGATATATATTATCATTATTCTCTTTATATTCATGTTATTCTGTAAATCATTTTGTGGTTATTAACTTTTGGACATACGACTCAGTTGATTAACGTGGTAAGGGATTTTCTTATCTCACTTTCAATTCCGTGATATTTCCATTGTTCGCTACTAAATTATTGAAAGTGGTGTATTGTGTACTGCCATTTGATATATATTATAATTATTCTCTTTATATTCATGTTATTCTATAAATAATTTGGTGGTTATTAACTTTTGGACATACGACTCAGTTGATTAACGTGGTAAGGGATTTTCTTATCTCACTTTCAATTCCGTGAGATTTCCATTGTTTGCCACTAAATTATTGAAAGTGGTGTATTGTGTACTTCCATTTGATATATATTATCATTATTCTCTTTATATTCATGTTATTCTGTAAATCATTTGGTGGTTATTAACTTTTGGACATACGACTCAGTTGATTAATGTGGTAAGGGATTTTCTTATCTCACTTTCAATTCCGTGAGATTTCCATTGTTCGCCACTAAATTATTGAAAGTGGTGTATTGTGTACTGCAATTTGATATATATTATCATGATTATCTTTATATTCATGTTATTCTGTAAATCATTTGGTGGTTATTAACTTTTGGCCATACGACTCAGTTGATTAACTTGGTAAGGAGTTTCTTATCTCGCTCTTAATTTCGTGAGAATTCCATTGTTCACCACTTAATTATTACATGTGGTGTATGTGTACTGCCCATGATTGTATTCATTGTGTAATATAATTTAATTTATGGGTATTTACATAGTCATGGTATGATCTTTATTTCATGGTTGTTTGTTTCTTAAGTTACCAAATCGATAAGGGAATTTGATATTTCAATTTCCACTCATTCGGCTTTACGCATATTTCATTGATTATGTTACTCCAAGATTATGTGTGGAATCACTATTCATTTTATTATGTCATAATTTCCACTCCCCTTCTTGTGGATATACTTTTGATACACATAATCAGTCCATTGATAATTCTCAAGTCATTAATATGAATTTGATAAGAGTAATTTTAACTCTTTCACCATTTGTTGAGTTAAACGTCCAATTCGTTGGTGTTGTTCCTACAAGAATATGTGTGAATATCCTTTGATTGTTTTACACTGAATATTCAATCATATTTAGTGTATTTATATTTTTTTCACACATAAATATGTCGTTGATTTATCCTTAACCTAAGGATACGGCCTTTATGAGAGATTTCATCTCAATTTACATTCAACTGAGACTTCTTTGTTGATATACACCAAATCACTTTTATGTGGTGTATATAATGTACTTTGACATAGTATATCATGAATCCCTTTATTCTCATGATATTACAAATTTTTTATTACCTCAAATATTTGTATTCAAGTTTCTCTCTTTTGGTTAGAATCTCTAACCAAAATACCATTTTAAAATGTTTTAAAGACTTATTCTTCTATATCTTGCTCATTAATGTCCATGTTTTAAAAATGGTTTTAAGGATTTATTTATATGGACATTAAAGTTTTAAAATTAAAACTCCTTTTAAAAAGTTTCAAAGTGGTATGGGACACTTTGATTCAAAAATCTACTTTTAAATGGCTTCTTGACAAATAGTGTGACTTTTAAATGTTTTCAAGAAAAGGGGGGTATTTCTCTCAAATAGTTTTGATGATTATTTTCATCTATGTCAACATCCTTCATTATTCTTGATTGAGGTTAATGTGATACAATACAATCTTCCATATTGTATCGAATGAGTTATGTTTGACTGTGGATGTGCTGTTTTTATACCATTCATGGTTTGTGGTAAAAGTATTGACATTTCGTATGCTAGTTTTAATACGAATGTTTATGTTATGTTTAAACATGTTCATATGAGGAATGCATTGGACTTAATAAGTGACGGGTGGAGCCCGCTATAGCTCCTCGATGCATCGGTAGGTCTCATGAGACAAACTAGTGTCTTGGCACAAGGCCTTGGCAAAATCTTATTTGTAGTCTTGGCACGAGGCCTTGGCTATGTGGTTATAATAGTCTGGCATTATGAATTCCATCATTATGAAAGTGGATATTGATATTGCATGTGATCATTCGACTAGTGGAATATCCATGTGAGTAAGTAAATGGCATTATTTCATTTTACCTTTGCCATTTTATGCTGAAGTTCAAGTTTAAAAGGCTTTTGTTTTAGTTATAATTTGCCTTAAGTGTTTATGCTTATTTATGAAAGCTTCTGCTATAATGTTATCCTTACTAAGCATCTGAGCTCACCCCTTTCAATGTTTTATTTTTTTCCCAGGATTATGAAGAAGTAATTTATGAATGACCTGCAGGGATAGTATGAGGGGATATGAAGACAAGATGTTTTTTTTTATGATGTAATGTAAAAATTTATGGATGTATCTAGTTATTCCAAGGCTACTAAACTAATCGGTCTTTCGAGACTTGATCTTTCTCGTGATCATGCCAATGTTATGTAATTAATGCACCGACTCTGGGTAACTGGGGTCGGGGCGTTACAGTTGGTATCAGAGGAAGTTTAGTACAAACCTTTGTAGATAGATTTAGATAAACTCTGATTAGAGCACGTAGACCTAAGATGAACTTTGATGATTAGTATAAAAGAAATTCCTAGAATTTTGGTATTGTGGAGATTTTGTGAGTTTTCCGAGCAATACATCCCTGTCTGGATACGAGCAGGTAGAGGCGGCTCTAGCACAGATGTACCAAGGGGTAAAACCCGAAAACACCGCTTTGAGCTAGACTCGAACGGGAACTGGTGCACGACAACGGGCCTTGCTGCACTCTTGGTTACGAAACTCCCGGGGGATATGCTTAGGATAATTTACATTTTCTTTACAAACCGATTTAAGTAATATATACATAAGATGAGAGTAAATGACCTTGGTTAATCCTAATATGTTTCAAATTGAGAATATGGTGACATTTTAATCTCTAAATGATTTTACGACTACTATTACTCACACAATGCTTTCTGGTTTTAGTCAATGGCTGGATTCCAAGGAAGTCATAGTGACTTTGAGAATGATGTACAAGGTGGGAACGGTGGTGGCGATGATCAACAAAATGGAATGTTGATAGGCATAAAAGATATCGTCTTTATGCCAAATCAGTTTTCCAAAAATATGATCAACAACATATATATTAACCAACTCCCAGACTCAACAAGGAAGAGAAAGGTGATAAATGATAAGATCTCCAGCAATAGAGACCATGGAGAAAAGAAACCTCAATTTTCATCATGCAGGAAATGTGGAAAGAGACACCCAGGAAAGTGTCTCAATGGGACAATGAAATGTTTTACGTGCAGGAAGGAAGGACATAAAGTGAAGAATTGCCGAAGAAAAATGAAGAGTACTATGGAAGAAGATAAAAATGGTCCCAAGAGTCCATTTACAGTCATTTTCCGTAAATGTAGGGGACCTGGCCATTACCCGAGTGAATGTCCTATTCTATAGGATATTTTCTTGGTCAAAGAAGAAGCTATGTGGAAATAAATGGTTGGAGAAAAATTTAAAAAGTATTAGAACTCCTTGTTGATGGGTTTACTTTGGAATAATTTTCTCTTGTATTTGTAACCCCGCAGTTTGCCGTGTGAGAATGATATTTGAGGAAGAATTGTCTCTTCTCTTGTGGATATAGGTATAAATAACCATTTGGTTTTATATGATCATTGGGGTTTGAGAAAATGATAAGTTATTATAATTTGGGATGAAAATGCAAAGTATGATATAACATTTGTGGTTAAATTATGTTATTTTGAGGAATTTATCTCATTTTGGTAATATTATAAAATATAGTTTTTGAAAAAGGACAACACGTAGACCGTGTGACAACCCATCGTGTCGGACAAAGCTGTGGGAATCGAACCCACAACCAAAGTGTGATTGGGATTTATCTCCTACCACTGGACTACGTGAAGTCCCTGGTTAGTGTGACTATTTTTTTTTGTTAAATGATTTTATTGATCAATAATAAGATGATTTGGGTTCTTATGTCTTATCAAATGAATACCCTTGGTATAGGAAAATGATTTGGCAATTAAGTGATAAATGTTATTTTGGAAGATGTTCGTTTTGTTAGGAACACTATATGCCCAAGGAAAATAGAATACAATGAGTTTTCATTTGTAGAGTAATGGTGGATTTTTATCTACGTTTTTATTGTTGATTTATAGTGATTTGGGTTATTTATGGAAATGATTAACCTATAACAGAGAATATGTGATGATGTTAATTACTTTAAGTATGTGACTTTAAGAGTATTTGATGTCATTTGGAGATACAATGTAACATGGGAGACTACATAATCAAATTCTTCTATGTTTTGGGTTTCAATATTAGTTTGGATTATATTAGAGGATTGTAAGGACAATTCGTTATTGAATGGTATCTATTTAACTTTGGGGTATTGTTGGTTTAATTCTAGAAATTAAGATTAGTGCATATTTATCTCAATGAATATCCTTTTGGGGGATCATTAGATCATTCACTAACCATTTTGGTTTTGATTAATCTTCAAAGACAATTTAAATATATGGTTTATCCTACATGGATCATGTGATTCTATAGAAGTTTATTCTAGTTCTTCCAGTGTGACCAAGTCTTCTTGAATACTCATCGTTTAAAAAAAAATTGAGTTAGTGGTGGAAATTTATTAAAGAATGAAAATCTACTTCAAATTTAAGAATATCTCATAATGTTCTTAGTCAATATCATAAATGAATTCCTCTTCCTTATTTAATGTAACTTTAAAAAAAAATGTTGTCCTAGATGGTACATTAAATCATCACTAATTTATGGCTTTGGGATTGTTGGCCTTTTCATAGCCATGTTCTCTACCACTCTCTATCAGATAATTGATGGTTATATTTCTCTTCCATATCCATATTTTCCTACATGGAACCCTAGTATGTGTTATTTTCGGTAATATTCACACTTTCCACTCTTTAATTTAAATAGAGGCCTCATTAATTCATTTTTCGATGTGGGATTTCAACTAAGATATTTTGAAACGTCAAAAATGTGTTATCCCAATACCCTATATTTTTTTGGACCGATGGTATTTCAAATCATCATAGATTGATGAGTTTAAGGACCTAAATTTTATACTTGTTTGTGATTGATTACCTCAATCACTACCTATAAATATTTACGTTTTTCCTCTAATTATATGTCTCTAATTGCCACCAATGTTCTCCTAATCGAGATCATAATTTGGTGGTGACCCTTTCATTTCTCTTTTCCTTATATTAAGACTAAATTTTAGTAACCTGATTTCCGATGTGGGTTTTCCCACAAATATATTTTCTACTTTCAACCTTTTATTTTCGAAGAACAATTTCAAATTGCGAGGACGCAATTTATTGAAGGAGGGGAGAATGTAACACCCTAGGATTTCATAGTGTGTTATTTCTTAAAAATAATTCAATAACTTGCACTACACGCAACACCGAGTTCAATCACACCATGACGTACAAAAAAAAAGCCATTAAAAGAGGTCATGAATAGTATTAACTACATTTTGCACTTTATATAATCCTTATAATTTTAGAATCCCTATTATGAGTTTCTTAGTCATAATGCAAGAACAGATTCATTTTCAGTATTGCACTTTTATCAACTTTTAATAGTGAAACATTTTTAAATAAAATATTTTAAACTATCTGAATAATTTGGGACATCAAAAAATTTAAAATGAAACATCCCAAGCTTCCACGGTACGCTTTCCTTTGAATAAAATAGTAGCGTGTGTTGTACGCAACCTTGAGTTTTAACACACGCCACAACCAATCAAACTAGCCGTTATGAATAGTAATACCTAAATTTTTAAATTATATATATTTTATATTTTAAAATGGACTTCATTTTTGGATTCGGAATATCGAATTTAGCCTAAGGTGAAATTTTGGTACTTTTCGGATAACTTTCATATTTTGATGAATAGTGAAAATTACTAAATTTTAATTAAAAACAACTTTTTTAATCAAAATAATTAATAGTGATAAATTGTGAATTTGAGTGGTTTTAAAGTATATTTAGAATATATTTTTACCATTTAATATAATGTTGGTCATTGGACATAATTTTACAATTAAACCGAACATAAACAAGTGTCAAACTTTTGATAGTTATTACCTCTTAAAAACACGTTTTTTGTTTTGACAGCGGGAATTAATTTTAAATTAATTTCTACCACTTTAGTGTTTTGAATTTAGAAAAATGGATTCCATATTTGGAATCAGGATTTCCAAATTGTGTAAATAGGTAACTTTTATTTTTAGACATTTTGAATAATTACTGTGGTAAATATTTTATTTACCACGGTTAAGGGTAAATCCGATAAATAAGGGTAAAAAAATAATATTATAATAATACAAAATTACCCTAAAACGTGTCCTAACCTTATTTTTGGACACATACCCGACCATGGGCATCCTTGGGTCGATTTGGGGACCCCTTGGAGCCACTTGTATGTGGTAGGGACACATTATATTAATAAAGTTAAAATAAAAATAAAAATGGCATAAGCTTACATCTTTTAGAAGAACAATTTTTACATAGGGTTATACATGTTGGATTTTCGATTATAAATATTCATTAGAAATATAAAAATATTTCCTACATAATGATATTTTATTTATAATTTTTAGACATCAAATAATTTAAATTATTAATGACACAATAATGATGCAATGTTTACCTCATTAATAAATCATTTAAATAAATAAGATTATAATGATTAAAATATTATCTAAAACCTGTCCAATTCTTATTGGTTGATTTTATTTATAATATGAGTCATCTTATATTCGACCTCAATTATTTTTGGACCATTATAAACCGAATTTAATTATATTATAAAGTAATACTTCCGCTCTTTCCTAAAGAGCCCCTCCTCTCCCTTATAAAAGGAGACCACTTCTACTCATTCCTCACACCTCTCAAGCCACTTGGATCATCCAAACTCTGCCCAAATAAGCTCCCCACATCCCTCTCCTCCTCCTTGAAGCTTCCCCTTAGGCAGAAAGCATTTCAAGAAGTCCTTTGGTTCCAACCAAAGTGAGTTACCTAAATTAAAGGTAACGATTTCTCTTAAATTATTTTCATTTATTTTGCTTCTCCAACCCCCAAACTCTTTTTATTTCCTTTCTTTTGTAACAAAAAAAGTATCCTCAATATACTATGATGTTTTTATAAGAAGTATTCGAACTACACATACACACACCTCCATCTAATGGATGATGAACATAATGTTTCTGTGAATGGAAAACTAACGCCTCACGAAACAATGATTGTTCAAATACATCTTACCGCCTCTCATGGTGGCCATTATGATGGCACTGTAATTAAGTGTGATATTAATGACACATATTTTATATATAAGCTTCTGTAATTCCATTTTTTTTCATACCATTATTCGTTTCATGTTGTATATACATACGATAATTTCATTTGAGGAAGTGCGGACTACCGCCCCCTTAAAATGATATGACTCGTTCTTACCACACATGGAACGTATAAAGAATGGTGTTAATGAACATAAGTAACATATATAAAATATTATATTATACTGAAATAATAATATACCTATGTATCATTTGGATTCAATTCTTTTAAAATGAAAAATTAAATGGAAGTAGCGTTCGTGCGTACGTACGGACTACCGTCTCCACGAACACGGTGAGATCCATCCTCCATCGTATCCATTCAAGTCTTATTATCATTTTAGGGTTAAAAATAATTTTAATATCATTATGATTATAAATAAGATATAATCTATCCATTACAAACATGTCTTACGTAACCAAACATTTAAGAAGAACGAATCGATTATCACCCGAAATGACGATAATACTAAGATATTATTAATAAAGAAATGTTAAAAGATCATATATGATATCATATTGATGTATATGATAATTTTATAATTTAATAACAATGTTTTAATTATTATACAGGAGGTTAACATACCATCGACTAAGGGAATGTTCAAGGTAAGGGATTTTCTTATCTCACTTTCAATTCCGTGAGATTTCCATTGTTCGCCACTAAATTATTGAAAGTGGTGTATTGTGTACTGCCATTTGATATATATTATCATTATTCTCTTTATATTTATGTTATTCTGTAAATCATTTGGTGGTTATTAACTTTTGGACATACGACTCAGTTGATTAACGTGGTAAGGGATTTTCTTATCTCACTTTCAATTCCGTGAGATTTCCGTTGTTCGCCACTAAATTATTGAAAGTGGTGTATTGTGTACTGCCATTTGATATATATTATCATTATTCTCTTTATATTCATGTTATTCTGTAAATAATTTGGTGGTTATTAACTTTTGGACATACGACTTAGTTGATTAACGTGGTAAGGGATTTTCTTATCTCACTTTCAATTCCGTGAGATTTCCATTGTTCGCCACTAAATTATTGAAAGTGGTGTATTGTTTACTGCCATTTGATATATATTATCATTATTATCTTTATATTCATGTTATTCTGTAAATCATTTGGTGGTTATTAACTTTTGGACATACGACTTAGTTGATTAACGTGGTAAGGGATTTTCTTATCTCACTTTCAATTCCGTGAGATTTCCATTGTTCGCCACTAAATTATTGAAAGTGGTGTATTGTGTACTGCCATTTGATATATATTATCATGATTATCTTTATATTCATGTTATTCTGTAAATCATTTGGTCGTTATTAACTTTTGGCCATACGACTCAGTTGATTAACGTGGTAAGGAGTTTCTTATCTCGCTCTTAATTTCGTGAGAATTCCATTGTTCACCACTTAATTATTACATGTGGTGTATGTGTACTGCCCATGATTGTATTCATTGTGTAATATAATTTAATTTATGGGTATTTACATAGTCATGGTATGATCTTTATTTCATGGTTGTTTGTTTCGTAAGTTACCAAATCGATAAGGGAATTTGAGATTTCAATTTCCACTCATTCGGCTTTACGCATATTTCATTGATTATGTTACTCCAAGATTATGTGTGGAATCACTATTCATTTGATTATGTCATAATTTCCACTACCCTTCCTGTGGATATACTTTTGATACACATAATCACTCCATTGATAATTCTCAAGTCATTAATATGAATTTGATATGAGTAATTTTAACTCTTTCACCATTTGTTGAGTTAAACATCCAATTCGTTGGTGTTGTTCCTACAAGAATATGTGTGAATATCCTTTGATTGTTTTACACTGAATATTCAATCATATTTAGTGTATTTATATTTTTTTTACACATAATTATGTCGTTGATTTATCCTTAACCTAAGGATACGGCCTTTATGAGAGATTTCATCTCAATTTACATTCAACTGAGACTTCTTTGTTGATATACACCAAATCACTTTTATGTGGTGTATATAATGTACTTTGACATAGTATATCATGAATCCCTTTATTCTCATGATATTACAAATTTTTTATTACCTCAAATATTTGTATTCAAGTGTCTCTCTTTTGGTTAGAATCTCTAACCAAAATACCATTTTAAAATGTTTTAAAGACTTATTCTTCTATATCTTGCTCATTATTGTCCATGTTTTAAAAATGGTTTTAAGGATTTATTTATATGGACATTAAAGTTTTAAAATTAAAACTCCTTTTAAAAAGTTTCAAAGTGGTATGGGACACTTTGATTCAAAAATCTACTTTTAAATGGCTTCTTGACAAATAGTGTGACTTTTAAATGTTTTCAAGAAAAGGGGGATATTTCTCTCAAATAGTTTTGATGATTATTTTCATCTATGTCAACATCCTTCATTATTCTTGATTGAGGTTAATGTGATACAATAAAATCTTCCATATTGTATCGAATGAGTTATGTTTGACTGTGGATGTGCTGTTTTTATACCATTCATGGTTTGTGGTAAAAGTATTGACATTTCGTATGCTAGTTTTAATACGAATGTTTATGTTATGTTTAAACATGTTCATATGAGGAATGCATTGGACTTAATAAGTGACGGGTGGAGCCCGCTATAGCTCCTCGATGCATCGGTAGGTCTCATGAGACAAACTAGTGTCTTGGCACAAGGCCTTGTCAAAATCTTCTTTGTAGTCTTGGCACGAGGCCTTGGCTATGTGGTTATAATAGTCTGGCATTATGCATTCCGTCATTATGAAAGTGGATATTGATATTGAATGTGATCATTCGACTAGTAGAATATCCATGTGAGTAAGTAAATGACATTATTTCATTTTACCTTTGCCATTTTATGCTGAAGTTCAAGTTTAAAAGGCTTTTGTTTTAGTTATAATTTGCCTTAAGTGTTTATGCTTATTTATGAAAGCTTCTGCTATAATGTTATCCTTACTGAGCATCTGAGCTCACCCCTTTCAATGTTTTATTTTTTTCCTAGGATTATGAAGAAGTAATTTATGAATGACCTGCAGGGATAGTATGAGGGGATATGAAGACAAGATGTTTTTTTTTATGATGTAATGTAAAAATTTATGGATGTATCTAGTTATTCCAGGGCTACTAAACTAATCGGTCTTTCGAGACTTGATCTTTCTCGTGATCATGCCAATGTTATGTAATTAATGCACTGACTCTGGGTAACTGGGGTCGGGGCGTTACATGGGGGGAACATGGAGCTTTTTACTTCACCCCATGTCTCATTCAACAGGCCCCATTGGAAATGAAATCCTTCTATTACATCACCCATAGGAAAAAATCAAATGAAACCCCTGATCAGGAATGATGGGATACTCAAAAAAACTAGCTCAAAGTAAGTCTCAAAATCATATGGGCCAAAGAGATCAAGACAAGGAAAAAAATTTCAGTCAGGAAACCAGGAACATCTAGTAGGCTTCCCGCCTAAGGGAAGCCAATCAGCAAGTAGTCCTCGCATCTTCAAAAGAACATAGACTCCATGTAGACCCAATTCCATACTCGTCTTACACCAGTGCAAGAATATGTGAAATTTAAAGGGTGTAAATAGCATCGGATACCGCCACGAGATGGGAAATGCCCCAACCCATTGGGATAAGGGTTTTTTAAATCAAAATTCCTTCGTAAGACCAGAAAATCCAGGCCATAACACCCAAATAGGTGAATGAGAACTACCCCATCCCGCAGGGCTGTGGGCATTTTTACCTCAAATCCCCGCATGTCAGATGTCTATCTTCCACCATCTAGGAAGAACAATGAATAGAGGAGTTTCTTATTCCACATCTTCTTGTGGTTCTCACCCTCAAAGAAAATGGAACATTATGAGGTCATATCAGGGCTCCCTTCGGGTCAATATTCATTAGAAAATCCAAAGAATACCGCAGAATGGAAGGAGAGAGTCAAGAAAAGGGTGTATAAATCCTTCTTACCATTCGGCATTGGGTACACCACCCCCAATGCGGTACGTCTCAGTGAAAGCGGTAAATATAAACCCCACATATCTCATAGGAAATGATGTAGGAGGATAGGACGCAATGGAATATGGTTCCCTCCCGTAGGCATCCCACACCGACCCTGATGGTGTGCATACCCGGAACCAGAGGGAGGTCCAAAATCTAGGTTCCCCCTCAATCAATCCAGCATTACCTCCCCTACAAAACTCCAATAAAGAGAAAAATAAATCCAAAGTCATCTATGAACCACCTCCTAATCCCCATGATAATTCTCCCTCACCCTTGAGAAAAATTTCTCTAAGAAGGAGGATGAAATGAAAGAGCTCAGTTGAATTAATGCCAAGCTACGTGGATGGATTTATCTCACTAGATGTGTCCCCTATGTGGAACGTCAGTTGGTGCTCCCAAAAGAGGTTCCCATGCCATAGGTACTCATTCTATTGAATTAATCAAATCTCAAAGGACCATTTAACCCAGCCATAGAAGGACATTGAGACTTCCCCCTTATGGGAAGGAAGCCAAAATACATCTGGGTAAACCCACAAATGATGCCCCTGGCTAGGTATCCCCCCCCAAATTATAGTTTCTCTGGCACGCCCAATCATGGACCCTGCCACGCCAGCTCAGGATAAATCCTGATGGGATATGCATGAAGGGCTCTAAAACACAATCGAGAAACTAACAAATCGACTATAATCCATGGAGGGGAGACAAACTTTGATAAAACCAGAGTGAAAACCCTACCTTGAGTGGGTGATAAATGTTATGTGACCCCCAAACATTGGGAACCCCATATTCCCTGTATTCAATGGCTCGGGGGACCCTACACAACATTTAATGCACTATTCCTCTTACTGTGACCCCATGATGGGCACTCTAGAGTAGCAAGAATCCATAAAACACAAGTGCTTTTTATAAAACCTATAGGTCTCAGTTATCATATGGTATACTAGCCTGCATGCTAATTCAATTACAGGCTGGGAGGACCACCGAAGACAGTTTCTCTTCCAGTTCAGTTCGACGCTGCCCAAGATGATGACCAGTGATCTCATGAACTGCATGTAGGGATAGAATGAGAGAGTCTCAATATTCATTGCTAGATGGAAAGTCCTAACATATTCCTTAAACCGACCACTCCCCCAGGATGAGATGCATTCCATGTGCATCGATAACCTTTAGGATGAATTGTGAACGTCGCTCATCCCAGTGAAGGACATCAGTGGGTTTATAGAATTCAATCCCATTTCCCAAAGGATAGAAGAATCCTTGAAAAGGACCAATCATAAGTCCTGAATGACCCCATTGGCCTGTGGGAAAAGATCTTGAAAAGCCAAAGCGGCTTCTGTCATGCTTAAGCCACCCCCGGCACAAGCTCCAGTTGTGAGGTCCCCATTGAACAGTGCGGGACCCTATAGATTCCAATATCCACCCCCACCTCGACAAGATGAGTGACATCGTGCTAAAAGAAATTAGTTTGAAGATCAATGAAATAAAGTTTATTCATTTCAAGATGACCAGGTCCGTGGATATTTCATAGCCACCATGAATTGAAATCTACTCCTGCTGCCAGATCCAAAGCTATCCAATAAAGTGGGTCTCGATGATCGTCCAAATTATTGTCCATATCACCAGATACTAGGAAAAAACATGCAGGAATTATTTGTTTTCAAGGATCTTCTAGAAAAGATGGTGGACTCCTAGAAAGTCATGTTGGGCCCGCCGCCAACATAATTGGAGTATGTTTCTACCTCAGACTCAAGGGTGGAAACGGATTACAAAACAGTCACTAGAAAGATGGAGCAATATTTTTACAGCTGGATGACCTAGAAGACCATCAACTGAGTCCATGGATTCCTCTAGGCATAGTTTAAACAACCAATTGTGCCCCCAAAATCTCCTAATACAACACAATCATCCTCCTCATCCCTGAGGTCCTCTAAAATCTTGAATGTTAGAATTCAAGATCAAGAAAATGAGATGAAACCAAATATAATGTCAGTGTTGACGCTTTGAGAATTCATGCCAACAATCATGGTTCAATGGGCACCACCCCGCCAAATTGTACAATAGGAACCACCCCACCAAATGTAACTATTAGAAGGAAACAATCAGACAAGAACAACATCATATCAAGAACTAATCATCAGCTCCATCATTGTCATTCACTTTATGGACCCCTTATATGATGAAGACTATGTCCACGGACCCGAATTCCCCACACCCAACTGGAGATCTGGAGGAGGTAGCCACAAAGGCTGGAGGTCTCCTTGAAGGAATGATCATGGTTGGAGTCAAACTCTCGGCCACACCACAAGTCAACCCATTAACATTGTAGAAACACGCGAAAGGACCCTCTGATAGACACTAGAGGAACCAAAATGCTCCTTTCCACAGCCGGAAGACAACAAAGCCCAATTATCTTGGAGAATCCATCAAGGGAAGAACAAGTATCGAACCTCACAAGGTATATAGGTAGACCAGTTCGACCAAATGTGGAAAGGACTGCAGCACCTCTATCCCTTGGTACAGAGGAAGAATCATCTACATCCAAATCTTAAACTCCTAATGTGTCTGTAAAAGAGAAACCCCGAGCCAAGAAGTGTCAACCCTTAAAGCAGAAGTATGAAATTTTAAAGAGCTTTGCCTCAGTACCAACAAAGATGTCAATCCTGGATGTGTTGAGCCTATCTGAAGATCATATGGAGTCACTCATCGAATCCTTGCTAAGTCCCTAGGAGTTTGGGGCTGAAGTAGCAGTGATCGAAGTCTGCCGGACAAAGACTAGTACCGAAGAATGTCACACCAACATCTATTTCCCAAACAGGGATGAAGAAGCTATCATGAAAGTGCACATCAAACCCTTATATGTATCTAGAAAGATAAATGGAACTGATGTTTGGAGGATCTTCAACGACAACAGCTCTGGAGTTATGCTTCTCCCATTGAGAACTCTTTGTCGACTTGGGTATGATAAGACAGCTTGATACCCTATAGTACAACTCTGATGGGATATAAAAAAAGTGAGTAGAAACCATTGGGATGAATCAAGATTAAAACGTGGCTCAGAGATCTCATATCAGATTTTGAATTCCTAGTGGTGTGGCAAAGTATGACCTTTAATGTTCTATTAGGGTGTCCATGGCTGAATCATCATGCTACAATTCCATCCTCATATGATCAGTGCAACATTTATTGCACTAATAGAAAAAACACTACGGGACAAACCGATTATTGCGACGGGGTATTTGGGACGGGCTTTATTCCCGTCACAAAAACTCCAACGAAAAGCGTATTTACGACGGAATTATATTCCCGTCGCAAATGGTCAGTTATTTGTGACGGTGATACAGTACTCGTCGCAATATATATGGCGCGGTTTGCGCGCCAAAATGCGGGAAGCCTATTTGCGACGGTCGCCTTCTACCCGTCGCAACTACCCGGCGGTGGTAAATACTATTTGCGACGGGTAATTTTCCCATCGCAAAAAAATATTCAGCAGGTGTTATTTGTGATAGGGACCGTCACCAATACCGGCGGCAGTAAATAGGAATTTGCGACGGGTATATCCGCCTGTCAATAATAGTATGCTATTTGCGACAGGCTCATCGCAAAAACCCTTTTAACCGCCGGCTGTAATAAATGAGGGTGAAGGTATTTGCGACGGGGCCCGTCGCCAATACCAGCGGCGGTAAATAGGAATTTGCAACGGGGATATGCGCACGTCACTAATAGTATGTCGGTAGGTAGCTATTTGTGACGGGCTCGTCGCAAAAACCCTTTTAACCGCCACCCATAATTAATGTGTGCGAAGGTATTTGCGACGGGATACTGTCGCAAATAAGACCGTCACAATTATTCTATCCTATATATACCCCCATCAGTTTTTTTTCAAATCATTCAGATCTCTCTTCCTCTCTCTCTCTAACTTCCTGTTCTAAGTAGAAAATTTCTTTCGTTTTAATTTTTTCTTATGAAAAGAGGCGAGAAGGAGTTAGGAGGCGCAAACTGATTCAGAATATCAAAGGTATTTATATTTTTTCTAATTGTTAAATTATTTTTAATTGTTAATTTTATTTTTAATTGTTAATTTTAATTTTTTTAATAGAATGTTTAGTAGCTATATAGTATAATTAGATTAAGTGGTTGTACCAAATAATCCTTGTCTGGATACGAACAAGTAAAGGTGGCTCTGGCACAGATTTACCTAGAAGTGAAAACTCTGAAAAGTTGTTTCGAGCTTGACTCGGGGTAACCTGGTACACGACAACGGGCCTTGCTGCACTCTTGGTTCAACACTCCTGGAGGATGTTTTAGTAATAATTAGAAATAAATATATTTAATTAGAAATAATTATAAATAGTTATATTTAATTAGGAATAATTATATAATTATCAAATAATTAATAAATAATTAGATTTAATTAAAATAATAATCAAATAATTAAGAAATAATTAGATTTAATTGATTAGAAATAATTAGAACAATTAAAATAATTAGGAAACAATTAAAATAATTAGGAAATAATTAAAATAATTAGGAAACAATTAAAATAATTAGGAAAAAATAAAAATAATTAGGAAACAATAATAAATAATTAGGAAACATTTAAAAATAATTAGAAAAAAATTAAAAATAATTAGGAAACAATTAATAATAATTAATAATTAATTAAAAATAATTAGGAAACAATTAAAAATAATTAGGAAAAATTTAAAAATAATTAGGAAAATTAAAAATAATTATGAAAATTAAAAATAATTATGAAAATTAAAAATAA
Source organism: Viscum album (assembly GCA_963277665.1). Lineage (NCBI taxonomy): Eukaryota > Viridiplantae > Streptophyta > Magnoliopsida > Santalales > Viscaceae > Viscum > Viscum album. Next base: position 354,094,976 of record OY728140.1, read on the forward strand.
TTAAGAAAATTAAGAATAATTAAAAAACAATTAAAAATAATTAGGAAGAAATTAAAAATAATTAGGAAACAATTAAAAATAATTAGGAAACAATTAAAAATAATTAGAAAATAATTATAAATAACTAGGAAACAATTAAAAATAATTAGAAAACAATTAAAAATAATTAGGAAACAATTAAAAATAATTAGGAAAATTAAAAATAATTAGGAAAATTAAAAATGAACAATTACAAATAATTAGAAAACAATTAAAAATAATTAAAAATAATTAAAAATAATTAAAAATAATTAAAAATAATTAGGAAACAATTAAAAATAATTAGGAAAATTAAAAATAATTCGGAAAATTAAAAATAATTAAGAAACAATTAAAAATAATTAGGAAACAATTAAAAATAGACAATTAAAAATAATTAAAAATAATTAGGAAACAATTAAAAAAATTAAGAAACAATTAAAAAAATTAGGGAACAATTAAAAATAATTAGGAAATAATTAAAAATAATCAGGAAACATTTAAAAATAATTAGGAAACAATTAAAAATAAAATAATTAGGAAACAATTAAAAATAAAATAATTAGGAAATAATTAAAAATAAAATAATTAGGAAACAATTTAAAATAATTGGGAAAATTAACAAGCGTGATTGACCACTCATCTACCTCAATTTTATTTTTCATTTGTGTGTTGAGGCTTGACAGGAAACCTCTGCCTCCACATGTAATATTTTCTTTCACTATCAAAATTATCAACCTCCTCACCAGCATAGAGGTGAGGAGGTTTATAATTTTGATAGTCAAAGTAAATATTACATGTGGAGGGAGAGGTTTCCTGTCAACCTCAACACACAAATGAAAAGAAAATTGAGGTAGATGAACGGTCAATCACGTTTGTTTTTCTATTCAATGATTGATTAACCACCCGACCTATATGCATATCTTCGCATTACTAATTAGTATCATAATTAGTAATATAATTAGTAACATAAATAGTAATATAATATAAAATATTATATAAATCTAATATTAATAATTAAATAATACTAATAATATAATTATTTTATTATTATATATTTAATATTTATAGAAAAATATTATTATTATTAAAATTATAAAAAAATTATAAAATATTACAATTATCAATATTTTCAACAAGTTTTGCCCTATTCTTAACATGTTCAAATCTTAAAGGGTCGACAATTTGAAGGTCATGCCCAATAAAAAGTTTGCATCAACCGTGTCCAATGTAAACTCTATAATTGTTCTTGCTTGGTTGATCACCTCGCAAGTAGCATTGAAATAGGATAACCCACGTCATGTCTTTCTCATCTATAAGAATCATATCACATGACCCTTTACATAGACCATTCATTCTTGAAAATTTTTGGAAAAGAGACTAAAGTTCTCTTAAATTTTCAAGGAAGAATGATCTATATAAAGGGTCATGCAAAATGATTCTTAAATACGAGAACGACGTTACTTGTGTCATCCTATTGCAACACTACTTACGAGGTGATCAACCATGTAAGGACAATTATAGAGTTTACATTGGACATGGCTGAAACAAACTTTTTATTGGGCATGACCTGAAAATTGTCGAACCTTTAAGATTTGAACATGTTAAGAATAGAGAAAAATCTGTTGGAAATATTGAGATTTGTAATAATTAGTAATAATTAGTAATAATTAATCAAAAATCAAATAAATTCGAGTACATGGTTATAAATTGGCACAATTTCCAGCCGATTGGCGGCTAGATCTTGTTCAAATAAATTCGAGTACATGGTTATTCGAGCATATTTCATTTTTCCAAGTATTGATAAGTATTGCTAAATTAATAATAATTAGTGGGGATGATTACAAAATAACCGTGTCACCTATAATTATTGGTAATTACTAAGAAATAATTGTAATTATGTAGCTTCTCTTTTTAGGATATTGTTTTTCTTATATCAAATTATTTAACAACAGTAATGATTTTAAATTTTGTAGAAACATATATATGAATATGGAACAAGGAAATCATCATCAATCATTATTAGATGATCGTTCTTGGATAAATCAGCACAGAAATCCAAACGGTTCTAGTTTAAATCTTGTATATATTGATGGTGTTGAAGCTTTCTTATCATTTGCATCATCAAACCCGGAATTTGTTTTAGAAGGGACAATTAAGTGTCCTTGTAAAAAAATGTTCTCTAAGAACGTCTAAGACATTTGACATCGTTGGGAAACATCTCTTGCGTTATGGTTTTCAATCAGATTATATTTTTTGGAATCAACACGGTGAACGCAGTTCCATGGAAGATACTAATAATTTGATTCTGGATCCACCATGGTTTTAGAATTTAGTACATGATTGTTGCAGGGTCATCCGTTCAACAAACTGAAATCAAGGATGATGTTGATTTACCTCCCGAGTTGGAACTATCTGAATTTGCTGAGTTGTTCAGGTCTACTGAGGATGCATTATATCCTGGTTTCAAGATAAGTAAATTAGAAGCAATTTCAAAATTTATGGCTATTAAATCAGATAATGGAATATCAAATAACTGTTTTGATTAGATATTTTCTTTGGTTAAAGCACTGTTACCTGAAGGAAATGTGTTGCCTGCTAATTATTATGAGAACAAGAGACTGGTTCGTAATCTGAGCCTTAGTTATCAGAAGATCCATGCATGTTCAAACGATTGTATCTTATATTCTAGTGAAAATGAGTTGTTGGATAGTTGTCCCACATGTGGAAAATCGAGGTATAAAGAAGCTCAATCAGGGAAGTCTGGATTGATTCCTGTAAAATAGTTGAGATATTTCCCGCTTACACCCAGGTTGCAGCGTTTATTTATGTCTCAACACACACCGACAATGATGTCATGGCACAAAACCAATATTTCAAATGGTAAAAGCTTGATTCATCCATCTGATGGTGATTCATGGAAACATTTTGATCTAGTGCATCCGTCTTTTGATTTAGAATCCCGAAACATACGTTTGGGTCTTTCTACTGACGGTTTTTGTCCATTTGGATCTTTTGGTAGTCAGTATTCCTTTTGTACTGTCTTTATAAATCCATACAATTTGCGTCCATGTATGTTGATGAAAGAGCCTTATATATTTTTGACATTATTAATCCCTGGACATCTGAAAAAGAATATTAATTTTTATTTGAAACCATTGATTGATGAGTTAAATTTATTATGGAGACATGGTGTTGGTAGATATAATGCTGCTGCGAAACAGAATTTTGTAATGAATGCTGCTTTGATGTGGACAATTAGTGACTTCATGGCATATTGCATGTTATCTGGATGGAGTACACATGGTCCAAAATCATGTCCTTACTGTATGGGAGACAACAAAGCATTTATGCTCGTGAATGGAAAAAAAACTTGCTACTTTGACTGTCATCGCAGATTTCTTCCAATCGATCAGCCTTTTAGGAGGAATAAATCTAATTTTAGAAAAGGCAGAATTGAAAGAGATGAACCTCCAAAAATGATCTCAAGTACAGAGTTACAATCAGTTGTATTTTTATTACCTTCCATCACTTTTGGACCGACAATAAACCAACAAAAAATTCATGTCTTTGGGAAAGAACACAATTGGACAAAATGGAGAATTTTTTGGAATCTTCCATATTGGTCTGATTTGTTGGTCTGACACATGTTGGATGTCATGCATATTGAGAACTTTTTTGAAAATTTATTTCATACATTTTTTGATACACCAGGTAAAACTAAAGATAATGTAAAGGCATGATTAGATCTTGCCCAAATTTGCAGGCGACTAGAACTTGAATTGTTTGAAAATGTCAGATCACAGAGATTAATGAAGCAAAAAGTAGCTTATACACTAACCAAAGAGAGTCGCTTATTATTTTGTCAGTGGATTGCAGATTTGAGACTTCCAGATGGCTATGCTTCCAACTTGGGAAGATGTGTTAAAAATGGTCATATTACCGGATTAAAAAGTCATGACTGTCATGTTATAATGGAAAGACTTATGCCTATTGGATTAAGAGGTTTGTTGAATTCTAATATTTGGGATTCGATAACAGATATATCATATTTTTTCCAAGACATGTGTGCGGCGACAACAGACTAGGATACACTAAGAAAACTAGAAGAAGCTGTTGTTGTAATTATATGCAAATTGGAAAAAATCATTCCACTGGCTTTCTTTGATTCAATGGAACATTTGATATTACATTTTCCACATGAAGAAAAATGTGAAGGTCCGGTTCAGTTTTTATGGATATACCCATTTGAGATATGCAAGCAGAAATTGAAGAAAAAAGTATGTAACAAAGCATCAGTTGAAGGCTCAATTACTGAAGCTTATTTGCAAGAGGAATTTTCTTTATTCTGCTCTCATTATTTTGAATCTGAATATCCCTCAAAATTTAACCGCATGGGATGGAACGAGGGGAATGTTGATGATTATATGATCAATAAATTATCAGTTGTCAATCATCCTGAACTTGGCTTTGGGTGAGTTCATGATATATGGATTTCAGATGATGAACATCATAGAGCTCATACATATATTCTACTCAACTATGAAGAAATGTCACCAATTGTACAGTGAGTGCTCCTATCCCTTATTCTATAGATTCTGTTACAGTAGATTAATCATATTGTATTTGTAGGTTATATGATGATCATATCAAGAAACAATTTCCATAAATTACAGAAGTTGGCTTAGAAGAACATCGGCAAAAAAAATTGCCTACTGGTTTCAAAAACTGGTAACGTACATTATTTTTGGGATTTACATATAAAATCAATTTATTACTTGTAATAGTGATAAATGTTTTACAAATTTTCAAGTATTTGTACATGCTGATAAGATTGATAGTCGATTGCGTATATTGAGTAGTCCACCATCCAAAATGGTTAAATCTTATAATGCATATGTGGTGAATGGTTATCGCTTTCATACACGTGCATATGGGGAATCAAAGAAAACAATGAATAGTGGTGTTTGTTTGAAGGGATCACATCATAGAGATATAGAAGATGACTTTTACGGCATGCTTGAAGAAATTATTGAACTGTGTTATTTAGGACAGAATTATCTAATAATGTTTAAATGTCGATGGCTGGATACTAAGAGAGGCTTGCGTATTCATCCGACTCATGGAATTATTGATATTAAACATAAAAGTCTTCTAGCAGTAAATGAACCATTTTTATTGGCTCATCAGGCACATCAAATTTATTATGCAAAATACTGTGCTACTGCAAAAGAGTTGGATTATTTTTGGAGTATAATAAAAGTTAAATCTTGAGAAAATCAGTTTACTCAAACTGAATGTGGTTCCACTAAAGTTCAAGGAAATGAAATTTTTCAGGACACTCCTCAAAACACATCTTTTTCACAAAGAGACATGATTATCAATCATGACACCCCACAGTTAAGGGTCGATGGTGACGATGTTGTCAATGATGTTACAACTGAATTTGAAATGACAAGAGATGATGAAAGTGAAACTAATATGGAAATTGATGATGTTGATGAGGAAGATGAAGACAATGACATTGAAAACTATGAATATGATGATGAAGATGAACATTGACACAATAAAATGCTGGTTAGAATCATAAAAAATATATATCTATACATAATATTTATTTTCAACTGTTTTCTAATAAAAATTATTTCATCTTTCAGATGGACTCAGAAACGTATTGTCAGTTGCTGGAGGTTGATCTACCTATGGATGATGAGGTTTTTGAGTCATCTGACCCTCAGACTGTTGGCACTATAGGGACCACTCGGAGGGGGCGTGGTCTTGCCAGACTGATGATTCAAGATCCTATCCCGGAGCGACGTCCACCTCTTGGATTCGATGCGCACATGCGGTGGTATGGTAACCTGTGTATTTTAGTTATCTTTCATTATAATTTATTTATATTCTAATTGTTTTATCATATGTTCTTTTTCCATAGTTTTATGCATATAGCTATTGGACAGGGGAGCGTTATCTTGCGCAATTATTTTTCTCAACCCTGGCTCACATGGGATCAGATTCCCACTGATGTGCAGGCCGCCATGTTCGATCATTGCCTGGTATGTAATTAAATATTATTTATTTTGAAATTAGATTCATTAATAACTTTATATTAGGGTTTATCATATACCATCAACGAGATCATGTGAGCCACTATCCACGCTTCATGGGTGGTGTCTATGTGTGACCGTTTCCGTCAGTTTTTGCATAATTTGAGAAGGGAGGCTATGAGGAAAGCCGGAGTGACATAATTTGATGAGTCCTGTAGAGCCCACCAACCAGAGTACATTTCATCTCACATTTGGGATGGATTATGTACACACTGGTTGGGTGGTGGGTTTCAGAGGAGATATGCATTGGGTCGACAGAATCGGGGGACACAAGAGGTGACGCATCTAGCCGGTAGTCATACATTCAGTGTGTATAGAGAGCGTATGGTAAGTACTTTTATTTAATATTTTATACAACTTTAAATATAAACAGTTTATTTTATATTCATATAGGAAGCCGAGCAGCCCGATATTACGACGTACGACGTTTATCGGAGGATGTACACTAATCCGGCTACTAGAGAGATTAGAGGTGACCGCCAGCGTCAGATTGTGGTCAGTATTATTTTCTTTTCAGTTTTCAAATTAAAGGCATATAATCTTTTCATTATTTTAATTTCTAATTGAAACTGAAGGAGTCATATGAGGCTATGACCTCTTAGACACAGGCTGAGAGTCAAGATGAGACGGGTGATCAGACTAGTGCCCACCATTTTGATGTGACGGCATGGATGCAGGCGACCCAGTATGGCTTCGAAAAGGGCCGAGTAGTTGGTATCGGATCTCATTTGACTCCTGCAGCATATAATGGTACTGCTGCGATGTCGTCGTCCAGCTCGAGAGGAGCTCACAGGGAGACATCATCTTCTTCCTCACAGTATCAGGAGCAGCTGCGTGCTCAGAGTCAGCTTATAGAGGATTTGCGTCAGGGGCAGGAGCAGATGCGTCAGCAGCACAATGAGGAGATGTGTCGATGGCTGGAGCAGATGTGTCAGCAGCAGGATGAGGAGAGGTGTCTATATGAGGAGCAACATCAGGAGCAGATGGAGTATATGCGTCGTCTGACTCATAGTTTAGGGATGGAGTTTCCTCCACCACCTCCTCTAGGTCCTCCAGATTATCCACCCCCAGTGATTTTTTTACATGTAATAAACATTTGAGTTCATAGTTTATTGTCATATTAACTATTTATAATTACACTTTCATATTGGTACGAATATTGGATGATTTAATTTGTTTTTATTTTTTTTAATATTTTATTACTTTTTAGTATTATTTTTAATGTTTTTTTATTTTAGTAATATTACTTTTAATATTTTATATTTATTTTTAAAATTGAGAAGTTTATAATTTTATAATTTTATTAATATTAATATTATTAATATTATTTTTTCATAAATATGTATGTTTATTTTAATAACAATAATATTATATTAATTTTTTATATTATTAATATTAGTAATATTATTATATAATATTATATTATTTATATTCATATTATTATTATTTTTTGATATTAATATTTCATAATTATATTATATATATTTTTTTATTATTAATATTATAATAATATTATTTCTTTATATTATTAATATTAATATTATTATTATATACATAATTTAATAAAATTAATATTATATTAATTTTTTATATTATTAATATTTGTATTATTATATAATATTATATTATTTATATTCATATTATTATTATTTTATATTAATATTTCATAATTATATTATATATATTTTTTATTTATATTATAATAATAGAATTTTTTTATATTATTATTATTATTATTATTTTTATATAATATTATACGATTTGTATTAATTATTTTATTTATTTTATTTTTTATTTAGTATTTGCGACGGGAGTAGTTGCGATGGGGTGTCCCGTCGTAAAAAGTTTTTTATAGTCCCATTTGGGACGGGAAGAATACCCGTCGGAAAAACAATATCTGCGACGGCCCGTCTCATATACCTTCGTCGCAAATATTTTTTAAATTTCCCATTTGCGACGGGTTTCGGACCCGTCGCAACTAATATATCTGCGACGGCCCATCGCAAATACCTTTTTTATATATAAACGAAAACACATTTGCGATGGGGGAAAATACCATCGCAAATACTATTTTTGCGACGGGACCGCCGCAAAAACACCTATTTGCGATGCTGTTTTCGGCAACGGGCGATTTGTGACGTCGCCCCATCGCAAAAGACCTTTTGTGACGAGAGCCCGTCACAAATCGGTCGTCGCAAATATTCTGTTTTCCTGTAGTGAAAGCATATCATTGCATGATGATAATTCCCTATTTTAATTTTGTGAATCAAACTATATCGACGTTAGGTTCTATGAGTCTGATGAAAAACATCTTTTGGCCAACGAAGTTGGCTAGATTAATGCCCCGAATGGATTGGAGATGGATCGTACTGATCCCTTCCAACATCTTGGGGAGGAGTACATACTACCCCTCAACCAAGTCGAATGTGAAAGTACAAGTCCAGATAAAGACTCAGTTGTCTGCATGGTCTCTGTTACGACCACCAAGTCCAAAGACATAGAAGAGTGAGCTAACTCCCATGTTGTTAGGAAAAGCCCTATCAATGATGCTCTTGGCCCATCCTTGGGGGATTAAACTACCCATGCCTCACACACTAAAGAAAAATAATATTTCTATTCCAATATTGGAGATGTTATCTCAAAAATACATTCTCGATCAGAAGAGGAATATGACGAAGATGATGAAGAAGAAGAAGAATAAGAAGAGGAAGAAGACTTCAAAGAAGCCCCTCCTCCTTTCGAAGAAGGTGTTTCCACCATAATAGATGAACTAAGGGAGATAAATATGGGCACCAAAAATGACCTGAGGCCCACTCTTATCAGTATGGTCATGCCTATTGAGGAACAAGAGGTATATACCTCCTCCCTAAAGAATAATCAAGATTTGTTTTCCTGGAATTACATAGAGATGCCAGGACTTAATACTGAGGTCCCCACCAACCATATGAGCCTAACACAAGATCACCAGGGCTATAAGAAGGCATCCAGAAAGACCCACCTGATACATGCTACCAAAATAGAGGCTGAAGATGAATAGATGATAAAATCCAAATTCATATGGGAGGTACAATATCCTATCTGGATAGAAAACATAATCCCTATCAAAAAGAAGAATGGAAAGATTAGAATATGCATTGACTTCAGGAACCTTAACCTGTATTTCCCAAAAGACGACTTCCCATTCCCGATCACAAAATTGTTGATCGATGAAACATCTAGATATGAAGCCCTCTCATTCATGGATGGCTATACTAGATATAATAAAATCTGGATGGCCTGAGGAGATGAAGAAACTACACCTTTTTGAGTCATTTAAGGATTGTTCTGTTGTAATGTGATTCCCTTTTCTCTAAGGACTATCGGTGCCACATATCAGCGCGCCATACATTGCATCATCAAGCCCTTTTGGTAAAATTCGTCAACTGTTATATCAATGACTTGGTGGTTAAGTCATGATAACATGTGAATTACCTGTTTGACCTTGAAACTATCTTCAAAAAATTGCGACATCATAGTTTTACCTCGGGAAAATTCTTCTTCTTCGTCGTATGTCATCGTGTCATCAAAGTAGACCCCGAGAAGATGAATGTCATTCTTGTCATGTTCTCACCTCGCAACCTCACCGAGTTTAGATGTCTCCAAGGAAACCTCACCTACATTTGGTGTTTTGTAGCCAACCTAGAAGATAAATGTTTACCTTTCACCAAGCTCATGGAGAAAAGAGTTACATATGAATGGGTTAATTATTTTTAAGAAGCGTTTAAACCCCTCAAAAGATATATCCTAATCCCACTAGTTATCATAGCCCCAGTTGAGGGGAGACCGCTCATTATATACGTAACTACCCTAGAATAGTCATTAGGCACCTTCCTCACAAAAAAAACTGATGCTGGCAGTGATAACAACCTCTAATACCTCAGCTGAACAACGATCGATGCTGAAACTCGGTATTCAACGATTGAAAATAACTTCCTATCCCTAATCATCGTAGTTCAGAAGCCTATGAATTACCTATAGCACCATAAGGTCAACTTGGTCTCCCACTGCAACCCACTCAAGTATATCCTCAACCGTACCATGTTAAATGGGAACCTATCACGATGGGCGTTCATCTTACAATAGTTTGGAATATGGTATGTTCCCTAGAAGTCCATAAAAGGCCAGGTGTTAGTAGACTTTCAAGCCTAGAACCCTTAGAAAAAACAAAATTGTTGGATGCCAAACTTCTGGATGAAGAAGTGTTTTCCATCCAGGAGAACCCCCAGATATGGTAAATGTACTTAGACGGTGCATCATGAATCTCGACAGGGAAATGTACAGAGGATTTTAAGCTTAACAATGTGGGGATGATATTCATACTCATATCTATTGAAAAGGCCACCTTGCCATACACTTTTCTACTTTCGAAATGATGTATGAACAATGAAGTAGAATATAAAGCCCTCATTATAGGTCTGGAATTGGCACTCCAAGTACAAGCCAAACACCTAAGAATAAAGGCTGATTTGGAGCTAGTCATCAAACAGGTCTACGGTGACTATGCTATCAAGGAAAAAGTAATGGTTCCCTTGATGAACTAGGTTCGAGAACTGATGGAAAAATTCTCATCAGAACCAAAGCTAACTCATGTCCCCTGGTCATGGAATGCTCAAGATGACACTTTAGAAATTGAAGCCACAAACTTAGTCAATCCCGACCAGGATGAAACATTCATTAGCATTTCTCACCATCGGTTGGTCTTGCCATTCATCTAGAGACATATGAAGGAAATTGATGAAATTATCCCCATTCCATAGCCTTGAGGTCATACCAGTGATTGGATGAAATCCATTACAAATTACCTATGGAACGAGGAACTCGCACCAGTTAAGGATGAATGGGAGTAGGTCTGAAGATAGGCAGTCAATTTTACCATATATAATGGGGTAAACCAATAGAAAGTTTTCTATAAACTAGGTCCTAAAAAATTCCTCCTTAATTTTATTTATGGAGAAGAGACTGATGTGATCATGAAAGAAGTTAATGCCGGAGCATGTGGATCACACCAGTCAACAACCAAGCTCTCTCACCAAATCCGGAGGCTTAGGTATTGTTGGTCCACCATGACATAGGATTTCTATATATTCACTAAAAAGTATCAATTCCTTCCAATTTCATGTTAATTTCATACACCACCCCCTGGAGTTGCTTCATGGAGCTATGTACACTTGGACCATTCGTCACCTAGGGGATGGATGTTGTGGGACTATATCCTCCCTCTATAGCCAGACCATTCAAGTTTATACGCACAACAACCAAATTCTTTTCTAAAAGGGCCAAAGCTATACCCCTTAAGGAAGTTGGGGAAAAAATTGTCAGCTTTGTGAATTCCAACATCATCACAATATTTGGTGTCCATCATACAATGCTGATAGACAACAACACAAAATTATGCTCTACTAAGTTGGACAAGTTGTACCAGGAATATGGAATCAAGACCATCCAGTCGTCCCGTAACCACGTAGAGGCCAATGGGAAGATAAAGGCATTCAAAAAGACATTGTACAATATTCTTCAAAATATGGTTGATAAGGATAAGAAATCATGGCCAGATAAGATCCTTCAAGTTTCATGGGATTACCAAACCACCACTAGCATTGCCACCCAGGAAACCTTCTACTCACTAGTATATGGGGAAAATATGGTGTTGCCTATCGAAATCAAAGTTCCATAACTTCATGTGGCTATTTTCGATCAACTGTCCACGGATGAGAAATACTCGAGACAGTTTGATTAATTGGAGCAGTTAGATGAAAAAGGGATGCATGCTCTATACCATTTGGTAATCTACCATAAACAGATTGCACGAGCCTTTAACAAAAAAGTTATCCTTCGATCATTCCTCAAATGAGAAATGTTGTTAGTCCTCATAACCCCAATGATACAAGGGAATAAGCCCCCAAATCTTGAACCAATGTGGGAAGTACCATGCGTCATACACAGGGTATATTCCAATGGATCATACATCCTAATATCAATGGACAGGAAGCTCATCACATCTCATTCAAATGCGATGTTCTAGAAGAAATACTTTATGTAACCTAATAGGAAGTTCCATGCTCTACGACCCTAAACTATGAGTGAATAATTCCTCTAATAGCATGGTCCAATCTCTACGACATTAAAATATGAGTCATAAAGGATGTCTTTCGTGCTAAAGTTCATGCTCTATGATGTTATACTATGATTCATAAAGAATTTCCCTATACCAAGTTCAAAGCTCTATGACCCCAAACTTGGAGTAAATAATTCCTCTAATAGAAAGGTATGTGCTCTAGAATATAAAACTATGAGTAATAAAGGATGTATTCCTTGCCAAGGTCCAAACTCTATGACGTTAAACTATGAGTAATAAAGAATTTCCCTATTCCAAGGTCAAAACTCTATGAACCTAAACTAAGAGTAAAGAATTTCTCTAATAGAAATGTCCAAGCTCTACGATGTTAATCTAAGTCATAAAGGATATCCCTATGCCATGGTCCAAGTTCTACGATACTAAATTCTGAGTAAATAAATCCTCCAATATCATGGTCCAAGCTTTATGACCCTAAAGTATGATTCATAAAAAAATTCCCTCTATATCATGGTCCAAACTCTCTGAAATTAAAATATGATTAAACGAAAAACACCATAGAGCTAAGGTACGAACTATATGACCCTAAACTATGAGTAAAAATTACCAAATTGCTGAGGTCGAAACTCTAATACAATAAGCTATGAGTCATCATCCTTTCTAGATGATGTTAAAATGTGAATATATCATCCCTAAAACATGGCGTTAAACTGTGAATCATGTCAACACCGTAAGACTTTAAAAAATGTAGCATAAAACCTCCTACTTCTATGGCAATAAACTGCATGATATCCCACAAAACTATATGTGGTATGATTCCTACCCTCATACGATATGCATCGATGCCTCAATATTTGATCCTGACCCATCCCCCATCAAAAAAAATCTTTCATCACTCCCCATATATACCCGCATTCATAGAGTAAACCCTTATCACTCCATGTTCCTCACATCGAGTACAACTCCAGTGAGCTTAGGATTGGTGGTAGAGATTCTCTTACAAAGGTCAACTATGGGGTATCATGGAATACCTTTAAACCATGATGGGTAGAATGAATGTTCCCCTACCCTTTGGTCCAATCCAAAATGGTACGAGGTACATGAATAACAACGTACAATTTGATTCCTTCCCTCATAAGAAACGTAGCGACGCCTTGATCCTTGATCTAGGCCCAACCCCACCAGGAAATAACATTAAAGTGCCCCAATCATATTCTAGGTCACCTTACACATGAGAATGTGACTCTATAACCACTCCTTGATTCTCACATCAAGTATAACTCATGTGAGAATAGGATTAGTGGTAGGGATTATCTTACAAAAATAAACCGTATGTGAATATGGTAGGCCTGTAACCCGTATCAAGTGAAACCAAAATGCCCATATGTGTCCCTAACACATTAAGAAATCATTTTTATGGAACATCAAAAACTACTTGTGGCTTGATTCCTACCATTACAGGATACATAGTGATGATCATATTTGACATCCTGGCCCAACCATAAGAAAATAATACCCATTTCCCCCATGTGTATGTTAGACTTGTATAGGGATTCCATGAAAAGTCATGTCACAAGATAATAAAACTGTGAACTTCTTCATGTTTAATGTGTCACTCAGTCCTCAGTATTATGAGATTCCTTTCATGCCTCTCAGTCATGAGAGGTCAAAAGATCCTACTTCCCTCTATACATATGGGTCAAACCTATGTGGAAGTTCCAGTAGTTTGTGGATAATCATGGTTCGGGTATTCTCATATTCCTAGGCACATCTTTCCCATTTGTCACACTCCATACCTCAGGAAAACTAGGATCCTCATAATCATTCAAGGTAACTTGAGATGGGAGGTCAGTGTATTTCGGACACATTTTATTGACTATGCACATAATTCCTTGGTGGCTCTGTATATGTTACCCACAAAAATTGCCATCAATCAAAGGAAAATGTTTCTTTAGGAGAGTCCTCTCCTATCATAGTATGCCCAATGGCTTTCACGACCCATGTCATCCCTACTGATTCAATTCGCCCCAGGTACTACGGTTTACACATTTTATCATCATTCACAACTAAGGAACACTGAAGAATCTTAATTGCGATTATCCTAAAACTTTTGAAAACCTTTATGACAAAAAAATCATCCTCACCGCACGACATTAAACTGCAAGGCCAAAATCGTCCTCATCACATGATGTTAAACTAAAAGGACAAAATCTTCCTCAGTGCACAATGTTAAGCTGCAAATCCAATATCATCCTCACCACAAGATGTTAAACTACAAGTTTGAAATCTTTCTCGCCGCACAATGTTAAACAGCAAGTCCAAAATCATCCCAACTGCATGATTTTAAACAGCATAACAATGATTTAATCCCAAAAGTTCCCTCTAATACTGATTTTTCTATTCATATAAAATGAAACTGAATCCTCGCAGTCCCTTGTTTCTCACACCAAGAATAGCTCACAGGATCTTAAGGCTTTTAGCGAGAGATACACAGTGTCATTATGGAAAAATGACCCAGGAATTTGGTCCTAGCTGCACGACCCTAAAAGGCAATTCACGATTAACTCCCTCAAGAGGATCCCCGTGTACTGGCCATGTGATGTTAAATGACTGGGTATCCCAAAGATAGAATGAATAAATCACCCTACGTATGAGTCAGATCTACGTAAGAGACACCACTCTAAGACTAAACTGCATCCCAAATGTACCCAATATGTCCGGATACACTCCTTCCATATTCAAAACTCTGTGATTTAAGTTATTTTGAATTCCTATAACCCATCAAAGTCCATATGGGATAGAGGTCCACTATCATGCAGACACCTTTGATTGAATATGCATGTCATTCCCTAGTGGCTCTATATATGTTTCCCACAAAATGTTTTTCAATCAAAGGAAAATCATCCCCAGGAGATTCCTCTCCTATATTAGTACTCCCAATGGATTCCATGCCTCATTCCATCCCTCCTGATTCAGGACCCTCAAAGTCATGGTTTAAATTTTCCTCCATTCACACATCCCTAATATATTGGATCATATAGGCCCAGTTCATCTCTGGTCCCTGTTGAGGTTTCTAAAAGAAATATCATCTATATGTGTGAAGTTGTTCCTCATGAAAAAGATGAGTACCCCCACTCTTTTCTAGTATTACCTAAAGAAGTTCATCTAAAAAGCATCCTTTTTCGATCAGGGTCACCCTTGGTCGTAGGTCACGAACCGTATTCATAATGTTCCCAATATCCATAATTCTTAAATTCCATCAAAGATGGAAGTCCATTGTTCTGGGGACACCTCTGATTGACTATTCACATCATTCCCTGGTGGCTTTACATATGTCTCCCCCAAAAATGGTTGTGAATCAAAGAAAAATCTATCCTAGGAGAGTCCTTTCCATCCTCCGTATGCTAAAATGTCATTCACATCTTTTCACACCCCCAAATTTGGAAAACTATTGGATGATGACTTCTGTATCTCCTTCTTTCCAAGTTCCCATGAAAAAAAGAAAATAAAAGGGTGGACTCTTAACTAAACTGACCATTCACCAGCTCTCTCTCATGCAAGTAAGAAATGTGCGAGAATAATTTTCTTATCATGGTCAATATGAATGTTCCTAATGTTCTCAGACAACACTACTTGGGACAGCCACCCATTGTGGATCCCAACATCAAAATAAATCTAAAATGAAGCTAGTCCCACCAATCTATCCAAAATAGAAGACCGGTGTCATGGGGACACCTTTGATTGACTATGCACATCATGACCCAGTGGCTTTGCATTTTTTCGCCCAGGAAAATGGCCGTCAATCAAAGGAAAATTCATCCATAGGAGATTTCCTTCCTACCTTTGTATGCTTAAAGCAACTCCCAAGCCTCATTCATGTCCATAGTCCACATTTCAAGTGGCAAGAAGAATCCCTAATACATATCTGAAGGATACTAGAACATCCCTAGCTAACGGCCCTAATTCAGGGCCCTTCCCCCATTATGTTTGGTCAAATATATTCAACCTAATAAATCAAAAATTATATGATTGGTATGACTCTGGACTGCCATATAAAGGAAAAGATTCCATACTCTCAAGAGGTAAAATCCGCAGAAGGCCCATCTAGGAAAAATTCGAGTATTGGTTCATTAAAAAAACATAGAGCCATCAGAAATAGAATAAAGATTGTTAGGTCAAAACCCGTAAAGGAGTAGCCTAATAAAAATCTATGATATAACCACTAACCCCATACCATACAGACTTAGTCAAAAATTCGAGTAATAATGATGAAAAATACATAAATATTTGTGAGATATTCCATAAAACCTCAGAAATAGTCAAACTAAGCTCGCTGAGTCCCTTCTCTCAAAAAAAACTATAGCTTGATTCGATTATTTCAGATTACCAATTTCATTTCAAGGTTCAAAATTAATACATGATTGAAATTATGTTTATAGTAAAAGGAAAAGGGAGAGAATTTTTAGGCAAATTAGTTCCATCATATTCTACAAAAATATATGATGTCACCCACAGCCTGGAACCTCTCATTGTGGAAAAGACGTGACCTTTACATGAGACATTCGGTAGAGTCACAAAGTTGCGTCAATAATTGGTGAGATTCCTCAAAGTCTTGGCGAAGATTCAATAAATTCATAGTCTCATCTTCTGTACTCGTTTGTAGCACCTCCACTTCCCTCATGGCTTGGAGGCCAGTTCTCTCTCCCTCATACATCTTCCATCGCCCTTCCTCAACGGCATCTACAGCCCAAGCCCACTATTGTTTAAGCAATTCCAGTTTCATGATTTATGGAACCACTTCCTCGTAAAGCTACTCCATCAATGAATCTTTCTTTTTGAGTTCGTTTTGTAGCTTCACAACCGTCCCAGCATGAGTGGCAGCTTCATCACTTAGAATTTTTCATGTAGCATCCATGTAAGTTGTCTACTCTGCCACAGAGAGTCATGATTCAAGTACACTCATTGCCTCCCGAGCAATAACCAATTCCCTTACTATATCATAAATTACATGATAGTTAAATCCGTAGAAACCTAGTACTACAAATTGGCAGTTTAACTTTGGAAATTTTACAGGCATTGCTTCTAATGAATTCTAGTAGATTAATTCCCAAATGTTCCTCCATTCTTTTTTTCGAGTGGGACAAAATTTGGATAGGCTCTCTCAGTCAGTCTCCTAATCACTTCCTTGTGATGAAATGTAGTTTTAAATGAATTTCACTAGAGAGGGACTTGGTTCAGCAGCTATAGCACGACTTGAACCTGCGACAACCACATCTCTGTTAATTATAATATATGGAAAGGTAGGGATGTATGCCTTTTCCAAAACTTGTGGTTGTGATTCCAAGGATGTATAGGAGACTACAATACCTCCCATCCCCAAATCTATATCTCTATCCAAAATAGGTGGCACTACATCTTCAATCATCAGCCGTACTCCATGGATATGAGAGAGTACTGAGAACCTAGAACCATGACCAGTTGGAATAGTAGATATCAAGACAGCCCTTAAAAGGTCGGTATTTAGTATAATAATTACGGGGATAGTCATTCAGGATAAAGATATTGGTCTTGGAATACTAGGGGCAGAAAATATAACCCCTCTCAGAATTGGCCAAAATGGCAAGATAGCATACTGCAGATCATCAGGGGACAGAACATCAATCACCCCGACTGTGACTTCCCCAAAGCCGCCATGAGAAGGAAGATTATCATATTTTGAAGAAATTCCCTATGTAGGGAAAAATCCGCTCAGTCGAGATTTATTGGCTCAACGATACTTAAAAACCCTCCATGATCCAGCAAAATTTGGTGCTCATCACTAAATATAACCCCTGCCACAAAGACCACCATGTCCCTTATCCATGAGAGTTGGCTCGGCATGATCAAATGAACTCTCAACTTATGGATGACCTTCCGTTGTTTGGGAAGAAATTTTTTGAGTGGGGGAAGGCACATTTGAGGGGACAACAACACCCCCCGTTCTCTTCAAAAGGTCCAACATCCCTATTTTTATCAAAAATGATAGATGGCGACCCTTCCTAAACCTCGAATGTGACAAGAGCTATAGATACATGAGCGGTCATTGTTTGGTCACCAATTGGACATGAATCAAAGAGAATATATGTACCAATAAGTCAAAATGTTATGTAAATTTGGTTTAGTCACTAGGTGAGTGGCAATTAAGTTTTGATCCCCCATCGAATACACTTCAATGGTTGGGAGGCTTGCTTACGTATCTTTGACTTTTGGGGATATTTCTCCTGAATAAGACAATAAAGAGAAGCTATAGGAGGAAACACACTAGAAAATTATCTAATCACCACCTACATATTCTATTGGGATTCGAGAGATCCTTTAGTAGTACCCCCTACCAGTGGGGGGCATACTCCCCAGCTACACTACCTCTGGGAGAATAAGTATGGGAAAAAGATGTCTCCCGAGACCCGGCAGGGCCTGAAAAATAATAAGGAATAGGGGATGCTTTCATCATATTTGCAATAAATGAATTTGAGGCCAAAGGTTACAGATAAGACATCTCCCGTTGACCATTGAAAAATTGCCATCAATGCCACACTACCTGACCAGTAATGTCTATCTGCAGGAGCGTGAAGGCACATATCCATTTCATTCAGGTAAGCAGCCACCTCGTCAGGCTATTCATCAGTGAAAATGCTGGTAGTACAAATGGATCCCCCAAAACCTGGAAGATAAAATCTCTCACTCTGAAGAAGTTTCCATATATCTTCATCTGCAATTCTCTCCATTAATTCATCCAAAATAATCCAGGCATTAGGAAACATAGCCATAATTGGGATGGCCAATGCTGGAGGGTGAATACGAGGAAAAGGGGTAGGATTCGATAAATGAAAATGTTCTTGGGTTTCCCTGCAAGCTAAGGACCTCAGGAAGAGAAACGTTTCTAAGATGATGGGGGCGAAGAAGAAACCTTTTTTGTTCCAACAGTAGTAGGTAATCCAATGACTCCATCATTCTCATTGATGGTTTCTTATTGCAGCATGGAAAGTACTCGATGCGAGTAACTACAAGGAACACTTCAGGAGTGAATAAGGTTCTCTAGGTCCTTAAGGTAGCTTTCCACCTCATCTAGATCCTCATTGAACGAAACATTAGTCATTTCTGACATGAAACGAATATCAGTAAGGGAAAATTCCCTATTATAGAGGAGATTCCATAAATCGCAAGAGGACCATCCATGTGAAGATGGATGACCATTCAAAAGGTCACATTGCCTACAGGACCCTGGAAAATTGTCCTCAAAAGGAATGTATGATGGAATCTCGGCAGAAGCTGCAGTAGCGTTTTCGGCTGCCTGTGAGGTCATAACCCCATTTTTCACAACATTCCCAGGGAGGGAGTGAAGAGACCTTCAAACAAAATTTCTTGGTCAGGGGTGTTCATCAATGTCCTTTTTCTTCCCCTTTCCCTTTGCCTTGGATGCCCTGGAATTCACCAAACTGGGTACCATATCGGCCAATTGGCCATCAGGATATGACTTAACCCAGGCCTCAACATTATTCTTGGTAAAGAAGGGAACAAAATCCATAGAATCTAGATGTTTGGATTGGCTCTGGCTATCCTCCTAGGTGATAATTAGCCATAATTGGGAAACTATCATAATATGTTTCTCCTGGAGAGCATCTTTAAGATTAGGAGGGCATAACTTCTTAATGCAATTTAATTTTCGGCTAAACTTGCAAGGTGCATAGCCCTTGCAGATAAGTTCCCCTCAAATACGAGTGACCAGGATTACTTCTCACAATGAAAATAAGTAACCTTGATTGATGAAGTCTTTAGATGCATTGTTCATAATGGTACATGTGGGGGAATCATATGGGTTGAAAGAGAAACATTCACAAAAATTGAGGAAAGCCATTATGTATTTCTCATTCCTTTCAGCCTGCTCCTCTTGCTTATCTTGTGAGTACCAAGCAGGTGGCATGACCCAATGGTGCTCTGAAGATATGGTCAAAGGTTCGAATGTGGGATTGTTAGGGAATTGATGAAGGAATAAATCTATATATGGGGTTCTATCCATCTAAAAAAATTTGAAAAGAGCCAACCATATGGAAGGGTAACCCCTCTTCATTGATTCTGCCTAGCAGGAGTTATATCTTGGAAAACACGAGGATAGCCAAATTGATGCATTTTCCTTTGGCCAACTGAGTGGCCATGATAATGGTTGAGGCTCTTACACAACAAAATTATGCACTGGTAAATGCTACTCACTCAGGAACATGGGAATGAAAGATGCTAGTGAGAAAAACCGATCGACGTCAGGGATGATCCCCCATCCCCATTTCCAAAAATACCCCTCTTCTAAGGTGGGCCATTAAGTACCCGCTCACCTTTAGGTGGCATTGGTGGGACAAGACCTAGGTCTCAACAGATCATGGTTGAGACCATTATGCTTAACAAAATCACCAAAAATGTTGTCAAACAAAATGTCCTACTTCAGACATGGATCCCTTTCCTTCAAAATTGTCTTCGCATGGATGATGAATGCCTTGGACAAATGTATGTTCTTTCCTCCTCAACCCAAACAGTAGAGGGATGGAGAAATTCATCTTACATTTCCCCAACGACAAGGACTACCAAAATCATCCAGATGTCCCAAAGGATCATGCCAACCTCCCCATGGTTCAAAGGGAACATGTTGTTATCTGGACTCCTCCTACATAAATGATGTAAAATAAGGGCAGTAGGATGATGGGTTTATGTATAAGAAACCCAGACGGCCTCGTATAGTCCCAAAAGCTATAGCACAACTCAGAATTCTACACAACTCTGGAGAACCCAAAAGGGACACCCCCAGTCCAAGCCAAAAGAGACTCCTGGGTGAAGGTACCGTCAATAAGACCAATTATGCCACTCATTAGTTGTAGCCTTGCTCCTGATGCTCTAGTAACAGTGGGTCGTTTGATCATGCTTCTTCTGCAGCCCATCTACGGTTTGAGGATTGTAGTATAGAAAAGACTTGGGGGTAGAATCTCTCTGAAGATACCTCCCCATAGAAGAAATCAAGGCCATAAAAATAGAAGTATTAATTATCCATGCAATGGGTTGATCAATCCAGTTTGGCACTGGGATTGCTGTGTCAGACAAAAGGCCAAACCTGTAAGATGGAATCCTCTCTGAGATAGGGAACTACCTTTGACCCACTGTGAGAAGTTTCGCGAGGGATTGATGAAATGGAACGAATAGAGGCTTTTTGTCAACCAAAGCTTCCATATCCTTTGATCTTTTGTCGCCAATAGAAATAGGAGCAGCAATAGTAGCCTTAGAAGAAGTGGAAACGTTATAAGTATTCTGTTAATTATCCATCGTAGCCTACATAGTAAGATCCAGAAGCCTATGAGAAGTTATCCCGACCAAAAATTGTTGGATAAATGTTATGAAAATGTGGCTAAAGAACTTAAAACATGTCCGCAAAAGGTTCCACGTTTTTCTCCTAGAAACTGTATACGGAAAGAGAATTTTGTGTATAGAATGAGATAGAAAATCTACTCCACCTACAACTATGGTACGCAAATGCAATTCACCGCATACAAACATGGGATGAGAAATAACCACGAGGCGTAGGCCCACAAACTGTTGGCTGGTGAAAAAAATGGTTAGCGGAATGAAGAAACTACAGATGTCAGCCTCAGTTAAGTTTGCGTTCTGAAGGTGTGGATTAAAATTTAATTCTGTATTAATATTTTTTGATGTTCAGTTCACCGATCAAAGTTAGGTAAGCGAACAAGGTAGCCACGTAGCATTCTTCCATTCAGAATCTGGATTTTTTGATTTAAAATTCCACAGTCTCGTTCACGGAATTCAAAATGTGGTACACGGATGGAGAAATGGTGGGGAAATTGATTTGCGTAGTGTATAGAGCAGTTCATGAATGGGATTTTCTCAAGAAGAATGGTACGCGAGAGTGAAGGAGGACAAGAAAACTGGGAGCACTTTTCTCTATGAGAAATGTTAATAGATAAATGACATGGGCCCCTGTATATAGGTTTGGTCCCCTCTTATCAGGTCTACCTATAATACCGTGATCCATTTCAGTTCAGGACTGATTCTACATTAAAATATTCCCCTTTTCTTTCCGAATGGAAACCATTCCGATGGGGGAATTTTTAGGGTCCTAAAAATTCCTCCAAGAGAAGAAATTCCCCCTCACAATCTATTTATAGTTGGAAGCTAGTGCTTCTACAATTCTATCAAGGCGAAGGGACTCAAATTGAGTTATATTTTTTGAAGAAAGCTTGAAGGAATTAATGTTTTCAAGGTTTTTATGAATCCTGTGTACCATCACTCGGAAAGGTACACGATGATGATGGATCGCAAACTGCCAGATATGCAAGATTGTCTGCGAACCGATGGCCTGCGAAGCAATGGCCAGCGATCAAGGCAAATCGTGAACCGCGTCAACTGAATGAGTTTTGAGCATAAGACCATTCCGAATACTATAAAATGAACCCATCAGTTCACAGACAAAGCGAACATGTAGGGTTCCACGAATTGTGTAATGCCCTGACCTCAGTTACCCATCAGTAGGTGCATTATTACATAACATTGGCATGATACTTGGAAATCATGACCCGAAATACCGATCAGTTTAGTAGACTTGGAAGTACTAGATATACATTCATAAGTATTACATTACATTATAAAATTAAAAACAACAACAACATTATATCCATTGACCAAATTCAT
This sequence comes from Viscum album, assembly GCA_963277665.1. NCBI lineage: Eukaryota > Viridiplantae > Streptophyta > Magnoliopsida > Santalales > Viscaceae > Viscum > Viscum album. The sequence continues at coordinate 354,117,935 of OY728140.1, forward strand.
ATCCCATTGACTATCCCTGTAGGTAAGTCATAATATACTTTTTGCATCTTGGGAAAAATAAAACATAGAAAGGGGTGAGCTAAGATGCTCAGTAAGGATAACAATATAGTGGAAACTTTCATAAATAAGCATAAACATTTTAAGGAAATGAATAAGACTAAAACAAAATCCCTTTAAACTTATACTTCATCATATTATGGAAAATATAAATCAAAATAATTCCATTTACTTATTCACATGGATATTCTACTAGTCAAATAATCACATTCAATATCAATAGCCAATTTCATAATAATGGAATGCATAATTCCAGACTTCATAAGCGCATTGTCAAGGCCTTGTCCCATGACTAAAAATAAGATTTTCTCAAGGCCTTGTTCCAATATAGTATTTTGTCCCATGAGACCTATAAATGTATTGAGGAGCTATAGCAGGCTCCACCCGTCACTTACTAAGTCCAATGTGTTCTTTATACGAAAAGGTTTAAACATAACATAAACATTCATTTTAAAAATAGCATATGAAGTGTCAATAATTTATCCATAAACCATGAATGGTATAAAAAAACACATCCACAATCAAACATATCACAAAACCTTCAATACAATACGGAAGATTTTTATCATAATAAATCAACTACAACAAGTTTAAAATCCATCAAATGATGCTAACATAGATGAAATGAAAACTATTTGAAAGAAATACCTCATTCTATTTTGAAACCATTTAAAAGAAAAAATTTATTTTTGAAATATTCTTATAATCATGTAAGGGAAGCTTCAATGATGTTATAATGGCAGAAAATATCTACACCCACCGTACAAGTTAAAAAAAGACATTTTTACCTTAATTTTTTCAAAAATTATATAAACTACCTTGTTTGGAAAACGAATGATAGATTTATTTCAAAACATATAAGGTCCAGTAATGGTATAAATTATTTTAACCCATTTTATAGTAAATATTAAAATAATTGTGAAATACATTTTTAAGAAACATAGATGTCGATGATAAAGAAGTCCCAGTATATTACTTACATATAAACAACCTCGAATTAGTAAATAGATTCTAAAATTAACCCTTACCTTGTACTTTTCATGATCAAGGGTACGTTAACCTCCTGTATAAAAGTGAAATCATTGTTATTAAATTATTCAAGAACTATATAAATAAATATTATATCATATATGATCTTCTAATATTTCATTTTTAAAAATATTTTAGTGTTATCGTCGTTTCGGGTGTTAACTGATTAATTTTACTTTATATGTTTTGTTATGTAAGTCATGTTTGTTATGGATAGGTTGTATTTGATTCATATAAAGAATGATATTAAGTTATTAGAAACTATTTTTATTCTTCAAATGATAATTATTCTTGAATGGTTACAATGGGGAAATGAATCTCATCGCGTTCGTGGAGATGGTAATCCGTACGTACACACGAGCGACAATATCATTATATTAATGGTGATATTGTATGTAATTGGATGGTATATCTTATATACAAAATCATTAAAATGTTATATTTATTATTTAAATCAATTATACTCATTATTATACTCATCCAAATAGTGAGGTGTTGAATGACAAACTACACCACGATGTGGAGATGATAAGTCGTACATACGTACGTATGGTGACTTTGTCATTTATAGGATGGATAGAATAAAGAATATCGTTGTACCATTTTTATAACAATATCACAGTATTTATAAGTTACTGGACTTATTATTTTAGAATGGAAAAAACAAATAAAGAAGAAGTGGAAGAAGAAAAGAACTTGAAAGATGTGATGAAATATTTACCTTTTGTTTGGGTTCTTCCTTTTGATTTGATCTAAAGGGATCTTTAGGTTGGATTTCTGACCAAATTAATGCCTCTAGGATGAAGGGATGATAGTTGTGAAGATATTTGGGGAAGTTTTGGCTGAGACAAATGGATTTTAAGGTGTGAATTTGAGAGAAGGAGAAGTTCCCTTTTATAAGAGGGGTGAGGGGCACCTTAGGGAAAGATTGAAATATTATTTTATAATAAATTTATATTCAGATTATAATGGCTCCAAAATAATTTATTTCAAGGATAAGGTTGTGATGGGTCTAAAAACTCTCAAAAAAACGTTTTATACTATTTTAGGTCACCATTTTAACCTTATCATTTATATTTAACACTTAGTTAAATAGTTTGACATTTACGATGTCTCTTTGTATTTTTATATTATATGGTTAATTAACATACTATAAACTGCCAAGAGAACCAAAAGTGGTTCATTATTGATATATATGACCTTATCTAAGTTCTTTTCCAAACATTAGATTTTTAGTAATATTATATCAATTAATAATATCGTATTGGTTTTAAAAACTCATTTATGTCAATTTTGACACAATTTAGTAATTGATTTTTGTTAAAGCCCTAAAAACTTTATTACTTAGAAATAAATTCATTTAATCAACCCTAACATGTAATATTAACCTATAAAATTCTTGTAATTCATCAAAAGTATCAATTTACATTTATTTGGGTATTACTAATATCAATTATTTTAATATTTCAATAATATGGTAATTACAACATCATTATTATGTCATAAATAAATTAAATTATTTAATGTCTAAAAATTATAAATAAAATACCTTTATGTAGGAAATATATTAAGATTTATTATTAATATTTATAGTCTAATTTATCTAATGTTTAGACCTATATTAAAAATGTTTTAGTTATTAAACATTGAATTTAACACTTTTAACTCTTTTTTAAATTAAATAATAAATTTCCTAATCTAATCCAAGTGGACCTAAAGGATAATATTTTATTATTAAGGTTGTTTTTGGTCAAATTAAACTTATCCAATGTAATTATGACATGTGTTAGGGTAATAATAATATCATTTTTACCTTTCATTGCCCTGTTTACTTTTAACTGTGGTAAATAAAAGTAAAAAAGTTACTATTCACCAAAAATTATTTTCATCTTATTGAACAAAATTTTACTTATTGATATCAACTATTTCTCTTTTATTTTTGAAATTCAATTTACAGAAACAGTAAAATTATGTTTTATTCAAATTTTCAAATGCTCCTAGGAGGTGGGTAAAAGACGGTAAAAGTTCAATAAAATTTTATATATCTAAAATTATTATAAATTGACTCCAATGAATTAAACTGAACTTATATTGGTATTATGTATCTATTTTGACCTAAAATAAATTTAAATAAAATAATTAATTATTTAAATAAAAAGTCTATTTTAAACAATAATGCAATGTTTTTCACTATTCATCAAAAATTGAAAGTTTTCATAAAAATACTAAAAATTCACCCTAATCTAATTTCGATACTAAGAATTTAAAAATGAAGTCCATTTTGAAAAATAAATTTTATAAAATTTTAAAAACTGGGTATTAATATTCATAACAGCTAGTTTGATTGGTCGTAGTGTGTTATAATCTCGAAAGTTGCATACAATGCAAGCTGATGCATTATTCAAAGAGAAACATGTTGTGGAAGCTTAGGGTGTTACTTTCTACCCTCCTTCAAATAATTTCGTCATCGAAATTTCTAGAACAATACCTGACAAAAAGATTCGGGTGGTTCTTCATCATAAGTTCCTCAGATTCCCATGTTTCCTCTTCCATCTTATGATTTCTCCAGAGAACATTTACCAGATGAGTCTTATGGTTTCTCAACACTTGTTCTATGGTATCAAGAATGTTGACAGGATCTTCACAATAAGACAAATCAGGTTCCAGTTCATTTTCCTCATAGTTGAGTACAGGCATTGGGTCAGGCATGTATTTTCTCAACAGTGATATGTGGAACACATCCAGAACTTTAGAGAGACTTGGCGGCATAGAAAAACGATAAGCTAAAACCTGAATTTTTTCTAGGATTTAAAAAGGTCCGATGTACCTAGGACTCAATTTACCCTTCTTACCAAAACGTAAAACACCCTTCCATGGAGATACCTTCATGAAAACATGGTCTCCTACTTGAAATTTCAAATATTTCCTTTGGTTATTGGCATATCTCTTTTTCATACTTTGAGCTGCTTTGATGTGGGTCTGGATAAACTTCACCTTTTCAATCATTTCCTCAACAAGTCTTGGGCCTATGAGTTTTCCTTCAACGACATCATCCCAACAAGTTGGTGTGCAACATCTCTTTCTATATAACGCTTCATATGGTTCCATCTGAATACTTGAATAGAAGCTATTGTTATAGGAAAATTCTACCAGAGGTAAATATTGATCCCACATACCTTGAATGTCAAGTGATAAAGATCTCAACATGTCTTCTAATGTTTGAATAGTCCGTTCTGATTGTCCATTAGTTTGAGGGTGTTAGGTAGTGCTCAAACGAAGTTCAGTATCCAGGGCTTTCTAAACACTTTTCCAGAATCCTGATGTAAAACAGGGATCAAGATCAGAAACAATTGATAGGTTTACTCCATGATGTCTTACAAATTCATTAATATATAGTCTTTCTAAACATTCAAGTGGTAAATCTTCTCTTATAGCAAAAAATGTGCTGACATGGTAAGACGATCAATAATGACCCATATTTCGTCATTACTTCTAGGAGTCTTTGGTAGCCCCATGAAAAAGTCCATCATAATATCATCTTATTTCCACTCAGGTATGGGAAAAGGTTGCATAAATCCTCTAAGATGTTGTCTTTCAGCTTTTTCATGTTGAAAAACTATACATCTTGACATATATTCAGCAATCTCCCTCTTCATGTTGTCTCACCAAAAATGTTCCTTCATATCTCTATACATCTTGGTGCTACCAGGGTGTATAAAGAAATTAGAGCAATGGATATCATCCAACAATTCCCTTTTTAGATCAGGTATATTAGGAACACAAAGTATCTTTCCAAATTTCAAAATTCCATCTTCATATATGATGTTAGTCAATCTGCCATCATTCACAGCTTTAATATTCTTTTGAAACTCCCCATCATCATTCTGAGAAATCTTTATCCTTTCTAGTAAAGATGGTTTTAAAACCATTTGAAAAAGTATTGATGTTTCACCTTCCATGCTTATTCCCATATCAATCTTTACTATATCCATGAAAATTGGATCTCTTTCAACTCTCTTCTTGTTCAAAACTCCATGATCCTTTCTTCTCAAAGTAGCTGCCACCTTATTTGCCTTCCCCAGGTGGTAGTGTATAGTGAAATCATAATATTTGAGTAGTTCAATCCATCACCTATTCCTCATGTTGAGTTCTTTATGTGAGAAAATTTACATCAAACTCTTTTGATCGGTATATATCTCACATTTTTCACCATAGTGATAGTGTCTCCAAATATTCAAATCAAAGATTACAGCTGCTAAATCAAGATCATGAGTGGGATAGTTATTTTCATGAATTTTTAGCTATCTTGATGCATAGTAAATAACACTATCATTCTGCATAAGGACACAACCAGGTCCTTTCTTTAAAGAATCACTACAAATAACAAACCCATCATTCCCCTATGGCAGATTCAAGATAGGGGAATTAACTAATTTATATTCAGTTCTTCAAAACATTCTTCAAACTCTTTTTCCAAAAAAAAACTTAACCCTTTTATGTGTGATCTTGGTTAATGGGATATCCAATCGAGTAAAATTCTAGATGAAACACCAATAATAACATGCTAAACCAATAAAACTGTGTACCTCAGTTATACTTGTTAGTGCTGGACATTCTTGGATTTCCTTGTTCTTTGAAGGATCAAAAGAGATTCCATACATGGAGACAATATGGCCAATAAAAGAAATCTCTTGAAGCCAGAATTCACACTTACTAAACTCCCTGTATAATTCATTTCTTCTGAGGGTTTTTAGAATGGTGTGCAAGTGATTTTCATGATCTTTGTAGCTTTTGGAGTGTTCCAAGATATCATCAAGAAATACCACTACAAATTCACCAAGATATTCTTTGAAAACTCTATTCATTAGATCCTTGAAAACATAGGGTGCATTAGTCAGCCCAAAAGGAATTACTGTAAACTCGTAATGCCTGTACCTAGTTTGAAATGATGTTTTCACAATGTCTTCCTTCTTCACACAGAACTCATGATATCTAGATCGAAGTTCAATCTTTGAAAAATATTGAGCTCCATGAAGTTGGTTGAATAAATCATCAATGCGAGATAGGGGATACATTCTCTTTATTTTTATAGCATTGATCCTCCTGTACTCACTTCACAACCTCATAGATCCATCTTTCTTCTTAACAAAAATAACAGGGGATCCCCATGGAGAAACACTAGGGAAAATAAATCCCTTATTACTCAATTCCTGCAGTTGTTTCTTTAGTTCCACTAATTCAACAGTGGAAATTGTATTTGGGGTCTTTGATATGGGCCTTGAACCAGGAATTAATTCAATGGAAAACTCAATTTATCTTTCTTGAGGATGTCCAGGTAAATCCTCTGGAAACACATCAACATATTCTTGCACAATATATACATACTCTATTTGACCATTCCTTTCCTCACCCATAGTTATTTCATTCTCTTCCTCCCCAATAATTTAATTTAGTTGAGCTATAGGGGGTGGATCTAGATAAGAATCAGATGGTGACATTTTTTCGCTAAAGATAAGGTACTCCTTATCATCATCGAGAATTTTAACCTCCTTCTTCTTACAATAAATTTTCACATCATGGTCTAAAAGACAATCCATACCGAGGATTATATCAAATTTAATCATGGGTATGACGATGAGATCAGAATATAAATAACGTTTCGATGCCCTAATGGGAACTGATTAACAAAACATTGTTGCAATGATACTTCCCTTAGGAGTTTTGACTAACAAATCCCTTGTTAAATCAAATTGGATATATCTAATTTTCTTAGCAAATAGGGAAGATATGAAACAATGAAATGATCCAGAATCAAATAAAGCATTGGCTAATCTTGAGGAAAACATTAAATTACCCGTCATCACGTCTTTACAAGATTCAATTGCAGCAGTAGTGATCGCATAATCTTAGCCTTGATCCCTTTGATTTTTCTGGGGTAACTTTCCCTGGTGCTTAGGACATTCATTTCTATAATTCCCGATTTCATTACAATTTTAGCATTCAACATTGATAACCTATTTCTTCTTCTTGGAATCACGAGATTGGTGGCCTTTTTCACCACACTTGTATCATACTCCCATTACCCTCATGAAATTACCAGGGTGTTTCTTTCAACATTTATTGCTGGATGGATATTCAACTTTTCCCTTCTTTCCCTTATTTCCATTTCCTAGGTTTTCAGCAAATATCTTCTTCTCTTTCTTTTCTTTAATGTTGTAAGACATGGAGAATTCCTTTTATGTCTTGATATCACCTTAGAAAATATCTTCGTACGACGAGAATGATTGTGAGACTAATGCTCGACGGACAAATGTTTTTAACCCATCAAATAATCTATCAATATTACTCATTGGGTTACATACATAATCTTCAACATGACTTGCTAACCATGTAAAGTTAGCTTCATACTTTTTGACATTCTAATCCTCCTTTTTCCTCTGACTTAAAAATTTACTTTCCATATCTACTTGATGGTCACGAGGAAAGTATTTTTCTAAGAAAAGTTATTTAAACTCTCTCCATTCTATACTTGATACTTCTTCATCATCCATTGTGTTTTGAATCAATGACCACCATTGATCTACATAACCTGTAAGATGATAAACTACGATGAAAAAATTTTCACTTTCACCACTCCCCAAAGAATGACATAATTTCTCTAATGAACTTATCTATTACTCAGCTACCAATGGATTTAAATTCCCATTAAATGTTAGTGGTTGTTTCCTCATGAAGCGGTCTAACATTGATCCTCTGCATTGTGGATCAGGGTGCTTCATACAGATAAGGTTATTATTCATAACCTGAGTGAGTTTTCCCAGTATGGTGATAAGATGATCAGCACCAGATGCATCAACAACTCCACTATAATTATCTTGAGTAGGAGGGAAATCCTTACATGTATTACGTGCATTGATATGGTTTCCATTCCTTACACTAGGCACCATTTCTAAACAATGGAATACTGTAGATTATTTTATAAATCACAGTACATAATTCCAAACATGTAAAACACTTAACATAAATTGAACATTTTATGGATATAATCCATAATAATAAAAAAATCTATGAGGAGGTATATACTCATAAATCCTTCATAATGGTTTGTAAATAAAATGAGAACTATCCTAATCATATCCCCGGGAGTTTCATAACCAAGAGTGTAGTAAGGCTCGTTGTTGTGCACCTGTTCCCGTTCGAGTCTAGATCAAAGAGGTGTTTTTAGGTTTTCCCCCTAGGTATATCTATGTCAAAGACGCCTCTACCTACTCGTATCCAGACAGGGATGTATTTCTTGGAAAAATCACAAAATCTCTACATTACCAAAATTCTATGAAGTTCTTCTATACTAATCATAAAAGTATAACTTAGGGTAACGTTCTATAATCAAAGTATTTCTAAATCTAGTTTCCAAGGTTTGTACTAAACTTCCTTTGATACCAACTGTAATTCCCCGACCCCAGTTACTGAGAGTTGGTGCATTATTACATAACATTGACATGATACAAGGAGATCATGTCCTGAAAGACCTATCAATTGAGTAGCCTTGGGAGTACTAGATATATTCATAAGTTTTACATTACATTATAAAATGAAAAACAACAGCAACATTGCATCCATTAACCACATTAATATCCCATTTACTATCCCTGCAGGTCAGTAATAATATACTTCTTCGCATCCTGGGAAAAATAAAACATTGAAAGGGGTTATCTCAGATGCTCAGTAAGGATAAAAATATAGCGGAAACTTTCATAAATAAGCATAAACATGTTAAGGCAATGTATAAGAGTAAAACAATATCTTTTTTAACTTATACTTCATCATAATATGTCAAATACAAATCAAAATATTTCCATTTACTTATTCACATGCATATTCTACTAGTCAAATAGTCACATGCTATATCAATAGCCAATTTCATAATGATGGAATGCATAATTCCAGACATCATAATCACATAGTCAAGGCCTTGTGCCAAGACTACAAATAATATTTTTTAAGGCCTTGTTCCAAGACACTAGTTTGTCTCATGAGACCTACCGATGCATCTAGAAGCTATAGCGAGCTCCACCTGTCACTTACTAAGTCCAATGCATTCCTCATATGAAGAAGATTAAACATAACATAAACATTCGTATTAAAACTAGCATACGAAATACCAATACTTTATCCGTAAACCATGAATGGTACAAAAATAACACATCCATAGTCAAATATATCACAAAACCTTCAATATAATATGGAAGATTTTTATCATAATAAATCAACTTCAAACAAGTTTAAAATCCATCAAAGGATGTTGACGTAGATGAAATGAAAACTATTTGAATGAAATAAATCTTTATATTTTGAATCCATTTAAAAGAAAACATTTATTTTGGAAATATTCTTATAATCTTTTAAGATAAGCTTCGACGATGTTGTAATGACAGAAAATAGCCGCACCCACTGTATATGTTATAAAAAGACATTATTACTTCAATTTTGTCAAAAAGGTCATAAAGTACATTGTTTGGAAAACGGAAAAAAGATTAATTTCAAAAAATATAAGGTCAAGTAAGGGTAAAAATTACTTTAACCCATTGTCTAGTAAATAGTAAAAATGTTTTGAAATACATTTTTAAGAAACACAGATGTGGATGATAAAGAAGTTCCAGTAGATTACTTACATATAAACAACCTCGAATAAGTAAAGAGATTCTGAAATTTACCTTTACCTTGTACTTTTCTTGGTAGAGGGTACTTTAACCTCTTGTATAATATTTAAATCATTGTTATTAAATTATAGAAGAACCATATACATAAATATGATATCATATATGATCTTCTAATATTTCTTTTTTAATAATATTTTAGTATTATCATCGTTTCGGGTGTTAACTAATTCATTTTCTTTTATATGTTTTGTTATGTAAGTCATGTTTGTTATGGATAGGATTTATTTGATTCATATACAAAATGATATTAAGTTCTTGAACATTATTTTTAATCATCAAATGAAAATTATTCTTGAATGGTTACAATGGGGAAATGAATCTGATCACGTTCGTCGAGACAGTAATCTGTACGTACGCACGAGTTACAATATCATTATATTGATGGTGAGATCATATGTAATTGGATGGTATATCTTATATAAATAATAATTAACATGTTATATTTACTATTTAAATCAATTATACTCATTATTATACCCATCCAAATAGTGAAGTGTTGAATAACAAACTACACCACGATGTCGAGAAGGTAAGTCGTACGTACGCACGTATGGCGACATTTTCATTTATAGGATGGATAGAATAACGAATATTTTTGTACTGTTTTTATAATAACATCACAATATATTGAAGATACTGGAGTTATAATTTTAGAATGGAAACAAAAAAGAAAGAGGAAGTGGAAGAAGAAAAGAACTTGAAAGAGGTGATGAATATTTAACTCTTCTTTGGGTTCTTCCTTTTGATTTGATCAAAAGGGATCCATAGGATGGATTTTTTACCAAAGGAAGAACTCTAAGATTAAGAGAGGATATTTGAGAGGATATTTGGGTAGTATTTGGCTGATCCAAATGTCTTTGAAGGTGGTAATTTGAGAAAAGGGGAAGTGCCCTTTTATAAGAGGGGTGAGGGGCAGCTTAGGAAATGAATGAAATATTATTTTATAACAAATTCATATTCAGTTTATAATTGCTTCAAAATGATTCATTTCATAGATAAGGTGGGAATGGGTCGAAAACATGTCTACCAATAGGTTTTAGCCATGTTTAGGTCACCATTTTAACCATATCATTTAGATTTAACTCTTAGTAAAATAGTTTGACATTTACCATGTCTCTTTGAATCTTTATATTATATGGTTAATAAATGTACTATAAACTGCCTAGAGATCCCCAAGTGGTTCCTTATAGATATATATATATATCTCTTTATTTAATTCCTTTTGCAGAAACATAGATTTTTAGGAATATTATATCAATTAATAATATAGTATTGGTATTAAAAACTCATTTATGTCGATTTTGACACTATTTAGTAATTGATTTTTGGTAAAGTCCCAACAAAATTATTACTTAGAAATATATTCATTTAATGAACCATAGCATGTAACATTAACCTATAAAATTCGTGTAATTCATAAAAAGTCTCAATTTACATTTATTTGGGTATTTAAAATATCAATTATTTTAATATTTCATTAATAAGGTAATTACTGCATCATAATTGTGTCATAAATAAATTAAATTATTTAATGTCTAAAAATTATAATTAAAATTCCATTATGTAGGAAATATTTTTATCTTTCTAACTAATATTTATAGTTGAATTTATCTTATTTGTAACCCTAAATTAAAAAAGTTTTAGTTATTATACTTTGAATTTAAGACTATTAACTCTTCATTAAATTAAATAATAAATGTCCTAATTTAATCTAAGTGGACCTAAAGGATCATATTTTATTCCTAAGTTTTTTTGGTTGAATTACACTTATCCAATATAATTAGGACATGTTTTAAGGTAATAATAATATCATTTTCACCTTTCATTACCTTATTTACTTTTAACCGTGGTAAATAAAAGTAAAAAGTTACTATTCACCAAAAATTATTTTCATCTTATTGAACCAAATTTTACTTATGATATCAACCGTGTCTCTCTGATTTTTGAAATTCAATTAATAGATGTGATCAAATTAGGTTTTATGCAAATTTGCAAATGCTCCTAGGAGGTGGGTAAAAGACAGTAAAAGTTCAATAAAATTTTATATATCTAAAGTTATTATAAATTGACTCCAATGAATTAAATTGAAATCATATAGGTATTATGTATCTATTTTGACCTAAAATAAATTTAAATAAAATAAATAATTTTTTAAATAAAAATTCAATTTTAAACAATAACGCAGTGTTTTTCACTATTCATCAAAAATTTAATGTTTTCAGAAAAATACCAATAATCCACCCTAATCTAACTTCGATACTCTGAATTCAAAAATAAAGTCCATTTTGAAAAATAAAATTTATAAAATTTTAAAAAGTGGGTATTACTATTCATAACATCTAGTTTGATTGGTTGCGGTGTGTTAGAATCTCGAAGTTGCATACAATTGAAGCTTTTTCATTATTCAAACGGAAACATACTGTATAAGATTGGGGTGTTACAAACCGTTATCGCAAACCAAAGCCTCTGCAAACCCTAGTTGACCGAGCATTCTGCGGGTCAGAATATTGCTTCAATGGGCCTCCACAAATGGTGTTGCATGCTCAATAGATACGATCTCTCTGATCTTATGAAAAAAGAGCACATTAGATGTACGAAGGAGGATTTAGAGAGAGAGAAGGAAGGACAATGAATGCTTTAGGGTGACTTAAAGGTTTCACTTCATCTTTTTTCTTGTTTCATCAGGCAAAGCACGAACCAAAAACCACATCCTCCATAGGTACACCCAACCGCGAACCATAAAATGGAGGAATTGGATAATAATAATAGAACCACGAACCTGACTTGTAAACCGAAAACCAAATACATCTCGAATATAAATTTTCCATGAATTATAATCCCCCTAACCATCCTTCTATTTGGTTCTCCATGTAGTGTACCACTACATGAACTGAACCTGACGCCGCGTACCCAAACAGTTTATGAATATAACCCAATACAGCATGGTGAGCCTCGTACCACTTTTTTATGTAATGGACTATACCCAAGCCCGTGTACCACACCGGTGCACGGATGTCCCATCAACCCACATAGCTCTATGGTATGCGAAGCCTTCTCCATCCTACATGAGAAACCAGTACATGGAATGTGGTGTTTTCGGGTATTGTTCCTTCCGGTTCCAACATCAGCCTTCCATTACCATCCAGTCCTCTAGGATCCCTCTACTAACCAGTCCTCTGGCACTAGGAAAAATCACACTCCAAGGCCACCCAACCCATATGATCTAGCCATTGAGTGCCTCAGCACACCCCGTTGAGTCTACATACCCATGGTAAGTAGTGTCACATAGGACATCCCCACAAAGGTGGGGGCTTCGGGAATGACTATGAGGATACAATCCCACGATAACTTGGAGGCCAACCCTCGTATGCCAACGTGAACCTCCATGTTCTTAGGATAAAGTTTGATCTCTTTATTCTCCATTAAATGAGGGATAGTGATCAGTCAAATGGGTTATGTTCACTCCCCCTTTTGGAGAGGGCGAAACTCCTCCCTTTCCCAGAATGTGATTTGGGGCCCTAACAATGAGGTAAGTCCACAATTATCTGAAGTCGGGATGCTTGACCTTTAACTCCATTTCACATGGAATGCTTTATCGCACTTCCCCCCCCCCCCCCCACGGTTGCCCTGACCTCTTTTTCTGCGGGCTCTCCCTCCCCCACCAATATGGGAGGAGGCATGTGCATTGTCGAATCCTTTATATCCTCTTGTTTCTCACACTGAGCATGACCCATGTGGGTTTAGTTGTTTTTGAGGATTACAACATCATCAAGCATTCTGAAATATGAGAACTCTGATTCCTCATTATATCAAGATACATAGGATGCCTACCAGAAGGCCCAAGATCAAAAGGGTTCCCATCCATAAATGTTCCACCCAATTATGTCCCCTTATATGGGAACCTTCTATGCATAAGCCCCATACAATCCGAAAAATGTGGGTTTTGATTCCTCTCCCAAGGATACATAGGAATCCCTCATTATCGGCCCGATCCCAATATCAAGTCACCTTCCATCCCACCTGGATGATGATAAGCTCTAGATTGCCTTATAATATGGCTAAGTCAGCATCAACTCTGTGGCCTTAGATACATGCATGATCATAAAGATCTTGGAAACTAAGGGTAGCTCATGGAGAGACTCTTCGGGAAAGAACCAGGGATTCACAAACATATGAACATGACTTAAATATATGAGAGTCCTAGAACAAGAAACAATCCTCCCCTGGAAGGGTGCTGTGAGGCTTACCTCCCATCCTCTCAACCAATGGAGTCCTTAAGTGTCATTGGCCAAATCTTCATCCAACGAGCACCTACCTTTGAAAATCAAGTTTTTGAATCATAGATACCAGGGCCACTGGGTGTTCTTAGATCCATGAATAAACATGTTGGAGAACATCTGAGGAAGTTATATCCGAGAGGGATAGATTGCTTGAGTGTTTGACCGACTTACAATCACCTGCTAGGACCAATAGTTCCCACACGATTAATTTGACCCTATTTAAAGGATAATGATGGAAAATGAGTTCAAAAAATGGAATGGTAAATTTGATGAGAACCCTCTCCATAAAAAAGGGATGGGTGATGATCCTCATCGTTGCATTTCTGCACCGCCCACAAAACATTCCACCTCAGAGGCAAAACAAAAATTGTGAACCCAATGTGAATCCTTAACCAAGGTGGAGGTTCTAGACAAATGATAAATGAAAAAACAATACTTCACGTCAGACCATTTTGTTAGCCTTGGTATCGTAAAAATGAGCCACCCTAGTGGCATAACAAAAATGGTGAAACTGACATGAATCCTTAACCAAGGTGACAACCCACCCCACTTAGGCCCCTTCGCACTGCAGTAAAAGAAAAGGGGAAGGGAGCCAGGTTTAATCTCCAAATATGAATATGTTTAAAGGAATGCTAATTTGATGACTTTTTGTGATTATTATGTCATATATGTATTGTAGGTTCCCGCAGAGTGACCATCAATCCAAATAACATCCTCACGATCCATGCAGACGCACGCATCAGCGATCTCGTGGGTGGTCAGGGCCTCAACAAAAGTAGGACCCCCTCGCCTACCAAGCATCTTCAACTCTGGGTATCTGATTCCCTAATAAAAAGTACCACCATAATGGTACTCTCACCACTCTGGATGCCTCAAGATAATCCCTTCCATCGGAAAAGGTCCACCAGCTGCCTCTTCAGCTGCTACCAGCACCCCAGCACAAGGCGGCCCCGATGGTCATCTCTAACCTTTTTGGGAGACTGCCCCTAGAACGTAATAGTGAATAAAACAATACCTCAGGGAGGAATATGGATTCAATGTTGATGAATTCATCTCAACTGCATGGGGGTCCTACCCACATTCCCCCGCTAGAGAGCCTCGTCACTGACACTGGATGACCAAGCCTCCTCCTGTTGAGGAGGACCATATATCGTGGGAACCTTCTAAAGTCCAAGAGACCTGGGACCCTTAGGCTGCCCTCCAATGGAGGTGAATATATAAACAGTAACACACTATAACTTGAGTTCCTAAGGAGGATATCCTTCGTACTAACACGAAGACATTCGATGAGCATACACAGAAATTGGGTGGTACGATATAAGCACATGCATGTTTTTTTTAGTTATCGTTGGTACCACCATGAAGACAGAGTGAAAACCTATAGGAATATGTAGGTATCTATTGATTCACAACAATCCATCCATCCATGTAGGGAGGGACTCAGCTACATGCAGGAACAAACATCTCCTGACATGTTTCAAGCCTGCCATCCAAATAGGGCGGAAACCAAATATGATAAGAATCAAATTTTTGAGGATGCATACAATTCCCTTGTAAAAAATTAAGTTGAAATTGAGTGGATGAAAATACCTACCCATGAATATGAAGACCACCAGTCAAATATGGTGGAAACTAGAGAAGATAATTAGTAACAGACTCGTTCCTCTGTGCCGACATAGGAGAACTGCCAGTATCTACTGGAAACTCGTGGAGGACTGAAGCAGACACAAACTCTTGATCCAAAATTAGAATGATACTTAATACCCATTCCAACCAAAGATGTATCTTAGCATATCCTGGAAATTATGGAAGTTCAGATGTTCACAGAGACAATATGCTCCGAACATGCCAAGATATCATTTCATTAGCGGAAAAGGTAAGAAATCTGTCCCACGAACTGATTTCAACAAATGGAATGACTCACTCAAAAATGAGTTAGACAGTTTGGAGTATTAATGAATCCTTGCTTCATTCTAGGATAGTTGACGACAATATTTCACGATATACAAACAACTAGATCGTGAGTAAATACACGTTGCAACTGGGGGGCGCTGGTCCAATGTGCTAGCTACTCCAGGGCATGTATATATCCCGGACAAAACTCAAGATGCTCGTCGTCATATCCCAATGACATCACGGGACCCAAAAATACAGGGAACCGTATATGATTTCCATTACCTATAGCATATGGCCCTGATTACCCTCAAGAGAGCACCCAAAACTGAAAACTTCAAGGCAACTGGAAAATAAAGAGCACATACATGATCCTTCTTTTCTTGATGCTGGGTTTCATGATACCCTAAAATATATATCAATAAAGGCTTAAGACCCTTTCATTCCATTACCAAATTATGGATGTGGCAGTAGTGTTTGGAAAGGTCCTCCCCACAATATCTCTACCAGCCGCTATGAATGTCCTCCATAGAACACCCATGGAGTCTTACTCTGTGGGCCAAGAGTGATTGATCACGAGAGCCTATCTTCGGATGCATGTTTAGGTAACCCTCCCATAGACCTAAAGATCAGATAGCAAGAAGGTCCTCCCCTTGCTATCATCCACCCTGATGGTCTTCCCCAGGGTATACGTTGTAGACATTCTTCTCTCTATAGTCGGACATCATGTCATGATGGTAGTCCTCATTATGGTAACGATCATTAGGAAGGCCATCCCTATAATAACAGTTGTTGTGAAGGTCCTCCCCATAGTAACTCCAAGTAAAGATAAGGTCCTCACCTCATTGTATTACATCCTGAAGGCCCTCCCTAGGATGAACACTGCAGAATTTCTCCCTACAGCCAGGTATCAAGTTATAATGGTAGTCCTCACCATGGTGATAATAAATTGTGAAGGCCTCCCCTCAATGATAGTTGATGTTAAGGCCCTACCCACAGTGAAATCAAGATTCCAGAAGGTCTTACCATTGCAACAGCCCACCCTGAAGGTCCTCCTAAGGGAATACATTGTTAGTAAAATTCCTATGGTCTGGAATTATGTTGAGATAGTATCCCTCCCCATTGCAACACCAACTGCGGAGGTCCTCCCTGTAATCAAAATTCATAATGGCGAGAAGGTCCTCCAATTTCCGGAACGAATATGAGAAATACTTCCTATGCTGAGGCACTCGGAATGGAGTCAGGAACATCAATCACTCTGCCTATAATGAGCTACATTCTTTCTTAACCAGAGGATGGCCTGGGGCCACACTCATCTTCCGACCCACCCCCGTGTTGTCCGCAAATCAATAAGGCTCTCACCATCCAGTTTTATTGGAATGAAATTATTAAGAGGAAGTCGAGTAGGGCATATCAAGTATATGAGCATCAGGAAGAACAACATCATGATATGTGGCTTATGATAAGACAACAAGTTAGGGATAGTATACCAGTGATGTATTGGCCTACAACCACTTCTCAGTTCAACATACCAGGATAATTTTCCAAGAAATTAATGGATGAAATTCTCATCAATATATGGATAACTCTTCGAAAGCTAAAAGAAAAATTCCAACCCTACGAAGGGTATGCAGACCATTTCAGCACAATATGGGAGCTTTACTGTCTCATCGACCTAGAATACCTCCCATCCAAGAGGCATCTACAATTAGAGAGGGTGAATAAAAACCTTGAATCGGCTTGCCTCCATGAATTGCATAAATTATGTTGCCTCATTGGAAATGTCCAGGCGGGAGGTAACATTTAGGGGTGGGGAGAACATGAATCTTTACACTTCACCCCATGTCTCATTCAGCAGGCCCCATTGAAATGACATCCTGCAATGTCATCACCCAGAGGAAACATTCAAATGAATACGCCACTCAGGAAAGATGTGATACTCAACAAACATTCCATACTAGAATATGAAATCCACAATGTAAGAAAAAGTAAAAACCCAAAAAGTACCACCAATGAGAGTAAAATGTGTAAACTGAAATTAATGGGGCCAGAATACAAGACCAAGAACCCAAAAATTAAATAGTACTATCAATGTCTACCCTGAAGTTTCTACATATAGGGCAGTGGTATAAAATCCTAATGTTGTAGAAGTATGATCTATCTACTCCTACCTCACTGAGCTCCACTGAGTCTCAGACCACCAAGGTCTATGTTGTAGCATCGGTCGTCTGCACAAGACCCAACACATGTGGGTGAATCCCATATAGGGGTGATTATAACAACTCAGTGGGGACCTTGAGAAACCCAAAGGTCTCTTAGAAATCCACAAGGGAAAATATCACAAAGGAAATACCAAAAACGAAAATATAAAATATACGACACAAAGTAAAAGATATCTAACGTGATGTATAACATAAGTACAGAAGTAAAGATGATTAGTTGTGAAGATATATAATCCTATTATCTTGAGAGTATTTACTGCTAATCTATGAAGTGTCGCTCTGTTGTTGATTCACGAAGGGTTTCTCTCATGCTGATCAAAAAAGGGTCACTCTTCTGCTGATACACAAAGGGTCCCTCTAATGATAATCCATGGAGGGTCTCTCTAATTCTAATCCATGAATATTTTCTATCATTCTGATCTATAGAGGGTCTCTATACTACAGATCCATGAAATGTCTCTCTAATGCTGATCTACGGAGGGCCTCTTTCATTCTTCACGTCACAGCCAGCCACTAGATTCCCACACATAGTATGCTTCATTTCGGTAAGACATACTCCTCATTCCATCATTTTTACCAGAACTTCTAGTAATTCCCACATATATTAACTCATTAGACAGTCTCGTCATAAGGGTCCCAACGCAATAGACAGGGCGTTGAATGGACATCTGGTCTGTAAGATATGGGCATTTTTGTAAAAAGGGCCTGGTTGGATTCGAGTATGATCAAAACCCAGCCATACACCAACCTCATACAAAAATAACATAGATTATCTCAGAAATACCACATCGTCGCAAGGGTCCTAATGTCATATACGGTGCATCGATCAGACGCACATACTTAAGGATATGTGCATTTTTTTAAAAGGGGTTGGTTTTCTTTGGGCCCGGTATGACTGAATCAGACTTACCTAACCAACCCTGTCCGGAGTCCCATATAACCCATTATGTCTATCTGGACTGTTGGGACTTGCTGAACCCAGCCCAAGCTAGTAGTGGTTCCAGTCCACTGAGTCATATAGTGACCCGGGTTTATCCGACCTGAACCACATCGGCAGGTCGACCTCTTTCCCTAGCCCGATCTGCATAACGGCCCAGCTGTGAACCACAAACCTAGTCCGCTAAAACGATCTGGCTCAAGGAAGTAACCGGGCCCCTCTAGCGGCCCGGTTCAACTAGCCTTGTCAGAACTAGACATGCTCAGTCGTTCCAGTTTAGTCTGGAATGGTTCGGCCGGTCCAGGTGGGGGCGCATATGGCTGATCAATCTGGCTACCCTCTATTCAAACCATGGATCGTGGGAACATGACACCTCCTACATGCAGTTCCAAGTGCACCACATCTCCAGCAAGTCTGTTATGGCAATCTGGCCCCGACCTTCTACTGCTCTGCTGCGGTGTGCGCTGCGCCTGCCACCTCCACCAGTTGTTGGCCCGTATCGGCAGCACCCCACTGATTCGCTGCAACGCGCTCCGGACATAGACCTCCTTAGCGTGCAGTTACTGCCTACTGTCGTCGACACTGGTTCCCCATCATGATTTTTCATGGACCGCCGAGAATACTCCAGTAATCCATTTTCAAATCTGGTTATGCCCTCATACCTCTCGGGTCACCGCCATTGCTACAGCGGCCTCAGGCCATTGTCGGGTCGATTGCGATGATCATCTATTAAGAACACAAACAAACACTAAAGAGGGATCTGAGCCTTATTTGTTTGTCATGATCCCCCCACATTTGAGTTTATAAACAAGTTGAAAAGGAATTCATTAATGATAATGCAAATTTAAAAATATCGTATCTCCCAAAAAATTTGTGACCTTATCCCACAAGAACAACCGAACTGCGGTACAACCTGATCATGGGTTGATCCACATTCATCATTAAAAAGGATTACATGGGAAAGAAACATCAATCCTAATGAAATCAAAAACCCCTACCTGGATTGTTGGACCCACTACTAGTGATAGATGAGATATGCATCGTCATCGTTGATCTGTGAATTGTTGGTGTTTGTCTCCTTTCATCAGTCATCAAATATGATCTATTCTCAAGGTTTGTCATCACCACATTTGAAATATCTATCATTCATCGGTGGCATAGGTTTCATTTGGTGTTTAATTAGATAAATTTTAGGGTAGTTTGTCAACCCTGAATCCTTGATTAACAAATAAAGAAAATAGAATGATTAGTGTTGCATCACCACACTGTTCAATTAATGAATTTTATTAATGAATAAAATTTTGCCTCATTGATGTGAGAAGTTTTGACAAATAGTCTCTTGATGGAATGAAAAGAAAAAAATAATATTAAGTTTATTATTTTTCATCTTTATGTCCAAAAAATTAACTTTTCCAGTCGACCTGTACCAGTTGATTTTAGGCCTCACCTAGGATAATTTCGACATTGTGAATCCAACAGTTCCCTCATATTTCTGATCTGAGAACTGGTTCAAATGTTAGGAAAACCCGCTCGCACATTCCCTGAAGTGGATGTAAAAATAAGTTCAAAAATTAACATTCACCCAAAGCCTGTTCCAGTCGAGGTTAGGCTCCTTCATAGGGGAACACACCCAGATAATCTCAACAAAACTCTTGGATCTCCAATCTGAGTTACCGTTTATGAGATATAAGGATTTGAAAATAAAATAATTGTTACATAATTATTTTATTCTCGGCCAAAAACTAACTTCTACAGTTGGCCCACTCCATCCAATGTTAGGATCTTCATAAAGAAATTATACCCTTATGAGATCAACGGTGGTCTCCTATTTTCAATTCAAGTCACCATTCAAGAGTTTCTTAATTTTTTTATTTATAGTTATGCCATTATCGAGATTTCTCAATAGAGGCTTGTGCCAACTAAACATAAGTCACACATAGGGTAATCCCACCATCCAAAACACAACGGTGTGCTTATATTTATAATCTGGGGACCCATTTATGATCTATTCCCAATTTTTAGCAAAAACTCTCACATGTGCTACTTATTGATTCACATTTTTTGATTTTTCATTATGGTCACTCCGGGCCTCAGAATCACTCTATGTCTCAGCGCCTGGTATCGAAATAATTCCATATAATAATAAATAATTATTACATGGAATTTCTAGGGTATTACATTACTCTCCCTTTTTGTCCTTCACATCCTCGTAGTATAAAACACAACTAAGACAATAAAATGGTGGTACTGAGAACTAATCTGAGCCTCTCGCTCCCATGTGCTCTCCTAGAGATTCTTTTTTTTTCACCGAACACACACCAGAGGAATCGACCGTCCAAGAAAGACCCAATCCTATTGATCCTATATCACTATAGATAATTCGGAAAATGTCACCCCATCATCAATGTCCACCTCTCCCTAGATAATGACGTGTGATGGATCATGGACGTACCTCATCGTCTACAACATGTGAAAATATTGTTCACTCAGTGAATCTATAGAGGGAGAGCTAGGAAGTACGCCACCTCAAAAACTCTACTCAGAATATGAAAAGGACCATTGGAACATAGAGATACTTTGTCATACCATCCAAATCATTACAATCCCCATCATGGTGAGACCTAAAAAAACATGGACTCCCTCCCCAAACTCTAATGGCCTTCGTCGCCTATTCGCATACGATTTCAGTGTACTCTTGTCTAGTCCTCAACCACTCCTAGAAGCTCTACACCTTCTTAGTGGTAGATTGTACCATCTCTGGACCCATTTGTGAAAACTCCATTGGATATTTCTAGCATAGATGTGATCTGTAGGGATTCTCATACAAAGACTCAAATGGTGCGATGCCAATGGTGGAGTGATAGCTATTATTGTATGAAAACTCCACCGGTGGAAGGTGGTACTCCCAACTAGGACCAAAAACAAGGATGAAAGCATGAAGAATGTCCTCAATGGTCTGTATGTTCTTCTCCATCTGACCATTAGTCTGCGTGTGAAAGGTTGTGCTCAAGAATATATGAGTCCCAAACTCCTCCTGAAATCCCTTCTAAAAATAGTATGTGAGGAGTGCATCACAATATGAGACTATCATGTATGGAAATCCCTGAGTTTTATGATCTCATACACATCGATGTGTCACAATCCATCTAGTGAAATAGGCTCTCGAATGGGTAGGATGTGGGATGTCATGGTGAGTCAGTCTATGATCACCCATACGGTATCGTGAAACAAACTCTCCGACTGTATTCTTTATCCCTGGCCACCACTATCGAGGTTAGAGATCTCGGTACATCTTCTCCCCTACATATTGTACTGATAAGGGGGAGGTACAAAACTCACTCAAAATCTCTTCTTGAAATTCCACTTGTACTACTGTGTGCCCTTTAAAATTGATGACGTTTTATCCACCTATCAAAACCCCGTCAGGTGCCTGTTCTGAGGATAACTGAGACTGTCAGGGCTCACAGATGGAATCTCTAAGTTTCACCTCCATGACTTGTTGTATGAGTGGAGGGGAAACATCAATCGATTGATGAAAAGTTATCTCCTCTCTATCCACAAAAGATATTTGATGTAAGGAAAACTACTCTAAGGCCTCATTGAATAGCTTTGAACTGGGTCTCCTTCTGAAATAATCCTTAGCAGTGTTTCCCTTGATAAGAGTATAGACCACTTTGAAGTCATAGTCATGGAGGAACACCAAAAATCATCTTTTTCTAAGCTACTGAAAAGCCTATGGGATCCTATCCATGAATGATAATGGATACCCCTTTTAACTAATTGATGTCAACATAGACCCTTTGGAAGTGGTTACTCATTCTCCATGGTCACATCATTAAAATTATTGTAATCCACAAATAACCTCGAACACCAGGTCTTACTAAGCCCTTCTTATGCATGTACCTCACATACACTCCCTACTCGCAAATCTCTACGTAAGTCCTATGATATACTGATGTTAATATTGGTGCCATCTCGGGGTGTATATTGATACAGAAGCCCCTCTCCCTACAACGAGGTAATATTGGAAAGATAATTTTCAAGGACATTCCCGCACTTCGCCACTACTGCAGGGAACAGAAAACTCAATACTCTACTTCCATGACTCAAGAGTGATCAGTTGCACCCTCCTATGAATGATTTTATCCCATGCATCCTGGTTTTCCTTTTTTGCCAACCAAAAGAAAACCTCATACCAATGATGTAGATATACCACATTCTTATACATAAAATAGTCCATCAGAGCATGAACTGTGGATTACCAGTCGAAACCCAAACTAACGTTGTAAAGCCTCAACCCTACCACCATGATTTTCCAACTGAAATTATCACCTCAAGGGTCAGTGCACACCATCGACATAAGTGTGACTATCATGTCTCCTCCCATAAGTATCTCCAGATGTAAGGATCATGTCGACATTTTAAGTAGAATATCTTGTTATTGAACATGATTTGTGATAAGAAGGAATGATTAGCCCCTATTTTTATTAGTACAGAAGCTAGTAGTATACACATACCATACCTCGAATCATTCCTAGAGCACTCAGGTCATACTCCTTAACTACATGCAGCTACTCCCTTCCCCTATCCTCTAGCTCCATGATCCTGGTGTGGACCATGTTGGGGTGGTGGTTGGAAAATATTGAAATGTATACCACCTCATGCTTCTCTCCTAGCCCCTCTAACACTTCTACTTCCCTAAAAATTCATCTGCTCCTGTCACTTCCTCTACCCCGATAGACCATATACTATTTCACTACCATAATGACAGTACAAAAAATATCTAGAGAGATGTTACCTACCATATTTTGAAATGAATTAACTCTTTCTAATATGACTGGAATCACCTTATAAGCCCAAAGCTATAGACCCCCTACCTTGGGTCCTCTTCTCAAAACGTCTCACACATTCAAGTATATAAGACTAACATCGGCCACTTGCATTCCCATTGCTAACATACAGTAGTTATATCTGCTCAACCAAATGACTTACAACCAAAAAGGTTCTCTCTATCACCCAATAATAGGTAGGAATGCACAGAGTAATAGAGCTAGCTCAGATGTCCATAAACACACCTTGCTCAGAGGTCTGAGCTTTGATGCACCAGTCGTATCATATTCATCAAGTACCTGGAAAAGTCGGCATGCTTGGATGAATACTTAACTACAAGAATTACGACCTATAGAAGCTCTTGGGAACACATACCCCTTACCTTTTATGGAAATAGCCATTTCTCTGAGAATTTTTCTCATGCTCTGTCCATAGAAAAGTCACCTAATTATATGATCAGGTAATCTAAACCCCACCATCATCCCGATGATCCATGTAGAAGGCTCATTTCTAGGACCAACGTCTAATCAAATGGTTCCCTAACTAGATGGAATCTCGGTCACCTCCTCATGCCAGTCATTATCTGCCTGTGATTTGGGCTTGCCTCAAAACCTGATGGGTATTTGTCGTTGATACTCATGTAGGGAACTAAGCCTACATGTGTCCTCTGCTGGTAGTGCCGACAGTAACTGATGACCAACATGCAATGGTATCGCTGGGACACCTCCCGATGGTACCAACTCAGGAAACAGTCCCTGTAACAAAGCCTCATTACATTATAGACCATCCTCATGGTCATGCACTGGATTCCAGGTTGGATGTCTGCATGGACATATATTTAATGATAATCAAGTTTAAACACTATCATTTTATTATACCTGGTGAGCTGAATCTGACACAAAAAGCTCATGGGAAAACACTCAAAGATGCATGCAACTAGTATTTTCATGTACGACGTCAGAAAAAATAATTCAGGGTCCTAGTGTATACATACGTCAGCCGACGTACCAACACTGGACTCCCTTTACTTAATTCTAAACTCAAGAAACTTATCACTATTTCCCCCATCGAAAATAAAGAATCATAGTTCTTTTGGTTGAACTGACCGCCCAATGATACCACTTTGTCATGACCCGTCCCCCAAGGCCCATGTCGTGACTACCAGAAGCCCTCCTTCTAAGGACAAGGGCTGGTGACTGGCACCAGAAAGGTATATCCCAAAAAATTAAGGTATTTCATTTAAAATTTTACACATAGAGACATGGAATACTACACAAATAAAAAAATAAATGGAAAAAAATTACAACCACCACAAATTACCACTACTGAGAGTAAAAGGTGAAAACTGAAAGTAAAGGGGCCAAAATATAAGCCCAAGAACAGACAAAGTAAATAGTAATATTGAATTCCTCCCTAAAGTATCTACATATTTGGTAGTGTTAGTAAAGCTTGATGCTTTAGAAGTATGCACTGTCCCCTCCTGACTCACAGATCTCCATCGAGTCCCATACCATCAAGGTCTACAACGTAGCATCAGTCGTCTACACAAGACAAATCATGTGCAGGTGAAGTCTGTGCATGGTTGTGTATAACAACTCAGTAGCGACACCGAGACCCCCAAAGGTCTCTCATAAATACACAGGGGAAAATACCACAGAGGAAATACCATAATGGAAAATCTAAAATACATAGAACAAAGTAAAAGAAAGCTCACTCAGGTATAACATAAGTACAGAAGTAAAGATGATTAGTCGTAAAGCTAGATCATCTTATTTTATTAGGAGTCTCTATTGTTGATCCATGATGGGTCGCTCTTCCGCTAATCCACTAAGGGTTTATCTACTACTGATCCTTGAACGGTCTCTCTCTTACTGATCCCTGATGGGTTTCTCTCTTGCTGATCCGTGAAGGGTCTCTCTCTTGCTGACCCACGAACGGTCTCTCTACTAATGATCCAAAAAGGGTCATTCTGAGGGTTTCTCTACTAATTATCCATAAAGGGTCTCTCTCATTCTGATCCATAGAGGGTTAATTTTCTGTTGATCCACAATGGGTCACTCCCATGCTGATCCACGGAGGGTCGCTCTCATTCATCATGTCACAACCAGCCACTGGATTCCCACACTTAGCATGCATGATTATGGGAGGATTTTTACCTCAAGACATCAGTCATACCTCAACTTCCAGGAACTCCCACATAGATTAACCCAAAGAACTGTCTCTTCGTAAGGGTCGTAACACAACAAACAACATGTTGAACAGACGCTCAGTCTGTAAGACATGGACATTTTTGTAAAAATAGAATAATTGAATTCAAGTCCGATCATACTAGGAAGTATGCAGACCTCCACCAATACTCACTTAGAGTATATTCGAAGGACTTCCTCATTGCAAGGTTCCCAAATCCACAGATGGTGTATTGATCGAACACATGGTCTGAATGATATGAGCATTTTGGTAAAAAGGGGAATGTTGCATCTGGGCCTAGTCTGAATGGTTCAGACCACCCGACCAACTCCGCATGAGGTCCATTATAACCCATTCGGTCTTTCGGGATCATTGGGTCTCACAGAACACAGCCTAGATGAGTCTTGGTTCAAGTCTGTCGAGTCACCCAGTGACCTGGATTTATTCTACTTGGCCTGCAATGGAGGTTCAGTCTATTTTCCCAGCCTGGGCCATATAGAGGCCTAACTTGAAACCAATGACATGGTTTTCTAAAATGATCCGTCTCAAAGAAGTAACTAGGCTGCTTGGGAATCCCGGTATAACTAACCCGACCTAGCAAAGATATGCTCGGCTGGTCCGGTTTAGCCCGAACCGGTTCGGGCCGTCCGGCTAAGGGCGCATGCGGCTAGTCAATTCAGCCACCCCTTTTCAATCTGAGGCCCATGGGTGCAGGAAACCTCCTCCATGTAGTGTCAGGTGGCACTTCCTCTCCAGCGCGCTCACTGCGGACGTCCGGTTGTGGCCTCCTGCTACTCCACCACAACGTGCACCACCTCCAATAGCCACCTACCCACATCGGTGACACCCCACTAATCTGCATTGGCCTGCTTCGGCTCCGACACTCCTTGATGAACTGCCACCACCTATGGTTGCCAATGATGGCGCGCCAGCCAGAGGTTCGGCAGACCGCTAGGAATGCTCTGTATGTCCATTTTCAAATCCGGTTGTTCCATCAATCCTCTCAGATCACCGCCAATACTATAACAGCCTCAGAGCCATCTTCTTGTAGATTCTGATATTGAGCCATGAATAACACAAACACCCGCTGCAGAGGGATATTGACCTTGTTCGTTTGGCCCGATCCCTCTACATTAGAGCTTATAAAAAAGTTTCAAAGGTGTTCATGAATCCTAATGTAGATTTAAAAATCTAGTATCTCCTCGGAATATCAAGACTCGAACTTGTAAGGACTAAACCGTAGGTCAAATTGTTCATGGGTTGATCCATGTTCTTCGTTGAAAAGAAGAATGGGGGAAAGAAACATCAATCACAAAGAAGTCATAAACCCCTACCTGGATTTTTGGATCCGCTGCTAATGAAGGATGAGATCTGTGTCATCGTCGTCAATATGTGAATTGTTGGCATTTGTCACCATTTTACAATCATCAGATCTAATTTGTTCTCCAAGTGTGTCGTTTTTGCATTTGTAATCTCCATCATTTTACGATTGCAGAGGTTTCCTCTGGTGTTTATTCAGAGAAATTCCAGGGTTGTTTTTCAACCCTGAATCCAAGATTAACTAATAAAGAAAACGCATTATGCATTGTAGAATCTCCATGATGTTCCATTAATGACTGTCATTAATGAATGCAGCATCGCCTTGTCGCTGCATCACAATGTTGAAAAATCATTGTTCAATGGAATGAAAAGAAAAAATAATAATATTAAGTTTATTATTTTTCTTCTTGAAGTCCAAAAAGATAACTTTTTTGGTTGAATCGGACATGTCAATATTAGGCCCCGCCAAGGAGAATCTCGAAAGTGCAAGTCCAATAGTGCCCTCATATTTTTGATCCAAGCACCGGTTGCAAAGATAGGAAAACCCACTCACACGTTCACTTAAGTGGACTTAAAAATAAGTTAAAAAATTTACTTTCACTCTCAACCCACATCGGTCAAGGTTAGGCTCTGTCTAAGGGGAACACGCCCTCACGAGATCAATGGTACTCTTGAATTTAAAATCTGAGTTATTGTTTAGGATTTATAAGGATTTGACCAAAAATAATTATTACTTAATTATTTTATTTACGACCAAAAACTAACTTCCACTATTGGACTGCGCCGACCAATATTTTGATCTTCTTATAGAAATTATACCTTCATGAGCTCAACCATGGTCTCATGTTTTCAATCTGAGTAACCGTTTTTGAGTTATAAGCATTCAAAAAATAAAATAATTTTATTTAATTATATTATTTACAACTATTCCATTTTTGGTTTTTCTCACTAGAGGCTAGTGCCGACTAAACATAAGTCACACCTAGGGAAAAACTACCATCTTGAACATAACAGGGCCCTTATATTTGTGATTTGGGTACCTATTTAAGAGTTGTTCAACTTTTTCAGGAAACCTTCTCAAGCGCACTATTTAAGGATTAACATTTTTTGACAGATCATTCTGAGCACTCCGGACCTCGGAATCACTCGTCATCTCAGCACTTAGTCTTAAAATAATTCAATATAATAAAAAATTACATGGAATTTCCACCATATTACATATTATATTTGGCGGGCTCTGCCCAATCCCATACAATAATACTTATATTGTTTTAGTGATTTTCAATTCCATGTTGTAAAATTTATATTGGGAAGAGACTTCCCTGAATCCTATTGAAATAAATATATAGTAGGATTGGCCTATACTTATGTGATTTTGGTTTGGTTTTACTATTATTGGATTGCATGGTTATGCTACCTGCTCATAGAAACACTGTCTTGTTACCAAAGTAGGTTGATTTATGTATTTTATTAACCGATTAATCAATTAACATGTTTATCACCTCATTTTAGGTACTTATCATCATAATGATCTTGTTTCAACATGATTGTGTCAACCTAATGTGATTTACTCACACTCTATTATGGACACTGTTTGGAACCCGAGTAGATTCCATGTATATAGGCTTGGTCAAGGGTGTGGAACCCTGTTAGTGACAGTTGATTACTTGTTTGGATGGTGTTTGGATATGTGACTGATAGGGGGTTTAATAACTGGGTCTTTTAAGATTATATTGTTCCAGATGATTATTTTATTTGTGTTGTTTTTAGGTTGACATTTATATATATCTCTGCATTTCATTACATTGTTAAATAGTAATGGATTATTATTTTTCCTCCTTTACTTCCCTATTATATAAGAAATTATTTCTCCTATGTTACCATTACACTGATGTTTATTTTATTGTTTATTTCAACTATATTGTGTCTCAATACTAGGGGGAAGAATCTCCCCACTATAATAATATGAACCCCACTAATACTAGAAAGACTCTACCATATAGGGATCCACTTTTGAGGCCCCGTAACCAACCTGTTTTGGCCACATTTGAGATTACCAGATCTAGGGATGTTGCACCAATAATGAATGATTGATTAATATTAGGTTTAATTTCTAAGAAATATTATTTGATAGAAACCTCTATTCTAGTAATCATGCTTAAATATATTTTAACTCTATTTTTTATATCCATTATTATCATTGTATTATGCATGATATATAATGGTCCACCTATCAATGATGTAACTTATGGTTCATGTGATGTGAAAACTAAGGATGGATACATAAATTAATTCTAATA
Organism: Viscum album; assembly: GCA_963277665.1. Classification (NCBI taxonomy): domain Eukaryota; kingdom Viridiplantae; phylum Streptophyta; class Magnoliopsida; order Santalales; family Viscaceae; genus Viscum; species Viscum album. The sequence goes on from OY728140.1 coordinate 354,147,710, forward strand.
TGGATTGTAAACTTCAAGGATCCTTTAATGGGAAAATATTTGAATAAAGATTATACTAAATTCATTTGGAAGGAATATTTTTTATGTTTCATCAAAAGGATAGTGGGATTATTAAAGTATTCTAAGATAGGTACGTTTGACAACATATACAAAAAAATGATTAGTATTTTTCTTGTATAATACTTATTAATTAATCCATAGATGGATTATGTAGTAACCCATGTTCTAAGGAATGATTTATGATAGTATAAATTAATTTATTTCACATTCCAAGTCATAGAAAAATGTCAACACGGTACTGAAATGTTCAACCTGGAATAATATACCTGAATTGTTTTAGTCTCACAGGTGTTTCTTTTGATATGTTGACTATATATTCCTAGTATTTAATATGAAATATATCTCTCATTCCTTAATATATATATATATATATATGATATTTATATCTATTATGGATAAAGAATTGAATGAAAATGTCAAATTGGAATTCGATAAATGAACACACTAGATGTTAGATCTATCTGACAGTGCATGAGAATGAAAAACATGAAGAGTTCCTAAAAATTATAGAATTTGGAATACTAGTTTTCATGAAATATAAATCTAGTCCACATTAGGTCTTTTTTTTCTGGAATCTCAGTAATTATATAATAATATGAAATGGTAAATATGCTCTAAATTTTAACACTCATGCACACCAACTTTGTATATTCTAATATTCAACTAAAAATTTAGAGGAAGGTATTTTTAAAATAGATTTATGGAGTGGTTATGGACATTATAAATATGCTCTAAAATTCAACACTCATGAACACCCACTTTTTATTATCTGAGATTCAACTCAAAACTTATAGACTACAATTCAATAGTTATTAAAATAGTTATCATATTATATTTCTATAGATGTGGTAAGTAGTTTAATTTGGTCCAATGGTATAATGACCTGGCATTATTACATTACAAAATCTTGAATTTCAGTCAAGAAATAATTTCCTTTCAAATTTAAAATCTTTTAATTTTTAGAGTTTTAGATAATTTGGATATGATACATAAGTAAAATTCCACATTTATATAGAGACAATACAAGAAAAATAGTATCCATTTTTCCAAAATATAAAATTTTTAAATAAAATATGTTTTCTTTAGAACATCTTCATAAAATTTAACATGGATTGATTATTTGTCTTACACATCCTTATATCATGTGAAAATCACTTAAAACCTTGGGATGATAACAAAAAGATCAGTAAGGGATATAATAATATTGAAATAAAACATTAGTCCATGAATACATTTAACGTAGGAAATAATTTTAAAAAAACATACTTTTTCACCCATATAAAGTTAATTAGTGAAAAATCATATTTACATGATATTTATTCCATTTATATAAAAATTAAATAGAATCATATAGGTATCTTGGGGCATTATATATATAATTTTTTAACCCCCTCGGCTACCTTACAAATTGTGTAACCCTCACGGCTACCTTACAATTTGTGTATCCATCGCAGTTACACTTGGAGTAACCATACATTTGACATACAACATAAATATAACCAATAAATTGGAGTGAGATATAGGTCACACCATTCATCATAAAAAATTCCAATGAACTATAACATAACATGAATAATTTCATAAAAACATTTCATTTGAATTTCATAAAATAGAATATTTAAAGATGTTTTTAAAAAGAAAGTCCCTTATAAATGTAATATAATTAAAGTGAGACTTAATAGATTGGATGGATTACGTATATAAACTCTAAATAAAAATAATTAAATATAATATAAACAAAATTCATCTCACAAAAAATTCTAATACCACGTAAATTATGAAGTTGAATGTTAACCCAAGGAATGGAAATCGAGTTATAAATTCCCTTACCTCAGGTTTGAATTACTTCAAACTCATTTAAAAATCTATTATAATGGTTAAAAAGTATTATTAATATCTTATATAAACAAATTACTATTTATAATACCTTATATTATCATTTCATTACATCATTTCTCCCTTTAATTATATGTATTTTGTTCCTTCCATTGTTTTGGGTGCGTTCTTCAGATAATTTCCATGATCGATTCATGATGGATATTTTTATTGATTGGAAGTGAAATAATATAATTGGAATGGAATGGTATTTAAATATTTCCAGAACCATAAATTATATAATTTATCATTTTGAATTCTGACATGAGGATTTTTCATAAGTTAAAACATTATTGATATTTGTAAGGTCATTTTGGCAATTCTTCAATCGTAATGAACTCATTTTATTTTATAAATTAATAACATGTTTAAAAAATGATTCCATAAATTTATATAAGATATAATACAAAATTTATTTATTATTTTTAACCATATTAATGGTTTCATTACCAGAATTGAAGACGGTAATAGAAATTGAAAACCCATTGTCCTTTAATATGGTAAATTAACACATCTTGGTTTGTGTTTTCATTTTTAGTATAAATGAATGGGAAAGAGGATATGATGAAGAATTATTACACTATCATAATAAAATTATAGTACATTTAAGTTAATGGGAATTATCATAACATTTGGATGAAAGGAAGTGAGGAAAGAAAAAGAGAAGAATGGAATCTCAAAATAAATGAAAAGTCCAACAATATCTTACGAAAATTCGGTAGCCTAATGACATCACATAAAATTTAATAAAATATTATGATGAGATAAAAGTGGTATCTATTAATTCCTACATAATATGGACATTATGGGGGTTATTTAATGACATATCTCATCATAATACATTTGAAATTAAAAATAAGAACATAAAATGAAAGCATGAAAAAGAGAAGGGTGGTGGATTTCTTTACCTTGTAGAGTAACTTCTAAAACATGATGGTTGGGACCCTGGGGGCTTGAGTAAACCTTATGAGGACTTATAGGGAGGTAAAAATACCAGATCTTTGAGGATTATTAGTTTTTAATGTAAAAAAGGAATGAGTGGGTATATATAAAAAATGAGATGGAGTTATTTTAATTAATTCAAATGACACATCATTAGTGGTTTTTGAAAAACCATGGGTCTGCCCCTAGTATTTGCCCATAGTTTTAGCCACATGGGATAATTCAGGTCATATTTTATAGTTCACATGTCAACCATCATTTTATATTTACTATTACATCATTATGATGTCATTGAACATACTGAAAACACAAAAATGTATTTTTACAAATCACGAAAAATTCAACAAAATCAGAAAAATCCTAAAAAATCACCCTAACCATTTTTTGACATGTAGAATACATATAAGAACTCCATTTTTTAAAAATAAATTTCGAAATATTATTAATTTAATTTTTAAATAATATCACACTTTATTAAAAAAATTAACACTTTTAAAACTGTAACTCATTTTATATCACATTGAAAAAATAATCCAAATGTCATTATCTTAATGCCTTAAGAAAATAAAATAAAAATACAATTTATTATTTATTAGGGTCTTATTACTATTCATATTACTGTTCATAAGGGTATGATACTATTCACCAGAAGAACAAGTTTGTTTTATTAAACACCAAATAACTTACTGATCACAACCATAGATAACTGTTTTTTGAAATTCAAATCATAAATGCGGAATAAATATGTTTAAAGGATAATTAAACCAATATACATAAAAAATATTTCATGAATTTAAATTTATTTTTAAAAACATGGTGTGTTACTGTAACAACCCAAACTTTTGAATAATATTTATTTCCAAAAATTCAGTGTTATTTTATTTTATACACAACAAAACTATATCCTTTTATAGATTATGTGTGTATAATTAAAATGATATCATTTGGTTCAAATTATATATGATTTTTGGTAAATATGAATATTGGAAAATATACTCTTAATGTTATTATTACTGTTTTTAAATACAAATGATCAAGGTTAATTAATAAAAAAAGAAGAATCAATGGCTTCATCCCATAGAATTAGGTCATACGAAGCCCATCTGTTATAGGTTTGGAAGGAGGTAGCATCACTAGGGTTTACACTAGACAAAGACCATGCCGAGCTTCAAAATATTAATATTGTATGTAATTTCTGTCAGGAGAAGTTCAAACATATATAAATAACCACTCAGACAATGTTGTTCGATCCTCCTAATGATTCTATCACCACTGAAAACCTTACTCTTGGGTCATATTTAGGTGTTATAATGGGATATTAATGATGCCTTAGTCACATTGTGTAATACTTTTTAATAAATAAAAGTGTTATTATGCTCAATTTTTTAAATTTCAAGTGTAAAAATAAATATAGGATGAATTTAGAGAAGTTACATAATATTGATGAATATCTATAAAAAGGTATTTTAAAATTTTTCTTATACTTTAAATAAGTAATAATGTGAGATTATTTTTAAAAAAACTGGTATTCTACATTTTTGATTAGTATGTAATTTTGATTTTAATAAGATCAACATAATTTTTGGTGAATAATAAATTATGAATAGTAATATTACCGTTATGAATAGTAATGTGACCAATGGAATAGTAACCTCATTTTGGAAAGTATAAATGTAATTTAGGCATCTTGATTGGTAATATGATATAATAGCATATGTAAATAACTGTTTTAGAAATCATTAGTTATGTATTAGTACTTTATCTGGTAAATAGTGTTTTTAATTAAAAAATAATTATAAACTGAATAGAAAATTATTTTTATAAAATTGATTTTTTTGGATTCAGAGATTAAATATTAGGTTAGGGTGAATTTATGAGATTTTTATTAAATGTTTTTTTTCAGTGAATAGTAAAAATAATGTTTTGAGTTAGGTTGTGTTTAATGTCATCATTAATGTCTTAATAATGATGTAATAATTCGGGTCAACTTTTTTAAAGTAAAATATTTAATGAGGTGTCCCAAGTGGCCAATACTATGGGAAAATACCATGGACATGCCCATGGTTTTTCAAATACCACTAGTGAGGGGTCCCATGTAAATTAAAAAAATATTCCCCCACGTTTTCTATACATAAAAACCCATTCTTTCAGCCCATTCATTTAGAATTCTTCCTCAACAAAGATATCATCTTTTTACCTCCCAAAGAGTCCTCTCAAGGTTTCATCAAGCCCCCCAATATAAGGACCCAGTCTTAAACCTTACTTAATCTTGAGTTATTATAAGATTACACATTGAGGATCTTTTCAGGTTTAGAGTTTTAGAGAATTAGATCATAACTAATACATCTCAAAATATTACAAAGTAGAAACTTCTACTATGTTTCCATAAAATAAAAACTCTTAAAAAGAAACATGTCTAGTTCAATGTTTTAGATAGCATGACATTCCCTTGATCCCATCCTTTACCCAATTCCACATTAAGTCATGTGAAAAAAACATTTCAAAAAAAACTTGAGGTTGGCATAAAAAGCTCAGTAAGGGATACACAAAGAATGAAAACTGTTAGTTCTTAAAACAACAAGTAAACCATGTATACTTTATCAAAGTAATACCTTCACCTTTATGAAGTAGTAAAAACTCTTCACTGAATAAAATATCATTACTTACACTTTTTTAATCAAAATATTATCATAAAACCAATATAAATAACACATAACATATAAAGGTAACTTGGGACATAAACATACTTAAGTGGAATAACCATAAGGTCGACTTCCACACATATCACTTAATGGAATAGCCATTCAGCCAACTTCCATACATACATAATGGAATAGCCATACGGCCGACTTCCATACCCAATGCATTGGAGGTTATAACGTAACTACCCGTCCTGGTATTCACGGCACCACCCGTTATATGGTTTATCATGTAACCACCTGTAATATGTCCAAGTACCATTATATAATTATAACACATAAAACCAATATAAAGGAATGATAACATTTCTACATTTCAATCACAATATATCATTTATATATATTGACAAAATAGAATCCTTTATCAAAACCATTTTCAATACCAAAATACATAAAAGAGTATATGGTATTTATTTTATTTTAAAAACATTACGGCTTGTTGAGGAAGCCAAAGATCAAATAATACTCGCGGCGGTGGAAAAGGTCGTTGTCACCGCGTATGTTAAAAGAAACATTCCTTTTTTTCATTTAGTAAAACGCTTCATAGAAAAATATTCATTTTGTATAAAAGTAAAAGTCAAAGGGGTTTATACACCGTATAAAAGAAAGTTGTGTATAAAACGAAATATGCCTCAATGAAAGGAGATTGAGACGAAGTCCCTTACAAAGATGGTATCCTTGGTTTAAGGATAAATCAATTACATAATTATGTATGAAAAACTAATACACCAAATATAATTGGATATTAAGTGTAAAACAATCAGAGGTTATTCACACATATTCATAGAACGACATATTCAAGGAGTATAAGTTTATCCCAAAGAATCAAATTTCAATTAAGAAGTTCCCTTGCAAAAATTTGACAGCCTAATGGCGTCACTACAAAATTCAGAAAATGAGTTGATGAGAGATAAAAAGGGTATCTCATCACATGGAAATAAAATTTAAATCAATAAGGATATAGAAGAACATATCCCAACATAATAGTATGTGAATTAAAAGACATAACAAAAGAAGTCTTTTAAAAAGATTAGGGTGAACTGTTCCCTTACCGACATGGGTATCTTTCGAAACATACACCCCGTGAAAGAAGGACAATAAAACATTGATGTAAATAATCATAAATGAAATTATATTAAACAATGAGTAAAATAATGGGCAGTACATACACCACTCAAAGGGAATTGTGGCAAATGTAGCATAAATATCACGGGAATAAAAGTGAGATGAAAAATCCCTTACGAAAACTCGGCAGCCTAACAGCGCCACTTAAAACTTACAAAAATGGATTGATGAGATCAAATAGGGTCTCTCATAATATGAACATAAAAATTACAGTATGAGGAATATAAAATAACATCCCCAAACATAAGAAATATGAGCTTAAAATAAATGACATAAAAGAGAGTACTTAAAAAGAAAGAGAGAGGTTGGATCTCTTATGAAAATTCGGCAGCCTAACGGCGCCACTCAAAACTTCCAAAATGGATTGATGAGAGAGAATAGGGTCTCTCATCATATGAACATAAAAATTACAGTAAGATTAATATAAAATAACATCCCAATAACAAGAAATATGATCTTTAAAAGGAATGACATAAAAGAGTGTACTTAAAAAGAAAGAGAGGAGTATGATCCCTTACCTCGGGTCCGACTTGACTCGATCGTTCTTTAACATCCTGAATAATAAACTTGAGTTAATTTCTACTTGATTAAGAACATTTTTCAAGTTCATTATTCCTTTTATATCAATTATTTACATGTTATAAACATTATGTAATCATTTAAGTTAATAATGTTTGTTTTGTCGATATTTGGTTCTTAAGTCAAAAGTGGACTTCTTACAATTACATGTTGTTCGTGTGGTCAAAGTTTCTTTATATAAAGAATGACATTCTGGATTTGGATATCATATATATCATATATATCCAGAATATACATGTATTTATAATATTTCATAATCATTTAGAGGTAAGAAATGAAATGCACCGTTCATGGAGACGGTAAGCCGTACGTACGCATGAACGGTACTTTCATTTCTATGTCTTATTAATGGAATTAAAACTAAATGAGAGATGTGTATATTTTTAATTCCAGAATTATATGCATCCTTTATATGTATCATACATCATATATATCCATTATATGTACTTATAATAGTACATTACATTTGAGGATAAGAAATGAAATGCACCGTTCATGGAGACGGTAAGCCGTACGTACGCATGAACGCTACTTTCATTTCTATCTCATACTTTAATGGAAAGAAAACAATAATGATATAAAGGTATATTATAATTCCAGTATAAAATAATATATAATAACTTTTAATCCATCCTTTATACATCCCACATATGGAATTAACGAATCAAATCACTTTGAGGGGGTGGTAGTCCGCACTTCCTAAAATGAATATATCGCGTATAACCATAATGGAAGCCATAAAGGTATGCCACAAATGAAAAATAATTAAGCTTATGTAAAACATAAAAATATTATATATCATATATAAACATAGTGACATCTTAATGTCCACCTTAGAAGGTGTTATATGAGTGTTGAACAATCATCGTTTCGTGAGGCAGAAATTCGCCATCCACAGAAACAGTATGTTCTTTAACCATTAGATGAAGGTGTGTGTAAGTGTAGCTAGAATACTTATTATAAGAACATCCTAGTATATTGAAGATACTAGATTTGTTACAAAATAAATTAATAAAAAGAGTTTAGGGGGTTGGAGAAGCAAAATAAAACAAAAGAGCACAAGTGAAGACGTTACCTTAAAATTGGGTAACTCCTTTTGGTTTGAACCAAAAAGGGTTTCTTGAAGAGCTTCCTGACTAAGTTAAGGCTTATAGAATTAGGAGAGGGATGTGGAGAGACAAACTGATCAGATCTTGGCCGAACCAAAGGCTTGAGAGGTATGGGTAAGGTGGTAGAGGTGGGGGCCTTTTATAAGAGGAGAGGAGGGGCACTCTTGGTAAAGTATAAAATGTTACTTTATTTTCAAATGGTTTTCGGATTTTAATGGTCCCAAATTGATGTTTTTCGAGGATAAGGTGATAAGGGTTCTATATCTACCCATAAAATAGGTTTTTGACATGTGTAGGTCCTAGATTTTGCATTATCTTTCTATTTTATTTAAATCGTTAAATAATGAGGTAATCGTTGCATCATCATGGTGTCATAAATAATTTAATTTATTTAATGTCTAAAAATTATAAAAAAAAATACTATAATGTAGGAAATCGTTTTATCTTTCCAATGAATGTTTATAGTCAAAAATCTGACTTGTATAACCCCGTGTACAAATTGGTTTAGTAAAACATCTCATGTTTGTGTCATTTTTACTTTAACTTTAAATAAAAGGCATAAATGTCATTATCATACCCAAGTGGCTCCTTGGGGTACCAAAAATAGACCCATGGTTGTATTTTTCGGCCATAACTCATCCAATAGGGTTAGGACAAGTGTCAATATATTTTCATTTTATTGTAATATCATTTTTACCTTAAATCACACTAATTACCTTTAATCACGATTAATAAAACTTAAAAGTTACTTTTCATCAAAAATTATTTTCATACCATTGAACCAAATTTTACTTAACAATTAAAATAATTTAAATTGGATTTTTAAAATTCAAATCACAGAAGTGGTAAAGTTCCATTTAAACTAAAAATCAAATTTTGTAACCACCACTTTGTGGTTTCACTATTCATAAAAAATTGGAGATTTTCAGAAAAATACCAAAAATTCACCCTAAGATATATTTGATATTCCAAATTCAAAAATGATGTCTATTTTAAAAAAATTCATAACCTAGAAGTTGAATTAATTAATTTTATAATTAAATCCCGCTGTTAAAACAAATAGCGTGTTTTTATGAAACAATATCTTTCAAAAGATTGACACTCATTTATGTCCAATCTTAAAGTGATATTAATTAAAATGACCACCATTGGATTAAATGGTAAAAATATATTCTATTTAAAATTTAAAACCAAATAAAAAGATAATCTAATCATATAAATAAATTAGATTAAAAAGGGGTTTAAAATTAAAATACAACATTTTTCACTATTCATTAAAAATTGAACTTTTTTTGGAAAAATACCAAAAATTTAAACAAAGTAAATTTTAATGCCCCGATTCTAAATAAGAATTTTATTTTGTCAAATATAACACATAAAATTGTAAAAAAGTGGATTTGAAAGAGGTTCGCCAGAAAAAGGCGGTTAATCGACCTTTTAAAGAATATTATACTGTCTACGCTTAAAATTGGATTCATTCGCATTTTTAATCCTATATCATTTATTGTAAAGAGTAAAAATATTTAACAAACATATATAATCATTTTGAAGTTAGTTCTGTTCATTCCCGCCATTACAACGGCTAGGCATTAACTACCATTTAAAATAATATTATTTTATTATTAGAGTGCAATATAAGATTCCCAAGAAACTCATTGTTGCGTATTGGGTATGCCATAGAGCATAGCGTCCCCTTTAAAGTAATATTAATAGTTCATTCAGAATTATGGATAAATATAAAAATGTCATATTCTTTATTTACCTGGGGTGTTACATCCTTCCCCCCTTTTGGAAATTGCATCCTCACAATTTTAAAATTGAGCTTGGAAATATCCTTGAAAGTCCCACATCGGAACAAGAGTTGGTAAAAAAATCACTTTAAAATAAATAAAGATAAGTACAGAGGTCGCCCGAGTTAACCCATACTAGGATTCCATGTAGGAAAACATGGACATGGAGGAGAAAACATAGGGTCATGTTCTGATGGAGAGTGATATAAAACATGTTTAGGAGAAAGTTAACCATAAGAAAATCACAAACTTGTGATGGGTTAAACGGTATTCGATTCCCCATTAGGAAAAGTTAACAGACAACATTTTTGTTTTAAGTTACTCTTCATTGAGGAATTTATTTTTGAGCCTAACTAAATCATAATGAAACATACTTACTTGTCACGTAGACTTCCAACTTTTACTAGATTCCTTAATCAAACTCATATTTTCTCCAAAAGACGAGTATTTAGGAAGACTTGTTCACATTAAGAGTACTATAATCAACTTATAGAAAACCACCTAATCCACAAAAGATAACTATATATTTCCCATGTCTTTAGACTTTAACCAAAACCAAAACTAAAAATCTTAGTACAAGATCAGATAATCCAGAAAAGGATAACCCTTTATAAAAAGAAAATATATTCTTAATCTCCAAATTTTGTCCAACAAAACCCAAAGTTCAACGAGGACCATTCGATAAACAATTTTTCCATAAAATTCTTCAAAGTAAACTAAACTAAGATTGAAACCCAAATATTTGAAGGATTTAGTCACATAGTCTTCCAAGTTAAATCATAACATTTATCTCCAAACAACATCAGTTTCTCTTAATGTCTCGTATTGAAAAGTAATTAACCTAATCACATATCCTCCATGATAGGTTAATAAATTTCCATAGATAACCCAAAATCAACTTACTCTTAATTCATAAAATCTTCTAACTAAAAAGAATCATTCAAACTAACCAGGGACTTCACGTAGTCCAGTCGTAGGTGATAAATACCAGTCGCACTTTGGTTGTGGGTTCGATTCCCGCAGCTTTGTCCGATGTGACGGGTTGTCATACGGTCTGCGTGTTGTCCTTTTTATAAAACTCCAAAAATAACCCTAAAATTCTTTAACCTTAATAGTTTCCTTATACCTCTCATTTTCATCCAAATTCATTACGGTCTCAACATCTTAATTCTTGAAGTCTTATTTCACCACTATAAGATAAAATAAAACGATTCCCAAAATGAATAACATCATACCTTGATCATGGAGTCCACTCGGTTTCATCGTCATCTTGCTCACGTAGGTAGAAGTCCCATGCATTACAACAATGATTTAGAGATCCTTCAAAATCATTTGTTTCCTCCATCCAAATACACCTTGTACAACATGGGTCATATGGGTGTTCACAGAAAAACAGTTTTGGAAAATAATCATGTATGACATATAATTCCAAAACATCTGATAAAACATGATTTCTATAAAATAGTCAGACAGAATTTGAGTTGAAACTTTCTATTATTTGTCCTTTTAAAATACCATAAGTATGTGTTGAGAGACTATATTTTAAAATCAAATATAAATAGGTTGTGCAAGGGTCTCCTTCCTCAGCACCATCTTTAAAATCATAATATGCTTCAAATTCTTGTGATAAGGTAAAATATTTGAAAATACCTTGATAATATTTACCTTTCTTGAAAATATGATAATATTGTGAAAATAGTATTTGTCTAAAAACAACCCATGATCCATGATGATAACGAGGTATAGTGGAGGTGTTTGATATCTCAAACAACTGCTTGCAAGTGATTTGTATGCTAGAAAAAGTTTCACAATCATCCGAACATGACTTTGCAATAATTATTGCAAGAATGTCATCAGGAAAAGATAGGAATTTCGTTTGAGATCCTTCTCATTCCATTCGTAACTAACTTTACTTGACCTGAAAAAAAGTTATAAAACAAGGATTTAACTGAAATAATAGATATATGGACTAATCATGTGTCTAACAAAAACTCATAATCCCTAAATTTGTCTAAACCAACCTTTGATACCAACTATAAGGCTCCAGCCTTAAACCTTACTTAATCTTGAGTTATTACAAGATTACACATTGAGTATCTTTTCAGGTTTAGAGTTTTAGAGAATTAGATCATAACTATTACATCTCAAAAGATTACAAAGTATAAACTTCTACTAAGTTTCCATAAAATAAAAACTCTTAAAAAGAAACATGTCCAGTTCCATGTTTTAGATAGCATGACATTCCCTTGATCCCATCCTTGACCCAATTCCACATTAATTCCTGTGAAAAAAACATTTCAAAAAAAACTTGTGGTGAGCATAAAAAGCTCAGTAAGGGATACACAAAGAATGAAAATTGTTAGTTCTTAAAACAACAAGTAAACCATGTATACTTTATCAAAGTAATACATTCACCTTTATGAAGTAGTAAAAACTCTTCACTGAATAAAATATCATTACTTACCCTTTTTTAATCAAAAGATTATCATAAAACCCATATAAAGAACACATAACATATAAAGGTAACTTGGGACATAAACATACTTAAGTGGAATAACCATAAGGTCGACTTCAACACATATCACTTAATGGAATAGACATTCGGCCAACTTCCATACATACTTAATGGAATAGCCATACGGCCGACTTCCATACCCAATGCATTGGAGGTTATAACGTAACCACCCGCCCTGGTATTCACGGCACCACCCGTCATATGGTTTATCACGTAACCACCCATAATATGTTCAAGTACCATTATAAAATTATAACACATAAAACCAATATAAAGGAATGATAACATTTCCACATTTCAATCACAATATATCATTTAAATATATTGACATAATAGAATCCTTTATCAAAACCATTTTCAATACCAAAATACATAAAATAGTATATGGTATTTATTTTATTTCAAAAACATTACGGCTTGTTGAGGAAGCCAAAGATCAAATAATACTCGCGGCGGCGGAAAAGGTCGTTGTCACCGCGTACGTTAAAATAAACATTCCTTTTTTTGTTTAGTAAAACGCTTCGTAGAAAAAGATTCCTTTTGTATAAAAGTAAAAGTCAAAGGGGTTTATACACCGTATAAAAGAAAGTTGTGTATAAAACGAAATATGCCTCAATGAAAGGAGGTTGAGACAAAGTCCCTTACAAAGATGGTATCCTTGGTTTAAGGATAAATCAATTACATAATTATGTGTGACAAACGAATACACCAAATATAAGTGGATATTAAGTGTAAAAAAATCAGAGGTTATTCACACATATTCATAGAATGACATATTCAGGAGTATAATTTTATCCCAAAGAATCAAATTTGGGTTAAGAAGTTCCCTTTCAAAAATTTGACAGCCTTATGGCGTCACTACAAAATTCAGAAAATGAGTTGATGAGAGATAAAAAGGGTATCTCATCACATGGAAATAAAATTTAAATCAATAAGGATATAGAAGAACATATCCCAACATAATAGTATGTGAATTAAAAGACATAACAAAAGAAGTCTTTTAAAAAGAGGAGGGTGAAAGGTTCCCTTACCGACATGGGTATCTTTCGAAACATACACCCCTTGAAAGAAGGACAATAAAACATTGATGTAAATACTCATAAATGAAAGTATATTAAAAAATGAGTAAAATAATGGGCAGTACATACACCAATCAAAGGAAATTGTGGCAAATGTAGCATAAATCTCACGGGAATAAAAGTGAGATGAAAAATCCCTTACGAAAACTCGGCAGCCTAACGGCGACACTTAAAACTTACAAAAATGGATTGATGAGATCAAATAGGGTCTCTCATAATATGAACATAAAAATTACAGTATGAGGAATATTAAATAACATCCCCAAACATAATAAATATGAGCTTAAAATAAATGACATAAAAGAGAGTACTTAAAAAGAAAGAGAGAGGTTGGATCTCTTACGAAAATTCGGCAGCCTAACGGCGCCACTCAAAACTTCCAAAATGGATTGATGAGAGAGAATAGGGTATCTCATCATATGAACATAAAAATTATAGTAAGAGTAATATAAAATAACATCCCAATAACAAGAAAGATTATCTTTAAAATGAATCACATAAAAGAGTGTACTAAAAAAGAAAGAGAGGGGTAGGATCCCTTACCTTGGGTCCGACTTGACTCGATCGTTATTTAACGTCCTGAATAATAAACATGAGTTAATTTCTACTTGCTTAAGAACATTTTTCAAGTTCATTATTCATTTTATATCAATTATTGACATGTTATAAACATTATTTAATCATTTAAGTTAATAATGTTTGTTTTGTCGATATTTGGTTCTTAAGTCAAAAGTGGACTTCTTACAATTACATGTTGTTCGTGTGGTCAAAGGTTCTTTATATCTAGAATGACATTCCTGATTTGGATATCATATATATCATATATATCCAGCATATACATGTATTTATAATATTTCATAATCATTTAGAGGTAAGAAATGAAATGCACCGTTCATGGAGACGGTAAGTCGTACGTACGCATGAACGCTACTTTCATTTCTATGTCATATTAATGGAATTAAAACTAAATGAGAGATGTGTATATTTTTAATTCCAGAATTACATTCATCCTTTAGATGTATCATACATCATATATATCCATTATATGTACTTATAATAGTACATTACATTTGAGGATAAGAAATGAAATGCACCGTTCATGGAGACGGTAAGCTGTACGTGCGCATGAACGCTACTTTCATTTCTATCTCATACTTTAATGAAAAGAAAACAATAATGATATAAAGGTATATTATAATTCCATTATAACATCATATATAATAACTTTAAATCCATCCTTTATACATCCCACATATGGCATTAACGAATCAAATCACTTTGAGGGGGCGGTAGTCCGCACTTCCTAAAATGAAGATATCGCGTATAACCATAATGGAAGCCATACATTTATGCCAAAAATGAAAAATACAGAAGATTAAGTAAAACATAAAAATATTATATATCATATATAAACATAGTGACATCTTAATGGCCACCTTTGAAGGTGTTATATGAGTGTTGAACAATCATCTATTCGTGAGGCAGAAATTCGCCATCCACAGAAATAGTATGTTCTTTAACCATTAGATGAAGGTGTGTGTAAGTGTAGCTCAAATACTTATTATAACAACATCCTAGTATATTGAAGATACTGGAGTTGTTACAAAAGAAATTAATAAAAAGAGTTTAGGGGGTTGGAGAATCAAAATAAAACAAAAGAGCACAAGTGAAGACGTTACCTTAAAATTGGGTAACTCCCTTTGGTTTGAACCAAACGAGTTTCTTGAAGAGCTTCCTGCCTAAGTTACGGATTCTAGGATGAGGACAGGGATGTGTAGAGACAAAATGATCAGATCTTGGCCGAACCAAAGGCTTGATAGGTGTGAGTAAGGTGGTAGAGGTGGGGGCCTTTTATAAGAGGAGAGGAGGGGCACTCTTTGTAAAATATAAAATGTTACTTTATTTTCAAATGGTTTTCGGATTTTAATGGTCCCACATTGATGTGTTTCGAAGATAAGGTTATAAGGGTTCGAAATCCACCCATCCAATAGGTTTTTTACATGTGTAGGTCCTAGAGTTTTCATTATCTTTCCATTTTATTTAAATCGTTAAATAATGAGGTAATCACTGCATCATCATGGTGTCATAAATAATTTAATTTATTTAATGTCTAAAAATTATATAAAAAAATTTTATTATGTAGGAAATATTTTTAGCTTTACAATGAATTTTTATATTCAAACATCTGACTTGTATAACCCCATGTAAAAATTGGTTTAGTAAAACATCTCATGTTTGTGTCATTTTTACTTTAACTTTAAATAAAAGGCATAAATGTCATTATCATACCCAAGTGGCTCCATGGGGTACCAAAAATCGACCCATGGGTTGCATTGGTCGTCCATAACTCATCCAATAGGGTTAGGACAAGTGTCAATATATTTTCATTTTATTGTAATATCATTTTTACCTTAAATCACACTAATTACCTTTAATCGCGATTAATAAAACTTAAAAGTTACGTTTCATCAAAAATTATTTTCATACCATTGAACCACATTTTACTTAACAATTAAAATCATTTAAATTGGATTTTTTAAATTCAAATCACAAAATTAGTAAAGTCCCATTTAAACGAAAAATCAAATTTTGTAACCACCACTTTGTGGTTTCACTATTCATCAAAAATTAGAGATTTTCAGAAAAATACCAAAAATTCACCCTAAGCTATATTTGATATTCCGAATTCAAAAATGATGTCTATTTTACCAAATTAATAACCTAGAATTTTCATTAATTAATTTTATAATTAAATCCCGCTGTTAAAACAAATAGCGTGTTTTTATGAAACAATATCTTCCAAAAGATTGACACTCGTTTATATCCAATCTTAAAGTGATATTAATTAAAATGACCACCATTGGATTAAATGGTAAAAATATATTCTATTTAAAATTTAAAACCAATTAAAAAGATAATCTAATCATATAAATAAATTAGATTAAAAAGAGGTTTTGAATTAAAATACATCATTTTTCACTATTCATTAAAAATTGACCTTTTTCGGAAAAATACCAAAAAATTAAACAAAGTAAATTTTGATGTCCCGGTTCTAAATAAGAATTTTATTTTGTCAAATATAACACATAAAATTCTCAAAAAGTGGATTTAAAAGAGGTTCGCCATCAAAAGGCGGTTAATCGACCTTTTAAAGAATATTAGACTGTCTACGCTTAAAATTGGATTCATTCGCATTTTTAATCCTCTATCATTTATTGTAAAGAGTAAAAATATTTGACAAACATATATAATCATTTTGTAGTTAGTTCTGTTCATTCCCTCCATTACAACGGCTATGCATTAACTACCATTTAAAATAATATTATTTTATTATTAGAGTGCAACGTAAGATTCCCAAGAAACTCGTTGTTGTGTATTGGGTACGCCATCGAGCATAGAATCCCCTTTAAAGTATTATTAATATTTCATTCACAAATATGGATAAATATAAAAATTCCATATTCTTTATTTACCTAGGGTGTTACACCCAAGGTCTAAAACTTCACGTTTTTGAAGTTACTCTATAAGGTAAAGGAACCTTTCAACCTCCTCTTTTAGTCATGACTTCCTTTATTTTATGTCATATAGTTTCCATTTTATTATATTGGGGACTTTATTATATAACCTTATTGTGGTTCATTTTATATCCAAATTATGAGAGACCCTTTCCACTCTCACCAACTAATTATCTAAATTTTTATGTGATACCTTTAGGCTATCAAATTTTCATAAAAGAAATAACATATTCTCATTAAAGTTTTCTTTTTATGTGGTATGTCATTCAAATTTCCTTACCATGATCTTATTTATATTTTATTATATCCATGTACATTATTAATAGTTATTTTTGATTAGGTTACCCCATTCCCCTCTCTATTTAAATTTTTTACAGAACCATATTATACAGACGTTATGCTGTAGATATTTCGTCTCAAAATATCTCCCTCTTTTTCTCAAGAAATTATCTTATTTTATAAATGTGAATACCCAAACATTTTTCATTTCTAATGGTATTCATAAAGACAAAAAATGATATATTTTATTTTGGAATTTACATACATTTAACCCTAATTACTTTTCTATGTATTATAAATGAGATAATAATCGTGTTTTAAGAACTTTTAGAATGTAGGGATTTTTAAATGGAACCCATTTCTTTTATTCTCCTTGGGTTATATATGAAATTTTTTATTATGATCTATGTAGATCACGTGAAAATTAATACATATAAAGGGTCTCCCGTGATATCACTCCAATGCATTTGGTATAGAAATTAATCTCTAGAGATGTCAAGTTTTATGATACCTTGGTGAATAACCTTGGTAATTTTTATGACACCATTGTGATGGACCTTGGTGATAAGATTATGAATATATAAATTAAATTTTGTAGACAATTTTTCAAGTTATGAGTCATGTTATTAATACTACGATAATCCATTTTAATCATTCATTTATGATATTCCTCATATAATTATTGATATCGCTCATGTTAACATGTAAACTGCTTCACATGTTTTCCTTACTGGGCCTTCTACTCACACCTTCCTTTGATGTATGTCATCAGGTTATGAGATTTAATAATTTTAAACAACATGAATATTTAAATAATCATTCAAATAGGATTAAAAAATGTTATATTTTTTCATTTATAATATACCTTTTTCTATGACACTAATCTTTAATGATCATTTGTTTATAATGTATTGAAAAGTTCTATAATAAGGTGAGATTCTATAGTTGGTATCGAAGGATAGTTTAGTTTTTTATGGAAATTAAGATATGAAATATTTTTGGAATAACCCTATAGAAAAGTTTAAAAACAAGAAAACATCAATGTGTTTTGGTGAAATATTATATAAGTGGTTTCAGAACAAATAAATCCCTGTATGGATATGAAAACTTGGATGTGTCTCTGGAAAATATGTACCTAGGAGTGAAAACTCAGAAAATATGTTTCGGGCCTGACTTGGGGTATCCTGGTATATGACAACAGGCCTTGATGTACTTCTAGTTTGACACTCCTGGGGGATATTTTTGGTTAATAAGAAGGTTTTTATGAATTTTTATGAATGATTTATAGAGAAATTTAATTGTGGTTAATGAATAATATTTTTAAGAATAATGTTTTATGACATAAAAATACATTGTAGTTAAAATATTCATAACTGAAATAATATTGTCACTATGTTTTTTTTATTTTAGAAAATGGCAGGCAATAAGAGGAACCATGAAATTGGTGATTGTAATAGACCATGCAATGACAGCCCTCCGATAGAAACTGTAATGGAATCATTCAGTAGAGTGATGAAAAAACTCACTCAAGTTATAGGAAATAACATTAATCAAGGTAAGAGAACAACTTCACTCTGAAGGGGAAAACATTATGTTGATTTCATTATCCATCAAAAAACATCATCCTTCAATGGAACTACTGATCCATTGATTGGTGAAAAATGTATTATCCACATCGAGATGATCTTTTTTTTTCTCTGTTGTTCTGTAAAAGAGAAGGTCACCCAGGCTGTTTACCACAAAGATGGAGAAGCTTATCAGTGGTGGGAAATGATTAAAACACAAGGTCAAGAGTGGAGGTTGAAGTTATGGAGTGGGAAGAGTTGACAAGGACCTACTTCAATAAGTATTTCCCTCGTTCTATGAGAAAAAAAATGGAGAAGGAGTTTTTCAATGTGTTGTAGAAGGAGAATGTATCTATAGGAAGATACAAAATGAAATTCACAAGACTTTCCCATAACACCTCAATCTTTTTCAATGGTCCAAATGGGAAAGATGATATTTTATTTGGTGGAATAAAACCTCATATACGGAAGAACTTAGCCATGTTAAACTGTAATAGATAAGAGTAGATCATACAGAGTGCTATGAAAGTTGAAACGGAGTTTGGTGAGACGCAGTGGTCTAATAAATCCAATGAAAAGAAGTGATCTATGGATCCAAGCTTAGAGAGGAACATTGATCAGGGAAGATGAGGAAATAATGTAAAACATGGAACATGTAATATGTGTGGGAAGAAGAATTCTGGGAACTAGCTGTTCAGGTGCTGAAAGTGCTACAAATGTTGAAGAGATGGTCATATCACTCAGAATTGTTGTTGTGAGATGAAGCCTAAACTTACAAACACTAATGATAAAGGGATGATGGTGCATTCCCTACCTGAAGTACAATTCTATATGTGTAGAAAACTTTGGTAATTTTCCAATCACTGTCTAGATCCAAGGGAAGTGGAGGGGAAACACCATCAGCCTCAGCAAATGAAAAGGGAAAAAGTTCATGCTTTGGCTATCACTACGGTTGAATTTGAAGCCCCAAATGATGTGGTGGACGGTACTCCTATTGGTATATCAAACCTAGAATGTACTTTTTTTGATTCTTGTTCTATGCATTCCTTTATTTCCTCTAGGTTTTCAAATAATTTAGAATCAACCCCTAAATTTCTAAGAGTAGAGTTATCAGTCAAGAATCATTGTGGGATTTCCCAATAATCATCAGTGTTTAGAAACTGTATAATTTACGTTATGGAGAACAATATTTTCGCAAATCTAGTAGTCATTCTCATGATGAAATTCGACAATACAATAGGTATGGATTGGATCTCAAATTATAATACTATGATCAAATTCAGAAGTAAGGAAATATTAGTAGTCTTGAATGTAAATCCTATAGTTCTCTTCCTTGGAGAGATATTTCAACCTAATTGTTGTGTAGAAGAAGATACTTTATCCTTCTTTATGTAGTTGATCGGTGATGAAAAAGGAGAAAATGATAGTATAATGATTAAAAATGTCCCCATCATCTAGGAATACATTGACCTATTTCTTAAGGAGTTACTCGGACCTCCCCTGGAAAGAGAGGTAGATTTCTCTATAGAACTTGTACCTGATTCCCATCCTATATCAAGGACCCCATATAAGATGGAAAATGTGAAGCTGGAGGAATTAATGAAGCAACTACAATATATTTTGGTGAAGGGTTTTATCTGAATTAGTGTGTCTTCATGGGGAGAACCGGTTCACTTTGTTAATAATAATAATGGATTGATGTGGCTATGCATTGATTATAGAGAACTAAACGAGATCACCGAAAATAAAAAATAACCTCTTCCAAGAATTGATGAATTATTTGACCAAATTCATGGGGATCAATTCTTCTCCAATATTGATCTTCAATATGGTTATCATCAATTGAGGGCGAAGAAAGAAGATATTCTAGAAACTGACTTCTGATCAAGATATGCCCATTATGAGTTTGTTGTTATTTTCTTTGGCATAACTAAAACTCCAGCTATTTTTATGGATTTGATGAATATAGTCTTTAAGGAAAACCTTGATAACTTTTTTTTTGTTTTTATTAATGATATTCGGATATATTCCAAAAGTCTCAAGGAGCATGATGATCATCTAAGGTTTAATTTTTTAACTCTATAGAAGGAGAGACTTTTTAGAAAGTTCAGAAAATGATAATTTTTGTTACATCAAGTTGCTTTCATGGGGAACATTTTATCAAATTATGGAATCAAATTTGACCCTTTGAAGACAATGGTTATAGAAGAGTGGCCTTAGCCTACAACAATAAATGAGATTCATAGTATCCTTAGATTAGCGGGATATTATAGGAGGTTTGTGAAAACAATTCATCACATTCCTATCCACTAACCATGTTAACATGAAAAGGGGTCAGGTTCATCTGGACAAAGGAGTGAGAGGAATGTTTCCAAGGGATGAAGAAAGAGAATGGTTACTACACCCATGTTAACACTACCTTCAAGTAGAGAGAGATTCATTATTTTTATAGATGATTGTCTGAAAGGGCTTGGGAGAGCCTCATGCAAAATGACAAAGTCATTGCTTATACATATTGATAGTTGAAGACACATGAGCAGAACTGTCCTATGCCTGATCATGAGCTGGTTGTGTTTTTTTTTCTCTGATGATATGGAGACACTATCTTTATGGGTAGAAATCTGATATATACACAGACCATCAATTTTTAAAGTATATTTTCATAAAAAAGGAATTGAACATGATATAAAGGATATGGTTGGATCTTCTTAAAGACTACGATTTCTCAATTCATTATCATCCCTGAAGAGAAAAAACATTTGGCGAGGAATTAAGTAGGAATGACCTTTTTGTTCTGTCTATGATGAGCATTCAAAGAGACCCATTGATCTAATACCTAGTGAAAATCGACATGGGAATTATAAGGGAAGGGAAATCATCAACCCAATCCCAATTGATTTTTCAACCATCATTACAAGAGAATATCATGAAATCTCAAAATGAAGATCCTTTGTTACAGAATAAGTTTGAGGCTGTGAACGATGAAAAGCATCCCAAGTTTAATATGGATCAAGAAGGTGTACTGAAATTTCATACAATACTATGTGTTTTTTCAATTATGGAAATAAAGAAGGAGATGATGGGTTAAGATCATAGCTAAACATCCTCTATACATCCAAGAAGAATGAAAATGTATAGGGACCTTTATGATCATTGTTGGTGGGATAATATGAAAAGGTAGATTGCTATCTAACTATAAGGTGCTTGTTATATTAGTAAGTGATGGAAGAGGGACACATTCCTAAAGGGGTATTACAACCACTACCCATACCATCATGGAAGTGGGATAATATCACTATGGACTTTGTAACTAGTCTCTCAGGAACTTTCAAAGGAAATAATGCAATATAGGTTATACTTGACCATCTCTCCAAGACTGCCCATTTTATCTCTCTTTGAGATGGTTTCTCTCTTGATCAACTTACCAGGATTTACATGAATGAAGTGGTAAGTCTGCATGCAGTTCCACATTATATCTTATCTGGTAATGATCCAAGGTTCACATAAAAATGTTGGAGAAGTCTTGAACATGCTCAGAGTACCGAATTTAATTTCAGTAAGGCCTATCACCCCCAAACTGAAGGCCAATCTGAACGGAATATTCAAACATTGTAGAACATATTGAGAACATGATCAATGGAATTTAAGGGTGGATGGGACCAAAAACTTCTATTAGTTGAGTTCTCTTAAAACAATATCTTCCATTCATGTATTAAAATGGAACCCTAAGAAGATCTATATTAGAAGAGATGTAGAACTCCTACTTACTGGTATGATGCTAGTGACAGAAATTATGTTGGGAATGATCCTGTGTAATAGATGACAGAAACGATTCATGCCATCCAGCAACACATTAAGGATACACAGAGTCAGAAAAAGATCTATGGTGACAACACTTTAAGGGACTTGGAGTTTTATGTTGGTGAAAAATTATTTCTTCGAATTTCTCCTTGGAAGAGAGTCACAAGGTTTGAGAAGAAAGGGAAGCTCATCCCTAGGTACATTGGCCCCCATGAAATCCTTGATCGCATAGGAGCAATGGAATATTGGCTTTCACTTCCTCTTAATCCATCACAAGTTCATGATGTTTTCCAAGTATCCTATTTGAGGAAGTACATACCTAACCCTTCACATGTACTAAATCCTGAGGTGGTACAATGGGAACATGAACTCTCTTATGAGGAGAATTCAGTGGAGATCTTGGATCATTGAGACAACGTTCTATGTAATAAGACTACCCACCTTGTTAAGGTGTTTTTGAGGAAGCAAAAAAAAATAAAGAATCCATGTGGGAACCAGAGGAGTCATTGAGGCAGAAGTACCCACACATTTTCTCTTTAAAGTGTACGAGTTGAAATTTCCGGGTTGAAATTTCTTAAGGGGGAAGAATGTAATGACCCGAAACTTTGAATAATATTTGTTTCCTAAATTTCTGTTTTATTTTTTTTTATACTCAATAGAACTATATCCTTTTATTAATTAAGTGTTTATAATTAAAATGAGACTGTTGGTTTTGACTGTTATATGAATGTTGGTTAATATGACCATTGTTAAATATGACCATTTGAAACTATACTATTTATGTTATGATTATTGTTTATAAATACAAATGATCATGGTAAATTTATATAGAAATAAGAGTCAATGGTCTCATCTAATAGAATTAGGTCGTACGAAGACCATCTTTTGAATCTTGGGAAAAAGGTAGAATCAGTAGGATTTTCTCTAGAATAATCACAAGTTGTACTTCAACATATTAATCTTGAACATATTCTACTTTGGGAGAAGTTCAAGTTGATAGAAATCGCCACTCGGTCAATGTTGTATGAGCCGCCCCAATTTTCTATCACCATTGCACACCTTACTCTTAGGTCCTATGCAGGTGTTATAAGGGGTTATGTAATGAGGCCTTAGTTACTTTGTGTAATCCTTTTTTTATAAATAATATTTTTATTATGGTAAAATTTGTGAATTTAAAATTTAAAAATAAATATAGGATGAATTTATAGAAGTTCTGTATTATTGATGAATATTGGAAAAAGTAATTTTAAAATATTTTTTATACGTTAAATAAGTAATAATGTGAAATGATTTTTAAAAAATTGTCTTCTATAATTGTGATCAGTAAGTAATTTAGATTCAAATAAGATCAACATAATTTTTGGTGAATAGTAAATTATAAATTGTAATATTACCATTATGAAGAGTAATCTGATCAATGGAATAGTAACCTCAGTTAAGAAAGTATAAATATAATTTAGGCATCCTGATTGGTAATGTTATATAATAGTATTAGTAAATAACACTTTCAGAAATTATTAGTTTAGTATTAGTATTTTTTTGGGTAAATAGTGTTTTTAATTAAAAATTAAATATCTCCTTATTAGAAAATTATATTCATAAATTGGAGTTCATTTTTTAATTCAGGGCATCAATATTAGGTTAGGGACAGTTTATGATATTTTTATAAAATGTTTTGTTTTTCGGTGAACAGTAACAATATAGTTTTGAGTTTCAGTGTGTTTAATGACATCATTAATGATGTAATAATTCTTGTCGACTTGAGTACAATAGAATATATTATGAGGTGTCCCAAGTGGCCAATACCATGGGAAAAAACCAAGGGCAAGCCCATGGTTTTTCAAATACCACTAATGAGGTGTCCCCTGGAAATTAAACAAATATTCACTCACTTTTCCTATACATACATAAACATTACTTCATTACATTCATTAAAAAATACACTAAAATAATGATGTGGTATTATTACCTCCCATGGAGTCCTCCTAAGATTCTCTCAATCCCCCATGGTCCCAAACATTTGGTTTTTGAAGTTACACTTAATGGTAAGGGAACCATTCACCCTACACTTTTAGTCATCACATCCTTTATGTTAAGTCTTCTAGTTTCCATTTTTTAATGTTGTGGTATGTTCTTATATATCCTTATTTCTGTAAATTATTTTTTCAAATGATTAAAGACCCATTCCACTATCACCAACTGATTTTCTGAATTTTTATGTGACGGTTAGGCTACCAAATTTTCGTAATAGAAATCACATCTTCTCTTTCATGTTTCCTTTTCATGTGGTATGTTATTCAAGTATCCATACAATGATCTTATTTATATTTTATTCTGTCCCTATACTATATGATGTGTTATTTTTGAGTGTATTACCCTTTTCCCCACTCTTTTTAATGTTTTCAAAAACCATGTTATATAGCCGTTATGCTGCATAAATTTGGTCTCAAAATCTCTCTCTCTATTCCCAAGAAGTTACATTATTTTATTTATGCGAATACACAAACCTGTTTCATTTATATGGTTATTAATAAATACAAAAAAATCATATATTTTATTTTTGAATTTACATACATAAAACCCTCATTCCTTTTCCATTGGTTACAAATGACATAATGATTAAGGTTTTAATCTCTTTTAAAACATTACGATTTTGAAATGAAACCCATTTATTTTATTCTATTTGGGTTATATATGAAATGTTTGATTAAAATCTATGTGGATAAAATTAAAATAAAGACATATTAAGGTTTTCCCCTGATATCACTACAATTAATTTGGTGAATAAATTAATATCTAGAGATGTCAAGTTTTTTTATACCATTTTGAATAACCTTGTTAATATTTATGACACCTTGGGGATGGAACATGGTGATATTCTAATGAATGTAAAAATTAAGTGTTTTAAAAACTTTTTCAAGTTATTATTCAAATAATTATTACTATTATATGCCTCTTTATCATTTATTTATGATATTATTCATGTTTTTACTGATATCGCTCAAGTTCACATGTAAACTCTTTCACGTGTTCTCTTTACTATGACATATGCTCACCCTTTCCTTTGATGTATGTCTCTAGGTTATGAGATGCAGTAATTTTACATTGTATGAATATTTAAAAGAAGTATTTAAAGATAATTAAGTGAATATTAAATGTTTTCATGTATTATGTACCTTTTTTTCAAGAAACTAAACTTTAAACATTCTCTATTTGTAATGTAATGAAATGTTATGTAATAAGAAGGCGGGATTCCATAGTGACACTATCCCCGACTTCTAGAAATCAATTCATCACAACTTTATTTACCTATTAAACAAGTGATGGTAACTTTCCCTAAGAGAATTTTCAAACTCCCATGTTTCTTCTTCGACCATTTGGTTTTTCTGCAAAAACATTACATGGTGGATTACCTTATTCCGCAATACTTGTTCCCATCGATCAAGAATATGAAATGGATTATATTGATAAGATTGGTTCTATTCTAGCTAAAAAGTTTCTGGGCTCAAGACATGATATGAATCTAGAACATACTTCTTCAATATTATAACATGAAAACCACTATGTATCTGAGATAGACTCATAGGAAAAGTTACTCGATAGGCAACTGGTCCAACTTTTTCCGGGATTTCTTAAGGTCCAATAAACCGTGGACATAACATTACTTTATTTTGAAAACACATAACACATTTCCATGTTGATATTCTACGAAAACAATGGTCACCCACCTCAAAATCAAATTTATTCCTCCTATTTTCTGCATAAATTTTCTTCCAACTCTGATCAGTCCTAATTTGTTGTTGGATTATCTTCACTTTCTTAGCCACTTACTATACTAATTCTGGTCCCATCAACTTCATTTCCCCGACTTCATCCCAAAATGCTAGAGTTCTACACCAATTCCCATACAATTCCCTAAAATGATCCATTTGTATACTGATATGAAAATTTTTATTATAGGAAAACTCAACTAAAGAATGATTTTGATCCCAATTTCCCTTGTAGTACATTGAACAAACTCAAAGAATATTCTCCAATGTCTGGATCCTTCATTTTGAATGCCTATCTTATTGAGGATGAAAAGTTTTACTAAAATTAAATTTGGTACCCAATGACTTCTTATGTCCCTTCCAAAAGGTAGAAGTGAACCTGGGATCTCAGTAAAATACAATACAAAGATGAACTCTATATAACCTGGAAATCTATTTGAGGTAAAGTCGAGAAAGATGATCCAACGACATTGTATCTTGAATAGAAATAAAATATGTAGATTTAGTTAGTCGATCAATAATAAACCAAATTTCATTTTTTAACTTGAGAATTATTTGGTAGTACCACCACAAAGACCATGGATACATTCTACCATATCCACTCTGGCACTGGAAAAGGCTGAAGAATCCCATTCTGTAACTACAGATATTCTTTATCCTATTGACATGTCGAACATTTCATGGTAAAATCAGAAAAATCCCTTTTCATTCTATCCCACTAGTAATACTCAATAAGGTCTATGGACATCTTAGTACTTCCATGATAAACTGAAAATTGAGAACTATAAACTTCACACAACAATTCTTTCTTCAACTAGGAATCACAAGGCACACACAACCTTTTACCAAATCTTAAAAAAACAATCTTTATTAAGGTTAAATTTTGGAAACGTACCCATATTAACCAATTATACTTTTTACTGTAGCTCTCATTCTTCCTTATTCACTTACTTAATTCGGACTAATAATGATTAATTCACTAAAACCTGAAACACAAAAGAGATATTTCTTACACCAACAACTTATAATCCAAAATTCACCAAATCATTAATCAAGGGACCACGTTCCAAACATAACATGGTTAATGATGCATGATGTTTTCTACTCAAGGAATTTATAACATTAATTTCCTTTCCCATATGGTAATTGATCGTGAAATCATAATCCTTTTTTCATTTCAAGACTTCTTCTCTACCTCATGCTTAATTCCTTCTGAATGAATATATACTTCATACTTTTATGGTCAGTGTATATTTTACATTTGGCTCCGTATAAATGTTTCCTTTAATTTTTCAAAGAAAAAAACAACAGATTCCAATTCCAAATCATATGTGGGATAATTTAACTCGTGATGTTTTAGTTGTATTGAAACATAAGCATTTACTTGATCATTCTGCATGAAAACACAACCAAGTCCCTATAATGAAGCATCACTGAAGATGAAAAACTCATCATTTTGGTAAGGCAAGACCAAAACTATAGCATTCAACAATCTCTTTTTTTGGTTCCTGGAAACAAACATCACATTATTTTTTCCAAATAAATTTACCCCCTTTTCATGTTAACTTAGTTAGAAGGCTAGATAACCATGAATTTTTTTTAACAAATCTTCGTTAACAACATGTCAGTCCAAGAAAACTAGGAATCTCTATAACATTTTTCATTGTTTTCCATTCATCAAAAAATTCTATTTTGGAAGGATAAACTATCATTCCATCTTTATTTACAATGTTCCCATGAAATGAAATCTATTGCAACCAAAAATTACACTTTCTGAATTTTCTATAAAGTCTCTTTTCCTTTAATTTTTTGAAAACAAACCGTATATATTTTTCACGCCCCTATTTACTCTTAGAAAATACCACAATGTCATCAATAAATATAACCACATATTTATCGAATAACTCATGAAATATTCTATTCATAATATTCATGAATATAGTAGGTTCATTAGATATGCCAAATTGCATAAAAAAGTCATAATTCCCATATCATGTACAAAAATCTATTTTTTGGATGTCATCATCCTTCACCTTTAGTTGATTGTATCCGAATATCATGTCAATATTTGAAAATTACTGGGCTCACTAGAGCTGATCAAACAAGTCTTCTATGTGAGGTAATTGATACTTTTTTTTAATAGTGATGTTATTAAAGGATCTTTAATCAATGAAAAGTCTCATGGTTCCATATTTCTTTTTAACGAACAAAATAGGAGCACCCCATGGTAAAGTTATCGGACGAATGAAGCCTTTATCAAGAAAATACTGAAACAGATTTTTCAACACAAAATATTCGTTTTGAGCCATTATGTAAGAGGGTTTTGAAATTGTATTAGCATCAGGAACTAATTCAATTGTGAATTCAACTTCCCATGTGAAATTATAATCTTCTTAAATGTAACCCTAAATAAACTTTATCATTTCATTTATAAACCTAATCATCACTTTGCACAATGAATGTATAGAGATAATTATCTTAAACCCTAGATATCTAATCCCTATAAAATCTATTATCTATTATATATAATATTTCTAGCTTCTTCTAGCTTATGTGTCTCTTGAATATGCAACCACGTCACGAAAAATATGAATTCCTCGCTCTAAAAATGTGAATCTGTTGACTGTGTTCTCAATTCACCTACAGTTCCTCGCCTCTACAGTCCACCTTAGGGTTTCACTCCTTCCATCATGACCCACTACAAAGGTTTCAAGATCCCATTATCTACATCTCGTCTCTCCTCTATCTCACATCTCCCATGCTATCTCGGATCTTCCATCGATCATAGGCTTTCCCTTCCATCCGCCAACCTATCTTCCTCACATAGGGATCCTACTATCTGCTTCACCTCTCACAAACGACTGAACTATCTTCCTCACCAATGATTCCCACTATTTTCTTCTCCTCCTACAAAGTGCCTTCCGAATTTTCGTTTTCATTTCAATTGTTCAGTTCAGTGGGTGTTCTTCTCCATTTGAAATACACCGTCGTGAGGTTCTTGCATTAGAATCCCGATGTTGACCTTAAAGTGTCTACTCCGAATGGTTAACTTCAAAAAAAGATGATTTAAAACAATGTCAATCCATTCCTTGGAGACAGCTTCTGGTGAATAATTGGGTCACTTGTATTTGAGGTAACCATACATTTACGCTATAGTAACCTAGATGCACTGCATATTGTAAGTAATTTTGACTCTAACTACAAAAAACACTTTATCTTAGCTACTTGTAGCTCAATTTTTTGGAACCATTAAAAAAATTCTTTCCCCCACGAACTACTACATCTTCTGCACTGATTTCCTATTTCAGGTATAAATTCAACTCACCTACAAAATGGTCTCCAAATTTTAGATCTGAGGAGATCTTCTGAAAATGTGATAGCTTCAGTTTGAAACTCCCTTACATCTACCTATTAATTCAAGAATTTTGAAAAGGTAAATGAAAATTCATTTACACTTTCTCCAACAAATAAATGTTTTTTCAGTTTTAGTATATTCCAAACAATTTTCATACGCTTCCCACTACTTTCTTCTCCTCCATCAATGTGCCTCGCGAATTTTTGTTGTCTTTTCAATCATCCATTTCAGTGGGTGTTCATATCTATTTGAATGACACCACTATGAGTTTATTGAAATAGAATTCCGACATATACCTATGAGTGTACTCCGAACAGTTAACTTCAACAACCGATGATTTCACAAAAAATAAATCCATTCATTGGAGATAGCTTCAGCTCACGAATTGGGTTGCATGTATTTGAGGAAACCATACATTTACACTATAGTAACCTACACGCACTGCAGATCGTGATAAATTTCAAATCTAACTACAAAAAACATTATCTTAGTTGTTGCTAGCTCGATGTCTTTCACCCATTAAACCAATTCATTCCCTTACCAGCAAATACAATATCTAAAATGGTTGTCAATTTTGTGTATAAATTTGACACACCAATGTACTGGTCACCAAATTATAGAATTGAGGAGATCTTATGCACATGTGATTGATTTAGTTTTGAACTCCATTAAATCTACCTATTTATTCAATAATTTTGAATAGGTAAATCAAAATGAATTTACTCTTTCTTCCACAAACACATGTTTTTTCAATTTTATGAAATTCCAAAAAAAATCCTAAAATATGTACCAAATATTCAGTAGAAACATCTAAAAATTCAATTGGTCATTTAGACTGCATATCTACAATCATTTGCATCTATATATTGCACCACATCATATAGTAAACCACCGGTAAACATAAATTTGTTTTAACAATACCTACCTTTCTCTTTTATTATCTTCCATTATTTTTCTACTGGTGAATGCAATTAAAAAAATGTTCCCTTAATTGTTAATTATTTGCCTTTTTTCAACCCAATATATATTTTATTTAATGTACTCACAGAAAAAAATAGTATGGTTTCCTTAAGAAACATGAAAATTTCACAACAAAAAACCAATACAAATATGCAATTGTCGGAAACATCTATAGTTTCAAGGTTGTAAATGAACAAAAATAAATAAATTAAAACAATTTTCCTATACTTCTCATTTTCTTCTCCTCCATCAAAATGCCTCCTTGATTTTTATTGTCGTTTCAATCCTCCAGTTCAGAAGGTTTTCCTCTCCATTTGAATGAAACTGTCATGAGTTTATTTCATTAGAAGGCCAACATCATCCTATGAGTGTACTCTGAATGGTTCACTTCAATAACTGGTGATTTCAAAAAAATATAAATCCATTCCATGGAGACAGCTTCAGCTCATGAATTGGGTTTCTTATATTTTAGGTAACCATACATTTACACTACAGTAATTTACACGCACTATGGATATTGATTAATTTTGATTGTAACTACAAAAACACATTATCTTAGCTTCTTATAGCTCCATTTCATGCAACCATTATACCAATTCCTTTCCCCACGAGCTACTACAACATCTAAATTGGTTGTCTATTTCAAGTATAAATTTGACACACCTACGTACGGGTCACCCAATTACATAATCGAGGAGATCTTCTGCACATGTGATAACTTCAGTTTGGAACTCCATTACATCTACCTATTCCTCCCAAAAAAATTGATCATGTAAATCAACATGCATTTTCAGTTTCTTCCACAAATAAATTTTTCTTCAATTTTATGAAATTACAAACAATTTTCTTAAAATTTGTTCTAAATATTCAGAAGAAACATCTAAATTGTTTTTGGTCATTTAGACTGCAAATCTACCATCATTGAAATCTATCTCTTGAAACACATCATATAATAAACTACTGGTAAACAAAACTTCTTTTTTACAATACTTACCTTTATCTTTTATTATATTACATGCTTTATCTACTGCTGAATGCAATTAAAAAATATTCCCTTACATGGTTAATGAGTTACCTTTTTCTCATCGCAATATATATTTTATTCAATGTACCCACACATAAACATAGTATGGATTCATTAAAAACCTTGACAATTCAACTAAAATAAAACCTATACAAATATGTAATCACTGTCAACATCTATAGTTGTAAGGTTGCATAGGATATTTATGAATATAGATTATTATGTGTGTCTTGTTCGTTAAATAAACCATGCATATTTCATCTACTCAGGTATGTATGCATGATTAAATATTATTTTTATTGAAGCATTATATTTAAAATATATGAATTTTTGTGATAATTTCCATTTTTTCAATGTTTAATATAAGAAGTTCATTTATTATTTTCAATTGGATATTATTATAATTTTCATTTCAAATTATTTGGTTTTTTTCAATATTATATTCTATTTAATCTTCTAATGCCATTAATTATATAGAAAAAATGATTCATAATTATTATAGCGAGGATGCGGTGAAACATTATTCTGCAATGTGTGGAGATTATGCAACTAAAAGAAGCCATGGCAATAGACTTCATCCATCTATGAAAAAAACATAAAAAGGAAGACTGAAAAAAATGACTTCCATTTTGTGATTCTATAACAAGTTAATATTAAATTGTGATTTCTTTTTTATATTTGATTTCATTTTTTCATATTTTTATATATATTGCACAAAATGTTTTTTGATATTATGTATCTCTTTCGAATAATAATTGATTATGTATTAGATGCAATTTTTTATAATGGTATAACCATAATTTCCTTTTCCTTGTATGTGCTAGGTAAGGAATCCTTATACTCCATCGTTTGTCAGTTTCTATTGTGTCTTTAGCGATACAAGAACATTTGAGTTTGATGTATACATTCAATTTACTTACAACAATTGAACCTCTATTACATTCTTCAGTGTTATGTGTTTTACATTTTTTTCTATTTCATTCTCTTTTATCCCACTATTTCATTTCTTCTTTTTCTATATTATTTAAATTGAATTATGAATGCATCATCATTGGATGTAACTAGGTACTCTTATTCTCAATTTTTGAAATTTCATTTATAAAAAAGAACTTCTAATTAATTGCAATATTGTATTTATCCTCATTTCATAGGAGCATCATAACAGCATATCTTTACGACTATGTCACAACACTAACATTGGTTTATTTAAATGAATTGTGCATATTTAATCCACTTAGATATATATATATATATATATGTATTATTGATTAACTATTATTTTAATTGAATCTTTATAATGGAAAAATATTCATTTTTTTTATTTACATTTTTTCAATGTTTTCTATAAAAAATTTATTTATTCTTTTCAATTTTATATTATTAAAATTTTATTTTCATATTGTTTTTTTTCACGATTATATTCTATTTAATATTAAAACCCAATTATTTATGTAGAAAAACATGTTACATGATTCTGACGGTGTGGATACAATGAAACATTATTTTGTAAAGTGTGGAGACTTTGCAGCTATGACAAGCCATGACAGTGGACTGCACCCATCTTATTTTTTATATTCTATAAATAGAATTAGGAATTTCACATAATTAGACATAACCAGGTAATATTGTTATAAATTTATGAATTTTAATTTATAAAAAAAGAACTACCTTGTAATTACAATATTGATTTTATCCATATTTCATAGGAGAATCATAATTCCTAATCTTTACAATTATGTTATTGCACCGATGTTGGGTTCGTTAATCAACGGTACATGATTCATCCACTCAGGTAATTTTCTTACCCTCCACTATATTTTTTTCATTCAAAATTCTTATTGTACAATTTACGTATACAATAATCCATAAAATACGTCCCCCTTAAAACAAATTTTAGATCTTATGATTTACTTACAGTCCAAATAGTTTTTAATCAAACTATAGCTTTTTTGTACCTTTCTAATGGTTCATAAAATGTTGTCATAAATTTTAATGGTTTTTCATATATTATTAGTTGTACTTATTTTTTCCATTGATTTTTAGTGAAAATAATTGTGATCTTAATAATATGTTGTCTATATTCTTTTTTTAATTTGATAAATTTTCAATTCATTTTACCAAATCAACTCTAATTAAAAATTATAATTTTTTTACTTTTTCCATTTCATTTATTATTTCATCCAAATCAAGCATATCAATCATCATTTACTAAATATTATCTATTCTCTACAGTTTTGTGGTAGTTGTGTTATTCTTATAAACAAGTCATGAAATATTTGAAGCTTTTTCAGCTGTTGTAAATTATACTTCATCCCACCATATCAAAAAATATGTTCACTTTTTAGTTGTTTTCGAATATAAATTGGTATGAAATTGAGAATGTAATAACATATCAAATGATTAATTCTCTCCTCATTTCATGAATTTCTTGTTTTTATGAAGAATTTTAACACCAAAAAATATATCATAATTTATTTCTAGGGAAAATAAAACATGGATGTATCATGACAAGATGTTGGTGTAAAATCTAAATGAGTACCCATAGAATTCAGGGATCTTTATCATAGGGAAAAAACTAAATCTTTAAAATATGTTTATTTTTTAAAATATTATCTTTATCAAAATCCTTTTTATATTCTCATCATTCCTATTGATGTGATCATCATTTAAGTTACTGATATTGAGTAATCTATTTTAGATTATACATATTTTCTTACTGAACAAGTGTGTGAACTGTCACCCTATTTTTGAAAAAAAATTGATAATGGGTATCCTACATATGAATGTTCTCATTATCATATGTATTCTTTCATAGAGTTATAATATATTATTTACACTTAAGAATTAATGTATTTATTTATTATTTTATTTGTCTGTGCAGGCTGAAATTTCTCATTTTCATGACACTTGTGTAGCATGCTGAGTGTGAATCGTGTGCATGTTCCATCCGAAATTTCAATTGTAATTGATGAGAATCTACATTTCTGCCTCTTATTACATCACTATAACTCCAAAAATGATGATTTATATATGTAAATCCTTCTCAATGACTACTTTATGTCGAAAAAATTGTAATTAACAGTTCACTCCCACTTCTTCTGCTACTATTTCTTTTATGTCGCCTCACTTTTTGATTTGATTTCATAACATTTATTGTAAATATGGATTGTTCTTACTATTTCCTTTTATATTAGTTTTTATGGTTTATTTATTTTATTTTATCCTTTTAATATAAACATGTGTTTCTGATGTTTATATGATTTGTAGTAATTATACTTCTTTATGGGTGCATATGTTAACCACTTATGAATTTTCACCAACTATGGTCACAATCCAATTCTTTATAGTCATTAATGGGAATGAATCTTTCCCATTCAATTTTAAATGGAAAACCAATAAATTTATTCTATAATTCCCCTAAATTTGAATCCTGAAATAAAAGCCCAGGTACAATAGCAGCAATATTTACTTGATGTTTTTTTGTTTTGGTCATCATGAATTTTACATCAAACATTCACACATAATTATATTACAAATAATGTCAATGTCAGGAAATTAGTGAACAATTCTAGTCTTGGGATTAAAGGTCTCTATCCTATAGGGTGATTGGGTGGAGTCACACTACAATTTGGCGAAGTACAACATCATGTAAGAGGGGATGATTTGGCATATTTTGGAGAAGTAGATATTTTATTGTTATTTGATCAACTATTTATTTTTTATTTCATTAAATGTGAGTTTACATGAAATAATTTTTTGGGTCATTATTTCCCTTTTTTTCTCAATATGTTCTTTTCTTGATGTATTATGTGATTAATATACTATATTACATTTTTTTTGGAATCATTTATTTTATAGGTTATTCATTTAGTATTACATTTGAGGATCATATGGCCTCAACTCCAACTATAATTATCATAATGATAAGAATTTTATTTAACCATTTGAATGATGTTTTCATTCATGTGTTTTAATTATACATGGTGAAATTTAAATATTATTATTTATAAATTAATGTAAATGTTTTCTACTATATTTATGATTTCCACTAAATTTTGTAACTTGTATTTCAAAATAGGATTCTACTTTATTCTTCTATCAGTTTTTATTTCAATTTACAATCTAATGTTTTAGTAAATTTTATTTTAGATTTAGCTTATTCATGTTATTGAAATCACCTCCTCAGAATAATTCCATTCCTTTAAATTTATCCTTAATGTTTTCGTCAATATTCATGATGTATCAATATTTTCAGGACATTTAATCCAATATTATGTACCACAAAATTTTGATTTAAGAATATTCAATATTAATGATCATTATTAACTCTGAAACATAGAAATATCTTATTGGGTTTAAATTCTTCATACTCAAAATAAATTTTCATTTCTTTAAATTTTTCTTCATTATTTTCTACTATATTGATGATGTCTCTATAGTTTATCCAGTATTACAATTTTATGTACCACTAGGTTTTCCCCATGGAGAAAATATATTCAACATTATTGTTCATTAATAAATTTGAATAATGGTATTTTATTATTGAATATGTGCATCATTTTATAACACCATGCGAATACACGGGCGAGTACTAGTTATAAATAATTGAGAGTGATTGTTCTCCACCAGCCTATCAAGAATATGTTGGTCAAAAATATTTATTGAATTCGAAGAAATTCTAAAGTCAATTGTCAACTATTGATGACTGATTTGGAATACTTTGGTGAAATCACCTTTATATTTCTACGGTGACGTTTGAAGGTTCACGGTGAATGTGTGGATCACTACTAGAGGTATTGTGCACTTGATTCCTCTATTTGAAATTACATAACAATAATAAGTGGTATACCAATTCATAAATAATGAATAAAATTTAGTATAAGTTGTTTATTTATTAAAATAATTAGTTCTAAATTATTTGTGATGATCCTGCCTTCTTGGGTTTGGTGTAATAATCAATTAATTTTTTAAATAATTTTTTCAATCATGATTTTCATCACTATGTACATCTCGAATGATTCATTGATCGCAACTAAACAAATATTAAATGGATATGTCACAAAATAACATCTATTGCACCCATAACCTTAAATAGATATCTGAACATTTTCAAAATCTGAATGGGTGAACCATTGTTATTCATCAAGGGAAAATAATAAGAGACACAATCCCAATTATTTCTTCCAAAGGAATCTATCGACAAAGGATCAGTCTTCTTCAAGTAGCATTCTCATTTAGAGTTCAAGGTAGCTAAACTAGTATAAGTACCTTAATCAACCTAAATTGTGGAATATCCAACATTCATTGAGTCAGATATCATTGAAATCATTTGATCCTTCAATGTTGTAACAGTTGAAATGAGAGATTTTTCAACCACTTGATCCCCTAATCATGGTACATTGATCATCATACTTGGAGTCCATTAATGTTAGAAAACCCAAAATCATAGCCTGGTCGCCATGGAGTCAGCAAAGATCCACACAATACATAATTGTATTAATTATATATAACAATATTGATAATATATATTATTATATTTATTTTATATTTACATTTATAATTTATATAATTAATGTAATTATATTTTTAAACATAATAATATTTATTATATTATAAATGTAATTAAATTATATATGAACGTTTTATTTTATTAATAAATATAAATATAATTCTATTTATATTAGTATAATTACAAATTAATAAATATGATAAAAATTTTAATATAATTATAATTATATGTGTAATGAATAAATATATATCTTTGTGTGTGTCTGTGTGCATATATATAATTGAAAATATTAAAAATATACTTTCATATTTAAAATCATAATATATTTTATTATTTATATTTATATCTATATATTACATAATTATAAATAAAACTATAATTTTTTAATGTATCAATTTTAATTAAATATGTTTAATAAATATAGTTTCCTATATAATTACATGTACAATGAATTTATTTTATAATATATCTTTTTATTAATATACTTTTTTATAGGTTAGAATAGGGTTTTGGATTTTCCAAGAATATATTTATATGACATAAATAAAAATGGAATCACTTTATGTTAGGAAGAAATGGTCTGATTGGAATCCTCTACATTTCTCACCTAAAATAGAGGAAGAATTATTTCTATATGATGTGAACATGTGGACAAAAAAATCCCAACAACCTATCATTTATTCCAACAAAATCAATACTTATATTAGCATACTTATATTGCCTTCACATGCCATGTGCCACCACCATAGTAGAATTTATATTCTTTCTCTTCCATTCAAAATTTTTCCCCAACCGTAATCATTGATATAATACATTCCATTCAAGTGTTATCAGAATTTCTATCAGCCCCCAATGGAATAATTAAATTGATATGAATAATTATAGACCCGTATATGATTCTCTATATTTTTTTTTAATTTTTTAATATACAGTTATAGATTTACAGTGGATATTTATTGTGTAATTTTTTAAACTATTAATACGTATTTTTTTAAAAAAAGATAGTAAAAAATATAATATATAAATAATTTTTTTAAAATAATTTAGCGACTATGCATATATGTGTATGTATGTATGTATAAAAGTACATACATACTAACCAATATACTAATACGATTACATAAATTTAAATTAATATAGTTATTTAAAAATATGCATATATATAACTACATAAAACTATATGTATGTATATTCATGGGTTCATGTATATTAACAATTATTTACAAATAAATTTATATTCAAATATAAATAATTATGAACATATTTAAATATTATTACATGAATTTATCTAAATATTATTATATAAACATAAATACATACATACATATAAATATAATTACATATATACATACATACATATATGAATATATATTAATTTAATTATTTATAAACATATATAAATACAAATACATATAAAAATTGGTATAAACATGCATACGTACAAACAAATATAAAAAATAAATTTTTTATGTAGTGTATACAAAAAATACACATAGGAATATGTGTGTTTGTATATAACATGTAGATGTATACACATAAATAATTACATGGATATATAAAGATATATATATATATAAATTAATGTTTATATACACATGTATTTATTTACATGTGACAATACTTTGATGCCTGTATGTTTATGTATTAAATAATTCTTATAAATAAAAATATTTGTATATAGTTATAAAAATAATTGATCCACACATATTTATGAACCAATGAATATATATATATATATATAAACATGCATACATGAAAATTAATATATTTATATATAATATCATATGAAAATCTATACATAATAATTAATATATCCTTATACATACGCAGTGAAATAAATATCCTTATGTATAAGTACACATGTATATAAATATTCAAATATATGTTAATATAAATACATAAATATATGTTTTTGCATTTATATATCATACCATTGATGGTTTAATTATAGTTAGTGAATATTATATGTTATAGAATAATAAAACAATGAACATTGTAATATTTCATGACAGAAAATTGTAATTTGAAAGGATGGATATTGATTTTGAACATACTAGGTCATAATAACACTAGAATGAATTTTAGAAATTTTCAATTAAAAATAAGATTCTATGAATAATTAAAAATGATGTTTCTAATTATTCAAACATTTTTTAACAATAACGTGTAGTAATTTTTATAATTAACCATTTATTGACTATCAATTTTATAGAAATAATGATAATATCCTTCAAAAGTAAAAAAATGATATTTTTAATAAAAATGTTTTTGAAATCATAATCTCTTTAAATTATAATTAACTAAAATAGTCTTTTTAAGATGAATGATTTAAATTAATATATTATATTATATATCTAAATATTTTTATTTAAAATCATATAATTAGGATTACTATTCATTTATTTAATGTGAGATCATCTAATTCTTAGAAAATGCATTTCATGAAAAATTGTATTTTGATTCATTTTTAGAATTTATTTTTAAATTAAATTTACCCACATCTCTAAATTAAATTTAATAAAATGGATTCCATATTTGGAATTATCAAGATTAATATTAGTTAACAAGGTCAAAAATATTCATATTAAATAGTAAAGATAGTCAAAATTAATTACGACGATTCATGTCAAAAAAAAGTTTTCCATAGTGGTAAATCTAAAAAGATAATGGTTAAAATAACCTAAAAATTTTATTAAACCACATTTTTTGGATATATTTTGACCTTAACCCAACCACCTTATAATATGATCCCTTTTTTACTATCTTTACAATAATTCAATATGAATGTTTATTTTTAACATATACACATTAACGAAAAGTCCTGTCACACAACCAATTTTTTATATTTAGATTCTTATACATGTTTTATATGGTTTTAAAAACTCTATAAAGATTTTTTAAAAGATTTTCTTCAAAAAAATATAATTCTCTAATAGGAATTACTTTATATTAAACCATATATTTCTAGATAACTGATGGTTATCATTTATTTGTAAATTAGTTTTAGTTGTTAACTTTCTTATGAAACATTCACTTTCTTGTTATCATTGGACCTTAAGTTTCCCTTAAATATCAAATTTTCATTTCATCATGAATATTATTATTTTTTCAAAAAAATATGATTTCTATATTTGGTTTTTTACATTGTGAATTATTTGATTAATGGGGAAAATATTTATATTATTTATTCATTATTCATTATGAACATTTATTGATAACACATATTTTTGGTGAATTAAATTATTCATCAGACATATGAGCAATGAACTAGACATGTATTGATGGGTGGGAAATGAAATTATATATCCCCTAGATGCATTGACATGTCTCGTGAGACAAATCAATTGGCCATGTTGAATAAAATTTTGGTATATAACTACAAATTGATTCAAATTTCATTAAAAAAGTCTATTATGGTAAAGATATCATGATATTTAGGTTCATGACATGAAATTTTAATACAATAATGTAAAATAGTGCAATAAAAGATGATATAGAGGGGTGATTATAACAGATCAAAAATCAAATAAATAGTTTAATTATATAAGTTAATTTCAATGTAAAATAATATTAATTATTTTTAGTGGAATCAATGAATAAATAAAAAATATTTTAAAAGAGATTAATATATTTTAAATACACTTCACATGTAATTTAGTTAAAATATATTAGTTTCAGAAATCAAATAATTAAATAAATATATTCATATTATAATGAAATTTTCAAAATTGAAGAAAATTAGATCACGATAAATATTTTAGATTTAAGAAAAAATAAAAAAATATAAAACTGATAATTTTTTCTAAGTGATATTGTGGTCGATATACTACCATGTATGAAATCTAAAATGGGTTAACATTACATACAATACATTAACTATACTAATGTTTAGTGCATGTTTAATATATTAGATAAATTCAATATACTAACAGTGAATAAATTTATCAAGTAGTAAGTATCAAAATCCATTAGTAAACCTGTTTAAAACAATATTCATTGCCTTTACTCAATATACATCTACATAAAAATCCATCATTCTGTTAGCTAAAAATATCAATGTTGTAGTTTTATATACCTTCACCCAGTTACATAAAATTAAACATGTGGTATGTTATCAAAACCTCTTATGATATGTTGGAAAATACTCATAAGGTAGGTTGGAAAAAGAGTCATGGTAGATTTGAAAAAGATTCATTGTTAGTTTAAAAAATGAGCTTCCATGGTATATATAAAAGAGGTTCCAGGGATGGTTTGAAAAAGGTTCATGGTAGGATGAGAAAAGTATCATAATTGTTTTTTAAAAAACTAAATGGTATGAATTAAATTGGTACCACATTTTTTGTGTAAAATATGTTCTATGGTAGCATTAAAATTGTGTTTCATATTCACTATAAAAAAATTAGATGAGTATTTATTCCCTTTAAATAATAGAATCATAAAATGTTCCAGATAACATTAATGAATGAAAAAATATATATTTCCATAAAATAAATCAACACTTCATTCTGAATTATATATGGTATGATATAATAGAAAATCTATAGAAACTAATATATGAAAACAATATAAAAATAGCAAGGAGTTTTGAAGAAATTAGGAAAAATATTAAAGTATCTAAATGTAATTTCCATCCTTTCATGAGGATTAGATAAATGAAGACAAATTTATTATATTTCTAAATAATCAGACAACATTCATTTATTATTAATATCCTGAGAATTATCTTAAAAATAGTAGTTAATAAATTTTGGAAATTGTATACTTCTAAATCTATAGAAATTAATTTTTGATTTTTTTTAGAGCACTAAAAATGAAATCATATATAAAAATAGTTTTTGAAATTTAAATATATGTAATTGACATAAAATAAAACAACTTTGATTAATTATTATGTTACACAACTTAAGTTGTCATAGATTTACTAAATAATCTATAAAACTCTACAAAATGAAAATTGATATATGACTAAAGTCATTTAGAAATTTTGTACCAAATGTTAGAACACTCAAAGGTAAAATTAGAAATTATCATAGTTAAATTAGATGATGATAAAATTATTATATTTTATATGAAAATGGATTTATAAAATATTATTCACAATAAGTCTATATATAAAAAAAATATTGTGTGCTAAAAAAATTGATTTACAAGAATTATAAATAGAAATATAATGAACATAATATTGTGAGGAAATCTAATATTCAAAAAATTTTAAACAAAGAACTACAAACTATAAAAAAACATCCCCTTTTGAAAAACAAAAATAAATCTAGATTTTATAAACTAATCCCCCTTCTTGAAATTTTTTCAAACAAACATCATTATTAAATATTAAAAGAAGAAGTTCTAAAAGACAAGTGATAAGAAATAGATTTTTATTCTAAATCCCATTGAAGAATTAATATTACCATAATTTAAAATAAGAAAATATAAAATTTACAGACTAAATTCATAACATGTCATGCTCAAATTTCATTTTCTAAAATTTTTCAACTTCCAATGGTTCCATAATAATATCTTCCAGTTGTTTTTGAGTTAAAATATATTCAAGAATAAGATAACCTCTATTAACAAAATATCATAACATATGAATGAACATGAATATATTCTTATTAGTAAATTTAATTAAGGTTTCATTGAAATATAAATATTAAAAGATTTATAAGACTACAAAAATTACCTTTAGAAACCAACATTTGATCGCTTTTGGGGGTCATTTTTTCCCCATCTCTAAAGGGGGATAGTGAATATCAATTGTTGTCTCTATTGAGGACCACAAAATACAGTGATGATGGTCACTAGGAAGGGATATAGATACCACAATAGGGGGTTGATAAATATTTATATTATATTGACCACTATAGGTTGTCTCTAATGGTCCCCTAAAAATTAATTATCAAGAGTTAGAGGTGGTCATAAGGATATATAATTTTTTAATATGTATTACATTTTAAATTCTATACCGAAAAACAAACTCAAAAAATAAAAAACCTAGTATCTAGACATCTTCAGACCTTTCCTGTAGAGACCCGAAGCTTGACGTACATGGACATTACATTACTTTTGTGGAATACTTAGTACATAACAAAAACACACACACACAAGGATCGTAATAGTTTAGTGTCTTTGGAAACTCGGAATATAATCTTCTAATCGTGGTAAAAGATCTTCAACATCTCCCATAAAGATCTTCCTTTTTT
Organism: Viscum album; assembly: GCA_963277665.1. NCBI lineage: Eukaryota > Viridiplantae > Streptophyta > Magnoliopsida > Santalales > Viscaceae > Viscum > Viscum album. The sequence goes on from OY728140.1 coordinate 354,191,461, forward strand.
TACCTAAAACCTTTCTTTATATCCTTGGGAAAAGAAAACAAAAAAGGGTGAGCTCAAATGCTCAGTAAGGTTAAACAAAAGAAATATCAATCACATCATATTCATAAGAACATAACATTTTGGAAATCTTAACCTGCAAAAGAGAGAATAATTTCATAACATGGAATAAATCATAGTAGTGAAATGAAATCTCAATAATCATAACTTAAAAAATGAAACTTTTTGTCATACACACATAATCATAGAGAATCATTTCTTATTAGTCAATACTCATTGCCAAGACTATCTTAGTGGACAAAGTCCATTTCTGAACCGAGTCACCCTCTTTTCAGTCATATTTCACTAAACCGGTATAACCTACCATTCCAGCCATGTCTATCTCATGAGATATAAAATCTTTAACCAATGCATTGGAGGGAGATATAGGTCCCACCCATCTCATAATGATACCATTCTTATGTGTGCCACAAAATCATAAACCATACATCATAGCATAACCCATGTAATAAAAATGGGATTCGTAAACATCATGACATCATAGAACAATTCATATAAGATAAATAAATTCATAAAAATAATTCCATCACAACATAATCAAATCAATTTAAAAATAGGGATAGAAATAGAACCCTTTAATATCTTAGATGGAAAATAATTTTGATAAAACACTTGAACTCCATTCTTGAGGAAAATATCCTTTCTACTTTAAAAACACTTTTCATTTCTTAACATGTCATAAAATTATAAATAAAAGAAGTTGATTAAAAATAAACTTGAATACTTATAAGGTAAGCTTCTTGGAAATAATGTTTTAAAAATCCATTCATGTCGTATAAGTTAAAAGAAAACATTCTTCTTGTACTTTTGTCAGAAAAGTCAAAAAATACCTCGTACGAAAAATGACAAAATATTCCTTTCATATACTTTACTAAAAACTCACCGAAGGGTAAAATTGGATATAAACTATTTTAGAAGGATATAAATATTACATATTGAGGAAACATGGATGTGGATGATAAAATACACCCCAGTAAATTCTGAAGTATAAACAATCTCGGATAAAAAATGAGATTGTGAGATTTTCCCTTACCTTAGGTCCGATATGCTTTGTACGTGTCTGAACCTCCTGTATAATGATTTAAATAATGTTATTGACTTATTCAAGAATCATACATATTGTTATGATATCATATATGGTTCACTTATGACTTTATATTACCCGTTCTTTTGTAAATTCCATGTTAAAGAGCGTTTTGGGTAAAATCGTTTCATTTGTCGTCCGTGTTTTGACTTGTAATTATTCATATGATTACTTAGATCATGATTACTTAATTCCAGAATATAAAACATGATTTATATATAATATATATTCAGAATATACATATATATAATAGATCAGTAAATGGAAAGAAATACACCGTTCATGGAGACGGTAGGCCGTACATACGCATGAACGATGTTTTCGTTTCCTTATTGAGTTGAATGGAATTAAGTAGATGACATACATATATATACACATAAATCCGGTATCATTATTATGTCATATATTTCATTATTAATTATTATATATACTTTATAATCATTCATGAATGGTTAAAGTGGAGAATGAATCTCATCACGTCATGGAGACGGTAGTCCGTACGTACGCACGAGCGATGATATCGTTCTCATGATCGTGGGACTGTATTGGAGTGTATGTATACTATTTCAGAATCAATATAACTTTAAAATAATCATATATAGTTATTATTTACACCATTATATCCATCCAAGTAAGGTGGTGGTGGAAAATAGATTACACCACGGCGTGGAGACGGTATTCCGTACGTACGCACGCGCGGTGATTTCGTTTTCTGTAGGATGGATAGATGGTGAAATATGGTTGTTTCATACTTATAATAACATATCAGTATATGAGTGATACTGATGTTATTACTTCATAATGTAAAAACCCAAGAAGAAGAAGTGGAAGAAGAAATAAAGGTGAAAGAATCGGTAACGGAAATTACATCTTCTTTGAAGCGCCTCTTTGAGACCTCCTCTTAGGGCACTAAAATTGGTCTTTGAGGAAGACCAGAACCTCTAGGATGTTTCTAGGGAAGTGGATAATAGAATTTGGCAGGGGTTGGCCGAGATTGAAGGCTCAATGTTGTGTGAAGAAGAGAAGGAGGAGGTACCCTTTTATAAGGGATGAGAGGGGCACCTTTGGAATAACTAAAAATATTATTTTATTATAAAGTCATGTTCGGTTTTAAATAGCTCCAAATTGATTTATTTCTAGGATAAGGTTGGGATGGGTATAAATCCTCTCATACAATAGAATTTAGACAAGTTTAGGTTCCTATTTTAACCTTATCATGTAGATTTAACATTAAGTTAAATAATTTTACTTTTACCGTGTCTTCTTGTGTTCTTATACTATAAGGTTAATAAACTTACTATATCAAGCCAAAAGAACCCCAATTTTTTTATTATTAAAATATATAACCTTATCTAAGTCATTTGGTCGAACCTTATATTTTTAGAAATAAAATAACAATTAATAATATAATATTTGTTTTAAAAACTATTTTATATCAATTTTGACACTATTTAGTAATTGATTTTTGTGAAAATCATAACATAATTATAAGTTTGAAAAACGTTAATTAAATAAATACTAACATGTCATATTAACCTATAAAATTAGTTTAATTCATAAAAAGTCTCAAATTATATTTATTTGGGCATTTATAACATCAATTATGTCAATATTTCATTAATAAGATAATTACTGCATCATCGTTGTGTCATAAATAAATTAAATTATTTAATGTCTAAAAATGAAAAATAAAATACCATTATGTGTGAAATCTTTTTATCTTTTTAATTAATATTTATAGTCTAATTTATATTATGTATAAACCCATATTAAAAATGATTTACTTATTAAACTTTGATTTTAACTATTTTAACCCTTCTTTAAATAAATTAATAATAAATGTCCTAATCTAATCCAAGTGGGCCTAAATGGTCATATTTTATTCCTAAGGTTGTTTTTGATCGAATTACACTTATCCAATAGAATTAGGACATGTTTTAGGGTAATAATAATAATATTTTTACCCTTAATTACCCTATTTACTTTTAAACGTGGTAAAAAAAAGTAAAAAGGTATTATTCACCAAAAATTATTTTCATTTCATTGAACCACATTTTACTTACTGACATCAACCGTGTCTCTCGGATTTTCGAAATTCCACACACATAAGCGGTAAAATTAAATTTTATGAAAAATTCAGTTTTTTAACTACCACTTAGTGGTTTCACTATTCATCAAGAAATGAAAGTTTCCAGAAAAATACCAAAAATTAGGCCTAAGATATATTTGACATTATGAACTCAAAAATGATGTCTATTTTACCAAATTCAAAACATATTAGTTGCATTAATTAATTTAAAAATTAATTCCCGCCGTCAAAACAAATAGCGTGTTCTTAAGAGATAATAACAATCAAAAGATTGACACTTGTTTATGTCTGGTTTAAATGTAGAATTACATCCAATGACCAACATTGTATTAAATTGTAAAAATATATTCTAAATATACTTTAAAACCACTCAAATTAATAATTTATCACTATTAATTAAAAAAAAAATTAATTAAAATTTAGTTTTTTTCACTATTCATCAGAATATGAAAGTTATCCGAAAAGTACCAAAATTTCACCCTAAGCTAATTTCGATATTCTGAATCCAAAAATGAAGTCCATTTTGAAAAAAAAATTACAAAATTTCAAAAAGTGGTTATTACTATTTATAATAGCTAGTTTTAATAATATTTTAATAGCATATCGTTGTTTAGCGAAACTTGGTATTGCGTACAACACACGCTATCGTGGAAGGTCGCGATTGCGTGTAATTCAAGGAAAGTCAAGGATGCATGTTGTGCAATCTTCTTCTGGTGTAGCGTACAACACAAGACATTAATGAAATTAAAAAAAATATTTTTCATAAAATCTCGGGGTGTTACATTCTACCCCCCTTAAAATGAATTTCGCCCTCGAAATTCGTCGGGGTTATAAATGGTTTACTATTCGAAAGTTTCTTTGATAGAAACCCACATCGTAAAAAGGAATACCAAAACCAATCTTTAAAAACAAAAGTATGAAATGTAACGATTACCCAAATAAACTAATCACTGGGTTTCCACATAAGTGAAAATATGGATATGGAAGAGAAATCTAACCATCATGTTCTGATGGAGAGTGGTAGAGAACATGGCTATGGAAAAGCCAGCAATCACAAATCCATAAATTTGTGATGATCTAGGGTACCATCTGATTCATCAGATATAAGGGCACTAGGACAACATTTTTGGTTTTCAATATCATTTCCCTAAAGTTGAAAATTTTGAATTAGAAGAAATACTTGCTTGATTTTGGAACAATCTCACTGTTGTTCGTGAATTGAACAATTTCCACTTCATCCCTTAAAGAAATGAAGTTGAATTTGTTATTCGTTATGTGTTAACAGATCTTGTGATATAATGATGGGTTATTCCATCTCTTTCAAACAAAAGGTTAGCAAAAGTTATAAGTCCATCTTATGGTTAATCGTATATGGTTCCAAAAATGAACTTATACTTCATATATCATACCGCATAAAAAAATAAAACTAGTTTCTACTAACCAGGGACTTCCTGTAGGCCAGTGGTAGGTGATAAAGGCCAGTCGCACTTTGGTTGTGGGTTCGATTCCCATAGCCATGTCCGACGCGATGGGCTGTCGCCCGTCCTTCATGTTGTCCTTTTTCTAAAACTATATTACTATAACATCCCATCAATAATATCGAAAAAACTTCTATCCTTAAACAATACTAACCTATGTCCAACATAATCCATTCCAATCTTTAGGCTTATCCATAATATTGTAGTCCACTCTCATAATATAGTGAAAACGATTACCAGAGATTTAATACCATCGTTGATCCCCATATATCATAAGATATGTCTTGTTGGTCACACTCCAAACATTCAAAGTCTTTAATCATGTATTCTCTTGAATACCCATTGAACCTTAGTGAAAACATGAATACAGTTAAAAGTTAACACTTTCCACATACCAAAATCCTCAAAATTATATATACTCAAACCATGATATCACTTAGTCCTTACATCAATGATGAGCTCATGAATACTGTCAAATATTTCATTTTCTCGTTTTCCCTTCATTATGTGCATATCATCTTTTTTCCAAAAATATCTCAATAACTTTCCATGGTTACTGGTACCATAAAATTATTCAAAACCACAATAGAACAATACATAAATATTCCAATATTTCACGATACTATATACAACATTATTTTGGAATCCCATTACATAAACACTTAATCATTCCACCACATCGTTATCATATTTAACATCACCAATGGCGATCGCATGTGACTTCCCTTTGTCTTTTGCCTTAAGTAGTTGCTCATGTCGATCATCACTAACCCTTGGATTAGGGCATTTATTAGCATAATTCCCCATTTCCTTGAACTTGAAGCATTGAAGTGTAGTAGGTTCATTCTGTGTATCCCTTCCTTTGTTTGCATCATTAGACATATTCTTCCCATCATTGCGGCATTAAAATGCCCGATGACCTTCCTTTACACATTTGAAACATTTACTTGTCCCTTTAAGAAAATCTCCACAATGCTTCTTTACACACTTTGAGCATAAGGAAACATTCATCTTCTTTTCACCATTATTCTGAGATTTCTCCTTGAACTCCATCTTTCGTTTCTTGTCAAAACTATGAGATAGATAAGTAACACCAACTTCCATTTCTACCTTGATAGCACAACGAACAATTTCTTCATAGCTACTGAAGTCTCTTATAGCTAATGCCCTTCGAAGATTTGGTTTTAAGCCACTGAAGAATCGATCAACTTTACTTTCAGGTTGGATGATAAATCCAGATGCATACCTTGCAAGCCTTGTAAAATTTGCTTCGTATATACCAACAGATTAATCATCCTTTTTCTTTAGTTCAAGAAAATCCTTCTCCATCTTTGTTCAAAGAATACAAGGGAAGTACTTATTGAAAAATAAGTTCTTGAACTTGTCCCATTCCATGGACTCAATTTCATCTCTTGGACTCGTATTATTGATAAGATTCCACCATTGATCAGCATCACCTTCCAAACGATACACTGCTAAAATGACTTTATCATGTTCAGAACATTGAAGAACTGAAAATATCTTTCCAGTAGTACTGATCCATTGTTCAGCAACAAGTGGATCAGAAGACCCACTGAAAGAAGGTGGACGTTGCCTCATGAAGGACTCAATAGAATATTGTTCCCTTCTCTGCTCATTTGGAAGTCCAGAATGATTCATAGCTTGTGTAAGTATAGCAATAAGATTTTGCACTCCATCTCCCATAACATTTGTTTGTTCAGGAGGACAATCATTGCATTGTCCATTTCATTGATCAACACTGTTCCTTTGGGTTCCAGCCATCGTCTAAAACCCAAAAAGAATAGTGTGAGAGGAAAAAATCATGCTAGGGAAAACAACATAATAAAAGGGGGAGTACCCTTAATATCTAACATCATAGGTTAAATTCTAAGATCGTTAGCGCAATTCTAGTACTATAACCTATACGTATACTTAACCTTAGAGACATCCCTACACATACCTTAGAAATATCTCTAAGGATCTCACTAAAGTTCTTGCATCCTAGTTTCCAAAGGTTGACTAAACCTTTCCTCTGATACCAACTGTAGAGACTCGAAGCTTGACGTACATGGAAATTACATTACTTTTGCGGAATACTTAGTACATAACAAAAACACACACACACAAGGATCGTAATAGTTTACTGTCTTTGGAAACTGGGAATATAATCTTCTAATCGTGGTGAAATATCTTCAACATCTCCCATAAAGATCTTCCTTTTTTTACCTAAAACCTTTCTTTATATCCTGGGGAAAAGAAAACATAAAAGGGTGATCTCAAATGATCAGTAAGGGTAAACAAAAGAAATATCAATCACATCATATTCATAAGAACATAACATTTTGGAAATCTTAACCTGCAAAAGAGATCATAATTTCATAACATGGGATAAATCATAGTAGTCAAATGAAATCCCAGTAATCATAACTTAAAACATGAAACTTTGTGGCATACACACATAATCATAGAGAATCATTTATTATTAGTCAAGACTCATTTCCAAGACTATCTTAGTGGACAAAGTCCATTTCTGAACCGAGTCACCCTTGTTTCAGTCTTGTTTCACTGAACCAGTATAACCTACCATTCCAGCCATGTCTATCTCATGAGATATAAAATCTTTACCCAATGCATTGGAGGGAGATATAGGTCCCACCCATCTCATAATGATACCATTCTTATGTGTGCCACAAAAACATAAACCATACATCATAGCATAACCCATGTAATAAAAATGGGATTCGTAAACATCGTGACATCATAAAACAATTCATATAAGATAAAGGAATTCATAAAAATAATTCCATCACAACATAATCAAATCAATGTAAAAATAGGGATAGAAACAGAACCCTTTATTATCTTAGATGGAAAATAATTTTGATAAAACACTTGAACTCCATTCTTGAGGAAAATATCCTTTCTACTTTAAAAACACTTTTCATTTCTTAACATGTCATAAAATTATAACTAAAAGAAGTTGATTAAAAATAAACTTGAATACTTATAAGGGAAGATTCTTGGAAATAATGTTTTAAAAATCCATTCATGTCGTATAAGTTAAAAGAAAACATTCTTCTCGTACTTTTTTCGGAAAAGTCAAAAAATACCTCGTACGAAAAACGACAAAAGATTCCTTTCATATCCTTTACTAAAAACTCACCGAAGGGTAAAATTGGATATAAACTATTTTAGAAGGATATAAATATTATCTATTGAGGAAACATGGATGTGGATGATAAAATACACCCTAGTAAATTCTGAAGTATAAACAATCTCGGATAAAAATTGAGATTGCGAGATTTTCCCTTACCTTAGGTCCGATATGATTTGTACGTGTCCGAACCTACTGTATAATGATTTAAATAATGTTATTGACTTATTCCAGAATCATACATATTGTTATGATATCATATATGGTTCACTTATGACTTTATATTACCCGTTCTTTTGTAAATTCCATGTTAAAGAGCGTTTTGGGTAAAATCGTTTCATTTGTCGTCCGTGTTTTGACTTGTAATTATTCATATGATTACTTAGATAATGATTACTTAATTCAAGAATATAAAACATGATTTATATATAATATATATTCAGAATATACATATATATAATAGATCAGTAAATGGAAAGAAATACACCGTTCATGGAGACGGTAGGCCGTACGTACGCATGAACGCTGTTTTCGTTTCCTTATTGAGTTGAATGGAATTAAGTAGATGACATACATATATATACACATAAATACTGTATCATTATTATGTCATATATTTCATGATTAATTATTATATATACTTTATAATCATTCATGAATGGTTAAAGTGGCGAATGAATCTCATCGCGTCATGGAGACGGTAGTCCGTAAGTACGCACGAGCGATGATATCGTTCTCATGATCGTGAGACAGTATTGGAGTGTATGTATACTATTTCAGAATAAATATCACTTTAAAATAATCATATATAGTTATTATTTACACCATTATATCCATCCAAGTAAGGTGGTGGTGGAAAATAGATTACACCACGGCGTGGAGACGGTATTCCGTACGTACGCACACGCGGTGATTTCGTTTTCCGTAGGATGGATAGATGGTGAAATAGGGTTGTTTCATACTTATAATAACATATCAGTATATGAGTGATATTGTTGTTATTACTTCATAATGTAACAACCTAAGAAGAATAAGTGGAAGAAGAAATAAAGGTGAAAGAATCGGTAACGGAAATTACCTCTTCTTTGAAGCGCCTCTTTGAGACCTCCTCTTAGGGCACTAAAATTGGTCTTTGAGGAAGACCAGAACCTCTAGGATGTTTCTAGGGAAGTGGAGAAGAGAATTTGGCATGGTTTGGCAGAGCATGAAGGCTCAAAGTTGTGTGAAGAAGAGAGGGAGGAGGTGCCCTTTTATAAGGGAGGAGAGGGGCACCTTTTGAATAACTAAACATATTATTTTATTATAAAGTCAAGTTCGGTTTTAAATAGCTCCAAATTGATTTATTTCGAGACTAAGGTGGGGATGGGTCGAAATCCTCTCATCCAATAGAATTTAGACAAGTTTTGGTTCCTATTTTAAACTTATCATGTAGATTTAACATTAAGTTAAATAATTTTACTTTTACCGTGTCTTCTTGTGTTCTTATACTATAAGGTTAATAAACTTACTATATCAAGCCAAAAGAACCCCAATTTGTTTATTATTAAAATATATAACCTTATCTAAGTCATTTTGCCGAACCTTATATTTTTTGGAATAAAATAACAATTAATAATATAATATTTGTTTTAAAAACTATTTTATGTCAATTTTGACACTATTTAGTAATTGATTTTTGTGAAAATCATAACAGAATGATAAGTTCGAAAAAAGTTAATTAAATCAATACTAACATGTCATATTAACCTATAGAATTAGTGGAATTCATAAAAAGTCTCAAATTATATTTATTTGGGCATTTATAACATCAATTATGTCAATATTTCATTAATAAGATAATTACTGCATCATCGTTGTGTCATAAATAAATTAAATTATTTAATGTGTAAAAATTAAAAATAAAATACCATTATGTAGGAAATATTTTTAACTTTCTAATTAATATTTATAGTCTAATTTATCTTATGTATAACCCCATATTAAAAATTATTTACTTATTAAACATTGATTTTAACTATTTTAACCCTTCTTTAAATAAATTAATAATAAATGTCCTAATCTAATCCAAGTGGGCCTAAATGGTCATATTTTATTCCTAAGGTTTTTTTTGGTCGAATTAAACTTATCCAATAGAATTAGGACATGTGTTAGGGTAATAATAATAATATTTTTACCCTTAATTACCCTATTTACTTTTAATCGTGGTAAAAAAAAGTAAAAAGTTATTATTCGCCAAAAATTATTTTCATCTCATTGAACCACATTTTACTTACTGACATCAACCGTGTCTCTCATATTTTCTAAATTCCACTCACATAAGCGGTAAAATTAAGTTTTATGAAAAATTCAGTTTTTTAACTACCACTTAGTGGTTTCACTATTCATCAAAAAATGAAAGTTTCCAGAAAAATACCAAAAATTAGGCCTAAGATATATTTGATATTATGAACTCAAAAATGATGTCTATTTTACCAAATCCAAAACATATTAGTTGCATTAATTAATTTAAAAATTAATTCCCGTCGTCAAAACAAATAGCGTGTTCTTAAGAGATAATAACTATCAAAAGATTGACACTTGTTTATGTCTGGTTTAAATGTAGAATTACATCCAATGACCAACATTGTATTAAATTGTAAAAATATATTCTAAATATACTTTAAAACCACTCAAATTAATAATTTATCACTATTAATTAAAAGTTGTTTTTAATTAAAATTTAGTATTTTTCACTATTCATCAGAATATGAAAGTTATCCGAAAAGTACCAAAATTTCACCCTAAGCTAATTTTGATATTCTGAATCCAAAAATGAAGTCCATTTTGAAAAAAAAAATTACAAAATTTCAAAAAGTGGTTATTACTATTCATAACGGCTAGTTTTAATAATATTTTAATAGCATATCGTTGTTTAGCGAAACTTGGTATTGCGTACAACACACGCTATCGTGGAAGGTCGCGATTGCGTGTAATTCAAGGCAAGTCAAGGATGCGCGTTGTGCAAGCTTCTTTTGGTGTAGCGTACAACACAAGACATTAATGAAATTAAAAAGAATATTTTTCATAAAATCTCGGGGTGTTACATTTCCAACATATTTTCTCAATAAACCAATATATATAATACAAAAACAATTAAATGATGAAAATGAAAATTAATATGGTTAGCATTCAATGAAATTTTATTTAGTTAATACATACAATATAATAAAATATTGTATAAAGTGTTATGGACATGATGTATCATAAATACATAAATGATGAAAATATTATCTGAAATATCTGATTAAAATATTTAATTATCAGTTGAGAAATGGCTATTAATGTTGAAAACCATGTTTGACACATAAGGATCATTCCAAGAATCAGATTGAAGGATGGTTAATTCCAATAGATAAAAAATTATTTGAGTAATGATCTCCTATATTTTCACATCCTCCAAAACGAATTCTTGTTTTTAACCCCTAAATAATAGATATTTCATGTTAATAATACTAGACAATGTTCCCACCATTTAAAATCACATTGGAAGACATGAGAATATGATTGATAAGAAATGATTTCAGCATATCAAAATAAATCATTGATTATTATCCAATGAATTCGTTTCAATTGAATTTCATTTTCTTAGTATTGGACCCTTTTATAAGATTTGACAATTAAATTCATATTAGAGGAAAAAAATTCTCTTTTGATAATACTGAGAAATTTTGATCTTGGATCAACATACCAAATATTCCAATAGATTATAAATGAAATAAATATAATTTTAATAAGATTTCATGTTAATCATAGATATTATAGTATATTTTGACCCCTAAACATAGGATTTGTGAATTATTAATAATTTTTAATATTGTCAAATCACACCTTATGTCATACCAAATAAAACTAGGAATTACATTGACATTCGGTTTATTACAATAGATAACAAATGATTTGAGTAATATTAATTAAGATTATTACACCAATATGATGTTTTTTCTTATTTATGAGTCAATGGTGGTATATATGTAATTTTAATAAAACTAGATAATATTACACATAAGTTTCCATCATAACAGGATTCCATAGCATCCGATGGATATAGAGTTGATTTCTAAAGATAAAAAATGATTCAATGATCATTTTCCCGTGAATTCATGTTAATCCACATGTGTTTTAATTGTATGGTCCCCTTTTACATGATTTATCACTTAACATAAAATATGAGTGATGAACGACACTTGTGGTCATAATGAGAAATTCATCTATCTGATTGATATGAAAATGATTAATGTTGATTATAAATGACATTATCATCATTTTCACAAGATTTCATATCAATTGGAGTTCATTTTTTGTTTTTTACCCTTAAACACATGAAATTAACATTATTACAGAAATGGTGATAATTTAAAATCATACCATAAGCCATAAAAATAATTCCATGAATCATATTAATTCATGGTTGATTCTAAAAGGTCAAAAATGATTCATGTAATGTTATCTTATATTCTCACATAAATTATAATTCATTTTCACATATTTTACCCCTGATGGAATATGTGAATTTTTAATAATACTACATAATGTTGACAATCATTTTCCATCATACCAGGAAGCAAAATAATCTAATGTTGTCGATTCCAACTGATTAAAAACATGTAAGTGATTTTTATCAAATTATTTCATATTAATTAAGACGTGTTTTCTTTGTATTGGATGATTTTATATGATTTTACACTAAACTACATATATGATAGAAAAACACCACATTCGATCATAATGAGTAATTCATGTATTTAATAGAAATGATGATGATTGATATATATAATAAATGAAGTACATATCATTTTCATGATATTTCATTTCAATCAGAGCACATTTGGTCAGTTTTGATGCATACACACATGATTTTCCCATTGTTACAAAATGGTAACAATTTAAAACCATACCTTAAGACACACTAATAAATTAAGGCATAATATTGAACCACTGTTGATTCAAAATAATCCTAAATGATTTGAGTAATTTTCTCCTAGCTTTCCACATCAATCAAATTTTGATTCTATTTTATGAAAACTTGATGAGATATTTGTAATTTAAAAAAACTACACAGTATTAATCGTCATTTTCTGTCATACTAAGAAACTCTAGCATTTGTGGTTGTGGTTTTGATTCATACAGAAAAAAACTCAATGATCATTATCCCACAATTTCATATCAATCCTCTTTCTTTCTTAGTATTGGTCTTTTTTACATGATTTATTAGTTAACTTCTAATCTAAAGGAAAAATGGCATTATCGATCATTCTAAAAAATTTGGGTTTCCCATTGATATGATGATGATTATTACAGATAATAAATTACTTAAATATCATTTTCCTAAAAAACTTTTGTCAATCAGAACATATTTGGTCATCTTGAACTGATAAACACGTGGCCTTCCCATAATTAGAATAATTATAATAATGTCAAATCATCCATTATGTTATACTGATCACAATGGGAATCTAATTGAAAAAAAGGATTATTAAAATATATCAAAAATCATTCTAGGAATGTTCTCCTAGATTTTTACACAAATTAGATGTTTTTTTCAATTTTTTAAATCCATGATAGGATATGGGTCATTTTATTAAAACAAGAAAATGTTACCCATTATTCATAATTATACATGGAGACAGGAGCATATGATAGATGTTTCATTGATTCAAAAAGATCAAAAATGACTATGTGATTATTCTCCCATGATTCTCTATCATTCCATGTGTTGTTATTAGTGTTTTCATCTTATATTTGAATTTTCACCTATATCTAAATTAGAGCGACAAAACCCACTTTTGATCGTACCAAGAAATTCATTTAGTAAATCAAAATGTTTACAATTCATAAGAATTATAAATGACATAAAGATAATTTTACTAGGAATTGATGTCAATCTGGGAACTTTTGGCCAATATTTTCCTCTACACACATGATTTTCCCCATTATTACAAAAAAAATAAAAATGTCAATTCATTCCTTAAGACATAATGATCAATATTTGCATCAAAAATGATTTTCCCATAATTACAAAAAAAATTATAATTTTAAATCATAACTTAATAACTTCGGATCAATACGGGCATCAGATTTTCATTTAGTTTATTCGAAACATTTAAAAATTATTTGAGGTATGTTCTCCTATATTTTTACATCAATAATAAATATTTTCTCATTTTAAGCCCTAATTGCATATATTTCATTTTAATAAAACTAGACAGCCATACCCATACTTGTCTATCATAACAAGTAACAAAATTATCTGATGGATGTAGTTTTTATTTTTACATATAAAAAATGACTATGTAATCTTTATATGTTGATTTCATATCAATCCATGTGTGCTTTCATAGTATTGGACCCTTTTATGTGATTTTTTACCTAATACAAATGTGAGGGACAAAGACCACTTTTGATCATACCGTGAAATTCAGGTTTTTTTTGACATGATGATGATTACTATATATTATAAATAACATATAGATCATTATACAAGTATTTAATGTCAATTGGAGAATATTTGATTGGTTTTGACACCGACACACATGATTTTCACATTATTACAATAATGATAATAATGTCATATAATACCATAAAAAATACCAATCAATCTAGGCATCATATAAATTTATGGTTAACTCTAAAAATATCAGAAATGATTAGAGGAATGATCTACTAGATTCTAAAATCAATTAAAAGTCATTTTCTCATGTAGAACCACAGATATGATATATTCCATTTTAATAAAACTAAGAAATGATACATTCCACTTTCAATATTACTAGGATACATGAGCATCTTATGGATGCTCTGTTGATTTTTATAGATCAATGACATATCATTGATCATTTTATAATAATATCATACTAATCTAGGTTTTATTTATTAATAACGACCCCTTTTACTTGACTTTACACTTAAATTCAAATCCAAGGAACAATGTCACAACTGAACATAGTGAGAAATTCATATATTTCATTGATTCATTAATGATTACTGCAAGTAATTAATTAATTAAATACCTTTTAACTAAACTTACATGTTAATCAGATCTAGTTTGGATGGTTTAGACCTGTACAGACATATTTTTCTAATTATTAAAAAATTGTTATAATGTCAATGCATACATTTAGGCATAAAGGTCAATATATAATAGATCACAACTGAAATTGAATCCGAGTTGAATATAATAAATAATAAACAATTCGTGGAATTTTCTCCTTTATTTTTAAAACATCTAAAATTCATTTTCTCATTTACGAACACCTAATGGGATTAATGTCATTTTAATAAAACTGGAAAATTTTACTAGTCATTCTCCATAATACATGGTTATACAACATTAGTTGGATGTGTAATTGAATACATTACGTATAAAAAGACTCAGTGATCAAAATCGCACTATTTCATGTCAATAGAAATGTATTGTCATGGTATTTTCCTTATTTACACTATTTTTTCCTTAACTCCAAATCTGAGTATCAAACATCACTTTCTATCATACTGAGTAATTTGAGTATCGGGTCAGTGATCCAACAATTCCTATAGATTATAAATGATATAAAGACCATTATACTAAGGATTTGTGTTAATAAGAATAATTTCAACTAGTTTTTACTTCTAAACACATAATTTTATCATTATTACAAAATTCGTAGAAATGTTAAACCACACTTTAATCCATACTGATAAATATGTGAATTATATTGATGTACAGAAAATTCCAATAGATCAAAAATGATTAGAGGAATATTATTAAATATTTTCACATCACTTAGAAGTTGTTTCCTACCTTTGACACCTTAACATGATATGTTTAATTTTAATAAACCTACACAATGTTATCCATCATTTTCCATCATACTAGGAAACACGTGAATCAAATGGATATAATGTTGTTTTCTAAATATTAAAAAAATTAAATTATTATTATAAACTTAATTAATATCAAACCAAGTGTTCTTTCCTTATTTTGACCCTTTTTCATGATATTTAACAAAACTCCAAATTTGAGGGAAAACCAACATTTGATCAAACTGATAAATTCAGGTATCTAAATGATGTGACACTTTTTCCTATCAATTATAAATTACTTAATGATAATTTTACTAATATTCCATGTCAATAAGATCTTGTTTGGTCAGTTTTTACATATACACAAAATATTTGACCTTTATTACAAAAATGTAATAATACTAATTCATACCTTACGCCATACGAATCAATAATGGAATCAGGTTGATGTACAACTGTTTCGAAAAAATGATTCAAGGAATTTTTTCATAGATTTTCATGTTAATCAAAAAAAATTCTCATTTTGACCCTCAGATAGGATATATGAAATTTTAAAAAAACTAGATAATGTTACATGTCGTTTACCATCATACTGGGTGGCACAGGCATTCAATAAACTCATAGAGATCAAAAATACACCGATGATCATTACCCCATGATTTCTTGTAAATAAAAAGTTGGTTTTCATAATATGGGACCCTTTTAGGTGTTTTTGTAATTAATTCTAAATATGTGGGACAAACACTAGTTTCATTAATATAGATAAATTTGGGCATCTAATCATCATTATGATGACTCCTACAGATTATAAATTACATAAATATCATTTTCCTTAGATTTCATGTCAATCAGGGATCATTTGGTCAGTTTTACCCCTAATCAAATGATCCTCCCATTATTAATTTTTTTAATAATGTCAAATCATACTATAAGACATGCCATTCAATTTGAGCATTGGATTAACACACATTAAATTCCAATATATCAATATTGATTATGGTAATGTTCTATTTTCTTCTCACATCAATAAAAAAACTTTTTTATCATTTTGGGCCCTCTTATGGGATATATTAAATTTTAATACAACAAGACAATAATACCCATTATTTGCAATAATATAGGGATACAAGATCATCTTGTGGATATAACATTTATTCATAGGGATCAATAAATGGTATATTATCATTATCTAATCATTTCATGTAAATCCAAATGTATTTTTCATGGTATTGGACCCATTTACAAGAATTTTCACTTAAATACAAATCTAATGGAACAATTCCACTTTCAATCATACCGAGAGATTTGGGTATCTGATCGACATATTGATGATTCCTACAGATTATAAATGAATTAAATGTAATTTTCATAATATTTATTATCAATCACTTCTCATTTGTAAATTTTTGACCCATATTCAAATGATTTCTCAAATATTACAGTACTGGTAATAATTTTAGATTAAACATGAAGATTTATTGGTCAATCTGTACATCGAATTAACACATAGTTGACTATGACATATAAAACTGATTAACAGAATTTTCCCTATGATCTTCACATCAATCAGAATTATTTTTCTCATTTTCACCATATGATGTGATGTATGTCATTGTTATAAAAATAAACAATGTTGGACATCATTTTCCCTTATACCGAGTGATGTGAGAATCATATTGATACAACATTGATTTGTATAGATCCAAAATAACTCATTGATATTGCTCTCATTGTATCATGTCAATGAAAGTGAATTTTATTAGTATTGACCACTCTTATGTGAATTTTTCACTTAACTTGAAATCAAAGGGACAAAATTCCCTTTCTATCATACCTAGTAATTCTAATATCTGACATATATAACTAAAATTCTTTCAAATTATAAATGATTTAAAGATCATTTTCTAGACACTTTCTATCAATCATAGCTCATCTGATCATGATTTACCCCGATACACATGATTTTTTCATTATTAAAGATAATGAAATAATTCCAAATCATTCCTTATGTCATAATGATTAATTCAAGAATCAGATTGATGTGTTCTTAATTTCAAAATGTAAAAAACGATTCGAGTAATGTTCTCATATATTTTAATAACAATCAATGGTTTTTGTATAAATTTTTTACCCCTAATGGTATATGTGTCATTTCAATATAACTACATAATGTTTCCCATTGTTTTCCATCAACCTAGGTTACACTGAAATTTGATGGATGTAGTTATTATTAATACATATCAAAAACACATCGGTGATTATTTTTACATGATTTTAGAGCAAAAAATATTGTTCTCATGGTATTGGCCCCTTTTATGTAACTTTTCACATCACACCAAATGTGAGGGAAAATTTCCACTTTCGATCATACTGATAAATTTAGGCATCTGACCGACATTTAAATGATGAATATAGATTACAAATAACATGAATATTATTTTCCAGATATTTCCTATCAATCATAGATCATTTGTTCAGTTTTTACCATTATAAACACGATTTTCAAATTATTAGAAAACAAGAAATAATGTCATCCCACACTATAGGACATACCAAAAAATTGGGACTTCATATTGATATTTAGATGATGCCAACATATCAATAATGACTCAAGGAATTTATGCTATAATTTCTCATCAATTAGACTTTGTTTTCTCATTTTTAACTATTTTATGGGATAAATTTCATTTAAATCAAACAAGAAATTTTTACCCATTATTATACATCATATTGGGTGACATAAGTATCTAATGGATGTGGTGTTGTTTCTTATGGATAAAAAAATACTCATGGATCATTCTCCCATAGTTTCATGTCAATATAAATATGTTTTATTGGAATTGTCCCCTTTTACACAATTTCTCACTTAAATCCAGATTTGATGAAAAAATTATCCTTTTGATCATACTGATCATTTCATGTATATAGTCAAAATTTCAATGATCACTATATATTATATATGGCTTAAAGACTATTTCCCTAATATTTCATGTTACTCGAGCTCGTTTGGTTGGTTCTAACCCCTACACATAGAATTTTACGAATAATAAAAAAAGGTAATGATGTCAAATAATTTTTTATTCTATAACCATAAATCATGGAATCATCTTAATGTGTGGTTTATTCCAATATACCACAAACGGTTTGAGTATTGTTCTCTAATATTTTCATGTAAATCACAAGTCATTTTCCATTATACCCAGTTACTCAAACAACTAATATATTCTGCATTGATCAACATAGTTAAAATGTGACTTTATGATCATTCTATAATGATTTCATTTCAATACAACTATATTTTATTAGATATTGGATAATTTCATGTTATTTTTCAATTATATTCAAATACAAGGGCATAACTCCCCTTTCGATCACACTGATTAATTCATGTATTTGATTAACATGATGATGAATCCTATCAAATATAAAAGACATAAAGATAAATTTCAATATATTTCATATCAATAAGATCTCATTTGGTTGTTTTTGAACAATACACATATGATATGTCTATTTTTCAAAAATTTACAATGATTGTGAAAATTTACTTCAAGTTTTACCCACGATTCCAAACATCCCATTGATAGGAAGTTGAAATATAATGAAAAAAGTCACGTCATTATTATTTTCCTATATATTCTAATCAGAAAAAATTACTTTAGTTTCTTTTTAATACTTACTTGATCAAATTAAATTTTAATGAAAATATAAATGTTATTTGTGGATTTACTAAAAATACAAAAATGAAATGAGATATTCAATTTGAAAGAGAAACCATGTAGATAAAATAAAACACACCTCCTGGATCTGATTCATCATGTAGAATGATGGATTCTACTTTTTTTTGTTGTGGTAGTGAAAAAATATAAATTATGATGATAATAAAGATTGATATAATAAATAATAAATAAAAAATTCCAATACTAACCTGTATCGTTGGATCCCCTTCACCTTCCCACTAGGGAATATACCCCCACATTGATCTTACCAATGATAACTGTTGTGCACTTATCTCCATAAAAGAAAAAATATATTCACCCAAATCTACCACTTTCTATTTAATCCAACAAAAAATAGGACAAAAACAGCAGTGCATGAATCTATAGAACATGGTATCCATGTTCCATATATAAAACATTATCTATGTCCACAATGACTAATAATGAGATGAAATATTGCATCCAACCACATGGGATGTTATCGATGGTCCACATGAATCTATTATAACTCAACCTAAAATTTGGCATGTGTAATATATATATATATATATGTATATAATGATATATGTAATAATTGATCACTAGTAAATGATCTTCATATAAGAGATGGAACCTAAGAATCCTCTTAATAATGTGTCATCATCCACACCTACATTTTATCAGTTGGTGCACCATTCTCCAATATAAGTACACTAATCAGATATAATTATAGAAACAAAACCATATTAAACTATAACTTAAAAAACTAAATGACAAAAATAAAACGGAATATCTTGGATACACAATGAGTAACAAGGCTCTAATGTGGTTCATGCATTGCGTCAATCTCATAATAATTCATTTCCACTGCCCACATTAAATTAATTAAAATGTTAAACATTTAAATGATTAAAATTATTTAATATTACAAAGAAAAAATGAAAAGGCTCCCCAGTATAGTCATATGGGGCCAACATGAAACTAAAGCTCACCATTAATATTTGGGAACACCTCTTATGACTCTATCTAGAATTTCTATGGCACCCACATCTGTTACCCAGTGCTTCCACTTCACACTAAATTTATATTATTTCACCATTTTAAAAAATATCTCCATCCACACAAACTGAAAGTAATTGAGGAACAATCTCTGATTATACTATTTATGAAAAAAATATAACAATTATAAGTGTTTTTTAACATATCTCTAAAACTAAAATGATCCAATTATATGAAATTCCTTCAATAACTGATATAATGTATACTAATGGAATGAAGTCATGTCATGTGTAGTAAATGGAAATTTATTCGTCTCTAGTATGATATAAACCAATATGAGAGTAAATTCATGTGAAACCACACACACAAGATAATATGTCTCTTTAAAGGATATGTCTAGGATCATGTTTGGATTCCCTACTGAAATCCTAAATCCAGAGCATCTCTTAATAGAGGGAGAAGTGGTAATGTCAGATCACTTTCACTAAAATATTCATAAATAAATAGAAATATTATTTAACATAAGTTTGACACATAATAAAAAAATATAAAAACACATTTACATTCATAGATACCTTGACCCATCAATAATGATTACTCCCCAAAATTATGTGGATTTAGTAAATAATCCCTAGAAATGTATGTTTTCTTATAAGGAAAAGGTCATAAATCAAATCAAGAATATATAACATGTAAAGAGACAGTAAATACCCAAAAAATGAAATATTTCATTAACTGTTAAATAGTTAAAACCAATTTTAAACTAAAGAGAAAGAAGTCAATGATACCTTCCATTAAACAAGAAAGTAGAAAATTTCTTCTTCAAATAACTCTCTAACCCATTAAATATATTCCTCACATTTAGATATGGTGTGTCAATAAATTTATTGCGCAACAAGGGAAATAGTTTCATGTTCATCTAATTAAATTAAAAATCACATCATATTGACATTTTCAAAACAACTTATCAACTCGAATTAGATGGAATGTTAATAAAGAAACATTATTCTTCTTGTGAAGTAAAAATTATAGGTTCATTACTAACAAATTTATCTTTATATAATATAGTATTAATTTTATCTAATGTAAACTGGCATTGATCAACTTTAGTTCCATGGACTAGATCAACCAAATTAAGCATTGACAACAAATATTTCAAATCATTTGTGTCTATAAATTCAATGATTTATTTCAATTGACCATAATAATAACCATAATAGATAGATAGAAAAAAATTCCAATATTTTTTGTTTCTCATTTGTCACCAAAATCATTAATGAAAAATATAAACCCATTTTTATTTAAATATATACAATAAAGAGCTGGTATAGATAGAACCCTAGCTAGTTGGTTAAAATGATCACTTATTACAGGATCACCTAACTCCCATAAGTTATCATCTTCAATATTTCATTTATTTTAATTAAATTTTATGCATAAATAACTTAAAACTATGTTTTAATAGTAATGAAAATTAATTAATACATACAATATCCATTAATCTATCTTGAAATGACACATAGTGGAACTATTGAATTTGATAATCACTCCACCAAGTATCATTGGTTTTATATCATTAATGTGTTTTTGTAAAGTGATAACACCATCTTTAATTGATGAACCTATATATTCAAATGAAGAAAGTAAAAGTTAAACAATAAATATGAGAATAAACATAATATAAGAATGGTAAAATTGATGGAGTATTGAACAAGTTCTATCATTGATATTATACCCACTCAACATTATCCATATCAAATATAGATCCCTCTCTAACAGGGCCATCATGGGTCAGAGAGAGAATTTCTAATTTTGTTAAATAACCATAAAATATTATTCAATAAAATTAATACAATCATCTATATAAAAACCACTGGATATTGATTCCTCTAGATGAGATCTATAATATAAAAATCAATTAAATGTATTCAGGTACAATTTAATTGGATACATCCACATAAAAATAAATAGACATTAATTCATTACATCCTTTGTTATGTGAAATCTAAATTAAACCATAATAATGAAAAATCAGTGTGGAAATACATTCTAGAAGTTTCAAAGTGTAAGTAATATTATACAAATAAAAAATTTTCATTCACCCAATCATTAATTTCCTAAACCAAGAACTCTAAAAAATTACTTATCTTAAAGAAATGTCAATAATAATTATGTGATAAACAATCATGGATTTTGATTTGGATTAACTGCTGACGTAGTATGTTACCTCCATGTCTTTTCAACCCTTGTAATTTCATTCTCATCACATTCACGCAATTAGGAATATTAGATTAATAACCATTTGGAACATTTAGAATATTAAAAATGGAAATAAATGTACCTTTCTCAATTTCACTCATTGTATACAATGTTGCATGAATCTATGCATTGTTTTCCTCACCAAAATATTAAATAATTGTTTCCTTAAACCCAATTATTCTAAATCACATTGTAAAATGACACGGTCCTTTGATTTTACACTGACCCTGAAAATGGCCTACTATATATTTTCACAAGAATTTCTTTTAAAGGTTTATAAATTTTACATTATTCCTCAGTATATCAGTTATCCTGTAAGGTATATTAAAAAATAATTTTTTGATTCTCATTATGATAGTGTTGCTAAGCCACACCATGAATAGACGGTTTTGGATGATCCACCAAATCCTTAAATTCACATACCATGGAGATGCATCTTACTCATTCAATGATCATATTCCTAATATTTCCCTAATCTTTGGTGATGAGTTAAATTACCTAGAAACATGAAGCGTCACTCTATCATTTATAAACCTATTATACGGTGGAATAAAATGAATTTAAAAAATTTATTAACATTTATTAGAATGTTTATTCCATATATAGTTTTACATATATTATAGTAAGGGAACGAAAATTACCCTTTCATACTCCAACCGATTAAATATTTATAAGC
The DNA here is from genome assembly GCA_963277665.1 of Viscum album. Lineage (NCBI taxonomy): Eukaryota > Viridiplantae > Streptophyta > Magnoliopsida > Santalales > Viscaceae > Viscum > Viscum album. The sequence goes on from OY728140.1 coordinate 354,214,773, forward strand.
TACAAAGACGTTTATTTTACCATAGTATATTATCTTGTAGTAAAAACATTTCATTTTTTTCACATTCATAATTCGTCATGCCATATCCCCAAAATTCATTCAAATCATCAAGAAATTACCAAATATAAATTTCAATATTATCCTATTTACGTCTAGGTCTATCAATAAGAGTGGAATGAAATATAAATTGTAAGTTCATATAAATACAAAGAGGAAGATTATGTAGTTTCATCATTATGGTCCATTTGATATGAGTTCAACCATACATGTACCTGAATAGATTGGAATCATATGTTTTTAACCCCAATAATAAGTTATGAATATCTTTAGAAATGTTGGGGAGCCTCCAATAAAAATCCTTCTATGTAAGAGAGTCTTTTGGTTGGGTTATCATATCACTTTTATTATTTCATTTCAAATTCCCTCACAATAATTTAGAAATTTATATTACACAAATAAAATTCTCTAGATTTGATTTAGAGTAAATCTACACATATTCATTGTGGAAATCAGTTTCCCTTATTTTATAGTCTGACATTGATGAGTCTAATTTCCCCTATTATCTTTCTACCAGGAATATTCATAGACTATATAAGTATCCAAATGAGTTATTTATTTTATAAATAGTATACATTTTATTGGACATGAATATATGTTATCATATTTTAAACCAATGTTATATTTCAAATTACGAGCATGATAACGAATCTCAGGAATTATAACATCAATGAGAGGTACATTTTCAATAACACCAACTACATGATGAATAATGTCTCTACCCACTGATTATAAGCATTCAAGGTAAAAAACACAATGACAAAAGAAAATATACTGTACATTGTAAATAAATAATATAATTTCTTTTATTTATCAGCATGTATTTCATAAAACCTTGACGAATAACAATCTGCATGAGAGCTAAATTGATCTAACTAGTATCAATATTCTAAATGATAATTCCTTAGGTATCTAACCCACATACCATTTTAATAATAATTTCACAAATTAGATTGATAATCTTCACATCGTAATCCATATGAATAGTTTCTGTTTTGTGAAAGTGAAATTAATCATCCCCATGACAATTAAAACTATTATAATTTTTCAAAAACCAAGTTATTAATTTCCCCCCCCCCATGTTATTTCATGTGAATTTATATATATTTATACATTTTCTACATGTAATCACTTTGAAATCATCTTTCGAAATCAATAAACTATATAATTAACTTGAAATATTCTTTAAAATTTATAGTTATAAGACCAATCCAACTCTTATCCATATTCATATCTATACAAAAAGAATTAAAATTTACACAAGAAGTCATATTTCATGAAATTTTAGAATTTCAAATAGTATCATATATTTAATATAATGACTAACCAATTGCATGAAATCATCAATTCTTAAAAAATCACAAATGACATGATACTCACATTTTAGGCAATATATAATTACATATAAATATTAATTCTTAAATAATTATTTTGTACATGACTAAATATTTATATACATTCAAATATAATTAAATATATGAAATAAAATTTTTAAATTGAAAAAATATTTGAGAGAGATATGTATATATTAATATATGAACAATGATTATTTTATAAATCTATTTAATATAATAGAAGACTATAAAATTATTATTTCATTCAATTATCATTGATATATTAGTGAAAAAATATTAGTGAATATTTAAATTCTATGGTTATGAAATTAATTTGAACATTCAACTGTATTTTTTAATAACTCAAAATGAATTGAATAGTATTATTATTTTCTATCCATATCAACACGGAGTTAATAGGAAATTAAAAAATAATAATGAATGAAATGAATAAAATTATCAAAACATAATATGATAAAACACGAGTTATCAATCATAAATAATCAAAATTATAATTTTTCTCAATAAAATATATCTTAAATAAAAACATGGAGCACCAAAAATATAATTTTCAAAACCATAACAATATAAAACAATTTAAAAATATTATTTTAGTTAAAACTAAGAAAAATAAATAAATAAAATTTAAAAATAACTTATATAATTTAAAATTATAATCATTAAAAAATTATGCCCCAAATTTCCAATTTCTAATTTCAATATTCAAATAATGGTAGATTTTGAAAAAATTGTTTATAATTTCTTGTTAATGAAAATGAGGACCATAAAACACAAAAATTTCACAAAATAAATGTCTCAATTAGGTATCAAATGATGAATAATGATAATCCATATATGATTCTTATCAAAATAAAAAAAACTAAAATAGTTGTTTTTTAAAGAATCAAGAATATTTTGTTTTATATACGATAATTATGGTCTACCTATGATAGAATGATGAATTCAAAAACCAAGTGAAAAATCATGTAGATATTGAGTAAGATGGTATAGCATCACCCTGAGGGTACTGTGGTGAGCGGAAGTGGAGGTGGAAAATAGATTGAGGTGGTGGTTTAGAGGTCTGGAATCAAATCTGATAATGGTTGTGATGATTGGGTGAGATAGGGGAAATGTGGTTAGGCCTCAGATTTTAAAATTTTTGTGGTGACGGTGAGGGAGTGGATGAGGTGGTGGATTGGGTACATAAGATGGGGATAAGGGATACATGTCTGATAACATACACTATGAAGGATAGTTAAAGGATAGGGGTGAAAAAGGTAGTGTAGGGTCGTGATAGATTGGACTTTTTGGGAGAAAATAATGTCATTGAATGCTACTGATACTCAGCAATATTGACTACCATAAGTGGTCACCCATTTCAACAATCACAAAACCTAAATTTATAATAGTTTTATCATAACACATAGGAATATTTTAAAAAGTAAAACCAAATCCAGAAAGTGTTTGTTAAATCCATAAATCTTGAGATGAAGAAATATGTATTAGAGATATACTCTTATTAAGTAGTTCAAAAAGAAATAAAAACTTTCCCATGAACTATATGAACAATTTTTTTTACCGAGAAAGTGACACATACCTATGGTGATTTCTCAATCAAGTTGAAATCCTCTAAAATTAGAGATGAGGTAACTAATTAAATAAAAACAATTTTTTCTAAAATAAAATAACCCTTAATTAATATGTCCTTTGATACATCTAATAATATTATTAATAGCTATTGAATGATATTCCATAAGATCTGATTAAAATCGAGCACATAAAAAAATATTAAACATTATACCAAGTCTGGAAGTATTTAAATACAAAAAATTAATCATTCCTCCAAAGAAATTTGAATAAATAGATTTTCTATAATAATCAAAATCTATTTTGAATAAAATTATTAAATGGATTATTAATGTTTTACAAGAATCAAGATCAAAATTTTATAAAAATAAATAACATATTTGGATTGATTCAAATATATTCCATCATTTATTTGAAAAATTTAAAGTCCAAGATAAAATTTTATTTATCTTGTAAGACTCATTTCAAACGTAATAGCAATTAAATTTTAAGAATCATTACCAATTAAATCATCTTAAGATCAGAAAATAATATCATAACCATAAATTTATAGATTTAAAATATCATTTGAAACTATTTTATTAAAAAAATAAGGATCAACATTACCTTCATTATGATCATTAGTAATGATAATAAACTTTAGAAACAAGTCTATCTTTATTCATAACAATTTTATAAGAGTCGTTCATTTTATACCAAATAATTTATTTATTTCCTATAACTTTCTTATCTAAATGTGGTTCAACAAAATACCAAACATTGTTCATTAAAAATCAAATAAATTCCTAATTCATAGAAAAAAATATATTAGAATCATTCAATAAATCTAAAACATCATTAGTTACATAATCATAAATAAAAATAGAATCTACAAAGATGTTTAATGTAGAGCTTCTAGTAATCATACTAGAATAAAAATTACCGATCACAATGTCAATATGATGATCTTTATGAATAGTTCATGACCTAAGATCATATTGAGAAGAATTTTAATCCACCAAAACAAGTGCATTATCAAGTGGTTTTTTTATAAAATTTATATCCTGGAAATCATCATCAATATTTTCCAAAATATATTTCTGAATATCAAATTTATTAACATTTTTATATGCATAGATTCTTAAATATTCATTTTTTCCTTTTTAAAAACTAAAAAAGATTTTTTGTGAGAAGAATATCCATGACTAATACCTTAAAAAAATATTTCATCAATGTTATCTATATTATATTTCACAATCAAGAAAAAAAAATTTACAACTAGAAACATTAAAATAATAATCTTTTGGTTTTATACCATTAAACAATTTAAAAGGACTTTTATTTAGAAAATTAAATATAAAAAACTCTATTCAAAACATAGAAAGAAGTATAAATAGATTCTACCAAAAAATCATTATGAAATATATATGTGGTAAAAATGGTTTGATCTATTTCATTAATAGTTATATTTTTTCGATCTACAACACCATTTCCTTTTCGTCTTCTAAGAGCAGAAAAATTGAGAGAATAATAATTTTCTTTAAAAAACATATTAAAATTAAAACTAAAAAAAACACCCTCATAACTTACAATGGAAACAATTAAGAAAAACTTTTATATTTTGAATTACCTTATAATAATTAATAAATATATTTAAGGTTTCATGATTATGATATGTTTATAAACCCATGTAAATTAGCATAAATCATATAAAATAAAAATAACATATTACTTTATAGATAATGTTAATGTTTTTATTGATATAATAAATAAATATCCATTAAATAAAGTGTTTTATATGTAGAAACATGATTTTTAGATTTGAAATATTTCTCATGTTTATTACCTTTTAAGCATGAATTACAAAAAAAAAATTATTTTATACCATTAACATGGGTAATTCTTGAACATTTCAATGCATGGATAATTTATTAATAATTATGAAATGAGAATGTTTCATATATTATATGATATATAACATCATCTATTTATATATAAATGTGAAAAGAAAAAAAATAGATATATCTGATAAGTTAATAGAATAAATATTTCCTTTTAAATTATCATAAAAAATTCATTTTAAAAAACAAAACATTTATTACCCTATAAATTAATATACATAAAATCATTATAGTTGTGAAATTATAATTTATTATGTTTCAAACCTTAAATGTTTATAAAATTATAAATTAAAACAACATTAGAAATACATTCTTCACCAAATCCCTTAACCATTCATTTAGTGATATCTCAAAATGTGACCGAACCTCCATCACATTTGGTGCAAGGGAAGAAATCTGCTAAGTCACTAGTTATGTGCCAAAAATAATAATTTTCCATTTACCATATATAGTTGGGATTCTTAAGGTGGTTATCATTAATAGATAAATTATACAGAGAACATTTTTGGTACATAATCTATTATTAGCCAACTGGGTTAGCAATAGAATTTTTATGTGCTCAAACATATTTAAAACGTTTCTAATATGGTTCTCTAGATGATAAATTCATTGAAATAAATGTCTTTGTATAACCAATATATTAAATATATATATGATAACATTCATTAGCATAATATGAATGCATATATCATTTAACGAACTTATGAGAATAAACCTTTCTAGTAAAACATTTAACAAAAGTAGTGATGTGTAACTTAAGAATCTAGGGATAATAACCACATCCAGTATTCTCTTTATTTAGATTCATCATAAATTCAATGTTATCATAATTTTTTTTCTTGAGTAAATGTATATAATGATTATATTAAGCTTACTACTTCCATTTTAAGATTATCATTGACCTTCTGAACATACTAAAATTCATCAAAGATCTTACCTTTCAAAAATTAGGTAGGATTTAGTATTTTTTTCCTTGATAGAATCAATCTATTTATTTAATTTATTTATTTCCTTTATAATCCTCTTTTTTTATTCTTTTACTTAATTATATATGTTTTTAACTCTTAAAATCATATTTATGTGTTTCATTTTCTTGTTACAACTCATCAAATATATAACCATTACTCTCAGAATAATAACCTGAATCAGAATAATTAATAGCCACAATTTTTTCATCACAAATTGGATAGTTAATTCTTTCTCATGTAATGATTCATCCCATAAATTGGATTCTTCAATGAAACTTCATCCAACTTGATAATAATGTTTCAATTTATTTTTTTTTATTTATCATCTCTACCTTATTTCATAATATATGGATAGTTTTGTTTGATATATATTTTCTTTAAAAACCCATAACAAGTTATCTATGGTTTATATGTAGTAACCTTATTTCATTTTTTATCATTTTATTGATATTTACATAGTTAATTCTTAAACTTTGTCATTCTCTTCATCAAAATATAAAATCCTTATCTTATATTTTCAATTTCTCCAATATCACTTTTCTATTCGTCTTATTAATAAGAGTTTGAACTCATATATATATGTAATTTTAAATCGATACATTTCTTCTTTCAATTCACATATTCTGAAATACACTTCAATTCATTTTCATTTTGAAGAAATGATGGAGTCAATTCATCAAGAGTTTACACTTTGAATTTCCAACTTTTTTCAATCACAACATTATTTTCATGTCATTTATTAGGTAGAGATATTAGGAAAAATTTAGAGGGTTTAATATTCTCTGATGATTCTCCATTTTAATTTAATATATTCATATTAATAGTGATTTGGAGGAACATCTGATAGACTCTTTCATCTTCACCCAACTTGAAATCATAGTACCTAGCTTGATGCATTCCAATTTTCATTCTACCCAGCCAATCTGAGCAAATATGAGTAACATGTAGAATCTTACAAATATCATGAGTTTTATTACATGTAGATACATGAATAAACTCACTTATATTAATAGAAAAATATAGAATATTTTAAAAAATTATTGAAAAAATAAATCACAACACTATTTCATATAAGAGAATTTGTGTTCGCATATGGTTGTTTGTATGGTTTTTACATAACCGACCAACGTATTATGCTTAACTATTTGAGGTAAGCCTCCACTATGTATAAAAAATAATCATAGTTATTTCCATCAATGTGAGGTGTTTTATGATGAATCCATAAATCATTTACATTCCTTGCATCATTCATAATTATTTAGTCCTTATATTGTGAGGTGTAGGAAAAGGCTACAGTAATAAAATATAAAATATATAGAAAAACTAAAAATTTAAAAAAAGGGTAAAGCACACATTATAATTGTTATAAAGGGTAGGGTAATGACATGTGATCTATATGGGTGAATAGACAAGATAAAAAATAAATAAAAAGATAAATTATCTTAATTTATTATCAAATTTATTTAATAGATTTAGTTTCTGGAGAATAAAAATTTAAATTAAAAACAAATTTTGACAATATGATAATATATTAAATACACTTCTCAAGGAATTTATGTAATATATATATATATATATATATATTAAAATAAAATAAATGATATAAAATAAATATTTTACTAATTTAGTTAATGATATTGTAAAAATGAATAAAAAGAGTGCATGATAAAAATTCTAGATTTATGAAAAAAATGAATTTTGAACTAATCTTGTATACCGAGTAATCTTGTTGTTGGTTTACTAACTACATTAAAAATGTAACATGTAGTCACTTTACATACCATATGTAAATTATAAGGATCATAAATGCATGGTGACTTAAGTATAATTACTCTGATGAAATTATATAAAGTGGTAAGTTTCAAATTCCATCAAGTGGTATGTTTAAAACAACTTGTGGTAAAATCACTAATCATGTGGCTACTTAAAAGGGCCATAATATATTCAGTGTAATTTTTTCATGTAGTATATATGAAAATAAATGGTTTTAGGTTTATAAACCATTATGTGGTAAGATTATAGGCCTTCATACAGTCACTATAAATAAAACATGGAGTAATTTGGAAAAACACCATATGGTAGGTTATGTAAAGAATCATAGTATGTCGGAAAAAGATTCACAATTGGTTGTCAAAAGAGTCATTGTAGGATTAAAACAAAATAGGGTCCATGGTAATTAGAAATGAGGTTCTATAGTTTGTATAAAAAACTATCATGGTAGGTTGTAAAATGAGTCAAGGTAGTTTTAAAACAAAATAGGTTCCATAGTAGGTATAAAAGAGAATCCATCGTAGGTCTGTAAAAATGGTTTTCTGATAGGTATAGAAGAGGGTTTCATAGTTACATGACTACACATGATTGGATGGGTTTTTATCCCATCTGAACCACAAAATAATAAATATGACTAGTTAACATAAATGTAAATAAAATCAATATTATAATGGATGAAAGAATAATTAAATTATATATATATATCAATATATGATCAAAAATAGTTGAAGATAATATATGAAAACTACATAAAATAAGTAAAAATCTACATAAAATCGACCATTTTTTTATTTTTTAAATGGAATTTTAATCCTTTCATTAATTTCAATTAAATATAGATTAATTTAATATATTTATTATTTATCAAAAAACATGTTATTCCATGTTATATCATTAGAGTTATCATCAAAAAATTAAAAATTGTGAATTACGGAAAATTTAATCTTCTATAACCTTAAAATTTCTTTGGTAATTTTTTAGAGCACTAAAACAGTGATACCAAACATTAAAATAGTTAAATAAAATGTAAATTAAACTATTTTTTATCCAAAAAAAACATTTTTAATTAATATTCATTCAATATAATATTTATTATCATATAATAACTATATAAAACTATATAACACTATAAACTAATATTAGATACATAACTAAATGTAACACCCTGAGCTTCCACGATACACTTCTCTTTCAATAATGCAATAGCTTGCATTGTACGCAAGTTAGAGATTCTAACACACCGCGACTAATCAAAATAGCCATTATGAATATTAATACCCAATTTTTGAAATTATATATATTTAATATTTCAAAATGGACTTCATTTTTGGATTCGGAATATCGAAATTATCCTAAGTTGCATTTTTGGTATTTTTCTGAGAACTTCCAATTTTCTATGAATAGTGAAAAATACTTAAAAATAAATTTTTTAATCAAAATAATATATAGTGATAAATTATACTATTGAGTGGTTTTAAAGTATAATTAGAATATATTTTTACCATTTTATCCAATGGTGTTCATTAGAATTAATTTCACATTGAAATTGGACATAAATAATTGTCAATCTTTTGATATATATTGTTTCTTAAAAACACACTATTTGTTGTGATAGCGGAAATTAATTATAAAATTAATTAATGAAACTTATATGTTTTTAATTTTTTAAAATAGACATCATTTTTAAATTCCGAATATCAATTATATCTTAGGGTGAAATTTTGGCATTATTCTGAAAAACTTCAATTTTTGATGAATTGTGAAACCACTAAGTGGTAGTTAAAAAACTGATTTTTTATTTAAATAAAACACTACCACTTCTGTGATTTTATTTTCAAAAATCCGACATACATGGTTTTCATTAGGAAGTAAAATGTGGTTCAATGGGATTAAAATAATTTTTTGGTGAATAGTAACTTTTAAGTTTAATTAATCACGATTAAAGGTAATTAGTGAAATTTAAGGTAAAAATGATATTATAAAAATATGAAAATACCCTTACACTTTTCCTACCCTTATTGTATGAGTCATGGCCGACCAATAAAATCCATGAGTTAACTTGGGGACCCCATGGAGCCACTTGGGTAAGAAAATGACATTAATAACTTTTTATTTAAAGTAAAAATAAAATTGTCACAAACATGTGTTGTTTTACTAAAACAATTATTACATGGGGTTATATAAGTTAACTTTTTTACTATAAATATTAATTGGAAAGATAAAAATATTTCCTACATCATGGTAATTGTTTTTAATTTTTAGACATTAAATAAATTAAATTTGTTATGACACAATGATGATGCCGTGATTACCTTATTAATTAACGATTTAAATAAAATGAAAAGATAATATAAAATATAAGGCTTAAACTTGTCAAAAACCTATTGGATGAGTATATTTAGAACCCTTATCACCTTATACTTGAAATATATCATTTTGGGACCTATAGAATTGGAAAACCATTTCATAATAATGTAACATTTCAATATTTCCAAGATTGCCCCTCCTCTCCTCTTATAAAAGTCCCCCACCTCTACCACCTTATTCACACCTTCAAGCCATTTGGCTCGGCCAAAATATGACCAAATACTCTCCCAACTTCTCTCTCTTACTCCTAGAAGCCTCACTTTGGGCAGAAGTCTTCCCAAGGAAGCCTTTGGCTCAAATCAAAAAGAGTTACCCGATTTTAAGGTAATGTATTCTCTTATGTTATTTTGTTTCATTTTGCTTCTCCAACCCATTAAAATCTTTTTATTCCTTTATTTTGTAAAAACACCAGTATATTAAATATACTATGATGTTGTTATGAGAAGTATTTGATTTAAACTTACACACACCTTTGTATAATGGTTAAAAAACATATTGTTTCTGTGGTTGGTGAATTTCTGCCTCACGAAACGATGATAGTTCAATCTTCTTTTAACACCTCTCATGGTGGCTATTATGATGACACTATTTTTATATATGATATATATTATGTTTTTGTTTTCATTGTGATTCTGTATTCTTCATTTATTTCATACTTTTAGGATTTCCATTATGGGTAAACGCGATAATTTCATTTCAGGAAGTGCGGACTATCGCCCCCTCAAAGTGATTTAAATCGTTAATGCCATATATGGGACGTATAAAGGATGGAGTAAGTAATATTATATATGATATTATACTGGAATTATAATATAACTTTATATCATTATTTTTCATTTAATTAAAATACGAAATAGAAATGAAAGTAGCGTTCATGCGTACGTACGGCTTACCGTCTCCATGAACGGTGCATTTCATTTCCTACCTCTAAATGTTATGTAATATTATAAATGCATGTATATACTGGATATATATGATATATATGATATCTACATCATGAATATAATTTTGGATATAATGGATATTTTACCACATGAACAAATTGTAATTATAAGAAGTTTATTTTTGACTCAAGTACCAAAGATCAACAAAACGACCGTTATTAACTTAAATAATTACATAATGTTCATAACATGGTAATAAGTGGTATAAAAGGAATAATAAACTTGAAAAAGGTTATTAAGCAAGTATAAATTAACTCTAGTTTATTATTCAGGATATTTAATAAAGATCGAGTCAAGTCGGACACAAGGTAAGGGAACTTCTTAACCCAATTTTTGTTTTTTGGGTTAATCTCCTACTTTCAAATTATGTCATGATATTATTATATCCTATCTTGTATTTGTACTTTATTTATGTGTACTTATAGTGAATACACAAAATATATATATTTTATTTAAAAATGATCTTTGTAAGGGACTTCGTATAAATCTCTTTTCATTAAGGCATATTTGTTTTATACACAACTTTCTTTTATACGGTGTATAAACACCTTTGAATTTTATGTTTATTCAAAAGGAATCTTTTTTATATGAATAATTTTACTAAATGACAAAATGGAATGTTTTTTTCTCATAAGTATTCAGTGACAAAGACTTCTCCTCCATCGTGGCCATTATTTGAGTTTCGACTTCCTCTACAAGCCATAACTTTTTTATAAATGAAAAATAAATACAAAGTTTTAATTTTCTTTTATTTTGGTATTGAAAATGGTTTCGAAAGTGGTATTTATTATATCAATGTGTTGTATTGATATCTTTTTATTGAAATGTGGAAATTTTATGTTTCCTTTATGCATGTTTTATGTGATACGATTATGTTATGGTTTATGATATGTTTAAACCTGTTCATATGAGGAATGAATTGGACTTAATAAGTGACGGGTGGAGCCCGATATAGCTCCTCAATGCATCGGCAGGTCTCATGAGACAAAATAGTTTCTTGGAACGAGGTCTTGACAAAATCTTATTTTTTGTCTTGGAACGAGGCCTTGGCTACGTGGTTATGATGGTATGGCATTATGCATTCCATCATTATAAAAGTGGTTATTGATATTACATGTGATTATTCGACCAGTAGAATATCCATGTGAATAAGTAAATGGCATTATCTCATTTTAATTTTTCCATATTATGTTGAAGTTCAAGTTTAAAAGGATTTTGTTTTTCTTATACATTGCCTTAAATGTTTATATTTATTTATGAAAGCTTCCGCTATATTGTTATCCTTACTAAGCAGCTGAGCTCACCCCTTCCAATGTTTTAATTTTTCCAGGATGTGAAGAAGTATGCAATGAATGACCTATAGGGATAGTATGAGGGGATATGAAGACAAGATGTTGTTGTAGTTTTGTTTTACTTTATGATGTAATATAAGACTTTTGAATGTATCTTGAATTTCCAAGGCTACTAAACTAATCGGTCTTTCGAGACTTGATCATTTGTGATCATGCCAATGTTATGAAGTACTACACCGACTCTGGTTAAGTGGGGTCGGGGCATTACAGTTGGTATCAGAGGAAGTTTAGTACTAATCTTGGAAGCTAGATTTAGATAAACTTTGATTAGAGCACATAGCCCTACGATAGACTTTGAGGATTAGTATAGAAGAACTTCTTAAAATTTTGGTATTATAGAGATTTTATGAGTTTTCCGAGCAATACATCTCTGTCTGGATACGAGCTGGTAGAGGCGGCTCTGGCACAGTTGTACCTAGGGGTAAAACCCAAAAACACCACTTTGAGCTAGACTCGAATGGGAACTGGTGCATGACAAGGGGCCTTGCTGCACTCTTGGTTACGACACTCCCAGGGGATATTCTTAGGATAATTCTCATTTTTTTACAAACCATTATGAAGGATTTATGAGTATATACTTCCTCAAAGAAAACATTTTTTATGATTATGGATTATATCCATAAACTGTTCAATTTACATTAATTATTTTACAAGTTTGAAATTATTCATTGCAATTCATAAACTAACCTAGCTTATGCCATTGTATAGAAATGGTGCCCAGTAGAAGGAATGTGAACTCCATTAATACGTATGATACAAAGAGTAATAAGGATCATATCTTTCATAGTATTTAGCCAACATTTATAAGGGAAATAGACTCCCATGTGTTCTCAACATATAAAGAAATAGTATCATGTGTTAATAAGATAATTAAACAATTCTCCGAGTCTTATGGCTTTGAAGGGAAGAAAGAGAAGAAAAGGATTGAAGAGAGAATGATGGATAATGGGATGAGGGAAAAGAATAATTTTCCAATATGTGATAACTGGGGGAAGACACGCCTTGGAACTTGCCTAAAGGGAATGGGAGTTTGTTATAAGTGTGGAGAAAAATGATACCAAGTGCGTGACTGCAAGGGTAAGAAAAAGGTTTCAAATGTACAATGCTTCATCTGCAAGGAGTGGGGACACTATGAAAACCAATGTCCAAATCATCAGAGTATGCCCCAAATGATGTTATTGGATAATAATCAAGTTATGATACTACCACAGATGAGAAGGAATGATTAGAGTTCTTATGTTGTTATTAAAAATATTTGTCATTTGAGTGTTTTATCAATGATGTACTGGTTATAATAATTATGGAGTATATAAGGATTGTACTGCAGTACTATTTCATCAAGGACTTGAGATTGTGTGGAACCAAGAAAAGTGACTCCACAGCAGGTTAATTTTTTTTGAAAATATATGGTTGAGAGAAAGATAAACCATAATATGGTTCTAATACCGAGATAATGATTTTGGAATAATACATGATTTATTTGGATAAATTATATTGGATATTCTTAACTTCCTTGAAACTGATTAATGATTTGTACACATTTTTGGATAGAAGGAGTATATCTAGTATTCTATAAGGAATAAGGGATCATGAATGTAATCAATAAGGATTTATGGTAATTCAGGATGTTTTAGGGTTTTAAAAGAATACATGATCAAGGTGATCACATGTTGTTACGTGGAAAAAAGGATCTTCAGTGTGTTTACCTTCCTTATAAAATTTGGACTGTGAGTTGGACAGAAGTATTTTGGATAACTATAAAGGTTATAATGGATTAAGTTAGTATTGTTTAAGGTTAAAACATTTCTGAAGATTATTTTTGGAATATTAAAATACTATAGTTTTAGGAAAAGGACAACCTGTAGGTTGGGGGATAACTCGTCGCGTCGGACAAAGCTGTAGGAATCGAACCCACAACCATAGTGCGACATGCCTTTATAACCTACCACTAGCCTACAGGAAGTCCCTGGTTGTTACAAAATAGTTTTCCTAATCTGAATGGTATGTGTTAATATTTGGAACCTTGTACGATTAGGATAAATATAATATTTTTTAGTTCTATTATCTTTTTGAGTAAAAGATGGGTTTATGGTAAAAATTTATTAAAGAATGAAATTATACATGAAAAGTATGTATATTTCCTTACATTTTTAGTAATTATCCTAAATAAATTCCTCAACTGTATGAAAGGTAACTTAAAACAAAAACATTATTGGTTAACTTTTCCTACTGGGGAATCAATGATCATTTAACTAATCACAAGTTTGTGATTTTATTATAGTTAAACTTTCCCCTAATCTTGTTTTCTACAAATCTCCATCAGACCTTGATGGTTTATTTCTCCTCCATATTCATATTTTCATAGAATCCTAGTATGGGCTATCTCAGTTGACCTTTGTACTTCTCTTTCTTTCTTTTAATGTTATATTTTTATTAACCTTATTTCCGATGTGGGTTTTCCACAAAGGTATTTTCTTTTTTCAAAATTTTATTTTCAAAGAAAATTTTCAAATTGCGAGGATGCAATTTATTGAAAGAGGGGAGAATGAAACACCATGAGCTTCCATGATACGCTTCTCTTTCAGTAATGCAATAGCTTGCATTCTACGCAAGTTTGAGATTCTAACACACCGCGACTAATCAAAATAGCCATTATGAATAGTAATACCCACTTTTTGAAATTATATATATTTAATATTTCAAAATGGACTTCATTTTTGGATTCTAAATATCGAAATTATCTAAGTTTCATTTTTGGTATTTTTCTGAGAACTTCCAATTTTTTATGAATAGTGAAAAATACTTAAAAACAACTTTTTTAATAAAAATAATTTATAGTGATAAATTATACTATGGATTGGTTTTAAAGTATAATTATAATATATTTTTACCATTTTATCCAACGGTGTTCATTAGAATTAATTTCACTTTGAAATTGGACATAAAAAATTGTCAATCTTTTGATATATATTGTTTCTTAAAAACACGCTATTTGTTGTGATAGCGGGAATTAATTATAAAATTAATTAATGCAACTTATATTTTTGTAATTTTTTAAAATATACATCATTTTTTAATTCGGAATATCAATTATAGCTTAGGGTGAAATTTTGGCATTGTTCTGAAAAACATCAATTTTTTATGAATAGTGAAACCAATAAGTGGTAGTTAAAAAACTGATTTTTGTTTAAATAAAACATTACCACTTCTGTGATTTGATTTTTAAAAATCCCACATACATGGTTTTCATTATTAAGTAAAATGTGGTTCAATGGGATTAAAATAATTTTTTGGTGAATAGTAACTTTTAAGTTTAATTAATCGCGATTAAAGGTAATTAGTGAAATTTAAGGTAAAAATCATATTAAAAAAATATGAAAATACCCTTACACTTGTCCTACCCTTATTGGATGAGTCATTTCCGACCAAGACAATCCATGGGTCAACTTGGGGACCCCATGTAGCCACTTGGGTAAGAAAATGATATTAATAACTTTTTATTTAAAGTAAAAATAAAATTGTCACAAACATGTGTTGTTTTACTAAAAAAATTATTACATGGGGTTATATAAGTTAAATTTTTTACTATAAATATTAATTTGAGATATAAAAAGATTTCCTACATCATGGTAATTTTTTTATAATTTTTAGACATTAAATAAATTAAATTTGTTATGACACAATGATGATGCAGCGATTACCTCATTAATTAACGATTTAAATAAAATGAAACGATAATGTAAAATATAAGGCTTAAACTTTTCAAAAACATATTTTATGAGTAGATTTCGAACCATTATCACCTTATCCTAGAAATATATCATTGTGGGACCTTTAGAATCCTTAAATCATTTCATAATAATGTAACATTTCAATCTTTCCAAGAGTTCTCCTCCTCTCCTCTTATAAAAGGACCCCACCTCTACCACCTTATTCACACCTTCAAGCCATTTGGATCGGCCAAACTCTGCCCAAATACTCTCCCAACTTCCCTCTATTACTCCTAGAAGCCTCACTTTGGGCATAAGTCTTCCCAAGGAAGCCTTTGGCTCAAATTAATAAGAGTTACCCGATTTTAAGGTAATGTCTTCTCTTATGTTATTTTGTTTCATTTTGCTTCTCCAACCCCTTAAACTCTTTTTATTCCTTTATTTTGAAACAACACCAGTATATACAATATACGAGGATGTTGTTATGAGAAGTATTTGATTTACACTTACACACACCTTCGTCTAATGGTTAAAGAACATACTATTTCTGTGGTTGGCGAATTTCTGCCTCACGAAACGATGATTGTTCAATTTTCTTTTAACACCTCTCATGGTGGCCATTATGATGAAACTATTTTTATATATGATATATATTATGTTTTTTTTCCTTATGATTCTGTATTTTTCATTTATGGCATACCTTTATAATTTCCATTATGGGTAAACGCGATAATTTCATTTGAGGAAGTGCGGACTACCGCCCCCTCAAAGTGATTTGAATCGTTAATGCCATATGTGGGACGTATAAAGGATGGAGTAAGAGATATTATATATTATATTATACTGGAATTATAATATAACTTTATATCATTATGTTTCATTCCATTAAAATATGAAATAGAAATGAAAGTAGCGTTCATGCGTACGTACGGCTTACCGTCTCCATGAACGGTGCATTTCATTTCTTTCCTCTAAATGTTATGTAATATTATAAATGCATGTATATACTGGATATATATGATATATATGATATCTACATCATGAATATAATTATTTATATAATGGATATTTCAACACATGAACAACTTGTAATTATAAGAAGTTTATTTTTGACTCAAGTAGCAAAGATCGACAAAACGACCATTATTAACTTAAATAATTATATAATGTTCATAACATAGTAATAAGTGATATAAAAGGAATAATGAACTTGAAAAATGTTCTTAAGAAAGTATAAATTAACTCTAGTTTATTATTCAGGAGATTAAAGAACGATCGAGTCAAGTCGGACACAAGGTAAGGGAACTTCCTAACCCAATTTATGTTCTTTGGGTTAATCTCCTACTTTCAAATTTTTGTCATGATATTATTATGTTCTATCTTGTATTTGTACTTTATTTATGTGTACTTATATTGAATATACATAATAGATCTATTTTATTTAAAAAATGATCTTTTTAAGGGACTTCGTCTCAATCTCCTTTCATTGAGGCATATTTTGTTTTATACACAACTTTCTTTTATACGGTGTATAAACACCTTTGACTTTTACGTTTATTCAAAAAGAATCTTTTTTATAGGAAGTATTTTACTAAACGACAAAAGGGAATGTTTATTTGTTGTACGTATGCAGCGACAATGACTTCTCTACCGCCGTGGCCATTATTTGAGTTTCGACTTCCTCTACAAGACATAACTTTTTTATAAATGAAAAATAAATACAAAGTTTGAATTTTCTTTTATTTTGGTATTGAAAATGGTTTTTAAAGTGTTTTTTATTATATCAATGTGTTGTATTGATATCTTGTTATTGAAATGTGGAAATGTTATGTTTCTTTTATGCATGTTTATGTGATATGATTATGTTATGTTTTATGATATGTTTAAACCTGTTCATATGAGGAATGCATTGGACTTAATAAGTGACAGGTGGATCCTGCTATAGCTCCTCGATGCATCGGCAGGTCTAATGAGACAAACTAGTGTCTTGGCACGAGGCCTTGGCTATGTGTTTATGATAGTCTGGCATTATGAATTCCATCATTATGAAAGTGGTTATTGATATTTCATGTGATTATTCGACCAGTAGAATATACATGTGAATAAGTAAATGGCATTATCTCATTTTACTTTTTCCATATTATGTTGAAGTTCAAGTTTAAAAGGCTTTTGTTTTAGTTATGCATTGCCTTAAATGTTTATATTTATTTATGAAAGCTTCCACTATATTTTTATCCTTACTGAGCATCTGAGCTCACCCCTTCCAATGTTTTAATTTTTCCAGGATGTGAAGAAGTATAATATGAATGACCTACATGGATAGTATGAGGGGATATGAAGACAAGATGTTGTTGTAGTTTTGTTTTACTTTATGATGTAATGTAAGACTTATGAATGTATCTAGTGTTTCCAAGGCTACTAAACTAATCGGTCTTTCGAGACTTGATCTTTTGTGATCATGCCAATGTTACGAAGTAATGCACCGACTCTGGTTAACTGGGGTCAGGGTGTTACACTAAAGACATGCAAAAAGTTCAGACCAAAAGTGACAACTATTGGAGAATTAATTAGAAATTACATAGTTGAATAAAATGAAGAGATAATTAATATATTTCATATTAAATAGGATTTATAAAATTCTATACATTATAACTCATGATGTCATAAAAATATAGTTGTTTAGTAAATAAATGGATTTAGAAATTGTATTTTACCATATATTGAATAAAATATTGTGAGGAAATGTAATTTTCCAAAAATAAAATAAAAGAAAGAAAAAAATCCCAACAATTAATTTCATTCATTGAGAATCAATTATTATTATCAATGAGATTATATCATTGATCTTATCGATGTATACATTTTGTTCTCACATTATTTGAAAAATGGGATTTTTTTTTCAATAATTTACCATTCCATATTGGTTAATGTTTTATTTACTCTTAGTAGATTCAACTGTATGCAACATGTAATGAGAATTTAAGATCACCCTTATTTTTTTCCCTTTCACCATTTTATTAAAATTAAATATTAAAATGTGTTTCAAGGATACAAAAAATTTTATTTTATTATATTTATGTTTTATTTCTTATGTAATAAGAAAATAATGTTTGTATCTTGTTCATTAATACTAAAAAATCTATCAATAATTATTGATGTGTTCCCATATATCATATTTCAATGTAATATTTTATATATTGACTCTGAGTTATTAATATTCTATTCATGTAGTTGGTATTAAAGGAAGTTTTATAGAAACCTTAGGAACTAGATTTAAAAAAACATAGATTATGGGTCGTAAGACTATGACATTCTTTGAGGAGATTTATAATTAAAGGAAGATATCATAATTTTTTTAATGTATTGATTATGTTGGATTTAAATAAATACATCCATGTCATGATAGTACATGTGGACTTGGTTCTGGAATAGATGAATCTTGGGCTAATAACCCAAAAAATATATGTTTAAGTATATTTTAGCCATTATTTTGTTTCACTAAGAGTGTTACCTTACTACACACCTGGATTAACACACATGGGGGGATATTATTCGGTTAAATAATAGTTTCATTTAAATATATTATGAAATATTTGAAAAAAATTATGATCCAATGATATTCCCAAATAAAACAAGTTTATGATTATGAGATTAGCAAAGCATAAATTTTCAATTTTTGTTAAGTGTTCCACAATATTGAGAATAAAATATTATGATTTAAATTTTATATTTTTATATACTAATTCATTGTTTTCCAATGTTAATAGGGAGATCCACGAAAAAGGAATGTTATCAATACTCATGGAAAATGTAGAAATTTACCGGTTGAAAAAGCTAATACAACTATTATTGGATATAAGAATATCATAGAAAATGATATGGGTTATGAAAAATATCATTTCACATATGGAGAAACATGATGTTCCAATCCATGTTAAACATATATTGGATCCTTTCATGTAATAAAAACCCTTCTATAATAGTGTAACTACAAATATAATGGTATTTGTGATATATATTCAGTACATCAAAGAGATATTTCAGGACATGGGATGTGATGAAAAGGAAAAGGTCATATAGGCATTATATTGTTTTCAATGTTATTATGATCAATCATAATCATTGATCTATAAGACTAGGTAGGAAGGGGAAATATAACACATAGAATGAAAACCTTTTAACGTAATTTTATTTGAAAAATATTCCCATCATGAGCTATGAACTGAAATAAATTGGAAGTTCCATATCATAAATAATAAATTATGAAAAATGGTTTCAGAGTATCAGTAAACATTAAAAACAGTATCCATGTATGATATTTATTTCATAAATAATATGGAAAGTAATATTTACTATTTCTTTAAAGTTAATATGGTAAGTCTTGTAAGGGAACTAGTTTCTTAAACTTTTCCATTATATGATGAAATATTATGTTGCACCATAAAAATAGAAATTAAATTTAATATATATTATATATTCATGGGGAAGCAATATAATAATATGTTTGACACACACTAATAAAAATGAGAGGATTCCAAAATAATAATAAAATGAATCAATTTCTATCACTTGGAAATTGTGGAATGAAACATCCTAGAAAATACTTGAGGGGAACCAAAGTTTACTATAGGTTTATAGATAAGGGTCATATGGATAATGAATATAAGGGAAATAAATAGACCACTATAATTCATTACTTTAGCATTAATGAAATGGGTAATTATTCAAACTAATGTCCAAATCATAATGTTAACTTTGCTCGGAATAGGCTAATGGGATAAAAAAATCTTATGTGTTAATTATAAATGAGGTTGGAGTTCATAAATATGTGGTGGAAGGTAATTAATTATATCCTCAAATTTGTCTAATTCTTTATTTAAATTTATAACTTCAAACTATTTTATATCTTCAATGTTTTCATTGAAAATTCGATATTTTCCCAGCACCTTAATAAATTAGTTGTCTATCAAAACACCAAGTAGAAATCTCAATGCATCAATGATGTGTTATGAAACATAAATGTTCTTTATTTTAAAAATTTATTATAACTAATATAGTTGAATATGATATAATAATTGGGATGAAATGGATTTCAAAATATGATATGAAGATTTACTATGAAGAGGATTCTATTATGATTCATGTAAAGTACGTGGAATTTATTATACTTAGATGGGAGACATCATCGTCTTATTAAATTATATATCCACCCCAATATATCTTCTAAATTATATTCATGGGGAATATGAGAATACATAACTAATGAATGGAAAATCTAATATTAAAATTTAGAATGTACCTATT
Source organism: Viscum album (assembly GCA_963277665.1). Classification (NCBI taxonomy): domain Eukaryota; kingdom Viridiplantae; phylum Streptophyta; class Magnoliopsida; order Santalales; family Viscaceae; genus Viscum; species Viscum album. Next base: position 354,236,046 of record OY728140.1, read on the forward strand.
GTACAAGAATACAATGCGGTATTTCATGTAGAATTTCCTATAAATTTACTAGAGTGTGATATTGAGTTTTCAATTTGTCTAATTCCTAATGCAGTTCATATATCAATGAATCGATATATAATGGAGTCTATATAATTATTGGAGACTAATAAACAACTAGACAAATTTTATTTTAAGGAATTTATAATACATAGAGTTTAATTATCCCCAATTCTTTTAATTAAGATGAAATATTGATTTATGAGGATTTTCTTTAATTATCAATAAATAAATGATATTATGATTAAGAATAGGTATAAAATTCTTTATACTGATATATTATCAAACAAACTTCATTGATATGAATATTTTTCAACGTTTGGCCTTCATTCTATGTATCATCAATTGTGAGTAAGGAAAGATAGTATTCTAAAGACAACAATTTTTATGAGTTTTGGAAATTATGAGTTTATAGTAACGTAATTCAGATTTGGTAATGCAATCTATATTATTATCGATACAATTTAGAGTGTTTACAAGGAATATCATACTATTTTGTTGTATTTATTAAGAATATCATGGTGTACTCTAAAAGCTATGGGGTCCATCAGAATCATATACGTTCCATTCTTGATACTCTTAAAGTAAATGAGTTATATTAGATATTTTGAAAGTATGAATTCTAATTTTAGGAAGCCATTTTCGTTTCCAAATTGTCTTCAAGGATGGAATGTTAGTTGATACTATAAAGACAACAACAATCAATGAATGGACTATACATACAAACAAAACTGAGGAGTGTCGTTTTAATTTTTTGGTAGGATACTATTATTTATTTTTTTGAAAAACAAAATCCCAAATAGCTAACCCATTAATGAATACTACACATAATAGGGTTAAGTTTATACAGACAAAGGAATGTTAATAATGTTGTGTATAATTTAATATAATATTGGTTAATGCACCATTTTTTATCTACCATAAGAATATGATGGATTTTCTATATATAACGACTAAATTGGGAATTGGTTTTGTCCTTATGAAAAATTATAAATTTATTTCCTATACATCAATGTATGTAAAGGTTACTAAACAAAACTATGCATCATATGATATTGATTTGGAAGTTATAATCCTATAATTTAATACTTGGATTGTGCAGGTGGTCATGGTTATGATTGAACTTTTAGAGTGATCTTTTGTTAGTTCTACGTGTTAATGTGTTTTGGGAGGATTTGGTTGTTTTCTGGTTTCTCATTTGGGTGGGTTTGGATTTGCAAGTGGTTCCAAATCCCACTCACCTATGGTTCTCATTGATTGTTCGGTTCTCAATAACCCAAAAAGTGACTTATTTTTTAAAAAAAATATGTTTTAGTGATTCAATACTCTTAAAATTGTTTCCAAACTACATTTATTCAAAAATATAAAAAAATTCTCAACCTGATGCTAGTAATATTCAAATGAAAATCAAAGAATTATGGAAAATTAGTAGAAATCATATGTGTATATGGAATTATTAACTTTGGAAAGACACTATGTGTTAAATCTTTAGATGATCCAAAAATGGAATTTATATACGAATATTGTATCGTAAATTTCTCAATATTCCCTAGTAGCACCATGTTTTATAGGGATTTGGAGAATCATTTTTCCTAGAAATATATGAAGTGATAAATTAATGATTATGCACCAATTAATTTGGTTCACAAATAGGTGAAGGAGGATAGATATCAACCAATAGGAGTCACAAAAACCTCTACTGATTCCTAGGTGAAAATGTGGTGGAATTACTGTAGACTTTATCACTGGACTACTATTGATTCGAAGAAATATTTATCGAATATAGGTTATTTTAGATAGCCTTACAAAATCAACATAATTTATTTCTACAAGAGAATATTTACCTCTTGAATTCTTTTCATTTCTCTATTTTAATGAATATTTAACAAATTATGGAGGAAAAATTTCAATTACATTTGTTATTGATTCGTGATTTACATATAAATTATAGAAAATTATTTAGAAGGATCTATATACTAAAATTAATTTGAGCACTTATTATCACCCTCAAACATATGGATATTCTGAATGGAATATTTAATCTTTAGTGGAAATGTTGAGGTCATTCTCACCTGACATTGATGGTATCTGGGAACAAAATTTACCTTTGGTAGAGTTTTTCAATAACAATAGCTTTTATTCAAGAATTAAAATGGTGTTATATGTAACATTATTTTATAAGAGATGTTTTACTCTAAAGTTTTGTAATATAGTTTGTGAAAGGAAGACTATAGTCCTACAAAATATTTATGATTCAATGAAAAAGGTAAAGATTATTCAGACACAAATTAAAGTAGATCAAAAAAGTAAAAATAGTTATATTTATAACCAAAGGAATGATTTTAAATTCCAAGTGCGAAATTGAATTTTATTGAATGTATATACATAAAAGGTTGTTATATGGTTTGATATGAAAGATAAATTGAGCCCTAGGTACATCAGACCTTTTTAAATTATTGAAAAATTAGGATTTGTCGATTACCATTTTGAAATGCCACTAATCCCCTCTATAGCACATGATTTGTTCCATATTTCAATGTTATGGAAGTACATTCCATAACCAACGCATGTGCTCACCTCTTATAAAATAGAATTGGAACATGGTATATCATACTATGATGACCCTATACTGATTCATGACACTAGATAATAAGTTTTGAGGATTCATATAGCTCGACTAATAATGGTATTTTGAAGAAGTCATGAAATAGATGAAGCAATATGGTATTAAGAAGATGTTATGAAGAACAACCACTGGCATTTGTTTAGAAATTAATATCCATGAAAATTTTGAGTAATATAAGAGTTGAATGTAATAACTAATCCTAAATTAAACTAAAAAAATATTATTATAATATAACTCTAATAAAATTTAAACATGTATATTTCATGGAATGAAATTCAAATTTGATATGATGAATATTGATTTTAAACTTACTAGGTCAAAATTCTCCCATAATTATTTTTAAAATTTTCCATTAGAAATAAGTTTTTATTAAAAGTAGAAAATTTATTGTTTAATTACTCATCATTTTATTACTATTTTTTTAAAAATATGTATAATTATCCATGTATTGACTGCCAATTTTAAGGAAATAAATACGTGATCATTTTCAATTAAAAATAGATATTTTTCATTAATTTTTTTAAAAGTGTAATGTATTTTCATTTTAATTCATTATAATAATCATTTTTATTGAACTATTTAAATTAAATATTATATATATATATATATGAATTTAAATTCATATATTTATTATTACATGATATATTATTATTGTAAGATCATATACTGCATGGAAGATGCATTTCTTGAGAAACATTTTAATGACACGTTTTGTGGGTTTATTTTTAAATTTAACCCTACCACTTCTATGAATTTAATTTGATAACATGGAATCCATATCATTAATCAGAATAATTATTTATAGGTAATATGTTCAGTTTATTTTATGCTTATAATTGGCAGTAAAAAATTTTAAAAATTATTTAATATAGTTAATATTAAAGTGTGTTTATCGGGAGAAATATAAAAAACAATGGTTAAAATGACATGAAAACATGATAATACCTAATTATTTTTCTTTATTATAACCATAAACATGTCACTTCATATTAAGATACATTTTCAATTAATTTTCTATTATTGTGATATAATATTAATTTAAAACATTGTATAATTACAAGTGAGTCACTCACCCCAATTATAAAAGGAAACCTACTCCCCTTACTTCTCACACCTATTGAGAATTTAAGATCAATCAAGACATGAAACATTAAATCCCAAAAATCCTTATCAACATTATTTAAGATTTTTCCTCTTCAAAAGTCCAACCCCAAGGTTATTAATAATATATCTAAATAATTGTTTGTATGTGAAGGTAATTTCTTGCACCATGCCCTTTCTTTTTAATTCTCCTTCTACCAACTTAAATTTGTTGTAAAAATAACAATATAATAAAAATTATTATCTCTAATATACAGATATTTTATTATATTTATTTCATAATAGTTTTCTATATCCTTCTATATCATATGGAAAACAAAACCATCCCTTTTGTGTTTGGTGGACAACCGCCTCGCAAACCGATGTAATTTGTTTTCCATCACCGACTAACATGGATAGTCATAATAATGAAACCATTAATTATATAGGATAATTATGAAATAATATTTATTATATCAATTTAATATATAATATACTACCTTACACATTCATTCAGTAAGGATATGATCGTGTTGATCGTGCATACATACGACCTATAATCCCCATGAATTGATGTGATTCATTTTCCATGATTAAATTTCAAAACAATTATAAACATATATATAATGATTCAATATGTTATTTATGTAATTAATATATATTTCTATGTAATGGAACAAAATCCTATGCACAAGAATCATAACATTCCGGAGAAAACATGCATGAGAAAATGAATCATGCAATACACGAAACAATGGTAATAATTTAAAATTTTTAACAAACAAGTGATAATATTTTTTAAGAAGATAATATATGATATTTTAAATATTAATATGGTAATTGTATTAATTAATAACATGATTTAAACCATTATGTAGGAGGTTAATTCATTTTAAACTAAAGGGAAGTGTGGGGTAAGAGATTTAGTCTCAATTTACACTTTATTGATATATATTTGGTATTATAAACATACAATATTTTATTTCGTGCCTATACAACCTCATTAATTTATTTATCATGAATATATATTAATCATGATGATTAATTATTTCAATTAAAATTTTCCCTTTCAATAGTTACCAATTAAATGTTTACCAAAGTGGGAATAATTTTTTACAATCACATTTCTTTTAGGATTTCTCTTTTTTCCACTAAGGGAATCTTATAGTATTTCCTTCATTAACTCCATATATATTATAATAAAATGGATATTTACAAAGTTTACATATTTTATTCCCACTATATTCCACTTTTACACTTAAATCGATAAAATAAACATCCAATATAATATCTGATATTATTTCTATTTTTATTGTGTGAAATTTAAATTTTATATCTGTATTTTTCAAAATTGTTCTTCAAAATTAATTTTTAATTACTCAAATGATTTATTAAGGTATTTATGTTATTCTATAATTTTTAAATGTTCTAAATGGAATCTTTTTAATGTGTTTCAAAAGATTCATTATTTTTATTTTTATAAAAAGTCAAAAGGGATGTTTATTTTTAGCATATACGGTGTTAACAGACAATCCCTTCACCATAAAAAATTTATGTAATTTAGATTCATCAAAAAAAATATGGTTATAAAAATATATAAAATTGATTAAAAGTTATTTTAATATTATACTTCAATTTTATTTTATTCACTAAAATACATGAATTTATTACAAAACCTATATTTTTGATAAATTGATGGTTATATAAATTCTATTATTAATTATTGTTTATCAACTTTATCTTAAAAAATTCAAATTCTTTTCATAATTGGATGATAAATTTACTTTAAATATCCATATTATTTTTAATGTGGGTATGATTTTGTTTCTAAATCATAAACCATTTCTTCATATTTTGTTTTACTTTGAATGTTATTTGATCGAATGATAAATATTGATATTCTATATTGTTTATTTAATAGATATTTATTAATAGGGATTATTTTTTACACATTAAATTTTTCATTCAAAATATGAGGAATGCATTAGAAATTCAATAATGGGTGGGGGCCAGAATTATTTATACCCTTAATGTATTGAAAGGTCCCATGAGAAAAACCAGTTATCTAAATTAAATGAGTTTTTGGATTATACCTTCCCATTGATTAAAAATTCTACAAAAATTTAATTGATGTTAAAGATATAATGATGTTTGAGATCATGATGTCCAATATTATGAATTTCCTTTATTTAGAATTCTACTATTATTATCCATGATATTAGTACATTTATATTATCCATGTATGTGTTTAATTTTCATGTTGTTGATTATATGGAATGATTTTTCAATTATTTACTTTTACTTATTGTTTATGTATTATTTATACATGGTATATTAAAATATATATAGCCCTTATTTGGTATTCTAGCTCACCATTATTTTCGTTCCATTCCAGATGATATGAAGAAGAAATATTTGAATGAATTTCAATGATGAAAAATAGAATATTTTGTTATATTTTTTATTTTAATTGTTATGTAATAAAATAATCATGTGTGATTGGGTTCGTCAAGACTAATATCAATACTTGGTGATGTTATCCCATTTATCTAATGCAAATTTAATATAGTAGACACTAACTCTAAGTTACTTTGGTTGGGGTGGTTACAAATGCCAATATACTTTATGTAATTATTTAAATATATATGTGAATGAAAGCATATATAAATACGTATATATACAGTCATATAAGACTATAAATATTTATGTAAATATTTTAATAAAAGATCACAAACATTTATAAAAAAATTTATATATACATACATAAGTATAAATAAAATCATAATTACATAAAAATTCAAGTTTGCAACTACATGAATGAATTTATATATATTAATGTAATATGGGAGATTCGTAGGGAAAATCTTCAATTTGAGATTCATTGAATTCTTTACTGGGATATTTTTATGGCCAATATTTAATTAGAGATTCACAGGTGAAATAACAAGTGGGGGATTTTTATTTTCAATTTCTTATTAATGTTTGTATATACGTATAATTATATGTATCAATATGGGATATTCGTTGAAAAAATATCAAATGTGATATTCACAGGGATAATATAAAATAATATATTAATTGCTACAATCACTAATGTGAGATTTATAGGGTCAATCTCTAATGAGATATTTTCTAGAAAAATATCTTCTAACACTACAAAAAATCCTATTAGTGGTGGATTATTAGTGGTGTTTTTTGTAACTACCACTAACTAAAAATGAAAAAAAATATTGAAGCAATTCCCTATAAAATATGATTATATTATAATAATAATAAATATCATTATATATAAAAATTGATTAAATAAAACAACAACTAAATATTTGAAAAAAAAATTATTACCCCACCCCCACCCTGATGTCATCCCCACCCTGACCCTCAATGGTAGAGACATTAAAGGAATCACTTCTCCACCACCACCAGACCGTCAACCCCACCCAGCCCATGTGTACACTCTCCCTGTGACAGCGACCCCTATCCCACCCCCTGATAGTGGTGACACACAACCATGACAACTGACTATGGCTCCCCATGACCCATCTCCCTACAAACCATACCCCTAACATTGAAATCACCACGACCACCATATCACCATAACCTAGACCACCCCCTCCTTTATTCCTCTCTATATTGACCTAGATCTATCAATCCTTAATCTGTATATGATTATGAAATCATTGATATCACTTACACATTCTTCATGACATATGTTTTCCCCTCCTTATCATGACCACCTTATCTTCCTTGTTCCATGACATCCAACCCATTTGACTGATACATGGTTTTTTTAATTTTTGTAGTTTAGGATTTTTATGTGATATATTTAATATAAAATTAGATCAATATTGTTTCAAATTATATTTATTTTTTATAGATTTAGTGTCTAACTCTAGTCAATGATGTAGTGGGTGCCCCTTACCCCATGAACCATTCTATCCAATCACACTTTTGGAAATTATTTTCCTCTAATAATTACACTAAAAAATATTATAAATTAATATAAATTCTTAATAATACATTACAATGATGATTTAGTTTAAAAAAATTTAAATGAATCATTCAGATTTTAAGGATAAAATATCCAGTATTTTGATATATCAATATAAACTTGAGTAGATCCTAAGAAGGTTAATGTTGCTCATAATTTCAGTGATAAAAAATGAGTGTAAGAATTGGTTGAAGATGATAAAAAAGAACTTTATGATGGTTGTTCCATGTATAAGAAGATTTATTTCATACGTATGTCATATTATATCATGTGTATCAGTAGTATTACAAATAAAGTAGTGTATATCATTTTAGAGGTTCATCATGATGTATTTAGTGAATCTAGGATCCATACGTCATTCAATGAGATGATGAAAATTCTTACAAAACATTGGAAATTAATATAAAATTAAGCATGAATGCCCTATATATTTCATTATTTATCAGGGAAAAGAGTCTTATAAAGAATAATTCATAAGATTTCATATAGTTATGTGAAATTAAATAAGTAACAATGAGAGTAAAAAATTAATTAAACACCATTAATATAACATATAAAAAATAATAATTCAATGGTATTGTGTTATATTCCTCTAAAACTACACTTTCAATGATTTTTCCTTTCTTATAATACATGATATGACATGATGTGGAATTCTTAGGATAGTAACGATGATGGATTCAGGATACATCCAAAATATTCAGCATCATGTAAGGTGTTTGATTCATTATATCTGTAGTTTTCTTTAGATCCAATGAATGTATGCTTGTGATTGTCTCCTAATGGTTTAACACTTTTGGTACTTTAAGGAATAATTATTATATAGAATGTTTGTTTGATCCTTGTTAATCTACCTCAAAGGATGTGTATGAAAAATAATTCTTTAATTATTTAGATAATCATTCCTGGAATGAAAATTCCAAGAAATGACATTGATGTGTACCATAAATCTCTCATTAATGAATTGTGGGAATTACGGGATGATGGAATAAAAATATATGACCATTCAATAAGAAAAATATTCAAAATTCATGTTTCTTTAACATGGAATAATTATGAATTATTGGGAAAAGGAAACTTATCTGTTTGGAACACTCAAACTGGTTTTCACGTCCAATTTTGTATTTTGATTCTGAACCTCAATAATTACCCCGTACTATAATTTTTTTATGTGTCTTTGGAAATATCTGGATTATTTTTTAAAATTCATGTCTAATAATACATAATTTAATGGAGATATTGAATTGATATTTTTTCTTAATGTGTTATCTAGTCCGTAATTCATCCGACAATTAATTAATGTCACTATAGAATTTGGATCATGTTATCATCTTAATGAGGGGGGTGCGAGGTGAAATATATGAATAAGCTATAACACAACAATGAAAGAAAATGGGAATATTTTTTAGACATGATTATTGGGATTTTAAATTGATATTTCATAATCTTGACATAATTCATATTGGGAGGAATATCTATGATAATGTAATTTTTATGTTGATTTTCATATTGGATAAATAAAAGGATAAACTTAATGCTCATAAAGATTTGAAATCAATGAATATAATGTGTGGTTTATAGGAAATATGAATATAAAGTATCCTTAAACTATTTTTAGACTGAAAAATGATGAGAAAGACACATTTCCTTGAAATTTAATGAATGTAAAAGTGTCATTCATAGAATTAAATCATAAAAAATTAAATGGATTGAAAGTGCATGACGCACATATTATGATGGATAATTTGTTACAATTAACATTGTACAATATATGACTTAAAAAGGTAATTTCACTTCCAATTGATTTTTATACCCTCTTCTTATATATTCTTATTAACAATCTAAACCCAAATGAGGTTAATAAACTTAAAGATTGAATTGTTTTAAAATTTCCATTAAAAGGTGTTATTTCTCAATTTATTTTTCACAACCATTATTAATTTTACTGTTAAATTGGTTAAAGATGATAAACATGGTGAACCAGTACACTATCTATGGATGTATCCAATTAAGATCCAAGTTAATATTATTTTTAGGTTCATTGATGAATTAAATTATATCAAATCATTATGTAATTATTTTAATATGTTTCTCATTTTATACTCATTAGGTATTGTGGTGAATTGAAAACATATTTAAGGAATAATGATCTACTAGAAGGATACATTGATGAAGTTTAAATAGATGAAGATTGTTTGTCTATTTGTTATAGGTATTTTGATGGGATTGAGATTAGATTAAATAACATTAGATATTATAATGACTATCCAACACCCCTCATTCTATAAAGCAGTAATCAATATTTGCAACTAATGAATCACCATCTGGAAGGGGGTACCATTTTACATCGACTAAATTGGATTTACTACAAGCGTGTCAATATGTGTTACTCAATAGTCATACTATATATCCATTTTTTGAATAAATAATATTTAAAATCATTACATGACTAAGCGGTCATGATCTAAATGAGATAGAATTTTCAAAACATGTTGATGATGATATTGTTAAATGGTTAACAAGTATTGGTTGTATATACTCATATTCTTAATATTTCTATGTATTCATTTATCTATGATAAAATTAACACCTTATAAATCCTTGTATATATAATTAACGTTAAGAATATAGCTAAAATATAAACTGATATTAATTTTTGGGTGAAGGTCCTATAATGTAGGATAATAGATTTTGTTCCAACAATATTTCTGGCTTCATGATTCCAAGAATTCATCATGAAAAATACATGAATGCTCAAAATAGTTGTGTATTTACATTTTTAGGGGTGGGATACTTTGTAATTATGATTGAGATAAATGAATTTTACTATCATAGGCCATTTTCACTTGTCTCACTTAACTTTATATGGGTCCACATTGATAGGGTTATAATGAATGATTTGTTGAATTTTACTTCTGTCATATTCTATCACTTGATCCATACTAGTGATCCTTCTGAGCATGATCCATTTTTCTTTTCTTTACAAGTAAACACAGTTTATTATGTTGATTTTAAAATACAAGGTTGTTGGATTGTTGTACACTAAAAAGAGAAAAACTTTTATGGTATGGGATAATAAGGTGTATTGGTAATTTTTGACAATTAACCACATTAACCACAAATAATTCAACAATTTTTTCTGCAAAATATTGAAACAATATGAGTTGCAAGAGAAGGTAAAAATGAATAATCATTGTAATACCAGTTTATAAAAATGAATATGGAAATAATTGAATTTATAAATTACTAATGTAACTATATTACATTTTCACATTTATAAGTTTTTCATACATATGCACAATGTTATATACTCTCATTTTTTTGGAAAAAATAATTTACTTCTTACTTTTTTATAAACCTCAAATATATTATAAACCATTTGAATTAAATGAACTACAAGAACAAAAAATTGAGATCCTTGATGATCAGTATCTCAGAGAACACCAGTACTACCATTATATTTTATGTACCTAAATGATTTCATTATACAAGTGACTTGTAGTGAGACTTTAGATTCCATATATTTTATTTTTATCCCACCATATAATGAATCTTTTATTATTTAGCAGTTGTTCACCCATGCATCTAGGGTATAATTGTGAGTTTCCAATATTGTTATGCATTCTATTCTACAAAAAATTCTTATATTTAATTAATTTTTCAAATAGATATAGATAAAAATATATGATATATAAATATCATCATATAAGATGTATGATATTTAGAAGACATTAAAATTATAATTCCATTTGATTATTTTGGGGTGCCTACCGATGATGCTACTGGAATCTAGGAATGAATTATTGGGAATAATTCTTGTAAGAGAGTGAGGTTTCCTATTAATTATAAATATTTTTGGCATATTACTATAGGTGGATAAATGAGGTTTTTAATAACCAATTAAATGTAATATTAACTTTAAACTATTGAGTAAAATGATTAATATATATATATATATAGTTATGTCATTTATTATTTATGATTATTCATTTTGATTTCACTGATTCTATTTCATGCTCATTGATCCTTACAATTTTGGGAATGAAATGGTGGGGACATTAAATTGAGATTATTACATGATATTAATGACACATATCTGAGCTCTAGAAAAAATTTATGATAAGGTTCATAAAGTTGTATCTCATGAGTAGTAGGAGATGTTTTTTTATATTAAATGAGTTGAATCTCATGATCTCTTTTCATATTTTATAGTAACATTTTAACCTAAACCTAATAAAATTATAATTTTTATTATTTTTTCTATTTTTTAGTGGAAATATATAAAGTAAAATAGAAAATCATGAAAAAAAATTCATTCCTCATATCTATGAGTCACATATATTTTCAATAGAAACAAATACATTTTTGTATTTTATCCACTATTATTTATATATATTAGTGTAACGAAAGTAATTTTTCTAACACACACACACACATATATATATATATATATATTATTAAGATTAATTTATTTTCCAAATAGTGATCTAGATTAATGTTCATAAGAAACCTCATGGATGTTTTTTGAGTTAAAATAGCATAGATGTTGGAATAAGTACATTTTATTTTGATTTAATATAATTTGAATATAATAAAAACAAAATAACAAAAAAATAAATTACTAAAAAAATGTGCCCTAAGACCAATTAAATGGGGTTATATACATGGATTAAATGGTACCAATTATCTCTATTGTCATTATTTTTTCCATGTAGTAGTCCCTAATTAAATGGGATTAAAGGTTATTTGTTGATATAATTTATTTGTTATTATTTTGTTTTTATAGTAATGAAATAACATTAAGTAGTAATGAAAATTTTATTAATTATATAATATTAAAATGTTAAGATAATTTAAAAAACCATCTTTAATATTATTATGTTAATAAAATTAAATTCATGAAACCTAGGATGTGGACCCTTCACAATAATCATTGGATTCCCGAAAAGTTTCAATTGCAATCGTTTTAAGGGAGGAGAATACTAGGTGTATATGGGTGATGGGTGTAACATCTCAAGTATTTATAGAATAATACATATTCATATATATTAATTAATTTAATAATAATTTTAGTTTAATGGGGAAACTATGTATGAAAATATAATCGACATGAAACATCAGGTTTCTCTGAAATTTTATGTTGCAAAAAACACTATGTTATAAAGAAAAATAATATAGTAATATTATTATTATTTTAAATGATAGTTAAAATATAGATGTTCTATTAGTAAGGATTAATAGAAATAACTATATTATGATTTTACATTTTTTTTAAATGGTTTTAAAATTTGTCAATTAATTTTAGGGTCTTAAAATGAGAATGATTCCAATTACAAGGATAAAATGCTCTAATATTTTTAAAAAGTTGTTTTACCACCTTTTGAGAGTGAACACTTTTTAAAAATATATTTTGTCACTTTTATGTGTTTTATTTCAATAAAATAAACATATTATTTAGAATATGTGCATCAAAATTTAATTCGGTTTAATTTTTTGTATTTTTATGATAAAATACATATTTTTATGAATATTAAAAAATTCAGCATTTTAATTCAAAACTGCATTTTCATCTTTTTTATTTATATATATATATTATCCTTTTAATTGGTATTAATGTTTAATAGGATTATATTTTTTAAATTTAATGCAATTATTTTCATTGGATTTAATTTCAAATTTAAATTGTACATAAACACATGTTAATATTTTGATGGTTTTCACTTCTTAAAAACCAGTTTTCTGGTTTTGTCAACGAGAATTAATTTTTAATTAATTTATGAAAATTCTATGTTTTGAATTTGGAAAATTATATTTCATTTTTGGAATCGTAAGGCCCAAATTATGTAAATAGGTACCTTATATTTTTGGAAATTATGAATAATAACTTCAGTAATGATTTTTATTTACCACGGTTCAACGGTAAATTATTTAAATAATGGTAAATAATAATATTATAATAATAATAAACTACCCTAAAACAAGTCCTAATAATATTGGATGATATGTCCAACCATGATAATTTTTGTGTTGAATTTAGGACCTCATGGATCCATGTTGGTTTGATAATGACCTTTTATAATATTTAATTTAATGAAAAGGGAAAGATAACATAAACATATATCTCAGAAAGAAAACAATTTTAATATGGTTTATATGAATAATATATTCAACTATAATTTTTAATTGTAAATATACAATGACTTTATACATCATGGTATTTTATTTATGATTTTTAGACATTTAACAAATTAATATATTTATTATACAATGATGATTCATCGATTACCTTATTAATGAAACATTCAAATAAATGATATTATAAATATAAAAATAAATGTAATATAAAAATTTTTATTTTATAAACGATTTTTTTGGATTATATTGACATGTTACGGATTATTTAATGCATTTGGATCTAAGTAATCTTGTTTTTATGACTTTAACAAAAATCAATTTCAAAATCGTGTCAAAATTGACACAAATGAGTCATTAAAACAAATACTATTTTATTAAATGATATAATAATCCTAGAGATATGATATTCGGAAAACTGGATTATGTATTGTCACAAATTTCATTAATGATGCACTTTTTGTTCTCTTTTAATTGAATATTAACTATAGTAACCATATATTATGAAAATACAAGTAGTCATGTTAGGTGTAAATATTTTTTACTAAGGGTTAATGATAATGGATAAGGTTAATTTTGTGTCCTAAACTTGTCCCAAACATATTGTTTGAGATTATTTATACCCATACTCATCTTATACTTTATATTTTCACTTTGTAACTATTATAGTTTGAAAAAAAATTTATAATAATATATTTTTTCAGGATTTTCTTATAGTGTCCCTCCTCCCTATTATAAAAGGACACCACCTCTACCAACTTACTCACACCTATAATTCTCAATGGATATTCCAAATTCTACTCAAATAATAATCCAATATAATTTTCTTACACCTAAAATCCATACATTGGGAAGAAGGAAATTCAAGAAACCTGTTTGGCTAAAATCAAAAGGAGTTACCCGATTTAGAGGTGACGTCTTCTCTCAAGCTCCTTTAATTTATTTTCCTCATCAACCTCCCCCCCCCCCATAAAATATTTATTACATTATTTTATAAAAAACACAATTATCCTAAATATACTCATATTTTTTATTCTAAGGGGTTGATTTAAAATTAAACAAACTTCTATTTAATTGATATATAACATATTGTTTCTATGTACGACAAACTACTACCTCACAAAACGATGAATGTTCAAATTTCTCCTACCACCTCTCATGGTGGCCATAATGATGGCACTGTATTTATATATGATATATATTATATTTATATTGTCTATATTCTTATGTAATTTTTATTTACCAAATACCTTTATGCTTTCCATAATATGTAAATATGATAATTTCATTTGATGAAGTGTGGACTAACACCCCATAAAAGTGAGTTGACTAATTCATTCCATACATGGAACATATAAATGATGGAGTTAATGAAATTATGTAAAATATATAACATATATATGATAATATAATTATAATATAGATATGTATCTTTATTTTTTTCCTTTAATAAGATAATGAAATGAATGTAGCTTGCATGCGTACGTACGGCCTACCGTATCCATGCACAGTGCATTGCATTTCTTATGTCCTAATTTATGTACTATTCAAAATACATATATACTAGACATATATGATATTTAAACCATGAATAATATCTTGTAGATGATGGAATTATAACCACATGGATAATTTTCATCAAAACAAGTTTATTTTTTACTCTAATACTGAACATTGACAAAACGTCTGATATTAACTCAAATAATAAACTAATTGATATAACATGGTAATAAGTGCTATAAAATAAATAATAAACGTTAAAATGGTTAAAAATTAAGTAGAAATTATCCTATGTTATTATTCAAGAAATTAATGAATTAACGAGACTAGTCGGACACAATGTGATGGACTTAATCCCAATATCCTCTCATTGTGGCATTTCATTATAATATGCACCTTTAATTTTATATAAGGTAAACATAAAACCACTATAAAATTCCATATCCCTGTTTAATCTATAGAAATTTTATTATTAAATCATGTAGATTAATATTTAAATGCTCAATGTGCTATGGTAAACATTGAACATTTAAATATATAATTATCAAATCATTTTCTTCCTGATATTAAATTACATATTTATTTATATGGTTATAAAAGGAATATATAGGAAATTTTATGAATTTAATTTCATGTAATAAAAATGACTATTTTTATATGAAACATTTTACTTACATTACAAAAAAGGAATGTTTTAACGTATATAGAGACAATAACTTCTCCTCCGCTGTAACCGTTATTTGATATTTGGATTCCTCTATAACCCTTGATCTCTATTAAAATTAAAATGAATCCCTTATTTCATTTTTTTGGTATATTGGTATTAAAAATGTGTTCCTAAATGATAATGTTATTTTTCTACCAATTTTTTTCATATGGGATTACAAGAAGTTTTCAGAAAAGTGTTTTGTGATGAACGTATTTTTTTCATGAAATGGTACATGAGAATTTTGTGAAACAGGTGATCCAAATATTTCTTATAAAAAAGTTTGAGCCCTATTTTAGCTCATAGTTAAGCCTAAAACAACTTATACAAAGGTTTGAGCCCCATTATAGCTCACAGGTGAGTCAGATATAAATTATACAAAGGGTGATCCTCATTATAGATCTCCAATTTGGATGTTGACCATATGGTTGTTCCAATTGAATTATTATTGAAATAGTTTTATTTATATGATTCTCTAAGTCACCTAAAGTAGTTTTAATTTCAATCTATTAGTATTTTGTTTTTATTTAGAAAAAATTATGAGTTTTACTTATGTGAAATGTTTTTTAGTCCACTAAAAAAAATTGAATGGGTTATCAGGTTTTTAGTAGAGTAATGGTTTTTAATTATTTTTGTGTCCCATACTGATCTTTTTGTTCTCATTATATGTTTTTAAATTTTTTATTATGAATTATGGGATAATAGAGTCAAGGATAGAAAAAGGAATTGTTATGATGATTAAACATGATTAGAAACCATGCTTCTTTTTAAATATTTTTATGTTATAGAAGAAATAGATACAGATGGAAGTGTCCACATTGTATTTCTATGTTTTTGTCATGTAATAGTAATAGACTATTTATGTAAATCTCTAAACCTAAAAATATCCTCAATTTAAATTCTTGAAATAAATTTAGATTAGGTAACTTTTTATGGTCGGGGCCTTATAGTTGGTCACATATATCAGTTTAGATATCATTTGAGGTTAGTATTAGGTTAAATACTTTATTTTAGAGGATTTTACTTTATGGTTATGTTGAAATGATGTTTCATTTTATAATTACCTTATTTATATATATAAACTATATGTTTTTAGATTGGTTTTCCAAAGAGGAAAAAATAGTGCTATAATGGGAAGGCATAAAGAGGAAAAAAAAATTCAAATCAACAACATGTGGTGGTGAGAATTGGAACTGAACATTTAGTTTCATCTATGGAGTAGTTGAATCAGGAAATAAATGGTATTAGTATCCATGCCCGACATCATCATGATCAACCACATTAGAATATTTCAGTAGTGGGTCATTTTATGAGGAAAATCCCACATTATTCAATGGATCATATGACCCAGTTGTATCTGACGTCTGGATCAATACCCTATAAATAATATTTGAAGTCATGGGATATTCAGAACATCGAAAGGTAACTATTTAAATCTATCAATTTGAAGGTGATGTTGATCAATGGTGGTAATTAGTTAAAAATACTAGAGGGAAAAATGATCTTAATGTCATGGAATGGAAATAATTTAAGTATATTTTCCACAATAAATATTTCCCTTAGTTTATTCGGATTAGGATGGAGAAACAATTCTTGTAATTAAGGAAAAAGTTTGATGATTTAGTTTCCGCATGTGAAGAAATCATCAAAATATTGGATAGGTATGTTCTGTATTTTATTTGAGACCTTGATGGTAAAATTAAAATATTTTACTCAGGATTGAAACTGGGGATATGAAGAGATTTGGACTCTAGATATTTTAAAACCTATGAGAAAGTGGTTTGTTTAGTTGAGAATGTGGAAATGGATTTTTCTGACACTTATGTTCTATGAGATTATAAGAGTAAGAAATGGTCAAGGTTCCAGTAAATGGAGAAGAAACCAACTAATAATTTTTGAGTTAAGCCCAAAACTTGTTCTAAGTGTGGTAAAATTCATTTTGGGGAATGCGTCTTAGGATATGAAAAGTGTTACTTGTCTGGTATGTTTGGTCACAAGGTTTTTGACTGTAAAGAAAAGCATCCTAAATAGTCAAATAATGGTATAACAGATAGCCAGTCTATAGTAATATGCTTTAGCTGTAATGAGTTTGGACATTATGCAAATAAGTTTCCGAAGTTAATTACACCGAGAGGAAACCAATATGATCAGAGACAATAACGTTGGGGAATATCTTTTCCTTCTACTATAGTTGATTTTGATAAGTCTGTTGATGTGATGGAAGCTCTTAAGAGCTCATATTTTTCTATGGATAACCATCTGTTCATGGTCTTAAACCCACCTTCTGGGGTTTTATGTGATGTGATAATATATTATTAAGGACCTTTATGGGAGATGTTTTATGGGGTTATGTTTATTTATGGATTTTTTATGTGAAATAATACCTTTACTTTTGACCTCACTTTCAGTATATTGATATCCGTTAGTTTTTTTGTGATCTTTTATACTTAATGTTATTCGTAGGTATGTTCAAAATATTTAAGGAATATTATGAGGATGAAATTGTTCTTAAAAAATAGAAATTCATCAAGTAATTATGTTTCCTTAAGTTCTTATTCAAGGAATTAAATTAACTCTTCAACTCTATCAAAATTATCATAAAAAAATATTCATTTACATTTATAAATGGTCTTCTGAACCATAGAATAATTATGGTTTCATGAAGGATAACCTTCTAATGACTATGTTCTCTATCACTATCTATTAGTCTTTGAGATTTAGTTTTATCATATATTTCTATGTCTTCTTATAGGGAACCCTATAATATGATATCACATGTGACCTTTGTACTTCTCTTTCTTTCTTTTATTGTGATTATTCTATTGACTCTTTGTTTCGATGTGGGGTTTTAAATGACATTTCTGGGCCCAATTTTAAAATTGCAAGGATGCAATTTTCAAAAAGGGGGGAATGATGTAACATCCAAGGCATTTATAGACTAATAAATTTTCAAACATATTAATAAATTTAATGTTTATATTGGTTTAAATGGGGAACTATGTATGATATCATACTAGATACACAACAACAGGTTTCTCCGAAGTCTTATGTTGTGCACAACACTGGGTTATTTCAAAAAATAACACAATAATAATATAATTATTTTATATGGTACTTAATGCATAGATGATGTACTAACAAGAATGAACATAATTAATTATTATATGATTTTACCTATTTTTTAATTTTTTTTACAATTATCCAATGAATTTTAAAGGCTTACAATGAGAATGAATCCAATTCTTATCCTAAATTACTCTAATATTTTTAAAAGGTTGTTTTACTGCATTTTGATACTGAACCATTTTTGAAAATATTTTTCTCTCTTTTATTTTTTCTATTTTATAAAATAAATTTATTCTTTAGAATAGGGGCATAAAAAGTAACGTTGGATGATATTTCTTTATTTTTATGATAAAATAAATATTTATTTAATAGTGAAAAATACTACATTTTACTTCAAAACTGACTTTCAATAGAATTTATTTATATAGTAAAATTATCATTTTAATATGTTTTAAAGTGTAATTGGAAGTAATTTCACATTTAAATTGGACATAAACACAACTATATCTTTTAAGAGTTTTTTACTTCATAAAAACATGTTTTCTTGTTTTTCTAATAAGAATTTATTTTAAATTAATTTTTGAAAATTCTATGATTTGATTTTGGAAATGCGGATTCCATATTTGGAATTAGAAGGTCCAAGTTATGTAAATAGCTACCATTTATTTTTTTGGACATTATAAATAGTTACTTAAGAAATCATTTTTATTGACCATGGTTAAATGGTAAATCAGGAAAATAAGGGTTAAAATAATATTATAATAATATAAAACTACCCTAACACATGTCATAATCTTAATGGATGATATATTGCATACTAGGGTCATCTTGGGACGAATATAGTACCCCATGGATCCACTTGTGTGTGATATTGAAATTATATAATATATAATTTAAAGAGAAGGGAAATATAACATAAACATATATAAACCCTATTGTTTGAGAGGATTTCGACCCATATTCATGATATCCTTTTTCTTTATCACTTTGGAAATATTAGTGTTCAAAAATCAATTTATAATAAAATAAAATTTCTAGACATTCCTAAAGTTCCCCTCCTCTCTCTTATAAAAGGCCACCACCTCCACCCACTTAATCACACTATCATGACCCTTGGATCATCCAGTTTTTGCTAAAATAAGATTCCAAAATACCTTATTTATTCCTAGAATAATTATGTTGTGAAGAATTCAATTCAATAAATCATTTTGGCTAAAGTCAAATGGAGTAACCCAATTTAGAGGTAACATATTCTCTCAAGATCCTTTAGTTTATTTTCCTGATACAACTCTAAAACCTATATTTATTTCATTTTTTAATAAAAAATTATATCCTCAATATAATAAGATATTATTATGCCATGTTTTCTACCTACACATAAAAACACCTCCATCAAATGGATATAGAACATATTGTTTCTATGTATGGTGAACTACTGCCACTACTGGAAATGGGGACTTTCCCAATGGTTCAGAACTATTGGGAAAGGCTGCAGAACTGTTGGTATAACATATACCAACAGTTCTGCAAACCATGGGGAAGTAAGCCATTGGGAAAACCTATCCCAAAGGTTTACAAAGAACCTTTGTTATAGGTAGTAAAATTAACATATTCCAACAGTTTAACCAAACCGTTGGAATAAGTTTTACCAATGGTTTACACTAAACCGTTGGTAAAAGTGGTGAAAATAAACTCTTTACCAATAGTTTAGAACCGTTGACAATGGAAAAAAAATCCATAGTATGCTTTCCCAACGGTTTGTAAACCATTGGGAAAGGCTTATTACAAGCCTATGCCAACGGTTTCAAACCGTTGGCATAGGCTTGCTATGAAAATTGCACAGCAGCCTGCAATTTTCACAGTAAGCTCCAATTTTCCACACCAACCTCTAATTTTGCACACCAACCTCCATTCTTCTCCTTTGAAATTACTATAACTGAAATAACAAACTAATACATACATATAGAGAACAAATTCATACATATTTAACATATAATGCATTCTTGAACTATACACATCTAGAATTAAATCAAAATCCATAACGTAATTATAAATATACATAATTGATTTAGAATTCAATTTAAAATTTAGATTACAATTATATGTGGAATCCAGAATTAAATTCATAATTGAATACATACTTAATTTAATTATCAATTATCAATAAAATGCATTAAAAACTGAATAACTATCAACAGAATCCGAATACGTTTGTTCGTATTTTTGTAGACCAATTGTTTTTACTAATAATGATGTCCATTTTAAACAAAATACATACACTTGGAGTAATACCGGCCACACCATGGCTCGAATTGAGGCGGGGTTGACTCGTACACGTTATATATGACCCATGGATCGTTTTCCTAAAGTATCAACATATTATGAATGAATTTGGTTGGTTTTCCATATGCCATTTATTGTTTTAACATAAAATGTTGTTCATTTAAAAAAAATGAGACACTTTGAGTGGTGTCTCCCACACTAGGACTCAGATTGAGGTGGGGTTGACTTGTACACATCACATATGACCCAAGGATTGTTTTCCTAAAGTTTCAACAGAATACGAATGCATTTGGTCGGTTTTCCGTATGTCATTTATTGTTTTCACTTAAAATGAAGTCTATTTTAAATGAAAGAGAGAAAATTTGAGTGGTTCAGGCCACACCATGCCTCAGATTGAGGCGGAGTTGACTCATAAATGTCACAAATGACCCATGGATCATTGTGCTAAATGTTCAACACAATCTGAATGTGTTTTGTTGGTTTTCCATATGTCAGTTGTTGTTTTCACTTAAAATGAAGTCCATTTTAAACTAAAGAGAGAGAATTTGAGTGGTACCGGCCACACCATGCCTCTGATTGAGGTGGGGTTGACTCATGCACGTCATATATTACCCATTGATCGTTGTGCTAAAGTATCAACACAATCATAATCTGTTTGGTCGGTTTTCTGTATGTACTTAAAATGTTGTCCATTTTTAAAAAAGAGAGAGACATTTAGAGTGATCCCGGCCACACTGCAACTCGGATTGAGGCACGGTTTACTCACACACGTCACATATGACCCATGGACCATTTTCCTAAATTTTCAATAGAATCCGAATGCGTTTGGTCGGTTTACCTTATGTCAGTTGTTGTTTTCAATTAAAATGAAGTCCATTTTAAACTATAGAGAGACACTTCGAGTGGTTCCGGCCACTCCGTGACTCAGATTGAGGCTGGGTTGACATGAACATGTCACATATGACCCATGGATCATTCTCCTAAAAATTCAATGGAAACTGAATGCGTTTGGTCGGTTTTCCGTATATACTTAAAATGTTGTCCATTTTAAAGAAAAGAGAGCCACATAGAGTGATCCCGGACACACCACGACTCGGATTGAGACTGGGTTGGCCCGTACACGTCAAATATGACTCATGGATCGTTGTGATAAATTATCAATAGATTCCGAATGTGTTTGGTCGTTTTTCTGTATTCCAGTTGTTCTTTTCACTTATAATCCTATCCATTTTAAACAAAAGAGACACAGTTAAAGTGGTGCCGGCCACACCGTGTCTCAGATTTAAACAGGGTTGACTCGTACACATCTCAAATGACCCATGAATCATTGTCCTAAAGTATCAACACAATCCGAAACCGTTTGGTCGGTTTTTCGTATGCTAGTTCTTGTTTTCACTTAAAATGAATTCAATTTTAAACAAAAGACAAAAACTCTGAGAGGTTCCGGCCACTCTGCATCTCCGATTGAGGCAAGGTTGATTCATACAAGTCACATATGACCCATGGATCGTTCTCCTAAAGTTTCAACGGAAACCGAATGCGTTTGGTCGGTTTTCCGTATGTACTTAAAATGTTGTCCATTTTAAACAAAAGAGATCCACTTAGAGTGATCCCAGCCACACCGTGCCTCGGATTAAGGTGGGGTTGACTCGTACACATCAAATATGACCCATGGATAGTTTTCCTAAAGCATCAACACATTTCGAAGGCATTTGGTCAGTAATTCGTATGTCAGTTGTTGTTTTCACTTAAAATGATGTCCATTTTAAACAAAAGAGAGACACTATGAAGGGTGTCGGCCACACCGTGTCACATATTGAGTCGAGGTTGACTCGTACACGTCACATATGACCCATGGATCGTTTTTATAGAGTATCGACACAATAAGAATCCGTTTGGTCGGTTTTTAGTATGCTAGTTGTTGTTTTAACTTAAAATGAAGTCAATTTTACAGAAAAGAGACACTTTGAGTGGTGTAGGCCACACCGCACCTCGGATTGAGGCGAGGATGACTCTTACACATCACATATGACCCATGGTTCATTATCCTAAAGTTCCAATGGAAACCAAATGCGTTTGGTCAGATTTCCATATGTACTTAAAATGTTGTCTATTTTAAACAAAAGAGAGACACTTAGACTGATCCCGGCCACACCGCGACTCAGATTGAGCCTGGGTTGGCCCATACACATCACATATGACTCATGGATCGTTGTGATAAATTATCAACAGATTTCTAATGCGTTTGTTCGGTTTTCCGTATGCCAGTTGTTCTTTTCACTTATAATCCTGTCCATTTTAAGCAAAAGAGACACAGTTAGAGTGGTTCCGGCCACACCACGACTCCGATTTAAACAGGGTTGACTCATACACGTCTCAAATGACCCATGAATCATTTTCCTAAAGTACCAACACAATCCGAATGCATTTGGTCAGTTTTCTATATGCCAGTTGATGTTTTTCACTTAAAATGATGTCCTTTTGAAACAAAAGACAGACACTTTGAGTGGTGTTGACCGCACCGTGTCTCATATTGAGGCGGGGTTGATTCGTACATGTCACATATGACCCATGGATTTTTGTGCTAAAGTATCGACACAATCCAAATGTGTTTGGTCAGTTTTTCGTGTGTGAGTTGTTCTTTTCACTTATAATCTTGTCCATTTTAAACAAAAGAGAGACATTGTGAATGGTTTCAGCCACACTGCGTCTCGGATTGAGGCGGGGTTGACTCGTACACATCATATAATACTCATGGATCATTGTGCTAAAGTATCGACACAATCCGAATGCGTTTGGTCAGTTTTGCGTATGCCAGTTGATGTTTTTCACTTAAAATGATGTCCTTTTGAAACAAAAGACAAACACTTTCAGTGGTTCCACAACACCGCGTCTCCGATTGTGGCGGGGTTGATTCATAAACATCACATATGACCCATGGATCATTCTCCTAATGTTTCAATGGAAACCGAATGCGTTTGATCAGTTTTCCGTATGTACATAAAATGTTGTCCATTTTAAACAAAGTGGAGCCACTTCGACTGATCCTGGACATACCGTGCCTCGGATTGAGCCCAGGTTGGCTAGTACACGTCACATATAACCCATGGATAATTGTGATAAATTATCAACACAATACAAATGTGTTTGGTCAGTTTTTCGTAAGCCATTTGTTCTTTTCACTTATAATCATGTTCATTTTAAAAAAAAGAGAGACAATGTGAATGGTGTCGGCCACACCGCATCTCGGATTGAGGCAGGGTTGACTCGTACACATCATATATGACCCATGGATCATTTTTATAATGTATCGACACAATACGAATGTGTTTGGTCAGTTTTCCGTATTCCAGTTGATGTTTTTCCCTTAAAATGATGTCCTTTTGAAACAAAAGACATACACTTTGAGTGGTTTCGGCCACACCGCGTCTCCGATTGTGGCGGGGTTTATTCATACACGTCACATATGACCCATATATTGTTCTCCTAATGTTTCAATGGAAACCGAATGCGTTTGTTCAGTTTTCCGTATGTACTTAAAATGTTTTCCATTTTAAAAAAAGGGGAGCCACTTAGACTGATCTCGGCCACACCGTGCCTCGGATTGAGCCTGGGTTGGCTCGTACATGTCACATATAACCCATGGATCGTTGTGATAAATTATCAATAGAATCCGAATGCATTTGGTTGGTTTTCCGTATGCCAGTTGTTCTTTTCACTTATAATCATGTCCATTCTAAACAAAAGAGACACAGTTAGAGTGGTATTTCATGCCCAATGAATACATCCCTTTTATAACATACCAAGAATCTAGTATATTGATTAGATGTGTAAATGTGATTTAAATTGATTATCATTATTAAAATAAATAAAATATATATTATAGATTTTCTAGTAGTAAATGAAATCAAGGAGGGTGGGGGGCTATCCGGGGGGGGCTATCCAGGGGGCTGTCCGGTGGGTGTCTGGGGGGCTATCCGGGGACCAAGGAGGGTGGGGGGGGTTGTGCAGGGGGCTCTCCGGGGGGTGTTCGGGGGGGGGGGGGGGTTGTCCAATGTCCAAGAAGGAGGGTGAGAGGCTATCTGGGGGGATGTCCAGGGGCTGTCCGGGGTCCAGGGAGGAGGGTGGGGGGCTGTCCGGGGGCTATTCGGGGGGTTGTCTGGGGGCTGTTTGGGGGGCTATCCAGGGACCAAGGAGGATGGTAGGGTGGGGGCTTCCCAGGGGTCCAGGAAGGAAGGGGGTTCCCATACACACAACCACTAAAAGGCAACAACATCCATAAAAACAGATAATATATAAAAATAACTCAACTCCAATACTATACTATGAGTCTAGATAAAACCAACAACTAGAATATATTAAATATAAAATCTCAGTAATATTAGTCAAAATTGTAATGGATCAATTTATCCCACATCACCATTACCATCATCACCATCATCATCATCCTCTTCCTCATCCCCATCATCGTCCTCACCCTCCTTAGCGCCCTCCTCCTCGCCCTCGCCCTCCTCCTCGCCCTTGCCACCTGCCTCACCCTCCTCCTCTCCCTCCTCTTCCACATCAGACTCCTCGCCATCATCATCGTCAAGATGGAAATTGTCCAGACCACCACTAGAACTACCACCTGTTTCACCATATATAGAACGTATCGATGACATATATTCATCAAAAGCTGGGTTGGCCTATACTATAAGTGTTGGACGTAGAACTTTAATAAATTTCATAAACGAACTGCTTTCCCTAGAAGATTGTTCTGCTATCTCTGTGGCCCTTTTCTCAGCTTTTCCTACCTATGCCCTAACTTTCTACAGCTCGGTCAAACTACAGCTCATACCTGAGGAGGGCCAATACCTCGTCGGGGCTATCCTAGGTCGGTAGCGTACACTGCCAGGATGCTCCTCTCCCAACACCTGATGTAAGTGATCTGTTGGCCCAAAATTGTCTGGTTCTTGGGCATCAAGGGCCTCTAAAGTAGCCTGTTACAAATGTAAATATATCCTTAAGTTACAAAATAGATATTAAAATATAAATTCAACAGATTAAAACTTACAATCTGCTGTTGATTCACTTCATTGACGTCATTTCCATCCTTTTTCCGTCTACTCGAGCAAAATAGTTTTGCTCGAGGCACATGTCCTTCAATATTTTGTATTTTCCTCTACAATGACATTGAAAACGAAATTTATATGAAAACTTTATCAAACTATTAAATAATTGAGGAAACAAAAGAAAGTGTAAGTCGTAAAGAAAACTTATAAACAATGGTCATACCTGCTTCCTCTCAT
Organism: Viscum album; assembly: GCA_963277665.1. NCBI lineage: Eukaryota > Viridiplantae > Streptophyta > Magnoliopsida > Santalales > Viscaceae > Viscum > Viscum album. The sequence continues at coordinate 354,262,754 of OY728140.1, forward strand.
GATCAGGCATCGTAGTGCGTCCCAGTGTGTGGCGGTATTTTTTTTTTTTGCATCAATGTTCTTTTTATTTTTTCCAGATGATTCCTAAATAAAATTCTAAAATTAAACAGATAGTATTAATTCAAAACATGAAAGTTATTATTTAAATACCTCAAATGTAACTAATACCTTAAACTGGGTACTCGTCCAATGAGTAATCATCTGACGATACTGATCTATAGGACAATCATCCACCATTGGTACCACCTCTAACTCAGTGCCAACTCTAGCAACCCATCCAATATACAACTCATGCTTGTAGGCTCTCCAATGATCGCCTAAATCCTTTAGATGTTTCGGTCGTGCACCCTCACCATCGGGAAAATTAAATCAAAGCTGACATCAAAATATTAATTCATATAAATACAAAAATAATTCATGGCATTAAATAGAACATATTTTTTTACCCATATCTCTGCCCAAGCTTTATCCTTGACCTCATGTGGCAAATGCCTCCATGATAGCGGGCTGACGGGAATGATGTCGGAGTATTTGGAAAGCGTCGCCAAAAAACTACAACATTGCTGCCCTGTTTTCTCAACCATTTGGTTGTCTTCATTATAATCCACCATAACCTGTGTGTGGCTGTTCCACACCGAAATCATGCGTGTATGCACCCGCCCACACCTCCTGTGAGTAGATATATCTGTCATGAAAGAAAAACAAATATTTTATCAAAACATGTTATAATGAAAATAAATATTGCTATAAAAATTTGTTAGGGTTCTATAAATATATATGTGTCGGTCTGATCGCTGAGCATCACTGGATCCACAAAAACTGATGGAACACCCTGTGGTGGAACAGGAGTCGAAGACGATGGAATATAGAAGCTCTGAGAGATGGAATTAGAAGGAAAAGAAGATGGGATAGCTGTCTGACCAGATTCTGACTGGGGAGTGGGAATCATCATGGGATGTGAAAATGATGGGCCAGAAGATGCAGAAGGTAGCAAAAACATGGGAGGCCTAAATATCCCATGTGTACCTAACGACACACCAGGATCAGAATGTGGGAAGGATGACATGTCAGTGGGAGGGGTAGGGTCTAGTCGGGTACGCGTAGTTGCTCGTCCACCTCTGGTACGAACCCTCCTCGTACCACTGGCCTGAGTACTAGGACCAATACTAGGCTCCTCGTCGAATAACTGTCTACGTATAGGTGGATCCTACAAAATTTTTTACAAAATATTTATTCACATGACCTTATATATTCTTTAAATATATCAATTTGAAATAAAGTACTCAATACAGGCACTAATGATGGAATTCCCAACTCCGTCATTCGACGATTGTTCTCCGTTATTTTTTTCTTTCGTCTCTCTTCAATTGGCTTCATTTTCTGCTTTTGAAAACAAATATGTAATTAATTAGAAAAATGAAACTAATGTGTAACCCAAAAAGCTCGTATTGGCCAAGAAGGACACATAATATACATTGTACAATGATAACCCTCTTTAATTGACCTTAAAGTTATATTAGTACAGTCATCTTGGGGGAAATGGAATATATGATCCTGGTTAACTGATGAATTCAAAAGCTCGTATTTCATATGGTGGACACTATCTAAGTTAAGAAATCATGTGAGGATGGGTTTACATCATTCAATTTCTTACATGCTAGTGAGAATGAAGGCTTGAATTAATGACTTGAGTTCACTGATTAAATGAGGGTAGAGGTTGCATATGCTGTGTAAACAGAATGATTAAATAAGGGTAGAGGTTGCATACACTGTGCATGGTGGCGGAGTCTCAGCCGATTTAGAAACTAAAATAAATTCCCATCATATGTAACAATAAGAAACATCACCATCAAAAGAAACTCTAAATAAAAAAGGACTAAAAACATCAAACATTTCAATAATTCACTACTATGAAAGGTTTATCCACTTGTTTAGTAGTAATTATATGTCTTAATCATGAACCACCTCTACAGCTCCCAGTTTTCACCAATAAACATAAGGTAAATATCTCAAAATATCTTTAAAACAACTCATTAATAGGCTCAAAATGTAAATATAATCTTGAACCAACCATGGAATCTCTTTCACAACACATTCTCACACACCAGTTATCTCATGTGTTACTAAATACCAAACATAGTCACATAGTGTACTATAAAAAATTACATTACACAAGCCTTATTAAAAAAATTAATTTTAATAAAACACTTTCCTCAAGGAATTTTAAAGAAATCATTCATAAAAACTTTGCTAAAAATTATTAAACACATATAAATAAATTTCCAAGTAACAATTAATTACAATATGGAAAAAAATCATAAAAACATATACTTAGAAAATCTAGAATCCAACGACAATGAATTTGTGATGCTTCTTCTTTGATGGAGGGTTAAGGGTTTAATTAATTAAATGGATTGGAATAGATAAAGTCTAGATTAAATCAAAACACAAAAAAAATGATATACACATCAAAATCAAAACATAAAACTAAAATATGAGATGAATAGCAATAAAACCAAGGTAGCACTTAAATATTTTATGAGTATGAAGAATAGAATACCTGATTTGAGACGATTTGGATGTAGTTTGACAGGTTCGGATGGGGGAAGTCGTGAGAGCAGCGGAGCCATGGACAGGATTAGGGTTCTGTCGCCAATGGGGGAGAGAGAGGCCGATTGTGTTTTTGGGGAAAAGATTTCCCAACAGTTTTTAAAAACCATTGGGAAAGGGGTTTCCAACAGACCCTTTACCAATGGTTTAAAAAAACCATTGGGAAATGGTGTCTTGGACACCCCTTTCCCAACAGTTCAAGAAAACCATTGGTAAAGGGTGCAATAGACACCCCTTTACCAATGGTTTTTGTAAACCGTTGGGAAATGTCTTCTTTACCAACGGTTTGTTTAAACCGTTGGTAAATAAGCGCTGGGAAAACATGAGTTTCCAGTAGTGTGCCTCACAAAACAATGATTGTTCAATTTTCTCTTACCACCACTCATGGTGGAAATTATGATGAAAATTTATTTATATATGATATATATTATATTTCTGTTGTCTCTATTATTCTTTAATTTATATTTACAACATACCTTTATGCTTTCCATAATGTATAAATGTGATAATTTCATTTGACAAAGTGTGGACTACTACCCATCAAAGTGATATGACTCGTTCATTCCAAACATGGAAGATTTAAAGTATTGTGTTAATGAACTTATTTAACATATATAACATAGATATTATATTGGAATTATAAAATACATACTTATCTTTTATTTTTTATTCCTTTCATATGACATAGAAATGAAAGTAGCGTTCTTGCTAACGTACAACCTATTGTCTCCATGAATGGTGCATTTAATTTCTTATCTCCAAATGTTATGGACTATTAAAAATACATATATACTGAATATATATGATATTTAGATGATTAATAATATTATAGAGATAATTTACTTATAACCACATGGATAATTTATATCAAAACAAGTACAGTGTTTACTACCGAACATCAACAAAACGTTTGATACGAACTCAAATAAGTAACTAATTTCTATAACATGGTAATAAGTGATATAAAATGAATAATAAACATTAAAAAGGTTCAAATTAAATTATAAATTTACCTCTATTTATTATTCAAGAAATTAAAGAATGAACGAGACAAGTTGGACTCAATGTAAGGGACTTCATCTAAGTCTCCTTTAATTGATGCATTTCTTGATATTCTGAACCTTTATTATTTTATAAGGTACATATACATCCACTATGACAGTTTATATCCATATTTTATATATAATAATTTTATTTATTAAATCATGGAGATTAATATTTAAATTTTCAAAGTGGTGTAGGATACCTTGAACATTTAATGATTTAATTATCAAATATTTTTCTTCCTGATATTAAATGAAATATTTATTTATAAGGGAATAAAATGAATATACAAAAAAAATTATGAATTTCCTTCCATGTTTTCAAAATTAATATGTTTATATGATGATTTTTACTAACTTTAAAAAATGAAAAATATAATTTTTTTTAACATATACGGCGACAACGACTTATCTGCCGCTGTAACCGTTATTTGATATTTAGCTTTCTCTATAAGCCTTAACGTCTTTTTAAATGAAAATAAATACATTATTCCTTTATTTGGGTATCTTGGTATTGAAAATGGGTTCCTAAATTAAAATGGTATTTTTATACCGAACTGTTTTTCATATGGGTTTATAAGAAGCTTTCAAAAAAGGGGTTTTGTGACGAATGTGTTATATTCATGAAATGGTACATGAGAATTATATGAAATGTTTGAGCCTTATATAGAATATACAGAGGTTTGAACCCCATTATAGCTCACGGGCGATCCCTACAAATCTTATACAAGGGGTTTATCCCTATTATAGCTCATGGGTGATCCCGATATAGTATATACATAGGGTGATCCCATTATTTATCTCCAATTTGGAAGTCCACCATATGGTTATTCCAATTGAAATATATTTGAAAGGGTTTTATGTATATAATTTACTAAGTCACAAACAGTAGTTTTAGTTTCTTGCTATTGGTTTTAGTGTTTTTCATTGAGTAATAAGTAAGAGTGTTATTCATGTGAAAATATTTTGTTTCATCCTCTCAAATAACATTGAATGTGTTATTAGGTATTAACTAGACTATTGTATTTTCCTTTTCTTATGTCCCTTGCTGATCTTTTTTTTTCTCATACAACGTTTTAAAATGTTTTCATATGATTTAAGGGATAATAGAGTCAAGGATGGAATCATGGAAAATTTATGATTATTAAACATGAAAAGAAACCATGTTTCTTTTTAATTTTTTTTTATGGAAGAACCAGATACTATTGTAAGTATCAAATTTATACTTCTCTGTTTTTGTTATGAAATAGTTATGGTATATTTCTTTATTTATATAAACCTGAAAAGATCCTCAATGAGAATTCTTGACTTAACTCAAGGTTATGTAATGTTTAAGGCTGGGGCATTATAATGGGTTATGGGCCCAATCCATCAGTAGTATATTTTATTTAATCAGCATAATTTATTGCTACACCTTGTTAGGGTATGATTAGTACCATGGATTTAGAATAAAATATAAACATATCAAGCTAAAAATATGAAGTGAAATAACTAGAATCTTATAAAAACACAATACCAGTTGTGGGTGGAAATTAAAAATGCCTTAGTTTAAATATTTCAGAGTATAAGGGGCCAGAATTACCAAGAATATTATTTGTATTATATCTCATCTAATCAAATTAAATTCTAAAAACTATCCATTTATTAGTAATCTATATTAAAATTTGTTACTATTTTAAAAATTTTGCATTAAGTGATTAAAACCAAGAGAACATCATCATATGGACATTAAATCAGTGGAAAACAAAATTAGATTGAGTTTTGTAATATAGGTACTGAGGCCAACATAATATGAGTTATGGTATTCTAGAATTATCCTAAATGTGTTCTTATTATTTTAAAACCCTAAAACTTTTTTTCAATAATAATACCAAAGAATCGACCTCAAGTTGATGTGGATTCTTGGAGAACCCACCATTGAATTATTTGTGATATGTATGAGAGAAAAAGTTATCTATCTGACGTATGATGTGCTCCGAATGAATCAGTAAGATTCATGAAAAGATAAAAATTTCTTTAAAAATGTTCTTCCATGGGGTCAATACTAATAAAATTACATCGAATATAAAGACCACAAATACAATATCCTAGAGCTGGTGGTCACATTATTACATTTTCTCTAGATTCAAATAATTCCATCTCAAAGTACCAAATTGTTTAGTAGCCTTGAAGAACTAGATACATACATGATACCCATATTGCATTTGAAATATAACATAAACAACATTAAAAAAATATTAAATTGTTAATATTATACATAATATGCTTCTTCATATCCTAGAGAAATGAAAAAAAATAAAAAGGTGAGCTTAGATGGTTAATACCAATTAGGTTCAGCAAAATCTATCATGAGTAAATAGTGTATAATCAATACGGAAAGAAAAATCACAGATAAGATATGCCCTTTAATCAATAAGATGTACATAAATCAGATCAATGGATAATATAATTACCTTAATCTCTTGGATAATAATTTATGAGTCCCTAAAAAAGGATATTCATAATATTGGATTCCATGATCTTAGACATCATGGTATCTTTACCATCAAGTCTATTGGTTTTAGGTGTAGAGAAAGCATGGGTTTTTGTGAGATATATTAAAATTTATTTTAATAATCATTACATAAAAACATTAGTGGGGATCTTTCATGTAATATTTGTAATTAATTTATTTAATATCTGGTGAAATAAATATGTAGAATTAGTAAATTTCCTCATTAATAAGGGTTGATTATCTGAAAAGAGAAATTCAGATTTCCTTTGTTGAACTGTGAGGATGCATTTTTGTAATACCTATTTTTCTAATCCATACATGCTCCAATGATCTTCAAGAAACATTTTTTTATTTATGAATGCTACTGTAGTGGATCAAATATATTTTGTTTTTCATTCTTGATCACTCTATCATCGATATTAAAGAAATCTATCTTTGGTTTCTCATTCATGAGACGGATATAGAAGGAGTATTCAAGGCAGAATACATTGTGTACCACAATTATCTACTATCATTTTTTGATACAATACACAATAGAAATAATTTTATATTGATAAATATAGTGTTTTTTCTAAATTGATAATTTAACTTAATGACGACCATTAAATAATAATTCGCCATTAATAAAACTGTAACGCCCATACCCTAGAATCCTAGATCGAGATCATTATTTTAATACATTGGAATGATTATAAGGAAAAAAATCCCGAAGGAGGAATCATCTTATCAGTATTAGAAGACCAAATTACAGTCATGATAGCCATAACACATTGGAACAAATATAATAAAACATGATAAGGTATGAAACAAACAGCTTCATTGAAATAATATTCAATGTCTTCTTATTCATAACATGGTGAATGAAAACATAAGAAATGGGTGATCTAAGATTCTCAGTATGGGTATGTGATACAACATAATAAATCATAAATAATAATTCAATTTGAAAAAATCATGTCATTAAAACATAATATTGAGCATAATATGGAATGAATAAAAAATAAATTAATGATTCCATATAAATAATCACATGAAACGTTAGAATGGATATTCTACTAGTATAATAATAACATGATTTATCTATTAATAATATAATAATATGGGAATGTATATACCGGACATCATAAACATGTTTTTGAGGCCTCGACCAAGACATCATAAAATACTAGGTTAATGCCCTAGATAAAACTCAATCATTTTTTTATTATCATGAGACATATGGAGGCATCGTGTGACTATTAAGGGCCCCAAAAATCACATTCTAAGTCTAATTCATTTCTCATATGAATGGGGTTATACATAAACATCATATACATATGCAATGCAAATAACATTCCCCAATCATTAAACATAATTACTAACCATTTGGAGTAATATGGTAAAGGGAATCAGGATATCACATCTATTGTAAAAATAGTCAAAAACACTTTAACAATATATTATATATAATATCAAAAGAGATAAAACACAAGGATTTACAAGATTTAACAATTAATTCTTACATATATGAAGATACTTTTAAGTGATACCATTGAATAATTCTTGAGGAAATAATCCTTAAACACTCCAAAGTGTCCCATACCACATTGAAACATTCAAATAATAATACCTTATAATATCATAAGAAAATGTGAACTATTGATATGATATATCAAATGGAAGTAAATACACCACATTAAAAGAATAAGTGGTAAACATGGAATATATGTCATAAAATTAAAGTGAGATTAGAATAATCATTTTTACATTGGAACGAAGAGTTATTTTAGAAAATCATTTGTCATGAAATCAGATTGTAAAAATATATATTCCATAAATTAAATGGGGAGAACATTGAAATTATTTTTTAGGAATGAATTTTTTCCCACTGAAGTGAAATCATGTAAAATTTGTTTTAAAATAAGATTTATAAATAAAACATTTTAGTGTGGTTTATGGAAAATAGTAAAGAGATTTTAAATAGGATATAAAAGTTTTTTCAGAACATTATAAAATAAACAAGATAGTTTTTCATCGAAAAATGCATTATTTTAGGAAAAATATTTTGGATTAAAATAGGATATATGGTTAACTTAAAAATGGATAAGAATTCGAGAAGTTCCCTTGAATCAGGCTTGTTTATCTGGATGAAATTTTGAAAAAACCTATTAAAACACATAACTACCCACAAAATAAAAAATTATTATGATTGGTACACATATATAGAACATTAACACATAATTTATGTGGGGTACATAATAATAATTAATAACTTTGTTGAGGATAGCAGAGAATAAGAGTAACCTGAATGAAAATGGAGGGTTGGGTAGAATTCCCTTACCATTTTATAATAAATCAAATCATATGCCCCAAAATTGATAATAATAAAATGATACATTTAATACCATGAAAATAAATATATTCATGATATGATACATCAATTGGATGTTTACATACACCATAATAAATAAATACTTGTGAATAAGGATTATCTCACAAAAATGGATGTGAGATGAGAAAACCCTTACCTTATGTTTGAATGTGTTATGCACATGACCTTAAAGTCTTGGAATATTAAATTAGACCCATTGATAATTTAATTCATAACCTTTTATACATTTATATAATTTATTATAATTTTATTAAGTTCAATTTTTGTCCTTTTTTTATGTTATAAGATTGAATTATGTCGTTCTAGAGTGTTTGTTTCTTGATATTCATGATTAGTTCGCTTGATTATAAGTATGGAAGTTCATGTGGAATTGATATAATTCTCTAGGATTGAATATATATTTTATTAATGAACATAATTATGGTTAAATGGTTAGATTTATTATTTGGATACATAGTATTAGTATGAATAATTAAATATTTCATTTAGTGATAATCATTGATATTTTTACGACTGTTTTTCGATCACAACAACCTAGTTTTGTTATATTATTTAGTATCTCGTAAAAATTATGGTTACAGAATCATTAAAAAATATTTAAAACATATTTTTGAATATGTTTCAACCATAAAAATGGTTTTAGGACCAGTATTGAAGGATTAAATGACGAAATAAGGTTTTTTTATCAATGAAGGTTATAAATTGGAACCTCACGGATGATGAGTTCATTTTTAAAATAAAAGAGAGAGAGTAAAGTGATTGATGATATATATTACATTAACATTAAATAATTCTAGTATATAGATGATAATGTGGTTATAATGATCATTTTCATAGAGTATGTGGGGAGAAGATAATAATATAAAAAAATGGAAATTAAATTAAAATAAAAGGGGGAGGGTTTACCTCTTGAAATATCCTCCTTCAAAACCTCTTTAAGGGAAGGGGTTTTGTTCGTTTGGAAATAAAAATGGATCTTGGAGGTGGGAAGGGACTAGGGATGAGTATTTGGTTAGAAATTTGAGAAGCATCAAGTCATAGAGGAGTGAAGATAAGAGGGAGAGAGGGTTTTTTTATAGTGGAGTAGAGGAGGGTTTCTCCATTATTTTAATAATTAAATTATTATTTTGGATCAATACTATGAAAATTCATGATTTTTGTGACTAAAACTTGTAAAACTTGCTTTTTATTTCTATACAATGGCCATTTATATCATCCATGCCTCATACAGAATGCAGAAATTCATTTATTTAGCATATTTAGTAAATTATCAAATTTCACTATTCACCAAAAATTAAATTATTTCAGGAAATACCAAAAATTCACCCTAACATTTTTTCAACATGTATAATTCAAAACAAGACATCATTTTACCAAAATAATTTTCAAAATACATGAAATTTAATTTTTAAATTAAACCATTATATACTTGAAAAATACAAATTTTAATATTAAAAGTTATTTTATAATACTTTCACAAATTAATAGTGGTCTCATATAATTATTGAAAATCATAAGAAAATAAAATGTTTAATTTTGAATATATTTAATAAAAAAAATATTTTAACTAAATTTATCAATTTAAAATTTTATATAAATATATATTAGTCACAAAAATACAAACACTTAATTTTTTTTAAAACATTCACCCTCATTTATAAAGTGCCTAATTTTTATTTATACTTTTATTGGCGAGGGTACTATTAATAATAATAAAATTACTATTAATATTGGTAACATTAATATTCATATGGGAACATTACTATTCATAAGTGTCATGTTACTATTCACCAAAAAATTATGTTGATTCTATTAGACTCTGAAAAACATACCGATTTCAATGGTCTATATCCGTTTTTCAAAATTCAAATCATAGAAGGGGAAAAATTATGTTCTATGGCTAGGTTATAACTAAAAAAAAGTGTTGTTTCATAGAGTCTTGGGGTAATGTGCATATAAACTATCTGATGAATTGAAATTATTTATAAAGAAATATATAAAATAAAATATTGGTGATGTTTTACATTAAATCCTAAATATTCATCCAATTAAAAAAATTAAAAAATTAATAAATGGTTAATCATTCCAAAAAACAATGGTTCAAAACTTATGAAATATGGTCATTGAATATCCAAGATGAACTTATCCATGATGAAGCTCTAAATTTTCACATTCCAAACATTTCAATAACCTCATTATGTATCATCTTGAAATATGTTAATAATTAGAATTACCAAAAAACATTATTGGAAACACTCATTATTCCATATTACTTAAGTAAGATACATGTTATTGGATATATTCCCTAATTCCAAAAGTGTTGTAAACTCCATTGATGATAGCATAGACCACATTTCGACAAGTCAATAATCAGTTCCAAGGTAGTTACTACTTATCAAAATAAATATTTTCTTCATCATTATCACAACATTAGAAATATATTAAGGGTTGTTTTTCTATCAATCATGTTTTTTCCAAAAAATTTAAATTTCTACTGAATATATTTCCTTGGTACCATTAAACATATCGTCTCAAATCCTTAATGATTAAGAACATCAGTACAATCGACATATGTTCCATAATTCATATAACCAATCACTACTGGAAAAATACCCTATACCAACGGTTTGGAACCGTTGGTATAGGCCTCCTAACCATTGGTATTGGCTATACCAACGGTTTAGAAGATCGTGGCAACGTAAGCCATGAGGATAGGTCTATACCAATGGTTTTGGGAAAACTGTTGGTATAAGTAAAATGAAAATCTATACCAATGGTTTCATAAAACCATTGGTATATATATTTAAAAAAACATCTGGTGGCATTTGATCCCAGGACCTCTAGTTTATAATTGAACGACCTAACCACTAACCTAACATGACTTTTGTGAACATAATTTCATAAATATATATATATATATTATCATAATTATTTTAAATTTTTATTTATATAATGTTCTCGGTTAGAATATTCCATAAAAAATCAAAGCACCTATACCAACGGTTCTCAAAACCATTGGTATAGACTTATACCAACAGTTTTGAGAACCCTTGGTATATGTCCTTTGATTTTGGGACCTATACCAACGGTTTTGGACAACCCGTTAGTATAGGGGGGGGGGACTTATACAAACGGTTTGGCCAAACCGTTGGTATAGGGTCTCTATAATGGACCTACTCCAACGGTTTGGCCAAAATCGTTGGTATACGTCCTCCATAATGGACCTATACCAATGGTTTTGGCCAAACTGTTGGTATAGGTCCAAATTAATGAACTATACCAACGGTTTGTCCAAAACCATTGGTATAAGTCATATTTCCAGTAGTGAATAAATTTATGATAAATTATTCAAATGACATAATTCCCAAATATACATATTAATTATACCTCTTCATCTATGGAAGTAAAATAACTCGATTATTATCCAATAGCATCATTTCGGGCATATTTCTCTAATGCTTGGGTCATTGATTCACATAGAGTCCTATATCCTCACATATAAATCATTTTACATTGAAAACATTTTTCTTTCCCTTGAAATCATGAGCTAGTTACCCTTTTTCTATTAACATATAACAAAATCACATTCCCTTCATGAATTTTACAACATTATTCTTCCTATAGTTATCACATATAAGAAAACCCTTCATTCCCTTCTTCCCATTACCCATATTTTCTTCATCTATTTTTTATTTTCTTTCTTCCCTTCAAATCCATAAGACATGTTGAATTACTTGCATATCTTTTTAACACATGATATTATTTCCTCATAAGATGAGGTTTCCTTGGAGAGTATTTCCCTTTGAATTTTTTGCTTAATACCATGAAATATGTGATCCTTATTACACTTTTCATCATGTTATTTGGTGGAGTTCTCATTACATCTACTAGGAACTATTTCTAAACAATTACATGTACTTTATTAGCTCATAAAATTAAGAAATTTCTATAACTCTAATCATGGTATTGCACATAACATAAATTTATACATCGATAATCCTATAAAAATATAGTTTGGTTACTTTGGAAGCATAAATACATCATAATCATATGTAAAAAAAATTGAATTATCCTAAGAATATCCCTAGAGAGTGTCAATCGAGGCACACAATATGACCTATTTTCTTCTACCAGGTTATCCTGAGTAAAGCTCAGAACACCTTGTCAATGGTGTTACACTTAGGTACATCATTTACCAAACCTTGTCAACATATAGTATCCAGAAATAGATATATTTTCTATTAATATCCACATAATACATACCTTACCAAAATTATGGGATGTTCTTATATTCTTATCCTCAAAGTGTAACTTATGGTTATGTTTCCTAACCTATTTATTCTAAATATAGATTCCAAGGATGCTGCTAAACATCCTATGATACCAACTGTAATGCCCTGACCCCAGAATCCTAGAGGCGGTACATTATTTTAATACATTGGAATGATTACAAGGAATCACATATAGAAGGACTGATTATTTTATCAGTTTTGGAAGGCTATTTTATAGCCATGATACCCATAATACATTGGAAAACGAAAATACAAAATTATAAAATATGAAATAAATTACATCCTTGAAAACATATTCAATGTTTTTTCTCCATAACCTATGGAAAGGAAACATAAGAAAGGGGTGTGCCCTGATTCTCAGAAAGGGTATGTGATACAACATAAAATATCATTAAAAATAAGGAAAACTAAATAACTCTTTCCACTAAAACATAATTTTGAGCATAATATGATAGAAATAAAAACCTAATAAATAATGAAATATTAATAATCACATGAAAATTGATCATGGATGTTCTAATATTCTAAAAATTACATTATTTATCTATTTAAAACATCATAACGAGGGAATGAATATGCTGGACATTATGAACATGTCGTCGAGGCCTCAGACAAGGCTTCTAAAAATACTTGGTTAAGGCCTTATCCAAAACCCAATCATGTTTTGTCTCATAAGAGCTACCGATTTATCGAGGGGCTATATCAGGCTCCAAACATAACTTTCTAATTACATTACATTCCTAATATAAATGGGTTTACACATAATCATCATATATATATGCAATGTAAATAACATTCCCCAATCATTAAACATAATTACTAACATAATGAGTAATATTTTTAATGTAATCAAGATATCACATCCATAGTCAAACTAATCATAAACAATTCAAAAAAATATTGAATAATATATCATAAGAGATAAACGTCAATGAAGTAAAATATTAATCAACTGATTTTGGCCTAGATGATGATACTTTTAAAAGAGACCATTGAATGATTCTTGATGAAATAATCCTTAAACACTTCAATGTATACCATACCACTATGAAACATTCAAATCCTAATCACATATAATATTATGAGAATAATGAAACTCTTGATATGATATATAAAAAGGGTAGTACATACGCCACATTCAGGGAAAAAGTGATAATTAAGGCATATATGTCATAAAAATTAATATGGGATGAGAATAATACTTTTTAATTTGGAAAGTTGAGTTATTTTGGAAAATAATTTGTTTTGAAATCAGATTGTAAACATGTATATGCCAGAACATAAATTGGGAGGACATTGAAATTATATTTGAGGAATAAATGGTGTCCCACAGAAGTAAAATCATGAAAAAAGATTTTTTAATGATGCTTTATAAATATAACATTTTAGTGAGGTATATGGAAAATATTAAAGAGATTTTAAAACTGAAATGAATGTTTCTTTTAAAAAAATTAAAAATGTACCAAGATAGTTTTTCATGATAAAATTTTTCATTTTTGAAAATTTATAGTGGCTTCAAACAGATTATATAGTGAACCTGAAAATGGTTATGAATTCAAGAAGTTCTATTTAATCGAGCTTTTTTATCGGGTGGAAATTGTGAATGAAACTTTTAAAACATGTAAATCCCAATAAAATAAAAAAGTATTCTTATTTTTAATGATATATATAACATTCACAATTAATTTATGTCTAATACATATGAATAACTAATAATTCTATTGAGGTACGTAGAGAATAAGAGTAACCTGAAAGAAAATAGATGTTTGGGTATAAATCCCTTACCACATTGTAATCAATCGAATCATATGCACAAAAATTAATAATAATCAAATGATAGATTGAATACTATTAAAATAAAGATATTAATTATATTTTATCTTAATGGGTAGTATACATACACCATACACATGAAATAGTGGTAAATAAGGAATATCTCACAATAATGGAAATGAGATGATAAAACCCTTACCTTATGTCTGAATGTGTTTTCCCTTACCTTATGATGTTAATTTATTTCCTTTTGACAAGTTATAATATTTAATTTCGTCATTTTAGAATGTTCGTTTCTTGAAATTCATGATCGGTTAACTTGATTATAAGTATGTAAGTTCATGTTGAATGGATATAATTATCCACAATTGAATTTATATGTTATTAATAAATATACATAATTGTAAATTGTTAAATATACCATTTGGTTACATGGTATGAGGATGAATCATTAGATAAGCCATTCAGTGATAATCGTTTAGATATTTGCTATGGTTTTTCGATCACAACAAAATAGTTTTGTTATATTATATAGTATCATGTACAAATGATGTTTCCAGAATCATTACATAAGATATAATTTATAATTTATAATTTTTTTATAGTAAATAAAATCTCATGAGAATCGTTGAAATATATAATGAAGAATTAAGGTTTGTCATCCATAAAGGTTGTAAATTGGAACCACATGGATGATGATTTCGTTTTTAATATATAACAGAGAGAGTAATGAGATTTATGATTTCTCATACATTGAAAATATATAATTACAATATATATATGATAATTTATTTATCATTATCATTTTTTACAGAGTATGTGAGGAGAGGATAAGAATATATAATTAATTGAAAATGAAATTAGAAGAAAAAGGGATAGGGTTTACCACTTGAAATATCCTCCTTGAGAACCACCCTATAAGAATGAGTTTTTGTCATTTGAAAAAACTAAGGGATTCTTGAGGTGAGGAGTGAGTAGTTATGAGTATTTGGGTAGAAATTTGAGAATCTTCAAGGGTTATAGGAGTAAAGAGAAGAGGGGTGAGGGGTGGTTTAATAAGGGATGAGAGGAGGGTTTTCTATTATTTTAATCATTATTTTTTTTATTTTGGCTCCAAGATATAAATAATATTGATTACTTTGACTATAAATATTAATAACTACATGTATGTTCGAATCAATGGCCATTTACATCAGCCATGACTCAAGCATGATGCAAAAATTCATTTATTTAGCATATTTTTTAAATAATCGAATTTCACTATTCACCAAAAATTCATGTATTTAATAGAAATCCAATAAATTCTCTCTATCCATTTAACATTGTGTAGAAATCAAAAATGAAATCAATTTTTAAAAAATAATATTTCTAATACCTGAAAGTTTTTTATATAAAATTGTTTTTACATAAAAAATACATATTTTTATTTTAAAACTAATTTAATAATTCATTCAAAAATTAATTGAGGTCTCATAAAATTATCCTAAAATCATAGGTTCCTAAATATTATTTATACTTTCATGGGTGAGGTTTCTATTTATAATGGTCATGTTAATAATTGAAACATTACAATTCATAAGGGTATATTACTATTCATAAGGGTAAAGATACTATTCACGAAAAAAATTAGTTGATCTTATTAGACTCTAAAAAACATTCTGATCGCTATGATGTATTTCTATTTTTCAAAATTCAAATCACTGAAGTGAAAAAATTATGTTTCATGGCTAGGTTATAACTATAAAAAATGTTTTATTTTGCAGAGAATTAGTGTTATGTGCATATAAGTTATACGATGAATTGAAATTATTTATGAAGAAATATATAACATAAAATCATGGGGTGTAGTATTAATAGTGAATATATAAATAACATTATTTAGTACATATCAAAATAATTATAATATTAAATTTATATATTATATTAAATTCAATAATCTGTTGATAAAAAATTAATTTTGTAAAAATAATGAAATATATATTCATATTGAAATATTCTTTTACACAAAAATAATACTCTAAAATATAATTTATTTAGAACACTAATTAATGTGATATATATAAATTATAATTATTTTTAATTACTATTATTAATTAAAACACTTAATTTTAAATTAATTAAAATTATAAAAAAAAATTAATGGGGTGTTATAGAAACCCCATGACACATGATAATAATAATATATTTTTGTGGTGCGCACCTACATTTGTAAATTGATAAAAAAATATTTACCTTTTTTAAAAATAATTATTTATCACCAAATGCGGTATTAGTCCATTTCAATTCCATGTTATTTATTGAATAATTGAATAAATATTGTATTAATAAATAAATACTTCATTCATATACTGGTTAATAAATCTTTATTAAATTTAAAAAAATATTTATATATAGTATTATTCACAAATCGGTGAGAAAATATTGATTTAATATATAAAATCAATCGAACATGAAAAGATTATTATTTATTCTTGAAAAAAATATTTATTCCATTAACTATATTCAAATATAATTTAATTGATATTTATGGAAAGAATTAGTGTGTAGCCCTTTATGATTCATTATCATTGCCATTTGGATGCATTACCTAATGTCATGGATTATTTTCTTGTAACTGGTCAAGGAATCCAAGAGAAAGAAAATACGGTCCTTTCTACAAAAACACACACAAATGCTAACTATGTAATATATTCTCTTTTCCCACAATATCTCATCAAACAGTCTATAAGATGGGGTCATCATCCTATATGTTTGATACAAATTTCATTGTCTTTCAGAAATAAACACGTAATTACACCATGGCCATGGAATTTAAGTGATCTCTATATTCTGATAAAAGGATCTAGATATGAACTCCCATAAAGATGAAATGGAAAAATCCTTGACTTATTTTTTAATGACATGTCAATCATGGCTCACCCAAAATAACCTTCTCCCCAGCATCATATGTTGTGATGGTTTTTTTCATTAAATATAGGTGCAAAAATCATGAAATATCTATAAATTACTATCTTAATTCGAAGTAACATTAAAAATGATCTTTAATATGAATATCCAAGGGCACAAAATGAGTTTAATTCCTAATGGTGGGCATGTTCTTATAATATCCCATATTGAAGATTACCTAGTGAAAAAATCATGAGAAGAATCCTCATTCAGATAAGAGTACTCTCACATAATGGTCTAAATACTATGTGTCCTATCATAGTACATTATCCAACCAGAAAGCTGTATTAAGAATATTTTCATAGCACTTCAGGGTTCTCATCATAGTGAGGATCTATTATGAGCTATTCAATATATAAAATAAAATATAACATTATTACATTAAATCCATGAAAAATAATGAACCATATGTAATAATATGTTACATAAAAAATCAATACATTGAATTTAAATGTAATCAAATTATAATTAGTTATGTTCTATGACACTAACTCAAACAGACTCCTTCTATTAATGAAGCCAATTGAATATGGCTTACAGTCCCTTAGACCTGACATTATAATCATGTTTCTTCATACCCAAGCCTTTATTAAATGGGTATTCCATGTTATCTACCATTGAAATAAATCTCACTATAACATCACCTATCTAAGAAAAATCCCTCAAGATATGATACTTCAAAAATTATTCCCTTCATCCAATGATGTGACCATATAACTATTATGAGATCCACCACTGTATTATTATCCCAATAAAGTATTATAGGATCATTACTGTTATGTTCCACTTAAAACACATGGAATTTATTTTGCATCCATGAAACATACATAGTTAGCTTTTAATCCATAACATAGTTGGAATCTTGTGTAGAATCTTTTCCCACAACCTTATTTTAGATCTTCTAGCTCACCACTCTACCATTCAAAGTGAAAATGTATCACATTTGTGACTTTATGTCATCCGGATCAGTTTGGATACTAGTAACTGTATATCCACAAATTCCATGTTTCTAAGATCCTCCACAGACCATAAACATATCCTCAGTATGCCACATATAATTTAGGATACTCTTGACTTCCATCCAATGGGGGTCACCTAGATCATATTGATATCTACCTACCACACTAGATTTATAGGACACATTTTTCCTAGAACATTTCATTCCATATATTATTGAACCAATCACATCTAAATATAGAATACATACCAATCTATTTCCATACTCATGTGACTAAGGAATCAAATTCCTAGAATGATGAATGACATGTGATGATGCAAAAAATTCCCTCATATACAGTTCTATATTGAATCTCTTCAGTATTTGTTAGTGTATGTACATTGAAATTTTCTAAGATGTTTCTTGGATCTATCACAATGGATCATAATCCCATGAATATAACATTTATTTCCTAATTACTTTATTGGGAATAATTTATTCAACCATTCCGTAAAAAACTTTAAGACTGGTATTTAGTTTCCAATATGTAATATTTCATCAACATAAACTTTCAATAATGTGATCGTACTCCCACAATTATGTTTATTGGAAAGTGCCTCAAATTCGTTCTTAATGAAAACAAATTCTTTTTATGGCCCAATAAATCTGAGTTTTCCATAACCTCAATTATTTTATTATTATATAAATGGGTGTTTTTTATCTTTCATACCTTGTTAGAAACTTTTGGAGTCACAAATCCTCAAGGTTTTGTCAAATTCACACCTTCATAATGGATCCCATACTGGAAATCTGTTCTAAAATCCATTTTCAAAATATCATAGTCATGGAAGGTCACAATGGAAAGTACACTTCTAATAGATTACAAAATGGAAATTGGTGAAAGATTGTTGGTCGGAGTAGGACACTCAAGAGGGGGTTGAATTGAGTTCCTATAAAAATTTCATTTAATAACATTACTTTAAAATCCGCCAATATAAAATAGAACATGCCAGTTAAGCAAAGTATTAATTTTAAAATATTATGACTATTCAATTAATTTCTCAAGATATTGATTACTTTTTGGATATATCAACCTAGTGTAGTGAAATATATTTTGAAACCAATTTAATAAATCAAAAAAATTATATATACTATCCAATACTAAATATCTAAGAGAAACATAGTTTTTTGAAATAAGAGTTACAATAGAGTAAACGAAATCTAAAAACACAGTGGATAAAACATCAGGTTCAGTCCCAAGATGACACCTAATCGACTCTACATGGTGATCACCTTCCACTAAGGAATATATATATATATATAATAATTTGATCTACACCCTAGATCGGGGTTGACACAACAATACACAACATTTTTTAGGTCACTTAACCTCTACCACATTTCTATGTGGGAAATATTACATACAGGTCACATAGGACATATTTCATAGTTATACGTGGGTGAAACAAGCTGAAAGAGAGTATTAGTGAGAGGATATCTTTTATCCTCCAGCTTAACATAGGAGATAGTGTGTATTTTTAATACATACAATCACACTGCTCGGAAGATTAATAAAAAATTACATAACAGAGTAGAATATGATAATAATTGATTAAAAATGCTCTGAGTGTTGTTCTATGATGTTATGGACTTCTAGGATATATCAAATTTGATGTTTGGGTCCTCTTCTAAAAGAAGACTCAGAAAAAGAGTGTCATGAGTTTTGTGTTCTGGTTTCCAATTCAGCAAGTTTCTCTTATTCTATTCTTTCTATTCTTACTGGAATGATGTTCGATGTTTTGATCCACACTAATAAATCTAACATAAAATTAAAGTTCTTATTGGGTTATTTTTTGTGTTATTGCATGCATGTATGTTCACTCTAACATCTCTTTCAGTCTCTGTTTCATCATATCCTCTAGCTCATATGCCATGTTGTATTTTATCTTAGGTTACTGTGTTATGGTCGATAAAGGGCACAATCTCCACACCTTGTACCTCTTACTATCAGGTTTCATGTATACAAAATATCATTGATTATGTCATTGTCATTAAATGACTTAAATATGGCTATTAGAATCAACCATTAAATTTAATTGAAAAAAATAAAAAAACAGTTATGTAAGGAACAATGTAACATTTTCTGTGAGTCTGGAATGGTACAACTATCACTCTGAGTCAGAAGCGGTGACTGGGGACTGTGTCTTATTATGGTGTCCTTTTATAGTGTCATAGAAATAGTATATGTCCTTTTTCAATCTTCTAAATTGGGTCTTATAAATGTGTCATAGAACCGGTGTTACAGAACCAGTGTCTATTCCTTTGTGGGCTCTTGAATTGGTGGCACTGTTACAGTGTCTCGTCCTTTGTGAATTTTGGAATAGGTAACAATGTTACTGTGTCTGGTTCTTTGGGAATTTGGAATCGGTAGCACAGTTACATTTTCACAGAACCGGTTTCATGGAAACAGTGTCACAGACTTTGCTAATTTCCAGACTAAACTGTGAGAACGTTTTGGTAGAGAAACAATGTCTCATACATTGTCTTTTTTTTAGACTTACTGATGAGATCGTTTTATCATAAAAATGGTGCCTCATACATAGTAACATTTCTACCACATGTCCAAATCACTAATACTCACAGTATGAATTAATATTAAACATTATAATAATAATAATAAATAATAGAACAAGAGTAATCATGATTTATATGATTTGTGCATAATTTATATAATTTACATGATTTATATGATTAGTTAGCATTAAAACAAGAGGATTCCAAACATATCCCCCTTTTTTGATCAAAAAACAAGGAATTTACAGGCCATACATCTTAGAAAGGAATAAATATATTTCTTATCATATGATGTTATTAGAGAATATATTTAACAAATAGCATACATGTAGTTCTTCTTCTATAAAATTTCTTTTCCTATAAATGCATAAAATCTAGTTCCTATTTCTCTCCATTTTGGGATTATCAAAAAGAGAATAATAAGAAAACGACAAATGAAAATAACAAGTGATTAAATGTTATCATAACACATTTCGTTTAATAAAATTACTGAGTAGAGTTACAATCACAAAAAGAGAATACATCACATCCCTATCAAAAATTATCCTTCACTGTACTTTAGATTCTACAAACATCACTTTATACTTTTCAGAAACAACGGGAGTAGAAGAAAGAGGTGCAGAAGTGGAGGTGGTAGAAGTAGTAGTATAGAAAGGTAATGGAACTCTTTTAATGATAAAAGGGGAAATGGTTGTCCTGGTAGAAGATCAAGGTAATGGTTGTTCAACAATGATAGCTCTGATCTAACTTAGTGCCTGAGAAAAAGAAATTGTATTAGGGAAAATGAATTTGAGGTATAAGGATAGGTGGAAAGTGGTAGACCAATCCTTAAAGGAGAAATTATAGGAGACATGGTGGTTGTGATCTAAACATGAATATAAGGATTCGACAGATTGATAAAATCTGTGATGATTTCACAACCATATTGCATGGAATTTTCAAAGTAATATTTATTTTCAATTGATTTCTCAAAAGAAGGTGTGACGACCTGTAGCTTTTGTACTTAAGTTTTCAATGCTTGAGTTACAGGAGGCTATATTAAATTCTCCATAAGATACATGAAATATTTTGTCCACTCATTCGGGTAATAGATCCTCTTGAATTAGTAATCAACATTCGTAGAGATTTCTTCTTGATAATCAGTGGAAATTGTTTAGGGAATTATTAAAAATTCAAGAACATGGTCATGGTTCGTAACAAAATTATCCAGACTTTTCATATCAAAACCTTCAATAAAATACTAAAACATTTCTATAATTACAGATCTGACCATTTCACTGTCCAAAGTTTGAGATGGATAAGCAGAAGAATAAGGAGAAGAATAAGCTGATGTGAGATCTTTAAGTAGATTTATAATAGTCTGTAAACATCCCCTTATATTTAGTGGTCAGATTAATGGTTTTAGAGAAAATCCCACATATCTCTTTTCTATTTCGGTGTTTTTATCAACCACATTTTCCTACACAGTAATCATGTTTGGTTGAATCAGAGATAAAACCTTTTGTGGGAGCTTATCAGTATCATCTTCATACAGATGAGCAATTGGGGATTGAGAAGTTCACATGTCTTTTCACGTTTCCTGAACCATATATTATAATGTTTTCACCTCATCACTCAACTATCTGTTCTCAGTCCAAAATTTCAAATTTTAATGAATCATCTTAGGTTGGATCTTCAATATGATTTTCTCTAGAAGCAATGCATCATCTCTTTCAATGAGATTGGTTATGGGAGAAGGTTGAAAAATCATGAACTTCTCAAATAAAAAAAATTGTCTCCAAACTCTTTCAGAATTGCTGACATATATAAATACGAGTTTATTAATTTGGTTCAGGAGAACGAACATAGATTGGTTCGGGATCCTAATCAGATATTACTTCCTTAGCATAAAAAACATCAGATACCGGTTTCAGTTGAAACATAGTTGAAAGATCTAATCCCTAAAATTATATTCCTTGAGACTCATCAACATCAAAATACCTTAGACAATGGTACCAGGTATCCAGAGAGCATGAATCCATAGGGGTTGGAACTTAAACCCTTTCTAAGATGGGATTTTCTCCCCCTCAATAGATATATATCTTGTAATACTAAGGAAATCAATTTATTGACCAGTTTACACACTCACTGCTCTATCATATTCAGCCACATCTATAGATAATTGAAAAACATTCTCCATTATTTATTCAGCAGATAAAATCACTTCTGATTCTACATATTCTTCCTCTAACCGTCACTCA
Source organism: Viscum album (assembly GCA_963277665.1). Classification (NCBI taxonomy): domain Eukaryota; kingdom Viridiplantae; phylum Streptophyta; class Magnoliopsida; order Santalales; family Viscaceae; genus Viscum; species Viscum album. The sequence goes on from OY728140.1 coordinate 354,286,034, forward strand.
GTGGAAACTTGTTCTTCCATAGGAGAATTATATTCTTCTTCTTCAGCAACAACTTCACCCTTTATACCCACATATTCATCATCTTTAGAGAGAGTATATTCTATAGAAAGAACATCTTGAGGTTTCAAAGGAGATTCAAGGGTGGGTTCTGCAGTCTGTTGAGGAATATATGGTATATTGACTTCTCCATTTGAATCCTTTTATTGTTTAGTTCTAGAAAAATTTGCTTCCATTTCATCATCTGAAGATCCCACACATTTATCTAACTCTAAACTAGGGTAAGTGACATTATTAGGTATTGAAGGGTTCTAAAAAAAACTAAAATCCTCATAAAGTTTATCATTATATTCAACCCATTATATATTTGATGGATTCCAACTGATCTGAATTTTTCCTCATGTATCCTTAGATATTCAAAAATCATAATCTTCAGCCTCTTATTCATTCATACAAACCACACCTTTGGCTAGTATCATTGCATATATAAACCTTCAGTAGAAAAGAGAAGACGATTTTGATGTTGTCTTGATCATGTCACATATGTAAAGGATAATATACATTAACAGATTAATCTTGTGACCATTATTTAGAAAATATATTAAAAAAACATCTTGATACTTGATAGTGCAAAAGTCTCCTTTCCTTAGAGAAATTAAGTATTGAATAAACATGAACAACAACCTAGTCTCTCCATCTATTTCAGTAGAATTAGGCCTTCTTTTATTTTTGTTTACAGTTAACACAACCAAAGACACTCTTTTTGGAGGAGGACCTCTATGATAATCTTCCAAAATTCCTTCATGTGGTATTCCTAAGAAGGAATCCCACAGCCTTGAGTAAAAGGTATATCGTTTTCAATTCACCCAGCTTCTAACCAAAAGATATTCTTCATAGTTCAAAGAGAACTAAACATACTGATAAAATTTAGAAACCATCTTTGAATAGATGGAAATTTTCTCTTTTGAAAACCACTATATCCATCCCTATTCTTACACTAATTTAAAAACATGTAACTTACTTCACAAGATCCACTGCACACATATTTTTTTATCTGGAACAATTGTATAATCCTGAAGACATGGGTTTAGAGGATTCTCATGAATTGTAATCATATCCTTTTTATGTTTCTTTGAAGACCAGTAGATTTGAGGTGACATGAAGATAAACGCTTCATCCTTAGAATTCAACGTGGGTTAATGGAATAATAGTAGTTATAGAAAAGAGATTGGATTCAGGAGTCGAGTGTATGAGTGAAGAGAGAAGTGAAAAATGGGTGTTTATCATTTAGTGAGTTCAAACATTTAAAAACACAAAAACATTGTATAAAAGAAATAAAACAAACAATACAACATTAAAAGAAATGATTTTAAAAAAAATATGTTTGAGTTATAATGGTGAGACCATAACAAGCAGTCACAGTTTCAACATTGAGGTGTGACTCTCAACGGTGAGATAGTAACTAGTGAGACAACAAGCATGGGACAAAAAGAAGAGAGATAGTAAAAATGAGACTGTGAGAAGGTCACTCAAGGATTATAAATCCTAATTCATGTATGATGTAACTCACCCTTTCTTAATTTAAAGGCTTAGTGAAAATTTCATCTAGCTGATATTCAGTGACAATGAATTCTAAAGTAGTATCACCCTTTTTATAATGGTTTATCAAAAAGTGATGTCTTACATCAATATGTTTTGTTCTTGAATAATAAACACAATTCTTAGAGATTTTAATAGCACTTGTGTTATCAAAATTTATTGGTACATGTGTAAATTTGTGTCCATAATCTAGAAAAGTGTGTTTCATCTGAAAAATATGAACACAACAACTACATCATCTATGTATTCAGCATCCAAAAAAGCTAAACAAACAAAATTCTTCTTTTTAGTTACACCATTATACTATTTACTTTTCCCAAAAGTGACATGTTCCAGAGGTTCTTTTTATATGATACATACATCCACCAAAATCATCATTTGAATAGATAACTAAGTCAAATATTTGTCCTCTTGAATAGAACATTACTAAGTTGGTAGTATGTTTGAAATATTTGAATATTCTTTTAACAACAAGAAGATGTGACTCTTTTAGATTTTTGTGAAAACTAGAACACATACACACAATAAACATAATATCATGTAAGATAGCAGTTATATAGAGTAAACTCCTAATCATTTGTCTGTATGTGGTTGGATCAATAGATTTACCATTCTCATCTTGATCTAATTAATAGGTGGTACTCATAAGTGTATTACTAATTTTAGTAATATCCATGCAAAAACGATTTAGAATATCTTTATTATAATTTATTTGATTCAAAATAATACAATCATTATTTTGAATGATTTTAAATCCAATAAATAATTTAAGTTTTCCCACCAAACTCATTTCAAAATCAATTTTCATCATCATTAAAAAATCAAAAAAAAATGGACCTTTTTGAAGATCCAAAAATAATATCATCAAAATGGATTTGAAAAACTAAAAATTATCTAAAAATTATTTCTATAAAGAGAGTAGGATCAGATATACCTTTTTTAAAATCATTAAAAATAATAAAACTACTTATTCTATCATACTAAGCTCTTGGAGTTTGTTTTAATCCATTTAAAGCTTTTTTTAATTTGAAAACATGATTTAGAAAATGAGGGTTTGTAAAAGAAGGTGTTGTTAAAAAACCTCATCTACTATTTACCCATTTAGGAATGTGCTCTTAACAAGCATTTGATATAGCTTAAAATTTATATGTGATGTATATTCAAGAAATATTCTAATTACTCAAGTCTAGAAACTTGTGAAAATGTTTCCTCATAATCAATCCCTTCTTCTTGACTATAACCTTGTGTAAACAATCTAGCTTTGTTTCTTACAATATTACAAGATTCCTATAAATTGTTAATAAACACCCATTTAGTGCATATATTAATAGTTTCTTTTGGTATATCCACTAGATTATAAAATTTATTTCATTCAAACTGATTTAACTCTTCTTGAATAGCCATCACCCAAAATTCATCATTGATTGCCTCACTGATGTTCTTAGGCTCATGTTGTGACAAAAAAGCATGATGTTAAACCTGATTTCTTAGAGATGATATATTGTGAGTTCCTTTATCTAAAATTACAAATATGTCCTATAAAGGATGGTTTCTAAGGGTTCTAACATATCTAGAAAAAGAAAGGATAGAGATTTTAGGTTCTTCAATAGGATATGGATCATCAGGACTGGATTGTATAGAATTTCCAGAACAAGAATATTTAACATTTTTATTGATATTAGTGTACAAATATTTTATATTTACATCGATATTTGACACATAATCTCAATGTTTTTCTATTGTGGTATTAGGTTCATTTGGATATGTTTCATAAAATTTGACATGTACAAATTTTTCCACACATTTGGTTACTTTATTAAAAAGTCTATCGTCTTTACTAGAGGTTGAGTATCCTATAATTATTACATTATCACATTTGGTGGAAAATTTTCAATATTGTCCTTAGTATTGAGAATATAAATTTTTCATCAAATAAATTTTATGTAATTAATATAGGGTTTTCGATTGTTCCACAACTCATAGAGAGTTTTCTTAAGAATATGTATGATTAAGAATCTATTAATAATATTGCAAGTTGTATTGACAGCTTCTTCCCAAAACTAAATATGTAGGTGATATTAAATAATAATTGTTCTTACTATTTTTTGTAAGGTTCTATTTCTTATTTCTACAACACCATTTAGGGGTAGAGAAGTTATGACTATAGCCATTTTGTGAGAAAAAATATTCAAACTCTTGGTTTTCAAACTCACATCCATGGTAACATATTAGGGTTTTAGTTTTATGAAAAATTTGGTCCTCTAATGTTTAAGAATACATTAAAAAATGAGAAGAAGATTCACTTTAGTGAGATATGAAAAAGTTCCATGTATATTTAGAAAATAAATATACAAGAACATAGATGTAGTTTTTTCAATTAAGACATGAAAATATAGATGGTCCAAACAATTCCTTGTGAACCAACTCGAGAGGTTGGGAAATTGAAACTTCTTTCTTTGTCTTATAAAATAATTTTTTGTTTACCCTTTTGAAAAGGATTATAGAAATTGTCATTTGGAAACTGATGTTTGGGTATATCTTTAAATAAGCCTTTTCTATTAAGCTTTCAAAGGGAGTGTATGTTTCAATGTCCGAGTATTATATGAAAAATTCAAGACTCTTTGTCAAATAAACTTAGTCATGAAACGTTTTGAGAAACTAAATAGTCCAAGTTAAAAACATAGTCATTTTCATTTATAAATGATGAAAATACTAATTTATTTTTATAATTAAAAAAAATTGAGGCATCATTTTGAAATATAACATTGAAACCATCATCACATAATTGGGAAATAATAAGAAGATAATATTTTAAGAAATCAATAAAATGTACTTGAGAAATTAAATCAGAGTTATAGTTACCAATTTAGGTAAGGCCAATTATTTTTCCTTTATCATTTTCACCAAAATAGACATGTCCACCATCAATCTTTATCAGATTCTTGAAGCATGAGTAATGTCATGTCATGAGTCTTGAACATCCACTGTCTAAGTACCATAAAATTCTATAGGAGCTCTTCAAATAACGTTCCAAAAAAGGGTTAATCAAGAGATGATTTTGGTACCCATATTATTTTGGGTCCATTATAATTAGTAATAAGAGATTTGAGAACCCATACTTACTTCATGGGTTTCCTGTACACAATTTATAAAGTATTGGAAAAGTAAAAATTTTATGGTCCTGAAAAATTAGAAACTCAAAATGACTTCCCAGATCTAGGACTAGTATATATTTTAATTCTGGGTATAAAGACATATTTTCCAAATTTTGTATAAAATGAATTTTAGATATTTTCATCAATCCAGGTTGGTATCCTATACCAGTAGTGTACCGAGGAGATACTCGTTGTCAAAGAATGTGTGTTAGAGTATTCGTTCCATTGGAAAAAAATTCTAATTCCTTTTTCAATTGATCATTATATAATTTATGTTCATCTTTCTCCTTATGTAATTGATAATTATTTTCCTTTTCTATAGTAGGTTCAGATTTAATAGCAGAAGTACGAGTATACAATTTATTTAAAGCTTTATATTTATTTTTTAACTCATTGCATGTATCATCAAGAACTTGGTAGTATTCAAAAACTTCATCACTATTTATATTTTCAAAATCAATTTCATGTATAGAGTAATATTAATTTTTTATAAGAGACCCAAGAGTTACATCTGATGTGTTTTTCATGAAACTTGTATTTTTCTAACCTTCTCATCATGTGAAGATTCTGAGTCACTTGTGATATCCTCGAAAGCACTACATTATACTTTAATTTTTTTGTACATTCTAGATTTGTCCTCAAACTTATATGTATAATTTAGCTTTGGAAAAGAATCCTTTACATTTCCTTTCCACTTGAATATATAACAAACTATTTCATTTGATTTCTCATTCCATTTCTAGTCCTTCTTCTAATTTACCTTCTGATCATACATTCCTTTATACCAGGGCTTCCTGATGAATTTAATCCTTCTATAAAACTTTTTAAATATTTTGGATAATTGATCCATTTCCTCATTATTCTCTGATAGTGAATCATCATTACTTTTAATTTCAGAATGAGTTTCTATCCTTTCATTTTCATTATTTTAGGAAGTAGTGGTTTTGAAACCCACTGAATTTCTCATTGGTTCATCCTCTTCCTATTTGTTTACCTTTAACTCTTCCTCAAACATAATCAATTTACCTAGAAAATCTTGTACTAGAAACTTAATAATGCCATAGGATTGTATAATTCATATTGAGGTTCCTCTTCATATTTCTAGTAGACATCTGAGTAGCTGCTTGATTTTTCATTGGCACCCACTAGCTTTCCATGAGAACTCATTGTATTGACTATTTCATTAAACCTGAGATAAATATCAAAATTGATTTCATTAGGCTTCATCATAATGTTATCAGATTTAATAGTATATATTCTAAGTCCCATTTATTTAACATTAGATGTTCCTTTAAGTGAGTGAGAAAAAGCGTCTCAAATTTCATAAGAAGAATACATGTAGAAATGTTTTAAAATTATTCATTCCCTAAATCAGAAAAGAAGGCACTCATAGTCTAATATTCTTTAAAACATCGATTTATCGCCTTTTGATGGAGAAACATTTTTAAATCTAGTTTTTTTAACTTTTATATGTTCCATTTGACAAAATAAAATTCTTATTTAGAATAGTGAGTTCAAAATTTACTTTGGGTAAATTTTTGGTATTTTTCTGATAAAGATCATTTTTATAATGAATAATGAAAAATACTTCATTTGAAGACAAAACTATCTTTTCATATAATTTATTAATATGATTATATTATACTTTTAAATGGTTATAAAGTGCAATTAGATTGTATTTTTATCATTTAATTCAATCTTGTTCATTAGATGTAATTTGACCTGAAAATTGGATATAAACCCATGTCGATATTTTGGTAGTTTTTATTTCTTAAAAAATCAATTTTTGGTTTTGACAATGGGAATTAATTTTAAATTAATTTCTACAACATCTATGTTTTGATTTTTGAAAAACGGATTCCATATTTTTAAATAGGGGGTCCAAATTTTTTAAATAGTTACCTTTTATTTTTATACATTATGTATAGTAACATTCTTAAATATTTTATTTACCATGGTTAAAAGGTAAATCTGGTAACTAAGGGTACAAAAATAATATTATAATAGAATTAAATTATGCTAACACATGTTCTAACTCTATTGGATGAGATTTTTCCAACCATGGGCATCCTTGTGTCGATTTTAGGACCCCATGGAGCCACTTGTGTGTGAAAATGACATTTAATATAAAGTTAAGGAAAATATAACATAAACATGTATCTTTTACTAAATCATTTTTTATATGGGGTTTTATAAGTGTAACATAGACTATAAATAGTCATTATAAAGATAAAACAATTTCCTAAATCATTGTAATTTGTTTATAATTTTTAGATATCAAATAAATAAATTTATTTATGACACAATTGTGATGTATTGATTACATTATTAATGAATTATTTTAAAAAATGAGATTATAAATATGAAAATAAATTTATACTTTAGGCTTTTTATGCCATCGAAGAATTTTAGGGATGACTATTAATTTTTATATTTAAATTAATGACGTCAGTTCTAAATCATCATGTTGTTATGGATTTGTAAAAAGCCATGATATGAATAGTATAAAAATTGACATAAATGAGTTTTTAAATCAATTAATATTTTATTAAATGATATAATAGTCCTGAAAATATAAGATTTGGCCAAAGGACATATATGATGTTAAAAAAATCATTAATAATCCACTTTTTAGCCTCTTTTAATTTTATAGTAACTATGGTAACCATGTATTATGAACATATAAGAAAACATGGTAAAATTTAAATTAGTTTACCAATAGATAAAGGTAAAAGATACGGTTAATATTACGACCTAAAAATGTCGAAAATCCATTTTATGATATTATTTAAACCCATAATCATCGTATATTATAAATATATCACTTTGGAGTTTTTAACATTCTAAAATCAATTAATAATAAAAAATATATTTTCAAATTTCCTAAAGTGTCCTTTTTCCCTCTTATAAAAGGACACCACCTCTAACCCTTACTGACACCACTCAATCCCCCTTGGCACATCCAACCTTTACCCAAATAAGCTCACAACATCTCTATATTCCTCATATAAGCCTTAATTTGGGTAGAAGGAAATTAATGAATTCCTTTTATCTTAAATCACAAGGAGTTACCCGATTTGAGGTAATGTCTTCTCCCAAGATTATTTCATTTATTTTTCTTCTCCATCCCCCAAAAACCCTTTATTAAATTCTTTTATGAAAACAATAGTAACTTAAATATACTAGGTTGCTTTTATGATATGTATTTGAACTAAACTTACACACACCTCTAGCTAATGGGTATAGAACATACTATTTCATTGGACGGCGAACTACTGCCTCACGAAATGATGATTGTTCAATCTTCTCCTACCACCTATTATGGTGGAAATTATGATGGAACTAGAATTATATATTATATATATGATATTTTTTTATCTCTATTATTCTGTAATTTAAATTTATAACATACCTTCATGCTTTACATGTTGTATAAATATGATAATTTAATTTGAGGAAGTGCGGACTATCACCCCATCAGATTTAAATGACTCGTTCATTCCATACATGGAACATATAAATTATGGAATTAATGAAATTGTATATTATATTATACTAGAATTATAATATACCTATTTACCATTATGTTTCAATTCAGTTAAATTTGAAAAAAAAATGAATATAGCATTTATTCTTACGTACAACTAATTGTCTCCATCAAATAGTGCATTTCATTTCTTATATCCAAATGATATGGAATATTCTAAATACATATATTATGGATTTATATGATATATATGTTATATAAATCATGAATATCATTCTCGAGATAATTTACTTTTTACCACATGGAAAATTTTTAATTATAACAAGTTAATTTTTTACTCAGGTTCCGAACATCGGCAAAATGTCCGATATGAACTCAAATAATTAACTAAAGGTTATAGAAATGAAATAATTAATATAAAAGGATTAATAAATTTTAAAAAGTATTTGAATCAAGTATCAATTAACTTATGTTCATTATTCAAGAATAAAAAGGAATATACGAGACAAGTCAAACTCGAGGTAAGGGACTTGGTCTCAATCTCCTTTTATTGAGGCATATTTAGAAAATAAAAACATCTTTCTTTTATATGGTGCATAATAAAACTTTTTTACTTTTAATTTCATTTAATGGGAATATTTTTTCAATTAATCATTTTCATAAATGACAAAAGGATTATTTTTAACATTTACAGTGACAATGACCTCTCTGTCAGCGTAATCATTATTCAGCTTCCTCTATTAGCCTTAATGTTTTTAAGAGGAAAAGAAATCCCTTATTACATTTTTGGGTGTTTTGGTATTGAAATTTTTTTTGAAATGGATTTAATATTTCAAAATCATAAAATTTTATCATGTGATTGCAAATGAAATGTTATTAGTGAAATATTGATATTTGCAATATTTTGTGTGTTATGATTATATAATGGTACATTGACATTTGACGGGTAATTGCGTTATAAATCAATGATGGGTGGTTATTTGATAAACCAAATGATGGGTGGTTCTGTGATAATCCAAGGATGTGTGGTTATGTTATAACCTATAATGCATTGGATATAGAAGTCAGCAGTATGGTTATTCAATTCAGTGATATTTGTGGAAGTCGACCATATGGTCATTTCATTTAAGTATGTTTATATCCCAATTTACTTTTATGTGTTATTTATTTCATTCTATGGGATTATGATAATCTTTTTTTAAAAAGGGTAAGAAATTAGATTATATTTAATGAAGTGTTTTTATTACTTCTTAAAGGTGAAGATTATTGCATTATAATAATGTATTCATGGTTTTAATGTTATATAAAGACTAACCGTTTTCTTTCATTATGTATCACTTAATGAGATTTTTATACTCATACCATGTTTTGAAATGTTTTTCACATGATATAATGAATAATAGAGTCAAGAATTTCATCAAGGAGAAGTTATTATGTTAAAACATGAAACTATGTCATGTTTTGTTTTAAAGAGTTTTTGATTTATGAAAAAAATTGATAGTGAGTTGAAGTGTCTACTTGTAATATTAAAGATATTATGTATATGTTATGACCTATTTATCTAATGATATAAACCTTAAAGGATTCTCAATTTGAATTATTAACATAATTCAAGATTATGTAATGTTTAAGGTTGGTTCCTTATAGTTGGTATCATAGGTCGGTTTAGATAACTTTAGAGGTTAGGGTGTTATTTAAGCATAAGTTACATTACCATAATGGTAAGTATATTATAAAGAATCATAGTTATTTTAGAAAAATCAAATGATTTTAAATGACATGAATAAGTATATCTTAGTGTTTACCCTCCTCATAAGATAGTATATAATGATTTTACTAATATACTCATATTGACCTTTTTGGTTTTAGTAAATGGTAGGATCTTGCAGGCACCAAAGTAACAATGGGTGTGAAGGAAACTGTGGTGGTTTTCTGAATGAGCAACCAAACGAAATGAGAGCTGCAATTAGAACTCTTGAGGTTATTCTTAAACATCTATCTGGAGTCATGATTGACAACTTGAAACTTGGTGATTTTTCTAAGTCTTCATATATGCATGAAATAAATCCCAATGGAAGTTCATTTAATAATCATAAAGATAGTTATATTCAAAAACCTATGTGTCAAGGATGTGCAAAGAAACACCTAGGAAAATGATTCAAAGTGATGGGAAGTTTTTTTAGATGTGTTAATAATGGTCATAATGAAATAACCTACCCTAGAAAAAGAAAGCATCCAGTTGACTCCAGGGAAGGGAAAAAATTATTTTTGAAGGATCAATTTAATGTTTTAAATGTGGTGTGCATGGTCGTTATACAAATAGATGTTCTACGAAGAATGTTCATGAGTGGGATCGGTAGGATCGTACAATTATATGTTTACCAATTCCTAATTCCTTTCAAATTGAAGATGAGGAAACTAAAAATGACCTATGAAAGGTATAGATTATTTCTTAGCTCATGTTTTAACATAATTGAAATCATAGGATATTATGCATTATTTTTTTAGGAATGAAGTATAGAAGAATATGATGTAAAAACATGGATAAAGGATCATAAATAATGTTCGATGATTAATATGTCTACATTTTAGTAATTGAAGTGTTATCTTGGATCTATGGATGATTATATGTTTAAATTTATTAATGATAGTTTTAGTTTTTCAGAATTTTTCTAGTATGTGTAACCCTGATGTTGTATTTGGGAAAATTTTATTCAAGGAAGAATTGTCTTTTCTTTGGTGGATATCATTATAATGAACTATTTGGGTTTATATGATCCTTGAATCTGAGGCAATTACAAGTTATTAATTTTTGGGATGAAAATGTGAGGTATGAGATAACAATATTGGTTAAAATGTGTTATGGTTATTTTAAAGGAATTTATCTCATATTTTGTAATTTTATAAAATTATATAGTTTTTGAAAAAGGACAACACGCAGGCTGTGTGACAACCTATCGCATCAGAAAAAGTTGTGGTAATCAAACCCATAACCAAAGTGCGATTGAGATTTATCTCCCACCACTAGACTACGTGAAGTCCTTGGTTAGTATGACTTATTAATTTTTAGTTAGATTATTTTATTGATAAAACATAAGTTGATTTTGGGAACTCCTGTTTTATCAAATCAATATCCTTAATATAAGAAAATGATTTGGTGATTAAGTGATAAAGCTTATTTTGGAAGACATCTCTCTTTTGGAACACTAATGCTTAAAAAATAGAATAATATGTGATCTCATTTTTGGAGTTATGGTTGAAATTTTATTTTGGAATAATCTAGGTTTTTATTGTGGGCATATGGTGATTTGGGATATTTATGGAAATGATTAACCTATCATAGAGAATATGTGATTAGGTTAATTACACTTCAGTATGAGACTTTAAGATTAGTCGATGTTATTTGGAGATAAATGTTAATATTTATTGTGGAAGACCATGTGATTAAATCATTTAGTGTTTTGGGTTTCAATCATAGTTTGGATTACATTAAAGAATTTAAGGACATTTGTTTATTGAATGTTCTTTGTTGATCTTTGGGTATTCTTTGTCGAATTTTGGAAATTAAGTGTAGTATTTATTTTTATATAGTATTTTCTTTTTTAGGGATTATCTACTCTCGTACTAACCGTTTTGGTTTTTCTTAATGTCTAAATATAGGGGAAATATATAGTTCATTTTTTTGTATTATTTTTTTTCTAAAAGTTGATTCAAGTGCTTTAGATGTGACCAGGTCATCTTGAATACTCATTGTTTGGAGAAAATATGAGTTTGTGGTGGAAATTTGATTAAAAGGGTGAAACACTACTTTTCAAGTAAGTATATATCCTTATGATATTAGTCTAGGTAGTAATAAATTTATTAAACTCTTTGAAAATAATCTTGATGCAAAAATTTTATACGCTTTCTTTTATCATTAGACTTTTACCCAACCACAAATTTATGGTATTGTGGTGGTTAACTTTATGTGATCAAGTTCTCAATAACTCTCTATTAAACTATGAGAGTTATTTTCCCTTCCATATACCTATTTTCCTACATGGAATCCTTGTATGTGTTATCTTGGGTGACCTTTTTACTTCTCTTTATTTCATGTAAAGTGATAGTTTTATTGACTCGATTTTTGATGTGGGACATTCAATGAAATTTTCAAGCCCAATTTTATAATTGCGAGGACCGAATTTCTAAAAGGGTGGAAGGATGTAATGAGATAGGTATTTAAAAAATAATAATTTTTCATATCTATTAATATTTATTAAAAATATATTAATATTATATTAAATAGGTAACATTGTTTGATATGGAATTCAACACACAATAATGGGTTTTTTTGAAATCTTATGTTGCACACATCATTGAGTTATATCAAAAAATAATATAATATTATTATTATTTTAAATGCTAGTTAATGCATATCTATTGTAATTATACAAATGAACATAACTAACTACACTATTATTACACATGTTTTTTAAATGTAATTACAATTTTCCAATAAATTTTATAGGCTTAAAATAAGAATGAATCTGATTTTAAGCATGAAATACTCTACTATTCTTTTAAAGGTTGATTTACCACCTTTTGAAAATAAACCCTTTTTAAATATAGTTTTAGTGAAATTAATATGTTCTATTTGAAAAAATATACTTATAATTTATATGTGGGGCATAAAAATAAACTTCGGGTAAATTTTTGGTATTTTTCTGATAAAGTGCATTTTTTAATGAATTGTGAAAGATACTGCATTTTAAGAAAATATTTCCATTTCATCTAATTTATTTATATGCTTATATAATCCTTTTAAATGGTTTTAAAGTGTAATTAGATTATAATTTTATCATTTAGTCCAATTTTGTTCATTGGTATTTATTTCACTTTGAAATTAGACATAAAAACATGTTAATCTTTTGGTAGTTTTTACTTCTTAAAAACATGATTCTTGGTTTTGACAACGGGAATTTATTTTAAATTAATTTCAGAAACTTTTGTTCTTTGAATTTGGAAAAATGGATTCCATATTTGGAATCAGGAGGCCCAATTTGGTAAATATGAACCTTTTATTTTTAGACATTATGAATAGTAACTTCACTAAATATTTTATTTACCATGGTTAAAGGGTAAATCTGGTAAATAAGGGTAAACAAATAATATTATAATAATATTAAATTACTCTAGCATAGGTCCTAACCCTATTGGATGAGATATTTATGACCATGGGCATCCTTGGGGCGATTTTAGGACCCCATGGAGCCACTTGGGTGTGAAAATAAAATTTAATTTAATGTTAAGGAAAATATAACCTAAACATATATATTTTATAAACAATATTGATATGAGGTTATATAAGTGATATCTTCGACTATAAATAGTCATTAGAAATATAAAAATATTCCTGACATCATGGTATTTTATTTATAATTTTTAGTAATCATAGATAAAAATTTATTTATGACACAATGGTGATGTAGTGATTTCCTTATTAATGAATGATTTAAATAAATGAGATTATAAATATTAAAATAAATTTATTTTTATACTTTTTATGCCTTCCACGAATTTTAGGGATTATAATGATTTTTTAACTTTGAATTAATGATTTTTTTGAATAAATCGTGTTTTTTTAATTTTTAAATAGTCATGATATGAATAGTATAAAAATTGACATAAATGAGTTGTTAAATCAATTAATATTTTATTAAATGATATAATAGTCCTAAAAATCTATGATTCAGCAAAATAACATATATTATGTTACTTTGGTGATTAATGATCCATTTTTTGGGTCGGTTGGAATTTTATAGTAACTATTGTATCCATATATTAGGAATATACAAGAAGACATGGGAAAAGATAAATTAGTTTAATAAGGGTTGAAGATAAAAGATAAGGTTACTTTTATGACCTAAAATTGTCTAAAATCCATTTTCATGAGAGTATTTCGACCCATACTCATGTGATCATCTAAATATATAACTTTGGTGTTATTATAATTCTAAAATCAATTAATAATAAAATCATATTTTCAAACATTTCTAAAGTTCCCCTCATCCCTCTTATAAAAGGACACCACCTCACACTCTAATGAACACCTCTCAATCCCCCATGTCTCATAAAAAACTCTCGCAAAATAAGCTCCCAACATCCCTCTATCCCTCTTAGAAGCCTTACTATGGGAAGAAGGAAATTTAAGAATTCCATTTACCTTAAATCAAAAGGAGATAACTGATTTGAGGAAATATATTCTTTCAAGATTCATCCATTTATTTTCCTTCTCCAACCCCCTAATATCTCATTATCCAATTATTTTATAAAAACACAGGTATCGTTAATATAATAGGTTTTTTTTTATGATATGGAGTCGAACAACATTTTCAGACACCTTCGTCTTATTGGTATAGAACATACTATTATAGTGGACGACGAACTATTGCCTCACGAAACGATGATTGTTCCATATTCTCATACCACCTCTTATGGTGGAAATTATGACAGAATAATAATTATATATGATATTTATTTTATTTATTTTATCTTTAGGCTTCTGTAATTATCATTTAGAACATACCATTATGCTTTTCATGTTGTATAAATACGATAATTTAATTTGAGGAAGTATAGACTGCTGCCCCCTCAAAGTGATATGACTCATTCATTTAAAACATAGAATATATAAAGTTTGGAGTTAATGAACTTATATATGATATTATACTGTAATTATAATATACCTATGTATTATTTAGTTTTCATTCCTTTAAATATTAAAAAGAAATGAAAGTAGCATTCATGCATACGTAGGGCTTACCGTCTCTATGAACGATGCATTTTATATCTTATATCCAAATGTTGTGAACTATTATAAATACATATATACTGGATATATATTATATATATGATATCAATATCATTAATATAATTATGGATATAATTTACTTTTTACCACATGGACAATTTGTTATTATAACAATTTCAATTTTTACTCAGGTTTCGAACATTGGAAAAATGTCCAATATGAACTGAAATAATTAACTAATTGTTATAGTAAAGTAATAAGTGATATAAAAGGAATAATAAACTGAAAAAAGGATCTGGAGAAAGTTTTAATTAACAGAAATTTATTTTTTAGGAAGAACAAGGAACATACGAGATAAGTCTGACTTGAGGTAAGGGACTTCGTCTCCATCTACTTTCATTGATGCATATTTCGATATCAAATACCTCTTTATTTTATATGGTGTATAAAAAACCCTTTGTCTTTTACTTTCATTCAAAGTGAATATTTTTTTATGAATCATTTTACTAAATGAAAAAAGGAATGTTTTTAACATTTACGGTGACAATGACCTCTCCACCACCGTAATCATTATTTGGATTCCTCTATAAGCCTTAATGTTTTTAAAATGAAAATAAATCCCTTATTCCATTTTTGGGTGTTTTGGTATTGAAAATGGTTTTTGAAATGGATTTAATATTTCAATATCTTGGAATGGTTTCTTGTTCTTTAAAATGGAATGTTATTAGTGAAATGTTGATAATTGCAATATTTTATGTGTTATGATTATATAATGGCACTTGGAAATTTGATGGGTGGTTACGTGATAAACCAATGACGGGAGGTTACGTGATAAACCAAATGAATGGTGGTTCCATGATAAACGATGGAATGGTGGTTATGTTATAACCTCCAATGCATTGGGTATGGAAGTCAGTAGTATGACTATTCCATTTAGAGATATGTGAGGAAGTCGAATGTATGGTTATTCAATTTAAGTATGTTTATTTCCCAAGTTGACTTTATGTTTCTAATGCTTTCTCCAGGGTGCACGCATCCGTCAATTTTGGGGATGTGCGGCTGTTGCCCCACATTCTCACTTTCCAAAGGAGGGCGGCATATGTCACTTATTTAAGGATGTTTTCTCCTTGATTGAAATAGGATCATGGGATGTCGGTTCCTCCTTCCATGGATTCCTCCTCAGAACTTGTCACCTAGTCTGAGTCTCCCTTATATACTTAAGACATTGTTCATGAAACTCTTCCCAGTGCCATATCTACACGGACACTGGTTAATTACATTTCTTCTGTCAGGACATTCCAAGGGGTCTGGTCAGGGCAGCAAACTTCGGTCGGGGGAGTAGTCACATTGGACATCACTGGTGTGTCTGGACGCTGGAACACTAGCACATCTAGGTTTCTTCACCATATTATAGGGATTCTCGAGGGCATGGAAGCCCGAGGCATCCCACATCTAATGCGGTCAATTTTATGCCATTGGCATGTCTCTGAGGTTTTCCTCAGCTTCCCATGTTTATCATAGGGTATGCCACGAGTTTAACGTCTAGCGGAGATAGATCAGACTGATCAGAACACTGACTAGAGTGGATCAAATGGGTGGAACCCCTTGAGGGAACACTGATATTGAGGCTAATGCATGGTTAGTTACCTGATTGCTTCTATGAGCAGTAAAGAGGTGAATCGGCATGATCTCGTCGCGATATGGCGGCCCGGGAAAGGATCAAGATGAATGATGGACGGTTGAGTGAAGTGGAGGGAGGATGTGATGGAGCCGTCTCGGGGGCTATGGTGATGTGGGGCTTGGGCCACGAAGAGGATTTGTACATATCCCTATGTAAGGGAATCAATGTCTGCATAGTTCGATGGAGCGGTGGGATACATTAAGAGGTGACCCGTGAGACTGGACGCATGGATGGGATCAGGAGGAAGTGGAACCTCCGGGTTGGGGGCATGACCTTCTCGAAACATATAGGCTCGAAGGGAAGACCAGGATGAGACATGGATTACATGGTTGAACCTCAGGGAGGTTTCCTGCGTACCTTGCATTGGCAAGGGTCAAAGTCCCCATAATTAAAAATGGAGGGCATGGAATCAGGGTGTGCGCAGGGGACAACGACCCGATGATGTACTAGGATTTACGCATGGTTAGAAGCCCAGATTGGTTTGACGCCTTAGGGCGGACTAGAGGGGTAGACCCCAACAAAGGGGGGTGACAACAGCTTACCTCTGGATTGGAAATACAACAGCTCACCTCTAGATGGGATCACAACTTATTATCGCTGGATGGGGTCACAACGACATACCACTGGATGGGGTCGCAACAACTTACCACTAGATGGGGTCCCAATGTCTTAATGCTGGATAGGGTCACAATAGCTTACTGCTGGATGGGGTTGAACCTCATGGAGACTTCCGACGTACTATTTCTGGGAGACAATGATCAAAGCCCACGTAGTTCGAGCAGGCATAGTTTAACGTCATGTTGGACGAAAAAGGGGGATGCAGTTTAACATCATGCGGGGTGAGGGTGAACCGACGTGAAGGTGATTGGGACCAAGGGTTGTTGGGCATGAACCTCAGGGTGGCTTTCTACGTACCTCGCCTTAGCAAGGATCAAAGTCCATGTAGTTCGAGATGGTTTTGGTGAACCGACGTGAAGTGGGGTCGAAATGAATCGGTATTGGGATTGAACCTTAGGGAGGCTTCCTACATACCTCATCTTGGCAAGGATCAAAGTCCATATAGTTTGGGCTGGTTTTGGTTAACCGCGCGTGAATTGGGGTCGGAACGACTAGGTGTTGGGCTTGAACCTTAGGGAGCCTTCTTACATACTTTATCTTGGCAAGGATCAAAGTCCGCGTAGTTCGGGATGGTTTTGTGGGGCTTATACTCTAGGCTGCAAAGAGAGGATGTCTAGGTCGATGCTTACTCTAATCTCGCGTCAGTCATGCTCAGTGGGATAAACAAGAGGCAGCAAATAGCTGATGATCACGTCATGAAAGGTGCGTCCGTGGGAAGTGGAATGGGGCTTGCACGTGTTTAGCAGCCCAGGGAGAGGAAGATTTGGACTCACTCCAGGACGGAGGCTCGGGTGGCGACAAAGCCCAACAAGAGAGGGATTTGGAACCGAAGAAAGGAGGGTTCTGGTTCCCATCCCTCCCTCTCTGGTCCTTGTTACCGAGGTGGAGAGGAGGAACATGGATGCTACCTCCTACAAGGAAGGCTAGGGGCTTACACCAAGATGGTTTCTCTTACCCCATGGATAGCCGCCACTCCGATAAAGAGGATATCATTCCATGTGAGGAATGATCTCACTCCTATGGAGACCAGTGGGCGTCCGAAATGTCCAAGGTTGGTTCACTCCACACCCCTTAGGTCTTACATAACTAATTCCTCCTGACCCTTGGGGGAGGGAATGCATCAACAATACCATGGCGAGGTGGTGTCATGGAGTGATCCACTAAGGGGTCCACGTTAGCGTGGCTATGCGATGAAGCAATAGTTGTTTGCGTGCCTATGTGAAGAATCACGAGTCAAAGAAACACAATATGAAGTACCTCCCAAGGGAATTTGAAATCACTTCATGCAAACTTGTAGCATTGCACGGGAAAAGGAGTTCCAGAACAGAGGGGTTCATGGGTAGAAGCCTGGTGAAACTCTGATGCTCCGTGATGTGGAGGGATTCTGCGAAGGGGTGTGCTTTGCGAAGTGGAGTGGCCTAGCCTAGGCATGCGGCATAGGTGTATATGGAGGGTGCTTTGAGAAGTGGAAAGGTATTCAAAGAGCAGTTCTGCGTGAAGCAAAGATGCCTCGTGAATCATAACATTATGAAGAAATGTGCTTTTCGAAGCATAGTGACCCCACCTTAACATGTGGGTCACGTGGGCATGAAGGGTTCTTCAAGAAGCATAAACACTCTGTGACGACCAGAGTCCCCTTGGGGGTCTCCTTCCTTCACAGAGGCCCATGGGCTCCATGAAGGGCATCCCCCTTTGAAGAGGGGCCGAATTTATGCAAAGAGGGAGGCACTTCACATTGCAAAAGTACCTTGAAGATCTCATGGTTCGCAGAGCAGAGAGTGTTTCGTGATTTGGGAGCTATAAAGGTGAAAGGTCGGAGGATCCATCCTTTGGGCTCGAGGGGGGGTCCAGTATTTATATGAAAAAGGCTTTGTGAAGCAAAGCTCGCTCGGTGCGGAGCGACATGGTATTTTGTTGTAACCGTGGAGCTTCTCACCTCCTTGCTCCGTGGCGGACTCAAAAACGTCAGATTCATTCACGGTGACTCCCGCCTCCTTGCTCCATGGTGGGTTTGCGAATGTCAAATGTGTTCACGGAGCCTCCTGCCTCCTTTCTCCGCAGTAGGTTCGTGAACGTCAAATGTGTTCGTAGAGCCTCCTTCCTCCTTGCTTCATTGCGGGTTCGCGAACGTCAAATGTGTTCGCGGAGCCTTGATGTGGCCTTAAAAACACAAGTTTTTTCTCATCAATTTAATTAGTTTTTAATGATTTAATTGGTTATTTTTGTACTTTATACTATATATTAACACTTTTGTGTTTCATTAAATAAATATATGAATTTATCAATTTTTACAATCAATTGTGTGTCTTATGCTTTAAATTAGTTAATTTATATCTTACATAAATTTATTGTCTAATTATTATTTATTAGTTTAATGATTTTTTCTTCATAATTAATAATTTGACATTAATTAGCTAATTAATTAATTATGTTAGCATTTTCACTTAGATAATGATGTTTTAATTTATCATTTATTGTATTAAATATTAATTAATTTAATTTAATAGAATCTAAATATTTGATGTCATTTAACAATTCATTATTTATTAATTTAGTTTTATAAATGCTTTACTCTTGTTTAATTTCATCAACTTAATTAATTATCATAAATTGATTAATAAAATAATAGTTATCTGATTTATTTAATTAATTTCATTTGAAACAGTAGTTTTTTATAAATAATGAAATTTTGTTTTATAATTGTTTTATTTTAATATTAACTTTTTATAATTTAATTGTTTCTGAATTCAATTTTTAGTATAGTAATAATTTAAGTTATGAAAATAGAAGTTATTAATAATTTAACTTAAGTTTAATTGGTTTTATAAATTCATTAAAGTATATTTTGTATTTAAATTTTAAAATGTTTTAAATTAAGTTTTAGTTTTAATTAATTATTTTGTTCATATTTTATTGAAGTTTAATTTATTTTAACATTCAG
Source organism: Viscum album (assembly GCA_963277665.1). Taxonomy (NCBI): domain Eukaryota; kingdom Viridiplantae; phylum Streptophyta; class Magnoliopsida; order Santalales; family Viscaceae; genus Viscum; species Viscum album. The sequence continues at coordinate 354,306,302 of OY728140.1, forward strand.
TTTATTTTGCAATGTTATAGTGGCACCGTCATGATTACACGGTCTCACCGTTCTAGCTCTTTATGGTGCCTCTTCACACCATTTCATGCCTTTCACTATCTCATAGTAACCCTCTTGGTATTGTATCCTCTTTACAGTTTCACTGTTATTTCAGTCACTGCAATTGTCTGCTACCACTTTCTCAGTCACGGTGCCACAACAATGTGGTCTCACCGTCTCCTCGTCTCACGGTGACACTGGTGTGACCATCCTCATCACTATTTCCTCTCCTCCACCTCACTGTTCACTGATCCTCTCCCTTATGGTCTCACTGTGTTCTCTTCCTCCTTCACGCATCTCCTCACATACCGCAAGCACAATCACCGCATGCCACTGGTTCCCTTCATCTTACCAAAACTGGTGCCACAACAACCCACCGCTGGAAGTTGAAATCCACGAACCAAGTTCCAATCATGTGAGGATGAATCACCATCAGCTGGGAGGTTCTGTTGCCATTTGCAGATGAGCTGGTCACCTTGTGGAGTATTCCACTACCACGATCAAAGCTTCACCACTACTTGGAGGAACCCTCATTGGAGGAGCTTGTCTAAGGAAGTGATGTTGTCAGTGTGGAATCGGGATTCTGCGATTGGAGAAGCCATCAAGATTTTCTCAAGCCACATCGCAAGTGTTGTGGATGATCTTTTGTGCTATTGTAGGAGATGGTTCATTGTTCCAAGAGCCTTTCAACTACTGAGGCTAAAGTGAGGCTGATCCTGAGCCACTGTCGTCCGTGGTTGTAGATCGCCGAGGCTGGATAAGCCTCCACTACTGGACTGCTGTGTGAGGAATCACTGCAAGTCGAGGGTCTTTTGTTCAGAGGAAGACTGTAACCCCCCATGTGCTTTGTGTCGTCGGGAGGATGAGGCGCCGCCGGAGAAGCCGCTACACCTGTTTCGGGTCTTCTGCGAGAAGAATTCCAGAAACTTCCCCCTGTGGCGCGTTGGAGAAGAAGACAGGGGGGGAGTTTAGTTTAATTAAAATAAAATATAAAATAAATAAACAAATTAATTATAAAAAATAATAATAATAATGTTTATAAAAAATTAATGATTAATAGTTAATTAACTAAAATATTTAACTAAATTTATTAATTAATTAAACTAAATTGTAATTCAATTTAACTTTTTTATTTTTAAAGTTATTTACTAATCTAATTTAAGAATTTAATTATGTTTTGTTAACTAATTATTAATAATACCTATATTAATTAAATAACTTAATTAATAACAATAAATTAAAAAAGTTTTAAATTTCATCTAATTAAACATTTAATAATTAATTAATAACTATAATATTAATATTCAATCTAGTAAATAATAATTATCAACATAAGTATTTATTATTTAACATTAATTAACTATAATCAAAAAAACAACTTTAATATATTATTTATTTTCATAGTGTTATTTTTTATCGCTCGATTTGTTTGCTACAGTGCATGTTCATTCAAGTGACGGGATTACGTCTAGATTCACACAACTAACTCACCCGGAGTTAGTTACATGAGAAAAACTAGCGCGATGTGGCAGTTGCAAAAAAACACACGTGTGCGGTGTGCATTAAACAAACAGACTATATCGGTGGAAAGAGGCGGTGAAATACAGTAGATGGCAGCAAGGTTTTAAAAGTAGAGTAGCAGCAGAATTGCAGACTCTCTCATTCATTCTACGAGGACATCCATCCGAGAATAGATGGAGGCTCATTCATTCCACGAACACAACATTTTGAGAGTGAAGACTCCTGGGAGATTGCGGAGTCGTACCAATGACTTGAAGTGGCAGGAGCAGAGCAGCAATTCATGGTTTTCATTCACAGAGGAAGTATTCTTCTACCACTGTTCTGTTATTATTACTTTTTATTTGCTGCTTCTGAATTTAAAATGATCATCACTTAATTTCTTGGTCGGGAAATTTGAATGACTAATGGTTCATACCTTCTTCTCTTCATTATTACTCTTTTTAATAAGAAATAGAATCTTTTGGCGAGATTGATTTTGGTTCTAAACTTAAATTCAATTTGCACCTGAATGCATCAAATTTTAACATCAATTTTATTTCGATGAGATTGATCATTGATGTTTTTCTTTTAAAACTAGAAATTCAAACTTTAGAAACATTCAGTGAGATATCATTCTATTGAAATCTTATGATCAAATTGTTGTATGTGGTTTTTGATGTGGAAAACTTCGAGAACTGTTATACATAGTGTTATTTCTTCTGGTGAGGAAGAATTAACAACTACTTTTCAAGGTGTGAATTCAATCTAATGAAGAATAAATTTTATAACCAGTAGTTTTCAATTCACCCGAGCTTAACATTTGATCAAATATCAGCACTTCTGTTTACTTTTTTAGTCAACTTAAGTCATCACTTTTACTTTTTTCTTTTTGATTCTCTAGATTAATAAATAGAAAATTCTCAGTCTTGTTTCATTACTGCTTAATAAAAAAATATAAAAAATTGTAATGTAAAAACAACTAAAAATTGCACACTCGCTTCACTACTGACAACAGTGGAGTTTATTAAAAATAAACCCTTAGAATTCACTCACCTTCCTTCTCTGTGGATCGAACCTACACCACTATGCTAGTGTAGGTTAATAAATGTAATTTTGAGGGTTGTGACGACCTCCAGCATGTTTAAAATTTGGCACCATTGCTGGGTAGGGCAAGCACTGAGAGATTGGGGTTTGAAAATTTTAAATAAAAAACACTAAAAAAATCATAAACAAATATGCTAAAAATTTGTTGAACTGTATCTGCTGCTTGTGTTGTTTTTTTAAAAAAAATATCTGCCTCACTGTGAACTATTTTGTGTTTAATCTCACCTATTTTTAGTTTAAAAATAGAAGTACACGAAAACCAGGTTCAACCAGGGCCTCATTGTGTCTGTTGTGGCTATTTTGAACACACTGCCTGGTAGTGTGTTTATAACCAACCACAACAGGATGATTACATTGAAGAAAATGAACAATATGAGTCTAATTCTAACACCCTAGATAAAATTGATCAAATTGATTCTAAATTGAATGCTAGGGTGGAACTAATTAGCAATTGGTTCAACTAAAACCCATGAAATTCAACATAGAGATTCTTAAGAGCAAGATCAAAGAATGAAAAGATTGGAAAACATGATGTTGGAATTACAACAAAAGGTTAAAGAAAAGGAAGAATTTGAAGAAAATGAAAAGGAAAATCTTTATAAAAGATTTCAAAATCAAGTGGAAGAGGAATGTGATAGTAAAACTGGACAAGAAACCATTCTCTTTGAAAAATATGATTCTGTTGAACTAAATCTGGAAATAAACAACTCTCTAAGTCAAGAACACAACATTCAAAATCCTAAAAAGAACTTTAATAGAGTTGAGTTGTAAAATGTTGAAGATGAATTGAAACAAATTGAAAAGGAATGTCCAATTCTCTTCATAATTTCTTCATTGGAGAAAAATCATTGTTTAAGGAGTTTTGAAAAGGAATTCATTCAGGTAGAATAGATTTTTGAATCTGAAAAATTGAAAGTAAAAAACTATTCACCCACCTTTTCTGATTTTGTAAACAATGAGTTTGAACTTGATATTAGGTACACTCTGGATGAGAACATTAAACTGGACATTAAAGAATATTAAATATTTGAACCTCAATTGAAAACTTCCCTTCCATGTTTTGAAACTGTAAACCCAATAATTTTTGAAATGTTGTTGGATGATGAGGATGATGGAATGATATTTGAAGAAAGACTAACTAATGAGTTTTTATTTCCCCATTCTCATAGTGATCACTTTTCTGAAACTTTGTGTACTGAAAGGGAAAGTAGTGTTTTCATTCCTGGGGTAAACTGTTCAAACTTGATCAATCTTGAACATGACTTTATTGAAGCTGAATTGAGCATTTCTTCCCCGAATTTGAAATTTTTGGAACACACTATAGACCTTGTTTTGGGAATTGAGTCTTTTGAATTTGAACATGAAAAAGAGGTTGAGCACACACTTGAATTAGGCATAACTGATTTGATAGAAGCAGTATATGTTCAATGTGAGTTAACAGATGAGTATCTTTTAGAAGATATTTACAACATTGTTAGACCTGAATCTATTTGTGATAAAATAAATTCTCTTCCCTGTCTGTCACTTACACCCTCAACTGTGAAGGATGTTGAGCCTTCTCATCATACTGATAGTAATACAGAGGGGGAATCACACTTGAGATCCATTGTCCATGATTCCATTTAGTACTTAATTGAATTCCCTCTTGAACCTGCTAATCAGAATTTACCCATTTCCACCCTTGAATGTGAATCTATTAGTGCTGAAGTTGAAGAAGATAGCTCTGACGACATTGTAATACCCTTTGAAGCATCTAATACATTTCATCCACTTCCTAAAAATGTTAATATTGTCAAATCTGAAATAACTATGGAAGTTGAGAGAACCATGTCCATTATTGCTAGTGGGTGCAGTTTGGGGATTTTTATAAGCTATGAGAGTTTTGTTGTGTTTAGCTTGGGAGCCCACAATTTTCATTGTTTTGTTAAAAATATTTGTGGCAAACACATGTGGTGGTTCTTATTAAAGAAAACCACATCCACCTAGTGACTTTGGTTAGTAGCTAGGTGAGTTAGGCTGGGGGCTTTAAATCTAGCACTGCATGGGAGGCAACCAATGGTTTTTCTTTTGTATTCAAAAAAAATGTAATTAAATAAAGTCTAACTGAAGACTTTAAAATCAGTGCTTCATGGGATTCAACCCATGCTCCTTATTTGTATTCATTTTTGTACTGTTTTGTGTTGAATAAAGTGTTTCTTTGTTGTCTTTCATATTCTCGTTCTTTGCTGGATATTTGTTCCTGTTTTACATGCTCTATGTTTCTTGGATGATGCAGCTGTATCATTTAAGGAGTGGAATTACCATTCTGATGGAGTAATGTAAAATCTAGTTAGGGAAGTATCTTTCTTTTAATTTTAATTTCATTATTCTTCTCCTCAATGCTTAAGAAAAAAATCTGATGAATGCCTTTCCTAAAAAATTCTGCTCTATATATTGTGGCTCTAAAATAATTTCTACTTAGAAAATTATTTTTCATTTTTATTTCCACTACAAAAGTCTATTTTTATTTTAAAAAACTACATGTGCATGTTGCTGTGAACTGAAATTCATTGTTTAAATCTCATTCACTGCATGAAATTATGTGGGGGGGTACATGATTGCTGGTAGTTGTGTTTTTCATTGGAACCAATTAGTCTATAGAGTGTTTAACATTCATTTTTCTGCTCTATTGAACATATTATTGAACTCAATCTGTTAAAATGATTGCAACCAATACATAGTGCACTTACACGTCACATGTTACTTTTGAGCTATATTGAAAAGTATTCTTTGGACTTAAATATTAATGTGTGTATTTTCATATAAACCTGCTGATAAGTTATTTATTGTGGTGAACAATATTTTTTATCTTTAATGAGGCCCTTTATACATGTCATAAATCTACTAAATTGAAAATATGTTTTGAACTTTAACTGTTAAATTGTTATTCTCCACTTTAGAAGTAAACTTTGGGGATAAAGTTGGGTTTTAAGTGTGGGGGAGGGGGTCAATTATTGATTGTTCTTAATTGTGCTTAATTGTAATCCATTGTAAGCCCATTAATTCCCACTTCAACTTACTTCATTCTGTTTGTAAAAAATGGTTAATTTTTTTCATAATTTTTTCAGAATTTTAGGCTATACATTGAACTCAAATGGGTCTTGCCTTTCGACAGTATTTCTCTGGTAGTTATTTTGTGCTTTGAATATGAAATTAGTGATAATGAATGATTTCTAAGTGATATATCTTAATGATCTAATGGAAATTTTGGTTTGGGAATTATTTCTGAGAGCGATATGGGTTACCTGTTAGTGGAATTATGTACATAATCTTTGGAACTAGAAGTTTGAATTGATCCTAGGGGACACACTTATTTGTTATTTATTTAAAGTAATCATCTTAAAGATCCAATGTAAATGGTTTTCTTTAAAATCTTTTAGAACTGGAGTAATTTGGGCATGTGGGATCCCACGGTGAGTCTCGGAGACCCTAGATGATGGGTGTGTTTCTGTTTACTATAGGCCCTTTGTACACCGCGAATAAGTGCATTGCATAGTACTTAGCACATGATACATGGCTTGAGAAAAATAAAATAAAGTGTTTGGGGTCAAAAATGAGTTCATTAAGGTTAGGGGAATGATGAACGCCAAATGAAGAAGGGGTCAACTGGTTTATATGGAAATAATTTAGATTGTATCATTAAGGTGATTCACAAAAAAATTATTTATTCTTTGAAACCTAGGAGATTAGTCAATGTAAAAGGTTCCTCTGTCAAGTTTCTGTTCCAATGATATTTTACCTTTTGACACTCTTGGGCTATTGGACTTAATCTTGGATTGAAGTTATTCACTAAGAAGTATCATGTATGAGGCATGATATCTTCATTTTTTGATGATTCATAGCTTTCTAGATTACCCATTGAGTATTTGTTCGAGGCGAGGCATGATTTGAACTTATTTTTCAAAAAGCCTATTTTAATGTTTATGTTCTCTGTTTTTAAGTCCCGAGCATCTTATAGTGTGATTTGAGTCATAAACATACTTCTATTTTCAAGGATAATAAAAATGGGATTTTTTACAATGTTTATGTGTGGGGGAATTTGATGTGGCCTTAAAAACACATGTTTTACCACATCATTTTAATTAGTTTTTAATGATTTAATTGGTTAATTTTGTACTTTATACTATATATTAACACTTTTGTGTTTCATTAAATAAATCTATGAATTTATCAATTTTTACAATAAATTTTGTGCCTTATGATTTAAATTAGTTAATTTATATCTTACTTTAATTTTATGGTCTAATCATTATTTATTAGTTTAATGATTTTGGATTTTCATAATTAATAATTTAACATTAATTAGCTAATTAATTAATTTGAGTCTACATTTGCACTTAGATAATGAAGTTTTAATTTAGAATTTCATGTATTAAATATTAATTAATTTAATTTAATCGAATCTAAATATTTGATGTCATTTAACAATTCATTATTTATTAATTTAGTTTTATAAATGTTTTACTCTTGTTTAATTTCATCAAAAAAATTATTTATCATAAATTGATTAATAAAATAATAGTTATCTGATTTCCTTAATTAATTTAATTTGAAACATTAGTCTTTTATAAATAATTAAATTTTGTTTTATAATTATTTTAATTTAATATTAACTTTTAATAATTTAATTGTTTATGAATTCAATTTTTAGTATAGTAATAATTTAATTTATGAAAATAGAAGTTATTAATAATTTAACTTAAGTTTAATTGGTTTTATAAATTTTTTAAAGATTATTTTTTATTTAAATTTTAAAATGTTTTAAATTAAGTTTTAGTTTTAATTAATTATTTTGTTCATATTTTATTTACGTTTTAATTTATTTTATCATTCTGTTTATTTTGCAGTGTCATAGTGGCACAGTCTTGATTACACGGTTTCACCATTCAAGCTCTTTACAGTGCCTCTTCACTATCTCACCGTAACCCTCTTGGTATCGTATCCTCTATACGGTGTCACCGTTATTTCAGTCACTGCAATTGTCTGCTACTGCTTTCTCAGTCACGGTGGCACAACAATGCTGTCTCGCCATCTCCTTGTCTCAGGGTGACACTGGTGTGACCATCCTCAACACTGTTTCCTCTCCTTCACGCATCTACTCACATACCGCATGCCACCAGTTCCCTTCATCTTACCAAAACCGGTGCCACAACTACCCACCGCTGGAAGTTGAAATCGGCGAACCAAGGTCCAATCACGTGAGGATGAATCACCATCTGCTGGGAGGTTCTGTTTCCACTTTCCGATGATCTGGTCACCATGTGGAGTATTCCAGTACCGCGATCGAAGCTTCACCACTCCATGGAGGAACCCTCTTTGAAGGAACTTGTCTAAGGAAGTGACGATGTCACTGTGGAATCACGATTCTACTATTAGAGAAGCCATCAGGATTTTCTCAAGCCACATCACAAGTGCTGCGAATGATCTTTTGCGCTACTGTAGGAGATGGTTCTCTGTTCAAAGAGCCTTTCAACTGTTGAGACTGAAGTGAGGCTGATCCTGAGCCGCTGTCGTCCGTGGTTGTAGATCTCCGAGGCAGGATGAGCCTCCACTACTGGACCACTGTGTGAGGAATCACTGCAAGTCGAGGTCTTTTGTGCAGAGGAAGACCGTAACCCCCTTGTGCTATGCGCCGCCGGGTGGATGATGCGCCGCTGGAGAAGCTGCTACACCCGTTGCAGGTCTTCTGCGGGAAGAATTCCAGAAACTTCCCCCGTCGCGCGTTGGAGAAGAAGACAGGGGGAGAGTTTAATTTAATTAAAATAAAATATAAAATAATCAAAAAAATTAATTATAATAAAAATAATAATAATAAAGTTTATAATAAATTAATTATTAATAATTAATTAACTAAAATAGTTAACTAAATTTATTATTTAATTAAACTAAATTGTAAATCAATTTAACTTTTTTTTATTTTTAAAGTTATTTATTAATCTAATTTAAGAATTTAATTACATTTTGTTAACTGATTACTAATAATACCTGTATCAATTAAATAAATAAATTAAAAATAATAAATTAAAAATGTTTTAAATTTCGTCTAATTAAATATTTAATAATTAATTAATAACTATAATATTAATATTTAATCTAGTAAAAAATAATTACCAACTTATGTATTTATTATTTAACTTTAATTAACTATAATCAAAAAAATAACTTTAATATATTATTTATTTTCTTAGTTTTATTTTTTATCGCTGGATTTGTTTGCTATTGTGTAGGTTCATTCAAGTGATGAGTTTACGTCTAGGTTCACACAACTAACTCACCCGGAGTTAGTTACGTGAGAAAAACTAGCGCGACGTGCCAGTTGCGAAAAACACACACGTGTGCGGTGTGCATTAAAGAAACATACTATATCAGTGGAAAGAGGCGGTGACATACAATAGATGACAACAAGGTTTTAAAAGCAGAGTAGCAACAGAATTGCAGACTCTCTCATTCATTCTACGAGGACATCTATCCGAGAGCAGATGGAGGCTCATTCATTCTACGAACACACCATTTTGAGAGCGAAGACTCCCGGGAGATGGCGGATAAGTACTAATGGCTTGAAGTGGCATGAGCAGAGCAACAATTCATGGTTTTCATTCACAAAGGAAGGATTCTTCTACCTCTGTTCTATTATTTTTACATTGTATTTGTTGCTTATAAATTGAAAATGATCATCGCTTAATTTCTTGTTCAGGAAATTTGAATGACTAATGGTTCATACCTTCTTCTCTTCATTATTACTGTTTTTAATAAGAAACACAATCTTTTGGTGAGATTGATTCTGGTCCTCAAATTAAATTCAATTTGCACCTGAATGCATCAAATTTTAACATCATTGTTCTTTCAGTGAGATTGATCATTGATGTTTTTATTTTAAAACTGGAAATTCAAACTTCAGAAACTTTCAGCGAGATAGCTTTCTGTTGACATATTAAGATCAAATTGTTGTATGTGGTTTTTGATGTGGAGAACTTCTAGAACTGTTATACATAGTGTTATTTCTTCTAGCGAGGAAGAATTAAATACTAATTTTCAAGGTGTGAATTCAATCTAATGAAGAATCACTTTTATAACTAGTAGTTTTCAATTCACCCGAGCTTACCATTTGATCAACTATCATCACTTCTCTTTACTTTTTCATTCATCATAAGTCAGCACTTTTACTTTTTGCTATTTCATTCTCCAGATTAGTAAATAGAAAATTCTCAGTCTTGTTTCATTACTGCTTAATAAAAAAATATCAAAAATTGTAAAGTAAAAAACAACTACAAATTGCACACTCGCTTCACTGCTGACAATAGTGGAGTTTATTAAAAATAAACCCTTAGAATTCGCTCACATACCTTCTATATGGATCAACCCTGCCCCATTGTGCTAGTGTAGGTTAATAAATGTAATTTTGAGGGCCGTGACGACCTCTGGCGTGTTCAAGCCTCCTGCCTCCTTGATCCACAGCGGGTTAGCGAACTTCAAATGAGTTCGTGGAGCCTCCCGCCTCCTTGCTCCATAACGGGTTTGCAAAGGGGATGCTCAGCACTGGCCCCAGGGCTGCGGGGCTCCATGTATGAGCTTTGAGAGGCAGCCCTTAAGGGGTTCTGTTTGTTCTTTTTCTTCCAAAATTTTGGCGCAAACAAAAATCCCCCCCCAGGCTGGGAGGCGAGGAGAAAGCGAGGGTCGAAGACCGAGGGTAAATCGCCAAAATCCGGCGTCCATCACGAAGCTGACTCACAACGAGGGCTCGCAAATCCAAGCGGCGGTGTGGGACTGAGCGCGCTGCAAAGCACGTCGCGGCTGGATGCGCCTTGAATCACCCGGGGTCCATGCCTATAAATAGGGGTTTACCTCTCTTTTGTCCTTTCTCTTCTCTGCAATCTTGGCTTTTAGCGCTCTCGATTCACGAAGCTCCGCAATTGCTCTCCGTGAATATGGACATCTTCTTTACAGCGCACAACATGTCTTTGACTTCCCGTCAGAGCGCCTTGCGACTTGTGTTTGAAGGCTGGGGCAGGGCTCTATGAACAGTCTTCGCAACTGAGCTTCGCAAACATGCTCCGTGAATGAGCTTCACAAACCAAACCCAAAGAACACCTAAACTCATAATTGAATGCCTCACCCAGAGGCTGGCAGGGGGGGTCCTTGAGGATGCTTCCCGAAGGGAGGAGATGACGAATAAATTGGGTTAAGGGGAGTTGATACGGAGCCACTCCGACCATGAGTCGTTGGTGATGCTGCTTTCGGCAAGCCAAAAGAACTATCCACTGTGAAAGAGGCTACCTTTGTATGGATTTGTGCTGAGGGATGAAGTCTTCATCACTAAATCTAATAGGGACGAGCCAGCTTACTGGTTCAGGAGCACGCCGTGTCAGCGCCAGTGGTTCAGGGCAGCTGAAGGCCATGCCTGGGTGGACTTCACACCCGTCATTGCCGATTGTTTGTACAATCATTTGAACAATGTTGATGGAAATGGATTGCAGCCAGATAAATCCCCCCTATGTACCTAAAAATCTTGAAGGCAACCATGAGGAACCCGAGGAAGGGGTGGTCCGATGAGTGGGACTTGTGCCAGGGTAGCAACTTCACAGATGACTTGGCCTGGGCCTACTGGGTAGATTCCTCGTGTGAAGAGTTCGGGTCAGAGCTAAGAAGAGTGGGCCTCTATGAGGCAGTTTGGGCTTCCCAATTCCATATCTACCAACTGAATAAGCTGATGCTGGAGTTGTTGAGAAGGTGGCCATCGAGGACAAATACCTTCCACCTACACCATAGGGAGGTTGGAATGAGCTTGTGGGATGTGCATCAGATCTCGGGGATCCTGATACTGGGGGCGATGTATGATGAATTCTATCCCATTATGGATGAGTGGGAGGATCTGGAGCAAATTCCATCATTGGCGATGGCTTTGATGGTGTTGGTGACATGAAAGGACAAGGAAGCAGTGAGAGACGTCCACATCAGATTGTGGTTCAAGCAGTTTCTGAACTTCTCGGAAGACAGGCAGTTTTCGGTGAGGCCTCAGACTTTCCCGAAGGGGGCTCAGCGGGGCAAGGATCACTCGTACTAGTGGCTCTTGGAGGATAGGTTGTGTAAAACCTAGGGATTCAGTGTTAGTACCGAGAAGCAACCGGTAGTCAGGTTGTCCTCATTCATTGCAACTCTCAACTGTGGTTGGATCTTGCCGATGAGGGATACAAACATGGGTGTGCGGCCGAGCACATTTATCATGGTGTCCATGTTGGCGAAATGAGTTCTGGTGAATCTCAGAATCCCGATGATCGCCATGCTGTACAAGATTCTGTGGCATATCAGTGAGGGGAAGAGGCAACATAGGATATGCGGGTTGTTCCACCTCCTGTATGGGTGGAAAGTGGCGCATGTCAGGGAGGTTTATGAATATCTGAACCCTATCTCCCCACCCAGATTGAACTTCCACCCGTCCATCCTGAATTCTATGGGGAGCCTTCCAGCCAAGCTGTCTATGCAAGTGGTACTGAACCGTGTCTGGAAGGTAGAAGAATTGAACATTCATCTATTCCCGCTGCCAACAGGTGCTTTCATTGATGATAGACATGGAACAAAGAGCACTGGTCCTATCTCCTGGCCTTCGATATGGGGTGCTGGTGTAGAGAGTGGGTCATGAGACCCTCTATGATCCATACATCCTGCACCGATTTGCAAGACAATTTTGGTGTATGCAGCGACTGACCCCAAAGGTATACAAAGGGGTGCACTAAGAAGAACATCTTGTGTGATGATGCAGATGTGGCTCAAGTTCAAATGGGAAATAAGAAGATGCGGAATGAGTTGCCTCCACCCACAACCATCTTCGGTTTGGTGAAGGAGTATGCCGAAAGCTGGGAGGTGGCCTACCCGGGGGAGATGCTGAAGCAGCCAACCATTCAGGTCGGTGATGGCGTGTCTCCCCAACCCCGAGTCCGGGGTAAAAATATGGTAAGGAAATCCCACAGTGGTAGGGCTGCCGTGGCGGTGAGGCTCGCACCGGTCGTGGGAGAGGCAACGGCAGCAGACCCAACAATGGTAACGGACCTGGTGGTCCCAAAAGAACAGAGTTATTTAGTGGGGAGGCCACTGAGAGGATTTCACTCAGGCTCTAGGGAAGCGGTTGCGCCACATAGAAATGCCATAGAATGCTATCTTACCAGAGGCCTTGGACATCTGGGAAGTCAACAAAAAATTCCTTGGTCCGCCTAAGATGTGGAAACACCTGAGCTACCTAAGGGATGGATTTTCCGGGAATAGTCCCTATCACGGTTGGCTTTGCGATGTCCCAGGTAGAGGCAAAGCAATACCTGGACGAGTTGGAGGACTTTATCCACTCATGGGGTGCCCCACGTCCAATGACAGACTGGGTGAGGGTGTTGTTGGATAGAACGGCTCCCCCACAGTTGTTAGCTACTGATTTGAGAGAATGGTTCCCTCAGCCAGAAGAATCGAAAGAATCCTCCTGGGGGAGGAGGCCGGTAGAGGGAGCCCTCTATAGGAGGGCGAGGTCGGTGATCAGGGCTCAAATTTTGAAGAATTTTCAGGGGCCCTTGAGGTAAAATCCTGAATCCTTTCCCTGAGATCCACTTCCAGGCTACATTGGAATCCTTATCAATGTTTAAAATGTGTATGCGAGCAGCATTCATAGAACCTGTTCTCGTCCATCAATGGATGCGGACACGAGGCCTTCAGGATCCACACCCATAGCTATGGCGATTACTATATCCAGCGGGGCCAGGACATCCATGGTGGCTCCTTCGTAGATTCATAATCTTCCAAAAATATATGTGGGGCCACGCCTCAGGGTCCCAATGTAAACAACCCAGGAACGAGACCGAGAATTAGATCTCTGTAATTCTACTTTAAAAAACTCATGACTTCCACCCATCAACCAAGATAACTAACATGTGTGTCCTTTTGATATGTGCAGTCCTTCAACTGGAGTGGGCTACCTTGGAAAGGTTGATTGGTACTCCTGTCAGCGCCTTTCCTAGTAGAATGATGGTGGTTGTAGAGGTGGATATCCATTCTGACCAAATGATGGATCTCCCAATCACTGGTGGGACCGTTAGCAGGGTTGGGCCTAAAATTATTGAAGTGGGATCTGATGATAAAGATCGGTCGGACAACCCAGGTCCCTCCATACCCGATCAAACACTCGATGCGGACCCTGATGATGAGTTCTTGGGGGTTTTCTCTGCATATGAGCCTACCAACCGCGCAGACTGGGACAAGACGACCTCTAATGAAGAGGACATCAAAATAGTCCGTCGCCGATCGTGGAATCTGATCAAGCGCTTTATCGATGACACCCTTCAAGATCTATGGATAGATCAGATGGAAAAACTTTTCTCACAGATACGTGAACTGTGTGCTGGGGAAGTGGATTCTCAGCATCCTGACATGCTCTTCCGGGATCTTATGGTGGAGAAGATTCAAAAGTATGACCATGGCCTCAGCGTGGATTGGTGGCGGAGGAAAGCGGTGAACATCAAGAGGCTCCTGGAGGCTGAAAATGAGCATCAGCAACTGCAGGTTTGGGTAGATGAGCACTCAGTCTTCCTTAATGTGAAATCATAGCTAATATTACGATTGAATTCCCTCCTGGCAGAGGCCAAAGAGCACATAAAGCAAGCCTATGAAGAAATGACTATCATCTGAACCGATATAGAGAGGTCCAAGATTGCGGCTGATAAATTCATCCCATCGCTATTGAGGAAGATCGGGAGCTTAATAGGTGGTAAAAAATCCTAGATTTCACAAGATAGAGGGGTGGCGGAGCTGAAAATTTCATTTGACGGGGTTAACCCATCCATGGGAGGGATCGACCCTCGGGTGTTGTAAGGATTACAAACCCTCAAATGTACTTTCATGCTTTGATTGTTTTATACCAGATGCATGCATGAGTTCCATTATTTGTATTGGTTTTACACACATATATTATATTCATGAATTTCCCAGTGATTAATCCCTAAGCTCACGAGGGTCGATCCCAATGTTAGAAAAAAGGGAAGACCGCCATGTTATTCCATCTGAATATAAGAATGCCGACCAAGATTCGGGCATCTGGGGTTTGAAAAACCGATCTGAATTTCTGGAAAGAAATGAGAGAGTCCCGATTGAAGGAAGAGGACCTTAGAACAATAAACATGTCATCCTTACAATGTGATCTAGTGCGCGAATGGGGTAATTCTAGGGGCGTTGGAATTGATCCGAATATAGGGTAGTGAAATGTGTAAATCACAATACCCAAAAGTCGAAACAATGTAGGATGGCATGGCAATGGGCAATAACTATTGACTATTTTTCAAACACAGTATCCTTATTTCATTAGCCTAAAATGGGGATAACAAATGATGGTTGAATACTGACCATGTTCAGAACACAGGTCATGACTCAAAATGTAATCCATTAGTCTTCCAGAACATTAGCCCAGGAAAGTAGGTGATCCATATTCCGAGCATCTATACTATTAGGGAGTTCCTTTAGATGTGAAATAGGAAAAGGGTCTAAATAAAGGGAAAGAAAAGCGTGAATGGTGGAGTGTTGGGTTGTTCGAATGAAATCCAACACTATTGAAAGTACGCCACCATGGTGGAAACACATTAGGTTGGTGAATCAGTCTGATCAAGGATCAAACTCACTTCCAAACAGGGCCACTTTGGTAAGGACATTGAATGATATGTAGTTTTATGTCGTACCAATAAATATGATAGAAATGTAGTTTAGCGTTGTATGGTGAGAACGGTGCACATAGTTTAAAGGTCATGCTGCCTAGACCATGAAAAAGAATGGTTAATCACCCTGGGGCTGGGCCCGAGGTGGAATTCCTAGGCGTCGCTACATATCCCATTAAAATTGAAATCAATCCAAACATAGTTATTGAAGAACAACGTGGTCAGAGACCAATGTTGGTAGGGAGAATCCTCTCTAGAGAGGAAGATGACACATCTCATAATTATCATGGGGCATCCTGAACTTTTTTTGGGGTAGGGGACACAATTTAACGTCATGCGTCGAGGACATAGATACCCAGAAAGGAAATGTGTGGTTCAGTACATTACCCAACGTGAATGAGGACCATTAGATTCCACACAACACATTCCCTCAGGGGAATCCTTAGGTCGAGGGACTGAAGGTGAGAACCCGGTTGGGCCCATGGCGGATTGTCTGGGTGTTCCTATGCATCCTGTGAGTATGGGAATCAAGACAAATGTAGTTTTGAGTGTTCAGTTTAATGTCATGCAGGACAATGAAAGGCATGTGTGGCATAGCTATGCCAGTACACGTACTACCAAAACTATTAAGCCCCCGTGATTCGTGCTCGATGTGGGAAACAAGAAGTAGTGATTGGAAATTCCTAGCACATGAAGGCACACATTAGGGGTAGTGGCATGCTAGGTGAGTGACGTCCCCATAATGTTTACCCGCCTACTTAACACACCATGATGTGTGAAGGGGTAAAGATGAGTATGCTATAATTCTACTTGAACATAAGTAAGTGAAAAAATGTGAATCATGATGCTCGATATCTAGACCACAATGATGGTGGTGTGACGATAGGGGATGGTTGTTGACTGTGTTCAAAACAAAGCATCCATATCACATTAGCCTAGAATGGGGACAGGAAAATGAGGGTCGACCGCTGACCATGTTCGAAACACGAGACTTGTCACAAATGTCGTCTGAGGTCCTCAAGAACGTTGGCCCAAGATGGTAGGTAAGACAATGTGGCACGAGACAAGGCCGTAAAGGGGGTCCCTTCAGACGTGAAAGAGGATGAGGATCCAAATAATGGGCTCACAAAGCTTGGACATGGAACAAGGGGATGTCCTTGTGAAAGTTCCACACTTCGGGCTCTTTGTAAAAACTCATTTGAGTACGACTATAAGACGTATCTGATAGGTGGAGTCGAGTCCCCCTCCAAGGACAAGGGTCATGAGGTTACACGCTTCCATCTTAAGGTCATATGGTGGACCATTAATGGGGGACATGATGTAATGGACTGTGTGCAAGGCGGAGAAGAAGCCAAAACCAACGTGTAGTTCCCATAGAGAGATCTTAGTTTAGGGTCATAGAACACGGTACATATTGGGAAAAGACAAGAGAGGCACATGGTGCGGCTGTTGTAAGCCCGAAGTGAATGAGAACCCAAGAGATATTCGCCACACCACTTGTTCCAAAAAGATTTTGGGCCAAGGGACCAAACAGGGGGGGCAAGATTTTAGATAAAGGGGATGGACCTGAAGAAAAGATGCATGGGAGTTGCAACGTATCCCATGAGGATGGGAATCAAGCCAGACGCAGTTCTGGAAGATTTCGTGTTGTTTAACATCAAGCGGCAAGGACACAGAGTGATCTTAGTTTATGGTCATAGGACTCAGACCGGAGATGGTAGGGAACACGATAGACACATGGTGAGGTAATTATAAAACCTGACATGAATGAGGCTCTGGAGACCAGATCACCATGTGTTCCTTGGGGAGGTTTTAGGAAGAAGGACCAGAAATTAAAGTTAGGCTGGGCCCGAGGAAAATTGCACGAGAGTTCCTATGTATCTGAAAAGCATGGCCGATTGTTGCCTATTGACCGTTCAAAGTTCTGGTACTCTGCTAATGTGCATAGCAGCACTCGGGTCGAATCCTCAGCGATGATACTTTGTAATAGTCGTTTGTTTTTAGTTGATTGTATTTTGATTAGGGGGATTTGTTTGCAGAGCTTAATTGAAATGATTGATTGTATATAATTGATTTAAAAAATTGATAAATATTGGGGTGAGTTCATCATTAGGTAGTTAAGCTTGTGATATCCTTGAGCTTTTCTTTATATTGCATTTAAATTAACACCCACTTCACAAGTTGACGTCGATTAGAATTCCTAAGTGTTAAAGCTTTAATACAAGCCTTAACTTAATTAGGATTCTAATCTCAATCAGTACATGTTTATGGTAGTGTATTTGTGGTTCTAATAATCCATGAAAACCACATGCTAAACAAAATATGTCATTAATCCATGACATATTAAGTCCAACATACACAATGTTAAATTAACGAGTACACATCAAGAAAATACTCTCAATCACTTAACATCCCTAAATTATAACTCACCTCAATGAGAGATTTACTCATCCATTTGGGTGTTTAATAATCTGGTTATAATTATTATGATTATAATTTAATAAGAGAAGAAAAAGAAAGGGATTAGAAAAGATTTTTGCGTCGAACACACACACACACACGAACAATGATGATAATTAAAAACGGATTTTCGATTGAATGAAGAAGAAAAAGAAGGAAAGGGGATTCAACTGAATTTAAACTATTTTAAGAAAATAAATATTAAACTACATAAGGTGGATGATAATAAAAGATATTGAAGAAGTAACTTTCATTAAAACATAATTACAAAAGAAAGGACTTACAAAATTACAAAAACAAAGAACACGAAAGTAAGTGAAAACAAAGAGAGGAGGAAAGGTATATCAAGTGAAAACTTGAGTATGGAAGATCCTACCAAGCCTTTTTCAAGGCTTTGGTCGTGCCAATATGTTATCCTCTCTTATGAAATGCCAACCCCTCTCAAGGAGAGAAGGGAAGAGTATTTATAGCCCAAGGAGTGAACTGTTTGCATTCCCAATATGTCCCTCCACTTGCATCGCCAATTTGGCTATTCAGACAGCCGAATCTACAAATATCCCCTTCTTAAAAGTTGTAGATAATAAATTTGGCCGACTACTTTCAACATTTTGAGGAATTTGGACAAGTGGAGCCAAATTTATGGCGGTTTTATTAAACAAAGGTAAACTGTCCATTTCTATCCATGCTTTTTCGATGGCCAAAATGTGAATGGATTTTGGAACAGGAAGATGCCTTCAAATCCGAATGACTTATTAAACAAAGTAGGCCGCCTATATCTCCTCTTTCACACTGAAAACTCTCATCTATATGTGATGCTTACATCATGAGATATGTCATGAATACTATACTGATCTTATTTCTCGTCCAGAATGGTGGGATGGAATTAAAAGCTTCATTTGGGCCCCTTGTAATTGGATTTGGGCCTTGAAATTTTTATCCAAGACGAAATGTAGTGTCCCCCAAATTATGGTGGAGATTTAATGTTTTTTGACTTCTGGATTGATCCCAGTAAATCAATCTTCAAGGCTGGTCCAGTTTGTTCACAGATTCTTTGGTCTTGTTTGTGAGGACCATATGACCCTTCAAATGGCAGAATTGGCCCATGGTACCTTCTAATGAAATGTTTTATATTGAAATAAGAATCCTAAAAAACAAGAATCACACAACTAGGATCAGTATAGTGATAGTTATTATTAAAACATTAAACTGAATCAATTGAACTACTTCTAAAACTGCTCAAAAATTATACTTAATATTAAAACATTAATATTTCACAAAAATTATGCAGATTTCATATAAAATCAGTAAAGAGGGAATATAATAAGTCATGAAAATATTAATAACATAAAATCCCCCACACTTAGTTTTGTTCACGTCCTCATGTGCAACAAATATAAAAACATGAAAAAATCATTTTTACTCACCAATAGATTTTAAAATTTTGTTTTCTCCAATCAGGGGATGTTTAGACTATTTCACTCATCCATTTTGAATTCCACCACAAGTTGTTACAAAAACAATATTCCAAAACTAATTCATTTTTTCATGCTAAAATTTAGAAATGGAAAATGTGGACACTCAAAACTCACACCTCTCAAGATGATAAAATTCATTTGTGGAGGTTCACTCTTTCACCAGCCAAAAGTGAAAATCTTAGAGTTTGAAAAGAGCTCTCAGCTTAAAATCCCTATCCAAAGTGCACAAGAATCAAGAGGTATTTTTAAGGGGTTTTTCTATGGCTATGGGATGGTAGGAATATATTGTCCAAGGGAGAAGAAGAGGGGTAAAACACCAACATAGAAAAATCAATGCACATTTTTTTGAAATAAAACATGGAAGGAAATGAAAAAACATATTTACAAGGGAATGATTATGTGAAGAAAGAAAAAATAGAGGAAGAAAATATGAAGGTAATGAGAAGATGAAATATTTACAAAACACAAAACTTCTCCCAAAAAGAATATAATGCAAGTGTTCTTTTTTTTCTTTTCCTTTTTTTCTTTGTTTTTTTGAAAGTTGACCTTGAAACAGATCTCACACTCATATCCCAACCCATGTTTGATCTCCTCACGACACTAATTGTATTAGTTATAACAAGATAAAATGTTGAAGAAGTGTGATTTTTGACCTACCCAAGACACAACCCATTTTTTCATTTTTTTTTGCTTTTTTTTGAATTTTTTTTGAACACTTTTCAATTTAATTTGTACAGTACATTCCCAAATCCCACTAAATGACAAACTCCCCCACATACTAAAATGGATGCTTGATCTCAAGCATATGATAACACACCGGAAAGTAAGGAAATGATACCCAAAAATGAAATCCATTCCCCCCCACACTTAAATTTCAAAAACTTATGCAATGAAAATCCATGTTGATATTGGGTGGGATAAGGTATTGGGCTTGTAATGTGGCTATAAAAGAAAAGGTTTTCATAGGCTTGAAGGGGCTTTCAAAAGGAGGATTAATGTAAGGGAAATGGGAGACTATTTGGCTATTGTGATTCTCATGTGGTTCAGAAAATACCACTATCATATTAATACACACTAAGGTATAAAATTCAGCTCGAAGGTCCACAAACTCAAGACCCACAAATGGGGGTGAAAACACACATTTTGAAAAGATGGGCATAGGTGGCCTTGGCATGAAAGAAAATGTTTGTTCTCATGGTTGGGGAAAATCATTTTCCAAATCAAAAATTGAGCATTCAAAATGTGTTGGTTTTGACACAAAATTCTTTATCCAAAGTCATAATGAAAATAAAAATTTTTTGAGATGAAAAAATGTCTGTTAACTCCCCAAAATGGTTGTAAAAAATTTCAAAACTCGATGGTGAGTAATCATGACTCTTTATATATTTTTTTTAATTTTTTTAAGTGATTGTTTTCTTGGTTTTTTTAGTTTTTTAGGTTTTTATATTTTTTTTAGTTTTTTTATAAAGATATAGCCACAAAAAAGGGAAAGTGAAAAAGAAAGTGGTAAAAAAAATTAAAGAGAGAGGAAAAAGAAGAAAGAGGTAGAGAGAGGAAGAGATAGAGAGAGTTAAAGGGAAAGAGGTGCCCCCTGGTTTGGATTTGGCGGGTCACCTTCTCCATCTAGTAGTAGGTTGGCTAGAGAAGTTGGGGAGCCAGTGGAAGTCAATGTTGATCCAGGATTGTGAATCCTCTCATGGTGATGCTTTAACCGATGTCCATTAACCGTGAATGTCCTTTTAGAAGAGGGGTCTTGGACTTACACTGCACCAAATGGGTAAATGTTAGTAATAACAAAAGGACCTTCCCAACGAGAATTAAGCTTACCTGGGTGAAGTCGAAATCGAGAATTGAAGAGCATTACCTTTTCACCTTCATGAAATACCTTTCTCAGGATGTGTTTGTCATGGAGTACCTTAGCCTTCTCTTTTTACAGATTGGAATTCTCATAAGATTCAAGTCGAAGCTCCTCTAGTTCAGCCAATTGCAATAATATTTCTTCACCAGATTTTTCACAATCAAAATTACAGGTTTTCACAGCCCAAAAAGACTTATGTTGGATTTCAACTGGTAAGTGACACGCTTTACCAAAAACTAACCTAAAAGGAGACATCCCAATGGGTGTTTTATAGGCAGTTCGATAAGCCCAAAGGGATTCACCAAGTCTCTCAGGCCAGTCTTTTCTGGTGGGCTTAACAATTCTCTCAAGTACCATTTTCACCTCTCTATTAGAGAGTTCAGCCATGCCATTTGTTTGAGGGTGATATGCAGTTGAAGTTTTATGTACAACCCCATTCTTTTTCAGAAGAGCTTCCATGGTTTTATTACAAAAATGGGTTCCTAAGTCACTGATCAAGGCATGTGGTGTGCCAAATCTTTGGAAGATGTGGGTCTTTAGAAACTCACTAACAGTATGAGCATCATCCTTCCTAGTGGGTTTGGCCTCAACCCACCTTGAAACATAATCGACCGCAAGAAGAATTTATGAGAATCCATTGGAAGGGGGAAATGGTTCCATGAAATCGATGCCCCAAACATCGAATATTTCAAAATAGATTAAGGGATTTTGGGGCATTTCATTTCTTTTGGAGATTGTGCCGAACTTTTGGTAAGTGGGACATGATTGACAGAACTCATGTGAGTCCTTGAAGAGTGAAGTCCAGAAGAATCCAGAGTCTAGGAATTTTTGGGAGGTCCTTTGTGGTCCAAAGTGGCCACCTCCAGGAAGTGAGTGACAAAATTCTAAGATGGAAGAATGCTCATTTTCTTCAACACATCTCCTAATTACCATGTCTACCCCAGTTTTCCAAAGTTTATTTTCTTCCCAAAAATATTATTTTGAATCACATTTCAACTTCATTTTTTGTTCTTTTGAAAAATTTTCAGGAAAAACACCAAAAACCAAGTAATTTACAATTGGGGCATACCATGGTATTTTTGGAGTGAGAGATGAAAGGTGCTTAGTGGGGAATTCAGGATCGATGATTTCAGATTGAGAAGAATTAGAAATTCTACTCAAGTGATCAGCCATAGGGTTTTATTTTCCTGGTCTATCTTTTATTTCAAGGTCAAATTCTTGGAGCATTAGGATCCATATTATTAGCCTCGGTTTGGAATCACTTTTCTTGATTAAAAACTTTATAGCAGAATGGTCTGTGAAGATGATTATTTTGGAACCTAAGAGATAGGACCAGAATTATCTAAGGCAAAAACCACTTCTAGAAGTTCCTTTTTAGTGACAGTGTAGTGATATTGAGTTTCATCCAATGTTTTTGAGGTATAATAGATGACATGACAAATTCTTTCTCTTCTTTGACCAAGAACAACCCCAACAGCTCTATCAGAAGCATCACACATTAACTCAAAGGGTAAGGACCAATCTGGGGGTTGGATTATTGGGGAAGATGTTAGAGAATTTTTGAGTTCAACAAAGGCTCTCTTGCAAACCTCATCGAAATGGAAAGTGACATCATTTTGGAGCAAACAAGTGAGTGGTAAGGAAATTTTACTGATGTTATGGATGAATCTCTGATAGAAACCAGCATGACCGAGAAATGAACGGATGTCTCGAACAGAGTTGGGTTCAGGAAGTGATTGGATCACTTCAATTTTGGCAGGATCGACTTCAATGCCATCTTTTGAAACTATGTGCCCTAGAACAATCCCATTTGCAACCATGAAGTGACATTTTTCAAAATTTAACACAAGGTTACACTTGACACACTTTTTAAGGACTAGAGAGAGTGAATGCAAACAAGATTCAAATGACTCACCATAAATGGTGAAGTCATCCATGAATACTTCCATACAGTGTTCAATGAATTCTGAAAAGATACTCATCATACACCTTTGGAATGTTGTAGGAGCATTGCAAAGTCTAAAAGGCATTCTTCTATATGCATATGTTCCAAAGGGGCATGTGAAAGTAGTCTTTTCTTGGTCCTAAGGTGAGATTGGGATTTGAAAATAGCCGGTGTATCCATCAAGAAAGCAATAGTGTGACTTTCTGGACAATCTTTCTATAATTTGATCAAGGAATGGAAGAGGATAGTGATCTTTTCGGGTCTCAACATTCAATTTCCTATAGTCGATGCACACACACCATTTTTTATTCACTTGAGTTGTGACTACCTCTCCACGTTCATTTGTGACAGCAGTTATCCCACCCTTCTTAGGTATAACTTGAATTGGACTAACCCATTCACTATCAGAAATTGGGTAGATAATACCAGCTTGAATAAGCTTGGTGATCTCTTCCCTAACTACCTCAAGGATGAGTGTATTGAGTCTTCTTTGTGCTTGTCTAATTGGTTTGGATGATTCCTCAAGATGGATGTGATGCATGCAAAGGGCAGGGTTGATTTGTGGTATGTCATATAGGGTCCAACCTTAAGCCTTTTTGTTTTCCTCTAACACTTGAACAAGTTTGGACTCATCGGTTTCAGTAAGTGTGGTAGAGATAATGACAGGATATGAGTGATCATGGAAGAGGAATGCATATTTCAGGTGTTTAGGAAGAGGTTTTAGATCAGTATCATCTCTCATTTGTGGTTTAGACATCTCAATAATGGATGCAGGGACTTCAGTTGCTTCGGATTAATTTCCCTTAATACTTTCCAAGGTGGAGCATTAGAGATCAGAGTTGATGTGGGATTCAAGAGAGTTTTCAAGTTCCTCTAGATTGATGGAGTCTATGAATGAGAGGTCCACATCAACTTCACCATTTATGACTTTGTTAATCATGGTGCAGATTTTATAAGATCATTTATCATTAGAACATGACAAACATGGTGGATTGGGGTTCGATTGACTCTTAGAAGTGTCCTCAGAAGCATGGATTGAGAATGTAGAGTGATCCTCAGATGGGTATCACATGGCTTGGAAAATGTTGAACTTGACTAGTTGGTCACCGAATTCCATGGATAAGATTCCTGAATGGACATCAATCCTGGTTCTCGTAGTCATGAGGAATGGTCTTCCTAGAATTAGGGGAGATCGAGAAGAGTTCGTCTCACCTTCCATGTCAAGAACATATAAATCAGCAGGGAAGATAAGATCATTGACTCGGACAAGGACGTCCTCAATTATTCCCTCGGGACTAGCTATGCTTCGATTGGCTAACTAGATGACAACACCCGTTGGGTGTAAAGGACCTAGACCAAGGTTTAAGAATATGGATTTGGGCATGAAATTAATTGAGGCTCCTAGGTCTATGAGTGCATCATCAAAGTTGGAACTTCCAATTTGGCATGGAACCGTAAAGGTACCTGGATCTTTGCACTTAATGGGTATGGACTGCTGGGTGGAAACATTTTCAAAGGTCCTAAGTTGCCTCTTGATGGTACACAAATCCTTGAGAAACATGGCATACTTAGGAATTTGTTTTATGGCATCTAAGAGGGGAATGTTGAACTCAACACGTCTAAACATGTCGAGCATTTCAGGATCAGGTTCAAAGGTCTTCCTTGGTTTAGAAACAGCTTGAGGAAAAGGAATTGGATTCCTAAGTGGAATGGAAGGAGGTGATGGAATGGATTCAGATTCCTTTTCAATTTTATTTTTCTTTTCATTTTCTAGGTCAACATTCAAAGGAGGGTTTGAGGATTTATCTTGAGGCATAGCAAGTTGCTTTACTAATCTAAGTGAAATTGCACTTACATTACCCTTGGGGTTGGGTAATGGTTGAGTTAGGAGTTGGGAATAATTTTATTGTTGTTGCTGGATCAGGTGGGATGCAAGTTGACCTATTTGAGTTTCAATGTTTTTAAGGATAGAATGGGTGAAGGATTCAAGATATTCCACTGCACTTTACCATGGTTGCTTGGAAGAAGAGGCTTGTCCCTAGTTGGTATTGCCTTGATTTTGGTTCTTGGGAAATCGATTGTATGGGTTTTGGAATTGGGAAGGCTCACTAGGATAATGGAATCCAGGAGGAGGATTGTTCCTTTGAGGTTGGGAACAAAAGGATAAGGTTGATGGAAGTTACCACCACCTTTACCATATTGGAATTGGTTTGGGTTTTGAGGAGGGAATTGAGGGGGATGAGATATGGGATTACCATACCTAAGGCCTTGGTTATAGGAAGAAGAGAAGGGCTCAGAGTGAGGTTGGTTGAAGTTTCTAACAAACTGACCTGATAGTTGAGGATTGGTGTTCCACTGAGCATATGCTGCATTGAGCTCGATTGGTCTAGATGAATAGGATTGATACTCTTGAAGTTATGGACAAGTGTCAGTTGGATGAGATGGAGAGTTGAAGATTCCACAGTTTTTGATTGGTCCAGGAAACATTGATTGTGGAGAAGACGGGGTTGGGGATTTGGTGGCCACAGCTAGCTGTCGTACAAGACCTGTAAGTTCACTAATCCACTCGGTCATTTTGTTCGGTTCAATTGATTGATTATCTTGGGCTTGTTTGACTTGAGCATGTGCTCGAGTATGGAATTGTTGTGTGTTTGCAGCCATGTTACTTATGAGATCTCTTGCTGCTGCAGGAGTTTTATCAACAAGAGCACCACCACTTGCGACATCTATGAGAGTTCTCTCCATATCCAATAACCCCTCATAGAAGTATTGGATCAAGAGTTGGTCAAGGATTTGATGATGTGGGTAGGTTACAACAAGCTTTTTGAACCTCTCACAGTACTCATGGAGTGATTCACTTGGGAACTGACGAATACCACTTATTTCCTTTCGGATAGAAGCAGTATGAGAAGCAGGAAAGAATTTTTCTAAGAAAAGCCGCTTCATGTCATTCCATGTGGTTATGGAACCAGGAGGTAGGTAGTAGAGCCATGACTTAGCAGTGTCAGCTAGGAAAAAAGGGAATGCTCATAGTTTGATTTGTTCTTTAGAAACCCCTTGAGGCTTCATGGTAGAGCTTAATACTTGGAACTCTTTAAGGTGAAGATGTGGATCCTCACCGGCTAGCCCGTGGAAATGAGGGAGAAGATGAATCAAACCCGATTTGAGTTCAAAGTCAGCCTCTATATTTGGATATTTAATACCAAGAGGTTGGTAATTCATATCAGGGGCAGCGAGTTCTTTAAGTGTTTGTTCCCTAGGATTGGCCATATCTAATTCAACTGGTTGGACAAGGACTGGTTTTTGAATTATTTGATTATCTCTTATGTTCCTCCTAAGTTGGTGAAGTGTTCGCTCAATTTCAGGGTCAAACACATCCGAGGGATTTTTTGGAAGGCTACGGGGCATTCAGAGAGATTTTGGAAGAAAGAGGAAGATGGATTTTTCTTTATATTTTTTTTAGTGTATGATTTTTATGAGAAGACAGTTTTTTCTTTGTGATTTTTTTTTCAATTTTTTTTAATTTTTTTTTGGTTTTTTTGAAAATAACCAGAAACTAATGACTACTTAAAGCACCATCCTTGGAAACGACACCATTTGAAACGTGTGGCCTATTGTCACCTATCGACCGGTCAAAGGTCTGGTGCTCTGCTAATGTGCATAGCAGCACTCGGGTTGAATCCTCGGTGATCATACTTTGTAATAGTCGTTTGTTTTTAGTTGATTGTATTTTGATTAGGGGAGTTTGTTTGCAGAGCTTAATTTAAATGATTGATTGTATATAATTGATTTAACAAATTTGATAAATATTTGGGTGAGTTCATCATTAGGTAGTTAAGCTTGTTATATCCTTGAGCTTTGCTTTATATTGCATTTAAATTAACACCCACTTCACAAGTTGACGTCGATTAGAATTCCTAAGTGTTAAAGCTTTAATCCAAGCCTTAACTTAATTAGGATTCTAATCTCAATCAGTACATGTTTATGGTAGTGTATTTGTGGTTCCAATAATCCATGGAAACCACATGCTAAACAAAATATGTCATTAATCCATGACATATTAAGTCCAACATAGACAATGTTAAATTAACGAATACACATCGAGAAAATACTCTCAATCACTTAACATCCCTAAATTATAACTCACCCCAATGAGAGATTTACTCATACATTTGGGTGTTTAATAATATGGTTATAATTATTATGATTATAAATTAAGAATAGAAGAAAAAGAAAGGTATTAGAAAAGATTTTTGCGTCGAACACACACACACGAACAATGATGATAATTAAAAACGGATTTTCGGTTGAATGAAGAAGAAAAAGAAGGGAAGGGGATTAAACTGAATTTAAACTATTTTAATAACATACATATTAAACTACATAATTTGGATGAGAATAAAATATATTGAAGAAGAAACTTTCATTAAAACAGAATTACAAAAGAAAGGACTTACAAAATTACAAAAACAAAGAACACGAAAGTAAGTGAAAACAAAGAGAGGAGGAAAGGTCTCTCAAGTGAAAACTTGAGTATGTAAGGTCCTCCCAAGCCTTTGGAAAGACTTTGGTCGTGACAATATGTTATCCTCTCTTATGAAATGCCAACCCCTCTCAAGGTGAGAAGGGGAGAGTATTTATAGCCCAAGGAGTGAACTGTTTGCATTCCCAATATGTCCCTCCACTTGCATCGCCAATTTGGCTATTCAGACAGCCGAATATCCAAATATCTCATTCTTAAAAGTTTTAGATAATAAAGTTTTCCGACTACTGTCAACATTTGGAGGCATTTGGACAAGTGGATCCAAAGTTATGGCAGTTTTATTAAACAAAGGTAAACTGTCCATTTCTATCCATGCTTTTTCGATGGCCAAAATGTGAATGGATTTTGGAACAGTAAGATGCCTTCAAATACGAATGAATTATTTATCAAAGTCTGCCACCTATATCTCATATTTCACATGGAAAAATATCAGCTCTATTTGATGCTTACAGCATGCGATATGTCATGAATACTATACTGATCTTATTTCTCGGCCAGAATGGTGGGCTGGACTTCAAAGCTTTATTTGGGCCCCTTGTACTTGGATTTGGGCCTTTAAAGTTTTATCCAAGATAAAATGTAATGTCACCCGAATTATGGTGGAGATTTAATGTTTTTGGACTTCTGGATTGGGCCCAGTAAATAAATCTTCAAGGCTGGTCCAGTTTGTTCACAGATTCTTTGGTCTTGTTTGTGAGGACCATACAACCCTTCAAATGACAGAATTGGCTCATGGTACCTTCTAATGAAATGTTGTATATTGAAAGGATAATACTTCAAAATAATAACCACACAATTTGGATCAGTATAGTGATAGTTATTATTAAAACATTAAACTGACTCAATTGGACTTCTTCTAAAAATGCTCAAAAATTATACTTCATATTAAAACATTAATATTTCACACAAATTATGCACATTTCATATAAAATCAGTAAAGAGGGAATATAATAAGTCTTGAAAATATTAATAACATCAGTATCCCATGAGAATGAGACACAATCCTTACATAGTTCTAAGGGTGGCATGGTAAGATACCAGTTCCAGGGGTGATAAGGTCGTGCGGGTCCAGCCCTCACACCAAAAGAAGTGGCATTTGATAGGTATTGTTTTTACTTTAGGGAGAATAGTGTTTTTTTAGAGGCGATGGACCTAGGATAGAATGTCCAGGCATCACCACAAGAATCAAGCCATATACAGGTGTTGAAAAATGGTACAGTGTGTGACTCATACCAAACATGATGTCCCCTAGTGTGGGGACTCCACAACGTAGTGTCGTTTTTTGTCGTGCGGCCAGGACGATAATGTAACAGCCCGAGATTTTATGAAAACTATTATTTTTTATTTCACTAATGTCTTGTGTTGTACGCTACACCAAAAGGAGCTTGCACAACATGCATCCTTGACTTTCCTTGCATTACACGCAATCGCGACCTTCCTCGATAGCGTGTGTAATACGCAATACCGAGTTTCACTAAACAACGATATGCTATTAAAATATTATTATAACTAGCCGTTATGAATAGTAATAACCACTTTTTAAATTTTAGAAATTTTAGCTCTCAAAATGGACTTCATTTTTGGATTCGGAGTATCGAATTATAGCTTACGATGAAATTTTGGCATTGTTCAGAAAAACATCAATTTTTGATGAATAGTGAAACTACTAAGTGGTAGTTAAAAAAACTGAATTTTTCATAAAACTTAATTTTACCGCTTCTGTGAATGGAATTTCAAAAATCCGAGAGACACGGTTGATATCAGTAAGTAAAATGTGGTTCAATGAGATAAAAATAATTTTTTTGATGAATAGTAACTTTTTATTTTTTTTACCGCGGTTAATAGTAAATAGGGTAACTAAGGGTAAATATGATATTAATATTACCCTAACACATGTCCTAATTCTATTGGATAAGTGTAATTCGACCAAAAACAACCTTATGAATAAAATATGACCATTTAGGCCCACTTGGGTTAGATTAGGACATTTATTATTAATTTATTTAAAGAAGGGTTAAAATAGTTAAAATCAAAGTTTAATAAGTAAATCATTTTTAATATGGGGTTATACATAAGATAAATTCGACTATAAATATTAATTAGAAAGATAAAAGGATTTCCTACATGATGGTATTTTATTTGTAATTTTTAGACATCAAATAATTTAATTTATTTATGACACAAAGATGATGCAATAATTATCTTATTAATGAAATATTGACATAATTGATAATATAAATACAAAAATAAATGTAATTTAAGACTTTTTATGAATTACACTAATTTTATAGGTCACTATGATATATTAGTGTTGATTTAATCAACTTGGTTCGAACATATAATTCTTTTATGACTTTCACAAAAATCATATATCAAATAGTGTCAAAATTGACACAAAATAGTTTTTAAATCAAATATTATATTATTAATTGTTATTTTATTCCTAAAAATCTAAGGTTCGGCCAAATGACTTAGATAAGGATATATATATTAATAATAAACAATTTGGGGTTCGTTTGGCATGTTATAGTAAGTTTATTAACCATATAGTGTAAGAAAACAAAAAGACACGGTAAAAGTTAAATTATTTAACTTAGAGTTAAATCTAATTGATAAGGTTAAAATAATAACCTAAACTTGTCTAAATTCTATTGGTTGATAGGATTTCGACCCATCCCCACTTTAGCTTCGAAATAAGACACTTTGGAACCATTATAAACCGATTTTGACTTTAATATAAAATAATATTTTAAGATATTCCTAAGGTGCCCCTCTCCTCCCTTATAAAAGGACACCTCCTCCCCTCCTCCTCACACCAATTTGAGCACTCAAGCTCGGCCAACCCCTGACAAAATCTCTTCTCCACTTCCCTAAAAACATCCTAGAGGTTCTGGTCTCCCTCAAAGACCAATTTTAGTGCCCTAAGAGGAGGTCTCAAAGAGGCACTTCAAAGAAGAGGTAATTACCGTTACCAATTCTTTCATCTTTATTTCTTCTTCCACTTCTTATTCTTAGGTTGTTTCATTATGAAGTAATAACATAAGTATCACTCATATACTGATATGTTATTATAATTATGAAACAACCCTATTTCACCATCTATCCATCCTACGGAAAAAGAAATCACCGCGCGTGCGTACGTACGGAATACCGTCTCCACGCCGTGGTGTAATCTATTTTCCACCACCACCTTACATGGATGGGTATAATGGTGTAAAGAATAACTATACATAGTTATTACAACATCATATTGATTCTGATATATTGTATAATCCACACCAATTCAATTCAATATTTATAGAAATGATATCATCGCTCGTGCGTACGTACGGACTACCGTCTCCACGACGCGATGAGATTCATTCTCCATGTTAACCATTTAAGAATGATTATAATGTATATATAAGAAATAATAATGAAATATATGACATTATAAAGCTACTGGATTTATGTATATATATACATATGTATGTCATCAACTTACTTCCATTTCAAGACAATAAGGAAAGGAAAACAACGTTCATGCGTACGTACGGACTACCGTCTCCATGAACGGTGTTTTTCATTTTATTTATCTACCTATTATATATATATATATATATACTGAATATATATGATATATAAATCATATTTTATATTCTGGAAGTGAGTAAATCATGATATAAGTAATAATGATGTCAAGAACAACAAGTCAAAACACCTACGATAAATGAAACGATTTTACCCAAAACGCTTCTTTAACATGGAATTTACAAAAGAAAGGGTAATATAATGTCATAAGTGAACCATATATGATATCATAACAATGAATATGATTCTTTAATAAGTCAATAACATGATTTAAATCATTATACAGGAGGTTCAGACACTTATAAAGCAAGTCGGACCTAAGGTAAGGGAAAATATCACAATCTCACTTTTATCCGAGATTGTTTTTACTTTGGTAATTACCGGTGTGTATTTTATCATCCACATAAATGTTCCCTAAATATGTAATATTATTTCCATCCTTATACAATAGTTTATATCCAATTTTACCCTTCGGTGAGATTTTAGTAAAAGATACGAAAGGAATCTTTTGTCGTTTTTCGTATGAGGTACTTTTTGACTTTTCCGACAAAAGTACGAAGAATGTTTTTTTTAACTTATACGGAATGAATGGATTCCTTTACAAGTTTTCAAGTTTATTTTTAATCAAATTCTTTTATTTTAAAGTCGTATAACATGTTATGAAAGGAAAAATGTTTTTGAAGTAGAAAGGATATTTTCCTCAAGAATGGAGTTCAAGTACTTTATCAAAATTATTTTCCATCTAAGATAATAAAAGGGTTCTGTTTTTATCCCTATTATTACATGGATTTGATTATGTTGTGATGGAAATATTTTTATGAATTCCTTTATCTTATATGAATTGTTTTATGATGTCATGTTGTTTAAGAATCCCATTTTTATTACATGGGTTACGTTATGATGTATGGTTTATGATTATGTGGCACACATAAGAAAGGATTCATTATAAGATGGGTGGGACCTATATCTCCCTCCAATGCATTGGGTAATGATTTTATATCTCATGAGATAGACAGGGCTGGAACGGTAGGTTATACCGGTTCAGTGAAAAAGGACTCAAACGAGGGTTACTCGATTCAGAAAGGGACTTTGTCCACTAAAATAGCCTTGGCAATGAGTCTTGACTAACAAGAAATGATTCTCTATGATTATGTGTGAATGCCACAAAGTTTCATGTTTTAAGTTATGATTATTGTGATTACATTTCACTACCATGATTTATCCCATGTTATGAAATTATGCTCTCTTTTACAGGTTATGATTTCCAAAATGTTATGTTCTTATGAATATGATGTGATTGATATTTCTTTTGTTTACCCTTACTGAGCATTTGAGCTCACCCTTTTATGTTTTCTTTTCCCCAGGATATAAAGAAAGGTTTTAGGTAAAAAAAAGGGAAGATCTTTATGGGAGATATTGAAGATCTTTCACCACGATTAGAAGATTACGTTCAGAGTTTCCAAAGACACTAAACTATTACGATCCTTGTGTGTGTGTTTTTTGTTATGTACTAAGTATTCCGCAAAAGTAATGTAAAGTCAATGTACGTCAGGCTACGGGTCTCTACAGTTGGTATCAGAGGAAAGGTTTAGTCAACCTTTGGAAACTAGGATGCGAAAACATTAGTGAGATCCCTAGAGATATTTCTAAGGTATGTCTAGGGATGTCCCTAAGGTTAAGTATACGTATAGGTTATAGTAATAGAATTACGCTAACGATCATAGAATTAAACCTAAGATGTTGGATATTGAAGGTACTCCCCCTTTATTATGTTGTTTTCCCTAGCATGATTTTTGCCTCTCACACTATTCTTTTTGGGTTTTAGACGATGGCTGGAACCCGAAGGAACCGTGTTGATCAATGCAATGGACAATGCAATGATTGCCCTCCTGAACAAACAAATGTTATGGGAGATGGAGTGCAAAATCTTATTGCTATACTTACACAAGCTATGAATCATTCTGGACTTCCAAATGAGCAGAGAAGGGAACAATATTCTATTGAGTCCTTCATGAGGCAACGTCCACCTTCTTTCAGTGGGTCTTCTGATCCACTTGTGGCTGAACAATGGATCAGTACTACTGAAAAGATATTTTCAGTTCTTCAATGTTCTGAACATGATAAAGTCATCTTAGCAGTATATCGTTTGGAAGGTGAAGCTGATCAATGGTGGAATCTTATCAAGAATACGAGGCCAAGAGATGAAATTGAGTCCATGGAATGGGACGAGTTCAAGAACTTGTTTTTCAGTAAGTACTTCCCTCGTATTCTTCGAACAAAGATGGAGAAAGAGTTTCTTGAACTGAAGCAAAGGGACGATGAATCTGTTGGTACCTATGAAGAAAATTTTACAAGACTTGCAAGGTATGCTTCTGGAATTATCATCCAACCTGAAAGTAAAGTTGATCGATTTTTCAGTGGCTTAAAACCAAGTCTTCGAAGGGCATTAGCTATAAGAGACTTCAGTAGCTATGAAGAAATTGTGCGTTGTGCTATCAAGGTAGAAATGGAAGTTGGTGTTACATATCCATCTCATGGTTTTGACAAGAAACGAAAGATGGAGTTCAAGGAGAAATCTCAGAATAATGGTGAAAAGAAGATGAATGTTTCCTTATGCACAAAGTGTGGAAAGAAGCATGGTGGAGATTGTCTTAAAGGGACTAGAAAATGTTTTAAGTGTGGAAAAGAAGGTCATCGAGCAGCTGAGTGTCGAAGTAATGGAAAAAGGGTTTCTAATGATGTGAATAAAGCAAACACTGCAGAGAACGCACCGCCAACACTTCAATGCTTCAAGTGCAAGGAAATGGGGCATTATGCTAATAATTGCCCTAATCCAAGGGTTAGTGATGATCAACATGAGCAACCACTGAAGGCAAAGGACAAAGGGAAATCACATGCGATCACTATTGGCAATGTTGAATATGACAACGATGTGGTGGAATGATTAAGTGTTTATGTAATGGGATTCCAAAATAACGTTGTATCATTGAGTATTGCAATATTTATTGATGTGGTATTCAAAGTGATTGAGATATTTTTTTGGAAATAAGATGATATGCGCATAATGAAGACGAGAAAATGAAATGTTTAATAGTATTCATGAGCTCATGATTGATATAAGGACTAAGTGATATCATGGTTTGAGTATATAGAATTTTGAGGATTTTGGTATGTGGAAAGTGTTAACTTTTAACTGCACTCATGTTTTCACTAAGGTATTCAAGAGAATACACGATTAAGGACTTTGAATGTTTGGAATGTGACCAACAAGACATATCTTATGATATGTGGGGATCAACGACAGTATTAAATCTCTGGTAATCGTTGTCACTATATTATGAGAGTGGACTGCAGTATTATGTATAAGCCTAAAAATTAGACTGGATTATGTTGGACATAAGTTAGTATTGTTTAAGGATAGAAGATTTTCGATATTATTGATGGGATGTTATAGTAACGTAGTTTTAGAAAAAGGACAACCTGCAGGACGGGCGGCAGCCCATCGCTTCGGACAAGGCTGTAGGAATCGAACCCACAACCGAAGTGCGACTGGCCTTTATCGCCTACCACTGTCCTACAGGAAGTCCCTGTTTAGTAGAAACTAGTGTTATTATATTAAGCAGTATGATATATGAAGTATAAGCCCATTTTAGGAACCATATATGATTAATATCACTATAGAATGACTTATGTATAACTTTTTCTAACCTTTTGTTTGAGACAAATGGAATGACCCATCATTCTATCACATGATCTGCTAACACATCACGAATGACAAATTCAAACTTCATTTCTTTAAGAGAAGAAGTGGAAATTTTCCAAAGAATGACAAACGGTGAGACTATACCAAAATCACGAAAGTATTTCTTCTAATTCAAATTCTTCAACTTTAGGGAAACGATCTTGAAAACCAAAAATGTTGTCCTAGTGCTCTTATATCTGATTAATCAGATGGTACCCTAGATCGTCACAAATTTATGGCTTTGTGATTGCTGGCTTTTCCATAGCCATGTTCTCTACCACTCTCCATCAGAGCATGATGGTTAGATTTCTCTTCCATATCCATATTTTCACCTATGTGGAAACCCAGTGATTAGTTTATTTGGGTAACCATTACGTTTCATACTTTTGTTTTTAAAGATAAGTTTTGGTATTCCTTTTTACGATTTGGGTTTCTATTAAAGAAACTTTCAAATAGTAAACCATTTATAACCCCGACGAATTTCGAGGGCGAAATTCATTTTAAGGGGGGTAGAATGTAACAGCCCGAGATTTTATGAAAACTATTCTTTTTTATTTCACTAATGTATTGTGTTGTACGCTACACCAAAAGGAGCTTGCACAACATGCATCCTTGACTTTCCTTGCATTACACGCAATCACGACCTTCCTCGATAGCGTGTGTAGTACGCAATACCGAGTTTCACTAAACAACGATATGCTATTAAAATATTATTATAACTAGCCGTTATGAATAGTAATAACCACTTTTTAAATTTTAGAAATTTTAGCTCTCAAAATGGAATTTATTTTTGGATTCGGAGTATCGAATTATAGCTTACGATGAAATTTTGGCATTGTTCTGAAAAACATCAATTTTTGATGAATAGTGAAACTACTAAGTGGTAGTTAAAAAAACTGAATTTTTCATAAAGCTTAATTTTACCGCTTCTGTGAATGGAATTTCAAAAATCCGAGAGACACGGTTGATATCAGTAAGTAAAATGTGGTTCAATGAGATAAAAATAATTTTTTGATGAATAGTAACTTTTTATTTTTTTTACCGCGGTTAATAGTAAATAGGGTAACTAAGGGTAAATATGATATTAATATTACCCTAACACATGTCCTAATTCTATTGGATAAGTGTAATTCGACCAAAAACAACCTTATGAATAAAATATGACCATTTAGGCCCACTTGGGTTAGATTAGGACATTTATTATTAATTTATTTAAAGAAGGGTTAAAATAGTTAAAATCAAAGTTTAATAAGTAAATCATTTATAATATGGGGTTATACATAAGATAAATTCGACTATAAATATTAATTAGAAATCTAAAAGGATTTCCTACATGATGGTATTTTATTTGTAATTTTTAGACATCAAATAATTTAATTTATTTATGACACAAAGATGATGCAGTAATTATCTTATTAATGAAATATTGACATAATTGATAATATAAATACAAAAATAAATGTAATTTAAGACTTTTTATGAATTCCACTAATTTTATAGGTCACTATGATATATTAGTGTTGATTTAATCAACTTGGTTTGAACATATAATTATTTTATGACTTTCACAAAAATCATATATCAAATAGTGTCAAAATTGACACAAAATAGTTTTTAAATCAAATATTATATTATTAATTGTTATTTTATTCCTAAAAATCTAAGGTTCGGCCAAATGACTTAGATAAGGATATATATATTAATAATGAACAATTTGGGGTTCGTTTGGCATGTTATAGTAAGTGTATTAACCATATAGTGTAAGAAAACAAAAAGACACTGTAAAAGTTAAATTATTTAACTTAGAGTTAAATCTAATTGATAAGGTTAAAATAATAACCTAAACTTGTCTAAATTCTATTGGTTGATAGGATTTCGACCCATCCCCACTTTAGCTTCGAAATAAGACCCTTTGGAACCATTATAAACCGATTTTGTCTTTAATATAAAATAATATTTTAAGATATTCCTAAGGTGCCCCTCTCCTCCCTTATAAAAGGACACCTCCTCCCCCTCCTCCTCACACCAATTTGAGCACTCAAGCTCGGCCAACCCCTGCCAAAATCTCTTCTCCACTTACCTAAGAACATCCTAGAGGTTCTGGTCTCCCTCAAAGACCAATTTTAGTTCCCTAAGAGGAGGTCTCAAAGAGGCACTTCAAAGAAGAGGTAATTACCGTTACCAATTCTTTCATCTTTATTTCTTCTTCCACTTCTTCTTCTTAGGTTGTTTCATTATGAAGTAATAACATCAGTATCACTCATATACTGATATTTTATTATAATTATGAAACAACCCTATTTCACCATCTATCCATCCTACGGAAAAAGAAATCACCGCGCGTGCGTACGTACGGAATACCGTCTCCACGCCGTGGTGTAATCTATTTTCCACCACCACCTTACATGGATGGGTATAATGGTGTAAAGAATAACTATACATAGTTATTACAACATCATATTGATTCTGATATATTGTATAATCCACTCCAATTCAATTCAATATTTATAGAAATGATATCATCGCTCGTGCGTACGTACGGACTACCGTCTCCACGACGCGATGAGATTCATTCTCCATGTTAACCATTTAAGAATGATTATAATGTATATATAAGAAATAATAATTAAATATATGACATTATAAAGCTACTGGATTTATGTATATATATACATATGTATGTCATCTACTTACTTCCATTTCAAGACAATAAGGAAAGGAAAACAGCGTTCATGCGTACGTACGGACTACCGTCTCCATGAACGGTGTTTTTCATTTTATTTATCTACCTATTATATATATATATATATACTGAATATATATGATATATAAATCATATTTTATATTCTGGAAGTGAGTAAATCATGATATAAGTAATAATGATGTCAAGAACAACAAGTCAAAACACCTACGATAAATGAAACGATTTTACCCAAAACGCTTCTTTAACATGGAATTTACAAAAGAACGGGTAATATAATGTCATAAGTGAACCATATATGATATCATAACAATGAATATGATTCTTTAATAAGTCAATAACATGATTTAAATCATTATACAGGAGGTTCGGACACTTACAAAGCAAGTCGGACCTAAGGTAAGGGAAAATATCACAATCTCACTTTTATCCGAGATTGTTTTTACTTTGGTAATTACCGGTGTGTATTTTATCATCCACATCAATGTTCCCTCAATATGTAATATTATTTCCATCCTTATACAATAGTTTATATCCAATTTTACCCTTCGGTGAGTTTTTAGTAAAATATACGAAAGGAATCTTTTGTCGTTTTTCGTACGAGGTACTTTTTGACTTTTCCGACAAAAGTACGAAGAATGTTTTTTTTAACTTATACGGCATGAATGGATTCCTTTACAAGTTTTCAAGTTTATTTTTAATCAACTTCTTTTATTTTAAAGTCGTATAACATGTTATGAAAGGAAAAATGTTTTTGAAGTAGAAAGGATATTTTCCTCAAGAATGGAGTTCAAGTACTTTATCAAAATTATTTTCCATCTAAGATAATAAAAGGGTTCTGTTTTTATCCCTATTATTACATGGATTTGATTATGTTGTGATGGAAATATTTTTATGAATTCCTTTATCTTATATGAATTGTTTTATGATGTCATGTTGTTTAAGAATCCCATTTTTATTACATGGGTTACGTTATGATGTATGGTTTATGATTATGTGGCACACATAAGAAAGGATTCATTATAAGATGGGTGGGACCTATATCTCCCTCCAATGCATTGGGTAATGATTTTATATCTCATGAGATAGACAGGGCTGGAACGGTAGGTTATACCGGTTCAGTGAAAAAGGACTCAAACGAGGGTTACTCGATTCAGAAAGGGACTTTGTCCACTAAAATAGCCTTGGCAATGAGTCTTGACTAACAAGAAATGATTCTCTATGATTATGTGTGAATGCCACAAAGTTTCATGTTTTAAGTTATGATTATTGTGATTACATTTCACTACCATGATTTATCCCATGTTATGAAATTATGCTCTCTTTTACAGGTTATGATTTCCAAAATGTTACGTTCTTATGAATATGATGTGATTGATATTTCTTTTGTTTACCCTTACTGAGCATTTGAGCTCACCCTTTTATGTTTTCTTTTCCCCAGGATATAAAGAAAGGTTTTAGGTAAAAAAAAGGGAAGATCTTTATGGGAGATATTGAAGATCTTTCACCACGATTAGAAGATTACGTTCAGAGTTTCCAAAGACACTAAACTATTACGATCCTTGTGTGTGTGTTTTTTGTTATGTACTAAGTATTCCGCAAAAGTAATGTAAAGTCAATGTACGTCAGGCTACGGGTCTCTACAGTTGGTATCAGAGGAAAGGTTTAGTCAACCTTTGGAAACTAGGATGCGAAAACATTAGTGAGATCCCTAGAGATATTTCTAAGGTATGTCTAGGGATGTCCCTAAGGTTAAGTATACGTATAGGTTATAGTAATAGAATTACGCTAACGATCATATAATTAAACCTAAGATGTTGGATATTGAAGGTACTCCCCCTTTATTATGTTGTTTTCCCTAGCATGATTTTTGCCTCTCACACTATTCTTTTTGGGTTTTAGACGATGGCTGGAACCCGAAGGAACCGTGTTGATCAATGCAATGGACAATGCAATGATTGCCCTCCTGAACAAACAAATGTTATGGGAGATGGAGTGCAAAATCTTATTGCTATACTTACACAAGCTATGAATCATTCTGGACTTCCAAATGAGCAGAGAAGGGAACAATATTCTATTGAGTCCTTCATGAGGCAACGTCCACCTTCTTTCAGTGGGTCTTCTGATCCACTTGTGGCTGAACAATGGATCAGTACTACTGAAAAGATATTTTCAGTTCTTCAATGTTCTGAACATGATAAAGTCATCTTAGCAGTATATCGTTTGGAAGGTGAAGCTGATCAATGGTGGAATCTTATCAAGAATACGAGGCCAAGAGATGAAATTGAGTCCATGGAATGGGACGAGTTCAAGAACTTGTTTTTCAGTAAGTACTTCCCTCGTATTCTTCGAACAAAGATGGAGAAATAGTTTCTTGAACTGAAGCAAAGGGACGATGAATCTGTTGGTACCTATGAAGAAAATTTTACAAGACTTGCAAGGTATGCTTCTGGAATTATCATCCAACCTGAAAGTAAAGTTGATCGATTTTTCAGTGGCTTAAAACCAAGTCTTCGAAGGGCATTAGCTATAAGAGACTTCAGTAGCTATGAAGAAATTGTGCGTTGTGCTATCAAGGTAGAAATGGAAGTTGGTGTTACATATCCATCTCATGGTTTTGACAAGAAACGAAAGATGGAGTTCAAGGAGAAATATCAGAATAATGGTGAAAAGAAGATGAATGTTTCCTTATGCACAAAGTGTGGAAAGAAGCATGGTGGAGATTGTCTTAAAGGGACTAGAAAATGTTTTAAGTGTGGAAAAGAAGGTCATCGAGCAGCTGAGTGTCGAAGTAATGGAAAAAGGGTTTCTAATGATGTGAATAAAGCAAACACTGCAGAGAACGCACCGCCAACACTTCAATGCTTCAAGTGCAAGGAAATGGGGCATTATGCAAATAATTGCCCTAATCCAAGGGTTAGTGATGATCAACATGAGCAACCACTAAAGGCAAAGGACAAAGGGAAATCACATGCGATCACTATTGGCAATGTTGAATATGACAACGATGTGGTGGAATGATTAAGTGTTTATGTAATGGGATTCCAAAATAACGTTGTATCATTGAGTATTGCAATATTTATTGATGTGGTATTCAAAGTGATTGAGATATTTTTTTGGAAATAAGATGATATGCGCATAATGAAGACGAGAAAATGAAATGTTTAATAGTATTCATGAGCTCATGATTGATATAAGGACTAAGTGATATCATGGTTTGAGTATATAGAATTTTGAGGATTTTGGTATGTGGAAAGTGTTAACTTTTAACTGCACTCATGTTTTCACTAAGGTATTCAAGAGAATACACGATTAAGGACTTTGAATGTTTGGAATGTGACCAACAAGACATATCTTATGATATGTGGGGATCAACGACAGTATTAAATCTCTGGTAATCGTTGTCACTATATTATGAGAGTGGACTGCAGTATTATGTATAAGCCTAAAGATTAGACTGGATTATGTTGGACATAAGTTAGTATTGTTTAAGGATAGAAGATTTTCGATATTATTGATGGGATGTTATAGTAACGTAGTTTTAGAAAAAGGACAACCTGCAGGACGGGCGACAGCCCATCGCTTCGGACAAGGCTGTAGGAATCGAACCCACAACCGAAGTGCGACTGGCCTTTATCGCCTACCACTGACCTACAAGAAGTCCCTGTTTAGTAGAAACTAGTGTTATTATATTAAGCAGTATGATATATGAAGTATAAGCCCATTTTAGGAACCATATATGATTAATATCACTATAGAATGACTTATGTATAACTTTTTCTAACCTTTTGTTTGAGACAAATGGAATGACCCATCATTCTATCACATGATCTGCTAACACATCACAAATGACAAATTCAAACTTCATTTCTTTAAGAGAAGAAGTGGAAATTTTCCAAAGAATGACAAACGGTGAGACTATACCAAAATCACGAAAGTATTTCTTCTAATTCAAATTCTTCAACTTTAGGGAAACGATCTTGAAAACCAAAAATGTTGTCCTAGTGCTCTTATATCTGATTAACCAGATGGTACCCTAGATCGTCACAAATTTATGGCTTTGTGATTGCTGGCTTTTCCATAGCCATGTTCTCTACCACTCTCCATCAGAACATGATGGTTAGATTTCTCTTCCATATCCATATTTTCACCTATGTGGAAACCCAGTGATTAGTTTATTTGGGTAACCATTACGTTTCATACTTTTGTTTTTAAAGATAAGTTTTGGTA
This sequence comes from Viscum album, assembly GCA_963277665.1. NCBI lineage: Eukaryota > Viridiplantae > Streptophyta > Magnoliopsida > Santalales > Viscaceae > Viscum > Viscum album. Next base: position 354,348,185 of record OY728140.1, read on the forward strand.
TTCCTTTTTACGATTTGGGTTTCTATTAAAGAAACTTTCAAATAGTAAACCATTTATAACCCCGACGAATTTCGAGGGCGAAATTCATTTTAAGGGGGGTAGAATGTAACAGCCCGAGATTTTATGAAAACTATTCTTTTTTATTTCACTAATGTATTGTGTTGTACGCTACACCAAAAGGAGCTTGCACAACATGCATCCTTGACTTTCCTTGCATTACACGCAATCACGACCTTCCTCGATAGCGTGTGTAGTACGCAATACCGAGTTTCACTAAACAACGATATGCTATTAAAATATTATTATAACTAGCCGTTATGAATAGTAATAACCACTTTTTAAATTTTAGAAATTTTAGCTCTCAAAATGGACTTCATTTTTGGATTCAGAGTATCGAATTATAGCTTACGATGAAATTTTGGCATTGTTCTGAAAAACATCAATTTTTGATGAATAGTGAAACTACTAAGTGGTAGTTAAAAAAACTGAATTTTTCATAAAGCTTAATTTTACCGCTTCTGTGAATGGAATTTGAAAAATCCGAGAGACACGGTTGATATCAGTAAGTAAAATGTGGTTCAATGAGATAAAAATAATTTTTTGATGAATAGTAACTTTTTATTTTTTTTACCGCGGTTAATAGTAAATAGGGTAACTAAGGGTAAATATGATATTAATATTACCCTAACACATGTCCTAATTCTATTGGATAAGTGTAATTCGACCAAAAACAACCTTATGAATAAAATATGACCATTTAGGCCCACTTGGGTTAGATTAAGACATTTATTATTAATTTATTTAAAGAAGGGTTAAAATAGTTAAAATCAAAGTTTAATAAGTAAATCATTTATAATATGGGGTTATACATAAGATAAATTCGACTATAAATATTAATTAGAAAGCTAAAAGGATTTCCTACATGATGGTATTTTATTTGTAATTTTTAGACATCAAATAATTTAATTTATTTATGACACAAAGATGATGCAGTAATTATCTTATTAATGAAATATTGACATAATTGATAATATAAATACAAAAATAAATGTAATTTAAGACTTTTTATGAATTCCACTAATTTTATAGGTCACTATGATATATTAGTATTGATTTAATCAACTTGGTTCGAACATATAATTCTTTTATGACTTTCACAAAAATCATATATCAAATAGTGTCAAAATTGACACAAAATAGTTTTTAAATCAAATATTATATTATTAATTGTTATTTTATTCCTAAAAATCTAAGGTTCGGCCAAATGACTTAGATAAGGATATATATATTAATAATGAACAATTTGGGGTTCGTTTGGCATGTTATAGTAAGTGTATTAACCATATAGTGTAAGAAAACAAAAAGACACGGTAAAAGTTAAATTATTTAACTTAGAGTTAAATCTAATTGATAAGGTTAAAATAATAACCTAAACTTGTCTAAATTCTATTGGTTGATAGGATTTCGACCCATCCCCACTTTAGCTTCGAAATAAGACCCTTTGGAACCATTATAAACCGATTTTGACTTTAATATAAAATAATATTTTAAGATATTCCTAAGGTGCCCCTCTCCTCCCTTATAAAAGGACACCTCCTCCCCCTCCTCCTCACACCAATTTGAGCACTCAAGCTCGGCCAACCCCTGCCAAAATCTCTTCTCCACTTCCCTAAAAACATCCTAGAGGTTCTGGTCTCCCTCAAAGACCAATTTTAGTGCCCTAAGAGGAGGTCTCAAAGAGGCACTTCAAAGAAGAGGTAATTACCGTTACCAATTCTTTCATCTTTATTTCTTCTTCCACTTCTTCTTATTAGGTTGTTTCATTATGAAGTAATAACATCAGTATCACTCATATACTGATATTTTATTATAATTATGAAACAACCCTATTTCACCATCTATCCATCCTACGGAAAAAGAAATCACCGCGCGTGCGTACGTACGGAATACCGTCTCCACGCCGTGGTGTAATCTATTTTCCACCACCACCTTACATGGATGGGTATAATGGTGTAAAGAATAACTATACATAGTTATTACAACATCATATTGATTCTGATATATTGTATAATCCACTCCAATTCAATTCAATATTTATAGAAATGATATCATCGCTCGTGCGTACGTACGGACTACCGTCTCCACGACGCGATGAGATTCATTCTCCATGTTAACCATTTAAGAATGATTATAATGTATATATAAGAAATAATAATTAAATATATGACATTATAAAGCTACTGGATTTATGTATATATATACATATGTATGTCATCTACTTACTTCCATTTCAAGACAATAAGGAAAGGAAAACAACGTTCATGCGTACGTACGGACTACCGTCTCCATGAACGGTGTTTTTCATTTTATTTATCTACCTATTATATATATATATATATACTGAATATATATGATATATAAATCATATTTTATATTCTGGAAGTGAGTAAATCATGATATAAGTAATAATGATGTCAAGAACAACAAGTCAAAACACCTACGATAAATGAAACGATTTTACCCAAAACGCTTCTTTAACATGGAATTTACAAAAGAACGGGTAATATAATGTCATAAGTGAACCATATATGATATCATAACAATGAATATGATTCTTTAATAAGTCAATAACATGATTTAAATCATTATACAGGAGGTTCGGACACTTACAAAGCAAGTCGGACCTAAGGTAAGGGAAAATATCACAATCTCACTTTTATCCGAGATTGTTTTTACTTTGGTAATTACCGGTGTGTATTTTATCATCCACATCAATGTTCCCTCAATATGTAATATTATTTCCATCCTTCTACAATAGTTTATATCCAATTTTACCCTTCGGTGAGTTTTTAGTAAAATATACGAAAGGAATCTTTTGTCGTTTTTCGTACGAGGTACTTTTTGACTTTTCCGACAAAAGTATGAAGAATGTTTTTTTAACTTATACGGCATGAATGGATTCCTTTACAAGTTTTCAAGTTTATTTTTAATCAACTTCTTTTATTTTAAAGTCGTATAACATGTTATGAAAGGAAAAATGTTTTTGAAGTAGAAAGGATATTTTCCTCAAGAATGGAGTTCAAGTACTTTATCAAAATTATTTTCCATCTAAGATAATAAAAGGGTTCTGTTTTTATCCCTATTATTACATGGATTTGATTATGTTGTGATGGAAATATTTTTATGAATTCCTTTATCTTATATGAATTGTTTTATGATGTCATGTTGTTTAAGAATCCCATTTTTATTACATGGGTTACGTTATGATGTATGGTTTATGATTATGTGGCACACATAAGAAAGGATTCATTATAAGATGGGTGGGACCTATATCTCCCTCCAATGCATTGGGTAATGATTTTATATCTCATGAGATAGACAGGGCTGGAACGGTAGGTTATACCGGTTCAGTGAAAAAGGACTCAAACGAGGGTTACTCGATTCAGAAAGGGACTTTGTCCACTAAAATAGCCTTGGCAATGAGTCTTGACTAACAAGAAATGATTCTCTATGATTATGTGTGAATGCCACAAAGTTTCATGTTTTAAGTTATGATTATTGTGATTACATTTCACTGCCATGATTTATCCCATGTTATGAAATTATGCTCTCTTTTACAGGTTATGATTTCCAAAATGTTATGTTATTATGAATATGATGTGATTGATATTTCTTTTGTTTACCCTTACTGAGAATTTGAGCTCACCCTTTTATGTTTTCTTTTCCCCAGGATATAAAGAAAGGTTTTAGGTAAAAAAAAGGGAAGATCTTTATGGGAGATATTGAAGATCTTTCACCACGATTAGAAGATTACGTTCAGAGTTTCCAAAGACACTAAACTATTACGATCCTTGTGTGTGTGTTTTTTGTTATGTACTAAGTATTCCGCAAAAGTAATGTAAAGTCAATGTACGTCAGGCTACGGGTCTCTACAGATAATGTCATATTTTAGGGTCATGTGATGGGACCAACCATGTATTTTAATGTCGTGCGGTATATACATAACGTTTAAAGTCACGTGGGACTAGGCATCATAGTTTAAAGTCATATGGATCAAACATATACAGGAGAGATGAGGTTCAAGAGAGAATGCACACAGCGTGACAATGCATACCCGTCGCGAATGAGGATGAGGTCCACATTGAACCGTGCATGATTCAAGGAAAGAAACCTCAATACGAGGGGCCAAAAATGGTTATAGAATATGGGGTAGGAGAGACTAGCTATTAGTTAAACTGGACCCACAGACGAGATGTCTAGGATTTCCTAAGTATCCCATAAGGATGGGAATCAAGATAGACGTAGTTCTGGAAAATGACATATGAGGAGATCTTAGTTTATGGTCTTAGATCTCAGACCGTAGAGATGAGAAACTCTTCCAAGTAGGTCGCAGAACTCGATCCAATCCCTAAGCCCACATGATTCAAACTCTGTGTGGGAAGCAAGGGTAGAAGAAGTTTTTCTTCAATACATGGAATATATGCAAATGGGAAGTCGGTGCGGAGCCCCGAATGACACCTCACTATGGCTTTGTCTTTTTAATGTGAAAATGAGCACTGAGGGATAGCACCTAGAGTGTTGAGATTCCACCTGGACATGATGGGGTAGAAAATGATGTGAATCATGAGACCGACATTTTTGGCTTAATGAGGTTGGTGTGATGACAGAGGATGAATGTTGACCATGTTCGAAACACAATACTCATATCGTGTGACATGAAATGGGAACAAAAAATGAGAATCGACTACTGCCCATATTCCCAATGTGGGACTTGTATCAATTTGTTGTTCGAAACACTTGATGACGTTGGCGTGTAGTGGTAGGAGGGCCCTTGGACCAAGAATCCATGCCATTTGGGAGTACCTTTGGATCTGAAAGATGATGGGAGCCCTAATTAAGTGGAACACAAAGCCTGAAAGGTGGGAGAGAACATGTTCAGGTTGAATTCATCACTCTAGGTCATGGACCAGAGTACTCTTGGTCACATTATCAAAACATCGAAGAGGGTCGAGGGACTCGACTGAGAGGTAGCCGACTGAAAAAGATGAGTACAGGGGAAGGGAGGGAAGGACACTCATGAGAGAGAGTTATGCGGCGTGGTTGTTATAAACCCGACGTGAATGAGGACATAATCCCATTTCACACTGTATACCCCTCTCATGTAAGAACATAGGACAAGGGGCCATTATGATAGAGAGATTTCTAAGAGATGGGGCGGGACCCAAAGACTAGGTGTTCGGGTGGTGTGTGGGGCGCAACAAAATAGCCTGACATGAATAAGGACGTAAGTCCATACCACACCGCACATTCCTATATAAGAAGTTGGGCCAAGGGGCCGAAAGGGTCGAGGGACCTAAGGTCGGGCATCCCGACCAACTGTAACCATATGACCCCTCATGCGGGCATTGACTCATCATAGCTCCTAAACCCATGGGAGCAATGTTCGGTATGGGAAATAAGGATTAACACTAGGATATTCCCATTATATAAGGGTATGGTAGCTGGAATCATACTCCTACCTATGGAGGACCGAAGCTTAAAGAGACAACGGGGTAGGAAGAACCACTATACTCCATGTTCGGAACATATGGGGGTAGTCAAAACGAAAAAGGATAGTTGTTGACCATGTTTGAAACACAGTGACCGTATCGTGTTGATCTGAAATGGCCACAACAAATGAACATCGACCACTGACCATATTCGCAATGTGGGACTTATATCGATTTGTTTTCTGAAACCCTCGAGGACGTTAGAATGAAATGGTAGTAGAGCCCTTGGGCCGAGAATCCACACAATTCAGGGGTCCTTTGGGATATGAAATATAATTGAAACCCAAATTATGGAGTGAGTAAATCATATATGTGCCCGTACATTTTAGCATCATGCTGGGTGGTGAAAGAGGTGAATGTCTCCACTAGGTGAGATGTATGGAAGGTTTATGATAAACTTGATGTGAATTATAGAGGAATCCAACACCACAACATGTGTTCTGACCTAAGGGTAGATTCTAAAGTTTGGTCTGGGCCAACAGATGAAATTTCTGGGTGTTCCTATATATCCCATGAGGATAGGAATAAAGCCATATGTAGTTATTGACAGCCATGCTGTTTAACGTCATACATTGAAGACGTGGTAGAATAGAAGAATGTGGAGGGATCACACGATACAATCATCATAATCCTGACATGAGCGGGTTAGAGAATCCTACACTACACCATGTAAGGATCCTCCAAGAGAACTACCCCCATGGGGGAATAGTCAGAGAAAAGCGTTTGGGGGCCGGACTCAAGATGAGACATCTGAGTGTTCCTACGTATCCCATATGGATGGGAATCAACCCATACATAGTTCTTGGAGACCATTCAGTTTAACTTCGTGCGGTGAGGATGTGGTAGAATAGAAGAATGAGGAGGGAGCACAAGGTACGATCATCATAATCATGACATGAGCAGGCCAAAGAAGCCTACACTACACCATGTAAGTATCCTCCAAGAGAACTACCCCCAGGGGGGATAGTCAGAGAAAAGAGTTTGGGGGATGGACTCAAGACGAGATGTATGAGTGTCCCTACTTATCCCATATGGATGGGAATCAAGCCATACGTAGTTCTTGAAGACCATGCATTTTAACGTCATGCGGTGAGGAAGGTGGATAGTCTAAGGTCATGTGGGACCATTCACAGTTTAACGACGTGCAGGAAGACATACTGTTTAACATCATGCGTGACATTTCACAATTTAAGGTCATGTGGGACCAAATAGTTTAAGGTCATGGAGGATCGTATATAGTTTAAGGTCATGTGGGACCAGATAGTTTAAGGTCATGCAGGACCATTCACAGTTTAAGATCGTGCAAGACAACATACAATTTAACATCATGAGGGATGTTTCACAGTTTAAGGTCATGTGGGACCAAAAATTTTAAGGTCATGGAGGACCGTATACAGTTTAAGGTCATGTGGGACTAGACAATTTAAGTTCATGAAGGACCATTCACAGTTTAACGTCGTGCGGGACGGCATACTATTTAACGTTATGCGGGACATTTCACAGTTTAGGGTCATGTGGGACCAACCAAATTAAGGTCATGGAGGACCATATATAGTTTAAGTTCGTGTGGGACTAGACAATTTAAGGTCATATAGGACCATACATTCTCAGGAAAAGTATTTCTTGAAGAACTTGGCATTGGTGGGAGAATTTATGCACTCACCATCCTGGGTCACCAAAGAGTATGCACCATTGGGGTATAACTTGTGTACAATGTAAGGTCCTTCCCATTTGGGCTCCAACTTGGGTGGTTTCCTACCATGTATCATTGGAGTCTTGAGGGACAATACCAAGTAGCCTTGTAAGAAGGAGCGAAGGTGAAATTTCTTGTTGAAAGCTCTGGCCATCTTGTTCTGGTGCCTTTCCAGATTGTGCAGGGCACGAATCCTATTCTCGTCAAGTGCTTCCAGCTCAGCCAGACGAATTTCAGCTACTTTATCTAGCGCGTACTGATCATAGAAAGATGTGCACAATGAGGGAAAGTGAATATCTATAGGAAGGATAGCCTTCGTTCTATACACCATGGAATATAGGGTCACCTGGGTGGAATTATGAGTTGTCTTTCGATAATCCCAGAGGGCATTGGGGATCTTGTTCAGCCAACTCTTCTTGTTCTGACCAACCATTTTCTAGAGGATGTTTGAGAGGGTTTTGTTTAACGTCTTGATCTATCCATTTTCATGCACATGATAGTGGGAGGTATGGTTAGAATGGATGTTGTACTTAGTGTACAATTTCTTCAGCTCAGCTGCATGGAAGTTTGTACCATTATAGGTGAGAACGATGTGAGGGACTCCAAATCAGTAGATGATGTTGGAGCTCACAATGTCAACGATGGAATGGGCCTTAACCTCTTTGAAAAGAACTGCCTCTTCCCACTTGGAGAAGAAATCTGTAGTAGTTAAGATGAACCTCTACCGGAGAGCTGTCACCGGTGGATATGGTCCCACGATATCGAGTCCCCATACCATGAATGGCCAGGAGTACTTGGTGGAGTGGAGAGGCTCTGGCAGATGATGCATGAAGTTGGCATGAATTTGGAGTGCATGAAACCTTTTGGAGAACTTGATGTAGTCATGGATCATGGAGGGCCCAAAATACCACAGTCTTCAGATCTAGTGAGATAGTTTTAGCCCAGTCTGATGGGTACCACAAGAACTGACATGAACCTCTTGCATGACCTGAGAAATATGGACTCCTTGAATACAATAGAGGATAACACCATGAAACCCATGCTTGTAGATGATCCAATCATGAAAAGATACATCCTAGAGGAGAATTGTATCACGTGACATCAGATTCACTTGCACTCAGCCTGATCTACCGGGATATTACCGTTGTAGAGGTACTCGACAATGGAAGTTCTCCAATCAGGAATCACTTTGATCACTGCATCTTGGGGACCTGGGGGTCCTGACGTAGAGTATCCGGTGGTTAGATGGCTTACATTCATGTTTTCATCATCATCTTTGGGGAAGTGAGAAATGACTCTGCGATTTTCCACATGGTTAATCAGATCATCCTGTTCGGGCTCTGCAAGTGATGTAGCTAGGCTGGATAGGGCGTCAGCCCGACCGTTCTGAGATCGAGGGACATGTGTAACTTCTGGACGAGACGGGAATTGGGCTATTAGCTAGAGAGTGTGATCCATCAATGGTATAAGCTCTGGATTTTTGACGACATAGTCACCGTTGATCTGCTTGATGACTAGTTCAGAATCCCCTTTCACTTGAAAATGGGGCACATCAATCTCAAGGGCCAGCTCGAGGCCACTGATGAGTGCCTGAAACTCTTCCTCATTGTTGGTGCATCCTTTTAGTAATAGGAATGAGTAAGGTGGAATGAATTGTTCCGGGGTAAAGAAGACAATACCCAGGCCCAACTAGTTGATTCTGGGATCATTGAGCCTCCTACCGGTGGGGCACCAGGAACACCATCGAAGTGCATCTACCGGCACAATATGGATTGATATACCGAGAGGATCGCCTCATCGAGGAAATCGCGGTCCAGGGACTAGTCATTAGGAGATGGATTGGAAGCAAGTAAGTATTCCAATTCTTGTCCTTTGATAGACTTCTAAGGCACGAACCTGATGTCAAACAGCTGGAGGATCACCGCCCACCGAGCTAGATGGCCTATCAATATGGGGCGATTCATGATGTAATTCAGTGGATCAACACGGGACACCAACTGTACCTCGTGGTGCTACAGGTAATTTGGAAACATCTGTTGTAACACCCCAATCTTCCACGTTACGTTTCCCTTTGAATAATACAATAGTGTGTGTTGTACGCAACTTCGAGTTCTAACATACCCCAACCAATCAAACTAGCTGTTATAAATAGTAATACCCACCTTTTGAAATTTTATGAATTTTATTTTTCAAAATGGAATTCATTTTTGAATTCGGAATATCAAAATTAGCTTAGGGTGATGTTTTGGTATTTTTCTGAAAACTTTAAATTTTTGATGAATAGTGAAAACACCAAGTTATTGGTTAAAACCGACTTTTTATTTAAATAATTAATTATTTTATTTAAATTTATTTTAGGTCAAAGTAAATATATAATACCTATATAAGTTCAATGCAATTCATTAGAGTCATTTTATATTAATTTTAGATATATAAAATTTTATTTAACTTTTTACTGTCTTTTACCCACCTCCTAGGAGCTTTTGCAAATTTTCATAAAACATAATTTTACCACTTCTATGAGTTGAATTTCAAAAATCTGAGAGACACGATTAATATTAGTAAGTAAAATGTGGTTTAATGAGATGAAAATAATTTGTGAAGAATAGTAACTTTTGACTTTTATTTACCACGGTTAAAAGTAAACAGGGTAATTAAAGGTAAAAATGATATTATTTTTACCCTAACACATGTCCTAATTCTATTGGATAAGTTTAATTCGACCAAAAACAACCTTAGGAATAAAATATGATCCTTTCGGTTCATGTGGATTATATTAGTACATTTATTATTATTTAATTCAAAGAAGAGTTAAAAGAGTTAAATTCAATGCTTAATAACTATACCATTTGTAATATAGGGATAAACATATGATAAATTCAACTATAAATATTCATTAGAAAGATAAAAATATTTCCTACATAATAGTATTTTATTTTAATTTTTTAGAAATTAAATAATTTAATTTATTTATGACACAATGATGATGCGGTAATGGCCTAATTAATGAAATATTAAAATAATTGATATTATAAATATCCAAATAAATGTAATTGGAGACTTTTTATGAATTACAATAATTTTTTAGGTTAATATGACATGTTAGGAATGGTTAGATTAATTTTTTTTGAAGTAATAATGCTGTTATGAATTTAGAAAAAACAAAATACCAATAGTGTAAACATTGACATAAAAGAGTTTTTTAAAAAAATATTATATTATTAATTGATATTCTATCCATAAATATCTTAGGTTCTTCCAAAAGACTTATATAATTATAGGTGCATCATTAATGAACCACTTGGGGTTCTCTTGGAAGTTTATAGTATGTTTATTAACCATATAATATAAAAATACCAAGAGACATGGTAAATGTCAAACTAATTAACTAAGAGTTAAATCTAAAAGAAAAGGTTAATATAGTGACCCAAACCTATATAAAACCTATTGGTTGAGTGGTTTTCTACCCACCCCCACCTTATCCTAGAAACAAATCATTTTTGAGCCATTATAAACCGAATATGAAATTATTATAAAATAATATTTCTAGCTTTTCCTAAGGTTCCCCTAACCACTATTATAAAAGGGCACTCCCCCCTTCTCTCAAATTCACACCTTCATATCCTTTTTGATCGGATAAACCCTACCCAAATATCCTCTCAACTTCCCTCAATTAATTCTAGAGGCCTTCCTTTAGTCATAAAGCCAACCTATTGATCCCTTTTGATCAAATCGAAAGGAAGAACCCGAAGAAGAGGTAATAATTTCACCACCATCTTTCAAGTTCCTTTCTTATTCCACTTCTTCTTTCCTTGTTGTTTCCATTATAAAATAATAACTAAAATATCTTCTATATACCGTGATGTTATTATAAATATGGTACAACCATATCAGTTATTTTCTCCATCCTATGAATGAAAAAGTCACCACACGTGCATACGTACGGCTTACCGTCTCCACGTCGTGGTGTAGTTTGTTATTCAAATATTTCATCATTTGCATGGGTACAATAATGAGTATAAATGATTTAAATAATAAATATAAAATTATAATGATGCTGTATATATTATATACCTTCCAATTATATATGATTTAATATCAAAAAATTGATATTGTCACTCGTGCGTACGTACGGACTACCGTCTCCACGAACGCGATGAGATTCATTCCCCATCGTATCCATTCAAGACTAATTTTAATTAGATGATTAAAAATAATGTTTGAAGACTTAATAAAATTATGAATATGAATAAGATACATCCTATCAATAACAAACATTACTTACATAACAAAGCATATAAAGGAAAATGAATCATATAACACCCGAAACGATGATAATAATAAGATATTATTAAGAAAGCAATGTTGAAAGATCATATATGATATCATATTAATGTATATGATTATTATGTAATTTAATAACAATTATATTACCATTATATGGGAGGTTAACCTACCATTGGCCAAGTAAAAGTACAAGGTAATGGTTAATTCTACAATAACTTCATTATTCATGGTTGTTTATAAGTTATTATCTATTGGGACCTCTTTATCATCCACATCCATGTTTCTTAAAAATGTATTTCAAAACATTTTTACTATTTAATAGAAAATGAGTTAAAGTAATTTATACTCTTATTTAACCATATATTCTTTTGAAAGGAATCTTTCTGTCGTTTTCCAAATAAGGTACTTTTTGACCTTTTCGACAAATTTAAGGTAAGAATGTTTTTTTAACTTATACGGCGGGTGCGGTTATTTTTCACCGTTATAACATCATCGAATCTTCACTTACAAGGTTATAATAATATATTCATAGTAAATGTTTTATTTATAATTATGTGACTCTTATATGATTTCAAAATAGAAAGATATATTTCTCTAAAAAGGTTTTGATTTCATCTAGGTCAACATCCTTTGATGGATTTTAAGTTTATTTGAAGTTTATTTATTATGATACAAAACATCCATATTGTATTGATGGTTTTGTGATATGTTTTATTGTGGATGTTTTATTTCATCCCATTCAAGGTTTATGGATGAAGTATTGACATTTCATATGCTAGTTTTAATACGAATGTTTATGTTTTGTTTAAACCTTTTCATATGAGGAATGCATTGGACTTAGTAAGTGACAGGGGGAGCCCTCTATAGCTCCTCGATGCATCGGTAGGACTCATGAGACAAACTAGTGTCTTGGCACAAGGCCTTTACAAAATATTATTTGTATTCTTGGGATAAGGCCTTGACTATATGGTTATTAAAGTCTGACATTATGCATTCCATCATTATGAAAGTGTCTATTTGATATTGCATGTGATTATTCAACTAGTAGAATATCCATGTAAATAAGTAAATGACGTTATTTCATTTTATTTTTGCCATATTATGCTGAAGTTCAAGTTTAACAGACTTTTGTTTTAGTTATACATTGCCTTAAATATTTATTCTTATTTATGAAAGTTTCCGCTATATTGTTATCCTTACTGAGCATCTGAGATCACCCCTCTCTATGTTTTATTTTTCCCAGGATGTGAAGAAGTATTTTATGACTCACCTACAGGGATAGTATGAGGGGATATGAGTGTGGTCTATGGAGACTATGTTGTTGTAGTTTTTCACTTTATGATGTAATGTAAACCTTATAAATGTATCTAGTACTTACATGGATACTAAACTAATCGGTCTTTCGAGACTTGATCTTTTGTGATCATGCTAATGTTATGTAATAAGGCACCGACTCTGGGTAACTGGGGTCGGGGCGTTACAGTTGGTATAAGAGGAGGTTTAGTAATAAACCTTAGAAGCTAGATTTAGGTAAAATCTGATTAGAGAACATATCCCTAAGATAGACTTTGAGGATTAGTATAGAGGTACTTCCTAGAATTTTGGTATTGTAGAGATTTTGTGAGTTTTCCAAGAAATACATCCCTGTCTGGATACGAGAAGGTAGAGGCGGATCTGGAACAGATGTACCTAGGGGTAAAACCCAAAAACACCGCTTTGAGCTAGACTTAAATAGGAACTGGTGCATGGCAACGGGCCTTGCTGCACTCTTGGTTATGACACTCCTGAGGGATATTCTTAGGATAATTCTCATTTTCTTTACAAACCATTATTAAGGGTTTATGAGTATATAATTTCTCAAAGAAAAACTTTTTATGATTATGGATTATATGCATAAACTGTTCAATTAATGTTGAGTGTTTTAAAAGTATGTAATTATGTATTTCGATTCATATACTAATCTAGTGTATGCCATTGTTTAGAAATGGCGCATAGTGGAAGGAATGGAAACCGTATCAATGCACACACTCCATGTAGGGATTTCCCTCCTACTCAAGATAATTATAGTGGAGCTGGTGATACAACTGGGGATGATCAACTTATCACTATATTAGGACAACTCACTCAGGTTATGAATAATAACCTTACTCATATGGAGCACCCTGATCCGCAGCGTGGAGGATCAATGTTAGATCGTTTCACGAGGAAACAACCACCAACATTCAATGGAGGTACAAATCCACTAGTAGTTGATCAATGGATAAATTCCGTAGAGAAAATATTCCATGCCTTGGGGAGTAGCGAAAGGGAAAAAGTTGTCATGGCAGTTTACCGCCTCACTGGAGATGTTGATCATTGGTGGTCATTGATTCAAAACACAAAGGAAGATGATGAAGTATCAAATATGGAATGGAGGGAGTTTAAAGAAATTTTCTTAGAAAAATAATTTCCTCATTACCATCAAGAAGATATGGAAAGGCAATTTCTGAGTCTGAGGAAAAAAGAGGATGATAATGTCGCAAAGTATGAGACTAACATTACAAGGTTACCAAGGCATGCAACATATTATATACGTAACCCAAGGAGTAAGATTGATCATTTCTTTGATGGGTTAAAACCATTTCTACATCGAGCATCAGTCTCACAATCTTTGTCAACGTACAATGATATAGTCTCATGTGCTATCAAGATAGAAAAGTAATTCCTTAAATCTTATGACAATAAAGTGAAGCAAGAGAAGAAGAGAGTGGTGGAGCAAGAGACAGATAAAAGGAAAAAGGGAAAGAAGGATTTTCCATTAAGTGATAATTGTGGGAAGAAACACCTCAGTACTTGCCTAAAAGGTATAGGAGTTTGTTACAAATGTGGAGAAATGGTCACCAGGCTCGTGATTGTAAGGGAAAGAAAGAGGTTATCAATGTTGAATGCTAAAATTTTAGAGAAGTGGGGCATTATGAAAATGAATTTCCTAAGCATCATGGAAACTTAACTTAGAAAAGGCCAAGGGATAAAGGCCAAGAATATGTTGATACTATAGTTGAAGTGGAATAATTAATGTATTTATGTTTTTGGACTCAAGGATTATATTCTGGTTAAAAGAATAATGTGATATATATAAGGATTGTACTGTAGTACTTGTTGTTTTAATTAAGGTTTTAATATGGATAAGGTAATCATATTTTCAGTATGTGATAATAAGTGAAACTTTACTTTGTTTGGGGAATCTGATGATACAATTGATTTAGAATTTAGATACCTTTTATAGAGTGTCTGGACAGAGGTACTTCGGATAACTATAATGTTTGGAATGGATTAAGTTCAACTTTGGATAGTATTGTTTAAGGTTAAAACATTTCTTATGATTATTTTTGGAATATTATGATACTATAGTTATAGGAAAATGACAACCTACAGGTCGGGCGATAACCTATCACTCCGGACAAAGATGCAGGAATTGAACCCACAATCATAGTGCGACATACCTTTATTACCTACCACTAGCCTACAGGAAGTCCCTGGTTATTAAAAAATTTTTTTTCTTCATTTTAATGGTATGTGTTAATATTTGGAACCTTATACGATTAGGAGAAATATAATATTTTTGAGTTCTATTATCTTTTGGAGTAAAATATGAGTTTGTGGTAGAAATTAGTTGAAGGATGAAACTCTACTTGTCAAGTATATATATATATATATATATATATATATATATATCTCTTATTCTATGACAAAATTAATTCTTAAACTTTAGGGAAGGGATATTAAATCCAAAAATGTGTTATCCTAATACCTTATGTTTTGTTGAACTAATGATATTTTAAATCATCATAGATTGATGGATTTGAGGCCCTCATTCTTACACTTGTTTGTGATTGATGACCTCAATAACTCCTATAAATATTTACATTTTACCTCTAACTATGTGTCTATAATTTCCACCAATGTTCTCCTATTTGAAACCATAATTTTATGGTGACATTCTCATTTCCCTTTCCCTCTTATTAAAACTAAATTTTATTAACCCTATTTTTGATGTGGGTTTTCCACAAATGTATTTTCTATAATCAACCATTTTTTGAAGAACAATTTCAAATTGAGAGGACGCAATTATTTGAAGGAGGGGAGAATGTAACACCCCAAGCATCCACGGTACGTTTCCCTTTGAATAAAACAATAGCGTGTATTGTACGCAACTTTGAATTCTTACACACCAAAACCAATCAAACTAGATGTTATGAATAGTAATACACACTTTTTGAAATTTTATAGATTTTATATTTCAAAATGGACTTCATTTTTTAATTCGGAATATCGAAATTAGCTTAGGGTGAATTTTTGGTATTTTTCTAAAAACTTTGAATTTTTGATGAATAGTGAAAAACACTGAGTTATCGGTTAAAACCAACATTTTATTTAAATAAATAATTATTTTATTTAAATTTATTTTAGGTCAAAATAGAATCATAATGCCTATATAAGTTCAATGTAATTTATTGGATTCATTTTATATTAATTTTTGATATATAAAATTTTATTGAACTTTTTACCATCTTTACCCACCTCCTAGGAGCTTTTACAAATTTGCATAAAACATAATTTTACCGCTTCTGTGATTTGAATTTCAAAAATCAGAGAGACATAGTTGATATCAGTATGTAAAATGTGGTTCAATGAGATGAAAATAATTTTTGGAGAATAGTAACTTTTGACTTTTATTTACCACGGTTAAAAGTAAATAGGGTAATTAAAGGTAAAAATGATATTATTTTTACCCTAAAACATGTCCTAATTCTATTGGATAAGTGTAATTCAAACAGAAACAACCTTAGGAATAAAATATGATCCTTTAGGTCCACATGGATTAGATTAGGACATTTAATATTATTTAAATTATAGAAGAGTTAAAAGTGTTAAATTCAAAGTTTAATAACTAAAACATTTTTAATATAGGGTTACAAATAAGATAAATTCGACTATAAATATTCATTAGAAAGATAAAAATATTTTATACATAATATTATTCTGTTTATATGTTTTAGAAATTAAATAATTTAATTTATTTATGACACAATGATGATGCAGTAATTACCTAATTAATGAAATATTAAAATAATTAATATTATAAATATCCAAATAAATATAATTTGAGACTTTTTATAAATTAAAATAATTTTCTAGGTTAATATTACATGTTAGGGTTGGTTAGATTAATTTTTTTCGAAGTAATAATGCATTTATAAATTTAGAAAAAAAATACCAAATAGTGTCAAAATTGACATAGAAGAGTTTTCAAAACAAATATTATATTATTAATTGATATTCTATTCCTAAAAATCTAAGGCTAAAAAAAAGACTTATATAATGATAGTTGTATCATTAATTAACCACTTGGGGTTCACTTGGAAGTTTATAGTTTGTTTATTAACCATATAATATAAAAATACAAAGAGACATGGTAAATGTCAAACTAATTAACTAAGAGTTAAATCTAAAAGATAAGGTTAATATAGTGACCCAAAACTATCTAAAACCTATTGGTTGATTGTTTTTAAACCCATCCCCACTTTATCCTCTAAATAAATCAGTTTGGTGCCATTAGAAACTGAATATGAATTTATTATAAAATAATATTTCTATCTTTCCTAAGGTGCCCCTCACCCCTCTTATAAAAGGGCACTCCCCCTTCTCTCAAATTCACACCTTAAAAGCCTTTTGGATCGGGAAACCCCTACCTAAATATCCTCTCAACATCCCTCAATTCATCCTAGAGGCCTTCCGTTAGTCAGAAAGCCAACCTAAGGATCCCTTTTGATCAAATCCAAAGAAAGAACCCGAAGAAGAGGTAATAATTTCACCACCCTCTTTCAAGTTCTTTTCTTCTTCCACTTCTTCATTATTTGTTGTTTCCATTATAAAATAATAACTCCAGTATCTTCTATATATTGTGATGTTATTATAAATATTGTATAACCGTATTAGTTAATGTATCCATCCTATGAATGATAAAGTCACCACATGTGCATACGTATGGCTTACCGTCTCCACGTCGTGGTGTAGTTTTTTTAAAAGGTAGTGCTTCGGTCAAAGACCGAGGCACAATTTATTGAGGATAGAAAAAAAGGTTACAAGAGTCGAAATGATGTAAGTTTCCTACAATAATTTTCATAAATCTGAAAAAGATCAAGAGGGAGTGAATCAATCCACGTTATCTCCTGATTAACTCTCATGTTTGCAAGTGCATAATCAACTTTGTTAGCTTCTCTAAAAACATGCGTGGCGATAAGATTGAACTGTAGAAGAGTGTTGAGGCACTTTATCTAGAAAGTAGTGAGAGGCTAGGCAAGGTGAGTCATCCCCTTCCAGATTGCTTGAATGACGGTGGTCGAGTCACTTTCAATCCAAATCTTCCTCCATCCTTTTTGGAGGGCATAGTTGACAGTGTAGATCACACCCATCATTTCAGCTTCCAATGAAGAAATAGTGCCACAGCCAGTGAAAAAACATCCATGGAATATACCAAGATGGTCTCTGAAGATCGCTCTGCAACCGAAAGGGCCTGGGTTTCCCTTGGAGGCACCATCAACGTTCACCTTGATCCATCCTGGAAGCAGAGCTTGCCAGAATACTTCAAAGGTGCGTTTGGGTTGCTTGAAGATGCCTTCAATGTGAAGTCTCCGAAGAATCTCGAAGTCTCTAATAGTATTATTGAAGTGATCCTTTTGGATAGAGGTATCCTCATACATCGCAAGGAGGATACGGGCTTTACCTGCATTAAGATTTGATGAAGATTTATTATGAATCATATTGTTTCTATCATACCAGATCACATGAAGAAGCTCAGCAATGGCAGAGAGGAAGAGATTCTTGATTTATTGCGATTCCTCTTGCTGAACACATCTTTTTAATTGAGATCCAATAGTATCATAAAGAATCCATATGCAGCCAAATAAGTCAAGAGTATAATTCCAAAGAGCATAAGCTGTAGCACAAGACAAAAAGAGATGATTCGCATCTTCCCTGTGTTGGTTGCAGAAGCGACAATTTGAGCATAGATGAATACCAAGAGATTGTATGAAAACTTCAGTAGGAATTCTATAATGTGAAATTCTCCAAATAAGTGTAAGTCTTGAGGGTTTAATCCACAGTTTGTTAAAATGGACCAACCCTTCAAAGTTGGAATCGGTTTTTATGAAATTATGCTCATAGTAACTTTTTGAGTCCAGGATGCCATTATTAGCAGGTTCCCAGATAAGGAAATCATCAATAATGGAGAAAGTATAACTATTAATGACATGCATAATGTTATCAGGGATATCACTATTGTGAGATTTAATAACATCTTTAATGGTACGCTTGGTGTTTTCAATAGTTTCATTAGAAGATAGCATAGAGATTATGGGAGTGCCAGTACAATTATCAAGCCATAAATTCATGGAAGAATTAGAATTGACCATCCAGCGGGAGTTCTTCAAAATGTTGAAGTATGTGTAATTGATAGAGGGCCATATCGAAGAGGTGATGTAATTTAAGTTACCCTTTTTAAGTTTGTGAAGAAATATCTTTTTAAGGAAATCCAAAGCATCCGAGTTGGTTTGAATTATCCTCCAGGTGAGTTTATCTTGGAGTGCATCATTAAAGAGTCTGATATTTTTAATTCCAAGACCACATTTTTCTAATGGCTTACAGCAGGTGTCCTAAGGGATGGTAACAAGTTTTCTTTCAAGAATACTTCTAGTCCAGACAAATTTTTTAATATAGGCATTGAGCTTTTTAAGAGTGTTAACAGGCCATTTATAAACCATCAACGAGTAAACCATTTTAGAGACAATGGTAGATTTACCAAGATAGATTCTGCCAGCCATGGAGAGGGATTTTCCTTTCTAGGTGGAGAGTTGTTTAATAATTTGATCAACAATATAGGAAAAATAAAGGGATTTTGGCCTTCCCCAGAAGATAGGAACACCAAGGTAGTTGAATGGGAGGGATCCCTCTTTAATTCCTAATTTTTTGGCGATGGAGACCTTTCTGTGAGGGGAGAAATTTTTACCAAAAAAGACAAAGGATTTATTCTAGAAGATCGCTTGACCTGAGACCTCCTCATAGTGAGATAGAGCAGTTTTTAAAACCTGAATATTCCTTTTGTCACCATTAAAGAAAATAATTATGTCATCGGCATAAAGAAGATGGGTGGGGACATTCATGTCCCTAGAAGCCTGGATGGGCTTGAGTTTACTTTGCTCAACTAGTCGGGTATGTAATCTACTGAGGTAGTCTTCCGCAATAACAAACAGAATGGCTGAAAGAGGATCTCCTTGTCTGATGCCTTTAGAGCATTTAAAATACCCCTTGGGAGATCCATTAATCAAGATGGAAATAAAAGCAGAGTTAAATAAAGTTTTTATTCTCAAAATAAAAGTATCTTTGAATCCAAAGCTTTGCAGAACTTTGAAAATGAAACTCCAGGCAATGGTGTCAAAGGATTTTCTAATGTCGAGTTTAATGGAAATATTTCCACCTCTTGCATTCCTATTAAGAATATTGGTGCATTCCGAAGAAAGGAAAATGCAGTCTTGTATGTATCTGCCCTTTATAAAACCAAATTGGTTCCAAGATACAATTTTGTTGCATATAGGGGCAAGCCGATTAGTGAGAATCTTGGTTATGATTTTATAGAGAGTATTAATAAGGGAAATAGGTCTAAACAGATGGATCTCAGAAGCATTCTCCACTTTAGTAATTAAGGTAAGGAATTGAGAATTCAGACCATAAGGGAGGATACCATCCGAGAAGAAATATTTAACAAGTTTAAAAACATCTAGGTGTATGATACCCAGTGTTGTTGAAAAAAAATAATTATTAAAGCCATCGGGACCAGGAGCACTATCAGGCTTTAAACTAAGGACCGTGTCCTTTATTTCATGGTCCAGGGGAGTGCTTAAAAGATAATCGTTGTCCATGTCATCAACCATAGAGGGGATGATATCGATCATAAGATCCTTTTTGACCTCCGGACCATTGAAAATATTATGAAAGTACGAGACAATATGATTGGAAATGGCCTCCTCAGTGTCAATAATAATTTCATCATGAACAAGGAAGGTAAGAGGTCTACTAATTTTCCAAATTCTCTGAAGGGAATTATAAAATTTGGTGTTTCTATCACCATCAGAGAGCCATTTTGTTTTAAAAATTTGTTTTCTCATGTTATCCTTGAGGGTGAGAAGAGAGTTTAGTTTTAGAGAAGTACTGATTTCAGGTTGGGGGTCAATTATGAAATCCATTCTATTAGAATTATTTTGAATGTGAGATAGCTCTCTTTCAAGAAGGGAAATGTCAGTGTCAATTTATTTAATTTTAGACCTACACCAATCTTTAAGTGAATTCTTAAGATGTTTTAATTTAATATTACAAGCAAAGGCATATCTATGATGTTTCATAGAATTCCAAAAGTTTTTAATGAATGAGACACAATCAGAGTTTGTAGACCAAGAATTGTTAAATCTGAAGGTAAATATAGTTTTATAATTTTTGGTGAGAAAACTGACAAGAATTGGGTGATGATGAGAGTTCAACTTAGAAAGGGTAATTCTAGAAATGGTCTCCCATTTATCAAGAGCTGTAACATTGGTAAAATCTCTATCCAATTTTATAGCAACAACCTTGTTGTAGTGCCTTATATACCAGGTGTATTTAGCACCAGTGAGGTTAATTTCTATTAGATTAGAGTCTTCAATATAAGCCCTAACCTCATGAGAGGAGATGGAAGAATGCGATGGTCCAACTTTTTCACTAGAGTTAAGAATAGAATTAAAGTCTCCAAGGACAATCCAGGGGTCTTGGATACTAGAAGAAAAGACATTAAGATCATTCCAAAGAGGACATATTTATTGGTATCTATTCTTGGCATATATTATAGTGTAGTAAATATGTATGTTATCACATAAAAAGTCACAGGTGAAATATTGATCAGAAAAACCATAAGTATTGACATTTTGTAAAGATGAGTGGTAGAAGACCCATAACGAGTCAACCATAGGTCCATTCTTACAGAACCCAAGGAAAACATATCCATAAGAGTCAAGATGTTTAAAAGTAGAAGAAAAGTTTATTTTAGGTTCAGCAATAGAAAATAATTTTGGTTTATGAGTTGTCAAGTATATCTTCAGCACAACAAGTGTGTCAGGGTTAGCGATTCCTTGGAAATTCCAGAAAAGAATATTCATTTGGACCTATGTTTAGGGTTAGAACCCTTTTTTTTGAGTTACTTGATCCTTTAAACCTCTTTGATCTTCTGATGGATTTATTGGAGGTTGTACTAGATTTCCTTTCCTGCTTACAAGAGGAGGTGATATTAGAATTCCTAAGAGCAGGAGTATTAGCTGTATCCTGTGCAATAGTGGGTGTTTTAGTGCATGTAGGGGAAGATATAGGACATCCCTCAGCCTGAAAGGATGCCTTAGGGGCAGGTTCTTGATTATTTTCGATCTTACAAGGGGTAGAAGTCAAAGTGTTATGATGCAGTGGGGTCAAGTTGGCATCTGATTCCATTGATTTTAAATCTGATTTGTTATCATTAACATAAGTAGCAGTTAATAAACTAGGAATATTAGGCTTGCCAACCTGGACAACCATATTAGTAGGATCAGTTTCACTGATATCTAATTTTGAGAGATCAGTAGGTAAAGCAATAGACATAGAGGGAGTTGAGGGATTGGAAGTACCTGTAATCTTCATGTTTGTTTCACTAACCTGTTTTTCTAGAGTGAAATATGAAGTCACAGTATCTCCCTCAGCCGTTGTTAGAGGAGAGGCTGATCCTGTGCACTTCAATTTAGCATCACTAACCTGAATAGAAACATCTAATGTACTGGAATCTAAAGTATTAGAATGATAAGTTTTATCATCATGGTTATCCTGTCTGTTGGCAGGTTCTGGAAAAGGCCCAGATAGAGTGTTTCGAGGCAGAGCAACAATAACATTTATAGGAACAGAACCATCAATGTTACCTTGTGGAGAGGCACTATCAGGGGATGCAACAGCTATCATAGTTAAAGAGACAGAGTTATCAGATCTCACCTGATTTTCCAGAGTGAGAACAGGGTTGGAGTTCTGTTGCACAGTTGGAGAAACCCTATTCTCCTTATTATCTGTTTTAGAGTCACCTGTTTTCAAAGAAATCTTCCCTGCATAGATGTCTTGAGAGTTGTATCTGTTAGTGTCACCTTATTTTCCTGTTTCATAAGAATTAGAGGGGGAAGGGTCTAAAACAGGAGGCTGAGAAGCTGTGAGAGATTGTGATTCATCATATAAATCATGGCCTTTTACCAGATTTTCCTCTTCCTTGACCATATCACCCCAAGATCTACCTGTATTTAAGGGGTTACAGGCATTTGTTTTTTTAACCCAGATCTCATTTTTTTTCTTAGTGATTTCCTGAGTTTCAAACAAGGGAGCTTTCCCTTTTTTATTCTCCTTAACCTCTTTCCACTCATGCTCTAAAGGCTTAACAACTTGTTTTCTTACTACACGACAATTGGCATAGTTGTGACCTATGATTTTGCATACCTCACAAAAAGGAGGTAGTTTCTCATATTCAATGGTAATTTCAGTTATATAATCATGAGCAATGAAATTTATAGAATTCAGGAGCTTTTATTAAAGGTTCACTTCCACCATAATTCTTTCAAAGATTCCAATTTCAGCATTAAGGGTTCTTTGGTCAATTTTAATAGGAGAACCTATGCAAGATACAATATCATTTAGGATATTAGGGTGCCAAAAGTACCATCTTAGACCATGTAGCCTAATCCATATTTGAGCTGTGTTATTTCTATGCGTGTATTGATTGAAAGTAAAGTCCCACTCAGATAATCGAAGAAAACCAGGCTTCAAATTCAAATTTCCAATTTTCCCAATATGCGTAAGATCATCCTGTGAGTTAAACAGGATATGGAAATATCCTCTTCCTTTTGGAACTAATTTCCAGTTCTGTATGTTCCAGCAATGTGCAATCCTAGGTTTTATTTCAGTTAGAGGCCAAGGGCGATCT
Source organism: Viscum album (assembly GCA_963277665.1). NCBI lineage: Eukaryota > Viridiplantae > Streptophyta > Magnoliopsida > Santalales > Viscaceae > Viscum > Viscum album. Next base: position 354,371,763 of record OY728140.1, read on the forward strand.
CCTTTAAGATATGAAACTCGAGCTAGAACGGCATACCTGCATAAATGCGCTCTTTGATGGAGCGAATAAGAATTGACCTCTACCTGAAATAGTCCATCATCTAACCTTTTAGATATAGGTGGCTTCTTTTCCTTCGTGTTGCAGAGATCCGGTCCATTGAGTGCATCAAGAAAGGAGATAGCCTTGGATCCCCCCGCAAAGGGTTGACTGTGTAAGCATTCAATCGGTAGCTGAGAATCTGCTTTGTCTTCCTTGGGAGGGAGCTCCCAGGCTGGATCAAAGCCCGTCATGAGGGGTTAATATAGAGGAGACGAGATTGAGGGGCTAGGGTTCACGAAGCCTCTCCGAGAGCCGCCCGACGCTCCCATCCTCCCTTCCACGTCGTGGGGTAGTTTGTTATTCAAGCATTTCATCATTTGGATGGGGACAATAATGAGTATAAATGATGTAAATAATAAATATAACATTATAATGATGCTGTATATATGATATACCATCCAGTTATATACAATTTTAATATCAAAAGAATGATATTGTCGCTCGTGCGTACGTACGGACTACCGTCTCCACGAACGCGATGAGATTCATTCACCATCGTATCCATTCAAGACTAATTTTAATTAGATGATTTAAAATAATGTTTAAAGACTTAATATAATTCTGAATATTAATAAGATACATTTTATCCATAACAAACATTACTTACATAGCAAAGAATATAAAGGAAAATGAATTAGTTAACACCCGAAACGACGATAATACTAAGATATTATTAACAAAGAAATGTTAAAAGATCATATATGATATCATATTAATGTATATGATTCTTTTATAATTTAATAACAATTATTTCACAATTATCAAAGAGGTTAACCTACCCTTGACCAAGTAAAAGTACAAGGTAAGGGTTAATTCTACAATCTCTTCATTATTCGAGGTTGTTTATACGTAATTATCTACTGGGACCTCTTTATAATCCACATCCATGTTTCTTAAAAATGTCTTTCAAAACATTTTTACAATTTAATAGAAATTTTTTTAAAGTCATTTATACCCTTATTTGACCTTATACGTTTTTGAAAGAAATATTTTTGTCATTTTCCAAATAAGGTACTTTTTGACCCTTTCGACAAATTTAATGTAAGAATGTTTTTTAACTTATACGGTGGTTGCAGCTATTTTCCACCATTATAACATCGTCGAAGCCTCCCTTACAAGCTAATAATAATATCTAAAAAATAAATTTTTTCTTTATAATTATTTGACTCTTAAATGATTTCCAAATAGAAAGATATATTTCTCTAAAAGGTTTTGATTTAATCTATGTCAACATCCTTTGATGGATATTAAGTTTGTTTGAAGTTGATTTATTATTATAAAAAGATTCCATATTGTATTAAAGGTTTTGTGATATGTTTGACTGTGGATGTGTCATTTCATACCATTCATGGTTTATGGATAAAGTATTGATATTTCATATGCTAGTTTAAATACGAATGTTTATGTTTTGTTTAAACCTTTTAATATGAGGAATGCATTGGACTTAGTTAGTGACGGGTGGAGCCCGCTATAGCTCCTGAATGGCCCGAAGGCCTTATTTTTTATTTTATTTTAGATAATACCCCTTTTAAGGGTTTAAGGGGAACCCGTACATGACACGTAGGCCCAAGGCACAAGGCCCGACATGACCCGCAATACATGACCTGAAGGCCCAGAGGCATACAATTCCCATTACATGACCCATAGGCCCAGCCCACTAGATCCTTTCCCCTCCCCCAGCTTCTGTATCATTGATCACCTTTAGCTCCCCACCTGCATTGCTGATCAGCTAGAATTTTCCCGTACAAAGCTGCACGGTGCCTGGTCCCATTGGCGGTTTCCATACCCTCTCATTCCATCATTATGAAAGTGGCTATTTGATAATTCATGTGATTATTAGACTAGTATAATATCCATGTGAATAAGTAAATAGAATTATTTCATTTTATTTTTTCCATATTATGATGAAGTTCAAGTTTAAAAGGATTTTTTTTAGTTATATATTGCCTTAAATGTTTATGCTTATTTATGAAAGTTTATGCTATATTGTTATCCTTACTGAGCATCTGAGCTCACCCCTCCCTATGTTTTATTTTTCCTAGGATGTGAAGAATTATTTTATGGCTAACCTGCTGGGATTGTCTGAGGGGATATGAGTGTTGTCTATGGAGACTATTTTGTTGCAGTTTTTCACTTTATGATGTAATGTAAACCTTATGAATGTATCTAGCACTTACAAGGCTACTAAACTAATCGGTCTTTCGAGACTTGATCTTTTGCGATCAATCCAATGTTATGTAATAATGCACTAACTTTGGGTAACTGGGGTCGGGGCGTTACATCTGTACTTCAAATACCAACGAGAGGGAGATCTTCTCGATAGGAGAGTATCTGGTCTCTGTATCGAGGACCATGCAGCTGAGGTAGTAAAGGTTGTTCTTCGTCCCCTCATTGTCCTTCTAGGTGAGAAAATAACCAAGAGATCATTCTTGGGTGGTCACATGAAGGACCGATGGATTTCCAAAGACAGATGACATTAAGACTGGAGGCTAGAGAAGATACTGCTTGATTTTATTGAATGCAGTCTGACATTCTTCATCCCAATAATAGAGTGTGCCTTTCTTCATGAGCCTAGAAAAGTTCTTAGACTTGCCGGCCAAATTCAGGATGAATTGGCGTATGTAGGCTAAGTGGCCTTAGAAGCCTCCAAACTCCCAAATATTGCTCGGGGGAGACATCTGGATGATGGACTTGATCTTCTCCGGGTCGATCTCGATGCCCTGGTATCTGACAATGAAGCCGATAAACTTCCCAGAGGTTACCCCGAAAGCACACTTCAATGGGTTCATCATCAGGTGGCAAGAACGGAGGAAGCCGAACACTTTCTCAATATACTTGAGATGGTCTTGACACTTGTGAGATTTGACCACCATATCATCCACATTACATTCCACCAATGTCCCGAGGATTGGATTAAATATGCGATGCATGGCATGCTGATAGGTGTCACCTGCATTCTTTAAACCGAAGGGAATGACTTGGTAATAGAAATACCTTGTGGTTCCCCGAATACTGTAGACTCCTCAACCTCTGGGGCCATTCATATTTGGTTATACCCAGAGTACCCATCCACAAAGGAGAGGGATCATAACTTAGTTGTAGCATCGATCAACAATTTCCTCACAAGAAGGGGAAAATCATCCTTTGGACAGTGATGGTTGAAATCCCAGAAATCGATGCAGAATATGATCTATCTATTCTTCTTCCTGACTGGTACAATGTTGTCTAGCCATTTGGGGTATTGGACCACCTTAACAAAACTGGCTCTGATGAGCTTGTTAAGTTCCACCTCTACCATGGCACCGTGAGAAGGGTGCATTTTCTTGGGAGGCTACATGAACCCGTGATGATTTACTGGGAGACCGAGGTGGTGGATAGCTACCTGAGGATCTAGTCATGTCATATCATCATACCTCTAGGTGAACAAATCACAATTTTGTTTAAGGAAGTCTACGTACTATTGTTGATCCTCAGGGGGGGCATGGAGGTACATATCAACTTGGGTCTCGGGTCCACCTCGCTACCAAGGACCACTTGTACCAATTCATAGACCATGGTGGAGACTCCCTCTTAAATGGCAGGGGGAGCATCCTCTAAATACTCTTCTTCACTTATGAAGGAGGTACCCTCGGTGGGAGGAGCTTCCCCTGAGTCGACAGCTCCTGATGAGAGGCTATAATCAGCCTGAGCGGTAGTGGACACTGCATCGGGGGATTCTTGTGCTGTCGAAATCATAGCAACGAAGGCTGTCAATCCAATCCCATCCGGTCTTCGGCCCAAGGGGCCACGCTTGATGATATCGAACCAATAGTGGCGTGTCAGCTTGAGCCGGTTGATTCAAGCCAAACAAAATAGGAAATTATAACGTATTGTCATTGCCATGGGACAGACATCCCAATATCATATGGGAGTAGGAGGTTACAGGTGCACTTGAGATTAGTTTGTATAGGAGTACGAGGTGATCTTCTGGCATCACAGAGACTTGGGAATGTGTTCCACCCTCATTCATGAAACTACCACCAATTTTCCCATGTCCGGGGTTGTAGCCTCCAATTGGTGGATTGGGAATACGTCGGCATCATCTGGGCTCACCCACGGGCAGGTCACAACTACAATGGGCTCGACAATGCTGGATATGATCTGTTTGTCTTTTCTCTTGTAATATTCAGCATCCAAATAGCGGGCTTCAAAAGAGGCAAAGGGAGATGCATCACCTTGGAGTATGCCTACTCGACCATTGAGGGAGTACTTGGGGCACTATTGATATGATGAAGATACCACTGCATGCAGGTCGAGCCATGGTCTGCCCATCAATGTATTGTAGTGGTGTCTATAGAGGTAACCATAATCTCAGTGCTGGAAAATAGGCCATGGAAATGGTTCTTCAATTGGATCATGTTGACCGGGGTCTGCTCCATCCTATAATAACCTTGTATTTTCAGGTCAGAGGGAGTCAATTCATCCTCGGATAACCCCATTTTTGGCAGTGTCTGAGTCGAGATTGGATTGATCCCGGAGCCTGTGCCGAAAAGATAGCGGCTAACCTCCATTCCATTGAATTGGATGGTGATGTACAGTTTTTGAATGTTCCCATATATGGGAGAGACCTCATCCTCTCCAGAGAACAAGATAATGGCCTGACATTCAGTATTCTCGAATGCCTCAGCGTGAAAGGCCTCTATGGCAGCTACCTCCATCTCAAACTAAAGGGGGATCCTTAAAGCCTCGGCGAGGGCTTCACACATGTCCTCCAACATTAAAAGGTCGTCAAGGATGGAAATCCTTAGCTGGGATACAGGAAAGGTGTTTGAGAATATCATACTTTCATGCCATGCGTGATCTCTTTCTTAAAGGAGGTCGCTCTGTGAAAGGAAGTATGGTGGGCCCGACCGACTAGACCGGTGGCTGGCTGATGCTGGGAATGTCCCACTACTCACTAGTCGAAGCTTTTGGAGTGAATACCAGATGAGGACTCAATGATCGAGGTCACTCTGGAGCAAAGCGTCGCTGATCATGACGTAGTCGAGGTGGATTTTTATGACCAGGAAACACAAATGGCGGTGAAGGCGAACCCAATGTCACCAGATGAGAAGGCTGCGCGTACTGGGCTCTGTGCTGAGCATGTTGCATGGTTTAGGTAGCATGGAAATCCTGGATAGAAGTGCCGACTAAAGAACTCCGATGGCCCATATAGCCGCGGACCCGTTGACGCTGACGATGGCTGGGGACGTTGGGAGGATCCGCCTGGCACTCCTCATTGTCAGGAATTATATATAGGATTACCAGCTCTACGGTATTAACCGAGGCATACCCATGGCTAGAACTTGAAGAGTCATCCTCTACTGGATGGATTCTGGGTGTGATCACCATCTCCAAGGGAATTAATTCACTGAGAGTATGATATTACAATAGCATAGGTGAGGGAATTTATTTTCCTTTACATCGTTAACACTTTATTTTTTGAGAGGATTACGGTTGAGATGATGATACAGAAGTAGTGGTTGTAGCTTATGAAGGGTCTGACCAATTCAGGCATGCAAGAAAAACACCATGGGCATGAGTGACCATTTTACGATCCATCCAGTCATCATAATTCTGGGACCCTTGGCTAGAAACCTATTTCCACTCACCTTCACTATCACTACTGATATCTGGCCTCACGAAGACACAAGCCACCTGTGTCAGGGCTAGGCCCAACCTGACTATGTTGTTGTCGACCTGGTCTTGGAGCCAGGACTTGAACACATAACACTGTTTGAGGGTGCTCCCCAAGATCCGATGATAAGGGAAGTAGTTGGGGTGATCATTGAGGTTCACCTCTTCTGGTCTCCTCTACTTAGGTAAACATGCAATCCCCTATTCCAAGGAACTGCAGATGTCACTGAGGACCTAAGCCTTGTTGAATGAGTAGGTATGGTTTCTACTATCTAGAAAGGGGGACTTGGAGCCTGATTCTGACGAGGGGTTGGAAGAGACTGTCGAGGAGGCGGAGCCTGATTATCCCTCCTAGGTGGTGGTGGCGCATTACGTTGGGGTGCCTGCCAATTCTAAGGTAGACGTTGCTGGGCTGGGGGCTATTCCTATAGGGGAGGCCCTCTACGAGGCTATGGAGGTGGTACCAATGGAAGTAATTCCAGTTATCTGGTGGCCTCTATCTGGGCCACCGCGGTGGGCTCGACCCTGGAGTCCCTTCTCGCGGGGATTGTATGAGGCAATGGACGTGCCTAGATGGCCTGTTTCAAGGTTTCTTCTAGGTGTTGGGCCTTATCAGAGAAGTTCTGGAATCCCTTAGGGTAGCTATAGGTGATCATAGAGGGGGCCAGTTCTGTCTTGACATTCCCCACACACATTGTCAGCATTTTCTCCTAAGTCAGTGGCATGTCAAGGGAATATGTGAGCCCCTTCCACTAGGAAATAAATTCTGTGATGCACTCATTAGGCCTCTTTTTTTCACTTGAATAGGTCTGTGATACTCATCTTTCGAGTGGTGGAACTGAACTGGTATAGAAATTTCCTACAGAGGTCTTCCCAGCGGGCTACTGATCCGATGGAGAGCTAGTTGTACCAGACAAACGATGGCCCCTTCAATGTCTGTACAAATTACTAGAGTTTAGTGGCCTTCTACTGCATAGAGGTTACAAACATGGGCCCAAACCTTGAGATGAAGTGGGCCAAGTGCTGCGGTGGGTCTCCTGTCCCATTGAAGGGGGAAAAGGTGGGGTTCCCAAAACCCGGGGTTGTTGGAATATCATCCACCCATGCTGGATATGGATTGCCATCGGGCAGGAGCACCTCCTGTCGCATTTCTAATGCCTCAAGATGGGGAATGAGTTCCGACTTCAGATCATCTGGATGGGGGTTCCTGTCTTGATGAGGATACCTAACTACCAGTGCGTTGGCGGGTTTATCCACATGATAAGGTGCCCCAACGGCTCGTAGAGCGGCTGGTGGAATGACCTGTGGGGTAGCTGGGGGAACCTGAGCCAGGCCCCAAGGATTGTCAGACCGTTCAAGAGAATTTGGAGAGACATACCACGCCCTCTTACCATAAGTTCTGGCCTCAACCATATCTACGTGAGCAGGATGGTCAGGGTCACCCGCGAGCAATTCACCAGGGAGAATTTTTGCATGCCGCTATTGTCCCGGCCTAGGATCACCGTAGTCTGGCCGTCGCTCTGCAGCTTTTTCATCCAGGAGTTCTTCGACCACCTTCTTCTGTTCAGCATGTTTCCGATGCAACACGGATTTTTCTGAGGCTTCCTCCGTCTTCTGTACTGAGCCAGACAGGTCGGAGGGTTTGACAGCTCTGATATGCTCTTTACCCTTACCGTGATTTCGATGAAGGGATAACACTTTGGTGGGTGCAGGGAGACCCAGTAGGTTCCTTTGTTGGCGGGTAACCCTTCCCAATGGGACCACTAGCTGTGGCACACCCTCAGGGGGTAAGTCCCCGTCAATGAGCTTCGGCTTATTCTCTTCTTCCGATAGGTTGGCCATGTTGACCGTGACCCTACCTGGGGGAATTTCCTCAATATCACCTAGAAATTTGGGTTTTCACCGAATATGACTTAAGAGGAGGGAAGCATACTACCCCCAGCCATGGAACTGTACATGGGGAGAAGCCTCATTGATAATCCTATAGGGCACTTTGAAGACTCGGACACATCGTTGCTGGAGGGTACTTTGGAGGACTGGTGACTCAGGGCGCTGGGCCAAAGGGAGTGCAGCCAAATCAACCAGACAACATTGTTTGCTGGTATCCTCGGAACTCACTTGGATTTTGGGGTAATACACTCACTAGTGATGGTGGAAAATGTGCGTCGCCCAGAGGGTTTGGCAGAAACACTCGACTTCCTCTAGAGTGAGGGACTCCGGCACATAGAAGTTTGGCACTGCAACCGGCCAAAACATATTAGGGAAGTGGTCCACTGTGAGGATATACCATAAGTTCATGGGCTTGGATTTAGGGCATGGACCTTTTTTTCCCCACTCTTCAATTGGAGGCAGCTGAGGAAGTGGTAGCAGTACCGAAGAAGAGCGATGGGACTATATGCTGGTCGGTGGAGAATATGGCGAGCTGGTTGACAAACTTCCGTATATGGGGCTATTATCTAAAGAGTGTAGTGACTTATCCACCATGTTGTGGCAATATGGTATGTTGACCAGTGTTTCCGGCACAACGACTGCGGATTCTGACGATGGGCTACATTGTGGCTCTTCTGCCATTGATCCCCAGAATAGCTCTCCATGATCTCTTGTTGAGGTAGAGAGTGCTTCTGGTGATGATGGTGGAAATTTAATAGCCGTAACCTGTGGAGTGGACAAATATTCGTCCTTTTGGATATACCTATGGAGGGAACCAGGAATCCTATGGACATCACATTCTCGATGAATGAGGCTGATGCGCCTTGTTCCTACCCCAACTCTTGACACGAAGGATCTATGTGAGGGTTTCATCATTGAGTTGCATTCTGCCTTAGAATCTGAGAGTAAAAACGATTTGATCTCAGTCTAAACCTTATCAACATTATTTTTGTGGAGGCGATGACCCACCCTCCTACCCCAGGATGGTTTATCGGGATAGGGTAGATTTCTACCATGAGGAGTTCCTTCGATCATACTGGTACTAAGGCGGGGAGGACTTTTGCCTGAGTGATCTGGGGTGCGAGGGGCACCTAGATAAATATCAAAGGGAACACGGGGAAGATCATCATTCCCAATGATTGAAGTGTGGAGGGAATCTCCGAGGGAAACGCCAGAGCAGGTAGGACGTCCACTGAAGATGGTGAAGTGAAGCTGGCCTTCACTTTTCTTATTGCTAAGGTGAGGAGGACTGTCACCAGCCGCTACAGGGACATGGGGAGGGTCCTCACACTAGATATTGGCTAGATGTGTACCATCCCCACACCGACTGTATGCGGCAGGAGGAATGACTACATACCCGATGTAATGAGAACGGGAGAGGCTTCCATACTGGGTGTCACTCCTGCGAGGAGGACCCTCATTCATATTGATGGTAGCATGGGGTGGACCTCCATGCCAAGCTTAGAATCAAGGATGGTCCACACTCTCCATGGTGGTGGTATGGGGAGGAGCTCCATTTTGGGTGTTGTTGTCACGGGATGGCCCACGACAGCTACTACCTGCGCCAACGACCAAGAGAGTCGACCCAGCCTGCCTGTGGGATAGTTGGGGCCTCGATTCGGGCGAAGCATATGAGTTCCCCTACTCAGCGTACACAGGGGGTTGATGATATACGTCGATGTTGGCCCGGGCCACAGAAGTTTCTAATGTCGACGCCCCTTGACGGGTTTCCTCCTCGGCTTGCGCCTGACGCTGACTTCGGGTCAGCCGTATCAGGGCCAGTGGTGCAGGCACACAGCTTACCTACTCTTCAACTCAAGGGACTGGGTGGTGATGCTGGCATGACCTAGTGTGGGACCTCCTTGGGAGCTCCTGGATTGAGATCTCGGCCGGGCCGACCTGGACACCCCCTACCTCGTCGGTGTAGGGGAGGGAGTTGTCGAGGAGTTCCGGGGAGAGGCTCTTAAAATGATTGTATGTTGGAGTAGGGAGCAGTGGCTCCCGATGCGGCCCTTGGGGGTAGCGGTGGTGATGAGGCATATACGCCTCCAGATCCCAATGGTCCATATCCAGAGTCGGGATAATTCCCTCCTCCTCATATCGACGTACGAGGTCGTTTATAACCCTTCATTGAACTAATTAAGAATGGGAGATAGGGCATGGGCGCCCAGCCATTGTGGTTGTGGAGAATTTCACTAAATAGGTCCAGCCACATGGGGTTGCTGCATTGGTGTTGCCCCTACCCCTACATCGGGAGGCGGGTGGCGATCAGATTCTTGTTGCAGCAACTTGGTTCCTGACAAGAAGAAATATTTGACCATTTGTGCTGAAGAAAATAAATTAACGTCTAGTGCCCCAATGCCATTCCGTCTCCCATGGATGGTAAGAAGGATCCATGCTGACAACGTCATGGATTGGTATGTCCAACGTTTAAATTCCCCAACTTCTAGTGAGTTTCACGCCAGGCCCGCTATTTTCTTGGTAGGACCCGACTCTGGATAGCTAGATCCAGTGACATCCTAATCCACATATGTATTGAACAATACTAATCTCTACATTGAAGAGAAGAGATTCAAGTCGGGTTCACCATTTCTGTTTCTAACGCCTTCACTGGGGCGCACACATCCATCTATTTTGGGGATGCATGGCTATTGCCCCGTATTCCCTCTTTCCAAAGGTGGGCGACATACGTCACCTGTTCAAGGATTTTTTCTCATTGATCGAAATGGGATGATGGGATATCGGTTCCTCCTTCCGTGGATTCCTCATCGGAACATGTCACCCAGTCCAGGTCTCCCTTATAGACTTATGAGGTTGTTCATGAAACTCTTCCCAGTGCCATATCTTCATGGATACCGGTTAATTACACTGCTTCTTTCAGGACATTCCAAGGGGTCTGGTTAGGATAGAAACCTTTGGTCGGTGGAGTAGTCATGTTGGACATCACTGGCATGTCTGGATGCTGGAACACTGGTGCGTCTGGGTTTCTTCCTCTTAGTATAGGGCTTCTCGAGGGCACGAAATCCCAATGTATCCCACGTTTAATGAGGAGAATTGAATTCCATAGGCATGTCTCTAAGGTTTTCCTTAGCTTCCCATGTTTAACACAGGGTATGCCACGAGTTTAACATCCAAAAGATATGAATAAGACTGATCGGAACACTGAATAGACTGGATCAGATGGGTGGAAACCCTAGAGGGAACACTGATATTGAGGCTAACACATGGTTAGTTACCCGATTTCTACTATGATCAACGAAGAGGTGAATCGACATGATCTTGACGGGATGTGGCGGCCCGGGCAAGGATCAGGATGAATGATGGATGGTTGAGTGAAGTGGAAGGAGGATTAGATGGAGGTAACTGGAGGGCAATGGTGATGTTGGGATTGGTCCTTGAAGAGGCTTCCTACATATCCTTGTGGAAGGCAATCAATGTATGTGTAGTTCGATGGGGTGGTGGGAAACCTTAGGAGGCGACCCATGAGAATGGACACATGGATGGGATCTAGAGGAAGTGTAACCTCCGGGTTGGGGGCATGACCTTCCCAAAACACATAGGTTCGAAGGGAAGACCAGGATGAGACATGGATGATGGGATTGAACCTTAAGGAGGTTTCCTACGTACCTTTCCTTGTCTAGGATCAAATTCCCCATAGTTCAAAATGGAGGGCATAGAATCGGGTTTTGCGCAGGGGACAACGACCCAATGATATACTGGAGCTTATGTGTGGTTAGCAGATCACATTGGTCTGATGCCTTAGGGTGGACCAGAGGGGTAGAACCCAACAAAGGGGGGACTACGACATCTTACCACTGGATTGGAAATACAATGTCTTACCACTGGATGGGATCACAATGACTTACCACTAGATGGGGTCACAACGGCTTACCGCTGGATGGGGTATCAATGAATTACCACTGGATGGGGTCACAATGGATTACCACTGGATAGCATCACAACAGCTTATCGTTGGATGGTGTTGAACCTCATGGAGGCTTCCGACATACCCTGTCTGGGAGATAGGGATCAAATCCCGTGTAGTTTGAGCGGGCATAGTTTAATGTCATGTAGGACGAAAAAGGGGGATGCAGTTTAATGTCATGCGGGATGAGGGTGAACTGACGTGATGGTGGTTAGGACCAAGGGTTGTTGGGCTTGAACCTCAGTGAGGCTTCCTACATACCTCGCCTTAGAAAGGATTAAAGTACACGTAGTTTGGGATGGGTTTGGTGAACCGACGTGAAGTGGGTTTGGAATGACCGTGTGTTGGGCTTGAAACTCATGGAGGCTTCCAAAGTACCTTTTCATGGAAAAGATCAAAGTACACATGGTTTGGGATGGTTTTGGTGAACCGACGTGAAGTGGGGTCGGAATGACAGAGTGTTGGGCTTGATCCTCAGGGAGGCTTCCTACTTACATTTTCTTGGAAAGGATCAATGTCCATGTAGTTAGGGTTGGTTTTGTAGGTATTACACTCTAGGCTTCCCAGAGAGGTTTTCATGGTGGATTCTTAATCTAAGCCCACATATGTCATGCTCGGTGTGATAAACAAGAGGAAGAAAATAATTGATGATCATGTCATGAATGGTGAATTCGTGGGAAGTGGAATAGGGCTTACACATGATTAGCAGCCCAGGGAGAGGAAGATTGGGAATCACTCCAGGATGGAGGTCCGGGTGGAGACAAAGCCCAACGAGAGAGGGATTTGGAACCGAAGAAAGGAGTGTTCCGGTGACTATCCCTCCCTCTCTAGTCCTTAGTACCGTGGATGAGAGATGGATCAGGGATGCTACCTCTTGAAAGGAAGGCTATGGTCTTACACCAAGATGGTTTCCCTTTCCCCACAGATAGACGTTGCTTTGATAAAGAGGATCTCATTCCATGTGAGGAATGATCTCACTCCCATGGAGACCAGTGGGTGTGCAAAATTTATATAGTGGGGGAACCCGACATACAATGCATGGGGGGTAGTTCACATTTTAACGTCATGTGCTGAGGATGATGGTGCTTGGCAGTTTGAAGTCCTGAAGCTTGGATGAGGTGGATTCACTCAACACCCCTTAGTACTTACATAACTGATACCTCCCACACAATGGGGGAGTTAATGCATCAGAAATTCCCTGGAGAGGGGGTGTCATGGAGTGATCCACAAAGGGGTCCACATTAGCGTGGCAATGAGATGAAGCAATAGCCGTTAGCGTTCCTATGAGAAGAAGCATGAGGCAAAACAACACAATGCAAAGTACCACCCAAGGGACTTTGAAATCACTTCATGCAAACCTGTAGGGTTTCATGGGAAAAGGAGTTATAGAACAGAGGGTTTCATGGGTAGAATCCTAGTGAAGCTCTGATTCTTTATGATGTGGAGGGATTCTGCGAAGGGGTGTGCTTCGTGAAGTGGAGTGGCCTTGCCTAGGAATGGGGCATAGGTGAATATGGAGAGTGCTTCACGAAGTGGATTGGTATCCGCAGAGCCGTGCTGCGTGAAACAAGGATGCCTCGTGAAATATAACATTGGGAAGCAATGTTCTTTGCAAAGCACAATGACCCCGCCTTATCATGTGGGTGACGTGGGTATGAAGGGTTCTTTATGAAGCATAAATGCTTTGCGACGTCCCGAGTCCCCTCGGGGTCTCTTTCCTTCGCGGAGGCCCATGGGCTCCGCAAAGGGAATACCCCTTTGAAGAGAGGGTGAATTTATGCAAATAGGTAGGCACATTGCAATGAAAAAGTACCTTTAAGAGCTCATGGTTTGAATATCAGAGATTGCTTTGCGATTTGGGACCTAAGAAGGTGAAAGGTCGAAGGATCCATCCTTTGGGCTCTAGCGGGGTCCGATATTTATAGGCAAAAGGAGTTGTGAAGCAGATCTTGCTTAGTTCAGAGCCACATGGTATTTTTTTCGTAACCACGGAGCCTCCCGAATCATTTCTCTACGGCGGGCTTGCAAACATCAAATGCATTTGCAGAGGCTCCCGCCTACTTGCCCTGCGGCGGGTTCACGAACGTCAAATGCGTTCGCGAAGCCTCCCACCTCCCTGCTCCGTGGAGGGTTCGTGAATGTAAAATGCATTCGTGGAGCCTCCCACCTCCTTTCTCCACAATGGGTTCACGAAGGGGAAGCTTGGCGCCGGCCACGAGGTTGCGGGGCTCCATGTACGAGATTCACAAGGAATCCCTTAAGGGTTTCCATTTGTTCTTTTTTGTTCCCAAATTTTGGCACCAACACCTTATATGTTATTTGTTTCATTCTATGGGATTTTGGTAATATTTTCGTTTCAACAAGTGTAAGAAATGATATTATATTTAGTGAATTGTTTTAAATACTTCATAAAGGTGAAAATTATTATATTATAATAAAGAATTCATGGTTTTAATGTTATATAAATAATAAAATCTTTCATTAATTATTCATCCCATGTTTATATTTTTAGGCACATATCATTTATTGAAATATTTTTAACAGGACATAAAGAAGATTAGTGTTAATGATGGGATGAAGGAAAATTTATGCTATTAAAACATGAAACGATGTCATGTTTTGTTTTAAAGATTTTTTTATTATGATAAAAATGGATATTGAGTTGAAGTGTCTACATGTAATATTCAAGATATTATGTATAAGTTATGACCTAATTCTCTGATGCTCTAAACCTGAAAAGATCCTCAATGTTAATTATTAACTTAAATCAAGATTATATAATATTCAATGTTGGGGCATGATACTAAAAGGCTAAAATAACTTCAGAATTTTTTTTACCAAATCAAAACAATTATAAATACTATCCAATACTAACTATAAAAGTGAAAATTAGTTTTCTTAAATAAGAGAAAATATAGAGTAAGCTAAATTTGAAGACACGATTGAAAAAACAAGTTGTTCATTCACAATCTGAGACCTAATCCACTCCACTTGGTGATTGCATTCCACTAAGGAAAATATATATAATGCCTTGATTCACAACTGAGATTGGGGTTTACAAAATAGTATACAAGACTATCCAGGTCACATGACCTCTACCACATTTTTACATGGGAAATATAATATCTAGGTCACACCGAACCTCTTCTGTAGTTATACAAGGGTGAAATAGGGAGTAAGAGTGTAATAGTGATAGGATATATTGTATCCTTTAGTTTGGCATAGGATATAGTGTGTATTTTTAATACAAACACGCACACTACTATAACGATTAATAAAACAGTACACACTATAGAATAATATGATAACAAGGGATTAGAAATACTCTGAATGTTGTTCTATGTAGCTCTTGACTTATAGAATGTATTAGATTTGATGTTCAGGTCCTCTTCTGAATGCATGCTCCGAAATAGAGTGTCGTGAGTTCTGTGTTCTGGTTTCTGATTTAGTGAGTTGTTATTCTTCTATTCTTCTTATTATTACTACTATGATGTTTGATGTTTTGATGCACATAAATATAGTTAGTATTAAATTATATTTCTTCATGTGTTCTTCTTTGTTCTATTTCATAAATTTATGTTCACTCTAATGTATCTTTGATTATATTTTTCATCATATCCTCTTGCTAGTGCACCACATTGTATTTTATCTTAGGATTTCTATTATAGCTGACATGAAGAATGATATCCACACCTCATACCTCGTACAATCAGGTGTAATGTCTAGAAAAGATCAATAATTATGTCATTCTCATTAAATGAATCAAATATGACTGTTAGAATATAATTTTAAATTTAATTGAAAAATATCTTAAAACGGTTCAGTAAAGAATGATTTCACATTTGCAGTGAGTCGGGAATGGTTCCATAGTCACGGTGAGTCAGAAGCGGTTAGTTGGGAATGTGTCCTATTACAGTGTCTTGTTACGGTGTCACAGAAACAATATCTTATCCCTTTTTACACTTCAAAATGTTGTCTTATTACGGTTTCACAGAACCAGTGTTATAGAAACAATGTCTAGTCATATGCGACTTATGGAACAGGTAGCACGATTTCCATGTCTGGTCCTTTGCGAATTCTAGAACAGGTAGCACAGTTATGGTTTTTGGTCCTTTGTGAATTCTAAAATAGGTAGCATGGTCATGGTCTCACATAACCGGTTTCATGGAAATGGTGTCACAGACTTTTCCAATTTCCAAACTAAAAGGGAGACCATTTGGGAAAAGAAACATTGTCTCATACTTTGTCGATTTTTTTAGACTAATCGGTGAGATAGTTTGATCACAAAAATGGTTTCTCATACTTAGTCACATATCATCCATCTGTCTTAATAAGTAATACTCACAAAATAAATTATCATGAAATATAATCATAATAAAACATAATATAATAAGAGTAATCATGATTTATAATATTTAAGCATGATTTACATAATTTAAATGATTTACGTGGTTTGTGAGCATTAGAATAAGAGGTGTGCAACAAATAGTTTAATAATATTTATTTCTTGATATTTTATAAACCATTTTATAAAAATTCATGCATTATAATGACTGAATTATCTTTCCATTTCTAGTTTCTTCTTGAATACCCATTTTCAACAAAATGGATTTACAAATAATTGAGGGTATACCATAATACATAGTTCATATTTGTACATGGAATCCATATATGAATTTAATGCTTCATTCGACATTGATATTTAGGATCCACTTACTGCTTCCTAATAGGTTAAAGGATTATTCTTGTCAAATAATAATTAGTCACTGTTATCGGTTACTATAAAATCATAATATTCTAGATATATAGCCCCTATTGTAGTCATCTTCAGTACTTGTGTCCATGTAACAGTTTCTTCTTCCATGATGCTTTTTGGAATCAATTTCTGTATGAACACTTGTATGCCTTGAGCCACAATTTCATGGAAGTCTATCTCTCTCCCACTATGCCTTTGAGATTTGTTCTCTAAGTCAAGGAATCTAGAGTCTCTGCCAATAATAACCTTTATTTATGAGGGGTTATATATATAATATCCCCTCATTTCCTTAGTTTATCCTATAAAGGTACATTTTTCCCTTGAGGTGAATATTTCTACCCATAGAGGCCTTACTAAATGAATTACACCCCCACATATGTAAATTTGATTACGTGGATTCTCTTCTACTTAATTTTTTTAATGGAATTCCATTTATTTAATTACATCATAGTTTGTTTAGTATATGGGATGATATTTTAATTCATATCCCAAAAACGATAATGGAATAATCACATGACTCATCCTTGATATCACCATGTCCATCAAGATGTGGTTCCTCCTTTCACATAAACATATCCATTGAGATGTGTAAGGAGGAGTGATCTTGGATAAGATTCCAAACTCCCATAAGTAAACAATGAAGTCCTGATTATGATGTTCTCTACAATGGTCTATGTGAAGATTCTTAATCTTCATACCATGATGGTTCTTAACTTATTGTATTCAATGAATTTATAAAAACCATCTGATTGATATGACATTAAGAATAAATTTCCATATTTGCATAGATGATTAGAAAATGTTATGATGTTTTTCAACCCACACTATTCAGTAATTGGAAATGTTTAACATGCATCGGTATAAACCAATTCATGACGATATTTATGCCCCTTCACCTTTCTAACTAAATGAGTCTTTGATAATTATACAATGTAAAAATGGGTTACAAACACTCTATGGTTTTAGTCAAAACCTATCTAAATATCTATCTTGATGTATGTTATTCACGAGCTTTTTGTTTTCATGACCTAGTTGGTGATGCCAATGATAGGTGTGGTATGAGTCCACATAATTAAGTTGGTTATTGATTTCCATTACATGGTTCATGTAATCCAACACAAAATACCATTATTTAATTATGTCTTAACATAAAAATTATATCTTTATAATAAAAGAAACATTTATTCCTAAATTATAAAATAAATCAATATGTATCAGGTTTTGATACATAAAAAATGTTTTTGGTAAAATATGGAATATATTAAAAAAACCCCTCAAAAACAATATTATTCATGTCGAAAACACGCGGTGGTATTCTCCAAAAATAGTAGCCACAAATATAACTCCATTGGTTGCTTGTAGATCTCCATACCCTTGGTAAATCATTATAAATGTAATTTTATCCTATATTTGAAAACATATGGGAGCACAAAAATATGTATCTAATATAAAATTTGTAGAAACAGATAAATTCAATTATCTAACAAAGGAACTTGAGGATTCCACTTTCCTATTTGTATGGGTGTATTTTTTCTTCTAGTGGCCATTATTTCCACATACAAAATAGACAAAATCATGTTCTCTTTCTTTCCCCTGGAAATTCATTCTTTGAAAGAGCACCTTGGAAATCCCAAAACATTCATTTCTTTCTCTCCCATGATAAAGATAGTGGAGGTGATCATACATCCTATACACATCCATATATTAGTGATTATTCATCACTTAACTAGGCATAGACAAAGGAATGCAACATTTGGCATAAATAAAATCATTTATATGATTCTCATAGACTAATAACTCTTCATTACACACCTCTATAATAGGTGGATTAGGAAATGATGATTGTAGTAGGTAAGATTTCCATTCATGATGTAGCACAACCTGAAGGCATATGTACCATTACTAGATGTAACTACCAATTAAATGGTTTTCCTTATCTAATATTGATCATAAGGGTAATTTGGATGATTTTAATTCCATTGTATTATACAATTAAAAGATTATACTATTAGTACTTATCTTGTTTACAAATTGTATGATCCATAAAAAATTCATTGATTCCATTACATTTCCCACTATTTTATCAACAACCTATAGACCTCACCATTAAACTCAAAAAATATAGTTTCTCTAAAATTCTAGTGGAATGTATTCATATTACCCTTAGCATATCCCAAAAAAGGGTTAGTCAAGCTACATGAATATATTTAGGTAAGTGGATCATTTACAACTCTGGGCTTGAAGTACCTTGATCAGTAGAGTGGACTCCCCGATCCTAAAATTATGACATGAATTTCCTCAAAAACTGCCTCCAAATTACACTAATTATAGGAAGGGATAGTCATAATTACTTCAAATTGTTAATTCAGCCCAATACGATCATAAGAACCCCCCATATGAATGTATGTTTTCCTGAAAAGGGTTGGTCAAACACTTAGTTCAATTTAGTTTCATTCCCTATCATGTAATTGAAGGCCAACTATGAATTAATATTTAATTGAGGAATTTTAATTTATTATGAATAAATTATATCATTTTTTAGTTTCTACATCTCTAGTTAATATTATTTTGATGTTACTTAATAAATTATCCTCAAGGTATAAAACATTTACAAACAATTCATTTATTTATTTTTCATATTTTCACATTATTTCATTTATTTTTTTGATCACAACCATGCATCCATATATAATGATATAGATTGAAATAAATAAATAATTAAATGATCTATTCCTGAGTTTTGACTAACAAATGATATAATTATTCGAAATTAAATAAACCTTTGACCTAGGGGAAATAACTTCTAATGATGGTCATGGCCTGATTTACAACATTCCTCGTGTGAACATTTGTATCACCTAATCAGGCATTATAATGGTTCCTATCATGACCCGTCCTCGGGGCCCGTGCTGTGACTACCCCAAGCCCGCCTTCTATAGGCCAGGGGCTGGCGACTACAACCAAGGCGTAATTACTGGTAAAAAGGGAAGGCATTGCCTTTGTAAAGTAAACAAACACCACAGAGAAAGCAAGAAGAAGTAAACACTAAGTAAAAACTGGGTACAATAGTAAGTGCGGAAAAGTAAGTGGGCTAGAATACAAACCCAAACTGAAAGTAAAGTACAAATGAAAAAGGGAGTACAAAAACTGAAAAGTAAAGCCGCTACGGCGATCCGTCCACTGGTACTCCCACCTGAAGGGTGGGTACATATATCCACCTCAGCTCCTCAGGTCCAGCCATCCGCTCCATGTACGTCCCACCCAGTGGTCCACCTCCAAGTACCGACTGCTCCGCAAGCCTCAACCACGATCAGCACTGTCCGTTGTCTGCAACCAACACAACGTAGTGCGGGCATAGCCCGTGCAGGGGTGAGTATAAGCTACTCAGTAGGGACCCCGAGACCCCTGAAGGTCTCCCAGAATCCACAAAGGATAATCCACAAAGGACAGATACAATCACGAAGTAACATCCGAGCCCAAGTTCGATCATATCCACACAGGATAACACAACACAATCCACATAGGAAAGCAAGTCAATCATATCAAAGATAATGATTGAAATTCAAGATTCAGCTCACACAGGTATACTTCTTCGTAAGACGATATAGATGATCAGATATAGCCACTGATTCATCTAAGCTATCAGACCCACACAAGATCGATAAGTACTAACCCCCTTAATGACCCACAAAGGATCGATAGGTACTAACCCCCGCAATGACCCACATAGGATCGATAGGTACTAACCCCCGCAATGACCCACACAGGATCTATAGGCACTGGCCCACACAGGACCGCTGAGCGCTGACCCACACAGGATCTGACCCACACAAGATCGGTAGCACTGATCCACGTAGGATCACTGAGTGTTGTAGTCGTCGCCGTCGAATCCACGGAGGATTTCTGTACAGTCGTCATCGTTGTCGCAGTCGAAGCCAGCTCTAGGGTTCCCGCACACAACAAGCTCATTCGGGAGGGTCCGTTCCACGAGCCGAGGGGCTGATACATCAACAGACACATAGTCTGGAGTTGATGTATCCAGAAGTTCCGTATCGTCAATAGGAACTCAACGTCACAGACGGTGCGTCAATCGGACGCCCGGTCTGAGAGTTATTGGCTTTTTCGTCCCAGGGGCCCGGTTGGTTTTTAAGTCAAAACCAACCCGACCATACTACAAATGCGTCCAAACCTCGAGCTAAGTAAGCCAAAAGGTCCATCTCACTAAGAAGAAACCATTAAAGCCGACGGCACGTCAATCGGACGTCCGGAGCTCAAGTTATAAGCGTTTCCGCTCCGAGGGCCCGGTTGGTTTCATGTACGAACCAACCCGGATGAACCCAAAGCTCTCCGAAACCTTGAGTATAATATATAAAAACGACCGTCTCGATCCAAGGATCACATCGTAGCTGACGGTGCATCGATCAGAGGTCCGGATCCCAAGTTATGGGAAAAAGACCAAAAGAGGTCCGAGAATAGGGGTTTCGGGCCCGGACCGAACCAGGTCGACCCGACCCAGGTCCGGGTCTGGCCTGCTTGGATGTGGCCCGGCCTGGCGGCTCGGCCTGGCGGCTCGGCCCGGCGGCTCGGCCGTAACGGCCGAGCGATGAGGGGGGGGGGGGGGGGGGGGCTGCCCTCCGCGTTTTGAAACCGCGGCCCCCATGTGGGGGGCCGCTCTTGCTAGCAAACCGGGGGTTATGACCCCTGACACTTCCCCCTGACCGGCCGCTCGCACCGGCCGGCCGACTGCTGCCACCATGGGACCGGGGCGGTCGCGTCCCCCTGCTCCGATGCCGGCGGTCGGAAACCGACCGCCGTTCCCTGCTCCGCCGCAGCCTTGGTCTGTCCGGCGCGACGCGACGGCACCGTGCCCCTCAGCCGCGGCCCTGCTCTGGCCGCGGTGCCTTTGTGGTTCTCCGGAGCGGCCGACGGCGCCACGACTTGTTCGACTTCAATGGTGCGGCGCGACGACGCCACGCTTCTCCGCCGAAAACTCATAGCTTCCGCGCAGTGTAACGGCACCGCGCCGCCTCACATGTGCCGCAACAAAATCAAACAAACACGGGGGAGGAGGGTCGGCCGTGTTCATGCGGTCCGACCTACTCCCGTTATTGTGATATCAGGTGGCTCAAATTGAAATGAAGAATGGCGACGGAAGTAATCACGAACATTCCATTAAAATAAACCCCTACCTCGAGCATAGTTGAACGAAGGCTCGTCGCGGGATTGCACGTCGTGGAAGAAGGTGGATCGTCGCGTCGCGAAAGAACGGTGTCTCCCTTCATTTGACGCAGAAAGATAGAACGAGTTAATGCGCGTCAGGTCATCGATCTCCGAGGAAGGCGTCTCTCACCGTCGTCCGTCGTCGGAGGTCGGCGTTCTTCCCATTCTTCGCCGAGGAGGAAGAACTTCAAGACTTCAAGCAAATTCTCCCAAGCCTCTCACAACCCAACAACTCTAATAAAATAAGAGTTTGAGTTATTTTATTTCTCAATCCATGCGTTTTGAAATTCAAAAACGAAAAAATCAATTAAATGAATTAATTGCAACGTTTAAACCGCCCAAATTAATAGAGGCGTTTCATAAACAGAAAAATGAAAGGGTTGACTTCTACTTAATAGGGGTGCAGGTGCGTTACCTTAATTAAAAAGTGGGTTGAGGAAGTTGAAAGAAATGGTGGGGCTTGTGTGGGCCCCACCTCACAAATATCCTACCTAGTGGGTAGGATATTGTGGGTCCCACCGAACCACTTAGTTTAGGTTAAACAACTTTAAGTAAAATAAAAATTGGTCACACCATTTTTATTTTATTCCTTTACTTAACCCAAAAATTTTAAAAAAAACACACCCGAGCAAACACAACTCTGGAGAAGATGTTTCTAAACAATTTTCGGTGCTGCGATTCCATCAGTGCCCTCAGAATTCGATTCCGAGCACCGCTTCAAAAGTTAGAAAAACCCGCTCGTTCGTTCACTGAACGTACCCGAGCTAAACTTCGGAAAATGATTCTGGGCACACTGGGCCTCGGAATCAGGTGCCGTTAGAAACTGCATTCTTGTAAAATCCCAAAGAAAATTAAGAAAAAAATTTCCGTTGAATTTTATGGGTCTTTACATTACTCCCACCTCAGGGATTTATGTCTCCATAAAGATACATCAAAAACTAGGGAAAAAAATTTGGGTACTGAGCACGCATCTGAGCCTCCCGCTCCCATGTGCTCTCCTGGAGGTCCCCGTGCTGCCATATGATGCGCACTAGAGGAATCGACCATCCACGTAGGACCTGCTCCTGTCGATCCTCAATCTCCACCGGAACCTTTGCAAAAGTCGTCCCATCATCAATGTCCAACTCCCCATGGTCAATGATATGTGTTGGGTCGTGCACGTATCTCCTTAGCTGGGATACGTGGAAGACGTCGTGCACCAGGTGCAACTGAGGTGGTAGAGCCAGGCGATAAGCCACCTCGTCAATCCTGCCGAGGACCTGGAATGGTCCGATGAAGCGTGGAGACAACTTTCCGCCTCGGCCAAATCTCCGTAATCCACATTGAGGTGAGACCCGCAAGAAGACGTGGTCTCCATCCTCGAACTCCAGTGGCCTTCGCCTCCTATCAGCATAAGACTTCTCCCGGCTCTGAGCTGTCCTCATCCACTCCTGAATGACCTGGACCTTTTCTTTCATGGCCTGGACCATCTCCGGTCCCACAAGTGCTGACTCCCCAGGGTCTGTCCAGCACAACGGTGATCTGCAAGGTCGGCCGTACAACGCCTCGTATGGTGCCATCCTGATGGTGGAGTGGTATCTGTTGTTGTACGCGAACTCTACAAAGGGTAGGTGGTCCTCCCAGTTGCGACCAAAGTCGAGGACACATGCGCAGAGCATGTCCTCGAGAGTCTGAATGGTCCTCTCTGTCTGACCATCTATCTAATGGTGAAAGGCGGTGCTCAGACGTAGCTACATCCCGAACGCCTCCTACAACCCCTTCCAAAGCCGGGAAGTAAAGAGAGCATCTCAATCGGAGACGATAGATGATGGCACACCATGAAGCCGTACAATCTCCTGAACATAGAGACGTCCCAAGCTCTCCACTGAGACCTGATCTCTGATGGGTAAGAAGTGAGCCGACTTGGTGAGTCGGTCGACAATCACCCAAATGGAGTCGTGAACTCTGGAAGTGCGTGGAAGTCCAGTCCCTAAGTCCATAGATATGCCATCCCACTTCCACCCCGGGATCTCCAAGGGCTGTACCAAGCCTACTAGTACCTGGTGCTCTGCCTTCACCTGCTGGCAGGTGAGGCATAGAGAAATGAACTCTGCCACATCCTTCTTCATGCCAGGCCACCAGTGCTATCGTCTGAGATCCTGGTACATCTTCGCCACTCCAGGATGTACCGCCAAAGGGGAAGTGTGAAACTCTCTTAGAACCTCCTCCCGTAAGGCAACTGGTACCAAGGTACGTCCTCTGAAAAGGAAGTCGTGCTCTCCTCCTAAAGAGAAACCATCAGGTGCTTGTCCTGAGGATATATGCGCACGCCGCGTCTCACAGTCGGCGTACCCACGCTGTGCCTCTCTGACCCACTACAGTAGTGGAGGAGTGACTGTGAGTGACTGAAGAAATGCTGCTCCATTGCTATCCACGAAGGATATCTGCAAAGCAGCTAGCTGATCTATCGCCTCCCCAAGTAGCTGAATGCCCGTCCTCCTGCTAAGAGCATCAGCTACTACATTCCCCTTTCCAAGAGTATAGACTATCTCAAAGTCATAGTCCTAGAGGAACTTGAGCCATCGCCACTGTCTCAGGTTCAGGTCCTTCTGTGAGAAGATGTACCTGAGACTCTGATGGTCAGAATAGACTATCAAGCGCTCGCCCATCAGATAGTGTCACTACATCTTCAGAGCAAAGACCACTTCTGCTAACTCCAGGTCATGTGTAGCGCATTTCTTATAATGCTGGCTCAACTGACGTGATCCATAGGCGATCACGGCCCACTCCTGCATCAGGACACATCCGAGTCTGGTCCCGGATGCATCGTAGTAAATGACGTACCCAACTCCCTCCTCCGGTAGCCTCAAGATATGTGTGCTGGTCAATCTCTGTCTCAGATCCCGGAAGCTCTACTGACATCTGTATGACCAAAAAAAGGGTTTCCCCTTCTTTGTCAAAGCTGAGAGTGGTGACGCAACTCTGGAGAAGTCTGGCACAAATCTCTGATAGTACCCAGCTAGACCCAAGAAACTCCGCACCTCCGTCACGCTCCTGGGTGGCTCCCAAGCTAGCACTGCCTCGATCTTCGCAGGATCCACCGAAACTCCCGCCTCAGAGATGAAATGTCCCAATAAGTGGACCTCACGTATCCAGAACTGACACTTCAAGAGCTTTCCATAAAGCTATTGCTCTCGGAGTGTGTCTAGTACAACCCACAAGTGGTATCCGTGCCCCTCCTCAGTGGTCGAGTATATCAAAATGTCGTCAATGAAGATCACTACAAATCGATCGAGATATGGCTGAAATATCCTATTCATGAGGCCCATGAACACTACTGGAGCATTGGTCATGCCGAAAGGCATAACCAAGAACTCATAGTGGCCATACCGACATCTGAAGGTCGTCTTCTGCACATCCTCGTCTCGAACTCTGAGCTGATGATAGCCTGACCTGAGGTCTATCTTCGAGAACCACCATGATCCCTTGATCTGATCGAAGAGGTAGTCAATCCTTGGTAGTGGATACTTGTTTCTCACTGTCACCTGGTTTAGGCGATGATAGTTGACACAAATTCACAAGCTCCCGTCCACCTTCTTGGTGAACAATATCGGGGAAGCCCAGGGTGAAACACTGGGTCAGATGAATCCCTTGCCCTGTAAGTCCTCCAACTGTACCCGTAGCTCTCGAAGATCAACGAGGGCCATCCAATATGCTGGAGTGGATATTGGGGCTGTCCCAGGGTATAGATCAACATAAAAGTCTTCCTCTTTACGAGGAGGTAGTCCTGGAACGTCTTCGGGGAAAACATCCGCATACTGATCCACCACTGCAGGAAAACCAGGACTCCGCACGTCAACTGCTCCTAGGATGAGGCTATCCAATTGATGAGTGATGGGCTGTCCTCTCCTCTGCGAGTGTCCATCCTGTGCTGCGAAGGCTCCCTTCTCGCCGGTGAAGGTGAACCTGCTCCCGTCGGTGCATACACACCACACCTTGCGCCTAAAATAGTCAATCTGAGCATGGACTGTAAATAACCAATCCGTGCCCAAGATGACGTCGTAAGGCCTCGACGCCGCTACAAGAAGATCCCAGCCAAAGCTCTCACCTCCTAGAGTAAGCTCACACTGTCGGCACCAGTGCGTAATCGTCGAGTCAGCTCCCGTAGAAGTCTCTAGCCGTAAGGATCGATCCAACGGCTCTGTCGGAATCTCTGAGCTCCGAACAAGGGCAACGACTATGAAAGAATGACTCGCTTCTGTGTCTATAAGAACTGAATCAAGGGTGGAATAGACACATATAGTATCTAGAATTATCTCTGGCGCGCCGTGGTCGTAGGCCTCTGCTGCCTGAAGCTGTGCCTGTCTCTGCCTGCTAGCTCCCTGTGGTCGGGGTGGGCCTCCTGGTGGTGGTGGTGGTAGAGCCTCAAAGCGTTTCCCACCACCTACTGCTCGGCCAGCTCCTCTGCCTCATCCACCTGCTCCCTACGGACCTTCACGGTCGACCCCCTGCCTCTCCCTGGGTGGTCCCTCAACTGTCTTCTGCTCCTTTTCATGGCGGGTCGGGCAGTCACGATCCATGTGGCCCTGCCCGCGCATGCGTAGCACTATCTGCCTCTCGAAAGACTGGCTTTGCGCTGAGTGCGCCGCACCTCTGAGCCAGTGTCCTGAGGTCATCTGCCTGAGGGTCTGGTTTGCCTGGACCCATGAGTCATCCGTCGACTGCCTACTGCAGAAGACTCTGCTACGTGCTGCCCTGCGGTAGGTCTCGCTGCTGATATAGGCTCAGCAAGGAAGCTCTCGAGGAGAAGGGCTCGCTCCAGTACCCCTGCCTGTGTCAGAAAGATGAGGGAGATCAGTGATGCCCTGATCTCATGCCTCAATCCCTGTTTGAAGGTCCGTGCCCGAAAGAATGGGTCTCGTACCATGTCCGTCGAATAGTGCGAGAGGTCGGTAAATCTCGCCGAGTACTGGGCGACCGTCAAGCTGCCCTGCCGCAACTGTAGATGCTCTTGGATGCGCACTGCACGGAGGGTGGCTGGGACGAACTCCGAGTGGAGGAGGCTCTCAAAGTCCATCCAGAGGAGAGATTCCTCGTCGTGCACCTGGAGAATCAAGCTCCACCATCTGCCTGCTGCTGCGTGCAGGAGGCTCCCTGCGAGGATCCCCATGAGGTCAGCTGGTGTCCTCACTAACCTGAAAACTCGTACAACTGCCTCCAGCCAATCCTCGGCTACCTGAGGGTCCGTCTCCCCGCAGAACCTAGGTGGTCGCTGATGCTGAAACTCGGGCAGTGCACTAAGGCGATGTGCATCATCAGTGGCTGGGGCTGGTAGCATCGGTGGCTCGGCGGGTAGAGGTACCACCGGTGCCTCTGCTATCAAAGGGCCCTGTACCGAGGCCTCGTCGCTCGGCGAGCTGTCGTCCCGCACAACGCTCGGAACCCTAGCTGGCTGCCGTTGTGGGACCATCCTGAAAAGATACAGGTGCACCACGGTCAGAACAGTATACTTGGTGAGCTGACATAAAGTAATCACAAAGAAAACTTGAAACACACATTTAATCAATGTTTTCATGCCTTAAGTTGGAAATCAGAAGTCAGGGTCCTGGTGTACGGATACGTCAGCCGCCGCACCAACACTGGACTCCCTGGACTGATAAGCACACCCAATACCCTTAACACTATTACTTCACATAGAAGAAAGATCAGAGTCCTGAGTTCTGCGGTAGAACCGAACTCCTCTGATACCAATTTGTCACGACCCGTCCTCGGGGCCCATGCTGTGACTACCCCAAGCTCGTCTTCCATAGGCTAGGGGCTGGAAACTAGCACCAAGGCGTAATTCCCAGTAAAAAGGGAAGGCATTGCCTTTTTAAAGTAAATAAACACCAAAGAGAAAGCAAACAGAAGTAAACACTAAGTAAAAACTGGGTACAACAGTAAGTGTGGAAAATTAAGTGGGCCAGAATACAAACCCAAACTAAAAGTAAAGTACAACTGAAAAAGGGAGTATAACAACTGAAAAGTAAAGCTGCAGCCTCGAGCCGTCCACTGGAAGTCCCACCTGAAGGGTGGGTACAGATAGCCTCCATAGATCCTCGGTTCCAGCCGTCCGCTCCGAGTACGTCCCGCCCAGTGGTCCACCTCCAGGTACCGACCTGCTCCGCTAGCCTCAACCACGATCAGTGCTGTCCGTCGTCTACAACCAACACAACGTAGTGCGGGCATAGCCCGTGAAGGGGTGAGTATAAGCTACTCATTAGGGACCCCGAGACCCCCAAAGGTCTCCCAAAATCCACAAAAGATAATCCACAAAGGAAAGATACAATCATGAAGTAACATCCGAGCCCAAGTTCGATCACGTCCACACAGGATAACACAACACAATCCACACAGGAAAGCAAGTCAATCATATCAAAGATAATGATTGAAAGTCAAGATTCAGCTCACACATGTATACTTATTTGTAAGATGATAGAGATGGTCAGATGTAGCCACTGATTCATCTAAGTCGTCGGACCCACACATGATCGATAGGTACTAGCCCTCGCAATGACCCACAAAGGATCGATAGGTACTAACCCCCGCAATGACCCACATAGGATCGATAGGTACTAACCCCTGCAATAACCTACACAGGATCGGACCCACACAGGATCTGTAGTCGCTGGCCCACACAGGACCGTTGAGCGCTGACCCACATAGGATCTGACCCACACAGGATCGGTAGCACTGATCCACGTAGGATCGCTAAGTGCTGTAGTCGTCGCCGTCGAATCCACGGAGGATTTCTATACAGTCGTCATCGTCGTCGCAGTCGCAGCTAGCTCTAGGGTTCCCGCACACAGCAAGCTCGTTCGGGAGGGTCCGCTCCACGAGCTGAGGGGCTGATACTTCAACTGACACATAGTCCGGTGTTGATGTATCCAAAAGTTCCGTATCGTAAACAGGAACTCAACGTCACAGACGGCGCGTCAATCAGACGCCCGGTCTGAGAGTTATTGGCTTTTTCGTCCCAGGGGCCCGGTTGGTTTTTAAGTCAAAACCAACCCGACCATACTCCAACTGCATCCAAACCTCGAGCGGAGTAATCTAAAAGGTCCGTCTCACTAAGAGGAAACCATCAAAGTCAACGGTACGTCAATCGGATGCCCGGAGCTCAAGTTATAAGCGTTTCCGCTCCGAGGGCCCGATTGGTTTCGTGTACGAACCAACCCGGCGAACCCAAAGCTCTCTGAAACATTGAGTGTAATATACTGAAACGACCGTCTCGATCCAAGGATCGCATCGTAGCTGACGGTGCATCGATCGGAGGTCCGAAGCCCAAGTTATGGGCAAAAGACCAAAAGAGGTCTGGGAATAGGGGTTTCGGGCCCGGACCGAGCCGGGTCCGGGTCCGGCCTTCTTAGGTGCGGCCCGGCCCGGCTGGCGCAGCCTGGCCCAGCCTGGGAGAGGCCCGGCCTGGCCAGGGTGCGGCCTTGGCCTAGCGAATCGGCCTAGCGGCTCGGCCAGGCGGCTCTGCTGTAACGGCCGAGCGATGAGGGGGGGGGGGGGGGGGCTGCCCCCCGCATTGTGAAACCACGACCCCCATGTGGGGGGATGCTCCTGCTGGCCAACCAGTGGTTATGAGCCCCGACACTCCCCCCTGACCGGCCGGCCCGCACCGGCCGGCCGGCTGCTGCCGCCACGGGACCGGGGCGATCCCGATCCCCTGCTCCGACGCCGGCGTCCGGAAACCGGCCGCCGTTCCCTGCTCCACCGCGGCCTATGGCCACATCCTTGGTCCGTCCAGCGTGGCGCGACGGCGCCGTGCCCCTCCGCTATGGCCCTGATCCGGCCGCGGTGCCTTTGTGGTTCTCCGGTGCGGCGCGACGACGCCACACCTTGTTCAAATTCAATGGCGCAGCGTGACTGCGTCGCGCTTCTTCGCCCAAAACTCATAGCTTCTGCGCGGTGCAACGACACCGCGCCGCCTCACACGTGCCACAACAAAATCAATCAAACAAGGGGGAGGAGGGTCAGCCATGTCTGTGTGGTCCGACCTCCTCACGTTATTGCGATATCAGGAGGCTCAAATTGAAATGAATAATGGCAACGGAAGTAATCACGAACAAACCATTAAAATAAACCCCTACCTCGAGCGTAGTTGAACGAAGGCTCGTCGCAGGATTACACGTCGCGGAAGAAGGTGGATCGTCGCGTCGCAGAAGAAAGGTGTCTCCCTTCCATTGACATGGAAATAAATAATGAGGTGATGCACTTTGGGTCGTCAATCTCCGAGGAAGGCGTCTCTCAATGTTGTTCGTCATCGGAGGTCGGCGTTCTTCGCGTTCTTCGTCGAGGAGGAAGAACTTCAAGACTTCAAGCAAATTCTCCCAAGCCTCTCACAACCCAAAAACTCTAATAAAATAAGAGTTTGTCTTATTTTATTTCTCAAGCCATGCGTTTTGAAATTCAAAAATGAAACAATCAATTAAATGAATTAATTGCAACGTTTAAACCGCCTAAATTAATAGAGGCGTTTCATAAACAGAAAAACACAAGGGTTGACTTCCACTTAATAGGGGTGCAGGTGCGTTACCTTAATTAAAAAGGGGGTTGAGGAATTTTAAAGAAACGGTGGGGCTCATGTGGGCCCCACCTCACAAATATCCTACCTAGTGGGTAGGATATTGTGGGTCCCACTCAACCACTTAGTTTAGGTTAAAAAACTTTAAGTAAAATAAAAATTAGTCGCACCATTTTTATTTTATTCCTTTACTTAACCCAAAATTTAAAAAAAAACACAACTGAGCAAACGCAACTCCGAAAAAGGTGTTTCTAAGCAATTACCGATGCTGCGATTCCATCGGCGCCCTCAGAATTTGATTCCGAGCACCGGTTCAAAAGTTAGAAAAACCCGCTCGTTCGTTCACTGAACGTACCCGAGCTAAACTTCGGAAAATGATTCCGGGCACACCGGGCCTCGGAATCAGGTGCCGTCAGAAACTGCGTTCTTGTAAAATCCCAAAGAAAATTAAGAAAAAAATTTCCCTTGAATTTTACGGGTCTTTACAGTTCCCTCTTCAAACTCCTCCATTAACCTTGGGTCGATCGATTAATTAAGAGTATTTATTACTAACATACATTTTAGGAGAACCAATTGATTGGTTAAAAGGGTATTACATAGATATCCTTGGAAGCACAGTTCCTAAATGAAAATGGAGGGAGGGGTGATTCACATTCCATCATTTAATTTAATATTAAATAATTGAAAACTATGAAGTAAATTAAATTACAATATCCAACACATACATAAATCTTGGTCAATCTCATTAATCGACATACATGTAATGAACACTTAAAATTTTATAGCTATAATTTCTTTTATTATTCATAATTTATTACTAAGATGATTACACTTGCATTAAATAATGAATAAATGAATTAATTACATATCATTATAATGATCATACAAACATAATTGGAGATACCAATAATTTATGACATTCATTGAATGAACGACCTAACCAATAATGATATATTTATCACAATAAACTAATTAGGATTTTAAAATTTTTTATGGCCATTAATAAAGTTTCAAACACACAATGGGTGTTGACAAATAAAATAATATTTTAATGCTAAAATTTTAAAATTTACATTAATTAAAATTCTATAATTTTATGGAAGGCTAAAAAATGTGCAAATCTAGCTACAAATCTGGTATCTTGATTTTTGTGTATACGGGTCACATGTCCAGGTCTACGGAATATACCTCACTGAAACTACATGACATGTAAAAACCAGATACACACTCTGTGTTTTGATTTCCATGTGTTCTGGATATGTTCAAAGTACATCAATGAATATATTGGTGGACCAAAAGGTGTGTGAAAGGAAGATACATACCATGTATAACTTTGAAAAATATTCATCTTTTTTTAGCTAAATAAACCAGTATGTTTTATGGATGCATGAATGGATGAACTACGCATTATATACACTACGTACACAACATGTATATAATAAATTCTCAAGTTTTTTAGTCTAACATGGTTTGGAATGTGTATAATATACTACACATATTATGAGAGTTACATCGTTAACCTATGTAGAGTACAGAGTGTATACACTAATACATTTTATGTAATTCGAAAACCTACGTGCCACTGTTCCTAGTCATCACATGATTTATAACACATGTAATTACTGTGGGATTTTCATGCATACCTCGTCACATCTAGATACAATGTAATAGGTTAAACATCCTTTACTGGTTATTACACACCATGTAACCTTCTCTTAATGGAAAAAATTATGGAAATTCCCAATGCAATCTATGATTGTTCTGCATTTGTTCATGGAACTTTATGAAAACATAAAAAATTGAATGA
Source organism: Viscum album (assembly GCA_963277665.1). NCBI lineage: Eukaryota > Viridiplantae > Streptophyta > Magnoliopsida > Santalales > Viscaceae > Viscum > Viscum album. Next base: position 354,403,702 of record OY728140.1, read on the forward strand.
ACAAGATCAATATGTTAAATCATGTTAATTTAAATTGGATTAACGAATGAATAACATGAAATGAAATTCTAACCAAAATGGAACATAGTTCAATAGTCAATTAAATAATTATAAATTTAATCATGACCACTCTAATACCACTTGTTGGTTGCAGATGTAGTGGAAGAATTCAATGGTTAGTTATTTATTAAAATTTATATTAATAATCATTCCACAAAACCCTGGGCAAGGATATTTAACATAAAATTTATTATTAAGTTTCTTAGAATATGAAGAAAAAATACCTAGTCTCATGAACTGTCTTTTTCCATGAGTGATGATCCTCTAAAAAGGCCTTTTCATATTTCCTTCATTTTTCTATGACTATTCAAGGATATTACCCCTCTAGTGGTGATCCACACATGAACCAATGATCTCATAGAAACACCACTCAGTTTCTAGGTGTATGTGGTGAATTGAATGTATTTTTTTATTCATTATCAATCATTATTTTTTCATAAATAAATATGTTTTAGACATATAAATCTTTAGAGGACAGAGAAGTATGAGTCGAGAGAGAATTTTTTTTGTGCAACAATTATCTTTTCTTAAATTTTTATGTCATACACAATAAACATACCCATAAATATATTGATCTTGGGTTTAAGATAAATTAGTAATTTAATTTTAAGTTGACCATTAAATAATATTTAACCATTAAGGAAACCTCATAAAACATAATTATAATATTAATGTTATTTTTTGGAATGTTTTATCTTTTGTAATTTGTTACATAATATTTATCAGCTTGTAAATAATTATTTATCATTGGATGTGGTCTTGGTCCGTTCGAACTCTATGGTATTTATTGAATACTAAAATAAATATTTTAATAAAAAATAAATATTTCATTTATATACCAATGAATAAATATTAATAAAATATTCAATAAAATAAATAAATATATTTTAATTTACATATCTACGAATAAATATTTATTTAGTTTCTGTAGTCAATAAATATTGAATAAAATTATTCTTTAGTCTTGAGAATAATATTTATACCAATAAATAAGTTCAAATATAATATAATTTAGAGAAAACAACACATAGTGTGTGACCCAAAAAGATTCATTATCATTGGCATTAGGTGAGATTTTTCAAATTCTAAGATTATTTTCTATCAACGGGTCATGGATCCCATGAGAAAGATCATAATTTTGCAATGATGACAACCACATAAAAATAGTCACTATATAATTTAATCCCTTGGTCATAACATATAAACATGTAGGTTTCATGATGGTTTTATCAAAATAGATGCTAGATATGTATTTCTATAAATATCTAAAACAAACACATCCCTACACTTTGTCCATGAAATTTAGGCGATGGTTTTGTACCAATAAAAGGTCCAAGATATCAAATCCCATAAATATTTAAGGTGTGAATCCTTCCATAAATTATCCATTAAAAAAATTTCAATCTTGACACTCCCAACATACCATACTTCCCTCCAACATATGTAATGATAGTATTTATCAATAAATCAATGTGCATGAGTCATGACATGTATTAATGATAATATTAATGTTTAAGGACCATTAACCATGCTCAGAGATGGTAATATATATTGAAAACAAATCATGTTGAATTCCTACTGGTAGGTATGTTCTCATAATATCTTATCTTAAATATTACCATTTTTGAACTTCATAAAAGGAATTTTCATCCATTTACAAGTACTCAGACCTGACGGTGTAAATACTATGTGTCCCATCATATTATTTTATTCAACCACATAACTATATTAAACATATTTTTATGTAACTTAATGATTATTATCATAATTGTTGGAATATATGACCATATCAATGGGAACAATAATCTAGGAAATTTTTACATTTAATCCATGTAGAGGAAATAAGAATATGTAATAATATTTTAAATTAATATTCAATACATCATATATACATGTAATAAAAGGTCAATCATTTAGTCATATGAGTATAACTATAATAGAAGCCTTGTTTCATGAATTTTTAAAACTATATGTAGGTATACAAAAAAAATTAATTTTAGCATTCTTATTTATCTCTAGATAACCAATGATGCATCGAGGGGTAATATAAATATGGGGCCCACCCAATACTGTAGGTCCAATTTATTCCTCATATATTGAGTGATAAATTTAATTCATGAACTACATTCCTAATAAAAAATCTCCATATTGAGTGAACAATAAATATTTATCAAAAATTCTACAATCAATCAAATACCTTAAAATAATGACACTATATATAGAAATTTTATTCAGTTTAGGAGAAAATCATATCCATGATATTATGAAAATGGATACATAAGAGAAATGTAATATCCAATGATCAAACCTGAATATGTCAAAAGATGGTATATGAAGTTGTGAATAATTATAATAAATTTATGTTTTCATTGATGAATAAAAAATATATATTTATAATCTTTTTTTAAGAAGATAGTTTTTCACATCCAAATTCACTTTTAAAAACATCAAACTTTCAAAAAAATAAAGGGGGATTTTTACTATTAAAATGACCTTGATAATATGAGATGTAATATTAAAAAAATGAAATTTCATGATGGAAGTACAATTTTATCAGTCTGTATAAGTTGAAAAAGCATTCCTTTCACACTGATAAAAAAGTAAATTTTTCATAAAATGGAAAAGAGATTAATTATTAACCATTGTTTAAAAATAATAAATCATGGGTAAAAATATCTTTTTTATAAATCATTATATAATTTTAAAAACTTTTTTGAAATATTTTTTATATAAAATATGGATATTGTTGAAAAATACATCTAACCATTAAAGAAATAATATTATTTTTTGTTTTAAACATTTCTTTCTTTGATTCAACCTCCAAAGAGTGGAAATGTTGGAAAAAATTATGAAACTATTTAAAAGAGTAATAATGAATTGAAGTTTAATACTCATAAATAAACATAAATTCATTTTATATCCCTAAATTATTAGTATCTAAACCCCATAAAAAAGTAGGTGTATAATACCAAATATGTCTCAATGGTGTGGAAATTGAGATGAAACCCATTACCACAAGTCTGACTTGTCATGTAGGTTATCTAAAATCCATTATAATAAATTTAATTTTATTATAAATGCACAATATAACAATATAAACATCCATGATATCATATATGATCCATTTATAACATTTTATCACCCCTTTATTAATAATATTTTACTATTATCATTGTTTTGGGTGTTATTTGCTTTATTTATCAAGTATGTTTTGGTTTGGTAGTTCTGGAACATGTAAATTTATTATGATTACATCATCTAAAGAGTTTTATTAACATTATAAATATAATATATATTAAATAAATATAAATTTAGGGATATACATAAAATACAGAGACATAAAAATTAATGACACCATTTATGGAGACAGTAAGTCATACATACACATGAACATTATTTTAATTTTCTGACAGATGGAAAGAAGGAATGTGAAATAATAAAAAATCTTTCAAGAATAATAATTATATCATATATATCATTTATAATCAATAATTATATCTTAATTATGATCCATGTAAAAAATAAATGAAAAATTGATCAAATCATTTCATGGAGGTGGTACTCCAAATGTACACACGAGCGAAGTTTTTTTCCAAAAATTGGAAGGTAATAATGTATATATGATATTATAATTCAATAATAATTTTTTAGTTAATATCATATATAATTATTATTTACATCCTTATAAAAAAACATGTGAATTGGTGATGAACAACAAATTACATCGATATGTTGTGAGAGCAAGCCGTACGTACGCATGAGTAATGTTATTGCTTTTCTTAGGATGGAAAAAAACGAAACATTTCTGTAAAATATTCATAATAACATATAAGTATATGTATAATACAATTTTCATTACATTAGAGTGATTAAAGAACACTAATATGAAATATAAAAATAAATAAACATGGAAAAGTTGGCAAAGATGACAACCTCTTCTTTGGCAGACCACCTTTATATCTCTTCTTAATGGACATAGGGTTGGTCTTTTGGAATGAACAGAACCTCAAAAACATGAATAATTATGTTGAGAAGATTAAAGTTTATGTTTTTCTCAATATATTTGGATCAACATTGTGTCATGTATTTATATAAGAGGTTTTCATTTTTGAGAGAGGGGAGGGGAATTCTTTGTATTTTCAAAATTATTAACTAAAAATAAATTTTATCTCATGGCCAAATGGATCAAAATTGATATAACTAAAATATATGAGGAGGATGAGTATTTATCCTCTATTAAATAATAGTTTTTTCATGTTTTAATTTTTTATCCTTATATTTTAGTTTTATACCCTCGTTAACCCTTTTGAAAAACTACCACAATATTAAATATTATTACCATCTAATGGTTAATAATATTACTATAAAATGAAAAACGACCCATAAATAGGCCAAAGATGATGTTTAAATCCATGTAAAATTAATTATTCTGAATTAATGATTTTATGAATTTTGGATCATTTAATAAGATATTATTTATTATAAAATATCCTTAATGTAATTTTTAATTCATTTTATTTAATTCGAAATTAAATACAAAAAAGGAATATTATAATATAATAATTTTAAATTCCCCTAAAATTTCATATAGATCTAAAAAATTATTTTTATATATTAAATCACACAAATTATATTAATTTTAAAAAATTTAACAACATTCATTTTATTTTTCCAATAAATGAATAAATAACACCTCATCTTTATGTTAACATTTATGGTCTTTACATATTTATTAAAAATTGAAATTAAATAAAAATAAATAATAAAAAACCATTTACACTCAAAAATAATATTCATAACTGATCATATCATATAATTATCCCTATGTCATGAATTTAGAGAGAATAAAACAAAGAGAATAAAATATTTTACTTTTCCTTATATAAAATAATATAAAGTGTCAAAATAATGAAAGAATGGAAATTGAAATATATTTTTCTTTTGAGTTACTATAGATGATATATACTCATCCAATAAAATTTACATAAATGTTTGGGTCATTTATTAGTGCTAATCATATTATTGTTAACCTGGATTACCCAATATATCCTTTGTTATGGTAATAAAATTACTAAAGTCACAATTAGTATTGTAAAAAAATAAAAGGAGTCTATTGAAAATTTTTGGAAAAATTGATTCCAAATTTATATTTAATTTTTCATGATTCAATTATTATAGTGTAAAAAATTAATTTTAATATAAATTCATAAAATATAATGAAAAATATTTTTTTGAAAAAATGCATTGGTAAGCTAAAACATTAAATAATTCAAAATTCTGTATAATGATGATTCAAATGAATTTAATTATATTATATAAAATTAAATAAAAAACATGATACATTGTGACCAAATTAAAATAATAATTATACCTTTTATTGAAAATAAAATGACGTTATTATAAAAATCAATAATTTTCACTATTCAGTAAGAAATCATTATTTTTAGAAAAATACCAAAATTTCACCAATGAATAATTTTGAGATGGTAATTTCAATAATGATAACCTTTTAATTAAATAAATTATCTAAATATTCTATAAATTATTTAAAATATGTTCTTATAAATATCAATAAACCCCATTTTGGAAGAAAATGTATTTTCGAATATTAAAATGAATTTAATTAAATTTGAGTGATAATTTAATAATAATTTATCAATAATTGTATATTATTCAGTATATATATAAATATATATATACATAAATTATATATTTTAATACTATTCTCAGTAGTCAATTTAACAGCCCGATTATAATGGTTATATTTAAAGAAAAAAAATTGTGGTTCGTTTGAGTTCGGTGTTCCATGTCGCATACCCTATTGAAAGTAATGTTGATATATTATGATCTTGGCGTGTTATATTAGATATAAGTCACATTATATGAAAATTATCATAGATTTATTTTTAAAATTTACTAAATAAAAAATGAAAATTTGATTTATAGTTTTCTCATGATGCTCATAAACATGTATTCAATGTTTTAAACACTAGAACATGCGTGTAATAGTCAAAACCATAGAAAAATATATCAGATTAATATATAATAATAATAATAATAACATAATTGAGTTATTTTTTATTTTTTAAAGTAGAAAACATTCCCATATGAGGTGTGGTGTGCTCTAAATGTATAAATAACCAATTTTAAAAGATATCAATTTATTTTAAAATGTGAATCAAGGGGTCAAATAAAAGGAAATAAAAATTGATGGCCATAAAATCATCAAAAAATGAACAAATAATTATTTTAGAAATTTACCAATTAAACCCGTTTAAATCCTTATTATAGTGTTACTGGAATTCCAATTAAAGTGGTTTTTGGTTTTTAAAACATTATATATGTGTATAATAATCAATATAATTGAAAAAATATTCATATTGATGTGAAATCGCGTAATAACAACCTTTGAATTAATTTTGAGTATGAGTAGAAAATAATCATACATATGATGTATAATGTTCTTGAAATGACACAATAAGTAGTTCTAAAATATATCAATGTCTTTAAAAATTTTATTTAGGAGTCTAAAACCATGTTAATGGTAATGGATTGCTGTGAAATCAAAAGAAAATTACCTACATTGATTTGAGAAATATAGGAACCAGTTACACATCAATTGGAATTAAAATTATCCCAGGATGCCAATAAATGCTATTTTAGTGTTTTAAAACACTAAAATGGGCATGTAACAGTCAAATACATTGAAAATGGAATTAGATTGATGTTATAGTATGTGTAAAATAATTTTTTAATTATTTATGACATGTATGAGAAGAGTAAACATCCATTTAACATATGATATGCTCAGAATGACTCTAAACACAATTTTAAAATATATCATGGTCTTAGAAAACATATGTTCGTGGGTCAAAACCAAGAAAACAACATCAGACTGAAATGAAATAATAAAGAAACATACATAGATTTATATATGAAATTTTATAACATATGCGGTGTCAATACAATTTATATTTTCTGAAGATTCTAGTAAACATAAGTGTATTTATTTAAAACGCAATAACAAGCATTTAACTATCAAAATCATAAAAACAAACCTCTTATTAACATGAAAACATTAAACAACCACCACTGAATTATTTTTTACATGTATAGCTAGAAAATATGTCCATTTGATCTGAAGGGTTCTTGGAATGACTCAATAAAAAATTTTAAAACATATCAAAGTCATTAATATTTTTTATTGGATTCAAAACCAAGAAAAATGGGTCATCTTTATGTAAAATCATTTCAAAATTATCATAGATTTATTTTTAAATGTAGTAACTCATTCCCAATCAATCCGACTTATAATTTTTCATGTATTACTATAAATATGATTTTAGTGTTTTAAATCATAAAAACTTGCATTTAATAGTAAAAAAAATATAAAATGATCTCATATTGATGTGAAATATTTCCAAAAACATTTTTGAATTATTTTTGTTGTGTATGAGTAATGGAAACATTCATACAATGTGGAGTGTTCTCGGAATGACACTATAAGATGTTTGAAAAGATATCAACATCTTTATAAACATGTGTCTGAGGGTAAAAACCATGTAAATAGAGTTATATGTCCTTGTAATCATTGGAAAACTATTTTAGATGGATTTTTAAAATTATATAACTGACAGTACATCGATCTGAGTTACTGTTTTCTTAAGATTCCCATAAATGTATTTTTGTGTTTTAAAACACTAAATATTGTGTGTAATGACCAAAACTATAGAAAACTACCACTTAAGATTGTGAAATCATCGAATAACTATCATTGAATTATTTATGATATGTATGAGTATACAATACATCTATTCAAAGTGTGATGTTCAAAAAACGACTTAGACATCATTTTTTGAAGATATCAAACTCTTAAAAAATACATCATGGGGTAAAAATAAAGATAATGATTTCATGTTCCCAGGAATTCATATGAAAACTAGCATATAATGATTTTTGAAAGGTAGTAAATGAATCTATTCCACTTTGAGATATAGTTTTCACAGGATACCCATAAATTCATTTTTAGTGTCTTAAAACACTAACAAACGTATAATTGTACAAAAAATAGAAAAATACCTCATATTGATGTGGAGTCATGTAATATAAACCATTGAATTATTTTTTTGGTGTAAAATAAGACAACATGTCCATCATATTTATTTTGTGGTTAGAATGACTTGATATTTTTTTTAAATATTCCAAAGTCATTAAAATTGTACATGTGTGGTGAAAACCAACAAATTGAGTCATATGGATGTTAAAACATAGGATAGTTACCATAGTTTTATTTATTAAATGTTGGACCTGACAACATGTTAATCTGATGTATATATTTCCAAAAATTCCTGTGAGTGTGTTATTAGTTTTTTAAAATACAAACACATGAATGTAATGGTCAAAACCATAAAAAACGACCTCAATCTGATGTGAATTAATGGGAAACCCACCATTGAAATATTTTTTATTTTTATGACTAGAACCAAATCCATATGACATGTGGTGTGCTGATAATGAATCAATAAAAAGTTTTAAAATGTATCAAATCCTTTAAATACATGATTCAAGGGTCAAAACAAAGAAAACGGTGTCTAATAGCTGTTAACGCATAGGAAAGAAGACATATATTGATTTCTGAAATGTATAAATTTACTTCATGTTAATCTGAGTTACAGTTTTTTTTAGATTCCTGTAAACATGTTTTTAGTGTTTTGATACACTTAAATGCGTGTGTGATGGTCAAAACCAAAGAAATGGCTAAAAATTGATGTGAAATATTGGGACAATCAACATTTATTTATTTTTTGACATGTAATAGTGGACACCACATCCATATGATGTGTGGTGTGCTAATATTTACTCAATATGTAGTTTTAAATGATATTAATGTCTTTAAAATCATGGGTGATGGGGATGAAACCATGGAAATACTTTCAAATTACTATGAAATTATATGAAAATTACCATAAATTTCTTAAGGAAATGCTGGAACTGATTCCTCATCAAAACAAATTGTGGTTTTCCTAGAATTCTTATAAACACCTTCATTTTGTTCCAAAAAACTTAAACATTCGTGCAACACCAAAAACATAAACACAACTACTGATTAATATGAAATCCTAAGAAAATCACCGTTCAATATTTTTTTTTCTGAAGTATAGAATCTATTTTCTTTCAATTTCTTTAACAATTTTTATTGAGTGATTTCAAACACACCATACCCCAGTTTAAAAATATATTAAATTTTTATTTATTTATCCTTTTTCAGTTCCATGTGTTGAATCATATGTTAAACAAGTGAGATTATGTATTCAATGTGATCTTTAGGATATATTATTTAATTTATGATAAAATATCATCTATTTTATTAAAAATATATGAATTTTTGTATGTACAAATTATAAAGAAAATTTGGTTGTATTTTTTTAGTATTTCTCTTTGCAAACATTCTGTTTTCTATTATAGGTGAAATATGTTTATAGTAGGGAGGATCTTCATTGTTCTAATAAATGAAACTCTTCATAAGGAATTTGGGATGGCTCATAGTTTTTTCTTATGGTTATATATTATAAATGATATTATTTTAATTCTTTTATATTATATTTATTTATGATTTCTATATTTTTTATTCCAGTTAATGACATGATGTGATTGGTTTCACATATAATGACTCTAGCTATGAAGGTAGTTGTATTCAATGAAGGTGGTGGGATGGACATATAGGACATAGGTTGATGGTTCATGATCAACATATTTTATCAGTATATATATATATATTATTATTATTGAGCTTATATGGTTGAAAGTGGGTTTATCATTTATGATTATGGATGTATGATTGTGGAAAAATTACGGTTCTATATTTGTGGTTTAGATAATTGTATGACCATGTTTTTTGTATGAATTTTAATTTTTATTGACTATTTTTTTTAAAATAATATTTCAATTTTTTAGTTTTTGTTTTAGGAACCTTATCTAAACATAACCGTTGTTAGTTTTCTATTGCAATTTAGGTCATTTTAATTATTTTTGTCCACCTACAAAGTAAATTGTAGTTAAATTATTTAGTTCAAGTAATTTACATTTTCACCATTTAATAAAACCACCATAAAACAAATATTCAAAAACCTATAAATATCCAAACATGATGCATATAAAAACAATAAATAAATAATAAAAAAGATGTTAATGATTAGAGACCATGAAATACACTACAACTTAAAGAACCAATGCTATACAATATTGAGGCAGTTTAAACTTCCTCCATTAGAAATAACTTCTATTAAGACGAAATATTTTTTTTGTAGTGTGGGAGATTTTTAGTTTCAATCCCCAATTATAGATGCACAAGACAAATCTATATTGGGATAATTTTCAAAATCCTATGTATTCTTATATATATATAATTATTTATATTTATTTTTGAAAATTATTATTTTTAAATGTTAAAATTTTAAATAATTTCATTAATATATATGGATTCATACATGTGGGTATATATATATATATGTATGTATGTTTTTGTATAAAAATATATATGTATGTATGAATGTACATATGATTATTCATATAGTTATATATATTTTTAAATAATTGTAATAATATATATGGCTTCAAGAATGTATGTATATTCTAATATTTATTTGTATGTATGATTTTATGTATATTTATGTATATATGTTGTTGAGTCAATAAAGTTTTCCTTATGACATTTCCATTATTTCTTGTTTTGAAAATCACAAACACCTTATCTTTAAGGAAAAGATTTTTTACCTTTTATTTTTCTTTTATAAGAAAATTTATTTCTCTAAGGAAAATTATCCTTATCATATTTTTGTTATCCATATATTTATTTTTCTTAACTAAAAGATTCAGATTCGTATCTATATTCTCGGAATCGTCTAATACTTTGATATGAAGCATTCTGTTTTAGGATCCGAATTCTGGATGTGAACTGTAATGAAGTTCCACTCCGAATTCTGGATACAAACTCTAATGAAGTTCCACTCCGAATTCAGATGATGAACTCTCATGAACTTCGACACCGAATTCTGATGATGAATTCTGATTACGAATTCTCATTACGAATTCTCATGATGAATTCTGATTACGGATTGTCATTACGAATTCTGATGACGAATTCTGATTACGAATTCTCATTACAAATTCTGATGACGAATTCTGATTACGAATTGTCATTACGAATTCTCATGAAGAATTCTGATTACGAATTCTGATTACGAATTCTGATGACGAATTCTGATTATGAATTATCATTACAAATTCTGATGACGAATTCTGATTACGAATTGTCATTACGAATTCTCATGAAGAATTCTGATTACGAATTGTCATTACGAATTCTGATGACGAATCATGATTACGAATTCTCATTCCAAATTCTCCTATTAAACAGAATCTGAATATCCTTGTATTATAGACTCCAAATTTATTGAGACTCCAAATATTTTTTTTGGTCAGACTCCGAACTTATATTTTACTTACACTTTGATATTTTGATTACACTCCGAACCTTCATTTTCTTACACTCCGAACTATTGAGTTAGTCTTAAAACGATGTCGTGCATTTTGTTACACTTGTTTAGTTGTAAAACGATGTCGTCTATTCTATATTAAACTAACCGTTGGCTAAGTGACACGTGTACAGGTCCCTCCGAATTTTAAGGAAGATATGACCGTTGGAGGAGGGAGCCGACCATGCATATAAATAGGAGCTCATTTGAAAGATATCAGTACTGATCTTCGACACATGTGATTACATGCTTGAAGTGATTTCTAGAGAGAGAGGCTCTTATCAACTCTCAAGCTTCATGCAGAAAGTTTGAACGACTTGTTCAAACTTTTCCTTGTGCAGACTTGCTTCGTGCGACTCCAATTGTTGCTGATTACAATCAAGGGATTCCGGGGATAGGAAGACAGAGGTTCCAACACCTTAAAGTTGAGGGATTCCTTGATGAGGAAGATAGAGGTTCCAACTACCTTGGAGTTGAGGGCTTGCGGGGATCGCAAGATAGAGACTCCGATCTTTGTATTGAGGGCTTACCCTGGTGTGGGTAAGACAGAATTTGTTGAAAGTATAAATCAAGGGACCTTTATCCAAGGTTTTTGGATACTATCCTCTTTGGGTTAAAAGATTTACTATTTATTACTTGTTTTTGTTACAAGTTTTTCCACTGAATTTTGTATTTTAAGGAAAGTATAACCATATTATACTTCCTTACACTTGTACTCTGTTATAGTTATATTCTATATGCTTTAAGGTAGAATCTCATTTTGTAATCTTTTGTTAAGTTTAGAGGTGTTGTGAATTTGCTTAAGCTTAACTTTGTTAAACTTAGGTCTTTCCTTGTTTAAGGAAAACTTTGTTATTCGTAATCAACTTTAAAGGTTCCAAAGGAATTTTTAAAGTATAAAATTCACCCCCACTCTTGTATGTTTTCATATTCGATCCTACATTTGATATAGTAGAGTATATCATACTCATACATCATCTCACATTTGGTATCAGAGCAGGTTTCTGAAACACTTATATTCACATATATGTTTTCCTCGCTAAAGTTTTTTTTACATTGCACCACCGTACCAATTTAACAATTGGTATCAGAGGATGGGTTCAATTTGAATTAATCTCACGATTAGATTCAGAAGAGAATTTTCCAGAGTCAATTTCTCAGAATCGGTTTTCCGGAGTCTTAGTTTTCGGATTCACTTTTTCTTACATCAGCTTAAGTTCTATTTTTTGTTGCTTATATTTTTCGAAGTCATATTTTTCGGATTCATATATTTTTATTTCATTACAAACTCTTGTTGCTAACAAGTTTGTGTTCCCAAAGTTATCTTAAGGATGGAATGTTTAAACATTGGATCCATAGATAATCTAAATCCTACCAGACCTCTTATCTTTGATGGGAATGATTACGAATACTGGAGAGATAGGATGAAGACTTTCATTATCAACACTAGAATTGAAAATTTCGTTATGATTACTGGTGGTTATCAAATTCATGATAAGGAAGTAAATACTTTTACAAACCAATATAATCATGATTATCAATTGAATTATAAGGTACGAAATAATCTAGTTTGTTCAATGAATAGAAATATATATAGCCAAATTTCATCTTGTGAAGCAGCTAATTCTATATGGAAGAAACTCGAAGTTACTCACTTTGGAACATCCAAAGTTATTGAGACAAGAAGAGCTATGTTGAGAGCTGAGTATCATGGTTTAAATTTTCCTTATGGAGAACTTATAAGCAAAGTACAACAAAGATTTATGACTATTGTGAATAGCTTACAATACATGGGAGAGAAAGGTCTAGATGATGAGGCTCTTGTAGATAAGATGATCAACATTATTCCAAATTAATGGTAATTAAATAGGACAACTATTGATGAAAATAGGAAAGTCACTCAAATTTCCTTAGATGAGCTGTTTGGAACTCTTCTTCAGCATGAAACGAGAATGAAGAGAGATGATGATAACATCAATAAGAAAAACCGGAATAGAGGAGTTTCTTTTACAACCAATTCTAAACATATGAAAGCCAAGACCCCAGAAAAGGTAACTATATCGAAGTCTACGAAAGTTGTTATTTAGTCAGATTCCAGTGACACAGAGAAGTCTGAGAATGAGTTAGCTAATCTTGCTCGGAGAATGAACAAAATTGTTGCTCAAAATAATTATCAGAATAAATACAAAAAGAAATACTATAGAGATAAGAAAGATGGAGAAGTCACATGTTACGAATATAAAAGAACATGCCACATCAGACCTGATTTCCCTTTGTTGAAAAGGAATGAAAAGAAGGAAAGAAATTCAGAAAGGAACAAGAAGAAGTTCTATCGATCAAAGCACAAGAAAAGTCTTAAAGCTAATGATACTTGGAGTGATAGCTGTGTAGATTCTTCTAAAAGTGATTCTTCTGAATACGATTCATCAGCTCAGAAGAATGTGGGATTTATTGCAAATACTTCTTTCACCAATACATGTTTTATGGACAAGGTATACTCTTCTGAGGCTTTAACAAATTCATCTCTTGATAAGAATTACTATTCTGGAAATTGTACTTCTAATGAAGATACTTCATCCTCAGAAAATGAAGGAATACGTTCATATGAAGAAGTCTGTAGATTTTCTAAGTTACTTGAAGTAAGAAATTGCAAAATTTCTAAGAAATTAGACAAGGAAAATTCCAGGGAAGAAATTCTTACAAAAGAGATTTTAGATCTTTCTAGAGATCTTAGAATAAAAGATGAGTTTTTAGGAAAACTTTCTAAAGACCTTGAGAAAGAAAATTCTGTTAAGGAAGAACTTTCTAAAGTTCTTAAAAATGCTGTTTTAGAAATAAAAGTTTTTGAGGAAAAATCTAACTCTATAGAAATGATTCCTGAGGATAGGAATGTAGTCGTTAGAATAAATTCAAAATATTTTCCCTTAAGAAACTTCTTGAAAATTTTACCTCTGGGAAGGAAAATTTTGACAGGATGTATTCTCAAATTAAACCTCATGGAAACACTACTAGAGTTGGTTATACTCACCGAAAACCTGTTTTCAAAAATAATTATTTTGTACCTTCCAAAGCTCCTTTTTTCACCAAATGTCAAAGTGGTGGACATTGGAATAAAAATCTCTATTTGAATAAAGTTCAGTCCTTTGGATTTCATAAATCTTATTTTTCTAAACAAAGGTGGATAACCAAAATTTTTTTTCCTACAATCTTGGATCCAAGCAAGTTTGGATTCCGAAAGTCTAATTTTTCTCTTATTTTCAGAAAAATACAGAAAGTGCCAACAACAATATATGGTACATGGATAGTGGATGTTTTCGGCACATGACTGGTAACAAAAGCTATTTTAAAAAGATTATTAAAACGAAAGGAGGGAAATTAACCTTCGGAGACAATCCTCAAGGAGAGATTGTTGGTATAGGTAATATCGTTCTTCTTGAAAAAACTCTTATTTCAAATGTTTTTTATTAAGGGTCTTAAACACAAAAAGGAGATATCATTCTTCAGTTTATCAGAATGCAAGATCAACTTGCTGATATTTTCACAACATCTTTACCTTATGATAGATTTGAATACATTAAACAGAAGTCAGGAATGATAACCATAAGGTAATCTTCCTTTATTAACTTTCTGTTGAAATAATCTCCTTACATTAATAAACTCCTTTTCATAGGGGGAGTACATTTGTTTGTTAGTTTAACAAAAAATTTTCTTAATCAGTCTTTGAAAATATTTCGTAATGAGATTTTCGTACTGAGACTTTCATAATGAGATTTTCGTACTGAGACTTTCGTGATGAAATTTTCGTACTGAAATTATTTTAATGAAATCTTCGTACTGGAATTCTCATAATGAATTTTTCGTACTCATATTTTTTTTCCGAACTCATACTTTTCGTACTGATTTTTCCGTACTGAGTTTTCTGTACTCGGTTTTCTGTACCGAGTTTTTCATAGAGAGTTTTTCGAACTATGTCTTTTCATAGCAAAGATCTTTCATAGTCAAAATTTTCTTCAAGAAGAATATTACCCATTACAAATAATTCTCCTAAGCCAATCTGGAAGGTATGATTTCCTTACTCAAGTTTTCGTAATCATATTTTACTTGCTGGTGTTTTATTATTTTTTTTTCGGATTCTAGTTTCCTTAAATCTATGATTTTCTTAAAACCTCAAAAGATCGGATTCAAGTTTCCTTGTGAATTGGTTATCAACTGTCAGATCTGATCTCAGTGTTTTACAACCGTTCGATCAACCATGGAAGCTGAACCGTCACTCCAACGCCTATATAAAGGGGACCCCCGAGGGTCGTCCCACATCGGTTTTTCAAATATTTCGCGTCTCGAACCTCTGTCCCATTTTTAAGGCCACTCCGATCATTCTCAAGACCGTTCTGAATTCCTCAGAAGCTTTATGTTCCGAATTTCTGTAGAGGTAACTTCTCAAGACATGTCAACGTTAAAGTCGATTTCCAAGTGGTTAGTCTATAGAGAGAGGTTGGTTCATCCAGATTTCTTCAAAAATTACGATTCCATTATCTACAAAAACATAAAGCTTAATAGATGAGAGGATGTTTCAGTCTCTAAGCCGAGAAATCAGAATGAAGTATATTCGGAGTTTATTTTTGAATTCTATGAGTCAGTTTGCTTCTTTAAGGAAGATGAAAGGGAGAAGTTTTCTTTTAAGTCTTATGGAAAAACTTACAAGTTATCTTATGCCAAGGCATCCATCCTGGTGGGGCTGTCCTATGAAAGAGAAGCTGAGTTTATCACTCTTGTGTTTCCAGATTCTAAAGGAAGCTTCATTAAAGAAAAAGCCTTAGAAACTCTCGGACTGACAGATGACAAGGCTTCAAAAATTTCTAGTTTATCCAAAAACTTTCGGATTCTTGAGTTATGGGTACAAGGGTTTATCGTACCAAGGAAAGGTGATAAAGATAGTTTGAAGAAGAGTGAGATTTTTATCTTAGATTTCCTGATAAATCTAAGGAAGTTCAATCTGATGAGGCACATTCTCATTACTATAGAGAGTATTAAGAACATAAATTTAAGAGCTCAGATAGTTATGTATCCAGTAATTCTTTCAAAGTTAATTGTTCGGTGCCTAGAATCTTTTAAGGTGGATTGTTAGTATAAGCCAAGAGCTTTTAAGGTAATGCTAGTGAGTGATGACACTCTTAAGAGAATGAATGTTTCCTTTGATAAGAAGACAAGAGAGTTCTTTGATTTACCAGTTCAAGAAGAAGGGGTTATTCTGAAGGATGTTGAAGCCGAATCTTCTAAGAAGCCAGGGAAGAAAAGAAAGATGAAGGAAGTGGAAGTTGAAGGAGAAAATCCTAAGTCTAAGGAAGTTCATTCCTCACCTCCAAAACCTAATAAGAAGAAAACTTATCCGGATGAGGTAGTTTCTAAATGGAGGGAAGACAATTAGAATAGAGTTCAAGGGGAGCCATAGTTTGGTCTAGACCATACGGAGGCTAAATCCTTAAAGGAGAAAACAATGGATGTGTTAGAAAAGCAAGTGAAAGAAAAGAAGATTAAGAAAAAGATGTCAGAAGCTGAGGTTGTTCAAACCTTGTTAAAGTTTACCGAAATGGCCTCTGGAAATATTCCCGTTCCAAAATCCTTCTCAGTGGAATCTCTACCTGAGACACCGGGGAAGAACTTTGTCACTCCGAAAAAGAAGAAAGGAAAACAAGTAGAGGAGGTTGATCAAGTTGAGAAAGTGGAAGAGGAAGAAGCAAGTGAAGGCAATGGTGAGACTGGGGACTTGATGAAGCAAGTAGAAGATTATCAAGAAAAGGAAACATCTTTGGAACACCTGTCGCTCCGAACTTCTGAAGCCGAGTCTTCAAAGTTAATCACTCAAGGGAAAGAAGAAGAAAAAGGTGATCCGGAAGTGACTTATCTTGTTGAAGAAGAACAATTTCTACATGTTCTTACTCAACCAGAGGACATAGAGGCTGGAGCTCAGAAAGATGTTGTTGATGAAGACCAGGTTGTTCAGGTTTTTGATAGTGAACAAAAATCCCCAGATCAGGAAGCCATTCAAAAAGAGAAGAAGGGAAAGAAAGTATTGACACTCTGAGCTCAGTGGTTATGAAGAAGAAAGAAGTGGGTAATTCTTCAAAGAGGAAAGCCGAGCAGATAGAAGAAGAAAATTCTCCAAGTAAAATTTCAGATTTAGAGTCATCTTCGTTGGGACATGATTTTGTTGTTCAATCGTTGAAGAAGTTGGTGGGTTCCATTCCGACCTTTTCTAGTATTGATTCAAGATGCCAGATGCTTCAACATAATTTAAACCAGAAAACAGAATATGTATCTATGGTTATGGATAAGTGTGTGGAGATTGAGGCTCAGTTCAAATCCTTTATTGTCAGTTATGAAGCTCATAAGAGGTCTTGCAAGAAGATGACTAGTTGGTCGAAGAATACTGTGGATGAGATGAGACTCTTGGATGATTTCCAAGATAATGTTAAAGATTCCTTTGAGACAGAAGATAGAAAGCTAAATGACCTCACTTCCTCTTTTGAAGAAAATTTGAAAGCTGAGAAGAATTCCCGGATTCAAGTAGTCAGAGACTTGAATGGGAAGTTGAATTCTATTGCCCAAAGCTAGAGGAATGAAAGAGATCATCGGATTAAGATGTAAGATAAGATGTTAAATCAAGAACTAATATTGAAAGCTCAGTATGATGTTCTCAAAGCTTAGAAAGAAAAGTTTGAAGCTCAGAATGCAAGAATAATCGCCTTAGATAAGAAAGCTGAAGAAGACCATAAAGATTTGAAGAAGATAAAGACCATCCTTAAAAGTCTCATGTCCAAGGAAAAGGATACAAAATAGACAAATCTGATCTTTTTTTATATTTTACTTTCCTTGCATTTGGTCTTCCAAACTTAATGAAAATTCTTGGTTGCTTGTTTTCTTTTGTTGTCTATACTAATATTTCAGGTACTTTATTATATTTTCTATTCCCTCGAATTCTTTTTGAAAATCACAAAGGGGGAGAAGGAAAACGAATCTTAAAAATGGGAGAAGAAAAAGAACTCAAATAGAGTTTATCTGAGGGGGAGTGTTCATTAAATAAGATATTCTTATCCTTAATGAAATTCCATTCCAGAAATCTAGAATACGATCCTTAGAGTTTCAAAGCCTATGGGGGAGTTAGTCGTATTCATCGGTATCCATAAGCAATGGAAGATAAGCTTAAATTTTAGCCTAGATTCTTATTCTAAGTTTTTCTTTTTTGTAAGGATGTTTGTGCTTTCCAAAAAGGGGGATATTATTGATTCAATAAGGTTTTCCTTATGAATTTTCCATTCCTTCTTGTTTTGAAAATCACAAACACCTTATCTTTAAGGAAAACATTTTTTACCTTTTCTTTTTCTTTTATAAGAAAATTTATTTCTCTAAGGAAAATTATCCTTATCATATTTTCGTTATCCATATCTATATTTTTCTTAAGTAAAAGATTCGTATTCATATCTATATTTTCGGAATCGTCTAATAATTTGATATGAAGCATTATGTTTTAGGATTCGAATTCTAGATGTGAACTATAATGAAGTTCCACTCCGAATTCTGGATATGAACTCTAATGATGTTCCACTCTGAATTCAGATGATGAACTCTCATGAAGTTCGACACCGAATTCTAATGATGAATTCTGATTACGAATTCTCATTACAAATTCTCATGACAAATTCTGATTACGAATTTTCATTATGAATTCTGATGAAGAATTCTGATTACGAATTCTCATTATGAATTCTAATGACGAATTCTAATTACGAATTGTCATTACGAATTCTCATGAAGAATTATGATTACAAATTCTCATTACGAATTCTGATGATGAATTATGATTACGAATTCTCATTACGAATTCTAATGATGAATTCTGATTACAAATTGTCATTACGAATTCTCATGAAGAAATCTGATTATGAATTGTCATTACGAATTCTGATGATGAATCCTGATTACGAATTCTCATTCCAAATTCTCTTATTAAACAGAATATGAATATCCTTGTATTATAGACTCCGAATTTATTGAGACTCCGAATACTATTTTTGGTTATACTCTGAACTTATATTTTGCTCACACTTTGATATTTTTCTTACACTCCAAAACTTGATTTTCTTACACTCCGAACTATTGAGTTAGTCTTAAAATGATGTTGTGCACTCTATTACACTTGTTTATTTATAAAACGATGTCGTCTATTCTGTTTTAAACTAACCGTTGGCTAAGTGACACGTGTACAGGTCCCTCCAAATTTTAAGGAAGATATGAACGTTAGAGGAGGGAGCCGACCATGCCTATAAATAGGAGCTCATTTGAAAGAGCTCATTACTGATCTTCTACACATGTGATTATATTCTTGAAGTGATTTCTATAGAGAGAGGCTCTTATCAACTCTCAAGCTTTGTGCATAAAGATTGAAAGACTTGTTCAAACTTTGTCTTGTGCAGACTTGCTTCGTGCGACTCCGATTGTTGCTGATTACAATCCAGGGCTTCCGGGGATAAGAAGACAGAGGTTCTAACACCTTGAAGTTGAGGGCTTCCTTGCTGAAAAAGACAGAGGTTCCAACTACCATGAAGCTAAGGGCTTGCGGGGATAGCAAGATAGAGGCTCTGATCTTCGTATCGAGGGCTTAGCCTGCTGTGGGTAAGACATACTTTTTTGAAAGTATAAATCAAGGGACCTTTATCCAAGGTTGTTGTATACCCTCCTCTTTGGGTTAAAATATTTACTATCTGTTACTTGTTTTTGTTACAAGTTTTTCTGCTGCATTTTGTATGTTAAGGAAAGTATAACCATATTATACTTCCTTACACTTGTACTCTATTATAGTTAGATTCTATATGCTTTAAGGTAGAATCTGATTTTGTAATATTTTGTTAAGTTTAGTGGTGTTGTGAATTTGATTAATCTTAACTTTGTTAAACTTAGCTCTTTCCATGTTTAAGGAAAACTTTGTTATTCATAATCAAATTTAAAGGTTCCAAAGAAATTTTTAAAGTATACAATTCACCCCCCCTCTTGTATGTTTTCATATTCGGTTCTACATTTGATATAGTAGAGTATATTATACTCATATATCATCTCACATATGTATGATAATGCAAAGATAGATATGATTATATGCATCAAAATATACCTAGAAATATTTGCAGTAATATATACCTATTTGTTTTTGTGTGTGCATTTACATATGAATGCATGCAATTATATATCTATTTGATTACATTAATTATATTTATATATATTTTTAATAATTCATATTTATGTAATTATTTTAATATAGATTTATGTACGTCAGTATTTATGTACTTTTTGAAAGGGAAAAACATAAATAACATTTATAGATATATTTTTATATAATTACACTGTGTTTATATACTTATATAAGAATACAATATATGTATATATTGAGTTTTTTATATATTTGTGTGTGTACCTTATCAGTAATTTTTAGATATATTAGTTGATATGTTGGTAGAAATTATTACATACCACATAAAGTGCATCCAAAAAAATGCATACTAAATTTTATACAAAAAAAATTATATTGTATCTGTCATTATATAAATTTCTACATATATATAAATTTTTATGTTATATATGTAATTAAGCATTTTTATACTACTACTTATATATACATTAAAATAATTATATTTTAAATAGATTTCTATTTTCAGGGTTGCCTGCATGTACATATATACCGATTCTTGTAATCATATATTGGTATATATATAGATAATTACGGTAAGAATTATATATTTATAGAGACCCATTCTTTTCATACATAGATATTACAACTTTTTAGATGAATATGTATTACATTACAAAAATAGACACATGAGGACCAATATAGTTTGCTACCTTTGGAGACTAGGTACACAATCTTCTATTTTAGTGAATGATTTTTAAGATCCCCCATAAATAACATACCCTTTAATAATATTGAAAATAATATCCTACATAAAATATTCATCATAACTTTGGGAAAGGAAACATAAGAAAGGATAAGATCATATGCTCAGTAATGGTAATCAATGGGGATAAATATGCATAAAATGAACCTAAGTGTATGAGAAAATGAGAATAACATTTGAATATAATACATTTCATATCAATTATTATAATATTGAGTCATTCCATAATTATTATTAGTTCATAATACATGAATCACAAGGGAATAAAATAAAATGAGCCATTATAGCATAAAGTGAGCATAATACATAGAATCATGTAACACACATATGCATAGAAAATCATTTCATTAGTAATAAAAGATCATATCCATAACTTAAAAGTTAATTCCATGTGAGGATTCACCTGCTTTGTGGGACACACCACCATCTTCAGTGGCAGCCCTTTCCTCATAGTGGAATGGGTTTACTCCCAAAACAATTATAATGGAAAAAGTTCCTTATTGAATCGAGTTCACATCACATTCTAGTATTGTCTATATAATTAGATATAAAATATTACACAATACATTGTGGGTAGATATGGGTCCCACCCCTCTATGGTTATAATATACCTACCGTCCTGGGTTATAACATAACCACCATCCTTTATTATAAAATAACCACAATCACATAATGAAAAAACATACTTATATATTCTACATGACCATAATTCATGAATCATATCACAACACATGAAATAAAATTGGTTCAAAAAAAATCATTCCAATATAAACATAATCCATATAAATAAATAATAATAATGGTTACCTTGGATTATATCCAAACTAAGGAATAAGTAACATCAAAAGATTTCATCATAGATGGAAAATTATTTTGATCAATCAATTAAAATATTTATTGAAGAAAATATTTTTCTTTGTAAAACACTTATTAAAACATTAAAAATTTTGAATGTCCTTTATTTGAAAATAATATTGAATAATTTCAAATTAAGCTATAAAAACATTTAAAATCTTTATTGAGGAAATTATCCATTCTTATTTCAAAAAAATTTAAAACATAAAACATTTTGAACAAAATTTTCATTGAAATTAACATTTATAATTTATAAATTAAGCCAAAAATAATATATGGAACATGGTGATGGGATGTTTGATTCATGAAATATGTATTAAAGTAATGATTCCTTTCATATTTATGGTAAAATCCAAACATACATTTTTGGGAAATTGAAATATTATTCCATTCAGAATATTTTTATAAAAATAATCAATGGGTAAATATTTCTTATAAAAATCATATAGGAATAACTAAAAAATTAAAAAATATTTAGAAAACATGGTTATGGATGAAAATGGATTTCTCACCAAGGAGTGAAATAAAGTAAGTTTCCCAAAAAAAAAATTTTCTCTCATATTTTATGTATAATAGAATTGAAAAAATGTAATATAAATTCATAATATAATAAATATCCAAAGGAAAATATAATTCCTGATTTCCTTGAGAGATTGATCATAAAATTTTATCATAAAAAATAAAATAAAAAATACAATCCAAACAAATGAATTGATTGTAATATTAAATTATTACCACTTTGGGATCATTTAATTGAAATCCTTATGAAGGAATTAAAAAAAAGCCTTATAATATCATGAGAATAAATATATTACTGTAAATACATATCAATGGGGATGTATATACAACTCATAAAAGTTGATAGGTGTTTAACATAACATTTGACTCAAGGATGGAAAATTGAGAGAAATATCTTTCACCAAAAAAGTAATATTCTAAATCGTAATATTCAATAAAGAATAAGATAAAATTACACTAAAATATAATAAAAATATTTATATTATTGATATAACATGTCATTGGTTCAATATATACAACACACAACAAAAATGAGTGGTGAATTTTCATGTAATCTAGAAATATAAGAGTGACTAGAAATCTCTTACCTTAAGTATAAAAATTCATCATACATTTTCAAACATTATTTATAATAAATATAATATATATATATATATATATATTTCAGGACTATATTCATATATATCATACCATATATGATTTTCATATGACCCTTTACTACACATTTATTTACAATTCCATGTTAATGTTACATTTTGGGTAATAACAACATTGTTTTCCATGTCTGTTTTGAATTATCATTTTTATCTATTAATTAAATATTTTATTCATCATATCTAGAATTTTAACCATGACATAAATATTATAAATATTCATTATATATGAATTTAGAGTAATCCATTAGATTTATTGATAGAAACTGAAATACACAATTCATGGAGATGGTATGTCATACATATGCCTTAATATTGTTTTCATTGTGTTTTCAGAATAAATAATAGAAAATTAATTGATATATTATCATTATAGAATAATTTTTATGCCGCATATATCACATATTATCGTTAAATCCATCCATAATATTTTTCTTGTAAAGCATAGATGAATCAAATCCGTTTGTGAAGCGGTAGTTTGTCGTACACAAGAGAAACATTATCCTATTCACAAAAAATAGAAATCATAATGGTTCCTAAGAAATAAAAATTTAAGAATATTAGTAATATAATAAAAAAACTATCCAAAAAACTAATACATCATTATTTATGAACATTATATGTGGTAATAGAAATGTAATGACATTAGTTCGTGAGGTTATAGTCTACCATACACACAAACGATTATTTAGTAACCTATTTTATGGAATTAGAGATGGTTTTAGGTGATGGAAATAATATAAAAAAAATATTAGTATCTATAAGAAACATATATTATTATATCATCATTTTATAAGTGAGGTGAGTGAGTGCCCTTTTATAATTGAGGAGGGGTGGATTTTTTTTGATTTCCCAAAAGTATTCACAATTGGGAGGTCAAACTTACCTAATGTTCCTCAAAAAATGATAAAAAATTTAATGGAGGAATTAACTTTTCTATAAAAAAATCCAACATGTAGTGTAAACATATTATTTCTCATTTTATTCATTGTATATTATGTTTACTCAGTTTTCCCCTTTTTACCATGGTAGTTTGTATCTTTTTATTTACCTAGGTGATTTTAACCATAATAATAAAATTAAAATGATATATATTATATAATTTTCAAACACTTATTCTAAATATGAAATAAAATTTACTAAATAAAAATTTTATGTGTCTGTAATATTTATTTTAACACAAGGTCATGTAAATTCCTTAACCCCACTTTAACATTAATCATGGTAATAAATTTTTAAAATTTTTCATGAATCATTATGGTATTTTTTTTGACCTTATTAGATAATATATATTATAATATTTCTAAATATTATATCCAATTTTCCAAATTAAATTCACAAAACCATTGAAGATTAATTTTAAAATTCATCTCACATATGGGATGATAAAGCGATTTTTTAATGTGAAAATGTTAAAAATTTAAAAAGATTTTATATAAAAATTAAACATGAAATTGATTAATGGATTTATAATTTTACTAAATTTATTTCAAAAAAATTTAAAAATTAACTTATATTTATAAATAAATTAATGAAAAATCCCGTATTAATTTAAAATTCAGTATTTTTTCATGATTCATCAAAAAATGGATCATTTTAGAAATATCTCCAGAATTCAACTAAATATAATTTTTGGAAGATTTTTTCAAAAAATAATTTTATTTTACTAAATTAATAATCTTAATGTTTCAAAATTATTTTTTTAAATTTTCACAAAAATAAATAATTTTTTTTGGGAAAATAGTATTTTTGAATCATATAAATATTTTAACAAATATTTTTTATATTTATCAATATGTTTTCACCATAAAACAAAATAATAAATAATATTTAAAAAGTATTTATTTATATTAATCTATCATTGTTGAATAATTAGGTTGTAACATTCTTGTTCAAATAATAATATTAATAGAATATCATGTTTTTTAAAACATTGTGTCATGTGTAATTTAAGCTAATATTCAATATGCAGAACATGCTTAAATTAGAGTTGTGTATAATGTAACCTTAACATGGTGTTGTGTGTAATTTATGAAAATCCAAGAATTTCATGTAATAGAATAAAAACTTAGTATTTCGTGTAATGAAAACTAAAATCATTATTGATTGTAATTGTCACGACCCGTCCTCGGGGCCCGTGCCGTGACTACCCCAAGCCCGGCTTCCATAGGCCAGGGGCTGGCGACTAGCACCAAGGCGTAATTCCCGGTAAAAAGGGAAGGCATTGTCTTTGTAAAGTAAACAAACACCACAGAGAAAGCAATCGGAAGTAAACACTAAGTAAAAACTGGGTACAAAAGTAAGTGCGGAAAAGTAAGTGGGCCAAAATACAAACCCAAACTGAAATTAAAGTACAACCGAAAAAGGGAGTACAACAACTAAAAAGTAAAGCCGCAGCCTCGAGCCGTCCACTGGAAGTCCCACCTGAAGGGTGGATACAGATAGCCTCCACAGCTCCTCGGGTCCAGCCGTCCGCTCTGAGTACGTCCCGCCCAGTGGTCCACCTCCAGGTTCCAGCCTGCTCTGCTAGCCTCAACCATGATCAGCGATGTCCGTCGTTTGCAACCAACATAATGTAGTGCGGGCATAGCCCGTGCAGGGGTGAGTATAAGCTACTCAGTAGGGACCCCGAGACCCCCAAAGGTCTCCCAGAATCCACAAAGGATAATCCACAAAGGAAAGATACAATCATGAAGTAACACCCAACACTACTTAGGTATATGCCCATAAATATACCTAAGTTATCAATCCAGTTCGGCTCCAACATCTGAGCCCAAGTTCGATCACATCCACACAGGATAGCACAACTCAATCCACATAGGAAAGCAAAACAAGATTCAGCTCACATAGGTATACTTCTTCGTAAGATGATAGAAATGATCAGATGCAGCCACTGATTCATCTAAGCCGTCGGACCCACACATGATCGATAGGTACTAACCCCCGCAATGACCCACAAAGGATCGATAGGTACTAACCCTCACAATGAACCACAAAGGATTGATAGGTACTAACCCCAGTAATGACCCACAAAGGATCGGACCCACACATGATCTATAGGCGCTGGCCCACACAGGACCGCTAAGCGCTGACCCACATAGGATCTGACCCACACATGATCGGTAGCACTGACCCATATAGGATCTTTGAGTTCTGTAGTCGTCTCCGTCGAATCCACGGAGGAAATCTATACAGTCGTCACCGTCGTCGCAGTCTCAGCCAGCTCTAGGGTTCCCGCACACAACAAGATCGTTCGGGAGGGTTCGCCCCACGAGCCGAGGGGCTGATACATCAACTGAGACATAGTTCAAAGTTGATGTATCCAAAAGTTCCGTATCGTCAACAGAAACTCAACGACATAGACGACGCGTCAATCGGACGCCCGGTCTGAGAGTTATTGGTTTTTTCGTCCCAGGGGCCCAGTTGATTTTTAAGTCAAAACCAACCCGACCGTACTCCAAATATGTCCAAACCTCAAGTGGAGTAAGCCAAAAGGTCCATCTCACTAAGAGGCATCCATCAAAGTCGACGGCACGTCAATCGGACGTCCGAAGCTCAAGTTATAAGTGTTTCCGCTCCGAGGCCCCGGTTGGTTTCGTGTACGAACCAACTCGGCTGAAGCCAAAGTACTCCGAAACCTTGAGTGTGATATACCAAAACGACTGTCTCGATCCAAGGATCGAATCGCATCTGACAATGCGTTGATCGGAGGTCTGAAGACCAAGTTATGGGAAAAATACTGAAAGGGGTCCGGAAGTGGGGGTTTCGGGACCGGACCGACCCGGCCCAAGACCCCCTGGGTCGGCCCGAATCGGGTCGACCCGACACGGGTCCAGGTTCGGCCTGCTTGGGCGCGGCCCGGCCCGGATGGCGCGGCCCGGCCCAGCTGGCGCGGCCCGACCCAGCTGGCGCGGCCCGACCCGGCTCGCTGGCACGACCTGGTGGCCAGGTGGCTCGGCCGTTTCGGCCGAGCGGATGCGCAAAGGGGGGGTGCCACCCCATTGAATGAAACCGCGGCCCCGCGTGGGGGCCGCTCTTTTCCAACGGACGTGACATAGCGCCGCGTCCTTGCCTCCTCCGTCCCGCGCGGTCGCGGGACAAGAAGCCTGCCGCCGCGGCTTCAACCGCAACGGCCCTTCCCGGTGGCGTGCCGGGCGCCGCCGCCTCCGACCGCCGGCGAGGCGTGCCGGCGGAGTTTTCCGCGGACCACCGGACGCGCTCCATTGGTCCGTTTTGCCTGCCGTCTTTGCCAGCGGTCCTCTTGGGATCGACTCTTCACTGCGAAGACCTCAAAAATTCCATTGCGGCCTGCTTCATCGTCGCCCACCGATCCGCACACCAAGAACGAAGAAATGGTGGGTTCAGACTTGTTCGTTGGTCCGCACCCACTGCGTTAGCGGTTTAAAAGGTTTACGACAAATTTTAGACACAAGTCGAGGATATAAATTACATATATTTAATTGAACCCAAACCCCTACCTCAAGCGGTTGATGATTCGAAGATTGCCGCGGGAGAAGGAAAGTCACGGAAGAAGCGTCGCGGAAGAAGCGTCGCGGAAGGAGGATCGTCACGTCGTGGAGAAAGGATTCATCGGCATTGCATCATCGATCTCCGAGGATCCGGCGTTCTTGTCGACCTTCTTCGGAGGTCGGCGTTCTTCACGTTCTTCACGTTCTTCGCGTTCTTCGTCAAGGAAGGAGTGCTTCGCGACTTGAGTGATTTCTCCCAATTCCTCTCGCACAACCAACCTCTAATAAAACAAGAATTGTCTTATTTTATTAACACAAGCCAATGTTTGAATTCAAAAAGAATTGAAACAAACAATTAATTGAAATAATTGAGGAGTTTTAAACCGCCCAATTAATGAGGCGTTTATTATCCAGAATAAACGCAAGGGTTGACTTCACTAAAAAAGGGGGTGCGGGTGCGTTACTTAACTAAAGGAGGGGGGTTAAAAAAGGTGGGTCTCGTGTGGGCCCCACCCCACAAATATCCTTCCTAGTGGTGTAGGATATTGTGGGTCCCACTTTAACCTCTTATCTTAGGTTAAACAACTTAAAATAAAATAAATTGGTCGCACGATTTTATTTTATTCATTTACTTAACCCGAAAAATTAAAAACCACACCTGAGCAAATGCAACATCGGAAATGGCGTTTCTAAGAAATTACCAGTGCTGCGATTCCATCGGTGCCCTCGGAATTCGATTCTGAGCACCGGTTCAAAAGTTAGAAAAACCCGCTCGTTCGTTCACTGAACGTACCCGAGCTAAACTTCGGAAAATGATTCCGGGCACACCGGGCCTCAGAATCATGTGCCGTCAGAACCTGTGCTCTTGTCAAATTCCCAAGAAAATTAAGAAAAAAATTTACTTTAAATTTACGGGTCTTTACATTATTCCCACCTCAGGGCTTTATGTCCCCGTAAAGATACATCATAAATTAGGGGAACAAATGTGGGTACTGAGCACGCATCTGAGCCTCCTGCTCCCGGGTGCTCTCCTAGAGGTTCCCATGCTGCCATATGATGTGAACTAGAGGAATCGACCGTCCACATAGGACCCGCTCCTGTCGATCCTCGATCTCCACCGGGACCTCCGTAAACGTTGCCCCATCATCAATGTCCAGCTCCCTATGATCAATGATATGCGTCAGGTTGTGCACGTATCTCCTCAGCTGGGATACATGGAAGATGTCATGCACCCGGTGCAACTGAGGTGGTAGAGCCAGGCGATAATCCACCTCACCAATCCTACTGTGGACCTGGAATGGTCCGATGAAGCGTGGAGACAACTTGCCACCTCGGCCAAATCTCCGTAATCCACGTCGAGGTGAGACCCGCAAGAAGACGTGGTCGCCATCCTCGAACTCCAGTGGCCTCCGCCTCCTATCAGCATAAGACTTATGCCGGCTCTGAGATGTCCTCATCCGCTCCTGGATGACCTGGACCTTCTCCGTTGTGGCCTGGACCATCTCCGGTCCCACAAGTGCTGACTCCCCAGGGTCTGTCCAGCACAATGGAGATCTGCAAGGTCAGCCGTACAATGCCTCGTATGGTGCCATCCCGATGGTGGAGTGGTAGCTGTTGTTGTACGCGAACTCCACCAAGGGTAGGTGGTCCTACCAGCTGTGACCAAAGTCGAGGACACATGCACGGAGCATGTCCTCGAGAGTCTGAATGGTCCTCTCTGTCTGACCATCTGTCTGGGGGTGAAAGGCGGTGCACAGACGTAGCTGCATCTCGAATGCCTCCTACAACCCCTTCCAAAGCTGGGAAGTAAAGCGAGCATCTCGATCGAAGAAGATAGATGATGGAACACCATGAAGCCGTACAATCTCTTAGACGTAGAGACGTCCCAAGCTCTCTACTGAGCCCTGCTCTCTGATGGGTAAGAAGTGGGCCGACTTGGTGAGTCGGTCGACAATCACCCAAATGGAGTCGTGACCTTTGGAAGTGCGTGGAAGTACAGTCACAAAGTCCATAGATATCCCATCCCACTTCCACTCTGGGACATCTAAGGTTTGTACCAAGCCTGCTGGTACCTGGTGCTCTGCCTTCACCTGGCATCGAGAAATGAACTCTGCCACATCCTTCTTCAGGCCCGGCCACCAGTGCCGTCTTCTGAGATCCTGGTACATCTTCGCCACTCCAGGATGTACCGCCAAAGGGGATGTGTGAAACTCTCTCATAAACTCCTCCCATAAAGCAACTGGTACCAAGGTACGTCCTCTGAAAAGGACTTCGTGCTCTCCCCCTGAAGAGAAACCATCAGGTGCCTGTCCTGAGGATATCTGCGCACGTCGCGTCTCACAGTTAGCGTCCCCACGCTGTGCCTCTCTGAACCGCTGCAGTAGTGGAGGAGTGACTGTGAGTGACTGAAGGAAGGCTGCTCCATATCTATCCACGAAGGATATCTTCAAAACGGCTAGCTGCTCTGTCGCCTCCCCAAGTAGCTGAATGCCCGTCCTCCTGCTGAGTGCATCAGCTACTACGTTCCACTTTCCAGGAGTATAGACTATCTCAAAGTCATAGTCCTGGAGTAACTTGAGCCATCGACACTATCTCAGGTTCAGGTCCTTCTGCGAGAAGATATACTTGAGACTCTGGTGGTCAGAATAGACTGTAAAGCGCTCGCCCATCAGATAGTGTCACCACATCTTCAGAGCGAAGACCACTGCTTCTAACTCTAGGTCATGGGTAGCATAGTTCTGCTCATGCTGCCTCAACTGACGTGATCCATAGGCGATCACGGCCCGATCCTGCATCCGGAAACATCCGAGTCTGTTCCCTGATGCATCGCAGTAAACTACATACCCAACTCCCCCCTCCGGTAGCCTCAAGATAGGCACACTGGTCAATATCTGTCTCAGCTCTTGGAAGCTCTGCTAACATCTGTCTGACCACACAAATGGTTTCCCCTTCTTCATAAAAGCTGATAGTGGTGCTGTAACTCTGGAGAAGTCTGTCACAAATCTCCGATAGTATCCAGCTAGTCCCAAGAAACTCTGCACCTCCATCACGCTCCTAGGTGGATCCCAACCTAGCACTGCCTCGATCTTCACAGAATCCACCGCAACTCCCGCCTTAGAGATGACGTGTCCCAAGAAGTGGACCTCGTGTATCCATAACTGACACTTCGAGAGATTTCCATAAAGCTGGTGCTCTCGGAGTGTGTCTAGTACAACCCGCAAGTGGTAGGCGTGCTCCTCCTCAGTCGTCGAGTATATCAAAATGTCGTCGATGAAGACCACAACAAATCGATTGAGGTATGGATGAAAGATCTTGTTCATGAGGACCATGAACATTGTTGGAGAATTGGTTATGCCGAATGGAATAACCAAGAACTCATAGTGGCCATACCGACATCTGAAGGTCGTCTTCTGCACGTCCTCGTCCCGAACCCCGAGCTGATGATAGCCTAACCTGAGGTCTATCTTCGAGAACCACCGTGCTCCCTTGAGCTGATCAAAGAGGTCATCAATCCTCAGTAGCAGATACTTGTTCCTCACTGTCACCTGGTTCAGGAGACAATAGTTGACACAAAGTCGCAAGCTCCCGTCCTCCTTCCTGGCGAACAATATCGGGGAAGCCCAGGGTGAAACACTGGGTCGGATGAATCACTTGCCCTGCAAGTCCTCCAACTGTAACCGTAGCTCACGAAGCTCGGCGGGAGCCATCCGATATGCTGGGGTGGATATCGGGGCTGTCCCTGGGTATAGATCAATATAAAAGTCTACCTCTCTGAAAGGAGGTAGTCCTGGAACGTCGTCGGGGAAAACGTCCGCATACTGATCCACCACTGAAGGAAAACCAGGACTTCACACGTCAACTGCTCCTAGGATGAGGCTAGCCAACTGATGAGTGATGGGCTGTCCTCTCATCTTCGAGAGTCTATCCTGTGCTACGAAGGCTCCCTTCTCGCCGGTGAAGGTGAACCTACTCCCGTCGGTGCGTACACACCACACCTTGCGCCTAATAAAGTCAATCTGATCATGGACTGTAGATAACCAATCCATGCCCAAGATGACTTCTTAAGGCCTCGACGCCGCTAAAAGAAGATCCCAGCAGAAGATCTTGCCTCCTAGAGTAAGCTCACACTTCCGACACCAGTGCGTAATCATCGAGTCTGCTCCCGTAGGAGTCTCTAGCCGTAAGGATCGAGCCAACGGCTCTGTCGGAATCTCCGAGCTCCGAAAAAGGGCAGCAGCTATGAAAGAATGACTCGCTCGTGTGTCTATAAGAACTGCAGCAAGGGTGGAATAGACACAGGTAGTAACTCGAATCATCTCTGGTGCGCCGTGATCATAGGCCTCCGCTACCTGAAGTTGTGCCTGTCTCTGCCCGCCATCTCCCTGTGGTCGGGGTGGGCCTCCTGGTGGTGGTGGTGGTAGAGCCTCAAAGCGTCGCCCACCACCTGCTGCTCAGCTAGCTCCTCTGCATCGTCCTCCTGCTCTATGCGGATCTCCACGGTCGACCCTCTTCCTCGGACTGGGTGGTCCCTCAACCGTCTCCTGCTTCTTGGCACGGTGGGTCGGGCAGTCACGAGCCATGTGGCCCTGCCCTCCGCATGCGTAGCACTGTATGCCTCTCGAAAGACTGGCTCCGCGCTGTATCCCCAGCACCACTAAGCCAGTGTCCTGAGGTCGTCTGCCTGAGGGTCTGGTCTTCCTGGACCCATGAGTCATCCGTCGACTGCCTACTATAGAAGACTCTGCTACGTGCCGCCCTGCGGTAGGTCTCACCGCTGGTGTAGACTCAGCAAGAAAGCTCTCGATGAGAAGGGCTCGCTCCAGTACCCCTGTCTGAGTCGGAATGCTGAGGGAGATCAGCGATTCCCTGATCTCCTGCCTCAATCTCTGCTCGAAGATCCGGGCCCGGAAGAATGGGTCCCGTACCATGTCCGTCGAATAGCGCGAGAGATCTGTAAATCTCGCCGAGTACTGGGTGACCGTCAAGCTGCTATGCCGCAGCTGTAGAAGCTCCTAGATGCGCACCACACAGAGGGTGGCTGGGACGAACTCCGAGCGGAAGAGGCTCTCAAAGTCCGTCCAGAGGAGAGATACCTCGTCGTGCACCTGGAGCATCAAGCTCTACCATCTTCCTACTGCCGCGTGCAGGAGGCTCACTGCGAGGATCACCATGAGGTCTACTGGTGTCCTCACTAACCTGAATACTCATACAACTGCCTCTAGCCAATCCTCGGTGGCCTGAGGGTCCGTCTCCCCGCGGAACCTGGGCGGTCGCTGACGCTGAAACTCGTGCAGTGCACTAAGGCGACGTGCATCATCAGTGACTGGGGCTGGTAGCATCGGTGGCTCGACGAGTAGAGGTACCGCCGGTGCCTCTACTGTCAAAGGGCCCTGTACCGAGGCCTCGTCGCTCGGTGGGCTGTCGTCCCGGACAACGCTCGAAACCCTAGCTGGCTGCCGTCGTGGGACCATCCTGAAAAGATACAGGTGCGCCACGGTCAGAACAGTATACTTGGTGAGCTGACATAAAGTAATCACAAAGAAAACTTGAAACACACATGCAATCAATGTTTTCATGCATTAAGTTGGAAATCAGAAGTCAGGGTCCTGGTGTACGGATACGTCAGCCGCCGCACCAACACTGGACTCCCTGGACTGATAAGCACACCCAATAACCTTAACACTATTACTTCACATAGAATAAAGATAAGAGTACTGAGTTCTGCGGTAGAACCGAACTCCTCTGATACCAATTTGTCACGACCCGTCCTCGGGGCCCGTGCCGTGACTACCCCAAGCCCGTCTTCCATAGGCCAGGGGCTGGTGACTAGCACCAAGGCGTAATTCCCGGTAAAAAGGGAAGGCATTACCTTTGTAAAGTAAACAAACACCACAGAGCAAGCAAACAGAAGTAAACACTAAGTAAAAACTGGGTACAACAGTAAGTGCCGAAAATTAAGTGGGTTAGAATACAAACCCAAACTAAAAGTAAAGTACAACTGAAAAAGGGAGTACAACAACTGAAAAGTAAAGCCGCAGCCTCGAGCCGTCCACTGGAAGTCCCACCTGAAGGGTGGGTACAGATAGCCTCCACAACTCCTCGGTTCCAGCCGTCCGCTCCGAGTACATCCCGCCTAGTGGTCCACCTCCAGGTACCGACCTGCTCTGCTAGCCTCAACCACGATCAGCACTGTCCGTCGTTTGCAACCAACACAACGTAGTGTGGGCATAGCCCGTGCAGGGGTGAGTATAAGCTACTCAGTAGGGACCCCGAGACCCCCGAAGGTCTCCCAGAATCCACAAAGGATAATCCACAAAGGAAAGATACAATCACGAAGTAACATCCAACACTACTTAGGTATATTCCCATACATATACCTAAGTTATCAATTCCAGTTCGGATCCAACATCCGAGCCCAAGTTCGATCACATCCGCACAGGATAGCATAACTCAATCCACATAGGAAAGCAAAACAAGATTCAGCTCACACAGGTATACTTCTTCGTAAGACGATAGAGATGACTAGATGTAGCCACTGATTCATCTAAGCCGTTGGACCCACACAGGATCGATAGGTACTAACCCCCGTAATGACCCACAAAGGATCAATAGGTACTAACACCCGCAATGACCCACAAAGGATCGATAGGTACTAACCCCCGTAATGACCCACAAAGGATCGGACCCACACAAGATCTGTAGGCGCTGGCCCACAAAAGACCGATGAGCGCTGACCCACATAGGATTTGATCCACACAGGATCGGTAGCACTAACCCACGTAGGATCGCTGAGTGTTTTAGTCGTCGCCGTCGAATCCACAGAGGATTTCTGCACAGTCATCACCGTCGTCGCAGTCGCAGCCAGCTCTAGGGTTCCCGCACACAGAAAGCTCGTTCGGGAGGGTCCGCTCCACGAGCCGAGGGGCTGATACATCAACTAACACATAGTCCGGAGTTGATGTATCAAAAAGTTCCGTATCGTCAACAGGAACTCAACGACACAGACGGCGCGTCAATCGGACGCCCGGTCTGAGAGTTATTGGCTTTTTCGTCCCAGGGGCCCGGTTGGTTTTTAATTCAAAACCAATCCGATCGTACTCCAACTACATCCAAACATCAAGCGGAGTAAGCCAAAAGGCCCGTCTCACTAAGAGGAATCCATAAAAGTCAACAGCACGTCAATCGGACGTCCGGAGCTCAAGTTATAAGCGTTTCCGCTCCGAGGGCCCGGTTGGTTTCATGTACGAACCAACCCGGCCAAACCCAAAGTACTCCGAAACCTTGAGTGTAATATACTGAAATTACCGTCTTGATCCAAGGATCGTATCGCAGCTAACGGTGCATCAATCAGAGGTCCGTAGCACAAGTTATGGGAAAAAGACCAAAAGGTGTCCAGAAGTGGGGGTTTCGGGCCCATACCGACCCGGCCCGAGACCCCCTGGGTCGGCCCGAACCGGGTCGACCTGACCCGGGTCCGGGTCCGGCCCGCTTGGGTGCGGCCCGACCCGGTCTGGATGCGGCCCGGCCTGGCACGCTGGTGCGGCCCGGGGTCCAGGTGGCTCGGCCGTTTCGGCCGAGCTGATGCGCAAAGGGGGGGGGGGGGGGGGGTGGGCGCCCCCTTGAATGAAACCACAGCCCCGCGTGGTGGCTGCTCCTTGCCAACGGATGCGGCATAGCGCCGCGTCCCTGCCTCATCGGTCCTGCACTGTCGTGGGACCAGCAACCTGCCGCCGCGGCTTCAGCCGCGACGACCCTTTTCGGCGGCGCACCGGGCGCCGCCGCCTCCGGACGCCGGCGCTGCCGTGCCGGCGAGGTGCACCGGCAGAGTTTTCTGCGGACCCCCGGACGCGCTCAGGTGGTCCATTTTTCCTGCAGTCTTCACCAGTGGTCCTCCCGGGATCGGCTCTTCACTGCGAAGATCTCAAAAATTCCCTTGCGGCCTGCTTCGTCGTCGCCCGCCAATCCGCACACCAAGAACGAAGAAACGGTGGGTTCTAACTTGTTCGTTGGTCCGCACCCACCACGTTAGAAGTTTAAAAGGTTTCTGACAAATTTTATACACAAGCCGAGGATATAAATTACATAGATTTCATTGAACCCAAACCCCTACCTCAAGCGGTTGACGATTCAAATATTTCCGCGGGAGAAGGAATGTCACGGAAGAAGCATCGCAGAAGAAGCTTCGCGGAAGGAGGATCATCACGTCGAGGAGAAAGGATTCATCGTTGTCATGTCGTCGATCTCCGAGGATCTGGCGTTCTTTTTGACCTTCATCGGAGGTCGGCGTTCTTCACGTTCTTCGTCGAGGAAGGAGTGCTTCACGTCTTGAGTGATTTCTCCCAATTCCTCTCACACAACCAACCTCTAATAAAATAAAAATTGTCTTATTTTATTAACACAAGCCAATGTTTGAATTAAAAAAGAATTGAAACAAACAATTAATTGAAATAATTGAGGAGTTTTAAACCACCCAATTAATGAGGTGTTTATTATCCAGAATAAACGCAAGGGTTGACTTCACTAAAAAAGGGGGTGCGGGTGCGTTACTTAACTAAAGGAGGGGGGTTGAAAAGGGTGGGGCTAATGTGGGCCCCACCCCAAAAATATTCTACCCAGTGGTGTAGGATATTGGGGGTCCCACTTTAACCTCTTAGATTAGGTTAAACAACTAAAAATAAAATAAATTGGTCGCACCATTTTATTTTATTCATTTACTTAACCCGAAAACTTAAAAACCACACCCGAGCAAACGCAACACCAGAAAAGGAATTTCTAAGCAATTACCGGCACTGCGATTCCATCGGTGCCCTAGGAATTCGATTCCGAGCACCGGTTCAAAAGTTAGAAAAACCCGATCGTTCGTTCACTGAACGTACCCGAGCTAATCTTCGGAAAATGATTCCGGGCACACCGGGCCTCAAAATCAGATTTCGTTAGAAACTGCGCTCTTGTAAAATTCCCAAGAAAATTAAGAAAAAAATTTCTTTGAAATTTACGGGTCTTTATAGTAATAAATATTACTGAAATAAAAAATTTAGTTGAAAAAAGAATTTACAAAATCTCAAGGTGTTAGATTATACCCCCTTAAAATGAGTATAAACCTCATGATCCATCATGGTCATAAATAGTTTAACATCTTGAAATTCCTTCATAGAAACCCACATTGTAAAAATTAATAATACATATTCTCTTAAAAATGGAATTTAGGAAACATAATGGTTACCTAATGTAAATCATAACTCGGTTTACACATAGTTGAAAATAGTTTTGAAATGAAAACATAAACATAGAAGTGAAAAATAACACCCAAATACTTATAGAGAGTGAAAGAGAACATTTATCACAAGAATATGGGTGATCCATAGAACATTAGGAACCATAAATCCATAGACTAAAGATCTGTGAACATGGTCATTGACCTAATAAAAAATAATTATAATATGAAAAAAAATTATTTGAAGATACATTTCCTAATGTTGAGTAATTTTAATTAATATATATAATTAATTAATTTGATTACAGTTAATAAGTACAATCTAACCCCTTCATTGTGCCTTGATCAATTCAAACATCATCTCTTACTATAGGAAATAGAGGCGAATTAGCTATGCCTGAAGCACTAACGGATCACAAGATCAATAAGTAGAATGATAATTCCTTCCATATATCATTAGTTATCATAAAAACAATATATTTAGTATATTCTATCCACTAATTAGAAATATTCAAATGGATAAGTAATAAATTAATATCAAAAGACATATATAAATTTAAACATGAACCATTTCAAAAATGGTTATCAGTATGATCCTTCCAAAAAATTAAAATACATATTTTTTGAAATATGGTGTCATGGCCCACCTTCACTAAGATTAGTAAAGGGACAACGGATTTCCAGACCCTTCCTTCCTCAATATGAAGGAGATATAATGACCCCTCAAAACCTGCCTTCAATAGGTCCCAGAGTGGCGACTAGTACCAAGGGTATATAATCACATAAAAAATGGAAGGCATTTCCATTTTTATTTATTATGATCAAGAGTTAAGATGGTAAATCCCAAACAACACCAATACTGGAGGTAAAAGTAGAGACAAAACAAACCATACCCAAATTCATGTTCCAAAGTTAAGTGCTACAAAAGTACAAGAAAACCCCAATGCAAAGTACAAATGAAAAGAAAAAAAAACATCAATTGTCCCAACGTCCGAACTAGTACGTTCCCGCACGATCCCCTAAGTCCTCTTGGAAACCTAAAAGTGGTTTATATACATAGGGTGAGTATATAGGTATACTCTATAGGGAAAAAGAAAATCTCTTGTGCACAAGTGGGGAGGCATTTTAATTCCAAGTGAGAAAAGGAGATAACCAAAGCACCTAACAGGGAAACTATACACCAAAACCTCACCAAGGCACAGTCCCCAAATAACACAAGTCAAGTAAAGTAATAGTAATAACACATTGATGTTTGGGTACCCCGCACCACTTTCCCACTGGTTATTAAAGACATCCTACGTGTCAGACCTCCCCCACCTTTTTCACTCTTGTCCCACTACAGCCCCAACACAAACCTTTTGGGCCACCACAACCACGCATCTCGCTCGAAGACACCTGGGACACAAAAACCACACACATCCATGCCCGCAGACAAATGGGAAAAAATACCACACACATCCCCGCTCGTAGATACCTAGGCCACAACAACCACACACATCCCCACACGTATACACCTAGCCCAGAATAACTATCGCTGCGCCCGATGACACCTGGACCTCATCCCGAATACACTTGGGAAACAAACTACCTGCAAACACCTGGGAAAACCAATAAAACTACCCTTCTTGAAGAATCATGGGCTATAATGTCCCTCAGGACGTCACAGCCTGCTCGAAGAATCTTGAGCTACTCGGGAAAGGGAGTAAAAAAGGAGCTAATAACCATCCACTCATAGGAGTGTTGGAAAAAACTCCCACCTCCATGAAATGGGGGTGTTCGGCATAATGTACTCCACTTGGGTGGGGTGTGAATAAGAAACATAAAAACTAAATTATCCATATAGGTAAAAAATAACTCATCCCAACCTAGGTGTTCCAAAACCATCCCATACACAAACACCCTCATTACTATTCATTAATAATGTCAGAACAGTCACAACCAAGACACAACACATTCCTGGAAAAGAATTCCCATTTAACGCATTCTAGTTATCATATTCAAGTGATTCCTTTTTAAATAATTATTCACTATCGGTCAACTAACATGAGTATCCACAACCTAACAATGGATAAAAGAGCCAAACAACAATTTAAGCATTCACACCTAGTTCTCCTTTAAATTCACAACAACAAAAGGGATCTGTGGGATCCCTCAAAGTACTAAAACCAAACCAAACCCCAACATACAGCCCCACACGGCCTCAGATCCACAAACTAACAGCACGAGATCCCACCCCCTTCTTTGCTACCTCACAAGCATCAAGCAGAACAACTATACATATTAACAAGACAGATCAATGTAGTATTTAGATTTAAAACACACCATTCCTTAGGTTCCTTCTTTCTGTTGGGTTAATTGACATGATCACACAAGGATTATTGTTCACTGGACATCAATTTAATTAACCGAGTTTACATGATTAACCAACTTCCATGTTACAATGATTTGATCATCACAGAATTTTCTAGAAAATAGAGGATCATTAGTGCTCAAGATTGGACCACCAATGGCCACAATTTTCAGTGGACATGAGCCCATACAATTCACAACATATAATCAAAGGTAAAAGCATACAACAACACCATCAAAACACCACTTCATTCTTTAAAAACCATTTATTATATTTGTTATGGTTTGTTTCCATCCATCCCCATAGAAACATTATCATACCTGCCCACATGCCACATAGTAAAGAGATACCAAGGAGAAACCCTACTTGGATGATCAATGATCGAAGTTTCCATCCACACGCCAATAATTGTGGATGCACGACTTGTATGGGAGGAACTCCAAGGACTCCAAGAGTGAGTAGAAAAGCTCCCTCACAGGTGCAATACTTTCCTCAGGATGTGGTACTCGAAACACACCAAGGAGAAGAAGGAAACCGGCCAATAATAATAAAGAAAGAATTCATGTGTGATAAAAAGGCGATATCTTGGAGTTACGAGATAAGAAAATCTTGAATAGATATAAAGGTAGATTGTGCTTTCAACATGTGGTTTGGTGGTTACACATAATGGAATTAATTGTCTTTTATTAATTCTCATCAGAGAGGTGGCCATAACAACTGTGAGTTAAAGGATTTCCTTTAAATAGAGGAAAACACGTGTAAGAGGGGCATAATTGGAATGTGAGGGAAAAAGGTGTGAAACCTAGGAAAAGGCCACATGTTTTGGTATGTCATGGGTCACCTAGCTCTTGGGGAATTTTAGATATCATTTAGTTCTTTAAATGGATTTTAAAGGGTTATTAAAACATTTTTTACATCAAAAGATAGGTTGTGGGAGAGGAAAAATTCGGAAACAGGAAAAAGAATGAAGGGTGGGACACCTTAATGGTTCCGCAATCATAGTGCCACTGTCACGGTGCCACCGTATGAGGTGCCACCATTTCGGTGTGTGATCATGACGGTTTGACCCTCACGGTGCCATCGTAATAGGTTCCACTGCTTCGGGGTGCAATCGTGATGGTGCGACCCTCGCAGTTTCCGCCATCACGGTGCCACCGTAAGAGGTTCCATTGTTTCGGTGTGCGACCATGATGGTGTGACCGTCACAGTGACACTATCACAGTGCCACCCGATCGGTGGAACACTATTAGCGAGGCCACCATCACAGTGACACTGTAACGGTGCCACCATTTTGGTGTGCGACCGTGACCAGTGTCTCCATGACCGGTGCCACTATTTTGGTGGAACCGTTTGATGGAACCAAGTTTTTGTCAAACTTCATAATGAACCACTACCCAAGCCATTAAATCAAATACCTATCAAACTATTCTCTCCCCCGAGAATCAGTACAAGACCCGAAGGAAATAGAGATGTACGAACAACAACCTCAAAAGATACCTCTCAGGAGTAATCCTCCTTGACATCTAGGAACACTTATTTCTCATCTATCATTTGAATGACCATGGATAAAATACCTCTCATCACCCCCAAGTAATCTACAAAAACTATCAAAGGTCATACCATTCAGTCACATGGATTAGGGAGACCCTTCTTCCATGTAATGATACTATTTGCTTTGGGCAGTACTGACTCGCCCGAATAGGTTATACCGCATCCAATTTAATGTGTCTTGATTAGGGATAAGTTCCTCCCCTCCCCATAGTGAGGAATCTTCACACACATTATAGAAAGGAAAATAGCCCATATAAGGGTTAAAAAGGTCAAGAACTTCATCATAAACAATTACAAAAAAAAAAAAAAAAACTCAAAACTACTATGGGTACTGGGAAAGCATCTGTGCCTCCCTTTCCCAGGTACACTTCTCAAGGCCACCATGCATCCATAATACGCGAACCAAGGGAATGGTTCTTCTATGATGCACCTTCTCCTCACG
Source organism: Viscum album (assembly GCA_963277665.1). Taxonomy (NCBI): domain Eukaryota; kingdom Viridiplantae; phylum Streptophyta; class Magnoliopsida; order Santalales; family Viscaceae; genus Viscum; species Viscum album. Next base: position 354,445,290 of record OY728140.1, read on the forward strand.
ATCTTCGATCATCACTAGTTGCGCCATAAACTTCTTTTTGTCCTCGATTTCCAGCTTCCCCTAGTCTATAACTTGAAAATCATCGTGTAGATACCAAAAAATATGGATGCATCTACAGCAATAGAAGGTCCCCACTAGACTGATGTGGTCCCAACACTAGCCTAAATTCTTGGAAAACACAAGATAAGCTAGTCTGACCTCTGAATGGTGTACTCAATCCCAGGGGAATGGGAAGTCTCTATAGGTCGAGACCCAAAGCATTGGGTAGACTGGGTGAAAAAAAAAGAGTGTGAATCTATTGAATAAAAGAAGGAAGAAATAAGAGTACTGAACAAACAGATCGTACCTCAAATAACTTCTGGACCAGCTGGAACTATTGCCTCTACGGTGTGGAAATTCCGATTCTCAGATTCATTTCCCCTCGGTTGTCGGCCGCCTCCCTGACCACACCCTGGTTGAGGTCCCTGAGAAGCACCCTGAGGTTGGCCTCCTCCTGCAACGTTTTCTCTAGGAGCAGCAGGAGCTCTCTGTCCCTGTTGTTGCTGCTGATAGGGCCTGGCTGGAAACTGCTGCTGCTGAGGTAGGCGCTGAACCTTCCCACCCCCACTGTTCTGCACTCGGTCTGGGCACAGATTCTGAAGGTTCTGATGACTTCCACAGATGAACCATCTCGATCTTAGTCCCGTAAGGAAGGGGAGAGGACCTAGAGATCGAAACTGAAACTGTTGGGGCCTGCTCCCCACTATCCAAAACCTGGACGACCCTGACGCTGGAGGCATGCAGCTGACGAACTTCCCCTTTGAAAAGTCCAATTGGATTCCCTCTCGTGATACACTTCCCAACATGTTTATCCTTTCTACCACTTCATCCATATTTTAAACCTCTAAGTACGTCGGTATAGTGAAGGGAGTAACATCATACTGAAGAGAAGGTTGGAGTGAATCTTCTAAATGTCTCGTCTGAGACTACTCAGCCGGAAAGAGGTCTGGAATAAAGCGATGAAGATCCTTGAACTTGATCCCCATTTCCCTAACTGACATACTCCCCAGCTAAAGGGAGAGTAGCTATTGCCTCTTCTCTGCCTTCATCTTGGAAGAGAGTAATTCCACTTAGAACTCCTTTTGGAAGTCATCCCACAAAACCTCATCCCCCCTCTTCTCCCCAAGATAGAGAATCCACCACTGACGTGGTACTCCCTGCTACTGGCATATAGCCAGAGAAACCCAGTACTCCGTCAGATCCTGGATCAAGCTGAAAGCTATCACCAGCTCCTCAATCCATCTCTCCGTCTCCAAGTCTGAGACGTAGCCCTCGTACTTCCCGAGGGTCTACCATTAAAATGCACAATGCATCCTCTACCACTGATCATCCTCTTCCTCTCGATCATCCCTCTTCTGATTAGCTAAATCAGCTTCTTGGGCCTCAATTTCCCTAACTACATGTACTCGTCATCCGGGTTCCGTAGCTGCAAGGTAAACAAGGAATGCCTAAGGCTGGGTAGTGTAAAAGATTTCTTTTAAATTTTTCTTAAAATTTATATTTATTTTTAAATCTCAAAGTTACCCAAGACACACAAGAATAAAAGTCATTATGATGCATGTATCCTTCCCAGGGTCTCTACCCTAAAATCAGTGTAGCCTCACTTGGTCGTTCAGTAGGCCTAGTGTCCTTGCATCGGATCACATGGGGCCCTAAAATACCATGTCCTAGCCTATCTTCCCTGGCATATTTCATGCACAAATATTGACTAACACTATTTCACCACCACCCCATGAAATCCTCACTATGCCTAACCTCAGAATACATCCTATCTCTCAACCATCACCTTTGATACCATTCTGTCACATCCCACCTTCACCATGACGAGGAAAGGGACAACGTATTTTTAGACCCTTCCTTTCTTAATTTTAAAGAGAGATAGGGACCCCCGAAACCCGCCTTCAATTGGTCCCGGAGTGGCCACTAGCACCAAGGGTATAGAATCACACACAAAATAGAAGGCAATTACCTTTTTATTTAGTAGGATCGGGAGATAAAATAGTACATCCCAAAGAACACCAATATTGGAGGTAAAAGTAGAGCCAAAACAAACCATTCCCTAAGGCATGTTCCAAAGGTAAGTTCTACAAATGTACAAGAAAACCCCAAAATAAAGTACCAAAGAAAAGAAAAATAGCAACAACAACTATCCAAACATCCAAACTTGTATAGCCCCGCATAATCCCTGAAGTAATCCTGGAAACTTGAAAGCAGTTTATAAACATTGGGTGAGTATACAGGTATACTCAGTCGGGAAAACCAAAAGCTATCATGCACAAGGGGGGAGGAATTCTAATTCTCCGTGAGAAAAGGATATAACTAAAGCACCTAGAAGGGAAAATATCCACCCAAACCTCACCAAGGAACAATCCCCAAATAACACAATTCAAGTAAAGTAATAGTAATAACACATTGATGATTGGGTACCCCGCACCACTTTCCCAATTGCTATTGAAGACATCCTATGCATCAAACCTCCCCTACCATTTTCACTGCAGTCCCACTGCTGCCACAATAATAACATTTTGGGCCACCAAAACCACCCATCCCACCCGCAGACACCTGGGCTAAAAAACCCTCAAACATCCCCACCCGTAGACACTTGAGCCACAACAACCACAAAAATCCCGACCCACAGTCACCTGGGCCAGAACAACTACTTCCACACCCGAAGACACCCGTGCCTCATCCCGATGACACTTGGGAAACAAAATTCATGCACACACCTGGGAAAACCACCAAAACTACCCTGCCCAAATAATCATGGGCTATAATTGACCTCAAACCATCATAAACTGCCCGAAGAATCTTAGGCTACTCAGGAAAGGGAGTAGAAATGGAGCCAATAACCAGCCACTCATAGGAGTGTTGGGAAAAACACCCTCCACCATGAAATGGTGGTGTTCGGCACAAAGTACTCAACTTGGGTGGGTCGCAAATAAGAAACATAAAAAATAAATTATACATATAGGTAAAAAATAACTCATCCCAACTTAGGGCTTCTAAAACTATCCCATACACAAACACCCTTATTACTATTCATTAATAAAGTCACAACAGTCACAACCAAGACAAAACTCATTCCCTAAAAAATTTTCCAATTTAAACCATTCTTGTTATCATATTCAAAATATTCCATTTTAAATAATTCTTCACTATTGGGAAACTAACAAGAATAGATAAAACCCAAGAAAGGAGAAAACAACCAAACAACAATTTAAGCATTCACACCTGGTTCACTTTTAAAGTCACAACAACAAAAGGGATCTGTGAGATCCCTCAAAGTACTGGAACCCAACAAAGCCCCAACAGCCCCACATGGCCTCAGATCCACAAACTAAAAACAAGTGATCACATATCCTTCCTTTATACCTCACAAGCATCAAGAAGAACAACCATACATATTACCATGACAGAGCAAGGGGGTTTTCAGATTTAAAACACACAATTCATTAGGTTCCTTCTTTCCGTTGGGTTAACCGACATGATCCCACAAGGATTTTTGTTCACTAGACATCCATTTAATTAATAGAGTTTAGTTGGTTAACCAATTTACATGTAACAATCATTCAATCATTATAGAATTATATAGAAAATAGAGGTTCATTAGTATGCAATAAGGGACCACCAAAGACCATGATTTTCAGTTGACCTGAGCCCATGCAATTCACAATATATAAGAAAAGGTAAAAGAGTACATCTGCATCATCAACAATCCCCTTCATTAATTAAGAACCATTTATTATCTTCGTTAAGGTTTGGTTTCATCCATCCCCGTAGGAACATTATCATACCCACCCCTCATGATACACAATAAAGAGAGATGAAGGAGAAACCCTACTTGGATGATCGTCAATCGAAGTTTCCCTCCATGCACCAAGAATTGGGGATGCACGACTTGTAGGGGAATAAATCTGAGGACTCCAAGAGTCAGCAGAAAAGATCCAGCATAGGCTCACAACTTTCCTTAGGAAGGGGGACTCCAAACGCACCATGAAGAAGAAAGAAACCACCCATGAAGTAGAAATAATGGATTCTGATGTGATAAAAAGGATAGATCATGGAGTTATGGGATAAGAAAATCTTGAACGGATTTAAAGTCAGATTGTGGATTCACCACGCAGTTGGGTGGTTACAAATAATGTCATTAATTTTCATTTAATAATTCTCATCAGTAAGGTGGCCATAATGACTGTGAGTTAAAGGATTTCCATTAAACAGAGGAAAACACACATAATAGAGGCATAACTAGAAAGTAAGATAAAAAGGTGTGACATTGAGGAAAAGGCCACACGTTTTGGTAAGTCAAGGTTCGTGCAAATCTTAGGGAATTTTAGTTATCATTTAGGGATTTAAATGGATTTTAAAGGGTTATCAAAACAGTTTTTACGTCAAAAGAAATGTTGCAGGAGCGGAATGAGTCGGAAACTGGAAAAATATTGAAGGGTGGAACACCATTCGGTGAGACACGATAAATGTGCCATGGTCACAGTGCCACCATTTCAGTGTGCGAATGAGACGGTGCAACCCTCACAGTGCCACCATCACAGTGCCATTATAAGAGGTGACACCTCTTCGGTGTGAAATTGTGATGGTGCGACCCTCACCATGCCATCGTAATAGGTTCCACCATTTCGGTGTGCAACCGTGACGGTGGGACCCTCATGGTGCCACCTTCATAGTGCCACCGGTTCAGTGGAACACTGTAAGCAGTGCCACCATCACGGTGCTACTATCAGGGTGCCACCATTTCGATGTGCGACCGTGATCAATGCCACCATGACCGGTGCCACCGCTTTGGTGGAACCGTTTGATGGAACCGGGTTTTTGGAAAACTCTTTAATGAACCACTTCCCGGGACATTACATTTGGTCACTAGATTTATCAAAACTAAGATAAAATTAATACTTGGTAAATCATAGTGTACCTCAATATTATGACATTGAAAACTTGTGAATACCTTCATTGTATAATCTCTTTAAACATTGTAATAACTTGAATTAATGTAAAAACATACAGAAAACATACATTATTTTTTATTACTTACATAAATCATAGATTATTGGATATATTACATGTATCAAAAAATTCATTAAACATCATCAATGATTTCATAAACCTCTATGCCAAAAAATCCTTAATAACTTCCATGTTAATACATAATTTATGATTTACCTATTCATATATTACAGCTCTTTATCCCAAAAAAATTATCTCAAAACCGAGAACGTATTAATGTTTATCTTACCTTAATCAAAATACCAATATTCTGTTAAATAAAACTTTTAGTCCATCAGTCGATTAAGACTATATTTGAAAATCCTTAACCCAAAATCTATATTGATAAATCCTTATATATTTTATGATTCATATTACATTATAATTGAAATCCAATACATATATAAATCAATCGTCCCACTTCATTCTCAAACTAGTAAATATGATTCTTTATCTTATTCATTAATAAATATTTCCTTTAATATGTTATTTGTAGTCTCTTCATCATTAGTTATATAACCCATACTCATAAAACCATAATTATTATCTTTATGAGCTTTCCATTTAGGACATATATTCACAAAATACCCATGCAGTACACATCTAAAAAATTCATACATTGAAAATTCATTAAGGATAACAGCATTCCCATCCATTGAATTAACTGAATGTTTTATTTTACCTTGGGAATATCTTACTCTATACCCTTATTCTCCAGACATGAAACACATTATCATCACTCGAAAACAATATGTTGAGTTTTTATTCTCATATTCATGAAATTATGAAATTTATTATTATTTCCTCCATGGCCTTCACTTTATTAACTCTAAGGGACCTCTATACTTACCTTAATTGGTGATTCTAAGGGTTAATTAAGTTTTTGTTTATTAATAATGTTCCATGAAAACTGATTAGGAAAAATCACGACATATTTCACTCTAGTCATCATCCCATTTGGGTGCTCATTAGAAAATTTGTTGTCACATTCAATGTTAACCCAACTCTTTATGGTTCCTGAAATTGATTCAAAAAAATATGGTTTGAGAAACACTAATAATAATGGGAAACTAAATAATCATAAATATCACTTGTAATGGGTTTAAATATTGTCATATTATTATTGATATATGATTACATATGTTTATCCTATGTCATTTAAAACAATAATCAATTTAAATCCTTCATGATAGTTCATAAAGAGTTTGTGAATTTACAAAACAAATCCACTAGGAGTGGAAAATGCGTCTTCAGAAAGGTTCATTGTCATGCACCATGTGATCATCTAGTCCAGGTCAATGGACCCTTTTTATAATTATTACACCAAAGTACCTCTATACCAGATCCACATAAATTTGTATTATCCAAACATGAATGTAAGTTCTTAGATACCACTTCCCTATCCTTTACCAAAATTCCAGGACATTTTCTAATACATTGACTCATACTTAGACTTATCCTTTGATACATCTCAAGACATATCTTTTGAAATATATTTAGGGTTATCACTAATTTTTTCTCATCCTAGTTTCCAATGGTTAACTAATCCTTTCTTTTGAAATCAACCATAGCATCCCTAGATTTTAATACATGTATAATACATCTTGTGAGATGAATATTTATACAATACACATACACACTAATGAATGCCATTGTAATTTAGTGACTTTAGAGAATTATTACACAATCTTTTAGTTTAGTGAATGATCATAAACATATCCCATAATGATATTCACAATTAGAAATATTAATAAAAAATATCATACATAAAATCATTCATTATAAAAAGACTACAAGAAACATAAGAAAGGGTGATCTCAGGTGCTCAATAATGGTAAAAAATAGAGATAAATAAGCATTACATGAGTATAAGGGTATGATATCATGACTATAACATTTCAAAATCAAACTGTGTATATCAAATATCATAATCTTATATCATGTAATAAATTTTGGTTATTTATATGACATGTATCATAAGGAAAATAATGAACATAATTCGTAAGAGCATAAAATTGGCATAAGTCAAAGAATTGAGGAAAACACATTAATATTAAAATCATTTACTTAGTAGTCAATACTCATTTACAAAACATTTCAAGGAATTAGATTGGTGGATACACCTCTCAGGAAGAAAACATCACCATCCCCAGTCACGACCCACTCCTCATAGTGGACTGGGTTTACTAACCAAACCAACATAGTTTTCAAAGTTCACTCTCAAGACCATCATAGTGGACAATGTCCCTTACTGAACCTAGATACCTCCCCATTCAAAACCAATATATCTCATGATTTATAACTCTTCACCCAATTTTTTTAAGGGAGATATATGCCCCATCCATATTTGGTTATAATGTAACCACCATCCATTTCTATAATGTAACAACTATCACATAATTGAAATCATACAAATGTGTTTTATAGGATCATAAAAATGAATCAAATTTTAAACATTGAAATTAAATTGGTTTCATAAACATCATATCATCATAAACATAAACCATTCAGATAATATGAATAGTATCATTGAATCATATTCCCTGTAAGAACTTGGTAACATCAACATATTTCATATCAGTTGAAAAATGATTTTGATTGATCATTAAAATCATTTATTATGAAAAATAACATTTCATTATAATTTTTTTTAAAAACTATTATTTTTTAATTCTATTCTTTTTAAAATTTCCTTAAATACATATAAGGAATCTTTTAAATATCATGTAATACATTTATTGAGGAAAATATCAATTCCAATTTGAGAAACACTTTTTAAAACATAATTTTTTTCAAAATATTATTCCTTGAAAAGATCCTTAGAATCATAAAAATGAATCTTAAAATAAAATACTGGTCATAATAATTGTGTGTGTTTTTCATTCTATATTCATTTAAAAATATATTACTTTCAAATTTTTTGTAAAATCTAAATAGGTTTTTTAGAGTGACATGAAGATTCATTTAAAAATTATTTTAAAAAAATGGAGTATGGGAAAAATTTTCTTTTGAAAATAATAGGGCGGTAATAAAACATATTTTGAAAACATTTTTGGAAAATATAGTTTTAGAATAAAATATATTTCTAACTGAAAATATAAATAATGATATATTATCATAAAAACAGTTTATTAATAGTTTTATGTAGAAAAGAGTGGAAACTGGTGGTATTAATTGAAAATATCATGAATTAATAGAGATGAAGAATATTAAAGAGTTTCATGAGAGATGTGTTATAATATTTTATCATCAGAATCATCATCATAAACCATTCCCATAAATGATGATATTGTAATATAAAATTATTATCACGTTGGTATCATTAAATTGTAATCCCCATGGAATAATAATGTTAAATGAAACATAAAATATCATGAGAATTTTTATATTCATGAAATTATAGGTTAATGGGGTTTTATATACACCTCATAAATGTAGAAAGATTCATAACATAATATCTAACTCAATGAAGGGAAATTAAGAAAGAGTTCCTTTACCACTTTAGAAATATTTTGAATTATAATTTCCGATAAATAATAACATCCAATGTAAAATAAATATCATGAATATAAGGTTATTAATGGTAAAACATGTAAATGGTTTTGTATATGCACTACACAACATAAATGAGTAGTAAATTCTCATATGTCACCAGAAATGAACGAAAGGATAGAAATCCTATACCATCGGTCTTGACGTTAGTTGTGCACATTCATAATTCATGTATAATACATATATTTTTACTATAAACCTATTAAAGAAACTTATCAATATATATAATACCATATATTATATTATGATGAACATTTTTTACCAATCTATTAAAAAATTCATGTTAATGTGTCATTTTGGGTAATAATTGGTTTGATTTTCATATATGTTTTGACTAGTTATTTTATCCTCTTAATTAAATCATGATTTCATCATCTATAGAATGTTAATCATGATATAAATATAATATATATTTATTATATATTCATTTAGTATAATTGATAAAATCTAGTGATATAGATTTAAATACACTTTTCATGGAGACTGTAGGTCATTTGTAAGCCAGAACGTTGTTTCCATTTTCTTAACGAATTGAATGAAATAAAGGTAAATTATATATTATCATTTAAGAATAATTTTTATATCATATATACTAATTTTTTGCACTGAAACCATTCATAATAACTTCCATGTAATGTTTTAATGAATCACATCGTTTTGTGAGGTGGTATTCAGTCATACACACGAGCGACGTTGTTGTATTCCCAAAAAATGGAAACCATAATAGTATGTGTAATATAATAGTTCTAAAATAGAAATTATAACAAAAATATCATATAAAAAAAATAAATCTATCATTATTTCCATCCATTAAATATTTTAATGGAATAATCAATGACATTAGATCGCAAGGTGTTAGTCCATTGTACACATTAATTATGATTTCATAACCCATTTGATGGAAATGGAGACGTTTTTAGGTTATTTTTTTAACAAAAAAACATCTCAGAAAATGATAGACATGGATATTATTATATGAACATGGTATAATAACAATTGAATGGAGTAGAGGAATAAATAAAAAAATATTCTCATTGATGAATGCTACCATCCACCCAATGTAAAAAATTTTATTAGTGAATCAGATCATAAGAAAAACAATATGAAATAAATAGAAAAAATAGGAGAATTTTTTTTGTGAAAATTAGAGTAACTATAAGCTAGTGGAGGGAGAAATTAGTGAATACAAAATGTGTGGACTTGAACCATCACAATGAAATTGGGGGAAGGGACAGACTATTATAAAATATTTCCTAAGGGGAATTTGGATTACCCTTAGCTACCAAACAATTGTCCCACTTATTCCATTCTCACCAGTTGTGATATATCATCCATATGTTTTCTCTGAAATCCTTCAATGATTGTTTTTATATCAAAAAAATTATTCATGGATGAGATGATGGAAGTTGTTAAGTTTTTTTATAGGGGTTGGTCAATCTAAATGGCTTGAGAAGTTTGAATAAGTGAGGGGATGAGTTCCCTTTTATAATTGTGGAGGGGATGTATTTTTGTAATTTCCCATACTTATTCACTATTGGGAGGTCACTCATACCTCATGTTCCTCAAAAATATTTCACTAATAGATTAGAGGAATTATTTCGTCGAGAAACACTACCAATATATTAAATGAAAATATTTTTTATCATGTTATTCCTTTGACATTAAGTTTACTCAATTTTACTGTTTTTTGTTTTTACCATGGTAACTTGTAATTTATTAAGTACCAAAGTAATATAAACTTGATGAGTATAATTAAAATAATATTTATTAGATAAATTAGACCTAGTTTTTATAAATATGAAATATAATTTGTTAAAAAATATCATATCCATGTGGAAAATTAATCTTAACACGAGTGTATGTAATTTGCAAAACCTAATTTGAACATTAATCACTGTAAGTAATTTTTATATTTTTCACAGATAATTATGGAAAAAAAATATTAAACATTATTAGATTATATAAATTATTCAAATTAGAAATATGAAATCTATTTTTCCAAATTCTATTAACAGAAGATGAAATTTTTAATTAACAAATTAATCCCACATACATGACAAGAATGTGGGGTTTTAAAGAGAAAATGTTCAATTGTTACAATGTTTTTATATTAATATTAAATATTAATATTATTATACTGACCTAGATTTCATTAAAGGTTATATAATTGGACTAATTTTAATTTAAAACCAACAATAATATAAATATATAAATAAACTAAATGAAATAGAATATTTGTATTACAATTTAGTATTTATCACTAATCATCAAAAAATAGAATCATTCTAGAAAAATCCAAAAAATTAACAATAAGAAAATTTTTACATTATGATTTAATGAATTTTTTTATCAAATTAATTTCTAAAAAGTACTAAATATAAATTTTATTAATGCTCAAAAACAGAAAATAATTTTTTTATAAAATAATATTTTCAAAACATATATAGATTTAATCAGAAATTAAGTACTCATTAATAAATATTTTTTATTTACATAATCCAATTATAAATAATTTTTAAAAACATATATATTACTATCCATTTCCATACATATAATGGGTTGGTTATAATAGTCACATTTGAATTATAATACGAATATTATATTTTGGTTTTGTTAAAATTTAATGTCGTGTCTAGCATAGGCTAACCTGGTGTTGCACATAGTGAAGGAATAAATTGGTGTCTTGTATAATGAAATATTAACTTTTTGATGCATGAATCAAAAGATATACTCATTATTTATTGTAATAAAGGCTAAACTCAGTGTTTCATGTAACACAAACTAAATGTAGTGATTCATGTAATGGAAAATATTGACATATTAAATTTAATTGTAAGAGAAACACTTCAAAAAATCTATGGGATTTAATGTATTTTATTATAATATTAATATTTTTTCATATTCACTATTTTTCTAAAAAACTATATATATTTATTTTTCAATGTATTATTGTGTAAAGAAAATATCCAGTATGATTTTAAAAAATATATATTGTAAATTTATAGTGAAAATAATTACCTATATATGAAAGGACAAAATTTTAAAAAAAGAGTATCATATATTGGTATTGAATTTTTTGTACTAATGTATTGATCTATGATGGATCAAAATGAAAACATATTTTTAATTTAATATATTAGATTAAAAATTATCAGTTGATTATTTATTAAATAAATTAGATTAATGGTAATTTGGTGTTAGGTACACATGTTCATGGGGGTTTTCAGGTAATTCTATTTATAGCCATTCAAAAAAAGATAAAATTTGACTAATGTAGATCCAACCAACTACTTATTAATAATTCATATTAACTAGAGGCCCCAAATTCACCACCATTATATGATGATAAAAATTCCATTTTTTTAATTAGGATGATAAAACACACAACAAACTAGGGGACACAATAATTTGTGTGGTATATTTTAAAAGATTTTTTTTCCAAATAGAAGACTAATCGATAAATATATTTTTAGTTAACCTAATAAAATAATTATTTTTAAAAAATGAAAACCAATCATTTTATCTAAAAAATTAACATTCATCACTTTTTTTATAGGACTAAGAAAGGGGTGTTTTAGAGTAAAAATAATTAAAAGACACAGGGAATTAATTTTATTATTATATATTTTTGAATAATGGGAAACAACTTTCAATTGATTGAAAAGTGGCATCATTGGCATAGAGATAAGGGTAAAATATCAATTTTACCCAATGTCAAAATCAACCCTTCTTGATAAATTTAAGGAAATATGGGATGGTTTAATTATACCAAATACAATACATGGGTTTTTGAATTCATCACCTTTATCCCTCATCCAATTTAATAGTAGATAACACAATACATCTCACACAAAACTTGCATAAAAATATTCAAGGATTTCATACCTCAAAGAATGAAAAATACACCAGTGAGGGTTGGTTCTATGTGGAAATAAAAGATGTTTAATTTTTCAAAAATATACCTGCATACTATCAAATACTTATATAAACTACTTATCTCGGTCATTTATTTTATCCACAGAATGTATATCATATTTAAATTATTTTTAGGGTTTTCAAAATTTATAATATATGGTATAATTTAACATGATAATATGAGAAAATGTATTTAATCATATTTTATTATTTTTTACATTTTTGTGTGTTTTTATAGTTTTCATAATTATGTTTCATAAGAGGGGCCTCGACCTGATCCTATTTTGAAAAACAAATTCTACAAATATTTATTATATTAATAATGTTCCTTATGTTTTTTATTATGATATAAAATATTAATGAAATAAAATGCAAAACATATTAGAACTATATTATGAAAAAAAGAAGTTATCAAATGATGAAATACATCAAAATTATAAATGGAAAATTAATTCTAAAATTTTGGTTGTTATATTAACTGAAAATATAATTTTATATATATGACATATAATGGATCGAGATTCACTATGAAAAATACATTCTTGGATTAGGAATAGATATCTCAATGTATTTAACCATTTTTTATATGCATTATTAATTTCAAGAATGTTTGAGACTCATGTTAGTTAAAAGTCTAGGAATGGAGGAACTATGGATAGAATAATTTAAATTGTTCACCTTCTATCAAGTATATTCGATCATATTTCAATATTCATCTTTTATCTTATTTAGTAACACTACGATCTTTTATGTAACAATTGAATTCATTTTTACTGTAACCATTCTCAATCTCATCATAATCGGAGAACCAAAAAAAGCTCAGTAATATATGATTACAATTACACAATAAATACCTTTTTTATCATAATTTTACTTCAAATGCATATCATTAACTAATCATACTAAACCATAGTAATTTTTCATTTAAAAAAATTTATCTAGATATAAAATACCATTTTGGTTATGTGGGGAATAATATAACATCCCTTTTTAGTGAGGCTGGAATATACAATTTCTGTGAGTGTAAAGATGTTGGGTTTCATCTCCATTGGAAGCCATTATGCTATCTCCTAGTCTTAGTTGCAATAAAATTTTAAGAATATTATGTGTAAGGGTATAGATCTTGGTACCCCTTCCCATTGTATGATGGAGGTTTCAAGAGGTGTCTTGAAGAGGAAGCATGGGGTTTATCATGATATCTTAGCTGAAGGGGATCCTAAGGCATGGAGGGTTTCAATACCACAGATTGCACCTTATTTAGTCTTGACCATTTTCATCACTAGAAAAAAAGCGCTAATAAAGGAGAGAATTTTATTAGTGATCATAAAAAGCACTGATAATGTTACCTTTTAAAAGTGTTAACAAAAATGCTGATATCAGGGTACCCTTTCATAGAGATTTTTTCTCGATATGATAAAATCCACCCATTTATCTATGCTTTTTTATCACACTAATAAAAGTGGTAATACTATAATTCATTTTATATATAGCTAATAAAGGTCTTAATGATTAATTAAATTTATATATAAGTATTTACATATTTTTGTATATTATTTATAATTAAATAGGTATATGTATGTAAAAAAAATATAAATACGGTTTAAATAAATTTTAATAAAATTGAATCTTATTTTTCTAATTTTATATGTAATGAATTATCAATTTTATATTAGTTAGGATGAATAATAATTTATTTATATACATTAATTAAAAAATGTGTATATAACTAAAAGAAATATAATATATTAATATATTATTTAAACAATTATATAATACATAAATGAATATAATAATTTAAATATAAATTTATATCGATATTATATAACATAAAATATATGTATTTGTATAATTGTATTTATATATGTGTATGTGTGTATATATATGTGCATATGTCTGTATGTATGCATGTGAATAATGTGTGTGTACATATGTATGTTTGTAATTCTTATAAATCTTAAGAATATATTTTTTTTAATATTTTTTCAATCTATTTAAATTTATTTATTCATTTATTTTTATAAATTCATTAATATTGTGTGAAATATATTTAATAATATTTAATTATTTATTTATACATGTATTTATTTTCTATAAATATAATATTTTCAATATTTTTGTAATTTATATGAATAATATATTTTCATTTTATATTATATTTTTACATTTAGAATATCTTTTAAATATTTGTAATTATTTTATTTAAATTAATTTTTAAAATATTTTATAATTTAAATAGTTATTATAAAAATATAAAAATATAAAATTTTATAAAAAAATATTCATCAATATATATATATATATATTAAAATAATTTTAAAAGTATAATAAATATATTTAAATAGAAAATATATTTTTTTATATTCATAAATATATTTATATTAATAAATAAATAAATAAATAAATAAATAAATATATATATTTATATAAGTATATTTATAAATATATTTATTTATAACTATAATTATAAATGAATATATTTTTTTAAAAAATATAAAATTATAAAAAATATATTTAAATAATAAATATATTTATTATATTTATATATAAATAAATAAATATGTATATATATATATATAATTATCCAAAAGGATTGAGTGTGAGTTGTCAAGCTGAGCCACAACTTAAAAATTTATTATAACAAAATACGGTAAAAAATAGTGGAAATCAATTCATGACATGGAAAGAGATTCCAACAACAATGAATACCGGAGATCATGTCCATTCACTCCCTATGGAACCTAGATACCTTGGATATCAACCTATATCCTTTGGACGTCATCCTCTCCAACATGATGTGGTACTTTGAGATGGAATAACATCATCATAAAATGGAGAAATAGACGAGTCCAAGGGAATGATACAACTCCTGCATTTTTATTAAAGATCTAAAAAATATCTAGATTTTATCAACATATATCTTTAAAAAAATTATAATAGATTTTGAGATATGATGTAATCTCTATAGTCAAAAAAATATGTTTCCATTTTAACAATGGTAGATTCATTTTATAAACTAAAACAAGACTCTATAACATTCATGATACCTTGGGAGTACCATTAACCCTTATAATGCTCTAGATGAATTTTGACATATTTTTTCTTTGTAGCTTTACATTCTTGGGTCAAGGACTTTTAGAATACATCATAATAGGACTTTATTATGCCCGAAAATTGGGATGGGTAAGAAAATTCCACAATTTCCATTACATGATAACTAACTCATACCACCCATGCCTTAGTATCTACCCCAAAATCTTATATTTCTAAATTTTATTAACTACATGGGAGTCTTCCAGTTGTCATCTTGGTTATCAAAACAAGTAGAATCTGGATAGAAAAATCCTCCCCTAAAATAAGGTTCTGACCATCATTCCTACTAGCCTACATCATTTCACCTACCTCTAAACTATCCATTACTATTGGGGCATCTTTAGGGGCAGTAGAGGCTTTCCTAGGATGTAGATAATCATCCTTAAAAACTGCACCGTCCATACTCATTGATTCTCCTAGATGGAAGTGGTCATTTTCTAGTCTATTAGCACTATGGGATGTGCTTTCTGGAGAATTGGGGTGTTTTGTATATGCCACAAGAGATTCCATATTTCTCATTCAAGATGATTCTTCAATCATCGGGTTAGGGAATGATTTATACACCATTTCATTAGACTTAGATGGGATCATTTCATCAGATTTATACGCTTTTCCATGTTCTAGAGTATTCCCAATGAGCATTTGGGTGCGCTAGTCCTAATGCTTTCTTCCAGGAAATTGGTGATCATCCTTACTGGTAAATTGGGAGGATCTCATTTCATGTAACACATTTTTTCCACAAGTGTAGGCACCACGGTGGTCCCACCATGATCATTCCTAGAAGTATTATTGTATCTATGGAAAGGATTTTTCTTAAGATTCTAGGTAAAGACTTTATGTGTGACTTTGGGATGACCTATGAGGCGCTCATGCCTTTACTACATCCAAAATTCAAAAAAGAATTACTAAAAATGTTAACAGATTTAGCAATGTCATCATTGTCAAATGATTCACCCCATTCTATCATATCATTGATCACTACTGGATCAAACTGCCCCATCATTTCTGCACTTGCAATACCATAGTCATTGAAATTCTGGAAGTGAACACTATATTCAATCTTATCAAATATACCATTTTTGAAAACTTTTTAGATACAGGAACAATGAAATTGTGTTGTAAATGTGATTCAATTCCTAATTAATAACCATGAGGAGTGTCCATGTGTCCCTATGAATAGAATAAAAATGATCTTCTAATAGCATCCTTCTAGTTACTCACCTACTATGGACCAGAAACAACCATAGTGTTTGTAGCTCTATAAAAATTCATAGAACACTTTTAACCAAAACATTCACATTTTCTATTATCAATCGCTCTATAAAAATCAAACATGAATTTGTAGTTATAAATTAAGTGTCCATAATTTTTGAAATTATTAGAAATAATATTCCTATGGAATTTCTCTGTCAAATTACTAATAAGGTTACAAGACTTACAGAAGCTTACAGTCTTTTCATATTCAATGGAAGGATAAAGTGTATGGTCATTATAAACTAGTATCATAAACTCAATCAAAGATTAGATATGATTAAATAGTTCTTTATCATTTCATTATTGAATGTGGTAATACAATACTTGCTGAATAGGAACCTAACAAAGTCCTCCTCCCACACATTGTTCAAATCTCATGGAATAGAATCATTTTCACTTCTCTTCCTCAATCTTATAAATGAATTTATCCTCTAATTAGAAAAGTTACGTGCTCGTAGAATGACACCACTCTAATACCATTAAAGAATGAGAACACACAATTTTCATCAAATTTAAATTGTTAACACTCCAAAAACACCGAACAGATTCTAAACAATGCACAAGATCTGGTTCTTCTCCCACTATAAATCGTCACATAGAATCGAACCATTCGAACCTCCATTATATGACCCCTCTGAAGTCAATCAGTTTACACCACTGAAGTGATAATCATTTACATGAACCTAACTTATTCACTCATGGAAGCACCCCAGGATCATTTTAAAATACCTACCAAATTTTAACCAGTCATTGGTTTATCATTACATCCTATTTTTCTTATCTATTTTATATGGACTTTTTTTTTTATTGGATGATGATGGTTTATGTTGTTTGGGATTTCATTCTTATCACCATATCTCAGCATAAAAATTCAAATCCCCAGAAAATGAGAGTGATTTAGAAGAAATATGGTGAGACGGTTCCATTTGTTAGTATTTTATAAATTACCAATTTATATATTTTATTCAGTTTTTTTAAAAATTTATATTTATTTAAATGATCGGACTTTTGATTATTAATAATAACATAATTTTAATGTGTATAAAAATATTATTTTAAAAATACATTTTAGATATTTAATTTTATAAACAAAGTTAGTACCGTGGATTTTCATATCTAATAATGTAAAAATGTTCATGTTTGTTTCCAAACCATATCAGGTTGATCAGGGAGTTCTCATTGATTGTGTTCTTAAGGTAATTGTGGAAAATTGTTTAGAAGGTGGAATCATTTTCCATTGTTTTGATAAATTTTTGGTCCAAAAATTGGATAATTAAGAAAACTATTTTTGTAAAAGGATGATACATGAATGAATGATGGTGGATTTGAATGTTTCATGCATGTGATAGTTTATGATCATCTCATCAAAATATAGAAAAGGAATGAGGGGTAAAAATACCATCTTTTTTCATGAAATATTTGGTTCTTCATGGAACATATATACATTCCCAGTGCATCATAAAAAATGTTTTTATTCACATGAGGATAATATTTAGTGTAGGGTATTCATGGTCTATAAATAGAGGATACCAAATTCAAGAGGTAGACTATTTTCTAATGATGATCTTGTGTGTCTTCCATGTGAAATTGTTTCACACCGAAGACTTACCTAAAGTAAATCTTACATGAAGGATGTTACATGGCTCTAAAAATGACAAGTGAATATCAAGGTGTGGTTTCACAAAATATAGGAGATTCATGAAATTAATCTCATGTCACAATCCCAAAACATGTGCACAAGAATAGATATTAGGTACAATTGTTGTGATGAGCTTCTAACATAATCAAATATCCAGTTTGGTTGATTAGTGCTCTCAAGTGCATAAATTTAATAATATGGTGAGTTTAGAGTCTCATTCTTATTAGAGATAAATTATTCAATTCCAATCTACTGAATAGACCTTCATGTCAGAAAATCGAGTAAGACTTCTCCCATGCTAGTGAGTTAGGGGAGTAAATAGAAGTTTCCTGAGGGTCATACTGTTGTATCCCTAAAATCTAGTAAATACATTGTTCCTAGAATAGATTGAATTTGTATAATAGTTTTTTTCTATAAATATTGATTTTTTTTGGAATGCCTAACAGAATATCAGTGTATGCTCATTTGAACTATCCCTTTATGGAGAACCAAGTAAATTTGATTTTTTGTCTCCTTGTATGTGGGTGTTCAGTTTCTGCACATTCTCATCAGATATTTTTTGTAGGTTATTTCTAACATGGGAACATGATTTGTCTATTTATAAAAAAACATAACCCGAAATTCAAACCTCCCCTTTCAGGGTGTTACATGGTCCTTCAAGTGGTATTAGATCATATAGGTTGCTGGAGTTAAATGTGTTCTTCTTTATAGATAATTATGTACATATCTGGGGGAGTGCCCCAATTTTATTGATGAATATTATATATATGGATGAATAGGATGAGGTCTCATCTAATATCCCATGGGATGGAAGTCATTTTTTCCACTTCTCAGGGGGTTTAGGTCACCGATGTTATGACACTTTCTATGACTGAAATTGACAGGAAATGCTTGATGTTGATACCAAATCGAAACATTCCCTCACTAAAAATCTGTCTGATAAAACATATCTGAAGTTGATGAGCTACACATCAGAAATGTATATATAGGAAAATATGGAAATTAAATACTAAGGAGATAATAATGATAAGGCGGTCAAACTTCATGTTTTTGAAAATTGGTTTGATGAACTGATGATTCATCCAAATGAAAATTTATATACGTTTTTCAATGGAATTTATAATTTTTTACGAGTAAATTAGGGCTTGGTGAATAAATCAAAGACATTGAAATTTTAAATAATATCTTGAGAGTACTTTTACCTCTTTACAATTCAAAAGTGTCATCCATTTAGGAAATGGATCTCTAAAAACATTACATAGACGATCTACTAAGCAGTTTGGTAGCATATTAAATGAGAGTTAAAACAGAATATGTAACATGTCATGTTTGCAAGGAGATTAAATTCAATGACATGAAAAAACCTGACATTCCATGATAGTTTGTTAATAATTTCAATTAGTAAGAATAACTTCTATCCCCATTTTCTAAGAAATTCAAGATAGGAAAATGGGTATTTCAGGAAAATCTACCCTTGGAATGATTTCGTTGTGGTATTGTTATGAACATTAACTCTAGGTACATAAGGAAATTCGAAGATGGATAATTTCAAGCTGGGAACTCACAGAACCCTTAGAAAAGGTTTTCAAAAAGGGAACATTAAATCATGAAATAAATTATAGAGAATGAGTTTTGTATGTGAATAAAATGATTATGACAATTATTTTTTTTGAGGAAGAAGAACCAGTGTTTAAATATGGATACTAAGAGTATATGATGGATATAGTTGAAAAATAATATCCATACAATGATAAATCTAGATATAATAAGTTTACCACTGGTGCTGATATCATGTTGGAACTTGATGATACTATTGATAAGATTGAAAATCAAAGTAATAGAAACAAAATTTGAAGAGAAGTTTTGGAATAGTCATCCGAATATTTTGATCGTCATGAAGCTAAAATTGATTGAAAAGATGAATTTCTAAATTAAAATTAAACAACATTTTAATGTTTATAATATGTAGTAAATCTGATGCTCAGAATTGAAGAAAAGTAAAAGGTCATCAATGACTATACATCCATACTGAAGGAGAAGTCAGAGACTATTGAAGGCCCTGAAGAAATTTTGTTACTCAATAGAGTAAACATGAATGTGAATAAACATAAAAAGAAACCATGCAGAAAATACAGTTTGTAAGTTTCTTAGATACTAAGAAAATGGATAGAGTAAAGTGTGGTTCATATAGAGTATAAAATGTTTTGAATTATAAAATCCATATTCATGGGAAATAACAGAATTGGTTTCAATTCCAAAACATCAATGCAAAAAATTCAGATATACCAAAGAAAAGGGAAATAAAAAGTTTAACATATTACAAAGTCAACATGATGTTATACGAAATATAGCCTCAAATAAAACTGAATGGTTAACTGTATCCAATCCATAATTTTCCTAAAATAATATGCATTTAAAACCTTTTCCTATAGAAGGATACATGGGGAGGAATAGAAGTGAAAAAACAATTCCTCTTATGATATGTCAATTATGTGGCTATCTGGGCCACACCATGTGATACTGTGAAATAGAAAGAATCTATATAAATGGGAAAGATCTACAAAGTCCTCAAAGAAGAACAATTTCATATCCATCTTCTTATAGTAGGAATAGTTTCTATGGATACTATTGTCATTGTTCTAACTTTTTACATAAATATATTTACTGAAGATAGAGGATTGGAAGGAACAATACATATAGAACTATATAACAAGTCAATGCATGGAAACCAGAAGTTGTTTCACGGGCAAAAAATACTCCTGGGGGAGTATAATTATGATTAACATGTTATCATGGAAAAGATATCTTAACTCCATCTTTATTCATTACTCAGTATAACATTTCATGTTAAGAAAATAATAAAATTGAGAAATAAAATCTTACAGAAGTCACTCTCAAAGATATAAAGAATATAATCATATTGATTATTCATAATGGATTCCCATACCATATCACTGGAAATGATGATTTATTGAAAAATGTAATGAAAATTGTTTATGGAACAATTACGTTTGGAAATAATTATTTTTTTAATATCAAATATATTGGGAGTATAGAAATGGTGACTAAAAAGCTTATGAAAAATGAGGTTCATTATGTGGATAGTCTACGTCAAAATATCCTTAGTCTGATTCAAAATTGCAACTCATGATATATAGATACATTCAATCAAAAATTGAACACTATGAAAGGAAATCTAGGAAATTCACTAATGATTAGTTGCAGAATAGAGAGAAACATATACTAGGTTGATAGTAGGGAGAATATTTTCTAATTAACTATTGAATAAGAAAATGACTTGTGGAATTAGAGGTTGGGGAAAATTAAAAAAAAAGATATTGAAATTATATATAATATTAGGATAGTCATGGATATTGCTAATATAATGTGTGAATGGGAAAAAGATTGTGTTGTTTTCATATGAGAGAATTTGTTCTACTATTCATATCGGCCAATGAATAAAAGGGCATAAAATCTTATTGATCACATCCATACAGATGCGTGTGGTCTAATAAATATTTCTAGAACATTCTATGAAATTTATTTCATTCTTTTCACTGATGATTATAGTATAATGGCTTGTTTGATGTTTATATATAGGAAATGAAGAGTTATTGATTGCATGAAAACATAGCATTGAATAGCCATGAATGATACTAAACAGAAAATCAACATTCTATGATATGACATGAAGTGGAATACCCATCCATTGAATTTCAATGTTACTTTTAGAAACATGGAATACAACATGAAGTGGCTATATTGAGAACACCATTGAAAAGTGGAGTTGTTGAGAACATGAATCAAAAGGTGAACAGTATGGTTAGAACTATGCTGATTGAGAGTTGTATCACTCATCATTACTAGAAAGAGTATGTTCAAGCTACAATGTATACTCAAAATCTAACATGCCTTTATAAGGGAGAAATGAATAAACCAAATGATTTTTTCATGGAAGGAAGCCTTCATTGAAGCATTTTCAATTTTTTAGAAGTAAATGTGTCATTCAAAATAAAGAATATATTCAGGGGAAGTATGGTGATGCTGCAAAATAAAAAATATTCCTAAGATATTCGATGAAGAGAATACCCTAAAAATGGTTCAATATTCTTCATAGATTAATTGTGCAATGATGTGATATAAAATCATTGAATATAAGACCACCAATACCTCAAGGGTGTCTTCTATTGATTTGATTATAGATGAAGAAAAAAGTAGACATGGAACATATTCAAATACAGAAGAATAGGATGGCATGAAAAATATTAAAAGGTCACAAAATGATAATGATTCATAATAATAATTGGAATAGAAATAATGTTTAATGGAAAACCATAAAACATCAGAGTATAAATAGAATATAAGAATTTTTCAATCCAAAATAATTGAATATTGGATCACACACACACATATAAATAGAACGAGGAATGATGAAAATTCATCCTTCTTATCAATTATAGAACCAACCTCATTTGAAGAATATGTAAATGATGAAACATTGTTAAATCTAAGAATGAAGAACATGTTTAGATTGACAAGAACCAGAAATGAGATCTTATTAATAAACCTTAAAATTAAAATGTTATTAGAAGAAAATGGATCTTAAAAAATAAGTTCGGTGAGAATGGAAATGTGATCAGAAAAAATATATTTCTATTGTCTAAAGGTTGTTTATAGTTTCAAAGAATTGATGTCAATGTAACATTTCCTCTGGTAGCTAGGCTGCATTCAATCAAGATCATTCATTTTATAGAAATTCCGAGTGCATACAGAGTGTATCAAATTGATATCAAAACAGTTTTTCTAAATGGTGTCCTTAACGAAGAAGTCTACATTTAAAAACTAGTAGGGTTTCTAGTTGGAAATTAAGAAATGAAGGGTTTCATATTAAATAAGGAGCTATATGGTCTAAAGAAGGAACCCTAAGCATTATACTCTTGGATATATTCTAACATATATAAACACAAATTTAAAAGAGGAGGAGTGGATCACCATATATATGTGAATAATTCTAAAAACGTTCAACTCATGGAAATAGTTTAGGTATATGATATTATGTTTGGTAGAAGGAGGAAGGACCCAATGGAAGAATTTTATATTCAATATTGTTTTAATTTAAAATTTCTATTATTTTTGAACTCACATACTTTATGGGGATGCATGTGAGTCATAGAATTGACTACACATTTATCTCTATGGAAAAGCATGGAAGTTATTTACTGAATAAATTCAATATAAATGACTAAAAACCAATGTAGACTCTGATTGTGATTGAGAAGAATATGGGAAACCATGAGGATGTGACATTTTTATATCCGGTAATGTTAAAGAGAATCATTGAGACCTTATTGCACAAGAATGTGACATAACCAGATATTATCCTTGAAGCATGCTTACCTACCCAATTTCATAGTAATATAAAGGAATAACATTTGATGGAAGTATAAAAGAATCATGAGGTACATTCAAGTCACTTACAATTGTGTCTTATTATTTTCTATAGGAAAAGATAATGAGCTATTTAAATTTTTTAATGCTAATTGGAATGGAGATGTAGTGGAAGAATGTACAAAAGTTGTGGACCATTTAATATTGGCAATAAATGTGTAGGTTAGCTAAGTAAGAAACCAGATATTACATCACTTAACACTAATGAAGAAAAGTATATCTCTACTATAAAGGCTTGTTCCCAGCTATTTTGGATAAAGTAACAACTGAAGGATAGTGGTGATAAAGTAAAATAACTGATGGTGATTTTCTATTACAATAAGAGTGCGACAGATATTATGAATAACCTTGTTCATCATTCTCGTATGAAATATATTGAAATATAATATCACTTCATCAAAGAAAAATTCAATCAAGGAGTGATTAAAATGGATGATGTTGGAACTAATAATCTTGTAGCTGACATTCTGACCATGCCATTGGTAGCATATGTGGTTCAGAAACATCGTCTTAACCTCAGGGTTCAACCACCTCATAGTACATGAGGAGGTAAAGAGTGTTCCTCTCTCCCTAGTTTTATTAAAATTATTAATTTATTTGTGGAACTGATAAAGGTTTATAGGGGAGAAACGATATAGGGGATCATTTTTTGAGATCATTACATCAAAATTAATAATATTGGGTTTATTTACCAAGGAGGAGAATTGAGAAATTCAATGTTATATTGAATGTTTCGGTGTGGGGAGAATATGAAAGTCTGTGATTTTTTTGAAAAACCATCCATTGATTCTATGACATGATGATAATTCGGTGTTATAAAGAAATAGAGTAAATATTAAACCTCATTATTTTATCAGGGATCTTAACCTTCTAAAATGACTCTGTAAATACTAATAAAGACTATTGATTTTTTGACTTTATCTGTAGATTTCCATCAAACCCAAAGGGGGAGATTGTTTGAACTAAAAAATTCAGTATCTAAAAATTAAGAAATATTTTTGTTTTTTATTTCAATCCATACTAGTTTGATTGGGTTGTTTTCAAGGAATGTGGTCTTATGGTAAAATCTAAAATCATTGTTGAAGGCGGAATTTTTCCCATTATTTTACAAATTTTGTGCTCTAAAATTTTGAGAATGAATAAAACTATTTTTGGAAAAGCTAGTTGCATGAAATACTAAAGGATTATTTTAATGTTTCATCCATGTTTGGTTCTTGGATCATCTCCTCAAAATAAGTCAAAGGAAAGAGGCATGTGCATGATCCTCCTTTTGTAAAAAATATTTGGTTTTACGAGGAAGATACATACGTGCCTAATGAAACATAAAAAATGGGTTTACAAGCTTAAGGAGAAACATTCATACTATTTTTCAAGGTCTATAAATATGAAGCTTCCCCATTCAAGAGTTAGAACATTTTTCAATGAAGATCTGGTGTCTGTACTGTGTGAAAGAGTTACACCACGAATACATTCACATAGAAAATCTTATGTTTAGGATTTTCTGTGAGTCTAAAAATCCCAAGTGAATATCACGATGTTGTTGTGTAAATAATAGGGGTTTTTTGAATGAAAACGGTTGAGACAATCGATAAACATTCACACAAGAATTGGTGTTACACATAGAAGATTTGATGAGATTCTAAAGGATTCTAAATACCTAGTTTTTTATCAATGTTTTCATGTGAATAAATTTAGGAATAAATTGAAAGAATATTGACATGCTTATTAGAGACAAAGGCTTAAATGCGAATCTACATATGTGAAATTAATGTTGATAAATTGATTAATACATCACCCAAGGTAGTGAGCTTTGGGGAGTTGATAAAAGTGTTATGAGGGACATAGTATATTATCCAAAAAATCATATAGAGGATGTGTTCCTTGAATAGAGTGACTATGTATAAACTTTTTTGTTCCATAACAACTGATGATTATTTCATTTTGGTACTATTGGAAAACTTTCAGTGTATGATCCTTGGTCTAGTCTTTATTGGGGAACCAAGTATCATTTTTGTGTTTTCTCCATGAAAGTGGTTGTTTATTTTCTAAAAATTACCATCAGAGAGGTTTAATAGTTTCATACCAATATGGTTAAAAGATCCATCACTTTAAATAGAAAAGATGACATCCTAATTCACCCCTCCCATATAAGGGTGTTCTTGGGTCCTTCAACATCAAAATAATTTATATGTAATAATAATGATCACGTAGCGATTCACTATTCACTTCAACCACTATACCACTGGTTTAAGTTGATTTTTTACAATAAATTTCTAATAGAATTGATATTTTCAAATCATATTTATTTTAATTTTCAAATTTTTATCACTAATTGAAAGGTTAAATTTTACTTTTTTATAATGTTTCAATTATTGGAGGGGCTGATTTGGAAAACCCATGATGGAATTCAAGTAAAACATGATAAATAATTAAAGTGACTATGAATACATGTGGACTTAAGCATTTATAGTGGATAATATATGCACTAAATTGGTCTAAAAAAAGGAAGAAACAAAATGAAAACTTGTGTGGGATAAATTATTCCAGAAGACTGTAAAGCCCAATTCATCCTTTTGGAGACCCAAAAGTGTCCCACAATGAGAATAAATTATGGGCATGTATATTGACATAACTTTTTTATTTGGTCCATGAATTCTACCTCAGACCTCTAATTGGGAATATTTTACATCTATTGTATAGCTAACTTGATGTACCACCTCTATATCTAATATCAAGTCTAATGAATGTGTTTAGGTCAGTCCACCAGCTGAATCAAATTTGTGAAAAAATAATTCATTATCAACTCTCTTACACCCATAGTCCATTGAAATATCTTTTATCCATCATTCCAAATAAATCGTTAAACTAAATCCACGCATCATTGAAAAGTATTGAATGAATAGGGTTAAGGTTATGTCAAATTTTATATCGTTATTCCTACATTTTCATCCACTTCTACATCATGTACTTGTAAAACTCATAGTGATCAATTAGGGGCGGTGTTCTTTCTGTAATCCCAAGCTCTATGGTGGTCATCATGGGAAGGTAATTGAAATTCCAGGTCTTTTTTATATAATTCATCAATTATTCCTCTTGATTATGTTTTTATTCTAGAATGATCAAATAGAAATTAAAGGAACAATATTCCTCAACCTTTCATACAGAACCTATATCTTGTGATAGATTGAGCATGTTTTTCCTTTTTCTAACTCCTTCCCCTTCACGAGTGTGTGGATAGATTTCATTGATTGATAAAATATAGGAGCTATAATCTATGAATATGCATGTTTTTGTTGGGGGTAAAATTATATCATTTATATAAATACATTCATCATAATTTTTTTATGTGATTCCTGGATTGAGTTTAGTTCTTACCTCCAAACAGTTTTGATGATTTTGAGCTGTCATTGGTAATCAATGTCATTGATTGATCAAATCCTATTCATATACCTAGTAAGAAATCACAAACCATTATAGTCTCTGTATTTATAAAAGAATAATCCATGATCTTTATCACTTCCCTCGAGATAGATGATGATGGGAATCAATAGATACTCACATAGATTTATCACATTTTCTCGCAATTATTTCTCTCACTTTATAATAGAGTTTCATTTTTTTTTAAATTCCAAAAAACCCCCAAACACTTCATCCAATTATTTATTTTATAATAACATAATCAAAATATTCTTTTAAAATTAATTATCTATGGCTCTATCAAGAGGCGACATGGAGTTGCTGCTATACTACTTAAATTCTTTTAAAGAAACAATTTTTTATTTAACGTGCTCAACAACGAGACCAAATAAATCCCAATTATTAATTTTTTTGAACATGTGTATATAAATATTTATGAAAAAATTATAAATAACTTTTATTATTGATAATTTTGATATTATATAATTTTAATTATGTAGAATTAATAATTTATATAAATACTATATAAATAATTTTGAATTAATAGTTATTATGAATTAATATTATTGAAATAGTATATAATTTGAATTAAAAATTTTAAATTAACATTTTTAAATATTTTTTAATAAATAAAAGGGAATCAAATTATTTTTTAATTAAACTAGGAAACACCACACTTTTCTTAGTAGATTGATATAATTACCTATCCTATATTCCTAGTTGGAATTAAATCCCATAACATCATGGCCTATATGCCCAAATCCTATAGGTTTGTCTCTCAGAGTCACTGATGCTTATGATTTCATTTGAAATCACATCAACACTAAGGTCACCACCATACTACCAAGCCATCCCATATAATGTTTTTGGACCTAAACCTACCATATCCATCATCATTTAACGACCATGAATACGTCACCAACATCAACAAACACCAAAGGCACTTGTTGCTGACCAAAGAACCATCAGTGAGGAAACTAGTCGTCACATTTCATTCCTGCTAATGCTTTCACACCCTCTGTTTTTGTATAATATTTCCACCATTTGAGACACAGGATCATCCCACATTGCTGCCAAATCACCACATATTCTACCCCCAAGGACAAAGCATCGCCACGATGCACTCTTCCCCCCATCAACACACCACCCTTATTTAACTCACCACAAATGGAGACAATTAGGAGTTGAATTATTCTTGATGATGCAATATGATAGGGTTACCATACCACTATTATAATAACCCAATTTTAATAATCTTTATTTAATAATTTTTATTATCTTGAATTGATAATTTTTAATTAATAAATTATATAAAAAATTAATAAATAATATTAATTAACTTGATTTTATAAATTTGATTTTTTATATGTAAATAATTTTTATTTTGTTTGTATAAATAATTATATGTATATAAATAATTTTGAGTACATGTATATATTTATTCTGTTCAATAAAAATTATAAATAATAATAATAAAATTATAAATATATTTTCAAAATATATATTTAATATATTAATATATATATATATAATTATACCTATTCTATAAATATATATTTATGAATGCATATTTATATAATAATATATGAATTAGTATTAATATATAATTATATAAATATATTTTAAAATATAAATTTATAATTATATAATTTTTTTAAATATATATTTACATATATATATATATTAACAATATATATTTATTTAAAAATCAGTTATACAATTTAAAATTATAATGTTTTTTATTTTGAATAATTTAGTATTGGGAAGTAACTTATTTAATAAGGAATATTTTTTTCATAGTTCAAGAACATTTCTGTTATTTTATTTTAATAAATTTTACCATACATGACTGAGATAAATTAAAATGATTTCATTTCAGTTACTAAATTTTACATCGAAACAAATGAATATATTTTAAAATGATAATCAATTATTTACTTAAAACATTTTTTAAAATTATAAAAATTTTATTAATATATTTTCTTTAGTTTATATCTTATCTAATTTTTTAATAATCAAATTATAATGATATATTAATATCACGGTATGTGATCACATGTGATATGTTTCTTCCCCTCAAACAACTTTTTTAATTTTCTCAATTGGTTTGACCATTACATGTGAAACAGATCTTACTTTTCTATGATCTACCTTGTGGATTCTCCACCCAATCTCCCCACCCTCAATCCATTATTAGTTCACCCTATCTCACACCTTCACATTCACTTTCACTCATTCATCATTATTTCCCACATTGATTACATGAATCTCCAAGTTATGTACTAGAAAAACTCTACCCATTTATCATGTAAGGAGATGAGTAGAAATGTTTTGTAGGTAGTGTTTTTGCAGTTTATAGAAGGTAATCAGCTCTAAGATCCAAATATCCCTCCCGGTCCCATGTTCTACAAAATATATCATGCCTTGAGTCATTATTTTTTTACCATATCCCTACCATTTACAATCCTTTTCCCTCATTCTTCATTATTTCTCACTCAAGATGCATCATGCTATTATCTATGTACCAAAAAAACACTTCCCACCTATCGTGTAAGGTGGTGACTACAAGTGATAAGTAGGTATTGTTTTTAGTAAACAAAAAGTAATATTATCCATGTACCAAGTATCTCTCCTATTACCATGAATTAAAATAAAAAAATTATTTATATTTTCTTCTAAATATCATTCTGACTCCCATGTGTTAAAAACAAAATATCTTTTTAAAACATGTCATTTACTTGTGTTTTTTATATTTAGTTACCGTTAGAGTATCATCATTAAATATTGTATTCATTTCAGAAAACAATAATATGATGAGAATATTGAGCCACCTTTGGAGAGAGAAAATTGTATATCTGAACAATTTTTTTTTATGAAAAGTAGTTGTCAAGAATTGATATTATTTTTTTTGTTTTGAATATTTATATTAAATGAAATATGTTGATCACCTCTATGATGGGATATAATAGTTGAACGATCTTTTAGGGGACCCGAATTAGTTTAATAGATGTTATATTAGGTTCATATAATATATAAAATAACATTGATATGCCATGTTTATAAAATCATATCAATTAATAATCAAATTTCTCACAGTGAAATCATAACCATTAATAATCTTATCATACATTAATATTTTAATCATAAGACATAAATTTTCTATTAAATGGTTTTTGGAAATTATTTATTTTTTCAAATAATATTATTAATGAAGAAAATATGATATAAAAATGTATTGAAAATTGAGGCAATTCAATCATATGAAAAATGAATATGAGTATGGGGTGAAGGATTTCATCATGTTTGAAAAATTTCATGAATATGAAATTTCTCTAATCCTTTTTTCATGTTTACGTTTTTATTTAAGACTAATTAGTCTATATTTTTTGGAAGAAGGAATGACCTGTCACTGAATAGATTTATGTTATAAATATAGGACTAAACATGAGGAAGAGATGAATGTTGCTACTGATTGGGATACAACTAAGTTTTATGGATCATCAAATATGATTATAAATGTGTACAATGATTAAGACTATCTCATTGATGTGATTACATGTGTCGATGATGATGAAGGTAATATTAAGGAATTGAAAATGAAAGTTGATGATGGACTTTTTTATTGTATGATTTTTTATGATAATTTAATGAGTAGTGAAAAGACACAATTTGTAGTAAATATACAACATTTTCATCAATACTGATGCTGTATATTTTAAAACTAGGAAATCAATGAAGTGACATTAGTTTTAATGGATTACTTTCCCTCTTGAATGATATGATCCTAGAATATAATGAGCTTCATTTCTGAATATATGATATTAATCTAATTCTACATTCAATGTGTTTGATCACTAAAAGAATTCATGTCTCTACAAATGACTGTATACTATTTTTCATGGAACAAAAATCATGTAAAATTACCCAAAGTGTGGTGCTTTTCGATAAAAGATTGATGATTTGGGTAATACATATATTTTTCAGTATAATTCAATCATTTCATGGTTTTGGAACCTATATAGAAGTGAGAAGACTAAAAGACAATTTACGTGGCATGAAGACACAAGAAGTGAAGATGGGAAACTTTGTCACAATGCAGACTCTATTCCGTGGAATATAAATCATCATAGGTATCCAAAATTTGTAAATGAGAGGTAATATATCATCTTGTGCTATATATTAATGGATTGAGCCATTTTAATTTCCAAGAATTATCTCACAGAACAATTCCAGTTATGTTTTTAAATTATAATTCATCACTGTATTTATGAATGAAATGAACATACATTATGTTATCTCTATTTATATCAGCAATAAAAAAACTAAGTAATGGTATTAATGTTTATATGGACCCATTAAGCAATGATTTGAAATTATTTACAAATTTAGGTGTTATATTGTATTATTATTGGATAAATGAATATTTCACATTGAGATCCATATTTTATTGGATGATAAATGAATTCACATCCTATGGAAAATTTTAAAGATATGTAATTAAAGTAACTCAAGGGTGTCCAATTGAAGAAAATATTACACTATCAGTTAAGTTGAAACATTGATCAAAGACTGTATTTGTTTTACATCATATATTTCATCCCTGGTGAAATAATTATTGATCTTCGAATACATCATTCGTTGGGAGTTCAGATGAACATACTGTAAAGACATCAAACTCATGCTTCTAGATTCAGTGCAAAAAATAATTTTTATTTTTATTATAAAATAAAACTAAAACAATATATTGTACAACATACATTATTGGATCATTTCCTATCTAAGATATAGAGAATTAGGAAACACCATACAATTTTATCAGAGTTGGAAAAAATAAAATAAAGTAACAATATTTCATTGCATGCACTAACTACTTATTCAATGTCATCCATCATAAAACTTTTAAGATACCCATTCAATATTTCTAAAACATGGGATGTACATTATATCTCCTAGTAAGGGGTATTAAAACCAGTGAAAAAATTTATTTAAACTCTTTAAATTCATTTTAAATATTCTTTATATTAAATATAATATTTGATATATTTAGAACCCTTTCAAAAATTCATATCATGAAAATTTATTTAAAAAAAATACTTCTATGAATGTTCATGGATTTATCCTTTGAAAACATTTGAAATTATACAATATTCATAAATTATTTTCATAGTTGGTAGATCTTATAAAAACTATTTGGCCATAAGAAATATCACTAGTAGACAACATCCCATGTGGTATTCAGTTCACCCCATATTGATCATTCTTACACAAGATACCCAAGTGCTGATTTTAAATTTTAAGATAACATTTTAAAGTCTTGACTTTATCAATTTCAGAACATCAAAAAACATTAAAAAAACATAATTATTTTCAATTAAGATAATTATTACACTTTAATAAAAACTACCCCTCAGTAAATTTTGGAATATTTTTGTATAAATCTATATTTTGAACTAATTATTTTACAAAAATTATAAAGCTAAAAATTTACCTTATTAAAACATAATTTAAATACTTTTAATACATAATTTCTTTAAATTACTACATAAAAATATCATAAGAATAATACAAGACTCATTAAAAAACTATTGAATCCATGAAATTTCAATATGTTGTAGATAATGGCCATATCATACATAATGTATTACATTAATGAATGTATAAATAAAATTTCATATGTAAAATGATAGATTTTTTACAAAAAACATAATAATACTAGAAAATATACATTAATGAAAACTGAGATATATTCTGAGGGAATAAAATAATATCAATGAGGTTTTTTTGAAATCAATTACACTTTATAATTCAAGGTAAAAAAAAAGGAAAATATTTATTGTTTTATGTTATAGTATAAAGGTATAAATACATGACACAATATAATATATTTTATGATATAATTTAAATTAATATTACTCCCTTAATATATATGAATAAAATTACCATAAAAATAATCATGACTAGAATTTTTAATACACAACTTTCTTAAAATTTTGAATAGCATGAAAATATTATCAAATAAGTATATTCATAATAAATATAAATAGGCCCCTTATAATTTAAAAATAAATTGAAAATATTTCCTTATAATCTAAAACATAATAAATAGAATATTTTAATTTAAAATAGTACCTTATAAATGTTATAAATATAATGTATATATAAGATCCTCATAGAAAACTAAAAAAATATTTTACAGTAATATACTTTTTTTTAATAAACATTTGAAAAATAAATGTTCCATTACATAAGACCATTAGATCATAATATAATTATTTTAACAAAATTAAAAATAATAAGGTAATTAAATTTTTTAGTAAATAAATAGTTGTTAAAAAATATGTGTACCCCTTACAATTTTTTTTGATGAAAATTTTTCTTAGCTTTATTCACCTTCTCTCTATCTAGCGTTGTCTCTCATTCTTCCCCAGGTAAAAAAAATTATGTGAAGCATATGTATCCTTATAATAGAAACCTCACTACACACCCAAATTTATACACATAGGTAAATAAGTTCGTAAAAATAAAAATTTATTGATCCACTAATGATAATGATGAAAAAAAGACTAATAAAAATTGATTGATCCATGTGTAATTCTTGAAGATCAAGCAGGTCGATTATCACACTCCACCCATAACTAGAAAATAATTCTCACTAAAAAATAAATGAAGTATAATCTTATTTGAAAATAAATGAGGAAAGTGTTATAATGTCCATTCCATTTCTTACATTACTATTACATCATTATAAAGATAAACAATATAATAGTATTACACCATTAGGATTAAGAGGTTTAGTGTCGTGGGAAAACTTGGACCAAACATAACATTTACATCATAAAGCATAAACATTTATTTAATTTATTCTACTCTAGATTCTTATTAGAACTTGACCTCTACTTTTTAAATTTAGTCACTTGGAGATGTAAATCAAATATAGGTGATCTAGAAGCCTAGAAAGAGGATAGATAAGAACAATATAGCTTGGGCTGAGCATAATCATATCATCATCATCAAAATTGGGAGAGGAAACATTAATAAAAGACTCAAAATGTGGAAATTCATAAAATGAAACATAATTTCATAGTGGTCATCTACCACACAAGGTTTTGAAAAAATATAGAATCATGTTCACACATCATTTCACTTTAACTCATGAGATTCATCACACTAACCGATGCATTGGAGCACTGTTGAATTCCGAGCGCACCCGTCATAACATAACATTCTCATTATCATGAATGCCACGTAGATCATATAAAAAAATGAACATAAAAAACCAATGGAATGTAATGGGTTTCATCTCATATGAATGCATTCATAAAAATTTGGTTTCCAAAAGAAAGAGGTAATAATATACTTGATACAAAACCATCAACCCTTAGTGAGAAGTAAAAGGTCTGTTTTTGAAAGAAGTGTTCTTTTGGAAAAAGTTTGATTGACATAAACTCCAATGGAAAAACTTTTTATCTCCAAAATGGTAATATAATGATAGAAAAATTATTTTTATTGAGTTACCATACAAAAAATGTTGCGAAAGATGGAGAACCCGAAGGAAGGAAGTTGGGTTTGAGAATTTCTCCTTACCTTGTATCAGAACGATTTCATCACTTTAATGTCCTATATAACCACATTATATTAATTAATTAATAATTCCAGGACCTTTTGTACAGTAATATGGTTCATTATCATTTCATTAAGTTATTTTATGGGCCTTTGGTTGAGTTAAAGTTTTTAAATACATTGTTTGGGAATGTACATTTTTATGGTTTTCTTGAGCAGCTCACTTGCATTCATAAATTGAATGTTGTGTAGAGCATGGATAAACATACAGAACTGATCATTCATGTTATTAATGAATTTTAATGAGTTTATATAATCTTATAATGAATTATATTACACACCATGCGTATGAATCATTAGATAAGAATTTAATGATGATCATTTGGGTTAATTTGGCGGTTTTTCGACCACAACAAACCTGTTTTTTTAATCATTTAGTAATATGTACATAAGATAGATCCAGAACATTAAATAAGATATAATATATATAAAATAATGTGTTTCACCCATAAAAATGGTTTCCTGACTATATATGAAGGTGGAAATTGAAAAAGAAAACACATCGTTCTTGAAGGTGATAATTTAACACCTCTGGAACACCGTTTTCCTTTTAAAATAAAAAAAATATGAGAAGGGGGTTGGATGATATATTATTCCATTAGTATCATAAAATTATAGTATATTAATGATATTGGAGTTACTATACCATTTTATGAGGATAGTTGGGGATACATTAATAAAAGAACTTTAAATTGAAAGGACATTAAAGGAAAAGATAGGGAGAGGAATTACCTATTGAATCATCCTCTTGAGATCCTCCTAGGCTTGGTATTTTGATGAGACCAGAAGCTCTTGGACGTGGGGGAGGGTCTAGGGAATATTTTTGGGCATATTTTAGAGAATTATTGAAACATGAGGGGTGTGAGGAAATGAGGGTGTGAAGGGTGGTATTTATAGTGGAGGGGACTAGAGTTTTTTTAATATTTATTTCATTAGTTTATTAATATCCCTAAATACTAGCAATAGGGATGATTTAATGACAAAGAATATTAAATAGGGAATGTGAGTTAGATATTTATTTTCTTACATCACTTTTGGTGTTAGTAATAGTGCATTTTAATTATAATTTATTTATACGATAAATTAATGTATTTTACTATTCACCAAAATTAATGTATTTTAGAAAAATCCTAAAAGAACACCCTACACATTTTTCTACTTGTAGAATCAAAAAATGAATTTCATTTTCATAAAAAATTTTCTAAATATGATTAATTTAATTTTTAATTAAAATCATAATCTACTTGAAAAATACAAATTTTAATATTAAAACATATTTTATATTGTTTTCAAAAATTAAATAAGTTCTTATAAAATTAACGTAAAACCCAATATACATAGAATTGTTAATTTATTAATTTTTTTTAGGAAAATACATTTTATTTTAAATTAATTATTTAATTATAATAATTTATTTATGAGTTACAAAATAGCAATATTTTTACTATGGTCAAATTTTCACATATAATATGACTAAATATTATTTAATCATTCGAGTGTAAGGTTTCTATTTTTTTGGAAAATTTACTATTCATAAGGGTCATGAAACTATTCATAAGGGTAGGTTACTATTCAACAAAAATTATGTTTGTCCTATAAGACTCCAAACATCTTACTGATCACAACTGTGTGTGTGAGATTTTTGAAATTCAAAACAAAGATGTGGAAAAGGTTTCCTTAATGATCACATTGTTTTTAACATCCTGATATGTAATTTCCCTTAGTAATGTGATTATGTTATAAAGAATTATTATAATATGGTAATTCCTTTGATAAAACTTTGGGTCCTTACATTCCTCCCCCATTATGCAATTTCTCCCCTGAAATTTCTTTTTACACAAAAAGGTGAGGGTACATATCCTTAATCACCTCCTCTAGTTCAAAAGTTTTTTCTTAAAACTCAGGGTTTCTATAAGGCCCCAGCCTTAAACCGTACTTAATCTTGAGTTATAACAAGATTACACATTGAGGATCTTTTCGGGTTTAGAGTTTTAGAGAATTAGATCATAGAACTTGAATTACATTCCAGATATAAACAAAGTGGTTACATAAAGATAGTATTCTTCTTTCCCATAAATGGAAACATATTTAAAATAAAACATGGATTCTTTCTTGACACTTCCTTAACACTATCATCATATCATGTACCTTTCCCTTGACCTGTGAAAAACATTTCAAAAAACTTGGGATGAGCATAAAAAGCTCAGTAAGGGATATAAAAATATGGAAAGGAAACATGGGTACATATATACATAAGAATGAAATCATACTTTAACCATAAAACATAAGCACTTTAACATACCTCATCAAATCATGAATAAATCATAGAAATCATAAGACATAAAGGTAACTTGAGGCATTCATAACATTCTTACGTAGGGAGTAACCCTCTTGGTTACGTTTGGAATACCCATCACAGTATATTCCTCATATCTCTTTGGAGAAACATTAAAGTTTCACTCCTTCGCGTTACCCAATGCATTGGAGAGCTATATCGGGCTCACCCGCCCTTAGTCTATCACGGAACCACCCGTCTTCATAATAATGCCCAAGAACCTCAACATAATCGTATCACATAAAACATGCATAAAGGAAACATAACATTTCCACCTTTCAATCACAAGATATCAATACAACACATTGATATAAAAACATTATGAAAAAAATTTTCAATACCAAAATAAAAGAAAAGTAAAACATGGTATTTATTTTTCTTTAAAAAAAGGGTATGGCTTGTAGAGGAAGCCGAAACTCAAATAATGGTCACGGCGGTGGAGAAGTCGTTGCCGCCGCATACGTACGACAAAAACATTCCCTTTTGTCGTTTAGTAAACGATTCGTATAAAAAAGATTCCTTTTGAATAAACGTAAAAGTCAGAGGGGTTTATACACCGTATAAAAGAAGGTTGTGTATAAAACAAAATATGCATCAATGAAAGGAGATTGAGACGAAGTCCCATACCTCGGGTCCGACTTGACTCGGTCGTTCTTTAATCTCCTGAATAATAAACTTGAGTTAATTTCTACTTGTTTAAGAACCATTTTCAAGTTCATTATTCCTTTTATATCACTTATTTCCATGTCATGAACACTATGTAATTATTTAAGTTAATAACGGTCGTTTTAACGATCATTGGTACTTGAGTAAAAAATAAACCCTTTATAATTACAAGTTGTTCATGAATCCATTATATCCAGAATGGTATTCATGATGTAGATATCATATTTGTCATATATATCCAGTAAATGCATGCATTTATAATATTACATAATCATTTAGAGGTAAGAAATGAAATGCACCGTTCATGGAGACGGTAAGCCGTACGTACGCATGAACGCTACTTTCATTTCTATTTCATATTTTATAGAATGGAATCATAATGATATAATGGTATATTATAATTACAGTATAATATCATATATAATATCATAGTTCCATTCTTTATACGTCCCACATATGGTATTTAACGAATCAAATCACTTTGAGGGGGCGGTAGTCCGCACTTCCTTAAATGAAGATATCGCATTTACCCATAATGGAAACCATAAAGGTATGCCCAAAATGAAAAATACATATGTTTAAGGAAAAAATAAACATATTATATATCATATATAAATATAGTGACATCTTAATGGCCACCTTTGAAGGTGTTAAAAGAATATTGAACAATCATCGTTTCGGGAGGCATAAATTCACCATCCACGGAAACAGTAGGTTCTTTAACTATTAGATATAGGTGTGTGTAAGTGTAGCTCGAATACTTATTATAAATAAATCCTAGTATATTGAAGATACTGGAGTTGTTACAAAAGAAATGAATAAAAAGAGTTTAGGGGGTTGGAGAAGCAAAATAAAACAAAAGGACTCAAGTGAAGACATTACCTTAAAATCGGGTAACTCCCTTTGGTTTGAGCTCAAAGGCTTCCTTGGGAAGACTTCTGCCCAAAGTGAGGCTTCAAGGAGTAAGAGAGGGATGTGGAGAGACAAAACGGGCAGGGCTTGGCCGAGCCAAAGGCTTTGGGAGTGTGGGTAAGGAGGTAGAGTTGGGGGCCTTTTATAAGAGGAGAGGAGGGGCACTCTTGGAAAGTAAAGAAATATTACTTTATTTGAAAATGATTTTCGGATTCAAAAGGTCCCACATTGATATAATTAGAGTTTAAGGTGATAAGGGTTCGAAATCCACCCATCCAATAGGTTTTGGAAATGTTTAGGTCTTATATTTTACATTATCTTTCCATTTTATTTAAATCCTTTATTAATGAGGTAATCACTGCATCATCATGATGTCATAAATAATTTAATTTATTTAAAGTATAAAAATTATAAAAAAACTATCATGATGTAGGAAATCGTTTTAGATTTCCAATGACTATTTATTATCAAAAATATGACTTGTATAACCCCATGTAAAAATTGTTTTAGTAAAACATCTCATGTTTGTGTCATTTTTACTTTAACATTAAATAAAAAGTTATTTATGTCATTTCCCAACCAAAGTGGCTCCATGGGGTCCCCAAGTTGACCCATGGATTGTCTTGGTCGGCAATGACACATCCATTGAGGGTATGACATGTGTAAATCTCATCTCATATTATTAAAACATTATTTTTACCTTAAACTACACTAATTACCACTAATCGCGATTAAGAACTTGAAAGTTACTATTCACCAAAAAATTATTTTAATCTCACTGAACCACATTTTACTTATTAATGAAAACCATGTATGTCAGATTTTTTGAAAATCAAATCACATAAGTGGCAAAGTTTCATTTAAACGAAAAATCAGTTTCTTTAACTACCACTTAGTGGTTTCACTATTCATCAAAAATTGAAGTTTTTCAGAAAGATACCAAAACTTCACCCTAAGCTATATTTGATATTCCGAATTCAAAAAATGATGTCTATTTTAAAAAATTCAAAACATGTAAATTGCATTAATTAATTTAATAACTAATCCCGCTGTCATGACAAATAGCGTGTTTTTATGAAATAATAAGTATCAAAAGATTGACACTAGTTTAAGTCCAATTTCAAAGTGAAATTGATTCCAAAGACCACCATTGGATAAAATGGTAAAAATATATTCTAATTTCACTTAAAAACCAATTGAAAAGATAATCTAATCATATAAATAAATTAGATTAAAAAGAGGTTTTGAATTAAAATACAACATTTTTCACTATTCATTAAAAAATGAACTTTATCAGAAAAATACCAAAAATTCACACAAAGTAAATTTTGATTTCCCAATCATAAATAATAAGTTTATTTTGACAAAAATATCATATAAAATTGTCAAAATATAGATTTAAAAAGGGTTTGCCATCAAAGGGCAGTAAAACAATCTTTTAAGAATATTAGTGTATTCCATGCATAAGATTGTATTTATTTTCATTTTAAGCCTCTAAAACACTATCTTAATAATTAATAGACATAGATTAAAATATCTATTATTCATTACTTACTTGGGATGTTACAGTTCCGCTACAACACTTTGACAGGGTGGGTTTCCTTGATGCGTAGAACCTTATCTCTCTGGTCCAGAAACATTACTAGAATCTCCTCATAAGAGAGATCATCTTCCAGTTGTACCACCTCTACATTCAGCACATGTGAAGGATCTGGTATGTACTTCATCTGGAGTGATATGTGAAACACATAAGGAACATGAGCCATATTTGGTGGATGTTGAAGCCGAAAGGCCAAAACTCCTATGCACGCAAGGATCTCAAAGGGGAAAAAGTTCCTTGGTAATAACTTCCCTTTATTTCTAAACCACATGTCTCTCTTCCATGATGATATTTTATGGAAAACATTATCTCAAACGTCAAACTACAAGTCCCTTCAACAGTTGTCATCATAGCTCTTTTGGCGACTTTGAGATTATTTGATGTGTTTTTGGATGAATTAAACCTTCTCTATCATCTCTTTCACAAGATAAAGTCCAAGAAGCTTTATTTATCTTTATTCATCCTAGAAGAATGGAGTTCTACATCACATTTCATACAGATCTTTATATGGATCCATCTAAATAATCAAGTGGAATCTATTGTTGTATTAGAACTCAACCAATGGTAGATACTGATCACATCAACCATTGAATTCAGAAGAGCACGCTCTTAGCATGTATTCAAGCATCTGGATATTACTTTCATATTGGTCATCAGTTTGGGGGTGATCAACCGTGCTGAAATTTAATTTAGTACTCAATGAATATGGAAGGCTCCTCTATAAGTTAGTTGTGAATCTTGGATCACGATCCGAGACAATCGATAGTGGAACACCATGTCGTCTCACACATCCTTCACATATATCCTTGAAATTTATTCAAGCAAGATATCTTCTTGAATAGAGATAAAATGGGTTGTCTTGGTGAGATGTTTAACCACAAACCATATCGCATTATTTCCCATGGACATCTTCGGTAGACCCATGACAAAGTCCATAATGACATTATCCCATTCCCACATAGGTATATGCAATTTTTTCATCATCCCTTGGACATTTTTCACTCTTCTTTGACTTTTTGACATACCAAGTACCTTGATATATATTCCACAATCTCCATCATCATGTTTATCCACCAGATGTGTTCTCAGATATCATGGTACCTTTTAGTACTACCAGGATGGATAGAGACTGATGAGCTTTGTGCATTATAAAATATGTCGCATTCCAAACCAAATCACACCATCATCACCAATATGGAACTCATGCATCTTCCCTTTCGTTACTACATTCACCATCTTTTTTAAATCTAGATCACCCCTTTGTGCCTCCTTAATTGTCTCTTGTATTTATGGTTGCAAAATAATTTGGGCAAAGTTGGATTTATCCCCTACCCTTATGATTGAAAAATATGCCTATTTCATATCTAAGAAGATATGGTCTTTCTCAATCTTCAAAATGGATAGAGTAGCATGTTATTTCTACTTTGAGCATCAGTTACCTTCTTCACCTTTCCAATATGATAGTTAATAGAGAAATCTTAGTCCTTGATTATATCTAACAATCTCTTTTTATGCATGTTGGTCTCCTTTCGTGTAAATATATACTTTATGCTTTTATGGTCGGTGTATATGTCACACTTCTCAGATTAAAAATAGTGCCGCCAGATTTTCAAGGAAAAAAATCACAGTTTCAAGCTCTAAATAATGTTTTGGGTAGTTATTATGATAGATCATTAGCTTTATTGAGGCATAGGCTATCACATTATCATTTTACATTAGTACACAACCCAAGACTTTCCTTGAAGAATTGTTGTATATCAAACAACATTCTCTAATTTTCGATAATTTGAGTACAGGTGCAGTGATCATCTTCCTCTATAGCTCCTTGAAGCTTCCCTCAAATTCTTCTATCGAAACATAATTTAAAATTTCCTTGTTAACTTAGTCGCTGGAAATGACAATAAAGAGAAATTTCTCACATAATTTCAGTAGTACCCACCTAATTCAGGAAAACAATGGATTTATGTGACACAAGAGGGCCTAGTCCATTCAACAATCAACTTTGTTTTTGAAGGGTCCACAGAAATTCCCCCATGTGTGATAAAATGTCCCAAGAACGTGTCTTTCTTCATCCAAAAGTCACACTTGCTGAAATTGGCGTATAACTTCTCCTTTCTCGATGTCGCCAACACAAGTCATAGATGTTCTTCATGTTCCTCTTGGGTCTTGGAGTATATGAGAATTTCATAAATAAACACTACCAAATTTTTTTCAAGGAAATGTCTAAATAATATACTCATAGAATCCATGATGATTACAAGGGGAATTAGTATGTATGAAGGGCATCACCTGAAACTCATAGTTCCCATACATTGTACGGAAGTCAGTCTTCTGAATATATTCCTTCCTCACCTTTAACTGATGATATCTAGAATGAAGATTCACCTTTTAGAAGTACTGAAATCATATTAACTGATCGAACAAGTCATAAATCCTTGGAAGATGATACATGTTCTTTATGGTTATCTTGGTGAGTTCCCAATAATCTATATACGACCTCATTATTCCATTATTCTTCATCACAAAGAGCATTGGTGCACCCCAAGGTGATGCACTAGGGCGTATGAACAGTTTGTCCAAATTCTCTTGCAGCTACTTATTTAACTCATCTAGTTCAAATAGGATCCATCCTATAGGGACACTTTGATATAGGAGTAGCTCTGGGTATGAGTTCTATGGAAAACACTACCTCATGATATGGGGGATTTATAGGTAACTCTTTATGAAATATTTCACCATATTCCCTATTTATGGGAATTTTCACAAGGTTGGCACTTTTGTTTGATTTAACCATTTGGGAGAGGTATACTTCTTCATATCGTATCAACATCCAAACCATTTAATGATTTTTCAAAGGATATTCATGATCATCCATTAATTTTTAGATGAGCATGGGATTGTTGGGAATATGAAAAGTTATTTCATTTTCCCAACAATTGATATGTGCTCTATATAACGAGATCCAACCCATTCCCATTACAGCGTTGATTTCCACCTAGGGAATTATTATGAGATTAGATGGAAGTATATTCCCACATACGCTAATAGGGGAAGATTGAAACACTAAGGTTGAAATGATTTAACCCCTTTGTGTTTTTACATTTACCTACACTTCAAGGATTCAGGGCTTCAATTCTATTTTTCTAGAAAACTTTCAAGATATAAAGAAATGTATAGAACCAGAATCAAATAAGACTTTTTCCATTATTGTGTGAATAAGAAGTGTACATTTTCCAACTTCATTATCTTTGTCCACTTCTAAAGTCATGATGGAATAATACTTCACTTGATTTGGATTTGGTGGATGCTAATGCGGATTACCCTCAAGGATTCGATGTTTAGTGCACTGGCTTTCATAGTTCCCTTTCTCCCTACAATTCTAGCATTGGAAAATGGATTATGCTACCTATTCATCCACTACATTATCCTTCTTTCTAATGTATTTTTGACACTCTTGAGAATGGTTTCCTTCATTCCCACACATGAAGAATTTATCTTTCCCTTTGAGGTAGTTCCCATGATGCAACTTCCCACATTATTGGCATGTGGGTCATTTGGTTTTCTTCCACCATTATCATTCGATACCCCAATTTGAAACTCCGTATTTAGTTTAATATAAAAATATCCATGGGACCATTCTCTGAACTCCATCTTCACTTTGAGAGGACATCAAACAAATTCTTCATAACACCCAAAGTCTCTAATTGTATCCATTCAATGGTGTGGTTTTAATCCACTAAAGAATATATCTATTTATCTATCATTTTAGATATCAAAACCCAAATCGTAACTTGAAAACCTTGGGAAATTTGATTTGTTGGTTGTGATCGATTCCCATTCCTTTTTCTTGAGATCTATGAATTCTCTCTTCATCTTCATATGAAGAGTTCATGGGAAATATTTGATAAGAAGCATGATCGTAAAGTCTTCCCATTCAATCTCATAAATTTCATCTCTTGGAATGGTGTTCTTAATCAATGACTGCTATTGATCGGCCTCTCCATGTAGATGATAAATGGATAATTCCACCTTCTCTATCTCAGATCAGTGAAGCAAGAAAAATATCTTTTTCATGGAGTTGACCCACTGTTCCACAACTAGTGGATCGAAAGATCCACTAAGAATCAGTGGTCATTACTTC
This sequence comes from Viscum album, assembly GCA_963277665.1. Taxonomy (NCBI): domain Eukaryota; kingdom Viridiplantae; phylum Streptophyta; class Magnoliopsida; order Santalales; family Viscaceae; genus Viscum; species Viscum album. Next base: position 354,489,916 of record OY728140.1, read on the forward strand.
ATAAAACACTCAATATCCAGTTGCTCCCTCATTGGTGAAGGAGGAAGTTCCCCATTATTCTGGTTAATGTTCATAACCTGAGATAGTTGGGTAAACATTACCATGAATATTTGAACTCCATCTCCCAAAGCATTGGGGATGTGGTTCGGGAAATAATTGCATTGGCCCTCACATGAGTTATTGGTCTGTCTTCTCCTGGATCCCACTATTTTATAAAATAGAAAATTTTATAACAAAACAGAAGTCAACAAGTCATGAATAACTTATTCATTGTATGATTTACACTAAAATCATAACTTATAGGATCCCTATGTAATGCTTCTTGTGTGCATATTTTTACATAGTCTCATGCTAGAGGTTTTTTCTGGGGATCACTATTCCTAATTCAAAAATTAACTAAACCCTTCCTCAGATACCAATTATAGTGATCCTACCTTTTCTTAAATTACTATTACACCATTATAATGATAAACAACATTTTAATATTACACTACGAGGATCCAAAGTTTTATTGCCTTGGGAAAACTAAAACCAAACATAACATTTATAACATCAAGCATAAACTTTTATTTAAATCCTTCTTCTCTAGATTTTTATTAGGACATGACCTCTTCTTAGAAAATGTAGTTAAATTATGATATGCATCAAAAGGGTTGAGCTAAAATCCCAGTAAGAGGATTGATAAGAACAATATAGCATGGGGTGAGCATAATCATAACAGCTTCATCAAAATCATGAGAGGAAATGTTAATAAAAGACATGAAATGTGGAATTGCATAAAATTAAACATCATGTCTTAGTGGTAATCTAACACACATATTTGTGAAAAATATAGAATCATGTTAACACATAATTACTCTTTATCTCATGAGATTCATCACTTTTCCCAATGCATTGGAGCACTGTATAATTCTGGGCGCACCAATCACATCATAACATTCTCATTATCATGTATGCCACATAGATAGTATATAAAAAATAAAAATAAATAATCAAGGTAAAGGAATGAGTTTCATCTCATATGAACACATTCATAAACATTGGGTTCCCCAAAGAAATAGGGAATAAAATACTAGATAGATGATCCAATAACCTTGAGAGAGAAGTTAAAGGTGTGTTTTTGAAAGAAGATTTCTTTTGGAAAACATTTGTTTGACATAAAATCCTATGGAAAACAATTATATCTCATATAAGGAACGATAATGATGAAAAAAATTATTTTTAAGGAGTTACCATAAAAAATGGAGTGAAAGAGGGAGAACCCAATGAAAGGTAGTTGGGTTCGAGAATTTCACTTTACCTTGTATCAGAATGATTTCTTCACTTTAATGTCCTATGTGACCACATTAGATTCATTAATTAACAATTGAAGAACATTTTGTACATGAATATGATTCATTATGATTTCATTAAGTTATTTTATTCTCCTTTGGATGAGTTTTATAGTTTAAATACATTTTTCTAGAATACCGATTTTTTTTGGTTTTCTTTAGCGGTTCACTTGCATTAATACATGTAAGTTTGTGGGGAACATGAATAAAAATTAGGAACTGATATTTAATGTTATTAATGAAATTAAATTAATTTAAATGATTTTATAATGAATTAAATTATATACCATCTAGATGAATCATTATATAACAATTTAATGATGATCGTTTGAGTTAATTCGGGCGGGTTTTTGACAACAACGAACTTGCTTTGTTTAATAATTTAGTAATATGTACATAAGTTATACCCAAAACATTAAATAGGATATAATAATTATAACATAATATGGTTCAACCATAAAAAAGGTTTCAGGGATAGATCTGAAGGTGTTAATGGATAAATAAAGCATGTCGTTCTTTAAGGTGACAAAATAACACCTCCTAAACAACATTTTCTTTTCTAAAATAAAAAGAATACGATAAGGGGGTTGGATGATATGTTATCCCATTATTATCATAACATTAAATTATATTTAGTATACCAAACTTACCAATTTTTTTTATGAGGATAGGTTTGGATAGATTAAAAAAATAACATGAAATTATAAGGAAATTAAAGGAAGAGAGAGAGAGAAATTGCCTCTTGAATCCCCCTCTTGAGATCCTCCTAGGCTTGGTCTTTTGATGACAACAGAAGATCATGGAAGTTGGGGAGGGGCTAGGGAATTTTTTTGAGAATATTATAGAAAAGGATTCAATCTTGAGAGGTGTGAGGAAATGAGGGTATGAAGGGTGGTATTTATAGTGGAGGGGAGGAGGGGTTTCTTAATATTTAATTCATTAGTTTATTAATCTCCCACATGACCAGAAATACTGACGATTTCATGACCAAGAATATTAAAGAGGGAATGTGAGTTCTATATTTGTGTGAATAAATCACTTGTGATGTCACAAATAGTGTATTTTAATTATAATGTATTTATACAGTCAATTAATGAATTTTAGTATTCACAAAAATTCATTTATTTCAGAAAAATCCCAAAAAAATAATCCTAACCATTTTTCGACTTGTAGTATCCAAAAATGATGTCCGTTTTCTAAAAATAATTATTTAAATATTATTAATATAATTTTAAATTAAAATCATAATTTACTTGAAAAATACATATTTTAAAATTAAAACTGATTTCCTAATATTTTAAAAAATTACCTAAGTTATTATAAAACTATATTAAAACACAAAATAAATAGAATTTTTAATTTATGAATTTTTTTTGTAAAATAAATTTTATTTTAAATTAATTAATTAATTATAATTATTTATTTATGACTTAATAAAATACCAATATTTTTAATATGGTAAAATTATCACTTATAAGATGCCTAAATTTTATTTAATCATTGAAGAGTAAGGTTTTTATTATTTTGGACCATCTACTATTCATAAGGGTCATACTTCAATTCATAAGGGTAGTTTACTATTCACCAAAAAAATATTTTTTCCTATCAGACTCAAAAAAACTTATTGACCGAAATCGTATATGTCAGATTTTAAAAATTCAAAACATAGAAGTGGAAAAATTATGCTTAATGATCATATAGTATTTTTTTGTCATGATATGTCATTTTTCATTATAATGTGATTATACTGTAAGGGATAATTATTAGAAGTAAATTCCATTGATAAATATTTTGGATGTTACAAGTGTTTAAAAAAAATTAATATAAGGAATAAAGTTGAATAATAATTCAATTCCAAACAAATCTATTAAAAATGTTATTTCAATTAAATACTGACATTGAATTACAAATGTTTAGTAGAGATTTTACAAACGATGATGAAATTGAAGCTAGATAAGTTTTAAATTAATGGAGGGAAAACAATTTGGTTATTAAATCAAGCCACCTCTTAACTTGATGATTAAAAAATGTTTTTTATTTTATACTAGAATTGAAAATAGGATGATGAATAATAAGTAGAAAATGACTTAGTAATTGTGTTTGATCACCAAAAAAATTAAATATACACCTACATTGATAGATATATAATCTTTAGTGAACAATCTCACTCTCAAATCACTAATCCATTCTCAAGCCCATCGATCAAGGTTAAAGAAGCGCTTCAGTTCTTGAAACCTCACCAGTTACCGACTTTGAATCCTTCCGAAGGTGAGTCCTTTTGTGCTCTATCTACATTTGACAGATGAAGCCTTCTTCAATGTTAATCCCCCCAAAACAACTTACATCAGTCTAAATTTTGAAGAACTCTAGAATCTGATGCCCCAAAGTGGAACCCCCTTTCCCTGAGATCAGTTTTGCGCCATTCGAAAACCAGTCTTCAAATTCTCAAGCTCTCGAGAAAATGCTACCCTAAAAAAACTAACCATAATTCTAAAACCTGATTTCCTTTTCTCAAAAACCATTTTATTTATTTTTTATATATTCAATTCATTATTTCAATTTTCAAATAATTCATATATTTTATAAAATTAATTTATTGTTTGAAAACTAACGATAATCTATATAAATATGATTTGTTTTTATGAAATAATAGAATAATTATCATAATATATTTATAATTTCAATATTTTAGAATATATTAAATAAAATTTATAATTAAATAAATATATTTAATATATTATTCTAAAAAAATAAATTCATGTTTATAAAACCAATATTTATAAATTTTCATATTAATTAAATATAAAATCATATTTCATGAATATGATAATTTAATTTTCTAAATATTATAACATAATATATAAAAACTATGGATTTCATAAAAATTTAACTGATGATATAACTTAATGTTATATTACATAATTTAAATTATTCAACTTTACAAATAAATTAATTTTTTTATTATAAATTAATTAATTTAATAAAATAAAAATAAATAATAATTTATAATTTTATAGAAGTGACATTATCCCCCACCTAAATTAATTTCACCCTCATAATTCATAAATTGGACATGATAAAATTATGAATTAACATCTTCAAATTTTGAATGACTAGATATCTATGAGAAATTATTTATCTAGACGTTTTAAAGAAAATTCTATAATGTAGGCATTTTCATCATAAGACAACTTCTAACATTTAAATTTGTCTAGGCCATCGCTCTAATACCTACTATAATGACCTTGAACTTGCTATTCCATATTAAATGCTAAAAATACACTTTATTTTTTATAAAATATAAGTGAATAATACATAGTGAAACTGACATTCTAGAAACTTTTCCAGTCTAGTTTCTAAAGAATTGGTCACCACCATAAAATTTAATCAATGTTGAACTAAGATAACACAAAAAAAAATTTTATTTCAGGTTCAATAACTCCATAAGTGATGTATTCCATCATAGAACCTCTAAGGTACTAGTGAAAATATTTTTAAAACATTATAGGAGTATTATATTCCTCTGTAAGGGGTTTAAAAGTAGTTATTTTATTTATAAAAACCCTTTTAAAATTTATTTTAAAATATGTTATATCAAATATATTATTATATATATATATAAAGCATTCAGAAATACATATTTTGAAAATTCATTTAGAAATATACATAATTGAAAATAAATTTATTTATCCATTGAAAATATTTTGAAAATTATCCTTTCTTTATTAGATTATTTTGATACTTAGTAGATCCTATAAAAATCATCTAGACATAATAAATAACATAAGTAGGAAAATATCCCATGAGGTTATGAGTTAACTCCACATTCCTCATTATCCTGCTTGATACCCAAGTTTTATATTTAGCTTTTATGAATGTATTTTGAAGATCCACCTTTCTCAATTATAGAACATAAAAACCATTTCAAAACTACTTAATTATTTTCAATGTATTAAATAATTATACATTTATAAAAACTACACTTCTAAAAATTACATAATCCTTTTTGAGAAAAACATATTTCAAAAAAAAAAAAGAAACCATAAAACTAAAAATTTATATTAATGACACTTACTTTAAATACTTTTTTAAATAAGTAATTAAATTAAATACTTACATACAAAGTTCATCAACATAAAACAAGAAATACTAAAGTTAAACTAATTCATGTATAAATTTTCATTATGTTATATATAATGGCAATATATTATATAATATATGACATCCATGAATCTATGAAAAATTTCCATACATAAAATGATATTTGTAATTACATAAAACATACTATAACTAGAAAATAAACCAAAAAATGACAACTTTCAAATATTCTAAGGGAATAAAATGTAATCAAATTTATTTTGAAATAATCAATTTCTCAATAGATTTTATGGTTAAAACATTTATAATGAAATATACATTTTTTAATTTCATAGTTTAAAGATAGGAATTATTTAAAAAATAAAATAACATTTATGAAAAAAAATTCAATAAAAATAATTACCTTAATTGAAATTAAAATAAAAACAATTAATATATTCGGAACTAAAATTTTGAAGGTATTACTTACTTCAAATTTCAAATAGCTTGAAAATATTATCATATACATATATTCACTTGAAAATAAATATACAAATTACAATAATAAAAGAAATAAAAAATTGTCCCTTATAATAAAAAACATCATAAACATCATATTTGTATTTAATTTGTCCCTTCCAAAAAATATAAATATAATTTAAATATAAAATCCTCATAGAAAAATGACAGACTCCCTTATAGTAATATAATTTTGGTTAAATAGAAATTTGAAAAATAAATTTTCCCTTATAAAAACCATTATACTATAATATAATTTATTTTAGAAAAATAAGTCCATCAAAATCATAAATTTTTATGTAAATAAATATTTTTTTTAAAAAGTTTTACCCTTACAAATTTTATTCCCATAAACATTATCTTGGTCACATTAACTTTATCTCTATCTATAATTTTATCTCATTCTTCCCCAAACATAAACAAAGAAAAGAGAAGAAGCAATAACCGTCCAACAAAAAACTCATCGAACACTGAAATTTATATCCTTAGAAAAATAAGTGTGGGAAGATAATAAATTATTAAGCTGTCAAATTAGATGATGAAATAAAAGCCACACCAAAATCATGTGATCAAGATGCAATGCTTTTAGAGAACGAATGTCTATATTCATGCTCCAAACATAACATAATAATTAGTTGAACAAAAAATTCAATGCATTATAATTATATATTAACATCAATGAGAAATGATTGTGTGTTGACATCGATCTGATGAAGAATGATGAAGAAGAATTCATTTCCAACTGATTTTTTTGCAATATTTTTTTAATTAAATACTATCATTGAATTGTAACTGTTTCACATCAACATTCAAAACAATGATGAAATATAAACCCTATACGATTGACATTAAACAAGGAAAATGGAGAAAAAATTAATTCAATCCACCAGTGAACCATATGTTTAAAAAATTATTTTTATTTAATAGTAATATTGAAAATAGGATGGAGTATAACCTATAGAGAATGACATAGAAAATGGTTTGGGTACCCAAAAAATTAATTACACAGCTACTTTGATGTATCTAAAATCTTCAATAACTGATATCACACTCGAACATGCAGTTACACACTCGATCTGATCATTAATCATCGAATAAGCCATTCCATCCATGAAACCAAGCCTAGTTTCAACTTTGAATCATCCCAAAGATGAACCCTTCTACAGTCGAGCATTGTTCTACAGATTAACCCTTCCTCAATGTTCATCCTCCCAAAACAATGGCCTTGAGACTTGATTTAGATTCTCACCAGTGATCGATGCCCCAACCATGATTAATCACCATTTCCCAGACCTCAGTTATATACTTCTCAAAACATAGCCTACAACTACTCGAGCTCCCGAGAAAAAAATTCCCTAAAAAACTCACACAAAATTTAAAAACAGATTTCCTTTTCTTAAAAATAGATCTATATATTTTTTGAATTCATTATTTTATTACAAAAAATACTATATTTTATTAAAATAATTTATTATTTAAGAATATTGATAAAATTTATATATATATATATATTCATTTTTAATTATGAAAAAATAATAGGATTTTCATAATATATTTATAATTTCAATATTCTATAATATGTTACATAATTTTTATAATTAAAAATTTAAATCATATATTTTTATAATTATCATATGATTCATAATTTCTAAATGTAAATCTATTTATATGAATTATAAATAACTCATTTTATTGTTAGGATATTTTATTAATATCCATTCATTAAAAATAATCTATATTTTATAAAAAAAATTATTGACTTAAATATTCAGAATTATGTGCCTTAAAATTTTATTTATTAGTATTTTAATAATTTCTTTTATTATATATATATATATATTTAACATAGTTATAATATTCATTAGTTTTCATTTTATTAAAACTAATTTTTTATAACTTTTTTATTATCCTTTCATATAAGTTTTTTTATTTTTTAAAAAAATTAATCAAATAAAAAAACAAAAAATATTATTTAAAAAATAATATAATGTTTATCAAAGTAGTATTTATAATTTAAAATATTAATTTAATGCCATATTTTATTTTATGAAGAAAATAATTTTTTTGAAAAACTACATCATAAGATATAAAAGCATCAAATTTTATAAAAGAAAATGGATTAGATATTTTAAATAAAAATAATATAATTTTAAATATTCACTTAACTAATAAATCAATTTTTTTTGATTATTAATTAATCAATTTAATAAAATAAAAAGTCACAATAATCTTATAATTTCTGTGATGTTACACATACAAAATCATATCCACTAATAAGTGATTAGCTGTTTGAGAATGTAAAATATATGGAGACAAATTTTGGTAATTTTTTTTTGAAAAAAATAAAAAAAATTAATTAGAATAAGAAATTAGATTTTTTGAGTTACCATAAAAATATTTTATTTATTTCAGAAATCATTTTTATGATATCCATGGAGAAAAAAATTTATTTGATCATCTCATTAGTGAATTAATAAATTCACTCAGAATAAAATATATGTAATTAATGGTAGTTTGGATATTATTAACAAGGGAATATAAGATGTCTCAATGCTAGTGATGAGTGAAAATTGAACGTTTTTTTCTCCAGATGTTACAATCATTCTAGTCAAGAGATATATTAGTTATGAAACTTATTGAATGACGTAATAGATCCGTTGTGTAGTCATTAAATATCAAGAATATCATTTTAATGAATAATGTACTTATTATAGTTCTAAAATGAAATGACTCTCATGTTTTGATGCAAGATATAATGTATGGAGCGTTGTTTTGGATTTTTCCAATGAATGTTCATCATAAATTAACCATTCTCTATTTCTTTTATAATTCTAAATTTTGTGATGTTATGGAGCCCTAAATATTTCAAACTAATGTACATGGACTTTGATTGTATTTTTTTTATATTTAACTTAGTCTTAATTATATATTTGAACTTTTTTAGTGATTTTACTTCATTTTCATAGTTTCGTAGTGTTTTTGTAATTTTGGAATTTTTTAGTTAATTATATCTCAATACTTTTTATTTAATTTAATTTTAGTTTTAATTAATTAAAATTATTAGAATTTAATCTCTAACAGTTTTATATTTTTAGTAGTTTTCTTAATATTAGTTTTAATATATTTTTTTATATTTATTATAATTTATATTAATTTTCAAAAATAGACTTATATACTAATTCATTGAATTATAACTATAGTGGTATTAATAATAGTGGTATTAATTAGTTTTCTATTTTTATTATATTAGTTTTTAATTTTAGTAATATTAATTATAATTTTATAAATTTTTATATTGTTTTGTTATTATTAAATTAGATTAGCAATTGATATTATATTTTTATATATTAAGTATAATATATATTTTTATAATTATGATTTTATTATTCTATTATTATTATTAATTCACATATTATTATTATTATTACCATCATTTTTTATTTATCACTTTTTTAGATAATAAATTTAAATATTAAATATGATTATAAATTATTTTATTTTTGTTTGTGCTACATTTTTTTCTGGTAGGAATCAATTCCTTGAGGGGTTTTAATGCTCTATGCAATGAAGATTGGAAGCACAAACTTCACACATGGGAGGGGTGAGAACCTAGAGCCATCACAAATCAGCCACCACCTCCCAACCATTTGCACACCCCCTCTCTCCCTACCACCTCATTCCCCCAAGACTCCTCCTCTCACTCCCCCGCCACCCCCTTTCTCCCTTCCATCTATCCCCCATGCCCCTTCCTTCCTCATGATCCCCACATGACGTCAACACTCACCTTTGACAAGCACTACTTGAACACTTCCCAGCTCCCATCTTCTTCACAATGTCTCCCTACACAGAAGGCCGTCCTCCATCATCTGTACTGGTGACACACCTCACTCTTCAATGTGAATCATCTATGTGACAACACCACTCACACATACATCCCTCTCGTGATACAACATACCACTATAACCAGTAGAAAAACATGATCTGCTCTATTCTGAGTGTGCGGTGGTGGTTCGAGCATGCCATATGCTTGTGTGGAGGTTCTCTTTGGATTCTGAATATTGATTATGTTCGATGAGAGTGGGTTCAGTTCTGATAATTTTTCATTTAGTGTGATATATTTTTTCAATGTTAAAAAGATTAAAGGGATAATGGTCCTCATTTTTCGATAATTGATGTCATCTTGTAGTGACCATAGTGATGACAAGGGAACAATGATATTTTTTGGTTATTGATTTATGTTCCTTATTGTCACAATGGTGGGATACTTCTATGGATAAAAGCGTTGATATACAATATGTGTTATGCGTGCCTTTTGATTGAGTCCATATTTTATTTCTTATTGAATTAGTTATTCAATTGGTTTTTTATTTTATTTAATAATATTTATGTTAAAATTAATTTTCAACTAGAGTCTACACACAAGATTTGGTCCCATTAATTAAATACCTAATATGTAATTATGGGTGGGAGATTATAAAGGAAATTATTGTTAGGAATTCAATTTCAAATGTTATGGAATCAAAAAATAACCATGGTTGAATTTTGAATAAATAAATATATTTGATGAAAAATATATCTTTTTGTACATTATCTTTAAAACATGAATGTGTGATACCTAACAAGTGATCTTGTTCCAGTGAACCCGACACAAGTAGATACTTTAATTTTTTGATAAACAGATTTCGAATTTCACAATGTGATTCAATGTTTTAATTATGTGAAAATAAATCATCAATTTAGAGAACAAATGATGGATAATATGTGTAGAAAATAAAATAATTTCTAATATCAGAGAATGAAGTATGGAGATACTTTTATCAAATTGGGAATCAATTATAAATAAATAAATATCTATACATATGTGGAAATTAAATAAATTTTATTGCATTCAACTGAACAGATGTCATGACTTTAACACTAACATCTCTCCTAGTTTTCTTCCATAGATTATTTTTGTTTACATAGATATATTTAGTTAATTTAATTTATTTTTTTAAATAGTTGTTTAATTTTTTATAATTTTAAATTATTAATAACATTAAAGAACTTGTCTACCTGAACATTCTTCACATTCTATCTATGATTTTTCCTAGATCACTACTTATACTGTATTATTTAGGTAAATAATTTTGAAAAATATTATATATTGCGATGAGAATACAAAATTTATAACATTATTTCTTCGGAGAATTGTAGAATTATGAGTACTTTTAAAAGAATTATTTAGGTCAAAAATAATAACAAAATTAAGAAAAAATAGATTACTACTCTAGTAACTATTATTTCTATGGATATTCAAGACACCAAGAATTTCAAAATTGTGTGGGCTGCACAATATAGATATAAGAAACACCCAACACACATACCCACAAATCGAGGAATGATATATAATGATTCACCACAAATTTGATATCAAGGTAATCATATTTATTTTAATTGTTTTTATTGATGTCCATGTTATGAACCATTTGATTATACTACACCATGTTGTGATGCAAGTCCTTTAACATCTTCTAACCATGTTTGAAGTAAAATTATTTCAAAAAATTATGAACATGATAATTCATTTGAAACAAATGATTCTATAATTGGACACATGCGGTTTTTGTTATCACAGAGACAAATCAGTGGATTGAACATCAAGATGAACATAATGAAAAATTGATTTCCTAAAAAAATATCATGAAATTAATTGAAGAATTTACTAAATCAAATGACACATCTTACTGAAATTTCTACCTCAATGACACTCGATGATCAAAATCCAAAAAATTACTTTGATGGAAATGTAGCGGAGGTTCTATTTGAACAACATAGAGTTTCTAATTCTAATGATGAGACTAAATTGATTGATCCTTTTTGTTATCATAACATTGATGAATCCTCTCCATCAGAAATTAATTATTCCAATCTAATCACATTTCATAAAAATGGTATCTTAGTGTTCCTCCATGTGGGATATAATGGTCCCCTGGAAAATGTTATTTCATTTCATTATTCTATGTATTCACAACCCATTATTCCCAAAGTAGAAAATTACACATACAACATACATCATATTAAACCATTTTAGGATTAATAAGACATTGAATTAATACCCTTCTTTGTCCGGATATAGTCAAAAATAAACCAAGAGAACATTATTTTAAACAAAGAAGAGGACGCCACTAAAAATTCAATTGATTTAAGTATTTTTAAAAATTCTTCTGAGTCTACTTTTTTCAGAAATAGAGATATATAAAATATTTCAGGATTTATAAAATCAACTAATTTTTGTGGTTGGGTAAACTCACAATTTTTTAGAAACAATTAGAGAATTTCACTTCCTAGATGATCTTGATTTCATAGAGAAACATATGCGAATGAAAAAAATATGGAAAGGGTAGTATATAATAATTTTATAAAAAATATTTCATTCTTGACATAATGGAGTCACCTACTCTGATTTATCCAACAATACTTTCAACATGCATCTAATATGAATTGAACTTTAAAGTAGTGGATTTCCCGTTTCTAGTGGTTGGTAGTTAAAATTGATTGAGTAAAATCAATAACCTATATAATTAATTTAATGATATTATTGATATAATACCATCCCTAAAAGATTTTTTTGGGATAATTTATTCTTTTGTGAAAATAAAAAAAATAATTTTCTTGATCTTCTTGATTATCTCATTTGCACTAAATTCAATTATTCGCTTCCAAGATAATTTCATTCTTAATGAATGTACTCCACACTCCCATGAATAATGAAGAACATGAACATTATACCTTTTCTTTTGATCCTGGTGGAGTTTCAATAACATCCGATGGAAGAAAAAGTAAAATTACCACTCAATGGGAGGAAAACAATCATTTGTTTTTTCTTTTCACTACAATTAGTTTGATTTTATTTAGTTTTTCTAATAAAATGGAATGAATTTAATATTTTTTTTCTCTTTGATCAATAGTGGAGCTTAATTCATCATGAAAATTGTTATCATCCTCATGATTTTGATTATCATGGTAATTCTTTAATATTATTTGGCTATGTTCTATCATGTTTAGATTTTATAGTGACATCATTTCTAGTGCTTCACTGGAAACTTTTATCCTGTTTACATCTATCTACTTTTCAACATGGAAGTGTTTTATTTTCTGTTATGTTTTATATTTCCCAAAACATCATATGAACTAAACATAATTGAAAATTGAAAAATACACTAACATTCTTTTCATCATTTAAACCACATGAAAATGGATATATTTTTTATTGACAAATTTTTGAAATTACCACTTTTATCTTCGAGCAGTTTGAGCACATGATTCATGTTTAGCATGATTTGGATCTTGATATAATAACATAGATGATTGTTAATATGATTCTATTATTTGATAATGTTTTTTTGGAAAATTTATTATTGTTGAGACAGTTATTCAAAATCATGCTCATTTGTTATTTCTATCATTTTATTTATTTACCCGTGAGAAATAGGGATTATTTTTTCATCATCTCCTACAACTCTAATTATTGATGTGATCTCTTTCATGTTATGCCCTCCAAAATCATTAATGTTTTTTCCATGAAGGCAATAATAATTTTAGAAGTTGAATTGATATGAAAAAGACTTATTATTTAAATATTTATCCCCATCGACACATTGAGCCAACCATACATGTTATCCATCGTGTATCCATTAGAATCCATGAAGATGGCTTTTTAGGATGATAAAACATATGACGACCTTCCATACCCATTTTATGAAAATTATATTGAATATTTTCAATCTAATTGAGGGGGAGAGATTTATTCATGAGAGGTTTGTTTGAGGGGTATTATTTCATTTTATGTAGATAGATCAACATTATCATTTCATGATTATATGTGTTATATTTCCCAATAGAATCATTCATTAAATGTGTTTAGATATGGGAATATAGGTTTTTTCCCAACAATTAGTATTTTTGAGGTCATTACATGGTAACCATAACTATTGGGCATACTTATAAAGGTTATGATCCATTTATAGAAGAGATAAAGTGTTTTCTATGTGTCCTACATTCATTGAAATGTTACAGTGAACGTGCTACTTGTGTGCATTTCTTTGGGATATTGTCTGAAATTGTTTCATTGGGGTTTTGAGTTGATACTCACCAGTTTTTTCTATCCATATTTTTGAGTGAGTTTTGTCCAATTAAAGAAAGAGATGTTTTGAAAAAATAGTCATTTTATTTTCATATACATGGGTAAAAGATACATTCTCTTTCTGGGGAGAAATATTTACAGGGAGACTTTTGGTATGTCACTTATCATGCATTTATTTCAATATCCCACCGATATTTTTCCACAATTTTTCAAAAAACTATTTTCGAACCACCATCCTAGAGCCTCATTATAACTTGACCATAATGTGATATCCTTGAGATCTATTTTTTACCTTTTCTTCTAGTAGTGAAGATGTGAAATTCATGGATAGCCTATGGTATGCATGAATGTGTATGTGAATTGAGAGAATACATGATCAAATTATTTGACTGATGTATGTGATGGTGAGGTATGTCACATAATGCATGATTGTAGGAAATTGTTTAAGGGATATTGTGATTGGAATGTCAACTATGTTTAAAAGTGGGATATTAAATTGAGCATGATATTTTCTTGGTAAAAGAGATTGATTATTTTTGAAATTTTAATTTTGACACATTGATTTGTCTACAAATCCACATGGGTATTGTTTCTAATTTTTTTTCCAAGGAGTGAAAAAGCTTAAGTCTAGGGGATTTGATGTATATGGATATCAGTTGTATTTTTAAAATTTTTAACTTATTCTTTATTATATATTTTAACCATTTTTAGTTTCATTAGTTTATATCTATTTTTTGGTACTGTTTTGTTATTTTTTTAAATTTTTAGTAAATTATATATTAATATTGTTTATTTTTAATTATTAGTTTTTATTAACACAAGTTTATTATAATTTTATCTCTAAAACTTTTATATTTGTTAGTATTTTTATTAATAATGTTTTTATTACAATTTTATTAATATTTACCAGTATTTATATGAATTTTCTATATTGTTATTATATATTATTGTATTGAATTATAAAAATATTATTACTAATAATAATTGTATTAATTATTTTTTTTATTCTAAATAAATTTTTATTTAATAGTAGTGCTATTAATCATCATATTATTAATTGTTTTATTATTAATTATTATCAATAAATTAGATTAACATTTAATATTATGATCATTATTTTAGTATAATTAGTATAATATATAATTATATTTTTATTTTATTTTATTATTATGTCATTATTATTATTACTATTGTTATTAGATAACTTATAATTATTATTATTATCATAATGTATTAAACGTTTTTTACAAAAATTTGTTTTAGATTTAAATTTGAACTTGAATTCATTCATTTTATTTGTTTACACATCTTCTTCTTTGGCCGACATCTCTTTTTTAAGAGTTTTTAAAACCATAATCCATGAATCTTGGAGGCTCATTCTTCACAAAATGGAGGAGTTAAACCCCAGTTCCAGCATGTGGCCGCCGTCTCCTCCCAACCATCTACAAGATCCCCTCTCTTACTACCCCCTTCTCCCACCCCTACCACCTTACCCCTCTCCCCTGCTACCCCTACTACCCCTTACCCCTCTATCCCCAGCCCCTTCCATCCTCTCTAGCACTACAAAGTAGATACACCCTCTTCAACAACCACCACCAGGCCACCACCCATCCCACATCTCCTTCACAACGTTTCCCTACATAGAAGTTTATCCTCCATCATCTCCATCATTGATGCACCACCCTCCTCACTATAAATCCTCTAGGAGGAAACCCCCCTTATGTGGGCCTCCATCTTGTGTTGTAGAATACCAACATCACTAGTAGCCACACGTGATATCCTCTATTTTGGGTGTGTAGCGGTGGTTCGATTGTGTCATTGACATGCACAAAGGTTCTGTTTAGCTTCCAAATATTGATGATGCCTGACAAGTGTGAGAAAATATCCGATCACTGTTTTTGAGGTGGGATGGTTTGGTTCCATTTTACATTGATCAAAAAGAAAATTGTTATTATATTTTTATTATCAAAGGAATATTTTGGTGACCATAGTGATGACATGAGCATAGTGATATTTTCTATTTATTATTTTCTATGTCGTTTTGTTGTTGTGGTGGGATGATTATTTTATGTCGGATTTATGATAAATGTGACGGTGCATTCATGACTTTTGATTATTTCAAAATTTGAATGATTTTTAAATATACTATTGTATTTTTTTTATTCTATTTAATCATATTTTCATTTAAATATATTTTGAATTAGAGTCTATACAAAATCCATTGGTTCCCATTCATGTGGTGCTAAATAAGTAATCATGGGCCAAATATCATTGGATAATTAATTTTCTTTTAAAAAAATTTGATTGTGCACGTGAATGAATCATAATCTACATGTGATCAGATTCTATATAAATAAATATATTAATTAGAAAATTAATATTTAGTGTGGATTCTACTTCAAACATTGATGAGGGATACCTAACAAGTGACCTTATGAAAGAAAAACCAATATATATAGATACTTTGAATTTGTGAGAAACGGGTTGTAGAATTTCACAAAGTGATTCAGTGTTACAATGAAGAGAAAATTATTCTATACGCCTTAGATGAAATGAAAAATAAATTGTTTCAAAATTATAAAACTATATAATATTAAAGAAAAAGACATGATAGTATATGGATTAAATTTTTAATTAGTGATAGATAAATAATTAAATAATCACATGTGGAAATTAAATAATTGTCATTTCATGGACCTGAA
The DNA here is from genome assembly GCA_963277665.1 of Viscum album. Lineage (NCBI taxonomy): Eukaryota > Viridiplantae > Streptophyta > Magnoliopsida > Santalales > Viscaceae > Viscum > Viscum album. Next base: position 354,506,670 of record OY728140.1, read on the forward strand.
TGGAAATCACACCTATAAAAATTTAATCTCCTAGAGTTTCCATCCATATATTATTATAGTTCTCTTAGATAGTTTTAGTTAATTTAATTAATTATTTTTAAATAGATGTTTAAATTTTTATAATTTTTAATTGTTAATCATATTAAAGAATATGTCATCCTGAACATTCTTTGTAGAGGATATTCATAGTGTTAATTCTCATTCTATCTATTATTTGACCCTACTCACCACATATATATTAGTTAGTAGGTTAATAAATTTTTTAATCTTCAAGAGATGGGACACATCTTTCAAATTTCTATTGTCATTGCCGACGATAGTAGTAGAATTAGGAGTTCCATTAAAAGTGTTATTTCTATCAATAAATAAATAAATTAAATTAAAAAATACCAAAAGACCAGACTTCTAATCTGAGTAATTTTTATTTCATGGGTATTCAGGACACACTGATGTTTAGAATTGCTTGGGTCATACAATATAGCTACAATAAATGCCTCCATACATTCCAAGAACTCATGGTATGATGTATAATGACTAAATACACTTGAACTCTCCATGTAATCTTATTTTTTATTATTTTTATTCAATTCCATGTTATTATCCATATAATAATTTTTAACCACATTTTTTGTTCCATCGTAAAAATCATTTCCAGTAATTGTTATAGATTTTAAAAAAATAAACTTCATTCTGTTGATCATCTCAATGTAAAAACAAATCATCACGATGCTAAAAGAATTATTTGATTTGTGTTTCCCTAATAGGGAATTATCAATCTACATATGCCAAAGTGAACCTCTATGTATGTCGATGACACACTGGAACCATCGCTGCACACCAACTATGGAAATAAAATTATTTTCATGTTATTTGAATTGGATATTTTCTTCCTACCAGGATTCTTTGACATTATTGTTCACTTTATGGTTCACTATGGAAGAGATATTCAACAACATGGTCATATATAGATGTATTTACCCCATTGAACGGTAGATGTAGATTTAGAAAATGTATTTCAAATATCAAAGATGTCCATAATGTTGTATTGTACTGGGATATGTTTTTAAGGATTCCATTGAATTTGGTACCGACTACCTAAGCTATGTGGAAAGCATTGTTCTTCTGAAATCTCATCACATTAGGAATCTTATGGGTAAATGAATTTTTGGAATATTTGTGGACATAATTACAATTATAGATCAGGAGCATGCCCACATTTATGTTTTTCATAATAGTTTATTGTTTTCCCCATACATTGAATCACACAACGAAACTCTTTGGAATTTAAATCAATCAATGGATGAAATATGGATATCAAATACACATGATCAAGAGTTTTTAGTATGGTTTATAGATCATATTTTAACTATATAACCTGATAATAAATATTCACTTTCAGAACGACTTAGTTGAATAGCCAAATGACCAATTGTGCATGTACTATAATATAATGGTTATGTAATTAATGGAATAGTGAGTTAAAATTTTATATGAAGTGATTCATGTACCTTCTAATGGGGAAAAAATTCAATTTATGCAAATATATCACACATTGGAATCTTCGAAAAAATATGGTAGTTGGATTATTCAACATTCCAAGCACAAATTTTATATTGCGTGTTGGTTGAAAATATGCATTCTATTAAAATGGATGAATTAGGATTAATGAAAGTGGATTTTAATAAGAAATGGTAACATGATAGAATCTTTATAATTGAATCACATAAAATACATTTATTTTATGTTCCATTTCCCAAAAACCAAAGTGTAAAATTAGTCTGTTATCGACCAAAAAAAGGGCTGGATTTGTATTCAACTGAGTTGAAACCATTAATTGTGGCATCATAATCATTTCTTATTGGTCCCAATATAGTTGGGGTCTTATATGTCATATCAATCAACAATTAAGTGATTAAAATACTTGATAGAGGGTTCAAATACCTTTAAACATTAAAAAACAGTTCAATAAGGATGCTATAATTTTTGTAAAATATATATTTCATTAACACATTGTATTATCTGCTCACTATTTAATTTATGCAATAAAAAATAAATTTTCCACAACTTTTACAGATAATGACTTATACAAATTTCAATGATCCCAATTGTGATGAAAAATATGTATCTCGTCATGCTAGTTCTCCACATGTAGATGGACTACAACCTTATGCTCATTCCAATGCTATCAATCAAGAGGAAAAACATATTGATGATGTTGAAGCTGTGGAAATATTAATAGTTAATCATCAGTGTCCTAGAAAAAACATAATAATCATAATTTTATGGTGTTAGATAATATTTTTAGGGTTAGAAATAAGGGAATAAAATTTGATTTGGGATGGAATGCAAGCGACCTCCATTTTAACCACAACTAGTCTATATTAATAAGTTTCATTTGGATAACCACTATCATGCATGTTCTGATTGATTTAGATTATTGGAACAATATTGTTCCAGAACATAGAACACTGATATGGATATAGATTAGGGTAACATTACGATGTACTGTATTTATTTTAATAAAAATAATAATAATGAAGAACTTAATTACTATTAATTATCCCTCTCAAAGTACAATTATATTATATGAATCTGGTATGAAATATTTATTAATATTACTATGCAGGGTCATAGAGGATTTAATATAGTTCTTTATAATTTTCATGTCAATTATGTTGAAGGGAATACAATCCCACACCCACCACATATGTATTCACATCTAAAAGACCCACAAGTATTGGATATGTCTATTGATCATCATTATGAGACATCTTTTCAGGTACATTATCAATTGTAATATATTTTTTTAGGAATATTTTTATTAATTACTATGATCATGAATTGTTAATTAATGAAACAACAACTAAGTGCTAATAATAAGAACCAAGATCAAAGCCAACATACCCTTACCATAAATTATGGATCGGGTACACTTAACATGAGAAATGGTATGTATTTTAAATATACAAAAATAATTTTATGTGACATGACACAAAAAAATAATAATTATGTTCCTATGTTTAGAAATAAATTGATGAATCAAAATCCAAATCCACATCCATCATAGGTCATGTTCTATGGAAGGAGGAATGTGTAAATAATTAATGAATACAAATATATTAAGTACACAAAATATTTTGTAATCATGTGAAAGTATGAAATAATAAAGATTTATTTTTATTGAAATTATTATTATATAATAATGATTGCATATTTTCGAATATTTTTTATCCGAATTATATAAAATAATCTTAAATAGATATATAAATGGAATAACATCTATCAGTGTCCCTAAAGTATCCAAAATAGTATGTCCATGATAGTGGTAAAATATTTGGGGAGTCACGCTTAACATATTTTGAGATAAGAAATTATTTGGGGGATATTTCCAAGAAAATGGAAGGGTTAGAGGCATGATTGGTTTCTCTAGAAAAAATATTAATCTATAGTTAGATTTGTTAAAAATTTTATGGAATGAAATTAATGTTAAGAAAATACCAAGAACAACCAAGACATAAAGACCCCCATCATCTTTGAGGTGATCCATTCCCATCAAAGATTTGTCTTAGAAGAGGATATCAATATTATCATAATTGTTTCTCGAAAATATGAATAAAAAAACATTTATACCATTATTATATTGATATTAGAAATGGTGTAAAGGATTGGAATTTATATATATCAACACCCACCCATTGCCTTGTTTTGAGGATAACCATTTTCAATATCTAAGGAGATATTATACAAAACTAGAAAATTACTATAGTTTATGTGAGAGTGGGGATTGATGTATTTCAGGACAAAAGTTCCAAGATAACTTTTCCACTTGATATGGATACTCATACAATTGAGCAGTCTATTGAACATTTGTATCATGACTGTTAGATCTTGTAAAAAACACATCAAAAAGGATGTACTAAATTTTAATTTATTTTTTCATGAAATACCTTAAACAATTAATGAAGAAAGGCATGATCCAATGAATATTATTACATGTAGAAAAAGGGAAGGGGGAAATAGAAATTTTAATAAAAAAAATATAAATGATAAACCAAAGGAAAAAAGATATTAATAAATCACTATTAACCTACTCATTTTAATTCAAAATTTACTAAAATTAGTGGATCATGCATATACAAAATTATAAATTGGTTATATGATTGTTGTTACTTTTTATGAACATGCATTTAGAGATGTAATTTCAAACTATATTGGTATTGATAATGTAAATGAAATCCTCAAGAATTAATAGCTAATAGTCATAGTGGTAAATATATACATGGGGCGTGTTTTAATGAAATATTTTAACAATAGTCAATCTATTATTCGAATTATGATTGAATACTATTTATAATTTTTTCAGGAGTAAATATTGAAACTATTTTAAGGGAATCCCCAATGAACATAAATTTAGACTCATTATTCCTAATATCACTGCTCCCTAAAAAGTTTCATTGAATCCAATGAAATATGATTTAACATTCAAAAATCGGTCACAATGTTTGAAGAATATCTTATAGGCAAAAGAATAATCTTAATACCCAATATGCAGGGGTAAAACAGTACAATTTAATAATATCAAAAATAATTTCATTAATTTCATTACATAATATTTTTTTGTGGCATTGGTTCATCGTTATAATCAAATTGAATACTATAAATATTTGTTTCGGATTTAATGAATGGATGTGGATGAAACTGACCACATGTAATGATATTAATAAATTGGTAATAAAATATATGAAATATTTTACATCTAAACATCATGTTATAAACTTTAAATTATGTTTTAATAAGATTTTAAATATGATAGGTTGTTATTTGAATATCTTAGAAATTATGTCATGAAGCCATTCCCTAATCAAAATTACCATATAGACTTCTAAAAGTTGACAAGTATTAAGGAACATATAAAAATATTTCACTATCAAAACATTTATCAAAATAAATTAATTTTTTATTAATTTTTAGGTAGTATTTGTAAAAAACTAATGGAAAAAATTTCTATTATTGTGTTTGAATATTTATTAATGAGGTTGTACACTATCAACAAACTAGTAACCCCAAATTTATATTTTTGATCATTATTATAATTTCATTTAAAATATTTCTTAATACTTTGTTTATTTATATTTTTTCCATACTACCAGGTCTGCCGATATTCCTCATATTGCAAAGTGGAAATATATTTTTCTTGGTAACAAATGGGAAGAATTCATGGTGTAAGAATGTATAAAAATATCTAGAATAAGAGACTTCCAACAACATATTTAGTTGATTTTCACAAAATTATATATCTAGTGTGACTTTAAGTTTCTATTTTTAGTTTAATCTTTAAATTCTATTTCAAAACATAGGTCACATTATAAAAAATAATGAAATTCTTTTATATTGTTTTGATATATTATGAAAATGATCCATATGTCATTTAGGATAAATTGGAATCAGTCTAACCTCAATCTGATTCACGGTTTTCCTGCTACGACATAGTGTTTCTGTTATGAATTTAAAATTTACATTTTAGTTAATAACACATATCAATCACTATAAATTGATGAAACATTAACTTTTTGTTTAGATACATAAGGAACGTGTTTCATAAATAATTTTTTGACTTGTAGGAATCAGTATCAAATCAAATTAGAAGATGGTGTGATTGATGTGACTAGTATGTCATAAACTTCATGTTTTCAATTTAAAATAATATTTTTGTAAAAAATACTACTAAAATACTCAAAAATAAGATGAAAAAAATATAAAAATAACTCTTATTAACTAGGAACTTTAGTAAAATGACTCATATGTTATTTTTGATGTATATGAATCAGTATCACATCAAACCGACACATGATGTGAGAAGTATTTCTCCATGTGTGTGTATTATGATTAAACGGTTATTTTAGTGAAAAAGAAAATTAACATACAAAAAATCAATTAATCCCATAAATATTTTTTGGATAATTTTGGATAATAATCCATGATTCATTTTTTATATTTATGAATTATCCGCTGCTTAATATGATATACAATATTCCCAGTACGACTCAATGTGTCAATTATCAGTTTAGAATTTACATTTTAGTTCAAAATGTGCTTAAATCAATGAAAACTGAGCATGTTTCCTATTATTGTATTGAAAATTTAAAAAAATTATTCATAATACATGTTTTATGTGTAGGAATCAGTTCAACATAAAACTAACACACAATGTGACTTATATGAGTAAAATTTTGCATTTTTATTTTAAAATGGAACTTTTGGGAAAAAAATAAATGTGACATAATAAAAACCCAGAAAATGAATTTTTATTCTTTTAATAAATTATAAAAATGATCCATAAGTTGTTTGTGATGTTTGGGAATCAGTTTCACCTCAATCTGACACATGGTGTGACTACAAAACATAAAAATATATTCTTATTGTCATAATACTTTAGAATAATGATCCATGGTTCATTTGACATGTATAGGAAACATCCAAACCTCAATCCAATACACATTGTATCTTGTATGACTAAAAGTGTCAATTATCTATGTACTATTTCAATTTGAGTTCAAAACATGTGCCCCACATTGAAAACTAAGAAAACATTCTCTGATTGTCTTGATACTTTATGAAAATGGATCCTAATTCATTTGTGATGTGTAGGAATCAGTATCACCTTAAAAAAGATGATGTGATGGGTAGGGATGAATATTCATGTATTCAAGTTAAAATTAAATATAGTAAAAAAACAAAGCGACATACTCAAAATAGGAAAAGAAATTCATATTCATTTTAAAAATGGATATCAAAATAGTCTTCCATAACTGGATGCTTCAAGAATATTTGTATAAAAACCAAATGAATATTTCAATAATCTATTTATGGAATAATGTAAGAATCCTTGTCATGGAATATTCATTTTTGTGACGCCACAACCGAATTTTGTTTGATAAATAATTAATACAATGCTTTTATCTATAAGTTTTTTAGTGGGAGTTAGATAATTTTCCTAAGATTATTTGTTTACATATTGGAAATGAAATTCTACTCTTATAGTGTGTACATGTATGGTTGAATAAATATTTCACGATGAAGGACATATGTGATGCAGCTTATATTCTTAGGATCAACATCATTCATGGTATATCTAAGAGGACTCTCAACATAAAGTAACTAAGGTGTACTGCAGATATTTTCTTTATATATAGAGGAGATGTGGAACATGTAATTATATTAATGAATATTCTAGTTCCCCAATAGATCAAAATGGTCTGAAATCAATGATGGGATAAAATATCACATTGAATGGAGCTGTTCTGGGTTGGAAGAGCTCAAAGAAAACTGTGGTCATAGATTCTATAGTAGAGTCAGAGTATATTGTGGATTCTGATATCGCTAAATAATCAGTTTGGATATGAAACTTCATCTAAGATCCAGACATGGTACCCAGTAGTGAAGTTCCTATCTCACTCTATTATGATAATACTACAACGGTGGATTTGGAAAATGATCCAAGGATGTATCAGTAGACAATGAACATAGATCAAAATTATTATCTTTTGATCAAATTGAATCATTTAGTTGATGCCATGGTGGGATTTATATCCACAAAAGGAAACATGGAAGACCCCTTGACAAAAGCCTTGACTTAGCAGAAATAAGATATTCATGTGAGGTATGGAGGATATAAAGTCATAAGTTGTTGTCTCTAGTCTATGTGGGATACTTTTGGAGTTCATGTTCCAAAACAAACTATTTTTACTTTAATTACATGTATTTTTGAATAATTTAATATTAATAAAATATATTATGAGATATAGTTCATTATTCTGCATGACTATAATATAATAATGTCTTAGAGTATATGTTATATTGATAAGGTCTTATCATTTCCCCACTATGATAAGAACCATTAAATTCAAAAATTATTTTCTTAAATATAGTTTTATAGTCAGATAATATACTATTACTGGACAAATAAAAGGTTGGATATCAGGTGTGAGTACTCAAAAGAGAATGGGATTCCTCTCATTATGTTTTCAATTAGAAATATCCAATATATAATATTATGACAACATGCCTTCAACTAAGAATTTTTCATGTCTTGGATTCATTGTATATTCTTATCTACAAGAATTTGTAATGGTCCTTAGACTTTAATTTTTTTTGTAAATAATATTATCACTTGTTCAGTTAGATTTATTTCATAAACCATGTTGATATATTTAATTTTGAGTTTGGATTCATCATGTGAGACACAACTGGTTTGTTATTAATAAATAATCAATTAATGATTTTTACATTACATCATCATTGAAGTATATATGATGGAAAATTTATTGGAATATAACTAGAGTGATAAATATCATTGGCTTGATGTAATAATATCATCATTTCCAGTAGTCAAAGAAATATGAATCAAGACTATAAGATGGTGGAATAGATGTGTATCCTACATGATGGGACATTGTGATAAAGGAATTATATTAGAAAATGAACATTCTTATGGGGTCACTAACATTGTGACATTAAGTTCTTTCTCTTGATTGACGTGACCTATTATTGGACAGTAATCTTAGACTTTATGCATGTCTTCCAAATAACAATGAGAAAATATTATAGAGGGTCAAATAATAAGAGCTTCCATTGACCACTATTAAAAACTATTTTAACATTGTAATTTGAATAAATATTATTCTCAATAGTTAATAATAATTCTATACAAATTTTATTTATTTCTAATATTCATATGGTAATTAATATTTATTTATTCATTTGTAATTAATTTATTTGATTATGTTAATATTTAGTAAATATTCATTTACTGTATTGTAACTAAAATATTTATTTTAGTTACTAATTAATTAAATAATTATTAAATTTTTATTCTGTCCTTCAATATAGGATGATGAGTTGGAGCATCCCAATCTCATATCTGATGATGAATTTTCATTTTCAACAAGAAATTAATATTAATCAGTGTGTGAGTTATCACATTCCATAAAATTATAATAATTTTCTTATTATATGGAATGAGTTCAGATAATGATTATTATATAACTTAAGGCTTTTTACACATTTAAATAATGTTTTACCATTAACCCTAGATTTATAAAGTGATGGTTATGTTTATTGTATAGGGTTAATTGAAATTTGAGAATTGTTACCCACAAAAAATTCTCTCTTAATTCCTCCTCATCTATTCCTCTTCAGAATTATAATCACTAGAGAGATTCATTTAGTAGTGATGAAGCTAAAAATGATCATGATGTCCAATTTAAGTTAAATGATTTGTTATAGTAGTATATGGAAATAAAATTTCATAAGTTTGATAGCAAAAAAGCATGTGTGAATCACTGTTAGTGTAATTCTACACCTGGATCCTTATAGCACAATATATGTAATATGGGAAAGCATTTTTGAAGATCAAAATCATCATTAGAAAAATTTATTATGATTAGGTAATAATTTCTTAATATCATAACTATATTAATTAATTATTTAAAATGTAATTATTCTCTTTGCATTGAAGGTTATTTTATGTCAATATTCATAGGAACATTTTCATTAGTAATGGTGTTCGCATCATGCACACTATTTCAATGATTTATCGAATTGACAAAACTCTCCTGGTTTATCACCCACCTAGGAACATTTACAATTCTAAGAACCTACATAGTGTCATGATTTAGTAGTGGTAAATTGTATCTTATGGGTCTCAGTAGTTACATCCCCATGATCATAACTATTCCATTCATGATCTCAAGTTGGATGCATCGTTGTTGGACTTTAAGGTGAAGAAAAATTACCTCATTTTTAGTGTTCTATGGTTTTTACCAATCATAAGAGTCTAATAGATGTATTCTCTTAGCCTGATCTAAACTTATGGTAGAGAATATTGATGGAATTTTAGTTGGAGTGTGACTTTGATATTTCATATAAACAATGAATGAGAAATTTTATGGCTGAAGCATTGAGATTGATGTCATGTATTGATTCCATGAGTGAATATGGAGATTACTGGAGAGTTGTGTATGATATGTCAGTGATTCATATGGATATGGGGAGTGGTTAGTTGAAGAGGTTGTCTATTTCAGATAACAGTGAAATTTTCCTTGTTGTGGAAGTTGGAGGAGTCCTGATAGTGTATTCTGAGGTAGAGGATGAAGGATTGGTGTAGCCCAATCCATTTGGATGATGTAGAACCTAATTCTTGTAGCTTATATTGAACAACGATACTCAAATATTGTTTGTTACACTTTGCAGGGATCTCATTGGTAGTTTCAAGGGGAAACACACCTTTTCATGTGGGTCTTGTGGTTAAATTCCCCCCACTAAATTTTTTGGACACTATATTAGTTGTGATAAACTATGGAAGAGCTGAGAAAATATCACTGATAAGGTACTACAGCCCTGCATACATTGGATTCAGTTGTACTATAGTTTTTTTGGACTTCCATCCAAAGGAAATTGTAGCATCTTGGCCTTGAGTAGCTGCAACACTGTAGTAGTGAAAATATCAAGCAATTGTTCAATGATGCATAGTGGACTTATTTTGTGGTTTGTGAAATAGTACTTCTTCATCGTTATTTCTAATTTCATGATTGGGTTTCTATATTTTGAAACTATGATATTATCTATATACATCTTCTCCTGAATAACAGTTAAATTGTGTATCTCCATGGATGAGGGATTATTCCCAACCCACATAAATTTCAAAGTTGTGTGAGATATTATTCTCATTATTTAATTATATATTTTCTTCACCTAAATCCTATTTTTTCACTATTACTATAATATTTTCCACCAAAGTGGTCACGTGAGATGATGTTTTCTTTTGGGATTCCCCTACTAGTTTGAATAAATATGAAAAACACCAATTATTGTTCATGGTGATGTTTTTAACCCTTTTTTGATTCATGATATGGATCTATGTGTGTTTCATAGCTCACCCTCAGGGGTACATTCTGGAATAAAGAAGATGTACCAATATTTGAGAGGGTAGTTTATATGTAATAGGTTTAAGCATGTATTTTCATAGTTCATATCTTGATGTATGGTTTTCCAAATGGTGAAGTACAAGTACAGTGTTCTCGGTGGTTTACTTCAGTTGATGGATGTTCCTGAATGGAAGTGGGAGGACATATCATTGGACCTCATTACTAGTTTACCTCAACATCAATGAGGATTTTATTCTATATGGGTGATAGTGTATTATTTTATAAAATAAATATACTTCATAGAAATAAATGTGTCACGCTCTATGGAGGTTTGTTCAAGTATTTTCATGGACGAAGTGGTGAGACTCCACAATGCTCTTAGGAAGATCATCTCTTATCATGATCCTCATTTTACCTGTAGTGTGTGGATAGGTATTCAATATGTGTTTTACATTGAATTATTCCTCAGTATTTATTTTCATCCATATATAGACAGTCCTATAGAGAATACTATCTAGATTATAGAGGACATGTTGTGCACTTGGGCCCTAGATTTTGGAGGATCATGGATGATGCTCTAGGAGTTTTTCGAGTTTTTATAAAATAATATTTTTCTCCCCACGATTTTAATGAAAAAATTTGAATATTTAAATGGTTTACCATTATGATCTCCATTTTTTGGACTATTTGTAGAGAGAAAACAATTATTAGAATATAACAAGTGTAGAACATGAAAATGACGGATTAGATGATATGTGAGAGGATTAAAGTAGTGTATGATCACTTGATGTCCTATGTTGATCATAGAAAGAATCCTCTGGTGTTTGAATTTGGAGATCATGTGTTCCTAATGGTGACTCGTCATTATGGTCAGTGAAGGTTATGTCATGGGAGTATGTTTCTCCCTGGTTTGTTGGGCCTTATTAGGTGTTGTCTTGCATTAGAGTCACTGAATATAAGACAACACTTCCTACATAGATAAAATTGATACATGATAACTTCCACATGTTGCGTCTTCAGTGTCACATTGATGATGACTATCATATAATTTATTGGGGTGAGATCAAAGTTATAAATGACTTGTCCTTCATAGAGCGGCCTTTGTAGATCCATGATTACCCGAAGAAGGTATTTTTAGGAATACATCCCCCCTAGTATGTGTGTTTTGGTGATATTGTGGCATCTAGGAGAGTACCTAGGTATGTCAGTCATAGATATGTGCCACGAATCATGAGATGTTTTATGTTTAGATATTCTCTTCAAACATTTCATATTTTTGATGGAATCCTTCTAGTTTATGATATGGTTTTCTTTTTGTTGTTTAATTGGTGACTTTTTTCTCATATGATAGATATCTCAATTATGAGTAAGTTTAAGAGATTTCTATTTGTATTTCCTATTTCGTTTCCTGGTTTCTCTATGAGAGGTGGTTAATACCATGAGTTGGAGAGATTCATGAGTGGTATCTCATTCGGTGGTTGTTCAGAAAAATATTTTGCTTTCATTTATCGCAAAGTTTTATTTTAAATTCATAAGGATTATAATTTTTTGAATGGTATATGATGAATGTGTTTGGATCCTAGTATCCCTTCTCATTATGTGACATAGTTTTTAGGGAAGCTATATGGATTATCTAGGAGGAAGAAGGGAGTTGATCTAATATCACAGCTGAACGAGATTCTATGGTGTGGAGGATTTCACTGGTTAGTATAGTCTATTGTTATCTCATAGAGATCCTAACTATGAAATAAGGTGCTGGAAGGTTGATTTCTCATATACATCCAATTTTGGAATAATAAAATCATGGAGGAATCAGTTGTGGCATAGGGGTATGAGGAGGTGCGATTGGGTGGTACTTCCATATTTAAGGTTTTTATAGCATGGGGATAGGAAGTGTGATAGCCTCAAAGTTTGACAATGGGTTATATGGTATGGGGATATTATCTACGATGTAGGACCATATAAGCTTTAATAGGAACAACATTATGGTTCCCAGATACATATTTTAATGGGAAGGATGTGGCGTGGTCCTTCTGTTTATGTCATAGTGTAATCTCATGTAATTATAATTACATTATGGTCTAGGAGGTTGTGTCCTTGTCTTCTATTTTACACACTACCTATAAATACCCCAACCCCCAAAAACCGACTTTCCTCCCAAATATATCCATTTAAATCTATCTACACAATGGATATTTATTAAGTCCATTGAAACCCTATTTGATAGTGATTAATCCTCGACATCTACAGTTTTTATGTGGTGGTCCTAATGGATTTATTCCTCTTTCATAAGATTTTTATCTATTTAATATAGTTTCATTACCATTCCCTCATTACATATTGTGATGGTTGATCTTAATCATTCTAATGTAGTTTATTTTGATGATATTGGTAGTGTTGTGGCATAATGTTCATGGGGGGATGTATCTTACCATATAGGAGAGGTGACCATATGTCTACAAGTTGTTTGATTATTTTTTTAAATAATTTTTACATATTGAGGTCGAGTATTTGTTGATTCTCCTTACATTTATGTTCAATTGTAAATTCACCATGGATTACATTAATTAGGTGGTGTTGGAAATAACTCTAAAAAATATTGTATATTTTTTGATGGCTAGTGAACATAATGAGTCATATATAATAAATTATTATATTATTATTATATAATAGAAATAAAATTGATTATTGTGGTATGTTTAATTTTTTTTCTTAAAAGTTTTAATTGAATTGACTGATGAGCATGATGTGAGTAATTATTTTTATTGATGAATAAAAATGAATGTTAATGTTATGTTCTTCTTAATGCAAATAGATGTTATACTAAAAACATTTAAAGCATTGATAGCTTTTATAGTTATTGAATTAGGTTATATATAGTTGTAACCTATGAAAAATGAATTAGTTTATTAAATATGGTAATAAAACCTATTGTTTGAAAAAAAATAATATTTATTGTTGAGTGATCAGGTTTCATGAAAAGGATGAATTCCTAGTTTTTAGGGCTTACTTTACCTATTGGCCTTATTAAATTAGGGATTCGTTTTTTGTTTCCTTGGATGTGGGCATTTTTATTCGGTGTGATGTAGCTCGAGATAGATGTTGGATTAATGAGATATGGCTAAGAGCCCTGATTTTAGGGAAGAAATTAGTACTTGTGATGCCGAGATGCATGGTGATATGCATGATGTTATTGGGGATGGAATTGGGTGATGAAATGGTTTAAATCAAGTCATTAACATTATTATGTTGAAATCTAGGATTATTTCATGATAATATCCATAAATTTTAGCTAACCGAGTTACTTATTTATTTTTTTCCTTTCCCCAATGCTTTAGGTAGATGGATGTTCTTGTTTTTGAATTTCATTGACGATATCATAGGATGTTTCATAGGGTACATGGACTTGTGGATTGATAATTGATAATATATTCTTAATCCTTGGGGTATGCTTTTACTTGAATCCATATGATTAGAATCTTAAGAAACTATGGAATTTGTTGAGTTACTCTTGATGAGAATGAACATTTCAATGTCCTGACCCTAGAATCCCGAAGCCAGTGTATTATATTATTCCATTAGGATGATTGCAAGGAATAAAAACCCTAATTAATGATCAGTTTATTAGTCTTGGAATACCATATTACATACACGATACCCATAATCCATTGGAAATTAGAAATTTCAAACATTATACATAATAAAATTAATTAAAATACAACCTTGAAATCTTATTCAAATATTTCTTCTTCATAACCTGAACAAAATGAATCATAATAAGACTGATATAAAATGATCAGTAAGGGTAAGTACAACACAAGAAATAATGAATCAATGAGAATAATTTAACATGGTAAGGTAAATAACTGATAACACATTCCATTCAAATAATTTGATACGGAAAATTCAATATATAAATGTAATAAAAAAAAGTGAGGCAATTTAATCAATGAACTGAAAATGAAATTTATCTATAGATATGTCGATGGAAAATCTGATGGATGAATAATAACTAGAAAAAAATGAGGGAAATTATTTATTAATGTATGTAATTTTTATGTCAAATGATAACATATTACGATCAAGAACTTCCATAATATGGTTTTAAACAATAGTTATAAACCCGTTTAATTTCACCAACATATTTTTCTTATGAGAACCTTTCAATGCATTGAGGAGCTATATAAATTCCAGTATCTACCAGGTATTTCATGTCAAAATAATTCAAAATATCAAGTAATCTATTTAATTAGAAAATAACATTCCTTATCAAATATCTCTATTGAACAAAAGATACAGATTTATCAAGAATTCCACATCTAATAAAATAAACATCAATGTAAACACCATATTTGAAATGATATATGGTTCAAAAAATAATAATATTTATCATATAATAATATGGTTATCATGTAATTTTACAATGAATAATTATTACAAAATAATGTGAGATTGAAAAGTTTTTCATTAATAACATTCTTGAGTATAGTAATCATTAAACATTCCAAAGTGTCCCTTACTAGTTTGAAACACTGGAATCATAATATTCCGAATTTATGAAATTAAATTAAACATAGAATATTATGAGAAAAAATGATCAATTAAATAACATGACTAAGGAAGTATTTATACAAAATAAATGTGAATTGGTGCATAATAACAAACAAGTCTCAACAGAATGTAATTGGAGATGAAATATCGTTACCGTTGTAGTAACATATGAACAGGAAGACCAAAAAGTAATTATCATACACTAAAAAATGTAAATTCCATTATATTCAAATATTTCATTATATATTAGATAAAAATGGGAAGTAGGTACACAAAAAAAATAAGTAAGTGGTGTACATGAAATTTATCTCACAAATGAAAAGTGTGATATCAAAATACATTACTTTAACTTTCCTTTTGGTGTGTGGTATTTACTGTAACACCCGAGACTTTTATGTTATATAAATCATCAAAGGGATCTTTTTCTACACAACACTTGCTTGGCTTGCTTTACACGCAATCGCGACCTTCCTTGATAGCTTGCGTCGTACGCAATACCAAGTTTCACTAAACAACAATATGCTATTAAAACTAGCTGTTATGAATAGTAATAACCACTTTTTGAAATTTTATAAATTTTATTTTTCAAAATGGACTTCATTTTTGGACTCAGAATATCGAAATTAGCCTAGGGTGAAATTTTGGTATTTTTCTGAAAACTTTCAATTTTTGATGAATAGTGAAACCACTAAGTGGTAGGTTAAAAACTGAATTTTGCATAAAACTTAATTTTACCGCTTCTGTGAATGGAATTTCAAAAATCCGACAGACACGGTTGATATCAGTAAGTAAAATGTGGTTCAATGAGATAAAAATAATTTTTTGGTGAATAGTAACTTTTTACTATTTTTACCGCGGTTAATAGTTAATAGGGTAACTAAGGGTAAATATGATATTAATATTACCCTAACACATGTCCTAATTCTATTGGACAAGTGTAATTCGACCAAAAACAAACTTAGGAATAAAATATGACCATTTAGGCCCACTTGGATTAGATTAGGACATTTATTATTAATTTATTTAAAGAAGGGTTAAAATAGTTAAAATCAAAGTTTAATAAGTAAATCATTTTTAATATGCGGTTATACATATGATAAATTCGACTATAAATATTCATTAGAAAGATAAAAAGATTTCCTACATAAGTGTATTTTATTTTTAATTTTTAGACATTAAATAATTTAATTTATTTATGACACAATGATGATGCAGTAATTATCTTATTAATGAAATATTGACATAATTGATGTTATAAACACCAAAATAAATGTAATTTGAGACTTTTTATGAATTCCAATAATTTTCTAGGTTACTATGATATATTAGTGTTGATTTAATCAACTTGGTTTGAACATATAATTCTGTTATGACTTTCAAAAAAATCATATATCAAATAGTGTCAAAATTGACACAAAATAGTTTTTAAACCAAATATTATATTATTAATTGTTATTTTATTCCTAAAAATCTACGGTTCGGCCAAATGACTTAGATAAGGATATATATATTAATAATAAACAATTTGGGGTTCGTTTGGCATGTTATAGTAAGTGTATTAACCATATAGTGAAAGAAAACAAAAAGACACGGTAAAAGTTAAACTAATTAACTTAGAGTTAAATCTAATTGATAAGGTTAAAATAATACCCTAAACTTGTTTAAATCCTATTGGTTGATAGGATTTCGACCCATCCCCACTTTATCTTCGAAATAAGACCCTTTGGAACCATTATAAACCGATTTTGACTTTAATATAAAATAATATTTTGAGATATTCCTAAGGTGCCCCTCTCCTCCCTTATAAAAGGGCACCTCCTCCCCCTCCTCCTCACACCAATTTGATCACTCAAGCTCGGCAAAACCCTGCCATTTTCTCCTCTACACTTCCCTAGAATAATCCTAGAGGTCCTGGTCTTCTCCAAAGACCAATCTTAGTTCCTTAAGTGGAGGATTCAAAGAGGCGTTCCAAAGAAGAGGTAATATCCATTACCGATCTTTTCAATTTCTTTCTTCTTCAACTTCTTCTTCTTTAGTTGTTTCATGATAAAGTAATAACATAAGTATTACTTACATACTGATATGTTATTATAAATATGAAACAACCCTAATTCACCTTCTATCCATCCTACGGAAAAATGAAATCACCGCGCGTGCGTACGTACGGAATACCGTCTCCACGCCGTGGTGTAATCTATTTTTCCACCATCACATTACAAGGATGGGTATAATGGTGTAATGAGTAACTATATATGATTATTATGAAGTAATATTGATACTGAAATAATATATATATATACTCCAATACAATTCCACGATCATAGGAACGATATCATCACTCGTGCGTACGTACGGAATACCGTCTCCACGATGTGATGCGACTCGTTCTACATGATCTTCATTTCATAATGATTATATAAATGAATTGAATGAATGAATATGGTATATACTACACTAATACCATTATGTAAATGAATTATCTATAACCTAAAGATAATAATAAGAATTTATTCGACAAAACACGCATAAGAACAAAAAGTTATAAAGACCCGAGAACAAGTAACAATGAAATATTACTAACAAGAAGCTAATAATATGACCATATATGATATCATATCAATATATATGATTCTGGAATAAGTCAATAATATTATTTAAACCATTATACAGGAGCTTCGGACACGAACAAAGCAAATCGGACCTAAGGTAAGGGAAATATCACAATCTCACTTTTATCCGAGATTGTATTTACTTTGGTAATTACTGGGGTGTATTTTATCATCCACATCCATGTTCCCTCAATATGTAATATTATTTCCATCCTTATACAATAGTTTATATCCAATTTTACCCTTCGGTAAGTTTTTTTTTGTAAAAGATATGAAAGGAATCTTTTGTCGTTTTTCATACGAGGTACTTTTTGACTTTCCGACAAAAGTACGAAGAATGTTTTTTTAACTTATACGGCATGAATGGATTTCTAAAACATTATTTCCAAGAAGATTCCTTTACAAGTATTGAAGTTTATTTTTAATCAACTTCTTTTAGTTTAAAATTTTATGACATGTTAAGAAAGGAAAAGTGTTTTTGAAGTAGAAATGATATTTTCCTCAAGAATGAAGTTCAAGTATTTTATCAAAATTATTTTCCATCTAAGATAATAAAAGGTTTCTGTTTTTATCCCTATTATTACATGGATTTGATTATGTTGTGATGGAAATATTTTTATGAATTCCTTTATCTTATATGAATTGTTTTATGATGTCATGATGTTTCAAGAATCCCATTTTTTGTTACATGTGTTATGCGATGATGTATGTTTTATGATTATGTGGCACACATAAGAAAGGATTCATTATAAGATGGGTGGGACCTATATCTCCCTCCAATGCATTGGGTAAAGATTTATATCTCATGAGATAGACATGGCTGGAACAGAAGGTTATTTCGGTTCAGTGATACAGGACTGAAACGAGGAGTGAACTCGGTTCAGAAAGGGACTTTGTCCACTAAGATAGTCTTGGCAATGAGTCATGACTAACAAGAAATGATTTTCCATGATTATGTGTGCATGCCACAAAGTTTCATGTTTTATGTTATGATTATGGGGATCTCATTTTCACTTCTATGATTTATTCCATGTTAAGATATTATGATCTCTTTTGCAGGTTTTGATTTTCAAAAAGATATGATATGATTTTTATTTCCTTTATTTTCCCTTGCTGAGCATTTGAGCTCACCCTTTTATGTTTTCTTTTCCCCAGGTCAGGAAGATGGATATTAAGTATAATATGCTAAAAGGGACCCTAGATATGATGAAATAAATGGGAGACACTGTAGAAGATTTATGAACCAGTTGTTTATGTTTCCCAGTTTCTAAAGACACTATACCTATACGGTCCTTTGTGGTTTTGTCATATGTTGTAATAAGTGTGCTTCAATTTCGAAGTATTAACAATGTATGTAAAGTATGGGTCGTTATAGTTAGTATCAGAGGAAAGGTATAGTCAACCTTTGGAAACTAGGATGTGAAAGCCTTAGTAAGAACCCTAAGGATATGTATAAGCATAGAACACAATCTTAGTGTTTTAGAAATGTCCTTGAATACCCTAGGATAAGACCTTAAGCATGAAAATTTTATTCTTGAATTATGTGGTTTCCTATTATAATTAGTGTTGCTCACACTATTCTTCTTGGTTTTAGTCAATGGCTGGAACCCGAAGGAACCGTGTTAATGCGGAATGCGATGGGCAATGCAATGATTGTCCCCCTGAGCAACCAAACGATATGGGAGCTGGAATGCAAAATCTTGTAGCCATGTTCACACAACTTTCTCAAGCTATAAATCATGCAGGATTTCCAAACGAACAAAGGAGGGAGCAACATTCTGTTGAATCCTTCATGAGGCAGCGTCCACCTTCTTTCAGCGGGTCTACTGATCCATTAGTTGCTGAACAATGGATTAGTACTACTGAAAAGATATTTTCAGTTCTTCAATGTTCTGAGCATGATAAAGTCATCCTAGCAGTGTATCGTTTGGAAGAAGATGTCTAATGACGCAAACAAAGGAAGGGATACACAGAATGAACCTACTACACTTCAATGTTTCAAGTGCAAGGAGATGGGGCATTATGCCAATCAATGCCCAAATCCAAGGGTTGATGATGATGGTCGACGTCAACAAACTCTTAAGGCTAAAGACAAAGGAAAGTCACATGCAATTTCTATCAGCGATGTGGAGTACGATAACGATGTGGTGAAAGGTACACTTACCATCCACTCTAAAGTAGCAAATGTTTTATTTGATTCTGGATCCACCCACTCTTTTATTTCTGAAAAATTTTCTAAGGGTATCACCGTATTACCTCAACAATTAGATGTTGAGTTAGCTGTGACAACACCTAATGGCACATCAATCGCATCAAAAGTTTATAATTCTTCTCCGATCGAAGTTTGTGGGAAAGTGCTTCCTGCAAATCTTGTGATCCTTCCTTTAGTGGAATTTGATGTGATTCTTGGCATGGATTGGCTTTCTCTACATGGAGCTCATATCAATTGCCAAAGAAGGGAAGTCACATTTCATATTCCAGATCAATCTACGATCGTCTATCAATGCAAGGATGAACATAACCTTCCAGTGGAAATTTCTTCCATCTTATGGGTATTGATTCCACTAAATGAAGGTTATTTATCTCAAATGGTTGGTGAGATACTCACGATTAAGAATATTCCCATTGTACGGGAGTTTGATGATGTCTTTCCGGAGGAATTGCCGGGTCTTCCACCAAATCGTGAAGTTGAGTTTTCAATAGAACTCGTATCGGGTGCTTTGCCTATTTCAAAGACACCTTATAGAATGGCCCCAATTGAGTTGCAGGAATTGAAGAAGAAACTCCAAGAGAATCTTGATAAGGGATTCATACGCCCTAGTGCGTCACCTTAGGGAGCACCTGTTCTATTTGTTAAGAAGAAAGATGGATCAATGAGACTCTGCATTGATTATCGAGAACTTAACAAGATCACTATCAAGAACAAATATCCTCTCCCACGCATTGATGACTTATTTGACCAACTACGCGGAGCTCAATACTTTTCCAAGATTGATCTTCGTTCAGGGTATCATCAATTAAGGGTCAAAAGGGAGGATATACCAAAGACGGATTTCCGTACAAGGTATGGACACTATGAATTTATAGTGATGCCATTTGGTCTTACTAATTCCCCTGCTATCTTCATGGATCTAATGAATAGAGTCTTTAGAGACTATCTTGATCAATTTGTGGTAGTCTTTATAGACGATATTCTTGTCTATTCAAAGAGCAAGGAAGAGCATGAAGATCACTTGAGAATTATATTGAAGACCCTGAGAAAGGAGAAGCTTTATGCCAAATTTACCAAGTGTGAATTTTGGCTTCAAAAAGTTGCATTTTTGGGTCACATAATCTCAAAAGAGGGGATATCTGTGGATCCAGCAAAAACAGAGGTTATCGAAAGATGGTCAAGACCAACAACAGTAACTGAGATCCGAAGTTTTCTTGGTTTGGCTGGATATTATCGACGTTTTGTAAAATATTTTTCACGATTATCTAATCCAATCACCAAGTTGACTCGGAAGGGAGTTAAGTTTGTCTGGACAGAGGAATGTGAAGAGAATTTCAAGGAGTTGAAAAGAAGGTTATCCAGTGCACCTGTGCTCACACTGCCTTGTAGTGGAGAAAGGTTTGTGATCTACAGTGATGCATCCAAGAAGGGATTGGGGTGTGTTCTTATGCAAAATGATATGGTGATAGCTTATGCCTCACGACAGTTGAAAATCCATGAGCAAAATTACCCAACACATGATTTGGAGTTGGCTGCGGTAATCTTTGCATTAAAGATTTGGAGGCATTACATTTATGGTGAAAGGTGTGAT
Source organism: Viscum album (assembly GCA_963277665.1). NCBI lineage: Eukaryota > Viridiplantae > Streptophyta > Magnoliopsida > Santalales > Viscaceae > Viscum > Viscum album. The sequence goes on from OY728140.1 coordinate 354,528,558, forward strand.
ATTTATACTGATCATAAAAGTATAAAGTATATTTTCACACAAAAGGAGTTGAATATGCGTCAAAGAAGATGGTTGGAGCTGATTAAGGATTATGACTGCTCAATCCATTACCACCCTGGGAAAGAAAACAAGGTGGCAGATGCATTAAGTCGACAAGACCATGCTAGTTTATCCATGATGAGGATCACAAAAGATCCAATATTTATGGATTTACAAAGGATGGATCTTGGAATTATAATGGAAGGGGAAAAATATTATCTTTCTCAAATGAATGTTCAACCATCTATACATATGAAGATTAAAGAGGCATAGAAAGAAGATGTCGAGTTACAAAAGAAGGTGAGAAATGTTCCTGAATTCAACCTTGATTGTGATGGGATAATAAAGTTCAGGAATCGGGTTTGTGTTCCTCCCATCCCCGAATTAAAGAAAGAGCTGCTGGATGAGGCTCATAGTTCTTCATTCTCTATTCATCCTGGAAGCACGAAGATGTATAGGGACCTGAAAGAGTACTTCTGGTGGGATGGCATGAAAAGAGATGTTGCTGAATATGTCTCTCGATGCTTGGTTTGTCAACAAGTTAAAGCTGAGAGACAAAAGTCTAAGGGGATGTTACAACCATTACCCATACCCGAATGGAAATGGGAAAACATCACTATGGACTTTGTCACAGGACTTCCTAAAACATCCAAAGGCAATAATGCTATCTGGGTCATAGTTGATCGTCTTACAAAGTCTGCACACTTCATTGCTATTAGAGAGGATTTCTCTCTAGATCAGCTTGCCAGGATATATGTAAAGGAAGTGGTAAGATTGCATGGAGTACCACTTTCTATTATATCTGATCGAGATCCGAGATTTACCTCGATGTTCTGGCGAAGTCTTCAGCATACTCTGGATACAGAGTTGAGTTTCAGCACTGCTTATCATCCCCAGACAGACGGTCAGTCTGAGAGAACAATTCAAACCCTAGAAGATATGTTGAGAGCTTGCTCTATGGATTTCAAAGGAGGTTGGGATCAACACCTACCTTTGGTGGAATTTTCTTATAATAATAGCTTTCACTCCAGTATTCAGATGGCTCCTTATGAAGCTCTCTATGGAAAGAAATGCAGGACTCCAACTTGCTGGGATGAAGTTGGGGAAAGAAAGCTATTAGGACCTGATCTCGTTGATGAAATGGCAGAAAAGGTTAGATCTATTCAACAACACATAGGAGCAGCTCAGAGTCGACAGAAAAGTTATGCCGACAACCGAAGAAAAGACCTAGAGTTTGAAGTGGGTGATAAAGTGTTCTTACGAATATCTCCCTGGAAGAGGGTTATGAGATTTGGAAAGAAGGGGAAGTTGAGCCCTAGATATATCGGTCCTTTCGAAATACTGGATCGTGTTGGGAAGGTAGCTTACCGATTGGTGCTTCCACCGAATCTCTCTCAAGTTCACGATGTGTTCCATGTATCTCTCCTGAGAAAGTACATACCAGATCCTTCACATGTACTCAGCTCAGAAGTTGTACCGCTGGAGCAAGATCTTTCTTATGAAGAACAGCCGATAGAGATTCTGGATCGTAGCGAAAAAGTCCTACGAAACAAGACCACTCGCTTGGTGAAAGTTTTATGGAGAAACCACCAACTTGAAGAAGCTACATGGGAGCTTGAGGATATGATGAGGGAGAAGTATCCTCATCTGTTTGTTGCAAAGTGACGAATTTCGAGGGCGAAATTCTTTTTAAGGGGGGTAGAATGTAACACCCGAGACTTTTATGTTATATAAATCATCAAAGGGATCTTTTTCTACACAACACTTGCTTGGCTTGCTTTACACGCAATCGCGACCTTCCTCGATAGCTTGTGTCGTACGCAATACCAAGTTTCACTAAACAACAATATGCTATTAAAACTAGCCGTTATGAATAGTAATAACCACTTTTTGAAATTTTATAAATTTTATTTTTCAAAATGGACTTCATTTTTGGACTCAGAATATCGAAATTAGCCTAGGGTGAAATTTTGGTATTTTTCTGAAAACATTCAATTTTTGATGAATAGTGAAACCACTAAGTGGTAGGTTAAAAACTGAATTTTGCATAAAACTTAATTTTACCGCTTCTGTGAATGGAATTTCAAAAATCCGACAGACACGGTTGATATCAGTAAGTAAAATGTGGTTCAATGAGATAAAAATAATTTTTTGGTGAATAGTAACTTTTTACTATTTTTACCGCGGTTAATAGTTAATAGGGTAACTAAGGGTAAATATGATATTAATATTACCCTAACACATGTCCTAATTCTATTGGACAAGTGTAATTCGACCAAAAACAAACTTAGGAATAAAATATGACCATTTAGGCCCACATGGATTAGATTAGGACATTTATTATTAATTTATTTAAAGAAGGGTTAAAATAGTTAAAATCAAAGTTTAATAAGTAAATCATTTTTAATATGGGGTTATACATATGATAAATTCGACTATAAATATTCATTAGAAAGATAAAAAGATTTCCTACATAAGGGTATTTTATTTTTAATTTTTAGACATTAAATAATTTAATTTATTTATGACACAATGATGATGCAGTAATTATCTTATTAATGAAATATTGACATAATTGATGTTATAAACACCAAAATAAATGTAATTTGAGACTTTTTATGAATTCCACTAATTTTCTAGGTTACTATGATATATTAGTGTTGATTTAATCAACTTGGTTCGAACATATAATTCTGTTATGACTTTCAAAAAAATCATATATCAAATAGTGTCAAAATTGACACAAAATAGTTTTTAAACCAAATATTATATTATTAATTGTTATTTTATTCCTAAAAATCTAAGGTTCGGCCAAATGACTTAGATAAGGATATATATATTAATAATAAACAATTTGGGGTTCGTTTGGCATGTTATAGTAAGTGTATTAACCATATAGTGAAAGAAAACAAAAAGACACGGTAAAAGTTAAACTAATTAACTTAGAGTTAAATCTAATTGATAAGGTTAAAATAATACCCTAAACTTTTTTACATACTATTGGTTGATAGGATTTAGACCCATACCCACTTTATCTTCGAAATAAGACCCTTTGGAACCATTATAAACCGATTTTGACTTTAATATAAAATAATATTTTGAGATATTCCTAAGGTGCCCCTCTCCTCCCTTATAAAAGGGCACCTCCTCCCCCTCCTCCTCACACCAATTTGAGCACTCAAGCTCGGCCAAACCCTTCCATGTTCTCCTCTCCACTTCCCTAGAATAATCCTAGAGGTCCTGGTCTTCTCCAAAGACCAATCTTAGTTCCTTAAGTGGAGGATTCAAAGAGGCGTTCCAAAGAAGAGGTAATATCCATTACCGATCTTTTCAATTTCTTTCTTCTTCAACTTCTTCTTCTTTAGTTGTTTCATGATAAAGTAATAACATCAGTATTACTTACATACTGATATGTTATTATAAATATGAAACAACCCTAATTCACCTTCTATCCATCCTACGGAAAAATGAAATCACCGCGCGTGCGTACGTACGGAATACCGTCTCCACGCCGTGGTGTAATCTATTTTTCCACCATCACCTTACAAGGATGGGTATAATGGTGTAATGAGTAACTATATATGATTATTATGAAGTAATATTGATACTGAAATAATATATATATATACTCCAATACAATTCCACGATCATAGGAACGATATCATCACTCGTGCGTACGTACGGAATACCGTCTCCACGATGTGATGCGACTCGTTCTACATGATCTTCATTTCAAAATGATTATATAAATGAATTGAATGAATGAATATGGTATATACTACACTAATACCATTATGTAAATGAATTATCTATAACCTAAAGATAAGAATAAGAATTTATTCGACAAAACACGCATAAGAACAAAAAGTTATAAAGACCCGAGTAACAAGTAACAATGAAATATTACTAACAAGAAGCTAATAATATGACCATATATGATATCATATCAATATATATGATTCTGGAATAAGTCAATAACATTATTTAAACCATTATATATGAGCTTCGGACACGAACAAAGCAAATCGGACCTAAGGTAAGGGAAATATCACAATCTCACTTTTATCCGAGATTGTATTTACTTTGGTAATTACTGGGGTGTATTTTATCATCCACATCCATGTTCCATCAATATGTAATATTATTTCCATCCTTCTACAATAGTTTATATCCAATTTTACCCTTCGGTAAGTTTTTTTTTGTAAAATATATGAAAGGAATCTTTTGTCGTTTTTCATACGAGGTACTTTTTGACTTTCCGACGAAAGTACGAAGAATGTTTTTTTAACTTATACGGCATGAATGGATTTCTAAAACATTATTTCCAAGAAGACTCCTTTACAATTATTGAAGTTTATTTTTAATCAACTTCTTTTAGTTTAAAATTTTATGACATGTTAAGAAAGGAAAAGTGTTTTTGAAGTAGAAAGGATATTTTCCTCAAGAATGAAGTTCAAGTATTTTATCAAAATTATTTTCCATCTAAGATAATAAAAGGGTTCTGTTTTTATCCCTATTATTACATGGATTTGATTATGTTGTGATGGAAATATTTTTATGAATTCCTTTATCTTATATGAATTGTTTTATGATGTCATGATGTTTCAAGAATCCCATTTTTTGTTACATGTGTTATGCGATGATGTATGTTTTATGATTATGTGGCACACATAAGAAAGGATTCATTATAAGATGGGTGGGACCTATATCTCCCTCCAATGCATTGGGTAAAGATTTATATCTCATGAGATAGACATGGCTGGAACGGAAGGTTATTTCGGTTCAGTGATACAGGACTGAAATGAGGAGTGAACTCGGTTCAGAAAGGGACTTTGTCCACTAAGATAGTCTTGGCAATGAGTCATGACTAACAAGAAATGATTTTCCATGATTATGTGTGCATGCCACAAAGTTTCAAGTTTTATGTTATGATTATGGGGATCTCATTTTCACTTCTATGATTTATTCCATGTTAAGATATTATGATCTCTTTTGCAGGTTTTGATTTTCAAAAAGATATGATATGATTTTTATTTCCTTTATTTGCCCTTGCTGAGCATTTGAGCTCACCCTTTTATGTTTTCTTTTCCCCAGGTCAGGAAGCTGGATATTAAGTATAATATGCTAAAAGGGACCCTAGATATGATGAAATAAATGAGAGACACTGTAGAATATTTATGAACCAGTTGTTTATGTTTCCCAGTTTCTAAAGACACTATACCTATACGGTCCTTTGTGGTTTTGTCATATGTTGTAATAAGTGTGCTTCAATTTCGAAGTATTAACAATGTATGTAAAGTATGGGTCGTTATATTTACCATCATGTATAGTTGTTTAAAATAGGTTAATAAATTTAAAAAAAAACATAATAATGTTTATAATATGATATATTAACTTCTTATAATATCTTGTTAACTGTTTGTTAAAAACATTCACTAATTTCACTATTTCAGGTGTTAATTGCCTAATTTCCTCAAGTAATTTTTAACTTATTATTTTCTTTTTAGAATTAATTAGATCATGGTTTCATCATCTCATAAATTTAAAAAATTAAATCATTATCTTATATAATCAGTATACATGTATTTATTGTACTCCATAGTATTTGTAGAATTTAAATGAAGTGTATCACTCATTGAGACGGTAGGTCATACTTACACAAGAACACTACTTTCATTTCACAGCTGTATTAAAAGAATGAAAACTAAATAATAAATTTTTATATTATAAATCAGTTTCATATCTATTCTATATATGATATATATGCTTATTAAAACCATACATGTAACACTGCAAGCTTCCACGATATGTTTCCCTTTGAATAATGCAATAGCTTGCACTGTACGCAACTTCGAGATTCGAACACACCACGACCAATCAAACTAGCTGTTATGAATATTAATACCCACTTTTTGAAATTTTATAAATTTTATTTTTCAAAATGGACTTCATTTTTGGATTCTTAATATCGAAATTAGCCTAGGGTGAATTTTTGGTATTTTCCTGAGAACTTCCAATTTTTGATGAATAGTGAAAAACACTGAGTTATTGGTTAAAACCGACTTTTTATTTAAATAATTATTTAATTTTTTTAAATTTATTTTAGGTAAAAATAGATACGTAATACCTATATAAGTCAATTTAATTCATTGGAGTCAATTTATATTAATTTTAAATCTATAAAAATTTTATTGAACTTTTTACCATCTTTTACCCACCACCTATGAGATTTTGCAAATTCACATAAAATTTAATTTTACAGCTTCTATGAGTTGAATTTGAAAAATCCAAGAGACATGGTTGATATTAGTAAATAAATGTGGTTCAAGGAGATGAAAATAATTTTTGGTGAATAGTAACTTTTTACTTTTATTTACCACGGTTAAAAGTAAATAGGGTAATTAAAGGTATAAATGATATTATTTTTACCCGAAAACATATCCTAATTGTACTGGATAAGTATAATTCGACCGAAAAGAACCTTAGAAATAAAATATGAACCTATTTGGTTCACATGGATTAGATTAGGACATTTATTATTATTTAATTCAAAGAAGAGTTAAAAGAGTTAAAATCAGAGTTTAATAAATAAAACATTTTTATTATAGGGTTATGAATAAGATAAATTAGATTATAAATATTAATTAGAACTCTAAAAATATTTCCTACATAATGGTATTTTATTTATAATTTTTAGACCTTAAATAATTAATTTATATATGACATAATGATGATGCAGTAATTACCATCGCAATGAAATATTAAAATAATTGATATTATAAATACCCAAATAAATGTAATTTGAGACTTTTTATGAATTAAACTAATTTTATAGGTTAATATTACATGTTAGGATTGATTTAATTAACTTTTATTGAAGTAATCATGCTGTTATGATTTTCACAAAAATCAGTGTCCAAATAGTGTCAAAATTGACATAAATGAGTTTTTAAAACATATATTATATTATTAATTGATATTATATTATTTAAAATCTAATGATCAGTAAAGAGACTTATATAGTTATATTTCTATCATTAATTAACTACTTGGGGTTCTCTAAGAAGTTTATAGTAAGTTTATTAACTATATAATATAAAAATATAAAGAGACATGGTAAATGTGAAACTAATTAACTAAGAGTTAAAACTAAAAGATAAGGTAAACATAGTGACCCAAACCTATCTAAAACCTATTAGTTGGGTGGTTTTAGAACCATCCCAACCTTATCCACGAAATAAGTCACTTTTGTTCCATTAGAAACCAAATATAAATTTATTATAAATTAATATTGCACTCTTTTCATAAGGTTCCCCTCACCCCTCTTATAAAAGGGCACTCTTCCTTTTCTCAACTTCACACCTTCAAAGCCACTTGTCTCAGACAAACCCTGCACAAATATCCTCTAATATTCCCTAAATTCAACCTAGAGGCCTTATTTTTATTAGAAAGCCATCCTAATGAGCCCTTTTGATCAAATCAAAAGGAAGAACCCAAAGAAGAGGTAATGATTTCACCACCCTCTTTCAAGTTGCTTTCTTCTTCCACTTCTTATTTCTTTGTTATTTCCATTCTGAAATAATAACTCCAGTATCTTATATATAATGTGATTTTATTATAAATATGGTACAACCATATTCAGTATTTTATCCATCCTTTTAATGACATGTCACCATATGTGCGTATGTACAACTTACCGTCTCCACGTCGTGGTGTAATTGTTATTAAAAACATTATTATTTGGATGGGTATGATAATGATGTGTAATTAATGTATATAATGAATATAACATGATTAAGATTCTGGATATATGATATACCATCCAATTATATGTTATTTTAATATCAAAAGAATGATATTGTTGCTCATGCGTACGTACGGACTACCGTCTCCACGAACACGATGAGATTCATTCCCCATCGTATCCATTCAAGACTAATTTTTATTTGATGGTTAAAAATAAATTTTAAAGACTTAATATCATTCTGGATATGAATAAGATACAACCTATCCATAAAAAACACGTCTTATATAACAAAGAATATAAAAGAAAGCGAGTAAGTTAACACCCGAAACGACGATAATACTAAAATATTATTAACAAAGAAATGTTAAAAAATCATATATGACATCATATTTATGTATATAATTCTTGTATAATTTAATAACAATGATTTAACTATTATACAAGAGGTTAAACTACCCTCGAAAAAGTAAAAGTACATGGTAAGGGTTAATTTCACGTTCTCTTTATTATCTGAGGTTGTTTTTACGTAAGTATCTACTGGGAATTCTTTATCATCCACATCAATGTTTCTTAAAAATTCCTTTAAAAAACTTTTTAATATTTAATAGGAAGTTGGTTAAAGTCATTTATACCCTTTTTTGACCTTATATGTTTTTGAAAGGAATCTTTCCATCATTTTCCAAAAAAAGGTCCTTTTTAACCTTTTTGGAAAAATTAAGGTAAGAATGTTTTTTAAAACTTATACGGCCGGTGCGGCAATTTTCCACCATTATAAAATCATCGAATCTTACCTTACATTCTTATAAGAATATTTTCAAAATAAAAGTTTTCTCTTATAATTATGTGACTTTTAAATGATTTCAAAAAGAGAAATTTCTCAAAAATTGCTTTGATTTCATCTATGTCAACATCCTTTGCTGGATTTTAAGCTTATTTGAAGTTGATTTATTATGATACAAAACTTCCATATTGTACTGAAGGTATTGTGATATATTTGACTGTGGATGTGTTATTTATATACCATTCATGGTTTATGGATTAATCATTGACATTTCATATGCTAGTTTTAATATGAATATTTATGTTATGTTTAAACCTTTTCATATGATGAATGCATTGGACTTAGTAAGTGATGGGTGGAGCCCGCTATAACTCCTTGATGCATCGGTAGGTATCATGAGACAAACTAGTGTTTTGGAACAAGGCTTTGACAAAAACTTATTTGTAGTCTTCACACAAGGCCTTGACTATGTAGTTATGATAGTCTAGAATTATGCATTCCATAATTATGAAAGTGGTTATTGATATTGCATGTGATTATTCGACTAGTAGAATATCCATGTGAATAAGTAAATGGAATTATTTAATTTTATCTTTGACATATTATACTGAAGTTCAAGTTTAAAAGGATTTTGTTTTAGTTATACATTACCTTAAATGTTTATGCTTATTTATGAAAGTTTATGCTATATTGTTATCCTTACTGAGCATCTGAGCTCACCCATTTCTATGTTTTATTTTTCCCAGGATGTGAAGAAGTATTTTATAAATGACCTGCAAGGATATTATGAGGGGATATGAGTGTGGTCTATGGAGACAAGATGTTTTCTAGTTTTTCACTTTATGATGTAATTTAAAACTTATGAATTTATCTAGTACTTACAAGGCTACTAAACTAATAAGTCTTTTGAGACTTGATCTTTTGTGATCATGCCAATGATACGTAATAATGCACCGACTCTGGGTAACTGGGGTCGGGGTGTTACAGTTGGTATCATAGGAAGTTTAGTAATAAACCTTGGAAGCTAGATTTATATGAACTGTGATTAGAGCACATATCCCTAAGATAGACTTTGATGATTAGTAGAGAAGAACTTCCTAGAATTTTGGTATTGTAGATATTTTGTGAGATTTCCAAGAAATACATCCCTATCTAGATACGAGAAGGTAGAGTCGGCTCTGGCACAAATGTACCTAGGGTTAAAACCCGAAAACACCACTTTGAGCTAGACTCGAACGAGAACTGGTGCACGACAACAGGCCCTACTGCACTCTTGGTTACGACACTCCTGGGGGATATTCTTAGGATCATTCTCATTTTCATTACAAACCATTATGGAGGGTTTATGAGTAAATAATTCCTCAAATAAAACATTTTTATGATTATGGATTATATCCATAAACTGTTCAATTTATGTTAAGTGTTTTACAAGTATGGAATTATGAATTTCGATTCATAAACTAATTTAGTTTATTCTATTATTTAGAAATGGCGCCTAGTGGAAGGAATGGAAACCGTATAAATGCACACACTCTATGTATGGATTTACCTCTTGATCAAGATAATTATAGTGGGGATGGTTATACAACTGGTGCTGATTAGCTTATCACCATACTGGGACAACTCACTCAGGTTATGAATATTAACCTTACTCGTATGGAGCACCCTGATCCCCAACGTGGAGGAATAATGTTAGACCGCTTCATGAGGAAAAACCACCAACATTAAATGGGAGTACAAATCCATTGGTAGATGAGCGATGGATAAGTTCCCTGGAGAAAATATTTCAAGCTTTGGGGAGTAGTGAAAGGGAACAAGTTTTCATGGAAGTTTATCGCCTCACTGGAGATGCAGATCAATGGTGGGAATTAATCCAAAACACAAAGGAAGATGACAAAATATCAAGTATGGAATAGAGGGAGTTTAAAGAGATTTTCTTATAAAAATACATTACTCATGACCATCGAGCAGATATGGAAAGACAATTTCTGAGTCTAAGGCAAAAAAAGGATGAGAATGTATCAAAGTATAAGGCTAACATTACAAGGTTAGCAAGGCATGCAGCAGATTATATACGTAACCTAAGGAGTAAGATTGATCGTTTCATTGATGGGTTAAAACCATTACTACGTTGAGCATTAGTCTCACAATATTTCTCAACGTACAAAGATATAGTCTCATGTGATATCAAGATAGAAAAATAATTCTCTAAATCTTATGCCAATAAAGTAAAGCAAGAGAGGAAGAAAACGGTGGAGCAAGAGACAGATAAAGGGAAAAAGGGAAAGAAGGATTTTATATTATGTGATAATTGTGGGAGGAAACACCTCGGTACTTTCCTAAAAGGAATGGGAGTTTGTTACAAATGTAGTGAAAAAGGTCACCAGGCTTGGGATTGTAAGGGAAAGAAAGTAGTTGTTAATGTTGAATACTACAATTGTAGAGAAATGGGGCATTATGCATATGAATGCCCTAAGTGCCAAGTAAAATTACCTTAGAAAATTCCAAGGTATCAAGGCCAATATTATGATGTTACTACAATTTAAGTGGAATAATTAATGTATTTATGTTTTTGGACTCAAGGATTATATTCTGGTTATAAGAATAATGTGATATATGTAAGGATTGTACTGTAGTACTTGTTGTTTTCATTACGGTTTTAATATGAATAAGGTAATCATAATTTCATTATGTGAAAATAATAGAAACTTTACTTTGTTTGTGGAATCCGATGTTACAATTGATTTTGGAATTTAGATACCTTTTACAGAGATTCTGGATAGAGGTACATTGGACAACTATAATGTTTGGAATGAATTAAGTTGAACATTGGATAGTATTGTTTAAGGTTTAAACATTTCTTATGATTGTTTTTGGAATATTATGATAATATAGTTTTAGGAAAAGGACAACATACAGGTCGGGCGATAACCCGTCGCGTCGGACAAAGCTGCAGGAATCGAACCCACAACCATAGTGCGACAGGTCTTTATTACCTACCACTAGCCTACAAGAAGTCCCTGGTTATTACAAAATATTTTTCTTCATTTTAATGGTATGTGTTAACATTTGGAACCTTATACGATTAGAATAAAAAAAATATTTTTGAGTTCTATTATATTTTGGAGTGAAAGACGAGTTTGTGGTAAAAATTAGTAGAAGGCTGAAACTCTACTTGTCAAGTATATATATATATATATATATATATTTCTCTTATTATATGAAGAAATTAATTCTTACACTTTAGGGAAGGGATATTAAAACCAAAAATATGTTATCCTAATACCTTATGTTTTGTTGAACCGATGAAATTTTTAATCATCATAGATTGATGGCTTTGAGGCCTTCAGTTTTACAATTGTTTGTGATTGATGACCTCAATCACTCCCTATAAATATTTATGTTTTTCCTCTAATTATGTGTCTCTAATTTCCACCAATAATTTCCTAATTGAGATCATAATTTTGTGGTGACATTCTCATTTCCCTTTCCCTCTTATTAAAACTAAATTTTATTAACCCTATTTCCGATATGGGTTTTCCACAATGGTATTTTCTATTTTTAACCTTTTGTTTTTGAAGAACAATTTCAAATTGCAAGGACACAATTTATTTAAGCAGGGGAGAATATAACACCCCAAGCTTCCACGGTATGTTTCCCTTTGAATAATGAAATAGCTTGCATTGTACACAACTTTGAGATTCTAACACACCACGACTAATCAAACTAGCCATTATGAATAGTAATACCCATTTTTTAAACTTTTATAAATTTTATTTTTTAAAATGGACTCATTTTTTGATTCTTAATATTGAAATTAGCCTAGGGTGAATTTTTGGTATTTTTCTGAGAATTTCCAATTTTTTATGAATAGTGAAAAACAATGACTTATTGGTTAAAAAGGACTTTTTATTTAAATAATTATTTTTTTAAAATTTATTTTAGGTAAAAATAGATACATAATACCTATATAAGTTTAATATAATTCATTAGAGTCAATTTATATTAATATTAGATATATAAAAATTTTATTGAACTTTTTACCGTCTTTTACCCACCTCCTAAGAGATTTTACAAATTCACATAAAACTTAATTTTACCGCTTCTGTAAATTGAATTTCAAAAATCCGAGAGACATGGTTTATATTAGTAAGTAAAATATGGTTCAATGAGGTGAAAATAATTTTTTGTGTATAGTAACTGTTCACTTTTATATACCACTGTTAAAAGTAAATAGGGTAATTAAAGGTAAAAATGATATTAGTTTTACCCTAACACATGTCCTAATTTTATTGGATAAGTATAATTCAACAAAAAAACCTTAGTAATAAAATATTATCCTCTTTGGTCCACTTGGATTACATTAGGACATTTATTATTATTTAATTCGAAGAAGAGTTAAAAGAGTTAAAATCAATGTTTAATAACTAAAACATTTTTAATATAGGGTTACACATAAGATAAATTCGTTTATGAATATTAATTAGAAATCTAAAAATATTTCCTACATAATTGTACTTTATTTATAAATTTTAGACATTAAATAATTTAATTTATTTATGACACAATGATGATGCAGTAATTACCGTATTAATGAAATATTAAAATAATTGATATTATAAATACCCAAATAAAATAAATTTGAGACTTTTTATGAATTCCAATAATTTTCTAGGTTAATATGACATGTTATTATTGATTTAATTAACTTTTATCGAAGTAATCATGCTATTATGATTTTTGGAAAAATCAATGTCCAAATAGTGTCAAAATTGACATAAAAGAATTTTTAAAACAAATATTATATTATTAATTGATATTCTATTTCTAAAAATCTAAGGTTTCAGCCAAGAGAATTATATAATGATATGTGTATCATTAATTAACCACTTGGGGTTCTCTTGGAAGTTTATAGTATCTTTATTAACTATATAATATAAAAATACAAAGAGACATGGTAAATGTGAAACTAATTAACTAAGAGTTAAAACTAAAAGATATAGTTAATATAGTGACCCAAACCTATCTAAAACATATTTGTGGGTGGTTTTCGACCCATCCCCACCTTAGACTCTAAATAAGTCTCTTTGGAGCCATTATAAACCGAATATGAATTTATTAAAAAATAATATTTAACTCTTTTCCTAAGGTGCCCCTCACCCCTCTTATAAAAGGGCACTCCCCCTTCTCTAAACTTCATACCTTAAAACCCATTTGGCTCATCCAAACCCTGCCCAAATATCCTCTCAGATTCTCTCAATTCAACCTAGAGGCCTTAGTTTGATCAGAAATCCAACCTATGGAGCCCTTTTGATCAAATCAAAAGGAAGAACCCGAACAAGAGGTAATGATTTCACCACCCTCTTTCAAGTTCCTTTCTTCTTCCACTTATTCTTTCTTTTTTATTTCCATTATAAAATAATAACTCCAGTATCTTCTATATACTATGATGTTATTATAAAAATGGTACAAACATATTAAGTATTCTTTCCATCTTTTGAATGACATGTCACCATACGTGCGTACGTATGGCTTACCGTCTCCACGTCGAGGTGTAATTGTTATTAAAAACATTATTATTTGGATGGGTATGATAATGATGTGTAATTGATGTAAAAAATAAATATAACATGATTATGATTCTTTATATATGATATAATATACAATTATATATTATTTTAATATCAAAAGAATGATATTATTGCTCGAGCGTATGTACAGATTACTGTCTCCACGAACGAGATGAGATTCATTCCACATCGTATCCATTCGAGAATAATTTTCATTTGATGGTTAAAAATAATGTTTAAATACATAATATCAATATGGATATGAATAATATAACACCTATCCATAACAAAAAAATCTTACGTAACAAAGCATATAAAAGAAAGCGAGTAAGTTAACACCCGAAATGACGATAATACTAAAATATTATTAACAAATCAATGTTAAAAAACCATATATGGTATCATATTTATGTATATGATTATTTTATAATTTAATAACAATGATTTAACTATTATACAAGAGGTTAAACTACCCTCTACCAAGGAAATGTACAAGGTAAGGGATAATTTCATAATTTCTTTGTTATCCGAGGTTGTTTTTATGTAAGTATCTACTCGGACCTCTTTATCATCCACATCCACGTTTCTTAAAAATGCTTTTAAAAACATTTTTACTATTTAATAGACAGTGGTTTAAAGACATTTATACCCTTATTTCACCTTATATGTTTTTCAAAGGAATCTTTCTCTCGTTTTCCAAACAAGGTCCTTTTTAACCTTTTCGACAAAATTAAGGTAAGAATTTTTTTTAACTTATACGGCGGGTGCGTCTATTTTACGCTATTATAAAATCATCGATTCTTCCCTTACAAACTTATAAGAATATTTTCCGAATAAAGGTTTTCTATTATAATTATGTGACTTTTAAATGTTTTCAAAAAGATAAATTTCTTTAAAAAAGTTTTGATTTCATTTATGTCAACATACTTTGCTGGATTTTAAGCTTATTTGAAGTTGATTTATTATGATAAAAAACTTCCATATTGTATTGAAGGTTTTGTGATATGTTTTACTGTGGATGTGTTATTTTTATACCATTCATGGTTTATGGATAAAGTATTGACATTTCATATGCTAGTTTTAATACAAATGTTTATGTTATGTTTAAACCTCTTCATATGAGGAACACATTGGACTTAGTAAGTGACGGTTGGAGCCCACTATAGCTCCTTGATGAATCGGTAGGTCTCATGAGAAAAAATAGTGTCTTCGCACAAGGCCCTGAAAAAAACTTATTTGTAGTCTTGGCACAAGGCCTTGACTATGTGGTTATGATAGTCTGGCAATATTCATTCCATAATTATGAAAGTGGTTATTGATATTTCATGTGATTATTTTACTAGTAGAATATCTATGTGAATATGTAAATTCCATTATTTTATTTTATCTTTTCCATATTATGCTGAAGATCAAGTTTAAAAGTCTTTTGTTTTAGTTATACATTGTCTTAAATGTTTATGATTATTTATGAAAGTTTCCACTATATTTTTATCCTTACTGAGCATATGAGCTCCCCCTTTCTATGTTTTATTTTTCCTAAGACGTGAGGAATTATTTTATGAATGTCCTTCAAGGATAGTAGGAGGGGATATGAGTGTGGTCAATGGAGACAAGATGTTTTTTTTAGTTTTTCAATTTATGATGTAATGTAAGTCTTATGAATATATCTAGTACTTCCAAGGCTACTAAACTAATCGGTCTTTTGAGACTTGATCTTTTGTGATCATGCCAATGATACGTAATAATACACATACTCTGGGTAACTGGGGTCAGGGCGTTACAATACATTACATGTTCCATGTATGGTATGAATGATTCTTATCTCTTTGAGGGAGAGGTAGTCCACACTTCCTCAAACAAAACTATCGTATTGACCCAAGATGGAAGGCATAAATAAATATTCAAAATAAAAATTACAGAATCATACAAACATTATAAATATCATATGTATCATATATAAATAGCGTTTCCATGATATTGGCCACCGTGATAGGTGGTAATGGAAAATGGAATAATCATCGTTTCGTGAGGTAGTTGTTCTCATTATAAGTAAATACTATGTTCATTACCAATTAGATGAAGGTGTGTGTAATTTTATGTCTAAATAATAACATAAAACATCCTATTATATTTAGTATCCTTATGTTTTTTTGTAATGAATAAGAATATTATAGGTAGTGTATAATGGAAGTAAAACATAAAAGATTGAGAGAATACATTGCCTCTTAATCGGTTAACTTATTTTGTTTTTTACCAAAAGGTTTCCTTGGAAAGATTCCTGTCCAAAGTGAGACATCATTATCTAGGGGAGGTATTTTTAGAATCTATTTGGGAATATATTGGCCAGGCCAAAGTGGTTTGATAGATGTTATGAATGGGGAGATGTGGTAGCCATTTATATGGATGGAAAGGGGCTCACATGGAATATTAGGAAATATGTTAGGTTTACACATGTTCTTACCTAAGAAAAGTAATAAA
This sequence comes from Viscum album, assembly GCA_963277665.1. Lineage (NCBI taxonomy): Eukaryota > Viridiplantae > Streptophyta > Magnoliopsida > Santalales > Viscaceae > Viscum > Viscum album. The sequence goes on from OY728140.1 coordinate 354,545,173, forward strand.
AAAACACTCAATAGTGTAAGGTGTATTGTCGATATATGCCCATCTAATAGGTTTTGTAAAAGTTGATATTTAATTTGGGACATTAAGTTAAAGGTTTAGTCTTTTATTAAGCTTAATGTTTTCTTTAATAATTAAAATAAATTTTAATTTCTTTCCCAACACATTTTGGTAAAAAAATAAGCTAACCATATTATACAATATAATTATTCTAATTCCAAATTTGTAAGCAATTTTAAAATATTATTATAACATAAGTTGAAAATATTAATTTCAAATTCACCCCTCTAGTGACAGGATGATGCATATTTTTAATGTAAAATTTTCCAAATGTTTGATAAGTTTTTGCATTCAATATCTAAGTGAAATTGATCCTAACATACTAAATTATATTAAATAATTAAAATATCATATAATTAAACATTACAACTAATATAAAACATAATTTAACCTTATAAATAAATCAAATGAAAAAGAAGTTTTGAACTAAAATGCAGTATTTTTAACTAGCCATTTAAATATTAAAGGATTCCGAAAAATATCAAAACATCTACCAAAAAAAATTATTATGGTTAAATTTAAAATATAAAGTTTATTTTTTTATATTAAATAATATAAAGTGTCAAATTTCAAATTTAAAATGTGTTCTCTATTAAAAGGTGTTAGAATTGCTTTTATAAAAATATAGGTTTTTTATGTGTAAAATAAGGTTTATTAAAATCATATGAATAACAAGCATAATGGATGAATATCAAAAATATTTTATTGAATATAGAAAAAAATATTTCAATAAAATCATTCAATAAATGTAATTAACAATGTTTATTAAGACAAAACTCCCTTGGAAGAATATAAATAATAAGAATTTTTTAAATGAAATTGGTACTTATTTTCGTTTCTCATTTGTTTGTAACAAATCAATTAATTTTATATTTACAAAAAAAAAAATTCACAAGTTATTTAGATCTATTCATAACCTCTAACATAATAGCTAGGATATATCATAATATATTAAATAATAATAATTTAATAATTTATTTTTGTTCGGTTAAAACACGGTCTTACTTGTAATGAAACGATTGAAGAAAGCCTCTCTTGCATGTAACTCATGCTAACACAGAGTTTCATGAATTACAATATATTTAATTTATATAATCTATTTAAAACACTAAATAAATTAAAAATTATTAGCATTTTATATTCTCTCATGCAATTTGTGATGTATATAATATGATATCAAATACAAAATTATAGACTAGAATTTTGGGGTGTTACATTCTCCCCAACTTAATTAAACTGCATCCTCGAATTTTAACACAACATCAATCATCTAGGGATTTAAAATATACTATTTTTGAAAGAACCACATCATAAAAAGAGTAAATATCAAATATTATTAATAATATTTAAAGGAATGTAAAATTGTCATGTAACTAGGTTTTTTATTAGGAGAACATATGTGTGAAATTGAAACATGGATATGGAAGAAGAAGTCCAATAATCAAGTTTTGATGGAGGTAACTAGATAATATGTTCAGATTAATGTGTTTTATAATAATAACATAAACCATAGGTCTCAATAATGGTCATTTATTTCATCAATAATGATGATAATATGAAAAAAAATTGTTTCAAAAGTGTTTTTATAGTTATGGAATTCATTCAATGTATAAGAAAATAAGTAAGTATACATTTATATAAAAAAAATATTTTCATTTTACTATACCTTGAACTATTTCTACTTCATATCTTAGAACATGATACATTACATAGTGAAGTAAAATAGTATCCTCTAAAATCTCATACAATGATCATCTTAAACCATTTTATAAATGGTTAACTTTTCCAAAATATTATGACCTATTCACTTATAAATGTGAGTAACTGAATTTTCAAAATGTAATTATCATTATATTTTAATCAACATGAAGTAGCTCTTAATTTTCACATTCCAAACATGTTAATAAATTCACTATCCATCTTATTAAAATATGGTAATATCTCGAATCACCATATAATATTATTAGAGACATATAGTCATACATATTACTTATGTAAGACACATGTTATTGGGTATAATACATTAATCCAAAAGTGTCATAAAATCCATAAATAATACTATAGAAAACTTTTTTACAAGTCATTAATCCATCTAAAGGTAGTCAGAACTTGTCAAAAGTAATCATTTCTTCACCATTATCTCAATATCCGGAACATTTTAAGGGTTTTCATTCCCTCAAATATCTATTTTCCAAAAATATTTACTTTCAAATATTAATTTTTTTTGGTAGAATTCAAAAAATCAACTCAAAAACAAAATGAAATATCACTACAGTATAATCCTAAAATATTTCATTAATCATATGATGATAATGCCATAAACAAAATACTTTTACTGGATTCATATTTGGTCAAAATTCAGAAGTAAATTAATCATTTCACATTGGTCATGTAAACAAAATATGGTTGAAATTGATCCATTATATTCTTCAAATGTATATTCCCATGAAGTTTGTGGAATTTATTTTTTCATTTCACCATCTCCCTATAGGTATAACATTGAATAACATCATTTTATTTCATTCCATTTCATCCTTTGTCCTAGTGGGATTCCCCCCACACATATAAAAACTCCCAATACATTCAAGAATTTAATATGGTGACTATTTCTACATATATAATAAGTCAGAACTTCCTTCATTCCATTCATGTTCATTGAGTGATTCCCTTTTCATGATGTTCTCAAGACCTCTTATTCTATTAGTTTACCATAAACCCATTGGACTTGGAAAATTCTTTCTCATTATTCGTAGCACACAAAACTATTTCTTCACGTGAGAAATGTTTTGAGACAATAGTTCCATTTAGAGACATGGATTATGTCCTTAAAATATGTTTTCATTATTTCACACCATGTTGTATATAGAATCTATATCATACTCAGATATCCTTGTAAATGTAGCTTCGTAATCAGCAACACTTTGTTATTCCATTTTAATTGAGACAAGGAACTTCCTCTTCATCTCAATTTGTTTATCATGAGTAAATTATTTATCGAAAAATGTATCATTAAATGTTCTCCATTGCATGAGATCAATTTATTATTCCTCCCTTTTATTGTGGATCATATTCCACCACTAATCAACATCACATTGGAGGAAATAGGCCACAAGTGTATCCATTTCCATTTCAATACATTCCTTGCCCATAAATATATTCTCCTTTGACTCGATCCATTTCTCAACTATAATTGGATAAGTAGTCCCTCTAAATGATGGGGGATTATACCACATAAATTGATCTAGTATAGGATATTCTCTTCATGGAGTAGGTTTATCCATTCGGTCAAGGTTATTTTTAATAACCTAATTAATCTTCCCTAATATATCCATAACATGCTCAGTTTTAATAATAGCTTCATTAAATTTCTTAGAAGGGAAACCTATACATTATCCATGAGTATTTATAACATTATTCCTTCCTGGTACCATTTATTTACAATGTAATATATAGGATTAACTCCTAAAATTATGGACTTTGTATAATTGTAAATATGTTATAATGTATAACATAAGTTTTTGGATTGAAAATCATATATTCATAAACATTGGTTACATTTGGTTAAGCTTTAATTATAAATCCTTATTAATGGTAGGTAAATAAAATTTGAATTATCCTTTGAATATCCCCTGGGAGTGTTAAACCAGGTGCATGGTAAGGCCCACTATTGTGTACTAGGATACCCTGAGTCAGTCCGTGAACACTTTGTCAGAGTTATTACTACAAGGTACATTTTTTTTCAGAACCACATACACTTGTAGTATCTAGGTAGGGATGTATTTATAAGATTACCTAAATAATCTCTACATTATAAAAAATTTAGGATGTTCTTGTAGACTTGTCCTCAATGTATAACATAGGGTTGTGTTTCAGAATATATTTTTTTCTAAATTTGGTTTCCAAAGTTGTTTCTAAACTTACTCTGACACCAATGGCAATGCCCCGACCCCAGAATCTCAGAGCTAGTGATTTATTTTATTACATTGGCATGATTACAATGAATCAATCCCAATGTACTGATCTATTTTGAAATCTTAGAAATCCATATTACATAAATTATATCTATAATACATCAGGAAATAGAAATTACAAGCATGATACATAATAGAATGAAATAAACTATATCATTGAAATCTTATTCAAATATTTCTTATCCATAAACTATAAAAATGCAACATAATAAGGGAAAGATAAAATGCTCAGTAAGGGTAAGTAAATCAAAAGAAATAATGAATCAATGAAATTAAATTCACATGTAATGTTAAACAACTGATAACACATTCCATTAAAATAACTATATATAGAATAACAAATATGGCAAGGTACTGAAACTAAAACTCATTCCATTTAATCAATGAACTGAAAATTAAATGTAGCCATATATATGTCGGTAAAACATATCATGGGTGAATAAAAACTATAACTAAATGATGGAAATTATATCATAATAGACACCATATCTGGGGAACATAAAAACCTATTACTGTCACGACCTTTCACAAGAAGGTTTAATACTACCTATATAAATACATTAAATTTGGACAACATATTTATCTCATGAGAACCTATTGATACATTGAGGAGAAATATAAATTTTAGGCACCACAATTCATTTTTTTCCAAATAATTACTCATATAGAGTATCCAATTTAGTTAATATATAATATAACTTTCCAAATATACATATTGAATAAAAGATATAGATTTATCAATAATTCCCCAGTTAATAAAATAAATCTCAATGTAATCACTATATGTTAAATTATATAAGGCTTAGTAAATAATAATATCCATCATATAAAAATAGGTATATCAAGTAAATTTATAGTGATGATTGATTATAAAAGGATGTGAGATAGAAAACACTATCATTAATAATATTCTTAAGGAGAATAATCATTAAACATTTCAATGTGTCTCATACCACATTGAAACATTTGAATCATAATATATAGAATTTATGACATAAAATAAAACATATAATATCATGAGAATAAGTTGATTCATGATATAACTTGAAAATGTTAGTATATACACCATATAAAAAGGAATTGGTGCATAATTTCAAATAAGTCTCAACAGAATGAAATTTGAGACGAAATTCCATTACCATTGTGGTAACATATGAATTAGAAGACCAAAAATTAATTATCATCCAATGATACATTTAATTATAATGACTATAAAATAATTCATTTTATATTATATAAAAATGGGCAGTATGTACACTACAAAAAATAAGTATGTGCGGTACATGACATTTATCTCACGGATAAAAAGAGTGAGATTAAAATTACTTACCTTAACCTTAATTTTTTGTGTGGTATTTAACCTCCTTTATAGTGTTTTAAAATATGTCAATAACTTATACCATAACCATAATAATTTTTATAATACCATATATTAACTTCTTATAATATCCTTCTACCTATTTTTTAACAACATTTCTTAATTTCAATACTTCGAGTGTTAATTTCCTAATTTTCCCGAGTATGTTTTAACATATTATTTGTATTTTATCATTAATTAGATAATGGATTTTTCATCTCTATAATTTAGACAAAGAAATTATTATCATACATATTCTGTATACTTGTATTTATATTTGTCCATTATATATGGATAATGAAAATGAAGTGCACCGTTTACAGAGACGTTAGGTTGTACGTACACATGAACACTACTTTCATTTCATTGTTATATTAAAAGAATGAAAACTAAAGAATACATATGAATAATATAATTCTAGTATAATATTATATATATATTACATGGTTTTATTATAATAATACTTTATACATTCCATGTATGGCTTGAATGATCCATATCGCTTTTAGGGGGTTGTAGTCCACACATCCTCAAAAAAAATTACCGTATTTAGACAAGATAGAAGGAATATAGTAATTATGTAAATAAAAATTACAGAATATTAAAGGTATTATAAATATCATTATATCATATATATATATATATATAAAATTCCATCATAATTTTCACTATGATAGATAATAAATAAAAATTGAACAATCTTCATTTCATGAGGTAGTAGTTCGACAAACATAGATACAATATGTTAATTAAAAATTAGATGGAGGTGTGAGTAAGTGTAGGTTGAAATATTATCATAAAAAAATACTAGTATATTTATGTTACAGTTTTTTTATTTAATCATATAATAAGATGAGAACAAGGGGTGGATAATGGAAATGAAACTAAAAATATTGAGAGAAGAAGTTACCTCTTAATCGGGTAACAACTTATGGTTTATACAAAAAGGATTTCTTGGAAGGATTCCTTTCCAATTTCAGGATTTGAGGTATAGGGGAGGTATTTTTGATATCTATTTGGGATGATCATGGATAAACCTAACTAGTTTGAGAGTTGTAAGGAATGGGGAGAGGTGGTGACCATTTATAGGGAATGAAAAGGACTCACATGGAATTTTTGGATACAAGTTAGGTGTAGACATGTTATTACCTAAAGAATCCATAAAAACACAATAATTAATGGTTTATGTCTGAGATATTTCCATCCAATAGTTTTTGGACAAGTGGATTGGTAGTTTGGGCCCTTAAGATAAATTTTAGTCCATTATTAAGAATAATTTTTCCCTAATAGTAGTAATTAATTTTAATTACATTCACTAATATATTTTGTCAAAAAATAGGTTCACTGTATTATATATTATAAATTAAGCTTATTTCAAATATGTAATCTATTTCTACAAATTCCAATCACATAATTGGAAGAAATTAATTTAAAATTCATCCAATATGTGGCCATACAATGCAGGTGTTGAATGAAAAAATGTACACAACCTTGATATGTTTTTACAATCAAGTAAAAATTTAAGTTGATACCAATCAAATAAATTTTATTAATTGATAAAAATATAATATAAATTTAAAACCAATATAAAACATACTTTACTTTTACAAATAAATCAGATAAATAAGGAGTTTTGAACTAAAATGTAGTGTTTTTAACTATTCATTAAAAAAATGAAATGTTTCTGAAAAACATATAAAGTTAACATAAAACTAATTATTATGTTTATATTTAAAATATATATATTTTTTAAATATTAAATCAACTAATGTTTCATAATTAAAATTTACAATGGGTTCTCCATTAAAAGGTAGTAAAATTGTATTAATAAAAATATAGGTTTCTTGGGTAAAATAGGGATTGTTCTTATCTTATGCATACCAAACATTATGGATAAATTTAAAAATTATTTTATTTAATATATAAAAAATTATTTTCCTAAAAATAGTTAACTTATTGTAATTAATGTTTTTCATTAAGAAAAAACTCTTTTGGAAGCATAAAAATAATAATATTTTATTTTATATCCAATTGGTTCTTGTATTCATTTATCATTAGATGGAAACCTACGAATTCATTTTATATTTATATAAAACATAAAATTAAATAAGTCATTTAATAATATTAATAAAAAATAATACAATGGCTAGGTTATATTATATTCTAATAAAGAATACTATTTTAATAATGTATTGTTGTTTGGTTAAAACTCGGCCCTGCATGCAATCGAAAAAAGCATTATTGCATGTAACACATGATAACATAATGTTGCCTGAATTACAATATATTTAATATATTTAATCTATTTTAAAAAACAAACTATTACTTCTAATTATATTATATTCTCTCATGCGCTTTGTGATTCTTGTGATATGCTATAAAATACAATGATGTGCATTAGAATTTTAGGGTGTTACAAACTTCACATTGTTGGATATTAAAATTTTATCGATATAATAATATTTAATGGATAATTAATTTATTAATTTAAGGTGTAACTATTAGAATTAAAAAATTAGTTTAATATAGGATTCATAAGTTCTTGTGCTCTTATAGGATATCTAGTCCTTAGTAGTTGTGGCTAAGTGCCCAAGAAATTATAGTTGTAGATTACCCTATGTCTAGGATATTCATATAGTATGGTTGTGATATATATTTTATCTTGAATGTTTTGTGATTTAATATTTTAACCCACTTATCATCAGGTTATCTATCACCTAGTGGAATTTGGGAGGGTGTTTTTCCCAACACCCGAGTTAGCGAGGAACAAATGACTAACTTCCACATCTGACCCCTCTCTCTCCCCCTAATAGTATTTTGTTCTAGTAATCAAGGTGGTTGGATTTTCTCATGAAATATTATAGAGGTATGTAATAGATTTTATTTATTTCACATACATCTATTTCTGAATGTTGTATCCTAATGATTATTATAGGTGTGACTTGTATAGGTTGTGATTTATTAAGGTGCATATTCAGTGCAAAGGTTATGCTGGATTGAGGTATAATAGTTAATGTATGATACACTTAACATAGGTTGTGGTGGACCTAAAAAAAACTCTTTGTTTCTATATAGAGATATGTAATGGGATTATAATATTATGTGATGCATGTAATTCTTGTTGTTCTACTTAACCTCAGTGTTTTCTTGATTGCATACTTTTAAAGAAAGATGTATCAAGATGTATGATGTTGGAGAAGTGAAAACAACCAGTATAGAAGTGTTAGAGTGGTACACTTTTGTTTTATTATAGTATATAACCTCATTTATGTGTCACATGGTGAGATATAGTCATGTTGAGGTTGGTAACATAATACTCTTTTTTATGTGAGGATTTAGTTTCACCGATTGTTCATTGCGATTTATCTTGATTTCTTTATGTTTTGAAGAATTGGGTCTGGAGAGTATCCTAATGAGTATTCATGTTCTGGTCACCAAATGTAAATATAAATTTTTTCTCAGGTCAACAGAAGAATAGTTATGTTCAGGATATAAATTACAGGATCTTAGGTTTTTAGGAGATGTTTGGGCTTCATGGTTGCTATCGATTTTGTCTTTTTGGTATATGAAGTTTACTTTTTAGTTTATTATTTCTTTATGAAATTACATGTATTAATTTGTATTTATTTACTTTTATTATTATTAGGATTTGACTTGTGTACTTATATTATCTCTCATTCCACATGTTATCTTATCAGGTTATGTCTTCTATTTTTGTAGGTTTGATATACATACAGGGATTGTCAACAACTTGTATCCTATTAGAGGTGGGATTTAGGTGTTATTATCTCCTTTATATCATTACCGGCCTAGGAGGGGTACCATTGGATGGAATGGGTCATGACATGATGTTTATTACATGTAGGTGGAAAAGAGGAGGACCTCCATATGGAGAACATGAAACACTTGACATGTTATAGAATGTCAAAAAAATCAATTTGACCATCAATGATAGTGATTAAACGGTTAAATTAGTTGGGTGGACATGGGATAAGGAGGGAAGTGGTGAAACACCATCTCCAAGCCCCCAAAAAAATATCACTCCATCATCCTATACATCACAAACCCCATTCCCTCCACTAACCTCACCTCCTTCCAAAACCTTCTCTAATAAATATAGTATAATCTAGATAACCATTAATCATTTTTGTTACTATTATCAATGTTCTGGTCCTCCTATAGAATGATTTTTTAATGTTAACATCTAGAATCCTGATTAATGGAAAATTTCTACTATCCCACAGCAGATAACTAATGTTCTCATCAATAAACCCATTGAAAAATGTTATTTTGACATAATCATGTGATTTTATGGATACATAGAATCGATGTTAAACTATGAAAATCAGCTAAATAATTTAAGGTGTAAAAACATATGGTTCTTTACTAAACTATCGCTTCCCAAAAAGTTCCTTACCAACCAACATTTTTTGACTCCTACAAACATGGTATGTTGTTGTGTTGTGTAGATTTTCCCAAATTCCACTGGACATTTCAACATATAAATTCATTCTTTGATCCGTCTCTATCAAATTCTGATTTATTTTTTTAGTAAAAAAATTATTCTGCAACATTCTATTAACTATTATCGCATTCTTTATTCCTTTATTCTACGTTTCCATTGAATTCATAAATATATTAAGTAAAAAGTAATTTTATCATCTGACAAATTTCCCCTTACACAATAGAATTACATTAAATGAAATTTTGAAAAAAATCAAACTTATGATTTAGAATGTATTCCAAAACATTCCTCATATAATCATCAATGGAAGTTACAAAGTAAACTGAACTACAGAGGAAATAAATCAGGGAATGTACCCATTAAAATATGTTGAATAATTCTATCATTAATGATTTGGCCATTTATCCTTCAAGTTAAAAGATAATCTTCTCTATTTTACTTGCAAACAAATTTCACAGCTTCTGAAATTTGTGAGATAAAGCTTTATTGTGACTTTATTTATAAAAACCGTCATACTCTTCTCATTAAAATGATCTATCATGAAATTCCAAACCACCAAATATTTAAATTATGTAATTCCAAAAATTTAAATTTCATATGCTATTCCAATCAAATAAAGACTCTCATCCTCTACTCATGTTGCAACCACCATGGATCCTCGAATCAATTTTTATACTCCATCCACAAAGGTTGTCCCATATCTCATCTATTAATGTTTCTCTAAATAAATTAAGTTCTTTTAAAGCAGTTGGTTATGTCTAACTTTATTTTGATTCAAGACACCAAAAATAGTCATTCAGATGTTGACATATCCCTTTCCAACTGTCCCCAGAACATCATCATTATCTAAATTTATTTTTCAAAACATTATAAAATCTAAATTCTCAATGTAAATTTTCTCTCCAACTGACTTAAATGGTGCTCCTGAGTAAACCACCCAAGATTCCACCATAATATTAACATAGAGAAAAAATATGTTTCTCCCTTATGGATCAATAACAAAAAAATATTCTGAAATTTGGTGCTCTTTTGTGCTCTCACACTACATTATTAATTCTTCATAATGTCTCCTTTCATTCCAAAAGTTCTAAACATAGAAGTAGGACTATCCAAATTTATTCATAACTTATATTATGGCCTATATTATAATTATTTCATCTCATGTATCTACTATTGAGGTCTCCATCCTTGTCCATCATTAATAAGTGCTCATTTGAATTGTACTTGGTCTTCTATTCACTGAAGCTTCTCATCGAGGATTAGGTTTCGTATATCCTCAAACAAAAAATTTCTCTTTACGCTGAATTTATTAATTGTGTTCATCATTACATTCCATCTCTATGGGAGTTAATACAATAGTAGTGGAACCCAAACATTATCCATGAATATTACCTTCACTAATTTTATTTACTATTGGATTATACTAATGTCAATCATGTGATATGCTACTATCCTTCCTTATATTAAATTCAATAAAAATATTTCAAATTTCATGAATACAAATTTCAGTTTCATATGTTTTTCATAAATATATGTCAATACCTTTGTTAGTTCTTCTATTTTCTTCATTCCCAGCTGTTTATAGCCACAACATGTATCAAATCCATCCTCACTAAGGACAGTTCATTCTTGTCTAGTTTTTCCCCTTCTGCATTATCTACCTTCTTTGGAGGAACATTAGTATGTTTAATATCTATGTGTTTCTAAATAAGATGATCGTTATTATATATTATCTAGAATAAAAAATAGGTTTAATCAATCATATCTACTAATACATTTCCTTAACCATTCCATAATATCCATTAACAGTGGAATCCCATAGAAGAAAAAATTAATTGTTGATAAGAGAAAACCCGTTCCACAAAAACGGTGGTCCTGTAATACATATTCTTGGGATTCAATTACTTTGAGCTTTGGATAAAACCATCAGAATATTCCCACTGCAAAAAATATAACAACCACTTCGGAAGAATACCACCCGAAGATGTGTAGTGGAACCATGGTATATTGAAGGACATACTCTACTGAATGTAGAGAATATTTGAAGACCACTGACCCTACTCACTACATAAAGTCAATACATACAAACAATAAACTCATAGGAAGACATTCAAAACAATGGAAATAAAAATATGAATTACACTAATAAAATTATGTATCACAAAACATTAACTTTTTTTAAAAAATGAGTTCTTAAAGAATGATAGAAACACTATACTTAAATTTTCATTATAAATGGAAATATATATAATTAAAAATTATATTACTAAGAATAGTTAATAAATATAAGATATTATCTCTATATAATTAATTTAAATCTCAAACTCATGATAATATATAGAATCCCCATTAATATATATAATATTTTCAGTCATTTATCAAGTTAAAACTATGTGAGAACCCAGATCTTCATTTTAGGTATGTTTTCCCTTTTCTGGTGTTTTGAAGAAAAAGAGGATTTTCTGGAAATTTCCTAAGTACACGTCATATACTTTATGAATACATGCAGTGTACTCGGTTACTGCGGGTATCCGGGTTCTGGCCGTGTAATGGCCATGGACACGGCCGTGTGTGGTGACCTGAAGGCCTCCTAAAGCGGGGCCTGGTAAGGGAAAGTACACGTCGTGTGCTTATAAATTACACGCTGTGTGATTTTTTTTATTAAACAGACCGGGGTCACGTCTAATCGACAGAAACACCTCCATCTTCGTCTGTCTCATTCAAGTGCACCGTACGACCATGGATCTTTGCCAAGCCCCCAACTGAGCATCCATCCTCTGATTTAAACACCATTGGTTGTGTTGGAATAGCATCGGTGAGTTATCTATTCTCCAAGAACACTATCCCTTGATTTCTCCGCTCTCGTGAGATATCATTGGTCGAACGTTTTAGAAATTTTTGTTGATCTACGTCATTCTAAAGTGATTCAAGGCCAGAGATTCAAGTATATCGATCTCACAATGCCGAGGTAGGTGGTTTGTGACTTTAAATTGAAATTATTTGAGTTATATGTGCAAATTTGACCAATACCCTTGAATAAGGTATTGCATGTTTACTGTTTTATCCCTATTATTTTCCTACTCTGCTTGTATTCTTGAGTAGAGGTAATTTGAATGTGAATATGGTTAATTTAAATGCTTTGGAAGTGTTTTCCCATGCATGTTCTATTTATGACCATTTGGTCCTTCTTAGCCTATTAGGCTGCCTTATTTTTTTCCCATGCCTAGTATTGTAGGATGGTGTGATTTATTTATCTGATATAATGATATGATTTAAACTATTTAGCAATGTAGTTCTTAAGGTTTACTTTGGCCCCTATGAATTTATATGCTCGATTGACTTACACAGGGCCGTGATAAACTTTTGTAGTAGACCATAGAAATAATGGACATAAGGGCTTCTCCATAGTGTCTTTTATAACATTACGATGCGAGACCACAAGGGGAATTGACGTTGAGTGCTTCCTCATAGTGTCTGTAGTTCACTGACGCGGGCCATAGGGGGAATGAGACATTGAGTGCTTCCCCAGAGAACCTTTAGTTACGATAAGAGTCTATAGGTGGAATTGATGGTGAGTGATTCCTTAGAGAGTCTATACTTAAGATGAACCAGATGGGTTAGACTGTGTGTGCTTCCCAGAGGGTTTCTTGTACTTGTTTGGTTGAAACAAAGGGGTTAGGATATGGGTACTTCCCATAGGGTTACCAGTTGTGTTTAGATTCTTGCTTGTGTTGTTTGGTTGAACCAGAGGGTTTAGACTATGAGTTCTTCCCAGAGGGTTACATACTTTGATTATCTTCTAAATTGATTGTGAATTGAATGCTTGAGATTGTGGGTTGCTACTGTTGAGTACTTGCTTGTTTACTTCTTCCTTTTACTTATTACCTGCTATATACTCACTAACTATTAGGAAAAGATCTTTTGGTGGTTTCCTACTAGGATTTAGTCTTACACCCTATTTGGTTCATGATTCTGGGCCCAAAAAGATTATATTACTGCATGTATAGATAAGGGCAAGCACCCTTCTACTTTAGGTACTTAAATACTGTGGATCTAGAGATCATGGGACCAAGCTATGGCTTGAGATGCTGAGGATTTGTTTACCTTTTTTATTTTGTACTTTGGATTAGAACATTATTCATAATTGTGACTTGTTTGGCTGTTTTCCAAGACATATGTATCATGCATCATTTTATATATGTGCTCTAGTTATTTATTAATTCTACAATCTACTTATTGCTTATTTTACTACTTCTGCTATTGCTATTTGTTTTACTTCTGATGTGTTACTCTTCCAATGAGGGCATAGTTTCCCCACTATCACACTCAAGGTCCTTACTGCTAGTCGGCAACCTCTAGTGTTAGGGGAAATGCGCTTGAGGCCATGTGACCAACCAGGTACGGGGCGCCTCTAGGTGGATTCCAGAACCGGGATGTTACAAAGTGGTATCAGTGGAATAATTTATTCGTGAATTACTATTTGGAGATTATATCCAGGGATAGGAAGGAATAGGTACTTGGTAATAAGTTTTTAAAGGGATTATCTAACCTATGTATAAGGAAAAGGCCAATCTACCTCGTTTATTGCAATTTTTCCAGTTTTGTAAATTTTACGGTTGATTAGATTTTCACCATTGGGTGACAGACATGTATTGTGCTATTATCGTTGACGTTATTGAGGTTCTATTTTTGTTCCAACCAGATGATATGAGGGTATTCCATCTCATGCATCATATAGGCACTTTCTAGAAATCACATGTCATGAATTCTTGCCATGCCATTTAGGGTGCATTAGCGATTGCATGTTGTTGTGATAGATGTTGTGAAAGATATGCATGTTGTTGTGATATATTCCTTGATATAATACCTACATTTTGATAAGGTATTGGATTTTTTAAGGTTTCGTTGGAATGAATGCCAAACATTGGTTCTTGAGGTGTTATATTCCCTTAGGGACCATAATTTGGTGGATAATTGCCATGTTATTCTTGTTTATGACATGTATAATATGCCGTGCTTGGATTCACATGGAGTATGGGCCATCACAGATTGGACTTTGGCACCTTATTGTTCGTTTAAGGGTTTTTCTAGGCTCCAAAGTAGTTTCTGATGTTTACTCTCTGGAAAAACCCAGAATACACGGGGTGTAATGTTAAATACATGCCATGTGTTCTTCTATTCAGGAAGAAACTGCTTTTCATAAGTACATGCCATGTACTGAATGTACATGCTGTGTATTCTCTAACCATGTCTCAGAATGTGTGGGTGGGGACACGGGGTTTGGAACCTTTGGTAGGACATGTCATGTACTGTATGTACACGTTGTGTTGTAGAATCGTGTAACTGACCGTGTCACTAACAAAAGGGGTCGGTTGAGTCATTTTGATACACACCGTGTCCATATGGAACACACCGTGTACTATAACCTTTGTAACCAGTCATGTATCGAACAAAACGTGTCAGTGAAATCTTCCTAGTACATGTTGTTTCCATCTGAAACACGCCATGTAGTGTGAGCTGTGTATCCGACCGTGTCTCTAACAACACGGGTCAGTGAAGCTCGCCTAGTACACGCCGTGTCTGGTATAAACACGCCGTGTAGTCTTGTTATAGGAGAACTGTGTGTCTTAGTCATGTATAAGGAATCAGGTAGGGGAAGAGAATTCAAGTACACGTCGTGTGTCAGGAAAACACGCCGCATGTTTGGGGTGTTACACGACCTGGGTTGGAAAGAGTACGTGCCAATTTAAAGGCTTAAGAGAACATGCTATTTAGTCATTATGCACGCCATGTAGTCATGTTATTAAAAACATGAATGCCTTCTTTCTCCTATTCCCTTCTTGCAATTCAAGTTTTCATCCCATGATAATCTTGATCTAAGGTGTGCATTTGACCTTGCCGAGTCATGCCTCCGAGACGTCCCCCGGTTGTATGCCAGTTTTAGGGTGATGATCAAACACCTGATATGGATGATCAGGGACTTCCTGGAGGTCCTCCAGCTATGCTAGTCTTGGAACCAGTAGTTATACCTAACACAGGTTCTGATGCACAGTTCAGGGAGGGCTTTTTGAGGATGATACAGACCTTTCAGGGGGCACTGCCTCCTACCCCACCGATGTAAGAATTGATGCGGGTTTTTCAGTAGCAGCATCCTCCCACCGTTATAGGTGAACGAGGAACTCAGGATACAGAATCATGGTTAGAATCCATGATGACGATCTTTGAGCATTTGGAGATGCCTACAAAGAGGCGGGTGAATCCCGCTAAATACATACAATGAGATTTTTCAAAGATATGGTGGGATTTGATCTCACAGGCGGGAAATCAGCAGGTTATAGCTTGGGAGGAAGTCTATCATATCTTCTATGACTAATTCTATCTAGAGACCTTGAGGGCCGATCGATCCCAAGAGTTCATGAGTCTAGAGTAGGGTAATCTTTCTGTTATGGAGTATTCCTCTCATTTTACCGAGCTTCAGTGCTTTACACCATTATTAGGGGGATATGGGTTTTTTCTAGTAAAATAGGATTAGGATGGTCTCAGGAATGATATCTGATCTCATGTTAAAATATTCCGGTTGAATTCCATCACTTCTATAATCAATCAGGCGTTGATAACATAACGTAATATGAGGGATTCAAGAGATGTGGGACATGGCAGTTCAACATAAAGAGTTAGTGCTTCTCCGACTGACAGTAGGAAGTGCCGCATGGAGACTACTCGAGGTGATCCGAGTTGGCGGGATGCACTGTCAGGTAGCCATGTGGTATGCTAATAGTAGGGAAATGTTGGTAATACGATGCCACATTGGCAGAGAGACCTAGTGGAGTTTCAATATTGGATAAATATGGGTCATCTTCAGCACTTCTATCATATCTTCTCACCAGCAACTGGTGACATGGGTTCTTCTTTGACTCCTCCTTCAGGAGCATCACCAACAGTTTCTCACCAGTCCGTGAACTAGAGTTTTTTAGGCCGTTCAGGCTGAGGTGGAGTTCGTGGCCATGGTAGTCAGTTTCCAGGAATCTAATGACAGCAGGGTGGATCAGCTCAGAGTGGTCAGGCAGGGTCACAGGGCCGCGGTATAGGCCAAAATTTTGTAGTGGAGCATACCCAACAAGAGAATGATCCTGGACCCTCTACAGTTCGAGGTAATATTCTAGTTGCCTCAGTTTTATCTTCTACTATTTTCAATACAGGGGATTCACATATCTTTATATCTTTTGTCTTTGTGGAGATCCTTAGACTCTGTATCTTTTCTTATGCCGATATCTTGACGCTAGACACTCCATTAGGGACTAGAACAGCTAGTGTATGAAAATGCAAGGAGTGACCTCTAGAGGTTAGTGGGTGTAACTTCTTATGGAAACTCTATGTATTAGTGATGGTAGGTTATGATGTCATTATCTAAATGGACTGGTTAGTTCCCTTCTAGGCAGTGGTGGATTGCTATTGTCGTAGGGTGAGTCTCATGTCACCATAGGGAAGATCATTTCTTCATAAGGGAAAATGGGACGTCCAGGCGAGCAGAGCGGGGCCCGAGCATCATGGGTTGGGTGGAGTAATAGCTCAGATTTGTATTCGATATCTAGATGACCATGGGACTTCATAGATTTAATTTTCTCCAATGGTGGATCATTTCTGGGATACCTTTCCAGAGGACTTTCTAGGTTTTCCTCTGGAGAGTGAGGTAGAATCATCTATTGAGAATATGCAAGGAGTGGCATCAGTGTCCATTCCTCCTTATAGGATGGCTACACAAGAGTTATATGAGATCAAGAAGAAGTTAGAGGAGTTGCAGGCAAAGGGTTTTATCTGACCTAGTACTTCTCTTTGGGTTTCACCTATCCTTTTTTTCAAAGAAGGCGGACGGTACCCTTAGACTTTTTGTGGATTATCGGAAATTGAACCAGTTGACAGACAAGAACAGATATCCCTTACGGAGGATTGATGATATCATTGATCAGCTTTAAGGAGTTTGGGTGTTCTCAAAGATTGACTTGAGGTCCGGTTACCATCAATTTCACGTTAGAACATCTGATATACCTCATACAACCTTCCAGAATAGGTATGGTCTATACGAGTATGTGGTTATGCGGTTCGGTCTCACGAATGCACCTGCAGTCTTTATGACACTAATGTGTCGAGTGTTCCATCTATACATGGATTCTTTCGTGGTTGTATTCATGGAAGATATCTTGGTGTACTCTCACACTCGACAATACTATGCTACCCATATTGAGATTGTTTTGAGTAAACTGAGAGAGCATCAGTTATATGCTAAGCTCTCAAAATTCCACTTTTGGATGGACCAAATTCACTTCTTGGGTCATATTATCTCAGAGACATGACTGTTAGTAGACCCAGATAAAGCGAGATAAGTAGTTTTTTGGGAGTAGCCGAAGAAAATCTTTGAGTATGGAGTTTTTTAGGACTGGATGGATACTACAGACATTTCATATCAGACATTTAATGTTTATCTGCAGCGCTGATAGGTCTGACTAAGAAGGGTGCAAAGTTCTTGTGGTCAGATTCTTGTCATTCAGCCTTTTAGGAGATGAAAGGGAGGTTGACTTCAACATCGATACTAGTATTTCAAAATTCTGGGCAAGATTTATATTGTTTACTATGATGCTTTATGTATCATGTTAGGATATGTTCTTATACAGGGGGAAGGAGTCGCTGCGTATGAGTCTTGGCAGTTGAGGCCACATGAGAGGAATTACCCGACGTGGGATCTCGAGTTGGTTGCAGTTGTTCATGATTTACATAGTTGGAGACATTATATTCTGGGAGAGAATTTTTTGGTTTTCACCAACCACAAAATTATCAAGTATATATATAGTTAGCATGACCTAAATTTGATATAGTGAAGGTGGGTTGAGTACCTTTAGTATTTTGACTTTGAGCTTGCCTACACGTCGGGGAAATGAACCATAGTGGCTGACACGTTGAGTAGGAGGACTCAGATACATGCAGTTCAAGAGGCCAATAGTGATTGGAAGCTTGTGGCTATGTTCTTTGAGATGCATTTGGAGGAGCACTACAGACAGGGGCAGACAATTCATTCTTCTGTAGTTGATACCTATACTCTTCTTGATCGAGTGCGAAAGAGGAAGCTATCAGATTTTGAAGGCCTTGTATTTTGGGAAAGCATGTCAGGAGAGGGCCATATTCTTGGATGGACAATAAGAGAGGATGAGATATTACATTTTCATGGGAGTATATGGTTGTCAACAGACATACGCGAGGACCTGATGCGATAAATTAATTCCTTAGTTTGGGAAGTTTATCCTGGTGTCACTAAGATGTATCGTCATCTACACCGTCAGTATTGGAGGCCAGGTATGAAGATAGATGATTCTGGTTTCATGATGAGGTGTTCCACCTGTCTGCTGGTGAAGGCAGAGAATCAATGACCAGCAGGACTTTTTCAGCAGTTACCCATTCCTAAGTGTGAGTGGAATGATGTCGCAATGGATTTCGTGATAGGGTTGTCGAGGTCGCCTCGAGGGAATGATGCAGTTTGGGTTGTCCTTTACAGACTCAATATGTTTTCTCACTTCATGCCGATCAAGGAGACCTTCAGTGTTGATGAGCTGGAAAGATTGTACTTCCATGAGATTGTACGTCTGCATAGAGTTCCACACTCCATTGATTCAGACAGGGATGAACATTTAACTTCTCAGGTCTAGAAGGGGCTACAGAAGGCTTTGGGTACATAGGTACTTTTTAGTACAACTTACCACCCCCAGGCAGCTATGTTGGGACATCGTCTTGTCCATGAGACCACAAAGAAGATAATGTTGATTCGGAAGAGGAAGACTACTGCACAGTCTCGACAGAAGTCTTATGTTGATCGACAAAGATGACCTCTAGAGTTCGAGGTCAAGGATCAGGTTTTCCTACGTGTCACATCGAGGTTGGTACATAGGAGGTTTAAGAGGCGGGGTAAGATTTCTCTGTGGTGCGTTGGGCCATTTGAGGTGTTTTAGAGAGTTGGACCAGTTTGCTATCTGTTGCAGTTACCTCAGAGGTACTGGGATATGCACGAAGTTTTCCACCTTTCTCAGCTTCGAAGTTACTTCTCATACCCATCTCATGCTTTCCAACCTGGGGAAATCGAGTTGGAGGTTGATGCATCATTTGAGGATCATCCTATCCGGATTGTTGATTGAAGTATAATGGTTCTCCATGTTCGTTCTGTTCCTTTGGTTCCAGTGTTATGTTAGCACGGGCGAGTACAGGATGAGACTTTGGAGAGGGATACCAGTGTACGGTCGCAGTGGCTAGAGCTGTTCGGAGTTTCTTCTTCTACGCTGCCTTGCTAGATAAATTTGGGGACAAATTTATTTAAGGGGGGGGGGGAGTTTTTAAGAACCAGGATCTTATTTTCAGCTATTTTTTCTATTTTATGGTGTTTTGAGGAAAAAGAGGAGTTTCTTGGAATTTTCTAAGTACGCACCGTATACTTTATGAGTTCAAGCCGTGTACTCAGTTACCGCGGGTAGCCGGGTGTTGGCCATGTAATGGCTATGCACACGACCGTGTGTGGTGACCTGGAGGCTGCCTAATGCGGGGCCCGAGAATGACAAGAACACGCCCTATACTTATAAAATACAGGACGTGTACTTTATTTTTTTCATTAAATGGACAGGGGTCACGTCTAATCAACAGAAACACCTCCTTCGTCCATCTCGTCTAGGAGTGTCGTATGACTGTAGATCTTTATCGAGCCTCTGACCAAACATCCTTCCTCCGATTTGGACACTGTTGGTTGCATTGTAATCACATCGACGAGATCTCTCTTATCCTAGAACACCATTTATTGATTTCTCCTCTCTTGTGAGACATCATTGGTTGAACGTTTTATATGTTTTTGTAGATCTACGACATTCTAAGGTGATTCAAGGCCTGAGATTCAAGTATATCGATCTCACAACGCTGAGGTAGGTGGTTTTTTCCTTTTTGTTGAAATTCTTTGTGTTATATCTTCAATTTTGACCAATACCCTTGAATGGTTTATTGTGTGTTTACTGTTTGAGCCCTATTATTTTCCTACTATACTTGTATGCTTGATTAGAGGTAAATTGAATGTGAATAAGGTTAATTTCTAAGCTTTGGAAGTGTTTTCCCATGCATGTTCTGTTTATGACCGTTTGGTTCTGCTTAGCCTGTTAGGAAAACATTTTTGTTTCCCAAGCATAGTATTGTAGGATGGTGTGATTTATTTATCAGATATGATGATATGATTTAGACAGTTTATCCATGTAGTTCTTATGGTTTACTTTGGCCTCTATGCATTTCTATGCTCGATTGACTTACACAGGGCCATGAGAACCTGGTGTAGTTGACCATAGGGATAATGGACATAAGGGATTCTCCAGAGTGTCTTTTATAACATTACGATGTGAGACCACATGGGGAATTGATGTTGAGTGCTTTCTCAGAGTGTCTATAGTTCCTCAACGCGGGCCATAGGGGGAATGAGACATTCAATGCTTCCCCAGAGCACCTTTAGTTATGATCCGAGACTATAGGTGGAATTAACGGTGAGTGCTTCCTCAGAGAGTCTGTACATAAGCTGAACCGGATTGGTTAGACTGTGTGTGCTTCCCAAAGGGTTTCTTGTACTTGTTTGGTTGAACCACATGGGTTAGGCTGTGAGTACTTCCCATAGGGTTATAGGTTGTGTTTAGATTTCTGCTTATGTTGTTTGGTTGAACCAGAGGGGTTTGACTGTGAGTGCTTCCCAGATAGTTACTTTATTTGATTAGATGCTTCCATGATTTTGAATTGAATGCTTAAGATTGTGGATTGTTACTGCTGAGTACTTCCTTGTTTACTGCTTCCTTTGACTTATTACCTGCTATATACTCACTGACTATTAGGCACAAATCTTTTGGTGGTTTCCTACGGGGATTTAGCCTCACACCCTTTTTGGGACATGATTTTGGGCCCAAACAGTTTAAATTACTCTAGGTATAGATATGGGCAAGCACCTTTCTACATCAGGCACTTGATTGCTGTGGAGCTGGAGAGCACGAGACCAAGATATGGCTTGCGATGCTGAGGAGTTGTTTACCTGTTTTCTTTTGTACTTTGGATTAGTACTGTATTCATAATTGTGACTTGTTTGGATGTTTTCCTAGACATATGTATCATGAATCATTTTATACATGTGCTCTAGTTATTTATTACTTCTACTGTCTACTTATTGCTTGTATTACTACTTCCTCTATTGATATATGTTTTACTTCTGCTCTGTTACTCTGCCAATGAGGGCATAGTTTCCCCACTATCACACCCAAGGACCTCGCTGCTAGTCGGCAACCTCTGGCGTTAGGGGAAATGCGCTTGAGGCCATGTGACCAACCAGGTACGGGGCGCCTCTGGGTGCCTTCTGGAACCGGGACGTTAAAAACTACTCCCCTAAAATCTGAGTCATGCATACAAGACCACTTCATCTAGTTATACTAAACAAGTAACCCATTTTTCTCACTGATATTTCATACTTCTTTTTCCTCATCATAACTCTATCAGAAGTTGAAAACATCTAATGGATTCATTATCCTCAAATAGACATCCCACTATATTTTATTAGACACCAAGACTACGAAATCTCCCTGACAGATTTTATGTGACTGCAATTTTGGTATCCTGAATCTGGTGAACTGAAACATTCTTCACATCAAAATAGATCTATGACCTCTTGTGATTTTGTTTCTGACTATTTTTTTAACATTCTAAATTTTAAACAAAATATAGAATCACTAATATGAAAATAGAAATTTCTACATGAAAAAATATACAACTTCATGATTTTTTTATTTTCCTTTAAATAAATACTTTGTTTCAATGGAGCTATTCGAATATTAAATTTGGCAGCTGGTGGTATAATCATCGTTCCCAAAAAGTTATCATGGGATATTTTTTTGTCATCTCACTTGTGTTATTATGGATTTTTCTATTTCTCTCATTTTTTATTATCTGGGCGCTCATGTTCCTATGATGAATCACTACTTATCTTACTTTCCTTATTTTTAACAATATGGTTAGGAATTTGGGCATATTGGTTTTCCGTCTAAGCTTTCTAGTATTTAGATTAAATATAATATAAATAAATATACAATGAAATAATTTTATAAACACAATAGTTATTTCTATAAATATACAATTATATTATTAGTTTAATCATATTCGACATAATAGTCATATAATAAATATAATAGTTATTATATTATATACAATTTTAATATACTTATTCTACTATAAATTCAATTATATTATAAATATAATTTTATTTTTATCAATTAATTACATTTTTAATTTTATTTTATTATAAATTTAGTAATATTATAAAATTATAATATATACATATATTTATTTATTATGAATATATTTGTAGTTATCATAATTATAAGTTAAATTATATATTTTGATAATATAAAATTGTTATTACTTATGTAAAATTAATATAATTTTATATATAATTAATTTTTCAATATATATGTTTTATAATATATTATTATATTAATATCATTTTTACAGTCTATTGTAATGTTTTGAAATTTAAAAGAAAATATTTACAATAAATAAATAAAAATTGTATTCATTTCATTAAAAAATGTAACATGTGGTGTAATAATTGGTTGGACCATTTATAATCATATTGAGAAGGAATTTTATGATTGATTTTGTCCTAAAGAATATTGGAATGAAAACTGTAACCAACTAGTTCTTCATGTCATCATACAATGGGAAATAACTCATAGAATATAGGTGCTCATCAGGAACTAAATCAGACATAGAAAGGTGATCTGAGTTTTCCATGAAATTCATCCTAGAGAGGTGGTGAAATTAAAAATTTTCAACACCCTTTTATCCATATTAGTTATATAAAACTTTTTAAGAATATATATCAACCTAATGAAAATTGAATTGGAATATTGTTTTTGGAGAAGGTATTTCCAACCTGAAAGATTGGTGAAGACTAACATGGGGGATCCTAAGAGTTATGAACAAAAAAATTTAAATATAATTAAATTATATATAAAATTATATTAAATATATTATAAATTTAATTATTATTTTTATGTTTATATTTAAATCGACAAGTATTTTATAGGGTTCATTAGTACTAGAACATATTATTTAAAAGAAAAATAATGGTAATAATGAAAATAGGTTCATATTTGTAAATCACCCTCGTCAATACATGGTAACATCCTAATCAAAATTAATTCCAATTCCCCAACCATTCAGGAATTTAATTTTTTATCTCTTCCTAAAAATACAATATATTTGAGATTAAATCTATATCAGAGGCATCTGGCTCTCCTCCCTAACCTAGTTAGCTACCAATTCATATTTCATTCATCTGATGGAACATCCATGTTATCCTCTATAGTGGAATCCTTCACATCAAGTGTTCAACATATATCTGATGAGTTGGAAATAGTCTCCTTAGGGGGAATATTATCTTTATTCCTCCCATATTTATTCCAATGAATTCTTCAAAAATTGACTCATTATCCAAAGACCCAGATCTATTGATTTATTCAACAAATGGTCCTTACCGATTTTACCTAGGATGGAAGGAATCTTCTTAGCCACCAGGTATCCCATGAATTCCCTTATTTATCATTTAATAGATTCATCATAGAAATAATTCTCAACGTATAGATTTTCCCTCTATGTGGTGGAGACATGATGATATATAACCACTAGCCATGGAGGGGACACCAAATTTTATGGGATGTAGAGTATGAGACAGTGGAAAAATCACCTGCAAAACTCTATGAAATATAATTTGACTCAAATAACATATATTTAATCTGGGAACCATGATTTTCCTTATGAAATGATGAAATAAGAGACCTAGATAAAACCGTAGTTAAAGCATTGTGCTTCTCCTTAACACTGCCTTTAAAATATTGTACCTGACATGATGTTTATGTATGGGTAGTACCTTCCATTCTAGATTCCATCAAACTTGATAGTGGGAATAATTTTATAGAAACCATTTTAGGACATGGGACCAACTAATTATCCACACCACATATCAACCATTTTTTTGGATTGATTAATCTAGAATTGGTGTGAGATTCTATATAGAACACACCATGGAATTTCTATGCATCGGTTTTTGAAGCTGGGTAGAGGAAAGGGAGGCCAACTTCAAATGATTTCTTCCCTTTAAAAGTTGAGGTATGATGTTAATCTATAAAATAATACTAATAATCTATACCTAAAAAATATAATAATTATTAGTTTTATAGGATCATTTTTATTGAAGAATATATTTAGTTATCTCATTTCCAACATTATGTAGTGAAAAATCCATTATTTCTTGTGCATTCAAGTAACCTTAGATTTTTTTCTGGTTTATATGTTTATTCTAGTTATAGTAGTTTCATTTCCTTGTGCCTATAGATCATAATAATTTTGAGATGAACCCATCTCGACATCATTGTTGATCTTTTCTAAGGACACATTCACATATAAATGGGAAATATAGTTCAACATATTCTTGAACCCGATTCATTAGGACTGCACAAAATGGATCAACAATTTCATGTGCCCCCAAAATAAAATAACTTTTATTTTCATTAGAAATTAGGCCAATGGATTCCCCAATATCTTCCAGTGAGTGCCAATACCACCTTAATGTATCTAAATTTATAGAAACTCATCCCATATGGTATGTTTGGAACATATCCAATAAAGGTGGTCTGGTGCTAATAGAAGAGAAACAAGGAATTTGTTTTATATTTCCGAAGGAATAAAAAGAAGAAAAATGAAGTTTGTCAAATGGTGGATGAAAAAAAAGTGAAAAAAAATAAAATTGTATAAAATAAAATATCAAGAGATATATTTAAATGGTTCATATTAGTATTGTCATTCTCCATGGAAAGAACACTACCATAAGAATCATTATTATGGGAGGAAACCTGAATCATTCAAAAAACAATGTTATTGTTGAGATAAAATTCACACAGGAAACATATGTTGTCTAAGATTGTGATACTTTCCACTCCAGGACTCATAGTGAACCTTAGATGGAGATTGTAGCATACACATCCAAGAAGGACAAACTCACACATGGTACCCCAACCCTATCCAAAATAAAATATGAAGAAGATATATAAACGAACCGATTTAATTAATGAAAGAAAACCCTAAATACTTTGTCCTACAATAATAAAAAAATATGAGTTCACCAAAGAAGATTAAAAGTGATTCCAGAGATTTCACATTATGAAGTTGTCAGAGTTGAACACTATTTTTGCGCAAATAATTATCCACATGAGAGAATCATTGAAACAATAGCATGTAGGAGTAATAACAAGGAACATATATGATCATCCCTATCATGATTTCTTATCATTGGGATGTATAAGTTCAAAAAAACATTCCCTTTTGTTAAAAGGTGAGTGGTTATGAAATTAAGCAACCAAGAAATCATAACAATGAGGTAGGTGGAGAGGAGACAATATGAAACCAACAGTAGGTGAGGTAGAAATGCGGATGAAGGGAAAAACGTATAAGGATCACAATGATATTTTTGGTTAAACTGATTTTGCTAATACTAGGAAACATGATAGGATATGATCAAGTAAGGGGAATTGTATGTGGATCTATGAGAATGAGAAAAATTAAAACTCCCAAAATGAGTTCCATTATATCATACATCATCAATGAATAGGACCACTAAAGGAAGGGAGGGATGATAAAACATGCCAAACAAGGCCGTATAGAAGGCCCAATGCTTAGAATATATATAGGCCTTGTATAATAGAACACTTATAGGACTGATGCGTAATAAGGCCCAAAATAATAGAGCTTAGATGGGAATGAAATTTTGAAATAATAAAACAATAAATATTTAATGAAATTAAAACACTATATTAAATTGAATAGTTGATTTATACAATCTCCACTATTTCATAATAAAATGAAAATCATATTTTTGATGGTGTTCTTTCAACCAATGTAACCCTAACCTATCAGTAATATAGATATATTTTCATAAATAGATAAATCTATGTCTAGAAAGTATTCACCCAACATGAATACCACCCAACATGTTCCAATAGTGGAACATGTTCTATAAATACTACCATCAATATCTATCAAACCTTAACATGATTAATAATTACAATACCAATGACAAGTCATTAAAATATGAACTTACAACCAATACACGAGTATCCACTAAAGGCTGAAAACACTTCTAATCATTGAATAAATCATAATATGACTAAACAAAACATTGTTCGATGGATAAAATATAGTGAAAAAATAATATCTTAACGACTAAACTTTATGAAATAGTAAAAATTGTTGAAACAAACAACTATAATAATTATGTATGAAAATAGTAGAATATTCTACACATAAGTATGAACAGCTTAGATGAGCCCTAGATCACCCTCTCTACAAACTAGGTTCACCTATAAACACAATAATGTATAGTCATTGGATCATAGGGGATACAATACATTTAATATATGCCTAATTATAACTAAGGGATGCTAAATAATAAAAAAATCATCTATAGTGGCATACCTGGGGCATACAACATGAGACTAGGCCATACTATATTTTTTATAATATCAGGGTTGTACCTTTTTTAGGGTCAATATTTACACCCTAGAAACATGAAATGTTCATAA
Organism: Viscum album; assembly: GCA_963277665.1. NCBI lineage: Eukaryota > Viridiplantae > Streptophyta > Magnoliopsida > Santalales > Viscaceae > Viscum > Viscum album. The sequence goes on from OY728140.1 coordinate 354,572,701, forward strand.
ACTAGTTTTTTATATTTTTTATCATTATTATTAGTTATCATCTGACCCTTAAAATACATCAATTAAGATGATCTCTTAACACCATTTAGTTCTTCCATCAAACAATGTGTTTGAAGATCTTGAGATAACATATCTGAATAAACTTCTTCTAAAGTAAATGAATCACTCCCATATAACATTGATTCCTTTAATGAATTAAAATAATAATCAAGGTTGGATTAAATTTATTAAATCCTATTATTAATCATTAGTTTCAATATCTATTTTTCTAACCCCAGAATTAATTCCTTAAATACAAACACACACAGAAGTTTCATGCTTGATTTTGAAAATATACAACCACATCTTTTTATAAAAACATCTATGAAATGTTTTGTTGAAATATTCCTATTCACATTTGATCTAAATTGATTTAGTACTAGTATCATTGGTGACTTCACAAAAGACTTTGTATCCTTGGGTATGTGAAGTATACAGAGAGCCTTTTCTAGAATACTAGGATTGAAATCAATATAAGCGGTTATCAAATAGCCTTTGGAAGACAAAGTCACTATGGGTTTCTTGAGGGCCATGAATAGTAACTTCTATCCCACTTTGGACTAAAAACGCATTCATAATAACTTTACACATACTAAAATATTTATCTATATCAAATTTTTCAAATTCAACTTTAATTAATGATAATGTTAATATGATTACTAGATTTAATACCATAATTTATTATCGGAATAGATCAAACTACTATATTCTGATGACAATTGAAGAGAATATAAGAATAAATTTGATGATATTGAAAGAAAAATATGAAGAAAAATAAGTATAGAAAAATGGAGGATGAATGAATAAGTGAAAAAGAAAATAAAATTGCAGGAATATACAGATCAACATAGAGATTTATGTGGTTGGAAAAGTTTTGTTGTACTACACATCAAGAGAACCACCCCAACACTTAGTATTATGAAAAAGAAAAGAAGAAGAATACAAAAAGAGAAAATGATAGCTCATAGACAACACACACAGACAACATTACAAACCATTAATGAGGTCCTTGAAACTCATGAAATCATGGTAAAACCATCCTATAGATGGTAGAACATAACTCCAAGCTAGAAAGACTCATGCATTCTTACCTAAACCTAACTCAAAGATAATAGAAATAATATACAATGCACAAACAAAGAAATAGAAAAAATATTACCTTATAGACTCATGCCTACACCAAGAACCCAATTAGAGGTCACCAAAGAATATCAAAATTGATTCTATTTCTAGGACTTAATGATTATTTCAGAGTAGAATATAGTTCTTGTGTAGAGAACTATACACTAGAGGGAATCACCAGTATAAGAGAATCCAAGAGTATAATAGAGTAATAGCGAAGCTCCTCACTCTAAAGATTTCTTCTCACCAAAATGGAGAACTACAAAACCAAAAATCACCAATGTTGAAAGGTTAGTACTACTGAAATGAAGACACACATTAGGAATAATAATGAGGATGGAATTTATGTGACAGCCTGATAGGCACAGTAGGTGAGGAAGATATGAGGATGGAGAAAACACAAATATTGATCATGAACATCTATCAGGTACAAATGATCAAGCTAAAATCAGAACATACAGAAAGTGAGAAGAGGGTAGGCGACAATTGATGTGGATCATCGAGAATGATAAAACACAAACTCTCAAAAGTAGAGCTATCAAAACAGACCTCATCAACGGTGAAGATCACAATAGAAATGGTGGAAAGAGTAATATAGCAGAATGAGGCCACCTCAAAGCCCCAAGAGGCATAGTAGAAGAAAACACTGATATGATCAACATGCAAGGAGACCCAACCGAACAAATCCTATATGGGAAAAAAATTCCATAATAATAAAAATTTGAATTTTTCATGTAAATTCAAATAGGATTTTAAATTGATAACCAGATTTAACAATATATTTTTTCAAAACCATTCCTCTATGATATTGTCCATAAATATGACCTTGAAATTAAATTCCTTACATTAAAAAAATACTCTTTCCATATTCAATCAATATGTAAAATTAGAAATCATCCATGTTTGTGATAAAATTTTTTATTAGGGGATACATAAGATTATCCTCTACTAAAATAGGGGCAAAGTGCTCAATCCTTTCCCTTTCTTTTTCATTTTCCACCTTCATTGGCACACCAACATTAAGAGTGATCCCCATATAATATTTCTTTTTATATAAATATATTTGTAAAATGACAAATATATTTTCATTTATAATTAATATATATATATTTTAATTAATATATACAATTATATTTATGATATATCTAAATTAATAATATATTTAAATATAATTATATTATTATACAGTTACTGTAAATAAAAATATGACTATATATATAATATTTTAGATAAATATAAGTATAAATATTATTTTCAATGTAAATATAATTATATTAATTATAAAATTTATGAAATTACAATATAAACATAATTATGTTTTTTTATTTTATAAATGTAATTACACTATAAATCAAACTATATTATAAATATAATTACATTAATAATATAATTAAATTATAAATATAACTATATTTATAAATGTATTTATATTTATATGAATGTAATTATAGATTAATGACATAATTATAATTATAATATATTTTTATTTATAATATAACAAATATTATATATATTATTGAATATACAATAAATAAAATTTTAAATTTTAAATACAATGTTATTTTAAATTATTTATACTAGATTAGAATTTTGGATAAATGATCCATATGGGTTTAAAAAAAATACATCATAGGGTTATCATTAAAATAATTAATTGATTGTGGTATTCTGAATGTGAAGGTTTTTTTAACAATGGGACCAGCTAATATTGCATATTGAAAATATTTATAGGGATTGCATTGAAAGATCTAGTGATATTAATTAAAATAAAATCCTATATTTAATTACTACTTTAAATTGAAATCCATGTTTATTTATTTTCTAAATACTTTCTTGTTATGAATGTCACAGTAAATAGAAAAAGTTCATTAATATAAATATATATTATAAAATGGATACCTTAAATATATAATAAAATTTAAAATTATATTTATAATATATATTTAACTGTAATTTTTATACGATAAAAAATAAATGTATTATTGTTTGTAATTATATTTTATATAAATATATTTATATAAAATAAATAAATTTAATATTTTTTTAAAAAAAATTCAGTTATATTCTAATAATTTTTAATATATTTAATTTAGTTAAAATATAACAGTATTTATTATATTAATTATATATATATATTATATATATAATTTAAAATATTTATAAATATAGCTATATAATAAATATAATTATATATATAATAAATAAATTTATGTATGTAACTAATATAATTAATTCAATTATATTAATAATATTTTTACATTTATAAAATTATATTTGTAATTATATTAAATATAAATAATTTAGAGCGATTAAACACAAAATAATACTTTTTAAGAACTTATATGTATATATATAATAATTATTATATTATAAATTTTATTATATCATTACTGTAGTTATATTTATTAATATAGAAATATATTTATATAAATATAATCATAATAATAAATATAATTATATTTATAATGTAACTAAATTTACAATATAATTACATTTATAGTATAATAAATATAATTATGGTTATTCTGTAAAATATTGTAGATTTAATAAAAATACGGATGAATTAATTACCATGATCAGTAGTGGCGTTTATGTAAATCTATGGAAATCATAAGGAAATATTTTTTCTCTCAGTTTCAATGGCTACTTGATGTCGTAATATGAAATTTTCAATGAATGGTTTTCCCTATTCTATAGATAACCCTTTGAGGACCACTTCTTGAGTTCCTATCAGGAACCAACCCAGGTCAACCTGGAACACATCACCCGGTCCGCTCGCGACAAGGCCTGAAGATCATTCTTGATTCCCATGGGCTTGTAACAAGTGTCAGATATCAATATAAAATTATTGGGAATGATTTGGACCATAAAAAAAGAGAAATAAAAATATAAACTGAAAAAAACAAATAAAAACTAGCAGTGGTAATAAAAAGAGATTTATGTGGTTAAACATACGTCCATGTGACCTCCTGGTTCACCACTAAACACTGAAACATGCTCATTACAAGAGAAATCCAAAACTAGAACCTTAAACGAAAAAAGATAGAGTTTGTGTGATCAGTGAGATGCTCGGTTGTAATGCCAATGATAAACAATGCCCTATACCCTTACCTTAAAAAACAACAATCATGCTAGTTTGAAAATAAGATATAATAACAAAACAAAATATTTTTTCATTATTTCCAAAGTCAAGATAAAAATTTCCATTCTTATTAGAACCATTTCATTTTCACCATTTTCTTCAAAATAGTTCCCAAGAATTCATAGACATCAAAAAATGAAATGAAGTCAATTTATGGTAAACCATGGTTTTCAAAAAAGTGAGAACAAGCATGAAGCAACTGGAATGGAAATCGCATAACAAGAACCATGGGAAATCCCTATGTCTCTTAGGTTGGTGGTGATTGAGGATCATCATACCTCAGTGATACATGGTATAGAAACCACACTGAACACCATCCTCATGCATGAGTTACAAGAGAAGAGAAAAAATAATAATTATATTGGTCTTCATTCATCACAAATGTTTAGATAGTGTTATATTTACAATACTAGTAGAAAAATCTGTGAAAAACAACATCTGAATCATATAGCGTACTCATCCTACTCATCCCACCTACATACCCATGATTACCCATGTTATGTATTCCAAATAATGGTGATATTTTATCAAGAACCCATATATGAATATATCACTTTTTAATCCAAAAACCCCCATTCAACCTATCACCACTGATCTCCTCCTTGAGTGCATCCCCATTTTTTCTACAAAACATAGAATAACCCTCTTCACCAGGAACATATAACAAATCACATGTTAAAATTTGAATCACATTCCTCAAACTAGGGGGATTTCCTCAAGAGGTATTTTCCACATTCGTAAACTATTCCCAATTGACCAAACAAACCCCATTAAATTTTAAGGAATATTATCATTTTAGAAAACATTGTCTCTCCACACCTTCAAGTTACAAAATCATTTAAAAACACAATTTCACAAGTAAGGAACAACATTTTTAAAAGAAAGTTTTAAAACATGATTAAATCTTTGCAATCCATTTGAAATACACATTACAAACTAAAACCATTAAGGAAACCACTATTAAAGAGTTAACATTAAATATCAATTGAGAATTAAAAATATATCAATATTTCCAAACAATGTGAAATACATATTACAATATGGAAAATGTGCGCTTGAAGCTTAGATAAATTTTGTAAAAAATATATATAATTGATTCTAATGACCACAATTATATCACATATAATATAAATACTATATAAATATAAAACCTATTTTTTAAACAATCATGACACCATAGATTTCAAATTAAAGGTCTAGGCCTGGGGGACACACCTCAAACATGCCCCTTTTCTACAATGACCACTCAAACCGACCCTTCCTTCTTACACACACATTAATTTATACATATACATATATTTATATATAATTATATATTTATATGTTTATAAATAAATAATCCTAGAATATTGCATGTATTCCCCTCACCATGAGGGAATATGTACCACAAGGTAATATATATATATTCCTTACCCCTGTACATGTGTGGCATCCCGCCTTTATATAACATAAACTTTCATTACATTACACAAAACTGAGGATCTTTAAGGTTTAGTGTCTTGGAAACCAGGAACATAATACATGAAAACAATATAAAACATTCTTCTTAAACACTTGAAAGGCTTATCCTTAAGTTCATCCTAGGTTCATTACTGCATCTCATAACCTGGGGACATACATAAAAATAAAGGGTGAGCAGAAGGCCCAGTAACGGAAACAAGAGAAACATTTTACATGTGAATTTGAGATACTTCAATAAGATCATGAAAAGAACTTTAAGGCATGAGAAAGAAATAATGAGGCATATCATAATCAAAATAAAATTTTTCATAACTTGAAGATGTGGCTAAAACATTTAATATTGACAATCATTTCGTTTCACCAAGGTCCATCTCCAAGGTGTCATTAAAAATTACCAAGTTTATTCACCAAGGTATCAGTCTAAAAGGTCATCTCTAGAGATTAAGTCTTTACCCAATCCATTGGAGTGCTATTAGGGAACACCCTTAAATTTTTCTTTATAATCATGTGAGCCACATATATCATCATCAATCATTTCATAAACAACCCATATAGCATAAAAGAAATGGGTTTCATTTCATAATCATAACATTTTAAAACTGCTTTAAAGACATGATCTTTATGTCACTTTAAAACCCACAGAAAAGGAAGGTGGGTCTCATGTATGTAAATACCAGAATTTAAAATAGAACATTTTGGTATATATGTGAATACCCCCTTATAAGAAAGAGCTTTTAGTATTCACTTAATAAAATAAAATAAATTTAGAAAAAGAGAGAGACATTTGGAGACGGAAATTCTGTAGCATAACGGCTATGTTACGAGGTTTTAGAAAACATTGAAAAGAGAGGGGACATGGGTCAAACAATCATAAATGACCCATAAAACAGTAGAGGGACCTAATATGAAGAATATATTAACATGGTAATGAAATTTTAAGGGAATACCATTTGAAATGAAAAATATGGAAGGAAGATAAAAATAAGATTTCTCTTATGAAAATTCGGCAGCTTAACGGCGTCACTTAAACTTCAACAAAAATGAATTGAAAAGATAAAATAGGGCCCCTCATCATATGAAAATAAGAGTTCAGTATGATAGATATGGAGATCATACCCCCAACATAATTAAAAAATAACTTGAAAGACTTGACATGAAAGTAGAACTTTGAAAAATGAGAGGGGTGAAAGAATCCCTTAAAAATTCGGCAGCCTAACGGTGCCACTTAAACATTATTAAAACGAATTGATGAGAGCAAGATGGGGTCTCTCATAATATGAAAATTAAAAGGGAAGTAATATGAATATATAAGAACATAATCACACATAAGAACATGGAGCATAAAATAAATGACATAAAAGAGATTACTTGAAAAGAAAGAGAGAGGTCAGATCCCTTACCTTAAAACGTAACTCTTAAAACTCAAAGGTTTAGACCTTGAGGGCTTGGGGGCACCTTGGGAGGAATACATGGGAGGTAATGAGACCTGAACTTCGTTGAGTATGGTTTTGGAGTCGAATGGATGAGAGGAGTGCTTGGTATTTATTGGGAAAGTGAGGGGACAAGGCATTAATGGCCAAGGGACACCTCATTGGTGGTTTTGGCAAAACCATGGGCTTGCCCATGGTATTTGCCCATGGTATTGGCCACTTAGGACACCTCACACAATAATTAATCCCCTTTAGTCTACCATCCTTTAAAATATCTCATGACATCATCATGACACAATTATGATGTCATTTAACATACCGAAACCCTAAAACTGCATTTTTACTATTCACTAAAAATTCATCTTTCTCAGAAAAATCTCAAAAAATTACCATAACATAATATCGATGCTATGAGTTCAAAAATAAAGTCCATTTTATAAAAATAATTTTCTAAATATTTTTAATTTAATTTTTAAATAAAAAACACTATTCACCCAAAAAAAACTAATACTTGATTAATAATTTATGAAACCGTTATTTAACCATTTTATTGAATCATATTACATAATCAAGGTGTCTAAATTATATTAAAACTTTCTTTAAGTGAGATTACTAATCCATTTGGTCACATAACTAATCCTAAGCATAAAATCACTATTCATAATTTACTATTTATCAAAAATTAAGTTGATATTATTAGACTCCAAATTCCTTACTGAACACTTTTGCAGAAGACCATTTTTTTGAAAATCATTACACACCATTAATTATTTAAGGTTTACATAAATATTTTAAAATATCCTTTTTCCAAAATTCATCAATAAAATACATCCGAAAATTATCCGGACATTTGAAATTTCACAAACATCACTAAAGGAATAAATCTCAATTTATTCATCCCAAAAGATTACACAAAGAAGCTACAATATCGTCACATAGCCCTTTATAACACCAGTATATGACCTAAGTGTAAGGTTTTCTATGGTGAGGGAATCTGAGGGAGGCTCAGATAACATTTCCCTAGTAGTAATCGCTACTAACTTGAACTTCTCCCACATGAGTTTCCATTCAAGCTTGACACGCTGGAGTTCGGCTTGGGCTTGGTCCAAAGTGAAGCCCAAAGATGCCACCTCCTTCCCAAGCCCTGATAAGTGGGCTTCATAAGGTTCAAGTCTACTGGATGAAGCCATCGACTCCACTTTCTGCATTAACCATTAACATCTCTATTAAATCATTAATAGTAAGTTAATATACTATTTTAAAAAGTTTGGGTCGTTACAACATGTGTGTTATCCATCCCCATGAATGGAAGACCAAAATGAACTATATAAAATTAACAAAACTCAAGAATCACTAAATCAATAATTTGAAATTGGGGAAATAATTAAAATTGAACAAGGCCAAATCAAAAACTATGGAGAACCCACTACCATTTCCTACCATTTTGAGAATGATACTCAATGGGTCCAATAAACCTAAAACAATATGAATTGAATAGAATAAAAACCCCTAAATGAATTAGGGTTTGGTAGAAACCCTACGAACCCCATAGTGGAAAAGAAAGACACAAAATAAGGTCATAGGACGGGAGAAGAGAAAAACCATAGGAGACTGTACACCATATTGGTGGATGAAATAGATGACCGAGAGAGGGAGTGACACACCAGATCTTTCTCGATTATTTGGGTTATGTGAGAATTAGGGGAAAGGGGGACTATAGCTGTGCAAGAGAGGATATGGGTGAAAGGCACCATGCCAGGTGATGGAGGAGGTACCGCCACCGGAGGGGAGGTGGCGCGTCGAAGGGCTACAAACAAGGGGTGTCACACATGAACAGGAATGGGAGGATGTATCATATAAGAGTAAGGGGAAAACACTTTGGATTAAAAAAACTTAAATAATAATAACAACAATAATATAGTATTTATTATTATAAAAAAATATTTTACTTTTATTTCAATTTTCAATTAATGTAATTATTTTTTAACACTTGGAAACCACAAAGTTCATGAATGGTTTACCAAAACATGCACTAACCATGCACTATTGACTACCGAGCCCATACACCCCTTGAAAAGTTACATGTAGGAAGAGGCATGGTTGAGAAAACTGTGCTAAAACCGTTCCACTCAAAACTAGCCACTTACATATCCAAACTACATGGTTATAGCATGGTTTAATAAGTTGTGCACAACACATGATCCAAAATTATGATGCTCATAATTCATACAAAAATGGTATAGTTACTCTAAAACATGTAGGCTAAATGGAAAATAGCAAAAAATGAATACAAAAGTTTAAAATTTGACCTGCCAACCACCAAAACTCAATAGCGAGACTATAGATAATTAATATAATTAAAATAATTAAAAACTCCAAGGCTGGGATGTGATAATTATCCCCACCACAAAAACAATATTCTACTTGAAAGGAACCCATCCAAACAAGGAATCAAACTCAATCTCAAAAATAAACATGGCCAATGAAACCTAGAACTCGGTGTGACCTTTTACTCTTCCAGTCACACTCGACCACATCCAAGAGAAACAATAATGAGAAAAGCCATAGGGAAATAATGAGGGTTATCCCAACCATAAGAACCCGACTAGAACTACCCACATTGAAACTCTTAGCATGTAATAACTCTATAACTACTAATATAAACCAAAGTAGAAACCTCAAACACAAAAAAAAAACACCCACACAGAAAAACTCAGGAAGAATCCACAACAAGATACATGGTGGATCTCCCCAACATTTTAGGAACGACCAGATTTTGTCAAATAGTACATATCAACATAGGAACATTGAACCCAATCTAGAAACCACTGAATGATAAAACCCATAGAAAGTCTCAAACCAAACACCAAATGGAACCATGATTCATTATTCCCACAAGATGAAAGAATATCTAAAACCAGAACATCCTAGAACCAAAAACAATTCACAAAGAATCCACCATTCTTGGGTTCATTTCAATAAGTAATAATCACAATTAAAAGTTTTTACATGGATACGTGGCCACAAATCATTTTCATACAAAATTGATTAATTCAAGAACTAGGAGAACCACAGTAGAAGAACATTCAAATCAAAAATTACTACAATAGGGAAATGAGGACACTATTCCATTTACAGAAAGCTAAACCTTGAAAAACAAATAAATGTGCGATATATAAGATTTAACCGTCCTCATTCCAACACTAGAGACAAAAACACGTATGAGTTCCCACCCACCCAATGATTCTAGACTATGTGAAAATATTTACTCGGAGACCTATGGCTGGAGCCCTGATGTCTTGAATCATATGATTCTGCACTTTTTGGATCATATGATATTCAACTAAAACATCTTCTTATTGTATTGTGACATTCAAACCCCTTTCAAATTACACAAGAGACCATTCGAAATGGGAAAAATCATAAGACATTATGAATGGTGATTTTTTTTATTTTTTCAGATAATGAAGGTTGGCCAAAAATCGTGAATACTAGACTGTGGTCCTATGTCATGAAATGATCTAGTTACACCACTCAATTATATGTATGGGTAGAGTAATCAATTAGAATACTAAGATAATAAATTATTCAAAAATTCCTCATAACCCCTAACCACCTCAGTTTTGACAACTACAAACCACTAATGACAGCCAACACTGATTCTGAAAATAGTAATTCACCTAAACACGGAATAAGAAATCTTAGGTTTTAATCATCAACTCATCACTATGGATTTTCTAGGACATTCTGAAAAAAAAGATACATGAAGCTGAATCAAAATGAATCAAAAACCTAAATTTCCACACATTAATAAAAATCTAAAATCCAATCTCAAATCACCATTTTTACCACAATTCAAAAGGTCAAAACCTAGATCCTACGTAAGATAATTCTAAAAATGGAATGAAAATAATAAATTGCTCACTCAATATTCAAAACATTGAAATATCCATTTTTTAAACAATTTTTAGAAAGAAAAATAACTTAAATACCTACCCTTGGTATTCCATGAAGTCACACACACACACAAACACACACACATATATCCTTGTGATGTATCAAGAACCCATCCACACATACCACCAATTATCCACATTACACACGTTTAAATCCATATATGTGATCATTCATAAGAATCCCAATAGTCAATTCAAAAAAATTCTTATTTCAAAAATAGGTTATTCCTCCAAAATCCAGAATTCAAAATCATCTTTCATTTAACCTTAAAAAACATATATCCAAATCCACAAAATGATTTCCAAGACAAATTCCATTTATTTCTTTGAAATCAGACATTATATTAAGAGAAAACTCTTTCCATGGATCATGTTTTTTTAAAAAAAACCTATTTTCCACTCTAAATTTTTTTTTTCATTTTGAAAAACCATTCTCAATAAACCATTTTCTTTTTTAAATCCACTCAATCCAATCATTACTACTCCCAAATGTAACACACATTAAAACGTCCCAGAATATAGAACTAGTGGATATTCCAATCCAAGAAACATGGTTTGGAATACCATTCCCCAAGAGAGTACCAACCACATGAGATATATTGAACCATGCAATCAGGCTCTACATGGGTTTCTTCTCGAATAAAGATTATCAAAAAACACCAACTCACTCCCATTTTCATCCATTATTCAAAAAGACAAAAAAAATTCAAATCATGAACTTCCCCTGAAACTCGAGGCTCTGGACGGGAAAGGGATCATGATGTCCTTCCTGAACCTACCTCTCTAGTCCTAGTAGTCCTAACCTCTATGCTACCTATAACTCCAAATAAAAAGGGCCTCCACTGATTCATTTTTTTCCAAAAACCAATAGAGGTCAACCCAAAACTAGTCACCGTAGAAGGCTCGCGATAAGGCCCAAAGGGCATTCCTGATCCCCACTAGTTGGAAGCTAATGTCGGGCATCAAAATGAAATAGTATGGAATGATTTTTCCTATATATAGAAGATAGATAAATAAATATAAACTAAACAAACAAATACAACATTAGAAATAGAAATAAAAATAGTTTAGTATGGTTAGACAAACCTCCATGTGACTTGGTGGGTCACCACCAAACATAGAAACACACTCACTGCAAGAGAAATCAAAAACTAGAACTTGAAAAATGAAAAGATATAGTAGGCATGATAACTAAGAGGCTCTATCATAATTATATGGATAAACAATTCCATGTTGCCTTACCTTTAAAAAGAAATCCAAATCATCCTTCTTTTAAAAGAAGACATAAAAATAAAAATAATTTTTTTCATTGTTTTCAAATTCAAGAAAAAAATTACATTCTTCTTAAAACCTTTTTCTTTTCATAAAGTTTCTAAAATAGTTCCCAAGCATACATAGACATTTCAAAATGATTGGAATTCAAATCAGATTAAAACATGGATTTTTAATAAAGGGAGTACAATAATGAAACATCTAAAATGAAAATACCATCATAAGAACTATGGGACATCCCTACATATCTAGTGATAGTGGGGCCTTTGATCATCTCACCTTAATGAAATTTGGTATAGATACCAAATTTAACACTATCCTTATACATGGTCCACTAGAGAGGAGAACCATCCAAATTTATAGTGGCCTCTAATCGTCACAAATGTTTAGTTACTATTGTAGTGTCAATCCTTCTCAACAATTTTGAGACCAACCACTTCCGAATCATCTGTTGTACTAGTCCTAATCCGCACACATAGATACCCGGGGTTACCCATGTGATCTATTCCAAATTGATTTAGATTTTACCAACCAATAATTTATGAACATGCCATTTTTTATCCACGAAAACCCCATTCCTCCTCTCTCCACTTATCTACTCATCGAGAACACCTCACTTTTTAATCCACACAATAAAGCATATGCCTCTTGAACATAAAAATATCAAAAATGACATGAACCAGCCTGGGTTAGCCCTGAACAGGTCACCTGTACCGGCACACGGCATGTCCTGAGGGGAATTCTTGATTCCCATAGGCTGGAAACTATTACCGGTCATCAAAACATAAGAGAGGGAACAATTTGTCCCATAAATGAAATATAGGTTAATAAATAAAGGCTGGCAGTAAATTGAAAACTATAAGCATGAAACAAACTACACATACATCATTGTGACCTCCCAAGTCACCACCCAACTCAAAACCAAGTCTTCTCCAACATTGACCAGTTGAACCAGGGACCTGTACTAGAAACTAAACCTACAAATAGAAGATATAATAGGCATGAGCATTGAGATTCTTAGTAGGGATTCCATGAATAATCTGCTGAATTAAACATTACTCTTTTCTGAAGCAGTCCATAAACAGAAGTTTGAAATAGAAGTATGAAATTAGGTTTTTCATAATTTAAAAATAAGTAACATGCTTTTCCTACTTAAAGTAAACCCATAAAATGCTACATACCATTCCCAAAAAAACAATTTGTAATTTTATAAACAAAATCAAAACAGAAAGACAACGGTTGTGCTAAAAGAAATGAATACATAGTACAAACTAGAAATAAACTAACAGGTATAGATGAATGTAAATAGGCATGGTATATAATAAAGTAACCATGGGTGATCCTAAATATCCCTAGAAGACCCCTGGACATACTCGGTTCAGAACCACCTGCCTGCGTATGGAGAATCCCCTAAGTCAATTAACAACTAGCTGCCCTAATCTGGCCTCACATGTGGCACAACCCACTTGGCCTAACATCAAATCTAGGGGGTAACAAACGGTCTAATCGGGGTTGATCATCAACCATCACCCGACCCTATAAAAGATGCCTAGGAACCCATGATAGTTATAATAATCATGTTGTGTGAGTAGGAGTCCCTCACACGTGTGACTCTCCCTACCATGTCGTCACCTCACATGCCTACCCCAAACACAGATGCTTCCAATGTATTCACCTATAATGGTTTCCCTAGATAGGAGCACCCCATATTCTTATATATATACACATACATGTCAAATTTTCATAGTTCCAACTTGTCCGTCACATCATTCGGTTATCAAAACAACTTTATTAAACAATTTTAGTTGTAAATCGGGCCTTTAGTTTAACATAATCAAATGCCTTTATGAAATGTTTTCACAAGATATTTTAAATCAACTCTAGACACCACTTTTGTATTTAAAAATCCAAATGCGCCCTTAGGTTCCATGTTTCAAATCATTTCTATAAAATTCATTAGTGGTACAATTTACAATTCTGTAAAAACAAACCAAACGACACCTTACACCACACACCCAATAAAATATACACCAAAATACAAACTGGAATATACTCTTGGATTTATTTTAAACCCAATTTAAAGATACGTACGAAGAGACCCACAAAATATAGAAAACAAAAATTTCTTAGAAAACAGAGGATTCGAGAAAAATAACAATTCCAAGAGACATGCAAAATCATTTCTACAAAAACACTGAGTTCCGCTAAACTAACCAACACAAGGAAAACAAGTTCCATAAAATGATTCTACAAGAAAACACCACTAAAGACATCCAAAAATACTATTTTCAGGTATAGGAATTCAGTTCCAACTATGTTTTCATGGAATAAACATGTCCATAAATAGAGGAACATCCAAAAATCCATTTTTAATAAAATCTTTCAATAGGAAAACACTACCATAAGTTAACTATAAACATAATTGAGGTGTGAAACATAATATATTGTTTAATTAAGAAAACACAAGCATTAAATTGATTAAAATTGGGAGCATGGTCATGGAAACACCTACACATAATCATGAAACTATTTCAAATCCATTTTTAAAAATTATAACCATCATAAAAAACACACTACAATGAATAAAATATCATGCTTATAATGGTGAGAATAAAATTTATAATTTAAATGAAATAATTCAAGTGCATATGGAAATATCCAGATGATGGAAAGGATGGAAATGCCTACCTCAAAAGAAGGACCAAATTAACATTCGACAGTTGACCAATTCATCAGCAACTACTTAGAATTGCTCCACAAACATGTACATACCTTTATATAAATATATATATCCCTTAATAAAATTCACATATTACCCACGCCGTGAGGTAAAATGTACAAGGGATATATATATATATATATATATATATATATTCATACCTTAGTATATGCATGCTCACACCCACAGAGTTGGCCAAAACTCATTACAGCAATTACAAGGACCATAAAAACTCAGTGGAAAGGATCAACTGACACATACCTAAATTTTTTAGAATCCATAAAGACATTAATACCCTTAAATAAATGTTTGACGCCAAAATGAGGGTTTAGAACCTTGCCTGAAACATTGGAGGTATAGAGAAACAAGCCCATCCACTTCTCCCTTAGAGGCGGATGCTAGTACATGGACCAACAAGTCCCAATACATCAATTACATACCCTACTGAAGGAAGAACACAATAATCACATATTATCCCAAAATTAGGGTTCTAGTTAAATCCAAACCAGTTATCAAAAGAGAAACAAATTGCCAATTTGGTAAAGGAGAACATCTGAGATGGTATTACCTCAATGAATTGGACCTCAATCGGACCTCGTTCATGGGGGATCAGAGAGGAAATGACTATGGAAGGGTCAATCACTAAGAATGGGTGCTATTGTGGAGGTCTGACCAAGGGAAGAGGCAGCCAGAGTGAGTTCATCGCATACAGGTCAATGCATCGGGGGTCGTCAGAGTTGTTGGTCGGTGCAAAGGCGGAGGGTAGCTGAGCCGCGCTGGAACAAGGGAACGGGGTCGCACTGAGGGGGGTCTGGGGTGCTTGAGTAGGGCAGGGTCTCCCCCGGGAGGTGCAGTTAGGAAGGGAGCATGACTAGGATGGGCTAGGTTGGTGTGCCGCAAGCCGAGAGGGACATGGGTGCCTTGAGGGTAAGGTATGGGGTAGAAAGGGAGGCCACCACACACAGAATAGGAATGGGGGAGGGGCTGCCGCACATAGAGAAACCCGTGGGGGTGCAGCCTTATCTTGACCAGGAGGAAGGGGAGGGATGCGCCAACATCGCCTCATGTAGGAGGAAAAACAAGGGGCGTTGTGCCTCCCCCTAAGGGTTTATATGTTTTTTATAACAATAAAAATAAATATACAAATAGTATCAATAATAATAATAATAAAAAAAATCTTAATATTAATAATAACATAATTATAATAATAATAAAAGTAAGAAGAATAAAAATAATAATCTTCTTCATTTTATTTCCCCGTTTATTCAAACATTAACATTAATAATGACATAACATTAAAAAATTTCATAATAATAGTTTACTCATAAAAATATTAAAAACACTTTTAGCAACCAATTAATATAATAAACATATATATATATACATTAATGACAATAATAAAACTACCAATAAAAATATTATTATAACTATCTATAAAGTAATAATATAATTATTATTATGGCACAAACATTTAACCAATTATATATTTATAAAAGAATTATTTATTTTAAACATTAGGTAACTACCTATGTACGTGGACCGGCTGCACGACTACCGCCAACTGTTCAGTGCCCGTGCACCAATTAGAAACCCAAAAAAACATTAAACATCGAAGATGTTAGACCCGTTCTCGCTCCGCACCTTGGTTAGGCTAATAAAAAAAAATAAAAAAAATAAAAAAAACATGTTAAGGTGTCTAGGTATGACAATTATCCCCACAAAAAAAATATACCCATAGAAAGTCCCCATGCCAACAGTTGACACAACTTGAGTCCATGCATAAACAATGACATAGAGAACCAAGAGCTTCGGGGTGACCATTCCCAACAAATGTCACACTCGACCATTTCAAGGAGGAAAACAACCCATGACTGAGGCGAAAAAATGATATGGTTCTCCCCAACACGAGAATTCACTAATACAGGAACCCTTGAAACCAGAACATACCACCCCCAGGGGGGCAACATGGGAACTCCCAAACCGAACACATTCATCTTCCCCACATGGACCGAACCACACTCCTAAGACTCATATGGAATGATTTCTACAAAATAACCCAACAACATGATGATGATAAATTAACTCAACACCTCCCATAAATTTCACGAAATGAACACCCCCTAACAAACACAGCTGAGACCTACTTGAAATCATAAAAGGTCTATTTATTCACGGGCCCACCTCCTTCAATGAAACCGAGCAATTTAGAAACCACACTACGAGTAGATGAGTCCGCTTCGATTGTGGTAGAACGAGCTCATCAAACCACTACAACAAGAATGATCTTATGATAGAGACAATAATAGAACAAGGAAACATTAGATATTACAATCCCCAAGCGGGAAACATGATCAGGATTGAGGTTCCACCCACCCTCGGAAACTCCTAACTATGGGAAAGCTTCACCCCGAGACCTGTGGCTGGGGACCTAATGGCTGAAGAATCTCCTGGCTCACAGTCAATAATTTTCATCCTCTATTCCCTAACTCATTCTTACCGAACAACGCTTCTTTTATAACTCTCCTCGGTGGCCCGAACAGTCGCATGGTAACAAGACTTCGGAGGGATGCGATAAGGAAACTTAGAATTCTTGAACCATCCACACAAGTGGCATGCAAGAGAAAAATCCAACAAACTGGGAGTGGGTATAGATGAAGATAGATTCTTGGAGACAGGTTCAACCGACATGAACTCCTTTCCAGAAGGATAACCATTTCAAGAGTCAAACCCCAACTACACCCCATACTATAATGACGATGAGACATCCCACCTTTACTTGTCTAGAACTAGTCCCTCAAATAACTCTAGGACGGTATGAACCTTAACTACCCTAGGATTTCCCAAAAACCCAAAGACACACTACCTTTATGAATTATAAAACTACCTGTAACAGACGTTAATTACCTCAATAAGCAGGCAACACACAAAATGAAATGGGAACTGGGCGTAACTCATTAATAAATTTTGGAGGATTTATGGGTGGCATACTCATAACAACATGAAAAACACCATAGGAACCAGAATCAAGACAAAACAAACTCAAAGAAAAGACACAATCCAAGGGAAACAGGCCCATAATCCAATCATATACAAACACAAGAAGAAAAAAAATTACTTTTCAAAAAATGTTATTTCATTAAAATTTTATTACTCCCCTATGAAACCTTATGAACCGTCACATGTGCATTCATTCAATCTCGCTCACATCATCTGTGAACCAGTGTTTCCATGCACTCTCTACACATACCCATGAATATGTGACCCTCCGTAAATAATGCTAAGGTTCAAACATATCTTTTCCTTATCAAATCCAAACACCTACCAAACCTTCCAAATCAAAACATTTCCCCTTTTAAAAACCCAATTCACCAATTTCGAAAAAAAATTAAATGAAATACTTTTCCATTTGAAAATAAATCTCAAATTTAAAAAACATTCACATCAACTGATATTAAAATGGATCAATACCAATAAAAATCCATGGGAATAAAAAAATAGTGCATATTCTTGACTCGACGACATTTTGGTGATCCATTCTTCAAGTAAGGCATAAAACTATGAGGACCTTGAGTCGAGATATTTGGCTTCACATGGATCACAAACCCATGTGATGCTGCAACTTAAAATTATTCTCCTGCATTTTAATCCCTCAATCAAAAACAACCCAAGAAAAAAGGCTCAAATCCCAGACTACCCCTGGTGACTCGAGGATCAGTGCGAGCATGAGTTCTCGATGCTCTTCTCGCACCTACCTCCTGAGTCTTGAAAATACTAATCTCCTTCTACCAGATGAAACAAATATCTAGGTCCACCTCTGATACCATTTTGTCATGAACCAGACCGGGTCGACCCTGAACCGGTCACCCGAGCTGGCTTGCGGCATGTCGCAAGGGGAATTCCTGATCCCCACGGGTTGGAAAATAGTGATGGGAATCCAAACATAAGATATGAAATTATATGGCCCATGAATAAAATGCAGGTTAATAAATAAATACTAATAGTAAAATGAAAACTAGCAGTAAGGATAAAATTGCACATACCGCTTCGTGACCTCCTTGGTCACCACACAACTCAGAACCAAGCCTTCTCCAACATTGACCAGTTGAACTAGAAACCTGTATGAGAAATTGAACCTGCAAGTAGAATATATAATAGGCATGAGCATCGATATTCTCATTAGGGATGCCAAGAATAAACCACTGAATCCAAAAGTTCACTTTTCCGAAGCAGTCCATAAACAAAAGTTTGAAATACAAGTATGAAAGTAGCTTTTTCACATTTTAAAAATATGTAACATGTTTTTACCATTTAAAGAAAACCCAACACATGCTACATACCATTCCCAAGAAAACCATTTGTCATTTTATAATGAAAACCAATACCAAAAGACTATGGTTGTGCTAAATGAAATGAATAAACAGTACAAACTGGAAATAAACTAACAGGTATTGGTGAATGTAAACAAGAAAGGTATATAATAATGTAACCATGGGTGATCCTAAACATCTCTAGAAGACCCTTGGACATACTCAGTTCAGAACCACCTACTGGGGTATGGTGAATCCCCTAACTCAATAACCAACTAGCTTCACTAGCATGGCCTCACTAGTGGAACAACCCGCTTGGCCTAACAGAAAATCCAAGGGTTACCAACCCATCTAATCAAGGTTTATCAGTAACCTTTACTCGACCCTCTAAAAGATGCCCAGGAACCCATGGTAGTTATAATAATCATGATGTGTGAGTAGTTGGCCCTCGCACGAGTGACTCACCCTACCATGTCATCACTGCACTTACCTACCCCAAACAAAGACGCTTCCTATGAATTCTCCCATAAAGGTTTCCCAAGATAGGATCTCCGCATATACTTATATATATATATAAATACATGTCAAATATAAAATGGTCCAACCGGGCCATCACATCATTCGGTTATCAAAAAAACTATATTAAACACTTGTAGTTGTAAATCAGACCTTTAGTTTTACATTATCAAATTCCTTTATGAAAATATTGAACAAGATATTTTAAAACAACTCTAGACACCACTTTTGTATTTAAAAATCAAATTAGACCCTTAGTATACTTGTTATAAAGCATTTCCATAAAATTCATTAGTGATACCATGTAAAATTTCCTAAAAATAAACCAAACGACGCCTCACTCCACACTCTCAACAAAATATAGACCAAAATACAAATAGGAATATAATCATGTATTTCTTTTCAAACCAATTTAAAGAGCCACATGAAGAGACCCAAAACATTTACAAAACAAGAACTGCTTATAAAACCATGGATTCAAGAAAAATACCAATTCAAAGAGTCAGGAGAAATCATTTCTACAAAAACAATAAGTTCCATAAAACTAACCAATGCAGGAAAAAAAAGTTCCATAAAATGTTTCTATAAGAAAACACCACTCAAGACATCCAAATATACAATTTGCAGATAATAGAATTTAGTTCCAACCAAGTTGGCAAGGCATAAACATGTGTATAAATAGAGGATCATCCAAAAATACATTTTTAATCAAATCTTTCAATAGGAAAAAACTACCATAAGTTAATTATAAACATAACAGAGGTGAGAAAAATATTCTAAGATTTAATTAAGAAAACACAGGCATTAAATGGATAAAAATTGAGAGAAAGGGCATGGAAACACATAATCATAATCAAGAAACTATTCCAAAGCCATTTTTAACACTATTAACTATCATAAATGGAACACCCCGACCCCAGTTCCCCAGAGTCGGTGCCTTATTACGTATCATTGGAATGATCACAAGAAAGATCAAATCTCGAAAGATAGATTAGTTTAGTAGCCTTGGAAACACTAGATATATTCATAATGTTTTACATTACATCATAAAGTGAAAACTAAAACAAAAAAATATTGTCTCCATAGAACACTCTCATACTATCCCTGCAGGTCAGTCATAATATACTTCTTCATATCCTAGGAAAAATAAAACATAGAAAGGGGTGAGCTCATATGCTTAGTAAGGATAACAATATAGCGGAAATTTTCATAAATAAGAATAAACATTTAAGGCAATTTATAACTAAAACAAAAGCTTTTTAAACTTGAACTTCTGTAGAATATGGAAGAGATAAAATAAAATAATTCCATTTACTTATTCACATGGATATTCTACTAATCGAATAATCACATGAAATATCAATAACCACTTTCATAATAAGGGAATGCATAATGCCAGACTATCAGAACCACATAGTCAAGGCCTTGTGCCAAGACTACAAATAAGATTTTGTCAAAGCCTTGTTCCAAGACACTAGTTTGTCTAATGAGACCTACCGATGCCTCGAGGAGCTATAGCGGGCTCCACCCATCACTTACTAAGTCCAATGCATTCCTCATATGAAAAGGTTTAAGCATAACATAAATATTCGTATTAAAACTAGCATATGAAATGTCAATAATTTATCCAAAACCATGAATGATATAAAAATAACACATCCACAGTAAAAAATATCACAAAAACTTCCATAAAATATAGAATATTTTTATCATAATAAATCAAATTCAAATAAGATTAAAATCAATCAAAGGATGTTGACATGGATGAAATCAAAACTATTTGAGAGAAATAACTCCTTTTTGAAATCATTTATAAGTCACATAATTATAAAATAAAACCTTTATTTTGAAAATACTCTTATAAGATTTTAAGGGAAGCTTCGATGATTTTATAACGGCAGAAAACAGCCTCACCCGCTGTATAAGTTAAAAAAACATTCTTACCTTAATTTTGTCGAAAAGGTTAAAAAGTACCATGTTTAGAAAACGACAGAAAGATTCCATTCAAAAATGTATAAGGTCAAATAAGGGTATAAATGACTTTAACCCATTGTCTATTTAAATAGTAAAAATGTTTTGAAAGACATTTTTAAGAAACATGGATGTGGGTGATAAAGAGGTCCCAGTAGATAATTATGTATAAACAACCTTGTATAATGAAGAGATTGTGAAATAAACCCTTACCTTGTACTTTTCCTTAGTCGAGGGTAGGTTGAACTCATTTATAATCGTGAAATATTTTTTATTAAATTATAAATTAATCATATACATTAATATAATATCATATATGATCTTTTAACATTGATTTTTTAATAATATCTTAGTATTATCATTGTTTCGGGTGTTAACTTACTCATTTTCTTTTATATTTTTTGTTACATAAGCCATGTTTGTTATGGATAGTTTGTATCTTATTCATATCCAGAATGATATCAAGTCCTTACACATTATTTTTAATCATCAAATGAAAATTAGTCTTCAATGGATATGATGTGGAATGAATCTCATCGCGTTCGTGGAGACGATATTCCGTACGTATGCACGAGTGACAATATCATTATTTTGATATTAAAATCGTATATAGTTGGATGGTATATCATATATACAGAATCATTATCATGTTATATTTATTATTTACATAAGTTATATTCATTATTTTACCCATCCAAATAATAATGTATTGAATAACAATTACACCACGACGTGGAGACGGTAAGCCATATGTACGCGTGTATGGTGACATGTCTTTCAATGTATGGATAGAATACTAAATATGGGTATACCATATTTATAATAACATCACATAATATAGAATATACTGGAGTTATTATTTTAGAATGTAAATAATAAAGAAAGAAGAAGTGGAAGAAGATAGGAACTTGAAAGAAGGTGGTGAAAACATTACCTCTTATTCGGGTTCTTCCTTTTGATTTGATCAAAAGGGATAATTAGGTTGGATTTATGATCAAACTAAGGCCTCTAGGTTGAAGGGAGGATATTTTAAAGAGTATTTGGGAAGGGTTTGGCCGAGCCAAATGGCTTTGAAGGTGTTAATTAAAGAGAAGGGGGAGTGCCCTTTTATAAGAGGGGTGAGGGGCACCTTAGGAAAATCTAGAAATATTAATTTATAATAAATTTATATTCAGTTTATAATGGCTCAAAATTAATTTAATTAGAGGCTAAGGTGGGTATGGGTCGAAATCCTTTCAAACATTAGGTTTTAGATAGGTTTGGGTTACTAAATTAACCTTATCATTTATATTTAACTCTTAGTTAATTAGTTTCACATTTACCATGACTCTTTTTATTTTTATATTATATGGTTAATAAACTTAGTATAAACATAAAACCAAACCCCAAATGGTTCATTAATGAAACAAATATCATTATATAAGTCTCTTGGCTGATCCCTATATTTTTAGGAATATAATACCAATTAATAATATAATATTAGTTTTAAAAACCCTTTTATGTCAATTTTGACACTATTTGGAAATTGAGTTTTGAGAAAATCATAATAGATTTATTAATTCTAAAAAAGTTCATTAAATCAATCCTAACATGTTATATTAACCTTGAAAATTAGTTTAATTCATAAAAATTCTCAAATTAAATTTATTTGGGTATTTATAATATCAATTATTTTAATATTTCATTAATAAGGTAATTACTACATCACCATTGTATCATAAATAAATTAAAATATTTAATGTATAAAAATTATAAATAAAATATCATTATATAGGAAATCGTTTTATATTTCTAATGAATATTTATAATCTAATTTATCTTATGTATAACCCTATATTAAAAATGTTTTAGTTATTAAACATTGATTTTAACACTTTTAACTCTTCTTTGAATTAAATAATAATAAATGTCATAATCTAATCCAAGTAAACCAAAGAGGTTCATATTTTATTCCTAAGGTTATTTTTGGTATAATTATACTTATGCAATAGAATTAGGACATGTGTTAGGGTACAAATAATATCATTTTTACCTTAAATTACCCTATTTACTTTTAACCGCGGTAAATGAAAGTAAAAAATTACTATTCACCAAAAATTATTTTCATCTCATTGAACCACATTTTACTTACTGATATCAACTGTGTCTCTCGGATTTCTGAAATTCAATTCACAGAAGCGGTAAAATTAAGTTTTATGAAAATTTCCAAGAGCTCCTAGGAGGTGGGTAAAATACGGTTAAAAGTTCAACAAAATTTTTATATATCTAAATTAATATAAAATGACTCCAATGAATTAAATTGAACTTATATAGGTATTATGTATCTATTTTGACCTAAACTAAATTAAAATAAAATAAATAATTATTTAAATAAAAAGTCGGTTTTAACCAATAACTCAGTGTTTTTCACTATTCATCAAAAATTGAATGTTTTCAGAAAAATACCACAAAATCACCCTAGGCTAATTTTGATATTAAGAATCCAAAAATGAAGTCCATTTTGAAAAATAAAATTTATAAAATTTCAAAAAGTGGGTATTACTATTCATAACGGCTAGTTTGATTGGTTATGATGTGTTAAATTTGAAGTTGCGTACAACACAAGCTATTGTATTATTCAAAGAGAAGCATACAGTGGGAGCTTGGGGTGTTACATTATCCCCTCCTTAAAATAATTGCATCCTCGCAATTTCTGTTGTATTACTACATAAAAACACTCGGGTGGTTCTTCATCATAAGTTCCTCGGGTTCCCACGTTTCCTCTT
Organism: Viscum album; assembly: GCA_963277665.1. Lineage (NCBI taxonomy): Eukaryota > Viridiplantae > Streptophyta > Magnoliopsida > Santalales > Viscaceae > Viscum > Viscum album. The sequence goes on from OY728140.1 coordinate 354,597,401, forward strand.
CCATCTTATGGTTTTTTCTTAGAACTTTTACCAGACGAGTCGTCCGGTTTCTCAAAACTTGTTCTCTTGTATCAAGAATCCTGATGGGATCTTCGCAATAAGACAGATCAGGTTCCATTTATAATTCCTCATAGGTGAGTACATGCGTTGGGTCAGGCATGTATTTTCTCAACAGTGATACGTGGAACACATCATGATTTTGGAGAGACTTGGCGGCATTGCCAAACGGTGAGATACAACCCCAATTCGTTCTAGGATTTCGAAAGGTCTGATGTACTTGGGACTCAATTTACCTTTATTACCAAAATGTATAAATCCCTTCCATGGAGATACCTTCCAGAAAACATGATCACCGACTTAAAATTCCAAATCCTTCCTTCGATTATCGGCATAGCTCTTCTGCCTACATTGAGCTGCTTTGATGTGGGTTTGTATTACCTTCACCTTTTCCACAGTTTCCTCCACAAGTTCCGGGCCTACAAGTTTTCTTTCACCAACATCATCCCCATAGGTTGGTGTGTGACATCTCTTTCTATATAACGCTTCATATGGTTCCATCTGAATAATTGAATGGAAGATATTTTTATAGGAAAATTCTATCAGAGGTAAATATTGATCCCACATACCCTGAAAGTCAAGTGACCAGGATCTCAACATGTCTTCTATGTTTTGAATAGTTCGTTCTGATTGTCCATCTGTTTGAGGGTGGTAAGAAGAACTCAAAAGAAGTTCAGTATCCAAGGCCTTCTGAAGACTTTTCCAGAATCTTGATGTGAAATGGGGATCATGACCAGAAACAATCTATAGGGGTACTCCATGAAGTCTCAAAACTTCATTAATATATAGCCTTGCTAGATGTTCAAGTGTTAGAAATTCTCTTATAGCAAGAAATTGTGCTGACTTGGTAAGACGATCAACAATGACCCATAATGCATCGTTCCTTCTAGGAGTCTTTGGTAGTCCCATGACAAAGTCCATCATAATATTTTCCCATTTCCACTCAGGTATGGGAAGAGATTGCATGACTCCTCCAGGCTATTTCCTTCCAGCTTTCACTTATTGACAAACCATACATCTTGACACATAATAGGAAATATCCCTCTTCATGTTGTTCCACCAAAAATGTTCCTTCAAATCTATATACATCTTAGTGCTACCAGGGTTTATAGAGAAATTGGAACTATGGGCATCATCCAAAAATTCCCTTTTTATATCAGGTATATCGGGAACACAAAGTCTATTCCCAAATATCAAAATTCCATCTTCATACACAAAGTCACTCAATCTACCATCATTCACAGCTTTAATCTTCTTTTGAAACTCTTCAACACCGGTCTGAGAACTCTTTATCCTTTCTAGTAAAGATGGTTTGACAACCATTTGAAAAAGTATCGATGTTTCACCTTCCATGGTTATTACCATATCCATCTTCACTAGATCCATGAAAATAGGATCCCTTTTAACTCTCATCTTGTTCAAAACTCCATGATCCTTTCTGCTCAAAGCATCTTCCACCTTATTTGCCTTCCCTGGGTTGTAGTGTATATTGAAATCATAATCCTTGAGTAATTCAAGCCATCTTCTTTGCCTCATGTTGAGTTCTTTCTGTGAGAAAATATATTTTAGACTCCTGTGATCGGTATATATCTCACATTTTTCAACATAGAGATAATGTCTCCATATCTTTAAAGCAAAGATTACAGCTGCTAATTAGAGATCATGAGTAGGATAGTTTTGATGATGAATTTTTAGCTGTCGTGATGTATAGGCAATAACCCTATCATTCTACATAATGACACAACCAAGTCCTTTCTTTGATGCATCACTATAAATAAATAACCCATCATTCCCTGATGGTAGAGTAAAGATAAGATAATTGACTAATATTATCTTCAGTTCTTCAAAACATTCTTCACAGCCTTTTGTACAAACAAATTTAACCCCTTTACGTGTGAGTTTCGCTAATGGGTTAGCCAATTGGGCAAAATTCTGGACGAAACGTCATTAATAACCTGCTAAACCACTAAAACTGCGTACCTCAATTATAATCGTTGGTGCTGAACATTCTTGGATTGCTCTTATCTTAGAAGGATCAACAAATATTCCATACATAGAGACAATATGGCAAAGAAATGAAATCTCTTGAAGCCATAATTCATAGTTGCTAAAATTCCCATATAATTCATGTCTTCTAAGAGTCTTTAGAATAATGCGCAACTGATTTTCATGATCTTCGAAGATTTTAGAGTATACCAAGATATAATCAATAAATACCACTACAAATTCATCAAAATATTCCTTGAAAACTATGTTCAATAGATCCATGAAAACAAAGGGTGCATTTGTTAGCACAAAAAGCATTACTGTAAACTCATAACGCCCGTACCTGGTTCAAAATGCTGTTTTCGGAATGTCTTCCTTCTTCACAGACAAATGATGATATTCAGATCGAAGGACAATCATTGAAAAGTATTGAGCTCCATGAATTTGGTCGAATAAATCACCAATGCGAGGTAGATGATACTTTTTCTGTATCGTTATAGCATTGATCTCCCTGTAGTCAATGCACAACCTCATAGATACATCTTTCTTCTTAAAAAATACTACAGGGGCTCCCCTTAGAGAAACACTAGGGCTAATAGATCCCTTATTACTCAATTCCTCTAGTTGTTTCTTTAGTTCCACTAATTCCACAATGGCCATTCTATAAGGGGTCTTCAATATGGGCCTTGAACCAAGAATTAAGTCAATGGAAAACATAATTTCTCATTCTGGAGGATGTACAGGTAAATACTCTGAAAAAACATCAACATATTCTTGCACAATAGGTACATACTCTATTCAAACATTCCTTTCCTCACCCACAGTTATTTCATTCTCTTCTTCCCAAATAATTAAATTTAGTTGAGCTAATGGTGGTGGATCTATATAATAATTAGGCGGTGAAATTTCTTCTCTAAAGATATGGTACTCCTTATCGTCATCAAAAATTGTTACCTCCTTCTTCTTAAAATAAATTTTTGCATCATGGTCCAAAAGCCAATCCATACTGAGGATTATATCAAATTCAATCATGGGTATAATGATGAGATCAGCAGATAAAGAATATTTATATGCTCTAACGGGGATTGATTCACAAAACTTTACTGCAATGATACTTCTTTTAGAAGTTTTTTCTGAATACACCCTTGTTAAATCAAATTGGAAATAAATAATTTTCTTAGAAAAGTTGGAAGATATGAAACAATGAGATGATACAGAATCAAATAATGTATTAGCTAAACTTGAGGAAACCATTAAATTACCTGCCACTACATCTTTAGGAGCTTCAACATCAGCAGTAGTGATAGCACAAGCTTGGCCTTGATCCCTTGGCCTCTTATGAGATAAGTTTCCCTGACACTTAGGATATTCATTTTCATAATGTCCCATCTCCCTGCAATTATAGCACTGAACATCGATAGCTTCATTGTCCCTTTGCAATCACGAGCTTGGTGGCCTTTTTCACCACACCTGAAACAGACTCACATTCCCTTCAAGAAAGTACCAGGGTGTTTCTTCCCACATTTACTGCAGGATGGATATTCAACTTTTCCCTTATTCCCTTTATTTACATTTCTAGAGTGGTCAACAGATCTCTTCTTCTCTTGCTTTGATTTAAAGTCGTAAGACACAGAGAATTCCTTTTCCATCTTGATAGCATATGAGAAAATGCCTTTGTACGTTGAGAATGATTGTGATACTAATGCTTGACGGAGAAATATTTTTAACCCATCAATGAAATGATAAATCTTACTCCTTGGGTTACATATATAATCGGGTGCATGCCTCTCTAACCTTGTAAAGTTATCTTCATACTTTGCGACATTCTCATCATCCTTTTACCTCAGACTGAGAAATTGCCTTTCCATATCTGCTCGATGGTCATGAGGAAAGTATTTTTCTACAAAATTTCTTTTAAACTCCCTCCATTCCATACTTGATACTTCTTCATATTCCTTTTTATTTTGAATCAATGACCACCATTGATCAGCATCTCTGGTGAGGTGGTAAAATTCCATGAGAACTTTTTCCCTTTCACTACTCCCCAAAGCCTGAAATATTTTCTGTAGGGAATTTATCTATTGCTCAGCTACTAGTGGATTTGTAGTCCCATTTAATGTTGGTGGTTGTTTCCTCATGAAGCGATATAACATTGATCCTCCACGCTCCGGATCAGGGTGCTTCATATGGGTAAGGTTATTATTCATAACCTGAGTGAGTTGTCCCAGTATAGTGATAAGCTGATCAGCACCAGTTGTATCACCAGCTCCACTATAATTATCTTGAGTAGGAGTGAAATCCCTATATGGAGTGCGTGCATTGATACAGTTTCCATTTCTTCCACTATGAACCATTTCTAAACAATGTCATAAACTTGATCAGTTTATGAATCGAAATACATAATTCCATACTTGTAAAACACTTAACATAAATTGAACAGTTTATGGATATAATCCATAATCATAAAAAAATTTCTTTGAGGAAGTATATACTCATAAACCCTTCATAACAGTTTGTAAAGAAAATGAGAATTATCTTAAGCATATCCCCCAGGAGTGTCGTAACTAAGAGTGCAGCAAGGCCCGTTGTCGTGCACCAGTTACCGTTCGAGTCTAGCTTAAAGCAGTGTTTTTGGGTTTTACCAATAGGTACATCTGTGCCAGAGTCACCTCTACCTGCTCATATCCAGATAGGGATGTATTCCTCGGAAAACTCACAAAATCTTTACAATACCAAAATTCTAGGAAGTTTTATATACTAATACTCAAAGTCCATCTTACGGCTATGTGCTCTAATCATAGTTTATCTAAATCTAGATTCCAAGGTTTATTACTAAACATCCTCTGATACCAACTGTAACGCCCTGACCCTAGTTACCCAGAGTCAGTGCATTATTACGTATCATTGGCATGATCACAATAAAGATCAAATCTTGAAAGATCGAATAGTTTAGTAACCTTGGAAACAATAGATATATTCATAAAGTTTTACATTACATCATAAAGTAAAAACTAAAAAAACAACATCTTGTCTCCATAGACCACACTCATACTATCCCTACAAGTCAGTCATAATATACTTCTTCACATCCTAGAAAAAATAAAACATAGAAAGGGGTGAGCTCAGATGCTCAGTAAGGATAACAATATAGCGGAAATTTTCATAAATAAGCATAAACATTTAAGGCAATGTATAACTAAAACAAAAGCCTTTTATACTTGAACTTCTGTAGAATATGGAAAAGATAAAATAAAATAATGCCATTTACTTATTCACATGGATATTCTACTAATAGAATAATCACATGCAATATCAATAACTACTTTCATAATAAGGAAATGCATAATGCCCGACTATCATAACCACATAGTCAAGGCCTTGTTCCAAGGATACAAATAAGATTTTTTCAAGGCCTTATGCCAAGACACTCGTTTGTCTCATGAGACCTACTGATGCATCGAGGAGCTATATCGGGCTCCACCCGTCACTTACTAATTCCAATGCATTCCTCATATGAAAAGGTTCAAACATAACATAAACATTCATATTAAAACTAGCATACGAAATGTAAACACTTTATCCATAAACCATGAATAGTATAAAAATAAAACATCCATACTCAAACATAACACAAAACCTTCAATACAATATGGAATATTTGTATCATAATAAATCAACTTCATATAAGCTTAAAATCCATCAAAGGATGTTGACATGGATGATATCAAAACTATTTGAGAGAAATATCTCCTTTTTGAAATCATTTAAAAGTCGCAAAATTATGAAATAAAACCTTTATTTTGAAAATACATTTATAAGCCTGTAAGGGAAGCTTCGATAAATTTATAATGGTGGAAAATAGCCGCACCCGGTATATAAGTTAAAAAAACATTCTTACCTTAATTTTTTCGAAAAGATTAAATAGTACCTTGTTTGGAAAACGACAGAAAGACTCCTTTCAAAAACGTATAAGGTCAAATAAGGGTATAAATTACATTAACCCATTGTCTGTCTAAATAGTAAAAATGTTTTGAAAGACATTTTTAAGAAGCATGGATGTGGGTGATAAAGAGGTCCCAGTAGATAATTACGTATAAACAACCTCGGATAATGAAGAGATTGTGAAATAAAACCTTACCTTGTACTTTTACTTAGTCAAGGGTAGGTTAACATATTATATAATGGTGAAATAATTGTTATTAAATTATACAAGAATCATATACATTAATATGATACCATATATGATCTTTTAACATTGCTTTGTTAATAATATCATAGTATTATCATTGTTTCGGGTGTTAACTTACTCGTTTTCTTTTATATGTTATGTTATATAAGATGTGTTTGTTATGTATAGGTTTTATCATATTCATATCTAGAATTATATCAAGTCCTTAAACATTATTTTTAATCATCAAATGAAAATTAGTCTTGAATGGATACGATGGGGAATGAATCTCATCGCGTTCGTGGAGACGGTATTCCGTACGTATGCACGAGCGACAATATCATTATTTTGAAATTAAAATCGTATATAATTGGATGGTATATCATATATACATAATAATTATCATTTTATATTTATTATTTACAAAATTTTTACTCATTATTATACCCATCCAAATAATAATGTATTGAATAACAATTACACCACGACGTGGAGACAGTAAGCCGTACGTACGCACGTATGGTGACATGTCATTCAAGGGATGGATATAATACTGAATATGGTTGTACCATATTTATAATAACATCAAATTATATCAAATATACAGGAGTTATTATTTTATAATGGAAATAATAAAGAAAGAATAAGTGGAAGAATAAAGGAACTTGAAACAGTGTGGTGAAAACATTACCTCTTCTTCGGGTTCTTCCTTTTTATTTGATCAAAAGGGATCATTAGGTTGGCTTTATGATCAAAATAAGGCCTATAGGTCAAAGAGAGGATAGTTTAGAGAGTATTTGGGCAGGGTTTGGCCGAGCCAAATGGCTTTGAAGGTATGAATTGAAGAGAAGGGGGAGTCCCATTTTATAAGAGGGGTGAGGGGTACCTTAAGAAAATCTAGAAATATTATTTTATAATAAATTCATATTAGGTTTATAATGGATCAAAATTGATTTAATTCTAGGATAAGGTGGTAATGGGTCAAAATCCTCTCAAACAATAGGTTTTAGAAAGGTTTGGGTCACTAAATTAACCTTATAATTTATATTTAACTCTTAGTTAATTAGTTTCACATTTACCATGTCTCTTTGTATTTTTAAATTATATGGTTAATAAACTTACTATAAAATTACAAGAGAACCCCAAGTGGGTAATTAATGATACAACTATCATTATATAAGTCTCTTGGACGAACCTTAGATTTTTAGGAATACAATATCAGTTAATAATATAATATTTGTTTTAAAACCCCTTTTATGTAAATTTTGACACTATTAGGAAATTGAGTTTTGTGAAAATCATAACAGATTGATTAATTCAAAAAAAATTCATTAAATCAATCCTAACATTTCATATTAACCTATAAAATTAGTGGAATTCATAAAAAGTCTCAAATTATATTTATTTGGGTATCTATAATATCAATTATTTTAAAATTTCATTAATAAGGCAAATACTGCATCACCATTGTGTCATAAATAAATAAAACTATTTAAAGTATAAAAATTATAAATAAAATATCATTATGTAGGAAATATTTTTATTTTTATAATGAATATTTATAATAGAATTTATCTAATGTATAACCCTATATTAAAAATGTTTTAGTTATTAAACATTGATTTTAACTCTTTTAACTCTTCTTTGAATTAAATAATAATAAATGTCATAATCTAATCCAAGTGGACCAAAGAGGTTCATATTTTATTCCTAAAGTTGTTTTTGGTCGAATTATACTGATCCAATAGAATTAGGACAGGTTTCAGGGTAATAATAATATCATTTTTACCTTAAATTACCCTATTTACTTTTAACCGTGGTAAATAAAAGCAAAAAGTTACTATTCACCAAAAAACATTTTCATCTCATTGAACCATATTTTACTTAATAATATCAACCGTGTCTCTTGGATTTTTGAAATATAATTCACAGAAGCGGTAAAATTATGTTTTATGAAAATTTTCAAAAGATCCTAGGAAGTGGGTAAAAGACGGTGAAAAGTTCAATAAAATTTTTATATATCTATATTAATATAAAATGAATCCAATGAATTACATTGATCTTATATAGGTATTATGTATCTATTTTGACATAAAATAAATTTAAATAAAATAAAAAATTATTTAAATAAAAAGTCGGTTTTAACCAATAACTCTATGTTTTTCACTATTCATAAAAAATTGATAGTTTTCAGAAAAATACCAAAAATTCACCCAATGCTAATTTCGAAATTACAAATCCAAAAATGAAGTCCATTTTGGAAAATAAAATTTATAAAATTTCAAAAAGTGGGTATTACTATTCATAATGGCTAGTTTGATTGGTTGTGATGTGTTAGAATTCAAAGTTGCGTACAACACAAGCTATTGTATTATTCAAAGAGAAGCGTATCGTGGAAGCTTGGGGTGTTAAAATAAAAAAGACTTCAATGAATAAAATATCATTCTTTTAAAGGTGAGAATAAAATTTATAATTTAAATGAAATAATGAAAGTGCATATGAAAAGCTCTGAACATGGGAAATGTTGGAAATGCCTACCTCAAAAGGAAGACCAAATTAACATTCTGCAATTGAGCAATTCATCAGCAATTGCTCGAAATTTTGCCAAACACATGCATATACCTTCATATAATTATATAAACCCCTTAACTCAATTCACGTATTCACCGCGCCATGAGGGAATACATACATGAGATATATATATAATATTATATTTGTAACTTAGTATATGCATGCGCAAACCCACAGAGTTGGCCAAAACTCACTAAAAAAATTACAAAGACCATAAAAACTTAGCGGCAAGAATGAACGCACACAATAATAAATTATTTAGAATCCATAAAGACAATAATACCATTAAATAGTGGTGTGATGCCCAAAATCGGGTTTAGAACCTTACCCAAAACATTGGCAGTATATCTAAACAAGACCATCCGCCTCTCCCTTGGCGGCAGATGCTGGAACATGGACCAACGGGTCCAGATACATCAATTGCATACCATATTCAAGGAAGAACAAAACAATTGCATATTATCCCAATCATAGGGTTACGGTTGAATCCAATCCGGGTATCGAAAGAGAAATAAAACACAAATGTGATAAAGGAGATCATCGGAGATGGTATTACATTAAATAATTGGATCTAAATAGGACCTCATTCAAGGGGGAGCTGAGAGGAATCGACTGTGGAAGGGTCGCACGCTAACAAGGGGTGCTATAGGGGAGGCCTGACAAAGGGAAGAGATTGACAGAGTAGGTTCGTCACGTACAACTGAAAATAGTGGGGGTCGTCAAAGTTATTGTTCGGAGGAAAGGCAGAGGGTAGTTGTGCCGCACCAGAACAAGGGAACATGGTTGCGCTGAGTGGGGTCTGGGCTGCCTGAGCAGGGGGGCGTCGCCACCGGGGGCTGCAGCTAGAAAGGGAGCACATCTGGGATGGGCAGGGTTGGTGCGCCGTAAGCCGAGCAGGATAGGGGTGTGTCGTGGGTACGGGATGCAGGAGAAAGGGAAGTCATTGCACACATAATAGGAATGGGGAGGGTCCGCCACAGTTGGAGAACCCCATGGGGGAGCCACATAGTCTCGATATGGAGGAAGTGGAGGGCTACGTCTCCAGCACGCCTTGCGCTGAAGGAAAAATGGGGGGGGGGGGTGCACCTCCCCCTTTAGGGTTTAGATTATTTTTATAATAATAAAAATAAAAATAGTAATAGTATTATTAATAATAAATTATATTTACATAATTATTATAATAATAAAAGTATTAAGAATAAAAATAATAATTTTGTTCATTTTATTTCCCTTTTTTAAAATATTAACATTAATAATAATATAACATTAATAATTTTCATAATATTAGTTTAATCATAAAAATATGAAAACCACATTTAGTAACAAATTAATATAATTAATATATAATAAATAAATAAATAAATAAATAAATAAATATATTAATGTCAATAATAACACTACCAATAAAAATAATATTTTTACTATATACACAATAAATTTTATTTTTATTATGGCGCAAACAATTAACCCAATTTTTTTATATATAAGAAATATTTATTTTAAACATTAGGTAACTGTATAAGTACATGGAACGATCACACATCTATCGCCAACCGTGTAGTTCCCACACACCAATCTAAAACCCAACAAAAAAATTAAACGTTGAAGATGTTAGACCCATGCTCACCACACACCTTTGTGAGGCTAACAGAAACCAATAAATAATAACATAAAATAATTTAAGGAGTCGGGGTGTGACAAAATATAACATATAAACACTTTCATAATATTTCTAAAGCTATGGGGAATACCTAAATGGGGGGTTTCCACTTTTTCCAGCCATTCTCACAGAACCAAACATTTCGCATTACATTATAAGAAATTTTTTCATTTTAGAAATAATGGTTTCTCAACACCTTTAAGTTACAATATGATTTAAAAAATACAATTGCACAACCAAGAAAACATATATTTAATATCAATCTAGAATATATGCTTAAATATACGAAATCCATTGGAAATTATAATTACAAAATAAAACCACTATGGATTCTACTTTTAAATATATATAATTAAATATCAATTGATTATTATAAATGTATCACTATTTCCAAACAATATCAAAGAAATATTTCAATATGAAAAACATGAATTGGAAGCTTAGATAAATTATGTAAAACAAATAAATAATTTATTTTAATGAGTACATCTATATCACATAGAGTGTGAATACTATAAAATATAAAACATATTTTCCAAACTATCCAGAAATCTCAGATTTAAAATTAATGGTCTGGGAATAGGGTCCTACCTCAAACATTCCTCTATTTAACGACAACCAATCAAACCAAACCTTCATGATTACAATCACATGAATTTATACATAAATACATATATTTTTCCCTACATGCATTTCAAATATTCCCCTCTCCAAGAGGGAATAAGGAAAAATAGGTCACATGTAAATATGCCTTACCCCTTCACATGTGAGTAAGCCATCCTCACGAACGATAGATCCCAATGCACTAAATAAAATTAACACAACACAGAAATAAAAAAAACCCCTAATTATAAATTGATCAAAGTATTAAAACATAAAAATAACTACATTAAAACCATCAGGATCCCTATTTCCTTTTTGAATCGAGGCTAGAATGATCCTCAAAAGGTCCAATGTACCAAAAACAACAAGAATCGACAAAAAAAAGAACCAAATGAGTTAAGGTTCATCCCAAATATTATGTACCCCATGGTGGAAAATCAATCCCATGAATAATGGGATGGGAAGAGGGAATAAGCTCACCCTAGGGGACCACACACCAAATCATCAAAAGAAATAGTCGTCAATGTGAGGGAATGATACTTCGGAGCTCTCATGGTCAGCTGGTTCGTACATGAAGGAGGGGAAATGTGGGAGGTCATCTATTCAAGAGAGGATACTGGGGAAAACCACCATGAAAGCTGAGAGAGGATCAACCACCACCATAGGGGAGGTGGCATAACGGAGGTTCCAACCCGGGGTGAGGGGTGTCGTGTGTGATTATGGAGGAGGGTGCGGGGGGGGGGGGGGTGTCACACACTAGGAATGGGGAACCCCTTTTGTGTTATAAAAATAGAATGACACAAATATTAATAATAATAAGCATAAAAATAGTAATAATAATTATAAAATTATTCTTAATAATAATAATTTTAATATTATTCATAATAACAATAATAGTATTCTTAATAATTAGAATAATAATATTATTATAATTATTACTAATATAAAATATTTTTTGTAATTTTGTTTCATTTTTATTATTTTATTTTCATTTTATTTTATTATTTTTGAACACTGGGAAAGAACAAAATTCATACATCATTTAATAAACATTGTGCTAACTATGTGCTGGCCACTATCAAGGACAAAAACTTGATGCACGGTTACCAGTAATAAGATGCATGGTTTAGTGAACCATTATAAAACTGTACCACTTTACACTTCCCACTTACAAATCCAAACCATATGGTTTATTAAATCATTCACATGCCATGTTTCACAATACAGACCCACCTTGGAATTCATATGAGCACCGCACGGTTACTCCAAACCTTGTGGGCTAACCATGTAATAGAAAAAAATGACTTCCAAAGGTTTCAAATTCGACCTGTCGACTACCAAAAATAAAAATAGAGACTCTAGATAATTAAAATAATTAAAATATTTAAAAAATATAAGGTTGGGGTGTGAAAGTTCCTCCTTATACTCCCATTAAATATGTGTACATAGTAAAAGTTCTAATTGATTCATTAAAGAATCATATTAAAGATCATAATGGATCTAATATTTAAGATAAAGTTTTCTATGCTTGATAAATAGATGAGTATTCATGTCCACCTAATTCATGATCCATGGAGACATCATCTAAATCTCTATGGGATCATCTATATTTGGTTTATTAACTAATGAACATGCCCATTTTTGGGTTTTAGAAGGATTTTAGATTATTTTCCAAAAGGTTATTAGGAAGGGTGACACTACATTCATGGAATCTAGTCAGGGTCTCCAATATGAAAGGATCTTAGAATGTACTCAACAAATATTTACACACATTTCATCAAATTATAATGATTATAGAAGGAATTTTATAGAACATCGAAAGAGATAGGTCAAATAATTTGTCTTTTCTTGCTATAGTATGGTGTCCTTAGGAAAAATGAATTTTTATACCATGTTCCCCAATTATACTATAAAATATAATACATGGGGATTCAGTTTTGTCAATTTCAATCCTAATATGTAAATAATATCGAAATGGACCCCTCCTTTAATCCATTGATGGTGTGAAATGAAATTACTAATTTTGGGTTAAAATTAAAGGATTGATTGGTATTTTTTATCACCGCAAGAATTTAAAAGACAATACTTTTGTTGTTGGTATAATAATTAATATGGACCAAGAAAACGAAATGAAAAAGTTCAAGCACCTTTAATTTCTACTAAAGGAGTTTTTTCTCATATCTACCATTTTCATAACAACCATTTTAAATTCACCTCACTTCCAAATTGAGTTTTCGGTTGAATATGATAAGTGAGAGTGTCATATATAGAGGAATGAAGATGAATATTATTTTTAGAATTACCAATAGTTTTCTAATAGTTACAGGTTATTTTAATCAAGAAGAATGAAGAAGAAGAAATTATTCCTTCATCTCACTCCTATGGGAAGGGTTCTCGCCTCACACAGTCATGTTGAAAAAACATATATACCCTCCTTTATTTAACATCTCATTACAAATTATAAAATTAAAAATATTTGAAATGGAAGAACAACCCCCAATGAAAATATTCCAGACACTTCCTCTTTATGAATGTATAAAAATGTGAAGTTATATAAAATGAGTCATTACTCATAACAGTCCTAACATCCAGTGGAAACTCTTTGTATTCAAGGTGAAGATAACATTAATAAGATTAAATAAGAGATTAACTCTCCCAAGTAGCATTCTCCATAGAGTGACCACACAAACAGAGTAACCCTTGGAGGTCCGAAATAGAATTGTTTATCGATAGAACAACTTCTAGAGAAACTATACCTTAGATATGTTTAGGAAATAGATTTTTAAAATCGACACCAAAATGATCACCAACTTCCCATTTATATAGAGAGACATGAATAATGGGATAAGCCCAACTATTGGTAGGAAAATCCAACTGGTAAGAAACACTACCATCAACTCAAACACTATAACAGTGAAATAGATGTTGTTTTTCTAACATCAGATAGATTTTATAACTATAAAATTTGGGAAACTAATAATTAAACATCACCGAAATTTTTTTTTCCAATAAGAAAACTCAAATGAAAAAGATTATTTTTATAAAAATGAAACATCTATTTTTGGAATCAAGGAAGTTCATATGAATCTATTGTAAGTCCTCATCCCAATCAAGAAAATTTATAAAATAATCCTAAATAGATTTCTCGCATCTCGTAAAATGGATTAATGATAGAGGCTACTATCCAAAAAAAATTTCAAAAGGAATTCAGAAAGTATAAACATTAAAATAGGTGTTACAGCTCTACTAAACCTAATGTAACCACAATTCCCAACATGTTGGCCTGGAAGATGAAGAATAGAATAAATACATTTCAATATTTTTGTTGGAAATTTCTGTTTGCCCATTGGATTTGGGGTGATAAGAAGAGCTCATTTATAGTTTTTTTCTATGAAAACAAAATATTTCTTCCCAAAAAATTGGGGTAAATAGTGGTTCTTGGTCACTAAAAATCTCACTGAGAAATAAATAGAGGTGGAAAACCTCCTTCGTAAACAAATAAGTCACATTATGAGTTGTAAATGGGTTCTATAAGTGAATTAAGTGGGAATAATTATATAAGAGATCAACCAAAACCAATATAACCACATAACTTTATGACACTTTGACCTAGAAATAAACTCCATAGAGTCCTCTTCCAAAATAAGTTCTATAAAGGGAATAGGTTTGATAATACCACCAATAGAAGGTAAAATGGATTTATTCTACTAGAAAATTTAACATTTATAAACAAAATTCCTAACAGACTCAGTCATACCCTACCGAAACAGATAACCCGCCATGAATTTTAAAGTATATAAGGACCCTATATGCCATCATTTTGGGGGATAATGATAATAGTGAAGAAAATATTTTTCCAAAGATGGGGTTCTTCTAATAACCAACTAGATGTGAAAATAGAATATATCATCTAGAAGGTAACAGACTAGTTTATCACTAGGATCCTTCTATAAAAGGAGAACAATGGCCAGAATATCATTTCCCACTAAAAGGCATGAATGGACCTTCCTAGAATCAACCCAATGTTATTAGGAAACTATTAACATCAAGGTATTGTCATCCAGATAATGTGAAAAAAATTATCATCATGATTGTGTTTCCTAGGTTTGTAATCAACCAGAAACTCAACTCCTAACAATTTTTCCATCAAGAATTTTTGGTCATTTGAATGGAACTATTGAATCAACAAATTTTTTCAACTCTAGAAATCCTTTTGAACTATAAAAGGAAAATCAATCAATTCTTACAACCAATATTGTATGAATTTGACCGAATCCACTAAATCTTTTTCATTAGTCAGTATATCCAATATATAATTAGAAAGTGACTTGCTAAAATAATAATGTTGATTTTCATTATATCATAGGACAACACCCAACCAAATCTAGAAATAATCACATTCAATTATAAAATGTTTTGAGAAATTATTTAACCCTTTAATAGGTGGAACAACCAAAGTATTACTCAATGCCTCAAAGGCCACTTGGGCCTCTACAATCCATTAAAATGGATTAGTTTTAGTATGTCTTGTAAGAGGATGGGATATTTTTTCATATTCCTTAACAAACATATGATAATAACTAGTGGGACCAAAAAATCCACAAATGCCTCGGGCATTTGTAGGAATTACAAAATACATAACAATACGTTTATTTAATTGATCAATCAAGACCCACTTCTAGGAAATAAAATTCCCAATGTTTTCTACTAGTTTACAGAAAAAAATTCTATTTCATATAATTGAAAAAATAATAATTTAGCATTAATCATATAACATCCATAAATGGGACAAATGAGATGTCCAACAAGCACTATATAAGAGGATATCATAAATAACCAGATCTCTCTTTCAAAGATATAGCCTAAATACCATATTCATAGTCATTATATAAGTAGATGGAGAAATAATTTAATCAAATGGAATAACTAAATACTCATAATGTCCCTCATGAGTACAAATATTAGTTTTGGTAACATTAGTCTCAGACATATGAGCCTGATGAAAACCAAAATTCAAATTAAACATAGTAAAATATGAATTAGAATATAACTCATCCATAGGATTTTATATCAACGGAATAGGGAAAAATATTGACTGGTAAGTTTATTTATGTTATGAAAATCAACAAACATATGAAATCTACCATATTTCCTTTTCACTAATAGTATGAGGATATAATACATACTATTACTATAGTGGATAACACCTTAAGCTAATAATTATCATACCTAACACTCAACATCATCATTTAAATAATGGGAAACCCTCTATAAATGTATATTAATGGGTACTAATAATAGAACACAGTTGATGTAATTATATGTATGTCGTCACGGTGGAACCACATAGGATGCTTGAAAACATGATTGAAATTAGAGACTAATGGATGAAGATCCAACTGAATATCAAATTCTATAGATGGAACATGGACCAAAATTATGTAATAAGTTTTAAACAATTAATTAAAATCGAAAAGATGGTTTTTATAAATAAATCAATATATAGATTCCTAGGTAACATCTAGGGAAGAATGAAAACCCTAAAAAAGAATATGGGAACCACCGTAATCAAAAATCATTGTGAGTTTTTTTAATGAGTAGGGAAAAATCAAAGAATCTCATGAAAATAAAATCAATGAATGAAGTATGTAAAATAACTATTAAAGAGATAAGCATTGAACTTCATAGTCAACTTGATGAAATGAATAGGTAATGTGATAAATTTTCCATTTGAGAAAATGCAGTTCCTATCACCCAAACACATTCCAAATAAAGTGTTTGGAACCAATAAAGTATCAAAATTACACATTATGGAATATGAGATAAAATTATGGCTATCCCCTTGGTCAACTAGAACTACTACCGTAACATAAGTAATAGTCACCTTTAGAAACATGCACATGGAACCAGTAACTTAGGGTATCTCTAGAGATGAAACATACATCTGTTAACAAGAAATATATACTAACTCATCTCATGACTCCTCAGTAGGAATATAATCTTCCAAAGAGATTGTACATGACATCCCTATTATGATTATGGTTAAAGACATCCCCAATGCATGATAAAATTCCCTTCTTAGGACTACTGTCAGATTTAACAAATTTCAAACCACATGAAAAAATTTTTTTGGCATGTTGAAATTATGTAGTTGCACGAAATGAATAAAATGAGAGGAACAAGTTCCCAAACAAATTATATAAAAAAATCCAATCCACATTTGAATAAAATTAAAAATTAGTGTACATTCAGTGATTAGATGTCAATGAAAACAAAATGTTGAAAGAAGTAGAGAGGACATAGATATTTACATGCTTAGTCTAACTGGTCTATGTTCCTGGGATAGGATCATCAATGGATTCACTAATTTCTGTAAAAACGAGTATAAAAAATAAAAATAAATAAAATTAGTAGGACAAAATAAATAATCAAAACACTTAATAAAAAAAAGAAAAGAAAAATAAATCCAAATAAAATCATCAAAGAAGTCAAAAACATGACTGAGACCTCCGTAGTAGGGATTAGTATCACATCCATTGATGATGAAACCAATTGTAAGGCACTAAAGTCATCACATTTATATAATATAATTTATCTATGTCTATTATCATTTAAATTTCTGATGCTTACAAAGGATTTTAGTGTTCTCTATGGTGTCGTAGTCAGGTTTATTCAACCCTTGGGTTGAATATTGTGAAAACCATCATCTATGTGGCTGATATCATTAACAGTTACCTATATCTCAGTGAAAAAAAATAACTATAGTAGTGGGAAGGGAAAGATGAATTGAGTTGGACATAGAAGAAAACATTTTTTTATGATAAATATATTAAAGGATAGTTTGGTGAGGTGCTCTTATCTTAGAACATGGCCATTTTTAGAAATGGATGTATTAGGTTGTGGTGATTTTCTGGGGGGACTTTTTATCTAATGGGAAATTAGGCATGGTAAATGAGGTATTTCATTGAACGATTTGAAATTTTCAATGGGTTTCACTATGAATGGTATAAGGTATTGTGCAAGTTCATGGCTGTATTTTTCATTTTTAGTGATTTTTTTTCCAGGCATGGTATGAGGGATTGTAATATTGTGCAATAGGATTTAGTATATTCACTATGTTTTCTTGGGAAATTTCTGAGGGAATGGGGAATTTCTTTAATGGATTTTATATTTTCATTTTATTTCTCTAAATTTGGATTTGATAAAACACAATTAAATAGAGTCACTAGATATATATTTAGAATGCATGTCATTTTTTATTCAGTGTAAATTGGTAGATTTGTGGGAGAGCACTTTTATGATGTATGTTATTTTTTCAGGTTTAACCATTATGTGTTGTTGTAGCCTCTAGGGAACTGCATTTTAATGTTTTCATTTTTGGTTCTACTTATAATTTCTATGGATGATTTTATTTATTATTATATTTGATGTTTTTTAATTTAATTTTTGTGGTTAATCTGGAATTATTTTATTTCCAAGTTCATTTGATGAATTTTTAAGTGGGTTTCATACTAAAATAAGTATACTAGCTTTTGTTATTGTGCAAGTTCAACCTGTTCTCCCACTAGAAGTTGTACTCAAAGTTAAAATACAACATCTAGTGATACTTGTGTAGGAATGTATATTCAATATATTCGATACATTTTTTATTTATAATTTAAGTAATACAAATTTTTTATTATATTTTTAAATACTATTTCCTAAATTATGTAAATTAGTTTTTACATTTTTTTCAAATAGTTTATACAATTTCAAATTTGAATTTTTTTCATATTATAGTAATTATGTAACAATTGCAATTTATATTTTTGAAAAATGTATTTAATAAATATATATTTATAAAAATTTCAACTTAAAGTTCCCCTAGAAGTTTCAATGGAAATTTCAATGGATGTTCCATTAGAAAATATATTCAATATATCTTATAGTTTTTTATAATTATAAATATATTTATTTATTATATTTGTAAATAATTACATTCCAAATTATGAAATTTTTATTTATATTTTTTTCAAATAGTTTATACATTTTTACATGTCATATTTAATCATTTTTTAAAAAAATATTTAAGGAATGGAGTTAATATTATATATATTTATTTAAATAAAATATAGTTTTTAAAATTTAAATTTTATTAATATTTTATAGAGTGTTATAAATATATAGATTTTTTAGTGAGGATGTTTTACTGGAATATCCTATAGATCTTCCAGTGGAAATATATTCAATATATCTTATTTTTTTTTCATTTATAGTTTTCAAAATATAATTATTTTATATATAATATTAAATAATTATTTTACCAATTATATAATGTTTTGGTACATTTTTATTCTTATCGTTTATACATTTTCAAATGGATTATATTCTTCTATAAAAATTTATGTATTTTTCTTGAACTTTCATTTTTTCGTTATAGGTTGTTCAAATGATGACTATGTGGATATTGTAGCATCATGTATTAAACCATTTATATAGATGATTTTAAAATCATTTTACGATGCATAATGTTTTCATGTCATGCATTAGGAAGTAAATGGGTTTATTATATGCAAAAAACACTCAAAAAATGAATAGGTGGTAACGCATCAATATTTTATGAGTTTACTAAATATGATCATGGTAAAATTAAAAAACATGATAGCATGGTAAAATTTCCTTGGGCTGAGACATGTATTGGTTTCCTTGCTCGAATGGGGGCCAATATGTTGTCTTATGGGAAATATACAATAAATTATTTTTTGAAGGGAATAATAATCCCATGAAAATCAGTAAATCAATTTATATGATGATGTCCCAAAGAAAAATAACCAAAGGATAAGAATCTGAGTAATATGTTAATTAATCCTCAAAAATTAAACTAAATGATTCCTTCTCCTTTTGATAGATATTGTAGGGTTTGAGATGTTATTGGTTACATGTTTCTTGACAAGTTGACTATTTTATGGTTTAAACAAGAAAGGAAATTGGTTTATGGTTATGCATGTTGCATGTAATATTATCCAGAAATACTATGTGAGGATAATCCATCATTTGTGTATACTATGCTGGTTGACAAAATGGTGAAAAAGTAATATTTTCTTAGATGATCAAGAAATGAAGATAGATTCTGAGTTTTCAAAGATGTTGTTGTTATTTTTGAAACAACTTTCAGCACTAATTAAAAGTGCATGCCCTTATGTGTCTTTGTGGTGGTTCAATCATCATCAAGAGATTGTCATTTTTGGGGACTCTTTGTTATATAATGAAACTCTAAATTCATTTTCTTGGTTTTTTCAGAAAACAATTACATTGGCATCACATGATGCAACATCCAACCATATTTACCAGTTAGGATGTAGAAATGGGAGAAAATATTTTTTATTTTATAGTGGTAAATATAAATTTCCTATTTCATTGGAATTTGATGAAGAAATAATATTAAATATTTAGGTAAATGGATGAAATATATATAGAGTTTTCTAATAATATTTAAGACTTTTGTGTTCTAACACCATGATGCACATCACATTGATAAAGAGTGGTACCTTATTGAAGAATATGGGTATGATATGTCTAAGTGGTTAGATGGTGTATTCATGTTGCTGGAAAAGTGGGAACATTGATTTATGAAAGACTCTTAAACATTTCATATTCTTTGCACACATTTTTTTTATGTATTTCTAAATGATTACATACATCACAATTTAAATGTTTTCAATTTATTAAATAAGTTTGATCGATTGTCGAAAAATAAATCAATATTGCGAAATAAAGCCTAAATTTTATATATATGAGAAGTTACATCATCATATTTACCCTTACCATGCATTTATGTGACCAGTTTCTACTAGATATACACCTATGTAATTTGATTTATTTCAAAATTAATAGAAAATGTCTGGTGATTATTTTTTGATATCATGTAATGAAATTAGATTTCAATTAAGTAATTGTATTAGAATGGTTGGTTATGAAGATCAATTTTGTTTATCAAATGATGCTTCCAATGAGGTTGTTGAATGTTCGTTTTGATAGTATGCGTCAATTGGGAATCATTTATGTTATGTTAAAATCAACGATGATCAGCTTTATGTCATATTAATATAAAAAAAATATCCTTTGGGTAGGTCGATTCATTTGGATAGAAATATATGTTATGTTTGAAATAGATTTTATAGATGTAATTTATGATAGGAAATCAGTTATAAGAATATATTAAAAATATTTCCATGAATGGGAATGTAGATTATTACCTTTACTTGTGAGAGAGATGCTAGTTATGACATTTCCTTCTCTAAATTCAACAATTTTTTAAAAGAGTTGACAACCGTAAATACATCATGGGATAGAGTTACTGGTCATGATATATTATACATAATTTTATGTAAGGATTATTTTAAATGGATTCATTAAGGAAAGGGGGGATTGAATTAAATGATTTTCATAAAATGGATTCCAAAAAGTGACACAATTTTTAAAAAAAGAAAAAAAATCTAGTGATATGATGATTATATGATTTCATTTATTTTATTTTATTTATATTAGATTTAATTTAATGGTAATGTGGTATGTGATGACATCTTTCTTTGCATCAAGGGAATTGTAGATCAAGAAAGATTATATTTTTATATTTCTAATACAGAAAAACTAATAAATATAATATTTTAGAAGCATTATTTTATATATGTTGTTTAATTATTTTTCTTTTCTATTGAAACAAAAAATTTAAACCTATTCAGAACATCTACTTTGGAGGTACACTATCATTTAATTTGATGGGAGGGCATGTTGTATATACAATAAATTATAGTTTTTTTGTGTTGAATTGTGATGTGTTCTCACCATGTACATGTTTTTTTAAATAGAAATGTCTCTATTAATGAATTTATGGGCTGGAATAAATCATATACTAGTTTTATTTTTAATCGACTGAGAAACCGTTTCATGAAAATGAAATTTGAGTGTGGATTCATGGTGTGATAATTATTATACGAATCCAGTGAATCATTTATAATGGGAAACAAAATGTTTATTTATGAAACATCCTATTTGGTATTTAAGAAAATGATTGTCTTTTTTTATTTTTATTGGAATGGGAAACCATTTGAAAAGACTAAAATGTTTTTGTAGATGTGATATATGATAATGAGGAAAGATTGGTATTTAATACCACTTCCCTTATATAACAACATTTTTTCATTCATTTTGATGTTAAAATAAAACTATTACTACACCAAAATGTAAACAAATTCAAGAATAAGACATCTTGTTTATAAGGCCCCAACCTTAAACATTACATAATCTTGAATTAATTTAATAATTCCAATTGAGGATCTTTTCAGGTTTAGAGCATTATAGATTTAGGTCATAACTTATACATAACAACATAAATATTAAATATAGAAACATATATTCAGTTCCATTTTTTCATAACATAAAAACTATTAAAATAAGAACAGAATTATTTTCGTGATATAAATCCTCTTTAATTCTTTCATTCTCTTACCCTTCCTTATACCCTATGAAAAACATTTCAAAAAATTTTTATGAGCATAAGAAACTCAGTAAGAATTATAAAATAAGGAATGAAATTGCTAACCCATCAATACAAAAAAATTAATGAGATCATACTTTTCAATAATAAAATATATTCTACTTAACATACCTCATGATATAATAAGATTTATGAATAACACATAGAAATCATAAATCATAATGGTAACTTGTAGCATCCATAACATACTTACTTTTTAGCATTCACAACTACATAGGGAGTTATGTTTTGAATACCCATCATGGTATATTTCCTAAATATATTAGGAGAAACATTAACGTTTACCTCCATCAGATTAACCAAATCTTTGGAGATCTTTCTCGGGCTCACCCACCCTAGGATTATCATGGAACCACCTGTAAACGTAAACAATTCCCAAGAACCATAACATAATCATAACACATAAACCAAGAATAATGGAAAGATAAAATTTACATATTCAAATCACAATATAAAATTTCAAGATATTGACATAATCAATCCATTCTCAAAACTGTTTTCAATACCAAAATACATAAAAAGAGAATATGGTATTTATTTTACTTATAAAAACACTATGGCTTTTAGAGGAAGCTAAATACCAAATATTTCACATAGTGGTGGAATGGTCGGTGTCACCACATATGTTAAAAAGAAACAATCCCTTTATGATTTAGTAAAATGCTACATTGAAAAATGATTCCCTTTGAATGAAATTAAAATTCAAGGAGGGTTTATACACCGTATAAAAGCAAGATGTGTATAATTCAAAAAATGCCTCAATGAAAGGGGATTGAGATGAAGTCTCTTACCTCGTGTCCGGCTTGAATCGTTCGTTCAATAATTTCCAGAATAATAAATGTATGTTAATTTATACTTGATTCTGAAACATTTTAAGTTTTTTTCTATTCCTTTTATATCAATTATTACTTTTCTATAACAATTAGTTAATTTTCTGAGTTCATATCGGACATTATGTCAATGTTCGAAACTTTAGTAAAAAATAAACATGTTATAATTATAAATATTCCATGTGGTAAAAATTAAATTATCTCCAGATTGATATTTATGATTTAGATACCATATATATCTTATATATCCAGTAAATATGTATTTTAGAATAGTCCATATCATTTGGATATATGAAATGAAATTCACCGATCATGGAGACAGTAAGCCGTACGTACGCATGAATGCTACATTCATTTATTTTTCATATTTAATGGAATGAAAAATAAATTATAAATAGGTATATTATAAATCAAATATAATATGTAGGTTATATATTTTACACAATTTCATTAATTCCATCATTTATACGTTCCATTATAGCATGAGCGAGTCTTATAACATTGAGGGGGTTGTAATCTGCACTTCCTCAAAGGAAATTATCATATTAATACAAGATGAAAAGCTTAAAGTTATGTCCTAAATGAGAATTAATGAATAATATAAATAAAATAAATATCATAAATATAATATATAATTATAGTTCCATCATAATGGGAACCATAAGTGGTGGTAAGAAATGATTGAACAATCATCATTTCGTGAGGTAGTAGTTCACTGTCCACAGAAATAGTAAGTTATATACCCATTAGATGGAGGTGTGTGTAATTATAGTTCAAATAATTCTTATAAAAAAACCAATTATATTGATTATACTGTTTTTTATTTAAAAAATTAATAAAGAGAGTATATGGAGTGGAAAAGGAATAATAAAGGAAAAGAACTTGAGAGAAGACATTACCTCCAATCGTGTAACATCTTCTGATTTGAGCCACATAGATCTATTGAATTAAAGTATTCCTAGAAGGATTAAAGGAGGAAGTTATGAATTTTGGGAGCTTATTTGGAAGAGTTTTTATGAGCCATGGGGGCTTGGGTGGTCTGAGTAATGGGTTAGATCTGGTTTCCTCTTAAAAGAGGGAGAGGGGCACTTTAAGAATTTTGAATGTATTATATTATTATTAATTGATTTTAGAATTATAATAACACCAAAGTGATATATATCGAAGCTCAGATTAGTATGGGTCTAAATACACTCATCCAATAGGTTTTATACAAGTTTTGGTTTCAAAATTAACCTTATCTTTTAGTTTTAACCCTTAGAAAACTTATTTAACTTTTACCATGTCTTCTTCTATATTCATAATATATGGTTACCATAGTTACTATAAAATGTCAAGAGACCAAAAAATTGATCATTAATGAAATTTTTAACATCATATATGTCCATTGGTAGAATCATATATTTTTAGGACTGTTAAATCATTTAATAAAATATTAATTGACTTAAAAAGTCATTTATGTCAATTTTACACTTTTCATATCATGAGTTTTTAAAAATCCATAACAATGTGATTCATTTGATAAAACTTCATTAATTCAAAGATAAAAAGTAATTATCATCTATAAATTTTTTTTATAACATATAAATTTTCAAAATAAATTTTATTTAAATATTTATAATCTCATTTATTTAAATCAATCATTAATAAGGTAATCACTACATCACCATTCCGTCATAAATAAATTTATTTATTAAATCCATAATATTTATAAATAAAATACCATAATCTATGAAATCGTTTTAGATTTATAATGAATATTTATATTTGATAATATCACATATATAACCTCATATAAAAATTGTTTTAGTAAAAGATATATGTTTAGGTAATATTTTCCTTAACTTTAAATTAATATTAATTAAATGTCATTTTCACACAAAACTGGCTCCATGGGGTCCTAAAATCGACCCAAGAATGGAAATGATAGGGAATATCTCATAATTAGGGTTAAGACATGTGTTAGGGAAATTTAATATTATTTTAATATTATATTTTTACCCTTATTTACCAGATTTACCCTTTAACCATGGTAAATAAAATATTTAGTAATGTTAATATTCAAAATGTCTAAAAATAAATGTTACCTATTTAAAGAATTTTAACCTCCTGATTAAATATATGGAATTTATTTTTTTAAATTCAAAACATAGATGTTGTAGAAATAAATTTTAAATTAATTTCCATTCTCAAAACCAAAAAGCATGTTTTTATGAAGTAAAAACGACCAAAAGATTGACATGTGTTTATATCTAATTTCAAAGTTAAATTACATCCAATGACCAAAATTAGACTAAATGGTAAAAATATAATCTAATTAAACTTTAAAACCAATTATAAGAAAAATCTATTTACAATAACAAATTAGATGAAAAGACAATTTTGATTTAAAATGCTATATTTTTCACGATTCATTAAAAAATGAACTTTATCAAAAAAAAATTACCCAAAGTAAATTTTTATGTCTACATTCTAAAAAAAATTATTTTGTCAAATTATACATATAATAGTGAAAAAAATATATTTAAAAAGGGTTCTCCATCAAAAGGTAGTAAAACTACCTTTTAAAAATATTAGAGTATTTATGCTAAAAATCAGATTCTTTCTTATATTAAGTCTCTAAAATTTATTGGATAAATGTAAATACATTTAACAAACATGTTTAGTCATAATTTCATTATTCATGTTCTTTCCCATCAGTGCAATGTCAAGCTTTTAAATACCATTTAAAATTATTATATTATTATATTATTTTTCGGTGTAACTCATTGTTATGTGCAACATAAGATTTCAGAGAAACCCATTGTTATGTGTCGGGTACGCCATCAAACAAAGCATCAAAATTAAAGTAAAATTAATAATAAATTAACGAATATTAATAAATGTGAAAATGTAATATTTTTTATTTATGTGGGATGTTTCATGCTTCCCCCTTTTCGAAATTGAGTCCTCTAAATATTATTCACTTATCAAATAAGAGGGGTATTTATCCCCCATAGCATTCTCAGATTCCTATGTTTCCTCTTCAATCATATGGGTTTTCCACAAAACCATTACGTGATGAATTACATTATTCCTCAACACATTCTCCTTATGGTCAAGAATCATGGTTGGTTGTTCCTCATAAGAAAGATTCTCTTCCAACTGAACTAAATATGGAATCAACACATGACAAGGATCCAGAATAAAAATTATCAACATTGAAACCTGAAAAACATTTTGTACCTGGGATACACATGGAAGTAAATCAACTATATAGGAAACTAATACAACTTTCTCCATGATTTCATAGGGTCCAATGAACCTCAAAATCAGCTTCCCATTCTTAAAAAAATGCATCACACTTTTCCATGGAGAAACATTGAGAAAGAATTAAACTATATCTAAAGTAATATTCTCCCTTCTGTTATCCGCATAACATTTCTTCCTGCTCTGAGCTGTCCTCATATGTTTCTATATCAACTGAACTTTATCTATCATCTCATCTACTAATTCCAATCCTATCAATTTCCTTTCACATACTTTATCCCAATAAGCTGGAGTTCGACACCGCTTCCCATATAATGCATCAAATGGAGCAATCTGTATACCTGAATGAAAACTGTTATTATATGAAATCTCAACCAAAGAACGATTTTGGTCCCAGATTCCCTCGTAATCCATTGAGAAAGCATGTAGCAGATCTTCCAATGTCTGAATTGTTCATTCTAACTTCCCCTATCATTGAGGATAAAAAGGTTTAAT
The DNA here is from genome assembly GCA_963277665.1 of Viscum album. Classification (NCBI taxonomy): domain Eukaryota; kingdom Viridiplantae; phylum Streptophyta; class Magnoliopsida; order Santalales; family Viscaceae; genus Viscum; species Viscum album. The sequence continues at coordinate 354,624,556 of OY728140.1, forward strand.
AAAATTTAATTTAGTACCCAATGACTTTTGAAGACCTTTCCAAAAGTTATCAGTCAACCCGTGATCACGATCAGATACAATGGATAGGGGAACTCCATGCAACCTGATTATTTCTTTAACATACAACAGAGAAATTTGATCTAGAGACAGAGTATCTTGAATATGAATGAAATGAGAATATTTAGTAAATCGATCAACAACAACCCAACTTGAATTATTTCCTCTAGATTTCTTCAGAAATCCCACAATGAAGTCCATTGATATGTTTTCCAATTTCTATTCTGGAATTGGAAAGTGCTGAAGAACCCATTTCAGTAAATTTTGTTCCACTTTAACCTATTGACAAGTTAAACACGTCACAGTAAAGTCAGCAATATATTATTTCATTGCATCCCAATAGTTATACTCCCAAAGACCTCTGTACATTTTAGTACTTCTAGGATGAACTGAAAATGGAGATCTATGAGCTTCACATAACAACTCTTTCTTCAACTGGGAATCACAAGACACACATAATCTATTTCCAAACCTCAAAACAATGTCTTTATCCTTGTTAAATTTAGGTAACATACTATTATGAACCAAATATACCTTTTTCTATCACTCACTATCTACTTTCTGCACATTATTTATTTTGTATGTTAGATATGATTTCACAACCACCTGAAACAAAATAGAGGAATGTCGTGTACCAATAACTTCAAATAGAAAATTCATCAAATCAAAAAACAAAGGATCTCATTCCAAATGTAGCATGGTTAATGTAGAATTACCCTTCCATCTCAAAGTGTCAACCACTTTATTTTCTTATCCTGGATGGTAATGGATCTTGAAATCATAAGCCTTGATTAATTATAGCCATATCCTTTGTCTCATGTTTAATTCCTTCTAAGTAAATATATACTTCATAAATTCATGTTCTATATATATTTCACACTTTACAACATACAAATGTAGCCTCCAAGTATATAATGAAAAAAATAGAAGCTAATTCCAAATCATGTGTAGGGTAATTTGACTCATTAGTTTTAAATTTAAGTGAAATATAATCAATTACCTAATCATTATGAATTAGGACACAAGCATGTCCTTTCAACGAAGCATCACTGTAGATAAAAAACACATCATTTCTAGAAGGTAATGCCAATACTAGGGAATTCACCAATCTTCTTTTCAATTCCTGAAAATAATCATCATATTATGTTTTCCAGAAAAATTTAACACCTTTTAGAGTTAACATAGTCATTGGGCAAGATAACGATGAAACATTTTCAACAAACCTCCGGTAAAAACCTGCTAATCCAAGAAAACTATGAATCATGGTTACATTTGTGGGTGTTGTCCATTATTTAAAAACTTTTGTTTTAGGAGGATAAATAGTAATTCCATATTTAGGAACATTATGACCAAGTAATGAAAATTTTTGTAACAAAAACTCACACTTTGTGAATTTCCCATATAGTTTCTTTTCTTTTAAAGTTTGAAAAACAACCCCTAAACAACTTTCATGCTCCTCTTTACATTATGAATATACCAAAATATCATCAATAAACACAAACAAAATCTTACCCAAGAACACATGGAAAATTATATTAATAAGTTCCATGAATACAACATGAGCATTGGTTAACCCAAAAGGCATAAGTACAAATTCATAATGGCAATATCAAGTAAAAAATGCAATATTCGGAATTCTTGCCTCATTTACATTCAATTGATGGTACCCCAACCTCAAGTCAGTTTTTAAAAAGTACCGAGATCCATGGAGTTGATCAAATAAATCATCAATATGAGGAAAATGATACTTGTTCTTAACAGTGATATTATTCAAGGCTCTATAATCAGGGAAAAGACACATTGGACCATTATTCATTCTATAAAACAAGACAGGAGAACCCCATGGTGATGTGCAAGGTAAAATTAAACCTTTATCTAATAACTCATTTAATTGTTTCTTTAACTATAAGAGTAATATTTAAGACATTGGATATGGGTTTTTGAAGTTGGATTAGCATAAAGAACTAGGTCAACAATAAATTCAACTTTCTGGAAAGGTATAATACTAGAAAACTCATCAGGAAAAACATCAAGATACTCATTTACTACTAGGAAATCATTAATACGAATAATTCATTTATTTTCAGAAATATGTTAAAGGTAACAATTATTTCCATATTTCACTAGTTTTTCATCTTCCTAATATGTTATCAGAGTTAAGGGTTCATTATTTTTCACAAACTAGAAGTCCTTCTAAAAATAAACCTATTTAGCTCTACAGTCAATCATAGCATGGTAAACATAAATCCAATCCATTCCCAAAATAACATAAAACTCTACCAGAGGAAAAACAACAAGGTTTTAAGGTAACAACTTTAGAACAATAAGGATAGTAATATTATTATAATTTCTTTTTTCCTTAAGATTTTCCCCAGGGGTTTTTACCATAAGTTCGGGATTTATTTTCTATGTGGAATTCCAAATTTACCCAAATTTGTTTTAGAAATGACAGAATGTGTAGACCCTGAATCAAAAAATACCCTGGAATAATCTGAAAAAACAAAATAAGTACCTAATACAACATCATTTTATTTTCCCACGTCATCCGTAGTAGTATCAAAGGATTTTTCCCCACCATTATGATTTTGATCTGTCTAGTTTCTTCCCTGGGTAATCAAATTTGGACACACTTTGGCATAATGACCAAAATCATTACAACTATAACATCTTACTTATGGATTTTCATTTGCATCATGACCATATTACTTACAATTACAAGAAATATGTCCAGTCTTACTACCCTAAAATCACTTTCCATAATTTGATAAACATTCTCTAGGATGCTTTTTACCACATTCCTCACAATATGGAAATTTAATTTTCTTACCTCCAGTATTATTTGATGAATTCTTTCCATTTTCCTTCCAATTGGACCTCTTCTTTTTCTTGCTCTCTTGGAACGCCTAATTATAAAAATAATAAGTTTCTACCTACTCATCACTTCTGAGAAGTTTCTCACAGCTTTTGAATTCCTGAGAGGACAATTTTCTTCGATATCACGACTTCAGTACAGAGTAAAATAAATTTATCTTACTATAAATATCTCAGATGAAATTTGGATCATACCTTTCCAATCGATTTAACTTTGCATCATATGAATCCATTGAGTCATCCTCCATCCTCAATTAAAATAATTGTTTTTTCATCTTAAGTCGAACCTCCTTAGGAAAATATTTCTCAAGAAACATACCTTTGGATTCTTCCCAAGAAAGATCTTAAATCTCCTCTTTGTATCTAATATATTTAACCATCGACCACCACAAATCGACCTCTCTATAGAAACAATAAACAATAATACTACCCTTTTGATTGTCTATACAACCCATGACTATGAAAATCTTTTCCAGTGCTTTGATCCCACCTTCAGGTTGAACAAGGTCAGATGTTCCTATGAATGATGGTGATTTTTCCTCATGAAATGATCCACTATAGACATTTTCATATGAGTTTGATCATATTGATCATGTGCATGTATACAACCACCATTTATAGACTGAATCAACTGTTCCATTACTGCAAATAACTTTTTAGTTTGGTTTCTAACCATCTCGGGATGCTAATTTGCTAGGTTATTCTCTTTTATATTCCTTCCATGCACTGCTTCCCTATTTCCTCTACAAAAAACCATTAAGAAAAAAATATCTTAGATGAAGCACCATGGTAATCTTCAAATGCTATATCATTTCAATTAGAACATAACATGAAAATAATTTATGGATATTCTATTAACAAAACTCTAACTTCTAACATTATCTAAACTGACCTCTAATACCAACTATAAGGCCCCAACCTTAATCACTACATAATCTTGAATTTATTTAATAATTCACATTGAGGATCTTTTCAGGATTAGATCTTTAGAGAATTAGGCCATAACTTATACATAAAAACATGAATATTACATGTAGACACATCAATTCAGTATCCATATTTTCATAAAATAAAAACTCTTTAATGAAATCAAGAATTATTTTGTTGATATAAATCTTCATTAATTTTTCCTTTCTCTTACCCTTCCTTATACCCTGTGAAAAACATTTTAAAAACATGGGATGACATAAAAATCTTATTAAGGTTTATAAAATATGTAAAAACACTAGCCCATCAATACAAAATAATCAATGAGATCATACTTTTAAATCATAAAACATATTCTCTTTAACATAACTCATGAAATAATAAGATTTATAAATAACACAAAAAAAATCATAATTCATAATGGTAACTTATGGAATCCATAACATACTTACTTTGTAGTTTTGACAGCTACATAGGGAGTTATATTTGAAATATCCATCATATTATATTACCTAAATCTCCTAGGAGAAACATTAATGTTTTCCTCTGTCACATTACCCATTGTATTAGAGAGATATCTCGGGCTCACTCACCCTAGGTTTATCACAGAACCATCCATATATGTAAACAATCTCCAAGAACCATAACATATTCATAACATATAAAGATAGAAGAAAGGAAATATAAAATTTCTACATTCCAATCATAGTATAAAATTTCCTGATATTATCATAATAAATCCATTTTAAAAACCATATTCAAAAACAAAATACATAAAAAGTGTATATGGTATTTATTTTCCTTTTAAAAACACTACAGTTTGTTGAGGAATCCAAATATCAAATAATGCTCGCTGCTACGGAAAGGTCATTTTCACCATGTACATTACAATGAAACATTCCCTTTGTCATTTAGTAAATTGGTAGGTAGAAAAAATATTCCATTTAAATTAAATTAAAAGTTAAAGGGGTTTTTACATTGTATAAAATCAAGTCCCAATAAATCAAAATATTCCTCAATGAAAGAAGATTGAGACGAAGTCTTTTACCTCATGTCCGACATGAAACATTAATTTTTTGATTTCTTTAATAATTTAATTATATTAATTTATACTTAATTCAGAACCATTTTCATGATTATTATTAATTTTATATCTCTTATTACCTTTCTATAACAATTAGTTAATTATTTGAGTTCATATCGGACATTTTGTCGATGTTCGGAACATGACTCAAAAAATGAACTTGTTATAATTATAAACTTTCCATGTGGTAAAAATTACATTATCTCTAGAATGATATTCTTGATTTAAATATCATATATATCGAATATAGATGTATTTTAGAATATTACATAGCATTTGGATGCAAGAAATGAAATGCACCATTCATGGAGACGGTAGGCCATACGTACGCATGAACACCACTTTCATTTCTTTTTCATATTTAAAGGAAGGAAAAATAAATGAGAAATAGGTATATTAGAATTAATTTATAATATATATGTTATACATGTTAAATATGTTAATTAATTACATCATTTATATGTTTCATGTATAGAATGAACGAGTCATATCACTTTCAGGGGGTGGTAGTCCGCATTTCCTCTAATGAAATTATCATATTTATACAACATGAAAAGCATAATGTTATGTTATAAATGACAATTAAAAAAATATAGAGATAAAATAAATATCATATATATCATATATAATTGCAGTTCCATCATAATGGAAACCATAAGAGGTGGTAGGAGAAGATTGAACAATCATCGTTCCGTGAGGCATTAGTTCACCATTCATAGACACAATATATTCTATAGCCATTAGATGGAGGTTTGTGTAATATTAGTTAAAATAAATCTCATAAAAACCTATTATAGTGAATATACTAGTGTTTTTATGTATACAAAGAATAATAATAGCATAGGGAGTGGATAAGGAAAAATAACGGAAAAGAACTGGAGAGAAGACATTACCTCAAATCGGGTAACTTCGTTTGATTTGAGCCAAAGGGATCTCTTGAATTGCCTTCTTCCTAGGGGAAGGCTTCTAGGAGTAAGGGAGGAAATTTGGGAGCTTTCTTTTGGAAGAGTTTGGTTGATTCAAGGGGGGTTTATAGGTGTGAGTAATTGGTTAGAGTGGGTGCCCTTTTATAAGAGGGAGGAGGGGCACTTTAGGAATGATTGAATATATTATTTTATTATTAATTGATATTCGAATTGTAATAACACGAAAGTAATATATTTCAATTATTGGATGAGGATGGGTCGAAACCCTCTCATACAATAGGTTTTTTACATGTTTTGGTATCAATATTAACCTTATCTTTTAGCTCTAACCCTTAGTAAAATTATTTAACTTTTCCCATGTCTTCTTGTATATTCATAATATATGGTTACCATAGTTTTTATAAAATGGAAGGAGACAAAAAAATGGACCATTAATGACATTTGTAAGAACATATATTTCATTTGGACGAATATTATATTTTTAGACCTATTATAACATTTAATAAAATATTAATTGATTTCAAAACTCATTTATGCCAATTTTTATACTATTCAAATAATGACTTTTTAGAAATACATTACAACATGATTCTTTCAAAAAAACATCATTAATTCAATGATAAAAAGTAATAATCATCCATAAAATTCTTCTATTACATAAAAAGTCTCAAAATAAATTTTATTTTAATATTTATAACATCATTTATTTAAATCATTCATTAATAAGGTAGTCACTACATCACCATTGAGTCTTAAATAAATAAATTTATTTAATATCAAAAAATTAAAAATTAAATACCATAATGTAAGAGATCATTTTAGATTAATAATAACTATTTATAAAAAAATAAATTATATAACACCATATAAAATTTTATTAGTAAAAGATATATGTTTATGTTATATTTTCCTTAACATTAAATTAAAAGTAATTAAATGTCATTTTCACACACAAGTGGCTCCATGGGGTCCTAAAATCAACCCAAGGATTCCCATGGTTTGAAATATCTCATCCAATATGGTTAGGACTTGTGTTTGGATAATTTAATATTATAATAATATTATTATTTCACCCTTATTTACTAGATATACCTTTTAACCATGGTACATAAAATATTTACGGAACTAACTAATGATAATGTCTAAAAATTAAAGTTACTTATTTACACAATTATTAAATCCTTATTCAAAACATGGAATCAATTTTTCAAAATTCAAAATACATAAGTTTTATAAATTAATTTAAAATTAATTCCAATTTTCAAAACAAAAAAATGTGTTTTTATGAAGTAAAAACTACAAAACATTGACATGATTTTATGCCCAATTTCAAAGTGAAATTACTTCCAATTATCAACATCAGATTAAATGATAACAATATAATATAATAACACTTTAAAATCAATTAAAATGACATTCTAAACATATAAATAAATTCGATGAGAAGACAACTTTGACTTAAAATGTATTATTTTTCACTATTTATTAAATAATGAACATTATCAGAAAAATAACAAGTATTTACGCATTATAAATTTTGATGTCCCACTTCTAAATAAGAAGTTTATTTTTTCAAAAGGATCATATAAAATTCACAAAAACTATATTTAAAAAGAGTTTACCATTAAAAGGTGGTAAAACTACCTTTTAAAAATATAAGAGTATTTATGATGAAAATTAGATTCTTTCTTATTTTAGTCCACTAAAATTTATTGGATAAATATAAATAAATTTAACAAAAAAATTTAATCCTAATATAGTTAGTTCTGTTAATTCCCACCAGTACAAAGACTAGGCGTTAAAAAACATTTAATATAATAGTATAATAATATTATTTTTCAGTATAACTCAATGTTGTGTGCAACATAAGATTTCAAAGAAACCCATTATTGTGGGTTAGTTACACCATTGAACATAAAATCCCATTTAAATTAAAATTAATATTTAATTTACAAATATTAATAAATATGAAAATTTCATATTCTTTATTTACCTAGGATGTTACAATTTTTAATTCATGTTTCATGTCATATACATAAAACTAGTGATTTTATTTTTTTAATAACTGGAGAACGTGTTCAATTCTTGTTTCATGTCACGTTTATATAAATGTGTTGTTTAGATATGTAAGAACAAGATAAATTGTTCAATTCCAGTTTCATGTCATGACTATAAAAGAATTATGTTTAATTATTTAATAATTGTAGAACGTTCAACCCTAGTTTCTTACCGTATCTATTAAATTGGGATGTATAAATGTATTTGAACCTAAGAACATTACATTATATTTTCTTCTCATAGCTATAAATCTAGATTTTATGAATGATTAAGAACCCAATATCATTTTCATTTATAGTTTGATGTCACAAACATAAAACCAAGATATTTAAATGTTTTTGTTGATGTCAGTAGAACTTATTCCAAAAACTAAACATCAAATTATAAATGATGTTTTCATCTAGCTTTTAGCTAGTTTATAAAGAAGCAATGTTCTATATAAATCCATAGGTCATAATATTCTTCTTGTCCTAGATTCTTCATATATTATTGATCGGTTTATACATTCTTTATAAGAGAGTAAATTTTTATTCCAAATTAAAATCTTATGTCAGCTTGATGATGAATATCCTCTACAAGAAAGGAGATCATGGGTGTAATATTTCCATGTGATTAGTGATGAATTTATTGTTTATTTTTTTCGATAAATACTTAATAAAAATTGTAGAAATTTAATAAACACAGTTGGTTTATATTAAAATAGATATCATGTTGAAGAGGATACCGTTTACCATTTCTAAAGAATCAATAAGATAATAACCATATCTATCACGCCTTAGGTCGATAATAAAAGTAGTTGTAGAAGGTGAAATACATTCTCTATATATTAAAAAAGAGAAATTTACAATGTATATTATTAGTGTTAGTTGGGAAAAAAAATTCGATTTGAATGCAGTGCATCCTTAATTTCTTTCTCTACTAACATCTCTGTCAAATTTTGGTTTTTCCCAAAAAATGATGCCTTGTAAATCTGTATAAATATAGAGAAACTATTAATCAAGATATTTAAAAAATAATGAATATATGTAATAATAAACTCCCGATGGAAGCGATTGTAATAATCATTGATTTTTCTATAAATATTCTAGATATATTCCCCGTTTCACACTTCACTTTTATTATATGACCATATGCATATATAAGATGATATTATTGAAATGGGTAAGAGGATGTCAAAATTTTTTAATATTATATTATAGAAATTTTGTTTAATAGAAATACTCACATAACTACTGGTCATTGTTTAAAAAAAAGATAGATAATATCATCTATTTATCATGAATATAAATTGTTCTAAGAATCCCATACATTTTAAATGTAAATTAATAAAAGAAATTTTTAATAAAAAAATGTATAGTTAAATCGGAATTTAATAGAAAACCTTAAATTTATTGCATTCATTCCCTTTGGTCATAACAACATACAAGGTGGGATAAACATCAGAATCTTTTCAAGCTGATCATAGTCATTTTTTTGAGTCGTTGACTCTACCAGACCCATACTAATATAACATAAATCCCTCTAATATCTCTTCCATCATCTACTTTATTTGAAACATTGGATATGTCTATGGGTTTTCCATCTCAATTAGACATTCTATTACTTTTTTTAGTTATGTTTGGTATTCTTCTTGTAGTTTAGGTTTTATAAAAATACGTTGAATCCAATTTATTTTCCATTCTTGATCTTGAATTCACATTTCTAATAAATTATCTAGTTCTGTGAGTTTATGTATCTAATTATTCTTCTTGTATTCTATCTTGGAGATTTGTGGTTTTTATCATGTTAATTTATTTGTTCTTCCTCCTCTTGGATCCTTGCTTCATTGGTATATGTTATCTGATTTACGTCCATTACACGAGGGTTCATTTACTCCCCATAGATGAAAGTTCCTCTTCTATTTGACTCTCATTTTGTGTTTTTAATTATCAACAGCTTTAATTTTTTAATTCATTCATCATGTTTTCTAAATTTTTCTTTTATATCCTCTAGTTTTCCTTTCAATGATGAATTTTATTTTAAATACCTTTTATTTCATCCTGGTTAAACACCTTTCCTGATATGGAAAAAACATATTCTTTAATTGTTGTTGTCTCCCCATTACATTCTTCATGTTTATACATATATAATATATATCTTCTTACTTAACCATGGGTTAACAAAATCATTAATTTTATACTTTAAATGGTAGGATTAGCCCACCGATTCCATGTTTTTGAATAGTTTCTTTTTATAAGTAGCATAAAAATCTTACAAGCTCCATTTTTTGAAAGGTGTATCACCAGATTTTTAATTTCCATTTACTAATACACTTTCATCATGATAAAAATACTACTAAAATAAAAAAATATATAATAACTAATTATATAAAAAAAGAAAATAAAAATTACTCTATACCAATAATTCAAAAATATCCATTATAACACGTGACCCTTTCATGTGACATTAATTAATATATTTCATCAATTTTTGGTGGATGTGATGAGACCAATTTATTGTTCTGATGCCTCTTAGAATATCCAAAAAATGGAAAATCGCATATCTTGTAAGAACTTGTAGTAAAGAGAACCATAGTATCACATGTGTATAATCATAGGATTATTGATGTGACAACATGATAAACATCATCATTTCACATTAAAGATTCTAATATAGTTATTTTAATTGTATCTTGTTTCAATAATATATCCCCCTTTTTAAATTTATGTTTGTAAAAGGATTTCATTTATGAAATGAAATAATAGGAGTCATCTATTTTTATTTCACCTTATGGTATCCCAAATATCATTTGGGCATGGACTTCAGAGAAATGTATTTCTACTCCACCAATTTTGAAATAAAATTTTGAGGAATCATATTAATCAAGAACATAAAAAATATAAATTTTAGATTTCATAAATTTGTATGACGATATTTTATTTTATAAAAATAACTCAAACATATTCCAAAAATTAATATTATACAAAGAAATATTATGAAATTATTTAAATTAGGATTTTATTTCATATATATCTTTATTTAGAGATATCTTATTTTATTTAAAATGCTAACCTGAAAATTGAAAATATTACATTTAATTTCAAATCAAATCATGAACGATAGAAATAGAAAGAAGAGAATAATTACATGATGAATCCTATAGAAATATAAAAAATATATAAAATAATGTTTTTTATGGTATCCATAGATTAATGTATAGTTTTAAAAGGTAATATAAGACTATAAATTCTCTTATAAGATCCACTAGAAGTCATGTGGGAAATAATAAGAAGGACTGATGAATAAGACTAAATGTTCAATTAGAATTTCAACAAGAACTTACACTATATTATCCACTATAATATTTATTGGAACCACAATTAGATGTTATAGTGGGAATGAATAGAACAAAATTCACTCCTGAATCCAATAAAAATTTTACAATAATGTAAAAAACATTTTTATTTTTGATATACCAAAAATTACAATACCGGTTTGAATGGAAGAATATAACTAGATTATTGATTTGGAATGAAAGGTATGAAATTTTATTTAATGTATCTTTTCATTATAGTTTGGTATAATAAGATCAAGTGGATGTTTCATTCAAACCACCATAGGTGGTTCCAGTGGAACCTCTAGTGGATCCTCAAGTAGAACCTCCATTGGATGTTCTAAGGAAAGTGAATGAAAAAAACTCTTTTTTAATAATATGTAAATGTTACTACAATATAGAAATCATGTTTTTTTGGATTATACAAATTATAGTATAGGTTTGGAAGGTGGAATATGACTTGATGCCTTACCGTAAATTCCAGTGGGAAAGAACAATATGAATGTTTCCATAAGAATCGTTTTCACTGTAATTAGATATAATAGGCTCTATTGGAAGATGCAATGGAACCTCTAGTGGTTGTTTCAATAGAACCTCTAGGGGAATTTCAAGTGGATCCTCCAGTGAAACTTCATGGTATGGTCCAGTGGAACTCTCAATAGAATTTTAATTTTGAAAGGATGGAACATGATTCACTTATGAATCCTATAAAAATTTCACTAAAATATAGTATTTTTTTGGGGATTCAAAATATTATAGTATAGTTTTGAATAAAATAATATGACTAGAAGTTCCATGGGAACTTCTAGTGGAAACTACACTCTAACATAAAGTATAAGCTATATTGGAAGTTCCTTTGGGAAAGAACATCATGAATATTTCCGTAAGGTAGATTTACACCATAAGTTGGTAATAGGTTCCAGTGGACGTTCCATTGGATCCTCAAAGGGAACATTCAGTGGAAGATATGAAGACCCAAAAGGGAATTACTGAAAATTTCACTATAAATCAACTAAAAATTGTGGAAAAATAAAAAACAAGTTAGTTTGGGGATTCAACATATTATAGTGGAACCTCCTATAGAAATCCCAATAAAAAATTCATCAAAAAATCCTAATTTGTTTTTTATTTTTACTTTATTTTCATTTGTTAGGGTGTATTATAAAGAAAGAAAATAGAATAATTTAGAATTGGAAAACATGAAACGTAACATTTACTTAAAACAAAAATAAAAGATATGTATTAAAATATTAATGTTGAGGAAATAAAATTTATTTTTGATGAAATGGAAAGGTGATATTCCACCGATATTGATAATAAATATTATAAAAAAATAGATCTTATATGCCACCGTATTTAGAAATTTGTCCATGTATTGTAGAAAAAAGTGACTCAAGGACTGATACTAAATACCTTTCAAGTCACTACAATTTATAGTGAATAATAATATCTCCTTTAAATTAGAGAAGGCTTGGGGGCACATAAAACTGTTTTTGATAGAGCCCTCGTCATAGAATCTGTTGGACTAGCTGAATCCATCATTAATGTTATATAATGTTGTGTTTTCATCACTTTCTCTGGATTTTTGGCTATTGCTAGAGACACCAAAACCAATCTTGATCCATTTTTGGGCTTTTCATCATAAAAGGGAAAAACTATCAACATATTTAAATATAGATAGTTCCATAAAAATGATAAAATAATTGAGAATATAATAGGGAACATGTAATCATCCCAAGGTTTTATTCGAATATCTAGTTCAATGATTAACTAGAGACACTTCTTGTCCCCAAATAAATGATTTAAGAAATTAGAAACAGTTTCCTTGGCCGTTGTACGATCCTATAGATCCACAGTTCACAAAGAGAATAGAACAATAGAAATACTAGAATATAAAAAATGGAATAATAATTTAATTATTTAAGATTTATATTATGTGAATCAATTTAATCATAAAAAATCTAATGAATCTAAATTCATAGTCCTCAACCATTGTAATTAAATAACATGAAAATAATTTAATATGTAATCATAAAAAAGAAATATCTCCCATATAAATTATATACCTAGTACCTCAGGATTATTATTTACTACCAACTATAATCAATTTTGGCTAATCATAAACACAAAACTAAATGGGTATCATATGTACAACCCTAGTCACACTATTTGTCCATCTTCCCCTAATATGCATCAATGTGATACATACACCCCAAACTAATTAATTCACCTATAGTTAAATAAAATTAAAGAAACTATAAATAAAAACCATGATAAGGATAATACCTACAATTATTATAGTTTCCCTCACAGATTGTCTACCATAGTGAGATTTTAAAATAACATTACTCTAGATAGCGTAAAATACACAAAACACCTAGATTAAATGAACAATGAAATGTTATTATGAAATTGTTTTAACATAGTTGTTAAATTGGTGATAATGAATAATAATAACCACGTTATTAAATAGATATACATATATATTTAGTATATTCATTTATAATTTATTAATTACATTTTTTTGGATAAGAACCTAAATTTTGGTACAGACATTTTATTATTTATGGTATGATTTATTGAAAAATGGTTTTATTTCATTTTATTACTGAATAATATAAAAAATTTCTAAAAATTATATCAATTGTATTTTATAAAAGTAATATATTTTTTTTGAATTATCATATTAATTTTTTAGGGAGTGTTTTGGGGTTTCTAAAAAAATTGATTTTCATGTGAATATTGATAAATACATATTTTTTTTTATAATTTTCAATTATATTATATTAAAAAGATTGTTTATGATTTTAATTTAGTAAAAAATTAACATCAGTGTCATCTAGTTGTATATAACCTAATTTCTTAGATTTTAATCATACTTATGTTATTTATTTATAAGTTCATTTTTTATCATAAAATGTATTTTTCAAGGAAACTGTTTTTCAGAGAATTTTGTGGGTTTAATTTGAAAAGAAATTTTCTAATTAATTTTATTTAATAATTTGATAAATTAAATCCATATTTGGAAAAATTGGGTTCAAATTTAGAAAATATGTACCTTTTATTTTTTGTGAATTTTAATAGTTAACTTGGAAATTTTATTACGACGGTAAAAGGTAAATCCAATAATTTAGGCTAAAAAATAAATGTTAAGAGACAATAAAATAACACAATCACTTACCTATATCCTTTTTAATGATGATATTTTGACTATAATAATCTGATGGATGAATATGTGTACTTTTTTGTATCACATGGTTGAGATTAAGATCTCTATAATATTTTATTTCAGAAAAAATAAAACATGTCACACTCTTATTTTTAATAAGTGTAAAATTTTTTATATTGTTTTATCTAAAGGATATGTAAATCTATAAAAAAATTAGGAAGATAAAATATTTTTCTTAATAATGTTAATTTGGTTTCGTTTTTTGGGAAGAAATATTTAACTTAAATCCTTACCCAACACAAATGAAAACAATTATTTTATTAATGAAATAATCAACTAAATGATATTAAAAATATTAAAAGTAACATAATATGAGATATTTAAAGTGATTAATGAATTTTATATATTACCATGAAAATTTTATGATATGATAAAATATGTTTTTCTAATTTCACAAATTGTGTTGATTGTTTTTTATCAATTTAATGAATAGTATTAAAATTCACAGTAATGATATTTTATGGGATTAATATAATATTATATTATTTAGAAATCATAAAAAAATTATAAAAAAATAATGTGGATATGATATGGTTGAAAAATTAATAACCTATGAATTTATTGGTAATTTTGAAGAATTTATCTCAACAATATTCTGAGTTTATTTTATATTTTGAGAATGTTCAAAAGATCCCCTCACCTAAAATATAAAATGGCACCGCTTCCATCAATTATAAACATCACATTGTGAAATATAACTTGAATAAACCATATCAATTCCTATTTTAAACATCCTCATCCATGTTTTTGACATTATGGACCTACCAAAATATCAATCTTTATAACCTCAAGAAATTATCTAATGGGATTCCACTGAATAAGTGGAGGTTCAAACACATATCAGTGAAATCAAACATGGGGTATGGGTTTCTAATTTCACTTTTAGATTCATGGTACACATTCCATCTTCATCACATATCTATTTTGCATTGTTTATATACTGCCTCTTTGATATATTATATATTTAATATATTTGTATTCATGTTATTTAATGTCTAATTTTATGTTATTTTATTTCATGGGGCTAACGATTAAAAAATTACTAGTGTTAAGGGTTTATTTCAATGTATAATCATTATTTTTTTCTCTATTGGGGAATATTTCTTTTGATTATCTATATTTTTTGAGAATAATTCAAAAATATTTTTTACATTCTCCGATGATTTTTAGAATTCATTTTCACCCATGTTTGATTTTTTATAATATATTTTAAAAGGAATATTTTTTTTATTTCCCAAATGGGGTGATTTTGAAACAGAATGAAATACATTTTTTGACATACACAAAATGAATGGGATTACCGACCATCATGATGCTTCAAATCTTCGAATTGTCATTTATAATTTTTCAAGGTCAGTTTCAAAGAAAGTTTATCCTTTTATAATTGTAAATCTTTTTTAAAGAAACGTATTTCAATGTAATAAATGTACTTTTCCCGTAGATTGTTTCAATGATCTTATTAAAATATGTTTCATCCATGGAAAAATTCATTTTTTAATATTTTTATTAGTTGATGTTGATCACTTATGATACCATAAACCATATTTTGTAGAATGGTTTTTGTTCATTTTTTCTAGGGATGAATTAGCTTGATACCAATCACTATATTACACTAGATGTTTTATTATTATTTTTCTTTATTGGGGAAAATATTAACATTTCATATTCTTGTGTCAATATGAATGTTTATGTCAATTAGGCTTCACCACATTCATAAATGGAATTATTTAGACTTAGTAATTGATGAATGAAGCTTTATATGGTCCCTTGATGGATTGGTATGTATCATGAGAAAAACTTTCTAGTGTATTGGCTTATTCCTTACCAATTTATGTAAGATGTCTTTGAATAAGGCCTTTATGGTATGCTTATGATATAAAAAACTAGTCATTATATCATTATGAGATTATTTATCGATGCACCGGTGATTATTAAATTAGTCAGAATATACAAGGATATGTTTCTAACGCATCTTCTTACTTATATAGAATTAATTCAACATCATTTATTCTTTCCAAATTATTATTCATGTTTATTTTTTTTATTAAATGACACGCGTTTTCAGTTATTTTCAATTACATATTGACTTTTCCTAATTTATTTGAAATAGATTATTTTACATGTTTACTCTTACTGAGCATTAGAGATCACCCCATTATTATGCTTCCTTCCTATATGATGCTAAAAAGTGTATTATGATTGATATGAATGGATATGATCAAAGAAATATTAGTCTAATCAATGAAAATACTATGATTTACATTTTTATTTCAATTATAATTTGAAATTTAAGTATGTATCTTGTTTACCAATACTATTGAAATATTAAATCCTTTGGGATGTGATTACTTGTTTATACCACCAATTTTATAAATTAACCCCAAAAAATGGTCTATTGCGGTTATGGTATTTACACTTGATATCATAGGGAGTTTTGTAGAAACATTAATAACTATATTTTGGATATAAAAAGTTATAGAACTAAACCCTATGAATGAATTTTGAAATTTACCATAAGGAATCCAGTTTTTGATTTAGAGATTAGTTATAACTAAATTTCCTATTTACTCTACTTATTTCTCTAGTTTTTAGATTATACATTTTGTTTCATATCATTTTGATTAAATATAGTGTATTTTTTTTTAAAAAAATTACATAGAAAATGTAATAGTGACCATATAAATACACATATTTTATTTAGGGATTACACTCATGAGTATGATAATGAATATGGAGTTGGAGATGAGGCTAGAGAAAGAGTTGCTGCTGAAAATGAACAAATTATAACTATATTGGGATAAATGACATATGTTCTGATAATGCTACATCCACTTATGGAACATCATATTGATCCACAAAACACTGTAACAATTATAGACTTATTCATGCAACAAAAATGTCTATCATTAAATGTAACTATGAATTCATTTTTCACTGAGAAACTGATAAGTTCCTTTGAGAATAAATTTCATCCATTGTGATGTAATAAAATGTGGAATATTTTTATGAATGTTTATCATCTCTCAAGGGAAGAAGATCAATGATAGTAATTCATTCAAAACACTATGTATTTTGATGTAATAGAATTCATGGAATGGAAGGATTTTGAGGATATTTTTTGGGATAAATATTTTCCCCTAGAATAACGAGCACATATGGAGAGACAATTTATGAGTTTGAGACAAAAAGAATAATAAAATTTTACTAAGTATGAAACAAACATTAATAGTTTATCCAATCATTTTGTAGAGTGCATACATAATTCAAAGAGTAATATTGACTAATTTTTATGGTCTTAAACTAATCCTTTGAAGGGAACTAATATTAAAAAATTTCTCATAATATGTGGACATAGTATAACTTTATATCATTAAGGGGAATGAATCATTAAAGTATTATACTCTCGAATGAGTGTAAGTAAAGAAAAGGATGGATGAAAACAAAATGGGTAATGGATAGAAGGGAATATTGATTTTCCCATATGTGATTATTGTGGAAAGAAACACCATGTTGGTTTCCTAAAAGGAATGAGAGTTTTATAAATGTGGGGAATATTCATAGATTTTATAGTGTCCATGAATTCATTTATTTTTAAATTAATAACTTAGTCATTGAAATAAATCTTAACCGAATCTTTGTCCCTCTACGTTGTAGCATGATTATTAGAGGTAACCAATTGCACTAGTGTGTCAATGGATTTTTTAGGGGGTACTGAGGTTGAGACAGTACCCAAATCCCCTACGACACACTAGGAAATACGAATGGGCTCAAGTAAAATATATTTAATTAGGGACCCATGATTTGACTTAGGAAACCTTGAAATAGGATATATACAGACATCAATAGTTAAAGCATCATGATTCACCTTAAAAATGAATTTTGAATCTTGTATCTAACATGAGGTGCATGCCAGAAAAGTACCTTCCACATTAGAATCCATTATTTGGATGATGGAAATAAATTTTGATAAACAACTTTACAACATGGGATCTACTAATGACCCACACCACTGAACACCCCATTTTTAGGGGTTTATTAATCCAGTATCGGTGCTAGATTTTTGATAGAACACACCTTGAAATTTCAAGGATTCATTTTTTTGAGTTGGTTAGATGAAAGAAGGGTCACATAAAATGATTTATTACCTTTACTAGTTGAGGCTTGATATTAATATCCTAATAATACTAAGAATATAGATATGAAAAAACATATTCATCCATATATTCAAAGTTTTATTTCTTTTGATCATTACCTATAGTGATCTCATTTACAGCCTACAACAGTACAAAATCCATAGTTTCGTGTGCATTCAAATCAACTTAAATATTCACTAGGTTAGTAGGTTAATGCTCATTATAGTAATTTTTGTTACATATGACTGTAGATCTAAATCCTTTTGAGAGTAACCCATCTGAGCATCACTCTTGATCTATTCCTATAAAAAATTCAATGATATGTGGGAGTCCAATTGACTTTCTTCTTCATCATTATTCACCAAGATAGCACAGAATGGATTAACATTATATTGTTGACCCAGAAAATAAGAACCACTATTTTCATTATATTCCAAGCCCATTAATTCCCCAATATCCTAATTTGAGTGCCTTTACCACCATCGTACATCAATTTTATGAAAACTCAACCCATATTCTAAAAAAACATTCATCTATGAAATTTTCCAAAAGAGCGACACATAAAATTACACTTAAGAACCTTTTTTTATTCAATATATAATTTAATTTTTTTGTCATCAGATATTTTGATGATAGTTTTGATTATTGGAGAGCTAAGAATAACCTCCACTGAAATACGTGAAAGGTGTCTGACCCTATCCATTTCTTTTTCATTGTATATCTTGATTGGTATACCGACATTAGAAGTGGACCCCTTATAATATATCTATTTATATAAATGTACTTATTTACTTATAAATATATTGAATTTATAATGAATATATATATATAATATTAATTAATATATACAATTACATTTTTGAAATATTTACATATATAATAAATATAAATATAAATATAATTATTAGAATATAAATTAAAATAAAAATTTAACTATATGTATAATTTTTTAATAAATATTAGATAATATTTTATTTTCAATGTAAATGTAACTTTATTCATTTATTATAAATTCCATTATATAATAAACATTATTATATTTATTATTTTATAAATGTAACTATTCTATAAAAATAATTATTTCATAAATATAAATACATTATATATATAACTATATTTTACATATAAATATGTTAATAAAAAATATTTATATTTATTTAAATAAATTTATACGTTGAAAATAAAATTATATTTATAATGTAATTACATATATTATAAAATATTTATTATATATATATTTAAAAATAAGATAAATACAATTTTATATTTTAAATGTTAAAATTATTTATAATTTAATTTATTTAAATAAATATTTAGAATTTGATTTTATGATAAATGACCTGCATGGTTTTTCTAAAAATAAATAATTACATTATATGCTTAACAAAAATAAATTATTAATTGGGGTATTCTGGATGTGAAGTGTTTTTTAAAAACTTCCAACTAACTATGCATATCAAAAATATTAACAAGGACTAAACATAGGGACCCAATGAAATCGGTTAAAATAAAATTCACTATTTCATTACTATATTAAAAAGAATAAAGTTTTAAGAAATTTTGAAATATTTTGTTTAAAAATTAAAATTTTCGCACTAATAATGAAAACCAATGTATTAATGAAATGGTGTATTATAAAATGAATACATTACAAAAATAATAACATGGAAAATTAAATTTATAAAAAATATTAATAAGTAATTTGTATATTATAAAAAATAAATATATAAATATTTATTATTATATTAAATAAAAATATATTTATACACAATAAATTGTTTTTAGATTCTAAATATAAGAAACATTTATTATATAATAATAGTTTTTATAATCAAAAAATACTTTGTATATAACTATATATAATATATGAATTATATTTATATTATATATTATTATATTAAAGTATATATTAAAATAGATAATATATAATTATATATATCAGAAACATATTTACATATATAAATTATATAATTAATTCAACTATATCTATTATATTATTACTTTTATATAATTATATTTTCACTTATATTAAATATAAATAATATTAAGATATTGAATATGAAATCATATTTTTTTATTTTGGAAATTATATATATATTTATAATAATTATTAGATTCACAATTTAATTATATCCAAACTATATATATATTTATTAAAATATAAATTTGTATATATATATAACTATAAGCATAATTATATTTATAATTTAATTAAATTTATTAGAAAATAAATATAATTATGGTTACTATAAAATCAAAATTACAGTATTATTAATAAAAATATTGAATAATGGATCAATGTAATAATGAGTGGTTTTTGGGAGGATCTATGGAAATTATGAGGAATTATTTTTTCACTTGGTTTCAACGGTTACTCAGTGTCTTAATTTAAGAGTTTTAGTGCCTGGATTTCCCAATTTTGAGGATAATACTTCTGGGATCATATTTAGGGTTTCTCTTTGTACACCCATTAACCTAGAGTACTCAGTCTAAGCTCAAGATGGTTCATATAGAAATCATATTGATGATCCTCATGGCTCTATGATTGAAGATTGTGTTTTTCACGATAAAGTTATGGATAGACCTTTATGTATTCCCAATTAATGATCAATAATAACTTATTATCAATCACTATATACACCTAGAGATACGGTTCAATAATTTATACACAAGTCCTTTGATGGGTTTCATAAGAATTTCATGTCATAATCAAAAAAGTTTATTGGGAAAGGTGTCACTACATTGATAGAAGCTATTCAGTGTATCAAATTTGATAGACTCTAAGAAGGTAAGAACTCAATATTTTTTCACTTTTCATTAAAATATAATGATGACAGATGAGATATTATAGAACTTCAAAAGATACTGTTTGAATGATGGTTCTTTGGTTGATGGAGTATAATCCTCTTAGGGTAAATGTACTTTTATTTCATCTTCCCCAATTCAACTATAAAATATAAATCATGGGGTTTGTTTTATTAAGTGTGAAGCTTGATATTTTAAGAATCTAGGACTTGGAACCCTCCATTAATCCTTTGAAAGATTGGGATTATGACACCCCAATACATTACAAGATATTAACTTAATAATAAATTATTGATATCTTGGGGTGCATGTAACCCCAGGTTTAAACGAAACATGATACACCGTTTAAATAATAAATAAATATGACCATTGTATCCTATATATTAAATTTTCATGTATGAATATAAATAAATAAATTATAATATATATATATATATATTAACTATTTACATTTTCTATCTATTTATTACAAGAAAATAAAAATAAATTAACAAATAGTAATGTTTTTTGAAAAATATTAATTTTTTCTAATAGACGGTTTAGATGAACTTCATGCCCATAATTTAAAATTAATTTTAATAAAATTTAAGAAGTTCATTTTATAAAATGAAATTATTTTTTGATATCATTATATCAAAATTATCTTATGGTGAATTGTTGAGATTTTTCTTAAATGAATCAATTTAGAAGAATAAAGAAAATACAAAATTTTAATTGCAAAATAAATTTTTGATTAAAAATTTTATAAAGAAATTTTTGAAATTGGTTTTAGAGTTAAATTAGTCCATTTATATATAAATTAATCAAATTCTGGTAATTTGAATCATTTTAATATTGAATTTTGATATAAAAAATTATAATCTTTTATGCATTCTCTCTTTAAGAACATATTTTCCCTTTCTATCTATGATATTAAATTTAACTGAGAATTTACACATCTATGATTGAAATTTCAAAAAATAGATTTTATATTTGGAATAATAATAATTTATATTATTTTATAAGTTAAACTAAATTTTATACCATAATAAATATTTAAAACAGTTTAAATTATATATTACGGTTAAGGTGAAAATGGATTTATAAGGGGTTAGACTAAAAAGATAAGAGTTGAAATGACCTAAATAATTGTATAAAATTTATTTTATAGTAACATTTAGACCTTTTCATTTATAATTATATATAATACTCTATTTTAACCCTATTGTAATGTCAATAATGTGGGTTCACCTTTTTCATTCCAAAAATTATAAGTGTGCCACTCATATCACTTATAAAGGGAAACCCCTTATCCTCTCTTATTCACACCTTCATATGATTTCGTATCAGGCAATAAATTCCCATAACACTTCAAAAAAACATTCCACTCATCCTAGAATCCTTATTTTTTTACAAATCATTCCTATGAAACATTTAGTTGTATACCTATGGTGGTTACCCAAAGAAGAGGTAACATTCTTTTACAAGCATTTTTATATTATTTCATCCTCCACGTTCTATAATAATTATATTTCCATGATGATATATTAAATTAAGTAACATAAATATAATGATATTTTTTTATGTTATGTTAATGATCTAAACCCATCACTACTTTCATAAATTGGGTTATAGAATCATGATCTGGTTTACAGGATACTACAACACCACGAACCATTGTTATTCATTTTTTCCATTACAATATCTCACGATTTTGAATGTTGAAGAATATAAAGTATATATATATATATATTATATTTATAAAATTATTTTACATATGGATTCATTATATCATATATACATTTTTTCATTCTATTTTTTAGGGGATAAGATAATGTCACTCTTGTGTATGGTGGACTACCACCTCGTGAAATAATGTGATTTGTCTTTTACTAATGCTTTATATTGATGGTCATAATGATAAAGTTAATTTATAAGTTTAATATAAATTAATTTATAATCACATTGATGAAATATATTTAAATTTTAAATGATAATATATCATTTTATTTTTGACTTTCCTCTTACTGAAATATGATAATGTCATTCATGTACGTGTTGACTACTGCCCTCACGAAGCAATGTGACTCTATTTTAATCAACAAAATATATGGATGATATATAGTTAATTAAATAATGTGGTATTTATAATATTATGATAATTATGGGATGTTAAAATATTACGTAACTCCATTACATAATGACTATCAAAATATAGAAATATTACTCACACATACTTATGGCTTATCGTCTCCATGATCATAAAATAATACATTTCTCAATATCATCTTCAATTATGGGCCTTAAGAGTAAAATTGATATATAAATATGATTACAATTTCATGATTATTTTTTTATAATTATGAAACCATATAATATAATGAAGAACATTCCCTTTCATAAAAAAACATGAATGAGAAAATAATAAATTTACACCCAAAATAATAAAAAATGAATGCTTATTAACAGGTGGGTTATAAGATGTTATAAAATGGTTATATATGATATTATAAATTTTAATATAGTTGTATAATAAGTTAATAACTTGTCTAAACCCATTATATAAGAGTTTAAATCACATTCATCCTAAATGAAGCGTGAGTTAAGGGGCTTTGTCTCAGTTTCCCTTCATTGAGGAATATTATAATATTCTACACCTATTTAATTTTTTATGGATTATATAGTATTTATTTGATGAATTATATCAGGATTCATTCATAATTCATTGTTTTTTTATTTAAATTATATCATCTATTGTTATTTAATGTGAAAATTACTAATTAGAAAATGTTATTGTACAATCTCAATTTCTATTATGATTATCAACATTCTCTTGAAACATATTATAACAATTTTTAATTAGAAATATTATATATATTAAATACACATATTCTTGCACGATTTATATGACTATCACTTAAATCACATTCCATCATTACAAATGGTGTTTACGTTGATGGTAATTAGATTAAATGGGGAAATATTGATGAATATGTTTTCTTACTCAATAATAATATTAGATGATAAATAAGATTAGTAATAAAATAAACCATCTATTAGATATATGATGAATGATTTGGACCTGATGTGATAAATGGGATCTATAATGATAAATCCACTTTATTCATTGGTAGGCCTCCTAAGAAACATTATTTGGACAAATTAAATAGGTTTCTACCTATAGTTTTATACCAATATATGAAACGTATGAATGATATATATAGCATGATTCCTAATATCATGAAGTCCAATAATTATGAATTTCCTACATTTTTAATTAAGTTATTATAACGTTCAATGTTATTTTCACAATGATATTATCTATGGATACAATTCATTATCTGATTATTATTTAATTGGTATGTGTGTTCAATTTTTTACCTTTCCATATTGATTATGTTCCATTTAATTAAGACATCCAGGTTATTCATTAAATGGAAGGTCTTATCTGTTATTTATCATTCCATAATGATTTTTCTATATTGATTCAAGATATTTGTCAATGTAGATAACTCTTATTGAGTATTTGAGATCATACATTTTTTCTTCCTTTACCTAGGAAATAATGAAGTGGTCATTGAATGGTTTGTCAAGGGTGAAGAGAATTTTATTTTTTATTTCTTATATTATAGTTTTCATTTCCAATGTAATATTGATATCATGTATGTATCTAGTTATCTAAGACTATTAAACAGGAGATTACATTGTATTTGAACGTTTTTATAATTTTTAATGTAATAAATTAAGCACCTACATCGGGATATTGGGATTGGGGTCATTAAATTTTGTATTAGAATATGTTCAGTAAAAACCATAGGAACTTAATTAAAGAAAAATGTAGATTCATCAACATTACCCTATAGTATAAATTGAAGGCATTCATATAATAACATCTTAATGGTTTGTTAAAGAATAAATAATATGGTTCTTTTTATAAATACATTCTAATATGAATTTTATAAGTGTATTTGGTTCTAGAAAAGAGTTACCTATGTGTAATATCTACGAAGAGGGACATTGAGCTTGACATCCTCATGACATAGTAGAGGAAAATGAGTCTTACTGCACACATAGTTTGATACTATCATGGGATATTCATTGGATAATTCACATTTTCTTTAAAAATAATTTTGAATGATTTGAAAATAAAAATATCCCCAAAGAAACCATGTTTATCAGTCTTAGATTAAAAAATCATAATTTTTGATTTATTCTATGTGGTAAAACCTATTTAGAATTATAAATTCTGATTTAAAATAAAAAAAAGACCTAATCCAATATATTTCATTTTCTAAAATGATTCGTGGGTGGAAGATGGGTTTCAATACAAATGGCCAATTTATAGATTTACCTAAAGAGGTGGATAATATACCAGTATAAGAATTAATAAAATTATGTAAATATTAGGTAACCTTAATCAGAAAATTAAAAATATCCTTTTCTTGATGGATAATCCTATTTAACAATAATATTCCCCTAAATTGGATTGAAATATTGTAAATAATACCCCATAATTTGGTGAGACCAAAAATATAATGGAATATATGAAATGGATTATGTCTCTAGAGAATATATTTATTGTGTAGGGGTGAGGTGAAAAGGAAAAGGTTACACTTAGAGTGTATTTCCTCAAAGTTTATTCTTATCAATGATATAAGTTGATCCATAATACTATAGAGGAAGAGTAAATAGGACTAATGGAATGGAAATATTTTATGTGATCATTCTTTTACATGTATTTTCCTTATAAAAAACAAATGGAAATGTAGATAATGTTCCATAGAATAAAGAAAAAATAGAAAATTATTATGTTTTAGATTATGAGTCTATAATTAAGAAGTTATCTATGTATTAAATGGATTAAATTTAAAAAAGAGTAAAGAATTAACCATTCATTGATGTTTTTAATTAATTTCACTAAAGGGATATGGTTTTCCAAGATTTTTTCATCATATGATGAAAATGATTTATATACAATCAAAGAAGAGAAGGAATTTTATAGATCCAATATATTCAAGTAGAATGAATAGAAGAATAGGTTATATGAGAACCAAGATAAAATGAGTGAATTAAATACTAATATGAGGATGGAGTAATCTACATCGTGTAAATTTTTTGGAATGAAACATCAAGAGAAGTACTTGAAGAGAATTAGAGTGTGTTACAAGTATAAAAATAATGAGAATATGTATCATGAATGAAAGCTGGTGAGATAGATAAGTGAAGTCAATTTTTTTAGTTGTAATGAAATGGGGAATTATTCACACCAATTTAACAAGAGTCAAGGGAGCCTACCTAAAAAGAGGCCAAGGTTAGAAGACCAAACATATTCAATCACTACAGCTAAGTAAGAAATACCAAATGACATGGTGAAATAATATTTAATTCTATATTTAAATTTAGATATTTTTTTATTTGATTTTGTATCATCACAGCCTTTTATATCTATATAGTTTTCGAAGAGAATTACAAATTAAACTTTTAATTTATGAAGGGAATTGTTAGTAAAAATATCCAAGGTTAACTCTCATTGCATCAAGGATGTGTTTGGAATCCCACATTATAGGATGTACACATGCATTATTTAACTACAATATAATTATACCTATCCTTGACTTCAATATAATCCTATGTATGTTCTCAATTTTAAAATATGATGAAAAAATTTATTGTATGAATAAAATTACCAATTGTAAGGAAGATGTAGAATTCATTATCTTCATAGGAGAGTCCTCATCATCAGAGTCATATCTAGATCCATACCCAACAGCTATATTGCATGATATTCATGTTGAAGAAGATAAAAACAATATAGGGATAGGGAAGGTAATATTCAAATTGAGTATTTACCTATTGTATAAGAATAAATTGATTTATTTATTAAGTAAATACTAAGACATTCCCTAGAGCATGATGTTGATTTTTCCATTGATTTAGTCACTGATCCAAAAAAATTATCCATGAATCCCTACCGAATAAATACCATGGAATTAGTGGAGTTGAATAAATAAATAGAGGATATGTTTGAAAATTTGTCTATTTTTGTTATTTTTCAACAATTGGGAGACCATGATCACTTTTTTTAAAAATAAATATGGATATATGAGGACGTTCATTGATTATAGGAATGTGAATAATATTATGATAAAAAAGTATCCTCTACCTTGAATTGATAACTGATTAAATAAATATAATAAATCCTAATATTTTTCAAATATTTACCTTCATTATGTGTGTCATTAATTTCGAGTAAATAAAAAAAATTCTGATGACATTATTTTGGACGAGGTATTGTCATTATGAGGTCATGGTGATTCCATGTGGATTGAATAACTCACCCTTGGTATTTATGAATCTAATGAACAAGGTATTCATTGAAAATCATGATGATTTTACTGTGGTAATTGTTGGTGATATTTTGGTATATTAAAAAAGCTATTAGGATAATGTTGATCACTCATATATCATTCTTGAGACACTTAGAAGAAAATACTTATATGATAACTATAGTATGTTTGATTTATGAATTCAAAATATTTATTTTGTTGGCCATATTGTCTTCATGGATGGAATATGAGATTATCATATGAAGAAAGAAGTTTTCAAACAATTTAACATATCAATAAAAAAACGAGGTGTGTAGTTTCATTGGTTTTACATGTAACTATTGGTGAATTGTTTATAATTTTTCCCGACTGCCTATCCCATTAATAAATTTTACATATAAGGGAGTTATATATGTTTGAAAAAATGAATGCGATGAATTTCTTGACAAACTAATGAATATATTGGATAATGATCTAATTTTTACTCTACCATCTATACATGTTGGGATTATGATATATATTCATGCATTAAAGAAAGGACATGGTTGTTTCCTAATAAAAAATGATAAATCTGGTACATATGGTCATGGTAAATTAAATTCACATGAATTGAACTATCAGACCTATAATATTGACTTCCAAGATGAAATATTTGCGTTGAAAATATGGAGAAATTATTTATATGGTGAAATATGTGGGTTATAAAAAGGTCTAAAAATACTAAATATATCTTTTCATAAAAAGGCTTAAGATGAGGAAAATACTACTTCTCTATCTACTCAGGTATTATGATTTCTCAATAAACTACCACCTCAGGAAAAAATAAGGAATTGGATGAATTATTTATGATATATCATGGAGTTTTTACCAAATTCTGGATTGAGAAAAAACCTATTTTACTTGATCTAGAAAATATGGATATGGGAATTATTATGGAATAAGAGCCATAACTCATTTTTTAAATGACTATGAAAAAATATTTATTAGAAAGAAAATAATTATCAACCTGATGATGAGAATGTTCAGATTAAAATTAAAGATTTGAATAATAGAAAATCTGTAGACGTGAGTTATTAATATGGACTTCAGAAATTTTGAATGATATTATGTTTTCCATCTATATGTAATGTAAAAATAAATTTTTTATGATGATCATATGTCATATTTATCTATACACATTTTTAGAAAAAATATAGATCACAATTTGAGCGAAGATTTTTTGTGGGATAACATGATGTGGGAAATTAGTGATTATGTTTTCAAGTGTTTGGTTTGACAAAAATTGAAGGATATGTGAAATAATTTATGAGGAGTCGTGGAACATCTTCATATTCCTATAAGGAATTGGCTTGACATTACTATGGACTTTGTTACAGGCCTACAAAAAAATCCTATATAGAATGATGTGACATGGGTTATCCTTGATTACATTACCAGATCTGAACATTTCCTTATAAAAAGTGAA
Source organism: Viscum album (assembly GCA_963277665.1). Taxonomy (NCBI): domain Eukaryota; kingdom Viridiplantae; phylum Streptophyta; class Magnoliopsida; order Santalales; family Viscaceae; genus Viscum; species Viscum album. Next base: position 354,653,729 of record OY728140.1, read on the forward strand.
TATTTAACTCCTAGGAACCTTAAAAGTATCTATATTAATGATGTTGTAAAATATCACAGATAATAAGATTCAATTGTGTTTGATCGTGATCGATGTTTTACATTGACATTATAGAAGATTATTGTAATGTATCTTGATAATAATCTTTATATGATCACTTCCTACCATTATCAAATTGATGGATAGTATTAGTGGACTATTTGATTTATGTAATATATGTTGAGGACATGATCACATTACTTTCAAAGTATGTGGGCTCAATACTTTCATTTGGTCGAATTTTTCTATAATAATAGTTTCCATTAAAGTAATAAAATGGTGTTGTATAAAACATTAAATGAAAAGTGATTTTCTACTCCAAATTATTAGGTTGAATTTTGTGAAAGGATACTCATAGGCCCAGAATTTTTTGGAGATACATCAACAAAGGTAATGGTTTTCTAGGATCATATTAGAGTGTCTTAATGCAGGAAGAATATTTATAGTTATAATATGAAGAAATACACGGAATTCTATGTGGGAGATCATGTTTTATTTAATGTATATCTAGGGAAGGGTGTTATATGGTTTGTCAAGAAATGTAAACATAGAAATAGATATATCATACCCTTTGATATTCTCAAAATAATTGGATTTGTTTCCTAATGTTTGAATATACAACCAAATATTGTAAAAAGTACATGATGTGTTCCACCTATCTTTGTTAAGGAAGTTCATGCCTGACCCAATGCATGTTCTCACCCAGGATGAAATACAATTGGAGCCTAATATATCTTACTATGTATAACCCATATTTATTCTTCATTCTAGAGATAATGTATTGATGAATTAGATGACTCATCTAACAAAACTACTTTGGAAAAATCACAAGATAGAAGATACAACATGGGAACCAGTGCATATTAGGAAGAAGAAATACCCTAATATATTTAGAAGTTAATATCCCTGAAATTTTGAGGATGAAATATTTATAATATGGAATAATGTAACCCCCAAGACATTATAATATATAAAATTTATGATAAATTTAATTTCATTGATATCTTCCGAAGCACACAACATTGGTTTTATATAAAATTTTATACTCTATAAAAATATTATTTAAACATGGAAATTATAAAATAAATGCTAAATTAGTGGGTGTGAATTGAAATAAATAAATTTTAATATAATATATTTTTTACATGTGTATTTTTGGTTATCTATTGATTATAAATAAAAAATAATCATTTAAAAGAAAAATAAATGTTTTCTAAAAAATGGTTATTATAAAAAGACTATTTAGTCACCCTGTGCACATAATTTAGAATTAATTTTTACCAAAATAAAAAAAAATTATAAAATTAAAAACATTTTTAAAATTATAAAAACAAAATTACCTTAGGCTGAATTTTTGGGATTTTTTTTGAAATGTTTAATTTTTTGATGAATAGTGGGAAATTATTAATATTAATTAATAAGTGTATTATTTTTTAAAATATATTATTAGGATAAATTATATTTTAAATTAATTTTAATATAAAATTAAATCAATTATATATTTATTTATCTAATTTAGGTAATTATAATCATTTAAATATAGAATTTTTATATAAAAATCTGTTATCATTTGATCATTTTCACATTAAAAAACATCTTTCTCATCGTGTTTTTGGGATTAATTTATATTAAAATTTTTCCACTTATGTGAATAAAATTTAAAAAATGTATTACATGGTTGGTAATATAATAATATATATAATCCATTATTTTTGAACTAATGTTTCACAATAATAAATAGTATAAACATAAAAAATTATTTCTCACGGTTATGGTAAAACTGGATTTAACAGAGGTAAGACTAAAATGATGAGGGTTAAAATGAAAAAAATTATATAATCTATGTTATAGAAATATTTAGACCTCATAGTATCTATGTCTCTATAATAATCTATATTAGACCATTTTCACAAGTGAAAAAACACATGTGCACATTTTTTCTCAAAAAATTACAGGTGTTCCACTCACCTAACATATAAAAGGCCACCGACTATCCTCTATTTTTAACACCATAAAAACATTTTTTATTGGAAAATACCTACCCAAAAAACCTCCCAACTTCAATAAAATTATATTAGAATCCTATGTTTTGAAAATAAACTAATTTAGGAATTATTTTTTTCAAACATAAGGAGGTTACCTGAATAAGAGGTAACATCCTTTAACGAGGATTTATATTTTATTTCATCCCCCAAATCATTAAATTAATATTTAGCCTTGATAATATAATTAAATAATCATATTATATATACTTTTATGTTTTTATGTTAATTTCCTAACCTATAACTATACCCACTTCCTTCAAATGAGTTACGAAATCATCATTTGTGTGTACGGATGATTGTCACTACATGAACTGGTGTCATTATTATTTCCATTACCATATCTCATGGTTGGTTATAATGATGTATATAGAGTATATATAAAATATTTATATCATAATTATAAATTTGAGTCATTATATCATATATACCATTCTACATTCTATTTTTTACGTGATATGATAACATCACTCATGTATATGGTGGACAACTGCCTCACGAAGCGATGCGATTCGTCATATACCAACTCTTTACATATACTTGGTAAGGATAAAAATAATGATTATATATTATATTTATTAAATAATTATGAAAATAATTAAATATTTTAGTTGTGAAATGATAATATATTGTATTATTTCTAACCTTTTCACTCACAGAATGAAGGCAACGTCATTCCTATATGTTTGGAATGCCACCGTCACGAAGCGATGTTACTCCATTTTTACCACCACAAAACATGGATGATATATATTTATGTGAATAATATTGTATTGTTGATATTATTATAATTATATTAATATAAAATAGTTTATAACTCTTTTCTATAATAAAGATCAAAAAATTGAAATGTCACTCAGTTGTACGTATAGCCTACCATATCCATGATTGTAACATGTTTCTTTCCTAAAAGCCTTGTTTCATGATGGTCCTAAAAATCATAATTTAGGAATAAATTTTATTTTTATTTAATTATTATTATTATTATTATTTAAATTATTTCATCTTTAATCTAATCAGATGTTTCAGGAAAAAACACGAATGAGAGAAAAATACACTTAACAAGTGAAACAATGAAAATAAAGAATTAATATTGATGAGAGGGTTATAATAGGCTATAAAAGGATAATATATGATATTATAAATATTTACATGCTACAATTATAAGTTAATAACATGTTTAAAACCATTTTAGAAGAGTATAAACCATATTCATCCAAATAGAAGCATCATGTATGAGACTTAATCACATTTTCCCTTCATTGAGTCATATTGTAATGTTATGATCCTATTTATATTTATATGGTGTATATACTACCCATTTGAAATATAATATATTAATTCATTAATACTCTAAAATATTTCAAATTTCAATTCGATTTATTTCATATACTGGTATTTGACTTGAAAATTACGAATTGTTAAAAGTTATTGTACAATCTTTCTTTCATCTGTGATAGTTGACGTTATCTTGGGAAAATCAGTTTATTGGGATAATTTTTCATTAGGAATTAAATTTCAATTAAATACATGTATTATTATATAATTGATATTATTATTTATTAAATCATATTCCAACATTACATATGATGTTAACATTCAATGTTATTTGATTAACTATGTAAATATTGATAAATATGTATTATTTAATCAATATAGATATTTTATTATAAGGAATATTATTCATAAATTCAATAAATTATTAAATATACGATGAATTACTTTTCCCTGATGTTATGGGTTGTTACCATAATTATATATCCCCTCTATGCATTAGTAGGCATTATGAGAGAAATTAGTTTTCCAAAATAAATAGGTTTATATCTATAGATTTATACCATCTATTAAGAGGTCTTGATATTATATCTTTCATGATGCATATGATCATGATTTATAATAATTAAAACTTTCATTAAATGAGAATTCATTTATTATTACTATCCATGATATTTTCACTATGATTTTATCTTTAGATTCATTTCATTCTCATATTATTATTTAAGTGGGAAGTGTTTTTAGTTATTTACATTTCCATACTGATTATTCGATATCTAATTATGATTTCCAAGTTAATTTTTAAATGGAATGTGTGTTAATTAATCTACCACAAAATATTTATTATTCAATTTTTTTCAAGATAAATTTCATCATACTTAACCCATTATATTAATTTTAGAACACCGATATAAATAATAAGTCATAAAATGAATTTTAGAGGATGAAAATAATTTTCAATTATTATGTATTATGATTTCTTTTCTATTTATAATTTAAAATGGGTATCATATATTTATATGGTTATCCCAAGTAGCTAAACTAATCAGTCCTCTAGGATTTTACCCTTTATATTAATGAAAATTTAATAAATTAGGCACCAGGTTAGGGATACTTGGGATAGGGTCATTATATGAATAAAATTACATAGATTTTGTTTTAAATTAATAGATTTATTTACATTTTCAAGAACCACAAAATTTTATAAGAGATATATTTTGTTGTTGGTGTACTAATTATGGTGTAATACAAAAATGAATGGTAAATTTTCATCCACTTCTCATGCCTAATAATGATGATTAATAACATCTCTCACCTTTTTATAACCATCAATTTAGAATAATATTAATTTCAAATTGATTTTTCAATTGAATATGATAATGTTCCTATCTTTGTTTCTAAGCTGTATAAATATTGGTTACCTTTATGAAAATTTCTATTGAGGTCTATTTTTTATAAAATAGTGGATGATTAACCAAACCATCAACATATTGTGGATCTAATATATCTATTTTAATAAAAAGGTAAACTAAATAACTAATTAACAATAGATTATTTGATGCAATAGGTTATAAATATAGATCATTTGTGTTATTACCTTAACGATATTTATTTGTTTCCATAGCATAATGATGATTTTATAACTACTATGGACATGATCAATTACCATCAATGTGAATGAGAGTTGATTTCTCAGGAATATTTATTATTGAATTATAATTTTCCAATATCGATTTATAGGAATCTCATAAGGAATATGATTTACAATCTGAATATGAATCAACTTTTTCGAATGCTAATTCATAGAATGATCAAATGGATTCCATCAATTCCCCATCTAGGAATGAAATGAAATCACCAAAGGTTGGATCTCTTTCCTCAAAAAAACTCAAAAATATAAATCTCCACATGGAAATATTGATGGAATATCCTCTAATTATGAGTGTCTTATGTAATTTTTAGGGGCCTTAGGGTAGTGTCGAGAAGAAGCATGATGTTTATCCTATTTTGGTTTCTATTATTACTACATCAAATGATTATGTGATGAAATTTTATATGTAAATGGAATATGGTTTCATGGATCCCTAACTCTATTATGTCTCCCAGAATGGTTATCCTAATTAAATATTCGGGTCAATGGGATGTAGAAATAATGAGATAGTGAAGCATGGTATTGCTACTATTTCTATAAAATATCCTACTCAAGTGGATGTGAAGAAGTACGGGTCTATGACTACTAAGTCGGTAGATCCATACACTATTTGGAATACATTTCTTGTATTAGATCGCCAAAATAATTTGACATCATGGTGTAAATAAATTGGAATTAGGAAAACCCCTAAAATGTTTATTCCATAGGAAGTTTCAATATCTTCCACAAATTTCAATGTGAAGACCAAATCCACTAATCTTACTAGATATTTAGGCCATGGGATATATCCAACTAAAAATAAACCATATAAGTATTATAGGATGTTGATTTATATATTAAAAACAATTGAATGATTTGTTATGAAAAAAATGTTTAGGAAATATTTTGGACTGGCAGTGCTGAAAAATAGAATTACAGGATGCACTATTGTGGTGGTGTGCATCCAACTATCATGATTACTTGGGTATAAATTTTGGTTGAAAACACTAAAAAATATTAAATGAATTTTTATATTATGGAATAATTGAAGCAAATATAATAAACATGATCAATACCCGTATTCTATTCCAATTACTAGAAACATTGAAATGATCTCACATCTATGAACAAATCGTATTCACAATTGGAATACAAAAAAAGATTAATAATTTTAGAATGGAATTTACTCATAAAATATGTACAGTATAAAATTATTATAATAAAATAGAATTGTGAAAGATGAGAATTAAATTCAATATTCATTCTATATTCATTTCAATAATTCTAAAATGTTCTTATAAATAATGAATTAAATGAAATAATATAGAAAAATATTAGATGCATGAAAAGAGTAAAATGGGAAAAACAGGATCTCTAATAACTTATATTTTAAAAATTTAAAATATATTTTTATAAATTCAATAAGTATTTTAAGTTCAACTATTCTAATTAAATTAAAACAATAGGTGAAAATAAGTATAATGGATAGAGAGATTTTCATGTTCTGTTCAATTAGCCTACTTCCAAGGGGAATAATAATTATGGGCTTTACAATATAATGGGAAAATATTATAATAAGTAGTAAAGGTTATGAAAATCATAATACCAAATACATAAATGACCCACAAAATGGATAAAGAAGGGGAATTCACAAGGAATCAACAACATTTAAAATGAAATAATAAACACCACTGAGACCCCATTACCAGGGATCAGTGTTAAAAATTTCATTGATGAAACATACCAAAATGTGATTAAAACATCATATTCATTGAGTCTAAATCATCTAGGTCTATCATCATTTACATTTACATAGATATCCAAAAATTTCCATGCTATCTAGTGTGTTGTAGTCTAGGTTTATCATCCCTTAGGTTAAAAAATTTGGACAACAACATCTTGGTTGATGATCTCTACCACAACTACCAAACTCTATGTGAAAAAAACACCAAAGTACGGTGTTTCACCACTTTTCTCTCATGGTTTAGAAAAATATTAAATTTTACAGCCTCTCTACAGTATAACCCAACTGTATGAGGTTCACCTCTCTATTTCTATTAGTCAAGGAAGATCATGGTTTACTACTCAAATTAATACTGCTAAGTACGGGCCAAAAGAATATGTTTCAATCACATAACTACGCCTTTACAAGAATTCTAGGAAAATAAAAAAAAATATTTTTAGTTAGTAAGGGACATACATATTGTGTTCCTTGGTTAGCAAGAATGTAAAACAGATCCCCTATTCCTAATGTTAAAATGTAGTAAAAACCGTGGCACCAGAAGCCATAGGATTGTACGGATCCCCGATTCACAATGATCATAGGACTAGAGAAATAATAGAATATATAAAATTAAGTAATAAATGAAATATTAATTATTCATATTAAATGAATAATTTTTAATATAAAATTTCTATTAAATAAAATTCACATTTCTCCTCATCCATAATGAAAAAACATAACCACGATTAAATATGTAACCAAACTACACCCCCCATAGAAAAACAAATCTCTAATACCTCATGTTGATTCTTCCCCACCTTAAATTAGGAATTTTGAAAAAACCTAATCATGAAACTAAAAGATAACCCTCATATAACTGTGGTCATACTATCATTCAGTCTTCCATTAACATGAATAAATGTGATACATACTAATCAAATTAAACGATTAACCGATCATTTTAAACAATAAAAAATACGAATAATATAATTGTTAAAACCTATAACTACAACTATTAGAGTTTAACTCATAGTCTGTGTAACACCCTGTGAATTAAAAAAAACACTATGTTCAATAGCGTATAAGATATGCAAAACCCATCTTAAATGAAAAATGAAATACTATTATGTGATCGTTATAAGAAATCTATAAAATTGTAGAGATGAATAGTATTAACCAGATCAAGAAATATATATTTTTTGTACTCATTGTTAACGTATTAATTAATTCATTGTGAATAATCATGTAATTTTGAGTAATGTCATTTTATTATTAAAAATATGTTTTCTAAAAAAATGAATTTATTGATTTTTATAAGTGCGTATTTTTATAAATTTATAAAACATCAAAAAATTACTTTTATAAAAAAAATATGATATTTAAAAGCATTATATTAAAATTATCTTATAGCGAGTTTTTTATATTTTTATGAAAAGACTGATTTTCCATTGAATAGTTAAAATTAATTTTTTTTATATAAATGTACTTTTATTTATCTTAGGAATACAATTAATTATTTTAATATGATCTAAAAAGTAAAATCTTAACTATTTATTAAGATATTATATACATAACTTCATTTTAATAATCATTATTCCTTATTTTAGCGTAAAAACATTTTTGGCCTTAAAAACTCATTTTTCAAGAAACTATTTTTCTGTGTTTTATAGGTTTAAAATCAAATAAAAGTCTAAAATTATGTGTTATTAATATTGAAAAATTTATTCCAAATTTATAATCAGTGGGTCATAATTCATTAAATATTTCCCTTTTATATTTAATCAATATAAATAGAAAACATAATAATTTAATAATACAGTAAAGGGTAAATTGGGTAATTTATGTTAAAAATAAAATTATAAGAACCTTAACATGACACCAAAATATTCCTAAATACTATTTATATCTATATATGTCAATGTCAATAATTGAAGGGTATAATATATGACCTTTTCTGGATAGTTGGATGTGAATATGGCATTTATATTATTTTATTTAATCAAAAGTCAAACATATCACACACTTTTTTAATAAGTGTAATATTTTTAATATTATGTTATCATGAGGATATGTTTTGAGATAATTTTTTTTGGATACCAAATGATTATTTCCCATTATTATAATTTATTTTTTAATTTTATTTAGTTAATTATTAAATAAATTCTTAAACAATGTTGATGTAGCAATTACGTAATAAAAGGAATAATCAAATAAATGTTTTCAAAAATATTAGAATTATTATAAATTGAGATATATAAGGTGATAAAGATATTGTCAAGATGACTATGACATATCTTGGATATAATAAAATAGTTGGATTAAATTTAACTTGTATTTATTGATGTTATTTAATTCAATCTAATGAATAGAACCAGAATTGATAATAATTAGATTTTTTGGGATTTATATTTAATTAAATTATTTATAAAAGAAAAAATATTAAATAAGACCGAAGGGGATAATATATGCCTGAAAATGTTACAGCATGTGAATTTATAGGCCATTTGATAAATTTGGAAATTGAATAGTCTTATTATATTTTAATATTTTGAGAAATATCAAAAGTTCCCCTCACTTCAATTATAAAATATTTTCTCTTACTTCACTTCTTTCAAAACATTGTTCCATAATTATTTACCCACCCATGAATATTCAACCTATGAACATACTTATTGATGTTCTTGGGGTTATCGACCTTCCCAAACAGAAATCTTAGGTCTATTAAGAATAGATCTTAAGTGAGGCTACCAAAGAATAGGTGGTTCAAACATTTATAATGTAAATTGAACGAGGGTTAAGGGTTTCTCATAACAATTATAGTTCTATGAGTCATATTTCTTATTCACCAAATTTTTAATTTTTTTGTTTATATTCTTCCTCTTTGATATATTATATCATTAATAAATTATTCTTCGGGGTATTTAAATTTTCATTTCATGCCATTTTCCATCATGGGGATTATGATTTAAAAGTTACTAAATTGGTAGGGGATTATTTCACAATATCATCATTATTTGGGGTTTTATCCATTGGGTAATATGTCTCTACATAGTCAATGTTTCCTACTATGATTTAACAAATGTTTTTAATATCCCCAGATGATTTTTAAAAGTCATTTTCACCAATTTGGTCTTTTTATAAAATTTATAAAATGAATAGTTTTTTCATTTTTTAATGAAGTTATTTTTAAATAGAATAAAATTAATGTTCAAATAAAATATATAGAATGAATATAATTTCACTCTTTCATGAGGACCCAATTGATTGAATTTTCCTTAAAAAATTTATAGGGTTATTTTCAAAGCAAATGTTTTCCTTTTTTAATTTCATATCATTTTAAAAATATGTGATTTCAAAGAAAAAAAGGGTATTCTCATCAATATTTTTTCAATAATATGATTTAATTATTTACATATATACTAAAATACTTTTTATTATTATTATGATTCATTGAATTTTATCCCTTATGATACCATCTATGATATCTTGTTGAATTTCTTATGATCATTTTTTCTACGGATGCACTATTTTGATACCATTCATCATCTCACTCTCGATGGTTTGTGATTATGTTAATTGATTGGGGAAATTATTAACATTTCATATACTAGATTAATTATGAATTTTAATATTTATTATGTTCCAACCATTTCATATGGGGAATTCATTGGAATTAGTATGTGCTGGGTAAGGAATGCTATATCCCCTCGATCCATATGTCCGTCTTATTCGGCAAACTATCTTGGGTATTGGTTAAGGACATAACTAAATATATAATATGTCATAGAAAAAGTTCAATATGGTATTTTTATGATGTTCCGCATTATTAATTATATCATTATGAGAATATTTATTAGTTCCCATGTGATTATTCTTTTTTTCAGAATTTATATCAATAAGATTCACGATCATGTGATTATTTATATGGAATTAATTGATCATCATTTACTCCTTACATATGATTCTTCATTTTCATGTTATTAATTAAATTTAATATGTTTTCAATTGTTTACCATTCCATATTGATTATGAATTTTTTATTTATGATATATTATGTTGTACATATAGCATTATTGGGCATTAGAGATTACGCCTTTATTATGTTTCTTTTCTCATGGATTCCCAGAAGTATATTACGGTTGATATTAATGGATATGTTAAAGGGAATAATTGAGTTCTAAAATAAAATACTGGGATTTTTTTTTCAATTGTAATGTGGAATTCATGTATGTATCTTGTTTACAAAGTCTAGTAAAAGACTATGTCCTTTTGGATGTGATTCCTTATATCCACTTCTAATGCAATAAAGTAACCATTGACTCAGGGATGCCAGAGTTGGGGTTTTAATGGTTAATATTAGTGTGTGTTTAGTAAAAACATTGGGAACTACATTTATGAAAACATATATTAAAGAAATAAACCCTATTAAAACATTAAGTAATATTCCAAAAGGTTCCAAGCTTAGGATTTAATGTTTAGTTACAGTCAAATTATCAATTTACGTTAACTATTTTACTAGTTTTAAAATTAGAAATTATGTTTTCTAATTTTGTAATCTAATATAATATATTATAATTTTTAAAAAAGGGATCCTAGAGAATTCAATATAAACTGTATCAATGCATGTAATCCATGTTCTAATTTCCCTATAAAGAAAGATAATAAAGATGGATATGGAGTTGAAACTGGATATGGAGCTGTAATTGGAGATTAAAATATTATAGCTATATTTTGATAGATAAATCAGGTTATGAGTAATAACCATTACCATATACAACACCTTAAAAACCCATAACTTCATGTAACAATTTTAGACAACTCATTTTGTCTGCAAAAAAAAAATCAATGCTACTATGAACCCATTTGTAACCGAGAAAAGGATATGTATCATAGGGAATATTTATCTTGCATTGTAATTTAGTGAAAGTGATAAGGTTTTCATAATAGTTTGTCATATCTCAAGGGATGAATATCAATGGTGGTCATTTATTCAAAACACTAATGATGCAGAAGAAATAAATATCATGGAATGGATGTAATTTAAGAAGATTTTATAGAAAAATATTTACCCAGAGAAATGTGAGTTGATATGGATAGAATATTCTTGAGTCCGAGAATACGGGAAGAAGATAATGTTAATATGTATAAAGAAAACATTACAAAGTTATTAAGACATATTTTAGACTTTATACAAAATTCAAAGAGTAAGAATGGCCATTTCTATGACGGTATTAAACAAATCCTTCAAAGGGTACTAATATCCCAAATTTTCATAGCATATAAAGATATAGTATCATGAGATATCAGAATAGATAAATAGTTCTTCATGTATTATGTTCTCAAAATAAATAAATATAAGAAAAATATGAAAAAATAGATAAAGGTAAGAAAGGAAAAAATGATTTTCCAAAATGTTATAATTGTGAAAAGAAATTATGATGTGATTTCTTGAAAGGAATTAGAGCCTTTAAAAGGAATGGGGTGAAAGGAAGCCAGATCATCGACTATGTAAGAATGAAAAAGGATTCCTATATAAAATTCATTATCTGTATGGTTATGTGGAACTATGAAAATGAATTCCCCAAGTGTTATGGAAATAAACCTCAATAGAAGTGGGATCATGGTTAATAATATAGTATTACTATATCCAAAGTTGAATGATTAATGTAATTGTGTATTTGGATTCAATAATTTTAGAATAGAGGTAATTTATTTATGGATTTTAGTTTACAAAAATTATGAAATTAATTAGGATTTTACTGAAGTACTATTTTATTTAGGATTTGAATGCATATGTTAAATGGTACTGATGAACATGAAAATTGATTAATGTTAAGGTAAATGGAAAGGATAATGTTAATTTGTTCTCAATGTTGAGATAATAATTTTTATTTTGGGTTAAAAAAATATTTATGTTAATGATGTAAATGATATTGTACTAATGACATTTGAGTTGATTTCTAATTTTTGGAAAGTGTGGTTTATGATGGAGTTCATTTCACTTTTGGATTTTTGGACTATATTCAATGATAAGATATTTTATTTAATGTGACAAAAATTTTTGGAAGAGTTAAATTATTTATTACAGATTTATGGTGATTTAAGTTATTCGCAAAATTTTGTAAAAATATATGATCATGGTATTTACATGTTATGATATAATTTATATGGGATTATTCAAAAGCAGATATTTGGAATATAGTGACCATATTATTTAATTGTTTTTTATTTTTTACGATCATTTTGATTGATTACCTATGGAATGGAATAACATTGGCTTGATATTTTGTTGTCTTTAATTATGGTAAGATTTATCATATTATATGACATCAAATACCCATTTTGGATTGGGTAATTATTTATATTATGATGGAATTACTTATGGGTCATTTGATTCATTAAAATTACTTATGGTGGAAAAATTCATCTCAAATATCAATTTCATAGTGTAAGAGGTGAAGTTGAAAATGATAAAAGCATAACCAAAGGAAGATATTATGCTTAAAATGCATGAAGGGTGAAGTAATTTTATTTTCATGAGAGATTTATCATGATAGTAAAATAATCCCTTGACTTTATGAAATATTTCATAAAAAATGGTTATCAATTTATTTTTCTTATAGAGAAATAAATATCTTTTTAAACTATCATAGATTTACGATTTTGTGATGGTTAAATTTATAAAAACCATGTTCTACATCATTCTATTTGATTCCTTTGGATTTAGGTTTCTCTCCCATATCAATATTTTCACATACCATTAATGTTCTCCTATTTTGAAACATAGTTTTATTATGACTATCACATTCCCCTTTCCATATTTATAAGAGGAATTTTTAGAAACACATTTTACAACTTGGGATTTCGACAAAGGGATTTTCAAATTTAAAACCCTTGATTAGAAATAAAAAGTTCATATTACAAGGATTTATTTTATTTTTGGACAGGATAATGTAACACATATATGTTCAAAAAACACGTTGTTCGATGTCATTCAAGATACCAAACACCTATCTTAAACAAAAAATCAAATATTAAAATGTGATTATTTTAAAGTAGCGGCAGAATTAGAATGATTGAATAATATTAACCACATTTGGAAATATACAATTTCACTTATAATTTTTAATTTATTAATTAATTATTTGTGAATAATCACTTATTTTTTTGTAAATATATTTTATTCATCAAAATATCTTTTATTCAAAATGGTTTTCCTCATTCTTATGAGTGGATATTATAATCAGTTTTTAGAAATTATATAAAATTTATTTTATAAAAATATTATGATGTTTGAAAACATCATATTACTAATATCATATGGGGAATTGTAGTGAATTTTTTGAAAAGATTTGTTTTCTAGTGAATATTAAATACTTCATTTTTTATAAAAAAATAATTTCACTTATATTTAAAATTTAATTAATAATTTTTATTTGGTCCAAAATTTAATTCAGAAAAAATTATTTAGATATAATCTATTTAATTTTATTTTAATTATCGTTATACCTTATTTTGTTATAAGTATATTTTTTCACCTAAAAAAATATTTGAAGAAAAAAAAATTCATTGAATTTTGCATGTTTAATTTTAAATTGAATTATAAAACTACAATTTTTTGAAATTTTAAATATTTTTTTGTATAATTAATTTTTTGGTCTAAATTTACTAAATAGTTTCCTTTTTATTTTTTTCAATATTAAATGTATACATAATAGTTCTATTACCACCATAAATGGTAAATCAGGTAATTTATGATGATAAGAAACATAAATTAAACCAAAACATACCAAAACGATTTTTTATGAGTATATATATACCATAATCATTAATGAGATTAATTTATTACTTTTTGGGTCACTTTTTTGAGATTATGTCTTTTATAGTATTTTATTTAATGAAATGTCAAACATGTCACACTAGTGTTTTTATATGTGTAATATTTTTAATATGGTTCTACAAAATGGATAAGTTTGATTATATATAGTATTTATAAAGATAAAATATTTATATTCATCATGGTATGTTTTTAAAAAAAAATTCATATATTTAAAACTTATATTTATACACAACGTTGATGTGGTAATTATTTATGTTATGGAATAATAAAATAAATTATATAAAAAATCATATAAGTAAAATAATTTGATATATTTATGGTGATAAAATTATTGAATATATGAAAATTATTTGTTTACATCTTGGTAAAGTAGTTTTTTATAATTTTAATTGATATCATAATTTTTTTAAAGTCAAAATATTTAACAGTATCAAAATAGACAATAATGATATATTATGGGAATAATATTTTATTAAATTATATAAAAATCATTAAAATATTAAATAAGAAAAAAGGTGATAATTAATGGTCTAAAATATCATCACTTTTTCAACAAAAATCTATATTTAATCATTTTTCACAATAATATTATTATGATATTTGGGAAATTTAAAATGTACCCCGCACCTAAATTATAAATGTGTGTGCATTCTATCACTAATTTACACCACATTGAGCCATCTAGATCAACCAGAAGCTACCCTTTACACTTCTCATCATACTATTCATGTTATTTTGGTATGGTACATACCAAAATGATAATCTTATATCCCTTAAGATGAGATCTAAACAGAGTCCACCACAAAATTGGAGATTCAAAAACATACAAAAGAAATCAAATCCATGGTAAGAGATTTTCATCTAACTTTTAATTATATGAGACATATAATATATTCACCACATATATATTTTTTTTGGTTTATATAATACCTATTTTATATATTATTTCATGAATATATTTTGCTTCATGGTATTTAATGATTCATATGATGTTACTTTGTTTCATGGGAATTATGATTCAAAATATACTAATGTGTTAAGGGATTATTTCACTATCTCATCATTATTAAAGATATTCTCCACTAGAGAATATATATATTCCTAGATAATTTTTTCAAAAAATTATTTCAATATTGTTTTTACTTTTCCCCTATGCTTTTTAGAATTCGTTTTCACCCATTTTTATCTTTTTATAAAATGTTTTAAAATGAATAATTTTTTCATCTTATGCATGAGGTACTTTTTAAATAGTATTAAATGGTTGTTTTTTAATATAAATAACATTGGAGGAATTTCCTACAAACATGATGAATCAATTATTTTAATCTTCCTTATCATTGAAAGTTGGTTACATTCGGAGAAAATTATTTCTTTTATAATATGACATCTTTTAAAGAATAAGTGATTTCACTTTTAAAATGGGTATTTTCCAAATAATTTGTCAAATATCTTGTTAATTTATTTTAAATATATAAAAATACATTTTTTAATTTTATATTTGAATAGTTTTATCTCTTATTATAGAATCTACCATATTTCATTGAATAGTTTATGACCAATTTGACAAGGGGTTTACTCTTTGATACAATGCAACATATTACTCTAGATGGATTATGATTAAGTTCATTGATTGGAGAAATTATTAAAATTTAATATAATAGTTTCAATATGAATGTATATGATTATTATGTTTCTCTCCTTTTATATGTGGTTTGTATTGGACTTTATAAGTGATTTGTGGGACTCGCTATAGCCCCTCTATACATTGACAGGTCTCATGAAACAACCTATCTTTGGTATTGGATGAGACCTTATCAATTTTTGTATGATTTCATGGAATACAGACTTAGTTTTATATTTATTATATCCAAAAATTTGAATTACATAATTAAATATTAGTTATTGATATCATTGTGATTATTCTACTATTTTGAATATCCATAGAAACGTTTCAATCTCATATGAATATTTATATGGAATTAATTGATCCTCATTTACTATTTTCACATTACCCTTCTTGTTCTAGTAAATAGCTAAATTTGAAGAGTTTGAATTATTTTCCTGGTAATAATGATGATGAATTATTTATTTATGACATCCTCCATTGTATGCATACCCAAACTGAGAAATAGATATCACACCTTTATTTGGTGTTCTTTCTATGGGATTCTAGGAAATTTATTATGACTGATATTCAAGGATATGATAAAGGTAATAATGGTGTAATAAAAGAAAATAATATTTTTTATCTTATGTTTCCAACTGTAATTTAAAATTCATGTCAATATCTTTTCTCTAAGACTAATAATCTATTAGGTCTATCTGGGTGTGATTCCATGTATCTACTTCTAAGGTAATAAAGTAACCATTGAATATTGGATTATGTATTTGGGGTTTTTAAATACTCTTACATCAAGGAAGTATAGATGCATCGTATAATTTTCCATCACATGTGTATCAGACAATAAAACCCATCCTCTAAAACCCTAGCTGAACAAAACACCTAAAATAATTGATAAATTATATAACCCTTTAATATACTTGTGAAATCATGAAAATAATAGAAAATAATAAAAAAAACATGAATAAGGAAAGAAAATTTTCTCTAACTGAACATAGAAAACCCTGATGAATGACCTAAATAGTCACATCAAACCAAAACATGTATCAAGGTGAGACATCCTGCACTAAAAATCACATCAGGAAGACTATTAGTATATGAATTGTTAAATTCTTAATGTAGATCAAATATCTATACCTAAGGATAAAATATACATAAAAAAATCCAAGAAGAGATGTTTCTCCACTATGGTACCACTACAATTAACATACATTAATAATGGTGCTATAGATAAACTATAAATAGTTAGAGACACTAGATATTCAAGGGAAGATTGATACAGACCAAGGGAAAACCTAATCTAGTCTAGTTATCCTTGGTACATAATGATCTTAATTCCTAGGAAACTTATACAATGACACTAAATTATGATACCAGTAAGAATAAATTATTTATAAATAACCAAGAAATAAAAAATGATATTATAACCATCAAATACTAGGAAACATAAATAGTCACAACATATAATAACCAAGACACATAAGCCATACCTATGACACAAAAAATGAAGAACATAGAGATGCAACAACTATAAGGACCAAGACTTAAACATTAAATAATATTTCTATTTATACTAGATTTCACATATTTACAATCCCAAAGATATTTTGTATTTAGATTTTTAGAAATTTAGGACAACACTCATACATATAAACCCAAAATTATACAAAATGGGTAACATTAAAACATTATCCAATTCTTCCAAAGTATATTTTATTACACAAAAGTGAAACATGATTTCATTGAAAAAACATCATAAAATTTAACATTACTTCCTTATTTCTAGTAAACATCCTTATAAACCATGAAAAACATTTCAAAATATAAAAGTACCATAAAATTCTCATTGAGAGATATAAGAAAAAGAAAATAAATCATTATTCCATGAAAACTTATAAGCATATGAAATAAATTCTATAAATACATACTTATCACCCTTATATAATTTATTTTTGAGACATTTTATTTCCATAAAACATTAGATAACATATATAAAAAATTAACGGTATCTTTGGGAATTACATAGTTATATTGTAACCAGTGTGGCTACCATATAGTTTGAAACCCTCATGACTACCTTATGGTGTAACCATCGTAGTTACACATGGAGTAACCATAGGGCCTACCTCCAACTTACTCATACCCAATGAACTGGATGGGGATATATGTCCCACCCTTCATCATAATTAATGCCTAATAACCATTAAATACTTATAGAGCATCAATATTTTCATAAAAAAATTGCTTTTGAATTTTGTAGAATATAATTTTAAATGAGGATTTTAAAAAGAATTTCCTTCACTAATATCATTTAATTGAAGTGATAATTAATTGAATTAAATGAATATGATTATAAACTATAAATAAACATAATAAAATATAATATAAAAAATATTCATTACACAAATAATCTTGGTAGCATGTAATTAATGTAGTATAAGGTTAACCGAAAGAATGGAAACTGGGTTAAGAATTCCCTTACCTTAGGTTTGTATTATTTCAAAATTCATTAAACCCCCTGTATAATGGTTAAAAGAGTGTTATTAATATTTTACAGAGACATATTCATTTTTGTAACACCTTGTCTGATCATTTTATAACATCATTCCACCAATTTGTTAATAACATTGTGGTATATCCATTGTTTCGGTGCATGCTTCACATGATTTCCTTGGTTGGATCATAGATAATTTTCTTGTCGAATGGAAGATTAATTCCATATTTGTCAAGAAATTATGTTAATAAGTTTCAATAATAATAAATTATTACATAAATAATTTTTATTATGTGGTATGTGGATGAATCATTAGATAAATCATTAGTGATAATCGTTTAGATCATTTTGGTTGTTCTTCGATTATCACGAGCATGTTTCATCGTATACCATTAATATTTTGCATATAAGTTAATTACATATAATAATAGAGGTCAAAAAATATATTTAAAAAACTAATTTATCCATTAATTTTTTTTTACAATCTGATTCGAAGGAAGTAAATTAAATCGAAGATACATTGTCTACGATGTCGGTAAAACGACACATCACAGACGATGTTTTTTATTTTTAGGATAATAGGAAGAAGAGAGGAAGAATAATGACTAATTTTTCCATAAACATGTTAAAAAAACAGAATATATATAATACTGGATCTTTCATTACCATTCGATAAGGGGATGATAATATAGTATTGGAAAATAAAATAATTGAAAAGAAAACACAAGAAAATGAAAGAGGATATTTACCTCTTGACCTCTTGTCCTTGTGATCCTTTTTATGGGCTTTGTTTTTGGCTTTCTAGTGAGATAAAAAGGACATGGACGTGGGGAATATCATAGAGATGGGATTGGTAAGAATATAGACAATGATGAAATCTTGATAGGTGTGTGGGGAAGAGGGGGTGAGTGTGGTATTTATAGTTGAGAATAGGAGGGGTTTACCATTATTTTAATCATTAGTTTAATAATTTTGCTCAATAATATAAATAGTCTTGATTTATGTGACCCCTAATAGTAATTAGAGAATGTGACTTCAATCCAAGGGTTCTTACATCATCCATGATGCTAGGAATAGTGTATTTAACTAATAATTTATATATATGTTGTATTACAATATTTTACTATTCATCAAAAAATCAATAATTTCAGAAAAATGACATAAATTAACCCAAACATTTTTTGATGAGTAGAATTCAAAAATGAACACAATTTGTTAAAAATAATTTTCTGGATATGATTAATTTAATTTTTAAATAAATTCATAATTTATTCAAAAAATAAAAATTTTAAAACTATAACTCATATTATATTACCTTAAAAAATTAATCAAGAACTCATTATCAAATAACCATTATAAAATAAAATAATAATACTATTTACTATGCATAAGGGTCTTATTAAAATTCAAATTACTATTCATTCGGGTATGTTTCTATTCACCAAAACAGTCAGTTCAATTAGACTCCAAATAAGTTACTGATCACAATTGTAAATGTCCATTTTTTGAAATTCAAATCATAGTAGTGGAAAAATTATGTTTAATATCTATTTTATAATTATCTACTTAAAGAAAAGTTTCACTATGTAGAGATTCAAAGTTTCATTGATTTTAATTTATTTTTAAAAACTAAGGGTTTGACATTCTCCCCACCTTCTAGAAATTGAATCCTCACAATTTTATTTATTTATTAAACTAGTGGCGGTACCTTTCCCTCAGAGAATTTTCAGATTCCCATGTTTCTTTTCAACCACGTGGTTTCTCCACAAAACCATTACATGGTGGATTACATTATTACCCAATACTTGTTCTCTTCGATGAAGAATCTGAACAGGTTTCTATTTATAAGAATTGTTATCTTCCAGTTGAATTGCTTCTGGGCTCAAAACATGAGATGAATCAGGAAAATACTTTCTCAACACTAAAACATGAAGAACATTGTGTACATGATATAAAAATGGAGTCAAAGCTATTTGATAGGAAACCAATCCATAGTTCTCAAGGATTTCAAAACATTTAATGAACAGTGTACTCAACTTTACATTCATACAAAAGCGCAACACTTTTCCATGGTGAGATTCTAGGAATAACATGATCACCAACATCAAAATAAAAGTCCTTCCTCCTATTATCTACATAACTTTTCTGCCAACTCTAAGCTATCCTCATATGTTTCTAGACCATCTTCACTTTCTCAGCCACATAATCTACTAATTATGGGCTTATAAACTTCCATTCCCTGACTTCATCCATAAATTATGGAGTTCAATGTCGTTTCCCATATAATTCCCCAAAAGGGTCCATCTATATATGGTAATGAAAAATATAATTATACAAAAATTGAAATAAAGAAATATGTTGATCCCAAATTCCTGAGAAATCAATTGAACAATCTCCAAGTATATCCTCTAAAGTCTTAATCGACCATTCTAGCTGCTCATCTGATTAATGTTGAAAAGTAGTTATGAAATTTAATTCTATTCTCAATGACTTCGGAAGACCTTTCCAAAAGCTATAAGGGAGCATGTTCTCATAGGCATATACAATGGAAAGGTGAACTACAAGTTTCCTTCCAATCTCATTAAGTTATAATAGAGAAAGATATTCCAAATATATAGTATCTCGAATAGGAAGGAAATGAGAAGATTTAATCAGTCGATCAGCAATAACCCAGATTTCATTTTTACCTTGAGAAGTATTTTGTATCCCCACAATGAATTCCATGGATATAGATTCCCATTTCCACACTAGAATATGTAATGACTAAATCATTAACTTTAGTAATGGACACTCTAATTTAACCTGTTGAAATGTAAAACATTTCATGGTAAAATGTAAAATATCTATTTTCACTCCATTACACCAGTTATACTCCCAATGGTCTATGTACATCATTGTAATACCAGGATGAACTAAAAATAGAGAACTATGATCTTCACACAATTACACTTTCTTTAGCTCATAATCACAAGGCACACTCAATATTCTTCAAAATCTAAAGACACAATATTTATCAATGTTATATTATGGAAACATACCCATTTTAACTAACCCTACATTTTTCTGTAGCTCCCCGTCCGCCTTCTATGCTTGTTTAAATCTTCCTAAAAAAGATGACTACACAGAAACCTGAATAACAAAATAGTAATTTCATCACCAAAAACTTCCAAGAAAAAATTCATCAAATCATTAATCAAGGGGCCATGTTTCAATAATTACATGGTTAATGATTCATAATGATTTTGACTAAAGGAATCTACACCATCATTTTATTTTTTATGGTGGTAATTGATCATGAAATCATAATCATTTTTCAATTCAATCCATCTTCTATGCCATAAGTTTAATTAATTTTGAGTGAATATATACTTCAGACATTTTTGGTCAGTATATCTTTCACATTTGGATCCGTATAAATGGTTCCTTAAAATATTCAAAGAAAAAACCACAGCTGCTAATTCCAAATCATGTGTTGGATAATATAACTCATGAGGTTTCTGTTTCCTTGAAACCTAAGTAATTATCTTATCATTATACATAAGAACACAACCAAGTCCCTTTAACAAAGCATCAATATAGATAAAAATATGTCCATTTATGGATGGTATGGTAAGAACTGGGGCAATCACCAATATTTAATTAAATTCATGAAAACAATCATCAAATTAATTTTTCTGGATCAATTTAACTCCTTTTCAAGTTAACTTAGTCATTGTACTTGATAACTGTGCAAAGTTCTCAACAAATATCTTGTAATAGCTTGCCAAACCAAGAAAACTATGAATCATGGTTATGTTTGTGGTTTTTTTTCATTATTCGACAACATTCGTTTTATAAGAATCAATAGTTATTCCATATTTAGAAAAAATGATACCAAAGAAATAAATTTTTTCTTATCAAAATTCACACTTGCTAAAATTTACATAATGTTTCATCTAATTTTTCATTTTCAAAACAACCCTTATATGTTTTTTATGCTCCTATTTAATTCTAAAATATACCAGAATTTCACCAATAATCACAACCACAATCTTATCCGAGAACTCATGAAATAATCTATTCAAAAGATCCTTGAATAGAAAAGTGCATTAGTTTACCCAAACAACATAACAACAAATTCAAAAAGACCATGTCAAGTTATAAAATCTATTTTTGGAATTTCATCCTCCTTCACCTTCATCTGGTCATACCTGAATCAAAATTTAATCCTAGAAAAAATACTAATCTCCCTACATCGGATCAAACTTGTCATAGATTTGAGGAAAAGTATACATATTCATTATAGTAATGTTATTTAATGCTCTATAATAAATTCAAAGACTCATGGAACCATCATTATTTTTAACGAACCAAATAGGAGCTCCCCATGGTGAAGTTCTAGGATTAATTCACCCTTATCAAGAAACTCCAACAAATGATTTTTCAATTTATGAAGTTCCGTTTTAGCCATTCAATAATGGGGATTTGAAATTTTCTTAGCATCAGGAACTAAGTCAATTTTGAATTCAACTTCCTGATCTAGTATAACAATTAGTAACTCATAACGAAAAACATTAATATATTTATTTACCACTAGAACATCATTAATATGAATAGTTCCTATATTTTTATAACTATATGCAAGATACTGTTCATTTATATATTTCAATAAATTTTCAACTTCCTGATATTTTTTCAATTTTATGGGTTCCTTTTTGTATTCAAACTGAATCAAGTTTGAAAAAACAAATTCATTAGCTCTATAGTCAGTATTAGCATGATAAACAGAAAGTCATTTCATACACAGAATGGATTCAAACTCCACATAAGAAAAAACAACAAGGATTTCAGGTAATGTATTTCCATAGATAACAATTGTAAGATTCCTAAAATGTATTTTTTCTATAACATTTCCCCCAGGTGTTTTAACAATAAGTTCTAGTATCATTTGGGGACGTGATATTTCCAAATTACTAAAAAAATCTCAGGAATAAAGGAATGTGTAGACCCCATACAAATCAAGTCATTTGAAAAATCTGAGTGACCAAACAATGTTCCTGATTCTGCTTAATTGGAGGGCCCGAAATCTACTCACGTAGCCATAAAGGATCTCACCACACCATTCTTCTTATATTATAGCTGATTTTTATTACTCATATCATTATTTGGGAAGATATTTGCATAATGAACCATCTTACCATATTTGAATCAGATAACAGTTTTCTTATTAGCGTTAATCTTAGGATCATTTTCATTTTGATATATGGTCATATGTACAAACATACCACATCATAAACATATACAAGTTTTTTTAAGGAATCCCCCAGGTTCTTTTTATCACACCTTTCACATACTAGAAACTAAACATTATTACCATCAGAATCCTTTGATTGATTCTTACCCATCACATTCCATATATTCTTCTTATTCTCTTTATTCTAAAAGTAAATGTGATCCTCAAAAACTCCATTTATACCATCTCATCACATCATACAAGTTTCTCATAGATTTCTAATTATCAGGAGGCCAATTCCCTTCTATATAAAGGCTTCAATCCTGAGTAAAATGGTTGATTTTTCTATCAAGATCCAAAAAATTATTTGGAGCATTCTTTTCCAGTCTAGTGATATTTCTTTGTAAACGAAGGCTGAATCTTCCTATTTTTTCTCAATTAAAGAAATTTCATGTCCATCCTAAGTCAAACTACCATAGGAAAATATTTTTCACGAAAAAGACATTAAAATTCATCCCACTCAAAGGATTATATATCCTCTACATCCCTGATATTCTTGGTCATTGACCACTACAGACCAACATCACCTTCAAAATGATAAATGTAAAGAATATCCTTTTGATTATTTGAACATCCCATAACATTGAAAATATTTTCAAGGGATTTAATACATCCTTCAACCACTATTGGGTCAGATGATCCACTGAAATATGGAGGGCATTTACTAATAAAATGTTCAACTATCAGCATGTTACATTATGGTAGTGCTGGTTATTATCATGCATGGATTACAATGAAATTTATATCCTTCATAATTTGATCCATTACTATCACAGAATTCTCATTTCAAATTCCCACCACTCATGGTTGTAGATTCATAAAGATATCAACCTCTCTGTTCCTTCCGACTTTAGCCTCTTTGTTTCTTCTATGAAAAACATTGTTGAATAGACATGTCTTAGGTGAAGAAACATGGTAATATTTAAATGGTATATCACTTCATCATACCAATAAGGTAATAATAATTTATCGTATTCTATTAACGTCATCATAACTCTTATAGTTATCTAAAATTTTCATTGATACCAACTATAAGAACACATCCTTAAAAATTACGTAGTCTAGTTAATTAAACTAGATTCCACTTCTTTACAATTCCATTGACCTTTTTAGTTTATAGTTTTATAATTTTAGGACAAAAATCATACATATCAACCCAAAAGAATATAGGGTGGGTATCATTAAAACAATATCTATTTCTTCTAAAACATAATCTTTTTAACAGCAAACAACAACATGATTTCTTTAAAAAAACTTCATATCATTTTACATGAATTACGTTTTCTCTTAAAAATCATTATGACCTATGAAAAACATTTAAAAACATGGGATGAGAATAAAAATCTCATAAAGTGATATAAAAGGAAGGAAAAAAACCATTAGTCCATGAAAACTTATAAGCATATGAAATCATTTTCACAAAGATATACTTATCGCCCTTATATACTTTATGAATCATGAGATTTCCAAAAATAATAGAGAAAGTATATTAAATAATAAAAGATTATTTTAGAATTATTAACTTATATTTTAACCATCTTGGCTACCTTATGCGTTGTCACCCTCACGACTACCGTAAAATGTTACCCTCATACCTACTTTATGGTGTAACCATTGTAGTTAATGTTGGAGTAACCCTATAAATAACCTCCAACATACGCATACCCAATTCATTGAAGGGATGTATTTTTCCAATCCATTATAACAAAAAATAATCAATAACTATAAATTAATCATAAAACATGAATAATTTCATAAAAATATTGCTTTTTAATTTTGTAAAATAGAATTTCAAAATGGGATTTTAAAAGGATTGTCCTTAAAAATGACATATAATTGAAAAGGAGAACCAATAGAAAGAAAGGATTATGTTTATAAACTATAAATCCACATAATACATCATAATATAAATGATATTAATTACTAAAAAATCTTGGTATAATATAATTAATTAATTATATGTTTAACCCAAAGAATGCAAATTAGGTAAAGAATCTCATTACCTCTGGTTCTTTCTACTTAATATTTTTTTAAAACTCTTGTATAATGGCTAGAATATTGTTATAAATATTTTAAAGAAACATATTCATGTTTATAATACCTTATATGATCATTTTATAACATAATTAAACCCATTTATTAATAAGATTTTGTTTTTTACATTATTTTGGGTGCATACTTAACATGATTTCTATAGTTGGTTCGTAATGAATTTTCTTTTCAAATGGAGAAAAAACTCATGAATTTGAATGAAATGGTGTTAATATGTTTAAAAAATATTAAATGATTCCATAAATGATTTTGGTTATATGTTATGAGAATAAATCATTAGAAAAATTATTAGTGACACTCGTTTAGACCATTTTGATGGTTCTTCGATTATCATGAACTTGTTTCATCATATACCATTAATATTATGCATATAAGTTAATTAAATAACTTAAGAGGTGTAATAAAATACACTGTAAAATCAGTTTTAAACATTAAATTTTTTTATAAAACAATATTTTAATTAAGTGAAGGAAATTTTAGATAGATCATCCACGATGTCTGTAAATCGACATATCACAGACAATGTTTTTATTTTTAGATTTAGAGAAATATGAGAGGAAGAATGATGATAAATTTTTCCATAAACATGATATGAAAATAAAATATGTAATATTATACCTTTCAGTTCCCTTGGATAAGAGGAGTAGAAGAGAGTATAAGAAAGTCAAATAATTTAAATGAAAAAAGAAGAAAATGAAAGATAAACAATACATCTTGACCTCTTCCCCTAAAGATTCTGCTTAAGTCCCTTAGTTTTGTCCTTCTTGTGAGACCACCAGGTCATGGATGTAGGGAAGATCCATGGTTACTGTATTTGGAAAAAGTTATACAATTTTCAACGATTGAGAGGTCTGAGAGGAAGATGTGGTGAGGATTGAATTTATAGTGGAGTAGAGGATGGGTTTTCCATTATTTTAACTAGTAGTTTAATATTTTTGATCAAGAATATGAATAGTATTGATTCATGTTACCCAAAATAGTAATTAGAGCATGTGAGTTCAAAAAAAGGGTTCTTACGACATCCATTATTATATAAATAGTGTATTTAACTGATAATGTATATATACAGAATATTACCGTATTTTAATATTTATAAAAAATTCAAGAATTTCAGAAAAATATCAAAAATTCACCCTAACCATTTTCTGACGTGTAGAATTAAAAAATGAAATCCAATTGGTGAAAATAATTTTCTAAATAGGATTAATTTAAATTTTAAATAAAATCATAATTTATTCAAAAAATGACAATTTAAAAACAATAACTCATTTTATATCACCTTGAAAATTAATCAAGATATCATTATCTGAAAACCATGAGAAAATAAAATAATAATAAACTATACTATTTATAAGGGTGTTATTACTATTCATATTTTTATTAATAAGGGTATGTCAGTATTCACCAAAAAAACAATTTGGTTCTATCAAACTCCAAATAAGATAGTGATCACAAATGTAGATGTCTATTTTCCAAACATAAAATCACATAAGCTACAAAATTATCTTTAAAATCTAGTTTATAACTATCTTCTTAAAGAAAAGATTCATTTTTTAGAGATTCGGAATTTAATGCATTTCAATTTATTTTTAAAACTTAGGGTATTAAAAAAACCAACCCAACTACTAAAGAATATAGTAAAAAAATTAAGGGATTAAAAAATACACATGAATACCCTACCACACACCTGGAACCACTAACCGACACTATCATCCATGAAAACCTCCAAATAACACCATCTCACCTCAAAACCATTGACACCAACTATGAATTAAAGTGAAGAAGATATCAAAGGGAACAAGCCTAGATAAAAACATGGTGGCTATCAACCCCATCACATAACGTTAATCACTTTTCTTCCCGGATAGGCACACACAATTAAGATAATTCATTGACGGATATAATGAAATCTTGGAACTAAAAACATAGATGAAAAAGAATAAATCCATACTGGTGTGAGATATCTACACAGAGATGTGGATATTAGCACAAACACTACTCTAGAACCATTTACACCTTCAGGTATTTACTATCAAGCTATACTTTGTTTGATGTCTCCATTAGTCTCCCCATAATATCTACACAAAGAGTGTGTGTCTATGAATAGTACACCCTCCTTCAATGGACAACATGGGCCTCACATAATGTTTATCCTCTATATATAAGGTCTTCATGGGATCATACATAGAGGAAAATAGGATAATAAACTTTTAGAATTTGCAATTATACCCAAGGACCAATACCAATTGTTTGGGAATACCATTGTTATAGGTCCT
The DNA here is from genome assembly GCA_963277665.1 of Viscum album. Lineage (NCBI taxonomy): Eukaryota > Viridiplantae > Streptophyta > Magnoliopsida > Santalales > Viscaceae > Viscum > Viscum album. Next base: position 354,681,993 of record OY728140.1, read on the forward strand.
TTATACCATGTTTTTTAACTTACCATAGGTACATGTGTGTACTCTCTATGCCAATGGTTTTTATAACTATTAGAATTGGATCATTCATATATCTTCCCACATAATAACATAAATGGTAGGAAAAGTCTCTTCCCCCATGAATAGTTCCCCCACATTTGTGGTTTCCTTCATTTTCAAGTAACACCTTACGATTTTAGATGAATTCTATATTCGATAGCATAAAAAACACATAACATTGATCATAAAAGAACAAAAAATAGTATTTTTTTATTATAATTATAAAATAGACATTTAATTAGTAGGTATGAATAAAATTAATCAAATTTTGATATATATATTGGTCCTAAAAAATAAAAATTAATTGATAAAATCTTAGGAAATTAGCACTCAATTATTAATAAAGTCATTATATTCTTCAAATTAAATTTTCTTCAAAAATGGGTTTATTTTATTTAATTGAAAAAATATTATAAAAAATATAATTATTTTTAATAAATCTAATTTTATATGAATAATTTTTTTTAAATCAATATTTATAAAAAATTACATTGATTTTTTGTGAATTTTATGATATTTTTTTAATGAACGGTGAAGGTGAATAATTTTTATTTCAAAAATTTAAGAAGATAAATTTTATTTTAAAAATTTTTCATAATAAAACTATTGCTTATATAAAATTAATAAACAAATTAAGTTCATGTAAATAAATTTTATTGTTGAATCTGTTATAAAAAAATATATTTATTTAAAAATACATTTTTCTAAAAATGTTTTCTTTAGGTTTTATATTAAATAAATTTATACCAATTATATATATTCAATAATTAAAAATTAATTCTTTATTTGGAATCAGGATTTTAAAATTTGGTAATTAGGAACCTTTTATTAATAGACATTCAGAGTTGTAACCATTGTAAAATACTATTACCAAGGTAAATGACAAATTGGTTAATTTGGGTTACAACTAAAGTGATAAAGCAAAAAATTCATTCAAACATATGAAATTATATTATTAGATAAAAATAATTCATCTGAAATCATCAAAACTTAATATATATGACCCTTTGATTTATTTAACTTTAATATTTACCCTTATAATGTTTAAGTAAAAGATAAAGTATAAAATGACACTATGTTTCTTTCAAAAACTATACTATTTTGTTCCAAGGTTAAAAAACATTTGTACTATTATAAATGGAAATTTAAATTATGAATATTTTTTATCATGGAATCTTAAAATTTATTTATAGTGATGAAATAATAACCTTAAATTCTTATGCAATGTTGACACAATACATTTTAAAATATTAAAAAAATTAAGTAAATGATTTTATAAACTATAAAATAATAATTTAATGGTAATTTAAATTTTCTTATAAAATTTTAATATAATTATAAGATATTTGATCTCTTTTAGTGGTTTATAATTAAATTACATTGTTCTCATATTTTTTTGAAAGTTAAATTATGTGAATAGTTCTTAAAATGACATTTATTGAATTTCATGATTTTTATTAATAATTTAAAATAAATATAAATAAATAAATATGATAATTAGTATAATATTTGGTCTAATATTTCAGTAATTACCGAATTATTATTAAATCATAACCTTACAAGTAAAATTATAATTCTTTCATATTAAAAATTCAATACCATAGTTAAGATTTTAACTGGGTGACCTAGGGGTAAAACAAAATAAAATGTTTTAAATGACATATAATCATATAAAAATATTATTTGATGAATATTATTTTTATATATATTCATTATCTTATTATAAATACGATTTTGGAACCATTTTATAAGATTTATTCAGGTATTATATTAAAATATTTCTTGTATTTACAAAGATGGCATTAATTACATTTTATAATAAACAATATTTTATTAAATAATATAACACTCATAAAAATATTATATTTTATAAATTTATTTTAATCTAATTTTTAATATCAAAATTTTTCCATTTATGTGTCACTATGTAACACCTCAAGCTTCCATGGTATGTTTCCCATTAAATAATGAAATAGCTTGCATTGTACGAAACTTCGAGATTCTAACACACCGCGACCAAGAAAACTAGCTGTTATGAATAGTAATACCCACTTTTTAAAATTTTATAATTTTTTTTCAAAATGAACATAATTTTTGAGTTCTTAGTCTCAAAATTATCTTAGGGTGAATATTTGGTATTTTTCTTAAAGCATTCAATTTTTGATGAGTAGTGAAAAACACTGCGTTATAGGTTAAAATCTACATTTTATTTAAATAATTAGTTATTTTACTTATATTTGGTTAAAATAGATATATAATACATATATAGTTCTATGTAATTCATTAGACTCATTTTTATTATAAAATTATATGTATAAATTGTTTTTGAACTTTTTACCGTATTTTAGCCACCTCCTACGAGCATTTGCAAATTCACATAAAACTTAATTTTACCACTTCTGTGAGTTGAATTTCAAAAATCTGAGAGACCCTATTGATATCAATAAGTAAAATGTTATTCAATAAGATGAAAATAATTTTTGGTGAATATTAACTTTTGACTTTTATTTGCCACGGATAAAAGTAAATAGTGTATTTAAAGGTAAAAATGATATTATTATTACCATAAAACGCGTCCTATTTCTATTGGATAACTGTAATTCAACCATGAAAACATTAGGAATAAAATATTATCCTTTAGGTCCGCTTGGATTAGATTATGACATTTATTATTTTTTTATTTAAAGAAGAGTTAAGAGTGTTAAATTCAATGTTTAATAAATAAATCATTTTTAATATAGGGTAATACATAAGATAAATTCGACTATAAATTTTAATTAGAAATATAAAAATATTTCCTACATAATTGTATTTTATTTATAATATTTAGACACTAATTATGTTAATTTATTTAGGACACAATGATGATGCAACAATTACCTTATTAATGAAATATTAAAATAATAGATATTATAAATACCCAAATAAATGTAAATTGAGTATTTTGATGAATTCCACAAATTTTTTTGGTTAATATGACATTTTATGATTGAATATATGAATTTATTTCTAATTAATAAAGTTTTTAGTACTTAAAAAAATCAATTATTAACTAATGTCAAAATTGACATAATTGAGTTTTTAAAACAAATACTATATTATTAATTGATATAATATTTTTTAAAATCTATGGATCGTTTAGAGTACTTGGATAAGGTTATATATATCAATATTGAACCACATGGGGTTCTCTTGGCTGTTTATAGTAAGTTTATTAACCATATATTATTAAAATACAAAGAGACATGGTGAATGTCAAACTATTTAACTAAGAGTTAAATCTAAATGATAAGGTTACAATGGTGACCTAAACTTGTCTAAAAGATATTGGTTGAGAGTATTTAGACCCATACCCACCTTAGCATTGAAATTAATCATTTTTGATCAATTATAAGCCTAATATGAATTTATTATAAAATATTATTTCAATCTTTTCCTATGGTACCCCTCACCACTCTTATAAAAGTGAACTTCCCCTTCTCTCAAATTAAAACCTCCAATGCCATTTGGGCAGTCCATACCCTTCAAATATATCTTCCCAACCTATCTCACTAAAATCTAGAGTCATTACAATGGTCATAAAGCCATCCTATGGAGCTCTTTTGATCAACTCAAAAGGAAACACCCGAAGAAGAAGTAATAATTTCACCACCCTCTTTCAAGTTCTTATCTTTTTCCGCTTCTTCTTTCCTTGTTGTTTCCATAATAAATAATAACTAAAGTACCTTATACATACTGTTATGTTATTATAAATATGGTACAACCAAATTTTTTATTCTATCCATCCTATAAATGACAAATTCACCATACGTGCATACGTACGACTTACCGTCTCCACGTCGTGTTGTAGTTTTTCATTCAACACTTTACTATTTGCATGGGTATAATAATGAGTATAATTGATTTAAATAATAAATATAACTTGTTACTTATTATTTATATTGGATATACCATCCAATTACATATGATCTCACAATCAATATAATGATATTTCGTTTTTGCGTACGTACGGGTTACCGTCTCTACGAACACGATGAGATTCATTTAACCTTCGTAACCATTCAAGAATAATTATCATTTGATTACTAAAAAATTATTTAAGAAATTAATTTTATTATGGATATGAATCAAATAAATCCTATCCATAACAAACCTGACTTACATAACAAAACATATAACGGAAAATGAATCAGTTAACACCCGAAACGACAATAATACTAAAATAGTATTAACAAAGAAATTTTATAAGATCATATATGATATAATATTTATGTATATGGTTCTGTATAATTTAATAACAATGATTTAACTATTATAAATGAGGTTAACATACCCTTTACCAAGGAAGAGTACAAGGTAAGGGTTAAATTTACAATCTCTTCATTATCCGAGGTTGTTTATACGTAATTATATACTGGGACCTATTTATCATCCACTTCCATGTTTCTTAAAAATTTATTTCAAAACATTTTTACCATTTCCTATAATACATGTTAAAGTCATTTATACCCTTGCTTGACTTTTTATAAAGTGTTTTTAAAGGAATCTTTCCATCTTTTTCCAAACAAGGTACTTTATGACCTTTTCGACGAATTAAGGTAAGAATGTTTTTTTAACATATACGGCGGGTGCGACTATTTTATGCCGTTATAACACAATTGAATATTCCCTTACAAGATTATAATAATATTTATAAATAAATGTTTTCCTTTATAATTACATAAATTTTAAATGATTTCAAAAGAGAAAGAGATATTTCTCTCAAACAGTTTCGATTTCATCTATGTCAACATACTTTGATGGATTTTATAATTGTTTGAAGATGGTTTATTATGATAAAAGTCTTACATATTGTATTTAATTTTTTGTGATATGTTTTCTTATAGATGTGTTATTATAAAATTCATGGTTTATGGTTAAATTATTAACATTTCCTATGAAAGTTTTAATATAAATATTTATGTTATGTTTCAACCTTCTCATATGAGGAATGCATTGGACTTAGTAAGTGATGGGTGGAGCCTGCTATAGCTCCTCAGTGCATCGGTAGGTCTCATGAGAAAAACTAGTGTCTTCACACAAGGCCTTGACAAAATCTTATATGTATTCTTTGCGCAAGGCCTTGACTATGTGGTTATGAAGTCTGGAATTATGTATTCCATCCTTATGAAATTGCCTATTGATATTGAATGTGATTATTTGACTAGTAGAGTATCACTGTGAATAAGTAAATGGAATGATTTGATTTATATTTTCCATATTATGAATATTTTTAATTTTAAAAGGCTTGTGTTATAGTCTTATACATTGACTTAAATGTTTATGCATATTTATGAAAGATTCATCTATATTGTTATCCTTACTGAGAATCTGAGCTCACCCCTTTCTATGTTTTATTTTTTCCAGGATGTGAAAACTATTTTATGGTTAAACTGCAGGGATAGGATAAGGGATAAGTGTGTTCAAAGGGGACAATATGTTGTTTTTGTTTTTATTTCAAGATGTAATGTAAAACTTATTTATGTATCTAGTACTTCCAGGGCTAGTAAACTGATCGGTCTTTCAGGACATGATTTCCTTGTATCATGCCAATGTTATGTAATAATGCTCCAACTCTGGGTAACTGGGGTCGGGGAGTTATAGTTGGTATCAAATAGAGTTTATTAATATCTTTGGAAACTAGATTTAGAAAAATTCTGATTAGAGAACGTTACTCTAATATATAATTTTAGGTTTAGTATAGAATAACTTCCTAGAATTTTGGTAATGTAGAGATTATTTGAGTTTTCCATGAAATACATCCCTATATGGATATGAGTAGGTAGAGGCGGCTCTGGCACAGATGTTCCTATGGATAAAACCCAAAAACACCACATTAAGCTAGACTCGAACGGGACATGGTGCACGATAATGTGCCTTACTGCACTCTTGGTTCCGACACTCCCGGTGGATATGCTTAGGATAATTCTCATTTTCTTTACAAACCATTATGAAGGATTTATGAGTATATACCTCCTCAAAGAAAACATTTTTATGATTATGGATTATATCCATAAACTGTTCAATTTATGTTAAATGGTCTATAAGTTTGGAATTATGTATTGTGATTCATAAAATAATCTAGTGTATTCCATTTTTTAGAAATGGCGTATAGTGGAAGGAATTGAAACTGTATCAATGCATATAATCCATGTAGGGATTTCCCTAATACTAAAGATAGTTATAGTGGAGCTATTGATGCAACGGGTGCTGATCAACTTATCACTATACTGGGACAACTCACTCATATTATGAATAATAACCTTACCCGTATGGAGCACCTTGATCCAAAACACGATGGATCAATGTTATAATGCTTCATGAGGCAACAACCACCAAAATTTAATGGGAATACAAATCCATTGGTAGCTAAGCAATGGATAAGTTCCTTAGAGAAAATAATTCAGGCTTTGGGGAGTAGTGAAATGGAAAAATATTTCATGGCAGTTTATCACTCCACAGGAGATGCAGATCAATGGTGGTCATTGATTCAAAACACAAAGGAGGATGAAGAAGTATCAAGTATATAATGGAGGGTGTTTAAATAACTTTTCATAAAAAAAATACATTTCTCGTGACAATTGAGTGGATATGGAAAGAAAATTTCTCTGTTTGAGGAAAAAGGGGGATGAGAATGTCGCAATGTATAAAGATAACTTTACAAGGATAGAAAGGCATGATTTAGATTATATACGTAACCCATAGAGTAAGATTGATCGATTCATTGATGGGTTAAACCATTTCACTGACAAGCATTAGTATCAAAATCCTTTTTGTCATATGAAGATATTATCTCATGTGATATCAAGAAAGAAAATGAATTCTCCATGTCTTATGACTTTAAATCAAATCAATAGAAGAAGTGATCTTCTGAACACTCTGGAAATGGAAATAAGTGGATGAAGGGAAAAGTTGAATATCCATCTTGCAATAAATGTTGGAAGAAACACCTCAGTACTTTCTTGAAGAGAATGTGAGTCTCTTACAAGTGTGGTGAAGAAGGCCACGAAGCCCATGATTGCAAAGGGAGGAAAGAGGTGGTCAATGTTAAATGATTCAATTGTAGATAAAATGGGAATTATGGAAATGAATGTCCTAAGCACTAGGACAACATACCCCAAAAATTCCAAGGGATCAAGGCCAAGCTTATGTGATCACTATTACTGAGGTTGATGCTCCGAATTATGTGGTAGAAGGTAATTTAATGCTTTCCTAAAGTTTATGCAATGCTTTATTTGATTCTGGATCATCACATTGTTTCATATCTTCATAGTTTCTTAAGAAATTAGATATTTACAATTTTATTTAACAAGTGAGTAGTCAGTCAAAACTCTTAAGGGAAGTATCATCGCAACAAAGTTTTGTGAATCAATTCCTATTAAGTCATATACACATTATTTATCTGCTGATATCATCGTCATACCCATGATTGAATTTGATATAATCCTCAGTATGGATTGGATTTCAGACCATGATGAGAAAATTTATTATAAGAAGAAGGAGGTTACAATTCTTGTTGATGATAAGGAGTTTCTTATCTTTAGAGAAGAAATGTTACCATCTGATTCTTATCTAGATCCATGCCCAGTAGCTCAACTAAATTGAATTATTGGGGAGTAATAGAATGAAATAACTATGGGTTAGGAAAATAATATTCAAAAAGATGATGTATATATTTTTCAAGAATATAGTGATGTGTTTCCATAGGATTTACCTAGACATCTTCTAGAATGAGAAATTGAGTTTTCCATTGACTTAATTCCAAGTTCAAGGCCCATATCAAAGACCCATTATAGAATGACCACTTTAGAATTTTTGGAACTAATGAAACAACTAGAGGAATTTATTAATAAGGGATTTATTCATCCTAGTGTTACTCCATGGGTATCCACTTTTCTTTTTTTAAGAAGAAAGATGGATCTATGAGGTTGTGAATTGACTATAGGGAGATAAATGTTATAACAATAAAGAAAAAGTATCCCCTACCTCGTATTGATGATTTTTTTGACCAAATACATGGATATAAATATTTTTCAAAGATTTAACTTTGATCTGGATATCATAAGTTGTGTGTGAAGAAGGAATACATTCCAAATACAGCATTTTGAACCAGGTACAGGAATGACGAGTTTACGGTAGTGCCTTTTGGGATGACTAATGTACCCTCTGTTTTCATGGATATAATAAACAGAGTTTTCAAGGAATATCTTGATGACATTTTAGTTTTATTTATTGATGATATCTTGGTATACTCCAAAAGCTACGAAGATCATTGAAATCACTTGCGCATTATCCTAAAGACTCTTAGAAAAAATGAATTATATAGGAAGTTTAGAGAGTGTGAATTCTGGCTTCAAGAGATTTATTTTCTTGTCCATATTGCCTCTAAGGATGGAATATCTGTTTAAACATCTTAGAGGAAGGTAATCCAAGAATTTCTAGCACCGATAAGTATAATTGATGTACACAATTTTATTGGTTTAGCAGGTTATTATTGAAATTTCATCTAGAATTTTTCCCGATTGGCTAACCCATTAACCAAGATCACATGTAACAGGGTTAAATTTGATTGGACAAAAGAGTGTAAAGAATGTTTTGAAGAACTGAAGAAAATATTTTTCAATGATCTTATCTTCACACTAGCATTGCAGAATGATGGGTTTTTTATTCATAGTGATGCTTCAAAGAAAGGACTTGGTTGTGTCCTTATCCAGAATGTTAGGGTTATTTCCTCTGCATCACGATAGCTAAAAATTCAAAAGAAAAACTATCCCACTCATGATCTTGAGTTATCAGTTGTAATCATTGCTTTGAATAGTTGGAGACACTATATCTATGGTGAAAAATGTGAGATATATATCAATCACAAGAGTTTGAAGTACATTTTCTCACAGAAAGAACTCAACATGAGGCAAAGGCGTTGGCTTGAACTACTCAAAGATTATTATTTCACTATACACTACCACCTGGGGAAGGAAAATAAGGTGGAAGATGCTTTGAGTAGAAAAGATCATGGAGTTTTGAACAAGATGATAGTTGAAAGAGATCCTATTTTCATGGATCTAGTAATGATGGATATGGGAATAACCATGAAGGTGAAACATCAATACTTTTTCAAATGGTTTCCAAACAATCTTTACTATAAAGGATAACGAGTTCCTTGACTGATGATGAGGATTTTCCAAAGAATATTGAAGTTATGAATGATGGGATATTGAGTGAATTCATATATAAATATGGAATTTTGAAATTTGGAAAGAGACTTTGTGTTCCTAATATACCTGATCTAAAAAGGGAATTGTTGCATGTTGCCCACCAGTCCAATTTATCTATAAACCCTGGTAGCACTATGATGTATAGATATTTGAAGGAACATTTTTGGTGGGACAACATGAAATAAGAGATTGTGGAGTATGTGTTAAGATGTATTTTTTGTCAACAAGTAAGAGATGGAAGACAACATCCTAGAGGATTCATGCAACCTCTTCCCATACCTGAGTGGAAATGGTATGAAATTACGATGGACATTGTCATGGGGCTACCAAAGACTCCTAGAAGGAATGATGGAATCTGGGTCTTGTTGATCTTCTTACCAAGTCAGCACATTTTCTTACTATAAGAGAAGATTTACCACATGAACTTTTAATAAGACTATATATTAATGAAGTTTTTAGACTTCATGGAGTACCCCAATCAATTGTTTCTTATCGTGGTCGTTATTTTACATCAATATTCTGGAAAAGTATTCAAAAGGCCTTGGATACTGAACTTCGTTTGAGAATTTCATACCACCCTCAAAATGATGGACAATCAGAATGGACTATTCAAACATTATAAGACATATTGAGTTCTTTCTCACTTGACTTTCAAGGTATGTGGGATCAACATTTACCTCTGGTAGAATTTTCCTATAACAATAGCCTTTATTCAAGTATTCAGATGGCACCATATAAAGCGTTATATGGAAAGAGATGTCACAAACCAACTTGTTGGGATGATGTTGGTGAAAGAAAACACGTAGTCCCCGAACTTGTTGAGGAAACGATGGAAAAGGTGAAGGTTATCCATACCCACATCAAAACAGCTCAATGTAGGCAAAAGAGCTATGCCGCTAACTGAAGGAATGATTTGGAATTTCAAGTAGGAGATCATTTTTTCTTGAAGGAATCCCCATGGAAGGGTGTTATATGTTTCTCTAAGAAGGGTAAATTGAGTCCTAGGTACATAAGACCTTTCGAAAATCTTGAACAAATTGGGGCTGTAGCTTACCATTTGACAATGCCGCCAAGTCTCTCCAAAGTTTATGATGTGTTCCACGTATCACGGTTGAGAAAATACATGCCTGAACCAATGCATGTACTCACCTATGAGGAAATTGAACTGGAACCACATATGTCTTATTTTGTAGAGCCCGTCAAGATTCTTGATACAAGAGAACAAGTGTTGAGAAACTGGACGACTCATCTGGAAAATGTTCTATGAAGAAATCATAAGTTGGTAGAGGAAACGTGGGAACCTGAGGAACTTATGATGAAGAACCACTGGAATATTTTTATGTAGTAATATTCTTGAAATATCAAATAATAAATTATTTTAATGAGGGGAGAATGTAACACCCCAAGCTTCCACGGTACGTTTCCCTTTGAATAATGAAATAGCTTGCATTGTACGCAACTTCAAGATTCTAACTCACTGTGGCCAATCAAAATATCCATTAAGAATAGTAATACCCGATTTTTAAAAATTTAAAATTTTTTCTTCAAAATGGGCTTCATTTTTGAATTAAGAGTATCGAAATTATCTTAGGGTGGATTTTTGGTATTTTTCTGAAAATTATAAATTTTTTATTAATAGTGAGAAACACTACGTTATTGGTTAAAGTAGACTTTTTATTTTAATAATTAGTTATTTTATTTTTATTGGGTAAAAATATATACATAATACCTATATTAGTTCTATGTAATTCATTGGACTCATTTTTATTATAAAATTAGATGTATAAAATTTTATTGAACTTTTTACTGTCTTTTACCCACCTCCTAGGAGCATTTGCAAATTTGTATAAAACATAACTTTAAAATTTTTGTGAGTTGAATTTCAAAATTCTGAGAGACACGGTTGATATCAGTAAGTAAAATGTGGTTCAATAAGATGAAAATAATTTTTGGTGAATAGTAACTTTGGACTTTTATTTACCACGGTTAAAAATAAATAGTGTAATTAAAGGTAAGAATTATATTATTATTACCCTAAAACATGTCCTAATTAAATTAGATAAGTGTAATTCGACCAAAAAAAACCTTAGGAATAAACTATTATCATTTAGGTCCACTTGGAAAAGATTAGGACATTTATTATTATTTAATTTAAAGAAATGTAAAAAGTGATAAATTCAAAGTTTAATAAATAAAACATTTTCAATATAGAGTTATACGTAAGATAATTAAGACTATAAATATTATTTAAAAATCTAAAAATATTTCCTACATAATTATATTTTATTTATCATTTTTAGTCATTAAAAATTTTAATTTATTTATGGCAAAATGATGATGCAGTAATTACCTTATTAATGAAATATTAAAATAATTAATATCATAAATACCCAAATAAATGTAAATTGAAACTTTTGATTAAATCCACGAATTTTATTGGTTAATATGAATTTTTTGGATTGATTAAATGAATCTAGTTCGAATTAATAACGTTTTTTGGACATTAACAAAAATCAATTACTAAATAGTGTCAAAAATGACATAAAAGAGATTTAAAAACAAAAACTATATTATTAACTGATATAATATTCATAAAAATCTAATGTTCGGCCAAAGTACTTAGATATGGTTATATATATCAATAATGAACCACATGGGGTTTTCATGGATGTTTATAGAAAGTTTATTAACCATATAATATAAAAATACAAAGGGACATGGTAAATATGAAACTATTTAACTAAGAGTTAAATCAAAATTATAGGGATAAAATGGTGACCTAAACTTGTATAAAACCTTCTGGATGAAAATATTTCTACACATAACCTCCTCATCCTCAAAATGTATCATTTTGTGTGCCTTTTTAAACCGAATATTAATTTATTATAAAATAACAATTAAATCTTTTCTTAAGCTGCCCCTAACCCCTCTTATAAAAGGGCACGTCCCCTTTTCCCAAATTCACAAATCCAAAGCCATTTGGCTCATCCAAACCCTGCCTAAATATCCTCCAAACGTCCCTCAATTCATTCGAGAAGTATTAATTTGGTCAGAAAGCCAACCTAAGAAGCCCTTTGGATCAACTCAAAATGAAACACCTGAAGAAGAGGTAATAATTTTACCACCCTCTTTCAAGTTCTTTTCATCTTTCACTTCTTCTTTCTTTGTTTTTTCCATAATAAATAATAACTATAGTACCTTATACATACTGTTATGTTATTATAAATATGGTACAACCATATTTGTTATCCTATCTATCCTATAAATGATAAAGTCACCATACATGCGTATGTACGACTTACCGTCTCCACGTCGTGATGTAGTTTGTCATTAAACACTTCACTGTTTGGATGGGTATAATAATGAGTATAATTTATTTAAGTAATAAATATTACATGTTAATGATTCTTTATATAAAATATACCATCCAATTACATATGATCTCACCATCAATATAATCATATTGTCGCTCGTGTGTACGTATTGATTACGGTCTCCACGAACGCGATTAGATTCATTTTCCCATCATAACCATTCAAGAATAATTTTCAGTTGATGATTAAAAATAATATTTTAGAATATGATATCATTTTGGATATGAATAAAATACATCCTATCCATAACAAACATGACTTATATAAAAAACATAAAAAGGAAAATGAATCAGTTAACACCCAAAATGACGATAATAACAAAATATTATTAACAAAGCAATATTATAAGATAAAATAGGATATCATATTTATATATATTGTTCTTGTATAATTTAATAACAACTATTTAATTATTATATAGGAGGTTAACGTACCATTGACCATGGAAGATTACAAGGTAAGGGTTAATTCTTCAATCGCTTCATTATCTGAGGTTGTTTATACGTAATTATCTACTGGGGCCTCTTTATAATCCACATCCATGTTTCCTAAAGATGTATTTTGAAACATTTTTAATATTTCATATAATACGGGTTAAATTCATTTATACCCTTGTTTGAATTTTTATGAAATGTTTTGAAATCAATCATTCTGTCATTTTCCAAATAAGGTATTTTATGACCTTTTCGACGAATTAAGGTAAGAATATTTTTTTAAATTATACGGTGGGTGCGGCTATTTTACACCATTATAACACCTTCAAAGATTCCCTTACAATATTATAAGAATATTTTCAAATTAAATGTTTTCTTTTTTAATTACATAAATTTTAAATAATTTCAAAATAGAAAGACATATTTCTCTCAAAGAGTTTTGATTTCATCTATGTCAACATCCTTTGATGGATTTTACACTTGATTTAAGTTGGCTTATTTTGATACAAATATTCCATATTGTATGGAATTTTTAATGATATTTTTGACTGTAGATGTGTTATTATACCATTCATGGTTTATATTTAAATTATTAACATTTCGTATGCTAGTTTTAATACGAATGATTATGTTATGTTTTAACCTTTTCATATGAGGAATGCATTGGACTTAGTAAGTGACGGGGGAGCCTGATATAGCTCCTAAGTTCATCGGTAGGTCTTAGGAGACAAACTAGTGTCTTGGCACAAGGCCTTGACGAGATCTTATTTGTAGTCTTGGCACAAGTCCTTGGCTATGTAGTTATGAAGTCTGGCATTATGAATTCCATCATTATGAAATTAGCTATTGATATTCCATGTGATTATTTGACAAATAGAATATCCATGTGAATATGTAAATGGAATTATTTGATTTATATTTTCCATATTATGCAGAATATTATGTTTAAAAGTCTTTGGTTTTAGTCTTACACATTTCCCTAAATGTTTATGATTATTTATGAATGTTTCTCCTATATAGTTATCCTTACTGAGCATCTGAGATCACCCCTTTATATGATTTCTTTTTCCCAGGAGGTGAAGAACTATTTTATGGTTGGACTTTAGGGATAAGATAATGGATAAGTGTGTTCAATGGGGACAAGATGTTTTTGTTGTTTTTTTTTTCAAAATGTAATGTAGCTTATGTATGTATCTAGTACTTTCAGGGCTACTAAACTGATCGGTATTTTGGGACATGATTTACTTGTGTCATGCCAATGTTATGTAATAATTCACCAACTGTGGGTAACTAGGGTCGGGGAATTACACACTATTTCTTTAATAGTAACTCTCTTTACCACTATAGTGTAAACCACATTGATATCACATTAATTGTCGAAAGGGTTAACAGGTTGTTAAAACATACTTTTAAGGGTGAAAACATATCCAAAACCTTTCAAATATTTATTGTATTATAGTATTAAGAATTATTGTCATTTTATCATGTAATTAAATCAAATTGGATCCATTTTTTCATGAAAACCAATTTTTATTCCTTTAATACTTTATAACATTCCATGAATACCCTATCCATCCCATATAAAAATTCACACATTTTCACTATTATTTACACCTTCTTGGCCCATGAAGATTGACTAAACCATTAAAATATCTTATAAAAAATATATATATGCACTATTTAAAGGTTTTAATCCTCTTAAAATACCACTATAATGATTCTTAATAAATGATCAAAATAAGTATTACCAAAGAAGTGGTAATCATCTTACCTAACCTAATTCAATTTATTTATCATCATAACTCATCTAAATTTATGGTACACACAATTAAATAATAAATTAAATATCATAAATATAAAAAAAAATTATTATGTAACCACCAATATCCACCCTCTATTTCATATAATGGGAAGTGAAATTATTTCATGTGTGTTTGTGTGCACTACCACCTCCATGTAGCGATAAAATTCATATTTCATCATCGTATTTAATAGATCAATAATTGGAAGAGTTTAAAGTTTAAATATGATATTTATTATTTTATTATTATTTAATAATTATAATATATTATATATCTTATTATATTCCCATCTGTTAGAAAAAACATCACATCTCTCATGTGTATGTACGGACAACCACCTCTATTAAGTGATGTGATTAATTTATCATTTATACTTTACATGGATAGTAATAAGGATGCATTTAATAATATATATTATATTTATGATTTAGTAAAAATTTTATAAAGTTGATATATTATTTACTTTTCTTTCACTTTAACTTTTCTAATATGGAAAACAACGTGCATGGGTACGTACGACCTACCATGTCAATGAATGTTGTAATTCATTTTCCTAAATCAAAATTTTATCGATGACTATAAATATTTATATAATGAATAAATGTGATATTTATTTCATAAATTATGTTCTGTAGACTATGTTTCTAGGATCCAAATATATTTATCATGAAATATTGAATAGAAATTCTGATGAAAAATGAAACAGTCAAAACCTGAAAATGATGAATTTTTTAAAGAATTATTTAAAAAAATTGTTGCAATTTTATAAGTGGGTAAAATATTATATTATAAGTTTTTACATGAATATTAAATATTATTATAATAAATTTAAAATTATTATATATGATATTTGGTCAATTAAAATGCAATTCAAACTTGAGGAAAGGTATTTGTTTCCAACGCTTTCACCAAGGGGGCGTCACCTATGAGGACATGATGATTATTTCCCCACATTCCATATTTCCAAGGTGGGTGTGATTCATCACATAATTAGAGATCTTTTCTCCTTTATTGAAATTGGATGATGGGTTGTATGGTCCTCCTTCTGTGGATTCCTCATTAGAATTTGTGGCCTAGTCCGAGAATCCCTTAAGATTAAGACATTGCTCATGAATCTCTAAATGGTGCCATAACTTTGTGGACGCCCTTTAATTACGCTTCTTGTATCAGGAAATTCCAAAGGGGACATGTCAGGTAAGAGACCTTTGGTTAGGATAGTATTCACGTTGGTCATCGCTGGCATGTCTAGACACTCTAACACTGATACTCCTACATTTTCCCTTATTAGAGGGTTCTCAAGGATGTGGAATCCCAAGGTATATCATTTCTAATGCATGGAATTATATACCAAAGGCATGTATCCATGGGTTTTCTCATCTTCATATGTTTAACATGGGGTATGCCATAAGTTTAACAACTAGCAGAGACAGATTAGCCTGATCCGAACACTGATGAGGGTGGATCAGATAGGTACTTCCCTAAGAGAGAGAAATAAAAAGATTACCAGATGGATGGGTCAAAACTTCAAATAAGGATGGACCCAGGGTGGCATATAAAAAAAAGAAGATTTCACAACATGATGTATTATCAAAACAACTTAAATGGAGGATCATAGGATGATGGTTCTCGATTAAAGGGATGCCAATGTTTACCATTGTATTTTATTGAGACTCAGGGAGGCTTCCTACATACCCTGTTTAGAAAACAGATATCAAAACCCACATAGTTCGAGAGGGAGAGAAATTGGATTTCGGTTTACACAAAGAAAAACAATCCAAGGACAGATTGGTTCTTACACTGGGTTAGCAGACTAGGTGCTACAAAGAGAAATGAGATGTATGGGGCTTATACATTGTAAGATTCTTATATAAATGTAATGATTTCACTGGGATGTAGCGGCATGGGGAAAATCAGGATGGATATGGATGAAGTTCTTAAGGGTTCAATGAATGTGTGATGGAACCAAGAGACAGTGTGAAGGTGGAGGGTTTGGCCTTCAACCTCAGGGATGTTTGCTAAGTATTATAGTGGCAGGGCATAAAAGTCCATGTAGTTTTGGAATAAGGTGTTGAGTCTCCTAATGAGGTGGCTCATGAGAATGGATGCATGGATGGGACCTGAAGAAATATAACCCCTTGTTTGCGACCTGATCATCCTAAGGAACAAAGTCTAGAGGGAAGGACCATGATGAGGCATAGGACATGGGCTCAAACCTCATGGAGGCTTCCTATGTACCATTCTTAAAAAGTGAAAAGATCAAAGTACATGTAGTTCAGATATGGGGGCATAGTATCGAGGTGTACACAAATGACAAAAACCAAAACAGATGTTGGGGGATTATGTGGGGTTACTATCCCATCATAAGGGGGACAATCTTGCTTGGAGGAGTATGGACTAAGTGATGGGCTTATGCATGATATTCTTCTTGGAAACATGGCTGACACAACTATGGGGAGGACCATAGATGTGGGTCCTGACAAAGGGGATTCCTAAGTTTAGTGTTGACCCTTATAGAGGATTTCTATGTACCATGTCTAGGAGATAAGGATAAAACCCCACATAATTTTAAAGCATAATTTTTATCATCATTTGGGAAGAAAGGGGTATAGAATTTAATGTCATGCAAGATGCGGGTGAACCAGAATTGAGTGGTCGAGACTAATGTATGTTGGGACTGAACCTCTTGGAGTCTTCTAGCATACCTTTCTTGAAAGGGGAAAGGATCAATGTACATGTATTTCAGTAGATTGGGTAATGGGTATTATGCGTGGTTAGCGGCTCATATGTATGTCATGGTTGATGATTACTATAATCCCACGTGAGTCATGATCAGTGTGAGCATGAAGAGGTAGAATCCGGATGGACGATCATGTCGCAAAAGGTAATTTTATGAAGAATGGTGAGGGACTTATTCAAGTCCAGCGGCCGAAAGAGGAAAAATGAGATTACCCCAAGAGGGAAGTCTGAGTACAGGTCTGGATGTATGAGGAGGATATGACCACTGTACATGGATAACCCTATCAAGGGGTGGTGGGGATCACACAATTTCTTCTAGGGGTGAAAATGGTGAAAAAGTGTAGTGGGAAAGGAAGAGTGAGAGGTAATTAGTTCCCATACCCTTCACAGTCCTCTAAGATCTTGTAACTTATACAGTTATCGTAGATTAACGTTGTGTGTTGAAGACATGGTGTCGCTTGGTAGTTTAAAATCATGCATCTCAGATAGTGGGTACTTTCTCCATACCCCTAAGACAGAAATAACTTTTCACAACTCACAAATGGGTAAGGGAAGTCACAAGAAACTCCATAGGTTATAGGGTTGTGAAGTGATTCATTTAAGGGTCCAAGTTAGCGTGGCATTGAGAAGAATAAATAACTTTTGGTGTGCCTATGTGAATAAGCATGAAAAATGGAAATGAAACATGAATCACCACACAGGGAAAATTGAAATCACTTCGTAGTTTCCTAGAGGGATGCATAGAACAAAGGTTCATGAATCAGAAGGCATCGTAGAGAAGGGCTTCATGAAGCTATGGTGCCTAGTTATGTGATGTGTCTTCATTAAGGAGGGTACTTCACGAAGCTTAATGACCCAAACTAAGCATGGAGTCTATAAGGGCTTGGAAGGCGCCTCATGAATATTTAGTGTTTTGTGAAGCTTTAAGTACCCAATGGGGTCTTCTTCCATCATGATGACCAAAAGGATTCACGAAGCGCATCTGCACATGAATCATAGGTAAAATGGAGTAAAGGGAATGTGGATTTAGTATGCTTAAATTCCTTGAAGAGTCTATTTTATAGATGGCTCATTGAGTAAGGAGTTCTTCATGAATTGAGAGTGTGGAAGAAAAATTGTCAGAGTCTTGATCATTTGAACTAGGAGTGGGAAGAGTATTTATATGTGATGGCCATCGCAATTATCTAAGGATGAGATATGAAGAAAATCATGCTTCACATTTAGAGGTAGATTCATCATGTTTCTCGGACTCGCAAATGATTTCGTCCATCCCATTATGTCGGCCACAGAGGCTCTGATCAAGTTCCTTTTAATCCCAAAGGATTCGTTCACTACCTCTATGGTTTTTGTTGGGAATCCAGTTAAGTTCCTTGGAGCCGTGAAGTATTCTGTCACTACCTTTGTAGTGGTAGTGGATAAGCCCTTTGTGGTGGTCACGAAGTATCCTTCCAAGAAGAATTGCATTAGAGCAATGAAGAATGTATTTTGAAAGGCACTACACAATGTTGACCACTATACATTTCGTCCCCTTTTCCAATTTAATATAGGGAATGATATTTTGGTGCCAGAAAATCCCCCACCACCGAATGAGAGCCATAGAGAAAATGAGGGTCCGATTCTGAGTGTATGTTCCAAGAATTTAGGTAGATCATGAATCCAAATCATAGAGTGGATATGAGGAACACGAGTTGAGAAATCTATGAGGCTCACCTCATCCAAGTGGACTATGAAACTTCAAACGTTTTAGCCTATAAAGAGGATGCAAAGACCCTTCTTTTTTCCGCATCTATACCTAAGATTATTTTTTGTGATATCGAATGACGAATCACTGCACTCCGCAAATTTTCATTGAAAAATAGTATTTAGGGATCACTACACCATGAAATATTATTAGAGAATTGTTTCACCAAATTACCTTATTGATATGTGCCATGAATCAAGTCCTTATGCTATGTGACCATGAAGTCTAAAAATGCACTTTGTGGCGAAGCTCTGCGATCGAGCTCTGTAAACAAGAATTAATAATAAAAAATTAAAATGGATAAAGTCCCAAAATAAAATTACTGAACAAGAAGCTACATGGAAGGTCCTTGAAGATACCACCTGAAGGGAATAGATTGCAGAAAATATGGGAATCAGAGAATATGTGTGAAGCCACTCGGACCACGAGTCCCTGGTGTGGAATATATGATAAGAGAAACAGAACTATCAACTCTATAAAATGTTGTTTTTGTATGTATTTTTTCTGAGGGTAGAAGTGTTTATCTTAGGAGAAATTAGGGATGAACCAGGTTACTAGTTCAAGAGAACATTGTGTCAGCTCCAGGGGTTTAGGGATGCCGACAATCATACATGGGAATACCACATTCCTATCATTACAAAAAGTCTATATAATAATGTTAATAATATATATGGGAAATAGATGAAGATAGAGGTGTCTCCTCCTCAATACCATACCATTCTGAAAGAGGGCATAGGGATCCTGAAGAAGGGATTATATGATAATTGGGACCTACACCAGGGCAGAAACATCACGAATGATTGGGCCTGGTCTTACTTGGTTTGGGCATCCTATGGAGAATTCGGGGAATAGATTTAATGGGTGGGAATGCATGAATATGTGTGGGCTTCCCAATTCCATATGTATGATCCTAAACATATAATGGCAGAGTCACATAGATGGTGGTTGTCAAGGAGAAACATGTTCCATCTCCATCATGGGGAGGTCGACATCAGCCTCTTGGATGTCCATCAGTTCTTTGGAATCCCCATTATGGGGTTATGTAAGAGGATTTCCTTCATGAAGAGAACACATGGGAGGACTCATAGAAGATTCCATGGCTCACGAAGGTGTTGATGGACATGGTTTCGGGTGATGAAAAATAGTCAGTGAACGACGTTCATTTCAAGTTGTGGTTTAGACAATTCCTCAACTTCCCACCAAACAATGTTGTTGGTGGGTATGAGGAACTTAAGATACTTCAGTAAGGGATCCCACTTGACCTATGGGAGCCCTGAACAGTAAAGAAAATTATTAATAGAGATTCTAGTAGGATATCAAATGGAAAATATGGGGGTACAATGTTAACACCGAGTAGCAAGCAGTGGTTAGGATTGTTGGGTTTATCTCTACACTTATATGTGGATGGATGTTTCCAATCTTTGATATGAATATGGGCATGTGACCATGCCCATTTAATATGGAATCCATGCAAGAGATGGTGTGGAATTTCAACCTTGGGATCCCTGTGATGGAGATATTGTACAAGGTTTTACGGCAAATTCGTGTGGGGAAGAAATACTAGTGGATATACGGAGCGCTCCACTTTCTATATGGTTGGATGGTGATAGATATTATTTTCTATGAATATCCAAACCCTATTTATCCTTCTAGTTTATACTTTTGACCAACCATACTTAATTTAGTGTTGAGATATCCATCGAAAATTGAATTTACCACTTGCACTGAAAACGGTCTAAAAAGAGGATGAATTCAACTTCCATCCATTTCTGCTATCGATAGGGGTGTTCACTGATGGAATCCTAGAAACTAAAGAGTATATTTCCTATCTCCTGGACTTATGAGGTGGATTTTTGGTTGCATGGGTCAACCATGAGCACATCTTCAATCCATACACCCAACACCAATTCGTGATATAGTTCTGATGCATGTAGCTATTGACACCAAATGTTTACCTAAAGATACTCTATGAGGAGAATCCATGAATAATGAGAAATATGTTTCTAATGTTAATGTGGGTGGATGTGAAAATTATAAATGAGATATATCTTCCTAAAATGGTTTATGGGATGGTTATGGTGTATGCAAAGATCTGGGAAGAAGCCTACTTGTGGGAGATGCTGAAGCAAAAAACTGTCCATGTCAATGAAGGGGTGACTCCTCAACCTCGAGACTAGGGTCAGCAAATGGAATGAAAAAATCATGGTGGGGGCTACGTAAATGAAAAGGAAAATAATTTTAGGTAATTCACCTAGTGGGAAAAAAGTACATGTGGTGGACATGGTGATTCCAGGTGAGCAGAGCCGGTAGGAACAGAGGCCACCAAGGGGGTTATGTAGGATATCCACCCAAGATCATGGGAAGTGGTTGCACCACATAGACATGTCTGAGGATACTTTCTTCTGAAGACTAGGGAAACCTGGGATGTCAAAAGACAATTTCTTAGTCCTTACCAAATGTTGGACAACCTCAAAATCCTAGGATGGATTTATCAAATATCAGCCAAGCATAGGACTTATTTTAGGTGTCTTAGGTGTAATGGGAGCGATACATCACCGAGTTAGAGGATTTCGTGAATTCTCAGTGTACTCTACACCCAATGAATGACTGGGTGAATTTACTACTCGATCAAACTATCCCACCCCAAATGTATGATATTGAGATAAGGGAACATTTACCTTAATAGAAGAATCCAAGGGGTCCTCCTGGGGAGAATAGGAAAATAGAGGTAGTCATTTGGAGGAAGGAAATGTTGCAACCTCAGAGCTGGAAGCTTTTGTCGAGACTCTGGAGGAAAACTCCAAACCATTAAACTTTGGCCAAAACATATATCATCTAGGATTTCACAAATAGTAATTTTTTCTTGTATATGAGAACCTTATATACAAAACTCGTTCATGAAAAATAGTGGATGTAGCTTAATGATCTGCACTTGGGACAATGGTGAGGGAAGAATCCAGCAGGGCGACGATAATCATGGAAACCCTTCTAGAATATTCGGAGCATCCAACCATATATGGGGGGAAACATCCTGTGGTTCTAATGGTAGCTATTAAATGGAGATAATAATTATTTTATCTATATAATCCCTCTCCCTCAATAAATCCATAACACTTTTCCATTGATCTAGGACAACTCTCATTTTCATAATTCTGTCTGAATTGTTATTCAAATATTATGGGCTATATTGGGGAGGATGGATAGGGATCTGAGCTCCCCTTTCTTAAGTGGAACACCGATTGTCATGGAATTGGACACCCATGCTAGAAAAATAATGGTAGATGTGGTCACTGGTATGGTGACTAGTGGGACGGAGCAGAATATTTTTGAGGTGGAATCTAGCGATGAAGACCAAACACATGATGTGGAAACCATTGTAACACCCCAATATTTTATGAAAAACATTCTTTTAAATTATTTGATGTATTATTTCGTATGATACCCCAATATTATCTTGCGTTATATGCAACATCGTATTAGCTTGCAGTATATGCAACACTAATCTTGGATCGTGTTACACACAATTTTGAGTTTGTTTGATAGTAGTTATTCTACGAAACATTGAGTATATATATATATATATTCAATGTATTAATAAAATATGGTTGGATTTTGTTATACGCAATGAAAAAGGAATCATACACTACACGCAACCCTGACTTGGCTTGCATTACACGCAATCACGACCTTCCTCGATAGCGTGTGTTGTACGCAATACCGGGTTTTACTAAACAATGATATATTATTATAATATTATTATGGACTAGCCGTTATGAATAGTATTAACTAAATTTTGAATTTTATAACATTATTTTTCATCTTATATATTTTCTAGAACATGGTATGAGAACTAAATAAATTTTTCGGGTAAAATAAGTATTTTTCAAAAAATGTAGTTTTGCCACCTTTTGATGGCGCACCCACTTTAAATCTAGTTTTTGACATGTTTATAAGTTAAATTTGACAAAATAAAACTCTTACTTGGAATCTGGATTTAAAAATTCAATTGGGATAAATTTTTCAGATTATTCTGATAACTTTCATATTTTGATGAATAGTAAAAACACGCTATATTTTAATTAAAAACAACTTATTTCATCACAATAATTTATATGGTTAGATTATCTTTATAATTGGTTTGAAAGTGTAATTATAATATATATTTACCATTTAATCCAATGTTGGTCATTGGAATTAATTTCAATTTGATATTGGATATAAACAAGTATCAATCTTTTGATAGTTATTGTTTCTTAAAAACATGCTATTTGTTTTGATAACGGGAATTAATTTTAAAATTAATTAATGCCACTTTAATATTTTGAATTTTGAAAAATAGACATCAATTTTGAATTCGGAATATCAAATAATTCTTAGGCTGAATTTTTTGTATTTTTCTGAAAAACATTAATTTTTGATGAATAGTGAAACCACTTAGTGGTAGTTAAAAAACTGACTTTTTCATTTAAATGAAATTTTACCACTTCTGTGAATTGAATCTCAAAAATCCGAGAGACACGGTTAATATCAAGGACTAAAATGTGGTTCAATGAGATGAAAATAATTTTTGGTGAATAGTAACTTTTTACTTTTTTTACCACGATTAAAAGTAAATATGGTAATTAAGGGTAAAAATGATATTATTATTACCCTAACACATGTCCTAATTTTATTAGATAAGTGTAATTCGAACAAAAACAACCTTAGGAATAAAATATGACCATTTAGGCCCACTTGGATTAGATTAGGACATTTATTATTAATTTATTTAAAGAAGGGTTAAAATAGTTAAAATCAATGTTTAATAACTAAATCATTTTTAATGTAGGGTTTTAATAAGATAAATTAGAATATAAATATTCATTACAAAGATAAGAATATTTCCTACAAAAGGTATTTTATTTATAATTTTTAGACATTAAATAATTTAATTTATTTATGACACAACGATGATGCAGTAATTATCTTATTAATGAAATATTGACATAATTAATGTTATAAATACCCTAATAAATGTAACTTGAGACTTTTTATGAATTCCAATAATTTTATAGGTTAATATGACATGTTAGTATTGATTTAATTAACTTTTTTCGAACTAATCATTCTGTTATGATTTTCACAAAAATCAATTACCAAATAGTGTCAAAATATACATAAAATAGTTTTTAAAATAAATATTATATTATTAATTGTTACTTTATTCCTAAAAATATATGGTTCGGCCAGATGACTTATATAAGGTTATATATATTAATAATAAACAACTTGGGGTTTTTTTGGCTTTTTATAGTAAGTTTATTAAACTTATAGTGTAAGAAAACAAAAAGACACGGTAAAAGTAAAATTATTTAACTTAAAGTTAAATCTAAATGATAAGGTTAAAATAGAAACCTAAACTTGTATGAATTCTATTGGATGAGATTATTTAGACCCATACCCACCTTTTCTTAGAAATAAATCAATTTTGAGCTATTAAAAACCGAATATGACTTTATAATAAAATGATATTTTTAGTTTTCCCAAAGGTGCCCCTCTCCTCCCTTATAAAATGGCACCCCTTCCCTCTTCCCTTCACACCATTTTGAGCCTTGACACTCGGCCAAAACCAAACAATTTATCTTCTACACTTCCCTAGGAACATCCTAGAGGTTAGGGTCTTCTTAAAAGACTATCTTTAGTTCCCTAAGAGGAGGTTAAGAAGAGGTGCTTCAAAGAAGAGGTAATGTCTGTTACCGATTATTTCAACTTTATTTATTCTTCTAATTATTCTTCTTTAGTTGTTTCATTATGAAGTAATAACATCAGTGTCACTCATATACCAATATGTTATTATAATTATTAAACAACCCTATTTCACCATTTATCCATCCTACGGAAAACGAAATCACCACGCGTACGTACGTACGTACGGAATACCATCTCCACGCCATGGTGTAATCTGTTTTCGACCACCACCTTACTTGGATGGGTATAATGGTGTAAATAAATAACTATATATGATTATTGTAAAGTGATATTGATTATGAAATATTATACATACACTTCAATACAATTCCACGATCATGGGAATGATATCATCGCTCGTGTGCACGTACGGACTACCGTCTCCACGACGCGATGAGATTCATTCTCCATGTTAACCATTCATAAATGATTATAAAGTATATATAATAAGTAATCATGAAATATATGACATAATAATGATACTAGATTTATGTATATATATATGTATGTCATCTACTTAATTCCATTCAATTCAATAAGGAAACAAAAACAACGTTCATACGTACATACGGCCTACCGTCTCCATGAACGGTGTATTTCATTCCATTTATCAATCTACCATATATATATATATATATATGTATATTCTGTATAAATATTACATATAAATAATGTTTTACATTCTGGAATTAATTAAATCAGGATATAAGTAATAATATCAAGAACAACAAGTCCAAACATGTATGATAAATAAAACGATTTTACCCAAAACGCTGCTTTAACAAAGAACTTACAAAATAACGGGTAATATAAAGTCATAAGTGAACTATATATGATATCATAACAATTAATAAGATTCTTTAATAAGTAAATGAAATTATTTAAATCATTATACATGATGTTCGGATATGTACGAAGCATATCAGACCTAAGGTAAGGGATAACTATTCCAATCTCGCTCTTATCCGAGATTGTTTATTCATAAGTATTCACTGGGGTTATATTTATAATCCATGTCCCTATTTTCTAAAAATGGTTTCATGTATGTTTAAAGTGCTTTTTTCTCATTTTTGACTTTTACTACATGGTGTGTAAGGAATCTTTCTTTTATGAGGTACTTTTTGACTTTTCCGACCAAAAGTACGAGAAGAATGTTCATTTCTAACTTATACGACATGAAAGGATTTTTACGGTTTTATAAAGCCATATTTTCATGAAGCTTCATCCAAAAGATTTCATGACTATTTTCAAAAAAATAATTTTCTTTTAAAATTGCATGATGTTTTGTGAAAAGAAATTAATTTTTAAGAAGAAATGATATTTTCCTCGAGAATTCATTTCAAGTGTTTTATCAAAACCATTTTCCATCTAAGATGACATTATTTCATATGTGTATGTTTCAAATATAATGTCTCTATGATTTACATGGTTTCAATTCTCTTATGATGAAATGATATCCATTTATTTTATATGGTTTATTTTATGATGGGATGATGTTTATGAAACCCATTTTATTCTTTGGGTTATGATGAATGATTTGTGTTTAATTTGTGGAAAAAGTAAGAATGATTTCATTATGAGATGGGTGTGACCTATATCTATCTCCAATGCATTGGGTAAAGATTTATATCTCATGAGATAGACATGGCTGGAATGGTATGTTAATCCGGTTCTGTGATACAGGACTGGAATGAGGAGTGAACTCGATTCAGAAAGCCACTTTGTCCACTAAGATGGTCTTGGCAGAAATGCCTTGGCTAATATGGAAATCATAACAAGTGCTGAATGGTTGCCACAATTACATTATTTATTCCCATGCTATTTTATCAAGATTGATGTTCCATTATAATACATGCCTTACGTACTTACAAGATTTATGTCCTTGCTCAAGATTTTCATGTTTAGATTTTATGTTCAAGATTTTGCATTCAAATGTTTATGGATTGTTTTATGTTATCTAGCTTACCCTTACTGAGCATTTGAGCTCACCCTTTTTTATGTTTTCTTTTCCCCAGGATATAAAGAAAGGTTTTAGGTAAGAAAAAAGAGTGGAAGATCTATATGGGCGATGCTGAAGATCTTTCACCACAATTTGAATATTACGTTCCAAGTTTCCAAAGACACTAAACTATTACGGTCCTTGTGTGTCTGTTTTTGTTATGTACTAAGTATTCCACAAAAGTAATGTAATATCCATGTACTTGAAGCTTTGGGTCTCTATAGTTGGTATCAGAGGAAAGGTTTAGTTAACCTTGGAAACTAGGATGCGAAAACATTAGTGAGATCCCTAGAGATATTTATAAGGTATGTCTAGGGATGTCCCTAAGGATAAGTATACGTATAGGATATAGTCCTATAACTACGGTAACGATCATAGAATTTAACATAAGATGTTAGATATTGACGGTACTCCCCCTTTACTATGTTGTTTTCCCTAGCATGATTTTTTTCCTCTCACACTATTCTTTTTGGGTTTTAGAAAATGGCTAGAAATAGGAAGATTCACGATAATGGAGGATATGACGGACAATGGAATGATATTATTCATGAGAAACCAAATGAAATGGGATTTGGAAGTCCAAATATCGTTATTATGCCTAATCAGCAATCTCATAATATGATCAATAATCTCAACTTTGGTAAGTTTCCCGACTCAGATAATAAGAGAAAGATGGAGTTTCATGATGATCATAGAGGAAAGAAAGTTCAATTTCCCTCATGTAAATCATGTGGGAAGAGGCATCGGGGAGATTGTTTCAAAGGAACTAGAAGATAATTTGGGTGTGGAAAATAAGGACACAAATCCAGTAAGTGCAAAGGAAAAGGCTCAGTTAACACCATGGACAAGGATAATGGTACTGCCACGACATCAACAATGATTAGATGTTTTAAATGTGGAATGTATGGGAATATGAAAACCAATTCCCTAAGGGAAAATCTCATGAAGAGAATCAGCATGTTCATATGAGTAGTATTTATGTGGATGATGATGAAGAGACTACAAATGAAATATGAGATGAAAGAAATGATGAAGGTCAGTCAGTGGTTTAAGAAGTTAGTGGAATTATTGTATGTTTATAAAGAATAATGTATGGTACTATGGAATAAAGAATCATCTAAGGATTGTTACACTGTTGTTTTTCCTAAAGTATTTGAAAGTATATGTTGAATGGTATCGGTAACCATGGAAGGTTATTCAGATATTTTTGGAAAGTAGATGACATGCGCATAATGAAGGTATAAGAAGATAATGAGATGTTTGATTGTATTCATGAGCTCATGACTGATATAAGGACTAAGTGATATTATGGTTTGATTATATAGATTTTTTGGTATTTTGGTATGTGGAAAGAGTTACCTTTTGATAGTATTCATGTTTTCAATAAGGTTCTATGGTAATATATGTTTCAAGAGAATATATGACTAAGGTATTCATTTTTTTTGAATGCAACCAACAAGATATATCTTATGATATATGTGAGATAAATTCTTGTATTCACATTCTTGGTAGATAACCTTTCTAGTAATTTTTTCTTTATACTATGAGCTTGGACCGAAGTATTTTAGATAAGCCTAAATATTGGAATGGATTATGTTCGACATAAGTTAGTATTGTTTAAGGATAGAACTTTTTTTGATATTATTGATGGGATGTTATAATAATGTAGTTTTAGAAAAAGGACAACATGCAGGATGGGCAACAACCCATCGCGTCGGACAAGGCTATGGGAATCAAACCCACAACCGAAGTGCGACATGCCTCCATCGCCTACCACTGGCATACAGGAAGTCCTTGGTTAGTAGAAACTAGTTTTATTATATTAAGCGGTATGATAGATGAAGTATAAGTCCGTTTTTGGAACCGTATACGATTAATCTCATCATAGATTGACTTATATATATATATATATATATATTTCTTACCTTATGTTTGAGATAGATTGAATGACCTATCATTCTATCACATGATCTGCTAACATTTCATGGAAGACAAATTCAACTTCATTTCTTTAAGAGATGAAGTGGAAATTGTTTAAGGCACAAACAACGATGAGATTATACCGAAATAAAGTAAGTATTCTTTTAATTCAAATTCTTCAACTTTACGAAAATGATCTAGAAAACAAAAATGTTGTTCTAGTACTCTCATATCTGATGAATCAGATGGTACCTTAGATGATCACAAATTTATGGCTTTGTTGGCTTTTTCATAGCCCTGTTCTCTACCACTTTCCATCAGAACATGATGGTTGATTTTTCTTCCATATCCATATTGACACTTATGTTGTCCTATATGGAAACCCAGTGCTGAGTTACTTTGGGTGACCGTTATGATTCTAACTTCCCTTTTTAAAATGAAGTTTTAGTATTCCTTTTTATGATGTGGGTTTCTATGAAAGAAACTTTCGAATTGTAAACGATTTATAACCTCAACGAATTTCGAGGGCGAAATTCATTTTAAGGGGGTAGAATGTAACACCCCGAGATTTTATGAAAAACATTATTTTAATTTAATTGATGTATTGTGTTGTATGATACCCCAATATTATCTTGCATTATATGCAACACCGTATTAGCTTGAATTATATGCAACACTAATCTTGGATCGTGTTACACACAATTTTGAGTTTGTTTGATAGTAGTTATTCTACGCAACATTGTGTATATATATATATACATTCAATGTATTAATGAAATATGGTTGGATTTTGTTATACACAACAAAAAAGGAGTCGTGCACTACATGCAACCCTGACTTGGCTTGCATTACACGCAATCGCGACCTTCCTTGATAGCGTGTGTTGTACGCAATACCGGGTTTTACTAAACAAAGATATATTATTATAATATTATTATGGACTAGCTGTTATGAATAGTATTAACTACATTTTGAATTTTATAACATTTTTATTCATCTTACATACTTTCTAGAACATGGTATGAGGACTAAATAATTTTTTCGGTTAAAATAAGTATTTTTCAAAAAATGTAGTTTTCCTGCCTTTTGATGGCGCACCCACTTTAAATCTAGTTCTTGACATGTTTATAAGTTCAATTTGAAAAAATAAAATTCTTCCTTAGAATCTGGATATAAAAATTCAATTCGGATAAATATTTCTTATTATTCTGATAACTTTCATATTTTGATGAAGAGTAAAAACACGCTATATTTTAATTAAAAACAACTTATTTCATCGCAATAATTTATATGGTTAGATTATTTTTTTAATTGGTTTTAAAGTTAAATTAGAATATATTTTTACCATTTAATCCAATGTTGGTAATTGGAATTAACGTCACTTTGAAATTGGATATAAACAAGTATCAATCTTTTGATAGTTATTGTTTCTTATAAACATGCTATTTGTTTTGATAACGAGAATTAATTTTAAAATTAATTAATGCCACTTCAATGTTTTTAATTTGGAAAAATAGACATCAATTTTGAATTATGAATATCAAATAATACTTAGGCTGAATTTTTGGTATTTTTCTGAAAAACATCAATTTTTGATGAATAGTGAAACCACTTAGTGGTAGTTAAAAAACTGACTTTTTCATTTAAATAAAATTTTACCACTTCTGTGAATTGAATTTAGAAAATTTGAGAGACACGATTAATATCAAGGACTAAAATGTGGTTCAATGTGATGAAAATAATTTTTGATGAATAGTAACTTTTTACTTTTTTTTACCACGGTTAAAAGTAAATAGGGAAATTAAGGGTAAAAATGATATTATTATTACCCTAAAACATATCCTAATTCTATTGGATAAGTTTAATTCGACCAAAAACAACCTTAGGAATAAAATATGACCATTTAGGACCTCTTGTATTAGATTAGGACATTCATTATTATTTTATTTAAAGAAGGGTTAAAATAGATAAAATCAATGTTTGATAACTAAATCATTTTTAATATAGGGTTATACATACGATAAATTAGAATATAAATATCAATTACAAATATAAAAATATTTCCTACATAAAGGTATTTTATTTATAATTTTTTGACATTAAATAATTTAATTTATTTATGACACAATGATGATGCAGTAATTATCTTATTAATGAAATATTGACATAATTGATGTTATAAATACCCAAATAAATTTAATTTGAGACTTTTTATGAATTCCACTAATTTTCTAGGTTAATATGACATGTTATTAAGAATTTAATTAACTTTTTTCGAACTAATCATTCTGTTATGATTTTGAAAAAAAACAGTTACCAAATAGTGTCAAAATAGACATAAAATAGTTTTTAAAACAAATTTTATATTATTAATTGTTATTTTATTCCTAAAAATCTAAGGCTCGGCCAAATTACTTAGATAAGGTTATATATATTAATGATAAACAACTTGGGGTTCGTTTTTCTTGTTATATTAAGTTTATTAACCTTATAGTGTAAGAAAACAAGAAGACACAGTAAAACTATAATTATTTAACTTAAAGTTAAATCTAAATGATAAGGTAAAACTAGAAACCTAAACTTGTCTAAATTCTATTTTATGAGAGTATTTATACCCATCCCCACCTTAGCTTCTAAATAAATCAATTTTGAGCTATCAAAAACTGGATATGACTTTATAATAAAATAATATTTTTAGTTTTTCCAAAGGTTCCCCTCTCCTCCCTTATAAAAGGGCACCCCTTCCCTCTTCTCTTCACACCATTTTGAGCCTTGACGCTCGGACAAAACCTAGCAATTTTTCTTCTCCACTTCCCTAGAAAGATCATAGAGGTTCTGGTATTTTTAAAAGACCATCTTTAGTGCCCTAAGAGGAGGTTAAGAAGAGGCACTTCAAAGAAGAGGTAATGTCCATTACCGATTCTTTCAACTTTATTTCTTCTTCTAATTATTCTTATTTAATTGTTTAATTATGAAGTAATAACATCAGTGTCACTCATATACAGATATTTTATTATAAGTATGAAACAATCCTATTTTACCATCTATCCATCCTATGGAAAATGAAATCACCGCGCATGCGTACGTACGGAATACCGTCTCCACGCCGTGGTGCAATCTGTTTTCGACCACCACCTTACTTGGATGGGTATAACGGTGTAAATAAATAACTATATATTATTATTGTAAAGTGATATTGATTCTCAAATATTATACATACACTTAAATACAATTCCACGATCATGGGAATGATATCATCGCTCGTGCGTACGTACGGACTACCGTCTCCACGACGCGATGAGATTCATTCTCCATGTTAACCATTCATGAATGATTATAAAGTATATATAATAAGTAATCATGAAATATATGACATAAAAATGATACTAGATTTATGTATATATATATATATGTATGTCATCTACTTAATTCCATTCAATTCAATAAGGAAACGAAAACAGCGTTCATGCGTACGTACGACCTACCGTCTCCATGAACGGTGTATTTTATTCCATTTATCGATCTATCATATATATATATATATATGTATATGCTGAATATATATTACATATAAATTATGTTTTACATTATATAATTAATTAAATCAGGATATAAGTAATAATATCAAGAACAACAAGTCTAAACATGTACGATAAATAAAACGATTTTACCCAAAACGCTGCTTTAACATGGAACTTACAAAAGAACGGGTAATATAAAGTCATAAGTGAACCATATATGATATCATAACAATGACTAAGATTATTTAATAAGTCAATGAAATTATTTAAATCATTATACAGAAGGTTCAGATATGTATGAATCATATCGGACCTAAGGTTAGGGATAACTATTCCAATCTCGCTCTTATCTGAGATTGTTTATTCGTAAGTATTCACTGGGGTTATATTTATCATCAATGTCCCTATTTTCCAAAAATGGTTTCATGTATGTTTAAAGTCCTTTTTTCCCATTTTTGACTTTTACTACATGGTGTGTAAGTAATCTTTCTTTTACGAGGTACTTTTTGATTTTTCCGAGCAAAAGTACAAGAAGAATGTTCATTTTTAGCTTATACGGCATGAAAGGATTTTTACGGTTTTATAAAGCCTTATTTTCATGAAGCTTCCTCCAAAAGATTTCATGACTATTTTCAACAAAAACTTTTTCTTTTAAAATAACATGATGTTTTGTGAAAAGAAATTGATTTTGAAGAAGAAAGGACATTTTCCTCAGGAATTCATTTCAAGTGTTTTATCAAAACCATTTTCCATCTAAGATGACATTATTTCATATGTGTATGTTTCATGTATAATGTCTCTATGATTTACATGTTTTCACTTATCTTATGATGAAATTATATCCATTTATTTTATATGGTTTATGTTATGATGGGATGATGTTTATGAAACCCATTTTATTCTTTGGGTTATGATGAATGATTTATGTTTAATTTTTGGCACAAGTAAGAATGATTTCATTATGAGATGGGTGGGACCTATATCTCCCTCCAACGCATTGGGTAAAGATTTATATCTCATGAGATAGACATGTCTGGAACGGTAAGTTAGTCCAGTTCAGTGATATAGGACTGGAACGGGGAGTGAACTCGATTCAGAAAGGGACTTTGTCCACTAAGATGGTCTTGGCAGAAATGCCATGGCTACTATGGAAATCATAACAAGTGCTGAATGGTTTCCACAATTACATGATTTATTCCTATGATATTTTATCAAGATTGATGTTCAATTATAATACATTCCTTACGTACTTCCAAGATTTATGTCCTTGCTCAAGATTTTGATGTTTAGATTTTATGTTCAAGATTTTGCATTCAAATGTTTATGGATAGTTCTATGTTCTCTATGCTTACCCTTAATGAGCATTTGAGATCACCCGTTTTTATGTTTTCTTTTCCCCAAGATATAAAGAAAGGTTTTAGGTAAGAAAAAAAGGGGAATATCTTTATGGGAGATGTTGAAGATCTTTTACCACAATTAGAAGATTTCGTTCCAAGTTTCCAAAGACACTAAACTATTACGGTCCTTGTGTGTCTGTTTTTTTTATGTACTAAGTATTCCAAAAAAGTAATGTAATGTTCATGTACGTCAAGATTCTGGTCTCTACACCCATCCTATCTAATATGATGGTATAGGTAGACACTACTGATGAACTTCTAGAGGCATTACCAAAATATGAGCTTGCTAACACTGGAGAGATGGATGAGACCACTTCTGATGAGGACGATAGAATGGTTATCTCTCGCCAGTTACAGAAACCGAACATGCTCTTTATCAAGTACACCCCACAAGTAGAGTGGCTAAACTGTATGGGGAAGATTTTTTCTCATTTGCGTGAAATATTCAATGGAGGAGTGTATGAATGAATCCATCATATGCTCATTCGAGAATACATGGTAGAGAAAAATATGGGAATATTAATGTGGCCTTGGTGTTAGCTGGTAGTGGAGGATGTCAGTCAACACCAAGAAACATCAAGAGGCTATTAATGTGATCCAAAACATGAGGGAAAATGTGAATGGACACTTCTCTTTCATTGACGCACAATCAGAACTCAAATTGCTATTGAAGTCACAGTTGGTAGAGTCTGAGGACCAGATGAGAAGAGAATATGAATAAATGTTTAACATTTGAGCTGATGAGCATGAGGTATGGATCAAGGCTGATGAACTACACCCCCAATAGCCAACGAATAAGATAGGGTGATTAGATGGAGGCAAAAAATCCTAGAGGACACAAGCTAAAGAGTGTTGGATCCGGGACTTGGTCAACCAATATATAGAAGGGGTTAATATATGGGGTTGTAATTTGCATAAACTCACAAACATACCTTCATTCTTTCATTTATATTTTTTTCCATTCATGAATCTCTTTATATACATAGATTACTACATATCGATTGTATCTATGAAATAACCAGCGATCAATCCCTCATCACACACGGGTTATGCTTGGTGTGAGAAACAAGTGATCACCACAAAATTATTAACCTTGAATGTTAGAGTGCCAACCAATCACCAGAAATTAAGGGTCTTAATGAAAACTTGGAGTTTCTTGGAGGAAATATGGGGGGGGTTTGGTTATAGAATATAGTCCCCAAAATATTCAAACTACAGTTTACAAACATGATCTAGAGCACAAGTATAATAGTATCAGGGGTGTTGGAATAAATTTGAATGAATGTGAATGGAATGTTTGAATTGGGATAACCAACATTTAGAACACAATGAGTGTGGCATGATGATAGAAGATAACTATTGTTGAAATTAAAAACATAGCATCCACACCACATTATCATGAAACATGAACAAGCAGACAAGGTCCAACAACTAACTATATTCAAAACCACAAGGTCAAATTCGAAGTTTCATTTGATGTCATCCGTAATGTTGACCCAACATGGTAGGAGAGCCTTAATGTGAAGCATCATAATCGATAGGGGTTCTATCAAACATGAAAGGAAATTATAACATGAAATAGACAAAAAATAGGTGTGGTGATGAATTCATGGGTTGTTCGAATAAAGTCCAACACTCTTGAAATCATGCCACCATGATGAATGTAAATTGGGTGAGTATATCCGTCTGAAAATGATCAAATCTACTCTAAAATAGAACTATTGGAAGAGGGACAAGAATTCCATGTATTTTTACATCATTCCAGGAGAACGATATACCGAATAGTGTAACTTCATGTGACCGGGACATTGTATATAGTTTATGGTCATACTGCATGGACCCTGGTTAACATTTTAATATTGTGTTACATAGACTAGGGATTCCAATTTTAGGTTCATATAAATTATACTGTAATTAGAGGTGAAGAGTTTTAAGGGTTAATGGACTTGTGGCTAGTCCTGAATCCGGATTCATGTGCATCTCTACATATCCTATGAGGTTAGGAATCAATAAAAACCTTTTTCTTGAATCACAATGTGGTTAGAAATCAACACAGGTTGGGGTAATCATCTCTGGTGAAGAAACTGAAGCATCCCATAATTTTTATGGGGCATCCTTAACTTATCCAGAGTGGGGCCTCTTTTTAGGGTCATGAGTTGAAGTACATGGTTTTATCAAGGGATATATGTGTGGATTAGTATATAAAAACTATGTGAATGATGAAAAAATAAGTCCACACAACACCACATTTTCATGAAAGTGGACAGGGCCAAGAGGCCAGAAAGATGAAAGGGGTTCTGTCTAGACCTTAGATGAAAAGTCTAGAAGTCAATATGTGTCTCATGAGAATGATAATAAAGCCAAAAATAGTTTTTAAGGATGGTTCAGAAGATGGCTAGTAAAAAAAATAACGATATCCTCTCAAACAAAAAAATCATAGTTATTATGGTGTTTAAGGTCTTGCATGTTAAGAAATTAGAAGTATTATTTTAAATGTCATAGATTTTGGACCATGTATGGAATATAGGTGTAGTAGCATCATAAGGATACCCAACATGAATGAGTAAAATAGAATCCCACACCAAAATGCACCTTTTCGACAAAATAATACCCATACCACGGAGGGGGTGATAAGGTTCATGACTATACGACTAGAACATGGGGTAAAATACCCGAGAATTATGACGTATCTAACAAGGGTGAGAATCAAGAAACACATAGTTATTGAATGTGTCATGGATATGGGTAGACTCCAAAAGGGATAATTTATTCTTGAATTAAGACACCATATTACTGGGTATTTTATTAGTAAAAAACCTAGATGTAAAAGGAATTGTTTAACATTGTATGATAAGGATGAAGAAGATCCTAGTTTATGGTCTTGGAGCTTCGACCATAGAGAAGTGTGGTTTTACCATATAAAAATAAACCATACCTTAATCTATAATATCATGTGAGCCATGCTCAATTTAGGAAATAGGGTAGGGGTAGTTATTTACAACACATGTAAGTACGCAATTGGAAACAAAGGTGCAGAGTCATGGATGAACCCACGATGCCGGTTCATCTACTCAACATGTAAAGGTGGACATAGGGATAACACTGATGTTGTTAATGTTCTATCTTAATATGATGAAGTATAATGAAATTGAAATCACGAAACAAATATGTAGGGAATAATGGGGTTGGTGTAATGATTGGGGATAACAATTGACCATATTCAAAGCATAGTATCCATTTCATGTGACCAGGGATGGGAAAAAACAACTGAGTGTCGACTAGTGACCATATTCGCGATGCACGACCTTTCTCAAATGTAGTTCAAAATCATTCATGACATTTGACCAAAACGGTAGGTGATCTATAAGGATGAGCATCCATACCACCTATGGGTCCTTTTGAAAGAGAGAGATTATGGAGACTCAAGAAAAGGGACACATGATGTGTGGAAATGGAATGAGAGCTTGTCTATATATAATTATACACTCTATGTCCTAAACCATATCACATATAATAATTTCTATGAGTTGGGTAAGAGTTCAAAGGGATCAACTAAGGGAGGAAAAATTGAGGGGAAAATCAGATGAAAGTGGTAAAATGGATTGGTGAACCTGGGGCTAGACCTGAGGCGAAATTCTCGGTTGTTCCTATGTATCCCATAAGGATGAGAATCAAGATGAGGGTATTTTTTGATATTTCATGAGGATTAACTTCATACGGTAAAGGCATAGATGAAAGTAATGTCTGAAGGGGGTAATGAGTATGGTGGGGAGAAAATAGCCCGACATTAATGAGGACAAAAAATTCAACCCCAAACTGTGCACTGTCACGAGGAAACATACGACAAGGGGTCGGAAGAAGGCAATTTTTGAAAACATGCCATCTAACTTAACATCATGTGGGGTGAAGTTGTACATACCTTTTAAGGTCTTGCAGAAAGGTCCATGAATGCTTTGAAGTTTAATGTCATGAATGTAGTATAATACAGTTTAATATTATGTAATATGTGTGAGATCTTAGTTTATGGTCAAATAACATATACAATAGGATAAGGCTGAGAGGTAAAAAAATGTTCCTTACCTGGGGATGTACCCATAGAAAAATATGTCAGGACGTTCTTTTGTATCCCCTAAGGATGGGAATCAATCCATATCTAGTTCTAGAATCTATTTAGTTTAACTTCATGTGGTAAGGATGTAAGATAAAAGGGGATATCTCAGAAAGGAGGGACACATGATGTGGTAGTTTTAATACCAACGTGAATGGGACCAACAAAGTACACACAACGACACGTGCAACATGATACTTTGGTTGAGAGGCTAGAAGAAAGGAATGATCTTCATTACCTGGGTCTAGACTAGAAAAAAATATGTTTCCAAGTTTCTACATATCCCATATGGAAGGGAATCAATCC
This sequence comes from Viscum album, assembly GCA_963277665.1. Taxonomy (NCBI): domain Eukaryota; kingdom Viridiplantae; phylum Streptophyta; class Magnoliopsida; order Santalales; family Viscaceae; genus Viscum; species Viscum album. The sequence goes on from OY728140.1 coordinate 354,720,369, forward strand.
ATATGTAGTTATTGAAATGACATGCATTTTAATTTCATGAAATAAGGATGAAAAAGATCTTAGTTTTGGGTTGTAGAGATTGGACCGTAGATGCACAATTTAAAGGTGTGTGCATTGGAACAAATGAAAGAAAAAGGTGAATCACTGCATCTGATGTTTGGGATACCATTGGGATAGAGATAATGATAGAGGATAACTATTCATAATTCTAGAAATAAAGTATTTGTATAATTCGTATTGGAATGGGAAAAAACAATTGAGCATCAAATGATGACAATATTTGAAATGCAAGAGTTATATAAAATTGTCATTCAAGATCCTCTTGGAACTTGGCCCAAAATGGTAGGTGATCCAAGGATGCATGGGGTTATGATTATAGGGTTCCTTTCTGATGTGAAAGGTTGTGAAGACCCACAAAATGGGCATGCGTGAAGCGTGGTGGTACTCATGTAGTTTAATGTCTTAAAGAAAGGACAAGAGAGATCTTAGTTTATGGTCGTAGAGCTCGAACCATAGGATATGTTTCCTTATTTCAATTTATCGTCATATAGAATGAGGAAGATATTTAATTATGGTCATAGAGGTTAGACCATTTTTATTTTATCATTATGCAATTCATGGAAGATTATAGTTTTAGGTAATAGAGATCGGACAGTTTGCAGTTTATTGTCATTAAGGACGAGGATGATCTTAGTATAAGGTTGTAGGGCTCAGACCATTTGTAGTTTATCATCATAAAGGATAAGGGGAACAATCATATGAAGTAATCCTTAAATAATTTTTCATTGGTGGGAGGATTAATGTGTTCACCATCCATATTGATCATGGAGTATGCACTGTTTGGGTAAACCTTGTGAATTATGTACGGTCCCTCCCATTTTGGATCTATCTTTGAGGGATTCCTTCTGGGAATCATTGGCATTCTTATGGCCAATACCATGACACCTTGTATGAAAGAACAAAGATAAAATTTATTATTAAAATTCCCATATATATTGTTCTGATGCATCTCTAGATTGTGGAAGGCATGAATCATGTTCTCACCGAGAGCTTACAATTCATCAAGACAGACTCTTGCTATCTATTCTGGCATATGCTGATCATAGATGGCTATGAGGAGTGGTAGAAACTTAATCTCGATGGGAAGTACCATATTATTTCCATACACTAAAGAATATGGGGTATCCTGGGTTGAATTATGAGTCGTTTTCTGGTATGCACATAGAGCATTCAGTAGCATGTCTAATCATCTCTTGTTGTTCTGACCAACCATCTTCTACAAGATGTTAAAGAGTGTTTTGTTAAACACATTGATCTATCCATTTTCTTTCTCGTGATAGTGAGAGGAATGATTTGAATGGATATATTACATGGTGTAAAATTTCATTAACTCAGGGGCCTAGAAGTTGGTGTCGTTATTGGTGAGTATGGGGTGAGGGACACCGAATTGGTGGATGAAATTGGAGCTCACAAAATAAATGATATAACGGGCCTTGGACTCCTCGAGCGGAATTGATTCTACCCACATGGAAAAGAAATCTGTAGTGGTCAGGATGAACCTGTAGAATTAATATTTTGATGGTGGATATGGTCCAACGACAATGATCCACCAGAATGAAAATGGCCAATGATACATGGTGGTATAGAGAGGCTCTGTAGGCTGATGAAAAAAATTAACATGGATCTGACACGCATGAAAGCTTTTGGTGAACTCGATACAGTCATGGATAATGGTGGGATTGAAGTACCCCAGTCTTTAAATCTCATGGTAGAGCTTCGACCCAGCCTGATGATCTCCATAAGAACTGGCATTGACTTTCTGCATAACCTAGGGAATCTCATGTCCTTGAATGCAACAGAAGATAACCCCATCAAACCCATGTATGTAGAGGATCTGGTCATGACTAAGACTACTATGGAGGGTGAAATTCACATCGTTCTGACAGATATTATCACTTTCGGATCTATTTGTCATGAGATTACCATGTTAGTGATATTCGATAATTGGAGCTGGCTATCTAGGGTCCCTTTTACATTGGCAGGTGGAGCTAGGGGTCCTGATGTGGATGCACCGGCTCTTCAATGACTTACCAATGACTATCATAATCATTTAGAGGGATGAAAGTAATTAATCATTGATGCTCCACATGGATAATCAAGTCATCCTAATCAATATCTCCAAGTGATGTAGGATGGAAATCAAAAGTTTTGACTCGACCTTTCTACGACTAAAGTACATGTGTAACTTCTGATCATGAAGGGAACCATGCAATTGGCTAGTTAGTGTTCTCTAGAAAGGGTACAAGCACTGTCTTCCTAAAAATGTGTTCACCATTGATTTTATTGATGACTAATTCGGAGTTCCCTTTAACATGAAGGTGGGGAACATCAATATCAAGGTCTATCTATATACCAGTGATGAGGGATTGATACCTGAAATCGCATTTGGTGTAGCATTTTGATTGTAAGAATTAATAGGGAAGGTGATGTGAGGTAATTGGTTTCATATCCCTGATCAAAATATTATTTACCCAAGTATGATATATAGTGCACTCCAATTGTCTGTCTTGAGGAGGCAACATACACAACACTAAACTTCTATTGTTACTATTTATTTTCTAACTAATATATAACATAAAGATGAGTTTGAAAGATGCACAAAATATTAATATATATATATATAAATATTCATATATATTAAATATGAACAAAATGATGTTAGAATTAAATAAATAAGACATTTGTTCTAGGGGGATCATAATGGTTGATATCGTTGTTTATTAAAATATTTTCAATATCAATTCAATGTAGTGATCAAGATCTATCACACTAAACCCTCTCATTCAGAAAGTTATTACCCCAACACCAAGATCTCAACATGAAGGGAAATACTCTTCCTAAATCTGGATAAGAAATATCTTTGCAACCCAATGCTACACAATCCATACTCCATCATATTAATGATTTAGAAAATGAAGGTAATGGTGAATGCCGACTGGGAAGATGAACTCAGTGATAGATAAAATGGGGAATTCACACAACATAATAAATTTAACAACCATAAAAAATCATAGAATTAAATAAATATATTTAAATTGAATCAAAATGAAACTAAATCAACCAAAATTCTCTCCCTCAAACAAACAAGAAGATTAGTTCTCCATTCTCATGGAGTTAGAAGAGAATATGATGGGAGAAACACATAAATGAAAAATAGAAAAATAAGGTTTCAAGAAGAAGACTAATATAAATTAAATGTATAAAAATATAATATTGATGAAAACAATATATAAACCTACAAAAATTGTTAACTACTTTTCTGACCCCATGAAATGAATACGGAGTGCATTTGTATAGTCAAGGGGATGAAATATTTAGCTACAAAATATATCCATAGAATGTATGCACATGTATTTCAACATTTACGATTGAATTCGTAAATATTTATTTTTTCAAATTCGATTGGATATCTCTCCTATGTCGCCTCATAAAATATGAGCTTTATTGGACATGTACTGAAGGATGTATTATTATTTAATCCATATATTTATTCTGTCCAGGATGACTATTCGTATTCCAATGCAGCGAGTTGGAATGAATTTATGGCCTTGAAAATGAAAGCTTCAAGAATGATAATCTTAATGAAACCTATTAATAGGGAGATTTTCTTTATCCATTTTTTAATTTCAATGCCAATGGTTTATCCATGTATAAGATATTGGCCCAACAATAAATTTTTTTAGATCTATTCATTGTTTTTTAGGCTTGAATTGTGAGATAAATTTGTGATTCTAAATGATGGATTGAGCTTTGGTCCCTACCATATAAAATGAAGATAATCGAACCTATAAACCGATAAAAGAATAATTTAAAAATTTTGATCTCTTCAGAAAAACTTATGGTCGAACCATTGAAATAAATTAAAACTGCTAAAATCCCAAACAATGTAATTTTTCTAATTAATCTCAAAAATGCTTGAAAAACGTAAAATTTGACAATTTTCATTGAAATATCAAATTGGTGGGATTAAGAAAATTATAATTAAGTATTAAATAATCAAAAATATTTTCTTTATCAATTAACCCAAACTTAAACATTTCTCTCCTTTGAAATCACCATATACAAAGGTCAAAACAAACTTCCAAAATCATAAATGACAACACAACTAAATTTTCATATCAAAGAAAATATCATGCATACTACATGGATAAAAATTCAAAAAATTAACAAAAAAATAATAATCCATTCAATCCCATGTTAATTCTCACATGCATGTCATACCTACCTCCCTAGAAAAATATGTTTCTCTTTAGTCAAGGTCTTTTAATGTGAAGTTTTTACCTTATGAAGAACATATGTGATCTCATAATGCCTTTTATCCTCTTAGTATTTCCACATCATAGAGTAAAAAATGTGTCAATAATGAGATATTTTCATGATTTGTTCTGAACCTGAGGGTTGGAAGATTTTAAATGTAAAAACATCTAAGGCAGAATGAGGAGGGTGAATATCTAAGTTAAGTAAATGCATGGAGAAAAGTTTTTCTCAAGAATAGTGTGCTCCTAAATTATCTCAAAAATCAATCAACTCCAAAAACCTCTTTATTTGGGAATTTAACACTTAGTATTTCATCGTCAATGAATTTATCACCTCTTATCCCCAATTACATCATTGTTTCAACTTGAATGTAAATCTAGATTTCTTTTCAGAATCATATTTTTTTGGAAAAGAGAGAAATATATTGATATTAAAAATTTGGTGAACATATTATCTATCTCTGAAATGATTTTTTTCCACACATCCATCTTCCAATCATGAAATTTCTTCCACTAAAGTAGAAATAAATATGACAACAGATTCAATTCAGCTGAAACATATTGTTTAGGAAAGCAATTCATATCCCATCTTCTCCATCCCCCACACATGAGTTCAATAATAATCATGCATTTATCATCTAGAGCAGTTTGGAAAGGGATGAATGGCTTGGAATGTTGCTTCTTAACAAGGTATTTCATGGCAACTAGGGGCTTAAAAAAATTCAGGTGTAATGGTAGGCTGAAATATGAGTTCTATGAAAAAGGCATTTCAATGTGGTGCCTCAATCATACTTGACACTTTCCATGAACACTAAGATCCATGAAAAGGAGAGAAATATAAATGTATTATCATAAAAAATGTCTCAAGATTCATGAGGAAAATAGAAATTTAATAATATGTCAAATATGTTTATAAACGTCTCGGGTTGGGAAAGTTCAATTTGGACAGTACTTGTGCACATGAGTTTCACAATAAATCAAACGTAATCAAATGAAAAGGATGGAAATAAAGAAACAAAGTCAATTCAAAAATAATTTAAATACTAAAATATTAAAATCAATAATTGTTCCAAAAAACCAATATGGTTTGAATTTTCCAAATTATTTGATTCAGCTCAAGAATCATTAAAACAGACAAAACTAAGGAAAAAAGAAAACATAAAAAAATCCATAAAAAGACAAGAAAAATAAAATAGTACCGCAAAAAAAAAATTAACAATAGGTTTGAATCCCTCCACCAAACTTATACCATTTACTATCCTCTTTTTAGATAAAAAATCAATAAATGTTCACTTAGTATTTAAATTGTGTTGCAAAAAAAATAAATAAAATGAAATATACAACCATATTTATATTTCAGTGGAATACCTAAGTTAAGATCCTAGATGATACCACATTAAAACTTCATGAAACAAAATTAAAACGAATAGGAAAATTAATTAAAAAGAAATATAACTGGAATAGAAAAGTGATGATTCTTGGACTGACCCCCCAAGTGGGTGCTAGGTTTTTACTACCCCTAGTCAGGTAATTGAAGTGGATTATCCCCAATCAGATAGTGGGTGTGTTTTCTTTGAGATGGACCACTACATGTGACTTTTTAGAGTATCCACGAGTAAAATTAAATATTGGAAAACCCCAAATAATATTAGTAAATTCTACACCACCAAGAAAGAAGAAATATAAAATTTACGATATAGAGTTGGAGGGAATAAAAGATAAGGGTGTTCCCTATTAAATTCGATGGTTTCCACCGCCATATGGTATGACAGATTATATAGAGGAGGTCATCACACAAAGTGATTATCCAGCTCTTCTTCTTCAATCATTACCACATGGGTGGTCTCTTCATTAACATCTATGATCTGCTCCATTTTTTATGTATTATAAATTTCAAATAAGTGAAATTTAGAAAATAATTCAGCTTTAATAAGATTAAAACATGATGAATCGATAAATAAATCTTCCCTTTCTAATATATCAACTTGGAAAATGATCTCTTTGGGTAGGAACATTGGAAACTAAATATCATCATGTTAATCCTCTTATTCATCTTCCAAAGTAAGATAGAGGTAAAAAGGTGTTCATATTTCAATATCAAATATGGGAAGATCATGTTTTAGGTTATCTTCAACAAAGTGATTCCATGATTTTTCCTAAAATTGTTCATCTCCCATAAGTGAATCAACTAGCATGTGTACTTCAGGGACATACTCAATATATGGTTGAGTATGGGATGATATGATTAGCTACTTTAGTATCTCATTCTCACCCACCTTAGGTTCTTTGACAGGAAAAATTGTCAGTGAAATCTCTTTGACCACTCGTTCAGGTTTAGGATCTGCCTCCAACTCGAGATGTTGCACCATTGAACGAATATATTTTTCAACCCTTTCAGCATTGATATTCAGTTTTTGTATTTATTCTATATGTTCATTCATATGATATTATTTAATTTAATCATCTTATTACACCCATGATTCATTAGTCTGTGTAGAATAATCACAATTGAAATACATCTTGAACTAATAATTTTTTTTAGTTTTTGAAAATAACAATTTTTTGTGTTTTTTTAAATATAGTGTGTTAAAGTGTTGAACCTCTCTAGAAATGGTTCCATTTTTATGTAAGGGAATTTTATATTGATCCTAGATCAAAATATTATTTTCATAAGCATGAAATATAGTGAACTCCTAGGGTCGGTCTCGAGGTGGAAACTTACACAACACTGAAATTCTATTGTCACTATAAAGTTTCTGACTAATATATAACATAAAGATGAATTTTAATGATGAATAAAATATTAATTTATATATATATATGAAATTTAAAAAAATTATATTATAATGGTAGAAAGAATAGATTTGTTCTTGGGGGATCATAATGGTTGATATCATTGTTTATTAAAATATTCTCAATACCAATTCAATGTAGTGGTCAGGATCTGTCACATTACACCCTCTAATTTGAAATGTTATTACCCCAACAACTAGATCTCTTTATCTGGGGAAATAATCCTCATATTTCTTTCTAGAAGATATCTTTTTCGACCATCACTACCATATCCATCCTCCATCGTATGCATGACTTACATAGTGAAGGGATTGATGAATGCTGAATGAGAAGAAGAACTCAGTGATAGAGAAAAGGGGGAAATCACACACAATAATCAATTTAACCACAGTAAAAATTCTCATAATTAAATAAATATATTTAAAATGAAGAAATATGAAACTTAATAAACAATCATTATCTCCCTCAAACAAACGTCGAGAATAGTTCTCCAATCCCATTGAGTTAGAAGAGAATTCGGTGTGAGAGAAACATAAAAGTAAAAATGGAATAATGACATTTGATGAAGAAGAATAATATAAATTACATGTTTAATAGTATACTACATAAGAAAACAAAATATAAACCTACAAAAAATGTCCACTACTTTTCAATCCCCTTGAAATGAAGAGGGAGTACCTTTTTTAGGCAACGAGATGAAATATTTGGCTCCAGAATCTATCTACCGAATGAATTAAAGTGTATGTCTTCAATAATGAATTTTTTTTGAAATAGTTACTTCTTTAATGTTTTCCTATATATCTCCTATTTCTCCTCACGACATTTTAGCATTATTTTCTGAGTAATGGAGGATTAATTTCATATTTACTCCAGATATTTAATTTGTCCAGGATGACTATTTGTATTCCAATGCATAGATTTCTAATGATTTTATGGCCGTGAAAATGAATGATTTAGGTGTGATTATCTTAATGAAACTTGTTCCTCTAGATAAGTTCTTTCTCTATATTTAATTACATCTCCAATGGTTTGTCCATGTATGTGATATCTGCCCAACAATAAAATTCGTCAGATCTTTTCCCAGTTTTTTGAGGCTGGACTTTTGAGCTAGATTTGAGCATTCAAATAATGGATTGATCTTTGGGTCTATAAGTATAAAACGAAAAAAATCGAACATAAAAACCTATAAAAGAATAATTTTGATATTAGGATCAGATCTGTAAATGTTTTGGCCGAAACATTGAAATAAATTAAAACTATTAAAATTCAATAATATATCATTTTTTTAATTAAGATAAAAAATGCTTCAAGAACATAAACTGTGACAATTTACCTTGAAATAACACAAATGTGGGATTAAAAACATTGAAATTCAGTATAAAATAATTAAAAATATTTTCTCTATAAGTAGGACAATCTATGTAGGCGTGGTTAACACAATACCCAGGCCCACTTTGTTAAGTCTGGGATTATTGAGTCTTCTACCGGTAGGGCTTCGTGAAGCGCCATAGAAGTGTATATTACAACATGTCATGAATTGATCCACTTATAGAATCACCTCATCTTAAAATAATGATTTATATACTTCTCTGTGGTGAATGGAATGGGAAGCAAGAAATTCTACCAATACTTGACCCTTGGCTTCTTTTTGGGGAACAACCATTTTGTCAAACTATTAAAGGATTATTACCCACTGAGCTCGATGGACTATAAACATGTCAGAATATACATTAGAGGATTTACATGGGACACCATCTATATCTCATGGTGATGCAAGTAATGTGGAAAATTTAGGACAGTGAATACTAGCGCGAGGCAGTTATTCTCGCTAGATTAATATCTGATCTCTGTATCTATGAGCATGCGGCTGAGATTGTATAAACTATTAATTTTCCCCTAGTTGTTCTTATGTGTGAGAAGTTTACCTAAATAACTTTGTATAGTGGTCACATAATGTAATAGTGGATTTTCGGAGACATGTGGCATTTGAGCTGGAGGTTGTAGTAGATACTGTTTGATCTCCCCAAAACAGCCTGAAACTCCTCTTCCCATTGGTACTCTTCACCTTTCTTAGTGATCTAGTAAAAGGGATTACACTTACTAACCAGATACTCAATTAATAATTATATGTAGGATAAGTGGATTTGAAATCCTCAGAGCTCTCAGAGGTTTCTCAGAGGAGGAATCTTACTAATAACCTTGATCTTCTCTGGATTGATCTTGATTCCAATAAATCTGACGATGAATAAGATAAAACTTCCAGAGGTAACCCCGAAGCAACACTTCAAGGGGATCATCTTTTGATTATAGGAGATAAGGAATCCAAATACTTTCTCATGATCTTTGAGATGTCCCTGACACTATTATGATTTTAACACCAAATTAACTAGGTATCATTGAAACAATTTCCTGATAATTGGATTGAATTTGAGTTTCATGGAACATTAGTACATTGATCATGCATTCTTCAGATCAAAAGGCATTACTTGTTTACATGATGTAACTTATGTTGCACTAATGGTGGTACAATATTCATCCATGGGATCTATTTAGATTTTATTATATTTGGAATACCCATCAATGAAGGAGAGAGCATGGAATCGAGCAGTAGCGTTAATAAAAATCTCTTTCAAAAGAATGGGGAAATAATCCATTGGTAAATGATGGTTGAGATCCCATAATTTTACGATGTCTCTAATATTTACATTTTTTTCAGATGGGAATAATGTTAGGTATCCATTTTGGGTACTTGATTTCCTTGACCAAGTTGGATTTAATGAGTTTATCAACCTCATCCTCGACCATGGATCCTTAAGAAGGGATAATATTTATAGGAGATTGTTTCAACCTGAAATTATTTCTTTAGAGACTAAGGTGGTGGATGGAAAACTAAGGATCCAGTCCTGGAATCTCGTCATAGCTCTAGGAGAATACTTCTCAATGCAACTTTAGGAAATCTACTTACTGTTGATATTCTTCTACAGACATAGCTACACTGATCAATGTTGGTTTTAGATCTATCTCGGTACCGAGATTCACCTATATGAACTCATTAGAGTTGGTAGAGTCAACAACTTCAAATGTGGGAGGAGCATCTTCCAAATCATCTTCATCTTCCACTGTGAGAGGGTATTCAATAGGGTCAATTCATCATAGTTGTCCAACCCTGACAGAATGTTGGTGCTGGCCTGAGGGGCTATGGAATCTTTGTTGGGGGATTCTGGGACTGCTAAAAAAGTGGTAATGAAAGTTTTTGATCCAATTCCATTTGAAATTTTTCCTAAGAGTCCATGATGGGTAATATCAACGTAATCATGTAATCTTTGATTCAGCCGATTCAACCCAGCCCGGGGGAATAAGAAAGTATGTTATATTGTTGTTTCCATGGGGAGAACATACTGATACCATATAGGGTTAAGGGGTTCAATAATCACTTTAGCATGATTCATGTAGGAGTACTAAGTAATATTATGGTGTTCCTTATACCTAGGAATGCGATTTTTACTTCTTACAGAAATGAAAAAATAGTTCCCTAGGTCTAGGGTCATGGCCTCCAATTAGTGTATTGGGAGAATGATGGCATCATTCATGTCTTCCCATAGGTCGACCACAGTAGTAGTGTTCTTAATCTCATTGGGCATAACCTACTAGTCCATTATAGTATAATTGTCAAAATCTATGCAGTGGGATTCACAAGAAACAAAAGGAGATGCATCACCTTGGAGGATTCCCACATGACAATTGAGGAGTACAGAAGGCATTGGTGATATAAAGAAGGGAATACCACCTACAGGTGGTTCCATAGTCTACACATCAATGCATTGTAATCTGTATCCCATGAGACAACCATGAAAAAGTGTTGGGAACTAGGCCAACAAATTGGGTCCTCACAACGATCTTCCCAATCGATGCTCGCTCCATCCTATCATATCCTTGAATCTTTAGGTCAGAGGGACTCAGATTTGTTTCAGGTAGTCCTAGCATGTGGAGCATCCGCGTCAGTATTTGATTTATCCCATAACCCGTATTGATAATATATAAGTGGAATTCCACACCATTAAACTGTCTAGTGATGCATAGTGGGCAGATGTGTCCATGTTTGTTAGAACCTTCATCTTCTCCAAAGAATGAAATGATGGAATTAAATTCCACATGCTTGAATTCTTCAGCATGGAAGGCTTCTACGACTTCTATATCTATCTCAAACTAGAGGGGGGTTTATAAATCCTCTACAAGGGCTTCACAGTAGTCATCAAATATGTGGAGTTCTTCAATATTCAAGATATTTTCAGGAATGATGGAATGGTGCTTAAGTAAATCACACTTCCTCCTGAGGCACACACTTATTATAGTGTGGGGTCGTTCAATGGTAGTAGGTATGACAACTGATATTGGTCGAACTAGTGGATTCTAGATGGTTCAGGGAATTTCCCGCTACTCACTAGCTAAGCCATGTAGAGTAACCAAAATAGGACAACCAAATGAATGAGGTTTATCCTCAACTAAACATGTTTGGTCATGGCGCAATCATGGTGGATCCTCCTGACCAGGCAATATGAACCACGATGGGGGTGAATATGATGAAACGAGATGAGAAGGACATGCGTTCTAAGATCTACGCTGGGCATACTATTTGTTCTCAGTAGAATGCGTGGCTTGGAAAAGAGAACCTGCATTAAAATTCAAGTGATTTATATACCCACGACTTCGTTGATGCTAGTGTCGACTAGTTGTGTTAGGAGGGCCTGTCTGGCGCTCTTTGTCACAGGGTATCATGGCAGGGTCCACCAATTTGATTGTATTCACTGACTCATACTCCAAATAATCACATGAAGAGTCCTCCATTATTGGGATGATTTTGGGGGAAATCCCCATCTCTGAGGGCATAAGGGTTCAAAGACTATGAGATGGATTTGGTACCGACAAAGGACTTTTCATTCCTTTGCGTCATTGATGATTTCTCTAATGAGAGAATGAAGGATGATATGTCAAGATAGAGGTAGTAGCCAAACATATTGTTGTTAATTCAGAAGGCTCAGGTGATATAAACATGAACAACTAATACAATGGGCACATACGACTACCCCAAGAGCTATCTAGTCTTCATAATTTTGAGGCCCGTGACTAGAATCTTGTTGTCATTCACCATAGCTACCACTATCAAACATTGAAAACATGCATTCCACCTATGTGGTGGCCAGACTCAATATCATTACACTATTATCAAACTGGTCTTGGGGACAATATTTGAACACATAGAACCTCTTTATAGTGTGTCTATAAAAGTAGTGATAGGGGCAGTAATTGAGGCGACCATTGAGATCTACCTCTTCAGGCCTCCTCCATTATAGAAACCCAATGATAACCTAATCAAAAGCACTCCATAAATAGATGGGGACCTGATCCTCATTGATTGAGTTTTTTAGGTTTCTTCGATCGAGGAACGAGGCTCTGGGATCTTAGCCCTACGAGGAGGTGGGACCTGGTTTTCTCGCCTAGGTAGTAGTGGTGTGTTATGTGGAGTCTCCTTCTAATTCTGAGGTAGGTGATTCTCAACCAAAGGTTGAGCCTAATTTGGTATCCCCTAGAAAGGCTATATAGGTGGATCTATCGGTAACAATCACAGTTTTCTAGGGACCTATACATATACAGCAATAGCAACCTCGACCTTGGAGTCCCTTCTTATGGGAGTTGAGAGAGGCAACGAGTGTGACTTCTTGGCTTTCTGCAACGCTTCCTCTATGTATTGATCCTTTTCAATGAAATTAATAAATTTTCCTGGGAAGTTATTAGTGAAAAGTAAAGTAACTTGTTCATTCTTCACATTACATATTCACATTCTCAACAGTTGTAAATGAGTCAGCGACATATCAAGAGAATAAGTGAGGCCCTTCCTTCTAGAGAAAATTCTAAGACTCACTCATCTGACATTTTCCTACACATAATAGGTCAGCAATACTAGTCTTCTGGGTGGTGAAAATAAACGTGTATAGAAACTTCCTATAGAGATCCTCCCAACCAGTTATGGGCCCAATGGGAAACTGGCTTGACCAGACAAAGATGGGTCCTTCCAGTGTTAGTATGAGACACCAGAGTTTTTGCGGCCTCCTACTATGCTAGAGTTCCTAGAATTGGTCCACACCTTGAAATAATGTTTTTTCAGATGCTGTAGCGGATCACCCATCACATTAAAATGGGATATGGTAGGATTTTAAAATCTTGAGGGTGATGAAATATCATCCACCCATGCCTGATACGGCTTAACATTAGGTTGGATTTCCACCATTCTAGTTTCAAGATCCTCGAGGTGAGGAATAATAACAACCATAAGGTCATCCTATATAATATTTCTATCCTGATGAGAGTCCCTGACATCAAATTCATTGGTAGGTTTTTCAACATGGTAGATTGGATGAACAGCTAGTGGAGAAACTGGTGGGATGACTCAAGGGGCACTAGAGGAATCTGTGGAACGACTGGTGGAACCTAAGCCAAGTCCTAAAGAGGATTCTCACATAGATAAGGAGGATTTGGTGTTACATACCATACAATATTTCCATAAAATCTTGCCACTACTCGATCTAGATGGGTAGGGCTGTTGATATCACGATGAGGCATCTTTCCAAGGAATGTTTTACCGACCCCTACGGCCCCAACTGAGAATTACCATAATCTGTCCGCTAATCCGCATCATGTTCAGTGAGGATCTCATCAACAATTTTTCTCTGTTCTGTGGTCTAATTACACAATGTAACCTTTTCCAGATCATCCACTATATTATTTAATAATCTAGATGGATCGGGGGTGCATGACGGTCCCAACGTGCTTTTTACCCTTGATGGGGTCTCAACCAAGAGGTAATGACTCAAAAGTGTAGGAAGGACAAGTGTCTACCTTTGCTAGTGAGTGTGGACACCCGCAGTGTCTTTGGGGTGTGGTGTTGCCCCAGTGGGCTGTTCAGCTTTTCTAGACCCTATGTTGATGCCCCCTTCTGGGTATATCTCTGGAACTACCATGTTCACTACACCGATGCCCAAAGTCATATCCTCGATATCACTCGGTGAACCAGATCGGCGTAGGATAAGACTAAAATTCATGACAACAATACTTCCCACAACCATAGATCTGGTCATGTAGGGTAGCCTCCATAATAACTCTATGGATCACTGTGATGATCTGGACACATCGTTACTGGAGAGTTTGATGATAACCAGTTGATGTTGGGTGTTGATCCAAAGGGAGTGAATCCAACTCAACCAAGTGGCACTACTGGCCAACATCGTTGAATTTTTTCCAGCTCTTGGGGTAAGCTAATCATCGATGGAGGAGAAAAAAAATTCATCCCTAATGATCATTAGAAGCATAAAATCTAATATTGGGTGAGGGATTTTTGAATATTGAAACATGTGGTTGCAACTGGCTAGAACATCTCAAGGAGATGCTTTGTTGTGAGAATTTCCCACAAACTTCTGTACTCAAACTCGGGATACAACCCTTGGATTCCCCATTCATCGACTAGGGGTAGTTTAAGGATTGGTAATGAAACTAATGTGGACTGTTGAAGTGGTGTACTGGTTGATGGAGAGAATAATGTGTGAGCTGACCATCGATGGAGGAGATAGAAATGTTTCATCTTTAACGATATTCCAAAGTACACAATCTCATCACGGTTGAGTGATTTCAGAATATGGAAGGTCATATTTACAACATTAAAGAACATCTGGGGATATGGTTTGCTACGAGAATGTCCCAAAGACTTCTTTTCTCCAACTCGGGATGTAGCCCCTGGATTCCACATTCATCAACTCAGGGATATATAAGGACTGGAAGTGACATTGATGTGGACAATTGAAGCAGTAGACTAGTCAGTGGAGAGTACGGTATGAGAGCTAACAAAATGCTTCATATTGGGCTCTCTCCTGGAAAATGCACTGATTGTGTCACCACGTCCATATAGGATGGGGTGCTTCCCACTGATTACCATGTAGGGGTTGTGGTCATTGGAGGTGGATCAGGTGTATTCTCATCATTGACAAGTCCCCAGAACAATTCTCAACGATCTATTATCTAATTAGATAATGGTATTAGTGATGACTGGGGGGATTTCACAGCAAGGCCTTGGAATAGAGAAAAATCATCATCCTCCTGTATGTATCTGCAGAGCAATTGAGGGATCTGATGCATATCTCTTTTCAGGAAGACAAGGATGATATTCCTATTTCCTACCCGGGTCACCGATATAGAGGATTGGGGTAGGGGTTCCATCACTTTTTTGCACTACGCTTCAGAGTCTGACAATCGGACTGGTTTGATCAAATTCTGAGGACTCTTAGAGTGCTTCTTTTGGTGGTGATGACCCACCATCCTCACCCGATATGGTTTCTCGGGTCATGGTATATCTTTGACATAGAGATAACCTCTTCTTTGAAAATACGTGATGCAATGGGCACCCAAGAAGATGTCAAAAGGAACACGGGGAGGACCTCCCTCGTCGGGAATGCTATAGTGGGGATGGCCCATGATAGAGCTGATAGGTACATGATGAGTACCCCCACAGTGATGGGTGATAGGGAGAGGAGGACCTTCATATTGATAACATGATATATGCAGAGAACCTCTATACCTGAGACCATGGGCAGGATGAGGACCTTTGTGTCATGTGTCAACAAGATGGGGAGGCCCACCTCCTGGACTGATGATGGTAGTATGGGCAGGACCTCCATACTAAACAAAAGAGTGAGGAGGGCCACCTATATGGTTTACGATGACATGGGTAGGTCCTCTATACTGAATATCATTACCATGGTTTGTTATGTGATGGTTTTTTCGTGCAATGAATACCGGAAAAGCAAACCCGGCTTACCCAAGGCGTGACTAGGATCTCAATCCTGATCAGGCGTAGTGCTAACCCAACTCTATAGTGACAGGGAGCTGATAACACATGTTAGTGGTGGACCAAGCCACTCAAGCCGTAGAATTTGGTGCTCTTTGGAAGTCATCCTTTTGATATTTAGCCTGGAATTGATGTTTTGTTATCTGAGATGGGGCTACATGTGCAGGGGTATGAACCACCTTCTCCTCAGTCCGCGGGACCAGATAATAGAACAGACATAGACTGGTGGGATCCCTTCTTGGTAGCTCCTTGGATGTATTCGCAGATGTGAGGATGTGGGAATCCCTCACATAATCGTCATAAGGGAGTGATTCATATGATCTTTCCAGGGAGAGGATACCAAAATTATTTATTATTGGAGTGGGGAGAAGTGGCTCCATATGCTTCTTTTGGGGGTGGTAGTGTCAGTTGGGAACATATTCCTCCAAATCTTGACGGTCCATATCCGTCGTCGGGAAGACCCCATCCTATTCACATAATGAAACAAGAGTATAGATCAGCATACATTGAATAAATTAAGAGGGTGAGATGGGGCGTGAGATCCCAATGTCTATAGTTGTGGGAATCATCATAGAATAGGTGAAGACATGAAGGATCACTACATTTGTATTTCCCATGTCCCAACATTTGTGGGCGGGAGGTCATGGGTTTACTGTAGCTGTAGCTTGAGTCCTACAAAGCTGGAAGATTCATCAATCAGTGCATATAGTAGGAATAAAATTACCAGTTCCCCAACATTTTCCTGTCTTCCATGGATGGTTATAATGATCAATGCCAAAAATGTCAGATACCGGGATGCGCATCGATTAACTTCACCAAATCCAGGTGAGTTTCACGCCAGACACACTATTATAATGGAAGGACCTAGAACTGGATAGATGGATCCAGTTGCATGATTATCTATTCATTTCTGAAACACTACTAATCCCCATATTTATAAGAATAATTTTACATTGGGTTCACCATATATGTTTTTGATGCTTTCACTGGGGCGTGTGTTGCTTGTGAGGATGAACTGATTGTTTCCACGCATTCTCTCTTTTGAAAGGGTGGGATAAATTCATCACCCTATTAGATATGTTTTCTTTTTGATTGAAAGGGGATGATAAGATTTCGGTTAAAACTTCTTTGGATTCCTTCTTAGGATTATTCTCTTTTTTGGGTCTCCCTTAAAATGATGATGTTGTTCGTGAAACTCTTCCCAGTGCCATATCATTATGGATGCATGTTAATTTTGCTGATTCATTCAGGACATTACAAAGGGGGAAAGTCATTGCATGACCTTTGGTTAGGAGAGTAGTCATGTTGGGAATTGTAGGTGTGTCTTGATGCTGATACATTGGTACACTTGGATTTTCTCATATCATAGGGCTTCTCGATGGCACAGAAGCTCGGGATTCCAATGTAAAATGTAGGGAATTATATTCCAGAGGCCTATCTCTAAGGTTTTCCTCAGCTTACCATATTTAACAGGGTGTATTATATGATTTTAATGTCTATAAGTGATATACCAGACTAATCGAAAAACCTATGAGAGTGGATTACATAGGTAACTCCCTAGGCGGGAGCACTAGAAAGCTTACAAGATGGATGTTTTAGAATTCCCAATAAAGACAGACCTTGGGTGGTGTATCATAATACAAGGAAGGTATCACACAATGAAGGATGACCTA
This sequence comes from Viscum album, assembly GCA_963277665.1. Lineage (NCBI taxonomy): Eukaryota > Viridiplantae > Streptophyta > Magnoliopsida > Santalales > Viscaceae > Viscum > Viscum album. Next base: position 354,738,044 of record OY728140.1, read on the forward strand.
AACAACTCAATGGGTAGATAAGAGGATTATTGGACTTGATGATGTGGACACCATGGTTTACCATTGTTTGGGATTGAGCCTCAGGGAGGCTTGTTATGTAAACTATTTAGAAGACAGAGATCAAAACCCACATAGTTTGAGAGGGATAGGTATAAGATATGTGTTTACACAATAGAAAACAACCCAAAGATATATTGAGGCTTACACATGGTTAGTTGCTTGGGTGATACAAAGGAAAATGAGACGAATGGGGCTTACACAGGGTTAGATGCCCGTATGGATGGCATGATTTCACCAGGATATGGAATCCTGGGTAACATCATGATGGATATTGATGATGTTTAAAAGGTTGAAATGAAGGGTGATGGGACCTAGAACCTACATGAAGGTGGAATTATTGGCCTTGAACCTCTGGGAGGTTTCCTACATATCCCAGTGGTATGAGATCAAAGACCACATAGTTTTGGAATGATGTGATGAGTCACATGAGGAGGCAGCTCATGAGAATAGACACATGGATGGGACCCGAAGGGAATAGAACTCCTAGGTTGAGGCATGACTTTCTCTAGGAACAATGGCTTGAGGGAAGGATCAGGGTTGTTCAATGAATATGGTCTTGAACCTTAGGGAGACTTCTTACATACCTTGCTTAAAAATAGGAAAGATAAATGTCCGCATAGTTTGGATATGGGGGCCTAGTATTGGGGTGTACACAATGGAAAACAACCAGAATACTTGACGGGGTATATGCATGGTTAGAATAACATCGCAATTCCGACATTCTTTGCTGGAGGATGGTGGATTGAGTGTGGGGATTACACGTAGTTAGCTTCCCAAGGACAAGTTTTAAACCACTAAGGTGTGGACCACATATGTGGGTCCCAACAAAGTGGAGAAAAATGTTTACCGGAGTGTGGGTTCAATCATCATGGATGATTTCTATGTACACTATCAATTATATATTGATCAAAGCCCACATAGTTATAAGGAATATAGTTATGAGTCATGGAGGATTAAAGTAGTATACAGTTTAACATCTTGTTGGATGAGGGTGAACCGACGTGAAGTGGTCGAGACCGATGTATGATGGTATTGAACCTGAGGGAGTCTTCCGACGCACCTTTCGTGAAAGGGGAAATGATCAATGTCCACGTAGATCTGCAAATAGGGGCATGGGTCTTATGCATGGTTAGTGACCTATATGGATGTCATGGTGGATGCTTACTCAAATACCACGTGAGTCATGATCGGTGTGAGAAACAAGAGGTAGCATTAGTTCTGATGATTGTGTCACAACAAGTGTGGCTATAAGGAATGGTGTGGGGATTACACATGGATAGAGTCCCAAATAGGAAACATGGGCATACTCTGTGTGGGATGCCTGAGTAGAGGTCTACATGTATGAGGATGATATGTCCACGATACATGGAGAAACCTATCAACACATTTCTGGTGTACAGAGGGGCTTCCTGGGGAACACATGATGAAAAATCGTAGTATGAGAGGAGGAGTGAGAGTGCACCGGTGCCCATCCCCATCAAGGTCCTCTCGAGTCATGTCACTTATGTGGTGATCATATATTAACATCATGTGTTGAGGACGTGCAGTTTCTTGATATTATAACCATCTACAGATTAGATGACAGTGACAATGTCCATACCCCTAGGACATACAAAACATGTACCAACACACTCTTTTGGAAGGAATGAAACAATCAACGCCATAGGTTATGGGGTTTTGGAGTGTTCCATTGAAGGGTCCATGTTATCAGGCATATGTGATGAAGCAATAGCTATTAGCATTCCTATTCGAAGAAGTGTGTGGAAGGGTAACACAACATGGATAACTACTCATTGAACCTTGAAATTACTTCGTACATTCTGGTAGGGACCCATGAAAGAGGGTTTCATGAACCAGAAGGCCTCACAGAGAGGGGATTCACGAAGATCTAGTGCCTCGAAATGTAAAGGGGCTTCACAGATGAGGTTACTTCATGAAAAATAATAAACCATACTATGAATGGGGTCTACATTTTATTGGATGGTGATCTGTGAATACTGAGCATGTTGTGAAGCTCAAAATACCCAAAGGGATCTTCTTCCTTTTCAATGTCCAAAATGCTTCTTGAAGGCATACCTACTTGAATCAGAGGTTTAATAGAGTAATGGGAAAGTGATTAAATGATGCATAAATAACATAGATGTTTAATTTTCTAGATGGATCATAGATCATAGATTTCTTCGCGAATGGAGAGAATGGAAGAAGAAATTTCTGAGTCATGAACTTTTGGAGTAGGAGTAGACCAAGTATTTATAGGTGCTGGTCATCACAATGATCTAAGGATGCACTGCGAAGAAAATTGTGCATCACATTTGGAGGAAGATTCTTTATGTTTCCCAGCCTCATGGAGGCTTTTGTCCATCCCATTTCAGTTGTCATGGAGTCTTCCTTCATGTTCGTCATAATCACAAAGGCTTATGTCACTACCTCTACAACATTCGAAGAGGCTCTGGTCAAGTTCCTCAGAGTCACGAATGCTTCCATCACTACCTTTGTAGTGGTTGTGGAGAAGTCCATTGAAGAAGTCACAGAGAATCTGTCTAAGAAGCATTGAGGTGGAGTGATGTAGGAGGTCTTTATGAAGGCACTTCATGATATAGACCCTTTTAATTATCATCCACATTCCTTATTTATTCCAAGGAATGGAATTTTTTCACCAACAATAGTTTCATATTAGTTTTTTTCAATGATAAAGATTCCATATTCACCTCTTTTATTATTTTATGTGGTTTATATACTACATATGAAATTATATTATGATTATTATCAATAAAATTATCCGGATTTCTATATCCACCTATTATACTCTCTTTCATGAGGATTGGATTTGAAAGATACCATTGTGGTACGGAATTTATGTTTCAATATGATTTTATTCATGATTTTTTTATACTTTAAATCCCATTAAAGGAAATTATTTCACACATTCCTAAAAAATTACTTCAAATTTCTTCCCTAATTTTTATTTTTTTACAATTCATGTATTATATTCATTTTAGTAACTTTTTGTGATCAAGATACTGAGAAAATATTTTTATAGAAGATGAATAATCTTTATCTATTTAGTCAAAAATAATTTTTCTTCCATATCCATGTGTTCTAAAACAATTAAAAAAATATTATAATCTTATATTATTGTTTATATTTGTTTTTATCCATGATTAATATCATAACCCATCACAATGGGGATCATACTACACGTACGCCAAGCCCTATTCTATTAGGCCTCGTCCTAGAGACAAGAACCGAGTTTGAATATCTCACACATCACAAACTATAGGCTATTGAATTTATATACACACACACACACACCCACATCTCCAAGACGATACAATGACGAAATGTAAAAAACCTGATAGACATGCATGAAAAAACAAAAATCCGGCCATTATATAATAAAAAAAAGTATGAGAAAGTAAAATGGAAAAAAATATAATAATATCATAAATAAATTGAAAACATGTCGAACCTATAAATTTGGTGAGAAATACTATCAATGTAACCACAAGAACACACCTTTGTCTACCCATATCCCTAAAATTTTCCTGGTTTTGGTCCATCAATGACTTCATCAAAAGTTTGTTCATTTGTATATGACAGGACACATGTTGGAAAAGCCCATGTAGAGGTGAGTATAACAATACCTAACATGAATCCCCGAAATCAATAATCATATAACATCAAGAATAATATTCATCTCATCATAGGTATATGCAAACAAAATATATAACAATAACATCCCGATATAATCGTAGTATACACATGGTCTTATGTAAGATCAAAAATGTAATACCAGATTAGGATTTATACATAAAGGTTCCATATAGCACTCATCCGGGAGAACACACTCCATGAATTAGATAGAACCTATGGAATCCATCCATGAAATAAGTATCATTGGGTATCACCATAAGAATTACATATTTAATGTCTTCAGAGAATGATGTAGAACTAGGGATCACACCCAAAACCATGGGTTATACCAAAAACAGAATTAAAATTAAAAACATTGTGGTGGATCGTCTTTTATCCAGTGTTGGTCACAATGATACTAAGAAAACAAAATAAGAATATGATGTCGATAGAGGATCTCACTGAAAGACTCATGGAGTGATTCCCGCAAACCAATCCAAAAAAAAATCCTCAAAAAGGATATATAACCTTTGCATAGGACTCGAAACCAATCTAAACCCTTATGAAATGGTTCAAGGGTATGTACTCTAAAACAATTTTCTAGGTGGAGTAATACAAGTGATTTAATCCATCATTGAAGGAGTACACAAAATTTAATAGTAATATACAACATGTCCTTTCAGTGTAAGGTCCTTCCCATTTATCATATATAATTCCCATGTATGTGTCCATGTACATTGCATGTCTGATCACATGTACTACAGACCATGTCTATGTATTGATATATGTGTTTGAGCCCAAGTACATTGTGTATCCATGACTATGAACTCATTTCCATGTTAGTGTAACTCCATGTGAAGACGTTGAGCTTCTAGGTAAGGGTCACATACTATGGGATATTTTTCCTCTCTCGAGAACCCTAGAACCATATAGGTGATCTGATAGGGTGTGTAATTATAGAATTTGCATAGTGTAAATAGATATTTCCTAGAACTCGTGGTTCTTCTTCCACATACACAAGTTCCTACATTGAATATGATTCTACTACTGATCATTCATGGATATCACAGATCATGTACGACCAAGCCTCGTCATCACCTTCCCATCAGAGGACATTCCTTGATCTACTCTGAAACTATCTGCTGAGTTTCACCATAATTTCATGTCAAATACACGATGAACGGGTATCCCTAAATACATCCATGTTTATTAGCGTACAAAAAATTTAAATTCCTTCCCATTCGGATCATGTTTCATCATTAAAGAAAACTATCTTCTCTCTCATTCTCATAGCAAAATTTGAACAGAATTTAAATCATGAATGAGACACAATGATTTTTCCTTGGTTCACCCTCATACGGATATTTCCAAAGAGAATACAATGGTGGTGTTCCAATGCACTAAATTCACTAAGGCTCACATCCAATAATGAGTAAAATGTTTGGGATAGATCTTCTACGCCCATGCTAACTCCCTTTATAAGGTTCAAGGTCTTCTCACTATATTTCCAACGGTCACTCCCTATGCCACTTTCTCATTCTCACTAGTAGTAGAAAGGGTCACTATCGTCTTCATCCTTCACTCACAACTCTTGGAATAGAATCCACTCATTGTTTATAGACTTGTAGGTTTAACACAATTTATGCATATGTCATTCCCTTCATTTTCATGAATTTATGCATCCAAAACATTAGGTAGAGGCTATGTTGAAGATATATTTTCACCCTCAGATGATATAAAATTTCATGGGTACTTCTAGGTACCAAAAAATACATTCAAAAATTGATTTTAAGCTTTTACAAGCTTCCTTCGGTGTTTCAAAAACCACATACTCCTCCCTCGTACAATGTACCTGGTTTGGTACATGGAACACCTTTTTTATGTACAACTTCTTCTTCCACAATCAACCCTTCAATTGCAGACTACCTCTACCTTCAATATCACTCATCGCTTCCATGTACAAACTCTGCAAACCTCCTCTGCAAATCACCATATGTCTGTGAACTGTTCTTGGTTCACGGACTGCCTTCACTTCTGTAGGCCATCTCCCCTAAGCATATCAGATTTCCTTCTCCGTGTATCAGACTTCCTCCACCACTGAATACTTCCATTGTAGGTTTGAGTTCCCTGTAAAACCCATCAGTGGAATTTATTCCATGTGAACCACTTCTCCCAACAGAAATCCTCATGACAAACCACTTTCAAATTCAACCAAATTCCTAGAGCAAGGAGAAATTATCTAATGATATTTAGTTTCACTACAAATTTTTGTGATTAGAACACCTTATAAAAGTAAAATATATATATCAAATTAATTTATCCATGATTTAAAAAATATTTGATTTGGTACAGCCTCCACCGTATACTGACCCTCCAACTACGAACCACACCCAGTCTAAGATCCAATTTTTCACAGTGGTCCACATACATCCTTTTATCCTATGTGGTCTATATCCTATGAAGATTACAAGAAATCAGCATAATGCACCGCAATCCATTGTGAATAATTTTTGGTTTCAAATACCTCTCCAATGTACCATTCTCGATACATGGTATGCAGTTGCAAACCCTTCCCATACATGGTAAGCGGTTTATATCCTGTTATCCATGTTTCTCTTCTTTTTCTGATTTCATTTGCCTCTCTTCACACCATTAATTATTATGAAGATAACCATAGATTTACAGATAGAAATTTCCGATTTTGGGCCCAATATATTTGGTATACACTGGGAAACAATGCCTCCTTAAAAACCTGTATTTGGAAAACACCAGTCATGCTCATCTACTATCATCTAACTTTGTCAAGAACCTCATTCACAACCAAAATATACTGAGATAACACATTGTGGGTCTTTTTCACAACACTGATCGATCATCTACTATCCTCAATCTTGTAATCAAACCACACCTGGATCTATAAAATCATTTCATTACACTAGGAAAAGTGTACGTAATGATTTATTATTAGGTATTCTTCAAACAATGTGCCAAAAATATTTTCTAAGATGAATAAATAATGGTGGAAGAAATGAAAAATTAAAAAACTTGAGTATCTATCCTCAGGTAATGATCTAGTTTTCCATGATTCATTGTCTTTTTAAAAATTAAAGAATGGATATAATGTAACTAGAATAGAAATCCCCAATCTCAGATGATATCTATCTTATACCCAAATTACCCATGATCCGCGAATCAATTCATTAATTTATTGATTCTCATTTTTCATTGGAATAAATTAATTAAAAAACTTAGAAATAAAATAACATCATATGTCAATATGTATCGATCACCGATGAAGAATGAATATATGACATTTTCATTATAGATATCATTGAATTTCGAAATTGAAAAATCCTTGATCCTAATCTGATCTGATGTCATTGTCCAAGAAATCCCTCCTCCAACGACCCTCTAGGTCTCTATGCATAAATAGAAAACTCTTATATTTCAACATAACCATGTATTTTTAGAGGAAAAACATATCACTTAATCAATATAATAAAATAAATATTTTATTTTATTTTATTTTAGAAATTCATCTGTGGGTTCACTCAACATGAATGTCTAATGTGATCCAAGGTTAAGTTGCACCTATGGTAAAACTGATTCTCTAAACTCAACAGTCATCTCATTATTCCAATATAATCCCCTATTTAGACGTTATTCTACTTCCTCAAGAAAATAATATACATGTTAAATTAAATATATTTAATATATGTCAAAAATTTATTTTGGTCCCAATGGGTCATAAAATCTTACACTGTATCAGCACCTATCTCTATTAATAATATATATACTATTATAAAGAAATTCATCTCCAAAATAGAGTCATGAAATTCTCCCTACCATGGGGATTTTTTTCCAAAATGGTAAAACAAAAGGCTAGATAGGGAGATGTGGGTTTCGAGCATGCAAGCATGTCTCCTTCTTCCATGTACTCTACTAAACATTATTGTGATACCAAAAACCATGAACTAAAGGATTCACTTAACCACCACGAATCCTATATTGAAGATCCATAATCTCCACCGAGAAATCAATTGTGATAACTCAATCCTTGATTCCTAGATCACCCTAGATGATAACATGTAATGATTATGTTGTTACCTACTCAGCCATGGAACCTTAATGACATTGTGTACCCAGTGAAATTTTGGTGGTAGAGCTATGCAATACGCTACGTCAACAAATCTACATAGTGTCTTGAATGATCTAATTAATATGAGATACAGATTTCTACATCGTCCAAATATCACCAATCCATGTTGTGGTGAGGCCATCAGGAATACATAGTCTCCCTGCTTAACCTCTAAAAGCCTCCATCATCAATTCTCATAGGACATATTTTGGCTCTATGCATTTCTCATCTAATCCTAAGTGATCATCAGCTTCTTCTATAGTGGCTCACACTATCATTGGGACCATAATTTCTAACAATCCTATGTTAGTCCAACATAGTGGTGACCTAAACAGTCACCCATACAAGTCCTTAACTAGTGTCAAACTGATGGTGGAATAGTAGATATTTTGAAACATAAAATTATTCAATGGTAGGTGATCGTCCTAGACATGAATGGTTTTTTCGGTCTAGCCACCATTTTGGGTGTGAAATATTGTTCTCAATTGTGAATGAGTCCAAACGGCCTCATAAAATCCCATATGTAAGTTTTCTGTGAAGCGAGCATCATGGTCAGAAAAAATCATAGAGGTAACTAAAGGGAGATAGAATATATCCTAAACATAGATACATGAAAATATATCCACTATAATATTATCTCATATAGCTAGAAAATATGATGACTTGGTCAGTTGGTCTATGATTACCCACTTGGAATCATGTCCCTTGGATGTATGTGATGACCTTGTCATGAAGTTGATGGAATTCTTGTCCCACTTACACTATGGAACCTAAAGGGGATCAGATAAAACCACTGAAACATGGTGCTCATCCATCACTTGATGATAAGTAGGTAATCAAGAGACAAACTTTTCAACTTGTTTCATCGTCAGGACACAAAAATTGAAATTGGAGGTCCTAGTACAAATTAACCACACCAGGATGTACTGTCATGGTAGATTGATGAAACGCCCTCAAAACATCTTCTCAAAATAACAATGGTACCATTGTACGTCCTATGAAAATAATGTACTACTCCCCATAATTATAGAATCCATCAAAATCATATCCAATGGATATCAGAGTATGGAGGGTCTCACAATCAGTATCCCAAAGTTATGCCTCCCTGAATCACTATAAAAGTGGAGGGGTAAAAAACATTGAATGGAGGTAAGATGCTCCATCCACATCAACTATAGATATCTATAATGAGGCCAAATGATCTAAATATTTTCTCAGTATATGCATTCATGATCTCTTAATAAGAGTATATACTACAACATCAAGCTTCCTAGAATTATAGACATTCTTAATGTAAGAATCCTAAAGGAACTCTATCACTCATCTCTATCCCATATTTATAAGATTCTGAGGGAATATATACATTAAGATCATATGTTTAGAATAGATGATTAACCCCTCTATCATTAGGTAGTGTCTCGGAAAGATCAGTGCAAGGACAACCACTGCTATATCTAGATCATTGATCACGTATTTATACTAATGTGGTATGAACTGAAATGAACCAATGGAAACAACTTCAAAACATTACATAAAAAAAATCAAATATGTGTTCCTTGATAGATCATAGAACATTATGTACTCAACACACTTCTATAGTGGTCTCATGACAGGAGTTCTTGTAAATATATTCCTTAACTCCTAGAACGCCTACTTTCACCACTCTATCCACACTAAGGGATTCCCCTTTGAGTCAATGTAGTCGAGGTTCATGACATCGTGGATAAATAAGTCATTAACCTTCAATAGAACCCTTCTAACATTATAAATCTCCTCACATATGTCACACTCTTTGCTGGATCCCAAGAAAATATTGCCTTGAACATTGCTGGGTTTACTACTACACCTTATGATGAGATAATTTGTCCCAGAATGAGGAAGACTTGAATATAGAACAGGAAAATTTGGAGCATACAAAAAATATGGGGCTCTCATAGTACATCTTGAACCATCCTCATGTATTTTGTGTTCTCCTCCTTGGAAAACGATTACACTAGGAAATCCTTGATGATGAATAACACAAACCAGTCTAAGAATGGTAGAATGATCTGGTAAATGAATCCCATGAACAATTTTGGGTTGATATTCATTCCAAATGGTATCACCATTTACTCATAGTGACTATAATGACATATGAAGTCCATATTCTATTTATCCTTGTCTATTACTTAGAACTGTTGATATCCTGATCTAAGGTCTATCTTTGAGATCCATTGTTCCCCTCTCAATTAATTTAATAAATCATCAATTCATAGTAGTTGATTCATGTTATCTATGGTAAACTATTTTAGGGGATGATAATTTTTACACAATCTCAAAATCTCATCCACCTTATAATCGAACAACACTAGGGCTGCCGGGGTGGGATATTGGGTCTGAACAATCCCTTTCTATTCAAGGCCTCAAACTATTCCCTCAAATCATGAATATTTTCAAGATCCAACCAACATAATGGGGTAGATATCAGTTCTATCCAATAGTGAATATCATGAAAGAAGTCTATGTCTCAGTAGGTAGGTAATCATTTAATTTCCTCAATAATTCCATCCCTATACTCCACCCCCACTATAGGAAACTAAAAACTCATATCATTCACTACATTAAGGGTCATTCTAGCTAATTGATAAGTAATATATTTCACCCTCTCAAGAAAGAGTTCAAACTTATATACTTGGGTTTCCATTTCACAGACAATGGAAAAGTTTATCCCATCGTGGAAAACACATTGTATCATACTTTTTAATATTATATCTGCAATTAATCTATAATTTTTTTGTCCATATCTAAAATTACGTTTTAATACCTCATAACGACTATATAGAGATCCAAAATGAAAATCATACCTCCAAGTGTTTGGTCAGACCATCATAATATGTGCATGATCTCCAAGACCCCACCCGTAGGATCCCCCATGTATAGGTTTTGAACCAAGGGATCAACCCAAACCTCTAAGACTCTAACCAATTAAGTGGATGAAATGACTGAGTCACACCTATTTCTATCAATATGGTAACTAAGGTATAAAATATACAAAATGTACCTCAGATCATCCCTAGAGCCTCTCAGTCCTATGTGTCGACCGCCTTCACCTTCCTTCACCCTTGTACCCTCGGTCCCTATGCCCAGTGTGTAGCACATGTGGGTGGTGGTGGAAAAAATCATAATGTTTACCACCTAAATACACTCTCTTATCTCATATTCATAGTCCATATCCCTAAAAACATGCCTTCTCATTCCACATCCTCTATCTAGGAGGCCCGTCCACTATCTCCCTATCAGCCGTACGTTGAGTCAAGCAATCCTATACAATATTTCACCAACCATTATAGGGGTAACATCTCGTCTATATTGGCTGACAAGATTCATAATATGATCCAGAAACTAAAAAACTTCTATCCTAGTATAGACTCTTGAAACATTTTTCATGTTCAGATCTCTATGTATGGCATCAGTTCCCTACCATTGAAGTCTCATCTCCTGTGTTCCCACTGCCGACACAAACTATCAACGTCATCTAATCCAAGAAATTTACAAAAATAAAAATAATACTCTAGAACACTAGAATAAGATGTAATACATATTGGAATAACACTAGATTTGATGTATCTACATTGTCCATTCTCGAAGGCCATATCTTGAAAGAACTGATCATGCACCATATCCATCAAGTACTAAGGGAGTTTGGTGAACCTCGATTAACACTAACTAAAATCATACTACCATTATGATGCTACAGAATCTCATATATGTGTACATCCTCTAACAAATAATTATATAACTCTTATTTGAAAAGGATCTTGAACTACGTTCATGCTAGAGTCGCCTCATCATATGACTGGTCACCAAGCCTGACCATTATCTTATAGATCCATGGAGAAGGATCCCTAAAATTACTAACATCTGGTCTGTTGGTGCCCTAATAGGATGAAAAACTCATTTCACTACCTCAATCCAGTCCTTAGCTACCTTTGGGTTTGGATCACATCAAATCCTAAGGGGTCACTCTCATTGAAACTCACAGAGACTGATTGGCCTAAAAACCTCATCCACCAGTACTGACAGTAGAATATTCTACACAACAAGTGGTGGTAATATTGGTGAACCACCTAGATCTAATTCCTCCAAAATAGGTCCATGAATTGATTCCTAATCACTCAGGGGATCATCCTCATGATCATGATGCTAAATCCTATCTAGAAAACATTTTTGGGGCCTCCTAAAAAAGAAAATATATACCAAGATCAATGATTATATCTAGAGAGATTACCAAATAAGGACCTAGAAATGAGAACCCATTACATCATGATGCATGTACTTATATTTTTCCCTGAAACAGGTTTCCACATATATCGATTTAATAAGAGGGTTCTCAGAGTCTTTGTTTATGGATACTACGACAATCACTCTAACGTTGGAGTCCATAAACTGAGAGTCGAACTCTAAAACTTAACAATACATCACTAATCAAATCTCAAAGACTCTAGTAATAAGTTAGATTCAACTCCTCTAATACCACAATTACATGACCCATATCAATGGGTCCTATTCCATGAGTAACCCATACCTACCTCTAAAAATTCTAGGGGATTGTGACTAGAATTGATTATGCATATTAGAAATATGGAAGGCCTTAGCCTAAGGTTCTAGTACATACCGACACATATCCAAGCCCATACAATGCTGAAAAGTAAAATAACTTATATCCTTGTATGAATACATCTAAAATATCACTATTAGAGTACGAACACATGTAATGAATGAAAATAGACCAAATACTACCCCCACAATGAAACTATAAATAATTATAGCCTATAAATTTGGTGAAAAATACTTTTATAGGTAATAGAAGAAATTGACCATTGTCTATATGGATCACTAATCTCCATCAGTCCCTGGTTTATATAGGACATTGTTAAAAGTTTATTCATTTGTATAATACATGTATCATGTCGTCAGAGCCCATTTAGGGGTCATTACAACAATACCCAGTAAGTATCCTTGAAATCAACAACAATATAGAATTAAAAAAAGATTCAGATCATCATAGGTATATGTTAATGTAAAATATAATAAGAACATATAGATATAAACATATAAGACACAATGTCACATGTAATATCACAAATATATTTCTAGACTAGGAATCTTGATCAAAGGATCCAGAAATGACTCATCCTTGAGAAGACGGTCCACATGTTAGATATCCCTAATGGAATTTATCCAAGTTGTTATTCTCTTCGAGTATCCCCATATGAAGGACTTATTCTGTGTGTGATGTGAGAAATAAACATATGTGGATTGCAACCAAGTCCATTCCATATACCAATAACCAAATCCACATTAACCCTTTATGAAGGGGATCTATTCACATGTAGTGTTGTCCCTAAAAATAGCAAGAACCACACAATGGAAATGAAAATTATTGAATATTTCAAACAATGCATCATGGAGGGATTCCCATAGCTATCCAAGAAAAAAGATCATCATAAAGTATCACCATCCCATTATTATGATTAATATCCAAACTAAAACCCAAGAGACTTAATCAAGGGAACATACCAAAACAAAATATTTCCAAGATAAAGATGAAAAAAGATTCAAGACATCATTTAAGGATTACATGAATTGTACTTGTAGTACATGGCATGTTCCTTCGACATTGGGTCCCACAAATGTATCTGAACTCCTTCTCATGTCAATTTCCAATAACATGGTGTGTCTATGCCCATGTACTCTTGACCATGCTCAAGTCTAAATGGATAAATATGTTCCCAAGTACACAATGTCTCTGAGATTGTGTACTCTTGTAAATGTCCATGTACCTCCTAGGGTACATACTGAGCTTCTAGGTAGGTTTCAGGTTTCTTGTGATATTTTTCTTCTCTTGGAAACCATGGCACTATACAAGGGATCTGGCATAGTGTGTAAATTTGGATTACATGACATGTAACCAAGGATTTCCATGAACCTATGGTTCTTCAGCTGCATACTCTCACGAAACTATCACGTCATATTCTAACACCGATTTCATCCAGAGATAACAGATCTTGTCCGACCGAGCCTCATCATCGGCTAATCATCAGATATCGTTCCCCGATATTCTTGGAAAACATCCATCGAGATTAAACACCATCACATTCCAAAAATAAGGTGAGTTTATATCCTTAAATCCATCCCAAATCGATCATCCATCTTTTTATCTCGATCCCTTCATCATTTCATGCCCGTATCTTTAGTTTGAATTTGTATCACCAAGAAGCCGATATGCTTTGATTGACTACTGGGTATTCATCCATCTTCAGAAAAAATCAATTTACCTTGTTAAATGATGAAAAGTTGATGAAATCAATATAAAAAAATCATGAGGAATGTACCTTGGACAATGTTTGTGTTTACATCGATTGATTATCGTTAGAAAAAATAATGAAATCCCCAATCCTAGCTAATATCTATCTCATACCTGCACTACACAAAATCCATTAATAAATTAGTTATTTGATTGATTCATATTCAAAAATTGAATAAAACAATGAGGATAAATCCACATAAATAAATATACTACCTGAAGATGAATGGATCACTTACACAGAATTAATCTATATCATTGTCCATGGAGAGGCTGTTGAATTTTAATGGCGCAACAATCCTCTATCCTGATGCAATTTGATGTCATCCTCCATCAACTCACACCTCCAATGATCATCTAGGTATCTTTGGTTCAATAGAAAATCATTATATTTCGTCATAAACATATATTTAATGTCGAAAAAGGTCACTACATGAACATAGTAAAATAAATAACTTATTTTATTAATTAACCCGTGACTACTCTCAATGAGAAAATCTAAAACACTCCTTGATTATATTGAGACAATGGTAAAACCCGTGATTTAAACTCAAAAATTGAATTATATTTTGGATTATATCCTCCATTTTAATTTCTTCTAATTTTCTATGAAATATTCACATGTGTTCTATTTAATATATTTAATATTTTTGAAAAATTATTTTCAAGATCACTGATCCATGGAATATCATTACATCTCAACACATAGTTTTGATAAAAATCCATATAATGTTTTAAAGTAATACATCTTAAAATAATAGTAGTTATAATATTCATTTTACTAAATTGTTTAAAATGATCTTCTTATTGTTTCATAAATGAGGTACCTTTAACCTATTGTTGAAAATGTGAATTGAATCATTGTGTACAAATAAAAATCATGAAATATTTTTCCTTACATCATAAATAATCAATTCATTACATTTTCTTTTAAAATTATCATGTTTATATTAAAATAAAATGGTTTCATTAATTTTTTGGAAAAATTTACATTTTAAATATGTGATTTATAGATGAAAATTTAATTTTCTTCATGAAATAATTCAGTGATATGTTAATGTAATTTATTTATTTATGAAGCCATTATTTTATGGTACTTATGCTTTATGTGGGTTAAAACCCAATGAAGCCATCACTATTCAATATCTTGATGATTTATTTTTATGATGATGAAATATTGATGAAACCAATTTTCGATTCCATGGGATAATTTATGATTAATGTTTTTAGGATCTTGTGATATGCATATGAATGGATATATGACTATGTGATGTGTGGGATAGAATTATATATCCCTCCAATGTTTTGGGTAATGGTTACTGTTTTATTATTTTCATGGGCACATAAGATATTATCCCAATCCTATAGTGGGTACATGGGATGTTATTTCATGAATGAAGAAGGTAAATGGTTTGTTAGCCCTGAACTAACATGTCATGAATGTATTGGTGGGTATCCATAACATAATATTTATTTGATAATGATTATTTCTCAATTTTATGACATGATCTAATTACACTATTATGTTTTCTTGGGTTATGTTATTTGATCCCCTTAAAATTAATGTCTTACAACTTCCATGATTTATACCATGACTCATGTTTAAGATCTCCGGATTTTTTTCTATGATATTCAAAGGTAAATATCATGTTATCATACCCTTTATTCTCATGTTATGTTTAAATTATCATTGATATATTCTTTTTTACCCATATTGGGCATCTAATATTTTGAATTATTATGATTTCTTTTACCCATTTTATAAAATAAATGTTTATATATGTTGTGTCTAAAAGTGTCACGACCCGCCCTCGGGGTCCGTGCCGTGACTACCCCAAGCCCGCCTTCCATAGGCCAGGGGCTGGCGACTAGCACCAAGGCGTAAATCCCGGTAAAAAAAGGGAAGGCATTCCCTTTGTAAAGTAAACAAGCACCACAGAATAAGCAAGCGGAAAAGTAAACACTAAGTAAAAACAGAGTACAACTGAAGTGCGGAAAAGTAAATGGTCCAGTATACAAACCTAAACTGAAAGTAAAGTACAACTCGAAAGGGAAAACAACAACTGTAATGTAAAAGCCGCTACACCGAGCTGTCCACTGGAAATCCCACCTGAAGGGTGGGTACAGATAGCTCCACTGCTCCTCGGATCCCGCCGTCCGCTCCGAGCACGTCCCGCCCAGTGGTCCACCTCCAGGTACCGTCCTGCTCTGTGAGCCTCAACCACGATCAACGTTGTCCGTCGTCTGCAACCAACACAACGTAGTGCGGGCATAGCCCGTGCAAGGGTGAGTATAAGCTACTCAGTAGGGACCCCGAGACCCCTGAAGGTATCCCAAAATCCAAAAAGGATAAACCACAAAGGAAAGATACAATCATGAAGTAACAACTGACACTGCTTAAGTATATGCCCATACATACACTTAAGTCATCAATTTCCAATACGCTCCATCCTCCGAGCCCAAGTACAACTCAGTCCACACAGGAAAGTATACGTATTCCACACAGGAAAGAAAAACGAAATCCACACAGGATAGCACAACACAATCCACACAGGAAAGAAACAGGATTCAGCTCACACAGGTATACTTCTTCGAAAGACGATAGAGATGATCTCCGATCCATCTAAGTCGTCGGACCCACAAAGGATCGATAGGTACTAACCCCCGCAAGACCCACACAGGATCGGACCCACACAGGATCTGTAGGCACTGGTTCACACAGGACCGCTGAGCGCAGACCCACACAGGATCAGACCCACACAAGATCAGGCCCACACAGGACCTGTAGCACTGATCCACGTAGGATCGCTGAGTGCTGTAGTCGTCGTCGTTGAATCCACTAAGGATCTCTGTACTGTCGTCATCGCAGTCACAGTAGCAGTAGCAGTAGCAGTAGCAGTCGTAGCCAGCTCTAGGGTTCCCCCACACAGCAAGCTCGTTCGGGAGGGTCCGCTCCACGAGCCGAGAGGCTGATACATCAACTGTCACAAAGTCCAGAGTTGATGTATCCAAAAGTTCCGTATCGTCAACAGGAACTCAACGCAACAGACGGCGCGTCAATCGGACGCCCGGTCTGAGAGTTATTAGACTTTTCGTCCCAGGGGCCCGGTTGGTTTTTAAGGAAAAACCAACCCAACCATACTCCACCTGCGTCCAAACCTCGGGCGGAGTAAGCCAAAAGATCCGTCTCACTAAGAGGAACTCAACAAAGCTGACGGCTCGTCAATCGGACATCCGTAGCTCAAGATATGAGCGTTTCCGCTCCGAGGGCCCGGTTGGTTTCGTGTACGAACCAACCCGGACGAACTCATGTATTCCGAAACTTTGAGTACGATATACCGAAACGACTGCCTCGATCCAAGGATCGCATCTCTGCTGACGACGCATCGTTTGGAAGTTTGTAGCCCGAGTTATGGGCATTTGAATCCAAACCGCTCGGTAACGGGGGTTTCGGGCCCGGGCCGTCCCGGCCCGAGACCCCCCGGTTGGCCCGAACAGGGTCGACCCGCCCCGGACAGGGTCGACCCGGCGCGGCGCGACCCGGCCCGGCGCGGCCCGGCCCGGCGCGGCCCGGCCTGGCCTGGCGAACCGGCCAGGCGCGCCGGTTCGGCGCAAGGGCCGACCTGCTGGAAAACAGGGGGGGACGCCTACCCCCCTTTATGAAACCAGCCCCCCTCATAATGGGGGGCCATTATGGCTGGCCGGGGGAATTTATCTCCCCCCGGTTTTGCCTCCCTTCCGGCTGGCCCGACCTGGCCGGCCGGTTCTTCCTCAACGGGACCGGCAAGGCCGATCCCCCTTCCGGCTTCCGACACCGGCGGCCCGGCTGGCCGCCGGTCTTCTCGTTCCACTGAGGCCCAAAACCGGCAGCGACCTTCGTCGTCCGGCGCGGTGCGACGGCACCGCGCCCCTCCGCCGCGGCCCCGCTCCGGCCACGGCGCCTTCAACTTTCTTCGACGCGGCGCGACGGCGCCGCGCGTTTCTTACCGTATGATCCTGCGCGGTGCGACGACACCGCGCCACACCCATTCAATCCACAATAGGATCAACATGAATAGGAGGAGGGTCAGCCGTGTTCGTGCGGTCCGGCCCCCTCACGTTAATTGCTAACAATTGGATAAATTTCACGAAGAAATAACCACGGGTATAAATCATGAACAAAAGAATAAATTAAACCCCTACCTCAGTTTCAAGAACGGAGTTCTTCAACGACCCGCGGAAGACAAGCGTCGCGGAGGTCGGGCATCATTCCGTCTAGGTTGGTGGAAGAAGAGCTCGGTGAAGTCGAGTCGAGACGTCACCCTCTGTATACTTCGTAGGCAGTGGTGCTTCCCTTCCTTACTCCGGTTGAAGATGGTCGAAGGTGTTGCTTCACATTCTTCGGAAACGTGGAACGTTCTTCCTCGAGAGGTTGGTGATCTTCCAAGAGTTCTTCTCTTCTCCTTAGTTCTCCCCACAAGGTTTATGCCAACCCAAAAAGAAGAATATAATCTCCATTTTTAAAGTTGGCAGAATGAATTCAAAAGAATTCAAACACTCAAATTAATTAATTAAGTTGGTTCAATTAATTAAATGCAAGGAGTTGACAGGAAACTCAAAGGTCACATTAAGAGGGAAGTTCAAAAGTTAGGTATCGTGTGGGACCCACCACACTTAATCCTCTCAAGGGAGGTTATGTGGATGTGGGTCCCACCTCTAACTCCCTTTGGGAGGAGTTAACCAACAAGTTAAAAATAAAATTGTGTTCCACAATTTTATTTAACTACTTCTAATTTTTCCCCAAAACTAACTTTCATTCCGCATAAAACACAACCTCGAAAAAGGTCTCCTTAAGCGAATCTCGGCGCTGTGAGTTCATCAGTGTCCTCGGATTTCAATTCCGAGCACTAGATCAAAAGTTAGAAATTCCCGCTCGTTCGTTTACTGAACGTACCCGAGCCAAACTTCGGAAAATGATTCCGGGCACACCGGGCCTCGGAATCAGGTGCCTTCAGAAACCACGTTCTTGTAAAATTCCAAAGAAAATTAAGAAAAAATTTCCCTTGAATTTTACGGGTCTTTACAAAAAGGGTTCTAGTTATGAGGAACTAAGTGAGAGATAGTACAAATCAATTTTAAACTATTTTTTATGTATCAGTGTTTCTAAATTCTCTGAAATTTTATAGTTATAATGTGGAAAACAATTTCATGTGACCAATATTAATTAAATAAGACATAATAGTTATGTTTTAAATGTATGGATTGATATAGTTGGTACTAGAGTAATGTTCTGTTACCTTTTCAAATAATGATGAAAAACATTATTGAGATCCCTAACAATAATCTTATGTTTATTATAACTTATTGTCATATATTAATCAAATGAGTGTGTTTTTACATGAAAAATATAATAAATGTGGATGTTATTTTGGAATAAATGAATGAAGGGTAAAACCCATGAAAAGTGTTTTCTGAGTATGTCTCAATCATCATTATGGGGAACAATGAGTGTACCCTAATAGAACACATAGTTCGAAACACATGGGGGATATTCATTGGTAAATCCACTTTTTCCTTATGATTCATTATAATGTATTTTAACCTATGAAAACCAAGGTTTATTAAGGATAAAACTATGGTGTTATAGATTGAAAATGTGTTTTCATGATTTAGAAATTCTATAATTGATTTCTGATGTTTATTTGATTCCACACTATTATTATTATATCTCCCACTATACGTTTTGTTGTTAGTTAAAGGATTGATTTAGGAGAATTATTATTGAAATAGAATGTGGTGAATAATGGAATGATATTCCTCAAAAGAAACAAAATAAAATGGGTGTTGGTAGGTGAAACAATTATATTATGACTAGTCATCTCTCTAATTATTAGATTATCAAACTCAATAAAGGTCAGTTCCCTAACACACTTAATTATATTAAATTGGAGTTTTATGAAGACCATGGTTTGAAAATTATTCATCTTCAAACATTCCATGTATGTGGGTAGAAGTACATAATGAAATTTCCCAGAGGAACTATAGGATTATTTATGTGTTCAATGAAAGGGACTAGTTAAATTTATTTCTAAAGAAAAATGAGAAGTTCAATATAGTGAAATTAATTTCATCCTAAGGTACTATTTATCATTTAGTGTCTTCTATGTGGGGAATACATGAATTATCTGAGACAATACACTAACCCTTTGATAAACCCCGAGACCATGTAATTACATATTTTATTCAAATAATTGATGTTAATGGATTGAAGTCTTTATGTATTTTTATTTGATAAGTACTTTTTATAAGTGTTATAACAATGATATTGTAGATAAATAAATCATTAAACCATTAAAGCTTTTCTTAAAAGGATATATTCATTATTAATTTGAAAAAAAAATATTTAAATGTACTAGTAAGGTGATCATGTTTATTTGGGATAAATAGATTATTTAAATTGATGAAGTAAATGGGGTAGTATTTTTTACCATGAAATTGGTTTGTGATTTGATGAAAAAATTATTTATGTCATCTTTGATTAATTTTATTTTAATTTTCAATTTATGAAATATATTAAACAAAGTATGATTTATATTTAGGAATAAGGATTTATTTATTTTTTGGAATCAAATATGTTAACATGTAGGGAAAACTTAAGAGTTATATATAGGGTTATGGGTTCATAAATACAAGATTTATCACAAGTATAAAGTTATAGATAAATATTGTGTGGTTTCATATTATTGGATTTTGTGGAAATTTCAATATTTTTTTGGTTTTAGAAAGAATAATTTAATGATTATTAAATAATTATTTGGGTTAGTATTTTATTTTTTATTAAGTTGTTATGGTCTAATGGATAGGGGGTATAGATAATCATGTTATTTGAAAATTAATTATTTATAAAGTTGATATTTTCAATGATATTTATGGCCACTCTATGGATTACCATTCATGATTTCATCTCAATTGGATTCATTATAATTTGGAAATTTCAATAATTTAATAATATATAATTATTTATCATGGCGATTAATGATATTTTTAGAGATGATACATTAGGTTGAGTTATATGTAACATTTCTGTTTAATATTTTATTTAACCTAAAATATTATTTGGGAAGAATGCAAATGAAATTTAGTGGATGTTAACTGAATGTTATGAGTTCAAATTTGAGGTTAAAACATTATTTATTGTTTAGGTTATTGTGGTTGTTTCAGAAGTGGGTTATTTATGAAATAATCTCTGTTGATACTTTATTATTATTTTTTGAATTTTTGAGTTAAATATAAAGGTTTATGGATTATAGATATTATCTTACCTTGTTCTAAAAATTCAGTTTTTGTTAATATTGAAAGTCATGAGGAATGTATTAATATTAATTTGTGTATTATGACATTAATTTTCATTATATTAGAATAAAAAATCCATCTAATAATAAATGTTTGGAGAAACATATGCGTTTGTGGTGAAAATTGATTAAGGATGTTATTCTACATGTCATGTATGAATGTGTTCTTTTTATTTTAGCTTAGATGATAATAAAGATCCATAACTATTAGAATAAAAACCTAAACCAAAATTTTAATCCTATTAATTCATTTTAGATGAATCAATTGACTTTTACAGAACATATTTTATTATGTATTTTGGTTAAACAAATTCTCATGGTCATACAATTTCATTTGAGAAATATTCTCGATCACTGCCCATCATTAATTGGACATTTAATTTTTCCACCATGAATGTATTTTAAATACCCACTAAATTTATCCTATTTGGAGACATATATATGTGTTATTCTAGATGTATTTATTTATTTCCTTTCCATTTTTTAAGAGGAGTATTTATTAACACTTTTCATTATGTGATATTTCAAATAAGAAATTTTAAAATACCAATCCATAGATTATAAATCATGACTTCAAATTGATTGGTAAATATTTATTAAGTGGGGGATGTAACACACTGGTATTTCAAAATAATGATGTTTTCTATTTCATATAAAACAAAAATAACTAAGATTTAATGGACAAAAAATTATGATTATTTTATTATCATTATATAATAGTCATTGAATTAGTTATTATGAATAAATATAAATTATTTATGAAATGTATATATTAGATCTATTAAATAAAAATTTATTGATAATTTCACTGAAAATAATCTCTGAAATTTTTGTAATGTGATTTTATTTTTCAAATTATGTTTTCGTCAAAAATGGATTTCATTGTATTTGGGGATAAAATATTATAATTAATTTCTAGATCATTGAAATATTTTATTTTAAGAAAATAATATCATATTTTAATTAAACATGTCAAATTTATCTTAGATCTAGTTGTTTGAAATATTTTAGAAAAATATTTTTTCACTATATTGTAAAAATAATAATATTTATTGAATTTTTTTTGGGTTAAAGCATTTACAATGATCAATTTTTTATTAACATGTTTTCAAAGTAAAAAGTTTCCCTTACATTATTAATAAATCAATAATGTTTATTTTTTTTGAAGAATGTGGTGCCTGGCCAGAAGACCAAGGCATAAGTATTATAAGGAATGAAGGCTACATTAGTCTATAAGATGGAAACATATTAGAATATTTTTGATGAAAGGGGATTTGATAAGCAGAAAGATAATCAATCCATGTAATATCTCGATTAATCCCCTTATTCGTAAGGCCATCAGAAACCATATTAGCTTCTCGATAAATATGAGTGATGATGTAGTTGATATCCAGAAGAGTACAGATACAGCTCATCCAACAGTTGGTGATCGACCACACAAGATGAATCACACCATTCCAAATAGCATTCACAGTGGTGGTTGAGTCACTCTCAATCCAAGGGTTGGTCCAACCATGTAGTTTGGAAATGAAAACATCATCAATCATTCTCATCATTTCAACTTCTAGAGAAGATGCATTACCATATCTACCATAGAAACATCCAAGGATCTGACAAGCATGATTCCTAAATATTCCACCACAACCTATAGGGTCCAAATTTCCTTTGTAAGTACCATCCACATTAACCTTAATCCATCTAGGAAGAGGGGAAAACCAAAATACTTCTAAAGTGCGATGAGGTTGGCAGTAATTTCCATGAATACGGAGTCACCGTAGTATGCCAAAATGAAGCACTGTGTTGTTTCAGTGTCTCTTTTGATCAAAGAATCTTCATGTATGACAATAAGTATCCTCATATGCCCTGCATCATGACTTAATGAGCATTTATTATGAATAAGAGCATTTATATCATACAAGATCACATGGTGGTGATCTACGACAAAAGAAAGTAAAATATTCTTAATCTAATGAGAATTATCCATCTCTGCAGATCTCTTTAATTGAGATTTGATAGAGTTATGTATCGGCCACATATAGTTAAAAATGTCAATAATATAATTCCAAAGAGAAGAATCATTGGAACATGAAAGAAATAGATGACTAGCATCATCTCTGTGTTGGTTGCAGAGACAACATTTAGTACAGAGTTGAACACCATGAAATTGAAGGTGGTCATTAGTTGGGATCCTATTGTGAGTACGCCTCCAGATGAGGTTAAACCTTTAAGGTCTTATCCATGGTTTTTCAAAGTTCGTAATCCAACCAAAATCACTTTCGGAGTTGAAAAAAGGTATTTGTAATAGCTTTTTGAGTTAAGAATGCCATTGTAAGTAGGTTCCCAGACTAATAAATCATCAGTGATGGAGAAAGTATAAGTATCAATGACATTATTGATGTTTTCAAGAAGATGATCATTTTGGGAGAAACATACATCTTTGATGGAGAGGTTGGTCTTCTCAGGACTTTGGAAAATATCAGTTATGGAAATTAATGGAGTTCCAGATCAATTATCCAACCAAAAATTCAATGTGAAGTCTCAAGAGACCATCCATCGGGTGTTATTCATAATAGAGTAAAATTACTATTTTATAGAAGGACATATAGAAGAGGAAAGAAAAGTTGAGTAACCTTTCTTAATAATTTAAAGAAATCTATTTTTAAGAAAGATAGTTGAATTAGAATTACTATGTTGGAGATCCCAGGTGAGCCTGACATGAAGCACCTCATTAAAGTTTTTGAGATTTTTAATTCCAATTCCTCCTTTATCAATGTGTTTACAACAAGTTAACCAATGTATGGTGATAAGTTTCCTTTCCACCGTGCTTCCTGTCAAAACAAAAATTTTAATATAGGAGTTTATTTTTTATTAAGACCAATAGTCCACTTGTAGACCATCATAGAGTAGACCATTTTTGAGACAATAGTAGACTTAACAAGACACATTCTACCTTCCATAAAAAGAGATTTTCCCTTCTAATATGAATGTTAGTTTATGACCTGGTTGGAAATTTCAAAGAAATGTGAAGATTTATGTCTTCCATAGAATATGGGGACACCTAGGTATTTAAAAGGAGGAGACCCTTCTTTTATACCTAAATCACTTATAATGATGCATTTTCTATTAGGAGTAATGTTTTTCCCAAATATGATAGATGATTTGTTCCAACTAATCACTTTTCCAGAGATCTCCTCATAAAGAGAAAGAGATTTTTTGAGGGTTTAAATGATTCTTTTATCTCCTTGAAGAAGAAGAATTATATCATCAGCATATAAAATGTGTGTGGGAGCATTCAAATTGTGTGACACATGAATGGGATTGAGTTTATTTTGATCAATAAGACAAGTGAGTAAATGACTCAGATAATCCTCTATAATGGAGAAAAGAATAATAGAAATGGGTTCCCCCTGTATTACACCATTATTGCATTTGAAGTATCCTCTTGGGGAGCCATTGATCAGAATGGAAATGGAAGGCGACTTGAATAAGGTTCTGAGAGTAGTAAGAAAAGCATTACTAAAACCAAAATATTGAAGTACCTTAAAGATAAAAATCCAGTCCATTTTATCGAAATATTTTTTAATGTCAAGATTAATGGAAATATTACCTCCTCTATTGAATTTTTTTAAAGTGTTAAAACACTCTGAAGTAAGAAAAATGAAATTTTGGATGCATCTACCTTTGGTAAACCCAAATTTATTCCAGGAGACTATTTTATTTGTGATGAACGAGAGCCTACTAGAAATTTTTTTTGTAATAATTTTGTAAAGAGTGTTGATGAGAGCGATGGGACTAAACAAATGGATCTTAGAAGCATTGACAACATTGGTTATTAGAAAGAGGAATTGTGAATTTATACCATGATGAAGAAAATCATTGGTGAAAAAGGATTTGACAAGTTTGAAAACATTAGATTGAATAATATCCTAGTATTGTTAGAAGAAACCATTATTAAAGCAGTTAGGTCCATGGGCACTATCAGGATTTAAACTGAAGACAACATCTTTAATTTCATGATCTAGAGCAGTGTTAATAAGAAAGGTGTTTTATTCATCATTTAACACCATCAGAATGATCCCTGATAAGAGATCCTTATTGTTATTCGAGCCATTGAAAATAGTTTCAAAGTATGTGACAATATGGTTAGCAATGTCATCTTCATTGTTTAAAATTTTTTCTCCACCATGAAGAGTGGCAAGAGGACTATAAACTCTACGGGATCTTTAAATAGAGTTATAGAACTTAGTATTTCTATCACTGTCAGAATGCCATTTATCTTTGAAGGCTTGCTTCCTCATGTTCTCCTTAAATGTGGGCAGGTAATTGAGCTTTATTGAGGTGTTAATTTCTAGATTTGGATAAATGATACTATCAGAGCTAGTGCTATGGGTTTGGAGTAGGTTGAGCTCATTCTCAAAGAGTATGATATATTTGTTGATTTGTTAAGCATGCATGCTACACCGTCCTTTAAGCATCTGTTAAAGAGATTTTAGTTTGTAAGAGAAAATAAAAGCATCATTGTGGTGTGTCATAGAGAGCCAAAAGGTTTTGATGATTTCAGTGCATTCAGTGTTGTTGAACCAATAATTATCGAACCTAAAATGAAGAGGACATCTGATAGTGTCGATTGAGATAATGACCAGAATAGTATGGTGGTCAGAGTGGAGCTTGTGAAGTGTGGTGCTAGAAATAGAGTTCCGAAAAATCTAAAGCAGGAACATTCATGAAGGATCTCTACAATTTAGAGGAAACCATCATATTGTAATGCTTCTTATACCAAGTATATTTGGCACACGTAAGATTTATTTCAATGAGAATTTTGTCTTCAATAGTGGATTTGAATTCTCTCGTGGAGATCATAGCATGTGAGGGACCAATTTTCTCATTTGAGTTGATGATAGAATTAAAATATATAATAACTAATAAAGGAGTGTTGATGTTGGTACCTAGGGAAGTAAGACCATCCCATATGGGGCGTCATTATTGGTATCTGTTATAACCAAAGGAGAAAAAAATAGAAGGGCCTTCGAAGACAAAATCATAGGTGAAGGCTTGCTCTGCGATGTTAAAAATATTAATATTCTAAATAGAGAAGTGAGAAAAGATCCATAGAGTATCAACTAAGGAGGAGTTTTTTGTAGCACCAATAATGGAATAACCATGATAACATATGTGATGAAACTTAGAGGAGAAATTGAATTTTGGTTCAGAAATATAAAATAACATAGGTCAATGAGTATTAACTGTAATTATTAAGACAAAAATGGTGTAAGAGTTAGCAATTTTCATTCAATTACCGTAAATAATCTTCATTTGAACCTATGTTTGGAGTAAGGACCCGCTTTTTTTTAATTTTTCAGACCTTTGTTCCTAGTAGATATTCTGTTCTCTTTGGTAGGATTTGGGTTCTTATTTTTTATTGACTACTTTTAGAATCATTAGAAGGGATTCTTGAAATAACAGTGTTATTGAAACCCTTTATAGGTGAGTTCATGATGCATTTGTTGTCATTTTGATCCTTATCATCTTGACTGTTCTATTTCCCATCATTGGCAGGCAATGTAGTAGGATCAATTGACTAAAAATGATCTATTGACTGACTGTCAAAGCGTAAAGGGGGCATACATGAATCAATTGTAGCAGAAAATCCATGCTTAGAGGTACCTGAGTAATTATTAGATCTCTGATCATAGCATGGAGGCAGTGCAGGAGTGATTTCCAAGTCCATGTGGTTTTGTTGCAATACCATTGAATCAAAAGTTCTATACAGTAAACCAGATCCATCCATATTTAGGGGATCCACTAGGGGTGGATCCAGATTAGCATCTTCCATTGGTTCAGGTGTCTTGAGCATTTCTAGGCCTAATGGTTGTTCTAGACAACCACATAACCTGATACTGTCCAGTTATGCACACAATTGGGATTTTTATTGAATCTTCCCAGGATCAATCATATATTTCATCTTGTCCTCATTCAGAAGGATCTTTGTATTTTCACTGGGGTCTTTTGAGGATTCTGAAGGAGAATCTCTTGGATCTTCACCTAGACCCAAGGCAGGGAGCAAGTGGTTGCAAGCCAGGGTCTCTTGTTGTTCTTGTGTTCCTACATTAGTCAGTACACTAACAAGATAGCCAGAAACATTTTCACTTTTCTTACATTCATACAAAAAATTAGTTATATTTAGTTTTGTTTCACCTTAGGCCGAAGGACTAGAGGTTACAGAGACATTGTGGTGTGAGGATACCTCACCTATTTCTTTCTTTCCATAATCAGGTTCTAGTTGTTTTTTTCATACCTCCATTACCATGGAATCTAGTTCATTAATGAGAAATTGATCATTTTTTTCTTCTTCTTCTACATGTCCAGGCCATGAAGGATTCAAAGTATTCATTTTATTTCTTGGTTTCTTGGTCTTCTTTACCCATACCTCATTCCCCTTTTTTGATGTTTCTAGAATATCCAAATGGGTGGGTTACCTTTTTAATTATTTCTCATTTCCTTCCATTCATTTTCCATTGGTTGGACCACTTGTATCCTTATCACCGTAAATTTTCTATGGTATGGCCAATGTGTTTGCAAATTTCACAGAATGATGGATTTTTTTGTATTCTATCCTAATTTCTGTTTTATAATCTTTTCTATTGAATATTATTGAATTAGGAAGAGAGGTAGAAAGGTTTACATGTACCATTACCCTCACAAATAGTCCCAAATTAGAAGTTAGAGTTCTTTGGTCAATTTTCAGGGGTAGTTAGATACAAGAGACAATATAATTTAGTATCTTGGGCTGTAAAAATTACCAGTTTAATCCATGCAATCTTACCCACACCTATTCTGTTGTATTCCTATGGGTGTGTGGATTAATGGAAAGATACAATTCAGAAATCCTAATAAAGAAAGGCTTATGTTGGATATTGCCTAATTTCCATACTATGTTGAGATCATATTGAGAATTGAATAAGATGTGAAAGTACCTACTGTAACATCCCAGTTCCAGAATCCACCTAGAGGCGCCCCGTACCCGGTTGGTCACATGGACTCATGTGCATTCCCCCAAACTCCATAGACTACTAACTAGTAGCGAGGGCCTTGGGTGTGATAGTGGGGAAACTATGCCCTCATTGGCAGAGTACATAGTGGAAGAAAAAAAATCAATAACCGAAGTAGTAATAATCCATTCAAGAGTAAATAGCGGAAGACTGAAAATAAGAAACAACTGGAGCACATACACATATAAATGATGAATGAAAAAATATCTAGGAAATCATCCAAACACAACACAATTCTGGAATACAATAGTACTAAACCAAAGTACAAGGAAAATAGATAAAAAACTCCTCATCATTGCAATCCTAAGTTTGGTCCCATGTTATCCAGCACCCCAGCAAGACAAGTTCCTAAAGTAGAAGGGTGCTTGAACTTATCTATACCAGCATCAATATATCTCTTTGGGCCCAAAAGCATGACCGAAATAGGGTGTGAGAATAAATCCCAGTAGGAAACCACCCAAAGATCTATGCCTAACAGTCAGTGAATATATGGCAGGTAAAAGTGCAGAAAGTAGTAAATAGGAAAGTACTCAGCAGTAAACAATCCACAGTTCAATATCAAGAATACCTAACACAAATAGGTAACCCTATTGGAAGTACTCACAACCATCCCCTCTGGTCCTACCTAACAAGCACAAGAAACCCTCTAGGTAGTACACTCAGCCTAGCCCCTCTGGTTTAGACATAGGATTTCATAAAGACTCTCTGATGAAGCACTCGCAGTCAATTCCCCTTATAGTCTAAGGTAGTTAAGGACTCTCTGAGGAAGCACACACAGTCAATCCCCCTTATATACCCAAGGTCATGGACTCTTTGAGGAATCTCACACGGTCAATTCCCCTTATATCCCAGGTCGTTCACAGACACTCTGAGGAAGCCCACTCGATCAATTCCCCTTATAGCCTGGAGTAATTCAAGGTGATTCAAAGTAAAACAAAGGCTCTATGAGGATTCTCACATGATCTATCCTCGTATAGTCTAAAATAATCAACGAATCTATAAGGAATCTCTCTCGGTCTATCCCTGTATAGTCCAAAGTAATCCTAGGCTCTCTTAGTAAGCTCACTCAATCTATCCCCTTATAGCCTAATGTTCTGAAAGAATCTCTAAGGAAGCTCTCTTGGTCAATTCCCCTCATAGTCTACTACACCAGGTTCTCACGGCCATATGTAGGTAAACGAGCATAGCAATAAAATATGGCCAAAGTAAACAGACAGAAATACTTGGATAACAGTTTACAGCATATTAGGCATGTAAGAATACAAACTCTTTATTCTACAGCAACAGACATGGAATACGAGCAAGGCGGCCGAACTGGCTAAACATGACCAAATGGTCATAAACAGAACATACATGGGAAAAAATGCAAGCATAGCAGAAAAAACCTATTCATATCCAATTAACCACTACCCAAGCATACAAGCATGTAAGGAAAACAATAGGGCTAAAATGGTAAACGTGCAATATCATGTTCATGGGTATTGGGAAATTTTGAACATAATATTAAAATACATTCTTCAGAAAGGCCCAAACCACATACCTTCGCATTAAGAGATCACTATACATGATCCTCAAGGCTTGAATAACCTTAGATTGCCCAAGATCTACAAAAAAGTCTAAAATGTTCAACACATGATATCACACGAGAGAGAGAAAATCAGAAGATGGCGCTCTAGGAGAAGATAGAACTCACTGATGAGATTCCAACGCAACCAATGGTGTTTGATTTAGAGAACATACGCACGCTCAGAGGTTTGTCGAAGATTCATGGTCGTACAACACTCTTGGACAAACGAGACCTAAAAGAAGACAGTTCTTCCGATTAGACGTGACCCCCGTGCATTAAATGAAAAAAAAAACAAAAATACATAGTGTGTACTTTTGAATTATATGGCATGTAGTCGCCTTTTCCGTACTCCACTTTAGGCGGCCTTCAAGTCACCTACACACAGCCGTGTATGTGGCCATGAAAGGGCCAGCCCACTGCCTCCTGCAGCAATGCAGTACCCGGAGTGTACTCATAATGTACACGGCGTGTACTTCAATAATATCCATAATTTCCTCTTTTTCTAAAAAATGACCATAAAAGGAAAAACATACCTGAAAAGAAGATATAGGTTCTTACAAACTTACCCCCTTAAAAAAATTCATCCCCAAATTTCCCTAGAATGGCGTAGAACAAGAAACCCCAAAAAACTCCGGCCACTTTGATTGTACATCGGTTTCCCTCTCCCATGTATCGTCATGTACTCTCCCGTGTTTCCATAGCACTCAAACCAGAGGAACAGACCGTCCATGGAGAACCTTTGTACTGTGATCGACAATTCGGATAGGATACCTCTCGAATGATGAATCCTCTTTAAGCTCAACCTCCTCAGGTTGAAAGACATGAGACGGGTCTGAAATGTAACATCGGAGCTGAGAAACGTGGAAGACGTCTTGCATAGCCTGATACCTCTGAGGTAACTGAAACTGATGAGAAACCATCCCAACTCTCTCCAACACCTCAAACGGCCTGACGTATCTCAGTGAAAGCTTACCCTGTCTCATAATCCTTCTGTGCCCCAACTTCGGTGCGACACCTAGGAAGACCCGATCCCCGACCTCGAACTTTAGAGGTCATCTCCACTGATCAGCATAAGACTTCTGTCGACACTGCTCAGTAGCCATCCTCTTCTGAGTTAACTATATCTTCTATGTGGTCTCCTGGACAAGACGAGGTCCTAGCATAGCTGCCTCTCCTGCCTCCAGCCAACACAAGGGTGATCGGCATGGCCTACCATACAATGCCTCAAAAGGTGCCATATTAATAGTTTCTTGAAAACTATTGTTGTAGGAAAACTCCACAAGAGGTATATGCTTCTCCCAAGAACCTTTAAAATCCAGAATGCATGCTCGTAAAATTTCCTCGAGCACCTGAATCATACGCTCGGATTGGCCATCAGTCTGTGGATGGTATGTTGTACACAAAAGTACATGTGTACCCAAAGCCCTCTAAATCCCATGCCATACCCGAGAAGTAAAACGTGCATCCCAGTCTGAAAAAATGGATTGGGGAACTCCATGTAGACATAAAATCTCCCAAATGTACAACCTGCCCTGCTCATCAGCACTGAATGTCTACATGATCGGCAAGAAGTGATAAACCTTCATGAGTCTATCAATGGAAACCCATACCACATCATTCCCTCGAGGAGACCTAGGAAAATGGTCACAAAATCCATCATGATGTCATTCCACTTCCACTCGAGAGTGGTTAACTGCTGGAATATCCCTGCTGGTCATTGATGTTCCGCCTTCACCTGCTGACAGGTGGAAAACCTCATGAAAAAACAAGAAACATCCTTCTTCCGACCCGGACACCAATACTGGAAGTGTAGATCACGATACATCTTGGTGACACTAGGATGAACTATCCATACCGAGGAATGAATACCCCGCATCAGCTCCTCGCGTATATCTTCTAGAAACCATACACGCTCCTGGAAACACAAGATCTCATACCCACCTATGGTCAACCAAACAATAGGGTCCTCTCCTGACATGCTTTCCTGTAGGACTATAACTTCTGAGTCTGATAGCTGCCTCATTCGAACTCGATCAAGAAGAGTAGAGGTAACAACTAAAAAAGAAAGAAACATCTGCCCCTATCAGTCGTGCACCCCAAATGCATCTTAGATAACAAAGGCATAAGCTACCACTCACTGCTTGCCACCTGAACTGCATGTATCTGAGTCCTCCTGCTCAACGAATCAGCCACAACGTTTCCTTTCCCAGGAATGTAGGCAAGATCAAAGTTGAAAGATTGGAGGTACTGAACCCACCTTTGTTGTCTCAAGTTCAGATCACGCTGAGTGAAGATGTACTTGATACTTTTGTGGTTGGTGAAAACCACAAAATTCTCTCCCAGAAAATAATGTCTCCAACAGCTTAAGGAATGAACAACAATATCCAACTCTAGATTGTGCGTCGGGTATTTCCTCTCATGTGACCTCAACTGTCGAGACCCATATGCAACGACTCCATCTCCCTGCATAAGCACAACTCCCAGAACGATAACTAAAGCATCATAGTAAGCTGTGTAGATCTTTCGTGGCCCTGGAAAGACTAGTATCGGTGATGAATTTAACATCCCTTTCATCTCCTGAAAGGCTGAATCACATGAATTGGACCACAAGAACTTCACACCCTTCTTAGTCAGACCCGTCAGCAGCGTTTCTAAGCATGAAAAGTCAAGTATAAAGAATATTTAGTATCCATCCAGCCCCAGAAAACTTCGCACCTCAAAGAAATTCTTCACCTACTCCAAGGAAACAACAACAATAACTTTCTTTGGGTCTACTAATACTCCTATCTCTGAGATAACATGACCCAATAAGTGAATATGATCCATCCAAAAGTGGCATTTTTAGAGCCTAGCATATAACTGATGTTCTCTCAGTGTACTCAGAACGATCTCAAGATGTGCGGCATGGTCGTGTCGAGTGTGAGAGTACACCAAGATGTCATCCACGAAAACCACCACGAAGGAATCCAAGTATGGATGGAACACTTTGTTCATCAGTCCCATGAAAACTGCAGGTGCTTTTGTGAGACTGAACGACATAACTGTATACTTGTATAGACCATACTTGATCTGAAAGGCTGTAAGAGGCATATATGATGGTCTAACACACAAATGATGACAAACAGACCTCAATTAAATATTTGAGAAAACCCGATATCCTTGAAGCTGATCAAAGAGATCATCAATCCTTGAAAAGGTATATCTATTCTTAATCATTAACTGGTTCAACTTCTGATAATCCACACAAAGACTGAGAGTACCATCTGACTTCTTTGAAAAAAGGACAGGAAAACCACAAGGAGAAGTACTGGGTCGGATGAAACCCTTTCCTCCAACTCCTCCAATTGTTTCTTGAGCTCCTATAACTCTGATGTAGCCATCATATAAAGAGGAATGGACACTGGTGACACTCCTAGTACGAGATCAATAGAAATGCCTATCTCACACTCCAGAGCCAAACCTAAAAAGTACTCTGAAAAAACATCCCAGAAAAGATCCACCACTGGAGGAAAGACTATTTTTGAAGTCCCCTGGTCATCCAAATATAGACTAGAAATCTGGGCTATAAATACTCCTAACCCATGATGCTATGGACCCGCTCTACTCTCCTGGAAATCCCACTTTCCCTTGTGAAGAAAATATCCACCCTCTGGTGATATGAAACTCACCCTACGATGATATAAATCAAAAACTGCCTGGAAGGGAACTAACAAATACATCCCTAGAATGACATCATATCCTGTTATCTCAAGGATATAGAGATCCTAAAGAATGTGATACCCACCAACCTCAAGAGGGAACTCCATTCACTGACGTACACTAGATGTCCTCGTCCCCAACGGAGTGTCTAGTGTCAAGATATCATACGAAGAAAGGATACAGAGCCCAAGGCTCTCCACAACAACAAAAGATATAAAGCTATGGGAAGCCCCTATATCGAAAAGAGCTGAAGACTGTATGTAAAGAAAGGGAACAGGAAAAAGAAAACATTCATGTTTTGAAAAACATGACTACATGGCGTGTATCTCCCGTACACGGTGTGTTCCCTCATGCCATTCACATGGGTGTGTACTCATTCCACAACTAGTCGGGTAACACCCGAAACACACGACATGTTGTCCTAACACGCGACGTGTACTTGAATCCTCTTTCCCTGCCTGAGTCCTTCTACATGGTTAAGACACACAACTCTCCTAATACAAGACTAAGAAACATTCTCAATGTAGACATGGTGTGTACTAGCCAGAATTCACCAGCCTATGTTGTTAGTGACACAGCCTATGTACCCTAGTTAGACTACATGGCATGTTTCAGACAGACACATCATGTACAAAGAAGTCCCAACCAACCGTGTTATTAGTTACACGGATGAATACATGGCTAAAACTACACGGCATGTTCTAGATGGACACGGCGTGTATGAGAAATTATAGCACCGACTCGTTTTGTTCACGACACTACCGAGTACCTAGGTCAGACTACACAGCGTGTGAAATCTTGACATGACGTGTATAGGATTAAGGTTTATCCGTCTGTTTTTTTTTTGCTACACGGACAGACATAGGGTCAACACTACACGGCGTACACAACTGGTACACGGCGTGTTCTCACAAGAAATTCCGGATCACGTGTCTCTACCCACATGGTCAAGACATGGTTAGAGACTACACAACATGTACATATGGTACACAACATGTACTTAATAAAAATAGTTTCTTCCTGAAAGGATGAACACATGGCATGTATTTAACATTACACGCCATGTATTCAGGGTTTTTCTGGCCAGTAAGCCTTTGAAAATACTCCAAAACCCAGAAAAACATAGAGATGAACATTTAAGTGACATATTTTGATCCTTGAGGGCCCATAATCCCCGCGAATCAAAGTTTGGCATCTTATACAAGTTATAAAAAATCAAGACAAGTTGATGACCCACAAAATTCGGATTCATGAGGGCCTATAACACCTCAAGAACCAAAATTTGGAATTCCTCCAAAAAAAAGCCTTACAAAATGCAATACATAATAAAACAACATGTATTCTATCAAGGAATATATCAAAACAACATGAATATTATACACCACATCTATCACAACAACATGCAATTTCTAATGCACCCTAAATGGCATGGCAAGAATGCATTCCATGTGATTTCTAGAAAGTGCCTATATGATGCATGAGATGGAATACCCTCATCTCATTTGGTTGTGACAGAAATAGAACCACAATAATGTCAACAGTAATAGCTCAAATCATGTGAGTCACCCAATGGTGAAAATTAATCAACTTTAAAATTGCAAAATCAGAAAATTGCATTAACGAGGTAAATTGGCCTTTCCATGTACATAGGTTAGCTACTCCTAGGCAAAACTTATTACCAAGTACCTATTCTATCATATCCATGGATATAGGCTCTAAAAGGTAAGTCAAGAGAAAAGAATTCATCTGATATCACTTTGTAATGTCCTGGTTCCGGAAGCCACCTAGAGGCGCCCCGTACCCGGTTGGTCACAGGGCCTCAAGCGCATTTCCCCGAACGTCAGAGGTTTCCGACTAGCAGCGAGGGCCTTGGGTGTGATAGTGGGGAAACTATGACCTCATTGGCAGAGTACACAACAAATGAAAACAAAAGAAATAGAAGAAGTAGTAATAATCTATTCAAGAGTAAACAGTGGAAGATTGAAAATAAGAAACAACTGGAGGACATACACATAAAAATGATGCATGGTACATATATCTAGGACAACATCCAAATAGAACACAATGCTGGAATATAATAGTACTAAACCAAAGTATAAGGAAAACAGATAAACAACTCTTCATAATCACAAGCCTAAGCTTAGTCCCATGATCTCCAGCTCTACAGAAAGTCATGTTCGGGAAGTAGAAGGGCACTTTCCCTTATCTATATCTGCAACAATATAATCTGTTTGGGGCCAAAATCATGACCCAAACAGGGTGTGAGAATAAATCCCAATTGGTAACCACCCAAAGATCTGTGCCAAACAGTCAGTGAATATATGGAAGGTAAAAGTACAAAAATAACTAAACATGAAAGTACTTAGTAGTAAAAAATCCACAGTTCAATATCAAGAACAGCTAACACAAATAGGTAACCCTCTGGGAAGTACTCACATCCATCCCCTCTAGTCCTACCTAACATGTACCATCAACCCTCTGTGCAGTACACTCATACTATCCCCTCTGGTTTAGTCATAGGATTTCATAAAGACTCTCTGAGGAAGCACTCACAGTTAATTCCTCGTATAATCTAAGGTAGTCAAGGAATCTTTGAGGAAGCACACACAGTCAAATCCCCTTATAGCCCCAAAGTCATTGAATCTCTGAGGAAGCTCACATGGTCAATTCCCCTTATAGCCCAGGTCATTCACAAACTCTCTGAGGAAGCTCACTCGGTCATTTCCCCTTATAGCCTAGAGTAATTCAAGGTGATTCAAAGTTAAATAAAGACTCTATGAGGAAGCTCACACGATCTACCCTCGTACAGTCTAAAGTCATAAAACAATCTCTAAGGAATCTATCTCGTTCTATCCCTATATAGTCTAAAGTAACCCTAGGATCTCTGGGGAATCTCACTCAGTCTATCCCCTTATTGCCTAAAGTGCTCAAAAACTCTCTAAGGAAGCTCTCTCGATCAATTCCCATCATAGTCTACTACACCAGGTTCTCACAGCCCTATACAGGTCAACAAGCATAATAATAAAATATAGCCAAAGTAAAACTACAGAAATAATTGCATAAAAGTTTACAACATATCAGGAATTTCAGAATACAAACTCTCCATCCTATAGCAATAGGCATGGAATACAGGAAAGGCGGCCAAACATGCTAAACAGGACCAAACACTCATAAACAGAAAATGCATGGGAAAAAATCCAAGCATAGCAGAACAACCCTATTCATATCAAATTAACCTCTACAAAAGCATACAAGCCTAGAAGACAAACAATAGTGCTAACTGGTAAATGCGCAATACCCCTTTCACGGGTATTGGGCGATTTTGAACATAATATTCAAAGACTTTCTACAGAAAATTACAAACCACCTACCATAGTGTTAAGAGATCACTATATGTGAACCTCGAGGATTGAATCGCCTTAGAATGCCCAAGATCTATAAAAAGTCTAAAATGTTCAACCCACGATATCACATGAGAGAGAGGAAATCAGAAGATGGTGCTCTAGGAGAAGAGAGAACTCAACGATGCAATTCCAATGCAACTGAAGGTGTTCGATTCGGAGAAAGGATGCACGCGTGGGGGTTCGTCGAAGATCCACGACCGTATGACACTATCGGCCGAATGATACCTAAAAGAAGACAACTCTCTCAATTAGATGTTACCCCAGTGCGTTAAATGAATAAAAAGAAAACACACTGCATGTACTTTTGAAGTACACAACCTGTACTCCCCTTTTCCATACTCTACTTTAGGCGGCCTCCATGTCACCTCCACATAGCCGTGTGTGTGGCCATGACCCAGCCGACACATGGCCTCCTACAGCAAAGCAGTACATGACGTGTACTCATAATGTATAGGGTGTGTACTTCAAAAATTTCCAGAATTTTCTTTTTTTCTAAAAAATGACCAGAAAAGGAAAAACATACCTGAAAATAAGATCCGGGTTCTTACACCTATGGCCTATGGGAAATAGTTTCCAATTCGAAAATCCCTAACCGCTATCAATTCTAGGTTTTAAATCAGTTAGATTCCAGGGGCGATCACCTTTCAAGTATGTGACGTGACCCATGATGGAGAATTTGTAGAGCATTGCACATTGTTAAAGCGCCTCTGGGTCTTCTTCAACCGAGTAACCACCATCGTCCAACTTCCTGAATAGAGGTGACCTTGTTGATAGAAGTTCTTTGTTCAGGTCACTTCCTTTGAGTGCATCATGGAAGGAGATACATTTGACTCTACTCGTTGTCTAGTGATTAAAAACTTCATCGTTCAGTCTTCCATCGTTGTTCACAGCAGAGAATCATCACCGATCACAGTCATGAATCTAAAAATGGTGGGAGTCGAATCTCCCAGGCGTAAGAAACATATCATCCATGAAGAAGAAGAAGCGAGGGCCTTGCGAACCCTAGATTGTCGCAATTTTTAAAGAGATATGGTCTACCATCTCTCTAGATTTCGATCAATCAATAATGTTTATTTGAATAAATGTTATGGTTGATTTTGTTATAAAACCATTTTAATACATAAAAAGGTATGTTTATAATAAAACCTTTTTGGTTGAATTGGGTGTATTAGTATTCATGTTAATTTTAACCTCTTAAAAATTGAATCTTTATAAATGGATTCCATATTTGGAATCAGTGGCTCAAATTGAAAAAAATTGTTCCCCTTTATTTTGGAAAAACATAAATAGTAAACATAGTAATTTTTATTCACCAATGTAAATGAAAAATGCATTAATTAGGTTTTAAATAATGTGATAAGGATTAAAATTTACAAAAAACATTAATTTATTTTATTATATGGTTTTATTTCATATATATTATTCCAGACATGTAATATTTTTCATTTTTCCAATTTAGCATTGATTTTGACCTTTATAGTATTTCAGTAAAATATAACGTAGAAAATGAAACATTCATGATTTTAAAATATATAATATTTTGTTCCATATATAAAAAAACTTCTATTTGATTATAATTTCTAAAAATGTGAATGAATATTTTTATCATGGCCATTAAATTTTAATTTTTATTACATAAAAATTTACATAAATTCTTTGGCAATGATGGAATAGTGTATCTTCAAGCTATATAAAAATCAATTAAATGATTTTAAAAATATTAAAAGTAATTTTTTTGGGTATGATAGAGATTAAAATAAATATTGAAGATAAATATAAAATATTTTATGTTTATAGAAGTTTTATATTCTAATTCCAAATTTTTCTCCTTTTTTTTAAATTCAAATTATGTGAATAGTTCTTAAAATGATGTTAGTAGTATTTTATGTTAATTATATTGTATTAAATTATATAAAAATTAAAAATATTAAATATGAAAATTATGATGATTAAGGATTTGAAATGTCATTCCTTTTCCATTTATGATCCAATTTTTAGCTTAGAAGTGAAATTATAAAACTTTAATATTAAAATAATCACTAGAGGGATTATGATTAAAATTGCGTAACCAAGAGTAAAAATAAATGATAAGGTTGAAATGATATCTAAACCTATATTATTTTGGGTGGACTATATTATGACTATATATTCTTATATTAAAATCCCTGTTATTTTGGAACCATTTTACTCGTGTTAGACACAGATTATATTATAATATTTCATGTATTTACAAAAATCACATTATTGACATTTTATAATAAACACTATTGTATAAAATGAATTTAAATCCATAAAAAATATAATATTAAGAATCTTTAATGAGACATTGGTTATAATATCAAATATATTCCTTTTTTTGTCACATTTATCTTTATATTAACTTTCCTGATCCCTAAATAGAAAATAAAATTGATATCGCCACAATTGTCAAAATGCATAACACATGGCTAATTGTAAGTATAAGGCCACAAACATAAGAATAATATAATATGGAATTAAGTTAATAATTCAAATTGTGGATATTTTGAGGTTTAGATATTTAGATAATTAGGTTATAACTTATACATAAAAACTTGAATATTAAATGTAGACACTTCTACTGAGTATCCATTTTTTTCATAAAACAAAAAATAATAAATGAAAAAAAAAAAGAATTATTTTCCTGATATATATCTTTTTGAATTCTTCCTTTCACTTACCATACCTCATACCCTATGAAAAGTAATTCAAAAACTTGGGATGAGAATAAAAATCTCAATAGGGTTATAAAATAAGAAAAGAAAACCATATCCCATCAATACATACAAATCAATGAGATCATAATTTTTAATCATAAAACATACGCCCTTTAAAATACCTCATGAAATCATAAGATTTATGAATAAAACATAGAAATCCCAAATCATAAAGGTTACTTGTGGAATCCATAACATACATACTTTGTAGATTTCCCAACTACATATGGAGTTACATTTGGCATACCCATCATGGTATATTCCCTAAATCTCTAGGGAGAAACATTACTGTTTACCTCGGTTACATTACCCAATGAATTGGAGATCTATCTCGGGGTCACCTTCCCTTTTTTTATCACAGAATCAACTATATAGGTCTGAAATCCCAAAGAACCATAACATATTCATAACACATAAAAAAGCATAAAGTAAACATTCCAATCACAATATAACATTTAAATAATATTGACATAATAAATTCTTTATAAAAACAATTTTCAATACCAAAATATGTAAAAATGGTATATGGTATTTATTTTCCATGTAAAAACACTACGACAAGTTAATTAACGCAAATATAAAATAATACTCACGGTGGCAGAATGGTCGTTGTCATGGCGTATATTAAAATGAAACATTCCTTTTTTCATTTAGTAAAACAATTCATAGAAAAAAGATTCATTTAGAATGAAATGAAAAGTAAAAGGGGTTTATAAACCATATAAAATAATGTCATGTATAAATCAAAATATTCATCAATGAATGGAGATTGACACGAAGTCCGTTATATTGAGTCTGAAACATCACGTATGTTCCTAGTTTTTCCAGAATATTAAACATAAGATAATTTATAATTACTTCATAAAATTTTCATGTTTATTATTCCTTTTATATCCTTTATTACCACATTATAATCATTAAATAATTATTTATGTTAATATTGGTCATATTGCCGATATTTGGTACATCAGTCAAAAATTAACATGTTATAATTACAAATTGTCCATGTGTTCAAAAGTCCATTATATCCAAAATTGTAATCATGATTTAAATATCATATAATTTTAGTATATATGTATTTACAATATTCCATAACATTTGGATATAAGAAATGAAAATCACAGTTCATGGAGACGGTAAGTCGTACGTAAGATTGAACGCTACTTTCATTTCTTTTTCATATTTAAAGGAATGAAAACTAAATGATAGATAGGTATATTATAATTAAATTATAATATCATATTTTATATAAGTTACATGGGTTCATTAAAACCAGACTTTTTACAGTCAATGTATGGAATGAATGTGTCATATCACTTTAAGGGGGCGGTAGTCCACACTCCCTCATATTAAATTATCGTATTTACCCATTATGGAAACCATAAAGGTATGATATAAATGAAAAATACAGAAGAATATATACAATAGAAATATAATATATATTACATATAAATATAGTTCCATCATTATGGCCTCCATGAGAGGTGTTCGGGAAAAATTGATCAATCATTGTTTTGTGAGGCAGTAGTTCCCCGTACAGAGAAACACTGTGTTCGTATCCATTAGATGGAGGTGTTTGGAAGTTTAGTTTGAATCCTTTTCATAACAACATCCTAGTATATTTTAGATATTTTTTTTAATAAAATAATTTAATAAAGAGAGTTTATGGTGTTAGAGAAGGAAAATAAATGGAATAATCTTGAGAGAAGACATTACCATAAATCCTGTAACTCCTTTTGATTTATGTTAAAAGGATTTCTCCAATTTCCTTC
Source organism: Viscum album (assembly GCA_963277665.1). NCBI lineage: Eukaryota > Viridiplantae > Streptophyta > Magnoliopsida > Santalales > Viscaceae > Viscum > Viscum album. The sequence continues at coordinate 354,779,778 of OY728140.1, forward strand.
TGCCGAATGTAGGGATTCTAGGAGGATGATAGCAATGTTGGGAGCTTATTTGGGCAGAGTTTGGACAATCCAAGGTGGGTTTAGATGTGTGAGTAAGGGTTATAGGTGATGCCCTTTTACAAGAGGGAGGAGGGGTACTTTAAGAAGGCTTTGAAATATTATTTTATTATAAAATAAATTTCGGTTTTAAAATGTCCAAAACTCATTTAAATCAAATATACGTTGATTATTTTTCACAATACTCTATACCAATAGGTTTTAGACATGTTTTGGATTCAAATTTAACCTTATCATTTATCTTTAACTTTTAGTTATCTTATTTTATTCTTACCATGTCTTCTCATATATTCATACTATATGGTTAATATATTTACTATAAAAAGCCAATAGAACCTCAAGTGGTTTATTAATGAGATTTTCAACCTTATCTTAGACATTTGACCGAATTTTAGATTTTTAATACTATTAAATCATTTAATAAAAAAGTATTCAATTTAAAAACCGATTTATGTAAATTTTTTAACTATTCAAATCATGCCATTTAAAAAACCCATATAACATTATTATTCCAAAAAACAATCATTAATTAAAATATAAAAAATCAAAATCATCCCTAAAATTATTGGATGTCATAAAAAGCTTCAAAATATATTTATTTTTATTTTTATAATCTCATTTATATAAAACATTCAATAATAAGGTAATCACTACACCATCATTGTTTCATTAATATATTTATTTATGTGATGTATAAATGTTATTAATAAAATGAAATGATGTAGGAAATAGTTTTATATTTATAATGACTATTTATAGTTGAAACTATCACTTATATAACCCCATATAAAAATTTTATTACTTAAAGATACATGTTTAGTATATATTTTCCTTACCATTCAATTTTAAGTAATTAAATGTCATTTTCACATCTAAGTTTTTTCTATGTGGCCCTAAAACCGACCCAAGGATCACCATGGTCAGAAATATATTATCCAATAGGGTTATGACATGTGTTAGGGTAATTTAATATTATTATTTACCATTATTTACCAGATTTACCATTTAACTATGGTAAATAAAATATTTACTGAAGTTACTAATAATAATATCTAAAAATAAAAGGCTCTTATTTACACAATTTTGACATTCTGATTCAAAATATGTAATCCATTTTTCCTAATTCAAAAAATAGAGAAGTTGAAAAAATTAATTTATAATTATATTCCGTTGTCAAAACCAAAAAACATGTTTTTAATAAGTAAAAACTACCAAATGATTGACATGTGTTTATGTCCAATTAAAAGTGAAATTACTTAAAATGTCAAAATTGGATTAAATTATAAAAATATAATCTAATTACACTTTAAAAACAACTAAATGGTCAATATAACTATATAAATAATGTAGATGAAAAGGCAGTTTTGACATAAAATTCTGTATTTTTCACTATCAATTAAAAATGAACATTATCACAAAAATACCAAAAATTTACCCAAAGTAAATATTGATGTCCCTATTTTAAATTAGATTTATATTTTTTCAAAGGGAATATATAAAATTGACAAAAAATAAACTTAATAAGGGTTATCCATCAAAAGTTAGTAAACCAATCTTTTAAAATTATTAGAGTATTTCTTTCTTAAAATTGGATTCATTTTTATTTTGATCTTATAAATTTATTGGATTAATGTAAAAACATTTAGAAAAAATCTTTAATAATAATATGGTTAGTACTATTCATTCCTAAAAATACAAAATCTAGGTGTTAACTACTATTTAAAATAATAATAATAATATATTATTTTTCATTTAACTCAATGTTGTGTGAAACGTAGGATTTCAATGAAACCCATTGATGCATGTTGAGTATGCTCTCAGAAAAAGAATCCCATCTATTGTAAAAATAATATATTATTCATAAATATTAATAAATATGAATATTTCATATTCTTTATTTAACTGGGATGTTAAATCCTTCCCCCCTTTTGGTAATTGTGTCCCCAAAATTTTATTCACTTATCAAATAAGTGTGATATTTATCACTCATATCAATCTCAGATTCCCATGTTGCCTCTTCAACCATATGGTTGTTACACAAAACCTTTACATGATGAATTACCTACTTCTAAAACACCTTGTATCTTCAGTCAAGAATCTATACTGGTTGTTCCTCATAAGAATGATTCTCTTCCAGCCGAACTACATATGAACTGAAAACTAAGATGGATCCGGCATATACATTCTCAATATTGAAAAATGAAAAACATTGTGTACCTAGGATAAACTTGGAGGTAAATCCACTCTGTAGAAAACTAATCCAACATTTTTTAGGATTTTTTAGGGTCCAATGAACCTCGTACTCTACTTTCTCTTTTTACCAAAATGCATCACACATTTCCATTAAGGATCTTTGTGAAACACACGATCACCTAACTCGAAAGAATGATCCTTCCTTCGGTTATCCACAATACTTCTCGTCCAGCTCTGAGCTATTCTTATGTGCTTCTGAATCAACTGAACATTTTCTATCATCACTTCTACCAATTCTGTTCCCATCAACTTCCTTTCACATACTTCATCTCAAAAAGCTGGAGTTCGACACTGCTTTTTATATACTTCCTCAAATGGTTCAATCTGTATACTAGAATGAAAAATGTTATTATAAGAAAACTCAATCAAATAAAGATATTTTTCCAACATCCTTGGAAATCCATTGAATGCCACGTATCATATCATACAATGTCTAAATCGTTCGTTCTGACTTTCCATATGATTGTGGATGAAAAGCTATACTAAAATTTAATTCAGTACCCAACAACTTCTGAAGGCCATTTCAAAATTTAGAAGTGAACATGAGATCACGATAAGATATAATGGAGAGGTAACTCCATGTAAACAAACTATCTATTTAACATAAAACCAATAAATTTGATCTAGAGACAAAGTATATTTAATTGGATGAAAATGAGAAGATTTATTCAATAAGTCAACAATAACCTAGATTGCATTATCACCTCGAAAAGTATTTGGTAATCCAATTTTCAAAATCCATGGAAACATTTTCCAATTTCTACTCTAGAATTGCAAATGTCTAAATCATCCCTTTTGGTAATTTTCATTATTCATTAACCTATTGAAAATTCCAACACTTCCTAGTAATGTCAGTAATATTTATTTTCATTCCATCCCACCAATAATGCTCTCGAAGATCATTGTACATTTCAGTACTACATAGATGACCTGAAAATTGTGAACTATGAGCTTCACATAACAAATCTTTCTTCAACTGTGAATCAAAAAGCACACATAACCATTTTTTAAACCTCAAAACATAATATTTATCAATATAAATTCATGTAACATATACTTATGAACCAAATATACCTTTTTTCAACTCAAATTCTTCTTTCAATGCTTGATTTATTCTGTCTATTAGAGATGATTTCACTTCCACCTGAAAAAAAACAGAGGAATTCCCTACACCAACAACTTCCAATCCAAAATTCATCAAATCAAAATTCAAAGTATCTTGTTCCAAACATATCATGGTTCATGTGGAATTACTATTTTGGCTCAAAGTGTCCTCCACTTTATTTGACCTTCCTGGATGGTAATGGATCATGAAATCATAATCATTGATTAATTCCATCCATCTCCTATGTCTCATGTATAATTCCTTCTAAGTGAATATATACATCAAATGTTTGTGATCTGTATATATTTCACACTTTACACTATACAAATGATGCCTCCATATTTTTTAATTAAAAAACAATTGTATCTAATTTAAAATCATGTGTAGGGTAATTTAACTCACGATGATTCAACTAACGTGACACATAAGAAATTTCCTGATCATTACACATTAAAACACAACCATGTCCTTTCAAAGAAGCATCAATATAGATAACAAACTTACCATTTATAGAAGGTAATGCCAATACAAGAGCATTCACAAATCTTCTTTTCAATTCTTTAAAAAAATATCACTTTATTTTGTCAATATAAATTTAATACCTTTTCGAGTTATCTTATTCAGTGGGCTTGATAACCATGCAAGATCTTAATCAGACATTCGGTAATAACCTACTAAACCAAAGAAACTATGAATCTCTGTTACATTTGTGTGTCTTGGCTATTATTTAATAAATTTGTTTGTAGAAGGATCAATAGGTATTCCATCATTAGAAACAATGTGATCATGGAATGAAATTTATTATAACCAAAAGTCACACTTGCTTAATTTCAAATAAAGTTTCATTTCTTTTAAGGTTTGAAAAACAACCCTTAAATGACATTCATGCTCCCCTTTAATCTTATAATATAAAAAAAATATCATCGACAAAAAAACCCAAAACTTATCAAAGAACTCATGGTAATTCTATTCATAAGATCCATGAATACAGCAGGATCATTGTTTAACCGAAAAGGCATAACTAGAAAATCATTATGGCCATATCTAGTACGAAATGATGTCTTTGTAATGGATACTTCCATCACATTAAAGTGATGGTACCCCGACCTCATGTCAATCTTTGAAAAATACTGAGGTCCATGGAGCAGATAAATCAAATCATCGATATGAGTATAAGGATTCTTGTCCATAATAGTGATATTATTCAAGGCTCTATAATCAATGCAATGTCTCATTGAAACAACTTTCTTTATAAAAAACAAGACAAGAGAACCCCAGGGTGACGTGTTATGTCAAATGAAAATTTTATCTAAAAATTATTGAAATTTCTTAATTAACTCTAAAAAATCAATTTGAGCCATTTGATAAGGGGGTTTTCAAATTCTCTTAGAATCTGGAACTATGTCAAGTGTAAATTCAACTTCCCAGTTAGGTATTACCCCAGCAAAATCATCAGGAAAACATAAATATACTCATTTACTACTGGAAAATCATTAATATGAACAGTTCCTTTGTTTTAAACAAAATGTTCATGGTAACATTAATTTCAATACTTTATAAGTTTCTCAGCTTCTTGATATGTTATCAAAATTAAGGGTTCATTCTTGTACACAAACTAAAATTATTTCTGAAAAGAAACCTCTTTTCTCTGCAGTCAATCTTAGAATAATAAATGGAAAGCCAATACATACCCAAAATAACATCAAACACTACTAGATGAAAAAATAAGGTTTGTAGGTATATTCATTCCTTACCCAAAAACACAATGTTTCTTATAATTTCTTTTTATCTCAGCATTTCCTACAGGTGTTTTTACCACAATATCAGGATTCATATCTTGATATGGAATTCCCAATTTACTAGAAACATTATCAGAAATTAATGAATATGTAGATCCGGAATCAAACAACATATTGGCATAATCTTAATAAACAAACAATTTACCTGATACAGCATCATTCGATGGCCAAACATCTGTTGTATTAGTTGAAAAGGACTTCACCACCTCTTTCTTCTTATAGTCCAGTTTCTTTTCTTCATTTGAGTTCTTCGTTGGAAACTCATTTGTATAATGGACAATTTCATTTCACTTTAAACATTTTACTCACTATAAATCATATTTTTTCTTACCATTACTCTGATATTTTTTCATTCAATTACGAACCTTATGTCCCATTTTACCACATCGTTAGCACTTACCATAATTGAAAAGACATTACCCTATGTAATTTTTACCACACTTTTCACAAACTGTAAACTTATGTTTATTACCATCAAACATTTTTGAAGAGTTCTTCCATTTCGTCTGCACCACGACCTCTTTTTCTGATGTTTTTCAAAGAACACATGATCATCGACAACCCCAATTTCTACATTCTCTGCACATCGAATAAGCTTTTAGAACATATGATCTCACAAGAATCTAAAGCCCTTTGATACATTGGTTGTAATACTGAGTTAGAATGATTGATTTTACTATCAATATCTCATATGAAATTTGGAGAATACCTTGCCTGTTTGGTGATTTTTTCTTCATAATTATCTACTGATTCATCATCCTGCCTCAATTTCCAGAATTGTATTTACATCCTATGTCGGAGCACCATAGGAATATATTTATCAATAAACATTCTTTTGAATTTATCCCAATCAATAGCATCAACCTCCTCACTATCCCTGATATTTGTAACCATCGACCACCACTGATCAGATTCACCTTCAAAACGGAAAATAGAAAGACTTACCTTATGATGTTATGAACACCCTAAGACATCAAAAATCTTTTCCAGTGCTTTAATCCATCATTCATCTAGAACATGGTCAGATGATACTCCGAATGATAGGTAATATTTACTCATGAAATGCCCCACTACTGACATGTTCCTCTATAGTTGATCTGACTGATCACGTGCATGGATACCACTACCATTTATAGCCTTGGTGTACAATTCCATCACTACAAAAAAAAAATCAGTTCCAATTTTGATGTAACGCCAAACCTTAGTTACCCAGAGTTGGTGAATTATTACGTATGATTGGTATGATCACAAAAGATCATGTCTCTAAAGACCGATTAGTTTATTAGCCTTGGAAGTACTAGATACATTCATAAGTCTTACATTACATCATAAAGTGAAAAAATACAAAAACATCTTGTATCCATAGACCACACTCATATCCCCTCATACTATCCATGCAGGTCATTCATAAAATACTTATTCACATCCTGGGAAAAATAAAACATAGAAAGAGGTGAGCTCAGATGCTCAGTAAGGATAACAATATAGCGGAAACTTTCATAAATAAGTATAAACATTTAAGGCAATGTATAACTAAAACAAAAGCCTTTTAAACTCAAACTTCAGCATAATATTGAAGATATAAAATGAAATAACAACGTTTAATTATTCACATGGATATTCTAATAGTCGAATAATCACATGCAATATCAATAACCACTTTCATAATTATGGAATGCATAATGACAGACCATCATAACCACATTGTCAAGGCCTTGTGCCAAGACTACAAATAAGTTTTTTTCAAGGCTTTATGCTAAAGCACTAGTTTGTCTCATGAGACCTACCGATGTATCGAGGAGCTATAGCGGGCTCCACCTGTCACTTACTAAGTCCAATGCATTCCTCGTTTGAAAAGGTTTAAACATAACATAAACATTCATATTAAAACTACCATACGAAATGTCAATACTTTGTCCATAAACAATGAATGGTATAAAAATAACACATCCATAGTCAAACATATCACAAAACCTTCAATACAATATGGATGTTTTGTATCATAATAAATCAACTTCAAATAAGCATAAAATTCATCAAAGGATGCTGACATAGATGAAATCAAAACTATTTGAGGGAAATTTCTCTTTTCGAAATCATTTAAAAGTAACATAATTATAAGAGAAAACCTTTATTTTGAAAATATTCTTATAATCTTGTAAGGGAAGATTCGACAATTTTATAACGGCAGAAAATAGCCTCACCCACCGTATAAGTTAAAAAAAACATTCTTACCTTAATTTTATCGAAAAGGTTAAAAATGACCTTGTTTGGAAAATGATGGAAAGATTCCTTTCAAAAACGTATAAGGTCAAATAATGGGATAAATGACTTTAACCCACTGTCTATAAAATATTAAAAATGTTTTGAAATTAATTTTTAAGAAACATGGATGTGGAGGATAAAGAGGTCCTAGTAGATACTTACGTAAAAACAAACTCGGATAATAAAGATATTGTGAAATTAACCCTTAACTTGTACTTTTCCTTGGTCAAGGGTAGTTTAACCTCCTATATAATAGTTAAATAATTGTTATTAAATTATGCAAGTGTCATATAAATAAATTTGATATCATATATGATCTTTTAACATTGCTTTGTTAATAATATTTTAGTATTATCGTAATTTCGGGTGTTAATTTACCCACTTTCTTTTATATGATTTGTTACGTAAGCCATGTTTGTTTTGTATAGGTTATATATTATTCACATCAAGAATTATATTCATCCTTTAAACATTATTTTTAACCACCAAATTATAATTAGTCTCGAATGGATACAATGAGGAATGAATCTCACCGCATTCGTGGAGTCGGTAGTCTGTACGTACGCACAAGCGACAATATCATTATTTTGATATTAAAATAATACATAATTGGATGGTATATAATATATACATAATTATAACCATGTTATATTTATTATTTACATCAATTACACATCATTATCATACCCATCCAAATAATAATGTTTTGGATAACAATTACACCACGACGTAGAGATGGTAAGCTGTACGTACGCACGTATGGTGACATGTCATTCAAAGGATGGATATAATACTGAATATGGTTGTACCATATTTATAATAACATAACATTATGTAGAAAATACTGGAGTTATTATTTTAGAATGGAAATAAAAAAGTGATAATAAGTGGAAGAAGAAAGGAACTTGAAAGAGGGTGGTGAAATCATTACCTCTTCTTTGGGTTCTTCCTTTTTATTGGATCAAAAGGGATCCTTAGGTTGACTTTATTATTAAAATAAGGCCTCTAGGTTTAATTTAGGGAATCTGAGAGGATATTCGGGTAGGGTTTGGCCAATCCAAATGGCTTTGAAGGTGTGAAGTTGAGAGAAGGGGGAGTGCCCTTTTATAAGAGGGGTGAGGGGCACCTTAGGAAAAGAGTGAAATATTATTTTCTAATAAATTCATATTCTGTTTTTAATGGCTCAAAAGTTACTTATTTCTAATATAAGGTGGGAATGGGTCTCAAATCACCCAAAAAATAGGTTTTAGACAGGTTTGGGTCACTATATTCACATTATCATTTAGTTTTAACTCTTAGTTAATTAGTTTCACATTTACCATGTCTCTTTGTATTTTTATATTATATGGTTAATAAACTTACTATAAACTTTCAATAGAACCCCAAGTGGTTCATTAATTATACACATATAATTATATAAGTCTCTTGGATGAACCATATATTTTTAGGAATAGAATATCAATTAATAATATAATATTCGTTTTAAAAACTCTTTTATGTCAATTTTGACACTATTTGGACATTGATTTTTGTTAAAATCATAACAGCATGATTACTTCGATAAAAGTTAATTAAATCAATCCTAACATGTCATATTAACCTATATAATTAGTGGAATTCATAAAATGTCTCAAATTACATTTATTTGGGTATTTATAATATCAATTATTTTAATATTTCATTAATATGGTAATTATTGCATCATCATTGTGTCATAAATAAATTAAATTATTTAATTTATAAAAATTATAAATAAAATACCATTATGTAGGAAATGCTTTTTTCATTCTAATGAATATTTATAATCGAATTTATCTTATGTGTAACCCTATATTAAAAATGTTTTAGTTATTAAACATGGATTTTAACTCTTTTAACTTTTATTTGAATTAAATAATAGTAAATGTCCTAATCTAATCCAAGTGGACCAAAGAGGTTCATATTTTATTCCTAAGGATTTTTTTGGTCGAATTATACTTATCCAATAGAATTAGGACATTTTTTAGGATAAAAATAATATAATTTTTAAATTTAATTACCCTATTTACTTTTAAGCGTGGTAAATAAAAGTAAAAAGTTACTATTCCCCAAAAATTATTTTCATCTCAATGAACCACATTTTACTTACTGATATCAACCGTGTCTCTCGGATTTTTGAAATTCAATTAACAGAAGCGGTAAAATTACGTTTTATGTGAATTTGAAAAATCTTCTAGGAGGTGGGTAAAAGACGGTAAAAAGTTCAATAAAATTTTTATATATCTAAAATTAATATAAATTGACTCTAAGGAATTACATTGAACTTATATAGGTATTATGTATCTATTTTTAACTAAAATAATTTTAAATAAATTTAAATAATTATTTAAATAAAAATTCGGTTTTAACCAATAACTCAGTGTTTTTCACTATTAATAAAAAATTGGAAGTTCTCAGATAAATACCAAAAATTCACCCTAGGATAATTTCGATATTCGGAATCCAAAAGTGAAGTCCATTTTGAAAAATAAAATTTATAAAATTTCAAAAAGTGGGTATTACTATTCATAACGGCTAGTTTGATTGGTCGCGGTGTGTTTGAATCTCGAAGTTGCGTACAATGAAAGCTATTGCATTATATAAAGGGAAACATACCGTGGAAACTTGGGGTGTTATATTCTCCCCTCCTTCAATAAACTACGTCCTCGAAATTTGAAATTGTTCTTCGAAAATAAAAGGTTGAAAATAGAAAATACCTTTGTGGAAAAACCATATTAGAAATAGGGTTAATAAAATTTTGTTTTAATAAGAGGGAAATGGAAATGAGAATGTCACCACCAAATTATGATCTAAATTAAGAGAATAGTGGTGGAAATTAGAGACATATAATTAGAGGAAAAATGTAAATATTTATAGGGAGTTATTGAGGTCATCAATCACAAACAAGTGTAAAATTTAAGGCCTCAAAGCCATCAATCTATGATGATTTAAAATATAATCAGTTCAACAAAACATAAGGTATTAGGATAACACATTTTTGGTTTTAATATCCCTTCCCTAAAGATTAAGAATTAATTTATTCATAGAATAAGAGAAATATATATATATATACTTGAAAAGTAGAGTTTCATCCTTCTACTAATTTCTACCACAAACTCATCTTTCACTCCAAAAGATAATACAACTCAAAAATATTATATTTATTTTAGTCATATAAGGTTCAAAATAATAACACATACCATTAAAATGACGAAAAATATTTTGTAATAACTAGGGACTTCTTGTAGGCTAGTGGTAGCTAATAAAGACCTGTTGCACTATGGTTGTGGGTTCAATTCCAGCAACTTTGTCCGATGTGACGGGTTATTGCCCGACCTACAGGTTGTCCTTTTCCTAAAACTATTGTATCATAATATTACAATAATAGTCATAAGAAATGTTTAAAACTTAAACAATACCATCCAATTTTCAACTTAATCCATTCCAAACATTATAGTTATCCAATGGACCTATTTCTAGAAACTTTGTAAAAGGTATCTAAATTCCAAAATCAATTGTAACATCAGATTCCATAAACAAAGTAATGTTTCTCTTATTATCACATACTGAAATAATGATTACCGTAGTCATATTAAAACTATAATGAAAACAACATGTACTTCAGTACAATCCTTATATATATCACATTATTCTTATAACCAGAATATAATCCTTGAGTCCAAAAACACAAATACATTAATTATTCCACTTCAACTGTAGTAAAAACATAATTTTGGACTTGATCCCTTGGCGTTTTCTGAGGAAAGTTTTCTTGGTGCTCAGGTCATTCATTTGCATAATTCCCCATTTCTCTATAATTGTAGCATTCAACATTGACATACTCTTTCTTTCCCTTATAATCCTGAGCCTGGTGACCTTTTTCTCTACATTTGTAACAAACTCTCATTCCTTTTAGGCAAGTACCAGGGTGTTTCTTCCCACAATTGTCACATAATAGAAAATCCTTCTTTCCATTTTTCCCTTTATCTATCTCTTGCTCCATAGTTCTCTTCTTCTCTTGATTTACTTTATTGTCATAAGATTTAGAGAATTCTTTTCTGTCTTGATAAAACATGAGACTATATCTTTGTACGTTGAGAATGATTTTGATACTAATGATCTATGTAGAAATGGTTTTAACCCATCAAAGAAATGATCAATCTTACTCCTTGGGTTACGTATATAATCCGTTTCATGCCTTGCTAACCTTGTAAAGTTAGCCTCATACTTTGCGACATTCTCATCATCTTTTTTCCTCAGACTCAGAAATTATCTTTCCATATCCTTTCGATGTTCATGAGGAAATTATTTTTTTAAGAAAATCTATTTAAAATCCCTCCATTCCATAGTTGATACTTCTTAACCTTCCTTTGTTTTTTGGATTAATGACCACCATTGATCTAAGCTCTAATGAGGCGATAAACTGCCATGTCAACTTTTTCCATTTCACTACTTCAGAAAGCCTAAAATATTTTCTCCAGGAAACTTATCCATTGCTCATATACCAATGGATTTGTACTCCCATTTAATGTTGGTGGTTTTTTCCTCATGAATCGACGTAAAATTGATCCTCCACATTGCGGATTAGGGTTCTCCATACGGGTAAGGTTATTATTCATAACCTGACCGAGTTGTCCTAGTATGGTGATAAGATTATCAGCACCAGTTGTATCACCAGCTCCACTATAATTATCTTGAGCTGGAGGGTAATCCCTACATGAAGTGAGTGCATTGATATGGTTTCTGTTACTTTCATTAGGATCAATTTCTAAATAATGTCATAAACTAAATTAGTTTATGAATTGAAATAAATAATTCCATACTTGTAAAACACTTAACATAAATTGAACAGTTTATGGATATAATCCATAATCATAAAAATTATTTCTTTGAGGAAGTATATACTCATAAACCCTTCCTAATGTTTTGTAAAGAAAATGAGAATTATCCTAAGCATATCCCCCGGGAGTGTCGTAACCAAGAGTGAAGCAAGGCCCGTTGTCGTGCACTAGTTCCCATTCGAGTCTAGGTCAAAGCGGTGTTTTCGGGTTTTACCCCTAGGTACATCTGTGCCAGAGCTGCCTCTATCTTCTCGTATCCAAACAGGGATGTATTTCTAGGAAAACTCACAAAATCTCTACAATACCAAAATTCTAGGAAGTTCTTCTATACTAATCCTCAAAGTCTATCTTAGGGCTATGTTCTCTAATCAGAGTTCATATAAATCTATCTTACAATATTTATTACTAAACTTCCTATGATACCAACTATAATTCCCCGACCCTAGTTACCCAAAGTTGGTGCATTATTACATGTCATTGGCATGATCACAAAATATCAAGTCTCAAATGACCGATTAGTTTAGTAGCCTTGGAAGTACTAGATACATTCATAAGTCTTACATTACATCATAAAGTGAAAAACTACAAAAACATCTTGTCTCCATAGAACACACTCATATCCACTCATATTGTCCCTGCAGGCCATTCAAAAAATACTTCTTCACATCCTATGAAAAATAAAATATAGAAATGGGTGAGCTCAGATTCTAAGTAAGGATAACAATATAGCAGAAACTTTCATAAATAAGCATAAACATTTAAGGAAATGTATAACTAAAACAAAATCCTTTTAAACTTGAAATTCAGCATAATATGGAAAAGATAAAATAAATTAATTCCATTTACTTATTTACATGGATATTCTACTAGTCGAATAATCACATGCAATATCAATAACCACTTTCATAATTATGGAATGCATAATGTCATACTATCATAACCACATAGTCAAGGCCTGGTTCTAAGACTACAAATAAGTTTTTGTCAAGGCCTTGTTCTAAGACACTAGTTTTTCTCATGAGACCTACCGATGCATCGAGGAGCTATAGAGGGCTCTACCCGTCACTTACTAAGTCCAATGCATTCCTCATATGAAACGGTTTACACATAACATAAACATTCTTATTAAAACTAGCATACGAAATGTCAATACATTATCTATAAATCTTGAATGGTATAAAAATAACACATCCACAGTCAAACATATCACAAAACCTTCAAAACAATATGGAAGTTTTGTATCATAATAAATCAACTTCAAATAAGCTTAAAATCCAGCAAAGGATGTTGACATAGATGAAATCAAAACTATTTGAGTGAAATTTATTTTTTTGAAATCATTTAAAAGTCACATAATTATAATAGAAAACATTTATTTTGAATATATTCTTATAATATTTTAAGGGAAGATTTGACGATTTTATAACGGCGGAAAATAGCTGCATCTGCCGTATAAGTTAAACAAACAGTCCTACCTTAATTTTGTCGAAAATGTTAAAAAGGTCATTGTTTTGAAAACGACATAAATATTCCTTTCAAAAACATATAAGGTCAAATAAGGGTATAAATGAATTTAACCAACTATCTCTTAAATAGTAAAAATGTTTTGAATGACATTTTTCAGAAACATTGATGTGGATGATAAAGAGGTCCCAGTAGATACTTACATAAAAACAACCTCGGATAATAAAGAGATTGTGAAATTAACCTTTACCTTGTACATTTCCTTGGTCGAGGGTAGGTTAACCTCCTATATAATAGTTAAATAATTTTTATTAAATTATACAAGAATCATATATATAAATATGTTATCATATATGATCTTTTAACATTGCTTTGTTAATAATATTTTAGTATTATCGTCATTTCGGGTGTTAACTAACTCGCTTTATTTTATATGATTTGTTACGTAAGACATATTTGTTAGGGATAGGTTGTATCTTATTCATATCCAGAATTATATTAAGTCTTTAAACATTATTTTTAACCATGAAATGAAAATTAGTCTCGAATGGATACGATTGGGAATGAATCTCATCGTGTTCGTGGAGACGGTAGTCCGTACGTACGCACGAGCGACAATATCATTCTTTTGATGTTAAAATAATATATAAATGGATGGTATATCATATATAAAGAATCATAATCATGTTATTTTTATTATTTACATCAATTACACATCATTATCATACCCATATAAATAATAATGTTTTGAATAACAATTACACCACGATGTGGAGACGGTAAGCCGTACGTACGCACGTATGGTTACATGTCATTCAAAGGATGGATAGAATACTAAATATGGTTGTACCATATTTATAATAACATCACAGTATATAGAAGTTACTGGAGTTATTATTTTAAAATGGAAATAACAAAGAAAGAAATAGTGGAAGAAGAAAGGAACTTGAAAGAGGGTGGTGAAATCATTACGTCTTCTTCTTGTTCTTCTTTTTGATTTGATCGAAAGGGATCCTTATATTGGCTTTATGATCAAACTAAGGCCTCTAGGTTTAATTAAGGGAAGATGAGAGGATATTTGGGTAGGGTTTGGCCGAACCAAATGGCATGGAAGGTGTGAAGTTGAGAGAAGGGGGAGTGCCCTTTTATAAGAGGGGTGAGGGGCACCTTAGGAAAAGAGTGAAATATTATTTTATAATAAATTTATATTCGGTTTCTAATGGCTAAAAAGTAACATATTTTGAGGCTAAGGTGGGTTCGGGTCTAAAACCACCCATCAAATAGTTTTTAGACAAGTTTGGGTCACTATATTAACCTTAACGTTTAGTTTTAACTATTATTTAATTAGTTTCACATTTACCATGTCTCTTTGTATTTGTATATTTTATGGTTAATAAACTTTCTATATACTTCCAAGAGAACCCCAAGTGGTACATTAATGATACACCTATCATTATATTAGTCTCTTGGATGATCATTAGATTTTTATGAAAAGAATATTAATTAATATTATAACATTTGTTTTAAAAACTCTTTTATGTCAATTTTGACACCATTTGGACACTGATTTTTGTGAAACTCATAACAGCATGATTACTTCGATCAAAGTTAATTGAATCAATCCTAATATGTCATAGTAACCTATAAAATTATTTTAATTCATAAAAATTCTCAAATTACATTTATTTGGGTGTTTATAATATCAATTATTTTAATATTTCATTAATACGGTATTTACTGCATCATCATTGTGTCATAAATAAATTAAATTATTTAACGTATAAAAATTATAAATAAATACCTATATATAGGAAATATTTTTATATTTCTAATGAATATTTATAATTGAATTTATCTAATGTGTAACCCTATATTATAAATTTTTTAGTTATTAAACTTTTATTTTAACTCTTTTAACTCTTCTTTGAATTAAATAATAATAAATGTCCTAATCTAATCCAAGTGGACCAAAGAGGATCAAATTTTATTCCTAAGGTTGTTTTTTGTCGAATAATACTTATCCAATAGAATTATGACATGTGTTAGGGTAAAAGTAATATCATTTAACTTTAAATACCCTATTTACTTTTAACCGTGGTAAATAAAAGTAAAAAGTTACTATTTACCAAAAATTATTTTCATCTCATTGAACCACATTTTACTTAATAATATAAACCGTTCCTCTTGTATTTTTTAAATTCAATTCATAGAAGCAGTAAAATTATGTTTTATGTAAATTTGTAAAATCTCCCAGTAGGTGGGTAAAAGACGGTATAAAGTTCAATAAAATTATAATATTTCTAAAATTAATATAAATTGACTCCAATGAATTACATTGAACTTATATATGTATTATTTATCTATTTTGACCTAAAATAAATTTAAATAAAATAAATAATTATTTGAATAAAATGTCGGTTTTAACCAATAACTCCGTGTTTTTCACTATTCATCAAAAATTGGAAGTTCTCATAAGAATACAAAAAATTCACCTTTCGACAATTTTGATATTCCGAATCCAAAAATGAATTCAATTTTGAAAATTAAAATTTATAAAATTTCATAAATTTGGTATTACTATTCATAACGGCGAGTTTGATTGGTCGCGGTGTGTTAGAATCTTGAAGTTGTATACAATGCAAGCTATTGCATTATTCAAAGGGAAACATACCATGGAAACTTGGGGTGTTACACTTGACAATATCAGGTTGATGATTTGGAAGGTTGTTTTCCTCTCGATGTCGTCCCATCATAGCATCCCTATTTCCTCTACAGAAAACCATTCTGAACATAGAGATATTTTAAGAGAAGAAACATGGTGATTTTCAAATGCTGTATAATTTCAATATTACCATAAAGTAAAAAATAAATTATGGATATTAATTTAACATTGTCCTAACCCATAATGTTTTCTAAGACGACCTATGATACCAACTATATGGACCTATCCATAAGCATTACATAATCCTGAATAAAGTTAAAAATTCACATTGAGGTTATTTTCAGGTTTATAGAATTAAATAATTAAGTCATAACTTATACATAACAACGTGAATATTACATGTATACACTTCTACACAGTATAAATTTTTTTATAATATAAAAACTCTTAAAAGAAAAAAATAATTATTTTCTTGATATAAATATTATTGAATTTTTCCATTCTCTTTGCATTCCTTATACCCTGTGAAAAGCATTTCAAAAATTTGGGATGAGAAAAAAAGATTAGTAATGGTTATAAAATAAAGAATGAAAACATTATCCCACCAATACAATCAAATCAATGAGATCATACTTTTCAATCATAAAATATATTCTCTCAAGAAAACCTCATAAAAACATAATATTAATGAATAACATATAGAAATCATAAATCATAATTTTAACTTCTGTCATCCATAACATACTTTGTAGCTTTCACAGTTACATAGAGAGTTATGTTTGGAATACCTATCATGGTATATTCCCAAAATCTCTTAGTAGAAACGTTAACCTTTACCTTTTTCATTTTACCCAATGCATTGGAGAGATATATCAGGATCACCCACCCTTGGTTTATCATGGAACCAACCTTATACGTAAGCAATACCCAATAACAATAGCATATTCGTAACACATAAAACAAGTATAAATGAATTATTCAAATCACAATATAAAATTTCAAGAATATTGACATAATCAAGAATATATAAAAAACCATTTTCAATACCAAAATATGTAAAAATGGTTTAAGGTATTTTTTTCCTTGTAAAAACACTTTGGCTTGTTAAGGAATCCAAATATCAAATATCACTCACACTGGCGGAAAGGTCGTTGTCACTGCATACGTTAAAAAGAAAAATACCATTTTTCGTTTAGTAAAACGCTTCGTATAAAAAATGTTTCTTTCGAATGAAATTAATATTCAAATGGTATTATAAAAAATATAAATCAATGTCATGTATAAATCAAAATATACCTCAATGAAAGGAGATTGAGACGATGTCCCTTACCTTGAGTCTGACTCGTCATGTATGATCCTTGTTCTTCCTAAATAATAAACTTGAGTTAATTTGTAATTTTTTTAGAATCTTTTTCAAGTTTATTATTCCTTTTATATCACTTATTACCATGTTATAAACATTACATTATTACTTAAGTTAATATCAGTCGTATTGCCTATATTTGGTACTTGAGAAAAAAACGACCTTGTTATAATTACAAATTGTCCATATGGAAAAAATTAAATTTTTCTCTAGAGTTTTATTAATGATTTAAATATCAAATATATCCATTATAAATGTATTTATAACAGTTCATAACATTTGGAAAAAATAAATGAAGAGAACCATTCATGGAGAGGGAAATATATACGTACGCATGAACACTACTTTCATTTCTTTTTTATATTTAAAGCAATGAAAACAAAATGATAGATTGGTATATTATAATTAAAGGACAATATCATATTTTATAAAAATTATACAAGTTTATTAATATCATCCATTATATGGTCAATATATGACATGAATGAGTCATGTCACTTTGAGGGGGCGATAGTCCGCACTTCATCAAATAAAATTATCGTATTTTCTCAGTATGGAAACCAACAAGGTATGATATAAATTAAAAATACAGAAAAATAGATACAATATAAATATCATATTTATCACATATAAATGTAGTTCCATAATAATGGCCACCATGATAGGTGGTAGGGAAAAACTTAACAATCATCGTTTCGTGATGCATTAGTTCGTCATATACAGAAACTATATGTTCATTTCATTTAGATGGAGGTGTCTAGAAGTGCAGTTCAAAGCCATATCATAAAAATATCCTTGTTTATTTAAGATACTTGTGTTGTGATAAAATAATGTAATAAAAAGTGTTTAGCGGTTTCAGAAGGAAAATAAATGGAATAATCTTTGGAGAATACATTACCTTAAATTGGGTAACTCCATTTGATTTTAGCTAAAAGGCCTTCTTGAATTGGCTTTTTCCCAAGGTAAGGATTATAGGAGGAAGAAAGGGATTTTGGGAGCTTATTTGGTTAGAGGATATATGATACAATGGGGCATGAGAGGTGTGTGTAATGGTTAGAGGTAATGCCCACTTATAAGAGGGGTGGGGTACTTTAGGAAGCCCAGAAATATTATTTTATTATAAAATTATTTTCGGTTTCAAAATGTCCACAACTCATCTAAATCTAAGATAAGTTGATTATTGTCTAAATAATCTTAATAAATTGGTTTTATAAAATATTTGGTTTCAAATTTAACCTTATCATTTAGATTTAACCATTATTTAACTTATTTTACTCTTACCATGTCTTCTTATATATTCACATTATATGGTTAATATAGTTACTACAAATTTCCAATAGAACTTCATGGTTTTGATTAATTACATTTTAAACCTTTTCTATGTTATTTGCATGAATTATATATTTTTAGGACTATTAAATCAATTAATTGAAAATTATTTGATTAAAAAACTCATTTATGTCAATTTATATGTTATTCATATCATGTCTTCTAATCAAAACCCATAAAAACATCATTATTTCGTGAAACCTTCATTAATTCAAAAAAAAACATGTCATAATAATCCCTAAAATTCTTGGATGGGATAAAATGGTTTTACAAATTAATGTATTTTAATTTTTATATTCTTATTCATATAAAACATTCATTAATAAGGTAATCACTACGTTATCATTTTATCAGAAATATGTTTATTTTTATGATTTATAAAAATTATCAATAAAATACCATGGTGTAGGATATCTTTTTATCTTTCTAATGACTAATTATAAATGAAATAACACTTATATAACCCCATGTAAAAATTATTTTTATAAAAGATTCATGTTTAAGATATATTTTCCTTAGCCTTAAATTTAAAGTAATTAAATGTTATTTTCATATCCAAGTGGCTCTATGGAGTCATAAAATCGACTGAAGGATGACCATGGTCGGACTTATATCATTCAATATAGTTACGACATGAATTAGTGTAATTTAATATTAATATAATATTATTTTTACCCTTATTTACCAGATTTACCATTTAACCATGGTAAAGAAAATATTTACTGAAGTTACTATTCTTAATATCTAAAAATAAATGGTACCTATTTAAAAAATTTGTACATAATGTTTCCAAATATAGATTTCATTTTTCCACATTCAAAACACAGAATATTTATAAATTATTTTAATATTAATTCATGTCAGTCAAAACCAAAAAACATGTTTTTAAGAAGTAAAAAATACCAAAAGATTGACATGTGTCTATGTCCAATTTCAAAGTGAAATTACATCCAATGAACGAAATTCGGTTAAATTATAAAAATTTAATCCAATTACATGTTAAAAACCAATTAAAATGACAATATAACTATATAAATAAATTTTATGAAAATGAATTTTTGACCTAAAATGCAGTATTTTTCATGATTCATTAAAAAATGAACTTTGTCATACAAATAACAATAATTTACCCAATGTAAATTTTTATGTCCTCCTTCTAAAGAAGAGTTTTATTTTATCAAATGGAATATATAAAAGTGAAAAAATCTAGATTTAAAAATGGTTCAACATCAAAAGGTGTTAAACCGACCTTTTAAAATTATTATAGAATTTAATGCTTAAAAAAAGATTCATTCTTATTTTGAGCCTCTAAATTTATTGGATAAATTTAAACAAATTTTAAAAAAAATCATAATATGGTTAGTTTGTTTCATTCCCTCCAATACAACAGCTAGACATTAACTACTAACATTTGAAATAATAATAATATTATATTATTTTTTGGTATAACTAAAAGTTGTGAGAAAAGTAAGATTTCAAAAAAACCTGTTGTTGCGTGTTGAGTACACTATCAAGAAATGCATCTCATTTATTTTAAAAATTATTTATTATTCATAAATAGTAATAAATATGAAAATTTCATATTCTTTACTTACTTGGGTTGTTACACTAAGATACAAGGGCAAAAACCAATCCAAAATCTGTAAAAATATTATGTTATTAGATTATTTCAACTGATAGTCAGCTAAAATTATAACTTTATCAGTTTGGATCCATTTTCTCATTAAAATTAATGCATAATAATTTTAAACATTATGTATTTCCTAGAGTTTACCTTCTCTCCCTTATAAAAGGACACCCTTTATCACTATTGCATACATGTCCTTGAGCTATGTATCTTAATAAAACCCTTAATAATTATCATATAAACATCCTTATCAATTAATTATAGGTTTTGGTATTATTAGAAACCCATTCCAAGGGTTCTAAAAAAGGGTCTAAAAAGGCCTTCCAAAGAGGAGTTCATCTTGTTACCAGACATCATTGAATTTCATTATGATACCATTGGAAAATATATGGTATTTATCATAAAATATTATCCTGGGTATAATAAATATGTTTAAATATTTTTATTATTATGTTACCACCAATATCCACCGACAATTCCATCAAATGGGAAGTGAAATTATTGCTCATGTGTATGTATGGACTACCTGATCCACGTAGGGGTGAAATTAATTTTTCATAAACATATTTCATTGAAGGTTATTACCAAGGGGTTCAAGTTTACATTTGAAATATACAATATGATTATGATTAAGGAATATTAATATCATCATTATCATCTTACCATCCAATCTGTTTGAAAACGATAATGTTGCTTATGTGTGTGTGCGGACTACCACATCCATGAATTGATGTGAGTCATTTTTGTTTTCCCAATAAATGGATAATAATAAGTATATATTTAATAAATATATATTTTATTTATTTGATATAATAATTATTAATAATGGTTATTTTTATTTCCCTTTATTTTGTTACATCCATCAAAATGTGAAAACACTATTCATGAATATGTATGACCTATCATCTCCATGAATGCTGTAATTATTGTATATAAATATAACTTTAATAAATGATCATAAATTTGTATATAATTGATATTTATGATACTTATATAATAAATAAAATTAAATATATGATTTAACCTTTATAAAATATTTGGGATCAAAACTTCAAAATATAAATTCTCATGAAAAACGATTTGTAAACACCAGGAAATGACGATTTTAATAAGGAGTTATTAATAAATGGTCATTGAAATATTATAATTGGACAAAATATGTTTTTATAATTTTTTAAATTCCATTTATATAAAATTATAATAAATTAAAATGTATTATAGGGAATGTTATAGATCATTGAAATCAAGTCAGAAATAATGAATTTGATTCTCAACTCACTTTTATTCCTATGAGACAGAAGCCAAATTCCACAATTGATTCATTTATGCAGTGTATATACATCGCATTAATTTAAATCTTGATTTAAATCCTTAAAATTATATGGATTTAAAAATATATAAAAGGATCCCTTTTTTATGAAGCTTGTATTTTAACGTAACCAAAGTGGTAAGGGATTTATATTTCAATCTCATATTAATCAGGATTTTTAATGATTAAATTTACATTAAATAATATTATGAGATAATTTATAGAGAAATCAATTTTATTTTATTATTTGTCAGTTATTTTTTAAAAATACATGTTTTTCATTTATTTTTCCACTTTTATTACTTAATAGTCCAAAATAGTTTTTTAAGGAAAAACAATTTTTTCTCTTTGGATCAAAATATTTTCTCTTATATATTCATGTTTTAAAAAATGTTATTTTATTATTATATGATTTCTAAAATTCATTTTACAGGTGGTATATTTTTTAAAAAAAGATTTAAAATAAATATTATTGTTATTTTCCAAACATGGTACTTTTACCTTTTTACAAAAAGTGTGAAAGGAATCCTTGCCTTAACATACATACCTAAGTGGTATTTATCACGTCATGAACACTCAGTTTTTTGAATCATTATTTAAAAGTATCAAATTATATTTTTAAATGATATGCATCCATACAATTTTTTAAATTCAATGATTTTAAATATGTGATTTAAAAATGAAATGATTATTTTCCCTAAGATATTATTTAGTGATAATTTAAAATAATTTTTAATATATGATAACATCTTTGATGTTAATTATTATTTATTGGAGATATTATCTAGTGAAATGATTTTATTGATACTATGGATGGTTTATAATTATAGTGATGAAATATTGATGAAACCCTATTTCGTATTTATTGGTTATGATGTGATGAATATTTTTAATTAAATGGAATACATATGAATGTATTTATGATTATTTGACTCATGGGACATGAATTATATGTACCTATAATGTATTTAGAAAATAGAATTGTTCTATAATATCAAAGGGTGCACTATAGGTGATCCCACACATGAAATATGGTGTGCAGGATGTTATCACAAGCCCAAAGTAATTATATTAGAAGGTTAGAAAACCAAACATGTTATGAATATATTGGTGGGTATCCTTGAAAAAATATTTCAATGATTATGATTATGTCACAATTTTATGACACAGTCTTATTCCAATGTTCCATTTTCATGGATCATGTTCTTTTATCCCATTACAATTCATGTCTTATGAACTTCAATGCACTATTCCATGAATCATTTTTAAGATATATTCATTTATATTTATTATTTTAAAATTATAAGATCATGTTCTAATACCATGCACCCTAATTTAATTTTTAATTAATAATTGATATATCCATTGATTTCCCTTATAGAGCATCTAATCTCACAATTTATTATGTTTTATTTTCCCTAGCATAAAATGAATTTTTTAACATGATGTGTCTATAAAGGGTTCTATTTATAAAGAAATAAGTGGGAGTTTATATAGATCTTTTATGAAAAAAGATTCTATATAAAAAAGATTCCAAAGACACAAATCATTTACAATTATGGTTTTGATCATAATCTTATATAATAAGTTTTCATCTAGTATTTTTTAATTTTTATGTAAAACAATTATGGGTTTCTATATTTCCCCTTGTATTCTATATCAATTCATCATTATTTTTCAAATATTTTCATGTAAAATCATTGTGTTATGTTACTTCCCTTATGTGTTCCCCTTATTTATATCTTCTCCTATGGTATTCTCATGGAATATATTTTATTGGATGTAACCTACTAATATAATGTATATGCTTCTAAATGATATTATAATAGAACGTGTGGATGCAATATATACAAATTCTTGGTTTCAATGTTTTTCTCATATTTTATTTATATTTTTCTAATATTAATCATTCATAATTTTTTTTAAAATTCAATCCTACTAGAAATTATTCTTATCAATTTTAAACAATTCTAGTTAATTTTCCCAAAAATGATCTTGTGAGTTTAAGAACATTTCACTTCCTTATGATCTATTTCAAAGCACACTCATGTGCTTTATTTTAATTAGAACTTTTTAAGGGTTGTTGTAATATAAATATTTATTAGATATTTTTTGTTCTATTTAGTTATTTTACATGAGTAATACACATACTACATCTTCGAAAAAGGATTTAAATATCAATTCATCGAATTTTTATCATAGTTTAGATTTATGAAAATGTATTTCATGGGAGTTTTTTTAGGTTTCTGACAAATAATTAATATTTTTCATATAGAATATTATTTCAAAACAATTTCCGATAAAAAAAATTCTTCCATAGGTAAAACAAATTATAACATTTCTTGAAGTATGAACTACTTGATGATTGAATTATAATACTTATATATGATTGAAAGTAAGTAATCCATATTCAAATACTTGCAAATAAATGAATCCCATGAGTTATTAGGAATCAAAATAACATACTGATACTTGACAAAAAAAAATTTCTGTAGTTGATATGTGTTTATTATCAATGTGTAAATGGTAAAATTATAGACTATTACATTCCTTTTCCATCATTTTATAATATTATTTAATGGTAAATAAATGTTTAGTTTTATTAATGTTATATATTTTAACAGATGAAATTATCTGATATCAGATTCACCTAAATATCATGATTACATTGCATAGTCATGGAATTTGTTTATGTAATATAGTTTGATATACATATAAGATGTATATTAGGTATAAAATATAAAATAGTAATATTTAGTATTTTATGTAAACATAAATTTCTATAAATTTCATTTATTTTAATGTTTCAATATTTAAATATGATGTGTTAAGTTGGTAATATAAATTTTATAAATAAATTTTCAAATATTTTAATATTTAATTATAACTTGAATATTATATATTTAACATGTAATCAAAAAATTTTGAATTTTTAAAAAACTGTTACAGAATTCATGTTTCCATTAAAATTTAATGGGATTTAGATTCAAAGAACTAGAGACCAATTGAAAGTGAACACCATGATTAATCCTCATAGAGCTTCCTCCAATAATTACATGGTTATTTACTTTAATAATGTGGGGAATATGAGATATTTATGAGTTTGTAACACCCCAAGCTTCTACGGTACGCTTCTCTTTGAATAATGTGATAGCGTGTGTTGTACGCAACACCGAGTTCTAACACACCATAACCAATCAAACTAGATGTTATGAATAGTAATACCTACTTTTTGAAATTATATATATTTTATATTTCAAAATGGACTTCATTTTTGGATTTGGAATATCGAATTTAGCCTAAGGTGAAATTTTGGTACTTTTCGGATAACTTTAATATTTTGATGAATAGTGAAAATTACTAAATTTTAATTAAAAACAACTTTTTAAATAAAAATAATTAATAGTAATAAATTATGAATTTGAGAGGTTTGAAAGTATATTTAGAATATATTTTTACCATTTAATAAAATTTTGGTCATTGGACATACTTTTACAATTAAACCGGACATAAACAAGTGTCAATCTTTTGATAGTTATTATCTCTTAAAAACACGCTTTTTGTTTTAACAACGGGAATTAATTTTAAATTAATTTCTTCCACTTCTGTGTTTTGAATTTGGAAAAATGGATTCCATATTTGGAATCAGGATTTTCAAATTGTGTAAATAGGTAACATTTATTTTTAGACATTTTGAATAATTACTGCGGTAAATATTTTATTTACCATGGTTAATGGTAAATCCGGTAAATAAGGGTTAAAAAATAATATTATAATAATACTAAATTACCCTAAAACGTCTCCTAACCTTATTGGTTGATACATGTTAGACCATAGGAATCTTTGGGTCGATTTCAGGACCCCATGGAGCCACTTGTAGGTGATAGGGACACTTTATTTTAATTAAGTTAAAATGAATACAAAAATTACACAAGCATATATCTTTTATTAAATCAATTTTTACATAGGGTTATATATGTTTTATTTTCGACTATAAATATTCATTAGAAAGATAAAAAGATTTAATACATAATTATAGTTTATTTATAATTTTTAGACATTAAATAATTTAATTTATTTATGACACAATGATGATGTAGTAATTACCATAATAGTGAAAAATTAAAATAATTGATATTATAAATACAAAAATAAATAGAATTTGAGACTTTTTATGAATTACACTAATTTTATAAGTTAATATGACATGTTAGGATTTATTTAATTAACTTTTGTAGAAGTAATCATTCTGTTATGAGTTTCAAAAAAATCAATTATTGAATAGTGTCAAAATTGACATAAAAGAGTTTTTAAAACAAATATTATATTATTAATTGATATTAAATTCCTAAAAATCTATGGTTCGGCCAAGAGACTTATATCATGACAGGATCATCATTAATGGTCCACTTGGGGGTCGCTTGTATGTATATAGTATGTTTATTAACCATATAATATAAAAATACAAAGAGACATTGTAAAAGTGAAACTAATTAACTTAGAGTTAATACTTAAATATAAGGTTAATATAAGTACCCAAACATGTCTAAATTCTATTTATTGAGTGGTTTTCGACCTATCCCCGCCTTAACCTTTTAATAATCAACTTTGGAGCCATTATAAACTGAATATGAATTTATTATAAATTAATATTTCTAGCTTTTCCAAAGGTGCCCCTCACCCCTCTTATAAAAGGGCACTCCTCCTTCTCATTTCTTCACACTTTAAAAGCGTTTTGGTTCAACCAAACTCTTCCCAAATACTCTCCCAACTTCCTCACTACAACCTAGAGGACTTATTTTGATCAGAAAGCCAACCTAAGGAGCCCTTTTGATCAAATCAAAAGGAAGAACCCGAAGAAGAGGTAATGTTTTCACCACCCCTTTTCAAGTTCCATTCTTCTTCCACTTATTCTTTATTTGTTATTACCATTATAAAATAATAAATCCAGTATATTATATATACTTTGATGTTATTATAAATATGGTACAACCATATTCAGTATTCTATCCACCCTTTGAATAACATGTCACCATACGTGCGTACGTACGGCTTACCGTCTCCACATCGTGGTGTAATTGTTATTCAATATATTATTATTTGGATGGGTATAATAATGATGTGTAACTCATGTAAATAATAAATATAACATGTTAATGATTCTTTATATATGATATACCATCCATTTATATATTATTTTAATATCAAAAGAATGATATTGTCGCTTGTGAGTACGTACGGACTACCGTCTCCACGAACGCGATGAGATTCATTCTCCATCGTATCCATTAAAGTATAATTATCATTTGATTATTTAAAAATGATTTTTAAGGACTTGATAACATTCTGGATATGAATAAGATACAACCTATCCATAACAAACATGGATTATGTAACAAAACATATAAAAGGAAACGAGTAAGTTAACACCCGAAACGACAATAATTCTAAGATATTATTAACAAATCAATGTTAAAAGATCATATATGATATCATATTAATGATTATTGTATAATTTAATAACAATTATTTCACCATTATACAGGAGTTTAACCTACCCCAACCAAGGAAAAGAACGAGGTAAGGGTTATTTCTCAATCTCTTCATTATCTGAGGTTGTTTATACATAATAATCTACTGGGATCTCTTTATCATCCACATCCATGTTCTTAAAAATGTATTTCAAAACATTTTTACTATTTAAAAGAACATGGGTTAATGTCATTTATACCCTTGTTTGACTTTTTATAAGAGTTCTATAAAGTAATCTTTCCGTCGTTTTCCAAACAAGGTGCTTTTTAACCTTTTCGATAGAATTAAGGTAAGAATGTTTTTTTTAACTTATACGGCGGGTGCGGTTATTTTACGCCGTTATAAAATCGTCGAAGCTTCCCTTACAAGCTTATAAAAATATTTTCAAAGAAAATTTTTTATTTTATAAATATATGACTCTTAAATGATTTCAAAATAGAAAGAGATATTTCTCTAAAAAGAGTTTTGATTTCATCTATGTCAACATCCTTTGATGGATTTTATGCTTATTTGAAGTTGATTTATTATGATACAAAACTTATATATTGTATTGATGGTTTTGTGATGTGTTTGACTGTGGATGTGTTATTTTTATACCATTCATATTTTATGGATGAATTATTTACATTTCGTATGCTAGTTTTAATACGAATGTTTATATTATGTTTACACCTTTTCATATGGGAATGCATTGGACTTAATATGTGACGGGTGGAGCCCGCTATAGCTCCTTGATGCATCGGTAGGTCTCATGAGACAAACTAGTGTATTGGCACAAGTCTTTGACAAAATCTTATTTGTAGTCTTGGCACGAGGCCTTGGCTATGTGGTTATGATAGTCTGGAATTATGCATTCCATCATTATGAATGTGGTTATTGATATTGCATGTGATTATTCGATTAGTAGAATATCCATGTGAATAAGTAAATGGAATTATTTCATTTTACTTTTTCCATACTATGTTGAAGTTCAAGTTTAAAAGGCTTTTGTTTTAGAAATGCATTGCCTTAAATGTTTATGCTTATTTTTGAAAGTTTCTGCAATATTGTTATCCTTACTGGGCATTTAAGCTCACCCATTTTCTATATTTTATTTTTACCAGGATGTGAAGAAGTAAGTTATGAATGACCTGCAGGGATAGTATGTGGGGATATGAGTGTGGAATATGGAGACTATGTTGTTGTAGTAGTTTTTCACTTTGTGATGTAATGTAAAACTTTATGAATATATCTAGTGCTTCCAAGGCTACTAAACCAATCGGTCTTTTGAGATTTGATCTGTCTTGTGATCATGCCAATGTAATGTAATAATGCACCGACTCTGGGTAACTAGGTTCGGGGCATTACAGTTGGTATCAGAGGAAGTTTAGTACAAACCTTGGAAGCTAGATTTAGATAAACTCTGATTAGAGCACGTAGACCTAAGATGAACTTGGAGGATTAGTATATAATAACTTCCTAGAATTTTGGTATTGTAGAGATTTTGTGAGTTTTTCGAGCAATACATCCCTTTCTGGATACGAGCAGGTAGAGGTGGCTCTGGCACAGATGTACCTAGGGGTAAAACCCGAAAACACCGCTTTGAGCTAGACTCGAACGGGAACTGGTGCACGACAACGGGCCTTACTGCACTCTTGGTTACGACACTCCTAGGGGATATGCTTAGGATAACTCTCATTTTCTTTACAAATCATTATGAAGGGTTTATGAGTATATACATCCTCAAAGAAAATATTTTTATGATTATGGATTATATCCATAAATAGTTCAATTTATGTTAAGTGTTTTATAAGTATGGGATTATGTATTTTGATTCATAAACTGATCTAGTTTATGCCATTGTTTAGAAATGGCACCTAGTGGAAGAAATGGAAACCATATCAATGCACGCACTCCATGTAGGGATTTCCCTCCTGCTCAAGATAATTATAGTGGAGCTGGTGATGCAACTGGTGCCGATCAGCTAATCACCATACTGGGACAACTCACTCAGGTTATGAATAATAACCTTACCCGTATGGAGCACCCTGATCCGCAGCATGGAGGATCAATGTTAGATAGATTCATGAGGCAACAACCACCAACGTTCAATGGGAGTACAAATCCCTTAGTATCTGAGCAATGTATAAATTCCCTAGAGAAAATATTTCAGGCTTTGGGGAGTAGTGAAAGGGAAAAAGTTATCATGGCAGTTTACCGCCTCACTGGAGATGCTGATTAATGGTGGTCATTGATTCAAAATACAAAGTAAGATGATGAAGTATCAAATATGGGATGGAGGGAGTTCAAAGATCTATTTTTAGAAACATACTTTGCTCGCGACCATCGAGCAGATATGGAAAGGCAATTTCTGAGTTTGAGACAGAAGGAGGATGAGAATGTCACAAAGTATGAGGATAACTTTACAAGGTTAGCAAGGTATGCTGGAGATTATATACGTAACCCAAGAAGTAAGATTGATCATTTCTTTGATGGGATAAAACCATTTCTTCGTCGAGCATTAGTCTCACAATCCTTTTCATCGTATGAAGACATTGTCTCATGTGCTATTAAGACCTAAAAGGAATTCTCTAAGTCTTATGACTTTAAAGTAATGCAAGAGAAGAAGAGGCCTGCTGATCAATCTGGGAATGGAAATAAGGGGAAGAAAGGAATGGTTGAATATCCATCCTATGGTAAATGTGGGAAGAAACACCCCGGTACTTGCTTGAAGGGAATGGGAGTCTGTTACAAGTGTGGTGAAAAAGGCCACCAAGCTCGTGATTGCAAAGGGAAGAAGGAAGCTACCAATGTTTAGTGCTACAATTGCAGGGAGATGGGGCATTATGCAAATGAATGTCCTAAGCCTCAGAAGAACTTACCTCAGAAAAGGCCAAGGGATCAAGGCCAGGCTTATGCGATCACTACTGCTGAGGTAGAAGCTCCGAAAGACGTAGTGGAAGGTAATTTAATGGTTTCATCAAGTTTATCAAATGCATTATTTGATTCTGGATCATCGCATTGTTTTATATCTTCCCAGTTTGCTAAGAAAATTAGATATTTCCAATTTGATTTAACAAGGGAGTTGTCAGTTAAAACTCCCAAGGGAAGTATCATTGCAACAAAGTTTTGTGAATCAGTCCCCATTAGAGCACATAAATGTTCTTTATCTACTGATCTCGTCGTCATACCTATGATTGAGTTTGATATAATCCTCGGTATGGATTGGCTTTCAGAATATGATGCAAAGATTTATTGTAAGAAGAAAGAGGTTACAATTCTTGATGATAATGATAAGGAACACCTTATCTTTAGAGCAGAATCGTCGCCACCTAATTCTTATTTAGATCCACCCCCAGTAGCTCAACTAAATTCAATTATTCGGGAGGAAGAGAATGAAAGAACTGTCGGTGAGGAAAGGAATGTTCAAATAGAGGATTTACCTGTTGTGAAAGAATTTGTAGATGTATTTCTGGAAGATTTACCTGGACATCCTCCAGAACGAGAAGTTGATTTTTCCATTGATTTAATTCCTGGATCAAGGCCTATATCAAAGACCCCTTATAGAATTACCACTATAGAATTAGTTGAACTAAAGAAACAACTAGAGGAATTGATTAATAAGGGATTTATTCTCCCTAGTGTTTCTCCATGGGGAGCCCCTGTTATTTTTGTTAAAAAGAAAGATGGATCTATGAGGTTATGTATCGACTACAGGGAGATCAATGCTATAACGATAAAGAACAAGTATCCCCTACCTCGCATTGATTATTTATTTGACCAACTGCATGGATCTCAATACTTTTCAAATATTTACCTTTGATCTAGATACCATCAGTTGTGTGTGAAGAAGGAAGATATTCCAACGACAGCATTTCGAACCAGGTACGGGCATTACGAGTTTACTGTAATGCCTTTTGGATTGACTAATGTACCCTCTGTATTCATGGATCTGATGAATAGAGTTTTCAAGGAGTATCTCGATGAATTTGTGGTGGTATTTATTGATGATATTTTAGTATACTCTAAAAGCTACGAAGATCATGAAAATCACTTGCGCATTATCTTGAAGACTCTGAGAAGACATGAATTATATGGGAAGTTTAGCAAGTGTGAATTCGAGCTTCATGAGATTTCTTTTCTTGGCCATATTGTCTCTAAATATGGAATCTCTGTTGATCCTTCTAAGACCAAGGCGATCCAAGAATGGCCAGCACCTACAAGTATAACTGAGGTACGTAGTTTTATTGGTTTGGCAGGTTATTATCGACGATTCGTCCAGAATTTTCCCCGATTGGCTAACCCATTAACGAAGCTCACACGTAAAGGGGTTAATTTTGTTTGGAAAAAAGAGTGTGAAGAATGTTTCGAAGAACCGAAGAGAAGATTAGTCAATGCTCCTATATTGACTCTACCATCGGGGAATGATGGGTTCGTTATTTATAGTGATGCATCGAAGAAAGTACTTGGTTGTGTCCTTATGTAGAATGATAGAGTTATTGCCTATGCATCACGACAGTTGAAAATTCATGAACAAAATTATCCTACTCATGATCTTGAGTTAGCAGCTCTGATCTTTGCTTTGAAGATATGGAGGCACTACCTCTATGGTGAAAAATGTGAGATTTATACTGATCACAAGAGTTTTAAGTATATTTTCTCACAAAAAGAACTCAACATGATGCAAAGGAGATGGATTGAATTACTCAAGGATTATGATTGTACGATACACTACCACCCGGGGAAAGCAAACAAGGTGGCAGATGCTTTGAGCAGAAAAGACCATGGAGTTTTGAACGTGATGAGAATTGAAAGGGATCCAATTTTGATGGATCTAGTGAAGATGGACATGGGAATAACCAGGGAAGGTGAAACATCAATGCTTTATCAAATGGTTTCCAAACCATCTTTACTAGAAAGGATTAAGAGTTCTCAGACCGATGATGAAGAATTTCAAAAGAAGATTAAAGCTATGAATGATGGGAGACTGAGAGACTTTGTGTATGAATATGGAATTTTGAAATTTGGGAAGAGACTTTGTGTTCCCGATATACCTGATCTAAAAAGGGAATTGCTGGATGATGCTCATAGTTCCAATTTCTCTATACACCCTGGGAGCACCAAAATGTATAGAGATTTGAAAGAAAATTTTTGGTGGGACAACATAAAGAGGGAGATTGCTGATTTTGTGTCAAGATGTATGGTTTGTAAAAAAGTGAAAGCTGGAAGGCAACAACCTGGAGGAGTCATGCAACCTCTTCTCATACTGGAGTGGAAATGTGACAATATTACGATGGACTTTGTCATGGGGCTACCAAAGACTCCTAGATGGAACGATGCAATATGGGTTATTGTTGATCGTCTTACCAATATAGCACATTTTCTTTCTATAAGATAAGATCTACCCCTGGAACGTCTAGCAAGACTATATATTAATGAAGTTGTGAGACTTCATGGAGTACCCCTATTGATTGTTTCTGATCGTGATCCCCGTTTTATTTCAAGATTCGGGAAAAGTCTTCAGAAATCCCTAGATACTGAACTTCATTTGAGCACTGCTTACCACCCTCAGACAGATGGACAATCAGAACGGACTATTCAAACCTTAGAATACATATTGATATCTTGCTCACTTGACTTTCAGGGAATGTGGGATCAATATTTACCCCTGGTAGAATTTTCCTATAACAATAGCTTCTATTCGAGTATTCAGATGCCACCATATGAAGCGTTATACGGAAAGAGATGTCGTACACAAACCTGTTGGGATGACGTTGGTGAAAGAAAACTTTTAGGCCCAGAACTGGTGGAGGAAACAGTGGAAAAGGTGAAGGTAATCCAAAATCACATCAAAGCAGCTCAAAGTAGGCAGAAGAGCTATGCCGATAATCGAAGGAAGGATTTGGAATTTCAAGTCGGTGATCATGTTTTCCTGAAGGTATCTCCATGGAAGGGAGTCATACATTTTGGTAAGAAAGGTAAATTGCGTCCCAGGTACATCGGACCTTTCGAAATTCTAGAACGAATTGGGGCTGTAGCTTACCGATTGGCAATGCCGCCAAGTCTCTCCAAAGTTCACGATGTGTTCCACGTATCTTTGTTGAGGAAATACATGCCTGACCCAATGCATGTACTCACCTATGAATAATTAGAACTGGAACCCGATCTATCTTATTGCGAAGAGCCCATCAGGATTCTTGATACAAGAGAACAAGTACTGAGAAACCGGACGACGCGTCTGGTAAAAGTCTTGTGGAGAAACCATAAGATGAAAGAGGCAACGTGGGAACCCGAGGAACTTATGATAAAGAACCACCCAAGTATTTTCATGTGATAAGTATTATAGAAATTTCGAGGACGAAATTATTTGAAGGAGGGGAGAATGTAACACCCCAAGCTTCTACGGTACGCTTCTCTTTGAATAATGTGATAGCGTGTGTTGTACACAACACCGAGTTCTAACACACCATAACCAATCAAACTAGCCGTTATGAATAGTAATACCTACTTTTTGAAATTATATATATTTTATATTTCAAAATGGACTTCATTTTTGGATTCGGAATATCGAATTTAGCCTAAGGTGAATTTTTGGTACTTTTCGGATAACTTTAATATTTTGATGAATAGTGAAAATTACTAAATTTTAATAAAAAACAACTTTTTTAATCAAAATAATTAATAGTGATAAATTATGAATTTGATAGGTTTGAAGATATATTTAGAATATATATTTACCATTTAATAAAATATTGGTCATTGGACATACTTTTACAATTAAACCGGACATAAACAAGTGTCAATCTTTTGATAGTTATTATCTCTTAAAAACACGCTTTTTGTTTTAACAACGGAAATTAATTTTAAATTAATTTCTGCCACTTATGTGTTTTGAATTTGGAAAAATGGATTCCATTTTTGGAATCAGGATGTTCAAATTGTGTAAATAGGTAACATTTATTTTTAGACATTTTGAATAATTACTGCGGTAAATATTTTATTTACCATGGTTAAGGGTAAATCCGGTAAATAAGGGTTAAAAAATAATATTATAATAATACTAAATTACCCTAAAACGTGTCCTAACCTTATTTTTTGATACATTTTCGACCATAGTAATCTTTCGGTCGATTTTGGGACCCCATGGAGCCACTTGTAGGTGATAGGGACACTTTATTTTAATTAAGTTAAAATGAATACAAAAATTACACAAGCATATATCTTTTATCAAAACAATTTTTACATAGGGTTATATATGTTGTATTTTCGACTATAAATATTAATTAGAAATACAAAAAGATTTAATACATAATGATATTTTATTTATAATTTTTAGACATTAAATAATTTAATTTATTTATGACACAATGATGATGTAGTAATTACCATAATAGTGAAAAATTAAAATAATTGATATTATAAATACACAAATAAATAGAATTTGAGACTTTTTATGAATTACACTAATTTTCTAAGTTAATATTACATGTTAGGATTGCTTTAATTAACTTCGGTCGAAGTAATAATTCTGTTATGAGTTTCACAAAAATCAATTATTGAATAGTGTCAAAATTGACATAAAAGAGTTTTTAAAACAAATATTATATTATTAATTGATATTAAATTACTAAAAATCTAAGGTTCTGCCAAAAGACTTATATCATTATAGTATCATCATTAATGGACCACTTGGGGGTCTCTTGGATGTATATATTAAGTTTATTAACCATATAATATAAAAATACAAAGAGACATTGTAAAAGTGAAACTAATTAACTTAGAGTTAATACTTAAAGATAAGGTTAATATAAGTACCCAAACCTGTCTAAAATCTATTGGTTGAGTGGTTTTCGACCTATAACTACTTTAAAATTTGAATAATCAACTTTGGAGCCATTAGAAACCTAATATGAATTTATTATAAATTAATATTTCTAGATTTTCCAAAGGTGCCCCTCACCCCTCTTATAAAAGGGCACTCCTTCTTCTCATTTCTTCACACCTTCAAAGCCTTTTGGTTCGGCCAAACTCTGCCCAAATAATCTCCCAAATTCCCTCACTACAACCTAGGGGCATTATTTTGATCATAAAGACAACCTAAGGATCCCTTTTGATCAAATCAAAAGGAAGAACCTGAAGAAGAGGTAATGTTTTCACCACCCCCTTTTCAAGTTCCATTCTTCTTCCACTTCTTCTTTCTTTGTTATTACCATTATAAAATAATAAATCCAGTATCTTGTATATACTGTGATGTTATTATAAATATGGTACAACCATATTCAGTATTCTATCCACCCTTTGAATAACATGTCACTATACGTGCGTACGTACGGCTTACCGTCTCCACGTCGTGGTGTAATTGTTATTCAATATATTATTATTTGGATGGGTATAATAATGATGTGTAACTCATGTAAATAATAAATATAACATGTTAATGATTCTTTATATATGATATACCATCCATTTATATATTATTTTAATATCAAAAGAATGATATTGTCGCTCGTGCGTACGTACGGACTACCGTCTCCACGAACGCGATGAGATTCATTCTCCATCGTATCCATTAAAGTATAATTATCATTTGATGATTTAAAAATAATGTTTAAGGACTTGATATCATTCTGGATATGAATAATATACAACCTATCCATAACAAACACAGCTTATGTAACAAAACATATAAAAGAAAACGAGTAACTTAACACCCGAAATGACGATAATTCTAAGATATTATTAACAAATCAATGTTAAAAAATCATATATGATATCATATTAATGATTCTTGTATAATTTAATAACAATTATTTCACCATTATACAGGAGGTTAACCTATCCCAACCAAGGAAAAGTACAAGGTAAGGGTTATTTCACAATCTCTTCATTATCTGAGGTTGTTTATACGTAATAATCTACTGGGATCTCTTTATCATCCACATCCATGTTCTTTAAAATGTATTTCAAAACATTTTTACTATTTAAAAGAATATGGTTTAAAGTCATTTATACTTTTGTTTGACTTTTTATAAGAGTTTTATAAAGGAATCTTTCCGTCATTTTCCAAACAAGGTGCTTTTTAACCTTTTCGACAGAATTAAGGTAAGAATGTTTTTTTAACTTATACGGCGGGTGCGGTTATTTTCCGCCGTTATAAAATCGTCGAAGCTTCCCTTACAAGATTATAAGAATATTTTGAAATAAAATGTTTTATTTTATAAATATATGACTCTTAAATGATTTCAAAATAGAAAGAGATATTTCTCTAAAAAGAGTTTTGATTTCATCTATGTCAACATCCTTTGATGGATTTTACGCTTATTTGAAGTTGATTTATTATGATACAAAACTTCAATATTGTATTGAAGGTTTTGTGATGTGTTTGACTATGGATGTGTTATTTTTATACCATTCATAGTTTATGGATGAAGTATTTACATTCCGTATGCTAGTTTTAATACGAATGTTTATGTTATGTTTACACCTTTTCATATGGGAATGCATTGGACTTAATATGCGGCGGGTGGAGCCCGCTATAGCTCCTCAATGCATCGGTAGGTCTCATGAGACAAACTAGTGTCTTGGCACAAGG
This sequence comes from Viscum album, assembly GCA_963277665.1. NCBI lineage: Eukaryota > Viridiplantae > Streptophyta > Magnoliopsida > Santalales > Viscaceae > Viscum > Viscum album. The sequence goes on from OY728140.1 coordinate 354,816,973, forward strand.
CCTTGACAAAATCTTATTTGTATTCTTGGCACGAGGCCTTGACTATGTGGTTATGATAGTCTAACATTATGCATTCCATCATTATGAAAGTGGTTATTGATATTGCATGTGATTATTCGATTAGTAGAATATCCATGTGAATAAGTAAATGGAATTATTTCATTTTACTTTTTCCATACTATGTTGAAGTTCAAGTTTAAAAGGATTTTGTTTTAGAAATGCATTGCCTTAAATGTTTATGCTTATTTTTAAAAGTTTCTGCTATATTGTTATCCTTACTAGGCATTTGAGCTCACCCCTTTTCTATGTTTTATTTTTCCCAGGATGTGAAGAAGTAAGTTATGAATGACCTGCAGGGATAGTATGTGGGGATATGAGTGTGGAATATGGAGACTATGTTGTTGTAGTAGTTTTTCACTTTGTGATGTAATGTAAAACTTTATGAATATATCTAGTGTTTCCAAGGCTACTAAACCAATCGGTCTTTCGAGATTTGATCTTTCTTGCGATCATGCCAATGTAATGTAATAATGCACCGACTCTGGGTAACTAGGGTCGGGGCGTTACAGAGTTCATGTAATATTTTAAAATTAGGTGGACTACATAACAAAGACATATTTTTTATGATATATTGGGTTAAAGAATCAAATGGATCTAACTGTTGCATTGATATTACAATAATAACTTTATATATATAACAATTTGTTTTTTTTAATATCTCTCAATCAATCATGGATTGGTTTTTTGTTTTTATTCGACTATATTAGTGGTATATAATATTCCAAAAAGAAAAACATATAAGGTATATTTGTTGTATTCAATAATGATTTTTATTTCTCTAGAAATGTTAATTATAAAAAAAATAAAGAATATAATTTGTATAGTATTGATTATGGATGTCACTATATGTCAGATAATGTAGATTTTTTTGTTTTTTTTTAGTTTTGTAGAATCAATAACAATTGATATTATAATTACATAGTTAAAGAAAAAAATATCAAATATAAAGAGAATTTTATCGTAATACCCCTTCAAAATAAGTCATACTCTCTGAATTAGTTAATGATGATTGTTTAAAAAAATATAATTAAAATAGATATTTTATGATTGTATAAATATTTTTTTCTAGGATATATCATGTTGGTTAGAGACCATGACTACCACATTCTCCTATTGATATAGTATTATGTAGTGAGTTTATATATAATTAAATAAGACTATGGTATACACCAATAGAGTTAGTTAATGATTATATGATAAGGAATATACCAATGTTAGATAAAAATATTTGGAAATTCACAAAATATCAAAAAAAAAGGAAATACTATTTTTCTGATACAATTTTCACTATGAATATTGATTATTTAAAAGTTTATAAAATTGAGAAATTCCATATTAATACCACATAAAATATTTCATTATTTAAGTAATATATTCTCTGTTTATTCACAATTTAAAAACTCTATATATATATATATTTCATTTCGATGTTTAATCATACTTTTTTAACAAATCTAATATTAATAAATAAATTTAAAAAAACCTAGTTTCAATTCTATAATTATAGATGTTTTTTTATGTATTTAGTGATAGAGTTATTTTACTATCAAAATATGTATTCAAATTATTCATGAATTACATGAATATTTTGATTATAGTCTACTATGGTGCTAATGTTTTTTAAACAGAATCGAATGAAGTTTGATGTATGAAACTTATCAAATTTTAACTGATTTTCAAAATATGTTGGATTTTATTTTTAATTTTTAGTTTTATAATTATTTATATAGTGATAATATATAGTTCCCACATTATAATTCTATTGGAATACCTTATTTAATTCATGGAGAAGTTATCTGGTATATCACAAATGTTAGTTTCTATACAAACTATAATGTCAAGTATCATGGCTGTGAGAAAATGAACTCTTTGACTATTGATGATCGAAATAAACGGAGTGTAATAGAGAATTTTAGATTTAAAAAGTTTCTATTTAGTTATCATTAAGAGAAAGAAAGATTATCTATTCAAAAAACATAATGATACAATCTCACATTATACAACTAATGAAAAAGATAATGTTTAGTGGGAGAAAAAAATCTGGATAATGTTTGTACTCTTTTATATCAGTGATATGGAAAAATAAAAAATATTTACTTTTTAATGTGATAATATCATGGGGAAAATAAATATGGAATTTATAATACCTCCATTTATTATATTCATACCAATTGAAGGAGATAATTATTGATTATTCAAATATTCCCTTAAATAATAATATGAAATGGATGTTAATTAACCATCTTGGATATTCTACCTATAAAATTTATACTTCTATAAAATATTGTACCTTATTTTAGGTGGAAACCAAGGGATTAAATGATTTTAATGAATATGATATATATCAATATATACTAAATGTAGATGAAAAACCATATCCTGTGAAAAATAATGTAATGTGGAACATTCTACTTATTTCTAGACTCCAACATCTTTTCTTATCTAATTAAACTCAATAAATAATGGATGGAATGAACCTGAGATAATTAAGGACAATGATGAGTTTTTTATCTCAATTATGGACTAGAATATATTAAATTTTAATCATGGTGTTCTAATTTTTTAGCTGAGCTTTGTAATGCCAGGTTGGGTCTATCATGTGGCTGTTTTAATCCATTTTCTCAGATGTTTAGTTCTTTAAAAATGTGGATAGTTATGATTCACATTTATAATATTCATTTTTGGATTTAAAAAAAACCATTCTATTTCTTGAGTGTTCACATATATCAGACCTCTAGTTTGGGAAATGATATAGGCATGTACATTCAATGTTTAATAAATGAGTTGAGGAAGATTTTGAATATAGTTTCGTATAAATACTATGCATCATTAAAAGTCATATTTCGGATAAAAATTGTGCTTAATTAGATGGTAAATTATGTTACTATAAATGGATTTATGTCTAGATAGAGCACCATTAGAATACAATCCATTCTAGATTGTATGTAAAATACATGATCCATAATAACTTTTTATCTTTGTAATTTCAGTTTCATTAGAAATCGGTGATTCTGTCTAATATATCATCTATAAAGGAATAATCTCCAATGGTTTGAAAATACCATTTCCTCAAAAATTAAACCTCAACACATGTTTTTAGATAATTTTATTGATGAATGGAAGGATGTAATATTTTATTTCACGAAAGGGTAGATGAGATATAGGAAGAGGAATTATTTTTCAATTTAATCTACCTAAAATTAGAATTGGAAAAGTATCTTCCTTGATTTATCCTTATTTTTCAACCAATTTTTACATAATTTTTTATATATAATGATACTTGAGAAACATATTTATAATTTATTACTTTAAATTCATACAAATATAATGGGTAAGACCATAGATGATTTATGATTCATGTGTGGCTCACTAGATTGGGGTATCAGACCACAACTGCATCTTAAGTAAGTTCGGGAAAATAACAAGAAAGATCCCTATACTTCATATATTATGAAACCATAAAAGGATAATTAATTTTTATAATCACTATAATCCATCATGTATCCTTATGCTGACTCATGAAAATTTTCATAATGGGTAAATAGAATATATTTTAAACCGAAATCATTGAAGACTCATGATTGTCACATTCTTCTTCATGTTTTGATTCCGAAAAAAATATGTCATTTATTATAAAATAATGTAAGGTTGATAATGAATAACTTTATCCATATCTATAAATTTATTTGTGATAGAAAATTTCAAGTCTTCCTTAAATAAATACAAGATGAGGCACCTTTCAATTTGTATATGTTTGGGAAAACAATTTCCTCCATATTTTTTATCTTGAATGTTGCATATAGAATTCCACCTTCAAAATTAAATACATCTTGGGGGATTTTTTTGGTTGTATCCAACTAAAATATTTATCTAATAAATGAAGTCTTGTGTTTGGAAAACGAACCATCCCAATTTTTCAATTGTGAATGTTTACTTGTCCCAATAATATATGTATTTATAATAAATGTATTTGGTTCATGTGAGCATATGATGTTTCCAACCAATGAAACATAAAGTTTAATGTTATGAGATAATTTAATGTAGTTCTACAATACATCCCTAAATTGGGGTAATTATTATATTATGTATAATGGCTAAAATGATCCTTTAAGAGACGGTGGTGGAACAGTTTAAAGTGTTGTTTTACTGTGACATGTTTGATGAAAATAAAAAGTAAATTGAATATGTATATGTTAATCAAAAATATATAGTTTCAAATATATATTAAAATTATATTGTATTTTTATATATGAATTATATAAAAATTATACTAAATATTCATCCTCTGTCAGAATTTATTAGGAGAGATAATTTACATTGAAAGTGGTTTCCCACTTTATTAAAATATTTGGTATAAGCAATAGAATAATATACTAATAGTATAAATGTTAATATAAATTTAAATTTTTTATATTTTTTAGGTACTGAGTTTAATTATTGACATGTTCATTTATGAAATAAGTATTTTCTATTTTTGTCCCAATTCAATGGTTCTTGAATAAATATCATTGGTGACCAATGGGTAAAATTTTTTATAACTACTTGAGTAGTGAACATTAAAATGAAACAAGATCATGTTATTTCAACGTTAGTGAAATAATGTTATACCAGTTCGTTGGATGATTTTCATCTATATGAAAATGCTAATTATTATGAAGTTATTATTAAAATACTAATTTTGGATTATTTTAGTTATGGTCAAGTCACTCTGATGAAATTAAATTAGTTTGATTTAGTAACACAATAGGGAATATTTATTGGGGAATGATTATTTAGAGATATTGAAATGAATCTCTTCCAAGATACCTATGAGAAATATATTTTGGAATTAATTGAAAAACAATTGTATTATGTGATAGTTGATCGAATGTTTGAATTCAATGTCATTATATAATTAATCTAAATAAATATTTTTTAGGATGGTGATGGGTTAATCAACAAAATCACTAAACCTATTTATATTGATCAATTTACTATATAAAATGACAAAAATATTAAAATTTTATGATTTTATAATGAACCTGATGTAGTGTTGGGTAAAATATAGAAGAAACCATATGTTTTATCGGTTTATTCATGTTATCTTTACAATGTTCATTCAGGTTGGTACTATTAAAATTTAGTTATTTTGGTTTCATTTTGTATAAAAATTCATCATGATGTGTATTTCCTAGATGATGTGGTTGAACTTAATTAAATTTAATGTTCATTGATTACCACATTGAAATGATAAACTATATATATTCTCTAGTTCATCATTAAACTTTTTGATAAATAATGGTGGTATACCTTTTGTAGAATTAAATATTCTGAATTAATATTGATTTTAATCTATAAAATTAATATTGTTTACATGTAAAGTGATTTTAATAAAAATTAATATAAAACTTATTTTAAAATTATAATATATATAATATTTTTTACATAATACATGTAAAAATAATTTTATGTTTACATATATATTATATTTAGTTTAAAAATAAATATTTTTTTCCAAATTTGATTAAACATAAACTGATTTTAAAAACTTCTTACCAGAAAACTAAAAATACAAATTAAATATAAAAATATTTTATAGTTTACTTGAAAACTGTAAAATCATTTATAATTTATTGTAAATGAATTTTATAATTAAATAAAAAAAATTAGATGACATGTAACATATAAAAATAGTTTACATGTAATCAATAAAAAGAGTTTACATACAATCTTTTATATAGTTTTATAAGATAAATAAATACAATATTCTTGTAAATTGATTTTAAAAAAAAATTAAATAAACTATTTTTAAAATCACTTTATATGTAATCTAATGTTAAAATAATTGTAGATGTTAACAAAAAAAAATCAATATAAATATGAACTAATTTGGACAAAATTTAAAAAACATAATCCAAATTTAATCAAAAATACCCAAATTGAATTTACATAACCGAAATTATATTGGCCTGAAGTGATAAAAGGAAATTAATACCATATCTTACCAATGATTGGAATACTAATTAGTATCCATTGATTATGTTAATAAAAATATTTTCTAGTTTTAATTTATTTTCACTTTAATTTAAATGTTTATATAATGTAACTGTTTATCCCCTGTTTGGATTGAAAACTTTTATGCCTTAATAATGTCATTAAATCTCTTATGCCTACTTAAAATTTCTCATTAGTAATGAATGTAAATTATAAAATGTATTTATATTCTATTATTGGAAGTGAAAAAGATTAAATATAAAAATGAAGATATTATCTAAAAATGATCAAAACATGAGATAAATGGGAATTCCTCCGCTAGTGTCTATTATAATTATGCTACTGTAAATGTATATATCAATTAAAAGACATATAATGTCACTTTATTAATCAATTTTAAATTTTAGTCAGGTTTCACCATATATTATACAACTATTCTCTTGAAAAACAATAAATAAGTTACCAGCCTTACAATTTTAGGGGGAAGGTATTAGAGATAATTGTAACACTCATCATACTGGATCACAGACAGAAACATCACAAGTTATACCATAAACCATTGTTTGTTACCCTACTATTCCTTTAGAGCCATTAGAAATTTTAATACAACATATAATTCTCCTACATTTTCATTTTCTAATCCTCTTGATCTATAATTTACTCATATGGTGATGAATCACACTCCCGAAAACTATTATCATCTTCCACATAATTCAATGATACCTATATATCTTATTCCTCCATTATATCTTGGATTTTTTGTGGGTAATTCCTACAAAACATCTTTAGGGACATCTGATCACCCTAGGAATATTGATCATCAAACCTAAACATTGAACCCTCTATAATGGCTTAGGTTACCAATCCTTCAAACCCTAGGTGTCACACTTAGTTTTTCATGTTATGTTTTATGATACAGTTTGTTTTGAATCCCAGTCTTTTTCATGGGTCTGAGTTGTCATAGGAGTTTAGTTTTGATGTTTTTCTATGTTATAATATTTCAATCTTGGTTTTCCATGGTTGTTTATGTTCGGAGAATGTGGCATGTTGGAGTGTTTTGGACACATATGGTGTCACCTTGTTGGGTTTAAATCATTCAAGGAATTTTGTGTGGGATTACATAGTCCTTGGGGTGTCATATGAGGTTTTTGTCCAATTTTTAATACTACATGGTTTGATCTTGGTTTTCCCAAACCGTGAACCTAACCATGGGAAGTTGCAGGTGTTTTCCTTTCCACACAGTTTGTGTTTGGTTTGACAAACCGTGTAGCCACTTACATGATTAATAACATTCACTCTAAAAATCCCAATTGGGTGATTCCACATCCCATTTCAATCCCTACAAGTTGGATATTGACCAGAGGGCGCCCAAAATTTGTTCTACCTTGTTTGGGCCACTTTTTGGGCTGATTTCTTACGAAAGGTTAGTGATTCTTCCCCATATCCTTCAATTTCCTCTTCTCTTCTCTTCCCTCTTCACTTTATTGCATTTTTTTCATAGATTTATCTTCTCCCATTATCATTATAGATCTAGTGTTATGATTTTACAAGGGTTTTTATAGGTTTTTTTGTTCTAATAATGATGGTATTTGTTGATATAGGGTTTTTGAACCCGTGGTGGGAGTTTTCAAGTGTAAGTTTCCATTCCGCCATGGATTTATGGTAGGTTCCCCTTTTTTACATTCCTTTTAATTAAGTATTATTTAATTTTATGATTTTAGTACTAATTTTGATTATTAAATATTGATTTATGGTCTAGGGATTCATTTTTGGTGCAAAAAGTGGTGTTTTGTACCTTGATATGTGATAAATTGAATTTTCTTGTTAAATATTGCACACCATGTGTTTTATGAAATTCCAGGTTGACTTTTTTGAATTATTTGTGGTCTGAAAGAATGTTTTGTACATGTTAATAACTATGTGGCATGTGGAATAATTATTTTTGGTTTCTTGGTTTTAAGTTATGAGTAATGTGTAGTTGGATTTTGATAATTGTTTGGTTGTGTGATGATGAATTATGGTCTAGATGGAACTTTCATAGAAAAAAAATATTTTTTGGTTAGAAATTTGGATAGAAGTGATTTTAAGGAGTTTTATAAAAAAAATTACATGGTAATGGTGTGATTGATACCTCTTTTGAAATATTGGATCCATTTTTTTAAAGGTTAGTTTTGTGAGAAATGACTAGGGCTCGTTTGCACACTTTTTGAAAATGATGAAATGTGTTTGTTAAAAAACCAATTTTGGATGTTTCTCATTCCTTTTTAGCATGGAATGGTTGGGATTTCCTCGTTGAAGAATCCTCAGGTTCCAATATAATGTTTTATCAGTCGAATCACTTTTTGATCTATTTATTTTAAGGCACGAGAGAAATCCTAGAGGTGACTTGGGGTGAGGCTAGTTGTGGATAATTGTATATATATATATATATGTTGTGATTGGATGATTGAATGGAATCCGTTGTCTTACCCCCATTAAATACATGAGACATGGGAACTCAGCATATTGAGATAATTGTCTAAGAATTATTGTTAAACTAGTAGGATATGGTACAGACCAGTTTCCCATAATATGTAGATATATTGGGTTTATTACTATTGGAGTTTCCCTAGTTCTATTTGAGAAATGATGGTTAGGCATATTGAGAATTTTTATTTCATCATGTGTGACATGTCAATGGGGATGAGGTCTCTGGTATTGGTGTCTTCTGGATTATACTTGATCTCCTAGGTTCACCCATGTTTACTGGATTTAGTTGCTTGCAATGCTGAATATGATGCTTGTATGAATATTTAAATTTCACTTGTTGTGTTATTACTATTATGCCTTATTCTGTATTTTTTTCCTTGGAAATTGTTTGTATGATTTTAATAAGTTTTATGAAAATATATTTAAAATGAATATTTTTTATCCTCTGTGTACAAATAAGAAAAATTTATGCATCAAATTCCCCATGAAAATGATAATGATACACAACTAAAATGATTCTGGTTTTGGAAATGAATATGGGAAACGGTTCGTACATTATTTTGAGTAAATATGTATAAAACCTATACTTTTATATATTTTATTTCAAACTTGAAATTGATGTTTCTTTTATTTTGAAGTATTTTTATTTGGAATAGATTATTTGGATAGACTACTGGATTTTAATACTAACACATATAGTTTGTTTCTATTTTCAGACCTTGGGAAGGTTTTCAGCTTATGTTCAATCGCCTCGAGCAACTTGGGATCGTTTTGTTGGAGAGTGAACAGAAGGGTCACATGGAGTTAGTTGGTTGTCTAATTTAGTTGTTTCAGTTTTCTAGTTCAGTTATATATTCACTTTATTGTAAAAACATTGTTCAATTTAATTTTTATATAAATATCTATTGGGTTATCTGTTTCATTCCAATATTTGATTAATTTACTATATTTGGGAGAAATATTTCCCTTGTCTACTATGATGATGACGAGCACTAGTTTTTATCCAGTAGGGATCGGTAATTCCCTTCGGTTCATGCCACGGTTCGTATTGGGTACCTGATTCAGGGTCACTCCAGTCTGGTTTGTGATAAAATTGTATCAAAGTGTGTTGGATCATAGCAAACCTTTTTTTTCAGAGAATTTTTTTTGGTGATATTAAGGTAGATGGAGTAGGATTGTCAATACTTGAGGGGTTGGTGTTGGAAGAGAATCGAAAAATATTTCTCGTTATGAACCTCTAGTTTCTATGTAATGTCTGGTTTTATCAATTTCTTGGTCTTTAGGATTTGTTTAGTGATTGGGATACAAAAAGGGGATTTGGAAAAACGGTATTCATGAGCTCGTAGGGCCTAGAAAACCATGTGGATTTGAGGCATGGTTCTAAGAGGTATCTTTGGGTTTGTAGTGTTTTTGACATATCAACTCCAACCATATGGTCAAGTCACCCACCGACACTAGTTCCATTTTTTGGGTCTCTTTGACCTTTCTTGAATTCTGAAATTTATTTTTGAAAATCCTTCTTTGTGAATTGTCGAAGTGGGTTTTCAAGGAATGGTTGGTTTTCAAAAAGTGGAAAGTGGGTTTTAAAATTTTAATTTATGAAAGGTTTTTGGATGTTGGTAATTTGTGAATAAAATATTGCCGATAAATAGGAAATGATGTAGCCTAATTAAATTTACATAATATAAACTTGTGGTTTGTTGAAAAGATATGTTTGGAAATCCTAGATTATTTTAATGTGATTCTTGATTTTTTTTAAATGGGGTGTTTTGAGCGATTGAAACGTGTTTGAATCTATTGAACTATTTTTTGAAAACAAATTTGGTTGTTGGTGCCTTTCTAGAAAGTGTTTTGTCCTTTGGGGGTATTAGAATGCAAAAAAGAGACCATGGGGAATTTTTTAAGATGGGTTTTGACTCGATTTTTAGTGTTCCCTTGGAAGGTTAATGAAATTTTGAATGGGTTGAATTATTTTTTTGGAAAATGGGAATGTTTTATTTTAGACTTGGTGTTATTTTGGGCACTTATGTGCATGGTGGATTATGGTAATGTGAATGGATGCCCGATATGGAATAGTGGATGGGTGCCAATGATGACATGAAAATATGCATGTGAGTGAGGCTATAATGAATACTAATGGTGTGTGATCAACCCTCTGAGGTTTTTTAATTTAAATATACTTCCAAAATGAATGTTTTCATTTTATGGTAGTTTGTTTTCATATCTTCAAATATTGTTACATTGGCGGTGTTTTTTCATGAGGATTTGTTTTGTTGAGATGCCCTTGATTCAGTTTTTTAAATTTTTTTTTGTCCAACTATTTTCCCCAAGGTGCTTCACGAGGTGATTATAATGCAGCTATGAGTGGTTTCTTGTTAGTGGGATTTCCATTTGATCAACCTATGGAATTTTTTCTTGAGTTTCGGAATCTAGATCGACCAATCTTTTATGGACAACATGATCCTATCAATGGAGAAGAGTGGATGATAAATACTGAAAGAAACTTTATCCTCATCGAGTTTCCAGAGATGTTGAAGGTTAAGTTTTCAACCTTCATGCTTGAAGGTTAACCGTTGAAGTGGTGGAAGTCGGTGTCTCAGAACAAGTCCTAGGAAGATATTACTTGGGAGTTCTTCATAGAATTGTTTATTCATCTTTATTTCTATAAGAGAGAATGGGTGAGAAAGGGGATAGTGTTTTGATGTTTATAAAAGGGTGATGGGTCAGTGTTGGATTATTTCCATCACATTGTGGGCCTAGTCCCTTATGATTATGGGGATGTCACAAATGACTCCATGAAGTCTTGGAATTTCAAGGTGGGGATCCATCCCGATCTATAGTCAAAGGTGTTAGAACTCAATATAACATTGATTATAGATGTGGTTAGGCAGGATTTTTATTTGAAATCCATGATGGAGGATGTGATCAATGTGGGCCTCCCTCTTTCTATTTGGTGGAGTGGTGGTGATGTTTCTGGCATGGAAATGAGGAAGCGGTTGAAAGTTTATTGGTGGGCCATGGAATAAAAATACCCAGAGATCTCTTATCGTCCTCTTCTGGGCAAGGTGTTTTTCTATTCTATCAATGTGGAATGCATGGTCCCAAGAGGCCATCATGTCCATGTAATCCTAAGACCTTCCATTATTGTTGATGCTTGGGTCACTTGAACTGATTTTGTCAAGGCGTTTCTAGAAAAAATCGTGGAGGTAAGTCCAATAAGTGATTTGTGGTTAGGGAGCTGTTTAAAGATTAATTTTTAAAGTTTCCTTCTAGTGCAAGGGATATTTTTTCATGGTGGTTGTGATGATGGTGTTTTAATTTTTTGATGTAAGAGATGTTTTGGGTATTTTGTGAACTCCTATTTTCATTGGAAGTGTGGTTTCTATGATATTCATTTTCAATATTTCTGTTTTATCTAATTGAATGATGTGTGTTCTAGGTTGGGATTAGCATTTTTTTTAACTGTGATGTAGTAGATTCGTCATCCATCATTACTCCATCCATAGTAACCGAAGTGAAGCTGGCGCGTGGTCAAGAATATCAGAGGTTTTAGGAGTTTGGCTAGGATTTTTCCTACACCCTTGTAGTGGGGAGTTTTAATCCCTGAAAAAGGTGTTGGCCTAGTTCATGTCCCCTCCATTCTGGAGTGGATGTTTTAAATTCTCATGATGTTTTACTCTTATCTTGGGTTGATAGGTTGTTGTGGTAGAGTTTTGGTGGTCCTTTGTGGAAGAGATCCATTTTAGTTTATGTTGAGTTATCATTTTTTCATTGATAATTGGTTCTTAATGGTGGGGAGAACCACCATGGGTATCATAGAGTTTCCTCTTAAGAATATATTGAGTACTGGTGGATTCTTAATGGTGGGGAGTACATTCTAGAATTCCCAAGAATAATTGGTTTTTGTGAGTGAACTTTGGTTTGGGTGATCGTTTGGTTCACGTAGAGAAGTCCCAAGAATCTGGTTCTTGGATTTGTTTTGGAGTTAGTGACTCGATCATTTCACTATATCTCGGGATGTGGTTGTGAGTTTCTGTTTTGAGTGGGAAAAAGGTTTATGTTCTGTATATGGTGGATAATATTTCCTTGACTTGAGAGGCAGGATCGTGTTGATAAGGAATCCTTTGGGGTTGATCAATCAGCTAGAATGTGTTATGGATTTCTATAGGAAAACATCATTAAAGGTAGGGAGAATTATCTCACATAGTTTTTCATGATTTGGTTTATGATCCAGTTCATTGGAAATTGTGGCCTTTTTCTTGGGTCCTATGTGTGACAAGGTTAGTGTTTGAAAGTGATTCTATTATATAATATTTCAATCTTGGTTGTCCATGGTTTTTGTTGGGATAAATTGGCATGTCAGAGATTTTTGACACCCTTGGTGTCGCCTTTTTGTGTTTAAATCATTCAAGGATATTTGGGTGGGATTCCCTAGTGTTAGGGGTTTCATTTGAGGGTTTTTTGAAAAAAATTCATACCTCACGGTTTGAGCATGGTTTTCCCAAATTATGCAACCTAACCTTGTGATGTTGCATAAGTGTTTCCAGCACTTCCCGCATGGTTTGTGCATGGTTTGACAAACCATAAAACTAAACTATACTTACACTTACAGGCTTAATAACATTCACTCTAAAAATTGTATTTGGGTGATTCAAGCTCCCATTTGAATCCATAACTATTGGATATTGACTAGAGGGAACACCCCCTTCGTTATACCTCATTTTGAGCCACATTTTGGCGGATTTACCACTAAAGGTTAGTGATTCTTCCTCAAATCCTTCAATTTTATCTTCTCCTCTTTCACACATCCTTCTTCATTCATTTTTTCATGGTTTTCTATTATCCCATGTTCAAGATCAACCTAGGGTTATGTTTTCACCAGTTTTCTATGAGGTTTTTGTTTTATTACGGATGGGCTTTGTAGATATTTGGTTTTGGAACTACGACGTGAGTTTTTAGGTGTGTGTTTCCATTCCGCCATGGATTTGAGTTAGGTTTCCCTTTTCACATGCCTTTTTAATTAAAGACTCATTCATTTCATGCATTTAACACCACTTTTAATTAATAAATGTTTGTTTATGATCTATTGTTTCATTTTTTTCAGTGCAATGTAGTGTTTTATACCTTGATATGTGATAAATAATTTTTTTTGTAAAATATTTCACACCATGTGTTTGATGAAATGCCCGATTGGTTTTTTTGAGTAATTTGGGGCATGTATAGAATAGTTTAGACATTTCAATAGTTATGTGTCATGTGATATGATGGTTTTGGTTTTATTGAAAGAGTTTTAAATTGTTCTATGTCATGTGAAACGTGTAGTTGAATTTTGAAAATCGTTTAGCTATGTGACAATGAATTATGGCCTAGTTGGAACTTTCAAATAAAAAATGGGTTTGGTTTGAAAGTTGAATGAAATTTATTTGAAGGAGTTTTATAAACTTTATTACATTTTAATGGTGTGAATGATACATATTTTGAATGATTGGATGCATTTTTGTGAAAGGATAGTTTTTTTAGAAATGTCTAACGGCCCATTTTTCCACTTTGTGAAAATGATGAAAATTTTTTGTTATAAAACCTATGTTGGATGTTTGTCATGATTTGATGACATAGAATGGTTGGTATTTCCTTATTGAGTAATCCACTGGTTCTGTTAAATATGATTCTTTGTTAGAACCCTTTGTTATCTATTTATTTTATGGTATGAAAGAAATCCTTGGGGAGACTCGGGGTGAGGCATGTTCTGGATAAGTGTGTGTGTATATATATATATGTGTGTGTGTGTGTGGTAGGATTGGATGCTCATATGGCATCGGTTGGATCGCCCCCATTATATATATGAGACATGGGAATGATGCATATTGAGAGAATTTTCTAAAAATTATTGATGCACTGGTAGGTTATGGTAATGACCAATGGCCCATAGTAGGTGGATATATTGGGTTTATTACTGTGGGATTTTTACTTAGCCTACCTGAGAAATGATGTCCTGGCGTATTGAGTGTTTTGATTAAATTATGTGTGACATGTCCATGGGGATGAGGTCCCAGGTATTTGTGTCTTCTGGATTATTATTGATCTCCTAGGTTCACCCATGTATATTGGCATTTAGTTTCTTGTAGTGATGAATATGAGTCTTGAATGTATATTTACATTTCCCTTGTTTTATATTACTATTGTGCATTCTTGTGTATTGTTTTCCTTTGAAAGTGACGGTCTAATTTTAATATGGTTTATGAAATGGATTTCAAATTAGATTTTATATTCTCCTTGAAAAATATGAAAAAAGAATGAATAACTTTCTCATTGAAAATACTAATGGAAAACTAGTGAAATGAATATAGTTTTGGAAATGAATAAGGTAAATGGATTGAACATTGTTTGGTGTAAGCATGTAGAAAACATCACTTTTATATATTGTAGTTCAAACATGGAATTGATGTTTCTTTTATTTTGATTTTTGTGCATTGGAATATATTATCGGGCTAGCCTACTGTGTTTTAATACTCAGGCCTAGAGTTTGTTTCAGTTTTTAGACCATGTGTTGGTTTTTAGAATGGGTTCAATCACATTGAGTGATTTGGGATTGTTTTTCTGGAGAGTGACTAGTAGGGTCACATGGAATTAGTTGATTTTCTGATTCAGTTGGTTGAGTTTTCTAGTTCATTTTTTAGTTTCTTGTACAAAGGTTGTTCAATTTAATTTTTATATAAATTTATATTGGGTTGTTTTTTTCATTTTGATGTTCGTTTACTTGATTATATTTCGGAGAAATCATTCCCTTGTCAACTTTGATGGTTCCCGAAACTATTTTCCAGCCTATAAAGATTAGGAACACACTTCGGTACATGCCATGGATCAGCTCGGGTTCCCAGTTCATGGTCGACACGGTCTGGTTCATGAAACATGGGATCCATCAGATCTATCTCATCATCCTATCTTCGGTATATGTGTATACCCATAGTAAATATTTTAATATTAATTTATTTTCCTTATAATATGTAATAATTTATTATTTTAATTTTATTCTTTCATAGTAGGATCTATTACTATTAGGTGGTTCTAGAATACATGCAATTGTAAAATATGGAACAGCCACACATAGTTGATGATTGAGTATAACTAAGAAAATACAATAATTGGTTAATCAAAAAAAGGAATTCAGGCGTTTATGGTGATTATTTCTAAATAATATGATAGAATTATTATAAAACTAATATCTGAAGGCATAATCAAAACTAAATAAAAGGATAATTCATGGGATAATATATTGTTAGAAAAGTAAATACACTAAATTTTATTTTAATACTATATTTATTTGATTTAATTTTATGGTACATTCCTCGATGTATTTTTCCTAACATTGTTGATTTCGAGGATTCTTGATAGAAGGAATTAGGTTAGATATGGAACTCATATAATCATGATCTATATAATGGATAGTCTAGTAGAGTTGGAACACATTTTTATGTTATACCATCCCTCAGTGAATGTTCAGTAACATAGTACCATGAAATGACTGCTTCATAGAAGAGTGATATGTTTAAGGAATTATTTAAGTTTAATGTTTTTATTGAATATGATTACTATTATTAATAATAAATTATTTTATTATTTTTAATTATATTTTTTGGAATCATTACAATAACAACAAATAAAATGATGCTACAAAGTATATCCAATATTTGGGAATAACTATTATGTTTGAGAATTAGTGAAATCATGCATTTATCATATACAACTATGATTAATTAGGAACCAACAAAAATGAACTAAACCAATTCAGTCCTACTACACTTAGAATGACTCTACATGAATAAAATAAAAATTAATTGAATTAATTTAAACATAAAAGGAACAAACCAATAATGATTTCCATGTATCAACTCTATCATGGAAGAACAAACCCATATCAAATCAAAATGACCTAGCACATCCAAAATAAAAAAACTAAAATGTTGTAATCCAAATGGACCTAAATAGAACAAATAATACATTAACTATATCAAATAATACTACAATGAATCAAAATTAGGCAACATAACCTATCATTAATCAAATTATAATAAAAAATTGATCCATACACAATGGAATGTAATAGAATTGAATTGAAATGAATTAAATGAATGCGAACTAACCAAAACAAAGTAAAACTAGCTACATATAAATTAATTCAAAATAAAATAAATTTTTTTAATGATTAGGTATAAAATATAAATGTAGTAGTCTAACCCAAGAAGGCCTAGAGCCCGTGTCTACTATCAATTATATTAACATTATTATAAAGAATCATGCCTTGAAGGATCAATTAATTTATGTAGTCTTGGAAACAAATATAGACACACTTGAAAAGAATAAACAATTTACAACATATTTTTTTTCTATATAAATAACTTTGATGATAACTCTAATCCATCCAATAAATCCATACATATGTTTCATAGTATTCTTCTTGGATTCTTGGGGAATGAAACATAGTAATTGTGAGAAAAAATTCTATTTAAGGGAAACATATACTAGAAGTAAAATGAATCAATGAGAGTAATAATTATGGAATTCTAAATAACTTAATACCCATAACCTGTAATAAAAAAACCAAGGAAGAAGTGGATAAAAATTATGGAATGGTAAAAACTAATAAACGCTCCATTCAAATAAGAAGATA
Source organism: Viscum album (assembly GCA_963277665.1). Classification (NCBI taxonomy): domain Eukaryota; kingdom Viridiplantae; phylum Streptophyta; class Magnoliopsida; order Santalales; family Viscaceae; genus Viscum; species Viscum album. The sequence continues at coordinate 354,834,143 of OY728140.1, forward strand.
AAGAAAAAATAAATATGAATGGTATGAAACTGAAACACATGTCATCTAAATAACTAAAAATTAAATTTATCCATATATATGTCGAAGAAAAATCTCATGGATAAATAATAACGGAATCAAATTTCAAAGAAATTCTTGATTATTGGACGCCATGATTCCTATGTACAGATTATCTTTACCATTGATTCCCTTCACAAGAATGTTTATAAAATATTTGGCAAAAAACTATCCATGTTATCTATCCAAATGACTTCTCCCATGACTCTACTAATGTATCGATGGCCTATCTATAACTGCATCCCACCTGTGTTGTTCAAGTCCAAAATATTATATATATCGAATAATCAAAAAAAATATTTCTTATCACATAAAAGTATTTAATGAATAATATAAATATATCAATATTTTCCCCAAATAATTAAATAATTTCCAAGTTTGACACCATATGTAAAATGGTATATGATTGATTCAATAGTGATATCCATGATAAATGATATGGATAATTAGGGTAAATTAAATGATCATAGATGATTCAATATCTCAAAGGGAAAAAATAATTTAAAGAAGGGAATGGGAATACTATCCTTGCGAATATCAACCATAAACCACCCATAGGATGATTAATGATGATATTAATACAATATACACTTAGTTTTGTAAAATAATGGGTTATTTTCATTGATGACGGGAAACATTATAGAAAGATCTTTTAAAAACATTTTTTAGAAAAATATCCTTTTGTTTTGAAAAACCACGTGGAAAACATTTTTTTTTTGAAAACAAATTAATATAAAATTATTACAAAATAACCTTCTAAAAATGAAAAGGAAAAATTGAAGGAATGATGGAGGGTAAATCCATACATGTTATACATGGTAAAAAGAACATTCCATTCACACGGTAAAAAGGAATTAAAAATTCCATGTTCACAAAGGGGGAAAAAGATTCATTTTAAATAATTTGTAATAGAAAAAACGAGTAAAAACATCTTCACAAAATCATTTTAAAAAAATTTAAAACATTTTAATAAGATTTGGTTTTAAGAAAAAAATAGGTTCTTCTATAAAAAATATAATGATGTCGGGCTTTCTTAAAAATAATATTTACTCACTTTGAGCACCAATAAGTGGAAAAAGGGTACTAATACATGAAAATTGTCATGAATAAAAAGAGGATAAACAATGGAGGTTTTTATTGAACAATTTTTATATAATATCCTTGAATAGAAATACCATTGAAAAATCATTACAATTATTATTGAGGAACATATTATTTCAATATTCCAATGTGTTCCAAAAAACATTGGAACATTTTGAATCATAATCCTCATTAAATAATAACATTAAATGAAAGAATTAAATACCATTATGATAACATAATTTATAATATAATATTTATATATATATATATGGGAAATAGATAAAATACAAAAAATATGTAAGTGGTGGACATTAAATTTATCTCACAGTTGTAGAAGGTTAGATGATAATCCCTTACTATTATTTTCTTTTTGGGTGAACGTAGTTTAAAATCTTTTATAATAAACATATGTAAATTTTATACTTTGATGAGAACATTTTTCATGTTTATAATTAATTTTATTTCACTTTTTACTATATTCTATTCAAATACTTTAACAATTATTTTTACATTGGTTGTTTTGACAAAATTTTGTTTCTGTGTCAAAAAATAATTGGTAGGAAAACTATCATTAAAGGGGAAATTTTATATCATATATATAATAATAATCATGAATTAATTAGTATATTTATACATAAAATATACTTTTAAATAAAAAAACTTAAATATGGTTATGAAAATGATTCAATGTTATGATTATTGAGACGGTAAGCCGAATGTATGCATGAGTAACATTCTCAATTTTTAATGAACATTATTGAATTAGGGTATTTAACACCATATATTTAATGTAGGATCATTATATCAAAAATAAAATATTATTTAATCATATATACTTATACATATAATTGTTGTAATGATAAATAATTCTCATCATCCAAGGAGGCGGTAATCCACACATCCACGAATGACGCAATCACTTTTTAACTGTGTGAAAGGGTAATAAAAAATGATATATATATATATATATATACTTATAATATAATTCTTGTAAGGTAATTATTTCAAGACTATAATATAGAGGTTTTTTATATCACACATGTTTTATTAATAACATCCTTTATATGTTCCATGGTTAGTATGAATGAATCAAAACTCTTCAAGGGGCAGTAGTAAACACATCCACAAATAATGTTATTATATGAACATGAAATGGAATCTATAAAATGTATTTGTTATAAATGGATTAGAGAAGTATATATGCATAAAAAATATTTATATGGGCTTTAAAAATATTGTAACACCTAAATGTTCTTATGAAATATTTTCTATAAATATATTTTATTCTTCAGTATCATCTTTTTCATGCAATCGTGAGTTTAGACAAACAACAAGGAACCCTTATTATAAAATTACCATTATAGCCTAGCTGTTAGGTTAGAAGGAATAATTATAACTAACTTATTAAAATTCATTTTTAATTATTTGACTATCAATTATTAATGAAAAATATAAATCAATTAGATATTTGTATTTTTGAGGGATTTAAATTTGGTAATTAAATAAAATATTTTAGAATACAACCTTATTTGATGTATAAAACACAATTTTTTAATAAAATGATTAATTTTACAACTTTGAATGGAGAAACCCATTTAAATCAATAATTTGACACATTAAATATTTTTATATAACAACATGAACATATTATTTGGAAGCGGTACATAAAAATATACTTTGGATAAATTTCTAATATTTTCGGATAACTTTCATGTTTTAATGAATAGTAAAAATACAAAACAATTTAATTAAAAACTAATTTTTATCATCGACATAATTTATATGGTTAAATTATAAAGTTTAATTCTTTTAACGTGTAAATATAATATATTTTTATTATTTAATATAATGTATTTCATAGTATTAATTTTACATTAAATTCATAGGTAAAAACATTTCAAACATTTTCAATGTTTTAACTTTTAAAACATCTTTCATCATTTCAACATTGGGATTAATTTTAAAATAATTTCTGCCACTTCTGTGTTTTGAATTTTGAAAACCGGATTCCATTTTTTGAATTAGTTGGTCCAAATTATATTAATAGGAAACTTTTATTTTTTGGAATCATGAATAATTACTTTGGTAATTATTTTTATTTCCATGATTAATGGCCAATCGGGTAATTAAGGGGGGAAATAATATTATAATATTACCTTAACAACTATAGAAATCCCATTGGGTTACTAAATTTGACCCTTAAAATCATGTTTTAGAAATTTGATTACATTATGTCCACTTACCTATTAATATGACATGAATTTAACAAAGACAAATGGATGTGAAAAAATATCACAATCACATTTTTTATAAGTATATTGATTTTAATATATGGATAAGTAGAAGACAATATCGACTATAGATAGTCATTGAAATATAATATAATTACCTACATCAATGAAATTTATTAATAAGTTTTAGAGATTATATATTTACCATTAATGATGTCCCAATAGTGATGTAAAAATTATTTTATTAATAGAAATATAAAATAAATGGATTTAAAAATATTAAGATAAATATCATATGAACTATTTAATGTGATCCACTAATTTTTAAGGTGTATATTACATATTATTAGTGTATTAAATATTTTGGTTCAAATTTATCTTCTGTGTGGATTTTATATAATGTTAATTACATTAGTAGTGTCAAAATTGACACTATTGATATTTTATAAAAATAAGATTTTATTAAATTATTTAAATATCATAAAAATATTTAACAAATTAACAAGTTATAATTATAAGGTCTAAAATTTCATAAAATATCCAGTTTTTTGTCAATTAATACCATATAAGTTTTCCAAAATTTAATAGAATAACTAAGTGTCAATTAAAACGATATGCTTTAAATTCAAAAAATAAGTTGTCCAAAATTTATTGTCCTATGATATTACAACCCCATATCATCTCATAATCGAAATTGGGACACATTGTATGTTTTTAGGTTGGGTTTTTTTTTATTATAAATTATTATTTATGGAGTTTCCAAAAGTGCCTTTCACCTCAATTATAAAAGGGAACCTCCTCCCTCACCATGGTGTAATCCGTTTTTCACCACCACCTTACATGGAAAGATATAATTATGGAATATATATATATATATGATTGATATAAAATTATTTTTATTCTGAGGTACTATACACCTTCCACTTCAATTCCATTCAATAATTACTGGAATGATATCATCGCTCGTGTGTACGTACGGCTTGCCGTCTCCACGGGGCGATATGATTCGTTCTACATAATCTTAATTTAAGAAAGATTGTATAAATAAATTGAATAAATATAAATGATATATATTATGCTACTACAATACTATAATGTATATTACTATAACATAATAATAAGAACAATAACATATCCGAAAAAACATGCATAAGAACATAAAGTAGTTAATACCCAAATAACGAGTAATAGTGAAATGTTACTAACAAACAGATGAAAATATGATCATAAATTTTATCATAAAAATTATTATGAATCTATAATAAATAATTAAATTTATTTTAATCATTATACAGGAGGTTCAGATAAATACAAATCATATCAAACCTAAGGTAAGGGATAACTTTGCAAATATCATTTTTTATCTGAGATTGTTTATATGTAAGTATTTTCTAGTTTATAATTATAATCCCAGTCAGTGCTTCCTAATTATGTATTTCAAATTATTCTTTATATCCTTCTATAATTTTTAAAAGTCAATTTTTTCCATTGATAAATTTTTACTAAATGGTATAAATGGAATCTTTTTTCGTTTTTGGTATGAGGAGCCTTTGTACATTTCCAGTAAAAGTACAAGAATAATGTTTTTTAACATGTACAACATGAATGTATTTTTAAAATTTAATAATTCTTTATTTCATTGTAGATTACCCTACATGATTATAATGTTCTTTTCACATAAAATTATTCCTTCTAAAATTGTGTTTCATTTTGAGGAAGGAATCATTTTTCAAGAAGAAAGGACATTTTCCTCCGGAATTAATTTCAAGTGTTTTCCCAAATTTATTTTCCATATTAGATGAAGTCATTACATAGGGTTATATTTATAACCTTTTTATTACTATTATTTTATTGTGTTTATGATGTAATGTTTTTTTTGTAAATCCATTTTCTTTATATCAGTTATGATTGAATGATATTTAAGAAACCCATTTGATTATATTAGGTATGCTATGGTGAATGTTATTATGTTTATGTGTCATATGTAAGAATGGTTTCAATATGATATGGGTGGTACATATATCTCTCTCTAATGAATTGGGTAAATATTTATATCTCATGAGATAGACATGACAGGAATGGAGAATATATCCAGTTTAGTAATAAGGGGATTGAACGACGAGTGAACTCGGTTCAGTAATGGACTTTTTCTGCTATGATGGTCTTAGAAATGATCATTGAATAATATTAAAAGTTTTAATATGATTATGTGTGTATTCTACAAAATTTTATGTCTTATTTTATGACTATTGGGATTACATTTAACTTTTATGATTTATCCCATGACATGATATTATGATCTTTTATATGCAGGATAACATTTTCAAATGTTATCTTTTTTTTGATTATGATATGATTGATATTTACCTTGTTTACCCAAACTGGGTATTTGAGCTCCCCATTCATATGTTTCTTTTATTCAGGTCATGAATAAAGGTATTAAGTAAGATATTTCAAAAGGGAGTCTAACTATGAATAAATTAGAGGGAGATAATATGTATGTTTTATGAACAAGTTGTTTATGATTCCTAGTTTCTAAAGACACTAAACCTATATAGTCTTGGCATGGTTTAGTTACGTTATGTAATAAATATTCTTCATTGCCAATGTAATATCTATAAATATTGTTTGGGACGTTATAGTTGTTATTATAGAAAATATATATTACCCATTGGAAACTAGGATGAGAGAAACTTAGTAAGAACCCTAAGGATATGTCTAAGTAAAGGTTACAATCCTATCATAGTGTTTTAAAGATGTTCATGAATAACCTAGGATAAAACCTTAAGTGTCCAAAATTGAAATTTTATTTTTTTATTATTTGGTTTTCCCATTATGATTAGTGTTTCTCACACTATGCTTCTTGGTTTTATCCCATGTATAGATCCCAAAGGAATGAAGTTAATGGTGAATGTGACAATAACTGAAAAGATTGTGCCCCTGAGAAACTAAATTTTATAGAAGATGGAATAAAAAATCTTATAGCCATGATCACACAAAATTATCAATCTTTGAATCAAGCATGAATTCCAAACGAGCAAGGGATGGAGTAACATTATATTGAGTACATAATTCAACACCATCCACAATCATTCAGTAGGTCTTCTGATCCATTAGTGGATAAATAGAGGATCAGTGCCACTGAACAGATATTTTCATTTACACAATGTTTTGAACATGATAAATTCATGTTATCAGTCTATCATTTGTAAGGATAAGCTGATCAATGGTGGAATCTTCTCAACAATATCAGTCAAAGAGACTAAATTGACTCCATGGAATGAGATGAGTTCAACAAAATACTTTTCAATAAGTACATTACTCGTATTTTTTGAGAAAATATGGGGAACGAGTTCCTTTAACTTATGGAAAAGGATGAAGAATCCTTTATTACATATGGTGAAAATTTTACAAGACATGAAAGGTATTATTATGGAATTAGTATCCAACATGAGCGTAAAATTTATTGATTCTTTAGTGCCTTAAAACCAAGTCTCTGAAGGTAATTAGCCATAAAGGACTTTAGTAACTATGAGGAAATTGTTCGATGAGATCTAAAGTTTGAGATGGAGATTGGTGTAATTCTATTAGTCATATGGGTTTGATAAGAATAGAAAAATAGAAATGAAAGGAAAATATAAAGTCCACGCTGAAAAGAAGATGAGTTTTACCATATGTTGAAAGTGTTAAATGAAACATAGGTGGAATCTTTTAAATGGACTAGTAAATGTTTTCAGTGAGGAATTGATGGTCATTGGGCAGTTGAAATCCAAATTTATGGGAAAAAGATGTTTAAAGATGCGAACACAGAACTGGTTATACAAAATTCACCTCTAACACTTAAATTTTACAAGTGAAAGTAAATTTGGCATTATTCCAATAAATTCCATAATCCAAGGGTTATTTATGGTGATCAACATCAAAAAACTATTAAGGCCAATTACAAAGTAATGACCAATTAAATCACTATCAGCGATGTGAAGTACTACAATGAAGTGTTGAAAGGTACACTTATCATCCACTCTAAAGTAGAAAATGTTTTATTTCATATGGATCAACCCATATTTTATTTCTGAAGAATATTATATGTGTATCACTATATTACATAAACAATTAGATGTTGAGTTAGATATAATAACTCATAATAGCACAACATTAGCATCAATAGTTTAGAATTATTCTTCGGTTGAGGTTTGTGGGAATGTACTTACTACAAATATTGTGATATTTCCCATATTTTATTTTTATCTGATTATTTTCATATATTGGTTTCCCTATATAGAGCTCATTTTAATTTCCATTTAAGGGAAGTCATATTTCAAATTTCAGATCAATCCATGATCATCTATTGAGGTAAGCATGAATATAACCTTCCAGTAGAAATTTATTTCATCTTATGGGTATTGATTATAATAAATGAAGGTTATTTATCTCAAATGGTTGTGTAGAAATTCATGATTAATAATATTCCTCTTGTACGAGAGTTTGATGATGTATTTTGTTAGGAATTTCTAGGTCTTCCCCAAAATTGTGAAGTTGCTTTTTTCAAGAGAACTCACACCGGGTGTTGTTCCTATTTCAAAAACACCTTATCTAATGGCCTCAATAGAGTTGTAGGAATTGATGAAGAAACTCAAAGAGAATCTTGAAAATGGATTCATATTCCCTAGTGCATCACCTTGGGGAGAACCTATTCTCTTTGTTAATAAGAACGATGGATCAATGAGACTCTGCATTGATTATTGATAACTAAACAAGAACACTATCAAGAAAAAATATCATATTCCTCACATTGATGACTTATTTGACCAACTACACTGAGAACAATACTTTTCTAAGTCTAATATTGTTTTATGATATCATCAATTAAGGGTAAAAAGGATGATATAATAATGATGTGATTTCGTACAAGGTATGGACACTATAAATATATAGTGATGCCTTTTGGTCTTATTAATCCCCCCACTATCATCATATATCTAATGAATAGAGTCTTTAGAAACAATATTGATCAATTTTTGGTAGTCTTTATAGATTATATACTTTTCTATTCAAAAAAATGAAGAAAATGATGATCACGTTAGAATTGTACTCAAAACCCTAAGAAAGAAGAAATGTTATTCCAAATTTACCAAGTATGAATTTTTTGGTTCAGAAAGATTTATTTTTGGATCACATTATCTAAAGAGTGAGGATATATGTGGTCCAACAAAAACAAAGGATATTTAAAGATGGCCAAGACAAACAAAATTAACTGATATCCAAAGTTTAAATGTTTTGGATAGATACTATCGACATTTTTTGAATAATTTTTCACGATTATCTAATCCACTTAACTAGTTGACTCGGAAAAGAGTTAAGTTCATTTGGATGGAAGAATGTGACGAGAAATTCAATGAACTAAAAATAAGTTTATCCAGTGCACCTGTACTCACACATACTTATATTGGAGAAATGTTTCTAATATATAGTGATGCATCCAAGAAGGGGCTGATATGTGTCCTCATGCAAAATGATATGGTGATAGATTATGCCTCACAACAGTTGAAAATTCAAGAGAAAAATTACCCAACACATCATTTGGATTTAGCTACATTAATTTTTTCATTGAAGATATTGACGCATTGTATTTATCATGAAAGGTGTTCTATTTATACTAATCATAAAAGTTTAAAGTAAATTTTCCCAAGAAAGGAGATGAATATGTACCAAGGAAGATGGATGGAGTTTATTAAAGATTGTGACTTCTCAATACATTACCATCATGGTAATGTGAAAAAGGTGGGATATTATTTGAGGTGAGAAGACCATTATAGCTTATCAATGTTGAGGATCACGAAAGATACAACATTTATGGATTCACAAAATATGGATCTTGAAATTTTAATTGAAGGTGAGAAATATTATATTCCTCAGATGAATGTTCAACCATCAATACATGTGAAGATTAAAGAGTCGCAAAAGGAAGATGTAGTGTTACAAATGAAGGTCATAAATGATCCTAAATTCAATATTTATTGTTGTGAAATAATAAGGTTCAAGAACCGGGTTTGTATTCCTCACATAATATAATTAATGGAGCTATTGGATGAGGCTCATAGTTTTTCATTTTCTATTCACCATGGAAGCACAAAAATGTACAGGGACCTGAAGGAGTATTTCTGATGGGATTTCCTGAAATAGATGTCACCAAATATGTATCTCGTTGCATCATTTTTCATCAAGTTATGGTTGAGAGATAAAAGTCTAAGGGGATGTTACAACCATTACCCATACCGGAATGGAAAAGAGAAAACAACACTATGGAAATTTTCATCGGACTTCCCAAAACATACAAAGGTAATAATGTTATATGGGTTATAGTTGATCACCTTATTATTTTGGCATAGTTCTTTGCTATTAGAGTGGATTTCTCTCTTGATCATCTGGATAGGATATATATAATGGAAGTGGTATGATTTCAGGGAGTACCACATTCAATTATATACAATCGTGATCTGAGGTTTACCTCAACATTTTAGGGAAGTATTCAGCATGCTCTAGATAAAGAGTTATGTTTCAACACTACTTATCATTAACAGACTGACGGTCAGTCTAAGAGGACAATTCTAACTCTAGAAGACATGTTGAGATATTTCTATTTGGTTTTCAAAAGTGGTTGGGATAAACACCTACATTTGGTATAATTTTTATACAATAATAGATTTCACTCCAACATTCATATGGATACTTAAAAGGCCCTCTATGGAAATAAGTGCAGAACTCCAACTTGCACGGACGAAGTTGGGGAAAAAAGCTATTAGAACCTGATCTAATTGATGAAATGGAATAAAATGTCAGATCTATTCAACAAAACATAATATAATCTCATAGTCGAAAAAAATTTATATTTACAACTGAATAAAAGACCTCGAGTTTGATGTGGGTGATAAGGTGTTCTTATGAATATCTACCTAGAAGAGAGTAATGAGATTTTTAAAGAAAGGCAACCTGAACCCTATGTATATCGGTTCTTTTGAAATCCAGGATTGTGTGGGTAAGGTTGCATACCGATTGGATCTTCTACTAAATATCTCTCAAGTTCACGATGTGTTCCATGTATATCTCCTATGAAAGTACATACATTCTCTTTCAAATGTACTAAGCTCATAAGTTTCACCGCTTGGGAAAGATATTTGTTATGAAGAAAAATCAATAGAGATTCTAGATTGTGGAGAAAAATATCTATGAAACAATACCACTCTCGTGGTTAATGTTTTATGGAGGAACCAACAATTTGACAAATATACATAGGAAATTTTGGATATGATGAGGTAGAGGTATCCTTATATGTTTTTTTCCAAGTGACAAATTTCAAGGGTGAAATTCAGGTGGGGGGGGGGGTTGAATGTAACACCAAGATGTTTTTATGAAATATTTTCATTAAATAATATTTATTTTTTTATAGATTTCATTTCCTAAAATCATGAGTTTAAATGAAAAACGAGATTCCATTATTATAAAATTACAGTTATAGTCTAGTTGTTAGGTTAGAAGCAATAATTATAACTATCTTATGAAAATGCAATATGAATTATCTGGCTATCAATTATTTAGGAAAATTAAAAATCAATTAATTATTTTTTATTTTTTAGTGAATTAATTTTGGTATTGAAATAAATTATTTTTTATATTCATCCAATGAATATTTTAGTTACAGGATATGAATAAAATATTATTTCATGTATAAAAACCAATTCTTTTAAAAAAAGTTTAATTTTACACTTTCAAATTGAGAACCCCTTTTTAGTTAATAATTTTACACATTAATAACTTTTATATGAAAAAATAAACATGTTATTTTGATGTGGGATATAAAAATTCACTTTGGAACATTTTTTGATATTTTTTTGATAACTTTCATGTTTTCATAAATTGTAAAAATATGTTGAATTATAATTAAAAATAAATTTTATCATCGAGATAATTTATATGGTTAAATTATAATTTTTAATGGTTTTGAAGTATAAATATAATATATTTTTATCACTACATATAATTTATGTCATTATAATTCATTTTATATTGAATTCATAGGTAAGAACATTTCAATATTTTTCAATGTTTTAACTTTTAAAACTTGTTTCCTCATTTCAAAAATGGGATGAATTTTAAATTAATTACAGCAACTTTTTTTTTCTAATTTTGAAAAAAGGATTATGACAACCCTGCTTTTTGTTACAAACTTAAACATGATTTATTACATGAAACTTCACTTGATACAACAAATAAGATCGAGAGGTTTAGTGTCTTTGGGGCTTACAATCATTACATAAAAATTTAAAACATGAAATACAACATCTTTATTGAAAACTTCCTTTACATGACCACTACATTCCCTCGTACTTATCATTGCATGGGATAACCTAAGGACATGTATAAGAAAAGGGTGAGAGCTATAAATCCCAGTAAGGGAATAAACATGGAATTACATGAGGATTACAATACATTTTAGACATTAGGCATATCAATAGAGCACAAGAAAAACATGAACATAAAGGCATGATAAAGGATGATAATCATAACATGGAAATGTGGCAACACCACTTAACATGGATCTAGCATGAGCCAAGACTCATTGCACATGGAGCATGAGTAAACCCTCATTGCACATGAAGCATGAGTAAACCCTCATTGAACTTAAATTAGAATGAGTCAACACTCATTTCACATGATGTATCATAATACTATACTTTACCCAATGCATTAGAGTGCTATAAGGGCGCGCCCTTCTTAAACATTTCATTTCATGCATAAGTGTGCCACATGGATCATAATACATGGATTCATAAAAACTAATAATTTATTCCATGATAAAGGAATGTGGAATTCATACCTGAAATTTATAATCAATAAGTAAATGTGCATAAAGGAGAATATCCGTGATGGAGAAATGGGCATGGTATTCACTACACAATGGCATTGGCTTAGAAAATCGGTGCAATTTCGGCAGCATAACGGCATGACATAAGAATTCATAAACATGGTTGATGAGAGATAAAGGGGTGTCTCATCATATTTACATGACATGGAAAGTAAGGGGGTAATATAGAAACATGTCCCAAAAAATGTAATGGAATTTATATTCATGGTACAAAATAATTGCTTGAATATAATGAAGAGAGAGAAATTTCTTTCTGAATATTGGCATAGTAACGGGTGTACATGGGAGGATTTTAATGAGAGGGAAAGGGGTCTCCCATCATTAAAACATAAAAGGGGCAGTATTGGGGAGGTGTGAAACCATACCCCAGAATTTATAATTGAGAATAAAAGGGCATAGAAACTTAAAGAAAATTGGACAAAAATGAGAAAGGAAGAAAAATCCTTACTTGGAAGTGTGCTTCAAAAGGCTAGAGAAGGGCTTGAGGGAGGCTTCTTGGGATCTTGGGGAACCATGGGAGGATTCTAGAGAAAGTAGGGCAGAGGTTGGATCCACTCCAAAGGCTTTGAGTGAGGAGGAAGTGGGAGATTGGGTGGATTTATATAGGAAAGGTGAAGGAATTATTTATTATTTAGGTTTGGGACCCCTTACATTAAACTAATCCATACCAAAAACTGGAAAATGGTTTTTTCCCATGGTTTTTGTAAAATGGAAGAGGAAAAAAATATTTTATAAGTCCAAGGTCTGAACTTCTTAAAATAATGGGGTTGCTTATGTGGAGGTGAGTCACACTCCCTTGGAAAACAATTTAAAAAGACAAGATGTTTAAATAGTCTTGAGGGGTCCATTAATGCTTTGTAAAATAAGTAAAAAAAACATTAAATCACATTATTTTAATGGTAAAACATATATTGGCCGCAAATAAATCTTATAGTATTTTATTACATCAATATTTGGTCATTATGATGTCATAAAACACATTATATATTTAAACGGTATTTAATTTTTACCCAAAAAATTGCATGTCTCAGAAAATTATGAAAAATTCACCATTGGATAATTTCAACGTCATGATTCCAGAAATAATATTTATTTTATCTAAATAATTTTCTAAATATGTCAATTTTCACTTTTAAAATAAAAACTGACATTTATCGAAAATTCACGGGTTTTGACAAAAATGGCCTTCAAACCTTAATAAAAATTTCAATTGCATTAATAAAATTATATGATCATTTATATATAATAAATCTAATTTAATAATAATAATATTTTATTAAAATAATATTTAATTCAAATTTCCATTAATTTAATAAAATAGGTTTCTTAATTAAATAATAACTAAAAAAATTATTTGTAGTTTAAAAACTCTTTACAATGTATCAATAATGACAAGAAGGTATATTAATTATTATATAAGAAAATAATGTACATGAACATAGTACTAGAGATTTGTTACATAACCCCTTAAAACAGCCGCATAAGACCTAAGGGTAAGGTGTACGATGGTGACAGACTCTTGGGGTGGCTCAGAAAACATCACTCGAGTGGTAATCTCTATAAACTTCCACTTTTCCTATAGATGGTCCCATTCGAGCTTGACATGATGAAGCTCAGCTGGGGCTTGGTCAAGAGAGAAGACCAAAGATGCCACCTCCTTTCCAAGCTCTGATAAATGGGCTTCATATGGAGCAATTCTACTGGACGAGGCCATCGCTTCCTTTGTCTGAGTAAATTGGATTTGTTAAATCCCGATATTTATACTAATCATGTGATCTCTATTCAATGGCTATAAAAGAAACGGTCACAATTCTTAACATAAAACCAAAGAATTTGATATCTTATATAAACATTTTACATAAATAGACATTTAACTAGATCAAGAGGGATTTTCCATTAATGAAACTTTGGGTCGTTACAATATTCCCCCCTTATGAAATTTCGCCCTCGAAATTTCCTTTTCCCACACAAAAATAGATGTGGGTAACTCAGCTTCATCATTTCTTCTAATTCCCAGGTCGCTTCTTTAAACATGTGATTTCACCAAAACACCTTTACGAGGGGCATTGTCTTATTTCGTAGAACGTTTTCTCTACGATCCAAGACCGTCACTAGTTTCTCCTCATAAGAAAGATCATCCTCCAACTGTACCATTTCATAAGAGAGTACATGTAAAGGGTCTGATATGTACTTCCTTAAGAGGGATACATGAAAGACATCATGTACTTTGGCCATGGTAGGTGGAAGTGCTAGTCGATAGGCCACAGCTCCGACATGATCAAGAATCTCGAAGGGGTCGATGTACCTTGGACTTAACTTCCCTTTCTTTATAAAACTCATGACCTTCTTCCAAAGAGATATGCATAGAAAAACCATGTCTCCAACTTTAAACTGAAGGTCTCGTTGACGATTATCTGTATAACTCTTCTATCGACTCTGGGATGCCTTGATATGCTGCTAAATGGTTTTCACATTCACCACCATTTCCTTGAACATTTCCAGTCCAAGCAGTTTACGTTCACCAACCTCATCCCAACACACCTGTGTTCTTCACCTTTTCCCATAAAGAGCTTCATATGGTTCCATTTGGATGCTTGAGTGAAACTGTTATTATTAGATAACACAACCAGAGGAAGATGTTGATCCCATCCTCCTTTAAAGTCAATTGAGCATGCTCTCAACATGTCCTCAAGTGTTTGGATAGTCCGCTCAGATTGGCCAATAGTTTGAGGATGATAGGCCGTACTGAAGTTCAGTTCAGTATTCAAAGCATGATGAAGACTCTTCCAAAACATAGAGGTGAATCTTGGATCTCAGTCAGACAACATAGATAGTGGTACTACATGGAGCCTCACCACTTCCCTGATATATATTCGTGCCAGTTGATCCAATGAGAAATCCTCCCGAATAGCAATGAAGTGTGCAGTCTTTGTAAGATGATCCATGACAACCCATATTGCATTGTTGCCTTTGGATGTCCTCAGAAGTCCGGAGACAAATTCCATGGTGATGTTCTCCCATTTCCATTCTGGTATGGGAAATGGTTGCATCATCCCCATAGGCTTTTGCCTCTCTGCCTTCACTTGCTGACACACCAGGCACTTTGATGTATATTCAGTGATCTCCTTCTTCATATTATCCCACCAAAAGTTTTCTCAGAGATCTCAATACATCATTTTTCTCCCTAGGTGAATAGAGGAATTTGAATTGTGTGCATCAACCAAAAGTTCCTTCTTCATCTCCGGACGTGATGGAACACATTGTCTCTTCCTAAACTGCTCAATTCCTTCTTGATTAACATTAAACATTGAGGATTTCACTTTCTTGATAGCTTCCACTTTTTCCTGAATTCCCACATCATCCTTTAACCTTTCCAAAAGAGACGGTTTAGCAATCATTTGTGAAAGGATTGATGATGTTCCCTTCTTTATGATTCCCAAGTCTATCTTCATCAAGTCTAAGAAGATTGGATCCTTCTCAATTATCGTCATTGATAGAATCACTGGGTCCTTTCTACTTAGGGAATCTGCCACCTTGTTCGCTTTCCCAGGGTGGTAATGTATTGAACAATCATAATCCTTGATTAGCTCTATCCATCTTCTCCGGAAATATTAATCTCTTTCTGTGTGAATATATTTTAAAGACTCTTGTGGTCAGTATATATCTCACATTTCTCCCCATAGAGATAATTTCGCCAGATTTTCAAGGCAAACATCACAAACGCTAAATCCAGATCATGCGTTGGATAGTTTCGCTCATGGATTTTCAACTTCCTTGAGGTGTAGGATATCTCTTTATCATTCTGCATCAGCACACAACCTAAGCCCTTCTTTGAAGCATCACTGAATACCACAAAAAGATCCCCACTTGTGGGTAAAGTGGGAACGAGCGCAGTGATAAGCCTCCTTTTCAACTCCTTGAATCTTTCTCCACATTCATCACTCCAAGAAAACATTACTCCCTTCCGAGTTAGCTTGGTAAGAGGGTTGGACAATCGTGAGGAATTTCTCCCAAATCGTCGATAATATCCAGCTAACCCCAAGAAGCTACGGATATCTGTTACCTATGTTGGCCTCGGCCATCCCTCAATTGCATCTGTTTTGGAGGGATCCACAGATATCCCATTGCTTGTGATGATATGGCCCATGAATGAGACCTCCTTCAACCAGAACTCACACTTACTGTACTTTGCATAGAGCTTCACCTTGCGCAAAGTCTCTAGTACAGTTCTTAAATGCTCCTCATGATCCTCCTTGGTTTTGGAGTATATTAGAATATCATCTAAAAAGACTACCACAGATTTGTCTAGGTAATCTCTAAAGACTCTATTCATCAAGTTCATGAATATTTCTAGACCATTAGTGAGTCCAAAAGGCATTACTATGAATTCATAGTGCCCGTATCATGTACGAAAAGCAGTCTTAGGGATATCTTCATTCTTCAACCTTACTTGATTATATCCTGACCGCAAGTCCACCTTGGAGTATTATTGTGCTCCACATAGCTGATCGAACAAGTCATCAATTCGTGGTAGAGGATACTTGTTCTTTATCATGATTTTTTTGAGCTCACGATAATCGATGCAAAGGTGCATTGACCCATCCTTCTTCTTGACGAAGAGGACTGGTGCACCCGATGGTGAAGCACTTGGGCATATAAACCCTTTATCCAGATTCTCCTGTAGTTGTTTCTTCAGCTACTCAAGCTCCAAAACAGCCATTTTATATAGAGCCTTGGATATTGTTAAATCCCCGGGTACAAGTTCAATTGAGAATTAAACATCTCTTCTAGGAGGAAGACCAGTAAATTCCTCAGGAAACACTTCTGTGAATTTTCTCACAATAGGCATTTCTTCAAGGATGGTTTCATCATTGGACTCAGTCATCTGAGCCAGATACGCGTGATCATAGGGAAGTAATATCCATGCTTGAGATGATGGAGATAAAGAAGATTCATCTTCCTCCTTACACTTGTAATGAATCGGGGGTCGATTCTCCAGATGGAGAGTGATTTCCCTCTCCCGTAAATTTATGTTGGCTCTATATAAGGAAAGCCAATCCATGCCAAGAATTGCATCAAATTCCACTAGAGGGAGTATGACGAGTTTCACCAGGAAATTCAACCCATAGATTATGATAGGGGAGGATTTATATTCACTGGATGCAATGATTTCCCCATTTGCTGTACTCACCAACATCTTCAATTCCATGATTTGTGGTGGTGCTGGGATTGTTCTACCAAACTTTTGAGATATAAAATAATGCATAGAACCTAAATCAAAAAGTATGTTTTCTATTAATTAATGAATAACTAGTGTACCTGTCACCACTTCATTTTCGGGGTTCACTTCGGCAGAAGTGATGGAAAAATCTCTTCCTTGCTGCCTTGGAGGTTGTTGGTTGCCTCTAAAAACCCTTGGATTAGGGCACTAATTTGCAAGATGCCCTGGTTCTTTGCATTTGTAGCAATGAACAACACTTTTAGGTTCTAACGGAGCGTTCCTCTCCTCTATCACAGTCACGGGTCTTTCTTGTTGATAGTTAACATCTAGGTTTTCTTATCTTCCACACCTAAAGCATTTCCTCATCTCCTTGAGGAAATTTTTAGGGTGCTCCTTTCTGAACTTTTGGAAAGTGGGGTGCTAGATCTTCTTAGCACCATAGGGTTTATCCATTGGACCGCCATCATTGAAGTCTACCTTACGCTTCTTGTCCCCATGATACCCTTGTGATTCCCCGATCTCCATTTCGACCTTAAGGGCACATCAGACAATTTCCTAATAGATGTCGAAGTCATGGATCGCTAATGCTTTCCACAGGCTAGGCTTCATCCCACCAAAGAAACGGTCAACCATACATTTAGGGGTAATGACAAAGCCAGAAGCGTATCGTGCAAGCCTTGTGAAGTTTGCCTCGTATGCTCTAACAGATTCTTCATCTTTTTTGCTTGAGGTAAAGGAAGTCCCTTTCCATCTTAAGCCGGAGGGTGCGCGTAAAATATTTATCGAAAAACATCTTCTAGAAATCCGTCAATTCCAACGCCTCGATATCCTCCTCAGGATTCGTATTTTTGATCAATGTCCACCATTGATCAGCTTCACCCTCTATATGATAAGCTGCTAGGAGAACATTCTCTTGTTCAGAACATTGAAGGATGGAGAAGATATTTTTAATGGAGTTGGTCCATTGTTCAGCAATCGTGGGATCAGATGATCCACTAAATGTTGGAGGCCTTTGCCTCATGAAGCTCTCGATAGTGACTTGTTCTTTCTTGGGGGGGGGGGGGTTGAATATTCTTCTAAACCTGTGTTTCTATTCAAATCTTGATTTAGTTGAGAGAGAAGCGTGACAAAGTTCGTGATTCCCACTCCCATTGGATTGGGAATCTCATTAGTACAGTAATCACACTGATATTCACACCGGTTGTTAGCCCGAGTCCTCCTATTACCGGCCATAGGCTGGAATAAAAGGAAAGTTAGGGGTAACACAAAAAATGGTAATCCAAAGAGAAAAGTTGATGACATATAAATAAAATTTATTTCCTTAACTTATGAATCTAAAGGCTTCAATCTAGGATTTTCATGATCTAATTTCTAACATATATTCATGGGGGGATTTTTTAATTACCTTAATAAGGGTTCATACTAAGCTTGTGAATTTACCAAAGAATATCCCCCGAGAGTGTCATAACCAAGAGTGCGGAAAGGCTCATTGTCGTGCACCAGTTTCCATTCGAGTCTAGCTTAAAGCGGTGTTTTCGGGTTTTACCCCTAGGATACATATGTGCCAGAGCCGCCTCTACCTGCTCGTATCCAGATAGTGATGTATTTTCTTGATAAAACACTTAATCAATACTCACCAAAACATTGGGACATTTTTATTGTATATAGTCTTATATCTAAGGCTTTACTAGTGTTTTCTAATCCTAATCCCAAAAATAACTAAACCTATCCTCTGATACCAACTATGACAACCCTGCTTTTTATTACAAACTTAAACAAGATTTATTACATGAAACCTCACTTGATACAACAAAGGAGAACGATATGTTTAGTGTCTTTGGGGCTTAGGATCATTACATAAAAATTTAAAACATGAAATACAACATCTTTATTGAAAAATTCCTTTACATGACCACTATATTCTCTCGTACTTAGCATTTCATGGGATAACCTGAGGACATGCATAAGAAAAGGGTTAGAGCTATAAAGGCCAGTAAGGGAATAAAAATGGAATAACATGAGGAGTACAATAAATGTTAAAAATTAGGAATATCAATAGAAAAAAAAGATAAATATGAACATAATGGCATGATAAAGCATGATAATCATAACATGGAAATGTGGCAACAACACTTAACATGGAACTAGCATGAGCCAAGGTTCATTGCACATGGAGCATGAGTAAACCCTCATTGCACATGAAGAATGAGTAAACCATAATTTCACTTAAATTAGCATGATTAAACACTCATTGCACATGACTTATCATGATACTATACTTTACCCAATGCATTGGAGTGCTATAAGGGCACAACCTTCTTAAACAGTTCATTTCATGCATAAGTGTGCCACATGGATCATAAGACATGGATTCAAAAAACATAATCATTTATTTCACAATAAAATAATGTGGAATTAATACATGAAACTTTATAATCAATATGTAAATGTGCATAAAGGTGAATGCCCTTGGTGGAGAAATGGGCATAGTATTCCCTACACAATGGAATTGGCTTAGAAAATCGGTGCAATTTCAGCAGCATAACGGCGTGACATAAGAATTCATAAAAATGATTTATGAGATAGAAAGGGGTCTCTCGTCATATTTAGAAGATATGGACTGTAAGGGGTCATATATAAACATCTCCCAAAAAATTTAATGGAATTCAGATTCATGATACAAAATAATTTCCTGAATATAATGAGGAGAGAGAAATTCCTTTCGGAATTTTGGAATAGTAATGGGTGTACATGGGAGGATTTTTAATGAGAGAGAAAGGGTTCTACCATAATTCAAACATAAATAGGGTAGTATGGGGGAGGTTAAAAACCATACCCTAGAATTTATAATTGAAAATAAAAGGGAATAGAAACTTAAAGAAAATTGGACAGAAATGAGAAAGGAAGAAAAACCCTTACTTGGAAGTGTGCTTCCAAAGGCTAGAGAGATGCTTGAGAGAGGCTTATTGGGAGCTTGGGGAACCTTGGGAGGATTCTAGAGAGAGTAGGGTAGAGTATGGATGAACTCAAAAGGCTTTGAGTGAGGAGGAATTTGTATCTTCGGTGGGTTTATATAGGAAAGGTGAAGGAATTCTTTATTATTTAGGTTTGGGACCCCTTTTATTAAACCAATCCAAACCAAAAACCAGCCCATGGTTTTTGCCCATGGTTTTTGGAAAAGGGAATAGGAAAAAAATATTTTATAAGGCCAAGTTCCTAACTTCTTAAAAAAAATGGGCTTTCTTATGTGGAGGTGAGTCACACTTCCATGGAAAACAATTTAAAAATACAAGATGTTTAATAAGTCTTGAGGGGTCCATTAATGCTTTGTAAAATAAGTCAAACAAACCCAAAATCACATTATTTTAATGGTAAAACATATATTGGCCGAACATAAAGCTTATTGTATTTTATTACATCACTATTTGGTCATTATGATGTCATAAAACACATTATATATTTAAACGGTATTTAATTTTTACCCAAATATTTTACTGTCTTAGAAAATTATGTAAAATTCACTGTTGGATAATTTCAATGTCCTAATTCTAGAAATAATAATTATTTTATCTAAATAATTTTCTAAATATGTTAATTTTCACTTTTAAAGAAAAAACCGATATTTATTGAAAATTCACGAGTTTTGACAAAAGTTGCCTTCAAACCTAAATAAAAATTTCAATTGCATTCATAAAATCATATGATCATTTATATATAATAAAATAATTTAATAATAATAATAATATATTAAAATATTTTCTTATTCAAAAATCCATTAATTTAATACAGTAGATTTATTAATTAAATAATAACAAAAAAAGCTATTTGTACTTTAAAAACAATTTACAATGTATCAATAATGACAAGAAGGTATATTCATTATTACGTAAGAAAATAATGTACATGAACATAGTACAATCGATTTGTTACATAACCCCTTAAAACAGCCTCATAAGACCTAAGGGTAAGGTGTGTGATGGTGACAAACTCTTGGGGTGGCTCGGACAACATCGCTCGAGTGGTAATCTCTATAAACTTCCACTTTTCCCGTAGACGGTCCCATTCGAGCTTAACATGATGATTCTCAGCTTGGGCTTGGTCATGAGTGAAGCCCAAGGATGCCACCTCTTTTCTGAGCTCTGATAAATGGGCTTTGTATGGAGCAATTCTATTGGATGAGGCCATCACTTCCTTTGTCTGAGTAAATTGGATTTGTTTAGTCCCTATATTTATACTAATCATGTAATCACTATTCAACAGCTATAAAAGCAACGGTCACAATTCTTAACATAAAACCAAAGAAGTTGAAATCTTATATAAACATTTTATATAGAGAGACATTTAACTAGATCAAGAGGTATTTTCCATTAATGAAACTTTGGGTCGTTACAAGGATTCCATATTTGGAATCATTTTTCCCATATTACGTTAATATGATACTTTTATTTTTTGGTATTATTAATAGTATCTTTGGTAAATATTTTTATTACCATGGTTATTGGTAAATCAACTAATTAAGGGTAACAATAATATTATAAAATTACCTTAACACCTGTAAAAATCCTATTGGATGCCTAAATTTGACCCTTATCATCTATTTGTCAAAATTTAATATATTTATGTCCACTTAACTATGAATATTACATGAATTTACTAAAAACTAATGAATGTGGAAAATGTCACAATATCATTTTATGTAATTATATTAATTTTAATATATATATAAATAGTGATAATATTTACTATATACAGTATATGGAATTCTAAAAGAATTACCTATATCATAGAAATTTATTTCTAATTTTTAGAGATTATATAATTACCATTAATGATGACACAATAGTGATGTAAATATTATATTATTTATAGAAATATCAAATAAATGCTTTTAAAATGTTAAAATAAATTTCATATGAACTAATTAGTGTTATAAACGAATTTTCATGGTGAATATGACATGTTATGAGTTTATTAAATATTTTCCTTCGAAATTATCTTCTGTATGGATTTTATTTAATGTCAAATTGATGAATAGTGTTAAAATTGACACGATTGATATTTTATTAAAATAAAATTTTATTAAATTATTTAAAAATAATATAAATATATATAAAATTATCAAGTGATATTTAATATGTCTAAAATGTCATAAAATATCAATTTTGGTCAATTAACTATATGTAGGTAAATATTTATAACCATTAAATATTTAGAATGTTATTACCAAAATTAAAATTTAATTGAATAACTAAGTTACAATTAAAAAGATATGGTTTAAATTGAAAACAAAGTTGTTACAAATTTATTAGATAATGATATTACAACCCCATCTCATATCATCATATAAACTGGGACACTATGAATATTTTATGTTGGGTTTTTTAGTATAAATTATTATTTATGTAGTTTCTAAAAGTGCCCCTCACCTCAATTATAAAAGGTTATCTCCTACATCAACACTTAACTTCATTTTGAGACTTCAAGATCAGTCGTCTCTATCCTTTTTTCCTTTTCAACTTCCCTATTTTCATTCTATAGGTTATGTTCATCCTCAAAGATCAACTCTAGTACTCTGATTAGATATTTAAAGGTGGCACATCGAAGAAGAGGTAATATCATTTACCAATTCTTTCAAACATCATTATTCTTATACATATTAATTATTAATTGCCTCATTATAAAGTAATAATTTCAGTATAAAAAATATACTTATATTTTATTATAAATATGAAATAACTATATTCCACCTTCTACACATCCTATGAAAAATAAAATAACAATGTGGGTGTATTTACGGTTTACCTTCTCTACGTCATGGTGTAATATGTTTTTCACCACCACCTTACATGGAAAGGTATAATGATGGAATTAATAAATATATAAATGATTTATATAAAATTATTTTTATTTTGAGATACTATAAACTATCCACTTCAATTCCATTCATCAATTATGAGAACAATATCATCGCTCGTGTGTACGTACAACTTACCGTCTCCTCAGTGCGATGTAATTCGTTCTACATAATCTTCATTAAAGAATGATTAAATAAATTAATTGAATTAATGAATAAGATATATATTGTATTAATACCATTATTTAAATGATATAACTATATCCTAATAATAGGAATAATAATTTATCATAAAAAACATGCATTAGAACGAAAATTACTAAACACCCGAATAACGAGTAATAATGAAATGTTACTGACAAACGAATGAAAATATGATAATAAAGGTTATAATAAAAAGGAATATGATTCTAGAGTAAATCAGTAACATTATTTAAATAAAAATATTGGAGTTTTGGATACATACGAAGCATGTATGACTTAAGGAAAGGGATAACCTTTCAAATCTAATTATTATCCGAGATTATTTAATAGTAAGTATTTACTGGGTTAAATTATCATCAACTTTCGTGATTCCTAAATATGTATTTAAAAATATTACTTATATAATTATATCATTGTTAATATTTTATTTTACACATTTTAATATTTCTACTAAATTTCATGAATGGTATCTTTTGTTGTTTTGGTAGGAGGTATTTTTTGACTTTTCTGGCCAAAGTAAAAAAGAATGTTTTTTTAACTTGTACGACATGAACAGATTTTTATGATTTCAAAAGGTATTATTTCCTTGAATATTATCATAAAAACTTATAAGGTTATTTTCACATTAAATTATTTCTCTAAAATTTTGTGGCATTTTGGGCTAGGAAAACTTTTTTGAATAAGAAAGGATATTTTCCTCAGGAATTAATTTCACGTGTTTTCTAAAAATTAATTTCCATCTAAGATGACACTCTTTAAATAGGGTTATATTTATATCCCATTTATTAATATCATTTTATTTTTTATGATTTAATTTTATTTACTAAATCCATTTTCTTTATATCTGTTATGATTGAATGATATTTAAGAAATCCATTGGTTTTCAATGGTTATGCAATGGTGAATGTTTTTATGTTTTTGTGGAATGCATATGAATGGTTTGATTATGAGATGGGTGGGACCATTATCTCCATATACTTCATTGGATAATGATATTTATCTCATGATAAATACATGACTGGAATGGAATGTAAATATGGTTCAGTAATACAGGGCTGAACGAGGAGTGAACTTGGTTCAGTAAAGGACTTTGTATGCAATGATTGTCTTCAAAATTTTCCATGACTAATATGAAATGATTTTATATGATTATTTTTGTATGAAAAAGGAAATTCGTGTCTTATTTTATGATTGTTGGGATTAAATTTCACTTTTATGATTTATCCCATGACATGAAATTATGATCTTTTATATGCAGGATAAGATTATCAAATGTTGAGTTCTTATGATTGTGATATGATTGATATTTACCTTGTTTACCATTACTGAGCATTTGAGATTACCATTCATATGTTTCTTTTACCTAGGTCATGAAGAATGGTATTATGTAATATATGTCAAAAGTGAGTCTAGCTATAAAGAAATGAGTGAGAGATAATGTGGATGTTTTTTGCACTAGTTATTTATGTTTCCCACTTTTAAGGACAGTAAACCTATACAATCCTGGAGTGATTTGGTTATCTTATGTAATAAACATTCTTCAATATTAAATTAATATATATATTTAATGTATGGTAAATTATAAATATGTTCATCACAATTTCAAACCGTATAACTTGTTATTGGAAAAATGAAGAACCATTGTTTCGTGAGCCAGTAGTTCTCAGTACACAGAAATTGTATGTTTATCATCCGTTAAACGGAGGTGTGTGTATGATTTTGTTGATCCATTAAAAAAAACTGTATATTTATGTTAATATAGTAGTTATATAATAATGGAATTTATAGATTTTTGGGGGTGGATAATGGAAATAATTTTAAAATGATCGAGAGAAGATGTTTCCTCTTAATCAGGTAACTACTTTTAGTTTGAACCAAAAGGCTTCCTTGGAAGGATTTATACCCAAGGGGAAGAATCATGGTTAGTTGGAGGGTTTATTTGAAGCTATATGGTTAGGGAATGGCCGAAAATAATTTTTTTGGGATGTGTGGGGAATGGGTAGATGTGGTGTCCTTTTAAAGGGAAGGAAAGGGAAGAGTTGGTATTTTTGGAAACAAGCTAGGGGTACACATTTTATAACCTAAAAAACTTCACACCAAACTAAGGAATATTCGTAATGGAAGTTTTAGAGATGATATTTTTATATCCAATGGGTTTTGAAAAATTGGACACTTCACTTGGTCCCTTAAGTTAATGTTTTAGTCCATTATTAATTTAAAATTTTCAGTAATAAAAATAAATAATTTTAACTACATTCACTAATATTTTTGTTCAAAATCTATGTTGAACAACTTATAAATTATGAATTATTATAATTCCAAATATTTAATCCATTTTTATAAATTTTATTCACATAATTTGGATAAATTAATTTAAAATTCATCCTGCAGGTGGGACGATAATGCTAGTTTTTAATGTTAAAACATCTAAAAGTTTTCTATTTTTTTTATAATCAATTTCAAAGTAAAATTGATTCCAATGACATAAATTGTATTAATTGAAAAAATATTAACTAATTAAACTATAAAACCAAGTATAATTATTATTAATCCTTATTAATAAATTAGATGAAAATGCATTTTTAAACTAAATTTTTTATTTTTAACTATTCATTAAAAACGAATTTTTTCTGAAAAATATCAAAAAATTCACCCTAACAAAATTATTATATTTCTATTTTAAATATTAAATTTAATTATAAATATTTAATCAAATTTTGTATCAAAATTGAAATTTGTAATGTGTTCTCCATTAAAAGGCAGTAAAATCACCTTTAAAAAAATATTGGTTTTTATATGTAATGTGGGATTTGTTACTATCTTATGTCTATAAAACATAAATGGAGAATATAAAAATATTCTATTGAATATAAAACAAATATATTTAATTTAAACCATTAAATTATATTACTTAATTATCATTATTAAGATCAGACTCCTTTGGAATCATAAAAAATAATTATATTTATTTTTATATCCAATTGGTTCTTATAGTCATTTCTCATTGATTGGTAACCCATTAATTTCTATTATATTAAAATAAACTATAAATCTATATATGTTATTTAATTATATTCATAACTACTAATTTATTGGCTAATTTATATCTCATTGTATTGTAATACTATATTATTATTTGATAAAACTCTGTCTTCTGTGTAATGCAAGCCATCGAATATAGTCAATATTGAATTTCATGAAAGTAAACTAGGCGTTGAATGAATTAATATATATATAATATATTTTAAATAGAAAATATATTATATATTATCTGGAAATTATACTACCTTACATTTTTGGTGCAGCATGTCATAAAAATTATCATATATAAGGTTCTTATTTTGGATTTTCTGGGAGTTACATTCTCCCCAGCATTTTTTTAATTCATCATAGAAATTTATACTCATTCATGGTTCTAGATAGTTTGATACTTCCAATGTTTCAAATACCTCATAGTGATAATGGTTCATAATTGATCCTCTAGAAAAGTGAGAATGTGAAGTTAAAAGGTCACATGAATTACCATGTAACTAGGTCTCTAAGTTGGAGAACATTAGTGGTATGTAGGGATGAATAATTGGAGGAATAGAATAATTATTTATAGGGAGAGAATGAGGTCATAAATAAAAATCATGTGAATTACACGTAGAATTTTTAGGGCCTAAAATCCATAAATCATTGATAATTTAGAAGATCGTCAGTTCAATATAAATTAAGGTATTAGAACAACATTTTATTTCTATAAAATTTTCCTAATGTTGGGTAATTATTTTACTGACATTGAAATAAGTTAATATTCATATTAAATAGGTTTAAATTTTATGTTAACAATCATAAATTTTGGTTGTGATTCGATTAAATTCTAATTCATTCGTCTCTCCCCGAAACTAATTACGAATAATGAATTTTTTATTCCTGAAGCTCTAAAAGAAAACTTTTAAAACATCATAAGGCCTGTAAATGAGTGAAAAGTATAACCATTTGTCTTTAACTATCTTCCAAACAAATTTATTTAATTATTTAATATCTAATAATCAAAATTGATAATAGAAGTTCATAAATTACATTCAATCATCAAATTGTTAATCTAAAAATAATAAAAAACTAACTTGGGCATTACATAGGTTAGTGGTTAGCCTGAAATAATTAGCATCCTTCGGTCATGGGTTTAAGATCCATGAACTTAAAGTATTTTATTTTTTTTAACCTATCTTATAGGTTGTCATTTTCTAAAAAAAATAATATATTTCCAAACTATATGTCATGGAAATCCGTGAAATATAGATAATCACTAAGTAGCCATTTAATTTTTGTTTTAAATACAACTTCAATACATAAGAATTGCATCCATTTATTTCCACACAGGTCTTTCTATTGTCAATTTTTTATCCATAATATAATTTATTGGATTTCTAAATGATGACACATTATCCTCAATATAAAACACCATAGGTTTAACCTAAGTTATTCATTGTCAAAATACTTCATATTTTTTGGTAAATAAAACTGAATTATCCTAAGAATATCCCCTTGGAGTGTCAAACCAGGTGTATAGTAAAGACCATTTTCATCTACCATGATACCCTAAGTCCCGCCCAAAAAACCTAATCATTGTTATTACTCCTAGGTATATCTATGATAGAACCATAACTGCTTATAGTATAAATTTTGGGATGTATTACAATGATGAACAAAATAATATCTACCATAAAAGAATCTAGTATGTTATTCTATACTTATCTTAAAATTATTCATTATAATTATTCTCTCTAACCTATATTTCTTATATATAGATCCCATGGATGCTACTAAAATTACTTTGATACCAACTGTAGTGACCCAACCCCAGATGTTCTGGATTCGGTATCTCATATCAGTTACATTGGCATGATTACTGGGAATCAATCCCCAAAAGACATATCAGTTTAATAGTTTAGGTAAAGTAGATACAAATATGAGAAATCAATATACTAATTAAAAAATATTTTTTTTTACTTTATATATAAAAAACTTTAAAGTAATCTATAATCCATCTAGTCAATCCCTTCATATATATCATAGTATGCTTCTTAGATTCTGGGGGAAAGAAATGTATTAAGGGTGATATAAACTTCACAGTAATGGAAAAATAAATAGGAATCAATAATGGATCAATGAGAGTAAGAATTAAGGAATGTTGTGTAAATGAATACACATACCATATATTGACCTTGATAATTATTTAATTTTTAAACATGATTTATTAAATAAAATTTCACTTACTAAAACTCATAAGATAGAATTTTCTATTATATATGGGGCTTAGGAACATTACATAACATCTAAAACCCTGAAATACACATCTTTACTATAAAATTCTTTTACATGACCACAACATTCCTTCATACATAGCATTTCATGGGATAAATTGAGGACATACATAAAAAAGGTTTAGATAAAAATACCATTAAGGGAGTAAACAAGGAATTCCATGAAGAATAAAATACATGTTTGGAAATATACATATCAACAAAACATATGAAAAACAATAACATAAAGTCATATCGTATGATTATCATAACATGGAAATGTGGCAACAACTTAAAACAATGCATGATTAACGTAAAGGAATCAGGTAAACTCTATCCCAATATGATGGAAAAAAGTCCTATAATAATATTAGTTAAACCACTATCCCAACATGATGTATCATGATTCTATCCATTTCCCAATATATTGGAGCGCTCTCAAGGCACAGACTTCAAAAACATTTCAATCTCATTCTTAAGTGTTCCACATAGATCATATAACATGGATTAATAAAAAATTACAATTTATTAAAAGATTGAAGAATTTGGAATACATACATGTAGGGACCCAATAAATAAGTATACGTGCATAATGGTGAATACCCATGATAGAGGAATGAGTATGGTATTCACTACATGATGATTTTGGCATATAAAATAGTGGTGTAATTTCGGTAGCAGAACAACATCATATAGAAAGTCATAAAATGGGTAGATGAGAGATAAAGGGGTCTATAATCATTTATACACGAAATGAAATGTGATTTTTTCATGGAACATAATATCCCGAAATATGAAATTTAATTTAATAAGCACAATACAAATGAATTGCTTGAAATTGAAATGAGAAGAGAGAAATCCCTTACGAAATTTGGCATATTAACAGTGTAGGAAGGGGTCTAAATGGGGGAGGATAAATAAACCCTCATTGAAATAGAATAAAATTTATGGTAGGTAATTTATTATGAAATGATGAAAATATAACCAATTGAAAATAAAAGGACTAATTTCAAACAGTGTTCTGGAATGCAATGGGTGAGGGAAAGGTGAGGTTCCCTTACTTGGATGTGTGATCCCAAAGGCTTGGGAAGGGCTTCATGGGAACATATGGGACTATTTGGAGGTCTCTAAAGAGTAGGGGTAATAGTGTGGTATATCTTCAAAGGGTATGAGTGTAGAGTAATGAGTTACTGTGTGGGTTTATATGGGAAAGGTGGGGGAATTCATTATTATTTTGGTTTGGGACCCTGTACACTAAAATATTCAAAACCAGAAAACATCCCATGTTTTCTTCCAATGGTTTATAGAAAATGGTATTATTATACATAATTTTAAAATGATAGGGGCTGAATATATTAAAATATCACTCTTTCATATGTGTAGGTGAGTCACACTATCAAGGAAATGATTTTAAAATCTTAATATATTTTATATGTCTTGGAGGATTCAAAAAGGATTTATAAAATAATTCAAATAAACCTAAAATTAAATTAATTTAAATGAAACTTATATTTTGACTAATATAAAGTTAATATTATTATATTATATCAATATTTGGTCATTATGATGTAATAAAAAATAATATATATTTATATGGTATTAAATTTTTACCCAAAAATATGACTATCACCGAAAATTATGAAAATTTCACCATTGGATTATTTTGACATCCTAATTCAAAAAATAATATTATTTTTATCTAAATAAATTTTCAAATATGTCAATTTTAACTTTTAATATAAAAACCAACATTTATTGAATGTTGATGGGTCTTGACACAAATAGTTTTCAAACCTTAATAAATATTACAGTTGACTTCATAAATATTATATGATCATTTATATTTAATTAAATTAAGTTAATAAAAATATTTTATAAAAATATTAGTAATTTTATAAATCCATTAATCCATGAAAATATATTTTATAATTGAGATTGAATATTTACCAAAAACACTATTTGTGCATCAAAAATCATTAACAAAGATACAATAATAAAATTAAAGTATAATAATTTTTATATAAAAATAATAATACACATAATAATAATGCCATGGTGTTGTTACATATCCCTTTATTACACTAGAATATGCTCGAAGAGTAAGGTGTGTGATGGGGGGCTTTCATGGGGAATTTTGGTGAACATTGTTTGGGTCGTCATCTCGATGAGCTTGAACTTATCTCGTAAACAGTTTCTCTCATGCTTATGTTATTGGATGTCATCATGGAATTTTTATAGCGAAAATCCCATAAAAGATTTTTCCCTCAAAATCTTTAATATATGGGATTCATAGGGTACGATCGTACTGGTTAAGGCTATTACTTACTTTGTTTATGTCAAAAGGATTTGTTAAAACCCTATATTTATACTAGTCATGTGGTCACTTATCTATGACTATATTATCAACGATAATGATATATAATGGTTATTTAAAAATAAGAAAAAAAAGGAGTACATGTGTTTTCTATATCTATAATTCATTTAATTAAAAGAAGGGAAATTTTATTCAAAACTATTCAGGTCGTTACAACCTTCCCCCCTTAAGAAAATTTACCCTCAAAATTTCAGTTTCACCAATCTAAAACTATTACACCCTAACCCCAAAATATTGAAGCCGGTGCATTATTTTGATACATTGAAATTATTCCAAGGTATCAAGTCCCAAAGGACCTATCATTTTTGGACTCTTGGAAAATATATTACATACAAGAACATAAAATTACAATTTCCAACATAAAATAAAACATATATAATCCTTTGAGAATGCCATTATTCCCCAATATTAACCCTTCATATCAATCATAATACAATTCTTATAATAATGGTATAATAAAGAATAATAAAGGGTTTATCTCAGATGATCGGTAAGGGTAAATAATTAAGAGAAAGCTATAAACATTTAAGTAAAGATGTATATTAAAATCAACTACATTTTAAACAAAAAAATGAACAAAACATGGAAAAAAAGTAACAAAAAATTACTATACTAGCATTCACATGGTCATTATACTAGTCGAATAATCACATCTAATAACAAATTTCATAATGACGGAATACATACTTCCAAAAATAATAACTACTATAAAAAATGGCCTTGTTCCAAGAACCATCACAATTATTCTTCCAAATCCATGTGCCAAGACACTAGTTTTTCTCATGAGACCTACCAATGAATCGAGGGGCTGTAGTTGGCCCCCTTCCATCACTTACTAATTATAATGTATTTCTCATACAAAATGGGTGAAACATAACTAAATAATTCGTATTAAAACTAGCATATTAAATGTCAGTAATTTAACCATAAAATATGAATGGTATATAAATAGAACATCCATAGTCAAATATATCATAACTCATTCAATAAAATATATAATATTGTGTTATAATAAATCAACCTCAATCAAGAATAATATCCAGTAAAGGATGTTGATATAGATGAAAATGATTAATAAAATCCTTTTAGAGAAATATCCCATTTTCATGAAATCATTTAAAAGTCACATAATTTATAAAGGAATTCATTTAAAGTATATTATTGAATCAAAGAGTCTCAAACCACTTTGAATGTTTTGAATGGAATTAACATTTTAAAACAATCATGTCCATATAAATAAATCCTAAAAATCATTTTGATAACATTGACATCAATTAAATAGAATTAAAAATTTAAATAATTAAAACATTTAAAATAATTATCTAGTTAAATAATACCTTCCCTAAAACCATAAAATATACCTTTTTAATTTTATTATAAAACTTGGACATGGATGTTAAATATGTCTCAGTAAATACTTACACATAAACAACCTTGAATAATAATGTGATTGTTAAATTTACCCTTACCTTAGGCCTGATAGTCTCCATACATGTATGAAACTCTTGTACGATGTGTTTAAACATATTATTAACATATATCAGAAACATGATAATATTTATGATATAATATATGATTTTTTATAACTTTATATTACCTGTTTATAAAAAATTTCATGTTAATGCAACATTTCGGGTAATAATCACTTTGTTTAATGTATGCGTTTTGACTTGTTATTCTTGATCATATTACGTAGATAATAACGTAATTACTTCGAGAATGTAAAATATGATCTATATATCATATATATTATTAATATATATATATATATATAATTGAACACATCATTAATGGAGGTGTTAGGCTACACATACGCATGAACACTGTTTCCATTTTCTTATCGTATTGAATGGAAGTAAGTGAATGATATATATATATATATATATCATCCCAGTATAATTTTTATGTCAGATATTTCATAATTATTAAAAATATATATTTTTATAATCATTCTTCGATGGTGAATAGGGAAAATGAGTTTCATCATGTCATGGAGACTTTAAGTGGTATGTACGAACGAGATGGTAAATAATGTGTACATGAAAAACAATTTACCACACAATGTAGAGATGGTAAATTGTACGTATGCACACATGGTTGTATTGTTATTCATATGATGGGTAAATAGAGGAATATCGTTGTTCCATTAACATAAAAAATCTCATCATAGAGTATATTCTGAAGTTATTATTTTAGTATTGTAACAAATTACTAATAGGAAGTAGAAGATGAAATGAACATTGAAATAAGGGATACAATGATTACATCTTCATCGGGGTTCTCCTTTTGATTTGCACCAAAGGACTCCTTATGTTGTATTTATGCCCAATTCAATTTCTTCTATGATGAATTGATAGAAGTTTTGAGTATACTTGGGTAGGTTTTGGGCTATTAAAATGGATTTGGAGGTGTGAACAAAAGAGAAAGGGAGGTTCCCTTTTATAAGAAAGGTGAGGGGAAATTTATGAAAAGATTGAAATATTAATTTATTATTAATTCATATTGAGTTTATAATATTTCCAAATTAATTTATTTAGATTGTAATATGTCTATGGGTCTAAATCCTCTCAACTAATAGGTTTTAGACATTTTTAGTTCATAAAATCATCCTTATCTTTTATATTTAACGCTTTGTAAAAAAAGTTAACTCTTACCATGTCCTCTTGTATTTTTTTAATATATGATTTATATATTTACTATAAAATTAAAAGAGAACCTAAAGGGTATAATTTATGATATATTTATAACTATAAATATTATTTTTAGGAAAGATGGATTTTTGGATTTTTATATCATTTATAAAATAATACTTGTTTTAAAGACTCATTTATTTCAATTTGGACACTATTTATACTTGACTTTTTTACAAATTCATAACAACCGAATTATTCAAAAGAATGGAATTAAATAAAATATTATATGTCAATATAATACATAAAATTCTTGTATGACCTCAAAATAACTAAATTACATTTATTTTAACATTTATAATATAATTTATTTGAATCCATTATTAATGAAGCGATCACTATATCATGATTGTGTCATAATTAATTTTTTTTAATTTAATGTCTAAAACATATAAATAAAATATAATGTTGTAGGAATTTTTTTTAGATTTATAATTAATATTTATTGTCAAAGAGATCAATTATATTAAAACATATAAAAAATTTTAGTTAATGATACATGTTTATGTTCTACTTTTCTATACTTTAAATTAATTCTTATAAAATGTCATTTTCACACTCATATGGATCTATGGGTTCCCAATATCGACCCAAGAAATCCCATGATCATAAATATCTAATAAAATAGGATTAAGACATGTGTTAGTGTATTTTAATATTATTATAATGTTATTTTATACCCTTATTTACCAGATTTACTATTTAACCATTGTAAATAAAATAATTACTAAAGTTACTATTTATAATCTTATAAAATAAAAGGCACCTATTTAAAAAATTTGAAATTATGATTTAAAATATGGAATCCATTTTTAAAAATTCACAACATAAAATTTTCCGTAATTAATTTAAAACTGATTATCGTTGATAAAACCAAAAATCTGTTTTTAAGAAATAAAAACTATCAAAAGATTGACATGTGTTTATGTACAATTTAAATGTGAAATTACATCAACTGACCTAAATTATATTAAATGATAAAAATATAAAATAATTATACTTTAAAACCATTCAAATGTATAATTTAACGCAATAAATTATTTCAGTTAAAAAAGTTTTTTTCAATTAAAATTTTGTATTTTTCACTATTCATCAAAATATAAAATTTATCAGAAAAGTACCAAAAATTTATCCAAAAAAAAATTTATGTCCTCAATATAAATAATTATTTAATTTCATCAAATTGAATATATATATATAAGTTCAAAATATTGGATTTAAAAAGGGTTCACTATTAAAAGGCGGGAAAATAGCTTTTTTTTGAAAAATACTTCTTTTTTCTAAAAAAATGAATTTTTTCGTATATTATGTCTAAAAAACAAAAATTATAATTTTTAAAAGTATATGGGATGTATAATATTCAAATGGTTTTTAATAATATTCATAACCTATTTTTAAACTACTGGTTTGATAGGTCATAGTTTTCTTGAACTCGGTGTTGCGTACATCACACACTATTAAATTATTTAAAAAGGATGAGTACCTTGGAAGCTTGGGTGTTACATTATCCCCTACTTTAATAAATTGTGTCCTCAAAATTTAAACCCGGGATTGAAATCTTGGGGTTGGACATTTCAAAATATATTAGTTGAAATCCCACATCGAAAATGGTTTAATGAGTGCTCTATTTTTAAATAATTAAAGGTATGTATGAAGGTTACTAGAAATTACAATTACTAGGGTTCCATGTTGGAAAACATGGATATGGAGGAGAAAACAAACCATCATTATCTGATGGAGAGTGATAGAGAATATTATTAGGATAAAGTTAATAACCAGAAAGGTATAAATCTACGATGATCTATGGGACCATTAGATTCATCGCAGAAGAAAGTACTAGGAATACATTTTTGGTTTTATGATCCTTTACCTAGTGTTGTTGAATTAAATTAATTCTTAGACTAAGAAAACAAGGAAGCATACTTAATTTTCATGTAGAGTTTCATCCTTTAACTAATTCCTAAAACAAACTCATCTTTCTCTTTGAAATATAAAACTAAAAA
Organism: Viscum album; assembly: GCA_963277665.1. Taxonomy (NCBI): domain Eukaryota; kingdom Viridiplantae; phylum Streptophyta; class Magnoliopsida; order Santalales; family Viscaceae; genus Viscum; species Viscum album. Next base: position 354,870,071 of record OY728140.1, read on the forward strand.
ATAATCTATTTATCTCAATATTATAAGGTTAAAAATATAAAAATATACCATTTAAATGAATAAAACTATTCTATAATTACCAGGGACTTCTTTTAAGATAGTGGTAGGTGATAAAGCCTTGTCACACTCGGTTGTGGGGTCGATTCCCACAGCTTTAGATGACACGATGATTAATCGCCTGACCTGTAGGATGTCCATTTTCTAAAACTATAGTAATATAACATTCCAAAAATAATATTAAGAAAAGTTTTAACCTTAAAAAATACTATCCAAAGTTCAACTTAATATATTCTAGCCATTAGAGCTATCAAAAAAATATTCAGTCCAATCTTTTTCTAAAAAGGTCTCTAAATTTCAAAAATCAATTGTAACATCAGATTCCCCAAGCAATGTAATGTTTCTATTATTGTTATATTTTTAATATATGATTATCTTCGTAATATTAAAACCATAATGAAATCAAAATGTACTACAGTACAATACTTATATATATATCACATTATTCTTATAACAAGAATATAATTATTGAGTCCAAAAACACAAATACATTAATTATTCCACTTTGGTTGTAGTAACAACATATGAATAACCATGATCGATTTTCTTATTCAGAGCTATATTTCATTAATTATTTTGAAAATACATTTTCATAATTTCTGATATAATTACAATTATAACATTGTACATGTTCTTTATTTCCATTATAATCATGATCCTATTGAACTTTTTCTCCAGATTTGTAACAAACTCTCATTCCTTTTAGGCATTTACTGGGGTGTTTCATCCCACAATTATTACAAAAGGGAAAATATTTATTTCCATTTTTCACTTAATCTATCTCTTTCTCCCCCATTCTCTTCATCTTCGGATTTATGTTAATTTCATAAGACTTAGAGAATTTATTTTCTTATTGATAGCACATGAGACTATATCTTCGTATAATGAGAAAAATTTTGAGACCAATGGCCATAAAAGTGAAGGTTTTAACCCATCAAATAATCGGGCAATCATACTTATTGGGTTACATATTTATTTTGTAGCATGCCTTTCTAGCATTTTTAAGTTAGCCTGATACTTTGAAAAAAATTTATCCTCCTTTTTCCTCATTCTCAGATATTGTCTTTCCGTATCATCTCACTGTTCAAAAGGAAATTATTTCTCTAGAAAAAGTTCTTTAAACTCCCTCCATTCCATATTTCCCACTTCTTCATCCTCATTTTAGTTTTAAATTAATTACCACCATTGATCATCATCTCCTGAGAGACTATAAACCAGCATTAAAACCATTTCTCTTTCATTACATCCGAAAGAAAGAAATATTTTCTCTATGGAACTTATCCACCGCTAAAATAAAAAGGAATTTTTAGTCCCATTAATTTTTGGAGGTTGTTGTCTCATGAATAAGTCTGACATTGATCCTACGCATTGTGGATTAGGATGATCCATATTGGCATGGTTTTTATGCATAAACTATTTCATCTATCCCAGTATGGTTATAAGTTATTTAGTACGAGTTGTGTCACCAGCTCCAAAATCATTAAATTGGATATGTGGGAAATCCCTACATAGAGTGCTTGTGTTTATACGATTTCCATTTCATCCACTAGGTTCCATTTCTAAATAATATAAAATGGTACATTGTGTTTTGAATCAGAATGCATAAGTCCATAATAGTAAACTACATAACATAAATTAAAAAATTTATGCATGTTTAATCTGTAATCATAAATATGGATACTTTGAGGACATATTTAATCCTAAATCATTCATAATGGTTTTTAATGAAAATATAAATTATCCTAAGCATAACCCATGGAAGTGTCAAACTAATTGTGCAGTAAGGCCCATTGTCATGTACCAGGTTACCCCGAGTCAAGCCCAAAACACCTTGTCAGAGTTTTCACCCCATGGTACATCTGTTAGAGAACCACATCCACATGTACTATCTGGACAGGGATATACTTATTGGAATATTAAAATAATCCATACTTTACCAAACATATAGAGGTTATTCTATATTTATCCTCAAACACTATCTTAGGGTTCTGATCCCTCGTCTATGTTTTCTAAATATATTTCCATGGTTGTTTCTAAAATTCCAATGATTCCAACTGTAACACCCCAACCCTAGAATCCTAAAGAAGATGCAATATTTTAATACATTGGTATGATTACAAGGAATCATGTCTGGAAGGACCAATCAGTTTAGTAGTCTTGGAAAATAGATTACATAAAAGAACATAACATTACAATTTCTAACATAAAATAATACATAGATGATACTTTGATAAATCTATTGTAATACTATATTAACCCTTCATATCAATAATAATACACTTCTTGGCATCCTGGGAAAATAAAACCTAAGAAATCGGGGAGCTCAGATGCTCAGTATGGGTAAATAATTCAACAGAATCTATAAACATTTAAGAAAATATGTATAATAAAAAAACATCCATTTAAACATAAACTTGAACATAATATGGGAATAATAAATCAAACATTACCATATAAACATTCACATGGATATTCTACTAGATGAATAGTCATATGTAATAACTTATTTCATAAATAGGGAATGCATAATGTTAGACATAATAACTATTACGTCAAGGCCTTGTGCCAACACCGTTCCAAAACATTCAATCAAGGCCTTGTCCCAAGACACTTGTTTGTGTCATGGTCCCTATAGATTCATCTAGGGGCTATAGAGAGCCCCACAAATTACATACTAAGTCCAATGCATTCCACATATGAAAAGGGTATAACATAACCTAATAATTGGTATTAAAACTAGCATACTTAATGTCAATAATTTATCCATAAACCATGAATGGTATAGAAATAAAACATCCATAGTAAAACATATCAGAACTCATTCAATACAATATGGAAGATTTTATTATAATAAATCTTCCCCAATCAAAAATAATATCCAGAAAATGATGTTGAAATAATTGAAAATGATTTGTTAAATCCTTTTCAGAGAAATATCCTATTTTCAGGAAATTATTTAAAAGTCACACAAAAAAATGAATTCATTTAAAATATTTTTTTAATCAATGTGTCCCATACCAATTTGAAAATTTTGAAAGGAATTAACATTTTAAAACAATCATGTCCATATAAATAAATCCTCAAAATCATTTTGAAAACATGGACATTAATTAAATAGATTTAGAAAAATAAATCATTAAAACATTTAAAATGATATTCTAGTTAGGGATTAACTTCCATAATACCTTAAAATATTAATTTTTAAAACATTTTTATGAAACATGTACATGGATGATAAATATGTCCCAGTAAATAATAACACATCAACAACATCGTATAATAATGAGATTGTGAAATTAACCATTACCTTCGGTCCGATACTCTCCGTACATGTCAGAAACTCATATATAATATGTTTAAACATATTATGAACTTATATAACTATCATGATAATATTTATGATTTCATATATGATTCTTTTATGACATTATATTACCTGTTTATCAATAATTCCAAGTTAAAGCAACATTTTGGGTAATAATTGTTTTGTTTATCGTACGCGTTTTGACTTTTTATTCATGATAATATTACTTAGATCACAATTTAAATAATTTTAGAATTTAAAATATGAGATATATATATATCATATATATTCTGTATATAAAAATAATATATATATATATATATGTAATGGAACACACTGTTCATGAAGTTGGTAGGCCGCACGTACGCATGAACGCTATATTTGTTTTCTAATCATATTATATGGAAGTAAGTGAATGATATATATATATATATATATATCATCCCAGTAGCATTATTATGTCATATATTTCATACTTATTAATATTTTTTATTCTTAGAATCATTTTGGGATGGTGAAGATTGAAATAATTCTCATCGTGTTGTGGACACGGTAAGCGGTACATACGAACGATCAATGATATCATTTCTTTAATGGTAAAATGGTATTTAAATGGATGGAATATGAATTTTACAGAATAAATATCATATTATATTTATTATTTTACTATATTGTATTCATTTTAATACCCGTATAAATAAAGTGTGCATGAAAAACAGTTTACACCACGGCGTGTAGACGGTAAGTCGTACGTGCGCTTGTATGATGGTATTATTTATCCTATGATGGGTAAAAAGGGGAATATGGTTTCCCATAATCTAAAAAATTTCACATCATATAGTATATGTTGGAGTTATTATTTTTGTATGGTAACAACATAGTAAGAGAAAGTAGAAGAAGAAATGAACTTTGAAAGAAGGGATAAAACAACTACCTCTTCTTCGGATGCCTACATTGGATTTGCAGAAACTTTTTTGTTAAGATGACTTTATGACAAATTGTTTTCCTCTAGGCTGAAGTTTGGGGCATTGTGAGTATATTTGGTTTTTTTTGGGCAATCCAAATGTATTTGGAGGTGTGAAATAAAGAGAAAGGGAGGTTCCTTTTATAAGAGAGGTGAGGGGCACTTTAAGAAAAGGTTGAAATATTTATTTATTATAAAATTATATACAATTTCCAATAGCTCAAATTTGATTTATTTAGAGGATAATATGAGGATGGGTCGAAATCCTTTCAACTAATAGGTATTATAAATTCTTAGTTCATAAAATTATCCTTAGCTTTTAGATTTAACCCTTTGTAAAATTCGTTAACACTTACCAAGTATTCTTTTGTTTTTATACTACATTATTAATATCATTCCTATAAAATTATAAGTGAATGTAAATGGGATCATTTTTGACATTTTTATCTCTATAAAATATATTTTTCCAAACTATTCACTTTTAATATTTTTATATCATTTAATAAAATAGTATTTGTTTTAAAAACTCATTTTTTTTAATTACGAAACTATTTATTCATGAATTTCATTAAAAACTCATGACAACCTATATTATTCGAAAAAAAGGAATTAAATAAAAGATAATATTTCAATATCATCCATAAAGTTTTTGGATGACATCAAAATAAATAAATTACATTTTTTGACATTTATAATATAATTTATTTGAAGCATTTATTAATTAGAAATCACTGCATCATCATTGTGTCATTATTAAATTTATTTATATAATGAATAAAAATTATAAATAAAATATCATGATATAGGAAATCTTTTTATACTTCTAATGAATATTTATTTTCAAAGAAACCAATTATATAACCCTATATAAAAAAATTAGTAAAAGATACACGTTTATGTTATATTTTTCTATACATTAAATTAATTCTTATAAAATGTGATTTTCACAACCAAATGGCTCCATGTAGTCCCTCAATCGAATTATAGATGCCCATGGTCAGAAATATCTGATCGAATAAGATGTAGACATGTGTTAGGGTATCTTAATATTATTATAATATTATTTTTTACCCTTATTTACCATATTTACCCTTTAATCGTGTTAAACAAAATAATTATTCAAGTTACTATTCATAATCTTCAAAAATAAAAGGTACTTACTTTCTAAATTTGGGCCAGATAATTCCAAATTTGGAATCCATTTTTCTAAATTAAAAACAAAAATGTTTCAGAAATTAATTTAAATCTAATTCCCGTTGTTAAAAATAAAAAAAATTAGAAATAAAAACTGTAAAAATATTGACATGTGCTTATGTAAAATTTAAATATGAAATTACATCCAATAACCTAAATTATATTAAATGATAAAAATAAAATCTAATTATACTTTAAGACCACTCAAATGTATAATTTAACACTACAAATTATTTCAATTAAAAATGTGTTTTCAATTAAAATTTAGTATTTTTTCACTTTTCATCAAAATAAAAATGTTATCAAAAAAGTAACAAAACATTATCCAAACTAAATTTATATGTATTGATTATAAAAAAGAATTTAATTTTATAAAATTTAATATATATAAGTTTCAAACATTTAAATTAAAAATGATCACCATTAAAAGGTGAAAAAACAACCTTTTTTGAAATATACATCTTTTGTCTAAAAAATTAAAATTTTCTTTATATTATATCTATAGAACAATAAATATGAATTTTAAAAGTATATGGGGTATATAAAATTCAAAATTTTGTTAATACTATTCATAACTACTTTTTCAACAGATTGTTCGATAGGTTGTGGTGTGCTTGAACTATTTGTTCTGTACATCACATGAAATTAAGTAATTAAAAAAGGAAGGGAACCGTGGAAGCTTTGGGTGTTATAAAAATAGAAGAGGTTAACTCTTCCACATCACATACTCTAGTTCCCACTTCACTTATTCAAACTTTTGGTTTCTCCACAACACTTTGAAATGGGGCATTTCCTTATTTCATATAACTTCTTCTATACAATCTATGATCTTCACTGGATTCTCTTCATAGGAGAGGTAATTCTCCAATGGTACCACCTCTGTATTTATTACATGTGATGGGTCTTGTATATACTCCCTTAATAGTGGCACATGGAATACATCATGTACTATATATAGGTTCAGTGGGGATTCTAGTCGATTGGTCACTGCCCTGATGCAATCAAGGATCTCAAAAGGACTGATATACCTTGGATTAAGATTTACCTTCTTTTCAAATATAATAAATCTATTACAAGGAGATAAGAGGAGGTATAACATTTCTCTATCGTCAAATTATAGGTATCATCGATGATTGTTATCATAGCTCTTTTGTTTACTTTGAGCAGCTTTGATGTGCTGATAGATGGTCTTAACCTTCTCCACCATTTCTTCAACTTTTTCCAGACCTATAAGTTTTTGTTTTCCAAATTCATACCAAAATTACGGTGTTCTAAACCTCTTACCAAAAAGGTGTTCATAAGGATTCATTTTGATGGTTGAGTGATAAGTGTTCTCATAAGAGAACTCCACCATAGGAATATGTTGGTCCCATCCACCATGGAATTCTAGTGAGAAATATCTCAACATTTCTTAATGTCTCAGTATAGTCCACTCAGATTGGAAAACTATTTGTGGGTGATAGGATATTCTAAAGCTCAACTCATTTTTCAGAGCATATTGTAAACTCTTCTAGAACATAGCAGTGAATCTTTGATCTCTATTATATATAATCTATAGTGGTACTCCATGAATCCTTACCACTTCCTTGATGTATATCTATGCTTGTTGATCAAGTGAGAAATCATCTTGAATTGAAATAAAGTGTTCAGTCTTTGTATGACAATCCAAAACAAACTACATTGCATTGTCTCCTTAAGAAGCCTTCATAAATCTAGTGACCAAGCCCATGGTGATGTTTTCCTATTTCAATGTTGTTATGGTTAATGGCTGAATCATCCCCTTAAGATTCTTCCTCTCATCCTTCACTTGCTGAAATAACAGGCACTTTGAAGTATATTTAGATATCTCCTTCTTCATGTAATCCCACCAATTGTGTTCCTAGAGATATCGATAAATATTTCTGTTTCCTAGGTGGATAGAGAAATTTGAACTATGTGAATAATCAAAATGTACATTCTTTCACTCTGGATTTGATAGAAGACATAGTCTTGAACGAAATCTCACCATTCCTTTTACATTAAAATTGAACTATATGGATTTCCTTTTTTGATAGTTCCCATTTTATTCGGAATTCTTGCATCATCATTTTAAGGATCCTTTATTCTTTTTAAAATATATAGTTGTTAAATAATTTGTGAAAGTATTGGTGATGTTCCCTTTTTTATGATTCCCATTTCTATAATCTTAAAATCTAAGAATATTGGATCATTTTAAAGTCTCATCAATGATGGAATTGCTGGGTCCTTTCTGCGTAGAGCGTCTTCCACCTTTTTCTATTTCCCTTGGTGGAAATGGATGGAGTAGTCGTAATCCTTGATAAGATCTAACCATCTTTATTGGTACATATTCATCTCTTTTTGTGTTAATATGTATTTAAGACTTTTGTGATCCATACATATTTCAATATTCTCCAAAAATAGATAATGCCGCAAGATTTTCAACGTAAAGATCACTTATTCCAACTCCATATCAAGTGTGGGATAGTTTTTCTTAGGATTTTTAAACTTACTTGAGATATAGGCAATGAATTTGTCATTCTGCATCTAATCACAACCCAGTCCCTTCCTTAAAGAATCACTAAAGTCTACATAAATCTACCCACATGTGGGTATTGTGAGCATATGGGTATTGATAAGCCTCTTCTTCAACTCCATGAATCTTTCTTCACATTCATCATTCCAACAAAACATGACTCCCTTTTCAGTTTTCTAGCTAAGATGGATTGAACATTGTGAGAAATTTCTCCGAAATTAGCAATAATATCCATCTAACCCTAGGAAGCTACAGATATCCATCGTGGATTTTGGCCTTGGCCATCCCTCGTTTTCTTTTGTTTTGGTAGGATTCACAGACATCCCATTGATTGTGATGATATTCCCTAATAATGAGACTTCCTTCAACCAGAACTCACACATTATGTACTTTTCATAGATATTCATCTTTTGTAAGGTCTCTAGTACAGTGTTTAGACGAACCTCATGCTTCTCCATGGTTTTATATTATATTAGAATATAATCAATAATGACTACAATAAATTTTTCAAGGTAATATCTAAATTATATTTTCATAATGTCCATGGATATTTCTCGAGCATTAGTGAGTCTGAATGAAATTACTATGAATTCATAGTTCCCTTACCTTGTACTAAAAGAAGTCTTGGGGATATGATCCTTATTCACCCTTACTTGGTAATATCTCGACTGCAGATCCACCATTGAAAAGTATTATGCTCCACGTAGTTGACCAAAAAAGCCATCAATTTATGATAAAGTATACTTTTTATTTATCATGATTTTGTTGAGCTCACGATAATCAATGCAAAGGCATATCGACCCATCCTTCATAATGATGAAGAGGACCGGTGCACCCTATGGTGAAGCACATGATAATATAAACTCTTTATACATATTCTCCTATAGTTGTTTCTTTATCTCATTAAGATTTACAATTTTTATTCTCTATAGAGTCTGGGATATCGATAATTCTCTATTTATAAGATCAATCAATTATTCAACATCACTTCTAGGACTAAGAACATACAATTACACCGGAAATAAATTAGTTAATTTACTCACAATAGGCATGACTTCGAGGATGTTTCCTTCTTTAGACTAAATCATTTTAGAAATATATGCATACTCATATGGAATTAATTTCCATACTTGAGATGGTGGTGCTAAGGAATATTCATCTTCCTCTGTTCACTTGTATAGAAACTGTTGCACCCTAATGTTTTGAAAATTATTATTGAATGCATGAAACACTATGTCCCTACAAAAAAAATATTTTATAATCTAGCCATTAAACAAAACTATTCCTCTTATGTGTTTTGAATTTCAAAACATGCTCATCTTGAGTTGAGATCAGTAAGTGGTTTGGAGTCTGATAGTACCAACATGATTTTTTGGTGACTGGTAACATACCCTTATTAATAGTAATATGAATTGTAATAATACTCTTATGAATAGTAAATCATTTTATTATTATTTTTCTTAAAGATATAAGATAATGACATGTTGATTAATTTTTATAGGTGATATAAAATGAATTATACTTATAAAATTGTTAATTTTTTAATAAGGTATGATTTTATTTAAATATTAAATTAATCTTATTTTAAACTTTATTTTAAAAAAATGGAGTTCATTTTTGAATTCTAAACATTGATAAATGGTTAAGGTGAATTTTTTGTATTTTTCTGAAATTCTTTAATTGATGATGAATATTAAAATACTATAAAATAAAGTATATAAGAATTATCAGTTAAATACACTATTTATTACAACATAAGTGATGTAATACAACTTTTTTAGAAATAAAATTATCATATTACTATTATGGGTCACATTTATCATAACTATTGGTTTCCTTGAGGGAAATAATAAAATAATGAATAAAATATTCAAAATTCACTCCTCTCATCCACTATATCCCCCCTCACTACCTCTTCTCTTTACTCATATAATCCTGAAATATCCTCCAATTTTATCCCAAATTCCTTTCCAAAGTCACTCCCTACATTAATGATCTCTTGGTCTTTCCAAAACACCAAAACCTCTTCCCTTAAGGAGTTTCCCAAGGAGGTGGATTCAAGAGGTAAATTTACAATCTATTAATTTCTATTTCATTTAAAGCTTCATTGTATTGTTATCATATCCTCCCATTATCTATCCAAATGACCATGATAACTCCTATATAATCTATATAATTTAATTATATCATGTTAATGTAAGAAACATCATTAATATTCATACACTCTCTCTTTAATTTGATAAATGAAATCATTGTCTGTGGGGTTCCAATTTAGAACCTTCGTGGACGACGAAGTTCAATTAATTATTTTATCTATCATTACAGGTCATGAAACAATTTTTATTGTATAACCAGACTATAATATATTTATTATAACCTATTTAATATTCATTAACTAGTATATGTACATAATATTAAATCATATGACCAAACTAGTTCATAATAATCAAAATACCGCAAAAATAATCTAAGTGATTGTCATTAGTATTTCATCTAATGATTCTCCCACATGCAAAATAAAAAAATGATATAAATGACATTAAAAACTATTTATGTCAATAAATAATATTTAAATTAAATTATGGGGATTTACATCCATTACTCATAAACTCCATTACATAAAAACAGGTGAACTGATTATGAAAATCAGGAAAACGAACAATCTGGAACGATGGAATTCAATATTATAACTAATAAATAAGGACATAATGGACATCATAAAACCATGATAAACTATATACATGTATATTATATTATGAATTAATTTATTAATAATTCTAATTTCACTTTTTGGGACCATAAGTTCAAGAGTTGAACACATTCGGACTTAAGTTAAGGGTTTTCCACCCGAACCTCCATTTTCATTCGGGTTACTTTTATTGTCTAATTACCTCAATGATAATATTATGTATTATTATGTACTGATCATAAATTATTTTTTAGTTTTCTATATATGTATATGAACCATAATCCTTCCTTATTTTAGTTATAGTTACATGTTTTAAATGGAACATTCTAAATTACTTCTGAAATACAAGCCTGATTCAAGGATATTTATCAAATTCATACCAATATTTAAGGGAACTTTATAATATGTTTTCAGAAAAAAAATGTATTTAAAAAATAAATCATTTTATTATGAAATTAATATCTTACTACATTTATGGTTTTATACAAATACTTTTCCAAAATAAGTCTTATTTTCAAAATAAAAGAGTATTTCTCTCAAGAATTACTCAATGATTTTATAAGAGTATTTTCGACTATTTCAACCATCTTGTTGATTATTATGTTTTATTGGGTTTAATTCTTAATGATATCATATAATTCGTTGGTTTATGAATAGATTTATTGTGCATGTTCTATCCTAAAACCATTCACCAATTTACTCCGACTGGTTAGTGTTTAAGCATAATGTTCATGGAATGTTAATTACATTTCATATGTTAGTTTCTATATGAATATATATTGTGTTAATGTTTGTCCCCAATAATATGAGGAATTAATTGGACTTATTATTAGTCAGTTGGGGCCATCTATATCCCTTATATGCATCAATATCTTTCATGATACAAATATACGTGGACTTTGCTGTGGCTTTTACCATTTTGAGATATGGTTTTGTCTGCGACCTTAATCATTATTATAAATCTTGACTGGGGCCTTGACGATATGTTTCAGAATGCCTGGAATATGTAGTTCACTCACTAGGAATCTAATAATTTAATGTTCATGTGGTTATTTCACTATTATAATAACCATGATTATGTTTTATTATGGCCTTATTTACTCAGCTCATATTCCTTCCATAACGTGTTCATGTTTATTTTTTGTAAAGGAATGTGCTTTAAGTTATTCACCATGCCTATTGTTTATGTATATGTTATCTTCTACTGTATTGATAACTATTACTGAGAGTTTTTGGTCACCCCTTTCTTATTCGATGTCTATATTCCAAGTTCATAAAATAATGCACCACTTTGGGTAACGGGGATGGGTCTTTATAGTTGGTATTAGAGTAAGTTTAGTATAAGACATAGAAACTAGATTTAGAAAACGTAGATTAGGGAAACAATACGTAACATAGTCTTTGAGGATAATAATAAAATACATCTTGGTATTTTGGTAAGGAATAGATTATGTGGATATTTATAATAAATATATTCATGTTTGTATACTATAAGTGGATCTGAATCTGGCATAGATGTACCTAGAAATAAAAAACCTAACAAGGAGTTTCAGGCTTGACCTGGGGTATCCTGGTACACAACAATGAGCCTTACTACGCACCTGGTTTTACACTTCCTAGGTGTATGCTTAGGATAATCCAAATATTCCGTACAAGACATTATTAAGTATTTCAATGAAAAATTTTCCTCAAAGAAACCATTTTTGTGATTATAAGATTAGCCATTCATAGGATTTCAATTTATTCTTTTCATTTTACTCAGTTATTATTATACATTATGATTCATAACATAATCTAGTGTATTCCATTATCTAGAAATGGCACCTAGTGAATGAAATAAAAACTACATGAACATGAATATCCCATGTAGGGATTTCTATCTGATGCAAGATAATGATTTTGGCTCTGGATATGCTACTGGTGCGGATAAACTTATAGCTATACTGGAAAAAATTAATCAGGTTATGGATAATAACCTTACCCATATAAAGCATTTGTACCCAATACCTGGAGGATCTATGTTAGATCAATTTATGCGACAATATCCTCCATCATTCAATGGTAATACAAACCCATTTGTAGGTGAGAAGTGGATAACTTCCCTAGATAATATATTTCTTTCTTTGTGAAGTATTGAAAGAGGGAATGTTGTCATGGTTGTTTATCATCTATCAGGATATGCAGACCAGTGGTGGTCATTAACCCGCAACACAAATAAGGATGAAGAGATATAAGAGATGTAATAGAGGGACTTTAAGAAAATATTCCTAGAGAAATAATTTCCTTCAGAACATCAAGCAGATATGGAAAGGTAGTTTCTGAATTTGAGGAAAGAAGAAGATGAGAATGTTGAAAAGTATGAAGCTAACTTCACAAGGATCGTAATACTTGATGTGAACTACATATGACATCCAAGGAGAAATATTGATCAATTATTTGATGGCATGATGCCATTCATCTGGAGGGAACTGGACTCCCAATGTTTCTCATCATATGAAGATATAGTTTCATGTCCTGTCAAGATAAAAAAGGAATTATCTATGTATTCTGACATTAAGGGAATGAAACAGAAGCATAGGGATGCTGAAAACTCTGGGAAAGGAAATAAGGGAATAGGGAATAAGGGAAAAGTTTAATTTCCACCATGTGATAATTGTGGAAGGAAAAAACCATGGTTCCAGCTTAAAGGGAAAATGAGTATCCTACAAATGTGGACATAAAGGAAATCATTATAGTGATTTAAAGGGGAAGAAAGAATCTATTAATGTTAAATTCCATAATTTTAGGGAGATGGGACACTATGCTAATGTTTTTCAAAATAATTAAGGAAACATTCTTGAGAAAAGACCAAGGGAGTAGGGACAAGCTTATGCGATCACACCAGCTGATATTGAAGTTCCTAATGATGTGTTGGAAGGTACTTTATTCATTTCCTCAAACATATCCAATAATTTAGATGATTCTGGGACATCACATTCTTTTATATCTTCGTTGTTTTCCATGAAAAATATCTATTTCTAATTTGACATAATAAGGGAGTTGTCAGTCACAAATCCTAAGGGAAGTATCATTGCAACAATGTTGTGTCATACATTCACCATTATCTCATATAAACATGCTTTATCTACTGATTATATTATCATACCCATGACTGAATTTGATATAATCCTATGTATGTATTTTCTTTTGAACTATTATGAAAACAATTATTGTAAGAAAAAGGAAGTTACAATTTTTTGGGATGATGTGGAATTGCTTATCTCTAGAGAAGAAACCTCACTATCTGTTTAAAATCAAGATCCACCCCTAGTAGCTCTATGGAATTCAATTATTGGGAAGGAAGGGAATGAAATAAATATGGGTGAATAAGGTAATGTTCATAAGAGGATGTACCTATTGTGAATGAATATATAGATGTGTTTATAGAGGATTTACGTGGACATCCTCCAGAGCAGGAAATTGAGATTTCCATTGACTTAATTTCTGATTCATGGATTATATCAATGAATCCTTATTGAATGGACAATGTGGAATTAGTGGAAATTAAGATAAAACTATAAGAATTTAGTGATAAAGGATTTATTGTCCCTAGTATATATACATGGGGATCCCATGTTCTTTTTTAAGAAGAAAGTTGGATCTATGAAGTTTTTCATTAACTGTAGGTAGATCAAGGATATAATAATAAATAACAAGTATCTCATACCTCGTATTGATGATTTATTTGATCAGCTTCATGGAGCTCAATATATTTCGAAGACTGAACTTCGATCTTGATATCATAAGTTTCTTGTGAGGAAGGAGGAAATTCCAAAAACAACATTTCGAATCAGGTATTGGAATTAATAGTCTGCAGAAATACCTTTTGTACTAACTAATGCACACATTTTTATCATGAATCTAAGGAATAGAGTTTTCAAGAAATATCTTGTTGAATTTGTGGTGGTATTTATTGATAATATCTTGGTATAATACAAAAGAAAAATCACATTCTCACTATTCTGAAGACACATAGGAAAAATAAATTATATGGTATGTTTATCAAGAATGAATTTTGGATTCAATCTGTTTCCATTCTTGGCCATATTTCATCTCGGGAGGGAATATTTTTTGATCCTGCAAAGAAAAAGGCTATATAACAATGACCTACTCCAATAAACATAATTGGTGTATGTAGTTATATTGGTTTTGTATGTTACTATCAATGTTCTATTCATAACTATTCCCAATGACCAACCTGATGGCAAAGATTACATGTAAAGTGGTTAACATCTAATGCAGAATAAAATGTCAGTATTGTTTCAAAGAATTAAATAGGAGATTAGTGAATGATTTAATACTAACCCAACCATCGGGGAATGATGGGTTTGTGATCTATAGCAATTAATCAAAAAAAGGACTTGGTTGTGTTCTCATGCAGAATGATAGAGATATTTCCTATGAATAATGGCAGTTAGAAATTCATGAAAAAAACTATCCCACTCATGATCTTGAGTTAGTAGTAGTAATCATTTCTATAAATATATGGAGGCATTATCTCAATGGAAAAAATGTGAGATATATACGGATCACAAGAGTCTAAAGTATATCTTCTCAGAGAAATAACTCAACATTAGGAAACATGGGATCTTGAGGAGCCTATGATGAAGAACTACCCAAATCTTTTTTTTTTGTGAGGTAACAATTTATGAATTTTGAGGAAAAATTTTTTGTAAGTAGGATAGAATTTAACACCATAAGGTTTTGAAAATAAATATTGAATTCATGCAACACTATGTACCTACTAAAAACACATTTTATAAGCTTGTCATTAAACATAACATTTACTCCCCTATGTATTGTATTTCTAAAAATCTTTATCTAGATTTGTGATCAGTAACTTTATTGGAGTTTGATAGAGCCAACATGATTTTTGGTGAATAGTAACGAACCCTTATGAACAGTATTATGAATAGTAATTTGACCCTTATGAATATTATAAAAATATTATTATTTTATTTTTCTTAAGGCTAGAAGATAATGGAATCTAGTTTAATTTTTCAAGGTGATATAAAATGAGTTATAGTTTAAAAATTGGTAAATTTTGAATAAGGTATGATTTTATTTAAAAATTAAATTCATCATATTCCAAAAATTAATTTCAAAAAATGGAGTTCTTTTTTTAATTCTACAGGTTGAAAATGGATAAGGTGAATATGTTTGTTTTTTATGAAATTCTTGAAGTTTTGATGAATAGTAAAATACGGTAAAATATAGTATATACAAATTATCAGTTAAATACACTATTTTTTACATCATAAGTGATTTAATACCAATTCGTTTGAACTCACATGATATTATAACTATTATGGGTAGTATGAATCAACACTATTAGTTTTCATGAGGGAAATAATAATATAATGAATAAAATATTCAAAATTCACTCCTCTCCTCCACTATACACCCCTCCTCACTCCCTCTTCTCTTAACTCCTTAAATACTTGTGGATCCTCAATGATCTTCCCAAATACCCTTTTTTAGTCACTCTTTACTTACAAGAGATCTTTATCCTTCGAAAATACCTAAATCCCTTCCCATAAGATGATTATCAAGGAGGTGGATTCAAGAGGTAAATCCACATTCTATTTCTTTCCATTTCATTTTAAGTTCCATTATATTTTTATCCTCTCCTCACCTCATCAGTAAAAATGACCCTGATAACTCTAGTATCATCTATATTCTATGATTATGTCATTTGAATGGACGAACCAACATCCATATTCTTACTCTCTCTCTCTCTCTCTCTCTCTCTCTCTTATTTTATAAACTAAATCATCGTCCATGTGGTTCCAATTTACAACCTTCATGGAAGAAAAAGTTTCGTTCTCCAATTTATCCATCATTACTGGTCATGAAACCATTTTTATGGTTGAAACAGACTATAATATATGTATTATGACCTATTTAATATTTATTAACAAGTATTTGTACATAATATTAAGTCATATGACCAAACTAGTTCCTAATAATCAAAATGCCTCTAAATTAATCTAAGTGATTATCATTACTATTTCGTCTAATGATTCGTCCTCATGCCATGTATAAAAATGATATAAATGACCATTATCACCTATATATGTTTATAAATAATATATTAACTCAATTATGGTGATTTAAATCCATTCCACATGAACTCCATTACATAAAAACAATTGAACCAATTATGAAAATCATGAAAACGAACACTCCTGAACGATGAAAAACAATCTTATAACTAATCAATAAGGGAATAATTGACTTAATTAAATCATGATAAAATAAATAATTTTCAAATATTTTCTTAATTAAGTTGTTAATATGTCTAATTTTATATTCCATGACCTTAAGTTCATGAGTAGAACACATTCGGGAATAAGGTAATGGTTTTCCACCCGAACCTCCATTTTCATTCGGGCAACTTTTATTGTCTAATTACTTTAGGAAAATTATTGTGTATTATTATGTACTCCTAATAAATTATTTGGGAGTTTTATATATATGTTTACCAACCAAAAAACTTCCTTATTATATGGATATTTACATTTTTTAAAAGGAGCATCCAAAATTATTTCTGAAATACAAGCCCGATTGAAGGGAGTTTCTCAAATTATTACCGATTTTAAAGGGAACTCTATAATATTATTTAGAAACCATAATAATTGTAAAATAACTCATTTTATTATGAAAATAATAAATTACCTAATTTATGGGTTTATACAAAGGATTTTCTAGAAGAACTCTTCTTTTCTAAATAAAAGAGTATTTATCTCAAGAATTACTCGATGATTTTATAAGAGTATTTTCATCTGTTTCAACACTCTTATTGATTATTATGTATTATTATGATTAATATTTTATGATATCATATAATTGTATTATTTATGAATAGTCTCATTGTGGATTTTCTATCCTAGAATAATTCACCAATTTACTCAAAATGGTTTTGTTTTAAGGTTAATGTTAAGGGAAAGTTATTTACATTTCATATTTTAGTTTATATTTAAATGTATATGTTGTTTCTATTTAGAATATCTCAAACGAGTAATGCATTGGACTTATTATGTGTTGGTTGGGGACCTCAATAACACCTCTATGGATCGATAGGTCTAATGATAAAAATAGATGTGGACTTGGACGAGGCCTTGCCCATTTTGAGATATGGTTTTGGCTGAGGCCTTAATCGTTTTTAGACATCTTGGACAGGGCCATGACGATATGTTTAAGAATTTCAGGAATATTTGCATCCCTCATTAGGAATCTTGTAATTGAATGTTCATGTGGTTATTCTACTAGTAGAATACCCATGATTATATTTTGTTATGGCATTATTTACTTTGCTCATATTCCAACCATAATGTGTTTAAATTTATTATTTTTAATGGAATGTGTTTTGAATTATTCACCATTCCTAATGTTTATGATTATGTTATCTTCAACTATTTTTATTTATCTTAAAGATCATTTGATCTCACCAATTTTTTATGTTTTACTTTCCCAAGATATGAATAATTAAGTCATGAGTGAATTTCATCCATAATCTACAAGGCATGGATGTAACTATTTGAATAAATTAGTTTTTTGTTTCCTTTAAAGATGTAATGTTTAAAAAATATATATATTTTGTTTTCAAAATATACTTAACTACATGGCCTTTCAGGAAAAATATTCCTTTTTACATTCTAATGTAATAAAATAAGTCACCGGCTCTGGGCAACTAGGGTCGGGTCTTTACAGAAATGTGGTTCGATTCACCATATAGAAAGCGATTTCCCTATCGCAACAAATTATGTTGGATATAAATAGGGAAATCCAATTCATGCTAAAAATTTCATCAAATTCCTCTTGGGGATATATGATGAGGTTCTTCTGGAAATTGAATCCCCAAATTGTAATATGAGATGATTTATATTTATTTGATGAAATAAATTCACTGTTTTTCATTTTCACTGACATATCTACATTAATTATTTGTTGTTATATTATGGTTGTTCTACTAAACCATCTAGATATAAAATAATGAATAGAACTAAAATAAAAAATTACATTCTCTATTCATGAATGAATAACCAAAGTATCCCTTACAACATTATTTTCAAGATTGACGTTTGTGGTAGTGACAGAAAAAGCATGCCCTTGCTGCCTTGGAGGTTGTTGGTTACCTCTGAAAAACCTAGGATTAGTGAAATGGTTTGAAAGTTCTATAGTTCATTTCAGTTATCAAAAATAACAATGCATTGATAATCTAATAGATAATTCCCTTCTTCTATATTAGTAGCATGTTTTTCTTACCATAAATCATTGTCTCGGTTCCCTTCCTTCTTGCACCTAAATAATTTACTCAACCCCTTCAGACAATTTCCAAGGTGCCTCTTTCCTCACTTTTGATAAGTGGGGTGTTGGAATTTTTTAACACCATTGGATTTATCCATTGGACTTTCACAATTAAACTCAACATTCCATTTATTATCCCCATGATACCCCTATTATTCACAAATCTCCATATCAAATTTGTGGGAACATTGTACAATCTCCTCATAGTTATCAATGTTGGGGATCACCAGGGAATTCCGTAGGCTAGGTTTTATCCCACCAAAGACGTTGTCCACCTTGTATTCAACGGGAAAAAAATCAATGACATATCATGAATTTATGGTGACATTTTCCTCATATGTCCCAATATATTGTTCATCCATTTTTCTGAGTATAAGGAAATCCCTTCCCATCTTAAGACAGAGGGTCCTGGAAAGATATTTCTCAAAAAAATGGAAATCCTTCCATCTTATTACCTCAATATCTTCCTTAAGATTCATGTATTTTATCAATGTCCAACATTTATCAGCTTTACCCTCTATATTATAATCATCCAAAATAATAATCTCTTGTTTGGAACATTAAGTGATGGTGAAGATCTTCTCAATGGAGTTCATTCCATTCTTTGTTGATTGAGGGATCAAATGATCCATTGAAATTATGAGGCCTTCATCTCATGAAGATGTCGATTGTAATTTGTTCTTTCTTGGTGGGGGGATTGGAAATTCTTCGTGATCCAGGTATCTATTAAACAATTGAGTTAACAAGGAGATTATGGTGACAAACATTTCAATTCCCACTCCCATCAGACTGGGAATCTCATTAGAGTAGTCATCACATTGATCGTCGCATCGGTTGTTTTCATGATTCCTCCTACTATTGGTCATTAGATAGAATAAAAGGAAAATTTAGGGGTAAATATTTTAAACTACTAAAACACATAATGATGAATCCAATGAAAAAATGGATAACTTATAAATTACATTTATACCCTTAACTTATGAATTTCTTTAGTTTGATATATGTTATCCATGATCTACTTCATAACATATATTCTTAGGGTAATTTTTTTTATTCCCTAAGTAATGGTTTATACTAGTATTATGAATTTACTAAAACATATATCCTGGGAGTGTCAAACCAAGAGTTAAGCAAGGACAATTGTCTTGCACCAGTTCCTATTCGAGTCTACCACGAAGAGGTGTCTTCTTTTTTAAACCCTAGATACATCTATCTGAGAGCCACCTCTACTTTTTCTTATCTAGACTGGGATGTATTCTATTGATAATTCATTTAATATATACTGATGAAAATTTTGGGATTCTTTTTTTATATATGGTCTTATCCGTAATTATTTCATTAGAGATTTCTAATCATAATCCCAAAAATAACTAAACATATGCCTCTCATACCAATTATAATGATCGTACCCTTTATTTAATATTTTACAATTTTTTTTACAAACACATTCACTTAATAAAACTCAATAGATCAAGATTTATAGTGTCTTTGGGGATTAGGAACATTAAATAACAACTTCAAGCATGAAATAAAAATATTTATTGAAAACTTGTTTTACATGACCACAACATTCCTTCGTACTAGCATTGTGTGGGATAACTATAGGACATACATAAGAAAAGAGTAAGATATAAAGAACAGTAAGGGAGTACATAAGGCAAAAAATGAATAATAAAATACATTTTAGGAAATAGAGATATAAATGGAGCATACTAGAAACATGAATATTAAGGCATGATATTGAATTATTATCATAACAATAAAATTTGGAAGCAACTTAAAACACATCATCATTAATATAAAGGAATCAAGTAAACCAATATCCCAAATTTATGGAAAAAATTACTATAATGGAATCAGGTAAAACCTTATTGCAACATGATCAATCATGATACTAACCATTACCCAACACATTGGAGAGCTATCAGGTCAGACCTTTTATAAACATTTCAATCTCATGCTTTAGTATGAATCAGAGATCATATAACATGGATTAATTCAACATCCTCATTTATTCCATAATTGAAGAATCCAGAATATGTACATGTAATTCCCCAATCAATATGTATATGTGCATAAAGGTGAATACCCTTGATAGAGGAATGGGTATGATATTCACTACATGATTATTTTTTCACGAAAAATCTTATTGTAATTTCAGCATCATTATGGTGTCAGATAGAAATTCATAAAATGGTTAGATAAGAGAGAAAGGGGTGTCTCGTTATTTATACCTGAAATGGATAGTTAGGGGATCATGAGACATAATATCTCAATATATGAAATGGAATTTAAGATGCATAATACCAATGATGTGGTTGAAATGGAAATAAGAAGAGATAAATCCCTTATAGAATTTCAGCATAGTAATGGCGTAGGAAAGGGTATAAATGGGGTAGGATAAATGATCCCTCAATTAAATAACATAAAATGGGAAACATGGAATTGATTATAAAAAGATTTAAATGTAACAAATTAAATTAAAAATACTAATTTCGAACAAAATATTTGAAATGAAAGGAAGAGAGAAGGGTGAGGATCTTTTACTTGGGTGTGTGATCCCAAAGGCTTGGGAGAGGCTTCATGGGAGATTAGGGGCGCCTTTTTAAGACTCTAGGGAGTTGGTGGAAGAGGTTGGGCAAGCTTCAAAGCACTTAAGGGAATATAAATGGGCTCCTAGGATGGTTTATATAAGAATGGTGGGGGTATTCTTTATTATTTTTCTTTGGGACCCTACACACTAAAATACTCAAAACCACTAACCATCCCTTGGTTTTTTCCCATTATTTTTGGAAAAGGGGAGTGTTGTAAATAATTTTAAAAGGATAAGGGCCAAAGTTCTTTAAATTTTTCCTTTTCATATGTAAAGATGAGTCAGACACTCAAGTAAATGACTTTAAATACCTCAAATATTTTATATGTCTTGGAGGATTCACTAAGGCTATATAAAATAAATAAAATAGACCTAAAATTATATATTTTAAATTAAAACACATATTTTTTATAAAATTCCCTTTTAAAGTAAATTATTAAATCACTATTTGTTCATTATGTTGTAATAAAACACATTATATATTTATATGGTGTTTTATTTTTACCAAAAAATTTGACCATCTCAGAAAATATTGAAAAAATTAACAATTGGATAATTTCGAGGTCCTGATTCAAAAAATATTATTCATTTTATCTTATTTTTTATTAATATGTCAATTTAACATTTAATATAAAAATATAAATTTATTGAAAATTGACTTGTTTGCACAATAAATGTTTTCAAACCATAATAATAATTACAATTCACTTGATAAAAAGTATACGATCATTTATATTTAATAATTTTTTTTGATAATAATAATTTTTTTAAATATTATTAAATTTAAAAATCCATTAATTCATAAAAATATAATCTTAATTGAATTTGAATGTTAACCAAAAATACTATTTGTGGTTTATAAATCATATACTATGTAACAATAATAAAATGAATATATATTCATTATTCTATAAAAAAATAATGCACATAATCACAATTATAGGGTCTTGTTACATATACCTTTATTACACCAGCATACACCCTAAGAGTAAGGTGTGAGATGGTGGGGCTTTCAGGGGTTGTTTGGTGAACATGGTTTGGTTCGTGATTTTAATGAGCATGAACTTCTCACATAAATGGTTTCTGTCAAACATATGTTGTTGGATCTCGAATTGGTCTTAGACTAGATAAAATCATAGAAATTATATTTCACTCGAATGCTCTGATAAATGGGATTCATAGGGTACAATAATACTAGTTAAGTCTATCACTTCCTTAATCTATGTCAAAAAAAATTTTAAACATTATATTTGTACTAGTCATGTGATCATTGATAAAATAATATATTATCAATGGTAAAGACACATAACGTTCATTTAAAAATAAAAAAAATGAGTACATGTGCTTCCCATATCCATAAGACATTTAAATAAATGAAATGGAATTTTATTCATAATGGTTTGGGTTGTTACATACCATGTAATAAAAAAACATATAATGAAGTTCATAAAAAATAGGGCATGGTAATGACTTAAAACACATTCCATTTAAATAACTAGATAAGGAAAAATAAATATGAAATGTTAAAATACTAAACCAATTTCTATCTAAATAACTGAAAATGAAATTTATCCACCGAAACGTCGACACAAAATATCATAGATAAATAATAAATGAAACTAATATAAAGGAAATGTGTGATTATTGGACACCATGTTTCCTAGTTACATGGCACTTTTACCATTAATACCATTAACAAGATGGTTTACAAAATATTATTTAAGAAACCAGCTAAGGAAGCTAGCCAATTACTCATCCCACGAGACTACGATGTACTGATGGGTTGCCTATAACTGGTCCCCACTAGTGTCATACCAGTCCAAAAAAATCATCATATTGAATAATTGAAATAAATATAATTACTTATCAAATAAACATATTCAATAAAGAATAAAGATATATCAATATTTTCCCCAAATAATAAAATATCTATAAAAGTAAAAAACTGTATGTAAAATGGTATGAAGTTTAGGAAATAGTGATATCCCTGATAAATGATATGGATAATTATGTAAAATTCAATGATCATGTGAGATTAAATATTTTAAGGGGATAAAAGAAATCAACTAAGTGAATGTGAATAATATCCTTGGCCAAATCAATCATAATCCATCTATATGAATATTAAGGATGATATCAATATAATATACTCCATTAGGAATAAAATATTGTTTTGTTGTCATTATTGAATGGAAATATTATAAAAAGTACATTTAGAAAATAATTTTGAGGAAAATATCATTTTGTTTATAAAAAACTATTGAAAATATTTTCATTGAAACTAAATTAATAAAAAAAATTAGTTAAAAATTAAACTTTTCAAAATGATAAGGAAGCATAGAAGTATTGAATAAAGGTAAATCTTTACATGACACACAAGGTAAAATGAAAATTCCTTTTACACTGTATGAAGGTAATAAAAATGACTTTTTTATAAAGAGACAAGAATATTATTTTGAAAAAAATGGCCAAAAGAAAAAATAAAGGTAGAAATTTCATTAGCATATCATTTTAAAAACATGTTTTAATTCTTTATTAATAAAACATTGTTTTTAGAGGAAAACCGGTTCTCCAACTAAAGAGATAAATGATATCGGGTTTTTTATAAATATATTTTTAATCATTTTCAGAACCAAATTGTGTAAAATTGTACTAATACTTGAAAATGGACATGAATAACCAGAGTAGAGAAAATTTAAAATTTTATTTCACAATGGTCACATAATTTTCTTGATTGTAAATACTATTACAAGATCATTATGGTTATTATTGGGGAAAATAATCATTAAACATTCCAAAGTGTCCCATACCACTTTGAAACATTTTAAATTATAATCCACATTAAATAATAATGTTAAATAAATGCCTTAAATACCATCAAGGTAAATGATTTCATGATACAATATATATATATATATAAGGGCATCATATAAAACACAAAAATTATTTCTGTGGTGAACATGAAATTTAGCATGAATGTGAAATTTGAGATGAGAATCCTTTACATTGAGTTTCCATTTAGGTGAAATTCCTTTATTATATTTTATTATATAATTATGTTAATTTTAAACCTTATTGAGAAACATTTTTTATCATTACTTTTATTTCACTCTTTACTATGTTGTATAAAACTACTTTAAAAATTATGTTTAAATCAAGTGTTTTGAACTAATTCGGTTTATATGTCAAAAACATCTTTTGTAGGTCAACTATCGTAAAATGGGTCATTATATAACATCTCCAAAATAATAGTAACGACATAATTATTATATTTATACCTGAATTATAAATTTTTAAAAATCATTAAATAGGTTTGTGTAAATGAATCAATGTTATGACCATGGAGATGGTAGGTCGTACGTACGAATGAGTGAAATTATAATTTTTCAATGATCATTTTGGAAAGAAGGTAATTAACACTGTATATTTACATAATTATCATTATATCATAATAAACATATTATTTAATCATATAAACTTATAAATAGAATTATTGTGATTAAAAAGTAATCACATCATGTCGAGGATGTCACAGTCTCCATGTTCAACAAATGACGTTATCACTTTTTAAGTGTGTGAAAGGGTAATAATGAAATTTATATATAAAATTATAGTAGGAAATTATTTCATTATTATCATATAATTATTTTTAATGTGACATATTTTTTATATCCATCATTTATACGTTCATTTTTTAGTGTGAAAGAATAAAAAACTTTCGAGGGGGTGGTAGTCCACACTTCCTCAAACGATGTTGTCATATTAATGAAAAATGAAATGTATAAAATGTATTTGTTATAAAATTATTGCATAAGAATAAATAATAATAATAAATATAACATATAACATATATAAATACTATTTGCATCATAATTTTCAGCCATGTAAGTTGGTAATGGAAAACTGAACAATCATCATTTCGTGAGATAGTGGTTCACCGTACAGAGAAACAATATGATTATTTTCTTTTAGATGTAGGTGTGTTTCATTTGATGTTTAACCATTTACTTAAAAAATTCTAGAATATGTTCAATAATTTTGTTTTTATATAATACTATAATAATGATATTTCAGGGTGTGTATAATGGAAATAAAATTAAAAAACATGAGACAAGATGTGACATCTTTATCAGCTAATTACTTTTGGTTTGAACAAAAATGATTATTTGGAAAGATTTATATACAAAGTATGGAATCAAGGATAAGGGGAGGGATTTGGGGAATCTATATTGGAATCTATTGTAAAAACCTAATTGGTTTGAGTAGTTTTAGGAATGGGGGGAGGTGGTGACCATCTATAAGGTAGGAAAAGGACTTATATGATATTTTTGGAAACAAGTTAGGTGTACATATGTTCTCATCTAATAAATCATATAAAAAAAATAAATCATTAATTGAATCTTCATGGGTGATATATTGACATCCAATTGCTATTGGAAAGGTGGATTGGTCATTTGGGAACATAAGTTTATGTTTTAGTTTTTTATGAAACTTAATTTTGTCTTAATAATTAAAATTAATTTTAATTTCATTCATTAATATTTTTAGTCAAAAAATATGTCGACCTTATTAAAAATTAAAAATTATTATGATTCAAAAAAAGGATTATGTTTTTAAAAATTTCAATAGCATAATTTGAAAAAAAAATTAATTTAAAATTCATCAAGTAGTTGGGATGTCAATGCAACCTTTTGAAGTAAAAACATCCAAAAGGTTGCAATATTTTATTAGTCAATTTCAATGTTAAATTGATTCTAATGAAATACATTGTATTAATAAATAAAAATATTCATAAATTAATGTTTAAAACCAATTATATATATAATTTAACAAAATAAATACATTAGATGAAAAACTTGTTTCGAACTCATATTTAGTATTTTTAAGTATTCATTAAAAAATGAAATGTTTTAGAAAAATATAAAAAATTAACCATAACCTAATTATTCTTGTTATATTTCATGGATTATGTTTATTTTTAAAAATTAATCCAATTAAAATATCATAATTGAAATTTAAATATGGTTTTCCATTAAAAGGCAGTAAAATTGCCTTTATAAAAATATAGGTTTTTATGTGTAAAGTAGGGTTTGTTCAGATCTTATGTCTATAAAACCTAATAGGTGAATCTAAAAATATTTTATTGAATATATAAATTTTATATATCATATAAATAATTAAAAAAATTAATTAATTATGTTTATTAATACAAGTCTCCTTTGGAAGCATAAAAATAATAATATTACATTTTATATCCAATTGGATATTATTTTCATTTATCATTAATTGGTAACCCATTAATTCATTATATATATATATAAACCTTAATGTTTAATATGTTATTTAATACTATCCAAAAATACTAATTTATGTTTAATTTTATATCTTATTGTATTTCAATAATATATTATTTTTCCATAAACCTCTTTCGTGGGAGTAACACAATCCATCAAAGAAGGTTTCTCTCTCTTGTAATTCACACTAACATATCGTTTCATGAATTGAAATATATAGACCCTATTTCAAATAGTAAATGCATTATAACTTATAAAGATATTATATTACCATATATGCTTGGTGTCAGATGTCATACACGCTATCAAATAAAAGGTTCTTACTTTATATTTTCAAAGCATCACAATAACAAATTTATAGTTAATAAACAATTCATAAATAGTTTTTTAACTGTAAATAGTTTGTAATGTATTTGTAAAAACTTTTTAAATTTTAATATTTTCCTTAATTTATATATATTACGTGTATATTATAAACATTTTATGATTTACATGAATATGATTCATTGAAAACCTAGAAAGCTTTCCCTTGGATAGTAAAGGAAGATGTAAATGATTGAAAATGAGACCATGGATATATGACTGATAAAACTAATAAAATAGATTATTAGTGAGGTTTTTAAAATTATTCACAAGAATATTATGTACTTTATGGGAATCACTCAATAAATTAAATATTAAATCAACGAATAAGACTATGTTTTGATGAATTCAATAACATATAAAAATAGATAAAAACTAAAAAAACCCATAAAATGAAGAATATTAAGAGAAAAACATTTTTAACTAAATTTTTTCTTATATCGATTAATAATTAATCATTACATAAATCCATGATCATGTATTTTAATTAATTGGTAGGAATAATTAATATGAAACATTCATGATATACTGTGAAGAGGCAACATCTAAAAAATGTTTTTTCACATAAAATATATATTAATGTTTAATTTTATGAATGACTAAATATTATTCCAAAAAGGAAAAAATTTATACGAAGGTTACTCAAAAAATAGAGTAACATTGTATTATAATCATTCACACCACTTGAAATAGATGAATCTATTAATTTATTAATGGTATTGGAAATTCAATGGAGATTCAAATTATAGAATATGAACTTCATTAATGAACTAAAATTTTATATATTCATGTAGTTTAAATTTTATTAGGTAAAATATGTTGATATGTAATCTAATAAATATTATAAATTGTTTTATATAATCAATAAATCATTCACTTTCTATATTATAAATAATTTTCCAAAATATTAACCTATAAAAATTAAAATTGGTTAACATATTATTAAAATATAAATAATTAGAAATGTAAACTATAGAAACATGTTAACCTAAAACGTATTTTCAAGTAAAATATAAACATTATTTCCATGTATATAGTTTAAATTAATATTGAAACATAACCATTTAAGTAGTTTTATTTAATTTGAACATATAAAATTGTTAACTGTAAAGTGTATCTAAATTGATGGGAATATAATGAAACTAAATATAAATTAGATTTATTATAAATACCTAAACTAAAAAAATAAATTAAATTAAAAAAATAAGTCAAAAGGAAACAAACATACCCTAATAGACACACACCAACAATATATGAATAAAATTAAATTGATCAAAACAATATGAAATAAAAAATTAAAGAAATTTAATTATAAACACAAGTGTGAAAATAATCTAAATCATATTTTGTATTGACTTGAACGAAAAAAAATATAAATAAATATTCTGAAACAAAAATAAATAAAATTTAAATGATATAAACTAAAACGAATATATTTGTTCTTTAAAAATATTACAAGAATCAAAAACCACAAAATAACAAAAAACTAAATGAATCCAAAATAAACCAAATATAATTGATCTAAACTAAACTAACCCAAAATAAACTAATGTATACCAAACCAGACTAAACATAACTAGTATGTTTTATTAAAAAATAAACCAACAAAATTATTCATCTTTAAATGGTTAAAATTAACCTAAAAAATTCTCACTCAAACTAAACTCTCTAAAAATATTCCAAAAAATAAAAAATGAATAATAATTAATAAACCTAAATTAAATAAACCCCATCTAAATTAGAAGAATAAAATAATAGTAAAACTAATCTAAATATATCGTTATCAACACAGTTCATGTTTTTTCATTTTGGTTTCATTGATTCTGTTTTCTCTCATGTTTGGATAATACAATAAAATTTTGTGGAAATTTTATCGACTCTATTTGGTTTTGGTCTGTTAAATATTGGTTAGAATGTGTTATTTTTTTCACAAATAAAATATTATTAAATAATATTTTCTTACATTATGATTCATTTTCCACCAATGGAATTGGATATAAATGGGAACATTTCTCGTATAAAATTACTTTTCTCTAGGATAAAGAATAATGACGAGAGTGTGGTAAATGAAAATACGAAATAAAAATTTATAGGTTTTATTATACTACATTTAAAATTTTAATAACTATTTTGTGACTAAATATATCATCTATATTATCAATACCATAGTTTCTTGGCCCTTTATGTGAATTATTATGATAATATCATGCCATATGATCAATTGGGATAGATATTAGGTGATGAGAACTATGGGGGAGTCCACTATAGACCTCAAAACAGTATAGTCCCCACTAGGTATTATCCCACTTTAGGGACCTCTAAAAAATGTTGTACAATAAAGTTATTAGATTCCTATTTAGATATCTTAGAGGGAAAAAATATCCATTAAATTGAATAAAAATTGTAAAAATTTCATAGTACAATTTATAAATGTTATAAAATCATTATATCCATCAATTCATTAAAATGCCAATATTGTTTTTTATTCATTAATGTTGAAGATGCACTCCTTCTATGATCCATCAAATGATGAAAATTACTCTATAATGGTGGGTGGGTGATGAATTTCTTTAATGTGGTGGAGATTAATATGTAGGTGAAAATTGTACCACTAAGAATTCTCTTGGTGACGGTGATGGTAGTGGTGTTCATGAGAGAGATATTGATCCCCTATATTTTTTACTATACATTTTCAAAAAAAACCAAGTGATATGAGTTTTTATGAATGTTATTAATTTCAAATATTTTTTATCAATATTTTTGAATTTATCAACTGGTTAAATGTAATATACACAAGATATATGTTATTTGGAAAAAAATTGTGATTGATTGTATATGTAATTTTATTTATGCATTGTAAAATATTTTTTGTATATTTTATGGTGAGTGTTTATAGGTTGTTTGTCATTGATGCTAGTTTGGGTGGTATATAAGGAATATAATAATGGATTTTGGACTATTATAGGTAGGACATTCCAATGGTTTCTATAACCATTGGTACCATATATCCTTGACCCTCTTATTCCAATGATAACAAAAAAACATTTTTGTATAAGGCTATCCAAACGCCACTATAACAAAAAGTTGTGCTAACAGTTGGTATATGTTATAGAAATGGTCCCCACCCCTATAAATATAGTTTAAAACTATTGGTATACGTATGTCTTATCCCAATGAAACCATCAAAGAAATAATAATCAAAGAGGGTTAATAATTATATCCAAATACATTATGTGACCTTCATGAAACAAAATCAAAACTTGTTACAATGTAAAATCTAGAAACCAAGAATTTATGGCAAAGATTAATTCAATTCAAAAGTTTGATCGAAAAAAGTAGTCCCTATTGGTTATGATACCAGTTGTTGTGGATTATGCTATAGCAGTTTTACACATTAATGTTTTAGGACCCATGGGCATAAATTTGGTTTTCAACACTTTAAAAAATAAATCTAAAATAATTATTATATTCAAGACTTATTTACCAATAATCCAACAATATTGATAAAGAATCTCACTCAATTCCAATTACTTAGAACAAATAAATAGTTACACATACATGAACGAAGTTTATTAATAGTACAAATAAAATAACAAAAATAAAAATTTATCCATGTAGAATTCTCAAAGATAATAATATATGAGTTGTATATAATTATTCCAATAAAAAGTAATCACAAAATATTAAAATAAAATTATAGATTCATTTTGTGTGTATTTATAGAAATCCTACTCATTCATACACATAATGGAACAAATGAATTAATAAATAAATAATTTAGTAACATGAAAAGAGTGAAATGAACAAAATAGGAGCTCAAACAATTTCTAAATAGAAACATATATTCCAAACATATTTGAATAAATTCAATAAGTATCATACTTTAAATTATTCTAAGTCGAGTAACATAAAAAGTAGAAAACAATAAAGGTGAAATGTATATCTATTTTCATTGTACAATATTATTACAAGCATTGGGAAGGATCATAAGTGCCTTCACTATGTAATGATAGATGTATTGAAAGAAGAATAGAAATACATGAATAAACCAAGACCAAATACACACATTACACACACAATGAAAAATCAGGTGGAACACAAATGGAATCCAAAAAATTAAACAAAAACAAAAGTATAACTAGCATCTGTATTGGGATTATATATATCCCTTGACTTATCATATTCCACTTATCGTAAGTTGTAACAATGAAGGTTCACATCATCCATTTAAATCTAGCATTGTCAACTCCTTCAACACATGAGTTTCAATTACAAGAATATGGTCATCTTATAATGAATTGATTAGTATAGTAATGTTTAACTGGATAGGGGTTGTGTATAGTCAACCAGTTTCAGCGGTTGAGTTAATGATGGACAAAAACAATGTTTATATCAATAAATTTATTTATTTGTTTCTTAGACGTTTGTGTGACTTATTTTACTAAATTATTACCTCAATAAAATAGGAGTGTGATCAGTTAGTGACTAGTATATATTATTTCTTATATATTCTGTATAATCATTGGATTTTTAGATAATATTATTTTGACAGTCTTAATTTAAGAGAAATTATTGTTTTCAATGACATTCATTAGGCATAGCAAAAACTTATAAACTACGTGTTCATGTGTGATCAATTTCCATTCCCTATTAATTTATATACATTAATTATTGATATTATTTTGGGAGAGTGTGGAAAAAATGTTACTTAGTTTATTTATTGGGGACTTATGTCATCCCATCTATTGATACACTAAGGCTATAGAAAATTTTAAAGGGTTCATTCACTATGTAGAACCTCTAATGTGGGAAATTTTTTGTTATTTTAATGTTTCAAAATTTAATGATTACAAGGATTGTTACTTCTCCAAAAATTATTTATAGAGAATATATTTCCACACTCAACTATTAGATAATTTTAATTCATTTTTCCATTAGTTTTATATTAATTTAAGTTTTTTTAAATTCATCATTTGATATGAAAGTAAATAAAAGAAAAGTTTGAGTCAGCCAGTTTGATAGAACAGACTATTGTTTTTAGAAAATTTTTATAATATACTATCTCATCAAACATGATCTATAACTACTATTGGCTAGATAGAATCCTGAAAAAATGAGACAATTTAATAGGGAATTATAGATTTTAAATCACTAGGATTAGTAAGGATTTCAATGGAATGGAATGTATCTGTCAATACCATAGATAAGTATACTACTAAATAATTATTTCCATCCCTAGAGAAAATTTAATAAAAACCAATGAAATTATACAAGTGTTTTTTATTGTTATGGTTTTTTTGGTATATTATAATGGTTGTTAGAGAAATATCAGGTTAATGTCTTCAATATGACCAGGAGTCATCAAGAAGTAGTGAATGTTTTTTTTCATATATGTTCTATGTGAAATTTTCCAACATTCATTAATATTGGTATCTTGGGATAGCATGGTTACTGAAATAATAATTACAATAGAAATACTGATATGGTGTTCAAATACAATGGGAATTTGATCCTAAATTATGAATTATGTATAATAGAGGTCAAAATAACAATTTTTAGTTCTCTAAATTTTTATGAACTAGGATTCTCATGTCATATAAGGAATTATCAACAACTATAAGATATGTTTAGGGATCGATGAAGAAAAAATATTCTCTTCCAAATATCATATGATGGAATTGTAGGAAGTGTGGTCATATTTAGATGAAGTAGAGAAACAACTGTAACGGTACTAAAAGGAGTGCTTCTAGAAACTAAACCACCATTGAAACAAATGTAAGGAAGAAAAAATATATTGATCACAATTTATAATCTAATGGATTCATGGGTTGTATAATTTGGAGCATTGTTTTATTAACTGGCATGTCAAAATTTCATGATCAACTATATAACAATATTCTTGTGAAAACATTATCAAGTGGACGATGATATTTTGGAAGTGATCGGAAAGAGGGATGTAACTATCCTAAAGATGAATGAGTATTTGATAGAAATGAAAATACTATGGTACATTCATGGTATCCATAAGAACATCATATTATTTGGGATTCTATATGATATAGTCTACAGAAGAAACTTTTCTAACAAAGTATGGAAAGTGAATCAAGTGTCCTTATTTGTGGAATGATGGCTAAAGTATGGTAATCTCTATATGATCTTAAATTTTGATAGAAGTAAATTGGATGTAATTTAATCTCAAAAGATCCATTTATATGGAATGTTATGTTTAGTAACCTTATTTATAACTATATAAAATTCCTAATAGGGATGGTAAAATGAAATATTTATCACATAACAATATGAATTTGTGAGAGATGTGTTATTAGAAAGGAAAAGTGGGTTTAATTAAATTCAAATGGTTATAATCCCAAATCTAGGAAAATGGATCATGTTATCATGGATGTATGGGGACTATCTTATGTTCAATATCATATATAATCCCTTTATTTCATCACATTCATTGGTGATGAAACAAGTATGGTATGGGTGTATTCCCTTAAGAATGGGTATGTTGTTTTCAATAATTTTTTACAATTGAAATATGTGGTTGAATTAAAAAGTGATTGGAATAAAAGTCCCTCAATTATGATAATAGTGTATAGTATATCACAAATAACTTTCAAAACATATATTAGGATAAGGGAATAGGGATCGAGAGAATAGTATCCAAAAATATACAACAAGAAGGAGTGGTAGAGAGAATGAACTCAACTTTTAATGAGAAGGATAGATGCATGTATGTGCAGTCCAAAATTCAAAAATCCATTTGATTAGAATAAATTGACCAGAAAAAAATAGAAAATTGAGTTTGTGCCTCATTAGGTGGAAATAGACTATCTAATGATATTTTATTTTCAATTATTCCAATAGTTTGGCATTAGAATATTTTTTAAGTATTTCTTATTCTCTTATTAATGTAAAGGATACATTCAAGATAAAGTAAAATTCATATTCATATTTAATTTTTTTCTAAAAAATGAATACATTCATTTCAAAATATGGGATGAATAAAACTTCCAAGTCATTAGAAGTCAAAATATTATCTTTAATGAGAGAATAATATAGAAGGATTATAAAATTACTATGTGCTAAGTAGAGAGGAAGAAGGCGAATGATTAGTTCATGTTCATCTGGATAGAATCACTATGTATTTGAAATTTATATTGATACTGGATGTTAGAACTAGATCACCATAAGTACAACATGTGTAATATTCTCTATAAATCACATGATGTTCTGAATTTGGACGGAATGATTTGTAAATTGAGAAAACAGATGTTTGGTCCCAAAAAATAGTTACACTATAAAGAGTATAGACTCATGTAGCATTGAAATGATATTATATATTGAGAAAACAAGTTCAAATGTATGGGGATGATTCCAATTTCTTATTACTAAAATATTCTAATGAAATTGACTTTTTATCAGATGTGGCGATGTTCAATGACTCGAGGTAGTGAGAGTTGACCATGGAATAAGATACGAATTAATTTATAATAAAAAAATAATGGGAGATTATCAATTTACTTGAAATAATGTGACAGAATGTCACAAATATTATTTAATTTTTATGGATAATGGTGGAAAAATTATAAGATAAAAATCTCAAATAGTGGCTAACTAATTATAATAGAAGGAAGGAATGGATTCCTTAGAAATATTTTCACTTGATGTTGAGAACACTATAATCTTGGAATTATTGAGTTGTGAAACCAACAAGTATCTATAGTGATTAGTTGTTTTCTTTTTTTTTATATAGGGTCATCATAGGTCATGTTCATATTTTGGTTAGAAATGTGCATATTTATATTTTTTTGGTTATTTCATGTTTTACCCACAAAAGTATTTAAAAATATGAGGTGAACATATATAGTTTACAATAATGGAGACAATATTGTCTTGTATTATACTATCATGGTTTATTTAACTATTTGGATCTTTCTAGAAAATTTTTTAGTTTGTTTGGGGAACAATGGTACTATCATATGGATGAGATATGGTTTTTCAAACCTTGTGACCAAAACATTATATCTTCATAGGCTTTTCAGTTTTACGATTTTTTGAATTTTATCATTTTTTTATTAAGGTGTATTCTCCCCTATATTCTTTCTTATGACTCCCTTGACCCTAAGGATCCCATGATATATCACTACCCTTCTCCACATTAGATTATTGTCTTGATAGTTGTAATTTATATATGATTCAAAGGTAAATCTTACCTCATTTTCCATTTTTTCAATTTCATACCTTGTTTTTTGTTTTGGATTCTATAAAAAACCCTAGAGACCTTGTTTATTTATTTATGGTTTGTGGTAGACATAATGTTGGTAATTTTTTTTCTAGGGTCTATTGAAATAATTTTCATCCTTATTTTGGAATTCTTTGTTGAAGGTGACACATTTTATCATGGATTCTTCTTCTTTTGTGTAATTATTTATATGAAATTGTTTCATTTTGGAATTTAATGTGTGTTTATTCTTTATACATATATTAAAATTAAAATTATGAATATATTTGATATCCATGGGATGTTTATAAATATTTTATATTAATATTGAGCATGTAATAAAGGGATTATTTTTTGAATTCCACATTTTTATCTTTTAAATTTGATTTTTTCATGTGCTGAACATTTTTTCTATACTTATTTGGAAATATAAAATGGTATCTATAATTTTTTTTATATTTTAATATCATTTGGTTTTCAAATAATAAAAATGAGATTTTAAATAGCTAATTTTATAACGAGGTGTTGACCATGAAGTGATTTAAAAAGGGTTCTTTTGATTAATTTCAAATTTTTATTAAGATGTGTGTGTTGTTATTGCCCCATGGGAAAATTCATTAGTGTATCTTTAAGAATAGTTTTATTAATTGGTAGGAACTTGGCCATTTTTTGATTTCAACGTTGAAAACACATGAGTTAAAGGGTTGATTTGATATTTAAATGGTGTGAGTGTTTTTAATTTGTATTAAAATATATTAAAGTGGTTTTTTTGAAATGGATTTCTTAGAATTATGATCCATATTTTTATGGTAAAGTAAAAATTGTAATTTTATAATGTGTTTTGTTTAAATAATTAAGCCCAATTTATTTCCACATGGTGTTTTTTTCATTTTTTTGGTTTTCTTATCACTATGTGATTCTAATTTCACACATTAGATGGATTGAAAATTACATACCCTGGGGACATATGATGTGTATAGGGTTTGTTCTATTTGAGTTTGACATAGTTTAGGGTTATTAATTTCTTATCTCATGCATGTTAATCCTGGATTATTAATTCACTCACCTATACATTGATATTTTTCATGGAAACATGAACACTAAGTGGGAGTTTTATATTTATTTTTCATTAGGTAGTTCACATAATGGTTGTGTTTATAAAGTCCTTCTAGGAACTAGAAAAAGTATGGGGTTCCATTTGTAATGAGGCCTGTGTGGGCTGGTTGGATGGGTTATGGATGTTTCACTCATCATATGTATGTAATTTATCCATGGGAAATTGATATAATTAGATGTGTTTTACATGAGGGGTCAAGGTAGATCCCATGAAACTTTTATTTCTTTATTGATGGTTTATGTGTGGGATTCCATTCTTTTTATTTATTTCATCTTCCCCTTTCATGTATTGTAATGTAAACCATATATTGTTTATCCCCATTCTATTCACATGACTGGTGGTTTCATCTTTTTGTATGTTTGATCTACATTTTTTTCTTCATGCGACTTAAATAGGGTTTTAATGAATTGTGAAAAAACAGTATTCGATTAAATACTATCTTGATGTTTTGATTTTGATTTCAATATGGGTGTTTTGGTTTAATGAAGGATTATTCAATTGAAATGTTATCAAAGTTATTTGTTCATTTAGTGAATATGCATGAAATGTTTTTTAAATATATAATGGACATTAAATTATGTTTTCACTTATTTTTGATTGAAAAGGAAAAATTATAGTCATATTTTCAAACTAGCATTTATGAATTGTATATACTTGGTAGTTGTAACCCCTATATGTTTTTTATGATTCCTATATATTGTAGGTTCTTGGTATTTTAGCGAGACATAGGTTTTTTTTTCATATGGATGATTTTGGGTGAGTTGGGAGTTGGTGAGAAATTGGAGGCGGTTTGCGGTTGGATTTGGTCTTAGATCAAGTCATTTTTAATTTTTGGTTATTATTGTATAGACCAATACAACTATATTTATATCTTATTTTTGATATTTTTATTAACTTCTTATCCCATGAATTATCATTTTTTGTGGATGATGTTTTGAAATTATACAAATCAGATTAATCAGTGTTGTTGATTATGACCCATTGGACAAGCCTATTTATGTTTTTAGTTAACATCATTTGATGTTTCAAGATTATCCAATGTATGGATGTTCCATTCTAGACATTGTAGATATTCTAATTTCATTTATCTTTGATTTGAGTTAGAAATAATTCCCAATGTTTTTTCATATGATTCACAAGATCTAATTGTTAGCACATAATGATCAGAAATTCCCTTTGAGCCATGTGGAATGATGGGTGTTGTGTTAATTCGATAGTTGCCTAAGCTGGATCATCTCAAAATGGTATTAAGACCCAAGGTTACTTGTTGGGATACAAGGTTTATGGAGTAACACTATTGTATTTTGGGGTGTGTCTTCCAATAATAGATGATTTGAAAAAAATATTACAACACATAGGTTCAAGAAGAATGTCATGAAGTCATTATCTCCCTATGAAATGAGTTACCAAGGGTCATTTAGGTTTTAATATAGAATTAAAGGAATATTCTTTGTGTTTGTGGATGTATTTTTTTTCGAATTGATGTTTTTTTATCCCTTTTTAGTATTTAAATGTTTTCCGGGGTTATTATTTGTTTTGAGGGTGAAAATTGAGGAGAAATTTGGAAACCTAGTTACCTCAATGGGATGGTCCTGGATTCTAATGACCTTGTGGTTTATGACATTCGCCATTATAGGGCATGTCGTAAAATTAGAATGTGATGTCCCAACCAATGAATCCAAATCATTTATATCCACATTTCTTCCTTGGGGGATTTATTCTGACTCCTTTTGATTACGGATTGATCCTAAAGTGACACTCACTTGTTTTAGATGGGTTGAGGGGGGTTATTATTTTTTTATACAATACCAATACAAACTGTTTGATGGGTTTGTGGTGTTCTAATGAATCTTGGTTTTAGATATTTTATTTGGAGAAGGGTAAATTGTGAGAAATACCTAATTTAAATGTATTTTTATCAGTGTTGAAAAATAGAAACTACATTGAATTCATGAAATGTTTTATTAGGTCATTGTTCCATTGTAGTATTTTAAACATTTTAAAGGTAAAATTGGGATGTTCAAATTTATTCATTGGGGTATTACCAAAGGCGATTGATTTTAAAATGAGATTTTTTAATTCCTCATTTTTAAAAAATGTTTTTTTTTGAAAATTTGCATTTGGTAAATTAGGAGTCTCATCGTATGCCTTGTTTTGATATTGAGTGTTCCAACTAATTTGGATCAATTTTAAAGTTCTTTTGGAAATTACTCATGTGTATTCCTTGGATGAGTAGTTATTCCAAATTCCTTTGAGATATATTGTGATATTCAAAGAAAAAATTATTTTCAGGTTTTGAAAATAATGTGTATTGTTTTGGTGACATGTTGACTTTATATTTGAGACCTAGTTTATGATGAGAATACTGGGTTTAGGTTTCGAGTCTTAGATTGATATTGTTCATGTTTTTGAATGATTATTTTATGCCTCCTAGAAAAGAAACATATTTGATGGATTATAGCTAAGGAATATTCTCTTGGAGAATCCTTTCATCACATAAACGGAGTTTGTTCAATTCCAAAATATCCCAAGACTCTGAATAAAGTGGTTAAATAGGAACTTAATTGAAATTAGTCTTTTTTACATACTTATTGAATCACAATTAACCATTTTCTATATTAACATATGAGGGAATGAAGTGATAAGGTGGGTAGTAATGTTTGATTTTGTCACTTATATGACTTTGTTCACTCACAATTAACTAATCCCTGGTGGTTAAATGGCCTCGAGGGAACATCCCTATATGTTAGAGGTTGTAGACTAGCAACAATTGTCTAAGGTGCTACAATGGGGAGACTATACCCTAATGAATAGTGTATCAAAACTCTGAAATAGATAGATAAACAACAAGATATTATATATAAATAATAGTTGATGGTATACATCCAGCTATAATAAAATGAAATCATAAACAACATCCAACATAATATATAATATTATGTAATGTCATCTGCTTATAAAAAGTAACTAGGAAGAATATAATCATGAATGGAATAAAAATTTATGTTTCAAAAGAACAAAAGGCCAAATATTATATCTCTAATCGCTTCACGATCCATAGCATGGTCTGGTGCTTCCCATATATCGTTCTATAAATACTCAAGGATCAAAAAATGGGCACTTTCTGTTGTCCCTACCAACATCCACATAATCTTTCTCGGTACCATTAATGGCTTGGAAAGGGTGTGTGATAAACCCAGTATTTCACCACCGTTGGTGTCTATTAATACAAAGTTAGTTCATATAATATGATAGTGTGTAGATATAACAAATTATAAATGGTAATAGAAATAGAAAAGGGATAGATCTAGTTCATAAAGGAAAGGAGGATAACTGTACCTTATTCAAACCATCTAATAAAAACTATGAACATGTAACAATACGTATACATATATATATATATATGGACTCCATATGTATGACTTATATAGACATATGTATAAATAACACTACTACTATGGTCCTAATGTGTAACTCAAAAATCCAAGAGTAGTAGAATAAGTTTCACAAGTTTCAAAGGATATCATCTGTGGTATCAATGGAATAATGGATTCCATGTACATTATTATGATAATAGGGTTGTCATTCCAAAATCACAATTTTAGGATCACCATTCCCAAATCATAATAGTAAGGTTCATCTAGATTATGTCATTATAGTAAGGTTCTTCATGCCCGTTTATCGTATTCATATGGGTCACCATTCCCATTTATCATAACTCATATGGGATGAAATTTACAATCATCTTAATTTATAAGGGTCTCCATGATTGTATATAAAAAATTTAGGGTCCTCATTCCACAGTATCATAAGTGTAAGTTACCTCATTCTTGTATATAAAATAGTGTAAGGGATTCCAAGACCATATATAATAAAAGTGTAAGGGACTCCATGCCAAGAAATAACCATAGTATTTGGGAAAATAAAAATTATACAAGTGACATTATACCCATTTATCATAAAAATGATAAGTCGGTGAAGTCTTTTTTAATAGAAAATAGGTAGTTAATAATTTAATAAAATTTATCTTTTAGAAGGATGTAACCGTTTTGTAATTTAATAATGTGTTGTGGTTGTACCACTCACTTCCAATTCTATTAATTAAATTTTTCTCACTTAGGAGACACACCAAAATAATTTGAATAATGGTCTGATCATAAAAACCATTATATAATCACGGAAAACATAATGG
Source organism: Viscum album (assembly GCA_963277665.1). NCBI lineage: Eukaryota > Viridiplantae > Streptophyta > Magnoliopsida > Santalales > Viscaceae > Viscum > Viscum album. The sequence continues at coordinate 354,910,947 of OY728140.1, forward strand.
GAACACCTCGAATGTTTGAAACAGATGGAAACAAACTATACCATCATGAATAAAGGGATACAATGTTATTTATATATTAAATATTGAATTAAACATGGGTTATGTGTACTCTAAGGAAATAATGAGAGAAAACTACCATGTGTGACACGACGTGTAATATAATGGATCATGATATTAATGGATAAATACTAGAAAATCTAATTTATGCTAATATTGAAGAACTTGTCTATTATCAGCCATTGGTTTGGTCTATATAATAATAAAATAGTAAAATAGATGAGCAACCTAGAAATACAACATTTGAACCTATAACAAAATATTATTTATGTTGGTAATATATTGTCCAAAAAGATAGTAAAGAGTGAGGCACTTACTAATGGCTATCAAATTAGATGATAAGGCATTTAATTGGAGTCTGGATGATAAAAAGGGAACATATCCTAACTTAGAGGATTTAAAATATCTCAAAATAATTAATTATGAGTTACTATCCACTAAAATGATGAAATAAATGGATGAGTTAAAATTATTAGAATTTGAGGAAAAGGGTAATTTTACCCAAAAATTTGGGTTCACATAGTTTAGATGAATGATTGAAAAAATTTTCCTCCATGCACTAACTCGAGTGGGAGCTCACATAGTTCATGTGAACAATTTGGAAAACTATGTGAAAACCATACTGTATGGATCTATTATTCAAATTAGATCATTCTCATAAGAATGTGGACAAGATTTCACTATTATCTCAAATCCTCAAATCCTCCCTATAATTCCTCTATAATGTTAGGATAAACCTTGTAGCTTGTGCCGTAGAGTTTCAAATAAAATTGTGGCCCAATTTTTTCTTCCACTAGAAGGGGTTCCATGATCTGAATAATCCCCAGACTTCCTCTTTTCCTCTATATCGTCACAAGGAATTTTCAATAGGTAAAAATGAATGAGTTAAACTAAAACAAAGGATCCATAACTTATAGGAAGAATAGGGTTGTTATATTCTTCCCCCAGAAAGAACTCATCCCCGAGTTACTTGTATAAGAGTAGAAAAGAACTGTCTCATAACAACTTCGGCCACTAAGGGCGTATTCTAGCCTCCCAATCTTAATTATCTTCATGTACATGGTCTTAATTCCAAAGAACCCATACTATATTTATATGCTATACACGAAGATCCTTCATGATCCAATCAATGATTCATGTTAGATAATCATCAAAAGAATCATCATCAACTAACTCAACATCCTCAATATCAAATTTATGAGACAGGTCGACATGGTAATGAAAGATAAGTGAAACATGAAATACATCCTGAATGGATTGGTACCTCTAATTTAATAGAAAAAAATATCCTATCATCCCATCTCTATCCAATATCTGAAAAAGGCCTAAAAAATCAACTAAATAGCTTCCCAATCCTCTGTATCAACCAATTCCAAATTCTACGTGATACTTGTAAGAAAAAACAATCCCCAACCATGAACTCTATAAGTTGTTATTGGAGATTAATATAAGATTTCAATCAAGACTGAGGAGTTAAAATATAATTCTTGATCAATTTCACCTTATTCAATGAATCCTACTTGATATGATGTCCCAATAGAACTGACTCCCCTTCCTCTATCTAGCAGAATGTAAAATGGAATAGCCTACCATATAAGGCCTCAAATAGGGCCATATTAATTGTTTCCTAAGTAATATTATTGTTGGAAAACATGATGAGAGGAATATTCTTCTCCCCAGAATAGCCTAAATCAAGAAGACATGCCCAGACCATGATCTCAAATGCCTACATTGTCTATTTCGGATGAAAATATGTTTGGGGGTGAAAAATGTTCTTAGAATTCCATGTACACCCCAAATATTTTTATAACCCCTATAAGAACCTCAACGTGGAATGACTGTCACTTTCTGAAATGATAGTATGAGGGACCCCATGTATCCATATAATAATATTGACATATAGTCTTCCCATATCATCAATTCAGAATGTCTCCTAGAAAACAATAATGTGGTTTACCTTCTCTATTCGATCCACAACTATCGAAACTGCATCATTAACTCTAGGTGACCTCCATAAACCAATCCTAAAATTCATTAAAATTCCATCTAATTTCCATAATGGGTTTGGTAAATTTTGTAACAAGGTAGTGTTCTACTAGTGTTACACCTTCAGATTCTAATAGGTGGAACACCTAGTGGTAAAACCTGAAATCTGATGATTCATCCCAGGCCACCAATCCAGATGGTGTATATCACGATACATCATGGAGATACCCGGGTGAACTTCCCACTAAGAGGAATGTGACCCTTATATAAACTCATCTATCAGTTTTTTAGGGAAACAGATACACCCATGTATATTTTGGATGTCATATCCATCAATTAACCAATCTGGATATAGGTCGTCAACTAAAATTCACTCTCATAGGACCAAAAATTTTAGGGTATGAAAACTACCTCATATTCACTCTGTCCATAAGTGAAGTGATCAGTAATAGTTATTCATGTACATACTTTATATGATTGTCCTGAACCTATATGTGCATCTAAAAATATAGGGACCCTTGTTTCCAATCACAATTATCCTCCTGAACCATATGTGTCTGAGTCCTCTTACTTAATTCATCGACAATAGCATTTCCCTTTCTAGGAATATAAGCAAGCTCAATCTAAAAGGATTGTAGTTAGTGAAACCATATTCACTATCTGATATTCATTTCATGCTAGATAATTATTTACCTAAGGATATTTTGGTCTATAACCTCCAAAAGATTTCTTCCAGAAGGTAATGCATCTAATAACACATGGCATGAACAACTTCTTCCAACTCGAGATCCTATGATGGGTAATTACACTCATAAGACCTCCGCAATCGGGAACTAAATTCAATGATTCAATATTCCTTTACAAACCCTATCCCGATACATTATGCATCATAATACAGTATATATATATATATATTCTTCCCACGTCTCTTAAATTGAGGATTTGTGCTGCATTCAGTCTCCCTTGTATCTTCGAAAAGGCTATCTCATAGGATTCAGACCATATAAAATTCAGACCCTTCTTATTCAAGATTTTAATAGGTTATTTTATGCATAATAAGTCATTTATAATGTACCTTTAATATCCACCATTCCCCCCCATGATACAATGTATAACAATGTCATCCATAGGTTTCTCTTAGGTAACTACATTAGTCACCATTTCTGGGTCAAATAATACTCTTGTATCTGAGATAGTATGACCTAGGATGTGAGTCATATCCATCCAAAATTGTAACATTGTGAACATAATAGATAAATTAAGCTATCTTAGTGTAATTAATACAATATCAATATGTTTTTCATGGTTGTTTCATGTTTAAGAATACAGCAGGATATTATCCACAAATACTACCATGAATGAATCCATTTGAGGGAAGAAATACCTATTCCTAAAGTCCATGAAAATTATAGGCATCCTCGTGTGTATTAATAAAATATCCAGATAGTAATATAAATAGTCCATACATTATAAAGTTGTACATGGCATATCTAAATGTCTATCATGCACCTGGTGGTATCCAGAACACAAATTGATATTTGAGAACACCCTATATCATATGATATATCCAAATAAATCATCTCTATGAGGTATGGGATATCATTACATGACCCTCAATTGGTTCAATTTTTTTAATCCATAGAGATCCTAAGTGTTTAGTAGGCCTTGCTGGATAAAAGGACCGATGAACCCCATGGATAAGTACTAGGTCGTATAAAACCCTATGGCCTCAAAATCATTTGGATTCCTCTTTATCTATTGAAACTAAGTATTTTCCATCCTATATGGATGAATAGATATTTTTGAAATTTTAGGAACTAGATCGATATAAAATTATACATCTCTCTCAATAGGTATATTGGAATATACTTCATAGAAAACATCCACAATAATATTGACTATAGGATAGAATTCAGTCTGATGTAATCCAAAATCATTCATATAAAGGATATCAATTTTCCCAGTCACTCTACCTAGCCCAAGATTATTTGGTCTATCTCTACCTACCTATACATCCCACTCACCATTTTTAATGTAAGTACCACTATTATGTGATGTGAACAACAACCTATATTGATTAAAATCCAAATAGACATGATAGTGGACCAACCAATCAATCCTAATAATAACATGAAAACATTTCATCTTAGAGAATAACATGAAGTATAAGAAATGATGGCTACCAACAAAAATGGTTCATTCCATGAACTAGCATAAACTCTCTAAACATATACCCAAAAAAGTATCAAGATTCATCACACTACAAGATTACTCAATAACAAGCTTAAGGTTGTGCACAATATTTATAGAGATAATTTCGTGAGATTAAAGTACATATAATTAGGTAGACACTATAGTAGGGGATACGATTATAGTTCAATGTAAAGTTGATGTCCTGACACAATACTACTCTATTATAGGATGCACTGAATAAATTTGGCATGATCCACAAACCTATTCTACAACCTAACTACCCAGAGTGGGTCCACTCTTCTATTGTTGTATATTTGAAGCCTAGATACCTCATCAATTATCGCATCCTGTTAATTTAGATGGAATAGTACTCCAAACACCTTCATGGTGAGGTTTCCTAATCCCATTCTAGAAGGTATAGTTGATATGAATCATCTCCCTCTATGAATATATGGAAAGGTCCTTTAAAAACACTGAATATTCCCTAGCCTATCAAAAACTCTCCATCCAAAAAGGTCTCTAGGAAATTTATTATTCCTAAGCTCATGCTTCCCACACTGGTGAAAACCCACGTAACTATTAGTTGGTTCCAACTGGATATCGCTGCTCCCATGTGAAGCCTCAATGTGTTTCTTCCAACCATTAGAGGAAACGTTAACCTATATTGTTTCCAAAACACCTTGGACCACATTTTTAGATTCCGAAATGTTCTGATAAATGATTATAGCTTGGATTCGTATATCTACAATGATATTAAATTGGAAATTTTTTTCTTGAGAAGTAATAGGATACCTAATATCTTCCTCAAATCTTCTTAAATTTACTGGCTCATCTATAGTATATATTGGTTCCAATAACTGATGCTCTGTAAAATTATCTGACTAGTCCATAATGGACATGGAACCATATTTTAGGTTTATGAAATACCTATCATGATCATCCCTTAGGGTCTATAGGAAGAAATAGTCCCAGAAAATGGATTGAAAATACCTCCAAATCACATACTGATACTGACCTTCCATGTTCAGAATATCCCACCAATGTTTAGAAGATCCTAAAATATTTTCATTAGTGTTATTCACTCTCCTTTAATGAGTTGTATCATGGTTATTGAAGATATATATTACTATTTAAAGTAACAAATATATATCCAGTGGTCCACCATCCACTAAAAATTATGTGGATGCTACTATTGAAACTCTTCTGTCAACACTCCCATATATGGGGAAGTATGTATGGTTCCCTGTATAGTTTTCATAATTAAATTAAAATCTCATAAAAATGAAAATTATTTTCTACATCCGGGATTGTAATTTTTTTCATTAGGTTTTACTACTGGAGGTGTCACTTGTGGCTCAGGGCCCACCACCTCTAGAGAATTGTCATAACCACCCTCTGTATGCATGAATAGAGGATGTTGTGGTGGGATAGATCTAAATATTCCAAGAACACATCTTAGATTATTTAATATAATGTTAAAGATCACATATAAAAAATAGGACAGGTACACTCATTCCTATGTAATAACCACATCCATATTCATACTCCAGGATTGAGGTCATGGTGATATGAACAATTATATAGAACATAATAGTTGTTACCTACTACCCACTAATATGGTCGGGTCGAGGTCAATATCTATTATATAAGTCAATGTTCATAGTTAAATGAGATTCAATTACAATATATAGGGGAATAGTCCCAATAAATCGCAATTGGAATCCCTATTTAACAGTAATCATTAAATTTTACATTTTAATTTTATTTAATTTCACTCTCATTTATTTAATAATTCTCTTTAAAAGATTCAACTGTATGTATCACTGGTTCAACTAAATAGGGTTAATACAAATTATAAATTGAAGTGTGAAATCCATATAATCTGGAAAACTCACTTATAATGACCATTCACAAAATGTTTGTACAATTCATGGACATAACAGTAAGGAACCAAAACATTGTACAAGAAATTAACACAATATATAAAGAATGCATAAAATAATTAATGACATATAAATCCTGTAAGGTTCCTAAAATGATTCACGACAATTGAATATGTTCTATATTGTCCCAATGATAAAATATAACCCTAAATCATAATAATGAACTTCACACGTCATCTTCATCGCCCATTAGTTTAATCAAATCAACTGTAACAAACCTAAACCAAAACCCTATATCTCATCCCATGTATTTTTTATTTTCACTGTATATGATTGAGCTACTCCCATGAACATGATCATCACGAAATTAGAAATCATCTTGTTATCATTTACACCATCCGAAATGTGTAATTCAAGAAAAGAAACATCTAACATCACTTTGTGATGTCTCGAACCTAGTTCACTCATATGTAGATGAACCTGGTTGGCTACATGGTCTCAAGTGCACCTCGCAATATGTCAAAGGCTATTGACTAGTAGAGCGGGTCCAAGGTGGTACAATCGGGAGATTATACCCAATTGGTCAGAGTATCACATGGGTTAAATAAAAATATATACAGAAAATATATAATAAATAACATACAACCGAAGGTAAACATTCATATGTAATAAATAACAAACATAGAAAATATCCATCATTACATATAAATTGATGCATTTTCATTTTTTGATATAAATTAAATAGGTAGGCATGGAAGTACGCATGCAATACAGTAAATGTATCAATATTCCAAAGGATGAAAAATTATATCTCTTATTCAATCACGAGCTAAAGCTCAGCCCCGTGCTTCTCTGCACCCATGTTATAAATACTCAAGAATAAAAAATTGGATGCATTCTATTGTCTCTACCTATATCCACATAATATTCTACAGTACCATCGAGGACCCAGGTAGTGTGTGAGATAAGCTCATTATTCCACCACCAATGGTGTCTATATGTTCCTAGTTCGTGCGTATAATTCGACCATGTTCAGATATTAAAAATGATAAATAGTAAAAGAAAAAGCAAAGGGAATGATCTGATTCATTAAGGACCCTAGGCTGAATGCATATCGTTCAACCCATTCCTGGATACCACTAATCAAGTTACCATATAAATATTTATAAATTTATGGACTATATACATAGTGATTTCTAACGCTATATGTATGGATACTGCTACAAGTATGGAACCAAGGAAAAACTCACCTGTTGATGAGTATAAGAATCAGTCTCACTGGTGTCAAGGGAAGTGATTCCCAATATCACAAGAATAAGGGATTCCATTCCAAGTATCAAAAAATTAGGGTCTCCATTCCTTAATAATTATATTAGGGTTTCAATTCATAAATCATAAAAAAATGGTCTTCAGGTTTGTATCCTTGAATAAGGGTCTCCATTCCCATATATCAGATTCATAGGGGTCTCTATGCCCATTCATCATAACTCATAAGGGTCTACATGCCAATTCACCATAATTTATAAGGGTCACCATGCCTATGTCTCACTAATGTAGGTAATCTATTCCTTGGTAACATAGGTGTATGAGATTCCATGTATGTATATAACAATACTGTAAGGGACATTGTCTCACATATAACAATAGTTGATGGGACACTATTCATGTAAATACCTATAGTGTAATGTACTCTATGCATATATATAACAATTTTAGAATGGATTCCATGAACATTTATCATAATGGTGATAAGTATTAAGATTATTTAATATGATCCAATATTCATTTTATAACTAAATATCATCTCTCATTAACAAGGGTTTAACCATTCTCCTATTCAATCTACTGTCATGGTCATACCAGTCACTTATAATTATATTTATTATGTTTCTCTCACATAGGAGACACTAAAAAACCATGTAAATGGTGGTTTGGTCATAAAATCAATTATAGAATCTAGGGAAATTTCATGGGAACACCATGAAGGGTGGAAATATAGGAATAATACCCACCCCAATATGAATAAAGGGATACTAGGTTATATCAATCATGGAAATTTAATTGAATATGGGTTATATGTATTTTAGGTAAACACATGGAGAAAAGTTTCATGCATCACATGATTTGAAATATAAAAAAACAACTTAGTAGGATAAATACTAGGCCACATACCTTATGCATGTAGAGAATCACTCATCTTGTATAGGCCCTTGGTTTGGTCAAAATAACATTAAAATAGAAAACGAGATGAAATCCATAGAAATAGGGAATATGAACCTTCTCCAAAATATCAACTCTAAAAGAATGAAAATGGATAAACGAGATTAATGAGAAAAGAACTAACATATGTTAATCCAAAAAGACGTGAAATTTTTTAATCGGATCCAAAATGATGTAATAGGATCAAAGCCTAACTCAAAGGCATGAAGTTATATCAAAGGAAGAAAATATGAGCTGATATCCAATGGAATACAGGAACAAGAGGATGAGAAAAAATATCAAGAATTTAAGGTAAAAATGTAAATTTTTCCAATAAATTGGCGGAATAATATTTTTTCCACATGAAATTAAAAACTATACACAAACCATGCACCATGTACTTCCTCATGAAGGAGAATTCTTAGTTCATGTGCATTATTTTGGAATCTATGCACAAATATGCTATATGAATCTATTAAAACTATTGATCCTTCACATGGGAATACAACATGGATCATATTGTGAGGGAAAACCTTACAGTAATTTCTCTTCCCTGAAACTAATTGTACCATTATGAGAAACCATGTAGACTGGGATGCACAATATCTTCTAACCTTGCAGCTTAGTTATTTCTACCACCAGCTGGGGTTTTGGGCTCCAAACATTCTCCAGCCACCATAATTTCCTATATATCCTCATTTTGTGTTGATATTAGGTCAAAACTGATTATTTTAAATGAAAACCAAAGTGTTCTATCCTCATAAGAACACTGGTTTCTTTTATAGGTGATCCTCAACTCTCTCAAAACACATGAAGCTTCACATGTGAGTGATATTATGAGATTTCATGTGGGATTTAGCTAAGTGTGATGGGAGTCTATAGTATCATCTCAACAATATGAAGGTATGTATTCGATGTTCATTAAGATGAGGTTTATCCAGAGGTTCCATCCCATGGATGAATAAGTCAAGAGACCTATCAAGCTTGTGGGGCTTCATCGGGGTGGGTGATCAGTAAAGGATAATGTTATTCCCTCCTTTGAGTTGTTCATTTTCAATTTAGGCCTGATTTTCAATGATTATTATAAATATTTATTCTTATATTGTGGTATTCACCTAGACATTATTTGAGCTATTCTTGTGCCTAGAATAAATTCATTTCAATAGATCATTAAGGGGTCCATTTGAGTACAATCTAAAAATTATAAAAAACTATTTTTTGGTGATACCATGGATACATATGATTGTAATGAAGATAACCCAATATTATTGGAGTTTAATTAAGCTGAATCTCATTTATAAATGAATTTTTTTTTATTAGGGATACAATAACTCTTGTGTTCTTCCATTGTGGGGATCTAAGATTCTAATACCTCTTATATTAAAGAAACTAATTAATGCCTTCATTCTGTTTATTTATATAATATTTATATTTTTTATGCAATTTGGTTTTTTAGAATAGGTATTATGATTTATTTGTTTTTATTATTGGTTTTTTTGTGAATTTTTTTTGATGGATGAAATATTATTGATTTTTTTGGACATATACATATGTATTTTTAGTATCTAATGGATTATTGTTTAGATAGTTTTAGGTGTTGGTTCATATGTTCCTCGATATTTAGATGCCTATATTCTGGGAATTTTTGTAACAACTGAAACCTTTCATAATAGAATTTACTCTTTATCTAATTAAATTTATTATTATTTCAGAGTTTTATATAACACCTGAAATTATTTGGTTTTATGATTTTGGATTCTTAAAATACTGTTTAGAATTGTGACAGTTTCTAATATAGCTATTGAAGTATGGTCACATGATTAGTATAAATATAGGGTCTTTAAAAATCCTATTTAATCAGAAAAAGGAAGTGATTCCCTCATCCAGTAGACTTGCCACGAATGAAGCCCATTTTTTGGATCTTGAAAAGGAGGTGGCTTAATTGGGCTTTGCTAACCAATCCCAAGCTGAGCTTCAATGTGTTAAGCTCGAATGGAACTGACTACGGGAGAAGTTGAAGTTGATAGAGATAATGTAATACCCCAAGCTACCACGATACATTTCACTTTGAATAATACAATGGCGTGTGTTGTACGCAACTTCGAGTTCTAACACCGCGACCAATCAAAGTAGCCATTATGAATAGTAATACCCGCTTTTTAAATTTTTATAAATTTTATTATTCAAATTGGACTTCATTTTTGGATTCGGAATATCAAAATTAGCTTAGGGTGAATTTTTGGTATTTTTCTGATAACTTCTAATTGTTGATGAATAATGAAAAATACTAAATTTTAATTAAAAACAACTTTTCTAGTCAAAATAATTTATAGTCATAAATTATACTAATATGTGGTTTAAAAGTATAATTAGATTATATTTTTACCATTTAATCCAATTTTGGTAATTGGATGTAATTTCAATTTTAAACTGGACATAAACAAGTGTCAATCTTTTGATAGTTATTATTTCATAAAAACACACTTTTTGTTTCGACAATGGGAATTAATTTGAAATTAATTTCTTCCACTTCTGTGTTTTGAATTTAGAAAAATGGATTCCATATTTGGAATCAGGATTTCCAAATTGTGTAAATAGGTAACTTTTATTTTTAGACATTATGAACAATTCGGTAAATATTTTATTTACTGTAGTTAAAGGGTAAATCAGGTAAATAAGGGTAAAAAAATAATATTATAATAATATAAAATTACCCCAAACTGTGCCCTAACCCTATTGGTTGATTAATTTTAGACCATGGGAATCCTCGGGTTGATTTTGGGACCCCATGGATCCACTTGTAAGTGAAAATGACAATTTATATTAATTATGTAAAAATTAATACAAAAATGACATAAGCATATATCTTTTAGTAAACAAATTTTTACATGGTGTTATATAAGTTGTATTTTCAACTATAAATATTAATTATAAAGATAAAAATATTTAATACATAATTGTATTTAATTAATATTTTTTATACATTGAATAATTAATATTATTTATGACACAATGATGTTGTAGTATTTTCATTATTAATGAAAGAATCAAATAAATGGTATTAGAAATGTAAAAATAAAAATAATTTTATAGTTTTAATTCCATAAAATACTTTAATAGGTTAATATGACATTTTATTATTGATTAAATGAATTTAGTTAGAATTAATAATGTTTTTAAGACTTTAACAAAAATCAGTTATTAAATAGTCTCAAAATTGACATAAAATAGTTTTTATAACAAATATTATATTATTAATTGATATAATGGTCCTAAAAATATAAGGTTCGGCCAAAAGACTTATCTAATGATATTTGTATCATTAATTAACCACTTGGGGTTCTTTTGGAATTTAATAGTAAGTTTATTAACCATATAATATAAAAATACAAAGAGACATTGTAAATGTGAAACTAATTAACAAAGAGTTAAATATAAATGATAAGGTTAATATAGTGACCCAAACCTATCTAAAACCTATTTGTTGAGAGGATTTAGACCCATTACCACCTTATCCTCGAATTAAATCAATTTGGATCCATTATAAACCGAATATTAATTTATTATAAAATAATATTTCTAGATTTTCCTAAGGTGCCCCTCACCCCTCTATTAAAAGGGCACTCCCCCTTATCTTTAATTCACAACTTTAAAGCCATTTGGCTCGGCCAACCCCTAACCAAATACTCTCTAAACTATTCTACCTTCAACCTAGAGGCCTTATTTTGATCATAAAGCCAACCTAAGGAGCCCTTTTGATCAAAACAAAATAAAGAACATGAATAAGAGGTAATGTTTTCACCACCCTCTTTCAAGTTCCTTTCTTCTTCCACTTCTTATTTATTTGTTATTTCCATTCTAAAGTAATGAATACAGTATTTTCTATATACTGTGATGTAATTATAAATATGTTACAACCATATTAATTATTATATCCATCCTTTTAATGACATGTCACCATACGTGTGTACGTACGACTTACCATCTCCACGTCGTAGTGTAATTGTTATTCAAAATATTATTATTTGGATGGGTATGATAATGATGTGTAATTGATGTAAATAATAAATATAACATGATTATGATTATTTATATATGATATACCATCCAATTATATATTATTTTAATATCAAAAGAATGATATTGTCGCTCGTGCGTACGTACGGACTATCGTCTCCACGAACGCGATGAGATTCATTCCTCATCGTACCCATTCAAGACTAATTCTAATTTGACGATTAAAACTAATTTTTAACGACTTGATATAATTCTAGATATGAATAATATACAACCTATCTATAGAAAAAATTACTTACGTAGCAAAGAATATAAAGGAAAACGAATCAGTTCACACCCGAAATGACAATAATACTAAGATATTATTAACAAAGAAATGTTAAAAGATCATATATGATATCATATTAATATATATGATTCTTGTATAATTTAATAACAATTATTTCACCATTATACAGGATTTTAACCTGTCCTCAACCAAGGAAAAGTACAAGGTAAGGGTTAATTTCAAAATCTATTTATTATCTGAAATTGTTTATACGTAATTATCTACTAGGACCTCTTTATCATCCACATCCATGTTTCATAAAAATGTATTTCAAAACATTTTTACTATTTAATAGACAATGGTTTAAATTCATTTATACCCTTATTTGACATTATATGTTTTTTAAGGTAATCTTTCCATCTTTTTTCAAACAAGGTACTTTTTGACCTTTTCGATAAATTTAAGGTAAGAATGTTTTTTAACCTATACGGCGGGTGCGGCTATTTTCTGCAATTATAAAATTTTTGAAGCTTCCCTTATAAGCTTATAAGAGTATTTAAAAAATAAAGGTTTTAGTTAATAATTATGTTACTTTTAAATGATTTCAAAAAGGAGATATTTCTCTCAAATAGTTTTGATTTCATCCATGTAAACATCCTTTGATGGATTTTAAGCTTATTTGAAGTTGATTTATTATGATACAAAACTTCCATATTGTATTGAAGGTTTTGTAATATATTTGAATGTGGATGTGTTTTTTTATACCATTCATGGTTTATGGATAAATTGTTGACATTTCTTATGCTAGTTTCAAATACAAATGTTAATGTTATGTTTAAACCTTTTCGTATGAGGAATGCATTGGACATAGTAAGTGACGGGTGGAGACCGCTATAGCTCCTCGATGAATCGGTAGGTCTCATGAGGCAACTAGATGTGGAATTGGCTGAGGCCTTTCCCAATTTGATATATGGTTTTGGCCAAGGCATTAATCAATTTAACATGTCTTGGATGAGGCCTTGAAAAAATGTTTCAGAATGTCTGTCATTATGCATTCCATCATTATGAAAGTGGCTATTTGATATTGCATGTAATTATTCGACTAGTATAATATCCATGTGAATAAGTAAATGGAATTATTTTATTTTATCTTTTCCATATTATTCATAATTTCAAGAATAAAAGGCTTTTGTTTTAGTCTTATAAATTTCCTTAAATGTTTATGCTTATTTATGAAAGTTTCCGCTATATTGTTATCCTTACTGAGCGTTTGAGCTCACCCCTTTCAATGTTTTATTTTTCCAAATATGTGAAGAATTTTATTATGATTGACCTGTAGGGATAGTCTATGGGACATTAATGTGGTTAAGGAAGACAATATTGTTGTCGTATTTCATTCTATGATGTAATGTAAGACTTATGAATATATCTACTGTTTCCAAGGATACTAAACTAATCGATCTTTTGAGACTTGATCTTTTGTGATCATGCCAATGATATGTAATAATGCACCGACTTTGGGTAACTGGGGTCAGGGCGTTACAGATTACCACCCAAGCGATGTTATCCAAGACACCCCAAGAGTCTGTCACCATCGAACACCTTACCCTTAGGTCTTATACGGGTGTTATAAGGGGTTATTTTACAAGACCTTATCACTATGATTTTGTGCATTTTTTTGTATATAATAAAAAATGTACATTCATTTTATTAGTGGTACTTTGTAAATAGTTCATAAAGCATAAATATAATTTTTATTTATGATTCAAATAAGAAATATATTGTGTTAAATTAATGGATTTTTGAATTAAATAATAGTTTATTAAATTATTACTATTAAATATCTTTTTATTAAGTATAAATGACGGTACAAGTTTTATGAATAAAAATTTTAAATTTTTTTTTTCAAAACCCATTAATTTGTTATAAATGTCGGTTTTTATTTTAAAATGGAAAATTCACTTATTTAAAAAATTATTTGGATAAAATAAATATTATTTATTTGAATCAGGATGTTGAAATTATCCAACGGTGAATTTATCACAATTTTCTGAGATAGTTGAATGTTTGGGTAAAAATTAAATATCGTTTACATATAAAATTTTATTTATGACATCATAATGACCCAATAGTGATGTAATAAAATACTATAAACATTAGGTTAGGCCTATATATGTTTTACCATTAAAATAATGTGATTTTTGGTTTGTTAGATTTATTTTACAAAGCCTTAGTGGACCCTCCTTGACTTATAAAACATTTTAGCTATATAAATTAATTTCCTTGAGAGTGTGACTCACCTCCACATAAGAAACCCTATTATTTTAAGAAGATCGGCCATTTTCCTTATAAAATATTGTTTTCCACTCACCTATGAGAAAAAACAACTGAAAAAACCATGATATGGTTTGTGGTTTTGATTAGTTTAATGTGTGGTGCCCCAAACCTAAATAATAAATAATTACCTCCACTTTCCTATATAAACCCACCCAATCTTCCACTTACTCTTCACTCAAAGACCTTGGAGTTCATCCAAACTATACTCTACTCTCTCTATAATCCTCCCAAGGAACCCCAATACACTAAGAAGCCTCTCTAAAGCCTCTCCCAAGCCTTCAGGATCATACTTCCATGTAATGGATTCCTTCCTTTCTCATTTTATCCATGTTTCTTAATATTGTTATGCTGTTTTATTTTAAATAATAAATATTGGGGTATGAATTCAAACCTCCCCCATAATTCCTTATTTATGTTTTAATGATTATAGACTCATTTATATCTCATTAATGCCTCCCATGTAAACCCGTTACTATGATAAAATTCCGTAAGGAATTTCCCTCTCATTTACATTTAAGAAATTTTTCTATTATAAATCAAAATTCCATTAATTATGTTCGTAAATGTTTCTATATGACCCCTTTAATGTCCATTTCATGTAAATATGATGAGAGAATCCTTTATCTCTCATCAAACGTATTTATGAATTCTTATGTCATGACGTTATACTGCCAAAATTGCACCGTGTTTTTCCAAGACAAAGTCACTTTGTAGTGAATACCATGCCCATTTCAATACAAATGGTATTCACCTTTATGAAAATTTACTTATCGATTATAGAGTTTTATTTATGAATACCACATTCCTTTTTCATTGAAAAAATGATGAGTAATCCATGTTTTATGATCCATGTGGAACACATATTCATGAAAGGAAATGATAAATAAGGGTGTGCCCTGATAGCACTCCAATGCATTGGGTAAAGATTAGTATCAACATATGTCAAGTCCAATGAGGATTTAATCATTCTAATTCAAGTGGAATTATGATTTAATCAATCTAATTGAAGTTAAATAATGGTTTACTCATGATCCATGTGCAATAAGCCTTGGCTCGTGCTAATTTCTTGTTAAGTGTTGTTGCCACATTTCCATGTTATGACAATCATGTTATATCATGACTATATGTTCATGTTTATTTTATGCTAAATTTATATTCATATATCCTAAAATGTATTTTAATATTCATGTTATGACTTTTTTACTCCCTTTCTGGGCTTTATAGCTCACCCTTTTCTCGTGTATGTTCTGAGGTTATCGCATGAAATGCTAATTACGAGGGAATGTCGTTGCTATGTAAAGGATGTTTTAAATAAAGTTGTTGTCTATTTTATGTTTTAAGTTGTTATGTAATGTTTCTAATCCCAATATACACTATAAATATCTATCATCCATGTTGTATAAACTGAATATTTTATGAAATACATCATGTTTAATTGTGTAATAAAAAGTAGGGTTGTTATAGTTGGTATCAAAGGATAGGTTTTTTTTATTTTTGGATTAGGAATAGAAAACCCCACAGAAGACTTAGATACAAGACTACATATAATAAAAACATCCTGAAGTTTTGGTGTGTATTGAGTAAGTGTTTTATCACGAAAATACCCCCTTTTCAGGATATGAGTAGGTAGAGGAAGCCCTGGAACACATGTAATTAGGAGTGAAAACTTTGACATGGTGTTTCAGGCTTGACCTGTGGTATCCTGGTACATGAAAATGGGCATTGTTGCACTCTTGGTTACGACACACCCAGGGGATATTCAATGGTAAATTTACAAGCTTAGTATGAACCATTATTAAGGGAATTAAAATAATACCCCTAAGAATATATGTTAGAATATAGATCATGGATAACATATATTGAAGAATATAGATACATAATTTAAAAAAATAAAGTAATTTATAAGTCATCCATTTTTGTCTTTTGATTACCCTTTATGTGTTCCCCCTAACATTCCTTTAATTAATGAATAAAAAATCATTATACTTCATGTATTATAATATCACAATTTTATCAAGTCTAGAGGGCAACTCAAAATTTGATATGTTTCATCAGCGGGATAAATGATAGTTTCGATATGGAAGGAGAAAAACCTCATAAAACACTCTTGTACCTTCCTGGGGAATTACTAGATATAATTATTCCGAAGTCAAGCTCGCATAGCATTGAAACCTTTTCCAATTTCTAACTTTCTAGAAAGATACTCTATGACATATCAAACACCTCCTATATACCACGGAATCATCAGGGATTATGGCTAGCCATTGATCAAATATTAAGCTCCCAACTCTCATATCTTTCAATATAATGGACGTACCATAATGGTATTTTTAAATATTTCACCCCATATAGAGAGTATGATGCAATATTGGATTTTATAATAGCTACTGAAGAGTGAGGCCTCTGAGTATCCTATATATATAGTCTTGTCTTCTAGTTTTTTTTGGAAACTTAAACAATATATTAGAAGAAACACATTTCAAAAATTTCAAATCTGACTCTTTCAGAATATATTACAAAAACCTAGTACATGGTGATGTTTTGAAACTATATGTTAGAAATAAAGTTTTTCAAAAAGTGCATCTTATTTTCCATTGGTACGATCAATGTTTCATGAACATCCTATAGATTAAGGAAGTGGAAGACATTGAATGCACGTTAAAGTATTATGGCACTAAGTGGACCCTCACCCTCCATGATAGATGTGATAATGACGGATGGGGAATGCTTAATGGTTGTGGGTAAGAAACCCTGAGCTCATGTTTAAATTTTAGAGTTCTTTTTTATGTAATCAAATTGCAAGGACATAATTTTTTTAAGGGGGGAATATTGTAACGACCAAGGCTTTTAATAATGAAAATTCCTCTTTATCTAATTAAATGTATTATTATATGAAATAGTAATATAAAATATTACCTTATTTGTATTTATGATTTTGGATATTTAAAATACCGTTATGAATTGTGACTATTGTTAATATAGCCTTTGAACAGTGATCACATGATCAATATAAATACATGGCTTTAAAAAATCCAATTTACTCAGACAACGGTAGTGATGGCCTCATCTAGTAGACATTCCCTATACGAAGCCCATTTTTTGAAGCTCGTAAAGGAGGTGGAATCATTGGGATCCACACTTGACCATGCCCCAACTGAGTTTCAACATGTTATGCTCGATCAGAATCGCCTACGGGAGAAGCGGAAGTTGATTGAGATTACAACGCGAGCAATGTTATCTAACCCACACCAAGAATTTGTCACCATCGCTCACCTTACACTCTAGTCCTCTATGGGTGTTATAAGGGGTTATGAAACAATACCTTAGCACTACGATTATGTGCATTATTTTTTCATATAATAAGGAATATACATTCATTTTTAAATTGTTCCTTTGTAAATAATTTTTAAAGCACAAATTATATTTTTAGATAATATTCAACTAAGAAATCTATTTTGGTAAATTAATAGATTTTTGAATTAAAAATTGTTTTAATAAAATATTATTATTATTAAATTACATTTTATTAAGTATAAATGATCGTATAATTTTTATGAATAATATTTTGAAAGTTGTTTTTGTCAAAACCCATGAATTTTCGATAAATTTCGTTTTTTATTTTAAAAGTGAAAATTCACATATTTAAAAAATTATTTGGATAAAATTAAAATTATTTTTGAAATCATGATATCAATATTTTCTAATGGGGAATTTTTCATAAATTTCTGAGACAATTGAATTTTTGGGTAAAAATTAAATACTGTTTAAATATATAATGTGTTTTATGACATAAAATGACCCAATAGTGATGTAATAAAATACTATACACATTATGTTCGGACAATATATGTTTTAAAATTAAAATAATATAATTTTAGGTTTGTTTAATTTATCTTACAAAGCCTTAGTGGACCCTCCATGACTTATAAATCATTTTAGCTTTTTAAATTGATTTCCTTGAGAGTGTGACTCGCCTCAAAAAAAATATACCCTATCATTTTAAGAATTTTGGCCATTGGCCATATAAAATGTTTTTTTTACTCCCCTTTGGAAAAAAACGTGGGAAAAAACCATGGGTTGGTTTTTGGTTTTGATTGGTTTAATGTGTGGTGTCCCAAACCTAAATAATAAAGAATTCTCTCTCCTTTCCTATATAAACACATCCAAGCTCCCACTTACTATTCACTCAAAGCCTTTGGAGTTCATCCAATGTCTGGTATCATCTCTCTATAATCCTCCAAAGGCACCCAAAACTCCCAAGAAGCCTCTCTCAAGCCTCTCTCAGGCCTTTGATATCATACTTCCAAGTAAGGGACTCCTTCCTTTCAAATTTTATCCATGTTTCGTAATATTGTTATGCCCTGTTATTTTCAATTTTAAATATTGCAGTATGATTTGGAACATCCCCCATACTGTCATCATTCTATTTGTATGATGAGAGACTCATTTATCTCTCATTAATTACTCCCATGTACACCTGTTACCATGCCGATATTCGATAAAGAATTTCTCTCTCCTCATTTACATTCAAGAAATTCATTTGTATTACGAATGAAAATTCAAATAATTATGTTGGTACATGTATCTATATGACCCACTTACTATTCATTTCATGTACATATGATGAGACATACCTTTCTCTCTCATCAACCATTTTTATGAATTCTTATGTCACGCCGTTATGGTGCCAAAATTGCACCATGTTTTTCCAAGCCAAAGTCATTATGTCGTGAATACCATGCCCATTTCTCTATCAAGGGTCTTAACCTTTATGCACATTTAATTATTGATTATATAAATTAATGTATGAATTCCACATTCCTTTATCGTGGAATAAATGATGATGAAACAATGTTTTATGATCCATGTCCCACACTTATGTATGAAATTAAATGATTAAAAAGGGTGCGCCCTAATAGCGCTCCAATGCATTGGGTAAAGATTAGTATCATGATACGTCAAGTGCAATTTGGATTTAATCATGATAATTCAAGTGAAATGAGGATTTAATCATTCTAATTCATGTAAAATGAGGGTTTAATCATTCTCCATGTGCAATGAGCCTTGGATTATGCTAATTCCATGTTAAGTGTTGTTGGCACATTTCTATGTTATGATAATCATGTTATATCATGCCATTATGTTCATGTTTCTTTTAGGCTCAATTGATATGCCTATTTCCTAACAAGTATTTTATTATACATTTTATGCCTTGTTTACTCTCTTACTGGGCTTTATAGCTTACCCTTTTAACCAGTACGTCCTTAGGTTGTCCCCTTTAATGCTAAGTATGAGGTAATGTCATGGTTATGTAAAGAAATTTCCCAATAAAGATGTTGTGTGATTTATGTTTTAGGTTGTTATGTAATGTTCCAAATTCCCAAAGACACTAGATGATGTGGCTCTATTTTTTCATAGTTTTTCCACATCTTTTTTACTTAATTTTTAATAATTTAATTAATTATTTTATCACTTTATACTAATTAATTGTAATTTTGTATTTTTATAATTAATTTTTTTAATTAATCAATTTTTATAATTAATTATGTATATTTAGTCTTTAAAATAATAATTTTAATCTTACATTGAATTTATAATTTATGTATATCGTAATTAGTTTGGTTAATTTAAACTTGCTTGACTTTTTAATAAACAAACATTTTTATAGACAATTATTTAATCATCGTAATTCTATTTAATTGACTTATTCATTTTTTTAATATTTTATCTTTTAATTTAGTTTAATTAGAATAGGTTAACAATGTTAAATTACTTTTCTAATCATCCTATTAGTTAATTAAGTCAATAATTTTAGTTTAAATTTATTAAATTAGTTCTCTTTTTATTTTATGAATTCAAATAGTTGTTTAATTAATTAATTTAATTTTTTAAAACATTAATTATTTAATTTTATGTATGCAGTTATATGATTTATTGATTTTCTTTTGATTCTAGTCTACCAGTGAGATAGAAAAGAACTATCGGTAACCTATTAGGTCATCGACACTTACCTTTATCATTCACTGCTACCCTGTAATTAATTTATATAGTAGTTTTAATTTAAGTATTATATCATTTTAGTTTATTAATTATTCAGTTTTTAATTTAAGTGTTATCAATTATTACTTTTTATTATAATTTTAATGTTTTAAGTTTAACAAAATTACGATTTTTTAATTTATGGTGTTTAGCTTTCTTTTAATTAATTAATTTCTATCTTTTTATTTAGCTTACATTAATTTTAATTTTAAGTTCAATTTTTTTAAGGTTACCATTAGTACTTTGTTGTATACCAGCAGTGATCGTTCCATTTTAAATAAACTATCAATGACGCTTTTTATTTTCGCTCCACCAGTAACATTAATTTTTATTTTTTATCGGTGACCTTATGGGTATCGGTGACCCTTTTATTTTTGTTGTGTAGCGGTAAGCCCTTATTTTATTTTGAAACTATGACCTTTTTATTTAGACTAACAGTGAGTGTTATTTTTTCTATCTATTGGAAACCTTTCCCTTTTAAACTAATAGTGACCCCCCACGCCACTGCTCCCATTTGTTTTTAAACTAATAGTGACCTTTTGTTTTTCTCTAACGGTGACCTCTCTTTATTATTTACGTAAAGGTGACCCTTGGTCCCCTTCTTTAACTCCTTTACCTCACCGTTTCACCCCTCTCTCTCACTGTTAGACTTCATCCCCTGCACCTCACCATTAGGCGTCTTCGATCGCGGCCTCAGTGCACCTCACTGCCTCGCCCGATCCCCTGCTTCGTTCCTGTGTCACCAGTCCTACCCTCTTCCTCCTACAAGCGCCATACCTTCGCACCGATACAACATCAGTTTTTCTCTCCATCATTTCTCCATCGTTTCATAGCTGCATACTCATACAGAAGAATAATTGCATCAAACACCACACTCACACAATCTAAATCATTATAAGCACAAGAGATAGATCAGAAAACCTCACATTTTACCACTTCTAGACCCTATTCAAATGCAGATCCAACCTCACCACCGCTTGCAGTGTTTCTGAACAGAGCTTGAAGCAGGAAGCCATCAAGCATCAGCCAACACCATTGAAGATCATTGGAGGGGGTTCTGTTGTCGCCACACCAGCAAGCCAATGCCAATCCTGAACCATCTTTGATTTATTGTTTTGGAGAAATTTTGTGCCGTTGTAGTCTGCTGGAGTTGATCAAAGGAATTGGGCTGTATTTCAAAAATCCAAAGTCGCGCCTGTGTGGGGTTTTATTGTGAAGTTATTTCGACCTACAAGAAAGGTAGGCTGAGGATTGTTGCGCCAAGTGAGGAGTCGATCTGAGTCATCGCCTACCGAGCCGTGAGTTGAGGCTGAGTTGGGAAAAGAACCGAAGCCACTGAAGTTGTTGTGTTGTTGTGCAAGGTGCCATTGATAAGAGGAAAAATCTGAAAAGGAGTTGGGTGAAACCGCCATCACCACCGTTGCTGGAAGGAGGAGGAACCAGGACACCGTTACGAGAGGTTGTCCTCTGGAGGGTCCACCGCTGGAGTTGAAGAGAGTCCATCTAGACCATTTCTATGGCCTGTTGCACTAGATTTGGAGATCCAGGATGTCGTCTCACTAATGCTAATGGAGGCTGCCATGCCGCACTGGAGCCAAGGGGAGCCGGACCGCCGTGGGTTGTGCTGAAGAAGGACAACCCTACCCCACCTTGCGCCGATTTGGGTGGGAAGAATATAAAAAAATTTCAAAAAACTAATGGTTTAAATCAAAATTAAAATAAAAACACAAAGTGAAAAATAATAAACATTAATAATTATAAATAAATAACTTACAAAAGATATTTTATTAAACAGAATTATTAATCATAAATAAAATTTTATTTAATTAATTGATAGTTATTTCGAAAATCAAATTACGATTGATTATTAAAAATATTATTAATTATAATTTAATATTATGTGTGAATAATTATTTAAAAATACATTTTGTTTATAAAATTTATTAGTTATAATAAGTTATAAAATAAATTATAGTTAAACTAAACTAATTCATTTAAAATGTTAATAATGCAAAATTTCATAATAATAACAATACACATAATGTTTATAATTTACTTTAATAATGTTAATTAATTAATTAATAATAACTTATAAACAATTCAGCATCAAAATTAATAATCAATAAAACTTCTTAATTATAATAATAACTCTTTTATTAACAAATTCAACAACTCATAATATGTAAATTATCATAATTTATCTTATATAATGAAATAATAACGATTTAATAATAAATTTCATTTCATTAAAAGTTATTAAAATATAATTACTATTTATTAGTAATAGAAATAAAATAATTTATTTAATAACATTATTTAAAATTTTATTAATTATTCTAAAAATAATTTTTTTTAATAAACTAATTTCTTAAACTATAATTCTCTATTTTCTCAGTGTTTTAATTGATTTGTTTGTTTTTCTTATTCAGGTTCATTCAAGAGTCAAAAACACATCCAAGTGCACTTGAATAACTCAGTGGGAGTTAGTTCTATGAGAAAACTTAGTGCGATGTTCCCGTCACGAAAAAACACACGTGTATGGTGCAACATTGAAAGATGAACTCATGTCAGTAAATAGTGGCAGTGACATGTATTTTTTGACAGCATGATACTTAAGCAGAGAAAGAAGCATATGGAGGAGAGGAATTCACTCAGAGGAGGGAACCACTGGAGATCCGAGAGATTCTGTCTCATCAGGAGAATAGGGAGTCTGGAGGGAGACTCTGGAACCCCTTCCTAGAGTTGTAGGAGCATAGGAGGAGAGTATCTTTCAGGGAGTTTTACTTCCCTTTTTTGAATTCTTACACTCTATTTACCATGTCTTCAATTATTTTAATGATATAAAACAAGTTTTGTAGATAAATATTTAGTTTGGGGATAATTGAAGTTCCACTGGTTAACTTCTACTTCTATTTTCATTTTATCATTCGAATAAATTCAGTATTGATCGGCGATATCGATTTTAAGTTCATCAAATTGCTTGTACCACTAGAACATAATCACAAAATTTCACAGTCAGTTGGCGAGAGTGATTGTGGAACACTTTTCAAAAGATAATAGATTCAAAATACTTAAATACTTACGGTGAGTTCTTCTTGTAGTCATTTTTCAAATAGTTCACAGTTGATAAATTTTGGGGTGGCGAACTCCTAAATTTGTTGGCTTGTGTGACTTAACTCCTATAGAGGGAGGTCAGTCATACTCTTTAATTTGGTCCTCTAAAACAACATTTAAGTGAATTGGAATAACATTAAAACTAGTAGAATAGAGATTTTTCCCCGAGAGTTTACTCTGATATTTCGTTTATCAGCACTCTATATTTTAGTTGTTCATTATTTTTTATTAGTTTTCTATTTCATTCTAGTCTAAATTAAAAACATTTTTAAAAAATAGTGTTAATTTTATGATTTAATAGACAAAACATAAAACAATATATAGAAAGTAAAAAATAGAAAAATCACTCCGCTACTGAGAACA
Organism: Viscum album; assembly: GCA_963277665.1. Classification (NCBI taxonomy): domain Eukaryota; kingdom Viridiplantae; phylum Streptophyta; class Magnoliopsida; order Santalales; family Viscaceae; genus Viscum; species Viscum album. Next base: position 354,935,403 of record OY728140.1, read on the forward strand.
GTGGAGTTTACCAAAGATTTTAGATGAATAGTGGAAAAATTACCTTCTATGTGGGTTCGACCCTGCTTTCAACATATAATGTAGTCAGTATGAATACAAATATTAAACTTTGACCAACTTCAACAACGGTCCAGTTCGTGTTTTTTTTTCAAAATTGTAAAACAAATCAGTTTCATTTTCTATTGAATTGCTACATCTTTCTGTATTGATTAAGTTCATGTTTAGTTCTACTATGGTGCTGCTTGAATTGCTAATATAACTTTTATGGGCACAATACACTCTGCTGTTAATCTAGAGCAACTGAACATAGAAATAGAAAAACATCACACTACTCTAATAAAGAAGAACAAAACTAGAATGGAAAACTTAGATAATAGAGTTCCTGCACCTAACAACTATCAAAATCATCCAGAACTCTTAGATAAAAATGAAGGTCGTAGGAATAGCGAGTTCCAACTTCCTCAAGTTTCAAGAAATCCTTCTTATATTAGGTCGTCTCTTAGATTTAGAAACTATGAATTGAAACAATCACATATTTCACTATTTCCTGCTTTAATGGGCTCCCTAATGAGGACTCCCTTGCCTTCATTTGAGACTTCTATAATACTGTGCAGTAATTAACTCTTCTATGAATCACTGAAAATGAAATTAGGATGATATTATTTCCGTTTTTCCTTAAAGGGAATGCTATGAATTGGATCATGAGTCTAGATGAGAACATTTTCGAAAACTAGGATCAACTGTATAATTCTTTCATTATGAAATTTTATACTCAAAGACTTAACAGTGAACTTAGAACTAAGAAAACTAGTTTTTATCAAGAGGATGGAGAATCTTTTCATGAAGATTGGGATAGATTCAGGGATCTTCTTAGTCAGTTCCCCCATCATCAACTCCCATAAAACGTTATTATGGATAAATTCTATGACGGTTTTTCCTCTTCTGGATAGAATCCAATTGACCAAGTTGCAGGGGTAATTACAATGATTAGATTGATGAAGAATGTAGACAAATTTTTAATAATCTTCCACTGAATTAAAAACATAAAAATTCACGAAGGAAAATAGTAAATAGAAATGTTAACCCAAATACTGGTTGAATGAATGAAACTCAAGCACAACTTGATGAAATCACCAACCCACTTCAATCCTTAATGAACCAGTACGCAAAACAAATTGTTAACCAACTTGGATGTCAAAATACCAACCAATCATTAAGGGAACAGTGTGTCCAGTGTGGTATGTTTTTGCATACTGAAAACATTTTCCCTAATTTTGATATACTATCCCAACAACAAGAGAATTAAAACTTTGTTAACTATGGTCCTAGAATGCTTTCTAAAGAATATCCATATTCAAACAATTATAATCAAGGCTATTGGAACCACCCTAATCTGTCCTAGAAAGATCAATTCTTAATTAAACAAACCACTACCCCTAATTACACTAATCAACCAAGACCAAACTTTCAAAATTAACAAATGTGTGGGTCTTAAAATGTACAAGGAAACAATGATAGTCACATTTTTTCTAAGCATCATCAAATTTTGAATAATATCAACTCCTAAGAAGAAAGATACATGACTGGACTATCCAAACATAAAAATCATTATGAGTCTGATAAAATGAAAACTGATGTTAGAATACAGAACATGGAAACACATCTTGGTTAACTTTCTCATGATTTTTCAACTAGGAAAAAAGCTAGACTTCTTAGTACCACTGAACTGAACCCTAGAGAGAACTCCATGACTGTTGTAACTAGAGTGGATTTAATACTCAAACTGTTATTGAAAAACACATAGAAAATTCCTAAAATGAAAATCTTCTTCAATCTGGAAACAAGAATATGCTTTGCACACATACTGAAAATTCACAGAAAAGTCACGAAAATGATTTAAATTTGAATTGGCCACCTGAAAATCAATCTGAAAATTCATCTAAAAATAAAAATAATAAAGGAAAATAAAAATATGATGAACATGTGAGGGATATACCCACTGTTCTAAAAAAAATTCCCCACCCATCCCTTTCCCTGAGAAGATAAAACCACAAAGTAACACCAAGGCTGAACTTATTCAATTCCTTGGCCTTCTTTCCAAACATCAAGTAATAATTCCTTTCATTAAATCTTTAATTAAAATCCCATATTATTTTAAATATCTTGAAAAAATTGATTCTACCAAAAAAACTCTAGAATAATTTGCTTCTTACAGCCTCACTGAAGAGTGAAGTGCTGTACTTCAAAAGAAAATCCCCCCAAAATTGAAAGACCCAGGTAGTTTTGTTATACATTGTACCTTAGGAAATTCTCATCAACTGAACTATTTGTGTGATTTTGGTGCTAGTATTAATCTTCTCCCATACTCACTATTTGAACAGTTGAGGTTGGGTGACCTTCAACCCACCACAGTCATACTGCAGTTAGCTGATAGATCTTTCAATCATCATATGGGTAGGGTAGATGGTTGTCTAGTTGGGTTCGAGAAACTGTTTTTACCTGATGAAATTTTAGTCTTGGATATGGGGTGTGATTAAGAGGTTCCCATCATATTGGGTAGGCCCTTCATGACCACAGGTGGTGTTGTTATTGATGTATCTAAGGGTCAATTAATTTTCAAAATTGGAGAACAACAAGAAGAGTTCAATGTCTTTAAAAATGTTAAAGGACCAATGTTTTCAGAAAATTGTTCCATGCTAGAGTCTTTAGAAGATGAGAAATCAACTGAAAATATTAAAAAATCTGAAAACCAATTCTCTGTTAAAGAAAATTATTTTGAATCTGAAAATCCTTTTGGATCTGTTTTAAAAGTTGAAAATTCAACTCGAACACTGAATCTGGAAAATTTTCCAGAACTGGACAACTGACTAGTTTCTATTGTAGAAGAGTCCTCTATTTCTAAAAAAAGGATTTTTTTGAGTGAATTTGGGAGTGTTTCTGTTAACACCAACCTTTCTGATCACATTGATGATGTATAGGGAGAATATTTAAGACAATTGGATGATTCTTCTTTGATTAATTTGTTGAATTTTCATATGGAATGTGTGGACAGTGTACTACCCTTTTTAAACAGTAACACTATTATTTCTAAATCTGAACTTGATATTGAAAATCATTCATCATCTAATACTATGTACAAGAGATATGATGAAGATCTTGGTCCTCCTAGTCCTAAGAGTCTTCCTTCTAGTGTAGAACCACCCACTCTTGAGCTAAAACCAATCCCTTCTCATCTTAAATATTTATTTCTGGGTGAGAACTCCACTTTTACTGTAATAATTTCTGCTAAACTGAATGAAAATCAAGAAGAAATATTGTTAAATGTTTCGAAAAAGTTTAAATATTCCATAATTTGGACCATAGCTGATATAAAGGGTATTATTCCCCCATTTTTATGCATAAAATACATATGGAGCCTGACCATAAGCCTAGGGTTGAGTGTCAATGATGATTAAATCCGAACATGAAAGAAGTAGTGATAGAGGAAGAGAAAAAGTTTATTGACACTGGAATGATATATTCCATTTCTGATAGTGGTTGTCTCAGCCATGTCTAGGTTGTTCCCAAGAAGGGAGGTTTCACTGTAGTTAAAAATGAAAAAATGAAGATGTCTAAGTTAGAAAATACACAAAATGGAGAGTCTGTATAGGTTATACGAAGCTGAATGTATTCACTAGGAAGGACTATTTTCCAATTCCCATCTTGGATCAAATGCTTGAGAGGCTTGCTGAAAATGAGTTTTTCTTGTTTCCTGGATGGGTATTCTGGTTACAACCAGATTCCTGTTGATCTAGAGAATTAGGAAAAAACCACTTTCACATGCCCCTTTGGAACATTTTCCTACATGCGGATTCCCTTTGGGTTGTGTGGAGCTCCAGCCACCTTTCAAAGATGTATGATTGCTATCTTTTCAGATATGGTTGAGAGAATTATTGATATTTTCATGGATGAATTTTTAATTGTGGGAAGTACTTTTGATACTTGTCTTGGAAATCTTGAGTTACTATTAGAAAGATGCATTGAAACCAACCTTGTACTTAATAGGAAGAAGTTTCAATTAATGGTTACAGAAGGTATTGTTCTTGGTCATAGGGTGTCCAAAAGAGGTCTAGATGTTGATACTGCTATGATTGTTGTTATTCAAAAACTACCTCCTCCTGTAAATGTCAAAGGTGATAGAAGTTTACTAGGACATGCCGGTTTCTACCAGAGATCCATCAATGAATTTTACAAAATAACTAAGTCTTTATATTCTTTTTCTGGTTAAGGATGCAACTTTCAATTTTGATGAAAACTATTTGAAATCATTTAATCTTCTTAAAGAAAAACTCACTACATCACCTATTATCACTACACCTGATTTGAAGCTACTTTTTGAACTTATGTGTGATGCTAGTGATATGGTGGTAGGTGCTATCCTTGGACAGAGGAAAGATAAGAAGTTACATGTGGTGTATTATGCTAGTATACTGGTAGATGATACTCAAAATAATTATACATGTACTGAGAAATAATTTCTAGGTGTTATTTTTTCTATAGAGAAGTTTAGAATGTACTTATTAGGTTCCAAAGTCATCATTTTCACTGATCATTCTCCATTAAAGTATTTTCTATCTAAGAAGTAAACTAAACCCAAGCTGATTAGATGGATTTTGTTGTCACAAGAATTTGATTTAGAGATTAGGGATAAAAAAGGAGCTGAAAATTTAGTTGTTTACAACCTTTCTAGTCTTCCTCTTACTCAATATGAATCTAAATATCCTAGGTAGATTAACTCTTCATTTCCTGATGATAAGCTACTTACTGTGTCAATCAAGCAATCTGCTTGGTTTGTATATTTTTCCAACTTCCTGGAATTAGGTGTCTTTCCCAATAATCTGTCTAATAATCAAAGAAATAAATTTATTTCTAAACATAAGTATTATCTTTGGGATTATCCTCTATTTTTTAGGATATGTGATGATGGTATTCTTAGGATGTGTGTGCCTGAGGAAGATATGGTGCATGTTTTATAAAATTGTCACTCTTCGCCTTGGGGAGGTCACCATGGTGGTGAAAGAACTGGTCAAAATGAATTACAATCTGGTTTATATTGTCCTACTCTTTTTAAAGATGCTTGAATCTTTGTGGATGGTTGTGATAGATGTCAAATGTTAGGCAATGTGGGTAGGAAAAAAGAGTTACTCCAAAAAGGAATTCTGGAAGTTGAAATTTTCGATGTTTGGGGTTTAGATTTCGAGGGTCCATTTCCATCATCTTGTGGGAATGATTATATACTTGTTGATGTTGACTATGTTTCAAAATGGGTTAATGAAGTGGAACTTCCCAACAATCAAACCAATTCTTTAATAAAATTTGTTAAGAAGAACATTTTTACAACATTTAGAGTCCCAAAAGCTTTTATCACTGATAATGGAACACATTTTTAGAACTATAAGTTTAAATCTTTGATGGAGAAATATGGTTGTGTTCATAAAACTGGTACCCCTTATCATCCACAGTCCAGTGGATAGGAGGAAATTTAAAACAGAGATCTTAAACAGATACTTGAGAAAACTGTGTCAAACTCTAGGAAAGACTTGTCTCTTAAATTGGATGAAGCTTTATAGGCATACAGAACTACTTTCAAGGCCCCAATGTGTATGTATCCTTACAGGCTGTTATTTGGTATGTGTTTTCATTTACCTGTGGAGTTTCAAAATAAGTCATATTGGGTAGTTAAGGCTCTAAACATTGACCTTAAGAGTGATGGTGAGAGGATATTACTTGAGATGAGTGAACTCGATGAGATTAGGAGAGAGAGTTATGATAATTAAAGAATTTATATGGAGTGTACTAAAATCTTTCATGATTCTATCATTAAATCTAAAGAATTCAAAATTGGACAGAAGGTTGTACCCTTTAACTGTAGACTTAAACTCTTTCCTGGAAAGCAAAAGTCAAAATGGTCGGGACCTTTTACTATAGTGAGAGTGCTGAATAATGGAGCTATAGAAATTATATTTGAAGAGAATAAACCCATGTTACTCAATGGGAATAGAGTGAAACATTATTTTGAGGGATAGCTGAAGGGCTTCGCTGTGTTCATTGTGCTTAAAAACTAGTTTAAAATAACGTATGGATGAAGACTTCAAAACATAGTGCTGCATGGGCGGCAACCCATGGTTTTTTTGTCTTTATTTTTTTCCTTTTATTTATCCTTTAATAAAGAGTTTCTTCTGTGCTCTGTTTTTGTGAAATACCTGTTATTGATTTTTCATTGTCTCTTGGTTCTGTCGTAGGATGTTGCTACTTGTGTCAATAATGGAGTTAAATTCCCATTCTATAGGGAAATAGACAAATATATTTAGGGAATTACTAAACTTATAATTGTTTCATTTATTTTTCTTCTCCTACTAACATTAAAGATACAAACTACTGCATATTTTGTTTTAAAAAAATCCTATTTTCTTTCTAGAATATACAGTTGTATGACTTGATATATTTAAAAATATAGTGCATGTCACTTTGTTGAAATTTTTTATTGCTATATGTCATTATGTTGTACACAAATTCGATTGTTCCTCCTTGTTGAAAAATTAAATTTCACCATTGTTAAAACCATTCACTACTTGAAACTAAGTGTGGGGGGTACATGATTTCTTGTTGTTGTGTTTTTCATTAATATTGTTTTGCTAAGGGGTGTTAGCATGCATTTTTCTGTTATATTGAACATTCATTTGAACCAAAAATTTCTGATTGTTACACCCTATCCACTCTGCACCCATAAGTTACATGCCTTGTTTGAACTTTAATGGGAAATTATTGTCACTGGATTAAAAGTTAATGTGTGTACTTGCTAATGAACCTTCTATTTAATTAATTTTTATGTCAAAAAATATTTTTGAATTTCAAAGAGACCCTTTATACATGTCATAAGTCAAATAAATTGAAAATATGTTTTGAACATTTAATATTTAATTATTATTCTCCATATTTAGATGTCAACGTTGGGGCCAAAGTTGGGTTTCAATTGTGGGGGAGGGGGTCATTCTTGATTGTGCTAAATTGTGCTTTAATTGAATGTCCATCAATTCCCACTTCACTTCAATTTTTTGGTAAAAAATGGTTACATTTTATTCAAAATTCTTTCATAATTTTAGGCTTTACACTTTACTCTAATGAGTCTTTCCTAAGGGAAGTTCCTTACTAGTATTTAAAGACTGATTTGAATTTTAAATTAATGAGTTTGGATGATTTCTGAGTGATCCTACGTGGTGGTTTGTTGGATATTTGGTTTAGGAACTACTTCTATAAGTGATAGGGGTTACATGTTTTCGGAGTTATGATCATAACCCTTGGAACTGGAAGATTGATCTTGATTCTAGGGAATTTATTGTCTTTTAATTATTAAAGTAATTTCATTAATGAGACATTGTGAATGTTTTTCATAAAAATATTTTGGAACTAGAGTAGTCTGGGCATCTGGGATCCCACAGTGAGTCTCTGAGATGCTAGATACTAGGTGCGTTTCTGTTAACTATAAGCCCTCTGTTCACTTTGAATAATTGATCATCCACAGTGCTTAGCACAATGATACGTGGCTTGGAAAAAATTAAATTAAGTTTCTAGTGTCAAAAAACGAGTTCATTGTGGTGAGGGGAATGATGAACGCCAAATTAATAAGGGGACAATTGGTTTATATGGAAATCATTTAGGTTGTATCAATAAGGTGATTCAAAAAACAATTATTTTTGGAACCTAGGATTTTGTCAAAGTACAAAGTTCCTCAGTTAAGGACTTAATTCCATTGAAATTTTACCTTTTTTTACTCTTGAAATTAGAACCTAAGCTTGGATTGAAGTGAGTCATTAAGTTGTATCACATATGAGGCATGGCATCTTCATTGCTTTATGATTCAGAGATTTTTTGATTACTTTTTGAGCACTTGTTCGAGGAATGACTTGATTTGAAAATATCTTTTAAAAAGCCTATTTTCATGTTCTGTCCTCTTTTCTTAAGTGTTGAACATGTTATATTTGACAAAAATTGTGAATACCATTCTATATTTTTCAAAGATAATAAAACATGGGATATTTTGGGGACAAACAATGCTTAAGTGTGGGGGAATTTGATGTGGCTCTATTTTTGCATAGTTTTGCCACATCTTTTTACTTAAATTTTTAATGATATAATTAATTATTTAATCACTTTTTACAAAATAATTATACTTTTGTATTTTTATAATTATATTTTTTAATTAATCAATTTTTAAAATTAATTTTGTATTTTTAGTCATTAAAATAATAATTTTAATCTTACTTTTCTTTCCTATTTTATTTATGTCCTAATTAGTTTGGTTAATTTAAATCTGCTTGACTTTTTAATAAACTTACATTTTTTATAAACAATTATTTAATCATCATAGTTCTATTTAATTAACATAGTCTTTATTTTAATATTTTATCTTTTAATTTAGTTTCATTAGAATAGGTTAACAATTTTAAATGACATGTCTAATCGCCTACTGGTTAATTATGTCATGAATTTTAGTTAAAATTAAATAAATTAGTTCTATTTTAATTTTATGTATTCAAATAGTTTTTTAATTAATTAAATTAATTTTTTAAAAAATTTATTATTTTATCTTATGTATGCAGTTATATGATTTATTCATTTTCTTTTGATTCTAGTCTACCATTGTGGTAGACAAGAACTATCAGTAACTTATTAGGTCACTGATGCTAACCATTATCATTTTCTTCTACCTTTTAATTAATTTATATAGCAATTTTAATTTAAGTCTTATATCATATTAGTTTATTAATTATTCTGTTTTTTATTTATGTGTTATCAATTAATACTTTTTATTATAATTCTAAAGTTGTAAGTTTAACAAAATTTCTGTTTTTAATTTATGGTGTTTAGCTTTCTTTTAATTAATAATTTCTTATATTTTTATTTAGCATACTTTAATTTTAATTTTATGTTAAATTTTTTTTTTAAGGTTACCATTAGTACTTTATTGTATACTAGCGGCGACCTTTCTATTTTAAATAAACTATCAGTGAATCTTTTTATTTTTGGTGCGGTAACCTTAATTTTTTTTTATCGGTGACCTAATGGGTACTAGTGACCCTTTTATTTTTGTTGCTTAATGGTAAGCTCTTATTTTATTTTGCAACTATGATCTTTTTATTTAGACTACCAGTGACCCTTCTTTTTCTATATATTGGAAACCTTACCCTTTTAAACTAACAGTGACCCCCACGCCATTACTCCACTTTGTTTTTAAACTAACAGTGACCTTTTGTTTTTCTCTAACAGTGACCTCTTTTTCTAATTTACAATGACGGTGACCCTCGCTCCACTTCTTCAACTCCTTTACCTCACCGTTGTACCCCTCTCTCTCACTGTTAGACTTCGTCCCATGCACCTCACCATTTGGCATCTTCGACCGCGGCCTCGGTGCGCCTCACTGCCTCGCTCGATCCACAGCTTCATTCCTGTGTCACCATTCTTACTCTCTTCCTCCTACCAGTGCCATACCTTCGCACTGGTACAACATCAGTTTTTCTATCCAGCATTTCTCCACCGTTGCACAGCCGCATACTCACACAGAAGAATAATTGCATCAAACACAACACTCACATAAACTAAATCATTATAAGCATTAGAGATAGATCTGAAAACCTCACATTTTACCACACATAAACCCTATTCAAATGAAGATCCAACCTTACCACCGCTTGCTGTGTTTCGGAACAGAGCATGAAGCAGGGAGCCGTCGACCATAAGCCAACACCATTGAAGATCACTAGAGGGGGATCTGCAATCGCCACACTAGCAAGCCAAGTCCAATCCTGAACCGTCTTTGATTCTCCGTTGTGGAGAAATTTCTCGCCGCTATAGTCCACTAGAGTTGATCAAAGGAATTGGCCGATATGCCACAAATCTGAAGCAGCACCTCTGTGGGGTTTTATTGTGATGTTAATGCGACCTGCAAGAAAGGGAGGCTGAGGATTGTTGCACCAAGTGAGGAGTCGATCTGAGTTATTGCCTTCCGAGCTGTGAGCTGAAGACAAGTCAGGAGAAGAACCAAAGCCACTGAAGCTGTTCTATTGTTGTGCTAGGTTCTATTGATAGGAGGAAGAAGCTGAGAAGAAGTTGGGTAAAACTGCCATCACCGTCGTTTCTGGAAGGAGGAGGATCTGGGACACCGCTCCGAGAGGTTTTCCGCTGGAGGGTCCGCCGATGGAGCCGAGGAGAGTCCGTCTAGACCTTTTCCATGGCCTTTTGCATTGGATTTGGAGTGCCGGGATGCTGGGTCAATGGTGCTGATTGAGGCCGCCATGTCGCTCTGGAGCCGAAGGGAGCCAGACCGCTGTGTGTTTTGCTGAAGAAGAAGAACCCTACCCCCCTGTTGCTCTGATTGGGGTGGGGGATACATTAAAAATTTTTAAAAAAACTAATGGATTAAAACAAAATTAAAATAAAAACTCAAACTGAAAAATAATAAACATTAATAATTATAAATAAATAACTTAAATAAGATATTTTATTAAACAGAATTATTAATCATAGACAAAATTTTATTTAATTAATTGATAGTTATTTCTAAAATAAAATTAGGATAGATTATTAAAAATATTATTAATTATAATTTAATATTATGTATTAATAATTATTTTAAAATACATTTTGTTTATAAAATTTATTACTTATAATAAGTTATCAATTAAATTATAGTTAAACTAAACTAATTAATTTAAAATATTAATAATGTAATCTTTTAAAATAATAATAAACTTAATATTTATAATTTACATTAATAATTTTAATTAATTAATTAATAATAACTTATAAACAATTTAGCATCAAAATTAATAATTAATAAGACTTCTTAATAATAATAATAACTCTTTTATTAACAAATTCTATCAACTCATAATACGTTAATTATCATAATTTATCTTTTATAATTAAATACTAAATATTTATTAATAAATTTCATTTCATTATAAGTAATTAAAATATAATTATTAGTTATTATTAATAGTAATAAAATAATTTATTTAATAACATTATTTAAAAGTTTATTAATTCTTTTAAAAAGGCTTTTTTTAATAAAATAATTTCTTAAACTATAATTGTTTATTTCCTTAGCGTTTTAATTATTTTGTTTTTGTTTTTCTTATGCAGGTTCATTCAAGAGTCAAAAAAACGTCCAAGTGCACTTAACTAACGCAGTGAGAGTTAGTTGTGTGAGAAAAATCAGTTCGACATGCACGTCGTGAAAAAACGCACTTGTACGGTGAAATAGTGAAAGATGGACTCAAGTTAGTAAATAGTGGTGGTGGCAATTAGTTTTTGACAACATGATACTTAAGCACAGTAAGCAACAGATGGAGGAGAGGCATTCACTCGGAGGAGGGAACCATTGGACATCCGAGATCTTCTCTATCATCAGGAGAATAGGGTGTCCAGAGGGTGACTCTGGGACCACTTCCTGGCGCTGGAGGAGTATTGGAGCAGAGTATCTTTCGAGGAGTTTGACTTTACTTGTTTTTCTGAATTATTAAACTATTTTTAGAATGTATTCAGTTACTGTTATGATATAAAACCTGATTTCTATCTAAATCATTAGTTCAAGGACAATTGAAGTTCCACTGGTTAACTTTTAATTCTCTTTTTATTTTATCATTCGAAAGAATTCATTATTGATTGGCGAGATCGATACTGAGTTCATCCAAATTCATGTACCACTAGAACATAATAAAAAAAATTCAAAATCAGTTGGATAGAGTGATTGTGGAACACTTTTCAAATGATAATTGATTCAAAATACTTAAAGACTTACGGTGATTTCATCTTGTGGTCATTTCTCAAATAGTTTATAGTTGATTAATTTTAGAGTGGCGTACTCTTAAATTGGTTGGATTGTGTGACTTAACTCCGAGAGAGGGATGTGAGTCAAAGTATTTAAAGTGGTACTCTACAACAACTTTTATGTGAATTGGAATAACATTAAAACCAGTAGAATGAAGATTTTTCCCCGAGCGTTTACTCTGATAGTTCGTTTATCAGCACTCTATATTTTAGTTGTTCATCCTTTTTGATTATTTTTTTATTTTATTCTAGTCTAGATTAAAATCAATTTTAAAAAATAGTGTTACTTTTCTGCTGTAATAGACAAAACATAAAAAATATATATAAAAATTGAAAAATAGAAAAATCACTTTGCTACTGACAAAAATGGAGTTTACAAATGTTTTTTGATGAATAGTGGCCAAAATTACCTTCCCTGTGGGTTCGACCCTGCTAGCCACATATACTGTAGTTAGTAGGAATATAAATATCAAACTTTTACTGACTTCAATGATGGTCCAGGTCAAAGGAATTGGCCGCTATGCCACATATCTAAAGCCACACCTCTGTGGGGTTTTATTGTGAAGTTACTACGACCTGCAAGAAAGGGAGGCTGGCGATTATTGCGCCATGTGAGGAGTCGATCTGAGTCATCACCTTCCGAGTTGTGAGCCGAGGCCGAGTCGGGAGAAGAACCGAATCCACTAAATCTATTTTGTTGTTGTGAGAGGCTCCATTGATTGGAGGATGAAGCCGAAAAAGAGTGGGGTGAAACCGCCATCACCGTTGTTGCTAGAAGGAGGAGGAGCCAGGACGCCGCTGCGAGAGGCTGTCCGCTGGAGGGTCCGCCGTTGGAGCTGAGGAGAGTCTGTCTGGACCGTTTTTGTGTCCTGTTGCACTGGATTTGGAGAGTCGGGATGCCGCATCACCGGTGCTGATGGAGGCCACCAAGCCGGGCTAGATCTAAGGGTAGTCAGACCGTTGTGGGATTTGCTGAAGAAGAAGAACCCCACCGCCCTATTGTGCCGATTTGTGGCGGGGGGAAGAAGTTAAAAATTAAAAAAAAACTGATGGATTAAAACAAAAATAAATTAAAAACTCAAACTAGAAAATAATAAACATTAATAATTACATAAAAAATAACTTGCATAAGATATTTTATTAAACAAAATTATTAATCATAAATAAAATTTTATTTAATTAATTTTTAGTTATTTCAAAAATCAAATTAATATAGACTATTAAAGAGCTTATTAATTATAATTTAATATTATATATTAATAATTATTTAAAAATACATTTTGTTTGTAAAATATATTACTTATAATAAGTTTTAAAATAAATTATAGTTAAACAAAACTTATTTATATAAAATGTAAATAATGTAAAATTTAAAAATAATAATAAACATAATGTTTATAATTTAATTTAATAATGTTAATTAATTCATAATAATAACTTTTAAACAATTTATCATCAAAATTAATAATTAATAAAAGTTCTTAATAATAATAATAACTATTTTATTGACAAATTCGATCAACTCATAATACGTAAATTATCATAATTTATCTTTTATAATTAAATAATAACTATTTAATAATAAACTTCTTATCATTATAAGTAATTAGAATATAATTACTAGTTATTAGTAATAGTAATAAAATAATTTATTTAACAACATTATTTAAAAGTTTATTAATTATATAAAAAAGACTTTTTTTAATAAACTAATTTCTTAAACTACAATTCTTCATTTCCGTAGCGTTTTAATTGTTTTGTTTGTTTTTTCTTATATTGGTTCATTCAAGAGTAAAAAACACGTCCATGTTCACTTAACTAACTCAATGGGAGTTAGTTACGTGAGAAAAATTACTGCGACGTGCTTGTCGCAAAAAAACGCATGTGTATAGTGCAACAGTGAAAGATGAACTCAAGTCTGTAAATAGTGGTGGTGACAAGCAGTTTTTCACAACATGATAATTAAGAAGAGCAAACAGCAGATGGAGGTGAGACATTCACTCGGAGGAGGGAACCATTGGAGATCTGATAGCTTCTCTCTCATTAGGAGCATAGGGAGTCCGGAGGGCGACTCTAGAACCACTTCCTGGAGCTGGAGGAGCGTAGGAGTAGAGTATCCTTCAGGGAGTTTAACTTCCCTTGTTTTATTTGAATTCTTACACTATGTTTAGAATGTATTCACTTACTGTTATGGTATATAACATGTTTTCTAGAAAAATCTTTAGTTTGGGGATAATTTAAGTTCCACTCGTAAACTTTTAATTCTCTTTTCATTTTATCATTTGAATGAATCCAATATTGACTAGTGATATCGATACTGAGTTCATCCAATTGCTTGTACCACTAGAATATAATCAAAAAATCTCGCAGTCAGTTTGAGTGATTGATTTTGGAACACTTTTCAAAATATAATAGATTCAAAATACTTAAAGACTTACAGTGAGTTCGTCTTGTGGTCATTTCACAAATAGTTCACTGTTGATTAATTTTGGAGTGGTGACCTCTTAAATTGGTTGGCTTGTCTGACTTAACTCCTGGAAAGGGAGGTGAGTCATACTATTTAAAGTGGTACTCTGCAATAACTTTTATGTGAATTGGAATAACTTTAAAACCAGTAGAATGGAGATTTTTCCCCGAGCGTTTACTCTAATAGTTCGTTTATCAGCACTCTATATTTTAGTTATTAATCCCTTTTTATTATTTTCCTCTTTAATTCTAGTTTAGATTAAAAATATTTTAAAAAAATAGTTCTACTTTTCTGCTTTAATAGAAGAAACATAAAAAAATATACAAAAAGTGAAAATTTTAAAAATCAATATGCTATTGACAACAGTGGAGTTTACAAAAGTTTTTAGATGAATAGTGGCCAAAATTACCTTCCCTGTGGGTTCAACCCTTCTTTACACATGTACTGTAGTTAGTAGGAATATAAATATTAAACATGGACCAACATAAATGATGGTCCAGGTCATGTTTTTGTTGCAGTTTTCGGGGAAGGAACGAGCCATTTTTTCTAAAAAATCATATAGTAAAAAATTAAAAAGTTGAAAACATTGAATTTTTTTAAAAAATATGTTTTATTTTCTATTAAATTTCTACTTCTTTCTTTATTGATTGAGTTCTAGTTTAGTTCTACTATTGTGCTTCTTGAATTTCTAATATACATTGTATGAGCACTAGACACTCTGCTGTTAATCTAGAGCCACTGAACTTAGAAATAGACAAATATCTCACTGCTCTAAGAAAGTAGAACAAAATTGAAATGGAAAACATAGATAATAGTGTTTTTGTACCTAATAACTATCAAAATCAACCATAACTCTTAGATGAAAATTAAATGCCTAGGATGAAGGAGTTCCAACTTCCTCAAGTTTCAATAAATCTTCCTTCTATTAGGTTATCTCCTAGAGCCAGAAACTATGAATTGAAACAATCACATAGTTCACTGTTGCATAAATTTAATTGGCTCTCTAATGAAGACTCCCTTTCCTTCATTAGAGACTTATATATTACTATGAAATAATTACCTCATCTAGGACTCACTGAAAATGAACTTAGGATGAGATTCTTTCCCTTTTTTCATAAAGGGAATGCTAGGAATTGGTTTCTGAGTCTAGATGATAACATTTTCGAAAACTGGGATCAAGTGTATAACTCATTCATTATGAAATTTTATCCTCAAAGACTTAATGGAGAACTTATAACTAAGATAACTAGTTTTTATCAAGAGGATGGAGAAGCTTTTCATGAATCTTGGGATAGATTCATGGATCCTCTTAGGCAGTGCCCCATTATTAACTCCCATCACACCTTATAATGGATACATTCTATGAAGGGTTTTCCTCATCTAGACATAATCTAGTTGACCAAGCTGTTGGGGGTAATTACAATGATAATACTGATGAATAACATAGAAATTTTTTAATAATCATGAACTAAATTCACAACATAAAAATTCAAGAAGGAAAGAAGTCAATAGAAATGTTAACCCAAATACAAGTTCAATGAATCAAACTCAAGATCAACTGACTGAAATCACCAACCAACATCAATACATAATGAACTAGAACTCAAGACAAAATGTTAACCAACTTGGATGTCAAAATACCAACCAATTTTTAAGGGAACATTATGTCCAGTGTAGTTTCTTTTTCCATACTAAAAACTTTTTCCATAATATTGATATGCCAGCCCAACAACAAGAGAATTTGAACATTGTTAACTATGGTCCTAGAATGTCTCCTAAAGAAAATCCATTTTCAAACAATTATAATCAAGGCTATAGGAACCACCCTAATCTTTCCTGGAATGATCAAGGCTTAATTAAACAAACCACTTCCCCTAATTACTCTAATCAACTAAGACCAAACATTCAAAATCATCAAAGGGGTGAGTCTTCAAATGTAAAAGGAATCAATGATAGTCACGTGTTTTCTAAGCTTGATCAAATTTTGAATAAAATCAACTCCCAAGAAGAAGGATACATGACTCATCTGTCCAAACACCAAAATCAATATGAGCCTGATAAAATGAAGACTGATGTTAGAATGTAGAACATGGAAACACAACTTGGTCAACTTGCTCGAGATTTCTTATCTATGAAAAAAGGTAGACTTCCTAGTACCACTGAACTTAACCCAAGAGAGAATTCCATGGCTTTTGTAACTAGAAGTCGACTTAATACTCAAAGTGTTACTGAAAAACTCACTGAAAATTCCCAAAATGGAAATCTGCTTCAATCTGGAAACAAAAATCTCCTTTGCACACATACTGGAAATTCATAGAAAATTCTTGAAAATGATTTTAATTTGAATTTTTCACCTGAAACACAAGTTGAAACATCATCTAAAAATCAAAAGAATAAGGTAAAAGAAAAATTTGAGGACGAGGTGAGGGATATACCTACTATTCTGAAATTTTTTTCCCCACCCATCCCTTTCCCTGAGAAGCTAAAACCACAAAGTAACACCAAGGCTCAACTTATTCAATTCCTTGGTCTTCTTTGCAAACATCAAGTGAAAATTCCTTTCATTCAATATTTAATTCAAATTCTATCTTATTTTAAATATCTTTAAAAAATAGTTTCTATCAAAAAACTCTAGAAGAATTGTCTACTTACTGCCTTATTGAAAAGTGTAGTGATGTACTTCAAAAGAAAATCCCACCTAAATTGAAAGACCTAGGTAGTTTTGTCATATATTATCCCTTACTAAATTCTGATCAGCTGAACAGTTTGTGTGATTTATGTTCTAGTATTAATCTTCTCCCATACTCATTGTTTCAGCAGTTGACGTTGGGTGACCTTCAACCCACCACAGTCATACTTCAGTTAGCTGATAGATCTTTCACTAATCTTGTGGGTAGGGTAGATTATTTTCTAGTTGGGGTTGGGAAACTGTTTTTACCTACTAAATTTTTAGTCTTGGATATGGAGTGTGATCAAGAGGTTCCCATCATCTTGGGTAGGCCCTTCTTGTCCACAGGTGGTGCTGTTATTGATGTCTCTAAGGGTCAATTAATTTTCAAAATTGGAGAACAATAAGAAGAGTTCAATGTGTTTAAAAATGTTAAAGGACCAATGTTTTCTTAAAACTGTTCAATGATAGAGTCTTTAGAAGATGAAAACTCAACTGAAAATATTGAAAAATCTGAAAACCAATTCTCTATGAAAGAAAATAATTTTGAAGTTGAAAATCCTGTTGGATCTATTTTAAAAGTTGAAAATTCTGATCGAACACTTAATCTAGAAAATAATCCAAAACAGGAAAACTGTCCAGTTTCTTGTTGTAGAAGATTCCTCTGTTTCTAAACATAAGATATTTTTGAGTGAATATAAGAGTGTTTCTGTTAACACCAACCTTGCTGAACAATTTTATGATGTAGAAGGATAATTTTTAATACAATTGGATGATTTTGCTCTGAATAATTTGTTGAATTCTGATATTGAATGTGTGGACAATGTACGGCCCATTTTTGTATAGAAGCATTTTTATTTCTGAATCTGAACATGATATTGAAAATGTTTCATCATTTAATACTCCTTACAAGAGATATGATGATGATCTTGGACCTCCCAGGACTTAGAGTCTTCCATTTTGTGTAGAACCACCCACTCTTGATCTAAAACTAATCCTTTCTCATCTTAAATATTCATTTCTAGGTGAGAACTCATTTTTCCTGTAATAATTTCTGTTGAACTGAATGAAAATCAAGAAAAAAGATTGTTAAATGTTTTGAAAAAGTTTAAATCTGCAATAGGATGAACCATAGCTGATATGAAGGGTATTATTCCCTCATTTTCTATACATAAAATACCTACGTATCCTGGCCGTAAACCTAGGGTAGAGTGTCAAATATGATTAAATCCGAACATGAAAGAATTAGTGAGAGAAGAAGTGATCATGTTTTTAGACACTGAAATGATATATCCCATTTCTGATAGTGCCTAGGTTATCCTTGTCCGGGTTGTTCCCAAGAAGGGTGGTTTCACTGTAGTTAAAAATGATAAAAATGAAGAAGTCAAAGTTAGAAAATCCAAAAAATGAAGAGTCTGAATAGATTATATGAAGCTGAATGAAGCCACTAAGAAAGACCATTTTCTAATTCCCTTCCTATATAAAATTCTTGAGAGGCTTACTAAAAATGAGTTTTTCTGTTTCCTGGAAGGGTATTCTGGTTACAACCAGATTCATGTTGATCCAGAGGATCAGGAAAAGACCACTTTCACATGCCCCTTTGGAACATTTTCTTATAGTTAGATTCCCTTTTGGTTGTGTGGAGATGCATCCACCTTTCAAAGTTGTATGATGGCAATATTTTCGGATATTATTGATAGAATTATTGAGATTTTCATGGATGACTTTCCCATTGTGGGTAGTACTTTTGATACTTGTCTTGGAAATCTTGAGTTTGTCTTAGAAAGATGCATTGAAACCAACCTTTTTCTTAATTGTGAGAAGTGTCAATTCATGGTTACAGAAGGTATTGTGCTTGGTCATAAGGTGTCCAAAATAGGTCTAGAAGTTGATAATGCTAAGATTGATGTTATTCAAAAAATTGTCTTCTCTGGTAAATGTCAAATGTGTTAGAAGTTTTCTAGGGCATGCCAGTTTCTACCAGAGATTCATTAAAGATTTTTCCAAAATAACTAATCCCTTATGTTCTTTTCTTGTCAAGGTTTCACCTTTAAATTTGGATGAAAACTATTTGAAATCATTTAATCTACTTAATGAAAAACACACTACAACACCCATTTTCACTACACCTGATTGGAAGCTACCATTTGAACTTATGTGTGATGCTAGTGATATGGATATAGGTTTTGTCATTTGAAAAAGGTAAGATAAGAAGTTACATGTGTTGTATTATGAAATTAGACATCTAGATGATGATCAAAAGAATTATACCAATACTGAGAAAGAATTTCTAGCGGTTGTGTTTACTCTAGGGAAAT
Source organism: Viscum album (assembly GCA_963277665.1). Lineage (NCBI taxonomy): Eukaryota > Viridiplantae > Streptophyta > Magnoliopsida > Santalales > Viscaceae > Viscum > Viscum album. The sequence goes on from OY728140.1 coordinate 354,954,724, forward strand.
TTATACAGTACTTATTAGGTTAATAAGTCATCATTTTCACTGATCATTCTGCAATAAAGTATTTGCTTTCTAAGAAGGAAACTAAACCCAGAAGGATTAGATGTATTTTGTTGTTACAAGAATTTGAATTAGAGATTAGGGATAAACAAGGAGATGAAAATTTAGATGTTGAACACCTTTCTAGGCTTCCTCTTACTCAAACTGAATCTAAAGATCCTAGGGATATTAACTCTTCCTTCCGTTATGATAATCTTCTTACTATGTCAATCAAGAAATATGTTTGGTTTGCAGATTTTTACAACTTCCTGGCAATAGATTTCTTTCCCAAAAATCTATCTAATAATCAATGAAAGAAATTTACTTTTGAACATAAGTATTATCTATGGGATAATCCCCTATTGTTTAGTAGATGTTCTGATAGTATTCTTATGAGGTGTGTGCCTGAGGAAGAGATGTTTCCTGTTTTAGAAAATTGTCACTCTTTATCTTGGGGAGGTCACCATGGTGGTGAAAGAACTGCTCAAAAAGTTTTACAATCTGGTTTCTATTGGCCTACTCTGTTTAAGGATTCTAGAAGCTTTGTGGTTGGCTATGATAGATGTCAAAGGATAGGCAATGTGGGTAGGAAGAGAGAGTTACCCCAAAAAAGAAATTCTGGAGGTTGGAATTTTTGATGTCTGGGGTTTAGATTTCATGGGTCCATTTCCATCATCTCATGGGAATGAGTATATACTTTTTGCTGTTGACTATGTTTCCAAATGGGTTGAGGCAATGGAACTTCCCAACAATCAATCCAATTCTGTAATAAAGTTTGTTCATAAGAACTTCTTTTTTACAAGATTTGGAGTCCTAAGAGCTTTTATCACTGATAATGGAACAAATTTTAAGAAGTATAAGTTTAAATCCTTGATGGAGAAATATAGTTGTGTTCATAAAACCGATACCCATTATCATCCATAGTGCAGTGGACAGGTGGAAATTTCCAACAGGGAACATAAACAGATACTTGAGAAAACTGTCAAAAACTCTTGGTAAGACTAGACTCGTAAATTGGATAAAGATTTATGGGAATAAAAAAACTTTTTCAAGACCCCAATAGGTATGTCTCCTTATAGGATGTTATTTTGGAGGTGTTGTCATTTACCTGGGGAGTTTCAACATAAGTCATATTGTGCAGTTAAGGCTCTAAACATTGACTTTAAGAGTGCTGGTGAGAGAATATTACTTGTGCTAAGTGAACTCGATGAGATTATATGAGAGTTATGATAATTCATGAATTTATAAGGAGGGAACTAAGTTTTTTCATTATTCTATCATTCAATCTAAAGAATTAAAACCTGGACAGAAGGTCCTCCTCTTTAAATATAGACTTAAACTCTTTCCTAGAAAGATGAATTCCAAATGGTCTGGACCCTTTACTGTAGTGAGAATGCTGAAGAATGGAGCTGTATAAATTATAGTTGAAGAGAATAAACCCATATTTGTCAATGGGTAGAGAGTGAAACATTATTTTGAGGGACATCCAAAGGGATTGGATGCCTTAACTGTGCTTGAAAACTGGTTTAAAATAATGTCTGGCTGAAGACATCAAAACATAGCGCTGCATGGGAGGCAACCCATGGTTCTTTTTATTTTTAATTTTTTTCTTTTTAACCTTTAATAAAATGTTTCTTATGTGCTCTATTTTTGTGAAATACGTGTTACTTATTTTTCTTTTTCTCTTGGTTCTGTCTCAGGATGTTGCTTCTTGTGTCAATAAAGGAGTGGAATTCCCATTATTGAGGTAAATTGACAAATATAATCCGGTATGTACTCAACTCATAATTATTGCATTTATTTTTCTTCTCCTATTGACTATAACGATACAGACTCTAGCATGTTTTGTTTTAATTTTTTTTTCTATTTTCTTGATGGAAAATACTAATGTATGGCTCGATATATTGAAAAATATGGTGCATATCACTTTGTTGAAAAAAAATTCTGCTATATGTCATTATGCTGTACAAAAATTCTACTTATTCCTCCTTGCTGAAAAATTAAATTTCACCATTGTTAAAACCATTCACTGCTTTAAACTACGTGTGTGGGGTATATTCATGCTAGTTGTTGTGTTTTTCATTAAAGTTGTTTTGGTAAGGGGTGTTAGCATGCATTTTTCTATTATATTGAACATTTATTTGAACGAAAATATTCAGATTGTTACACCCTATCCACTCTGCACCCATAAGTTATATGCCTTGTTTCAACATTAATGGAAAATATTTTTCACTGGATAAAAATTTAATGTGTGTACTTGCTAATGAACCTATTATTTAATTAATTTTTGTGTCAAACACTACTTTTAATTTTAGAGAGACCATTCATACATGTCATAAATCTATTTAATTGAAAATATGTTTTGAACCTTTAATATTTAATTGTTATTATCCATATTTAGAAGTAAACTTTGGGGGAAAAGTTGGGTTTTAAGTGTGGGGGAGGGGGTCAATTCTTGACTGTGCTAAATTGTGCTTTAATTAAAAGCCCATCAATTCCCACTTCACTTTAATTTTTGGGTAAGCAATGGTTAATTTTTTTTCAAAATACTTTCATAATTTTAGTCTTTAGACTTTACTCAAATGAGTCTTTCCTAAGGACAGTGCCTTGCTAGTAGTCAAAGACAACTTTGAATTTTAAATTAATGAGTTTGGATGACTGTTGAGTGATCATACTTAGTGATTTGATGGAAATTTGGTTTAGGAACTGCTTTTGAAAGTGATTTGGGTTACACGTTTTTGGATTTATGATCATAACCCTTGTAATTTCAAGTTTGATCTTGATTCTAGTGAATTAATTGTCTTTTAATTATTAAAGTAATTTCTTTAATGAGACATTGTTAATGGTTTTCATAAAAATATTTTGGAACTGGAGTAGTTTGGGAATCTAGGATCCCACAGTGAGTCTCTAAGACCCTAGATACTGGGTGCATTTCTGTTAACTATAAGCCCTCTGTTCACTTTGAATAAGTGCCCATGCACAGTGCTTAGCACAATGATACATGGATTGGGAAAAATTAAATTAAGTGTTTAGGGTCAAAAACGAGTTCATTATGGTGAGGGGAATGATGAACTCCAAATGAAGAAGGGGACAATTGGTTTTTATGGAAATCATTTAGGTTGTATCAATATGGTGATTCAAAAAAGATTATTTTTGGAACCTAAGATTTTGTCAAAGTACGAAGTTCCATGGTTAAGGTCTTAATTCTAATGAAGTTTTACATTTTTTCACTCTTGAAATTAGAACCTGATCTTGGATTGAAGTGAGTCATTAAGTTGTATCACATATGAGGCATGACATCTTCATTGCCTTATGATTCATAGCATTCTTGATTACTTTTTGGGCAATTGTTCGAAGCAAGACTTTATTTGAAAATATCTTTTCAAAAGCCCGTTTTCATGATTTGTCTTTTTTTCTTAAGTGTTGAACATGTTACAGTTGAGAAAAATTGTCAATAACATACTATAGTTTTCAAGGACAATAACACATGGGATTGTTTGGGGATAAACAATTCTTATGTGTGGGGGAATTTGACGTGGCTCTATTTTTTCATAGTATTCCACATCTTTATAATTATTTTTTAGGATTTAATTAATTATATAATCACTTTATACTAAATAATTGTACTTTTTTATTTTTTTAATTAATTTTTTTAATTAATCAATTTTTATAATTAATTATATATTTTTAGTCTTAAAAATAATAATTTTAATCTTACGTTTCTTTTCTAATTTATTTATGTTTTAATTAGTTTGGTTAATTTAAATTTTCTTGCCTTTTTAATAAACTAACATTTTTTATAAACAATTATTTAATCATCGTAGTTCTATTTAATTAACTTAATCATTATTTTAATATTTTATCATTTAATTTAGTTTCATTAGAATAGGTTTACAATGTTAAATTACTTGTATAATCGTCCTTCTAGTAAATTAAGTCATGAATTTTAGTTGAAATTAAATAAATTAGTTCACTTTTAATTTTATGTATTCAAATAGTTGTTTAATTAATTAATGTAATGTTTTAAAACATTAATTATTTAATCTTATGTATGCAGATATATGATTTATTCATTTTCTTTTGATTCAAGTCTACTAGTGAGGTAGACAATAACTATCTGTAACCTATTAGTTCACTGATGCTAACCTTTATCATTCGCTGCTACCCTATAATTAATTTATATAGTAGTTTTAATATAAATCTTATATCATTTTATTCTATTAATTATTCAGTTTTTAATTTAAGTGTTATCTATTAATAATTTTTATTATAATTTTAATGTTTTAAGTTTAACAAAATTCATGTTTTCAATTTATGGTGTTTAGCTTTCATTTAATTAATTATTTTATATCTTTTTATTTAGCTTACTTTAATTTTAATTTTAGGTGCAATTTTTTTAAGGTTATGGTTAGTACTTTATTTTATACTAGGGGTGAACTTTCTATTTTAAATAAACTATCAGTGACACTTTTTATTTTCTCTACACCAGTAGCCTTAATTTTTATTTTTTATCAGTGACCTTATTGGTACCAATGACACTATTATTTTTTTTCATAACGGTAACCTCTTATTTTATTTTGAAATTGTAACATTTTTATATAGACTAACGGTGACCATTGTTTTTCTATCTATCGGAAACCTTACCTTTTTAAACATGCTTTGACCCCCACACTGCTGGTCCCCTTTGTTTTTAAACTAATAGTGACCTTTTTTTTCTCTAACGATGACATCTCTTTCTAATTTATTTAACGGCGACCCTCTCTCCCCTACATCAACTATGTTACCTCACCGTTGCACCCATCTATCTCACTGTTAGACTTCGCCATCTGCACCCCACCATTAGGCATCTTTGACCATAGCCTCGGTGCGCCTCTCCACCTCGCTTGATCCCCTACTTTATTCATGTGTCACCAGTCCTACCCTGTTCCTCATATCGGCGCCATACCTTCACACCGATACAACATCGGTTTTTCTCTCCAGCATTTCTCCACTATCGCATAGCTTCATACATACCCAAAAGTATAGTGGAATCAAAAACCACACTCACACAAACTAAATCATTATAAGAAAAAGAGATAGATCTGAAAACCTCACATTTTCACACTTCTAAACCCTATTCAAATGAATATCCATCCTCACCACCGCTTGCTGTGTTTCTGAACAGATATTGAAGTAGGAAGACATCGAGCACAAGCCAACACTGTTGAAGATCGTAGGAGGGGGATCTGTTTTCTCCACACCAGCAAGCCAAGGACAATCCTGAACCGTCTTTGATTCACAGTTGTGGAGAAATGTCACGCCGCTGGATTCCGCTGGAGTTGATCAATGGAATTGGCTACTATGCTACAAATCCAAAGCCACACCTATGTGGGGTTTTATTGTGAAGTTAGCATGACCTACAAGAAAAGGTGGCCAAGGATTGTTACGTCGAGTGTGTAGTCGATCTGAGTCATTGCCTTCCAAGCTGTGAGCTAAGGCTGATTCGGGAGAAGAACCGAAGCCACTAGAGCTATTGTGTTTCTATGAGAGGCGCCATTAATAGGAGGAAGAAGTTTAAAAGGAGTTGGGTGAAACCACCATCACCGCCGTTGCTGGAAGGAGGAGGAGTCGCGATGTCGCTGCGAGAGGTTGTCCGCTGGAGGGCCGCTGCTGGAGCCAAGGAGAGTCTGTATGGACCGTTTCTATGGCCTGTTGCACTAGATTTGGAGAGCTGGGATGTCGTGGCACTGGTGCTGATGCAGGCCATGACGCTGCGCTGGAGCCGAGGGGAGCCGGACCACCATGGGTTTTGGTTAAGAAGCAGAACCCTACCCCATTGTTGTGCCGATATGGGGGGGGGGGAGAAGTTTAAAAAAATTAAAAAAAAACTAATGGATGAAAACGAAATTAAAATAAAAACTCATACTGAAAAATATTAATCATTAATAATTATAAATAAATAACAAACATAAGATATTTTATTAAATAGGATTATTAATTATAAATTAAATTTTATTTAATTAATTAATAGATATTTCTAAAATCATATTAGGATAGATTATTAAAAACCATATTAATTGTAATTTAATATTATGTATTAATAATTATTTAAAAATACATTTTTTTATAAAATTTATTACTTATAATATGTTATAAATTAAATTATAGTTAAACTAAACTAATTAATTTAAAATGTTAATAATGTAAACTTTCAAAATAATAAAAAACATAATGTTTATATTTTAATTCAAAAATGTCTATTAATTAATTAATAATAACTTATAAATGATTTAGCATCAAAATTAATAATTAATAAAACTTATTAATAATAATAATTACTCTTTTACTAACAAATTTGATCAAATCATAATATGTAAATTATCATAATTTATCATTTATAATTAAATAATAACTATTTAATAAAAAATTTCATTTCATTATAAGTATTTAAAATATAATTACTAGTTATAAGTAATAGTAATAAAATAATTTATTTAATAAAATTATTTAAAAGTTTATTAATTCTTTTAAAAATAATTTTTTTAATAAACTAATTTCTTAAACTATTATTCTTTATTTCATTAGCGTTTTAATTTTTTTGTTTGTTTTTCTTATGCAGGTTCATTCAAGAGTAAAAAACACATCTAATTTCACTTAACTAACTCAGTGGGAGTTAGTTACTTGAAAAAAAAATTAGTGTGAAGTGTCTGTCATGAAAAAACGCATGTGTACGGTGAAACAGTGAAAGATGAACTCAAGTCAATAAATAGTGGCGGTGATAAGATGTTTCTGACAGCATGATACATATGCAGAGCAAGAAGCAGATGGAGGAGAGGCACTCACTTGGAGGAGGGAACCATTTTAGATCCGAGATATTCTCTCTCATCAGGAGAATAGGGAGTCCGGAGGGAGACTCTGGAACCACTTCCAAGAGCTGGAGTAGGGTAGGACCAGAGTATCTTTTCAGGAGTTTGACTTCCCTTGTTTTTTTTTTGAATTCTTACCCTCTTTCTAGAATGTCTTCAATTACAATTATGATATAAAACGTTTTTTCTAGCTAAATATTTATTTTGGGGATAATTTAAGTTCCACTAGTTAACTTTTAATTCTATTTTCATTTTATCATTTGAATGGATTTAGTATTGATTAGAGAGATTGATACTGAGTTCATCGAATTGCTTGTACCACCAGAACATAATCACAAAATTTCACAGTTAGTTAGCGATATTGATTGTGGAACAATTTTTAAAAGATAATAGATTCAAAATACTTAAAGACTTACGGTGAGTTTGTCTTGTTGTCATTTCTAAAATAGTTCACAGTTGATTACTTTTGGAGAGGATAACTCTTAAATTGGTTGGCTTGTGTGACTTAACTCCTGGCAAGGTTGGTGAGTCATACTCTTTAATGTGGTACTCTGCAACAACTTTTAAGTGAATAGTAATAAATTTAAAACCAGTAGAATGGAGATTTTTTCCTAAGCATTTACTCTGATAGTTCATTTATTAGCAGTCTATATTTTAGTTCTTCACCCTTTTTTATTATTTTTTTGTTTTATTCTAGTATATATTAATTTTTTAAAAAAAATAGTGTTACTTTTCTTCTTTAATAGACAAAAAATAAATAAAATATATATATAGTGAAAAATAGATAAATCACTCCGCTACTGACAATAGTGGAGTTTACCAAAGTTTTTAGATGAATAGTGGCCAAAATTACCTTCTTTGTGGGTTTGACCCTACTTGCCAAATATACTGTAGTTAGTAGGAATATAAATATTAAACTTTGACGAACTTCAATGACGGTCCAGGTCACTAGACCCCTTGGTCTTCCATGTTTTATGAAGTGAAGAGTTTGTGTAATAATTAATGATTAACTGTTTAATAAAAAGCAAGTTTGTTATAGTTTTTTCACTGATGTTTGGTTGTGAAAGTATTTTTATATCCTTACTGGTTTGAAAAGTTGAAATTCCTTGGTTGCAGGATTAGAAAAATAGGGCGGGTGAAGCACCAATTGTGATTATGTATTAATTGGTGTTTTTCTTATACAATTGTAGATTTACCATGTGAGGTTGATACACTGCGTGAGACTAGCTTATCTATGTCTATTATAACTCAAGTGTAGATATCATGAGGTTCGTTGAGGATTCTTATTGTTTTTTTTTCATTATATCATTTTGGTGGTGCATATGGTGTAAGAGTGAGTATCTTTTATTTATTAATAGTTATTTTTATGATTCTTATCATATATGTACACTGGCTACATGTCATCACAAGGTGTGTCCCTCAAAATATTAAACTTTTAAGGGTTAGGTCGAAACTCAACATGTGTTGCCTACCCAGGCACATGTACTCTCTAACGAACAATACATGTCTCCCACTAAAAATGGCATGTAGGGTCACATGTGCTCTTAGGCATGTTCTCTCTCCACATAGTGTTCCACACATCTATGGTTAACATAGAATGTGGTCACATAACATGTTTTTTAATATATATCTTCAATGTGAAACTGTTTCCTCAAATGAAATCTAACTACACTATTTGTGTTCATGCTAGTGCATGCTGTGTATTGGGAATTTTCCTAGAATGTTAGATCCTTCATAGAGATTCCAGATTCTATTCCTCCAACTATAGTCATGCATTTTTTCTTCCCGTAACCAATTGTAATCACATTCCCTCAGTGATTTCAGCCCGCTGGTGGCCATAAATAATTTTTTTGATCATTTTATTGATTCCCGCACACATATCACGTGGCTCCAGTGTTGCTGCCTCATTTAGTAAAAATATTAGATCTATGAATTCGTCACTGATATATGAAATCCCAACTAAGTTATCCTTAAAACTCAAATCCATTCATTATGCTCACATCCATCATATATATGAGGGTTTTATCGCACTCAGACCCGCTCGATAATAGTCGGATCTTGTCTTTATAGTTCGTCAATGAATAAAATGATGAATACATGGGGGAAATGAAGAATAAAAAAGGTGGGATCTCTATTTTCCAAGTGTTATTTTTTAATGAAAAAATAGCAGATGAATGGTAGGGTCTATTTCATGGAATAAAATTGAAATAAATTGGTGGAATAATTTATTTAAATATGCAGGCCCTTGAAATGGATGAAATTGAACACATATAAAAAATAACATATTAGAAAATGACCAATATTTTAATTATGAGTCTGAAGACAAAAAATAACATGTCCTACCTCAATTAGGATCAATCATTAGTGAAGTACATAGCTTCCAAAAGTGGGGATGATCTGTTGTGTTTACTACACCTTGATTCTCCTTAATACAATTGTTACTCGACCCCCTAATCTCAATCTGCCAATTGTTAATGGTGGGATCCAACTCTCATAGGTTCCATAGTTATGTGGTTACCTCTTTATAGTCTATATATTTCTGTATTTATAGAGGAAATTGGTTTAGGAAATTTAAGGAATTAATTAAAAAAATAATTAATTAATCCACTAAATGTACCATCCAACATAAGATTTATCTGAAAATCCAATATTTACCAACATTAGGCCCCACATATGGTAATAGATAGAATTTATATTTAACAATGTTATCATATTTTTTATTTGATACACTATTTAATAGATATTGAACTATTTCTGAAAAACATTTAATAACCTATACATATTATATTTATTATTTATATAAAATTAATTATGGGAAAACCAGGCCTTAGAATTACACTTTGTTTTAGTTCACTGCTCTAAAAATATTCCTTGATATATTTCAATTATTTAATAGAAAAAAAATAGTCACAAAATTTTTATATAATTCATTATTTTAATATTCTAAAAGAAAAACATAAGCAAAGTGTTAGGGTTATGGAGACCTTCTCAAGTTCTTCCCCACCCATGATCTCTTATACAAGTTCATATGCTACCACAACACATGAACCAATGGAATGTTCTTTCCACGCAGGATCCCCTCATAATGACCATCAATCACCACTGGGTTTTTTACCAAGGTGGATCCATCATCATTGTCTAGCTCACCCTATTCAATAACAAGGATGTGAAAATGAACATATCATCTCAAGTGTGACACATGGAAGACATCACGAAATTTATCAAACTGAGGGGGGATGGATGGTGTTAAGAAACCATACAAACCCACTGCAATATCAAGAATGGTCTGATGAACCTTTAGGAAAACATGCCTCCATGGTCGAATATATGTTTTCATTTTCATGGGGAGACTCTTTGGAAAATATTGTAAACCCGTTCGAATTTTAATGTAATATGATGCACATAGGCATAACAATTCTAGCAACTCTTAGTTGTCTTGATACACTCACGGATCACCAATACCTTCTCTGTCTTCTCATATTCCATATTTATCCCAAGAAGAGATTCCTCACTGATCTCATTCTAGAATACATCAGACCTAAAAGTTATCATGTACCGGGCCTGGAAAGGTGCTATTTCTATAGTTGAGTTATGTGTATTATTATAAGTAAAAATCACCAAGGAAAATTGATCCTATAATATTCATCCAAAGTCAAACATGCAAGACCATAGAAAATCCCCTATAACCTCTATAGTTTTTTCTATCTTCCCATATTTCTGGGTGTGGAAAGCTATACTCCTCCTCATCTAGGTTCTGAATTCCTCCTATGTGCCTCTCCACAACTGTGACATAAACTGTTCCTCATGATCAGATACAATCATCAGGGGATCCCCATGAAGGCACACAATCTAACTCACGTAAAACTACACCAAACACTCCATCGAATAGTTTCCCTGATATCTAGAAATTAAGATGACATCGAATGTCAGTAAAAAACGACCCATATAGAATCATGACCTCTCATTATCCATAAACGTCCTGACAAGAATTCCATGGATATTACATCCCATTTCCACTCATGGATATCACCAGGATGCAACAAACCTAATGTAACCTTGTGAATATCCTTCACCTGCTGACATGTGAGGCACCAAGTGATGATCTCATCCAAACTATACCTCATGCCATCCCACCAAAACTACTGCTGAAGATCTAAGTACATATTACCTACACCAGTATGTACAACAAATGAAATCTGTGAAACTCGTTCATCACCTCATCTGACATCATGATAAGGAACACCGTAAATATTAAGAAAATGAAGGAATGAATCCACCATTCGTAAATATATTTGATGAATGTCATAAAGATATCTATCATGTAGGACTACATAGTCAATGTATCCCAACTAAGAATCCCCCACATGATATTTAAGTGGATAATCCAACATCATCGACCCAATGAAATGTTTCACCCTCCTCTTATACTATTTTATGCTAAAATGAATCTAACTGCATATATGACTCTTCCACCATGAAATGTAGGGTCATCTTTCTAAGGAAATATACCACAACATTTCCCTTCATAGGAGTATGAACTATCTTAAAATCATATTTCAACTGGAACTCGAACAGGAATCTCAATCTTAGTTTCATGTATCTTTATGTGAAGATATGCCTGGAAATTTGATGGTTTGAGTAAACAAAAAAAAGAACTATCCAAGAATATAGTGCCTTAACATCCTCAGAGTAATACTACCTATAATAAATATAGGTCATGAGTGACATAGTTCAACTTATTGGGTATCAACTACCTTGACCCAGGTGTATTCACTACCTACCTGAGCATCAACATGTAGCTGAGCCTATCCCCAAATGAATCACAATATACTAATACTCCATGACCTCATATATTTGTATCAAAAAATAAAAACTTTTCATCCTTATCCTCAAATAATCAATAGGATCTTGATAACAACTCTGTCAAGGTAAATGACTACTTTTTCTATGTTAGGGAAGAAAATGTACTACAACCCTGTAGAAATACCTCACGAACCTCCTGAATCCGGAACATACTCTATGAGATTTCCTCATGATACAAGTACTCTCAAATAATGTATATAATCTTCCCTAAAGTGATTCATCTTCTCACACTAATACATTGAAAAAAATGAGGGTTCCAATGAAGGAAACTATAACAAACCAATATGCGAAGTGCTTATGGACCCGGTTCACAAGCCTCTCAACATGGATGGGGTGTCTAAGGTGTTGAAGGGTATAACCACAATCTCAATGTAACCAATACATCTTTATAAATACACCTCTCATACATTCTCCTCTCAAAATATTAGCTACTGATAACTCATCCATAAGACAAATCTGAGAACTACTTCACACCAAAACACTAGTAGAATAAGTCATTTATTATTGGGGGTTGTTACTCCTACATCATAGTCACGTAAATCATTTTATGTTACTCCAACCCTCACAATAAACACTCAAATGTCTCTTATGATAACAATACATGGCTACCCCAGTGAACACACGGGTTATTAGGAAGCCCTATATTTCTAAACCCTCTAACTTCACCACTATATCTCACAGTCCTATGGGGTCATCTGATGTGCTAGCAGAAGCATTGGGTTATCCCTAGTTCAAGTATGTACATATGTATATCTCATAGAGTAGAGGTAAATGTGACATTTCCTCAAGAAAGACTCAATGATACCCCACCATCATTGTAATAAGTTGATATCCCATAGCATCCAATACTCTAGGGGTAATACTAGACAGCCAATAAATCGAATGAAACCTCTTATGAATGATCTCATACTACTATACCTCTAGATCGCTCCTCTTCATGAGGGAAAATCCCTCAAAAAACTAGAATCACTACCATACTCACTAGTATTAATCATTTCAGCATTTAAGGCCTATGATGAATCCATACCATGGAAAACATTGCCGGGTATCACTGCTGCTATAGAAATATTTCATGTGAGGATCTATGTATCACTCATAGTATTGTAAGTTCACCCCATTAGAAAAAATCCTTTGATCGCAGAACCTCTCTGCAGGATCCTCCAACACATTGGTAATGAAAACATTTCTTCAACTATAATTTATTGTTCTTAAACCAAAACTACATCCAGGTAAATGTGTTTTTTGAATATATTCTAAACACGTAAGTTGAAGTAGTGGAGACATAAGTAATACCCCAAACCACAGTTGATCCAGTAAACCTGAATCCCCATACACAAGATTCTCATCCTATCTATTTCCCTCTTGCTATCATAAACCAAGGCCTTCTCCAACACCTCATAACAAAAAGTAATCTTGAATACATAAGTCAAAGGGACTCATCCAACACACCAAGTCACTATCATATTTGGGTGACATCAACTAACCCTCTTGGTTTTAAATAATTTCACAAAAAAAATCTCTGTGGTGAAGGTGTGCTTATTCCATGCATGTATAAATACACACAAAAATATCCATCACATGTCTCTACCGACACCCAGTAATATCACAAAGAGTTCTCATCAGGAGCATCACCATCGAAACAAGTCATATACTTGAGATATATCCAAAACATAGGATCAGGACTATCCTCAACCACCTATGAACGTAGTCTATCTCAACAGAAAACATGGGATATTTCTATCTCTACAATCCATAAAGCACACTTAACAAATCCGTGTCATCTTCCAGTGCCAACGAAAACAAATGTTTCTCATAAGAGAGGGTTGTTTGTGAGTGAAACCTTCCAGTATGTCAGGATCCTCACAAGTCTAGAAACATGGATCACTAAACCAGTCCAATCATTTGTTTCCTAACGATCTTTCTCACTGTGGAACCTCAACAAACTCTAGATCTATAAAATTCATAGAGTGTCAATAATATTCACTTCTATAGCTTTCTCTATTGGTATAATATACTTCTCGATAGGAGTGGGTGGTTTTACCTACCCACATGGAGGAAATATCTCTTATGATGGCCCATGAATTGGGTCATCATACCTAATTAGATAATCAAATTGATCAAGAATAACTAACATGGTGGGTGTTTATCTTGGAGGAATATTGAAATTTATCATGTCGTGCCATGTTTAAAAATTAATATATAGGAGGATACGACCCAAAAACGATAGTCAAAGGACACAATCCTATATTATTCATGTACCAATGTTCCCTACAACCAATGTATCTTTATGATAAGTTGACAAGAAGGGGGTTATGGTCATAATTTATGGATATGTCAACCACTTCACCAAAAATGGTTTCCTTATCCTAAAAGCTACAGTCGAGAAACATTTACACAATTTAGATAATTCCCTTCCAAATCCTCATAATTTGAAAACACAAAAACCATACCAAAGAATGAATCAAATCTAAAAACAATATGCCACGACCCAACCAACTGAGGCCCACCTGTCCAATGAAAGGCCATTCCATAGGTACCCAAACCTTGAATCCATATGCCATAGGCGGAAAACTAGCACCAAAAGTCATAAATAATACGGTAGGCCATTAGGTAATGTATCTATATGCACACACCCAACCATCTCCATACAAAAATGAAAGGAATAAATATAAAAAATAGTTATAGATATAGGAGAAACTAGGCATGTGACATCCTCTTGGTAATAAAATAGTAAGACAACATAATTTGAATATTAAAGGGAAAAAATACATGCCCAACAAGAAATATTTCCATCCTGATAATAACTAGAAAATTAAATTCTATAAGATCATAGATATAGATATCCATGAATCACCAATGTACACTCTCAAACACACATTGGTATTCCCAATGCTCTATAGAAATCAAGGCTGAGATGTTTTTCCTTTTCATAAGACATGACACATGAATGAAAAGCTCTTGTAGGGGTGATTATATATATAACTACTGTGAATACTTGAAGTAAAGTGTGGGGGGATAGGATACACAATAGAAGAAGAAATATCAACCCATAACAATATAGAAATGAAATACAATATATATATATAACCATAAAATAAATCTAAATGAGAATGAAAGAAAATACCCATCTCATAACCCAACACAGGAAATGAGTCTTCCAATAATTCCAATGTCCCATCAACATTTCCCAACATATCATGTATATATAGAATATTAAACTCTGTAGAGCTACACCATGCCAATATGACATACAGTTACGGGGGAAAATATCTAACTAGAGGATCCATTTCATAGAATGGGGGAGGGTTCCAATTAGTATATAAATAGTGTACCCACTCCCTAGTCCATTAGGGGGGTGGGTGCACTCTATATGTAGATGAACCATGCCCCAACATAGAGGGTGTATTCTACTCTATATATAGAGGACCCATGCACAACCCCATTTTGAGAGTTCCACTGAATGGGTAGAGGACCCCTGACCTATCCTAGTAGTAGGGTTTAACATTATCAATAGATAGAGGGAATGTGTACTAGTCTATCATGGGGGTTCCCCTCTATAGGTATAAGTCCCATGCTCTATCACTGATGGATAGTTCTGCTCTGAAGATGGATATTTTTCCCACACAATAATATATCAACGGGGTCTCATGCTAGGTACATAGAACCAATCCCTTACACGGTAGGAGGGTTTAACTCTATAGATAGATAGAGGTACAATTCCATAGTATGCCCAAGGGTTCCACTCTGTATATAGAGGAACCATTCCGTAACACGACTAAAGGGTACCACTCCATGAATTAATAGAGGAAACATTCCCTTGTCCATCATGGAGGTTCCACACTATTGTTAGATGACCCATTCCCTAACACATCATGAGTGTTATACTCTGTATGTAGATAGAGGACCCATTCTCTAGTCCGTCTGGGTTATTCTACTCTATTGTTAGAGGACCCATGCCCTGGCATAATTGTTGGGTTCCATTCTATAATGATCATGTATAATCACATTAATCATTAAGTTCCTCCTAAGGAATATTCATTCTTAAAATATCTCATATCTTATTTCCAAATCCACAAAAATGTACACCATAACATTCTACGTGAAACAAAACTCATGATACGAAACTCACATGCCAAAATATCGAGTCAAAATGATTGATATGCGAGTGGTATAAGTTCACTAAAAATGATTTATAGGATGTGTAAGGGCTCTAAAATCTATGTTTCCCCCCTCCTATCCCTTGTTGTTTCCTTGAACACACACGAATCTCGAGCCATATAGTACTACATTGCATGTATGTAAATTACATGGTGTGTCTCAGCCACCCATAGATGATTCGTGTTCTCTTTTCCATTATTGTTTCCTTCATGAAATGTACTTGTACACTAACCACCAGTCCTTATATGGTGTGAAACTCATAATGCATGGTGTATAAGGATCCGTTATGTACTCATTGTGTGTCACCTAACCAAGCCTGTGTACTCTATGAATTTTCCGACTTGTTCCACACCATACACGACCTATAGGGACACATGGGATCTTGGTAATTTACCCTATATTCATGGAGGGCCTAAAAATTGGGGGTTAAATATTGTGTGGTCCCTTCACATGGTTTGTTAAACTTTTCTCCAATGTGAAACCCTTACTGATGAAAATAGTAGACACCAGATTGTGTTTCTACCCCAGTACATGTCGTGTGGTCATGGTTTTCATATAATGTTAGATATATCACATGGATCTCATATTAAATTCCTCAAACATGAATCACTCCTTTTTACCACCTGTAACCCATGGTAGATTCCTCATAGAAGTTATTTTGGCCCTCTTATGGCCGGAAATAAGGTTTTTGATCCTCATATCGACACTCAAATGTATCTCGCATGCCTCACATACGAATGTCTTATCCTATTCAGTTTTTGATCTATGAATCCATCCCCAGTAGCTTCTTTACTCACCAATTCATCAATGAAACTCTAATCTAGAATTTGAAAACACTTCCACCATGACAATGGGGGTCTGATTTCACTTAGACCCACATAACAATAGTCGAATTATGACCTCATGATTCAATGATGAAGAACATGAATAATATTTTTCGAAAAGAAAAAGAAAAATTGTGGAATCACCATTTAAAAATAATTCCTAGAAAATTCTCACAAGACCAGGGAATGGAAGGGGTGCTTTCATGGCCTAAATAAGAAATTAATTTATCGAACAATTTATTTCAATACATGGTACCTTCAAAATAATCAAATCGAACACAGATCAAATATTAACTAATTAGATCATGATAAAAAAAGTAATCATTAGGGATGAAACCAAAAATGATGAGTCACACCATGATTCAGATTGATTGTAGATGAAGAACACAACTTCCAATAGTGGGGAAGATATATTATGTTCACTACTACTTGATTTTCCTTGATCTGGATATTGTTTGATCAACTCATCTCAATCTTCTAACAGAGAATAATAGAATACTCCTACCAAAGATCTCAATTTTATATGAATAATCATGGAGATTCATTGTTATTTTTTTTATATGGAACTGGTTTACATCATTTAACGAGTTAGTTAAATAATTTTTTAATTAACCAACTTAATTTACCATCTAATGATATCTTTATTTTAATGTCTGACATCGACAAACTTTTAGGTCACACCTAGTGTAAATCCCACTCTTTTTATTACAAAATAGTAACAAATGTTTGTTTTGAGGCTCTATTTGGGATATATTTCATTATTTATGAAAATGTGTGTCTGTATAGAATAAAATAAATTAGATATTTTAATAAAATTAATTCTTGTCACAATGACCCACCGAATCCCATGTTGTCCCAGTTCGTATTTCTCAAAATATTCATTTAAAAATTTCAAATTCTTATTAGGATAAATACAATGTCTCTACTAGTGGGGATACAAATTTAGGTCTTATATTTTTCTTAGGAAATCTGGTTTGATGTTCATGATTTTTTTGTTCTCAGATATGTAAAGGAATCTTTTTCGACAGTCGATTTAATATTTTTCAGGTTCTTTGATGTCTTGTTCCAAGGTCAAATGATGATGAGAGGTTATCTTATCTTTATAGTTCATCATATTATTAATTATTTACCAATTTATAATTTTTTAAATAGGGATTTTCTTGGGGAAGAAAGTTTCATGTTTCGGAAAATTGCAACACTCACATTTAAATATAGTGGTTATTATGTATTATTGAATATTATATTCGATCAGCTTGATTCATGGTGGTCTTCATGATGGTAATTTTTTGTTTTTTTAGGATTTATGGGTGTTTTATGGTTTATAGGTGTGAATCGTAGTAACCATGTCATGCCTATTTAGAGGTTTATTTCATAGAGAAATTGCCTTATTATATTTAATAAGATTAGTTTTTTAACATCATGCATCATATCAAAAACTATGCATATTTTTTATGTGTAGGGGTACTCCCACCTAGTAGGCACAGGTTTGGCACACCATACTGTCTACCAATGTTTTTAAATTTTTTTCTTTTAATTTTAACCAATTAGAATTAATGGGGGAGTCTCCCCTATATTCTCCCATATGAATCAGCCGAAATGAAATATCCCATGGAGGAATCTATCCCAATCCTCCATTGATTCTTGGATAAATCATGGTGATTTACAAGTGATTCCAAGTTAAATATTATCTCTTTTTCAAATATCTCTATTTCATTATTATTTCCTATTGGTTTGGGCTAGTCATAAATACCATATTGGCCCCTCTAGCTAATTTAGGGAATGGGGCTGCACTAATTTTGTTGTATTTGGTGTAGAGGGTCTATAAAAGACATTTAGATCCTTGTTTATTTTTTAACTATCCAATGAGAAATGGTTCATCATTGTTTATCCTTCATCAGTGTTGTTGTCTCAAGGAAATTACTTTATTTTATAATTTAATGTGTTATTGATATTTGAAAATCAATATTATCTGAATCTAAGAATATATATTATATCCATGTAATTTTTATAAATAATTTATATGATATTTGTTCTAATAAAAAGTAGGGTATATTTTTAATTACATGTTTTCAATTTTTTAATGTAATGTTTTTATGTTCTATGAATTTGTAAAATGCCTATGAGGATTTTTCAAAATATTTTGATGGTGTTTGTTTAATTTTAGTTTCATGTGATTATTTAAGATGGAAAATAATGTTTTAAAAAGGTAATTTTTTTATAATGAGATTTTGACATCAAAATGATTTAAAAGGGATCCTATGATTAATTTCAAATGTTTATTGAAATGATTGTGTTGTTATTCCCTTTATGAAGATTAATTAATGGCATATTAATATGTGTTTGATTTAAATTGAAGGACCATGTACTTATTTTTTATTTCAATAAAGAAAATTAATTCATTAATAGGTTTTTTGGGATCTTAATGGTTTTTGTTATTTTAATGGAAATAATTAAATTTTATTAAAGTGGTGTTATATGAAATGGTCAAGGTCATCGAATTCTAGGAAAAATATTTTTGGTAAACACTAATTTTGAACTTTATAAAGTGTGTTGTTTAATTATTTTCAATCCCTCTTGATTCCCCCTTTAGTTATTATTTCCCTAAGTATGGGTTTCTCACCACTATGTGATTCTTATTTCTCCATTTTAGGGGAATGTTATTTTTCTATGCTTTGAATGTATAATGTGTAAAGGGGTACTTTTATATGAGGTTGTTGGAGTCTAGAGATAGTTATTTGTTATCTATTATATTTTGATCTTGTATTACTAATTCACTCATCAAAGATTTTATATTGGTCTTGGGAAATCATGTAGTAATTAGGGGATCTTTATTTTTGTGACATTAGTTCGTTCACACACTGCAAGTGTATCTACAATTGGGCATGAACTAAGTATATGATATAGTTCTATTTTCAATGAGGCTAGTGTGGTATTGTTGTATGGATTGGGGATGTTAAAATAAACATATTATGACACATGATATGTAGTTAATTGATAAAATTTTATAACACTCATGTCAGTTTCTAAGGTAGATCCTATGGAACCTTTATTTCATGATTATTGGTTTACATAGGGGGTACATACCATGTGTTGGATTGAATATTCCCATTTTCTATATCATACATTTATCCTTTTATTATTTATCAACCTTGTTTTCTTATTTATTTTGGTTACATATTTGTGTAAAATTTATTCTTTCTTTGTGGAACATTTCCCCTAAAACGGTCTTTAATAATGTTGAGAAAAAATTATTATGAATTAAAGAATCACAT
Source organism: Viscum album (assembly GCA_963277665.1). NCBI lineage: Eukaryota > Viridiplantae > Streptophyta > Magnoliopsida > Santalales > Viscaceae > Viscum > Viscum album. Next base: position 354,974,722 of record OY728140.1, read on the forward strand.
GTTGGGTTTTCTTTAATGATTTTAAATGTGTGTTTTCATTTAAATAAGTATTAGGTTAGAAAATAAATTTCCATTTTTTTATTTTCATTTAATGAAAAGTTATCGGAGGATTAAAATATTGAATATAGTATTGATATTGGTTTTTCAATTTTTTATAATTGAAAATCCAAAATTCTTGTAATATTTGTAAATTATAATTTATGAATTCCCATATTAAATGAGTTGTATTGATTTAGAACGTGGATAGTTTCTAAGATCTTTAATTGATGCCTATATAATTTTTGTTCCATATTTTTTCATTCGACTCACTATGTTTTATTTTATCATTTTTTTGGTGTGTTGATAGGTGGTGAGAAACCAGAAGTTTTACAGAAAAATATTCATGATTGAATCAAGTTTGTTTTAGTTTTTATATTATTTGTGTACTTGATATGATAGAAATATTTATAGTATCTTTGAATTTTATTATATTTCTATTCTGTGATGTATTTGTTTTGATGATTTGTATGTATTAAAATTAGTTTTACTAGTTATGACCCATTAGACATGATTGTGTGTTTTATGATTTATCTTATTTATTGATTCATATACATATAAGCTAAGAAAAATCCATACCAGACTTGGGAAATTATAAACTTTAATTAATATCTAATATTAGGGAAAAATGATTCTCAATGGTGTTTAATTTGATACTTAGGAACTAATTGCAATATATTGGGCATCAGGCATTCTCGCCAGGCCTTGTAGGGATCTGGGTCATCTAAAATGTGGATGGTAGCCTAGGATGGTTCATTGTTATCATCTTATAGTTTCTAATGATCTATTCTCAGAGAATATGGATGTGAATTCTTTTTTAAAATTAAGGTGAACTAGAAGGGTAGGTCTACATGAAGTATCACAATGATTTTAAATTCCAATGAATAGTTGGAATTAGTTGTAAGTTGAAGTGAATAATTTATATATTAAAATTAGATCCTTGTTAACCGAATGATATGTTCAGCGCATTCAAAAATGAGGAAGGTTTCATAAGATGTAATTTTGATTTTTGTTTTTATCAAAAGTTATAGGAAGATGATAATTAAGATATAATTTTATTATATGCTAATTAAAGGATTCTAGAATTCCTAATGATTTCCTATATTCTATAGAAAAATTATGTAATCTAATAGATTTTAAATGAAATATCTTATCAAAGATAAGAAAGTTCTAGGGATGTCGATAGGGAGGGAAATAAATTTTTTTATTCTGGTGATATCATATAAATATTCATCTGGAGGATCATTGAGAAAAATCATATTATCAGAAAATTTCTCCACCCCATTGTTGAACCGTTCATGTTATCTATGGAATAGGAACCAACATCGAAAGATGAGGCCTAGTACATGTTAAATGTACTATAGGCATCAATTTTCAGAATATTTACATGTGAAATGATTTATATGTGGCATGAAATTTCCTTTGTAGGGGGAGTTGTAACTCAACACATGACATAATATAGATTTAGGCATTGATAATATGTGAAATATATCATCTGATACATTTAGGTATTATAATATACATCAATTTTGAATTGGCGAGGATGATCCTTACAAGGATTCTTGGATGTGGATTTTTGTGGGGATTTAGATACTCAAAAGAAAAAGATAGACTATGTGTTTTTGTTTGGTTGAATTATGGTTAGTTGAATGTATCAATTATAGACTACGATTACGATTTCTTTATGAAATTATTATAAATAGATTCTATATAAGCTAACATGAATTAATATTATTAATTAACTTGCTAAAGGATCTTGGAAATTCAGTAGAAATAGGAGTGTTATTCTATGATACTTGGAGTGTTATTCACCTTTCCATGAATCCAATGTTTCATTCGAGAATGAATCTCAATGAAATTAAATTCTATTTCACCCAAAGAATTATTGGAGACTAGGTGTTAAAGCTATATAATAGAGTTGGGATAAAATTTGGCTGATACATTCACGAAGGTTTTAACCCTTGAAAGTTATAGTCTTCACTATGACTCATATAGATTTCGGTGAATATAGGATGCTTGATATCACAAAATGCATACAGAACATATTTGAATATGTTCCTAAGTATTTCATATTTTTGAGTGTGTCCTTTAAATAATTATTAAAGTGGTAGATTATTAGAATTGTGAATATTTATAATGATACCATATTTGACTTACCAGAAGGAGGAACTCTGGAAGATCGGGTCATCCTTATCAATGTAGTGAAAACTATACCTTTAGAACTTGATTTTTGATTACCAATATATGGTGATGTTTTTATAGACTAATTAGATTGTCTTGGTTTAACTAGATATGAGTTGTTAGTTGACTTTTGGGTGCATCGGTTGAGTCAGTGATAACTATAAAATAATGGTGAAGTAAACAGATGCATGATTGTATTTCTGGGATGACGGTGTGACAAGTTTTACCAACATATTTACTCCATAAAATAGTGATGGGACTAGTTTCTAAATTTTATCTTTTGTATTTTTTATCTTGAGTGTAATCATTTCGAATTTAGTTAAAACCATTTCTACCCTTGTAATTCGAGGGAAACTAATGTTTTCATTATACATCATAGACATAAATAAATTTCTAAACCGTGTAATAAAGTGTGTATAATGTTTCTATATTTTCACATTATCTGTGTTAATTTTTTTGAGCATGTTTGGAGAGTTTGTTAATACTGAGACTTTGTGAAGTCAGTGGGGGCATATAGTGTTCCTATATATTGGTATACTATGGTGATGAATAATTTAATGTTTTTTTTTATTGTGTGGAATCTCTAGAATGTACAACCTTCTTGTGGTTTAATGTTTAAAATTAAAATGATTTAAATGATGGTTCCTTTATCAAAACCCTTTAATATATATCAGTATCACCTCTGTTGATGAATAGTAATATTGCAATATGCTGAAAGCATCATCCTCAGAAACCATATCTTTGAAAAAATGAATCGCCAGATAAATATTGGATTCTATTCTTTTCTCTCCTATGACCAAGAAAAATATGAACAAGAGAAGCCACATAATAGTATCATCTAATACCAGGTGGAACACGTCTATATAAGTAAAGGTAGATAGTTATTACTACTCAAATTAATGTTAGTTTCTGAGACCAAATTCTTATTAAATACCATCCAAAGATCCCTATAATATATCAAGGGAAAAAATAACATATAGGTGAAGTTTTAAAGGAATATGCCGAATGATTCAATAGGCGCACTATAATAGAAAATAATATTACCTAAAATCATCATTTAAAGGAAGACAAAGAAAGGTAGTGGATGTTATCGAATCACAGGGATCCATGGTTTATAATGACCTTGTCACTAGAGAAATATTAGTATATCTAAAATAAAATATTAAAGGTTCATATTAAATGAATCAATCTAATAAAAAATTCTATTGGATCTAAATTAATGAATTTCATCCCTCTAAGAGTGGTTATTTGAGCATAAAGGACACTCCTCACAATGTAGTGGGTATTGATGCACTCCTCGAAAGTTCGGCTTTTGAGGAAGTAGATTCACTCCTAGTCTTACATGAAACACACTCTGAATGGTGCACTAAAAATTAATGATAATTCATGAAACAACAAGATAAATTGGAAACATGGTCATTATCCCCGTGGTCATGGAGGTTGGGGGACTTATCATCGCAATATATGATACCTTTTTACGTACCCAAATATATATAGAATGTACAACTTGATAAATAATGTTCATTTTCAACATGTTTTTCTATTGTGGGGAGGATCATAAAATAGTTTTTTATTATTCTTCTTCAAATAAACTCATTTCAAGTATCCAAACATCAAAATTTTCACCTTTAACTTACAACGAACAAGTCCCAAAGTAAGATCTGTAATGACTTATATTGTTGTAACATTTAATATACTTCAAACTATGAATTTTACACAATATTATTTTTTTGGTTAATGTTATTTTACAAGCCATTATTCAGTTTAATTGCCTATGAATATAGGAATCTCTATAATTAGGTGTCTTCTTTAACCATTCTGTTTTTTATTTATTAGCCTATGTATGGTGTTTTTGTTTAACTTTTCTCTAATATTGGTCACTCGGATTTTAACTTCATTTAAGAAAAAGGGTCTTTGAGCAACTATTTTTTAAATATTCACATTTAAAACAATGTTAATAATTTATTTATCAAAAATATTATACATACAGTTTATTTATTTACAATTATAGAGTAATAATTTGAATTATATTTACAATTATTTTATATATAAATTTATTTATCATATTTGTTTTAATTATGTTTATATTTATTATATTGATATAATTATATTTATTATAAATGTGAGTTTATAACAAATATAATTTTATATATTGGTTAATTTAATAATATATAAGCATTATAAATGTAATATATTTATCAATTTAAAAATATATTTATGTAAAAAAAATATAACAATAAATATAATTACTTATATAATATAATAAATATAATAAGTTTTGTAATTGGGGGGATTCGAGATTATTAATGTCACCCCATAATTTTGTAAATGGCCTGGGTTAAAAACCTGAAAACCATATATAGTAGGACTTGTGGACCATTTCATTCTATAAACACAGGAAATAACATTGGTAAAGGTGGAGACCTAGATACATGGTAACACATCACTGTATAAACGAATGGGGCCTTCATGCCATCTAATGGTGATACTTTGGTTTATAAATGGATCTAGATACCATTACTCTAGACTTGTATTGTCCACAAATTTATTAATGGACTTTGTGCATCTAGGATGTCATTCCAAGTAATGTTTGGACCTATTGGTCATGGTAGGGTTCGTCTAATCAAAATTGATAAGACCATTATTTCTTTAATAAAGGAGCTTTACCCAAGTATGTTTGGATAATATTACACAATTGTAGGATACTTAATATAATGATATTTATATTGAATATAATATAAATTAGAGTGATAAAATCCTGATATATTATAAACAAAATATTTTTTTACATAATTATATAACTATATAATCAGGTAGTTATATTAAAAGAATGTTCATATAAAAATTATAATTGTAATTATATAATAAAAAATTATTATATTTATTGTACTATAAATGAAATTATATTATAAATATTTTTTTTTATTTAGTGTATTTTTTTATTCGTATTCTAATTATATTATAAAAGTTATAATATTGTAAATATTATTAGAATTATATTTATAATTATACTTATATAAGTATAAGTATATATTAAATATAATTTTATATTTATAATAATTATATAAAATTATTTATTTCCTTGGAGATTTCATTATATGAAACAACACACACACACACCAAGATAGTAAGGAATGACTATTTCATCTTCAAAGGGTTAACCATCTCCCAAGATGACCCATAACAACTTGATGACCCAAAGGACCTGTGGCACAAAATCCCTTCTTTTTAGACCAAACTAGCCCTTTCAATATCCTTTACCATGTTATTATATACCTTAGTCTAACCCACTACTACATCATCAACAGTGACATCAGCCATAGAAGATCTATAAATCCTCCCTAAGGGAGGCCTCAATGGTTTGAACATTGATCATATGAAAGATTATAATTATATTTCAATTAATATATTTATAAAAATAAATACATTTACAATATACACAGATTTATATCATAATATTTATAATTTATTTATATAGATAGTTTCACATACAACATATAGAATTTTAGATTTAAAATCATAAAATTAGTTATTATTTATAAATATATATATATAAATATAAATTGTAAAATATAAATATTTTTAGAATAATTATAAATAAAATTATATTTATTTTTTATAAAATAAAATTTACAACTAAAAATGTATTATTAAAAAAATTATTTTTTTCAATTATTGAGAGAAATGATTTGTATTGGGGGAACAAAATTGCTAAATTATTTTTTTATGATGTCAAAAAAGCCAAGTATTATTCTTTAAAAATAAAATTGAAAAACATAGGAAACACTTTTGAAATATTCCAAAAGTTAAATTTTTTTTATAGAAATGTGTGGGAAAACAAAAATTATTTTACCAAATTTCAAAATAACAATTTTTTTAAATTAATACAGAAATATTGGATGAATAAAATATACTCATAAAATAATCAGGTTTTATTATTCATCATATTTTTCACTCATAAAATTTATCCATATAAAATATGATATGTCTCTCATCGAACTATTATAATCATCTTTGAATATTTGATACCTTGAATAAAGGAAAATGATCCAATGAGAGTTAATGACCTCTTGAAAAAAATAAGAGTTTTTCAACAATATACTAATAAAACAAATACTTATATCAATTAATAATTTTTTTCAGTTATTTTTTCAACAGAATGTCCATCGTATTTATAATATTATCCTATTTTCTACAGTTATAATTGATGGAATAATTTTATAAGAAAGAACGATGAAGAATATTTAAACCATTTAGTTTTTTAATTTACATATATTTTATATGCTTTTTTGATTTTAATAATTATGTTCCATAAATTATTATTATATTAATATGTTCATTTCATTTTTCTATAATAATAGTGAAATAAAATTGGTTTTAAATAGTTATTCAATTAAAACATAAATTGAATTCATAATTTAATAAAAAAAAATTATAATATGTATTATATATATAATAGATTATTAAGAAGAAGAGATTTAAAATTATAAACAACTGATACACCTAGTCACTAGGTTGAGTGAAGCCTCATCCCTCCCCAATATGAATAATAAGTACAAAATAGATCTATTTTATTTCATTTTTAATTTCCCGACAACCCATGGGTGATACCCCTACAACATAATGAAAAATGAACTAAATTCATTGATTTCCACCTTCCATAGACCACCAAAGAAATGGAAAATTGGATTCCATATGTTTTATCTTCAATATCCCAATAACTTAGATGTAGAGGATCGTCCACCTACAACATTTTCTCCATCATTATACCAAAATTCGAACCACTGGATATATCGAAAGTTTTTTTTCCCTAGACTTAATGAACTGCTTCATACACTATTTCATGTCCTGAATAAGAATTACTTAAGTCTCCACACCTTCCATTGTCACCACCTATTTCATTACACATAAATGGCCCTAGATATCCCCCACAATAGAGGCCAACATGAATTGAATCCTTTTCATATGAGATATAATTATGCAACTTCTCCAACCCAGAAATCCCCTAAATTCATTATATATATATAATTTTATATAAAATTAATACAATATTATATTTAGAAACATAAATTTATTTATCATTTTATTAATATGAATATATATATGGATTACATGAGTGGTAATGTCACTCAATAGTTCTGTATTAGACTGGGGTTCAAATCATGGATACCCCAATTAAGGGGTGATTTATCAATACACTTATAAACAAATAGTGGGTCGTATAGTAGAAATTTATATAATAAGAGAAAAATAATCATTGCTTGACATGGTGGATTACTTGATGTGATAAGACGGTGGGTTGATGTGGAGAAATATAGGTTTCACCAGGTGGTTGATAGGAAAAAGTGATGGGTGAATTAATGTTTATCATTTCTCCCCTCCCCCTAATCTATAATGTGGGATAGAGGGGTGACCAATGACATGATGATCAGAAATGTCAAACTAGTAAGATAACATAATGATACTTTGTTGGCATTGTGGTGAGGTGTCATGTAGTCATCATCGGGTGGTTTTCCTGATATAGATATGGGTGTATTGGTACCTATAAATTAATAATCTCCCAATATTGATATCCAATGTTGGATGAATGGGTACCCATCCTTCTTCGAGGGGGGGAGGAGGGGTAGACCATTAGATGGGGGATACATGATGAGATAATGTACCCACTTCAAGATATGAGGTATGATTACCTTAAGAAGAAACAGTGGAATACCATTTATTTTTATCTGAGCTATGTAATTATGATTTGGAAGTTTAGAAATGTTTTGAACATAAGATGTTATATTTCCATGGACGACCATACAATGGTAAAATCATTTGTAGTTTTGTTTGTGTATCAATTACTAAAATGATAAAGTGTGTGACTAGAATATCTTTATTTAATGGTGTTTTCACTATTGTGTTACTAATTATTTACAGTAATACCAAGGAAAGCTATAGGATATTGGTGATTTCATAGTTTAATGGAAGTAAATATAAAAATGTAGGAAGATAGTGCTTCGTAAAGAATAAGTGGGACCCTCTATATTTATAGTGTGGTACCACTTTATTGAGGTATCATTAATCTAAATGTGTAACTATGTAATTTATCCATATAATCACAATAGATTGTAAGCATTTGTATTTAAAATATAATGAAAAATGTTGCTTCTCACCAGGAGTATAGGATGAAATTATAAACCTTGTAAAAGATTGTTGTGTGATTTATTCTGTTTTATTTCTTTTCATTATTATAGTTGAATTTTTTTATGATTTTTAGTAAACATTATTGAGAATTTAATTTAGTGTGGTGATTAGGTAAAAGGAATTTTCTTCCATGTTAGGTAATTTGGATGTTCAGATGGTTTGTTCCAAAAAAAATGATTATTATTTGAAATTGTTTATTATTTTTTTAGTTAGTATTTGAATGTTAGTTTTTATATTTTTTTAGACTGTTTTCTATATTAAATACTCCTCTCATTTATTTTTTATATAATTTTTTTAATTTATATATATCTATATATTAATCATATATATTTAATTAATATTTTAATTTTTTTATTTAATAACTCACATTCTGTCTACACCATCTTTGAGTTGTGGTGAGATGTTTAAGAAGGCTTGGAAGTCGGCTAAGAAGTATAGAATTTATTTAAGTGTTGTATGTAATTTTTTAGATCCATATAGCCGACATCACTCACATTTCTAAAAAATGTAGTTATTTTAGTGAAAACCCACATAACTGACTCATGTAATCATTTTATTGAAATACTAATATCTAAATCATTTTGTATAATATTATATGTACCTATCTTTGACGCTGTATCCATTTTCAACCACATATTCTTTTTTAATCACGTTGTCATTTTGAACCATGTTTCTTTTTTAGACCACATAGATGTCTTCAACCACATAGCTATTTTCAACCACATATTCATCTTCAACCACGTTTATTTTTTAGAAACAATGATGTTTGTGTGACGTAGCCTATTGTGAAATGTTTATGATTTTGTGACATATCATATTACTACATAAAACATTGATAACTACATAGCTGGGGAAAAGAAACCATGCTTGAGTATATTTATTATTAATCAAAACTAGAATACTTTGAGTTAGTTTCAAGTAAACACATGAATTATTTTAAATTTACAACATGATTTATTTTTTGGATACTTCAAGTAACTGACTGCATATCAATTTTTTTAAATGATTAGTATACTAACTACACACATAGATAGAAAATTATGAAAACCAACTAGAAGGATTATTCCACAAAATCACATAGAACTTATGGTCTTCTTATCACATTATTTATATTGAGAAAATAAACATTTCATTGTATTCTCTATTTGGTTGATATTTCGATATTTTACTTAACAACAAGTATATATATATATTTCAAATTATTATATTTCTTTGTAGAATGAATATATAATCATACTACTATATTCGAAATTGGTTAATGGAGAAATATATGAGAAATATTTATGGAGATAAAAACTTATTTCATCTATTCTATTACTTTTTCTTAATATATTTCTCTCATTTAATTAATGTATTTTTTTGGTAGTGATTTTATCAATTTATTTGATTGAAAATTTCATGTTCAGTATAACAAGAATATTGTATTTTTTTCAATTTCATTTAATGTATAAATAAAAGATCCTGATAATTATATGATAATGAGCCTTATAATTCAAATTATAGGTAATGATTATATTTAAAATTATTATTATTATATATCCTAGGGAATACAATGTTTGGTTATAGAGACACTCTTATGTACTCAATATGATGTTGGAATTAATGATGTGTAATTATTCGATGAAATGTTATCAATGAGGAATTTATTGAAATATAAATGACATAATTTAATAAAGAACAAGACATATATAGAATAAGACATACAATAAAATATATGAGAATTTTTAATTTATAAATACATATTGCGACAAATGGTTCATTAGTGTGATCATATAGGACTCTATCATAGAATCAGATACTAATAAATTAATCAATCTTCTTGAGATGCATAGACATTAATCTTAATCTTATCCACTACTATTCATAATCTCTTTTGGTTTTTCCTGTATAAAAATATTTATTACACTATTTTTTCTAAATATTTGTTATATTCTTTCCAAAATCAAATTCATTCCAGATATTTGTTCTTACGTCAATCAAAAATAAGTTTCTTCTGTTATAACCACTGAAGAAATGGCAGGTTAGAGTAGGTTGTTACTCCAATACAAATCTATGTATTGGTTATGCTTAATCATTTTTTTAGAGGAATAAATTGTAAAAATGAAATCAAAAATTTAATATTGAGGTTTCATAGTGTGTACCAATATTCTCACTTAGTAGTGAATATTAATGTGCATATTATGATTTTAGTGATATGAACAAAAATAAAAAAAAATTGTGTTCATATTTTTATATTTTACTTCGTTATTTTATAAACACTACATTACACTATTCAATAAATACTAAATTATTATTTATTATTTGTGTTCAATGATTTAAAGGAACATCCAACCGCCCATAGTCCATTATTGTAATATATTCTAGTCCAACAATTGGTATCAAACATTTAAACCTTTAGATATAGATCATGATGATTTATTTTGAGCTAAACTAAAATTTTTAGACCAAATATTATATGTAATAAAGGGAATATCTTGATGATGGAAGGTATTAATTAAGAAGATTAATGGGTACAAATAAGATCAATTTTTTGTATTGAAGTGATTAAATTTATTAGAAAAATGAGATAAAATCATACATGAATAATTTAAGTGTGTATAATTGGTTAATCATGGGAAAACCATATGATCTACTCATAGATTATCCATAGACTCTTTTAGATAATGATATGGAAAGTATGTTTTAAATTGTAAATTAGAAAATGTTTTTGTTAATACTATAAGTAGAAGTGTATATAGACATGTTTTAGAATTTAAAATATCCCACGACATTTGGAGAATTCAACAAGTGACTCACTATTGGACAAAAACGATTTAAATAACATATCTAGGAATTCTAAAAGTAGAATACTATAATTTCAATATGAGAGAATATGAGTCAGTAAACTAGATGTTCCACAGATTTACAAACCTTAAAAATGGTATGATTAAACATAAATAAGTAAAATATAATATATATTTAGTAGAAATGGTACTACATGAATTACCAAAAATATTGAATGAAAATAAATTATATTTTGAGGAATGAATGAATTTTAATGAGTTCACTTTAGATTAAATAATTGGTTCATTACTTAAATATGAACATGAATTTAAAACTATTTATGATGAGGATACTATAAATATGAGAGGTGTAACATTTATGTATAATATTAATGAATCCTATAACTCTAATGATTCTATATTACTTTAAAGTGATAATGATAAGGATCATTTTGGTAAGATGTTTTAAAAATTTATGAAAAATAACAGAGGAAAGTAGTCATCCAAATAATGTTCAGAATGAATTATAATAAATAGAATATTATATATAATTAAATTTTTTTAACTTAACATGTTGTTATTATAGGAAGAATGGGAAAATTAGGACTAATTTTCCCTCTATAAAACATCTAAATAAATAAAAATATAAAATGAGAAAGTAAAATAAATCTTTCTTTGGAAAATGTTATTTTTATAAAAGTCCTAACTCAAGAAGGGGATTAATAAGTGAACATGAGATAGAGATCCTTTCCTTGATGAAAAATATTAAACAATACGTAATTAATTTTTCATAATTGATAACTCATAATAATATTGATTATAATTCAATCAATAGTGATGAAATTGAAATTGGAATTGATTCTAAATTTGAGTTTGATTTTATTAATTCAAATTTCAAATAAATATATAAATATAATGTGTAATTAAGGAATATAGTGTCAGAATTATAAAAAAATTATTCTAAAATAAAAATTTAAACTAATAAGTTTGTTAATTAAAATGATAAATGGGAAAAGGTATGTGAAAATACTAAAATTAGTGTTTCATAGAATGTGGAATATGAATTTATGTGTGATTATGATATGTTGAAGCTAAAAGAAGAATATAAAAAAATGATATATTCTTTGGCTAAGATTAATAAAGATAAATAACCAAGGTTTAGTTTAGTCATATTGAACTAAATAATGTTGAGAATGAATATAAGTATCTCAGTCATAAAAATAGAAACTTTAGAAATTCAACATCTAGTTCTAATGATGTATTTTATTCAAATATAAAATAAATTCATAAATAGAATATGGATATGGAAAATGGTGTTTATAATCTTAAAGAAAAATTTTCTTGTTTTATCAAGGAAAAAAATATTAAACACATATGCCTATTTTGAAATCCAAATATAAAAATAATGGTTTGGGTTATTACATTTTATTACCAAGGATAAATAATACTAAATTTTTTCAAATATCAAATTACTGTATTTCTAGTGTGAAATGTTTTAAGAATATAATACACAAGAATTATGAAAATTATTGATTAATGATACAAACATATTCATTTAGGCATACTAAAACTTTTATTATTAATGATTTTTTTTAATAGTCCACACATAGATGTTTAAAATATTGATTCAAAATTCCTCTCATAATAATCTAATTGGACAAATGACTTCATGCTTACTAACACATTCTACTTTATTGATATATATCTATAAATATAATTTTGAACTATAATATAATATTGATATTCAGAAGTAGGGTATTCTAGACACATGACATGTGATATTCCAAATTTTCTATCATTAAATTCATATTAATGAAGCGTAGTCACATTTAGAGAAAACTGTTAAGGATAATTAAAAGGTATTAGAGAAGATGATTTTTCTAAAATTGTTGTTATTTCAAAATAAAAAATTTTAGATGGTTTAGAAAATTTTAATAATTTATCATAGTTATGTAATGATGGATTGATTGATATATATGTAAATCATTATTTTATTGTTTTAAAAATAAATCTAATTTTTCTAAAAATAATAAAGTTCAATTTTATATAACGATTTTCATGATCTAGCCAAACATAAATTTTAGTGTTTAAATAGTTTAATAGAATATGATATTTTTTGGTAGAAGAGGCTTGGACATTATAACATCATACTATTTCAAAAAATTCAATGTTTTTACCTATTTCTATAAATTCAAATGCTATATAAGATTAAATATTTTGGGATTGATTCATGTTTTAAGTGTTAGAAGAATAAGGAAAAATTTAACTCTGTGAATGATATTAGTCCAACTAGATGTCTTTAATTTATAAATCATGGCCTATTCGGTACTAAAAAACTAACAGAGTTTGGTTAAAATAAATTTTATTTGCAATAGTTGATAATTATAGTACATTATAATGGTTTTATTTATTATCAGACAAAAATAAACCACTAACAAAAAATATTATCTTACTGTAAAATTTTTCAAAATTTAATAAAAATATTTCAATGGTATCTATAAGAAGTTATAATGGTGGTGAAATTTAAAATTATAATTTGATAAATTATGTGTAGATAAAGGATATGAAAAATAATTTTCTTCCCCTATAGAACCAAAAAAAATGGTGTTATTGAAAGACAGAATAGTTCAATTCATCAATTTTTTAGTTCAACAATTTTTTAGTTTAATGCGCCTAAATATATTTTTTCTGAAGCTGTTAGTAAATATTTTCAGGTTTTAAATATATTTTTTATAAGAACGTTTTCAAATAATGTTCCTTATGAATTATTTAATCGGTTTAAATCCCATAGTGGATATTTTAATCTTTTTTCCTGCAAAGCCATTAATTTGAATACAAAATATTATTTATATATGTTTGAATTTAAATATGGTGAAGAAATTTTTTAGGTTATTCTAATATTAATAAAGAATATAGTTTTTTTATATAAGATAACATTAGTTTTGGAAGAGTCTGTGCATGTTAAAATTTATGAATATAATTACTATAATTTTTACTGAAATAAGTATGATGAATATTTTAGGGATTTCAATTTTGGTGAAGATAATGTTCAAGAAAATGATAATTTGATAGTTTAGGGGGCGAAAATATCATCTAAATCCAATCAATAAGAGTGGGAAACTAATATTGTTAATCCTTTTGAATATTTAAATGGAATTTTTAAATCTTGTATACAAACCCAAAAATCAAATTTAAATATATTGATATAATTCTAGTGTCATTTTTATTTCTAAAAATCCTTTCAAAGACTCTAGAAAAAATTATATATATGATAGAATTTGTATTCCGGGTTATTATATAAATAACATGGATATTATTTTAGAATTATTTTCAACTATACTTTTTTAGATATATTCAGTAAATCATTACATTATTTAAGATTTGAAAAAATGAAGTTTGATCTTGTTATGTTGGAAGAGTATTGAAAATTCTATTTTAGTAGGTTAATATTTTATTTAATATGATTACTAATTGTTTAATATCGATATAATATTTTATAGATACGTATATATTTCTTCATGTGTAATGTTATTGGCTAGTAATTTTTTTTAAAAAAAATTATAATTTTTTTTATTTCGTTACTAATTTTGTTTAATATTTTTTGTAGATAAGTAGTTTTCTAAAGGTTGTCCATAATTTATCTTACTTGACATAGTATGAAATAAATCCAATGATATTTAATGTTTACATTTTAATTCCATAAATTTTTTTTATACATTTTATATTTAATATTTTTTGTATCCATTTGTGAAGGGAGATATTTATGAATTTAAATTTATTTTCTTAATATTTCCAAATTTGAAAAAATTTATATATTTGTGACTATTTATCATTATAGGGGGATAAAATATTTGATGATTTAATTTCATTATTTCTGATAAATTCAAAAATGAAGGATTATATTAATGTTTGAAATAAAAGATCAATTGTTTAAATTAATAAAGGGATATATTTTTATTTAACTTGGGAATTAATATGTTCTGTTAGTATTTGAAACCCAGTATGAATATTTTATTAGTATAATTTTCCAAACTAAAGAATACACTCATTTTTTATATGTTTGTTAAATAGTGTTATATATATATTAAATATATATCATTTAATTATTATTTTAATCTTATAATTTTACAATAAAAATTCATTCAACAATATCATTGAGTAGTGGTGAGGTATTTAAGAGGGTATGGAAGTCGACTAATATGTTATTCATTTATTTGAGTGAAGTCCTGAATTTTTTAGATCTATGTCAATGATCTTAGTCATGTAGATGAATCAAGTAGGAATTTCTTTTAATAAAATCCATGTTACTAAATCATGTATGTGGTGTAGTGAATACCCACAAGCATTGTTACGTTGCTGAATATGTTATGTAGCCATATCAAACAATGTGACCATTTTCATCCACATAAAATTTTCAACCAAGTAGATTTTTTCGACCATAATTAAATACTCAACCACATATTCATCTTCTATAATGTAGTAATTTTCAGGAGTATGGCCATTTTCAACCATGTATCTATTTTCAAACATTTTTCTCTTCATCCTCATGGATGTTTGTGAGACGCAACTAAATGTACGATGTAGTCAATTGTGTGACATAGATTATTTGGTGATGAATATAATTTCATTATAACTAATTTAGTACTATATATCTAATTAAAAACAAACATTCCATGATTATATTTCACATGACCACAATGAAACCTACCGTGATTTATTTTTAAGGTGACCATATGAGTTACTTTCAACATATAACATGTTAGTGATCACACATCAAATTTGTTCAAATGATTAGTATACCAACTACAATATATGATGACATATTATATTAACTGACCTCAAGGAGTATGCCTCAAGTTCACTATAAAATTATATCTAGTTAGTTACAATAATATTATGGGAACAACTATTTTGTAAAAAATTCTATATTTGTGATATATTTTTATTTAATAAAAAACTAAAAGACGATTTAAATTTTTATTGAAATAATATTGTTATATAAATGGAATATGAAATCTAATGATAGTATTGGGAATTATTTTTGGGTGAAATATCATGGAAACGTTTTTGGAATAAAGAAGATTATATTCATTTATTCTAGTATCCCTATTTATATATTCATATAATTAAATTAAAACAAGTTCATGTGAGCGATATTTATCATTTTATGTATTTCAAAAACACTCATTTATTCTAACAAGAGTATTGTAATTGTTTTAGTAGTTTCATGTAAGAAAAAAAGAGAAAAATAATTCAGTAATAACTGGTATGATAATTAAAATTTTATATAGAAAATATTGTTCTTCTTAGTGTTATTATTTTCTATCATATGGAATACTATGACTAGTTATTTAAACACTCATTCATACTGAATAAGATCATGGAAATTTTTAATTGGGATTATCCAATGGAATGTGATCAAGTAAAAACATATTTTAACAAATATAACACAATTTATTCATGAAGAAGTTATACATAGAATCAGACATATATAAAAAGATATGAAAATATTTAATTGATTAATCCATATTGTGACTATTAATTCATTTTTGTGATCACAGGGGTCATTATCATTTTATGATCTACTGCTGAATTAATAGAATTTCTAGATATTTTTTTATATTCATCATCATCTAAATCAATATTATTTATAATTTCATTTGGGGTTTTCATTGTCAAATAATTTGAATTTTATTATTCTAAATAGACAGTTTATGATTTTCCTAGTCAAAATAATATCTACTGTTAGTTATTATACCGGTAAAAATGATGGTTATTATGTTGTGAATCTTGATGAAAAGGAAGGTTTGACTATGTTGTGAACCTTGAAAAATGTAATGTATTGGATTGGAATATTGGTACTGTAAAAGGAGTTTTCTATAATTGGTTATCACACCACTAAAAGTGATATCCCATAGTGGTTAATAATCTTCTCCCATATAAGATAATATTGAAGAGTGGAGTATGATTTTGGGGATCCATAATACCATAAAAATAGTTATTTCATATTTTATTTGAACTAATTTATTTTTTAAAAACTACACTTCACTATTGAATTTTTCAATATTAAAATATATTTTATTATTTGCGTTAAATGTTTTAAAGTAATATTCCCCCTATAGTCAATTATTTTAATATATTAGGTTCTAATAGACTCCACCATTATGATATTCCAGATATGAAATTCCAATTTTTAAAGTACATGTGGAATTATAAAATGTTGGTATCAGGGTTTCTTGAGGTTTTCTCCTAAGATCACTAGTTTTATCAGAATGAACTCAGGTTTTAATTTTTACTATCGCAAATATGTTTTCGATTCAGTGGGATTAATTAAGTTGGATGTTGATGGATTTAAATGTTAATAAGGTATAAACAACATTTTATTTGATGAATTTCATTTTATAGAGGGTAAAAATAGTGTATTATCTCATGTAGAAGTATATATGAGTTAAATTGAATTGACATAAATTATTGATAAATGAAAAATTAGAATGGGAAATTCTATTGATAAAGGGTTTTTATTTGGTGGTTATGTTTTTGGCATGAAATGTGGCCTTCAACATCCTTGAAAAGAAGACTATGGAAATGCAATAATAGTACTAGAAGATTTTTATGGGAATACCAGAATACTGAAAAAAGTTTGATTAATTATATGGTGTTATGTATATGGATATATTAATGAATATATTCTTCTGATCATTTGAATGATTTCGACATGATCTCATTCCATCTATATTTCATGAAGGCGACATTCATGGATGATTTCGAGTACATGTTATTTTTATTCACATTACTGAAATAATTGGATAAAGGAGTCACACAAGTAAATAGCATTAGTGAAAAAATAGAATAAATTTATGAGGGGTTTTAAAATATTATTATGAATGAATGTATTTTAATGTGGGATATTTTTATATCTTTTGGTGTTGTTTTTAATATATATACGGAAGAGGGATCTCTCCTCATCATAGAAGTCGATGGTTATGAGAAAGAACAACTATATATAGTAGTAGATGTAAATCTACTTGACTAGAGCTCAGCGTTTAGCATTGTGGAAAATTATTTCATCTTAAGAAGGATTTTCCTCAGAAAAAAGGATATTAAAGAATACAAACATATATAGTTTTATGTTTTGTTATATCAACTATTGAGTGTAGTGAAAACTATAACCTACCGGACTCAGTTTCTCTGGAAGGATCCCTAAGCACGGTTTCCACACAACCTCAAGAGCATCACCACATATTCTTGAGGGTAGAGACTATTAGCGTTGGAATAGGTGTGTTAAGGGGGAGTCTCTTCCCTCATTAACAACATGTAGAATAGTGGGAATTAAATATTAGACAAGTAGATGAAGTTTTTATTCAATTAGATAGATGATAGATGAACAAGAAATGAATATATTTATATGTCATTCCAGATGTAATATCTTATACATATGTTCATGATACATTCCATATGTATTTAAAAACATCCAAAATAGGTATACAAGGATGGTGTAAAATACATGTAAAAAAGTAAAACAGTACTAAAAAAATATAGAAAACATCATGAGCCGCAACTTTGTCCCATTCTCCCATACTCCTGAGTATCAATCAAGAACCTGCTGTTAGGTGCTTTCCCTTATCCATTCCTGCAGTCATATATTCTATTTGGGTACTATCATTGGCTCAAACCAGGTGTGAGATATAATCCATATAAGAAACCACATAAAGGACTAGTCCCATCCATTCAGTGACTGAATAATAATCACAATGTTCTTTGAGTAATGGAAATTTTAATTACGTATTGTATGTAAAAATCCATATGGACTAAGTTCACATGGACACCCATCCTCCGTTACCTACTAAGGTCTTCCCAGATTGTCTTGGAAATGATATTCAGTCTTGTACAAATTTCAATTCTTGTTCCATTAATGAGTCAAATTAATTAAATAATAAGTCTTGATACCCAACATATATTTTGCAATCCAATATAATATGAGTGATAAGAAGATTCCAAACTAGACATCTTTATGGTCCAATTCAGTCACCTGATCCAAGATTGTTCTTTGTCTTGGAAGACATGTCATTTAAATCAAATAATTCATTGTTCTATTCATAACTGGGGTCCTATCAATGATATTATTAGTTTGGATTCTAGGTATTGCTTCATGAGTAGCATGAACCATTCACCTAAGAAACCTAGTGAAAGAATCCTCATGGGATACATTATATCATTCTGGGTGTGGTATAACATCAAATCAATTCAAGTTCATCCCTGGCGGTCAACTATGGGAGCCCAAGTGTCACCAATTGTGTATATGATCAAATTAACTCTATTTTTATCCTTGGAAATCCATATGGAGCCCATGTATCACTAGGGCATAAAATAGTCATATCCTACGAGTCTATCCTTGGAAATCCATATAATGAGTCCATGTGCTACTTGTGTGTAAGCAAGGTAGAATCCAACTGAGTACGTCCAAGGAATTTCTATTAAAACCCATGTGTCACCCATCTCATATAAAAATTTAATCAACATCATTTATCATCATCTAGAATACCGCGATATTCATTTCAATATAATCTTTCCTCATAAGGCGGCTAATGGAATGGGTTAATATTATGAGCCATAGCGTCATTTTAACTCACGTAGGCATTCCATTAGAAAGGGATATTCCATATTAAAAAAATTAAAAGGCCAATCCTAGGGAAATGAAAGACATTACCTCTACTTATCCAATTCAATTTACATTCCACATTATAATCTAAATTACAATTCCATTCATCAATTGAATTCCATGTTAAGGTAAAAAACACAAATCAAGGGAGACCCAATTCAAAATCCATTTCTGGTAGTCTGTATAAATATACAAAACCCAAAATGGATGTTCCAAATCAAGGATCCTTATTTTTATTCCATTATTAATGGGTTCTGTTAATTACATAGGTAAAACCTATCAATTCAATTTATCAATTAAATTTCATTTCAAGGGCGTCAAATAGATAATTTTGTGTGTAACACAACAACATATATTTAAAATGTTCAATATTGAAGGTAATTATCAAGGCCACCTACCATATGATTGTAGTGGATATATCATCCAATATCAGATCATGATTCAACATAGATCATGAGAAAATTGATGAATGAATGATGTGCCTATGAATAGTGTATATTAGATTGCACCGAAATTTCGCAGCTGATAGAATGCCACACAAGAAAAAAAGGAATTGAGATATTATTGAAATTGATCCTATAAGACAAATCGTTCTTTATTTTAAGTTTGAATGGAAGATATTACCCAATTCCTAGGTTAGTCATCAAAGATGGGATTCTAAGGGATGAGTTATTGTGGTGGAGGATAAATATGTGAAATTATGTTAAAAATAATATTTAATTAGGGTTACTTACATACATTCACCCAAAATATATGGTCTCACTATTTGGCCACATGGTTGGAAAAACCGTTCCCCAACCGAGTACCTTATTCCGTAGTAAAGGGCCACTATGCTAGATTTTCTCAAATGGTTTGACTAACCATTCACCGACCGTGTCTCAGTACACTGTCAAACTTGTAGAAATTACCACATAGTAGTTTTCCCTAAATCAAATGGTTAAAAATCAATATTTCTTATAGGACTCCATTATCAAGACCCAAAATTGTTTTATCTAATTGTGCATACCAACATACTTTTTCAACTAACAATGAAACATGCCTTTCTGAACAAACATGTTGTGTTCCTAGCTCAGAACTAGCCCCATATTCAGGAATACCTCAATAAAATTTCATGAAAATCAAATTTGGTTATATTTAGACATTTAAACTTCAAATTTATGGAATCTAAATGATATATTCCCCAAGAAAGAACCAGGATGAAAAAATATCCCTCATTAGATCAATTCATCCCTGATTTGAACTATCTACGATTATCAAGGTTTTCTAAGAAAAAATATGACCATTGTGCTCATAAAATGTCCCCCTCTCCCATGTCTTGTCATGTATGTGGTGGTTCTTCAATGGTACCCCTAATAGAGGAAATAAAAATTCATATAGAACCTTTACAATATGATCCACAATATGTATAGGATTATCCTCAAGGAAATAATCCTTCTATAACTACACTACCATAGGATAAAATGAATGAGATGGTTTGGAATGATAAAAACACATGTAGGATATATATAAGACATCTTTCATGGCTCGGTACCTCAGTGGTTCACTATAAATGACATGATATTTGACTGAAACTCACCAAAATCACAAATGAACCAACATATATCAGTGAAGGTTTACCATGTATTCTGACCTTCTAATATCCCATCCTTGGTGAATCACATAAAATCACCTGATCCCCGACCTCAAACTCTAGAGGTCATCTAAGAAAATCATTATATGATTTAAATCGAGACTATACGGTATCTATACATTTATGAATCAGTTATACCTACTTCATGGTCTCTTGACAAATACAACGTTGAAGCATTGATTCCTATATCAACTCCAAACAACATGGGAGTGATCAGTAAGGCCTAAAATTCAATGAATCATAGGAACAATATGAATGTTATCCTAAAATCTATTGTTTTAGGAGGATTCAATTATTTCTATTTTCGTATCTATAGAGACCCCAATAATCTAGTATGTATTCTACCAGCTTGTCCTAAATCACATGTATCATGCATTTTGACAGGCCATCAGTCTTAGGGAAATACGTAGTCTTCCGAAGCACCTGTATACCTAACACCCTCTACCATCCTTTCTACAGATTTTAATTAAACTAGGTTTCCATTTATGAATGGATGGTATATGTGATCCCTTGATGTCATGCTATCTACTGAATATAAAATTTTACATTCTCATCCACACTGAAGTTTTCCTTCATTAGTAGGAAATTATTATCGTTCTGAATCCTATAAACACACACACATAGGACATCCTTTACTTAAGGAAACATCGTTAAAGTTTTCATGAAATTCATCTTGATGTTATTACATTTCCTCTAAAAAATTGGTAGATGTTGTAAATGTTTGATTGGTCACTAGTGTTCTTCCCTAAAATTCTAATAGATGGAACACACCGCCAAAAAAACACCAACATCTCTTTTCATAACCAGTCACTAGAACTGGTGATGTAAATCTCATTACATCTTAGTGATGTTGGGATGCACAACCCAAGAAAAAACATGAAAGTATTTCATCACTTCCTCTTGTATGTTTTTTTAAACTCATATGTGTCCATTTACACATAGAATTTCTTCTTCACCTACTATCCAACTATGAGGGTCATAAACTATGATATTATCCCATAGGACTAGGCCCTAGGAATACAATAGGCTCAGTATCCCCTACTCTACCCAATATGGTAGAGGTAATAGCTATGGATGATAGAAAATTCTTACCCCGACAGTCCAAAACCTCCAAGTGAATCTTAGAAAATAGTTCAAAAAGAAGCCACTCACTACTGGAAAACTGCACGACCTATATATGAGTCCTCATTGTTATTTCATCAGCCACTACATTACATTTACCCAGAATATATGAGAGTTCATAGTTGAATGACTATAATTAGTAAAACCACATTCGCTATCTTCGATTTTGATCAAGCTATCTAAATATATATTTGAGGCTCTTGTGGTTTTTTACACCATAAAATGATTTCCATGTATGTAATGCCTCTAAAAACAAAATACATTAACAATTGTAGAAATATTGAGATTGTGCATCATGTAATTCCTCTATTGTGTCGTCAATATCCAAGACTCGTATGTCTTAACTCTATGTCCTTGTATAAGATCTTATCTTAGACTTATATAATGTGTATCAGAGTACACAATGTATCTCTTATCTAGATCTAGAAGAAAACACTGTCAGTTCTGAATTCAACCTCCCTTTCATCACCCAAAAGGCCATCTCATAGGTTTCTTATCATAAAAACATTAGAACTATCTTATTCAAGACTATAAGTAATTTCTATTGGTGTGAGAAGTCCTTTATGAAATTTATGTAGAAACCAGCTAGCCATAAGAAACTCAATATCTCAAAGACATTATTTAGATGTTTCTATAAAACTACATCTCTCACCATCTATGGGTCAATTGATACACCTTCTTCTGAGATAATGTGACATTGGAAAGGACATTGTTCCATCTAGAAGTTTTCCTTTGTGATCTTATCATATAATTGATTCTCACTCAGCGTATTCAATATGATCTTAGGGTGTTTAGAATGGTCATGTCAATTTTGATAATACACCAAGAGATCCTAATATATATCTAGTAAAAACAAATCAAGATAGGGATAAAAGACTTGGTTAATTAGTTCCATGAAGTCTACTAGTGTGTTTACAAGACCGATCAATATTACCAATTACTGATATATACCATACCTTATATAAAAGGATGTCTGAGGTATGTATGATGTTATAACATGAACTTGATGATAACCTGATCTAAAATAAATCTTCTATAATACCTGATATCCTCAGTGATGATCAAAGATAACATCAATCTGCAGCTGAGGATACTGATTCTTAACCATCAAGTGGTATAATTTTCTAAAATCCACACATATCCTAATTGTTTCGTCTACCTTTTTCATTATACTGAACATTAAAACCCATAAATAATTATTGTGTTGGATAAATCCATTTTCCTCTAAATCATCAAGCATCCTCTTGATCTCTTACATCATAGTAGAAATCATTATGTAAATAATAAATAATACTAGTGCAGATCCAAGAACTAGATTGATAGGGAAATATACTTATCTCATAGGAGGTAATATTGAAATTTCATCCATGAGAACAACCCTGAAATGATCACCCTCTTGTGGGAAAACTACTTGACATGTTCCCTGACCATCCATATATAATCCCGTAATCTGGGATGTCATCTAACCCATCCCACGGTGATTGGATCCAGCTCGGTCATCTAGAAATCCTATTAACCCTTGTGAATGAACTCGACACCCACTGTGGATGTGAGGTTCACCCTTCAGTAATAGATATCAATGAATGAATGAAAGGAAACCAAATATTCCATATTGAGAATGGTTTCAAAACCTATCATGTAGGGTAAAAATTGGTCTCATATGATGTGACACCCACGAACCTAATGGTGGAACTCCATGAACTATTGTACATATTCAATTCTAGTCCACAAAGTATTATCTATCATTAAGAAACCATTAAAACACTGATCACCAAAACAAAGGTTCTCCAAAATGGTAAAAAATAAAAATATATTAGAAGTGTCTATATTGAACATAGAATATGATAATGTAGAGGCTTCTATAATAGTACTTCTTATGGTATAAGGATCAGAATTTGTTACCTCATGTGCCAATTTCACTACATATTTCATTCTTGATCCACGACAATGTGATATAGACTGGATACCCAAAGCATGTTCATATAGTTATTTCTATAAATCTGTTTATGTACTTCCATATCTATGACCACCACATCCGCTAGATCTATCAGTTTTACTCTATCTCCCTTCTTGATGATAATCTTTTAAACTTGAACCCAAATATGGAGTTGGTTCATAACCTCTCTCAGATGATTATAGAGGAAATTTTTCTCAAAATAGCTGTAGGTGGACCTTATGGCATGACCAACACTCGATTAGGGCCCTCATACACTGAAGTCTAGTATTCCCCGATCTACTACTTTGGTGGATCCTCACCGATCTCCCTAATTATGTACTCTAGATAGTAATTTAATAAAGTGGAAGTTCCATAATTAACTTCATAATACTTTTCATTTTAGTACATGATATCGATATCGAACTACCACATCTTTCACACCTATCCTATTCTGGATTATGCTCTATGATAAGTTGATGATTCACTATTCCTGAAACAATATTCATTCAGAAGACATTGTATTGTGAATATATATCATTAATATGACCATCCTTGAATATGATGGACTTAGATAGCTCATCACCTACCAGGATATGTGTGATGCATTGGAGCTCTATAAAACAGGATGAATAATCTATATATAGTAACATTCCCTGGATGAGGTGCATGAACTTTTGGGCTCTATCAGACCTCAAAATCTTGGGATATGTGTAATAATAAAAGGATGTATGAAAATAAATCCATGACATCTCCTAAGGATGATCCATATAAGTAATAACATCCCACCATCTATTGTCATAATCATGCAACATATACATTACAATCCTTTCCCTCCTCTCGAGAGGCATATCAAGATACTTGAAGATAGATAGCATGGCCTCTAGATATGATTCCATAGAATATGTTTTTCCATCCCATGAAAATATTGGCATATGCTGCTACTTGAAACCATTCATCAACTCTAACATAGTCGGGGAAGGTAATGGTGCTCCAAGAATAGTCTTTATGAACCACATAAAGCCTTCACTAAACTATTCTATAACACATGTGCTCGGTACAACTACCGGTGCCACAACTAGCTCCACTAGCAGATCCAACAGTATTCCATGGCACAACACCTCTAGAATGTGGTCATCACTACCCTCCAATACAATGACTTTGGGTCTTCATATTGGAAAGCCTATAAAATTCAAAACACATGCCTCAGACATGAAAATTATCAAGGTTCACTGCAAAAAATGCAGATATAGAAATAGGATAGGTGCAATCCTTAAAAAATAATATAGTAACCCCCATTCCAACTCTATGAGTCAAGTATGGTTGTCGTACATATCATATTAAATTAAGATATACTACCAGTCTCCCACTACTAGGGTTGGGTCTAGGTTATGTTCTTTTCTATATAAAATTTCAATTCTCACTTTATTCTCATTATATCAAAATTAATATGAAAATGGTTGAACAAAAAAGTTCACCAAATTATGATCAATAAGGACCCATACATAATATTAACAAAAATATGGAGTCCACAAAATTCACACCATATTGAGTTCTAATCCATGCAGATCGTGGTCAATGACTCAACATCCCACAATTGGCTAATAATGGTGTATGATATAGGGAATTTCGGAATTCAACGCTTACGTTATGGTAGAAACACTATATACCAACCATTTTTCCCAATTCACTGCACAAAATATGTATCACATATCTAGTGTATCACTCATTCCATATATAAAAAAGAATGAAATCAGTAAATGAATTGATTATGGAATTATATAAAGCATGGAATGTTAAATTTAACATGTTCCTATATGATTCATGAGATGGACTACCCTCATCTGACCAGGTAGAAACATAATAGAACCCAAAATATATCAATAATAACATCATAATTCAATTGCATCACCCAATGGTGAAATCAAATCAACTATAATAGCCAAAATTTATAAGAAAACAACTTCATTCATGGAAATTTGTATTTTTCTTTATGTGGGTTAGATACGCCCATGCACAACTCCTTACCAAATTCAAATTCTTACTAACCCCCTTTATATTTCCATTAAATATCAATGAATGAAAATAAAATAAATATGATATCACTTTGTAACATTCAAGACCTAGTTTCAATTGAAGGTTCCTTGATCTAGATTTTCCACATGGCCTCAAGTGCATCTCCCCAAAATCCAGAGGATTCTAAGTAGAATCGAGGGCCTAGGTATTATAGTGGGTAGACTATTCACTCATTAAAAAAGGGTAGCATAATATAAATATAATATTAGATAAGTAGAAGAAGAATTCAACCAGTCATAGATATGAAGAATGAAAAATATGTGAATATATATAAATCATACTGGAAGGAATATCATATAAATAAAATGATTATACATATCATAGGACATCATAAAATTGAAAAAATAAGAATAAATGGTTGATGTATAGTAAATGTAACAAAATTACAAGAAGGAATATAAAAAATTAGATAGAATCAATAGTATCAGTTTGGTCCCATGCTCACATAATACTAAGAAAAAATTAAGAACCTATAGTAGGGTATTTTAACTTATCCATACAGGCAATCATATAGTCTCTTTGGGTACCATCGGTGACCCAAAAAATGTGTGAGATATAATCCCAGTAAGAAACCACCCAAAGGCCTAGTTCCATCCAATCAGGGAATATATAATAATAAAAGTGTGTATACATTAATATATTATGTAAGTATGTACTTCATGTAAACCACCCATAAGAAATGGGATCCCATGGACAACTATCCTTTACTACCTGCTTCCACCTAGCTGGAATGTAGTTGAAATTATAGTCAATCGTGTTTCAATTTATATACATGATACGTTAATGATTAATTTTCTGTTAATAAAATATCTTGTGACGAAGAATTTATCCTAGCATCCCCGATAAGATATTTTATAGTATGATTCCTAACTGGCCATCTATAAGGTACACATCATCGACCGAATCTAAGTCCATGATTTGGATTTGCAGACGTAACATATAAATAATTTTATTTGTTATTGAATTAAGAACAAGAGCCCATTCTTGGAATTACTAATATGAAGTATGGGTATCTCTCTTGGTGTAGAATGAACCAATAACCTTACAATTCCTTCCTCGGAAATCCTCATGGGATTCCTGGTATCACTCTATGTGTGGTATAACCTCACTTTCATTCGAGGTAATCCTTGGGGTCCACTAAGGGATCCCAAGGATCACTAATGGAGTATATATTCAACTTTACTGTAATAACATACATGGAAATTCATTATGAGTCCAAGTATCACTCTGATATATAATAGTCATCCCCCATGAGTATATCCTCACAATCTGTATATATGCGTCACTCAGGTGTAATCATGGTAGAAGGTGAATGAGTCTATCCATGGAATTCCTATGAGAGAACATATGTCACCCAAGGTGTATAAGAATTCAATCAATATTATTTAATTACAAAAAAGTTACCACCTTATTCATTTCAATATAACCTCAGTTCTGAAGGGTTCTAAGGGTAGGGGATGATCTTAGGAGGATTAGATTCTATTTTACCCATATAGGTATTTCACTAAAAATGTAAATTTACAATTAAATAAGAAATTAGATGGCCAAACTTATGTACATGGCTTCCATTCCCTCTCCTTAACTAATTACATTTACCACTCATATTAAAATTCAAATTACAATTCAATTAATCCATTTAATTTCATAATATGGTAAATGTCACACCTCAAGTGTCACCTAATTAAAAATTAACCCATGGTGTTACATCAAAATATTAATCACATTAGAGGGTGGTTCCAGTACATGTTTCATAACTTTTTATCTATTTTGAATGTGTTCCATTAATTATGTATGTCCACCTATCAGTTTAACTATTGGATTAAATTCCGTTCAAGGGAGTCCCTCTTAGAATAGGGAATGTGGCACAATGATATATATATTAACATTGATGGAAAATCATTAGAACACCTAACATAGGTTCATAGTGGATAGATCATCCAGTATCATACAATGATTCGACTCATATTGTGACAAAATTGAAGAATGGAAAAAGAAAATATAAATATGGAATATTATCTTACATGTAAGTAGAACAGTCATTACCAAACCAAATGTAGAATGACACAAAATGAATTGATATCATACCATAGTGGATCTGAAGAGACAAACGGTTCTTGATTGTGAGTCTGAATGTAAATGACCCCTCAATTCCTAGGCTAGTCACCAATGAGGAGCTATCAAGGGAGTAGTTAATGTGCTAGAGGAGAAATATGAAAATATAGGTTATAAATAATATTGTATTAGTCTTAGAGTCATAAATTCATAAAAAATATAAGGTTACATGGTTTTTCTACATAGTTGTACAAACCATGCACCAACCATTAAGCCTTTATTGTAGGAAAGGGGAGGTTGCACTATTTTATCACAAAATTTGACTAACCTTGTGCAAACCATGAATAAAAAAACTATCAAAATTATAGACATTCCCACTTGTTAATGTGACTCAAATTTAGTGGTATCATAAACTATGAATCCTATAAGACTCCACTGTCCACCCTCCCATTGTTTAACCAACTGTTTGGATTTCCCCGCATGGTTTCTACTAACCGTACAATAGGTTATTTTTAAACAAAAATTTGGGTTCCAAGATCTGAAATAGACATAAAATCCTACCATACCTCAATTTATAAAAATTTTATTCACATTACACCTTCTTTAGATATTTAAATTGTTAATTAATTGAACGTAATGGATCCATACCTCCTGAAAGAACTGGGTTTTTAAATGAACATTCTCTAATGTTTCAATACACCATATGAATCTTGAATTATAGATTCTGGTAAAAACAATTCAACTCATATAGTTAAAAGTTATTCATATCTAATTATCTATCTGAAGCATTGGAATATTTCTTCTAGAAGATGATAAATCTCTTGACATCATCTGAGCGTGAGATTTAGAATTCAAGTTAGAGAATCACAGTGTACATGAGTTAAAAGGACTCAGATATATTCAAGGATTCCAAAGCATAAGATATTATAAGGGTAGTCAAGAAAAGCTAGATACATTAAAAAAATTAAAGTGGAGTGTTAAAATAAAATTAGGATTCTTTGTTGTGAATATAAGGGTAAAGGATGAAATTATGTACATGACAAGAAAGGAAATGAGAGCTATAATCATTGGAACATCATATATCAAAACTGTAGATTTTTTGAACAACCATCATGGGAACCATAGGGGTTAATTTTATAATGTTACAGAAAAAGCAGTCTTATTGAATATGAATAATTTATACGTTACATGTTGCAATATTTTCCTACCCGACAAGTAATAGAATGCAAGCACTAACTTGAGTGGAAGAACTCTAAAAATTAAAACTATATAACTTTTATATAATAATGTGCATTGAATATCTGCATATAAATATAATTTTGGTAAAAATAATTTTCCAAAATAATTGATAAATCTACTTATAAAATTTTGTTTTACTTCATGAAATATATGTTATCAGTTTCTAGAGTGTTCATATAATGGAAAGCTATGGTTGAAAGAGAAAAATGATTTATGCTAAAATTCTTGAGATCAAAAAGTTAAGTATTGTTCCCTAGAATAATTCTCTAGGTATTCCTCAGATATTGAGGAATTATGATTGAGAAAACTATATATGGAATTATTGAGAAATGTAATATTTATGAAAAAATAAATCCGATAATGATGGAATGAGTATGGATTGTGAAGTTGCATTTTTGAATACCCAATGTACTTTTAGGTGAAGAAATATATATCATAAAATATAAAATTAAATAATTATTGTTATCCCCAATGGTATAATTTTTTCCAAAAGTTATATGCATAGAAAATAAACTATATTTAGCTGAGCATAGAATCATTTTAATTTCATCTTATAGACATGTTCATTAAAAACAAAGAGATACGCTAAAAATGAGATCTCACACATGCATTTTAATTGGATATGGAGATTATGAATTCATACATCATATTTTCGATGATTAGAAGAATTAATTAATAAATATTATGAATATTCACTTAAATGATAACATACTTAGGAAGGATACAATCTTAATGGGAGAGGAAGTTTTTGGAAATGAGAAAAATTGAATTCATGTTCATCTGAATGGTGGCACCAGATGTTCAAAATTTTTGGAGAGATTAAATGGATTTGAGTCTACGAAAAACTAAAAAATATTTGATTAATGTTCATAAGGAAGCATGAATGGTTCAAATATGAGATTATTTGATGATATACATGAAAAATAATGAATCGGTGAGGCTTAGTCTAATGATCCAATGGATGGAGTTTCATTTATTACAATTCGGGGAAGGGAATAACTCTACAAAAAGATTCAGATATATACTAATGGTATATATTCAGTACATAGGTATAGATTTGACTTGAAAATTTTAATTTTAATGTATATTTGAAAACTAGAAATCCCATAAATAAGTGACAAATCATATAAACTTTGGTAAGTGGGATTTCTCTATGAAGTATAAGTTGGATTTATTAGATGAGAAAAATACAAGATAGGAAGTGAAATGGCCTCCTAAAAAGTGGGTACAAGAAAAAAAATTGTTTTATGATTAATATATGAATTTTATGAAGTACAATATACATAGAGGGGTTGTTAGTTAAGTGATTTCAAAACAAAATTGGGCATCGATATTTTTTAAATTGTATCTCTAGTAGTTAAGAATAGTACCCTTCAAGAAGTTATTAATATTGATGATTCTAATCGTTTAAATTTGTAAAATGTTTTTTTTAGATTGCTTGTCTTCAGGATGATCTAGAGGAGGAAATATTTATAAAGAAACTGACAAGTTTTTTGGATCATCATAATCAGTGTTTTGTGTGTAAAATATAGAAAAGTCATTATGAGTTGAAACAAGATTCCCAGAAATGGTATAGAATGTTCAACTCCTTCTACGAGGATAAATATTCATTTTGAATAAATTCATATAAATATTTTACAGTATGGACTATAGTGATGGGTAAATAAATATTATACTATTGTTTGTTCATGACATACATCTAGTGGGCCTATGAATCCAGTGGATTATCTAGGTGATTAAAGAATTTTGAGAAAGTTTGAGATGAAATATCATGATGAAGAAAAAAATATATTTTGAAAGAAGATAATATGAGATTAAAAGGGAATTTTTTTTGTTTTATTACAGGAAAAAATATGTTATCAAGAACAACATAAAATACGAAATTCCCAAAGAAAATGATTTTTTGTCCCCTCTTAGCAATCATTTTAAACTCTTGAAGGATTAAGAACTAAAAATTTACAAATATATCAAGAACAATAAGATGATACTATATGAATCAGAGTTAATATTCCTATATTATTCCATGGTGTATAGTTAGTTCGATATTTCCCTATCATTGGGAGTTATGAGTCTGGTTGTGTTAAATATTTGGAAGGAACATTCAGAAGCAATGATGTGAATCCTAAGATATCTCAAATTAATAGAAGCTATAACCCTTTTCTTTGAATCTGATGATCCATTTCTTGTATATATATGAATACTTTATGGATAATTAGATTCATATAAAATCACAAGTGGTTTATTTACCATTTGTGGAACCGTGGTAAGTTGGATATTGAGGATGAAACTAGTTATTACTCTCTATCCATTGCAATAAGAGTATGTTGTAGAAACAAAAAAAAATAAAGATTTGGTATGGATAAAACATCAGATTGATGTGATTAGAAGAATTCAAGAAATTTAATTTCACTACATTGATAGTAGAGTTTCAATAAATTTGGATAAAAGTTTTGTGTTTCATGTGAGGATGAAGAACATCAACCTGATGTACTATTTCATCCATACGATTCATGAAAATTATGTGATGAGGATGTGAAAGATATATTATTATATAAGAAAAAATATATGTTTACAATGGAATTATTCTATTGTACGAGGATACCTCATTCCTTAGTCAGACTAGGGTGAATGGAAAAGGAAATAGTGAAGTGAAAAACGAAAAGAATGTATAAATATTTATGTTTTCAATGGTGTTAGAATATTACATGGAACCCTTGGTGTGGAATTTAAGTGGGGTATTTTTGGGATTGTGAAGTATATTTAGGAGATGAATAGGTTTATCAAAATGAGAAAACAACTAATATCCATTAGTTTTTCCTAAGAAGTAGAGGGATGATTTAGTGGTTTGGAAATGTCTTGTTCTAAAGATGTTGTATTCATAATGGATTCACAACTAATGGATAAAGAATTACATTATTGAATGGATTTGTTTAAATTAAATAGAGACACTAAAAATTATAAACCAATTTATCCTATAAACATTGTATGAAAATGGGTAAGGTGTTGGGAATACCACAATTTTATTGGTGATTGGAATTTAGATAGAATAAATTTAGAAGGGATTTGCAGTTGTAGATTACAATGGATGGAGTCCCACAAATGTTTTAAATCGGTTCTATTGGATTACTAGGTGATACCATATTTATTTAATGATTGGGCCATTTTTAAGCTATTTTGTATCTACTTGAGTTATTGATCTACATTAATTCCATATCACAATATATATTATACTTTGGTAATATTAATATATTGATGAATTATTCTTCTCCCTATGAATGTGGGATGAATGTCTGAACCATAACATGTATTATTATATCCATTATTCACATTTAAATCGATTTGTAATTGTAGTTGAATGATCTTATGATTTTAAGTAAATAGGATTGGGTAATAAATTTAGGGCATTGGTTTGGGTGAACCTCTTTTCTTGG
Source organism: Viscum album (assembly GCA_963277665.1). Lineage (NCBI taxonomy): Eukaryota > Viridiplantae > Streptophyta > Magnoliopsida > Santalales > Viscaceae > Viscum > Viscum album. The sequence continues at coordinate 355,008,029 of OY728140.1, forward strand.
ATGATATGAAATACTAAAAGTTCATTAAGTTTCTACTGAAGGATTATTTTCTTCAATGTCATCATTCAGTGATTAAATTATCATTTGTGAGGTATGTGTAGAATTATTAAAAATATGGTATTCTAATTACAGACAGGGGAAACATGATTGATAACTAGAGAAATGGTTCTAAAAATTCTATTATTTTAGGTCTTCATTTTGTTGCCTCCAAAAGACATTTGGGATATAATCAGTTGGGCCTCTAGATTATCATGAACATAGTTGTTTGGACCCCTCCATGAATAAAATATGTACATTGGGTATATTCCATTCTAGGTGGGGAGGGATGAGTCTTGACCAATTGGGGTACTTGCATTTGTGTGTTTTTTTCTATTTGAAATCACCCCACATAATGTTGATGTTTATAGTGGATATGATTTTATGATTAATGACTGATGTTAATTTTTTTAAAAAATATAATAATTTTGTAGGGGTTTCAAATAAAAAATATACTTATTGTAGTATTCCGGTTGTGGAGGGTTTTTGAAAACATGAGTTTATAACTATGTGTATTATAAATATTTACAAAAATTATACATAGGTATCCAATGAAATAATAATAAACCAAATAAACTATTCCATTTATCCATTAAAGGAAATTACACTTTTAATTAATTTTAAATTTTTTTTTATTTGAATATAAAAATTTTTATACTTCCTAGAAAAATATGTATTAATGTAAATATATTTTATAAATTAAATACGTTAAACAAATATTTATAAAAATTACATTGTATAGGGACATGAAAGGAACAAAATTTTAAGGGAACTACCATGTGGACATGAGTTATACTCAATCTTTTAATTATTTAATAAATTGAAGACCTCGTGACAGTTTCAACATAGGGTTATCTCTTGCATATTCCCATATAGTTTAACATTTATAATTATTTTATAATGTATTCATTTTATAATTTTAATTTTTTATTAATATAAATTTTCTATAGGTTAGGTTAATGTAATTGAATTTAAAAAAACATATTTATAAAAATAAATTAAAATTGAATCTACTTTCGCAATGAAAAAAATAATAGGGAAAACATAATTAATGAGGCCGTTTTTAAAACTCATTTCCAACTGAAAGACGCTAATAAGTAAAATATTCTATGATAACCCTATAAAATAATTGTTTCATAAAAATATCTTAACCAATGATTTTATGTTAAATAATTTCTTCATCACTTTCTTACAGGTTTGTGAAAGTTGAGTTATAAAGGAAAAATTTAAAAAAATATGGGGATGAAAATTTATTATTGATATATTTTTAATAAAGTATAGAAGGGTTTGGTAGTAGAGGTATAAAAAATATAATGTTTTTTTGAAGTCATTATGACCTTTTTTGGAGGTGTATAACTGAAATTGAAAAAGAGGGTTATAACTTTTGAATTGTTCCAAAGATGGCCTATTTGGTGTAAAAATTAGTGGAAAAATAAAATAAATTATAAGCAATGTTAAAATTACCTATTTTGGTAATTTAGAACAAAATATTTGTTGAAAAAAAAATTTAGTTTGATGGTTGATCATCTTCTCTCATATGAAATTTATTAGTAGAAAACATGATAGATCTCTCATACTACAAGCATAAAAGACTTTAATGTTTTGATTCCTTTTATAAAGGAAAATACACAAGTGAGGGTTTGATTAATCTAGAAAATTACAAAAAAAATTCAAATAGTTTTCCTATATTATCACAAATGCTTATATCATTTACTAATATCAATCACCTATTTCATTCACTAAATTTCAATCATATTTATAATTTTTTATAGTTATTCAATAGTGATATATGAAGGTATAATTTAGCAGGATTTAATGATGTGGAATATTTAAACGTTTTAGTTTTTTTATTTTCAGTATTTTATATACTTTTGTAGTTTTAATTATTATGTTGAATAAATTCTTATTATATTAATAATGAAGTATTTATGGTTCTAATATTATATATTAATGAACTAAAAAATTATTCATTGTATATATATATGGTTTGAATATAAATTTATTAATTTTCAACCTAAATTTAATATTTCAAAGGAAAATACATTATAAATTTTGGGATGTTTTATTAACCCATAAAATAATATCTTACATACTTAATTTATTAGATCATGAATTTATAATGCAACCACATTATCAAATTTGGAATTAGGGGACCCATAAATATATTCATACTGATTCATGTATTATAAAATCCAATAATGTTTTCAACTCATTTGGAAGAAATGACTAGGAAAAGGAGGTGTTTTTCATAGAATAATTGACATAGTTCCTCTTTTTAAAATAATATTCGATTATCTCTCTTATTATTTTCAAACATCATCTTATTTATTAATGTGATATTTCATAAAACAACTTATGGCATTTTCAGTCTCCCCAATCTCCATATAATACTAATAAAATATAGAAAACAAATTGATACATATGTGTAGAAGATTAGATAAGAAATAATAATATTGATGATATGTGTGAATACTAATTTGGATGTGCTCAATTCATTCCAGTGTCTAAAACTGATTTATGGAATGTTGATTTTTTATGGTATGTTTCTAACATTTTATGTTCTTTATAGTTACAATTAGTGAAATATAAATGATACGAGTGAACTAGAATCACTGAACTGGACATATACATCTATCCATTCTAAAAATACTATTGTAATAGTGGTTTTCCTCAAATAATACTCCACCCCACTTCCCCCAATAATGATTCAAATAAATACATCAATTTGAATTATTATTTACATCATCAAAATAATATATTTTATTATATATTTTAAGTCAAACCCATTTCTTTAATAGAGAATAATATAATAAAAATTTCAATTTAAAATTTTTATTTAGAAATAAAATAACATTCAGGTGAGGTGGGGAATAATATCATTTTCATTGTGACTGACAGTAGCATCTGAAATGTCCTAGAATATTTTATTGAGTGAAAAGAATTAGGGTTTCATTAACTATGGTAACCTCTCCACTATCTGTTGTTTACCACTATTATTAGATAACATAGATATGATTTTTTATACTTTAAGGTGGATGAGAAGAGTAAATTTTGATAATGATGATGAATCTATAGAGGAGGTTGAGGTTGCATGTAATATTAAAGAGTTCATATAAGATAATGAAAATAAGGGTTAAATTAGTTAGGTTGATGTTGGAGACAGAGTGTTTAGGGTGAATAACCATCCCCATATCCCAAAAAATCTCTTTATCACCCTCTACATTAGAAACACACAACACTACACTAGATACACCTCCTCTAACCTCTAGCATCGACCACCAATGGTTAATCCAGATGACAATTCAAGATTATCCTTACTGTTGTCCATATTTATTTCCTTCAATAGAACCCCTTCGATAATGTCAATATATTAACTCTTGATGACTTCCACTTTTCATCATCCCTTAAGAGAAAATTGATATCCTCATCACTATACCCAATAAAAAAACAATCTATAGAATTATCCGCAAAGATGTCTCAATCCATAGAATTATTCTAAAATATATCCATTAGTCTAATAACATTATGATGGATGACATAAAATAATTTATCAAACTATATCCCCTAATGAATTTTTTACCCAATAGTAGATGTTGGAATCCTATTGACAAGGTATGTTATTATGTTGAGTTCCTCTAACCAAATTACGTTTGATATTAATGATTGAAAACAAGTTCTTTGAGCCTTCTCTTTCAAAATCTTATTCATTCATTCAATCGCACAATTATTCTATGTTTTTTTTTATATTAATCTTTTTCATTATTCCTATAATATTTTAAATAATTTGGATGTTATATTTGGAGTATTCACCATTTTTGTAGTATGTATGCATTTTAACATCCAACTAATTTTCCTTTCCCACATGGATTCCAATTGAAACAAATCCTTGAAATATCAGACTTATGATTTGTAATGTATATCCAAACTCTACTTATATCAACATCAATTAATGTTACAAAGTATAGAGAACTATTGAAGGACTGAGCATGGTAATGTCCGCAAATATCCAAGTGGGCTAGTTCCAAATTTTTGGTCCTAGGAATCCATCCATTTAAGTTAAAGGACATATTTTTCCATATACTGAATAGATGAATCTCCCACCATTCAATTTCCATGTGATCAATAATCAGTTTTCCTTTTGTTTTTAGAACCTTCATACTCCTATCACAATGATGATAGAGCTTTAAATTCATGAAATCCAGATTTTTCATTGATGTACTTGAATCCATTAAATTTTTTATGTGATTCAATTCTATTGAAGAGACTCATCCATTAATAATCATGCAACCATCATGGACCCTCAGGTCACTTTTATGACTTAATACACAAATCTAGTCTCATATATTGTATCATCAAGTTTCACTATAGAATCTACGCTCTTCCACATCCTCCAGATATGTCTAACTTTTGATTGTTTAATTAGACCATCATTCCTCATCCAGATGTTGGAATATCCTTTTGCAACTAATTCTAGAGATTTATCATTCTCCAAATATTTTATTACTGTCATGACCCGCCTCCTTGGCCATGAACCTTGTCATATGACCCCATGGTTCTCATTTAATACCATGGTTGCCTTCCTAGCACACAATATTCTATTACTCACTAGGGTCTCATATCAGAATAATGAATTTCCCCATAGGCTAACACGTGTTCTTTCAGTGTGTTTTGTCCTCACTCACAAACACCCTGGGAAACTTGCCAGAAGGTCACCCATCCTGATTACTACTCCAGCCCAAGCATGCTTATCTGTGGAGTTCTAATCAGATAGACTCCCAAAAAGAAAGGTGCACCTTGTTGAAAAGGGTAGTAACATTTAGCCTTTTAAGTATCACTTTTCTAGGGGTGTTACATTATCTAATTATAATTCCACATTTAAGCATTCTTGGCCTAGAGTAGTAATCAGGATGGGTGACCTTTTGGGATGTTTCCTAGGGTGTGTGTGAGTGAGGAAAAAACACACTAAAAGAACATGTGTTGTTATGTGGGGACAGTCATTAGTATGATAAGTGACCCTAGTGAATAATATCATATGGTGTTATGGTAAGGCAAACAAGGTATTACAGGAGACCCATGCGGTTAGATTACAAGGTCCATGGCCCGGGGTGGTGGGTCTTGACAAATGGTATTAGAGCCAACACCCAGCCTGAAGTGCATAGGCACTACCTGGGTTTGAGGCTTGGGGTCCACAATGAGAGTGTTGGGATTTAAATCAGCTGATAATGTAACTCCCCTAGACAAGTGAGACTTAAAAGGATAAATGTTACTACCCATGTCAACAAGGTGAACCTTTCTTTTCGAGAGCCTAACTGATTAGAACTCCACAATTAAGAATGCTTGGCCTAGAGTAGTAATCATGATGGGTGACCTTCTGGGAAGTTTCTCAGGGTGTGTGTGAGTGAGGACAAAACACAATGAAGGAACATGTGTTGGCCTGTGGGGACAATCATTAGTCTGATAAGCCACCATAGTCAGTAATAGCCTATGGTGTGCTAGGAAGGCAACCAAGGTATTACAGGAGACCCATGGGGTTATATGACAAGGTTTATGGCTCGGGAAGGTGGGTCATGACAATTACAAGTTTTGTAGATATATATATTTACCAAAATCATTTCTCTCCCCATGATTAAAATGAAACTCCTTGGCCAATCACATATGACTCTATAATATTCACTAAGAGAAACAATATATTTCTCCCTTCAATTTAACAGTAATAATTTCAGATTCTAAAAGTTAATTCACTACCATAGCTCTCATTGAAACTTCTATAATTATTCTTAATGTTTCAATTCATTCAATAAATCTAGAATTTTGTACTAGGACTATACAACGTTCTTCAGATCTCTACCATTGTAAGATCATCAGATTTGTTTTTATAATAGCTCTTCAATTGAAGAGACCATACTCATTAGTTATCATTATGTCCACTTTAAGATGGTACATGAATATCTCTCCACCTGAGTTACTCATTCAATATCATTTTCTTAATATCCATCAACACAAAATCACTCTTTCTCAGGGAGTTACTGATAATAGTCATCTTTATATCCTAGCTCTCCAGAAGTAAATATATTAAAACTATCCCCCATACATCATCCAAGATTTTTACCTTCAATTATTAATGATTCTTGTAAACAATGCTAAAGTCATTCACATGATTTACTACTAGTATTAATTTTGTTAACCTTAATCCAAAAAACGGAACACCATGGAGTTTTTATTCAACTTTTAATGTTATTTATATATATATTTTTTCCTACTTAATCACTTATGGTATTGTTTTCAATTCCCAAATGTGAATGGGATAATTCTACTCCAATTAATTTTATTATAGTTATAGTGATTTCCATTCAAAATATTCATATACTAACTTTTCAATATCCTCTGTATGAATGCTAGTAAGTGGAACATATAGATCCTTTTGAATCATATGATCCTATTTTGGAATTCTCCATTATCCAAAATCCATTCCATAAAAAGTATCTACAAAAACCTTTACTTATTTTGATTCCAAAACATCTGTTGAAAATTAATTCCAACTAATATATATATATATATATATATATTCATGATGATATAGTTTTTATATTTAAATGTGTAACTATTGTACCTATTGTTTTGGAACCATTCTCCTAAAATCCAATCAAACTCTAGGATGATTCCCACATTGGGAAACGTATGTATCCCGCACGAAGATACTAACAAATGATTCACAAAAGAACCATATTTCTGAAACAACTCACTCATCTTAGTTTACTGGAAATAGGAATAGCATCAACCATAATCACCACATTGAGTGAATCCTCACAAATATTTAGAAAACTCATAGGCATGGTATCAAAACAATAGATGAAAAAATAAGAAAAACACACAAGAGAATAATTTCCATTTAATATTGAGTCTTGTATTCATGGGATAAACATTACTAGTAAAATTTTAATATAATTGAATGTGTGATACATTTAATATAATATTACTATGAAAATTTAATATTTAAATGGTTTTTTATCTCTAAAATTAATGCACTGCTTGAACTCTTGATAATCCCATAGGTCCCAAACACAAATATACTAGGTTCCAGTCGATAAACATATTGAACCTACTTTCGTAAAATCATGATCAATGAGGCAGAACAACCTCAACTAGTTAACTCCCTATTTCACTAAGCTTAAAGACATTCATTTCTCATTGTAACTACCTTGGAAGATGAAAATTTATTATGGTTATATTCAAATATAGGAGATATCTTATAATCATTTACTATATTTCATGTTTACCATCTTTGAAAATCCAATCTGTGTGGAATGAAATTTAACTGATCTGAATCTAGTGAACTAAAACAGGGTTCAAATCCAAACCCATATAATACCCATTGTGTTTCTGATTTGAACTATTGTTTAATATGATGTTTCTACATTACTTGGTATATAACATACATCCAGTATAAAAATTGAATGATTATTAAAAAAACATGTCGAATAAATTTTAATGGTAGGATTTTTTTGTAATGGAGATAGAGGTGTGGAACTAGATGGATTAAAAATGGCTAAATTAGTTTCATATGATGTCAAGACGACCTAGAGTGTAGGTATAAATAAAAAAATAAAAAATGGGAAGTACTTTTGATTTTTTTTCAAAAACAAGGATCTTTATCATAGAAATATGGGGAGAAATAAAATCAATAATATTATTTAAAAAACATCCAATGTTTTTGATAATTTATAATCAATAATTGGATTATTAAATTATATGAAATAAAATTTATAGGGTTCACTATACATCATATTCTTCCATAGTGAAATTTATTAGTAGAAATCCTGATATAACTCTCACACAACTAGCTGGAATTAAAATAATCAATGCACTGATACCTTTCTAAAATAAAAACTATATATTGATGGTTCGTTCCATTTAGAAAAAAAATATTTTTTAAAAAATATACCCATTTATTATAAAATATTTATATCTACTACTGATCCTATTAAATTATTTATTCAATATAATTTTAATAAAATTTATATAATTTTTCAATTTTTCATATATTATAATTAATGGTATAATTTAATTTAATAAAAAATGAATAATATTTAAAACTTTTTGTTATTTTCTTTTAATTTATTTTTTGTTGTTGGTATATTTAGTATTTATGTTACTTAAATTTTTATTATATTAAATATGTTCCTTTGTTATTATTTTTATAATATTAATCAGTTAAAACATATTATAAAATATTTATTCAATTAAAATAGACATTTATATTGTTAACATAAATTTAAAACTAATATTTGGGATTTCATATTAACCCATAATATAATTTCATATGTATTCAATATATTGGATATAGAATCATCACAGAAAAACCATTCTTAGATTGGGCATCTGGGGAACTGTGATTGACTATATTCAGACACATAAATTTTGAAATATTTGAAATGTTGAAACTCATTTTGAAGAAAGGATAATGAAATGAGGAATTATGTATAGAATAATTAACTCTATTAATCTTTTGCTATGTTAATTAAATCATCTATATCATTCTTGTTTGGGCCTTTTCTTCACTAACTGTGTGAAATTGGACATATCAATTGACTACATTTTTACCGGTACCGCTCACTATATTAGAAAAATGAAAGAAAAAAAATTATTTTATATATTTCAAACCTTAGATAAGAAGTAGTCAAATTTACAAAATTATTGGAAGTTAATTTGGATGAGCTACAAAAAATATGAACTTTAGTGATAGCCAACACTCAATGATAATGTTCTTTAAATACAATCATGTTGCCGCTTTTTGTAGTCGCATGTTCCCTATCAATGAAGGGAAATACCGACCACCATCGCCAGCCTATATAGGGGTCTAGAAATGACAGCATAGGTAGTGTTAGGTCAAGTAGAACAAATATCCAAAGAGGGGGGTGAGTTAGGGTATGATAGATTATAAATTTCTCTCATTTGGATCCTAATTCATTGTTAGACAAAACACAATTCTATCTTCCTACCGTAGAAATAAAATAACAGATATGAAATCATGCACTGAAAACAACTATTTTTACTTGGTTCACCCCCACAGGGCTACATCCAAGGCGCATAAAACGACAATGATCTAATGTTCCAAATTCACTAAGGCTCAGCCAATAATGAGTATAATGTTTGGGCTAGATCAACTATGCCCAGGCTCACTTCCTTTACAAAGTTTAGGGTCTACTCACTGCATTCCCGAGGGTCACTCTCTATGCCTCTTTCTCTGGCTCACTCCCGGTGGAAAGGTTCATCGTCCTCCATTTCTTAAGATCAGTACTCTTGGAAAGGAATATGCACCCCATTTATCAACTTATAAGTCAAAGATAGTTTATGGACATGTAGGTCCCTTCATTTGAATGAATTTTTACATCCTCAACTATTGGTTGATGCACTGTTGAAGTTCATTCTTCACCAATAGATGATTTTCACCTTCCCGAGTACTGCTAGGTAACAAAAAATACTTTCCAAACTGATTTCAATCATTCAAAATCTTTCTTGTACAAATAAAGAACCACCTTCCTCTCCTGTGTACTGAGTACAAGGATTGGTATGTGGAACACCTCTATGCATACTAATTCTATCTTCCACAAACCGTTATCGCCTCCACGTACTGCTGCCTTTGTTCCGCCTCTATGAACATCCCTCTATCCGTGACATGTTATCTGTTCGCGTACTATTTTCGCCTCTGTGTACCGGAGCTCCCCATATGCATACCAATTGTAGAATTCTTTCTCTCGCATACCGGAGATTACTCCTCCACATACTGAGTCAAACCCTTAAATGTACCAAACTTACTCCTCCACGTACCATGTCCTTTGCGGGATATAGTCTCCCACAAAAAACCTTCGACGGAATTTCATCTGTGTGAGCCACTTCATCCTTCACGGAATTATCCCTCTGAAACATCCATAGGACTTTTACAAATTCATAGATCAAAATGATGTCCTCTAATGAAATTCGATCTCCAAAGAAATTGGTGGGATTAGCAATTCTTATATAAGAAAAGATACCCAAAAAAACCACTAGACTATGATTTACCAAATATTCAATCCATCCTTCACAGCATACTGATCCATCTACCTCTGCGAACTGCAACCCACCCTCAAAAAATTTATCATACGTAGCATGTGCACTGCCTTTTCTCATATACGGTCAATCTCATCTGTCAATGACATTCCATCTGCGTAAAACATCACCTTCCGCTGTGAACCATTTTTGGTTTCGTAAACCGCTCCGGCGTACCATTCCCACCGCTCCGCCTACTATTCCCAGGACATGGTACTCAGTCCAGGAATTGTGGTACGTGTTTCTCATCGTTTTTTAATTTTCATCAACATTCTTCATACAATTCACTCCTATGAAAAAATCCTTCAATTTGGAACATAATACATCCGATTTTGGGGCCCAAAAATTTGGCAAACACTAGGAAACAACACCATCTTAAAAGGTTGTATTCAGAAAACACCAACAATTCTCATTCTCGATCATCTGTCTTTGTCATGAAACACAATCACACCCAAAACATCATGAGGGGAAACCTTGATAGATTTTTTCCAATAGTTAGTAACTGTGATGAGAATTAGTGACCAAAATTAATGGAAATTAATGTGTAAGACTATAGTAACTTCCATATGTTGTTTATAATTCTAAAAAAATACATTTACAATTTCTATAGCCCATCAGTATCAGATGATTTTTTTAAAAAAAATAATAAATCTTAAAATCCATTCTAAATAAAAAACTATATAAAACCCCATAAATCTAATCAGTTTCAAACCCTTCAAATCCTTATTTCCAATAATAATACATATATGATACAAAAATTAATTAAACAATTTAAAAAATGAAATATATAAATTTCAATGAAATTTATTATTAAAATATATAGAAAATAATAAAAATAATTTATATAGTGTTATTTAAATAAAATATCATAAATATGTAAATGAGGAAAAGATAATCTAAAATATCTAATCATACTACTTAGTTGTTTTCTAAGAAAAAACTATTATAGTTGAAAACCATGTTTACTAAATATCGATCAATATAGGCATCAGAATTTATGCAAAATTTGTAACACACCAAGCTGCCACGGTATGTTTCCCTTTGAATAATGCAATAGCTTGTATTGTACGAAACATTGAGATTCTAACACACCGCGACCAATAAAACTAGCCATTATGAATAGTAATACCCAATTTTTAAAATTTTATAAATTTTATTTTTCAAAATGGACTTCATTTTTGAATTCAAGAATATCGAAATTATCCTAGGGTGAGTTTATCGAATATTTCTGAAAACTATCAATTTTTTGATGAACAGTTAAAAACAATGCGTTATTGGTTAAAACCAACTTTTCATTTAAATATTTATTTTTTTTATTTAAATTTATTTTAGGTCAAAATAGATACATAATACCTATATAATTTCAATGTAATTTATTGAAGTAATTTTATAATATGTTTACATATATAAAACTTTTATTGAACTTTTAGCGTCTCTTACCCATCTCCTAGGAGCATTTTCAAATTTGCATAAAACATAATTTTACCACTTATATGAATTGAATTTCAAAAATATGAGAGACGCAGTTGATATAAGTAAGTAAAATTTCGTTCAATAAGATGAAAATAATTTTTGGTGAAAAGTAACTTTTGACTTATTTACCACGGTTAAAAGTAAATAGGGTAATTAAAGGTAAAAATGATATTATTATTACTGTAAAACGTGTCCTAATTCTATTGGATAAGTTTATTTCGACCCAAAACAACCTTAGGAATAAAATATGATCCCTTAGGTCCACTTGGGTTATATTAGGACATTTATTGTTATTTTATTTAAAGATGAGTTAAAAGTGTTAAATTCAATGTTTAATAACTAAACCATTTTTAATATAGGGTTATATAAAAGATAAATTCGACTATTAATATTAATTATAAAACTAAAAATATTTCCTAAATAATGGTATTTTATTTATAATTTTTAGACATTAAATAATTTAATTTATTTATGACACAATGATGATGCAGTAATTACATTATTAATGAAATATTAAAATAATTGATATTATAAATACCCAAATAAATTTATATTGATACTTTTGATGAAATTGAAGAATTTAATAGGTTAATATGAAATGTTAGGGTTTATTAAATTAATTTAGTTATAATTAATAATGTTGTTAGGAATTTAACAAAAATCAGTTACTACATAGTGTCAAAATTGATATAAAAGAGTTTTTAAAACAACTATTATATTATTAATTTATATTCTATTCATAAAAATAAAAAGATCGACCAATAGACATATATAAGGTTAAATAATTCAATAAATAACCATCTTGGGGTTCTCTTAGAAGTTTATAGTAAGTTTATTAACCATATAATATAAATATTCATAGAGAGAGGGTAAATGTCAAACTATTTAACTAAGAGTTAAATCTAAAAGATAACGTTAATATGGTGACCTAAATCAGTCTAAAACCTATTGGTTGAGAGGATTTCAACCCATCCTTACCTTATCCTAAAAATAAATCATTTTGGAGACATTATAAACTGAATATTAATTTATTATAAAATAATATTTCAATCTATTCTTAAGGTGCCCCTCACCCCTCTTATAAAAGGGAACTTCTCCTTCTCTCAATTTCACACCTCCAAAGCCATTTGGCTCAGAAAAACCCTGCCCAAATATCCTCCCAACTATCCTCCCTTTTCCTTCCTTTGGTCATAAATCTATCCTAAGGATCTTTTTTGATCAAAAAGAAGAACCCAAAGAAGAGGTAAATATTTCATCACCTCTTTCAAGTTATTTTCTTCTTCCACTTCATATTTCGTTGTGGTTTCCATTCTAAAATAATAACTCTAGTATCTTCTATATACTCTGATGTTATTATAAAAATGGTATAACCATATTCATTATTCTATCCATCATATGAATGAAAAAGTCACCATACATGTGTATGTACAGATTACTGTATCCACGTCGTGGTGTAGTTGTTATTCAATACATTATTTTTGGATGGGTATAATAATGATGTATAATTGATTTAAATAACAAATATAAAATGTTAATTATTATTTATATATGATATACCAACTATTTAAAACCTAATTTAATATCAAAAGAATGATATTGTCGCTCATGCGTACGTACGGATTACCGTCTCCACAAACGCGATGAGATTCATTCCCCATCATAACCGTTCGAGAAAATTTTTCATTTAATGATTAAAAATAATATTTAAAAAATTGATATCATTATGGATATGAATAATATACATCCCATTCATAAAAAACATGACTCACGTAACAAATAATATAAAGTAAAACGAATCAGTTGACACCCTAAATGAAGATAATACTAAAATATTATTAAAAATGCTTTATTAGAAGACCATATATGATATGATAATTATGTATATGGTTCTTTTATAATTTAGTTACAATGATTTAACTATTATATAGGAGTTTAATATACCCTCAACTAAGGAAAATTACAAGGTAAGGGTTAATTTGACAATCTTTTTACTTATCCGAGGTTGTTTTTACGTAAGTATCTAAAGAGACCTCTTTATCATCCACATCTGTGTTTTCTTAAAAATGTATTTTAAAACATTTTTCCTATTTACTGAAATATGGGTTAAAGTCATTTATACCCTTATTTGACCTTCTATGATTTTAAAGGAATCTTTCCGTTATTTCCCAAACAAGGTACTTCAAGACCTTTTTGACAAAATTAAGGTAAGAATGTATTTTTTAACTTATACTATGGGTACAGTTATTCTATGCCATTATAACATCATCGAAGCACCCCTTAAAATAATATAAGAATATTTTCAAAATAAATATTTTCTTTTTTAATTATGTGACTTCAAATGATTTTAAAAAAAGAAATATATATTTCTCTCAAATAGTTTTGATTTCATCTATGTCAACATCCTTTGATGGATTTTATACTTGTTTGAAGTCAATTCATTGTGATACAAATATTCCATAATGTATTGATGGTTTTGTGATATGTTTGACTGTGGATGTTTTATTTTTATACCATTCATAGTGTATGGTTATTGTATTGGCATTTCGTTTTCTAGTTTTAATTCAAATGTTTATGTTATATTTCAACCTTTTCATATGAGGAATGTATTGTAATTAGTAAGTGACGGGTGGAGCCCACTGTAGCTCCTCAATGCATCAGTAGGTCTCATGAGACAATTAGATGTGGAATTGGCCGAGGCCTTTCCTAATATGATATCTGGTTTTGGCCGAGGCCTAAATCATTTTTAGATGTCTTGGACGAGGCCTTGATAAAATGTTTCAGAATTTCCTTCATTGTACATTCCCTCATTATGAAAATAATATTTATGGTTCATGTGGTTATTCAACTAGTAGAATACCCATTACTATGTTTTATTATGGAATTATTTACTCTGCTCATATTCCTTCCATATAGTTCTCATGTTTATCATTTGTAAAGGCATGTGTTTTCAATTATTCACCATGCCTAATGTTGATGTTATATTTTTCTATATTACTTACCCTTACTGATCATTTGAGCTCACCCCTTTCTTATGTTTCATTTTCCTAGGATGTGAAGAAGTTAGTTATGATTGAATTGCAGGCATAATCTAGGAGGCTTGTGTGTTTCTAATGGAAAAAATCAGTGTTGTATTTATTTTCAAGCTGTAATGTTGAACTTGTGTCTGAATCTTGTTTCCAATAATACTAAATTGATCATAATATTGGGATTTGATCACTTGTGATCATTCCAATGAAACATAATAATGCACCAACCTTTGTTAACTGGGGTCGATGCATTACTTTTGGTATTAGAGGAAGTTTTGTACAAACCTTGGAAACTAGATTTAGAAAAACTTTAATTAGAGATCATTACCCAAAGATAGACATTGAAGATTAGTATAGAATAATTTTTTAGAATTTTGGTAATGTAAAGATTTTGTGTATGTTCCAAGAAATACATCCCTATCTGGATACGAGTAGGTAGAGGCAGCTCTGGCACATATGTACCTAGGGGTAAAACCAGAAAGCACCACTTTGAGCTAGACTCGAATGGGAACTAGTGCACAACAATGAGCCTTGTTTTACTCTTGGTTACAAAACTCATGGGGGATATGCTTAGGATAATTAATATTTTCTTTACAAACCATTATAAAGGATTTATGAGTATCTACCTCCTCAAGGAAAATATTTTTATGATTATGGATTATATCCATAAACTGTTCAATTTATGTTAAGTGTTTTACACGTATGGAATTATCTATTTCGATTCATAAACTAATCTAGTTTATGCCATTGTTTAGAAATGGTGCCTGATGGAAGGAATGGAAACTGTATCAATGCACGTAATTCATGTAGGGATTTACCTCTTACTCAATGTAATTATAGTAGAGCTGGTGATGAAACTGGTGCTGGTAATCTTATCACCATACTAGGATAACTCACACAGGTTATGAATAATAACCTTACCCGTATGGAGCACCCTGATCCACAACATGGAGGATCAATATTAGACTTCTTAATGAGAAAACAACCACCAAAATTCAATGGGTCTACAAATCCATTTGTAGCTGAACAATGGATAATTTCTTTAGAGAAAATATTTCATGCTTTCGGGAGTAGGGAAATGGAAAAATTTGTCATAGCGGTTTATCACCTCACTGAAGATGCAGATCAATGGTGGTCATTAATTCAAAATCACAAATGAGGATGAAGAAGTATCAAGTATGGAATTGAGGGAGTTCAAAGATCTTTTCGTATAAAAATAATTTCCTCGTGACCATCAAGTGGATATGGAAAGACAATTTCTGAGTCTGAGGCAAAAAGAGGATGAGAATGTTGCAAAGTATGAAGCTAACATGACAAGGTTAGCAAGGCATGATTCAGATTATATACATAAACCAAGAAGTAATATTGACAGTTTCTTTGATGGGTTAAAACCATTTCTCTATCGAGCATTAGTATCACAATCCTTTTCATCGTACGAAGATATTGTCTAATGTGCTATCAATACTGATAATTAATTATCTATGTCTTACAACTTTAAAGAAAAGAAAGAAAAGAAGAGATTTGATGAACACTCTGGGAAAAGAAATAAGGAAACATGGAAGAAGGGAGGATTTGAATTTCAACCATGTGATAATTGTGGAAGGAATCACCCTGGTGCCTGTCTAAAAGGAAACAGAGTATTCTACAAATGTGGACAGAAAGGCCATCATTCTGGTGATTGTCAGGGAAAGAAGGAAGCTATCAATGTTCAATGCTACAATTGCAGGGATATGGGAAATTATGCAAATGAATTTCCTACGAATCTAGTAAATGTTCCTCAGAAAAGGACAATGGATCAAGGCAAAGCTTATGCAATCACTACTTCTGAGGTTGATGCTCCGAAAGATGTGGTGACAAGTAATTTAATGGTTTCCTCAAGTTTATCCAATGCTTTATTTGATTCTGGATCATTTCATTGTTTCTTATCTTACCATCTTGCTAAGAAAATTAGATATTTTCAATTTTATTTGACAATGGAGTTGTCAGTAAAAAATCCTAAGGAAAGTATCATTGCAACAATGTTTTGTGAATCAGTCCCCATTAAGGCATTTAAACATTATTTATCTACTGATCTCATCATCATAACCATGAATGAATTTGATATAATCCTCAATATGGATTGGATTTCGGACCCTGATGCGAAAATTTATTGTAATAAGAAGGAGATTACAATTTTCGATGATGGTAAATAGTGCTTTATCTTTAGGGAAGAAACGTCGCCACCTTATTCTTATCTAGATCCAACCATAGTAGCTCAACAAAATTCAATTATTTTGGAGGAAGATAATGAAATAACTATGGTTGAGGAAAGTAATGTTCAAATATAGGATGTACATATTGTGAAAGAATATGTTGATGTGTATCCATAGGATTTTCCTCGACATCCTCCATTTGAGAAATTGAGTTTTCAATTGACTTAATTCATGGTTCAAGGACCATATTGAAGACACCTTATAGAATGACCACTGTGAAATTAGTGGAAGTAAAGAAACAACTATAAGAATTGATTAATAAGATATTTATTCTCCCTAGTGTTTCTCCATAGGGAGACTATGTTCATCTTGTTAAGAAGAAAGATGGATCTGTGAGGTTGTGCATTGACTACAAGGAGAACAATGCTATAAAAATAAATAACAAGTATCCCCTACCTCGCATTGATGATTTATTCGACCAACTTCATGGAGCTAAATATTTATCAAAGATTTACCTTTGATCTAGATATCATTATTTGTGTATAAATAAGGAATATATTCCAAAAATAGCTTTTTGAACTAGGTACGAGCATTATGACTTTACAGTAATGCCTTTTGGACTGACTAATTCACCCTCTATTTTCATCGATCTAATGATCAATGTTTTCAAGGAATATCTTGATGAATTTTTAGTGGTATTTATTGATGATATCTTGGTATACTCCAAAATCTATGAATATCATGAAAATCACTTCCACGCTATTCTGAAAACCCTCAGAATAAATGAATTATATGGGAAGTTTAGAAAGTGTGAATTCTGGCTTCCGGAGATTTCTTTTCTTGGCCATATTGTCTCTAAGTATGGAATCTACATTGATCCTTCTAAGAATAGGGCAATCAATGAATGTCCAGCACCAACAACTATAACTAAGGTATGCAATTTTATTGGTTTAGAAGGTTATTATCGGCATTTCATCCAGAATTTTCCCTGATTGGCTAACCCATAAACCAAGCTCACAAGTAAAGGGGATAAATTTTTTTTGGAAAAAAGAGTGTGAAAAATGTTTTGAATAACTTAAGAGAAGATTATTCAATGCTTCTATATTGACTCTACCATTGGGGAATGATCCTTTTATTATTTATAGTGATGCTTCAAAGAAATGACATGTTTGTGTCCTTATAAAAAATAATAGAGTTATTGCCTATGCATCACGACAGTTAAAATTCATGAACAAAACTATCCTACGCATGATCTTGAGTTCGCAGTTGTAATCATTTCTTTGAAGATATGGAGACACTATCTCTATGGTGAAATATGTGAGATATATACAGATCACAAGAGTTTGAAATATATTTTCTCACAGAAGAAACTCAACATGAGGCAAAGGCGATGGCTTGAACTACTCAAATATTATGATTTTACTATACACTACCACCCAGGGAAGGAAAATATGGTGGCAGATGCTTTGAGAAGAAAGTATAATGGAGTTATGAATAAGATTAGAGTTTAAAGGGATCATATGTACATGGATATAGTAAAAATGGATTTGGGATTAATTATGGATGGTGAAACATCGATACTTTTTCAAATGGTTGTCAAACCATCTTTACTAGAAAAGATAAAATGTTCTTAGGCTGATGATGAGGAGCTTCAAAAGAAAATTAAAGCAGTGAACGATGGTAGATTGATTGAATTCATATATGAAGATGGGATTTTGAAATTTGGGAAGAGACTTTTTGTTCCCGACATACCTGATCTAAAAAAAGAATTGTTGGATGATGCTCATAGCTCCAATTTCTCCATACACACTGGTAGAACTAAGATGTATAGATATTTGAAAGAAAATTTTTAGTGGGACAACATAGAGAGAGAGATTGTTGATTATGTGTCAAGATGTATGGTTTTTTAATAATTTAATGTTGGAAGGCAACATCCTAGAGGATTCATGTATCCACTTCCCATACCTGAGTGGAAATTGGATGATATTATGATGGAATTTGTCATGGGGATACCAACGACTCCTACAAGGAATGATACAATATGGGTCATTATTGATCGTCTTACCAATTCAGCACATTTTCTTACTATAAGAGAAGATTTAGAACTTGAATGTCTAGAAAGACTATATATTAATGAAGTTATAAGACTTCATGGAGTACCTCTATCAAACTTCATTTGAGCACTGCCTACCACCCTTAAACTTATGAACAATCAGAATAGACTATTGAAACCTTAGAAGGCATTTTGATATCATACTCACTTGACTTTAAAGGTATGTGATATCAATATTTACCTCTGGTAAAATTTTCCTATAACAATAGCTTCTATTAAAGTATTCAGATGACACCATATGAAGTGGTATATGGAAGGAGATGTCACACACCAACTTTTTGGGATGATGTTGGTGAAATAAAACTCGTAGGCCCAAAACTTGTTGAGGAAACGATGGAAAAGGTGAAGGTTATCCAACCCCACATCAAAGCAACTCAATGTAGGCAGAAGAGCTATGCCGATAACCGAAGAAAGGATTTGGAATTTCAAGTTGGAGATCATGTTTTCTTGAAGGTATCTCTATGGGAGGGAGTTATACGATTCAGTAAGAAGGTTAAATTGAGTCCCAGGTACATCAAACCTTTCAAAATTATAGAGCAAATTGGGGCTGTAGCTTACCATTTGGCAATGCCTCCAAGTCTCTCAAAAGTTCAAGATGTGTTCCACATATCACTGTTGAGAAAATACTTGGATGACCAAATGCATGTACCCACCTATGAGAAAATTGAACTGGAACATGATTTGTCTTATTTTGAGGAGCCTGTCAAGATTCTTGATACCAGAAAACAAGTTTTGAGAAACCAGAAAACTCGTCTGGTAAAAGATATATGGAGAAACCATAAGATGGAAGCGATAACGTGGGAACCCGGGGAACTTATGATGAAGAACCACCCGAATATTTTTATGCGGTAGTATTGTAAAAATTTCGAGAATTAAATTATTTGAAGGAGGGTAGAATGTAACATCACAAGATTCCATGATACGTTTCCCTTTGAATAATGTAATAGCTTGCATTGTACACAACTTCGAGATTCTAACACACCGCGACCAATCATACTAGCCGTAATGAATAGTAATACCCACTTATTAAAATTTTATGAATTTTATTATCCAAAATTTACTTCATTTATTAATTTGGAATATCGAAATTAGCGTAGGGTGAATTTTAGGAATTTTTCTAAAAACATTCAATTTTTGATGAATAGTGAAAAACATTGCTTTATTGGTTAAAACTGAATTTTCATTTAAATAATTATTTATTTTATTTAAATTTATTTTAAGTAAAAATAGATACATAATACCTATATATGTTCAATGTAATTCATTTTAGTAAATTTATAATAAGATTAGATATATAAAAATTTTATTGAACTTTTACCTTCTTTTACACACCTCCTAGGAGCATTTGTAAATTTGCATAAAACATAATTTTACCACTTATGTGAATTGAATTTCAAAAATCAAAGATACATGGTTGATATGAGTAAGTAAAATGTGGTCCAATAAGATGAAAATATTTTTTGGTGAATAGTAACTTTTGACTTTTATTTACCACAATTAAAAGTAAATAGGGTAATTAATGGTAAAAATGATATTATTATTACCCTGAAAAATGTCCTAATTCTATTGGATAAGTTTATTTCGACCAAAAATAACCTTAGGAATAAAATAATATCCTTTAGGTCCACTTGTGTAAGATTAGGACATTTATTATTACTTTATTTAAATAATATTTGAAAGTGCTAAATTAAAAGTTTAATAACTAAACCATTTTAAATATAGGTTTATACATAAGATAAATTTGACTATAAATATTCATTATAAAGCTAAAATATTTCATGCAAAATGGTATTTTATTTATAATTTTTATACATTATACAATTTAATTCATTAACGACACAATGATGATGAGTAATTACCTTATAGAGGAAATATTAAAATAATTGATATTATAAAAACCCAAATAAATGTAAATTCAGACTTTGGATTAAATAAAAGAATTTAATAGGTTAATATTTAATGTTAGGAATGATTAAATTAATTTATTTAGAATTAATAACATTTTTAGGACTTTAACAAAAATCAATTACTAAATAGTGTCAAAATTGACATAAAAAAGTTTTTAAAACGAATATTATATTATTAATTGATATTCTATTCCTAAAAATATAAGGTTCATAAAAAGGACTTAGATAAGGTTATATATAATAATAATAAACCATTTGGGGTTTTATTTGATGGTTATAGTATGTTTATTAACCATATAATATAAAAATACAAAGAGATATGGTAAATGCCAAACTATATAACTAAGAGTTAAATCTTAAAGGTAAGGTTAATATGGTGAAATAAACCTATCTAAAACCTATTAGTTGAGTGGATTTCGACCCATACCCTAAGGTTCCCCTTACCCCTCTTATAAAAGGGAACTTCCCCTTATCTCAATTTCACACCTCCAAAGCCATTTGGCTTGGCCAAACCCTAACCAAATATCCTCCCAACTATCCTCCCTTCATCCTAGTGGCCTTAATTTGGTATGAAATCCAACCTATGGAGACCTTTTGATCAAAAGAAAGAACCTGAAGAAGAGGTAAATATTTCATCACCTCTTTCAAGTTCTTTTCTTCTTCCACTTCCTCTTTCATTGTTGTTTCCATTATAAAGTATTAACTCCAGTGTCTTCTATATACTGTGATGTTATTATAAAAATGTTACATCCATATTCATTATTATATCCATCATATTAATGACAACGTCACCATACATGCATACGTACGGCTTACCGTCTCCACGTCGTGGTGTAGTTGTAATTCAATACATTATTTATGGATGGGTATAATAATGATGTATAATTGATGTAAATAATAAATATAACATGTAAATTATTCTTTATATATTATATACCATCTATTTACATACTATTTTAATATCAAAAGAATGATATTGTCGCTCGTTCATACGTACGGATTACCGTCTCCACAAACGCGTTGAGATTCATTCCCCATCGTAACCATTCAAGACTAATTTTCATTTTATGATTAAAAATAATGTTTAATGACTTGATATTATTCTGGATATGAATAAGATACATCCTATCCATAACAAACATGACTCATATAACAAAACATATAAATGAAACCGAATAAGTTAACACCCGAAACAATGATAATACTGAAATATTAATAACAAATCAATATTAGAAGATCGTATATGATATCATATTTATGTATATGGTTCTTGTATAATTTAATAACGATTATTTAACTATTATATAAGAAGTTAACATACCCTCGACCAAGGAAAAGTACAAGGTAAGGGTTAATTTCACAATCTCTACTTATCTGAGGTTGTTTTTACGTAAGTATCTAATGGGACCTCTTTATCATCCACATCCGTGTTTTCTAAAAAATGTATTTTAAAACATTTTTACTATATACAATAATATGGGTTAAATTCATTTATACCCTTATTTGACCTTATATGTGTTTAAAGTAATCTTTATGTCATTTTCTAAACAATGTACTTTATCACCTTTTCGACAAAATGAAGGTAAGATGGTTTATTTAACTTATACGGAGGGTGTGGTTCTTCTCCGATGTTATAACATCATCGAATATTCCCTTACAATCTTATACGAATATTATCAAAAAAAAATCTTTTCTAATTATGTGACTTTAAATGATTTCAAAAAAGGAAAGAGATATTTCTCTTAAATAGTTTTGATTTCATCTATGTCAACATCCTTTGATGGATTTTATACTTGTTTGAAGTCGATTAATTATTATACAAATCTTTCATAATGTATTTAAGGTTTTGTGATCTGTTTGACTGTGGATGTGTTACATTATGGTTAAATTATTGAAATTTTGTATGCTAGTTTTAATACGAATTTTTATGTTATATTTCAAGCTTTTTATATGAGGAATGTATTAGACTTAGTAAATGACGGGTGGAGCCTGCTATAACTCCTCGATGTATCGGTAGGTCTCATGAGACAATTAGACATGGAATTGGACGAGGACTTTCCCAATTGATATATGGTTTTGGCTGAGTCCTAAATCATTTTTAGATGTCTTGGACAATGCCTTGACAAAATGTTTTAGAATGTCTGGCATTATACATTCCCTCATTATGAAAATAATATTGATGGTTCATGTGGTTATTCAAGTAGTAGAATACCCAAGACTATGTTTTATTATGGAATTATTCTCTCAGCTCATATTCCTGCCATAAAGTGTTCATGTTTATCATTTTTAAAGGCATGTGATTTCAATTATTCACCATGACTAATGTTTATGTTATCTTCTGTAATATTGCTTACCTTTACAGAGAATTTGAGCTCACCCCTTTCTTATGTTTCATTTTTCTAGGAAATGAAGAAGTTAGTTTTGAGTGACTTGCAAGCATAATCTCTGAGGCTTGGATCTTTTTAATGTAATAAATTAGTGTAGTATTTCTTTTCAAGTTGTAAAGGTGAACTTATGTATGAATATTCTTTCCAATAATACTAAACTGATCGGTCTTCTGAGATTTGATCCCTTGTGATCATGCCAATGCCATTTAATAATGCACCGACTCTGGGTAACTGGGGTCGGGGCATTGTCAAATTTGTTTTAACAGATCACAAATAATTTGGGGAATGTTCTCCAAGATTTTCATTTCAATTGACAGTTGTTTTACTAATTTTAGACCAACATGTGGGAGACATCTCATTTAAAAAAACGTACATAGTTACCCATTGGTTTCTATCATACCAAGCACATGAGTAATGGTGGATGTGATATTGATTCCTACATATCAAAAATGACATAATGATCACTCTACCATGATTATTTAAAATCCAATTAATTTTTATTGGTATTGACCCCTTTTACATAATTTTTCACTTAAATACAAATTTGTGGGAGAAACAATACATTCGATCATACCATGAAATTCAGGTATCCAATCGACGTGTCGATCATTCCTATAAATTGTAAATGACATAAATATTATTTCAAAAAGATTTTAGAATATTCAGAGCTCGTCTAGTGTATTTATAGCGCTAAAAATGATTTTACCAATATTAAAAAAATGATAATAATATCTAACCATACCTTAAATAATACGAATCATTCCATGAATCATATTGACCCATGTTTGGGTCCATTAGATCACAAATGATCTAAGAAATGTTATCTTATAATTTCTTTTCAATGTCAATTCTTCTTCTCATTTTTACCCCTTGATGAGGGTTATGTCCTTTTAATAAACCTAAACAATTTTACTTATCTTTTTTCCATCATACAGAGTGATAAAAGCATCTTATTATTGTGGTGTTGATTATAACAGATCAAAAATGGATTGGTGATCTTTCTCTTAATATTTCAGGTCAATACAAGTGTGTTTTCATTGTAGTGACCCCTTTTTTGATTTTTTTTCACAGAACACTTTATATGAGGGACAAAGATCACATTTTCATTTCAATATGAATCATTTTTTCATTTTTGTCCCCAAGATGGGATATATGTCGTTTCAGTAAAACCAATCAATGATGCAAGTTATTTTCTATCACATAGAGTGGCACAAGTATCTAATTTCTGCGGTGCTGATTCCAACATATTAGAAATAGCTCAGTGATCATTCTTCCATGATTTCATGTCAACACATGTGTGTTTTATTTATAAGGATCCCTTTTTTCATGTTTTTTCACAAATCTCCTAATTCGAGGGACATGTGCACATTTTATTATATTGAGAAATTAAGTTATTCAATCATTGTGATGAAGATTCCTATAGATTGTAAATGAATTAAGGATTGTTGTCCAAATCATTCTTGTCAGCCGGATCATGTGTGGTCTATTTTGACCCCCACAAATTTGAATTTCCAATTATTAAAAACTTTTATTAATTTCAAATCATAACCTCATCCACACTAATGAATTCAAAAAACATATGTTTTTTTGGTTAAATATACTAGATCAAAAATGAGTTATGTTTTTTATCTTAGTTTTGTGTGCACATTTGATGATGTTTTCTCATTTTCCCTATAATGGGTGATATATCATTTTCATAAATCTATAAAATATTACAATTTTTTTACATCATACCGATTGATACGAGCATATAATTCATACATTATTGATTCCTAGTTATTAAAAAACACATATTTATCCTTCTCCCAGAATTTTATATCAATCCAATAATGGTTTTTTATTATTTACTAGTTTACATAAATTTTCATTCGTCTCATAATTCCAGGGAAAAATTTCAATTTCGATCCTCTTGAAAAAATATGGTATTCACTATATATGGCAATGATTCTTACCAATTTAAAATTACTTAAATTTCATTATTCAAAAATATCATGTCTGTAAGATCCCATTTGGTTTATTATGACTCTTATAGACATGATTTTTCTCATTACTAATTGTTTTTAATAATATCAAATCACTGATTAACCCATAATGAAAAATATCTAAATTTCACTGAGGGGTGATTGATTTAAATAGAAGAAAAATTATTTTAGGAATGTCCTCAAATATTTTCATATCATTCAATAGTATGTTTCTCAATTTTGACCCCTTGTTAGAAAACATGTGATTTTAATAAATCCTTACAATGTAATCCATTATTTTCCATAATGCTAAGTGAATGAAGCATATAAGTGGTGTGGTGTTTATTCATACAGATCAAAAAATTCAAAAGTGGTCAGTATAATATAATTTCATATCAATACAAATGAGTTTCATTAGTATTGATCCCTTTTATGTGACTTTTCACTAAACACCAAATATGAGGTATATACACTACATTCATTCATTCCAACAAAATATGGTAACCGATTTAGGTTTGGATGAATCCTACTAATTTTAATTTACATATAGATCAATTTAGTAATATTTCATGACATTTGGATCATTGTTAGACTATTTCGAACCCTATATACATAATTTTTCTATTATTACAAAAAAAAAAATTTCAAATCATAACTTAAGCCAAAATGATCAATCAAGAAATCATATTGTTACACAATTGATTCTAATTGTTCAAAATGATTTTGAGGAATATTAATCTATATTATTTTATCAATCCGATGTTTTTCCTCATTTATTACCCTTAGAAAAATTATTATCACTATAATAAAATTATACAATGTTCCCTATTATTTTCCATCATATCGGATAACATGATCATTTTATTGATATAGAGTTGAATCTTAATGATAAAAAATGAACTCGTGATCATTATCCCATGATATCATATCAATATTTTTTTTTATTATTGATCCCTTTTACATTATTTATCACATTACTTCAAATAGAGGGGCAAGAACCACTTTTGATCATACCAGAAAAGTAAGTTATCTGATTGACATATGGATGATTCCTATATACTTTATATGACATAATTATTAGTGTATTAATATTTCATATCAATTAGATAATGTTTTATATATTTTGACACATATAAATATGATTTTAAATTATTATAAAAATGTTAATAATTTCAAATGACATGTTATGCCATACCAAATAGTATAAAAATTGGATTGATGCATGGTTGATTCAAATATATCATATATGATTCATGAAATTTTATCATATATTTTCTCGCTAATACAATTCCTTTTTCTCATTTTCCGCACTAATAGGTCATTTGTAATTTTAATGAAACTATAAAAGTGGCCCAAAGTTTTTCCCCATAATAAGAGGCACATAAATCAAATTGATGTGGTGTTTTTTCCCACAGTTAAAAACTGAGTCAGTGATCATTCTCCCATATATTCATATCAATATAAGGATTTTTTCATGGAATTGATACCTTGTGATATGTCACGTGACTCTAAATCTAAGGGAAAAGTTCCAATTTTGATGATATAGTGAAATATAAATACCTAATTGGTGTTTGTAACACCCCAAGCTTCCACGGTATGCTTCTCTTTGAATAATACAATAGTGTGTGTTGTACGCAACTCCGAGTTCTAACATACCACAACCAATCGAACTAGACATTATGAATAGTAATACCCACTTTTTGAAATTGTATAAATTTTATTTTTCAAAATGGACTTCATTATTGGATTCAGAATATTGAAATTAGCCTAGGGTGTATTTTTGGTATTTTTCTAAAAACTTTCAATTTTTGATGAATAGTGAAAAACACTGAGTTATTAGTTAAAACTGACTTTTTATTTAAATAATTATTTATTTTATTTTAATTTATTTTAGGTAAAAATAGATACATAATACCTATATAATTTCAATGTAATTCATTGGAGTAAATTTATATTAATTTTATATATATAAATATTTTATTGAACTTTTTACCGTCTTTTACCCACCTCCTGGGAGAATTTGAAAATTTGCATAAAACTTAATTTTACTGCTTCTGTGAATTTAATTTCAAAAATTCAAGAGAAACAGTTTATATCATTAAGTAAAATGTGGTTCAATGAGATGAAAATATTTTTTGGTGAATAATAACTTTTTACTTTTATTTACCACGGTTAAAAGTAAATAGGGTAATTAATGGTAAAAATGATATTATTTTTACACTAAAACATGTCCTAATTCTATTGGATAAGTATAATTCAACCAAAAAAACCTTAGAAATAAAATATTATCCTCTTTGGTCCACTTGGATTAGATTAGGACATTTTTTATTATTTAATTCAAAGAAGAGTTAAAAGAGTTAAAATCAAAGTTTAATAACTAAAACATATTTAATATAGGGTTACACATAATATAAATTTGATTATAAATATTCATTATAAATATAAAAATATTTCCTACATAATGTTATTTTATTTTTATTTTTTAGACATTAAATAATTTAATTTATTTATGACACAATGATGATGCAGTAATTACCTTAATAGTGAAATATTAAAATAATTGATATTATAAATACCCATATAAATATAATTTGAGACTTTTAATGAATTAAAAGAAATATTTAGATTAATATGACATGTTAGGGTTGATTAAATGAATTAGTTTTGAAGTAATAATGTTGTTACGAATTTAGAAAAAAACAAAATACCAAATAGTGTCAAAATTGACATAAAAGAGTTTTTTAAAAAAATAGTATACTATTAATTGATATTCTATTCTTAATAATATAAGGTTTATCCAAGAGACTTATATAATGATATTTGTATCATTAATGAACCACTTGGGGTTCTCTTGGAAGTTTATCCTATGTTTATTAACCATATAATATAAAAATACAAAGAGAAATGGTAAATGTGAAACTAATTAACTAAGAGTTAAAACTAAACTATAAGGTTAATATAGTGGCACAAACCTGTATAAAACCTATTGGTTGGGTGGTTTTTGACCCATCCCCACATTATCCTCGAAATAAATCAGTTTTTATCCATTAGAAACCATATATGAATTTATTATAAAATAATATTTCTTTCTTTTCCTATGGTGCCCCTCACCCCTCTTATAAAAGGGCACTCCCCCTTCTCTCAAGTTCACACCTTCAAAGCCTTTTGGATCAGACAAATCCTTCCCAAATATCCTCTCATCTTCCCTAAATTCAACCTATAGGCCTTATTTCAATCAGAAATCCAACCTATGGATCCCTTTTGATCAAATCCAAAGGAAGAACCCGAAGAAGAGGTAATGATTTCACCACCCTCTTTCATGTTCTTTTCTTCTTCCACTTCTTGTTTCTTTGTTATTTCTATTCGAAAATAATTACTCCGGTATATTCTATATTCTGTGATGTTATTATAAATATGGTACAACCATATTTAGTATTCTATCCATCATTTTAATGACATGTCACCATACGTGCGTATGTACGGCTTACCGTCTCCACGTCGTGGTGTAATTGTTATTCAAAACATTATTATTTGTATGTGTATGATAATGATGTGTAATTGAAGTAAATAATAAATATAACATTGTAATGATTCTATATATATGATATACCATCCAATTATATACGATTTTAATATCAAAATAATGATATTGTCACTCATGCGTACGTACGGAATACCGTCTCCACGAACGTGATGAGATTCATTCCCCATCGTATCCATTGAAGAATAGTTTTCATTTGATGATTAAAAATACTGTTTAAGGACTTGATATCATTATGTATATTAATAATATACAACCTATCCATAAAAAACACATCTTATGTAACAAAACATATAAAAGAAAACGAGTAAGTTAACACTCGAAACGACGATAATACTACAATATTATTAACATAGCAATATTAAGAAATCATATATAATATAATATTTATGTATATGTTTCTTGTATAGTTTAATAACAATTTTTTAACTATTATACAAGAGTTTTACATTCCATCGACTAAGGAAAAGAACAAGGTAAGGGTTTTTTTCACAATCCTTTCATTATCTGAGGTTGTTTATACATAATTATCTACTGGGACCTCTTTATCATCCACATCCATGTTTCATAAAAATATCTTTCAAAACATTTTTACTATTTAATAGACAATGGGTTAAAGTCATTTATACCCTTATTTGACCATATACGTTTTTGAAAGGAATGTTTCTGTCATTTTCCAAACAAGGTCCTTTTTAACCTTTTCGACAGAATTAAGGTTAGAATGTTTTTTTAACTTATACAGTGGGTGCGGTCATTCTCCGCTGTTATTACACCATTTAAGAATCCCTTACAATCTTATAAGAATATATTCAAATTAAATGTTTTCTTTATAATTATGTTACTTTTAAATGATTTCAAAATAGAAATAGATATTTCTCTAAAAAGGTTTTGATTTCATCTATGTTAACATCATTTTATGCATTTTAAGTTTGTTTGAAGTTGATTTATTATGATAAAAAACTTCCATATTGTATTGAAGGTTTTGTGATATGTTTGACTGTGGATGTGTTATTTCATACCATTCATGGTTTATGGATAAGGTATTGACATTTCGTATCCTAGTTTTAATACGAATGTTTATGTTATGTTTAAACCCTTCCATATGAGGAATGAATTGGACTTAGTAGGTGATGGGTGGAGCCCGCTATAGCTACTCGATGCATCAGTAGGTCTCATGAGACAAACTAGTGTCTTGGAACAAGGCCTTGACAAAAACTTATTTGTAGTCTTGGCACAAGGCATGGACTATGTGGTTATGATAGTCTAACATTATGCATTCTATTATTATGAAAGTGGTTATTGATATTACATGTGATTATTTGATTAGTATAATATCCATGTGAATAAGTAAATGGAATTATTTCATTTTATCATTGTCATATTATACTGAAGTTCAAGTTTGAAAGACTTTTGTTTTAGTTATACATTGCCTTAAATGTTTATGTTTATTTATGAAAGTTTCCTCTTTATTGTTATCCTTACTGAGTATCTGAGCTCACCCCTTTATATGTTTTATTTATTCCAAGATATGAAGATATATTTTTTGAATGACTTGCAAGAATAGTATGAGGGGATATGAGTGTGGTATATGGAGACTATATTGTTTTAGTTTTTTATTTTATGATGTAATATAAGACTTATGAATGTATCTAGTACTTCCAAGGCCACTAACCTAATCGGTCTTTCGAGACTTGATCTTTTGTGATCATTCCAATGATACATAATAATACACTGACTCTGGGTATCAGAGGAAGTTTAGTAATAATCCTTGGAAGCTAGATTTAGATAAACTCTGATTAGAGCACATATCCCTAAGATAGACTTTGAGGATTAGTATAAAAGAACATCATAGAATTTTGGTAGTGTAGAGATTTTGAAATTTTTCCAAGAAATACATCCCTGTCTGGATATGATCAGGTAGAGGCGGCTCTGGCACAGATGTACCAAGGGGTAAAACCTGAAAACACCACTTTGAGAAAGACTCAAATGGGAACTGGTGCACGACAACGGGCCTTGCTGCACTTTTGGTTACGACACTCCTGGGGGATATGATTAGAATAATTCTAATTTTCTTTACAAACCATTATTAAGGGTTTATGAGTATATAATTCCTCAAATAAAACATTTTTATGATTATGGATTATATCCATAAACTATTCAATTTATGTTAAGTTTTTTACAAGTATGAAATTATGTATTTCGATTCATATACTAATTTAGTTTATGCCATTGTTTAGAAATGGCGCCTAGTGGAAGGAATGGAAACTGTATCAATGCACGAACTCCATGTACGAATTTCCTTCATACTCAAGATAATTATAGTTGATATGGTGATACAACTGGTGCTGATCAGCTTATCACTATACTGGGACAACTCACTCAGGTTATGAATAATAACCTTACCCATATGGGGCACCCTGATCTGCAACGTGGAGGATCAATGTTAGATCTCTTTATGAGGAAAAACCCACCAATGTTTAATGGGGGTACAAATCCACTAGTAGCTTTGCAATGGATCAATTAAATAGAGAAAATATTCCACGCCTTGGGGAGTAGCGAAATGGAAAAAGTTTTCATGGCAGTTTATCGCCTCACTAGAGATGCTGATCAATTGTGGTCATTGATCCAAAATACAAAGGAAGATGAAAAAGTATAAAGTATGTAATAGAGGGAGTTTAATGAAATTTTATTAGAAAAATTCTTACCTTATGACCATCAAGCAGATATGGAAAGACAATTTCTAAGTCTGGGGAAAAATGTGGATGAGAATGTTGAAAAGTATGAAGATAACATTACATGGTTAGTGAGGAATGTAGCAGATTATATGCGTAACCTGAGGATTAAGATTGATCATTTAATTAATGGGTTTAAACCATTTCTCTGTCGAGCATTAGTCTCACAATCCTTCTCATCATACGAAGATATTGTCTCATGTTCTATCAATATAGAAAAGGAATTCTCTAAGTCTTATGACTTTAAAGAAAAGAAAGAGAATAAGAGATCTGTTGCTCACTATATAACTGGAAATAAGGGGAAGAAGGGAAAAGTTGAATATCCATCCTGTAGTAAATGTGGGAAGAAACACCCAGGTACTTGCTTGAAGGGAATGGGAGTCTGTTACAAGTGTGGTGAAAAAGGACACCAAGCTCTTGATTGCAAGGGAAAGAAGGAAGCTACCGATGTTCAGTGCTACAATTGTAGAGATATGAGACATTATGCAAATGAATGTCCTAAAAATCAGGGAAACTTATCTCAGAAGAGGCCAAGGGATCAAGGCCAAGTTTATGATATCACTACTATTGAGGTCGAAGCTTCTAAAGACGTAGGGCAGGTAATTTAATGGTTTCCTCAAGTTTAGCCAATACTTAATTTGATTTTGGATCATCGAATTGTTTCATATGTTCCCAGTTTTCTAAGAAGATTAGATATTTCCAATTTTATTTAACAAGGGAGTTGTTAGTCAAAACTCTTAAGGGAAGTATAGTTGTAACAAAGTTTTGTGAATCAGTTCCCATTAGAGCTTATAAATGTTCTTTATCTGCTTATCTCATCGTTATAGACATGATCGAATTTGATATAATCCTCGGTATGGATTGGATTTCGGACCATGATGGGAAAATTTATTGTAAGAAGAAGGAGGTGACAATTTTTTATGATGATAAGGAGTACCTTATCTTTAGAGAAGAAACGTCACCACATAATTCTTATCTAGATCCACCCCCAGTAGCTCAACTAAATTCAATTATTGGGAAGGAAGATAATGAAATAACTGTGGGTGAGGAAAGGAATGTTCAAATAGAGGACGTGCCTATTCTGCATGAATATGTTGATGTCTCTCCAAAAGATTTACCTGGACATCATCTAGAACGAGAAATTGAGTTTTCCATTGACTTAATTCCTGGTTCAAGGCCCATATCGACGACCTATTATAGAATGGCCACTGTGGTATTAGTGTAACTAGATAAACAACTAGAACAATTGAGTAATAAGGGATTTATTCTCCCTAGTGTTTCTCCATGGGGAGCCCCTATTATTTTTGTTAAGAAAATATATGGATCTATGATATTGTACATTGACTACAGGGAGATCATTTCTATAACAATAAAGAACAAGTATACCCTACCTCACATTGATGATTTATTCGACCAACTTTATAGAGCTCAATACGTTTCAAAGGTTGACCTTCGATCTGGATATCATCAGTTGTGTGTGAAGAAGGAAGACATTCCGAAAATAGCATTTCAAACTAGGTACGAGCATTACGAGTTTACAGTAATGCCTTTTGGATTGACTAATGCACCATCTTTTTTCATGGATCTAATGAATAGAGTTTTCAAGGAATATCTTGATGAATTTTTAGTTTTATTTATTAATGATATCCTAGTATACTCCAAAAGCTATGAAGATCATGAAAATCACTTGCGCACCATTCTGAAAACCCTCAGAAGAAATTAACTATACGTAAAGTTTAGCAAGTGTGAATTCTGGATTTAAGAGATTTCTTTTCGTGGACATATTGTCTCTAAGGATGGAATCTCCGTTGATCCTTCTAAGAAGAGAGCAATACAAGAATGGCCATCACCAACGAGTATAACTAAGGTACACAGTTTTATTGGTTTAATAGGTTATTATCGACGTTTTGTCCTGAATTTTGCCCGATTGGATAACCCATTAACGAAGCTCACACGTAAAGGTGATAAATTTATTTGGATAGAAGAGTGTGAAGAATGTTTTTAAGAATTTAAGAGAAGATTATCCAATGCTCCTATATTGACTCTACCATCGGGGAATGATGGATTTGTTATTTATAGTGATGCTTCAAAGAAAGGACTTGGTTGTTTCCTTATGCAGATTGATAGGTTTATTGCCTATGCATCACGACAGCTAAAAATTCATGAGAAAAACTATCTCATTCATGATTTTGAGTTAGCCGCTGTAATCATTGATATGATGATATGGATACATTATCTCTATGGTGAAAAATGTTAGATATATACCGATCACAAGAGTTTTAAGTATATTTTCTCACAGAAGGAACTCAACATGAGACAAAGGTGATGGCTCGAGTTACTCAAGGATTATGATTTCACTATAAACTACCACTCGGGGAAGGCAAATAAGGTGGCTAATTCTTTGAGCAGAATAGATCATGGAGTTTTGAACCAGATGAGAGTTGAAAGGGATCCTATTTTCATGGATCTAGTAAAGATAGATATAGGAATAACCATGGAAGGTGAAACAACAATTATTTTTCAAATGGTTGACAAACCATATTTACCAGAAAAGATAAAGAGTTCTTATACCGATGATGAAGAGTTTCAAAAGAAGATTAAAGTTGTTAATGATGGTAGATTGAGTGACTTTGTGTATTAAGATGGAATTTTGAAATTTGGGAAGAGACTTTGTATCCCCGACATACCTGATCTAAAAAGTGAATTGTTGGATGACGCTCATAGTTCCAATTTCTATATACACCCTGGTAGCACTAAGATGTATATAGATTTGAAGGAACATTTTTGGTGGGACAACATGAAGAGGGAGATTACTGATTTTGTGTCAAGATGTATGGTTTGTCAACAAGTGAATGCTGGAAGGCAACAGCCTGGAGGAGTCATGAAACCTCTTCCTATACCTGAGTGGAAATGGGATAATATTATGATAGACTTTTTCATGGGACTACCAAAGGCTCCTAGAAGGAATGATGTAATATGGGTCATTGTTGATCGTCTTACCAAGTCAGAACATTTTCTTTCTATAAGAGAAGATATACCACTTGAACGTCTAGTAAGACTCTATATTAATGAAGTTGTGAGACTCCATGGTGTACCGCTATCGATTGTTTCTGATTATGATCCCCAATTTACATCAATATTATAGAAAAGTATTTAGATGACCTTTGATACTAAACTTTGTTTGAGTACTACCTACCACCCTCAAATAGATGGACTATCAGAACGAACTATTCAAACATTAGAAGACATGTTGAGATTATGCTCACTTGGATTTCAGGGTATGTGGGATCAATATTTACCTCTAGTAGAATTTTCCTATATCAATAGCTTCCATTCAAGTATTCATATGGCACCATATGAAGCGTTATATGGAAAGAGATGTTGCACACTAGCCTGTTGGGATGATGTTGGTGAAAGAAAACTCGTAGGCCCAGAACTTGTGGAGGAAACGATGGAAAAGGTGAAGGTAATCCAAACCAACATCAAAGAAGCTCAAAGTAGGCAGAATAGCTATGCTGATAGGTGAAGGAAGGATTTGGAATTCCAAGTCGGTGATCATGTTTTCTTGAAGTTATTTCCATTGAAGGGAGTTAAACGTTTCAGTAAGAAAGGTAAATTGAGTCCCAGGTACATCAGACCTTTCGAAATTCAAGAACGAATTGGGGCTGTAGCTTATCGTTTGGCAATGCCGCCAAGTCACTCCAAAGTTGATGATGTGTTCCACGTATCACTGTTGAGAAAATACATGCCTGACCCAATACATGTACTCACCTATAAGGAATTATAACTGGAACTCGATCTGTCATATTGCGAAGATCCCTTCAGGATTCTTGATACCCGATAACAAGTGTTGAGAAACCGTACGACTCATCTGGTAAATGTTCTATGGAGAAACCATAAGATGGAAGAGGCAACGTGGGAACCCGAGGAACATATAATGAAGAACCACCAAAGTCTTTTTATGCAGTAATACTGTATAAATTTCGAGGATAAAATTATTTGAAGGATGGGAGAATGTAACACCCCAAGCTTCCACGGTATGCTTCCCTTTGAATAATACAATAGTGTGTTTTGTATGCAACTTCGAGTTCTAACACACCACAACCAATCAAACTAGCCGTTATGATTAGTAATACCCACTTTTTGAAATTTTATAAATTTTATTTTTCAAAATGCTCTTCATTTTTTGGATTTGGAATATCGAAATTATCCTAGGGTGAATTTTTGGCATTTTTCTGAAAACTTTCAATTTTTGATGAATAGTGAAAAACACCGAGTTATTAGTTAAAACCGATTTTTTTAAAATAATTATTTATTTTATTTAAATTTATTTTAGGTAAAAATAGATACATAATACTTATATAAGTTTAATGTAATTCATTGGAGTCAATTTATATTAATTTAAGATATATAAAAATTTTATTGAACTTTTTACAGTCTTTTACCCACCTCCTAAGAGAATTTGAAAATTTTCATAAAAATTAATTTTACCACTTCTGTGAATTGAATTTCAAAAATCCAAGAGTCACGGTTGATATCAGTAAGTACAATGTGGTTCAATGAGATGAAAATATTTTTTCGTGAATAGTAACTTTTTTACTTTTATTTACCACGGTTAAAAGTAAACAGGGTAATTAAAGATAAAAATGGTATTATTTTTTCCCTAACACATATACTAATTCTATTGAATAAGTATAATTTGACCAAAAGAAAACTTGGGAATAAAATATGAACCTCTTTGGTCCAGTTGGATTAGATTAGGACATTGATTATTATTTAATTCAAAAAAGAGTTAAAAGAGTTAAAATCAAATCTTAATTAATAAAACATTTTTAATATAGGGATACACATAAGATAAACTCTATAATTAATATTCATTAGAAATATAAAAAAATTTCCTACATATTGGTATTTTATTTATAATTTTTAGACATTAAATAATTTAATTTATATATGACACAATGATGATGCATTAATTACTTTAATAGTGAAATATTAAAATAATTGATATTATAAATACCTAGATAAATATAATTTGAGACTTCTAATGAATTAAAAGAATTTTATAGGTTAATATGACATGTTAGGGTTGATTAAATGAATTAATTTCGAAGTAATAACTCTGTTTTGAATTTAGCAAAAACAAAATACCAAATAGTGTCACAATTGACATAAAAGAGTTTTTAAAACAAATATTATATTATTAATAGATATTCTATTCCTAAAAATATAAGGATTGGCCTAGAGACATATATAATGATAGTTGTATCATTAATGAACAACTTGGGGTTCCTTAGGAAGTTTATTGTATGTTTATTAACCATATAATATAAAAATAAAAATATACATGGTAAATGTTAAACTAATTAACTAAGAGTTGAAACTAAAAGATAAGGTTAATATAGTGACCCAAACCTGTCTAAAAC
The DNA here is from genome assembly GCA_963277665.1 of Viscum album. Lineage (NCBI taxonomy): Eukaryota > Viridiplantae > Streptophyta > Magnoliopsida > Santalales > Viscaceae > Viscum > Viscum album. Next base: position 355,044,909 of record OY728140.1, read on the forward strand.
CTATTGGTTAGATGGTTTTCGACCCATCCCCACCTTATCCTCGAAATAAATCAGTCTGGAGCCATTATAAATGGAATATGAATTTATTATAAAATAATATTTTTAGATCTTCCTATGGTGCCCCTCACCCCTCTTATAAAAGGTCACTCACCCTTCTCTCAATTTCACACCTTCAAATCCGTTTGGCTTGGCAAAACCCTGCCCAAATATCCTATCATCTTCCCTCACTTCAACCAAGAGGACTAAGATTGATCAGAAATCCAACCTAAGGAGCCCTTTTGATCAAATAAAAAGGCAGGATCTGAAGAAGATGTAATGATTTCACCACCCTCTTTCAAGTTCTTTTCTTCTTCCAATTATTCTTTATCTGTTATTTTCATTCTAAAATAATTACTCCAGTATCTTATATATGCAATTACATTATTATAAATATGGTACAACCATATCCAGTATTTTATCGATCATTTGAATGACATGTCACCATACGTGTGTACGTACGGCTTACCGTCTCCACGCCGTGGTGTAATTGTTATTCAAAACATTATTATTTGGATGGATATGATAATGATGTGTAATTGAAGTAAATAATAAATATAACATTATAATGATTATGTATATATGATATACCATCCAATTATATACTATTTTAATATCAAAAGAACGGTATTGTCATGCGTGCATACGTACGGAATACCGTCTCCACGAACGCGATAAGATTCATTCCCCATCGTATCCATTCAAGAATAATTTTCATTTGATGATTAAAAATAATGTTTAAGGACATGATATAATTTTGTATATGAATAAGATAGAACATATCCATAACAAACACAACTTGTGTAACAAAACATATAAAAGAAAACGAGTATGTTAACACCCGAAATGACGATAATGCTAAAATATTATTATCGAAAAAATATTGGAAGATAATATATAATATCATATTTATGTATATGATTCTTGTATAATTTAATACCAATGTTTTAACTATTATACAGGAGGTTAACATACCATCTAATAATGAAAAAAACAAGGTAAGGGTTTATTTCACAATCCCTTCATTATCCGAGGTTGTTTATACATAATTATCTACTGGGACCTCTTTATCATCCAAATCCATGTTTCTTAAAAATGTCTTTCAAAACATTTTTACTATTTAATAGACAATGGGTTAAAGTCATTTATACCCTTATTTGACCTTATACATTTTTACAAAGAATATTTCTGTCCTTTTCCAAACAAGGTCCTTTTTAACCTTTTCGACAAAAATAAGGTAAGAATGTTTTTTTAACTTATACGGCGGGTGCGGTTATTTTCCGCCGTTAATACACCATTTAAGCTTCCCTTACAATATTATAAGAATAACTTCAAAATAAATGTTTTCTTTATAGTTATGTGAATTTTAAATTATTTCAAAATAGAAAGAGATATTTCTCTAAAAAGGTTTTGATTTCATATATGTCAACATCCTTTGATGGATTTTAAGTTTTTTTAAGTTGATTTATTATTATTCAAAACTTCCATATTGTATTGAAGGTTTTGTGATATGTTTGAATGTGGATGTGTTATTTCAAACCATTCATAGATTATGGATAATGTATTGACATTTCGTATGCTAGTTTTAATACAAATGTTTATGTTATGTTTAAACCTTTTCATATGAGGAATGCATTGGACTTAGTAAGTGATGGTTAGAGCCCGCTATAGCTCCTCAATTCATTGGTAGGTCTCATGAGACAAACTAGTGTATTGGTACAAGGCCTTGAAAAAAACTTATTTGTATTCTTGGCACAAGGCCTTGACTATGTGGTTATGATAGTCTGGCATTATGCATTCCTTTATTATGAACGTGGTTATTGACCTTTCTAAAAAATATAAAAATGAAATGATACAATCACTTATAAAAAGAAACCATATTGTTAAAATGAAACCCATATCCTTGACCCGATGCATCATATAGGAAAATGGTTGTTACATCTGTTTTGTGTTTCAGGGGCCTATATCAAATAAGAATTATTTAAAAAATTAATTAATGTAATAATAAGTATATAAATAACAAAACAGTATAAACAAGCATGGTAGGATCCAATAAACCATCACCCAGAGGTATATACTCCCATACACTTCTATCCTCATCTAACATCTACCCATTTACCACCTCTAAATCACCCATTTACGTCTCTGAATTTTTAACAAGTTGTTTCATAATTGATTCAATAATATCCAAAACCTCATAAGATGAAACTAAAAATTGTGGAATCATCATTTAATTTTTAAAGTTGTATAAATTTACATCCCGACTAATTTGATTATATATATAAATATATATTATCTCCCCCCTATATATTTTATATAATAATCTTTACATAGAATATCCTTTGATATTGAACAAAAATATGTGCCCTTGGTGGCATTATAATTGTATCGATAAGAGAAATGTGGGCCTCAAGATTGTTTTCATATGTAGAGTAATATTGTTTACAGAATTAATTAAATAAATTTTTTTCTATTGTTGAAGATGACGATTCAAATGATTGAAGTCTGATTTTTATCACCTCTTAGTTGTGAAATTACATTCTAAATTTGTGAGATCAACAAATTATGGTTGGTATCTCATTAGATTTCTCAAGAAATTTTATACCATGTATTCAGGATCAACATTAATCCATGTTTTTTATATTAAAATAAATAATAAAATGTTTATGAATATCATTCTTCTATTTTTATAAAAGTGTCTCTTGAATATACTTGATATCCATCAGTTTATTGATCCTAAACACCAAAAATCTTATTTTTCAAAAACTCACGCACACTAAATTTTTGAAGAAATGGAAATGAGTGGTTTTTTGAGACAATGAATCATTTATGATAAAATAACACAATATTTTTAATTAATTTTCATCTATATCTTTTCATTGTTATACTAGGTTGATGACATTTTTTTCAATTTTAATTTTGAATTATTTCATTAAAAAAATATCTATTTTTTATATATTAATATTAGTATTTGTGTTGTGGTTATAAAAATGTAATTTCATTATTTTGGTTTAGAGTTAAAAATTCATACTCTTTATAAGTGCATTTTAGAAATATATTTACTTTTATTGTTAGTTTCAACCCATAAATTCATGCCCCCTTTTATATAAATTTTAAGAGGGAATGAGGTTTTATTATCAAATGATTTGGATATTGAATATCATGGAAATGTTATTGACGTTTTTAAAGAATGGTGTTTCTTCTTATATTGTAATCAAATGTGAGATATAAATTTATGCGTTGGATGATGTGTGTCATATGTTTTTTGACCTGTATTGTATGTTTAATTCTCACCAACGTAGGTCCTGGGCATAGCATAACTGTCATCAGTAGGAGTGAAATTAAAATTTCAATTAATTTAGAAATGCATGAAACCTTGAGAGGGGATCTACCATGTAAAATTTATAATTGATATATTATGGAAAAAAATTACTACCTTAATTAAGGATCCTTTATTCAATTACAATGTTTATATTTCAAGCATAGAATCCATATAAATGTGATCCACACATTCTTATATGATCTATGAGAAACAGTAATTGATTTCTATGTGCTAGCGTGAGGAATTAAGTTTCTGGAATTATTCATCTTAATCACTCCATGATCTGTAGGGATTGGTGGGGTTCTTCTCGTTCTTGAGTGGAAGATAGTGGTAATTCAAGACATACAGAGAGAGGTTCATTGTGAACAACAACTCTATGTCTTAAATGTTTTATTAAACCTATATAGTAGACAAAAATATCTATTTATAGAGTTGTTAATTAGGTTAAAATGTTAATTAATATTGTAAATTATGAAAACCCTACTTTTATTACAAACTTAAACATGATTTATTACATAAACTTTTCACTTGATACAACATGGAAGATTGAGAGGTCTAGTGTCATTGGGGCTTAGGATCATTACATAACAACTTAAAACAGGAAAAAAACATCTTTATTGGAAACTTCCTTTACATGAACACTACATTCCCTCGTACTTAGCATTGCATGGGATAACCTGAGGACATGCATAAGAAAAGGGTGAGCTATAACGCCCAGTATGGGAATAAACATGGAATAACATGAGGAGTACAATACATGTTAGACATTAGGCATATCAATAGATCACAAGAGAAACATTAACATAAAGGCATGATAAAGCATGATAATCATAACATGGAAATGTGGCAACAACACCTAACATGGAATTAGCATGAGCCAAGGCTCATTGCACATAGAGCATGAGTAAACCCTCATTGCACATGAAGCATGAGTAAACCCTCACTGCACTTGAATTAGCATGAATCAACACTCATTGCAAATGACGTATCATGATACTATACTTTACCCAGTGCATTGGAGTGCTATAAGGGTCCACCCTTCTTAAACATTTCATTTCATGCATATGTGTGCCACATGGATCATAAAACATGGATTCATAAAAAAATTATTTATTCCACGATAAAGGAATGTGGAATTCATACATAAAAATTTATAATCAATAAGTATATGTGCATAAAGGTGAATATCCTTGATAGAGAAATGGGCATGGTATTGACTACACGATGGCATTGGCTTAGAAAAGCGGTGCAATTTCGGCAGAGTAATGGCGTGACATAAAAATTCATAAAAAAGGTTGATGAGAGAGAATGGGGTGTCTCATCATATTTACATGAAATATACAGTAAGGGGGTCATATGGATACATTCCCAACAATTTTAATGGAATTTATATTCATGATACAAAAGTATTGCTTGAATGTAAAAGAGGAGAGAAAAGTTCCTTTCGGAATTTCGGCATAGTAATGGGTGTACATGGGAGGCATTTAATGAGAGAGAAAGGGGTCTACAATCATTCAAACAATAAGAGGGAAGTATAGGTAGGTTCAAAACCATACCCTAGAATTTATAATTGAAATTAAAATGGCATAACAATATTAATAAAATTGGACAAAAATGAGAAAGGAAGAAAAACCCTTACTTGGAAGTCTGCTTCCAAAGGCTTGAGAGAGGCTTCTTGGGAGCTTGGGGAACCTTGGGAGGATTCTAGAGAGAGTAGGGAAAAATTTGGATGAACTCCAAAGGCTTTGATTGAGGATGAAGTTGGAGCTTGGGTGGGTTTATATAAGAAAGGTGAGGGAATTCATTATTATTTAGGTTTGAGACCCCTTATATTAAATTAATCCAAAACAGAAACCATCCCATGGTTTTGGCCCATGTTTTTTGTAAAGGGGAAGAGGAAAAAAATATTTTATAAGTCCAAAGTCTGAAATTCTTAAAATAATAGGGTTGCTTAGGTGAAGGTGAGTCACAATCCCATGGAAAACAATTTAAAAAGACAAGGTGTTTAATAAGTCTTAAAGGGTCCATTAATGCTTTGAAAAGTTAGTCAAACAAACCCAAAATCACATTATATTAATGTTAAAACATATATTGGCAGAAAATAAAGATTTTAGTATTTTATTACATCATTATTGGGTCATTATAATGTCATAAAATGCATTATATATTTAAACGGTATTTAATTTTTACCCAAAAATTTGAATGTCTCAGAAAATTATGAAAAATTCACCATTGGATAATTTCGACATCCTGATTCCAGAAATAACATTTATTTAATATAAATAATTTTATAAATATGTTAATTTTCACTTTTCAAATAAAAAATTTCATTTATCGAAAATTCATGGGTTTTGTCAAAAATGGCTTTCAAACCTTAATAAAAATTACAATTGCATTCATAAAATTATATGATAATTTATATATAATAAAATTAATACAATGATAATAATAATAATTTATTAAAATATTATTTAATTTAGAATCCATTAATTTAATAAAATATATTTCTTAATTAAATAATAACTAAAAACACTATTTGTACTTTAAAAACTATTTACAATGTATCAATAATGATAAGAAAGTCGATTCATTATTATATATAAAAATAATGTAAATGAACATTGTACTAGCGATTTGTTACATAACCCCTTAAAACAGCCGCATAAGACCTAAGGTTAAGGTGTGCGATGGTGACAGACTCTTGGGGTGGCTCAGATAACATCGCTCGAGTGGTAATCTCTTTCAACTTCCACTTTTCCCGTAGACGGTCTCGTTCGAGATTGACATGATGAAGCTCATCTTGGGCTTGGTCAAGAGTGAATCCCAAAGATGCCACCTCTTTTCCGAGCTCTGACAAATGGGCTTCATATGGAGCAATTCTACTGGATGAGGCCATCACTTCCTTTGTCTGAGTAAATTGGATTTGTTAAATCCCTATATCTATTTTAATTATATGACCACTTTTCAACGTCTATAAAAGAAAAGGTCATAATTCATGACATAAAAACAATGAAGTTGACATTTTATATAAAATTTTTACATAAAGAGACATTTAACTTGATCAATAGGGATTTTCCATTAATGAAACTTTGGGTCGTTACAATATTCCCCTATTAGGAAATTTCTCCCTTGAAATTTCCTTTTCCTGCACTAAAATAGATGTGGGTAACTCAGCTTCATCATTTCCTCTGATTCCCAAGTCGCTTCTTCAAACTTGTGGTTTCGCCACAACACCTTGACGAGGGGCATTGTCTTATTTCTTAGAACTTTTTCTCTACGATCTAATATCTTCACTAGTTTCTCCTCATAAGAAAGATCATCCTCCAACTGTACCACCTCAAAAGAGAGTATATGTGAAGGGTCCGGTATGTACTTCCTTAAGAGGGATACATGAAAGACATCATGTACTGTGTCCATGGTAGGTGGAAGTGTTAGTCGATAGGCCACAGCCCCGACACGGTCAAGAATCTCCAAGGGGCCGATGTACCTTGGACTTAACTTCCCTTTCTTTAAAGACCTCATGACCTTGTTCCATGGAGATATGCATAGAAAAACTATGTCTCCAACTTTAAACTCAAGGTCTCATCGATGATTATATGTATAACTAAACTATTGACTATGGGCTTCCTTGATATGCTGCTGAATGGTTTTCACCTTCTCCACCATTTCCTCGACCATTCCTGGTCCAATCATCTTACGTTCACTGACCTCGTCCCAACACACCGGTGTTCTGCACCTTTTCCCACAAAGGGATTCATATGGTTCCATTTGGATTCTCGATTGGAAACTATTATTATAAGAGAACTAAACCAGAAGAAGATGTTGATCCCATCCTCCTTTAAAGTCCATTGAGCACACTCTCAACATTTCCTCAAGTGTTTGGATAGTCCGCTCAGATTGGCCATTAGTTTGAGGATGATAGGTCGTATTGATGTTCAGTTCAGTATTCAGAGCATGCTGAAGAATCTTCCAAAACATAGAGGTGAATCTTGGATCTCGGTCAGACACAATGGATAGTGGTACTCCATGTATCCTTACCACTTCCCTGATATATATCTGTGCCTGTTGATCCAATGAGAAATCCTCCCGAATAACAATGAAGTGTGCAGTCTTTGTAAGATGATCCACAACAACCCAGATTGCATTGTTGCCTTTGGATGTTCTCGAATGTCCGGTGACAAGTCCATGGTGATGTTCTCCCATTTCTATTCTGTTATAGGCAATGGTTGCATCATCCCCTTAGACTTCTGTCTCTCTGCCTTCACATGTTGGCACACCAGGCACTTTGATGTATATTCAGCGATCTCCTTCTTCATATTATCCCACCAAAAGTTTTCTCTGAGATCTCGATACATCTTTGTGCTCCCTAGGTGAATAGAGAAATTTGAACTATGTGCTTTATCCAAAAGCTCCTTCTTCAACTCCGGACTTGATGGAACACATATTATTTTCCCAAATTGAACAACTCCTTCTTCATTAACATTAAACTACGAGGATTTCCCTTTTTTGATAGCTTCCCCTTTTTCCTGAATTCTCACATCATCCTTTTGGGAATCCTTTAACCTTTCCAAAAGAGACGGTTGAGAAATCATTTGTGAAAGGATTGATGATGTTCCCTTCTTTATGATTCCAATGTCCATCTTCATCAAGTCTAAGAAGATTGGATCCTTTTCAATTATCATCAGTGATAGAATCGCTGGGTCCTTTCTACTTAGGGAATCTTCCACCTTGTTTGCCTTCCCAGGTTGGTAATGTATTGAACACTCATAATCCTTGATGAGCTCTATCCATCTTCTATGGCGCATATTAAGCTCTTTATGTGTGAATATATATTTAAGGCTCTTGTGGTCAGTATATATCTCACATTTCTCCCCATAAAGATAATGCTGCCAGATTTTCATGGCAAAGATCATCGCCGCCAACTCTAGATCATGTGTTGGATAGTTTCGCTCATGGATTTTAAACTGCATTTAGGCATAGTATATAACTTTATCATTCTGTACCAGCACACAACCTAAGCCCTTTTTTGCAGCATCACTGAATACCACAATGATTTCCCCACTTGTGGGTAAAGTGAGCACGGGCCCAGTGATAAGTCTCCTTTTCAACTCCTTGAAGCTTTCCTCGCTTTCATTACTCCAAGAAAACTATACTCCCTTCCTAGTTAGCTTGTTAAGAGGGTTGGAAAATCATGATAAATTTCTCAAAAATTGTCGATAATATCCAGCTAACCCCAAGAAGCTATGGATATCTGTTACCGATGTTGGACTTGGCCATCCTTCAATTGCATTTGTTTTGGAGGGATCCACAGATATCTCATTTCTTGTGATGATATGGCCCAAGAATGGGTCCTCCTTCAACCATAACTCACACTTTCTGCACTTTTCATAGAGCTTCTCCTTGCGCAAAGTCTCTAGTATAGTTCTTAAATGCTCCTCATGGTCCTCCTTGGTTTTGGAGTATATTAGAATACCATCTATAAAGACTACCACAAATTTTTCGAGGTAATCTCTAAAGACTCTATTCATCAAGTCCATGAATATTTATGGAGAATTAGTGAGTCCGAATGGAATTACTATGAATTCATAGTGCACGTATCTTGTGTGAAAAGCAGTCTTGGGGATACCTTCCTTCTTCACCCTTACTTGATAATATCCTGAATGCAAGTCCACCATGTAGAAGTATTGTCCTCCACACAGCTGATCGAACAAGTCATCAATTCTTGGGAGAGGATACTTGTTCTTTATCGTGATTTTGTTGAGCTCACAATAATCGATGCAAAGGCACATTGACCCATCCTTTTTATTGAATAAGAGGACTGGTGCACCCCATGGTGAAGCACTTGGGCGTATAAACCCTTTTTCCAGAATCTTCTGTTGTTGTTTCTTCAGCTCTTCAAGCTCCACAACAGCCATTCAATATAGAGTCTTGGATATTGGTAGCGCCCCAGTTACAAGATCAATTGAGAATTTGACATCTCTTCTAGGAGGAAGACCAGGAAATTCCTCGGGAAACACTTCAGCGAATTCCCTCACAATAGGCATTTCTTTAAGGATGGTTTCTTCCTTGGACTCAATATTCTGAACCAGATACGCATGCTCATAGGGCAGTAATATCCATGCTTAGGTTGATGGATCTAATGTAGATTCATCTTCCTCCTTACAGTTGTAAACAATTGGGGGTCAATTCTCCATATGGCGAGTGATTTCCCTCACTAAACAATTTATGCTGGCTCTATATAAGGAAATCCAATCCATGTCAAGAATTGCATCAAATTCTACCAGAGGGAGTATGATGAGATATGCCGGAAAATTAAATCCACAGATTATGATAGGGGAGGAGTTATATTCATGGGATGCAATGATTTCCCCATTTTCCGTACTCCCCGAAATCTTCACTTCCATGATTTTTGGTGGTGCTGGTATTGTTCTACTAATCTTTTGAGATATAAAATAATGCATAGAACCTGAATCAAAAAGTACATTTCCTATTCTTGAATGAATAACTAGTGAACCTATCACCACTTAGTTTTCAGGGTTCACTTCGGCAGAAGTGATGGAAAAAGCTCTTCCTTGCTTCCTTGGAGGTTGTTGGTTGCCTCCGAAAACCCTTGGATTAGGGCACCGATTTGAAATATTCCCTCGTTCTTTGCATTTGTAGCAATGAACAACGCGTTGAGGTTCGAACGGAGCATTCCACTCCTCTTTCACATCTGCGGGTCTTTATTTCTGACAGTTAATAGCTAGCTGCCCTTCTCTTCCACAGCTAAAGCATTTCCTCATCCCCTTGAGGCAATTACTAGGGTTCTTCTTTCCACACATATGGAAAGTGGGGGGCTGGATCCTCTTAGCACCATTGGATTTATCCATCAGACCACCAACATTGGAGTCTACCTTACGCTTCTTGTCCCCATGATACCCATGTGATTCCCCGATCTCCATTTCGACCTTGAGGGCACATCAGACAATTTCCTCATATCTGTCAAAGTCACAGATCGCTAATTCTTTCTGCAGGCTAGGCTTCAGCCCACCAAAGAAGCGGTCAACCTTGCATTCAGGGGTAACGAAAAAGCCGGAAGCGTATCATGAAAGCCTTGTGAAGTTTCCCTCATACGCTCCAACATATTCTTCATATTTTTTCTTGAGGTAAAGGAATTCCCTTTCCATCTTAAGCCGGAGGGTGCGTGGAAAATATTTATCGAAAAACATCTTTCAGAAATCCTTCCATTCCAATGAATCGATCTCCTCCTCAGGCATCGTATTTTTGATCAACATCCACCATTGATCAGCTTCACCCTCTATATGATAATCCATAAGGAGAACCTTTTCTTGTTCAGAACATTGAAGGATGGAGAAGATCTTTTCAATGGAGTTGATCCATTGTTCAGAAATCATGGGATCAGATGATCCACTAAAAGTAGGAGGTCATTGTCTGATGAAGCTCTCGATAGCAACTTGTTCCTTCTTAGGGGGGTTCGGACATTCCTCTTGACCCGTATTTCTATTCAAAGTTTGAGTTAGCTAAGATAAAAGCGTGACAAAGTTCGTGATTCCCGCTCCCATTGGATTGGGAATCTCATTAGTACAGTCATCACACTGATCTTCACATCGGTTATCAGCCTGATTCCTCCAATTACCATCCATTGGCTGGAATAAAAGTAAAGTTAGGGGGTAACACATAAAGGGTAATCCAAAGACAAAAGTTGATGAGTTATAAATAAACTTTTATTTCCTTAACTCATGAGTCTATAGGCTTCAATCTAGGATTTTCATGATCTACTTTCTAACTTATATTCTTAGGGGAATTTTTTTAATTCCCTTTATAAGGGTGCATACTAAGCTTGTGAATTTATCAGAACATATCCCCCAGGAGTGTCGTAACCAACAGTGCAGCAAGGCCCATTGTCATGCACTATTTCCCATTCGAGTCTAGCTCAAAGTGCTATTTTCGGGTTTTACCCTTAGGATACATCTGTGTCAGAGCCGCCTCTACCTACTCATATCCAGACATGGGTGTATTTTCTTGATAAACCACTTACTCAGTACTTACCAAAACATAGGGATGTTTTTATTATACAAAGTCTTGTCTATAAGTCTTTACTAGGGTTTTCTAATTCTAATCCCAAAAATAACTAAACCTACCCTTTGATATCAACTATGACAACCCAGCTTTTATTACAAACTTAAACATGATTTATTACATAAACTATTCACTTGATACAACATGGAAGATCGAGAGGTCTAGTGTATTTGGGGATTAGGATCATTAAATAACAACTTAAAACGTGAAATAAAACATCTTTATTGAAAAATTCCATTACATGACCACTACATTCCCTCGTACTTAGCATTGCATGGGATAAACTGAGGACATGCATAAGAAAAGGGTGAGCTATAAAGCCCAGTAAGGGAATAAACATGAAATAACAAGAGGATTACAATACATTATAGACATTAAGAAAACCAATAGAGAAAAAGAGAAACATGAACATAAAGGTATGATAAATCATGATAATCATAACATGGAAATGTGGTAACAACACTTAACATGGAATTATCATGAGCCAAGGCTCATTCCACATGGAGCATGAGTAAACCCTCATTGCACATGAAGCATGAGTAAACCCTCACTGCACATGAATTATCATGATTCAACACTCATTTCACATGACTTATCATGATACTATACTTTACCCAATGCATTGGAGCACTATAAGGGCGCACCCTTTTTAAACATTTCATTTAATGCATAAGTGTGCCTTATGGATCATAAAATATGGATTCATAAAACAAAATTATTTATTCCAAGATAAAAGAATGTAGAATTCATACATGAAACTTTATAATCAATAAGTAAATGTGAATAAAGGTGAATATACTTGATGGAGAAATGGGAATGGTATTCACTACACGATGGCATTGGCTTAGAAAAGTGGTGCAATTTCGGCAGCATAACAGCGTGACATAAAAATTCATAAAAAAGGTTGATGAGAGAGAATGGGGTCTCTCATCATATTTACATGAAATGGAAAGTAAGTGGGTCATATATATACATGTCCCTACAATTGTAATGCAATTTATATTCATGATACAAAATTATTGCTTGAATGTAAAAGAGGAGAGAGAAGTTCCTTTCAGCATTTCGGCATAGTAACGAGTGTACATGGGAGGCATTTAATGAGAGAGAAATGGGTCTACCATCATTCAAACAATAATAGGTCAGTATGGGGGAGGTGAGAAACCATACCCAGAATTTATAATTGAAATTAAAAGGGCATAACAATATTAAGAAAATTGGACAAAAATGAGAAAGGAAGAAAAACCCTTACTTGGAAATGTGCTTCCAAAGGATTGAGAGAGGCTTGAGAGAGGCTTTATGGGATATTGGGGCACCTTGGGAGGATTCTAGAGAGATTAGGACAGAGTTTGGATGAACTTTAAAGGCTTTTAGTGAGGAGGAAGTTGGAGCTTGTGTGGGTTTATATAGGAAAGGTGAAGGAATTATTTATTATTTAGGTTTGGGACCCCTTATATTAAATCAATCCAAACCGCAAACCATCCCATGGTTTTTGACCATGGTTTTTGGAAAAAGGAAGAGGAAAAAAATATTTTAGAAGGCCAAATTCCGAACTTATTCAAATAATAGGGTTGCTTATGTGGAGGTGAGTCACACTCCCATGGAAAACAATTTAAAAAGACAAGTTGTTTAATAAGTCTTGAAGGGTCCATTAATGCTTTGAAAAGTAAGTCAAACAAACCCAAAATCACATTATTTTAATGGAAAACATATATTTTCCGAACATAAAGCTTATAGTGTTTTATTACAACACTATTGGGTCATTATGATGTTATAAAACACATTATATATTTAAACGGTATTTAATTTTTACCCAAAAATTTGATTGTCTCAGAAAATTATGAAACATTCACCGTTGGATAATTTCGACATCCTGATTCTAGAAATAACATTTATTTAATCTAAATAATTTTCTAAATATGTTAATTTTTACTTTTAAAATAAAAACCTACATTTACCGAAAATTCATGGGTTTTGACAAAAATGGCTTTCAAACCTTAATAAAAATTACAATTTCATTCATAAAATTATATGATCATTTATATATAATAAAATTAATTTAATAATATTATTATTATTTTATTAAAATATTATTTAATTCAAAAATACCTTAATTTAATAAAATATATTTCTTAATTAGATAATTAATAAAAACACTATTTGTACTTTAAAAACTATTTACAATGTATCAATAATGACAAGAAAGTATATTCATTATTATATACAAAAAAATTTACATGAACATAGTACTAGTGATTTGTTACATAACCCCTTAAAACAGCCGCATAAGACCTAAGGGTAAGGTGTGTGATGGTGACAGACTCTTGGGGTTGCTCGGATAACATCGCTCGAGTGGTAATCTCTATCAACTTCCACTTTTCCCGTAGACAGTCCCGTTCGAGCTTGACATGATGAAGCTCATCTTGGTCTTGGTCAAGAGTAAAGCCCAAATACACCACCTCTTTTTCGAGATCCGACAAATGGGCTTCGTATGGAGCAATTCTACTGGATGAGGCCATCACTTCCTTTTTCTGAGTAAATTGGATTTTTTAAATCCCTATATTTATACTAATCATGTGACCACTTTTCAATGGTTATAAAAGAAACAGTCACAATTCTTAACATAAAACCAAAGAAGTTGACATTTTATATAAACATTTTACATAAAGAGACATTTAACTAGATCAAGAGTGATTTTCCATTAATAAAACATTGGACCGTTACAATATTCCCCCCTTAAGAAATTTCGCCCTTGAAATTTCCTTTTCCCACACTAAAACAGATATGGGTAACTCAACTTCATCATTTCCTCTGATTCCCAAGTCGCTTCTTCAAACTTGTGGTTTCTCCACAACACCTTGATGAGGGGCATTGTCTTATTTCGTAGAACTTTTTCTCTACAATCTAATATCTTCACCGGTTTCTCCTTATAAGAAAGATCATCCTCCAACTATACCACCTCAGAAGAGAGTACATGTGAAGAGTACGGTATGTACATCTTTAATAGAGATACATGAAAGACATCATGTACTTTGTCCATGGTAGGTGGAAGTGCTAGTCGATAGGCCACATCCCCGACACGATCAAGAATCTTGAAGGGGACAATGTACCTTGGACTTAACTTCCATTTCTTTCCAAACCTCATGACCTTCTTCCATGGAGATATGTGTAGAAAAACCATGTGTCCAACTTTAAACTCAAGGTCTCATCGACCATTATCTGCATAACTCTTCTGTCGACTCTGGGCTGCCTTGATATGCTGCTGAATGGTTTTCACCTTCTCCACCATTTCCTCGACCATTTCCGATCCGAGCAGCTTACGTTTACCGACCTCATCCCAACACACCGGTGTTCTACACCTTTTCCCATAAAGGTCTTCATATGGTTCCATTTGGATGCTTGAGTGGAAACTGTTATTATAAGAGAACTCAACCAGAGGAATATGTTGATCCCATCCTCCTTTAAAGTCCATTGAGCACAATCTCAACATTTCCTCAAGTTTTTGGATAGTCCGATCAGATTGGACATCAGTTTGAGGATGATAGGTCGTACTGAAGTTCAGTTCAGTATTCAGAGCATGCTAAAGACTCTTCCAAAACATAGAGGTGAATCTTGGATCTCGACGAGACACAATGGATAGTGGTACTCCAGGCAGCCTTACCACTTCCCTGATATATATCTGTTCCAGTTGATCCAATGAGAAATCCTCCCGAATAGAAATGAATCATGAAGTCTTTGTAAGACGATCCAGAACAACCCATATTGCATTGTTACCTTTGGATGTCCTTGGAAGTCCGGTGACAAAGTCCATGGTGATGTTCTCCCATTTCCATTCTGTTATGGGAAACATTTGCATCATCACCTTAGACTTCTACCTCTCTGCCTTCACTTGCTGGCACACCAGACACTTTGATGTATATTCAGTGATCTCCTTATTCATATTATCCCACCAAAATTTTTCTCGGAGATCTCGATACATCTTTGTGCTCCCTGGGTGAATAGAGAAATTTTAACTATGTGCATCATCCAAAAGCTCCTTCTTCAGCTCCAGACTTGATGGAACACATAGTCTTTCACCAAATCGCTCAACTCATTCTTCATTAACATTAATCTTTGAGGATTTCCATTTTTTGATAGCTTCCACTTTTTCTTGAATTCCCACATCATCCTTTTGAGCATCCTTTAACGTTTCCAAAAGAGACAGTTGAGAAATAATTTGTGAAATGATTGATGATGTTCCCTTATTTATGATTCCCATGTCCATCTTCATCAAGTATAAGAAGATTGGATCCTTTTAAATTATCATCAGTGATAGAATCATTGATTCCTTTCTACTTAGGGCATCTTCCACCTTGTTCGCTTTCCCAGGGTGGTAATGTATTGAACAGTCATAATCCTTGATGAGCGCTATCCATCTTCTCTGGCGCATATTAATCTCTTTCTGTGTGAATATATATTTAAGGCTCTTGTGGTCAGTATATATCTCACATTTCTCCCCATAAAGATAATGCCTCCAGATTTTCAAGGAAAATATCACCGCCGCCAACTCTAGATCATGCATTGGATAGTTTTGCTTAGGGATTTTCAACTGCCTTGAGGCATAGGATATAAATTTATCATTCTGCATCAGCACACATCCTAATCCTTTCTTTGAACCATCACTGAATACCAAAAAAAGTTCCCCACTTGTGGGTAAAGTTAGCACGGGCACAATGATAATTCTCCTTTTCAACTCCTTGAAGCTTTCTTCGCATTCATCACTCCAAGAAAACTTTACTCCCTTCTGAGTTAGCTTCGTAAGAGGGTTGGACAATTGTGAGAAATTTCCCCCAAATCATCGATAATATCCAGCTTACCCCAAGAATCTACGGATATCAATTACCGATGTTGGCCTCGGCCATCCCTCAATTGCATCTGTTTTGGAAGGATCCACAGATATCCCATTGCTTGTGATGATATGGCCCAAGAATGAGACCTCCTTCAACCAGAACTCACACTTGCTGTACTTTTCATAGAGCTTCTCCTTGTGCAATGTCTCTAGTACAGTTCTTAAATGCTCCTCATAATCCTCCTTGGTTTTGGAGTATATTAGAATATGATCTATAAAGACTACCAAAAATTTGTCAGGGTAATCTCTAAAGACTCTATTCATCATGACCATGAAGATTGCTGGAGCATTATTGAATTCAAAGGCCATTAATATGAATTCATATTGCCCGTATCTTGTGTGAAAAGTTGTCTTGGGGATATCTTCCTTCTTCACCCTTACTTGATAATATCCCTATCGCAATTCCACCTTGTAGAAGTATTGTGCTCCATGCAGATGATCGAAAAAGTCAACAATTCGTGGGAGAGGATACTTGTTCTTTATCGTGATTTTTTTGAGCTCACGATAATCGATGCAAAGGCGCATTGACCCATCCTTCTTCTTGACAAAGAGGACTGGTGCACCCCATGGTGAAGCACTTGGGTGTATAAACCCTTTATATAGATTATCTTGTAGTTGTTTCTTTAGCTCTTCAACTCCAAGATAGACATTTTATATGGAGTCTTGGATATTGGTAGCACCCCAGGTACAAGATCAATTGAGAATTCAACATCTCTTCTAGGAGGAAGACCAGGAAATTCCTTGGGAAACACTTCAGCGAATTTCTTCACAATAGGCATTTCTTCAAGGATGGTTTCTTCCTTGGACTCAATCTTCTGAGCCAGATACGCGTTCTCATAGGGCAGTAATATCCATGCTTGAGATGATGGATCTAAATGAGATTCATATTCTGTAACACCCCGAGATTTTATGAAAAATATTCTTTTTAATTTCATTAATGTCTTGTGTTGTACGCTACACCAAAAGGAGCTTGCACAACACGCATCCTTGACTTGCCTTGCATTACACGCAATCGCGACCTTCCTCGATAGCGTGTGTAGTACGCAATACCGAGTTTCACTGAACAACGATATGCTATTATAATATTATTATGAACTAGCAGTTATGAATAGTATTAACTAAATTTTGAATCTTATAACATTATTATTCGTCTTGCACATTTTCTAAAACATGGTATAAGAACAAAATAAATTTTTCGGGTAAAATAAGTATTTTTTTCTAAAAATGCAGTTTTGCCGCCTTTTGATGGCGCACCCACTTTAAATCTAGTTTTTGACATGTTTATAAGCTCAAATTGAAAAAATAAAATTCTTCTTTGGAATCATGAAATAAAAATTTACTTTGGATAAATTTTCATATCATTCTGGTAACTTTCATATTTTGATGAATAGTAAAAACACGCTATATTTTAATTAAAAACAACTTTTTCAATCGAAATAATTAATAGCGATAAATTGTTAATTTGAGTGGTTTTAAAGTATATTTAGAAAATATTTTTACAATTTAATACAATGTTTGTTATTGAATTTAATTTCACATTTAAACCAGACATAAACAACTGTCAATCTTTTGATAGTTATTATCTCTTAAGAACACACTATTTGTTTTGACGACGGGAATTAATTTTTAAATTAATTAATGCAACTGATATGTTCTGAATTTGGTAAAATAGACATCATTTTTTAATTCTTAATATCAAATATAGCTTAGGCCTAATTTTTGGTATTTTTCTGGAAACTTTCATTTTTTGATGAATAGTGAAACCACTAAGTGGTAGTTAAAAAAACTGAATTTTTCATAAAACTTAATTTTACCGCTTCTGTGAGTGAAATTTCAAAAATCCGAGAGACACGGTTGATGTCAGTAAGTAAAATGTGGTTCAATGAGATGAAAATAATTTTTTGGTGAATAGTAACTTTTTACTTTTTTTTACCACGGTTAAAAGTAAATAGGGTAATTAAGGGTAAAAATGATATTATTATTACCCTAAAACATGTTCTAATTCAATTGGAAAAGTGTAATTAGACCAAAAACAAACTTAGGAATAAAATATGACCATTTAGACCAACTGGGATTAGATTAGGACATTTATTATTAATTTATTTAAAGAAGGGTTAAAATAGTTAAAATCAAAGTTTAATAACTAAATCATTTTTAATATGGGGTTATACATAAGATAAATTCGACTATAAATATTCATTATAAAGATAAAATGATTTCCTACATAATGATATTTTATTTGTAATTTTTAGACATTAAATAATTTAATTTATTTATGACACAACGATGATGCAATAATTATCTTATTAATGAAATATTGACATAATTGATGTTATAAATACCCAAATAAATGTAATTTGAGACTTTTTATGAATTACACTAATTTTATAGGTTAATATGACATGTTAGTATTGATTTAATTAACTTGGTTCGAGCTAATCATTCTGTTATTATTTTCACAAAAATCAATTACTAAATAGTGTCAAAATTGACATAAAATAGTTTTTAAAACAAATATTATATTATTAATCCTTATTTTATTCCTAAAAATCTATGGTTCAGAAAAATGACTTATATAAGGTTATATATATTAATAAAACACAACTTGGGGGTCTCTTGGATGTATATGGTAAGTTTATTAACTATATAATATAAAAATACAAAGTGACATGGTAAATGTCAATCTAATTAACTAAGAGTTAAAACTAAAAGATAAGGTTAATATAGGAACCTAAACTTGTCTAAATTATATTGGATGAGATGATTTAGACCCATCCCCACCTTATCTTAGAAATAAATCAATTTGGAGCTATTTAAAATCGAATTTGTCTTTATAATAAAATAATATTTTTAGTTATTCCAAAGGTGCCCCTCTCCTCCCTTATAAAAGGGCACCTCCTCCCTCTCTTCCTCACACCACTTTGAGCCTTCAAGCTCGGCCAAACCCTGCCAAATTATCTTCTCCACTTCCCTAGAAACATCCTAGAGTTTCTGGTCTTCCTAAAAGACCAATTTTAGTACCCTAAGAGGAGGACTCAAAGAAGAGGTAATGTCCGTTACTGATTCTTTCAACTTTATTTCTTCTTCCACTTATTCTTCTTAGGTTGTTTCATTATGAAGTAATAACATAAGTATCACTTATATAATGATATGTTATTATAATTAAGAAACAACCTTATTCCACCATCTATCCATCCTACGGAAAACGAAATCACCGCGCGTGCGTACCTACGGAATACCGTCTCCACGCTGTGGTGTAATCTATTTTCCACCACCACCTTACTTGGATGGGTATAATGGTGTAAATAATGACTATATATGACTATTATAAAGTGATATTGATTCTGAAATAGTATACATACACTCCAATACAATTCCACGATCATAGGAACGATATCATCACTCGTGCGTACATACGGAATACCGTCTCCACGATATGATGCGACTCGTTCTGCATGATCTTCATTTCATAATGATTATATAAATGAATTTAATGAATGAATATGATATATATTACACTAATAACATTCTGGAAATGAGGTATCTATAACCTAAAGAGAAGAATAAGAATTTATTCGACAAAACACACATAAGAACAAAAAGTAATAAA
Organism: Viscum album; assembly: GCA_963277665.1. Classification (NCBI taxonomy): domain Eukaryota; kingdom Viridiplantae; phylum Streptophyta; class Magnoliopsida; order Santalales; family Viscaceae; genus Viscum; species Viscum album. Next base: position 355,064,841 of record OY728140.1, read on the forward strand.
CACCCGAATAACAAGTAGTAATGAAATATTACTAATAATAAGCTAAGAATATGACCATATATGATATAATAAAAATAAGTATGATTCTGGAATAAGTCAATAACATTATTTAAATCATTATACAGGAGGTTTGGACACTTACGAAGCAAATCTAACCTAAGAAAAGGGAAATATCACAATTTCATTTTTATCCGAGATTGTTTATACTTTGGCATTTACTGGGGTGTATTTTATCATCCACATCCATGTTTCCTCAATATGTAATATTATTTCCATCCACCTACAATTGTTTAAATCCAATTTTACCCTTCAGTGATTTTTTAGTAAAGGATATGAAAGGAATCTTTTGTCGTTTTTCGTACGAGGTACTTTTTGACTTTTCCGACAAAAGTACGAAGAATGTTTTTTTTAACTTATACGGCATGAATGGATTTTTAAAACATTATTTCCAAGAAGATTCCTTTACATGTTTCAAGTATATTTTTAATCAACTTCTTTTAGTTTAAAATTTTATGACATGTTATGAAAGGAAAAATGTTTTAGAAAGGATATTTTCCTCAAGAATGGAGTTCAAGTGTTTTATCAAAATTATTTTCCATCTAAGATAATAAAGGGTTATATTTATATCCCTATTATTACATGGATTTGATTATGTTGTGATGGAAATATTTTTATGAATTCCTTTATCTTATATGAATTGTTTTATGATGTCATGTTGTTTAAGAATACAATTTTTATTACATGGGTTATGCTATGATGTATGGTTTATGATTTTGTGGCACACATAAGAATGGTATCATTATGAGATGGGTGGGACCTATATCTCCCTCCAATGCATTGGGTAAAGATTTTATATCTCATGAGATAGACATGGCTGGAATGGTAGGTTATACCGGTTCAGTGAAACAGGACTGAAACGAGGGTGACTCGGTTCAGAAATGGACTTTGTCCACTAAGATAGTCTTGGCAATGAGTCTTGACTAATAAGAAATGACTCTCTATGATTATGTGTGTATGCCACAAAGTTTCATGTTTTAAGTTATTATTATTGGGATTACATTTCACTTCTATGATTTATCCCATGTTATGATATTGTGATCTCTTTTGCAGGTTAAGATTTCCAAAAGTTATGTTCTTATGTATATGATGTGATTGATATTTCTTTTGTTTACCCTTACTGAGCATTTGAGCTCACCCTTTTGTATTTTTTATTTCCCCAGGATATAAAGAAAGGTTTTAGGTAAAAAAAAGGAAGATCTTTATGGGAGATGTTGAAGATCTTTCACCACGATTAGAAGATTATATTCCGAGTTTCCAAAGACACTAAACTATTACGATCCTTGCGTGTGTGTTTTTTATGTACTAAGTATTCTGCAAAAGTAATGTAATGTCCATGTACATCAGGCTTCGGGTCTCTACAGTTGGTATCAGAGGAAAGGTTTAGTCAACCTTTGGAAACTAGGATGCGAAAACGTTAGTGAGATCCCTAGAGATATTTCTAAGGTATGTCTAGGGATGTCCCTAAGGATAAGTATACGTATAGTATATAGTCCTAGAACTATGGTAACGATATTAGATTAAACCAAAGATGTTAGATATTGAAGTTAATCCCCCTTTATTATGATTTTTGCCTCTCACACTATTCTTTTTGGGTTTTAGAAAATGGCTGGAAACAAGATGAATCACGATAATGGAGGATATGATGGACAATGGAATGATATTATTCATGAGCAACCAAATGAAATGGGATTTAGAAGTCCAAACATCATTACTATGCCGAATCAGCAATCTCATAATATGATCAATAAAGTAAAATTTGGTAAGTTTCCTGACTCGGCTAATAAGAGAAAGATGGAGTTTCATGATGATCATAGAGGAAAGAAAGTTCAATTCCCCCTATGTAAATCATGTGGGAAGAGGCATCAAGGAGAATGTTTCAAAGGAACTGGAAGATGCTTTGGGTGTGGAAAAGAAGGACACAAAGCCAGTAAGTGAAAAGGAAAAGGTTCAGTTAACACCAGGGATAAGGATAATGGTATTGCTACGACATCAACAATGGTTAAATGTTTTAATTGTGGAATGTACGGGCATTATGCAAACCAATGCCCTAAGAGAAAGTCTAATGAAGAGAATTAGTATGGTCGTATGGGTAGTATTTATGTGGATGATGATGAAGAGACTAAAAATGATATGTGAGATGAAATAATTGTTGAAGCTCAGTCAATGGTTTAAGAATGTAGTGGAATGATTACATGTTTATCATGTGTAATGTTGTATAAGTAATCTCATGGTACTATGGAATAAAGATACATATAAGGATTGTTACACTGTTGTCTTTCCTTGAGTTTTGAAAGTGTATGATTAATGTTACCAGTATCCATGAAAGGTTATTCAGATATTTTTGGAATGTAGATGATATGCGCATAATGAAGGGATAAGGAGAAAATTAAATGTTTGATAGTATTCATGAGCTCATGACTTATATAAGGAGAAGGTTATATCATGGTTTGAGTATATAGAATTTTTGGATTTTGGTATGTGGAAAGAGTAAACTTTTGACAGCATTCATGTTTTCACTAAGGTTTAATGGGTATTCATTTTTCAAGAGAATACATCAATAAGGTATTCACATGATTGGAATGTGACCAACAAGATATATGGGGGATAAATGATGGTATTCACATTCTTGGTTGATGACATTTCAAGTAATCATTTTCTTTATATTATGATCTTGGACCGAAGTATTTTAGATAAGCCTAAAGATTGTAATGGATTATATTGGACATAAGTTAGTAATGTTTAAGGATATAACTTTTGATATTATATTAGAAAAAGGACAACCTGCAGGACGGGCGACATCCCATCGCGTCGGACAAGGCCGTGGGAATCGAACCCACAACCGAAGTGCGACTGGACTTTATCGCCTACCACTGACCTACAGGAAGTCCATGTTTAGTAGAAACTAGTTTTATTATATTAAGCAGTATGATATATGAAGTATAAGTCCATTTTAGGAACCATATGTGATTAATCTCACTATAGATGGACTTATGTATTTTTTGATAACTATTCTATCATTTTGTTTGAGACAGATGGAATGACCCATCATTCTATCACATGATCTGCTAACACATCACAAATGAAAAATTCAACTTCATTTCTTTAAGAGATGAAGTGGAAATTTTCCAAAGAATGACAAACGGTGAGACTATACCAAAATCACGAAAGTATTTATTCTAATTCCAATTTCATCAACTTTAGGGAAATGATCTTGAAAACCAAAAATGTTGTCCTAGTGCTCTTATATCTGATGAATCAGATGGTACCTTAAATCGTCACAAATTTATGGCTTCGTGATTGCTGGCTTTTCCATAGCCATGTTTTCTACCACTCTCCATCAGAACATGATGGTTAGATTTCTCTTCCATATCCATATTTTCACCTATGTGGAAACCCAGTGATTAGTTTATTTGGGTAACCGTTAGGTTTCATACTTTTGTTTTTAAAGATTGGTTTTGGTATTCCTTTTTACAATGTGGGTTTCTATTACAGAAACTTTCGAATAGTAAACCATTTATAACCCCGACGAATTTTGAGGGCGAAATTCATTTTAATGGGGGTAGAATGTAACACCCCGAGATTTTATGAAAAATATTCTTTTTAATTTCATTAATGTCTTGTGTTGTATGCTACACCAAAAGGAGCTTGCACAACAGGCATCCTTGACTTGCCTTGCATTACACGCAATCGCGACCTTCCTTGATAGCGTGTGTAGTACGCAATACCGAGTTTCACTGAACAACGATATGCTATTATAATATTATTATGAACTAGCCGTTATGAATAGTATTAACTAAATTTTGAATCTTATAACATTATTATTCGTCTTGCACATTTTCTAAAACATGGTATAAGAACAAAATAAATGTTTTGGGTAAAATAAGTATTTTTTTCAAAAAATGCAGTTTTGCCGCCTTTTGATGGCGCACCCACTTTAAATCTATTTTTTGACATGTTTATAAGTTCAAATTGACAAAATAAAATTCTTCTTTGGAATCATGAAATAAAAATTTACATTGGATAAATTTTCATATCATTCTGGTAACTTTCATATTTTGATGAATAGTAAAAACACGCTATATTTTAATTAAAAACAACTTTTTCAATCGAAATAATTAATAGTGATAAATTATTAATTTGAGTGGTTTTAACGTTTATTTAGAATATATTTTTACAATTTAATACAATGTTGGTTATTGAATGTAATTTCACATTTAAACCAGACATAAAAAACTGTCAATCTTTTGATAGTTATTATCTCTTAAGAACATGCTATTTGTTTTGACGACGAGAATTAATTTTTAAATTAATTAATGCAACTGATATGTTCTGAATTTGGTTAAATAGACATCATTTTTGAATTCTTAATATCAAATATATCTTAGGCCTAATTTTTGGTATTTTTCTGGAAACTTTCATTTTTTGATGAATAATGAAACCACTAAGTGGTAGTTAAAAAAAATGAATTTTTCATAAAACTTAATTTTACCACTTCTGTGAGTGGAATTTCAAAAATCTGAGAGACACGGTTGATGTCAGTAAGTAAAATGTGGTTCAATGAGATGAAAATAATTTTTTGGTGAATAGTAACTTTTTACTTTTTTTACCACGGTTAAAAGTAAATAGGGTAATTAAGGGTAAAAATGATATTATTATTACCCTAACACATGTTCTAATTCTGTTGGACAAATGTAATTCGACCAAAAATAAACTTAGGAATAAAATATGACCATTTAGGCCCACTTGGATTATATTAGGACATTTATTATTAATTTATTTAAAGAAGGGTTAAAATAGTTAAAATCAAAGTTTAATAACTAAATCATTTTTAATATGGGGTTATAGATAAGATAAATTCGACTATAAATATAAATTAGAAAGCTAAAAAGATTTCCTACATAATGGTATTTTATTTGTAATTTTTAGACATTAAATAATTTAATTTATTTATGACACAACGATGATGTAGTAATTATCTTATTAATGCAATATTGACATAATTGATGTTATAAATACCCAAATAAATGTAATTTGAGACTTTTTATGAATTAAACTAATTTTATAGATTAATATGACATGTTAGTATTGATTTAATTAAGTTTTTTAGAGCTAATAATTCTGTTATGATTTTCACAAAAATCAATTACTAAATAGTGTCAAAATTGACAAAAAATAGTTTTTAAAACAAATATTATATTATTAATCCTTATTTTATTCCTAAAAATCTAAGGTTCGGCCAAATGACTTAGATAAGGTTATATATATATTAATAAAACAAAAATTGGGGGTCTATTGGATGTATATGGTAAGTTTATTAACTATATAATATAAAAATACAAAGTGACATGGTAAATGTCAATCTAATTAACTAAGAGTTAAAACTAAAAAATAAGGTTAATATAGGAATCTAAACTTGTCTAAATTCTATTGGATGAGAGAATTTCGACCCATCCCCACCTTATCTTCGAAATAAATCAATTTGGAGCTATTTAAAACCGAATTTGTCTTTATAATAAAATAATATTTTTAGTTATTCCAAAGGTGCCCCTCTCCTCCCTTATAAAAGTACACCTCCTCCCTCTCTTCCTCACACCACTTTCAGCCTTCCAGCTCCTCCAAACCCTGCCAAATTCTCTTATCCACTTCTCTAGAAACATCCTAGAGTTTCTGGTCTTCCTAAAAGACCTATTTGAGTTCCCTAAGAGGAGGACTCAAAGAGGCGCTTCAAAGAAGAGGTAATGTCTGTTACCGATTCTTTCAACTTTATTTCTTCTTCCAATTCTTCTTCTTAGGTTGTTTCATTATGAAGTAATAACATCAGTATCACTTATATACTGATATATTATTATAATGATGAAACAACTTTATTTCACCATCTATCCATCCTACGGAAAATGAAATCACCGCGCGTGCGTACGTACGGAATACTGTCTCCACGCCGTGGTGTAATCTATTTTCCACCACCACCTTACATGGATGGGTATAATGGTGTAAATAATGACTATATATGACTATTATAATGTGATATTGATTCTGAAATAGTATAAATACACTCCAATACAATTCCACGATCATAAGAACGATATCATCACTCGTGCGTACGTACGGAATACCGTCTCCAAGATGTGATGCGACTCGTTCTGCATGATCTTAATTTCATAATGATTATATAAATGAATTGAATGAATGAATATGATATATATTACACTAATACCATTATGTAAATTAGGTATCTATAACCTAAAGATAATAATAAGAATTTATTCGACAAAACATGCATAAGAATAAAAAGTAATAAACACCCGAATAACAAGTAGTAATGAAATATTACTAATAATAAGTTAAGAATATGACCATATATGATATCATAAAAATAAGTATGATTCTGGAATAAGTCAATAACATTATTTAAATCATTATACAATAGGTTCGGACACTTACGAAGAAAATCGAACCTAAGGTAATGGAAATATCACAATCTCATTTTTATCCGAGATTGTTTATACTTTGGAATTTACTGGGGTGTATTTTATCATCCACATACATGTTTCCTCAATATGTAATATTATTTCCATCCACCTACAATTGTTTAAATCCAATTTTACCCTTCAGTGAGTTTTTAGTAAAGGATATGAAAGGAATCTTTTGTCGTTTTTCGTACGAGGTACTTTTTGACTTTTCCGACAAAAGTACAAAGAATGTTTTTTTAACTTATACGGAATGAATGGATTTTTAAAAAATTATTTCCAAGAAGCTTCCTTTACATGTTTCAAGTTTATTTTTAATCAACTTCTTTTAGTTTAAAATTGTATGACATGTTAAGAAAGGAAAAATGTTTTAGAAAGGATATTTTCCTCAAGAATGGAGTTCAAGTGTTTTATCAAAATTATTTTCCATATAAGATAATAAAGGGTTCTATTTATATCCCTATTATTACATGGATTTGATTATGTTGGGATGGAAATATTTTTATGAATTCCTTTATCTTATATGAATTTTTTTATGATGTCATGTTGTTTAAGAATCCCATTTTTATTACATGGGTTATGCTATGATGTATGGTTTTTGATTTTGTGGCACACATAAGAATGGTATCATTATGAGATGGGTGGGACCTATATCTCTCTCCAATTAATTGGGTAAAGATTTTATATCTCATGATATAGACATGGATGGAATGGTAGGTTATACCGGTTCAGTGAAACAGGACTGAAACGAGGGTGACTCGGTTCAGAAATGGACTTTGTCCACTAAGATAGTCTTGGCAATGAGTCTTGACTAATAAGAAATGATTCTCTATGATTATTTGTGTATGCCAAAAAGTTTCATGTTTTAAGTTATGATTATTGGGATTACATTTCACTTCTATGATTTATCCCATGTTATGATATTATGATCTCTTTTGCAGGTTAAGATTTCCAAAAGTTATGTTCTTATGTATATGATGTGATTGATATTTCTTTTGTTTACCCTTACTGAGAATTTGAGCTCACCCTTTTGTATGTTTTATTTCCCCAGGATATAAAGAAAGGTTTTAGGTAAAAAAAGGAAGATATTTATGGGAGATGTTGAAGATATTTCACCACGATTAGAAGATTATATTCTGAGTTTCCAAAGACACTGAACTATTACGATCCTTGCGTGTGTGTTTTTGTTATGTACTAAGTATTCCGCAAAAGTAATGTAATGTCCATGTACGTCAGGCTTCGGGTCTCTATATATTCCTCCTTACAGTTGTAAAGAATCGGGGGTCGATTCTCCAAATGGATAGTGATTTCCCTCTCCTGGCAATTTATGTTTCCTCTATATAAGGAAGACAATCCATGCCAATAATTGCATCAAATTCCACCAGAGGGGGTATGAAGAGGTTCTCTAGGAAATTCAATCCATAGATTATGATAGGGGAGGAGTTATATTCATGGGATGCAATGATTTCCCCATTTGTCGTACTCACCGACATGTTCACTTCTATGATTTGTGGTTGTGCTGGGATTGTTCTACTAATCTTTCGAGATATAAAATAATGCGTAGAACCTGAATCAAAAAGTACGTTTTCCATTCTTGAATGAATAAATATTGTACCTATCACCACTTTGTTGTCGGGGATCACTTCGGTAGAAGTGATGGCAAATGCTCTTCCTTGCTGCGTTGAATGTTATTGGTTGCCTCTGAAAACCCTTGGATTAGGGCACTGATTTTCAAGATGCCCTGGTTCTTTGAATTTGTAGCAATGAACAATGCATTCAGGTTCAAATGGATCATTCCTCTCCTCTGTCGCGTCCGCGGGTCTTTCTTGACAACAGTTAACAGGTAGGTGCCCTTCTCTCCCACACCTAAAGCATTTCCTCGTCCCCTTGAGGCAATTTCCAGGGTGCTTCTTTTCGCACTTTTGGAAAGTGGGGTGCTGGATCTTCTTAGCACCGTTGGATTTATCCATCGGACCTCCAACATTGAAGTATACCTTACGCTTCTTGTCCCCATGATACCCATGTGATTCCCTGATCTCCATTTCGACATTGAGGGCACATCAGACAATTTCCTCATAGCTGTCGAAGTCACGGATCGCTAATGATTTCTACTGTCTAAGCTTCATCCCACCAAACAAGCGATCAACCTTGCATTCGGGGGTAACGACAAAGCCGTAAGCGTATCATGAAAGCCTTGGGAAGTTTGCCTCATACGCTCCAACATATTCTTCATCTTTTTTCTTGAGGGAAAGGAAGTCCCTTTCCATCTTAAGCCGGAGGGTGCGTGGAAAATATTTTTCAAAAAACATATTCCAGAAATCCTTCCATTCCAATGCCTCGATATCCTCCTCATGCTTTGTATTTTTTATCAACGTCCACCATTGATCATATTCTCCCTCCATACGATAAGCAGTCAGGAGGACCTTCTCTTGTTCAGAACATTGAAGGACAGAGAAGATCTTTTCAATGGATTTGATCCATTTTTCAGCGATCGTGGGATCAGATGATCCACTAAAATTAGGATCCCTTTGCCTCATGAAGCTCTTGATAGCGACTTGTTCCTTCTTAGGGGGGTTTGGAAGTTCCTCTTGACCTGTGTTTCTATTCAAAACTTGAGTTATCTGAGAGAGAAGCGTGACCATGTTCGTGATTCCTGGTCCGATTGCATTGGGCGTCTCATTAGTACAATCATCACACTGATCTTCACATTATTTGTGAGCTCGGGTCATCCTATTATCGGAAATTTCCTATAATAAAAGGAAAGTTAGGGGTAACACATAAAGGGTAATCCAAAGACAAAAGTTGATAACTTATAAATAAACTTTTATTTCCTTAACTCATGAGTCTATAGGCTTCAATCTAAGCTTTTCATGATATGCTTTCTAACATATATTCTTAGGGGTATTTTTTTAATTCCCTTAATAAGGGTTCATACTAAGCTTGTGAATTTATCAAAACATATCCTTCGGGAGTGTCGTAACAAAGAGTGTAGCAAGTCCCATTGTCGTGCAATAGTTTCCGTTCGAGTCTATCTCAAAGCTGTGTTTTCGGGTATTACCCCTAGAATACATCTGTGCCAGAGTCGCCTCTACCTGCTCATATCAAGACAGGAATGCATTTTCTTGATAAACCAATTACTCAGTACTTACCAAAACTTAGGGATGTTTTTATTATACTTAGTCTCATCTCTAAGGCTTTACTAGGGTTTTCTAATCCTAATCCCAACAATAACTAAACCTACTCGTTGATACCAACTATGACAACCCTATTTTTATTACAAACATAGACATGATTTATTATATAAACTATTCACTTGATACAACATGTAAGATCGAGAGGTCTAGTGTTTTTGGGGATTAGGATCATTACATAACAACTTAAAACATTAAATATAACATCTTTATTGGAAACTTCCTTTACATGACCACTACATTCCCTCGTACTTAGCATTTCATGAGATAACCTGAGGACATGCATAAGAAAAGGGTGAGCTATAAAGCCCAGTAAGGGAATAAACATGGAATAACATGAGGAGTAAAATACATGTTAGACATTAGGAATATCAATAGATCACAAGAGAAACATGAACATAAAGTCATGATAAATAATGAAAATTATAACATGGAAATGTGGCAACAACACTTAACATGGAATTAGCATGAGCCAATGCTCATTGCACATGGAGCATGAGTAAACCCTCATTACACATTAAGCACGAGTAAACCCTCATTTCACTTGAATTATCATGATTCAACACTCATTTCACATGACGTATCATGATACTATACTTTACCCAATGCATTGGAGCGCTATAAGGGCGCTCCCTTCTTAAACATTTCATTTCATGCATAAGTGTGCCACATGGATCATAAAAGATGGATTCATAAAACAAAATTATTTATTCCAAGATAATGGAATGTGGAATTTATACATGAAACTTTATAATCAATAAGTAAATGTTCATAATGGTGAATATCCTTGATGGAGAAATGGGCATGGTATTCACTACACGATGGCATTGGCTTAGAAAAGCGGTGCAATTTCGGCAGCGTAACGGCGTGACATAAAAATTAATAAAAAAGGTTGATGAGAGATAATGGGGTGTCTCATAATATTTACATGAAATGGACAGTAATGGGGTCATATAGATACATGTCCCAACAATTGTAATGGAATTTTTATTCATGATACAAAAGTATTGCTTGAATGTAAAAGAGGAGAGAGAAGTTACTTTCGGAATTTTGGCATAGTAACAAGTGTACATGGGAGGGATTTAATGAGAGAGAAAGGGGTCTCCCATAATTAAAAAAATAAGAGGTTTTTATGGGGGAGGTGTGAAACCATACCCCAGAATTTATAATAGAAATTAAAAGGGCATAACAATATTAATAAAATTGGACAAAATGAGAAAGGAAGAAAAACCCTTACTTGGAAGTGTGCATCCAAAGGCTTGAGAGAGGCTTGAGAGAGGCTTATTGGGATCTTGGGGCACCTTGGGAGGATTCTAGAAAGAGTAGGGAATAGGTTGGATGAACTCCAAAGGCTTTCAGTGAGGAGGAAGTGCGATCTTGGGTGGGTTTATATAGGAAAGGTGAGGGAATTCTTTATTATTTAGGTTTGGGACCCCTTATATTAAATTAATCCAAACCACCAACCATCCCATGGTTTTTGCCCATGGTTTTTGGAAAAGAGAAGAGGAAAACAATATTTTATAAGGCCAAAGTCTGAACTTCTTAAAATAATAGGGTTTCTTATGTGGAGGTGAGTCACACTCCCATGGAAAACAATTTAAAAAGACAAGGTGTTTAATAAGTCTTGAAGGGTCCATTAATGCTTTGAAAAGTTAGTCAAACAAACCCAAAATCACATTATTTTAATGGTAAAACATATATTGGCAGAACATAAAGCTTATAGTATTTTATTAAATCACTATTGGGTCATTATGATTTATAAAACACATTATATATTTAAACGGTATTTAATTTTTAATCAAAAACTTGACTGTCTTAGAAAATTATGAAAAATTCACCGTTGGATAATTTCGACATCCTAATTCCAGAAATAACATTTATTTAATCTAAATAATTTTCTAAATATGTTAATTTTCACTTTTAAAATAAAAACCGATATTTATTGAAAATTCATGGGTTTTGACAAAAATGGCTTTAAAACCTTAATAAACCTTACAATTGCATTCATAAAATTATATGTTCATTTATATATAATAAAATTAATTTAATAATAAAAATAATATTTTATTAGAATATTTTTTAATTCAAAAATCCCTTAATTTAATAAAATAGATTTCTTAATTAAATAATAACTAAAAACATTATTTCTACTTTAAAAACTATTTACAATGTATTAATAATGACAAGAAAGTATATTCATTATTATATACAAAAATAATGTACATGAACATAGTACTAGAGATTTGTTACATAACCCCTTAAAATAGCCGCATAAGACCTAAGGGTAAGGTGTGCGATGGTGACAGACTCTTGGGGTGGCTCGGATAACATCGCTCGAGTGGTAATCTCTATCAACTTCCACTTTTCCCATAGACGGTCTCGTTCGAGCTTCACATGATGAAGCTCATCTTGGGCTTGGTCAAGAACGAAGCCCAAAGACGCCACCTTTTTTCCGAGCTCTGACAAATGAGCTTCGTATGGAGCAATTCTACTGGATGAGGCCATCGCTTCCTTTGTCTGAGTAAATTGGATTTGTTAAATCCCTATATTAATTCTAATCTTGTGCCCACTGTTCAACGGATAAAAAAGAAACGGTCAAAATTCATAACATAAAACCAAAGTATTTGATATTTTATATTAACATTTTACATAAAGATACATTTAACTAGATCAAGAGGGACTTTCCATTAATGAAACATTGGGTCGTTACATAAATACACTTAAATAAAATTAATTTTTTTAATAATCTATATTTCATAAAATAATAATAAAAATACTGTTATTATATTATTTTTGCTAACTTTCACATAAATATATATTATATTACAATCCTAAAAAAACATATTTAACACAAAATGTGATCTAGGTCTGTTTGAACTCCTCCTAATTTATTGAATACCTGATTAAATATTTTATTTACTTAAATAAATTTTTTACTCATAAACTAGTGATTAAATTTATATTAAATATTCAATAAATAAAATAATCATTTTATCCACAATCTAGGGATTAAATATATATATAAAATTCAAATAACTAAAGAAAATGTTTACTTAACGAATAAATAATTATTTATTGCCATAGAAATATTACTACAATGATCCGGGGTCATTAAAAATGGGCCCTAAAATTTTTTAATAATAGAATAAGTAAATATTCAAGAATTACAACGGGGTTTTAAAATATGGGAGAGAAGAAAAAGTTGGATGTACTAATCAACTATAGTTGCACACTGATTAGGTATCCAGTATGGCCATATTTTGTTCATTTCCATAATACCACTTTTTGATAATTCATCTGCAACTTGATTAACTTCCCTTTAGACATTTGAGACAATCAAATAGAGGTATTTTGCATAACTAAGGAATATGACCCAATGAAGGATTATTTTCTTCAATAGATCCCTTGTTATATCTTTTAGACTATTTACAACACATTGAATTTCTAATTCAATCCATAGTGATTTCCAGTTGTGATAAAATACATAAATGACTGCATAGATGATGTCACATAGATCGACCTCAAAATCAATTCTGTACCCAATAAATTTTTAGAAGAAACCTTTTAAAAGGACATGGTGGGTACGGAAGACACCCGAACAACTTGATTTTCCTAGAATTACAATTGATGACCCTTAAATATTAACCTTTATGTGTGAAGAACTTTGGGGAATCCAAAATTAAACATCATTACCATAGGTTTCTTTAGCCTTCTGAATACTCCTAGATTTATAAGTGTATTCATATCTGGGAAGAAGTCAGTCATAATTCCTAGATGTATAGTTGTAGTATCATGGATATCCCTATGTAAAGAAATCTTATATTGATGATGTGATGAGGTTTGGTTGTAAAATAGATACCTATTTTGGACAAACCAGGTTGAGATGAATGAAGTTTCTATAGAAACTAGAAATATGTTGTGTTATTATTCTCTTATTACACTCTTTTTAATACATATATCTAATTATTCAAGGTGATTTCATGAACAAATATTGGTGAATATATATTTCCAACAATTTTCCATATGGAATGAGAAAAGTTGTAGTCTAGAAACACATGTTGCATCGATTCCACATCATTCACACAGATATGTCAGGATAAAATAATATTTTGGACAACATTCCTTAGTTGATAATGTTTAGGTATATTTTCCTTCTATATCCTCCACGAGGGTGGAAAATAAGGTTACAAGAATTTATGAAGCTAATTTGGTGGTTTATTGTTCCCATTACACTTTATCATATAGTACTGTTTCGCATTAAAATGACCATTATAATTAGGTTTCCAAGTCATTGTGTGATTAACCATATATGTATATCTATATATTTTCATATCATCATGAGATGAAATAATTCTATTAAGAATTTCATTGGGATACAAGAGGTCACCAATAATCATACAAGGCATGTGGGGGGGTGGGGGACATTGATAATATTAATAGAGTTTTCCAGCAAGGGAGTATGCCAATATTTATGATTGGATTCCATAATAACCATCCATTTTTAGTGTTGTATTACGTCATTGAAGGAGTAATTAAGAGAGGGAAAAATAAAGGAAAATACGTAATTTGAACACCCACTGAATATAATCATTTTAAACCTTAATGACAGAAAATAAATACAGGGATTATTAAAGGTTCAAAGGTTCCATGTGAATTTATTAATAAGGAAATTGTTGAATGTCTTGAGATTATAGATCCCAAGGCTCCCCATATGACTGGGAATATTTAATATTTCCAAGAAAGTGTTATCATATTCTATTCATGCCATGTTCATGTCCATATGATATTTTTATCATGAATTTATGGTCCTTAAAGAGATGTATTTTCCATCAATAAGGAGTTAAGGAACACAAAAATTTAGTTATGATATCTTTGTTGATAAGTAAGACCAATCATGTTATGGAAATGGCCTTCCCCTTCCATATAGAAAGATGGATCTGATGCTGGTACAAATATTTCTAATATATTGAAATTTATCATTACCTAAAAGAACGGTACGCCAAGGTGGGTGATGGGAAGAGATCCCTTCACCACCCAATGTTTTTTGATGATTCAATTATTCTTAACAACATAAATTCCACTAAAAAGTTAATTAAATTCTTTTTCCAGCTTCATCTTGACTATCCACCTCCTCAAAATGGTTTAATAAAGCCTTAATAATAGAGATTTCTTCCTTGGGGGTATCTCATAATGGAGGATATCATCTGTATTGAATAATTGAGATGGGGTGAGGGTATCTATAAGAGATTTAAAATTAATATAAATCCGAATTTGGGTAACATAATTGAATAAATTTTTCATGTAATCATCTATAATGGAGAAAAAGTTCCCACGAAGTGGATCTCATTATCGTACACCCATATATCATTGAAAGTGCCCCCTAGGGTATCCATTAATGAGGATGGAAAACCTTATAGATCTGATTATGATAGATATCCACTTGGTGAAGGGATTAGAAAATCTATACCTTTTGAGAACATCAGACCAAAAACTACATTTAATGGTGTCAAAATCCTTAGTATTGGTATTCTTGAGGGAAAATATCCCTTTATTCGATGTTATTTTCATAAATTTAACGCCTTCTGATGTGCTGAAAATGTATTTTTGAATGATTCTCCTAGAAACAAACCCAAACTGATTTGGGGTAATATGATCTTTAATGATTCCACCCATTAAACTCAATTTGATCTTACTAATAATTTTAAGAAAAAATTTTCCCTGGGAAACCGACCTAAAATATTTAATCTAAAATGTGTTCTCCTTATTAATAATCAAGGAAAGGAAATTTTCATTGACCCTAAAGGGAAAATAAACATGAGTGATGATATACTTTATTGAGTTATCCAAATAAACATAAATGATATCACAAAAAACATAAATATATTATTGGTAAATCGATATGAACTAGAAACACTCTACATATTGAGAGAAAAAAGACATTCCATGACTACCTCATTCGAGGGGGTCATAATATGAGATCGATTTTGATGGTATTGAATTCAAGGGGAAATATACTCTACTATATTTTCTTTGTTTTCCACCACATCAGTAGAGTATATATCATCATTGTAGGTTAGCACTACATTTGATATTTTCCTTTCTAAGGTGTAAGTGCACCCATTAATATTGATAACCCTAATCCATGACCTTATTATTTTTTATTTATATATTCTATGGAATTATTTCAAGTTTATATAACCATATTTAAAACATATAAAATTTAACTAATCATTTTCTAGGATTTACATGACACTTATGAGGTCATCAAGCCTTGGAATTTCTTTTATTTCTTCTTTAGAGGGGTTTAATTGGTGATTATTTCTAATTTGATAGCCTACCAATGTTCATCCTCACTCATTATTTATTAATCAATGTTGGAAAAATATTTCATACTCTAATATATTAATAATATTTTGAAACTCTCTACTTTTTTATTTAAAATATGGTTTTGGCTGCCAATAGGTCTGATCCTCCAGGAATGAACAACTATCTCCCTACATCTATGATTGGTAAGCCAGTCATTGATGAAATTAAATGGCAGGGGTGGTGACCTTGCAATGTGATAGGAGATTTCAGAAAGTATTGATTTATGATCACAGTGGTGTTTGGGTAGAGTATGGTCTAAGAATCTAATGCTACCACTCATGTAATCCTTTGGAACAGAGCATCTGTCCAATTTAAATTCTTATCCTACATGAAATGGGCATATGTATCATGATAATTATTCACTTGCAATTGGATCCTCAGAAAGATAACATAGATAAATGAATGAATAAAATTCAATTAATGAAACTCATTTAATGATAAATACAGTTTCTTCCTCCTAATTTACAATAGATATTATATCACCTAGAATAACCCATTTATGACTTATTTCTTTAGAAATATCATCAAGGTATTTCCTTAATTATCTTCATATGATATATGATTTTGAGTCATATATAAAAAGACATATAGGATGCAACATTGAATTTCAATGGATATAAAAATACACTGATATTTTTCAATACTTGATCTTACATGTATGATATCATTTTTCTGGACCAAAAGATGACCCATATAAACATTATATCAGTTTTCATAGGGAACACTTTATCCAATAGAGGCCTATTTGAGGGCCCTCTATATTTTAAAGATCATTGAGGGCTCTGAAATGACAATAATAATCATTTTTCTGGGAACAATATAATGTATAAGGGAATTTATCATTGGGAGTTCCCTAACCATGAGAATTCCAATAAATAATATTTAATATAAGAGGTATTTTCTCCTTATATGGGACCCTTCATATTTTTTCACGTCCCTATGGGAATTTTATTTTTTTCATTGCATTTTCCCCTCTTTTTCAATGTAGTTTTTTCCCCACCATGTTTGAATCCACACTAGCCTATTCAAGTGGCCCCGGGCTAATATGGACCTCTTACTTGCTTAGATAAATATCAATATACTCACTTGATAAAGGTTCCTATGTCTCATTAGACTTCAATATTCCATTCATATGCGTAAACATGTTAATAGATTGCAATTTCATAGTAATACTTTCATTATGTATGTTCCCTCAAGAATAATTAGAATAAGGTACTTGCATGAAAGGTTCTTCCAAATCAGATTTGTAATGTGGTATCTCATTATTCCCATCACTCTAGACATTCCCATGGGGGTGCACTACAGGTTCTATTTCTCACATCATTCAAATTTTTGAATAGCTAAAATATAAATACCAACATCCTAGACATCTCCAGCTATGGGGGTGTCCAGTGAGCTAAACTGCTCATGTTAAATAGATTCCATCCTCAAATGATAAGTTTTCTAGTAAACATTAAATTTTTTTCATAATATCTATGTTAGTAGTTTTTCCTTTTTCGATATTGATCTATGCTGAGATGGGATCTATTGGTTCTTCAAGTGATGTTATATCATGTGGGCCTTCTCTGACTCAATCATTGCTCTCTAAAAAGGTTCCCTTACCGAATCTAGGTCTTACACGATTCCGAGCACTTGCATTTGGTTCCTACTCCTCAGAATCATCCATTGAAATTTCATTCACTTGTTTTCATGAGTGCCTATATGGGCCATCTCTCAATATGTGTTCCTCTTGATCTATTTTAGCCCTATCCTCCCAATTTTGATGATCTATAATTAATGTTATTTTATTTATTGGGATAACAAACATTTATTTTCCCCTCCCTTCTTCAACATGTGGCATTATCTTTCACTTTCAATTGAAAAATGTTAAATCTTTGTCTCAATGTAAATAAGTATAAAAATGACCAAAGGAAATGTATTGTAAATTGATTTTAGTCCTCATCTCATATTAAATTTCAAGTCTCATAATAACATCTATTATTGTTAAAGCAACTTCTTCCACTAGGGTGGTGGACTTTTCAAACTCCACTATTACTGTGTGAATATTATTTATCATTAAAACTTGAATGAAATAATTCCTTATTAATGATATAGATATTAATTCCAATAATTTAATTTAATAAAATTTAATCCATATTAATTAAAACACATAGTGTGTTACCCTCTAGTATTTTACCTCATTGTCCTTAGGCATGTATGCCTAATGTTAAAGATTAGTTTCACTAAACAAGTTATGAAAAAAAATATAAATGACTTCTTTTTTCAATATCCACAACAACATATGAACACTCACCACATAGTATAATCCATTTATCTAAATATATAATAAACTAAGTTTCACACGTGTGTCATCATACTATATACTTGAAACATATTTCTTTGACTATATGATTTAACCTCATTAAACCGTGGTCATGTAATTTAATGAGACTACTATCTTTCAATAAAAGAGATGATATATCAACATATATAAAGATAGAAGAGACAAATACCTCCTTGAATTATTAATTAACAAAATTACATTCATGGAGCACCCAACATATAAAACATCACGATGAACTATTATCATCATTGTTTATAAAAAAATCATATAAGTGTGAAAGTCATAAAATTAATTAATAATAATCTTAAAGTCTAAGGACAATTACTCACACTCGTAGTTAGGAATAACTGATTAATCCAAAACCTAAAAAATTACAACTGCTAGGTATGTTATCATAATCTCCCATTATGGAGAATACCATGTGAGAACTTTATGAGAAGAATACTCATCTGTTTATGAGTACTCACACATGATGATCTATATACTATGTGACATATCATAGTATTTTATTAAACTATATAAATATTTTTAAGTATATCATGATGCTATTTCAAGGTTTTCAAAAAAAAAGGGAATATTTTATGACCTTATCAATGTGGAGTATAATGTATGAAATTATTACATAAATTTTATACCGATGAAAATAATTATTTGATAATATATTTACATTAAAATTCACTCCTTTAAATATTCATGGAATCAAACATGAAAAGTAGATGTTTCTAGGGAACCGACTCCAAAAAACTGCCACTTTATATAGATCCAACCACTAATAACCAATAGTTTCTCAAATGAAACACATGATTCTATATATTATGGCTACCACTTATATGCCTACCATATTTTCATGTTTAGGTTGGTAAGGACAAGTATTTCTAATTTGAATTTATTAAAAAAAACATTACTATCGTGAGAAAATACCTCTAGTTTTGATTGAACTGAGTATCCACCCCTTATTAGCAATTTTAAATCATTACATCTTAAGTAAATCCATAGTCTAATAATATCATTAAATCAAAAATATATATTTTTTTATAACCCAATATCAGAATAGGATGTTGCTAAATCCACTGAATAAGGTGCATCAGAAGCCACAACAAACTCAGATATTGTAGATATAGAAATTGCTAACATTTATATGTTTATAATTATTATTAAATTAGACTTTATTTTGATGATAAATCCAATTGATAAATGTGTATACAAGTTTATATTTTCTTTGAGAACTGATATTATCACTTCACTAGACACCAGGAAGTCAACTGATTTTACTTTTCAAAGTACTTTCCGATTTTTCTAACTACAAGCCTATGAAATTATATTGGATCTTTTGGATATCCACATATTATAATTTATGAATTATTAGTATAAAAAATTATTATATATCATATAACATGAGATATAATCCTATAACATAACCTTTATAAATTATTTTTATCTCTATAATCTATCCATATTCCCATGCATGGTATATTAGAAAAATTAAATTCCAAAAACAATTCTTTCATGAATTTTTTCAAATTTTATTTTTCAGTGCTATTTTAATATATATTCTATTATCAGATTTAAAAAAATAAAAGATATATTATATATATTTTATTTTCTAATTTATTGATGCTTCTTTTAGTCAAACATTGAAAATTTTCATTACTTAGTCTTCAAAAAACTGGTAAGAAACATCAATATTTTTCTTATGTTTGTAACATGTTTATCTTGAAAACATATAAAAACCCCACTATCCATCTAGAGACACAGGTCACTTATTCATTTCAAAATTATTAAAATATGATCAATTTGCTTTATTTATTCATAAATTAATTTCTATAAATTTTAAATATTATTGGTAATTATTAATGTTAGTAGCCCATTTAGTTATTCCTATTATACACATACCATAGTTTGTCCTTTCGGTCATTTCACATGGAAATATTTTGTATGGATTCCTCTAAATGAGGTTCCCTTGACTATCAATAACCCAAAATTATGATAATTAAAATATGCTCTGCAACTAAAATTTTAAAGGATTGTAGTCAAGATTATTGGTTAGTATGTTTTTATAACCAACTAAAACTTTCAATAATATATATTTCTAGTTTGGTACTCTCTTGTAAAAACCATGTCCCATTCATCATGATTATGTACCAACATCACCAAGTTCTAGAATAATTCAAAATAGTGTGTACCAAAATCATGATACATAGATTCTATTAGATGAATTTACTGAAACATTTCACCCATTTCACATTAACAGTTACTATTACATTATTTGAATATTTATTCTAAAATAATAATATATTTATTTCCCATTTTTGTGAACATAAAATTACTATTTTTTTATATATGTTCCAATTTAGTATGTCTCTCTAGAAATACTCTTATATCTAATCTTATTGGATTCTAGTATTCCTATATCCACCCATATGCATCCAGAACATTAACCAACAAAAGAAAGGTCTTCTCCCACTATCATCAAAGACACAAGATTAATTTATTTATTTATAGTCAATATTAACTAAAGGAAAATATCCTTAGTAAATATAGTATCATTAACTTAGATGCACCATATTTGTTAAATATTCATTTGTACATAAGGCCATATTCTAGAAAACAGTTCTCAAAAAAACATGTGGTGCTATTTTAATAGATTCTTATAATTTCACAATTTATATGATATCCATTAGAAAACATGGTCAGCATATAGTTATTTATTTCAATTCAATTTTCATAATATTTCTTATAAGGAATGAAAGAAAGTTGTTAATATATAAATAAGACTCATCCTTAATATTTTACCACCATCAGGACATTGACATATATATGGAAATGTGAGTTAGGGAAACCATTACTAAAAATGTATGATCAGTGATTACAATAATAATTTTTTTTCCTACAATCAAACTCATAGATTCCCCAATCATTCCCAAGTGCACTCATTTAGATCACTGAGAATTTATAAATTTTCTAATGGAATATCATAGATTATATGAGGTTATATTTAATTTTTTTTTAATTAAAATTAATAAAATGACTATTATTTAAGAAAACCTCAATTTTTTGGTGTTAAAAATATTTATTGTTCAAAAGAATTATCCATGTTTAATAATAAAATTTATACAAAAAAATAGACCTGTTAAACCAAATCATTATTAGGTAACACTACCTAAAAAAATCATATGGGTACAAAGAGGCACTTTTATTAAATTTTATATAGGAATACACCATTGATATACATTGTTTAATCATTACGTATTCAAAAGACAAGTATATGTAAATCTCTTTCATAAAAATGGATTTATCAACTCGAAATGAGTTCATTATAAAAATCATTATAACTATAATCTATATTCCTGGATGTATTTCAGTAATATTTTCTTGTATATATATTCTAATTTATTAAATAAATTATACGAGGTGAGAGAGATATTTTTTGTTTGAAAAAATAGTTTATTACTCTTTGAATCATGTTGTAAAAACATATTCTAATTTAATTTCTAAATATTAAAATTTATATAAATATTTACTTTATAAAACAATCTTTAGAAAATATAGTAATTCTTATTTTAAAATAAGGAATATGAAAAAAAACATTATATATTTAATTTCATGAAACTATTTTCTTCATTAAATTTCATTTTCCTAGAACAATTTATTTTTTCAAATTTTTTCTATCATAATATCTTTCATAAATAAAATGCCTTCTAAAAAATATAAAACCAAAATTAATTATTCTATATTTTTTACTCAATAGTCTTAAGGGATTTAGATAAATTTTTAGAACAAAATTTATTGTTTTATTATTTGAAACCTAAGATTCTTCTTCTCAAATCTACTTAAATCATTTCCTCTTCTACATTAAAATAATTTTTCAAAAAACTTAGAAGTAATTCTCAGCAAGATGAATCAATGAAGAACCAAATGTGTTGGGAAAATTATTTCCCTAAAGGTAAATAAAGGTAATGAGTATTATGTTTTTTATAGGACACTCAATTTTTTATGCTAAATATTCATTGAGAAAATCATCTGAAGATGATATGGATGTTCATAGTTATGAAGGACTAGATGTTTTTTCATCTAAAATATTTGAAGATGTAATTTATTACAAAGAGAATGTGTTAAAGTTTATTACTTTTAACAATGTAATATTATTTCTATATTCTAATATTAATGTGCTTAACAAGATGTATTAAGAGATACAAAAAGCATCACTTTAAAAAAAATATATAAAACGAAGGGAGTGTTTGAGAGTGAATTACTATTATATTTAAAAAAGAAAACATTGAAGAGTTTAATGTAAAAATGGTTAATTTGATGGAGCTACTTATAAGGGAATTTGTTCCCACAATGGATTTTGATGAAGTAATGGAGATTTTAGTGAAATATTTTTTATCATCTTTGATATATCAATGACCTATATAAGTTCAATTTATAATTGAATAGATATTAAATGTTTTATCATATTTAAGGGAAAAAATTGAAGTTTCGAAATTTTAGACAATCCTTCTAATCCATCATAACCTCCTAAATATTTATTATAAAAATAGTTTCTTTAAATTCAATATCTTATATATAGTTTTTTTTTAAAACAATGTTATTAGTAAAAACATGTGTTATAAATTGTTTCCTAATATTTTAATTTTTTTTTAAAATATTATGCTTTAATATAAATTGGTATATTACATGTAATCATGTTTAAATTTTTTATTACATGTAGTAAAAATATTTTATTACTCTATGTAATAAACTATTCTTCTCAAATATGATGTTTCTAAATGTTATTTTGAAATATAATGAAAATTAATATTTCCATGATAATTTTCAATAATCTTGATGTATCATCGGGGATTAATTTAAAATAAATTTCATGTGTTAAAATATTTTATTTTTATAAAATATTGATTTCATACAAACCCTTATTATTTTTTTGTAAAATATTTTCTATAAATTCCCAGGGAGTTTTTATTACTATATTTTATTATCATCATTCTAATGTTACAAAAAGGGGTAGAAAATTATTTAATAAATTTATATGTGAAATTTTTATGAGAAATTGATTTATGAAAACTCATTAAAGGGGATAAATTTTCTTATAATCAATTTACTTTTATTTTCTAAAATTATTTATAATATTAACATATGGTAATTGCAATATTTATTTTAATTTGTTTTGTGATCATCAAAAAGTAGGAGATTTTTTAGCATGTTTTGACTCAACAATTTGGTTAATTTATTTTTAATTTTCAAAAACAACAATATTTATGTTATTAATGATGTTTCTTTAAAGTCAATTTATTGAATATTATATCTGTTAGAATATTTATTTTTCTTTTAGAAGAGTAAAAATGTTTTTCATCTATGGGAAAATATATTTATATTTTTTTTAAACATGTTTGAATGTTATTTTCAAATAATATTCACACCCTATTTTTTAAGGGTGACGTATGGTTTGGAATCCATACATTTTGAATAGAACATATGGATTATATAAACTATCCTGTTAAAATAATAACGGATCAATAATAATACTTTTTAAATAAAACATATATTTGAGGAATAAATGTATTATTTATCAACCCTCATTTTTAAATCAACGATATATTTCAAAATCTACTTTTGTAGTTTGTCACTACGTGAAGGAAGATAATGTTTGTCTTGCTAATGGATGAGTATTAAATTAAAGATATTTTCTGCATTTTATGCAATTTTCTAGCTGAAATCAAATATCTCATTAAAGTGGTCTCATGATCAATTCAAATGATCATATTATATATTAAATTTTTCCTCTTTATAATTGGTGCTATAACTCTCTTTGAATGATTTTAATATTTTCATTAATATGTTGAAGATTTATTATACTGTATATCTAGATATGGTTAGACTTTGTGTCATTCGACCTTCCCGATAAATACTGAGATATTTACCTTCGCAATAGATATATGATTTGAAATAAAATTTTTGTGTTCCTAAAAAACAATAGTGTTTTGTTTCCATTTGAGTTGCACTTTTTAGGCCTACATATTTTAATATATATGATTGAATTACTGCTTGTTTTTTCACTAATTATGTGCCTTATTTTTATATATTCTTCTACCAGATCGAAATATCATTTTTTAGAGTTAAACTTTGGATAAAAACATGTTTATTCATATTTTTAGTTTTTTCTATTTCTATTTAATGAAATTAAATTAAAAAATTTATACTTCTGCTTTAAATTATTGAATATCAGTCACAACTATCAGTTTCTGATGAAACTGTGAGAATTTGTTTTCTCAATCAAATCAATATATATAGATTTATTTGAGTATCAACTTCTTGGACACAATCATGGTGGAGTATCAACTTCTTAGACAATGTTATGGATTTAAATATCCTTTTAAAAGAACCTAATGGCCTGTTTGAATCCCTTATTATAATGGTTTCAACTACATGATATTTGTTATAGATTTCCTCGGTGAAAATAATTTGTATAGAAACTCACAAAGCTCCCCGAGAGCACGTTGGTGGAGTTAACTAGGGGGTTTTCCCTGAACCACTATACATTAGAGTGTTATTTTACTTTTTTATATTCTCTAGTCCCTCATATTAAAGATATAAGGAAAATAAATAATTCATATTTGTAGGGTTGTTTGAATTTTTTTATGGGTTTAATGAATGAAAATTCACAATCACCCTCTTGTTCATTCATCATAATCATTTATACCTATGACCTTATATGATTTTCTTGATGTTGTAATAATGTTAATTATTATACTTCCTAAAATATTTTCTATGGTCTCTTATGTTATTATATATAAATACATTCCATTTAAAATTCAATATTATCCTTTTATAGTTTTTTAAACACCATTTTATTGAAAATGTATGTTTAATTAAAAAAAGTTAATCATATGTATTTTTCAGTGTAAAATTTTATTTTTTTAAGGAAATGTATTTATTAAATTCCTTCCTGGTAATGTTTCAAAATTCAAGTTTATGATGTAAATTCAATGGTTTAATTAAAAGAAGGGATTTTTATTAAAATTCTATATTAAATGATTATTAAAAATAAAAAACATACATTCATATATTTAGTTTAAAATAGAATTTCATGGATTAATATATAAAGACTATGAATGGGGTGTGAGGAGGATTGAAATTTGATTTTTTTCTAATTCATGTATAATTTTCAAGATCATTTCCTATTTCTATTCAATGAGTAGTTTGTCTTTGGTTTTCAATTCAATCATGGTCGGGGTGGTGTAAATAAAATGTTAATTTTGGTTTTCCATGTAAAGACAACCATTTGGGTTATGTGTTCTATTTTAGTATATTATTTATCTCATATATTATTTCATTTTAGTTATTTAGTTATGGATTTTATTTATTTATTATTTGGTATTAGTATATTGATATTTACTGGTTATAACATATATTTTTTAATAGGTTAATATTTTTTATTATTGAATTTTTTTATTTTTTCTACATGATCATTTGATATGTTGAGTTTTCATTCAAGAAATATAAGTGGAATTCACTTTCCCTTATTATTATATAATTATAATTTAGTACCACTCGTGTTTATTTTATTTACATTCACTAGTTTCTAGAACATGTTGATTCAGAAGTCCTTATGGTCCATGTTGTGGAGTAGCACAGTTTCTCATTTGAGGGGAATTTTGGGTTGGTTCACGAAAAAATATTATCATTGCTCAGTTTTTTATTATTTTTGTTGTATATATGTAGATATGAGATTGAATTTTCAAACACATGATATATAAATGAATAAGTGTATGACTAGCACTTTTTGTGATGATCGTTTAGTGTCTAGTGGATGTCCTGAATTCATAATTTCAGTTTTGTATTTGATTTATCATTTAAAAGTAGAATGAATCCGTATTTTATGAATTTTATAGTAGGAACCAATAGTTTTATAGCTAGTGTACATGTAATAATGTATATTCACACATACGATATCTATGTATGTGTGCGGTTTTGAGGTGATTACAATTTCTGATGTTTCTTAGTTTTTAATTGATTTTATAGAATGCTTAAAATGATAACAGTGGGGGGTTTATGTTATAATGTCAACATTACAATAGTTTATATTTTATATGGCATATATTGAGGTATTTTTCTTGAGATATTATCATTTTTCAATATGTCAAGACACATTTTTATATTTATGCCCTTTGTTGTTTGTTTTTTAAATTTTATCTTTTTTTAAATGACTTTTGAAAAGATAATTTATTAATACATTTTACATGGATTATGAATTTTCGAATTTTTATGATTTTTTTATAAATGATAAGATGTTCTTGTATTTTATGGATCGTTTAAAAATTCATGGTTTCCCATATCATAAATGTTATATAATATGATGAACGATTTTGTGGGGGATTTAGATGAAATGTTAATGGTTTGGATGGGTTTTAAATTTCAATTGGTTTGATAGTACTATTTTCAGAATCAGATAATTTTTAAAAGTGTTAATGAACTCTGTAATATATCTAAAAATTATTTGCAGGCATATGTTTTCATTAGTAAATGGGTTTTTACATAAAATTATTGATATTTAAGATAAATTATCTTTAACATTGGGATTCATGATATATAATTTGTGATATATGGTGAGGTTAAATTAATGATTCAAGGTTAAAATTAATTTTATAATCACTAAATAAGTTTTATTTATCATGATATGTGACTTATTTTATTGGAAAACCAATTTTAATGGGATTCATGGTTTATTTTATGGATTGTGAACTTTAAAATCATAGATATATTGTGTTTTACCTTGTATGGTTTTCGATGTAGTTATATTTGTTTGTTCCTATCTTCATATTACATTTGAATAAATAAGAATCCCTATGTGTTTGAGTAAGGATTATAACCTTTAAGAAGTGGTCTTTTTAAAAGATCATTTTTTCTATGTTGGTAATAAATACCCCTGTGTATGAAAACATTTTCTTTTAATTTCATTTTATCAATGAACAAGGGACCCTAAATTTTTTAATGTAATTTAGTTTAAGTCATTTAAAATGTTGATCTTTTTTCTAATTAAATTCTAAATCATATATTTTTATGTGATGTTTCTGGGTTATACATTTCTAGTTTTAAAATAAGTTATTTTTTTGTAATGAATATGATTTAAATTTTATGGTCTCTTGGTTTTCATTTATAATTAATTGAGTGTGTAATTTCATGTGATATGTCAGGATTAAAAGTACATGGTGGTTGAACTGATTCTTTTCTATTTGGGATTCTTCATTTTTTATGAGTTTTTATTGCCAATGTTATCATTTGGATAATATATTTATATTTTGAATGATATTTGGGGGGGGGGGGGGGTTTCACCTATGTTTGATGTGTTAACGAGCATTTTTTTAATGATTTAGTGTGAATCTATTAATTATGTGGGATCATCATTGGTTGTGTAAAATATTTCTTTTATTAAAAGTATTTCAATCTTTTTAGGGATGGAAATATATTATGGTGGAAATATTATAGCATTTTTTAAATTATAATTTTTGGATTATGATATTTAATTATAATATAATGAACTTTAATTCTTAAAATTTAAATAATAATATTATTATTTATTATTTTATTATTTTTTCCTATTTGAATATTTTTGGGGATGTTAAATATAATAATGATAGAATTATTATTTATATTTTTTATTAAAAAATAAATAAATGAACACAAAATCTAATTCACATATATAAGGATATATATATATATATATATATATATATTTATGTGTGTGTGTGTGTGTTTAGTTAGGTGTGTATATATAAATATATTTACTCCCCTATCTAAAAATTTTCTTAACTTCTTTGTTTATTATCTCCATTTAAGTTGATTGTGGTAATGTGCTATTAGTGGCATTTGTTTCATCTTTTTGAGAAGAAGGTATACCCTAACTTCGTTTAAAAAATATTTGTTATGTAATTAATTAAATCTTAATTTTATATTTTAATTACTAAATATGGTGATTCATATTATTGATGTTAAAATTTCACCCCTTATTGGTTTGTGATTAAAATTCTGACATGAGTGTTCAACAGATTCTAATAAGAATACACAAGCATTTATACCTGAATTTCATATCATGATTGCATGATCGATTTTCACCCTTATTTTGTATTATAAGTGATTTAATTGCATTTATTAATATCATTATTGATATTTTTTTACCGTTTCTCTTGAATCTATTTGATATCCATTAGTTTCTTTATCATAAAAAATCGTTAATTAGTTTTCCAAAAAATCAAAAACTCTAAATGTTTGATAAAAGGACACTGATTTATTTTGATGATGTGACCAAATATTATTTTATAAAATAATTTATCCTGATTTATAATGAATTCTCATCTATATTTTATCATGGGTTTCAAGAGATCAATATTTATTTGGTCATTTTAAATTTGACTAACTCCACTACTACAACAAATTTTTGTTTCCAGTTTTCATATATCTAATTTGGTTTTTATTTTTAATTTAAAATTTTAATAATAGCATTTTTATTTATTTTTGATTTTTTATTGTCTTTGTGGTTATATATTATAGATATTTTTTCCTTGGTTGTTAGTTTCAACCATATAATTCATTACCATTTGGGTTTCATAGGATTAAAGATGGAATACATCTTTGTTCCAAAATGGTTTTTGATATTGACATTCATGGTTATGTTTTTGATATTGGTAAATAAATTCCCCACATCATGTAGGGTTCTCATAGGAGATATATGAGTAATTTTTTGGTAGATATGTATTATATGTTATATTGATTTATATTTTATATTGATTTCTAGCCTCAGTTTCGTGACATGGTAATCCTAGAGACTATATGTTTGAAATACTAGGATATATAAATCTATGAATTGATAATGTTGTCTACAAAAAAATAATGTCATAGAAAATAAAAATTAATTTTATATCATCGTGGTTCCATTACACTGGCTTCACTATGCTACTTGAAATTAATGTAGCTATCCCTAGTAGTATGATCACATAATTTGATACGATTGGTTTGCATACAATGAATATAATGCGATCCTTGTGATCCCTTGACTATATATCCCAAGGGTTATTTCCTCGATGAATACATTTATTTTTAGTTATTTGTACTTCATTGATACTTATTTTAAATATTTATTTCATTTTTTTATTTTTATAAAATTATAATTTACATTAATGATTAAAATTATATTTATCTATATTAGATGATTTTTATGTTTTATATATGTTAACTATTTCCAAAATGTACTATTTTTTCTATTTATTATGTTTCTATTATTAGTGAAATTCTTTCAAACTTTTTAATAATATCGTTATATAGGATCTCTCTACTTCATTTTAATCAAATTATATGTCTTCAATGAATTATAAATCATGAGGTGTTTTTCAAGTAATTTATTTGGGTTTTCATGTATTTATTTCATTCCATCCTTCATGTAAACATTTTCAAATACACATTAGTGTGATATATATGTTCTTCAATTAAAAAATGAGTTTTCATTGAAAATCCATGTTTCATATTTTTTTTAAAATGTAACTATATTTAGATATCTTTATTGGAAACTGGAATATCATAGTTTAATCTATAATGAGTATTCATGCGGTGTGGAAAGTATACCAATTGGGATTTTATGTTCATGAATTTATAAATTTTATATTTTTTGGGTTCTTATAAAATGTGATGGTCTGTATTTGTTTTATAGTTCATGTGTGGTTTTATTACATACAATAACATGAAACTTTTTAATACCAAGAAGAGATTGGATGTTGTGGTCTGGGATCAAAATTTTTATCTTATTTATCATATATATTCTAATATATGGTTTCCAACATTCAGGTAATATCATTCTCATTACTAGTTTTCCCCCATATTTGGGTGCATCGTGGACTCTCTAGTATGGAGATAATTTGTCAAGGAAAATGACATGAATTTTTGGGATGTTTGATTTTTTTGAATTAATAATGAATGAGTATAAAATTTGTAATGGTTATTCACGGTTATCCCTATGTTTAGAGGAAAGACTTTGTTTTTTGGGTTTTCATGTAAGAATATCTAGTTTTTTTAGTATGTGGGATCGATACAGACATTGTAATAGGAGTACAAAATGTGTATGTTTTGTAGTTTGGATACTGTGAATCTGGTACACAATGTCAATCATGTACCTACCGTGTAAATATTACATTCCATGTAATAATAAATGATCATTATTTAAAAAACATTATAGGTTTTTTGACATATGTGATTCCCATAGGTTACACAACATGTAACATGATTACACACAGTGTAATTGTCGCAATTAGTGTTTTTAGGTAGCCTCTAACCTGATTTTTTATTTCATCCATTCACAATCCCATTGGATCTCAACCTAAAAGAACATTATGATGATTTCGGGAACCCCTCTTCGATTTAGATTTATTTGATCGATGTTGGATCATCATTATTTTTGCTTTTCTTATCTAATGGTGAGAAAGTATTTTTAATTATTTATTTATTCGGCCACGGTATCTCCATTCCATTGAGATATTGGATCCATTGACATGTGGTGATATTTTTTCTTATTTTCCTATACATCCACTATGAGATCTTGTTCTGGGGGCCATTTCATTGTTGGATGTGTTGTGTAAGGTGTGCGTTATTGATGTTCATGATGATTCATATTCTACTCGAAACCATTTTATAAGTTGAATTAATTTTAAGATATCATGATTGTTTTTAGGACCTCTGTTGTTCTTAATGAATACTTTTGTGGTGGTATTTTATGCAGGTGTGTGCCACCCTGAGTTTTGAGTTAGGTGGTTTCGTATCTATCCTCGGTTGGTGAACATAATTTTACTTATTTCGATAAAAAAATATTAAAAGAAATTTCATTATATGGTTTATTTCCTTTGTGTGTGTGGACATGGTTTGTTATAATATATTTGTTTCAGTTAGTTTTGGTAAATGTAAAAAGGTTTTTGAAGTAGTGTGAAATGATTTGTGAAGTGTTTTTAAAAGAATGATTTGATAGAGATATTTCTGTGAAATGATTTGGAAAATGGAGAAAATTGGATTCATTGGGAACATTGTTGGATGATACAGTAATAATTATCATCCACTATTAGGGGATTTTCTAATGAGGTTTATGTCTTCTCCCAAAGACCATTGTTCTAAAGAATTATTATAATTATTGGGGTTTCTGTAAAGACCTGGATTTTCCATGTAATTGTTTTTAATTATATAGAATTATTACGAGTCTTTGAAAATTAACGGCACGTGATTCTGATGTCCGGTGTGCCTGGAATTAATTTATGACAAAAATTTAAGGTACATTTAGTAAAAACATGAGCGGAAATTTATAACTTTTGATCTAGTGTTCAGATTAAAAATTTGAGGGTACCATTGAATCCGCAACACCGAGATTCGCTTAAGAGAGGATTTACATCGACCGCGGTAGGTTGGTAGAAAAATTAGATATTGGGACTTCTTTAAAAAATAAATAAAATAACATTGTTATTTGAATTGATTCTTTCTTTTCCTCCAACGGACAATAGACAACTAGGGACCAGTGATGTGTCAAGACATTAAATGGCTTGACCCTTCAATCCTATGTAATAGTGTCATTGGGAATGAGGAAGGTTCCTAATTATCGAACCCTCATAAATCCCATGAGTGTTAGACATCCTCCCCCTCTCTTATTTATATAATCATGGGGAGAGGTATCAGCACTGCTTCACCAAGCAATGAAGTTCTGACAAAGTGCCGAGACGCCAATCTGTTGATGGAAGGAGCTGTTCCGGCAAGCGGTGACGAGCGACACCGAATCCCAAAACCGAATATCGACGATCGTGTGACGTCGTTGGAGGCTAGTTGCGAGGGACGACGAACACAGACCCACTTCCTCAACCGGAGGCGTTTCTCCATTTTTCTTGAGGTAGAGTATACTTTTGGTTTTAATTTCACGAGTTGTAGAATCCTTTTTCATCCCTTGTGTTGATTATAGGATAATGTAGAGGGTGTGGGCCTAACAAACCTAGCCCGAACCCTTGGCTACCTTGCTACCCTTGTGTTATATATGGAAGACTATTGGCGCAGTGGCACCGTCCCACTACAATGGAGGTGGCGCACCGTCTCACACCGCAAGGGGAGGCCGCAGAACTAAGTTGTGGTGGTTAGCGGAGTGGCTGACACCAGGCGACTATGAAGGAGGTGTGGCGCACCATCGCGCGCCGCTGGTTTCAATGGGACCACAGCCGAAGCCGCGGGGGATGAATGCGGTGGCCAGCACACCAGCCTTCGTAGAAGAAGGAGGTGGCGCACCCGCACCACCAGAGGAACCAGTCGCGGTTTGTCAGCCCCAGTGGTCGAAAGAGGCAGACCGCACACCGGCAGGGCACATAAGTGGAGGGCTGCGTGACCAGTGCACTGCCAGATAAGCTGCGTCTCTAACGCCATGGTGGTGGGACCCACATCGGGTCCCACAGTGAACTGGTAGGGCTATTAGGCACTTTCGCTTCGTGTTCCAAACATGGAGGCTGCTTCCTTCTCGTGCTAGGTAGGGAGGACCCCACCGTGGGCCAGACCAGCCGGTCATGTCCCCTTACGGGCCGGGCTACCCCTTTGCGGGCAGGGTCTCCCCCTTGAGGGTCGGGCCGCCCACATGTGGGACATGCTGGATCATGGCCCAGCGGGCCTTGCCTACCGTGGCCCTACCCAGCTAGGTCAGACCCGGATTGAGTTGGCCCAGACCGGGTCGGGTCGGGTCTGTCCGACCGGGTCGACCTGGACCCAAGCCCAAGCGGACCTATAAACAGTTAAAGGGTCATATCTTGGGAACCGAACATCCATTTGAAAAACCATCTCGGTGATGGTATCCTTCGATTGAGACAGTCCTTTTGGTATACTCCGCTTGAATTTTGCAGAATGTTCGAGAATCACTAGGTTGGATCAAAGCCGAATCCAACTGGGCCCTTGGAACTAAAACATTTATTACTCACAGACGGGGCGTCCGATTGATGGATCGTGTTTTTCATTGGAACCCTTACGACATGACGATAATTTGGGTTACTCCTTTTTGGAGTTTCATGGTGGTCACGGTATGACCCATATCTTGAGGGGAAGATTCTATGGAATTCGAGTGCACCAGGTGCGAGGAATCCTGTGGCAGGCTATAACGTGAAGAAAGAACATCGATCCAGTGTTGGTCAGCATCTATCGATCATGTGTGGGTCAGCTTCTATCAGTTCCTCTATGGGTCATCACTCAGAAATCCTATGTGGGTCAATGCATACTAACCATGCGTGGGTCATATCCGTTGTTGGTTAGTGTGGGTTAGTATCTATCGATCCTATGTGGGTCAGCAGAATTTCCATTTAATAGAATTAGATGATCTAGCTTATGACTAATCATCTGTATTTCTGTACTTTTGTTATACGTGTGTATGAGATGAGACTTTTACTCATGTGGTATATCTACCTTTGTGGACTTTTCTTCATGGTGTTACCTGTGTGGTACTTTTACCTTCATTGTGTTGCCTTTGTGGTGTTACCTATGTGATTATTCTACCTTCATAGTGTTTTCTTCATGGTTTTAACTGTGTGGTACTTCTACCTTCATGGTGTTGTCTTCATGGTGTTATGTGCGTGGTAATCTTATCTTTGCGGTGTTACCAGTGTGGTACTTCTACTTTCTTGGTGTTTCCTTTGTGTTATTCGTCCCTCATAATTGAGATGAGAATATCTGCATAGATTAGGTATATGTATGGGCATATACCTATGTAGAGTGTGTGTCTAACTCTTCGAGTTTGATTTGTATTTCTTGGTTTTTGGTTTTCCTTTTTGGAACTCTGGGAGAACTATGGGGGTCTCGGGGTCCCTACTGAGTATCGTTAAACTCACCCCTGTGTGGGCTACACCCGAACCATATTGTGTCTTATGTAGATGAAAGACAACATTGATTGAGGCTGAGGGAGCTAGGACTGGATGGTACTTGTAGGTGGGTCATTTGGCGTGACGTGACGCATGGACTACTGATTGTGAGCTTTACTACTATTTAGGTAGGATCCTCATTCGATGATCCAAGAGCTTTTTTCAACTTTCCAGTTGTAATTTTTCTTTTCAGTTATACTTTTACTTTTCAGTTGGGCTTGTATTTCGGCCCCTTTAATTTCATAACACTTTTTACTAAAGTAGTTTACTTCGTGGTTTCTTCTTGTTGTGTTCCTGTATTGTTGGATTGTTCCGGTTAAATAGGAAATTCCTTCCCATATTACGGATTTTCCATTCTAGTGCTAGTCTCCATCCCATGGCCTATTGAAGACGGGCTTGGGGTAGTCACGACATGGGCCCCAAGGGATGGGTCGTTATAAAGTGGTGTCAGAGGAGTCAGTTCTACCGAAGAACTAGAATTCTAATCTTTTTAATGTGGTAGAAGTGTAAGGTGTTATGATTGTGTTTTTCAGTTTGGGGAATACAGTGTTAGTGCGATGACCGATGTATCGATACACCATGACCTCGACATCTGATTTCAGACTCAGTACACAAAAACACTGATTGGGTGTGTTTTGAAATGTTTTTTTGTATGATCTCTTCACGTCAGCTCACCAGGTATAACTTATTAACTGTGGCACACCTATTTTCTTTCTGGATGCCACCACATAGACAGACAGCCAAGATTCTCAATCGAGTACACAATTACGGCCCACCGATCGATGAGGCCTCGGTGCGGGGCCCTCCAACAGTGTTAGCACCTTCGAGTGGTGTACCTACAGCACCCCTACTCGTTGGGTAGCCGTTTCAACCATCACCACCAATATAGTATATTTTTCCACTAAGTGCATTGCACAAGTTTCAGCGGCAGAGGCATCTGATGATCTGAGGCGAGACGGACCCACAGGCAGCTGAGGACTAGCTGGAGGATGTAGTCAGAGTTTTCTGCTAAGTTGGGAAACCGGCTGACCATATGGTGATCCCATCAGTTATTATTTTTCAGGTTGTAGTAGGGAGATGGTGGAGCTTGATTATCCAGATACACTACGAGGTGACCCTCATCTGGGTGGACATCAAGATCCTTTTTAGGTCAGAGTTTATCCTAGTGACCTTACGCTCTATGAAAATACAGGATTTGTTGCACGAACTGTAGGGAAACAAGACAGTGTCCCAGTACTCTAAAAGGTTCACTGGTCTCTTTCAATACTCCACCGACATGGTACGAGACCCTTTCTTCAGGGACCAGACCTTTTAGCAGGGTCTCCAATGGGAGATCAGAGCATCAATGATATCGCTCAGGATTCCGACGCAGGTTGGGGTGCTAGAGAGAGAACTTTCGGTGGAGAGATTCCTAGATGAGCAGGCACCAACGGTGATAGCCACCTCTGGACGTCACTTAGTAGAGTCAACTACAGCAGGCAGCAGACAGATGATGTAGGGGCCTAAGCGAGCAAGGCATTCTGGTGGATGGCCTCGGGATATATGGTTAGTTGTGTAGGGATCATGAGATAGAGGATGAAATCTAAGGAGTAGGTAGTGCTACTCATCCGGTGGCCAGGGTCACATGGCTCACGACTACCCGACCTGACATATGGATGACTAGAATATGGTCAAAGGACCACCGAGGAAAAAGAAGAGATCCAATTGGGGAGGTCTGTAGGTAGTATACAGACGTGGTAGAGGAGCTGGCAGTGCAGCAGGCGGTGGGCGATGATTTGAGGTTCTACCACCACTACCAAAAGGTGGTCCACCCCAACCATAGGGAGCATGTGGATAGGGATGATCTCTACTCTAGGAAGCTGAGGCATATGACCACGACACTCCGGAGATTATTAGAGGTATTATCTATGTCTAATCCACCTTAGCTAATTTTATTATAGGTGTCAGTCAGTCTTTTATTGACACAACCCTCATTCGGAGCTCGTAGATTCCAGTGGATCCATTGGATCAATCATTATGGTTAGGGACTCCTACGGGAGGGGATTCTACAATTACACACTAGTTCCAGCAATGCGAGCTAACTATAAGAGGTGAGATATTCAACTATGTTCATCTAGTAGAGGCGTCGAGACCTTATGACATCATCATAGGTATGGACTAGTTATCTACAGTCCATTCCTAGATTGACTTTATTAGGAGGAAAGCGAGGTGTGTCCACGAGGATGGGACAATATTTCCTTCACCGGCAAGAAGGGATGATTTTCAACACAGTTTGGACTTACCCAGTGGAGGGTGTAGCCAATCACACATCATTTGTCTAGCCTTACCCTTGGAGTAGTAGATGTTGATAGTTTGAGCTATCCTATAATGGTGTACCAGTATGCCGATGTCTTTCCTGATGATGTTTTGGGACTACCTCCATACAGAGAGGTATATTTTACATCGACCTGTACCCCAAGAAGGCACCGATATCTACACCATCATATCGGATGGATCTCGCGGAGCTTCGTGAATTACGGGTACTGTTGGAGGACTTGTAGAGAAAGGGGTTTATAGGGCCTATTATTTCTCCATAGGCAGCCTATATTTTGTTCTCCAAGAAGGGATATGGGAGTTTGAGACTCTGTGTGGACTATCGATGCCTAAACCAAGTGACATTGAAGACCAAGTATCCACTTTCAAGGATTGATGATCTTTTAGATCAGCTGAAGGGAGCTCGTTGGTTTTCAAAGATAAACCTTAGATTACGCTATCACTAACTCAAGGTATGAGATGAGGATATGCAGAAGACGAACTTCATATGTCAGTATGGACACTATGACTTCTTTTTCATGTCGTATGGTGTGACCAATGACCCATTAGTGTTCATGGGACTCATGAAAAGGATCTTCAACCATACCTTGATCGCTTTGTGGTGGTCTTCATCGATGACATTTTGATATACTCAATGTCAGAGGAGGAGCATGCCTATCATCTGCAGATTGTTCTGCATACACTCTGAGAGCACCATCATTATGGTAACCTCTCGAAGTTCCAATTCTGGATATGAGAGGTCCACTTTCTGGGTCACGTTATGTAGAAGGTTGGAGTTTCATTGGATCTAGTGAATATAGAGGTTGTACATTTTTGGGAGGCAACCAGGAGTGTGACTGAGGTGCGGAGTCTCCTAAGGTTGACTGGATACTACCAGAGATTTCTGCCTGACTTTTCCAGTGCTCCATTACCTTTTTCAGTGTTGACAATGAAGGGACATCCCTTCATGTGGGCGGAGAGATTCCAGCAAAGTATTCAGGAGATGAGGTATAGATAGACGAGTGCCCCCATATTGTGTCTATTAGAAGAGGGTTTTGGGTTTATAGTCTACTACGATGCATCAAGGAACATAATTGGGTGTGTCCTAATGCAGGAGTGAGTAGTGATTGTCTACAGCTCACGAAAGCTAAGACAACATGAGCAGAACTACAATAACCATGACCGGTAGTTTCCATCAATGGTCTTCTCCTTGATGATGTGGAGACATTACTTGATTGAGAAATTTTTCCCAGTCTACTCTGATCACAAGAGTCTCAGGTATATCTTCTCTCAAAAAGACTTGAACCTGAGACATCGGTGATGGCTAGAGTTCCTCCAAGACTATGAATTTTAGATAGTCTATACTCCTGGTAAGGGGAACATGGTAGAATATGCACTCAATATGTGGTATGGTATGTATTTGCTGAGTGAGGTGACAAAGGAGCTAGCTGCGTTGTAGATATCCTTTGTGGATAGAGATGGAGCAGCATACCTCCAGTATATGACAGTCACTCTCCCACTACTGCAGTGAGCTAGGGAGGCGTAGTTTGGGGACATTGAATACAAGGATCGACATGCCTAGATATCCTCAGGACATGCACTTGATGGATTTTATAAAAATGGGTAGCACACAATCATCTTCTGAGGATGTACCATGGTACTAGTGTCACTACGGTAGGATGTGTTGAGGTAGTTCCATACGTCCCCTCTGGAAGTGCATCCTGGTGTGGAGAATATGTACGAAGACCTTTGACGTCAGTACTGGAGGATAGGGATGAAGAAAGAAGTGGCGTGTTTGTTTCTCAATGCCTCACTTGTCAGCAAATGAAGGTTAAGCATCAAGTTTTAGCAGGCTTAGCATAGACACTAGAGGTTCCAGAGTGGAAATTGGATGGAATCTACAAGGACTCTGTGACAGGGCATCTATGTACGTCCAGGAGACATGATTCCATCTGGGTGATTGATAACTGACCCACCATGTCGCCCCACATTCTACCTATCTGAGAGAAAGGATTAATAGAGTTCTTGGGACACCTCTACGTACATGATATTGTGAGACTTCATGGGGTGTCATCAACGGTCGTCTCTGACTGTGATACACGTTTTACATCCTAGTTGTGGAAGGGATTATATGAGGCATTCAGGAATCAGCTGCATTTGAGCACCTCCTTTCATCTGCAGACGGATATTCAGATAGAGCAGACCATTAAAACGCTGGAAGACATGCGATGTTCTTGCATCCGAGATTCTGGCTGTAGTTTGGAGGATCTCTTGCCCATGGTGGAGTTATCATAAAACAATTTCTATCACTCCAGAATTGGTATGGGACAATTTGAGGCCTTGTACGGTCAACCATGGAGATCACCTCTATACTGAACAGACCCAGGGGAGTCAGCACTTATGAGTCGGAGTTGGTACGGGCTACCACTGAGAAGGTGAAGATTATCCAGGAGTAGATGAAGACTACACAGATCAGATATAAGTCTTATGATTACAGGAGGCAGATAACATTGGAGTTTGAGGATGGAGACAATGTCATCCTATGGGTCTCACCTTAACGGGGACTACGATGATTTGGCCAAGGCAGAAAGTTATCATTGAGGTTTATCAGACCATTTCTGATACTTTGAAGGATTGGCGAGGTGAAATACCGCTTGGAACATCCACCGTAGTAGGAGAGGGTGCATGACATCTTTTTAGGTATCCCATCTGAGGAGAAACGTGCATGACTCATCTCGCATCATTAACCACGACGAGCTGTACTTGGATGAAGGGGTGATGTTTACGGAGGTTCTATTAAATATTGATGATCGATAGGAGTAAGTCATC
The DNA here is from genome assembly GCA_963277665.1 of Viscum album. Taxonomy (NCBI): domain Eukaryota; kingdom Viridiplantae; phylum Streptophyta; class Magnoliopsida; order Santalales; family Viscaceae; genus Viscum; species Viscum album. Next base: position 355,104,268 of record OY728140.1, read on the forward strand.
ATGGGTGGTCTATACCTCTAGTGCGCGTTCGTTGGCATCACGAGAACCTCCAGGAGAGTAGATGGGAGTGTGAGGATCATATTCGTGCTCACTACCCCCATTTGTTTCCATAGTCTATATTGTGGCTTTCGAGGATGAAAGGACCTAAGGTTGGGAGAATGTAAAGACCCAGATTTTCCATGTAATTTTTTTAATTATATGGAATTTTTACGAGTCTGCAAAAATTGACGGTGTTTGATAACGAGGTCTGGTGTTCCATGAATGAATTTTTGAACTATTTCTTAAGGTACATTCAGTAAATGTGTGAGCAATATTTTCTAACTTTTGTACCGGTGATCAGATTAAAAATCCTAGGGCACCATTGAATCCATAGCACATCGATTCTCTTAAGGGAGGCTTCACATTGATTGTAGTAGGTTGGGAGAAAAAGTTATATTTATGGACTTTTTTAAAAGAATAAATAAAATAACTTTTCTTATTTTATTTATTTATTTCTTTTCCTCCAACGGACAAGAAACAGCTTGGGACCAGCGATGTGTCAAGCCATTATATGACTGGACACTTAAATCCTAATTAACAATGTCATTGGGAATGAGGACGGTTTCTAATTAATGAACCCTCATAAATCCCATGAGCATTAGACACCCTCCCCCTCTCCTATTTATATAGTGTTTGGGGAGATGTATCAGCACTTCTTCACCTAGAAACAATGTGCTGACAAAGTGCTGAGGCACCAAAAACATGGAGGATGGAGCTGGTTTCGGCGAGCGGTGACAAGTGACACTGGAACCCCGAACTGAAGATCGACGATCAAGTGACGTCGTTGGAGGCTAGTTGCGGTGGATGGCGAACACCGATAAACTTCCTCAACCGCGGGTGATACTCCATTGTTCTTGAGGTATGGTTTACTTTTGGTTTTAATTTCAAGAGTTGCAGAATCCTTTCCCCCTTGTGTTGATAACAAGAAAACGTGTAGGGCATGGGCATAATGAACCCAGCCCAAACCCTCTGCTACCTTAATACCCTTGTGTTCTCCATGGAAGACCACTGGCGTAGCAGTATCGTACGGCTAGAATAGAGGTGGCGCACCATCGTGGGCCCCAAGAGGAGGCCGCAACACTAATCCATAGAAGTCAGTATAGAGGCTAGAACTGGCTAGCCGCGAAGGAGGTGTGGCGTGTCGTCGCACGCCGTCATTCACTGCCGGTGAGAAAGGGGTCATGGCCGAAGCCGTGGCGGATAAAGGTGGCAACTAGCACACTGGCCGGCCGTGAGGAAGGAGGCGGCGCACCCACACCATTGGAGGAACTCGATGCAGCTCGTCAAACGCGGTGGTCAGAAGAGGCGGTCGGCACACTGGCCGGCCGCGAAAGTGGAGGGCGCTACGACCAGCGCACCGATGGAGGAGTCGCGGCTCCGACGTTGTGGCGGCGGGACCTTCAACAGTTCTCGCGGTGACCTGGAAGAGGATTTAGGTTCTCCCGCTTCACATTAAAAATAGGGGGGCCACTACCCTCCCGTACTGTCTAGGGCGGACCCCACCGTGGCCTGAAAAGGTGGGCCCCAATCCCTTGTGGGCTAGGCTTCCCCCTTGCGGGCCGGGCTGGCCCATTGCGGGCCAGGCCGCACCCCCTTCAGGGTGGGGCTGGACCTCGGTTGAGACCTCCATGGCCCATCCTATATGGGTCATACCCGTATGGGGTCCAGTCGGTTTGGGTCAGACCGCCCAGGTCAGACTGGACCCAGGCCCAAATGGACCCAGAAACACTTAAAGGGTCATATCTTGAGAACCGGACGTCCGTTTGATGAAACGTCTATGGAATTTGGATCCTAGGATTGAGATGGTTATTTTGGTATACTCTATCTGAATTTTGGAAAATGTTGGAGTATGGTTGGGTAGGATCAAACCCGAATCCATTCGGGCCATCAGAAATAAAACTCTTATAACTCACAGACCGGGCGTCCGATTAATGCAATTTCTGTAACATTGGAACCCTTACAACATGGAAGAAATTTTTTTTACTCCTTTTTATAGTTTGGTGGATGTCTATGTACAACTGATATCTCGCGGGGTAGATTCTATAGAAATTGAGTGCACCGGGTGAGAGGGATGTTGTGGTAGGCTATAATGTAAAGAAAGAAAATTGATCTTGTGTGGGTCATCATCTATTGATCCTGTGTGCATTAGATTCTATCAGATCCTATGTGGGTCAACACTCAGCGATCCTATGTGGGTCAACGCATACCGATCCTATGTGGGTCAGATCCTATGTGGGTCATCGGGGGTTAGTACCTATCGATCCTGTGTGGGTCAGAAAAAATGCCTTTTAATAGAATAAGTTGATCTGGACTACGACTAATCATTCGTATTTCAGTAATTAAGTAATACCTATTTGTGAGCTATTTATTTTACCCTTATGGAACATCTACCTTCATGGTGTTATCTTCATGGTGCTACATGTGCGGTACTTCTATCTTCGTGGTGTTACCTGTTTTGTCCTTCTACTTTTGTGGTGTTTTCTTCATGGTGTTACTAGTGTGGAAATTCTACCTTTGTGGTGATGTTTTCATGGTGTTAAATGTGTGGTAATCCTATCTTTGTGGTGTTACCTGTGTGGTAATTCTACCTTCATGGTGTTACCTTTGTGGAATTCTTCCCTCATGTGTGAGATTAGTATATCATGATAACATAGGTATATGTATGGGCATATACCTAACTAGAGTTGATTTCTAAATTACCATTCTTGAGATGGAGGTCTTGCTTTTTGGTTTCCCTTTGTGGAACTCTAGGAGACCTATAGGGGTCTTGGGGTCCCTAATGAGTATCATTATACTCAACCCTGCACGGACTATTCCCACACCTTGTTGTGTCTTGTGCAGACGGCAAACAACATTGATCGAGGCTAAGGGAGCGTGGAATAGACGGTACTCGGAGGTGACACATTTGGCATGATGTGACACAGGGACTACTGATCGTGAAATGTACCTACCATTCATTTAGGATCCTTGGTGGATACTCTAGGTGCGTTTTCCACTTTTCTGTTATATTTTTACTTCTTAGTTGACTTGTAATTTTCAGTTGGGCTTGTATTTTGACCCTTATACTTTCAACACACTTTTTACTATAGGAGTTTATTTCATGGTTTCTTCTTTTTGTGTTCTTGGATTGTGGGTTTATTTAGGTTAAAAACTCAATGCCTTCCCGTATTAGGGATACTCCTTTCCGGTGCTAGTCGCCAGCTCCATTCCTATGTAAGGCAGGCTTGGGGTAGTCATGATACGGGCCCCAAGGGACAGGTCATGAAAGTTTCACTTGTTGGGGTGTTACCAACTCTGTTGAATCGATCCATGTGTATAGTAGATTGATGTGTACATTATTTTCTATGTTAGGTATGACTGTAATTTCTATCCTAATGTAGCATGATAACTGATGTGATGTAACATGTACAACTTCATGGCCGATTTGGGATATTTTGGTTTATACAGTTTTGATTGTACATCAAAAATATGATATGAGAAGTATTGATTGTTTTGAATATATACATCTGCTAAGATATATGTATATGAATGTCATTTAAATTGATTTACCATATTTATATGGAAATGTGTAAAAAGGGGAAATTAAAATATTTGTCCAAACATTTATTATAAATAATTAAACTATTATATTTCTATGTTTTATTTACTGTTGAGATTGAATGGATTATTGTTCAAAGTCATGATATGGAAGATCTGGGTGTGATCCAACCAAGTCTATTATCTCACACCCTTCATAAATTTTTAGCAGTGAAAATAACTACTTGTGTCTTTTGATGCTGGGAAATGATAGGCACCGGAGCAAGATGGCATGGTTTTTTAATAGCTATGATGGGTTGTTGGTAGTGAGATAATGGGAGTTTTCCCACACTATCTATAATGAACCATACTTTACATACATCGTTATTACTTCAAAATTGAATCATACTTATTACAACATATAACAAAACCATGAAAGGACCGTATAGGTATAGTGTCTTTAGAAACTGGGAAACATAAACAACTGGTTCATAAAGCGTCTACACTGTCTCCCATTTATTTCATCATATCTATAGTCCCTTTTGTCATATCTTACTTAATAACCTTCTTCCTGACCTGGGGAAATAAAATATACAAAAGGGTGAGCTCAGATGCTCAGTAAGGGTAAACAAAAGAAATATCAATCACATCATATTCATAAGAACATAACATTTTGGAAATCTTAACCTACAAAAGAGAGCATAATTTCATAACATGGGATAAATCATAGTAGTGAAATGAATTCTCAATAATCATAACTTAAAACATGAAACTTTGTGGCATTCACATATAATCATAGATAATCATTTATTATTAGTCAAGACTCATTTCCAAGACTATCTTAGTGGACAAAGTCCATTTCTGAACCGAGTTCACTCCTCATTTCAGTCCTGTTTCACTGAACCAGTTTAACCTGCCGTTCCAACCATGTCTATCTCATGAGATATAAAATCTTTACCCAATGCATTGGAGGGATATATAGGTCCCACCCATCTCATAATGATACCATTCTTATGTGTGCCACAAAATCATAAACCATGCATCATAGCATAACCCATGTAATAAAAATGGGATTCTTAAACATCATGACATCATAAAACAATTCATATAAGATAAAGGAATTCATAAAAATAATTCCATCACAACATAATCAAATCAATGTAATAATAGGGATAGAAACAGAACCCTATATTATCTTAGATGGAAAATAATTTTGATAAAACACTTGAACTCCATTCATGAGGAAAATATCCTTTCTACTTCAAAAACATTTTCCTTTCTTAACATGTCATACAATTTTGAACTAAAAGAAGTTGATTAAAAATAAACTATAAAACTTGTAAAGGAATCTTCATGTAAATAATGTTTTAAAAATCCATTCATGACGTATAAGTTAAAAAAACATTCTTCTCGTACTTTTGTCGGAAAAGTCAAAAAGTACCTCGTACGGAAAACGACAAAAGATTCCTTTCATATCTTTTACTAAAAACTCAACGAGGGTAAAATTGGATTTAAACAATTGTAGGTGGATGGAAACAATATTACATATTGAGGGAACATGGATGTGGATGATAAAATACACCCCAGTAAATACCAAAGTATAAACAATCTCAGATAAAAATGAGATTGTGATATTTTCCCTTACCTTAGGTCTGATTTTCTTCATAAGTGTCCGAACCTCCTGTATAATGATTTAAATAATGTTATTGACTTATTCCATAATCATACTTATTTTTATGATATCATATATGGTCATATTCTTAGCTTCTTAATAGTAATATTTCATTACTACTTGTTATTCAGGTGTTTATTACTTTTTGTTCTTATGCACGTTTTGTCGAATAAATTCTTATTTTTCTTTTTAGGTTATAGATACATCATTTACAGAATGGTATTAGTGTAATATATATCATATTCATTCACTCAATTCATTTATATAATCATTATGCAATTAAGATCATGTATAACGAGTCGCATCACATCGTGGAGACGGTATTCCGTACGTACGCACGAGCGATGATATCGTTGCCATGATCGTGGAATTGTATTGGAGTGTATTTATACTATTTAGGAATCAATATAACTTTAAAATAATCATATATAGTTATTATTTACACCATTATACCCATCCGATTAAGGTGGTGGTGGAAAATAGATTACACCACGGCGTGGAGACAGTATTCCGTACGTACGCACGCGTGGTGATTTCGTTTTCCGTAGGATGGATAGATGGTGAAATAGGTTTGTTTCATACTTATAATAACATATCTTTATATGAGTGATACTGATTTTATTACTTCATAATGAAACAACTAAAGAATAAGAAGTGGAAGAAGAAATAAAGATGAAAGAATAGGTAACGGGCATTACCTCTTCTTTGAAGTGCCTCTTTGAGACCTCCTCTTAGGGCACTAAAATTGGTCTCTGAAGAAGACCAAGACCTCTAGGATGTTTCTAGGGAAGTGGAGAGGATATATTGTCAGGGGTTGGCCGAGCTTGAAGGCTCAAAGTGGTGCGAGGAAGAGATGGAGGAGGTGCCCTTTTATAAGGGAGGAGAGGGGCACCTTTAGATTAACTAAAAATATTATTTTATTATAAAGTCAAATTCGGTTTTTAATAGATCCAAATTGATATATTTAGAAGCTAAGGTGGGGATGGGTCGCAATCCTCTTATCCAATAGAATTTAGACAAGTTTAGGTATAAATTTTAACCATATCATTTAGATTTAACTTTAAGTTAGATAATTTAACTTTTACCGTGTCTTCTTGTTTTCTTACACTATAAGGTTAATAAACTTACTATATCAAGCCAAAATAACCCCAAGTTGTTTATTATTAATATATATAACCTTATCTAAGTCATTTTGCCGAACCTTATATTTTTAGGAATAAAATAACAATTAATAATATAGTATTTGTTTTAAAAACTATTTTATGTCAATTTTGACACTATTTGGTAATTGATTTTTGTGAAAATCATAAAAGAATTATTAGTTCAAAAAAATTTAATTAAATCAATAATAACATGTCATATTAACTTATAAAATTATTGGAATTCATAAAAAGTCTAAAATTACATATATTTGGGTATTTATAACATCAATTATGTCAACATTTCATTAATAAGATAATTACTGCATCATCATTGTATCATAAATAAATTAAATTATTTTAAGTCTAAAAATTACAAATAAAATACCATTATGTAGGAAATTTTTTTAGCTTTGTAATTAATATTTATAGTAGAATTTATCTTATTTATAAACCTATATTAAAAATTATTTACTTATTAAACTTTCATTTTAACTATTTTAACCCTTCTTTAAATAAATTAATAATAAATGTCCTAATCTAATCCAAGTGGGCCTAAATGGTCCTATTTTATTCCTAAGGTTGTTTTTTGTCGAATTACACTTATCCAATAGAAACAGGACATGTGTTAGGGTAATAATAATATCTTTTTACCCTTAACTACCTTATTTATTTTTAACCGTGGTAAAAAAAAGTAAAAAGTTACTATTCACCAAAAATTATTTTCATCTCATTGAACCACATTTTAGTCCTTGATATTAACCGTGTCTCTCGGATTTTTGAAATTCCATTCACAGAAGCGGTAAAATTATGTTTTATGAAAAATTCAGTTTTTTAACTACCACTTAGTGGTTTCACTATTCATCAAAAAAATGAAAGTTTCCAGAAAAATACCAAAAATTAGGCCTAAGCTATATTTGATATTATGAATTAAAAAATGATGTATATTTTACCAAATTCAAAACATATCAGTTACATTAACTAATTTAAAAATTAATTCCCATTGTCAAAACAAATAGCGTGTTTTTATGAGATAATAACTATCAAAAGATTGACACTTGTTTATGTCCGGTTTAAATGTAAAATTACATCCAATGAACAGCATTGTATTAAATTGTAAAAATATATTCTAAATATACTTTAAAACCACTGAAATAAATAACTTATCACTATTAATTATTTTGATTAAAAAAGTTGTTTTTAATAAAAATTTAATAATTTTCACTATTCATCAGAATATGAAAGTTATCCGAAAAGTACCAAAATTTCACCCTAAGCTAATTTCAATATTCTGAAACCAAAAATGAAGTCCATTTTGAAAAATAAAATTTACAAAATTTCAAAAAGTTGTTATTACTATTCATAACGGCTAGTTTTAATAATATTTTAACTCGGTATTGCGTACGACACAAGCTATCGAGGAAGGCCATGGTTGCGTGTAAAGAAAGCCAAGCTAGTGTTGTGTGTAGTGAAATATTCCTTTGATGATTTATATAACATAAAAACAAAATATTTCTCATAAAAGTCTCGGGTGTTACATTCTACCCCCCTTAAAATGAATTTCACCCTCGAAATTCGTCACTTTGTAACAAAAAGATGAGGATACCTCTCCCTCATCATATCCTCAAGCTCCCATGTAGATTCTTCTAATTGGTAGTTCCTCCATAAAACTTTCACCAAGTGAGTGGTCTTGTTCCGTAGGACTTTTTTACTACGATCTAGAATCTCTATCGGCAGTTCTTCATAAGAAAGATCTTGCTCCAGTGGTACAACTTCTGAGCTGAGTACATGTGAAGGATCAGGTATGTACTTTCTCTGGAGAGATACATGGAACACATCGTGAACTTGAGAGAGATTCGGTGGAAGCGCCAATCGATAAGCTACCTTTCCAACACGATCCAGTATTTCGAAAGGACCGATATATCTAGGGCTCAACTTCTCCTTCTTTCCAAATCTCATGACCCTCTTCCAGGGAGATATTCGTAAGAACACTTTATCACCCACTTCAAACTCTAGGTCTTTTCTTTGGTTGTCGGCATACCTTTTCTATCGACTCTGAGCTGCTCTTATGTGTTGTTGAATAGATCAGACCTTTTCTACCATCTCATCAACAAGATCAGGTCCTAATAGCTTTTTTTCCCCAACTTCATCCCAGCAAGTTGGAGTCCTGCCTTTCTTTCCATAAAGAGCTTCATAAGGAGCCATCTGAATACTGGAGTGAAAGCTATTATTATAAGAAAATTCCACCAAAGGTAGGTGTTGATCCCAACCACCTTTGAAATCCATAGGGAAAGCTCTCAACATATCTTCTAGAGTTTGAATTGTTCTCTCAGACTGACTGTCTGTCTGATGATGATAAGCAGTGCTGAAACTCAACTCTGTATCCAGAGTATGCTGAAGACTTCGCCAGAAATTCGAGGTAAATCTCGGATCCTGATCAGATATAATAGAAAGTGGTACTCCATGCAATCTTACCACTTCCTTTACATATATCCTGGCATGCTGATCCAGAGAGAAATCCTCTCTAATAGAAATGAAGTGTGCAGACTTTATAAGACGATCAACTATGACCCAGATAGCATTATTGCCTTTGGATGTTTTAGGAAGTCCTGTGACAAAGTCCATAGTGATGTTTTCCCATTTCCATTCGGGTATGGGTAATGGTTGTAACATCCCCTTAGACTTCTGTCTCTCAGCTTTAACTTGCTGACAAACCAAGCATCGAGAGACATATTCAGCAACATCTCTTTTCATGCCATCCCACCAGAAGTACTCTTTCAGGTCCCTATACATCTTTGTGCTTCCAGGATGAATAGATAATGAAGAACTATGAGCCTCATCCCGCAGCTCCTTCTTTAATTCTAGGATGGGAGGAACACAAACCCGATTCCAGAACTTTATTATCCCATCACAATCAAGGTGGAATTCAGGAATATTTCCCACCTTCTTTTGTAACTCTACATCTTCTTTCTGTGCCTCTTTAATCTTCACATGTATAGATGGTTGAACATTCATTTGAGAAAGATACGATTTTCCCCCTTCCATTAAAATTCCAAGATCCATCCTTTGTAAATCCATAAATATTGGACCTTTTGTGATCCTCATCATAGATAAGCTAGCATGGTCTTGTCGAATTAATGCATCTTCCACCTTGTTTTCTTTCCCAGGGTGGTAATTAATTGAGCAGTCGTAATCCTTAATCAGTTCCAACCATCTTCTTTGACGCATATTCAGCTCCTTTTGTGTGAAAATATACTTTAAACTTTTATGATCAGTATAAATGTCACACCATTCTCCATAAAGATAATGCCTCCAAATCTTTAAGGCAAAGATTACCACAGCTAACTCCAAATCATGTGTTGGGTAATTTTGCTGATGGATTTTCAACTGTCATGAGGAATAAGCTATCACCATATCATTTTGCATAAGAACACACCCCAGCGCCTTCTTAGATGCATCACTGTAGATCACAAACCTTTCTCCACTACAAGGAAGTGTGATCACAGGTGCACTAGATAACCTTCTTTTCAACTCCTTGAAATTCTCTTCCCATTCCTCCGTCCAAACAAACTTAACTCCTTTCCGAGTCAACCTAGTGAGTGGATTAGATAATCGTGAAAAATATTTCACAAAACATTGATAATATCCAGCCAAACCAAGAAAATTTAGGATCTCAGTTACTGTTGTTGGTCTCTACCATCTTTCGATAACCTCTGTTTTTGATGGATCCACAGATATCCCCTCTTTTGAGATTATGTGACCCAAAAATGCAACTTTTTGAAGCCAAAATTCAAACTTGGTAAATTTGGCATAACGCTTCTCCTTTCTCAGGGTCTTCAATATAATTCTCAAGTGATCTTCATGTTCTTCCTTGCTCTTTGAATAGACAAGAATATTGTCTATAAATACTACCACAAATTGATCAAGATAGTCTCTAAAGACTCTATTCATCAGATCCATGAAGATAGTAGGGGAATTAGTAAGACCAAATGGCATCACTATAAATTCATAGTGTCCATACATTGTACAGAAAGACATATTTGGTATATCCTCCCTTTTGACCCTTAATTGATGATACCCTGAACGAAGATCAATCTTGGAAAAGTATTGAGCTCTGCGTAGTTGGTCAAATAAGTCATCAATGCGTGGGAGAGGATATTTTTTCTTGATAGTGATCTTATTAAGTTCTCGATAATCAATGCAGAGTCTCATTGATCCATCTTTCTTCCTAACAAATAGAATAGGTGCTCCCCAAGGTGACGCACTAGGGCATATGAATCCCTTATCAAGATTCTATTGGAGTTGCTTCTTCAATTCCTGCAACTCAATTGGGGCCATTCTATAAGGTGTTTTGAAAATAGGCAAAGCACCCGGTACGAGTTCTATTGAAAACTCAACTTCACGATTTGGTGGAAGACCCGGAAATTCTTCCAGAAAGGCATCATCAAACTCCCGTACAATGGGCATATTCTTAATTGTGAGTTTCTCACCAACCATTTGAGATAAATAACCTTCATTTAGTGGAATCAAGACCCATAATATGGAAGAAATTTCCACTGGAAGGTTATGTTCATCCTTGCATCGATAGAAGATCATAGATTGATCTGGAATATGAAATGTGACTTCCCTTCTTTGGAAATTGATATGATCTCCATATAAAGAAAGCCAATCCATGCCAAGAATCACATAAAATTCCACTATAGGAAGGATCACAAGATTTGCAGGAAGCACTTTCCCACAAACTTCAATCAGGGAAGAATTATAAACTTTTGATGCGACTGTTGTGCCATTAGGTGTTGTCATAGCTAACTCAACATCTAATTGTTGAGGTAATACGGTGATACCCTTAGAAAAATTTTCAGAAATAAAATATTGGGTGGATCCAGAATCAAATAAAACATTATGGATGGTAAGTGTACCTTTCACCACATTGTTATCGTACTCCACATCGCTGATAGAAATTGCATGTGACTTTCCTTTGTCTTTAGCCTTAAGATTTTGTTGATGTTGATCATAATCAACAACCCTTGGATTAGTGCATTTATTGGCATAATGACCCATCTCCTTGCACTTGAAACATTGAAGTGTAGTAGGTTCATTCTGTGTGTCCCTTCCTTTGTTTGCATCATTAGACATCTTCTTACCATCATTGCGATATTCAAATGCCCGATGACCTTCCTTTCCACATTTGAAACATTTACTTGTCCCTTTAAGACAACTCCCTCCATGTTTCTTTCCACACTTTGAGCATAAGGGAAAGCTCATCTTCTTTTCAGTGTGCTCTTTAGATTTTCCTTTGAATTCCATTTTCCTCTTCTTATCAAACCCATATGACTGATGGGTTACTCCAATCACCATCTCAACTTTGAGATCACATCGAACGATTTCTTCATAGCTATTGAAGTCCCTTATGGCTAAGGCCCTTCGAAGACTTGGTTTTAAGCCACTAAAGAATCGATCGATCTTACTCTCAGGTTGGATAATAATACCAGAAGCGTACCTTGCATGTCTTGTAAAATTTGCTTCATAGGTACCAATAGATTCATCATCCTTTTTCTTCAGTTCAAGAAACTCTTTCTCCATCTTTTTTCAGAGAATACAAGGGAAGTACTTATTGAAAAATAAGTTCTTGAACTCGTCCCATTCTATGGACTCAATTTCATCCCTTTGCCTCGTATTATTAATAAGATTAAACCATTGATCAGCATCTCCTTCCAAACGATACACTGCTAGGATGACTTTATCATGTTCAGAACATTGAAGAACTGAAAATATCTTTTCAGTAGTACTAATCCATTGTTCAGCAACTAATGAATCAGTAGACCCACTGAAAGAAGGTGGACGCTGCCTCATGAAGGATTCAACAGAATGTTGCTCCTTCCTTTGCTAGTTTGGAAGTTCTGCATGATTCATAGCTTGAGAAAGTTGTGTGAGCATGGCTACAAGATTTTTCATTCCAGCTCCGATAACGTTTGGTTGCTCAGGGGGACAATCATTGCATTGCTCGTCGCATTCTGCATTAACACGGTTCCTTCGGGTTCCAGCCATTGACTAAAACCAAGAAGAATAGTGTGAGCAACACTAATTATAATAGGAAAACCACATAGTCAAGAATAAAATTTCACACTTAAGGTCTTATCATAGGTTATTCATGGTCATTTCTAAAACACTAAGATTGTGTTCTATGCTTAGAATTATCCTTAGGGTTATTACTAAGGCTTTCACATCCTAGTTTCCAAAGTTTGACCATACCTTTCCTCTGATACCAACTATAACGACCCATACTTTACATACATCGTTATTACTTCAAAATTGAAGCATAATTATTAAAACATATAGCAAAACCATGAAAGGACCATATAGGTATAGTGTCTTTAGAAACTGGGAAACATAAACAACTGGTTCATAAAGCGTCTACACTGTCTCCCATTTATTTCATCATATCTATAGTCCCTTTTGGCATATCTTACTTAATAACCTTCTTCCTGACCTGGGGAAAGAAAACATATAAAAGGGTGAGCTCAAATGCTCAGTAAGGGTAAACAAAAGAAATATCAATCACATCATATTCATAAGAACATAACATTTTGGAAATCTTAACCTGCAAAAGAGAGCATAATTTCATAACATGGGATAAATCATAGTAGTGAAATGAAATCCCAATAATCATAACTTAAAACATGAAACTTTGTGTCATTCACACATAATCATCGAGAATCATTTCTTATTAGTCAAGAGCTATTGCCAAGACTATCTTAGTGGACAAAGTCCATTTCTAAACCGAGTTCACTCCTCGTTTCAGTCCTGTTTCACTGAACCGGTTTAACCTGCCGTTCCAGCCATGCCTATCTCATGACATATAAAATATTTACCCAATACATTGGAGGGAGATATAGGTCCCACCCATCTCATAATGATACCATTATTATGTGTTCCACAAAATCATAAACCATACATCATAGCATAACCCATGTAATAAAAATGGGATTCTTAAACATCATGACATCATAAAACAATTCATATATGATAAAGGAATTCATAAAAATAATTCCATCACAACATAATCCAATCAATGTAATAATAGGGATATAAACATAACCCTATATTATCTTAGATGGAAAATAATTTTGATAAAACACTTGAACTCCATTCATGAGGAAAATATCCTTTCTACTTCAAAAACATTTTCCTTTCTTAACATGTCATACAATTTTGAACTAAAAGAAGTTGATTAAAAATAAACTTGAAAACTTGTAAAGGAAGCTTCTTGGAAATAATGTTTTAAAAATTCATTCATGCCGTATAAGTTAAATAAACATTCTTCTCATACTTTTTTCAGAAAAGTCAAAAAGTACCTCGTACGAAAAACGACAAAAGATTCCTTTCATATCTTTTACTAAAAACTCACTGAAGGGTAAAATTGGATTTAAACAATTGTAGGTGGATAGAAACAATATTAAATATTGAGGGAACATGGATGTGGATGATAAAATACACCCCAGTAAATACCAAAGTATAAACAATCTCGGATAAAAATGAGATTGTGATATTTTCCCTTACCTTAGGTCCGATTTTCTTCGTAAGTGTCTGAACCTCCTGTATAATGATTTAAATAATTTTATTTACTTATTCCAGAGTCATAATTATTTTTATGATATCATATATGGTCATATTCTTAGCTTCTTATTAGTAATATTTCATTACTACTTGTTATTCGGGTGTTTATTACTTTTTGTTCTTATGCGCGTTTTGTCGAATGAATTCTAATTTTTCTTTCTAGGTTATAGATACCTCATTTCTAGAATGGTATTAGTGTAATATATATCATATTAATTCACTCAATTCATTTATATAATCATTATGCAATGAAGATCATGTATAACGAGCCGCATCACATTGTGGAAACGGTATTCCGTACGTACGCACGAGCGATGATATCGTTCCCATGATCGTGGAATTGTATTGGAGTGTATGTATACTATTTCAGAATCAATATCACTTTACAATAATCATATATAGTTATTATTTACACCATTATACCCATCCGAGTAAGGTGGTGGTGGAAAATAGATTACCCCACGGCGTGGAGACGGTATTTCGTACGTACGCACGCGTGGTGATTTCGTTTTCCTTAGGATGGATAAATGGTGAAATAGGATTGTTTAATACTTATAATAAAATATCATTATATGAGTGATACTGATGTTATTACTTCATAATGAAACAACTAAAGAAGAAGAAGTGGAAGAAGAAATAAAGATGAAAGAATAGGTAACGGGCATTACCTCTTCTTTGAAGCGCCTCTTTGAGACCTCTTCTTAGGGCACTAAAATTGGTCTTTGAAGAATACCAGGACCTCTAGGATGTTTCTAGGGAAGTGGAGAGGAGATATTGGCAGGGTTTGGCCGAGCTTGAAGGCTCAAAGTGGTGTGAGGAAGAGAGGGAGGAGGTGCCCTTTTATAAGGGAGGAGAGGGGCACCTTTGGAATAACTAAAAATATTATTTTATTATAACGAAAAATTCGGTTTTTAATAGCTCCAAATTGATATATTTAGAAGCTAAGGGGGGGTGGTGGGTCGAAATACTCTCATCCAATAGAATTTAGACAAGTTTAGGTATCAATTTTAACCTTATCATTTAGATTTAACTTTAAGTTAGATAATTTAACTTTTACCGTGTCTTCTTGTTTTCTTACACTATAATGTTAATAAACTTACTATATCAAGCCAAACGAACCCCAAGTTTTTTATTATTAATATATATAACCTTATATAAGTCATTTGGATGAACCTTATATTTTTAAGAATAAAATAACAACTAATAATATAGTATTTGTTTTAAAAACTATTTTATGTCAATTTTGACACTATTTGGTAATTGATTTTTGTGAAAATCACAACAGAATGATTAGTTCAAAAAAATTTAATTAAATAAATACTAACATGTCATATTAACATATAAAATTATTTCAATTCATAAAAAGTCTCAAATTACATTTATTTGGGTATTTATAACATCAATTATGTCAATATTTCATTAATAAGATAATTACTGCATCATCATTGTATCATAAATAAATTTAATTATTTTAAGTTTAAAAATTACAAATAAAATGCCATTATATAGGAAATATTTGTATATTTCTAATGAATATTTATAGTCGAATTTATCTTATGTATAACCCTATATTAAAAATGATTTACTTATTAAACTTTCATTTTAACTATTTTAACCCTTCTTTAAATAAATTAATAATAAATGTCTTAATCTAATCCAAGTGGGCATAAATGGTCCTATTTTATTCCTAAAGTTGTTTTTGGTCGAATTACACTTATCCAATAGAAATAGGACATGTGTTAGGGTAATAATAAAATCATTTTTACCCTTAACTACCTTATTTACTTTTAACCGTGGTAAAAAAAGTAAAAAGTTACTATTCACCAAAAATTATTTTCATCTCATTGAACAACATTTTAGTCCATGATATTAACAGTGTCTCTCGGATTTTCAAAATTCCATTCACAGAAGCGGTAAAATTATGTTTTATGAAAAATTCAGTTTTTTAACTACCACTTAGTGGTTTCACTATTCATCAAAAAAATGAAAGTTTCCAGAAAAATACAAAAAATTAGGCCTAAGCTATATTTGATATTATAAATTAAAAAATGATGACTATTTTACCAAATTCAATACATATCAGTTACATTAACTAATTTAAAAATTAATTCCCGTTGTCAAAACAAATAGCGTGTTTTTAAGAGATAATAACTATCAAAAGATTGACACTTGTTTATGTCCGGTTTAAATGTAAAATTACATCCAATGAACAACATTGTATTAAATTGTAAAAATATATTCTAAATATACTTTAAAACCACTGAAATAAATAACTTATCACTATTAATTATTTTGATTAAAAAAGTTGTTTTTAATAAAAATTTAATAATTTTCACTATTCATCGGAATATGAAAGTTATCCGAAAAGTACCAAAATTTCACCCTAAGCTAATTTCGATATTCTGAAACCAAAAATGAAGTCCATTTTGAAAAATAAAATTTACAAAATTTCAAAAAGTGGTTATTACTATTCATAACGGCTAGTTTTAATAATATTTTAACTCTGTATTGCGTATGACGCAAGCTATCGAGGAAGGTCGCGGTTGCATGTAAAGCAATCCAAGCTAGTGTTGTGTGTAGTGAAAGATTACATTAATGATTTATATAACATAAAAACAAAATATTTCTCATAAAAGTCTCGGGTGTTACACTATCAGATGGAGTAAGTGTTTTTATTCACATGGAAGTCCATTGGGTTTGGAGTAATAATTAAAGAGTTGTTTATACTCTAAAGTGGTTTCTATCCACTGTCTGGTTTCTGTTATGGAATATATCTAAGTCTTCCAAAATTTTATTAGTTATATATATATATGAAATTTTTTGGCTTCATGTTAGGTGAAATAATTCCCTATGGTTTATATTTGATTCCTAGGTGGTAGTCACTAACCCATGGGTGTCAAAAATCCCTTCGGGTATGTGATGGCTTGGTTTGGGTGATATTTTGAGAGGGTATAGGGTTTGGGTTAATTATTGTTTGGTATCAATGGTGGTTTTACCTAAATAGTCATTGTCTTGGGGAATCTCATACAATAGAGCTAATATTGTTGTGACATGAGGGGTATATTATAGTGATTGAAAGTTATTTATGTAATGAAAATCAATTATCCATTGGTTTATGGGATGTTTATTCAATTATTTTGTGTTTTTTGTGTTAATATTATCCTTTTCATATGGGTTTGATGATTTTAATTCAGAATGTTATGTTTTTATATTGATTCATTTGTTTCAGAGTGTTTAAATATTCCTCTGATTTGTGTTCAGTAAGTTCCTCAAGATGTTGTAGTTGATGCTCCTCAAAGGAATCCCTTGATGTGTCGGAAAATTAGCAATGATACCATGTGAGTAGTTCATATTGTTGACCAGAATGTGCAAAATGCCCAGAAAACGGTTATTAAGGTACATTAGGGAACTGTAGTAGGAAGTTATTAGTCAATACAGTTCATGTGTGATAATCGACAGTTCTTTAAAGGTATAAATTAACCTCAAGAGGTGGTGAACTGGCTGGACAAAATTGATTAGATTATTGACTTTTTGGATACAATTGAGAGTATCAAGTTGAAGTGTTATACATTATTACTAGAGTAATCTAGAACATGATGTTGGGAATATGTGGTATAGGATAATTTGAACATTATCTGGGAATAGAAATATTTATATAATCTCATTTTACAATAGTTTTGTACAGTGTCGGTGATGATGGAAACATATCTGGAGTTTCTTTCCTTGTAGTAGGGAGAGAGTTTGGTGTCATCATACACCAAGTTTTTGTTGAGATTTGTCTTTTTTCACTATATATTGTAATGAATTAATATCATAATGCTAATAAGTTCTTGTAGGGTTTTATACCGAATAACATATTGTAGTGATTTATGATAAAGCTTTCAAACTATGAAGAAATATTGGAAATTTCTATGATGTTAGGGTTTAATATGGTAGCTATGGTTATAAATTATTCCTATAGAAACCCATACATTTTTTACATTACAATTACATCATAATAAATATAAAAAAAACATTATAGTAATAAACCATGAGGATCTAGAGGTTTAGTGTATTGGGGAAACTTGTACAAAACACAACATTTATAACATTGAACATAAACATTTATTTAATTCATTCATCTCCAGCCTCTTATTGTCCCTTGTAAACACTATAGTACTCATATTCACCTGAGGATATAAATAAAAAAAGGGTGTGGTAAAATTCTAGTAAGATTACAGATAAGAATAATATATCATGGGGTGAGCATAAACATAACATCATCATCAAAATCATGAGGGAAACATTAATAAAAACAGGAAATGTGAAAATGCATCAAATGAAGCATCATGTATTAGTGGTAAGCTACCACACATATTTTTGAACAAATATAGCATCATTTCACACATAATATCACATTAACTCTTGAGATTCATCACTTTACCCAATGCATTGGAGCACTTTACAATTCTTGGTGCATTTGTCAGATTCAAACATTTATATTGCGCTATATAACTGCAGGCACACCCATAACATCATAACATTTTCATTATCAGGAAGGAGACATAAAAAATTTGAACATAAATAACCATAGAAATACATGATATTAAACTCATAATATCACATTCAAAATCTTTGGATTCCAAAAAGGAATATGGAATAACATACTTGATACAAGAACTATCAACCTTGAGTGAGAAGTGAACGGTGTGTTATTAATAGAAGTGTTCATTTGGAAAACATTTTGTTTGAAATAAAATCTAATGTAAAACATTTATATCCTAGAAAAGGAAGGAAAATTTTTAACAACTGATTTTTAAGGAGAAACCATATCAAAAATGGACTGAAAGAGTTAGAACCCGAATAAAGAAAGTGGGGTTCGAAAATTTTCTCTAACCTTGTATCCAAACAATTTCTTCACATTAATGTCCTGTATAATGGCATTAAATTCATTAATTAGAAATTAAAGAACCTTATTAACATGAATATGGTTTAATATGGTTTAATTATTTTTTTATGGCCAATTAGATGAGTCATAAAGCATAAATTCATTGTTCATGAATGTTCGTTTTTATAGTTTTCTTGAATGGTTCACTTGAATTCATGATTGGAAGTTAATGTAGACCATGGATAAACATCAAGAACTGGTATTACATGTGATTAATGATTCTATAAGATTTTAAATGTTATTATAATGAATTATTTTATATACAATGTGGATGAATCATTGGTTAACATTTAATGATGATCGTTTAAGTTAATTTGGGCGGTTTTTTGAACACAACAAACATGTTTTGTTTTATCATTTAGTAATATGTACATAAGTTAGTTCCTGGACATTATTTAGGATATAATACATATAATATAATTTTTTTGAACCATAAAAATTGTTTCATGACCATATTTGAAGTTGGTAATGTAAAAAAGATAACATGTCAATCTTGAAGGCTATAAATTAACACCTCAAAAACAACGTAACTTTTATAAAATAAAAAGAAGATGGGAAGGGTGTTAGATGATATATTGTACCATTATTTTCATAAAATTATGATATTTTTGAGATACAGAAGTTACCATACCATTTGGATGAGGATATTGGGGGAGATACTATGAAAATAACTTGAAATTGAAAGGAAATTAAAGGAAATGAGAGAGAGGGGGGGGGAATTACCTCTCAAATCCTCTTCTTGAGATCATCCTTAAGGAGCCTAGTCTTTTTATTTTGATGATAAAAGTAGAACTTGGACTTGGGAATGGGATAAGGAATGTTTTTGGGAATATTCTAGGTGTTGATTGAATCTTGAGAGGTGTGAGGAAATGAGGATGTAAAGGATGGTATTTATAGTGGAGGGCAGAGGGGTCCTCTTAATATTTTAATCAATAGTTTATTAATTTACACCAAGATAAGAAATATTGATGATTCTATTAACATGAATAGTAAATATGGGATATGAGTTTGAGATTTTGATGCTTACATAACTTATTATTTCAATAATAGTGGATTTAATTTATAATGTATTTATACAATAAATTAATGTATTTTACTATTCAAAAAAATTCATGTGCTGCAGAAAAATACAAAAAATTAACCCAAACCATTTTTTAATATGTATAATCCAAAAATGAACTCCATTTCTCAAAAATATTTCTAAAAAATTTTATTTTAGTTTTTAATTAAAATCATTATTTACTTTAAAAATACGTTTTTAAAATTAAAACTGATTTTATAAAGAAATCAAAAAATTGCATAAGGTTATATAAAATTATTATAAAAATAGAAGACATATAATTGTTAATTTATGAACATATTTTAAGAAAATACATATTCTTTTAAAATAATTAATTAATTATAATTAATTATTTATGACTTACAAAAATACCAATACTTTTACTATGGTCAAATTGTCTCTTATAAGATGCCTAAATTTTATTTAATCATTTTGGGGTAAGTTTACTATTATATTGTACGATTTAATATTAATAAGGGACATATTAATAATCATAATGGTAGGTGACTATTGATAAGGGTAGGTTACTATTCACCAAAAATTATGTTTGTTATATTAGACTTCAAAAATCATATAGATCACAACCGTGTATATCATATTTTCTAAATTCAAAACATAGAAGTGACAAACTTATGTTTAATGGTCACATAGTATTTAGTATCATTATATTTTTTTGTGCCTATTAATGTTATTATACTATAAGCCATAAATATATGAATGGAATTACATTGATAAAACTTCTGAATTTTACATTCTTCCCCCCTTCTAAAATTTCACCCTCGAAATTTCATTTTACACAAACATGTGAGGGTACTTCTCCTTCATCACCTCTTATAGTTACCAAGTTTCTTATTCAAACTTATGGTTCCTCCAAAACACATTGAAAAGGTAAATTTTTATTTTTCATAGAACCTTATCTCTCCATTCCAGAGTCTTCACTAGCTGCTCCTCATAAAATAGATAATCTTCTAGATGTACCACCTCTGAGTTCAATACATGTGAGGGGTCTGATATGTACTTCCTTAAGAGTGATAGGTGAAACAAATAACTAACATGATCTGTATTCATTGAAATTGATAGGTGATATGCTATAGTTTCTATAAGTTCAAGGATCTAAAATGGGCCAGTGTACCTTGGTCTAAGATTCCATTTCTTCCCAAACCGCATGACCCACTTCCATGGTGATATTCCAAAGAAGACTTTATCTACAACATCGAACTCCAAGTAACTTCGATGGTTGTTATCATGTCCATTTTCCCCAATATGTGCATCTTTGATATTATTTTAGGATGAATGAACCTTCTATGTCATCTCTTGCACAAGATCGGTCTATGTAGATTTCTTTCTCCAACTTCATCCCAACAGATTGGAGTTCTACATTGCTTTCCATACAAAGCTTCATATGGTGCCATCTGAACAATCGAGTGGAAGATATTGTTGTATGAGAAATCAACCAATGGGAGATGTTAATACCATCCACCTTTGAATTCTAGAGAGCAGTATCTTAGAATATCTTCAAACATATCAATTGTCCTTTCATATTGGACATTAGTTTGGGGGTGATAAGTCGTGTTGATATTCAATTCAGTGCTCAAAGCATGTTAGTGACTTCTCCAGAATTTAGATGTTAACCTTGGATCATGATCATAGAAAATGAAGACTGAAACACCCAGAAGTCTCACCACTTCATTCACATGTATCTCTTCATGTTTTTCAAATGAGATATTATCCCGAATAGCAATAAAATGGGAAGTTGTGGTGAGTCGGTCAACCACAACCCATATCTCATTATTTCTCTTTGTTGTCTTCATGATACCCATGACAAAGTCCAAAGATACATTATCTCATTTACACATGGGTATAAGAAATGGTTCCATCATCCCTTTGGACATTTTTCACTCTTCTTTAAGATACTGACATTCCAAGCACCATGAGATATATTCTATAATCTATTTCTTCATGTTATCCCACTAGAAGTGTTCTCGGTGATCTCGATAAATCTAGATGCTACTGGGATGGATAGAGAATGTTGAGCTGCATGAATTTACAAATAGATCCTTCTTTTTCACGAGTGATTAAGGAACAGAATTCCGTGTTCCAAACCGAATCACACCATCATCACCGATATGGAACTCATATTTCTTCCCTTCCTTTACTTCATTCACCTTATTTTGTAACTCCATATCGCCAATTTGTGCCTCCTTAATCATATATTGGATTGATGGTTGCATAATAATTTGGGAAAGGTAGGATGTATCCCCTACCCTTATGATTTCCAAATCCATCTTTTTCATATCTAAGAAGCTAGGGTATTTCTCAATATGTAACATGGATAGAGTAGTAGTTTCATTTCTAGTTAGATCATCAGCTACCTTGTTCACCTTTCAAGGATGATAGTGAATAGTTAAATTATAATATTTTATTATCTCTAACCATCTCCTTTGATGCATGTTGAGCTCCATTTTTGTGAAAATATACTTTATAATTTTGTGGTCGGTGTATAGGTCACACTTCTCACCATAAAGGTAGTCCCGCCAGATTTTCAAGGAAAAAATCACTCTTGCCAGCTCTAGATCATGTGTCGAGTAGTTCTACTCAGGGATCATCAACTTTTGTGTGGCATAGTCTATCACATTATCATTTTTCATGGGTACACAACTCATTCCATTATTTGAAGGATCATTGTATATCACAAAACATCCTCCATTTTTTGATAATGTGAGTACCAGTGCAGTGATCAACCTTCTCTTTATTCCCTTAATGCTTCCCTCAAATTCTACCTTCTATAAAAACTTGACCCATTTACTTGTTAACACAATTAGAGGGATTGACAATCATTATAAATTTCTCACAAAAAATTGGATATACTAAGATAATCCAAGAAAACTACATATTTATTTTACACTAGATGGCCTGGGACATTCCTCGATAACTTTTGTTTTTGAAGGGTCCACATAAATTCCTTCTATTGTGATCACATGTCCCAAGAACGTGACTTTATTCATCCAAAAGTCACCCTTTCAGATATTAGCATACAAATTCTCGTTTCTCAATGTCACTAATACAATTCATAGATGTTCTTCATGTTCCTCCTTACTCTTATAGTATATGAGAATATCATTGATAAAAACTACAACAATTTTTTTGAGGTAATGTCTAAGGACTCTATCCAGAAAATCCATAAAGATTGCAGGGGAATTAGTAAGCCCGAAGGGTATCACTAAGAACTCATAGTGCCCATACCTTGTACGGTATGCAATATTCTTAATATCTTACTTCTTAACCTTTAGCTGATGATATCTAGAATGAAGATCCACCTTTGATATGTATTGAGCTCCTATTAACTGATCAAACAATTCGTCAATCCTTTGAAGTGGATAATTTTTCTTTATGGTCATTTTATAAAGATCCTGATAATTGATATACAACCACATTGTTCCATCATTCATCTTCAGAAAGAGCATTGGTACACCCAAAGGTGATCCACTAGGGCATATGAACCCTTTGTCTGACTGCTCTTGAAACCGTTTCTTTATCTCCTCCAGTTCGATGGGAGCCATCCTGTAGGGACATTTTGAGGTTGGAGCGGCTCTGGGAATGAGTTCATTTGATAACTCAACCTAACAATCTAGGGGATGTTCGGGTAACTCTTCAGTAAATAGATCATGGTATTTCCTCACTATAGTAATTTCCACAAGCCTGGATCATTCCTTTGAATCAACCATTTTGGTATGGTATGATTCTTCATAGGTAATCAATACCCACACCGTTTAATGATTTTTCAAAGGAGATGCAGGATCTTAAATAAAATTTTAGAGGATCATGGTGTGGTTTAGAATATGAATGGATATTTCATTTTCATGACATTTGATATGTTCTCTATATAACTAGAGCCAATGTATTCCCATTGTAGGATCGAATTACACCAAGGAATGTATTATTACATTCTCTGGAAGAATCATACCACATACACCAAAAATAAAACAGTCAAACACTTGGGTTCGAATGATTTCACCACTTGGTGTTTTTATAGATATATCTACTTCAAGTATTCTGGGCTTCGATTCTATAGTTCTAAAAAATATTCAAGATATAATGGAGTAAGTAAAACCAAAATAAAATAATACTTTATCAATTATCGAGTGAATAGGAATTGTACATTGTACTAATTAATTATCATTATCCACTTCAGTGGTAGTGATGGAATAAGCCTTCCCGTGTTCCTTTGGCTATGGTGGTTTCTGTCGCTAATTACCCTCGAGGACTCAAGGTTTATTTCACTAGCTTTCATAAGTCCCTTGCTCGCTACAATTGTAGAATTGGACCATGGCTGGTGCTCCCCATTATTCCAGTTCTTTATCATTCCTTCTCATGTATTTTAGACACTCTTGATAATGGTATCCTTCTTTCACACACTTGAAGCATTTCCCCATCCTGTTGAGATAGTTTCCATGATTCAGCTTCCCACATTTTTGGAATGTGGGTCGTTGAGTTTTCTTCCCACCTTTAATGTTAGATCCTCTAGCTTGAAACTCCATCTTTCATTTCTTATTACCGTAGCCATGGGACCAATGTACAAACACAATCTCCAATTTGATGGAACATAGAACAATTTATTCATAACTCCCAATGTATCGAATTGCAAGAGCCTTTTGAAGGTGTGGTTTCAACCCAGTAAAGAATCTATCATTTTTTCTATCATTTTTTATAACAAAACCTGAAACGTACCCTCAAAGCTATCTAAAATTCAATTTGTAGGTCGTGATATATTTTCATTCCTTTTTCTTGAGATCTATGAATTCCATCTCTGTCATTGTACAAATAGTGTTTGGGAAATACTTGTTATGCAACATGATCTTAAAGTCTTCCTATTCAATCTCCCCAATTTCATCTCTTGGATTGGATTTCTTAATCAAATACCACCATTGTTCAACATCTACCTTTAGACAATAAATGGAAAATGTCTTCTTCTCTATATCAGAATAGTATAGAATAGAAAAGATATTCTTTATGGTGTTGACCAAGTGTTTCACAACTAGTGGATCTGATGATCCACTAAATGTCGGTGGTTGTTGCCATATAAAACAATTGATAGCCAGTGGCTCTCTCTTTGGTGAAGGAGGAAATTACCCATTATTATAGTTATTTTTTCTAACCTAAGATAGTTTGTTAGGAATATCCATGATTTTTTGAAATCCACCTCCCAATGCATCGGGGATTTCGTTCAGGGAATTGTTTTATTGGCCCTCGCAAGGGTTGTTGGATTGGTTTCTCCTGGTTCCCACCATTTTCTAAAATAGAAATAGTTAGAATAAAACATAAGTCATCATGTCATGAATAAATAATAGATTAATTTGTAAAATTTTCACTAAGGACATAACTTATGGGATCCCTATGTAAAGCTTCTAGTGTACATATTTGTACTAAGACTACCAATAGATTTTTTTGTAGGGTTCACTAATCCTTATTCCCAAATTAATTAAACCTTTCCTCTGATACCAACCATAGTGACCCAAAATTTTATTACATTACTATTAAATAATAATAAATATAAACATCATAATATTATTACACCATGGTGATCCATAGGTTTAGTTTCTTGGAATATCTAAGACCAAACATAACATTTACAACAATAAACATAAACATTTATTTAATTCATTCTCCTCCAGGCTCTTATTTTCCCTTGTAATCTTCTTATTACTCATATTCACCTGAGGATATACATAAAAAAAGGGGTATTATAAAATCCTAGTAAGAGGATAGATAATAACAATATAGAATGGGGTAAGTAGAAACATAACATCATCATCAAAATCATGAGAGGAAACATTAATAAAAACATGAAATCTGGAAATGCATAAAATATACATCTTGTCTTAGTCGCCATCAACCACACATAGTTGTGAACAATGATAACATAATTTTCACACATTTTTTTACATTAACTCATGAAATTCATCACTTTACACAATGTATTGGAGAACTGTATAATTTTGGGCACTCCCTTCACATTCAAACATTTATATTGCGATATATAATTATGAGCACAGCCTAAACATCAAACAATTTTCATTATACTGAATGCCACATAGTACATATGAACATAAGTAACCATGTAAAGGAATTTTTTTCAACTAATAAGATCACATTCATAAACATTGGGTTCCCAAAAGGAAGAGGGAATTGCATACTTGATATAAGAACGATCAACATTGAGTGAGATGTAAAAGTTTTGATCCTAAGAGAATAGTTATTTTGGAAAACATTATGTTTACAATAAACTCTATTGGGAAACAGTTATATCAAATAATAATAAATACAATTATGAACAACTTATTTTTAAGTAGTAACAATATCATAAATCGAGTGAAAGAGGGAGAACCCGAGAAAGAAAGTGGGGTTCGAGAATATCCCATTACCTTGTATCTGAACACTTTATTAACATTTATGTCCTGTATAATGACATTATATTCATTAATTAGATATTAAATAATCTTTTATACATGAATATGGTTTACTATGGTTTCATTATGTTCTTTTATGGGACTTTGGATGAGTTATAATGATTAAAATCATTATTCGAGAATGTACGTTTTATAGTTTTCTTGAATGGTTTACTTTTATTCATGAATGGAAGTTCATGTAGGACATGGATAAACATAATGAAATGATATTAAATGTTATTAATTATACTCTAGGAGTTTAAATTATCTTATAATGAATTATGTTATATATAATGTGGATGATTCATTAGTTCAAATTTATTGATGATCGTTTTAGGTTAGTTTGGGTGTTTTTTGATCACAATGAAAATGTTTGGTTTTATCGTTTATTAATATGTACATAAGTTAGTTAAAAAACATTAAATAGGATATAATACATATAATACAACCAGTTTAAACCATAAAAATGGTTTCATGACCAGATCTGAAGGTTTTAAAAGAAAAATGAAAACATGTCGTTCTTGAAGGTGATAAATTAACACATCAAGAACAACGTTCTCTTTTCTAAAATAAAAAGATGTGGGGAAAGGTTTGTGATGATATATTTACCCATTATTATCATAAAATTCCATTATATGAGTGATAATGGAGTTACCATACTATGTGGATGAGGATATATGGGGAGTTATTAAGAAAAAACATGAAATTAAAAGGAAATTGAAGGAAAAGAGAGAGGGGAATTACCTCTTGAATCGTCCTCTTGAGATCCTCATTAAGGAACCTATTCATGGTATTTTTATGAGACCAGAAGCACATGGTAGTGGGGGAGGGGCTGGGGAAGATGTGTGGACATAGTTTAGACATGTCTTAAAACTTGAGATATGTGAGGAGGTGAGGGTGTGAATGGTGGTATTTATAGTGGAGGGAAGAGGGGTTCTCTTTATATTTTAATCAATACATTATTAATTTACATCAAGATAAGAAATAGTGATGATTATATGACCAATAATAGAAAATAGGGCATCTGAGTTTGATATTTGGGTTATTACAACACTTGTGATGTTAGGAATAGTGGATTTAAATTATAGTTTTTCTATATAGTAAATTAATTTATTTTACTATTCCGCAAAAATTCAAGTGTTACAAAAAAATTCCAAAATATCACCCTAACCAATTTTTGACATATAGAATCCAAAAATGAACTCAATTTTTCAAAAATAATTTTCTTATATTGATTAATTTAATTTTTAATTAACATCACAATTTTTTGAAAAATACAGCTTTTAAAATTAAAATTGATTTTATAATGCTTTCAAAAATTGCATAAGGTCTTATAAAATTATCATAAAACCAGAAGACATAGAATTTTTAATTTTTGTAAATATTTTTGAAAAATACATACTATTTTAAATTAATTAATTATTTATAATTAATTATTTATGACTTACAAAAATACCAATACTTTTAATATGGTCAAATTGTCACTTATAAGATGCGTAAAATTTAATTAATCAATCATGTGAAATGATATTATTATTTTGGAATATTTACTATTAATAAGAGTCATACTACTATTCATAAGGGTATGTTACTATTCATATGGGTTGGTTACTATTCACCAAAAAATATGTTTGTTTTATTAGACTCCATATATCATACTAATCAAAACTATCTATGTCAGATTTTTGAAATTCAAAACATAGAAGTGACAAAATTATGTTTAATGGTCACAAATTATTTAGTATCATTATATTTCATTGTTCATCCAAATTTGATTATATTATAAGGTATAATTATAAGAAGGGAATTCCATTGACAAAACATTGGGTCATTTCACTTCCCCTTCTCTTAAACTATGTGGTATGTTCAGTGGTGAGATAGAGAAAAGGTTGAAGTGAAAAGATCATTGTTTGAGTGGTGGAGGTGGTTCTCTGTATAAGGCCTCTTCGACACCTCCAATTGAAAATAGTTAAGTTCTTCTAACTTACTATGAGTGTGGAAAGAGTAGAAACACACATTTTATCAATTCCCTTCACCTACGGAGATGTGTAGTATTTATGGATGTTATGGACATGGACACCATTTTAATGCCATGTATACTCCCCATTATGGTAAGTGATTGTCATCTCCAAAGGATACTGCTATGAATTTAGTTGCTTGGAAGAGTATAAGGCTCTAACCATAAGTCTCAGTAGTGAAGAACCTTTAGGAATTAGATGATTTTACATCATTGGTGTACATGGGTCTGGTGATACTGAGAGGTACCATATTTATTTCATCCTCAGTGGTGATTTATTTATTTTTTTACTAGTGATTTACATTTGTTTATGTCTATATTATTTATTGATAGTTTTTATCTTACAAAATTGATCATGTTAATTATTATGGAATTATTGACACCTATTCAGAGGGGGAATGTGTAGGTATTTTGGTGTCATTATTTGGGGGATATCGATATATTACCTAGACTTCGTTATGGATTTTCTTGTTCTATGTCCATATCTGTTCGACATAATCCTCGAGATGGATTAACTTGGTTATCATAATTAAAAGGTTTATTTTTATCAACAACATGTCATGTTTCCTCAATCGATGGGTGAGCATGGGTGTTTTAGGGAATGTGGGATTCAAGATATGGTTGTGTCGGACCTTCCCACCCATAGCTCAGGAATTGTTTCCTACTGATTTAGTTGAGAATGATGACATTTAATCTATCTTTGATCTTCTCACCATTATTCATGGATATCGTGATATTTTCGTAGATGTTGTCTCAACGCTTCTAGTAGAGAAGGAGGTATAGTTTATGATTGAATTGGTTCCTAGAAAAAAATACTATATTGATAACTTCATGAATTATGGAATCATTATTGATTACATATATCAAGGTTCAGTTGGATGACCTGGTGAACAAGTTTTTTTTCCACCCAAGTGTTTCACCTTGGGAAAACCTTCCTCACTTTTCCAATAAGTCCAAAAAATTAATATAATTGTGTGTGGATTATCAAAAGTTGAATTTGGTAATAGTTAAGAAAAATTATTCTTTTCCTCATGTGGGTCATTTGTTTGAGTAGTTAAATGGGAAATTCCATTTTTGACGATTGATCTTCTGTCAGGTTATCAACAACTCAGAGTTCATGAGAGTGATATAAAAAATATTGATTCTAAGAGTAGGTATGGAAATTATGAATAAAGTGTGTTTTAATTTGGTCTAAATAATATCCATGATGTTTTCATGGCCATGGTGAATCAGATACTCCATTAGTATCTCAAAACATTTGGGTAGAATTCATATATGAAATTGTGATTTATTAAAGATATGAGATAGAACATGATCACCATATGTGTTTGGATTTTGAAATAATGAGAATTCACCACATGTATAAAAGGAATTAGAAATGAAATTTTTCTATCATAGAAGTTATTTTCATAGGGAACATAATTTATGATTCATTCCTATCAATTAAACAGATAAAGATATAGGCTATTCTTCATGGGAAGAACCATAGAATGTCTTTAAGATATGGAGATTCCAATCCATAATAGATTCTATCAATGGTTCGTCAAGTTGTTTTTTATGTTTGTTTCACCCTTGACTACACTTACTCAAAAAGGGGTAAAATAAACTTGTTATGAATAGTTGTATTATTATTTCAATGAGTTGAAATCAATTAGGACATCGGCTCCCATTCTGATCATACCTATGTTCGGTAAGGGGTATGAGATTTTCTATGATGGTTCTGGTGATAGTTTGGATCTTTTTCTCACACAGAAATATCATTTTGTAGTTTTTGGCTCTTTTCAGATTTAATCACATGAGATTAATTACCCCACTCATGATTTAGAGCCTTCTAAAGTTATGCATGCATTTAGTTTTTGGATTTATTACCTTTTGGGGTAATTTTCTCTATCATTTCTGGTGATAAGACATTGAGAAATATCATTTCTCAGAATGAAATGAATCACCAATAGATACAGTGGGTAGAATACCATCAGACATTTGGAACTTAATTTATCTACACCTTGGGGAAGGGTAATGTTGTTGCACATACTCATAAAAGGAATGTCTTGTCATAGGGTGTTCTATAGTTGAAGGAAGAGTATAACCTTATGGGTTTTTTTGGTTCAGTTTCATCCAGATGCTTGGGAGGATCATTCAGGTATAGTTCGTACCAATGTTCAATTATCATCATCTCTATTTGTGTCAATTATATAGTGTAAGAATCAATATGATGACGTTAGAGGATTTTGAGAGGCCCTATATGTCACACTCTGACTAGAGATACTTCTTTATTTTTTTCTTTCCTTGATGTTGGATCTTTTTGTTGAGGTTTGGGTTGAGTTTCCCACAAAATTCCTTGTGTTTTGTGGTTTTGGGTTTCCTTTTATACCTATTATTAGTTATTCTTGTTGGGATTAAGATACAGTTGCATGTTGGGGAGTTTTTGACACCCACAGTGTCACTACTTTGTGTCTAAAACATTCAAGGATCATTGAGTGAACATTCCTAGTGTTTGGGGTGTAATTTGGGGGTTTTGACCAATTTTTGGGGTTGCACGGTTTGAGCGCAGCCACGCCAAACCGTGTAGCCTAACCATGCGAAGTTGCAGAAGTTTCCAGTATCCCTCGCACAGTCTGCGCACGGTTTGACAAACCATGCAGCAAAACCGTGAAGCCTATTGCAGGCTTTATAA
Organism: Viscum album; assembly: GCA_963277665.1. Lineage (NCBI taxonomy): Eukaryota > Viridiplantae > Streptophyta > Magnoliopsida > Santalales > Viscaceae > Viscum > Viscum album. Next base: position 355,135,375 of record OY728140.1, read on the forward strand.
CTTTTGATGTGGAGTTCCGATTTGGGTGATTCCACATCTCAAATGAATCCCCACATGTTTTCTATCAACCAGAGGAGCCTCCCCCTACTTCCTGCTTCTATTTCGGGAGATTGTGAGGAGATTTATGAAGAAATGTTTGTGATTCTTCATGTTTCCTTCATCAAATCTTCTCTCCTTCTCTTTCCCTCTTTGTTCTAGGGTTTTATTTTGTGATTTTCTTCTATGTCTGAACCCTAATGTATAGTTTTTATGTTTGGTTCGTTTTTATTTGGATCTAGGGTGTGTGAATGGTTCATGAGGCTTAGATATCTCCTTCCTTGATGTCTTATCGCATCCGCACATGGTTGAGGTAGGCGTTTCAAACTTTTTCCTTTCCGGAACACTCCACGAGCACTTGTGTGTTTTCAATTAATTTTTAAATGTATTTATAACCTCTAATATATTTATGGATTGATGCGAATGGTGATTTTTTGTTGGTATAATTTACTAAAAATAGGTTTTCAAAGGGATTTGTGTGAAACACCTAGGTTTATTGCACCTACGGTTATTTTTTAAAATGAAATAATTATTTAAAGTTAAATTGGGGGTTTTTATGAAATGTTCAGCCTTGATTGTGGTGGGATGGTTTTTTATTTTTTGTGGTCTTGATTTGGTGTGTATGGTTTGGTAATGATTTATCTTCTAAAATGTGTTAAAATGTGGTAAAAAGGGTTTTATGGTTACAATGGGATTGTTTTATATTCTTTAAATAATGTGGATGGTTAGGTGTGGTTTTAAAGAAAATGGTGGGTTTTGTTGAAATGGATTTTGGGTGTTTCTTGAAATATTGGTTTCTTTAATGTGGTTTAAAAATGGATTCCCATATGGGGTATGCCCGTTTGGCTTTTGGCTTGTGTGTTTTGGAAAATGTTTGTCTTAAGGGGATGTTTGGAATTGCACACTTAAGATGGATTTAGAAATGGTTTGTAAGTGTTTTGATAAATGTATTTGGGTGTGTAAACATAAATTCCCATTTGGAATGTTAGAGTTGCATGTTTTCCTAAAATGTGGAAAGGCTTGTTTAGAAAATTCTAAAGGAGGTGGTGTTCCTCATGGGTTTTAAAGTGATTTGTAAATGTTTTGGTGTGCATATGTTCTCAAGAATGGGTTTGTGATATGCAAGTGGTGGCTTATGAAATGAGATGCTTGGTTTGGTTGATAAATGGATTATGTGGTAACATGTGATGTGTGAATTTTATAGATCAAAAAAAAGGAAACCCAGGTATTTGGGTGGGTGGACTTGTACTAGTATGCTAGTGATCCCGTGGGGTTTGGCCTCAGTTTCACGTAGCAAGATTGACGCTTACAACACTAACTAAACTTTGATGATGATTATGGGGGACCACTAGGTTATGGGTATGTTCCCTACTAGTGGATCGTGCACGATAACGAATATTGTGATGGTTACTTTCACCGAGATACGAGGTACTTGGGACCCACATCTAGCTAGTGCCTAGGGGCATTCCCGTGACTAGTGATCAATGATTTTATTGCACCTCCCGTCGGCACATGGTAGGTTAGGTTGGTATTTTTTAAAAGTTCTTTGTCTTTAAAGTGTAATTCTTTGAAATTGTTTTCCATTTAAAGTTGTTCCATTGAAAATTGTTACTAGTATTGTTTGGGTTGGGTTTTTGTTATAAAATGATAGTTTTCTTGAAAATGGATGGTGGTCTGTGTTGGCCTTTGAAATGGTAAAGTTGTGGTTGTTTAATAAAATGTGAAAAATATATTTTTATAATTGTATTTCAAACTAGTGTAAATGGACTGTTTTGGAAAAGGAAACACTTGGAATATGTGGTGATTTCCTACTGAGCTATTAGCTCGCACCCTACCTATACCACTCAGTGTTGGTAGTCCCGAGTTGTTTTCTAGGTTTAGTTTTTGTTTAGGTATCCTGGTTCAAGTGCTCATAGTTGGAGAGGGTTTGGTCTCGTGGTTGGATCGGGTTTGGTCTTGTGGTTGGAGGTGACCAAGATATCACATGGAGATAGAAATAGTTTTTTCCAGTTTTAGTTTTTTCTTATTTTTTTCTTGTTATAGTGTTCAGTTTCTTTAGATTCATATTGTATCTGGATCAGCTGTTCATTTATTTATGTTCACCAGTGGGTTGTTGCTACGTACTCATTTTGATTATTTTATTTATTTGATACTATTTTTGGGCTGAAATCGTTCCCACTAGATTTATATATGATGCCTGAAACTAGTTGCCAACCCATAGGGATCGGGAATGCCCTTCGGGTCATGTCACAGACCGGGTCGGGTGTCGGGTCAGATGGTGTCTCGGCTTGGTTCGTGACACTATATTATGGGGAGAGAATTTCTAGTTGGAATTTCTCTATATATTGTATTCTTCGTATTGGGGATTGGGTTCTAAACCAAACATTTGTGTTGAGAATATTTTTTCTGATTGCCATAGTTAATTATAGGAAGTTCATTAGGTTACTATGAAGATGTTGTATGACATGATACATAGTTTGTGGTTGACAAGTAAGAATCATTACATTGCTGATTACGTGTCCTAGTGTTACACTTTCCAATAGTTCAAGGATGATCATTTGAATCCTTCTGGTTTTATTCTTCCACTTCTTATAACTATATAAATATGGGATAAGGAATCCGTGGTATTTTTTATTGAATTTACAAAGACTCCTCAGGGGATTAATTCTATGCAATTGGTGATTGATAGGTTACAAAATTCATCTCACCTTATCCTGATCAAAGGAGCTGCAATGGTTGACGTTCTGGGTAAGATGTATATAAAATAAGTTGTGAGGTTACATATTGCTCCTTCATCAATTTTGTTGGATATGGATTCTAGGTTTACTTTGAGATTATTGAGAAGTATCCAAGTGGGGATTGGTAAATATGATAGATTGATTAAAAATTATCACCCATTACAGATGGTACGATGGAGTGTGTAATTCGGTTTTTGTAGGATATTCGATATTCTTGTGTCTTGGATTTTTGTGGATCATGGGAGAGACATTTAGTACTGATTGAGTTTTTTTATAATAATAATTATTATATTTAGTCAATTAGAATGGATACTTTTGAGGAATCGTATGGTCACCCATGTAGATCACCTCTTTGTTGAAAAAATGTGGGTGAAGAATCTTTGGTGGGGAAATGTTTGGTTCAAGATATGTATTAGAGGATCTATTATATATGTCAATAACTTGTTAAAGTGAAGTGTCTAAATAAATCATATATGAATAACTAGTTTCATACTTTGGTGTTTTCTATAGGTGATCTGGTATTCATTAAATTTCTCCATTTTTTTGACACCATGGGCTCAACAAATAGGTAATGCTGGCTCTATGATATGTTGGGTCATTTGAGGATGTTGACAAGCATGGGTAGGTTTCTTATCAGTTTAAATTGTAGGCTCATTTTACCAGAATTCGTGATTTTTTACATGCATATCAGAACATAAAATACCATTTTTAACTATCACATGTTCTTAAATTTGATTATATTGAGTTAGAGATAGACGATTCCATTTTGGAATAGGAATTTATGCTTTTTCACTCTCATATGAATGTATTGTATGGGAAGATTATTCTGTTGGTTTAGGTGTAATGGAGAAATGTATCATATATTGATGACACTTAGTAGAAAAATTCATTGATGATGGTATAGTGGCCTCACAAATTTACCTAACATCATTCTTCCACATGACTTCTTGATGAAGTAAATTCATATTAGGGGTGATTTTTAAAATCTCATTGAACAATTTTATGTAATCATCATTTCATTACATCCATTTATTTTTATTTGAATATTTCCTAGGACTCCTAATGGTGAATATAATTTTTTGTGGAAACAATATTGATGTTATATGATACTTTTTAGATTTATGGAGTCTTAGTATAAATGTGTTCATGGTTTTGCGATGTTTTCCAAATTTTCAGAGCATTCCCTAGGTGTGATAAGTTTCCATGTCAGAATTTGCAGTGCATGCAACTTGTAGGATAAATATAAGCTATGTAATTTGAGTACATGATATGTATATTCTACAGGGTGGATGATTTGAATAAGGTATATGTGGTGTAGTGAGTACATGTTGTGTAAATATTGCATGCATTTTAATAATAAAATATTAGTTTTTAATAAAAATACGACAAGTTTTTTAACATATGTGATCTGGGTGGATGGCACAATGTGTAATGTGATTATGTACTATTTAATTTTCAGGTGTAGTGTTTTTTGGGTTCCACTCCAATAATTTTTTTTCATCAATCCACATCTTCATTGTTTTTCAATCTATAAAGTTATAAAATTGATATTGGATGTCTCTATTCAATCAATATTGATTCATTCTACATTGGATCATTGTTCCAGCTCGTTTCCATTAGATTAAACTATCGTAACCACTGATCCATGTAAATTTTTCTTAATTTTTTATGTAGATCTATTATGTAATTGAATCTTAACATTTGTTCCATTGTTGGCTTTAATGTGGAGGGTGTGAATTCTTGAGTAATATGTTTATTCCTATTCTATTCTAAACCTTAATGTGAAACAAATCAATTCTAAGATGTGTAGATTGTTTCTAGGGCCTCAGTTATCATTCTTGAATCCTTTCATTTTGGATTCAATTATAGGTTTGGGTATCCCTATGATTTGAGGTAGTTCATTCCATATGTAGTCTATATTAGTAAACATAATTTTGGTTGTGTTGATAAATTGTATTATAAAATTAAATGTAATGATATGGTTGATTTTATTTGAGTGTGTGGAAATGGGTTTTTATAAACAATTTCATTCCCATGGTTTTTTAAAATTTAAAAGGGTTTTCATAAAATAGAAATATAATTTTAGAAATTATTATCAAAGAATGATTTGATAAAAATAGTTTTCTAAATTTATTTGGAAAATAGAGAACATGGGATGCCTTGGGTACTTAGGTGGAAGTTATAGTAATAGTTCTCATCCATTTTTAGAGGATTATCTGATAGTTCATAACACTTCTCCCTAGGCCCATTTTTCTAGGGACTTGTTAGACTTTTTTGGTGGGTTCACATGCTAGGGTGTTCATGTGTTCTATAAAGTCGATGCATATGTTTAGTTTATTAATTCACATATGATAACTCTTTATGTATGAGTTTCAAAAATATCCTGACCAAGTTTCATATATGGTGTCATGATACCCATGTGGCGCCATGGTCTATTTTGGGGTATTATTGTTTTTATATTTTAGATTGTATTTATATAGACATCATATGAGAAAAGATAATTGATTTTTTTCACTTGATATATCTGCTAAGATATATGGGTATGAAATTATTTTAAATTGATTTACTTGTTCTATTTTGAAATGCATAGAAATGAAAAATTATACTACCTTATAATGATTTTAAAATAAAAACTATTATATTTTTATCGTGCTTTATTTTTATTAAAGTTGAGCAATCTTGGATTATTGTTCAAAGATATCAAATGGAACATTTAGGCGAGATCCTGCTGACCATGTTAGCTCACCTAATGAGTACCTATTTGGCAGTGTGTAGACTAGGTCATTCCTTTAAATGTATGGGAGGCCAAGGTTTCATAGTGTTGTGGTCAGGTTTTTTATCAAATGAGATGGGTAGCTAGTGGAGAAATGGTGGGATTTAAACCACATTATAACATGGAGTAGTTGTTTTTCTAATTTTGTTAGTCCATTGTGCTTGGAGTTGTATGTGGATATTTTTTTACTCTCAAGTGGGTTCATTCCACTATTTGGTTACTATTATGAAATATATCTATATTCTCCAATATTTTCTAAGTTATATATATATCTGTGTGTGTATGTGTGTGTGTCTTTGTATCATATTGTTTCTATAGGTTGGAAAAATCAATCTCTCTTGTTGTTGTTGATTCCAGAGCGCTATTAGCTAGCCCATTAGGATTGGGAATTCCCTTCAAGTACATGAAAACTCAGGTTGAGTTCTAGCTTGAGAGGGTATCTTGGCCGGGTATGTCACATGTATTATTACATGTTAGTTATTTTATATGATTCATTATTTTTCAAATTGGATTTTGTTATATTGAGATTCATATGATATATTTTATTTTCCCCCTATTTTTTGGGTTTATTTTTGATATTATTTACTTTGTGATCACGATCAGATGATTTATGGATTAGTCATGTAAGATTCATTGGGGTAAATAAAATGAAATACTTTTATTATCAAGAGATTTCATTCCAATATGTTCTCATTTCATGTCCATGAACTAGTTTACATCTCATAGAGTATGAGAATACCCTTTGGGAACATTGAGAATAATATATGGTTACTGGATTAGTGCTATCCTATATTGGATTGTGAGTAAATGGTTTAAAATCCAAGTTATATTTAATGCTATTTATGAAGTCGAGGTATAATGGAGATCCGATTTTCAAAAATATGGATATAAATATGATGAACTATATTTCAAAAAAATCATTATTGAAACATGAGTATCATGGGGAAGTCAAGAACGTTTAATTTTAGTCTCACTGTTGATTTATCCTTTTTGTGTGGATGTAATTATGTCTTTTAATAAAGTAATAAGAGGATCCAATATGTTTCATGGGTAGTGTACACGGGCTACAAACTGTTCACACACACATTGTATCTTGAATGGTGTGGTTTTGAGGTGATAACCATTTATTGAATTTCATAACACATTTAACAAATTTTATGGATTCTTTATAAATATATTAATGGTGTTTATATATTATTAGTGAATTTTTATACAAGCTTATTTTATTTATTGAATTAATTAAAGTTATTTCCTTGAGATTTTATTGTTCCTAATTATTACATATCACTTAATTTATGTTTTGTACATTGGTTTTTTAATTTTCATGTTAACGGTTTTATATAATAAAGTTTAAGAGATGAAAGATATTTTATTTTTTATTTGAATGATTAAAATTGTATGTTTTAATTATCTTTGATGAAATAAAATGAGTCATTTTAATATTATGAAAGGTTTTAAAATATTTATATTTCCTTATCTTGAATGTTTTATAACATAAAAATGGGTTTTAATGGGTAGTTTTAGAGGAATCATTTTGGTTTTGGGATATTGGGAAGTATAAATCTATGTGATAGTATTGTTTTGGGAATTAGAGAAGTTTTAAAAGTGTTGTAATTTATTTTAATAAATCATAACAAATCCTAAGTGTTTACTTAAATAAAATATTTTTTACATGTAATTGTTATTTTTTATGTTAAATGGTCTTTATGGTGGGATTTTTAGATTTTTAATTCTCAGTTTATGATGATAGGGAATAAAATGAAGTGAGGTTAACATGAATTTAATCATCACTAAATAAGATATATATCTCAACCTATGTTACATGTTTATGTGGTATCCAAATTTTAAAGGGGTTACTGAATCATTTTATAGACTATTATATTTGAAAAACAGAGTTATATAAAGTCTATTTGTTAAATTTTTTTATATGGTTGGTTTTATTATTTTACCCTCTTTATTGTCTCTTTTAATAAATAAGATTACCCATATATCTAATTAAGAATTTATACTATTCTAATGTGGTGTTCTTTAGAAAATTATTTTGACTATAATAGTTATAAATAAATATGTGTATGAAAATTTATTCTTTAAATATATAATTATAAAATGATATTTGAATATTAATATTTAAATGAAATTTATTTTATATCATTATACATGTTTATTTTTATATAGGTAAATACAATATCATGTATTTTAAATTGATGTTTTTCGTTACCCTTGTCTGGTTTTAAAAAAATTATCTATTTTTTTCAATGAATATAATTTAGATTTTAGGGTCTCTGGTTGTCATTTATGTTTTAAGGGTAATTTACCTCATTAAATATGTCTAGCCTGAGAGTATTTGGTGGAAAAATTTACTCCATTAAATATGGAATTATATATAGTTGATGAGTTTTCATTTATGTGATTATTATTTTGTTGATATTTTGTATTATTGTAAATGATATTTTTCTAAATAATGGGTATGATGTCATATGTTTATATAGTTGTAATGATATATTTTATAGTGTTTTGTGTCAAATAGTTTAGAATGTAGGATCGTCCAATTTTTTGGATGTGGTTTAATTGATATTATTTTCATGGGGGTTTATAGAGAAGAAATATTTTTATATTGGGGATTTTATAACATATCATTTTTTATATAAGACTAATTGTCCCAAAGGCCTTATATTTTTATTAGTTTTTTGATAATACAGCTTTTAAGGGTTGATAGGGAACCCTTAAACAACCCGTAGGCTATAGTGACACATTACAAGACCAGATGGTCTTACGAAAAGTAATCGCAGACTATGAATACATTTAACTACACCTAGTATCTATATCATGAATTTAGCTCTCCACTTTTTCATGGATATTCGGCTAGATTTCCTATGAAGAAATGCACAGGTCTAATACTGATGGAGATTTACATGTCCTCTAATTCTTTCAAATCCATTTAACTCAGCTCTGGTGAATGGGAAATCTCTGAATCCTCATCTAGAGCATGTTCCTTGTAGTTTCTGCCTTGTTTCATCTGTACATCATGTGGCCAAAGTCATTGAGGTGGCCTGAAGTACATAAGGTGGCCTGAAATTCATACTGTCTTGAAGTCTTGAAGGAATGAAGAACCAAACTGATGTCCTGAAGGCTGAAACATATGTATAGTTCTGGCTTCTATAGTACCAAATAGTAATTCATTAAAATTAAATATATATAATAAGATTGTTTATATTTATGACTGAAATATTCTTTTTTTAAATATTTTTGTGCTGATTAAAAACAATAATGATAGATTATTTTTTTGGTAATTGAAATGAGTGAAATTAAAACATAATTATAAATATATATATATTCATGCATATATATATATATACATATAAATTATATATACACATATATATTCTGGAAAATATATCATTATTTTATATGAAAATATACATATTATCCCCCCTCTCTAAAAATATTCATAACTTCATTCTATCAAATATTATTTGATGTTGATTAGGATATTATGTTGTTGGGGAATTGGATTAATCTTGACATGAGAAAGGTAAGACCATTGTTTTTTTCATGGGTTTCATAGAGTTTTGTAAAAATTTAAATAAATCCTACATTAATAATTTTATTTTTGATGATGATGATTCTTGGGATTTATGAGCATATTTACGACATGTGTTTATGGTGGAATAATACCAAAACATGTTAGTTTAATGGATTAATCTAGGTTTCTCTATGTATTTCTACATAAATTTTATTCTATTGGTGTTTTAATGGGTTTGATCCAAATTTATAATTATATGACATACTATAATATTTATTAATATCATTCTGTTAGGTTTCTAAAAGATACTCTTGAAACTCATTGATATCCATTGGTTTTGTTATCCTAAAACAGAAAAAATCTTTTTATAGAAAATCATGAACACCATGTGTTTGAAGAAATTTGAATGATATATATTACAGATTTCAGTAATTTTTTTATGAAATAATGATGGAATATTAATAATAATTTTTTAAAAATATTTAATCATTTTTTCCAAGGGTTGAGGACATGGTTAGTCATTTTGAAGTCGACATAAACCATTAGTGAAAATCCTGTGTGTTACTAAATTTTATATTTTAATGATGATTTTGGTAATATTTTTAAAAGGGAATTCCATGTAATTTTCCATTAATAAATATTTATATTCTTAAAAGGTTAATATTGAAAATATTTTTACATATTTGTTGACTTCATCCCTTTAAGTCATGCGCCTTTTATTACATATGTTTGTGGTGGGAATGAGGTTTTTTATGAAATTATTATGGATATGGAATATAATGGTCATGTTATTAATATTATTAAATAAGGGGGTTCTTATTGAAGTGTACCCAATGTTTATATATTAGTTTATGTGTTGGTTGATGTGTGTTATATGTTGTATTTTCATATACTATGTGTTTATTGGTCAACAATATTTTAAATCTTGGGATTCCTCATATTCATTGGTAAGGAATACTATGAAATTTATAGCATGTAATGGATTACAAATTCCCTATAAAAAATCCTAAAACAATAACTAAATATTACTATGATATTTTTTTGTTCCCTAAAACTATTGTCTATATGATACTAGGTGTCAGGACCATGATGATAAGGATGATAATCATATTCAAGATTATTCTTTTATTTTCAAGGATTTTTATAAAGAAATGAAATCACCTATCTTTGTATTTGGTGGAAATCCTACTGACCCTCATATTCCATATAATTAGCCTCAAAATGGTTATAAAATTCCATTTTAATGGGAATTTGTTTTCTAATTTAAAAGGTTCATTGGGGTTACCTCATTATTGGAATGGGTGATATGATTATAATGAGGTGGAACATCAAAGACTTGCAAAATCCAATTTGAATGTGACAATTCTTGACTGATATTGGAGGTATGCTAAATCACAAGTATTCTCTAAAAATGGTGATACCAAATTTTTGATAGGAAGGTACAGAAATGGTGCTTTCAATCAAATTCATATGAATTTTATTCTAACCGAGTAGGATAGAACAATTCTAATAGAAGTTATGTAAGTTATAATACCTTCCTTGGTAAGTCAGATGATGCCAAACATAATCTTCAATGTATTCAATGTCATAATCAAATTCATTATACTTGATTAATGATTGAAGAAGATAAAAGATGGTGAAGGAGAAGACTTCGGGTCTCAAGATCATCATAATGATATTACCATATGAATATTTTTTAAAGGCTGTACAGGAAGATCTAACAAAGGTAATGGTATTTAGTGAGACCAAAATCCAAGCAATTTAAATCCTCGAGGAATGATGTTGATGAGTGTCATATTAAGAAAAAAACCACTAATATTTCCCCATCTGATTCAATATGTCATCATATTCATCAGAGGATGAATTTTATGTGTAGAAGATCTTTGGTATTGTATTCATAAGAAAAATATGAAATTTTATTTATCTACAAGTTATTTTATTATAGGGGATATGTGTCATTGTTTTTTAGTTGATATTGATTTATATTTCTATTGAAAATAAAAAGTTGTTGTGGTTAGAGAGTATTGAAAGAATCTATTAAGTCTATCATAATGAAGAAATCATAATTATAGTTTGTTCAAATAATAGTAAGAAAGATACATATATTTTTATTCTTACTTTTCATATAGAGAAACATAATGAACGGATCCTATCATGAAATCATAATGGAGAAACAAAATCAGAATGAAGTTTTTTAGAAGAGTAATGTTTTATATTTATTCATACATTCAATTGGTATGGATCATCATAATTATGAAAATAGATTGGTAAATCGGAGTGAAGAATCAAAATTTGACAAATGTTTGTAAAAAAAATCGGATGTAGAGATGATTTTGTTAGAATATTCCATAAGGTTAGAGAATAAATGAATATAGTTGAGAAAAGATGATGAATTCATGATGCACGCAAAATTTAAGAAAAATGTATGATTCATGTAAATTATGTTGAGAGGGAAAATTTTCAAGAATCCTACCCAAACAAAATTTGGGGTGAGAATAAAAGGGAAATTACTATCATTTTCTTATAGATGTACTGTTCATGAAAAGAATTATATAATCTAGAGTGTTGGAATAATTTTAAAGAGAATAATTGGTTTCAAAACATTCATTATTGAAGTAGTTATACAGGATAGAAGTGGAAGGAGAAGAGACATGATTGGAATTTTTCAGCTAGTCATCATATTCTTATGATTATCATATTCAGTTGGTCATCATGTTTAGCTAGATCATGGAACTAAGGTTTAAAAAAATAGATTTATGTTGTTCGAGAATTTTCTCAACCATAGTCTGATAGAGTTATATGTCTTTCTATATTGAGAAATTAGACGTGGAGAATCAGACTGAGAGATTGGACTGATTTTTATATAAAAACATATAGGATGTTCTTACCATATTTTTTTAATAAAGTGAATAATTTATTTAAAATATCATATTTTTTAATGTTGTTCAATAGGGACTATAACATTTTTTTTACAAAAACATTTAATTATTTAATTTGTTCTTGAAGGATTACACTCACTATTAAATTTTTTATATTGTTCTACCATATTGTAATTGAATATCCTACTCAATGTATTCCAGTAAAATTTATTTTTTTCTTGTGGATGGTATTTTATTTTATCATTTTGTAACCATAAGAAGGACATAAATATTATTATGGAATTTTTATCCATGTAAATACATGTCTTAATATGTATGTGTGTTTCATTTTTCTTCTATAGGGAAATAATTCTTCAACAGGAGGCGAAGGGTGTTTCTTAAGAAAAAAACATAAAAGAAAAAGATATCACTGATTCACCATGTCACCCTCTTAATGATACAATTATCCTTACTGGTCACTCAAAATGGGTTGGAGAGGCAGGGCTCCCTTCATTTATTCTCTGCTAATGTTTTGAAGAGAAAATGTAATAGAGAATATGAATTGTGTGGAAAATAAAGAGTTACAGTTTTCGATGATATGAATTATCATATCTAGAAATATTTAATTCTTTCTTATATTATGTATATTGGATATAATGTTCTTTAATATACTAAAGATTTATTTTCTCTTACTAATGAAAATTTTCTTCTTACAACTATTGATAAGTAGAATCTTGAGAATTATGGAAGGGAAAATAATTATTTTGTATCATCAATCTCTAAAACTAAATTTATTTGGGTTAAAGGGTTTTCCATAGATAATGTATTATATTATAAGCTGGAAATGATATATGAAGGAAATAAAAAAGAGGAGAAGAAAAAATTAAAAATCTGTAGACTGATCTATGACTATTTGAAAATGGGTTGAGCATTAATCTATTGGTGTTACAATGGAAAATGAAATAGTTATCATTATCAAATGTATTGGTGAAATGTTGGAGGACTCTAAAGTTGTTGAAATGATCTTATGAATTCTTCCTAATATGTTTGATGCTAATTTCACTTCCCTAGATGATAGAGACCCTGAAATACTCTCGCTAGACGATTTTCATAACAATCTTATCATTTTTTATATGAGAAGGGAAAATGATATTAAAATAAAAACAAAATTTGAGAATAAAATATCCTTAATGGTTTCTTAATAGATATTATTCAATGATTATTATTATTAAATAAGAAGATGGTAACTCTAACTTTGAAAATTATGTATGAAAAAATATTGATGAAATTTTATCATTGTTTTCTAAAAAAGATAGATGATTTAAATGTAAATACAAAGGTAAAATTTACTTCAAATGTTTTGAATGTGGGGTTGTTGGTATATTTGTAGAAAATTTTCCCTAATAAAAGAAAGAAGAAGATAGTAATAAAGAATAAAGAAGGCCAAGAAGGTCATAGAAGAAAAAATGTGATAAAGGAATACTTTATTCAAAAGGGAAGAAAAGAATATTCTTCAAATCCAAAAGGAGAATTTTATAATCTAAAGATGAAGAAGAAGTAGATGGTGAAGATAAATCATAAAATTCTACTAATTCTGTTGGTGAGAATACTATTATTGAAATAATGAAGGTTGAAATATTTAGAAGTAGGAGTTCTGATGAAGAAGAAACTCAACTTGAATTTTGTTTAAGAGTATAATTGAAAGAATATCTAGGAAACATTTTTAGTCTTTAAAATAAAAATAAGAAGGTAAATATGATTCTTCCCCTAAAAATTAAAGAATTTTTTTTAGAATATATGAAAAATATTCTAGTGGATAATGATGATTTGAAGAAATATATTTATGAAGAGATGGATCATAATGATCATTTGGAAGTAGAGTTTAAGAAAAAAAGAATATGATTTGTAATTTTTCCAACAAAAATATTATAAATATGACATGAGGAATACAAATGTGAAAACAACTTTCATAGAAATTGATGATACTTTTGGAATGGATAAATCTATTAAGGTTCAAAATAAATAACCTTCAATTGTTGATAAGGAATATGAAATGTTTTCATCAAAATGGAAGGATGGAATGGTTATGTATGTTTCCAATGTTGGTAAATCTGAATGTTAATATGTTCTGAAAAAAATTATGTGTTTGAAAATGCTTCTAATTATTATAAATACAAATAAGTTCTTACAACAACTAGTTCAGACAAGGATGAATAGAAATTATAGATGATAAAGAATACTTTGTTTGAAAAAAAGAAAAGTTGAAGGTCAACAATGTTCAGATTAGAAGGTTTCTAAAAAACATACTCACAATTCTGGTAAGATTAGAATCTATATAAACAAATATTCTTTCTAGAGTTATTGATGGTGTTTTATTGGATACAGAAATATAGAAAATATGTGTTGGTTCAACCAACAACATTTCTTCTATTCCGCAAACTATGTGATGCAGAGGTTTAGGGAGATTCAATCCTCTCAATGGAATATATATGAAAATAAGGTTCGAAAGAAATACATGAATGATGGCATAAAAATTTACAATAGGTTCCAACCCATTGAAACAATTTTCAAAATATGTGAGCATCTAGGAAATCTTTTTGTAATTTGTATTGGTTTTTTATCATCATAAAAAAAATTAACAATTTTTAGTACTCATAGGTGACGAAAGAAAAGGGATAATAAAAATCTATTATTGTTTATACTTATTTGAATTTTATAAAAGGATAAAGGCCTTGGATTATTGATATCTAGTTTTCTTCTCATATCATAGTATATTTAATGTTGTTGGATAATTTAAATGATTTCTAATAAAGAATTGTGACATTAATCATAGATGAATCACTACGAATATGTGGTGTTGGTCAACTATCATTGGGAATAAAAATTCAAATCCATGAAATCATTATTTTTTTATGGGATGAAACATTACCGTATTAGTGATTCATAATTTTTTATTGAATCTAAAAATGTTACTCTAAGGAGAGATATATTTTTTGTAAAAATTGATTAGGATGGATAAATGGTTACAAGAGGCTAGTGTACTACATGAAATGTATTTCATGTTGGTGATATCCAAAACACTTTTTTACTTGGGCATGGTGGAAGGCAATAAATTGTTGAATAAGTTCATGAGACATATGTTTGATGTAAAAATGAGTATGTTTTCTAAATGAAATAGTGTTCGATTCATTTCTGATTTCCGAATAAGAATATATTGGTGTTTCACTATTTTTCATAAAAGAATGTTTACAAATACGTATAAAATAAATTTGAAATTTGTTCAAAATTACCCCTTGAAATTATTTATATTGATATCTATGGGATGATGGGAAATAATTAATAAATGGATTTTAGTATTTCATCCCTTTTATGGATGACTTTACCAGAATTGAATTTTTTATATCTATGAATCATAAACTAGATGCTATGAAAACGGTTAAAAGTTTTATAGGAACAATGTGAAAGAGTATGTGTTTGCAGTGAAGAAGTTGAGAAATGACAATTTTGGTCAATACAGATGTGATGAATTATATTTTTATCTTGATAAACATGGAATTCATCTTGGGTATAGTTCAACATATACTCCTCAACAAATTGGGGTTCTTGAAAGATAGAATATAAGTCTAGTGGATATGCAGAGAACAATGTTACTTGAAAATGGTTATTCACATTGCTACTAGAGGAAAGCCATGAGAATAGTTGTGTATATTGAAAACTGGTGTTTTTCTTGGCCAAGCTATCTTGTGACTCTATATTCGTTTTTTATGGAAAAAATACATGTCTGGAACACTTAATAATTTTTATAATTCCGTGTATTATAAATAAGAAATGTGGAAACTTGTGAAAGATTTAGAAGAAAGACGAGGATTTAATTTTTCATCATTATGATCCTAAAGGACTATGATACAAATATTTCAACAAATAGACAACTATAGTTTTTTTCTAGTGATGTGAAATTTACTGAAAATTCTATGGAAGATAAAAAAATTCATGCATATAAAGAAGATTAGAGGGATGTGGAAACATTTCATAACAATTCTAATATGGATACATAAAATTGTTATTCTACTCATGAAGTAGAATCAGACACATCTATTTCCGTTGATTGGGAAGATACATGAAAATATCATCCAAGGATTAGGAATAATGTAGATGCTCATAAAATAGTTAGCGATGAACATAAGAATGACCAAACAAAAAGAAAATAAAATTTGATTACATGTAATCCATTTTATTCAAAAGTTAATCTAGAAGATGTTGATGAAGCTTTTGAGCATCCAGAATGGGTTTTAGCCTTTAATGAAGAACATGACTATGTTGAAAAGAATCATACCTGGTAACCAGTACCTAATACAGATAACAAAAATATTATTGGTGCAAAGTGTGTTTTCTAGAAAACACTGAATGAAGAAGGCTATGTGATAATGAACAAGGAATGTATTTTTTTTCAAAGGTTATTCACAATTAGAAGTTATTTATTTTGATGAATCCCTTTATCCGGTGGAAATATTAGTAACAATCAGAATCATTCTTGTTATTTCATCACAATGAAGTTACAAATTTTATCAAATGGATGTATAATCTATATTTCTAAATGGTTATCTTGATGATTGGTTTTACATTGGACAACCTTAGTGATTTATTATCGGGAACACTAAATTTTTTGTGTTTTAGATGAACAAATCCATGAATGGGCTAAAATAAGCTCAATGAGCATGGTATTCAAAAATTTATACTTTCATGAGGGGGATGAGTTTCATGAAGTGATGATTTGACCAAAATATTTATATTAAATAATGTCATGATTTTTCCTTCATTATTATTGTTTATATTGATGATGTTATATTTTTTGTATAAATGATGAAATATGATGTGAAATATTTGAAATAGAGATGAAAAAATTGATTGAAATGACTATGATGGTGGAAATAAAATACTTTCCTGGGTTAATGTTTTTGAAAATTAAGAAACGCAATTTTCTTTTTTATGAAAAGTTTGTTAAAGAAATTATTAATAGGTTAGGTAATAGAAATTCAATACCATTATCCACACCAATATAAGTGGGAAAAAATTTGTGTAAATTTATAGAAGGTAATGAATTTGATCAGAAAGAAGTTTTAAATATGATAAGAGGGTTTTCTGTATTCAACTTCCCCATGAAAATACATTATTTTTTTGTTACCTTATGTGAAGGATTTCAAATTTCCTAAAATGATTTTCATTTTTTCGATGAAAAAACAATTATGAGACATATATAAGGACTAAAAAAATTCATAATATGGTATGATAGTTTAGAATTTATTAACTATTTTTGGTAAACATATACTAATTGGGAATGAAATGTTGATGATACAATATCCACATATGTTGTAGTATTATTTTTGGGGAAATGTTGTGTTAGTTGGAATACAATGAAATAGATTTAGTAACTCATTGCATGGCTAAAGATATGTATATTTCTACCACTTAAGCTTCTACTCAACTTATGTGGATGAAAACACAGTTTGAATACTTACTTATTGAATTTATGTTACACTTTTTCTTTGGTTGTGATAATAAATGTAAAATCAATATTATCAAGAATATAGTATAACATTATCTTTGAAACAATGTCAATATCAAATATAATTTCTTCAATGAAAATGTGGAGAAGAATGAATTTAATTTGGAGTATGTTCCGACATCATAACAATTTTATGACACTTAAAAAAAACTATTTCCAAAGGATTCTTTCTTAAACATGAGGTTAAAAATGGGATTCCAACCTCTTTATCATCAAGGATGATGTATGATATTTTTCCCTCTCTCATCTTTCCTTTGGATAGTGTTTTCATGGGGGATAATTGTTTCTTAAATCTATCCATTTACAATCATGTAAATTAGGGGAGTTGTGGTTAAGTAGTGAATTTAGATTTATAAGTGTGTAAACTATTATAACTATTTGTTGGAGTGGTTTTAAGAAGTGGGTAATATATTATTTTTTTAAAATTACTGTTGAAAAACTATGGAATGGAAGTTAAGGAAGAAAGATAAGGATATCCTCCTAATCACTACTTTTGGACATCATCGCTTTATTTTAACAATTTTTATTTCTACTAATGAGTTATCTTATATAGGCATATAATTGTTGATAATTATTCCATAGCATGAGTATATAATGTTTAGTGATTTATGTCTCATGGTTGAAAGAAAAATCCATATGAGGGATCATTAGGACCAAGCTGATAAGGATGATGATCATATTCAGGAATTGTCTTTTGTTGTCAATGAAGATAAAGAAGAAATGAAATCACCACACTTTGTATTTGATAAATATCAGACATACCATTGTATTCAATTTAATATTACTCACAATGGTTAATAAATTACATCGTATTGGGTTTTTTTATATTAATAGGTTCATTTGACTTACCTAAGATATTCAATGAAAGGAAAGATCATATTGAGGTGCTAAATTAGTGTTTTCTTGAATCCAATTTTAATGTGATGATGAATTTCTGAACATGGAGCTCTCATAAATCATAAGTATTTTATAAAACATATTATTCATGATTGATCAATGAAAGGGGGAGAAATGGTGTTTTCAATCGTATTCAGGCCAATTATATTCTCACCGAGAACAATAGAAATATTCTGATAGAATATAGGGAAGTTATAATTTCTTCCATGGTATTTCAAATGATGATAAATATGATCTTAAAATAATTAAATGTAATTATGCATGTCATGATAGTTTCTAAATTATTTAATATGTTTATATTTGTTGAATTCAAATAATTAACGTCTCAATATTATCATAATGACATTACTGAATATCGATTAGTTTAAAGGATGAGAAGGATGATCATAATAGAGGTACTAGTTTTTAGTCATATCAAAATCCAAAAGATTCAAATACATGGATAATGAATTTGATGAGTATCATATTCACAAAAGAAACAATCTAATAATACTGGTCAAACTGATTTTGTAAGTCATCTTATTCATCATAGGCATAATTAATTTTATTGAATATATTTTATTTTATCTTTAAAATGAAAATATGTACTATGATATTTTTTAAGTGATTTTATTAGTTTGGTGAATATCCATTTTATTTTAGTTGATACAAATTATTATTCTTGAAGAAAATAAGAAGTATAAGAAGTTGATGAAGTCTAAAAGAATCTATTGTCTCCCTCTTAATAAAGAAATCAGAATGGGAGTAGGTTTAGAGAATTTTTTATGAAAATACATATGTTTTTATTAGGACATTATTTATAGAGAAAAATAATGAAGAAATCATTTTGAGAAATCAAAATGGAGAAAAATAATTGGACTGAGGTTTTCTGAGAGGAGTAAAGATGTTTATTTCTTCAGACATGAAATTGGTATGGAGAGCCGTAATGAATAAATCATATTGGGTAATCGAACTAAAGAATCATAATCTGAATGATGTCTGTAAAGAAATTCTGAAGCATATATGATGTTGTGATATGATTTTATATGGTTTGGGAAGAAAATATTTGATTTTAGTAGCATTGAAGAAGTAATGATGCACCCTAATGTGAAGGATTGTTTTATTGATTTGGGTAAATTTTGTTGAGAAGGAAACATTTCATCAATCCTACTCATACTACATTTTAGGCATGTGTAAAAGTTACAGAACATTATACAATCTAATAGATGTACTATTCATGAAAAGGTGGAGAGATGGTGGAGTGCTAGATAAATTATAGAGAGAATTAGTGGTTTCTAGATTATATTTCTTAAAGAAGTTGTGATGAACAGAAGAGAAAGGAAAGGAGAAAAATTTTCAATGTTTTTTCTAATCATCATATTCAGATGATTATTGTAATCATCTGTTCATCATATTCAGATAGATCATCATACTGATATTAAAAGAAAAATAAGTAATTTCATCCATAGTTTTCTCAATAGTATTATGACATACCTATTTGTCCTTATATATTGAGAAATCATACTAGGAGAATCATTCTGGGAAATCAGATTGAGTTTAATAACCAATTATAGGAATCCCTTACTAGCTCCTGGGTAAAAGAGTGATAAATTTTATTAAATGATCATATTTGTGAAATATGTTAATGAAGAACAGTAAAATGTTTAATAACGCACTGTTAACTACATGATTTTTTTACATTAATGATGGATATGTACTGTTGAAATGTTTACATAGTTCTTCAAGAGTTTCAGGGTATATCCGACTCAATGTATTATAGACAAAATGATTGTTTTATATTATATTGTGTGGTATTTGTTCATTTACAATTATTACCAGGGAAATATTAATTCTTATTGAATAGTAAACCTTGTAAATACTTATGTTCCTGTGGATGTTTGTTTGATTAATTTTAACTAGGGAATGACATATTTAATCTGAGGAGAACGTTTTTTCATAAGAAATAAACATAAAAGAAAAATATATCTCTAATTTAATCCTTCCCCCAGTCAAGGATACAAATATCCAGACTAGGCACGTCCACTATGATTTGAAGTAGATCTCCCAAGTATCATTATTGCTCAATTTTTTATGAATAGATTAAACACAATGACAGTATACATATACTTGGGTTCCACTGAACTTAATTCCCTAGGGTTATTCCAACAATCATTAATAAGTTTCATAAAAATGTCTATTTCTCTAATACTTATTGTCACTATTGATTTATTTATTATAAATAAATCAATTTTTATTCTAATATTATTTTATTAAGGTATTATTATCACCATCAAATTATTTTTTTGATGTAGTAATGATTATAACAATTTCTTGAGAAAATTATTATATCTACTTTCTTAGATTTCCATTTTGAATAACAATCAATTTAAAATGAATGATTATCCCTCTCTAGGAATTTTGTACACCCTTTTAATGATATAATACATTTAATAAAGAATAATGAATCATGTGGTGCCTTCAATTTAAAATTGTTAGTTTGATTTATTGAATTGTTTTTTATCTCATTCATGGTAATGTTTCAGAAGACCGCATTAGTATGTTATGTAACATATTCAATTAACCTAAGGTGTTTTAATTGAAGTTATTTGTTATCTTTTTATTGGAAAATAAAATCTTATTTTCTTATATCATTTCAACTTTTCATTTCAAGGACTAATCTCTTAAAGAGTAATAATGGAGTATTGAGGGATACCAACTATGATGTAATCCTTATAATGATATAAAATTATGGTTTTGTTTGGGTTATTCTTCAATGAAGTAGTTGGTGTCATATTTTGGGTTTATGTATGATGGTGTTGGTTCCAATGAAATGAAAATTTTCATTACAAATAGATATGAGGAGTTGTAGTCCATAATTTGATTTTTCATTTATCAATTTTTTAGGCCACATCAATGATGCCATTTTTTCATTTTATTTAAAATAAAATCTTTTTATAATAATATATATTGGTTATGTTTTATGTTTATAATAAATTATTTTATTATTATCATTAATAGTATTTTTTTATGTGTGATCATCCGATGTTTGGAGTAGTCATGCCGGGCATTGTGGTGGGAGTCCCATTCGATACTTTTTTCATTCGGTGAATTAATTCCCACTTGTATACAGATGATACATAGGAACTGGGTTCTAACATATGAGTATCGACAATTCCCTTCTACTCATATTGTGGACCATACTGGGTTCTTATGTTAGGGGTACATTCAGTTTTATTGGGACGGTCATTTAGGGTAAAATGTCATGGTTTGGTTCCCCATTATTTAATTTTAAATTATCATGCCTTCATTTTATCATTAAGTTATATGTTCTCTCTTAAAAATCTTGGTATTTGATCTTTTTTCTATGGGTGAATTTGAATATTCCAATATTCCATATTCTCATGATATTGAGATAAGATGTTTAAATACATTGTTTTACTCTCTTATTCTTCAAGTACATCATTCTTCCTTCGTAAGAGCCTATAATGGTAGTGTATGTGTGTATATAATAGAGGATTTCTAAGTATATAGTAGATAGTATGTTTTATATACAAAAATTATGAAAATATTTTTACCATTTATTCCCATATATTCTTGGTTTTGTGATGTTTAGAGTTCCAAATGAAGAAATTAGATTAGATTCTCAATTTTATTTTTTGTTGTTGATACAATTTTGATATTATTTAGTGTGTATTGGAGTAAAGTGTGAGATTAGCCTAATTAAAGAAGTATTTAATAAAAACTTATGTGGGGTTATGGATTTATGTGATATATATGATTCATTAAATCTAATTGTTTTTATCTCATCATATTATATGATTCAATAAGATTAAAGATGGATGTATGAATTTTAATATGAAAAAGAAGTGGTAATGTAGTAGGAAATGTAATGATTGTTATTATGGTATTATTATGAGGTTGAATAAATTTAGTTTTTTTATAATATAATATTAGTGTGGTAATATAATAGGTTTTATTGTGGTTTTTTGATGTGGTAGTTTGATGTAGTTGGTGTGTCTCAAAAGTTGTACTCTGCAGGGATATAGATTCATAATAATATTATAATATAAATTGAATAGTATTAATGTGGAATGAAATTCTTGTTGATAACATTGATATTAAATTATTTTTTGAAGAAATATATTCATGTGGTACCTATTGTTATTATTATGTGAATTAAACTAAATAGAAATAAAATTATATAATTTATTGATTTATGAATTTTAAAATAATAGAAATGACGTGGGTATAGTGTTATTGGATGATAGTTTGTTGTGTGGTTAATATTGGAAATAATTTATGTATATTGGTAAAAGTGTTAATATTAGTTCATTTTAGATGTATTTTATAGGTTGAGGATACATGGTTGAGATTATGTACTAGATTCTATCATTGTATGTTTTTTATCTCCTATGCACCAACGCATGACTCGGGTAAACTGATGATTCCAATATGAGGTTTTGGGAATCTGGTGAACCCCCAATATCCCTAATGTGAGTGATATGTATTTTTAACTACTCTCTATTGGGATAATTTGGTTTATGAAAAACACATTGGGGTGGAGGAATTATTGTTGGTATATTTCGTTTCCTTAAAACAAAACCACTTTGGTGCATGTTTGACAATATTATCTCAACTTACTAAAAATAGAAATTAAATCGGTAGAACAAAACAATATCTAATGAGTATCAACACCAAGAGGGATGACTAGAACCTTGGTGTATGGTGGTTGTTATCCAGCAATGTGGTTCTCCTTTTATTATAAATATTAATCCATAATAAAAGGGATATCTATGAACTTTTTAAAATTCTGGAACAAATAATTTCAAAACAACCTACATAGTACACAATGTTATAAACAGAATATTCATAATGAATGACCACAAGTGAGAAAAGGTCTCTAATTGATCAAATGGATGTAATATTATTCTTCCACTTATGTGCTAAATTCACCTTAAATTTTCTACTTATAAATCAATATTATAAATAAATTTATAAAACTCACACTATATCTACCTAGATTCCTCAAGGATTCATTCATTCACATACGTAACAGAGAAAAAGAATAATATTTTTAATATTAAATCTCAAGTTCCCATAAAAATAGACATTTTACACTCGTTTACAAGATTGGACAATAGAAATTATGAGAAATGTTGCACCATTGATTCTATGAAAAAGAATGAAATATTATTATTCAAACAATAACTGATATAATTCTAGGATCCTCATATATCTCTATGATCTCAATAGCTATATCTCATAAACACTAATATTCTTCTGAAAAATGTCTCATTTCAAACATTCGTAATTATGAGATTTTATTTTCTATGTATGCATTCTCTCATGAACTCATAATTTTATTATGAAATCTATCTCACGATTCAATCATCACATTAAATCATATGCCTAATATTATCTTGAATCATATATTAATCAAAAAATAATCATAAGTTTTATGACAATAAATATCATCCATGAATCATTACAATTAACCTTTTATATTTCATGGGAATACATTTTAATATTACATGAAATTCAAAATAATTTTATGTATCCTTCAAAATCCTCACGTTTTAGTTATGCCTCATCATAGTTATTCTTATATGAGACAAAATTATTATAACATATTTTATGGAATCTGAGACATAATATTATTAATGAACCAACATACTAATATAAATTAATTGAAACATTGGAGTTATTTTTATATATCAAAAAAATCAATCATCTATATTCTCATAGATATTTATATATATAATAGTAAAGGCTTAATTTTAGTATAGATTTTTTTACACATCTCAACGATTTATAATCCTATTGTTTTTTGATCTCAAAAATTCTCTAGTAAATATTAAATATAATCAAGTATATGTGACCTATCATAGTCTAAAATCTCTATCATTATACAAAATTCATGTTATTGCAAGTTATTATAAATTCCTTCTCCATTTTTTACTATTTCTATTCTATTATGTATATAGTCTATAATTGATGAAATAATCTCAGATCACATCCAAAACTCACATCCAGTAATATTCACCCATCTTTTCATTTAATATACAATGATTCCTAACCAGATAAATGGAAAACATATGGAATATCATACTCAATGGAAATAATAATCCCCCCTTTAGATATGTTATCAACACCTTAAATTATATTTTCATCTCATCAAATACCTTGACTATTCAAGGAGATATTTTATAATATTTAATTTTTTAATCTAAAATGTTAATACCTCCTTCTCCCCCTTATTAAAAATAAATCCAATGAATCTTGATAGGGTTGGTATCATTCTTATCCATAAAATAAACAATGAATGAATTAAATATTAGTATAGATGAGTAATAAAAGTGTAAAAAAGTAGGTATATTAAATCATATATCATATTTTTATTTAATGTAGTTCAATAATTGATTCCATATAAAAAAATTATTTTTCTAATTTTAACATATATTTTAAAAAAATGTTCTTTGTATTCACCATAGAGAACAAATTAAAATGTTTCCTAATCTAGGATTATTTCTCCCATTGTAGTTTATATATTTTCCATTAATCATTTAATTTATATGGATCGACCAACACCTAATCATTATGGAATAAGAAATTATAAAACTCATTCACATAATCTATAATTTATGAAATCCATACTATATATAAATATAAAATAAGAAAACTATGTATAACGTACACCGTAAATTGAAATTTCACATATTTTTTTCAAACCAAGTGATTAATAAAGATTCAATAGTGGTAGCATAAATAATCCCTCCACTATTGTGTATCCATAAAAATACATGAATCTCTAAATTTATAAGAGGGATAATCATCCAATCCAGGGTATTATAGTATTACTTATAGAAAGCAAAGAAAAATTATAGAGCATATAATATAAGAGAATCTGTATGATTAGGAGAACACATCAACACACCCATCTCAATTGTAGTTTGCATTTATATATTAGTCCACATATTACCAAGTGTTCATGAATTTTCTCATATTCTACATAACATAAGAGATAATGTGCTTCTTATTCATGAATTCCCAATATGAATGCACTGATCCATGTATGCATTTGATTAAATTGTGAATTTATAATAATGATTTCGAACACAAGTGGTATTTGAATGTTATCCATTAGTTCTTGGTTTCTAATATCATTAATTGGTTAAATTTACAAATAAAAAAAACATTTGATTATCACAACATAAAAATATAGCAATGTAATAAATTATAATAGGAGAATGAAACGTCCTTAAAATATATTTATACCATAAGAAAAGATATATTAAAATAATATAAAACACAAGAAATGAGTTTATGTCTTAATGGAATATCTCCAACAATATTCAACCTTCTCTAAAACTAAATTAAATTTATGGAATTTCCCTATACACTATATTATATCAACAACCCTTTAAACCATATCCAAAAAACATTTTATATATCCTTTGAATATAATTACAAATGATATCATTAAATTCCCCTAGAATCATATCATATTCAATACCTTGTGAATTCTAAACCAAAACACCATTTATATAAGAATTAATGAACTTATAAAGTGTCTTATTAAGAATAAAACTAAATACTTGTTCATTCAATCACATAGTGTGACCTAAGGAGCTTTTTAACATTAATTAAAAATATATAAATTCCAAAATGCATAAATGAAATCAAATAGTAGACTTTACCAAATCATAAATGCGGCTCCTGCTATATAGGGATTTAGCATTAGCTTTAACAAAGACATGTAAAATAATACTTGGTTCAACCAAGAACACCATATGAATGATTTTATTTCCAAATAATAAATTTCTCCAATGCATTAAGAATAAATAGGAAATAAAGTATATTAATCCTATATAAGTACTCATACGTTCTGTATTCTTTGACTATATATCGACCATGTTAATGAATTAAACATATTTCGTTAAACTTTATGGACGGGCACATCACATGACCCTATCCAAATATATAACTAAATCATATTTATTATATAGGTATAACCATACTCTTCCACAATCTATCTTAATTTTGGGTCTTGTTTTCATACTAATCACACAAGAGGAAAAAGCGCATCTTTGTTAAGATCCAACCAATCACGTGATTAGAAACATACCTAAGTAGCCCATGATTTGATAAGCCCTATATATGAAAGAAAAAGGTATAATATTATAAATTTTACCATGATAGGTATATCACTAACCATTGGTACGGTGGAAACCGATTATGTAACATGAACCTCTAGTTTAACATAGATGTTAGGTATAACATTTCATGTTTTATACATTTTTAATTATGCAGCACATAAAACCCATTTTATACCTCATGATCATATTTTAAAAATGTATAAAAAACTAAAATCAACAAAACATTAAAAATAGATCATAACCTATAATGATTCATGATGAACATCAATTAAGGAGTAATTAAATTCATAAATTAAGAGATCAATTATCATTTCATTTCTGGAATATATAAAACCAACATGAAAGAAAAATAAATTGAATATTATGTTTTTTCTAAAATGATACATTTTATATTCATAACATCCATTAATAATTCCTAGTAAAACCATACAGAATAACCTTTCTAACCATATAACATATTATAGGCTTTTTAATCAGCCATATGTTTGCTGATGTTTTACGGTTTTGTTGATATCGTTACATCATTATGTAATTCCAACCACATATATATGTGGAATTTTCATAAATCATAAAAAATAATCTACATAGTATGTAACATATATAAATAAATCTAGTTTTAATAATTTTTATAATTAGGAATCGTATTCATAATGTTCCAATCCTTGAACACAATTTCCAATTTCATTATCTTCACAACATCCAATATTACAATGATAATAACTTTTTTTATACAAGAATCAATTTCTATGTTTATAATACCAATCATTCCTAAACTTTTTCCTTAAAAATTTTCCATGAATTTTTTTTTTAACTAATGTAACTACTTTCATTAAAATTTTACAGGTATACACTAAACCTTTTATAGAAATAAATGACAATAAATATTCGTTTAAACTGGTATAATATTTTACTTTTTAACATTGAACTTATCAATGTCAAAACATACTCCCACTATACTCATAGATACTATATTATTTTTAGTGTATTTTTCTACGATACATATACTCAATTTGTAATAGGATATAATTTTTTTTATTTTTTCTATTTATCAGAAAATAATTTTTCTATATGTAATATGGTATTCTATGTGTTTGGAATTTTTTTCCAAAACAAATAAGATTTTATTCCTTAAAATATGACACTAATAGGTGGTATGATCATATCCCCATATTTTTCCAAGCATATGGATAAAATTTTATCCTATAAAGACTACTTTTATCCATATCTTATTCTAAACCATATGATACAATCTGATGACTAATAGACCATGTGTGTTGAATAAAACAACACATATTTTTTATTATAAATCATTTTTACCACACAACTTCTCCTATCAAACAAGTGAAATGACATAAAAATAGATATGATTATTAAAGATCTATCTATCCCTAATGTATTCCTTTACATTTAATTATTTGATATAAAAACATTTTTTCATCGTATAATGAATTTAAAATAAAATTTTTATAAATAATTTAATTGATTTTTAGTTTGAAAAAATTTACAACATTTGAAAGTATAAATTTGATATCATATAACCTTAAAAATCATAGAATTTATTAATAAAACAATAATAAATAACATTTAATTTCTATGGAGTTTTCGATAATCCATCATTTAGCTTTTATAGTTACATCACATGGAAAAAATATTCCTCCTTCTAAACACCCCTTTAGGTTTTAGTGGCCATGTTTGGATATTTAAAGAAATATTTTTGGACATTCCAACTAACATTTCATCATTCAGTTTGAATCATTACCCACTTATACTGAAAAAAAAAACTTTCCATACACATTACATTTCACCCTCCTTTATCCATATCACTTTGATAAAATAGGGATGTTGTTTCTTGAATTTGACAGCATTTCCATTTCATTTCCAAATATTATTGTGTAATGAATTCCACAATAGAATTAATGTCCAAAGTAAACATTCATTCTCTCTATATCATTCATATACAAATGATAATGAAACAATATGTAATGGCTAAAGCTACTTAGGATATTTCTTATATCTTTGAATCCTCGAGTGAATAACAATAAGCATATCACAATAATCTTGATTAAAATGTATAAGAACATCAAAAAAATACTTTTTTAGGAATGAGTTTCTCAAAAAAAAATTCCTTTATTAAAAAAATTAATTATTATTTGCAACTGAATAAAAATTTTCTTACATTATTCTTCTCTTATATAAATATTGAAATCAGTGTAATGTTTTATGAAAATTATTTCATTACCTATACCATATTGTATGTATAGAGATTTCCTTGCGTGAATCGGTGGGTGGGAGGCTCGGATGGGAGATAGTTGTGCTGAAACCAATCATCCAATCCTTACTATACGTGTGAGTATGGTATAAAGGGATTCCTATCCATGTTTCGTTATAGTATCATGGTGAAAATTATGGCAAGGTTAACACAATTGAAATGACTCGCATGGGGTAACTATATTTTTTGACTTGTGCTCGCCATAATTCATGATATCTATTTGGAATTAATTTCATCTAGGTTTATGTTTAAGTGGTGTTGCGCTTGAAATAGGCTAATGAAACCCCTTGATGGTGGTCCTTTTGGTCACTCATTCATGGGCTTTGGGTCCTTGGGTCCTCTGGACCATATTTGGGCCATTGAGTCATTTTTATGATTTTCTTAAGTGCCTGTAGGACTATAAAATGTGTTGTGGGTTTCCCCTATATGAAATTTTAAGTTGTTAAAATTTTTATATTTAAAATTGGATCTCAAACCTCAACCTATTATGTTTTTTCTATAATAGATGAATTTATAAAACATGTATCTTATCTTATAATCATTAAATTAAAAATTTTATGAAATTTTATCCCATTAAAATGATCATCCTTTTTGAATTCATGATTTCTATAAGTGAAACAAGATTAATATTTAGTAACCGTTTAGTTTTTTTTATAATTTAACACACCATGTGGTTATTTAGGTGGAAAATCCAGGAAAACATTTCTAATATGTCTCTTGGATTTCTGAGTGAACAAATTTTTTCCACATCCATCATATGGATAAGCATAACTATATTACATTGGTATCCTAATCCTATTCCGGTATCTATGAAATTTGTATCCCTAATAAAAACATATTAATGGGAACCTGTTTTTATTAGGGTAACCAATTAAATTATTTATTATGAAAGATAATTTATGAGAACCTAACTTTTTCATGACTTACCAGATTGGATTATTGAGGACTTCATAACTATTTTATTTAGAAGGAATATAACACTTAATACAATGATGAGGATTTAATCTGACCATCTTAGATCATGTTATTACCTTGAAAATTACCCATCCTTCTTATGATTTAGTGATTACTATTATTCATTTCACCAAATAAATTTGTTCATAAAAAATTTACGTGATACTTTTTATACAACTCATACAAACACAATTGAAAATCCAACCATGTTCACACATATAGAAATGAAACATATTAATAAGGTATATAAAATCCTTTAATATTATTGATTATAATAATAAAAATTTTCACAAAAGTGTAAGATTGGAGTGACAGATATGCATCTTCCACATTTCTAGATAATGAATAAGACTCCATACTAGTGTGTATATTGAACCAATTTCCCTATAAAGAAGGATACTCTACTCAAGAGAGACCTTAATTCCACTATTCTAACACATAATATGTATAAACCATAATAAAATGTTAAAATAATCCTCATAACCAATGTATATATACAATTAATGGTAGATGAAAACTAAATCAATTATCATACTCAATAAGTGACGTCTTATATTTATGTGGGAATGTTTGTAAAATAATTTAAAAATTATAATCTAAACCATACAACCATTCATAATTTAAAAAATGTATCACCGTGAATAAATCTAAGAATAAATAAATTAAAAAAAAATTCACATATTTAAACAGAAGGTAAAAAATTTATAAAAAATTCATAAATAATGAAACTACTAACACTTTAATATTTACTCATACATTATAGAAATTAAATAAATAAATAAATATTAAAACATTCTATTTACATATATTATGAACAGTTAGTATTATATATTTTTTATAAATTTTACTTAAAAATATATGATATTTGAATTATAATCATTCCATATATAAACTATTCCTATATATCATGTCAAAATTCAGAATATTAAATATTAAATATTTAAAACTTGATCATATCAATTATTAAAACTCAGTTTTGATATGGGTTAAATAATTTCTCAAATATGGAATTTAATTTGATCAATTGAAATTATATAATTTTGAAAATTTCATAATATAATTTATACTGCATTATAATATTTCCGTATTTTTTTATTTGAATTTTTTTATAAATATAATTTGTAATTTCCATATACATATTTTATATGTAGATTATAATCCATTCAATATAAAAATAAAAAACTTATTTTATTATTTAAAATAATAATAGGTAATATTTATTGAATAACGATTGAAGAAAAAATTATTTAATTAATAATAAAAAATAATTAATTAATTAATTTATAAATAACTTTATAAATTAAATTAATATCCTAAAATACATTTTGTATTAGTTACATAAATTTTAAAAATTAACAAAATGAATTTATAATTTGAATTTTAGAAAAGTCTAATTTTACCTAATATTGTATTCTGTGATATACATATATTATAGTCCACTACCTACTTATTTCACCTATCACATTTGACTATAGATAATCAATGGACCGTGATATAACAATAGATGACATGAATGGTGATTCTCGCTCAAATTTACCCAAGAGAAGAAGGTAAGACGGTCCTTGTAGTTTAGCTTGGGTTATCGAATCCACAGAGACCTAAGAAGAAACCTATAGACACGTACATTCTATGGACTGTTTTCGGCTATGAAGTGGCCAACTTGGATTGATTTTGGATGGGTTTTAAATATATCTAATAGATTTAAGTGAATTCAATTTAAAAGAATGAGTTGATCCTAGGTTATCACTCGGGGTTGATTGGACGTATTTTCTTTTTAATGATTTCAATTTCTTATATTTGAGATGGGTTCATTTAAGGAGATAAAACAACATCATCACTTAATAGTTTAATGCCTACACCCTTTAATACCAATCACCTACACACTTTAAGGATCAAAGTTTTGAGCACTTCAAGGTAAAGGTTCGTATTAGCACTTGAAGTGTGTGGCCTTAAATTCAACAAGGACGATGGAGTTTAAAAATCATCAAATAAAAATATCAATTAAATAAGTGATTATTCATTAATGAGGTGATAAATAACATCCAATATAGCCCCTTTCTACTCCCTTGGATCATCCCATAAGTGGGTTAGCCCTCCATTGATCCCATGGTTTCAATGGAATCGGAAAGTAGACTCATGAGGGAGGAAATGGAAAAGTAAAAAAAAAACGCAATAAAATAACAATCACTCCACCGTTGTGTGATAATCTCACAAGGTTTTGTATGAAAAAGTTCACACCTTGAACAAACGGTATCAAAGTGATAAGGGGAAGAACAGAATAATAATAGAATAATAACTTTTATTAAGAAACAAGGAAGAATTAAAACAACTTACATGTGAAGGAAGAACATTACAAAGAGAAATTGGCAGCATAACATTAAGATGAAAACAAGCTCAAAGATCTCTAAATCCTCCAACACCACTGCCTTAAATAGGAATTTTTGATCCCTTGGGTCGAGCCTCCAACAGTACAAGTCATCCCACTTGAGTATGGTAGGTCTAGGGTGGTGGAAAGTTTGTGGAAAGAAGACTTTCCACCCTTGACCTGAAAAGGCATCCAACTTTCATGCACCGAACAGAAGTGCTTGAAACACCTTCTAGATGACCGGATTTGGGTGGGACATATAATACTTAAATTAATCTCCGGATGTCCCCTAACATCCTGTAAAATCTCAGCTCAAAAGAAGTTATGTTTTTAGAGATATGGTTTAATTGGTGGGATGTTTTTCTGGGCCGCAGAATCTGGCCCACAATTGTTTCTCTAACTTGGGATGCCTAAATAGATACCATGGAGGCCGAATTAGCATTGTATCTTGAAAAGTTATTTGTTCCTATACATGTCTTCTAGAATACAAAGAAATTTGGGATTAATTGGGCCTGTATGTTGGTCCCCATCGTCTCATCAGTGGGCTGGTGTCCAATCTGCCTTCTCCAGAATTGCTTCCTTTCATTGCCAAATATCTCCATCATCCTCCATGAATTCTCCATTGATCCTTGAATTAAACATGTTCATATTGGAGTGTAGATAAATTTCCAAAAATATCAAATTAAAATATGTATAATTAGATGAATCATTGGGTACTTCAAATGATGTTCAAAAATGTACCACATAATAGTGCATTTTAAGAAGGTATTACAATCATAATGTGAAATGATGTTCAAAGTGTAAAATGCACTAAAATGGTGTTTATGAATAATAAAGAACATAAATATTATGTATATTAACAATGAATATTATCCTCATTTAGTGGCTAATCATACCCCCCCAACTTGAGTTCTGCTAGTCCCGAGCAAAATATATCTGAACAATATGAAATTCGAATTCCCTTTTCCAAAAACATTTTAATACACAATGATCACAAAAAAACCTTATACCAAAAAATAATGAAACCCATCAAAATATTTTAATACAAGATAGTTTCATAAGCAGATTCCAATCCCAAGCCCATTCCTTTGTTCAAATTCATTGCCATATTTCATCCAATATCAATTAAGTATGAGGATGTGTTGTGCATCACAATAGACATGGGGGCTCATCTTTATTCAAGGGGGAAATTATGGAAGTGCTAGGTGGAATCACATTTCAATATTAAGATGAGTATTCATTTTTTTGTATCATTTTTTTTTTGCAATTTTTCCATGGTAATTGAAATTTCACTCAAAAGAGTGAACCCCTGTAGCGAAACTTTGCCGATGACTCCCATACTCAAAGGCCTTAGGGCACCAAGTGAATCCCACATAATCGGGCATCATCACAAGTTAACTCAGTCAAAAACAAATTCAAATTACCAAAATAGAGATAAAATTACTAACTCTGGGCCAGACAACTATGGAGTCACGATCCCCAAGTGCCGAAAGCCACGCATTAGGTCATTTCATTGCTCTACGCGCAAATTTATTATTATTTTATTTTTTTATTGAATACTCATATTAAAACTAAAATGATCACAAAACCTATGCTATTTATTTTGGGGACCCCATGAACTCAAACTAATACCCCACTATCCAAATGACGTGCATTGTGATTTTTTTATTTGGATGAAAATATAAACGATGAAATATCACATTGGACAGCCACACTTTCCAAAATCTATGCTCATGAAATTATACAAGGATTAAAATCAGAATCAGGGCATACTAAATTATTTGATATTCAGTTTCAAAGTGTGCAATGTGTATTACCATGTTCAAAGTTAAAGGAATTTTTCCTTCCATTTACACAAATTGTTTTTTTCAAATCATTCATTTTTTTTTACACAAAGGCATTTTTTTTATTTTATCCCCCCCCCAACTTAAAACAACAATGTCCTTAGTGTTTGAAGAAATGAAAATTTAGAAGGAGTAGAGGCAGATAATGGAAGTTAAAGAAGGAAATTGAAACTGAGGATCATGGAATGAAATCACCTGGTGGTTGAAGTTGAAGTTCTTGCTGCTCCAATTTAGTCCTTTGATATCCATGTCTCTTGCAGAGTTCCCTAGTGGAAAAATGAAAACAAACAAACAAAACAAAAGAGTATATATATATATATAAGTAAAATATAAGTATATATATATAATAAAATAAATTGATGATACATTGTCTTCTTTTTAAATTTCTGGGTAAGTTATTACTCAAGGATCACACCACGTGACATGGATAAATATGGTGCTCCCATTTCATACTCATCCATACTAATAATAGAAGAATAGGTCAAAAGTCTATTTTTTTAAATATAAAAATGATTAATTAAAATATAAATTTTATTAAAACAACAAAATGATAGGAAACTTGAAAACCATGGGTTGCCTCCCATACAACGCTTTGTTTAATGTCGTTAGCCCGACATGAACCTCAAAACTTACCCAATACCAATTTTCAACATTTTAAGGACCCCATATTTCATCAATTCTACTAGGTTAAGATTGATTCTATGTTTATAATTTTTGTCATGTACAAACCTATGTTCTATAATGAGTGGTAAAATCCAAGTAATATCAGGAATGGTTGATCTAGTTTCCTTTTTAGTCTTTCCAAAGACATTAAGAATCATTACTTCTTTAATGGTTTCAAGATAAGAAATTGTGAAAATTGGAAGTTTTTGGCTATCCTCAATGAATGGAAACTTGAGGGTGGATGGAAAGTCCTTTCGTTCAAGTTCGGGTAGGGTAACACTTTCAGGCATAGGTTGGAACTTTGAATCAAAATCAATTTCATTTTCAAAAGTGCTCAACAAAATTGGTTCCTTTTGAATATAATATTCAACCAAAAAATTGGAAAGATTGATTTTAGGAATGGGTATATACTTAATGTTTGTGATTTCTCTCAATGGTTCAATGGTTGGTTTTTTTGAAAATTCATCAATGGAGTTATACTTAGGAGACTCAATCCATGATGTCAAATTATTCTCTTTTGAATCCAAAAAGTCAATTTCCTCCTGATTTAAATACCCTTCAAAAATTCCTTGATCCTCTTCATCTATCTCAAATCCAAAGGTTGGTTCTTCAACAAATTCATGAGAGGTTTTTGGGAAACTAGAAACTTCACATAAGGTTATGGAAGGGAAAGTTTGTGTAGGGATGGGTTCCTCACAATTTTTAATGCTTTGTAGTTCTAACCTCAATGATGAAACCTCAAAATTCATTATTTCCATTTGTTGACACAATGTTTCAAGTAACGGTTGTGGATCATGATGGGTAAGGGGTTGAGAAATATGGTCTATTTTAGGTGGATAATTAAGTTGTTGGAATTGCACAGGAGGGTGTTCATATTGGCTTTGTGGTGATTGAAACTCATTATATGTTGGGATGTTTTTGTGGATCATAGGGGTAAAAACAATTTGGTTCATTAGGTTTTTGATGATCCCACATGTAGAAAATAGGATGGTCATTGTACATCACACATGGGGTTGGGTGATCAAAGTGGGGATAGGTTTCCCATGTTTAGACTTGTTCAAAATTGACTTCCATAGGAGTGAGGGGTGAGAAAGGAGAATAGGGATGAAGAAAAAGAATGATAATGTCTAATATAACTTACTTAGGTCCCCGGAAACGGCGCCAAAATTTGATTCTTGCTCAAATTTACCCAAGAGAAGAAGGTAAGACGGTCCTTGTAGTTTAGCTTGGGTTATCGAATCCACAGAGACCTAAGAAAAAACCTATAGACACGTACATTCTATGGACTGTTTTCGGCTATGAAGTGGCCAAATTGGATTGATTTTGGATGGGTTTGAAATATATCTAATAGATTTAAGTGAATTCAATTTAAAAGAATGAGTTGATCCTAGGTTATCGCTCGGGGTGGATTGGACGTATTTCCTTTTTAATGATTTCAATTTCTTATATTTGAGATGGGTTCATTTAAGGAGATAAAACAACATCATCACTTACTGGTATAATTCCTACACCCTTTAATACTAATCAACTATACACTTGAAGGATCAAAGTTTTGAGCACTTCAAGGTAAAGGTTTGTATTAGCACTTGAAGTGTGTGGCCTTAAATTCAACAAGGACGATGGAGTTTAAAAATCAGCAAATAAAAATCTCAATTGAAGAAGTGATTATACATTAATGAGGTGATAAATAACATCCAATCCAGCCCCTTGCTACTCCCTTGGATCAACCCATAAGTGGG
The DNA here is from genome assembly GCA_963277665.1 of Viscum album. Classification (NCBI taxonomy): domain Eukaryota; kingdom Viridiplantae; phylum Streptophyta; class Magnoliopsida; order Santalales; family Viscaceae; genus Viscum; species Viscum album. The sequence continues at coordinate 355,171,732 of OY728140.1, forward strand.
TTAGCCCTCCATTGATCCCGTGGTTTCAATGGAAGCAGAAAGTAGACTCATGAGGGAGGAAATGGAAAAGTAAAAAAAAACGCAATAAAATAACAATCACTCCACCGTTGTGTGATAATCTCACAAGGTTTGGTATGAACAAGTTCACACATTGAAAAAAAGGTATCAAATTGATAAGGAGAAGAACAGAAAAATAAGAGAATAATAACTTTTTTTAAGAAACAAGGAAGAATTAAAACAACTTACATGTGAAGGAAGAACATTACAAAGAGAAATTGGCAGCATAACATTAAGATGAAAACAAGCTCAAAGATCCCTAAATCCTCCAACACCACTTCCTTAAATAGGAATTTTTGAGCCCTTGGTTCGAGCCTCCAACAGTACAAGTCATCCCACTAGAGTATGGTAGGTCTAGGGTGGTGTAAAGTTTGTGGAAATAATACTTTCCACCCTTGACCCGAAAAGGCATCCAGCTTTCATGCACCGAAAAGACGTGCTTGATACACCTTCTATATGGCCGACTTTGGGTAGTCCATATAACACTTAAATTAATATCCTGATGTACCCTAACATCCTGTAAAATATCAGCCCAAACTAAGTTATGGTTTTCGAGATATGGTTTAATTGGTGGGCTGTTTTTCTGGGTCACAGAATCTGGCACAGAATTTTATCTCTAACTTGGGCCGCCTAAATGGACATCATGGAGGCCTAATTAGCATTGTATCCTGAAGAATTATTTGTTTCTATACATGTATTCTAGCATAACAAGAAATTTGGGATTAATTTTTCCTGTATATTGGGCCCCACTGTCTCATCAGTGGGCTGGTGTCCAATCTGCCTTCTCTAGAATTGCTTCCTTTCATTGCCAAATATCTTCATCATCCTCCATGAATTCTCCATTGATCCCTGAATGAAACATGTTCATATTGGAGTGTAGATCAATTTCAAAAAATATCAAATTAAAATATTTATAATTAGATGAATCATTGGGTACTTCAAATGATGTTCAAAAATGTACCACATAATAGTGCATTTTAAGAATGTATTACAATCATAATGTGAAATGATATTCAAAGTGTAAAATGCACTAAAATGGTGTTTATGAATAATAAAGAACATTAATATTATGTATATTAACAATTAATATTAGCCTCATTTAGTGGATAATAAAATGGCATATATTTCATGATATGTTATATCGTAACAAAAATATGATGCTCTCTTTTTAGAAGCATGATATACTATTTTAAACAATTATGATTTCTTATTTATTTTATAGCATAATTGTTAAAAACAGAAGGGATAAACCATTTCAACACTTACATAATCATATATAATATGGAATAACATTGTCATATCTTATAACATCCATTTCATATAATGATCCATTTAATATATCCATATCAGTTTTAATGATAAAAAATATGATATCATTTCAGTAAATAAGTTTATTCATTGTCAGAAATGATTTTGTGAGTCAAAGTACAATGAAATTATTTGATACCATTTATTGGTTTCTTAGTATTGATCAAAAATTTATCAATACATAAAAATAAATAACAATCCTCCTTGATAATATCTAACATGTATGAATCTGAAACCATTTATAAATATAAAATAAAAAAACAGATTCACCCTACACTATAAATGGTCTCTACTCATTTATTTTATCAACAAGCATGATGAATAACTCCTAGAGGTATCTGATATAGACCTTTTACCATCATGTGTCTAGGGGTTATAATGCACCTTTGGATGATCCAGTGGGACACACCTCCCCATAAAATGTCAGTACCTCATTTAGTACATGTGGAAGATGTATAGTGCTTCGAGTATTGGAGAATTGATAAGATCATGAGAATACTCAAACAGACCCACCTCAATTGAGGTGGACACTTACATATCCCTTAGTACATTACAGAGTGTTCATGAATTAAAAAAATTGTTAAATAACATATGATTTAATTCAATGGGTTTTTATTCATTCATCATATGAATGCATTGACCCTCCCATCTGTATAATAATTTGATGCATTTATAATAATGATAGTCGTTATAAGAGCTATATGAACATTGAAAATTAACATTCTGTTTCTAATATCAATAATTTGGTGTACGTACGAATAATACAATATTATTATTTAAATATCACATCCTAAATATATCACCATCCTATATACTAAAACATGCTAATGAATTATACATATGATATATTTTTTATCATAGGATTTGATATATCCAAATAACATAAAACACACCAATAATGATTATATAATTAAAAAATAATTAAAACCCTAATATCAAATAATTTTTTTTAGAAAAATGGGAAACATAGAATCATAACTTGCTGATGTTGGGTGGTGGATTTCATTCCCTTTTGTAGGATCGATTTCTCAAAATTCTCAATTTGGAGAGCTTTCATTAGAATATCATCAATCTACTCCTTATAGAAAAATAGTCTACTTTTCATATTCTTAAAGTATCCATATACTTCAAGAAGTCCTATCTTATGTGTATGTACTTTGATCACGATTATTTATTATCATTATTAGGCAACTTTAAAGAAATTTGTTTATCACAACAAATATTTGGTGTACACTTAATAGTATCACACATATCATTATGTTGAGTCCTTATCGATATCATTTTTCATGATACTTGTGATGCAATGATATACACAATTTCATTTTAAAATATGTTGATAGATCATTTTTCCTTAGAATACCAAGCCACATATTATCTACCAATGAATAATTCCTCAAAATATGAAGACATTATATCATCAATATGTGATTAATAGTTAGCATTAGTGAATCTTTATAATTAGAACTAATCTTTTTTCTTAGATAGTTGTCTACAATTTTGTCTAATTCCGATATATCTCATTAATATATTTTTCTATATTATTTTATACTCCTTGGAGTTTTAGTAAAATCATTCACAAAGTGAGGTAAAATAAATAATTCATTTCCTTGAGGAAATCAACTGTAAAAGTCTACCAATAAATTTTTCAAATTTAACCTTATTTACAACCTGAACTTCATCATTTTTATATAATTTTGTTCCTGCTTAAATTTGGTCTAAAATTTTTGGTGATTTTAAAAACCATAAAAGGTATTTTAACCATGTATGTATATATAATTTGTTTTATTTCTGTGTAAAATTATTCAAACATTTTACCATCATTTCTAGAAAAAATTTATTCATCATCATATAAAACCACAATGAGTGATGTTGTGTTGGTATTGTTCACATAAAATTTGTCAAACACTTATATTTTTTAAAATTAAATTATTCTCAAATTCTCAAAGATATGAAGATACAATTCTCTTATGAATTTCTTCAACCCATAAAGTGATTTGTTTAATTCTAATACCATACAAATATCTCTATCTAATGTAATGTCTCTGATGTTATTGATAAAAACATCTTCATTAAACTCACTATTCATAAATGAATACATTAAATCTATTAAATAGACAATAAAATTTCATTATAATATAATGTAAGGAAATATTCTAATGATCATAGTTCTATATATGGGGGAAAATATTTCCTCAAAATAAATTCCTTCAATTTATGAGTAACTCTTTCAAACCAATCTATCATTATTCCGTTCAATCATAACATTTTTTTCATCAAATTTATAAAGACTAATTTTTTTAAAATGATGTATTTTATATTTTTTAATATTTAAAATCTCACACTTCTCATTTATTTCTATTTTGTTCACCAATTTATTCATATATTCAATCAATTTTTTATGCAGATAAATCACATCAATAGTTTAGGGATAAACCTTTGAAGAGAAACTAGTTTGACTAGCTATTACGATTTTCGATACTCTAACACCATTGATAATTAATGACCCATTATTACCATTGGTAATTTATCCTAATTTTTATATTTAAACATATAATATTTATTTTATATTACAAGCAATGTGTGATGAAATCTCAGTAACTATAATCCATGGATTTTTAGATTTTCCTGCCATTAATTATTTAAATTGATTCCCTTTTTGAATATTGTCAAATCTATAACAATGATATAATTTAAGTAGTAGTATTGGAATAAATTCATATTATGTGTTTTCTTCTTGAACAAAATTTCCATAAACTTCATTTAACCAAAAAAATTATTTTTCACTTCAATTGTCTTCGTGTAATGTTAAAACTAATGATTTAATTTGAACTACATTTGGATCCATTTTGATTGATGCTTTTAATTTTTTCTAAAAAGAAACATATTATATATATATCTATAATCCTCATGACCAAAAATAAAAAACACATTAGTATTATCCTTAAAATACTATTTAGTGATAAAAATTCAATTCATGCAATGGAATTTGTACAACATCATTTTTATACATCTAATTAGTGAGATTCACCCACCGATTTCATGGAAAAATTAATAAGGAAAATTTAAATTGGTATAAATATTTTCTTTTATGTTTTATCCTTAAATATATTATTAGTGTTTATATTTTATTTATAATTTGTATCTATCACATGAAACTATATTTTACTACTTTCACTAAAAACATGACCATCATTGAGGTATATATTTGTAGAAATCTCTTTTTTATATCAAAATGTTTTCACATAGAGTTATGGGATTTTTATTATTTTATATTCATTTAATGGTTCATAAGATATTGTTTTCTCTTCATATTATGGGAAAATTTGACTATTTCCTATGATATCATTTTAATAATCATTTTTTAGTTTATCCCATTTACTATCAACATTGACAATTTTCTCTATTAACCTATCAATCTCATTTTCTCTGTGAATTATAGGTGAAGTCATATCAGTAATAAAAATCATTTATAACCATTCCCTTGTTTTATTACTCATTAGGAACATCATTATCCCATTTCTAATGTGGTATTCCTTATTTGGTTATCCTTCATTGGATAAAAACCCACCTTCAATTCGTGTTCCATCCTTTGAGGATGCACTCACTTCATCTTCTAAAGCCATGAAGAATTTTAATAAAGCCTATTTAGGATTTTAAACATAAAAAAAACTTCCCTCACTATCATAATCATATAATTTATATGATATATTTATTCTTATAAACTAATTGGATGGATTTTCATCTTAATTTTGGTTATGGTTTGTTTATCTTGAATCAATATACTTTCTCAAATGATTAATTAATTTAATAATAATCCTCATTATCATTTTCAAATATAAACTTACAAATTTTAGAGAAAAGAACAATTTTTCCATAATTAGAACATTTAATGACATGTTTACCATGATACATACCATTCCCCCATTTTTGGTTTCTTGATAATGAGGATATAATCACAATAAGACCATTAATAATTTAATATTCATTAAAACAGACATACTAATACTCTGAAATAATGTTATTGAGATGTTTAGATGATATTAACTTCTCTTTAATGTACTTAATTTTGTGAGAAACAACTCTTCTCATCCCATATTCTATTAAGATGATTTAGAAATGAACAATTATTAAACTATCAATACATATATATATATATATATATTAAATTTATAAAATAATTACATTAATCGTTTATGGGATAATTCTAATCATTTTCTTCATATAAAAATATTCAATAAGAGTTTATCCAAATATCCTAAATGTGCTGAGAATTGTATCAAATTTTGTAAAGAACATATCTCTAAAACTATATTTTGGCATTCTTATATTAGAAAATATTTTTATGAAATGATAAAACATCAATTTTTACATTATATTATAATTTATTGATGTATTGATGTTTTTTCATGATATACTTTTTTATTTTAAATCACATATAATTTATAATATTTTTATCTGATGATAAATATACTTATTCCTTTAAATCACTCTCAACATTCCAATTTTTTGTACAGGATCATGTAATTGTCTCAATTGGTTCTAAAAACCGAAAATTGAGAACTCATGGATATAACATGTAAATTGAATATTATATGGTACAATGTTTCATCCTTATATTAATTTTTTAAAATTAAATGCAATAATTAGTTTATTATTGAATAAGTTGTGATCATCAATAAAAAATTCAGAGAGAGAACTTTTAGAGGGAACCCTGGATATGATACTAATTTTTTTATCACATAAACAGTTCAAGGCATGAATAGAGGTGAATTTGTGCTGGTAATTTTCTGTATTTAAAAAAATCACTCATATTCCTATTCAATAGAATACTATCAAATTACATGGTGTATAAATTAAATAGAAAGAATCAATGATTTGTACATGAACTTTTCTTTTAATAAGGATGACTATATATGTGGTTCATGTTTGTTGGTATCCCAAAAAAACACATAATACCTATATTATCATGATTAATATACATGAAATGTAATGTCTTTTAACTCACTATAGTTATGTCACCAACTAGTTAAAATGGATTTAATATTATTAGAAAATATCCTTAAAGAAATATTCTGAATTAATGATCACCTATGAAGGTAAAAGTATGCATTGGGATGAATGAATATGATCTTATTTGTAAACTTTTATAAAAAATTCTCTTTGGTTTGTCTTGTTATCAATCTATTTTCATAGAATTGGTGAAACACTCACATAATATATTTCTTTCTAAATCACATTCTAATTTATTCATGGACTCATCAGAACTTTTGTGTATATTTTTTAATGGTTAATTTAGAATTCCCATATTCATCAGCTATTGAATCCTAATATTCATAACTGGTCAAAATACCCCTTAATATATCCTATTACATTGATTCTCAAATAATGAAAAAAATGTGTATTCAACTATCCACTAATATCATTCAACGATCCTATAATATATGCATGATCCAATGAAAAAATTACCTTCATGACTAAACTTCTTCTTAGAATATTTCACTTTAAAACATTCTTATTTCTAGTATCCTAGTTTCCCCATGTTCGTGGTTATAATAAATTGTAATTTTGGTGAGAATTCCATCTCATGGTGCATAATTGACTATAAATTTTAGACTTAATCCCTCCTTTAATCATAACATAACCACAAGGAATCATGAAAATTATTACACTAATAATCAAAATATCATAATAAAAATTAATCAAATTTGTTACATGAAACACATTCTAATAAATTGTGACATTTATAAGGATCTTATATATCATTCCCTAGTTACTCTTATGAATAACCATAATTATTATTACATGACCAAAAATGAATCTTACTTATTATCCATAATCATTGAATTAACCATATGATGATACAATTTACTCAAATATTATTTCTATCATTATAGTTAACCATACGTATCCCTTGATTAATACTATGTATAATTTTATTTATTTTTATGTATCACAGTTAATCCTTTCCATTGACCTATATTTATTCATACACATCTATGTAATTTTTCATTCCTAATTTGATGGAATCTTATTCACTATTAGATACATGTTTATTATCATCAAGTAGATGTTATTTATCGCACTATAAACCCTCTATCACGTTTCAAAATTCCAGTCACTATGATTTCATACACATTTTATATTTATTTTAAATTATCATAAGTATATTATGCATATAGTCCATACTCCATCATGTCAATACAAAAACCTAAAAATAATTTTCAAACATATTCATATATCACATCATCCATGTAAAATGTATAGAAATTTAATCACATGTCTTTTAATCAAATAAAACATTTTACTCAAAGGGATTAATAGTCCCCCTCTCCTTCTCTTTCATCCATCCATAGTGTGGTTACGTGGAAGTGATAATGATTACGGTATGTGGTGAATCCAATTAAGTGATGTATATTTGGTACATGGAGTTGTTATGTGGATGTGTTATGTGGGTATTATTTCTGGATATAGTATGTTAATATTTTTTATATGTGTAGTATTTTGAAATTGGAATCGATATGGTTTTCAAGAAAAGTTTCGTTGGAACACGAGAAAAGCTATATTAGTGGGAAATTGTGTGTGAGGTATCTTATTGATTGTGTATTCATGATTTACTATACCAATATTATGTGATGATTTAGAGAGTGACGCTAGGTGAAATAGATTTTGGTTAACATATGTTCAAAAGAATGTCTATTTCAATGTTTACTCATGGGATATTTAATTTGTTTCTTTAACGTTGACATTAGTTTTTTAGGGAATAAGGTAATGAGTATGTTAGTATGCACTCCTATACTACTACATAATTTTTTTTTAAAAAAAATTAGAAAGAGTAGAAGAATGGGTTATACCTTACTATATCCCAATATGATATTTAGCTATTTCCATAGGATTTTATGACTTAAACATTTTTTTCTTTTCGTATCATACAATGATTTGATATTATGTTCACATAAATATTATTATTATTATTGATGGTATTTTGGTTGTTTTATGTGTATATTTCTGGATGATTGGTATCATAATTATCATTATAGGGATTGAAGCTGTGAATTACCACCATATTAAGTGTTTTATAACCTCGATTATCCTCTCTGTCCAATGGAAAATTACAGATGCGATTTTTGGTTCACACACATAGCTTTACTACCAATATAAGAGGGTTTCTACAATTGATGTTTTGTTATAGGTTGGTATTAGGAAATTTACTTTCTTGAAGAAAAATCTTTGAACATTCATTAACAGTGAATGTATTCAGTTTTCTAGAGAATTAATTCATTTAATATTAGAATGTTATATAGTAGAAAGCAGCAACACATGATGAAGGAGGGAGCCTATGATCTGACCCAATACATTGATAGTTTACTAAACAATAATTTACTAGAGTGTATAGTTTTTGGTATGATACATAGGTAGGTTACATTCAACATCATTATTTTTCCATGAATTTGAATTGTAGAAGATTTCAATGGAAATTAAATTTAATTTCATTAAAATAATGATAATTTAAATTTATAATAAGTAAAAATGAATTTTCTTTGAGTTTTTAGATATATTTATTAAAAATGAATACATGTAGTTCTAATTAGTGACATAAAGCATGATTCTCATGTTGATCACAAATAGGTTGATTCTATGGGGTGACTTATGCTGGAAAACCTTATTGGAGTTTATATAATAGATTTTATTGATGTATGAGTTGTTTTTCTTGGATTAAAAGACAAGGAGGTGGATATTGGATATTAGGATCAGATTCGAGATGATTCTCGTGGGAATGAAGTATTAGAATACTGTAGCGGTTATCTTTCTTAGAAGAACATCATAAAAATGGTTGAAATTATATCTCAGAGTTTGCGATAAGTTATAGGGTATATGGAACCAGTTTGGGAGATAGTTTTAGTCCAATTTCTGATTGTCAATGATGATGGTGATTTTATCAAAGGAGTTTATTAGTATATAATAGATGATATTGAAAATTTTCGATTCTTGATTGCAGTTTGTAAACAACATTCATTATCCTACTAACCTTTTTCTAGATATTTATGCATGGGAACAACATTTTGAGGAGGCTTTGCACCATGTGATCCAGTATCAGATGAGTCCATCCTTGACGATGATATATATCAAGGAACATGCTAGTGTTTAAATTATGGAGATAAAGTAAGTGTAGATATATTTTCCATGAGGGGTAAGTCAAAATTACTTTTTATGGTTTGGTTCTATATATATTTAATCATATTAGATAGTTTAACTGAGGTTTTGACCAATGAGGATACTCCCTCATCCCAGGTTCTTATGTTTCTATTGAGTTGTATGTTATTTGACTTCTGTTGTAATACCAATTATGGTATTTTATGTTTGTAGAATATGACGAAATCAAAAATTTACATGTATATCCTTTATTGTTAGTTAGCGATGATACAATTCAATAGAAGTGCATGGAGCATATCAGTTTTATATACATACATAGTGCCATTTCCCCTAGGCTTTATCAACACTAGCTAGGTAATTAGTATTATATACAACAGATATATGATGTAGTGGGTAGAGGTATCCATTAGATATTTATACTCTTCATGGACCTCTAGAAGAGAATGAATGTTGTGATGGGTTATATTTGAAACATATATTAATGTGTGCATGACATAGAAAGCTTCATATGATGGAGTTTTCAACCAAAAGAGGACCCATGTTTTTTCATTGTTTAATTTTTTAATATTCAACAATGGTAGATTATTTGACCAATATAGGAGGTCCACACTGCTTCATTTTTATTACAGTTATCCATGCACACATACATAATTAGGAATGATTTATTTTTCCCTTAGAGATATCAAATCTAGTAAGAGATTATTCGAGATTGTTAGAGGTGTTTCAGGGGTGTGAAAAACATTGGGAATGTATCAGTTGATGGGGATTTCATCTTGATATAAACATATAACCATAAAATGTGAACCTCAACATTAGTTAGTTATATTATATAAAGTAAATAATTGATTTAAATTAGAGGATATTGTTTTTATCAAGAGTGGAAGGTTAGAATGTGATGTTTCTCAAAAAAAAATGACATATAAAATGGATTAAACAAATATTTGGACTATTTCATTTATGTTGGTGGGATTTATTTTGTGTTTATTTGTGGTGAAAATGACAAAGCTTTCGATGTTTATGGAAGAAATTTCATTTTAATTTCATAAATAGGGTATGAAACCACCCCCATTAAATGAAATTTTTTTTAGGATAAAGTAATATTCTATTGTATCACAGATTTTTATATGTCCCAATATGAAGGCAGCTTAAAAGTGGAAAGTGTTGTGGACACAAATTTGTGATATATTTCAAAAGGTATCTATTCATCATAATATATTTTCTCTATGGATATTTGTTGTTGTTACAAAAGGCATATAACAACCCACCCCAACTACGTACCCCTTGTGGGTCAATATTTAAGATGAAGGTGACCTTGAGGCTGGGATTCAATAGGCCCTTGGTGGGAGACTATAATTGAGGGTATAAAAAATGAAATTATAGATGTTACCCTCATTTAACCCCATAACACATAAATAAATGACTCATCAATGTCTTTATACTAAAATAACAAGATATGTAATATTACTATATTGTATGAATATACTAGAAAAATACAACTCCCTAACTAAAAGTACCAAAATAAATCCTATGTCATCAGTTCCAACAACATTCCGTACATTGAAGATATTAATGTTTAGAAATATCTCTAAATTATCATTATAAAAAGGAAAAACAGAAATAGTTTATATAGGGGTGAGAATAAAACATATATTCCATACTACTAATCTTGGCACCCCTCATGAAAATATATAAGAAGCATAAATATTTTTTAGTGAGAAAATAATATAATCAAAATGTACCTGAATGGTCAACTACAACCCAAACATAATATAACCCAATCACTAAATATCAAATGAAATTGTAATAATATAATATAAATCATATAAAAAAATGGAACTCGCAACCTCTTCCATGCATGTTCTTCTCTCTCACAACCCAAAATCAAATGTATTATGCCCCCAATCCCTTCCACAACCATGCTGAAACAATTACCACTAATCTAATCACTCTTGATGTTGGTTAGACTACGGACATACCTATCCCTACCCACAAAAAGTTCCAACAACTCATATTGGAATCAAATTAGTCAAACCACATTAAATATATAATTGTATCACACCATCCTATAAAAACTTAAACATATCATGTCTCATCCTCACTTTACATATCTGGTATAGTAGTGTACTGTAAACATAATTGACATTAACTTTGTTTCATCCTTCTACCATGCATGAACCCCACAATATAACATAATACTAATAAAACAAGGGTATAATATTACACCATATACTATTCAAATATGATTTTACCTACATTGACCCACCACATCCCATAGCACACCTGGAAGGGAGAGTGGAGAACAGTTAGTAGTTACACATTAGTAAGACAAAAAATTGGGATGTTAGGGAAATCTCCTGAAACCCAAAATATTTGGGTGTCTGAATGATTATCCACCTCATGTAAGGTTTATATAGAATTCCCAAATGGCGGGGGGTATGTGCGGCGGCAGGGGTGAGTGAAACGGCGGGATCAAGTTCATCGGTGGGGACGATCGTTGTTGGACCTACGGGCGGGGAGGGTTCTCGTGCAGGGAAGTCAGTCATCGGCAAGGATGGCGGCCAAAGTGTGCTTTCCTTCAGGGAGTTAGTCTATGAGAGAACCTCGAAGGATGGATTTTGTATCCCTCCGATCCAGTTTGAACAGCGTCAACCGGAGGTTCTTGATGGGATTCCAGTGGTGGTGATATCTGAAAAGGACATGGAGAGTGTTGTGAAGGTTAATGACCTTACCCTGGTGGCTAGGATTGGTTTGGTAAAGCCATCTGTTGAGGAGTTTAGGGGTTTCATACAATAATGGGGTCTACAACACCCTGGAGCGGTCTCGGAGCTATCGAAGTTCACCTTATGTGTGCATCTCTATAATAAGGAAGACTTCGTGTGTGCCTGGTCGAGAGAGGTAAGGCGATGTGGTCCTTATCACTTGTCTCTATCATGGTGGGATTAGGAGTGCCATTATGGGAAATAGTCCCGTATGGGTGTGGTATGGATCAAACTTTTGGGTCTTCCCCCTTCCGTTTCATAACCCCTTGATTCTGAAGGTGGTGGGAGATTCCCTGGGGAAGTTTCTGTGTATTGATGAGTTGACGAAGAGAATGATGGACACTACTAACCCGAGGATCTGTATGGAGATAGATTTATCAATCATGTTCCCTTCCGTCTTTCTGATCCATTCTCCGAAAGGGTTTTGGTGGCAATAGCGTTTGGTGTTTATTTCTCCCCCATGTTCTGCTCCTATTGTGGCTTTCAAGGCCATGCGGTGGAATTTTGTAGGAGGGGGACAAAGAGTGCGAATTCGGGAGGATGAAGGTCCTAGAAACGGACATTCATCGTCTCTTTTGATTAATCCAGTGCCTATTCCAGTGGATAGGTTGGGAGATCTTGTCGGAGCCGGCAGGGTAGAGTTGGCGAACGGTGGTGCTTCATCTTCCACGGCGGGGTCGGAAATAGTCAATGGTCTGACATCTGTTTTGGAAATTCCAAACGTTGTCGGGCACATTGCACCCATTCGGGCGGCGTTTTCTGAAAAGGCTCTGACAGACTGCTTTTTGGTTTAGGGGACTGGGCTAGCACCTAGGTTACCATTGGGGTGAGGCCTTCCAGGGCATCCGGATGGTTTCCCGATGAAGACATGTGATCCGTTGGTTTCCTTCCTGAAACCCAAAAGAGAAATCCATGGTTTTATCATTGGTTGTTTCAGTGGTACCAAGAGGGTTTCCCCCCGCCTGTCAGCGAGGTTCGGTTTTCCTCCTTGGTGTCTCTAGGGTCGATGAAGTTAGCTATGCTGGCATCGGTATGTTATGCTCTCCACTCGCTTCTCAAGGAGTCCCGGAAGGGCTTCCCGGAGGCAGTGGGGAAGGAACTGTCGTCGACCCACAGCTAACAACAAAAAACACGAACGCGCAGCGGAGAAATCTTTCATTCAAACAACGGATGCATAGCGACAAAAACAGGTGCAGAAAATAAAATTGACACCAGAATTTTTACGTGAAAAACCCAAAATGGAAAAACCACGGGACCTAGTCCAGAAAGAGGGATCCACTAAAATAGATAAGTACACGGTAGAGACTCTCCAAAAATGAAAGGGATCTCAAAAGTAATACTTAAAAAAATAGTGGATCAAAGTCGGAGAACAGATGCAGTCTTGATGAAGCCTGAAATGAAGAAAACAGCCTGCTAAAAAAACCCAAATAGATCTGACCGTGAAAGCAGAAGATTGATGTCCGAATAAAAGTGCAGATGAAAAACACCGGGATCGGATTAAAAAACCACCGCAGATGAAAGCCGATCAAATCAGAGTAGTTCCACCGGTTGCAGATCTGAAAACCGCTCCTTGAAAACGCAACTGCACTGCCTCCAACCACTGCCGAAAGAAGAGCCGCAGAGCTCATATAAATAGAAGATGAAATCTCATATATCTCCTAAAAGATATCTCATATCTGATTAAAGATATTAAATATATCTCATCAAAGATATAAAATATATCTTCTCAAAGATATCATATATATCTTGTCAAAGATATCAGATATATCTTGTCAAAGGTATCAAAATATCTTTTTTTTAAGATATCGGATATATAAAAAAAATTTATCGGGGCCAGATGAGGAGGCGCCCCAACAAACTCCCCCCCCCCCCCGACTCAACTGGGGATCATTGCCAACCCTGCAATCAGTCGGGAAGTCTCAAATTTTCCTCTGGGTAAACTCTTGGTCAACATGTCTGACCCATTGTCATCAGTGTGGATCTTCTCAAGCTCTAACTATCTCGAATCAAAGACATTGCAGATCTAATGATACCGAACATCGATATGTTTCGACCTGCCATGAAAAGTAGGATTCTTTCCCAAATAAATAGCACTCTGACTATCACAAAAAAAACATATCTCTCTTGATTAAAATTTAGCTCTCGAATAAAATTTTTCATCCACAACAATTCTTTGCACGCCTCTGTAGCTGCAATAAACTCTGACTCTGTGGTAGATAAAGCAACACATCTCTGCAACCTAGACTGTCAAGATACAGCTCCCCCTGCAAAAGTAATCAAATAACCTAAAGTAGACTTCCTCGAATCGATATCTCCTGCCATATCTGAATCTGTAAAGCCACAAAGCATAGATTCCCCTTCGCCAAAACACAATCTCAGATCAGAAGTACCACGAAGATAACGAAAAATGTACTTCACTGCCCTCCAATTCTCTCTGCCTGGATTCGATAGAAAACGACTGACCACACCAACTGCATGAGCTATATCAGGTCTAGTACATACCATAGCATACATCAAACAGCCAACGACAGATGAATAAGGTATGTGTTGTATCTCCTCTCTCTCTTCATCAGTAGAAGGTGACTGACTGGTGTTGAGCTTAAAATGTAAAGCAAGATGAATACTAACCACTTTAGCTCTATCCATAGAAAATCTTTGAAGAACCTTCTCAATGTATCTCTCCTGAGATAACCATAATTTCTTGGCCTTCCTGTCACGGGAGATCGTCATGCCAAGAATCGGTCGCGCTGACCCCAAGTCTTTCATCGCAAAAGACTGACAAAGATCCTTCTTCAATATGTCAATTCTAGAAGCATCATGGCCAACAATGAGCATATCATCAACATAAAGCAGCAGTATAATAAAATAATCATCAGTAAATCTCTGAACAAACACACAATGATCAGAAGATGTCTTCCTGAAACCCTGATGATAAATGACAGATTCAAACTTTTTATACCACTGTCTCAAAGCTTGCTTCAAACCATACAAACTCTTCTTCAATCTGCAGACATGATTCTCTTTACATGTTTCAACAAAACCCTCTGGTTGCTCCATATAAATCTCCTCCTCTAAATCTCCATGAAGGAAAGCTGTCTTCACATCCATCTGCTCAATCTGCAGATCCGAACTAGCAGCCAAACCAAGAACAACCCGAATAGAAGACATTTTGACAACAGGTGAAAAAATCTCATCAAAATCAATACATTTCTTCTGATGGAAGCCTTTAACAACTAACATTGCCTTGTATCGGGGAACAGAACTGGATTCTTCATTCTTAATCCGATAAATCCACCGATTTTGCAAAGCTCTTTTACCTGTCGGTAACTTCACCAGCTCAAAACTGTGGTTGTCGTGCAATGATGTCATCTCGTCATCTATTGCCGCAACCCATCTGTCCTTCTGTTCACTTTCCATCGCATCATCAAAAGATTCCGGTTCTCCCCCTTCAACGAGGAGCACATACTCATCAGGTGAATACCGAGTAGAAATGGTACGATGCCGAGATGACCTCCGGAGTGGAACTGCGGGTTCATTGATAACCCCAGGAACCGGATCATCAGAAACAAAAGGTGCATCAGAAATATCAACTCCAACCTGTTCACCCTGAGCATCATTCTGCACATCAATGTGATCATCCAAATCAACAATATGAGGTAAATGTGAATCAGAACCTGGCTCAAGACTAACAAAACCATCAGAAGTTGGAGAAGTGGACTTTTCTCTGATGGATCGGATCCCTCGGCCCAGCAATATTGTCCGCTCTGGCCCAGTTGTTATCCCAGGCCTCACGGCTTTAAAACGCGTTGCTGAGGGGAAGGTAGGCACGGGAATTTCAAGCACCCACCAATCTCCCTCCACAACCGATGTGGGATTGGTTACCGGGGCACAGGCGCCAACAATCCTGGCGGGGGCCCAACAATCCTGGGCCCAGGACACAACATCCCCCCCCCAAGCCCACACCGGTCCCGAGACCAACCACCCTCTGATACCAATTGTTGGGTCGGAAGAAAAAAGGGGAATGAGATGGCAAGAGGGGGGTGAATTGCCTTTTAAAAAATTGATAGACAAATTAAAAATCAAAGTATAAATGCAGCGGAAAATAAAGAGGCAAGACACACAAAATTGATAACGGAGTTCGGCCAAAACCCGGCCTACGTCTCCGCTCCCAACTCAACCGTTGAGAGATTCCTACCGCTTGCTTTTCAATGGTTATAGCAAGAAACCCACTAGGCTTTAAGGTAGCACTAGGACCTATTACAGCTTGCTTTTATTGGTTAAGCAAGAACCCACTTGCTTTTAATGGTTTAGCAAGAACCCACTAGCCTTTTTAACGGGTGAAGGCTAGCTCACCGTGTCTCAAGCTTTTTGAAGGAAAAGCTTGTGAACCTCTTCACACCTTAGTGGTGGTGTGAAACCCAAAAGAATGAGGGATGAGAGAAGAGTTTGGGGTTTGTAGGCACAAACCCAAATTTAAAGCTTAAAATTAATAAAACAATAAAACCCGTATTTGGAGAAGCCTTGGGCGCCTTTGATTGAATGGAGATGTTGATGGCCGCTTCCAAGCTTCTTTGAAGGTGATCTTGGATGTGCAATTGGATTGGAGCACGTTGGGTTCCTTTGGAACAATCCGCCGGAGCTTCGCCAAAGATGTAAAAATGTTCCAATGTTGTTCCTTAGGCTTCCGGGGGTTCCTAGGCCTTTATTTATAGGCTAGGAACTTTCAAGTATCCGTTGGAGGGCTTTGGAGCCATTGGAAAAGGCCTCAGAGCCGTTGGGAGGCTTTTGGAGTTGACTGGTCAAAGCCAACGGCTAGTTTGACCAGTGCTACCGGCTGGCCGGTGCAGGGCCACCGGCTGGCCGGTGCCTTGACAGTGGCTGAGTCTTCTTTTCCAGGCACCACCGGCTGACCGGTGCCAGAGCCACCGGCTGGCCGGTGGTGAGGCGGTAGCAAACCCTGTTCAATCTGAGTGACACCGGCTGGCCGGTGCTTGGCCACCGGTTGGCCGGTGAGATGGCAGTGGCTCAGCATCCTTCCCAGGGTCCACCGGCCGACCGGTGGTGAAGCCACCGGTTGGCCGGTGGACTGATTTTCAGTCCACTTGTGTTCCTTTGCCACTTAAGCTAGCTTGGCCCGATTCCTTGGCCACCTGATTTGATTCCTATCAATCCAAAAACACTTGAAAGAGGATTAGATAAATATGAGGGTGATTGTGATCATGAAAATAAAACCTTGAGGGGTTCGAGAGGTACAACAATCTCCCCCTATTTTGATGATCACAATCACCAAAACAATCAATGAAAAATACTAAAATTGAAAGGAAATGCTAAGCATGATGAAAATGATTCTCCCCCAATCAATCAAGAAATTTCTCCCCCTTTGTGATTATCAAAATAGAATGGGGCATAAAACTTGATTGAGGGAATTCGATGAAAAACGAGATTTTAAATCAATTGAAAATCAAGATTTTTAAATCAATTGGAATTTTTGAAAAATTGAATACACAAAAAGACTTAAACAAACCTAACTCCCCCTAAATAAAGCAAAGAATCACCGGGGAGAGGGATTTTGAAAAGAAACAATTTTAGGCCCGGAGAGACTCGCAAGGAGGGATTTTTCAATCCACACTTTCCTCATAGTGGGTCTTCTCCTATAAAACTCGTCACTATAGAAAATAGACTTGGGTTGGCCATACCGGGCGTTTTTACAATTACACTCATAAATGAGATGCCCGGTTTTCTTGCAATAATTACAAAATTTGTAATCGGAGCTCCCCCTTACAAAAACAGTTTGAGCATGGAAGGAGGAGGCTCGGTTGGTATAGCCAAGTCCATTGGTGGTTCGGGATACACGTTGGGAACCAAGCAAATTGTTCAAATTTTGTTCACCTTGGGTGAACTTGGCTAGGGTCTCTCTTAGATCTTTGATGGTTGATTCCATAGAATCAACATTTGGAAAATTTTGGATTTTGAGGGAGAGTTCCTCCTTCTCTTTGAGAAGTTGGTCTTTTTCGGAGGAGAGTTTTTTGAAAGACTTTTTTAAAGCAACAAATTTTGACGATAAAGTATGAAAACCTTTTTCTAGTTGATCTCTAGCGTATTGGAGATCTTCATAGGATAAATGATTTAAAGAATTTGAATTTGAAGAACATGAGGAAGAGGAATCGGAAGAAGTTACCTCATGGAATGCCATTAGGCATTTGTTACCATTGTCGCTTGAGGAGGAGGAGGAGGAGGATGAGGGGGTGTCACTCCATGTCGCCTTGAGGACCTTTTTCTTTCCTTTTTCCTTTTGCGTGGCCCGTTTTTTGTTGAGTGGGCAATCGGGCTTGTAATGGCCCTTTTCGCCGCACCCGTAGCATTTTACCTTGGGCTCGGTTCTTGCGGTGGGTTCTTGCTTTCGCGCCTTGCGAGATTTCTTCTTCTTGTACTTCTTCATGAATTTTTGCATTTGGCGGGCTAGATTCTCCATTTCCGAATCGCCGCTTGAAGATGAAGTAGATGAGGAAGATGAGGATGATGAGGAGGAGCTTACTTCTTTTTGTACCTTGAGGGCAATGTTCTTAGGTGTCTTGATAGGTGTGCCCTCCTTTTGAGCTTGCCTCCTCATCGTGATCTCATATGTCATTAGGGATCCGATGAGCTCCTCTACCGGCATATTTTTGACGTCCTTAGCTTCTTGGATCGCCGTCACCTTTGGTGCCCATGAGCTCGGAAGGACCCATAGGATCTTTTTGACCATTGTTTCAGCTGAAACATCATCACCAAGGGACTTTCTCCCATTGCACACGTCAGTAAATCTAGTAAACATTTCAGAAATAGATTCATTTGGATGCATAGAGAATGACTCAAAATCCTGACGGTACATGTCCAATCGAGTGTCCTTTACTTTGTTGGTCCCCTCATGGGTAACCTCCAAAAGTTTCCAGATTTCATGTGCGGAGGTGCATGTGGACACTCGATTGAATTCATTTCGGTCAAGGCCGCAATGAAGAGCGTTCATGGCTTTGCCATCAAGCTCAAAATTTCTAATGTCGGCTTGGGTCCATTTGGATTCGTCGGGGGTAGACAAAGTGTAACCATGCATGACAATTTTATATATGGGATAACCTATGCTTCTAAGGAAAGTAGTCATGCGGGTTTTCCAATAATTATAGTCGGTCCCATCAAAAAATGGAGCCCGACCCAATGAGAGGCCCTCGGGGGCGAAAGAGGTTGATGCCATCAAAAATGATCTTTCGTTTGTAACCGGTTAAGGTATTATACAAACGCCTCCTCTGATACCAAATGATGGATCGGATCCCTCGGCCCAGCAATATTGTCCGCTCTGGCCCAGTTGTTATCCCAGGCCTCACGGCTTTAAAACACGTTGCTGAGGGGAAGGTAGGCACGGGAATTTCAAGCACCCACCAATCTCCCTCCACAACCGATGTGGGATTGGTTACCGGGGCACAGGCGCCAACAATCCTGGCGGGGGCCCAACAATCCTGGGCCCAGGACACAACATTCTCCCATATCAATATCTGCAATAGTTTGGTCCTATTTAAACACTGCATCTCGGCTTCTGACAAGTTTCTTCAAAGCAGGATCATAGAACCTGTACCCAAACTCATCGTGTCCATACCCAATAAAAATACACTGTCGTGACTTATCATCCAACTTGGATCTCTCATCTCTAGGCACATGAACAAAAGCCTTGCAACCCAAAACTTTCAAGTGATCGTACCTGATCCTTTTTCCATACCAAAACTTATCGGGAGTGTCTGTCTGCAAAGCAACTGAAGGTGATAAATTGATAATATAAGCAGCAGTAAGTAAAGCCTCACCCCAAAAGTGTCCAGGCAACTTTGCTTCCAAAAGCAAACAACGAACTCTTTCCAACAAAGTCTTGTTCATCCGCTCAGCTACACCATTTAGCTGAGGTGTCTTGGGAGGTGTCTTCTGATGCCGAATACCTTCCTACCTGCAATATTGTTCAAATGGACCACAATACTCTCCCCCATTGTCAGTGCGAATACATTTCAATTTCTTGCATGATTCCCTCTCAACAGAAACATGAAATTGCTTAAAAACACTAAGCACCTGACTTTTGGCATTCAAAACATAAACCCAGAGCTTTCGTGAGAAGTCATCAATAAATGTCACAAAATAAAGACCGCCACTAAAGGTCTTAGATTTCAAAGGACCACAAACGTCTGAATGTACTAATTCAAGTACCTGTGACTTCCTGTGTGAAGGATGACTGCTAAAACTCACTCTGCTCTGTTTCCCAACCATGCAATGATCACATGTGTCCAATTTGACACTCTTCAAATCTGGAAGAAGATTTTGCTTGGCCAAACAACCAAGCCCTTTCTAACTAATGTGACTGAGCCTCTTATGCCACAACTTGGACGAACCACTGCACTCAACAACGCAAGCAGTATCACATGAAATAGATGCTCTAGTCCAGTACAAACCTGACTGCTTCTTCCCTCGAGCCACAATCAAAGAGCCCTTGGAAAGCTTCCATTGGCAATCACCAAATGTGCTGATAAACCCTTCATCATCAAGAACGCTGGAAGAAATAAGATTCAAACGAACCTCGGGTGCATGTCGAACATTCTTCAAAATCAGCTTACTTCCAGTACTGGTCTCTAAACAAACAGTCCCGATACCTACGACATCAACATGACCATCATTACCCATCTTCAAAATCCAAAAATTACCTGGGTTGTAAGATGTAAAGAACTCCTTCTTTGATGTCACGTGAAAAAAGGCACCACTATCAACAACCCAGCAAGAATGATCAGAAGCAATATTAATGGAGTCATAAACAATAACAAGATCACCCCCTGTAGCGGCAGCGACATGATCATCTCCATCGATATTATTCTTTGGCTGATTTTCCTTCATTCTGTTTTCTCTTTTCAGATGATAACAAAACTTCTTAACATGCCCCTTCTTACAACAATGATGACATTCAAAATCTCTCTGCTTTGATCTAGATTTGCTTCTGCTTTTACTCTTTCCTCAACTGCTCTGTCCCTGATTCTTTTCCTGGCTTCTCCCCCTGTTCTCTGTGACTAAAAGCTCTGAAGATTTCTCTTGAGTACGTCTCCTGACTTCTTCATTCAAAATAGAAGACTTAACAAAACTGAATGTCACAGCACCATTAGGAGCAGAACCGGTTAGAGTAACACGTAAATTCTCCCAAGAATCAGGTAACGTGTTAAGCAATAAAAGTGCCAAAACCTCATCTTCAAAATTAATACTCATGCTAGACAACTGATCAAAACATCCCTGATATTCACTTAAATAATCAGAAATAGACGTACCTTCTCTATATCTCAAATTCATCATTTGTTTGAGAAGAAACAATTTATTGTTTCTTGTCTTGGAAGAATAGGTAGTCTCAAGCTTCTCCCATAATGTTCTGGTGTGAGAGATGTTGACAATGTGGTTCATCACGTTGTCTTCGACCCATTGGAGAATGAAGCCACAAACCATCTCATGCTCGAACACCCATTCTTCATCTGACATCCTTTCTGGCTTCTGGGTACTAAACACTGGAAGATGCATTCGCTTGACAAAAAGCAGATCCTTCATTTTAAGTCTCCACATATGATAATTGGCACCATTCAATAAAATCATCCGACTGTAATTAGATTCCATAATGAATATGAAATAAAAACCAAACCCTCTGATACCAGATGTTGGTAAAGATGGTAAGCGATGAACGCACAAACAACAAAAACACGAACGCGCAGCGGAGAAATCTTTCCCTCAAACAGCGGATGCGTAGCGACAAAAACAGGTGCAGAAAATAAAATTGACACCAGAATTTTTACGTGGAAAACCCAAAAGGGAAAAACCACGAGACCTAGTCCAGAAAGCGGGATCCACTTAAATAGATAAGTACACGGTAGAGACTCCCCAAAAATGAAAGGGATCTCAAAAGTAATACTTAAAAAAATAGTGGATCAAAGTCGGAGAATAGATGCAGTCTTGATAAAGCCTGAAATGAAGAAAACATCCTGCTAAAGAAACCCAAATAGATCTGACTGTGAAAGCAGAAGATTGATGTTCAAACAAAAGTGCTAATGAAAAACACCAGGATCAGATCAAAAAACCACCGCAGATGAAATCTGATCAAATCAGAGTAGTTCCACCAGTTGCAGATCTGAAAACCGCTCCTCGAAAATGCAACTACACTGCCTCCAACCACTGCCGAGAGAAGACCCGCAGACCTCATATAAATAGAAGATGAAATCTCATATATCTCCTAAAAGATATCTCATATCTGATTAAAGATATTAAATATATCTCATCAAAGATATAAAATATATCTTCTCAAAGATATCATATATATCTTGTCAAAGATATCAAATATATCTTGTCAAAGATATCAAAATATCTTTTTTTAAAGATATCGGATATATAAAAAAAATTTATCGTGGCCAGATGAGGAGGAGCCCCAAAAACCCTGTCCCTTGAAGTGGCATCTCCAAAACCTCCGCCTACGACTGTGGGGAATAGGTTTTCTTTATTGAAGGAATCCAACAACCCCTTTAAGAAGAAGGTTCTCCTTCCAAAGAATGTTTTCTCCACTGAAGGCTCCTCGAGACTGGTGACCCGGTCGATGGCTAAGGAGGAATGTTGCAGGGTCATATTCGTACCAGGAGTAGGTAAATCTAGCGGAAAGGCTAAAAACCCCCTTATGTAATGTCTTCCTTGATTATCTGAAATTCTTGAGGTTTCGGGGGACAGGAAAAATGTGCATTCTTAGCTTCTGAGTGTGGGAAACACGGGGCATCATTGGCAGTCATCTTGGAACCGAAACAGGACCCACACAGAATAAGTTTCTTTCTAAAGAAGATGGGGTTCGCTAATCACATTCATGGTCATCCGATTAATAATAATGTTTTGATTTTTTGGAAGACCTTTGTTCAGGTTGAGTTATTGTAGGTTTTGGATCATTGAATCTCTGTGAAACTTTAAATCAGAGGTTTGATTATCCTACTCTCCTTTATTTATTCCAGTACTGATGTTATGGTTTGGAGGAGTCTGTGGGAATATCTGGACAACTTTGATGCGGGGGGTTTACCTAGGATTGTTGGTGGTGACTTTAAAACCATTGTTGACATATATGAGAAGAGAGGAGGCTTTGGGCTTCACAATAACGATATGTTGGATTTTAATACCTGCATTTCGAGTAAGGGTCTCTTGGACATGGGATTTTCTGGGGGAAAATTCACCTAGTTTAATAACCGTCATGGGAACAACCGTATCTGGTGTAGACTAGACATGTGCCTGTCTAACTTACAGGGCCTTGAGTCTTTCTCTAGCGCCTCGGCCACTCACTTATCACATGCTTTTTCTGACCATACACTGCTTATTATCGACCTTAAATGGGGAGATCAGGAGGGTATACCCTTCTTATACTCAACTGATTGCCATTTCATGGAGGGTTTCATGCAAATGATGAAGGATTCAAGGGGGCAGAAGGTGGAGGGAAGATCTTGGGTCGCATTATCCAAACGAATCAAACATCTCATATATGATATTGGAAGATGGTTTAAGGATATCTAAACAGTGGGAAACTTGGTGGAATCAATTCATAATTAGATCAATCAATTAGAGGAACTTCTTGAACTAAGTTTGAATGAACCCTCCATCATTCATTTATGTGACAAGAGATCGTCACTGGCTCAAAGGCTGCTGGATGTGGAGAACATTTTGAGGAGGAGATCAAGGGTCAAATGGATGAAGGAAGGATACAGAAACAATGGCCTTTTCCATTCTTTCTTAAAGGAGCATAAAATTTCAAAAGTGAATATTAGAATGGAGTATGGATACTTTTCTTCTTATGTGAATGTAGTAGGAAATCTGGACTTAGAACACTTCGAGCGTTTGTTGGGGGGGTGATCGTCTAGAATCTTCGGGGCAGGACAACCTTCTGCCTGACCAAGAGTTTTTATGGGAAATATACCTCAGATAATTGACTCGATGGAGGATGATTCCTTAATGTCCCTGCCATTGGGGGAAGAGATCTGGGAGACTGTTAGCACAATATCGTTGGAGAGTGCACCCGGTCTAGATGGTTTTCTGGGATCCTTTTATGTCGCAGCATGGGACTTTGTGAAGCCTCAGGTCATTGAGGTGATTCTGGATTTCTTTAGGGGTGCGCCATCAATAGGGGATCATGTGCATCCATGGTGGTACTAGTTTCAAAAGTGAATGATCCTTTTACTGTAAATCACTATAGTCTTATTTGTCTTTCTAATGTATCATACAAGATCTTGGATAGTTTGTTGGATATGAGACTTCATAAGGTGATTCCAAGAATACTTTCCCCTCAACAACAAGAATTTATCCAGGGTAGAGGCATTCAAGGAGAAATAAGAGTTGCCCAAGAACTGACGGAGGATCTAAATAAGAAGGTGGTGGGTTCTAATTTTATAATTTAGTTTGATATGTGTAAGGCTTATGAAAAACATGAATGGAGTTTTTTAATCCGTGTGATGAGAAGAATGGGTTTTCATGAGTGGATTTGTGACTTATGTTTCTCGTGTTTTGCTTCTCCATGGCTAAATATATCATTGTTGGGAATGGGATTCTGTTTTTTCAGAAGTGTTTGTGGGGTGCAGCAAGGGGATCCCCTTTCTCCTAATATTTTATAATTGCACAGGAGGCACTTTCTTGTAACCTGCATAGATGCTTGTGGGACCAAAACATTTGGCCATACCGGTCCCAAGCCTTGAATGGTTCTTGCTCCCATATTATGTTTTCTGATGATATTATCATATTTATGAATGGAAGGAGGCCATCCTTACGTAACTTTATGCGACTTATGTTGATTTATGGCAGTCTCAACGGCCAACAAGTCAATGAAAGTAAGAGAAGTGTGTTTATTTCCAACAAATTCTCAAGACGGAGAGCCTGCATCATTCAGGAAATTCTGTGAATTCAAAGGAGACAGTTACCAATGTTATATCTTGGGGCTCCCATATCAAATGGTAGGGTGAGAAAGTTCTTTTTTGAGGAGATTTTGAACAAAATGTACAGTAGAGTGCTCAACTAGAAAAATAGGTTTCTATCCTTCGTCTAAAGAGTGACTTTGATTAATAACGTGGTCTCCTCTATTCTGATGCACATCTTGGAAGTCATAACTCCACCGAAGGGGATTCTTGATACTATGGAGAAGATGATGAACAAGTTCCTTTGGGATGGAAACCTTTCTGGACGAGATCACTGGGTTATATGGTCTCGATTGGCATAACTAAGGCAGGGAGGTGGAGTTGATCTTAGGGATAGTTCAATATCAATGAAATCCATGAAAGCTCGATTAGCATGTGATTTTTTGGAGGGCCATTCATTGTGTGCTAAAATAATGAGGATTAAATATGGTTCAAACTAGGAGGATTGGGAGGTAAGGAAGCTGTCCAAATTGGGGAAAATGGTAAGACATCATCTGGAAATCCTCCAAGAGACTACTCGATGGGTTGTAGGATGAGGGGATATCAACCCGTGTAGAGTCAATTAGGCAGGTGAGAAACTCTTCTTCCCATACTGTCCAGTTTTGGACTATTTTCTTAAAGAGGCCAGCCTCCATCCCAGGTTGCTGGAAGTAATCCTTAGCTGAGAGCAGATTAAGGTTTTTAAAGAATTGATGTACTTGAATGAGGTTGTAAAACTCTGTTTCACTGAAGCTAGTGATGGGAAATTAAATAGTCAATATTATCGGTGTCTGATCCATCAGGGGGGTGACAAAGAAGATTGGGAAGCATGTTTATGGTGTAAATAACAACCCACAAAGATTTCCTTTCTGGTTTGGCGCACGAGAAACCAAGCACTGGTGATGGACGACAATATTCAGAAGAAGGGAATTAAACTTGCTTCAAAATGTTTCAGTTGCATACATTCGCTGGTCGAGTCGATCTTCCACTTATTTATTAAAATTGAATGGGATGTGTATATTTGAAAAATTGTGGAGTTAAAGGTAGGTTACAACGCGACCTGTTCATCCATGCAACATTTGTTCATCTGTTAGTTCTCGAGCACGTAACACAATGATATGGAGACTAAAATTTGGAACGTAGTGCTTATGGTGTTTTTTCTGGATGATTTGGGAGGCACAAACAAGGCTAGAGTAGAAGGCCGATGGTCTCCGATTTTGTTGTTGGTTAAAATGAAACAGCTGGTGCATGAAATTGGGTCACTTCTTAAAGGAGTACAACACCATTTTACCCTCGGTAATTTTCTCAACAATCCGATGTCAGATACTAGATTGCTGGGTTGCTAGATAATATGGTTACCTCTGAAAAGAGGTCTCAAACTTAATGTTTATGGAACGTTTGTGGGTGGGATGATGCGCGGAGACAGTTTGGTGCGTGATGGGAATGCTTCAGTCATGATAGCCTTCAGCAGCTTCCATGGACCGAGAAACTTACTGGGTGCTAAAGTTCATGTGTTATACATAGGAGTTGTTCTCTGTTCTAGGTTCCCCTTGATGTGTGCAGAAATGGAATCGGATTCTGAGATCTTGATTCTGTCTTTGCAGGGGAAAGAGAGGGTTTTGTGGGCCTTAACATACATGATTTGTAGATGTGATTCTTTGATTCCAAAGGATTTCTCTATACGACATATCCCAAGAAAAGCTAAATTTGCAGCGGATTCTCTTTCTAGAGAGATTAGTCCGGAGGAACCCCGAATGGTGTTCAAGAATGTGGAACCTTTACCCCATATATGTAAGAATATTGTTCAAGGGGATTCCCTAGGTCTACATCACTTTTGAACTCCCTGATACCTTTGATCAGGTCATTTTTTATATTTGAATAATAATAAAAAATATAGTTATCATTAATAAATACATCACACAGAAAGCCAAATATATATATATATATATACACACACACAGATATAAGAAAAATGTAATGAATTATCAACAAAAAGCATCATCATCTTACAAAATCATCACCAAACTACCATCAACACACATTTTTCACTAATACCAACTATCAAAAAATATATAAATAAACATTCTATAAAAATTATCCACAATAATTGTCCATGTTTTTATATCTGTTCATAAGATTATCTAATTAAATATTTACTATTTCCAAACACATAATGTCCTATTATTCAAAAACACATCCATTTTTGTTTCCCAAATCCTAGAGTGTCAACGTGGAATTCATGGTATTTTTCATTATAAATGTTACATTTATTCTCACACAATTACTTTACAGATAATGGTTTCCATTCGTTTAGTTAATTGATCTATCAATTTTTTGTTGTTGGTAATTTAAGTAGGGAAATCACTTCTTTATTTAGGCATTCAATACATTTTCCACGAGGTCGATTTGTTCTATAATACAGTCGATCAATCACGTCATATTGTAACTTTTTTAGTCATGTGTTTAATATCTTTATTCTTTTCGTTGGTTAGTTTTTTCCTAAAATTTTATTTTTTTTCTTCATGTTTTCAGGCTATTTTTTCATGCGGTCGATTGAATTGTTCATCTGGATGATAAGTCTCTTTGTGTGGTAGATTGGTTTCTCTATTTTGTTTAATGGTAGGAATTTATTTGATCTATTTAATTTTCTGGTCAATATTTTTAGTCACATGAATATGTTCTACTGATCCCTTCATGTGTTCACTATAATAGTTTTTACAATTTCAATATTTTCAAATATTCCAATATTTTTTAACATTTTACTAATTTTACCCTCTAAAAATTAACTGTGGAAATAAATTCTTACATCACCACTTTTTAAGCTATTATGTTGGGAATAATTGGTATAATTTTACTCTTTATGGTTTGGGTCCTTGAATGATTCCTTGCATATGTAACAAATGGAGAATTAAATGTTGCTCTAGACCGTGTATCTTTGGGGATCCATTGTTATTTATAATATTAATGGGAACCCTTACTGGTTTTTTTGTTCTATTCTTAACATACTATTATGTTCCCAAGTTATATGATGGAGTTTATAAATTCCTTCTTTAATCATTCATGTTCATGATGGGGGAGACCAGACAAGGGTATATCACCCCTCTTTTCCCTATTTTTTGTGTAGTGTTCCAAACGTCATTCCTATGAGAGGGATACCTATTCTGTAACATCCCTTCCATCACCATTTAAATAGGAAGGTGGTGGGAAATTACTAGGCCTTTGGTGAAATCCCCAAGACACCAAATGTTGATAATAAATGTTGAGGGATTGATAACACTTTGGGAATGATTTTACATTTTAAAATAAAACAACCATATCATATAAAAATGTCACAAAAAACAATATATGATCCACATGAACTATTTATTCCAGATCACATAGAGGAAAACCCAACAAAAATACAAAATAGTAATATTTTTAAAACATGACCAATGTATGAGTACAAAGTAGAAACCAAAACCAACAACATCAAAGACACAAAAGACATCAACTCATGAACTCCAAACCTTCACCAAGATTTAACTCCTAAATCTATGACCATGGTATCATGAAGCATTACTAAAGAAATGATATTCCTTTCCTTTACCTATGTTTAGATACACAATATCTTGAAACACACCACAGTACCCGTGTAGGGGATTAGTATAAAACACATTTGGATATCCCAAAATGACTTCCCTACTCACACAACTAGGATAAAAGAAGCTATATTGTTTTAATAAAATATTTTAAAAGTACATAATTAATTATATATCTCAACCAATATAGGTTTCAAAAAACATTTTCCAACTAAACACATTCTATTAAAAGAAACTAAAAAATTCATTAATACCATTTTACAAATCCATTTGGAATAACCAATTCCATTCCACACATCCATACATGAATGCAACACTGAAACTCCCTATAAAAATGAGTCTTGAGTCGTCCTTTCACGAATTCATAAAATAGTGAACTCTTTTGAATGGGGAATGTTCATACTCATATCTATCCTACATTTTATAAGTGAAACTTCATACCCTTATCCATCCAAAATCCACATGAATACATACGATCAATTTATTAAAAAACCATTTCAATACAATTGTTCCAAAAAATTTCAAAATAATTTTTACTTCATTAAAAGAATTCCCAAAAAAAAAATTCCATGATTCAGAAAAAAATATTTTAAAATAAACATTTTAAAATCATGAAAAAACCACTTTCCAAAAAACAAAAAATTCAAATTATTTCAAATACTATCACTAAAGAGGGTTTCCAAAAAAAATTTGAAATCAATTTATAAATATAAATCAAGAATTTAAATCAATTTGAAATCAAACCTTCATGTACATATAATAGGATTCAATAATGAAGCTACCCACCTTGTAATTTAGGAAAAATTGATGAATTTAACCAATCCTTCAACAAAATTGTCATTTAAATTCTATAACCCACCATGCCTATTGTTCCATATCATAAAAACTATTCTATCATATCATGATTGAAAAAATAAATCAAGAATCAATCCCCATGATATTATATACACAATTCCAAGAGAGGGAAGAATATGAAACTATGGAAAACCAATAAGAATGAGAACATACCAAGGAATCTGGGCCTCTAACCCACATAACATTGCCAATAGATCACTCATAGATCAATGTAATTGTCTCCCCATCCTTCAGAAGGATAGGAAACAATTTAATGGAATAAATAGGGGAAAAATGTGATCAAGGATGTGATTCATATTAGATCCAAAAAATCCACATCTAATTTTTAATGCCACAAGGTCAGGGTGCATGGTTAGGAAAACTATGAATTAAAAACTACCTCTAAACCCCATAACATTATTGTGTCACATGGTTTGAAAAATATTACTGAAACCCTCAGTCCTTCATCACCTAGTTTCTCTTAGTTTTAATCATGTATGGGGAAAATGGTGATCCTAATTGTGTGCCTAACCAGTTCCCATTGTCTTAGCTCCACAGTTTCGTGGAAGGTGTTGGATGATTTTTTCTAATTGTTCTCAAACCATTCACCTCATGAAAATCTAAAAAAACTTGTTGAACACCTAAAAATCTCCCAACATATTTCCCAAATACATTATAAACATATAGTACATAAATAGAGGTTTAATTACATAAATATGGTTGTTCTAAATTCATACCACCATTTGAATTTCCACACTAAGAAAGTAGAAATCCACAATTGTCCTTAAAGGGGTCAGACCAATTCACCACCATTTTCTTCTCATGCACCCAAGTTTCAACCTAAATCAGACCATCACACTGTAAATGTATCAATAATATCATCTTTTTTCACACAGGACATTCTCATGTATTTCCACAATCCATACTATACATGAACCAATGTAGAATCAGACTCTAGGTCAACATGATTCTATAGAATCACATGGTATGAATTAGGCTCAAACTTATTCAATTGAGATACATGAAAGATATTCTCCAACAAACTGAACCTTAGTGGAAAATCCACCTAATATTCCACATTACCATACCATTCATATATCTCAAAAGGGGCTATGTATCACAGAGATAACCTTCCATACATATAGAAATGACTATGTACAAGCCAAGTTGTGATTCTGAATATCACATCATCACTAATATCAAATGAAATTAGCCATCGAATATTATCTTCATATGATTTATAAGGACTCTGATCAGTATCTATTCAATTTATAATCATCTTAATCTTCTCCATTGTCTTTTAAATTATGCTCATTAGAATCTGTTAGGTATCACCTTTTTCCACCCAATAGAGGTGAGAATGAGAATGATCCCCATACAATACCTTAAAAGGTTTCATATGTATTGATCCTTGATAAATGTTGTTATGATGAATACACAAATAGTATTTTCTCCCCCCATGAGCCATAAAAATCCATTACTCAATCCATAAGAATATATTCAAAAGTTTTATTAATCCTTTCATTTTTTTTCAATCCATATGAGGATGATACACCATGAAAATCATCAACTGATTACCATGATATTTCTATAATTTTTTCAAGAAATGAGACATAAAACTCATATCTTGGTTTGATACTATCGAAACTGGTATTCCATTCCTTTTTAAATCATCTAGATTATTTATTGTGGTGAAATATTCCACCATATCACACAAAAAATAGAGATTAAATTAGATGAATTTGTGAGTTCATCAATTATAATCCTTATGGAATCAAGTTCCAAAACATCCATTGTAGAACTGGTTAAAAATCCATTGCTATCTATTCATATTTCCAAACATTAATAGTTAAACACTATATCAAACCTGATGGCCCTTGTTTCTTGCTCTTAAACTACTAATAAGTGATGAATCACATAAAAAACATAGATACTTTTTTTTTAATACCAACCCCCAAATTTTTTAGTTCCTTGTACATATCATGAATTCCATTATTAACATCACATATTTAATGGTGGTAATAAGGAAGAATTTTTTCTTAAAAATCCAAAGGTATGACCATCCGATCATAAAACCAAAAAACTGAACTCACATATAGTTTCAATCCCTCTGTGGTCTCCCAACCATTGAGTATTCGCCTCATAAAAATAATTCATAATAATATATATGTGTCTCCCTATACTTCTAAACCAAATTAAGAACACACTAAACTAGAATAAAAATGAAATAGTACATTAGAATTCACTGTAACACCCCAGGTAAATAAAGAATATGACATTTTCATATTTATCCATATTTTTGAATAAAATATTAATATGACTTTAAAGGGGACGCTATGCTCGATGGCGTACCCAACACGCAACAATGAGTTTCTTGGGAATCTTACATTACACTAATAATAAAATAATATTATTTTAAATGGTTGTTAACATGTAGCTGTTGTATTAGCGGGAATGGATAGAAATAACAAAAATATGATTATATATGTTTTTAAATGTTTTTACATTTATCCAATAAAAGATAAAGGCTTAAAATACGGAAAGAATTCAATTTTAGGCATATATGCCCTAGTTTTCACTAAAGGTTCACTTATCACCTTTTGATGGTGAACCGTCATTAAATATAGTTTTGTTCACTCTTATACATTCTATTGGACCAAATAAAACTCTTCTTAAGAATTGGGACATCAAAATTTACTTTTTGTAAATTTTTGGTATCTTTCCGATAAAGTTCATTTTTTAATGAATAGTGTAAAATGTTGTATTTTAATTCAAAACCTCTTTTTAATCTAATTTATTTATATGATTATATTATCTTTTGAATTGGTTTTAAAGTGAAATTAGAATATATTTTTACCATTAAATCCAATAGTGGGCTTTGGAATTAATTTCACTTTGAAATCAGACTTAAACTAGTGTCAATCTTTTGATACTTATTGTTTCATAAAAACACGCTATTTGCTCTGACAGTGGGAATTAATTATTAAATTAATTAATGTGACTTATATGTTTTGAATTTTGTAAAATAGACTTCATTTTCGAATTTGGAATATCAAATATAGCTTAGGGTGAAGTTTTGAGATTTTTCTGAAAAACTTCAATTTTTGATGAATAGTGAAACCACTAAGTGGTACTTATAAAAACTGATTTTTTCCGTTTAAATGAATTTTTTCCATCTTTGTGTTTTGAATTTCAAAAATCCGACATACATGGTTGTCATTAAGAAGTAAAATGTGGTTCAATAGGATAAAAATATTTTTTTGGTGAATAGTAACTTATTAAGTTTTTAATCGCGATTAGAGGTAATTAGTGTAGTTTATGGTAAGAATAATGTTTTAATAAAATGAAATGACCTAGAAACATGTACTACCCTCATTGGATGTGTCATGACCGACCAAGACAATCCATGGGTCAACTTGGGGACCCCATGGAGCCACTTTGGTTGGGAAATGACATAAATATCTTTTTATTTAATGTTAAAGTAAACATGACACAAACATGAGATGTTTTACGAAAAGAATTTTTACATGGGGTTATACAAGTCATATTTTTGACTATAAATATTAATTGGAAATATAAAAAGATTTACTACATCATAGTAGTTGTTTTATAATTTTTCGACATTAAATAAATTAAATTATTTATGACATCATGATGATTCAGCGATGACCTCATTATTTAACGATTTAAATAAAATGGAAAGATAATGTAATATCTAAGACCTAAACATGTCCAAAACCTATTGTATGAGTGGATTTCGAACCCTTATCACCTTATCCTTGAAATAAAGCAATGTGAGACCTTTAAAATCCGAAACTCTTTTGAAAATAAAGTAACATTTTGTAACTTTACAAGAGTGCCCCTCCTCTCCTCTTATAAAAGGCCCCCACCTCTACCTCCTTACCCACACTCCCAAAGCCTTTGTCTCGCCCAAACTCTACCCATTTTGTCTCTCCACTTCCCTATCTTACTCCTTAAAGCCTCAATTTGGGCAGAAGTCTTCCAAAGGAAGCCTTTGAGCTCAAACCAAAGGGAGTTACCCGATTTTAAGGTAATGTCTTCACTTGAGTCCTTTTGTTTTATTTTGCCTCTCCAACCCCCTAAACTCTTTTTATTAATTTCTTTTGTAACAACTACAGTATCTTCAATATACTAGGATATTGTTATAAGAAGGATTCGAGCTACAATTACACACACCTACATCTAATGGTTAAAGAACATATTGTTTCCATAGATGGCGAATTTCTGCCTCACGAAACGATGATTGTTCAACACTCATATAACACCTTCAAAGTTGGCCATTAAGATGTCACTATATTTATATATGATATTTAATATGTTTATGTTTTACTTAAGCTTCTGTAATTTTCATTTATGGCATACCTTTATGGTTTCCATTATGGGTAAACACGATATCTTCATTTAAGGAAGTGCGGACTACCGCCCCCTTAAAGTTATGTGATTCGTTAATGCCATATGTGGGACGTATAAAGGATGGATTTAAAGTTTTTATATATGATGTTATACTGGAATCATAATATAACTCTATATCATTATTATTTATTTAAATTAATTTATGAGATAGAAATGAAAGTAGCGTTCATGCGTACGTACGGCTTACCGTCTCCATGAACGGTGCATTTCATTTCTTATCCCCAAATGTAATGTACTATTATAAGTACATATTTATAATGGATATATATAAGGTATGTTACATATAAATTATGAATATAATTCTGTAATTAAAATATACATACCTCTCATTTAGTTTTAATTCCATTAATATGATAAAGAAATGAAAGTAGCGTTCATGCGTACGTACGGCTTACTGTCTCCATGAACGGTGCATTTCATTTCTTACCTCTAAATGATAATGTAATATTATAAATACATATATATTCTGGATATATATGATATATATGACATCCAAATCATTAATATCATTCTGGATATAATGAACCATTGACCACACGAACAACATGTAATTGTAAGAAGTCCATTTTTGACTTAAGAACCAAATATCGACAAAACAAACATTATTAACTTAAATGATTACATAATGTTTATAACATGTAAATAATTGATATAAAAGGAATAATGAACTTGAAAAAGGTTCTTAAGAAAGTAGAAATTATTTCATGTTTATTATTCAGGATGTTAAAGAACGATCGAGTCAAGTCGGACCCGAGGTAAGGGATCCTACTCCTCTCTTTCTTTTTAAGTACACTCTTTTATGACATTCCTTCTAAGATCATCTTTCTTGTGATTGGGATGTTCTTTTATATTAATCTTACTGTAATTTTTATGTTCATATGATGAGAGACCATATTCTCTCTCATCAATCCTTTTTGGAAGTTTTGAGTGGCGCCGTTAGGCTGCCGAATTTTCGTAAGAGATCTAACCTCTATCTTTCTCTTTAAGTACTATCCTTTATGTCACTTCTTTTAAGATCCTATTTTTATGATGGGGTATGTTATTTTATATTCCTATTGCTGTAAATTTTATTGTAATGTGATGAGATACCCTATTTGATCTCATCAATCCATTTTTGGAAGTTTTAAGTGGCGCCATTAGGCTGCCGAGTTTTCGTAAGGGATTTTTCATCTCACTTTTATTCCTGTGAGATTTATGCTACATTTGCCACAATTTCCTTTGAGTGGTGTATGTACTGCCCATTATTTTACTCATTGTGTAATATAATTTCATTTATGAGTATTTACATCAATGTTGTATTTTCCTTCTTTCATGGGGCATATGTTTCAAAAGATACCCATGTCGGTAAGGGAACCTTTCACCCTCCGCTTTTTAAAAAGACTTCTTTTATTATGTCTTTTAATTCACATATTATTATGTTGGGATATGTTCTTTTATATACTTATTGATGTAAATTTTATGTCCAAGTGATGAGATGCCCTTTTTATCTCTCATTAACTCATTTTCTGAATTTTGAAGTGATGCCGTTAGGCTGTCAAATTTTACCAAGGGAACTTTTTTACCCAATTTCGATTTCTTTGGGTTCAACATGTAGTTATTGAATATGTCATCTTTTGAAATATGTGTGAATGACCTTTTATTGTTTTACACTTAATATCCACTTATATTGGGTGTATTTATATTTTTCACACATAATTTTGAGATTGAATTATCCTTAATTTAAGGATACCTTCTTTATAAGGGATTTCATCTCATTTGACATTTCTATTGAGACTTCATTGTTGTTATGCACCAATTCACTCTTATATGGTGTATATACTGTACTTTGTAATATTATATCATGAATCCATTTATTCTCATGATATTATAAAGTTCTGACTAAATATTATTCCTCAATTATCGTATTCAAGTGTCTCTAATTTTGGTAGAACCCCTTTAACCAAAATATCGCTTTAAATGTTTTAATTATTTGTTCTTATTAATATCCATGTTTTAAAAATGGTTATAAGGATTTATTTATATGGATATTAATGGTTTAAATTTTTAAAAGATTCAAGGTGGTATGGGACACCTTGATTCAAAAATCTCTTTATTAAATGTTTTTAATGGTTTTGGAAATGGTTTCTTTTTGAATGGATTCATTATTTCAATATAATAAAATGTTATATTGTGATTGGAATGTGGAAATGTTATGTTTCCTTTATGCATGTCTTATGTGATACGTTTATGTTATTGTTCTTGGGCATTATTATGAAAACGGGTGGTTCCGTGATAAACTAAGGGCGGGTGAGCCCGATATAGCTCTCCAATGCATTGGGCAACGCGAAGGAGTGAAACGTTAAGGTTTCTCCGAAGAGATTTAGGGAATATACTGTGATGGGTATTCCAAATGTAACCAAGAGGGTTACTCCCTACGTAAGAATGTTATGAATTCCTCAAGTTACCTTTATGTCATATGATTTCTATTATTTTATGAGGTATGTTAAAGTGCTTATGATTTATGGGTAAAGTATGATTTCATTCTTATGTATACATGTACTCATGTTTCCTTTCCATATTTTTATATCCCTTACTGAGATTTTTATGCTCATCCCAAGTTTTTGAAATGTTTTTCACAGGTCAAGAGAAGGGTACATGATGTGATGATAGTGTCAAGGATGTGTCAAGAAAGAATCCATGTTTTATTTTAAATATGTTTTCGTTGATGGGAAGAATGAATACTGTCTTTTATGTAACCACTTTGTCTAAATGTGGAATGTAATGCAAGTTTCATGATATAATTCTCTAAAACTCTAAACCTGAAAATATCCTCAATGTGCAATCTTGTAATAACTCAATATTAAGTAAGGTTTAAGGCTGGGGCCTTATAGTTGGTATCAAAGGTTGGTTTAGATAACTTTAGAGGTTAGGGTATTCTCTAAGCACAAGTGACATTACCATAATGGTTAGGATTTTAGAAAGAGTCCTAGTTTTAGATAAAGTGAATGAGTAAGTATATCTTAGTGTTTATCTTCCTCATTAGTACATGACGGTTATGTTGATATACTCACACTGACCTTTTTGGTTTTAGTAAATGGCTGGATCTAGCAGGCACCAAAGTGACAATGGGTTTGAAGGAAACTGTGGTGGTTCTCTGATTAAGAGACTGGATGAGATGGGGGATTCAATGAGGAATCTCATGGTTGTTCTAAACCAACTATCAAGGAGTCATGATCAACCACTTCAACCTTGGTGAGTTCTCTAATGCATCATGTACGATATGGCCAACTCGATGTGGAAATTCAGGTAATAATTATTAAGGTAACCATTAGGGTTTATATGATCCTTACTTTCAGGTAATTATGGGTTACTCTATGATATGATGGAAAATGAAAGGAATGAGATAAACTTGAGGTTCAAATATGTTATGATCATTTTTGAAGATTTTATCTCGTTTTGGGGGATGTTTTAAGAATTATATAGTTTTGGAAAAAAGGACAACACGCAGACCGTGTGACAACCCGTCGCGTCGGACAAAGCTGCGGGAATCGAACCCACAACCAAAGTGCGACTGGTATTTATCTCCTACCACTGGACTACGTGAAGTCCCTGGTTAGTTTGACTGATTATTTCTATTTATATGATTTTATGAATTAAGGGTAAGTTGATTTTGGGTTATTTATGAAAATGATTAACCTATCATGGAGGATATGTGATTAGGTTAATTAATTTTCAATACGAGACTTTAGGAGTAATTGATGTTGTTTGGAGATAAATGTTACGATTTAACTTGGAAGACTATGTGACTAAATCCTTCAAATTTTTGGGTTTCAACCTTAGTTTGGTTTACTTTGAAGAATTTTATGGACAAATTGTTTATCTAATGGTCCTCGTTGAACTTTGGGTTTTGTTGAACAAATTTTGGAGATTAAGCATAGATTTTCTTTTTATAAAGGGTTATCCTTTTCTGGATTATCTGATCTTGTTCTAGACTTTTTGGTTTTGGTTTTGGTTAAAGTCTAAAGACATGGGAAGTATATAGTTCTCTTTTTTGGATTAGGTGATTCTCTAGAAGTTGATTATAGTACTCTTAATGTGAACAAGTCTTCCTAAATACTCATCTTTTGGAGAAAATATGAGTTTGTGTAAGGAATCTAATAAAAGTTGAAAGTGAACATGATAAGTGATTATGTTTCCTTATGAATAAATTACTCAATAAAAAGTAACTTAAAAAATTTTTGTCTATTAACTTTTCCTACTGGGGAATCGAATACCGTTTAACCCATCACAAGTTTGTGATTTTCTCGTGGTTAACTTTCTCCTAAACATGTTTTCTATCACTCTCCATCAGAACATGACCCTTTTTTTCCTCCATGTCCATATTTTCATACTTGGAATCCTAGTATGGGTTAACTCGGGTGACCTTTGTACTTATCTTTCTTTATTTTAAAGTGATTGTTTTACCGACTCTTGTTCCGATGAGGGACTTTCAAGGATGTTTCCAAGCTCAATTTTAAATAATTGCGAGGACGCAATTCCCAAAAGGGGGGAAGGATGTAACACCCCAGGTAAATAAAGAATATTACATTTTCATATTTATCCATATTTTTGAATAAAATATTAATATGACTTTAAAGGGGACGCTATGCTCGATGGCGTACCCAACACGCAACAACGAGTTTCTTGGGAATCTTACGTTGCACTCTAATAATAAAATAATATTATTTTAAATGGTAGTTAACATGTAGCCGTTGTATTGGAGGGGATGGATAGAAATAAATAAAATATTATTATATATGTTTTTAAATGTTTTTACATTTATCCAATAAAAGATAAGGGCTTAAAATACGGAAAGAATTCAATTTTAGGCATATATGCCCTAGTTTTCACTAAAGGTTCACTTGTCGCCTTTTGATGGCGAACCGTCATTAAATATAGTTTTTTTTCACTATTATACATTATATTGGACCAAATAAAACTCTTCTTAAGAATTGGGACATCAAAATTTACTTTGTGTAAATTTTTGGTATCTTTCCGATAAAGTTCATTTTTTTAATGAATAGTGTAAAATGTTGTATTTTAATTCAAAACCTCTTTTTAATCTAATTTATTTATATGATTAGATTATATTTTGAATTGGTTTTAAAGTGAAATTAGAATATATTTTTACCATTAAATCCAATAGTGGTCTTTGTAATTAATTTCACTTTGAAATCAGACTTAAACTAGTGTCAATCTTTTGATACTTATTGTTTCATAAAAACACGCTATTTGCTCGGACAGTGGGAATTAATTATTAAATTAATTAATGTGACTTATATGTTTTGAAATTTGTAAAATATAGTTCATTTTTGAATTTGGAATATCAAATATAGCTTAGGGTGAATTTTTGGGATTTTTCTGAAAAACTTCAATTTTTGATGAATAGTGAAACCACTAAGTGGTACTTATAAAAACTGATTTTTTCCGTTTAAATGAAATTTTGCCATCTTTGTGTTCTTAATTTCAAAAATCTGACATACATGGTTATCATTAAGAAGTAAAATGTGTTTCAATTGTAAAAAAATATTTTTTTGGTGAATAGTAACTTATTAAATTTTTAATCGTGATTAGAGGTAATTAGTGTAGTTTATGGTAAGAATAATGTTTTAATAAAATGAAATGACCTAGACACATGTCCTACCCTAATTGGATGTGTCATGGCCGACCAAGAAAATCCATGGGTCAACTTGGGGACCCCATGGAGCCACTTTGGTTGGGAAATGACATAAATATCTTTTTATTTAATGATAAAGTAAAAATGACACAAACATGAAATGTTTTACTAAAAGAATTGTTACATGGGGTTATACAAGTCATATTTTGGACTATAAATATTCATTGGAAAGATAAAAAAATTTACTACATAATAGTAGTTTTTTTTATAATTTTTAGACATTAAATAAATTAAATTATTTATGACATCATGATGATGCAACGATGACCTCATTATTTAACGATTTAAATAAAATGGAAAGATAATGTAATATCTAAGAACTAAACATGTCCAAAACCTATTGGACGAGTGGCTTTAGAACCCTTATCACCTTATCCTAGAAATACATCAATGTGGGACCTTTAAAATCCGAAACTCTTTTGAAAATAAAGTAACATTTTGTAACTTTACAAGAGTGCCCCTCCTCTCCTCTTATAAAAGTCCCCCACCTCTACCTCCTTACCCACACTCCCAAAGCCTTTGGATCGGCCAACCTCTGCCCATTTTGTCTCTCCACTTCCCTCTATTACTCCTTGAAGCCTCAATTTGGGCAGAAGTATTCCCAAGAAAGCCTTTGAGCTCAAACCAAAGGGAGTTACCTGATTTTACGGTAATGTCTTCACTTGAGTCCTTTTGTTTTATTTTGCCTCTCCAACCCCCTAAAATCTTTTTATTCATTTATTTTGTAACAACTCCAGTATCTTAAATATACTAGGATGTTTTTATAAGAAGGATTAAAGCTACACTTACACACACCTACATCTAATGGTTAAAGAACATACTGTTTCCGTGGATGGCGAATTTCTGCCTCACGAAACGATGATTGTTCAACACTCATATAACACCTTCAAAGGTGGCCATTAAGATGTCACTATATTTATATATGATATTTAATATGTTTATGTTTTACTTAAGCTTCTGTATTTTTCATTTATGGTGTACCTTTATGGTTTCCATTATGGGTAAACGCGATATCTTCATTTAAGGAAGTGCG
This sequence comes from Viscum album, assembly GCA_963277665.1. Lineage (NCBI taxonomy): Eukaryota > Viridiplantae > Streptophyta > Magnoliopsida > Santalales > Viscaceae > Viscum > Viscum album. The sequence continues at coordinate 355,212,519 of OY728140.1, forward strand.
GACTACCGCCCCCTTAAAGTGATGTGATTCGTTAATGCTATATGTGGGACGTATAAAGGATGGATTTAAAGTTATTATATATGATGTTATACTGTAATTATAATATACCTCTATATCATTATTATTTCCTTCCATTAATGTATGAGATAGAAATGAAAGTAGCGTTCATGCGTACGTACGACTTACCGTCTCCATGAACGGTGCATTTCACTTCTTATCCCCAAATGTAATGTACTATTATAAGTACATATTTATAATAGATATATATAAGGTATGTTGCATATAAATGATGAATATAATTCTGGAATTAAAATATACATACCTCTCATTTAGTTTTAATTCCATTAATATGACAAAGAAATGAAAGTAGCGTTCTTGCGTACGTACGGCTTACCGTCTCCATGAACGGTGCATTTCATTTATTTCCTCTAAATGATTATGTAATATTATAAATACATGTATATGCTGGATATTTATGATATATATGATATCCAAATCATGAATATCATTCTGGATATAATGAACCATTGACCACACGAACAACATGTAATTGTAAGAAGTCCACTTTTGACTTAAGAACCAAATATCGACAAAACAAACATTATTAACTTAAATGATTACATAATGTTTATAACATGTCAATAATTGATATAAAAGGAAAAATGAACTTGAAGAATGTTCTTAATAAAGTAGAAATTAACTCAAGTTTATTATTCAGGACGTTAAAGAATGATCGAGTCAAGTCGGACCCGAGGTAACGGATCCTACTCCTCTCTTTCTTTTTAAGTACACTCTTTTATGGAATTCCTTCTAAGCTCATCTTTCTTGTGATTGGGATGTTCTTTTATATTAATATTACTGTAATTTTTATGTTCATATTATGAGAGACCCTATTCTCTCTCATCAATTCATTTTGGAAGTTTTGAGTGGCGCCGTTAGGCTGCCGAATTTTCGTAAGAGATCTAACCTCTCTCTTTATCATTAAGTACTCTCCTTTATGTCACTTCTTTTAAGCTTCTATTTTTATTATGGAGGATGTTCTTTTATATTCCTCTTGCTGTACATTTTATTTTAATGTGATGAGATACCCTATTTGATCTCATCAATCCATTTTTGGAATTTTTAAGTGGCGCCGTTAGGCTGCCGAGTTTTCGTAAGGGATTTTTCATCTCACTTTTATTCCTGTGAGATTTATGCTACATTTGCCACAATTTCCTTTGAGTGGTGTATGTACTGCCCATTATTTTACTCATTGTGTAATATAATTTCATTTATTAGTATTTACATCAATTTTGTATTGTCCTTCTTTCACGGGGCGTATGTTTGGAAAGATACCCATGTCGGTAAGGGAACCTTTCACCCTCTGCTTTTTAAAAAGACTTCTTTTGTTATGTCTTTTAATTAACATATTATTATGTTGGGATATGTTCTTTTATATACTTATTGATGTAAATTTTATGTCCAAGTGATGAGATGCCCTTTTTATCTCTCATCAACTCATTTTCTGAATTTTGAAGTGATGCCGTTAGGCTGTCGAATTTTACCAAGGGAACTTTTTAACCCAATTTCGATTTCTTTGGGTTCAACATGTAGTTATTGAATATGTCATCTTTTGAAATACGTGTGAATGAAATTTTATTTTTTTACAATTAATATCCACTTATATTGGGTGTATTTATATTTGTCACACATAATATTGAGATTGAATTATCCTTAATTTAAGGATACCTTCTTTATAAGGGATTTCATCTCATTTGACATTTCTATTGAGACTTTATTGTTGTTATGAACCAATTCACTCTTATATGGTGTGTATACTATCCATTGGAATATTATATCATGAATCCATTTATTCTCATGATATTATAAAGTTCTGACTAAATGTTATTCCTCAATTATCGCATTCAAGTGTCTCTAATTTTGGTAGAACCCCTTTAACCAAAATATCGCTTTAAATGTTTTAATTATTTGTTCTTATTAATATCCATGTTTTCAAAATGGTTATAAGGATTTATTTATATGGATATTAATGGTTTAAAATTTCAAAATCTTCAAGGTGGTATGGGACACTTTGATTCAAAAATCTCTTTATTAAATGTTTTAAATGGTTTTGGAAATGGTTTCTTTTTGAATGGATTCATTATTTCAATATACTAAAATGTTATACTGTGATTGAAATGTGGAAATGTTATGTTTCCTTTATGCATGTCTTATGTGATATTTTTATGTTATTTTTCTTGGGCATTGTTATGAAAATGGGTGGTTCCGTGATAAACTAAGTGCGGGTGAGCCCGATATAGCTCTCCAATGCATTGGGTAATGCGAAGGAGTGAAACGTTAAGGTTTCTCTGAAGAGATTTAGGGAATATACTGTGATGGGTATTCCAAACGTAACCAAGAGGGTTACTCCCTACGTAAGAATGTTATGAATTCCTCAAGTTACCTTTATGTCATATGATTTCTATGATTTTATGAGGTATGTTAAAGTGCTTATGTTTTATGGGTAAAGTATGATTTCATTCTTATGTATACATGTACTCATGTTTACTTTACATATTTTTATATCCCTTACTGAGATTTTTATGCTCATCCCAAGTTTTTGAAATGTTTTTCACAGGTCAAGGGAAGGGTACATGATGTTATGATAGTGTCAAGGATGTGTCAAGAAAGAATCCATGTTTTATTTTAAATATGTTTCCGTTGATGGGAAGAATTAATACTGTCTTTTATGTAACCACTTTGTCTAAATGTGGAATGTAATGCAAGTTTCATGATCTAATTCTCTAAAACACTAAACCTGAAAAGATCCTCAATGTGTAATCTTATAATAAATCAAGATTAAGAAAGGTTTAAGACTGGGGCCTTATATTCACAATCTTGGTTCTTGTAAGCTGTCATTGAAATCATCTCCCATATATCTAAATACAATTTCCCCAACTGGATATATGACTTTCTTCTTAATACAACTACCAATGAATTTCCATTATATGGTGTATGCATCAAATCAATGTCATGATTTTTAATACACAATATCAATCTTATTTTCCTCTGATTCAAATATAATTTTCAGATTTTTTCCAACCTCTTTTTTTCAACAATCACCATATATTTCTTACCAATGAAGTAATAAAACTAACTATACAAAGCATGTAATATAGTACATAATTCTAAATCATGTTTTGGGTAGTTATTCTCATGAAATTTTATCTTACATGAACCATAACAAATAAAAATATCTCCCTCAAATAGAACACATCCCAACCCATTTCGTAAATCATAATAATAAACCACCAATCCTTACCTTAATTATGAAAATATCTTGACTATTTTCGATTTTGAGAGAACATTAAGTTCATCCAAAGTCTTATGAATTTGGTCATTCCATTTAATAGGAACAAAATATCAAGTCAATTATTTAAATGGTGGCGATATTCATGAGAAGTATAAAAAAACATTAATTATAATAAACTAAATCAAGGAAACTACATATCTCAAAGGCATTCATAGGATATTTCCATGAAATCATAGTCTCAATATTTCTTGGATCCACATAAACAAAATTTTCATTGATTACATGGAAAAGGAAACATACCTATTGTATCTAAAACAAAATTTGATAGTTTGGAATACAAATTATAATCCCAAAAAATTTCTAACATTTTCTCCAAGTGTTTGTCATGCTTATCCATTGTCCGTGAATACAAAAATTTAGCATCCAAAAAATCCACAAGAAAAGAATATCAAGACATTTGAAATATTATAATCATCAATTATATAAATACTATTCGTGTACTCAATAGACCAAAATTAATAACCACATACTCATAATGGCCATATCTACTCTAGAAAAATATCCCCAGAATATCCCCTTCCAAACCTACAATTGGTGAAATCTCAAACATAAGAAAATTTTATAGATGAAATTATCTCCCATGAACTGATCAAATATTTCATTTATGAATTTAAGAGGACACTAATTCTATATTAAAACATGTTTAATCTTAGGACAATTCATACAAATATTTAGAGCTTTATCGTCCTTTTTTGCAAATAAGACCATTGCTACCCATGGAGATGAAGGAGGCTGAATGAACCCTTTGGTTCCCAAATCATCTACCTAAATGTTTAATTCCTTTATTTTTTTTGGTTTTATCTAATATTATATAAGTAAGATAGTAATGATACCTAGAATGTGATATATTGTAAAATCCACCTCTCTCGTAGGTGGAAATCCTGAGAAGTATTTAAGAAAAACATCCATAAACTGATCAATAATTGTTGGAAAACCACTGTTCTCATTATCACCCATAGATTTTAAGGTAAAAGATTCAAACTATTATTAGATAGTTCTAACATCTGGTTTGAACAAGATTATTTCACCTACATTTATATTCTTTTCTCCTATTATTAGTTGATCAACCCCATCACCAGTTGTAAAACAAACACTTTGAGTATAACATTATACGTGATATTAAACAATTTTCATCCATTCCATAATGATGAGTATGTCATAGAAATTCATATCATGAATAGTGAAAATCCATGTCAATTGTTACCCACGATAGTAATAGAACATGGAATTCACATAATGGATCGTCATTATATTTGACGAATATGAGTTTTACGTTTCAAAATTGAAGGCATAATCTCAACATGTAATCCCAAAAGATGAACAAAATTAGAATACATAAATGAATGGGGAACACAAATACCAAAAAAATAATTTATAATGAAATAATTTAATAGAATCATACCTCTCGCTATATTTTTTCCACATTGAACACCCACAATTACATGATCAACCTCATATAATTTCATTCTCGTTTCACTTTTCTCATTATTACACATATGAAATTTAACTAGTTGAGGAGTAAAAGAATTCCTAGAATCACTTTAGATTCCACAGTTCTGATAATGTGTATTATCCCATTCCCCCGACCCCATTGATGTATGAGATTAAGGTAAAACATGATATGTGTCCTGACCAACTAACCTTAGAGAACTTTAACAATAAAACTGATGATGTCCCATAAGATTTTAATAGTGTAATGTTATAGGTTGTTCCATAAAATCTCTCTTTAGGTGATAAAAATAACCACATTAAAAACATCCAGGATTTATATTTTTTTACACTGAAGACTCTGTGATCTAGCCTTCTAATTCTGAGTCATTCCACTTCAATGGAAATATGTGTCCCTCTTCATCTTATTTGGAGCATTAGAGTTCCTACCAATTCCCATAGGTTTCAACATTCTTCATCAATCCATAGTTTCTAATATGTATATTTTTTCACCTTTTCTCAATTGACATCCTCTATATAATCTATTGTACAATACATGACACTCTATGTAAAAATATCTAGCATTAACCCTAATTAAATAATATTTTCCTTCAAGGATGAACTCATAAAAACATCCATTGAAAATCATACTAAATTCATGAATTTAATAGAAGACTCTATAATAACGAGGTCCCTTGGTTCAATATGAAACACTATGTCATTTGAGAAATCCTTAACATGTGAGGATAGAGTTGTTTGTGGAAGAACTATTAAAAATCATCCCAAAAAATTCTATGGAACAATTTAGGATGAATTGATAAATACTTCGCCTATAATGTTTGATCCATTATCATGTATATTACATACATGAATTTTTTCTCATTTGGTGAGCCTTGATATTGAATCATTGACTTGTATTATTCAACCACTCTTATAGTTTTCTGAATTTGAATCACCCTGAATGAAGGGTGGATTTTTTTTCAGGAAATAAATGGAATAAACCACTTGCCTTGGTTTGTACCTTACATTCCATATATCCATGACTTGAAATTCACGTACAATACTCTGATCCAACTATTTATTCATATATAGATCAAGTGTAGAAAAATGTTCACCCGCCTCTTTTAGTTGGTTTCTACAATGTCTAACTGGTGCAATTTTCAATAACCACAATAACACCCCGTTTAGTCTCACTCTCTAGAAACTGAAGGATTATAAATTTAAAATTTACCATAAGACACATATCACAACATGGGTATCAAAAATTGAACATTTTTCTATAATAAAATATTTTTGAATATTCTACCATTCTCATTGTAAATAAAACAATTTCAACTATTTTAAATATCTAATATATTTTTAACAAATCATAAATATTTAAAAAAAACAAAATTATGAATCCCTAGTGGGATTCATTTTAATCGATGTTTGTCATGATCCACTCATCACCTAAAAACCATGATGACGAGGTTACAACTCCTAGGAATTTCTCAAAATATACACGTAATCAATTACCTCTAACATTAAGTTCAATATAAATATATTATATTAGTCTCCTTATACTCAACATTTCATGTTATGACAATCATACTCCTTGATAAAAATATGATTCATGGCCTAAAAAAATTATTTTCAACTCTAGGACCGATCAATGTAATACCATTTCCCCAAAATGAATGGTGGATCATCCAATATAGATACCATTTGTAAAATCCCTCCCATCACCATTGTCTTGGGTAGGAGGTGGGACATTATTAAGAATTAGGTGACATCCCCATTACACCAACAACTGACAATACATTTTAAGGTCTTCATAATGATTTTGGTATGATATTATATTTAAAAATAAATCAATAATACTTGATAAAAATTGAAAAAAAAATTCAAGAGAAAAATGTAATAAAACAATGAGAGAGATAAGAAAAACCTTACTATATTAGGGTACAATTTGGAAACTGAGGAAAATATAATAAAACACAAAGGAAACTAGAACCAAAAACCTCAAATACACAGAATACATTAACTCAAAAATCCTTACCTACTCCAAGATTCAAATCCTCAAAAGATTCCCAGGGTATCATGATGCATCAGTAAAGAAATTAGATACCATTACATTACCTATGACTCAGTATAAAATATCTGTAAACACTCCAAGTTTCTAAAGAAGTGGTTTAGTATAAAAATAATTAGGTTTCCCAAAATGAATTCCCAAAAAACACAACTATTATAGATCACTTAAGAACATTTATATAAAGTACATTAAAAATTGTAAACCATTTTATTTCAACGATACAATAGTTTTCCAAAAAATCTCAAACAATACAATTTCCATGTAAAGATACCAAACACATCCTTCAAACCATTTTACAAATAATTTTAGAATAACATATTACATTCAACACATCCACACATGAATGAAAATATAAACCACCTTATAGATGTGTGTAGAGAGTCATCCTTTCCCTAATTAGTAACTTGGTGAATTATCTTTTTTGGTTTAGATCACATACCATAATATGTCCCACATTTTAAGATGAAAACATCGTTACCTTATCCGTCCCAAATACACATCAACACATGTAAACCATTTATTCCAAAAACCATTACAACCCAATTGTGCACAAAAAAATCATTAAAATAATAATTATATTAAAAATATTCCATAATCCATAATCCATTATTCAAAGAGAATGTATATTTTAAAATAACAATTTCAAAATCATGAAAAAAATCACTTTCCCCAAAACAAACTATTTCCACAACTTCATAACCCGTCACTAATGAGGGTTTCCATCAAACATTTCACATCAATTTAAAAATTTAAGTTAGGAAATTAAATCAATTTGATATCAATATGTTAATTTATAATAAGTGGAGTTGAGTGTGAATCCACATACCACACAACCTACGTGAAAAATAATATTGACACAAATCCATCAAATATTTTTTTGATCTTCAAAAACTAGCGTTTGATCTTGTTTCCTCTAATAAAAAATAATATCTCAACATGATCGATATAAAAAATTATGAATCTGTACCAAAAATATTATGTACATGAATCTAATAGAGGGAAGAAGGTGGAAAATAAATAAATCACTTACAAAATGAGCACTTATAAAGGAATTAGGGCCTCAAATCCACATAAAATCCTCAATATATCCCTCTCAGATCAAGTGGGATGGTGTCTCTAGCCATTATAACGAATGCAATTCATCTCAATATGATTGATATAAAAAATTATTAATCTGTACCCAAAATATTATATACATGAATCTAATAGAGGGAAGAAGATGGAAAATAAGGAAATCACTAACAAAATGAGCACTTATAAAGGAATCAGGGCCTCCAACCCACATAAAATCCTCAATATACCCCTCTCAGATCAAGTGGGATGGTGTCTCTAGCCATTATAACGAATTCAATTCATGTTATGGACAAACTAAACTGAAATGAAGGATTAAGGAAGTGATTCAAATTAAATATAAAAAATACAGATCTAATTTTTATGTTAACATGGTTAGTGTTCACGTTTTAGGAAATCATATGAAAACTATGTATTAAAGGCTGCCTCCAAACACCCCTATCATGGTTGGATCACATTATTAAATATACCTTGTTCAAATCTTCCTAAATATCTCTTTCACGCATCACATGGTTTCTCCTTGGTGGATGCATGGTTTTCCAAAACCATGAACCTGAACATTTCCTACCTAGTGCCCATTGTTTCTGTTTTGGGGTTTATTGGAAGGGATTTCTTAGTTTCTAGTTACTATTCTCAATTCATGCTCCTCTAAAAAATCCCCAAAACATATCAAAACACATCCTGACCACCCAAAAAATAACTTAGTTGATTTATATTCAAAAAATACAAAAAATAATGATTTAATTACTTAAAACAAAGTGGTCTACATATTCGCTCTCTGTTAGGTCCATCTATGAAATTTTCATTATCTTTTTTCCAATGGGAGGTTAGTATAGATTGACTAAAAAAGATAATGAAACGTATTGATGTTAATTGAAAGGGATGGTGTGTATTCACATATACTTATTTGTTTCTTTATTATTTCATATTTTATTATCCTAAAAATAATAAATAATGGTGATGTGAATGTTATGGATGATGTTATTTAATAAAACCATGTTCTGGATTGATGTTTTTCTTGTGAATTATTGTTTGAACCCACTTTTAATACATCATATATATATGGAAGAGACACAAAATCCAATAATATTTTGGAAAAATGATAATGATGGATGATATAAATTTTGGACTATAATTCACAATGAATTTATGATGGTTTTATCACCTCAAATAATAATTTTTTAGATGAGGAATGATATTTTGGTGGAATCTATAGAGGTCAGGAGAGCCCTAGGAGAGGTTGTGGTGGCTGATGCAGCCTTGGGTAATGTGCACCACCATCTAGCTCATGGTTGTAGACCACAATTCTCTTGAATTCTATGAACACCATATTTCCTTTTTACTAGTTCCAACTTGACATTGAAATTATAAATAGGGAATGGGTCAATCCCACCCCGTCAAACATTAAGAGGGGAAGACCCTCTTCTCCGCACTTCATCCATATGATTAGTTGGCATCCCTTCCCCATTATTATCTTTATGAAGAAACTTTATGAATGTTTTCATATAGGGTTATTCTTTTTATATTATGGAATATCTACAAATATATTTATTTACTATGTCCTTATCCTTCATTCATTATCATGTGTCATAAGTAATTGTATTTGTAACATGTTTTTTTAATCATCGAAGGTAGGTCACACCGAAAAAAGTAATATAGATTTCCAATTGAATAAAAAATATATTGAAATTGATATGAAAATATGTAGTATGTATTTAGGATGAGATTACGTTGAAGGTTTGTTATGGACCCTCCATTTGTCATTCGATGTGATTATGGTGCAATGAGAGTGCCTGTAAACTTTTCCAGAAAATATTTCATTTTTTGAACAAATGGTTTATTTATTTATAAATTTTTATAATTTAATTTTTGTGATTACATGGTATGGGGAAGGTTCAATGAGTAAATGTGGTAACTTTTAGAGGATTTATAGGCTTATGTTAGCCAAGGAAGTGAGCTGTTGGGCTATGAAAAAAGTGGGAAGGCTCATAAAATGAAGTATGTGGTCCTTAATACTTTATATATGGATTATTTAATTTTTTATTCTACATGTGGTGTACGTCCATGCCAAATTTTAAATTATCCTATTTATATTAAAAAATCCACATTAAAATTTTATATATGTTTAATTTTAAATTATTCCCATGTATCGAGTATGTGTCATGGACCATTGTGGCCTCCTGAGCAGTACATAGTTTACTCAAATGTCGATGGATATGTTTGTGACTTTTTATGTGTTTCCATGTGTCATCTAGATCTCTTATGGGTTGTGGCTAGAATGAGGGTGTATTTGTATCCCTTTCCTAAGGAATTTGAAGACCTTTAAAAGGGGGGTTTTGGGAATATCATTAGTTTAATGACCCAAGTATACCATGTGAGGACCCATGTAATAACATATAGTCATTGGGACCATTGACCAAAACATGGGTGAGAGATCCTTCTCTTTCGAGATGTTTTTGGCATAGGTGGACAGACCGTAGGTATAATGGGGTGATACCAGGTTTTGATGAATGATCCGATATAGATGACTTGGATACTGGGAAGTTCTATGGGAAATATCATTAGACTGTGGCCTGTGAGTTGTACACTATTGGCATATGTTTATATATGGTAATTTTCAAAACTATAATGGAAAATGTTTACTCCAAGCATCAGCTATTGACCCATGATTTTAATGTTAACCAAGGATCCTAACAAGGATTCCTCTGATTATGTACTGAATAGTGTGGGACAAAGTTGGTGTCATGTTAACAGAATGACCCTGAGCAGCAACATATGGTTGGGTATTTAGGGTAGTGGGTGTCACCTTGGAACCAGAACCTATATATAATCCCAATGGTGCTAATATGATACTGATGAAAATGAGAATATTTCCTTCCAATGATATTATATTATTTTATTATTAGTTATGAAATGTGTGTACCCTTGATTCATGGGAATTGACTATTGCTCCATGAATTAATTTTATTTTCATAGATACATGAGAAACACATGTTTATATGGATGAGACTCACTGAATCATATATTGTTATGGACCTGGAAATAAAAAAATATTTCAGGTGGATGACAAGTTTGACTGGGATCTACTGAATATATATGATGTAGTTGTGGATTCATGCATATATATTTCAGGATCAACCATCAGAGATGTTGATGGAATTAATTTTGGAATTATTTGGATTCTTGAGATTCATTGATATAGTGAACCTTTTTTGATATATAGGGATCCTAGGATTTGAATATTTACACCATTAGACTATTGTAAATGATAGGGAAACCTCATATTTGAATGACGGTATTAGGTACTTGTGGGTGTATATCTATAATCATGGTAGTTTTACATCCTGGGGGGAGACTATTAGATTGCTTTTATTAATGCATATGATACCCCCCTCTTATTGGGTGATGCATCTGATATGGATTTACTAGAAAGATAAATGATTTGGATGCCTAGTTTATAGACCATGTGATCCATGAGGATATATCATTCAGTTTAATGGACCACCATGGAATCATTCATGAGTGGAAATATAATATTTCCTATGAACTCACTATCATAGGAATTATATATTGACCTCTCATTGATAATGAGATGTTAATATTGTGGGGTTCAGCATTTGGGGTGAGGATTATGGATTTTTTTACTCCCCAATATCCTCTACTCATTATAATGTAGGTGTAGTAATGGGATCCCTAGGGGGTGGAAAAGGGTCGCTCAGAGGCGATGCCAATCCCCATCGATTCTCTCAAACTTGAAAAAGCATGTAGGGTCGATTGAAGTCACAAAAAATGTTCAAAATGGATTTTTTTTATAATGTATTGGTTATTTATATATATCATACTGATCTTTTCAAATAAACATATCACAACATTTATTTTTATGTATAGAAATACATTGGTGGAACCCTACTAGGTTTTGTCACCCCTCACATGGGACGCCATTACACCAGGGTGCCTGAGTAGACACTCACTTGGGTATAGAAAAATGATGGTCTAAGGGCTGAGATTTACTGATCATGTTATGTTAGATTGGATGGCATTAAAATATAGGGATAAGGTGAGGATAAGTGATTTTTTTAAACCTGTTATATTTTTATTTGGATCTTCATTTTTCATATTTGGTTTTTTTCTATATATGTGAATATCCTAGTGGGTGATATTACATTTATGTAGCCTTTAAATGTTTTTTAGAATGTTATATTTTTATGAATTCTTTATTTAGCTAGATTTTATTTTTTATGCTACTTTTATATTTCTCTATTATTGTGTAATTTTATTTAGGGTGTATAGTCGCTCAATAATACCTCCGTGTACCCCTAATTTTGCTCAGAATCCTTTAGATTATTGAGTAGTGTACCTATGATCTTTTTGAGCTCTGGTCCTACTATTGTTTGGTGTGATTCTGGGTGAGGTGTTATAAAATTTTATTAGATATTTTATTTTTTTGACATATTATTTAGGATATGGAATCCAAGGGAGAAGAATATATCAGTTCTTATAATAGATGTCAGTCTGGGGAATCATGAACACTTATTTTGGTTTATATTCTAGTTTATAAGGGATTTTAATTCATCATTAGAGTTTTTTTAAGTTACAATTATTAATTTTTCCACTCATATAACACACCTACTCCTTGTATTCATAATTTGATATTGATTTTATATCCTAGACTACTATAGAAAGAGGTGTCTGTAAGCTCCACTCTTGATATGTTGTGAGATCCATGACATTTCTGGTCATACTAGTGTAATTTTTATCACTAAAGATATTTTTAGTTTAATAATGAGTATTAAAAAACTATATGGTGTTTTTGGTATAATCTCTTGGACTCATTCTAATCAGTTAGACCACTCCTATAAAAACCCTGATCTTTGTTACACATTTAAACAAGATTTATTACATAAACATAAAATTTATACTACCAAAAAGATCGATATGTCTCTAGTAATTGGGGATTTAGAACATTACATCCCATCATAAGACATAAAATAAAATATCTTTATTGAAAAATTCTTTTATATGACCACAACATTCCATCGTACTTAGCATTGCATGGGATAACATGAGGACATACATAAGAAAAGGGTGAGCTATAAATCCTAGTAAAGGAGTAAACAAGGAATAACATGAATAATGAAATATATTTTAGTAAATATTAATATTAAGGGATCATAAGAGAATCATGAACACAAAGGCATGATATAGCATGATTATCCTAACATGGAAATGTGGAAACATCTTAAAACACCGCATCATTAACATAAATGAATCGGGTAAACCCCTATATTAATATGATGGAAAAATTCCTATAAATGAATAAAGTAATACAACTTCAAAACAAGACATATAATTCTAATAAATATTACCCAATTCATTGGAGCACTATCATGGTGTGCCCATCATGAACATTTTAAACTCATGCTCAAGTGTTCAATATAGATCATATAACATGTATTCATTCAACATCATCATTTATTCCCTGATAAAGGAACGTGGAAGAAATAATTGATTGTATAAATATTTATATCTTCATTATGTTTAATACCCTTGATAGAGATATGATCATGGTGTTGAATAAATATCATTTTGTCCTAGAAAATCACGAAGAAATTTTGACATCATAACGACATCCCAAGGGGATTCACAAAATGGGTTGATGAGAGATAAATTGATCTATCATCATTTAGACATGAAATGGGAAGTATGTAGATCATGGATCAGAATATCCAAACATATGAAATGGAATTTTAGATTCATAATATAAGATAAATTCAATAATGGAAATGAGAAGATAGAAATACCTTACGAAATATTTGTGTGGTAATGGGTGAACATGTGAGGGATAAATGACAGTGAAAGGGGTCTCTCATCATTCAAACATAATAAGTGAAGTATGGGGATGTGTAAAAACATACCATGTCATTTTTAATTGAAATTTAAAATTGCATAAAAATATAAGGAAAATTGGACAAAAATGAGAAAGGAAGGAAAGTGAGGATCCCTTACTTGGATTTGTGATCCCAAAGGATTAGGAGAGGCTTATGGGGAGCTTGTGGAACCTTGGGAGGACTCTAGGGAATGGATAGAATAGTAAAATAGAGATTAAAGGAGTTTGAGTGAAGAGTATTGTGTGCTTGGGTGGGTTTATATACGAAAGGATGGGGAATTCTTTTTTATTTGTGTTTTGGATGTTACACACGAAAGTATTCTAAATCCGAAACAAACCCATGGTATTTTCCCATGATTTGTGACTAAAGATAGTGTAATACCTTTTTTTATATGTCCAAGGGAAGATGATGGTATAATATTATATTTGATTATGTGAATGTGAGTCACACACTGAAGGAAATGAATTTAAAATCATAAAATATATTAAGCAGTTTTGGAGGATTCACTAAGGCATTATAAAATAATTAAAATAAATTTAAAATCAAATTATATTAAATTTAAGAAATCTATTTGGTCTAAGGTCCATTTTATGGTATTTATTAAATTACTATTCAGACATTATGATGTCATAAAACACACTATATATTTATACATTATTTAATTTTTACCCAAAAATTCGACTGTCTAAGATTTTTTTTGAAAAATTCACCGTTGGACAAATTCAAATACCTGAATCCTAATATAATATTAATTTTATATAAATAATTTTATAAATATTTTCATTCACACTTCTAAATTGAGAACCGACATTTATTTAAAATTGAAGAGTTTTTACAAAAATAGTTTTTAAAACATAATAAAAATTACATTTGGATAAATAAAACTTATATACCCGTTTATTACTAATAAAATTAAATTGATAATAATAATTTATTAGAAAATTAATTATTTCAAAAATTAAAACTTCTTTAAAATAAATTATTTAATTAAAAAACACTTTCTATTTTATCGTATAAAATTTTAACTCTTATCAAAGTGGTTTCATAATCAATAATAGATAAGGAATTGATATAGTTATTATTTATAAGATTTTTTTAATATTATTAATAAAAAAATAATGTATATATTTCTCAAAAATACCATTTTTACCCAAAAAATCAATTTATCAAATTTGAAATTTTATTAGAACGAATATTATCATAATGGAATTGGTAGAATAAGCCTCTTATTTATAAAATGGAATAAATAATATGTAACAAATAAATTGTTACATAACCCCTTGTAACACCAACATAAGACCAAAGGGTATGGTGTGCGATGGTGATGGACACTTATGGGTAGCTCAGACAATATCACTCGGGTGGTAATCTCTATTAACATGAACTTATCCTATACGCGATTACCTTACAACTTAACATTTTGAAGCTCAGATTGGGATTTTTCAAGAGTGAATCCCAATGATGTTACCTCCTTTACATGCTTTGAAAAATGATCTTCGTACGACCCAAGTCTATTAGATGAGGCCATTATCTCTTTTTTCTATGTCAAAAGTATTTTTTTTAAAACCAAATATATATATATATATATATATCAGTTGTGTGATAATTTTTCAATGTCTATATTGTGAATGATAATGATATTTAATGGCCATTTAATCGCAATAATAATAATAATAATAATAATAATAATAACTGCATTTGTTTTCTATACCACTAAGACATTAAAAGAAAGTTAATTTTATTCATAAATAATCTGGTCGTTAAAACCTTCCAACATTAATAAATTTCACCTTTGAAATATCATTTTCCCACACTAAACCAAATGATGGTAACTTTTCCTCATCACTTCCACCGGTTCCCACATTGCTTCATTAAACTTGTCGTTTCACCACAACAACTTAATAAGGGGCATTGTCATATTTCATAGAACTTTTTCACTAGGATTTATGATCTTCACCAACTTCACCTCATATGAAAAGGTCATTCTCCAAATGGTTACACCTCTTGATTGAGTACATGTGATGGTTCAGGTATGTACATCCTCAATAGTGATACATGGAATACATCATTTACTTGACACAAGTTTGGTGGGTGTGTTATTCAATAGGCCACTACTCCAATGAGATCAAGGATCTAAAAAGGGCCGATGTACCTTGGACTTACCTTTCCATTATTCCCAAATCTCATCACTATCTTCCCTGGAGATATGTGGAGGAAAACCATATCTCCAACATCAAACTTTAGGTATCATTGACGGTTGTCATCATAGATCTTTAGTCAACTCAAAAAAGCTTTGATGTGTTGTTGGAAGGCCTTAACCTTCTCCACCATTTCTTCAACCATTTCTAGAATTAAAAGTTTTTTCTCCCCAACTTCATCCTAACATGTCACTGTTTTCCACCTCTTCAAATAAAGGGATTCATAAGGAGCCATTAGGATACTTGAGTGGAAACTGTTATTCTAAGAGAACTAAACCAGAGGAACATGTTGGTACCATCCTCCTTTAAATTCCATTGAGTATGCTCTCAAAATGTCCTTAAGTTCTTGGAGTCTTCTTAGATTAGACATCAGTTTGAGGATGATATGTCATATTGAATTTTAGCATAGTATTCAGAGTTTGTAGGAGACTCTTCTAGAATAGAATGGTGAATCTTGGATATTGATTAGAAATAATTGGAAGTGTTACACCATAAAACCATACCACTTCCCTGATTTATATCTGTTCATGTTGATCCAATGAGAGATCCACTTGAATTATAATTAATTGTACAGTTTTTATAAGACGATCTAAAAAACACCATATAGCATTGTTCCCATTGGATTTTGTATGAAGTTTTTTCATAAAGTCCATGGTGATGTTCTCATATTTCCATGTTGGTATGGTTAATGGTTGCATCATCCCCTTATAATTATACCTCTCATCCTTCACTTGTTAACATACCAGGAACATTGATGTATATTTGGCGATCTCCTTCTTAATTTTATCCCACCAATAATTCTCTCTAAGATCCCAATACATCATTGTGTTTCCTAGGGGAATGGAGAAATTTTTTTCTATGTAAATCTTACAAAAGTTCATTCCTTAAGTCTAGATATGATGGAACACATAGTCCTGACCCAAATCTAAAAATTTCTTCTTCATTAACATTGAACTCTGAGGATTTCCCTTTTTCTGATAGTTTCCAAAATCTTCTGAATTCCATCATAATCATTTTGATAATCCTTTAAAATTTCCAAAGGATATTACTAATAAATCAATTGTGAAAGGATTGATAATGTTCCCTTATTTATTATTCCCATATCTATCTTCACAAAATCTAAGATGATCTGATTCTCATCAATGATAGAATCATTGGGTCCCATCTACTTACAGAATTTTGCACTTTTTTAGATTTCCTAGGGTGGTAATGGACTGAGCTGTCATAATCCTAGTTGAGATCAAACCATATTTGTTGGAACTTGTTTATCTCTTTCTATGTGAATATATATTTGAGACTTTTTTGATGCATATAGTTTTTACATTATTTCCCAAATAGATAATAATGCTATATTTTCAACACCAATATCATAGCTACTAACTCGAGATCAGGTGTGGGATGTTTTTTCTCCTGATTTTTTATCTTCCTTGAGGCATAGTATATGAATTTTTTATTCTACATAATCACAAAACCGAGTACCTTCATTGAAGAATCACTGGAGATTACAAAACTCTCCCCACTTGTAAGTAGTGTGATCACAGGGGTAGTGATGAGACTCTTCTTCAGTTCCATGAATCTTTCTTTGCATTCATCATTCCAAGAAAACTTGACCCCATTCCAAGTTATCTTATTATGAATTTTTAAAAATTGTAAAAAATTTCTCACAAATCCCAGATAATATCTAGATAACCTTGGGGAGCAATGGATATCTATCACTGATGTCAGCCTCTTCCATCCCAAAATGGATTTTTTATGGAAGAATATATAGATATCCCATTGCCTATGATTATATGTCACCATAAATAGTCATCCTTCAACCAGAACTCACACTTTCTATACATTGCATTGGGCTTCTAGTTTCACAAAGTCTCTAGAATAGATCTTATATTCTCCTCATGTTCCTCTTTGGCTTTGGAGTATATTAGAATATCGTCTATAAATACTACCAAATATTTGTCAAGGTATGGTCTAAAGACTCTATTCATCAAGTCCATGAATATTTATAGGGAATTGTTGAGTCTTAAAGGGATTACTATGAATTCATAGTGCCCATACTTTGTACAAAAAGTTATCTTGGGGTTATCCTCTTTCACCCTTACATGGTAATATTCCAACGACAATTCAACCTTGTAGAAGAATTGTGATCCACATAAATGATCAAACAAGTCATCAATTAGTGGAAATGTATATTTGTCCTTTATCATGATTTTTATAAGGTCATAATAATCAATGCAATGGTGCATTGACACTTCCTTTTTCTTGACGAATATGATTAGTTCACCTCAGGATGATGCACATGGGTGTATAAACCCTTTATCTATATTCTCATTTAGTTTTTTCTTTATCTCATCAAGACCCAAGACAACCATTATATATAGAGTATTGGATATTTAAAATTACCTAGGTATAAGATCAATATAGAATTAAACATCTCTTATAGGAGTAAGAACAAGAAATTCCTTCGGAAACACATTAGAAAATTCCCTTACAACAAGAATGTCATCGAGGATGGTTCTTTCCTTGGAATAAATCATCTGAGAAAGATATGTCTACTCATAGGGAATTAATATCCATTCTTGAGATGATGGTGTGAAAAAAGATTCATCCTCCTCCTTCACTTGTACAGAATCAGTGGTCGATTCACCATATGGATTGTGATTTCCCTCTTGTGAAAATTTATATTGGCTCTATATAGGGGATTCCAATCCATTCCATGAATTGCATAAAATTATACAATGTTAAGAATGATGTGGTTTTCTGGTAAGTTCAATACACAAATTGAGATAGGGGAGGAGTTATATTCATGGGATACCATGATTTCCCCATTTTCCATTTTCACTGACATATATACTTCCATTATTTGTGGTGATGTTTAGATTATCTACTAAATGTTCCAGATATAATGTAGATTCAGAATCAAAAAGTACATTTTATATTATTGAATTAATAACTAGTGTATATCTCACCACATAGTTGTTGAGAATCACTTCAGTGGTAGTAATGGAAAAAGTTTCCCCTTACTACCGTAGAGGTTGTTGGTTGCCTCCGAAAACCCTTGGCTTAGGGAACTTGTTTGCCAAGTGCCATTTTTATTTGTAGTTGTAGAAATGAAGAATTTGTTGAGGATCAGATGGATCATTCCTTTCCTATGTTGCAGTAGCATGTTTTCCATGTTGGAAATCACTGTCTTGGTTCCCTTCTTGCCCACACCTAGAGTATTTACTTTCCCCCTTCAGTAAATTTACACGATGCTTATTTTCCCACCATTGTCAAGTGGGATACTATAATTTAATAGAACCATCTTATTTATCTCTCGGACCACCAAAATTAAATTCCACTTTCCAAATCTTATCCCCATAATACCACTGACATTCACCGATATCAATCTCGACTTTGAGGTCACATCAGACAGTATCCTCATAGCTTTCAAATTTTTTGTTCAATACGTATTTCTGTAGGCTCGGTTTTATCCAAACAAATAAATGGAAAACCTTTCATTTAGGGGTAGAAAAAAATCTATAGGAGTATCCTTCATGTTTGGTGTAGTTTTCCTCATACGCCCCAAAAGATTTTTCATCCTTTTCCTTCAGTGCAAGGAAATATCTTCCCTTCTTATTACGGAGGGTGTAGAATAAATATTTATCAAAAACATTTTCTGAAAATCTTTCCATAAAATCTCCTCTCTCTCTTCCCCAGAATTTATATTTTTGATTAATTTAAGCCATTTATCAGCTTCACCCTCCACATGATAAGTAGGAAAAATTAATTTCTATAGTTAGGAACATTGAAGGATGTAGAAGATCTTCTCAACGGAGTGGATCTATTTTTCAACGATTTAGGGATTATATGATACATTGAATGAAGGAGGCCATTGTATCATGAATCTATCGATTGTGACTTGTTCTTTCATGGGGGGGGGGGGGTGGATGTTCCGATTGATAAGTATTTATATTCAAAATGCCAGTTAACTGAGAGAGTATCATGAAAATGTTTGTGATTCCCTCTCCCATCAGATTGGGTATATCATTAGAACAATCATCACATTGATCTTCATATCAGTTGTTAGCATGAGTCCTCATATTACTATCCATTAGCTAGAAAAAAATAAAAATTAGTGGTATGTATTTTAAACTAGTAAACACATAAACGATAATTTAATGAAAAAAAGGATAACTTATAAATTTCATTTATTTCTATAACTTATGAATTCTTGGGTTTCAATCTATGTTATCCAGGATCTATTTACTAACTTATATTCTCGGGGGATTTTTTTCTTTCTCCCTGAATAATGGTTCATACTATGATTATGAATTTACCTAAGCATATCCATGAGGAGTGTCGAACCAAGAGTGTAACAAGGCCCATTATCATTCACCAGTTCCCATTCAAGTCTATCTTCAAGCAGTGTTTTCTGGTTTTACCCCTAGATACATCTGTTCCAGAGCCACCTCTACATATTCATATCCCGAAAGGGATATATTTTCTTGATAAACCACTTAATTTGTAATCACATAAATTTTGGGATGTGTTTCTAATACTTATTCTTAACCATAAGGATTTCTAATGGGTTTATTAATCCTTAACCCAAAAATAACTAAACCTATCCTTTGATAGAAACTATAACAACCCTGGTTATTAATACACACATAAACATGATTTATTACATAAATATGCACTTAATACAACCCAGAAGATCGATAGTTCTAGTTTCTTTGGGTCTTATGAACATTACATGAAAACATAAGACATAGAATTCAACATCTTTATTAAAAAATTCTTTCATATAACCAAAACATTCCTTTATACATACCATTGCATGGGATAACCTGAGCACATACATAAGAAAAGGGTGATCTATAAATCCCATTAAGGGAGTAAACATGGAATAACATGAATATGAAAAACATCTTAGTTAATAGGAATATCAATGCAGCTCAAGAGAAACATGAGCATAAAGGAATATCATATCATGATTATCATAACATGGAAATGTGACAACATATTAAAACAATGAATCATTGACATAATGGAATCAGGTAAACCCTTGTCCAAACATGATGGAAAAAATCCTATAATAGAATCAAGTTAACCCCTATAACAACATAAAGTTTCCAGATACTAAACATTACCCAATTCGTTGGATCACTATCATGGCACACCCTTCATGAACATTTTAATCTCTTGCCAAAATGTTCCACATAGATCATATAACATGGATTCATTCAAAAACATCATGTATTCCATGATAAAGGAATGTTGAATAAATTTTTTAAATTATATAATAAATAATAATATGTGCATAATGTCTAATACCCTTGATAGAGTAATAGTCATGGTTTTCCCTACATGATAATTTTGGCATGGAAAATTATGGTGCAATTTTGGCAGCATAACGACATGACATGGGGATTCATAAAATGGGTTGATGAAAGAGAAAGGGGTATCTCATAATATAGAAATTAAATGGGATGTAAGGGGATGATGGATAATAATATCCCAACTTATGAAATGGATGTTGAGACACATAATATATGTTAAATACTATAATGGAAATGGGGAGAGAGAATTCCCGTGTGGAATTCTGACATGGTAATGGGTGTACACGGGTGGGATTAATGGGATAGAAATGGGTCTCAAATCATTAAAAAACAATATGGAAAGTATTTGGGAGGTACGAAAACATACCCCATAATTTTTAATTGAAAAATAAATGGGTGTAACATTATAAGTAAACATGGACAAAAATTAGAAAGGAAGGAAAGTGAGGGTCCCTTACTTGGATGTTTGATACCAAAGGCTTGGGAGAGGATTCATGGGATATTGGGGGAACCATTGGAGGACTCAATGAAATGGAAAGAATGTTTATGACTATCTTCATGGAGTTTGAGTTAATAGGAATGGGTTATTGGGTGGGTTTCTATAGTAAATGAGGGGGGATTCTTCCTTATTTAGGTTTTGGGCAGTACACACTAAAATATTCAAAACCGCAAACCAACCAATGGTTTTTTCCAATGGATTCTTTGCAATGGAAATGGAAAACATTATTTTATAAATACAAGGGGAATTTATAGTAAAAAATTATACTTTCTTATGTGGAGGTGAGTCACACCCTCAAGGAAGTGAATTTAAAATCATAAAATATATTATACATTTTTGAGGGTTCAAGAAGGCATTATAAAATAATTCAAATAAATATAAAATAAAATTATATTAAGTTTGAAACATATATTTGTTCTAAGATAAATTGTATTTTATTTATTACATCACTATTGTGTCATTATGATGTCATTAATAGACTATATATTTATATATTATTTAATATTTACCAAAAAAATCGACTGTCTCGGAAAATTATGAAAAATTCACCATTGGAAAATTTAGACATCTTGATTCAAAAAAATGTATTCATTTATCTATATAATTTAATATATATTTTAATTTTCACTTTTAAATTGAGAACCGACATTTATTGAAAATTGACAGGTTTTCACAAAAATAGTTTTTAAACCTAAAAAAATTACACATGACTTAATAAAAATTATATATTCAATTATTATTAAAAAAATTAATTCTTTATGGAAATTTTATCAACATATTAATTATATTAAAAATAAATCAATTCCTTAAAATAAATTATTTAATTTAAAAATTAACATTCTATTTTATCGTATAAAAATATAACTCTTATCAAATTGATTTTATAAAAATTAATAGATAAATAATTTATATAATCATAACTTATAAGAATTTTTTATTATATTTTTAATAAAAACATAAATTTATATATTTCTCAGAAGTAAAATTTTTACCCGATAAATCAATTTATCGAATTTTCTATTTTTTAAGAAACACTATTCTCATAAAATAATTGGTGGAATAAAAATTTTTTTTTATAAAATGATATTAGAGAATAAGTATCTAATACATTGTTACATAACACATTATAAGACCTTAATATGACCTAAGGGTGAGGTGTGCGATGGTGATAGACTCTTGGGGAGGCTCGGACAACATTTCTCAGGTGGTGATCATTATTAGAATGAACTTATCCCAAAAGTGAATATGTTCGAGCATAATGTGTTGATGATTGCCTTGGGATTGGTCTAGAGAGAATCCCAGTGAATCTATGTTCTTTCTGATCTCTGAAAAATGAGATTCATACGGCCTGAGTCTACTGGATGGGGTGATTACCTCCATTATCTATGTCAAAATTAGTTTTTTTAATCTTATATTTATATTAGTTGTGTGATCACTATTCAACTTATATATTATGAGTGGTAATGATACTTAAAACTCATTTAAACCAAATAATAATAATAATAATAATAATAATAATAGGGCATGTTTTTTCTATATCCATGAGACATTAAAACAAATGGAATTTTATTCATAAATGATCTAGTCGTTACAGATTCTATGGCTAGATTATTTATAGTGATGGATATTATCCAATACCTCAATTTTAGGGATGTGTGGTGACCATAGTAGTTTATTTCATGCACATAACACCTTGATGATGTTGGATTTGGTGGCCTAGAACCAACTACTTTGTATTTAATTCATTAATAAATACCTTATCACATCTTGATTATTCTTTTGTGTAATAATGCATGTGATAGTTTCCTAAGGCAAGCTGTTTCATTAAAGGGTCATAGCGAGTCCCTACTATGATGAATACCTGGAAGTTCCATAACACTATTCTTGAAAGTATGTTCTATGGCCGAATTATGTTATTTGAGGGACACAAATAATACAGGCCATTAGGGTTGAGGAATCATAAAACTTTGAGGCACCTTCTCATGGTGTGTGACCTTGTTAATATCAAGGAAGATATTATGAGAATGAGACCCTCTAGTAGGAAATCGACAATTCATAGTGTCATTGGATGTTCCTATATATGGATGTGTGTATTGGTCCTTAGAATTTAAGATTATTATTAATGGGTATTACAACTCACGCACTTAGATGTATTGTTGAAAACTATGACGACACACTGTTCGCATCGAGGTAGGATATGTTGGGTGCGTCACAAGTGATACTGCATTAATAGATAATGAGAGAAAGGATTTGTTCCTTTTGTTCCATAACGGAAGTATATAACGACCCATACTTTACATACATTGTTAATACTTCAAAATTGAAGCACACTTATTACAACATATGACAAAACCACAAAGGACCGTATAGGTATAGTGTCTTTAGAAACTGGGAAACATAAACAACTGGTTCATAAATCTTCTACAGTGCCTCCCATTTATTTCATCATATCTAGGGTCCCTTTTAGCATATTCTAATTAATATCCATCTTCCTGACCTGGGGAAAAGAAAACATAAAAGGGTGAGCTCAAATGCTCAGCAAGGGCAATAAAGGAAATAAAAATCATATCATATCTTTTTGAAAATCATAACCTGCAAAAGAGATCATAAAATCTTAATAAATCATAGAAGTGAAAATGAGATCTCCATAATCATAACATGAAACTTGAAACTTTGTGGCATGCACACATAATCATGGAAAATCATTTCTTGTTAGTCATGACTTATTGCCAAGACTATCTTAGTGGACAAAGTCCCTTTCTGAACCGAGTTCACTCCTCGTTTCAGTCCTGTATCACTGAACCGAAATAACCTTCCGTTCCAGCCATGTCTATCTCATGAGATATAAAATCTTTACCCAATGCATTGGAGGGAGATATAGGTCCCACCCATCTTATAATGAATCATTTCTTATGTGTGCCACATAATCATAAAACATACATCATCGCATAACACATGTAACAAAAATGGGATTCTTGAAACATCATGACATCATAAATCAATTCATATAAGATAAAGGAATTCATAAACATAATTCCATCACAACATAGTCAAAACAATGTAAAAATATGGATAGAAACAGAACCCTTTATTATCTTAGATGGAAAATATTTTTGATAAAACACTTGAATTGAATTCTTGAGGAAAATATCCTTTCTTCTTCAAAATCAATTTCTTTTCACAAAACATCATGTAATTTTAAAAGAAAGATATTTTATTGAAAATAGTCATGAAATCTTTTATAGGAAGCTTCATGAAAATAAGGTTTTATAAAACAGTAGAAATCCGTTCGTGCCGTATAAGTTTAAAAAAAAACATTCTTCGTACTTTTGTCGGAAAAGTCAAAAAGTACCTCGTACGGAAAAACGACAAAAGATTCCTTTCATATTCTTTACTAAAAACTCACCTAAGGGTAAAATTGGATTTAAACTATTGCAAGTGGATGGAAACAATATTACATATTGAGGGAACATGGATGTGGATGATAAAATACACCCCAGTAAATACTTACGAATAAACAATCTCGGATAAAAATGAGATTGTGATATTTCCCTTACCTTAGGTCCAATTTGCCTTGTATGTGTCCGAAGCTCCTGTATAATGGTTTAAATAATGTTATTTACTTATTCCAGAATCATACATATTGATATGATATCATATATGGTCATATTCTTAGCTTCTTGTTAGTAATATTTCATTGTTACTTGTTACTCGGGTCTTTATTGCCTTTTGTTCTTACGCGTGTTTTGCCGAATAAATTCTTATTCTTATTTCAAGGTTATAGATACATTATATCCAGAATGGTATTAGTGTAACATATATCATATTTATTCATTCAATTCATTTATATAATTACTATGTAATGATGATCATGTAGAACGAGTCGCATCACATCGTGGAGACGGTATTCCGTACGTACGCACGAGTGATGATATCGTTCCTATGATCGTGGAAATGTATTGGAGTATATATATATTATTTCAGTATCAATATTACTTTATAATAATCATAAATAGTTACTCATTACACCATTATACCCATCCTTGTAAAGTGATGGTGGAAAAATAGATTACACCACGGCGTGGAGACGGTATTCCGTACGTACGCACGCGCGGTGATTTCATTTTTCCGTAGGATGGATAGAAGGTGAATTAGGGTTGTTTCATATTTATAATAACATATCAGTATGTAAGTAATACTGATGTTATTACTTCATCATGAAACAACTAAAGAAGAAGAAGTTGAAGAAGAAAGAAATTGAAAAGATCGGTAATGGATATTACCTCTTCTTTGGAACGCCTCTTTGAATCCTCCACTTAAGGAACTAAGAGTGGTCTTTGGAGAAGAACAGGACCTCTAGGACTATTCTAGGGAAGTGGAGAGGAGAAAATGGCAGGGGTTGGCCGAGCTTGAGTGCTCAATTTGGTGTGAGGAGGAGGGGGAGGAGGTGCCCTTTTATAAGGGAGGAGAGGGGCACCTTAGGAATATCTCAAAATATTATTTTATATTAAAGTCAAAATCGGTTTATAATGGTTCCAAAGGGTCTTATTTCGAGAATAAAGTGGGTAAGGGTCGAAATCCTATCAACCAATAGGATTTAGACAAGTTTAGGGTATTATTTTAACCTTATCAATTAGATTTAACTCTAAGTTAAATAATTTAACTTTTACCATGTCTTTTTTTTTCTTTCACTATATGGTTAATACACTTACTATAACATGCCAAACGAACCCCAAATTGTTTATTATTAAAATATATATCCTTATCTAAGTCATTTGGCCAAACCTTAGATTTTTAGGAATACAATAACAATTAATAATATAATATTTGATTTAAAAACTATTTTGTGTCAATTTTGACACTATTTGATATATGATTTTTGTGAAAGTCATAACAGAATTATATGTTCGAACCAAGTTGATTAAATCAACATTAATATATCATAGTAACCTATAAAATTAGTGGAATTCATAAAAAGTCTTAAATTACATTTATTTTGGTATTTATATTATCAATTTTTTCAATATTTCATTAATAAGATAATTACTGCATCATCTTTGTGTTATAAATAAATTAAATTATTTGATGTCTAAAAATTACAAATAAAATATCATCATGTAGGAAATCTTTTTAGCTTTCTAATGAATATTTACAATCGAATTTATCTTATGTATAACCCCATATTAAAAATGTTTTAGTAAATAAACTTTGATTTTAACTCTTTTAACCCTTCTTTAAATAAATTAATAATAAATGTCCTAATCTAACCCAAGTGGGCCTAAATGGTCATATTTTATTCCTAAGTTTGTTTTTGGTCGAATTACACTTGTCCAATAGAATTAGGACATGTGTTAGGGTAATATTGATATCATATTTACCCTTAGTTACCCTATTTACTATTAACCGCGGTAAAAAAAAGTAAAAAGTTACTATTCACCAAAAATTATTTTCATCTCATTGAACCACATTTTAGTCCTTGATATTAACCGTGTCTGTCGGATTTTCGAAATTCCATTCACAGAAGCGGTAAAATTAAGTTTTATGCAAAATTCGGTTTTTAACCTACCACTTAGTGGTTTCACTATTCATCAAAAATTGAAAGTTTTCAGAAAAATACCAAAATTTCACCCTAGGCTAATTTCGATATTCTGAGTCCAAAAATGAAGTCCATTTTGAAAAATAAAATTTATAAAATTTTAAAAAGTGGTTATTACTATTCATAACGGCTAGTTTTAATAGCATATTGTTATTTAGTGAAACTCGGTATTGCGTACGACGAAAGCTATCGAGGAAGGTCGCGATTGCGTGTAAAGCAAGCCAAGCAAGTGCTGTGTAGAAAAAGATTCCTTTGATGATTTATATAACATAAAAGTCTCGGGTGTTACATTCTACCCCCCTTAAAAAGAATTTCGCCCTCGAAATTCGTCACTTTGTAACAAACAGATGAGGATACTTCTCCTTCATCATATCCTCAAGCTCCCATGTAGCTTCTTCAAGTTGGTGGTTCCTCCATAAAATTTTCACCAAGCGAGTGGTCTTGTTTCGTAGGACTTTTTCGCTACGATCCAGAATCTCTATCGGCTGTTCTTCATAAGAAAGATCTTGCTCCAGCGGTACAACTTCTGAGCTGAGTACATGTGAAGGATCTGGTATGTACTTTCTCAGGAGAGATACATGGAACACATCGTGAACTTGAGAGAGATTCGGTGGAAGCGCCAATCGGTAAGCTACCTTCCCAACACGATCTAGTATTTCGAAAGGACCGATATATCTAGGGCTCAACTTCCCCTTCTTTCCAAATCTCATAACCCTCTTCCAGGGAGATATTCGTAAGAACACTTTATCGCCCACTTCAAACTCTAGGTCTTTTCTTCGGTTGTCGGCATAACTTTTCTGTCGACTCTGAGCTGCTCTTATGTGTTGTTGAATAGTTCTGACCTTTTCTGCCATTTCATCAACGAGATCAGGTCCTAACAGCTTTCTTTCCCCAACTTCATCCCAGCAAGTTGGAGTCCTGCATTTCTTTCCATAGAGAGCTTCATAAGGAGCCATCTGAATACTGGAGTGAAAGCTATTATTATAAGAAAATTCCACCAAAGGTAGGTGTTGATCCCAACCTCCTTTGAAATCCATAGAGCAAGCTCTCAACATATCTTCTAGGGTTTGAATTGTTCTCTCAGACTGACCGTCTGTCTGGGGATGATAAGCAGTGCTGAAACTCAACTCTGTATCCAGAGTATGCTGAAGACTTCGCCAGAACTTCGAGGTAAATCTCGGATCCCGATCAGATATAATAGAAAGTGGTACTCCATGCAATCTTACCACTTCCTTTACATATATCCTGGCAAGCTGATCTAGAGAGAAATCCTCTCTAATAGGAATGAAGTGTGCAGACTTTGTAAGACGATCAACTATGACCCAGATAGCATTATTGCCTTTGGATGTTTTAGGAAGTCCTGTGACAAAGTCCATAGTGATGTTTTCCCATTTCCATTCGGGTATGGGTAATGGTTGTAACATCCCCTTAGACTTTTGTCTCTCAGCTTTAACTTGTTGACAAACCAAGCATCGAGAGACATATTCAGCAACATCTCTTTTCATGCCATCCCACCAGAAGTACTCCTTCAGGTCCCTATACATCTTCGTACTTCCAAGATGAATAGAGAATGATGAACTATGTGCCTCATCCAGCAGCTCCTTCTTTAATTCAGGAATGGAAGGAACACAAACCCGATTCCTGAACTTTATTATCCCATCACAATCAAGGTTGAATTCAGGAACATTTCTCACCTTCTTTTGTAACTCGACGTCTTCTTTCTGTGCCTCTTTAATCTTCACATGTATAGATGGTTGAACATTCATTTGAGAAAGATAAGATTTTCCCCCTTCCATTATAATTCCAAGATCCATCCTTTGTAAATCCATAAATATTGGATCTTTTGTGATCCTCATCATGGATAAACTAGCATGGTCTTGTCGACTTAACGCATCTGCCACCTTGTTTGCTTTCCCAGGGTGGTAATGGATTGAGCAATCATAATCCTTAATCAGCTCCAACCATCTTCTTTGACGCATATTCAACTCCTTTTGTGTGAAAATATACTTTAAACTTTTATGATCAGTATAAATATCACACCTTTCACCATAAAGGTAATGCCTCCAAATCTTTAATGCAAAGATTACCGCAGCCAATTCCAAATCATGTGTTGGGTAATTTTGCTCATGGATTTTCAACTGTCGTGAGGCATAAGCTATCACCATATCATTTTGCATAAGAACACACCCCAATCCCTTCTTGGATGCATCACTGTAGATCACAAACCTTTCTCCACTACAAGGCAGTGTGAGCACAGGTGCACTGGATAACCTTCTTTTCAACTCCTTGAAATTCTCTTCACATTCCTCTGTCCAGACAAACTTAACTCCCTTCCGAGTCAACTTGGTGATTGGATTAGATAATCGTGAAAAATCTTTTACAAAACGTCGATAATATCCAGCCAAACCAAGAAAACTTCGGATCTCAGTTACTGTTGTTGGTCTTGACCATCTTTCGATAACCTCTGTTTTTGCTGGATCCAAAGATATCCCCTCTTTTGAGATTATGTGACCCAAAAATGCAACTTTTTGAAGCCAAAATTCACACTTGGTCAATTTGGCATAAAGCTTCTCCTTTCTCAGGGTCTTCAATATAATTCTCAAGTGATCTTCATGTTCTTCCTTGCTCTTTGAATAGACAAGAATATCGTCTATAAAGACTACCACAAATTGATCAAGATAGTCTCTAAAGACTCTATTCATTAGATCCATGAAGATAGCAGGGGCATTAGTAAGACCAAATGGCATCACTATAAATTCATAGTGTCCATACCTTGTACGGAATGCCGTCTTTGGTATATCCTCCCTTTTGACCCTTAATTGATGATACCCTGAACGAAGATCAATCTTGGAAAAGTATTGAGCTCCGCGTAGTTGGTCAAACAAGTCATCAATGCATGGGAGAGGATATTTGTTCTTGATAGTGATCTTGTTAAGTTCTCGATAATCAATGCAGAGTCTCATTGATCCATCTTTCTTCTTAACAAATAGAACAGGTGCTCCCCAAGGTGACGCACTGGGGCGTATGAATCCCTTATCAAGATTCTCTTGGAGTTGCTTCTTCAATTCCTGCAACTCAATTGGGGCCATTCTATAAGGTGTCTTTGAAATAGGCAAAGCACCCGGTACGAGTTCTATTGAAAACTCAACTTCACGATTTGGTGGAAGACACGGTAATTCCTCCGGAAAGACATCATCAAACTCCCGTACAATGGGCATATTCTTAATCGTAAGTTTCTCACCAACCATTTGAGATAAATAACCTTCATTTAGTGGAATCATGACCCATAAGATGGAAACAATTTCCACTGGAAGGTTATGTTCATCCTTGCATTGATAGACGATCATAGATTGATCTGGAATATGAAATGTGACTTCCCTTCTTTGGCAATCGATATGAGCTCCATGTAGAGAAAGCCAATCCATGCCAAGAATCACATCAAATTCCACTAAAGGAAGGATCACAAGATTTGCAGGAAGCACTTTCCCACAAACTTCGATCGGAGAAGAATTATAAACTTTTGATGCGATTGATGTTCCATTAGGTGTTGTCACAGCTAACTCAACATCTAATTGTTGAGGTAATACGGTGATACCCTTAGAAAAGTCTTCAGAAATAAAAGAGTGGGTGGATCCAGAATCAAATAAAACATTTGCTACTTTAGAGTGGATGGTAAGTGTACCTTTCACCACATCGTTATCGTACTCCACATCGCCGGTAGAAATTGCATGTGACTTTCCTTTGTCTTTAGCCTTAAGAGTTTGTTGACGTCGACCATCATCATCAACCCTTGGATTTGGGCATTGATTGGCATAATGCCCCATCTCCTTGCACTTGAAACATTGAAGTGTAGTAGGTTCATTCTGTGTATCCCTTCCTTTGTTTGCGTCATTAGACATCTTCTTCCCATTATCACGGCATTCAAATGCCCGATGACCTTCCTTTCCACATTTAAAACATTTACTTGTCCCTTTAAGACAACTCCCTCTATGTTTCTTTCCACACTTTGAGCATAAGGGAAAGTTCATCTTCTTTTCAGTGTGCTCTTTAGAGTTTCCTTTGAATTCCATCTTCCTCTTCTTATCAAACCCATGTGACTGATGGGTTACTCCAATCTCCATCTCGACTTTGAGAGCACATCGAACGATTTCCTCGTAGCTATTGAAGTCCCTTATGGCTAACGCCCTTCGAAGACTTGGTTTTAATCCACTAAAGAATCGATCGATCTTACTCTCAGGTTGGATAATAATACCAGAAGCGTACCTTGCAAGTCTTGTAAAATTTGCTTCATAGGTACTAACAGATTCATCATCCCTTTGCTTCAGTTCAAGGAACTCTTTCTCCATCTTTGTTCGGAGAATACGAGGGAAGTACTTATTGAAAAATAAGTTCTTGAACTCGTCCCATTCCATAGACTCAATTTCATCCATTTGCCTCGTATTCTTAACAAGATTCCACCATTGATCAGCATCTCCTTCTAAACGATACACTGCTAGGATGACTTTATCATGTTCAGAACATTGAAGAACTGAAAATATCTTTTCAGTAGTACTAATCCATTGTTCAGCAACTAATGGATCAGTAGACCCACTGAAAGAAGGTGGACGCTGCCTCATGAAGGATTCAACAGAATGTTGCTCCCTCCTTTGCTCGTTTGGAAATCCTGCATGATTCATAGCTTGAGAAAGTTGTGTGAGCATGGCTACAAGATTTTGCATTCCATCTCCCATATTGTTTGGTTGCTCAGGGGGACAATCATTGCATTGCCCATCGCATTCCGCATTAACACGGTTCCTTCGGGTTCCAGCCATTGACTAAAACCAAGAAGAATAGTGTGAGCAACACTAATTATAATAGGAAACCACATAATTCAAGAATAAAATTTTCATGCTTATGGTCTTATCCTAGGTTATTCAAGGCCATTTCTAAAACACTAAGATTGTGTTCTATGCTTAGACTTATCCTTAGGGTTCTTACTAAGGCTTTCACATCCTAGTTTCCAAAGGTTGACTATACCTTTCCTCTGATACCAACTATAACGACCCATACTTTACATACATTGTTAATACTTCAAAATTGAAGCACACTTATTACAACATATGACAAAACCACAAAGGACCGTATAGGTATAGTGTCTTTAGAAACTGGGAAACATAAACAACTGGTTCATAAATCTTCTACAGTGCCTCCCATTTATTTCATCATATCTAGGGTCCCTTTTAGCATATTCTACTTAATATCCATCTTCCTGACCTGGGGAAAAGAAAACATAAAAGGGTGAGCTCAAATGCTCAGCAAGGGCAATAAAGGAAATAAAAATCATATCATATCTTTTTGAAAATCATAACCTGCAAAAGAGATCATAAAATCTTAATAAATCATAGAAGTGAAAATGAGATCCCCATAATCATAACATGAAACTTGAAACTTTGTGGCATGCACACATAATCATGGAAAATCATTTCTTGTTAGTCATGACTTATTGCCAAGACTATCTTAGTGGACAAAGTCCCTTTCTGAACCGAGTTCACTCCTCGTTTCAGTCCTGTATCACTGAACCGAAATAACCTTCCGTTCCAGCCATGTCTATCTCATGAGATATAAAATCTTTACCCAATGCATTGGAGGGAGATATAGGTCCCACCCATCTTATAATGAATCCTTTCTTATGTGTGCCACATAATCATAAAACATACATCATCGCATAACACATGTAACAAAAATGGGATTCTTGAAACATCATGACATCATAAATCAATTCATATAAGATAAAGGAATTCATAAACATAATTCCATCACAACATAGTCAAAACAATGTAAAAATATGGATAGAAACAGAACCCTTTATTATCTTAGATGGAAAATATTTTTGATAAAACACTTGAATTGAATTCTTGAGGAAAATATCCTTTCTTCTTCAAAATCAATTTCTTTTCACAAAACATCATGCAATTTTAAAAGAAAGATATTTTATTGAAAATAGTCATGAAATCTTTTATAGGAAGCTTCATAAAAATAAGGTTTTATAAAACAGTAGAAATCCGTTCGTGCCGTATAAGTTTAAAAAAAAACATTCTTCGTACTTTTGTCGGAAAAGTCAAAAAGTACCTCGTACGGAAAAACGACAAAAGATTCCTTTCATATTCTTTACTAAAAACTCACCTAAGGGTAAAATTGGATTTAAACTATTGCAAGTGGATGGAAACAATATTACATATTGAGGGAACATGGATGTGGATGATAAAATACACCCCAGTAAATACTTACGAATAAACAATCTCGGATAAAAATGAGATTGTGATATTTCCCTTACCTTAGGTCCAATTTGCCTTGTATGTGTCCGAAGCTCCTGTATAATGGTTTAAATAATGTTATTTACTTATTCCAGAATCATACATATTGATATGATATCATATATGGTCATATTCTTAGCTTCTTGTTAGTAATATTTCATTGTTACTTGTTACTCGGGTCTTTATTGCCTTTTGTTCTTACGCGTGTTTTGCCGAATAAATTCTTATTCTTATTTCAAGGTTATAGATACATTATATCCAGAATGGTATTAGTGTAACATATATCATATTTATTCATTCAATTCATTTATATAATTACTATGTAATGATGATCATGTAGAACGAGTCGCATCACATCGTGGAGACGGTATTCCGTACGTACGCACGAGTGATGATATCGTTCCTATGATCGTGGAAATGTATTGGAGTATATATATATTATTTCAGTATCAATATTACTTTATAATAATCATAAATAGTTACTCATTACACCATTATACCCATCCTTGTAAAGTGATGGTGGAAAAATAGATTACACCACGGCGTGGAGACGGTATTCCGTACGTACGCACGCGCGGTGATTTCATTTTTCCGTAGGATGGATAGAAGGTGAATTAGGGTTGTTTCATATTTATAATAACATATCAGTATGTAAGTAATACTGATGTTATTACTTCATCATGAAACAACTAAAGAATAAGAAGTTGAAGAAGAAAGAAATTGAAAAGATCGGTAATGGATATTACCTCTTCTTTGGAACGCCTCTTTGAATCCTCCACTTAAGGAACTAAGAGTGGTCTTTGGAGAAGAACAGGACCTCTAGGACTATTCTAGGGAAGTGGAGAGGAGAAAATGGCAGGGGTTGGCCGAGCTTGAGTGCTCAATTTGGTGTGAGGAGGAGGGGGAGGAGGTGCCCTTTTATAAGGGAGGAGAGGGGCACCTTAGGAATATCTCAAAATATTATTTTATATTAAAGTCAAAATCGGTTTATAATGGTTCCAAAGGGTCTTATTTCGAAGATAAAGTGGGGAAGGGTCGAAATCCTATCAACCAATAGGATTTAGACAAGTTTAGGGTATTATTTTAACCTTATCAATTAGATTTAACTCTAAGTTAAATAATTTAACTTTTACCATGTCTTTTTTTTTTCTTTCACTATATGGTTAATACACTTACTATAACATGCCAAACGAACCCCAAATTGTTTATTATTAAAATATATATCCTTATCTAAGTCATTTGGCCGAACCTTAGATTTTTAGGAATACAATAACAATTAATAATATAATATTTGATTTAAAAACTATTTTGTGTCAATTTTGACACTATTTGATATATGATTTTTGTGAAAGTCATAACAGAATTATATGTTCGAACCAAGTTGATTAAATCAACATTAATATATCATAGTAACCTATAAAATTAGTGGAATTCATAAAAAGTCTTAAATTACATTTATTTTGGTATTTATATTATCAATTTTGTCAATATTTCATTAATAAGATAATTACTGCATCATCTTTGTGTTATAAATACATTAAATTATTTGATGTCTAAAAATTACAAATAAAATATCATCATGTAGGAAATCTTTTTAGCTTTCTAATGAATATTTACAATCGAATTTATCTTATGTATAACCCCATATTAAAAATGTTTTAGTAAATAGACTTTGATTTTAACTCTTTTAACCCTTCTTTAAATAAATTAATAATAAATGTCCTAATCTAACCCAAGTGGGCCTAAATGGTCATATTTTATTCCTAAGTTTGTTTTTGGTCGAATTACACTTGTCCAATAGAATTAGGACATGTGTTAGGGTAATATTGATATCATATTTACCCCTTAGTTACCCTATTTACTATTAACCGCGGTAAAAAAAAGTAAAAAGTTACTATTCACCAAAAATTATTTTCATCTCATTGAACCACATTTTAGTCCTTGATATTAACCGTGTCTGTCGGATTTTCGAAATTCCATTCACAGAAGCGGTAAAATTAAGTTTTATGCAAAATTCGGTTTTTAACCTACCACTTAGTGGTTTCACTATTCATCAAAAATTGAAAGTTTTCAGAAAAATACCAAAATTTCACCCTAGGCTAATTTCGATATTCTGAGTCCAAAAATGAAGTCCATTTTGAAAAATAAAATTTATAAAATTTTAAAAAGTGGTTATTACTATTCATAACGGCTAGTTTTAATAGCATATTGTTATTTAGTGAAACTCGGTATTGCGTACGACGAAAGCTATCGAGGAAGGTCGCGATTGCGTGTAAAGAAAGCCAAGCAAGTGCTGTGTAGAAAAAGATTCCTTTGATGATTTATATAACATAAAAGTCTCGGGTGTTACAAAGTAGGTATCTTAGGCCCTTTGATAGAACTGATATTGCGTAAATAAATCCATATCCATGGTAAGAAATGGGCAAGTTCAATTCAAGGAAGTCAGAGAAAGAATAATCATGCACATGGGTTGATGGCACTAGCATGCAACCCACTTGATTCGATATATCTAGACAAAGGGATTATATTACATGGTAAGCATTCATAAGAGGTGACACTTCCTTGGGGCATTAACTTCGTTCTCTATGGGTACCTTGGCATGTTTCTAGGCTCTAACCTTGGAATTTAGCCAGGCTCTACCTAATGCCACTGCGAAAGTGGCCTAGAGGGTCACACACTAAGTGTGTCCAAGTATCTCAGTTTAATATTAATTTAAAATGTTAAATAAAGATTATTCCTGATTGCGGTTTAATAATTATTTATGGATTCTTGATCGCATTTATTTTGACACTAGTTATTCGAGAAAATATATTTTGGGAGAAATAATATATTTATTAGCGAGTAATGCAATGATATTTATTTTAGAAATAAATAGCCATTATTCAAGGACTAATAAATGTTATGTAGGAAATAAATAAAAATGTAAAAATAAAATTACACGTCGTGTATATTAAATATACACGCCATGTATTTTTTCTGGGAATTTATGATAAATAATATTATTTAATTAATTAAATAATATTAGGTATAATTCTCTGGGCGCATGTCATGTAATAATAATAGTCAACTGTTATTATTAGTCATGGGTTATTACTATGAATGAAATGAAATTAATAAATGTTTTAGGGTAAATAATTCATTTCATTATTCTATGTAGTTAAAATCTAAATTATATATTTCTCATTATCCTAGACATTGTGTGGTGGTTGTGCACAACGGATTTGGAAAAAATCTCATGTCAAGAGAGAATCTTTTTTCCACCAAGAATGCTCTCAAGCTACGAGAGAGAGATCCACCTCCACTGGATCAAGGAAATCAAAGGCGGACATCGCAAGCGTAGGATCTTTTGACCTAGCACCTGGAGATCCCTTCAGTGGAGTCAAAAGATACGTAGAGAACGTTTGGATCACTGCTAGGGGAATCCTACACATGGATTCTATGACACAACGACAGATCACATCAAATCATGACCGGAAACATCATCGAAGAAAGAATTCCATTGATGAAATTCATGTCAATTAATTAAATTAATTATAACCAACATATGATAATCCTATATTTAGTTCAGGGACTCCCCTCATTCTTTTTCATCATTCATTCTATTTTGAAGATCTAGCGGTTTATTATCATGATAGATCTCAGATTGATCATTGTTAACGCTAAAATTAAAGTTGGGCACACCCTACAACACGCTTCCTCTATGCCTGGAACGAAGAAGTGGTATCAGAGCGGTCATATCATTGATTATAATTATTTAGTTTTTGTTTGTGATTTACCTATTTAATAATTTAGTTTTTTCAATTCAAGTTAATCATTATAAAAAAATATGGATCTCAAGATCTGTTCCTCCTCTCTCATTTCTCGTTCACCTTACAGAAATAAATTTTCCTTTTAATTTTGATTAAAATAAAATAGAGTATCTCATCCGGAAGTTCCAAACGTTCTTGGGTGTACAACACCACAATACACGGTGTGTATTCAGTAGTACACGACGTGTAGTCTAGGTTCAATGCATTAGACTAGTCTGCCAAATCAGGCCATATACATGGATCCTTTCTAAGTATTTATGACACCGTGTGTTGACCAGGAACAGGTGGCACATGGTTTCCAGATTACACGCCATGTGGTACTCTGAACATGACGTGTAGGCCCTTCGGGATAGGGTTGGACTGTGTACCCTGTACAAGGCATTCTCGACTAGAAACCGTGTAACGTGGATACTACACGGCGTGTGTCCCACTGAACATGCCATGTACTCCGAAAAATTTCCTAAGTACATATACAGGCCATGTCTGAGAGCGTGTACTTTGGATGGATGGTGAACAAAATTACGCACCTTGTACTCTTACAAATTACACATATTTTTTAAAATTTATTATTATATTATACAAACCATTTAGACATGTACCATAGTGCATGCGTAATACTGAGGCACAACACATGATTAGTGTTTTATATATATGAATTTAATTTAACAATCTGCGTAATGTTAATTTCTACTCATTGGGTAGTTATGAATGGGAATTCACCGGGTTTCCTCCAAGGTACAGGTTATGTAAAATGATAATTTTAAATGAATTTATTTTTTTAAAATGATGATGGATGAGAATCTCATGAAAATTCAGAAAAATGATTTCAGATAAAAGGATTGATTAATTAAAGTTAATTAATTGATTAGTGCATGATTTATCATAAACAAGAACAATTTTTATTTATGTGTAAATATCATTGCATGAATGGATGATCATGATATAGACCAATACCTTCGTATGTGAATGGTTTCCTTTAATTTATTTATTTAAATTAAATTTGTTGGCATGTGAGCCTTCTCCTCATTAATATGTAGGGCATGCACACCCAAGGTTTCTTTTATGTAAAAACCACTTTTTACCCCTCAATTGCATGTGAGATAAATGCATATGTATTGGTAGGAGCTCTCAAGATGATGGAGGTGGCTCAAGTTAGGATCCAAGGTGAAACCAATCTAAAGAGATATAAAGGTGGAGAGGTGGAAAGCTATAAACACGAACCCAAAAGGTTCAAGGTGTTTTCCCCTAGGTCTTGTGTTAGTTTATCAACTTCTAGAAAAACTAACCAATAGAATAAGATCACGATCATACCATTTAATTTATTTCTATCACTTGCATGGTTTATTTATTTTGGGTGTTTTGTCACAATCAAACAATTAATGAATTAAAAAAGAAAGCAAGATGGAACTAAAATAATACCAACTTATGCATAAAATATAATCTTAGACATGGTTAATCACTTAAGTATATCCGGTATTATTTTAACAAGCATGTAATCAAAGATAATAAAATGGAAATTTATGTGTAAGGATAAAATTCTTCAAAGAAATATTAAGTCGGTATAGCCTTCCATAATATTGGTTAGAATCGAACCATAGTTCAAAGTGCATGACCAACCCTAGTTTGGGTGCATTCAATTATCAGGGAATTCTAATTCAAGGTTTTGGGTTGAATTGACTTGGTTCGCATCAAGGGTTGACTTCCATAGCAGGACTTGGTGTGACTAAGAGTCAATGGTTGAGGAAATAAAAAATAAAAGGATTTCAGGGTTGGGGAGTCCACTCAGCGGATCAAGGAGTTGCGTGTTAATATAGTTGGCATTTGGAATGCCTACCTAAGGCACTTCAAGTTTCTTGACCAATCCTAGTTGGGGTAATGCGAATGGCAATATGGATACTTGACATAAGAATATTCAGGGAACAGAATATTCTAAAGTCAATGGTGAGGGAAATTGGATTTCGATAAAATAGTGGGAGACTAATAAGTATTAATTTATTTATTTGTCTTAGTTTTATCATAATAAAGTAGTAAACCTTTTCTCATCTTAATTTTTAGAAACGGAAAGAAAAATGACTTCAAACATATCATTGCGAACCATACTTGAGAAGGAAAACCTTCTCATCGGTACCAATTTCTAAGAGTGGAAGAGGCGTCTACGCGTCATCCTTCACCACGAGAGGAAATTGTATGTGTTGGAAGATCTTGTTCCAGTTGCGCCTAGGAAAGAGGCAAGTGATGAGGAACTATCTCTCTATATGAAACATATGGATGATGCCACAAATGTCCAATGTTTCATGCTATCGGCCATGTCTAATGATCTCTTGAAGCAACATGAAAACATGGACATGTATTTCATGATGTCTCACCTTAAGGATCTCTACCAGGATAAGGTGAGACAAGAGAGATATGGGATCTCAAATTCTTTTTTTACAACTAATATTGGAGATTCTGCGCTAGCTGAGCCTCATGTAGTCAAGATTATTGGCTCAATTGAATGCCTAGACATCTTAGGTATTAAATTTCTGGATGGGTTGCGTAAAAATCTCATACTATCATCAATGCCCAAGACCTTATCTAGCTTTATTATCAACTATAACATGAGTAACAATGAGAAGATTCTATTGAAACTTTTGACCTTAATTCTCAATGTAGATAAGGACATGGGGCGTGACAAACCTGCAGTCCTTATAGTGAATAAGAGAAGGAAGGACAATGAAAAGGGGCCAAAGACTTATAAACGGTCTAAATCCCTCGAGCATAATCCCTCCAAGAAGGGGAAGACCTAGAGGCAGGGAAAGGAATGAGAGGTGGTTTGTTTTTCATGTGAAAAGCAAGGCCACTAGAAGAGTAACTGCACCCCGAAGCATGGGATGCTAAAGGTGCGTTTGTTATCGAGTATAATCTTTCCATTTCTACACATTGTGTATTAGATACATCATTTGGGGATCACATCTGTATTCAAATGCATGAACCAAGTAGATTTAGAAATATTTCTAGAGGATAGGTGGATATTCGAGATGTCAATGGCGGAGGGCTAGCAGCATTGGATATTGATGATTACCACCTCTCATTGCCAACTGGGATGATTTTGGTTTTACATAACTATTATTATGTGTCTTTTGTTACCATGAAAATTATTTTTGTATCTTGTTTGGATATGGATGGATTTATTTTCATGTTTGGAAATATTTGTTGTATCTTTTATAAGAAAAGTGTATGTTTTAGTATGGAACATTTAAATAATTGTTTGTATGTATTAAATTACGAAAACCAAGTTTTGGAAATCAATAACGAAACAGACTCACATTACTCATACATCGCCCAACTATGGCATCACCCTCTCGGTAATGTAAATGAGAAACCCTAGATAATGATCTTCAAAGATGTCTATTTAGACTCTACTGAGCTAAAACCACTTGATAGATGTAACGCTTGTTTACAAGGTAAAATGACCAAGACACCTTTCAGTGGATAGGGTGAAAGGGACACAGAGCTTCTAGGATTGGTGCACACTGATGTATGTGGACCATTTTTAGTGGAAGATAGAGGTGGATATTCTTACTTCATTACTTTTACTGACGACTTGAGTAGACATGGATATGTCTACATAATGAGTTATAAGTCAGAATCCATAGAAAATTTAAGGAATTCAAGAATGAAATAGAGATTCAGCTCGGTCATAAGATAAAGAATCTTCGATCAGATTGAGGTGGAGAATATCTGAACCAAGAGTTCATCGATCTTCTACGGGAGTCTGGGATTCTATCTTAGCTCACTCCTCCTTATACACCACAGTGGAATGATGTTAGTGAAAGGTGGAAGGAAAAATTGTTGGTAATGGTGAGGTCGATGATTAGTCATGCAGATCTTCCATTATCCTTTTGGGGATATGCATTACAAACTATAGCATACACATAAAACCGAGTACCAACTAAGTCAGAAAATGGAATTCCCTCCGAGCTATGGAATGGAAATAAGCCTATTTTTTTGAACACATGTGTATGGGTATGTGAGGTGTTTTTTATGGACATCTCAGGAAACAACATAGAAC
This sequence comes from Viscum album, assembly GCA_963277665.1. Taxonomy (NCBI): domain Eukaryota; kingdom Viridiplantae; phylum Streptophyta; class Magnoliopsida; order Santalales; family Viscaceae; genus Viscum; species Viscum album. The sequence goes on from OY728140.1 coordinate 355,254,093, forward strand.
ATCGGGGAATGAGGTGTATCTTTATAGGATATCCTATGGAAACTAGAGGATATTAACTATATAACCCTTCAGATAGGAAATTTAATGTCACCAGATAAAATCTGTTTCTTGAGAGGTATCATATACTCAAAATGGATAGTGGGAAAAAGATTGAATTTTATGAAGTATATGCTCAAGATACACAAGAGTTAGTACATGAACAAGTTCCACAGGTCCCTGTGGAAGAGGTTCCAAAAACATAAGCACTATATAGGAACTCAATAGAGGTAAGGGAACCAGAGAGATTTGGTTTTCTAGTCACTGAGGATGGTGAATCAATATTGTTGGAAAACGATGAACCTCTCTCCTACATGGAAGAATTAGAATTCTCAAAAGATAGAAGATGGCCAGAAGCTATGAAATATGAGATGGATTCCTTGTTTCAGAACCAAGTCTTGGATCTGGTCGATGAGCCTGTTGATGTTAATCCTGTTGGATGCAAATGGGTATTGAAGAGAAAACTGGACATGGAAGGTCAAGTTAGCACCTATAAAGTAAGGCTAGTGGATAAAGGATTCAGACAGTGTTATGGAATTTACTACGATGAATCCTTCTCGCTAGTTTCCATGTTTAAATCCATAAGATTCATACATGCCATAACAGGTTACCATGACTACGAATTTTGGAAAATGGATGTCAAAACAGCATTCCTTAATAGGAACCTTCAGGAAGATGCCTATATGACCCAACAAGAAGGGTTTGTGACACCATGTGAATCCATGTAGGTTTTCAAGTTGAAAAAATCCATTTAGGGATTAAAGAAAGAATCCAAGTCATGGAACATTCTATTTTATGATTCTATAAAGGAATTTGGGTTCATTAAGAACAAATGTGGTCCATGTGTTTATAAGCGGTTTAATGGGAATGCAATTGTTATCCAAGTAGTACATGTTGATGACATATTTCTTATTGGAAATCATGTACCAGTCTTACAGTCAGTTAAGGATTGGTTGAAAAAGTGTTTCTCCATGAAGGAATTAGGTGAAGCATCCTACATTCTAGGGATCAAGATCATTCATGATAGATCTAAGAGGCTGCTTGGACTACGTCAGGGTACATATATTGACTAGGTACTAAAGAGATTTAGTATGGAATAATCCAAGAGGGGATTGGTTCCAGTGTCACATGGCCTACATCTCTCTAAGAAAATGTGTCCTCGGACACAGTAGGAGAAATATAGAATGAGAAATATCTCGTATGCTTCAGCTATAGGATCCATCATGTATTACATGTTATGTATAAGTATCGATGTTGCCTATTCCTTGAGCATGGTAGGTAGATATCAAGCAGATCTAGGGAAAAAACATTGGACTTTTGTTAATACAATCCTTAAGTATTTGAGAAGAACCAAGGATATGTTCCTGGTGTATGGAGGAGATGAGGATGTTGTTATCAGAGGGTATGTAGATGCCATTTTCAGACAGATCAAAACAATCTGAAGTTTCAATCTAGATATGTTTTCTATCTCAATGGAGGAGATGTGAGTTGGAAGAGTTCCAAGAAGCTATTTTTCACCGATTCTGTAGGGGTGTCCGAATATATAGTGGCTTCTGATGCATCCGAGGAAACCATCTGGATTCAGAACATTATCCAGAAGCTTGATTTGGTGACTATAAGTAAAGATCCTATCATGTTGTATTGTGATAATACTATAGAGGTGGCTCTTGAAAATAAACCAAGGTCACATCAATGGGAAAATGACATACTTCGTAATTATAACCTCTTGAGGTATTTCTATCAAAGGGGTGAAGTTTCAGTTAGCAGAGTTTCAACGGAAGAGAAAATGGAGGACCCCATGACTAAAGTTATATCTCAGTAGAACCATGAATATCATGTGATAGCTAGAAGGTTAAAGGTTTTTAGCAGTTGTCTCTAGTCCAAGAGGGAGTCTGTTAGAGTTGGTGGCCTAGAACCAACTACTTTGTAATTTATTCCTTAATAAATAAATTATCACATTCTGATTGTTATTATTCATGAAAATGCATGTGATAATGTTCTAAGGATAGTTGGTGAATTAAAGGGTCATAGAGGATCCATGCTATGATGAGAACCCGGAATTCCCAAAACACTGTTCTCAAATGTATGTTCTATGGCCAGATGATGTTATTTGAGGGAAAAAAATAATACATTCCATAAGAGGCGAGGAATCATAAAACATTGAGAAACCTTCCCATGGTGTGCAACCTTGGTAACATCTAGGAGGATATTATGAGAATGAGACACGCCAGTAGGAAATCCACATTTCATAGTGTCATTGGATGTTCCAATCTGCGGTCGTGTGTATTGGTCCTTAGACATTATGATTATTATTAATGTGTATTAGAACTCGTGCACTTAGATGTATTGAAAAAAACTACGATGACACACTATTCATAGAGAGGTAGGATATGTTGGGTGTGTCATGAGTGATACTGCATTAATAGATAATGCAAGAAAGGATTTTATGCTTCTGTTCCATAACAGAAGTAGATATCTTAGGCCCTTTGATCGAATTGATATAGCCTAAATAAATCCATGACCATGATAAGGAATGGGAGAGTTCAATTTTTGAAAGTCAATGAAAGAATAATAGAGCACATGGGTTTATGGCACTAACATGAAACACACTTGATTCAAGATATCGAGACAAAGGGATTATATTACACATTAAGCATTCATAGGAGGTGACACATCATTACGGCTTTACCTTCTTTCTCTAAGAGGTTCCTTGGCATGTTGCTAGACACTAGCCTTGGACTTTAGGCAGGCTCTGCCTAATGCCATCGAGAAAGAGGCCTAGAGGGTCACACACTAAGTGAGTCTATGTATCTCAGTTTATTATTAATTTTACAAGGTAAATAATGATTATTCCTGACTATGTTTTAATAATTATTTAAGGATTCCTGGCCACATTTATTTCGACACTTGTTATTAGAGAGAATATATATTGTGGACAAAATAATATATTTATTAGCGAGTAATGCAGTGATATTTATTTTAGAAATAAATAGCCATTAGTCAAGATCTAATAAATTTGGTGGAGGAAATAAATAAGAATAGACAAATAAAAGTACACGCCGTGTATATTAAATATACACACCATGTATTTTTTTTAGAAATTTATGAGAAATAATATTATTTATTTAATTAAATAATATTAGGTATAATTCACTGGGTGCATGTCAAGTAATAATAATAGTAAACTATTATTATTAGACATGGGTTAATACTAAGAATTAAATGAAATGAATAAATGATTTAGGTTAATTCATTCATTTTATTATTCTATGTAATTAAAATCCCAATTATATATTTCCCATTAGCCTAGCCATTTTTTGGTAGTTGGAAAAAATAGATTTGGAAAAGCTCTGAAGCCAGGAGAGAATTGTTTTTCCACCAAGAATGATCTCAAGCTATGAGAGAGAGATCCACCTCCACTGGATCAAGGCGGTCAAAGGTGGACATCGCAAGTGAAGGATTTTCCACGCTAGCACCCAGAGATCCCTTCGGCGGCGTCTGAAGAAACATAGAGCACATGTGGATCACCTCTAGAGGAATCCTACACATAGATTCTACGACACAACAACGGATCACATCAGATCATGACCATAAACATCAAAGTAGAAATAATTCCATCAAGGTAATTCTTTTAAATTAATTAAATTAATTATAACAGACATATGATGATACTATCTTTAGTTCCGGGAATCCCCTCTTTCGTTTTCATTCTTTGTTCTATTTAGAAGATCTAGCTTTTTATTATCATGATGGATCTCATATTGATAATTGTTAATGATAAAATTAAAGTTGGGTAAACCCACTAATGCGCTTCCGCTGCGCCCAGAACCTACAGATGATGAACCCCTTTTGGGTGTTTATTTACTAGGTTACGTAAAGTAACAGTAAAAAATTATATGGTTTGTTTCTTTATAACTTATAATGACACTTTATTTGTAACGCCCCGACCCTAGTTACCCTGAGTCAGTGCATTATTACATAACGTTGGCATGATCACAAGGAAACCATGTCCCAAAAGTCCGATCAGTTTAGTAACCTTGGAAATACTAGATTTATTCATAAGTCTTACATTACATCATAAAGTGAAAAAATACAACAACATAGTCTCTATAGACCACACTCATATCCCCTCATACTATCCCTGTAGGTCAGTTATAAAATTCTTCTTCACATCCTAGGAAAAATAAAACATAGAGAGGGGTGAGCTTAGATGCTCAGTAAGGATAAAAATATAGCAGAAACATTCATAAATAATCATAATCATTTATGGAAATGTATAACTAAAACAAAATCCTATTAAACTTGAATTTCAGCATAATATGGCATAAATAAAATGAAATAATTCCATTTACTTATTCACATGGATATTCTACTAGGCAAATAATCCCATTCAATATCAAATAGCCACTTTCATAATGATGGAATGCATAATGCCAGACTTTCATAACCACATAGTCAAGGCCTTGGGCCAATACTACAAATAAGATTTTGTCAAAGCCTTATTCCATGACACTAGTTTGTCTCATGAGACCTACTGATGCATCGAGGAGCTATAACGGGCTCTATCCGTCACTTACTAAGTCCAATGCATTCCTCATATGAAATGGTTTAAACATACCATAAACATTCGTATTGAAACTAGCATATGAAATTTCAATAATTTATCCATAAATCATGAATGGTATGAAAATAACACATCCAGAGTAAAACATATCACAAAACATTCAACAAAATATGGAAGTTTTGTATCATAATAAATCAACTTCAAATAAGCTTAAAATCCATCAAAGGGTGTTGACATAGATGAAATCAAAACTATTTGAGAAAAATATCTCTTTTTTGAAATCATTTAAAAGTCACATAATTATAAAAGAAAAAATTTATTTTGAAAATATTCTTATAATCTTGTAAGGGAAGCTTTGAAGATTTTATAACGGTGGAAAATAGCTACACCCACCGTATAAGTTAAAAAAACATTCTTACCTTAAATTTGTCGACAGGTCAAAAAGTACAATGTTTGGAAAATGACAGAAAGATTCCTTTCAAAATCGTATAATGTCAAATAAGGGTATAATTTAATTTAATCCCTGTTAAATAGTAAAAATGTTTTGGAATACATTTTTTTGAAACAAGTATGTTGATGATAAGGAGGTCCCAGTAGGTACTCACGTATAAAACAACCTCAGATAATAAAGAGATTGTGAAATTAACGCTTACCTTGTACCTTTACATGGTCGAGGGTAGGTTAAACTCTTGTATAATGGTGAAATAACTATTAATAAATTATACAAGAATCATATACATTAATATGATATCATATATGATCTTCTAATATTACTCTGTTAATAATATTTTAGTATTATTGTCGTTTCGGGTGTTAACTTACGTGTTTTCTTTTATATGTTTTGTTATATAAGCCATGTTTGTTATGGTTAGGTTGTATATTATTCATATCCAGAATGATATCAAGTCCTTAAACATTATTTTTAATCATCCAATGAAAATTAGTTTTGAATGGATACGATGGGGAATGAATCTCATCACGTTCGTGGAGACGGTAGTCCGTACGTACGCACAAGTGACAATATCATTCTTTTGATATTAAAATCATATATAATTGAATGGTATATCATATATACAGAATAATTATCATGTTAAATTTATTATTTACATCAATTAAACATCATTATCATACCCATCCAAATAATAGTGTATTGAATAACAACTACACCACGATGTGGAGACAGTAATCCGTACGTACACACGTATGGTGACATGTCATTCAAAGGATGGATAGACAACTGAATACGAGTTTACCATATTTATAATAACATCACAGAATATAAAAGAAACCCGATTTATTATTTTAGAATTGAAATAACAAATAAAGAAGAAGTGGAAGAAGAAATGAACATGAAAGAGGTGATTAAATATTTACCTCTTCTTCGGGTTCTTTCTTTTTATTTGATCAAAAGGGCTCCTTAGGATGGATTTCAGACTAAAGGAGGGCCTATAGGATGAAGGGAGGACAATTTAGAGGGTATTTGGGCTGGGTTTGGCTGAGCCAAATGTCTTTTATGGTGTGAATTAGAATGAATGGGGAGTGCCTTTTATAAGAGGGGTGAGGGGCATCATAGAAAAATATTGAAATATTATTTTATAAGAAACAAATTTTCGGTTTGTAATGGTTCCAAAATGATTTATTTCAAGTGTAAGGTGGATATGGGTCGAAACCACCCAACCAATAGGTTTTAGACAGGTTACGGTCCCTATATTAACCTTATCTTTTCGATTTAACTTTTAGTTAATTAGTTTGACATTTACCATGTCTCTTTGTATTTTTATATTATATGGTTAATAAACATACTATAAAAGACAAGAGAACCCCATGTGGTTCATTATTAATATATATAACCTTATCTATGTATTCTCATCAAAAATTACATTTTTAGTAATAATATATCAATTAATAATATAATATTTTTTTTAAAAACACTTTTATATCAATTTTGACACAATTTGGTATTTAATTTTTGTGAAAATTATATCAGCATGATTACTGTGAACAAAGTTAATTAAATCAATAATAACATGTCATATTAATCTATAAAATTCATGGAATTCATTAAAAGTATAAAATTATATTTATTTGGGTATTTATAATGTCAATTATTTTAATCCTTCATTAATAAGGTAATTACTGCATCATCATTGTGTCATAAATAAATTAAATTATTTAATGTCTAAAAATTATAAATAAATTAATATTATGTAGAAAATATTTTTGTATTTATAATGAATATTTATAATCGAATTTATCTTCTGTCTATCCTTATATTAAAAATGTTTTAGTTATTAAACATTGATTTTTAACACTTTTAACTTTTCTTTGAATTAAATAATAATAAATGTCCTAATCTAATCCAAGTGGACCTAAATGATCATATTTTATTTCTAAAGTTGTTTTTGGTGGAGATAAACTTATCCAATAGAATTATGACATGTGTTAGGGTAAAAATAATATCATCTTTACCTTTAATTACCATATTTAGTTTTAACCGTGGTAAATAAAAGAAAAAAAAGTTACTATTCACAAAAAATTGTTTTCATCTCATTGAACCACATTTTAGTTACTGATACAACCATGTCTCTTGGATTTTTTAAATTCAACTCACAGAAGTGTTAAAATTAAGTTTTGTGTAAATTTTCAAATACTCCTTGGAGGTTGGTAAAAGACGGTAAAAAGTTCAATAAAATTTTTATATATCTAAAATTAATATAAATTGACTCCAATGAATTAAATTGAACTTATATAGGTATTATGTATCTATTTTGACCAAAAATAAATTTAAATAAAATAAATAATTATTTAAATAAAAAGTTGGTTTTAACCAGTAACTCAGTGTTTTTCACTATACATCAAAAATTGAAAGTTTTCAGAAAAATACCAAAAATTCACCCAGAGCTAATTTCAATATTCCGTATCCAAAAATGAAGTCAATTTTGAAAAATAAAATTTATAAAATTTCAAAAATTTGGTATTACTATTTATAACGGTTAGTTTGATTGGTCGTGGTGTGTTAAAATCTCAAAGTTGCGTACAATGCAAGCTATTGCATTATTCAATGGGAAACGTACCATGGAAGCTTGGGGTGTTATAGTATTTATCCTGTAATGGCCCAACTCTTTGGAAAAGGTACAGATCATTATTTTTTATTTCGAATCTTTCCTTTAAGAGATTATTTAATGTGTGTAATGTCGTTAGGAAGGACCGAGGAGTGTTCGGGGTTTTTTTGGAGCCTGGGAGTTTGAGAAATGGACTTCTAGACAGGGGCACACGGCCTGTGCACGGCTGGCACATGGTTTCAAACAAACTGTGCGGCCTTTGGTCTGGAGGCATGGAGGTGCGCAATGTTTGTGTACGGTTTGGGTAAACCGTGCATCTAACCCATGCACACCCTATTCCTAGAGGCAGTGAGGTGCGCATGGTTTGTGCACGGTTTGGGTAAACCATATGCCTAAACCGTGAAACCCTATTCTTGGTGAAATTAACTTTTTTCCCTTAAATTCTTTTTAAGGCTGAAGCCTTTCTTCTTCCTCCTTCCAGCAGACAGAATAGAGGGGGACCCTCTTTTCAGCTCCAAAACCCTCCTCCCACACTTTCTCTTATGGACTCTTCATCCAGTGTCTAAATCTTGATCCATCAGAAGCGTTGGAAAGGCCAAGGTAAGGCTTACCACACCTAAGCTTATTTCCTCGATGAATCTTGCCTTCTATCTTGTTATTTTGATGCAGGCTCATATGCCCTATTTTTAGGGCATTGGACTGGAACTCAGATCTCTTCCAACCTACTGCAAATCTGAGGTCGATATTAAGAGACCCTACACCTACAACTCTAAGGTAGGTGGTAACATGTTCTCTATTTGGGTTTCTGTCACTTTGAGTTTATATTGTCGTGTCGTGGCTTGTCTTTCTCCAAACCCCTTATTTATATTGACCGCTTATTATCTAAATGACCCGTGTGGTATAAGATTGATGAATCTAACCTTTTTAGGGTGTTTGGATGAAGTGTGGACTGGGAGTGGTCAACCATAGGTGATATTCCTTGATATTTGGCCTTTTTTCACCATTGGACCTTAATACTATGACTTGAAAGGCATTTTCCATGTTAGGAAAATGAGATGACTTGGTTAGAGGTTGGGTAGGATGAGATAACCTGAACCACTTAAATGAATTGAAATGTATGTATTCCATGCTTTGCATATGTTATATTATAAGATGGATTGCCTTATATAATGTGATCTGAAGGGTTGTGCTATGCTATGTTGACGTGCTTGTGATAACCCGTGTGTTGGGTGGGAAGCATTCTTACCCCGTGCCAGATGAACTTCTGAGTAGTGGGATGAGAGGAATTTATACCTCATTCCCATATAACCTGTATGGGTGGGAGGCATTTCTACCCCACGCTAGCTACAATGCTTGTGGACGAGAGGCATTTATACCTCGTGCCCATATAACCTTTACAGGTGGGAGGAATTTCTACCCCATGCTAGCTATAGTGTTTGTGGATGATAGGAATTCATACCTCGGGCCAGTGATGATTGTACATATGTGGAATGCATGGATGAGAGGCATTTTTACCTTGTGCCAGTGATAACCTATATCTATGTACTTATACTTCTAGTTATTTTTCAAAGTTCCAGCCATGATTTGAAGCACGTTGACCCACCAGATGTCCTTTCGGAACCTGAGCGAGAGGATTTTTTCTTTAATTTTCTTTACTTACATGTAGTCAATTACTCACTATTGCATGCGAACACCTATTTGGAACACACGTAGACCCCATTAGTGGTGGACTACTGAGACTTGTCTCACACCCTACCTGGGAGGCCTTTTTGGCACCTATGTAGACTTTACTGATGCAGGTACTAGTAGGGGAAAATGCCTAGCTTCAGGTTGTGGATACATGTTTGTTCTAGCTGGAGTTCCAGAGCAGAGGATCGAGCTTGGCTAGAGATGCCCGTGGACAGCTTTTGTTTCTTTTTGTATCACTGTATTTCATGCTTGTCTTCTATTTCTAGTGTATCAGCATGCCATGCATCCATTTTGTATTAGACACTGCCTATGTTTCTTTTGTATATTTATCAGGGTCTTCCTTACTTCTGTTGTTTGGGTTGTATGTTTCCCTTTTTCTCCTGTTTATCCATTGGTTGTGCTTCTGCTATTTAATCACTTGCTGCTATATCGCTGTGTACTCTGACATGGGGGTACAGTCTCCCTACTGACTTCCCATTACACCCCTGCTGCTAGTCAGCAACCCCTGGCCTATGGGGAGACGAGCCAGAGGTAATGTCGCCAACCGAGATCGGGGCTTGGCTTGAGGGGAAGCCAGGTCAGGGATGTTACAAAGTGGTATCTGAAGTTTCTTTTTTCTTGATTTACTATTTGGCAACGACAGAACTGGAGACTGGGAACGTCAAGGGACTTAGCCATGAGTCGTGCTTGGGCGTCGTGAACCCATGTACGGGGTATGGGCCAAGTTTCCTATTTTTTTTGTTATTGATTCTGCTATTTACAGTTGATACCGTTTCACCGTTGGGTGCTTCACATATTTTGTAACGTCATTGAGATTTTCAAAGTTAGAATCTGGATTTCATGGGTCGACCCGATGAAATGAGGGTTATGCATTAGAACATGAATCACGATAGGCACAATATGATTAGACCATGCATCTTGTCATTTCATGTTTAAATTTTCCGTGAGCATTTCATGTTGTTCATTTCCACATTTGGTTGATATGTGTGCAATTGTGCTAGCCCTTCATCCAAGTTGTGAAGTGAGGAATGATGTGGTTTTAGTGGGTGTCTATCTTTGGTTCATAAGGTGTATGTGCCCTTATGGATCCAAAAATTAAATTCTAACTAAACCAATCATTGACCTTAACGGTAATTCAAATACTTGATTAGTGTTAGTACATGATAAATGACATCCAAGTGTGTGTCATCTTTCAGTTCATGAGGAGTCTAGGCCCTTATGTGCTGGGAAATTCCATATCACTGGATTGAGTAAAATTTGAGCAGTTACGGGTTTACTAAGAATTCCTATGGGTGTGGATAGGTGATCATAGGGGTAGGAAGGCTTAGTACCTGTCCTAACTTCTAGATTTCAACCTTTAAATTTGTTGGTTTCTTATTTTGAGACGTTCGTTTGGCACTGTAGCATTATGCCTCCGAGACGTCCTCAAGTCGCGCATGCTGAAGGCGGCAACGATCACGTTCCTAAGGTGGCGGGCCCTAAGCAGCCAGTTGATCTTCCTGCCCTGCCACCTAAGGATACTTTTTCTATTCCTAAGATGGGCGCCAATGCCTAGTTCTGTGAGAGCTTCATGTGTATGATGCAGAGTATGCAAGGTGGAGTGCGACCTGCCCCGAGTATGGCAGAGTTGACCCATGTGTTTCAGTTGCAGCATACTCCTACATTTACAGGAGATGAAGGACCACTTGCTGCAGAGTCCTGGTTGGAAGCTATTCTGACCATCTTCAAGCACCTTGAGACGCCTCCAGAGCGGAGTGTCAAGCTCGCAGATTATATGCTATGTGGTTCATCCAGGAGGTAGTGGGATGTCATCACTCAGACGGGACAGTAGAGAGATATGATATGGACTAATATCCAGACCGTCTTCTATGATTATTTCTTTCCCTAGACTTTGAGGGCAGACAGAGCTAGGGAGTTTATGAATCTGCAGCAAGGGACTATGACAGTCATGGAATATTCGTTCTGTTTCATTGAGTTACAACATTTTGTTCCTACCCTAGATGATGATGATCTCACGGTCGCTAGCCATTTTGAGGATGGGCCGTGTTACGCCATCTGTTGGCAGGATAACGTGTTCAGGTTGACGAGCTTTTCAAAAATTGTCAATCAGGCTTTGATCACAGAGAGGAATATGAGAGAATCGGACAGTGTGAACCAGGGTGGTTCAGCACCTAAAGATTCTAGTGGATCTTCTCCTGGGAAGAAGCGGTGTTTTGAGGACTCTCGTGGTGTTAGTGGTGGTCAGACCCTTTTCTCAGGTGGTACTCCTATTTGTCACCAATGTGGGGTGCCAGGACATATGAAGAGGTAGTGTATGAAAAATCCAGTGGAGTGAATAGGTTGTGGTAGGTTGGGTCATCTCTACCGTTTTTACTTGAATTTTCCCCCAAGGTCTAGTGAGTAGGGATCTGTACATACTCCACAATCTGGTGCTGGATCAATTGGATCACGTTAGTCAGGCAGTTGGAACACCACCGGCCGATTGGGCCGTGGAGGCAGTCGGGGCAAAGGCAATTAGGTGTACGACTCTCAGCATCAGCAGGGAGGGTCTGCTCAAGGTAACCAGGCTGTGACTCAGGGCCGTGGTGCTGGCCAATTGTATGCAGTCGACCCTACTCCACAGGAGTAGTACACTGGGCCATCTACTATACAAGTTACGATTCTAGTTGCCTCTACATTAGTATCTTTTTAGTTTGATACAGGTGCTTCTCACTCTTTTATATCAGAGGCATTTATTGGAAGTTTGGGCCTCGACGTTGAGTCATATCATGGTATGATCACATTAGATACCCCTTTAGGTATCCGTTCATAGGGCGTTCATCATTGTCAGAATTGTCCCCTCGAGGTGGGTAGTTACCTTTTCATGTGGAACCTGTATGTTTTGGATATGACAGGTTTTGATGAAATAATCAGGATGGATTTGTTAGTTCCCTATAAAGCTCGGATTGAATGATATTGTCGAAGGGTGGTGTTTACATCACCAGAGGGAGACACGTACATTCATAAGGGAGAATGTGATCTTAGTGCGACATGAGCAGGACCAAAACACTAGAGTTTAGGTGGTTTCATGGCACATGTTTCTAGTCTTTATCTCAATGACCGAGGGTTACAACCCTCTATTTATCCTCCCGTGGTGGAGCTTTTCAGTGATGTATTTCTTAATGATTTCTCTGGTATACCTCTAGTACGAGAGGTGGAGATTACTATTGACATTATACTAGGAGTAGCACCAGTATCCATTCCTCCTTATAGGATGGAAACTAAGGAACTTCTGGAGCTCAAGAGTCAGCTGGAGGACATGGAAGAAAAAGGATTTATACATCCCAGTACTTCTCCTTGGGGATCACCAGTTCTCTTTTCCAAGAAGGCACATGGTACCCTTCATCTTTGCATGGAATATAGTAAGTTAAATCAGCTGACCATTATGAATCGGTATCCTTTACCTCGAATTGATGACCTCTTCGATCAGCTCCGAGGAGAGAATGTGTTTTCAATGATAGATTTTAGGTCATGCTATCACCAAGTGCATGTTAGGACTTTGGACATACCTCGCACAACGTTTCGGAGAAGGTATGGTCTCTATGAGTACCTAGTCATGCCGTTTGGGCTTACGAATGCTCCTGTAGTGTTTATGGCTCTCATGAATCATATTTTCACCCTTACCTTGATTCTTTTGTGGTTGTATTTGTGGATGATATCTTAGTCTATTCACGCTCGAGACACGACCATGATACCCATCTTGAGATTGTGATGAATACACTAAGTGAGCGTCAAATTTATGTTAAGCTCAGTAAATGCCACTTTTGGATAAATAAGGTTCACTTCCTGGGTCACACTATTTCGGAGTCTGGAGTTTTAGTTGACCCTGAGAAGGTGAGTGCTATATTTCTTGGGAGCATCCCAAGAACGTCTTTGATATCAGGAGTTTCTTGGGGAATGCTGGATATTATAGGCGGTTAATTCAGGACTTTTCACGCCTAGCGGAACCTCTTACATCTTTGACCAAAAAGGGGGTGAGATTCGATTGGTCAGAACCTTGTGAAGTGGCTTTTTAGGAACTGAAGGGCAGACTAACTTCAGCACCGATACTTATCTTGCCAGAGCTAGGAAGAGCTTATACGGTCTTTTGTGATGTGTCAGGTATCGGTCTTGGAGCTGTCTTGATGCAGGATGAGAGATTCATTGCATATGGTTCTCGTCAGTTAAAGCCTCATGAACGGAATTATTCGACGCACGACCTTGAGCTCGCAGCGGTTGTACATGCCTTATGCTGTTGGAGACACTATTTTTTGGGAGAGAATTTTGCGGTATTCACTGTCCACAAAAGCCTCAAATATATCTTCACTCAGCGGGATCTAAATCTCAGGCAACACAAGTGGGTCGAATACCTGCAATATTTTGATTTCGAACTGGCCTACACTCCCGGGAAAGGAAATTCAGTAGCTGATGCGCTGAGTTTGAAAACTCAGTCACAAGTGGTTCGGAAATCTAATGAGGAGTGGAATTTATTGACCCAATTTTCAGAGATGCACATTGAGGTTCAGGAGGGGCAGGGTCAGACTATTCTCTTAGCCTTAGCGGTGACATCTACTCTTTTAGAACAGGTCAGGTCAAGACAGTTATCAGATCCAGAAGGCCTTGTTCTATGGGAGAGTGTTGCTGATGATGCCTCTACAGATTGGACCATGGATGAGGGTGATAATTTATTCTTCTGTGGGTGTGTATGGGTCCTAGCAGACATCAGAGAGGAGCTGATGAGGTATTTCCACACCTCAATATGGGTAGTTCACCTAGGCATCACCAAAATGTATCGTGATTTGCGATGACAGTACTGGTGGCCTAACATGAAGTGGGAGAAAGCCAGTTTTATCACGCGTTGTTCCACCTACCAGGAGGTGAAGGCGAAACATCAGTGTCCGGTAGGGATTTTGCAGCCGTTGTCCATTCCTGAGTGGAAATGGGATGATGTTTCTATGGACTTTGTAACCGCTTTACCCAGGTCACCTCGTTGAAATGACGCATTATGGGTTATCGTCGACCGTCTGACAAAGGTCGCACATTTCTTTCCTATGCGGGAGACCTTCACAGTTGATGATTTGGGAAGACTATATTTCAAGGAAATAGTGCACCATCATGGAGAACCACGTTCTGTTGTCTCGGACAGAGATCCTCATTTTACATCTCAGTTCTGGTAGGGTTTACAGAAGGCCTTGGGTACGCAGGTACTTTGGAGCACGACCTATCACCCACAGACTGATGGAAAGACTGAGCGGACTATACATGTAATAGAGGATATGTTGCGTTACTGTGTTCTCGATTTTGGAGGTTCATGGGAGAAACACATTCCTCTTGTCGAGTTTGGTTATAACAATAGCTTCCAGGCTACCATTGAGATGGATCCTTATGAAGCCTTATATGGTAGGCCATGTCGCTCAAATTTGTGTTGGATTGAACCAGAAGAGGCAGTTGTTCTAGGACCATGTCTTGTGTAGGAGACAACAGAGCAAATACAACTTATTAGGAAGCATATGCAGACATCTCAGTCTAGACCGTAGTCCTATGTTAACAAGCACCGATGACCTCTTGAGTTCGAGGTTGGGGACCCAGTTTTCTTGAAGTTCTCACCTAGGTTAGGGAAGAGACGTATACAGAAGCAGGGTAAGCTTTCACCGAGGTTTGTAGGACCCTTTGAGGTGATGAAGTAGTTCGGACCAGTAGCTTACCAGCTTGCACTTCCGCAGAGATATCAGGCCTTGCACGATGTTTTTCATGTATCTCAGCTACACTAGTACTTTTCAGATCCAACTCATGTTTTTCTGCCTGATGAGGTTGAACTGGATATGGATGCTTCTTTCGAGGATTATCCGATACGAATTGTTTACTGGAGTGTGAAGACACTCCATGGCTTGACTATTCCTCTTGTACGGGTGCTATGACAGCACAACCGGGTACATGACGAGACATGGGAACGAGAGGCTGATATATGTTCTCAATGGCCAGAACATTTCGTTGATGACACCTCAGTACCCTCGGAAGGCCAACTCGGGGATGAGTTTCTTTAAGGAGGGGAGGTTGTAACGTCCCGACTTTTTGGCAAAGGAACAGATTGTTAGTTTTTCTTTTGAATCTTTCCTTTAAGCTTGTTTAATGTGTGTAATGTCCTAAGGAAAGTACGGGGAGTGTCTGGGTTTTTATCGAAGCCCGGGAGTTTGATAAATTGACTTGCAGACCGGGGCGCACGGCCTGCACACGGCTTGTGCATGGTTTCAAACAAACCGTGCGGCCTTTGGTCTGGAGGCAGGGTGGTGCGCATGGTTTGCGCATGCTTTGGGTAAACTGTGTGTCTAACCCATGCGTACCCTATTCCTAGAGGCAGTGAGGTGCGCAAGGTTTGCGTAAACTGTGCGCCTAAACCATACGACCCTGTTCTGGGTAAAATTACCTTTTTCCCTTAAATTCTGTTTAAGGATTATGTCTTTCTTCTTCCTCCTTCCAGTAGACAGGATAGAGGGGGACCCTCTTTTGAGCTCCAAAACCCTCCTCCCACTCTTTCTCTTGTGGAATCTTCATCTAGTGTCTGATTCTTGATCCATCAGAAGCGTTGGAAAGTCCAAGGTAAGGATTACCACACCTAAGCTTCTTTCCTTGATGAACCTTTCCTTCTGTCTTGTTATTTTTATGAAGGCTCATATGCCCTATTTTTAGGGCATTAGACTAGAACTCAGATCTCTTCCATCCTACTGCGAATCTAAGGTCAATATCAAGCGAGCCTACGCCTATAGCCCTAAGGTAGGTGTTCACGTGTTCTCCTTTTGGGTTTCTGTCAGTTTGTGTTTATATTGTCATGTCGTGGCTTGTCTTTCGCGAACCCCTTATTTATATTGACTGCATATTATCTAAATGACCCGTGTGGTATAAGATTGATGAATCTAATCTTGTTAGGGTGTTTGGATGAGGTGTGGACTGGGAGTGGTCAACCATAGGTGATATGCCTTGAGATTTGGCCCTTTTTCACCTTTGGACCTTAATGATATGTCTTGAAAGGCATTTGGCATGTTAGGGAAATGAGATGACTTGGTTAGAGGTTGGCTAGGATGAGATAGCCTGAACCACTTGAATTAATTGAAATGTATGTATGCCATGATTTTCTCATGTAATATTATAAGATGGATTGCCTTATATAATGTGATGTGAATGTTTGTGCTATGCTGTTTTGACATGCTTGTGATTACCCATGTGTTGGGCGGGATGCATTCTTACCCCATGCGAGATGAACTTCTGAGTAATGGGACGAGAGGCATTTATACCTCGTGTCCATATAAACTTTATGGGTGGGAGGCATTTCTACCCCATGCCAGCTACAGTGCTTGTGGATGAGAGGCATTTATACCTTGTGCCCATATAACATTTACAGGTGGGAGGCATTTCAACCCCACGCCAGCTACAGTGCTTGTGGACGAGAGGCATTTATACCTCGGGCCAGTGATGATTGTACATATGTGAAAAGCATTGACGAGAGGCATGTTTACCTCATGCAAGTGATAACCTATATCTATGTACTTATACTTATGGTGATTGTTCAGAGTTCCAGCCATGAGCTTAAGTAGATATACCTGCTAGGAGTCCTTCCGGAACCTGGGTGGGAGGATTGTTTATTTACTTTGCTTTTCTTACTTGCAGTCTATTAATCACTGTTGCATGAGAACACCTATTTGGATTACACGTAGACCCCGTTGGTGGTGGCCTACTGAGACTTGTCTCACACCCTACCCGGGATTCCTCCTTGGCACCCGTGTAGACTTTACTGCTGTAGGTACAAGTAGGGGAAAATTCCCAGCTTCAAGTTGTTGATATATGTTTGTTCTAGCTGGAGTTCCAGAGTAGAGGATCAAGTTTGGCTAGAGATGCTCATGGGATACTTTTTTTTCTTTATGTATCACTGTATAGCATGATTGTCTTCTATTTCCATTGTATCAGCATGCCATGAATCCATTTTGTATTAGACACTACCTATGTGACTTTTGTATATTTTTCAGGGTTTTCCTTACTTCTGTTGTTTGGGTTGTATGTTTCCCTTTTTCTCCTGTTTATCCATTAGCTATGCTTCTGCTATTTAATCACTTGCTGCTATACCAATGTGTATTCTGACATGGGGGTACAGTCTCCCCACTGAATTTCCATTACACCCCCGCTGTTAGTCGGCAGGCCCTGGCCTATGGGGAGATGAGCCCGGGCTCATGTGGCCAACTGACCTCGGGGCTCGGGTTGAGGGGCAGCCATGTTCGGGACGTCACATATCCAAACTAGGTGATGGTGTTTCATGTGACACCAATCATCATATATTGATTCAAGTTTTTTTGAATGTGACTATATTATGTAAATAAAATTCTACATGGAATAGTATAATGTAAAGTTTCATGGATCAAGTGCATTCCCATAGATTAACTATTTATTGTTTCAGAAATAACATTTATAGATTTTTCATATATTTCATGGAATGAAATTCATTATAAGTAATCCTCATGTTTTTGGTTCTATCACAAAAACCATTTAGAGTGATTCCATTTTCTTAAAAATGATGAATTAGGATATTTCATTCTCTAAGTACCACCCCCATTGGTGGACGTTTTATTATAATAGGTTCCTAGTTGGCTGGTGTTTGGAATGTGACTCTTGTTTTTATATAGGAGCATAACATGGGAATTAAAACATATGTTTCCCTATTTTATTGATGATAACACATGATTCCGGTCTGATATATCATTTTGAGATATGTTATTTGGGATAGTTGGGAGAACCAATAGACCCTATAGATGTTACTCAATGATTTAGTGAGTTGGTTTCTAGAAACAAGTGTCTGGGTAACCTGAAATAGGTGTTAACACATGATTTTGAGTTCCTTAGACATTGATTGGCATTTGGATATTCCTTAGGGTAAGATTGGTGAATTGACATTTCTATATATGATGTGAAATGTCATGGTTATTCCTTACTTTAAATTTTCTTAAGTAGCTAGAGGGAAGAAATTTTTTTTATCGCGACTGAAATTGAGGGAAGGACCTATTGAGTACCAGGAATGATGTTTCTTGATGAAAATTAGATGAATGATGTGAAATGGGAAGAAAATTCTGTTAATGATAGTGAATTTTGTCATAGTTCATCATGATATTGACTTTCGCACAACTGATATTTCCGGTATTGAGGAGGAGTGCCTAGGATTGTCCTATTTTGATGAATCTAACATATATAATGGAAATTGTTAGTATTTTTGGATGGTGATCCATCATATAGGCGAGTTATCAGGACCCCTTTTCGGATGAGATCATCCATGAGGCTTTTTATGGGGTGAAA
The DNA here is from genome assembly GCA_963277665.1 of Viscum album. Lineage (NCBI taxonomy): Eukaryota > Viridiplantae > Streptophyta > Magnoliopsida > Santalales > Viscaceae > Viscum > Viscum album. Next base: position 355,272,795 of record OY728140.1, read on the forward strand.
TTGACAAGTAAGAGGCATAGTTAGCTATTGAATTAGTTATGTGACCCTAGTAAAGATGTAATGAGACTCACAAGATTGTGAGTTATGTTTTTGGATTGGGTGTTACATGAGAATATTCCCATTATGTATGAAGGATATTGAGTTGGTTCATGATATTCATACATGGAACTAATTGTATTTTTGTGATGGTGATATCCTCAACCAGATCAAATACTAAAGGTATTATATGAGTTGTTTATTGAACAACTATCATAGGAACCAGATGAGAATGGATCAAGAGAAGCAACACACATGTGTGATGACAAATCATATATTGGTTTGGAAATATAATGGTTTATCATTCAAACACTCTTTTTAATTATAGTTTTAATATGTATCAAATTATGATGTTCCCACGAGATGATAATGGGTGGAATATTTAATTTCATGGTACCCCATGGACAACATCAATCAAAACCATTTATGGATCATGGACAGAAATGGTTGATAATTTTCATCGAAAAGTGTCCATAAGGAATTTACTTTACTGGGGAGTGGTGTGTCAAATATGGTTATACAACCAACACATGAGAGAGGATATTTTTTCATTTAACTAGTGATTAGAGAGTCAGCCAGAAATTTAGGTGTCCATGAAAAAAATGGTATGGATGAATCAAGATTCCTTGAAGAATGATATATGTAACCTCATGAATGATGTTGTATGATGTTTGAGAATCATTGTATTGAATTATGAAAGGATATATAAAATTATAGGCATAAATGATATTATTAATAAATTTAATAATAATTATAATTTTAATAATAATAATAATAATATAATAATAATAATAGGTAATTTAGATTGACCACCATTGAAAAGTAATCACATATAAAAATATGAACAAACTTGCTGGCCTAGGGACATGACCCCATGACCACCCCCACCCCCAAATCCTAACCAACTCACCACCAATAGTGGGGAAAATAATAATAATAATAAAAACAACAATAGCAAAAACAACAACAACAACAACAACAACAACAACAATAATAATAATAATTTATTCTATAACATGGGTCAATATAATTCCTCTTCTTAAGTACTCACTTAGTGAAAAGTGAGTGGATGTGTCATTGAAGGACTGAACCTGAATGGGTGTATATTGTTGGGTCATGAGGGTTGTGGGAACCACCTTGGAACCTAAACTGCTGAGTAAGGCCTATAGGTAAGTGATGATGTTTACAGGTGTGGGCGTTCACCCAAAACATGATATGATTTTTTATTTATTATTTTATGATATTTTATTTCCCAAGATTCATGGGAATCATTTGTTGGTCCAATAATTTTTTTGTTTCCCATGTTACTGTATAACCACCTATTATAATGGATGAGGACCCGTGATGCTCAAAATGTATGGGATCCATCATTTCAATATATTGGTGGAAGATTCCTAGTTTTAATAGAATCTAATGAATATGTTTAATGTATTTATAGATACCTATAGGTGGTTATCGTGATCCAATATCAGATATAGTGAAGGAAAGCGTATAGGAATGCCCACGATGTCTTAGTTTATTTGATATAATGAAAACATTGTGAATTCCAAAAAGAGTATGGTATTATGTTTTTCATTCCATTAGACCATGGTATTTTCCTAAAAGCCACATTGATTCAATGGGTGGTATGAGTTTTTTAGAGTGTGTATATCCCTAGGCACAAATGTCAAACATCATATGAGTGACTTTTTTGATCCCTTAAATCTATGATTACAATTTCCCCAAGGATCTTGTTGATGAAGTAGATATGGATTGGACAAAGATCCATGTGATTTTGGATTCCTAGGTGATGTACTATGGGATCATGTAGGATAATCAATTTTATTTCCAAGGAAACCCAAAAATAAATCATGAATATGAAAAAAAATTTATATGACCTCTCCCTCATATGAAAAAAAAACATTATCCTAAAATAGAGAATACCTTGTACTACCATGGGGTTAATTATTTGGGCTTGAGGATGAGGGATGGATTGAGGTTCCCTAGTATCTACCACACATCATGATTGAGTGATGATCATGGATCTCCAATGTGTGGATCAGACACTCCATTTGATGATTTTATTTCTAAGGGACACTATGAAACTAGATGAAGTAGGTATGGTTGATTGAGGATTCAAAAATGATGATTTGTGGTGGTTTATTTATTTATGGTCACTTATTAATTAATTTATTTTCCACTAATCATGTCACATGCACATATCATTACATTAATAGTTATGTATAGAACCACACTGGTGGTTCCTAATTGAGTTGTGTACCCATTCCCTACATGGTTTTTCATTTACTAGGTTACCTGAGAAAACCATCCCTTGATTACAGGAACATGTTGGGATGAGACCCAAGATTACATGATTTAGCTGAATCAGCTTAGATGGGGTTTTAAGAATGGTATAAAGTGAGTATTGTGGATTATATTATTACATAACTATTTTTTATTTCGATCAAAATTTATCTTCTATGAATTATTCTATATATGTGATCCACTTAGTGGCTGATCTATCATGTATAATGAATTTATATTTGTCACAACATGTTATATTTTTAAACTTACCCTATTCAGTTATATTATATTTTTGATTCTACTAGATTATTTATAAAATATATCACACTTTGAAATAAGGGGTATAATATCCCCACAGTTCATTTATAGACCCTTGGTACTAGTCAGCAGCCTCTGATGTATGAAGAGGAAAACTTGAGTTCATGTGATGGTAAGACAAGATTATTTTTTGAGGTGATATGTGGTTGGAAATTACAGAACAACTCATAAAATCATATGTACAAATATAAATATAATGAATGAATTTCTTGATTAAATCATGAATTTTGTGAAAATAACCATGTACGTGATGATGAATTAATGGAAAATCCATTTAAATTAATTGTAGGAATATTGTAAAATGGGAATAAATTTTGTTGTTATACTAATATAAATTCCATTTTAAATTTGGTTTTCTGTGGGTTTTTTGTGTGCGGGCATTTTTTTGTTATAGTCGTTACAAGGAAATGCTAATGGATGGAGGCGTGGTCGTTAATATTTGGTTGTCTTGACATTATACTTGTTTATTTTTATTTATTTATATTTGTTGCGTGACCTTTTCTATGAGAGGTGGTTTTTGTTGTTGTAATGATGTGTTTGTTGTTAAATTTTTGTAGGAGGAAATGGTTTTTTTATGGAGAGAATGGTTTTATGTGTGGTTATACTATAATTTTACCATTGTATCACTGGAATATAATGTTTTTATTGATAAATTAATTAGGAATAGATAAAACCTAAATAATGTGAGGCATATATCAGTTTTAGATAATTTATTTAATGACTTAAACAGTAAAAAACAGTCTAGATTTAAATATAAGTTAAAATGGATTTTTTGGATCATGAGGATTTTCATTAAATATGGGATTGAATAACTAAATTATAATTTTTTTTATTAATAACATACTTTAGAAAATGGTGGAATTAATGAGTTTATAAAAGTAAACTTTAGGATATCTATGAATATTATATATGGTGAAGATAGATTTATTAGTGGAAGTATGTCGTGATGATAGTATAGTGTTGATGTAGAGATGGAGATGATAATGTATTTATGTCAAGACTTTTGGATAGGCTTAAGTGTCATATATATATATATATATATATATAATATTTTATCCTCATGTTAATTCTATAGCCACCTCACCCATATTTAGTATTATACATTGAATAAAAAATGTTTTGGAAACCATCTGGAATGTGAGGAAAAGATGGCTAACTACCCCATTTTTCCCAATTAGTGGTCAGTACTGATTAAAAATTGATTAGTTAGTAGTGTTTCTTAGATATAAGAGGATGTGATATTAAGTGGTCTAGGAATGGTAAGATGATGGAATGAGTCTTATGTCCTTCACATTCATGAAACCATACAACACTTGTTATAAGATTTCGATTTGATTCGTGATGATACCGATGAGGATGTGGTAGTGGAGTAAAAGGTATATTTATTGATTCCAATATAGGGTTTCAAGACCCAAATGATGTAGTGGTATGTAGGGTTGTGACCCATCCCACATTTGGTACGACATAACATGAGGTGATGAAATAATGTGGAAGGGATGAAAGGACATGATAATATATACTAGGAATGAAAGAGTAAATCCATTGGGATAAGTGGATACGAGTCTATGTAATATATGTTCTCTTGATATTATCATATTATATTAAATAATTATTTAATTATTATTCCATATTGAGGTTGGGATAGATATTTGAACTGTTTAGGTACTCGTTGGTTCTGTCATTTGTTCACTGGTACAATAGGTTTTTCTTTTCACATATACATGGGAGACCCAAGGTATGATCCCATATAGTGTAATTTTTATACTCATAGTACATATATATATATAAACAAATATTATCCTTCTAAGAGGGTTTTAGAAATCAATTTTGGCATTACAAGCATGGAGGATAGAGTATTTGTGTGGTGAATGTTGTATGTTTATCATTATTGATATTATGGAGATATTATTTTTATTGCATGACATGCATGTTATGATGTTTTGGTATATTTTATTTTATGTTAAAGGGGTTTTTTTTGTTTTCAATATTTACTGTAAATCAGTGTCATTTATTGAGGGTAATTCCTCCTATTTTAGTTTTTCACACCCTCTGTGAAGTCCCCATCCTGAGGTTTTTTAGGGGTGGGACTCAGAGAAACACTCATTATCTTCACTACTAAACCAAGAGGGGTTCCAATGGGGGAGGGTCGTGATATATTTATATCAATAGTTTTGAGATATAAAATAAAGAGGATTTCATGAATTGGTAGGGAAATGGTGTCTGTTGAACTTACTGTATGATGTATCAAGGGTGTCTGGTGAGGTCACATGTTCATCTGTCCCCCTATGATCTGATTCAAGGGCCATAAAATTAATGAACACCCTAGCTAAAATAATTCTAATTATTAGGTATTGAACTAAGATAAATACATGCATCATGATTCATTTCAAATAACTTGGAACATGGTGTTTTCTATAATTAAAATTTTCTTAATGAACCTTGATAAATGATATGATGCCAGAGTTTTTTTATCATAACTTTTTAGATATGTCTTATAGTAATTGTCTATATGTAGTTCAGGATGTATAGGTTCAGTAGGATTACCCAGTAAATCATTGGATGATTAATCTAATAAAACAGGATTAATATTCTTAATGGTGTTTTTATCCAGTTTTATAGTTCAGAAATTTATAAGGGTAGAATTTATGATCAATATATGTATCATTTGGTTGAATAACTTAATATTTAATTTAATTTTGTTCTATCCCAAGCTTAGTATAGAGTTCTGGTGGGATTTAGTGTGATCTTAGATATTGAACATCCATGGGGGACACTATATCTTAAAGTATTAGAGGAGGATTATATATCCTAGGTCTCACTCTATGGGTTTGCTTTCTAAAATCAAATACATAACATACAATATTTGAAACCTACATTATATTCCTAAACATTTCTATCTCATTATAACATGAAAAAAATAAAATATTTCATTGCAATACATTCCCATGTCCTTTTAGTTTTATAGATTTATAGAATTTTGATAGAATATTTTCTAATAAATCATATGTTGTTCTTGACCAAATGACATTTTTACTCTATATGAAAAACCCCACAATCTATAATAAGTCTTCAACAACTCCCAACAAATCTCCATGCTGTTATTTACCAATACGAATATCAATTTGAAAATGTTCTTAAAAATATGGGGAAATGGAATCATAATAAGGGTGAGATTGAACATATAGTAAGCGAAAACATATATCAAAATCTATAATGGAATGAATAATATGGTGGGAAAAAGTAAGAGTGAAATAATTTTATATAACTAAATAAATGAGTTTGAAATTAATCTATGGTGACATAAAAATATAAACAACCACATAGGTGAAAATAAATGGTTATTTATAAATTAAATTTATAATTCCTAACATCTAATTCAATTTCCTAATCAATTACATTATGAAAATAGAAATCATGATCTTTACAAGAAGGAACTGTGTCTTGAAAATTGTTTGATCAAGATAGGCATACACCAAATTACCAAGCTAGTTTTCCTCGTGGGGAATATGGATGCATTATAGGCTATTGGGGGACCCAACCATCACCAATTAAGTCTAATTTGTTCATCATATTATGCAATTTATATTCCATTTATTACATAATTAACATTCATAAGTAATAAATAACCACCTGTATTAGAATAAAAAAGTACACAAAATTTTAATATTTCCCAAATCAGTAAATGGAATATGTTTCTATGTATATTTCCCTCATACTAACAACATATTTAATAATGGTTATATGGTTATGTCAATAATATACACCATTAAATTTATGTATTTAATCATGGTGAAGACACTTAAATCAAAATAAGGTAATATATAGTGTTTATATAGGAAAAACATTGGAAGAAAACTTATTTCTATACCAAAGGAGGACATGGAAAGGCAATAGGAGTAATTTTTTTTAATTATTTCTATTATCCAATAGAAAATATAAATAATGTATGTACACATTAATACATTATTATTATATCCACCAAAAAATGGAAACAATAGGTGAATAAAAATCATATCTCAATGAAGAAAAATTGAGATGAAAAATAAAAATATGATAATAGTAACATAAAAATATAAATAATCTAATAGGGATACCATAAAATTCAAATATAATGAAATGAAAATAATTCATTATAATAAAATAATATAGGGTTGTGAATACACCATATAAAATAATATATGGTGCGTCAGAATCCAACTCGGGTCGACCCTGATCCGGACACCCATGCTACCATCTAACATCCCTGAGGAACATTCTTGATCACCCCAGGGTACAAAAAAGAACCAGGGAATCACCATGTAATAGTGTGATTGATTTTTCCAAATAAAGTTAAAAAAGTAGTTATAAAAGAATAACCCAAAAAAAATCCAATAATTAAATCAATAACTATACAAAAACTAGAAACAAAACAAAACTGAATCTAACAACTACTAAAACTCCATGTGACCCGATGTGTTACACTCAAACCAAAAAACCCTAACGTCACCGATGGAGATAGACACAAAGTTAGATCCTTCAATTGAGGCTAAAAACAATAATAAAGGTATAGGTATTATTATAAAAAATCCGTTGACATTCCCAAGTAATATATTCTCAATTAGTTTCCATTAAACAAATGATCCACTAACCGTATGTCTGGAATACAATATATAAACATAAGATTACATACATTTACTTTTTAAAATAAATCATTTTCTATTTCCATTTTCCTTTAAAATGAGTTTGTTTTCCAAAAGGAGGATTCAGTATTTTAGAGGAGGAGAGATAGATTGAGATAGATAATGAAGTGATTTGTTTTTATTGAAAAAACTGAATAGATGTAAATGTTCCTAAAAAATTTTCAATGAATCATTAAAAAAATAGGTAATCACTATTACCAAAGATATAAATCATAAAAGTAATAAGAAAAAATAACCACATAATAAGCTAAATGGAATACATCATGCTTGAACCGAATCATATAAGGGATATAAATTATCTAACAAAGACAAATATGATCCAGGGAAACAAGGGGATACTATAGAGCTCATGGGATAATCTAGAAAATATTATCCCTAACCCGATAGTTTTGGCACACCTAATGCAATAAATTTCTATCATTATTTTTCATAAACTACATAGACTAACCAAGGACCATAATCCCAAAGAATAAAAAATAAATACTATGGTCCACTAGCCAAAGAGTAATCCTAAATTGGTGAAAAAAATATTGTTTGATAATCTTCCAACCATTCTACATTCCAATGTCAAATAAAATGTCGGCCTATTCCAAAAGATCCCAAAAAACAACTGACTATACACATATTTATAAATAAAGGACCCAAAAAACATAGGCAATCATCCCCCATAAATCCCACTCCAAAAATAATTCCCCTTCCTTCCAACAATCAATTAACATAGGAGGTCCCTTACATGGGGCCTCCCATTTCCCTTAACAAGAACATGGAGTGAGGAATACCAATAAGAATTTTTTCTCAAGAAAATACTTTTGGAAAGTGTCAACCGGTCATAACACATACATTTGGAGAAAGATAAAAACAACAATATCACACAAAGTCATTATAAATCCATGCAAACCCACATAGATATCTAATTTAGAATATTTAACCATCATTTATAAAATAAAATCATTTATGAAGCCAATACATTAATTTAGAATCGAACAATCATTTATAAAGGAAAACAAGTAATTTTATTGAAACCATGGAATGTGATTATTAATAATATAATGTCATACAATCCAATACATTGTTGAAATCAATTCATTTCATAGAAAAAATTTATCATAGAATTTATACTCCATTATCTAGTAGATTTTTTTTTGTGAAATACTAGTAATCAATAAAAAATTCAATTTAAAGACAAATTCAAATAGAATCCTACCACAAACTCACGATGCTTGAATAGAAGAAACCTGAAAAGATTTCTGGATAGACCAAATAATAATGAATGTCTAAGAGGGACATTAAACAAAAAATCCTGATAATTTAAAACCAAATAAACATGAACCTTGGTGGAGATGAACCAAGGAAGTGAGGAACCAGGAATAAAATAAAAGGATAAGTAAGAGGAGGAAGAGTGGATAAGATTACCTAGAGAGAGAAACCCAAAACATGATGTAATCCACTTGGAATCACCATATAAGAAGGTGGAAGGCACAAGGAAGTTATGAAAAGACTCAAAAGGTCATATGAGAAAAATGGTGGTGGAAATAGGGTGTTTTGGGGTTAAAATCCATGAGGTTAAAAGGGGGGAAATATATTTTAATGAAACTAGGAAGTGTACACTATTTTGTCACAGGGTTTGGAAAACCATTCACTAACTGTGCACCCAATATTAGAATCACAGGGAACCCACATGATATGGGAAACGATTCACCAACCATTCAGTTTGGTTTTGTAAAAAATTCAAAATAAAAAAATGTTTTCCATATGGTTTGGAAAACCATTCCAAGGACATGCAACCCCATCCAACTACACCCCATGAACCACATAGTTACACGTAGGCACAACACCATTTGACTATGTCCATGGAGTACCCATTAAAAAAATCATACAAGAGGAGATTGAACTAAATACAGACTGAACATCAATTACATTATTTCCACTTATCTATTCCCATAAACAATGAAATTGTTTAAAAGATCTCAAAACTAAAAAATTCTATCTAAAATACCTGAATATAAAGCTAAACCATAACAAAAAATGATAAACAATGAAAAATGATGAAAATAAAAAATGAGTTTTATAAATTCTCCCCACCATTACATTTTCTTCCGCTAAAAATCATCAATGTTTCCAGTTTATCAGTTAGAAGACAAAGGCTCACACCACCAAAAGATTCATCTTCCCTAACCTAAGAGAACCATATGAACCACTAAGAAAATAATCTCATTTAATCCCAAAACAAACCACATAACTCACAAAAATTCTAGATTCATGTTAAAGATCTTGATCCACATGTTATACACCATACAACCACTACGACCATCAGGACTACTCCAAGAGCCCAGTATTTCCAAATGAGAAGGAAACATTTAAATTTAGATGACTCTAGAGGATATATAACTTCTTAACATTTACTAAAAGGAAAAAAAAGAAAATAACTAGATTGAAACCATTTTATTACATCAGTCCATAGAGGAGGAAAAGAGGGACTCCCCACCATATTATAATTCTTACTAGATATCCAACCAATACCCGTAACGTATAATGAATCCTCGAATAAGAACATATAAACACTATAGAACATGGTCTCACTTTATAATGATGAGATATAGAATTCCTAAATAATATTGTTTTTCATTGAAACAATAATTATCAAGAGATACGTAACATAAATATAAAATAATACAAAAGGTAGCATCAAAAGATACAACCATTACAACCAAATGCATATTTACATCAAAATCATCAAACATAACTCGTAGCAGAGCCACATTTATCCGATTGAAATATTTGATCCTTTGAGGAAGTGTATATGGTTTTACCCTTCTATCGATTGAAACCATTGATTAATTTTTTTAGATAGCCTAAATGAATGGTCTCTAGATCTCTTTGACATGATTTATTATTTTTACCTATATTTCAACAATAATGACACACTAGGGTCATGTTCCTAGAAGATGTTTATGAAAGATGATATGTCAAATTAATTCCACCACTATCATAGAAAACTTCTAGACTCATCCCCAAATCTTCTCAGTAATTACCTTCACCTCAATAATGGAATTAATTAGTATTTTATTCCTTGAGATGATATACTATGACGACTTTATCTTGACCATGTTACCTTACCAAAACGGAATATAATACTAAACCGAAATCTGACAACATTGACAGAAGATAAGAAGAATACCATTTTCAAAATTCTTAGATTTCATATAATCATAATTGGTCAACTCTAGGAGATATGGATTTATATCCCCAAAATTATGTACAAACAAAAAAACTGATCCATTACATTGCTGAAGGCAGCACATGTACATCACTTTTCAACCTTTATATCCTCATAGATGTACTGTCAGATTGTTGGTTCCTTTGAAAATTCCGAAGATATATTGTAACGACCCAATCTTTTTGAGTATTATATTAACTTACTCTTAATGATTTAATAAGACGTTAATGGTTAGTGCAGAAAGGGGAGTTGATGGCTTCATCCAGTAGACTCAACCCTTACGAAGCCCACTTATCAGAGCTTGGGAAGGAGGTAGCATCTGTGGGCTTCGCTTTGGACCAAGCCCAAGCCGAGCTCCAGCATGTCAAGCTTGAACGAAAACGCTTGCAGGAGAAGTTCAAGTTAGTGGAGATTGCTACTAGGGCAATGTTATCTGAGACTCCCTCAGATTCCCTCACCATAGCACACCTTACACTTAGGTCTTATGCCAGTGTTATAAGGGGCTATGTGATGAGACCCTAGTTTCCTTGTGTAATCCTTTCGGGTGAATAAATTGAGATTTCTTCCTTTAGTGATGTTTGTGAAATTTCAAATGTCTAGATAATTTTAGAATGTATTTTATGGATGAATTTTGAAAAAGGGATATTTTGAAATATATATGTAAACCCTAAATAACTAGTGATGTGTAATGATTTTCAAAAAATGGTCTTCTACAAAAGTGTTCATTAAGGAATTTGGAGTCTAATAAGATCAACTTAATTTTTGATGAATAGTAAATTATGAATAGTGATTTTACGCTTAGGATTAGTAATATGACCAAATGGATTAGTAATTTCACTCAAAGAAAGTTTTAATATAATTTAGACACCTAGATTAAGTAATGTGATTCAATAAAATGGTTAAATAACGGTTTCATAAATTATTATTCAAGTATTAGTTTTTTCGGATGAATAGTGTTCTTTAATTAAAAATTTAATTAAAAATAATTAGAAAATTATTTTTATAAAAAGGACTTTATTTTTGAACTCAGAGCATCGATATTATGTTAAGGTAATTTTTGGGGATTTTTCTGAAAAAAATGAATTTTCGATGAATAGTGTTTTTATTTAAAAATTAAATTAAAAATATTTAGAAAATTATTTTTATAAAATGGATTTCATTTTTGAAATCAGAGCATTGATATTTGGTTAAGGTGAAATTTTGGGATTATTCTGAGAAAGTTGAATTTTCGGTGAATAGTGAAAGTATAGTTTTTAAGTTACGGGTGTTTAATGACATCATTAAATGATGTATTAAGTATATAATCAATATGGTCGAATTATGAATAGTAGGATAAGGTGTGAGGTGTCCCAAGTGGCCAATACCATGGGCAAATACCATGGGCAAGCCCATGGTTTTGCCAAAACCACTAGTGAGGTGTCCCTTGGCCATTAATGCTTTGTCCCCTCACTTTCCCTATAAATACCCACCCTTTCCTCCCTTAGTTTTCACTCCCAACTCTCCCCCAACGAAGTTCTGGTCTTCTTACCTTCCAAGGAGTCCTCCCAAGGTGCCTCAAGCCCTCAAGGTCCAATCCTTTGAGTTTCAAGAGTCACATTTTAAGGTAAGGGATCCGACCCCTCTCTTTCTTTTCATGTAATCCCTTTTATGTCATCCCTATTATGCTCCATGTTTTTATGGGAGAGGATGTTCTTTTATATTCTTCTTACTGCCCTTTCATTTTTATATGATGAGAGATCCCCTCTTACTCTCATCATTTCGTTTTATGAAAGTTTAAGTGACGCCGTTAGGCTGCCGAATTTTAAGGGATTCTTTCACCCTTCACATTTTTCAAGTTCGATTTTCATGTCATGTCTTTCAAGTTCCTTTTTATTATGTTGGGGTATGATCTCTATATCTATCATACTGATCTCTTATGATCATATGATGAGGGACCCTATTTGATCTTGTCAAATCATTTTCTTTTGAAGTTAAGTGACGCCGTAAGGCTGCCGAATTTTCATAAGAGAAATCTAATCTTTTTTCCTTCCATGTTTTTCCTTTCAAATGGTATGTCCCTCAAAATTCATTACCATGTCCATATGTCCTTCTTATTCTTTCACCCCACTGTTTTATGGATCATTTATGAGTGGGTGACCCATGTCCCCTCTCATTTTAATGTTTTCTAAAACCCCGAAACTTAGCCGTTATGCTGCAGAATTCTCGTCTCAAAATGCCTCTCTTTTCTCAAAATTATTTTATGTTATAAAGTGAATACTCAAAGCTCCTATTTCTAAAGGGGTATTCACATATATGTAAAAATGTTCTATTTTAAATTCTGGGATTTACATACATGATACCCGCTTTCCCTTTCCGTGGGTTTAAAGTAACGTAAAGATCATGTCTTTAAAGCAGTTTTTGAAACGTTATGATTATGAAATGAAACCCATTTATTTTATGCTATATGGGTTATTTATGAAATGTTTGATGATGATATATGTGGCTCACATGAAAATAAAGACAAATTTAAGGGTGCGCCCTGATAGCGCTCCAATGCATTGGGTAAAGACTTAATCTCTAGAGATGACCATTTTAACGACGCCTTGGTGAATAACCTTGGTAATTTTTAACGACACCTTGGGGATGGACCTTGGTGAAACGAAACGATTGTCAATATTAAATGTTGTAGCCACATCTTCAAGTTATGAAAAATGATTATTTTTATTATGATGTATCTCATGAATTCTTTCTCATGCCTTAAAGTTCTTTTCATGTCCTTATTGAAGTATCTCAAGTTCACTTGTAAAATGTTTCTCTTGTTTCCCTTACTGGGCCTTCTGCTCACCCTTTCTTTTGATGTATGTCCCCAGGTTATGAGATGCATAATGAACATAGGATGAACTAAAGGAGAAGCCTTTCAAGTGTTTAAGAAGAATGTTTTATGTTTTTTTTTATGTATTATGATCCTTGTTTCCAAGACACTAAACCTTGACGATCCTCAGTTCCGTGTAATGAAATGAAAGTTTATGTTATAAAATGGCGGGATGTTATAGTTGGTATCAAAGGATGGTTTAGTTATTTGTGGAAATTAGGATATAAAAACTTTAGGAAGAACCCTATAGAAAAGTTTAAATATAGGAAAACTTCCTGGTATTTTGGTAAGTATTGAGTAAGTGGTTTATCAAACAAATACATCCCTGTCTGGATACGAGCAGGTAGAGGAGGCTCTGGCACAGATGTACATAGGGGTAAAACCCGAAAACACCGCTTTGAGCTAGACTCGAACGGGAACTGGTGCACGATAACGGGCCTTGCTGCACTCTTGGTTACGACACTCCCGGGGGATATGTTTGGTTAATCACAAGCTTTTTATGAATCATTATGAAGGAATTATAGAAAAGTGTAATTGTCTAAGCATTAAGTCTTAGTTAAAAGATTCATAAATGAAATAAGTTTCTTACTAAGGTTTTATTCTTTTAGAAATGGCGGGCAATAGGAGGAACCGTGCTGATGGTGACCGCAATGCACCATGTGCTGATGGCCCTCCGATGGAAGCCGGAATGGAAACATTCATGCGAATGATGAACCAACTGACTCAAGTTATGAGTAATAACTTGAATCAAGCTGAGAGGCCGACCTCACCAAGAAGGGAACAACTTTCTGTTGAGTCCTTCATGCGTCAACGACCGCCAAAATTCAGTGGATCTACTGACCCATTGGTTGCGGAACAATGGATAAGCTCCATTGAAAAGATCTTTTCTGTACTTCATTGTTCGGAACAAGAAAAAGTCACCCTTTCTGTTTACCGCCTAGAGGGAGAAGCTGATCAGTGGTGGTCACTGATCAAAAACACGAAGCCACGAGGAGAGATGGAAGCTATGGAGTGGGAAGAATTTCGGGGGATTTTCTTTAACAAGTATTTCCCTCGTTCCATGAGGACGAAAATGGATAAAGAGTTTCTCGAGCTGAAGCAGAAGGAGAACGAATCTGTCGGAAGCTACGAGATGAACTTCACAAGGCTTTCCCGTTATACCTCAAGCTTTGTCATGGACCCTAATGGGAAGGTTGATAGATTCTTTGGCGGACTACGACCTCATCTGCGGAAGAATCTAGCCAACAGGGACTATGATAGCTATGAAGAAATAGTTCGAAGTGCTATGAAAGTCGAGCTGGAGTTTGGTGAGACACAGTGGTCTCATAAGCCAAATGAAAAGAAGAGATCGTTGGAGCCCAGTTTAGGGAAGTCTTTTGATCAGGGAAGAGGTGGAAAGCAAATGCAACCTACCACATGCAATAAATGTGGGAAGAATCATCTGGGGAACTGCTTGAGCGGAAGTGGCAAGTGCTACAAGTGTGGAAGAGGAGGCCATATTGCTCGGAATTGTAATAGTGAGGTGAAGCCTCAGCTTCCCAACACTAACGACAGAGGAAAGATGGTTCTGGCCCTACCCGAAGTCACATGCTTCAAGTGTGGACAGCTTGGGCACTTTGCTAACCAATGTCCCAATCCGAGGGCGGTGGAGGGGAATCACCACCAACCTCAGCAGAGGCCAAGAGAGCAAGGTCGTGCTTTCGCTATCACAACATCTGAAGTTGAAGTCCCGAACGATGTGGTAGCAGGTACTCTTGTTGTCCTCTCAAAACTAGCAAGTGCTTTATTTGATTCTGGTTCTACGCATTCCTTTATTTCTTCCAAGTTTGCAAAGAATATAGAATCAATCCCTGAATTGCTTGAGGTAGAGTTGTCAGTCAAGACTCCAAGTGGGATTATCCATGCATCAACAGTGTTTAGAGACTCTAGTGTTTACTTTGGTGAGCACAATCTTATCGCAAATCTAGTAGTCATTCCCATGATGGAATTCGACGTTATACTAGGGATGGACTGGCTCTCAAAGTATAATGCTAAGATCAAATGCAGAAGTAAGGAAATCTCAGTAGTCTTGAATGAACGACCTACAGTTATCTTCCGAGGAGAGATATCCCGAACTGATCCCTATCTAGAAGCACCTCCTATAGCTTTCTTTATAGAGTTAATCGGTGATGAGGAAGAAGGGAAAGGGAGCATACAAATTGAAGATGTTCCGATTGTTCAGGAATACATGGATGTATTTCCTGAGGAGTTACCTGGACCTCCCCCAGAAAGAGAGGTAGAGTTCTCCATTGAACTCGTACCTGGGTCTCAACCGATATCAAAGACTCCGTATAGAATGGCAAATGTGGAGCTAGAGGAGCTAAAGAAACAACTCCAAGACTTGTTGGAGAAGGGGTTTATCCGACCGAGTGTGTCTCCTTGGGGAGCACCAGTTCTCTTTGTGAAAAAGAAGGATGGATCAATGCGGCTATGCATTGATTATAGAGAACTGAACGGGATTACAGTGAAGAATAGATACCCTCTTCCAAGAATTGATGATTTATTTGACCAACTTCGTGGGGCTCAATTCTTCTCTAAGATTGACCTTCGATCTGGTTATCATCAACTGAGGGTGAAGAAGGAAGATATTCCAAAGACTGCCTTCCGATCAAGATATGGGCATTATGAGTTTACTGTTATGCCCTTCGTCTTGACTAATGCTCCTGCTATTTTCATGGATTTGATGAATAGAGTCTTTAAGGACTACCTTGATAACTTTGTGGTAGTTTTTATTGATGATATTTTGATATATTCAAAAAGTCGTGAGGAGCATGAAGATCATCTGAGGGTTATTTTGAAAACTCTACGGAAGGAGAGGCTCTTTGGGAAGTTCAGCAAGTGTGAGTTTTGGTTACAACAAGTGGCTTTCTTGGGGCACATCGTAACCAATGAAGGAATCTCGGTTGACCCTGCAAAGACAATGGTTGTGGAGGAGTGGCCTCAACCCACAACAGTAACTGAGATTCGTAGTTTCCTTGGTTTAGCGGGATATTATAGGAGGTTTGTGAAAAACTTTTCACGGCTTTCTAATCCACTAACCAAGTTGACTCGAAAAGGGGTTAAGTTCATCTGGACAAAGGAGTGCGAGGAAAGTTTCCAAGAGCTGAAGAAGAGATTGGTTACTGCACCGGTGTTAACACTACCCTCTATCGGAGAAGGATTCGTTATTTTTAGCGATGCATCTTTGAAAGGGCTTGGGTGCGTCCTCATGCAAAATGACAAAGTAATTGCTTATGCATCTCGACAGTTGAAGATTCATGAGCAGAATTATCCTACGCATGATCTAGAGCTGGCGGCAGTTGTTTTTGCTCTAAAGATATGGAGGCACTATCTTTATGGGGAGAAATGTGATATATACACTGACCACCAAAGTCTAAAGTATATTTTCACACAGAAAGAATTGAACATGAGACAAAGGAGATGGTTGGAGCTTATTAAAGACTATGATTGTTCAATTCATTATCACCCTGGAAGAGCAAACAAAGTCGCGGATGCGTTAAGCAGGAAAGATCCTGTTGTTCTGGCAACAATGAGGATCCTGGGAGATCCCTTGATTAAAGATCTAGTAAAACTGGACATGGGAATTATAAGGAAAGGGACATCATCAACCCTATCCCAAATGATTTCTCAACCTTCATTACTAGAGAAGATCAAGAAGGCTCAAAAAGAAGATCCTTTGCTGCAGGAGAAGTTTGAGGCTGTAAAGGATGGGAAGTTCCCTGATTTCAATATTGATCAAGAAGGTGTATTGAAATTTCGTACAAGACTATGTGTTCCATCTATTCCGGAGATAAAGAAAGAACTGATGGATGAAGCTCATAGCTCTACCTTCTCTATACATCCAGGAAGCACTAAGATGTATAGAGACCTTCGTGATCATTATTGGTGGGATAACATGAAGAGGGAGATTGCCGATTACACTACAAGGTGCCTGGTGTGTCAGCAGGTAAAGGCAGAAAGACAACTTCCTAAGGGGGTATTACAACCGCTACCCATACCAGTATGGAAGTGGGATAATATCACCATGGACTTTGTAACTGGTCTCCCAAAAACATCCAAAGGAAACAATGCGATATGGGTTATTGTGGACCGTCTCACCAAGACAGCCCATTTTATCTCTATTCGGGAAGATTTCTCTCTGGATCAGCTTGCCAAGATATACGTGAAGGAAGTGGTAAGGCTGCATGGGGTACCACTATCCATCGTATCTGATCGTGACCCAAGATTCACATCAAAATTCTGGAGAAGTCTTCAGCATGCTCTGAACACTGAATTGAATTTTAGTACGGCCTATCATCCTCAAACTGATGGCCAATCTGAAAGGACTATTCAGACACTCGAAGACATGTTGAGATTATGCTCAATGGAATTTAAAGGTGGATGGGATCAACACCTCCCATTAGTTGAGTTCTCCTATAACAACAGCTTCCATGCGAGTATTCAGATGGCACCCTATGAAGCTCTGTATGGAAAGCGGTGTAGAACTCCTACTTGTTGGGATGAAACTGGTGAGAGGAAGCTTCTTGGGCCTGATCTCGTGCAAGAGATGACGGAACAGGTTCATGCCATCCAACAACACATAAAGGCTGCTCAGAGTCGGCAGAAGAGCTATGCTGACAATCGTCGAAGGGACTTGGAGTTTGGTGTTGGTGACAAAGTCTTCCTTCGAATTTCTCCATGGAAGAGAGTCATGCGGTTTGGGAAGAAAGGGAAGCTCAGCCCTAGGTACATTGGCCCCTATGAAATCCTTGATCGCATAGGAGCAGTGGCCTATCGTCTAGCACTTCCACCGAACCTAGCTCAAGTTCATGATGTCTTCCATGTATCTCTCTTGAGGAAGTACATACCCGACCCTTCGCATGTACTGAACCCAGAGGTGGTACAACTTGAACATGACCTCTCTTATGAGGAGCAGCCAGTGGAGATCTTGGACCGTAGAGACAAGGTTCTACGAAACAAGACTACCCACCTTGTGAAAGTGTTGTGGAGGAATCATAAGTATGAAGAAGCGACTTGGGAGCCGGAGGAAACAATGAAGCAAAAGTACCCTCACCTTTTCGACTAGGCCTCAAGTATAAATTTCGGGGACGAAATTTCTTAAGGGGGGAAGAATGTAACGACCCAATCTTTTTGAGTATTATATTAACTTACTCTTAATGATTTAATAAGACGTTAATGGTTAGTGCAGAAAGGGGAGTTGATGGCTTCATCCAGTAGACTCAACCCTTACGAAGCCCACTTATCAGAGCTTGGGAAGGAGGTAGCATCTGTGGGCTTCGCTTTGGACCAAGCCCAAGCCGAGCTCCAGCATGTCAAGCTTGAACGAAAACGCTTGCAGGAGAAGTTCAAGTTAGTGGAGATTGCTACTAGGGCAATGTTATCTGAGACTCCCTCAGATTCCCTCACCATAGCACACCTTACACTTAGGTCTTATGCCAGTGTTATAAGGGGCTATGTGATGAGACCCTAGTTTCCTTGTGTAATCCTTTCGGGTGAATAAATTGAGATTTCTTCCTTTAGTGATGTTTGTGAAATTTCAAATGTCTAGATAATTTTAGAATGTATTTTATGGATGAATTTTGAAAAAGGGATATTTTGAAATATATATGTAAACCCTAAATAACTAGTGATGTGTAATGATTTTCAAAAAATGGTCTTCTACAAAAGTGTTCATTAAGGAATTTGGAGTCTAATAAGATCAACTTAATTTTTGATGAATAGTAAATTATGAATAGTGATTTTACGCTTAGGATTAGTAATATGACCAAATGGATTAGTAATTTCACTCAAAGAAAGTTTTAATATAATTTAGACACCTAGATTAAGTAATGTGATTCAATAAAATGGTTAAATAACGGTTTCATAAATTATTATTCAAGTATTAGTTTTTTCGGATGAATAGTGTTCTTTAATTAAAAATTTAATTAAAAATAATTAGAAAATTATTTTTATAAAAAGGACTTTATTTTTGAACTCAGAGCATCGATATTATGTTAAGGTAATTTTTGGGGATTTTTCTGAAAAAAATGAATTTTCGATGAATAGTGTTTTTATTTAAAAATTAAATTAAAAATATTTAGAAAATTATTTTTATAAAATGGATTTCATTTTTGAAATCAGAGCATTGATATTTGGTTAAGGTGAAATTTTGGGATTATTCTGAGAAAGTTGAATTTTCGGTGAATAGTGAAAGTATAGTTTTTAAGTTACGGGTGTTTAATGACATCATTAAATGATGTATTAAGTATATAATCAATATGGTCGAATTATGAATAGTAGGATAAGGTGTGAGGTGTACCAAGTGGCCAATACCATGGGCAAATACCATGGGCAAGCCCATGGTTTTGCCAAAACCACTAGTGAGGTGTCCCTTGGCCATTAATGCTTTGTCCCCTCACTTTCCCTATAAATACCCACCCTTTCCTCCCTTAGTTTTCACTCCCAACTCTCCCCCAACGAAGTTCTGGTCTTCTTACCTTCCAAGGAGTCCTCCCAAGGTGCCTCAAGCCCTCAAGGTCCAATCCTTTGAGTTTCAAGAGTCACATTTTAAGGTAAGGGATCCGACCCCTCTCTTTCTTTTCATGTAATCCCTTTTATGTCATCCCTATTATGCTCCATGTTTTTATGGGAGAGGATGTTCTTTTATATTCTTCTTACTGCCCTTTCATTTTTATATGATGAGAGATCCCCTCTTACTCTCATCATTTCGTTTTATGAAAGTTTAAGTGACGCCGTTAGGCTGCCGAATTTTAAGGGATTCTTTCACCCTTCACATTTTTCAAGTTCGATTTTCATGTCATGTCTTTCAAGTTCCTTTTTATTATGTTGGGGTATGATCTCTATATCTATCATACTGATCTCTTATGATCATATGATGAGGGACCCTATTTGATCTTGTCAAATCATTTTCTTTTGAAGTTAAGTGACGCCGTAAGGCTGCCGAATTTTCATAAGAGAAATCTAATCTTTTTTCCTTCCATGTTTTTCCTTTCAAATGGTATGTCCCTCAAAATTCATTACCATGTCCATATGTCCTTCTTATTCTTTCACCCTACTGTTTTATGGATCATTTATGAGTGGGTGACCCATGTCCCCTCTCATTTTAATGTTTTCTAAAACCCCGAAACTTAGCCGTTATGCTGCAGAATTCTCGTCTCAAAATGCCTCTCTTTTCTCAAAATTATTTTATGTTATAAAGTGAATACTCAAAGCTCCTATTTCTAAAGGGGTATTCACATATATGTAAAAATGTTCTATTTTAAATTCTGGGATTTACATACATGATACCCGCTTTCCCTTTCCGTGGGTTTAAAGTAACGTAAAGATCATGTCTTTAAAGCAGTTTTTGAAACGTTATGATTATGAAATGAAACCCATTTATTTTATGCTATATGGGTTATTTATGAAATGTTTGATGATGATATATGTGGCTCACATGAAAATAAAGACAAATTTAAGGGTGCGCCCTGATAGCGCTCCAATGCATTGGGTAAAGACTTAATCTCTAGAGATGACCATTTTAACGACGCCTTGGTGAATAACCTTGGTAATTTTTAACGACACCTTGGGGATGGACCTTGGTGAAACGAAACGATTGTCAATATTAAATGTTGTAGCCACATCTTCAAGTTATGAAAAATGATTATTTTTATTATGATGTATCTCATGAATTCTTTCTCATGCCTTAAAGTTCTTTTCATGTCCTTATTGAAGTATCTCAAGTTCACTTGTAAAATGTTTCTCTTGTTTCCCTTACTGGGCCTTCTGCTCACCCTTTCTTTTGATGTATGTCCCCAGGTTATGAGATGCATAATGAACATAGGATGAACTAAAGGAGAAGCCTTTCAAGTGTTTAAGAAGAATGTTTTATGTTTTTTTTATGTATTATGATCCTTGTTTCCAAGACACTAAACCTTGACGATCCTCAGTTCCGTGTAATGAAATGAAAGTTTATGTTATAAAATGGCGGGATGTTATATATATATTATTTAAACTTGTTCCCAATGACTGAAATTCACCACTAAAAACATGTACCAGCCCGGATAAAGGACACAAACATTAGCTTCAGAGGCTCAATAAACTTGAGATGATAGAAAATATCCTAAATGTGTTTCAACCATTACATTGATTTTAGTAGTTCAAGCTACCTATATAAGTAAATAAGGTTCAACTCTTGAATCTTCATGACGAATTATTTCTATTGAGGTCCACCAGAATCCATGTTTTGAATGGATGTACTATATAACTAAGACAATAAATGATTGAATGGAATCACATGGTGTATGATCCTTCCAAAAATCATCTACACAATTCATTGGAACTCAGTGGGGGGTGTACTCTAAAAATCAAAGAAACAAACAATCAATCAAAATTAGCTCCCATAAAGAACTAATCATAATTAATCACCATTCCTAAAAATAAACTTCCCAAAAAATTCTATACAACATTTTAAAAAATCTCACAAACCACCACTTTGAAAATAATTTTTAAACTCCACACTACAATACATTTTATTCAACTAAAAATCCTTTAGATTGCATTAATAAGTCCAAAAATTTCCATTTAAAACATGTTTTATATTTAAATAATGATTTAAAAATCCCTTTTAAATAACACATATATCCTTTTTTTTTTAAAATTATATAATTTATAATAAAATAAATTTTCAAAAATAATTTTCATCCAATGCCTTTTGAATTAGAAATTAATTTATCTGATATTTTCTTTAAATAAATTTGAAAAATAAATTTATATTTTCTGAAAATCAAAACATCACTTTTGGAAATCCAAGTTTTTATAATTTAAAACATGGTTTTAAGGAAATTTTTAAAATTAGGAAAATCCTAAAAAAAATTCATATGGGACCAGTAATAATGGTTGACTTGGACATATGTTTTGTAGTTATATTAAAATTAGACCATTGTTATGTAGAGTTATTCATGAAAACATTTTTTGGACCAATATGGCTGGATAGACCCAAAGATCTCATCAAAATACATTGGACCAACCCCCATTTCATTCTCCATGAGAAAAAAATCCGTTAGGAAATTCATATAATATCAATAAAACAATCGTGATCAGCCAATCCCAAAAATAATGAGAAAATATCTTCAAACAAAATAAAAAAAAGATCCAATACCCAACATTCTAAGTTATCACAAGGATCCACACAAAAAGTGTTGGAAAGACACATACTCATACCTAAAATCCACGTTTCAACAGTCCCACTCCATCTAACATGAAATCTTAAATAATAAAGGAACTCTAAAATCCATTTCTTCTAAATAAACAATCCACTAATACCATTTTTTCATGAACCAACCTGGTTCAACCCTAATCTGATCACCCTAGCCCGCCCACAATATCCCCAATGCATGTTTCCGATTCCCCTTGAGGTGGTGATAGACATAAAGTAATCCTAGAGTTGTTTTAGTGACCATTTCACCCCGTATAAATTACCAAATAAGTGAAGAAATATAATCCCAACAAGAATATAATAACTAAATCAACATATATAGATAAATATTAAATAAGAGAAAACTGAACCTATCAACCACTAAAAATCTATGTGACCCCATGGGTCACTTCATGATCCCAAAACCCAACATTTCCCATGGTGATAAAGAACAATATAGAACATTCACCTAGGTATAAAAACGGGGAAAAAATTACAGGAAAGAGAAATAGACGTTTTATGTCATTACCAAGTAATATATTACCAATACATTTCATTTAAATTAAATACTTAATAATGACATGTTTCAAATTAAATTTGTAGATATTTTTTAGAAATTTTCTTTTTACAACAAATCATTATCCATGTCACTTCTAATTTATAATGGGATTATTTTCCAAATGAAATATGCTTGATTATATTTGTGGAGGAGAGAGATATATATAATAATAGAAGAATGGTATTTTTATATAAAAATGGTAAGAGAGAGTAAAATTTCTATATAAAACCATGAAATATTTAGAAACAAGTCTTTCAATTTTAAAAAAGAGACACACCATAAAAGGAATTTGAAACAATAACTATAGAATAATTGAATAGGAAGGTAATATTATTGGAACTATGTTATCTAATTAACCTAAATTATCCCTCATATAAGAATAAGTTATAGGGAAATATGGGAATACCATGGAGCTCAATGGATATTCTGTATCATACATTCCCTGATCTATCGTGTCGGCGCACTTGTTGAAATTAAGATCTCAAACGTTCATTCATAACATACATGGCCTAATTGGGGGACATAATCCAAAAGTAGATAAAACTAATACTATGGTACACTATTTACAGTGTAATCCTCAACACTGCAGAAAATTTTCATTGATAACCCCCAAGTTATGTTAGGTCCCCATATCAAATAAAATGTGGGGGTATTCTAAGGAACACAAACAAACAAATAAATATATCTATATATAAAGGACCCATAAAACATAAACAACAATATCACCCTAATAGTAATAAAAGGATAAATCCCTCACATTCCAACCATTTATTCACTAGGGAGGTCTCGTATGAAGCACCTAATATTTCCATTAACTTGAACAAGGTAAGAGAAATACCCTAAGTGGAAATTTCTAAAAAAACCCATTTTGAATGTTCCATTGAGAACTCACACAACATTTTAGTGAAAACCATTTCATAAAGAATCAAGCCCTCTATATTATTCAATTGAAAAACATTTATAAATTCATTGGAAAATCCTAATTTTGGATTCCTCAGGCGTTAATCATGTTTTAATGATTATAAATCCTTTAATTTCTGTAAAAATTCTCAATCTTGTGTAATCTGTCTCAAATCATGTGTACATATGATTAATATCATTATGCTTAATATAATCTTATCCAAGATCTTAGTTTCTATAATTTATGTTCTATTATTGTACACTATCATTAATCCATTCTATGAATATCACTTTTTATGTATGTATACATAGTTTTGGCTATATCTGAGAAACTGTGAGTCTGCCAGTAGTTATGTTTTTTTTTGGAAAAGGTCCCAGACACTGTGAACCAAACACCATGAACGAGAAACTGTGACTAGACATTGTGACCATTCAGACACTATGACCATTAAAACAATGTGACCATTAAAACACCATGAATAGACACTGTGACCAGACACCATGACCATACAGACACCATGACCATCCAGACACCGTAACCAGATACTATGGTCAAACACCACATCTGGGATACTGTTTCTTGAACCATGTATAACAGTGCCACCATGACTGTCTCATCACTCAACGTCAAAGAAGGAGACACCATTTCAAGAAGACTCCAGTTCATGGAGACACTGTTTCCTGACAGACAGTGACACCGATTCTTAATCTATTTTATCATTTTTCAATTTAATTTCTAACGGTCATATTTTAAGACATTAAATGCATAGACAAAATTATTATTTTCTGGTAGACTTGTTGCCTAATAGTACGAGGTATGAGGTGTAGAATACATGAAACCTATAGACTCCAACACATGCACTCTAGAATAAAAGGGAAGTGCGGCCCATAAAAAACATGACGTGAAGAGAGGGTGTGAGCATGACAACGAAGAAAAGACATAGAGAATTTTTTAGAAGAGAATCGACAAATGAAACTTGAAACTACGGAATAACACATGAAGAATACTCAAATCCCAGTGTTAAGGAAATCTTCTCACTATCAACACAACAAAGAACATAAGCCTAATCTAACTGACTTGTGATACTCTATTTTCTACACGAGGACTCGATTTCTGTATTTGCTTCATACTTGAATTCTAGAGCTGCATAGACCAAAAATAATAGAAAGTATAACTTTATATCATTATTTCTTATCTGTTGTTTATCATTTATAGCTTTCAAGTAGTGTTTGTGCCTGTATAAAAACACACACTGTCTCCTGTATTAAACTAAAATAACAAGATATCATTTCTCAAACATCATTTTACACTTGTGTATACCCACAAATAAGTGTGGAAGAGGTCCCGGTGTGGCCTGGTAGTTTTTTCCCATGAAGAACTATGGAATTGGTCCTATGACCTGGATAGTCCTTTGTACTGTTGTTAATCCCGATCCAAGGTGTGGATCATGTTTTTATATTGAAAATTCTTGGTGGTAGGTGATCACCAAGTGGAGTGGATTAGGTATCATCTTGAGATTGAACCACTTGTTTTATATTCGATGTGTTACATTATTTAGACTTTATTTTTTTTACTATAAAATTCCGAAATCACTAAAGTTACCTTGATAGTTAATCATGGAAAAAGTTGTAATTGTTTTTACTTATTAGAATAGCTTCAAAAATAATGTTAATGAATTGATATTTAGATTACTGAGAATTAATCAATCTTTTGAGAAGCTATTTAATCAATAAAACATTCATAACCGTATAACCTTGATTAACTGGGTTGTATTTAAATTTATTGGTGAACCTGTCAAGAATAATTTTTAAATAATTTTTTTTATAGATACTCAATTCACCCCACTCTTGAGTGATCTAGTTCGACCAACATTTGGTATCCAAGGAGTGTTTATTCAGACTCTATTTTTGACAATAATCAACTATGATTTTAGTTATACATTAAAAATCTGAAATTTTTTGTTAGTTCTAAATTTCATGCTATTTAAAATAATTTTTTTATTATGGATAATAGATTGGAAGGTGCTGCAACTAACAGACCACCATTATTTAATGGAACAAATTATGCTCAATGGAAAATTAAAATGAAAATACATTTAGAAATTATGAGCATTGAAAATTGGTTTTCAATTATAGATTAATATAAGATTCATGCTACTGATAGAATCACTTGGGATGAATCTACCAAAAACTACCTATAATAATAATTACAAAGCTATGAATAATTTATACTTCCATTTAGGAGATGAGGAATTTAATAAAATCTCTACATGTACAACTACCCATGAAATTTGGTATACCTTGTATGTTTCTCATGAGGGAACCATCTGTGTGAATGAAATGAGACTTTATACATATACTATTAAATCTGATAACTTTAAAATGAAACCTGGTGATCTTATTTCTAACATGTATCTCAGGTTCAATGAAATTGTCAACACTATGATTTCTCTTGGAAGATAAGTCACTGCAAAGGAACTGATCATGAGGATTCTTAGATTCCTACCTGACAGATGGGGAGGAACCTCTATCTCTATTATATAATCATGTGACAGCAGCAGGCTACATGTAAAAGAACTCACTAGAAAACTGATGATGTATGAAGTGGGGTTGAAAGTCAACAAGGAATATAAGGATGAACCCAAATGAAAATATGTAGAATTCAAGACTACTCCCTCAAAGAGGAAGGACAAAGAAAAAGTTCATTCTCCTGTAGACACTTCCACTAGTGATGATTCAGCTTCAAACAGTGATGATGAGATGGATCATCATTCCAGGAGATTCAACAAGTTCTACTGTAGGAAGAATATATTTATCAAATGAAACTATAAAGGAACGTATGATAGTAAAGGATAGTGGGAAAAGTACATAAAATGTAATGAAAACAGAAATGAGATAGTCCTATGAGAGTATAAATGAAAAGTCCATGTGAAGGATGACTTCCCCAAGATGAAGTTCAAGAAGAAATATGAAGACAAGTGTAGGGGATATAAAAAGGCTACGAAATCTACTTGGTGTGCTTCAAAAGATAGCTCCTGTGGATCTGACACTTCTGATATTGAATAGAAAGAACATGCCAACCAAGGTTTTATAATAGAAACATCTGAGGAAACACCCAATTCCCCTCTACCTAATGCTTTTTATTTTTGGAATGAAAGTGAATCAAATAATGATTAGAGTATTAATAATGATTAAATATTTGAATACTATGGAATGCTTGAGGGATCCTTCAATAAACTAAAGGATAAATATATATTATTGAAGTGGAAACATTCTTTAAATGGTAATTATAAGTCTAAATTGGATATTGAGAGAGAAAAATTGTGCACAGCTGTTAAAAGAAATTACTAAACTTAAATTATCAAATGAACAATTAAAAAGAGATCTTGAGAAATTTACTACAGGTAGAGATAACTTGAATCAGTTTCAAGGGAAACAAATTTCTTTAAAATACACAACTCATCTAGGATATTAACCAGGACAAAGAACGATTATTAAAAACAATTTTTTCCAAAATCTGGACAGTTCACTACTAGATCATGTTATGGACCATCATTTGAAAAAAAATTCCCTATTGGACCAAAAATAGTTTTCATGTCTCAAAACAAATCTTTTGGTTATATGAAACCTATGAGACATGAATGGGTTCTCAAATCATTACTTTCTAACCTCCATGGACCCAAGAAAATCTTGGTACCAAAGTTACCATACATATAATCTATTCTGCAGAGCTCCGGTAAAACTCTATGGTACTTGGACAGTTGATGTTCAAGGCATATTAGAAGAGACTATTCATGCTTTAAGAGCCTAATTAATGTTTATGGTGGGCATGTCACATTTGGTGATAATGACAATGGAAGGATCGTCGTCTTATTCCAAATTGGTAACCCTTCCACTGTACTAATTTCAAAAGTACTTTTTGTTGATGGGTTAAAATACATTTTACTTAGTATCTCTCAGTTTTGTGATGATGGATTAAATGATAAATTTTGAAATGATTCAAGCAATATTTTTAACTCTAGGAATTATTTAATATTCAATACTCCTAGAAATGAAAATGTATATGTTGTTGATTTAAATTATTTCGTAATGAAAAATGTTTTTTTGTTTAAATGTGTTTCATAAGGAATCCTGGTTATGGAACAAAATATTAGGACGCTGCAATGTTCCCTCACTTAGGAAAATTACTATGAAATTTTTAGTTAGATACTTACCTAAATTGGAATACCCACATGAAAAAGTTTGTAATCCTTTTCAAAAAGGAAATAAACACAATGTTTCTTTCAATCAAAAGAAAGAAGTTTATACTTCTCAACCACTTGAGATGGTTCACATGGACTTGTTTAGACCATCTAGAGTTTCAATCCTCAATGGGAAGCACTATGTTTACATTCCTGTATATGATTTTTCTAGATATACTTAGGTATACATTCTAGCTCAAAAAAGTGAATCATGTTCATACTTTATTAAATATTCCATGTTTGTAGAAAATCTATATTGACATAGAATTAAGACCATGAGATGTGATCATGGCCGCGAGTTTGAAAATTAGAAGATTAAATATTTTTTATCATAGAATGGCTATAATAAAAATTTATCTACTCCTAGAACACCTTAACAAAATGGAGTTTTATAAAGAAGAAATAGGAAACTTTAATAGTTTCCTTGGACAATTCTAAATGAGAATAATCTGCCTATATATTTTTGGGATGAAGCTATAAATATGGCATGTTAAATAGTCAATAGAGTTTTAATTAAACAGGCTCTTAACAAAAAACCTTATGAGATGTGGAATAATAGGATGCATAAGGTTAATTAATTCAGATTTTTTTGATGAAAAGTATTTATCCTTAACACTAAGGATAATAATGAAAAGTTTTATTCCAAGAGTGATGAAGGAATTTTCCTAGGTTACTCAATCTCTAGTAATGATTATAGAGTTTTCAATAAGAGAACAAAATGTGTGGAAGAATATGTTCATGTCAAATTTGATGAGACTGATCCACATGAACCCAAAACCTATTCTGAAAATCTTGAAGAATATATGTCAATTCTAGACCTTAATGATAAAGATAGTGAACCCTTGGTGAAAAAAACTAGTTCTAGAAATCTTCTAGAATCTGAGCATAGTGAATCATAATCTATAGACAACGATGAGGAGTCTAGTTCAAATATTTATAGAGTTATTAGAACTCTCATGAATCATCCTTTAGATGTTGTAGTAGGTGATTGAAATAGAGGAACAAAAACTCGAGATTCTCTAAGCAACCAAGTTGAACATCAAGCCTTTCATTCATAGATTGAACCTAAAATTTTTGATGATGCTATTAATGATTAATTTTGGGTAATAGCTATTCAAAATAGTTAAATATGTATGAAATAAACAAAGTATGGGAATTAGTAGAAATACTTAAAGACACTTTGTCCATAGGTACTAAATGGGTGTTTAGAAATAAGGTTGACGAATCTGGTGATATAAGTTGAAATAAATCTAGACTATTTCCACCAAGATATAGTCATTAGTAAGGTATGGACTATGAGGAAACCTTTTCTCCTGTAGTTAGACTAGAATACATTAGGATACTACTTGCTTATGCAGCTCATCTGAATTTCAAACATTATAAAATGGATTTCAAAAGTGAATTTCTAAATGGTTACATAGTTGAGGATGTATTTGTTGAACAACCAACTGGTTTTACAAACCCCCATTTTTCAAATCATGTCTTTAAACATTCTAAATCTCTATATGGTCTAAAACAAGCTCCAAGATCATGGTATGATAGACTTAGTTCATTTATTATTTGAAATGGTTTTACTAAAGGAATAGCTCCTCCTAATATTTTTATTAAATGGATTTACAAAGATGTTTTAATAGTACATATTTATGTAGATGACATTATTTATTGATCCTCTAAAAATTCATTATGTAATGACTTCTCAAAAATGATGAAAGATTAATTTGAAGTGATTGTAAAGGGGGAGATTAAATTTTTCCTTGGATTTCAAATTTTTCAAAATAATAATGTTATTGTTTTAAACCAAAGTAAATATACTAAGGATTTTTTTGAAAGGTTTTGTTTTGGATAGTAATTAAGGTACTAATACACCTATGAGTACCATTGTAAGTTGGATGCTGATGAAACTGGTAAACCAGTGGATCAAATCAATTATAGAGGAATGATTGGGAGTTTTCTATATCCTACAGATAGTAGAACTGATATTATATTCAGTGTTTGCATTTGTTCTCATTTTCAAGAAATAACAAAGAGTCTCATTTAACTGTTGTTAAAAGAATTTTCAAATATATCAAGTATACTAGAAACTTAGGACTATTTCATCCAAAAGGATAATCATTTTATTTAATAAGTTATTCGGATGCTGACTTTGCTGATTGCAAGTTAGATAGAAAGATCACCTCTACAACATGTCACTTTTTAGGCAAGTAACCCGTATCATGGTTTAGTAAGAAACAAAAGTATGTTTCATTATCTACTGTAGAAGCTAAATATATAGATTCTAGAAGTTTTTGTGCACAAATTTTGTTGATGAAACACACATTACTGGATTATGGATATCAATTAAGGCATGTACCTTTAAATTTTGAAAATACAAGTTCTATTAAAATATCAAAAAATCATGTTTCACACTCTAGGAAAAAACATATTGATGTAAGATATCAATTTTTG
Organism: Viscum album; assembly: GCA_963277665.1. Classification (NCBI taxonomy): domain Eukaryota; kingdom Viridiplantae; phylum Streptophyta; class Magnoliopsida; order Santalales; family Viscaceae; genus Viscum; species Viscum album. The sequence goes on from OY728140.1 coordinate 355,303,538, forward strand.
ATAGATCATTATCAAAAAGGTAATATTAGTTTGAAATTCATTGGTACGGAATATCATCTGGCTGATATATTCAACAAACCTTTAAATTAAGAAAGAATAGACTACATCATACATGAATTTGGAATGATAAATCCTAATTAGTTATCTTAATGTTTCATATCCTACTGTTTCAAACATTACAGTTTCACAAATCACTATCTTGAGAGTACTATTTAAGTCTAATATTTCTATAATTATACTATCTCAAGAGTTGTTGTTTCATGTTTATAGTCTCAAACAGTTACTATCACTTGGTTATTGTCTGACACTTACTCTCTCAAACAATACAATCACATAGTTTAGAAACCACACTATTACAATCTCACTGTGAATGCTTGTTACTATATCACCATGAAGGCTTGTTACGGTCCCACCTTGAGAATTAATTATAGTCTCATCATAAGTATTCTTTATTATTTTATTTATAAATTATTTCCCATATCTCGATAATTACTTTTTTTTCTCTTTTACATTCCCATGTTTTTTTTGCAATGATTGGTATTCCTAAATGATAAAATAAAATAATTTTCACTCATTATTCACTTGAGATATCTTCTCCTATCTCAAACTATAACCCCTATTCAACCCTTTTCTCTATCGATCCTTCAGTGAATTCCTAGGATGAAAATTCCATCGTCGTTGACTCCTGATAAGTGCATTTTAATGAAGAAGTTGAAGATAGAGCCGAAGTTATCACCCGAGGGTCCTCTAAATCTGAATCTAGTGAACATAATAGTAGTAACTGAAAAGAGATATTCTATAAGTGGCTTCTGAAAAGTAATTCTTTGGTGTTGAAAGTGATAACAGAGAAAGGCTAGCTAGACTGGTTTACTAAGGAGGATATGACTATCTACCCAAGGCTAGTTTCCCAATTTTACAAGTATGTTTAATTCTATTTTGATTCAGAAGATGGATATGTTGTGTGAATCTGGATCAATGGAGAAAGATTCATGTTTTCTTCGAGCTTATGGGATTCATGAATTAGGATAACTCATGAAGGTATTTTTGAGGACTACCAGAGAGGTACTCAACCTCCAAGTGAATTCAATGTTTTAGAAGATGCTTTGAGATGTTTAACTATTAATGAAACAGAATGGAGAGCCGTAACTGTCGAGCTATATTGAGAATATAGACACTTGTTTAAGTTTGTTTAGAATTTTATTATCCCAAAAAAGGTGATTTTTCTGTAATCAAATATCAGGATTTATTTTTTATACATTTTAGGAAAAATGGACATAAGATCAATATTTGTAAGTATGTCATACACCATATGTGTGAATTGATAAAAAACACGTCCATGACAACCTTCATATTTTATTCTTGGCTTGTATCAGCTATGATTCCTGAAAATGGACTGTTTAGACCAGATGAAGAATCTATTAAGGACTATGAGTTCTATCTTTTGAAAGTTACAATAAAGAGAATGAAAATAAATTGGAACCTGTGGAGGAAAGAATTGGTGGAAGATAATGATAGATTTTATGAAATGTTTAATCTGGTGGAACACCCTACAAGACCTAAGTATATTTCTGATACTAGTTTTTAGCTAGATGAACTTGTTGAATATCATGATGAGGAAGAAGAAGAAGTGGTTGTTGTACCTCCAATAGAAACATTTTTGGTTAAGGAAGATAATGAATCACCTCTTCAAGTATTATTTTAAAATGAAATACATATTCCTAAAGTTATTGATGATTTGGAAGAACAAACCTCTGATGAATAAGAACTTGTGTCTAAGGATAGTGAAAAGGATGTTTGAAATGACAATAAAGAAGAAAATATTCTTGTTATGAAAGAATCATCCCTTGAGAAACTCTCAGAGGAACAAGTTGTTCCTGAAGTAATTCAATCTACTGAAGAGAGAATGGAGGAAGCCTTTCAGTTAGCTCGAAAGGAAATAAATGAGGGAATAAGGGATGAATTGGTGGAAATATATCAAGGACCTAAAACTCTCAGTCCTGAGAAGGATGGACCTATTGAGGAAGAGAAGACTCCCCATATGGAATCTATTAAAGTCACTAATCTGTTTGATCCAAGTTCAGTGGACACATGGTATACATTTCCCATTTTTTTGATGTGACTGATTCATAGGAAGTCTTATTCATAGGTCTAGATCTGTCTACTATGATTCAGTTGAAACTGTCATCTTCTCCTGAAGATATCTCGTCCAAGGAACCTGAGCCTGTATCAACTTCTATCACTGATCCTTCCCAACGACCTTTAATATTTGTGAATAAGGATGATCTGAATTAATTTAGAGTTACCCTTTTTTCTGGAGTTGATAAACTCATGAATACCCAACCATCTCCGATATCCAATCTGAGAGAAAGTGGTGCTTCACTGTTTTTGGAGAAAATTTTATGGAAGATTCATCCCAAGATTCTCCATGAGATTCAAGAAGTTAGAGTTGAAAATAAACATCAAAGTGATTAAGTAAAGACTTTAAGAGGAATTATTGAAGAAATTCAGAGAGTGATGACCTCAAGACCATTACCTACTTCTCATTCTATTGAGGATATTGTTAATCAGACCCTAAAGGACATAGCCTCACTGATTCAACCTCATCTATCATATTTAGCATAAAAAGTAGCTGAAAGAAACAAGAATATTTTTCAAGATATGTGTGAACATGTTATTGGTCTTAACAAGTTAACTGGTGAGTATAAGGGGTTCTTTTAGAAAGTGATAAATCAACTGAAATCCCTTACATCGGCTGTCACTACTTCTAATGCTTCTAGACAACCATCTCAACCTACTTTAGATAATGATCTATCCGAACAGTTTTCAAAGAGGAACTTCAGTTTTTGCTCAGTGGCTTTGATAGTGAATATCTATCTGAGGTTATCAAAAACAGTTACAGAGTTCTTCATTTGGTTATAATCCATTCAAAGATTTCCAAAAATTCTCAAAAAGAAATTGCTAAAAATTTGGACTTCTACTTCAATCAGATATTCTATAATATTGAAATGACCAGTCATTTCAAGTACCTTGTAGAGAATCTAAGGATTCCTCCTGTTACTCAAGATTTAAAAACCCAAGTCCAAAAGTTCACAGATTTCAATCGTTTGTTGGAAAAGATTATAGAGAACAAAGATGACTTTGAAAAAACCATGCAATATGGTGGAGAGATCATTGCTAACTTTATCAAACTTTTGAGGCATTATCTTCATGTACAGAGTACTTCCATTGTGTCTCTTGAAAATACACCTATGAGATCTGGGTTTCCATACATCTCCTCTCACACCCTTTCCTCTACATCTATGTCTGTCTCTTAGGCTCTGATTCAGACCAGACCTTTTATCGTTGATCAAATGTTTCCTCGGTCTTCTACTTCACCTACCTTGGACCCATATATTTTTGTAGGACTTCCTTTACCTTCTCTGTCAACTTGTTCACTCCCTTATTCCACTTCTACCTCTGCTCCTATGGCTTATTCTTCTAATTCTTCTTATACAGGAAAAGAGAAGACAAGCTAGTGTTGAAGAACAATGAATACAATATTTTGATATGGAATCTTTTTTTATTCTTTTTACCTCCTGTTTGTAATAACATATTTTTTAATGCATTGTGAAATTTTATTTTCTATTTCTTATTTACTATTTTTGATTCTCCTTAAAGGGGGAGAAATATGTATTCTATATGCACACTAAGGAAGAGACACATTCCATAAGATCACAATATAGAGAAATATGTATTATCTCACTCATATGATTTGTGACCATCAAAAAGGGGGGAGATTGTTAGACTCCTCATGCGTTAATCATGTTTTAATTATCACAAATCCTTTACTTTCTGTAAAACTTATTAATACTGTGTAATCTATCTCAAATCATGTGTACAGATGATTAATATCTTTATGATTTAAATAAACCTATCCATGATCTTAGATACTATACTTTATATTTGATTATTGTAAACTATCTTTAATCAATTCTATGAATATAAATTTTTAAGTCTACATACAGTGTTTTGGCTAAGTCTGAGAAACCATGAGTCTGCCACCAGTTATGTTTTTTTGGAAAAGGTCCCAGACACCATGAACCAGACACCGTGAATCAGACACTATGACTAGACACCATGACCATTCATACATCATGACCATTTAGACATCATGACCATTCAGACATCGTGACCAGACACCATGACCAGACACTGTGACCACTCAGACATTGTGACTATCCAGAAATCGTAACAAGATACTTTAGTTAAACACTGCATCTGTGCTACCAGTTCTTGAACCCTGTATAACAGTGACATCATGAATGTCTCATTACTCAAAGGAAAAGAAGAAGACACCATTTCAGGAAGACAAAGGTTCATGGAGAAACCGTTTCCTGATAGACTGGGACACCGTTTCTTAATTTGTTTTTTCATTTTTCAATTTAATTTCTAATGTTCATCTTTAAAGATTTAAATGAAATGACATAATTATTGTTTGTTTACATAATTCTCACATGAAATTACAAGGAATGAGGTGACGAATACATGAATCCTATCAGCTATAACACAAGCACGCAAGAATAAATGAGAAGTGCTGCTTAGAAAAAAACATGACGTGAAGCAAGGTTGTGAGAATGACAACGAAGAAAACACATAGAGCATTTTTTAAAAGAGAATAGAAACATGAAAATCGACACTGCTGAGTAAAAAAAAAATCATACTTGAATCCCATAGTCAAGAAAATCTTCACACTGTCAATATCAAGAAGGACACCAGCCAGATCAAGCAGACATGCGATACTCTGTTTTCCACACGAGGACTAGATTTCTATATCTGCTTCATCGAAGAAGTCCAAAGATGCATACACAAACACTCAGATAAATTCTAAACTTATATCATTATTTCTACTTTGTTGTGTATCATTTTTAGCTTTTGAGAATGGTCTGTGTCTATATAAAAACACACATTGTCTCCTACATAAAACTAAAGGACACATGATATCCTTTCTTGAACATATTTTTACACCTGTGTATGCCCCCAGATAAGTGTGGAAGAGGTCCCTATGTAGACCGGTAGTTTGTTCCCAAGAAGAACCTTGGAAGAGGCCCTATGACCTAAATAGTCATGTGTACTGTTTTTAACCCTGATCTAGGGTGTGGATCAAGTTTATGTATTCAAAATTCTTGGTGGAAGGTGATCACCAAGTAGAGTGGATTAGGTCTTGGCTTGAGACTAAACCACTTTTTTTATATCTGTTGTGTTCCATAATTTAGTGTTTCTCTGTTTTATTGTATAATTTAGAAAGCAGTAAAATTAATTTGATAGTTAATCTAGGAAAGAATTTATAATTGTTTTTCCTTATTTAAATAGCTTCAAAATTAATTTTAATGAATTGATATTAAGATTAATGATAATTAATAAATATTTTGAGAAGTTATTTAAAAAATAAAAAAATTATAACCGTATAACCTTGATTAATGGGGATATATTTAAATTCATTGGTGAACCTATTAAGAATACATTTTAAATAAAAATTTTAATAGATACTTAATTCACCCCCTCTTGAGTGATCTACTCTGAACAACACTTAAATCACCATTTAGAAACCAAAACACATTTATAATGACAACCCATTAATTTATAATCCACAAGTCATTTATAATTTCCTACAATGTATTTTATCGAAAACACTATGTGTGAAGCTTAATAAGAAAATATCATAAAATAACATACAAGGGTGAAATCACATAATTTAATAAAATAAATTATTCATAAAACTATGCATCAACATTTTTTGTATAAAAAATAATGAAAAATATAGAAAATAATGGATCCTCTAAATTGAATGGAAAATATTTATGGGAACCTACAACATACAGACTAAACATGAATGAACAAACCCCAAAATGAATTCAATATGGTACAGATATCCATGAACATAAAAGAGGAATCATAACAAGATAAAAAAAAATTTAACATGAAAAACATGAACCATAGGGGAGAGGTTCCAAAGAATAAGATAAACCATGATGAAAATGTAAGGACAATGAAGAGGTGGAATATGGGAGAATATTACCTTGATAAATCAAGAAAAAAAATGAATTTATCTTATTTGAACACAATTGATGAAGTGTAAGGAGTGAGGAAGAGAGTGGGATCCTCCAAGGGTCACATGTTCCAAATGCCAGAAGAATATGTTGATTTGGTGTAGAAATAAGAGAAGGGAGAAAGGGTAAAAATCTAAAAAAATTAACCATGGAACTGTGCATGGTTTCATCGAATGGTTTGGAAAACCATGAACCAAATGTGTTGCATATAAAAGACTGATAGGGAAGATTCTTGGTTTGGATGAATGGTTAGGGAAATTGTGAACCAACCGTGTGGGTTGGTTCTATCAACAAATTGTAGAACCATTTGCACGAATAAAAATGGGTTGGACTAACAATGGTCGAATGGTGTGATTCCTCAGGGGACACCACAATAATCACAACATTAATCATAGTCACTAAATAATAGGATATGATCTATTTACATCCTGTGAAATAGAAATAACACTAGAGGAAAATTAATGAAAAGTTACTAAACCATAATGGATCAGACTATTTCCCCTTAGTTGTGCTCACAAACCATGCAATTGGGGAAAACAACCCAAAACTCAATATTTCAATCCAAAACACCCATGAATCAAGAGAAAAGTCAATGAGAAAATGATAAAACCATATAAAGGTGTTAAATAAAATATGTCATTTGATATAGTGAGATATATCAAATTTTTTTTTGCAGAAATGAAATTAGAGACAAATAACAATTATGACACTAGAAGTCTTATAATTGAAATCTATTGTAGGATATAGTGTCAAAATAGTCATTAAAAATAAATTAATAATGATAGTTGTGTCATATATAATATAAATGGGTTCACATAAACACCACATAAAATATAACATGTTGAATAATAAGAAATATGTCTCAAGGGGTAAAAATTGACATAAGAAACCCTAATATTAATTCCCATTTTCCACTAAATATCTTGAATACCTCATATAAAATAAATTAGTATCCAATTTTAAAATCCATCTTAATATATATAAATTTTTTAAAAAATCATTTATAATTATTATCTAATTTTATATTACTAATTTATTATCTATTTTCAATATCGGGAGTGAGTAAACTTGATTGTTTTGAATTATTTTTATAATATTAGTTTTTTTCATAACCGTTATCCCAATGTAATAAAATATTATATCATTAAAGTTACTATAAATGAATATTTATAATTATTTTTAATAGTATAGTATAAATCATTTAATTTTTTGGTTATGGTTCTTGCAGATGAAATTAGAGAGAATAATGTTTTAATGATTTTTAACAAACGAATGGTGGTATCGTAATTAATGAATATAATATTATATTACAATTCTATGAACAAAATTTTTTTACAATTATTTATATAAAATATTAATATTAATAAATCTATTAAATTAACCTATTATATAAATTATATCAGTGTTCATGATGGTAGTTGGTCCAACCAAAACATTAACATAAAATAATTAATGGATGATTATTATTATGAAAGTGATTTATTATTAGAATAGTATCACTATTACAGAATATTAATGATATAATATGGATAATTTTATGGTGTTTAATTATATTTTAATAGTTTTTAATAAATAATAAGTTTACTAGATGAAAAATGAGATACATCATATTTTGGAGGTTGTAGTCCACACAACCCATTGTCAACGTTTTAAGTTCTCAATGAATGATAGGGATAAAAGGTAGATTATCATTTTTCTCTTCATAATAAATATTATATAATATTTATAACTTTGATTATTCAATTTGTACCTTTTTATTAGTTATGAAAGGGATTGGTAAAAAATATAAGTCATCATTTCATTGTAGTGGTATTCCGCACAATGCGTTAATGCCGCTTTTCATTTTTCATTATAGAGAAAGTAAAATGAGGTTAATTTTTATTCCACTAGTATAAGAAAATTCCAAATAATAAAATAATAATTCAATTATATATTAGTTTTATTATTGGTTTGGTAAATAAATAATGAAAATAATTGAAGTTGTAAACAGTTACTCATGTTGAAATCATTACATTTTCCATAGGGGATTCCTCATAATTGAGTTTTTTTGTTAATATTTTATTAGAAGTGTCTTATGGAAAAGAAATACTATTATATTATAAGAATACTAGGAATATATTTAATAGTAAACTGAATTTGGGGAGTGGTCTGGAAGGCGTTGTGAGAGGCCCCTTTTCTAAGTGGTGAAAATCCATTTTTATAAATATTTCAATATAATATAATGATATCACCAATTTAAAAGAAAATACGATTTGAAAATTGAATATAATGAAGTAGGATATTAGGTAACCATGATAACATGTCAACCATTAATTCTGACACATGTTTAGAGATGTATTTAAGTCATTTACTCATAGAATTTTAACTTTTACAATTTTTTAGTTTTCTATGGTAAGTAATTTTATCTAATTTAATTAATTTTAATGAATATTAATAAAATGAACCTTATTATATAATTTGGAGAGAATTATTACACATATAAATCCATTTTTATTGTATAATTTTTCTTATCTTTAAGAAAATTATTTTTAATATTACTGTGTGTAAAATGAAAATACTCATTCTTATTAAAAGATAATATTTAATCTTAAAACATTTTTATTAGATAAAATAATTAATTTAATTTTTTATGTATATATATTTTTCTTTTAAAAAATAAGAACTTATTTTTAATTTAAATAATGAAAGAACCAAATTTTACTAAAAATAAATATAATTAAAATATATGACTAAATATAAGTTTTATTGGAAAATAATACATAACTCTTTAAATAGTAATAAGGGGATTTATAAATTAATTAAGGAATTTTAAAAAATTAAATTTTTACTACATAAAAACACATTTAATTAATTACAATTTTTATAAACTTATATATCATTATTATATTATTAAAAAATTATGATTTTAAAAGAAAAATTATTTTCATTATTCACATAAAAAATAATTATTTTATTAAAATCATGACGTTTTATGTTAAGATAATATTTTTATTATAAATAAAAAAACGATTTAAATTTGGTTAAATTAAATTTCAAAAAAATTCAATTATAATTTTAGGCTAATGAATAATAATATAATAAAAATTTTTATTATAGGAAAATATCTTTTTAAAATATTAAAAATTGTTATTATTAGATATCAATTACTAATCAAATATGTGGTAAAAAAATTATTCATATCAATAATAACTTTTATCCATCATTTAGTTAGTCTTCTAAAATAAAATGCATAACATATAATTATTGAAGGGTCTTATTTTTTAGAATAAATCATTCTTTTGGGTTATATAGTGAATCCAATTGAATTTTTATTAATGTACTAGTTTTAGTAATGATTTTTGTTCTTATTTCTATATATAGTTCATAATTCAGTTTTCCCAATTTTTACCCACCAATTATGTTGATATAATATAAAAATTATTCTACATTCTAGGGATCATTTTGTTTCTGAGTTTCTATGAAGAAATTTTTTAAACACATTAGGTTTTAATGGAAAATTAAAAAAATTAAATTCTATTAGAGTTATATTCTCCCCCTTAAATAAATTTCATCCTTTTAATTTTAATTATTACTAAATATTTATATTAGTTAATGAATTATAAAATATAGTGAAATATTATGATATATTTTTAAATGGAGTGTCTACCTTAATATCATAGGTATAAATTGGAAACACATTTTTTCATTAATCATGTTAACTAATTAAATCAGTTTTCCTCAACAACTTTTTCCTATAATACCTTCATCTTTACACACTATGCATCTTCTTATTCTATTGAGACATTCCCCTAGGTGTTACTTTAGATATTTTTAATATGTAAAAAATTGAATCATCTTTCCTTCATAACCTTCATCTCTTGAACTTACATGAGACTATATCCTTTTCTTTTGTGAAAAAATAACTATATTCATATTATTATTAATAATTATCAACAACTAGTTTATCCTTATATGAATATTTATCACATTATTTCTTATCTCATTTGGTTACTCATTGGTACAAACTCTATATTATTCATTGAATCCATTATTAAGTTGATTCATTTGGGCATCAGATATTATTAAACCCAAAAGGAGTTAACATGATTGCTGAACACAAAATGGTAATTATTGTAAGGTAAATTAATGATATATAAAAACTCAAAATTCAATTCTCTTTTAAATTATTACATTTTTTGAAATAAAAATAAATAACTCTTAGTTCATTATTGGATTATTTAGGTTGGGTTCAATTCTATTCCAAAACCTAATTCCTTTATATAATAAGTCCATCATAATGGATTGTAAATATATTGTTATGAAACATGTGAAATCCCCATAAAAGTGTATTGTTATATGTTCAGTCATAGGCCCAATTATCATAAACCAGAGTGAAGAATGATATGATGCTCAATTGAAATTTTTGTGTTTGAAAACCCAAAGTTACATTAGTGGCACAACCATATCCACTTTATATTATCTATATTGGGATGTAATTTATATGATAACAACACAATCAATACCAAAAAATCAATATATTATTCTATACATATAATTAAACATTATACGTATACCTATGGGATTCAATGAATTTATCTTATCCTAATTCATAGATACTGTAAAATAATAAGAATTAGTTCAAAAAACCTACAGGGATATCTAAACCTTTTAAATTATGATCAATTATAACTTATCATCCCTTAAATTATGCTTTAATAAAATCCATAACTATAATTTTATTCAAACTTACTCTAATACCAATTTTAGAGCCCTTAAATCCCACTCCCAGATATGGTGTTGAAAAACCATAGATTACAAACGAGTCTTGACATAATATTAGGATTTCTAAACATGAATATCCCATAGTCACATGAATTAATGAAAATGTTTCATTAAAATAAATTTAAATGATCTTTTAGGATTTGATAAAAAGATAATTAATCAAAGTCATTAACTAATAATTCTCATATATTTCTCAACTAAATAAAATTTTCCCATTTTATGTGAAAATATTTTTTCAATAATAAATATTCAACATATCCCCCAAAATATCCATACATGGTATTTTCTTTTAAAAACATCATGTGAAATGATTTTCTTCATAACATGTAGAAGTTAAAACATAGTAAGGTGAATTCAAATTTTTAGTAATTGAAAAAATATATATACAATATAAGTAATGCATAATATGGAATAAATTAATAATAGTGGATTAATTGCACATAATTGAACACATGCTATAATAACAAATCCATGAATTAATTGACAATATTGATACTAATATGGATGAAAAAAATGATTCCTTATTGATTAAATCCATGAAACTAAACTACTAATTCCATGTACTAATCCATGAGATAATGATTATATAATTAAGGCCTCGTATCTTAGGAAAATGTTTTTGGTTAGGCATACAACAAATACCAAATATAGTTTTCCTCAAGAGAATAATCGATACATTTTGAATATGTTGGGGCCCCAATAATCATAAATTATGTACAATTAATTCATTTTATGATGGAATTAACAATCAATACAATACATAACTAACATTCTTTAATAATCAATGAATACCCATATTGGAATAACAAGAAGGAAAATTTTCTCTACCTAACCAATCAATTACCACAATATATTTCAATATATTAATATATAAAACTAAAACCATACTGAGTATCAGGTATATATTTATGTCCGTAATATTCTTAATAAATTGATTTATCTAATCTATGTGAATAGTATTCAATAAAAAGAAATAAATATAGAGTGTTATTAGTGGAATGTCATTGGAAGAAAAATTATACCCATAGTATAAGATTATTTAGAAAGAAAAAGGTAGTGATATGATTCCAGAAGTTTAATCCCCCAAAATAAATTAGTATGATATGAATTATATGGTATTCCAAAACTATTATAAGCAAATAAATTTAAATAACATGGTCAATATATATCATGTCCCAATAAAGAATATTTATAAGAAAAAACCATATGGTAATGGTACTATAAAAAATTACAGGATAGCTATACAATAAAATTACAACATAATAAAATGAAATGGAATAGGGTGGGGACCATATGGATTCCAACGGACCGCTATGTGACTATATTATTAATTTTTCTAGCAAAAAAAACCTTACCTTGGAAAAAATGATATATGTAATGGATGATTCCTTATGGATTCATCAGTTTAGGCCTCACTGTTATTTGTGGGTCCATTTATAAATTATTAGGTTTTTATGAATATATAATTGGAGTTAATAGGGAATTTAATACACCATATAAAGTAAATTATTCTGGGCAATATCAAACATACATCATGGATTTGAACATAGATACAAATTAGACGTATGAATTTAAAAACATTTGTATCAAAACCCATTGAATGATATAATGAGAAGAAAATTTAAATATAGTGAATAATGAGTCAATAATGATATGAAATATAAAATATTCATTAGATACACCATAAAAAACAATATGTGGTTTATAATAAGAAGTATTTCACACTGTGGTTAAAATTTGGCAAAAAAATCCTCACCTTTATTCTAGACTTATAGTTAAGAGCATGAATATTATATATAAAAAAATTATCATAATAACTTATTATATAATCATTTTAATATCTATATACTTTTATGAACATAGTTAATATTCATTAATTATTTGTATATTAGTAATATATTTTCCTATTTTCACTATCGAGTGTGAGAACAATTGATCTTATTGAACTAGTTTCACAATAAAGCTGTTATTGTTCATTATTATAAAATATATCATAATTAATATATCAAAAAATTAAGTATAAATGATGTTTTTGAAATTAAATATAACTATATAATTTAATTCAATTGCATTTTTGGTTATGGTGCTTTTATATGATATTGGTGAAAAGCATGTTTCGTTTATTTTTATCAAAATGAGGATGATATCTCAATTAACGAGTTTAATATTAATGTTACCATTATAAAACAAAAAAAATATTCATTTTCCTATTTAAATATTAATTTTGTATTAATTAATTTCTCATTTTCATTCGTGATATTGTTTTATATCATTGTTCAAGATGGTAGTTAGAGCAAACCAAACCCGAACATATGTCAATTAATTGATGGTTTTTATTACAAAAGTGGATTGTTTTTAGAATGATATCTTTATTATACAATAATAGTGATATTATTTTATTTATTTTAAGGTTATAAATTATATTTTAAGATATTTTAATAAAAATAATGAAACAAGTTAAAAAATTTGAAGCGTTATTTTTTGGAGGTGGTAGTCTACACAACACAGAATTAACATTTTTATTTCATGAAGAATATAATTGAAATAATGTGTATTATAATTTAAATATCGATATTCCTAATTATATTATATATTTTTCAATTATTAGATCATTCTAACCTTATAATCATTTAATATCAGTGTTGGTAAAAAATGTAAGTCATTGCATTTTAGAGGCGGTAGTACACATATAACATCAATGAAATCTTTCATAATATAATGGAAAATTGTGGTTAAAAGTTATTATCATAAAAAAAATTAAAATAACAAAATATTATTGAATTTTTTAGTAATTAGAAAATAATATACAGTAAAATAAAAATGGAAAGAAAATAATAAAGAAAAAAGTACTCAAGTTGAAATATGTGTGTTTTCCTTATAGGATTCCTAAAAACAGTAGTTATTATACTAATTTATTTTTACCAAAGGATAAATAAAAATTAATAGGATTCTCTAGGGTATAATAATGAAATATGTTCTTGAGGAAACCAAATTTTTGGAGAAGGCTTAAAGGGGGGCGTGATGCCCCTATTTGTAAGTGATAAGAATAGAATTATTGTAGATATCTCAATGTAATATAAAGAGAGAACATGTGACACATGTCAATAAGACTCTAAAATGTAAAATAATGGATTTATAGTTGGAATATGATTCAAAATATCTTATACATTCATTTTGAAAATTATTGTATACATTGTTTATGTCATTTACCCTTAATTGTTTCACATACTATATTTGGTTTTATCTTGGTAACTGATTTATAATTATATAATTTAATTGTAATGAATGAAAAATAAATAAACGTTATTAAATAATTTTTATCTTGTGATTTGAAATAATAAATAAATTTTCACATGAAAATTTTATATGTCTGAGGGAAACAATTTAGCATTACTGCATGTAACATGTAAATACTAGTTTCTAGAAAAACTGTATTTTTAAGCTTAAAATAATGGTTTATGATAAAATCATCAATGAAATTTATTTTAATGATATAATTTTTTTATTATATTAAATATTATAAGTTATGTGTCTTGATATTATATCCAAAGTCATATTTTATAAAAATAATATTTATTTTAGAAAATTATAAAAAAAATTTTATTGGAAAATATTACTTAAGTCCATAAAATGATGTTTATAGGATTCATAAACAAATAATGAAATTTAAATAATGTAAATACTTTTTCTTTAAACACATATTTATTCAATAAAAATAAATATAAACTTCCAGGTATATCTTATGTAATTATAATGTGACATTTTTGGTAAAACCCCTATTTTAATTATTCACTAAAAAATATATTATTTCATAAATATACAAAAAATAAAACATATGGTAATATTATTCTTCTAAATCAAACAATATTTTGAATTTGGTGAAATTAAATTCTAGAGTTATATAACTTAACATTAAATAAAATCAAAAACAAATATAATGAAAGAAATTTTCATGGTAAAAAAGGTTTATTAAAATATTAACTATTATTATTCATAGTTATTATAAATTACTAAAAAAAATTAGTGTAATAAATATATTCATATATATAATATATTTTATACATATTATATTTATTATCCTTAAAAAAATAACATAAAATATAGTTTTATAATGGTTGTATATTAGGGTATAAATCGGTCTTATTTGTTATTTAGCTAATCTAATGTAATTTTCAACAATTTATTAATATTAATAATGAAACTTATATTATTTATAAATATTATTTATAAAATTTTAGCACTATTTTAAACTAATAATTCCTTGGATACATATTAATGATTATATAAAATTTCAGAGTTCATTCTAGTTTGGTGTTTCTTATGAATAAAGCTACAAGCCACACTAGGGTTTAAAGAAAAATAAATATAATTTAAATTCTAAGGGTGTTATAAGTAAGTTCCAATGAACAAAGTCCATAAGTAGTTTCTGTAATGACCTAAAAATTTAATAATAGAAATTTATCTTGATCAAATTAAATTTATTATTTTTTGAAATGGTTATACAACATATGCACTTCTGTGGTTTTTTTATTTTTAATATTTAAAATACTGTTTTGAATTGTGACCGTTTCTAATATAGTTGTTGAACATTGATCACATGATTAGTATAACTATAGGGCTTTAGAAAATCCAATTTACAATGAAAAAGTATATTATGGCCTCACCCAGTAGACTTTCCCCGTACGAAGCCCATTTTTCAGAGATCCAAAAGGAGGTGGTGTCCTTAGGCTTCACTCTTGACCAAGACCAAACCGAGATTCAATATGTTAAGCTCGAATGGAACCGCCTATGGGAGAAGTGGAAGTTGATAGAGGTTACCACCCGAGGTATGTTATCTGAGAAACCCCAAGAGTCTGTCACCATCGCACACCTTACCCTTTTGTCGTATGAGAGTGTTACAACAGGTTCTATAACATGACCTTAGAACTATGATTATGTGAATTATTTTTGTATATAATATATAATATACATTGATTTTATTATTGTTACTTTATAAATAGTTTTTAATGAAAAAATAGTATTTTTAGTTATTATTCAACTAATATATCTATTTTGATAAATTAATAGATTTATTAATTTAAATAATATTTTAACAAAATATTATTATTGTTAAATTAATTTTTATTAAGTACAAATGATTGTATAGTTTTTATGAATATAATTGTAATTTTTATTAAGGTATGAAGGTTGTTTTTATCAAAAACCCATAAATTTTTTATATTTTTTGATTTATATATTAAAAGTAAAAAATCACAAATTTAGAAAATTATTTAGATAAAATGATTATTATTTTTGGAATCAGGATGTCTAAATTATCCAACGGTGAATTTTCCATAATATTTTGAGATAGTCAATTTTTTGGGTAAAAATTTAATATCGATTAAATATATAATGTGTTTTATGACATCATAATGACAAAATAGTGATGTAATAAAAAATTATAAACATTGTCCCTAGACAATATATGTTTTAAAATTAAAATAATGTGATTTTAGGTTTGTTTGGATTATTTTACAAAGCCTTAGTAGACCCTCTAAGATTTATAAAACATTTTAGCTTTTTAAATTGATATCCTTGAGAGTGTGACTCACCTCCACATAAGCAACCCTATTATTTCAACAAGTTCGACCATTTTCCATATAAAATATTTTTTTCCATTCCCCTATGCAGAAAAACATGGGAAAAATCATGGGATGATTTGTGGTTTTGATTACTTTAATGTGTGGTGTCCCAAACCTAAATAATAAAGAATTACCTCTCCTTTCCTATATAAACCCACCGAAGATCCCACATCCTATTCACTAAAATTCTTTTGAGTTCATCCAAAATCTTTCATACACTCCCTAGAATCCTCTAAAGGCTCCCCAATCTCCTAATAATCCTATTTCAAACATCTCACAAGCCTTTCAGATCACACATCCAAGTAAGGGATTCTTTCCTTTCTCATTTTATCCAAGTTTCTAAATATTGTCATGCCATTTTATTTTCAATTATAAATATTGGGGTATGATTTTTAACCTTCCACATACCGACCTCTTTATGTTTTAATTATGAGATACCCATTTCTCTCTCCTTAATTCCTCCCATGTACACTCGTTACCATGCCAAAATTCTATAAGGAATTTCTCTCTCCTCATTTACTTTCAAGAAATTATTTTTTATTATGAATCCAAATTCCAATAATTATGTTGGTACATGTATCTATATGACCCAAATTACTGCCCATTTCATGTACCTATGATGAGACAACCCATTATCTATCATCAACCAATTTTATGAATTCTTATGTCACACTTTTATACTGCCGAAATTGCATCGCCATTTTCCAAGAAAAAATCATTGTGTAGTGAATACCATGACCATTTATCTATCAAGGATATCCAAATTTTGTTTACATATTTATTATTGAGTTTCATGTATTAATTAAAAATTCCTTTATCATGGAATAAATGATGATCTTTAATGACTCCATGTTGTATGATACATGTGGCACACTTATGCATGAAATGAAATGTTCAAGAAGGGAATGCCCTGATAGCATACGAACACATTGGGTAAAGATTAGTATCATGATAAGTCAAGTGAAATGAGGATTTAATCATGATAATTAAAGTAAAATGAGTATTTACTTATGCTAATTCTAGTGTAATGAGGGTTTACTAATTCTCCATATAGAATGAGCCTTGGCTCATGCTAATTCCATGATAAGTGTTATTGCCACATTTCCATGTTATGATAATCATACTGTATCATGCCTTTATGTTCATCTTCATTTATTATCCATTGAAATTATTATTTCCTAACATGTATTTTATTCTTTATGTTATACCTTGTTTAATCCATTACTAGGCTTTATAGCTCACCCTTTTCACATGTATGTCCTCAGGTTATCCAATGCAATGCTAAGTACGATGGAATTTCATGGTTATGTAAAGGATGTTTTCAATAAATATGTCATGTGTTTTTATGTTCTAAGTTTATATTTAATGTTGATAAGCCCAAAATACACTATACCTCTCGATCATCTATGTTTTATCATGTTATTTTTATGTAATAAAACAGTTTAATTTTTTAATAATGAGCTGGGTTGTTATAGTTCATATCAGATCCATGATTTGTTATTTTTGGGATTTGGACTAGAAAAACCTAGTGTAAGTCTTAGAGATAATACTATGTATAATAAATACTTCCATATGTTTTGATATGTATTGAGTAAATGGTTTATCAAGAAAATACATCCCTGTCTGGATACGAACAGGTAGAGGCGGATCTGGCACAAATGTTCCTAGGAGTGAAAGCTCTGACAAGGAGTTTCAGGCTTAACCCAGGGTATCCAGGTACACGATAATGGATCTTGCTACACTCTTGTTTACGACACTATCGGGGGATATGATTTTTTAAATTCACAATCTTAATATTTACCATTATTAAGATATTTAAAAAAATACCCCTAAGAATATATGTTAGAAATTAGATCATGGATAACCTAGATTGATGCCTATAGATTCATAATGTAAGGAAATAAAAGTTATTTATAAGTCATACATTTTTTCCTTGGATAACCCTTTATGTGTTACCCCTAACTTTACTTTTATTCAAGACAATTTCTTGTAATAGGAGGACTCATGCTAACAACTGATGCGAAGACCAATGTGATGACTTTTCTAATGAGATTCCCAATCCGATGGGAGAAGGAATCATTAACATTGTCATCATACTCTCTCATTTTAACTAATGATTTTAATAGAAACATGGGTGAAGAGGAACATTACACCCCCTAGGAAATAGCAAGCCACTATCGAAAGATTCGTGAGACAAAGGACTCCAACTTTTAATAGATCATCTGATCCCTCAATTGCCCGGAAATGGATCAACTCTATTGAAAAGATCTTATCCATACTTAAATGTTCTCAACTAGAAAAGGTTCTTCTAGATACATATCATATGGAGGGTGAATCCGATTAATGGTGTACATTGATCAAAAATACAATTCCTGGGAAGGAGATCAAGGTGTTGGAATGGAAGGATTTCTAGAATATTTTTTTGGATAATATTTTCTTCACACCCTCCGACTAAAGATGGAAAGAGAGTTTCTTGATGTCATGAAAAAAGATGACGAATCCATAAGATCATATGAGGAAAACCACACAAGGATTGCATGATACGCCTCCTTCTTTGTTTTTCCCCTGAATACAAGGTTGACCGCTTCTTTGGTGGGATGGAACCGAGCCTGTGGAAAGCCCTGTTGATCCATGACTTGGAATTTTTAGAGGAAATTGTTCGATGTTCCCTCAAGGTTGAAATAGAGATCATATAATATCAGGGGTATAATGGGTATAATAAGTGTTAGGTGGACTTAAATTATAGTAGTCTGATGGATAAATCCACTAGTGCAATGAAAATCCAGCACCCCACTTTCCAAAGGTGTGGAAAGAAGAACCTCGGAAATACCCTAAAGGGAAAGAGGAAATGTTTTAGGTGTGGAAAAGAAGGGAACCTAACCATTAAATGCCACCAAGAAAAACCCATGACTGTAATAAAGTAGAGGAATTATCCATTCAAACCTCTATGCCTTGTTTATTTCTTCAATTGCAAAGAACCATGACACCTTGAAAATCAGTTCCCTGCGCCAAGGTTTTTCAGAGGCAACCAACAACCTCTAAGGAACAAAGGGAAAGCTTTTTTCCATCACTACCACCGAAGTGAACCCCGAAAACAAAGTGGTGATAGGTATTCTAGTAATTCATTCAGGAATAGAGAATTTAATTTTTTTATTCTGGTTATATGCATTCTTTTATATCCCAAAAGATTAGTAGAACAATCCCTACACCACCACAAATCATGGAAGTAAAGATGTTGATGAGTACCGCAAATGGGGAAATCAATGCATCCCATGAATATAACTCCTCCCATGTCATAATTTGTGGACATAACATCCCATAGAACCTCATAATGATCCCTTTAGTGGGATTTTATGCAATTATTGGCATGGATTGGCCTTCCCTATATAGTGATAACACTAATTTCCATGATAGGGAAATCAATCTATATATGAAGAATTGACCCCTGATTCTATACAAGTTCAAGGACGAAGATGAATCTTATTTAGTACCGTCATCTCAAGCATGGATATTACTGCCCTATAGGAATGAGTATCTAACTCAGATGATTGTGTACAAGGGGGAAACCATCCTTGAAGGCATGCCTATTGTGAGGGAATTCACTAAAGTGTTTCTTGAGGAATTTCATGGTCTTCATCCTAGAAGTGATGTTCAATTATTAATTGACCTTATACCTGGGGTGTTGCCAACATCCAAGAATCCGTATAGATTGGTTGTTGTGGAACTTGAGGATATGAAGAAACAATTATAGGAGAATCTGGATAAAGGGTTTATATACCCATGTGCTTCACCATGGGGTTCTCCAGTCCTCTTCATCAAGAAAAAGTTTGGGTTAATGAGCCTTTTCATTGATTACCGTTAGCTCAACAAAATCACGATTAAGAAAAAGAATCCTCTACCTCGAATTGATGCCTTGTTCAATCAGCTACATAGAGCACAATACTTCTCAAAAGTGGATCTTTAGTTAGTATATTATCATGTAAGGGTGAAGAAGGAGGATATTGCCAACACTACTTTTCTTACACGATACAACCACTATGAATTCATAGTAATGCCTTTTGGACTCACTAATGCTCCAAAAATATTCATGGACATGATGAATTGAGTCTTTAGAGATTACCTTGACAAATTTTTTATCCTATTTAAAGAAGATGTTCTTATATACTCCAAAACCAAGGAGGATCATGAGGATAATCTAAGAACTGTACTAGAGACCATGCGAAAGGAGAAGCTCTATGAAAAGTACAACAAGTGTGAGATCTAGTTGAAGGAGGTCTCATTCATGGGTCATATTATTGAATGTAATGGGATATTTTTGGATCACTCTTAGACAACTGCTATTGTCGGATGGCTGAGGAAAACATCGATAACGAATATTTATAGCTTCTTGGGGTTAGCTAGATATTATCATTGATTTGTGATAAATTTCTCACGATTGTCCAACCCTCTTACCAAGATAACTTGGAAGGAAGTAATGTTCAAATGGAGTGATTAATTCCTATATAACTTCAAGGAGTTCCAAATGAGGATTATCATTTCACTCATGCTCACATTATTCACGTGTGGAGAATGTGTTGTGGTATTTAGTAATTATTCGAAGAAGGGCATGAGTTCTGTGATGATGCATAATGTTAAAGTGATAGCCTAGCTCATAAGACCAATGAATATCCATGAGAAAAACTATCCCACACATGATCTGGAGTTTGCAGCTGTGATCTTTACATTGAAAATTTGGTGGCATTATCTCTATAGGGAGAAGTGTGAGATATATAGTTATCACAACAGCCTCAAATATATATTCACCCGAAAAGAGATAAATATTCACCAACGAAGATGGATATAACTAGTCCATGATTATGACTGCTCAATCCACTACCATCCCGATAAGGAAAACGAGGTGGCAGATGATCTAAGTAGAATGGATCCTGCATCTTTTTCAATATTGAGAATTTAAAAGGATCCAATATTCCTAGATTTATAGTGGATGGACATGGGAATCATTAAGATAGGATCATCATCAATCATTTCTGAAATGATTTCTCAACCGTCCCTCATTGTGAAAATAAAGGATTCCCAAATAAAGGATTGGTAAATTCCAAAAAGGGTGGAAGATATCAGAAATGGAAAATCCTCAGAGTTCACGGTTGACATAGATTGAATTCTGAGATTTGGGTCACGATTATGTATACCATCTGATCCAGAGATAATGAATGAGCTTCTGAATGATTCACATAGTTCAACCTTCTCTATTCACCTGGGTAGCACAATGATATTTTGAGATCTCTGAGAAAAATTTTCATGGGTAAATATGAAAAGTGATTTTGCTGAAGATATGTCAATGTTCTTGGTATGTAAACATGTGAAGGCTATGACATAATATCCTAAAGGGACGATGCAACAACTACCCATACCAACATAGAAGTGGGAAAACATTACTATGGAAATTGTCACTAGAAATCCAAGGAAATATAGAGGAAACAATGATAGATGGGTCATTGTGGATCATCTTACGAAGACATCTCACTTTATCGCTATTCGAGAGGACTTTTCATTAGATGAACTTGAACAGATTTACATCAAAGAAGTGGTAAGGCTGCATGGAGTACCACTATCTGTTGTATCTTATAGTTATATGAGATTCACCTATAAATTCTAGAAAAGTCACTAACATTCTCTAAGAACAGAAATGAACTTTAGTACATCCTATCATCCTCAAAAAGATGGCCAATATGAGCAAACTATTCAGACACAAGAAGATATGTTAATATCATGTGGTATGGACTAAAATGGTGGATGGTACATACATATTCTACTAGTTGAATTCTCATACAATAACAATATTCACTCAAGAATCCGAATGGCACCATATGAAGCCCTTTATGGTATAAGGTGTAGAACATCGACAGGTTGGGAAGAAGTCAGTGAGTGTAAGATTCTAGGACCAGAAATGGTTGAAGAAATGGAGGAGAAGGTGAAACCCTTTCAACAACATATCAAGGAATCCCAAATTCGATAGAAGAGTTATGCAGATAACCGTTGACGAGATCTTGAGTTCAAAGTTGGAGACATGGTATTTCGTGGAATATCTCTGTCAAAGAAGTTCATGATATTTGTAAAGAAATGGAAGTTAATTCCTAGGTACATCAACCACTTCAATATTCTTGATCGGGTTGGGGCTGTGGCCTATCAACTAGCAGTTCCACCCACCTTGTCCAACGTACATGATGTCTTTCATGTATCCATATTAAGGAAGTACATTCCATACCCTTCACATGTACTCTCTTTAGATGTATTATAGTTAGATGATTATATTTCTTACGAGGAGCAACCAGTGGAGATATTAGATCGTAGAGAAAAACTTCTACAAAATAAGACAATTTCCCTTGTGAAGGTATTGTGGAGAAACCACAAGTTTGAAGATGCGATGTGGGAATCAGAGGAAGTGATGAAGTAGAGTTACCCACATCTGTTTTATTGTTGGAAAAGAAACTTTCAATGGAGAAATTCCTTAAGGGGGAAGATTGTAATGAACCAAACTTTTAATAATAGAAATTACTCTTGATCTAATTAAATGTATTATTATGTAAAATGGATATATAATATATGAACTTCTTTGGTTTTATGATTTTTTATTTTTAAAATACTATTTTGAATTGTGATCATTGCTAATATAGTCATTGAACAGTGATCACATGATTATTATAAATATAGAGATTTAAAAATCCATTTTACTCAGACAAAGGACATGATGGCCCCATCAAATAGACTTTCCCCGTACAAATCCCATTTTTAGGATCTCGGAAAGGAATTGGCGTCATTGGGCTTCACACTTGACCAAGACGAATCCGAGCTTTAACATGTTAATCTCAAACGAATCCACCTACGAAAGAAGTGGATGTTGATATACATTACCACCCAAGCGATGTTATTTGAGCTACCCCAAAGAGTCTATCACCATCGCACACCTTAGCATTCAGTATTATGTGGGTGTTATAAAGGTTTATGTAAAAATACCTTAGCACTGTGATTATGTGCATTATTGTTTTATATAATAAATAATTTACAATCATTTTATTATTAATACTTTTTAAATAGTTTTTTAAAGAAAAAATATAATTTTTAGTTAATATTAAAATGATAAATCTATTTTGATAAATTAACTTATTTTTGAATAAAATAATATTTTAATAAAATGTTATTATTTTTAAATTTATTTTTACTAACTATAAATGATCGTATAATTTTTATGAATACAACTACAATTTTTATTAACGTTTGAAAGCTGTTTTTGTCGAAACTCATGAATTTTTGATAAATGTCGATTTATATTTTAAATGTAAAAAATCACATATTTAGAAAATTATTTAAATTAAATGAATATTATTTTTTTGAATTAGGACATCAAAATTATCTAGCTGTGAATATTTCATAATTTTCTAAGATAGTCGAATTTTTTGGTAAAAATTATACATCGTTTTAAATATATAATGTGTTTTATGACATCATAATGACCCAATAGTGATGTAATAAAATATTATAAACATAATGTTCGGAAAATATATGTTTTAAAATTAAATTAATGTGTTTTTTGTTTGATTTATTTTACAAAATCCTTAGAGGACCCTCAAAGACTTATAAAACATTTTAGCTTTCAAAATTGATTTCCTTGAGAGTGTGACTCACCTCCACATAAGAAACCCTATTATTTTATGAATATTGGCCATTGGACGTATAAAATATTATTTTCCACTACCCTTTGGAAAAAACAAAGGCCAAAAACCATGTTATGGTTTGTGGTTTTGATTAGTTTAATGTGTGGTGTCCCAAACTTAAATAATAAAGAATTTCCACTCATTTCCGATATAAACCCACCCAGGATCCCACTTACTATTCACTAAATGCCTTTGGAGTTCGTCCAGACTCATATCTCCTCTCTCTGGAATCCTCCCAAAGTGCCCCAAGCTCCCAAGAATCCTCCCTCAAGCCACTCCCAAGCCTATGGGATCAAACTTCCAAGTAAGGAATTCCATGCTTTTTCATTTTATCCAAGTTTATTAATATTTATATGCCCTTTTATTTTCAATTATAAATTTTTGGGTATGATTTCAAACCTCCACCACACTTCCCTCTTTATTTTTGGAATGATTAGAGACCGTTTTCTCTCTCATTAATTCCTCCTATATACTCTCGTTACCATACAAAAATTTCTTAAGGAATTTCTCTCTCCTCATTTACATTCAAACAATTATTTTGTATTATGAATAAAAATACAATTAATTATGTTGTGATGTGTATATATATGACCCCCTTCCTTTCCATTTCATTTACATATGATTATACATCCCTTTATCTCTCATCAACCATTTTTATGTATTCTTTTGGCCTGTCGTTATGCTGCTGAAATTGCATTGGCATTTTCTGTGCCAAAATCATTGTGTAGTGAATACTAGGCCCATT
Source organism: Viscum album (assembly GCA_963277665.1). Classification (NCBI taxonomy): domain Eukaryota; kingdom Viridiplantae; phylum Streptophyta; class Magnoliopsida; order Santalales; family Viscaceae; genus Viscum; species Viscum album. Next base: position 355,328,463 of record OY728140.1, read on the forward strand.
TCTCTATCAATTGTATTCACCTTAATTCATGCTTAAATATTGATTATATATTTCCAAATATTAATTACAAATTACTTTATTGTATAATAAGTTATTATCTTTAATGATTCAATCTTGTATGATCCATGTGACACACTTATCTATTAAATGAAATGCTTAAGAAGGGTGCGCCTTGATAGCACTCCAATGCATTGGGTAGAGATTAGTATCAAGATACATCAAGTGAAATGAAGATTTACTCATGATAATTCAAGTTTAATGAGAATTTAATCACTCTAATTCGTTTTTAATGAGGGTTTACTCATGCCCCATGTGCAATGATCCTTGGCTCATGTTAATTCCCTGTTAAGTGTTGTTGAAAAATTTCCATGTTATGATAATAATGCTATACCATTCCTTTATTTTCATGTTCTTTTACGCTCCGTTGATATTCCTATTTCATAACTTGTATTTTATTAATCATGTTATACATTTTTTACTCCCTTATTGGGCTTTATAGCTCTCCCATTTCACATGTATGTCCTCAGGTTATCCCATGCAGTGCTCAGTTTGAAGGAATGTTGTGGTTATATAAATGATGTTTAAAATTAATATGTCACGTGTTTTATGTTCTAAGATGTTATGTAATGTTCTTAATACCCAAATACACTAAAACTCCCTATCTTCTATGTTGTATCAAGTGAATATTATGTAATTAACTAGTTTAAGTGTGTAATAAAGAGAAGGGTTGTTATAGTTTTTTCTCGATTTCATATCATCATTGATGTAGTAAATAAAGATTCAATAATTGTTATCCCATAAATAAGGGAGCCTATTTTTGTGAGAGATAAATGAAAAGTACAGGGACCTCTCGAGTTTCACTCTAGGTATCTTTTTCAAAGTGGAGTAAAGAGTGTGTAATATTGCAGATTCAATACATCCAATGATCATATATTTAATCTTACTATTTATAATTATTAATTATAATTAGTGGTAGTAAAATTAGAATGTGATCAGGTGGATGAAATCATAGGGATGAGTGGATTGAGTGGGAGGATATCAGAGATTCTTGAGAAGAAGAGTTTTTGGTAGGGTATTTTTGATTCAAGGTTAGATGAAGTGTTGATTAGTTTGTAGTCAATCACAACTATCTACTTCATGATTTTCAAGGTCTATTGGTTCCTAATCATCTATGAGGGGATTTTAGTGCTCATCTTATGTCCATGTAGGTTGTATTCAATATTTTTCATAATTTCCGAACTCCATTAATGGCCAATATCCTTTCAAACTATATAAGAATCAGATTCCCTTATGTTTGTTTTAGTAGTTGTGTCTAGAATGTTTTTTTGTAGGTGTTTAATTTTAATCTTTGAGGAGATAAATATGTTAGTATTCATCATCACGAGGGACCTCTTCCATGTGTGACTATAAAAGAGAATGTTTGTGGAGGTCAACAATAGAGAGGGAAACAAGGTGGGTTTTAGACGATGCATTCTACACATGTTATAATACTAGATAGGCTAGAGGATATTCATGGTATGATCAGTTTATCTTCAACCATTGTTCCAAATTTATTTTAATGTGTAGATTTGCACTCCATTGTAGCACCATATTTGGTATGTGCATTAGGAGTGGATGTGAAGATGCTTTATATTCCATTCATGTTTTCGGTGATAGTTAGTGGCCAGTATTTCATGTTTGATGTTTTTTGGGAATGTGGAATAATGATATGGAATCATCATTTAGTGGAATATATATTCATTTTTTCATAGATAATGGCTAACTAAAAATTCAACAGGGGGTGAGTTGAGTCCACGGAAATTTACACTGTAAAACCACACTTTTCAATATATTTTGGATTCAATATCATCATTAGGAATACAATGTATCATAAATTGAAAAAATAAAATGAAAAATATCTAACACATGAATTTTATAGTGGTTTGGGGAACAAAAATTCCATATTCTACTCCACCAACACTCTTCACCACGTGTGTGGTGATTTTCACAAAGATATCCTTTTTTCCATGGGATCTCAACTGAGTTCTGTATGTTTTTACTTTTTATAAATGGACAAGAAATTATAACCAGGATCTTACTTCTCAATACATATCAATAAAATTAACAAAAAAAAATTGAAAGTTTTAATGAAATATAAATTAATGATATTTGAACAAATAATACAGTACACAGTAGCAATAAAAAACAATCAATAGAAAAAGACACACCCAGAGAAGATGATGGTCTTCAAATAAAAACATTAGATGTTCATTGATTGTAATACATAATCTTCTAAGAAGAGTACATAACCATTTAAGGGAGAAAATTTATGTTTCTTATATATACATGTAATCATCCTCCCTGATAATAGTATCTATATGTACTTGTGTATTCATTCTTCATGGTGAACCAAGAATTCCTATTTATATATCATATTTTATTTCAAACATAAGAAAACTAGATTGTTATAATAGTAAAAGGAATACCAATTTTAAAATTTTATAATAAAGGTTCATAATGGGAAGTTTCATTCTTTTACAATTTTTGGATATGAATCTGTGTTAGTGATGTAATAAATCTTCATCGTCATATCATTCAATTCCTAAAAAAAAACTACAATATATCAAAATATATCATTCCTTATTTAGAAGAATCCATTTATGATATTCTTAAAAGAATGTAATTACTTATAAATATATTATTCTTACATTATGAGTGTAATCATTATCATTCACATGATATCTTATACTTCATAAGATAAAATACTTATAGCACTATTCTTGACAAGATAAATTTTCAGGCATCTTTGTAAGAATAAACACTTCATATCTTTTACTATATAGAATAACCTTAAGTGACTATTTTCATATGATAAAATAATTCTTAGAGAACACTTTTCATTATTACAAGACAACTAATCTTATTGATTTACTCTTCATAAAAAGAAAAAAAATTAAATAATATATATTTGACTGATTGTACTGACTTGACCATATAAATGATAATTTTCTCCCTTCATAAGTTAATCTCTTACTAATATTGGATAGTTTCTCATCATAAGATAAATAAAATATCTAAAATCCAACATAATAGATACATTACGTGTGATGAATTCCATTGAAATAAATGTCTCACTACTTATGAGAATATTAAATCTCAGATACATTACATAAACTCAATAGAATAAAATATATATTTTTTAAATCATCAAAAAATATAAACAACTATGATTTTTTGGAACAAAATATGTTAATAGAATAATCTCCCCACTTTTGATGATCTAAAAACAAATTTAATGACAAAAAATTGATAAAATTATATTTTATGTTTTGTATTCTTCTTTTTCAACTCTATATTTTATATAAAAAGGAATTAGAATAAGGAAAAATATTACAATTAATTAAAAAAAAGAACAGGTTACAATGGTCAGTGTAATACACGATAATTATGAATAAAATATGGCCTAAAAATATCTTGAAAATAGTATTAATATGATACAAAAAATACCAATGTAGATAATAAAATAATTAGAAAAAATAAATCAAATCATGAACTAATAACAATAGAAATATTTTATAAAAAAGGTAATGAATGATGAATAATAATAAAAAAGAGTAAAGAAACACATAATTATATTAGTGAATGAAAACTCAATACGATAAAATTTGAAAAGATTCATATATAAGATAAAAAATTATACTTTAAATATAAAAAAGTAATATAAAATAAAAAAATAAATATATTATAAACGTGAAATGTAAGTATACAAAAAATAAAATTATTGTTTGAAAATATTAAATTATAAAACCAAATAATGACAATAATTTTTTTTGTGTTGTTAAGTGTTTTGGAGGAGGAATCTTAAATGATTTAGGCTGGCCAACTAGTAAAGATGATGTAGGCATATGACTGTCAACACTTTCTCCAAAAACATTATCCAAATTGTGTAAAGATAATTCAAGTATATATTTATCACTTCAGGGAATCCAGATTGATATGGAAATATTTTTGAGATAAGTTATTTTAGCTTGTGATAAATCAATGTGGTCTACAGGTATTTATACTAATTTAGAAGAAAGTTCATGTAGATGTAATGAAACTTCTTCATAAATCTTGATGTTCTCTCATGAATAGATTTCAATGGGATCAATGATACCATTAAATCTGTGAGAGGATCTTGAATGCTTATCATATATGGATGTTCCAATAGATTTTCTACCTCCAAGATGGTATAAATCATTTACACACATAAAAATAGGCATCACCATAACATTTTTATAGAATCATAATAGTGAGGTAAAATAATTCGATTTTCAGTAATAGAAATTTTAGAAGGTATTTTATAGATCCTAAATCCTAAAAAAAATCATGAATTAATTTATTTTACAAAAAAATTGGTTATCTGAAAAACCAACTAAATAATCAATTAGATTAGAAACAGAATGAAAATGATTTATCTACATTACATTTGACAATACATGAAATTCTTAAGGTTCACCAATTGAATCATCTTATACTTCTTCGAAATATTCTTATCTGAGGTTTTTCAATACTAACCATTGAAAATTTAAAAATTTATCTTTCATCACATAATAATTATTATATAGTGGTTCACCCATTTTTTCCACAAGTGATTATAAAACTGGTAACCTTTTTTACTTGAACTAAATAATTTTTAATTTTTGGTATTCTTTCCTTCAGTAAGGAATGAATTTTTTTCTAAAAATGATCAATATTAAAAATATATCTTAACATTATTATAGGAATAATAATAATTTTCTAAACTACATCTCTTTAACTATATTGCAACATCTCCTTAGAAAATGATCTAACATTACATTGAAGTTGTGGAAGAAGTCATTATATCCATAGAAAGAGACACTCTTTAAAAATTTAAATCTATAGTAACCCAAAAATTATATTTAAATCCAAAATATTAATCTATAGTGTCTTTCAAAAAATATCCAATTGTGATTGAAACAAAAAATCCATCTCACCAACATCATCCCTTGAGATGACTTGTTCATAGAAATTCATTATTTAATCTCTAGACACAACTAATTGATTCATCAATGAATCCACATTAGTCATTAGCATTAAATATCTCTATAGGGAATATTAATATTTTTTATCTAATTTATTGGTTGGGATATAAAAACTATTATGGTGTGATTGATTTAGAGAAAATAAGTCTTGGTGCACATCAACTGTATGATATTCATTAGTTTTTTATTTTCATAAACATTGGGTACTTCTCTGATTGTATAATGTTATCTAGAATTTTTTCATTCTCTTATTCCAACATAATCTAGATTGGGTTCATATTTTTCATAAAAATCATCATCATCACCAGATGTTTCATTCCAACTGATAAAACTTAATGATTCCCTTATAAAATTTCTTAGAGTTTCTATTAAAAGAGATATTTTGAAGTGTGGTATTTCTATTTGTGTAGTATTAATGCTATTCTATTAAAAAATATTAACTAACCTTGTAATAGATGAATATTTATATTCCTTGATAGGGGAAATAGTTTAAATAAATAGTTGGGATGTATTAATTACACAAATGAAAACCACATAACTTGATTCTGATTGAACTTCTAAGGTAGATCTATCCTATGCATAAATGTATAAAGAAACAGTAACACTAACTCTACATCACATCTCTGCTAGAATATAACATTATTGAAAAAATTTATGTGCATTATAGACACATTTTCTTCTATAGTAGTATGTAAACACATAGGAACTGTAGCAGAAAGCTCACGAGAAAAAATCATATAAGATAACTCCACTAGAGTACTTGTAGGGTATATCTCAACCACTTCTTCAGAACTAATTTAAATAAACACATTTGAACAAAGATTCTAGTAAATTCCACATCACTTCAACACAGTAGAAATTAATTTTTTTAATTCATGAAATTTTTTCATAGTGGTTTCCTCCAAATAAACATAGATTTTACTAAAAATGAAGGTTAACAGCCTCCCAAATGTGTAAAAATTTATTGATTTGTTTTTAATATGGAACATGTACTCGTAATATATTGTTCAAAATTCTCAATTTTCTATATCATAAATTTATAAAACAACTTAATGTCTTGGAAAAAGATTTTCTCAAACTCACAATTTCATTGATAAATGGTAAATTAAATAAATATTACAATATAATTTATCTTTGGTTCTATTTCTTTTACAAGATTATTCCCCACGACCAACTTTCAAAAACGGGACTTCATTATATTTATATTGAATACATCATCAATTGTTGTTAAGGATGTTTTTGAAATCATAATTTTATTTACATGGTCACCATAAAACCATATCTATTAGTTATAGATGATATAAAAAAATTCTTTTAGATTACTATTGTTGTTACTAAATCCTCATTATAACTAAAATAAAACACATCCATTTCATAAAATTATCATAATTATTTAACATATAAAAAATCAATTTAGTTATTATATAAAATGAACTCATATCAATGGAGATTTATAACATTTTTACACTACATATATGTTCCGTCAATCGAGATTAAATTTATTGTCATTATAATCTATAAATATCATTTGGTCCTTGAGTGATTGGCTATTCTAGAAGTTTCACCATATATTTCCCTTATATTACACAATTATTTAAGGTTTTGGTAATATTTATTGAGTTGGGAAAGGATTTTTAAATGTAAATGAGATAAATATTAAGAGGTTTATAAGGTTTTCACATGTAAGACTGACTTAATTTCTTTTGACTTACCGAAACTGAGGAGTCAATCAATGTTACATGAAGGATAATCATGATGGAATATTGTATGATACAAATTGAGTTATGAATAATAATAATAATAATGAGTATTCTAAATATCAAATGAAATGATTCATATAAATATTTTTTAAATATAAAATCTTATTATAAAATAAGTCAAATAGAAAAAAAATTATCTAAATTTAAATAATTCTAATCTAGGATTTCTGTAAATAAAATCTATCATTAGGAAATGGCTTATAAAAAGTATCTATTAATTGATTTTATATGAAAAAAATATTCAACAGATATATAACCTTTTGGGTAAAATATATTATGAAATTATAGCTTAAATAAATTTTCTCTATAATATAATGGTTTATTGAATTGTTAGAAATCTTTAAAGAAGTTATGTTATCCCAGTTGATTTGAAAAAGATTAAAATTACAACCAAAATACATTATGGGTTTTTATATCCATTAAACATGTACACAAAAAATTTCATTGATAATCTATTCTTCCTCAGTAGTTTCATCTGCTATAGAATAACGTTTCTATATTTATTGTAATACTTAATATTTAAAATGAAATAAAATGTTACCTGAGGTGCTCTTCCTATATAGTCGATACCCACCGATGTCAGTATTTGATAGTGAAATTACTCTAATTTTTTTTTACAAAGTATTGAAAGATAAGTAGTTTATTTTATATATCTCAAAATCCTTTTTGTATATTTTATGTTTATATTCAATTATATTATATTGAATCCTTGAAAAAAGACATAATGAGAACATAATGTATCGCTAGATTACAGTAAGGTAAAGAAAAATTACAATGATTACTATATATTCTCTATGTGAAGTCATTGATTCTTTTAAGAGGAAGTGGTTTTCTATAATGTGTAAGGATAGGGGGAGATATTCAAAGATGATATGTTTTTTTTCAGATGGGAAGAATGTATTACGATACTCTTATTTCTCAATTGGAGGAGTTTATAGTGGATAGCTAGGATATAGAGGATCCAAGCGTTATTAACAAGATCATTCATGTTTTTTAGATGTGGTTTTGAAACAAACCACTCAACATGACATCATGTTTATTATAGAGGTCAAACAAGTAAAATTATTTTAATTGTTGGAACCTTATCACATGGAAATGAAAAATATGCAATGATTGAGGCTTTAGATTATTTATTTGTAGTATAAGGGCATCATCTGACCTAGTGTCTCTCGTTAAGGTGATCTAGTTTCGTTCTCTAAGATTATGTATAATAGAATAAAGATATTCATAAAATATTAGAAGATGATTTATTAAAAATTTAAGAACCCTTATCTCCTTTAGAGGAAAAATGATATTCTCAACCAACTAAAGAGATCCTATAATGACTGAACATTTTGGAGTATATTGTTTTCTCTTAGTCATTTTTTATCATTGATAGATTAATAAAAACAAAACACAAAACTGAAACGAAGTAATACATATTATTATAATATTATTAAGGAAATTATATGATCTATAATTACATTTAGTGAATAAAATTTTATTAACGAACCAAAATATTATTACATATTGAGTTTAAATAATGAATTATATTTCATAATAAAATGAATTGTTTTTTCTCAAATAATTGTTAATCGCACTGAATATTTTATCAAAATATTAATTCCAAACAATATTAATTTTTAATATATGAAATATTATATTATTGTTAATTAATTATATATTTATATGAAATCATATTAATAACCCTTAATGTTTAAAATAATTTTTTCATAACAAAAGAAAATTTTCATTATATTTTTTAATTATATTTACAAATTAAATTTGTAAATTTTAGAACCATTCATATCTAAAACAATTCAATATTTAATTATAATGTCAAAATTATCATAACATTAATTTTTTAGATTAGTCAGATTTTTTTTATATTTGAATTGTATAATATACCGATACTGTGAATGTTATGACATTATTAGTATATACGTATGATTTATAAATACATAAAATCATTTAATTAAAAAAATATGTTTTTTATAACTTACATTATAATTTTTAGAATTTTAGTTCGAGTTTTGAAACCTATATTTGACAATTTAAAACTCATGTAATATTTTTCTAAAAAATTGTTTTTATACATTATATATTTATTATTTTAAATTAATTTTTAAAATATATAGAAATAGATTAAGAAGAAATGGATTTAATTTTTAGAATTATTTTGTAACAATTATCTAATAAGGAATAAATTATTTTTAGGTATTAAATTTTTTGTTACTATATGTAAAAACCAGTTAACATAATAAAATCTTAAATAGAAAAATCAATAAATCAATGGGATAAGAGGCTCACAACATGTTAAAGATGGGTTAATAATTTAATTTTTGATATATGATAGAATTTAAATAACCCTGTAATAAATTATTGTTTATTTTTGTGCCACTTTATATGTTTAACAAAGACTACCTTTATATTATGCTTTAATATTTATAGAATTTATAATCTCATCACTTATTAATGTCAAATCTCACAACACCTTAAATATAAAAAGAAAAATTAAATTTTCTTAAAATAATCATTCCAATTTCATTAACATGACATCCTATCTCACTCTCATGATTTATGGTCATAATATATTGTCCTAAGGGTTTCCTTTTTAAGGAATCCTCTAAGAGAAACCCAGTTTCTTAAATGTAAGTTCAATATTTTCTTTAATTTATTTTCCATTTACCGTTCCATTTAAAATTTATTTTTCCCATTATTATAAGATGAATTATTAACTTAAATAATAATTAATATATATTATGTTGGGAATTAACATTAACAAATTCTCCAAATTATAGTATGAAAAGTGAAACCATCATTCTTTTGTACGTGCGGACTACCGCCTCCACCACATTATATGATTCATTTTTCATCACAACAATAAATGGATATTCATAATAATGAATTTAATATATTTTTTTCATAGTTATAACATGTTTTATGTTCTTAAAATAATAATCCACTTTACTCCTCTCTCTAGTACAATGGAAATGAAATCAAAGACCATGGGTACATACAGATTGTCACCTCCATGGAACTATATATTCCACTTTTCAACAACACCTTAATGGATAGCTATAAATTATAATTGATAATTATATATGATATATAGGATTAAAAATAGGTAGAATATTTTTCATGATGTATAACACAAAAATTATAGAACGTTTTTATGAAATACAACAATATCGATAAATAACAGAGAACTAATTTGTTACCGATTTCATTTTCATGAAACATGAAATAATTATCATGTGATTTTATTATAAATCAATAGGAAATTATAAAACATAATTTTATATAGCTTATAATTCCAAGGAATAATTAACACATTATCAAATAATGGGTAGCATAATGGACATCATAAAACATTCATGAAACAATTAAAGTTACTAACACCCGATTGTAAAAATATCTGATAACTAACTAATATAATAATAAAAATGATCATAAAATAAGTATATAAGAACGTAATGTATATGACTATGTATTAAAAAAATAATATTTTGATAGTTATATATATTTTACTAGAGAAAAGATCACTTTTCACTAAGAGGGATTAAATTTATGGAGTTTTCATTCCTCATTTCTTTTTCAGGTTTCATAATCGCTCCACTTCAATTATAATGTTTCAAATATAAATTATAAAAACTTATAGTGATGTTATGTTGTATTTATATCCTATATTACAAGGGAAATCATTTGTCTCACTGATTTATTCTTACATTGTGAATCTATTATTTCATAAAAAATTAATTTTGTAAACAATATTTCTCATCAATTTAGTGGAACTTCCTCCGTATCCTTTTTTCTTCTTCCCATAAATGTTAATGATAATTTTTTAAATAATTTTGTGGAATTTCAAACATTTTCATTATACTGAATATTCCCCTCTCACTTTTATGGGTAAAGGCGTACTCTAACATGACATGTAGTCCCTGTGGGTATTTAAGACTATGAAAAACTAACTCGAAGGGACTCATCCCATTGGTATAACCTATAAAACCTTATTTTATACATGTTATAATCCATATGTAGTAAATCCTCCAATGTTATCCATACTATATCTCACATGATACCCTATACACCTCCACCAACCATTTCATCACCCTTAAATGCGTTGGTTAATGTTTTATATCTCATGAGATAACTATGGGAATTGAGTAAGAAATTCTCACTACACTAAGAAAATCAAGTAGGGATACATTCTCAACTACATTACGGGAAATATGTGGGGATTCCTTCCTTATAAAGATAATCTTAACTATGCTTATGTTTGTGACACTTATTTTCCCTATGTTATGATTCATTTCTGGGCTATACAAAATGGTTGGGATATTAAATATTTTAAGAATGTTCCACATTATTATGTAGATATTTTATTTTTTTCACTGATTGTGTTTTTCTATGATATGTTTTAATGAAATTTAGTTGCTAAAATTTTTATAATCCATGAAACTTAATTATCAATCATGATTTATGATTATCATTTTTTTATTCCCTGATCTTTTTATCAGATATTTATCATTTTACCACGTTTTCCCTCATGTTTATGGTCTATTAGTTATGATTAGTTGTTCTATTTTCCTTAATGATATTTTAAGTTAACCATATTTTTTTTGTTTCTTTTCTCCATGTCATGATGATGATTATATCATATGAAATGTCCATAAGAAGGTCTAGAGGGGTATGCTTATGAAAAAATATCCTATAATATTGTCAAATATGTTGTTTATATATAGAATATTCATTGTACTAAACCATTTAGTCATTGTGTTGTGTGGATTTTTTATGGATGTATAAATTAAACAATTGTATTAATTTATTATTTATATATGTTTATCACTGGTCACTATTACTTCTATTAATTTAGTGTTCATTTTTCAAGAAATTGTTTTAGAATATTTTTGCGAAAAAATATGGGAATGTCTAATGGGAGTATCTATACATATGATGACATCTTTATTATTGGTAATGTAGATATTTAGTGGTTTTCACTAGAAATTATGTCTCTATCATCATACAAAAAGTGGATACAAGATCTGAAACATTTTTACTTAGGGATAATAACCCATAAAAATGTTTATTGTCTATTAACAAAACCTACACATGGTGCATGATAAAGAGGCCTAACTGTACACTTTGTTTAACACTCCTGTGGGATATTTTTTTGGTCAATGACATTATATTTAAACACAATAATGCAGTATTTAAGTACAATGTTAACTAATTATGTTTGAGAATATAATAAAATAATTACCATGGATAGCCTATATTAAATACTATGGGATTGTATGTTCAGGTATACACATCATTTACGAGTAATTTTATCTAATCTCATGGTTTCCCCTTATAAAATTTACTAATTCAGGGCCCTAAAAATTATTTTATCTAATGAAATTCATATAATATGGTCAAACTAGGATAATAATTATTTTGATGTAAAATGTATATATTTTCTCAATGAACAACAAACTGAGTGAGACATAGCATAAAAAACATCATATAAATTCTTACCCAACTATCACATAATATAAATAGCAATGTGAATAAAATTGGGCTCCAAAACACAGAAAGTAAAGATTATATTGCTTTTAGTTATTTTATGTCATAATTTCCACCCTCCATTAGTGTCTCTTAAAATCCACTTATTTCTAATTTATACTTCAATACGATGAAAAATGATATTCTTCATTTCCCAATGATCATATCACGACCTATCATTTTTGTTTTCTACTATATAGAAGTAGAGGATGACTATTGGTAAAACATCATTATAAATATAATGAAAACATATGAGTTTGAATATTTGGAAATGTAGGAGTTCAAGAAAATATGATTCATCATGCATATTCCATGAACTCCTCACCCAAAGATAGAGCGAGAATTACTAGAGATAAAACAAGTGGATGTTGAGTTCATTAGAACATGGGATAACTAAATCATAAGGATCATTAAGTATAAATATGGTTATATCTCTAACAATAAAATTAATTCAAACAATTACTATTATGGGTGAAAACTATATCCTTCACTAGAATTAACCATAAGTGACATTAGAATCATTGAAGATATTTTTCCTTGTTGAAGGTATAGATGGAAATTGGGTAATTTCATTGTCTTGGGGAATAAAAAATAAATATATAGTATAATGGGATTTTTTTTGATAATCCATAACTTGTAATTTAATGACTTCATATTTTCTGGAATGATACTTTTAAATATTTTAAATAATATTTTTTGGAGTATTTCATGGAGTCACCATGTATCCCCCAACCTAGTGGAGCCTCAGTAATGATATATTAAAAATAATAAATATAATATATCATATACACATAGTTTTTCATAAATAGTAAAATATCTCCAGAATTTTGACTCCTATGGAAGAGAAAATACTACAATTAAATACATAATGTGGGTTTTAACCTAGGCATGAGATAACTTTTGGGCATGAGTCATTTTTTAGGTCATGTTAAGGTAGAAATAATACATAAATAAATTAATTAAATAATCTATCTTTTATTAATTAATATTAACAATATCCACCAATACATAATCCCTACTATATCTCCAATATATTGTTTTCCACATAACCATAGATAATGGAGAATAAGGTCATGTATGAGAGAATATGAGAACCATGATGGGATCATAGATCGAATATTAAAATAACATGAATTTATCATCATAGACGATGTTTTTGAATATTTAAAATAGTAGAGAATTCAAATCATTACTTTATAGATATAGTAATGTTTTTTTGTTTCCTTTTCCTATTATTGATAATGATGTGATTGAAGAATAATCCTGACTAAATTATTTTGAAAATGAAATTCATTGCTCTTTGAATTATTAGATTTGGTTAACATTGAGAATTTTATTATGGTCAAGTATTATTAATAAAAAAACAAAGTTCAATCTAAAAATGAAATTTTTTATTTTTCACTTTTCTGTTTTCGAGTTTTCTCCCTCTATTTTATGTTCATTCATGATCAATGCTTGATTGGCTGGTGGTTTAACCATTTATGAGAACCTATTTTGCTATATGATCTATCAAGGTTCCAAGATTTGATATTATAGGTTTAACAATGTTGATCATGGTGTGTTAGAGGAATCATTATGATGAACAGAATTTAGATCACAAATTGGATATGATATTTTTGAAAAACATTTTTCATGAAATGGCGGGAGTCAATGAGGGATTTCTATTCTAGAGAATAATGACTATAATACAATCTATTGAAATTTGTTGATGTCGAAAAACTCAATTACTGATGTTTTGGGTTATAATCATGGTAAAGTTGAATTTTATTTCAACACTACTAGACATGTGTGATGATCTAGATATTATTTGAAATTCGAAACTATATGGTGACTATTTTGAATAAAACATGTTGTGTAGATGCCTATTTATGGAGAAAATGTTTATAGATTGGGAGAAATATCACTTGATGTGTTGTTGATCTACACACTATGTGATCCCTATTACAGACACTCAGTGTTTATCTTCCAATGAATATTGGAATCGGCATTGGTAGTGTACACAAACAATGGTAAAGTACATAGACATTGTAATGGTATATGAGTACAGGCAGATACAAATTATCAAGTACATGGATAACCTCTAATATCAATTTATGACACTAAGACACCATGTATATAGGAAAGAACACGTTTCATGACCAAGAAACACAATCCGAACTTGAATTAATGAGACATGTTTTATTTTATATTGAACACATTTTTTACCTTTAGAGAACATGGTAATGTTTTTCTTGACATGAATTTTTATGTCATAATCCCCAAGGTGTGGTTGATATCTCTCCATATGGGATAAGGATACTTCCAAAGAGTATAATTTCTCCAATTTTAATGTGATTATAGAAAGGATCCACAACCATTTGGATTTTGTTTTTTCCCGAAATAATCCATTAGGAGAGTTTGACATCTAACATGATGGGATAAGGATCTATACAAAGAGTGGAATCCAACCCATGTGAGTGTGATTGGGGAAATGAACCTCAACTATAGACATTAATATATGGGAATTCATTTCAACCATTTTACTATGGATGAGATCCTATATATACAGAGTAAAATTGCAGCCAACTATAGTGCTTAGACTAGAGAATGATCCTCCAAGGGAGTTTGGTATTTCACGAAATTTTTTGGGTCAAGGATCCTACAATGATGTTTGAGAGAGGGATTCATTAGAATTATTGTTTCCTCATGGTTATCCTTAGTGGTGTTTAAAAAGAATGAGAATAAGGGAATTATGTTATACAATGACTATAATAACCTAAATTAGGTTACTATCATGAATAAGTATCCAATTCAAATAACTTATGACCTCCTTGTCCAATTTAAAAGAGAAAATATGGGATACCCTCTCCGTATAGTTCCAAATATGTTTCTATAAACAAAAAATTTCATAATAGTGTTGATTCCTGATATAAAATCATAGACATAAACATCCATAATTAAAAAATTAAAACAATTATTTCACCTCTTACATCTGAAGGATCCTTTCAATTTTATATATTCAAATAATTAAATACAGTAGAAACTAATAAATCAAAATTTCTATATATTAAATGGAAACATTACTCATTATATATAAATCCACTTATTTAATTTCAAATATTTATTGTATCCCACAATTTCATTTACACATGTTATCCTTATAAATATGTCACATGAAATACATTTCACTCTAACATGGTGGATGAAAACACAATAAGTGGTGAGATTAAACACACAATAATGGGAAAATATTATTAAAAAAATATTGGAAAAGGCATGGTATAAAAAATATGGAAGTAAAAGGTAAAAAATGATTCATTAATTAAATTGAAACTTAAATCACATTATATTAATGAAAAATAAATGAAAATATGGATATCAATAGTACTGATCCCATACTAATGGAATCTATAATGTGAGATATGAAAATATAGATGTATGGTATAGAGTTAAGAAACATTACATGTCACTAAGACCATATTCATGAAATAATTCCAAAACAAATTTACAATACATGTAGTAAAAAAAATATTTTCTCTCATGACACCAATCAAATCATCGAGGTGTTATATAATTTCAGTCCCCTTGCAACACATGATTATGTCAAATGCATTCTCGGTATTAGTCATTAACACTTTTCTGGTCAATCCCCAATAATCCTCCTAATAAATAAAACATGGTTATCTGTTTAATAATAAGTATGTAATATAAATACATGATCAACCTAAATTATCAGTAATATATCATCAATAATGTTTATACTTTTCCCCATGTTAACAAAAGAGTTTATATGGTCATAACTCATCCTGAGAAAGAAGGTGGACGGTCAAATAGTGTATAGAAAACCATTTAATAAATATAAATATTGGAATAATAATATATATCACATAAATAAATTTACAAATTACAATAAAAGAGATAAAATTATCATAACCCATCCATAGGATGAAGTTTGATAGTTAAATAATACATAGTCATCTTGATAGTAAACAATAGTATCAGAACGGAAACATACAAAACTCCAATACTTCCCGCCATATTAATGTAAAAATATTATTTTCTAGGTTAACATCGTCCAATATAAATTACGTTAAATTTAAGTTTCAAAACATATAGTGAAAGGAGTTTATGACTAAGTTAATATTGTAATAACATGATCACAAGCCTTTGGGGGAATGAAAATAGATGGTTTTAATGGACAATATTCCACTAATTGAGAAACAATTTAAAAATAGTAAATGTGTTAAGAATTTCTATCCTATATAATAATTATAGAATATACTATAATCGAATAAAAGGAAATAACATACCAAATATATATGAAATGTTTTGAACATTATAATCATTACTCAATTAATGAAACTCGAGTTACAAAAAATAATTACATCTCAAGAAATAATTAAATCAAAAACCACCTGAATAACAGAACATGATTTTTATATTAAATAAAATTCAATTATAGTATTAAAATAAAAATTCATCCATTCAAAATAAATACACCATATAAATGAATCGTGGTTCACAAAATGTATTATTCGTCAAAGAATTGTAATTGTGTCCAAGAAAACCCTTGATGCTTGGGTAACGCATTAATCAACACCAATTTAAATGAATGACATAAAATGGAACATAAAATACCATTATTAATATATAATTCATTATATTTTATCTCATATATGTATTATATTAACCATAATAATGAAATTATGTTCAGTAATTATATACATATATCAAATAGTGGAATTTGAGATGAAAAACCATACAACATTTAGAACAATTGAAGAAATATCACATTATAATGTATTCCTAAAATGAATTATTATATATGATGAAATATAAGAGAACAATGATATAAATATTATAATGGGGGTAATTAAACCATTCAAAATAAAACATGATGTATGACACAAACATGACTCGATGAAATGAAATTGATAGAGAAACCCATACCTTGTCATGATCAGTTTTACACCTACACAAAATATTTGAACAATTAAATTAAAATAATTAAATAGATATCTAATAAATATAATTTTATTTTTTTAATATTAAAATTTCCTTTATCTATCATATGATATTTATTAATCATATAGTTTTCATTCATTTATTAGATACATGAGGTCGTTCAGTCAGTTTTCCCATGACACCTTATCTACATTGTGCATCATTCAAAAGAATTGTTAAAAAGTTTTATAATATCTACAATTTTAATTTTTTTGGGAAAATATATATTTAATATATTTTTATGTCCATCCATGATGGATGGTTATGAAAAATTAAACCCATTTCTCACGTAGGTGATAGTTTTCATGTACACGTGTAATAATGTATCCATTTCTCAATGAATGAGAGGGAAAAAGGTAAATTGTATTTTGAAATTTTAAATTAATATTAATATTAAATAAATATTATTTATTCATACATTACTTCCTTATGTCCATCCTTGAATTATTGTGTTGAATAAAATATAATTCATCACTTTGTCAAGGCGGTAGTCGATGCAACACAGTAAGGACACTTTTCTTTTTCTTAGTGGATGGAGAGGAAAAAATAATGGGTAATATATTTATATAACATCATATAATTATAATGATGATACTTATGTAATTATATTTCTATTTATACAATATTCTCTAAATATAATTATTAAGGATAAGTACTTTAGAATGAGATAACACATACGTAAGAACATTATATTTCCTTGGGAAACTCCTTAAAAATTAAGATCATTGGTTAACCTAGAATGAAAAGTGAATTAATATATTTACTGGGACATAAATAATAAAATATAAGGTTATAATTTAAATTAAAATGGTAATTTCATGTATAATGTTAAAATTTTGTAACTGACCCTCTTTTATAAGAGAGGAAAACAACACAGTTGGACATATTCTCTAAATGTTATAATTTCCATGAAACTATTCCAAGTTAAGTTGATATAATGTTTCTAAATAATGGATTATGGGTTGTCATTTTACCAAGAACAAATCATATAAATCTTGACACAATTTTTTTTAAAATTTAATAGTTTTTTAGGATTATTTATTACATCTTACTATTGTAATTTTAATCTAGGTAATTAGGTATTAACTAAGTGATCTAATGTTTTATTAAAATACTTACATAACAAATATAACCACATTTGGGTGTTTTGGAATGAAGTTTTACCTTTTTTTAATAGAATTAAATTTATAAATATTATAAAATTAATATTTAAAATAAAATAGATAATGTGTTTAAATACTATTTTAGTTAAAAATGACATTTTTCCCACTATGGGTTTTCAATATTGTTTAGTGCATACTAACAAACACATTAGTGTTGATATAAATTATTATGTGCTTATAAATAATATTATATTTATTACTCCAAGGACCTAAATCTAATTTATTTGATATATATTTCATGATTATTAATTAAATAATAATTTTAAAATAATAGTACCACCATTCTCATGGAAATTTTCATTATTTCAAAGAATCTAAATTTTATATAAAAAAATTATGTTAGAAATACTAAATAAAATGATAATTTTGATTGAAAATATTTTAATAATTTTATTCAATTTATAGTAAATTTGTATATAAATTAATCATAACCATAGATCATGTAACACATAAAACACTTTTTAAAAAAAAAATTATTTTTAGGGATAATGTTTATATATGTGAAACAATATTCATAGATATTGATTACAATAATATTAATAAGTTTTTTATTTTTCAATGATGTATTTTTTGAAATTATTAAATTTCTAGATCTTAATTATTTTATGCATTAATTTAATTAAACAAACTAATGAAAAATAGTTATTCATAATATATTAATTGATTTTATAAAATGATATTACTCGATTTAATAAATTGAAAATATTAATTCTGAATGATTTATTTAACTTTATAATTATAAAATTTTTATTTCAAAAAGTATTCAAAAAACTCTATGTCATATAAAATTGTTAGTCATTCAAAAATAATTATTTTTTAACTATTAACCTAAAATTGAATTATTTTAGAAAAATATAAAAATCATATCAAAATCGATTTTTGTTGTTATAAATACAATGAATTATTTATCAACATATTAAATTTTAATCTAAAATTGTTTAATTTATAATTTTAAAGGAAATTATATAATATAATGAAATCATATTTATTGAAAAAATTGTTTTCGATATTTACTAATATAAATTATTTAATTTATAATGGTAACAAATAAGAATATTTTACCATCTTAGTGATTAACATATATTCATTAATAATGGCTATTTAATATGTTGTTGTTTTTTTCATTGTTTGTATATTACGACAAAATATTTTGAACACATTGATATATTTAAATGTAATCATATATTGAGACCTCTGGGTGTTATGTTCTACCCCCTTAAATAAATTAAATCCTCCTAATTTCAATTATAACTTACTAGTAAAATTATTCAAGGTTATGAAAAATATAGATATAATGGAATAAGTATTTTTTAATGACGTTTCTGCATTAATAACATATGTTTGACTGGGAAACACATTTTTCCATCATGTTAAGAAACCACTTAGTTTCTCTATTTTATCCTTTTCAACACATAAATAATCTTCTAGTTCAATGTTGAAATTTTCTTAAGTGGTTCATAAAATATTTTTAACATGAAGGATATTTAATAATTAGTACATCATCATATAGATCACCCAAATTTATATAATATTCTATCATTATCTTCATTGGTGTTATTTTTCAATTCTATTCAAGTTTTTAATCATAATTATTTAGATCTATTTTAACATAATTAAACGATTTATCACTCTAGTCCTCATCCTGTTAGGGTTTTCATTTAGAAAATTTCTATGTTGTTTGTAGCGTCCATTATTAACCTAGTTACTTCAATATTAATCGATTACTAAAACCAAAATATTCAAAATATGTGATGATAATTATAATATAATTATCATAAATAACCACGAAGAAGTTTAACCTTTATGTGTATTACTTTATAACACTACCATGTTAGCCCATTGTTCTTACAATTTCACTTGTATATGAGTCGGTTCAACCTATATCTCTCACTGTTTATCATATATCATAATTGGTTCAATATAGGTAACATTGAGTTGTGTTGCCTCATACATGTTATCTTAATACTTAAAATAGAGATAATAATTTTACATGAAATTTAATAAAATATTTTAAACCCAATAATCATTGAATTGTATGCTATAAAAATACAACATAGCCTTTATCAAACATCATTATTCATTCCTATAAGCATATACTGAAGTACATATATACTCTCAACAACATACATTTCCCAAAACCTATTTTATTATCTATGGAATTAAAACACAATGAGATTATACATTCATCTTAATATTATCCTTGTCTTTAACCATCAAATTTTATTAACAACTAGTTTAGGTGGTTACACAAAACTCACTAAAAGTAAATATCCTAAAAATTATAAAAAAACTAAATATGATTTAGAATCATTCCCATGTATATTGATACTAAATAACATAAATTTTCAAATTCACCTAACATTATACTTTATTGATGTCAAACACATACTAAACATACAACTTATCTATCCCTGAAACATTTCTTCTTCAATAGTTATCTAAAAATATATAACCATTCCATAAAATCATTTATCAAGGATACGATACCATCTAATATATTATTTAAATCTATTTATTGAAATATATTTATGAAAAATCACCAGATGTTTCACATAATTATTAATGACACTTAAAATATACCAGAATATGATTGATAAATGTCACTCACTAACGGGGATAGATAAATATATGAATTATTAATTTATTGTGATATATCATCCTAATTACCTTGGGTAAGACTATAAAAATTATATTTTACATCGTAGTAGTAATTACTAAGATTATCAACAATTTATGTATGATCCCTTATTTGGTTATATGACATAGATGATTTTATATACATACCTCTCTCAAATTTATATTTGTGATCCTATTTCAAACATGTTCTAAAACCAATTTTTTTATTATATCCAAAAAAATAACACGAAAACATCAATATGAATATGTCTTCCCTTATGAAACCATTTTTTAAAATGTGATACCTATTAATGAACATATTAATTGTATTTTTTTCAACTCTTGGTTATCCATTTTATTTTCTCTATTATTTTTTTTGACATAATTATTTGAAATAAATATTGATTCCATTATAATGGTTTTAAAATTGATTATGGGTAATGAAATAATATCCTTAGGATTTTCTCTCAAGGTGTGCAGTCTTAGGAAAATCATTATGCATTAGAGTGATGATTCATTGAAAGCTCAACCTAACCTTTTTTGGTGTATTACCACAAGGAGAATATTAACATAGCCAAATACACATTCCAGTATCTAGAGTGGGATTTATTATTAACAAAATCCAAATAATATTTACTTTACCAAAACATAAATAAGCTGTCGAACACATATAATTATTCCCAGGGATTTAATTGAAATTGTCTTATCATAAACCCCATATTAAATGTTCATTATTTCGGTAACATTATATCATATACACATACCAAAGAGTTACCTATTATGATCAACCTTATATTATCATCACCAAAAATCATAATATTTAATTCTATCTAAACATTTACTATGATACCAACTATTTTGCCATAAACCCACACTCTAGGATCCGATGCCATAAATTAATAAATTGAGAACATAAATTGATAAAAGAAATAAAATCATATATATATATATATATCCACCCATAATAAAAAAATAAAATCAATTATTGTATCTCAAACATCCTATGGTTCATTTAGTGTATAGATACTTAGATAATTGAAAAAACAAATAAACCGATAAATTACATGTTCTTTGAATTAAATAGGCAATTTTACATCTATATTTGAAAGTAAATTATTCATGAAACATATTAATCATCTCTAAAAAATTATATATCCTATTTTATCCTCGTAATTATGTCCAACATACTATTTATCTCCACAACCTAGGAATGGAAATACAAAAAGAAATGAGCTTAAAACCATAGCAATCAAAATATATTACTAAAGTAGTCATTAAATAAATATGACATAAAAATAATTGTAGGAATCAGTAAAAAACATGAAATCATAAAAAACATGAATCTAATATCATTTTATTTCCATTATAATAAATTAATAGATGGTTATCATCAATATTAATCTCACACTTATGGGGAAAATAATTTTAATCATCAAAAACATATTGGAATGGAATTTTCCAAACACAATATACTGGTCATAAAGACTATAGTCAACATATCTTTCTAAAACATGTAGTATTATATCAAATAGGAAACCTATTCTATATCGTGAGACCTGTTGATACATCCATGGACTATATAATTTTTTCCCCAACATATCACCCGATTATGTCCAACAAATTCACCATATGAGTCATCAAGACTTTTCTTACCATTACCTGATGAACTATTTGTAGAATAAATAATTGATATCTATATAATGAGAAACACATAATTTCAATAAATGAACAATATATGTTATCATCAATCAAAATAAAAATGTCAATACTTTTCCCCATTTTAATACAAGGAATAACATCAACATAACATGTCATGAGTAATATGGTGGATGGTCAAGCAATACATAGTAATCATTCTACGGATCGTTTTTATTGGAATAATAATACTTGGTATTCCAACACATTTACCCATGGTAATTCAAGGGATAAAATTATCATAACCAATCATGGGGAAGAAGGTGTAATGTTAAATAATACATAGTCAAATTGACAATAATCAAATGTATTCATGTAAAAATAATAAAATTATTTCTAGGTGGAAATAATCCAATTAATATTATTTAAAATATGATGTTCACACTATATAGAGAAATAACTATATGGATAATTCAATATTGCAATATCATGATCATATGCCATCCAGATAATGAAATTGGATGGTTTCAAATGAACATATTCTATGGAGTGAGAAACAACTATCAAATGGTTAATGTGATTGGAATTTATATCATATAAAATAATAAAACAACATCATGCAATAAAATAAATGTGTATAATTTACCTATGATATAGGAAACAAATTGATCATAACTCAATTAATGAATGTTGAGTTATAAAAAATCATTACTTATGGGGAAATAACTAAATAAATAAAAACATTAATTAGGGAATAATGTGTTTCTACTAAATCCAATTCAAAATAGGTAGTGTGATAAAACATATATATGGGTAACAATTACACCATTTAATGTAAACACGGTGAAAAAAATGTATAATGTCTCAATGAATTAGAATTGAAACAAAGAAAACCCATATGGATTAAGTAACACTTTTACAAAAAATCATTTCAATGATAGGTATTGTCATTGAACTTATAATAACATCATTAATATATATTTCATGACATGATTTCTCAAATATCTATTATATTTTCTAGAAAAAATTAAATTGGGTGCAATAATTCCAAACATGTCTCAAAGAGTGGAATTTTAGACAAAAACTATTACAAAATTTGAAACATTGGAACCAAAATCCTCTGATAAAGCTAACATGAAATAGTAAATCAAATAGCATGAAATATAGATGAATGATGATATAAATACAACAATTGGGTGGTATGTAGACCTTGTAAAATTAAAATTGGTGTTTAATATAAGCATTTCTCAGTGAATGGAAATTGAGACTGAAACCCTAACATATTCCGGATCCACTACGAACATGAAAAAAATATCAGGATTAAATAAATTAAATAAATTAAATATATAACCATGAAACATATTTATCTATATTTAAAATAAAATTTTCTTTAACTATTTTATATTATTTTTTTATGATATAGTATTCTTGCTAACATCGTTTTCTTGATGTTGTTTTGTATATTTTTCCATAAATACATATGTATATTAAACATATTAAACTGAATTTTAAAATAATTTCATCATATGAATAATCATAACTGTTTTATGGAATGAATTTTTAAATAATAAATACATTTCTGAATCTATCCACTAAAATTTGTGAACAAAATTTATACTCATATATTTATGAGATGATAATTTTCATATACTCATGGTTAATGTTTCTATTTATCAATGACTGAGTGGGAAACAAGGTAAGTGAAAAATTATTATTTAAGAATAATATCTATATTATATAAATCATATTTATTCATCCTTTAAATAATTTTATTAGACATTAATGGAGGTGTTAAAAAATAGAATTCATCACTTTGTGGAGGTGGTAGTACATGCAACACACAAACAATAATTTTTTCTTAGCTAATAGAGAAGAGTAAATAATGGTTATTAAAGTAGTATAACAAAAAATTATTATAATTATGACAGTTATTACCAAATATTTATATTGTAAAATTATGTTTTTAAGAAGAATATTAACGATAAAAACATATTATATTGATAATACATACACTTGAGACTAGATCATTCATTGGAAAAAACCATATAATTAAAGGGCATATGAATTATTAATTTGACAAAGCGATTAAGAAAAGATGATGGAATTATAAGATAGGATATTTGGGTAGAGTTTTATGGAAATATATTATTCTATTTTCGTATTGTATATTTTTTAAGTCATCCCCTTTTATAAGAGATGAAAAAGGATCTTTTGGAAACACCCTTCATATGATAAAAATAACATGAAACAATTAAAAAGTAAATGATCCAAAGTTATAAAATAATGTATTTTTAGTATCTTTGATAATGAAATACTCAAAAAATCTTTTTAAAAATAGTTTAAACAATTTATAGGGATCTTACAATTATGTTTTCAAATTTTTTATTTTACATTTAAACTAGGTAAATTGTTTTTAACAAAGTGGTTTTAGGTTTTATAAAAATATATATCAAAACTAATATAACAATATTTGTGTATTTTGGAACTAATAAATAACTATATTTACTCCAATTAAATTTATAAATATTATGAAAATAAAATTTAAATTAAAATAGATAATGTGCAGAAAAGTTGTTTTAGAAGGGAAAATGACATATTGACCAATATGGATTCATTAGATTATTTAAAATTGATTAATAAATATATTTTTATTATTATATCAATTAATGTGATTATAAATTATATTATATATGTTATATATGTTTCTTAAATTTAATTTAATTTATATAAATTCCATGATATTTATTAAACAATATTTTTAAAAATAATTGTTTTATCATTATCGTGGTAATTTGTATAATTCCAAACAATATAAATTTTTACCAAAAAAATGATAAATTCAAAAACATGAAAAAAAATCATAAACTATAAGTATAATTTTAATAACTTAATGGTCCATGTTTTGGGAAATGAACCTCAATGTTACTTCATGTAACACGTAAAAATCTATTTTTATGAAAATTGTATTTTTAAGTAAATGATTATGTATAAGAAAAAATATCAATGATGTTGATTATAATGATATTAATAAGATTAATAATAATCAAATAATATTTCTGTTAAATTTTCCTAAATCCTAATCCTACATTCTTCATTCATAAATTTAATGAATGAATTCAGTGAAAAATAATTTTTCATAATATATTAGATGATTTTCCTAAATGGTATTCGAGGGTTTTATAAATATAGAATAGAAATATAGAATTATTTATTTTATGTTATAAATATATATTTTTAATATAAAAATTGTTTCAAATTCATTTACATTATATATAAGCGATGATAGTAGAAATTTTTTAACTTATTACTCTTTACCTAAAAATTGATTATTATATAAAACTATCGAAAATAAATTTAAATATAATTCTGTTGTGAGTAATTAAGAAATGAAATCTTACATAATAAAATTAAAATTATATTTTTTTAATTTATATTTCATAAAAAATACCTAATATAAATATATTTTATATTTTTAAATATCTTTTTTCAATATTAACTCACATTAATTATTTTACTTATAAAGGTAGTAACTATTAATTATTTATCATCTCATTTTGTACTATATAATTATTAGTAATGTCTTATTAATATAAATTTTTTAAACATGATATGAACCTATGACTCTAGTTGTAGAAAACATTGACATTAATAAAGTTAATCACATATTAAGATCATGATGTGTTACAAAAGTGGTTCTCAAATATTGACATTAGGATGGGTTATCAACACATCTGATTTTGAATGAAGGATATACTAAACATGATACTTTTTATCTGATTAAGTCACCATGAGTACTTGGTATTGATCTTTGGTGTGACATATTCCCCATCAGTGTTCATGGTACTCCTGTAATGAATCTTTCATCCCTTTTTGGAAACATTCAAGGTAGTCTTTATAGGTGAAATCCTCATGTACTCAGTGTTTTTGGGGGAGAAGTCATGGAATTTAATGATTTTCTTAGACATATCATGTGTGTAAATGATTTATATGAATCTATTTAAGTGTATTTTTTTGATTTTAGAGGTCTACTACTATGAAATTTCATCTTAAGGGAAGGATTAATAGTGTACCTTGCAAAGACGAAAGTAATTATATCATGGGATCCACATAATATCATGAAATTTGTGAGGATATTCCATGGGATGTAATCATATTATCATATATTAATAATATAATTATCTACGATAAAAAAATATAACATCATCGACCCAAAGGTGAATCCATTATATATACATAGGAGGGTCAATATCCCTTTTAGGAGTTCTGTTAGAGGTTGATGAGAACCCCAATATTTATATCATAGAGGCATGTTTCTAGTATGTGGGCCTCTATGATGCCTAAAAATCTTGGATTTTATATTTTTTTATTCACTGGAATGTAGAATTTTTTTTGGGTCACAACATTTTAGACCCCATGAGAAGATTTATGAAACCCTTTATTTGAAGTTTACTGTTATAGTATTATCACTAAGAATTAGTGAAAATATACTATGAGAGAGAGAGAATCAAAATCAATTCACACTATAAGAGCCTCAAGTATATAATTTCATAAAATTATCTAGTATTAAAGCATTATTTATTATTTCAGTTCTAACCAGACTATAACAATTAGATAGTCAATAATCATAGGAAATGTAATGTTTTGGTATATGCTCTTTGTGGGTGATCGCATCGTTAGTTTCTTGGATAGGAAACTATGAAATTGGCTTCATTATAGTTTTCCATTTTGTATTATGGTAGATAATCATACCTAAAGTCGATGGTT
Organism: Viscum album; assembly: GCA_963277665.1. Lineage (NCBI taxonomy): Eukaryota > Viridiplantae > Streptophyta > Magnoliopsida > Santalales > Viscaceae > Viscum > Viscum album. The sequence goes on from OY728140.1 coordinate 355,355,934, forward strand.
GTTACCCCTATACTTCTTCAGTATGAGATGGAACCATGACTGGGAAATATTGATTGTAAGGTCTTGTTTTACTAGATTTCTAATGGACATTCCTTTGAATTTTTTTTAAAGGTGGGGAGACAATTATCTTTTTCCAAGGAATGAATATGGTATCAATCACATTGCATGAGGAGTTTTTTATGGAGTTTCATAAATCCCCCATAACAGTACATTTAAGAGTGGTGATGATATACTAGGACCATCCATGGCAGGATTAGTGACCAAGGTTCAAGTGGAGTGTAGCCGAGTTCAACTCTTAATGACTCAAATATCAGCTAGTAATGGTTTAACACTAGGTACTAGTGGTTTTAACCCAATCCATTGAAGTGATAACGTGTAATTTGTTTTGTATGTACATGTATGTTTTAGGGTACATACATGAAACAAGAGGTTATAACACTATTAGAGTGATTATAGGCTAAGTCACCAAGTCATACGACATATTATCCATCAAAGGTTACTACTTAGTAATGTGTTTCAAATAACCATATATCCAATAGATAGTTCAGAATCATAGAGTCACTTAAATTATTTGTTTTAGACTATTATGATCACTTCATCCCATGACTGAGGAGATGATTATTGAATTCTTTTGTAACATGGTTATAGATAGTCATAGTGTTCCACCCCTAAAAAACTACTAAATAGAGAAAACCATTCGGGTTTTGGGTGACATGTTGTGTGCTTTCGTGTTTTTTCTGCCACAAATGGTATTATCAAATATCCATGGCGTAGTTTGTGTACAAAACTAGTTAATATTTCTCCATCAGTTTTTTAACATCTCGAGATTTTATGAGAAAGATTCTTTTTGATTTCTTTAATGTCTTCTATTATACACTACACCAAGAATAAGTTGTTCTATATGAAACACTATCTTTTCTTGGGGTACTTGCAACACTATTCTTGGCTTATGTTACAAACAATTTCAGTCTCTTTTGATCCAATTCATTTTACACAAGACCATGTATAATTTAACAACTAAATATTATAAAATAGTAATTATAATGGTGATTATGAATAGTATTAACTTTCTTCTAAAAAATAATTTTAATGCAAATAATTGAGTCTATAACATAATAAATTCACCCCTGATGGATTTTCTTAAAGATAAATATATTAAATATAATTTTTAAAATTTATCTTATATTATTTCTAGAAATTATATATGAAAAAATTAAATTATTTTTATAAAAGAATTAAATTTCTAAAAAATGTACTTTAGCAACCTTTTGATGACGTACCCATTTTAAATATATTTTTTGATATATTTTTATATTCAAATTAGAAAAAATAAACTACATATTTTGAAGAAAAATGTAAAAAGTTACTTTGTTTTAAATTTTGGTATTTTTCTGATAAGTTTCTTTTTTGATGAATACTGTAAATATTGATTTTTATTGAATATATTATTTCATTTTAAAGTTATTACATAGTAAAATTATGTTTTAGATTAGTTTTATATTTTAACGAATTCATTTTTATAAAATTATTGTTATAGAAAATTATTTTATAAATGAAAATATTATAAAATCCATTTCCTTTAAAAAAATGCATTTTTTCCAAAAAAAAATGTTTTTTGTGACATTTTATCTGTTTTATTTTAATTTTAATTCTACATATTTTTTATTTTGAATTTTGAAAAATGTATTTTAAGTTTTTATTCATGAGTTTTAAATTTGTTAAGTAGTTCCCTTTTATTTTTGACCAATATGAATAGTAACCATTGTAAATTTTATTGCCACTGTAAAGGATAAATTAGGTAATTTAGATTAAAAATAAAATTCTAATTACTATAAAATTAAAAAAAAAATGGGAAAAAATTATTTTATGAATTTAATTCAACCCTTAACACTTAAGGATCAAAATTTTGTCATTTAAAGGACACATTTCCATGAAAATGACTCAAATAATGTATTAATCAAAGAAAGACATAAAATGTCATTTTCATTATGTTCAATATTAATTATGTGTCCACATATAAAAAAACGGGTGGTATCAAAAAATCTAAATGTTAATTTTCACATTAATAAACATATTTCACTAAAAGAAATTATTTGTGACATTTTGGGTACATTTGAGGGATATTATGATATTTATAATAGTTTATTTAATGAAATTTTAACGATGTCACATTGATGTTTTACATAATATATCCTTTTCAAATAATATTTTATAGAATTTAAATTCAAGTATACATACTCATTTTAAATAAAAAATATTCTTCTTTATCATGGTAATTTATTTGAAATGTTAAGGAAGTAAATAATTACATTAAAGGGTAATACATTGATGATGCAGAAATTATTTAGCTTATGAAAAATAAATCAAATAACTTTTATTAAAATTATAATAATAATTTAATTACCAAAAAACATGAAAAAATATTATTGGTGCAGTATAACCAGAAAATAATCATCCAACAGTCGATTTATTGACCATTTGGAGCCATATGATAAAGATTAAAACAATTATAATATTTTATTTCAGGATAGCTTCAACTTGTCACATATATGTTTTAATACATATAACATTTTTTATATTGTATTTTTCAGAAGATATATTCAATTATATGTATTCTTGTTAGATATAGTATATTTATCTTAAAAAAGGTATTTTATTTTTTTTTCAAAATATAATTCTATTACATTATTACAGAAACAAATGTAAAAATTATTTTATTAATGGTAATATCAAATTTATGTGATTAAAAATATTAAAATAAATATTTTTGTAGAAAATTAATATATCCAATGAGTTTTATAGATTACCCTAATCCCCTATATATATAATAAAATATTTGTATCTAGTATAACATCTTATAATGATATTTTAAAACATCCATGAAATGAATAGTGTCAAAATTGACACTATTGTTGTTTTAAAAAAAATGTATTATTAAAATATTTAAAAATAATAATTTTTTTTAAAAATAAATAACAATTATAATATAGTCCAAAATATTTTACATTATTTATTTATGATTTAATTGAAATCAAATAAGTAAATATGTAACCCTTCTAATAATGAAATATTTATTACCCTTATTAAACTGAAATAGAATAACTAAGTAATATATTAAAATGATATGGTTCAAATATATAGAAATAATTTTTTAAGATTTATTGGGCGATGATATTACTATCTAATACCATCCAATCATCTAAAATATGATATTTTTGTAATTTTTAGATGTGGTATGATTTTTTTATAATTTAATACTGTTGGGGATTCCAAATATGCCCCTCGCCTCAATAATAAATGGATACCTCCTCCCTCATTTCATCACAACTAATTGAGCCATAAATTTCATCCATAACCTGAAAATATCCTTTTTTTACTGATGTAGTTACATCCTAGAGGTTTTTCTCATCTCAAAATACCAACTATAGTGCCATTAAAAGGAGATCTAAATGGAGATCGCCGAAGAAGAGGTAATCTCGTTTACCCACTCTCTCAATATCATTTCTTATTTTACTTAATATTACTTTATTATTTCAATAATAAAGTAATAACCCAAGTATAAACTATATAATGTGGTTATATTATGAAATAACTATATTACACCTTCTATAAATCCTATGAAAAATGAAATCACCACGTGTGCGTACATAAAACTTATCGTCTCCACACTGTGGTGTAATATTTTTTTAACCAAAATTTTTCCTAGATGGGTATAATTATTGAAATAATGACAATATATGGTTATTATACAATAATATGGATTCTATAATTATAGAATTGCAATCCACTTCAACACCATTTCATAATTAATGGAATGTTATCATCTCTCATGTGTATGTACGGCCAGTCGCCCCCACGATGCGATGCGGTTCATTATAAATGATATCCACTAAAACATGATTATTTAAATGTATATAAAGAATAAATATGATATATATTATGTTAATATCATTTTTAAATGATATAACTATGAAATAATATAGAGAATGTGAACATATTAAATGAAACATGCCTATGAAAATGAAGGATTTAATACCCAAATAACGAGTAAAATTGAAATATTATTACAAAATGATGTTAATATAATCATATATTATATAATAAAAATGAAAATTATTATATAATAATTCAATTTTATCATTTAAATAATTATACCGGAGGTTTGGATACATACAAAGGATATCATATAAAAGGCATGGGATTATTTTTCAATATCATTATTTTCTGAGATTGTTTATATGTAAGTATTTACTAGGGTATATTTTTCATCCATGTCCATGTTAAATAATTATTCATTATATAAAATTACTTCTATTCTTATAATATTTTTTAATGGAAATTTTACCCATAGGTGAATTTTCATTAGTGGTATGAAAGGAATCTTTTTTGGTTTTCGATATGATGTAATTTATAAATTTCCAAAAAATTTATGAGAAGAATGTTTAATTTTAACTTTTACGACATGAATATATTTTTATACATTATTAATGACTTATTTCAATGAATATTACATTATAATATTTAATTTTTTATGTTAGAATAAATTCTTTTCTTTTAAAATTTATTGGTATTTTGAGAAAATAAATACTTTTTTGAAGAAGATATGATATTTTCCAGAAGAATTAATTCTATATGTTTTATTAAAATTATTTTCCGTTTAATAGGAAATTATATAATAGGGTTATGTTTCTATCCTTATTATTCCAATGGTTTGATAGTGATTATGATGTAATATTATTAAGGAAATATATTTTTTATATGGATTAAGTTATGATGGAATGATGTTTAAGAAACCCACATTATTCCTGGGGTTATGCTATGATTAATGATTTATGTTTTTGGGGAACCCATAAGAATGATTTCATTATTAGATGGATGATACTTATATCTCCCTTCAATTAATTATATAAATATTTAAATTTCATGAGATAGACATGACTGGAATGGAAAATAAATCTGGTTCAGTAACAGAGGGCTAGAATGAAAAGTAAATCTGGTTCAGTAACATAGGGCTAGAATGAAGAGTGAACACAGTTCAGTAATAGAAATTGTCCTCGTTTATGGTAATGTAAATCATCCTTGGATAATATTGATATTATTTTATATGATTTTTTCTTTTTCACATTTCCATGTTTTATGCCAATGCTATTTTTTCATGGTTCATGATTCCATTATGATTTATTCATTATGAACCTGAAATATTTATTTCATGACTCATGACATTGATATTCAAAATTTTTGATTAGGTTATAAAATTCTTAGTTTTTTTTATTTTCTCCATGTTTAACTACACTGAGAATTTGAACACAACTTTTTGCTGTTTTCTTTTCCCCATGATATAAAGAAATGATTTTGGTAGGAAAAGAACTGGGGATGATAATTATGGGATATGTCGAGGATCTTTGAGAATATTATAAGTTTTGTTAAATGGTTATAAATAAACTAATCTAATATGGTATTTGGGATTCTATTTGTGTAATGTATAATGAATTGTGAAATAGAAATTAAATTCCCATATACATCAAGAATGGGTGATTAGAGTTAGAATCATAGTGATGGTTTAGTCAAAATTTTGAAAATAGGATGTGAATAATTTTGTAAGGTCCCTATGTATATTTCTAAGGATATTTATAGGGATGTACCTCAGTATAAGTATAACTATATGTTAAAATCCTAGATTTTTGGTAATAATAATGAATAACTAAGGTTAATCTTAAGGTATCATAGATTAATGGAATCATAAGTTAGACATCCGATATGTGAGTTTTCACTATTATGTGACTGCTCACTGTGATAATCATTTCTCATTCAATTCCTTCTAGTTTTTTACAAAGTAGGGAATCAATAGGAACATTATTATCATTAAATTTTTTGGAAAATAAATAGATGGGATGTCAAATGAGATGATCATAGGAGTGATTTATGTCATGGTCATGCCTTATTAGTTTTCAAGGACCATGATCAACGACCTATAACATAACCATCTTTAAGACTCAACAAGGAAGATAAAAAAGGATTTCACTAAGAGTTCAGGTAATGAATACCATAGTAGAAATAGGATTTGTGTTTTTTTTTCATGTATGTGGAATGAACCACCTATGTTAATGTAATAGAGGAACAAGAAGGTGTTTTGATTGTGGAAAATAAAGCATAAATAAAGTCACTGGATAGGAAAAATAGGGTTTAGTTAATTCAATGGATTGGAATGTTGTCCTTCTTAATGTATTATAAATTGATTATTTCTTGAAATGTGTATGGTATGGGGATTATGAAAATCAATGTCAAATGTATAAGGCTCATGAAGAGAATTGGAATGGTGTTACAAGTAATGATTTTTTGTCTGATGATGAAGAGATCATTAATGATATATGAAAAGTATGGGTTGTATTAACATTATTGTTGAAAATCATTATTTAATTATGTTTCTAAAATGTTATGAGGTATTAAGGAATACAGTGATGAAGACTACGTAGTAGTTTAATATAAAATTTGTATGAAAAAAGTATATTTCTATTTTGGAATTAAAATATTATGTTATTTGAATCATGAATTATATTTGTTGTTTTAGTATGCATTTTCATTCAGGATTTAAAAGGACATATTGAATGTTGATGAAGACATAGAAAAAATGAATTCATGGGAATGTAATATTTTGAGTAAGGGAAGGAAACCCTTAAATAAAACCTGATGATGAGATAATTATGTTTTTATAAAGATATGATGGATACAAATAAGTAAATTAGATGGTACAGATTGACCTAGATACTTTTATAGAAAAAGTTTTATATGTCATAAAGGATGAAGTTTTCAACTACTTAGATTTAAATAATGTATCGAGTAATCATTGGATTAAGGAAGCATTAATGTTTTGCAAAATAAATTATTGTGATTAAGGTTATTTCAATGTTTCAAGAGAATAAAACATTAAGTTATTCACATGGTTGGAATTTGAAATCCATGAAATTTATTATAATATATGGAAGATAAATGTTATGTGATTTAGTAGAATTCATTCTAGTGTTTTGGAATTTTATCCTTCAAATGTATTTTGGGATTTTTCATTTATGTAATGTTAATTTTAAACTTCAAATAGGTTCTTATGATTAAATTATTATATCATAATACGTGGGTTTATGTATATTTGATAACATGTGATAACCTTTTGGTTGTGATAAAGATAGATAGAATAGCCTATCATTCAATTTATAAACAGCATGATCTTCTAACTCTTTAGGAATGACAAATTCAACTTCATTATATTGAATAATATATGAAGTGGATATTATTTAGGGTATGACAAATGCTAAGATTATATCGAAATAAAGTATGTATATATTCTCATGAAAATTATTCAACGTTAGGAAAATTTAGCGTGATGTAAATGGTTGTCTTCTTATCATCATTTTTATGATATTAATGACCAATTTCACGCTTATTTAGTACATGGTTTTCAATTTTTAAACATAACTAGATCATTAACATTCTTATGATTATTGATCTTTATCAATAAGTTAGATTATTTATGATTTTCCACATTCCCAATCCTCATCTATGTTATCCAATGTAGATACAAAGTTATGATTTACTATGGGCAAATGTTATTTTCTGAATATTCCTTTTTTAAAAGGATGTTTTAGTTTTTATGATTTCTTTTTCTATCCTTCTATAAAACCAAAGAATTTCATGGGTGAAATTAATTTTAAGGGGGGGTATAATGTGACACCTTGATATTTTATGTGATATATTGTTCTTAATTTCAATGATGTATTGTGTTGTACGCTACACATATACTAGATTGGGCTATACACAATTGTATGTCAGCTTGAAAAATAAGTCACACTATGATTGACTTGTGTTATATAAAATTTGAAGTTTTTTTATATAATTTATTTTACGAAAAACCTAGTATAATTTAACAACAATATACTATATCCTAGTCAATATAATGGTGAGTATTAAAAGTATTAAATTTCTTCTGAAGAACTATTTAAATGAAAAAGTGTGAGTCGAAAACCTAATAAAATCACACTAGGTTGATTTTATTAAATAAAAATATATTTAATATTTTCATGATAATGTTTAAAATTCATCTTATATGTTTTCATGACATGATATATGAAAACATTCATTTTTTTGGATAAAAGAAGTATTTTTCAAAAAAGTGTATTTTTCAGCCTTTGGATGGAGCACCAATTGTAAATATTTTTTTGACACATTATTATATTACCCTTCTAAAAAATAAACTTCTTATTTTAATAATGAGTATAAAAAATTACATTGGTTTATTTTTTTGGTATTTTTCTGGTATGTTACATTTTCTGATGAATAGTGAAAATATTTTTTTATAGAAAACATTATTTTCTTTTAAAGTAATTAAGTAGTAAAATTATGTTTCGAATTAGTTATAAATTTTAATTATTTCATTTTTATCCAATTATGGTTTTTGAAAATTATTTTATAAATTATTTTATTCTAAACATATTTTCCATTAAAAGAGGTGCATTTTTGAAAAAAAACTATTTTTCGTGATATAATATCAGTTTCATTTTAAATTTACTTCTGTAAATTCATTGTTTTTAATTTTGAAAAATTGATTTACAATATTTATTTATTGTGTCCAGCTTTAGAAATCTGGACCCTTTAATTTTTGACCAATATGAAGTGTAAGCTTGGTAAACTTTGTTATTGTGGAAAAGTTTAAATTAGGAAATTTATGCAAAAAACAATATGATAATTACAATAAAATGAACATAAAAAAATGAAAAAAGTTATTTGTTTAATGAAATTAGAACCATAATAGTTAATGATCCAAATTTTATGATTTAATGGATAGTTTTCCATTAAAATGTCTTAAATAATATTAAATCAAAGAAATACACAAATTGCCATTTTATTTGTCATTAATATCTATTATGTGTCCACATGTGGAAAAAATGGGTGGTATCAACGAATATAAATATTAAATTCATATATAATAAACATAACTATATAATATAAATTTATTATTAACGTTTTGGGGCCATTAGAGTGATATTATGATATTTATAATATTTTATTTAAGGAAAATTGTATGATGTCACATTCTTGTTTTAAATAAATTTTAATTTTAAAATAATATTTTATTAAAGGTAAATTCTACCATAAATAATCATTTTAAATATATAATATTTTTATTTACCATGTAAAATTATTTTTAATTTCTAGGAAATGAATAATTTCATTAAAGGCTTATACATTGATGGTGCATAAATTATTTAATTGATGAAAAATCATTACAATAATTTTTGATTTAATTATAATAACTATTAACAGACAAAAAAATTTGAAAAAACATTATTTATCAAGTATCTCTAGACCATAATAAATAAATGGTCGAGTTATTTAACATTTGGATCAATGTAGAATAGATTATTCAAGTATAATATTTTGTTTAAAGTGATATTAAAATTGTAACATTCATGTTTTAATACATATAATATTTTTAATATAGAGTTATACAAATGCTATATTGAATAATATTTATTAATATTAAATCATGTAAATTTATTTTCCTCATAATATTTTAATTTTAATTTTTGTAAAAAAAATATGTGTAATAAATAATTACACAAAACTGATTTAGTAAATATTTTATTAATGGAAATATAAAAATAATGTTATTCAAAATATTAAAATAAATATAATTTTGGATAATTAATGCATCCAATAAATTTTATAGATTATTATTAACATTTAAGGATATAATAAAATATTTTTATTTCGGATAATATATTGTCATGATATCTGTAACAATCCCTAAAATGAATAGTGTCTAAAATTGAAACTATTGTTGTTTTGTCAAAATAATGTAATATTGAATTAATTAAACTAATAAAACATATTAAAAATAAATAATTATGATTATATGGTCTAAAATGTTCCATATTATTTATTTATGATTTAATTGAAATAAAATAAGTACTTATTTCACCTTTTTAATAATGAAATATTTGTTACCTATGTTAAAATGAAATAGAATAACTAAGCGATAAATTAAAATGATAATGTCTAAATGGATAGAAAAACATGTCTAAAATTAATTGGATGATGATATTAAAACATTATACAAACAAATATTCGAAAATTTAAATTTTTTTGATTTTTTGATGTGGTATATTTTTATTAGAAACTAATATTATTGGGGATTCCAAATGTGCCTCTCACCTCAATTATAAAATGAAACAACCTCCGTCATTTATTCAAAACTCATCGAACCTTCATGATTTTCCATAAAATTCCCATTTTCATTATCAACTTTACTATTTACATCCTAATGGTGTTGGACATCTAAAAATACCAACTGTAGTTCCATTAAGAGGAGATCTGAAGGGAGCTCACTAAAGAACATGCAATATCATTTACCGACTCTCTCAAGATCATTTAATAATTTAATTCCTCTTATTTTTTGTTTAAATTATAAATTAATAACTCTAGTATAAACTATATATTGATATTTTATTTTGGGAAAATCATATTCCACCTTCAATCCACCCTATGAAAAGTGAAATCACCATGCGTGCATACATACAGCTTACCATCTCCACACCATGGTGTAATATGTTTTTCACCACCATATTACTCGGATGGGTATAATAATGGAAATAATAACAATATATTGTCATAATAAAATGATATTTACTATTGAATAAAATATTTAGCATCCAATTTTATACCATTTCATAATTTAGGGAATGATATCATCACTCGTGTGTATGTACAGACTACCCTCTCCACTATGCGATGCGATTCCTTCTACATGATATCCATTACAACATGATTATATAAATTTATAGAAACCATAAATATGAGACATTTATTTTAGAAAATTTTTATAAAGATATAACTATGACCTAAGAGGTTTAATAGGAACTTATTCAATGAAATATGCATAAGAAAATGAAGCAGTTAATACCTGAATAACGAGTAATAAGAAAATGTTATGACTAAAAGATTTTAATATGATCGTATATGATATCATAAAAATGACAAAAATTCTGGAATAAGTCAATGACATCATTTTAATCATTATACATGAGGATTGGATACATACAAAGGATATCTGAGCTAAGGAATGAGATGATTTTACAATCTCATTATTTCCTCAGATTGTTTATACATAAGTATTTACTGGGGTATATGAATCATCCATGTCCATGTAACCTAATTATAAATTCTATAATATTCTATATATTTTTATAAAAATTTTTAATGACAATTTTACTTCTTTATGAAGATTAATTATGTTGTATGAATGGAATATTTTTTTATTTTCGATATGAGGTACATTTTGATTTTCCAAAAAATGTACGAGAAGAATGTTTTATTTTAACTTACCAAACATGAATAGATTTTTTTTCTCTTTGCTAATTCTTTATTTCCATGAAGATTTATTTATAATATTTCAAGTATATTTTCAAATAAATTATTTTATCTTATAATTATATGGAATTTTTAGAAAATAAATACTTTTGAAGAAGAAAGGATATTTTAGTAAATAATTAATTTCAGGTGTTTTAGAAATATTTTTTTTCATCTAAAATGACATTTGTTAATAGGGTTATGTTACTATCACTATTTATTCCTATTTTTTATTGTGTTTTTTATATAATTATATTTATGAAATCCATTTTTTGGATTATGTTATGATGAAATTATGTTTAAGAACCCCACTTTATTACATGGGTTATGTTATGATGATTGATTTATGTTTTTGTGGCCCACAGAAGAATGATGTCATTATGTGATTTTCATACCAATATCTCCCCCAATGCATTAGGTAATGATTTATATCTCATTAGATAGACACTATTAGAACAGAATGTAAATTCACATCAATAATACAGGGTTGTAACAACATGTAAATAATGTTTAGTAATATAGGGTAGGAAGGAGGAGTGAACTTAGTACAATAATGGACATTTTCCACTATGATGGTCTTGGAAATGAGCCTTTTAAAATATGGAAATTATTTCTATTCTTATGTGTTTTACAAAATTCCATGATTTATTTCATTTCTATTTTATCATAGTTAATGATTATATTCGGCTTTATTCCTTAAAAACTCCCATGTTTTTTTTAGGACACATGATAGTGGTATTAAAAATTTATATTCATGTTTTAACATTATTATGTTTATGTTTTCTTGATGTTCTACATTTTTACTCTTACTGAGAAATTGAACTCACCCTTTTTATGTTTTCCTTTCACTAGTATATAATGAAATGTTTTTAGTTGGAAAACTGAAGGGGAAGATCTTTATGGGAGATGTTGATGATCTTTCACTAAGTTAGAAGAATGTGTTCCAAGTATCAAAAGACCCTAAATACCAGCAATATTTGACAATCTATTTCTATAATATATATATTATTACAAAAAAAAATAAATTTAATGTCCATGTACATCAATCATGGGTCGTTAGAGGTTTCTAGCTATCTAAGGGCATGTGTGGTAGAGATTTCAGGTCATTTTTCTGTGAAAATGAGACATGGGAGATAATTCTTATGGGTATGTTGATTGTGGAAGAAATGATAGGGAATGTGTAGATCATATAGGAGTGGAGGTATAATTCCTATAGTAGTCATAAATCCTATAAAGGCCGATAATATCCACCTTTAGAGTATTTTGGGGGAGACCATGTTTTCTTGGAAGTCTCGCCTTAGTGAGCACTATGGTGATTTGGCTGAGGATATAAGATGACTCCTAGGCTAATTTACCATTTCTTGAAAATTAAAATTTTTGGAGAGGTGATGTATCACATATCCATACCACCATATTTACAGAAGGTGCATTATGTTTTCCATGTTTCGTAGTTGAGGAAATACATTCAAGATTTACTTCATGTTAATGAATAGGGAAAGATAAACATTGTCGATGAATCTACCTTTACAGACTACCTAGTGGACATTGAGGATCAATAGAAGATTATCATTTATTAGTGAGAGATTTACTTGGTACATATTATTTGGTTGCATGATAATCATTAAGAGAGAATATGATAGTTATAGAACTTGATGTATGCTTAATACCCTTACATGTTTTAGTAGCCTTTTGGATTTCTTGATGAAATTAATTGATTTTGTGGAAACTATATTGAAACCATTTTTTCTAAATGATATTTTAAATTATTTTAAATAATACTTTCAGAGTATGGAGTTGTGTTGGTGTAGAATCATAGTCCCATGTAGCCATTGTATTGATATTTTAAAAATATTAAAAATAACATATCCTAAACAAGTTGTTTATAAAAAAATATAGAATCTCTAAAAATTACATTAACATGTGGACAACTAGATACATCCCTTACATCTAGAAAATGGGTTTTAAGTTATGTGTGACAAGACCATTGGTGTTTTCAGACAAATCATTTATCAGAAATCATGGGTGAAATAATAAATGAATACATTAGTTAAATAATTTATTATCTATTAATTTCTTGAATCCTAATAATTTTTTATTTAATACCTACAATAGTTATACACATGGGTCATATTCATAACCCCATATATTAGAGGATGTGATTATGGAGGATATAATTGGTGGTCAATTGTAGGAACATGGATCGATGATTAGAATATCATTGGATTTTTTATTAAATGTGTTATTTTATTTATACAATGACAGTGACACAAAATACTTATCTATTAATGACCTATTATATGTTGATTTACTTTTTTTATGATTTATTTCCCCATTCATGATAATAATGAGATTATTGATTTTTCCTATAAAAACAAATTTTAATTTGATATTGGTGATGTTGAGCATTAATTTTTTTTGGAATTGTGAATTTGATTTTGATTGGCCTTTCTCTATGAAAAAAAAGTACAAATAAAAAACATTCCAAATATTATTACTCAATTTGGTGTTTTGGGGTTTTCCCTCTCCATTCATTGTACATTCATCACATACAATTGATTATTTCATTAATTAACTATTTGAGGAAACTCATTTCCTTGAGTGACCAATCGAGGGTTTAATAGTTCGATGATGCATGTTTATTATGTTGTTTTAAAAAATGTTATATGAATTATCCTCATGATATGAATTTAGATCCTAATATGGATTTTTTTAATTTTGTTGTCTTTTTAAAAAACGGTGGTGATGTCAGATGATTATTCAGATGAATATTTTCTAGAATCTGACATCTGACTGATCAGAATATGAATTTTGGCCATCAATTGATCTTTATATACCTGGATATTGGGGTTTGGGGAACAATCCTGGAGGAATAAAATTCATTCATGGTATGGTCAGAGAAGTGTGATAATATAGAGATTTTTTGAAAATAAAATTTACATAATTTTTAGTTTAGTATAAAACACACCATATGGACCCCTATTTGAGGTTCCAAGTATTCAATTTAAGAAAAACATCGCACAAAAATGTAATTGGGATACAAACATTTTGATATGTTGGATGATGGCTATTTTTTCAATCCAGCATATGTGGGCATGGGAAAAGAATTCTTACATGGAAATATGTATAGTACATATCTACAGATGGATTACACAGGTATGAGAAGAGACACATACCTGAGTAACTGGACAATATCTACACACTGTGTTTCGCACTAAAAATCGATGTATATGAGGAATAAAATGTTGTGTGAGATATAAACACATATGAAATACTATACATAGTGAGAAATATAATGTGAAAATGCCCCGAACATTCATATATCTTGGAAACGTTTTTCTTGTAATGGATTTCCCCTCTTATTCCTCCGGAGATTTCAATATCTCACAGGATGGGACATGAATCCCCATAAAGAGGATAATATCACCCCTACGACTATGTGTGTGGAATGTTCCACTAAACATAGGATAGGTAATGACTTAGGTATTTCACCCAAATTACTAGGGTTGGGATCCACTCCCTAAATAGTATAATTTCTCCCATCTACAATGATCATATGGAAAAGGGATCCTCCAGTAGAGTCTTGTATTTAAATCAAAGTTATAGGACAATGGTTTTTATGATCTATTAGAGGGATGGTACAATGAATAATTCATGTGAAAATAAAAATAGGGCACTATTATGGAAGAAAACAGGTGACTAGTTGAGACAGATCATACAGTATGTCTTGAGTTCCATCTATAAGAATGTATAGGTTATCATCAAATTGATCCATCCCCATGAATCCTATGTTTTGTGTTATGATTTGACTGATACTATATTGATGCATTGTAATTTTTGATTTTGTGGCATCCTAATAGGTATATATATATATATATGTAACAATCCCTATATGGTATCTAACTACACATCTCATTCAAAATATGTGTGATATTCCATTTGACAGAGCACTATGAGGCATAGGAGTAGGAGGATCATAGTAAAGCTATATAATAGAGATAGATGGTGAGATTTTTTTTGTTTCAAGGAAATATAACCTCGTTTATATGTTGGAATTTATATATACTTTTTCAGTCTATATTTTCCCTATTATACCTTGTTTACCATATATCGTACTTTAGTATGGAATATTAGTTTCTCATGAATGAATTTTGTTCCAACCAATTTTTTATATTACTCATTACTTGCTGATTGGGAGGTATGTGTGCCTTTGTAATAACACATGAGGTTAAGGCCTCCCATGTCTATGATATGACTACATACTTCCACTCACCATCCCCTAACCTATTATAGGTGAGATTTGTGAGTCACACTCTTCTTATATCTAGAAAGGTGGGAGTTTTTTTGGTCGGATCATTATAGTGAATGAAATTAAAACTGCATATATACCAAAAATATTTATGGAATAACCTAGGTAATTGCAAAAAAGGAAAAGAAAGTATTTTGAGTGTGGTAATAAAGGTTTTATTTCCAAAAACCACCAAATTAATCATATGAGGTTCTATAATACAACAGAGGAGGCAAAGGATTGAACAAATATAGCACTTGCAAAGGATTGAACAAATATAGCACTTGTACATCAATGATTCAAGTGGAAAGAGTTTGGGGACTATGAAAATTACTACCATCACTCAATAGCTATTATTGTAGATAGGGATTAATAACCTCATCAGACAAGGGATAAATAAGTATATTATTATATCACCATTGATATGTTGGAATAAGATAATGAGTTCCATAAGGTACACTCAATTCCCGCTATAGATCTATAAATTTCATATTGGATTCTAGTTCTTCACATTCTCTTATATCACAAAAGTATAATAGATATATTGATTAACCTCATAAAATCATGTATAATGAACTATATATTAATACCCCTAGTGGTGATATGATAACATCTTGGACATATAACAGTTCGCAGGTTGGTAATTTTTTGAAGGTTTTTTCAGAGAATATAATTATTCTACAATTGGTTGAATTTGGATTGGATATCATTGCCTAGAAAACATATCAATTATTAAGATGAAGAGATCTCATTCTATATCCCCATCCATCCTATATTCAACTTTATATGGAATGTTAATTATGATATCCCTTTAGAATAAAATTCCATTATTTGTGTGACGGTGACAAAAATATTTGTGTATATGATCAATAGAGTCTATAGAGAATAAATTAAAAAAATAAGGGTGTTCATTATTGATGAAATTATTGTATATTATATGATAAAGGAATGAAATAAATATAAAGGGATAATTGTTATAATGACCTTTCGATAGGAGAAAAAAATTCCATGTTTATAAAATGTGATGTTTTGATAAAAAAGGTCTCCATATTATTTCATATTGTTACTTGTGAGGGTATATCAGTAGACACATAAATGAAAAACGTAATTGAAAAATGGTTGAGATTAAACTATTTGATAGATAACCAAAATTATCAAGGATTGGCTAGAAAATAATAGTGTTTTGTTTTAAACTTCTCAGGGACATCCAATCCTCCACCCATGATGAAATATAAGGAAGTGAAGTTACTCTGGAAAATTATATATGAGGAAATTCATAGGTATATAAAAATGAAATTGGTTACAACACATGTACTTACACTACCTTATAGTACAAAAGGGTTTAGAATATACATGGATTCTTTCATAATATTTTTGGGATGCATTATTATATAGAATAAGATTGTAATTTTTTATAAGAAATTCCAATTATATACTCAATAGGAGAAATACACAATAATTGACCTTCAGCTAGTTGTATTAGACATTGCGTTGAGAATTTGGTTCCATCATCTCTATGGTTAGAAATGTGATATGAATACTGACCATAAGAATTTAAGGTATATATTTAGAAAAAAAAGATAAGACGATATTCCAAATTAGATGCCTAAAAATGAATATGTACTATAATTTCTCAATACATTACCACCCAGTGAATGTAAAAAATCTGGTTGATTCCTTTAGTATGATGGATCATTCAATCTTATACATGATGAGACTGAGAATGAATCAGTAATAATGTATTTGCAATAAATGAATCTAGAAAAAATCCCAGAAACATATAAATAAAATATTTACAAAATAATTTTTCAACCATATATTCATGTGAAGTTCAAAAAATAGTAGAAAGATGATGCAGAACTATAGAAAAATTGGTGAGTATTTTAGAGTTTAACATTGATAGAGATGCGTTTACAGGGATTGGAATCTAGTTTTTGGTCCAATCAAGACCAGAACTGAAGTGGGGTCCCTTGGATGATACTCATAACTCATCTTTCCCTATTAATATTTTAATTATGAAGATGTATACATATCTAAGGAAAAACATCTAATGAGATAAAATAAAGAGGAAGATAGTGGAATATAAATCACGATTCATAGTATGCCATTACGTTAAGGATAAAGGAAAAAAAATTTAAGGGCCTGATAAAAAAATATCCCATACAATTGTAGAAATGGGAATTAATTTCAATTGATATTTTTTAGAACACCCAAGACATATAAAGGATATAATTACATTTGGTTCATTGTCAAACTACTATGAAAATTTTTTACATTTTATTTCTATAATGATGATTTATCACATGACTAACTCTATGTGATATATATAAGAGAAGTGGTAATACTTAATTGGGCGATACTATCTACTATATCTAATAAAGATAAAAAATTAGCATTATTTTCTAGAAATTTATTAAAAACCAATTGGATACAAAGTTCAAATTTTTCACAGCTTGCCACCCATAGATTGATAGTATATCTAAGAGGACCATCCAAACTCTTGACGATATTGTGAGATAATTTCCTATGGAATTACATGGACATTTTGATAAAAACCACCACTTAATAGAGTTCCTATAAAATAGTAATATCCAGTCTATCATTCAAATGGAATCATATGAGGTTATTTATGAGTTGAGATGTAGGACTATAAAATATAGGGTATAAATTGGAGTGAAGAATATGATATGCCCTGTCCTTGTCCAATAAATGATTGAATGGGTTCAAAACATTCAACAAGATATCAATGAAGCATAAATTTATCAGAGTAGATATATAGATAATCATTTATGAGGTATATATTTTGAAGTATGTGATAAATTATTCTTTCAAATATCTCTGTGGATGAAATTTATGATATATTGGAAGAAATTGAAGTTAAAACCTAGGTAAATAAATCACTTTGTGTCCCTTCATCATGTTAGGGAAGTAGACCATTACTTAACACCCCCTCTTTACCTCTCCCATGCACATGATTTAGTCCATGTATCTTTATGAGGAAGATTATACAACAACCATAACATATATGGATCTCAGAATCCATACAATTTTGAAATGATATTTTATAAGAGGAATTAATAGTGGAAATTCAGGATCGAGGAGATAAGTCATTGTAGAACCAGACCACAATTTTGATCAAATTATATAGAGGAATCAAAATATTTAAGAAGTTATATTTTAATTAAAACATGTAATATTGAAAACTGAAACATTTTTACATTCTTCCTAGTAATGAATGTTGTGAGGAAATAATTCTTTGGGGGGGTAGGATTTAAGAAACCAAGTATTGTGAATATTTTTCCTCTCTAAAATAATTTTATATTGATATATTATTTCACAAGAAACACCAAACTAAAAGGAGTAGAGGCGTATTAGTTGAATATAATTAAATTAGATAGAATAAAAATAAAAACCACTAGTAAATTAGAGAACACTTATCACATAAAATATTCATATATTTATGGGATAAATTATAAATGATATTCAATGTTAAAATTAATGGTACATTCTAAAATTATTTTTTTAAAATTATTTTACATTACATTCCAATAATTAATTCAATGAATATTAAATTTCATAATATGAACCAATATATAATAATTCGTTAAATTATAAATTTATTTTAAATTATATAAATAACAGTTAATGATTAAAAACAACATTTTTCTATAAAAAATTCTATATTTTTATATTTTTCATTTTCATTTAAAAAATAATTTCCTAAATTTTAAAATCCATACTAGATAAAACTAATTTTTTTTATTTCAAATTAAAAAATTATCTTAGTATGAATTATTGATATTTTTCTAAAAAATTTCTTTTTTGTGTTAATAGTGATATATGCTGATACTATGCCTTTTATGTCATTATTAGTACATATATATATCATATAATGTTTTGAAACCTTTTTACAGAAAAAATATGTATTGTAAAATTGAAAAAATATATTTGAAAATATTTATTCAGTTCAAAAACTAATAATGGATATTTTAAAGCTCGACTAATAATTTTAAAACAACTGTGTAAATAAATTATATATATTGAATTGAAATTAAATATTAAAACTTATCCATATTGAAATTGAAAGGAATTGATTTAATATATGAAATTTATGGGTAATAATTATTATATAAGGATCATATTTTTTGGGCATAATTTTAAATTAACTAAAATAATTACTATTTAAAGAAATAAAAACCTAAATAAAAGAAGTAATAAAACATAGTGAAAAGGAATTTAATAATGAAAGATAAAAAATTTTATAAATGCATTGAGATATTTTAAACCTTATATCACCCTTCAATGAATTAATATATATTTCTGGATCTGCTTAAAATATTTAACACATGATCCCTTTATATTAAGTTGAAATATTTATAAAAATATCATTCTCTCCAATTATAAAAGGGCATATCACCATTAATTTAATACCACTCTAACAATTTGATTTCAACATGAAATGATTAATTTTATCATTACCATAGAAATATGTTTCAGTCTCAATATATTCTACTCACAGTATATTATCCTATTCTCTTTCAATCTATGGATTTATCTAATAGAAACCCAAAATTATCAATGTGAGTACTATAGTTTCACTAATATATTGTCAATTTATCTATTAGATTTAAATTTTTCCCCAAATATGATATTAGAATATTATTTTTTATATTGTAATATATTTTATTATATTTTTTGAATGAAAATTATCCACGTATCCCCTACCCCTTAAAAATAGTGAAAACATCAATCATGTTTATGTCCCAAATAACACATCCACAACCTAACCATTTTTATTTTCCATCTAAATATTATTAGGATGGTACTAATAACTAATATAATATATATGAATAATATATAAAATATATTTTAGTTTCTAAAAATAATAAACTATATTACTTTTTTCTCCCATGCTATAGAAATGAAATAATTAACCATACATATATGCGGATTAGTGCATCCATGGAATTGTATATTCTATTTTTCACTATCAACACAATGATTTTTTATAAATTATAATTAATGATTATATATTATATATAGGGTTAATAAAAATCATTAATATTTTTCTTGATTGATGACATAAAAAAATAAATATTTTTTTTGAAATATATCAATATTGATAAATAACTTGATATTAATTCATCACTAATTTTTTCCATGAAAGAACCCAATAATTTCATATAATGGTTTTATATAAATATAGGAAATTATTAAAAATTAATTTCAGTATACTATATTACCTATAAAAGATAAAAGTTTTATCAAATAATGGTTATCGAAATCTATATCATAAAACATGCATGAAACAATCAATGTTACTAACACCCGATGGCAAAAAAAGTGATACATAAAATATATTTTCATAAAAAATTATTATAAATATCATATATAAATGTTTAATATATATGAATAAGGTTCTAGTTATATCCCATTCGACTATGTATATATAAATGTGATTTTTTAACTCATATATTTTTCTTTAGTCATAATCACTCCACTTCAACTTTAATCATTAAATATATAATTGTTCTAGCATATGATGAAATTACGATGTATTTACATATTTTTATATAGGGACATAATGTTTCACACTGATGAATTTATCCTTAATGGTTATATTGTTTCATTAAAAAAATTAATTTTGATAAGAATAATTTTCATATCTTTAAATATATTTTCCCCATATCAATGTTTCTTCGTCCTGCTAATATTTTTATTTCCCTAGTTGAAACAAAAAAAATTATCTCTAGTTTTCCTCATAGTATCATTTATGAATTTTTAATAACATTTTATTAACCAATTAATGATTAGTATTTTCAATCATGGTGTTTTAAAATCTTTTAAGGAAATTTATTTTCCATGATATTATATGTTTCCCTTATGTATTATATTTTTATTCAAAAAAGTATAATTTTTATCAAGGTGTATTTATTGCAAAAATTATGTATTTATTTTTATAATGACTTTTCATCATATTAAAAAATATATTTTTTAAAAGGTGACATTAAAATAATATCCTTTTATGGCTATATTAGGAAATTAATTTTGTAAAAAATAATTTTCGTGATTTCTATTCCATTATAAATAGATTCTTCTCTAATGATGTAATGGTTCATAAATCACCATATATGTGCTGGTTTGAAATAATCCTTTTTCGATGATCATGTTTTTTAGAGAAAAGTTACATATTTTACGTGATACCATTTGCAAAAGTTATAAAATCCATTTTATTATCCTTGGTTATTTAATATAAGATTAATGATTTTATTTTAAGTGGAATTCATATATATGGAAGATGAATGTTCGGGTAAAATAATTCCCATAAATAAATTTATTGTGGTTTTATAAGTCATTAGATAAATATTGGAATAGACTATTGTATTCTAACTCTAACATAGGAATATGTTAGGGATTTTTGGTCCACTATGTTTTTGGAATTAGGTGGTGATGCCTGCTACACGATGATTGGTGTACTTATTCTTATGTTTGTTCCTTGTATTTTTTATATGTTTTGATTTTTTCTAGGATATCCACAATGATTAAGTTTTCCCATATTCTAAATGTGTTATAATTTAGGATGCCATGATTTTTGTAATTATGTGTTTCTTCCATGTTTGGATGACCTTTGTTTGGTTTTATTTTTATATTCCCCGAACTATGATGCTCAATAATGATTTATTACTTTACATTATTATCCTATTATCATTTTATCTAATCTGTATCACTTTCACTTATTTTACCTCATTATTATGTTCTAGTAATTATGAAATTTTGTGAATTTCCCTTATTGTGAATTCAAGATCACCCCATTATTATATTTACATTCCCTAGGTTATGAAGTTGATTGTATCTATGAGATATCAAGAAGAGGGTCTAGAGGATCATGATTACGGTGCAGTGTTCACACATGTTATTTACTAAGTTGTTTATGTGGATAGTCTCCATGAAACTAAAACATTTGGTCCCTTGATGGTGCAAATAGTTTTGAGATGTCTTAATTAAACCATTATATCAATGTTTTTAATGTTTATCATGGGTCACCCTACATCTAATTTGTTGGTGAATATCGATTAATGGTAAGGATATAAACAAATGTGGGTGATGTGGGTGGGGGGATATATAAAATAATTTTATCATTGACGGTATAGAAACATAATGTTAATGTTAATTTCATTTATTGTATCATACATAACATTTGTTTTTATAGGTTTGGGAATCAAAAAAATCAGGCCATGCACTTTTTATCAAGACCCATTATGTGAATCTCAGTTAAAAAACACATGTCGAGTTTAGGAAGATGTTTTTAACCATGCCAAAGTAATAAGTAGATTGAATATCAATGCATTTTATTATAGAGACACATAGTATGAAAAGTATTCCTTAAAAACACCCCAATATGGTGACATGGTGTTGTGGACCTATGTATGCTATAGATTCCCCAAAATTTTAATAAAATTGTGTTAACTTATTGAAACCTAATTTTTGGGGTTTTAAAGAACTATTTTTTCAATAGAAAATACATTTATATGTTGTGAACACCATAGGAAAGGTCTCAGTTTACTTCATAGGCTTCAATTAGGTATGTCATTGTGCCCAAATGGACATACAAATAAAAAATAATGGTTTTCAGAAGCTGGGGATTTTGATAACATAATTAATGATCCTGTGAAGCTCCTTCTTGTGAGTACTTAACATATATCATGAAATTACCATATACCCATAGCACTCATGCAGACCAAAATGTGTGCTGAAACCTTTACAGAGAATCTATACAGAACACCATGCATGACCCGAGCTTTATGGTTCTTTTGTGATACACCTATGTGGAGCTCATGTGTAGACCATAATTTTTGAACCAAATACATGATCCAATAATGTGGATTAATTATTTTAACTTTCTAATTTTACTAGTGTCCTAATATTTCATATATATAGGACCATTTAGATCCCCATTTAAAATGACTAGAATATGAGAAGATAGTTCAGAACTCTTCTCCCCTTATCTCTCACCCAAGTCCTCAAAACCCTCATGGTAGATCTCTGATCTTCAAAATAACTTGTAATTAAGGATATTATAAGGATTATAGTTTCTTTAAGGTCTAAATATCAAAATAACTTTAGGAGGATTCATTTACCCTATTCTAAAAGTACTAGGGAGAATGCTTTTTCCCAATATCAGGACATGAAAAATACCCTTCCAGAATAAAATGATGAGACCCTAGGAGGTTAGATCAAGGTCACTACCATATTATGTTACCCAAGTTTTTCTTCATCCAAAATTTCCCAAGAAATAATTATGAGTGGTGCCTCTAAATTCTCCAAAGTCTCTCCTTTGTTAATCAGCCTCCTTTCTCACCTAGACATCACATAGGTAAACAAAAAATCCATCTCTCAATTGTATCAGAAATAAGGCACACCCTATAACTCACCCAGGTGTCACCTAGGGGAATAACGCACCTAGATCTCTCCCATATGATCAATGAAAACTTCTTATCCTTAGTATTCCCATTTAATGATGACTAGGAGAAAACCTCCCCTAAGGCCCCCAAATTTTAACGATCTGAGCATAGGAAAAAATAGCATGTCTGCCATTTTATGCTTATTTCCATTGATAAATGATGTCATGTACTTATACTACCTAATTGATAGGATCCTCGAGCTGTTGAAAATTTGAATCCCCTCAGTAATGAGGACCCAAACATTGGAGGTAGTGCCATGGACCTCACCATTTCAAATAGTGAGAAGAACCTATTGATTTTACCTTTGATGAGAGCTAGTGTTTAACCCATATCTTTTCAAATATAAAACCACGAATACAGAATCCTCATGGTTTAATACTATATTCATTATTTTTGTACATCCCCTTACTTCCATATTATAACCCTCATCCACTAGGAGATGATAGAGACTGTGCAATGTTCTTAATATTGCACTTCATATTTTGTCTCACAATGTACATTAATCAATAATATTTAGTAGTTAGTGGTGATCATGTGATCTACATAATCATATATCCTTAAATTATCCTCCTCCTAAATGGTAAGCCTTAACCATTTCGAACAAAATGGAATTTTATTTTTTTCTATATAAGATGAATTGGAATCCCACTTTATGTTCAAACCAAACACCCCAAACTCACTTTAATATTCTATGGGCCATATTCCCATTAGGTTCATATTCATCCAAGAGGTACATATAACTTCCAAGTATATACATATATTTACTTATTGATACATAATCCATTCATGACTATTCACCCTACCTATGAAGTTATATCCCTTCTTTCTCCCTCAGGTTATTTTAGTTTAATTACCACGACATGTTTTTCTATGCCACTTTAACCTAGATGGTCTTGATTCAAAAGGATAAACAACATGTTTAGTCCTTTTGTGTAACACCCCAAACTTCAATGGTATGTTTCCCCTTGAATAATGTAATAGCTTGCATTGTACACAACTTCGAGATTCTAACACACCACGACCAATCAAGCTGGCCGTTATGAATAGTAATATTGACTTTTTATAAATTTTATTTTCCAAAATGGAAATCATTTTTTAATTTAGAGTATCAAAATTATCATAGGGTGAATTTTTGATATTTTTCTGAAAACTTTCAATTTTTGATGAATAGTGAAAAAAACTGCGTTATTGTTTAAAACACACTTTTTATTTAAATAATTATTTATTTAATTTACATTTATTTTAGGTAAAAATAGTTATATAATACCTATATACGTTCAATGTAATTCTTTGGAGCCATTTTATAATAATGTCATATATATAAAAATTTATTGATCTTTTTACCGTCTTTTACCAACCTCTTAGGATCATTTGCAAACTTGCATAAAACATAATTTTACTGCATCTGTGAGTTGAATTTAAAAAATCCAAGAGACATGGTTGATATCAATAATTAAAATGTGGTTCAAAAGGATAAAAATATTTTTTGGTGAATAGTAACTTTTAACTATTATTTACCACAGTTAAAAGTAAATAAGGTAATTAAAGGTAAACATGATATTATTATTACCCTAACACATGTACTAATTCTATTGAATAAGTTTTATTTGAACAAAAAAAACCTTATAAATAAAATATGATCCTTTAGGTTCCCATATATTAGATTATGACATTTAGTATTATTTAATTTAAAGAAGAGTTAAAAGTATTATATTCAATGTTTAATAACTAAAATATTTTTAACATACTGTTTTGCATATGATAAATTGGACTATAATTATTAATTAGAAATAGAAAAAAATTTCCTATATATTTTTATTTTATTTATAATTTTTATACATTAAATAATTTAATTCCTTTTTGACACAATGCAGATGCAGTAATTACCATATTAATGAAATATTAAAATAATTGATATTATAAATACCCAAATAAATGTAAATTGAGAATTTTAATGAATACCATGAATTCTGTAGATTCAAATGACATGTTATGGTTGATTAAATTAATTTATTTTTAAGTAATAAATATACTAGGACTTTAACAAAAATCAATTACTAAATAGTGTCAAATTTGACATAAATGAGTTTTTAAAACCAATACTATGCTATTAATTAATATAATTTCGCTAAGAATATAAGGTTCAGAAAATGGACATAGATAAGTTTATATATATAAATGATGAACCACTTGGGGTTCTCTTGGCAGTTTATAGTATTTTTATTAACCATATAATTTAAAAATAGAAAGAGACATGGTTAATGTCACCTATTTAACTAAGAGTTAAATATAAATGATAAGGTTAAAATGGTGCCCTAAACTTGTCTAAAACCTTTTGGATGGGAGGGTTTCTACCCATACCCACCTTTGACTCTAAATAAATCATTTTGGAGTAATTATAAACCAAATATGAATTTATTATAAAATAATATTTCAATCTTTTCCTAAGGTTCCCCTCATCCCTCTTATAAAAGGGCACTACCCCTTCTCTAAAATTCATACCTTCAAAGCCATTTGGATCAGAAAAAACCTGACCAACTAACCTCTCTACTATCCTCCCTCTATACTAGAGGAATTCCTTTGGAAATTAAGACATCCTAAGGATCCCTTTTGATCAAATTAAAAGGAATAACTCGAAGAAAAGGTAAATATTTCATCACCTCTTTCAAGATCACTTCTTCTTCCACTTCTTATTTGTCTTTTGTTTCCATTATAAAATAATAAATATAGTATCTTCTATATAATATGATGTTATTAGAAAACTTTTACAACAATATTCATTATTCTATCCATTCTATAAATGAAAAGGTCTCCATATGTGTGTACGTACGGCTTACTGTCTCCACGTCGTGGTGTTTTTTTTCATTCAACACTTCACAGTTTGGATGGGTATAATAATGAGTATAATTGGTTTAAATAATAAATGTAACATGTTAATAGTTTTTTATATATGATATATCATCCAATTACATATGATCTCACCATTAATATAATGATATTGTCACTCGTGCGTATGTACGGATTATGGTCTCCACGAACGTGATTAGATTCATTTCCCCATCGTAACTATTAAAGAATAATTTTCATTTGATGATTAAAAATAATATTTATGGACTTAATATCATTCTAGATATGAATCAAATACATACTATCCATAACAAACATGACTTACATAAAAAAAAAATAATGGAAGAAAAATTAGTTAACACCCGAAACGATGATAATACTAAAATATTATTAACAAAGCAATATTAGAAGATCATATATGAAATAATATTTATGTATATGGTTCTTTTAAAAATTAATAACAATGATTTAACTATTATACAGTAGGTTAACGTACCATCGACAAAGTAAATGTACAAGGTAATGGTTAATTTGACAATCTATTTACTTATTCGAGGTTGTTTATATGTAAGTAATATATTGGGACTTCTTTATCCTCCACATCCATGTTTCTTAAAAATGTATTTCAAAACATTTTTACTATTTCCTGGACTATGTGTTAAATTCATTTATTCCCTTTTTTGACCTTCGATGTTTTGAATGGAATCTTGCCATCGTTTTCCAAACAATGTACTTTATAACCTTTTCAACGAAATGAAGGTAAGAATGTTTTTTTAACTTATATAGAGGGTGTGGCTATTTTCTGCCGTTATAAAATTTTATAAGCTTCTCATAAAGGATTATAATAATATTTCTAAGATAATTTTTTCCTTTAAATGTTTTCAATATAGAAAGATGAATTTCTTTCAAATAGTTCTTATTTCATCTATGTCAACATCCTTTGATGGATTTTAATCTTGTTTAAAGTTGATTTATTATGATACAAATGTTCCATATTGTATTGAAGGTTTTTTGATATGTTTGATTGTGGATGTGTTATTTCATACCATTCATGGTTTATGTATAATGTATTGACATTTCATATTCTAGTTTTAACATGAATGTTTATGTTTTGATTAAACCTTTTCATATGTGGAATTCATTGGACTTTGTAAGTGACGGGTGGAGCCCTCTATAGCTCCTCAATGCATCGGTATGTCTCATGAGACAAACTAGTGTCTTGGCACAAGGCCTTGACAAAATCATATTTGTAGTATTGGCACTAGGCTTTGACTATGTGGTGATGAAGTCTAGCATTATCCATTCCATCATTATGAAATTGGCTATTGATTTTTGATGTGACTATTCAATTTTTTGAATATCCATGTGATTAAGTAAATGGAATTATTTGTTCTATAATTTCCATATAATTCTGAAGATTTTTTTTAAAATATTGTGTTTTATTCTTATAAATTTCCCAAAAATGTTTATGCTTATTTATGAAATTTTACGCTATATTGGTATCCTTACTAAGCATCTGAGCTCACCCCTTTCTATGTTTTATTTTTCCCATGATGCGAAGAACTATTTTATAGTTGACCAGTAGGGATAGGATAAGGGATAAGTGTGTTCAACAGGGACATGATGTTTTTGTTGTTTTTATTTAATGATGCAATTTAAAACTTATGTATGTATGTAGTACTCCATGGGATACTAAAATGATAGGTCTTTCAGGAAAATATTTCTTTGTTTCATGCCAATGTTATGTAATAATGCACTGACTCTGGGTAATTGGGGTTGAGGCATTACAGTTTGTATCAGAGGATGTTTAGTACAAACCTTGGAAACTAGATTTTGAAAAACTCTGATTAGAGAACATTACCCGAAGACAGACTTTGAGGATTACTATAGAATAACTGCCTAGAATTTTGGTAATGTAGATATTTTATGAGTTTTAAAAGAAATGCATCCCAGTTTGGATATGAGAAGGTAGGGTCGGCTTTGGAATACATATACCTAGGGTTAAAACCTAAAAACACCACTTTGATCTAGACTCGAATTTGAACTGGTGCACGACAACGGGCCTTCCTGCACTCTTGGTTCCGACACTCCCAGGAAATATGCTTAGGATAATTCTCATTTTCTTTACAAACTATTATGACGAATTTATGAGTATATAACTCCTCAAAAGAAACATTTTTATGATTATGTTTTATATCCATATACTGTTCAATTTATGTTATGTTTTTTACAAGTTTGGAATTATGTATTGTGATTCATAAACTAATCTGGTGTATGTCATTGTCTAGAAATGGAGCCTAGTGGAAGGAATGGAAACCACATCCAAGCACAAAATCCATGTAGATATTTCCATCCTACTCAAGATAATTATTGTGGAGCTAGTGACGAAACTGGTGTTGATCATCTTATCACCATACTAGGACAACTCACACAGGTTATAAATAATAACCTTACCTGTATAGAGAATCCTGATCCACGATGTGGAGGATCAATGTTAGACTGCTTCATGAGGAAACAACAACCAATATTCAATGATACTACAAATCTATTTGTAATTGAGAAGTGGATAAGTTCCTTAGAGAAAATATTTCACGCTTTGGGGAGTAGCAAAAGGGAAAAAGTTGTCATTGAGGTTTATTGCCTCACTGGAGATGCTGATCAATGGTAGTAATTGATTCAAAACACAAAGGATGATAAAGAAGTATCATGTATGGAATGGAGGGATTTTAAAGAGATTTTTAGAGAAAAATTCATTCCTTGTGACCATCAAGAGGATATGGAAAGACAATTTCTGAGTCTAAGGAAAATAGAGGATGAGAATGTTGCCATGTATGAGACTAACTTTACAAGGTTAGCAAGGCATGATGAAGATTATATATGTAACCCAAGAAGTAAGATTGATCGTTTCTTTGATGGGATAAAATCGTTTCTCCATCGATCATTAGTCTCACAATCCTTCTTGTCGTATGAAGATATTGTCTCATGTGCTATCCAGATAGAAATCAATTCTTTAAGACTTACGACTTCAAAGCAAAGAAAGAGAAGACGAGATCTACTGAACACTACGAAAATGGAAATGAGAGGAAGAAAGGAAATTTTGAAAATCTATCATGCAAAAAATGTGGGAAGAATCACCACGGTACTTGCATGAACGGAATGGGAGTTTATTACAAGTGTGTTGAAAAAGGCCACCAAGCTCGTGATAGCAAAAGGAAGAAAGAGGCTGTCAATTTTGAATGATACAGTTTTAATGAAATGGAGAATTGTGCAAATGAATTTCATAAGAGTAAGTAAAAATTAACACAGAAAAGAACAAGGGATCAAGGCCAAGCTTATGAGATCACTACTGCTGAGGTTTAAGCTATGAAAGATGTGTTGGCAGGTAATTTAATGGGTTTCTCAAGTTCAGCCAATGCTTTATTTGATTCTGGATCATTGCATTGCTTCATATCATTCTAGTTTTCTATGAAAATTATATATTTCCAATTTTATTTATCAAGGGAGTTTTTAGTAAAAACTCTAAAGTGAAGTATCATTACAACAATGTTTTTTGAATCAGTTCCCATTTGGGCATATAAACATTATTTATCTGTTGATCTCATCATCATACCCCTGGTTGAAATTGATATAATCCTTGGTATGGATTATCTTTCAGAACATGATGCGGAAATTTATTATAAAAAGGAGGTTAAAATTCTCGATGATGATAAAGAGTAATTTATCATTAGAGCAAAAACGTCGCCATTTGATTCTTATCTAGATCCACCCCTAATAGCTCACCTAAATTCAATTATTGGGGAGGAAGATAATGAAATTATTGTGGGTGAGGAATGGAATGTTCAAATAGATAATGTACCTATTGTTCAGTAATATGTTGATTTGTTTTCAGAGGATTTACCTGGACATCCTCTAGAAGAGAAATTGAGTTTTCAATTGACTTAATTCCTAGTTCAAGGCCAATATAGAAGAACCCTTATAGAATGGCCACTGTGGAACTATTGGAAATAAAGAAACAACTAGAGGAATTGATTAATAATGTATTTATTCTCCCTAGTGTTTCTCTATGGAAATATCATGTTCTTTTTGTAAAGAATAATGATATATATATGAGGTTGTGCATTGACTACATGGAGATCAATGCTATAACAAAAAAGAACAAGTATCCCATACCTCACATTGATGATTTATTTGACCAACCTCATGGAGCTCAATATTTTTCAATGATTGACCTTCAATCTAGATATCATCAGTTATGTGTGAAGAAGGAAGACATTCCAAAAACATCATTTCGAACCAGGTACATGAATTATGAGTTTACAGTAATTCCTTTTGGTCTGATTAATACACCCTATGTTTTCATGGATCTAATGAACAGATTTTTCAAGGAATATTTTGATGTCATTGTAGTGGTATTTATTGATGATGTGTTGGTATACTAAAAAATCTATGGAGATCATGAAAATCACTTGTGCATTATCCAAAAGACTCTTAGAAGAAATGAATTTTAGGGGAAGTTTATCATGTGTGAATTCTAGTTTCTGGAGATTTATTTTCATGGCCATATTGTCTCTAAAGATGGAATCTTTGTGAACCCTTATAAGACAAAAGAAATCCATGAGTGGCCAGCACCGAAAATTATAACTGAGGTACACAGTTTTATTGGATTAGCAGGTTATTATTGACGTTTTGTCTAGAAATGTTCCCGATTGGCTAACCCATTAAGAAAACTCAAACATAAAGGGATTAAATTTTTTTGGACAAAAGAGTGTGAAGAATGTTTTGAAGAATAGAATAAAATATTTTCCAATGCTCCTATCTGGACTCTACCATTGGGGAATGAGGGGTTTGTTATTTATAGTGATGCTTCTATGAAAGGATTTTGTTGTGTTCTTATGAAGAATGATCGGGTTATTGCATATGAATCACGATAGCAAACAATTCATGAAAAAAACTATCCTACTCATGATCTTGAGTTAGCAGCTGTAATATTTACTTCAAAGATTTATAAACACTATCTATATGGTGAAAAGTTAGAGATATAAAATGATCACAAGAGTTTGAAGTATATATTCTCACAGAAAGAACTCATTATGAGGCAAAGGCGGTGGCTTGAACTACTCAATGATTATGATTGCACTATACACTACCACCTGGAGAAGGCAAATAAGGTGGAAGATGCTTTGAGCAGATAGGATCATGGTGTTTTGAACATGATGAGAGTTGAAAGAGATCCTATTTTCATGGATCTAGTAATGATAGATATGGGAATAACCATGGAAGGTGAAATATCAATACTTTTCAAATGGTTTCCAAAATATCTTTTCAAGAAAGGATAAAGAGTTCTTAGACCGATTATGAGGAATTTCAAAATAAGATTAAAGCTATGAATGATGGGAGATTGAGTGACTTCATATATGAAGATGGAATTTTGAAATTTGGAAAGTGACATTGGGTCCCTAATATACCTAATCTAAAAAGGAAATAGTTTGATGATTCCCATAACTCCAATTTCTATATACACCCTTGTAGATCTAATATGTATAGAGATTTGAAGGAACATTTTTGGTGGGACAACATAAAGAGGGAGATTTCTAAATATGATTCAAGATGTATAGATTATAAACAAGTAAAAATTAGAAGACAACATACTAGAGGAGTCATGAAACCTCTTCCCATACTTGAGTGGAAATGGGATGATATTACGATGGACTTTGTCAGGGGGCTACCAAAGACTCCTAGAAGGAATGATGTAATATAGGTCATTGTTGATCGCCTGACCAAGTCAGAACATTTTCTTTCTATAAGAGAAGATTTACCACTTGAACATTTAGCAAGACTATATATTAATGAAGTTTTAAGACTTAATTGAGTACCACTATTGATTGTTTCTGATTGTGATCCCCATTTTACATAAATAGTCTAGAAAAGCCTTCATAAATCCTAGGATACAAAAATTTGTTTGAGCACTGCCTACCACCCTCAAACTGATGGACAATCAAAACTCACTATTCAAACCTTAGAAGACATGCTGGGATCATTATAATAGTACTTTCAAGGTGTGTGGGATCAATATTTACCTCTGGTAGAATTTTCATATAACAATAGCTTCCATTAAAGTATTCATATGGCACCATATGAAGCGTTATATGGAAAGAGATTTCGCACACCAACTTGTTGGGATGATTTTGGTAAAAGAAAACTTGTAGGCCCAGAACATGTTGAGGAAATGATGGAAAATGTGAATGTAATCCAAACCCACATCAAAGCATCAAAAAGTAGGCAGAAGAGCTATGTCGATTACCGATGGAAGGATTTGGAATTTCAGGTAGGAGATCATGTTATCTTGAAGGTGTATCCATGGAAGGGAGTTATACAATTCGGTAAGAATGGTAAATAGAGTCCCAGGTATATCAGACCTTTCGAAATTGTAGAACAAATTGGGGTTATAGCTTATCGGTTGGGAATGCTGCCCAGTCTCTCTAAAGATCATGATGTGTTCCACATATCACTGTTGAGAAAATACATGCCTGACCCAACGCATGTACTCACTTATGAAGTAATTGAACTGGAACCCAATCTATCTTATTGGGAAGAGGATGTCAAGATTCTTGATACCAGAGAACAAGTGCTGAGAAACCGGACGACTCGTCTGGTAAAAGTTCTAATTAGAAACCATAAGATAGAAGAGGCAACATGGGAACCTGAAGAACTTATGATGAAGATCCTCCCGAATCTTTTTGTGTGGTAGTATTATAGAAATTTTGATGAAGAAATTATTTGAAGGAGGGGAGAATGTAACACCCCAAGTTTCCAGGGCACGTTTCCCTTTAAAGAATGAAATAGCTTGCATTGTACGCAACTTCGAGACTCTAACACACCGCGAGGAATCAAACTAGCCATTATGAATTTTAATACCCACTTTTTAAACTTTTATAAATTTTTTTATTCAAAATTTACTTCATTTTTGAATTCGGAGTATCAAAATTATCTTAGGGTAATTTTTTGGTATTTTTATGAAAACTTTCAATTTTTGATGAATAGTGTAAAACACTGTGTTATTGTTTAAAACTGACTTTTTTATTTAAATAATTATTTATTTCATTTAAATTTATTTTGTGTATAAATAGATACATAGTACCTATATATGTTCAATGTAATTCATTGAATTAATTTTATAATAATATTAGATATATAAAATTTTATTGAACTTTTTACTGTCTTTTACCCACCTCCTAGGAGCATTTGAAAACATGCATAAAACATAATTTTACCGCTTCTTTGAGTTGAATTTCGAAAATCTGAGAGACATGGTTGATATCAGTATGTAAAATGTGGTTCAATAAGATAATTTTTTTATGCATAGTAACTTTTTACTTTTTTTACCATAGTTAAAAGTAAATAGGGTAATTAAAGGTAAAAATGAAATTATTATTTCCCCAACACATGTCTTAATTCTATTGGATAAGTATAATTCGACCAATAAAAACCTTAGTAATAAAATATTATCCTTTAGGTGAAATTTGATTAGATTAGGACTTTTATTATTATTTAATTTTAAGAAGAGTTAAAAGTATTAAATTCTAAGTTTAATAACTAAAACCTTTTTAACACAGTGGTATACATAAGATAAATTTGACTATAAATATTAATTAGAAATAGAAAAACATTTCATACATAATTTTATTTTATTTATAATTTTTAGATATTAAATAATTTAATTTATTTATGTCACAATGATGATGCAGTAATTACCTAATTAATGAAATATTAAAATAATTGATATTATAAATATGCAAATAAATGTAAATTGAGACTTTTGATGAATTCCAAGAATTTTATAGATTCATATAACATGTTAGGGTTGATTATATTAATTTTTTTAGAAGTAATAAAGATACTAGGACTTTAACAAAAATGAATTACTAAATATTGTCAAAATTGACACAAATGACTTTTTAAAACCAATACTACATTATTAATTGATATAATATTCCTATAAATCTAAAGTTCTTAAAAAGGACTTATATAAGGTTATATATATAATCTATGAACCACTTGGAGTTCTCTTGGTAGTTTATGGTATGTTTATTAGCTATATAATATAAAAATACAGAGAGACATTGTAAATGTCAAACTATTTAACTGAGAGTTAAATCTTAATGATATAGTTAAAATGGGGACCTAAAATCGTCTAAAACCTATTGGTTTGGAGGATTTCGACCCAAAACCAACTTAGCCTCGAAATAAATCATTTTTTCCATTATAAACCGAATATGTATTTATTATAAAATAATATTTTAATCTTTTCCTAAGGCGCCCCTCACACCTCTTATAAAAAAGCACATCCCCTTCTCTAAAATTCACACCTTCAAAGCCATTTGGCTCAGAAAAAACCTACCCAAATATCCTCTCATCTATCCTATTTCTATACTAGAGGCCTTCCTTTGGTCAAAAATACAACCTAAGGATCCCTTTTGACCAAATCAAAATGAAGAACCCGAAGAAGAGGTAAATATTTCATCACCTCTTTCAACTTCTTTTCATCTTCCACTTCCTATTTCTTTGTTGTTTCCATTCTAAAATAATAAATACAGTATCTTATATATAAAGTGATCTTATTATTAAAATGGTACAATAATATTAATTATTATATACATCCTATAAATGAAAAAGTTGTCATACGTGTGTACATACAGCTTACCGTCTACACGTCGTGGTGTAGTTTTTCATTCAACACTTCACAGTTTTGATGGGTATAATAATGAGTATAATTGATTTAAATAATAAATGTAACATGTTAATAATTATGTATATATGATAATACTAAAATATTATTAACAAATCAATATTATAAGATCATATATGATATCATATTTATGTATATGGTTCTTGTTTAATTTAATAACAATTATTTAACTATTATACATGAGTTTAACATACCATCGACCAAGGAAAAGTACAATGTAAGGGTTAATTTCACAATCTCTTTACTTATTAGAGGTTGTTTATATGTAAGTAATCTACTAGGACTTCTTTATCATCCACATCCATGTTTCATAAAAATGCATTTCAAAACATTTTAACTATTTCCTAGACTATGGGTTAAAGTCAATTATACCCTTGTTTGACCTTCGATGTTTTGAAAGGAATATTTCTATCGTTTTCCAAACAAGGTAATTTATGAATTTTTTGAAAAAATTATGGTAAAAATGTTTTTTTAACTTATACGGTGGGTGAGGCTATTTTCCGCCTTTATAACATCATCGAAGATTCCATTAAAATCTTATAAAAATATTTCTAAGATAAATGTTTTCTTTTAAATGGATTCAAAATAGAAAGTTGTATTCCATTCAAATAGTTTTCATTTCATCTATGTCAACATCCATTGATAGATTTTAAACATGTTTGAAGTTGATTTATTATGATACAAATATTCCATATTGTATTGAAGGTTTTGTGATATGCTTGACTATGGATGTGTTATTTCATACCATTCATGGTTTATGGATAAAGTATTGACATTTAATATGCTAGTTTTAATACGAATGTTTATGTTATGTTAAAACCTTTTCATTTGAGGAATGCATTGGACTTATTAAGTTATAGGTGGAGCCCACTATTGATCCTTGATGTAGCGGTAGGTCTCATGATACAAACTTGTGTCTTGGCACAAGGCCTTGACAAAATCTTATTTGTAGTCTTAGAAAAAGGCCTTGACTATGTGGTTATGAAGTCTGGAATTATGAATTCCATCATTATGAAATTAGCTATTGATTTTTCTTGTGATTATTTGACTAGTAGAATATCCATGTGATTATGTAAATGGAATTATTTGATCTAACATTTCTGTATTATGATGAACATTATTTTTAAAAGGATTATGATTTAGTCTTATACATTGAATTAAAATATTTATGCTTATTTATGAATGTTTCTGCTATATTTTTATCCTTACTGAGCATCTGAGCTCACCCCTTTCTATGTTTTATTTTCCCCAGGATGTGAATAACTATTTTATGGTTTACCTGTAGGGATAGAATAAGCTATAAGTGTTTTCTAAGGGGAAAAGATGTCATTTTTGTTTTTATTTCATGATGCAATGAAAAACTTATATATGTATCTAGTACTTCTAGGGATACTAAACTGATCAGTATTTTGCGACATGATTTCATTATATCATTACAATGTTATGTAATAATGAACCGACTCTGGGTAACAGCGGTCAGGGCGTTACATTTTTAATGACATTAAAAGGTATGATGTGACCCATTTTGTGATGCTGAAATATGTGGGTTTTTATTCCTCTCATGAGGATATATCAGAAACCCCTAACAAGGGCCTGATCCTAAAATTTAAAAAACTCCAATATCTCTAAAAGGAAATAAATTCTTGAGAACTTAGCTATGTTAATTATAAATATAATCATAAGAAAATAAATATAACCAATATAGAGAACCTCAGATACATAAAAATAGTCTCCATGAATAGATATCCTCTGATACATATAGTTGGTTTCTCATCAAGACATCGACATACTGATTGTTAAAAAATAGGTGTGACTGGTTCTATGTAATTTATAAGTGATTCACGAATATGTTTTTAATATATATTTGAGTCCATTATTATGAAATAATTTACAATAAAATTGTGTTGTGATCCAAAAATCCCACACTCTTGACCAATGTGAT
Organism: Viscum album; assembly: GCA_963277665.1. Taxonomy (NCBI): domain Eukaryota; kingdom Viridiplantae; phylum Streptophyta; class Magnoliopsida; order Santalales; family Viscaceae; genus Viscum; species Viscum album. Next base: position 355,393,613 of record OY728140.1, read on the forward strand.
TTCTTAAGCATTACTAGTTTAGTCCTTAATAACCACCATCCTTTGTAACGAAGGACAATGATCCATCAAGGATATGATATTCATTGGATGTTTCTGATTTCATGAATATGCCCCATTGGAAACCAAATCACCACATAAATCATTTGACAAATAATGGGTCTCATGAAATCTATATTCTATGATTTATTGGAATGGGTTTTTCATCGTTTTCATTGAAGACATCATTATATACTTGGGGATGGAGAAGAATCATTCTGAGAATCTCAATGTTATCATGTAGTTTATTTGACATTATTACCTCTATGGGGAAGAATCAAAGTGAAATTCATGGATGTATGGGGTTAATTTTCTTTGACATGTAATGTTATAATTGGGTATGTCCATAAACCCATTGATGATAGAGGTAGTTTATTCTTTAATAAAACCAAGGAATATGGTAAAGGTTAATATACTCCTTCGCCTTATAGGTTATTATTGGAGTTTTGTGACCAAAGTTTCAAGGATTGATGTCTTATTAATGGCTATAAACAATAATGACCATGACTTCATCTAGATAATTCAGTCTTTTAATGATTTTAAATATTTGAAGGAAAGAATGTTCAGTGCCATAGTGTATCCATTTTTTAAGTAAGGGGTGATATTCAATGATTTTAGTGACACTTATTGTATAGGATTGTGATGTTTCCTAATATAAGAAATTGTTTATATATCTTATCTGTATATGAAATTAGTTTTTAATTTCTATAATTATGCCACTCATGATTTATAGTCGGAATCATTAATGTTTTCCCTAATGTTTTGTATAAGTTATCTCATTTGAGATTAATTTTTAGTATTAATAAGAATCAATAGACCGAGAAATGTATTATTTTAGTAGGACATATACCTATTACAATGAATTTGGATTTATTTCACTGTGTATAATGATTTTTATAACTCTGACACCAAACTAAATGTGAATATGGTTATTGAGAAATTGAGTTGGATGTTTCGTGGAGATGTTTTTCGAGAGTCTGAGTATGTTTTGAATGGAATGGGGGAGCATAAAACAATAAATATAAATGTGTAGGAAGTTATTGTAAATGGTTATATCTATCATGTAATGTGGAATAATATGTTATGAGATAGGTGGAGTAGTCCCAATGGGTAGAATCATAGGTGGAGTGATGAAAAACTATGTTGGTCACAATGCTTCTTTAGAGGGTTGGTCTAAGGATTGTTAGAACCAGATTCCATTTTATGAGAGTAAATTTTTTTTTCTAATTCCTAAATTATGGAGTTTTTGGTGGTTTTTTATACTCACCATTTGACTATGTATCTATGTGTGTCTAAGATGACCATTTTTTGAGAAGGTAGCTTCAGTGTCCTTGAATAAAGTGATTTGTGGAAGAGATCAAGGGACAGTGGCTAGTTTTTTATTTGGTTGTGGATGATAACTATGTTCCTTTTTGTTTTTTGCATCCCTTTGATATGCTTAGGTAAAAATAAGAGGAAATATTAAGGGAGTTCATCACCATGTAACCCCATGATCAGTTTTAGTGTGACTTAATTTGGGTGATCATGAATGGATTAATGACATCATCCTATTTTCTAGCTATCAGAGAGTTATGTGATGTTCATAATCTAGTGAGGTGATATCTGGATTTTGAGGTCAAAATATCCAGGGATATAAATAACATTATATATGATAGGTAAGTTCATTTTACAACATGATTCTGGAGATAATATCAATATGATTTTGGCACTCAGTTATGGCTTAACACTACATTATACCACTAGCCAGATCAGCAGATATAGTGAACAATGATGATATATAAGTACATGATATACGAATTAATATATGATTTTGTTAGATCATGGTTTAAACACCTACCATTTTTTGAGATTTCCTATAGTGACATATATATGTCAGGTATCAGTATCATTCTATCTGAGGAATTTTATGGGTGTTTGTTTAGTTATATATTATGATAGAGCATGTTTTTGGAGTTAATAGTCATTGGTATTAATGTAGTGTAAAACATGATAGAGACGATCCATGCAGTTTCAGAGTGGATGTAGGTATAAAATAACCATCAAAAGGCCTATGTATACCAAAAAAGGATTTCCCTAGGATTATAAGTTCAATTTAGGTGTTAGATTGTATAGGAATGGTGTATTATCAACCTACAGTTCAACAATGGTTAAAAGGGTTTAATAAATATTCCATGTATACCAAAATCATTAGTATCTTCACAATGGATCCCATGTCAATGATTTTTTATAGTTTAATATCAAGTATGATACATTGTTTCATGAGCAACCAGTTGATGTCTAATATGATCAATATAATGTGTTTATTGGCATTTCAACCCCTTAGATTTTGTCATATGGAGGAATGGTTGTTTGGAGGGGATAAATTGGGAGTGGAATTAAAATATGTATGTTCAATACCCAGATTTGTTTCAAGGATTATATTCTTTATTATGATGACTGGTTACATTCTTTTCTATTAATATTATATTTATGACCTTATTTTGTTTTATGATATTTAATCTCTCTCCCATTTATGATTTGTCCGCCCTATGCACTATCACTCTAGTGAGTTTGTTGTGTTTGTACTATAGGGAGATCCAAAATAGGTATCTCAAGGGTGTATATTTTTTATCCCCTTTTATCCAATTCTAGTTTATTCCTTGATTTGAATGGATGATAATGGTTTATACGTATTTAATGTAATGAACTGGATTTTGAAAATCATTCACTTTGTGTTCCCTTGTTTCTCGAGGTGTAATGGGTAATTTTTTGTCATTAAATATGAACATACAAAAAAATTAACTCCATTTCACTGGGATCTACATGTTGTCTCTTTGTTTAATTGTGAGGTCAGTCATTTTTGTATTTTTGTAGGTCAATTTGGCTGTGTGGTAACTTGTTTATTCATATGGATGATTTCCAATCAATCCCTTTGTTTTATTACATGGTTTTTTGTGATGTTAGTCAATTTGTTCTTATAGAAGACTAGTTTGGTCTTGCAGTTGCTTATTGCTTTATGTAAATGGTTAGTTTGTTTGTGTGATCAACTAGTTCCTTCATATAATTGACCAAAAACATTGTAATTTTAATTACTACCATTATATAGTTAGTTGGGTAGTCATGTAGTCAATATATTGCAGAATGTTTTAGTATATATGGTCTCTTTAATCATTGTGGTCGATCCATACAGGTGTTCACTCCAACAGTTTTCAAAAATACCAGATTGTAAAAATTACCCAGTTTTCCCTATGTTGATAAATTTATGCCCTTCAAATGAATAAAGTTGAAATAAAGTCATAAATAATTGGTTTAAGGATGTTATACATGGATCAATTTATACTGTTGAATTACACATGGTTTGTATATTTAAATAAGTCATTCATTTAGAAATAATTTAAGTTTAATTAATGGAGAAATAAATAGAGAAATACACTATGTTTAATTGGGGGTCCCCATTTATTTATAAAAATTGAGGGACCCCATTTCATGGTCATTTTTATGCTTCCTATCAGACTAAGACATTACATACATTTCAATTGGAGTCTATAAAATCAATTTTCATTATTCAAGTTCATCCTAGGGGGAACCCAAACATGAGTTCATTACCCATTCATCCATTTTTTTGGTGTAGTGTGATGTGAATCCTTCCCTGGTTGGTGATAATTTTTCTATATTCCTGTATTTTATCTATGTAATCACAATTACTTCTTATTCTACTAGATGTGTAGTATGGATTGAGTAAGGATGATAATTAACTTCAATAAATTAAATTACAAGTTACGGGTTGTATTATCATGTGTTAATTTATATCCTTATTATTACAAATTGGTTTCCTATGAAAATTATAACATGGTGTGACATGTATGTAGTGGATACTAAAAATTATAAAGCCCAACTATAGATTTAATCCATTTTTCATAATTTTTTTTGAACTCAACAATCATAAATGTTTAAGTTGTCATACAACTAAATTGAATGGGTTACCTATGTAAAAATTCAAATGTGTGAGAATACCCATGCATGAGACGATGAATTGATGATAAATCAGCATTAAAATGAATTGTGGAAATTATGTGATATAGAAATTATACATCGTATTATAATGGTATGATTGATATTGTCCATGTGGTTGTTTGATTGATTTGTAGGGTTTTATATGGTGATGGTTGTGTCTATAAAATTATGAGGGGGTAAAGTGTGGTAGTTGGTATGTTTTTGTCATGGAAAGATTCATATTTATTTTTGTTGTATGGTTGGGACTATGAGAGGTGGTGTAGTAGTAGATGCATTTTTGGTGGTAGTGATGTGGATGGTGTGTTATGGTTGTAGGAAGTGATGGTTGTTTTTGTGGGGAGAATTATTTGTTATGTAGTGATTGTTTAATGTTAGTATAGTAGTGATGGAATATGAAGTGGTTAATGATAAATATTAATGTTATTGAGGGAGGTTGAATAAAGTGGTCTACAAATGAATTTTTTATAATTTAATTAATTAATTGAATTTATAATAATGGTTATGGACCTAAGTGGGGATTAATGTGGATGGTGGCTAGAGTAATTTGGTTTTAAATATGGTATTAAATTATTTAATTAATTTGTGTTGGTTGGTAATTTAATAATCTACAAAATGGTACAATTGGTGACTGTAAAAAATTTAACTATGGATTGTGTGTGTATGTTTCATATGATGATGTTTCATTTAGTAGCGAATACATGTGATGTTGGTGGTATGGTTTCAATTGTTAGATAAAGATGTTTAAGAATTGATGTGGAACCATCAGGTTGGGATTCTATATTGTACATATATATATGCTTGTATTTTCATGTTAAACGTACACGCTCCCCACTTGTATCCAATATAACATAATGACACCAAAATATTTTGGATGTTTTCTCCCAACATATAGGAGGGACATGAATGGATGAATTATTATCCCCTCTTCCTTTAGTAGTTGTACATGGGGACAATACTCAGATGATGGTGTGTATTGATTTATTATTTTGTTGTCGGTGGTGATATAAGGAGATGAGAGATGTGATATGAAGAAGGGGACATGGGTGGTATGAGGAAGGAATGAGGTTGATGTCCTTCACACAGAAGGTTACCAACTAACCTAGCTATGAGGTTGTTGTAGTATTTGTGAAGATTCTAATATGGAACATGAGTTGAATATATTTACTAATTTTTTAATAACAAGTTGGTTCCAAAAGGATAGTGTGTTTGTCATCGGGCATTGCATGATACAATGTGATTAGATGATGTGGAGGAGATGAGAGCATATGAAATTTGATGACGGGGTGTGATAATGACCACATATTGGGGGTAATGTATTATGGTTGACTTTATTGATGTTCAATTATTATTATCCTATTATTTTCTTCTATTATTTGGTGAGAGATCCATGTTAATAATCTGATGTATAATTGTACTATTTAGGTGCTTTTTGGTTATGTTGTTTCTCAATTAGTAACATAGTTTACCCTTTTTAAATTTACATAGGATTTCATGCTTATTATCTTATAGATTATATGTGTTTTTCTCACTCTACATATATAAATCCTAATTTTCATATTTATAAAATGGTTAAGAGGACCATGATGTACATTCCCATTATAGAGATTATAGTTGTTATGGAGTTGATACATTGGTTTCACATTGGTTTTATTTTGGAGACTTTATTTTTATTTTATTCCATGTGTTATGGGATAGTTTGGTCTATTTTATATTATCAAACATATTTTTTTGTTTTCTATATATTTTACCTAAATAACATTCATATATTTATGGGAATTAAATAAATTTGAGTGATTCACACCATTAGTGATAGTCTCCAACCTGGGCCCCATTAGTGCAGGACTATGGGGTAAATCCATCCTTACATTACCATCCTCAGAGGGGTACCATTGATGGGGAGTTCGCGACACACCCATTATTTAACTTATTATCCATGTAATTCAATATTTAATAACCATACCCTTTTATCCATTCCCATATTAATTATTGAAATTTACAATAAATTTTGTGCGTCAATATTTCATTTATAGACTTGCTTCATCTCAATTTCAGCCACAACCATATACCATCTTATCATTACCAATTATGTTCCACTATTATTGATAATCTATAAAATAATCCGATAATAATCAATTATTACATTTACCCACAACAACCTCAATATTCTCTCTTTCCAAACATGGCAAGGAAACCACAGCCCTGCTATACAATCCACAGAAAAACCAAACCATCATCAACCATGAACTAAAATACAAACCCACAATGTATCCAATGCAATAAAATCGCAACCCCATTACCTAAAACCTAACATTAAATCACATCCATTGTAATCATAATATAAAAAACCCCAATATTTACTACACAGTAAAAGTCACAACTAAAATAACTCCAATAGTACATGAAAATTAATTTCAGCACTGATAAATCACACATTCATCATTTTTCATATCATTCATTCATATAAATTCATTTCCTCACATAATAGATTAATTATCACCATTAATTTGTTAACATTTTATAAATGTTGTTTCCATCATTATAATCAAATAATTAAAAATTAATCTTAGTAGCACCAATAATTACACTCAATAATAGAATAAAACCTTTATATATCACAAGAATAATATCATAGGAGGAATATAACCACAAAAGAATCACCCAATTCCACTAGTTTTTTGTTTATTATAATTATAAATAGAATCCATACCATCCGTGAATGAAATAAAAAACATGCTATATTCATATTATCCACCAATATAATGAGATTTATAAAATTCCCTACCTCAATTAAAGCATGATAATAATTTCTCCAGAGTAATATGGGGAAGAGATGACCGAAACATAGAAACCACATAAGGGAAAGTCAAATAAACCTATATCACAAAAAGTTTACATCAAAATCATATTACCAAAAATGCCTCAAATAAAACCAGAACATCTACTAAGAATTCCACAGGAAGAACATGGAATAAACTGAGGAGGAAAGAGACAGAACTCTCTATGGATCACCAATAATCAAAATCTCTAGCATGAGGATCATTGTCCAGAAAACATGATGAAATATGTTATACAAAAACTCAAATGATCTACAAAAAGGAATGTGATATATTTTAAATAGAGTGTAAGTTTGAGGGGAATGAAAAAATATACAAAAACACTTTTTAATAAGATCATGTTGTAGAATCCATGTCTATGATTTATTTATTCAGCCTTCACTAAAACCACAATAAAATAAGGGTGTCCACAACAATATATGATTAATACTGATCCTCCTCCATAATCCCTGATGTAAATACCACAGTGAAAAAATCATTCAACCCGTGGATCCTATAAACCCATGGTAACACCATCATGAAATTAAAACACCCTGCCACAGTGGTCGCTATTTTGAATAAACTAAGGACATCAACCTCAAGGAATCCATGGTGTATTACATTCCACATGCTTTAGTGACCTTTTAGAAGTTTGATATAAGAAACATGACCTTTAGCTCCAAAATGTATCCCCAATTACACTCCATATATACCATAAATTTATTGATCCACTAAAATGGTCCTACTAGGTTCATGCGCTTTAAACATCAATACCACACTAAAACCAATCCTTTTAACTATAATTTCATGGTCCATTAAATCCCTACAAAACCCAAAAAAATCATCTAACAAAAATATCATCTGTAAATCTACCCTTCCTTCACCCAACCTTCTCTAAAAATAACTTAGAATGACAACACATAACATAACATATCAGGAATTTGTATACCATTATATTAGATACCTCTCAAATTATTCTCATCTGTGACATTCAAAAACCAAAACCAAAATAAAATATCAACATACACCACCAACTAAGAAATCCCTAACAGATATATCTAAAATAAGAAAAAGTTTTCAACCAATAACTATAATAAAACAACCAATTCAATTATATAATTAAACATTAAAACATTAAAAACAAATAATGTTAAGAATAAAATATAATAGTGTGTTATTGTTTCCTTTGTATCTCTTATTCCCACATATGCTTCTATATATTATGATTCCATAGTAAAACTCAATCCAAATGGATAAAAAACTAACACACCACCTTTTCACATTAATTTTGAATCTATATCAGTCATTCCAAATAAAATACATCATACATGATATTTGAATCTCTCTAATAGATTATATTTATACCATCATAATGATTTCTAAAATATTGTGATATGTGGAAGACTTTATGGATATGATACCACCTTAGGTGAAGAATTAGTTAATACACCACCTTGAAAACATGATAATATACCACGATATGATTGATAAACTGTATAGGGAGATTAATTCTCTAGTTCAACCAATGCTTACTATGATAATGGAAAAACCTCAATAACACATGATCATATATATCAAAAAATTATAGCCCCATCATTAAATTATTGTAAAAATTTTAGTGTGAATATTCCACTCTCATATACTCTATAATCATCTTAATCTTCTCCATTTTACTCTACAATACATCTCAACGAAAAACTATAGAATCCCTAACCTTAGTTGACCACAACAGAGATAGAAAAGGTTTCCTACACAATTCCTATGATGGATCCATGTTGATAGAAGAGAGATATGATTTATTATTATAGAATATTGAATAATTTAAATTTATTCATCTATGTCAAACTAAAATCCAAAAAAAATTCTACTACATATTATAAAACTTCTAGGGGGTATAATAATTCTTCATGTCTATATGAGAATTGAATGTAGTTTTATGGTATAACTGGGAGCATAGATTGTGTTTCAACCATATCCAGACCCATGATGTAAAATGAAGATTCTAATCATAAATGATGGTCCATGATACCCCATGAATCCTCACCACCATGTCCAATTACTAATTCATAAAAAAAACAATCAATTCCCTGACCGAAAGCGATTGAACCAACTATATCAATAGATCCATGATCATCCAAATTAAATAACATAATACATGTTATTATGCGAGTATGAGTATGAAATCTATCACTATTAAATCTTATTTTTCATTCAGTATCATCTCACAGATACAAATAAACCTCCTTGGACTTTATTCTATTCTATTTTCTATTTGTTAACAAAAAACCATTACACAAACTCCATCACTGGTATATTTATATATACCCCCCCAGTGAAGGCCACTCAGGGAATAATACATCATATATATACCGAGATGCCCTAATAATGTTATGATATGTAGCTTATGGATAATTTTTCATTTATTTGAATTGGAGAAAACAACATCCCTAGAAATAACATCAAATTACATTCATAATTCGACCATCCATATAGATTATACTTATGAAGAAAAAGGTTCCACCTAAACTATACCACCATGTCTACCAACTAAGTCTCCCCCAAAAACTACATCAAATAAAATTGATTTCTTGTTTTAAAAATAATATGATACCACTAACCTCTTATGTATTATGATTTATGAATATAAACTCCTCTATCACCCTTCATTATTCTATATACTCCTACAAAAATATATACACATATTTATCCTCAATACATCGACAAAGAAATTACACTTCTATAGGATATAGGTGATCTCAATGGAACAATCTTGTACGAAATCCATTCTATAACATTTTCATTGATTTAGTTCATATTGGGTGAATTAATACCACAATATCTTGTGATTTTTGAAGACCAAATTTTTTTCACCAATGTTGTAATGTATTCAAGCATTTAGAATAAAAACACCATTGGGAACATGAGATTATGGGTTGAATAGTTATGCTCTTTGTGATGTAACATGATTTACCCCTATTATATCCATACAATATACTATATCAAGATTCACACAAGAATGGGAAATTAAATTTTATAGAAAACATCAAATACATTCCACCCATTGGAAGAAAAAGAATGGGATCACTTATCAATATATCCATCATGTTGTATAATGATGACTGACACTTATTAATATATAATAAAAATTATTTCTTATTGGTCAAGGTTATGAATGGGGATATGAAAATAGGGAATATGTAAATGAACCTCTAATAATAGCCCATGCTGTTGAGGAAACAAAAAACCTTCACAATTTTATTTGGTTCTTCCCATGAAATAACAACCTCAATATTAAAGAGATCCACTAATAATACCTATTGAGACACCACAATTCCAAGGAAGTGCTCCTACCATATCCAAAAATCCCTCATAGAAATATTCCAATTTAATTTATGATGTTTAAAAACTTTTATTATAGATCCATGTTTCTCAACATTCTCCTCATCTGGTGTCAAGCATATGTGGATTCCCTCGATGAACAAGACCCAAATCTAATTTATCAACTTGTAAAACATTATGACCATGAGTCTCATTAAAGCATAAGGTTTTCGTGAGCTTGAAAAACAAAACTACTAACTCAAAGTACACATATCAAAAAATTAATTTGGTATTTGATATATCTTCTTCTTTCACTCTAATCTAGTGATATGCATACTATAAATAAATCTTTAAAAACCACCTATAACACTTCAACTATTCAGAAAGATATTCAGTCCCTAGAAGAGGGTAATAGTTCTTGTAAATCACATTACTCAACCACTAGACATCTATCCACAACATTAATCCACCATTATCCTTCTAAATGAATAAATAGGTCACATGGTGACACACTATGATAGATAAAATAATTGTACATAATATTATCTTCCTAAACCCTTTGACCACTAACATAAAAGAATTGATTTGATAAGAAATCATTAAAATCAGGGAACTAGGATACAAATATAATCTAAAATCAATAAACCATTTAAGGGGTAGGTACACCATCTTCGTGGAAAAAATATCATGAAACTATATCATATGTCTAGTAAAATCCTCCACATGTGGCTCTAGAAAATCTAATTAAAATTTTACTAGCTGATATAGAAATAGCTCTTAAAAATTACCTCCCATCATATAATCTCGCTCACTAATGAATAATATATATTGAAACTCAATATCAAAGAACAAGAATCTCCTTGTAATATGTAACAATCCGAGATTTTATGAAAAATATTCTTTTAATTTCATTAATTTCTTGTGTTGTATGCTACACCAAGATTACCTTGCGCTATACGCAACACCATATTAGCTTGCAGTATACGCAACACTATTCTTGGATCGTGTTACACACAATTTTGATAATAGTTATTCTACGCAACATTGAATATATATATATATATATATATATATATTCAATGTATAAATGAAATATGGTAGGATTCTGTTATAAGAAACAACGAAGGATTCTTTCACAACACGCAACCCTGACTTGGATTGCATTACATGCAATCGCGACCTTCCTCGATAGCGTGTGTTGTACGCAATACTGGGTTTTACTAAACAACGATATATTATTATAATATTATTATGAACTAGCCTTTATGAATAGTATTAACTAAATTTTGAATTTTATAACATTATTATTCATTTTACACATTTTCTAGAACATGGTATAAGAACAAAATAAAATTTTCTGGTAAAATAAGTATTTTTAAAAAAATGCAGTTTTTCCGCCTTTTGATGGCGCACCCACTTTAAATCTAGTTTTTGACATGTTTATAAGTTCAGTTTTACAAAATAAAATTATTCTTTGGAATTAGGAAATAAAAATTTACTTTGGATAAAATTTTCATATTATTCTGGTAACTTTTATAGTTTGATGAATAGTAAAAACACGCTATATTTTAATTAAAATCAACTTTTTCCATCGCAATAATTTATATAGTTAAATTATAATATTGAATGATTTTAAAGTATAAATAGAATATATTTTTACCATTTAATATAATGTATGTCATTATCATTGATTTTACATTAAATTCGTAGGTTAAATCAATTCAATGTTTTGCAATGTTTTAAAGAAAAACCCGTTTTCTTTCGACAACGGGATTAATTTTAATTTAATTTCTGAAACTTTTGTGTATTGAATTTGGAAAAATGGATTCCATATTTGGAATCAGTGGGTCCAAATTATGTTAATAAGATACTTTTTATTTTTGGAAATTATGAATAGTAACTACAGTAAATTTTATTTACCATAGTTAAAGGTAAATTGGGTAATTAAGGGTAAATATAATATTATAAAATTACCCTAACTCCTGGGAAAATACTATTGGATGACTAAAAGTCGACCCATATCACCTAAGGGTCGGATTAGATTCATTTAATGGACTTTTGTCCCTGAAAATAATTTAATTATTATTAAAACCAAAGAATGTGACAACATGTCACTTTCTTAAATCTTATAAGTATAATAATTTTAATTTGGTGATAAACTTAATGAAACTTTGAACATGAATAGTCTACAGAACGCTAATACAATTATATACATAATAGGAATTTATTTAGAATTTTTATGGATTAAATAATTATCATTTATTATGACACAAAGATGATGCAGTAATTATATTATTAATGAAATATTGACATAATTGATGTTATAAATACCCAAATAAATGTAATTTAAGACTTTTTATGAATTAAATCAATTTTATAGGTTAATATGACATGTTATTATTGATTTAATTAACTTGGTTCGAACTAATAATTCTATTATGATTTTTACAAAAATCAATTACTAAATAGTGTCAAAATTGACATAAAATAGTTTTTAAAACAAATATTATATTATTAATTGTTTTTTATTCCTAAAAATATAAGGTTCAGCCAAATGACTTATATAAGGTTATATATATTAATAATAAACAACTTGGGGTTAGTTTGTCTTAATATAGTAAGTTTATTAACCTTATAGTGTAAGAAAACAAGAAGACACGGTAAAAGTTAAATTATCTAACTTAAAGTTAAATCTAAATGATAAGGTTAAAATTGATACCTAAACTTGTCTAAATTCTATTGGATAAGAATATTGAGATCCATACCCACCTTATCTTCAAAATATATCAATTTGGAGCTATTACAAACCTAATTTTAATTTATAATAAAATAATATTTTTAGTTATTCCAAAGGTGCCCCTCTCCTCCCTTATAAAAGGGAACCTCCTCCCCCTCTTCCTCACACCACTTTTAGCCTTCAATCTCGGAAAACCCCTACCAATTTCTCCTCTAACCATCCCTAGAAACATCTTATAGGTTCTGGTCTTCTACAAAGACCTATTTTAGTGCCCTAAAAGGAGGTCTCAAAGAAGCACTTCAAAGAAGAGGTAATGTCTGTTACCGATTCTTTCATCTTTATTTCTTCTTCCACTTCTTCTTCTTTAGTTGTTTCATTATGAAGTAATAACATCAGTATCACTCACATACTGATATGTTCTTATAATTATGAAACAACCCTATTTCACCATCTATCCATCCTACGGAAAAAGAAATCACCGCGCGTGCATACGTACGGAATACCGTCTCCACGCTATGGTGAAATCTATTTTCCACCACCACCTTACTTGGATGGGTATAATGGTGTAAATAATAACTATATATGATTATTTTAAAGTGATATTGATTCTTAAATAGTATACATACACTCCAATACAATCCCACAATCATGAGAACGATATCATCGCTCGTGCGTACGTACGGACTACCGTCTCCACGATGCGATGAGATTCATTCTCCATGTTAACCATTCATGAATGATTATAAAGTATATATAATAAGTAATCATGAAATATATGACATAATAATGATACTGGATTTATTTGTATATATATGTATTTCATCTACTTAATTCCATTCAACTCAATAAGGAAACCAAAACAACGTTCATGCGTACGTACGACCTACCGTCTCCATGAACGGTGTATTTCTTTCCATTTATCGATCCATTATATATATGTATATTCTGAATATATATTATATATAAATAATGTTTTACATTCTGGATTTAATTAATCACGATCTAAGTAACCATATGAATAATTACAAGTCAAAACACGGACGACAAATAAAACAATTTTACCCAAAATGCTCTTTAACATGGAATTTACAAAAGAACGGGTGAAATAAAGTCATAAGTGAACCATATATGATATCATAACAATAAGTATGATTCTGGAATAAGTCAATGACATTATTTAAATCATTATACAGGAGGTTCGGACACTTACGAAGCAAATCAGACGTAAGGTAAGGGAAAATATCACAATCTTATTTTATCCGAGATTGTGATATGTAATATTTTTTCCATCCACCTACAATTTTTTTAAATCCAATTTTACCCTTCGGTGAGTTTTTAGTAAAATATATGAAAGGAATCTTTTGTTGTTTTTCATACGAGGTACTTTTTTGACTTTTCTGACAAAAGTACGAGAAGAATGTTTTTTTAACTTATACAACATGAATGGATTTTTAAAACATTATTTCCAAGAAGATTATTTTAAAAGTTTTCAAGTTTATTTTTAATCAACTTCTTTTAGTTTTGAATTGTATGACATGTTATGAAAGGAAAAGTGTTTTTGAAGTAGAAAGGATATTTTCCTCAAGAATGGAGTTCAAGTGTTTTATCAAAATTATTTTCCATCTAAGATAATATAGGGTTCTGTTTCTATCCCTATTATTATATTGATTTGATTATGTTGTGATGGAATTATTTTTATGAAATCCTTTATCTTATATGAATTGTTTTATGATGTCATGTTGTTTAAGAATCCCATTTTTATTACATGGGTTATGCAATGATGTTTGGTTTATGATTTTGTGGAACACATAAGAATGGTATCATTATGAGATGGGTGGGACCTATATCTCCCTCCAATGCATTGGGTAAAGATTTTATATCTCATGAGATAGACATGGCTGGAACGGTAGGTTATACCGGTTCAGTGAAACAGGACTGAAACGAGGAGTGAACTCGGTTCAGAAAGGGACTTTGTCCACTAAGATAGTCGTGGAAATTAGTCTTAACTAATAAGAAATGATTCTCTATGATTATGTGTGTATGCCACAAATTTTCATGTTTTAAGTTATGATTATTGTGATTACATTTCACTGCCATGATTTATCCCATATTATGAAATTATGATTTCTTTTGCAGGTTAAGATTTCCAAAATGTTATGTTCTTATGAATATGATGTGATTGATATTTATTTTGTTTACCCTTACTAAGAATTTGAGCTCACCCTTTCATGTTTTCTTTTCCCCAGGATATAAAGAATGGTTTTAGGTAAAAAAAAGGGAAGATCTTTATGGGAGATGTTGAAGATCTTTCACCATGATTAGAAGATTACGTTCCGAGTTTCCAAAGACACTAAACTATTACGGTCCTTGTGTGTGTGTTTTTGTTATGTACTAATTATTCCGCAAAAGTAATGTAATGTCCATATACGTCAAGCTTCGGGTCTCAACAGTTGGTATCAGAGGAAAGGTTTAGTCAACCTTTGGAAACTAGGATGCGAGAAATTTAGTGATATCCCTAGAGATATTTCTAAGTTATGTTTAAAGATGTCCCTAAGGATAAGTATACGTATAGGATATATTCCTAGAAATATGGTAACGATCTTAGAATTTAACCTAAGATGTTAGATATTTAAGGTACTCCCCCTTGATTATGTTATTTTCCTTGTATGATTTTTGCCTCTCATAGAATTATTTTTTGTGTTTTAGTCAATGGAGGGAACCAGAAGGAATTCGGTTAACATTGAATCCAATGGACAAATTGGTGACTATGAGCAACAAAATTGCGTAATTCCTAGAGAGAAAGATATTGTGATTATGCCAAATCAGTTATCGTGATTAACAAGATGAAATTTGTGGTATGCCTAACTCATCAAAGAAGAGGAAGATAGAATATTATGCATGTTCGCATGTTGAGGAGCATAAAGAAAGGAAGATTGAGATTTATAAAGAAGGGAAGAAGAACCTTGAGGAATACCTCAAATGGAGGGAACAATGTTATCTATGTGGAGAAAAGGGTCATAGAGTGACAGACTGTTATGGAGTTCAATGTCTTATTTGTGGAGAACATGGGCATTACCCAACTCAATGCCCTGACCTAAAAAGTATCTTCTAAAATCAAGGAAGGACTTATTCCAAGACAATCATTGAAGAGGATGGATTGAAGTGTTTATGTATTGGTATTGAAGAATAATTTTGTTGAGGTACTTTTATGGTGTATTAGAATATTTTTGCCTTAGTCTATTGTGGTTTTCAATAATTTTATGGTACCGGTAACCATGAAAAGTGATTCAAATATTTTGGAAAGTAGATGATATGCGCATAATGAAGGGATAAGGAGAAAATGAAATGTTTGACAGTATTCATGATCTCATGATTGATATAAGGACTAAGTGATATCATGGTTTGAGTATATAGAATTTTGAGGATTTTGGTATGTGAAAAGAGTTAACTTTTGACAGCACTCATGTTTTCACTAATATTCAATGGGTATTCATTTTTCAAGAGAATACATGATTAAGGTATTAACATGATTGGAATGTGACCAACAAGATATATGGGGGATAAATGAGGGTATTCAAATTCATGGTTGATGACATTTAAAGTAATCATTTTCTTTATACTATGAGCTTGGACCGAAGTATTTTAGATAAGCCTAAATATTGGAATGGATTATGTTGGACATAAGTTAGTATTGTTTAAGGATAGAACTTTTTTTGATATTATTGATGGGATGTTATAGTAATGTAGTTTTAGAAAAAGGACAACCTGAAGGACGGGCGACAACCCATCGTGTCGGACAAGGCTGTGGGAATCGAACCCACAACCGAAGTGCGACTGACCTTTATCACCTACCACTGGCCTACAGGAAGTCCCTGGTTAGTATAAACTAGTTTTATTTTATTAAGTGGTATGATAGATGAATTATATGTCCATTTTGGAACGATATACGATAGATGGACTTATGTATATAACTATTGCTAACCATTTGATTAAGACAGACGGAATGACCCATCATTCTATCACATGATCTACTAACACTTCATGAATGAAAAATTCAACTTCATTTCTTTAAGAGATGAAGTGGAAATTATTCAAGGCACAGACAATGGTGAGATTATATCAAAATAAAGTAGGTATTTCTTCTAATTAAAAATTTTCAACTTTAAGAAAATGATATTGAAAACAAAAAAAATGTTGTCCTAATGCTCTTATATCTGATGAATCTTATGGTACCTTAGATCATCACAAATCTATGGATTTGTGATTGATGGCTTTTTTATAGCCATGTTCTCTACCACTCTCCATCAGAACTTGCTATATATTTTCACCTATGTTCTCCTATGTGGAGACCTAGTGATGAGTTAATTTGGGTAACAGTTACATTTCATACTTTAGTTTTTAAAGCTATGTTTTGGTATTCCTTTTTACGATGTGGGTTTCTATTAAACTTTCGAGTAGTAAACCATTTATAACCCCGACGAATTTCGAGGGCCAAATTCATTTTAAGGGGGGTAGAATGTAACACACCGAGATTTTTTGAAAAATATTCTTTTAATTTCATTAATGTCTTGTGTTGTATGCTACATCAAGATTACCTTGCGCTATATGTAACACCGTATTAGCTTGCAGTATACGCAACACTATTCTTGGATCGTGTTACACACAATTTTGATAATAGTTATTCTACACAACATTGAGTATATATATATATATATATATATATTCAATGTATAAATGAAATATGGTTGGATTATGTTATACGAAAAAATGAAGGATTCTTTCACAACACGCAACCCTGACTTGGCTTGCATTACATGCAATCACGACCTTCCTCGATAGCGTGTGTTGTACGCAATACCGGGTTTTACTAAACAACGATATATTATTATAATATTATTATGAACTAGCAATTATGAATAGTATTAACTAATTTTTTAATTTTATAACATTATTATTCATCTTACACATTTTCTAGAACATGGTATAAGAACAAAATAAAATTTTCGGGTAAAATAAGTATTTTTAAAAAAATGCAGTTTTGTCGCCTTTTGATGGCACACCCACTTTAAAACTAGTTTTTGACATGTTTATAAGTTCATTTTTACAAAATAAAATTATTCTTTGGAATCAGGAAATAAAAATTTACTTTGGATAAATTTTTCATATTATTCTGGTAACTTTGATATTTTGATGAATAGTAAAAACACGCTATATTTTAATTAAAATAAACTTTTTCCATCACAATAATTTATATAGTTAAATTATAATATTGAATGGTTTTAAAGTATAAATAGAATATATTTTTACCATTTAATATAATGTATGTCATTAGCATTGATTTTACATTAAATTCGTAGGTTAAATCAATTCAATCTTTTGCAATGTTTTAAAGTAAAACCCGTTTTCTTTCGACAACGGGATTAATTTTAATTTAATTTCCGCAACTTTTGTGTATTTAATTTGGAAAAATGGATTCCATATTTGGAATTAGTGGGTCCAAATTATGTTAATAAGCTACTTTTTATTTTTGGGAATTATGAATAGTAACTACGATAAATTTTATTTACCATAGTTAAAGGTAAATCTTGTAATTAAGGGTAAATATAATATTATAAAATTACCCTAAAACCTGAGAAAATCCTATTGGATGACTAAAAGTCGACCCATATTACCTAAGGGTCGGATTAGATTCATTTAATGGACTTTTGTCCATGAAAATAATTTAATTATTATTAAAACCAAAGAATGTGACAACATGTCACTTTCTTAAATCTAATAAGTATAATAATTTTAATTTGGTGATAAACTTAATGAAACTTAGAAAATGAATAGTATACAGAAATATAATACAATTATCTACATAATAGGAATTTATTTAGAATTTTTAAGGATTAAATAATTATCATTTATTATGACACAAAGATGATGCAGTAATTATCTTATTAATAAAATATTGACATAATTGATGTTATAAATACCCAAATAAATGTAATTTAAGACTTTTTTATGAATTAAAATAATTTTATAGGTTAATATGACATGTTAGTATTGATTTAATTAACATGGTTCGAACTAATCACTCTGTTATGATTTTCACCAAAATCAATTACTAAATAGTGTCAAAATTGACATAAAATAGTTTTTAAAACAAATATTATATTATTAATTGTTATTTTATTCCTAAAAATCTAAGGTTCGGCCAAATGACTTAGATAAGGTTATATATATTAATAATAAACAACTTGGGATTATTTTGTCTTTATATAGTAAGTTTATTAACCTTATAGTGTAAGAAAACAAGAAGACACGGTAAAAGTTAAATTATCTAACTTAAAGTTAAATCTAAATGATAAGGTTAAAATTGATACCTAAACTTGTCTAAATTCTATTTTATGTGAATATTTCGATCCCTACCCACCATATATTCTAAATATATCAATTTGGAGCTATTAAAAATAGAACATTGAATTTATAATAAAATAATGTTTTTAGTTATTCCAAAGGTGCCCCTCTCCTCCCTTATAAAAGGGCACCTCCTCCCCCTCTTCCTCACACCACTTTGAGCCTTCAAGCTCGGCCAAACCCTGCCAATTTATCCTCTCCACATCCCTAGAAACATCCTAGAGGTTCTGTTCCTCTAAAAAGACCTATTTTAGTGCCCTAAATGGAGGTCTCAAAGAAGCACTTCAAAGAAGAGGTAATGTCCGTTACCGTTTCTTTCATCTTTATTTCTTCTTCCAATTCTTCTTCTTTAGTTGTTTCATTATGAAGTAATAACATCAGTATCACTCACATACTGATATGTTCTTATAAGTATGAAACAACCCTATTTCACCATCTATCCATCCTACGGAAAAAGAAATCACCGCGCGTGCGTACGTACGGAATACCGTCTCCACGCTATGGTGTAATCTATTTTCCACCACCACCTTACTTGGATGGGTATAATGGTGTAAATAATAACTATATATGATTATTTTAAAGTGATATTGATTCTGAAATAGTATACATACACTCCAATAAAATCCCACGATCATGAGAATGATATCATCGCTCGTGTGTACGTACGGACTACCATCTCCACGATGCGATGAGATTCATTCTCCACGTTAACCATTCATGAATGATTATAAAGTATATATAATAAGTAATCATGAAATATATGACATAATAATGATACTGGATTTATTTGTATATATATGTATTTCATCTACTTAATTCCATTCAACTCAATAAGGAAATGAAAACAGCGTTCATGCGTACGTACGGCCTACCGTCTCCATGAACGGTGTATTTCTTTCCATTTATCGATCAATTATATATATGTATATTCTGAATATATATTATATATAAATAATGTTTTACATTCTGGATTTAAGTAATCATGATCTAAGTAACCATATGAATAACTACAAGTCAAAACACGGACGACAAATAAAACGATTTTACCCAAAATGCTCTTTAACATGGAATTTACAAAAGAACGGGTGAAATAAAGTCATAGGTGAACCATATATGATATCATAACAATAAGTATGATTCTGGAATAAGTCAATGAAATTATTTAAATCATTATACAGGAGGTTCGTACACTTACGAAGCAAATCGGACTTAAGGTAAGGGAAAATATCACAATCTTATTTTATCCGAGATTGTTTATACTTTGGTATTTACTGGGGTGTATTTTATCGTCCACATCCATGTTTCCTCAATATGTAATATTTTCTCCATCCACCTAAATTTTTTTTAAATCCAATTTTACCCTTAGGTGAGTTTTTAGTAAAAGATATGAAAGGAATCTTTTGTCGTTTTTCGTACGAGGTACTTTTTTGACTTTTTCGACAAAAGTACGAGAAGAATGTTTTTTTAACTTATACCGCATGAATGGATTTTTAAAACATTATTTCCAAGAAGATTATTTTAAAAGTTTTCAAGTTTATTTTTAATCAACTTCTTTTAGTTTTGAATTCTATGACATGTTATGAAAGGAAAAGTATTTTTGAAGTAGAAAGGATATTTTCCTCAAGAATGGAGTTAATGTGTTTTATCAAAATTATTTTCCATATAAGATAATATAGGGTTATGTTTCTATCCCTATTATTACATTGATTTGATTATGTTGTGATGGAATTATTTTTATGAAATCCTTTATCTTATATGAATTGTTTTATGATGTCATGTTGTTTAAGAATCCCATTTTTATTACATGGGTTATGCAATGATGTATGGTTTACGATTTTGTGACAGACATAAGAATGGTATACTTATGAGATGGGTGGGACCTATATCTCCCTCCAATGCATTGGGTAAAGATTTTATATGTCATGAGATAGACATGGCTGGAATGGTAGGTTATACCGGTTCAGTGAAACAGGACTGAAACGAGGAGTGAAATCGGTTCAGAAAGGGACTTTGTCCACTAAGATAGTCTTGGCAATGAGTCTTGACTAATAAGAAATGATTCTCTATGATTATGTGTGTATGACACAAAGTTTCATGTTTTAAGTTATGATTATTGTGATTACATTTCACTGCCATGATTTATACCATGTTATGAAATTATGATTTCTTTTGCAGGTTAAGATTTCCAAAATGTTATGTTCTTATGAATATGATGTTATTGATATTTCTTTTGTTTACCTTTAATGAGAATTTGAGATCACCCTATCATGTTTTCTTTTCCCCAGTATATAAAGAAACTTTTTAGGTAAGAAAAAAAGGGAAGATCTTTATGGGAGATGTTGAAGATCTTTCACCATGATTAGAAGATTACGTTCCAAGTTTCCAAAGACACTAAACTATTACGGTCCTTGTGTGTGTGTTTTTGTTATGTACTAATTATTCCGTAAAAGTAATGTAATGTCCATATACTTCAAGCTTCAGGTCTCTACATAATAGGTAGATAATAGAATTTGTGAAGTATGACCATCCTCATGAGGGGATTCAATTTTTTATTAATGATGCTTTAGACGTGCACTACATTAGACCTTTGTGTTGCTTTTGTCTCGGTGTTTTTCAAAATCAATAAAAATGATAGTTTTCAATCAGTGAATTAAGACCATTCCATTCTATGGATGAATTTTTTTTATTTTATCTAAAGAATAATGAAATCCATAGATTATTCATGTTTCCCTATTATCATATCATATCCCCATCACATATCAATAAAATTAGAATCTACACTAACTAAAATTTTCAACAGTTGGGAATTGGAAGCATCTCCAAATAAATTAAATATTAATGGAAAAAAGTTTCATTGAATCAAATATATTTAAGAGTATGATGTAATATAGTTAGATAATACATCATATGATCTCTATCCCAATTTGAGGTGGGAATTTATAGCATGATGTTATTCCCATCTGACACCTATTCATGGTTTCTAATGACCACAGATAGTACATTCTCAAACATATATCACTATGTATGGGTAAAATAATTGGGTTGAAATCTTATAGACCCATATCCTCTCATTGGAACATAATCTCATTGTCTATACTGCTGATATAGTCTCTAAAGAATCTTATTTTTTGGGACTAATGATAATCCTAACACTATATTTCATACTAGGCCCTCATAGAGACCATTCATTGAGATCAATGATGACCAAATTCAATGAAAGAAAAGAAAACTATAATATATCCCTTGAATGGTGATTGGAAAATACTATACCTATATAATAAAAGATTCTTGAAACTAAAAATTTTATATCCTAGTAGGTTAGAACTTTAATTTCCCTATTATCTACGGTCCTCCCCCTGTATACCTACACATCAAAAAACACTATTAACTCCCATAACAATATCACTATTACTAATCATTCATCCTCTCAAGGAAATAATAATTATTTTTCATTTCCATGTATATAGGGAATGTAATTTAATTGAAAAACTATTTAATAATGAGAGAAGTTCATACAAACACCACGCTCGCAACTCGTCATTTTGAATGAAATAATGGGGAATTTAAAGGAGATCCTTTAACCTGATCATGAGATCCAACACACTCAATAAACCCTACTTTAGGGATACTTTCATTAACTCTTATCCACACTCATTATTTATGATAGAATCTTAACATGGAAGTGAATATTAATGTCATCCGTAGAGACATTTACCTCCTTCCTCTAACTAGGACAAAACAACCACAATTTCTATGTTTCTACAATCATATAAAAAATGGCCAATGAAGAATGATACTCAGCCCTAGAACATAACATACAAAATAAAATATCAACATCCTCTATCCAATTCTTTGTATCTTAGTATAATACAATCCTCATATACTTATGTAACCCATATCGCTAGAAGTAACACAATTTCATCCTCCAAGCCTCAGCCTCCTAAAAAAAATCAACTATCTAATGATCAACTGAATAATTATATTGATCTTTTCCACCCTGAACGATACACATTTGATGGCTAAAAAATATCTTCAAGAATATAAAAAAAATCCTAATCCTGAAAGAACTTATTTTCATAACAAGTTTTTTTAATTCATTTTACAAAATTTCCAAACAAAACCCATAATTCAATAACAATTGTAAATAAGAATGATCCATATACATTTTCTAGGTCTCTAAAATGCATGATTAACCATTTATTGTTTTCTTTCAAAAAACATTGGTTCATTTAACTCGACAATGAGGGCCCTCAAATATCGTGACTTATTCAGGCTCCATGACTTATATTATTCACTAAGTCCAACTAGTTTCATTTCCCTAGAAACCCCTGAAATCTACTCCAGAAACCTACTCCAGTATCCATAATAAATCTTATCCAAAATATTGGATACCAATTTTTCACAACTGTTCCCCATTGGAATTCCCAATACGGTCTATAGTGAATATTACTATAACCCTCCTGGCCCACCATCAATAGGAATTTGGTTGATGACTTGAATTGTGGGTATAAAAAGAGGGAGGTATTAACCTAAAATAACACATGAATTCATAAGTAAACCAGTAATTAATTACAATATATAAACAATCCAACAAAAATATTAATTTCTAAATTAATGAATAATATATAAAAAAATGTCTAAAATAATGATACCCATACAAATCCTAAGGATTGATTTCTAATAGAAATCACAAGAATCATTCCATAAATATCCCACACCATTTCCAATCTTTATCTAGAAAACAAAATTAAATAATATTGATTTCTGTAGGTATATATATATCATTTATAATTTATACTATCATAATCAATAAAACTAATGAAAATGTGGAAAAAGCATATAAATTATTTAATAAACAAATAAAAGAACCAACATGTACCTAATAGATCAAATACCACCGTACCTAACCAAAACACACTCACCAAGTATCAATTTCATGTGTAATATGATAATATCAAGAATATAACAAAATGAAATCCCAAAACTAATTTCCCATATATTTGTGACACTATCTCCACAATA
Organism: Viscum album; assembly: GCA_963277665.1. Taxonomy (NCBI): domain Eukaryota; kingdom Viridiplantae; phylum Streptophyta; class Magnoliopsida; order Santalales; family Viscaceae; genus Viscum; species Viscum album. The sequence continues at coordinate 355,417,934 of OY728140.1, forward strand.
ACAAATACATTGTTCTCAAAATACCATCCACAACCTTACTGAAGAAATATTTGTCAACAACATAACACTTGATGTGGGTCAGACCATAGCTCTTCATTTCCAAACCTCCCAAAGTTTATAACATCACACTTTGGAATCAATTATAACATACGAAAAACCACTACCATATAATCCAATTCATCCCATATCCACTTATGCATACCTATTTTCATCCACACATCATATATCTATTATAATGGCATATCATGAACATGAAGGACATCAATATTGTCCCCCACTCCTACTATACATAAACTTACCATATCACATCATCAAGCTACCCCACAAGGTATTATAGAAAACCACATAAATATCTAATATGATCATATCTACCTTGATCTAACATTTCTCATACATCAATTATAGGGGATAGTAGGGAAGAGGTAGTAGTTATCTATTTATTCTCTAGAAGACCTGGATGGTAGGGAAAAAAACCAAAACCAAAACAATTTTGGAATCTATCGAGTTATCCAATTATACTAGGGTGTGTATTGAAATCATAATTATAAATTATATATAATTATATTTATATTTATGTATCCATACAAAAGACCAAAAAATATGCTTCATTCCAAAATAACACATTCATCGCCGAATATCATCACCAATCTTCTGCCATCACTCACCATTACCATAACCAACTATCACATAAAAAAGAATCCCAAATTACCAAAAACATTCCTCCAAAAGTATCCAAATTTCAAAATATAATCCTATTATAAACGAATTCTTGATTTACTATATCACACCCATTAATAAACTGATTAAACATGAAATTATATTTTTATTGGAAAACAATTATTAACCATTAACTTATTAATTATTACCATTTCCCATATATTTCATTCATAATTGTTTCATTTTTAAAAAATTAAGTAAATTTTTGCCACACCCACTTAATATCTTTTTATTACTAGTTATAACTTGTTACTACAGTAAAAATATTGAAATAATCACACAACAATATACCCTTCCATCATCCCATGATATTATCTACAGTCACTCATGTCATCTATGTATAGGAATCCTTATCCCCACTAAAAATAACCAATAGCACTCCCAACACCAAATCCACTATAAAAATCTTCCCATAACATATCCAAATCTAACCAATCGTATCCACTTTTCCAAACAAATAACATTAAAACCCTTTAATATTAATCACCACATAAAAAACCCAAAAATTAACAACACAATCACATCCACAACTATATGTATTGTAGTATAACACAATAATAAATATCTTTACTGAGCAGTCCTATATTCTTCATCATTCATAAAATTCATTTATATAAATTCATTTCACCACAATACTTGTTCATTACAATTTTATGTTGATAATATCTGAGTAATGGTTTCTAATATCATTATAATCACAATATTTTCACAAATTCTAATAAGAATGAAAAATATTTTTTAGAGACAACAACAAATATACATAAATAAAAATAACTATATCATGAAATGAATATAACCATGTGTGATTAACTCAATTACTATCATTTAATTTGGTATAATTAATTACACTCATTAATTTGTCCCACTAAATAAACCCAAGGAAGGAATTAAAAATATAGATCCACATTATAAATGTGAATAAAGAGAGTTCCTAAATAAATAACATTAATAAGAGATTTATAATTATTTTTTAAGAAAAAGATTAGGAAGAGATGAATGCATGGCCAAAATATCAAAAGGGAAACATAAATAAACATTTCTCATAAATATTTTCCCTTAGTAATAGAAAAAATATTTCCCAAATAAAATTGGAACCAAAAATTTTAATTAATGAGGAATAATTGGGGACAATAATGGTGGAAGGAGATGGAAATATCCATGGATCACAAAAAAAATACTACCAAAGATGAATATTGATGCTAAGAAAAGTTTTTAAAATATCTCTAAATAATTTCCAAAATATTCCTGAACATCCAAGTGTGATTATAAAAATAAAATGGATATAGAATGGGTTCCCAAATTTATACCATATTTATTTTTAACAAGTCCATTAAACAACATCCTTGGCCATGCCATAACATTCACGTTTTTAACATGACCACATCACATTAAAAATATTCATGACTATAACGGGTCTAAGTCTAACTGCATATGGAATCCATGATATAGATCCCACTTTCTAAATTTTGGTGAAAACGATGATCCTATAAAACCAATGTAAAACTTTGGAGTAGGCCAGAAACCACACTACATCAGTTTTCATATCAACAGAACCAAGGGTCTCAATTTCCCAGGCTACATGGTATATCCCATTCGCCATGACACAACACTCATTTAGAATAATGAGATAAGTAAAAGACCATCCATATCCAGGTAATTGAAGGAATCACCACAACTCATGGACCCTAAATCAATAGAGACACCAAAATCAGCCTCTCAGGGTCCTACTTTACAACCATTAACCCCACAGTATAGTATGACCATCTAACACACATTCCATTACATAACACATCCCTCTATGAGAAAAAACCAAATTCTACCTAAAATATTATCATAAACACCACCCTTACCTACACCAAATTCTAAAAAAAATATCTCACAAATAAATCATAAAAAGTAATGAGTCATAATGGTCTAAAAATTACAAAGAAATAGGTAGTTTTATTTGTTTATTCATCATTGATGTATGAAGTATGTGACATTGAAAAACAGATATCATGTATCAAGGATTAATGACTTATCTGATCATTGTATGTGAGATAGATGGTCATTAAAACATTATTTATTGTTAGGATATCATAATATGATGTTGAAGGTGGAAAAAAAGTTGACACAACCTTTCTTGTTTCACTCTATGAATTTTTAGTTCATAGCAATATCTTTCAATGTTATGAATTCACTAAATCTATTCATTGAATTGATAAACAGTGTGTCCCAATAGTTTTTGGACTCGTTAGTGGAGGTTTTCAATGATAAAATTCTATATTATTCAATTAAAAGAGAGGATAATTATAATAATGTTATGATTATTCTTAGATAAAAATAGTAGTTATTTAGAAATTATCCAAGTGAATGTTTCATATGATGGATGTTCATTTTCATGGAAATTGTCTATCGTAGTTCATTTTATCAATTGAACCATATGATTTTATAGATATTGTTTGTTGATAAAAACTTCATAATATTGTTTAATAATGTTATTTCATTGGTCTTATATGCTGCACTATTAGGTTCATGTTGAATATATCATTATTTGTGTAATATTTGATGTATTTAACAAGGAATAATCGTGATTAATAAATGACATATCAACATAACAATCATTTAATTGTTCGACTGAGATTTGAATTAGTGATTCAATCCTTTACAATCATTTGAACCCTATAATATATTGCTATATTAGGTGAAAAGTGTATCCTTGGTATGGGATGTGTTTTAAAGTAAGATTGAGTAGTTATGTCTAAAGGGTATGAGGGATAGTTTAAGTCGTTGGGAAATTACCCTATAGTATTTTTGTCATGTTTACTAATATTTAACCATTTAAAAAGACATAAATGAACAATTAAATTCTAAAAACCTGGTATTTCTCAAATAATTAATAATTACATTATATAGATAAGAATAAAATTTAGTTGAATATTTTTCTTCATTGTTGAATCAATTAACTATTTCCTTTCATTCAATCATTACATTGACAGATTTAATCATAGAATCCTTTCAGCTGTATGGACACATGTTCTAAAAAAACACCCAATTCAAGGATATATATTTACATTCTAGCACCAAATACTAATCACCTTACATTGTTCACATTGATTAAAATAATAATTCATTTTAATAATGAAGGATTATTCTAGATCTCTTATTGAATTAGAGGGAGGATAAATATTAATGCTCTCCATTCTTGTTAGCATTTCAAGGGAATTTTCATTATGGGGTTGGGAGAGACCATTAGAGAGGATATTTTTTACACATTAACATCTCTAAAGTATTCTCATATAAGTTATATAATCCTCTTTGTATATGTTAGTTATAAAATTTTTGATTACATAATGTCCATTAGTCAATCTATTAACCCTTAGAGTAGCACATGCCAAATAAAAAAAATTATGATGTTCACAATACATACACATATATTAAAATATTTTATTTAAATAAATGATATTAAATATATCATTTCTATTGGACGCTTTAACTCAACCAATAATTCCACTTCATAAATTATTGAGTCTAGAATAAAAACTATTTATAAAAATAAAAAAAAAATTTCAAATAAATATTTTTTAGTTTTTGAGTACATATTATTTTAGGTGTATGTGTGAAATCATTTTTATTGATCAATGATAAACAAAAAAAAAATTACCATCATAATTTAAAAAAAATACCTAGTGTTTAAACATCAAAATTTAAAATTCAAAAGCCTTAGAATGAGGAAGATATAAATCATGAGATGTATTGATCCCAACACCCTCCCTTAATGTCGAAATACAAACACCCACTAAATATTTTTTATTTATTGTAACATTATATGTATATTATTAAAATATTAAAATGAAATATTATTTAGTTATAATTTTACATTAGAATAGTATGTGCCCTCTAGGCCTCTTTCTTAGTGGGATTTGGATAACTCAGTAAAGTTCAAGATTAACATATAGTAACATTTCATGACACATATAGATACATAATTTAATGTAATGATGCAGGAAACCTCAAATGAGTGTTCATTGTGTAATATAATCCGTTTGTATCAACATCTCATAAAAAAAGTCACATAATTTAATCATCCATATTGATGCTTGAATATATTTCTTTAACATTCCTAAAATGAACTATTTTATAAAATCATTACATCCATAGACATAATTATAATAATATATTCCAATACAAGGTCTTGAGATATGTAGATATATTCAATTTGAATGGGAAAGTGATTTATTGACATATTAGTTAATTTCATATAATTCATGACACTACCAATGTATCCTATATAATCATGAGTATATTACATCACAACATTCATTAACACATCAATGTACATGGATCAAAATGAATATTAATTATATTTTAATTTAGAAGGACTAATATATATATATATATCTATAGATATGATTATAAACTGACCTAAATGACATGTAGAATTCCTATAGGTGAGTCTATATTAATAAACTCCTCTCCTAGAGTAAACTATAGAGAAAAATAATGAGAAGAAGTACAATTTTTTATGATCCTCTCAACCCTAATGGAATGTATGTTTTTTCTAGTTAGTTCATGTCTCACAGGAATTGAACATTAATTTATGAATATAATCAAATTACTTCATAGTTTTAATCATATAATGGAACTTAGATAACCATTAAATGTAAAAAATACACTAAAGATTATATCACATTAAATTTTATGTATAGAAAAATCATCCTATGATATGATATTTATTAATATTCAATAATTTCAATATATAGATAATAAAAACTACAGTGTATTTTGTTATAGGGAACTAACTATAATATACTCCTACATAAACTAGTTCCAACTTCTAATAACTTTTATCATGATATATTTAATATGTTATTAATGTTTCTCATAAGATAAATACATAGTTTATTGTTCTATCAAATTCTCCTCCATTGAAACTCTACTACCTATGACCTCACCAATTTGTGGAAAATCCTTCAAGGGGTGACACTTTTTAATTATAATATTAATCTATTAAAGTGACCTTGCCTCCATAGTAAGGGACACAACTGTAGTATTATTACCATACAATGTGATATCATCATTATTTCAATGCACCACATCAAGATCCTAGATGAAGTTTCATATCCACATCATTTATTTAGCTATATTAGAAGAGTAAATATACATAGACACTACTATAGAATAATCTATTATTTTCTACATTGAGATCTTCTCGCTCTCAGATCCCCCATTTTCGGTGAATACATATCATTTATGTTATTTATGATCATCCTAGTATATCTAGAAACTATCATATGTATATCCCCTTAGAATTTCTCCTTGTATCCTCTATAAATCCAAAACATATCCTTAGTATTCCTTACATATTTAACCATAATATTGATTATCAACCAATGGTGGTCTCCTATATTGTCTTGATATCTACATTCCATGCACAAGGAATAGGAAAAAGGAAGATCGAAAGATCACATGAAATACATGACTACTCCTATAAATGATTTGTAAAAAATATTAATCAAAATTTTCCTCTATTATTATGTTCGATGACAAATTTTTTTGAGAGATATATTCCATGTGACATTTGAACCATACCCCACTTATATTGTTCTATATTGATTTACCCCAGAATATTTTTTACATATATACCTTGAATTAGTCTAAATATCCTATTAACTCTATTATGAATGATCATTATCCCGTGTATGTGGGTTATTTATCTTATGTTAATCATGAATAAAGAGTTTTTCTACCATATTATAACATACTATAAAACTTGTGTCTCATTTAACATTAGTATTATGTATTAATATGCAACACTAGGAAAGCTACTCCACTTTCACTAACAAAAATTAGATACTTGGTAGACATTGAAAATTTATGAAACAATTTTCACTTATGGATTCATCAATGATAATTTTACATGATCTATATTCTTTGTTATAATCCAAAAAAGTATCTCTTTAAATTTAATAGCATATTAGCATTTCATCATGTCACTATCCCTTTTGGTTAGGCCATATAGAAATATTCCACATGGTTTCTATTTATGAAATCTATTTTAATGTCACTCTATTAGATCTCCTAATACAGTGATGATTCTTTTAAAATAATGGTTTTCATTCATTTTACCCTAGGAACTAGTGAAAAGTTACATCATAGTGCATACCTTCACATTTATTCATTCCATTTAAAAAATAGCTAATTCTATGTAATTACATTAAATTCCCTATCCATATTATTCATGAATATCAATTTCCATACAATAACATTTACCACAGCTGGAGTATATAATAGAACCTATAATTGGTTATAGTAATTTAAATCCATTTCATAATTCATGGATTCCTTCCACCACTAAACTTTTTATCTTTTTAATTATTCCTTGTAGGAGGTTCATAATTATCAAATAATAATGAGTCACAAACATAAGTGACTAGAAAACAATACATCTATAGCTATCTAACCTCTAGTATGATTATATATAGTACTTTTTCCTCTATAAAAACCTCTTAAATGGGGTATTTTGGTATTTATTCTTAGGCCACCTCTTATGTATCATGATTATAATCTTAGTAAAAGTTGATCTTTCTCCCTCTATCAATTTTGAATACGTGTTCCCTCAGAAGGAACATGAAATAAATTCCCACAATTTTGATTTTATCTATGTGTTAAGGAAGATATATCCCCTTTTCATTAGAATTTCCTATAAAGTAACAATTTTTTCCTCTAGTAGCATGTCTTTTTCTATAATTGTCCATTATAAACACTTTTTATCCCCATAATCTAATATTTGACAACAGACATTTCCTCCCGCACTATAACTCATATAAGATATAATTTTATTTTTTAATAGTCACATGGTTTACTATGTATGTAATATATTATAATTCATATCCCCAAACGATAATGAAAGATTTTCATGACTCATCATCGACCTCGTTTTTTCTTATAATGTTTAGTTCCTCATTTTACTAAAAGTATTCAACTATAGTGTATAGAAAGGGGTGATTCGTGATAGAATCCCAAAATCCATTAAATCATTGATGAACACCGGATTGAGATACCCTAAACATCAAATCTTAATGAAATTTTTTAACAGATAGTGAATTTTCTTCTAGTCATCATTATGGAAATTCATATATTTATTTGAGGATTCCGACCTATGTCTCATTATGTATACATAGCTATATTTTCTCAAGTCGATGATAAAAGTTTTAAATTATGAGTATAAAATTCAATATTCAAATAGAAAATGTTTGTAGAAATTTTTTTTCCTAATTAAAAAATCTTGATTTTCCTTTCCCCTATTCTAATATATGGAGGGTTGAAAATCATTCCATGTAAAAATCATGACATCTATTAAGTGATTTTTGATTGAAAAAATACAAATAGCCATCTTGGAAAACATTAACAGATTCATCTTGTTTACACTTCCAAGTCAGTGATTCTAAAATTAGGTGTTATATTATTCATTAAAACTCAGTTTTTTATTTCCTATACTTTTTTATCATATTATACTACATAAATTCTTTTATTCATTTTTGTAATAACATAATAGATGATATATTTAAATATGTATTAGTTTTTTTGAATCATGAATAAAAAGCCATAAAGTTCTAAAATGGACATAGATTTAATGTTTTTGTAACACTTAGAAAGTGATAATAGTTTTATTGACCAGAATGAATCTCCACTAAAACGTAATGTGGTAGTTAACTATTTCCAATGCAGCTAGTCATTATATATTGGAAGCACAATGATATACCTCACCTATGGAAACTTTCCCAAATCGACATGGTTCATATATTTTTATATAAATGTTAGTACAAAAATCTATATCTAGTACTCAATAGGCAGATATAGATATATTAAATTTCAAAAAAAATACACATCAATCTTCCCATTGTTTCCACATAGTTTTTATAGTTCTTATTCATGTGTCCCATCATTCTACAAGAAAAACATTCTACATCTTTTACCTTATCTTTTAAATATATTTTCCTTCTCTTGGTCAAGAGATAGATAGTATCCTTGTTCTAAAATTTATTCTTGGATCCCCATTTATTTCAATTCCCCATGTTCGCCATAATGACTCTACTTTTTCACACATCATGTATTTATTTTCTTGGTGTTCCATGGTGTGGTGTTTTGGTAGTGACTCCACAATATATTTCCTTTTATAATACACAAAAAATTGCATAATCATTGAAAGAGCTAAGTAATTATGAGGTGTGTGCATACCTCATGGGTATATTAAAATGAAATATTTGAAAACGCTCAATATATTCAATAATAATGACTTTATGTTTTCCATATAGCATGACTTCTCCACGATTTCATGAATTTATATACTTCAATATCTTTTGAAACTCGTGTTTAGCATTATATTTATAGATATCATTTATTTTTGGAAGCATCGTGTTTGTTTCCTTGTTTTTGTAAAGTTTCAAAAACACATTAATCATGGATGATTACATCAAACATTGTACATCTAGATAATCATCAATGTTTATGGTATAATAGAGCTCTTTCTTCAATCGCCTTATTAGAAGAAAAATCTAGAATTAGGGACTCTAAAATTTAGGGCCTCAACTCTTGGTGTAGTGTAATGTGTTAGTATCTCTACCACTCATAGTTGTTACTCCCAGTCAAAATATTATCTTTCTGTAATGTTAATCACAATGATAAAGTCTTGTTTCAATTATTTTTCATTTTCTACAACATATAATAGATTGTTTTAGAACGTTATATTGATTAAAAAGTAAATTTTTATTAGTATACAACTATTTTATAATGTCCCAATATTCCTCTCCATTAGAATCGAAATATCACTCTATTTGGATATTCTAGAGGAAAGGAACCATATTCTCTTAATGATGAATTTTATGAGGTCCTAGTAAAATTATTAGTGTTATTTTGGAATATTGTCTTTACAAAATCATTTTCGTGTAGTTCCTTGATCTATTGAGGGAATTCAAAACTCTTCAAATCCTAGACTTGGATTTCTTCAACACATGAATCCAAGTTACACCAAGTCTTATAAGGGGAAATGGTTTTGATAGAAACCTGTTTATTTAACCCAAAATATTCATTAAAACTCCTTAATAAATAGACATATTTAATGAAGGATAAACCAGAATGTTGATTTATGGTTTAATTATAAATCATGTAATGGAATGAATTTATTAACATAATATTTAAATGTGGGATTTTCTCTCAGTGTTAAATATTCATTAGTTTATAATTTTATATGATCATTATTATTATATATATATATATATATTACATAATTAATTATGCATGTCTCAATATTTTGATTTACAAATAATTTCATATTTTTATTCAATCTTCCATGATTGTTATTTTATTTATCCTAAGTTATCACATTTAAACATACAATAAATATAATCAATTAACCATAATTGGGTGTAAAAATAAATAAATATGTGACATGATCTTGAAATTTTCTATTGTTTAGTTTATTACATGAATTATGAATTAACCCATGACCATTAAAAAAATACATCATGGAACTAGACTTTTTTTGAGTTTAAAAAACTTCTCTTGGAACCAATGTATATCCTTGGTTGGTTTCCCCATAGCTCAAGTTCTAAGATTCCTTTTATCCTTGGATAATTATCCATTATATTAATTCACTCCCATGTAGCTAATGGAAACTTGGGTCTATAGTTTCATAAAATAATCTGATGGTGTAGATTTTTTATATAATATAATTAGGGGGATGACTCACAGGCCATCATATTAAATTTAATAATGCTCTTAACTCATTCAGAACACCTGAAATAAGTAATAATTTAAAAAACCCACACATACATTAGTTTTTCAATGTCAATATAATCAATGCATGGAACCAATATTCTTTTAATAAACTAGAAAACATTCCTTTATATAAATTATTTATTAAGGTAAATTTTCATATTTAATAAATAAATAAATTTATTTATCGTAACTATCCATAGTAATAATATTAGAGATACACATATTCTATAACATTAAATATATAATTTTCATTATTTTTATTTAATCATAACCAAATCTATTAATTTTATTAGAGGAAAATTGACATGTACCATTATGAAAACACAATTTCTTGTATGGCGTGTGCCATATACTATGTTCTTACTTGGTATGTTGTGTATGTGGTGTGTAAAAATATTACACAGACTGTAATTATATTAGTCCATACAAGTAGTTATCTTAACATTTATAATTCATGTTATATGTTAATATATTAAGTTTCTACCAAATTTAATGTAAAAAAATTACATGTTTTTTATGAAGATCATACATTTTTTTTAGTTCCATAGTTACACTGAAATAAATTAATCATGTAACACTATTTAAAACCAATCAAACGAAACGTATTCCATCTAGATTCTATGTATTTTTTGAACAATAAATAATTTCAATTATATGAAATTAATTTACAAATAATATATCAAGAGATTTAATTTACATCAAATAAATGGATAAAAGATACTTGTTATGGAAAGAGTGTTATATTTTGTGTAACACATCATGTGGCCATCTGTGATATACACCAAATGACTCAACATGTAATCTATGTGAACATTTTAATGACACAAGGTGTGTATGAAAGATACTTGTCATGTAGTAAAAACTATCTGATGTCTATTAATTTTAAGAAATCACATAGTGTTGATTAAATACATATATACTCTCATTATACACCTTCTGTGTTTCCTCAGCACTCCTCGTCCATTCGCCTCCTCCGTGTACCGACATGCTGTATAGTCCTCCTCAGGGTGCCTTCCAGTCGTGGTACACTTAGCCGCAGTCAGCGCTGTTCGTCGTCTACATCCAACACAACATGGTGCGGGTATAGCCCGTGCAGAGGTGAGTATAAAGATACTCAATAATATCCCTGAAACCCTCAAAGTCTCACAAAATCCAACAAGGATATACCACAATGTTTGAAATCAACAGACAACCCCACCTAGGTATATGCTCATACATATAACTAAATTATCAAGTAAATGGTATCAATCATAATGAAAACACAAAAGTTACTGACTCAGCTCAAACATGATTTATTCTAGGGGTATTAACATTTCGAACCCTCAGTTACTGGAGAACTCCTCCTCTATCAAGTACAGTGGGCCTGCCGTGTCACAGAGAGGAACTTCCTACTAACCTTGGACTACTGAGGTACTCCTTTTGTCAAGTACCATGGGTCTATTGTGTCACACAGAGGCGCTGCCCACTTTGGGTCTGCCGTCAAAACCAGGCACTCCCCCTCATAGCCTATAGAGGTACCTCTCCTTTCAAGTACTGTGGGTCTACCGTGTCACCAAGAATGCTCTTCCACCGTGGGTTTGTCGCCAAAACCAGGCGCTCCCCACTGGGCAAGTCGAGTCACTCTGAGTTAATGGTCAATAGTCGCCAAGTCTAATCCGGCTACTAGGTTCCCACATAAATAATCTCTCGTCTCCGGAATATCTGCTCCACAAGCTAATGTTCAATGCTCCAAATTCCACGAAGTCCCACAAAGAAGTATCCCAAAGGCATGTCAGGTCATAGGGGTCTTAATGCAAGAGACAACGCGTCAATTGGACGCCCGATATGTGAGTTATTAGCCTTTTAGTTCTGGGGGCCCGGTTTGATTCAGGGACAATACAACCTAACAATATCTCAACTATACCCCAAAATCTAGTGGGTTATTCTCAAAAGGACAACAATGATCCAAGATTACCCGTGCCACTGACGGTTCGTCAAATGGATGTTCGGTGCTAAAGATATGACTAAAAGAAATTAAGGGGTCATAGTGGGCCTCGGTCTGGTCCGACTCGGTTGAACCAAACCGGCCTGACCCAATATGGGATGACCCAGTTTGGGTCGATCCGGCCTAAACCGTTGGGTCTGGCCCACCAGTTGGGAGGGACAACCTGTTGGATTCGGCCCGGCGAACTAGGCCCGACCCAGTAGGCCGTGAGGGCGCGAAGAGCCACAAGGGCGCATGCCAGCTCAGCCCGGCCCGGGGCGGCTTATCCCGGAAGGATCACATGAGGGTCCGGTATGGCCAGGGTGCCACTTTGGTGCAGGCTGATTCAGCCGGGGCACCTCGAGGTTGTGACCAGTTCGTCTAGGGCGGTGTGGCCGGGGCATGGGGGCATGATCAGTGAGGGCAGTGCGGTCGGCGAGGGCGGTGTGGCCTGTGTTGTGGTGCATCTAATGAGGGTGGCACAACCGGGGTTCATCACAGTTGGGGAATAGGGGCATGGCCGCCGAGGGCAGCGTAGATGGAAGGGCGGTGCTACCAGGAGCGGCACAGTTGGGGTGCGGCGCGTTCGGGGCGCGAGGGCCGGTTTGGCTGGCGGTCAAAATTATGTGGGGGTGGTGTGGTACACGGTTGCTGTGGGTGGCGGTGCCATTGCCTTTGTCATCTCTGTCGCCTTCTTCACTGTTTTGAAGAACACCACAAAGAAGATCGGCGGGGGGTCGGGCCATGATTGTTTGGCCGACACCCTCAGTGTTTAGAGTGGTAGCAAGGGGTTCATCAAGAACATAAACAAAGAACGAGCATGGAAGATATATTAAACATCATTCCCCATAATCCCTTGTAAAGTTTTATTCCCAACCACACAAAGGAAAAAGAGGGGGGAACATGGGAAGTGTTAATAAAATAACATTAAACCCATAAATTGTTTGTTGTTCAATGATGGGGTTGCAGGAAAGAAGATGAACCGCTGGGAAAATATGGATGTCGATTCACTGTGGATGAGGACATCCCACTTCGGAAGGAGTCCCTAGGAAGAAGGTCGAAGTCGAGTTCGAGGTTAGCATTCTTCATCGGTGGAGCATTCATCACCGGTGGAAGCGTTCTTCATAGAGGAAGTGTAATCCCCCAAGTGTTGGGTGCCACATAACATTACCAGCACTTCGTCACTTAGTGAAGCTATCCCAAATCCTCCTCCCAAGATCTATATATATAGGGTAGGGGAGAAGGTAAGTAATGATCATGAAATTTATGAAGGTTCATTTATTAGTAACCTTCATAAATTTCAATGACGTTGTTACTTAATTTAATAGGGGGCATGATAATTAACTAGTTTGGCACAAATTAAAGGTACATGCATTGGCACAATTAATGTGGAGGAAGTCAAGAGGCTCCTGCACATTAATGAGGGGTTGAGAGATTTCCTCCCCAATTAAGAGGAGAGTTCAAGAGGTTTAGGTTTCTAGTGGTCCCCACCACCATAACCTCTCATGGGTGGTTAATGTGTGGTGGTCCCCACCATCATAACCACTCATGGGAGTCTAAGGTCTGGTGGTCCCCACTTCAAACATCCATGTGGAGGTTTAGTTCCAGTGGACCCCACCTCCCTACATCCACATGGGTGGTTAAATAAAATAAAATATGTGACTATTTTATTTTATTATTCCCACGAAAACCCCAAAAACTAACATTCACCCTTGAACAACTATCATCGAGGTGAAAATAACATAAAGAGAATACTGGCGCTATGAGTTCAACGGTGCCCTTGGATTTCAATTCCATGCACCAGTTCAAAAGTTAGAAATACCCACTCATACGTTTACTGAACGTAGCCAAACAAAACTTCAGAAATTGATTCCGGGAAAATCGGGCCTCAGAATCATGCGCCGTCAATTTTCACGGATTCTTAAAATTCCCATTTAATTAAAAAAGTACCTGGATATTCCACGTCTTTACATTATCCCCACATCAGGTCTCTACATCCCCATAATCCACAACTCAACTACGTAATCATGTGGGGGTACTAAGCATGCATCTGAGCCTCCCGCTCCCATATGCTCTCCTGAAGGATCTCGTGCTTCCAGAGAACGTGCACCAGAGGTATCAACCATCCAAGAAGGACCTGCTCTTGTCGATCATCAATCTCTACTGGAACCTCTGTAAAAGCTTCCCCGTCTTCGACATGCAGCTCGAGATGGTCAATGATGTGGGAAGGGTCATGCACATATCTCCTCAGCTGGGATATGTGGAAGATGTTGAGGACCCATTGAAAATGTGGTGGAAGAGATAGGCGGTATGACACCTCGAAAACTGTTATAAGAACCTAAAAATGCCCGATGAAACTTAGAGATAACTTACTGCCTCGGCCAAATATTTGTAGACCTCATCAGGGTGAGACCCGTGGAAATACATGGTTTCCATCCTCGAAATCCAGAGGTCTCTGTCTCCTATCGGCATACGACTTATTGCTGCTCTGTGCAGTCTTCATCCGCTCCTGGATGATATGCATCTTCTCTGTGGAAGCTCGTACCATTTCTGGACCCATAAGTGCTGACTCCCCTGAGTCAGTCTAGCACAAGGGTGATCTGCAAGGTCGCCCATACAATGCCTCAAAAGGTTCCATCCCTATGGTGGAGTGATAAATGTTGTTTTATGTAAACACTGCCAAAGGTAGGTGATCCTCCCAGCTACGACCAAAGTCGAGGACACAAGAATCAAACATGTCATCGAGGTTCTGAATTGTCCACTCATTCTGACCATCCATCTGAGGATGGAAGGCAGTTCTCAAATGAAACTGCATCCTGAAATCCTCCTACAACCCCTTCCATAGCTGGGATATAAAACTTGCATCATGATCAGAGATAATCTTCGAAGGTACTCCATGTAACCGCACATTCTCCTACACATAGAGGCGTCCCATGATCTCTACTAAACCCTTCTCTCTGATCAGTAGGAAGTGGTCCGACATGGTGAGTCGGTCGACGATCACCTAAATCAAGTCATGTCCCCTAGATGTAAATGGAAGACCCATCATGAAGTCCCTGTATATACCCTCCCAATTCCACTCTGGGACCTCTAAAGTCTGATCCAAGCCTGCTAGTACTTGATGCTCAGCCTTCACTTACTGAAAAATGAGGCATCGAGAGACAAATTCTGCGACTTCTTTCTTCATTCCCGGCCACCAGTGCTTTCTTCGGAGGTCCTTATACATCTTTCCACTCATGGATGTACCAATAGAGGGGATTTGTGGAACTACCTCAACACTTCCTCTGAAAGTGACACTGGTACCATGGTACATCCTCTAAAGAGGATGACCTGCTCCCCACCTTCAAAAAATCTTTCAGGAGACCGTCTTGGGGATATCTGATCCCGTAGGGCCTTGCAGTCAACATCTGAAGTTGCACCTCCTGAATTCACTGAAGAATTGGGGGAGTGAAAATCATAGGCTAGAGGTAAGTTGCTCCATTATTATCCAAGAAGGATATCTAGAACGCGGCTAGCTACTCTGTCGCCTCTCCTAGCAGCTGTAAACCATATCTCTTGATTAGTGTGCCTGCTACTATGTTACCCTTACTAGGAGTATAGAATATCTTTAAATCATAGTCCTGGAGAAACTTAGGCCATTCCCATTGGAAACTAAAAACTAAAACTTATACTTCCACGAGGGTAAGGCTGGCCGACTCAAGAGTGATCGACTGCACCCTCTTATGCATGAGTTTAACCTGTTCTGCATGGGTTACATTTTTTTTTTCCGACCATGGAAAACCCCATTCCATCATTATGTATAAACCACAACCCCTTTTCCAAATACATTTATTCTACATGTGAACTGTGGATGTCATGTAAAAACCAAAACTAACGTTGTAAGGCATCGGCGCTGCCACCAAGAGGTTCCAACCGAAACTCTCACCTAAAGGGTCAGATCACACAATCGGCGTATGTGTGATTATCAAGTCTCCTCCCAAAGGTATGTCTAGAAGTGAGGGCCAAGTCAATAGTTTAACCAGAAACTCTAGGTCCTTGACAAGATTTGTGGAAGGAAGGAATGATTGGTACCTGTGTCCACTGATTTGGAAGCTATTAGTATACATAGACCGTACCACAAATCATTGCTAAAGACCTTGGGTTGAATTCCCTGACTACATGAAACTACTCTCTTCCCATGTCCTCCAGCTGTACCCACTACCCACGAAGCTCCACGGGAGCCATTCGATATGCTGGCGTAGTTATCGGTGTTGTCCCAGGGTACAGGTCAATGTAAAAATCCACCTGTCTATGAAGAGGTAGACATGGAAAATCATTAGGGAAGACATCTGCATACTGGTACACCACTACTGGTAAGCTCAAAATCTCCGTATCAATAGCTCTAAGGGTAAGGCTAGCCAACTGATGAGTGATTGGCTTCACTCTCCTCCGAGTAAGTCCATCCTGTGCAGCAAAGTCTTCCTTCTTGCCAGTGAAGGTAAACCGGGTCCCATCCATGCAGACACACCACACTTTTCACCTAATACAGTCTATCTGATCATGGACTATAGATTACCAGCCCATACCCAAGATAACATCGTAAGGCCTCGACGCCGCTATTAGGAGATCCCAGCCGAAGCTCTCACCTCTTAGAGGCAGCTCGCACTGCCGCCACTAGTGAATGATCATCGAATCTGCTCCCGTAGAAGTCTCTAGCCGTATGGATAAAACCAAAAGCTACATCAGAATATCCGAGCTCCAAACGAGGGAAATTTGAATAAAATAATGAATAGAACATGTGTATAAAAGTACTATAGCTAAGGTGGAATAGACACATACCGTACCTCAAATCATCTCTGGAGTGCCATGGTCGTAGGCCTCAGCTGCCTGGAGCTAAGCTCTCCCCTTTCCACCTGCTCTCTGTGTTCGGGGTGGACCTCTTGATGGTGGTGGTAGTAAAATCTCAAATTTTCATCCACCACTAGCTGCACGACCATATCCTCTGTCTCGTTCACCTGCTCCCTGTGGACCGCCTCGATCAAACCTCTGTCTCTGACTGGGCAGTCCTTCGACTGTCTGATGATCATCTGCATAAGGGGTCGAACAGTGACGATCCAAGTGACCCTCCCCCCGCATTTGTAACACTTCCCACTCCTAGAATTTTTGGATATGTCTCATATTCCCCACACAACTGAACCTGATTCATGAGGTCATCCACCCATAGGTCTGGTCCACTTGGACCTCTATGATGACTGTCTGCTACCTGCTGCAGAAAACTGCGCTATGTGATGACTGGTAGTTGGTCTCACAGCTGGTGACTACTTAGTAAAGAATCTCTCCACCAAGAGGGATCTCTCTAACACCCCCGCCTATGTCGGGATGCAGAGTGATATCACTGAAGCACTGATCTCTCACCTGAGTCCCTTATCGAAGGTTCGGGCCCTGAAGAATGGGTTCTATACCATATCGGTGGAGTAGCGCGAGAGGTATATGAACCTCACTGAGTACTGAGCTACAGTCATGCTGCCTTGCTGCAGATGAAGTAGCTCCTGACTACACACTACGCGAAGAGTCGCTGGAAAAAACTCTGCCCGAAACAGGCTCTCGAATTCTACCCAGAGAAGCGTCACCTCTTTGTGAACTTGAAGCATCAAGCTCCACCATCTGCCTGCTGCTTTCTGTAGAAGGCTAGCAGCAAGGATCACCATGAGGTCTGCTTGTGTCCCTACTAGTAAAAACACTCTCACCCTGACCTCCAACCAATTCTGAACCGCCTGTGGTTCCGTCTCTCCCCTGAACCTGGGTGGCCTCTGGCGCTGGAAATCATGCAACACGCTCAAGAGGCGTTTACCGTCTATCGATGCGGCTAGTGGTATCGGTGGCCTAGCGGGTAACGGTACTGATGGTGCATGTACCGGTAAAGAGCTTTGCACCGAGGCCTCTTCTCTCGGTGGGCTATTAGTACGTACAACTCTCAGAACACTAAATGGCAGTCTGCGTAGAGGCATCCAGAAGAGAAACAGATGTGACAAGGTCAAAAAGATATACCTATTGAGATGGCCAGGTTGAGCTGACTTAAAAAATTTTGAAACACACACGCAATCAGTGTTTTCGTGCACTGAGTCGGAAATCAGAAGTCAGGATCCTGGTGTATGGATATGTCGGCAACCACACCAACATTGGACACCCTGAACTAAAACCCACACTCACTACACTTAACACTATTACTTCACAGAAAATATCAGAGTCCTAAGTTCTGTGGTTGAACCGACTCCTCTTATACCAATTTGTCACGACCCGTCCACAGGACCTGTTCCGTGATAACCCCAAGCCCGCCTTCTATAGGACAAGGGCTAGCGACTAGCACCAAAGCCATAATTTACCTAAAACTGTGATGGAATTTCCTTTATAACTTATAAACACACACAACAAGATACAAACACGAGTAAAATGTATAACCAATAAGTGAGTACAATAAGTATAAAGGGGTCAGAATACAGGACAAACTAGAAAGTACAAGAAACTAAAAGTACAAGGACAAAGAGGAAAAAGGAAAAACAACTACTAGGTTATCCACTGGGTTCCTACCTGAAGGGTAGGTATAGATCACCTCCTCAACACTCCTCATCCGTCCGTCTCCTCTGTGTACTGACACGCCGTATGGTCCTCCTCCGGGTATCATCCAGTCCGGGTACTCTCATCCGCAGTCAGCAATGCCTATTGTCTACATCCAACACAACAAGGTGTGGGCATAGCCCATGCTGGGGTGACTATAACGATACTCAGTAGGGACCCCAAGACCCTAAAGGTCTCACAAAATCCAACAAGGATAAACCACAAAGTTTGAAATCAACAGATAACCCCACTTAGGTATATGCCTATACATATACCTAAGTTACCAAGTAATCCATCTCAATCCTGAGAAAACACAAAAGTTACTAACTCAGCTCCAACCGGGATTTATTCTAGGGGTAGTAACTTTTCGAACTCTCGGATGATGGAGAACTCCTCCACTATTGTGTACAGTGGGCCTGCCACGTCACACTGAAGTGCTTACCACTTACCATGGAATATTGAGGTACTCATCCTGCTGAGTACCGTGGGTTTACTACGTCACACAGTGGCGGTCTCCACCATGGGTCTGCTACCACAACCAGGTACTCCCCCCTTATAGCTTACAGAGGTACCTCTCCTGTAGAGTACCATGGGTCTGCTGCATCACCATGTGCGCTCCTCTACCGTGGGACTACTGCCACAACCAGGCACTCCCCACTGGGCTAGTCGAGTCACTCCGAGTCAATGATTAGTAGTCATCATGTCTCAGTTAGCTAGTAGGTTCCCCCAAAAATGCTCGCTCATCTCCAGAAGATCCGCTCCACAAGCTACTGGTCGATGCTCCAACTACCACGAAGTCACAATAAGAAGTATCTCAAAGGTCTGTCACATCATAAGGGTATCAACGCAATAGATGAAGTTCCAATCAGACACCCGGTCTGGGAGTTATTAACCTTTTAGTCCCAGCGCCTAGTTGGATTCTTACATGATGCATCCTGAGCATATCGCAACTATACCCCAAACTCAAAGGGGCTGAGATGCTCCATGATTAACAGCGCCACTGATAGTTTGTCAAATGAATGTCCAGTGCCGAAGATATGACCAAAACAATGAAAATGGTAGTAGTGGGACTGGGTCCGGTTCGGTTTGATCCATCATGACCCGTTGGGTCTGGCCCAGCCCGTTGGGCAGTCCATCCCATTGGATTCGGCCTGGCCTGCTGGGTCTGGCCCAGTAGGTCGCGAGGGCACGGAGAGCCGTAAGGGTGCAGGGCAGCTCGGCCCGACTTAGGGAGGCTCGTCCTTGAAGGGAACTTTGAGGGGTCAGTTAGGCCAGGGCCCCGTGATGGCGCGGTCCTGTTAGGCCGGGGTGCCGTGAGGGCATCGCCGATTCGGCCGGGGTGGTGCGGCCGGGCCGTAGGGGCACGACCGACGAGGGCAGCATAGCCGATGGGGCCATGCAACCGGTGAGGATAGCACGGCCAGGGTGCGGTGCGACCGGGGTGCGGGTTCATGGTTGGCGAGGGCATTGCGGCCAGAGGGGCGGTGCCACTGGGGTGTGGCGCGACCAGGGTGCAGCACGACCGGGGTGCGGGGGCCGGTGTGGCCAGCAGTCGGAACACTGCGGGGGCGGTGTGGGTCATAGGGGCCATGGGTGGCGGCGTCGTGTCCTTCATCGTCTCTGTCACCTTCTTTGCCGTTTCTAAGAATACCACCAAGAAGATCAGTGGGGGGTCGAGCCATTTTTGTTTGGCCCGCACCCTCTGCGTTTAGAGTGGTAGAAAGTGGTTCATCAAGAACATAAACAAAGAACGACCATGGAAGATATTCTAAACATCAATCCCCATAATCCCTCATTAATTTCTATTCCCATCCCCGCAAAGGAAAAATATGGGAGAACATGAGAAGTGTCAATCAAATAACATTAAACCCCTACCTTTTTCATTGTTCGATGACATGGTCACTAGAAATAAGACAAACCATTTGGAAAAAACGAATGTAGATTCACTACGGATGAGGACGTACCACATCGGAAGGAGTCCTGAGGAAGAAGGTCAAAGTCAAGGTCGAGGTCAATATTCATCTTTGGGGGAGAATTTTTCACCAGTGGAAGCGTTGTTTGTGGAGGAAGCGTAATCCTCCAAGTGTTGGGTGCCACGTCACTTTACCAGCGCTTCGTCTCTTTGTGAAGATGTCCCGAATCATCCTCCCAAGCTCTATATATATATGAGAGGGGAGAAGGTAAGTAACTAATGTGGAATTTAGGATAGTTCATTTATTAAGAACCTTCTTAAATTCCGTCGATGTTGTTACTTAATTTAATAGGGGAAAGCCATTTAATAGTGTTTATACAAATTAAAGGTACTTGCGTTGGGATAATTAATGTGGAGGAAGTCAAGAGGCTTCTCCACATTAATGAGGGGTTGAGAGGTTTCATCTCCAATTAATAGGGGAGTTCAAGAGGTTTAGGCCTCGGGTGGTCCCCACCACCATAACCTCTCATGGGAGGTTAATGTGTGGTGGTCCCCACCATCAGAACCTCTCATGGGAGGTTAAGGTCTTGTGGTCCCCACATGCAAGTTCCAAGTGGAGGTTTAGTCCCGGTGGACCCCACCTCCCAACATCTACATGGGTGGTTAAATAAAATAAAATATGTGACTATTTTATTTTATTATTTCCATGAAAAACCCAAATACTAAATTTCACCCTCGACCAACTATCGCCGAGGTGAAATTTTCTTTAAGTGAATACTGGTGCTGCGTGTTCAGCAGTGCCCTCAGATTTCAATTCCGAGCACCGGTTCAAAAATTAGAAAAACATGCTTGTATTTTTACTGAACATAACTGCAAAAAACTTCATAAATTTATTTCGGGAACACCGGGCCTCAGAATCATGCATCATCAATTTTCGCGGTCTCGTAAAATGTACATTTAATTAAAACAATTACCTGGAAGTTCTTTGTCTTTACAACCATGGCCATGGAATTAGTCATAAAATTTCATTATAATCAATGTGTATGAGGTATATACCTATATTAAATCGAAAGGGTAAATAATTTCATAAATTATTAATTACTTTAATATGATTCATGATGCACCAAATATATCATACAATGTTTCATGCATATATCATCATGGTTTTTTTTGACTAAATGAAAAATCAAGATTCAAAATAAGAATTAACTAAAATCTTAGGTCAAATGACTGATACAAACATTCAATGATGGGAGTATGTAACGACACATATGACATATGGAATTATTAAAGGTGGGCATGTTCTCCAAACCTTCACCATTAATGACTACTAAGGGAGAAACTCAGGATCAGTACTCTCCATATTTACAAGACTCCTACACCTAATAGAATGTATCATCTGTGTCGAGTTAGATATTTTCATCTAACTATAGAACACGTATTTAAGAATACCATAATTTTCCATAAAGATTTTATTTATTTTAGGGAAATTATATGAAATTATAAAAAAATAATCTAATGAAATTATAACATAAAATGATACCCATAAGAGAAATCATAATTCGATAATGTATTTATTAATATTCAAAAAATGAATATATCGATAATCCAAAATTCAATGTGTGAAAACTTGAACTTGTTTTTACAATCAAAATCTCTAAATATATTTGTAAAATTTTAATTTTATATATTTTAGAATCATAGCCTCACCAAGTTATAGAACATTTCACCATGCCACTGTAATGAGAATGATTGTACCTTATTAGAACTCATATCAATTTATTCTCTGGGGATTATGGTGAAATCCATGTTCCACACTGTAGTCAAATATCAGATCCAATATGACATGAAAAGGCAATGACATAATGTAAATTTCTATTCCACTTAACTATTTATGTAGGATATATCCACATTGCAACATGAAGGCCATGTTATAGACACTTTAAATTCATTTGTGTCCCCAAAATTATTCAACAAGACTCATTTCCATAGATCTAAGTCGAACACCAAAAATACCACCTCCATGGTGTAGAGAATCCTACCACACCGTAAGGGGGCATTATCCAGAACTATTAAAGAGCCATTAAATATTGAAAAAAAAGTTTGTATATAAATCCTTAAAACATTGGCTCATGCAATACTTCTTTAGAACAAATTATAGCTATATATATACCACTTTGGGGCTTGGAAACATTCCTTCTTGTCATATTTACAACAATAACATTCTATGATCCCCTAATATCTCTCACGTGATCACATTTTTTTATGTTCTCTCCCATTTTATAAATAGTTATTTCTTATTATGAAAATATTATAACACCTCCTGTTTATTTATCTCTCCTAGTGAACCATTGTATACTTTTGAGAGAATCAAGACTCAACTAAAATGTGATATCTCTAAGAATTATCCCCTTCTCCATATTTCATCTATTCTTGTTGTTCCTTTCAGTAAGGTGATTAAATGGGTCTCCATTCCATAAAAAATAAAAGAAATGTGAATATTTATCGAGGATTCAAGCTATATAAATTAAAAATTTCTTGTCGATTGTAATTTTGGTTTCTTTCTACAACATAAAAAGAAATTGGGTTTTGGTATCATTCCTACTATAAAAGCCAATGGGATAATAAATTAAATCCTTAATCCATTGTGGTGGACTACATAAGGGCTCTTCATGAGCCATTTTTGATTGTCTATAATATTATTGTTCCATATTTACTTTAAAAAATATTTATTAAATGCATTCAACCATTAATTTAATCAATTGTTTAATCCATCAATATGATTATTCATTTAATTAATGAATTTGTATTTATTTTTCATATTTTATAAACACATATATTCATAATGATTCACATTAAAAAATTGTTTTTTATTTTTCTTTATGATTTATGAGAGGAAAATTCACCCCCTTTGGACATCTTACCTTACCCTAAAGAACATTATGTATCAAAGGAGGCTATAATTTATTTAGTTCATTGTTTTAAAATTATATCAAATATTAATTTATTATAAAAACGTAATCATATTTTTACACAGTATTTTATTTTTCAAAATGGATTTTTAAACACCCATGCTTCTCTCAAAGGGCACTCTATGGGTCGTTCTAATTCATAATAGTAGTAATTGTAGTTATAGAGAAACTCACATGTGTAGATTTATTAGATCTATTAGTAAATTTTTATGGAATATTTTTTGGAAATGTTAAATCCTTATTTATAAAAAATAAGAAAAAATGACTCTTGATATTATATATACTTATTAGATGGAAATGTAAGGAATTTATTACATGGTATTTTAGAAAAAAAATTAATTTATTCAAATTTCTACATGAAAAATAGCTAATGAAATATGGATACTATTAGAAGTAAAACATAATGGAACAAAAAAGTCGAATATACCTAAATATATATTTTCTGAAATTTTTTTTTGAGTTTTTAATGCATCCATATGAATCAATACTAAAATATTTACATTATTCACTGATTTTTTAATGGTAAAAACGCTCTTGGTGATTTTATTTCTACATAGACTTTATAAAAGTAAATCCTTTGGTAATTAATAGCAATTTAACATCCAAAATGAACCGCAATCCATGAATTTAATGACATAAATAATATTCTGGTTTAGGAGATCATTATTTTTCCCATATCATTTGAGATATCGATGAAATTACAAGATGTAAAGGTTGAAAGGGAGGTCAAAGATACTAAATTGATAATTTCATTCAATTCCACATATAATGAAACATATAAAAGAGATTCCTATATTTCATATATGGATATGTTGGTGAAAAAGTATGTGAATAAGAACACATATTCTCATCACTTCATAAAGGAAAATCATGAAATAGAAGGTACATACATCAATTGTAAAAATAAGGGTCACATCAAGGTGAATTATCACTTGAATAAGAACTACTCTATATATTATAATTAATTTAAGAAATATTTCAAATTTTTTACATGTATTTCGTGGAAAGACTAACATTCCACAAATGAATCAAGTGATGAATGTCTTATGTGCCTCATAAGCGATATTGAGGTATGTAACAATGTAAATTATGTATGATATAGTTGCTACTCTTCAGTTTATTTATCCTCTTCTTATGAGATAATGGTATTATTTCTACGAGTGATCAAATTAAAAAGGGTTTCATTGAAATTATTTCAAAATTAATATATAAATAAAATAATTACAATCTATTTGGTTTTGAAAACGTTTAAAATTTAGAAGGAAATGATGATTAAGTATCAAAACTATATGAATTTCCAAATATTGATAATCTTGAATTTCAAATTCAGGATTATATAAAATGATCTTTCACATATTGAAAAAGTTGAGGAGACATTGAATATGATTTCGTTATGTCATCATTTTGTCAAAATTTATTTTTGAATTAGTTTTTTCAAAACAATCTAGTTTTTCAAATATTTATCGAATAAATAATTTTTGTAAAATGATCATTCCAAAAATAATTATTGTAATTATTGTAATTTGGTCATACCGTATAAGAATGAATTTTTAAAAATTATAGAGATGGAATAACAAATAGAATTTATCTCTTCTCTAATTTGTGTAATATAGAAACATGTTTTAAATGAATTTTGATTCCAAAGACATCATTAGGGTTACTTAATTTGAACCATCATATGGCTTCCAAAATCATTAGTCACTTAATATTGAATTGAATAATGGTTTCATGAGATAACCTATGAATGAATTTTTTATATAGATATTTTTTTCTTAAGACTTATGTTTTCCTACCATTTTGAATTTGATAATCTTCATAAATTCAATGAAACAAATGTCACATTTAGAGATAATCCAAAATGTAATATTATGTGTATTATTAAAATATATTCATAAACTCTACTCTAATTAATTATTTTTTCCTATTAATTTTTATAGTGTTATTTACTTATTATCACTCAATTATTTGATAGTGATTTTAGAATTACTTATAATACTGGTTTTGGAAAAAAACTATTCTAAAGGAAATATTTTATTTACCACATATAATTTTTGACATGATTATATTATAAATTAAAAACCTATAGATGGTAAAAATGTTTTGTGTTTAGGTGAATATGATAATGAATATATGAATTTTCCTTGGTAAATACATTATCATAATATTCACTCTCTTACCGAAGAATAACCAACTGGTAAGATATTATCCAAAAAATTTCTTCAATGGTAACCTTGTGTGTTATGAATTCCAAATACTACTGAAATTTCATCTCATTGCAATGGGATATTTTCCATGGGAGCCCGTTGCAAAAACTATTTTGTGACGGGGTCTCGTCACAAATAGCCTGTTGGACAAAACAGCTTCGCAACTAGTATTTTTGTGACAGACTCATCGCAAAAAAAGTACTGTTTGCGACGGGACTGATTCCTGTCGCAGATAGATCACTGATTAAATACATTATATATACATGAAACAGCTGCGACGAGCCTGTCCCAAAAAGTAGTTGCGAAGGACATGTCATCACATTGCAAATAGTTCTCTGTTTATATATGTTATATATAACTAAAGTTTGTGCGATGGGCTCATCCTAATTTTTTTGTGATGATAAAGTATCCCATTGCAAATAAGTTTTAATATATATATATATATATATATATATAATATTAGTGACGGGGTCCCATCGCAAAAGGTCCCATCGTAAATACTTAATAAAATAAAAATAATAATAAAATTATGATTAATGAAAAAATAATATTAATATTATTAAAATAATAAAAAAGTTATTAAAATTTTCAATATTTTCCAAAAAATATTAAAAAATCATAAAATATTATTATTATTATTATTATTATTAAAATAAAAAAAATTAAAAAATATAATTCTAATAATAAATAATTAAATTAGAAAAAAAAATAATAAAAAAAATTATGAAATATTTACCCCAATATAAAAGTCAAAAATTATAAATTGTTCATATTACAACAAATGTTGAATTCAAATGTTTTTAACGAAAAAAAATCACTTGGTGGGATAGTCTTCTAGAGGAGCTAGAGGAGCTAGAGGAGATGGTGGAGGAAACTCCATCCCAAAACTACGAGTCTGATGGAGCATGTATTTCATCTGCTCATGTTGCTACTGTGGCCATCGACCCATGTCCTTCTCGTGCTATTGCTGCTACTACTGCTGCTGACACATCTCATCCTACTGCTTCTGCAAACACTCTATAAGATTATTTGGAGCTCTCAACTGCTACTGATACTGTGAGCCAAAAGATGATGCCTCTCCATGAGCTCCTCTAAATATGGACTCAGACGTTATAGTAGTATCATAATAATTCCAAAGAGTCAAATGTGAGCTAATACCAACTACTCGGCCCTTCTCGAAGGCATACTTGGTCTTTTGCATCCATGCCGCCTCATCAAAATGGTGGGCACTAGTCTGATCATCTGTCTCGACCTAATTCTCAACCCGTGTCTGAGAGCTCACAGCCTCATATGACTCCTTCAGTTCCAATTTGAAATTAAAATAGTGAAAATATTATATGAAACTATTTTTAAAAATGAAAAAGAAATAATACTAACTAGAATCTACCACTAGAGACCACCTCTAATCTCTCCAGTGGTTGGATCATTGTACATTATCCAATAAACGTTATACTCCATAATATCTGGATGATCGACTGCCTCTATGAATATAAAATAAACTACTTATATTTAATGTTATATAAAATATTTAAAAGACACTTACACGATTCTGTCTATGCGTACTGAATGTATGACTACCAGTTCGATGTGTCACCTCCTGTCTCCCCCGGTTATGCCGACCCAATGAATATCTTCTCTAAAATCCACCACACAACCAATGTGAACTTAATCCATCCCGAATGAGAGATGAAATGTACTCTAGTTGGTGGGATCTATATGACTCATCAAAAACTCTCACTCCTACTTTCTTAATGGTTGTCCTTCACAATTTGTGAAAAACCTGATTGAAACGCTCATGCATAGGCACCTCCCATGCCTTGCAGATAACGTCATTCATACTATCATCTATAGGATACCATAAACCCTACAAATAATTTATAATACCATGTTATTAATGAAATAAATTTCAAAATAAATATTATTTATTTACGTACCAGCCAATGATTGAACTTTAAAAACGACACATCAACTGAATCTTTTCATATGTGATCCATGGATGAGAAACATAATTGCACAAGATAGTACTCCCCTGTCCAACAGCTACATATGAAAAACATTGAAAAATGAACATGTAATCAAACATTTAGTATATAAATAAATTAATCAAAACTAACTAAAATACTCTAGTTACCATACATCTGTGTGCATGGATCACAACCAAGACATTGACTTCGCTAGGGGGATAGGTTCAGGAATCAACAGATGCGCAAGACCGCACACCATCCACGTACCCCCTGAACCACCATTAGGATGAGGGTCAGATGATCCCAAATCCTCCTTATCCAAAGGTTTCTCATCCTCCTACAACTAATGAAATATATTAGGTTCCATGTGGAACAAAAAATTATTTTTGTTATTAGATAGATGAAAATAACCATTACATATAGATATATATTAATTATTATTATAACCATCATTTAACTATGTCAATGTTCATCTTAATCATCATATTCATAATGAATGATTTCAATGCCTTCATATTCATCATCGACATAATCAATATCCTTATGAGTTTCAATTTCATCATCTCATTCCATTTCAAATTCATTTGTAACATTATTAACATCATCATCACCATCAAGCCTTAATTGCGGGGTGTCATCATCGATATTCATGACTCATTGTAAAAAATATGGATTTTGAGTAATCTCTTTAAAAATTTCAATTCCTTGTACTTCATCGAAACCTCATTCATTTTGAGTAAATTTATTTTCTCGAGATTTCATTTTTATTTTGCTCCACCAATCACTCAGGTCTCTTAAAGTAGCATAGTACTTTGCATAATATATTTGATGTGCCAATTGAGCCA
Source organism: Viscum album (assembly GCA_963277665.1). Lineage (NCBI taxonomy): Eukaryota > Viridiplantae > Streptophyta > Magnoliopsida > Santalales > Viscaceae > Viscum > Viscum album. The sequence continues at coordinate 355,446,864 of OY728140.1, forward strand.
GTAAAAATTGTTCATTAACTACAACAAGACTTTTATATTTCATATAGACGATTCCATGAATCAGATGAACATGCAAGCCTCTCTCAGTATCCAACCACCAACATTTAAACATTTTTATATAATTTTTCCATAGACAGCACAGTTCAATAATTTCATCCAGTACACTGTAAAAGTCCACATTAGTTTCTATATGTTGTGATACTCTCAATAAAACTTCACAGTTAAGTGTTTTTTTGATTCCCCATATGTACATGTATGAAATCTAAAACCATTCACCGCATATGCATTATAATATTTGAACATTTTGGATTTTGGGTTACTGATTATACATAGTCGCTTATCAATTTTATAAGCTTGTTGAGACACCTAGATTTTTTTTTAAAAATTATCAATATAATATATAATATACTTCATTGATATGTTAAACTATCAATAATTTATGTTACTAGTTTTTGGAACCATTGAGATTTGTTTTGTCGTCATTTTTCTAGAGAAGCTGCTATAATTTGTGGAAGTTGTTTCTTGATATGATTTTCATATAACGTACAAATAAAATAAGTTGGATTAATATAACATAAATCATAGAATATGTGATAGAAGCACTCACAATACAAATGATGTCATTTCTTAACAGTTGAGTAGAACATATGTATGAGCGTATTGTTGTTCATCATCTGAAAGACATCGTTCATGAACTCCCCCGAAGCCAAGATCTGTATGATTAAAAAATGATATTTTACTGTCCATTTCATCATCAACATTACCCTCATTCTGTCCCATGAAGTTGTGTTCTAAGGGATATTCAGATTAAAAATAATTAGAGCAGAAAAAAAAATTCCTCTTGAAAAGAAACTTCAATAATTGAGCATTCAACTGATGCATTGTTACAAATATTTTTCATCAATTTCAGTATACATCTCTAGAATGGGTACATCCATCAAAACTTTACCGTACCTCCACATTTAGCTTCCTGGGGAAAATGTTATTTCAGATGTTCAATTAAGTCAAAGAAAGCCCGTGGGAATATTTTTTCCAGTTTACATATAATTACAACAACTTATTATTCTAGTTTTCTTAGTGCAACATAGTGTATTGTCGCCACAAAAAAATATATCAAAAAATGTGATTTATCTGTTATTGAATACAAAATCCTAGAATTCAACAAACATCTAAATCCAATCATCATATGTCTTTCAATTATATCATGAAAAACATAACTTTTTAATCCGATAATATGACCATTCATAACACATCTTCCCAAATTGAAAGCATAGCCATCTGGAAGTCTCAAAACTGAAATCCACTAACAAAAAACAAGCGACTCTCTTTGTACAATGTATAAGTTTCTTTTGGCTTTATTAACCTCTATGATCTGACATTTTGAAACAGTTCAAGTTCTGATCATCTACAAATTTGGGCAAGATCTAATCATGCCTTTAAATTATCTTTGGTATGAATGAAATTAATTATCAAAATAGATCTTCTCAATATTCATGACATTCAACATGTGGTGGACCAAGATATCATATCAATATGGAAGATCCCAAAAAATTTTCCATTTTATCCAATTATATTTTTTCCCAATCCAATGAATTTTCTAGTTGGTCTACAGTTTGCCCAAATGTGATGGGTGTTAATGAAAATACAACTGATTTTAACTCTGTACCTAAGAACATTTTTGGAGGTTCATCCCTTCCAATTGTTCCTTTTCAGAAATGATATTTGTTCCTCTGGAAAGGATGATCAGTTGGATGAAATCTGTGATAATAGTCAAAATAGAATGGTTTTTTTCCATTGATGAGCATAAAGTCTTTGTTGTCTTTCATACATTAAGGACATGATTTCAGACCATGTGTACTCCAGCCAGATAACATGACATATGTCGAGAAGTCACTAATCATCCACATCAATGAAACTTTTAATATTATATTTTTTTGTAGTAACATCATATGTACTAAGACTATTACTCCACAATGAATTTAAATCATCAATCCATGGTTTCAAATAAACATCAATATTATTTTTCAGATTTCATCGGATTAACAAGGTCAAAAATATAGTGGGATCCTTCATCAAAATCCATAGAGGTAAATTTAACAGAGTTATAAAGACATGCCAACATGAATACTGACTACCATAAGAACCAAATGGACAGAAACCATCAGTAGAAAGACCCAATTGCACATTTTGAGATTTTAAAGAAAAATATGGATGCATTCGGTCAAATTGTTTCCATGAATCACCATCATATTGATGATTCAATATTTTATCAATTGAAATCTTGGTTTTTTCCATCAAATCATTGAAATTGTGTTCTGAGACATAAATAAACATTGAAACCTGGGTTAAAGGAGGAAATATCTCAACTGTTTTACAGGAATTGATCCAGACATCCCTACTTGAGCTTCTTTATACCTCAATTGTCCACATGTGGGAAAACTATCCAATGACTCATTTTCACCAGAATATAAGATGCAATAATTTTTACATGCATGAATATTCCAATAACTATGTCCCAAATTACAAACCAGCCTCTTTCTCTCAATGTAATTTACAGGAAACATGTTTACATTAGGTAATAGTGTTTAAAAAAAATAGCTGACTAAAACAGTTGTTTGACATTGAATTATCTTATTAAAGAGCCATAATTTTTGCAACTGCTTATAATTTCCTTATCTTGTAACCAGGATATAATGCATCCTCAACATTCCTCAACAAATCATAAAATTCAGATGGTGCCAACTCAGGAGTTAACTAAATATCATCCCGAGTTTCAGTTTGTTGAACGAATGGACCTGCAATATCATGTACTAATTTCTAAAATTGTGATGGATCTGGAATCAAGTTATTATTATCTTCTTTAGAACTGTGTTCACTGTGTTGATACCAAAAAACATAATCTGGTTGAAAACCAAACAACAAGAGATGTCCCCCAACTTTTTCAAATGTGTCAAATGTTCTCAGAGCACATTTTTTACAAGGAAACATAATTGTGACTTCTAAAACAAATTATGTTTTTGATGATACAAATGATAAGAAGCTTCAACACCCTCAATATATACAGAATTTAAACCATAACCTTTTTGTTTTCTTCACTGATTTATCCATGTGTGATCATCTAATAATAACTGTTTTCGACTTCCTTGATCTATATTTTTCTACAAAATATAAAATAATTACAGTTTTTGAATAATTTGATATTAGAAAAACACTATCCAAAAAAAGAATATAAATAATTACAACTACTTCTTAATAATTACCCTTAATTATTTGCGACACAATTTCGAGTTGATTGACGACTAGTCTTTTTTGTGAGGGCACATTTACTTGCAACATACTAACACTGAAATCACAATAAATAATCTTCTCGGCGGTACATATATTTATTCTCATGTATATGATTATGTATAAGCGTACCTCCGAGAAGATCCTTCATTGTGGTGTCAGTGTGAGAAAGATGCAAGTAAATGAGTCATCGGAAAAAATAGACCCCTTTTCGTTGATGAATCATCTTCTTGCAACTGCCACTTCCAGAAAACATTATGAAAAATGTTGTCCTATGAATTCACATTCAAACTCGTGTATACGATATTGGATATGCATACGTAGAATCATACATTTCATACTATTTTGAGTTGATGAGATTTGAAAGGAGAAGAGCCATTGAGCAAAAGGATTGACGTCAATCCACTGGAAATTGGCCCAAGTTATTATAATTTATTACAATTGATTTTATTTCTAATTATTACCAATTATTACTAATTATTACTAATTATTACTAATTATTACAAATTATTAGTAATTATTAAAAATTATTACTGATTACCACTAATTATTACTAATTATTACTAATTATTACTAATTATTACTAATTATTACTAATTATTACTAATTGTTACCAATAATTATTAATTATTACTAATTATTCCTAAATATTACTAATTAGTCCTAATTATTGGTAATTATTCTTCATTATTCTTAATTATTCCTAAGTCTTCCTAGTTATTCCTAATTATTCCTAATTATTCCTAATTATTCCTAATTATTACTAATTATTTGTAACTAATACTAATTATTACTAATTATTATTAATTATTCCAAATTATTACAAATTATTACTAATTATTACTAATTTTTACTGATTATTACTAATTAATCCTAATTATTACTAATTATTACTAATTATTACTAAGTATTACTAATTATTACAAATTAATCCTAATTATTACTAATAATTACAAATTAGTAGTATTTATTAGTATTTATTACTATTTAATACTAATTATTAGTATTTATTACCTATTATAACTATTAATTACTAATTATTAATATTTATTACTAATTTTTAGTATTTATTAATAATTATTAATGACTATTTGTTAGTATTTATTAGTATTAATTATTATTTATTACTATTTTTTACTATTTTTTACTATTTTTTACTATTTATTGCTATTTATTACTATTTATTTCTATTTATTTCTATTTATTACTATTTATTACTATTTATTAGTATTTATTACTATTTATTACTATTTTTTACTATTTATTTTTATTTGTTACTATTTATTAATATTTATTACTATTTATTACTATTTATTACTATATATTACAATTTATTACTAATTCTTACTAATTATCCCTAATTATTACTAATTATTACTAATTATTACTAATTATTTCTAATTATTACTAATTTTTACTAATTTTTACTAATTATTACTATTTATTACAAATTATTACAAATTATTACTAATTATTACGAATTATTACTAATTATTACCAGTTATTTCCAATTATATTAATTATTTCTAATTATTACTAATTATTACTTATTATTACTAATTAATAATAATTAATAATAATTAAAACTATTTAATACTAATTATTACTAATTATTACTAATTATTAAAAATTATTACCAATTAATACTAATTATTACTAATAATGACTAATTATGACAATTTATTACTATTTATTACCAATTATTTCTATTTATTAGTGTTTATTACTATTTATTATTGTTCTTTACTAATTATTACTAATTAGTACTAATTATTACTAATTATTACTATTTATTACTAGTTATTACTATTTATTACTAATTATTGCTAATTATTACTAATTATTTCTAATTATTTCTAGTTATTATTAATTGTTACTAATTATTACTAATTATTACTAATTATTACTGTTTATTTTTATTTATTACGATTTATTACTATTTATTACTATTTATTACTAATTATTACTTTTTATTAGTATTTATTACTGATTATTACTTTTTATTAGTATTTATTACTTTTTATTATTTTTTATTTCTATTTATTAGTATTTATTACTATTTATTACTAATTATTACTATTTATTGATAATTAATACTAATTATTATTAATTATTACTAATTATTACAAATTATTACAAATTATTACTATTTATTATTATTTGTTACAAATTATTACAAATTATTACAAATTATTAGTATTTATTCCTAATTATTAGTATTTATTACTAATTATTACTAATTATTAGTAATTATTACTAATTATTACTAATTATTAATTATTATTACTATTTATTAATAATCATCAGTATTTATAACTAATTATTAGTATTTATTAATAATTGTTAGTATTTATTACTAATTATTAGTATTTCTTAAAAATTCTAAATATTTAGTATTAATTCTTAGTATTTATTACTAATTCTTAGTATTCATTACTAATTCTTAGTATTTATTACTAATTCATAGTATTTATACTAATTCATGGTATTAATACTATTTCGTAGTATTTACTACTTATTCTTAGTATTTACTACTAATTATAAATATTTATTACTATTTTTTTTCTAATTATTACTATTTTTTATAATTATTACTAATTAGTGTTAATTACTACTAATTATTGTAAAATACAACTACTAATTACTAATTACCACCAATTATTTGTATTTATTACTAATTATCTTTAATAATTATTAATTATTACTAATTACCAAGAATTTGTACTAATAATTTAATTTTATTATTTCAAATAAATACTCATGACAAAATAATTTAAATCTAAATTAATTACAACCAATCAAAAATAATTAAAATTAATATAATGAAATGAAATAAATACTAAATTCAATAAAACATAAATACCCTTAAACTTGTTCTCTTATAATTGTAGACTGCGTCACAACTTCTTCGTAAAAAAACTGGCCAAATAGTTTTTTTTAATTTCATAAAACCACTTTCAAGGGAAAAGTGGGAACCCGCACATAATCCAAAATTCCACCGCCATGGACTTCAAATTCAAAATGAACGGTCAAACATTACAGGTCACACTTCCCACAAATCCCACAATCAACACATCACTGTCGCCGTCGCCATCAACACATCACCGTCGTAAACGTCTCGTTTTTGCCGTATACATCAAACATCAATAATGTATCGCATGCTGTGAAAGCTGAACCATGCCATTCACTAGTGAGGAAAACCACCGGAGTCCATTTGCCACTGTTAAAGCTCCGTCATTGTATCCAAAATAACGACGAAAAAGAAAATCAAAAGTGTGTTGCAGTCCATCAACAAATTGTATTTGGGATGGGATTGCCGTCACAAATAGTATTTTTTTGTGATGGGTCCCGTCACAGATATCTTCAAGTGCATTAATTATTGTCGGTGGTTAAAATGTTATTTGCGACGAGTCTCATCGCAAAAAGTAACCTACCACACACTATTTGTGATAGGACGATATCCCATCGCAAATACGTGCTGGGGGTCGAACTAGTTGTGACGGTGGATCCCCCCTCGCAACTACTGTTTACCGCCTCCGGGTATTTTCAACAGACAATGCCTACCCGTCGCAAATACCATTTCACGCGGTTTGGTGCACAAACTGCGCATAAGTTTTTGAGACGGGGTGCCTAGGCCCGTCCCAATTATTTAGTTATTTGCGACGGGGTTATTTTCCCGTCATAAATAACCCTTCACAAAAACCAGTTATTCCCGTAGTGAAATAAAGAAGAATCACAAACATTCTTTCAAATATTAAAATAATGTTTCCCCCTTAAAACCATAATACTAGATCACCTTGGCCATTTCGGACTATCTCACATTTCTTGTATCAGTGTTATATAGTACATGATTATAATTTCCGAGTACTATATTATATTTATATAGGTTTTCCTCTTATCTCATAAAAATGAAGCTTGTAGTGTCGTTTTCAAATTTTCAAGAACTGTTGAAAATGAAAAAGCTGGAAAATATTTTCCTATATATGTGTCCATCATGAATAATTTGATGAGTTTTTTATTTATTAAGTTAATCACCACTCTTTATCCTCTCCAAGAACACCACAACAAAATGGGGTTTTGAAAATATGAAATTTGAACCTCTAATAATTTCGTAGAATCATTACAATTAGTTTATACATCATGATTTATTTTGGGATGAGGAATTAAATAAATCTTAATTTACACATAATCATGTTATCATAATACCTATATTAAGAAAAACCCCTATGAACATTGTAAAAGATATATTCCTAAAGTTTCATTCCTTAATGTTTTGGGTTATAAATGATTTATCTGTAATTTCATGGATATTATAGGAACGATTGAACAAAAATTTGGTGAAGATTGAATTATTATGGAATCAATCTCAATTAAATCCTACTCTATCTTCAATAGGGGTAGTACGTCACATAAAAGACATATTTCAAAGGTATTTTACATTTAATTTACATCCTTTCTTTGTTTTGGGGGTTTCCCTAGGTTTTAGGGAGGAATAGATGAGTATTCATGAATTAGGCCAAACCGTGAGCCCAATTCCATATTAAAAAAATAAATTTTGTATCTTTTACAACTTTTTCATTTTTTAACATTTTTCATCCATTAAAATTCCTAATTTACCTCCTCTAACCTATTAAAACCACCAAGGTAATTTGGAGATTTTATAAATCCATAACCAGGGTTTATTTGGGTTTTTATCTAAGGGGTTGGGCCAGCCCGAATGCCCAATTCCTGTTTTAAAAATAAAATTTGATTTTGTTATAAATTATTCAATATTTGGGATTTTTTAGTGATTCTAAGTCTCACCCAAGCCCAAGTAACCCAGACGTGCGTCTGAACTCTCTCCCACCTCTTTGGAGCTCGGTATAATCGCGATTTGGTGCCAAACGTCATAGGGTTCTTCAAATCGCCCAGATTTGAAGAGGTAAAGTATTTATTTCATAACTCTCTCAATTCTCAATATTTTTCCTCCATTCCAGTTCCTAAATGAGATAATACATCTTGTTCGAACTTACCCAAAATTTTGGCTCTTTTACATTTCAGATACTGGAGTTTTGGAGTGATTACTTCAACATACTTCAAGTAAATGATCCATTTTCTTTCCTCTTTCAAATTACTTTGGGTTTAACTCATTGTTCTTAGGGTTTATTTGGTTATAATTGAGTTTACTAATGTCCAGAAACTAGGATTTAGAAAATAGGGTTTAACTTTGGGCTTTCTTGGCTAATTTGTGTGGTTTTAGGTTTGATCTAGTTCTCTCTTGGTGCGGTGGGGGTGCGATTTGATTTTCGCATGGAGATTCAAGGGTTTTTGTTAATTTGGTAGGTGATTCCATTTTGTGTGAAATTTTTGTGAATTAGCTTGATGTTTTAATGGTACCATAATGTTTATTTCACTTGAATGTTTCTGTAGAAATTGGTTTTAGTTTCATTTATAATGCAAATGAATTTTAAGTTCCAATTTTTGGTGAAATTGGGGGTTTTTCATTCAAATCTTTTATTGGTTCATTTTGGGATGCCCCATAACTGAATTTTTTGTTTCATTAAAGGGTGTTGAACTGAAATTTTGTTATAATAACTTACAAGTGTTAACATAGTGTGAAATGTGGATATCTTAAAGAGCTTTGGGTGCAAAACAATGTGATGTTTTGAGAGGTTGTTTTATTGGAAATAAAATTATTTTATTGTGTGTTTTAAATGGTATAAAATGTGTGTAGCTACTGTACAATTTGTTTGTGACCATTAGGGATATTCTATATGAAAAATGATGTGTGTTGTTTTCTGAAATTGTTTGAGCACAAAAATGGGAAGCCCGGGTCCCTAGGTGGGGCAGATTTGTACTAGTACGACTAGTGGATCGGATGAGTTTTGTCCCTGTTCCACTTAGCATCTGGATAACGACAACTCTAACTAAACTATTTGGAGGATGATTGGGGACCACTAGGTTATGGGTATGTTCCCCACTTGTGGCTCGTGCACGAGAACAGATTTTTCTATAGCTACTCTACACCGAGGTATGAGGTACATAGGGCCCCAGACAACCTAGTGCTTAGTGGTGTTCCCGATTTTGATGCTCATTGGATTTGTGGTATTTACCCTTGTTGTGGGTTGTTTTTGGCAGTACTTTATAGTAGCTGACATGTCTATTTAATGTGCTAACATTCTGAAATTCTTGGATTGAAAACTGTTTTCATTTGAAAGTTGCATTTCTTTGAATTTTAACACTGTTTCACCTTGTGTATTAAAATTGCTTGTTTTGTTCACATTGTATTTCATGCTCTTTGGAATCATCTGGTGGTATCCTATTCGTCATAGGCTCACACCATACTTACACCCCTTGGGTGTATGTAGACCTTCTTATGCTTGACTCAGGTAAAGGGAAGACTAAGGGTGATGGCGGTTTGGGATGTTAGTCCCCATCGTTGGGGCGGAGTTGCAGGGACGACTTGCGGGTGATGATCCCCTTGTCGTGTGGAGTCCACGGGGATGTCTTTATGTTGTCATTATTTGTTTTCAGACCACTTTTAGTGTCTTTAAACATATTTATTCAGATCTGGTTTTGTTAAGAATTGTTTATCATGAAAATTTCAGATTATAATAATTGATTGTTTTTTTATGATTTATGCTTTCATACTCGGGTAAATCATTCCCAAACCAGATTTGTTTGATACCCGGGCACTTGTGCCAGCCCGTGGGGATAGGGAATTCCCTTCGGGCCTTGCCATGGGCCGGGTATGGTTCTGTTAATGGTGGCGACCAGATCCGGTTCGTGACAAAATGGTATCAGAGCAGGTTAATGTTTTTGGGTTATATTGTTATTTTGAGATGAGTCAGGATAGACAGGATCTAGGACTGTCGGGACTCGGGGTATTGGTTGTGAGTAGGGTGATTGGCCCACACCTCTCATGGCAGACCTTGAGTCACCAGAGGATGTTGGAATTTACTGATTGACTTCACTTCCAGGTGAGACGTGTGGGCTGCAGACCACATGTGGACATCACACAAATGTGGTGTAGTTGTTTATTTTATTATAGGAATGTGTTTAGTTTATTTATATATGATGTATTTGATTAAAATTTTCAGAATTGTGGTATTGACTATTGTTTTGTGACCGTTGCATTTTGTAGCAACATGCCTCCCCGGAAAGCTCCCACGCACCCACAGGAGGAAGCTGGAGAGGGTTCTCCCACGCCGATTGATCAGAGGCTCGTGGAGGCTGTTGTTCGGGCTATCCAAGATTTGGGACAGGGACCAGATCATGCTCCTATTCCTGTTAGGGAAGAGGAGACATGTCCTAGAAAAGATAAAGCACAAGAGTTTCTGAAAAACAAGCCTCCTACCTTCCGAGGTAGCACAGAACCCCAGGAATCAGAAGAATGGATCGAGAAGATCGAGCGTATGTTTGAGTTCCTGGAAACACCCGAGGAGCTCAGGGCGACGTGTGCCTCCTTTCTGTTGGAGGGTCCCAGCCGTAAATGATGGGAGTCAGTGCTTCAGGCTGGGAAGAATGAGCAGATGCGCTGTAGAGATTTCAAGGCTGTCTTCAATGAACAGTATTTCCCTGAGGTGTTGGCTTATGCCAAGTCTAGAGAGTTCATGGAACTTGTTTAGGGGAATCTATCTGTGATGGATAATGCCAACCGTTTCACTGAGTTGGTTCGGTATGCTCCAGAAATTGTCTCTAATGAGCAAGCGAAGGCCCAAAGGTTTGAGAAAGGCTTGTGACCAGAGATATACTCCCAGGTGTTCTTGTTTAAGCTGAGGACCTATGCTGAGGTTGTTGATCGGGCATGCATGGTGGAGATTGATAGGAAAGGCAGGGCTGGTTTCTATGGTTTTGTATCAGCAGTGGGCAGTGGAAGCTCCTCAGAGAAGAAAAGGAAGCGGGAGGATCATGTGAAGAAAGGAGGGGGCAGTTCGGGCCACTCTTCCAGGCAGTTTTCTTATGCGGCTTCTGATGCGAGATCGGTCGTGTGCCACCAATGTGGGAGGCATGTGCATATCCGACCATCATGTCCTCTTGCTCCGAAGCCTTGTTACTAGTGTGGAGGTATAGGGAATTTGCAGCGCTTTTGTGGTGTGGCATGTCCACTCCCAAGTGGGGCAGGGTCAGTGGATTCAAGAGGAGTGCCAGTACAGTCCGAGCCGTCAAGGACTGGGGGATCTCGATTTGGTGGTCGTGGTAGTAGGGTTGGATCATCTTTTGGGCAGAGCCAGTTCAGGGAACAACCACAGACTTGAGGTCGTCCTCAGGCAGATACTAGACATCTCCATGTAGTGGATCAGTCACCAGCAAGATCAGAGGTGGGACTGTCGACAGTTCAAGGTACCATTCTGATCGCATCTTCTATAGCTACTGATCTTTTTGATACTGGTGCCTCTGTTTCATTAATTTCTGGACATTTTGTGGACATGCTGAATTTGCCAACTAAGTTGATGTCTTTTGCAATGGAGTTGGTGACACCATTGGGAAAGAAGGAGCAGGGCCTCAGGTGCCCCTCATGTGCACTTTATGTGTCAGGGGTCGAGATTGATTGGGACCTCTTGGTCTTAGATATGGACCTTTTTGATGTCATACTCGGGATGAATTGTCTAGTACACTTCCAAGCACACATCGATTGCTACAGACGGCGTGTGAGTTTCACGGCACCTGATGGGAGTCGTCAGGTTTTTCATGGAGAATGGGATCCACGATCAAGTCGTGCAGGGCCTCCACTCCCAGAGTTGGGAAGTGTTATCTTCCAGTTATCTTTTCTTGTGCTAGAGGATGGTCTTTCCCCTGAAGGTTCACTACCTTGTGTAGTGAATGAGTTTCCCGAGGTATTCCCAGATGATTTTTCTAGTTTTCCCCCAGAGCGGGATGTGGAGTTTTCGATTGATCTGGCGCTAGGAACATAACCGATATCTCTTCCCCCTTATCGCATGGCCCCCACCGAGTTGAGGGAATTAAAGATACAACTGTACAACTTAGAATCCAAAGGATTCATTCGCCCGAGCATCTCTCCTTGGGCCGCTCCTGTGTTGTTTGCAAAAAAGGCTGATGGATCCCTACGGTTGTGCATTGACTACCGAAAGCTGAATAAGGTAACAATTAAAAACAAATACCCTTTGCCCAGAATAGATGATTTGTTTGATCAGTTTAAGGGGGGAAAGGTGGTTCTCAAAGATAGACCTGCGTTCAGGGTATCATCAACTCAGGGTGAAGGAGTCAGATATCCCTAAGGCAGCCTTCCAAAGCAGGTACATCCACTTTGAGTATTTGGTCATGCCCTTCGGATTGACCAATTCTCCAGCGGTATTTATGGCACTTATGAATAGGGTGTTCCATCAGTATATTGATTACTTTGTTGTGGTGTTCATGGATGACATTCTGGTATACTCTTTCTATGAGGAGGAACACGAACATCACTTGAGGATCGTTTTGGGTACATTACGAGATCACCGCCTCTATGAAAAGTTGTCAAAGTTCACTTTCTGTATTAGAGAGGTGAGACTTATGGGGCATGTGATCTCAGAGCATGGAGTTTCAGTGGAACCTAAGAAAATTAGTGCAGTCATGTCGTGGGAGAAACCGAAGAATGTGTCCGAGATTAGGAGTTTTCTTGGTTTGGCTAGTTATTACAGGCGATTTGTTCGGGATTTCTCTCGGCTTTCTTCACTGATGACTTCCCTCACCCAGAAAGGGGTGAAGTTTGTATGGGGTACAGAATGTCAGGAATCGTTCGAGGAGCTGAAGAGGTGGCTGACTACCGCCCCCATGCTGATTTTTCCAGAGGATGGAATGGGATATGTGGTCTATTATGATGCTTCAGGCATGGGTCTTGGGTGCGTGCTTATGCAGGATGATCATGTGGTCGTGTATGGCTCTCGCCAAATTCGACCACATGAAAAGAACTACCCAACCCATGACTTGGAGTTGGCAGTGGTGATGCATGCTTTGAAGACTTTGCATCACTACCTTTTTGGGGAGAGGTTTGTAATATACTCTGATCACAAAAGCTTGGCTTATATCTTCTCGCAGAAGGACCTCAACTTGAGGCAACGTCGCTAGATCGAGTACTTGCATGGGTTTAACTTTGACATTGTCTATACCCCAGGCAAGGGTAATTTAGTGGCTGACACTTTGAGCAGAAGAGTTCCAGTGTAGGCTTTGAGGAAGTGTAGTGATGAGTGGAAATTGACGGGTCTCTTTTCAAAGATGCATGTGGAGACCAGGGAATATAGTGGAGGGACATTCTTGGCAAGCGTCCAGTTGACTCCTTCTCTATTGGAGTTGATTCAGCAGGAACAACCCAGTTATGATCTTTGTCAGCGGTTTAAGCAGTTCCTTCATGGTGGGGAGACATCCTCTGATTGGTCGTTGTCTCCCGAGGGCATCTTGTGCTTCAAGGGCCGTTCATTAGTGCCATTATCTCTGCGGAAGGTGGTGATGCAAGATAGCCACCAGTCTCTGTGGGCTATCCATCCGAGTGCCACTAAGATGTATTATGATGTTCTTCGGCAGTTTTGGTGGCCTGGTATGAGACGGGACATAGCAGACTTTGTTTGGAGATGCTACACATGTCAGCAGGTGAAAGCAGAGAACCAAAGGCCATCCGGTTTTCTCCAACCACTACCCATTCCTACCTGGAAGTGGGAAGAGGTCACCATGGACTTCATTTTTGTCTTACCTCATACACCTCGGGGTAAGAATGCTATTTGGGTGGTGATTGATTGTCTCACCAAATCAGCCCACTTTATTTCGATAAAAGATACAACTAAAGTAGATGAGTTGGGCCATTTGTGTCTCCAGGAAGTGGTGATACTCCATGGTGTACCATCAGCTGTTGTCTCAGATAGAGACCCCCGCTTCACGTCTCGATTTTGGGAAGGCCTTCAGAAGGCCTTGGGGTCTCAGATTAAGATGAGCATGGCATACCACCCATAGACGGATGGTCAGACAGAGCGGGCGAATCAGATATTGGAGGACATGATTCATGCATGTGTCCTGGACTTTGGAGGTTCTTGGGATAGCCATTTGGGATTGGTATAGTTTTCTTATAATAATAGTTACCAATCCACGATTCTAATGGACCCTTTTGAGGCGCTCTATGGTCGGCCTTGTCGGTCCCCCCTATGCTGGGCTGAGGTAGGAGAGACTTCACTGTTGGGGCTGAGCCTTGTGCAGGAGAATTCTGAGAAGGTCAAGTTGATCAGAGAGCGCTTATTGACAGCTCAGAGTCGTCATAAATATTATGCTGACCGGAGGCGTCAAGACCTAGAGTTTTTTTTGGGTGACATGGTATTCTTAAAAGTGGCCCCCCGTCTGGGCCCTCGTCGATTGGGGAAGCAAGGTAAGCTGATGCCACGGTATGTCGGACCCTTTGACATCACCGAGCATATTGGAAAGGTGGCATACAGGTTGGCCTTACCTTCTCAGTTGATGTCTATCCATGATGTCTTCCACGTCTCTCAGTTGAAGAAATACAATCCGGATCCATCCCATGTGTTGAGTTGGGAAGAACAGGAGATAGAGCCTGACTTGTTGATCGTTGAGAGGCCGGTGAAAATAGTGGACTACCAAGAGAAGATACTTCGAGGAAAGTCTATTCCTTTAGTCCGGGTTTTATGGCAGCATGGGAATGATACACATGAGACATGGGAGCGAAAGTCGTGGGTTGAGGAAGAGTACCCATTCTTGTTTTCCAACTGAGATTCATGTTGACTTTCCGGGGCGGAAAGTCCTTCATGTTGGGGAGAATTGTCACATACAAGACATATTTTAAAGTTATTTTTCATTTAATTTACATCCTTTCTTTGTTTTGGGGGTTTTCCTAGGTTTTAGGGAGGAATAGATGAGTATTCATGAATTGGGCCAAACCGTGAGCCCAATTCCAGATTAAAAAAATAAATTTTGTATCTTTTATAAATTTTTCATTTTTCAACATTTTTCATCCATTAAAATTCTAATTGACCTCCCCTAACCTATTAACACCACAAAGGTAATTTGGAGCTTTTAGAAATCCATAACCAGGGTTTATTTGGGTTTTTATCTAAGTGGTTGGGCCTGCCCAAAAGCCCAATTCCTGTTTTAAAAATAACATTTGATATTGTTATAATGTATTCAATATTTGGGCTTTTTCAGTGATTCCAAGTCTCACCCAATCCCACGTAACCCAGAAGCGCGTCTGAACTCTCTCCCACCTCTTTGGAGCTCTGGATAATCGCGATTTGGTGCCAAACTTCATAGGGATCCTCAAATCTCCCAGATTTGAAGAGGTAAAGTATTTCTTTCATAACTCTCTCAATTTTAAATATTTTTCCTCCATTGCAGTTCTTAAATGAGATAATACATCTTTTTAGAACGTACCCTAAATTTTGGCTCTTTTAAATTTCAGATACTGTTGTTTTGGAGTGTTTACTTCAATATACTTCAAGTAAATGAGCCTTTTCTTTAATCTTTAAAATTACTTTGGGTTTAACTCATTGTTCTTAGGGTTTCATTGGTTATAATTGAGTTTACTAATGTCCAGAAACTAGGATTTCGAAACTAGGGTTTAACTTTGGGCTTTTTTGGAAAATTTGTGTGGTTTTAGGTTTGATCTAGTTCTCTCTTGGTGCGGTGGGGGTGCGATTTGATTTTCGCACGGAGATTCAAGGGTTTTTGTTAATTTGGTAGGTGATTCCATTGTGTGTGAATTTTTTTTTAATTAGCTTGCTATTTTCATGGTACCTTAATGTTTGTTTCACTTGAATGTTTTTGTAAAAATTTGTTTTAGTTGCATTTATATTGCAAATGAATTTTAAGTTCCAATTTTTGGTGAAATTGGGGGTTTTTCATTCAAATCTTTTATTGGTTCATTTTGGGATTCCCTGTAACTGAATTGTTGGTTTCATTAAAGGGTGTTGAACTGAAATTTTGTTTTAATTACTTACATGTGTTAAAATAGTGTGAAAGGTGGATATCTTAAAGAGATTTGGGTGCAAAACAATGTAATGTTTTGAGAGGTTGTTTTATTGGAAATAAAATTATTTTATTGTGTGATTTAAATGGTATAAAATGTGTGTAGATACTGTACATTTTGTTTGTGACCAGTAGTGATATTTTATATGAAAAAGGATGTGTGTTGTTTTCTGAAATTGTTTGAGCACAAAAAGGGGAAGCCCAAGTACCTAGGTGTGGCGGATTTGAACTAGTACGACTAGTGGATCAGATGGGTTTTGTCCCTGTTCCACTTAGCATCTGGATAACGAAAACTCTAACTAAACTATTTGGATGATGATTGGGGACCACTAGGTTATGGGTATGTTCCCTACTAGTGGTTCATGCACGAGAACAAATTTTTCTATGGTTACTCTACACCGAGGTACGAGGTACATAGGGCCCGAGACAACCTAGTGCTTAGGGGTGTTCCCGATTTTGATGCTCTTTGAATTTGTGGTATTTACCCTTGTTGTGGGTTGTTTTTGGCAGTACTTTACAATATCTCACATGTCTATTTAATGTTCTAACATTATGAAATTCTCGGATTGAAAACTGTTTTCATTTGAAAGTTGCATTTCTTTGAATTTTAACACTGTTTCACCTTGTGTATTAAAATAGCTTGTTTTGTTCACATTGTATTGCATGCTCTTTGGAATCATCTGGTTTTATCCTATTGGGCTTACTCTCACACCCTACTTACACCCCTTGGGTGTAAGTATACCTGCTTATGCTTGACTCAGGTAAAGGGAATACTAAGGGTAATGGCGGTTTGGGATGTTAGTCCCCATCGTTGGGGCGGAGTTGCGGGGACGACTTGCGGGTGATGATCCCCTTGTCATGTGGAGTCCAAGGGGATGTATTTATGTTGTCATTATTTGTTTTTAGACCAATTTTAGTGTCTTTAAACATATATATTCAGATCTGGTTTTGTTAAGAATTGTTTAGCATGAAAATTTCAGATTCTAATAATTGATTGTTTTTTTTATGATTTATGCTTTCATACTCGGGTAAATCGTTCCCAAACCAGATTTGTTTGATACCCAGGCACTTGTGCCAGCCCGTGGGGATAGGGAATGCCCTTCGGGCCTTGCCATGGGCCGGGTATGGTGCCGTTAATGGTGGCGACCAGATCTGGTTCGTGACATAGTAAGACCATAGAACGGTCAATTTACATCAAATTTGATGAGAACTATTCTATATCTCATCCTCAAATTGATGATGAGTTTTTATAAGGTTTCTTGAACTTACCTAACACTCACTATTAGTATGTTAATAAAGATCATAAAAAACCACTTCTACTCCACTATTCACGTAATATGATGTTTATTAAAACCATTACCTTCATAATGTTGTTGGTTAATTACAATCCAAACCTCCTACATCAAGGCCGGTCTTAAATTTTGTTGAACATCAATCCCTTAATGATACTATAAATGATGATAATTTGATACATTCAATATAAGTGTATTTGAAAAAATTTCTATGTAACAACATTTTGATTCCTCTATAATTAAACTATAATCATCTAACTCTGGGAATTATGTGGGTTTTTGGAAGCATGCATTATGATCAAGGAAATATGTTTTTTAAAAAGGATCCACCTTTCGTAAAAGGTTATAATTAAGAATATGCTATTGAATAGGGTGAATCCTATTCTCATAGTTCATGATTAGTATCCATTAGATTTTTATTTCCATTTGATGATCATTTTAATATTAATATTTTTCAATTTGATGAAAATTGTTCTCTTCAAAGTGGTTATATTTTTGAAAAGGAATTGTGGATCAATCACACAGTTTTGAAAGTAATAATTTTAAAAATAATTTTTATTAATTTAACCAAATAATGTAGCATTTTAAAATAACACCATATATATTGGTTTGAAAGGATAAATAAATTACTTTTATAAAATTATTTCAAAATAGAAAAATTTGATACTAATAACTGTTGAAAAACTTATTTAAATATTTTAATAATTTTATAATTTTTTTCATCTCAATTAAAGAGATACTTTATAATGAATTTTGAAATTTAATGAGTAAAAATTTTGAAGTAATTTTTATCGAAGAACTCAAATCATTCCTTGTTAAATAAATTTCCCACAAATCTGATGGAATTTTTTAAAACCAATGAAAACAAAAAAATGATATTAAAAAAATTCATGTAATTGATCATGATATGAATCTTCGATTTCCCAATAGTATAACATTTAGGATAATGTTGGATGATGTCTATTCATTAGTTAACAAAAAGATTCAAAATGTACGATTTGATGTCAAATTTACCTTACAATGACATAGCCGAACATCATGTTTAGTGTATGAAATTTTAATCAATTTTAGTAAAATACAAAGGAAGCTCATTTAAATAATCTCAATTATTTTTTTTGTTATTTTGAAGGATCAAAAAATCATGGATTATTTTAAAATAAATTTTTTCAAACTTATATTATTTTATTGTAGTTTTTGGGGATTCCAAATAGAAAGGAAAATTACTAGTGGATATTTTCATCTACTTGGAAAATACCTTATATCGTAAAGTATTATGAATTTTTAATATTTATATAGATGAATTGGAATAATTTACTTCTAGGATTTTACATTCTAAAATCACATGGATGAAAAATAATCTCTTAGACTATATGGTGACCTATGATCATGTGTGAAATCAGTAGTGAGATTAGTATCAGTAAAAATACAATCCAATAATCTATCACTAAAAAAATTTATCTAAGACAAAACTTTTTGTGAGATCACTTCTTGAAATATTACATCATTCATGAATTTGTTTTCACAAAAAATATACTTGATGATATATTCTTTAAACCCTTTATTCATGGTCACATTGAATGTATTAATGGTATCTCGGGTATGATTATCTTTTGATACATATATCTCAACTATAAAAACTTTTATTACTATTTAATTTATTTTACAATTTTTTTATTTTCAAAATTAAATATTTTGTTTCCATTTTTTAGAAATATTTTTTTCAACCATTTAATAATTTTTTTTAAAGTCAAGTGAGTGTGATATATATTAGGTTCTTGTGGTACAATTACATTAGACACACACATACCACAAAATTGGACATAATGGTAGGCCATAGCCACCCCTAAGGGGATAGCCCACCCATGAAGCCTTCTTTATTCCATACATAGAACATAGGCCCAGTGGTTGTAAATCCTATTACATGGCCCATATTCCCTATGGAAATGAATTCCATTACATGTCTTGTAGGACCAGTGGGCCTGAAGCGCATTACAAGGCATGTACGCCTAGTGGTCATGAAATCCCATTACATGGAAATGAAGGCCCAATTTTTTTACCCAAAGGCCCTCTAGTGAATACTGATGCTACATTACCTAACCCTCTATAGTGTTGTTGCTACTAAAATGCCTACAACAGTTCCTGTAGCCACTACAATACCATCATTAAATAGTTCCACACCTACTACATTACGTTATAGTACTTATACAGTGATGTTGGTCATATTCTCCTATGTATTTATATCTCAAAAATATTTGATTAGTTTTTAATATTATCATTATCTTGGTCATGAGTAATGGGATGTAGTTT
This sequence comes from Viscum album, assembly GCA_963277665.1. Lineage (NCBI taxonomy): Eukaryota > Viridiplantae > Streptophyta > Magnoliopsida > Santalales > Viscaceae > Viscum > Viscum album. Next base: position 355,466,687 of record OY728140.1, read on the forward strand.
AACACCTGGTTGGATGTATATAGGGAGTTATATATGGATTATTAAATTAAAACATTAAAAAAATTAAAAATATTAAAGATTTAATGGATTTTATTATATTTTAAAATATTTTATTTAATTATTTAGTGACACCCATTATATAAATAATTTCTAAAAAAATTAACCCTTAAATCTATTCAAAAAAATATACAATGATTCATTTCTATATTGAGAAACATTTTATAATGATAAATATTTGTTTCCATTCAGGTTGAGCTTCATTGTAAATATTTCTCTATAAATTTTGGTGTTTTAAATTTTTATAAAACATCCTTTTTATCTCCCTCTAAAGATCATTAATTATTATAAAAGTTGTTTTTAATTTTATCTCTTTAAATTTTTCCCTCTAACAAAATTTATAAATACCTTTTTCTAATCATAAATGGGGTAAGAGATTAGGATACATTTATATATAAATTGTGTAATATTTGAGTGAAGGGTTTCAATTGGGTGGGTAATGGTTTAAATATTTGAAAAATGGTGGAAGATATCTAAACGGCGTGATCGTGTTCCATGAGGAGACATCTACATTCATAGAATTATGTATTTATAAATCTATATCCATTATCTTTAACCTTCCATTTTACTCTTTCTCATTCACCTCCTTCTTACCACTTATCATTTTGTCAATAATAAATAAGTTTTTGTGTTCATGAAAAATGTAACGCCTCGCCCCAGTTTCCCAGAGTCGGTGCATTATTTTATGTTACATTGGCATGATCAAAATAAATCAAACCTTGAAGGACAAATCAGTTTAGTTTTCTTGAAAATTATAAATACCAACATAAGTTTTACATAATATCTTGAGATGAAAAAAACATAATACCCCATTTAAAAACTATCATATCACATAGATTATCCCTGAATATTAATCATAATATATTACATTACATCTAGTGAAAAATGTAACATAAGAAAGTGGTGAGCTCATTTTCTCATTAAGGATAAGGAATATAGATAATGAAATCATAAATAAGCATAAAAATTTATGGAAATGTATAAAACAAAAACAAAAGTCTTTTAAAAATAATCCTTAGCATGATATTGAAATAAATAAATAAAATACTTCCATTTAAACATTCAAAATATATTCTAATAGTCAAATAATCACATGTATTATCAGTATCAAATCTCATAATGAGGGAATACATAATTTTGGACATCATAACCATAACGTTGAGGCCTTGTGTGAGGACACTTGATTGTCTCACGAGACCCACTGATGCATCTAGGGGCCATATAGTGACACACCCTTTACTTACTAAGTCTATTTCATTCCTCTTATAAAATGGGTAAATCAAAACATAAACATTCATATCAAAACTAGCATATAAAATATAAATACGTTTACCATAAACCACGAATAGTATTAAAGGAGCACATCCATATTCAAATATATCACAACCCATCAATAAAATATTTAAGATTTTACTATAATAAATCAACCTTAATTAAGCATAAAACTCAATATTTGATGTTGACATAGATTAAAATAATCTAATTAAATTACTAGAAGTATTTGAGAAGAATTTCTATTTCATACTTTGAAATAATTTAAAATCTGTGTAATTATAACAGGAAACATTTTTTTAAATGATACATTGTATTCTTGTAAGGTAAGCTCCAAAACATTATGGCTTCACGATGGAAAAAATAGTTTCTCACACTATATAAGTTAAAATAAACATTATTTCCGTAATTTTTTTGAAAATTCCTTAAAGTAACTCTTTTAAAAATTGATTGAAATATTCATTTCAAGAATTTTATAAATACTAAAATAGAGATAAAAATGAATTTAATCAATTGTTGAGTAATATTAATAAAATTTTGATTTAAATTTTTAAAAAACATGGACATGGGTGATAAATATTCTCCAATAGATACTTACGTATAAACATTCTCGATAAGAAAGAGATTGTGGAATTAACCCATACCTCGCAATTCCTTTTTGGATGATCATCCTTCAACCTCATGTATAATTATTGGAATAGTGTTACTAAATTATTAAAGAACCATAATCATGTTTATAATATTTTATATCATCTCCTTATAATATCTCATGACCCTTTTGTTAACAATCTTTCATTATTTCACTATTTCAGGTGTTAATTGCCTTGTTTTATCAAGTATGATTTGACTTGTTATTTTCTTCCTATATTGTATAGATCATTATTTAATCATCTATAGAGTGTAAACAAATACTTTATTATTTTATATATTCTGAACATATGTATTCAGAAAAATTAATAATGTTTGGATATAGAAATGAAATGCAATGTTTATGGAGATGGTATGTCATACGTATTAATGAATGAAACATTATTTTCATTTTTTATTAAAATATTGAAATGTGAATGATAAATATGTATATTATAATATGGAAATAATGAAGGGGATGTAGTACACACTTCCATAAACGATGTTATCATATATCCATATTATGGCAAGCGTGAAGGTATGTTTAATATAAATTTTAATGAATATGTAATAGGTTTCAATTTAAATATTTAAAATTTATTTTATCGTAAAAATATTTTTAAGACCATATATGAAGGAGATAACAGAAAAACAAAAATATCAATATTCACGAAGTCGATTAACCGATATTACTTGGGAAACAATTGAAGTTCAATGAATAATATGAGGTGAGAAACAAAATAGATGTGATATATTCCATTGGAAACCTAACACTACAGTAAATAAATGATTCTGTAGTAATTGTTTATTTTTGGATTAATGAGGTGATTATAAATTAGAAAAAGAAATGAAATTAAGGGAGGTACTTTGAGAAAATTACTTCTTGAAATTCACCTCCTAGAAAGACGCTTGAGAGTCTTATATTTGGTCTTTTGGTGAGACTAGAATCACTTTTACGTGGAGAGAGTGAGGATGAGAGGTTTAGGAATATGTTTTAATATCTAAAGGGGTTTTTGAGTCGAATTAGTTTGGTGGATAGGTGGTATTTATACTTGATGAGTGGGGGGTTCATGTGATTAATTTACTAATTAATTTATATTAAACACCAACCATAGAGAGGTCACATTAAATTCCATGAATTTGGATGGTACATGAGGTTTTATATTATGGTTAGTTTCAATCCACACCTTAAAAAATTATTGAATTTCTTTGCTTTTATGTATGTTTTGCTTTTAACTTTTCACTGAAACCCTTGTCAAATGTTTACTTTAACTACAACAAATATTTTTATTACTGTGGTAAAATTTTTATAACTAAAACAGAAATTGGTCTTAGAACCTAATTTATAAATTATTATTTGAAAACTTGAATCTATTTGATCTAATTAAATTATGATAATTAGGTAAATTGGATTTAAAATTAATTCCGTAGACAAGACTAAAAAGAGGGGTTCTAAAATGAAATGTTCAAAAGTTGACATATATATTATATTCAATATCAAATTAAAATTGGTTCCAATGACTTACATTGAATTAAATTAATAAATAATAGTCTAATAACACTATAAAACCCATTATAATGATAATATATTTATATAAATAAATTAGGATAAAATTTAGTTTTGAATTAAAATGTAATATTTTTCCCGATTAATTTAAATATTAAAGTTATTATAAAAACACCAAAAATTTGTCGAAACTAATATTTAATAACCTATTTATGAATAAAAAGTTTATTTTGAAATATTGAATATATTAAAGTGTTAATTATTGAATTTTAAAAGGGTTCTCCATTAAAATGTGGTAAAACTATATATTTTTAAAATACTTGTTTTATTTGAAAATTTGAATTTGTTCTTATATCACATATAAGAAAAAAATTAGATGGATTTTAAAAATAATATAAAAGAAAATATGTGGTTAATAACATTCATAACAACTTTTTAAATGGATAGTCATGGTGTTCTTTAACATGTTGTTGCATGCAACACAAGCTAATGAATAAAGTAGTGTACTGTGGATGTTTGGGTGTCACATTCTTCCCTCCTTCAAATAACATCATCCCTGAAATTTCTATAATATCACTTCATAACAAGATTTTGGTGGGTCTTCATCATAAGTTACTCATATTCCCATGTTTTCCTTTACATTTTATGGTTTCTCCAATTAAATTTTACCAGATGAGTCATCCAATTTCACAAGATATGTTCCCTAGTATCAATATTATTGATAGGATCTTCATAATAAGAAAGATCGAGTTACAGTTCTATTTTGTTGTAGGTGAGTTCATGCATTGGTCTTTCCATGTGTTTCCTTAACACTAATATGTGGAACACATCATGAAATTTGGAGAGACTTGCTGGAATTTCTAAATGGTAAGCTACAAATCCAATTCGTTACAGAATTTCAAAAGGTATGATGTACCAATGAATTAATTAAACTTTATTAACTAATCTTATAACACCCTTACATGGAGATACCTTCATGAAAAAATGATCTCCTTATTGAAATTCCAAATAAAACCTCCACTTATTAGCATATCACTTTTTCATACTTTGATTTTTTTTGATATGGGTCTGAATTTCAATTACTTTTTATGTCATTTCCTCAACAAGTTATGGGGCTATGAGATTCCATTCACCAACATCATCCTAAAAAGTCGATGTATGAAATCTCTCTCTATATAACAGTCCATATGGTGACATATGAATACTTGAATAAAAGCTATTTATATAGGAAAATTCTACCAGAGGTAAATAATGATCACACATTCCTTGAAAGTCATGTGAAAAACTCTCAACATGCCTTCTAATGTATGAATAGTCTGCATTAATTATCCATCAGTTTGAGGGTTGTAGGCAGTTCTCAAATGAAGTTAATTATCTAGGGCCTTATAAATAATTTTATAGAATTGTGATGAAAACTAGGGATCATGATCATAAATGATTGATAGAGGTACACCATTAAGTCTTATAACTTCGTTAATATATATTATTTCTATACTCTCAAGTTGTAGATATTATCTTATTAACAGAAAATGTTCTGATTTTCTAAGATTATCAACAATAACGAATATCAGATCATTACTTCTTGATGTCTTTATTATCCCCTGGAAAAAGTCCATTGTAATACCATCCAATTTCCAAAAAGTTATAGGAAGAGGTTTCATGACTCCACCATGATGATGTCTTAAAGCCTTCACATGTTAAAAATAAAAACATCTTGACACATAATGAACAATATATATCTTCATGTTGTCCATCCAAAAATGTTCTTTCAAATATATATACATCATTGTGCTACTAGGTTGTAGGGTGAAATTTGAAATCTGAGCATAGTCCAATAATTACCATTTTATCTCAGGTATAAAAGTAACACATAGCCTCTTCGCAAATTTCAAAATGCCATCTTCAAATGTGGAATCAATCAATCTCCCATCAATAGCATATTTAAGTAAAATTTGAAAATCCTCATCATAAGACTGATAAATTTTTATCCTTTCCAATAAATATGGTTTGGAAACCATTTTAAAAAGTAGTGATGTTTCACCTTCTATAATAATTTTCATACCCATATTTACTAAATCCATAAACATATGATCCTTTTCAATTCTCATTTTGTTTATAACTCCCTTGTCCTTTGTACTCAAAGCATTTCCACCTTATTTTCCTTCCATGGGTGGTAGTGTACTGTGAAATAATAATCATTGAGTGGATCAAGACATATCCTTTGTATCATGATGAGTAATTTCTGTGAGAAAATATAATTTAAAATATTGGGATTAGTATATATATTATATAATTAACCATAGATATGTTTTCTATATATCATCAGAGAAAATATTACTTCTTTTAACCCAATAACATGAGTTGGTTTTTTTCATGAATTATCAATTTCCATGATGCATAATCAATAACCTTATCATTCTTCATAAGGGAAAATCCAAATCATTTCCTTGATGCATTTCTATAAATCACAAACCCATGAATCCTAGATGGTAATGTTAGGACATGCGCATTGAATAATATTCTCTTTAATTCTTCAAATAATTATTCACAGACTTTTTTCCAATCAAATTAATCCCCTTTACTTGTAATATTTGTTAATGTGTAATGCCCCGAACCCAGTTACCCAGAGTTGATGAATTATTTTAATACATTGGTATGATTACAAGGAATCAAATCCTGAAGGACTAACCAGTTTAGCAGTCTTGGAAAATAGATTACATACAAGAATGTTAAATTTCACATCCTAACATACAACACAACATAAATAACCCTTTAAGAACGTCATTGTTCCCTTTAGCTTAACCCTGCAAGACAATCATAATAAACTTCTTAGAAATCCTGGGAAAAATAAAATATAGAAAGGGGTGAGCTCAGATGCTCACTAAGGATAAAAATATAGCAGAAGCTTTCATAAATAATCATAAACATTTAAGGCAATGTATGACTAAAACAAAATCCTTTTAAACTTGAACTTCGGCATAATATGGCAAAGATAAAATCAAATAATCCCATTTACTTACTCACATGGATATTCTATTAGTCAAATAATCACATGCAATATCAAATAGACAATTTCATAATGATGGAATGCATAATGCCAAACTTTAATTTCTGGGTCAAGGCCTAGTGCCAAGACCTAAGGGATAACTGTAACCGGAACCCAACTCGGAGAGCCTCTGTAACTGGACTCCATCCTGAAGTGCCTCTAATAACCGGACACCAACCCAGAGTGCCTCTAATAACCAGACAACAACCCGTAGTGCCTCTAACAACCGGACACCAACCCGGAGTGCCTCTAATAACCAGACACCAACCCAGAGGGCTTACATTTACTTGTCCCCAACCCGGAACATACTAGTCCAATGCATTAATCTTAAGAAAGGGTTTAAACATAACATAAACATTCATATTGAAACTAGAATATGAAATGTCAATACATTTCCCATAAACCATGAATGATATAAAAATAACAAATCCACAGTCAGAAATAACACAAAACCTTCAATACAATTTGGCTGATTTGTATCATAATAAATCAACTTCAAACATGTTTAAAATCCATCAAAGGATGTTGACATAGATGAAAATGATCAGTAAAATTCTTTGGGAGAAATACCCATTTTTCAGGAAATAATTTAAAAGTATCACAATTTATAAAGATAGTTATTTAAAAGATATTTTGGAATCAATGTGTCCCATACCACTTTGAAACTTTTGATAAGAATTATCATTTCAAAACATTAATTTCCATCTAAATAAATCCATAAAATCATTTTGAAAATATGGACATTAATTAAAAAGGTTTAGAAAGATAATTCTTTAAAACAATTAAAATGATGATTTTGTTAAATAGACCCTCCCATAAAACCTTAAAAATACTCCTTTTGAATACTCTTTTATGAAATATGGTCATCGAGGATAAGTATGCCCTATAAAATACTTACAAATGAACAATCTCGGATAATAATGAGATTGAGGAAATAACCCTTACCGATTTGGTAACTTACGAAAAATACATCCCATGAAAAAAAGGATCATACAATGAAGATGTAAATACCCATATGATAAAGTATTTTACCCAAATAATACAATCATGTGCTGTACATATAGCACTCAAAAGGAAATAGTGGTATTTATAGCACAGATCTCATGGGAATAAAAAGTGTGATGAAAACGAATTACCTTGTAATTTTCATTATTTGTGGGTAGGTTAACCTCCTGTATAATGGTGAAATAATTCTTATTAAATTATAAAATAATTATATACATTAATATGATATCATATATGATCTTTTAACATTGCTTTATTTATAATAACTTAGTATTATCGTCGTTTCGTGTGATAACTGATTCGTTCTCCTTATATGTTTGGTTAAGTAATCCATGTTTGTTATGGATAGGTTGTATATTATTCATATCCAGAATGATATTAAGTATTTAAAAATTATTTTTAATCATCTAATGAAAATTATTCTTGAATGGATACGATGGTGAATTAATCTTATCGCGTTCGTGGAGACGATATTCCGTACGTACGCACGAGCGACAAAATCATTATTCTGATATTAAAATAATATATAGTTGGATGTTATATCATATATACATGATCATTAACATGTTATATTTATTATTTAAATAAATTTTACATCATTATCATAACCATCCAAATAATAATGTATTGAATGACAATTACACCACGACATGGAGACGGTAAGCCGTAAGTACGCACGTATGGTGACATGTTATTCAGAGGATGGATATAATATTGAATATGGTTGTACCATATTTATAATAACATCAAAGTATATATAAGATACTAGATTTATTATTTTAGGATGGAAATAACAAAGAAATAAGAAGTGGAAGAAGAAAGGAACTTGAACGAGGGTGGTGAAAACATTACCTCTTCTTTGGGTTCATCATTTTCATTTGATCAAAAGGGATCCTTAGTTTGGCTTTCTGATCAAAATAAGGCCTCTAGGTTGAAGTGAGGGAAGTTGAGAGAGTATTTGGGTAGGGGTTTGCCGAGCCAAAAGAATTTTAAGGTATTAATAGTTGGTTATAAGTGGTGTCCTTTTAGAAGGGGGAGGGGGGATCTTTAAGAAAAACCTAAAGTATTAATTTATAATAAATTAATATTCTTTTTATAATGGATAAAAAGTGTATTATTTAAAGATTAATGTGGGGATGGGTCTAAACCCTTTCAACCAATAGATTTTAGATAGGTTTGGGTCATTATAGTAACCTTATCTTTTAGTTTTAACTCTTATTTAATTAGTTTGACATTTACCATGTCACTTTGTATTTTTATATTATATAGTTAATAAAATTAATATATACATCCAATAGACCCCCCAAGTGGTCCATTAATGATACACCTATCATGATATAAGTCATTTGGCCTATCCTTATATTTTTAGGAATAGAATATCAATTAATAATGTAATACTTGTTTTAAAAACTCATTTATGTCAATTTTGACCATATTCAATAATTGATTTTTGATAAAGTCTTAACAACTTTATTATTTATAATAGAATTAATTTAAGAAATATTAACAAGTCATATTAACAAATAAAATTAGTGGATGACATCAAAACTTTCAAATTATATTTATTTTAAAATTTATAATACCATTTATTTGATTCTTTCATTAATAAGGAAAATAATGCATCATCATTGTGTCATAAATAAGATTAATTTTTCAATGTCTAAAAATTATAAATAAATTCAAATTATGTAGTAAATCGTTTTATCTTTCTAATTAATATTTATAGTCAAAAATATAACTTATATAACTCTATGTAAAAATTAATTTACTAAAAGATGTTTGGTTATGTCATTTTGGCCTTTACTTTAACTTAATTAATATAAAGCATCACATTCACAAACAAGTGGCACCATGGGGTCCCAAAATCGACCCAAAGATGCCCATGGTCGGCCATGACTTATCCAATAAGGTTAGGACAAGTGTTAAGGTAATTTTGAATTATTATAATATTCTTTTAACCTTAAATTACCCTATTTACCTTTAACTGTGGTAAATAAAAGTCAAAAGTTACTATTCACAAAAATTTACTTTTATCTTATTAAACCACATTTTACTTACTAATAAAAACCATGTATGTTGGATTTTTAAAATTCAATTCACAGAAGCGGTAAAATTTCATTTTAATAAAAAAGTCAGTTTTTTAACTACCACTTAATGGTTTCACTATTGATCAAAAATTGATGTTTTTCAGAAAAATACAAAAAATTAAGTCTATGCTATATTTGATATTCTAAATTCAAAAATGATTTCTATTTTAAAAAATTAAAAACATAGAAGTTGCATTAATTAATTTAAAATTAATTCCCATTGTAAAAACAAATAGCGGGTTTTTTTAAGAAACAATATCTGTCAAAAGATTGACACTTGTTTATGTCCAGTTTAACTGTGAAATTATATCCAATGAACAAAATTTGATTAAATGGTAAAAATATATTCTATTTATAATTTAAAACCTCTCAATAGTATAATTTATCACTATAAATTATTTTGTTTAAAAAATTTGTTTTTAATTAATGTTTAGTATATTTCACTATTCATCAAAAATTGGAAGTTCTCAAAAAAATACCAAAAATCTAACCTAGGATGGTTTCGATATTATGAATCCAAAAATGAATTCCATTTTGAATGATAAGTTTATATATTTTCAAAAAGTGGGTATTACTATTCATAATGGCTACTTTGATAGGTCGCAGTGTGTTAGAATCTCGAAGTTGCGTACAACGAAAGCTATTGCATTATTCAAATGGAAGCATACTATAGAAGCTTGGGGTGTTACATTCTCCCCTCCTTCAATAAATTACATACTTGAAATTTGAAATTTTTCATCGAAAATAAAAGGTTCAAAATAGAAAAATACCTTTGTGGAGAACCCACATTGGAAAAATGGATTAATGGGGCTCTATTTTAAAATATAGAAAGGTAAGTATGAGGGTTACCAAAAATAACACATACTAGGGTTCCATGTAAGATAACATGGATATGGAAGAGAAAGATAACCATCAAGTACTGATGGAGAGTGATAGAGAATATTATTAGGAGAAAGTAAACGATCTGAAAACCACAAACTTGTGATGAATTAAACGGTATTCGATTCCCCAGTAGAAAAAGTAAACAGAAAACGTTTTTGTTTTAAGATCATTTTCATAAAGATGGGGAATTTATTTATGATATTTCCTAAGAACATAATGATATATAATTACTTTTTAGGTATAGATTCATCCTTTAATAAATTTCTACCACTAAATCATCTTTTCTCTAAAAGATAATAGAATTCAAAAATATTCTATTTATTATAATCATATAGGGTTTCAAAAAAATGAATTTATAATTCACATATCAGACCATTTAAAAAAAAGAAACTACATTATACAATCTAGGGACTTCATGTAGTCCAGTGGTATGTGATGCACCATTGTCGCCCTTCGGTTGCGGGTTCAAGTTTGCCGGACGTGACGGATTATCACACGGTCTGTGTGTTGTCCTTTTTATAAATATCCAAAAATAACCTTAACAATAGTATCCATTGTCAAATATAATCCATTCCAACCTTTAGACTTATCTAGGATTCTTCTGTCCAAACTCACAGTCCAAAATTTATAAGGAAGGTAAACATAATGAAGATTCTTTTTTCCATGTAATAACATGCGAGTACTTTCATAATGTCTTCTTTTAAAACATGGTAACAACCTGAATTACCATAAAACCTTATTGATTACATTCATGCTCCCTTATTCCTTATAGAATACTGGATATACTCCTTATATCCAAAAATGTTGTATACTCCAACAAAAATGGAATAAACAACCAATTAATTAGTTTCAATGTAGTCACAAATATTAAATATAATTTATCCAAATCAACCATCTCTTATTCCAAAATTACTATCTTAGTATCAGGACCATATTAAGGTTTATCTTTCCTCCAACCATGTATTTTTCAAAAAGTTTAACTTGCTATTGAGTCAGTACTGCAGTACAATCCTTATTTATTTCCATAATTCATATAACTGGTACATCATCTATACAACACTGATATGACATAATTCATTAATAACAACGTAAGAACAGTAGTCATTCCTCTTCATCTGTGGTAGTATCATAAGTTGATTATTATCCAATAGCATAATTTGTGGCATACTCTGATGACTGGGACATTCATTCGCATAGTGTCCCAACTCTTTGCAGATTAAACATTGTACATTTGAAAGCTTTTTCTTACCCTTGAAATCACGTACTTGGTGTAGTTTTTCTCCACACTTATAACAAACTCCCATTCCCTTCAAGCATTTACCACAATGATTCTTTCCACAGTTATCATATATGGGAAAATTCTTCTTTCCCTTCTTCCCTTTATCCATCTTTCTCTCTTCCATCCTTTTCTTCTCTTGCTTCCCTTAAAATCCATAAGACTCAAATAATTATTTACTTATCTTATTAACACATGATACTATTTCTTCATATGATGAGAATACATGGGAGACTATTTCCCTTCTAAATTTTCTCTTAATACGATGATAGATACAATCCTTCTTACTCTTTGGATCGTGCATATTGCTGGAGTTATCATTCCTTCTACTGGGCGACAGTTCTAAAAAATGGAATACACTAGGTCAGTTTATGAATCGAAATACATAATTCTAAACTTTTAAATCACTTAACATAAATTGAATAGTTTATGGATATAATCCATAATCATACAAATGTTTTCATTGAGGAAGTATATACTCTTAAACCCTTCAAAATGGTTTGTAATGGAAATGAGAATTATCCTAACCATATTCCCCAGGAGTGTCGTAACCAAGAGTGCAGCAAGGCCCATTTTCGTGCACTAGTTCCCGTTCGAGTCTAGCTCAAAGCGGTGTTTTCGGGTTTTACCCCTAGGTACAAATGTGCCAGAGCCACCTCTACCTTCTCGTATCAAGATAGGGATATATTTCATTGAAAACTCAAAAAATATCTATTATACCAAAATTCTAGGATGTTCTTCTATACTAATTCTCAAAGTCTATCTTAAGGATATGTTCTCTAATCAGAGTATATCCAAATCTAGCTTCCAAGGTTTGTACTAACATCCACTGATACCAACTGTACTGCCCCGATCCTAGTTACCCAGAGTGGGTGTATTATTTTAATACATTGGTATGATTACAAGGAATCAAGTCCCGAAAGACCGATAAGTTTAGCAGTTTTGGAAAATATATTACATATAAGAACGTTACATTTCACATCCTAACATACAACACAACATAAATAACCCTTTAAGAACGTCATTTTTCCCTTTAGCTTAACCCTGCATGACAATCATAATAAACTTCTAAGAAATCCTAAGAAAAATAAAACATAGAAAGGGGTGATCTCAGATGCTCAGTAAGGATAACAATATAGGGGAAGCTTTCTTAAATAAGCATAAACATTTAAGGAAATGTATAACTAAAACAAAATCCTTTTTAAATGTAAACTTCAACATAATATGGCAAAGATAAAATCAAATAATCCCATTTACTTACTCACATGGATATTCTACTAGTCAAATAATAACATGCGATATCAAATAGCCAATTTCATAATTATTGAATGCATAATGCCGAACTTTAATTTTTGTGCCAAGGCCTTGTGCAAAGACCTAAGCGATAACTGTAACCAGAACCCAACCCGGAGATCCTCTATAACCAGACTCCATCCCGGAGTGCCTTTAATAACCTGACACCAACCCGGAGTGCCTCTAATAACTGGACACCAACCCGGAGTGCCTCTAATAACCAGACACCAACCCAGAGGGCTTACTTTTACCGGTCCCCAACCCAGCATATACTAGTCCAATGCACTCATCTTAAGAAAGGGTTTAAACATAACATAAACATTCGCATTGAAACTAGCATAAGAAATGTAAATACTTTATCCATAAACCGTGAATGGTAAAAAAATAACACATCCACAATCAAAAATATCACAAAACCTTCAATACAATTTAGACGATTTATATCATAATAAATCAACTTCAAACATGTTTGAAATCTATCAAAGGATGTTGACATAGATCAAAATGATCAGTAAAATGCTTTGAGAGAAATAACCCTTTTGCATGAAATCATTTAAAAGTATCACAATTTAAAAAAGAAGTCATTTAAAAGATATTTTTGAATCAAATTGTCCCATTCCACTTTGAAACTTTTGAAAAGAATTATCATTTCAAAACATTCATGTCCATATAAATAAATCCTTAAAATCATTTTGAAAATATGGACATTAATTAAAAAGGTTTAGAAAGATAAATCATTAAAACAATTAAAATGATTATTTTGTTAAATAGACCCTCCCATAAGACCTTAAAAATATTCCTTTTGAATACACTTTTTTGAAATATTGTCATCGAGGATAAGTATGTCCCAGAAAATAATTACAAATGAACAATATCAGATAATAATGAGATTGAGGAAATAACCCTTACCGATTTGGTAACTTACGAAACATACATCCCATGAAAAAAAGGATCATACAATTAAGATGTAAATACCCATAAGATAAAGTATTTTACACAAATAATACAATCATGGGCAGTACATACACCACTCAAAAGGAAATAGTGGTATTTATAGCATAGATCTCACGGGAATAAAAAGTGAGATGAAAACCCATTACCTTATACTTTTCCTTGGTTGTGTATAGAATAACCTCCTTTATAATTGTGAAATCATTGTTATTAAATTATAAAAGAATTAGATACATTAATTTGATATCATATATGTTCTTTTAACATTGCTTTATTAATAATATCTTAGTATTATCGTCGTTTCGGGTGATAACTGATTCGTTCTCCTTATATGTTTTGTTATGTAATCCATGTTTGTTATGGATTTGTTGTATATTATTCATATCTAGAATGATATTAAGTATTTAAACATTATTTTTAATCATCTAATGAAAATTAGTCTTGAATGGATTCGATGGTGAATGAATCTTATCACGTTCATGGAGACAGTATTCCGTACATACGCACGAGCGACAATATCATTCTTTTGATATTAAAATAATATATAATTGGATGTTATATCATATATACAGGATCATTATCATGTTATATTTATTATTTACATCAATTACACATCATTATCATACCCATCCAAATAATAATGCATTGAATGACAATTACACCACGACGTGGAGACGGTAAGCCGTACGTACGCACGTATGATGACATGTTATTCAAAAGATGGATATAATACTGAATATGGTTGTACCATATTTATAATAACATCACAGTATATAGAAGATACTGGAGTTATTATTTTATTATGGAAATAACAAAGAAAGTAGAAGTGGAAGTAGAAATGAACTTGAAAGAGGGTGGTGAAAACATTACTTCTTCTTCGGGTTCTTCTTTTTGATTTGATCAAAAGGGCTACATAGGTTGGCTTTCTAATCAAAATAAGGCATCTAGGTTGAAGTTAGAGAAGTTGAGAGAGTATTTGGGCAAGGGTTGGATGAGCCAAAAGGCATTATGGTATGACTAGTTGGTTAGAAGTGGTGTCCATTTATAAGGGGGAGGGGGGCGAGGGCTCTTTAGGAAAAACCTAAAGTATTAATTTATAATAAATTCATATTCAGTTTCTAATGGCTCCAATGTGGATTATTTAAAGTTTAAGGTGGATATGGGTCTAAATACTTTCAACCAATCGATTATATATAGGTTTGAGTCATTATATTAACCTTCTCTTTTAGTTTTAACTCTTAGTAAATTAGTTTGACATTTACCATTTCACTTTGTATTTTTATATTATATAGATAATAAACGTACTATACACATCCATGAGACCCCCAAGTGGTCCATTAATGATACAACTATAATGATATAAGTCATTTGGCCGAAAATTATATTTTTAGGAATAGAATATCAATTAATAATATAATACTTGTTTTAAAAACACATTTATGTCAATTTTGACCATATTCAATAATTTATTTTTGTTAAAGTCTTAAAAACTTTATTAGTTCTAACCAAATTCATTTAAGCAATCCTAAAAAGTAATTCTAACCAATAAAATTAGTGTATGGCATCAAAGGGTTCAAATTATTTTTATTTTAACATTTATAATACCATTTATTTCATTCTTTCCTTAATATGGAAAATACTGATCATCATTGTGTCATATATAAGTTTAATTTTTCAATGTCTAAAAATATAAATAAAATCCCATTATGTATTAAATCTTTTTATCTTTCTAATGAATATTTATAGTTGAAAATATAACTTATATAACCCTATGTAAAAATTAATTAACTAAAAGATGATTGGTTATGTCATTTTGGCCTTTACTTTAACTTAATTAATATAAAGTGTCATTTTCACTTACAAGTTGCTCCATGGGGTCCCAAAATTGACCCAAAGATGACCATGGTCGGCCATGACTCATCTAATACGTTTTGGACAAATTTTAAGGTAGTTTTGAATTATTATAATATTCTTTCAACCATAAATTGCCATATTTACCATTAAGTGCAGTAAATAAAAGTCAAAAGTTATTATTCACCAAAAATTATTTTCTTCTTATTGAACCACATTTTACTTACTAATAACAACCATGAATGTCGGAATTTTAAAATTCAATTCATAGAAGTGGTAAATTTTCATTTTAATAAAAAAGTCAGTTTTTTAATTATCACTTAGTGGTTTAACTATTCATTAAAAATTAATGTTTTTCAAAAAAATAAAAACAAATCAGTCTAATATATATTTGATATTCTGAATTCAAAAATGACATCTATTTGAAAAAATAAAAAATATAGAAGTTGAATTAATTAATTTAAAATTAATTCCCGTTGTAAAAACAAACAGCGGGTTTTTTTAAGAAACAATATCTGTCAAAAGATTGACACTTGTTTATGTCCAGTTTAACTGTAAAATTATATCCACTGACCAACATTGGATTAAATGGTAATAATATATTCTAATTATACTTTAAAAGCCCTCAATAGTATAATTTATCACTATAAATTATTTTGATTAATTTTTTTAATTAAAGTTTAGTATTTTTCACTATTCATCAAAAATTAGAAGTTCTCAGAAAAATACCAAAAATCTAACCTAGGCTGATTTCGATATTCCGAATCCAAAAATTAATTCCATTTTGAATGATAAGTTTATATAATTTCCAAAAGTGGGTATTACTATTCATAACGGCTACTTTGATTGGTCGCGGTGTGTTAGAATCTCGAAGTTGCGTACAATAAAAGCTATTGCATTATTCAAAGGGAAGTGTATTGTAGAATCTTGGGGTGTTACATAATGGGTTTTAAAATCAGGTAAAATTCTAAGAAAAACACTGATAATAACCTGATAAACTAATAAAATTGCATACCTCGGTTATACAGGTCAGTGTTGGCCATTCTGGAATTTCCTTTTTATTTACAGGATTAAACAATATTCTGTACTTGGAGACAATATGGACATGAAAATAAATTTTCTAATGCCTTAATTCACAAATTCTAAACATCCCAAATAGTTTATTTCTTATAAGATTCATTAGAATAATCTGTAAGTGGATGTCATGGTCTTAGTATATTTTTGAGTATACCAAGATATCATTAACAAATACTACAACAAAATCATCAACATAATCTATGAAAATGATCTTCATTAAATCCATGAAAAAAGAGGGTGAATTAGTCAATCTAAATTAAAATTGATATAAATTTGTAATGACCATACTTCATTCGGAATGTTGTCTCTCGATTATATTATTGTTTTTACACACAATTGATGATATTCAGAACGAAGGTCAATATTCGAAACAAATTGAGCTCTATGAAGATGATAAAATAATTCATCAATGTGATAGAGCGGACATATTGTATTTATTTTAATGGAATTTATTTCTCTATTTTCAATCCATATCCTCATTGAACCATATTTCTTTTTAACAAAAAGTGCTGGGGTTCCCCATGTAGAAACACAAGGGTGAATAAATCTATTATTACATAACACATCTAATTGTTTCTTCACTTCTAATAATTACAATGTGGTCATTCGATAGGTAGTTTTTTATATGTCTCTAGAATCTTGTATTATGTCAATAATAACCTCAACATACCACTCTATAGTATATCAGGGTAAATCCTATAGATATACAACAATACATTCTCATATTATAGGTACATCCTCATGTTTAATATTTTTTTCTTCTTCCATATATGTTATTTCCTCTTCCTCCGCACGAATCTCATTCAGTTATATTACTAGCGTATATTTTGACAAAAATGATGCGAGGATATTTATTCCCAAAAGATAATGAATTCTATATCTTCCTCACAATTCAAAAAAACCTTATTCTATTGATAAAGTTTCATATCATATTTTGATAGCCTATCTATAACAAGTATTATATCAAATTAGACCATAGGTATAATGATAAAATAAGGAGAGAAAGCATGTTTATATTCCATAATTAGATCATCCTAACACATCTTTATTTTAATGAGACTTCTCATAGGGGTTTTGACTAAAAACACTTTTGTTGATGTGAATTAAAAATATATAATTTTTTAAATAAATTAGGAATATATAAAGGAAATAAAGGATCTAGAATCAAATACATATTTTATTTAATTTGAGAAAAATAATAAAGTACCTACAACCATAAAATTAGGTAACTCAACCTTAGTAGTTGTGATCACACAAGCTTGGCATTTCTCACTTTTCCATTTCTGGGGCATGTTTCCTTGAAGCATATGAAAATAATTTTCATAATGTTCCATTTCTTTAATACAGTAGCACTAAAAATTCATAGATTCTTTCTTCCCCTTTAAATCACAATCTTGGTGGCCTTTTTATCCACACATGTAACACACTCCCATAAATTTTAGGCAAGTAATGGGGTATTTATTCCCAAAAACACTGTAGGGTGGAATATTATCTTTTCCCCTCTTCCCTATATTTCATTTTATGTCCTGATTTCACATGAGACAACATCTTAATACGATGAGAAGTATTTTGAGGCCGATTCCCCTTAAAAGAATGATTTTAATAGTTAAATGAATCAGTCTATCTTACTAATTAAGTTATGTATGTAGTCTATATCATTTCTTGATAACCTTATGAAGATAGCTTCATAGCTTGAAAAATTCACATTCTACATCAACCTCAAACTACGAAATTTCCTCTCCATTTATTCTTATAGATCACGAGGAATGTATTTTTCTAGGAAAAGTTCTTTAAATTACCTCTTTTCTATATTTTCAACAACTTCAACCTCAATCATGATTTGAATTAATGACCAATATTGATCTTAATCTCCAGATAGATTATATACCACCATAAAAACATTTTCCCTTTCGTTACTCCCCAAGGAAGGAAATACTTTCTCTAAGTAACTTGAACACCTGTTGGATACAAAAGGATTTGTAGTCCCATTGAAAGTTAGATTATTTTTCCTCATGAAGTGGTTTAACATTGATCCTCCACATAGTGGGTCGGGATTCTCTATATGGGTAAGTTTATTATTCATAACACGATGAATTTATCATTGGATGGTTATAAGATATTTAGCACTAGTTATAACACTATCTACACTATCATTATCTTTAATATGAGGGAACTCCATTCATGGATTATTTTCATTTATGTGGTCTTTGTTCCTTATACCAGGTTCCATTTCAAAATAATTCCACACACTATATTAGGTTATGAATCATAATGAATAATTTCAAACTATTATAATAAATTGATAAATATATACATATCTAATCCACAATCATATAAATGGTTTCTTTAGGGACATATTTACTCATAAATAATTCATAATTGTTAGTAAATAAAATGTGTATTATCCTAAGAATATCCCCGATGAGTGTCAAAACAGATCTGTAGTATGTTCAGATTTCATGTACTTGGTTCACCCAAGTAAAACTCAATACACCTTGTTAGAGTTGTTACTATTTGGTATATCGGTTATAGAAAAATGTCCACATATAGTGTCCAAATAGACATGTATTCCTTAGAAGACCCACATAATCACTACATTACTAAAACTCTAGGATGTTCATACATATTTATCCTAAAAGTCTATCATATGGCTAATATTCCCTAATCATGGTTTTTCTAAATACTGTTTCAATAGTTTGTACTAAAAATATGTTAATATAAACTGTAATTCCCTGACCCCGGTTTCCCAAAGTCGTTACATTATTTTTTTGTTCCATTTGCATCATCACAATAAATATAATCCCAAAGGACCGATCAGTTTCGTAGTCATGGAAATACTATATACAAACATATGTTTTACATTACACGTTGGAATGAAAACACCATATTATCTCCATTGAAAACTCTCATATCACTTAGATTTTCACTGAAGGTCAGTCATAATATACTTATTCACATCTTAGGGAATAACGAAACATAAGAAATGGGTGAGCTCAGTTTCTTAGTAATTACAAATAATATAGAAAATGCTATCATAAATAAGCATAATCTATTAAGTGAAGGTGTAAAATTGTTACACTGTTCATTCAAACATAATGTTCAGCATAATATGGTATGAATTAAATCAAATAATTCCATTAAACATTCACATGGATATTCTACCAGTTTAATAATCCCATGTTTTATCAATAACTAATCTCATATTGAGGCAATTCATAATGTCGGAAATGGAAACCATGCCGTCAATTCCTTGTTTCATGAAAATAATTTGTCTCATGAGATATATTGTTTCATCGAGGGGCTAAAGAGGGCCCCACCCATCACATAATAATTATAATGCATTCCTATTATGTATGAGTTAAAATATTTCATAAACACTTATATCAAAACTCGCTTATGAAATGTCAACAGTTTAACCATAAACCATTAATGATATCAAAATTACACATCCACTGTCAAATATTTCATAAATCTTCAATACAATATGAAATATTATATCATAATAAATCAACTCCAATTGAACATAAAATCCAAAAAAAATATTGTCATAGATGAAACTAATGTAATATAATTTTTAAAACTAATTGATAAAAATATCAATTTTTACATTGAAATCCTTTAAAATCATCGAAATTATGAAAGAGAACATTTATTTTAAAAATTACCTTGTAATCATGAAAGGAAAGTATCAGAACATTAATTTATCAGAATATAAGAAATAACCACTCTCCCTGGATAAGTTAAAAGAAACGTTATTTCCTTAATTTTTTTCTAAAATTTCATAAGTTAACTCATCTTAAAAATGACAGAAATATTCCTTCCAAAAAATTTATAAAATGTTAAATATGGATAAAAATTACTTTTAAAAATTTTCAAGGAATATTAATAATATATTACATTTAATTTTTAATAAAAGTGTACTTGGATTATAGTGATATCCCAATTGATACATATATATAAATTGTCTTGAATAAGAAATAGATTGGGAAATTAACACATACCTTTTGATTACATTTTGGGTTATCATGCTTTAGCCTCCTATATATTGGTTTTAATAGTGTTAATAAATGATTATAGTACAATAAAAAAATTAATAATATTATATACCATCTCATTATAATATCTTAATTCATTTTTGTTAATAATCATTCGGTATTTACCTATTTTGGGTGTTAATTTCCTAGTTTTCTCCAATATGTTGACTTGTTATTTTGTTCTTATATTACATAGATCATGATTTAATCATATCCATAATATTAAAACTGACATAATTATATTATATATTGATTATATATGTATTTATAATAATCTATAAATTTTGGATATAGATATGAAATGAAATGTTCATGGAGATGGTAAGTTGTACGTACGGATGAACACTACTTTCATTTCTTTTTCGTATTGAAATATTGATAAGTGAATGATACATGTGTATATTATAATTCCAGTATCATTTATAATTCATATATGTTATATATATTTATTAAAATTATCATTAATACGTTCCATGTATAGTATAAACGAATCATATCTCTTTGAGCAGGCGGTAGTCCATACTTTCACAAATGATGTTATCATATATCATTAATATGGACAGAATGAAGGTATGCTTAATATAAAATTTTTAGAATATGAAATAAGTTATAATTTAAATATTAAAATACTATTTAATCATAAATATAGTTTTAATACTACCATATAAGGAGGTAATTTAAAAATAACAAAAACAACATTCATAGAGTCGACTAACTAGCATAGCTTGGACAACAATTTTGATTCATTCAATAAGAGGAGGTGTGAAATGAAATTAATATGATATATTCCATTGGAAACATAAGAATATAGTATATATATTATTATGGGGTTATGATTCACTGATTTATAAATGTGTTGAGGAGAATGTAGAAAAATAAGAGAAATTAGGAGAGGTACTTTGAGAAAATTACCTCTTGAATGCCACCTCCTTGAAGACCCATGAGAGCCTTGGATTTGGTCTTCTAGCGAGAAAAGTGGAACTTGGACGTGGGGAGTGTAAGGGAGAGATGTTTGGGTAGATATTCGAGGTTCTAAGAGGCATTGTGTTTTGAAATAGGGTAGTGGAGAGGTGGTATTTATACATGAGGAGAGGTGGGTTCAAGTGGTTAATTTATTGATTATTTTATATTAAAAGTTAACAATATAGAGGTAGATTTAAATTCCACAACATTGTAATGTAATTAATGTTGTTATGGATGTATAGGGTCAATACAATCAGAAAAAAAACCATTAATTGTTGTAATTTTGTTTGGTAAGATACACTTTTAACTTTTAACTTTAACCCTTGTTAATTTTTTACTTTTACTACGATAAGTAATTTTTTTACCGTGGTAAATTTTTTATACCTAAAAATGAAATTGAAAATAAGTCCTCATTTGGACCATATTAATCCAAATATTTAATCTATTTTATCTAATTCAATTTATAGAATTTGAAAAATTGGATTTAAAATTAATTCCACATACAAGACTAAAAAGAAGGTTTTTAATGTGAAATGTTCAAAAGTTAGCATTGATTATATATTCAATTTAATTTGAAATTACTTCCAATTATCTAAATTGAATTAAATGATAAATTATTAGCATAATTACACTATAAAACAAAATAATAGGATAATGAATTTATATAAATAAATTAGGTGAAAATGTAGTTTTGAATTAAAATGTAGTAATTTTCAGTATTCATTAAAATATGATAGTTATCTGGAAAACACATAAATTCTTCCCAAACTAATTATTTATGTAATTATTATAAAAAAAATTTATTTTGTCAAACTGAATATATAAAAGTTTAAGTTACTAAATTTAAAAAGGGTTCTCCATTAAAACGTGGTAAAATTGCATTTTTTTTGGAAAATACTTCTTTTATTCACAAAATTGAATTTGTTCTTATATCATGTATAGGAAACAAATTAGATGAATATTAAAATTATATTAAATTAAAATAGTTTTTATTACTATTCGTACATTCTTTTTAAATGGTCTTTCATGGTGTGGTCGAACTCGGTATTGTGTGCATTGCATGCGAATGAATAAAGAAGCGTATAGTGGAAGCTTGGGGTGTTAAAAATAGAGAGAAATTAGTGAACCTCGATCTTATTTTTATGTCCTTAATCACTAAAGTAATTTATAAAAAATTTAATTAAATTACATTAGAAACATAACTTCAATATTCCATTGAACTATACAACACACCCCAAATAGTCATAGAACTGAAATTATTGTGCAATGAGAATGACCACCCCATAGTGATTTTAGATCCAACTTCATAATTAGTAATTAATTTTAAAATCTCAAATCGAATACTTATTAAAGTATTATATCATAAAAACCTGAAAAATTATATCCCTTAAGGTAAATTTCTACACAATTGAACTCTTTATGCACAATTCATCTATACTGTAACTTGAGTGCTATTCTACAACTACCTAAAAATACAGGGAATCTCTAAAATGATCCTAGAAGAATCCATGTCATACCACTAAACACTATACCAAAAAACCATCTCCCAAATAAATAGTATACTGGTAAACATAATGATCATGTAATACATAAGCTTATAGAAATTAAATTTTGGTAAAAAAGTATCATATTTTCTCATTAAAAAACATATATTATCTGAATACATTATGATATGTCATACATACTATATAGAGAACCCTTAGGTTCTTTCCAACATACCTTCTCATTAAATAAAAAAAATATATGAATTTAAATTTTTCATAGGTTCGTTCATTTTTTTAATAACTCTGTCAACTTATTAATAGTTTGTTCTTATTTTGAAAAACTTCTCACTCGTTTTTGTTATTCCCTTACAGTGGGTAGTCATATTATTATTTGAGATTTCCAGATGTAATGAAATGTTAATTCACATTCAAATACCCTTTATTTATATTTGTTTTCTTATTGATTCTCACTAACATTATGTGATGTATACAATTTTTATTTCCTTAACCGATAAAATGAAATTGAATACTTCCCGTTGACGTTTATATCTATACCAATTAAATTTCTTGTGTAAGTTTTATTTATTATTTCTTGCTAAAAATTCATAATCAAGGGAGTTTTGTTATATTGGATACCATTAAAACCATGGGACTAATACATTAAATAATCAATCCTTTGAGGTGGTAAACATATGGTATCTTTATGAGTTATTTTTGGACACCCTAACAAAATATTATTCATTATTTACATTTTATAATTTTTTTATTAGAAAATTTCCTATGATAAATTAATTAATAATTCCATACATCAATAAGATAAATAATTTAATTTATGAATTGATCATTCTTATTCTTATCTTATAATGTTATATATTTTTATTGTTGTGACCTTTATTTTTTTCATGTTTATTTTTTAATCGATATTCACCCCTTCTTTCCATTTTACCCTACATCAACGTTCACAAAGATGTTTTTTATGTGTAAAAACTCTAATAGACTTCCACATTACCTATATCCAAATACATATTAAATTTTGCTTCTAGATATGACTTTTTAATCATGATTTTTTAGAGTTATGTTTATAGTCAATGGGTCCACCATGTTCGCCTCCATGGAAACTCTCCTTACATTGACCTCACCAATTATATAAAAACACCTTAATAGTTAATAGATTCACATTATATTATTCATCCATTTATGTGACCATGGATCCTTGATGACGCCTACCAATATAATACTATCAAATTATAATGTGATAGCATCTGTATTTCAATGCACTACATGTAAAACCCTGAAATTTTCATAATTTTTTTTCCATAAATGAATTTTATAATTTTATGATTTTTAGTACCCAATTTTGTAACTTGAATCTATATTTTTGTATTGTGTTACAACTTAATAACAAGTTTATATTATGCTGCATGTAACATCGATCTTATCATGAGTTGCACGAATCAATGAGTTTTAATGAAATGTAACATATTATAAAAATATTATTATAGTTTTCACTTAGTCATTGCGAAGGAAAGTATGTAATTGATGAAATAAATTCAAAAAATAATATTTATTGATGTTTTTTAAATGAATTATTTGGTTTCCAATTAATTATATATGAATGTAATATATATTTGAAAATAAAGAAATTTCATTTATGAAAAATTATTCATCTATTCATAAAGATATTTAAATCATTAAATTAAATAATCCTCTTTTTTTAATGATTTTAATGAAATTAATATATTATATATTCAATTAAATTTTTATAAATAATTATTATTTTTTAATAAAGGAAATAAAAATAAATATACTGTTATATGTAACAATATGTAAATTTTTAAAAGTCTATTTTTCTCCTTTTAATAGAAAATTTATTTCAAAACTAAATTTTTAAGTTTTTGGTAATTTTATTTTTAAAAAAATAATTTATTGATATATGAACATCAAAATTATGTTACAGGTAATTTATGGGTTTTTTTCTGAAAATTTTTATTTTTTATGAATTGTGAAAAATACTGAATTATAATTGAAAATTTCATTTTTGATCGAATTATTTATATAGCTATTTTATATTCTAAATTAGTTTTAATGTATAAATAATTTAATTATAAATATATTATGACAATTTAGGTAATTATAATCAATTTTATATCTAAATTGAATATAAAAACATTTCCACCTTCTGATTTTTTTTAAAAACCCACTTTTTAAACATGTCTGCCAGATAAATTTTAATTCAATTTTTTTTCAATTATGTGACTTGAATTTTTCAAATGGTTTCGAAATTTTGAATAAAAACAATTTATTATTTATAATAATTCAATATTATTTTCTTACCATAATATTTACTGATATAAATTTAATTTAATCATAGTGAATAAGAGAAAAACATGTTTTCCAAGGGAATAAAGAGTAATCATAAGTGGAAAATGACATTCATCAATAAAAAACCCAATTATATGAACATATTTATTCATCTTCACTTATATTATTTTTAATAGTATACTATTGGGGAAATATTTTGTTGATAAAATGAGGGTGGAATTCACTCTTTCAAAAAACTACAAGATTTCCACCCACCTCCCTTATAATATATCACCCTCTATTAACACCATACAAACCAATTGTGTTATAAAATAAAAGCCCAAATTACTTTAAAACATCCATAATATTATCATATAAGTGATAATTTGGGTATAAATCCATCCAATGATTTCTATTGGTGTAATCTAGAATGAGATACGCAAAAAGAGGCAACACTCATCAACAAATATTTATGTTTTATATATTTCTCAAAAACATTAAATTATTTTTTATTAATGTTTATATAATGATCCCATTATATTCAATAGACTTAGATATTTTTATGTTACATTTAATACCTAAAACCATTCACAATTCAATCAAATGGATTACAAAAATCCTCATTTGTCTGAATGACAGACTATCGCGTCATGAAATGATGTTATTTATTTTTTACATTACCCCCTATAAAGGTTGATCATAATGATTTTAATACTATATATATATATATATATTATTAATGTATTTATTGTTTTGAACTTTTTATATTATACATACCTTCATTCATTCCAATTTGTGGGAATATGATAATATAGTTCGTGAGTATGACAGATTATTGCCTCATGAAATGATGTGATTTGTTACTGATTTTCATGGAACATACTAATTATGGGTAAAATTGGAATATGTGATATTTATGGTATAATATTTATATTTTAATTATAATATATATAAATCATTTAATTTTATTTCTTCAAAAACGATAAGAAAATGGAATCCTTGTTCATTTGTATGTGCAACATATCATCTATATTAATATTGTATTACATTTTCTATCAATAAATGTTACAGATTACTATACAAACATATATAATGAGTATATATGATATTAATATCATTTATATAATTCCATATGTGATTAAATAATGATTAAATTAATATGAACAAAAATATTTTAAATATAACCATTTATTAAAAAAAGTGATTTCAAACAAAAATGTGGCCTTAATATAGATATCATAATAAAAAGAAAATAGAAAGAAATAATAAATTTATTTATGATATGATATATTGGAATATTCTTCCATAACTTGTTTATAATTGACTTATATTCATTATAATGGATTTTTTAATGAATATAATTATAGTCAAGACATAAGGTATGGGATATCCATCTAACATTTTTACTTTTATGAGACAGATGATATATTCACCACATCTTTCATTTATTTGTTGTATATACTACCAATTCATTTGTATTATGATGGTTCTCCTAAAATTTATTTATATTTTGATATCATTTTTATGATATATCTTTCATAGGGTTTATGATCCAAAAGTTACCAATTCATTAAAGGTTTTATATCTCAATATTCCATATTGATACATGTGTTATGATATGCACCTATATTATTACATGATGTGTTTATAAGACCACATTTTCATGTAATATCATTATATTATTTAACCTCGTTGTAAATTATGTTACATTTTATTTTATTCCTTCATGAGTATTACAATTCATGGTTACCAAAGTGGTAATAATTTAATATTACAATCTTATCATTTATTGGGATTGTTTATGATTATGATTCCAATGATAAAATCTTATGATATATCACTCAATAATTCACTTGAATTTTATCCTCTTCATTTTATTCTTGATATATTAATGTAATGGTAAAACATTTTAACTATTCGGTATATAAGATAATGAATTACATGTTTTCAATAAAATATGACCTTATTTATAGATTTAGCCGAATATCTATTTATTAAAAACCCATGTTCTGTAAAAATATTTTTAAAATAATTTTTAATAAATATTTCATATAGAATTTTATTAATAATTTTTTATGTTTTAAAAAGTTTTTATAATGATTTTAAAATATGACACTACAATTTTTAAAGGTTATTTTCAAAGAAAATTGTTTTCAAACTGTTATATGTTTTAAATTGTGTTGTCAAATAAGAATGGATATATTACTCATTAAATTATTTAAATTATTATTTAATGTTTATTTTATAAATATTTAATGTTATTTTCAAAGAAAATGACTTTGAAAATGTTCTATTTTTTTAAATTTATTTTTTCAATGAATGGTTGTCTTCCTTATGAAATGATCAAAGTGATATTTAAAAATCCATATCCATATTACATGACATTCTATGATATAATTTATGATTTACAAAGTATTTTATCGATGGAAACCATTATTATTCATTATTTTAATTTTTCTGTTTATGATAACAAGTAGTTTATGAAACTCATTTCACTTATACAGTTTATTCCATGATAAATCTCTTACAAAACCCATTTCTTTCCACATGTTATACTATACTGGAATTTTATTGTAACTTATCTCATTTCTATATGTTATGAAATGAGAGCATGTTTATGATACACATTTTATTTCATGGGTTATGGTATAATGAATTTTGGTTATCTTTTGGAACACATATATATAATGTCAATAATTGATGGGTTGGACTTATATCTCCCTCCAATCAATTGGGTAATAATAATTTATATATGGGATACTGGAGTACACTGGTGATCAACCAAATAAAAATATTATAGTGCATATGTGCTTCACCCAAGCCAAAAGACAAGGGTACACAAGATTTTAGAATAAGCCCAACGATGTGCATTTATGAGTGCATACCCCAAGGCCAATGATGAGGGTAAAAAGTTTCGCAAACCATGATTATTTATTATGGTATGTAGGTGGTTAACACATTCTAAAAAAGGAGGTTATTCATGTTGTCAACCCAAGCCTAAAGCGGGTACATAGGTTTTTATCACAATCCTAACATATTATGAATATCTTTGTTTGTATTCTTGAAATAATATTTTATATTCTTATATGTATGAAAAAAATTCCATGTCTTATTCATATGTTATTCTCTCAAGGATTATGCACTTTATTCCCCTATGATTCATGTCTTATGATCTTCCAATCATTGTATCATGACTCAAGAGTGTGCTCTTTTATATGTAGGGTATGGTTTATGAATATTATCCCCATGTTTTAAAACCATTATTCTTCTGTAATTCCTATTTAGTTTCCTTTTATACACTTAATAATAATTTTAGATCACAATATCTTATGTTTCCTTTCCACAGGTAATTAATAAATGTTTAAAGTATGGAATGATTTTGAATATTACTAAAAACGAAGACACATATAGATTATATTGAAGATATTTCACCATGATAGAAGATTATGTTATCATGGTTCCCATGGAACAAAACTTTTATGGTCCTCATGTATCTGTTTTTAGGGGATCTTAAATGAAAAATAATATCTCTATAATCACACCACATTATCACGCTATAAAACATGGTGAATATCCACCAGAGAAATAGAGGGAATAATTATCTATTGAGTCCATCATGAGGTAGCACCCACCTTCATTCAATGGTTCCACTGATCTGTTAGTTCCAATGCATTGTATCAGTATACGTGAAAAGATATTTTATATTCTCTAGGGTTTATGGAATCAAAAAGTAACACTGGTTATATACCATCAATAAGGTGAAGTAGATCAATTTTGTAATTTTATCAAGAATATGAGGATAAAAGAAGTAATTTATTCCAGTATAAGGATGATTTCAAGAAAATATTTTTTAATAAGTACATTCATCATATTTATTGTATGATGGTGGATAAGGAATTATTAGTAGTCAAGAGGAAGGATGATGAATCGTTTTTCACATTTAATTAAATATTAAAAGACTTGTGTGATAATTTTTGTGTATTACCATTCATCGTGAATGTAAGATTGACTGATTCATCAGAAGCTTAAAAATAAATATCTGAAGGGAGTAATCAAAAAGGGTCTTTGTTTCCAACAAAGTAGTTGTTAATTTTTTTATCAATGTGGGAATAGAGGGATGAATTACATATCAGTATAATGGTTTTGATAATAAGATAAAAACTTATTCAAAGGAAAATTTATAAACCATTGAGAGAAGAAGATGATATTTTCATTCTACACAATGTTTGGGAATAAACATCGACTTAATTATCATAATGGGGATGTTAAATGTTTTAAGTTTGGAAGGGATGGTCAACAAGTGGATGAATGTTGACATTATGGAAAAAATATATTAAATGGTGTAAATTTAATATTTGATTTCTTATGAATGAGTTCCCTATGGAAATATTATTTTCTATACGTTAGTTATATTTCATGGGATTATATTCATGGATTTTGTAATAATTAAATTACATATTTTATCAATATAACGGTGAACTGATATTCAGATGAATTTTTTTTGTATAAGATAAGATCTTATATAAGGAGTAAAAGGTGAATTGACCTTTAGAAATCTATATTACTCTATGTAAGATTAACATAAGAGTTATGGAATCTATAATGGGTATATATGTTTAAGGTTGATGATAAGTTAGATGTACAATACAACCCCTATCTATGTTTTTGGTGATGGGATTGTATGGATATTAAGTATATTTAAAGAGACATTTAATGTAATTTTGTTTATTACAAAGCATCATGAGAATATATGTTTATGAAATTTACATATTCATCATGTGACTATTAATATATTCTTAATGAAATTTTTTGGAATAATGATATGTTGAGTTTGGAAATTTTAGTGACCATATTTATAAATTCTGAATTTTGGATGTGTTATAAGGTTTTCTAGTTATTTATTGGTTTATGATGAACTTTGGAAGATTATTGAGAGATTAATGTATTAATTCATCATATGGAGATTTTTTCATAACATGTACTAAATATTTTGTTATAATGTTAACTAAATATAAGGGAATGCCTTATCATTAAATATATAGATATTATAATCTTAAATTACTTTAGGAATAAAATATTTATAATCATTTCTTGGGGTAAGGGATGATGTGTAAATTGATCAAGGTGCAACTATTGTGTGAAATTTTCCTTATTAGATTGAGTAAATTCATGTACATCTTCCAATGAAAATTCATCAACATTAGGAAATTGGATCTTGAAATTAGATTTTTTCTACTTATTATCAATTTTTATTATATAAATTAACCCTTTCAAGCATCTTTGGTTTATGGTTGTGGTAACATTAAATTTCTCCATCCCATTTTTTCTATCACCCTTCATGAGTGTTCGGGTGTTTGTTTTATCTTTTATGTACTTGTTTTCACTTCCCACCTATATTATGATATTTGGTTACCTATTATGTGTTTTTCTATATTTCGTTTTCACTTTAATTTTTGTTTATCTAGATGTTTTTTAATTAACAATTTTATGATGTGGATTTATATGAAAGGAACATTCACGTAATAAAACATGAATTATAGAGACAAATCTCGCGGGGGAAGTTCATTTTATGAGGGTAAAATGTAACAACATGAATGTTTTTGGATTTTTAATTAAATTTATTTAATATTTTTTAGATTTTTCATTACACATGACAATGTTTTTTGACTTTGTTAAATAAAAAAATATTTTAGGATTGTTTTACATGAAATACCATGTTTAGATTTCTTTACACACAATACTGATCTTATCTTACATTACATTCAATAATGAGATTAAACGAAATGTGAAATATTGTTAAAACATTATTATAGTCATTACCTATTATCTTGAATGGTGGGTATGAAATGGATTAACTAAATAATGAAAATATTTCTTCTGAATGTTTATGAATTGAATTATTTGGTATGAAATTAATTAAAAATGACTGTAATAACTATTTGAAAATTAATAATTTCCTTTTCATAAAATTATTTTTCTATTCCCAAACACATTTATCTCAATAAATTAAAAAATTCATTTTTGTTGAATTATTCTGGTGAAATTTATATATAATATACTCAATAATCTATTTAGCATTCTTCATATGTCTTTTATAGACAATAGATTAGAATAAATATATTTTTATGCATCAATAGTGTATTTTCCTAAATGGAAATTTTTACACATTTTAATTGATAAATTATTTTAAAACTAAATTTTAACACTATTTAGAATAATATTTTAAAAAATAACTTTATTTTTTAAATCAAGATGAAAAAATTATCATAGGGTGATTTTTTGATACTTTATTTTAAATAATTTTATAAAAATGGTTAATAAATTCAATCTTAAAAACTAAAATAATTTTATAAAATTTTTTAGTTAAAATTTTTTTTAAAACATTTTTATAAAAAAATTGTTCTTGAATAAATTGATTTATGAGTGAAGAGATAAATAAGGTCCTATTTTCATTAAAACACATCTTTCAATTTCATAAGTACAAATGAGTGGAAAATTGTAACATTTCTTCAAGATATAATGAATAAAAAAGGCAATGAAAATTCAATAGAATTATTGAGAGATATATCATAATTTTTTATCATTGAAATCATAATAATATACAATCCATATAAACGATGAGTTTATAACATTAATATATTACAAATTTTGTAACATTAGATAATAATCCTGATGAGGGAATAATATAAATTGGAAACTAAAATATGATGATGATAGATGACATCATGATATTACATGTCAAATGAAATGCATGTAAATTCCCTAAAAAAATATAGGTTCACATCATAACATACGTCTCAAATAATGCTAATTGAGATACAAATCCTTTACATATTTGGTTAGTCTTGAACCGCAAACCCTAAGAATGAGATATAATAAAATGAACATCTAAATATTAATATATTTTAAGCGAATAATCATAAAATATATTGTTTAAAATTATATACACCACATAGAAGAAAGAAGTGGTAAATTTTTCATGTTTCTCGCAATAGTAAAAAGTGAGACATTAATCCCTGAACTTATATCTTATATCTTGTTGTACAACTCAACTACATAATGATTGTATTGATGGCCATACAACTGTGGTATCGTTGTTTATCTTGATATCTACTAATCATTCCCAATGAAAGTTTGATATTAATCATAGTTAATAGCATGAAATACAGGATTAGTCCTTATAATAATGCATAAGGAATCATGGCCATCATGTATCTCTCATATTGTGTTTGATGAAACATTTTCTTAGAGAGATGTATGATATAAGACATTTGAAATAATCTACTATTTGATAGTTCCATTATGATTATCTTCAAAATATTGTCAATAAATATACCATGATATAGTTCTTTCAACCTCTTATATATATCACATATTATCTTGGTCCCAAGTATAATGGATACTTTACCTATGCTCTTCATATAGAATAACTTTTTAAACCACATATTAATAGATTATATTACATGGATATCATTTCTAACTAGTGATATATTCTCAATATATATTACTCATAAATCAAATGAACTACCACTAAAAATCATTTATATATAGCTATCATATTTTCTCTGTATGAAAAAAATTCACTTTGGCTTCCTCAGAGTTAATTTTTTACATTTTTTATTCTTTCATTAATTCATAAATGGTTGTATAGAACATATATACCATTTTGTTTTTCATTAGAGTAACAAATAATTTTTTTGTGTCATATTGGCATCATCCATAATACTTCTACTAGGGAAGGTTGTTTTTGCATGCATATTCCAAATATCATAACCATTGAATGATATTATAGAAATTATAATTTAAATGTTTTTTATATGTAGTGGTTAATTTTTTTCCCCAAAATCTATGAATTCATTTTTTATATAACTTTTAACAATTATCCATGCCTTACAGGTACTAATTATACATTATATTTCAATATTAATCTTCATTACCCCTTGCCATCAAATATTATTTATATCTAATATAGATTCTACAATAATCCTATAAATGGTTCCTATATATAGAATCCAATGGATAATTAATTTCTTCATTCCATCTTGAAGCTTATGTAGTACTTGTGTCCATGTGAAAATGTCTTCCATATGATCTTCTAGTATTTTTTCCTATGCCCAAGACTTTGTATCTTGAGGATCAACATCCTAGAAGATACTATTTCTCGAAGTATCTATTTTGGAGATGTGTTCCCACTCAAGGAACATGGTATTTCTAGAAACATATTTGATTTATTTGATGTGTTTTACAGATAAAATCCCATTATTTACTTAGTATATCTTGTTAATATTACACATCATTCAGTATGGTGTAAATTTATTTATAGAATTAGAATTAACATACAGTTCACACCCTCACATTTGATTATTAGAAAACATGGATTTCCTCTCAAAGAATTACTCATTTGTAAATCCATAATAATTTTTTTTGGAACCTGTTTAAGAGTGTATGCTATATATTTTAACAAATATTTACAAAAGGATAATGGAATATAGTCATGAACCATCATCTACCCTACAATATCCAATAAATTTCACTATCACCTTTCTCTATCTCTATTCTAAAAAGGTGTATAAAGGGATGTGGGTTGAGATAGAATCCAAAATATCCATAATGTAATTGATGAAATATTAGTTAACTAAATCTCCATATACATTTAATGTTTGTTTCTTCATCTTTATACCATGATTATTCTCATCTTCTTTCTTGAACTTCTTAAATTTAACAAACCAATTAAAAGTATATCTCATTATGTATAAATATCCAAATAAACTCACTTGATCAATAAATATTATAAATTTGGAGTATCAATCTCTATATATAATGGAATATGATCTTCACACATATTTATGTACCCATTCAAGAATATTTGTGGAAATTTCATCAGTTCCATCAAATTGAGGTCACTTAACCTTTCCATGTAAACAAGAATGAAATGTTTCGTGTGGTTTTAGTTGAAATAATCTAAATACCCATATTTATAGATCATTTTTATAATTCTCATTTATATGATCATGTTAGTGATTAAACAATTAGGTGTGATATGATTCATTTTAAATGAATTCATTATATATTTGCAACACTTTATTATAATATCCAAGTAAATAAAATCCATTATTAATGTGTTCCATACCATAACAAATGATATATTTTTAAATGAATTATCTATTTTTCCTAGGCATAAAAGTAAAGCTACTAATGAATCAAATTAATATAGATATAATGTTATTAGTTAAACTAGGCCATAAATAATAGTTTTTAAAGAACAAAAATAGTCCCATTACTAATATAACGTTGTATTATCCTTTAGCCATGGCCGTCAGTCTTGCTTTATTGGTAGATCAATGATCCATCTCACCTATTACAATATGTTTTATATACATGGTTCTTATATTTTGAAAAAAACATTATCCCCAGAAGATATATATAATGTTGAAATGGAAGATAATGAAATATGTAAATTGAAAACAAACTCAACTAATTCTTTTCATTTATCCCTCACAATGGTGGAGTTCTTTATTCACTGGACATTATTTCTACATCAAAATAATTATAAATTTAATTACATAGAAAACCTTTGGGTTATCAACCTTTTATTTAGGAATCATGTGGAATCTATAGACAATGAATTATTTTATGTTCCCAATTACCTACCCTTCTTTGTGTACACTATAATAACTATAGGTTTTTCTCACCTTATGTCCTTATTTTCATCATGAGTTGAGGTAAGGGATTGTGAGACTGACATCTCAATATTGTTCACATTAAGATTCATAATAAAAATAGAGAAAATAAAAGATACTAAATCAAATATGATTTTAGTGAACAACTCATCAAGTAGCTAAAAACCCATGATTCCAACATTATTAATATTAAAAATCATCTTAACTCTATAAGGTCTAGACGGAACAACTTCTCTAATCCTATATGTATATCATTCCTTGTAGATCATTTGACACTCTTGTTTATCCTTCATTTGATAAATATCATTGATGTGTGAAAACATGGTTCATGAAAACATGTTTTCATATAGATTTTGGATATCATTTTTCATAGATGATATAAATCCATCTAATCAACCATGTGTTTTAGGTATAATGTGATTACTTCCATACTCATCTATTTTGAAGTAACATCATGAATCGAAGAATAAATCATTTATGACTTACATTCATGGTACTAAACAATGTGAAATCTCTTATACCACTCATGGTACTTACTTATATCAAATAGATTATCTTTATCTATTATATATCATATTAATAATGATTATGTCTCATTATATTCCATTTTATACAAAAAATAAATTCATTTTTATACCTTTTGTTTATTATAACAAAAAATGATTCATAACTGTTTGTTTATCTTATAAGTCTCTAACTATTCAACCAATAACAAATAGACCAAAAAATTATACACAAAATATCCTATCACCTTAATATTCTAGTGGTGAGGAACTATTTTACCATTCTTACAACTCAGATGACGTCTTTATCAAATTACACAATGGTATATAGGTAAGTGTTCTTAAAAAATATATTAAAAACCAATTCCTTGATCAATTGAGTGGGATCTTTGATCCTGAAATCATGGAATTAGATTTCCTCAATAAATTCCTCTAATTCACCCCATGTCTTATTGGGGAAATAACTATTGATGGTAACTTAGTTAACTAATCCGAATTCATTCAATAAAACTCCCTATTAAATGGAACTACCCTGATGAGGGCTTAAAACCTCATTGATCTATGGTTTTACACTATATTAGGTAAGGGATGAAAATTTGAAACATAATATTTTGTTATAGAATATAATCTTATGAGTAAATAGTTAGTATTTGTTCCATTTATATTCACATTAATATCATGTATATTTTTTATAATTAATTAACTATGTTATGATAAAATAATTCTTTCAATATTCAAATATTTATTCCATATTTCATTCTTGTAAATTTGTTTATCTTATGTGATCACATTTAAACATAAAATAATCATATATAATTAATTATACATTCTAAAAACTAAAGTACATATTTTTAATAATCATAATAATTTTCAATAAGTAGTTATATCAAACAGCCAAAAAATTAATCCTTGACCCTATGGGAATAACATGTCTAATCGAGCATTCATTGATTCACAACATTATATACAATATCCAATGTGTCACTATGGATGGATTCTCCTTGGATCATGTTCTAAACTAGCTCATATCTTTATTGATCCCCTCTTTACATATTTTAATCACACACATGTGGGGGAACCATTATATGTGTTTATGTAAAATAATCATTGTTATGTATTTCTTACATTTTAAAGGTTGGAGGGTTGACTCATAATAAATCATATGTAATTTAATAATTCTTTTATCACATTAAAAACACATAAAATAAATATACAATTAAATAGACACCAAATAAATACATTGTTTTTTAAAATTAATGATTTTCCATGCATATAAGAAATAAAAATTTAACAAATTAGATATCAATAATTTCAATTTATTTTTTATTAAGGTCAATCACATGAATTAATAAAATAATTACCATATTAATTAATTAAATTATTTATCTAAATTGTCAATAAAAACAATAATATGGATTATCATATTCAATAACATTAAATAAATAAAATAATTTAATTTAATTTAAAATTAATTATATATGAATCATCTACTAGAGGAAACATAACATACACCCCTCTAAACAACCCTTTTTCTTTTATGGTCATTTTCATGTACTATGTAATTACACTACATGTAACACTCATGGAATTTCAAGATATTACATGACATGTGGCCTTTTGAGTCAATCCTAGTAGTAATATCACAACTTATGGAAAATGTAACACCTTAATATATTCGATGTGTATCACTTTAAATTATTGTGAAGTAAATGGTGTGTACAACAACAATACATAACATTTAGTTTTAAAATTATGTTGAAATAGACTAATAATTTAATAAACATTAAAACCCTATCACACTATATGTATGATCGATATATACTATGTAGATTTTTTTAGTTGAGAAATAAATTTACATTCATTATAATAAATTTACATAGTGTACAGCTTGCCACATCATGTACTCAACATTTACTGATACAAGATACATGAACTTTATGCTACTACATTCCATGTATGACATGTTTTTTTCATATGAGATATATTATTATTGACTTATTATATAATATATGCATATATTTACGTGTTACAGAACTAGTATTCCATTTATAAAATAT
Organism: Viscum album; assembly: GCA_963277665.1. Classification (NCBI taxonomy): domain Eukaryota; kingdom Viridiplantae; phylum Streptophyta; class Magnoliopsida; order Santalales; family Viscaceae; genus Viscum; species Viscum album. Next base: position 355,504,640 of record OY728140.1, read on the forward strand.
ATAGTAACAATTAGCCTATGTTGCTTGAAATTAAATAATTATTTGGGAATAATTAATTACATGTCATATACTTTGAATAAACTATTTCTGCACTTAATCGGGCATAGTAAATATATGTCCTATAATGAAGTCCCATACTATTCTCCCACATTATGGCCACAAAATACATATTCCAAACCCATTTAAGAGAATAAGGGTACATGTTATTTACTTTATAGTTACACACCATGTATCCATGTTTCCAACCAGAATCATCAGCCCTACCTAATGGTATCTTCAATTTTTTCACCATAATTTAATTGGATATTCATTCTCATATGAATGAAAATGAAAAAATTATATAGTATTTCATGTTATATATTGAATTAAAATCGAAATGAAAAACTATCATCAAATGTGTTAATAATCAATGATGGATAAATAATTACAATTAGGCATATGATCCCTCCGATCCAACATAATGATTCACGGGTATATGGAAAGAACATAGTCCTAAGTCTAACATTGATATTTTCATTAGTTTCCATAGATTTATCCTTATAAATAAATTAATAGAAACATAGGAATCCTCGAGATAAAAATATTTATAAAATATTTAAAATAACAACTTTATAAATAATAATTATTATTTCTTGAAATTATTTCTTTTTTCAGAAACTAGACGTCTTCTTCTTATACAATTATCATTATGTCGAAGGATTCAAGTATAGAATCCCTCTAGTTATATCCACACATGTTCAAAAAGCCTCATAATGTCAAGGATGGATATTTACATTCCATCCCTTAAGAATGATAAACTTACTTTATTCCACTTAATTTGAAAAATTATTAAATATAAACTGAAAGGATATTTTTAGCTTTATCAGGGAATAAGAGGGAAGAGATGATTGATGATATTCATTATTGTTAGAATTCTAGGTAAATTCTCTCTATGTTCAAGGTAGTTTTCCACTGAGGATTTTTTGTTAACAAAAACTTCTCCAACATATCTCCTATGAAATAATATAATAATTTTTAAATATCAAGGTTATGTAATTGGTTACTAAAGTCATATTATTAATCTAAGTTAGGTTCAGTTATCAATCCATTAGTGATAATGATGTTTATTTATTTTAAATTACCCCAGTACATTATCGATGTATTTTACTTCCAGGATAATTTTCTCTATTACATGATGTTTGTGTGAAATTTACCATGAATCATAGAATTATTGGAATATATAATAGGAATTAATTAGTATGATCAATAGAAAAATCAATGTTTGGATGAATTTGAGTGTCTATTGGTGATAATAATCAGTCACATTATCCTTTTATTTACAATGAATCATGATATTTTTTAGATATTTTTTCATAATTTTACCATGGTATATGATTAAAATTAATTTTGGAATGTGTAATTATAACTTATGGGTCTTAGTAATTATCATCCTGAATTTAATTATTCCACACATGATCATGATAATTTTATAATATGGTTTTCTTTGAAGATGTAGTGAAATTCTGATATCATATATTTATTTCTAATATTCAAAAACCATAGGAGATTAATGTATATTAATTAGCAATTTTAATTGAATTTTTATTCCAAATATGGGTGGAGTTTATTTTCTATTATGTTTTTTGGATCACATATACTATAGATAAATGGAAATAAAAAATTTATCGAGAATACTTGTGGTGATGCAACTATTACGATAGAGAAAAGTGTAATATTATGGAGGATAATATTGATTAACATATGTATATATGGAAAATAAGAGTTGGGGTTTTATTATAATATAGTTTTAATATCTTCGACCTTTAGTCCTATTTTATTTCAAAAATATTGTTGATTTATGTGTCTAAGGTAAATCTGGGGTGTCCTTGAGGATAAAAGTGTCATACTACCGATGAGAAATTTCTGGCATTGGGACATTCCGACAATGAGAAATTTCTAGATGTAGGTTATTCTACAAGTTATTCAATCAAGAGTTAGGTTATTCTGGATGTGAGATATTTCTTGTGGTACATCAGCATAGTAGTGACTCACTGGAGTTGAATTGTGGGCAGCGACTCCCTGTGGGTTACTCATGAACTATGTTTCCAGTTTTTCCATACATTTTAGAATTCCCATTTGGACATATTTTTTTGATGAAAATGGGTTTAATACCTTAATAATGGGGTTTAAAACCATTAAAATGGTGATTAATTTTATCTTCAATTTATATTAATTTTGAATCCCTTGTAAATGTTTATAACTCACGGATTTGATGATATAAGATATTGATTTGCAATATTAAACATATCTAATATCCAGGTTTTAGTACTAACCATTAAAAAATGAAGATATTTTCTTCTTCCTTTCAATAATTCATTCACTTGAGGTGGGAGGTTCCAAATAATTCTTCCCTTGGAGTCATTGAACCTTGTTGTTGTAGTTGGTTCATGTTTTTCAAATGATGTTCCCACTTATTCAAACACCCCTATTTTGGTGATTCTAATTTTTTAAATGTTTGTTCTTTCTTGATGGAATTACTTTTGTTTCTCCTTTCATTATATAATGTGGGATTGTTTACTCTTTTTATCTCTTGGAAAGATATTGAATCCATCTTAACAAATATAACTAATTGATTTAAATTAAATGGTAATTGTTGATCGAATTATTTTCATGGTATTATATCGTTAAATTATGATACAGTGATTATCTATGATTGTTGTGTCATTGAATACAATGCATTTTGGTATCCCTTATTTTTGTGGTTTTATTAAATTAAATCATTCCCATGTTGTGTAATCTATAGAGGCACCGCCATTAATGAATGGTTAACCACATATATTCAGTTAATGAAACTAATTCCTCATGATCTTTTTTTATTTTATAATAGTTCCCTCAAATAATGAAGTGAAATTGAATTGAATACCTTATGACCAGTCTAGAAAATTATGTGGTATGTTATGTGATATGTTTTTGGATACTTTGGTGTGTTTTGGAATAGTCGTGATGATGTTATTCATGGAAGGTAGCTTTATTGTGATGGGAGTGGGGGTAGTGGATGTGATATTCATCAAGGATGTGATGGTAGTCGTGGTGTGGTTGTGCAATGGGTTATAATGGTGGTTAGATATGCTAGTTCTTAAGTATTAATCGAATTAAATTAATGATAATGATATGAAATTCTATGCTAAATAATGTTCTGTACATGAAATAATGGTGGGTTTTACTGTGGAATTTATTAATAATATGAAATCGATATATTTAGAAAATATGTCTTTTGAAGTGGAAAATGATTTTTAGATTTTGTTTTATATTCATGGGGTTATTCTTTTAGTTTTGGAAGTATAAGTGGAGTATGTTGTGTGATTTTTTATTCTATGGTTTTTAACCCTTATGATGGAGATTATTTTATATTTCCCTATATGTATATGAATTTTATAGTCTTTATGATTTATATATGAATATTAACCATGTCATGAAAAATATACCGACACCCTCATAGTAACATGGTTGTGTTTCTGGAAATCCAATGAGGAGGAATGATGGTAGTGTGCTCACTCATTCATTGAATCTCTTCTAGGAGAGGTAGGTATTATAATGGTTGTGATGGTTATAGGTATGTTACTATATTAGATGTTTGTTTTGATATCCTAGGTTTCATTGGCTGTGATGTGATGACCCATGTGTCTTTAGGATATATGTGATGGGATCGTGCTTATGTGGTGGAAAGACCATGTGTTTTCAGGCATGATGTGTTATCACCATGCTGTGTGGTAGTGTGCTATATGGAAGTGATCATATTAAAAGTATGTACGTTGTTGGGGTGTGATTGTGGAATAGAAATAAGAAATCGATGTGTGGTACCCTTATCGATATGTTTCTTTTTATATTATATTACATGGCCTGTTCTATTTGGTGATCATGCATTGGTGAGGATGGGTTTGGTTAGTATACCTATATTAGTGCTGCTTAGTTCTTCAAAATTCTCATGGGTGAATTAGTACACATCTTTTACATGTTCATGAGTGAATTTGGTTTTCTTATTGCGGATAATTTTATAATAAACCTATTTATATAATTGTTTTTTCTGTTTTCCTGGTTGACATTGTAGACCATGATTGAAATTACTAGCTCGGATCCTTGGAAAGATATTATTTAATTTCAATTTCTATTAATTGGGTTATATAATTTGAAGATATCTATAGGTAACTATTTTTTTATAAATTCATTATGAGATGGTTTGGATTTATTTTATATTTCACGGATTTTATTTTGGATGATTCATATTATATCATGATCCTACATTATTATTTGGGGAAATGCCTCACATTTCATTAGATCTTCATTCCCTTGATGATTGTCACCATCCCAAGGCCTACTAGAGGTGGTACATAGGATTCATTATCTCCATCCCATCATTTTCAAATCCTTGGATAGAGGGGGTTATGATAGTGTGATATCAAAGGTGATGGTTAAGAGATATGATGGAGTTTAGAGTTAGGAATAGTGAGTGTTGCATTGGTTGGCATGTAAACAGTGCCAATTTACCACTGTGTGTGACATAGGCTTGGGGTACCGGCTAGTAATTGGGATTTTAGGCCCCCCTATGATCCAGTTTATAGACTCTAGGATTCTTGAAATACTGGGTGAGGAGGTCATCTATATAGGGTAGAGGAATAAGAGATGTACATGTATCATGATGACTTAAGTTCATGATTCAATTGTGTTGTTTTGGGAAGATATAAATGAATTAAATGAATTAAAAATTAATATTAACAATATTACATAATTCTCATCTTGGGATTTTCTTTTTTAGTTTTCAGCTATGGATTCTATTTCTCACCCTTACGTGGATTAGAATGTTTAGTTTCATCATGATGATCTAGTTGATTGTCGTAGGGTCGATATGATAGATGAGGATGAGTCTTATTATAGGTCATTGTTTTTTTTTCAGAGACATAATTTGGCAATATACAATGGCTGTTTTTTAGATGTGTAAACAGAGATATGGATGGGGGATCTAGAGGTCAATTACATTTTGATCTAGTCACTAGTTGGATACTCGGTCTCTTTTGTAGATATTCGGATATGGGGAGCTTTGTATCAGTGGTGTCTGTTTTATCTTAGTTAGTGGAAGGAGGTATATGTTTTATGGGTCTCATTAAAGAAAGGTTTCTAGGCATAGTTTCATTCAACTACCATTAAGGAATAGAAGGCAAAAGAGGTTTTTTCTCTTTAATAGGGGAGTATTTCAAGGAAATAATTTGGAATCATTTTCATGGTACGTCTATGATTTTTTCTATATCATTTCTTAGATGATGAGCCTCATAAAGGATTTCTTAAAGTGGAATTATGTTATTATTTATAGTATGCAGTTACTCCTTTTATGTTTCTATAATATCTAGAGGGTTTGAAGAAGGGAGAGGTGGTCGAAAGGATGCAATTGAGAGGATGGTTTCCATGAGAGGTGAACCTATAGGATTCCTTTTGGAGTAATGTTTTCAGTTGTATGTCTTAGGTAGTAGGACCTTTGAGTTTTCAACTAGAAGGGAGTGTACGCATGTATCATCCCATCTGGACATATAGGGAATGTGATTTCTTTTATTTTTCATGGTTATTTGTTCCATGTTTTTAGGGTTTAGGGGTTCATTTCGATTACTAGATCTAATTCATAGTGGTTCCAAAGCATATTTTTTTGTAGGTGGGTATGTTTAGTGAAATCCTATGAATAGCTACCAACGAGGTCATCCCAACAATATGGGTTGTATGATTATGACATAACAATAGTATATGTGGTATGTAGAGGTTGACTTTAGGATGTAACTTCCCCTTAGGGACCTTGATCTTGGAATCCTAAGAGAGGTGGTAGTTATAAGATAACTAGACATGTTAGGAATGGTTAGTTGCTAGTAGCGCAGGCAGTGACACAATAGGGGCTACTGATCATTCAAGGTACACATATTTTATTTTGTACCATTGTTTATTCTTTTTTTTATTTAGGTTCTATGTACTCATTTTTTGAATCCTCTGTAGTCTTGTCTGTAGGAAAATATGTAGAGAGGGTTATCATTCCACTATTATTGAATACACTACTTAGAGGGTAGAACAACTTGTTTAATGTGTGACAAGGATTTTCACTGATGATACGGAATAACCAATCATGTGTGTAAATTTTAATACATTAAATATATCCATATGATTTCATCTTCATTGTAGAAGTTATTATTATTATTTTATGTTATCAATTTATTTTGGATGAGATAACAGTTATCAAATGTGGTTGGTAGTCGGTAATTTTCATTTGTGAGCATAGTCTTAAATTGGGAAGTCGTCATGTGGAGCCCCTTCATTCTATGATGGTATAGATTTCAATGGAGTCATTGGATGATATAGTAGAGGTAGCTCCAGTGGTTTATAAAGAATTCCTATATGTTTTCCCTTAGTAGGTTATGACACTACCCCCTGAACGAGGAGTTGAGTTTTTGATATACATTTATATTTAAGCTTAATTGGTTTTTATGGTTCCATATTTGACAGATCCTTATATGTTTTGGGAGTTATGGATTCATATATATGATATTATTTAGATGGGTTTCAGCAGACCTATTGTATCAGCTTATGGTGATCTAGAGTTATTCGCTAAGAAGGCAGATTGTAATACGAGTTTTTTAATAGACTAAAATAGGGTGAACATGGTGATGATAAAAAATTGAAATTATCTTTCAAGATTTGATGATATTTCTAACTTGTTTATGGGAGCGTGTTGGTTATCCATGATTTATCATCAGTTTGGAAAAAATTAGTTATGCATGAAGAATTGAAATATATATATTATGAAATTCATTTGGAAGTATGCGAACATTAATTTTTTTGGTCGTGTATTGATATTTAATGAACACATATGAAATTTAAAAGGGTATTATGAAAACAATGATTCATGAGTTTCTGAAATAAGATTCTTGTTATATTCATTGAGATATATTTATCTACTCACGGTCAGTGGAGAAGAATAAAAATCATCTCGTAGTTTTTAATAGTATCATCATCACCTCCAACTCTATATAAAGTTTCCATGTTTATTTTTTGACATGAGATATGTATTTATTCAAGAATGTGGTGTCTTATCATGGTGTTTTAGTGAACCCATCATTGGTCGAGGTAGTTGTTTCTTGGGATGAACCTATGAACATGGAATTGGATCATATATTTGTTGGTCTTATAGGATTTTATTGGAGGCTTGTTCATGGTTTCACTCTATATATCTCCCATTGAATAAATTAAACATGAATTATTAATATTTTTATCTGAATTGATCAAATATAGGTAGCTCTTGGTTTCCTAAAGGGGATATTGAGCAGAATTCTAGTGCTCCAGTCTCTTGAAGAGGGTGTCACATTCGAGCTTCTCTATCACGCATCCCATGTAGTATTGGGATGAATCTTGTTTTAGGAGAAGGAAGTGATCTATTATGTCAATATGTAGTTACAACCTCATGATTGTAAATATGCCACCCATGATCTAGATCAAGTAGCAGTTATGTTTGTGCTAAGGTTTTAGCAACATTCCCTTATTGGGGAGTGTTTTGTGGTCTTCATAGATAACAAGAGTTTGTGGTAAATCATCTCTGAGTGGAATATGGATCTGAAAAATTGGGATTGGATATATTTTATTCATTATTATTAATTTTATATCTGTTACACCTATAGAAATGATAATTTTGTGGCTGAATTTTTGATAATGAAGTCATGAATGCGTCTTAATCAGTATTCTGGGGATTCTTTGACATTGATGGATGAGTTGACAACCCCACACATAGATGAAAGGGTTCATTATGGTAGAGGTTTCTTGTTTCAAGTGATGGGTCATTATAATTTTATTATGATGGTGTATGATTCAAATTAGGGAGGCTCACAGCTAGAGGTAGTGTGCGATCGTATTGGCCGATGGGATGCTTAGGAAGGATAGTCAGAGGATTTTTAGAATTAGATTTTTTTTCATGTGAGGTTGTTTGTTCTAGTATCATTTCATGGGGGGTGGTGGCTTCTTTTCAAGTTTCATAGATAAAATTTGGTTATATAACCAAGATTATAAAATATATACAATGGCTTGAGGATGTAGTTTTCACATCCCAGGATGAAATGGTCAATGGTGGAGTTTGGGGAAAAGTGATTTGTTTTGCAATAAGTAAGGTTTGATAATTATGATCCCGGTGGTTTGTTTTAGTCCTTGGATATTCCTGAGTTGAAATGGGATTAAATATAAATGGATTTCATCATAGGTATACCCTGATCATAGGATGTTCATTAGGTTATCTAGGTGGCCATGAATCGTTTGATGAAATATGTACACCTCTTTCCAATCAAGGAGTTTGATGCATTTTATTCATTATATAAGAGGTATATGGATAATTTTGTGTGGTTTCATGGATTTTTTAGTTCCATATTCATGGATCAGATTTCACATTTTATCTATCATATCTAGAGGAGATTGAAACATGATTTTTGAACATAATTATACCTCAGAACTACATTCCACCATCAGAAAGATGGAAATAAATAGTGGAATATCCGTGGAATGTGCCAAAACTTTTCCCTATTACATTGACTAAAATCTAATGATTTTCATCATCAAGGGTGTTTTATGTGTTTTTGAGGCTATATGTTTCATTCTAGTGGTGATAAATTGTTGGAGGTAGGCCATTCTGGCATTAACTGACTAGTAGCGACTCACTAGTGGGGAATAACTAGAGGTGACTCACTGGTGGTGACTCAATTACTATGAATTGTTGTCGGATACATTCTAGTCGTAACTCATGAACATTGGTTATAGATTTTCCAATAAAATATGATATTCCATTTTTCAATCTTTTAGGAAGATAATTTATTTAATTCCATAATAAATTATTTTTAGTCCTTTTTCAAAGGGAATTAATCATATATTGAATTTATAAAATGTGTGAAGACATTTTAAATGTTTAAAACTTAGGGATTTAATGATATATGAATTTAATTTCAAATATAAAACATATCTAAAATGTTGGTTCTGGGTCTAATATTTCAAAATAGCAGGTCTTTTCTTCTTGATTTTTATATTTCTCTCTAATGAGATTAGAGGTTCCAAATCCCTCTTCATTTGGACATGTATAACCTTCTTTATTCTATTGGTTTTCATTCCCCTAAATATGTTCCCTCCAATGCATTCACCCCATTTTTTATGCTACTAGTTGTGCAGTGTTGTTTTATTCTAGTTATTAATTCCTTCGTTTCCCCTTTTTTGTGTATCGTACAGTGTGTGATATTAGTTTTATATCACATGAATATAGTTTATATAGATTATTAATTATAATCATCTTATTTTAATGAAATATAAAGGGTATTGGGAATGGTTTAAATGTTTTATGTGATTTGAATATGATACAGATGTTATCTTTTATTATTAAATATTTGAATACCATGGATTTAAGTAACACTATTTATTTGGATTTATTATAGTATTTGAATGACCTAATGTGTGAATTGTCATGAGACCCCTTAAAATTAATGATTGGCCGTATTGATTGACCATGATCTAATGGATTTTGTAATAAATCCAACAAATAGTGAAGTAGAATTGAATGAAATTCTCTCGGATTAATCTAGGAGGAGTCGTGGTATGTGTTTTGATATGTTTGTGGATACTACTATGTATTGATAATTTCCTTTTATGATGTGATTCATGGGATTTAGATTTATTATTATGTGTTCGCAGGTATTGGCTATGATATGTAGTGGGGCTATGATGGTTGTCGTGGTGTAGTTGGACATCGTGGATGTGATGGTGGTTGGTTATGCTAGTTTACTAAATAGTAATGGAATTAAATGAATAATAATTAAATTAAATTGGATTATAAAGAATGTTCAATACATAAATTAATGAGGGATCTAAATTTGGAGTTCCTTGATAATATGAAATATGGAAATTATAAAAATGTGGTTTTAAATGTAGAATGTGACTTGTGGATTTTTTTCTTATGTGGGATTATTCTTTTCATTGAGGAAGATTAAATTGAGTATATTGTAAGATGATTTATTCCTTGTTTGTGAACCATTAGTATGGTTCTTTTTTAATTTTCCTATTGATGTACCAACATTTTAAATTCTTCAAGATTTCTATTTACATCCCGAACTACATCAAACACTATGTACCAAAACACACAACGTCCTGGAGAGAGTTTTTTTTAATATTTAATGAGGAGGATGGATCAAATGGGATGTGATGTCTAGAATATTTTAGTGGGTTAGATGTTGGTTTTGATAGAAAAGGTTTATTTAGGTGTGGTGTGATGGGTTAGGTTTTCTCCATTTCGATGAAATGTGGTTGTTCTCGTGGGGGGATGGGTGATCACATGTGTCTTTGGTCATGATGTGTTGTGACCATAGCTATGATGTGTTGTGTCATACAGGTGAGATGGGTGTGTCAGTAGGTATAATGATGGGGTGTTATAGTGTTATACTTGTAGGAAAGTAGTGTGGGGTACCCTTATCAATATGAATCTTGTTATATTATTTTATTTTACATGTGTTATTTGGTGAGAATTAATTTGTGAGGTTTGGTTTTTTTGTATACCTTTATATGTGTTGTTTGGTCCTGCTCTTTTTACAGGGGTTCATTAGTATGTTTATTTCTCACATTCACCAATTAATTTGGTTCTCTTACTGATTATTCTTGTATGGTCACCATATGTATATAAAATTCATTTCATTTTTCTAGGAGGAATTTTTATACAGTGCTGGTCAATTCAAGATCTTACCTTTGGATAGATGTTTTATTGCTACATTATATCTTTGTTGGGTATTTACATTGGATACTTTTTTACACATTCGATTAATTTATACATGCATCATTGTATTTTTTTGATTTATTTAATATTATTTCTTGTATTTTATTGTGGATGATTAATCTTATCTACCTATCATACTTTATAGTAGAGGGTAACGCCTCCCATTTTATTATAATTTCATACCCATGGTGAAAGTGACCAGCCCAATTCTTACTAAAGGTGGTACTCATGGGGTTATTATCAATATCCTTCCATTGAAATATCCATGGAGGTATGGGTCAGGATAGAGTGGTTAGAATGTTGGTGGTTGAGAGATAAGGAGGATATTGGTGTTGAGAAATAATAGGAATTCTGGGGATGGTATGGAAATAGTTCTAGTTGACACTAGTGTGTGACATACGGAGGGGATATAGATGAGTACATTTGATTTTAAGTCTTCCTCTTGATCTAGTGCATGAAACCTAGGATTAATGAATTAACAGGTGAGGTGGGCCTCCTTGCAGGATAGATAACTTGAAGTGGTACATGCCTCATGAGCACTTTTTTTCTTATTTGAATTGGGTTATTGTGGGATTTGTAAAATAAACAACATGATTTTAGAATGATAGTTAATAAAAATTCATTCTATCAGGATTTTGAATTTTTTATATTTTAAAATATGGAAAAAAAATTTCATCCTCATGTGGATCAGGTAGAAGAGGTTCAGTATGCTAATCTGGTTGATCAATGTAGGGTTGTCCTAACAAAGTAGGATGAGGCATAGAAAAAGTTGTTATGTTCTTTACAATGCAAGGATTTTGGAAAATATAAGGGAAAAGTTTTAGTTGTGGATCAAGGGAACTGAATGGAGGAGACCAACATCAATTTCTATTTTATCTAGGACCAAGTGGGATACAAGGACCCTTTAGTAGATTATCAGATATAGTGATCTATATGTTTTTAGTGGGTGATTTTTCTTGGATAGTATACGAATGCATATTTTTCATAGGTTGACATCTAGTAAGATTTCAAGGTTTATTTTCTTAAATAGAACTTGAAGCAGTGAAGATCCCAGAGCTTCATTATCTTTTTCATTGACAATGTCGGTGGAGGAGTTGGGAATCATTCCTATAGACCTTCTATATTTTCTCATATCATTTAAAAGACGATGAATAAAATGTGAGACACCTTGAGGAGTCACATTGACCTTCTATCAAGTATGAAGATACTCATTTCATGTTCCCAGCATATATAGGGGTTCAAAATAAGGATAAGGTGATCAAGAAGAAGAACCAAAAAGTGGGATTACTAAGATATAGGAATTAGCATGGCTCATCAAGGAGTATAGTTGTTAGCTGAAGGTATTAGCAACCATGACTTTCAATGTTTTTCCTAATAGTATGCCGACCACAGCACCTTCCCTTCCAACCCTATGGTTTTGGTTGACTCCTTTATTTTGAGGGGGGAATTGTTCCAATATTTTGTTGTTGTGAGGTTTTAGTCCAAAACAAAAAAGATTTCTTAAGGGTTCCGCAAGATACATTTGGTTATGGTGGATTGGTTTTGTGCTATAATCAGTATAAGTTACTCGTTAGACAATTCAATTTACAGGGGTAGTAGTATTATGCCCCACCAATAGATTATGTGGTAGTTTAAGGTCGACAATTGGTTTTACCCTTCATTCAAGACCTTGACCTGATTGTGGTCATGGAAGTGTCCATTAGTGGAGTATCTGAGGATGTAGGAATTTTGATTTTCATGCAATAGAGGTATTAGAAACAAAAGGTTTAGAGATCCTTCAATATATGCTGTGTTTATCATGTACCATTGTTTGTTAGTTATTTTATTCAAGAGATTCACCATCCTTTTTTTAATGGACATGATTTCGAGATCAGGTACTAGATGTATAGAGGATTTTCATTCCCCTGGTATTGAGTAATCTAGTTAAAGGCCATGCCATATTTATTAATGTGTTCTAGGGATGTGAACTGATGACGGGGAAACATCAATCATGTGTATAACTTTTCCTACTTTAGAAAAATCCATACAATGTCTTCCTTATCATCAACTAGTTTTTTATGTATGTCATGTTATCAATTTCTTTTAAATGAGATTTGTGTTAGTGAATGAGGATTTGAAGAATGTGGATTTCACTGGTGAGCAAGGTTGTCAGGTGGGATGTTTATGTTTGGATCTCTTTCTTTCTATGATGACATAGATATTAGTGGAGTCGGTGGAAGCTAGGGTAGAGGAAGACCACTTGTTTTTAGAGAATTCTTAGAAGTTATTCGTATTGAGGTTGCGACTCTACCCCCTCGGCGAGACATTGATTTTGAGATAGTCTTTCAGCCAGGTGTTTCTTTTATTTTGATGGAACCCTATCATATATCACCTACTAAGATGCATGAGTTTAGGATTCCAATAAATGATCTGATGTGGAGGGGTTACTGTAGAGACCCGAAACTTGACGTACATTGACATTACATTACATTTGCGGAATAATTAGTACATACACACATGGATCGTAATAGTTTAGTGTCTTTGGAAACTCGGAACGTAATATTCTAATCGTGGTGAAAGATCTTCAACATCTCCTATAAAGGTCTTCCATTTTTTTTTACCTAAAACCTTTATTTATATCATGGGGAAAAAAACATAAAAGGGTGAGCTCAAATGCTCAGTAAGGGTAAACAAAAGAAATATCAATCACATCGTATTCATAAGAACATAACATTTTGGAAATCTTAACCTGAAAAAGAGAGCATAATTTCATAACATGGGATAAATCATGGCAGTGAAATTTAATCACAATAATCATAACATAAAACATGAAACTTTGTGGCATTCACACATAATCATAGAGAATCATTTCTTGTTAGTCAAGACTCATTGCCAAGACTATCTTAGTGGACAAAGTCCCTTTCTGAATCGAGTAACCCTCGTTTCAGTCCTGTTTCACTGAACCGGTATAACCTACCATTCCAGCCCTGTCTATCTCATGAGATATAAAATCTTTACCCAATGCATTGGAGGGAGATATAGGTCCCACCCATCTCATAATGATACCATTCTTATGTGTGCCACAAAATCATAAATCATACATCATTGCATAACCCATGTAATAAAAATGGGATTCTTAAACAACATGACATCATAAAACAATTCATATAAGATAAAGGAATTCATAAAAATATTTCCATCACAACATAATCAAACCAATGTAATAATAGGGATAAAAACAGAACCCTTTTATTATCTTAGATGGAAAATAATTTTGATAAAATACTTGAACTCCATTCTTGAGGAAAATATCCTTTCTTCTTCAAAAACACATTTCCTTTCTTAAAATGTCATAAAATTCTAAACTAAAAGAATTTGATTAAAAATAAACTTGAAAACTTGTAAAGGACGCTTCTTGGAAATAATGTTTTAAAAATCCATTCATGCCGTATAAGTTAAAAAAAACATTGTTCGTACTTTTGTCGGAAAAGTCAAAAAGTACCTCGTACGAAAAACAACAAAAGATTCCTTTCATACATATTACTAAAAACTCACCGAAGGGTAAAAATGGATTTAAAAAATTGTAGGTGGTTGGAAATAATATTACATATTGATGAAACATGGATGTGGATGATAAAATACACCCCAGTAAATACCAAAGTATAAACAATCTCGGATAAAAATGAGATTGTGATATTTCCCTTACCTTAGGTCCGATTTGCTTCGTATGTGTTTGAAAATCCTGTATAATGATTTAAATAATGTCATTGACTTATTAAAGAATCATATTCATTGTTATGATATCATATATGGTTCACTTATGACATTATATTACCCGTTCTTTTGTAAATTCCATGTTAAAGAAGCGTTTTGGGTAAAATCGTTTCATTTATCGTAGGTGTTTTGACTTGTTGTTCTTGACATTATTATTACTTATATCATGATTTACTTACTTCCAGAATATAAAATATGATTTATATATCATATATATTCAGTATATATATATATATAATAGATAGATAAATGAAATGAAAAACACCGTTCATGGAGACGGTAGTCCGTACGTATGCATGAACGCTGTTTTTCTTTCCTTATTGTCTTGAATGGAAGTAAGTAGATGACATACATATATATATATAAATAAATCCAGTATCATTATTATGTCATATATTTAATTAGTACTTATTATATATACTTTATAATCATTCATGAATGGTTAATCATTAAGAATGAATCTCATCGCGTCGTGGAGACGGTAGTCCGTACGTACGCACGAGCGATGATATCATTTCCATAATTATTGAATTGAATTGGAGTGGATTATACAATATATCAGAATCAATATGATGTTGTAATAACTATGTATAGTTATTCTTTACACCATTATACCCATCCATGTAAGGTGGTGGTGGAAAATAGATTACACCACGGCGTGGAGACGGTATTCCGTACGTACGCACTCCCGGTGATTTCTTTTTCCGTAGGATGGATAGATGGTGAAATAGGGTTGTTTAATATTTAAAATAACATATCAGTATATGAGTGATACTGATGTTATTACTTCATAATGAAACAACCTAAGAAGAAGAAGTGGAAGAAGAAATAAAGATGAAAGAATTGGTAACGGTAATTACCTCTTCTTTGAAGCACCTCTTTGAGACCTCCTCTTAGGGCACTAAAATTGGTCTTTGAGGAAGACCAGAACCTCTAGGATGTTTCTAGGGAAGTGGAGAAGAGATTTTGGCAGGGGTTGGCCGAGCTTGAGTGCTCAAATTGGTGTGAGGAGGAGGGGGAGGAGGTGTCCTTTTATAAGGGAGGAGAGGGGCACCTTAGGAATACCTCAAAATATTATTTTATATTAATGGCAAAATCGGTTTATAATGGTTCCAAAGGGTCTTATTTCGAAGCTAAAGTGGGTATGGGTCGAAATACTATCAACCAATAATATTTAGACATGTTTAGGGTATTATTTTAACTTTATCAATTAGATTTAACTCTAAGTTAAATAATTTAACTTTTACCGTGTCTTTTTTGTTTTCTTTCACTATATGGTTAATACACTTACTATAACATTCCAAACGAACCCAAAATTGTTTATTATTAATACATATATCATTATCTAAGTCATTTGGCCGAACCTTAGATTTTTAGGAATAAAATAAAAATTAATAATATAATATTTGATTTAAAAACTATTTTGTGTAAATTTTGACACTATTTGATATATGATTTTTGTGAAAGTCATAAAAGAATTATATGTTTGAACCAAGTTGATTAAATCAACACTAATATATCATAGTAACCTATAGAATTAGTGGATTTCATAAAAAGTCTCAAATTACATTCATTTGAGCATTTATAACATCAATTATGTTAATATTTCCTTAAAAGGGTAATTACTGCATCATCGTTGTGTCATAAATAAATTAATTTATTTAAAGTCTAAAAATTATAAATAAAATATCATTATGTAGGAAATCGTTTTATCTTTCTAATGAATATTTATAGTCGAATTTATCGTATGTATAACCCCATATTAAAAATGTTTTACTTATTAAACTTTGATTTTAACTATTTTAACTATTCATTAAATAAAATAATATTAAATGTCATAATCTAATCCAAGTGGACCTAAATGGTCATATTATATTCATAAGGTTGTTTTTGGTCGAATTACACTTATCCAATAGAATTAGGACATGTGTTAGGGTAATAGTAATATCATATTTACCCCTAGTTACCCTATTTACTATTAACCGTGGTAAAAAAAAGTAAAAAGTTACTATTCACCAAAAATTATTTTCATCTCATTGAACCACATTTTAGTCCTTGATATTAACCGTGTCTGTCGGATTTTCAAAATTCCATTCCCAGAAGCGGTAAAATTAAGTTTTATGCAAAATTCAGTTTTTAACCTACCACTTAGTGGTTTCACTATTCATCAAAATTTGAAAGTTTTCAGAAAAATACCAAAATTTCATTCTAAGCTATAGTTCATATTCCGAATTCAAAAATGAAGTCTATTTTACCAAATTCATAACATAGAAGTTTCATTAATTAATTTTATAATTAAATCCTGCTGTTAAAACAAATAGCGTGTTTTTAAGAAACAATATCTACCAAAAGATTGACACTTGATTATGTCTGGTTTAAATGTGAAATTACATCCAATGACCAACATCGTATTAAATTGTGAAAATATATTCTAAATATACTTTAAAACCACTCAATTTAATGATTTATCGCTATTAATTATTTCGATTAAAAAATTTGTTTTTAATTATAATCTAGTAATTTTCACTATTCATCAGAATATAAAAGTTATCCGAAAAGTACCAAAATTTCACCCTAAGCTAATTTCGATATTACGAATCCAGAAATTAATTCCATTTTGAAAAATAAAATATAAAAAATTTCAAAAAGTGGTTATTACTATTCATAACGGCTAGTTTTAATAATATTTTAATAGCATATTGTTGTTTAATGAAACTCGTTATTGCGTACTACACACGCTATCGAGGAAGGTCGTGATTGCATGTAATGCAAGGCATGTCAAGGATGTGTGTTGTGCAAGCTCCTTTTGATGTAGCGTAAAACACAAGACATTAATAAAATTAAAAAGAATATTTTTCATAAAATCTCGGGCTGTTACAGTTACATCAAACCCAGTGTATCACCATGGGGTTCTCTATTATTATTCACTAAGAAGTAAGACTGCAATATGAGGTTATACGTAGGATATATGAGATTTTACTGCTTGAATTTCAAGAATCTCTATGATATTTTAATATTTAATTTGCTTTTATACCTATTTAGGGGACCTAGTTGGTTATTTGAGATCAATCTAATGTCTGCATTTCACCAGTTAACATTGAAGGATAGAGATATCCTGAAGAATGACTTCAGATTTTGTTATGAGAAATTTGAGTTCTTGGTCTTGATATTCAGTGTTACATACAAACCATTAGTGTTCATGGGGATTATAATATCTATGTTCAATGAGCTCCAAGACCATTTTGACGTCGTATTCATCCCTGATAAACAGATCTACTATTGGTTAGGGGAGGAGTCTGATGAGTATCTCAGACCATTCATACAGGTTCTTCACCACCACTAACACAATTGAATGTTCTCTAGTATAATTTTTTATACATGATAGGTGTATTTATTCAGTAATGTGGTGTCTCATTAGGGTGTTGTAGTGTAACCTTAAATTATTGACCCATTTTTTTCATAGAAATCATCCATGAATGTGGAATAGGTTCATTACTTCCTTGGCCCTGAATGCTATTATTGGAGGTCTGTGCTTGATTTATCTTGATTTTCAATTCCATTGATATAATTTTCCAGGAATGATCATGTTTTTTGTGTGGACCGATCAGTGCCAGGAAGCATTCGTCTTCGTGAAGTGGATCTTGTGTAGTGGTCCAAATCATTAGCTTCATGAATATGGTGTGATTTTTGAGGTTTTTTGTGATGTATCTGATCTGGTATTGGGATGAATCATGATGCATAAAAATTCAGATACCTCATATGGTTTTTGGGAGTTACCCCCTCATGACCTTAACCATGCCACCCCTGATCTAGAGCAAGTAACAGTTCTGTTTTCACTAAATTTGTGGTGACATTAACTCATTGGGGAGCGTTTTGTGGTCTCCAAGGATCACTAGATGCTGAGGTATATATTTTCACAGCATGAAATGAATTTTTGATACTGAAAGTTGATGGAGTTTCTTTAGGTGTATCATTTTGAGATCTTTTACACCATAGAAAAAGAGAATGATGTGGCCAATGATTTGAGTCTAATGTCATGGAAGTGTGTTGTTCATGAGTCTGGTGATGGATAAAGAGAGATGAATGAGTTGTCAACATGATATTTAGATATAAGTGTGGATCATGGAGGATGTAACTTTTTTTAGGTTACAATGTAGTATTTATTGATACAATAGGTGGATGATTATCGATGGGGAGACGTGTAGGAAGATGGGATGCACGATAATGTTGGCCATGGTGATGATCTAAAGGTATGGTCATAGAATATTTGGAACTAGATATTTGTTCATGAGAGGTTTTTTTTGGTAGTGATGTGTAGGTAATTCCGTCATGAGTTTCATTTCTCACCTTTGTATGTATACCCAAGATTTCCCCTGAAGTACCATAGAATGAAGAACCAGTTTTTATGGCCTTGGATGAAATTAGAAGTGGCATATGTTTTTGTAATGGTCTTGGATTTCCAATAGGTAATCGGTGAGCATCATTTTCCAAATGATATTTTCATCCCTTGGATGTTACCAAGTGGAAATATGGTGAATTATCAAGGAATTTGATCATAGAGGTACCCCATGCTTAGATAAGTTTTGATGCCATTTGAGAGATCATGGATAATTTGACGATATCATACCACTTCTTAGTGATCAAGGTGGAAGGTGTAGTGGATTCATTCGATATGTGGTACATGGATGATGTGGTGAAAATTCATTGAAATAAAAGATCCATAATTTGAGATCATGATTCAAATTCTACCTCATGAGTCTTGAGGGGATTGAAACTTTCTTTTTCAACATAGTTCAACCCCAACACTACTTTCCACCCTTAGATTGTAGGGAAGATGGGGTGGACTATCTGGATTCTAGATGATATGTTGCGAGCATGTGTCTTGGACATTTGTGGATCTTTTGAATGAAACCTAACTTTAGTATCATTGTATTATAATAATAGTTACCAATCATCCATTAGCGTACATCTATTTAAGACTTTTAATGTAAGACTTTTTCATTATCTATTGTTTTTTATGATGGTTTGGAAAAAAGAAATTTTGGGTCCTGATGTGGGGCAGAGAATGAAAGGGAAGTTTTAGATTTTTTATGAGAGGATGAAAGAATATCATGTCAAGAATAATTCATATACAAATCACATGACTATTCCCATAGAGTGAATTGTTCAAGACAACATGTACTTAAAGGTTTCTCCATGATGTGGGAAGTTGGGGTTTGGAAGAGGGAGTAAGATTTCCCATAGGATTATTATACCCTTTAAAGTTTAGTGTGAGTTGGAAAGGTGGAATATTGGATGTCATTTCTGCTATGGGGGGATTGGATCCATCATGTATCACATGTCTCTCATCTTCATTGTTATTTTCACGTGTGACTCCCATGTCAGTGACTATGGGGAGATGGATATTGACGATGACACGATGTTTGTGGAGTTTTTGATAGAGATATAGTATCTCAATGATATTTCATTTAATGTATGGACCTTTCATTTTGTTTTTTTGTTCTGGAGTTATGGTGAATTGGAGGTGATTACTTGTGAGTGAGATATGTAGATGTGTGCATAGTACCTTGAGTTGTTTATATTTTTTCTTTTACTTGTATTTTTTGTGATGTGATGTTTGTATTTATCTTTATGATATTTATTATTATCCCATTTTTGGAATTTATGATGGGTGATAAATATTCATAAATATAAATTTGGAAGGACCTAATTCCTAATCAAGACACATTAATTATGGCATGATTAAACTTGTGTTGGTGATTCAGTACTGATCGAAGTGAATAGTATCTTGACATGGATGATTGAATTACCTGATTCATGGTTTTTATGTGGTGTCGTTAGTTGGTTATGAATTTTTCTTTTCTGGTATTTATGGAGGTGGAGATTTTTGTGTTGATACGTGGTTGTGTGATAGGACATGGTTTTTAACAAGCTCGTAATGAGGTTCTATGAGATATTTGAGGCTATTTTGTTTGTTTTGTTTTGATAGTGGTAGCATTTTATAGATAATGAGATCATTGAGAGGTATCTCAAGGGATGTTTTTTAGACACATTACTTACTTTTTTCATGGTTGTTTTTGAATTCATGAGGGTGTGAATATTTTGATATGTATCTGTTTTAACAAAACAGACCTTCTAGCCCATGAATTTTCAAAAAAAATCAATGATTGATGTGTCTGGGAGACGTAAAAGGTTTTTTAAGGATAATGATTTCATTCTAGAAATGAGAAATTTCTGAAGGAAGGTCATTTTGGTGGTGAATTTTTTTGGTGGGAATGATTTTGATGGCGACTTGCTGGCAGTGACTCCTATGAGGTGACTCACTAGGGGTGACTCCAAACTAGGGACTCACTGGTGGTGACTCACTGGAATTGAATCACTATCAGAGAATCACTAGTGGTGGATCACTAGTGGTTACATGGTTGGGGTGACTCGCTGGTAGTGACTCCATATAGGTAACTCTTGAACAATGTTCCCATATTTTCCAAAATATATAGTTTTTTTTTGATTTTGACATATTTTACGATGAAAATAGGTTTAATGGCTTAATTTTGGGGTTCAAAATCCATTTAAATGGTGATTAATCAAATTTTATTATTTTTATGAGTTTAGAGGCCTTCTAAATGATTGAATTTCTAGATTTAATGAAACATAAAATGAATAGGAAATATAAATTGTATATTATCCAATGCTTAAATATATAATCTTCTAAAAGATATGATCTTGTATTATATATTTTAATATTTATTACTCATGAGATGGGAGGTTCCAAGTCTTTCAGTCATTTCTTCCATATAACCTTATTTCAATAATTGGGTTGAGTTCCACAGATGATGTTCTCTCATAGGCAGTCACTCCCTATATTGCTGTTGCTAGCTCTATAATGCTCTAATTTTTTTCGGAGGATTTCCTTCATTCTCATTTCTTTGCATCATGTGGGATGGGTTACTCTAGTTATATCTTTATAAGATAGTGCATAAAACATTACAATGATAATTAAAAAGATTAAATGAAATGAAAAGGAGAGGGGTAATGCTCCACATGATTTTAAATATTTTTATTTATATATTGAAATTTTCATTGATTGTTGTATCACTGAATACCATGGTTATTGGTATCCACATTTTTTCAGTTTTCTTATATATTTTGATTCTCATGTTGTGTAAATTATTTTGAAACAACCCGAAATGGATTTTTTGATGTATATTTATTTAATCAAATTGATTCCCGTGGGTCTTATGGATTTTTTTACGACACACTGAAATAAAAAATTGAAATCGAATGGAATCCCTTATTCCTAATCTAGAGAATACAGTGTTATGTGTAGTGATAAGTTTGTTGGTGTTGTTCTGTGTTGTGTCATTCCTGTGATAATGTGATTCATGGGTGGTGGATTTATTGTGATTGGGGTAGGGTAGTGGAAGCGGTATGTAGTGGGAATTCAATGGTAGTGTTGGTGTGGATGTGCAGTGGGTTTAAGATGTTTGTTGGTTCTATGAGTTTCTCACGTAATAATGGAATTCAATTTATTATAATGATATGGAATGAGATGAAAAATAATGCTAAATATATCAATTAATGGTGGATGTTAAATTGGTATTTATTTATAATATAAAATCAAGAAATCTACTAAATGTGGATTTAAAGTGGAAGGTTACTTGTGAATTTGTTCTTGTGTGTGGATATGATTTTTATTTTGGAAGAAGAAATAGAGTATCCTGTGAGATGTTTTATACATGGGGTTTAAACTATTAGTATGGTGAGTTTTTTAATTATCTCTAAATTTATATACATTTTATATTCATTGTGATTTATATATGAAAACTAAATATGTCGATAATTTTGCGTCGAAAAAACATAGTCATATAAGGTGTGTGTTTACTATATCCATTGTGGAGTATGGATCATTGGGTACCCTCTCATTACCACTCTCTCATCTAGGGGATGTATTTAGTGAAATTCCTATGGTTTTTGGAGTTCTGTTATCTTATTTGATCGTGGTTGTAATAGATTAGGTTTCTTCCGGTGAGATGTGATGGCCTAGGTGATTTTGGGTGAGATGTGTTGTGTTCATGCTTGTTGAGTGGTAAGACAAGGTGTCTATGAGTGTGATGTATTGATAGAATGCTTGTTGGTTAGTGTGGTATACAGAATATATGGGTGTGTTAGGATGTGTGACATTGGGGCGTGAGAGAATCATACCAGCATGAATGCATTGTGGGGTACCCTTAATGATATGATTCTAATTTTATTGTATTAAATGACTTGCGCTCTTTGATGAAGTTGTGTTGGGTTCGTATAGTATTATTGGAAATATTTGGTTTTACTATTTTCTCATGGGTTGATTATTATGAATACTTTACATTTGAATGAGAGAATTTTATATTCCTACTAAGCATACAAGTATGCTAAACCTATAATGATAAATCTATTTTCTGGTTTCTATGAGGACTTCATGGATCGTTTGAGATATGATGATCTTGATCTACTGGATAGTTTATATGGCACTACATTAGCTTTGTTTTTGGGTAATTAATTTTGACACATTCATATTTAACAATTTTATTTATTCATGAACTATGGGATGGTTTGGATTTGTTTTATATTATATGATGCATTTTATTATGGATGATTCATATTATCTCTCAATCCTACTTTATTATAAAGGGAAATGCCTTCTATTTCTTGGGATTTCGATACCATCAGTTATGGTCACCAACCCATGGCCTACCCGAGAAGAGACTTAGGGGTTGGGGGTCATTATCTCTTTCCCCTTATAGTGGTATCCGTGGAGGAAGGGTTTATGATAAAATAAGGGAAAATATTGCATTATTTTTGTAGTTGGAATAGTCTTCATTGATATATCAATAGGTGGATGTTTTTTGAGATCATTCCATTACAGTATATTCACCAAAGTAATGGAAGGAGGATGAAATATATCTACTATTTTTTCAACCGATGTTGTTAATTTGTTCAATAATAATAGAGTACGTTTGTTAATATTTTCATATCTCAACTATAGTGTTTTACCCCTTTATTTACAAGACATATAATGTATGAGATATAATTTATGGTTATAAACTGTAATTAAAATGGTGAAGGAGTTTTTATCTTGATGTCTATTCCATCAGTGTTTTAAGACTAAGAATTATGTTCAAGATGAGTTATGTAGATTTAAAAGGTTATTCACAGGTCATGTGGGTGGGGAATATCGACAAAATATTTTATAGGGTTTCCTTATTTTTTTATGGAAATGATGGAAACTAGATTTTTATACATTTTCTACAAGTATGTTCAATTTTCTTGATAATCAAGGAGTTATGATTGATAGAGGTATTTGTAAGGACATTTTTGGAGAAAGTGGAAACCCTTTGATGAGTTATAGAGATGATAATATATTATATTTTTTCTTTTTGAATTTTTATTTTGAAAAGGTTCAGAGCATTTTTTTTTGTATTTTTTTATTCATGATCTTGAAATTTTACCTTAGAAGTATGGGCGAATATGGTGCATGACATCGTCATTATTGGATATGTTTTTTCCATGTGTTCTTGATTTTAGAGCGTTATAGTATAAAATTTTTCCTTTGGTTGATTTTGGTCCTAACACGAATTTATCATTCATCCTTCTATATAGAACCATTAAATTCATTATTTTGATCATTTTTATATCATTTGTTTCTTATATTTTTGTTAGATATTTTGTGATCAATGGAATAGATTTATTATTTAGGGTAAAAAATAAATTCATGTGATTTGAGAGTATATAATGGATGCATAGGATCATCAAATGTTTTATACAGATTAATGAATGATATATTTACATTGAATGGATTTATATTTAATATTTTTAATGTTTTATTGTAATTTTTAGATCAAATGGATTGATATAGGTTATTATTTTTAATTTTTGAATATTGATCATTTTGAGGTGTTAGGCATGACCGGTGAAGTGGAATATTGATCAATGCTTACTACCTAGATGGATTGAGATCCTGAATTCCTTTATGGGTTATGGGTTTGGTGGTATCTCCATAATAAACCCTATTTAATTGATTAATGGTCATTAAATTTTCTAGAGGATTAAATTTTTGTTGAGTGGCATGTGGATATTTACGATCATCACATGAAAGTGTTTCAAGGACATTTCATTCCACTAATACATGTTTTATAAAATAAATACAGTTTATAGGATTGTATATTATAGAAAAAATATTGAATCAATTCATTACATATAGATTTTGGAAGAACGAGTTTTTCATTAGATTGATATTTATTAAGAGATTAACTATTCAGTATTATTGTCTATTTATTATGATGTTTTTAAGCCTTTGGTATGGTGAGATTTTAGTTTGAGTTGTATCTCTCAAGGTAATCAAATGTTTGATATAGTTTTTCTCATCTAGGTTTAGTATATATTTTCAAGGATATGAATCATTTGATATATATCTAATAGAGATTCCTAGAATATCTTGGTACTATACTTTCTAAATTTGAGGTAGTATAGAATAACAAATATGTTCATAAGTGGATTTTGGATGTTATGACGAGTAATTGATTTCATTAACAATTCAAATTATGGATGAGATATCACCATTCCATCATTTCTATATTCATCATGTTTAGTGAAATCATTATTGTGGTTTTTTTTCTCATTTTAACTATTTTGGGGATTAATAGAGGTAATTATGGACATTCCCAAAAATGAGATTTCATTAGTTCACATAAATTTCTCTTTGAAACAAGTTGAATAGAATTTTCATAATACTTGATATATAATATTTTAGATAAAAATTATATTTAATTTATATAAATATGAATTTCATTTTATTTGAAATCATTATTTGATTCCAGATCAATTTTCCTCTTCACGAGGTACCATCATTAGGTTACAGGATTCAGGTTAATAATCTCTCTAACAATATCTTCATTTGTTCCCAAATACATAGAATGTTGTGAATATATCGATTCATAAAAACACCAATGATTTGTCACCTTTCATTTTTCTAATTGGTAATTAAAAGAATCAATTTTGTACATGAAGGCCTCTTATTGATACCTCAGGGATTGAGAGGGGGAGGATGATCAATGGTCTCTATTCTTGGTAATGATCTATAGGATGTTTCCTCTAGATTTGGGAGTGTTTTACAAATCAGATTCGTCATGTAGAAGAATATCTATAGAATATCCGTAAAAAATACTATAGTCATGTTTATATAGATATTTTAGATAATTGATTATTTGATTCATATGATTAGTCATAGTAGGGTGTATCTATCAATCTATAAAATTATATATTGGTTTTTTGTTAGGAAACATACAAGAACAATATGGAGGTATATTGTTGGTTTGGATAATTTTTCTATTACATGATTTTCCTTTTCAATTCTTGGGAATCATGGATGACTTTATGGATTTAATAAGAAATAAAATGGAATATTTATAGAAAAACCAATATTTTTTTGGTATTTGTGTGTCTAAAAGTGATTAATAGTAATTCTACAATCCTTTGATTTCTTATGGATCATTTTTACTTTTATGATATTTTATGTCAATTATCACCTTGGAATGGGAGGTATTTTAATGTAAGAACATGTATTTATATCTTATAGGTGTCGGTAGTCACATTCTCATGTATATAATTATGCCACCCACAGTTTTGAACATATTGTGGTAGTGATTTTTTCAATATGTGGTGGTTTCATCTTATTAAAGGGTGATTCTTGATCTTCCCCATCCATGTTATATTAAGGTATGTCCATTTTTTTGTATAAATTGAATTCAATTCATGAGAAATAATTGGATTTTATTTTATAAATCACTCTCTTTGGTAGTTTTAATTATCCAAAACACACAATTATGTTTCCATGATTTTCACTTCATGGATCACCATGTTTACATTTCATATATTTCATTATGAAGGTACTAGAATAAATGGAGGCATCAAAAGGACCATAAAGGACATTTTTTTAGTCCAGGAAGATAATTTAGTAGCAGCTACCTAGTGGGTACCACCAGATGATCTCGTGGACCATGATAGAAACCTAATTCATTCTAGATTCCACTAGTGAGCCAGTGGACCACATCACTAAGATATAGGGTTTTGGATAGAACCATAGTTTTATCCAGGTACCATTGTATATTACGTGAAATTTGGGAAACAAATGTTCAATAGAGATGGACCTACATGCCTTGATTCATTCCCTAATCGATATATTTGATTGCAAAAATATACAAGGTTATTCTAATGCTACATGAGACTATAAATAAACCCCGAGGGATCTTGGATTCATGTATATCCTTTCAAGATCATTTTTATCTCATTACTCTTCATTGCTCTCTCTAAAAATTTCCTCT
Organism: Viscum album; assembly: GCA_963277665.1. Classification (NCBI taxonomy): domain Eukaryota; kingdom Viridiplantae; phylum Streptophyta; class Magnoliopsida; order Santalales; family Viscaceae; genus Viscum; species Viscum album. Next base: position 355,531,544 of record OY728140.1, read on the forward strand.
CTTCCACAAATAATTATTTATTGTATTCTTACTAGGGGATTGACAGTGTTCTTCAAAGGGACTACATATAGAATGAATCTTATTTTTTCTTCTCAGATTTGATTACTATCGGTGAGTGTGAGGGGATATGTTATCACTACATCTAATTAGATTATTTTTTTATCACTACCATTATGAATGATGGGGATCAGTTATCACTACCTTTAAAGGGAGGGATCTTGGGTTCCTTGACACAAACACAAAAAGGATAGTCACATAATTTGGTTACATGATACCAAACTCAAAACACCAAGGGTATTACTTATTATAATGGGTTTCCTTAATAAAAACATTAAAAAGGTTTTGGGTTTCTCACTTATACCATTAAAAATAATTTTTAAACCAAATACTAAAATAGATACTTGATGGGAGGATATATATGGATCCGTTTTATATTATTATAGAACTGATTTTTTAATCAATTATTTTTTCCTGTTTAAATTTTATATTTTTTATGATTAAAAATTTTAATTTTAATTAACAATTCAATTTTTTTAATCTCATTAAATATGGTATTAATTATTAGAAAAATAGATGTAATTCCATCTCGTATTTTTATCTTAAATTGAAAAAAAAATTTGTATAAAAACCAACCTTGATTTCAAAACCATAACCACTATCAATAGTGACCAATTAAAGATGAAATCTACTTATCATTTCCATAATTCTATGGAAAGAACCTCTATGGGAAAACCCACTTATTTGGATGGAAACAATTATGGTTATTGTAAAACAGGAATACATATTTTTCATTGAAGCATAAGATATCTGGTATTTATAATTTTTATACATGGTTGTACCCCCACTCAACATTTTCTCAAAAATTATACCCCAATGATAAAATAGATTTTAATCTTGATGAAAAATACATGAAATATCTATATTGTTGGTTATATAGGTACTAATTTAATATAGTTTCCATGTTCCAAAACACCTCTGATATTTTGAAATTATTAGAGGTTATACATGATGTTTTTAATAATATAAAGTATAATAGACTTGATATGCATAGATATGATTTTTAAAGATTTAGTTTGAATTTAAATGAGTCGTTTATGAATTTATATTGATTTTTATAATATTTTAAATGGATAAAAGTATTTATGTGATTTTTCTTCAATAGAGACACTTTTAAATAAAAACCTTTGGGGTTCCATAAAACATTGCCAGCCAAAGTGAGAAAAATTTAATATGTGAAGGATATAAAAAATATTTTCGTTGAAGAATTTATTGCTATAATTAAGACCAATGTGATTAAAATGAAAATAAATGTTGGGAATGAAGAAGACTAGGTCAAGGAGAAGTACAATAGATTATTTCCTTTGATGAAATTGATTAAAATTAATCCATATATAATTATATCCATGATAACATGGATTAAAAGAAATATATTTTCATTAAAATAATTATATCCTCTTATGATGGAAAAAAAGAGAATAAAAATGGTGAATCACAGGTATGATACAATAGTTTCACAAAAAAGGGTAACAATAATTCATATTTCACCATATTAAAAACATAAGTGATTGAAATGACTGAATTTAAGAAGGAATTCAATTTATTTACTTGGGGTTTAAGAGATGACTTTGTCTCCTCATCCAATTCATGTGATGGAATCCCTAAATTCCTCTTGGACCATGACTATGCTAACCCTATTACTTAAAATTGAATATATACAAATTAGTCTTACCCCTCAATGAATATTTATTATGAATATCCCAAATATGATATGGAACACTTAACATAATGATCACGTAAACTCACCACAAAATCCAAGGAGTGTAAAAATTAAATATAATAATTTTTTAGTCAAATGATCACCTATAAAATGAAAAGTATGGGTTATACTTGAAATTAAAAATTCAACCATAAGTTGATAATTTATAATCAAATATTTATAAACTAAAAAATTCTATTGTTATGTTTAAAAAAATGTGGGAATATTTGTAAATTAATTTTGGATTCCCAATGTCATTGGAAAAGTAATTATCACCTTATTCACATTCCAATATTCTCTAAAAATACCACAAAATAAAATTTATATGTTTTAGTTCTCAATATATTTTTGTTAAATATTGTGGAAAAACCATTCACATGATTTATGAGTGTAATTGTAAAAATTCCAGATACAGTAGACAAAAATTGATCCACCACTCATCAAATATATTGTCAATAAAACATCACATTTCTTAAAGAAATTTATATACAATGAAAATGTGGAATCCAAAATCATTTTAGCTAACTTTTTTGACTGAATATTTGCGTATCATAATATCTAGTTTTTTGATTATTTCATAGGAAGTATGACCTAAGATAAATTTACAACGAGAAATATGATAAATTAATAACAGGTTCTCACGAAACTCATATTGAAACTTATATATTGTTTCTAATTGTTTAAATACTTTTGAAATTCCTTTTCTTAAAACATTATTTTTCATTTTGGTTAAACCTAAAACCATAATTACTTTTCTAAAATTTAATTGTATCCTATTTTTTAATGAATATTTATAGTGGAAACATCTTTTTAAGAATAAATATATTGTATAATGAGGAAAAGTTTACACATCAATTTTTTTAATTAATAATTCTTGAAACTTAAATTATATTCACTAGCATTGAAAGATGATTCATTTTTTATTTATATATATAATTTTACCATGAAAAGCAATCTTATTTCTTGTTCAACATTTAAAATTATTTTTCAAAATATTTTGGATATCCCATTTTGAAATTACTTTTGTAAAATCTATTATTCAAGATGTTTGATATATATAACACATTCCTTGAAAACAATTTAATTTTCATTATGAAGTGTTGAAAATGTATTTTAAATGTGTACTTATTTTAATATCAACATTATTGATAATTTACCTCTCTTTAAAAAGAACATGGAATGTTATGCTTGGTTAAAGATTGACTTATTGTCACCTTGAGTTTCATTGAATTATGTAATACTTTTTAATTTATAAAATAATGTATTAATTTATATATTATTATTTAAATCATGAAATTATTGAACTATTACATATACTCTCATATATTAGTTTGGCTTTGTATTTATTTTATTTTGTTAACTATGGATCGAAATTTTGTTATTGGTTAATGATATTTTGAAAAACAATCATCAATTAATATAGACACTGACCTTTTTCAATATGAAATTTCTCTAAACAAATAACACATTTTTATGTGAAATATAGAATGAATGAATTTATACTCTAATAGATTTCAAATTTTATTTTGAAAGCATATGGTTGTGTAGATTTTGGTTATTTAGATAAGTTTTGAATGATAAAATATTTTTGGTATTTGAAATTTATTTTTAAAATAATCTTATATTTAGATCATGGATTGTGTTTTATGGTATAATTTACTAGGAGATAAATCCCTTCATGTTTAAATTAATTATTAGATATATTTTACATTGATAACAATTATTATGTATGTTTATATTCTTGTTTTATCATTTCCGTAAAATATGATCAAGTATTTTTCTACTATTATTGTGACTCAAATTTTTATTTTTAAATTATAAAAAAAGTAATGAAATTTTTTATTCTTCAGTATATAATTTTTAATTTCTTATTTTTTCAAAAAATAATTTTTATTTTTGAACTCTCTTAATAGAACATTATTTGCAATGAAAATTTCATTTTCATTTTTCCTCTTGTATTCTTAAAGCTCATCATATAATGAATATATTAACCTTATTTATATAACTATTTATTATAATAATTATGGTAATTACAATAGTTGATTACGAAATGAAAATCTTAATTTATCTCAAGAATTTAATTAGATATGGATATTATTCTTCAAAAAGGAAAAAAGTAATAGTTACAATGATATCTTTTCTTATTTCAATTAATTTTAAAATTCAATGATTTTGAAATTGATTCGTTATTGTATTGTAAAAAATGGTTATTTTTTGATAATTGATAATCATAATGGGTGCGAAGTTTTGAAATTCCCTTCTTGATGAAATAATTTTGGAAATAATTAATGAATTCCACTCATTTATTGAATTTCTAAATTATTGGAAATTATTGGATGAATTTGATTTTGAAAAATTTAAATTATTTTAGTAAAATCATTATGATATTCACCACAACTATAACTATATAATTAATTGATTATGATTTAAAAATAATAAAAGGTGTATATTTTTTGATTCTCCTTGTCTATGGTGGGTTTAATGATCACAGACACCAAATTTTTTAACATTTTATCTTCCTATTTTTAGTGATTTTTTAGCATATTTTATGAAGTTAATATGAAAAATAGTGGTATAAAAAAGAATATGGAGGAAAATTTTAGATTCCTCAACATATAGGTACTTTAAGATACATGTTGATACCTTGACAGAACATGATATCTATCTAGGTGCCACAGACTATCTAGGGACTCCCACTGAACAACCTTGTGGAATTATAGGAGAAAAAACCATTTGTGTTAGATTTTGTCCTTTTACCAAAACTTTATTCCATTGAGTTATTAATTTTTGTAGATTTTAAATACATTATGTGTAAAAAAACATTTTATTGGTGAAATAACTTAAAAAAATTTTAAAGGCTTGAATGATAACTAATGAACATTTAAGAGATTGTAAATGTTTTTTTGGAACGTTTTTGGAGTCAGATATTGGATAGTGAAAGATTCTGAGACCCGTAATGCCTTAGAGAATGTGAAAAAAAAAATATTAATTATATTATAGTAAGCACAGATAAATTATTCTAAATAATAGAACAACTATAAAATGGTTTGTCGTATAAAAAATCTGAGAATGTAGTTAGATCTGAAACGTGGTGTTTACCCTGGGATGGGTGTGACATATGTAGGCATTAGATGTTTGGATATCTCTATTGTGAGATAAAGTTATTAAACAATATTTAACATATTATTTTCTTAAAAATAATTAAATATCTCTCAAATGGTGCATCCTATGGGAAATATGAGTCCAACAATGGGTTCATAAGGAGGGTTTTATCCTAGAAAAGGTATAACATCTGTTTGCGTCGAGCGTTTGGATGCCTCGCTCACAAGAAATAACCCTTTTATTTTAAATAATTATTTATTGTATTTTTTAAATAATAAATCAATAATAAATAAAAAATATTTGTCAGAAAAGAAATATGAGACTACTGATGTGTCCGGAATGAGGGTTTTACCCTAGATAGAGTATAAATTTTATGCACTGTGGACATTTGAAAACATTTTATATTTATGTTAAATAATTAATTTATTATAATAATTAAAATAATTGGATTGTATTTTTTAACATAATGTTCATATTCTTCAACGAGAAACCTCAATGTTTTACGCATGGAGCATTTAAAAAGATTAATTTATTATCCTTTTTACCGTTTCAAACACCAACTCATTAATAGAGTAAATTAAAACCCCCCTTCGTCAATTTTCAGGTGAAATGGAGGATTAAAATAGATATTTAATTCTTGATCTGATGCACCGTAGGAGTTTTGGAGTTCCAAATAAATTAACCACTTGTTTCTGATCGGGTTAGATCTAGTCATTTTCATATACCATCTGTTGTCACTTGGGTAGGCTGAGACTCCCTCTTCTTCCTCTACATAAACCGGGTGTGCTGCCCACCAGAAGTGCCATTTAAGTGTTCTCCAAAACCTATTACTCCAAAAAGATTGATGTGTTGTTAGTTGCGTTGGATTCATATTGATAAGAAGAGGTTGTCAGAATAACATGTCATCAACGATGTTAGATTTATATCACGTTCTCATCATATTTGAGGTAGGTGGTATAAATTTCAATCCCATAGTATTGATTAATTTATGTGTATAAAATTATAGAAATTTTATGATATAATAAACAATTGATTTTTCTTTCTATAATCAATTAATTAATTGGGTAAAATAATTAATTGGGTAAATTAATTAATTTGGGGGAATTGTGAAATTTGGAATATAATTAGTTGGTTTAAAAAATTATTTGATAGGTTAATTATGAGGATTTTGTGATGGTGGATTTGGTTAATTAATTTTGGAATTAATTAACAGTCATGATGTGATTAATTTTGTTGGTTTAAATAATTAATTGATAGATTAATAGTGAGGATTTTGTGATGTTAGATTTGGTTAATTAATTTTGGAATTAATTAACAGTAATGATGTGATTAATTAATTTGTTTGGATTAAATAATTAATTGATATATTAATTATGAAGATTTTTTGATGATGTAATTTGTTAATTAAATATGGAATTAATTAAAGATCATTATTTGATTAATTAATTTGGTTGGTTTAAATAATTTATTGATGAATTAATTAATTGAAGTAAAGTAATTATTTAATTGTTGTACTAAATAATGGAATTGACAGAAAACAATTAATTGGTGGATTAATTGAAGAGGAAGTTGAATGTCAATTAATTAATTGTGAATTAATTAAATGTCATGGACATTTAATTGGTGAATTAATTGAAGGATTGAGTTAGATTAATTAATTTAGGAAATAGTTAATGTGAATAATTTGAATTAATTAATTGGTAAATTAATTAATGGATGTAATGTTATGATTCTTGAGTTACATTAATTTATTGAAGAATTAATTAATAAAAATTGTTTGGTTTATAAATTTCAATGAGTCAGGTTAATTGATTAGTAAATTAATTATTTTGGATTATTGCGTTATTATAGTGGGATGAGTCAAAATAATTAATTAGAAATAAATTAATGGAGATTGTTTTTTTATAATTTAATGTGTTTGATTAATTAATTGGTGAAGTAAATAATAAGAATTTCTATGACATGAAATTGAATGAATTAGATTAAATAATTAATAAGTTAATTAATATAGATTGTTGAGATATTGAATTTATATGATTGAATAATTAATGGTTGAATTAATTATGAGACAAATAGGTTTTTAAGTTGAGTTATTAGTTGTTTAATTAATTATGTGATATTGAAATAGATGATTTGAGATAATTAATTTTATAATTAATTATAAGTTATTGATATTATTAATGAGATAATTAATTGAAGCATAATATATGATATTTCTAGTTGTAGATATTTATTAATTAATTTTTACATTAATTAATGAGATGGAATTACTAAGGAATTATTAAATTAATTAAAGGGACAATGGGATTACTTAATTCTTAAATTATTTAATGGGAATATGTGATTAAATAATTCTTGAATTAATTATTGGGACTATATGATTAATTAATTGCTGAATTAATTAATGGGAATATGTGATTAATTAATTGATGAATTAAATAATACGATGTTGTGACTAATTTTTTTTTGAATTAATTAACGTGATGTTCTGATTCATGTGACATGTAAAATTGTGATAAAAGATTAATATTGATTAATCTTGATTAAAGTGATATATGTGATATATGTTTTTTTACTGAGAAACGAGTTGTGAGATAGGGAATGATGCACCAAATACTCATGGGGTGATAAACATGTCTTTCTACACCCATCATGTATAAAAATAATATTTAATGGGATAGAGAATGATGATCCAATTACACATGGGTTGTGAGATAGGGATTGTTGCTCCAAATACTCATGATGGTGTTAGAAATTGAATTGTACACCAATTAATTGACATTGGACTATGGTTCCAATTATAGGTTATATTAATTGAATTGAAATGGAAAATGAAAACACATTGGTTTTAATGAAATTTGAATTGATACTGTAAAATAGTTCAGACATTGGCACGGCTAAAGCAGGTATTGAGATACGGGTGTCCATGGGAACTCAGTGGTTTATACGGTTAATAAGGGATAATTGAATAAATGTAAACTGTTTAGTTTATTACTTGTTTTTATTATTTATAAATCTTCATACACCATTATTGACTGGATTTGTTTTAGATTTTGTTTGTGGTGGCCTACTGAGTTGTACTTACACCATACTTAGGCTGCCTGATCGGTACCAGAGTGGATTTTTTTTCTTATTTTTCTTGGACAGGTTAATGGAAATGGTGCTGAGTTAGATGGTTGAATTGGAATTGATCGTGGTGATGGGATCAGACCTGGTTTGGGATGCTCTTGGGTGTCATTGGTGTCTTTACTTTTCAGTTTTCATTTTTGGATCCTAACACATACTTCAACATGACATGTTTTCTATTTCAGTTTGATATTGTATTTTACTAAATCATAATCTTCAGGTACTTTTTTTTGTCTCTATATGTGATTATATTTGTTTATTATTTATGTTGATGTTTACATTGATTAATAAGGATATAGTGTCCCCAAAACTGACTTACCAGACCCTCACTGCTAGTCGGCAAGCTCTGGCATACGAGGAGGCGTGCCCGAGGTCATGTGGCAGACCGACTTGGGGCACTAGTGCGTGGAACCCGGGCGAGGATGTTAAAAAGTGGTATCAAAGGTGGTTTTCGTTCTTCTTCTTTTGTAGTACTATTTGGGAAAGGTAGAAAGAATACTAGGAAGGGTCGGGGATTGGTTATGAGCTCGTGCATGAGAGTAGCTACCCCATGTTCAGTATAGAACCCAAGTACCCAGGGTGGGATTGTTGTTATTTTTGGTTGCTATCATAGTTTATTTTTATTTCTTCTTGGTTTACACACTTATTGTGTGATGTGATTATTTATTTTTTATTTGATTATATTGACATGTGGCCTGGTATGGCACGAGGCTTGAGTCTGCATTCATCATTCTAGGAACTCATGATTTTTATGACATACATCATTGTAGGCACGCACAATAAAATGGGTATTGTGTATGTTGTTGAAAAGAAACTATTTTTCCTTGATCATGGAATTGAAATGAAAATGGTGCCTAATTTGAAATTTAGAGAGATTATTAAATGATACTAGATGTGATTAAATCCATGTATAAATGATAAAATTGAAAAATGATAATATGTATACCCTTTTTAAACAAGACCTTGGTGTACAGTGGTTAATGGTAGAGATAGTTCCTCATTTTTGATAGTGTGGTAGGATATAAGGGAAATACAATATATGATTTTGTGTAAATCCCTCTTGTTTACTATACTAAATTTTGTCAAAATGATATCCTTCATTTGGTTTGTTTGACCCTGGGTGTAGATAGTTTGGTTAGAGAGAATTTCATAAATTTAGAACTCAGTTATGGGTTCTATAAATGATCATATTGTTCTGAATACGTGTGGTGAGATGTTACTAGGAAGGGGTGCTGAGAAATTAAAATTGGTTAATGTGTTTCTATAGAGGGAGGTAACATTGATTATAGATTTTTGGTGGTATTTATAGATGACTTCTTAGTATACTTTTAATTTGTGATGATCATGTCCCATATCTTGACATCATCCCATGAACACTGAGAAAGATTTGGCTTTACGCTTTGCTAAGTGAATGTATTTTGGGTGGTTATCATTGCCCTTAGAGGTTGTTCTTATGAAAAAATATATATTTGGAGCATGATAGTGTGAGGTAAATCATCATCAATTTACATATGAGGTTCTCAAGATTAACTAGAGGTCGATAAAAACTACTATATTGAGCAACTTAACAAGAGGGGTTAATAAAACATCAAAGGTATGTAGATTTTAAGAACATGGTTTTCCATAAAGATGCATGGAAGTACAGCTCGAGGACGAGCTTTTTTAAGGTGGGAATATTGTAATATTCCACCCATTTACTAAATATTCTTTCTTATGAGTTATAAATTTTTATAGATTATAAATAAATTATGTAGAAAAACATATTTTATTGGAAAAACAACTTAATAAATGTTTAAAGAATTGCATGTGAAATAATTCTTAGTTATGACATTGTAATATTTTCTTATTGGAACGTTTTCAGAGTCAGATATTGGATAGTGGGAGATTCTAAGACCCATAAAGGCTCGGTGAATTTGAAATAAAAATATTAATTATATTAAAGTAAGTGCATAAAATTTATTCAAAATAATTTAATAACTCTCAAATGGTTTGTCATATGAAAAATCTAAGACCATAGTTAGATCTGAAATGTGGTGTTTACTATAGGTTGGGTATAACATATGTAGGCGTAAGACGTTTGAATGAATCTCTCATGAGTTAAAGTTATTAAATAATATTTAATATATTAGTTTCTCAAAAATAATTAAATATCATTCAAATGGTGCATCCTATGGGAAATCCGAGTCCACCAATGGATCTAGAATAAGGGTTTTACCCTTGAAAAGGTATAACATTTGTTTTTGTTGAGCATTCAGATGCCTCACTCACAAGGAATAACCCTTCAATTTTAATTAATTATTAATTCCATTTTTTAAATAATAATCATTAATAACTCACAAACCATGCATCGTACGATAAATATGAGAATACTGATGTGTCCAGAAAGTGGGGTTTTCCTTAGACGGATTATAAATTCAATGTGTATTGGACATTTGAAAATATGTAATATTTATGTTAAATGATTAATTTATTATATTAATTAAAATAATTGGATACTCGTTTTTAACTTAAAAGTAATTTTCTTCAACAGGGAAACTCCATTTTTTATGCATGGAGCATTAAAAAAAGCTTCATTTCTTAACTATTTTTGACCGTTTCAAAAACCATCCCATTAATGGGGTAAATTAAAACCTTCCATCATTAATTTATGGTTGAAATAGTGGTTTAAAATAGAGTTTTAATTTTTGAGAGGAAGAATCGTATAAGGTTTTTTGTTCTATATAAACGATCCAATTGTTACTGATCGGGTTAGATCTGGTCGTTTTCGAATACCATCTGTTGTCACTTGGGTAGGTTGGGACTCCCTCTTCCTCCTCCTTGGAAACTGGGTGCACTGCCCCCTTAAAGAGACATTTTGGTGTTCGGCTAAACCTGGTGCACCAACAAGATTGATGTTCCCTCAATTTCATTGGATTCATATTGATAAGAGGATGTCGTCAAAATAATGTGCCGTCAAATTTGTTAGATTCATATCACGTGTCCATCATATTTGTGGTTTGTGGTCAAAATTTCAATCTCGTAGTCTTGATTCATTTGTACATATGCAATTGTAGAAATTATATGTTATAATTAATAATTTATTTTTTTCTAGAATAAATTAATTAATTGTGTAAATTAATTAAATTGTGGGAATTGTGAAATTTGGGATAGAAATGGTTGGTTTAAATAATTAATTTATAGGCTAATTATGAGGATTTTTTGATTGTGTATTTGGTGAATTAATTTTGGAATTAATTTATAGTAATGATGTGATAAATTTTGTTAGTATAAATAATTAATTGAGAGATTAGTTATGGGGATTTTGTGATGATGAATTTGGTTAACTAATTTTGGAATTAATTAATTGTAACGATGTGATTAATTAATTTGGTTGGATTAAATTATTAGTTGAATCATTAATTATGAGGATTTTGTGATGATGGAATTTTTGAATTAATTTTGGAATTAATTAACAGTAATGATATGATTAATTAATTTGGTTGGTTTAAATAATTAATTGGTGAATTAATTAGTTGTAGTAACATAATTATGTATTTATTGTACTGAATAATAGAATTGATAGAAACAATTAATTGGTCAATTATTTAAAGAGGGGGTTGAATGTGAATTAATTATTTGTGAATAAATTAAATGACATGGACAATTAATTGGGAATTTATTGAAGTATTCAGTTAGATTAATTAATTGTGGAATTAGTTAAAGAGAATAATTTGAATTAATTAATTGGTAAATTAATTAATATATGTAATGTTATTATTTTTGAGTTACATTAATTTGTTGTAGAATTAATTAATGGAGTTTGTTGGGCTGATAAAATTGAATGAGTTAGGTTAATAAATCAGAAAATTAATTAATGGAGATTTTTGAGTTGTTATAGTTGGATGAGTTGAATTAATTAATTTTGTAATTAATTAAGAGATATTATTGTGTTAAAAAAACTTAATGTGTTCGATTAATAAATTGGTTAATTAAATAATTCGAATTTCTATGAGATGTAATTTAATGAATTAGAATAATTAATTAAAAAATTAATTAATGTAGATGGTTGAGATATTGAATTGATGTGATTGAATAACTAATTTTCGAATTAATTATGAGGTAGAGAGATTTTTGAGTTGAGTAATTAATTTTTGAATTACTTATGTGATATTGAAATAGATGATTTGAGATAATTAATTGTTTAATTAATTATACATTATTGAAATTGTGAATGAGATAATTAATTGAAGAATTAATTATGCTATTTCGAGTTGTGGATATTGATTAATTAATTGTTAAATAAATTAATGTGATGGAATTACTAATGAACTGTTAAATTAATTAATGGGATAAGTGAATAATTAATTCAAAATTTAATTAATGGGAATATTTGATTAGTTAATTATTTAGTTAATTATTGGGACTATATGATTAATTAATTATTGAAATAATTAATGAGACTATGTGATCAATTAATCATTAAATTAATAAATGTGATTCTGTCATTAATTAATTATTGAATAAATAAACGTGATGTTTTGATACATGTGGCAGGTAAAATTGTGATAAAAGATTAATGTTGATAATTCTTGATTAATATAATGTATGCGATATATGTCTTTTCTGAGAAATGGGTTGTGATACATGGAATGATGTTCCAAATACTCATTAGGTGATTGAAATGTCATTCTACAACCATCATGCATAAAAATATTATTTTATAGGACAAGGACTGATGCTCCAAATACCCATGGGGTGTGATACAAAGTCTGATTCACCAAATACAAATGAGGGTGATAGAGATGGAATTATACAACCATTAATTAACATTGGACTATAGTTTCAATTAGAGGTGATATTAACTGAATTGAAGTTGATAATGAAAACACATTGGTTTAAATGAAATTTGAAATGATAATGTAAAATGGTTTAGACACCGCCACGACTGAAGCAGGCATTGAGATACGGGTGTCCATGGGAACCCGATGATTTATGCAGTTAATAAGGGATAATTAAATAAATGTAAACTGTCTACAGTATTTGTTGTTTTTATTATTTATAAAAATGAATTCACTATTATTGACTAGATTTGTTTTAGACACCATTGGTTGGGGGCCTAATGAGTTTTAATCACACCATACTCGGGCTGCCTAATCGGTACCTGAGTAGACTTTTCTTCCTGTTTTTTCTTGGTCTGGTTAAGGGAAATGGCCCTAAGTTAGATGGTTGAATTGGTATGGAGCATGGTGAAGGGATCAGATGTGGTTTGGGACCATCTTGGCTGTCATTGGTGACTTTACTTTTCAGTTACCATTTTAGGAACCTAACACATACGTCAACATGACATGTTTTTTATTTCCGTTTGATATTGTATTTTTATACTTCATAATCTCTAGATATTTGTTTTGTTTGTCTTTATATATGCTTCTTCTATTGTTTATTATTTATGCTGATGTTTACTTTGATAAAAGAGGGTATAATCTCCCAATGAATGACTTACTAGACCCTCACTACTAGTCAATAGCCTTTGATGTACGTGGAGGCTCTCGTGAGGCCATGTTGTTGACCTGCTCGGGGCACTGGTGTGTTGCACCCGGGCCAGGATGTTACAATTGGAGAGAGATTAGAATGTATTAATTTGACCACTAAAAATTATATTCAAACAAAAAACCCACAAAAATGATCTGATGTATTGGTAGGATATAAATATACCCTCAAGAGATTCAAAAACTAACCTAAATACCAGAGTACACTGGTACTCGAGCCAATAATGACATAGATCGGAGGGCATTCTCTATAGAAAATGGTTGGCGACTAATTCCAAATAACAATGAAAAGTGAAAGGGGATGATTTTTTCATAGGAAAAGAGAATTGATATAGAATAGTGGTTGTTTATAAAATTGAATATTCAGTATTCCACACACTCCTCATTTAAAAAATTACCATAAGAAGGAAGACATAAATCCCAAAATGAAATAGCATCCAGTTGAGAATGTAACAACCATGAAGACAAAGTCTACCAAACCCCATGTAAATATAAGTTACTATATGAACTAGCCACCACTGCCACTCTAGGGTCTCATGAACCAAGACCACCTACCACCTTCATATAGTGATTTATATTTTCGTGGACCTAGAATAATATATTTTACAAATTCCCAAAGTAAATGGTAGTGCGTGAGAAGATTAACCTACTAGGCTTCCAACACATGTTCCATAAGAAGTTAAAATACAAATAAATAATTTTATTATTATTTTTAAATAATGATAAGACATGGTTAATAAATTCAAATTTTAAATTAAAAATATTCATTCAAATGAAGTAGGTGGTACATATCATGAAAACTAGATTAATTGAAGATTTCAACGAATTTAAAAAGTTTTTTCATAAAAAAATTCTATGATAACATGCATGTAATAGTCAAATAAAAACTAGAAACATGTTCAAAATCATTGTGTCTGGTTAGTTCATTTTTATAGTATACTCTCACCAATCAGTCAATCATTATGATTTAATTAGCGTACACACATCGCAGAGGATCTTACAATTAGGAAGGATTCAATCAACACCCATTTTGGGAAAATCATATTGAACTATCTTTAGCCTCTTTTTTCATCATAAATACTTTGATAATGAGTTAGAGTCCTAGAATTCTTGTTCCAAATAAAAAAAATTACCCTATCTCACATGTGATTTCAATTAATCAATCATGTGTAGAATCATTCAATTCAATTCAATTCATTAATCATGGTTTAAATTCCCACTTATTGGGTATCAACATGCCATTATTATTTTTAAAATAAACACCAATTTTCATCAAGTTCATTAATTTTGAAGTAATCCTCTATTTAAATTAGTTTTTCTCAAAGAACAATATCAAAAAATTTCGTAAATTCAATTCTCATTTTAATCCAAATGTCTCATAATTAACCAAATTCATCAAGGCCCCTAAAACAGTGGTTATTTATATAATACAATCCTTTCAAAATCAAAAAAATAAAATTTAATATATTTAATTAAAATAAATTAAAATTTGACTTCAAATAAACTCATAAATTAAATGATGTATGTGTATGGAAAGGCCTTACGAAAAAATATACCATTGATCATAAACATAAATAAAAACATACATTAAATTGGAACTACTAATAGATAATTAATTCTTTGGAAGATAAAAGATGAATCCCTAAAATTTTAATACATAAAATCCTGGTTTTGATGCATAACAAACATGTGAATCCATCACACTCAATGTAGGAGATATAAGATAAAGGAAGTATTTGAAACAACATAATTTTCACTAACCATAGAGAGATAAATCATGTCCATCGACACATCAATCCAAGAATAAGAGAGGATAAAAGATCAAATTTTCCAATTTAGTGAAACTTAAATAAAAATAATAACACATGTATTTAGTGTTAAGTGTTTAGAAGTTATAATGTGGGTTTTAAAATTTTAATTAATTTGATTGGGGCACTGAAAATATATTCACATGGTTTTCTAGGTTAGGAAACATGGTTAGTAGTAACCATATACTTAACCATGTTCCATCACTGGGATTCTAGAACGGTTTCCGAGTTTGGTGTCATGGTTTGAATAACTGTGTACTATACCTGTGGTAGCCCACTATCTAATGCAGTATAGTTTAGAGGGGAGTCTGTCAAATTTTCACATTCCATGCACCACCCTTCATGGCATCAAAATAATGCAGATGGTCTTCTAGGTTGAATGAAAATGTTTTCCCTAATAGTTTGATAAACATGAATAACCCAAGAAAACTCCAAAATAATATGAAAAAAAATTCTAAGGAACAAACCAAATCACTTCCCAAACAAAATGCAGTCAAAATAGAATTAGGAGTTTCAAAAAACTAGTAACATGGTGTCACATTCTGCACACCATAAATGCTCTCTTCTAATATAATGTTTGTTAAAAATACTATACATCAATGAGAGGTGGTCACCACTATCTCATTAGTTCCTTAGACTATAATTTTTCATTTGAATCAGAACCATGCTACCACACGTCCCAAACCAAAGGTATGGATTATCAATGGAATACCATTGTATCAGAAGAAAACTATTCAAACTAGCTGGTTAGTCATGACTAAATTGGATTTGAGATCATGCTCTTAACAAATCAATACATGAAATGATTTAGATTGTTACTTTATAATTTAAAAAACATGAAACACATTATTAATAAACTTAATGTAGGTTGAAAATAAAAACACTAAGCCACCGTAACCATCTACTCAATAACCTCAAATGGTCCCACATATCTTAGTGTAGGGTTTCTCTTACTTCCATGCTATTAGACACCAAACCATGGTGAACCTATCAAAAACAATTTTTCTCCAACTAAAAAATCCTAAGGGTATCAACGAAGATCAGCATATAATTTACAACAGATCTATTCCATTACAAATATATGATGAATCAACTGAATGTTTATGTCTTCACTTGAACCATACTAGGTCTTACTATGGAATATTCACCAATAAAAAAAAATTATAAATACAACCATGAAAGAGCTTTAAGGGTAAAATATTCATGGAAAACTGGTGAATGATGTTTTTAGAGAGTCATTCAGTCCAAAATATCTTACCATATATTTACAAAAATTGATAACTCCTGAATAAATCATGTATTGTACAAAAAATATATATATAATTATTTCTAGCCACCAATATGATGATGTTATTTTATGATCAAACTTATATGGAATCTCATCACCTCCTAGAGGCCTCAATAAAAACAATATTTGAATAAGGGATCCCTTTCAAAGATGATAACTGATGTATATTCATTAAATTTTATGATCTTATACACATTTAGGCTTCCCATGTCCTCAATATTGTATGTATTATGAATTCAGATGAAGTGAGTTGATGTGTTCAGCTGATTGACCACCAACCATGTGTAATTATTACAATAAAGGTTACGTGGAAACCTAACAAAAAATTCCATAAATATCTCATATCACATCCAATTCTACATTGGATGTGAATGAATTAATCCAAATGTCTTCTAGGGATTATCATTGACCCATTGACTAGTATTATAATGAATAAACAATATTAAATGTCTCATCTCATACCTAGACACCATAATCATCACCATATTCTATATAAAATATTCTTTCTACCAAGGTTCACTACCCAATTAGAATTATAGTTTTCCACCATTGTAGATTTTCACACGGGTGAATGCTCAACATACTATTTTCTAAAGAATTGAATTCCATATGGGGATAATTACAACTTCCGAATAGTCTACTAACATTAAAGGGAGTCCCAAAATCAATATAACTCCAAATCAATATACTATTTTTTAAGAATAATCTTTGGAATAGAGGATTATAGCTAAACAGTTTCTAGAACAATCTCATTCCAATCCTCTTGGACTCATAGATTCATAAATTAAAAGTGATCCATGACATTATACTCTTGTGATGATTTATTCATGTGTTAGATTAGAATATTTCTTTTCATGAATTATAAAACAATTCTCTTAATAGGGGTGTATGAAATGTAAATGTCAATATATCATAGGTACTCTAACCATAACCTCCAATATAATTTCACATATTTTGTAGATAATACAGATCCTGGTATTTTGGGATTATAAGAGATGGTAGACCTTTCCCTGAAAATGTAATATCACAAATTCTTTAGAGGTTGTATCACATATACAAGATAAAGATCATGAGTAGGATAGTTGTTCCAATGTGGCATAAGATTTGGAGAACTACATGCCACCAAAAAAATCATTATATATATAAACTATATCCAAACCCAAACTTAATCTGCAACAAAACTATATATATCTCTTCCTACAATCATGAATAGACAATGCTAGTGAAAATTACAAAAATTTCTTCTTTTCATCATATGAATTATGATATTTTTAATCTCACAAAAACATTATGTCCTTTTGAGTGATAGTGGTCATCAGAGATGAAAAAATTATGAAATATTTAATGACCTAGTTGTTGTACAATGCTAATCCAAAAAATATGTGAACCATGAAAACATTGTGTGTTTGTTCTGATGTTATAAAGATCATCAACTTCTCATGTATAAATAAAATTCAATGTTCTAAGACCACATGAACTACGAAATTAAATTTAAAAATCTAAAAAGTATATTTCAATATAATTCAATAGATTTTTTGATTTCTAAAAATTTCCAAAACAACTCTCAAATGAAAGACATGATTTTACTCAGACATAGTATAAACCAAGATCTCAACAAAAAATACCTCCATGAAAAAATCAACATAGTCATCTAATATAATGTTCATCAGTGAAGTAAGAACTCAATGATCATGGGTAATACTAAAAGAAAAGAAGGTACTCATAAGGGCTATAACAACAACTAAATATTGTGTTCATATGATTAAATTCAGTAGTTTTCTATTATTTGTAAACAAACTAAATATAAATCATCAAAAAAACATTCCCACATTGAAATTATCAAACATATAATCTATTTTTGGAAATAGATTCATGTTATTTATCATAACTCATGTGATTTTTTGGTAATAAATGAAAAGTCTATGTGTCCCATCAGATTTCATCAAAAAAACATTAGTTGTCACCCAAGGTAACACACTAGGGTGAATGAATATTTCATACAAAAAATCATTCATATGATTCTTTTAATCTTTCGATTTAGTTGTCAACATATGGTAAGATGGAATATAGTAAGGTTTGGAACCTAATACAATGTTAATATAAAACTCTACATCAATCACTTGTTGAAATTTATGGAAGCTAAATGGAAACATGTCGAAAATCTCACAGACCTCTAGCGGAAGACCACTCAAGGATTATTTATCTAGAACAATTTCAAACACAAATATCACCCAGAATACCTCCAAAAATCGGTTGTATAAATGGTCTAGACATCAGTTCCCATTATCCTTTAAAAACATGGAAGACTCTATTGGGGGAAGAAAATGAGATACTATTAATATAACAAACAATCCAAACATTATGTAAATCCATTAAACCAATCCTGAGAATGAAATATAAATATTTCATGTAATGAAATCGAAATTTACAACATAGTTAAGTTTATTCCAAAAAAAATGAACCAGAAGGGCTCAAATATCTTCTCTCTATATCTCTCTCTCTCTTCATTCCAAGGGATTTAGCAGTATCCATAACATAAGAAATAATACATATAAGAAGGTTTAAAAATTACAATAGGATCTGGTATTAATGAATGAGATTCAACGATATTAATTAAGTTAGTAACTAAATATAATGTTATTGGGATAGTGCCTCTCACTATCTCTATACCCACAATCAGCTTCCTCTATAGACACTTTCATTACATGAAGATAATTTATTCAATATTCTTGGGGTTTTACATCCTTAGTTATTGAAGTATATAATTTAAATTTATTACCTCTAGGTTCCAATGTTTCTATTATACAATGTATGGAAAAAATTTAGGATCACACATCTACAGTTATCCTAAATGAACACACAACCTACATACCATTGGTGCCTCCGTAGAAAATAACATTGAGTTACCAACAATAAAAAATTCAATGAAATTAAATTGTTATATTCTAGAAAAATCATATGTTATCGATGATTTTTACTATCATGATCAACCATGAGACCCATCAATATTTCTATTTACATTAATAGAACTAACAAAAACATGAATTGGGAGAAAGTGAAACTCTTGTCAACCCAGAATTATCAGAAAAGTAGAGGTCATCCAAATAAAATATATTAAGATCATCCACATATAAAGGTATATGAAACATGAGAACATGAATCCATTAATCTGATCAAAGTCCCATCATGAATTGTTATCCCGCTAGATTATCATTTTCACTACCTTAAGAGAGAACACAGCACATCCAGTAACACAGTTTTACAACCAAGTCATGAATCAATCACCCTGTTCGAGATTATTAAACTATATAGACTATGTAAAACCCAAAACAATAGTTATAAATTCTCCATGAAAGTATCTATAAATTAATTCCACTCTAAACCTTCATTTTTCTTCATTGTAACCATCAAATCTAACCATCTCATATAGGGCCCTTCAATGATAAAGATAAAAAATTTCACGTTTATTGAGTTTAGCATTTCAAATAACTCAAAAATACTCTCAATATTTTTCAGCAAACCCTCTACATCGTCTAGATCATTTGATCCCTAGAAACCTGGTGGTTTTTTTGAAAATAAAATATTGAGCACTATCTATAGTTTTCTCAATTTTAGGTTCTACTATTGAGTCTTGGAGAGGAATGGGTGTATCTTTCTATAAAAAAACATGGAATTAATGAACCAGTATCTCAATGAGTTTATAATAAAATATATTGTTCACATTTCTTAGTTCATAGAAATATTGCATCTGATTTCTGTTAGAACTCCTTCTTGGGGGCATGGTATTATACAAATCAATAAACAACAAAAAATATTAGTAATGTTTCTCAGATCATCACCTCAATTAGGAGATACATAGGAATATAAATTACACCATATATATTTTAGAATCATTGGATTTCAATATAATTAGATAAAGGATAAGAATGTGATCAATTTTATCAATAATTATGATTTTCTCAAATACCCATGGTGACATAATTCTCGTTATAATGAGTAATTGTCATGAACTCATTCATAACTAATAATTGAGTCCCAAAAATCCTACATCTTTTGTACCATGAAATCCTAATGTACATATTGACATCAAGGAGAGACCCAACCCCCCTTTTGATACCATTTTTTAATGATCCAACATTAATAAACTTGTCCACTGGTACTCGAGATGGCAGTGAAATAGAACAAAGGGTGATCCCAATCCTCATAGGTTGGTGGATAGTGTATGGAATCATCTAAAAATCAAATGGAATAATTTCTCCAGATAAAAAATAAACTTATATAGTATAGTTGAAGATATAATTAGTGAATAATTTGTATTCCAAATTCTCCTCAAGAAGAAAGTATCATAATAAATTATACATACATATAAATAATATCATCCTGTCGACATCATAAAATCCATTAAGAAAAATTCTAACATAATCCATGTAAGAAAGTATACCTAAAATACCTTTCTCACCACCACCACATTGGGGAAACATAAATCAATTTCACCCACCACCTAACTTTACATAAGCCCAGTGATAGTGAAATATTAACTATGCGATTAATACTAAATGTGTATCCTAACCCAATAACCCATGTTAATGAGTTTTTAATTAAAATATTCAATGGATTAAAACAAAATTCAAATAGTTTACTGGGTTATTACTCACTATTATTATTGTCCATGGGTCTAACTATTCTCCCTCACTGTGCTTTTGGAAAGGGTGCATGGTTCGCCCGCACTATTAGACATACCATGAATCAACCACAAAAGCCCAACTATCAAATTCATCAAAATTTGTAGGGGAGGTTAAATGGTTTTCACTAAATTTGTAATTCCCATAAGTGCCTCAAAAAATGGATCAAGGATTTCTGGGCTTAAATTCAAAATTTTCCCTAATCATGAGCCAAACATATACAACCCCATGGACCATCAAAATATTATGAAGAAATGTAGAAACAATTCCAAATATAGACCAATGAAAATTTGGTCAAAAAAGTGATTATAAGTACCAAAAATATGGTAACAATATACTAACAAGGGTTCTTGTATTCATTTTTATAATAAAAAGATCATTTTGATATCGTTATGCATCATTTTCAACATTTTCATGAACTTAATCAAAATATTCAATATTCATCCAATATATTCTTATTCTTTTCTTATCAGAGGATTGAAAGTGTTCTTCAAAAGGGATTTAATAATATAAGTCTCATAATTTTTCTATTATCATGTGCTCACTACTATTGAGTGCTAGGAGTTATGTGATCAGTACCTATAAACTGGGCCATTTGGTTCTCACTTCCATTGACTGTGAGTAGTATATTTGATCACTACCTAAAGTGTGAGAGAAATTGGGTTCATAGACATAACCAATAAAAGGATAGCCTTGTATTTTTCTTTCTTAGTACCAACTACTAAAATACATGTGTCAAAATACATTTAATATTTTTACTGAATAGAATGTCTAAAAATTTTGGGTTTGGGTTTCTTGGTACAAGAATTAAAGGAATGCTTAAAACAAAACCTCAGAAGGATACATTGCGGGAGGAGATGTAGGGAGAAATTTTTTATTATTTATGAACACTTATATCAATCTATTGTTCGTTTTCTTTTAAATTTTATATTCCCACCACACAAAATTATTTAAATTTTATTTATATCATTATTTTTTTAGTCACATAAAATCTATACGAAATTTTTGTAAAAAAATAAACAGGCAATTCATCCCCCTATTTCCATATTTTATTGGAGTAACATTTTTCAATCTATAAAGTTTTTTGAGGTCTCTTATACTCATGGGGAAAAGTAAATTTTTTTCATATACATTGAGAATTAATACTAATAGTGTCATTTCTCATAAGGATACAGATAAGCAGAGGATGATGAAGTATCTTGCATCTTTCCATAATGATATATAGTATATTAGTGGTTAATTTTCATATATTATTTGAAGAACCATTATCATTTGTTTTAGTTGTTTTATGACTCTTAAATGAGATATCCTAAGGTGGAGTTTTTTGAGATATTATTTCATTCTTATATATTCATATCTGGGATTGATAGAGGATGGAATTATCAAATATAAGTTTAAGGGAATCCGTTCCTTTTTTCAATGATGCAGGAATCTATTTTTATGTGTTTCATATCTCATATATGGTTTTATATCCTATAATTAACAATATATAATATTTCTTGAGTGATTATTTCAGGTGTTAATCTAAGAAGAAAATAGTGGTATAATCGGTATCTTGTTTTCTATTATATCATTATGTTAGGTTTTGACACAATTTTCTAGTTGCGTTTTCATATCTTCTGGAAGTTACTTAGTGGTATTTGGGATATATAAATGGATTTCATGATAGATTCTCCTTATGAATTGGGGGAATTATTCTATATGGATGATTATATATTGAATACCAAAGTTGGTACATTTAGTAGTGGTCTAGGATTCATGCTTGATGGTTGTGTTTGGAAGGATCCATATGGAGAAGGCGGTGAGATATTTCAGAGTTATAGGGATGATCATATCAAACAATTATCTTCATTTAACATTTCATGTGAAAAAAAATTCATAACATTATTTTACCTCGCAATTATACCTTATTTAAACATTTCATAATAGAATGATAAATAGGCAAACATGATAACATAGGAATTAGTGGACATGTTGTGTGCATGTGTTCTTTATATAAGTTCTTCATTGTGGAAACATTTTCCTTTGATTCACATTGGTCATAATAATAATTATCAATAATCTATTAATACATAACCATTTTAGGAATTGTATGGGTGGTTTTTTTATATCTATGCCATGTTTGGATGAGGTTATAGAATCAATGATCAATGAACTAGATTTATTTAAAGTCATAATAAATAATGTTCATGTGATTTAAGAATGGATTATGGTTGGTCTAAATTACCAAAATTTGTTTACAGGTTAGTTCGAGATACCATTAGAGTTAGATGTTATAGATCATATGTTTTTAAAATTTTCTCCTCCTCATTGGTAGAAAAGATTTTACAAAGGATGAAATCTTTCATCATGGTATATCAAACCATTTTAGGTGCTGAAAAATATTATTGAATTAGGGTATCAATTTTCACTTCCACCCTATATGGATGGAGTTGATAAATAATTTCACGGGTGAATGATTTAGATGTTTCTCCATGAGGACTCCCATTTAATTTATTGATATAATATAGATATTTAAAAGGATAAAATATTTTTGTTATGGTCGGTACTGATTGTTGATCGTCGTGAGGGAGCATTTCTTAGAAATTTCATTCCAATGGAACATGTTTTTCCATCCCATGAAGGTTCATAGTATTTTATGTGGGACTAGTAAAACAGTTTCTAACTTTGTAAATAGTATTATTTTATACCCTGTTTTTATAGTATATTGAGACTTGATTATTACTTTATGGGTCTAGGTATGTTATTTTTTTATAATATGTGTCAGAGTTTACAATTGGAGAGCTTCTAGTTTCATTTTTATCTATAATGGTGTTAATGTTTTTGAAATTGGATTTATCTTTCAAATTTATTTTTGAATCCCAGAAATTATATTATTTTGATATGTGTGGAATATAGATTCATAAACTATCTTGGAGATTTACTTTAATAATATTAATCCTTTGAGAAGTAACGAGTTAGTTTTGATTTGTAATGTGAATGTTAAGATGAGTTATTGTGTTTTATAAGAAAAAACTACATCTTGGAGTCGGTACAATGCCACGGTTCCTAAATATATAGTTGTTACTGAAATCATCATGGTGGAATGTTTGGGGTTTAGGGATGTTTTGTTGATGTTTGGGTTATCCATTCCCATAATAACACTAGGATTTGGTCTATCAACTACATCACAATTTATGAGAAGTGTTTTGAAGACATTTATGAGGATTTTTCTATGTGGATTCTCTTCCTAAAATTACGAACTCCAATACATCAATATTAATGAAATAGTTTTTAAAATAACATGCCTTATTATGAAATATTTCGAGGTTATTCTGAATGGTTTAATGAAAATCAAAGTTACTAAGTTTTTGTTTTATGTCAACACACTGGTTTCAATCAAATAAATATTTTGGAATGAGAATAAATAGAGTTATATTTCTTTATTATTGTTTTTTAGGTTCATAAATTTAATGTTATTTTATAGTTTAATTAATGATGTTCCATGACTATTTCATGTATTAATAATGTGCTTCATTTTTTTCTTATAATATTTTATCATAATAAAAACAAATATTATCCATTTTATATTTTCGTTCAGTGAAAAATTATAGATTCAATGAAAATTGACATGGATATTATAAAAGGAAATTGTACACAAAAAATTGATTATTTATACTAACCCTCAATGCAATGTCATATATATTCAATATATTAGATCAAGAATCCCTGATGTGACTACATTCATTGATTAGAAGATTATAAGTTAGTGATTGTACATATACTGATATGTCCATTTTTACATTTGAGAAATTTTAAAAATCATTTCAATTAAAAAATTATAAAATTAGGTACTATGAATAGATTAATTGACATATCCCAACTTTTTACAATTAAATTTTATCATCTCATTCATGCTTCTTTATGAATATTCTTGACTAACATTGCGACCTTCAATGTAACTACCAATTTGATTTCAACTCTTCTCTATCTTAATATTTGATTAATAGAATAAATAGATGATTCATAAATATAGACAACAAGATAAGAATTTATGGAATTTAGGAAATAAGAGGATTTTACATTTTATGTTCCAAAAAAATTCTAATCTCAAAAAATTATTAATGAAAAGCATATGATGTTGTGGAAATTTTACTACATTTTAAGTGCATGATGGTTGAAATATAGAAAAAGTTAAATATATGAGGTATCTACAGTGATATAACAACACATAGCCATCCAACCATTGTAAAACTAGTTTTTAAGGAACTAAGATGTTCCTTGATTGATACTCCACCTCACTTCCCTCAAGAATGATGAAAATTAAAATCTCAAACTATAATTTATATACAAAACTAAATTTTCATTTTCTGTCATATTTGTTTACATAAAATTTATATTTTAACAATAATTAATGAACCATAGTGACATTTCTATTAATATTTATTATAATTGAAATTATATTTATATATTTATACATATTTATATATTAATATATTTGTTTTTATTATCATATTTATAGTATTATAATTTTATTAATATTTATATAATTTTAAATGATATAGAAGAACTAAGGAATCTCTTATATATTCTCCCTAGTGACTGTGGTTCCCCCACATAATCCATAAAGTGTGAATATATATTCATATATTTTGAATCATCATTTTGATTAACATGGAATTTATACTTAAAATGAGGATAAGGAGAGTATAGAGGAAGCATTGAAGGTTTTCCCATCCTTCTATAGCTTCTCAGGAGGAAATTTCATCATTCTTAAGGATCGAGTCTCACATGGAATCATCTTGAAAGGTTCTATTGATCATTTTTTGGATTTAGATGTATCAATTTTAGAACGAATTAATATTATTAAATACTCATTCATTTATCTTATGTCATAATAAAATGGAATGAAACCTTGTAAAGATGTCGATTTAGTTGCTGGATGATGCTCTATTTGTGTATTTAGATATTTAAAGTGTGTCTTTCATGGTTGTGTATTTTTTTTCATATCTTATTCCCATATGATGAATTTAAAATCAATCCTAGAGCTTGGTTGTTGTAATCATAGACTATGAACCCTAAGAGTTCATGATTGTAAACTAAACATCAACCTTAATGATTTTAAGTAATCATATTTACATTTTTTGATCAAAATAAATGGTTTATAATAGGTTTTGTGGAACCTTTAAATTTTATTTGATATTGAATCTATAATAGGATTCCCAGACTAGATGGATCTTGTGAACTAGATGGTTAGTTATGATCACTTTTCATGGCTTTTGGTGGAGTTGACTTATGATCAACATTGATTGATAATGTTGTCCTCTCAAAACATTAGGATGAGATTAATATCATAATTGAGATTAAAATGAGATCATTGTATTTTTATTCTAGTCAAATCATTGGTCACTCGATGTGTAATTGTAGGAGAGAACTCATTTTTTCTAACTACCAATTAAAAGGAAAAGATATTCAATAATGAAAATAGAATGGTAGTAATAATATCATCTATCCATTGATAACCAGAATAGGAATCATATTACAAATTATGTTTCACATGCCTCTACTTTTTGAAAATTTAATTCCACAAAAAACCAACCCCGTTTAGATATTGAAGGATCTTTACAGGGAACTATAGTTCTTAATTCAGAATTTATTACTCAGATAAAATCGTGAAATGTAATTCCTAATCATAGGAAAATTTATTCCCATTATAATGACACTATTTTTTATTTTCCTATTAAAATGATTTATAATCCCATTTTTATGGGATGAAATGGAATGTGAAAATTCTTTTGTTGTTGTTGGATTACATTTCAAAGATTCCTTGATTAGGGACATATGGGATGACTATAATAGTGATGAATATAATGACAGTCAAGCATCAATGAAGGATTCGATATAGGATTATGTGGACTACACCTTTTGGTAGGAACAAAAAGATACTTCCTCTAAAACCAAGGTTGAGAAGGGAAAATTTGGTGCTTCAACATACAAACACAGAAGAATGACATCTATATTACTAAGGAGAAAGGAAACATTTCCCCTATGATAGAAAATGTGAATGATTTTCCCCTAGAAGGTTAATTTCTTTCAATCCCATTAGATATCAGATCTATTCCGTGGATATGAATATAATTATCAGTAAATCATATTCTTATTCATATACTCCACTTTTTGGTAAAATAGTTAATGTCACTATAGATGGAAAACCACCTTGTATTATTTCCTGTCTAAATGACATGGATGGTGGTAGGAGGACTCTAGTGAATCATGTCTATAGTGTACCAAAGGATCATTAGGGGCCACAATTGGTTTTGGAATCCACTCATTATAGGCATGTTTCAAAAAAAAATCAAGGAAATCGTTGGTATCATGGATAGATGCTTTTGAATGGGGATGTACTTCAATGGATCTTGGAAGGAAATCTGTGGATTCTATCCTTGGTGGAATGAAGACCCCCCATAATCCAGAATTCTTAAAAAGAGATTAGTTTGGTTTTTGTACCTACTCTTGAGAAGGAGTCAACATTGGTGCAATTGTATCCTCTTTTGATCTAGGTACATAATGGGTAGGGATACTTGTGGACTCTTATAGGAAATGTGTTGGATATTCTTTAGCAAAAACTTTTTTTGTACAACCTATGATCAAACATCATTCAAAGGATACACATAACATATTTTTATTTACATGACTCTAGAATTATGGAGGAGGATGGATAATATAGTGATCATGTGCCTAATCAAAAATAAATGATTATTTTAGTAATGATGGTCTCTAAAATGATGGATGTGGGTCATGGATTCATGTCAAAATATGATTGAGGGAGGAACATCCTTATGGTCGGGGTGGGCACACCTCTAACCAGAGCATGAGTACCAAATTTTGAGTTACTTTATTTCTAATTATCTATTTTTATACATTTTATTTTTTGTATTTTCCTCCTCTAATTGTTTTTTAAATAAAAAATGGCCCTTCATGCATCAAACATTTCAAAAAAAATTATAATTATTGAAATATATTTATATTATATTAAAATATAAATATAAAAAATGATATAAAATAATATTCATATTTATGTAATTAATTATATTTATAATCATATTTATAGTTATAGTTATATTTATAATATATAATATTAATAACTCGTTTCCAACTATAGAAGAGAAAAAATCACTGACATGGGATTATCCCCATCTCATGTTGATTTTTAAATTTTTTTTTGGAAATATATATTGTATTTAATTGATTTTAATATCAAATTTTATATACAAATTTATATTATATAAAATTATTTTTTTTCAAAAATTAGGTTTTTATTTAAAATATATAACTTAGGAACAAGTCAATGTTAATGCCCCATGGTATAAGAAACCAATATATGAACCTCATAGTCACTTCAAAAATGACGTGTACATCACATCAGTGTGCCAACTATATGTGATAGCTCCACCTCATTTTTATCTTGTGCCTCAATAGAGATGATATAATTTTGTGGTATCGATGCTACAATGTACTAATTTTCTGATGGTGATAGCCATGTAGTTGGTTTTGTGTGTGTATAATCATATTGTTGAGTATTGGAATAGATCAAATCATATGAAGAGCCATATCTCCATTAATATAGTGGAATTATAGAATACTTGAATGATTTAGAAAATTTGGTATCAAATAATTCCCAAAAGATGGAAGTGTTGCTATGTGTCTGGAGAAGTTGTGATGACATAGCCAATTCTTACTCCTTTGCAAGTCCAATGAGGTCAACCACAGAACATATTTGAGATAATGATGATTTAGAAAATGTATAAGTCATCTTATGTGGAACATAAACATATACCTATACGGTATGATCTTTTACATGATATAAAGGGTCCATTTTTTTGTGATGAATCATTTTCATGAACCTCTATTGGGGATCACCCTCTTTTTTATCACCTCTTCCCTCGCCTATATCATTATCTATATTCATTATTGTGGTGTTGATAGCAGTGCATAATCCTATGTAGGAACAAAAGGAATATAAACATCCCTGGGTCCCTCTATCATTGATTCTAGATCACGATATGTTGGTGGTCCTTATCTTAGACATATTTAAATATTAAATTGAAAGAATATCTTAGAGACATCAATTCTAATAAAACAATATATTTCCTGATAAATTTCACGTTCATAAGATCATTGATATGTATAAGACACATTATTCCATTAGAATAATAAAATTATAATTATTGTTAAATATTACATAAAAATACAACAAATACTAATAAAATTACAACTTATAAATTGATATCATAGGGTGTGTAAGGTACATGATATATATGCTAAAATATAAAGTGATGTGAATTCATATACCAAAAAAAAATGTAAAATGAATGGTAGTGTATTCAATCTATAGCATGTCTACCTATAATCATAATAGAATGTAATGTGCCATTCTGTCATGGTGAAATGAGGATATACTATATATTATCAAACTATAACAATACTTGATATGACTGTTTGTACTCATTGATATATAAGTGGATGAGTAGAGAAACTAAGACATAGTATCCAAACATAGTTCTAATGTATGGAAGAAGCAATGCGTGAACAAATATATTACATAGGTTCAATGAAACATGATGTTACAAATAAAAAAACATTCATAAATTAGGAAAACATTTTTACTATGTTATCATTATATTACCCTATAGTATTAATTTACAAATAACAAAATTTTTATAAACAAATTTAATGTTTAAATTTAATTATAAGGGTTTATAATACTAAACTATTGCTGATAGTTATGAACAATATTCCCCGAAGCATATACATAATGCTGAGTGTGACTCCACCAGGTTAAAAAAATATATGTTATGATTATAAATTATGCGAACTAATTTTAAAAATAAATCAAAATAATTGGAATAACAAAACATCATCCCCAAAAACAATCCTAAAAATAGTTTTGGAGAAGTGTAAAGATAAATCTATGAATGATATATTTAAAATGATTACAATAGATCATCCTTAGTAAATCAATAAATCTTCTAATTAAATAATCCTCTCCACAATAATCTCTATATGAGAACAATATTGATGGTATTATAAAATGTACCCCCAATTATATCTACATGATTTTTCATGATCTATTTGTAATAAAAATAACATCATGTGTACCATGGTGGTAGGGTAGTCTACACATAACACACCTCCAATATTTTATATAATATATACATGTGCTTGCTAATAATTATATCCTCACTATCATCATTAGGAATTAGGAAGAAATTCTCATAGTGTTATCCCATGATTAATGACAAACCCTCGAAGGAACATTGTATGTTAGTGATTTCAATTCCAAGTAGATTATTTATGACCACACACTAGCCTCAAATAGTTTCACTCATAACATCATATCCATTCATTAGTAGAATGAGAATAATGGACACATATCTAACATAATCATCATCATTAACTTACATAAATTTAATGTGTCTGTCCTCAGTCACCATATCTAAACCATTTCAACAATCAGTTGATGATCAATAGTATTAAAGTAAAATATAGAGACTATATAAGAGAAAAAATGACTGAGGTATTGAAAAATGGTTCTCAATTGTGTATCATGCAAAACGTTATCAGTTATGGGAATAATGGAAGTGATTTTGTAGAATCATCCACTCATTTTTTATTCATAATTTATGAAAACCATTTTTTTCAATATGTATAACATCATGACCAATGGATTTAAATTGAAGATTACATGACTAGATAAATGTTTTAACATGAATAAAGATGACCATAACATGTAATATATAATTAATTTATGAACAAATATAGTATTACCTTAAATTGTAATTCCCTATTTATTAACTATCTAATTGAATGGATCTTATCAAAGCATTATTTTTATGCATGAGCCAAGTGTTGAACCAATCTAACAAATATCCACATATACACCACATTACATAAAAGTAATTGTATAATGTTTGGTTCTATAATTTTTTTATCTTGGTTTCTTGTATTTTTTTTGTGGTTGATCGCAAACAAATTGTTCTTTATAAACGAATAATTCTTGGTGTTATCATAATGGATTTAATGTGGATGGGATTAGTTAACTCTTGATCTATTCATATCTATCTCTATTTATTGAGATAGAACCTTAAACTATTAATTGTGAACAGAAAGTGTATTGATATAAATTGAGATAATTATATTTTAATTATTAATGGTTTAGGGTTGGAAACATGCACGCAAGACCTTACCCAACTCTATAATTCTTATTTGAAACCATGGTCAATAATAATAATATTATAATTATTTATTACTCAACATTTAAAACACATTAATAATATAGGTAAACAAATATCATTTATATCATATCTAACATTCCATTAATCTTAATCCTCTTATCTACGTCAATATTTAAAAAATTTGAATAATCACTATTTATTTAATAAATTTCATATAATTATTCAATGATAAAAAAATATATTATATTCTCCAATAGTTTCAATTTAATATTTATTATTATTGTTTAACTCACCTCTTCATTAAAATAATGTTAACAAATCACGGAGATACAAAAAAAAAATGAATAAATATTTTTTAATAAAACATGTTAAATTCAATTCATGAATTTAACTAAGATTTTTAATAAAATAATTTTTATCTCACTATGATTATTTCTCAATACACTTAAGAATAATCACATAAAGTACAAGTTTTGAGTCTAGAAACATGTTGAAGAACTAGTATAGAATGATATTAAGGTTTCAATGATATTCAATATCCTCTTAATTATTTCCATGTAATATAACACCTTTATCATTATATTATAAATCATGTTAGTTTCATATCTGTTCCATCATCCCATGTGTTTGAT
Organism: Viscum album; assembly: GCA_963277665.1. Lineage (NCBI taxonomy): Eukaryota > Viridiplantae > Streptophyta > Magnoliopsida > Santalales > Viscaceae > Viscum > Viscum album. Next base: position 355,563,677 of record OY728140.1, read on the forward strand.
GTCTCTTTAATTTATTTTCTAGAATTGAACTCACACACCAAATGCCATATCTATGGATTTATCCAAGAAATTCAATTCTGATCAATGTTTCATTCGTATGTTATTTATTGTTATAAACAACATCATGAACTTGGATAATCTTTACAACCAATGATGACTATATATTCATCTCCTCCAAAAAACTATAATATATTCTTAGTTCCCCTTAGATCCTTATGGATAGTCATAATAGAAGTCGATTATTTTTCCCCTGGATCTACCCAAAATCATCCTACCACGATCAAAGCATATACAACATTAATACTCATAAATAACATAGAATAAATAATAGATATTGTCATTTTAGTGTATGGGATCTTCCTCATTCTTTATCTCTTACCACATGGTTAAGAGAAAACATCTTCAGTATCTGGTCATCATATATACTTTGACATAGTCCAATCATCCTCTTGGATATATAATTTGTGATCTTAATCCATATAATGTAGGATACTTCACCCAAGTATGACTTGGAAAAGTATTTTATCAACCGTACCATAATATTTAATAAGGTTGGTATCTCATTTCCAATTTGTTATAGACATGGACATATATTACTATGAAAGAAACAAAACTCTTATTAAACCACTTGTAACATCATTGTTTACATTCATTATTGGTGATTAAAAATTATTTTAATGCTTCATCTAATTGAACATGTTTTTTATTTATGGAATCCATAGTATAATAAATGTATTATTTCTATATTCAAGATTATGAGCTCTATAAATTATCTATATTGGACAATGGATCATTATTATCAACCGATAATGAGTTACAATCCATGGTGACTAAAAAACAAAGCTCACTATTTCTATTACCTCTCTTTCACTCCAACACTATAATTTTCATTCTTGGAAAAACATCTTCTATTTGGACAAATGGAATCTATTCTTATACCAAATCTTATGAATCATGAGTTTCATATTAAAAATAATTCAATCATTCTTAAAATATCCTAATTCATGATGTTACTTCTCTAAAAAAGAATGGTATGTCTTAAAATGTCCACCATCATTTATGAAAGGCTGTATAGAGGGTGTCAACATATTTCCATGGGGTAACCTATAAAGAAACACTTCTACCTCGAGGTTCTAGTTTTTTTCATGATCTATACTTACCAAACTCCTCACGACCCCATGTATGAACATGTGAAAAAATCCATTTCATTATTCTCCACAACTAAAGAGTAATATTTTTTTACACATTAGTTGAAACTGAATTTATATTGTATGATTTTATTTGTAATGCATATCCCTAAAAAATAATGGAAGAAATTTATGACTCATCATAAACCATAGCATGTCCAGAATGGTATGATTCCTCACATCACTAATACCATTAGAATATAGTGTATATGGTGGAGTCAGATGAGATTCAATCCCACACTCTGGTGTCTAATTGATAAAAGCGTGACTATGATATTGAGAACCTCTACACCATTGAAGTCTCTTTATCTTCTTTCTAATATGATTATCACAGAAATTATTCAACTACTTAAATATATTTGGGCCATTCACCATGACCATAAAATAGTGGATTAGTGATCTTATATTGAAAAAAATAATGACATCATTCAAGGGGTTTAACCTCAAAAGATTCTAAATAACCTTATTGATAGTGAATTTTCAAATGTTTCAGGTTTTCAGGAAAATGATCATGTTTCCACGACATGGGGTTCTACGAGTCTTGTGTATTTTTTTCTTATTAATTACCAATTTTGGGTTTTCATAATTCAATATATGAATATTTTTATTTAATTGATCCATACAATAATTTTTTTTATATTTATAAAAGTTGAAAATCTTATTTCCAAATAAGAAACAACATCCATCTATGTATAACCAAGAAATTGAAATGTTATTATTAGTGACACTATAAAAATAATAACAATGTTTTAAAACCAAAATCAATCCCATAAAAAAATTGATATGGTAGTATGTAGTATCTAAAGTATCTATCTTCACTCTATTGGTATCACATAGATCCTCATCACCTCTAAAAACCTTCAAAAATCCACTTAGTTCCTATATTTGGAAACAAAATTGAGCATCACATGCTATATATAATACCAAAATTGTAGATATTGAAATATTACACTTGAAAGGAGACACACCTATAGAATATACATTATTATATGGTTTTGTGGGGTTTCTATTCATTTTTCACTATTGGCCACATGAAAAACATACCAAATTTAGTTCCTTCCCTACATATGGAACATATTATTTCTATAATGATAGTGCTTTATTACATTATAATAGGAATGATTATTCAATCCATTGTCATTATTCCTATTAATTTTATCCATAAGGAAATGGTTGTGTCACAACCCATGTTTTTATAAACGTTTTCTATAAATTGAAGATGTTTTGAATATTTCTTCGTACTATTTCTCATATTATAATTAAATTAAAACCTGTTATGTCACTTTTTAGGAAACAAGGAAATAATGTGATCTGTGTGAAAATCATTAAGTATATTAATCCCATGATATTTAATAATATTCTATGCATATAATAATTTAGACTACATGGGGTGAGTCTAGTTTTGACTCTCTAAGCTTTTATGTGAATAGTGCATTGATGATATAATTTCTATCTAATCTTAAATTCTCATGATAGAGATATCGAAGGTGATAAATGATGTTATACATATCCATATCATAATATTACATTAGAATCTCACAATAAAAAAGTGGATAACTAGAAACATTGTAAATCCATTCATCTCCCACATGAATTAGGTAGAGATATACTTCAACTTCACATGCCTCTTTGACAAGCGGCTCAGAATATGGTGTTTCCAAAACATATAATTCTCATTAAATGTGTGATATAACATGTAATCATGTATATCAATCCTATAAATTTAATCTAGGGAGAAGGTTATCCTTTGACCATATGGATACTATTAATATTTTTTATGTTTTTGATTTTAAAATTTTAAATATTAAGATGAGATAATTAACACATAACTTGATTACCATAACAGATTAATATGTTTAAATTATTTTTGACAAATCTCACACTATTTTGTCAAAAAATAACTTCCATCACCATTAAATTTAGAATATCATTATATATATATATATATTCTTGTGTAAGGGATCCATATTCCATTTCTCATATCCCATACTTGGGACAGAAAAGTTATTGGAATGGTTTTATATAAGTGTAACATGGAATTTGTATTAATTATCATCTCTTGGATATTTTGAGTCTACTCCTAAATATTGAAATAATGGTTAAATATTTTTTCAACTCTTCTATATCAGTTAAAAAATTACTAATTAGGTACTCAAAACATTATTTGAACAAAGGTAATTCAACCAAAAACATCATGTTAACAGTTACATGCTAATTGAAAGCACCCAATCATAAGTTAGTTATGAACATTGAACTATGATAAAAATTATAACTTATTTTGGTAAAGGTTATATTAAAATGATATTTTAATTGGTTTTTTATCCTTATATTTAAAAACCATTTTATATTGCACCATTACATGTTAATATTAAGTGGTATTACTTATTTGAGTGACGTTTTCTGATAAAAGTAAGACATAATCTTGTTCTATTTTAGTCCATCTTGCATGACAGTTAATTCAATTATTATGTGATTCGGTAGGAACCCAAAATTTAAAATACCAACCTTGAAATTGATAGAAATAAAATAGAAGTGTCATGATCATGAGGTTCTCTATTTTTTTAGTTTATATATAATATTATTAAATGACACTGGACCCTGTGGAAAAAATCATGAACCGTTGATCAGTTTGTTTTTCATATTTCCACCTTGGGTCAATTTTTTCTATGTGATTGGTTTTGCCTCATCGTTGGGATATGGACTTCATTCTCTCACCTAGTATATATATCCTTATATAATCTTTTAATAAAATTAAAGTGAGGGGATCCCATGGACATGATAATGGGGGGTTTCATAAAAGGAATAGTACACACACATGACCTTATATAATTAGAAGGAGAGGTTTAATTGAATTACATTAATTTAAATTATATCATAATAAATTAATAGAAACTAATCACATACATGTTGATGTTCTAATATTATGATCATATAATAATCTTGTAATGAGTATACATTCTCAATAAAGCTATCAATTACCTCAATTACTTATTTAATTAAGATAAATTTCGATGAATTAATCCAATTGTTTTATTTAATCTTAATTTCTTCCAAATATCATTCAATTACAATCATTCATCATTTTAAAAAATTAAATTGATTTATTTATTTTTAAAATTATTCATGTGAATATGTTTACTTGGAGAAACTGTGTATACATATCCAAAATACTAATATATAGATAGATTCAAAATATAATTATCAATCATATGATGTGGAATGTAAAATAAAATAAATTAATCATGGAACACATGTGAATATTTTTAATTATATATTTAATTATTATCTAATTACCAAATTGATAAAACTGACTACATCAAGCTACAAAACATGTACCTGTTTACATGGAATTGTTTTCCTCTACTAGAGTTAGTAGAATATTCCTAGGGAATAAGAAAGATTCATTCAATAGAATTTCTTGAGATATGAAAATGTTGTTTTTATTTACACTGCCTATATACTTAGAGTTTCATGGAATGTGGTACCATGTGTAATGTATTTGATATAGGGAATTATAGGACCCATGTATTCTCAGATATAAAAAAATGATGAATACATGGAATATACAGTTGTGTTATGTTGTGTAGTTCTTTAAACTATGTGCTAGCCTCTCTGGATTTACACAATGATATATTTTTATCAAATAATAGACCTGATTTCATCAGCATGATATGATTTTATCTTGGGTTACCGTGGAGATACATGGGTACATAGCATTATGTTAGGTGGTATGCACTGTTTATTCTATTATTGGATGGACAAAACCTTTAGCACCAATAGATGATATTTTTTGTTTTTTTGTTCATTTCAATCTTAACAGTTTTTTGGTTATGTTGAAGATAAAAAATAAAGGTAGGATATGATGATGTTTAAATATTAATAATCGTTTTTTCTTAACTAAAAAGAAATCCAAAATAAAGGACAATAATCAATGAAAACTAAATAATTATAATTTATATGTGTCGCCACTCTGATACAAATTATTAGTATGAAGAATAGAAGAGGCACCCGTATGGAATGACCAAGTAATATTTTAGACTTAATTTATGACAATTGTTGTAGTATATGAGTACAAAAACATGAATAGTGTATATAAATCATAGATTACATGACAATATAAATGCAAGAACCAAAAGGATGACCTTCACATCTAATTTTTAATTAATTTCAGAAAAATGATATAAAATTACCTTAACATTTAATTATCTTATTATTGATGATTTAGTTGAATAGATCTCATCAAACCATCATTGTGATATGAGACACATGTTTAGAAACCCTCAAGATGTGATCCAAAAAATGCACCCCCAATATTTGAATGTCACTATTTAATCATTGGGTGCTAAAATAACTGATCTAGATCACTTTCATTATTCATGGTTGATCATAGTATAATTCATCATGAATAATGATGAAATCTTGATTTTTTATCGATGGATTGATAGAGGGGGAGAGATGATCACTCAATATATCTTTATCTCTCTTTTTGTCTTGATAAATCTCTTTGAACAATTTATTCCACAAAATTTGTTTTGAATGAATTTGATAAAATTGGATATTTAGTATCGATAGTTTAGGGTTGGAAAATTGCAAAAACACACTTACCCAACTCTATACTTCATAGTTGACTAAAAATTAAATTTTAAGAGTAATAATAATATTATATCCATTACATGAGAACTACATACTTAATATATGTATGAAAATATCATTTATTTCATTTCTAATTAGACCCTAAATCTTGGTTCGATTATACTCCTTATTGTATATGGAAACATGTATAATGAATATTTATTTAATGAATATCACAAAAATATTCATAGATAAATATAATACATAATATATTAACAGAACCATGAAAGAAAATATTTATTATTTATATTTTCCTCACATATTATTTAACATAATATGTAATTAAATCATAGTGATTGACCAAACTAAAATAAATATTTTTATTTTATTTTGTTAAATTAATTGAGTGAATTTTACTAATATTATAGATACACATATTGTGCACCCCTATATGACTCTATCTCATTGGTATTAAGAATATCATCTTAATTTCTAAGATTAACATCTAGAAACCTTCTATGAAAACGATAAAGAAATATGTTAATTTCATGAATAAACTAGACCTTTTCTGAATTCATACAATGTAATATAATACATTAATCCTGATATCTCAAATATTGAAGGTTGTATACCGGTACCATCAAGGTATGTGCTTGATGTCTATTTCAATGACTTTTAAGAAATGAAACCTCCCACTGAATTCCATGAGCATTAATTTATCTATGAAGTTCCATTACAATTAAAGGGTTTGAGATGAAATCTCCATTAAAGGCACAAAAGGGATAAATCCGTTCTCATGTTATCCTTAATGAAATATAACCCATGATACACCCAATGTATCATTTGTCACCATGAGAATATGTTGTCATTGTTTTCATCTATATGTAAAATTATATGAGTCATGATATATATTAATTAAATTCTTAATTTCCAAGGATAAGTACACATGTCTATAAAAATGGACATCCAATGATACAAGAAAATGTGGATATCCTGTTATTGGGTATATTCTAATAATACACTACCCTTGGAATTACCAATGGCAAACACTATTAGGGGGTGCCTCAAATCCTTATGAATATCCACCCCTGATTTCATATATCATATGTGTCATATAAAATGACACAATCCACCCATAGAACACATATTTATGAATAATATTTTAGAACCTCTAGGGTCTCCCCAATCTAGGAACTTTTATGACCTTTTAATGAAACATGTATTTTTAAGACAATATCATATACAAACACCATGAAGAATCAAAATCCTGATATGATAATAAAACATCATTAATAATTAAATGTATAACTGTGTACTAAAATTGTCAGTTTGAGGGAACTAACTCCAAAAAAATGATTTCCTCTCCAGACAAGAAGATGTCTAATATGCCTCTATTCTAGCAGTTCACATGACAAGTGTGACATCTATGAAGATAATTGAGGCCATGAAATCTAAATGTATGAGTAGCAAGAAATTAGTGATGTCTGATTTTTAATTATAATAACATATATTGTTATAAATAAAAAAATTGATGGAATTATTATATAGAACCAAGGAATCAAAAAGCCTCTATATACTTTATAGAACTATACACTTCCTCCTAGATCATGACCCTAGATATTTGTTGTTTTGTTATTTACACATTTACATAAAACTTCTCTAATACTGTAAATAGGTGTACACTAATTCATCCCCCACATGAATTTATATGAAACCCAAATTTAATGACAATTGTTTTAATATTCAATTAATTAGTTATTATTGTAGAATATTTAATTAATTATATGCATGATGAAAATTTATTTTCTCACATTTATTCATTAAAATAATTACAATAAAAAATTATTTTTTACATAATTCATGGATTCTTGAATTAGTATAAAATATCTTCTAAAATGAGTTTCCAATTTGTTTTTTTGTAAAAAGGAAGTATTTTAATAATATTTACTATTTTATGGTTTTCGTATAAATCTAGTAAGACATGTTTACATGTGTCCTTCCTATATGCATAAACCACACCATTATGAAGGTTCCCATTCACCATTAAAATCCATATCATTTCTAATACGGGTCTGCATCGGCCCCCTCTTGGTCACATCCTATTCATGTTCAGTGAAATCATAGGTGAATTAACAAAAAAATCATATTTATAATATCAGACTATAAGAATCCACATTAAAATATAGTAGTTTCCCATACTCTTTTTTTTGAAAAACATGATCAATGAACTACTCTAATGATAAGAATACAAAATATATTTTTTTGATCACATGTTTGTAAGGATACCATAATTGTTGAATGTAAAAATAATCGATGTAATAGTAGTACTATAAAATGACAAGCACACAACAAAAGATACCATTCATATGACCATGGAAATCAATGACCCTGAATACATGCTACATGTGAATGATTTAATGGACATGAAATGATACAAACATTCAAATAATAATATTGATCTTGCACCAGAAATGATGAACATACCAAATCCCTCTATTCAGAACATCTTCAACATTCTCTCCACATTCCACAAAATACATTATAATTCTATAAAAGGCATCTTTCACTAAACATATAATCTGAATTTAAAATAGTATATTTATATTTTTTTATAATTTTGGGTCATCTAATTAACATATAATTCAATATACATAATTACCTTTAATGGGTAGATTTAAAAATCCATTTTAAACTCCTGTAACACATTCTAATATGTTGTTTATCATATATCCATATCTCCTCCTATCATCACATGACATAAACCACTTATTCATTGGAATTTTCCTTTTAAATCATTAAAATATTAATTATTTATATGAATACCATAAAAACAGTACTCCATATGTTATTTAAGAGTATTTTTTTGATAAAATCAATACATAATTATAAATCAAATGAATATAACTACCACATATATATTTTTTGATTTATTTATTCATGGAATCGTCCTTGAACATATTTCACGGAATTCCTACAATCTGGAGAATAAATAATCTATGATGGGAATGTTTGGTCTCCATGAAACACTCTTAGACAATACATTATCCTTCATTGCTCGATGTTGATATGAAAATTAACAATTTCCATCTATATTCATCAAAAACATTCTGTGTAAACCAAGAAAAACCTCCAAGATGAGATGTTCTCTTTCTCAATAATAGAAAATTGAAATGATATAGGGGATTAATTACCATCTTACATTTAAGAAACAAATTATGTATTATTTAAAAATTTAAATTTTTTATAAATCCATAGAAACCACTTTTTGTATCTAAAATCCTCCACATGTGGTAAAAATTTCAAAAACTATTAAATCTAACACTACCTCTGACATGTCATATTTTTTGTGATTTGAGTCATATTAAATTGTATGTGATTGATAGATAACATTTTTATTCGGACTTAAGTGATAAATAATTTATTCTAAAACACTATATGAGTCCTCAAAGTCACCATAAAAATTGACAATATCCTTCTTAAATCCATCCCTTGAATTCCTGAAAGACATTTGATACCCAAAAAGTTGTTTGATTATCTCCACCTCTAGAATTATAAATATGTATTCAAATTTTCTCATATTTTATCCAATAATAGTTGAATTGAATTCATCATCTAATGATGAATGATCTTGTGATTATATTGGTGTCACACATGTGTTTGGATTGAATCTAATAATACACCAATAGAGATTTGTTTATAAATTATTGATAAAATATGAATCAAATCTTATGATTCAAATTTTTAGACATAACTTCATTTGACAAGATACCATTTTATTTATAAAACAAAATTTCAATTCCATTCACTATGATGATGTTTTTTTCACAACTTTAAAAACTTCTTTACATTAAATATATATTTCAATACACATAAAAATTTCATATAACATTTGTTTCATGTCACCCACAATCTTGAAAACATTATACTTGGAGTAATAATTCGCCCATAAAATTATTACAGGCATGTTATACCTTCATTCAGCCATGATTCTAATAGATAAGGTTGATTCAGTGGTTTGTGGGACCTTATTTGGGATGAATCAGAATGTTGTTTGACATTTTTTCACTTCATATTCATCTTTTTGTTATGAATTTTCTTCAACCTTAAAATTCTCAACCATAAATTCTAAATTATTTGGTGACTATACATAAAAAAAACTTTCTATATGTGATTTCATCACTTGAGGATAGGAAATTCCATCCTATGGATATGTTAAAATAACTACCATGGATGACAGAAAATCTTGAGAATTTATAGCTTGAGGATATGAAAGTATATCATGAATTAATAAGTGATGGTTCTTATATTAGTAGAACAACTTATCATTGTCAATTTCAACTCACAAATTTTTAGATTCTATGGATCATTCATGTATTTTACAAGACATAATCTTCTTGACCAATGAAATTTTCTAAATACAATTAAAAATAAATTATTTCATAATGAAGAGAATATGTATGGAACTTAAATTTATAAATAATTTTAATAAACTCAAAGAAAGAATATCATAATTTAGAGATATTTCATCACTAATTTTGTTCATTATTTGAAACCATTTTCGGACAAATATTATTGTGCTTATAAGATCTATGTGTTGAATCCTTCAATTAATGATCCATATGTGCTCATATTATCTCTGATCAATACTGATGTGTTACTAAGTGCTATCACAAAGGATAAATAGTTTTTTTGGTTTTCATCAAGATCATTGTGATAATTTATTATGTCTTGAAGAATCATCTTTTTACTCTTGTTCTTTAGGTTGGAGGGAATATAATGTATATAGTGTTATTTGGTAATTAGAGATGTCTCCAAGCCTTTTTTTCCCACAATTATTCTCCATCATGATTTATCTCGATCAATCTCTCTAAAATTGGAATTATCATCTTTTTATAGGGATATGGTTAGGGTGAAAAATATTATTTAATTTTACCATAACCATTTAATAATATATTAAACCATACCTATAAACATTAAATGTAATAATTATAATAATATTATTATATTTTTAGCTGGTAAAAGCTTGCTGAATGATAAATATTATTTTTCATCGTTTCAAATTAATATTTATAATTGCATAAAATATTGGTCTACTAATCCCCCACAAAATTTTCCAAATTCCATATTTAATATATAATTAAATATTTTTTCATAAATTGAATATTGTATTCATATTTCTATGAATAAATATTTTTTAAATATTTAATAAACAAAAAAAATTTCTCATAGTATGGATAATTAATATTAATACAAAATTCAAGAAATTAAATTTATTATTTATAAAACTTTTAATAAATATTTGTGATTTATAAATCAATAATTAAATTATTTCTTATTATTGTGAATAATATTCATTCTAATAATAAAATTCATCAAGAAGTTAACTGAGATAAATGTAAAAACATAGTTTCTGACCCTCTAGTCTTCTTTACCATTGGAATTATATAGGTTTGTATAATTTTTAGGATTACTCTCTAATGACTAGTCAAGGAACCCGAGATAAAGATGTTAAAATCATAATGTTGACACTCACACACAATCACTTAATATGTAATATAATCCCGGTTTATAAATATCTCATCAAGAAGGTTTCACTCATGTTTCATCATCCTCAGTACATGATAAACATTTCTCCTACCATCTGAAATACATTCATCATTATCATGGCCATTGAATTTAATTTGATATTTCCATTTCAATAAATGGGCTATAATATCAACTTTTATAGTTATTTGAGGTTAAAATGCTTCCTCATCTGGTTGGTTAATAATAAATCACTCATGATGTACCATACACATCCAAATTATTCATAAAATATATCGTCATGGTCTAAAAAATACATCATTGTGTAAGTTATAAAATGAATTACTAATAATATTAATATGTAATAACAATAAAACATGGTATCATATAGGAATGATTGATGACACATCAATATATGGAATTCCTAGATGATGGTGAACACTTATAATATAATTTCATTGATATTACCAAGTGTATTAGTCATGAGAATAGGTTTCATATTATTACTACTACTCACATCTGACAATCAATGTACTTATTTCCCCATCATATAAAATTTTCAGACTATAAAACTATGTTTTATAACAACATCATAGAGTTTCATTATTCTCATCACATAGAGGAACTATTATGGCCTTTTTAAATGTGACATATTAATTCCATGCAAATGAGAAATAAATATGTGATAGGGAATTTAAATTTACATTCAATTCATTGAATATAAATGTAATCTAATTAAAAAAAATTGGCTCTACAAAACAAAATCAAACAGCCTCACACATGCAAAATATCCAACTATAATCATCTTTTTAGTTCTAACATTTCAAACATGCTTTCACTGAGTACGACTATAGTTATTGGGCCTTCCACATTTCTACGAATAGTTTTTGTAAAGACACATATCTATACGGTGAATCTTATTAATGTAATATAAAATCCTTTAGAAAATCCATCATTTAGTGATATAACCTTATATACACATATTTTTTCCATTATATGATCTTATTATCCTGAATATGAAAATAATAATATTTTATCATAAGAATGAGAAAATTATTTCTTTTTCTATGAAAAAAATCAGAATGAACTATTTCTAAACCACCTATTAAGTTGCATTAGTAGCTGAAATATAATCGAATATTATAGATATTGAAACCATGGGCTGTAATAAGTTTTTTTACATGTTACCTTACTGCATTATATGATAGTATATCAAATTTTGTCTGAGTGAAGAAAAGTGTTCAATTCTGTTGACCACTAACATTCTTAATTTACATGACACTAAAACGTCACAAATTTATACTATTTCATGCATCGTCGGATAGTTCTAATTGCAATTTTATACTGTTATATTTGATCTATTTTATATTAACCTACTTTTACTTATGAATTTTTAATATCCTATTTTGATATATATCATTTAAATGATATATATTCATACAAAATTATCTTGTGACATTATTTTAATATCAACAATTTCTTTCGATGCTGAGTCATGTTTTACTGGAATGATTATATGGAAACAAATATTTAGTCTCAATTATTTAAGATTTTATTTGTTAAATACTTTTAATATATATATATATATTTAATTTATTTTTAAAACCAATGGATATAACTTTTATATCATGCTCTAAAAAATGTGGTCTCTACATTAACTCATTCTCAGGTAAATTCATTCCTTATTTTTAATAAACTATTTATAAATACAATTTTTTTTCATATGTTATCAATATAACTATGTTGAAAACTAATAGAGCTACCACTAACAATATAGAGGATCATTTCACTCATTAATTTCCAAATTAATATTCTATGATCACTACACATGAATATTTCATAAACTAATTTTTTTTTAATATTGATATACTATTGGAATTTAATCATATCACTAAGCCATTATCATTTTTCATTGTAAATATATACTATAGGGTCTCAAAGACAAACCCTTCATGTGATTAATCATTATTTTATAGTACTATCATGTACCATCCATATCAAGTTTATCTCAAGTAAACACCTACAATAACATGTCTTTAAATCATTCAAGATAACATTCATGGAATCATGATACATGATTTCGAATACTTGAATTAATGCCTAACCTTATCATGATTCCATTTACTACCATTTTTTAAAATATGTAATTTTATTGAATAATATATAGAACTAACCATAGTGAATCTATACTACATATTTATTTATGAATTCACATATAGTATATGTCTTTAGAACAACTCTTCCTATACTGCTAAGTGGATTCTTTCATCCTTATGGAAACCCATGTTCATCCAGATCCTTAACCAATAGAATTTAAGTCTACTCACACGATCCTTCAATAAATATTCTTCCATTATTGAAATGTATTTTGTCTTAAATATATCATAATATTTCTAGTGGTTATATGATCATTAACTCAGATTTACCTTAACATTTATTGTTCATTTCATGCTCAATCCAGGTTTTAAGAAATGTTTTTCAACAAGAACATGTGATTTTTTGTTAATAGTTTCTTTTCATGTTACAATTTATATTATATCTATTAGTCAATATAAATTTCTTATGGTAACTAGTTTCACTTATATTTATAAAACATGTATTGGAAAAATTATTGAGGATTTGATATATTTAGAAGAATCATCACTGATATTCATTTTACTACCATCATGATATTAATTTATATAAGAAAATTTTATGTTTTGGAATAACTTTACTCCACATGTATGATCAATTATTATTTGGATAAAATGTTCTCTGATCTATTTTCATGGAGATTCATAAATCTTTTCAAAGTGAACTCATTTACTTCATTTAGTATTTCTAAAATTTTATAAAATAAATTCATGAATTATATGAAGTCAGCTTTAGAATTATAATAATTTGTTTTTTCTTTTTTGAAGTAACCATAAAATATTTTTGGTATACCTTTATATTAAATGTTTATTTTTGAAGAAAATGATAAGTATCTTGTTTGTGTGACCTCAATATTAGATAAATTGAGAAAAGAACCCTATTATGGGTATAAATAAATTAAATAACTTATATTTCATTTTGATAACCAATTTTCAATAAATATTTAGTTAAGAGTTTTATATATTATATACATCATTCATCGAAATGGGTATATAGGATTCACAAGTTACTGAATCGATTTTCTATTATTGTAGTAGCATAAAAATTTAATAGAAAATATGAAATAGTGTCTCTTTTTGTTTAGTTAGAAACATATATAATTTTCATGGAAACACATATTACAATCATGAATCAACTAATTTTTAAATTTGAAGAAGTGAAATCCCCTTGGAAGTCACAATAATTTCCCTTTCATAATATTATTTGAGTTCAATCTACAATAACTTGATTATTTCCAATTTCCTATACTTAAATAAATATATGTTGTAAGAATATTTTATTTAATAGAAAATAAGTGAATATAAATATATTTAATATATCCTAAGTGGAGGAATCTTATTGGATATCAATTCATTTCTATTTATATTCTAGTGTCCATTATTTCCATATAAGAAGGAATCGTATTCTATTTTATTATTTTACTGTTCAAAATTTTTTATCTTTGAAGGAATCCATAATGGATATTATGGAATTAGATTATCTAAGGGATCTATGAAATTCTCTTTCAAACTTTTATAATTAAGGGGGAGAAACATGTTTCAACTAATCCTTATCTAATCAGTGAAGTTTGAAAAAATTATTCCTAAGAGATTTTGTTTATCTCATCATGGAAAACTAATGATAAACATGGTGGTAAGGATATTAAGATAAGATTAATAGAAAATTAATTATATAATTGGATGCCTAATATCACTAACTAATCAATATACCCTAGAATTTTGGATGCATGATCAATACACAAATTACCGTCTTCCAGTTAACATTAATAATTTACATTGACTATATTATTTAATTCAGGACTTTCATTATTGTTCTCAAGAAATATAAGATGATATATTATGTTATAAGCATTCATTCCATTATTTTTTATGGTCAAATCATTAGACATAGTCGATTATACAATAAAACATACATATGAATCATTATCCACATATCTCTAGTAGGATTCCATTCCACATTCACTCGCTTGCAGGGATGGAAGAACAAGAATATAGGATTATAATATATAATAAAATTGTTATAATTATAATTCCTCAAATAAATGATTATATCATATCTATAAATTATAATTTATATGTAAAACCCATTAGTTAAGAAATTAACTCAATAATATCTTGGTTTCTATTTTCATTTTAAAAATTTATTCAAAAAGATGATTAGTACTTTACTTGATCAAAAACTATATGATATATAGTTATTTTAATATTATTATGTATCCCTGTATTTTATAAAGTGTCAATAGACCTTTACATTGAACATGAAATATCTTTCTGTGTGGACATTGTACTGTTAATGATCAATATTTCCTACCATATGATCTCAATTATGGATAGTAAAACCATAATATGGTCTTTATTAAAGTGGTCTTGTGAACAATAAGATTGTAGTTCCTTGTTCTATTGAGTTGAATTGCTAATCCTAAAATATTGATTTAGATTTCCCCAATACCAACCTAAAAATTTGTTTTAAAAATATTTTTTTTGTTAAATTCAGTAAAATATTTGTTAAGTCAACCCAAAACTATAATAAGAACTCACTAATATATATTAAAAATATGGACATCTAAACACATAGTTCTATTGTTACATTATAAATCATATAATGGAAGAATTAGCCATATATATTATATTATTGAGGAAAATATTTTGTTTAAATTTTCATAATTTATATTTTACATGTCTTTTTAATATTAAGTGTATATTACAGAAGGGATTAACCGTGTTCATAAAAAACATATTTTCATATGTCAATTTATTTTAATTCCATCCTATGTGATCATGGTCTTGAATCAGTATAGAAAACTACTAATAAGAAAAAAAATATTAATAAATGATGTGATCATGAGATTATCTATTGTTTGATTTTTTTTTTCAGAAGGTTGGGGCCGAAGCCTCATTTATTATTAAAGAAAAGAAAAGACCTCTTTTAACTGGGTAGAGTGAGACCAATTACATAGCCCGAAGGCCCAGTGGGCATTTAGCTCATTACTTGGCCTGTAGGCCCAAATTTTTGACCCAAGGACAATTCTGTGAATAGTACTTCTATAGTACCTGCCCACTACAGTACCCTCCTACTACAGTACCACACAGTACCCACTACTACAGTGACCTGTCACCACTACAGTGCCCACTATTTCAACAGTGTCACTGCTGCTACAGTATGCTACAGTATTGCTACAGTATCCACACCCCATGGGTTTTGAACCCCTATTTTTAATGTAGGATTATGGGGTTCTTACCACTAAGCCATAACCCAACTACACTAATGATTGATTTATTAAGATGACAATAAATCAACCAATTTCCTTTGTGGAAAACTCCTTGTACAAGTACTTTCTTGAGTTACAACCATCCGTATGATAAACTATGTGTCTTTCAGGTTTTTTTCTCGATTCTATATTGAATAATTTACTTCTTCCATTGGAAACACATTTAATGACATGTGTTTTAAAACTCAAATGATGGTTAGGGGAATGAATGGATTCATTAAGTTTATATTAAGTAAAAAAATCCTTGGACTCAAAGGTCCTAAATAATAAAAAGCGGGATTGATGACTCACGAGTAATCATATTTAAATTAATAACTAATAATTTGAAAACCAATAAATTAAGATAAATAGATTTAAACCAGTACATAGATATGTCTCATCAAAACTCATGATTCGTTATACACTAAACTTATTATATATTTAAAATGAATATATAATATTCATTTGAATTCATTCTTTAATAATATAAAATGCACATGATTTAGAACATTTAATTATATCAATAATCAAATAATTTATTTTTTCATATATCAGATAATAGTTATGAAATTATCATCCATAGTTATTTTAAATGAAATAAATATTTTTACATTATTTAAGATTCAATGAAATAGTTCCAAACATTGTATATGGATGAAACTTAGTGATTACCTCTTTGAACTACTCAACATTGTTTTAATTTATAACAATGAACTCATATGAAATATTCCATACATGGAATGTGTTTTTTTTCATGGATAGTAATACCAATATAATTTCAAATTGAAAACTTGATAATTACAAAGATAATACAATTTAATGAATTGAGTTTTTATTATAAAAAACCATACATGATTTATTATTTTTAATATTACATTAAATCAATTGTGAATTTAATATAATATAAAAACTGACAACCAATGAGTACTATCCTCTTAAAAACCAATAGGACTTAGGTCAATGAGGTTTAGTGCAGTAATTAATTAAATTTAATATATCCATGGTAATATGTAATGTACACAACATGTGAAATCCAATAACATGAAGTGTAATTCTCTTCAACAGATGTACATAGTACACACCAAGGGAGTCAGAGTGTACATATTATAAAAATTCATTATGTACATGGGATGTGGAAATTATACACTGCGTATACGTCAAGTTACATAGTTTTCAGCCTGTATTAATCATGTATTAAAAATTCATGTTTTATTTATTACATGACATGGTTTAACCCCGTATCTTCTACCTTGTAAACGTGTAAACTACATGCTGTGTTGAAAATCAATATTGTATGTAGTACAATGAATCTGTGTACCACTCTAATTCCTCATCATCCAGTAAAATTAACGAATGTTTCTTGTATAAATTACATTATCACCAAAAATCCATGTTATAATTCTTGTTAAATGAACAAGGTTACACATAATGTAATAGAGGATTACCCACCATGTAATATTGTATTATCCAATCATAATTCCTAGATCCTCCCTATGAGATCTTAACTTATGTTATTAGTTATTTATTAATCCATCATGGTAATATGAGTGCAAAATAAATAATTTGAAGTATATATTTTGAAGTCAAGTCAGTAGATAAATAAAACATGGAATGATTTCTAATTTCTAAATTTGTAATGGTCAAAAATCAATTAAATAAAAATATATTTGAACATGACCCATATGATACAACTTGATGGTTCATATTATAGTGGAATCGTCTATTGTTGATGATCTTGACTCAAAAAATGTCAAAATTCATAGATCATTAGCATATTGCACAAGATGTAATATTCATGAATAATAATTTTTTTTCAAATAATATTAAAAATGGAATACATCAGAACCATGTGGATATATTTTCCATTAAAATATATAATTAACTTAAATAGGTCTAATGAATCAATTCCTTGGTCTTTATATTTTACCTTGATGATGTTATTCATCATATAGAACCCATTTCAATCAACCATCATCGTGCATGAAATATCTAAGTCTAGATTCTCTCTATTGATGATCGACACATGATTCTATGATCTTATACCAGTGTTGATTGATTTTTGGGTGCTAACATGACAGATCGATCAATATGTGATGTTAATTTGAATTGCTATGATAATTACTTCATGATTAAAGAATTATCCTTTAACTATTGTTATTGATAGGATGTAGGATGGGAATGAATCTCTAAATAATTATTCTTTATTGAGAGAGATCTCTAGAATTCGTTGTGCATAATGATTCTCAAGATTCATCTATCACGATTAATATACATAGTTTTATTTTCCCCTTATTTATATAGATAGGATTAGGTTATAAAATATTTTTTAATTACACAATGATCCTTAAATAATATATTAATACTTATTTAACCTTGAAACATGTAATAATAATAATATTATTATTTTAATAACATTCACAAACTGAAACATCGATAAATATTATTTCCCATCTTCCAAATTAATATTTATCAATTGATGAGATATTGGTCCACTCACCCTCCTCGTCATTTATTGATTGACAGAATAAATATTAATTAGTAAAATTAAAAATATATACATAGTTTGGTGAATAAATATTTTCTAAATATTCACATTGAAAATAAATTATTCATTAAATAATTAATAATTATTTATTCCATTGTGAATAAATATTTGAAATTGATAAATCAATAATAAAATCATTCGTCCATATTTATAACAATATGTATTAAAATAATTAAATTATAATTGAATTTAATTGAGATCAACTGAGACACACCGCGTGTGAACCTCAAGGAATCTTTATCATTGGCATTTGGAAGCCATACATATTTTTTGAAGATTACTATCATGAAATGGGTCATAAAACCCTACAGGAAAAAGTTAATGTAACAACATTAACAACCAAAAACAATCTACAACAATGTAATATAACATAATCCTTGCAATATCTCATAAAATAGGTTTCACACACACACACGCATTCAGCCTATGTTCATGATATGTCTATCTTTGAATATCTAAAGTATCACTTCATTACAATATGAACATTAAATTTAATTTGATTGATCAATTTCAACAAAAAGCTTGAGATATCAACATATTATAATGATTAAATGGAAAAATCCTTCAATAACATATTAATTAATAACATATCACTTATGACACACCCAATGTATCCAACATTATCATGAATTGTATTGTCATCATTTTTGAAATACCTTATAATGTGGGAGTCATGACATCCATTAATAATAATATTAAAGTATAAGAAAAACTAAACCTACTCCCAAATAGGAATACCTGATGACACATCAACATAAGAAATTCCTACACACGATTCAGTTTTTGTAATATCCAGTATTAGAGGTTAGAAAGGGTAAACATCATAAAAAGAAGTCTCGCCATCCTATGGGTACTAACACATGATATTCAACACATATTTTCCCCAATATAAAATTTCATCTGACTATAGAATTATTTTTAAGAATACATTCATTCTATTTCAAGGTTCTCATCAAATTAGACAGCTACTTGAGTTTTTTCATCACTACAGATACTCTCCGATATTATCACATTTCAATTATGTATAAAATCAAAAAATATATGATAATTCATTTAAATAAATATATTTTTTCATTTAATATATATATAATATTAATTTCAATGTAGTTGGTTCTATGGAATCAACTCTAATAAAAAAACTATTGTTTGATGTTAACAACTATTCTTCCATATTAGCTATGGGGAAATAAAACGTTATCATTTTATATTCTAATTGAATCATAACGAAAGATAATATGTGGGCCAATAAATCATTGAATGTTATTGGAGAGCCCATATGCCACAACCTGGACTCAGACAACTAAGACATGATTGGCCAGAGAAATACCATGTCTGAAACCTCATGGCTACCTTAAATATTATAGGGTCTATGGACTAATTCCATGTAATCGTATCACACATATGGGTGGAATTATCCCATTGTACATGCACACACACAAACATATCTCCAAATACACATAAATTACTAAAAGGTAAAATTCATCTCATATCATTATTCATTCATAAAATCTATCTCACATCAGAGTGTCAAAAAAATAACTAGATGTAAATAAAGGAAAACATATTCCCCCAAAAATTGTAAAAGAGTTCAAGATAACATAAATTTGGAGACCAATATTAAATTGCAACACCTAGTAGACCCATTATACTCCAAGACCAAATTATTCTCCATCTATTACAGGTCCTCATATGACATCATCATAAGACTTGTCGACTGTATAAAAAATGATATGTCTAGGCTGAGCCCACGTAGGGGCCTGTATAATAATACCTAGCAGGACACCCTCAAATATCCAAATATAAATAATAAAGATTATTCATCTTATTAACTCAAATACATATCATTTTCCTATCATGATTGGTTTCCTTCACATAGAATGGGGGTTTAATAAGTGAATGATGTTTAAAAAAAATTAATTTTCAACAAAATAAACCTTTGTGAAATGATAGATTGTGATTCAATCATAAGAGAAATATCAAAACCTCACAAGATCAATCAAATACTAAATACAAAGGGAGACAATGATTTTTACAAGTTCCAGATCAAATGTGAACTCTTAATACTTTGCATGGATCATTATACCAATTAACCATGTATTTCATTCACTATATCCACAAGTGAAATATAATTACAAGAAAAATTGTTTTATCCCACCACACATGTCTATATTCAAAACATATAATTCAATATCTTCTATGACAAAAAATAAGACTATAAAAACCATAGGAGATCAATAGAACCATAGTTTCCTTCTACAATAAAAATTATAGA
Source organism: Viscum album (assembly GCA_963277665.1). Lineage (NCBI taxonomy): Eukaryota > Viridiplantae > Streptophyta > Magnoliopsida > Santalales > Viscaceae > Viscum > Viscum album. The sequence continues at coordinate 355,585,156 of OY728140.1, forward strand.
TCTTCTTTCACAGGACTTTGAAATATGAAAGGAACTACAATTCATCTTATAGTTTTGAAATCATTACACCAATCTTCTAATCGAAAAAATATATCTATTAAAGATGAAAGAGTTTTTTGATTTTTTTTACTAAAGCATAAAACTAATTTCTTCAAAAAAATATCTTAATTTTTCTCATTTTTTCTTTATCTCTTTCCAACTCTATTCATTTAATATTTTTATTGACGTCAACTCTATATCATGTTCTAATCAGGGTGTAATTGTTTTCCCTCTATCAGACCATGTTTCTCTTCTATGGTGTCCCTACACTCAACTCTGCATGGTGTGTCAATGTTATCCAACACTTTTATATAGAAAAAACACGTACATTAAATACCATGATCATCATAAATATAATAAACCACTATTTCTCCATAATGGAATACAAAAATTATTCCAAGTATCATGGAGGCATTCAAAACTATCCCTATAAATAAATTTCCATGGAATGCGTTAATTCTAAAACCCTTCAGAAAAATTATATGAATACAGTGAATATTCATAATTATATGTGTGGAACATTATAAAAACTCTTAAAAAAATTGGATACATTAAATACATATGTAGAATAGATGGATATGTTATATCATTATATTACATTAAAGGATTCAAAATGTAGCATATTTTTCTATGTGACTTGACATTCTGCTACATCAGAAAATGACTATGTCGATCTCATCTCAAAATAGACATGTGTATGAAATAGTTATGTGACTACCATATATATAAATATATATATGTTAATACCATACATAGTATTACCTTTACCACATCATCTACATAGCACAAATGGATTATCTGCTCATCTCTTTTCAAATTCAGATATGTGGATTTAGAAATCACTCCAACAGAAATTGAACTACTTTTTCTGATCTACTGCTCTACTAAAAACACAATATAGAATAATGGAACTCCCTTTAAAAATATTTAACACCATATATACAATATCATTCACCATTAGACTTATTTAATCCTCAAATAATTTTATCAACAAATAAAACATCCTAAACATACCATCAACCATTGGCTAGTAAAACTTTTCAAATAGGTCCACAAATCCATGAGGTTATTCAATCTCCCCAATCAGATTTTTTAATAATAGATTGCTGCTATAACTCATGACAACAGCCTCACCGTTCCCCATGATATGCAGAGTCTTATTCATAGTCTCATTAAAATTTGAAACATTTATGGAATATTTATGGAATTTAATTTTGAAATATTCAATATATATCCATTAAATTATTGGTGGAATATCCTTTTAATTTTCCCATTTTATTCTTTGAAGAACATAGATTCCTTACTACCATAATCCTGAGCCCCTGTCATGATATTTCATCATTGATTGAAAATATATATCATCTAATTAATTTTTTTCATAGAAACATCCAATAAATTGTAGACTTATTTCACCATTTGAAAACATAATCCAACATAATGTGAGAGTAGTATTCTCAAAGAAAAAAACAAGTTCTGATCTATTCTAAATAGGAGGCTTCATTTTTAATTCCAAAAAATTCACATATGTAATACCATTGGTTATGATACTTGCATTCTATTCTATTGTAAAAAAAATAGAAAATAGTTTTTTCTCCAGAATCCACTTTTTAATTAATGAAATTATAAAAAAATTCAATATTTTAGATTTATAGTATTGAACTGGATTTTTTTGATAGAAAAATGGAACATTAATTATCTCAATGAATATTCAGTAGTCTCTGAATATCAAACATCAAATCTACTAACTAAAATTATATCCATGAGCCATATGTAAGTGATTGTGTGGATTAAAAATAATATAATATATTTGTAGTCAGGTTGACTGAAATTTTCTTCTTATTGTAATAGTTGACGCATCCATCACCAATAAAGAATACACTACATGATGTGGATAAAATATCTGTATAATGACCTACCCAATATGTATCATCACATGCAAGAAAATCTAGATCCCCACTGCACCTGTATAATATCCAATATTTTAATATGCCTTTTACATATCATAGAATTATTTTAAATGAAACCATGAGTGAAAAAAAAATCATTTCACTTTGACACATTCGACATTCGGTCAATGCAAAGGAAATTTCTTGTGTGGAAGCTATGAGATAAAATAGATTACTTATTACACTTCTGAAAATATATTGATCAACCATATTTACTTTTTCATCCTTTCTCATCCTTCTTCCAACTGATATAGGTGTAGAAAAATATTTATAATATTATATTCCAAATTTCTTACAAATTTATTTACCATATTTTTATTGAGAAATTTGGATATACATAAAATTATTCTTAATTGAAAACCATATAAAGTTGATTGATTCACCTAGAATGGACATATTAAATGGTGTCCCTATTTATATACCAACTTATTCATGTTAGAAACTTTCATTATTGGAAAAAATTATTTTATCCACAAAAATTATCAAAACCACTGTATCTAAGTATCCCTTGCTCAAGTAAAAGTTGTTCTAATTATTAAATTTCGAAAAAAAACATTTTTCTCAAAAAAAATCATCATGTTTAGAGTACTGATCCATTGGAGGAAACATTATACCATACAATTCCTTCTTCAATCTGGAAAACATTATTCACTCATTGGTATGAATGAACCCTTGTATTTTTTAAATAAATACATCTTATTTTAGATCACAATTTATAAATTCAAACTTTATAACCATTTGATACACCATTTAATTATTATGATCTTATATTTATAATAACATACAGGTTTTTTATATCTAGAATTTGGAGAAAAATTCCCTTCAAAACATATTCCTTCCATTTGAGAATACCCATTATAGACATGTATGAACAATTTATATTTAACATCACCATTCATATTAATTTTATTCTGAAACCCCCATTTTTTTTATCACATTAATGGATTATTATCTTAGAAAAATTATCCATAAACATTTCTTCTTAATTTTATTTATTTAATCATTCATGGATTTTACACATTCAACATGCTCGACATCCTCTACCACTGTTCTTATCTCAGGATGCATTTTATTTTTTAATATTTGTACTCTTCTGATTTTAATTGGGGTATTATAATTCCATGTTATATTTTCAATATTAAGAAAAATGATTCTGCTTCCACATTATGAGTACATTCTTAATACAATTCAATCATTTTGATGTTTTTTAACCACTATTTCATCATAAGACACTCTGAATGCATCTCTAATATCTACCTCAGCTATGGGAGTCGAACCATTGGGAGGTCCCATGACCAACTCTATTCTGAATCACTTTTTATCATCATCAATTATCCCTCCTTGGTGGAGATTCCATTTATTTCCTTCATAGAAACCCTTTTTTGATATATTCAATCATTCAGGACCCCTCATTTGCCTATTCTTAAAATTCCAATTTCATCAACCAAGCTTTCAATGGTCTGTTGTTTTTCATCTCTTTCCTCCTCATCTAATAATTTAAAGGCAAAATTATATTATCCCTAGTGGAATATTGTTTATTTTTTTTGTTCTAATCATACATCAGTAGTGTCCTTCATGAATTTTATTACATCTTGGTGTATTTATTTTTCTTCAATCTACCTAGTTCTCAATAGATATTCCTGCTATGTCAATATGTTTTCACATAAATATTTTTGGAATTCATGGGAATATGAGGGTAGGACTTTTAAGATCTATAGGTTCATTATTTTTTTATGGATTAAGTATATCTATTCAAGGAGTGATTCTTCTTCTGTTGTGATATAGATTAGTCTTCTCGGGATACATCTTCTATTCATTAACCCTTCACTACTAAATGTTATTAAAGACTCCATGGGGTATTTTGTGTGTGTTAAAGATTCCCATTTTTACATAGATAACATCATGGTGTCAAGAATAATTATAAATCTTGATCTTTTGAAGTAACATCCACCATGTTTGGAGCTTTATACATGGTTTAATGTTTTATCGCATTATATGATTTTGTATCACACATTGATTATATTCTGTATAGTGTGTTTCCTACAGGGTAATTATGCATCTAACTACAAACATCACAATCTTTGTCATCTAGTGGCTCTTCCCTATGGGGCTTTATCATTCCCTTCTTCTTTTTCACTCATTAACGATCATTTAGTGAAGGTAAAGTCCCCAACAGTTATTTCGGTTAGGATAAATGAGTTTGGAGGGGAATTTAGAGGGGAAGGTTGTGAAGTTGATCCTTCTCCCTGGGATTTGACTATGTGGTTGGGTATTATGTGATCATATATTAGGCTATAGAACCCCCATCATGTGATCTTATGTTGTCTTGTGATCCTCAATCAGGGGTTCAATGTGTTGACTCAAACAAGATGAGTAATGGCTTGTTAGTTGAGGGGGACATGATTCACCTTATGGGGGTTCGTCTCTTGTTCCTTTGGTAATTTTTACCTTGTTTTTAGTTGTTTATTGATGTATTGTTCAATATTTGGGGGATGAATCCTCTCTATATATGAATTCATTTTGTGTTGGTGGTTTTTGGTCAAGTATTTTGAGATTCTATTAGATAGAGGTAATGAATTTTTTTAGTATGGGTATCCTACTATGTCTATTCTCTCTTATATGGATCCGACCTCTCCCCCAATAATTATGGTTACTAATTCCCATGTCATATATTATTACATTTGAAAACCTAATATAGTTATGGTACTCAATATCTTGGGATGTTCAATCCCTTATATAGCTTGTTAACTGTCTACTTCTTGATATGGAATGATTTGGGAATCATCCCCCAAGGGATGTGTGGCCTCATTCTTAATGGTTTTTTACTATACATTTCTCATGAGTAACTATTATAGAAATGAAATAGGATTCTGATAAAATCTTAATTTTTTTGAGAAAAAAATTTGGCAGAAATATTATACATGATGATCATATTAACTCCAACATTTTGATTGATTTGAAGTGTTTTATTTTGATTGAAAAAGTTGAATAGTTAAATCAATATATCAGTGTTAAGGAATGGGTGATAAATCTTCATTATATATATCTATTTTTACGAAAAATATGAAGCATCAAAGAGTGATGATTTTTGGAAGAGGATGTCATGTTTTATCCTGCATGTTTTTCCCATGTTTATTGGTGGTGATTCCAATTCTGTCATGGATTAATTTAAGAAGTGTGGGTGAATGCTTTTTTCAATTAAAGATATTGATGACATTAGAGGTTTTTCTAACACAGATAACCTATTAGATATGTGTTCTACCATGGAATAATTTACTTTTTGTATAAAATTAAGAGGAAATAAATATATTAAGAGTATATTTGATAAGATATTTTTAATATGAAATGTAATTAAATCATTCAAGATTACCAGGTTTGTCACCTCCCTAGAATAGTCTTGGACCATTCCATAATTCTTATGTAGCAATGGAATGATACTAAGTATAGTGGGTGGTTTAAATTTTGAACCAATTGGGCTAGTCAGATGAATTACATTTATTCAGATAACACTTCTTAGAATTCTCCAATACATGGACATGCATGGTTTCTCTTACAGAACATGTTGAGGTTCCTAAAACATGACCTTATCATTTTTACAAGAAGTTTACCCAACATACTAGAATAATTGAGGTTTTAAAAAATGAGGTCTTTCAAGTTAATCTCGGACTCAAATAGTAATATGTGAATTAATAGACATTGAAATGGAATCTAGGGAGAGATCATGCTCCCCATTGTTATGTGAGGGAGATATAAATTACACATGTATCCTTGCATGCATCAAGGAATGAGATTTTACATGCAATAAAATATTGAATCTTTATGATGGTTCATTCAGAAGAACCATGGAGTAATATGGCAGTAGGTATTTTTACCACATACAAGGACTTTTGGTACGCTCTATCAGTTGTATGTATAAGAGTTACATGAGGATTGATGATAGGGTTTCTTCTTCAACAAGTATCCATAGGCTAGTTGGGGATGTTTATAATATAATATTGGATTTTGTTCTAGGGTAAGACGAATATAAGGATGGTACACTATACATGAATTCATTTAGTTCCCATATACCAGATGGATTTCATGGATATTTTTATACTATATCATTGTACATAATCAAATATAGGCTCACTTAAGATGTAAAAGATAAATTCTTGGGGATATCTTCCTGGAGTTTCATGTTCCTCACCATAGTGATTATTTTAAAATACAATGATTCATATTCCTTTGAGAATAACCCCCCTAATTGATTTATTAATTTTACCAAGAATTTATTAACCCAAATTATTAATAATATACATTATCTTGTGATCCCCTATATTATATTTTATTAAAAATATTATTTCATTAAGAACATGAGTATTTAGGGTACCATTAGTATCACTAATTAAATGCCAAAAGATATTTATAGGAACACCATTGGATAAAATATGATTGTTAAGGTTTAAATGTATATAGAATAGAATATGGCTAAATGGAATTTTACTATCAAATATATATCATTACATTATTTCATTGAGGAGTTTTGTGATTGGGTCATTAAATTCCATTTCCCATTGTTTTTCTATGTCAATTAACGGTATGAAATTACGTTTCTTCAAATCAGTACATGGTATAATGAATGGTGATACAATCTCAAATACTCCTTTAATTATGGATCAAGATGTGTTAAGCAGAAATGTCAATGAAACTCTTGTGGAATGGAAAATTTCCCCCTTTATCGGTAGTTATGGATTCTTTATGCTCTCTGATATCTTTTTGTACAATGATTTGTTATTCTTTCTCGATGGTTCTTCAAGATATATTCAAGACATTAAAAATATATGACATATGAGTACAAAAAATTGAGTAGTCAAGAGATATATAATTCTTAAGAGTAATTTTTTTCATCCAAATGTAATTTATAATCAAAGAGTTAAGAATATTAAAGGACTAGGAATTGATTAGAGGTACTTTTCAATAGAAAACATGGTGGCCCATAATACTCAAGGAAGAAATAGGATTTATTAAATTTATCCCATGGTCAAAAAAAACACTAGACATATTTTTAACTAGAAGATTATGATTTTTTTACTTTGGGGTAGGATGAACCTTGTGAACCATTTCCATTATTACATTCCCATTCATATTATTTCTATGTTTCAAGATCAAAAAAATGTTACTGGGTCCACTAGAAGAGGTTTGAATAATTTCATTTTGGATTCCCAAAATGAATTATAGTTCTATAAGGTTATATAGAGTATGATTTCACATCCCATTTAAGAATCGTGTATCAACTTGAGTAATGTGGATGATTCCTTCATATTACATCACGAAAATCTCGCATGGAAGCTCCTAGAAGGTCGTTATCTTTAGGATAGATTGATACATAATAAATAATAGTACATAGATTCCATATCCTCACATATTCTTGGTAATTCATTGAATCTTTGGAGATTTATGCAAGTCAACATCCCAATCCCCAGTGAATGAATGAGATGCATAACTGGGAGATGGTACATTAGTTTCTAGAGATACAATGGGGATGTAAACCCTCTTTCCTTTCCTAGTTATCTTATTCATGACTATTACCATTAAGAAGTTACCCTGTAACATTTTTTCTTTCCGGACATTCTCAAAATTTATCAAAATATCAATTTTTAGTGATATCATTTTTTTAGGAGGTTCATTTTTGTATCAATATTCCTTTACCAACTACTTCTTTCATAGTATATGATATACATATAATCATTCATGAGGCATATGTTGATGTTTCCTCGACAATAAGGCTTTATTGGAATGGTATAACTATTAAATATAACTACATCATGTATCATATCTATATCCATGCTCTTTCCAGAGATAGTGAGGTTCCAAAAAGGTTTAATAGTTAGCTTGAATAAGTTTTTGTTTGTTTCCTCTAATTTTGAAAATATTTTCCATTTCTTATTGATGGTGAGTGGATATTCTACATGTTGAACAAAATGGGTGATCAATTTATAAATTACATACATGTGGGGAACCTAAATTATTTATGGAAAAAATGGTTTCACGGTCAAAGTGAGGCCCTTGATTCTCTTATATGGTGCCTGCACCTTACATCAAGATGTTGTGTGCTTTGGGAGGCTTCAAATCTTTTAATGAATATTGATAACCAATATTCCTATCATGGTTTGGTTTTTTGAGATAGATATATGATTTTTGATATTCGAGGTTTCTTATAGTAGAAAGAATGATCTACTATTCTCAAATCCCTCAAGAAGTAGCCTGAGTCTCACATGAAAATATGCACCGATCATGGAAATTGGGTTTTCTGGAAGAATCAAGATAGTGGCATGAAGTTAAACATTGATGGGTCTCACAAGATGGTGATTATGAGAGGTGGTGGGTTTATTTTTAATAATTGGGGTTATATAGAGGTGGATTTCAGTGCCTATTATTTTTATAGTTCTTCCATTCTTGTGGAAAAAAAATCCCTTCTTAGAAACCTTCTGATATGATTGATTTGAAACATTCATATTTAAGATGATAAGTTGTATTCAGCATTTGTGGATAAATCTCTCACATTTCAGGTAGTTTCTCATTATACTATTACATTTTTAATTTGATTGTGAATGTCATTATTGAATAATCAAGAATAAATTAAGCATACTTGGTGGGAGGGAAACATAAATATGAATGTTTTGAAATCTATAGGGTCTCAACAAGACACTATAATTATTTATTTTTGTACTGGAATTTTTCCAAATTATTTTAGGTGTGTTTTTAGAAAGTATTCCGTTGCCCCCTATCAATTTAGACCACCTTGATCCAAAACACAGTCTTTTATTGTTCTTGTTCTACATAATATATAAATATTTTGTGTGAATTTAGTAATCATATTCCATCATCTACATAAATTGTACCCAACATCAGGTCTCAACATATTGATAATTCATGCAAAAAATACAATGTAAAATATTCTTTATATGAATATTATTCTATAACTTCTAGAACTGATTTAGGTTACCACCATCTCCTTCTTCATCATCACTAGTGAATTATCAGTTCACATTAATTATTTAAGGTCTAATTTCATCATTTTCCTGCCATTTCATTAATAATATGAGTTCTATTTTCATTAGAATACTCAAAACATTTTTTAATATAATATCATAGTTTCCCTTATTTTAAACACTTTTTACATCTGAAAACTCAAAAATTTTATGAAATATTTGGTTCCATAATATGTATACATTTTCATTGGATACATATTGTATAAGGAAACTATAATAATCATTTCAGGCAACACTTACCAACCTATTCCGCTTGATTTTAATATAAAAAATATTACCTAATAATATAAAATATTATATTGTTTTTTTTCTACCACATTTAATAGGGTATAACATGTTTTCAGGTCTCAATAGACATCTATTCTGAATGTGAACTATTGTGCACACTACCTCTCCCCAACAGTTTTTTAAAACATCAATTTTAGATAATATTGTCCCTTCTATGTCAACAATGGGTTGATTCCTTCTATCCTTTACACTATTCTACTGTGGGGTATATGGAGACCAATACTGATTCCTGATTCTATTCTTTATAAGATAAATTTCAAATGAATCGATTTTATATTCTTTCCGATTATATAGTTACTATTTTTATTAAATATAACTTGATCCCTTTCAGAATGTTTTTTTATAGATTGAATATCATGACCAATTACTATTTATTCTTAATAAATATATATTATGTCATCTTAGAAAATTCAACTATAAATGAAATAAAATACCGATGATATCTAGTATACTTCATTCTCATGGGTCCAAATAAATATGTGTAGAATAATTCCAATGGACTTGTGAATGAAATATCCCCCTTCTATTGAGTTTTATATGTTTTCTTCCCCTTTTTAGACATTTAAAAAGTAACTCTTGATGTCCCTTTAGCATAGGTAAATCTCTTACAGCATCATGTTTTTCAATCAATCATGGGATTATTCTTCCATGATTTAAAATCATTCAATTACATATAATGTTCTTATAATTAATGATTATAAAGTATATTTTGGATGGATCAGTAATGAAGAATACATATGCATTTGTTCTGCAACCTTTAGAAAGAGTACATCCATTAGTTTTCCGTTTAATGATTCATGGATTTTTCTTTAATGTTACCTAATGCCCATTATCACAATATTGTCTAACACTTAACAAGATTTGTTATATCCCATCAATATACATAACATCATATGTCCTCGATTTTAATTTTCATTATGAAATATTATAATTCCATTTATTTTTAATATAGATTTATTACTAAGGGATACTGAACCTAGTTCATGTTTCTCAATATTACTAATAATTTTTTCATCACCAATCATGTGGTATGAACATCCATTTTCATGTATCTAAGCCTTTCTTTTCATGCATGAAATAGAATCCACTTATTTCAATATTTAATTTTATTCGTTGAACATTTGAATAACATTCCATTATATTGGAGATGAAATTGACAGTGTAAGATAGTCTAACACTTCTTTAATATATTCACCTTTTGATCACACCTACCAAAATATTATTCATGATAGTGAAAAATTATTTGTGTTTTCGTTTTCTGACCATCTTCATTCTATGATAGTATTATTACAGACCCTATATACTTATCACAAGAAATACCCCTAGGTTCCTTTTTAATTCCTTGTATATTCATGTTATACCACTTGTACAAGGATTATTTTTTATCATTCCATAGCACCGATAATAACCCTAGAATCGTCATTTTCATGAGAATCCAAGATTAAATCATGATTTTTCTATATTGAATTTTTAATTTGTTAAACTACTTAGTTCAAATTTCACTTCTTATTTTGAAAAAAATGAATCATTCAATATTATTCCATCATTGTGCTCTTTTTAGGTATATGGTCTTGATTTTATGAGAATTATGATTTATACATAAAAAGATAGTATCAATGATTATAAGCATTGATTTTTTAGATAAGGATTTCACCATAATCATTATAGAAACTTTGGAGGATTAACCCTTTAATTTAATAAATCCTTTTATTTTTCTTCTTGATATAAGTTAGATATTTCTAGAAATCAAATAATTTTTATTGTGTCACTGATAACTGTTTATCCTTCAAATAGATCGTTTCATTTAGATCATTGATCATTTTCTCATTTTCGGTAGCCCTAAAAATGTAATTTATTTCATTTGTAAGAAATATCTCCCTTTTTTTTGTTCACCTTTCCTCAACAATTTTCTTGTTTTCTATACAGGAATTTCCATCTCTTTATTGACCATTTTATTTTTCTCAATACATAAAACATGTTTATCTTGGTGTAATTATTCATAATTAATTGGTTCTAAAATGTTCTTATCCCTGATAGATGAATAAAAAATCTTCTGAACATCATCCAAAACATTCATAAATTATTATTTTTCAGTTTATCAGTGTAACTATAAGTGAAATGATTAGCTTCCTCTTATTTTCTCAACAGATTTGTACTTTTGGTTCATAAAATTCCCCTCTTATATAAACAATATCTTGATATTTCATGGAAATTATTCATCCACTTTTTTACTTGATATCTTTCATCATCTTCTTATTTTTAGAATACTCATTTTTTCTTTGGGGAATTAAATGGAAAATATCACTAACAATTGTATTGGAAAAATCTAATTGAATTTTTTTTATTTATATTACCAATTTTAATACTTATTGAAATTAATCCGGTAACCCTAAAATATTGTTACTCATTCCCAAAATAACTAGTGTTGGTAATATCTTCATTGCTACTAATTTTCAATTATCTCATAGATCCAAATAAATTTTTTTCATTCGTAATATTTTTAATTTCTAATGTTTTCCACATTTCAAAAGTAATGACAATAACATGTAACTCCTCAAGAGAGGGAACTTCAGTATCTTCAATTGATAAAATATTTGGATCAAATCTATCTATAAAATTTCATATTAATTATATAGTAATAAGTGTTCCATCAAGATTCATACCAAAGTATCAAATATTGTCCAACATTCAATTTACTCATGTAATGAATTAATAAATCTATTCATCTTATTCAATTTTAATTTCCTTGAATTTACTTATCTATATCTATATACTTTTCACTTTTACTTCCACATTTCTTACATAGATACCTTCCAACATATCCAAAATCTCTTCTACAACTTGTAAGCCAATAAATTATTTGTAATCATTTTATTAAAAAGACCTAATAATAGAAATTTTTCATTTATAACAACTTATATATTACTATTTTCAATAAAAATATTTTTTTCCATCATTAAAAAATGGATTAAAACTTATTAGCACCACATCATGAACTTCTTTACAAATAGATAAAACATATGAAAACATTTTATTCTTCCATATGTGTTAATTATTTCCATTAAATGTGGTTAGAACTAGGATACTTATTGTATTGATATTATCCATGAATCAAAGCATAATTTATTGGATACTACATAGGGAACCCCACTATTATACCAATTAAATTGCAAATCAGGAATGATTTCTTTCATTGAGAATGAGGATTAATTCATTAAAGGATACTTTTTCTAGAATTATATTTCTAAACAAATTATGTTCTATTAAGTTTTATTGTGAGATACACTAAAAATAATAATAACACACCCTCACATTATCAAGGATAAACTATAGACGATTGGAAACATAAATTTTTAAATGATTTAGATCCTATATGTCATACAACTGCTTGTCGTGGAATGTTACTCCCCACAAGTATAGATTATTTTCACAATTTCACCGAGTGAAATTTACATAGAAGAAATAATGTGGCCTCACACCACACATTTGAAGAGTCACACCCAAAAAAAACATAAAAATTCAATAAAAAGTTTGATAAAAGAAACTAGAAAATATCACCAGAACACTAGGTTTCTTCGAAAATAAATTATTTAGATCTCATTACACAAGGATTTTGAATATTAAAGGAAGTAATTATCATAGTGAATTCAATAAATTAGTTCAAATATATTCTAAACAAAAATATTGGTCACATTAATATGATATATATTTTTCACAATTTTTTCAATGGGGAAGAAAACCCTCTTTATCGATCAACTATCGTGATTATTCTCAGCATTTCCATGTGTCCACATATTATATGAATCAATAGTTTTTATCACTATCTACTCTCTATTAGTAACCACTCAAGGACTTATCCATTTCCCTCTATCAGTAAATGTTTCTGAACAATGGTTTCTCTGTAATTAGCTCTCCATAGTATGTTAATATTATCCACCCTTTTTTGATGAAAAAAAACAAAACATTAATTATACACTATATCTATAAATGAAGTGAACTACCATGTCATAATAAAGGAATAAAAAATAATTATATGTATCATGGATCCATTGATAATAATCTCCATGAATTAAAACCCTCAGAATACATATATTATGAAACCATATAGGAAAACAACCTGAATAAAGCTCGTATTCGCAATCAACAACATTGTACCTTCTCAAGACTCATGCATCGAAATCGAATATGTTAAATACCTATGTTTTGAAAATAATTGTTAGCCCCTAAATTTATATGGATAAATTGGATATGGGAACCAATAATATACATATCATATTTGTTTATGTGACTCTACAATAGGCCATATTATAAAATGGATGTGACGATCTTATCTAAAAATGGCTAGATGGATGAAAAAATATGTGATTCCCATATGTAGATGAATGGATTTGTAAATCACATACATAGTTTTTCCTTCGATATTTTATCTAGATATCATAAACATCTATGTGATTAATCCATTTGTAAATTTAGCTAAGTGGACTAAAGGACCACTCAACCTCCACTAGAATGGCTTTATCCAAAAATCAACATTTCTCAATAAACATTCTAGTTTCACTGAACTCTCTTACATGCAATTTAAATCCATATAAACTAGATTTATCACTTCTATTCTTATGAAATAAATTGATACGGTCTTAAAATAATTAGACAACCTACCCGTAATAAGTAACATTGGATACTAAAACTTGTCAAAATGAACCAAAAATCAATGATTTTATTCCCAATTCAATTAGGGTTTCAGAAACAATAATTTATATAATAATACATATGTATACGTAACAAACACCAAGTCTTAAGATGTCACAAATATACTTGAAAACATATTATTCTCTTCAAGGCCTCATGACATCACTTTTCTAGGATAACTCACTCCACATGCCATGATGTCACTGATTGGACTCATCTGAGATGTTGTGCTTATCAGGCATCACTAGTTAAATACTTAATGGATCTACAATTTAATAAATTCAAAGATAACAGATCACATTAGTGAATCATGTGGGATACCAAAACCCAAATATAGAATAAAATCCTAGGTAGAGGATAGTATTTATAATGATATCACAAACCCTACTAGATTGAAATCCTAGATATGGTGTTCATTGTCTATGTATGATTTTACATTGATATTCTGAGCCCTTCCTAGTTTATAAGAAGGGATGATAGATGATCCCACACGCAGTCACATTGAGGGACCTACAAACTCTATATGTCACTCAACCTGTTTAAGGGATCACAAACAAATTATCAGGAAATAATTACTCATTTTAACCTCATTGAGATGAACCACGGAAACTCACTAATCATAACATGGTCTATAAAAATGAAATGAAGGAATCTAGTGTAACTAAAAGTAAGTACATGACATATATTTAATGTTAAAGGTTTGTACCATTAAATCTATAATTTCCTATGTCTATTCTTGTGTTCCTCTATGCATGATTGTGTACAATGTCCATGCCTGTGTACATTGTTGTGCTTGTGTACATGGTCATGTCTGAGTACATGGTTTTTCTTGTGTGACTGGCCATTACTATGCTTGTATACCTCAGGGTACACAAAAATCCTACATCACTGGGTCACATAGAGTTGGATATGTTTCACATGATGTGTGGTATTTTTATCTATCTTTAAACCCAAGGACCAAAAAAAATGGAATATACAACGTCTATTTTTTTGGACTACACAACATGTAGTTGAAAATTTCATATAAATTCTATAAAAAATAATACATGAAACATAACCACAACAACCATGGATTTCATTGTAAATGTCACCATGGATTAGTGGATCTATTTTTATTAAGACTTCATAACATTGTTGATTGAATTTGATCCATATAAAACACATATGAATCCTTCCCCATTACATTTCACTATTGTCGCAACACTAAACAATGAGTTGTCGGATTCCCAAATCTGATCAAGATCCATAATAATCTCTATGTACCTTGGTTTGGTCCTAGATCTCGAATCCAATAATATTAAAACAATCCATTCTTCCAAATGTCGAACATTCCATAGTCTTTTTCAGGGTATTTTTTGACCTATAGGAGAAAAGGAATATCGAAGATGATTGTGCGTATAATGGGGGGAGTAGTGAAAAACATAAAAATATGAATATAAAAATATCTACCATTGTTCCAGATATATTTGTTTTATTTTTATGATATTAATAATTGGACAATAAATAATAATCAAATAGATAAATTCCTAAAATGCATGATGATAAATCATCAAACTGAATCAAGCATCGACCAACGAACAAAATCATCATCAGTAAATAGGTATATATTTTAAATGGGATAACAAATTTGGAATAATTCAAATAAAGAATATGCATTGCCTCATTTTTTGATCAATCACTGATGAAGAATGATCACACATCATAGATGTTGGGGAGATTCGTAATCTTCAATTGTCATGCCAATTTACAATGATGAATGTGTGATTAAATCCTTGGAAACCTCCTTCGATAGTCCTTTCACAATCCCATGGATTTTGAAGATACAACTATGTAATTTATATAATTTTGTTAAAATAAATATCTTTATTTCTACTAGAATTAATTAATTAACTATTCAATTAAATTACTAATCCTCCCACAAACACTTTCTATCTAGAAACATGATACCTATTATTGTCATATCATCCATAGTGTAAATGTCACATCCTATATTCAATGATGATCTCCCATTATTGATCTGATACTTTATTTTATAATTATTCCATTTTTTAGATAACCATCATGTGTGTGATATAATATAATAAAAATTTTAATTATATCAATAGAAATATTCATAGGACCTCAAATCTTATGTTGTCATAGCTACTCGATCCTAAAATATTCCATAATATATTTCAAATCCTTACACGGAAAATTTGGGATCTTACATTCTCACTGTATTTTGGATTTTCATCTTTAATGAGAAAACAAACATACTCAAAATGATAAGGGTATTGGAATCACATCTCAGTATCCCAATCCTAGGTGCTCTCATTGAGATTTCCTTGATACCACCAAACATTCACCAAGGAAATTTCTCACCCCCATAGGATCTTATCCAAGTGATCATAAAACACTATTGGTTATTCTGCAATGGTAGAACCATCCCAAATGTTTTTTATACCCATGGGTCATGAACATACCTTCTATGATGAAACACATGGAAGATGTAGTGTAATCATTTCATCTTTGGTGGAAGGTCCGAGCACTGTGCCACCTCACTAACCCTATGTATTATCTAGAATTTGTCTATAAATATCAATGATATTGACTACTGTGGAAAAATATCTACATGCCAAATTTAGGTGATACCATTCAGAACATGTTGTTCCCCTCCTAAAATTCCAAATACATACATCATTAGTATGGATTAGTCATATTTTGTATTTGGGTGATCCCCATACACCTCTATATGAAATTCACCATTTTCAAGAATCTCGAGCACCCTATCTGGGCCCAAAAGAACTATCTCCCACTAGCTCTAACCATTACAATTTTGAATTGAATGTTCTCCCACCCATAGACTCAAATGGTAAATCATTGATGGTGGAGTGGTAAATATTATGGTATGATAACTCCACCAACGGTAGATTAAAATCCTAGCTTTGGACTATAAATTATATGTGAACAAAAATCATGTTTCTCAGAACTTGAATAGTCTTCCTTATATGCACATATATCTATGGTAGTAACATTATGCTCAAATTACACAAAGTACCAAAGGAATCCTTTATCCTCCCCATAATTTTGATCGGATTTGAGCACCACAACTTACAACAATAATTCAGGGAATTCAATCAATTCAAACTATATCATATATATAAATTCATCTAAATCTCTCAACTATACTCTATTCATGGATACCTAGGAAGTGGGATAACATTTTTATTCACTCTATAATAACGTAGATGGAATATTATTATTTTTGAAATCATGGAATCCCAATCACAAAGTTAATATATATATACCATCACAAATCCACTCTGGAACCTCCAAGAATTTAGCTAAACTTGCTGGATCCTAGTGCATAACCTTCACATGACGATAAGTGAGTCATATAGAGAAAAACAATGCTACACACTTCTTCATACCTCTCCACCCAAACTTCCCTAGATGGTATTGGAACATAATTTCCACACCTGGATGTAAATTCAATTTGGATGTATAAAACTTCCTCAAAATATCCCCTCTAACATCACTGGAACCATCGTATATCCTATAAAAAGGATGACTGGTCTCCACCATTATAAAATCCATCAAGAGTACATCTAGTGGATATCTAAACATGAAGAGTATCATAGTATGTATATCCAGAATGATCCTCCCTAACACATTGTATAAGAGGTTTGGGATTGGGTGACATGCTCTTCCCAAGCCTCTTCATCATCTCTCAGGACTCCCATAGTTGTGTGATCAATAGTTATATCATAAAGGGTATAATTCTACCATATAGATGTAGGTCCAAAATAGGAGATATCTCACACCTTATGTTTGTATATGACTCGATCTTCTTCATCAATACCAGAAAGAGGTCCATTAGAGGTTTCAACAGTCTCCTTGAGGAGTAATTCCATTAGTGTGGCTAACTAGTAAACCATGAGAGGATTAAATTTTTATCTAAAATCACATGTCATACAATCATGTTAGATACATTTATTATCCAATGTTAATGATCAAAATAATATTCCGAATTATTTACAAATGAATCCTTCCCACCCCTAGATGTTATTGAATTTATCATTTTACATGCTCATGAAAAAGACTACAGGCCACATTATGAATTAGATGAATTGTTTCATTTATTTTGGTGAAATAATTTCATTGATTAAAACTTTCCTAGATTCAATACCAATTATCATTATTTCAACCCTCATGGTTCCCAAAAGAATGATCTATGGTATTGAAAACTTTTCTTTGATTTTTTATGGGTTTTCCACTCAGTTGAAAAACATCATTATGCCTCTTGGGGTAGTATTTCTATGTTAGTGTGGAGGGGAAGAGTTAGCATGAGGAACATTATAGATATAATGTAGTTCCATCTATAGAATCTTTAATTATAAATTTAAGATATTTGGACACTGCGGTGAACTTTCATGTGGGGTAAATATGTTAAAAAGATGTCCCAATACTAAAATATCTCTTCTACTATTTGGAATATAATTCAACCTCACATCCAAACACATTAACAATACTCCCTTTAGAATGTGGGTTAAGGGGATATCAAAATATGGAACACCAATTTACATGGAATCATTATTGGGTTCCCATGATGTCATGTCCCAGATATCATGATCATACAAAAAAAGTGTTTTTTGGTTCATTTGGGTAGTACTGGATAATGATCAATACGACTCCTTCAATTAAATTGAGCTGTATGTGGACCTAGATAGGTTTATTTTTGATAGTGTGTACCTTTGGGGTTTTCCCTCTAAGAACACTAGTAATTGGTGAGGTTACACAACTCAACTGACTAAGAACATCCCTTCCAAATTTAACATCAACTTGTGTGGTTTTAGAAATAAGTATCTACCAACATATGACAATATCAAACCTCTGGGAATTAAAATGGATCCAGATTCTACTGCTATTGTGACCCCAACGAAGATTCTTTGCAACAAATTTTCTAAAAAGGTTACTAGGAATATTTAATATGGAACTTCTTTGGATGCATCACTTGACTTCACTCTTGTGGTATTTAGAGTATTCCTTCTTCAATATTTTGTTTAATGGGATTATCTCTACCACTAAAAAAAAAGTCTAGAGGTTTAATAATCCTTCTAGGATGTTGGTGTATTTAGTTAGTGAGGAAAAATTATCTCCATGATTCTTATCTAGGTAGTCAAACTTCCCTCATCTAGAGAACTAAAAAAATACTTTTTGATCTTACTCATTTTATAAAAAAAAGGACAAGGCCCCATGTCTACGTCGCCTTAGTACTGGATGCTCCTATATTTCACATCTATGTAGACAATAGGGGATATGGACACACTAGCTTACACATTCTCATGGACTCAATCTAAAAAAATATTGATCCTTCACTTAGGTACATATGAGAGTAGGGGGGTTTTCTAGGACTCCAATGGTTTTTTCACCCATCCCTTATCATCCTCCTTTGGTAGTTGTAACTCAGTTCAAGAGGAAAGTGAGTCACTATATACCGTCCTATCCTTGTGTGTTCAAAATAACAGTCATGAGGGGTAGTTGAAATAGACTCCCTCATTCTCCATAACTCCATCCTCGGTTGTGGTGCATCCCCAAGTCTATCTCTTACATCAAAAGAAGGTTGAAGACACTCGTCAACAACCATACAGATGTTCTTCATACATAGAGTGAAGTGAAAAAGGTGGTATAATTTGTTTATTCTAATCTTTTCCAAGGATCTAATGTCACATTATTTTCCAACATGGGGTACACTCCTATGGAGAAGGAAACTCCGTTATAAGAGACGCTCCCAGTTTACACCGATTCAACCCCCCTCAAGTTATTAGTTTCCATTATCATTATGCATGTTCATGTAACATGTTTTTCTTGAAGTAATAAAAATATTTTTATTTTCTCTAGATAAAACATACATGAATCTCATTTAATATCCTTCCCTCCCAATGAATCTATGCACCTCAGTCATGCTCTTAGGTGGCTCACAAGATAACACATCCTTGGCCTTTTGGGGTCCACTTCCACACATTATTAAGATAAGATTTACAAGTTATTGGACCTATTTAATAATGAAATAACTCTAAAATATATTCCCATAATTGTTTTATTCTTGGTGCATGTCTAGGACCATCATCAGGTGTCTCATGTGCTCCTACTCGGACGTTGAGTACACTATGATATCATTGAAGAAAACCACCACAAAAAAGCCTAATAAAGGATAAAATATCTAGTTCATGAGCCATAGGGGAACTTATGGGGTTTTATTTACACTATAATACACCATCAATTACTCTTGGTTTCCATAGTGAAATAAAAATGTCATCCTCAGTATATCATCTTCCTGTAATTAGAGCTGGCGATAACCCAATCTAAAGTCAATATTTGAAAACAATCTCTCCCCTCTCTACATTTAGATGAAATCATGGTTAATTGGTTGTGGATACTTATTATTCACGATCAAATGATTGGTGAACAAATGATCCACACACAACCTCAGTTCTCCCATCCACATTCTTGGTGAACAAAATCGGGGATGCCTAGGGGAATCATTGCGTCTGACAAATCCATTCCTCATTATTTCCTCTTACTACACATTCACCTCAAGAATCCTTATGGGATGAATTCCATATTCTCTAATAGATATCTAAGAATTATCTAGGTGGCCTTATGTAAATAATTATATCTACTGGTGGGGAGGAAGGCCTGGAACATCCTCAAGAAAGACATACTTGTTCTCCATCATGACTTCATAAAGATGAAATACCATAACATCAACTAATAAAAGGGACACACTATCCAAATAATAATTAATCAACTCTATTCTCCTATACATGATCCTATCATAATCTTCAAAGACCTCATTCCCTTTGATAAATGAATTTGACATCACAAAAATGTTGTCATATCACATCCCCTATTTAAATAAAATATGCATTGAACTGTGGGATTTTAGTCCATATGTAAGGTGATGTAAAAAAAATCATCTTTATCACAGATTAGGGACCATGAGAAGCTCCACCTTCCATGGGTAAGGTCACAATACAATTAGAATAGTAATATCACTATTAAAAACTCCACCAAGATACTATAGGATTCTAAGAAGTGATATATGATGGGAAGTGGGGTTCTCACCCACATCTATTCATACTATATCTAATGTATAAAGGACTCGGATCGTACCTCAAATCACTCATAGAGTCCTTGGGGGTATAATACTCCAGCACATTTATCAAACCAAATCCCTAACCACTGGGTCCTTGAATGTCAGGTAGGCCACCTTAGAGTCATGGTGGTGGAAAAATATCAACATAGTTGAAAAATCCATATGTTCTCCCAACTATCATACCATGTCCTTCCTAGGGTTTTTATCAAACATATATCTATTTGTAGCATGATGGGTAGTACAATCCTGTATGATAGTTCATTCTCCATCATTATATAAAAAACACCTTATCTTCAATCGATTGAGTTTCCACTAGGGTTCTAATAAATGAAGTATCCTATTATTCCATGAAATAAATTGAAAACATGAAATAAATGGGTTCTTATTTCCATGAATACCATGAAATTGTTGATATCGATACTAATGATACACATTTAACCATATTACATCATCAACCAACACCACTCTGGGACATCCATGGCACAATATGACATTATACATCCACTAAAACCATTAGATGTGTATCTATGTACTGATAAATGAGAAAATTCACCACATAATTTCCACAAAAATGGAAATCCTTTTCATGATCAGGGCCGTATAGGGATTCCCCATCACCCTTCTAATCATACTATCAAATTTAATGTGGAAACCTCATTGGATGTCACTATGAAAACATCATAAAAGAAGAAAATGAATTTCATGGTAAATTATTATATCTAGGTAGATAACTAAAAAATGATTGATAAAGAACAACACACTACTATATATTTCATATTATAATGTTACCCATGATAAATGTTTGTTCAAATACCATGTCCATAAGTGTTTTTCAGATTCATGGGGATTTGATATGTCATCTTCCAAACCAAAACTGGATTCCCTAACCTAATATCCAAATTCAAAACAATTTACCATGTGTTCCATAAATCCAAAACTGACCTCATTGATAGATCAAAACTCCAATCATCTGTCTGAGGATGAACATAACTATGATATCACTCTGTCATGTATTATCCCATTTGGTCCCTCTTGGACATTAAAAACTGATTGTTTCACCACATGATCACATAAAACTATCCAGGGGATAAGGAGTGGTTCTATGTTAGAATATCACATTAGAGGATTACATTATCCTAATGTACATGTATACACAAACATATCTAAATACCCATACAATGTTGAATGTAAAAATAAAATTTATATCATGATGTATGAATAAATTCTATCCCACTCCAGAGTAGGAATCCATTATAGGAAATAAATAAAGGGTATAATTATAAGACCCTAAAAAATTGTAAAGGAGTCCATCCTACCGAATAAGAAGTGACTACTATCAAAATGAAACACATGGTACAATAATGGCCTATCTAAGCCAAACTAAACTTCTCCTACCACCGACCCTCCTAGGATACGATAATATGGATTATCGTCTATATTAAACATGACATGTTTGGGAAGAGGGCATTTAAAGGTGAGTATAACAATAAAACATAGGATACCCAAAAATCCTCAAACATAAACCATCATGAATAATCAGATCATTGACTCAATAGAATTTTAATCACAGTATACAACAAAACAATAGGGGAATAACCTTGATATACTCACAATTGCATCTAATTATCATATGGTAGAAAATATTCTACATGAAACATGATTTGTTTTAGGATTCAAGATCAAAATCATCATATAGAACTCACTCCTCAATCCATGTTGTCACTAATGGCATTCAACCAATAAGTATTTCTTATTAGGCCTCACTAAATAAGTAATCCCTAGATCTCCAAATATCTCAGTACATAGATAAGGGAACACACCCATGGATCATGGGGGACACCGTAAACTTAATTTAGAATAACTTGATAATTATGGAATCATCTGAATGATTATACCACATACCCTATTAGATTGAATGACATGATAAGGGATTGGGTAAGTATGTATGTTCATCAGAACGATAACATGAACCCCACCTAGGGGTCCAAGAAGGAATGATAAGGATCACACCCCAGGTCATGTATAAGGACACCATGAACTCTATCGAAGACTCCACCCATACAGGGGATCACAAACCTATTCTCATGATATAATTTTACACTACACCCTTGTTATAATAATCAATGGAAATAAACCTATCTAAATGGATGGAGTTGGTGTCCTAAAATTTTTTTTTATACATTTATTATATGAATATATAATTTATCTAAATATTAAACATCTCATTAAATATTATTCGTTGTTCTACAAGACTATAATGTAATAATTTCTTAGATTATTTGTCACATTAATGAGGTCATAGAAGTTCCCTATATGATGAGAACCTTGACATGCTCTGATAATATTCTTAAATATAGTTCTGCAATTGGATTACATACTATGATGGGAAAAATAGTATACATACCTAGAAGTGTGAGTACTTGTAATAAGATGAGACTTCTTCTAATGATGTTCCCAGTTGATAATCTCCAAGATGGGAGATTTTGAGAACAGACCCGCAAGTCTGAATTCCACATGTTTTGGAGTCATTAGATATTCCTATATGTGAGCATGTGTAATGGTCCTTAGACTTTAAAATTATCATTAATATGTGTCATGACTCATGAACATAGATTTATTGACTAAATCTTTAATGTCTTATGTTAGTGGGAAGTAGGATACGTTGGGTGCGTCACATATGACATGATATTAGTGGAAAAGTCTAGGAATGATTTTTCCCTTCCATTTATGGAAGGTTATATCTCGTCCCTTTGATTAAAATAGAAGTGTCACCCTAAATTCCATGGCCATGGTGTAATGATGAGATTATTTCATTTTGTAAAAGAATGACATATCAATATTATAGGTTGATGATAGTATCATTAATCTTTCTTGATAAGATATTGTGAAAAAGGGATTTTATTACACTGTGAGTGATAAGTATGTGGATGTCTTCATTGTGAAGTTACGTTATTTCTCTTTGGTGTCTTGACCCATTACTAGGCAGTAATCTTTGAAGTTAGGCATGCCCATCTAATGCCAATGAGAAATAATCTTGTAGGGTCATACACAATGTGCTTCTGGTGTTCTCGATTAAATTCTATTTGAATTTAATTAATGGAATAAATATTATTATCAAGACTGAGGAATAATTTTACACAAGTTAAAATTATCTCATAAATTAATTAAATATTTATTCACCAGATTGGGAATAAAATATATTTATTTATTTTGTTGAACATTTAATAAATAAATATTTATTACTTTTTAAATAAATATATTTATTTAAGTGATTAAAATATTTTATTCGGGTTGTCAATAAATGGGAGAGGAGTTTGAACAGACCAAGACCGTTTCCGTTGATAAATTAATTATTTACAAGTCTGTAAATAATGTTTATCTAGTTGGCCCAAGAAATAATAATAATACTGTTATCATTATGTCGCACGAGATTTCATTTATGGTTCCGTTTTGCGCAAATTTACACACCAAAAATAATGGTGTTGTTATTGTTATTATGTGGCATGGGTTCTCACTAATAGTTAAAATTTCATTTAATTTCTTTTTGGAAATTATATATTGTAATGGAAACCTCATGTTGATTAATAGGAATGTACGTCTATTGTGCCAAACCATGGTGAATTGAGAATTGTTGAGCCAAACATTTTCTTTCTTGACTTCTCTCATCTATACTTCTCAAAAATGATAGAAGGCCTTCAAGTTTAAAGAATTAGGAATCAAGAACTATTGAAGCAAGACATTATTCTTCCATGCTAGCACTAGGAGAACGAGTGGCATTGATGGATACCATTGGAGCACGTGTGGATCAATACTAGAGGTATTATACATTGGATATTAACAAGAGAAAAGAAGTCAATCCAAAAGGGTCATTCCAGATGATCAAAGATCATCAACGAATAACGTAACAAAGACCCAGGTATTTAATTTCTTCTCAAAATTATTAAAATAATTATAAACATGATGTGAAAGATCCTCTCTCTCAGATTCGGCGCTATTATTATCTATGTCATAATATTTGATTTCAATCCATGGATACTAGCATTCATTGTCGCATTGATCTCAAATAAGTCATCGATTACGGAATATCAATGTTGGTCCCTCCCAACCGCCACACTTCTACTACGCCCGAATCCTTCAAGTGGAATTAGAGGGGTCACATTATTGTTTATAATTACTAAATAATTTGTTGATGATTTACAATTAAATAATTTATTTTTTCAACTCATGTTTAATCATTATTGTAATCTTAATTTTGAGATATGTTCTTCTTCTATTCATTTATTATAAATCTAATAGAAATGAATAATATTAAAAAAATAAATCGAGGATTAAATAAGGAGGAGGCGATGATTCTTTCCATGTAACACAATAGTACACCACTATGTATTTGGATTTACACACTGTGTAATCTTCCATACACACCATGTAATCCGTATTACACACTGTGTAGTTGTGTTCAGTGCATCAGGAGTAATTCAAAAATTACTCAAGCCATGTTCATTAATGAAATGTAGTGTATTTAACTCTTATACAGTGTTTCGACCAAGAAAGACTGGCGCACAGTAAAGCAAATTACATACTTTGTGGCCCATAGGAGACTTCATGTAGTCCCTTTGGGTCACGGGCCATACCGTGTATCCCATCATGGCTAAGATGACTGATAACCATGTAACCCAAAGACACGAAGGTGTGTGACCCACTTGAGACACCATGTTCTCCATGATTTCCAAAGTATACCACGCAAGCTGAGTCTATGGGTTTGTACTTCAGATAAGTCGGTAAAGGCAGTACACTCGGTGTAGTAAGAACTACACATCGTTTACTTTAACAAATTAATAATAATTAATACTTTAATGTTTTTATAATATTCATAATTTCATATAATATATAATCGAAAGAATTTTCACCATGTTACCTCTAAAGTTATGTATGAAATTCTTAGTCAAATTCAAAAAATTATTAAGATTCAATGAATGATTAATTAAAGTAAATAATTAATTAATTAAACTATGATATATCTTAATAAGGGAGATTAGAGAATTTAATTCTAGTTTTTTAATATTTTTAATTCCTTTAATGTATGTGGATCATCATTAGATAGACAAAACCTTTTTATGTAATTGGTTTCCTTTTAATTTATATTAAATTAAAATTGTTGTCATGTGTGCCATCTCTCCTCATTAATATGTAGGGCCTGGATGCCCATGGATTATTTTATGTAAACCTCTATTTTTCCCCTCACCTACTTGTGAGTTAAAAATCATATGTAATAAATGGAGATCCCATGATTGTGTACAAATTTTATGTAAGGAGACGTGGTGAAACAAATCCAAGGATTTACAAAGGTGGAAATGTGAAAAGATGTAAACACGAACCCCAAAGGTTCAACATGTTTCTCCCCTCGGTCAGGAATAGATTATCAACCACTATATAAACTTACCATTAGAAAATATCTAAATTATTCCCTTAAAATTATTTTATTTAATTCAGTTTCATGGTTTATCATTACAGATGTGTTGTCGTGATCACATAATTAATGAATTAAACAAGAATTCAAAACGGAAATAAAATAAACCAAGATTATGTGTAAATATTTTGAAGACATAGTTAATAACTTATGTAAGTTCCACATAATATTAAAAATCACATGGTAAAGATAATAATCAATTTAGTAATAAGAGATAAAAATCCTTCAATAAAATTTTCTGTCAGACTAAGCTATCCATTAATTAATTAACGGAATGACTCAATAAATCTATGTGTTTGACCAACTCTTGTTGGGAAACATACTTTTGTACTTAATCCATTATGAATGTTTCGGGTTGACTTAACCATATCACATAAAGAGGAGTATCCCTTATTAGACATGGTTTAATAGGAAATTATTGAGGAAATCCATGTGAGGATTTTAGAATTTAGGAGTCCACTCAATGGGTCAAGGAGCTACAAGGCCGTAGTTTGAAAAGACCTACCTACCTAAATAACTTCAAATATCATGAAAATACCTTATTGGGGTTATTCAAAGATTAATTTTCATCCTTTCCACAAGAATTTAAAAGAAACTATACATTCCGAGTTCAATGGTGAGGGCCATTGGGACTTGATAAAATAGTGGGAGACTTAATTTATTATTTCTCATAAAATTTAATCACAAACGTACTAACTATCCAAACATTAAATTGTATAATAAAAATGAAAAAAATTTCAACCACACTACCCCTACAATCAATAATGGTTAAATATAACATCCTCACAAGAATTAACATCCAGTAATGATTTAGATGCCTTCAGGTTATTCTACGCCATGTACCAAATTCTTTTGTTCGAGAGTCCTCATTACCTGATTTAACTTCCCATGAGGTGAGTGATGAAGAGTTATTGGTTTATGAAAAACATATGAATGACTCATTCTACGTTCAATGTTTGATGTTATGATAAATATTTTTTGAAGTCATGAAGTCTCACGAAAACATGGATGCCTATAGAATGAATGATCACCTACAAGGTCTTTACCAGGATAAATAAAGATAAAAATGGTTTGAGATTTATAAATCACTCTTTCAAAGTATGTTTGTAGAGGGTTCCCCAACTGGGCCTCATGTACTCAAGATCACTAGATACATTTACCATCTAATGGTTCTAGTGTTTAAATTCTTCCAAGAACTGGGTATCGATCTCCTTCTCACAGTAGTACCTCAGAGATTTTCCATTACTGTTGTGAATTTATATATGAACAACATTGAGAAGTCTCTTCCATCTCATCTTCTCCTCGTTCTCTAAGGGGAAAAATACATGAAGCACGGAAATCCTTTTGTCATTATGGTGAATATGAGGAACGAGCATGAAAAGAGATATAAGATAAATGATTATTCACACCTTTCCACGAAAAGAAATATTAAGGGGGACCGATTGGAATATGAAGTTGTTTGTTCCAGATATGGCATGAAGGGTTACAAGATGAAAAACTACAACCTGTTAAAGAAACAATGGAGAGGATCATGTGCATTTTTTATCGAAATCAATTTATCTATTTTGAAAAATTGGGGTTTAAATGTAGCATGTGGTGCCCACATATGTATCAAAATACAAGAACAAAGAAGATTCAAGAAAATTTACTAAGGGGGGGTAGATCTACGAGCAGCCAACATAGCTAGTCTTGTTGTTGTAGCTATTAGAGACTACCACCTCATGTTTCCAACTAGGATGATGTTTGTATTAAAAGGTATATATTAGGTGCCTTCTATGACCAAATTTTTTTATGTATCCATACTTGATACAAACCGGTTTATTTTCATGTTTGGAAATGAATGTTTCTTTTTTTATAAATATAGAATTTGTTTTTTGTAAGGAAAATTTAGAAAATTCTTGTGTGGGATTTCACAAACCAAGTAATGGAAATCAATAACGAAACTACTTCACATGACTGATAACAAACTCAAATTTGGCATCAATGACTAGGTCATGTAAATGAGAAACGCTTTACAAAGATAAATAAAGATATATATTTTGATTATTTTTACCTAAACACACATAGTGTATATCACACATGTTTACAAATAAAAATTACTAATTCCTCATTTAGTGGGAAAGGTTAAAGAGACAAAGATATTCTTGAATTGGTTCATACCAATGTTTTTGGACCATTTCTAGTTGAAGCAAGAGGTGGGTGATCATACTTCATTTATTTTACTATAAAAATTAGTAGATAAGGATATATCTACTTAATGTAGTATAAGTTAGATTTTTAATAAGTTCAAAGTCTATAAGAATGATGTTTAGAACCTGTTTAGTATGATGATTATCAAAGTATCCATTGAATGAGTTGTAAAATATCATAATAAAGACTTCATTGAATACATGTGGGAGTTTGGGATCCCATACCAACACACAATTCCTTACAAACCCCCATGCAATGGTTTTTGAGAAAGGAGGAACCACAACATTTTGTAAATAGTGCGATTAATGATGAGTCATGTAAGAATTCAATTATCCTTTTGGGGATATATGTTACAAATAGTGTCACACATACTAAACCAAGTACCACCAATACCGATAAATGGTATTCCATATAAGATTTGGAGTGGGAGGAAATCCATGTTATTGAATTTACATTTGAGGGGAAGTGAATTGTTTGTTAAGGCCTCTTCAGTTATCAAAATCACTCTCTGAGGCACAATGTGTACCAATATAGGATACCCCAAGAAAAAAGGGAGATATTACCTATAAAAACCTTAAAAAAGGATATAGTGGAATGATATTCCATATTTCTTGAGAGGTATCACATATACTAAATATAATATGGGAGAGATATAGACTTTGATGAAGTCGAGGTTCAAGGTACACTAGAGATGGTACATTAGAAGATTCCACAATCCTTTGTGGAAGAAAGATCAATTCGAGAGGCACATGTACTATGTAGGATTACAATATAGGTTATAGAACAATAACGGTACGTTTTTATAGTTGACGTGGATGGTGACTCATTATTATTTGATCATAATGATCTTCTAACCTACAAGGAAGCGACAAGTGGAACAAATGTTTCCAAGTGGAAAGAATCCACGAATTCATAAATGGATTCCATGCACAAAAACCATGTCTAGATTGTGGTAGATCCTCTAGTTGATGTAAAGAATTTTATATTAAAATGGGTATTTAAGAAGAAATTGGACATGGAAGGACAAGTCAAAAATGGTTTAAACATCAGGAAGGCATTGACAATGAAAATTCCTTTTTCACAAGTTTCAATGATGAAATATATCAAAATTATATTGGTCATTTCCTCTTACCATTATTATGATATTTAGAAATGGATTTCAAAATAGGATTACTTAATAGAAACCATTAGGAAGATGTCTATATGACACAACATGAAGGGTTTGTGACTCCAATGTATTCTAATAAGATATTCAAGATGAAAAAAAATCAATTTAGGGATTAAAGAAATATTCCAGGTCATGAAACAATTTTTTTATGAATCCATAATGGAATTTGGTTTTATAAAGAATGAATGTGAGGCTTTTTTCCAAAAACTATTTTGTGGGAGTGCAACCATTTTCCAAATAGTATATGATGATGACATATTAGTTATTGGAATCGAAATCCCATCGTTACAGTTTGTTAAGGTTTGGTTGGATAAATGCGTCCCCATTTTGGAATTGGGTGAGTCATCATATAATCTTGGTATGAAGATCAATCATGATTGATCCAAGAGATTTCTAGGCCTATGTCAATGTACAAACACTGAAAAGATACTAATTTGATTTATTATGGAACAATCCAAGGGTTTATTGTTGCCTATGTAACATGGAATTTATCTTTTCTAGAAAATGTGTCATTAGATGCATAAGGAAAGAAAGAGAATGGAAATTATTCCATACACATCAGTGATTGGGTCATTCATTTATGCTATGATATATACTATTCTAGATGTTTCCTACACATTGAGTGGTGTATAAAGATTTCATGCTGACCCAGTTGACCACCATTGGATGGATGTCAAGACTATCCTTATTTATCTATAGAGGACAAAGAATATATTTCTATTGTATGAATGAGATAAGGAATTGTTCATCCTAGGATATGGAAATTATAGTTTCCAGACTAATCAATATGACATGATGTCACTTACGGGGTCCATCTTCAATTTGAATGGAGGTGTTGTGAGTTGGAAGAGCTCAAAGTGAGGTGTGGTCCAAGATTCTAAAACAGACTGAGTATATCACAGCTTCTGAGGAAACTAATGAATCGGTTTAGATGGATATTTTCATCAAAGAGTTGGATGTGGTACCAAGTAGTAAAGATCACATCACACTTTATTGTGATATTATTGTAGCGGTCAATCCCAAAAAAGAGCCAACATCACCTCAGTATATGAATCATTTACTATGGTAGTATCATCTCCTAAGGTATTTTTCTCAGAGAGATGAAGTTTCAATGCGAAATATTTCTATAGAATAAAATTTGGGAGACCCCTTAACTAAACCATCAACCCCTCAAAAACATGATCATCATGTGAGGTCTAGTGAATTGAATGTAGTAGGTATTTTTCTCTAGTCAAAGTGGGAGTTTGTTGGATTTGGTGTCCCAGAACAAAATTTTGTGACACCGATTACATGAATATTTAATGTATTTAAATAGTAAACATATTATTATATATTTCCCATTATTCGGCATGACTATAATGTAATAACTTCCTAGAGTATGTTTTTACTAATAAGGTCATAGAAGTACCCCTCTATGATAAGAACCTTGAATTTATATGAAAGTTTTCTAAAATAAGGTTATGTAGTTGGATGACATACTATAATGGGACATGTAGTATATGGACTATCATGTGAGAGTACTTATAAGCATGTAAGGAATCTTCTCTTGAAGTTCTCACATGGTAATCTCCATCATGATAGATTATGAGAATAGATCCTATAGTCCAAATTTTGCATGTTTTTGAGTCATAAGATATTCATATCTGCGAGCATGTCTAACGGTATTTAGACGTTAAGGTTGTCTTTAATACATGTCATGACTCAAAAACATAGATTTTCTAACAACAACCGTCCTGTGATATGTTGGTGGGGATTTGGGTATGTTGGGTGTGTCACTAATTACATGTTATTAATAGATAAGTGAAGGATGTGATTATCCCTTCCATTTATTGATGTTGATATCTCATCCCTTTGATTAAAATTGAACTGTATCCCTAAATTTAATGGAAATGGGGTAACAATGAGATTATTTCATGTTTTTAAAGAATGACATATCAAGCATATAGGTTGAAGACACTATCATGAAACCTTCTTGATGATATATTTGGAAAAATAAATTATATTACACTGTGAGAATTCATGTACATATATCTTGATTGTGAAATTATGTAATTTCCCTTAGCTTCCTTGAACAGTTTCTATATAGTAATCCTCATTGACCCATTTTTAAATAAAAATATTCATTTATGATAATAAAATATTTTATTCGGGTGTATAGTAAATGGAAGAGGAGTTAGAATGGATCAAGACTGTGTCCGTTGATAAATTAATTATTTATAAGTCGATAAATAATGTTTATCTAGTAGGGATAGGAAATAATAATAATACATTTATCATTATGTGTCATGGGATTTCATTTATGGATCCTTTTTGTGAAATTTGATGTAACAAAAATATTAATTATGTTATTTTTATTATGTGGAATGGGTTTTCTTTAAGAGTAAAATTTCATTTATGTATTGTTTTTGAATTAAATATTATAACCAGAACCCCATGTCAATTAATAGGTAGGTACGTCTGTTGAACCAAACCCTGGTGAATTGATAATTATTGAGCCAAACATTTTCTCTCTCGAATCCTCTCATCTCTCCCTATAAAGAACAATAGATGTTCTTTAAGACCGAAGAACTATAGATCAATAATGATTGATGCAAGACTTTCGTTCCACCGCACAAGCACCCGAATAGAGAGTGGTGTTGTTTTGAGACCATTGGAGAACATATGGACCACCACTAGAGGTATTCTACTTTTGATCCTCGATTTCGCAATGAAGGAAATCTAGAAGGGTCATTCCGGACAAACAACGATCATCAATGAAGAATGTACCAAAGACACATGTTTTTAATATCTTAATAAATTATTAAATTAATTATAAACCTAATATGAAAGATCCTCTTTCTTGTATCTGGTTCTATTCTTATTTTTGTCTAAATAATTGATTTCAATCCGTGGATACTGTCATTCAACTTCTTATTGATCCCATATTGGTTATCAATTATGGAAATATTGAGGTTGGGCCCTCCCAACCACCACTCTTCCACTCCGTCTAGATCCTTCATAAACCTGACCAATACTCTATAGGTGAAGGGATTCAAAATTCTAATAGTAAGTACATGTATTTTATATAGAGTAAACGGTGTGTGCCTCTAAATTTGAACTTACCTTTTTCTCATTCCCATGAAAAATGGTCGTGCATGTATAATTTTCCATGCCCATGTTCCTACTCAGGTTTGAGTACATGATCGTTTCTATGTACTCTAGTCATTCCTATGTGCATGTCCATTTCCATGTCTATGTATTCCTAGGGTATACACTGTGACTCTAGCACTGGTTCACAAATCCTAGGACATATGTCACATAGCATTAGATGTTTTCCTCTATGTGTATACACGAGTTCCATAGAATATGGAATTAATGGAAAGTGTTCTTCAGACAACACACATTGTTTTTGATAATTTTTAATAAATTTTAGAAATCTTCTTGGAACTTCATGCAAAACTAACATGTTGTTTTTCAGTAAAAATCTCAGCCATTATTTTCAAAGATTTGTTGAATGAGACATTCGATCACTAGTGACTGGATTATTGCAATCCAAACATCTTAGAAATCCTTAGATGTATCACCTCTATATCATTGCCGCATGAATACATGAGACACAATCACCAAAATCTGATCAAGATCCAATTTTATCACCAAAAACCTTAATCTCATCAGTAATATCGAATTAAAACTTATGTAAATGATCAATTTTGTTAACAAATAATCATTAAATGATCATTTTTGGGTATTTAATAAACCTCCATCTAAAAATAATTTTGGTGATGAATGTGTGAAAAACAGAGGGGGAGAAAAACCTAAAACAAAAACATATAGAATAGTCCATTTCCATTGTTCTGGTCGGCGTCGATTGATTCCCATTAGAAAAAATAATTATGATTCAAAAATAATAAAATAAACCAATTTCTAAACTATGGGAAGAGAAATTATCGGCCTAAATAAACCCTCGATCCACAAACAATTATTAGTTAGGCAATTTGGTTCACATTTTACATTGTATAAAAAATGGGAGGATTCCATATAAATAAAACATCCTACCTCATGTTTGGTTTAATCAATGATGAAGAATTATCGCATGTCCTAATGGTTAGTGAGACCCATACGCTCGAATTGCCTAACCATTTTCCTACCATCAATCCATATTTTATTTAGATTAATTATCCAATATTCTTCTTGGAATCCCTAGGATTTTGCAGCTAACCATAGGGATTTGGCATAATTGTGATTAAATATAGGAATCTAGGTTTGGTAAAATAAAAAAATCATTAATCATTTAATTTTAAAATCCAAAAATGGAAACATTCTTTCCAGACACTCTTTTTCGGCTTATGTCATGCCTAGGGTAAAACTGGGATTCCAAATTCAATAGTGGTCTCATATTTATTATCTAGTACCCCTTTTGAGATTTAATCTATTATTTTAGAAAAATAATGTGTTCTTGATATTTTATATTTAATATTTTACTATATCAATATTTAGTCTCTCTAGATTGTAGAATCTTTCATTATATCATTTCCTTGAATTGTAATATTCCTCAGTATATTTCAAAGTCTTACTAGAAAAAAACCTAGATATTAATTGATTATCCATCAGTTTCAGCATTAGATAAAATTTTCATTGAAATCATTTTAAATTTGTAAACTATCCAAACTTTTAAAATGTTTATCGTATTGTACTATAATTACATCATTGTTCTGTGACAATTATCTAACTGATGCAATAAAAATATATAACCATATTATATACATAAAAATATATTTAGTTATTAATTATATCTGATAAAAAACATAATATGTTTTTATAATGATTATAAATTTCATTTTAATTGATGCTATTATAATTAATATATTTTAATATTGTTTAGAGTCATTATTATCATTTTAATGTTCCATGATCCTAATTTCCAAATGTAATCATGGTTTCTGAAGAGTATATGAATTATCCAAATCATATACATAAACAGTGTCAGCACTGGGTGTAAAATTACTTCCATTGGTCTTGAGTAATATAATGATTAAATTATTAACAATTAGAACCCTTTAAATGTTACTATATATGGGTACATTTATTTCAAATAATGCATCCACTTTGAGTATCCAGACTCGGATGTCATTGCAAGGAATGGGACATAGTCATTTCATTAATAAAATTTTAAGATGTTATTTCCATTTTATTGGTTTTTCCCTAGTGTTTTATGATTTTTAATTATTATAAGAATTATTCAATTAATAATCAATTATTTTCAAACCAAGTGTCCAGTTTCACCTTTTTCTTGAGATCTGACTGACAGTTGAGTTAATATCTAATATACCCCTTACTACACCTAGGATCATATGTGATATAGTCAATATTGTATTGTAGTAGGAAGAAATGAATTTCTTTACTAGTTTTATTTACTGAAATATTTATATGTTTTACAATTTTTTATTTATCATTGGGTTTTCTCAAATGTTTTATAGATTGAAAAGAGCTTGTGAAATATTGAGAGCATCAAGAGTGTCTAGAAGATAACCCTATTTGTTGTACACTGTCTAATATTAAGTTATGATATTAATTATGAATAAATAAATAAATATTAAGACTTTTTCATGATTATTTTAAACAAAGTTTTATTAACCAGTAACTAGAATAAAAAAATTAATAAATACTAGTTAAAACTAATTATAATTAATAAAAATTGTAATTATAATTTTTGGTTACCTTAATATTATTTAATTATTTTAAATTATAAATAATTAATAGTTAATAATATTTATGAACAACTAATTATTATTAAATATTAATTATCTATATTCTAATAAATTACCTAATAATAATTTTTAATTAATATATCTAAATTAATAATAATTAGTATAAATGAAAAAATATTATTAATTTTTATTAATTTATTAGTAATTAATAAATAAAACATAAACTAAGACTAATAATAAATAAATAAATTATTAATTAATTATAAATTATTATTCGTAATTATTATTTAATATGTAATTAATTCAAAATTATTAATAATAAATATTAATTATATACTACTAAGTGATTTAATAATTGTTAAACAACTAATAATAATCACTATATAATTAATATATAAAATTCAACAAAAATTATTTATTTATTCATTTCCATGTTTATTTATAAAAAAATTAATCTTTTTAATTAAACAACTAACTATATAGAATAAATTCAAATAAGATAAAAATTAGACAACTAAATAAAAAGAGTTAAATATACTAAACCATAAACATGATAACAATCTTAGTATAAAAAATAAATAATATTCTTGAATAAAATTAAACTTAATGAAATTCCTAATAAAAAATATAAATCAAATTAACAAAATTATATAAATAATTAAACAACCCAAAATTCAATTAAATAAAAAACTATAGAAAAAATAATCATAAAAATAAAAAATTATATCTAAAGGTTGAAGGCCACAAAATTTGAAGCACTTAATGGATTTCTTAAAAAATACTAATTGAATTATATAATAATAATATTCAAACAAAAATGGAATAGGAGGTGTGTATGCCAATTTATATGACATGTCATGGTAAGCACAAATTTAACTGGTTACCTTATCACAAAATAAATTGGAATTCTCCTATTGGCCCCAAATAATGCCAAATCATATTATAATATTTTCCCAAACTGTCAAGTGTCAAATAAATTGGAACATAGTAGTCCACCTATAAATAATTTATTTAAAAAAATAAAAAAAACATAATTTTTTTACCAAAACACTACATCACTGTCTCACTCATAACCCACATGCCCTCCACCAACCCCACTTACCACCACCTCCCACTACCACAACACTTATTTTTATATGACTAGTTCATTTTCATTACTATTAAACAAATATGATGGCTAACATTTAAGGTGGACTTACCTCACCGCATGATGTAGGTTGTCCTAGAGGCCCAAGTAGATGACTTTGAAATCCAATCAATCAAGTCAGAGCATGGTAGGATCTTGGTAAACTCATCAATACTGCCGGTGCCAACACATTAAATTTTTTTGATTATATTTTATAAATATATTTTACTTTCAAATTTCTTGTGAGAATAAAAAAAATTATAACAAAAAATAATTTATTTCAAAATTATATAACTTATATTAATGTTTATCTATATATTAATTGTAAAATGTGTTTAAATATTATCATGAGTTTAATAATGTTACCTTTCAATAATAATAATAATAATAAACCTATTATAAATTATTTTAAAAAATAATTTTTTATTAAATAAATAAAATTTAAGTAGAGTTTGATATACTACCTTCAAAAGGTATAGAAATATTTATGATATTTTTTCCTTGTATATAATTTTAGTAAAATTTATTTATATATATCTTAATGATGTTAATTTATTTTTTTATGATGTTACACTATTGTTGGTAAAATGTTTTTGAAAATATATATTATGATATATAAATTTATATGTATGGGAAGATATTTTAATTATAATCAAAATACAATCATTATAATTGGTTGAATATTTTAATATTATCTAAAAAATAAAATGAACTATAAAATTTTTGATAATGTTTTTAATAACATAATAAAAAATATTTAATCTAAATAACCACTACTAGAAAAATCTATTTTTTTTAATATGAATAATGGTGATCATTATTTCCAAATCACTGGGTTAAGAAAAACCACAATTTTTTTCTCCCCAGTCTCATTTCCCTTGTATCCATGATGCTTCCAAACAGTATAGATATTGATACATTACCATTCCTATATGTGATTCTGTGATATTATATAATTATTGAGTTTTGATTTTTATTGTGGGAGTGTAGTTGCATATTTTGAGTTCTGGAAGAAACCTTGTTGTTGCATAGTCCTTATAATGTTGTTCCTAATATCATTATGAATATTTAACTTGTTGTGATATAGTGATCATGGTTTTCACAGAGTAGTGTTTATTTTGTGGTTCTGGATTTCTTAGAGTATATTATATTATGGTTTTTACACCATGTACTAATTTTTGTGAGGTGGTTGTTTTCTTGAGTGTAGAATGAAAATATTTTTATCAGGACCCCATAAATGAAGAGGAGACCCCAATCACATAATAGTTGATGATGTGGTTAAAAATGATGTTATTTGATGTGAAATATTTCATGGTCCATCTTTAGGGGTGATTCAAAATCAATGTGACCAAGTTGTTATTTTATGGACACATTTTGGTTTTATTCAGTGTCATACTTCTGAATGTAAATGAATTAAATTATTTTCAAATATTGAAATATTTTGGAGCCATGGTTATAAAATAATAATTAATTTTCCTAGCCCATGTTTTTGTACAATGTAAAGGGTATTTTCATGGTTCATGTGAAATTTAATTATA
The DNA here is from genome assembly GCA_963277665.1 of Viscum album. Taxonomy (NCBI): domain Eukaryota; kingdom Viridiplantae; phylum Streptophyta; class Magnoliopsida; order Santalales; family Viscaceae; genus Viscum; species Viscum album. The sequence continues at coordinate 355,623,463 of OY728140.1, forward strand.
AATTTGAATGCTCTCCTTCAATCGTTTATTTCTCACATCACTTATGTAACCCTAGGTATTTGAGTGGTCCTCTAGGGGTGATTCGAACATAGCCATAATCCCTTATTCTTGTGAGACTTAGTTCACCAGATCAAATACAATATTTTCTTATCTTGTTCCCCATTTATTGGGTTCTTATTTCACGATATCCCATAGTTGCAGTTGATGTGTGTATAATATGGTTTATGATGTATCGATAATGGATTACATGTATTGTAAGGAATAATTAATAGTACGTGGATGTTTTATAATTTATATCCATCACCACATAGTGTGATGATGTGTGGAGATTTTTTTGTAAAGTGGTTTATATTCTCTATTTTATTTAATGTTGTTTATGTGGTTTTAGTATGATATAGTGTAACACCCCATGATTTCATAGTGTGTTATTTCTTCAAAATAATTTAATAACTTGCACTACACGCAACACCGAGTTAAAGCGCACCATGACTTACCAAACAAGCTATTCAAGAGAGGTTATAAATAGTATTAACTAAATTTTAAACTTTATATAATCCTTATATTTTTAGAATCCATATTATGAGAACAAATTCATTTTCAGTATTTCACTTTTACCAACTTTTAATAGTGAACTCTTTTTAAATCCAATATTTTAAAATTTTATATATTCCATTTGACTATATAAATTAACCTTTTAGAATGGGGACTTCAAAAAAATTTACAATGAACCATCCCAACCTTCCACGGTACGTTTCCCTTTAAATAATGCAATGGCGTGTGTTATACGCAACATCGAGTTCTAACACACACCGCAACCGATAAAACTAGCCGTTATGAATAGTAACACCTAATTTTTAAAATTTTAGAGATTTTATATCTCAAAATGGACTTAATTTTTGGATCCGGACTATCGAATTTTGCCTAAGGTGAAATTTTGGTAATTTTCGGATAACTTTAATATTTTGATGAATAGTGAAAATTACTAAATTTTAATTAAAGACAACTTTTTTAATCAAAATAATTAGTAGTGATAAATTATGAATTTGAGTGGTTTTAATTTATATTTAGAATATATTTTTACCATTTAATACAATTTTGTTCATTGGACAAAACTTCACAATTAAATCGGATATTAACAGGTGTCAATCTTTTGATAGTTATTATCTCTTAAAAACACCCTTTTTGTTTTAACAATGGGAATTAATTTTAAATTAATTTCTACCAATTCTGTGTTTTGAATTTGGAAAAATGAATTCCATATTTTGAATCATTATGTACAAATTGTGTAAATAGGTAACTTTTATTTTTAGACATTTTGAATAATTACTTCGGTAAATATTTTATTTACCATGGTTAAAGGGTAAATCCGGTAAATAAAGGTTAAAAATAATATTATAATAATACAAAATTACCCTAAAAAATGTCCTAAAACTTATTTGTTGATACATGTCCGACCATGGGCATATTTTGGTCGATTTTCGGACCCCATGGAGCCACTTGTAAGTGATAATGACACTTTATATTAATTAAGTTAAAATAAATACAAAAATGACACAAGCATATATCTTTTATTAAAAAAATTTTTACATAGGGTTATTTATGTTGGATTTTCGACTATAAATATTCATTAGAAATATAAAACGATTACCTACATAATAATATTTTATTTATAATTTTTATAAATTAATTAATTAAATTTATTTATGACACAATGATGATGAAGTAATTACCATAATAGTAAAAAATTAAAATAATTGATATTATAAATACCAAAATAAATATAATTAGAGACTTTTATTGAATTACACTAATTTTATATGTTAATATTACATATTAGGATTTATTTAATTGTATTTTTTATAAGTAATCATTCTGTTATAAGTTTCACAAAAATCAATTATTGAATAGTGTCAAAATTGACATAAAAACGTTTTTAAAACAAATATTATATTATTAATTGATATTAAATTCCTAAAAATCTAATGTTCGTACAAGAGACTTATATCATGATAGTTTTATCATTAATGGACCACTTGGGGGTCGATTTGATGTATATAGTACGTTTATTAACCATATAATATAAAAATACAAAAAGACATTGTAAAAGTGAAACTAATAAACTAAGAGTTAATACTTAAAGATAAGGTTAATATAGTAACCCAAACCTATATAAATTCTATTGGTTGAGTGGTTTTTGACCCATACCAACCTTAACCTTTAAATAATCCACTTTTTAGCCATTAGAAACTGAATATGAATTTATTATAAAATAATATTTCTAGCTTTTCCAAAGGTGCCCCTCACCCCTCTTATGAAAGGACACTCCTCTTTATTATTAATTCACACCTTCAAAGCCTTTTATTTCTGCCAAACTCTGCCCAAATACTCTATAAAATTCCCTAACTACATCCTAGAGTCCTTTAGTCAGAAAGCCAACTTAAGTAGCCCTTTTGATCAAATCAAAAGGAAGAACCCGAAGAAGAGGTAATGATTTCACCACCCTTTTTCAAGTTATTTTCTTCTTCCACTTCTTCTTTCTTTGTTATTACCATTATAAAATAATAACTCCAGTATATCATATATACTTTGATGTTATTATAAACATTTTACAACCATATTTCAGTATTCTATCCATCATTTTAATAACATGTCACCATACGTGCGTACGTACGACTTACCGTCTCCAATTCGTGGTGTAATTGTTATTCAATAAATTATTATTTGGATGGGTATAATAATGATGTGTAATTCATGTAAATAATAAATATAACATGATAATGATTATGTATATATTATATACCATCCAATTATATATTATTTTAATATCAAAAGAATGATATTGTCGCTCGTACGTACGTACGGACTACCGTCTCCACAAACGCGATAAGATTCATTCTCTATCATATCCATTCAAGTATAATTATCATTTGATGATTTAAAAATAATGTTTAAGGACTTGATATCATTATGGATATGAATAAGATACAACCTATCGATGAAAACCACGACTTACGTAACAAAACATATAGAAGAAAATGAGTAAGTTAACACCCGAAACAACAATAATTCTAAGATATTATTAACAAAGCAATGTTAAAAGATCATATATGATATCATATGAATGTATATGATTCTTTTATAATTTAATAACAATTATTTCACCATTATACAGGAGGTTAACCTACCCCCAACCAAGGAAAAGTACAAGTTAAGGGGTTTTCATCTCACTCCTTATTCCTGTGAGATTAATGCCATATTGCCACCATTACGTTTTGTGTGGTGTATGTACTACCCATAATTATATTATTTGGGTAATACACTTTAATTTATGTGTATTTACATATTCATTGTATGATACCTCTTTCATGGGTTGTATGTTTCATAAGATACCAAATTGGTAAGGGATTATTTTGCAATCTCTTCATTATCCGAGGTTGTTTATACGTAATAATCAACTGGTATTTCTTTATCATCCACATCCATGTTTCTTAAAAATGTATTTCAAATTTTTTTTTACTATTTACCATAATATGGGTTAAAGAAATTTATACCCTTATTTGACTTTTTATAAGAGGTTTATAATGGAATATTTCCACCGTTTTCCAAACAAGTTCCTTTTTAACCTTTTTGACAAAATTAAGGTAAGAATTTTTTTTTAACTTATACGGCGGGTGCGGTTATTCTCCGCCATTATTACACCTTTGAATCTTCCTTCACAAGCTTATAAAGATATTTTCAAAATAAATGTTTTCTCTATAATTATGCGACTTTTAAATGATTCAAAAAAGGAGATATTTCTCTCAAATAGTATTGATTTCATCTATGTCAACATCCTTTGATAAAATTTAAAATTTTTTCAAGTTGATTTATTATGATACAAATCATCCATATTGTATTTATGGTTTTGTGATATTTTTTACTATGGATGAGTTATTTTTATGCCATTAATGGTTTATGATTAATGTTTTGACATTTTGTATGTTAGTTTTAATACGAATGTTTATGTTATATTTCATCCTATTCTTAAGATGAATGTGTTGGACTAGTATGTTCTGGGTTGGGGACTGGTAAAAGTAAGCCCTCCGGGTCGATGTTTGGTTATTAGAGGCACTCCGGGTTGGTGTCCGGTTATTAGAGGCACTCCAGGTTGGTGTTTGGTTATTAGAGGCACTCCGGGATGGAGTCCCGTTATAGAGGCTCTCCGGGTTGGGTTCCATTTATAGTTATCCCTTAGTTCTTAGCATGAGGCCTCAACACAGAAATTAATGATTGGAATCATGCATTCCATCATTATAAAAGTGGTTAGTGATATTGCATGTGATTGTTCGATTAGTAGAATATCCATGTGAGTAAGTAAATAGAATTATTTCATTTTATTTCTGCCATATTATGTTGAAGTTCAAGTTTAAAAGGCTTTTGTTTTAGTTATAAATTGCCTTAAATGTTTTTTCTTATTTATGAAAGTTTCCACTGTATTTATTACCCTTATGGAGCATTTGAGCTCACCCCTTTCCATGTTTTATTTTTTCCCAGGATTCCAAGAAGTATATTGTGATTGATAAGAAGGGTTAAGAAAAGGGAATAATGGAATTCATAAAGGATTATTTATGTTGTTTTTTATGTTATGAAGTGTAATGTAACATTCATGTATGTAATCTATTTTCCAAGACAACTAAACTAATCGGTCATTTGGGAGTTTATTACTTGTAATCATGAAAATGTATTAAAATAATGCATCAACTCTGGGTAACTGGGGTCTGGGCGTTATAGTTGGTATCAGAGGATGTTTAGAAATAACCTTGGAAACTTGATTTAGATAAACTCTGATTAGAGAACATAGCCCTAAAATAGACTTTGATGATTAGTATAGAATAAATTCTAAGAATTTTTGTATTGTAGAGATTTTGTGAGTTTTCCGAGCAATACATCCCTGTCTGGATACGAGCAGGTAGAGGCGGCTCTAGCACAGATGTACCTAGGGGTAAAACTCAAAAACACCGCTTTGAGCTAGACTTGAACGGGAACTGGTGCATGACAACGGGCCTTGCTGCACTCTTGGTTACGACACTCCTGGGGGATATGCTTAGGATAATTCTCATTTTCATTACAGACCATTACGAAGGGTTTATGAGTATATACTTCCTCAAAGGAGACATTTTTATGATTATGGATTATATCCATAAACTATTTAATTTATGTTTTGTGTTTTACAAGTTTGGGATTAGGTATTGTTATTTACAAACTACTCTAGTAGATGCCATTGTTTAGAAATGGAGCCCAGTTGAAGGAATGAGAACTCCAGCAATGCACATGATCCAAAGAGAAAGAAGTATCATATATTTCATGGTCTCAAGACAGAATTTATAATAGAAATAGTCTTCCCTGTATTATTATCATATGAAGAAATAATATCATGTGTTGATAAGATAAGTAAAGAGTTTACTGAGTCTTATGGTTTTGAAGGGAAGCAAGAGAAGAAAAGGATGGAAGAGAGAAATATGGATAAAGGGAAGAGGGAAAAGAAGAATTTTCCCATATGTGATAACTGTGGGAAGAAACATCCTCGAACTTGCATGAATGGAATGGGAGTTTGTTATAATTGTGGAGGAAAAGGGAACAAATTATGTGATTGCAAGGGTAAGAAAATTGTTTCAAATGTACAATGCTTCATTTTCAAGGATTTTGGACACTACGTGAACCTATGTCCCAGTCATCATACTATGCCGGAAATGTTGCTATTGGAAAATAATCAAGTTATGATACTACCACAGATGAAGAGGAATGATTAGAGTTCTTATGTTGATTATGTCGTTTGAGTGTTGTATCAACAATGTACTTGTTATAATAACTATGGAGTATATAAGGATTGTACTACAATACTATTTCATTAAGGAATTGAGATTGTATGGAACAAAGAAAAGTGGCTCAATAGCAGGTTAAATTTGTGGAAAATATATGGTTGAGAGAAAGATAAACCATAATATGGTTCTAATACCGAGGTAGTGATTTTAGAATAATACATGATTGATTTGGATAAATTATATTGGATATTCTTGACTACCTTGAAACTGATTAATGATTTGTATATTCCATCATTTTTGGGGTTTAAAACATTTTTGGATTGAAGGAGTATATCTATTATTCTTTAAGGAATAAGGGATCATGAATGTAATCAATAAGGTTTTATGGTAATTCAGGATGTTGCAGTGTTTTAAAAGAATACATGATGAAGGTGTTCTCATGTTATTACGCAGCAAAAAGGATCTTCATTGTGTTTAACTTCCTTATAAATTTTGGATTAAAGTATTTTGGATAGTTCTAGTTTGGATTATTTTGGATTGCCATAAAAGGACAACCCAGAGGTCGGGCGGCAACCCGTCGCGTCCAGCAAGGCCACGAGACTTGAACCCACAACCGAAGGGTGACACGGGTGTATCACCTACCACTGACCCATGTGATGTCTTGAATTGAATAATTTCGTTTTTTTTTGGTTCTACTAGATAAATTATAAATTCATTTTTTAATACTATACGAATAGGATAAATAGAATATTATTTTTTTACGTTCTATTATCTTTTAGATTGAAAGATGAGTTTGGGGTAGAAATTAGTTAAAGGATGGAACTCTACTTGTCAAGAATATATGTTTTTTCTTCTCTTATTCTATGAAGAAATTAATTTTTATACTTTATTTAAGTAATCCTAAAACCAAAAAAGTGTTATCCTAATACAATATGTTTTGTTGAACCGAAAGTATTTCAAATCATCATAGATTTATGAATTTAAGGACCTCAATTTTACACTTGTTTGTGATTGATGACCTCAATCACTACCTATAAATATTTACTTTTTCCTACCAATTATATGTCTCTAATTTCCACCAATGTTCTCCTAATCGAGATCATAATTTGGTGGTGACCCTTTCTTTTCTCTTTTCCTCATATTAAGACTAAATTTTAGTTACCCAATTTCCGATGTGGGTTTTCCTAGAAAGATATTTTCTATTTTCAACCTTTTATTTTCGAAGAACAATTTAAAGTTGCGAGGACTCAATTTATAGAAGGAGGGGAGAATGTAACACCCCAAGATTTCATAGTGTGTTATTTCTTCAAAATAATTCAATAACTTACACTACACACAACACCGAGTTAAAGCGCACCATGACTTACCAAACAAACCATTCAAGAGAGGTTATGAATAGTATTAACTAAATTTTAAACTTTATATAATCTTTATATTCTTAGAATCCATATTATTGGAACAAATTCATTTTCAGTATTGCACTTTTACCAACTTTTAATAGTGAACCCTTTTTAAATCCAATATTTTAAACTTTTATATATTCAATTTGACTAAATAAATTTACCTTTTAGAATGGGGACATCAAAAAAATTTACAATGAAACATCCCAACCTTCCACGGTACGTTTCCCTTTAAATAATGCAATGGCGTGTGTTGTACGCAACATCGAGTTCTAACACACACTACAACCGATCAAACTAGCCATTATGAATAGTAATACCTACTTTTTAAAATTTTAGAGATTTTATCTCTCAAAATGGAATTCATTTTTGGATTATGAGTATCGAATTTAACTTAAGTTTAAATTTTGGTACTTTTCGGATAACTTTAATATTTTGATGAATAGTGAAAATTACTAAATTTTAATTAAAAACAACATTTTTAATGAAAATAATTAATAGTGATAAATTATGAATTTGAGTTGTTTTAAAGTATATTTAGAATATATTTTTACCATTTAATACAATTTTGTTCACTGGAGAAAACTTCACAATTAAACTGAATATAAACAGGTGTCAATCTTTTGATAGTTATTATCTCTTAAAAACACGCTTTTTGTTTTAACAAAGAGAATTATTTTTAAGTTAATTTATACCAATTATGTGTTTTGAATTTGGAAAAATGAATTCCATATTTGGAATCAGGATGTTCAAATTGTGTAAATAGGTAACTTTTATTTTTAGACATTTTGAATAATTACTTCGGTAAATATTTTATTTACCATGGTTAAAGGGTAAATCCAGTAAATAAGGGTTAAAAATAATATTATAATAATACTAAATTACCCTAAAACATGTCCTAACCTTATTGGTTGATACATGTCCGACCATGGGCATATTTGGGTCTATTTGTGGACCCCATGGAGCCACTTGTAAGTGATAATGACACTTTATATTAATTAAGTTAAAATGAATACAAAAATGACACAAGCATATATCGTTTAGCAGAACAATTTTTAAATAGCTTTATATATGTTGGTGTTTCGACTATAAATATTCATTAGAAATCTAAAAAAATTTCCTACATAATGATATTTTATTTATAATTTTTAGACATTAAATAATTTAATTTATTTATGACACAATGATGATGCAGTAATTACCATAATAGTGAAATATTAAAATAATTGATATTATAAATACCCAAATAAATATAATTGGAGACTTTTATTGAATTAAACTAATTTTATATTTTAATATGACATATTAGGATTTATTTAATTGTATTTTTTCGAAGTAAGAATTCTGTTATGAGTTTCACAAATATCAATTATTGAATAGTGTCAAAATTGACATAAAAGAGTTTTTAAAACAAATATTATATTATTAATTGATATTAAAATCCTAAAAATCTAAGGATTGGCCAATGGACTTATATAATGATAGGTGTATCATTAATGGACCACTTGGGGGTCTCTTGGATATATATAGTATGTTTATTAACCATATAATATAAAAATATAAAGAGACATTGTAAAAGTGAAACTAAGTAACTAAGAGTCAATACTTAATGATAAGGTTAATATAGTAACCCAAACCTGTATAAATTCTATTGGTTGAGTGGTTTTCGACCCATACCAACCTTAACCTCTAAATAATCCACTTTGGAGACATTAGAAACCGAAAATGAATTTATTATAAAATAATGTTTCTAGCTTTTCCAAAGGTGCCCCTCACCCCTCTTATAAAAGGGCACTCCTCCTTCTCATTAATTCACACCTTCAAAGACTTTTAGATCGGCCAAACTCTACCCAAATACTCTCTCAACGTCCCTCACTACATCCTATAGTCCTTCCTTTAGCCATAAAGACATCTTAAGGAGCCCTTTTGATCAAATCAAAAGGAAGAACCCGAAGAAGAAGTAATGATTTCACCACCCTTTTTCAAGTTCTTTTCTTCTTCCACTTCTTCTTTATTTGTTATTACCATTATAAAATAATAACTCCAGTATATTATATATAATTTTATGTTATTATAAACATTTTACAACCATATTTCGGTATTCTATCCATCCTTTGAATAACATGTCACCATACGTGCATAAGTACGACTTACCGTCTCCATGTCGTGGTGTAATTGTTATTCAATAAATTACTTTTTGGATGGGTATAATAATGATGTGTAATTCATGTAAATAATAAATATAACATGATAATGATTCTTTATATATGATATACCATCCAATTATATATTATTTTAATATCAAAATAATGATATTGTCGCTTGTGCGTATGTACGGACTACCGTCTCCATGAACGCGATAAGATTCATTCTCTATCGTATCCATTCAAGTATAATTATCATTTGATGATTTAAAAATAATGTTTAAGGACTTGATATAATTCTGGATATGAATAAGATACAACCTATACATGACAACCACGGATTACGTAACAAAACATATAAAAGAAAATGAGTAAGTTAACACCCGAAACAACGATAATTCTAAGATATTATTAACAAAGAATTGTTAAAAGATCATATATGATATCATATGAATGTATATGATTCTATTATAATTTAATAACAATTATTTCACAATTATACATGAGTTTAACCTACCCCCAACCATGGAAAAGTACAAGGTAAGGGGTTTTCATCTCACTATTTATTCCCGTGAGATTCATGCCATATTGCCACCATTACCTTTTGTGTGGTGTATGTACTGACCATAATTATATTATTTGTGTAATACACGTTAATTTATGTGTATTTAAATATTCATTGTATGATACCTCTTTCATGGGTCGTATGTTTCGTATGTTACCAAATTGGTAAGGGATTATTTCGCAATCTCTTCATTATCCGAGGTTGTTTATACGTAATAATCAATTGGGATTTCTTTATCATCCACATCCATGTTTCTTAAAAATGTATTTCAAAACATTTTTTTTACTATTTACAAGAATATGGGTTAAAGACATTTATACTCTTGTTTGACTTTTTATAAGAGGTTTAAAAAAGAATCTTTCCGTCATTTTCCAAACAAGGTCCTTTTTAACCATTTTGACAAAATTAAGGTAAGAATGTTTTTGTAACTTATACGGCGGGTGCGGTTATTCTCGGCCGTTATTACTCCTTTGAAGCATCCTTCACAAGATTACAAAGATATTTTTAAAATAAAGGTTTTCTCTATAATTATGCGACTTTTAAATGAATTAAAAAAAGGAGATATTTCTCTCAAATAGTATTGATTTCATCTATGTCAACATCCTTTGATAAATTTTAAAATTATTTCAAGTTGATTTATTATGATACAAATAATCCATATTGTATTTATGGTTTTGTGATATTTTTGACTATGGATGAGTTGTTTTTATGCCATTAATGGGTTATGATTAATGTTTTGACATTTTGTATGTTAGTTTTAATACAAATGTTTATGTTATATTTCATCCTCTTCTTAAGATGAATGTGTTGGACTAATATGTTCTGAGTTGGGGACCGGTAAAATTAAGCCCTATGGGTTGGTGTCTGGTTATTAGAGGCACTCCGGGTTGGTGTTCAGTTATTTGAGGCACTCCGGGTTGGTGTCCGATTTTTAGAGGCACTCCGTGACGAAGTCCGGTTATAGAGGCTCTCCGAGTTGGGTTCCGGTTATAGTTATACCTTAGGTCTTGGCACGAGGCCTCGACACAGATATTAATGATTGGAATCATGCATTCCATCATTATGAAAGTAGTTAGTGATATTTCATGTGATTGTTCGATTAGTAGAAAATCCATGTGAGTAAGTAAATGGGATTATTTCATTTTATTTATGCCATATTATGCTGAAGTTCAAGGTTAAAAGGCTTTTGTTTTAGTTATACATTGCCTTAAATGTTTATGCTTATTTATGAAAGTTTCCACTATATTTCTAAATCTTACAGAGCATTTGAGCTCACCCCTTTCTATGTTTTATTTTTTCCCAGGATTCCAAGAAGTATATTGTGATTGATTAGAAGGGTTAAGACAAGGGAATAATGGCATTCATAAAGGATTATTTATGTTGTTTTGTATGCTATGAAGTGTAATGTAACATTCCTGTATGTAATCTATTTTCCAAGAATGCTAAACTAATCGGTCCTTTGAGACTTGATTCCTTGTAATCATGCCAATGTATTAAAATAATGCACCGACTCTAGGTAACTGGGGTCGGGGTGTTACAGTTGGTATCAGAGGAAGTTTAGAAATATCATTGGAAACTTGATTTAGATAAACTCTGATTAGAGCACATAGCCCTAAAATAGACTTTGAGGATTAGTATAGAAGAACTTTTTAGAATTTTGGTATTATAGAGATTTTGTGAGTTTTCCGAGCAATGCATCCCTGTCTGGATACGAGCAGGTAGAGGCGGCTCTAGCATAGATGTACCTAGGGGTAAAACCCGAAAACACCGCTTTGAGCTAGACTCGAATGGGAACTGGTGCACGACAATGAGCCATGCTTCACAGTTGGTTACAACACTCCCGGGGGATATGCTTAGGATAATTCTCATTTTCTTTACAAACCATTACGAATGGTTTATGAGTATATAATTCCTCAATGGAGACATTTTTATGATCATGGATTATATCCATAAACTATTTAATTTATTTTTTGTGTTTTACAAGTTTGGGATTAGGTATTGTTATTCATAAACTAATCTAGTGTATGCCATTGTTTAGAAATGGCGCCCAATAGAAGGAATGATAACTCCAGTAATGCACATGATCCAAAGAGAAAGAAGGATCATATATTTTATGGTCTTAAGACAGAATTAATAAGAGAAATAGTCTCCCATGTATTATCATCATATGAAGAAATAATATCATGTGTTGATAAGATAAGCAAAGAGTTTACTGAGTCCTATGGTTTTGAAGGGAAGCAAGAGAAGAAAAGGATGGAAGAGAGAAATATGGATAAAGGGAAGAGGGAAAAGAAGAATTTTCTCATATGTGATAACTGTGGGAAGAAACACCCTAGAACTTGCCTGAAAGGAATGGGAGTTTGTTATAATTTTTAAGGAAAATGGCACAAAGTACATGACTACAAGGGTATGAAATTGGTTTCAAATGTACAATGCTTAATTTGTAAGGAGTTTGGACACTACGCGAACCTATGTCCCAGTCATCAGACTATGCCACAAATGATTCTATTGGATAATAATCAAGTTATGATACTACCACAGATAAAGAGGAATGATTAGAGTTCTTATGTTGATTATATCATTTGAGTGTTGTATCAACAATGTACTTGTTATTATAATTATGGAGTATATAAGGATTGTACTGCATTACTATTTCATTAAGGAATTGAGATTGTGTGGAACAAAGAAAAGTGACTCAATAATAGGTTAAATTTTTGGAAAATATATGGTTGAGAGAAAGATAAACCATAATATGTTTCTGATACCGAGGTAGTGATTTTAGAATAATACATGATTGATTTGGATAAATTATATTGGATATTCTCGACTAACTTGAAACTGATTAATGATTTTTATATTCCATCATTGTTGGGGTTTAAAACATTTTTTGATTGAAGGAGTATATCTATTATTATTTAAGGAATAAGGGATCATGAATGTAATCAATAAGGTTTTATGGTAATTCAGGATGTTGCAGTGTTTTAAAAGAATACATGATGAAGGTGTTCACATGTTATTACGTAGCAAAAAGGATCTTTATTGTGTTTAACTTCCTTATAAATTTTGGACTGAAGTATTTTGGATAGTTCAAGTTTGGATTATTTTGGATTGCCATAAAAGGACAACCCGGAGGTCGGGCGGCAACCTGTCGCGTCCGGCAAGGCCACGAGACTTGAACCCACAACCGAAGGGCGACAAGGGTGTATCACCTACCACTAACCCATGTGATGTCCTGGATTGAATAATGTCGTTTTTTTGGTTCTACTAGATGAATTATAAATTCATTTTTAACCCTATACGAATAGGATAAATAGAATATTATTTTTTTACATTCTATTATCTTTTAGAGTAAAATATGAGTTTGTGGTAGAAATTAGTTAAAGGGTGGAACTCTACTTGTCGAGAATATATGTTTCTTCTTCTCTTATTCTATGAAGAAATTAATTTTTATACTTTATTTAAGGAATCATAAAACCAAAAATGTGTTATCCTAATACACTATGTTTTGTTGAACCGATGGTATTTCAAATCATCATAGATTGATGAATTTAAGGACCTCAATTTTACACTTGTTTTTGATTGATGACCTCAATCAATACCTATAAATATTTACGTTTTTCCTCCAATTATATGTCTCTAATTTCCACCAATGTTCTCTTAATCGAGATCATAATTTGGTGGTGACCCTTTCATTTCTCTTTTCCTCATATTAAGACTAAATTTTAGTAACCCAATTTTCGATGTGGGTTTTCCCACAAAGATATTTTATATTTTCAACCTTTTATTTTTTAAGAACAATTTAAAATTGAGAGGACACAATTTATTGAAGGAGGGGAGAATGTAACACCCCAAGATTTCATAGTGTGTTATTTCTTCAAAATAATTCAATAACTTGCACTACAGGCAACACCGAGTTAAAGCGCACCATAACTTATCAAACAAGACGTTCAAGAGAGTTTATGAATAGAATTAACTAAATTATAAACTTTATATAATCCTTATATTTTTAGAATCCATATTATGGGAACAAATTCATTTTCAGTATTGCACTTTTACCAACTTTTAATAGTGAATCGTTTTTAAATCCAATATTTTAAACTTTTATATATATTAAATTTGACTAAATAAATTTACCTTTTAGAATGGGGACATAAAAAAAATTTACAATGAAACATCCAAACCTTCCACGGTACGTTTCCCTTTAAATAATGCAATGGCGTGTGTTGTACGCAACATCGAGTTCTAACACACACCGAAACCGATCAAACTAGCCGTTATGAATAGTAATACCTAATTTTTAAAATTTTAGAAATTTTATCTCTCAAAATGGACTTCATTTTTGGATTCGGAGTATCAAATTTAGCCTAAGGTGAAATTTTGGTACTTTTCGGATAACTTTAATATTTTGATGAATAGTGAAAATTACTAAATTTTAATTAAAAACAACTTTTTTAATCAAAATAATTAATAATGATAAATTATTAATTTGAGTGGTTTTAAATTATATTTAGAATATATTTTTACCATTTAATACAATGTTGTTCATTTGACAAAACTTCACAATTAAACCGGATATAAACAGGTGTCAATCTTTTGATAGTTATTATCTCTTAAAAACACGCTTTTTATTTTAACAACGTGAATTGATTTTAAATTAATTTCTGCCACTTCTGTGTTTTAAATTTGGAAAAATGAATTCCATATTTGGAATCAGGATGTTCAAATTGTGTAAATAGGTAACTTTTATTTTTAGACATTTTGAATAATTACTTCGGTAAATATTTTATTTACCATGGTTAAAGGGTAAATCCGGTAAATAAGGGTTAAAAATAATATTATAATAATAACATATTACCCTAAAACATTTCCTAACCTTATTGGTTGATACATTTCCGACCATGGGCATCTTTGGGTCGATTTTTGGACCCCATGGAGCGACTTGTAAGTGATAATGACACTTTATATTAATTAAGTTAAAATGAATACAAAAATGACACAAACATATATCTTTTAGCAAAACAATTTCTACGTAGGGTTATATATGTTATATTTTCTACTATAAATATTAATTAGAAATATAAAATAATTACCTACATAATAAAATTTTATTTATAATTTTTAGACATTAAATAATTTAATTAATTTATGACACAATTATGATGCAGTAATTACCATAATAGAGAAAAATTAAAATAATTGATATTATAAATACCCCAAAAAATATAATTGGGGACTTTTATTGAATTAAACAAATTATATATGTTAATATGACATATTAGAATTGATTTAATTGGATTTGTTCGAAGTAATCATTCTGTTATGAGTTTCAAAAAAATCAATTATTGAATAGTGTCAAAATTGACATAAAGGAGTTTTTAAAAAAAATATTATATTATTAATTGATATTAAATTCCTAAAAATCTAAGGTTCGGCCAAGAGACTTATATCATGATATTTTTATCATTAATGGACCACTTTGGGGTCGCTTTTATGTATATATTAAGTTTATTAACCATATAATATAAAAATACAAAGAGACATTGTAAAAGTGAAACTAATTAACTAAGAGTTAATACTTAAATATATGGTTAATATAGTAACCCAAACCTGTCTAAATTCTATTGGTTGAGTGATTTTCTACCCATCCCCACCTTAACCATTAAATAATCTACTTTTGAGCCATTAGAAACCGAATATGAATTTATTATAAAATAATATTTCTATCTTTTCCAAAGGTACCCCTCACCCCTCTTATAAAAGGGAACTCCTCCTTCTCATTAATTCACAGCTTCAAAGCCTTTTTTGTGGCCAACTTCTGCCCAAATAATCTCTAAACTTCCCTCACTACATCCTAGAGTCCTTACTTTAGTCAGAAAGCCATCTTAAGGAGCCCTTTTGATCAAATCAAAAGGAAGAACTTGAAGAAGAGGTAATGATTTCACCACCCTTTTCAAGTTCTTTTCTTCTTCCACTTCTTCTTTATTTGTTATTACCATTATAAAATAATAACTCCAGTATATTATATATACTTTGATGTTATTATAAACATTTTACAACCATATTTCAGTATTCTATCCATCCTTTGAATAACATGTCACCATATGTGCGTACGTACGGCTTACCGTCTCCACGTCGTGGTGTAATTGTTATTCAATAAATTATTATTTGGATGGGTATAATAATGATGTGTAATTCATGTAAATAATAAATATAACATGATAATTATTCTGTATATATGATATACCATCCAATTATATATTATTTTAATATCAAAAGAATGACATTGTCGCTCGTGCGTACGTACGGACTACCGTCTCCACAAACGCGATAAGATTCATTCTCTAATGTTTACATTCTAGTATAATTATAATTTGATGATTTAAAAATAATGTTCAAGGACTTGATATAATTCTGGATATGAATAAGATACAACCTATCCATGAAAACCACAACTTACGTAACAAAACATATAAAATAAAATGAGTAAGTTAACACCTGAAACAATGATAATTCTAAGATATTATTAACAAAGAAAAGTTAAAAGATAATATATGATATCATATTAATGTATATGATTATTGTATAATTTAATAACAATGATTTCACCATTATACAGGAGGTTAACCTAACCCCAACCAAGGAAAAGTACAAGGTAAGGGGTTTTCATCTCACTCCTTATTCCCGTGAGATTCATGCCATATTCCCAACATTACCTTTTGTGTGGTGTATGTACTTCCTATAATTATATTCTTTGTGTGATACACTTTAATTTATGTGTATTTACATATTCATTGTACGATACCTCTTTCATGGGTTGTATGTTTCGTAAGTTACCAAATTGGTAAGGGATTATTTCGCAATCTCATCATTATCCGAGATTGTTTATACGTAATAGTCAACTGGGATTTCTTTATCATCCACATCCATGTTTCTTAAAAATGTATTTCAAAACATTTTTTACTATTTACAAGAATATGGGTTAAAGAAATTTATACCCTTGTTTGACTTTTTATAAGAGGTTTATAAAGGAATCTTTCTGTCATTTTCCAAACAAGGTCCTTTTTAACCTTTTTGAAAAAATTAAGGTAAGAATGTTTTTTTAACTTATTTGGCGGGTGCGGTTATTCTCCACCATTATTTCAACTTTGAAGCTTCCTTCACAAGCTTATAAATATATTTTCAAAATAATGGTTTTCTCTATAATTATGAAACTTTTAAATGATTTAAAAAAAGGCGATATTTCTCTCAAATAGTATTGATTTCATCTATGTCAACATCCTTTGATAAATTTTAAACTTGTTTCAAGTTGATTTATTATGATACAAATCATCCATATTTTATTTATGGTTTTGTGATAATTTTGACAATGGATGAGTTATTTTTATGCCACTAATGATTTATGATTAAAGTTTTGACATTTTGTATGTTAGTTTTAATACGAATGTTTATGTTATATTTCATCCTCTTATTAAGATGAATGTGTTGGACTAGTATGTTCCGGGTTGGGGTCCTGTAAAAGTAAGCCCTCCGAGTTGGTGTCCGGTTATTAGAGGAACTTCGGGTTGGTTTCCGGTTATTAGAGGCACTCCGGGTTGGTGTCCGGTTATTGGAGGCACTCCGGGATGGAGTCTGGTTACAGAGGCTTCCGGGTTGGGTTCTGGTTACAGTTATCCCTTAGGTCTTGGCACGTGGCCTCGACACAAAAATTAAAGATCGGCATCATGCATTTCATCATTATGAATGTGGTTAGTGATATTACATGTGATTGTTCGATTAGTAGAATATCCATGTGAGTAATTAAATGGACTTATTTAATTTTATTTCTGCCATATTATGCTAAAGTTTAAGTTTAAAAGGCTTTTGTTTTAGTTATACATTGCCTTAAATGTTTATGCTTATTTATGAAAGCTTCCACTGTATTTATTACCCTTACGGATCATTTGATCTCACCCCTTTCTATGTTTTATTTTTTCCCAGGATTCCATGAAGTATATTGTGATTGATAAGTAGGGTTAAGACAAGGGAATAATGGAATTCATAAAGGATTATTTATGTTGTTTTGTATGTTATGAAGTGTAATGTAACATTCATGTATGTAATCTATTTTCCAAGACTGCTAAACGAATCGGTCCTTTGGGACTTGATTCCTTGTAATCATGCCAATGTATTAAAATAATGTACCGACTCTGGGTAACTAGGGTTGGGGCGTTACATATAGTATTTCGTTGAGTATGGAGATGAGTTTTTCAAAATTAAAGAAGAACAAATGAACTAAAAAATGAAGGGAAGATGTTTTTATGTGATATATAAGAATTATTTTCATAAATATTTTCATTTAATTTAATTTATGTGATTTAATAATATTTCCATGGGATGATTAAATTAAAATATTATAATGAATTTGATATGAAACTCGACATGTATGTATTTTCCTTTTGGAAGTATTTTGTGGTTGAATAAATGTGTTATTTTCATAATTGAATATGATCTCATTAATAGAAGAGGTTGGGTTGTGGTTAATTGTTGCGGTGGACTAGTGATGTTAGTGTGGTTTGGGATCAATAGACTCCCAAGATATAGAAAGATAATAAAATAATTTAAAAATAGGAATGGGGAAGGTAGATTTGTTCATAATTTTAATAATAAATAATGTGATTAATATCATGATTATAGTGGTAAATATAATAATTATATAATAAATATATTTAACATAAATGAAATAAGGTCATGTGTTGAGTCATGAATTTTAAAATTGGTTAGTGGTGTTTATTGGGTAATTGTATGATAGTTTTTTGTGTGGTTTGTGGTGGAAACAATAAATATGAGGTGGTTATACTGTTATGTGGAGATTATTGCAGAGGTAGTTGATAGGTAATGGATCCTTGTATTTGATTGCATCCCATATTATATTATATTTTTTTTATTTTCGATACACTAAAACCCAAGACATAAAACCTAAATGGTATCAATATGAGGATTTTGGTACAAGGTGAACCTAAAACATTGAGGATTTGAGTGATACAGATTTAAACTACTCAATGTTATGATCACATGGATGATGTCCACACTAGGAGGTAGGGGGAATCAATGTTGGTAGATTTTCATATTTAAAATACAACCATTCTTACTACTACTCAACAATAGACTTCTATCATATTCACTTAAACATTTTAATAGGTATTAAAAAATGATATGTATTATCACCTTTAATATGGATGACTAAATCCTTGGTCTGTGGTGGTAGTTATCAGACACACACAACACCACTTTCACTGTATTGATGACGCAATGAGAAAAGTATTTTCCAAGAAATCGCTATAATTATGGGACCAACAAGTTGAAAAATTAACACAATTGCTAAAAAATATCCTAAAATCAAAATTAGGGAAATATGGTGACATGTGAATGAAAAATAATCCATTATACTAAATTAATATGAACTTCTCTATCCTCTATTATAAAATAATCTCTTTGGTTTTTTCTCTTCTCACTCTATATTCACAAAATTATTACAACACTTACATCAACTCTACCAGGTGTCCTTACTAGATTATTTATTCACATACATGGAATAGATCAAAAATATAATTTTTATATTCAAATGTTTAGTTCTCATAAATGTCATAAAAATGATATTAGTATTAAAAATTTATCAAAATAACTTTCAAGTATTCCTCAATAATAAATTATCAATGAATGAAACAAATATTCTTACTCAAACCCCCAAACAATATAAATCCAGTATCTCCTTATATACCCTTGATTTTATTATTCAGTTCCCCTAAAGACTCTTATTCTTCTTAATATCTTATTGTTTCTAATTTTCTTTATTATAACATATTATTTTCCACATATACATTCTTACTTTCAAGATTAATTACAGGGTGATGTATAACTCATAGGGAAATATCCACAATAAATATTAACAAAAATCTCTATGTAAGTCACATATTAACAACAAATTTTGGTTATATTTATAAAATTTATGTTCACAATAGCATCATCACAATTAATATTATTTTTTACTTTGTAATATATTTTAATCTTACTTGAAATTTAGAAGGACCATACATATCGTTCCACATGCTTAGGTTACATTTATGCATCATCAGAGTAATTCATACATGATCCAAAATTATACTTACATATTATATAGAACATCATAATTAATATCATCTATGATCCATTTTACACTTATGTATTCCTCAAAACATTGGAGTTAACCTTACATATATCGAGGTTAGTCTACTTTTATCTCCATGTTATTCCAAAATATCATAGTGCAAACTCACCTTTTTTGTATATTTATTCTTATGTACCTCAATGATATTAAAATCCTAAACCCATAAGATGTTATATATTATCAAGTAGATATTATGTATCATCGTGTATATTTTATGTATCATAGTTCAAAGTCTCTAATGATTTTCCAAATTCCTGATACTAATATATCTTATGTATGCCATTATTATTTTTCTACAATCTCTATGGTATTTTTTATTTACTATATCATCCTTAAAATATACTCATAACATATTAAAAAATCATTTAAAAATATATTAATCAATATTTTTTCTATATTAATTGTTTTTACACCCAATCACATGTATTGCCATCAAATAAAGCATCACCCATGATGAAAACAACAATCACCTCACATGGATTTTCCACTGATACATTATTATAGAATATAATATAATTTAATATATATATTATTCAAAATTTTATTACATAATCCTTAAATAGTGATATTGAAATGTGAACACCACTTTTTATCCACATTATTAAAAATAAATAAAAATTCTTTTGACAGGGGTGGTATAATTTTCTCTAATTAATAATCCATGACTCAACCAACCATACCTCCAGAGAAGATACCTAAATATAAAAAAAGATATAAAATTATATTTAAATGATGTAAATAATGATACTAAATAATGTATACCAAATCAAATACTGTAATTTATTACTTTTCATAAAGACTTTGAATTAACTTCCTACACACCAAAAAATTGAAAAATTAAAAACATTTCATTTCAAGCATGTTTCTACCCTTATAGGTTATATATTCCCATTTATTGTTGGGTTTTAAAGGATCACACTACACATAATAAAAATACTAGAATAAATTAGAAACATTATTCCAATGATCTTCCATATATGAAATTTATACCATGTATAATGAAAAAAATAAGAAACAATGATTACGATTGATGATGGTCAAGGCTACTTTCTTCCACCCAGGTTATTATTGAAGATCCCTCATATGTCAATAAAGGACTCCCTCATCCATGGTTTCTCCATGAGTTAAAATTAATTCAATAACACTATGGTGGTATATTACACTCCATAGTATACAATATCCTCTTATAGTAAAGGAGGAACAATTAAAAGGCTTCTTGTATAGGTAATTTACTTGTTGCGTGATTAAACTAAAAAAAATGTCTAATTGGTCGTGCCCCCTTATATATCCCTCCAAAAATTCATTATGATCTATCGATTAACTATTATATTATATAAAATATTAGTTATTATTTTTTTGTCATATATTCATCACATTAATTTTGTAATCCATAACTATAAAAAAATATCCTCTAGTAAATCATCATTTCTGGTCAATCTATAATGGTATCTAAGAGGATATACATCAAACAAATGTATCAATATAAATGTTTACACTAACTGAATCATATAAGAGAATGAACATTCATATGATCCATCAATAAATAGAATCATTGAACCACATGACAGAGAGTATGTGAGCCACATATAGCTACTTATATGTTCTTGATTCTACGTGTATATACTGGCCAGTACAATGAATACATAACATGTGATTCAACTTAATGGATGTACAGAACACATACACATCACCAGATAGATAATAACATCATTATATATATATATATGACCATATTATACAATTTTCTTTCTACATTTACTTCCAAAATATCATCCTTATAATTTGAGTAGACAATTCAAATATTGGTTTAGCTCCAACTAATGACATTTTTAGAAAAATACCAAACAACCCTTTATTAGATAAACTAAATGGATTATGTATTAAAAGGATCAATATATTATTTTATTTACACTAGGTAAATCTCCTACCTTAGGTATGGGTAAATCAAAATATTAAACAATATTCGGAAATATAATAAATGCATATTGTACAACACTCCATGTGGTATACTTCATGGGTCATCCAAAGCACAAAACCCATTGTGTTCATTATGAAAATATTTCACATAATATATAAAATCCTACACTTTATTACCTTAACATTTTTCACAATCTGTAATACTCTATGATGATCATCAATTATAGATAACTCAAAGTCTTACATTGATATTCAAATTTTCATTTCACTTCATGAGTATAAACAAACAACATTAAAGAATTATACTATCTAGATTTCAATTAGTATAAAATGATATATTTTATATTCTTAAACTATTTTAATAAAACATAGTAACCCACATAAGTATCTATCTAACCATATAATATTTCATATACTTCCTATTCAACCTAATGTATATTACCCTTCTAGGGGTTTTTTAAACTCAATACATCTCTATGTAATTCGTACACCATATCTATGTTAGCAATTGATAAAACCCTCCACCAAAACTATTTAATGTAAAATATCTATAAATTAATGTAAATTTAATAATAAAGTGTCTTATGAATCATATTCCTAATGCTCAAATCCTTGAAAATAATATTCAATCTCCTTAACATTTCAATATCCAATGATAATATGTTAATAACTTCTTTTTTCTACTTTGAACTCACTATATAATAAAAATTATCATCATTATTGGAACATATTTGATAAAATGATCCCCTTGAAATAATTTTATAAATATTTCAACTATTGAAATTAATATTTTACCAATATAAAATAGAAATATTTGGATATTAAATGATATTGACATTGAATTTTGATTGAAATAATCTATTATTTTTTAACAATAAACCTCACCATGTGAAAAAATATTCACACTAAAAATTTAATACTATAATATTTTTAGAATATCATTATATGATACACAAATTCCATTTTTCTAAGAATTAAAACTTATTTTCTTTAGTTTTAATAATATAAATAATCATTTCTATATATCAAATATGATATTCGATGTGTTAATAATGTTTGTTAGAAAAAAAAATTTATAATTTAAAATATGAAACTGATAGGTGGCTTGATAAAATCAATCATATTTTAAAAAATATTTGGATAAACGCCTTATCTCATATGAAAATATATTCTCCTTTATCTTTGTTCTATTAAAGTTATAGAATCCAATGCATCAAAACCCATTTTCATTGAATGAAATAACTCATATTGTACCTAAAACCTATTTATTAATAAGAAAATTATCATATCATTATTTATAAATGAGATAGCTACACATTTCTATTACGAAGGAAGAGGGAATCTTCAAATATTACATTATATTCAATTCCTTTTTGTAAATATTTTTTTCCATCATCAATTGAATGAAAACTAATAGTAATACAATCCATTCTTGGACCTTGAAATCGTGTATATTTATAATATTTAATGTTATATATTTTTTATAATATACAGGTTGACATTAAACAATTTATTTTTTTAACATCAATATATTCTATGTAAATTCCATGGAGTCTTCAAATCCCATTTTGATATCACAAAAAAAAATCATTCATGGGAAAACATTACTCCTTCTTCCTGACACCTTCTTTAGGTTTCAATGACTTTTTCTAGATTTTTAAAGAAAAATGTTTGGAGTTTACAACTAAAATTCTTTTTTTTTACTTTTACCTTTTCATATTGTTAACAAAACACCTTATCCGAGACATCATATGATATTATATTTTATTCTAAATAAATTGATAAGAAAGGG
Organism: Viscum album; assembly: GCA_963277665.1. NCBI lineage: Eukaryota > Viridiplantae > Streptophyta > Magnoliopsida > Santalales > Viscaceae > Viscum > Viscum album. Next base: position 355,647,265 of record OY728140.1, read on the forward strand.
TAAACATATTTTTAAATGATTCAAATTATGAAACAAAATTAAAATGATGATTCCAAAATGAATTCTATAACAAGAACAAGCCTTTAAGGGAATATCTAGTCTATCTTAGTCATTAACAGACCAAATTATATTTAATATACAAGAAAAGAATAGTGTTTTTATTTAATTTTTTATCTTATTTATTTTAATACTCAATTTAATTATTTTATATTTCTCATATTAATATTCATTTAAGTTTTGAATAGCTTTAATTGTAGATTTCATAATAAGGCGATTCTATAAAACATGGATTTTTTTATTATCAAAAAAAATTTATTTATATAATAGTATTTTAATACTTTTCTTACATTAGTCTTGTATTATATAATGATTCAACTCAATTTAATGTTTCAGAATGATGATTTTATTAACTACATCAAAAAAATATCTGATGAATAAAATCATTTATAATAATTATATAATTATTTTTATTAAATGTTCACCAATAAAAAATAATGACCTTTTGAACTCATCATTCCCATTAGTGTTCTATTACACACATTTCAATCATAAATGAGTCTAATTTTCTCTTTATCTAACGACATATTTATTTTTTATACAATCAAGTCAATTATATTAGAGATTGTTCTTGGATTGTTATGAAGACATATATTTTATAAATCCATTGTATTGATAAAATAAAATCTATTACTCTAGTAAAATTGTTGGTAAATTACTAATGGAATTTTCCTAGTGGGTGACTCAGTGTATTATAGAATAAAACCCTTTCCCCCTTGATCATGTTATTTTTATTTCAATGTGGTGAACACATATTTTATATCACCAATATTCACTTGAAAAATGATGATTTTAGTAAATATAACATATATATTTTTACATGGTTCCCCCTAATTAGGCTATTACAATGAGAATGAAATTAAAGATTTCTAAATGCACTGAAAAATTTAATGTGGAATGATTTATTTGGATTACATAGTGGAGAAGTCTCACTAACTTTCTGATCACATTGTTCAAACATGATGATAAAGATCAATTCCAATCCACATATGATAAACTCATTATTCATTTTTTCACGTTATTAAAATTCATCAAAAAATTTGATAAATGGATGATAAACGTAATTAAATGTGTCTCATCAACAACTTTTGATGGCATTTTATTGAGGTGACAATCCTAGATGTTCCTCCTACTCCCTTACTTTAAATATTCAAGGAAAGAAGTTCATTGATCATTTTATTGAAGCTCTACCACTTTTGGGAGCATGTATTCTATCTCAATAAATTTTTTTGGATTGATAAAAATTCTATATATAATTTTTATAGGTTCCCCATATGTTTAATGGGCCTATAATGTGACATAAATCTAAAATAGACACCCTATAGAAAAAATAAAACACTTTGGTTGAAACAACTAGCAGACTAAAAAATACCTGGATGTAGAGTGGTCTAATGTTATATGTTATATAATCTTCTATATTGAAATTATATTATGTTATCACATCTAATATCATGAAACCTTTATTGAGTTTTGATTTATTCTGATTTTTTCGAATACACTTTGTGTTGGAAATCATTATTTGACCAGATACACTTTTTTATTGCTGCAAATCCTCCATTAACTAAAACATTATCTATGGAATGATCTCCGAAAAATATATTATCTCACTGAACATATTGAGGAATATAAAACTTTACAACATCACAGCCTCCTGAAGAGTATGAAATCTCATATTCATTTTTTTTCTGATTTATATACTCCATTATGAAAATCATAGTTTCCGCGTAGATATCTTATTGTAATATGATAAAACAGCATATCCATATCTTTCATGGCATAAGACCCCATAGTAATTTAAATTCTTGATATTATTTAGTTTTTTAAATATAAATCCATCAAATTATAAGGAATAACTAAAATCTTGGTCATTGATCTATCAAAATAACTTTGGGGAAGACACCACTTCACTCCATATTCACCTCAAATATTACTTGGTACCAAAAGTATTTAGAACTCCTCTAAAACGACACTGCATATTGTCAAATTTTGATATATAATGGCCTAACAGTTATTAATTCCACATTGAAAATTCCTCTAGATTTTTTCATTTTATATTAAACAAACTATCTATAGGTTCCTAATTGAGTCAGACTAGCATCGGTTCTCACCTACTTCATATCGTACATCCACACAATTGAGAAACTAATAACCACCTTCACATCCTCACCAATTTTCCAGTATTTCATCAAATTTACATTTTCCTACACCCATGATTTCTCACATACCCCCCACTGCATCACTTGTTTAATTGGTGCATGGGATTTACCATCATCCTTTCTAGAGGCTTCCTGATTCCTAGTCTTGAGTGATCATGGTCATGTTTTTAAATCCCTAAACCAAGATTTTAGTATAACCATGTATACGACATTGTCGAAAGACAGTATAGTTACCTTTAATCATCTCCTTCATAACATATCTATCATCAACACGAAATAAACATAAAAAACAAATTCAATGTATGAGATAGATTCTGTGTATGGGGTCCGTCTTTGAGTCATGTCTATTCATCAAATGCTTCATTGAACAACACGACAAGGATGTATTCATAACAATCCTATAAGAATCACCTTGAAAACATTCCAAAATCTTATTGAAAAACACAAGATTTATAAACCTATAAGGTTCATTTTTATAAAAATATCCCCATTTAGGTTTGCTAATAATCCAAATACAAAGACAACAAAACAATTATTAGTTCACAAATCACACCTTAGAAGCATCTAGATCATTTTTCCATCAATGATTATAATAAATATTTATCAGTGTGAATCTCTAATATCACATGATACAACTCATTATGCAAGAGACAAGATTTAAATAAAATAATTCTTAAATGATGACAAACAATTTTAATTAAAATTATAAAACACTACATCAAAATCCTTTAACACAACAATCTCTTCTAAAAATGATTCTCCCCATATGGAAAAAAATCTTCTCCCCCTTTGTAAAATAACAAAAAAAATCTCCCCCTTTGAAAAAACCAAAATATAACTTCATTTAATATTCCAAAAAGAGATTTATATTTAATTAATATGAGTTGAGGTGAGGAATCATACATTTTTCTTGAAGCATTTTCTTTGGGTGAGTTTGGTTCCTATATCCATGTCCATCTAAATTTATGGATTCGGTTGGAATTCAAGTTCCAATAAATGATGTTTAAAGTCCATTTTTACTAAATATTTTCTCATAATATCTAAAAAATGATCTTTTTTCAGTATATATTCCATATTGTTAAATTATTTCTCGACCATCTCCTTTGAGAAATTGTACTTCTTTCAGTGATCATAATTATCTAGTGTTAAATGAGATTTTTATATTTTTTGGGCATTATATTTTTTATACATGATCGAAATTATAAAAATGACCTAAATACCAAGGTACTCATCATTTTTTTAATCCATATCAAATTAGTGAATGTTTTAGTTGTCACTGCATTCCCTACCTCTATAGTTCTTCGATATCTTTAATCTTATTTATTAAAATTATATGAAATGCATGATATACCTATATAGAACCCAACACCTATGGTGGATTTTTCAGAACATTGTGTTAATTTCTTGGTATTAATTTTGTTTTTGTCTCAATATTTGATTTAGGGGTGTTCTGGGATATCATTTTTTGGTTTTTGGATAGATTTACAGGGGTTTAGGGTTAAGAACATGGGTTAGAAACTGTATAGTACAAAACATATACCTTATGTAGTGGCTTATATAGGTGAATTTTATTCTATTCATTAGTAATGAAACCATGTGATATAAATAGTAAATCCTATGATGTTTGAAGGTAGTGTTAGATGCGTGATCTGCACGATGATTGTAAAACCATTGAAAATGATGTTTTTAATTAAAAGTTAGTATTTTACACTATTCAACCAAAAATGATGTATCATAGAGAAATATGAAAAATTATCCTTAAGATAATCTTGAAAATATGAATTGGAAAATGATGTCTATTTTATTAATATAAATTTTTAAATGTGTCTAAAATTAATTTTATTTATTTTCAAAAAATGTCATAGAATGTAGTTTTTTAAGAATATACGATTTTCAATAATATAAAGTCATTACTAAAACAATTGTATTACTTATGATAAATATTTTTTCTAAATATAAAAAAATTAAAAATGATATTAAAAAATTATTTATTACTACTCATATTACTATTTTCAATAGCTAGGTTATAACTATATTGTTCAAATAGTTATAATAATCAAAAAATGTTTCATAGAAACACAATGTAGCATATAATGCATTCAATTTCAGTATTGCGTGTACAAAAATACTATATTTGATTAGTGTATAATGAGTTTTTTAATTTTGGTAGATTGTAAAACACGAAATCAAAGAATTTTTTTTTAATATTCACAATAACTATGTTTGTTACAACTATTGAGGAACAAATATCAATTCCTAAAGATCAGAAATAGACTGTATTCGATTCCTCCATAATTGAAATTTTTTTCCATCAAAGATCAGTGTACCTATATTATTGAAAACATCCATTATAAAAAATTAATATAGAAGCATGGAAATAATCCATTGCATATGATACAAATTATTATCTTAAATTGGTTATATACCTAGAGAGGAAGTGAATCAGGGTATTAAATATAAAAAAAATCCGTATTAGGATATTGTTTTATAGTTAAACAAAACACTCTTCTCTCCATTTCCCATTGAAAGTTATAAATATAAATGAAATCTAGAAATTTAAAGAATGATTTTAACTACGTTCACCATCACTAAGCTATATCCAAGGATAATACAATCGATTATGTGTCAATAAAAAAAATAATAGAGGACACCAAATTTTTTATATTTCTCAATAGAGAGGTCTCACTAACCCTCTAAACTAACTATTTATAAATTATAAGAATGTTCATTATCCGTTAATATATGATGAAGTCAATTTTCCTTTTATCAATATCTTAATATTTTTCAAATATTTCAGATAAATATAATAATACTAGATTAGTGTGTCTACTTTACTGCTTATAATGAAGCTCTAGTAAGGTGATAATCTATAATGTTCCTCCTTCCCCCTTTCCATAAATATCAGTGAAAATAACATCTCTTCTCTTATCATTAATGCTAGACCACTTTTTGGATCACAAATTCTATTTTATTCTCATTCAGATGGTTCTGATTTAAACATCCCTTCTCAAAGATTGTAACAACTGTACCATATGTCTAGTGGGGAAATAATGTTCCATAAATAGGAAATAAAACCTTATAGATCCATGAAAACACTCCCTCTAACCAAATCTACTAAAACAAAAAAAATCATCCCGGTTGTGACTTGTTCTGATTTTCAATTTCATAGAGCTACTATTTTTAAAATACCATGACATTATCACCTATTATATGATGAAAAATTCACTACCAACTACTTCACTATAATGATTTCAGAGAAACTACGGTGTGGAAAACTATTTTAACAATCCGGAACCCGCTCTACTAGATTCGGTGAAAAATACCAAAATATTACATTTCTAGATTTTATACCAATAAATTTGATCCACTTTTTGACAACCAAATATTAAAAATTAAAAAGGAAATATTGGGTCACTTATGTACCCAATATAATTTTAGGAATATTGTTTTTGATAGTTAGTAAAAAGTCTTACATAATCAACACTCATGAATTCAAGAGAGTATTATTTACACTATACTAAGATTTTGATTTTCCATTTCAATCATTAAAAATCTCACACAGATTTCTTAACATATGAAACCATATTATACTAATAAAATTCAATATCATTCATCATAACCTAGGAAAATGGAAGCACAATAATGATGATATCATATTCTTAGTAATGGTAAACATACGAATTAACTATTGATTGTCATCAGTCAGAATAAATTGAACCTAACTATATGATGACATAATCTATGTGAATGGTCATAATATAAAATAATTAATAATAATTAATACATGGATCATAAATAATCATGGGGTATCTTATAATGCATTAAAAATTCCTAAGAATCGATAATCATGATCTTTGTTTTGTGAATATCGATAAAATGAATCATTGAAAACACATAATCAGCATAATGAAAACATGGTTTTATCACAGAAAATTATCTTTATAGATCAATTATAGAACCATTACAGGAACCCTTACAATTGGAATAACCATATGGATAACTTCCAATACAATCCTCTATAGAACATAGTCATTAACAAAGGAATTAGAGTGGTATTAGGGCACAACAATCATATATGTTATATTAGTATCCCCTATGAGCTATAATGGGTCATGAACCTTTGTATATGATTTATCAAGATCACTTTTTATAATAAATATCATCAAAGGCTCATAATATGTATTATTTATATATATCTTTAATTTCATTCAAAAATTCATAGAAACAATCATTATTCCTATCGGAACATGATTATCCTATGGAAAATAAATGAGTTCCATGAAAATATCCTTAAAAAAATTCATATTACATAAAAAGATATAATGAGGAATGTATCATTACAAAATATCCAAAATTCTGCATAATTAACACAAAGGTTTATTGATATTGATGAATGGAAATACCACATAAAGATCACTAATTTTTTCAGTAAAATACCCATTTCACATTGAAAATTACTTTTAAAAATTAAAAAACCATAAAATATTTTGAAAATAAAATTATTTCAATATAAACATGGAAAATAATAACATAATATTCATAGAAATTAATTTTCTTTATGGGAAGGAATTTTTTTCATTTTTCAAATGATAAAAATAAACATTATTATAAAAAACAAAGTAAAGGAAGTAAAAATTGAACAAGTTGGAAAAAGATAAAAAATATAATTTTTCTAACTTTTAAAATAAGGTTAAAAATCATTTAGATTTTTTTTATAAAATCATTTATTATAAAAAAAAATCATTTTAATAATTTTTTGTAAACATGTATATGGAAGAGAAATATTTTTGATCTAAAAAAAGATAAATGATTGCTATCACATACAAAATACATTTTTGGATTTTTCTTTAATAAATAAGAGAGGAAATAAAAATTATAAATCTAAACACAATTCCTGGCTAGTAGAGAATAAAATTAATTTTGTTCAATATATTAAGAGATTATGATTTCCACCCTATACACCCTTTACATAAATTTTCATGAAAAGAAAGTATATTATAACATAAATCTTTTTCAACTATGATTATTTATCAATAATCTTCCAAATTAATGAACAATATCAAAAGAAACATAAAATATTTTTAAAATAAGGACATGCATGATATAACATGTGAATGGGTATGTATATACACCTTGTAAATTATTATAGGTTCATATGATAAGTGTATGTCCCAAGGAATGAAAATTTGAGATGAATAACCCTTACCAAGATAGTATCATTGAATTAAGTGTTAGTTGATATATAGACCATTTTTAACAAATATAAATCCACTAAAAAATATCAATACATAATAAAAAATTTTACATATCAATTCACATATAATCATGGAATGAATATTTTAATGATGAATAGTTATAACCCAATGAATGAAAATTGAGTTATGAAACCTTTTACCACATCATAACTTTCAATGACGACCCCCTTAAATGGGATAATTGAAATTGAAACATCAAATAGAACTTATAATGATATATTAATGATATCACATATAAAGTATCAGTAAATAAATTATATAAGATAAATTATGTTCATAATAATATAATACTCCCAAATGAACGTAAATTGAGATCAAATATCCTACCTCGAGTAAATTTTTTTCATGTATTCCCTTTGAATCTTATATAATAAACTCATAAAAACTATTTTATTTCCATGAAAAATTTTCTTATTTGAATACCTTATTAGAAATCCATTTATTCCATTTATTTAAATGGTGTTGTTTAATTACATAACTAGTTATGTCTACATCATGTATTTTAAAAATGTTCTATCAATAATGTTAAAAAAATTTGGCGAGTTAGACAAGGTCAAATGGGTCATTATTTCATCATATATGTAATAATAATAATTAAATAATTAAAATTTTTATACATAATTTAGAGTTATAAAAATATTCTTTAAATATGGTTACGGAAAATTATATTTGTTACAGTCTTGGAGAAGGTTGGACGTACATACTAATGAGTAGCATTTCAATTTTTCAATGGTCACTAGGGAGAGAATTTATGTATTACTTTATCCTTACTAAATTATCATAATATAATAAATTATTTATTGATTATTTTAATACACTTATATATATAATCCATGTGAAGTGGTGATGAATAATGAGTCACGTCGCTTTGTGGAGATGGTAGTCCATATGTACGCACGAAGGAAGTTATCAGTTTTTACTCTTTAAAAGATAAGAAAATATGATATAAATTAGTTCCCTATATTGATTAATATGTAATTAATATCATATATAAACATCCATTAAATCATTATAACCATCCATGATTGGCGGTTTTGGAAAAATATCACATCGGTCCATGAGGGGGTACTCCACCGTACACACGAATGATGTATTCATTTCCTTGTTGATTGTGTTTGGAGATGGATATGGTTTTTTCCAATTAAATAATAAAATATAAATAAATATAATAATAATTTTCCCACTATTTAATTATGATTAGTGTTTATTTTAATTATGTGGACAATAAATAAAAATTACTTAGTTATGAACTGTACATTTCATCAGACAACCAACTTTTCATTACATATTAAGACATCTAAGATTACTATTATTACAAAAAAATCTGCACTTAAATGATGGGTGGGGTCTGAGGATTGGTTATATTAGAGATTTTATGATATTAATGATTCTTTAATTGTGAAATAACGATTAGAAAAGGTTCCCTCATATAAGATAGGGGAGGGGCACTCTAGAAATATCTTAAAATATTAACTTAATGTAAATTAATTTTCAATTTCAAATGGGCCCAAAATGATTTATTTAGTTTATATATTGATTTTGGGTCTAAATAATCTCATGGAAATAAATTTTGGCATATTTTTACTATTTTTACTCTTCTCATTTTTTTTATCCCCTCATAAACCCTTTTTGAACATTTCATGATAACACTATTTTAATATTTGGGGGTTAAGATTGTTATTATAAATGAAAAAATGTCCCATTTATAAACAACTATTGATGTTTTAAAACATATCCTAATCAACATTCTAAATATAGGTTTTTTAATATATATTATTTTATAAAATATTATTTATTTTAAAAAATCATTAATTTTATTTTTTAGAACTAGTAATTACATTGACTTTAATAACATCATCAAAAAATATATGTAAAAAACTATTTTATTACATCAATAAAATTTCATTTTCATCACGCAATTTTTTGGATAACATTAATTTCCTCATGTTAAATTACATTTAAGTTTTTTATATAATTTATTTTTATTTCCAATAATTATATTTTCTAGAGTGTCACCACTGTGTAAGCATTTAATATTAATATTTCATCTATAAAAATTAAATATAAATTAATATGTTGAATATTAATCATATATAACTCAAAAAACTACTTATAACAAATCATATACTTTGGTTATATCCATGTTAAAAAATATTTTATTTATTAAAAATAATTGTGTTACATTTTTGACATTTGATAACATAAAATATTATTATGGTTATAATCACATAAAAATTAACAATAAGGTCACATAAAAACATATATTATGATAATGGATTAAATGAACTACCCAAATAAAAATAATATATATTTTATGTTCATTTTCTAGTCCTTATCAAGTTGTTTTTAACATTTAATTACCCAATTTACCCTTACATTGGAAACAAAAGAAATATTACTATTTCTTTTCAAAATTTCAACAAATAAAAGGAAACTAATAAAAAAAATTTCAAACCACTATTTAAAATATGGAATAAACTTTTTAAAAATCAAAATACATAGGTTGAAGAGTTTAACTTAAAATTAAATTAGCAAAACATGACTAAAAATTGTTTTTTAGAAAAATTACTTTTCTATGTATGAATTATTTTTATACTAAAAACAAGTATAAAAGTCCTTTAAATATCCATAATTGGATTATTTTAAATCAAAAGGAAAATATTAAATTTTAAAGATAATCCCAAATATAATTTTTCACGGTATATGGCTTAAAATAAAATTCTGTTTTCAATAAAAATTATAATTTTCACTATTCATTGAAAAATCTATCTTTTCACGAAACAAATCAAACATTCCCCCATAGGATAATTCTGATATTATAATTTTAAAAAATAAAATTGGTTTTATAGAATAAAATTTTTCTGTTTCCAATAAATTAATTATATTATTTTCTCACAAAAACATATATAAAAAATTTTTGTAAGAAAACATATGTTTGATGAATAAAATATCGTTACTAAAAATTTAATGCTTATTTCCTATATAGTAATCAATAAATTTGAATTTATTATAACAAATATATATATCATAATATATTTTATACTATTCATTCCCTCTAATTTAAAAGATTTATTATAATGGTCACATTTAAATGATAATATTTTTTTCATTTAAGCTAAATGTTGTGTATCTTGAATGTGTTTCGACCCGAGGTGAGCATTTTGATGAAAAAAATGTTCTGATGGGTGACATTTATTTCTATTTTATCATATAATTTTTCAAGTCACCATATTTTTCAACCATGATTTACATCATTATAATTTTGGGGGAATTTTATTGACCCCATGGGACTGGGTTGTTTAACACTTTTGTATTATGAAGATGTTACATAGTCGAATGGTCCTAGAAGACATTTAACGGGGTCATGTATTGGTTCAATCGGTCCTCTTAGGATATTATTTCCCCAAATATTATCCAATTTGTTTATTTTTTGAGCTAGAAGATAAAAACTACCCTTTTATCACTGATTCATGGTCCGTCTTTCCAATGGCAGGTGCTTCTTCGATGGTTTGTCCAAAAATAATTGAGCAGTCCATTGGTCGAGAGGATGGGAGTTCTGGTTCATCACACACTTTTTGGGGAAATTATTTCCTACTTTGGGACTCTCTTATAGATTTTATCCATGTTCTTAAGTTACCAAATTGTAGGTTTATTCCCAAAGAGTGTATCCAGTGGTTACTACGGGGTTGTAGGATCATCGTGGATATACATAGATTTTTTGATATAGAGACAATGTTGGATTAATCCATGAAATGAGATGATCTGGAGATTATAATCATCCTGGCGGTATATAAGGTAAATGATGTTGGTGTCATATCCATAGGAGGGGCTTCATATGTAACCTCCTGAGAAGAATCAGAGCCCACATCGTTTTGTTTCACTTGAATGGATGCATCACCTTTTATGGTCACGTGACGGGGACCCATCCATGAAACTTAACGTCATGCGGTGAGGAAATCTAGGTGAATGATTCATAGTCTAGACTTGGTGTGGGGAATAATCCAATGAATCCCAAGGATCCCAGGAAATATATGATCTTCTGGGGGAACATCACCCTACTAGGGATATTGCCTGAATAACATTACTGTAGATTTGAGGGTCGTATTTTGAACTTAGGGTGGATTTTCATGTATCCTTGTCGAATGGGGAATCAAATTTAGTGTAATTATATAATAATGGGGACTTATAATATAATGAATCCCAACATGAGGGCATGGGTTCTTGGGTTATACACCGAGGTGCTACTGATTTGGGTGGACATTAATTGGGATTACACCAAATAGGAGTTCATGGTGTAGGATGTTCATTGGGACTGACACAAAAAACTGTCATGTTAGATTGGGCCACAAACATGAGTCCAACATATCCTTGTTTGAGTATGAATCATAGTTCGCATAGTTTTTTTATCTTGAGACTTACACATGTGAGGAGGCCTATATGTGAGAGTTGAATCCGAACATACTCCAAACTAAGATGCCCTTTTTTCTAAGGAATAATTGGGTTAACCTTTTGTAAGGACACCCTTTTGAACATGGGCCTCCAACCAGACGTCTTATATATCCAAATTATAGTGGGAATCAGATTTCTCATAGTATGTTTAGGGATTTTCAAATTTTGTATCATCATAGAGCTCTAAGAGCATGTAAATTATTATCGGTATGAGAAACAATAGAATTTTAATGATTCAACAGAGGTTCAGATTCTCTTAGCCACTGATGGAAAAGGAGGACAAGGAAAATAGAAGAGTTCGTGGCTATGAGCCCAAAAGGAGAATGAAATGGGAGGTTTGACCATGCAACCTCCACCCATGTTCATATCCTAGATAGTCATATCATGGTGATTAATCTAGACACATCCTGAGAGGAGGCAAAGAGGGTGAAGAGTGATACCTCTCACAAAATACCAGAGGATTACCACATGAGGAGTTCCTTGACATGGTTTATGGGCAAGGGTAAAACCATCATCCCTGGTCAAAGGGGAAGGAAATAATGAACTTCTTGCATGTCACTGGCACTCATCGAAGGGAAAGTCTAGTGATTACCCCTTAACCTGAGGATGAGGAGGTTCATGTTGGACTGCCCAAGTAGGACCTCAGGTAAACTTGGTAATGAATACTTCGAGACATTTTGGGGGTCCAAAACTGTTGTGGGGAAAACCTTTGTGATTCTACATTCCTTGGGTATGTAAATTCTGAAGGGTGCGCCAGTTATCCTGATGATCTAATCATACGAGTTCAGTGGATTTGGGGTAGGATTTTACATGATTACAGTGTACTGGTTCGTGGAGGATCTATAGGGGAATGCATGGTAATGGAGGGGCATGATTGGATCCGGGGTGAAGGACACCTGAATACACCCCATTTTGAATAAGTTTTTCTCATGTGGGATAGGGGAACCCCAGTGTAGTGTACATATATGAGGGTAAAGGGGTCGTCTGCATACCAAATTGGTCTTTGGAGTCATGTACGGGACACCGTGTACCACTGTGGTATGTGTTACTATATGTGGTACACATAATGGAAGGTTATGAAGAGTTGGATTAGGTTCACCACACCTCCCCATGTTCCATCCACATACTGATGCAGTACGCGACACAAGGTTCGACCCGCATAGTAATGTGCTATGTGGAGCACCAAATTGAAGAATGGTCTTTTAGACTTTGGTATATGGGGAATTCATCTGAGTGAGATTTTATATTCACAATGATACCAATTATTTAAGCGATTCACCAATTATTATTATGTTCCTTATTTTTGTGGTTCACGGTAGGTTATACCCGCGGAAATGAGGTTTGTGGCTCACACATTGTCAATGATTCAAAACCAAAGTCAAAATATTCTCTGTATCCATATTCTTTCTTCTAACCTCTAGGGTATCTTTTATGCTCTCTTCCACCAGTCCCCTTTTTAGTACCACTTTTTCTCCTATTATAAGTCACTCTTGAAATCATATATGTGGACATGAAACAACATTTTTGGAATCCTGTGAACATGTAATACATCCCATAAAAGACTCGATCAACCGGGATTTGTAGAGACTATGGTTCGTGAGACATGGTTTGTTGAACTTTAATGCTTTCTGCATCTATTAACTTCTTAGTTCCCAAGACGGTATGCATATTTCATTTCACTGTTCGATTCCACCAACGACATGGTTTGTGCAAGGCCAGGTTCGATGGCCATCAACCTATGGTCCATCACTACATGGGTTCTTCCATTTACTAATAGTTCTCAATTTATGTGCTCCATGAACCTTTTCCAGTGATGGTACACATTTAGCCTAAAACCCTTTGCAATATTTTATTTCATCATGTTTCTTCCCAAATTTGCAATTCGATTTGCATCCATTTGACGTGTTGGGATTGTATTAATATTTTCTTCCATCTGTAGAGTTATTTTCGGAGTACTTACATCCCTTCATGATGTTTTCAGGACTCTCCAAATTCCACTATAAGAATGGGGTCCGATCGGAATGAATATGAGGGCATTTCGATGCAGAATCGGTCCTAAAATGAAGTATTTCATGGCAGAAAGGGTAGGTTCAGTTGGGTGAGAACACCTATTTATAAGGGCTCAGCTCAATTTTATTTTACCATTCTCATGGTGAAAAGGGCTCTCAACCTCTCCTCAGCTTCCTTTGCTTTTGTGTACAGAGATTCTTATATTCATTTCATATTCTGCACACTGAACATTAAACCAGAGATCTAATATTTAAACTCTATTTAATAGAATATAAAATTTCAATCGACAAACATTGAACATCTACATAGAGAGGCCTCAGTTAGTGGTTTCTTCATTTTGTGAACCACTTAGTTTGCTGACCAATTCTCCACATGCCAGCACCTCATGGGCCTTCCTCATATGGAGAACATATGTGTAACGACACAATCTTGATGTACATGGACAATGAACTTCATTTTAAGAATACATAATACATTAAAAAAATATAGCCCCAAATAGAATATCATTTTAGAGTCTTTGGAAACATAGAAGATAATATTCTAGCTACGTAAAATATCTTCATCATCTCCAATAAAGATATTCCCCATTAGTTTTCTAACCTAAAACATTTCTTTATATCCAAGGGAAAAAAACATAAAAAGGATGGTCTCAATGGAACAGTAGGGTAAACATGAATAACATCACATAAAACATAAACATAAGAATGTGGAAACATGAAAATAAATTTTTAGTATCAAAACCATGAGTTATGAAATAAATATTGACAGTACGTAAGGAATAGATCATAAAAGAAAATTAACCATGATAATATAGCATTGAAATAAAACATGGGATAATGCCAAATAAATAAGAACATAATATGATTTTTCATAGTAACTAAGGAATTTCTACCAAGACCATCATAGTGGACAACATCCATTATTGGACCGGGTTTATATGTCATTCCAGCCATGTATTACTAAAAATAATTTACTTGTCCTTCAAGCATTGTTTTACAAAACCGTATTTACATTCCATTCTAGTCATGTCTAAATCATGACATATAAATCTTTACCTAATTAATTTGAGGGAGATATAGGTCCTACCTGTAACGCCCCGACCCCCAGCTACCCAGAGTCGGTGCGTTACTTCGTAACATTGGCATGATCACAAAAGATCAAGTCTCGAAAGACCGATAAGTTTAGTAGCCTTGGAAACACTAGATACATTCATAAGCGTTACATTACATCATAAAGTGAAAAACTACAATAACATAGTCTCCATAGTCCACACTTCTATCCTCTTCGGACTATCCCTTCAGGTGATTCATAAAATACTTCTTCACATCCTGTAAAATATTAAAACATTGAAAGGGGTGAGCTCAGATGCTCAGTAAGGATAACAATATTGCGGAAGCTTTCATAAATAGACATAAAAATTTAAGGCAATGTATAACTAAAACAAAAGCCTTTTAAACTTGAACATCAACATAATATGGAAAAAGTAAAATGAGATAATGCCATTCACTTCTTCACATGGATATTCTACTGGTCGAATAATCACATGCAATATCAATAACCACTTTCATAATGATGGAATGCATAATGCCAGACTATCATAACCACGTAGTCAAGGCCTCGTGACAAGACCACAAATAAGATTTTGTCAAGGCCTTGTGCCAAGACACTAGTTTGTCTCATGAGACCTGCCGATGCATCGAGGAGCTATAGCAGGCTCCACCCGTCACTTATTAAGTCCAATGCATTCCTCATATGAATAGGTTTAAACATATCATAAACCATAACATAATTGTATCACATAAAACATGCATAAAGGAAACATAACATTTCCACATTTCAATCACAAGATATCAATATGACAAATTGATATAATAAAAATGCTTTCAAAACCATTTTCAATACCAAAATAAAAGAAAGTTAAAACTTTGTATTTATTTTTCATTAAAAAAAATGATGGCTTGTAGAGGAAGCCGAAACTCAAATAATGGTCATGGTGGCGGAGAAGTCGTTGTCGCCGCATAAGTACGGAAAGAAAAACATTCCCTTTTTGTCGTTTAGTAAAACGCTTCGTATAAATAATATTCCTTTTGAATAAACGTAAAAGTCAAAGGGGTTTATACACCGTATAAAAGAAAGTTGTGTATAAAACCAAATATGCCTCAATGAAAGGAGATTGAGACAAAGTCCTTAAAAGATCATTTTTAAAATAAAATAGATCTATTATGTGTATTCACTATAGGTACACACAAAGAATACAAAATAAGAAATAATAATATCAAGACATAATTTGAAAGTAGGAGATTAACCCAAAGAATGGAAATTGGGTTAAGAAATTCCCTTACCTTGCGTCTTGTACTGACTCGACCGTTCTTTAACCTCCTGAATAATAAACTAGAGTTAATTCCTATTTACTTAAGAACCTTTTTCATGTTAATTATTCCTTTTATATCCCTTATTACCATGTTACGAACATTATTAAATTATTTAAGTTTATAATGGTCATTTTGTCGATCTTAGGTACTTGAGTCAGAAATAACATTCTTATAATTAAAAGTTGTTCGTGTGGTGATATATCCATTATATCCAGAATTATATTCATGATATAGATATCATATATATGATATATATCCTATATATACATTCATTTATAATGTCACGTAACATTTAGAGGTAATAAATGAAATGCACCGTTCATGGAGACGGTAAGCCGTACGTACGCATGAACGCTACTTTCATTTCTATATCGTATTTAATGGAACGGAATCATAATGATATAAATTTATAATATAATTACAGTATAATATAGTGTATAATACCATTTAATCCATCCTTTATACATCCCACATATGGCATTAACGATTCAAATCACTTTGAGGGGGCGGTAGTCCGCACTTCCTAAAATGAAATTATCGCGTTTTACCCATAATGGAAATCATAAAGTATGCCATAAATGAGAAATACAAAAGCATAAGTAAAACATAAACACATTATATATCATATATAAATATAGTTACATCTTAATGGACCCCTTTGAAGGTGTTATATGAGTGTTGAACAATCATCGTTTCATGAGGCAGAAATTCGCCATCCACAGAAACCGTATGTTCTTTAACCATTAGATGTAGGTGTGTGTAAGTGTAGCTCGAATCCTTCCTATAACAACATCCTAGTATATTGAGGATACTGGTGTTGTTACAAAAGAAATGAATAAAAAAGGTTTAGGGGGTTGGAGAAGAAAAACAAAACAAAACAACATTAGAGAAGACATTACCTCAAAATCAGGTAACTCTTTTTGATTTGAGCCAAAGGCTTCCTTGGGAAGAGTTCTTCCCAAAGTGAGGCTTCTAGGAGTAAGAGGGGGAAGTTGGGAGAGTATTTGGGCAGAGGTTGGCCGAGCCAAATGGCTTGAATGTGTAAATGAGGTGGGAGAGGTGGGGGCCTTTTATAAGTGGAGAGGAGGGGCTCTTTTGGAAAGTTTGAAATGTTACATTATTATACAATTATTTTCGGATTCTAAAGGTCCCACACTTATATAATTCGTGGATAAGGTGATAAGGGTTCTAAATATCCTCATCCAATAGGCTTTGGACAAGTTTAAGCCTTGGATTTTGCATTATCTTCTCATTTTATTTAAATCGTTAAATAATGAGGTCATCACTGCATCATCATGATGTCATAAATAATTTAATTTATTTAATGTCTAAAAATTATAAAAAAAATACTATGATGTAGGAAATCTTTTTAGATTTCTAATGAATATTTATAATCAAAATTTGGACTTTTGTAACCCCACTTAAAAACTGTTTTAGTAAAACAACTCAGGTTTGTGTCAATTTAAATTTAACATTAAATAAATATATATTAATGTCATTTTCCAACTAAAGTGGCTCCATGGGGTCCCCAAGTTGACCCATGGGTTGTCTTGGTCGGCCATGACTCATCCAATAGGAGTAGGACAAGTGTCAAGCTCATATCATATTATTAAAATATTGTTTTTACCTTAAACTACACCAATTACCTCTAATCGCGATTAAGAACTTAAAAGTTACTATTCACCAAAAAATTATTTTAATCTCATTGAACCACATTTTACTTCTTAATGACAACCATGTATGTCGGATTTTTGAAAATCAAATCACAGAAGTGGTGATATTTCATTTAAACGAAAAATCAGTTATTTAACTACCACTTAGTGGTTTCACTATTCATCAAAAATTGAAGTTTTTCGGAATAAGGCCAAAATTTCACCCTAAGCTATAATTGATATTCCGAATTCAAAAATGATGTCTATTTTACAAAATTCCAAACATATATGTTGCATTAATTAATTTTATAATTAATTCCCACTGTTACAACAAGTAGCGTGTTTTTAAGAAACAATTTATATCAAAAGATTGGCAATTGTTTATGTCCAATTTCAATGTCAAATTAATTCTAATGACCACCATTGGATAAAATGGTAAAAATATATCCTAATTATTTTTTAAAACCACTAAATAGTATAATTTATCACTATAAATTATTTTGATTAAAAAAGTTGTTTTATGTATTTTTCACTATTCATAAAAATTTGGAAGTTCTCAGAAAATTACAAAAAATTTCAACGTAGGCTAATTTCAATATTAGGAATACAAAAATGAAGTCCATTTTGAAATATAAAATTTCTATAAATTTAAAAAGTGGTTATTACTATTCATAACGGCTACTTTGATTAGTTGCGGTGTGTTACAACTCAAAGTTGCGTACAATGCAAGCTATTTCATTATTGAATGAGATGCGTATCGTGGAAGCTCGTGGTGTTACATTCTCCCCTCCTTCAATAAATTGCGTCCTCACAATTTGAAATTTTTCTTTGAAAATAAAAGGTTGAAAAGAGAAATTACCTTTGAGGATAACCCACATCGGAAATAAGGTTAATAAATATATAACATTAAAAGAAAGCAAGATAAGTACAAAGGTCACCCGATATAGCCCATTCTAGGATTCTATGAAAATATGGATATGGAAGAAAAACAAACCATCAAGGTCTGATGGAGAGTTATAGAAAACAGGATTCGGAGAAAGTTTAACCACAAGAAAATCAAAAACTTGTGATTGGTTAAACGGTCATTGAATCCCCAGTTGGAAAAGTTAACCGACAACATTTTTGTTTTAAGTTACCTTTTATAATGTTGAGGAATTTATTTAGGAGATTTACTAAGAACGTAAGGGAATATACATACTTGTTATGTATACTTTCATTCGTTAATAAATTTTTACCACAGACCCAACTTTTACTCCAAATGGTAACGGAACTCAAAAATATTCTATTTATCCTAATTGTATAAGGTTCCAAATGTTAACACATACCATTCAGATTAGTAAAACTATTTTTTAATAACCAGGGACTTCCTGTAGGCTAGTGGTAGGAAATAAAGGCTTGTCGCACTATGGTTGTGGGTTCGATTCCTTCAGCTTTGTCCGACGCGACAGGTTATTCCCCACCCTGCAGGTTGTCCTTTTCCTAAAACTATAGTATTATAATATTCCAAAAATAATCTTCAGAAATGCTTTAACCTTAAACAATACTATCCATGGTTCAACTTAATCCATTCCAACCTTAATAGTTATCCAAAATACCTCCGTCCAGACTTTCTCTAAAGGGTCTCTAAATTCCAAAATCAATTGTAACATCAGATTCCCCAAACAAAGAAAAGTTTCTCTTATTGTCACATACTAAAAATATGATTACCTTAATCATATTAAAACCTTACTGAAATCAACAAGTACTGCAGTACAATCCTTATATATATATCACATTATTCTAATAACCAGAATATAATCCATGAGTCCAAAAGCACCAATACATTAGTTATCCTGCTTCAACTGTAGTAACAACATAAGATTGTCCTTGATCCCTTGGCCTTTTCTAAGGTAAGTTTCCCTGACGCTTAGGGCATTCATTTGCATAATGACCCATTTCTCTACAATTGTAGCATTCAACTTTGATAGCCTCTTTCTTTCCCTTGCAATCACGAGCCTAGTGACCCTTTTCTCCACATTTATAACAAACTCCCATTCCTTTTAGGCAAGTACCAGGGTGATTCTTCCCACAATTATCACATAATGGAAAATCCTTCTTTCCCTTTTTCCCTTTATCTGTCTCTTGTTCCACCGTTCTCTTCTTCTCTTGCTTTACTTTGTTGTCATAAGACTTAGAGAATTCCTTTTCTGTCTTGATAGCACACGATACAATATCTTCGTATGATGAGAAGGATTGTGATACTAAAGCTCGACGGAGAAATGGTTTTAACCCATCAAAGAAATGATCAATCTTACTCCTTGGGTTACGTATATAATCGGCAGAATGCCTCGCTAACCTTGTAAAGTTAGCCTCATACTTTGCGACATTCTCATCCTCCTTCTGCCTCAGACTCAGAAATTGCCTTTCCATATCTGCTCGATGGTCACGAGGAAAGTATTTTTCTAAGAAAAGCTCTTTGAACTCCCTCCATTCCATATTCGATAAGTCATCATCTTCCTTTGTGTTTTGAATCAGCGACCACCACTGATCGGCATCTCCAGTGAGGCGGTAAACTGCCATGACAACCTTCTCCCTTTCACTACTCCCCAAGGCATGGAATATTTTCTCTAAGGAATTTATCCATTGCTCAGCTACTATAGGATTTGTACTCCCATTGAAGGTTGGTGGTTGTTGCCTCATGAAGCTGTTTAACATTGATCCTCCACGTTGCGGATCAGGGTGTTCCATACGAGTAAGGTTATTATTCATAACCTGCGTGAGTTGTCCCAGTACGGTGAGAAGCTGATCAGCACCAGTTGTATCACTAGCTCCACCATAATTATCTTGAGCAGGAGGGCAATCCCTACACGGAGTGCGTGCATTGATACGGTTTCCATTCCTTCCACTAGGTGCCATTTCTAAACAATGGCATAAACTAGATTAATTTATTAATCAAAATACATAATTCCATACTTGTAAAATACTTAAAATAAATTGAACTATTTATGGATATAATCCATAATCATAAAAAGGTTTTATTTGAGGAAGTATATACTCATAACCATTCATAGTGGTTTGTAAAGAAAATGGGAATTATCCTAAGCATATCCCCCGGGAGTGTCGTAACCAAGAGTGCAGCAAGGCCCATTGTCATGAACCAGTTCCCGTTCGAGTCTAGCTCAAAGCGGTGTTTTCGGGTTTTACCCCTAGGTACATCTGTGCCAGAGCCGCCTCTACCTACTCGTATCCAGACAGGGATGTATTGCTCGGAAAACTCACAACATCTCTACAATACCAAAATTCTAGGAAGTTCTTCTATACTAATCCTCAAAGTCTATCTTCGGGCTATGTGCTCTAATCAGAGTTTATCTAAATCTAGCTTCCAAGGTTAGTACTAAACTGCCTCTGATACCAACTGTAACGCCCCGACCCCCAGCTACCCAGAGTCGGTGCGTTACTTCGTAACATTGGCATGATCACAAAAGATCAAGTCTCGAAAGACCGATTAGTTTAGTAGCCTTGGAAACACTAGATACATTCATAAGCGTTACATTACATCATAAAGTGAAAAACTACAATAACATAGTCTCAATAGTCCACACTTCTATCCTCTTCGGACTATCCCTGCAGGTCATTCATAAAATACTTCTTCACATCCTGGAAAATATTAAAACATTGAAAGGGGTGAGCTCAAATGCTCAGTAAGGATAACAATATTGCGGAAGCTTTCGTAAATAGACATAAAAATTTAAGGCAATTTATAACTAAAACAAAAGCCTTTTAAACTTGAACATCAACATAATATGGCAAAAGTAAAATGAGATAATGCCATTCACTTCTTCACATGGATATTCTTCTGGTCGAATAATCACATGCAATATCAATAACCACTTTCATAATGATGGAATGCATAATGCCAGACTATCATAACCAAGTAGTCAAGGCCTCGTGCCAAGACCACAAATAAGATTTTGTCAAGGCCTTGTGCCAAGACACTAGTTTGTCTCATGAGACCTGCCGATGCATCGAGGAGCTATAGCGGGCTCCACCCATCACTTATTAAGTCCAATGCATTCCTCATATGAATAGGTTTAAACATATCATAAACCATAACATAATCATATCACATAAAACATGCGTAAAGGAAACATAACATTTCCACATTTCAATCACAAGATATCAATACGACAAATTGATATAATAAAAATGCTTTCAAAACCATTTTCAATACCAAAATAAAAGAAAGTTAAAACTTTGTATTTATTTTTCATTAAAAAAAATGATGGCTTGTAGAGGAAGCCGAAACTCAAATAATAGTCATGGTGGCGGAGAAGTCGTTGTCGCCGCATAAGTACGGAAAGAAAAACATTCCCTTTTTGTCATTTAGTAAAACGCTTCGTATAAAAAAGATTCCTTTTGAATAAACGTAAAAGTCAAAGGGGTTTATACACCGTATAAAAGAAAGTTGTGTATAAAACCAAATATGCCTCAATGAAAGGAGATTGAGACGAAGTCCTTAAAAGATCATTTTTAAAATAAAATAGATCTATTATGTGTATTCACTATAGGTACACACAAAGAATACAAAATAAGAAATAATAATATCAAGACATAATTTGAAAGTAGGAGATTAACCCAAAGAATGGAAATTGGGTTAAGAAATTCCCTTACCTTGCGTCTTGTACTGACTCGACCGTTCTTTAACCTCCTGAATAATAAACTGGAGTTAATTCCTATTTACTTAAGAACCTTTTTCATGTTCATTATTCCTTTTATATCCCTTATTACCATGTTACGAACATTATGTAATTATTTAAGTTTATAATGGTCATTTTGTCGATCTTAGGTACTTGAGTCAGAAATAACATTCTTATAATTACAAGTTGTTCGTGTGGTGATATATCCATTATATCCAGAATTATATTCATGATATAGATATCATATATATGATATATATCCAGTATATACATTCATTTATAATGTCACGTAACATTTAGAGGTAAGAAATGAAATGCACCGTTCATGGAGACGGTAAGCCGTACGTACGCATGAACGCTACTTTCATTTCTATTTCGTATTTAATGGAACGGAATCATAATGATATAAATTTATAATATAATTACAGTATAATATAGTGTATAATACCATTTAATCCATCCTTTATACATCCCACATATGGCATTAACGATTCAAATCACTTTGAGGGGGCGGTAGTCCGCACTTCCTAAAATGAAATTATCGCGTTTTACCCATAATAGAAATCATAAAGTATTCCATAAATGAGAAATACAGAAGCATAAGTAAAACATAAACACATTATATATCATATATAAATATAGTGACATCTTAATGGCCACCTTTGAAGGTGTTATATGAGTGTTGAACAATCATCGTTTCGTGAGGCAGAAATTCGCCATCCACAGAAACCATATGTTATTTAACCATTAGATGTAGGTGTGTGTAAGTGTAGCTCGAATCCTTCCTATAACAACATCCTAGTATATTTAGGATACTGGTGTTGTTACAAAAGAAATGAATAAAAAGAGTTTAGGGGGTTGGAGAATAAAAACAAAACAAAACAACATTAGAGAAGACATTACCTCAAAATCGGGTAACTCTTTTTGATTTGAGCCAAAGGCTTCCTTGGGAAGAGTTCTTACCAATGTGAGGGTTCTAGGAGTAAGAGGGGGAAGTTGGGAGAGTATTTGGGCAGAGGTTGGCCGAGCCAAATGGCTTGAAAGTGTAAATGAGGTGGGAGAGGTGGGGGCCTTTTATAAGTGGAGAGGAGGGGCTCTTTTGGAAAGTTTGAAATGTTACATTATTATACAATGATTTTCGGATTCTAAAGGTCCCACACTTATATAATTCGTGGATAAGGTGATAAGGGTTCGAAATATCCTCATCCAATAGGCTTTGGACAAGTTTATGCCTTGGATTTTGCATTATCTTCTCATTTTATTTAAATCATTAAATAATGAGGTCATCACTGCATCATCATGATGTCATAAATAATTTAATTTATTTAATGTCTAAAAATTATAAAAAAAATACTATGATGTAGGAAATCGTTTTATCTTTCTAATTAATATTTATAATCAAAATTTGGACTTGTGTAACCCCACTTAAAAACTGTTTTAGTAAAACAACTCATGTTTGTGTCAATTTAATTTTAACATTAAATAAATATATATTAATGTCATTTTCCAACTAAAGTGTCTCCATGGGGTCCCCAAGTTGACCCATGGGTTGTCTTGGTCGGCCATGACTCATACAATAGGATTAGGACAAGTGTCAAGCTCATATCATATTATTAAAACATTGTTTTTACCTTAAACTACACCAATTACCTCTAATCGCGATTAAGAACTTAAAAGTTACTATTCACCAAAAAATTATTTTAATCTCATTGAACCACATTTTACTTCTTAATGACAACCATGTATGTCGGATTTTTGAAAATCAAATCACAGAAGTGGTTATATTTCATTTAAACGAAAAATCAGTTATTTAACTACCACTTAGTGGTTTCACTATTCATCAAAAATTGAAGTTTTTCAGAATAAGGCCAAAATTTCACCCTAAGCTATAATTGATATTCCGAATTCAAAAATGATGTCTATTTTAAAAAATTCCAAACATATATGTTGCATTAATTAATTTTATAATTAATTCCCGCTGTTACAACAAGTAGCGTGTTTTTAAGAAACAATTTATATCAAAAGATTGGCAATTGTTTATGTCCAATTTCAATGTCAAATTAATTCTAATGACCACCATTGGATAAAATGGTAAAAATATATCCTAATTATTTTTTAAAACCACTAAATAGTATAATTTATCAATATAAATTATTTTTATTAAAAAAGTTGTTTTATGTATTTTTCACTATTCATAAAAATTTGGAAGTTCTCAGAAAATTACAAAAAATTTCAACATAGGCTAATTTCAATATTAGGAATACAAAAATGAAGTCCATTTTGAAATATAAAATTTCTATAAATTTAAAAAGTGTCTATTACTATTCATAACGGCTACTTTGATTAGTTGTGGTGTGTTAGAACTCAAAGTTGCGTACAATGCAAGCTATTGCATTATTGAATGAGATGCGTATCGTGGAAGCTCGGGGTGTTACACTACCCATCTCATAATGAAATAATTCTTACACATGCCACAAAAATTCATAATTCATTCATCATAGCATAACCCAAGATATAAATTTTTTTTCTTGAACATCATTCCATCATATTCCATATAAAATAAATGGATTTCATAAAAAATTTGATCACAAACACAATAAAATAAATGTAATATTAGGGATATCAACATAACCCTATGTCATCATAGATGGATATGATGTTTATAAACTACTTGAAAATAATTCATGAGAAAATATACTTTTTTCAAAAATGATTTCTTTTCTCAAAATCCCACGAAATTTTAAATGAAAATAATTTAGTTGAAAATAATATTGAAATAATGTAGAAGAATTTTCATTTAAATAAGGAGTCATGAATCCGTACAAAATTCATTGATGAGTATATGTTAAAAAACATTCTACTCATACTTTTGTCAGAGAAGTCAAAAAGTAATATGTATGGTAAAAGAAAGAAAGAATTCTTCCAAACCATGTAGAAAAAGTAAAAAATAGGTAAAAATGACTTTAAAAATACATTGAATAATATTAAATATTGTATGAAAAGGTTTTTTTTAAAACATGGTTATGGGTGATAATTATTCCCCCCATAAATACTTACATATAAACAATCTGAGATATAAATGAGATTACAAAATTATCCCTTACCTTAGGTTAGATTTATTCTGTATGTTTCTAAAGCTCCTATATAATGGGTTTAAAAATATTAATAAATTTAAATAGAGCCATAATAATATTTATTATATAATATATGATTCACTTATGACTTTATCTTACCCGTTCATTTATCAATTCCATGTTAAAAACCTTTTGGGAAATGATTGTTTTATTTATCATATGAGTTTTGAATTGTTATTCTTCATATTATTACTTAGATCATGATTTAATTAGGTCAATAATGTAAAAAATTATTTATATATCATATTTATTCAGTTTATAAATATATATATTAGATAGATAAATGAAATGGAATACTCTGTTCATAAAGATGGTAGGTCGTACGTATGAATGAACGTTGCTTCTGTTTCCTTATTAAATTGAATGGAATAAAGTAAATGAAATATATATATATATATATACATAAATCTAGTATCATTATTATGTAATATATTTCATGAATATTTATTATATATACCTTATTATCATTCTAGAATTGTTAATGCTAGGAATGAATCTCATCAAGTCGTGGAGACGGTATGCCGTACGTACGAATGAACGATGATATCATTCCCTTAATGGTTAAATAGCATGGAATTTTGTAGTAAATAATTTTTTAAATAATGATAATTATGTTATATTCATTATTTACATCCACTATAATCACTAATATGCCCTTCCAAATTAAGTAATGTTGAATAATAATACATAATTACGTGGAGACAGTAAGTCATACGTACGAATTCATGGTGATATTGTTATTCGTAGTATGGATAAAAGGGGGTATAAGGCTGTACCATAAGTATAGAATCTCAGCTATTAGAAGATACTATAGTTATTACTCTAGTATGGAAACAACATAAGAATAGTATGTGGATGAATAAAAGTGTTTTGAATTAGGTGAAAAAATAATTAACTCTTTTTCAGGTATGTCCTTTTGGTAAGCACAAAAGGACTCATTAAGATGTATTTTTTACCAAAGGGTGGCTTCTATTATTAATTGAGGGAATATGGGATCATTTTAGGTTAGGGTTTGGCTGAGGAAAATTGTTTTGGAGGTTTGATTAAAAGAAGAGGATATGAGACCTTTTATATGAGTAGGGAGGGGCACCTTTGGACAGTCTTGAAATATTAATTTATTATACATTAATTTTCAGGTTATAATACCCCGAAACTCATTTATTTCTAATATAACATAATAATGGGTCTAAATCCTCTTAACCAATAAAATTTATACATGTTCTCATTTTATATTAAATCTTATCATTTTGATTTATCCATATTTAATATATTTAAAATTATTTGTGGTAATAATATTCTAAATATTATATGGTCATAAATATATATTTAAAGACCCATCTTTTCCATGTAATTTTTTTTATTTATATGGGAATATTACGAGTCTGTTAAAATTAATAACTTGTGATTCCGAGGCCTGGTGTGACCGTAACAAATTTATGATCTTTTTTAAGTACATTTATTAAACGTGTGAGTGGGTTTTTTGTAACTTTTGAACCGGTGCTCAGAATTGAAATTCAAGGACACTGTTGCACTCACAACACCAATATTCTCTAAAGGAGACATTCACCTCGACCATAGTAGATCGAGGGTGGAAGTTAGATTTTTTGTTTTTCGTGGAAGAAGAAAAATAAAATGTTTAACACATTATTTTTCATTTGAATCCTCTCTTTTTGAATTATGAAGGTGGGGACCACCCGAGCACCAAAACCTCCCATTATGAATTTGTGGTGGTGGGAACCACCCGAACACTTCTTTAATGTGGGGAAACACTTAGAATTACCCAATTAATTGTTCCAACTGTAGGTTAATTAATTATGCCGAAAATTAATTGAGTTAATAGACTAAACTCAATTAAAGATGGATCCTCACCTTTTTGTTTGGGAAAATCATTGGAAAAAGGGAGAGCCAGGGAATGCATGGGAGAACCTTTGGAGAAACATTTCATCCAAACGAAGAACTCCCTATCCAACGAAAAACATACTTCGGAATCAAGAGCATGGATGACGCACGAGCCCGAATTCAGAAGCGTTTTGTGGGAGAGACAATCATTGGAACCCTCATCACCTTCACCAACTTCATCTCGTAACACATCTAATGAGAAATCTATGTAGGGATTGTTGTTTCAAGTACCCCTTACCCCGTTCTTGTGATCCTTACTGAATTAAGAACACCTACACAAATTGCTATCATTTTATCATAGAGAGAGTGTGGGAGAATCAAACATGACCTAACCTCTCCACAACCATTATAGATTTTGGTGGTCTTGAATCGATGGCGACATCCCGAGTCAAGTGCGGGAGTTTACGGAATGAAGAACAGGCCACTGGGGCGCGCCCGATGACCCCAAGAATGTCGCCGGTGACTGTGTTGGTGACCGGTAATGGTGGGACATAGAAGCAGTGGTCGACACTTTCATCGGCTGCAAAAACGGCAGCGGCACAACCGCGCCACTAGAGAAGGGTCGCAGCCCTTCGACCGCAGCGGAGGAAGGGCGGTGGTCAGTACACGGTCGACTGCGCGAAGGGGGTGGCGGTGCGCGTCCGCAATGTTGGGCTTGCAGGAGCTGTGACACGAGGCCGCAGAGGAGAAGGGAGGGTGGTTGGCTCGCTGCCAGCCACTGGTGGAGGCGCATCGTGTGATCGCACCGCGGAGGAGGGATGGTTGTCCATCAAGCTGGGGAGCCAAGCGGGATACGAGGTCCTGCGTACCAGCTACCGACACCACGTGGCACCGGCCAGTCGGTTAGCTAACCCAAATGACTGGTCCATTCGGAGTACCCAGGGGGTGCCTTCCCCTTTGGTGGTGGTTAGAGCAGACCCCACTGTGAGGCCACCCAATTGCTGGCCAGCGCGGGAAAGTGGGACGCCCATCGTGGGCCACCCAGTGTGCCGCCCCTCACATGCCGTGACGATGGCCCGGCCCAGACCTAGTAGTCTGGGACGACCCGAAACTGGTCGGGTCGGCCCAGGCCGGGTCGGGCCGGGGTCGGACCGGACTCGGACCAGCATCGACCCCTTTCCACTCTTTCGGACATAACATGAGTTACGGGTGTCCGTTTGACAAATCGCCTACGGCACCAGAAACCATGGACCGGGACAGTACTTTTGGTATGTTCAACATGAGTATTTGATAATGTTAGATTATGACCAGATTTGATCGAACATGAATCCAATCGCCCCCCCTAGAAAAAATTGCCAATAACTTACGGACCGGGCATCTGATTCACCCACCATCTATTGCATTGAGACCCCTCTTACGTGGTGGTACTTTGGGATACTTCTTCATTGGACTTTGCTGCAGTTGGAGTATCTACCTATGTCTTGATGAGAAGACCCTCTTGGAATCAAGAAAGCTTAATGCAAGAACCCTATAGCTGGCTGTAACATGAGAAAGGGGTCATATGTGGGTATGTGCTTTGGGATCGTATTTGGGTCTATGTTCTAGGATCCCACATGAATTAACTCTAGAAATCCATGTGGGAATACTCTAGAATCATATGTGGGTCTGCTGTACTGGGATCCTACGTGGGTCTAATGATTTAGGATCCTACATGGGTCTGCCTCTCAACAGAGTAAGATGATTCAGTAGTTACATCTAATCATCTTTACTATCACACCTAAGTTATAACTAGTGTGATCTGAGTCTCTACCTATGTGGTAATCATCTGTGTGGGGTACCATTGCAGTGCATACCTTCGTGGTGATACCTTTGTGGTATTCTTCTGCGTGGAGTTACCTTTGTGGTACTTACGTTTGTGGTGCTACCTTAATGGTATTCTTTCTTTTTGTGGGACAGTTGAGCTATGGGCTTTAAAGTTGGGCATTGTGTTTCCTCATGATTTAAATGGGTATATCTATGATTTATATGTATGGGCATATACCTTTTTAGGGTTTCAGTAGTTTTCAGGATTTTTGGTTTATCCTTTTTGGATTTTGTGAGACCTTTGAGGGTCTCGGGGTCCCTACTGAGAATCGTTATACTCACCCACGCATGGGCTATGCTTGCACCTTGTTCTGTTTGGTGCAGACGATAGAAAATGTTGACTGAGTACGAGAGTACAAGGATTAGAGCTAGATGAAGGTAGACATTAGACAAGGCGTACTGCCGAGTCAACCGTTTCTAGAGCTGTACCTACCCTTTAGGTTGGATCCTTGGAGGGTATTCACTGGAGATATTTTTAGTTTTACTTGTACTTTTCAGTTTACTTGTACCTTTTAGTTGGGTTTGTATTCTAGCCCCTTTTTCTTTCGGTACACACCATGTTTACTATATAGTTTTACTTTGTTCTTTCATTATTCTTTGTGCTTAGTTGTGTGTGTTTACATGTTATAAAGGAAATGCATTCCCAGTTTTAGGGAATACCCCTTTTGGTGCTAGTCGCCAGCCCCTGGCCTATGGAATTAGGGATTGGGGTAGTCACGACATGAGTCCCGGGGGACAGGTCATGAAAAATTGTTATCAAAGGAGTTGGTTCTACCATGGAACATTGGAATCTGACCTTTTAACGAGAAAATTGTTAAGTGTTATGAGTGTAGTTATCAGTTTAGGGAATCTAGTGTTGGTGCAACGACCAACGTATCCAAACACCAGGACCCTAACTTATGATTTTTGACCCAATCCACGAAAACACTGATTGTGTGTGTTTTGAAAAGTTTTCTTTATGGTTTATTTGAGTCATATCACCAGGTATACATTTTTTAACCATGGCGCACCTTTTTATTTTCAGGATGTCTCCATGCAGACAGCTAGCTAGGGTTCCAGGAGAGCACCTGGGAGTGGGAGGCTTGAATACGTGCTCAGTACCCCCACTTTTTCTCTTAGTTTTAGTTGTGGCTTATAGGGACGCAAAGCCATGAGGTGGGGAGAATGTAAAGACCCAGATATTTCCATGTAAAATTTTATATTTATATGGAAATATTATGAGTCCACGAAAATTGAAGGTGCATGATTACGAGGCCAAGTGTGCCTGAAATAAATTTTTGATCTTTTTTTAAGTATATATAGTAATCATTCGACTGAGTTTTTTTAACTTTTGAACCGGTTCTCGGAATTGAAATCAGAGGACATTGTTGAACTCACAGTGCCAATATTCTCTTAAAGAGACTTTCACCTTGACTGTAGTAGGTCAAGGGTTGAAGTTAGATTTTCAATTTTTTGTGGAAGAATAATAATAAAATATTTAAAAATTTATTTTTCTATTGAAACCTCTCTTTTTGAATTATGATGGTGGGGACCACCCGAGCTGGAAAACCACCCTTTCGGAATCCGCGGTGGTGAGGACCACCAGAACCCTTCTTTAATGTGGGGAAAACCCTTAGAATATCCTAATTAATTATGCCAACTCTAGGTTAATTAATTGTACCAACAATTAATTGTGTTAATAGACTTAACTCAAATAAAGTTGGTTCGTCACCTTTTTCATTGAGGAAATTGTTGGAAAAGGGGAGAGCTGAGGAAATATTGGGAGAACCTTTGGAGGAAAATTTACTCCAAATGAAGAATGCCTTCTCTAATGAAGACCATACTTCAAAATCAAGAGCGAGGAAGACCCTCGAGCCCGACTTCAGAAGCATGTTGTGGGAGAAACAATCACTGACACCCTCATCACCTTCACTGACTTCAACTAACGACACATCCAACAAGAAATCGAGGTAGGTATTGTTGTTTCAAGTACCTCTTAACCGGTTCTTGTAATATTTCTTGAATTAATAACATATACGCAAATTGATATTGTTCTAATGAGGAGAGAGTGCGGGCCAATCGAACACGGACTGACCTCTCTGCAACCATTGTGGATTTGGGTTGTCTTTAATTGATGGAGACGTCCCGATTCGAGTGTGGGAGTTTATGGAATGATGAACGGGCCACCGAGGCGTGCCTGGTGACCTGAGGAACATCGCAGGCGACTGGTACCGGTGGGACTCAGGAGCGGTGGTCGGCACTCCAGCCGGCCGAAACGATGGTGGCGGTGCAACCGTGCCGCTGGAGAAGGGTCACGGGTCGTCGGCCACGACAGAGCTAGGGTAGCGGCCGGCGCACGACCAACCACGTGAAGGCGGCGACGATGCACATCTGCACCGCTGGGCGTGAAGGAGCCGCGACGCGAGGCTGTGTTGGAAAAGGGAGGGAGGCCGAGTCACTATCGGCCGCCAGTGGTGGCATGGCGCATGACCGCGCCGTAGAGAAGGGCTAGATGTCCAGCTAACCGAGGAGCTGAGTGAGACCTAGGGTCCCGCGTACCAGCTACCAACGCAATACGGCGTCGGCCGGTCGGTCACCCAACCCGAAGGGCTGGGCTGTTCAGGGTACCCAGGGGGTGCCTGCCTCTTGGTTTGCGAGAAGGGCGTACCCCACCGCAGGGCCACCCAGCCGCAGGCCAGCAGGCCGCCCAGTACGGACCACCCATCGCGGGCCGCCCAGCGGCCCGGGCCACGACGACGGGCCGAGCCAAACCCAGTTGTTCAGGCTTGATCCAGTAGGCCGGATCAACCCAAACAGGGTAGGGTCGGCCCAAGACAGGTTGGGCCGGGTCGGTTCAACCTGGTCTGACCAGACCTAGACTAGCTTGAACCCCTTTCCATTCATTCATCCATAACGTGAGCTACATGCATATGTTTGACGAACTGTCTAGGGAACCAGAAACCTTGGATCGAGACTATCCTTTTGGTATACCCCACTTGAGTTTTTGATAAAGTTGGGTTATGGCCTGGTTGGATCAAACACGAATCCAACTGGCCCCCTATGAGTAAAAGTCCAATAACTTAAGGACCAGATGACCGATTGACACATCGTCTATTGCATTGAGACCCCTATTACATGGAGGTCCTTTTGGATACTTTAGCATCGTACTTCTTGGAATATGGAGTATCGACCTATGGCTTGAGGAGTAGACACTCCCAGAATCAAACAAACATAGTGTGAGAACCATATAACTAGATGTAATATGAGAAAGGGATCCAATGTGGTTCCATGCTTTGGGATCCTTTGTGGGTCTGTGTTCTAGGATCCCACATGGATCCACACTAGGAATCCATGTGGGACTACTCTAGGATCCTATGTGGGTCTTCTGTAATAGGATCCTATGTGGGTATGATGATTTAGGATCATGTGTGGGTCTTCCTCCCAACAGAATTATAAGATTCAGTAGTTACAACTAATCATCATTACTACCGTACCTATGTTATACCTAGTGTGAGCTGAGTCTTTACCTATGTGGTAATCATCAGTGTGGCATACCTTTGTGGTGCATACCTTCATGGTGATACCTTTGTGATATTTTTCTATGTGGTGTTACCTTTCTGGTACTTACCTTCGTGGTGTTACCTTCATGGTATTCTTTCCTTTGTAGGACAGTTGAGCTTTGGGCTTTTAAGTTGGGCCTTGTGTTTCCTCATGATTGAGATGGGCTGACTCGACAACTTAGGTATATGTATGTGCATATACCTAAGATAGGTTGTTAGTTGTTTTAATGCTTTGTCGTTTATCCTTTGTGGATTTTTGTGAGACCTTCGAGGGTCTCGGGGTCCCTACTGAATATCATTATAAACACCCCTATATGGGCTATACCCGCACCTTGTTGTGTTTGGTTTAGACGACAGATAATGATTACTGAGGACGAGAGTACAAGGACTGGAGGTAGATCAAGGTGGACATTAGAAGAGGTGTACCGTAGAGATGATCGTTAGAGAGCTGTACCTATCCTTTAGTTAGGATCCTTGGCTGGTGTTCACTGGACCTGTTTTCAGTTTTACTTGTACCTTTCAGTTTACTTGTAACTTTTAGTTGGACTTGTATTCTTGCCCATTTTTGTTTCTATACACACCCTGTTTACTATATAGTTTTACATTGTTCTAGTATCCTACTTTGTACTTAGTTATATGAGTTTACAGGTTATAAAGGTAATGCCTTACCAATATTATAAAATATTCCGTTCGATGATAGTCTCCAGCCCCTGGCCTATGGAAGGCAGGCTTGGTGTAGTCACGGTACGGGCCCTGGGGGATGAGTCGTGACAATTTTATTTTGTCTTTCAAATTTTTCCTTAAATGGATAATTTATGAGATTTTTTACCATATAATTTTAACTTTGTAATTTTTAAATGTTTTTGTGATTTTTAAATAATTTAAAAATATGTTATTTTTAAAAAATACTAATAGTGTCAATTATGACACAATTAATTTATTTGACTTTAAATAAACTCCACACAGAAGATAAATTAGAAACAAAATATTTAATACACTAATATCATGTCATATTCACCGATTAAATTTGTGTACCACATTAATTAGTTAATATGATATTTATTTTAATATTTTTAAAACAATTTATTTGATATTTATATCAATAAAATAATTTCTATATCACTATTGGTTCATCATTAATGATAATTATTTAATCTCTAAAATTTATAAATAAATAAAAATGATGTAGATATTTCGTTATATTTATGGAGACTATTTATGTTTTAATTTTATTAGGTTTATCATAATATTAGAATTAATATACATATAAGATATATGAGAGTGAAATGTTGTCATATTCATTTATTTTAATTATAATTACACCATTTTCATGGAAAAACTCCAATAAATTAATCAATTCCGACCCATAGGTGATATTGGTATACTATAATTAATCCAATGGTATTTTTTTTGGTGTTAGGGTAATTTTATAATCATTATCATATTGTTAGTTACCGTAGTGTACCTAGTGTACCATTAACTATTTTAAATATAAATTACCATATGTAATATTCATAATATACAAAAAAATTTAACCCATTAAAACAATTTGGACCAACTAATTCTAAATATGGAATCCATTTTTCATTATTCACATCACAGAATTTGCAGATTATTAATTTAAAGTTAATTCCCATTGTCAAAAACCAAAAAATGGGGTTTTAAGAAGTAAAAACTTATCAAAAGAGTGTCATGTGTTTCTGTTCAATTTAAATTTAAAATTAATAAAAATGAAAAAAATTGGATAGAATCCTAAAAATATTATCCAATTATACATTAAAACCAAATAGAATGATATTCTGACTATATAAATAAATAAGAAGAAATGAAAGTATTGAATTAAAATGCAGTATTTTTACTATTCATCAAGATATTAATTTCCTCCAGAAAATACCAAAAGTTAATCCAAATTAAATTTGGATGTTCCCTTACCAAATTGGATGTTTATTTTTTCAAATTTAATTTATAAAAGTGTTACACAGTACATTTAAAATTGATGCATCATCAAAAGGTGGAAAAACTACATTTTTTTAAAAATACTTCTTGATACCAATAAATTGAATTTGTTCTTATATCATGTTCTAGAAAATTCATAACAGAATTATAATGTTATATAAAAGTCAAAATGTGGTTAGTAATATTCATAACATCTAGTTTATATAATATTATAATAATATATTTTTTTATAGTGAAATTTAGTATTGCATGTAACACAAGCTATCGGGGAAGGTTTCCCTTGTGTGTATGAAAGCCAACTTAGTGTTGCATTTAGAGAAAGCATACTTTGGTGTTGCATATAATATAATCCAAACATAGTTATTTTATAAATTGAAAAATATCTATGCTTAGTGTTTCGTAAAATGAATTCTATCAAACGAACATGAAATTGTGTGTAACAAAATCCACATATAGTGTTGTGTATACTACAAGATAATATGGTGTTGAGTTTTCTGCAAGATAAACATTGTGTAGCATATAACAATAGAAATCAATGAAATTAAAAATAATCTATCTAATAAAATATAAGGGTGTCACATTATACCCCCTTAAAGTTAATTTCACCATCAAAATTCCTTTGGGTTATATATGGTTTACTACTTGAAATTTCATTCATGTAAACCCACATCATAAAAAGTAATAATAAAATATCATTTTAAAATTGAAATTTAGAAACATAATGTTAACCCAAAGAAACTCATCACTAGGATTCCATATAGCAGAACATGGGTGTGAAGTGAAAACATGGATATGGATGAAAAAAATAAAACCACTAAGATCTGAAAGATTGTGATAGAGAACAAGGTTTGGAGAAAGTTAACAACCAGAAAGACATAAATAACAACGATTTAAGGGACCATCTGATTCATCATATTAGAAGGTATTGTACATCATTTTTGGATTTCATGGTCCATTACCTAATTTTAATGAGTTTTTCATGAGAATAAATACTTACATGATTTTTGTTCAATCTCACCATTTCTCGTACCTTGAACAATTTTCACTTCATCTCTCATTTAAATAAATTAAGTTGAATTTTTCATTCATGAAGTGTTAAAAAATCAAGCAATCTATAAATAGAATGATAGGTCATTCAATCTATTTCAACAACAAGGTTAGAATATTTTGTCTAATATGCATGATTCTACCAATAGTGAGATAATATATTTATCTAACAAACATCAACTAGAGTATAACTTATACAATCCATGAATATATAACCTTACAATCCATCCAAAAATTGAAAATATAAAACTTTAGAACCAGGTTAAATAAATCGACATAACATTTATCTCCCATACCTCATAAGGTAGTTCTTGGTTTTCACTTTTAAAAGATATGAATAACTTAATCATGTATTCTCTTGAAACATTTAAATAATATGAGTTACCATAGAACCATAGTGGAAACATGCGTTCTATCATAATTAAATATTTCCACACACCAAAAATACCAAAAATTCAATATACTCAAACCATGATATCACTTTTTCCTTACATCTTCCCTAAGGTCATTAATACTATCAAACAACCCATTATCTCCTTATCCCATCATTAGTCACATATCATGTGTTTTCAAACATATCTGATCAAACTTTCATGTTTATCAGTATTGTTCAACATATACATTAAAATAATTATGGAAAAACAATAGTGTGACAATCCTTCGATGTTTCATTATTCTATAGTACCATAAAATTATATGTACAACATTATTTCTGATAAACATGAAATAATACTAATATATTCTTAAACCATTGATTGAGCATCATTTTTTATTCCATAACACAACTTTCATCTCATATATCATTTGTAGTCTCTTCATCCTCAACAACATAAATACTAACCATATGACCAAATTGATTTTTTTCATGAGATTTCCCCTTAGGGAATCGATTTTCATAATGCCTATACATTCCACATTTAAAATATTTAACCATAGTTGATTTCTTAACAATACCATTACCCTTTTACATTGTGTTAATTGAACACTTTCCTATGCAACTACTAGATTTCTTTCCCTTTTTCCAAACCCAAAGCATCATCCAGTTCCTTTGAAACATTCTCTTTGATTTCACATCCCACAGGATTTACATATATAAAAATGAACTTTATTTCCTCTATAATCACCATGAATCTTCATCATTCCCTTATTATATGGGTTATCAAACTTACCAATGTTGAGATTATTGATCATATAATTAGATTTCTGATTAGGCATAATAACGATGTTTCTCCTTCCAAATCACATTTCATCTGGTTTCTCATGATGAATATCATTCCATTTTCTATCATATTATTCATTAACATGAATTCTCCGATTTTTATCAAATTTCAAAAACCCAAAAAAAATAGTGTGAGATGAAAAAATCATATGAGGAAAAAAATCTAATCAAGGGGGTGTACATTACATCTCCAACATCTTAGGTTTAATCCTACATTATTCATGATCGTTACCATTATTCTTGGACTGTATCATATAGTTAGACTTAACCTTAGGGAAATCCCTATACGTACCTCAGAAATAACTCTAGGGATCTCACTAAAGTTATCAAATCCTAGATTCCAAAGGTTTACTAATCCTTCACTCCGATACCAACTATAACAACCCATCTTGACGAACCTGGACATTAAACTTATTTTTGTAATAATTAATATAATAAAAATATATATGCCCAAGGACCATATTAGTTTAGTATATTTGGACACATGGGAGAGAATCATCTAACATGGTGAAATAACTTCAACATCTCACATAAATATCTTCACCTTTCATTTTCCTCCCTAAAATCATTCTTTATATCCTAGAGAAAAGAAACCATAAAAAGGGTTATATAAAATTATCAGTAATGGTAAAAATGATGAAATTAAAAAAAAACATATTCATAATAATTTGGAAACATGAACATATATTTTTTATATCAACATCTAGTGTCGTGAAATAAATCTTGATAGTACGTAAGGCATATATCATAAAGGAACATTAACTATGATAAAATATAATTGGCATAAAACATAGGATTGTGGAAAATAAAAAAGTACATAATATGATTTTCATAGTAGCCAAGTCATTTTCCCAGACCATCATAGTGGAGAAAGTACCTTACTAAATCGGTTTTAATTTCTATTCCATCCACATATTACATAACTGGATTTACTTGTCCTTCTAGCCCCATATAACTGAACCTGATTTACTTTCCATTCTAGTCATATATATCTCAAGAGATATCAATATTTACCCAATGAATTTTAGGGATATATAGGTCCCACCCATAAAATTTTTAAATCATTCTTACCTGTGACCTAAAAACATAAATCATCAATGTAGCATAACCTAAGAATTAAAATTGGATTCTTAAAACATCATTCCCTCATAATCCATATAAAATAAATGGGATTCATTAAAATAATTCCGTTATAAACACAATATAATAAAATTAATAATAGGGATAGATACATAACACTATGTCTTCTTAGATGTAAAATAATTTTGATAAAACACTTGAACATAATTCCAAAGAAAAATATATTCCTTTTTTAAAAAAGATTTATTTTCCCAAAATTCCACGCAATTAAAAAAAATTAGTTGAAAATAATCATAAAATCATGTATAGGATTCTTCACTTAAAAAATGTGTCATGAAACTGTAAATAAATTCATTCATACCGTTTAAATTAAAAAAAACATTCTCCTCATACTTTTTTCAGAGAAGTCAAAAAGCAACTCATATGGTACATGAAAGAAAGATTACATCCAAAACATGTAGTAAAAGTAAAAATGGGTAAAATTGACTTTAAACATATATAGAATAATATTAAACATTTTATGAATACATTTTTAGAATACATGGACACAGATAATAAATATACCCTTATTAATACTTACGTATAAAAAATCTCAGCAAAAAATGAGATTGAAAATTTATTTCTTGCCGAAGGTCCGATTTTTTTTGAATGTTCCTAGAACACCTTTATAATGGGTTTAAACATATAATTCAATTGTAATGAAACCATAATAATATTTATGATATCAAATATGATTAACTTGTGACTTTATATTACCCTTCATTTATCAATTACATGTTAATGCAACGTTTTGGTTAATAAATGTTTTAATTATCATACAATTTTTGACTATTTATTCTAGATATAATTACTTAAATAGTGATTTAATCACTTTTAGAATGTAAAAATTAATTTTTATACCATATATATTTAGTATATAAATATATATAATAGTTAGATAAATGAAATGGAATACATCATTCCTGGAGACGGTATGTCGTACGTACGCATGAACGTTGTTTCCATTTCTTATTAAATTAAATGGAAGAAACTAAATGATATATATATATATATAAATCATTTATCATTATTATGTCATTTATTCCATTTATATTTATTATATATACCTTATAATAATTCTTGAATGGTTAATGTGGAGAATGAATCATATCACTTCATGGAGACATTAAGCTGTATGTATGCATGAATGACAATATCATTCCCTTGATGGTTAAATAGTATGGAATTGGATGGTATATTAATTTTACAGAATAACTAATATTTAATATTTATTGTTTAATTCCTTTATACACATCAATAAACCCATACAAATTAAGTATTGTTTAATAATAATTACACCATGACGTGGAGTTGGTAAGACGTACGTACTCACACATGGTGATATTCTTATTTGTAGGATAGATAAAATGAGGTATACAGTTTCCCCATAATTATAAAATTTCAGAATGTATAAGATACTGGATTGATTAATATAGTATGGAAAAAAAATAAAAAGAGGAAGTATAAGAAGTAATGAATTTTGAATGTGGTGATAAAACAATTACCTCTTTTCGAGTATGTCCTTTTGGTATGCAGAATAGGACTCCTTAAGATAGATTTATTACCAAAGAGTGGCTTCAATGATCATGTGTGGGATGTTGGGAGGAGATTTGGGTATGGTTTTGATGATACAAAGGGCTTTGGAGGTGTGATTAAATGATAATGAGAGGTGACCTTATATAAGAGAGGGGAATGTAACCTTTCAAAAGTCATCAAATATTAATTTATTATAAATTCATTTTCAGTTTATAATTTTTCCAAACTCATTTATTTAGGATATAATATGAGTATGGGTTGAAATCTCTTCAACCAATAATATTTATACAAGTTCGAATTTTATTTTAAAACTTATCAATTTTATTTATCCTTGTTTAATCTATCTAATTTTATTTCTGGAAATAATATTCTAAATGTTAAAATATTATAAATTTTTACTTTTTTGTTCTAAATTTACTATAACTAGATAATGTTTTACATTTTAGAACATTTATTTTTCACTTTGTAGTTTTTAAATATTTTGTTTATTTTTAAATAATTTAATAATATGTTATTTTTATAAAATATCAATAGTTTCATTTTTGACATTATTCATTTATTTGACTTTATATAAAATAG
The DNA here is from genome assembly GCA_963277665.1 of Viscum album. Classification (NCBI taxonomy): domain Eukaryota; kingdom Viridiplantae; phylum Streptophyta; class Magnoliopsida; order Santalales; family Viscaceae; genus Viscum; species Viscum album. The sequence goes on from OY728140.1 coordinate 355,687,723, forward strand.
CAACATAATATAAATTAAAAAAAAAAGATTTAATACACTTATAACATGTCATAGTCACCATGAATTGTTTTTTATAACATTAATTAGGTCATATTCTATTAATTTTAGCACTTTTAAAACCATTTATTTTATATTACTATCAATAAAATAATTTCTACATCACTATTGTGTCATCATTAATGATAATTATTTAATCTCTAAAAATTATAAATAAATTATCATGTTGTAGATAACTTCAGTATATTTATGTAGATTGTTTATTTTTTATGTTTTATCATGTTTATCACTATATAAAAATTATTATACATGTAAAATATATGAGAGTGACATGTTGTCACCTTCTTTTTTTAATTATAATTACATCACTCTTATGGAAAAAATCCATTAAATTAATCAATTCCAACTGATAATTGACGTTGATATACATTAATTCATCAAATAGTATTTTTTTGGTGTTATGGTAATTTTATTATCTTTATCATATTGTTAGTTACACAAATTTACCGGATTTAACTTTAATTATTGTAAATAAAAATTACCGTAGTTACTATTCATAATATAAAAAAATGTATTCTATTAACATAATTTGGAACCAGTGATTCCGAATATAGAATCCATTTTTCATAATTCAAGAAATATAGTTGGAATAAATTAATTTACAATTCTTTCTCATTGTCAAAAAACCGAAAGGTTTGTTTTTACAAAGTATAAACATATCAAAAGATTGTCTTGTGTTTATGCCCAATTTAAATTTGAAAATACTTCCAATGAAAAAAATTGGATTAAATAATAAAAAAAATAATCCAATTAAACTATAAAAAAATTAAATGATAGTCTAACTATATAAATAAATTAGATGAAAAGACAGTTTGGAATTAAAATGCATTATTTTTTCACTATTCATCAAAATATGAATTTCATCAGAAAAATACCAAAATTTTATCCAAGTGAAATTTTGATTTCCTCCATCCAAAGAATAATTTTATTTTTTAAAATATAATATATAAAAGTTTTAAAAATAGATTTCAAATTGGTGCTCCATTAAAAGGTGGGAAACTGCATTTTATTAAAATACATCTTATATCTGAAAAAATTGAATTTGTTCTTATATAATGTTCTATAAAATACATAAGATGAGTTTTATTATTATCAAAAAATCAAAATTGAGGTTAATACTATTATTAACAGCTAGTTTATATAATATTTTAATAATATTTCGTCGTTTAATGAAACTCGGTATTCCATACCACACAAGCTATCATGGAAGGTCGCTCTTGTGTGTAATGAAACCCATGTTAGTGTTGAGTTTAGTTAAAGATTAATTTTTTGTTTTGTACAAGATAATACAAACATAGTTATATTACGCATTGAACAAAATCTATAATCAGTGTTGGGTGAAATGAATTGTATCTAAAAAACATGAAATTGTGTGTAACAGAGTCCATGTATAGTGTTACGTATACATCACACTAAAATGGTGTTGCATATAGTGCAAGATAAACTTGGTGTATCATATAACACAAGATATAAATGAAATTAAAATGAATCTATCTCATAAAATCTTTGGGTGCTATAGTATGTGGTAAATTCCTTCTCTATACTGATCCATTATGCGTGAAATGGGTTTCACAGACCATTCCTAAAAGAAGTTTATAGATCCCCATGAAAACCTTATTTTTATTTCCATTATACATTTTTGTGGCATTTTTCCCAAAAAAATCTCATTGGAATAACTTTTTGTCGACTTTAAGATCTTTTTGTGCAGACTACAATAGATATTCCTCAAGTTGTTGTTGATGTTGTTGTTCTTATTGAGGCTATTGCTACTTCCCTTCTTTCTGATACTGATGAAAGATAGATGAACATGGCAGACTTGGTTGTTTAAAAAACAATAGTTGCCCCAATTCATCAGTATCTAGATAATCTTCATAATATGATTCAAAGAGAGTGTCCGGATTGAGACATGCTTCCTATTTATGGAATTGGCCTTCTTCCAAACATGTCGATTCTAGAACGAAATCAGGTTGATCAACCCATGTCCTGGATAAGAAACACCTCCAATCCAAATTCCACGATCTCTTCTAGAGGATGATACCTTAAGAAAGAGATCCTCATTGGGTCCCAGATGAGATACAAACCTCGAACCTTATGGGAGGTTCAACAGATGCTAGATAGGACCATCGACTGTTATCAACGAATTGTGTGGAATTCCCCAACGAGAAAACAACTAGGTTGATCATCCAAGTGGGAACTTCATTCTTGAGTCAAATTTAGCTTAGACTGGGGGTGGCCTTTCTAGGACAGACAAAGCTGCAAATAAGTTCATGTTGAGCTGTAGGTTGTGGGACTATATGAGGCTTATTATCTTTCTCATATGTACACTCATCAGGCCAGTGCCCTCATTTTATATCTCTTGAGGTGGTGGAGGCCAGATACCAATACATTTCAATTGACCCATGGGGAGGTCAACATTAGCCTTTTATATTTCTAACTAATTTCAAGAGTCCCTATTTTCATGAACATATATGAGGAGTTCATAACTCCTTCATCCACTTGAGAAAACAAGGAGAGGAATCTATCTATGACCAAGAAACACATTATTCATGGAAAAAACATTTGAAATAACTCAAACCTTATTTGAATTTGAAAATTACTTTCCCTAAGTTGTTTGGTGTCTTTATTAAGAAAAATGGTCTAGAGACCCATCCGTGCTGACCCGAGGCATGCCCTGCCAAGACAACTCAGAGAAGATAACATACCTATTGGACCACCTTAGAAGAGCATAAATTTCATGAATAGGGATGAGAGATCATTCCTGGTGTTGATGGATTTTTTCAAGTGGTGGCCTTAATGGACTTTATATTTGAGTGGATGGATCATACCAGTATAGGAATCTGGTGGTGTGCAAGTCTCAAAATTTATTATGGTTTCTTAGCTGACCAATGATAGATGCATCAATTTGGGAATTCCAGTGCTATTGAAGATTTATTTCTTGATGGGAAGGATCAGATAAGGGAGGCCATCTTACAAAAATATTGGTCCCTTTCAAATCAATTGATGCAGGATAAGTGGTCACATAAGAGTCTATACAAACATCAGTTCCTTCCTGATTCCACATTCCATCCTCCGCCCGTATCTTCAAAGAACTAGTGTGGTTGTACAGATGGCTTTGACCTCACATGTTAAGAAAGAGGAGCATACAGATAAGAATGATCAAGAGTAAATCGATCATCTCAATGTCCAAGAACATTTTTCTTATCATCCTTACAATTCCGCAACTGGTTCTATTGTGAGTAATGAGTCTGAAGACTTTGTCCATGGAGGCTACCTTTTTTCATTTAGAGAATGTGTTTTGGATACCGATATGAGAGCGGATATTATCAGCGTGGGGTATGAACCTTGAAAATTTAGTTATCAATTTAATTTTTTCCCAATGGTGTGCCATCTCACACTCAATATTTCATGTTAAGAGAAAATATTCTGATATCATGTCAATTGTGGCTTATGTTTACCTGGAAGGAGACCCAGTTCCAGGTTAGAATTCCTGATTCTAGTTATTTTATACTATTCCTTACTAGAAGCTATGACGAGACCAGTCATAAATCATATCCTGATAACCAATTAGTTGATTCAGTTCCTATTGTAACTACCTCTAAGGAATATAGAGATACTGTGAATGATAAGAAAAAAAGGAAATTATCGGTAACCCTCTACCAGGAAATGTTCTTCGAATGCCTCTCAGTTCCCCCCTAAGGAATGTTGTGAATGATGGGGTTGTGAATTCACAGGTAGCTGAACGAGCAGCCGAAGATGTTGCTGGGAGTCAACCATCATTCCCACATGAGGTTTATTTTCCAATACCATAGAGGAAATGGTACATTTTGAGAGGCCTCCAATCCATTCTCAATCAGTCCCCTCATGCCTTATGAAAGTACCTTTAGACTAGGGAGGTTTCCCTTACCAGAATTGGTTATGTGTCAACACTTACTGACATCTCTTTCTTTGAGGATCCTAAAAGGTTAGGTAATTACCATGAGGACATCAATCTCATACTCTATTCATGAAGTGGACATTTGAAATACTCTCATCGATTAATTTCCATGATGCGACCAGAAACTGATTACAAGGATGATGATGTTACTGGCTCACCTATTGCGACTACAATGGGTGAAACTTCTCAGATACTCACAATATCACATATGTGTTTGAATCATGGGGGTTTTAAGATATCTAATGTGACCAGAAAACATTTACAACTTACGATACCCACTCTAATCCCCTGTTCCAATCCTCCACCACTAGCCATCCCAATTACAACTACATTTCCAGACACATGGGGTTCTCGGATGAACTGAGGGAAATTTATTCTGATGATAATATTTTGAGACTACATAAATGAGGATTCTTTTACCTTCTAAGTTTTGTAGGAGCCATTGAACCCCCCATTTATTTCTACTAAAGAAGATCCAGATGAGGTGACTAATTATCTTAATGAAATGAAAAAATGCATTCATGCCTCCAAAGATGTTCATTACTAGTTCGACCCAGTATCATTGATTGTAGTACACCAATGATCGATGACCATCGAAGGAGAGACAGTTCTATTAATGAACCCTAACTTTTATTTACTTAGTTATGGAGATTCTAAAGTACCCATTTTCTCTTTAACTTTTCAAGATCATGTAGGGTCTTGGAAAATAGTTCATTCCCCAGGTTATCCCACCAAGGGAACTATAGTGGGGGAGTGTACCCCTCCGATTGTGGGGGTGTTGCGGAAGTATCTACTGGAGATAGAGAGCACATGGAAGAATTTATTTCACACCATTATAAGGAATTTCCTCCTCCACCTCCCTTAGTTTCTCTTATTTAGGAACCATCTCCACATAAAACCCAAAAAGGTAAATATGCATCCCATTTTTTCAAGACGCATCTGGAGTGGATTCACAAGTAACTGTTTGTTCACCTGGTTGTCAAACTGAGTGTTCTTTTCTCATTGACTCATGATTATGTGTGTTTTTTGATGTACAGACCATGAATAACCAAGAGGTAGTCACTCATACATCTTCAACCACTATTCCATTTACTATAGAGGGAGAGCCTCAAGAATTTTTGATCGACCAAAGAAGAGGAACAGGAATAACCGAGGAGGCCGGTGGGATTGTAGACCCCTTAAGCATGGATACTCCTACTCAAAAAAACTATGCCCCAATGATTAAATAACATCTAGAAGTTTATTCCTCCATTAGACACGTTGTGCGTGTTCCCATGGAGAAAGAAGGGACAAATTTTATGGTCATGGGATGAACCCAAAGATGAGCCCCAAGAACCACATGATATTGGAGGGGCTTCAATCCTTAAGGAACCAATTATTCCCATCAAATGGACTTTTCCTATATAGAGGGATACTTTTGAGGATTGATTCTCCTCCTCCATATGTGAAATCTACCTTTATATAAGTAACAACCATGGGGGAGGCCATTATCCTAGCTCTTTAAAACATGGAGTGGTATATTGTGCCTTTTTATATTAATATGAGATATGTTGTGGTCTCGACACCTAGAATCTCAAGAAATGTACCATTTTCCTAAATGGTTATCACTACAGGCCTAATATCAATAAGTGACCTTTTGGGGGCTATTCTTGAAGTTGTTATTATTTTGGGCAGGGTCCCGAGATATTGATTCCCTTGAGTGTTTTTTGAGCAAAACTACTGATTGAATACATGGTTTCACCTTCACCGATTAGTGATGTTTCTGTGTAGGTGGGAGGTATTTGACCTTTGGTAGATGGAGGTTAGTTCTATGGTCTTTTGATCGAACATATTTTTTGTTTCAGGAGGAGATGATATTAACCCATGTTTCTAATACATTCATAAACACAACCACAGGAATTAACAGTTACAACTGACGCTTCCACTCTACCCTTCTTTTCAATCATTATAGTCATGGTTGATGAGGGGTCAAGTCATGTTTCCTCCATTGAATCAAGTCCCACTATCATGATATCCATCCCAGACTATATTTCATAATAAGGGAGTGACACTTAGACTGACTGAGAAGGCTTGATCAATCTTCGTTCCAACATCCAAAAGGCATGGAAGAATGTTTGGATATTAGTCCTTAGACTCAACTCACTGAGATGTTGACGATGTTTTTAAAATTACACGATGAATTTGTTGTTCTTGGTTCTGGTGGATTCAACTATCATGGAATCTATGAAATAGTGAGACAAGTGGTTGCTACCATAGAAGTGACTGAAACACTTTAATCTCAACATTATGTTGCAGAGTTGATGATTCATCTTGCTTATAGGAGGAAAATCACTATTGATTAATCCACAAATCAATATTGTAGAGTTGTGTGGCTGCAAAATGACCTTACAAAGTAAGTGTCCTTAGTGGAACAACTCGACTAGGAAGTAGAGCAGCAGATCTAAGAGTTGGAGCAACTTATGTAGGAGTACGTATTTTCCACTATCACCATTTAGGATGGGTGATGGCATGTGGAAGAAGGTGAGAAAACTACAAAAAAAAACATTGAGGGATGTAGAGGAACTGTAAGAAGGCTTGAAATCCAAGACTACGAACTTGTTAAAACGTTGTTTGGACATTAAGTAGTCGAATGAATTGTTGATAAAAATTTGCAAATCCACCAAACATCTCTTATAATGATAATTTCCAACCCATAAGGAGAGTCTCTAGGATTTCAATTAACTCCATATCTCTATGGGATAGAATAGAACTATTTTTTAATCCCGATTCTTCTCCATTCTCTTTTTTCTAAAATGTAAATACACCAATATTTACTATCTGAAAAATGTTTCAATTTCATATAACCTAAATTATGATCTGGATTATGAAATTTGGAGATAATGAAATCATGGATTAATTTTTTATAGAGTTGAAGGACTCTGCGAGCATATATTGGCTATTGCTGGGGTTATACAGAAAACCTCAAAGACATTATTCCTTTTTCATTATTTCCATAACATTTTCCTAAGACTATTTAGTATTGGATTAGAGGGTATAACATGAATTTTTATTAGGTCTCCCGTTTTGGGTTCTCAGCCCAATAATATTTATATATCTTTTGACCATTTGATTTCTCAAAATACATTCCTAAACCATTCAATGTATAGGTTTAATGATTTGATAGTCGAATTTTATTGAGGCATTCCAGTTTGTGGGTTTTCAATTTGTTGTATATTGTTTTTTTCATTAGCATTTTTTAGTCATTCCAGTTATACTTAATACTTATCTTTTAGCTCGAATAACTTTGACCAAAATTGATGAGGAATGGAGTTCAATTTGGTATTTATCAGCTGGAAATATCCTAACAATTCATTACATGAATGAGGGATATTTAATGACTCTAAATTTGAATGTTTTAGAGATATATGGGGCATGGGGACCATTTTAGGCTTACAAAGGTTGGAATAGACTATCCTGGGGAAAAAGTTTCCCTTGGTTGGCGACCATTTTGTAGGAAACATATGTAGATCCACAAGGTTATGATGTGTGTAGTCAAAAAAATGTGTATGGAGGACATTAAACTTCAATTTCTGATGTCCTGGGGGATTTATTAGAATTTTGGATTTGTTTTGTGGTTTAAATAACAAAGTGGGTGGACTATCTAGGGATGATGTCTAAAAATATTAAGGACATTTGTATCAGCTTTGAGTGGGAAACTTCTCCCAGAAGAATTTTTCTTCTGTAAGGGAGGGTCGAAGTATGGTGCAACTTAACAGCACAAAGCTAGGAGATCTTCATTTGTGGAGTCATTCTACTCTAACCAGGAGAGGGTAGAGTGATTAATAAGTTTTACCAATAATTTTCTTCATTTTAAGGAACATGAAAATGGTAAATTATGTAAACTATGATTTGAGGGCTTCCAATCCCATGATATGAAATGAGAATTAAATGTCATGGATGCGTACATAAGTAGGGAAGGACTTTACTGAATAAGAATTTTGATTTTATTGATATTATTTTTGTGGGAAACATATAAAAATCCACCAGGGAATGATGTTCATAGTCAAGAAAAGGTTCCCATAGGACACTGGTCGTCCACCTCTGATAGCTTTGAAGGACTATGGGGATTAGGACCTTTCTATTCACAGAGTATGACTTGTGAATGGCTGTGTGCCTAAATATGAAAGGGGTCATTTATTGGGATGAAAAATACCTAGAAAACAAGAAATAAGTGGGGTCATTTTCTTTTCCCATACACAGATCAAAATCATGTATATGGATAGTGCATCTTTATTTTGTATAATCCTTGAGAAACATGAGGTAAATCTGGACAAGATGTTTAGATATAACTAGGATGTGGGTAAAGAGACAATGTAAACCATGACATTGAGGGTTCTTGAATCTGGAGGGATGTCACTTGGATTGGGAGCTGTTAGGCGTACTGAGGTAGTAATGGACTCTCCTGAAGAAGAATTTTCCTTTAGTTGATGGCTGTTTTATAGGCGACATATGCAGAGCCACAAGGGCATGAAGTGTATAGTCAAAAAAATGTTCCTGCTGGTCAATTTCCTTCCATATCTGATGGCCATAGAGGATTACGGTGATCTTGGATTGCTCAAAGCATGGAGTTTGATGCTTGGTAACAATGTGTCTGAATACATTAGAAGCATCAGGGTTGTGATTCAACCATTGCATTATGTAATCCCCTACATAGATGTGGCTACTATGCCAGTTGGTACATATGTTCCATCTATGAAGTACCCTATAGTTTAATGGTGTATGGTCAGATGTAGGGGTTCCATATTATGGGTAAAAGAACCATAACAATCATTTTAGGGTCATTCTATTTGGATAAAAATACTAGGATAATTTTCCATAATTCCATGACGTATTTCCTATTGTGGTCCCTAATCTCACATGATCTGTACTCGGTGGGAGAAACAGTGGATGACAAGGATTTCTGGTCACCACATAAGAATGGAATAATCAATGGTAGGGTGTGTTTTAGGCTTAGTCCAACATTGTCCAGTTTAATTTCATTAAATAAGGATTAATTCCAAAAAATTATCATCAGGTGGGGTGGATGTAGAGTAATCCCGATGGGAATGAAAATAAATATGATTACCCTTGACCAACCCTATAAATAGGACTTATCTAATTATTCTCTACTTTGATTCAATTTGTACGCAGTGAAGGGAGTATTTTAATACTTTCTATGGATAAGTTTGGATTAAAGGATTCTTTTCTACCACAAATCTATTAGAAGGAAACCAAGTCACCAAGGATTCCCAAGGAACATTCCTTGTGGAGGTATAACCCACACGTAGTAAGGATAGTCATTTTATTTGATGAAGCCAAGCTATGATAAGAATCTAATCATTTCCATTATGTGGTGTGTTGGAACCAAGGATGTTATTTTTTGGAAAAGGAGAAAGGTTTGTGTTTTTTGTAAATCCACTAATAGATGATTAGTTATTTTTCAAGGAAAGGGATCATACAGGTCAAGTAGTAAATAGATTTGATGGTGACGTCATTTCCCAGGGTTTTCCAAATTTTTGGGGTCCAAAATTTGGAGAATGGAAAGCATTGAGGAAAATGGTTCTTCTTGAAAGCCTTATGAAAATATGTCAAAGGATAGAGTCTCATTAAGATAGGCTTCATGAAGTGGATTTCATAGAGATGGGAAGTTTTGAGGGAGTGTGCTATGTGATTATGAAAGATTGATCTTTGATCTTCGATAATCGTATTCTATTAGAATCAACATTTTATTTTTATAGAAATGACATCGATTTCATGAATACTGGCATGAGAATGTCGAAGAAATGAAGCATCATGATTTGAGATAGTGTTTCATTGCGATTACGACGAGAAACGCGAACAACGAAGGGAATTGTCATTGTAGTGGTGCTTTGCGGCAATGTGAAGGATTTTGATGGAGAGATCTGTGGTTACGAAGAGATCTAAAAACTAGGCATTTTAGCAGAGCATCGAGAGATGGAGGAAGTGCCGCAAAGTCATTTTGACTGATCCAGATTTCATGCCTGAAGAATAGGAGATCTTTGATGAACCGTGATAAGAAAAAAATGGACACCCCTCTTCATTCGGGATGATTTTTGAGAGAGAAAATCTGTGTTCATTGTGACTTTATGAAGCAAGGGGTGCTTCGTGAAGTAGGGTATCATAATGGAGCTTTTTATTCGTGAAGAGATTTTGAAAGTCTTGAATAAGGTTTCTTCTTTTAAGGTGTATGAGGTTCGCGAAGATAGGGGGTTCCGCATTGGCTCAGTGAGCTTCGTGAGGTTTTTTCCTCTGTGAAGCTGTGTGCTTCACAAAGGATTGTGTACCGCAATTCACTGAGCTTCACAAAGGGTTGAGAATTGAGAAGGGGAATTATGAAGGTTTTTTTATTATCAGTGCCGAGTGGATAGGGATGTCAATGAGCATCTACTCCAGTCCTTGGTGAAAGCAGTGTCTCATGCTGTATAGACGCAAATACTCCAATGCCAATATATTGATGAGACCTTAAAGATGATAAAATGAGTTAGAATTATCTCACTATAGTGATCCAGTTGGAGTTTTCAAATGTGTTCTAAGGGAAGTGGTGAGTCACCCCTGAAATTTCATAAAGGCAGTGTGGTTGGAAATAAGTGAATGTGATCGAACTCTTGTACTCCACAATAAGTGAAGATTAGTGGTCTTTGGTATGACGGACACATTGTCGGTGTATAGTCCTTTGCAGTGAACCAAGTAAAAGTGATTTGTCATCTCCCTTATTTATTTTTCCTGATAGATTTTACAGGTTCATACCAATGTGGGAACAAAATCCCAAACTTTAAGAAGAAAAAGTTGACACCATGATTCACCCCTCCCCTCTCTGGGTGTTCGAGGGTCCTTCATGGTGCAGTTTAAAGTCATGATGTCGGGACACTTCTGATGTTGTTTTATAGCATAATGTCTTAAGGACCTTGGCCGCATAGTTTATAATCATATTGTAGAGAAAACCTATCATAAATACCATAAAGAAATGTGAGTTAATCAAGGAGAGATATTATAATACTCCTTAGACATGAACTATGATAGAAGGTGTAAACCATAGTCCAAGGGGGGCCTTGGATCAGGAGGATTAACATGGGTCTTGGAAGACATTGGGCATACATAAGTAGAAAAATCCTCTCCGGATGAGAAATTTTCATTTGATTAACAATCCTATTTTATGGGAAACGTATACTAAGACACCGAGGCTTGATGTGCATAGTCAGAAAAAGGTGCCCGGATTAAACTGGCCTTCCACTTTCGATGGCTTTTAACATTTATGGGGACTAATGATTTTCTAGATTATTGAGTTTGACGAACGAGGAAGATGTGCATACGAATGTAGGAAATATCCGTACCATGATTAGTTTTTAACTATGGAAGTTTCTACATAGATATCACTAATATTTAAGGGGAAGCATGATCTTATGACTCCTTTCAGGTGTTAGAATTCAATCATGGAATTTCCACCATCACTAGGAATTTTATTCTGTAGGAAGTTTGGGGAATGTTCGGGATATCATTATATCGAGAATTGGGCCACACATGATTCTTAAGGAACCTTGAATTTTAATTTCATGCATTTAGTATCATTCATGGATTCCCCTTTACATTATTGGAATATACACAATGTAAGGGGAATTTTGTTTGTTTTTTGAATGGAGGCTAGACCAGGATTGAAGATCTGAGCATCACTATGTATCCTACAAGGGAAAGGATCAAGTCTTACATAGTTCTAAAAAGGAATTCATTACATCGGTCTTGAATGTAAATAAGGATAAGGGATTTTTTTCCTGCTGACTTGACCAAAATTTGGGATCATGGTGTCACTATGTATCCTACTAGGGAAGGAATCAATCCATATGTAGTTGTGGACATATCCACCCTATAATGTCCTGCTCCATGTATAGGGAGGGTTAAGGCATTTTAAATGATGGATGAACCGAGGTATGTGATTCATATATCACTACTTATACCACTAAGATAGGAATGATCCCATATATAGTTCTAGTAGTTTCCATTCTATTTAACCTCATGTGGTAATGATGAAGGTAAACCGACCTGAATTATAACTATATTGTAGGTGGCACCAAAAACAAGGATTCTAGAATCCCTACATATCCTACTGAGATAGGAATAAATCCATACATAGTTCTTCAAATTCCCCCTTTTATGGGTCCATTCCATATATAGGGAGGGGGAATTTTTATCAAGTGTTGATGGATATCCTAATATAGATGATCCCAGCATCACTACGTATCCTGGAAAAGTATGAATCTAGATGTATGTAGTTCTATAGGTTCTATAAGGAGGCCCTTACCATGTTCAGGGAAAACGGATGTCATTTTTCATTGATTGGTGGTTGGGACAGGATGTTAAATCCTAGAATCAATACATATCCTTCAAGGGAAGGAATCAATACATGCGTAGTTCGTTACACAATATGCTCCCTATACCAATCTTACTCAGGCGTATGAGTATAGGAATTTTTGTTTCATCATCTACCGGTGTTGAGTCTATCATATTCATTTATTATTTGTTATTGTAAAGGCGCCCTTTCCATCGATCATAAGATAACATGAGTTATACTTGAAGTTTGATACAAGGAGTGACAAGGATTTCCCTTTTAGTATTTGGTGGTAGAGTATATAACAATGTAATTCTGTTTCATGTTATGGTTTGGCCATGATTGAGGGTCTAAGCGTCACAACGTATCCCACTGATGAATGGGAATCAAGAAACACATAGTTCTTAAATTCCCTACCTGTGTCATCCTGACATGTGCACAGAAAGGGGTATTTATATCATTTCTGTTCATGAATTTTAATTATATGTGACAGATATCTTGCTGGAATACAATACCAACCATGTAGTTTAACGTCACGCGGTGAATAAGAATATATCATGCAGTTTATCATCTTGCAATTAGGATAAATATGTTGCTATGCCTTTTAAAGTCTTGCGTCTAAGACATTTTTGGCCTTTCAGTCTAATGTCATGCAGTAAAGATAAAGATGGTCATGTAGTTTCACATCATGCGATAACGACGATTTTGGCATTCCAGTTTAACTTTAGGCAGTTTGGACAAAGATGATCATGAAGTTTCACATTGTAAGACGAGGACGATTTATGTTGATGTATAGTTTTTCATCTTATATCTAGGATTTATATGTTACTATTATGAAAATTATTTCTTCATAAACCATGAATTTGGGGGAGCTGTAATGATTTTTCCATCCATTGATGTCATGGAATATGCACCATTGGAGTAGAAATTTTTACGACATATGGTCCCACTCATTTTGGTTCCACTTTTGGGTTCTTCTTTTAGAGTATCATTGGGGTTTTGAGGACCAAATTCATATCTTTTTTTAGGAATGACCAAAGGTAAAACTGTATGTTGAATGCACGTGTGATCCAATTCTGGTAGATTTCAAAATAGTTCAATGTGTTAAGCTTTTTTTCATCCAGCTAAAACCACTCACGAAACCATTTTTGTGATTGTTCAACTAAGATGAATTGATCCCAAACTGAAATGTGTAGTAATGGGACTAGAACCTCTATGAAAAAATTACCTCTATCCCATATAATAGTGAGTATGGGGTATCCTGGGTGGAAGTGTGGGTTGTGGTCTAGTACGCCCATTAAGGTTGGAAAATCTTGTCCGGCCATGATTTCTTCGCTTCTTCTATAATCTTTTGGATTCTATTGGATAGAATCGTGTTGAAACCTGTTACCTGTCTATTGGTTGATGCATGGTTGTGGGATAAATGGTTGGATTTGATTACATAAACCTAGTATAACATGTTCAACTCAACAAAGAAGAAGTTGAATCCATTTTCTGTTAGTATTGTATGCGGGACACCAAATCTGATAAGGATGTTGGATTTCACGAATCTAATAATGATTTTTCCATGGATTCATTAAGGGGTATATCTTCATCCCATTTGGAGAAGAATTTAGTTGTTGTGAGAATGAGCATGAATTTCTAGGTTTTGGAAGCAGGATATGGTCCCACAACATTCATCCCCCATACATAATGTTTCTAGGAGTATTTATCTATGTGAAGTAGCTCCATGGGTTTGTGAATGAAATTTGAATGAACATGGAAGGGAGTGAACTTGATGGAGAATGTGGTAGAATCATGTATTATAGTGCCACAATAGTATCCGAGATATCGAATTTTATGGGAGGTCTTGGCTGTTGATTAGTGTGCTCCACAACATCAGGCATGCACTTCTTTCCTGACGGCATCAGCCTCTTATCCATCAATGCACCTGAGAAAGACTCCATCAATGAATCTATTCTAGAGAACCGTTTCTTGGTTTGTGCCATCATAGAAAACAAAATTGACCTCCCACATCATGAAATGTTCTCTTCCAACCACATCTGGTGGGAGTTCCCCCCATACCAAGGGAATTTTTATTGGGAGTCATCTAGTCGGTGGTGTGACCATAAGGCATAGGAAAAGGTCTATATTCATTGATTTCATTCATGTTGTTTAGAATGAACTGAATGAAAATATGATGGTTGGAATTGCTGATTACTATTTTATCCCAGTCTTGATTAGCCAGGATTTTGACTGAATTTACTAATTCATCAGCTTGACCATTTTGTGTTCGAGTACATAAGTTAGTGTTGGTTCTGATGATAATTCTTCTATCAACTCTCGGACATGGTTCATCAAAGTAACCAAAAAATATTTCTTAATAAAATATTCACTATTGACTTTCTTGATGAACATATCTAAATCCCCTTTTAGCATTAGGAGCTCAGCATGTGCATGATGTGGAAGCTCCAGACCTACAATGAAGGCCATGTATTCTACTTCATTATTTGTGAACCGCTCTAAAAGAATAATGGATTAAGGTATGACATCATTTTCTAGAGATATGATTAGAACTCCCATCCCCACTTTTTTGATCTTGGGTTCCTACATACTTTTCCCTATAGGGCTTCTAGTGGTACCGTCGAAGTACATTTTCGATTCCTAGGGGCCTTCTTGGATGGAGAATACATATTCATTAGTATGTTCAGTATCCAATGGGTTAATTTCTATTAAGGGGTGTTATTATAGGAAATATGCTAACTTCTGGATTTTGATGAATTTTTTCGGAATGTAACATATGTAAAAATATTTTATGATGACTACCAAAAATTATAAGCATCTCGTTACCATAGGATGATTGAGGATATACTAGAGCGGGCTACAGTGGGAGACCAAATTGATGTCGTGGTTCTATAGGTAATGTTTTTCTTTCTAAACCACCAAGATTAATTATATGAATATCTTTTTGATATTTTAATATCAAATCTCTGCATTGATCATTTTTTGAAAGAGGTAATAGAGAAGATTCACGCTGCAGACATCATTCTTCTATGTGAGGAAAGTACCCACCAACCATTCCAATGAAGTAAGATACAGAATGAGTTGTCATCCCACAATAAGATGAATTAGCACCAGTGGTCTTATAAGAAACATTTTAATATTTTCGAATTCCTCTTTATAATTATATTCCCACTCTTATGCAGCCCCTTAGTTCATCAACCTGGTGAATGGAAATCACATACCTACAATGTTATCTATGAAGAACAAAATGTAGGACAGGTGCCCCTGGAGACCCCTAAACGCAGGGAGGTTGTGAGGCGGTGACATTAAATAATGGATTTTTCCATATCATGGTCGAATTTGATGTCACAATAGCATACAATGATGCCAAGGAATTTCTTGGAGGTAAGGCTGGAAGGAAACTTTAGGGGATTGGTCATTAAACTGAGTTGTCATAGTTTATTAAAGGCAGTTTCATGATTTTTCAGGTGATTTGAGTGCTACCATGATTTAACCACCATGTCATCAATATATCACTCAACAAATTTTCCTAGGATGGATATGAAAAAGCGATGCATTGCGCTCTGATATGTAGCGCCGATATTTTTATGACCAATGGGAATCACCTTGTAGTAGAATACACCATGTAGGACCTAAAGGCAGTGGATTCTTCATCTTCTCATAACACTCAGATCTGGTTGTACCTAGAGTATCCATTCATGAAACATAGGGCCTCCTATCCTATAGTTTCTTAAAAAATTAATTCCATTTTTTGGACTACGAAATCACCTTTCGGCCATGTGACGACTGAGGTATTTGTTGTCAATGCAGTCTCTGATCTATCAATTCTTATTTTTGATAGGGACTATTTATTCAATCCAAATCGAATATTGGACTTCTTGAATGAATTTTTCATTGATTATCATGTCGAATTTAGCCTCTATTTTGGCAGCATGTGTCCGTTGAGCCCTTCCAGCAGCCTTCTTGTAACCATAATGGTGTTCTGATAGACCCATGTGATGAGGGGATACCTCATGATCGATGCCAATACATTCTATATAGTTCGAGGAAAAACATCATGATTCTTCTTTAGGAAGGTGTTATATTCCCCTTTATCCTCAAAAAAGAATATCCACACTAATCCGAGTGGGTTGTGAGTCATCTTCGGTGCCTAGGATTATCTCCCTAAGATCATGGATTGTGGTGGATATTCCTTCTACAAATGTGGGAGGGGAATTATTGATATTTTATTATTCATCTTCATTATAATCATCATCGTATTCTTCTTCCATTGGAGAGATGATTATATAGATGAAATCATGAGTATTGGAAGAGGAATCACAACTCTAATTTTTGGAAACTGAAGCAAATCCTTTTTTTAGCTGACTGCATGGAATTTTATTATGAGGATGGAATGGGTGGTGGAGGAATTTCCTCTCATTACATTATATATAGGATATTTTATTATACCTTAGTGATTAAAGAAGTAAATGTATGGAACATCAAGGATAGGCTGGGGGTATGTTGTTTTGAGAACTTGTCATAATCATGGGGGTTGGCATATTTTTAGCATCCTTGGACTCGGTGGCCCCCACAGAGATCATGAAGATGGCTGAGTCCATATCTGAGATTGAACTTATATAATCAACCTGATTGATGTGACATACATACTTTTCCCCTGAGATGTTTGAGGAGATCGGAAGGAGCCATTTCTAATCCATTTGTGGTGGTGATCCAATCAACGTCGCCCCTGAAAGAATGCTTCTCTTCCGGTTCATAGAAACCTACATCGATGTATGCATGATTCATCCCAATAGATTTTGCTCAATTTTTTAACATCCCAACTAATTTGTGGTGTATGGTGTGAGACTATTCTCATCATAGCACAACCATTTAATTGTTCACAGTGGGAGGAGGTTAACTCCTTATTCATTGTTGATGAAAATTGTCTGGACATAAAATCCATTTATCTCCCCATACACTTATAAGGGTTTTTTGTTTCCCTTAATGATGGTTTAATCCCCATGCTCTATGAATGAGACGACAATGTGATATTCTTCAGGGTTGGTCTCCAGCCTATAGACTTCAGCAGCTTCTAGCTCACCCTCTAATTCCTGGGGAATTAGTAAATCTTTGAAGAGAACATATCTAAGTTCTATTGACAGATTCAATACATCCAGGATCAATAGTATTTCTGGTAATGAGGCTATATGATTAAGAATATTATATTTATTCTCTGAAGGCTGGAAATTCCTGGCTTGGGGATGCTCTTTAAATGGTGCATTAGTGGCTTGATATTTGGAAATAGATGGTTTGTCCTCAATGATAGGAGCTGATGGTGCTACTGTACTTTTTGAGTTTGCCTGATCTAGTTTTCCAAAATGCCTTGGGTGAAAGGACATATTTTCATCCATCAATAGATACTCCAAGATTATTGGAATAGTATTTCATTCGGTAGGGGTATAAAAACACAATGGTTCTTATTGGGTCTATTGGAGGGTCCTTCTATGAGTTTCCACAACATAAAAGGATTGAGTTAAGTTGTGGCCGAGAATTAGACTCATGCCATGACCATGATTTCATAGAAACCCTCAGCCTCTACAGAATCTTACTCCATCCCTTTGGTTAGATGTGGGGAATTTGGGTTTGAAGCCACAACCTCCATCATAGAATGGTTCTATTCAACGAGTAACATTAATTGAGCCAAGGATAATTTCATTATCTGATAATGATTTTGTCTGACGGTCTTCTTTTGATGGTTTCATTTGGTGTGGTGGTGACCATTTTCCTATTCTGTAGCTTAGTCCATGTTCTTTCAAGTCTGCTGTCATAAATTCTTAGATTGTCAAGACCTGTTTCAGATTTGGTGAGGGCTCATCTTGTTGCTCTTGATTTCTACATTTTCGGCTCCCAGAGGATTTTGGGAATGAGGACAGTGGTTATTTTGTGTCATGAGCTATTGGGGGAACATTTGGTTACTTAATCCTTTCTTATACGGTTCTATGAGTTTGGTTTACTGTTTTACCAATCATCCAACTATCAGTTTTTTTTTCTTCTGACTATTTTCCACTCCTCCTCCTCACTTGGTTTTATGGTTGAAGCATTCACAACTTGTGTTGGAAGAGGTCCTGAATTGACTTGTCTGGAATCCACCATCTTTTGCAATATATCCATGAAGATAAAGAACTCATGGATGGTATGTCCCAGTATCCAGTAGTAGGGAAAATAATTTGGATGGTCCTTGAGACCAACATAAACAGCTCACTTTGGCTCTGGTAGCTGAAGCATGCATCTATTTGTGGTGGCTATGAAGTCACCATAGACTAGGTTATCTCAAAATGAGTATAATTTATTTCTTCATTCATCGAACTGATTTATTTTGGAACCCATTCGGTCATCTATTCGTGGTGGGGAATCTATTGGTGTCTAGGGGGTCCTACACAGTTTGGTGGAGGGATACCAATTGGAGATAGTGCCAAGGGTGGCTTAAGTTTGACAAGAGACACATAAATATTTCACATTCCTTTTCATAGGGCCCATGGGGCCCCTCGAGACATGATATTTCTTTGCAGCATGGATTCTTCTATCCTTTGGGAAATGCTGGTAAAATATCAAAACCCACATGTGTAGTTCACAAGGATGAGTGGCGTCCACAATTCATTACTATGGTTATCAATGAACATAATGATAATTTCATCATAGGGGAGTGACCGGTTCTAGGAGTAAGTCTGAACCTTCAATCTGGAAATGAAGTCAAAAAATCACTCAATCTCTCATTTCATACAGTTCATGAGATCACTGACGGCTATCTATGGAATTGTCAAATTGAACTCGAAGAGAAACAATAATCAAAGGCCCTCCCAGCCTGGGATTGAGTTAAATGGAAAACTATTATACCACATGAAGGTTGAACCCTACAAATTTTTCATGAAGCACCTAAGTTTCACCACTTCCTGTTGCTCTTGGGTGACATCATAGGTTCAAAATAAGATTCATACTGCATTAGATGTAGTTCCAAGTCACTTGACCTATTGAAGACTGGGACTGAAGGGTTCCCCATGTTTGTTGGTGGCTGAACTTTTCTCACCCAGTCAGGGTAAGGATTTTATTCTGGTTCTATCGGAGAGCTCCACCATTCCTTGGCTTCTATTGGAGATTTCAATTTCTAGATGGTTTTTTAAGTTCCCTTGATTCCTATCCTACTAGAATTGATCATAGGTGGGTGCAGTAAGGAAAAATATGGCCGTGTTGGCACTGCTAGAATTTTGGGAAGATTACCAGCCAGTAGTATCCTTTACAGGTTCACCTAAATGTGTTTTGTTTTTTTCCCCAATAGAGGGAAGTCTTGATATCCTTCTCGGGCCAGATTCAAGCAGACCGATAGTCTCGATGCTGGATTGGATGGTTATTAGAGCCCAGTTTCATTTACCAGGATGAGTTCCTATAGTAGATAAACCTCTTCTGAAAATAATAGTTTTTTTCTTCTTGAGAAACACACCTAGAATGTTAGATTCTTCGATGTAGCTCGACATTTATTCTCTTGAGTTTTTTCATTTCTTCCTCCAGTTTGGAGAATCTTTCTTCGAGCATGAAGGAATCATTTTCTCGATGGGGGGGGATATGGGTCATATACATCCTTGGATTTATTCTTCTACTTTATTTTATTAAAGAGTGATGTAGTGATGGGTTTTATGAGGGTGAACTCAAGTTTATGGTGCCTCTTTGGCTCTTGGTATGCACACCCTTATGCTCAGTGCGGACCCCCTATGGGAAGGAACCATCTTCTCTCGCATCCTCTTCATTTTTATCATTTCATGTGAGGTCCATGGTATTGACTTCCACCACATTCACTGCTTCATACCACAATGGGGGTGGTTCACCCATTGTCGAATGGTGGGAGATGATTTTGTGTCCTTTGTTTCACTTTCTCCTTCCATTATACGATATTCATTGGGTTTCATGTTTAAGAGACACTAGAAGGTAGTCCTGATCTGACCTTGAAATATGACTTCATCCCATAGAGTATGAACCATGATACGAGACTAAAAAGGTGACCTATAATGTCTTCATTCTACAAATATAGGAGATGAAAGACATCCATTGTATGGGAATTTGAGGTAAACATTCTCCCAACCCTGATTGACGGGGTTTATCCCATTATTTAGATGATGTGCTATGGCCTGGATTAGTTTATCTTGTGACATAATTTTTAGTTAGAAATCCCCCGACCCCTATGAGTTGCGAAAATTCCCATATTTCAGCAGTAGCTGCTACTGTTACCGCCTTCTTGATTTTGGACACTCCCATGTGGGTGTGAGCTGAGTATAGCAATGGATTTTCACCAGAATTATTTTCTTTTGAGGACATGAGAATTTCTCAATAGTTGGATCCCCTTAGGTGGAATCCAAATGGGCGTTATTTGTTTCCAGGATCAGAAGCTTCTCGATAGATTTCTCTTATCAGGACCGACACTTATGAGACATACTAATGGTTAGTTCTTCTCGAGCATTCCACCATTCCTAACTAGGAAATCCATTTGATTTATTCCTTTGGGTAATGACATTTCAAGATATCACATCCAGTGAAATATGGTGGATGGGACATAGGGTGAATTGTAGACCTCCATGATCTCTCCATCCCCGAATGTGAACTCTAGACAGGGCGTCATCGATGAGGAAACACAACTTATGCAATTTTTGGAGGCAAGCCAAATCGAGATCATAATTTATCCATTCTGATTGTGGCTGCCATACAGACATGAGGGATTCCATGTCGATTAGATGGAAAATCTCTTCTAATATGTTGACATGGTCTGTGTACCTTTAATTATGAAAGAATATTTCTTTTAGATTATAGAGAGTTTTCTAGATATTTAGGTGAATGTTATTCATACATTCCTCAGACACTCCTTTGGTATGTCGAAGTGAGAAGTGGTCGTGGGACAATACATCCCCGGTATATCATACCTTGCTAGTTTTCTTCACATGAGAAACCTATCCTATTGTATGTCAACTAGGTACTTCTCTACAAGATATTTTCAAGTTGACTTCTTCATAATGATTTCATTCCATTCATCAGGGCTGGTAGGAGCCTTATTGATATGTGAGAAGCACATTGGTGTTTCTTAAGATGTGTGTGCCCTAGACTGTCATCGGGTTAAGAAATGATGTCTCTCATCATATATAGGGTGTATGACATGTCAGACCACATTTTTTTTGAACCCCTTTTCATATGATCTCTTTCTCAAATTTTATTTGGAAAGGGGAGGAACTTCTTTATAATTTGAGTTTTGACTATGGGGAGTACATTCACAGTTGGGGCAACAATGGAAAGGTCTACCATAGTAACATGACGTTCAGCTTCAGGCATTGTCCATATGAAATACACACTTGGGTTGACCTTCTGGGAGAATTGTAGCGAGGGGAGGACCTTCTTGCTACTTGATGTAATTAAGGGGAGGGGATTTACAATGAATATTATTATGGTGAGGACTATCATCATATCTATGGCTACAGGGAGAATATCTATAATGTGGATCATGGGGAGGGCCTTCAAGATTAAATTCAATGAGGGGAAGACCTTCTCGTTTATTGATGTTGCTGTGTGGAGGGAAATCGCAACAACTGCCACTACAGGGAGGGCCTTCGTAGTGTATTCAATCATAGAGAGTCCTATCATCATATCTTGATGTCTAACTACAAGAAGAATCATATCTGTAGTGTATACCCTAGGGAGGAACATTAGGGTGGATGATAGCATGGGGATGGACTTCTTGCTGTTTGATCTTTTGGTCAGGGAGGTTACCCTTACTCTCATTATGAGATAGGATCTCGTGATGGATCATTCCAGGACCATAGAGTAAGCCCCCTTGGGTGCTCTTTAGAGTAACTTCAGAGCTACCGGTAGAAACATTATGGGGAGGGCCTTCACAACTACTTAATCCACATCCATAATTTGGTAAAGTATTGACATAATCATGATCCTATATTGATATATGCTCAAGGGAGTCAATGACTCTAGCTTCTTGTAAAGAATAATCATGAATATGATATTTATTTTTCAATTTCCTTTGGCACATTTCATTTTTGGGAACTCTAATGTTGGTAACTACGGACATCTATTGTTGGTGATGAACTTCATATATGGGTACCTGTTTTCTTGGATCTGTGCTACCACTGAGATATGAAAACATATATTTTTTTTTCAGGTATATATGCCTTTCTTAATGCATCCACCATATTGGACTAGCATCTGCCAGTTGGAGAGGGTATTTTCTCTCAATATGATTGTCTTTGTATCTTGGGATATAGCCATCGTACATCCTAGATTGGATTAGGGATGTGGATCTACTCTTGGGTGACTAACAGATTTTGTGGTTGAATCAACCTGCCCAAGGAGACTGGGTCATGGGCATGAATCCTTAGTTTTTCTATTGATGCAGTGACACCTTTATATGTATGGAGGATATAGTCTGGGATCAGATTCTGATCTTCTATCATGGCCAAGATGAGTTGAGATATGTATTTGAATGGAATGGGTATGAAGTCCCATTCTGATATCAGAGTAGGATTTTCTTCCTGCTCTGGTCCTCTATAGGTTTCATGTGGATACTGGCTGTTCTCCAATGATAGTATAGATGAATGAGTCTACTGCTAGTTTTATTCTACAGTTTACACTGTATTTGACTAGTGGACTTAATATTTACAATCAGGAAGATTTATCAGCTTGCATTCCATTGTATTTTTCTCATGGGACATTTATGAATATTTAAGAATTTAACTATACTCATACTTTTTCACCATATTTGGATGGCAGGCTTGATACGAATCTACAGGTGGTTGTTCCTACGTATAAATGGTTTCCATCATATTTGGAAGATAGGTTTCTTTTGCAGTGGTAGCTATTTGCATCTTCCTATAATTCTCTGATCTATCTACATGGAAGGACTGGCATTAATTATTAGGAATATAAACATTCTCGTATTGTTCCACCTTATTTCCGTGTTGGGATTGAGTTGAGGGGGCATAGTCATATCTTTACCACTGAATGACACTAATTTGTTACGAAGGATTTCCTCCTTAAGAATCTAGATGATTACCTATTTCAGATTATATGTTTTCTTGCCCTTGGTGGGAGGCATGAGGATCTTGTGTACTTTATCCTTCATCACATTCCCTCATCATTAGATCATCTTCAGTGTGGGATATGTGGTCACACAATAATATAGGTGACTCACACTAGAAGGGGGCCGTGAGTATGAACACTATGAAGCTGGGATGAAGTCATCATCATCTACTTCATATGCCTACCTATGATAAGAGAGGTACTAGTGGTCATGCTTTGGGGATTGGCTCCTGAAGAGGTTAGAGATAGCTAGTGGGGCCGGCGTACGCTGGTGTGCTGGTCACTGTTGTGGAGGAAGCTGGTGAGATTTTGAATTTTGGGGGTCCTATCTTGTGGCCTCTACTATAGGGAGAGTACTGTTTTGGTGTTACTCTCTAATAGGCATGATGGATACCCAATGATGAAGATGCTGGGTCAGAGAGGGTATTTTTCTCTTTATCTAGGCCTCGAACACCTATGGGATCGCTAAGGTGTGTATCTGCATTAGTTTTTGAGATTCCATTTGGGTCCATGGTTGCTCTGGAAACCAGGAATATATATATATATATACATCATATATAGACAACAAAACCTCTTCAAAGTATCATATATTCATCACATGAATAATTGATTATTCATCTTAGACCCCTTTTTTTATGAGGTTAAGGGGATTGATTGGGGTAAAACTGCCACCTTTGTTGAGGATTCACATTGAGTTCACCATTTTTGTTTCATCCCGAAGTAAGTGTTTGTGGGGGAAATGGTCTGATGGGTGACAAGAATTAGTCTATTATTATATATTTCATGTCACCATTTTTGTTCCATCCTAATTCACATCATTTTTCTTTTAGGGGGGATTAGGTCGACCCAACAGGGAATGAGATGTTTATCATTTTTTTATAAAGGAGGTTCCCCAGTCGAATGGTCCCAACGGGTGATTACAATGGCTTAATATTTTCTGAAATCAATCCTCATAGGACATTATTTCCTTGGATGTTCCCCAAAAGTATTATTCATCGAGCCAAAAACACCAAACGACCCTTTTATCCAAGACTCGTGGGCCTACTTTCCAAACATATGTGCTTGTTGGATGGCTTGGGCAAGAAAACATGAGAACTCCATTCCATGAGAGGATGGGTGGTCGGGCTCATCACACCCTTTTTTGGGGAATTATTTTCTATATTGGGACTCTCTTATAGGTTTAATCCATGTTCATATGTTGATGAATCCTTGGTTCTTTCCAAAAAATTGTATCCACAGTTTACCCACGGGTTGTATGATCATCATGGATATACAAGGATTTGATGCCACAGATACAATGCTCACTTAAGCCATGCAATAATGAACTATGGAGTTTATTGTCATCTAGGAGAGATAGAAGGTGATTTTATGTTAAGGGAGGACCCATAATATGGGATTTTTATGTATCTCCATGAGAGGAATCATATCCCACATAGTTTGGTGTCTCTTGACTAAATGTATCACCTTTTAAGGTCATCTGATGGGGACCAATCCATGGAGTTTAGTTTCATGCGAAGATGACATCTATGTGAATAATTCTAGTTCCAAAAGTTATGTGGGGATTATTCTGATGTGTCCTATGGGTCACATGAAATATATGATCTTTTTGGTGAACATGACCCTACTAGGGATATATCCGGGAGAAAATTTGGGATGATTTGAGGGTCAGATTTGGACCTCAGGGAGGCTTCCCATGTATCCCGGTCAATTGGGGAAAAAAGTCCATGTAGTTATTGATGAACATGGACTTATACTATAAGGAAGCCTAGTATGATGGCGTGGTTTCATAGGGATTACATAGGGGTGCTGCAAATTTGGTGGGGCAAGATTGGGGCTTACACAATAGAGGATTCCATATTTTTTGGAATTTAATTGGGACTGACTCATGGGATCATCCCTTGAACTAGTTCCATAAATATCCATCCTACGTATCATAGTTGGAGGATGAATAAAATTTCTCATAGTTAATTTAGCTCAGGGATCACACATGGGAGGAGGCCCATTTGTGAGAGTCGAATCGTGACATACTTCCAGTGAGGATTCCCTTTTTTCGAGGGAATAATTGGGTTATCCATTTGGAAGGACACCCCTCTAAGCTCATGACATCAAGTAGGAATCCTATGTATCCCAATTATGGTGGGTATCAGAGTTCTCATAATTTATTTAGGGCTTTTCAAATATTGTATCATTGCAGACCTCTTAGACCATGTGAGTCACGCTTTGTGTGAGAAACGAGAGGATCTGAAAGATTCAACAAAGGATCACTTTATCTTCTCCACTCATGGATAACGGGGACAACAACGGTGGAAGAGGGAATGGATACTAGACTAATGGGAGAGGTAAAGGGATCTTTAAACATGAAACCCCCACCCATGTTGAAATCCAAGATTGTCATATCTTTGTGATTTATCCAGAAACATCCCATGCTAAGCTGATGAGGATGAAGAGTGACATCACTCACAAATGGATAGGGGATTTTCTGAAGAAATGTTCCATGACATAGGTTTTGGGAATGGGGAGGATCAGAATCCTTCGTCAAAGTTTAAGAATGAATTAAATTATCTCTTGTCATTGGCACTCATAGAAGGTAAAGGATAGTTATTTCCC
Organism: Viscum album; assembly: GCA_963277665.1. Lineage (NCBI taxonomy): Eukaryota > Viridiplantae > Streptophyta > Magnoliopsida > Santalales > Viscaceae > Viscum > Viscum album. The sequence continues at coordinate 355,713,786 of OY728140.1, forward strand.
CTAAACCCAAGGACGATGAGGTTTACAATGGCCTCCAAAAGTTGGTGATTAGGTCACCCTTAGAATGAAGACATAGAGACACTCCAGCGGTCTGAACCATTGTGGTGACAACCTTCATGACTTCGATGACATTGGGTATGTAAATTCTAAAAGGCATGCTCGTGTTCCCGATGATCTGATCATACGTGTTCATTGGATTTGGAGGAGCCTTTGGCCAGATTATAGTGGAAAATTTCATAGAGGATTCATGGAGTACCAGATGGTAATGGAGTTGAATGATTGGAGATGGGTAAAGGAAACTTGAAGACACCCCATTCCACATAATATTTTCTCATGCGGGGTGGAGGCAGTGCCGCGTACCATACTGCTATGCAGGTAGAGGGGTTGTCCGTGTATCGAAGTGGTTTGTTGACCCAGGTATTGGCCACTACATACCAGAGTGGTACACAGTCCTGGATGTGGTCTGCATACTATAATTTTATTTGGAGATGGATAGGGTTCACCATGACGCCCTGAGTTTCATCCTCGTACTGATGATGTACGTGGTGTAGGGTTGGATAAGCATAGCGATGTACTTTTTGGAGCACTGAATTTAATAAGGGTCATAGATCCTATCATTTATGGGGAATTCATCTCGGAGGTATTTAATGTTATTTATTTCACCAATTAGGTTTTTATTTCACTAATTTTTATTATGTTCATTTTTTGTGGTTTTCGGTGGGTTGTACATTCAGAAAAGTAGTTCGTAGTTCAGATGTTGTCGATGATTTGAAAACAAAGTTGAAATATTCTCAGTATCTAAATTCTATCTTCCATCCTCTAGAGTATCATTCATTCTCTCTTCAATTGGCCCCATTTTTAGTTCCTATTTTTCACCTCTTATAAGGCACCTAGGAAATCATGCCTATGGGAATGTATCACAGTTTAGAGAAGCCCATGAAGATATAATTCAACCTGTGGAAGACTCTGTCAACTGGGGACCTGCGGAGTTTGTGGTTCATGAGATATTGTTTGCAGAACCCATAGTATTTCATCATCATTGAATTTCTTAGTTCATGAAATTTTACGTGGATTGAGTTTATCCTATATACTCTTCCAAGGACACAGTTTGTGGTAGCCCAGGTTTGCTAGCGATCACCTCGCGGGCCAGCACCTCAGGGATTCTTTTGCATAGTGATGGTTCACTGTATTTTTTGATCCATGACCCTTTCCTTGTGATCATGCATGGTGTGCCAAAACACATTGAAAATTCTTATTTCTTCATGTATCTTCTCGATTTTTTAATTCAAATTTCACCCATCTTCCTTGCTATAATTGTATAAATATTTTCTTCTTTTTTGGAAGTGCTTGTGGGAGTATTTACTTCCCTTCACAATATTTTCGGGACCCTACTGTATGTTATCAAACTAGTATTTACTTTTAAAATATAAATATATTATATTATCTCCTACCCACTTTTTGAAATTGTGTCCTCATAATTATACCATGATCTCAGTAATCAAACGATGAAATATTAAAATACCTTTATTGAAATCACGCATCGTAGAAGTTTTATTTAAACATTCATCTGAAAATATATAAAGGGCTATATTAAGGTTACCTAGGATAACAAATAAAAGGAATCCAAATAGGATATCATGTTTATGTTAATTTTATCCATCAGAAAACCATAAGTGTATGATGGGTTAAAAGGCCATTGATTTCTCCAAAAGGCAATTAATTGGATAATATTTTTGTTTAAAGATCATCTTCATATAGTTTTGGAATTCCATTACCATGTAGAATAATAAAATAAAGATAACAGACTATTCAAAGTGTATTTTGAAAATAAGAAGAACAAACCTGATTGGAACAAAAAAATTAATTACCAAAATGAATAACAAATCATACATTGAAATAAAATATTAATATCCAAAATTAAATAGTAATAACCAATGTTTAAAATAAATATTTCCATAAAAAAATACAAATAATATTCATCAAAACAGTTTTTCTCAATAATGAGACTGAAATCGCGTCAAATTGTCACATATTGAAGATTCATGGTTCTGGTGCTATGCTAATGTGTATAGCAGCACTCAGGTCGAATCCTTGGCTATGATACTTGTTTATAGTCGATTATTTTTAGTTGGTTATATGTTTATTGGGTTTTTTTCAGAGATTAAATGATGTGATTAATGATTGGTGTTTGATTTAACAATTTGATAAATATTGGGGTGAGTTCATTGTTAGGGAGTTAAGCTTGCGATATCCTTGAGGTTTTCTTTATATTGCATTTAAATAAACACGGAATTCACAAGATGACATTGATTGGAATTCCTAAGTGTTAAGGTTTTATCAAACCTTAACTTATCTAGGATTATAATCTCAATAAGTACATGATTTTGGTAGTTTATTTATGGTTCCAATAATCCATGTAATCCATATGTTAAACAAAATATGTCACTAATCCATGACAACTATAGTCCAACATACCCAATGTTAAATTAAATAATACTCATTGAGTAAAATATCTCAATCACTTAACATATATAAATAATGCCACACCCCAATAGTAGATTTAATCAGGAATTAATATGGTTATTAATCTGGTAATATATTTTTATGGTGATGAATTTATACGTGACTAAAAATAATGGTATAAGAAAAGAGTTTTGCGTCGAACACACACACAGAAACTGTGAAGGGAAGTAAATAATAACTTTAGATGGAATGATAAAGAAACATAAGGGAAAGGGTTTTAACTTGATTAAAATTATTTTAATAAAATTAATATTATACTATAGAAGGTGGATGAGAATAAGAGATATTGAAGAAAAACATGCGTTAAAACATAATTACAAAGACAAACAGTTGTAAAATAACAAATGAAGAAAACTACAAAATTAGATTAAAACTAAGATTTGAGGAAAGGTCTCTTAAGTGAAAAAATGTATATGTTAGGTACACCCAAGAATTTGTAAAATCCTTGGTCGTGGTAATGTGTGATCTTATTTTCGGAAATTCCAACTCTTATGAAGGAATGGAGGGGGATTTATAGCCCAAAGAGTTGGACAGTTTTCATTCAAAATCTGTCCCTCCACACGTCTTGCCAGTTTGGCCATTCATACAGCTGGATCTTGAGATATCTCCTTTCTCAATGTTTTAGAAAACAATGTTGTACAAAAACTATAAAAATATGGAAGCATTTGGACTTATAGATCCGAAGGTATGGCAGTTGGAGTAAACAATTGCAATCTGTCCATTTCAATCCAGACTCTTTAGAAGGTCAAAATGCGAATGGATTTATGAATAAGAATATACCGCAAAATATGAATTATTTATTCAAAAAAATTTTCCACCTATATCTCATCTTTTACACTGAAAACCTACAACTTTATTTGAATAATTGATATTGAGAAATGTCCTGAATAGTTTTGGGATTATAATTCCCTGAAAGAATGGTCGGTTGGGTTTAAATTTACCATTTGGGCCAATTTTCTTTGGATTTGGGCTTTGAAATTTTTATCCACGATGAATTACATTCTACCCCAAATGTTGGAGTTGAATTAAAGGATTTGGACTTTTGGAGTGAGCCCAGTAATTCTATTTTCATGGATGGTCCAGTTTCTTCACAAATTATTTGGTCTTTTTTGTGTGGACCATATGACCCTCCAAATGGAGGATGTGATCCAAGATCCATTATAATGAAATGTTTTATATTAAATGAGGAATTATAAAAGACAACAAAAACACAATTTGGATCATCTGGGTGATAGTTATTATGAATATATCAAACATACGTGAATATGGATGAATAGAAATAGTGCCCTAAAATTATATATAATATTTAAACATTAATATTTCACAATAATTATGCACATTTCATATAAAATCAGTAATATGAGTATTAAATAATTTATGAAAATATTAATAACATCAAATCCCTCACACTTAGTCTTGTGCATGTCCTCATGTGCAAAAAATATAAAAATAGGAAAAAATCATTTGCAGTCACGAAAAAATATTAAAATATTGATTTTCCAAATCATGGGAGGTTTAGACAATTTCACTCATCAATATTGAATTCCATCACTATTTTATACAGAAAATATGTTCCAAAAAAAATTCATTTTTTCATGGTCAAATTTAGAATTGAAAAATGTAGGCACTCAAAACTCACTCCTCTCAAGATGATAAAATTCATTTATGGAGAATCACTCTTTCACCAACCAAAAGTGAAAATCTTAGATTTTGAAATAGCTCTTAGCTTCCATTACCTATTCTAAAGTGATAAAAAATAAATAGGTCTTTTTAGTGGTTTCTTGTGTCTATGGTGCTATAGGAAGATGATATCTAAAAGAAAGGAAAATGGGGATAAAACACCAACATGGAAAACGAAATGCACGTTTTTTTAAATGAGAAATGAAAGGAAACAGAAACACATATTTTCTAGGGAATGAAAATGTGTTATAAGTCACAAAATATGAAGGAAATTTGATGTGTATGTGAAAATAGAATATTTACACAACACAAAACTTCACCCAATGGCATAAGTTTTCCTTTTTTTCACAATTATTCATTTTTTTGTATTTTTTTGAAAGTTGAACTTGAAACAAATCTCACACTCATATCCCAGCCCATGAATGATCTCCTAACAACACTAATTGTAATAGTTATAACAAGATAAGAGGTTGAGAAATTGTGATTTTTTACCCACCCAATACACAACCCATTTTTATTTTCATTTTTTTATTTATTGCCTTTTTGATAATTGTTTTGAACACTTTTCAATATAATTTGTACAAGATAAACATATAAAAATTTCCAAACCCCACTGAAGGACAACCTCCCCCCATACATAAATTGTTGCTTCCCCTCAATCATATGATAACATGGTTAAAATCAACAAAAGGGAACCGAAAATAAAATCCATCCCCCCCACACAAAAATTTTAAAAAATTATGCAATGAAAATCCAAGTTGATATTGGGTGGGATATGGTATTGGGATTGTAATGTGGATATCAATGAAATTGTTTTCATAGGCTTTATGGGGCTTTCAAAATTAGTATTAATGAATGGTAAATAGGAGGATATTTGGTTATTATAATTTTCACGTAGTTTAGAAAATGCCTCTACCATATTAATGCACCATAAAGTAGGAAATTCATCTCGAAGGTCCACAAACTAAATATTCACAAATGGGGGTGAAAAACACACATTTTGAAAAGTTGGCCACAAGTTGATTTGGCATGAATGAAAATTTTGTTTCTCACAGGTGGGGAAAATCATTTTCCAAAGGAAAAAATTGATCATTAATTTTTTTGGTTTTGACACAATATTCATTACCCCAATTTATGAAGAAACCACAAAATTTTTGAGATGAAACCGTGTCTTTTGACTTCCCAATATTGTTGGAAAAAACTTGAAAATTTCAAGGTGAGTAAGTTTGACTCTTGATTTTTTATATTTTTTTAAATTATTATTTTTTATTTTCTAGTTATTTTCTAAATTTTATTTATGTTTTTTATAAATACATACCCATAGAAAGGATAAGGAGTAAATAAAAAACTGTGTTGAGGAAAGTGGTAAACAACAAAATGAGAATGATGGAGGAAGAATAATAAATATATATATATATATATATATATATATAGATATGGTAATGGGAAAGAGGTGCCCCCTCTTTTAGATTTGGTGGGTCTCTCTCTCCATCCAGTGGTGTGTTTAATATAGAAGTTGTGGATCCTATGGAATTCGGTGTAATTATAGGATTGTATTTCCTCTTATGGTGATGGTTTAACCGATGTCCATTAACTGTGAATTTCCTTTTTGACAAGGGTTCTTGGACTTGCACTGCACTAAACGGTTAAACATTACTAATAACAAAAGGACCTTCCCAATGATAATTATGCTTACCAAGGTGAATCCAAAATTGAGAATTGAAGAGAATTACCTTTTCAACTTCATGAAATACCTTTATCATGATGTGATTATAATGGAGTGCATTGGATTTTTCTATGTAGAGATTATAATTTTCAAAAGAATCATGTCGAAGATCCTCTAGTTCAGCCAATTTCAACAATATTTCTTCACTAGATTTTTCACAATCAAGGTTACAGGTTCTCACAGCCCAAAAAAGACTTATGTTGGATTTGAACTGGTAAATGACATGCTTTACTGAAAACTAGTCTAAAAGGAGACATCCCAATGGGCATTTTATAGGCAGTTTGATAATCCCAAAGTTCTTCCCCAAGTCTTTCAGTCCATTCATTTCTGGTGGGATTTACAATTCTCTCAATAACTATTTTCAATTCACTATTAGAATGCTCAGCCATGACATCGTGTTTGGGGTGTATATGAAGTAGAAGTTTTATGTACAACACCATTATTTTTCAAAATATATTCCATTGTTTTATTACAAAAATGGGATCCTAGGTCACTTACCAAGGCATGTAGTATGCCAAATCAGTGGAAGATGTTCGTCTTTAGGAATTCACTAACAATATGTTACTTATCATTTTAGTGAATTTTTCCTCAACCCACTTAGAAACACAATCAACCATAAGAAGAATGTATGAGAATCTATATGAAGGGGGGAATGGTCCCATTAAATCTATGCTTCAAACATCAAAGATCTCAAAAAAAAAATTAAAGAATTTTCGGGAATTTCGTTTCTTTTTGAAATTGTGCCAAACTTTTGGAAAGTGGGTCATTATTGACAGAACTCATGTGAGTCCATGATCAGTGAAGGCCAGAATAATCCAGACTCTAGGAACTTTCGGGAGGTCCTTTGTGGTCCAAAGTGGCCACCTCTGGGAAGTGAGTGAAAAAATTATAAGATGGTAGAATGCTCATTTTCATCAACCCATCTTTTAATTACATTTTATTCCCCAGTCTTCCATGGTTTATTTTCTTCCCCAAAATAGTATTTTGAATCAATTTTCAACTTCATTTTTAGTAATTTTTAATTTTTTTAGGAAAAAACACCATAAACCAAGTAATTTACAATTGGGGTATACCATGGTGACTTTGGAGTGAGTGATGAAAGGTGCTTAGTGGGGAATTCGGGATCTATGATTTCTGAATGAGAATAATTAGAAATTCTACTCATGTGATCAACCACATGGTTTTATTTTCGAGGAATATATTTTATTTCAAGGTCAAACTCCTGGATCAATAGGAACCATCTTATTAGCCTCAGTTTGGAATCACTTTTCTTGAGTAAGAACTTTATAGAAGAATGGTCTATGAAGATGATTATTTTGGCACCTAAGAGATAGGGAAATAATTTATCTAATGCGAAAACCACTACTAAAAGATCATTTTCAGTCATAGTGTAGTGAAATTGAGTTTCATCCAATGTTTTTGAGCCATAATAGATGACATGAAGAATTTTTTCTCTTCATTGACCTAGAACAGCCCCAACGGCCCTATCAAAAACATTACACATCAATTGAAAGGGTACGGACCAGTCTGGGGGTTGGATTATCAGGGAAGATGTAAGAGTAGTATTGAGTTCAATGAAATGTTTCTTGAAAACCTTATTGAAATGGAAAGTGACATCATTTTGGAGAAACCAAGTGAGTTGGTGGGTATTCTACTGATGTTATGGATGACTCGCTGATAGAAACCAACATGATCGATTAATGAAAAGATGTCTCAAAAAGAAGTGCGTTCAGGAAGTTATTGGATCACATCAATTTTTGAAGGATCAAATTCAATACACACTTTTTAAATAATGTGCCCTATAAAAATCTCATTTGAAACAATGAAGTGAAATTTTTCAAAATTTAACATAAGCTTACACTTGACACACTTTTGGAGGACTAGAAAGATTGAATTCAAGCAAGATTCAAATGAAGCACCATAAATGGTGAAGTCATACATGAATACTTCCATGTAGTGATCAATGATTCCAAAATAGATACTCATTATACACCTATGGAATGTTGCAGGAGCATTTCAAAGGCCAAATGGCATTCTCCTATAAGAATATGTTCCAAAGGGGAAAGTGAAAGTACTCTTTTCATGGTCTTGAGGAATGATTGTGATTTTGAAATAGCTGATGAATCCATCAAGAATGAAATAATGAAACTTTTCAACGAAACATCCTAGAATATGATCAAGTTATGGAAGAGGGTAGTGATCTTTTCTAGTTTCAACATTCAATTTCCTATAGTCGATGCCCACACGCCATTTGTTCTTCACTCGAGTTGTGACTACCTACCCATGTTCATTTTTGAAAATAGTTATCCCACCCTTCATAGGTACACTATGAATTTGACTAACACATTCACTATTATAAATTGGGTAGATAATACCAACTTGAAGAAGCATGGTGATCTCTTCCCTAAATACCTCAAATATGAGTAGATCGAGTCTTCTTGGTGGTTGTCTAATTGGTTTGAATGATTCCTCAAGATGGATGTGATGCCTGCAAAGAGCAGGGTTGATTAATGGTATGTCATCTGAGGTTCAACCTAAGGCCTTTTTGTTTTCCTCTCAAACCTGAACATGTTGGACTCCTCCATTTCGGTAAGTGAAGTGGAGATAATGACAAGATATGAGTGATCATGGAAAAGGAATTAATTTTTCAAGTGTTTAGGAAGAGGTTTCAGATCAGTCTCATCTTTCATTTGTGGTCTAGATAACATATTAAAAGAAGAAGATATTTCTGTTGCTTCAGATTCATTTTCCTTAATACTGTTCAAGGTGGTTCAGTGGACATCAGAGTTGATGTGGGATTCAATAGAGTTTTCAAGATCCTCTAGATTTATGGAGTCTATGAATGAATGGTCCACATCAACTTCACCATTTATGACATGGTTATTCATGTTGAAAATTTCACAAGGACATATCTTGATAGAACATGATTTACATGATGGAATGGGGTTCAATTGAATCTCATATATTTCCTAAGAAGTATGGATTGAGAATGCATAGTGGTCCTTAGATGGTTATCGCATGGCTTGGAAAATGCTGAACTTGACCAGTTGGTCACCAAATTCCACGGTTATGATGCCTGAATAGACATCAATCTTTGTGGTCACTGTCATTAGGAATGGCCTTCATAGAATTAGGGTAGATCTAGAATATTTCATCTCACCTTCCACCTCATGGACATATAAATCAGCAGGGAATATAAGATCATTGACACGAACAAGGACATCCTCAATTATTCTATTAGGACTGGTTGTGCTTTGATTGGATAACTAAATGAAAACTCCCATTTGATGTAAGGTACCTAGACCAAGGTTAGATAATATGTATTTGGGCATGAAGTTAATTGAGGCTCATAGGTCTATGAGTGCATCACAAAGTTGGAACTTTTAATTTTCTATGGAACTGTAAAGGTCCCTAGAAATTTTCACATTATTGAAATAGATTACTGAGTGGAAAATTTTTGAATGTCCTAAGTTGCCTATTATGGGTGAAAAATTCTATTCAAATCTTGGCGTTCTTAGGGATTTTTTATGGAATCTAACAGTGGAATATTGAATTCACCACGTCTATACATGTTGAGAATTTCAGGATTGAGATAAAAGGACTTCTTTGGCCTATAAATGGCTTGAGAAAAAGGAATTGGGTTCCTAAGTAAGATGGATAGAGGTGAAGGAATGGCTTCATATTCCTTTTCATGTTTCTTTTTATTTTTATTTTCTAGGTCAACATTCAAAGGGGGGTTGGAGGGCTCAACATGAGGCATACAAATTTTCTTTCCCAATCTACGTGAAATTTCACATACATTACCTTTGGGGTTAGGTAATAGTTGAGCTGGGATTTGGTAAGAATTTTATTGTTGTTGTTGGCTCAGGTGAGATGCAATTTGACCAATTTGGGTATCAATGTTTTTGAGGCTAGAATGGGTAATGTAGGAATGATCTTCCACTACACTTTCCCATGGGTTCTTGGAAGAAGATACTTGACCTAGATTGGGATTACCTTGATTTTGGTTATTGGGAACGCGATTGTATTGTTTTGGGAATTGGGAAGGCACACTAGGATAGTGGAATCCAGGAGGAGGAAGAGGAGGATTGATCATTTGAGGTTGAGGAATAAAAGGGTAAGGTTGTTGGATGTTACCATAACCTTCACCATTTGGGAACATTGTTGGGTTTTGGGGAGGGACTAGATGGGGATGAGAAAGGGGATTACCATACCTCAAGCCATGGTTGAAGGTAGAAGCGAAGGGATCAGAGTGGGGATGGTGGAATTTTCTAATGAACTAACCTAATTTCTGAGTGTTGGGGTTCCACTGAGAATATGTTGAATTGATATACATTGGTCTAGATAAATAATAAGTATCCTCTTGAAGTTGTGGAAATGTGTTAGTTGGATGAGATGAGGAGCTGTAGATTCCACCATTCAAGATAGGTATAGGGAACATAGATTGTGGATAAGATGAGGTTGGGGATTTGGTAGCCACAACTAGTTGTCAAACTAGACCCATAGGTTCACTCATCCACTTTTTTATCTATTTCGGCTCTATATATTGATTATCTTGAGCTTGTTTGACATGATCATGTGCTCGGGTATAAAATTGTTGTGTTTTTTCTACCATGTCACTTTTGAGATCTCTTACAGCTGCAGGTGTTTTATCAACAAGAGCACGACCACGTACGACATTAATGAGAGTTCTTTCCATAGCTTGTAACCCCTCATAGAAGTATTCGATCAGGAATTGGTCAGAGATTTGGTGGTTTAGTCACGTTGCAACAAGTTTTTTGAACCTTTCCCAGAACTCATGGAGTGATTCATTTGGGAATTGATGAATACCACTTATTTTCTTTCGGATAGAAGCGGTATGAGAAGCAGGAAAGAATTTCTCTAAAAAGAGTTTCTTCGTGTCATTCCACGTGTTTATGGAACTAGGAGTGAGGTATTAGATCCACGACTTGGTAGTGTTAGCTAGGTATAAAAGGAATGATAAGAAATTTATTTGTTCCTCAGAAACCCCTTGAGGATTCAAGGTAGAGCACACCACTTGGAACTATTTAAGGTAGAGATGTGTATCCTCACCAGTTAGCCCATGTAAATGAGGAAGAAGATGAATCAATCCTGATTTGAGTTTGAAGTTATCCTGTATGTTTGGATATTGAATACCAAGATGTTGGAAATTCATATCAGGGGCATTAAGTTCTTTAAGTGTTTGTTCCCTAGGATTGGCCATATCTAATTCCATTGGTTAGAAAAGGATAGGTTCTTGAATTATTTGATTATCTCTAATGTCCCTCTTATGTTGGAAAAGTGTTCTCTCAATTTTGGTTTCACAAAAATCTAAGGGATTTTTTGGGAGGCTGCAGGGAATTCAGAGAGATTGTGGAAGAATGTGTATGATGAGTTTTTCATTGTTTTTTTATTTATTTTTAATTTTTTTTCTCTTTTTACAATGACAAAAAACTAACGACTACTTAATTGCAACTTCCCTGAAAACTACTCCATTTTAAATAATATTCTATTATCACCTATCGACCAATCACAGTTCAGGTGCACCGCTAATGTGTATAGCAGCACTCACGTCGAATCCCCAATGATGATAATTTTTAATCATCGATTGTTTTTAGTTGATTCTATTTTGAATGGGGGGTTTGTTTGTAGAGATTAAATTAAGTGATTAATGATTGGTTTTTAATTTATCAATTTGATAAATATTTTTTTGAGTTAACTTTTTGGAGTAATGCTTCTGATATCTTTGAGCATTGTTTTATATTTCATTTAAATTAACACCCACTTCACACGATGATGCTGATTGGAATTCATAAGTGTTAAGGCCTTAATAAAAGACTTAACATAACTAGGATTATAATCTCAATCATTTCTTGATTGGGTTACTATATTTTTGGTTCCAATAATCCATGTAATCCATACATTAAACAAAATATTTCATTAATCCATGACATGTTAAGTATGACCTAGAAAATGTAAAATTAATGAATATTAATCAAGAAAAATCTCTCAATCGCTTAACATATCTATATAATTACTCACCCTAATATTAGATTTACCAATACATTAAGTTCTTTATTAATCTAGTAATATATTTTTGTGGTTATTAATTAATAAGTGAATAAAAATGGGATAAGAAAAGTGTTGTCTGTCGAAAACACACAAAAAAACAATGAAGGGAATTAAATAATGACTTTAGATTGAATGAGAAAGAAAAAAAGTGAAATGGTTTTAACATGATATAAAGTATTTAAAGAAAATTAATATTAAACTACCGAAGGTGGATGATATTTATAGATATTGAAGAAGAAACATGCATTAAAAAAGAATTACAAACAATAACACTTGAGAAATTACAAACGAAGAAAACTACAACAGTAAATTAAAACAAATATAGGAGGAAAGGTCTCTCGAGTGAAAACATTTGTATGGATGGTCTGACCAAGAATTTGGAAAAGATTTTTTCTTACCAATGTGTTCTCCTCTCTTATGAAATTCCAACTCTTTCGAAGGAAAGGATGGGGGATGTATTTATAGCCCAAGGAGTTGAACTGTTTGCATTCCAAATCTGTCCTTCCAATTTTCTTGCCAGTTTATCAATAAATAAATTTTCATCTAGAGATATCTTCTTCTTAAAAGTTGAAGATAATAATGTTGGCTGATTACTCTCCAAATTTCGAAACATCAAGATTTATGGAACCAAAGTTATGGTAGTTAGAGTAAACAATTGTAATCTATCCATTTCAATCCATAATTTTCATATCGTCAAAATGTGAATGGATTTTTCAATAGTAAGATTCCACAAAATACGAAATATTTCTTCAAAAAAGAAGGAATCCTATATATCCACTTTCACACTGAAAAATATCAGCTTTATTTGATCACTTGATAAATAGAATTTTTGTGAATAATGTACGGATTTTAATTCCCTTCCAGAATGGTGGAATGGATTTAAATTCACTAATTGGGCCCCGTGTATTTGGATTTGGTCATTGAAAATTTTATCCTAGATGAATTACATTTCACCCAAACCATTGGAGGATAATTAAATGATTTGGACTTTTGGAGTGAGCCTAGTAATTATATCTTCATGGATGATCCAGTTTCTTCATAGATTATTTGGTCCTTTCTGTGTGGACCATATAACCCTCCAAATGGAAGAATTGATACAAAATCCCTTATAATGAAATGTTTTATATTGAATTAGGAATAATAAGAAAACCATGAAATTTGGATTAGTATGGTGATAGTTATTTTTAAAACATTAATCAGACATTAATCTGGATGAATTCAAATAGTTCTCTACAATTATATTTAATATTTAAACATTAGTATTTCACCAAAATTAGGAAGATTTCATATAAAATAAGTAATGGGAGTATAAAAAAAAATATGAAAATATTAATAACATTAGAGACCCAAAAATTGGATTGATTTGATCACATATTCTTAGAAGGTAAATATAAAATTTATCTTAAAATAAAATCAATCACTATTAAAGTATCAAAAAATTTTAAGTGACATATTCTTATAACGTCCATGAAATTATAATAATTCCATAAATAGAATGAATCTTAATAAAGTCACCTTAAAATCCTATATTTCCCTATAAAATAATTCATCCTTTTTTTCCAGAGATAAAATACCATAACATTTTATTTACATTAATAATATGTCGTTTTTATAATAGTGAAATAATTCAAAAGTATTATTTTTCACAAAATCAAAATATCACTTTTTAGTCTCGTGGTTATCTATACGATGAAATTTATGATTAAAAAATTAACTTTACCATTTTCTTTCATATTTATTAAATAAAAAAATTCCATATTAACTAGGACGTCACATTGGCCAATGGTGAGTGATTCAACCTTGTCACCCTTTAGTGGTGGGTTAAATCCCCATTCCACTTCTTGATGTATTGGGTTTTCACTTGGCATTCTTTTTTTCCATTTTATAAAACCTTTTAATTCCTTTAGCATTCCAAAAAATATTATAAACATACTCGAAAAAGAATTAATCAGCAAATATTATGTAAACACTAAAGGGGATCAATACATTTATACATATTTAAAAATTTTTAAAGGTGTTGATCCTAAAATAATACATCAATATTTACCTAAGGATTAAATATATGTAATCCCATTAAAATTTATCCCAAAATTTCATTAATCCCTTCAAAATTTCATTACATAAAACCTCAAAAGGATAATATATGATAATAAAATTATGATCAACCTTAATATTGTAAACCCATGAAGGTATTCCTAACACTTAATTTGACCTCACAAGAATAAATTATACTATCAAAAGTTATTTAAACCATTCTCTGACACCATTTATAATAGTATCTAACCCACACTCCAAGATGTTGTATGGAAAACATATACATTACATTTTAGAATTTGTTATAGATAAATGTTTCCCAATTTTTACAAACCAATATTAAAATATCAAATGAAAACATTTGATCACATATATACCCAAGATACTATTAGGATTGAATTTATAGTGAGTTTGGAGAAATTATAACATAAAAACCACTCATTAAATCATGTGAGTGTTTTCCCCATGATACCTTGATTTTCATATTCCATATTAAGTCTTACAAAAGTGCCAATGTATTTCTTCACATATGAAGCCTTTATAAACTGAAAAACATTTATCATTATTATTAATAAACTTATAGAAAGGAAACAGAAGAAGAGTGAGCTAAAAATCCAACTAAGGGTACGCATAAGAATTAACTATTGAATGTAATATTTGTGTGTAAGTTGAACATACAGGTATGGTAAAATAATCAAAGTGAATGAGCATAATATAATATAATTCAAAACCATAAATAAATTATTCATCAATAAACTTGTGGCATACATCAAATAGTTATCACTTCATAAGAATGAAAAATCCAAATATATTTAATGTTAATATTGATCAAATAAATCATTAAAATACCATAGAAATAATAATTAAATGTGATGGTATTGTGGAATATTATAATTATATAACCCATTTTGAATATATAAATAATACATAAAATTATAGAAACAATAATCATAAATTAAAATATAATCTTCCAAGAAAAATAATCACTAAATAATTCATTAAGAATATTCTATGTGCACCGGTCATATAAGTTATATCTTGATCACTAGTGAGCTATACTGGGGCTTATCCCTTCATATAATCGGTACCTCACTCATCCATTATCATAAATAGTTTTTGAGAACCATACTTTGGATATATTCCATAGAGAGTTCATTTTAACCTAAAACTCATTGAAAAATTAGTATTCCTTTCACAACATGATTAAACCATGGAAAATAAATTGAGTCCATGATTATATCCTTGAAACAATCACCATACATCTATATAAGCGGTAAGAATTATGTAATTAAAAAATATCCCCAATAGAGAATAAGTAATATCAAGGGTTGTTGATGTTGGTGAATTGAAATAACCTTACAATATTATTAAATATTTTTTAGGAAAGTAAAATTTTCAAATTAAAAACCATTTTTTAAAACCAAAAAATATATAAAAAGGTTATCTAAAATTTTCATTCAAAAGAACATTATAAATGAGTATGGTATTATTGAATGAAAATAATTTTCATAGTGTATGGAAATTAAATTCATGTTATAAATGTTAAAAATAATCATTATATTGAATCATTTTACAAAGGGAGTCAAAAGTCAAACATATAGAAAATGATAAGAAATTTCCTTTCAAAAACATTTAATATAAATATAAATATCATGTTAAAACCCATTATATAATCCTTTATGTATAGAAAAGGTTGTTTTTTGAAAAAAAATGGAATGGATTGATATGGAATAGAATGATTCCTGATATAAAAGAAGATACACGATCAGATTCAATTACAGAATAGTTTCTTGATGTTTCTTTAATAAATAAGATGATAAATTTAAACTAAACATGTATACAAAATAATTACTAGAGGATAACAAACAATACGTGGTCCAATAAAATAAGATCATATGATTTTCATCCAATAATCCTTGAACATAGAAAATCCTGAAAAGAATAGTGATTATGATATAAATCCTTTTCTAAACTAGTATCTTTTCAACCATAATCCCCATGAATGAATTAACTCGTTTGAAATATCAAATTTAATTAAAATAAATATATTAGTGATATTTCATGTCAATGGAGATGTATATACACCTCATATAAGAAGATATGTGCATATTATAAAGGTATGTTCCAATTAATGTAAATTTGAGACAAATAACCCTTACAAATATAATATCACAGAATTGATAGTCAATTAATGGTGAGATTATGTGTAAAAAATTTAAATCCACAAAAATATTATATATTTTTAAAAAAAATTATATATAAATTCAGAATTAATCTTGGAATAAAAAATACACTAAAGAAGAATTATAACCCAATGAAAAATTGAGGTAAGAACCCCTTTACAACTTGTTAATTTTAATGAAAAATCTCTTTCATTGAAATAATTAAAATTGAGACATAAAATACCATCAATTTAGATTAATTATTTTTTAAAAAATTAAATGGTAGTATACACACAATATAAGATAAATTCAATGCATAAATATAAAATATTCATCGATGAATGTAAATTCAGTGAAAACCCAGTAGCTCGAATCTATAATTTACATATTTATCCTTTAACTAATATAGAATATGATAATATAATTTATATTATTTATTATTATAATATTACAAGAAATATCCCTTATCCTTAACACAATTATTTCAATTTTTTAATTATATGTCTAATTAAATAATCAGTTATGAATACATAGAGTGTTCTGAGAATGTTTGATAAAAATTTTCAATAAAAATTCTGTGTGTTCATTGATGACAAAGGGGTCATTATAAAATCAACTAAATAATAATATTAATGAAATTTTATATAGTTTTTATACATAAATTTTAATTTTAAACCCATTTATATAATAGTTTTATGAAAAAGGATCAACATTATAATCAGATAGATGGTAGGTTGTATGTATTCAAGAGTAATGTTTTCAATTTTAAACAATTATTATAGAAAGAAGGTAAATATTATATAATATATAAATAGTGACCATAATATAAATAATAAAATATTTTTATATTAAATGACTTATATATATATATATCATCCATGTGATTTGGTGATGAAAAATGCATCATGTCGCTTTGTGGTGGGGGTAGTCCACATAGATGCATGAACGACATTATTATTTATTAGTGTGTGTAATTATAAGAAAATATATTACTTATTACTTATACATAATGATATATATTTAATTAATATCATATATAATCCTTAATTCCATGACTATAACCATCCATTTGAGGTGTTGGTGGAAAAAAATTTACATTAGTCCACGAGGCGGGAGTCTGCCACACACACGAACAGTGAATTCCATTCCCACTGGATGGTGTCTAGAGGTTGATATGGTTTACTCCACTAACATAATAACATCCATATGGAAATATATATTGATGTTTTTATATCATCATGGTCGAGTAATATGTTAAGGATGTGGAAGAAGAGATAAAACATAAACACATGGTTATGAACTATACATCTTCTCCAAAACCCCAAATTTTCATTACACCTCAAGACCTGAAGGATAGGTATTATTCGAAAATTAAGATCTGTAGAATTTTTGGAATCATTTTAGGAACATATTTTGGTAGATCATTGATGATCCAAATGTTTATTGAAATGTGACGTAATGAGAATAATAGTTTCCCTTTTATAAAGGAGCAGTTTGGGACTCTTTTAATTTCTTAAAAAATAAACTTATTAAATTATTTTTCATTTAAAAATTATAAAAAATGATTTATTTAGAATGTATGATAATTATGGGTCTAAATAATATTTTTACATTGAATTTTGACAAGTTATTACTATGTTTATACACATCTCATTTCTTTTTAACCCATCATTAAAATTTAAAAAATTAACCGTGTTGAAAGTTTTTTTGTGGGTCCCAATTGTTTCTATAAATGGAAAACCAGAACATAAATAGTCCATTGTTGGTATTTAAAATCATATATTAATAAATTGGATTATTATAGGTATTTCATAAACTCAATTTATATTAATAAATTATTATTTATTCTAAAATATCATTAATTTCTCATTTAAAACTATTTATTAAATTTACTTTAATAACATTAAGATAAAAAATAAAATTTAAAAAATTATATATTTTAATAAATTCCAAATATAGAATCTTCTTTTATTAAATTAATGGATTAAATTAAATATTTTCAATTATAATAAACATAAAATTTGTACTATCAAATATTTGGTGTTTCCATTAATTGTATAATTATTGTATCCACATTGTGTATGTAATTATTGTAATTATGTAGTCAATAAATATTAAACATAAATAACTTTTATATAGATTAATATTTTAAAAAAACATACTATTTATAACATAATGTATCCTTTTAAAAAAAATATTATAGTTATTCCAAACAAGAGTGTGACATTTTTTACATTTCTTTAATTAAAATATTATAAAGGTTACAATGACATAAAAATGGATAAAAAAGTTGATATAAACAAATATTGGATGAGTATGGATGAAATTTAATAATAAGATAAAATTAATAAAAGTTTTATAATCATTTTGTAGTCATGGTCATATTCTTTTTAACCCTCAATTACCAGATTTATCCTTACCATGGTAATTAATGACTACTAATATGACTTTTCATAATGTAAAAAAAATTAAATGGGTCCTATTTGATAAATTATTACCCATTTTTTAGAAACATTGGTCCAATTTTTAAAATTCAAAATACATAATTGGTTGAATTTAAATTAAACTTTTATCGTAAAAACATAACAAAAACAATTTTTAAGAAAACTACCATTTTGTTTATAAAATATATTTTTCAAAATCCAAGAATATAATTCATTTAAAAAGAATAATTGGACTATTTTTAAAAATAGGAAATAAGTAAATTTTGGAAATAATTTTGAATATAATTTAATATCTGAATTATATAAACTAAAATATAGTTCTCAATAATAATAAGTTTTGCCACTATTCCTTGAAAAAACCTTCTTAGAAAAATTTCAAAATTTCATCGTATGAAAACATTTATTTGAAATTATGAAAAACTATATATATTTTATAAAATAAATTTTTTTAAATTCATATTAATTAAATATATTATTTTCTCCCAAAAATAAGTAAAAATAATTTTTTTAGAAAACGTATCATTGAAGAGGAAAATGGATTTACTAAACATTGAGTTCTTATTTCTTATAAAATTGTAAACTAATTATTCTGGATTAGTACATATATATATATATATATTTATATCATAATTTGGTCAAAAAAATTTATTCCTTCCAATTTAATGACTTGGTAATAATGGTCACATTAAAATAATAATATCTCACGGTTCATTTATTCCCAATGTTGTGTATCTTATATGTAATTGAACATTGTTTTTACTTTTAAAATATATGGATATTAAACTTGTATTTGACCTCATCCAAATTTATACCATAGTAACTCTTCCATTACCTCTTTTATGATCAAATGAAAGATATCCTTGATACTAATTGTCTCACCGAACATGTTGTGTTGTATCCACTTATACTGTAGTGTGGCCTCTTGAAGTGTTTGAAATATAAAATTATATTCATCTATAGAATTATGAAACTTGATGATTAAATGTGTAGTTAAATCATCAGAATATTCAGTTCTATTTATATTGTATTGTATACAACTTTTCTATGACATGAACACCTATAGGAGTAGAAATTCATAAAATACATGATTTTGTAAAATCTGGAACCACTATGTCACAATGTGTAGACGCGACATTGAAAATAACTTTTCAAAACAATACCCGTGTAGTCCCCCCGTGAATTCAATAAACATCTCCAATATTCCAATGGTACAATAAACTCATATAACTCCTCTTAAATGTGTCTATGTTGTTGTAGATTTGGTTACCCTGTAGCCTAAGAGTTTTGAATCCCACAAAAAAATTATTATACATTTCAAACACCATACATTAAATTGCCTTCCATAATTTTCTAAATTGATTAATAATATCATCACCTCTCTCTTATAACCTCATGTTCCACCTAGTATGTTATAGGATAACAACTGCATTGACACCATAACTAGCATCATGGATATCCATTACCCACACATGTGCATGCATGAATGATTTATCACCTGAACACCCCCTCCATCCCAATGGACTAAATTATTTTTGGTCTCAACCACCCTCTTTGCTTTAGGATGATTGGTTGATGGACTTGAGTGGGCTTGGGAATGATTTAAAACACTTCCAAACATGATTTCACCTTAGCGTTGGTGAGTATAGGACGTAAAAAATATAGAAATAACATCAATCATCGACACTATGACATAAAGAAAATCACCATAGCATAGAATTACAAACATAAACACATCATATTTTATTAAGTTGGTTCTATGATATGGGGTAAATCACTGATTTTTATCACATCATCAGCTACTTCTAAGACCTCCACAATATGGATTGATCCATAATAAAAATCCATGAAATGCCTTTAGCACTTTCCATTAGCCTTACAACAATTATAATTTTTACAACACTCAAACAGAACTTTTTCGAAAAAAATCCTATTAGAGGCTATCATTATGTTCTTTTTTTAAATATATAATATAGGGGACCTCATATTTGACCTAAACTACCTGGATAGATGGTTTATGTCCTAATAAGTGTTCCCTTTGGATGGAATCTAAAAGACAATATTTTATTGGTGATTTAGTATTTTAGACCCATGGTTGGTGAACATCAATTATAGTTTAGTAGGGATGGTGGGTGAAGTTGACATTTATTGAATATAATATAATTTAAAAATAACCTTTATGAATAATTAATGTTATGATACAATTTGTATTATTCTTTTCTTCACTAGTTTTATGTAGTATTAAAAGATAAGGAACACATAAAAATTTTTACATTGTTTTCCCTCAATGTTGCCTACTCTTTACCATGTTCAAAACTTGTTGAGACATATATTTTATTATAACTACATAATTGTAGTTATTATAAATGTCATTATAGTCACATTTAAGGGTTCAAGAAGGTTTCATACACTACATGACAGATGTTTCTATTAAATGAAATTTTTAGACTATAAATAACAGTTCTTCAAGGTCCTCTAAACTCATTATTGTGAAAATATATCCTCATAATTCTATTTGAATTTTTAGAATCAACTATAATATAATCTCCTAAAAATAATTTGTTTTCTAGACATGTATCAAAATTAAAGCAATCGTGTAGACATCATTTCTTAGTTATTAGAAATTATTTTATCATGCATGATATCATGAAATGATTAAATGGAATTATTCCTCATTAATAGTGATATTAAACTTAATCATAACAATGATCTTCTCGCATTGTGTTATTCTAAAATGATATATGAAACACTGGTTCATCACCTTCATTTCTTCTCTATCTTTGATACAAAATGTGACATCTTCATATTTATTACAAAACATGTAATTCATATTTATTATATACTATTTTATATTCCTATAATATGTGTGAATGTTAATTTTATAATATAATATGGAAAATTACCTTTATTAATGGCTGTAAGAAATTTTACTAATAAATAACATCTTTGATCAGAAAAAAATAAAAAATATATGAATTTTCAATTCCCATGAAATGTAACCCACAATCCACTCAATTAATCAAAATCAAAATGTCCACACAAATACTTTAATCGTGGCTTTGACCATAGCTATGATACATTATATTTTACGTCCATTGAAGAACCATATGAATTAATTTTTTTTCTTTAGAATATATTTTTTAAAAAATTATTAAATATTTTTGGAAGCTATTAATTTTTTTATAAGACATAATGTGTCTTATAAATTTGTTTAAGAGTCCCTCCATTTTCAATATTTTTATTGAATAATTGATTTTACATAAGCCATTAAAATTCATATGATGCCTATATAAATCCATGATTTTGTTAAATTTTCACAAAAAATAATGACTTATGAAGTGGTACAAGTCTTAAAATATCATATGAACTCTTAAAAACATCATAATGGCTATTAAAAATCTATATATAAAGAGTTATCAACTCCAATAAAAATATTCCAATATTTAAAATAAGTTTTATAATTAATTCACAATGACTCTTCTAAAGAAGTTGGTAACTCATCCATTGTAAATTTTTAATCTTATAAAGTCCCTCATAACACTTATTTATTGGGAATTTATTCAATAAACATTGTAATCACCCATCTGATGTCTTATTTTACACTTTTAGAGAATTAAATTACTCATCTGATGTGGGGATTACTCTTCTTAATAAAAATGTTACTCTCCTTATCTCAATATAGCTCTTATAAAGTCATACATAGCCATCTTCAAGACTCAACATTGGAATTATATATTTCTTGAAATAATCATAAGGTAATATAAATTCACTCTAATCCATTTAAAATATCCCCCAAAAAATTGACACATCTTTTAAAAAATATATCTATCAATAAAAAAGGATGAGAACAACTGAAAAAATCATCAATAATTCCATTGGTTAGCAAAATCTCTACCTTCATATTTATTTTAAACATAATTTAGCACTTTAAAAAAATTCAACATCACTCAAAATAAATTCAATCATAACCATTATCAAATGATATTTATCTTATCATCAATCTATAATATATTATTTTTTTGGATATACGTACAACCTTCAATGATATGAATTCCATATAGAATTAATTTAAATATCATCCCCCATAACTAATGAACTCACCTTCAATTTTCAACATTATTTAACATTAAAAATAACTGATCAATTAAAATGAAATAAATTTAATCAGTATGTTCATATAAAAGATTTGTATAACATTTCATCCCCATTTAAAACATAGTCCATGGAGTTGATATGGTGCTTCTAATTTCTCTTAAGAGGGAGTGAAGGGAATAATAGGAATGTTAACCACCAGATTCCAAAAAAATCTTTAGGGTTGAAATTGGTGAAAATATTGTCAATATTGTCTGAGGTATGTATAATTTCTTGTTTGATATCTTCATTATAAAACTTATAAATAATGAAAGGAAATTATATATCATTTTTTCTAGACATTTATTGTTGTAATTAAGTTTTTATAAAGGTCATTATGACTCTTATTATAAAATGAAATCTTTAGAGATATTTCAATATTCACCCACAAAATACTCAATTTCTTCCTTCATCCATATATTTAAGGTGAAAGAACATATATGAACCACATATTGATCTTTATTATTTATTATTATAATCGAGTTTTTATTTTTATAGTTCTAGCTAACACAATTATCTCCCAATGTAATATTCCACCTAAAGTGGACTTGCTAGCAATATAATATCCCACAAAATTTGTTTTAGTATAACCTAATAGATTTACATTTATTTAATTCTAATATAATATCTCATAACTAAATGTATTTTTGATATATTTAAACCCCATTTTAGTGGATGTAAGTTGTTATTTCTTACGATCACTATGATATCTACCACAACTCACTGAATATACAATATATGAACTAGATGTAGTTAGATAAATCAAAGATAAAAATAAATATTAAAAATTTCTTTACATTTATTCTCTAACATCCATCATCATGGGGTAGTTCTTTAAATACTTGTATAAGTCTATATAGTATATTGGATTTCACTATATCAAACTTCCTCAATAGTTCTATTGTATAATTCTATTTTGAATGAAAAATAAAATTTTATTCCTACATCACATGAAATCCAAAGCAATATCTCCACTCTCCTAACATGGAAATTTCAAATTAGTTATTTATATATTTATAAACCTCATTCCAAGAATTCTTTTGATACCCTTAAAAAATTATTTCATCAATATATATAATGAATATGAGAGAAACTGGTTTCATTTATTTTTATATAGATTGTGGTCAGCTATTCCATTTATAAATTTCACGTCTTTTACGAAATTTTTTTTAATATATTAACAATACCTATGGGACTACTTAAATACATATAAAAATTTATTTTTTTAAAACTATAAGTGCATAATTTACATTAAAAACACTTCGAGATTTCAATATAAACTTTTTTCTAACATAAAATTAAAAAAAGGGTGATTTAAAATTCTTTTTGATAAACATCATTTTTTCAATAAGATACCACTAGATGTGACATATTCATAAAATCTACTATTACCACATGAGATTATTAATATTCAATATAAACTCCCATAACATGGAAATATCCATTATAAACAAATGTGGTCTTATTTTATGTGATTTCTCCCATTCCATTCATCTTACTCATAAATACCTATTTGATCCATATTATATTATTATATTTTGATCTAGGGAAAAGCTTAAAAGTTATATTAATCTCTATTTTCTCTAGTTACTAGATAATGAATATAATAAATTCGTCATTATTTAGAGATCAATGCACTAAATGTGGATCAAGATGAGAAATTAGAGATAATTGTTTGTCAAAATTTAGTGCTTTTCTAATATGTATAGGTACACCGTGATTTTCAATGATGGAATAAAATTATGCATAATATTTGAACCATTGGTACTATTATTAGTCATTCTTTTTTAAAAAAGGTTGTGGTCGAAGTATCATTTTATTATTTAAAGAAAATAACTCTTTATACGGGGTTGAGGGAGACCCATTACATAGCCCTAAGGCCCAAGGAAAAGCAGCATGAATAATAGGCTTGAAAACCCATTTTTTTGGCCCAAAGGGCCCTTCGGTGAATATAACATGTTCATCATTGAATTTTATATACTTATACCCACTGTTTTCATTTGGATCATCTAATTATCCTTCAAAAGAAACACAATTGGATTGATAAAAAGGCTATTTAAATAAAAATAATTCAGAGCCCTTTATGTTCTATTTTTTCAATCAAATATAACCCTTTCCATTTGGTAGGTATCTATGAATGATATCTTCCTCATCATTCTCATTTATTTTACCCTTGTTTGAATCATTAAATTTTAATATAAATGGTTTTCTAATGAATTCTATGTAAATAAATATTCGCATAGATTACTTATACTGCAAATACGAGTTCATATTTTAATTTAGTTTAAGTTTACATTAGTTATGAATGTCCACACATATTCTCTCTAGAAAAAATTTGAACTTCCAAAATCAACTATCATTATACATCCAATTTCTACAATGCTATTTTTTATTCCTTCAAGAAATGTATTCAACTATGGAGTATAGGAATCATTATATTATTCCTTTATTCAATTTTTATAAAAATTGTATTCAAATGAATATTCTATCAATTCCATTCCATAGTCATTCTTCAACATTTTTATATGAACTCTAAGTTCATTTTCATATTATGTTTGAAAAATATTTAAAAACTCCATTGCTTGTGAATTGTGTTTCATTAATTAAACTCTTTTCATTCTTGTATATATTTAAATAAATGTCCAAAAATATAGATACAAAACTAAATAAATTATAATACCTTAAAATTATTATATATTTTCTTACACATATCACTAAATGAAATTGGACAATGTTATGATCCAAATAATAACCATTTTAACATAACCATTGAATTGGTTGGTGTAAATAGAAGTAATTTTTTTTAAAATATATATTAATATTAATAGAAATGGAATCATTTTCCAAAATTATATATTATGATTATAATGTTCCCAAGCATGGGAAGCCGGTATATTCAATTGGGTTTCCCTAATACCACACACAAGATGAACTAAAACAACCATGTGTTGAGAGAAATATCTTATTAGAGAATTTCATGCTCTTTGAAAAAAGTCTCAGATTTAACACCTTGAGATTTTATGAAAAATATTCTTTTAATTTCATTAATGTCTTGTGTTGTATGATACACCAAAAGAAGCTTGCAAAACACGCATCCCCGACTTGTCTTGCATTACATGCAATCACAACCTTCCATGATAGCGTGTGTTGTATGCAATACTGAGTTTTGCTAAACAACGATATGTTATATGAACTACCCGTTATGAATAGTATCAACTAAATTTTGAATTTTATTACATTATTATTCATCTTACACATTTTCTAGAACATGGTATGAGAACAAAATCAATTTTTTGAGTAAAATAATTATTTTTCAAAAAATGTATTTTTTCCGCCTTTTAATGGCGCACCCACTTTAAATATTGTTTTTGACATGTCTATAAGTTCAATTTGACAAAATAAAATTCTTCTGTGGAATCAGGATATAAAAATTTACTTTGGATAAATTTTTTATATTATTCTGAGAAATTTCATATTTTAATGAATAGTAAAAACCGGCTATATTTCAATTAAAAACAAATTATTTCATCTAAATAATTTATATTGTTAGATTATCTTTTTAATTGGGTTTAAATTGTAATTGGAATATCTTTTTACCATTTAATCTAATGATGGTCATTGGAATTAATTTCATTTTGAAATTGGATATAAACAAGTATCAATCTTTTTATAGTTATTGTTTCTTAAAAAAACATGCTATTTGTTTTGATAACAGGAATTAATTTCAAAATAAATTAATTAGAATTCTATGTTTTGAATTTGAAAAAATAGACATCAATTTTGAATTCAGAATATCAAATAATTCTTAGGCTGAATTTTTGGTATTTTTTTGAAAAAAACGGCAATTTTCGATTAATAGTGAAACCACTTAGTGGTAGTTAAAAAACTGACTTTTTCATTTAAATGAAATTTTACCACTTTTGTGAATTGAATTTCAAAAATCCGAGAGACACTATTAACATCAAGGACTAAAATGTGGTTCAATGAGATGAAAATAATTTTTGGTGAATAGTAACTTTTTACCTTTTTTTACCACGGTTAAAAGTAAATATGGTAATTAAGGGTAAAAATGATATTATTATTATCATAACACATGTCATAATTCTATTGGATAAATTTAATTCGACCAAAAACAACCTTAGGAATAAAATATGACCATTTAGGGCCACTTCTATTAGATTAGGACATTTATTATTGATTTATTTAAAGAAGGGTTAAAATAGTTAAAATCAATGTTTAATAACTAAATCATTTTTAATATAGGGTTATACATAAGATAAATTCAACTATAAATATTCATTAGAAAGATAAAAATATTTCCAACATTATGGTGTTTTATTTATAATTTTTATACCATAAATAATTTAATTTATTTATGACACAATGATGATGCAGTAATTATCTTATTAATGACATATTGACATAATTGATGTTATAAATACCTAAATAAAAGTAATTTGAGACTTTTTATGAATTACACTAATTTTATAGGTTAATATGACATGTTAGTATTGATTTAGTTATCTTTTTTTGAACTAATAATTTTGTTATGATTTTCACAAAAATAAATTACCAAATAGTGTCAAAATTGACATAAAATAGTTTTTAAAACAAATATTATATTATTAATTGTTATTTTATTCCTAAAAATCTATGGATCGACCAAATGACTTAGATAAGGTTATATATATTAATAATAAACAACTTGGGGTTCGTTTGGCTTGTTATAGTAATTTTATTAACCTTATAGTGTAAGAAAACAAGAAGACACGGTAAATGTAAAATTTATTTAACTTAAGGTTAAATCTAAATGATAAGGTTAAAATAGAAACCTAAACTTGTCTAAATTCTGTGGGATGAGAGGATTTCTACCCATCCCCACTGTAGCCTTGAAATAACTCAATTTGGAGCTATTAAAAACCAAATATGAATTTATAATAAAATAATATATTTAGTTTTTCAAAAGGTGCCCCGCTTCTCCCTTATAAAAGGGCACCTCCTCCCTCTCTTCCTCACACTACTTTGAGCCTTCAAGCCTGGCCAACCCCTGCCAAATTATCTTCTCCACTTCCATAGAAACAACCTAGAGGTTCAGGTATTCTTCAAAGACCAATTTTAGTTCCCTAAGAGGAGGTCTCAAAGAGGCGCTTCAAAGAAGAGGAGGTTCAGAAACGTAAGAAGCATATCAGACCTAAGGTAAGGGATAATTTTGAAAATCTCATTTTTTTATCCAATATTGCTTATACGTAAGTATTTACTGGGGTTATTGCTATCATCCATGTCCATGTTTTATAAAAGCATACTCATGTATGTTTAAAGACCTTTTTACCCATTTTGACATTTACCCCATGGTATGGAAGGAATCTTTCTTTTATTTACCCTATAAGGTACTTTTTGAATTTTCTTACAAAAGTACGAGAAGAATGTATTTTTAACATATACGACATGAAAGTATTTTTATGGTTTTATAAAGCCTTATTTCCATGAAGCTTCCTCCAAAATATTTCATGACTATTTTCAACAAAATCCTTTTCTTTTAAAATTGCAGACATTTTGTGAAAAGAAAATGATTTTGAAGAAAAAAGTATAATTTTCTTCAAGAATTCATTTCAAGTGTTTTATCAAAACCATTTTCATCTAAGATGAAATTATTTCACATGTGTATGTTTCAATTATCATGTCCTTATAATTTTCATGGTTTCACTTTTCTAATGATGAAATGATATCCAATTTTTTTATATGGATTATGTTATGATGGCATGATGTTTAAGAATCCCATCCTATTACATGGGTTATGCTATGATGTATGATTTATGATATTGTGGCTCATAAATTAATGATTTCAATATGAGATGTGTGGGACCTATATCTCCCTCCAATGCATTGGGTAAAGATTTATATCTCGCAGATAGACATGGCTGGAACGGTAAGTTAATCCGTTTCAGTGTTACAGGACTGAAATGAGCAGTGAACTCGATTCCGAAAGGGACTTTGTCCACTAAGATGGTCTTGGAAGCAATTCCTTGGCTACTATGGAAATCATAACTTTTGTTTAATAGTTTCCATAATTACATGTTTTATTCCCATTATATTTTATCATGGTTGATGTTCCCTTATAATATATTCCTTACGTACTTCCAAGATTCATGTCTTTGCTCAAGATTTTGATGTTTAGATTTTATGTTTATGTTTTTGCATTCAAATGTTTATCGATTGTTTTATATTCTCTATGTTTACCCTTACTGGGAATTTGAGCTCACCCCTTTTATGTTTTCATTTCCCCAGGATATAAAGAAAGGTTTTAGGTAAGAAAAAAAAGGGGAAGATCTTTATTGGGAGATGTTGAAGATCTTTCACCACGATTAGAAGATTTTATACCGAGTTTCCAAATACACTAAACTATTACGGTCCTTGTGTGTCTATTTTTGTTATGTACTATGTATTCCAAAAAATTAATGTAATTTATATGTACATCAAGTTTCAGGTCTCTACAGTTGGTATCAGAGGAAAGGTTTAGTCAGCCTTTGGAAACTAGGATGCAAGAACTTTAGTGAGATCCCTAGAGATATTTCTAAGGTATGTCTAGGTATGTACCTAAGGTTAAGTATAAGTATAGTTTATAGTCCTAAAATTATGGTAACGATATTAGATTAAACCTAATATGTAAGATATTGAAGTTACTCCCCCTTTATTATGATTTCTTCCTCTCACACTATTATTTTTGGGGTTTTAAAAATCGCTAGAAATAAGATGATTCACAATAATGGTGGATATGATGGACAATGGAATGATATTATTCATGAGAAACCAAATGAAATGAGATTTTGAAGTCCAAACATCATTATTATGCTGAATCAGCAATCTCCTAATATGATCAATAAACTCAAATTTGGTAAGTTTCCTGACTCGACTAATAAGAGAAAGATGGAGTTTCTTGATGATAATAGAGGAAAGAAAGTTCAATTTCCCCTATGTAAATCATGTGGGAAGAGGAATCAAGGAGAATGTTTCAAAGGAACTAGAAGATGCATTGGGTGTGGAAAAGAAGGACACAAAGACAATAAGTGAAAAGGAAAAGGTTCAGTTAACACCATGGATGAGGATAATGGTACTGCTACGACATCAACAATGGTTAAATGATTTAAATGTGGAATGTACGGGCATTATGCAAACCAATTCCCTAAGGTAAATTCTCATGAAGAGAATCAGTATGTTCATATGGGTAGTATTTATGTTGATGATGATGAAGAGACTACAAATGATATGTGAGATGAATGAATTGTTGAAGCTCGGTCAATGGTTTAAGAAGGTAGTGGAATGATTACATGTTTATCTAGTGTAATGTTGTATAAGTAATCTCATGGTACTATGGAATAAATAGACATCTAAGGATTGTTACACTATTATCTTTCTTTAAGTTTTGAAATTGTATGATGAATGGTACCAGTAACCATGAAAGGATATTCAGATATTTTTGGAAAGTAGATGATATGCGCATAATGAAGGGATACAGATAAAATTAAATGTTTTATAGTATTCATGAGCTCATGACTGATATAAGGAGAAGGTTATATCACGGTTTGATTATATAGATTTTTTGGATTTTGGTACGTGGAAAGAGTTAACTTTTGACAGCATTCATGTTTTCACTAAGGTTTAATGGGTATTCATTTTTCAAGAGAATACATGATTAAGGTATTCATATGATTAGAATGTGACCAACAAGATATATGGGGGATAAATGATGGTATTCACATGCTTGGTTGATGAAATTTCATGTAATCATTTTCTTTATACTATGAGCTTGGACAAAAGTATTTTAGATAAAGATTGGAATGGATTATGTTGGTCATAAGTTAGTATTGTTTAAGGATTGAATTTTCTTTTGATATTATTGATGGGATGTTATAGTAATGTAGTTTTAGAAAAAGGACAACCTGCAGGACGGACGATAGCCCAACACGTCGAACAAGGCTGTGGGAATCAAACCCACAACCGAAGTGTAACTGGCCTTTATCGCCTACCACTGGCCTATAAGAAGTCCCTATTTAGTAGAAACTAGTTTTATTATATTAAGCAGTATGATATATGAAGTATAAGTCCATTTTAGGAACCATATATGATTAATCTCACTATAGATGGACTTATTTATTTTTGATAACTTCTATAACCTTTTGTTTGAGACAGATGGAATGACCCATCATTCTAACACATGATCTTCTAACACTTCACGAATGAAAAATTCAACTTCATTTCTTTAAGAGATGAAGTGGAAACTGTCCAAAGAACGACAAACGGTGAGACTGTACCAAAATCACGAAATTATTTATTCTAATTCCAATTTCAAAAACATTAGGAAAATGATCTTAAAAACCAAAAATGATTTCCTAGTGCCCTTATATCTGATGAATCAGATGGTACCTTAGATCATCACAAATCTATGGCTTTGTGATTGATGGCTTTTTCATAGCCATGTTCTCTACCACTCTCCATCAGAACTTGATGGTTCTATTTTTCTTCCATATCCATATTTTCTCCTATGTTATCCTATATGGAAACCCAGGGATGAGTCTCTTTGGGTAATCGTTACATTTCATACTTTAGTTTTTAAAATTAAGTTTTAGTGTTCCTTTTTAAGATGCGGGTTTCTATAAATATTAAACGATTTATAACCCTGACGAATTTCGAGGGAGAAATTCATTTTATGGGGGGTAGAATGTAACACCCTGAGATTTTATGAAAAATATTCTTTTAATTTCATTAATATCTTGTGTTGTACGCTACACTAAAAGGAGCTTTCACAACACGGATCCCTGACTTGGCTTGCATTACACGCAATCACGACATTCCATGATAGCGTCTGTTGTGCGAAATACTGAGTTTCACTAAACAACGATATGTTATATGAACTACCCGTTATGAATATTATCAACTACATTTTTAATTTTATAACATTATTATTCATCTTACACATTTTTTAGAACATTTTATGATAACAAAATCAATTTTTCGAGTAAAATAAGTATTTTTTAAAAAATGTAGTTTGCCGCCTTTTGATGGAGCACCCACTTTAAATCTTGTTTTTGACATGTCTATATGTTCAATTTGAAAAAATAAAATTCTTCTTTTGAATAAGTATATAAAATTTACTTTGGATAAATTTTTCATATTATTTGGATAACTTTCATATTTTAATGAATAGTAAAAACACACTATATTTTAATTAAAAACAACTTTTTTCATCTAAATAATTTATATGGTTAGATTATCTTTTTAATTGGGTTTAAAGTGTAATTGGAATATGTTTTTACCATTTAATATATTCTTGTTCATTGGAATTAATTTCACCATGAAATTGGATATAAACAAGTATCAATATTTTGATAGTTATTGTTTCTTAAAAAAAACGCTATTTGTTTTGATATCGGGAATTAATATTAAAATTAATTAATTGCACTTCTATGTTTTTAATTTGAAAAAATAGACATCAATTTTGAATTTAGAATATCAATTAATTCTTAGGCTGAATTTTTGATATTTTTTTGAAAAACTACAATTTTCGATGAATAGTGAAATCACTTAGTGGTAGTTAAAAACTGACTTTTTTATTTAAATGAAATTTTACCACTTCTATGAATTGAATTTAGAAAATCCTAGAGACACGGTTAATATCAAGGAATAAAATGTGGTTCAATGAGATGAAAATATTTTTTTGTGAATAGTAACTTTTTACTTTTTTTACCACGGTTAAAAGTAAATAGGGTAATTAAGGGTAAAAATGATATTATTATTACCCTAACACACATCCTAATTCTATTAAATTAGTGTAATTCGACCAAAAACAACCTTAGGAATAATATATGACCATTTAGGTCCACTTGGATTAGATTAGGACATTTATTATTAATTTATTTAAAGAAGGGTTAAAATAGTTAAAATCAAAGTTTAATAGCTAAATCATTTCTAATATAGGGTTATACATAATATAAATTCGACTATTAATATTCATTAGAAAGCTAAAAATATTTAATATATAATGGTGTCTTATTTATAATATTTAGAAATTAATTTTTTTTATTTTATTTATGACACAATGATGATGCTATAATTATCTTATTATTGAAATATTGACATAATTGATGTTATAAATACCCAAATAAATGTAATTTGATACTTTTTATGAAATACACTAATTTTATAGGTTAATATGACATGTTAGTATTGATTTAGTTTACTTTTTTCGAACTAATCATTCTATTATGATTTTCACAAAAATCAATTACCAAATAGTGTCACAATTGACATAAAATAGTTTTTAAAACAAATATTATATTATTAATTGTTAATTTATTCCACAAAATCTATGGTTCTGCAATATGACATAGATAAGGTTATATATATTAATAATAAACAACTTGGGGTTATTTTGGCTTGTAATAGTAAGTTTATTAACATTATAGTGTAAGAAAACAAGAAGACACAGTAAAAGTAAATTTATTTAACTTAAGGTTAAATCTAAATGATAAGGTTAAAATAGAAACCTAAACTTGTCTAAATTCTGTTGGATGAGAGGATTTCGACCCATCCCCACCTTAGCTTTGAAATAATCAATTTGGAGCAATTAAAAACTGAATATAACTTTATAATAAAATAATATTTTTTAGTTTTTCCAAAGGTGACCCTCTCCTCCCTTATAAAAGGGAACCTCCTCCCTCTCTTCTTCACACCACTTTGAGCCTTCAAGCTCAGCCAACCCTTGCCAAATTCTGTTCTCCACTTCCATAGAAACATCCTAGAGGTTCTGGTCCTCTTCAAAGACCAATTTTAGTGCCCTAAAAGGAGGTCTCAAAGTGTCACTTCAAAGAAGAGGAGGTTCAGAAACGTACGAAGCATATCAGACCTAAGGTAAGGGATAATTTTGCAAATCTCATTTTTTATCCAAGATTTCTTATACATAAGTATTTACTAGGGTTACTTCTATCATCCATGTCCATGTTTTATAAAAGTGTATTCATGTATGTTTAAATTCATTTTTACCGATCATTACTTTTACCCCGTGGTATGGAAGGAATCATTATTTTATTTACCCTACAAGGTACTTTTTGAATTTTCTAACAAAAGTACGAGAAGTTTGTTTTTTTAATGTATACGGCATGAAAGGATTTTTACGGTTTTATAAAGCCTTATTTTCATGAAGCTTCCTCAAAAATATTTCATGACTATTTTCAACAAAATCCTATTCTTTTAAAATATAATGACATTTTGTGAAAGAAAATGATTTTGAAGAAAAAAGGATATTTTTCTCATGAATTCATTTCAAGTGTTTTATCAAAAACATTTTCATCTAAGATGACATTATTTCACATGTGTATGTTTCAAGTATCAGGTCTCTGTGATTTACATGGTTTCACTTTTCTAATGATGAAATGATATCCAATTTTTTTATATGGATTATGTTACGATGGCATGATGTTAAAGAATCTCATTCTATTACATGGGTTATGATATGATGTATGATTTATGATTTTATGGCACATGAAAGAATGATTTCATTATGAGATGGGTGAGACCTATATCTCTCTTCAATTCATTGGGTAAAGATTTATATCTCATGAGATAGACATGGCTGGAATGGTATGTTAATCCAGTTCAGTGTTACAGGTCTGAAACGAGGAGTGAACTCGATTTAAAAAGGGACTTTTTCCACTAAGATGGTCTTGGAAGCAATGCCTTGGCTAATATAGAAATCATAACATGTTCTAAATGGTTGCCACAATTATATTTTTTTATTCCCATTATATTTTATCATGGTTGATGTTCCCTTATCATATATGCCTTACGTACTTCCAAGATTCCTGTCTTTGCTCAAGATTTTGATGTTTAGATTTTATGTTCATGTTTTTGCATTCAAATGTTTATTGATTTTTTTATGTTCTATATGTTTACCCTTACTGGGCATTTGAGCTCACTGCTTTTATGTTTTCTGTTCCCCAGGATATAAAGAAAGGTTTTAGGTAATAAAAAAAGTGGAAGATCTTTATTGGGAGATGTTGAAGATCTTTCACCATGATTAGAATATTTTATTCTGAGTTTCCAAAAACACCAAGCTATTACAGTCCTTATGTGTCTGTTTTTGTTATATACTAAGTATTCTGCAAAAGTTATGTAATGTCCATGTACGTAAAGCTTCGGGTCTCTACATCAGATCCATTATAGCTACATCTATACCAATGATGATACCACCACTTATTTTATAATTAGTTATTATGAATAAATCTCGATTGTTGAAATAAGTATAAATTAGGATGATATAAACATGTAATTATCATTGAAAAATATTATTTTGATATAAAATATTTATTTTATGTCTGTAATATCACCATTAAAAGAAAATAATATCTTATTTTTAATGAAATGATATTTATAAAATTCAATTAATACATCAAAATTACTAGTAGAATCATTTTCATGATTAAAATTTTATTTTATTAAATATAGTTTTTATGCACCATGAATGCCTATATTAAATTACATTTATATCTCTATTAGAAATTTAATATGACAAAATTGTTTATATATGTTGAATTAAAATATTTAAATGAGGTAATAATTTGAATTTATAAATATGTATAATTTTTTTTTACCAAAGTTAAAATTTAATTACAATAGAAATAGTAATCATGATAATTTCAAGGAATTATTTTTTAGTGTTATGTTATAACATCTTATCTCGTGTTCCACAAACCATTTACCTAAGATAGTATGTCACCTATCCTCAAGATCTCCCCCTCATACACCAGAGGCTTCTAAACAGTAGTGAGAGTTTGATAAGTCGATCATGTTGAGACTATACCTTCTTTTGAAATAATAAAATTCCAGTGAAAATAATTAACAAATGTGGAAGAAAATATATAACCATAACAATACCAATATCTCAAAACAATCAATTCCAGAAATGTAAAATATATAAGAAAATCGTAAAACATGTAATTATATTATACATGTGAATTGTATAAAATTGGAACTCAAAAGAAAGAAACTGATGACTCTCATTGGTTCTTGAACCCTTTATAGTTACCTCAACCATACTTCATCCCCAAATCATCTATCTAACACTGGTACTTTTCCTTTAACCCTTCATACATCCATCAAATCTATTTGGTTACTGATATGATTTCCTAGGTAGGGTGTGAGTACAACTTAATAGGCCACCGCGAAAGGTGTCTAAAATATTTATAGTAAATTTTTTTTATACAAATGTGTAATGAAATAATTAAAATGTTTCTATAAAAAGTATATATCATTATTAAATATTATCTATTTAACCAGATAAACCCCCAGGTTCCTGAGGTCACCTGAACTTCAATACCAAATTCATCACATTATGGATTCTGAACTATCCAAAAGCAATATCATATATAAAAAATCCATACTTCTATTAATTATCATAATTTATAACTAATACAGTATATAAAACATGTAAATCAATATGGTATGCTTAATCAGAACAAAGGGCTCTATCCTCAGGGGTCTAATGTGAGTAAGAATAAAAGAAGTATAACTTATTCCTAGGAAAAGGGGGAATCACTAATGATATTTCCCTTGGAAAACATCCAATACTTATCACTTCCCCTTTGAAACTAAATGGAATATCTCATGGTCTTCCTCTCCACAGGGTCACATTGTCCTTCTCAATAGGCTCACATGGTCCTTCTCAATAGGCTCACTCAGTCAATCTCAAGAGGCTCCCATATTCCTCAAAACTTTATCCCTCACACACAAATTATCACATGTTCTAATCAATTCCAACATAATCAAAAATAATTGCATTAATTAATTGATCAATAATTTAATGAAATCAATTTCATTTAATTAATTACATTTAATTAATCATCCCAATTACATTAAATAACTCATGGATTACTTAATCACATCAATTTCCATTAATTAACCCTAATTTTAATTAATCAATTTAATTATTTTGATTTATTGAAAAATTAATTACCACATGTAATCCATTAATAAATTTGGGTAATAATTATCTATATAAAGAACAATAATTAATTCAACAACTAATTATTCAATAACAATCATAACATCCAATAATTAATTTACCAGTTAATTATTTACAATTCAAGTTCATCATTACAATATTTAGGAAAATAATTAAAATTACCTAGTTCATTAATTTAATGCTTTGATAAATAATTAACCAATTCATTATCTCAATCCCAAAATTCAATTGTTCAATAAAACCCCTCATTTCCCATAAATTTTTTGACCAAATTAATTTTTATAAATAAGGAATATCAATTGCTAGAAAATATATATATTGTACAAATTTCACTTAAGAAATCAACATCACAACTATGGGGTTTGAGTTATTAACCACCTAATATGATTTATTGACGAACAATCATCTAACAGAAATCCTAAAAAGCAAGCATCATAATGAATTAGAACCAAATCCAGATCACAACACCCTAAATAAATATTAAGGAAATAAGGAACCAATATATGTATATATATATATATATATCACAAAATAGATATTTATCTTCCCATAAAAATGGATTACATTTCTAAATGAAAGTATAAAGAATGGGGGAAACAATAGAGTCAAACCTTGAGAGGATTAACTAGTTGGGAGAGGAGTAGACCTTAAATATGGGATTAAATCCATGAATATAGTGGATGGAAGGGTATTTAATTTTCCTTGATTTATCCCAAACATCAATGAGGACCTAGGGTTCAATGGGGATCAAAATAGGTGAGCTTTGGGGCTTTTCGGAATTTTAAAAATAATTTTCAGTCTTAATTAATTCTAGTACATGGTTTCTTGGGTAGGGGAAGAAATTTTTTCCTAACCATGCACCAAATATGTGCATGTTCTTTCTAAGGATCAAGGTGTCTCCCTTTGGGGTGAATAGTTTAACAAACCATGCACCAATTGTTCAAATCCAAACTATCAAGGGTTGCATGGTTTGCTGGTTTTGAGAGCATGGTATTCAAAAACCATGCGCCAACCATGAATAGGAATTTTTATTTATATTATTTAAAAATTCCACCCAATCACACTCCATGTTATAAGAAAACAATTATTCTAATACAGAAAAAATATTACATGATAACAAGCATGAGTCAATTTCATAAATATTCAGGTTCTAATAATCTCACCATATTATTACAACTCTTCCTCGAGTTTAACTATAAAGAATATCTAATTTTATATGCCAAAAATATCAGGCCACTAATCCTTCATATCCACCTATCTTTCCCATGTATCCTCTTGAACACTCCTATGTTTCTAGAAAATATGATCTTTCATTAGGGCCTTTCCCCATAACACATTCTTTCTACGATCCAACACACATATTGAATACTCCTCAGTGTACCTATCTACCTCAATCTCAATATCATACACATCCATAACATGATATGGTATAGGTCGAAACCACCATAATTGTGATACATGTAAAAAATAATTTATAGAACTATATTTCAGTGGGAGATTTAATCAGAAGGCCACCGTACCGATTCTCTTCACAACCTCAAATAGTCCGACAAGTGGAGGCACCAACATACATTATATTGATATCTTCTGGAGACCCAAACTAGGTGATAACCAAAATAATACACAATAACTTTATTTAAACTGTAGGGGTTGTAAACTTCTATCAAAATACAACTTCTTCTACTCTATGTCATATCTATACACTTCTGAATTGGCTGCACCTTCTCTGATGTCTACCACATGACCCTCAATCCCAACAATTCTAATGAACCTATCTACATATATCATAGCGGTTATCATCATGGAATGAAATATATATCCTCATATATTTCCAACTATTTCGTTACATACTAACTATTGTTGTATTCAAACTCCACTGAATCCAAGATCTTCTCACAAGACTCACCAAAGTCAAGGACATATGCTCGCAAAATATCTTCGAGAAAAAATATAGTAAGCTCTGACTGACAATATTTATGGGGGTTAAAATAGAAACACAAAAAAACCTACATTCTAATCACCTTCTCAAGATATTTTATAAGAAATAATTTAATTGTGAGTCACGATATGAAACAATATTTCTTGGAACCCCATTTAGACTGATTATCTCTCAAACAAACAAATATCCTAGATGCCCCACAGAGAATGTCTCTCACAGTGGTAATAAATGTGATAATTTGGTCAGTTGATTCACAAAAACCCTGATAGAATCATTCTTCCCATGTTTCTCTGTAATTACAACCATGAAATCCATTGTCGCATTTTCCAACTTCCATTCAGGAATGGGAAATGACTATAGAAAACCTTCATGACAATGATATTCTACCATCACCTATATATATTTGTATTATCATAACACATCACCTTCTATATTTATTTTCATGACTAGACATTAAAACTAACATTCATGGTCATGATACATTTTCTCAAACTTGGATGTAACACCAAATTCATGGAATAAAATTTACGCATCAAATCCTTTTTAATACTTGAAGGCATAAAAAATGATTCCTAATATAGATTATCTCTTCCTCATATATTCTCTAATATAAACGTGACATCACACCATCAAGGCATTCCCTCATGGTCAAAAAAATTGTTTCCTCATACATCCTACCTCAAATCTGTCTCAAAGTATTTGACTCCACTAAAACACATATGAGATTAATCTATTCCAGACTCTCATGAACCACCATGTGCATTTTAGGTAGCAATGTCATCATCTTTTACTCAGCACTATACTCTTAAACTCACTAATTATGATTTCTCATTCTCATTTATTTTTCCACATTGTTTCCTTTCATAGGAGTATATTCTACACAAACCATGTGACTACATATACTAAACCCATCTCCACTAACGGGTTATCAAATCACATTAGGATAAGATGTACATTAAGATATTGTGATTATTATAAAACATAAAATTCTGACCCAATAGATTATTATTCCAACACTTAAAATCATAAGAAAAATTTTCCAACACAAGTTCATGGGTAGGGTAGTTCTCTTCATGAGGCCTTTTCATCCATGACCCACACACCATAACTCGATCTCCTTGCATCAACATATATATGAGACTAATAAAAAAAGAATCACAAAACACTATATACACCTCACGTAGATCTTTTTTGATCATGATATGCGCTCATGTAAAATGTTTCATCATCTATTGGAATTACTTCTTGTATTCTTCCTAATAATAAAACATAATCCCCTTTTCGGTCTTGCCTTAAATAAGTGCTTCTAAATGGAAAATTTCCTAGATGAATCTATGGTAATATCCAGATAACACTATAAAGCTAAATATATTGAATAAATTCTCATGTTACTCCCAAGAAACCACTTCCATAACATTTTTTGGATCTATAGACACACATGCTCAAAGCTACTGTCTCCCAAGAAGTGTTTATGATCGATACAAAACTTTAACACAGATATCATGGTTTATAGACAATGCTCTATCAGCATACTCAAGATGATGTCAAGATGTTTGGAATGATCGTCACAATTCTTGGACTACATTATGATTTCATCTACAAACACCATAACAAACTAATCCAGGTACCGATGGTAGATTCTGTTTATCAAAATAATAAACATTTATAGTTCATTCATCATACCAAAAATAATTATGATGAAATCATATAGACCATAACAACTTCTAAAATAATTACATTATGTATCAGAAGTCTGATCTCTCACTCGATGACACCTATATCTTATATCGATCTTTGAGAACAATCAATATCCTGTTACTTGGAAAATTAAATCATGCATACTCTAAAGAGGATACTTATTTTTTAGTAATTTTTTTTCAACATTTGGTAATCACTACACAAGAAAAAAATCATATCAGTATTATTTCCAAACAACACTGGTGATTCCAAGGAAATATACTCTGGTAGATAAACCCCTTAACTTCCAATTCATCTAGAAGAATATTGAGTTCTTGATGTTCTATCGGTGCCAATCTGTATGGTGATATAGATACTGTGTTAGACCCTAACATGAGACTAATAGTAAATTCCACATCTCTCTTAGGTGGAAATCCTAAGATGTCTTTATGAAAAACATCCTAAAACTATTACACTGCCAGTGGAAAATAGAATTCTTTACTACTATATCATCAAGAAATAAACTAGAAACTTCAGTTTTGAGCTCTTATAGTTACTGAGAATTAGCCTTTCTTGGACTTTTGGATATCACACTCTCTACGGTGAAAATAGTTGTAACCCTTAGGATATGTAAAGGTCACTCTCCTATGGTAACATTCATTGTTGTATTGGTTTGTAACTACCTAATACATATGTATAATTAGGTATCATCAAAACATATCAAGTATATAAGGATCCCACAAAAAAAATAATCCTTGATCATTAGATTACACCCCCTATATAAACAAATGATTCTAAACTGTACATCCAATTGTGTATCTTTAGTCATTACCCCCCTCAAAACCTCTACCACAAATCTAAAACTGCAAACATGTTTTTAAAATTGTAAGGAATGAGAGGGACTAGTATCAAATAATACACTAGATAATTTTGAATTTATAAGAATAATACCTATCATTGTCAATGTCTAAAACTCACTATCCATAAGTGTAGGCTGCACCAAATGAAACTTTCATACCCCTATTTCTTATGATCTAGTCTGACTTGCCTGATTCAATCTTTTGAAAATATATACTCTCACCTACCTCAGTGTCTCCAAGTATAAGTGATCCAAGAATCTATTTATGAAATCCTTCCATTGGATACATCATCTAGTCTAGACAGTTCATAGACATAGCACCATCTCTTCATTAAACCTCATTGCATATAAGCATCCAACAAGAATTTATTTTTATCTAGATTCTCCAAATGGTCATGTATAGTCTCCACTGACTCAATCCAATACTCATATCATGCATTTCCTCACTATCTAGTTAATGTTTGAGGTTTCTACAACTGAAACTCACTTTTCAACTCATACATTCTCTTCTAAACTTTCCCTAGGTCTCTTCCAAGGAATTTCATGAAGGCATCAATGTTCTCTCCAATTTGGTCCCCTTTATCCTCATCGGACACTATTAGTGCCTCAGGTTCCACTACTGATATTTCATCTCTAGCCATATCCTCCTATTATCCTATTAAAAATTTTCATCATGGAGGAATATATTTCCAATTCCAAACACAAGTCATTGGGTTCATAAAAAATATTTTCTATATTTTAGTTAGAGGAAAATCACTACAAATCACATTAATCATTTTTCCTACACGCCACATGGTCAAACCCATGGTGCAATCACCACCCTTAACCTTCTTAAACATTGGTCTTCGTTAACAAGGGTAAACACATATCTTATCATGTTTCCCATTTTGACAACCATTTATTCTCATCATTCATAATTTTACCTTATCAATTTCATTTTTTGAACCATTTTCAATTCAATTTCAATAGCAAGGGAAAACAATCTATGTTCAACAACTAACCAAAAACATCTATTTTCATGTGCGCCTAAAATGATGCATGTAAAAAAATAATCTTGAGTGCCTAGAATAATGCATGAATACTCAACTCTCATTCCATTCTTGGGAACGAGTAAATTCATAGAAAATATTAAAAATAATCCTCACATCACAAAAATAGTGTGTCACACCAGGTCAAATAATATTGAATTGTAAATAAATATAAATAACAGCAATCACACCCTATGTACTTGGGGTTCCCCCATACATGGTGTATGAAACTCCAATTCAGGAGCTCATTACAAGGTATAAACTCCTTATAATCACTTTTATAACTTTCCCAAATAAAAAAGAAAGAAAACTAGGATTTAATACCAATTTGTAACACCCTGGCCCGGGTTCCCCACACCAGTGCCTCAAGTCGGTCGGTCTTATAACCTCTTGTGCGCCTCCCCATATACCAGAGGCTTCAGACTAGGAGTCAGGGTCTGATAAGATTATCATTTTGAGACTGTACCCTATGTTATTATATTAGAACACTAGAAAAAATAACAAATAATTTTGGAATGATTAATTAAACCATTACAATACCAATATCTA
Source organism: Viscum album (assembly GCA_963277665.1). Lineage (NCBI taxonomy): Eukaryota > Viridiplantae > Streptophyta > Magnoliopsida > Santalales > Viscaceae > Viscum > Viscum album. The sequence goes on from OY728140.1 coordinate 355,756,621, forward strand.
AAAATAATCAATGATGTTAAAAAACAATATCTAACTAAAGTAGAAAACATGAAATTATAATATACCTTCCAAGAGTTCAAAATTAAAACTAAATATATATACATTGATGACTACTTTTGGGTCCCAAAACATGTTTGTTTCCCTTAACCATTATCCATCCCAAAATCACCCATTTAATACTAGTCATTTTCTATTAACATGTGCTGCATCCATGAAATCTATTCAGGTACCAATAAGGAATCCAGATTATGGTGTGAGTACAACTCATTAGGCCACCACCAATGGTGTATAAAATAAATCTAGTTAATAAAAAGTGTATGAATTTATATAAATAAATAATAAAAATGTTTAACTAAACAGTTTACCAGATTATGAAAAATTCTCTATTTAACCACATGAACACCCGGGTTCCCAAGGACAACCGAACCTCAATACATACATCAGCACATTTTAAATTATGAAAAATCCCCAAGGGATATAATTTATTTTAAATACATATTTTTCTTCATTATCACAATATATATCGAATACAGTAAATAAAACATCAAATTCAGCCCAACATGAGTAATTTTCACCTAGGGCTCTAACCTCACGGTTATAAATTTAGTCAGACTAAAAAAAGAATAAATTATATCTATGAAAAGAGATATGATCTCATAGTCATTACCTTGGACAAACTCCAAGAGTTATCATGACCATAGGTAAATGAAATATGAGCTCTAACAATCATCCTCTCAACAGGATCACACGATCCTTCTCAATACGGTGACGTGGTCCTTCCCAATAGACTTACAAGGTCCTTCTCAACAAGGTCTCAAAGTCATTCTCTATAATTTCTCTCTCACACCAATATTATCCCATGTGATATTCCATTCCAACATAATTAAAAATCATTCCATTAATTAATTAATCACAACAATTTCCATTAGTAAATTATAAAATAAATTAATCAAATCAAATCCTTTAATTTACACAAATATTAATTAATCACATTCATTAACAATAATTATCAAAATGACAACATATTCACAGTAATCCATCAAATTAATATGACAATTAATTTGAAAATCTAATTTTTTTTCAATTCATCATTAAATAACCATACAATGACCAATATCTAATTTAAAAATAAATTATTCTTCAATAATCATAACATATAATATTTAATTAAACTATTTATTATTGGAAATTCAAAATTAATTAGTATGACATCTAAAAAACAATTAAATATCAAAAATTAAACAATTCAATCTTTTGATAATTAAATCACAAATTAATTATCTCAATACCACAATTCAATTATTCAATCAAACCCAGAATTTTTAATTATTTAATTTTCCACATTAATTTGTTTAATTTTATATTTAAAAATCCTAAAAAACACTAGAAATTATACATATCTCACATAAAAAAACAATATCACAACTATGATATTTGATTTATTGGACACCTAACAGGATTCATTGATAAATTATCTCCCAACGGAAATCCTGAATATCAAGTAGCACAATGATATAGATCGAAATCTGGATATCAACACCCTAAATCAATATTAATGAAATAAATACCTTGTAAATATGGATCAAGATCAATAATAAAAGATCTATATATCACCATATAGATATATATAGGTCCATTAGACGATGTTACATCACAAAAATAAAGAAGAAGTAAGGGGAGAAACAAAAGAGATGAACTGAGAGAGGATTCACTAAACAAGAGAGGAGAGGACCTTCAATTCGGGTTTTTGTTCATGATTAAAAGTGTTCAGAAGGTCTTTAAATTCATCTAAATAGATCCAAAACATTAAATAGCACATATGATTGAATGGGGTTCGAAATAGGTTAGTTTTCAGGGGTTTGGGGAATTTTTAAAAACATTTGAACACTTAATTAATTATAATGCACAATTTGCTGGGTAGGGGCGCATGATTTTCCCCCAAATGTGTACCAACCGTGTGCCTATTATTTAAGGTGTGTAATGTTTATCATTTTGGGTAACATGTTTTGACAAACTATACCTTAACTATGAAAATATCTACTGTCAAGGGTTGAATAGTTTGTTGGTCTGGGTGCACATTTTTCCCTAACATTAGGCTAATCATGAACAACCATTTTATTTAATTTTTTAAAAAAATTACTCCAAAACTCAACCTGTGTTTTAACGCCAATAAAAATTTACTCATATAAGGAAAAATGACTACTTAATAACAAGCTCGAGTCATACCAAAAAAGGATAGGATAAAACATATGTACTTTTTATATAAATTAATTTAATTTATATATATATATATATATGAAATAATGACTCTAATTTAATTTTTAACCATGTAAAAAAATGTATTTGTACATATTTAATTATAAATTGAAATGAAATTAGGCTAGTAGCTCTTAGTGATTAAAAAACACTTTTATACAAAACAAATGACTCAATATTTTACATGTTGTAATTAAGAAGTTTATTTCATCATATTTAGAAATTAAATCAGACTTAATTGATTAAAAATTGGGATTCATAATGTAAAAACATGGTATTATGGTCGATATTATATTTTTTTAATAAAATTAATTAATTCCTTGGTGAAATTTTAATAAAGGTTAATTAGGGTATATATGGGTAACATTAGTGGGGCTCGAATTTTGTTATGTTTAACTGAAACATAAAACTTATAGATAGAAAAATTTAAGGTGGAAATGTATTAATTAATTTTCTCATACTAATTTATTAATGCACCTCACTAACTGTCATGTGATTCCATATTTACCCCTCACCCACTATTATTTTCAAAGGAAAATTCCCAGTTTCCCCAATATAGAATCATATCACTTCCACTCTCTTTAAGAAAAAATTATATATTGAATCATTCATGAAACCATATCTCTTTTACCTATATTATATTCCTATAAAACATTAATAATCCACCATTCCCATGATTTTGTATTATTTCTAACATTTCTTGATTCCCTTTAAGAGAAAATTCAAGTTCTTAACATGAGTGATAATCAATCCCTCCAATTTTATTCTTTATCTTACTTCTCGAAACTGATTTTAATCATTGTAATGAAAATAAATATGTATCATTTATATATTGATAGTTTATTATATTTTTTGAATAATCATTTTTATCCTTCCTCTAATACCATTTGGAAAATAAAAATATCACACGTGTATATGTACAGACTACTGCCACCATGGATGACATGTTTGTTTTCATGAAATTAATAAATGGATGGTTATAAGAATGTATTAAATGAGGAAAATATGATATTTATGACATAATAATTATTTTATAATTATAAATAATTAACTACCTACCATTATCCACATCTATTAGAAAATGGAAACATCGCACATGTGTACGTGCAGACTACTGCTTCCATAAACAACTTTTTTTTTCACAGAATCATCTTTAATGAATAGATAAAATTATTTAATATGATATTTATGACATTATTATGTTTATTAATATTTTAAAATTCCACTATATTAATTTTTCTATCATTTTAAAATTAAAAGTGTCTTCATGTTACTTGCAGACTACCCCTTCATAGAAGGTACATTTTGTTTTTTATCACCACATTTGTGGATTGATATAAAAGTAATTTTATTGTTAAATAATATTTTAATATGTATATTTTATAATGTATATATATTTTTTATTTATGACAAAATAATTAATAGTCATTATATGTAATCTATTTATATTAGAAAATTACCAAAATCAAGCACGCCATTGAATTTATCATCATGAATCATAACTAAAACCATTATAGAATGATATTAGTACTTTAAAAATATTAAATTTACTTATATTCTATCACCATGAGTAATATTTTAATGATTAAAAACATTAACATTCATGATAATTGATGTCTTCGTTATAAAATTCATACGAAAGAATTGGGGTTTCTAGTATCAGATGGTTAAAATAAATATTACTTCCTAATGAATATATAATGAATTATTATAATTTAATATTTTAAAATATAATATATATAAATAAGGTTTTAAAATTATTTAATAATATTATTACTATTTTTATACATGGAGATAAATCATTTTCATCAATTTCAAAGTGTTTTAGTAAGAGTTTCTTGTCTCAATTTTACTTCATTGTGATATATTCCATATTAACCACTTGTTTTATTTTTTGTGGAGTATATAGTGGATTATGTATTTCATAATCATATATTTGTTTAAATTAAAGGAAATTAAAAATACATCCTAATTTATCTTTTCCATGGTATTTGAATCAATTACAAGTAATGTTGTATGGGTTTTCCTAACAAGATTTATGTTCACTGAGTTATGATCATTCATAGAAATATATTTTATTATAAATTGGGTCAATTATTACATATGAATATATTATATTAAACATTCAAATTAATATCTATAGATTTAATATTCATTCTTATAAAAACATATTGAAGGAATTTTTCATGAACACTTTTTCTTTGATGGATTTGTTCCTTCATAAAAATGCAACACACTTTAAAATAATTTGCATCCTATTTAATCAATGTTTATCATCCATATCTAAATTCATTCATTCCATAAAATATTATATAATATAAAGATTGTTTCATTTTTAGTAAGGAAAAAATTCATCAAAGGAAAATAGTGCATGAATTATTATATCTCATTATTACTTTATTTACATTAATTATTGAATCTCAAAGTAATTGAGTTTACATTGGGATACATGGAAAATGTATTAATTATATAAATGGAAAACTAAAAGTGATATAAAAAAAAGTGAGAAACATTATGGTTATTCATAACATGATATCTAGATTTATGATAAACCATTTGAATCTAGTAGAAATTATATATTCATTAAACTGTATAAAAATATTGTTTTATGGAATTTTATCCAAGTATGAATATATAAAAAAAGATTAAAATTCTTATGTGTGATGAATATGGGAAGAAGAACATAGGAAAATGTCTCAAAGGAACTAGAAGTTATTTTATTTTTTGTAATTGTGGTTATAGAGAAGAAATAATTCAAGGATAATTGAAGTGTTCAGTTACCATGATGAAGTAATATAATGTTCTTCCTATAGAACCACTAAACATTAAATGTTTTAAATGATATGTTTTTGGGAATTATTAAAAGTAACTCACTAAACCAATGGGGTATGAGAAAGTCTATGTAATAATTACTACTGAAGTGTATAATTATAATTAAGTTACACTTATCCTCTACTCTATATTTTTACCTTATTATATATATCAAGGAAGTTTTCTAAGAGAATCAAAATATTCACCACATTGATTGATATTGAATTACTGGGAAAAACATTTCGATGTATAATTAATGTATCCAAAGTATATTTTCAGGAAATAATCTTTGTGAAAAAAATTATTATTCATTTCTTATATGATTTTAATTTAATTTTAGTGATGTAATTCCTATCTTCATATAAAAAATATTAATTATCATAATATGGATGTCCCATTTCAGAATCAAAATAAACCTATGATCATCTATCAATGAAATCTTGACTATGACATCTCTATGAAGACTACCTAAATTATTTGTGGATCAATAATTAATCATGTGATTGGTCCCATATTATTCTTTAATTTAGTAAGTTGTGTATTCCATTACAAAATATATATTGAGGCATGAATCCTGAAATTGGTTCCATAGAACCGTCTTCTATATTAATTAATTAAATGTTTTTATTATGAAATATTTTTTCTTATCACATCTTTATTGTTCTTTTATAAGATTTTTTTGTGGAAAAATATTTAGTGTATATATCATTCTAAGATGACATAACTATTTCCTACTATGGAAAGGGAATATAAGTGTCACGCCATTATTTTTATCCCTTTAATGTGGGTATATGATACTGTATGCGGGGACATAGAAAATACAATTTATCAAATGCATGAGGCTCATTAGATATTGAGACACATTCTCATGCTTTTGTCCATAATTAATATCCCATATATGATGTTATTATAATATTCCCATGAATCAGAAATTTAAATTTCAATGTGACATTGGATGTTCATATAGATGAATGTTTGTATTGATCCATAGACATTAATGTTATTATTAATGGACATAACATCTTGTTCTTTTATGTATTGATGAAAAAAATTACGATATCTTTTTAGGGTAATGTAAGATATACTTGGTGAATTGTTAATGATAGAAAATCAACGTATAATATGAGAATGTATTTTTCCTTATTTCCAATATTGTAACATAATATCTTAGGACCTTTGGTTGGAATGGAAGTGGGTGGATAACTCTATGGCCATATTGTTCAATGGGAGTGTAAATTTCAAGAAAGTAAAAAAAAAAGATATCATGTGTATAGGTTGATGGAACTAGAATAAAACCTTATGGATCTAATATAATTTTATTAAAGGATTCTATTACTCAGTAAATTTTTTTTGGAGTTTGGATAATATTGTGACAACAACTAAATTCTCTATAGATTACATGATATGTTTCTAGACACTCAGCTTAGACTATATGTGTTTATTCCTAAAACTACTTAGAATGAAGCCAATAGTGTCACACACTTTGTGTATCCATCATCTCTGTTAAATTCAAGTATGAAATTTAACAAGATATAATAAATAATATTTATATATGTTTGATTGGTCACCATAATTTAATCAAAAGTTATTTGAATGAATAAAGTGAGTTAAATAATAATAATAAATATTAGTTTTCTTGTTTTTATAATATAATATTGATTATATAATTCATTAAATAATGATGTGAAATTTATTAAATTAAACATTCACGATTTGAGGACCGGTAAATGCTAAAAAATGATACATAATAATTAATAATATTCATAATGTGTTTTTCTTATAAAGAAATTAATAATATTTTTATTATAATTAATTGAAAATAAGAAAATTAATAATATAAAATATGTTTGGTTTCTTGTGTGAAATTTGTTTTACTCCTAAATGAGATATAATTAATATATAACTGTATAACTTTTCTAATAAAATTTTTAGGTTGTAAAATGGATAATGAGAGATTGGGTCAATCCTTAGTGAGTGATCTCTCTCCTTCTTCTCTCAGGCATTCATGAGAACACCATTTTATTCCTTTAGCCTTAGTGAAGAATAATACTGTATTAACCTCAAACAACACAAGTGACTAGGTTTTTTATTGCCAACACCCAATGATTCTACAATATTTATTGGATATTGTAGTGCCAGTGTGGGTCACCATTAGAGGGATTCTATAATTTAATCCTACATTATAGTTATAGTGTGAAAAGTATTATTACATCAGATACTCAATGAAATAATTATTAAAATTTGAATTAATTATATATGTAATTACAAATTATGTATAACATACATATTAAGATCCTTTACCTATGGTTTTGATGTTGTATTGTAGTCAAATAATGTATTATTTTTCATTGGACATGATCTCATAGTCGTGCAGTGAAATGAATATACAACATTGAAGAGTACAATCCATTTTGGTAATAACATAAAAGGATTCTTTCACAACACCAAAATCCTAGAAATTGTACTAGAGAGATCACATATTTAATTTATAATTATATAATAAATTAATTTCCATGTTATAATTTTCAATGAACTGATGATGTTTCCTCTATGTACACTGTTTTACTATATTAATTATAATTGAAAATAATCAAGTTTAAAATTATATATAGTGATGAAATAAGGTTGCTTCGATGGAATTAATCTAATATAATTAATTATATTTATAGTGGTACCATTATCTATGTTTGATAATGAAAGAAATTAATTGATATCAATATTGAAAATGTTGGACCATTTCTTGATGATTGAGTGATCATGAGATTGGACCATCCCTTGTGTGTCAAAGGTTTCTTTTAATTTATTATGATAAATTTATAATTAATAGCCTATATTTCATCTCATAATTCATATTATATAATGTCCTACATGAGTATGATTTATTTAATATAATACCCCTTTATACAATTCATTGGATCCCCTCACCTGCATGTGAGAAAAATAGTATGTAAGGATGCAGCTCGTGAGAGAGTGGAGGAGGTCTAGGTCAAGAATATGAGGTGAAACAAATTTAGGTGGTTCATATAATAGAAGGTTTAATACTAAATAATGAAAAAATATTTCTACCTAATCCATTAAAAATATCATTTAATGTTTTTATGCTTCATTAAACATCAAATTAAAAGCCAAGGATCATAAATTATAGTGTCCTGAAGTTTATGTTCACAATTAAACATCGTGATTTAAAATAAACTACTTAATATCCATAAAGAGATCATAATTCCATTGATACCTTACATTGGCATATGATAATATCGGTAAAACATGAACAAAGGGATGAACTAAAATCCATGTAAAGGAATAAACAAAAGAATAAATCATAGAACATGGGTTAGAAGGAATAACATAATGATATAAAAGTACATGTAACATGATTAAATATAAGGAATAATTACATGGGATCATGTAGTCATGGATTAATAGTAATATGGAAGCAACATAAAACAATAATTTACCCCGAGTCAAGGTTCATTGTGCATAGAGGATAACAAGTCAAGGATAACAACCATGATCATTGCCCAGGGAGCATGAGTCAAGGCCAACTACGAAGACTGATGCACAGAATATCTCATGAGACAAAAAATTACCCAATGAATCGGAGAACATTCTAGGATCCCCCATCATTAAATTTTCATGAGTATTTTTTCCACATAAACAATCATACATAATAAATCAATCATAAACATAAGGGTTACCCATGGAAAGAATTGGGTATCATAATCATGTCATAACAAATAATAACAGGGAGTATCATAAAAGATTCCATTAAAGATGGGAATTAAATAATACATGGACATTAATAATGGAAAAAATGTATAGGTTAGTATTAGTGATTTCAAACTGATTTGATAACATGAAAAATATTGTTTAATAAACATTAGAATTAAAACATTTCAGGGAGGTTTAAGGAAAATTTAAAAAGTTAATTCATACGAGAAAATAGAATAATATTTTATATAATAAAATAAGTGAAGCAAGAAATTTTTCTTAATAAAATTTGTGCTTTTTGAAAAATAATGGAGTTTTAAATTATATTATGGAGTTCAATTGAAATTGGGTAAGAATTCAGAAAGTTCTATCAAATGGGGCTTGCTTGTCGGGAATAATTGAGTTAGGAACCTTTTAAAAACATGTATATACCAAGAAAAAGAAAAATTTGTGGATATTGATAGATGATTTTGGAATATATACATAAAATTTATATTATTTAAATAAAAATAAATGTTAGTTTCATTTTGGTAAAATGAGGGAAAGAGTAACCCAATGGAATAATGGAGGATCTGGTAAAATCCCTTACGTTAAGTCTAAAGGCATTCTTCATTTCATATAAATATCCTAGATAATAAAATTAGATTCATTAATTAATATTTACAAAACCATTTATACATGTATTTTATTTATTATAACATTATTGATTTATTTTTTTGTCATTTTGATGGGTTATGATATTTAATGTCATTGTTTGGGAGTGTTGGTTTCCATGGTTTTCATGATCGGTGTACTTTTATACATATAAGAAAGGTCATATAAAGTGGGGGTAATTATACAAAATTGATCCATAAAAATTGAACATATATATTATAATTTAACTTATAGGGGTTAAATAATTCTTAAATATCATTTGATTTTATGGAATTTGGATTGATCATTAGGTAAATAGTTATTGATATTCGTTTGGGATTATTTTCCCAATTTTCGATAACAACAAACTCATTTTGTTTTAAAAATTAATATCAAATGTAAAAAATGATTCCATAGTATTAAATCATATATAATAATTATTTATAATATTTTGGAACTATAAAAATGGTTTCAATATGATCTTTTAAGATGGTAATGGAAATTGAAAACTTCGTCATCCTTGAATGTGATAAATTAAAACATCACGAATGTTATTTTCATTTTAAGTATAATAGGAGGTGGAAATAGAGATGATGATGAGTTATTCCATTATCATAACAAAATTAAATTATATTGATGTTACTGGAGTTATCATACCATTTTTATGGGATATGTGAGGATAGAAAATGCAAATAAAGAAACATGAAAAGAAATTAAAAGAAAAGGAATAGGGTTTTACATCTTGATTCCTTCTGCTTGAAAACCTCCTTAGGGAATTATTATTTTATATTTTATTAAATCCAAAATCTCATGAACATGTATGAGGGTATAGGGAGATTATTTTAGTAGACAATAAACAATGTTCATGGCCTTATTGGTGTGAGTTGAAGAGCAGGTGGCAGGTTGTATTTATAGTGGAGTAGAGGGGTGTTTTCCCATTATTTTATTTTTTAGTTTATTATTTTTCTCAAGAAAAGAAATAGTGTTGAATCTTGAGATTAAATACTGTTATTAGATCAAATGATATTGATCTCGTTATTCTTATGTCAACAATGAATAAATGAATTGTGTATTTAACTTATAATGAATATATACTGTAAATTAACATATTTTATTATTCTCCAAAGGACAAGTATTTCATAATAATAAAAAAACATCACCCTCCCACTTTTTTATGTGTAGAATTAAAAAATGAACTCCATTTATTGAAATTAATTTTCCAAATATGATAAAATTATTTTTTAATTAAAATCATAATTTTCTCAAAAAATACAGATTTTAAAATTATAACTGGTTTTAGATTAGTTTGAAAAATTTACTATGGTTTCATAGAATTGTTTTATATAAGAAATAAAAATTATAATTTATGAATAAATTTTATGAAAATGAACATTATTTTAATTTATTAAATTTTTCATAAAATTGTAATTAAATATACATGATTTGTAATAATTCCCACACTTAATTAATAATCATGAAAACATTTGTTTACTTATGCATTATTATAATTATATAATGTTGTTACTTATAAGATGGATAAATTTTATTTAGAATATAATTTTTGAGGTTACTCTTCAATTTATTAGACTACTATTCATATGGTTAATATTACTATTCCAAATTTTAAGATACTATTTCATCGATATATATTCCTTAACTTCAAGAAAGAATTTTATTTCACTAATTATTCTTTTATAATGTTTGTATTATGTTCATAATGTTATTTTATGTGATTACACTATATGAAGTGATTATAAGAAGGGAATTTATATTGATAAAGCTTTGGATCATTATTTTATTCCCCCTTATTAAATTTCACCCTCTATATTTCATTTCTCATTATACAATGAACATAGGTGTGGATATTTTTCCTTTATCACTTCCTCCAGTTCCCATGTCGCCTCTTCGTAATTATGGTTCTTCCATAGTAATTTGACTAAGTGAGAATTATTATTGCGTTGAACATAATCACTATGATTTAATATCTTGACTGGGTACTCCTCGTATGAAATATCTTTCTCTAACTATACCACCTATGAATTCTTAACATGTAAGGGATATAGTATATACTTCCTCACAAGAATATGTGGAATACATCATGTACTTGATACATGGTTTTTAGAAGTTCTAGTCAGTATTCCATATCTCCAATAGGATCAAGGATCATTAAGGGGTCAATGGACCTAGGAAATAGTTTCCATTTCGTCCAAAATATAAAAATACTTTTACATTGAGATATGAAGATGAATATCATGTCTGAAACATTAAACATAAGGTCCCATCAACGATTGTCTGCATATCACTTCCTCAAATTTGGGATGCATTGATGTTCTACAAAATGGTTTTCACATTTTCCTCCATTTATTTGACCATTTTAGTTCCTAGAATCTTATTCTCACAATCTTTATCCCATTATTCCAGCATTTTACACCTTTTTCCATAAAGGTATTTATATGGATCCATTCAGATTATGGAGTGGAAACTATTGTTGTTTGAGAACTCCAACAGTGGTATATTTTGGTCCCATCCTCCATTGATGTCTATATAACACAATATCAAAATTTCTTCTAGTTTCTAAATTTTTTTCTCTGATTGGCAATCAATTTGAGGATGATAGGCCCAATTTCTGTTTAGATCAGTTCTTAGAGAAAGTCAGAGACATTACTAGAATGTTCAGGTGAATAACATATCTCAGTTGGATTCAATATATAGTGGTTCTACATGAATAACTAACACTTCTTTGATATATATCTATTGAAGTAGATCCAGTGATATGCCCCCTCGAATTTCAATAAATCGAGTATTCATTGTAAGAAGATCCACAGTAACCCATATAGAATTATTCCCTCGAAATGTATTTGTATATACAGTGACAAAGTTCATGGTGTTGTTTTCCATTTACATATTGGTTTGGGTAGTGTATTCATCAAACCTTTACACATTTTTATTTCATCATTAACATAATAAAATACTAGGAAATTTAAGGTATATTCAATGATCTTATGTTTCATATTGTCCCAAAAAATGTTCTATTGGTTTTCTCGATACATTATTGTTCTCCCTAGGTGAATAGATAATGATGTGCTATGTGCACCAATCAGGATCTCTTTATTTATCTTTAGATTTGATGTATCATATTTTCATCATCCAAATCACATAAATCCATCCTCATTGAACTTGAACATCTATAATTTCTCATTCATGATTACTTCCTCCATTTTTCTAAATTTCTAGATCATTAAATTGATCATCCTTTATTTTATCCATAATGGATGGTTGAGAAATCATTTGAGTAGGATTGATGATGTTCCTTCCTTACTGATTCCTATTCTTATACTTTGTAATTATAAGATGATTGAATCCTTCTCAATTATAAAAAATGATAATGATGATGGGTTCTTTCTACATAGAGCATCTGCCACCATATTTTCCTTACTAGGTGGTTAGTGGATTGGGCAGTCATAATCCATGATGAACTCAAACCATCTTATCTAGAGAGTATTATGCTCCTTCTGTGTGAATATATTTATATATGTGAATCTTGTGATCAGTATATATCTCACACTTCTCCTCATAGAGATAATGCTTCCAAATTTTAAACATGAAGATCATAGCCACCAACTCTAGATCATGGGTGGGATAGTTTTTCTCATGAATTTACAAATTCTATTGAGGCGTAGGCTATCACATTACCATTTTTTATCAGTACACAACATAAAAATTTCTATAAAACATCACTGTACACCATAAAGAGTTCTCAACTTGTCAGTAGTGTTAGTACTGGTATATTGGTAGACCTATTTTTGATCTCTTTAAATCATTCCTCACATTCTTAAGTCCAAAAAAATATCACTCATTTCCATGTCAGCTTGGTTAGTGGGTTTTTCAATCATTATAAGTTATTAAAAACTCATCTGTAATACCCAAATTGCCCATCAAAATTACAGATCTCCATTAAATATGTTGGTCCGGGCCACCCTTCAGTTGTCTTCACCTTAGAATCATCCACATATATACCATTGAAAATAATAACATGAACCAAGATTGATATTCCCTCCATCTAGAACTCACATTTTTTGTACTTTTCATATATTTTCTCCCTTCGCAATGTCTACAAGATAGTATTCCAATTCTATTCATGTTCCTCCTTTTTCTTGGAGTATATCAGAATATCATCGATAAATACTACCAAATTTTTTAGGTAATAACTAATGACTCTATTCATTAATTCCATGAATATTGTGGGTGAATTTGTGTGTCCAAAGGTTATCACTATGAACTCATAGATTCCATACATTTTTCTAAATGAATTATTGGGAATATCTACATTCTTTACATTTAATTAGTGATTTCTCAACCGAAGGTCCACTTTAGAGAAATAACTAGCCCCACATAGCTGATCGAATAATTCCTCTATTCGTGGAAGAGGATAGATTTTATTTGTCATGATTTTATTTAGCTCAAGATAATCAAGGTATAGGTGCAACAATCCATCCTTCTTCTTGAAAAAGAGGATTGTTTCACCCCATGGTGAAGAGCACGGGCATATAAAACCCTTTTATAGATTCTCCTACAACTTCTTTGTCATTTCTTCCATACCAACAGTGGTTATTCAATATGGTTTCTTTGATAAAGGTAGAGATCCAGAAATATGTTCAATTTATAAATCAACCTCTCGATCAGGTGGAAGACTAGAAAATTATTCAAGGAAGACAATAGTGTAATCCCTCATGATGGGCATGTATTTGGGCATGATCATATCATTTTTCTCGTTCATTTTAGTGAGATATGCTTGCCCATAAGGTAGTACTACCCAATTTTGTGATGATGATTCTGGAGGACCTATTTCTTCTTATTTACAAATGTAATCAATTGGAGGATGATTTGGGATGTGTGGAGTGATCTCCAATTCCCGAAAGTTGATGTTGGATTTGTATAAAAAATATAATTCATTCCCAAAATATCATAATAATCCACAAAAGGATGTAAGAAATTATTTTCTAGGAGATTTAGTCCATAAATATTAAATGGGAAAGAGTTATGTAATTTGGATGAAATAATTTCCCCACTATCTTTTGTCATAGATAATTGATCCTCCATATTATGAGGAGGTGTTTGAATAGTTCTACTAAACATTGAAGATGTGATAGAATGCATTGATCTAGAATCAAATTGTATGTTCACTATTCTAGAATGAATAACTAGAATACCTATCACCACATCATTTTCTAGATCTACATTAGTAATAGTGATAGTATATAACATTCATTATTTCCTTATATGTTTTTTTACTTTCCTCTGACCACCTATGTCTTTGGGAATCAGTTTGAGAAATTCCAATGTTCCTGATAGTTGATATACTACACTATAGGCTGAGTGTTGATATGAACCTTCCTTTTTTTCTGACACACTAGTGTAATTCTTTATGTCCCTTTGGAAGATCTTATCCCGATACCCAAATTATTCCATATTTGAATAATTCTTTAGTTCCATTTAGATAGTTTCCAGGATTCTACTTCCCACAATTTTGATAAATGGGATATTCACTATTCTTTCAATCATGGGATTTTTTTTGTTGACCCACCCATATTAGACTCTATTTTACTCATTTTATCCCCAATCCCACAATACCATTCATAGTCTCTAATCTGTATTTAAACATTGAGGAAATAATGGAATATCTCTAAATAACTATCGAATTCTCGAATCGCAAAAACTTTTCAAAGACTCTAATTTAGTCTGCTAAATAAATGATCCAATTTTCTTTTGATGTTCATGACAATGTCCTAGGAATATCTTGAAATCCTTTTAATGTTTTCTCCATATTCTCTGATAGACTCATATCCCTTCAACTTACGTTTGAGGAACTTTCTCTCCATCTTGATATGGAGGACATTGGGAAAATATGTGTTATAAAACATTTTCCTGAATTCCTCCCAATCAGTGGAATCAATTTCTTCCTTGGACTACATATTTTTGATCATTGTCCACCATAGATCAGCTTCCCCATCGAAACGATAGACCACCAACATAACTTTCCCTTTTTTTGATCACAATAAGACAAATAATTTCTTCTCAATGTAGTTCATTCACTATTCCATGAGGAGCGGATTGAAATATCAACTAAACATGGTAGGCCTTTTCTATATTAAATATTTGATTGGAGAAGGATGGAGTTCCACATTATTCATGTATTATTCATAACATTATCCACTTGGGAAAGTACACTTATAATGTTTTGGTCACCCATTCCCATCATAGTATTTACATTGTAACACCAAAAACTTCTATAGTATGCTTCTTTCTAAATAAATCAATATCTTGTTTTTCACCCAACACGTAGTTCGAACGCAACATGGCCTATCAAAATAGCCATTTAAAAAATAGTTATGAATAATTTAAACCAAATTATAAAATTTATAAATTTAATAATTCTAAATCGACTTTATTTTTGAGTTCAAATATCAAAATTAGCATAGGGACAATATTTGGTAATTTTCTAAAAAGTTTCATTTTTTGTGAATAGAGAAAACTAGTGTATTATTGTTAAAAACAAACTACTTCATTTATATAATTATTTTGCCTTAAAATAATTTTGTAGTCACAATAAAAATCATAAAAATATATAATTTATAAAAATAACTTTGATAATGTTCTATATGTAAGAAATCATCCAATTGGGGTTCTTTTTCAATTTTATGCTAACTATAGTAACTCGGTAGTGTTAAAAGACATATAGTCATTGTAATAGATAACTTGTTTAACATTGGGTTAAATCCAAATGGTAAGGTTAATTTCGTGACCTAAACATGTCTAAAATTCATTGGATGAGAGGATTTCAACACATCCCCATCTTATTATCAAAATAACTAACTCAATAGTTATTGGAAATCGAAAATAAATTTATAATAAATTAATAGTTTTGGAGTTTTCAAAAAATTTCTACCCCACCCCTCTTTTAAAAGGGAAACTCTCTTTATCTTTTATTCATACCTGTAAATCCTGATCGATCAACCATTTCCAATCCATTTCCACTCCCAACATCCCTCACTTCATCGTAGAGGCTGTAATTTTGGAAAAAGGATAACCCATTGAGTATTTTTGTGCAAATAAAAAGTAGATACTCGAAGAATAGGTAATTATTTTACCAATTGAAATATAGTTATTGACTTATACATCCTCTTCCAATCTTACTTCCATAATAAATTAATATCACCAGTTATATATAAATTATGTTATTTTACTATTATTATTGGACAACCACATTTCCTCTTTTAGCTTTCCTATTAAAAACAATGTCCTCATGCATGTATATGTATGGTTTACCGTCTCCACGACATGTAGTAAACTATTTTGTATATATAATTTAATTAAATGTGTATAATAATGAATATTATGAATTTAAATAATAACTAAGAAATGATAATGATTTTTTATAAGTATTATACCATCCAATTGAATTCTGTTTAACCATTAACGGAATGATAACGTCACCCGTGCATATGGATGACCTACATTCTCCACGGTGTTGTTATGTACATTCTTCATATTAAACATTCAAGAATGATTATAAATTTTATTAGATATGTAAATATAAAATTTATTAATTAAATATCATTCATGATTTGAATAATATATATCCTATTATTATGAAACAATCCTTATGTGAAAAAATAAATATAAGAAAATGAAGCAGCTCACAACCGAAATAATGATTATAATGAAATATTATTATGTAAATGGTATAATATTATCATAAATTATATCATAAATAATAGATAGAGTTATGGTATAAATTAATAATATTGTATAACCATTATACATGAGACTAACACACCATCGACTAAAGGAGAGTTTGATATAAGTGATAATTTTCAAATCTTTGTATTATGTAGCATTGTTTTGATGTAAAAAATTTCAGAAACATACATATCATCAATGTTCGTGTTTTTTAAAAATTCATTCCCAAACAGGTTTACTAATTTAGTAAAAAAAATTAAACTCAATTATTACCATGATTTACTTTTTATAAAACATTTTTAATGGAATATTTTAATTCTTTTCCAAACATGGTACAATATGGCCTTTTCGAAAAATTAATAAAGGATTTTTTTCTTAACTTATACGACACAAGTAGATTTTCCCACTGTTATGGTGTCATATAATTTTTAAGATTCCCTTACACTCTTAAAAATGTTATTTTCAAATTAAATGTTTTTTATAATTGTGTGGCTTTAAAATGATTCTAAATTAATAAGGTATATTTCTCTCAGAGTTTTAATTATTTTATTAGATTATCTGCATCCATGTGAACATCCTTTGCAGGATTTTATGCTTAATTGAGGTATGTTTATTATGATACATATTTCCATATTGTATTTTAGGGTTTATGATATGTTTATTTGTGGATGTGCCATTTTGATACCTTTCATGGATTATGGTCAATTTACTAACATTTCATATTCTAGTTTATAAATTTTTTTATGATGGTTAGGTTTAACGATTTTCATATGAGGAATACATTGGACATAGTTTGTGAGGGGTTGGGGACCACTTAATGAAATCCCTATGCGTTTCAGAACGGTTAATGAAATCCCCATGATGCATTTGTATTTATCATGAGAAAAACTATTTTGGGTCTGACTAATATCTTACCTTCATATGTATGGTCTTGGAATGGGGCCTTAATAATGTGATTATTATATCTGGTATTATGTATTCCCTCATTATGAGATTACCTAATGATTATACATATGATTATTCACCTAGTAGAATATCCACTGGAATTTTTAAATTGAATTATTTCATTTATTATTGGTGTAATATGGTCAATATTATGTTTAAAAGGATTGTGTTTCAGTTTTATTACTTTTGTTAAATGTTTATACTTATTTATGATAGAATTTACTATACTGTTAGCCATATAGAGCATTTGAGATCATCTTTTTCTTCTGTTTCATTTATCCCAGAGATATAATGGGGTATATTTTGATTGACCTACAGCGATAGTCTAAAGGTTATGAGTATTTTAGAAAGAGGTACTACTTTTTTTTTCATTTCATGATATAATGTAAAGATCTTGTTTCTATCTTATTTTTTCGAGGCTACTAAATAGATTGGTCCATCGAGATTTTATTCATTATGATCATGCCAATTTATTAAAATAATGAACTGTATCTTTCCTTATATGGTCAGGGTGTTACAGTAAGTTCTATAAGATGTTTATTACAACCTTGGAAACTAGATTTTGAAATAAATTTATTAGGAAACATTACCCTATGATATATTTTTAAGATTACTATACAAGAAAATCCTAAAATTTTAGAAATGAAGAGATTGTGTGGGTATTCCTTGAAAACACATCCATGTCTGGATAATACAGGTGGATATGGCTATGTAACAGTTGTACCGAGGAGTAACAACTCCTACAAGGTGTACCAGGACTGACTCTAGGAAACAAGGTACATGAAAATGATCCTTACTGTGAACCTCATTTGACACTCCTGGGAGATATGCTTAGGATAATTCACATTTTCCTTAAGAACCATTACGAAGGATTTAAAGTAAATATGACCCCAAATGAACCATATTTATTATTATGATGTTAGATATGAATTAATTAATTAATTTATGTTATGTATTTTGAAATTACTCATCATTTTTCATAACCTAATCTATTGAATGTCATTTTTTACAAATGGTTCCTTGAATAATAAATAGAAAACATATCATTTCATGTAATCCATGCAGTGATTTTACTCCAATGAAAGTAAATGATATTAAATAAGGATTTATCACTGGTGTGGAACAACTTATTACTATACTGGGACAACTAAATCAGGTTATGAATAAAAATCATACCCGTATGGAGAATCATGATCGTCAATGTGGAGGAATAATGCTAGATCACTTCATAAGACTACAACCTCAAACATTCAATGGGGCATCAAATCCATTTGTAGCTGAGAAATGGATATGTTCCTTAGAGAAAATATTTCTATCAAGGTATGATTCTAACTACATATGAAACTCAAGAAGTATGATTTATCGATTCTATGATGGTATAAAACCATTTCTTCAATAGGCACCGGTCTCTCAATCATTCTCATCATATGATGATATAGTCTCATTTTTCATCAAGACATAAAAAGAATTATCTAATTATTATCAAATTAAATGAAAACAAGATAAGAAGTGAGATACTAAATACACTGGAAAATGAAATTAGTGGTAAAAGGTAAAAGCTAACATTCCCCCCAATGAAATTTTTGGTAGAAGCACCCAAGTACATGATTAATGTGAAATTGAGTTTGTTACATGTGTGCAGAAAAATGCAACCAAGCTCATGATTTCAATTGGAAGAAAGAGGATATCAATGATTCATTTTAAAATTTTAAATAAATTGGTCATTAGGAAAATGAAACTTCAAAGTGTCAAGGAACTTCATGCCAGAAAAGGCCAAGAGACCAAGTATAAGAATATGCGATCACAAAATCTTTGGTTGAAGCTCCTAATGACATGGTGGAAGGTACTATAATCATATCCTCAAATCTACGAAAATATTTATTTGATTATAAATACTCATATTCCTTTATATCATCCCATTTTTATTTATAAATTAGATATTTCCAATTCACATTAACAAGGGGGTTTTCAGTCAAATCCCCTAAGTGAGGTCACATTATAAAAAATATGTGTTAGGCAGTTCTTATTATGGAATATAAACAAGCTTTATTTGATGACTATATCATCATACCAAGGGTATAATTTTATATAATCCTTGATGTGGATTGGGTATCCAAATATGATGCAAAACATTTATTGCATGATGAAGGAAGTTGTGGTTTTTTGGATGATATAGAATCCATTATTTTTAGAGCTGAAACATCATCATCCGATTCTTATCTAAATCCACCCACAATGGCTAATCTAATTTAAATTTTTGGGTAGGATGTTAAAACATCATCCATGGGTGAAGAATGAAATATTCAAACTGAGGATGTAACTATTGTAAAAGAATAAATTTATGTATTTACAGTGGATTTTCTTGGAAATCTTCTTGAGTATGAGCTTGAGTTTTTTATTAATTTAATCCTTTGTACAAGGCCAATATCAAAAACACACTAAAGAATGGCCACTTTTGAATTATTAGAGTTGAGGAAACAACTAGAGGAGTTGAGTAATAATTGATTTATTCTCCTTAGTGTTTCTCTATGGGGAGTCCTAGTTCTTTTTTTATGTATATAGATAGATCAATGAGTCTATGCATTGACTTAGATAAATCAATGATATTATAAAAACGAAAATGTATCATCATCCTCACATTGATGATTTTTTTGATAAACTTCATGGAGCTAAATCGTTTTCATAGATTGACATACGTTTTTGACATAATAAATTGTATGTTATGAAGGAAGATATTCTAATTAAAACATTCAAAACAAGGTATCTGCATTAAGAGTTTATAGTAATTCCATTAAAAATCACTAATTCACCCTCTATATTCATGTATCTAACGAATAGATAGTTCGAGGTATAACTAGAAGATTATGTCATAGTATTTATTGATGATATATTGGTATACACAAAAATCTATGAAGAACATGAGAACCACTTGTGGATTCTTTAAAGAAACTTATATGTAATCAACTATATGGGAAGTTTAGCAGGTATGAATTCTGGCTACAAGAAATTTCATTTCATGGTCATCTTTTCATGAAGGATGGAATATATTGTGATCTTTCCATGAAAAAGGAAATCCAAGAATGGAAATAACACAAAAGTATAACTAAGGTATGTAGTTTTATTAGTTTAGTAGGTTACTGTATGTGTTTTTTCCAGAACCTTTTTTGATTGGATACCCCATTATCCATGATAATATGTAAAGGGGTGAAATTAGTTTGTACAAAAGAGTGTGAATAATGGTTTTAATAATTGTAATTAAGATTAGTTAATGCATCAATCTTCACGTTACCATCTCGAAATGATGGGTTTTTGATGTATAGTGATGAATCAAGGAAAGGACATAGTTATTTTCTTATGCAGAGTGATAGAGTTATTACTAATTCATCATGGGAATTAAAAATCCATGAACAATACTTCCCAACTTATGATCTTTATTTAACATTAGTAATCACTTCTATGAATATTTGGAGACACTATCTATACGATGAAATATTTGATATATATACTGATCAAAAGAGTTTGAAATATATTTTCTGAAAAAATGACTCTAAATGGGAAAAGGTAATTGGATTGAGCTACTCAAGAATTATGATTTCACAATACACTACCACCTAGGGAAGAATAATATAGTCACAAATGATTTCAGTTGGAAGAACCATGGAGTTATGAATAAAATTAGTGTTAAAAGGGATCATATATAAATATATCTAGTAATGATTGATATGTGAATTATTATGGAAGGTGAAACTTCTCCACATTTTCAAGTGGTTTCCTAACCATCATTTCTAGAAAGGTTAAAAATTTCTATGTTTTTTGATGATGATTTTCATATGAAAATTAATGCTATTAAGAATGGGACATTGATAGACTTTATATGTGCAGATAGAGTTTTGAAATTTGAAAAAACGGCTGGTTGTTCCCTCTATAAATGGGCAAAAAAGGAAATTATTGGATGATGCTCATAGCTTCAATTTCCCCATACACCTTGGTGGCACTAAGATGTATAGATATTTGATGAAACACTTTTTATGGGTCAATAAGGATAGGGAGAATTATTATTATGTTTCAATATGTATGAGTTGTAAACAGGTGAAGGATGGAAGACAACATCCAAGATGATCCATGTATCTTATTCCTATACCTATGTGGAAATGGGATGATAGTATGATGGAATTTTTCATGGGGATACCAAAGACTCCGAAAAGAAGTGATGAAATATGGGTTATTATTTTTCATCTTACAAAATCAGAGCATTAGATTTCTTTAATAGAATATTTTCCACTTGAACATTTATAAAGGAATTACATTAATTATGATTTAACACATTATGCTATACGCAAATTGATTTTTTTACAGTGATTGTGAGTTTACATCAAGATTCTAGAAAATTCATCCGAAGGTCATAGGTATTGAGATTTATTTGAGCACTACCTACCACCCGCAAGATAATGTGAATTAAGAATGGACTATTTAAACATTATAATACATGTTGAGATTATAAACACTTGACAATTATTTTATGTGGGATTAGTAAATACCAATGATTTAATTTTCATATAACTATAGAATCAATTCAATATTCATATGGCACAATAGGAAGAATTATATGGAAAGAGATTTCAACGACATATAATTTGGGATTATGTTGGTTAAAGAAAACCCATAGTCCCATAATGTGTCGAGGAAACAAAAGAAAAAGATAATATTATTCAAACCCATATAAAATTTTCTCAAAGTAGGAACAAGAGATATGAAGACAATTGAATGAAGGATTGGAGATTCAAGTATGGTATTATGTTTTCTTGATGTTATCTCCATGAAAGGGTGTTGTAAGATTCAGTAATAAGTTTACATTAAGTACTAGCTACTTTAGAACTTTTTATACCGTAGAAAGATTTGGATTTTTAGATTACCGTTTAGAAATACTACCATGTCTATACAAAGGTACGGATTTTTTCCACATATCATTGTTAAGGAAATACATTCCAAACTCAATGCATGTACTCACTTATGAACAAATATAACTGGAACTCGATTTTTCTTACTGTGACAATCCAATTGAGATTCTTGACACTATAGAACATGTGTTGACGACCCAGATGACACAACTGGTAAATGGTCTTTGGATAAATAATAAAATGAAGGAGGTGACATGGGAACCTGAGGAACATATGATGAAAAAGAACCTGAATGATTATATAATTTGATAGTATAGAAATTTATAGGGTGAAATTATTTTATAATGGGAATAATTTTATACCCCATGTATCTATAATATGATTCTTTAAAAATAATTCTATAGCTTTAACTGTTGGAAACACTGAGTTTAAATGCACCAAGACCTATCAAACTAGTCATTTAGAAAGAAGCTATGAATATTAGTAACCATATTATCAAAAAAAATTATTTTCCAATATAAAATTATTTTTTTAATTCAGAATATCAAAATTATCATCTGGTGAATTTTTGGTACTTTTATAAAACGTTTCAATTTTGGATGAATACTCAAAAATACAACATTATTATTAAAAACCGACATTTTAATTTAAATAATAATTTTACATTAAATGATTTTATAGTATCAATTGATGAATTATACAAATATTAACCTAGTTATGTTCATTGGAATAATTTTTTAATTAAATTGAATATAAAAAACTATTGGACTTTTGAACATCTCTTTTACCTGCCTTCAAGAACCATAAACAAAATTACAACTAAATGTAATTTTACCTCTTCATAGAAATTAATGTTTAAAAAATAATATAAAATGATGTAATAAGTATGAATTTTTTTTCTAATATGATAAAAATAATTTTGTTTATTAATAACTTTTGAATTTTATTTAACACGATGAAATTTAAATAGGGTAATTAAGGTAAAAAGTAAAAATATAAAAAAATAAAATTACCCTTAAACATATCCTAATTTTAGTGGATAAGTACGTTTAGACCAAATCCAAACTTATGAAGAAAATTTAATCCTTTTTAGCCACTTATGTAATATTTGGAGATTTATTTTATTTTATATAAAGAATAGTTCAAAATTTCATATTAACATTTTAATAACTAAATAATTTTTAAAATTGGTTAATACATAAGATATGACAACTATAATTATTAATTTTAAAAATAATAAGTCTTTCTTCATTATGATATTTTATTTTTAGTTATTAGATAATAAATAACTTAATTAATGTATAGTATAAAAATGATGTTGTAATTTTTTAATTAATTCACATATCAAATAAATGAAATTATAAATATTAAAATAAATATAAGTTTACATAGTTAATGACTTCGAAGAATTTAATAGATAACTCATACATGTTTTTGATAGATATTAAGTATTAGATCTATGTTATCATGTTGGTATGATATTTTAAAAATGAAAAGATTTAATATTATTAAAATAGAAATAATGACGTTTTAAAATAAATAATACATTATTAAATAATATAAAAATCATAAAAATCTATAATTCTACCAAATAACTAGGATAATGTAAATTATGTCATAAATTATCCAATGGGTGTTTTTTCATAGTAACTATATTAACCCTATAGTGTAAAAAGGCAAGTAGTCGCCGTAATAGTTAAATAATTTAAATAAGTGTAAAATTTAACATATAAGGTGACTTTTGTTACGTAAAAATGTATAAAATTAATTTCATAAGAGGATATAGACCCATATTCATATTATCCTCAGAATAACTCACTTTGGTGCTATTGTTAATCGATAATCAATTTATGATAAATTAATAGTTTTGATGTTTTCAAAAAGTGTCTCTCCCCCACTTATAAAAAGAAACATATCCTTCCCTTTTATTCACACCTCTAAATCCATTTTGATTGGAAACAACTAGCACATTTACTCTCCCAAAATCCCTCAGTACATTCAATAGGACATAATTACGGAAGAAGGTCAACCCAAAGAGTCCTTTAGTGCAAATCAAAAGGAGATACTCAGAGAACATGTAATTATTTTACAAACTAAATACATTTTCTTGTCTTCATATTCTTAATATTCCTATTTTTTTATTAATAAAGTAACATATCCTGTATAATATTTTGATTATGGGAGAACCATTTTCATCATTTTACCTATCCTATGAAAAATAATGTCACCTTGTGTGCGTATGAATGGCTAACCATCTCCACTACATGGTGTAAACTATTTTTATTCTAACATTATTTTTATGAGTATAACGATGACTATAATTGATTTAAATAATAAAAATGACATGATAGTTATCTTTATAATTAATATACCATCTAATTCAATACAATTTAACAATTAAGGTAATTATATTCCCCCCCCCCCCCCCCCGTGCATGCGTACAACCTATAGTCTCCATGATGAAATGATATTCATTCTCAACATTAACCATTCAAAATGATTATAAAATTTATATATTAACTAATTATAAAAATTATTAAGTTAATTTAATTATCCATATGAATATGATATATCTTATCTATAACAAACAAGTCTTATTGGACAAAATACACTTAAAAAAATGTTGTAGTTCACACCTGAAATAATGATAATAATGAAATATTATTATAAAAATGAAATAAGTGGATCGTATATGATATCAGAAATAATGGGAATAGTTCTATAATAACATAATATTATTATTTGACCATTATACAAGTGGAAAGTTCACTCTCGACTATAATTGATTATGTGTTAAAGGGTAATATCAAAATCTATTTATTATCCAGGATTGTTTTTACATAATAATTTACAGTGAAATATTTATCAACCGTGTCCTTGTTTCTTAAAAATTCATTCCCAAATATCTTTATTATTTCACTATAATTTGTTAAATTAATGTTTACAAATTTCTTACTTAGTATAAAACATTTTCAATGAAATATTTCTATCATTTTCCAAATAAGGTTCTTTATGAAATGTTAGAAAAAGTAAATAATTCTTTATCTGATATGGCGCGAGTGTCTTTTTCCACTATAATGATCCCTAATCATTTTGATTCATAAATTTCAAGATTACAATTTTATTTTAAAAATAAATATTTTTTTATAATTGTGTGTCTTTTAAATGATTTCAGATTAAAAAGGGTTATTTTTATGAATAAGTGGAAATGGTTTTATTAGATTATTTTCATATATTTCAACATCATTTTTTGGATTTTTATTATAAATTGGGGTTGATTTATTATGATAAAATCTGCCATATTGAATTTAATTTTTTCTAATATGTTTGAATGTGGAAGTTCAATTTTAATTCCATTAATGGGTTACGGTTAATTGATTGAAATTTCACACACAAGTTTTAATAATAATTTTTACATTTGATATAATTCACTATTTTTATAAGAGGAATGCATTAGACATAGTAATTGATTGGTTAGGGACCAGGTAATTAATGCCCTACGGGTTGGGGACCAGTTAATTAATGCTAAAAGATGCATCAGTAGTTCATTGGAGAAAAACTAGTTTGGGTTTTTAATAACATCTTACCGCATATGTATGGTCTTGGAATGAGCCCTTAACAGTATGGTTATGATGTATGGCATTATGAATTCCCCCATTATGAGATTATCTTATGATTATAAATGTCATTATTAAACTTTTAGAATATCCATTTGAATGTTTAAATGGAATTATTTGAATTATTGCTTCCATAATATGATCAAGATGAGGTTCAAAATTCTTGTGTTTTAGTTCTATTCCTTTCCTTGGATTTTTATGTTTATTTATGATAGATTATTCTATATTATTTTCTCTTAATGAGTATCTGAGCTCACCTCTTTCTTATGTTACGTTTTTCCAAGGATGTGAAGAGGTATATTATCACTAAACTCCAATGATATTCCAATGGATATGATTGTTATAAATGGTTATAATATGATATTTTATATTTCATGGTTTAATTTAGATGTTATTTTTTAATCTGGTTTTTCCAATACTACTAAATAGATCATTCCATTGGGATTTGATTTCTCGGTATCATGCCAATGTATTAAAATAATGCACAAACTCTGGGATTATAGGGTCACGGTGTTACACATATTATTTGGGAAATCATCACATTTTATATCACATTGATTTTTGGGAAATGTTCTTCAATTTCATTTAATTAACTAAGAAAAGTAAAGGGTAATTATGGGGATTCAATATATAGCTAATAAGAATAAAAAGTAATCTTTAATCAGAAAAGGGTAAAATGTTAATGAAAAAGTATATCCTAATTGTGATTCATTAGGTTTCAATCTTGGTTTTCTATGAATTTTTTCTAACATATATTTTTATGAACATTTTACATGTTACCTTAATAATGGTTTATAATGAGATTATTAATTTACAAATGAATATCCCCTGGGATTGTGAAAACTGGTGCATAGTATGGCCCACAGTCGTGTACCAGGTTTCCCCGATTTTATCCCAAAACACATTTTTAGAGTTGTTACCCTATGTTCATCTATTCTAGATCCACTTACACATGTAATATTAAGAAAATGATTTATTTTCATGATAAACCACATACTCTATACTTACCAAAATTTTGGGATGCTATTTTAGACTTAGTGTTATCCCTAAGGTTCTCACTAATGTTCTCTATTCATAGTCTCAAAAAATAACTTAACTTATCCTCTGATAAAAAATATTGGGACCCAATATGTTACACAAATCATTAAAATATTTTAATAATAATAAAACATCAAATTACAAGCCAATGATCGTAAATTATTGTGTCTTGGAGATTAGGTACGTAATTAAACACCGTGATTCCAAAATAAGAACATATTTTCTAATAAAAAAAGAGATCATAACTTCCTTTTATTCCTTACATAATCATAAGATAACTTAGGGATAAAATTAATAAATTTATGATCTAAAATTCTAGTAATTAAATAAACATAAGAATAGATCATAGCTCAAAGGTTAGAAGGCATAACATAATGATATAAAATGGAATGGTACATGATTAAATATACGGTATCGAAACATGGAATCATTTAATCAAAGATTCATAGAAATGTGGAATAAATATAAAACATGACTTTATCATGATTCAAGGATCGTTTCACATAAAGGATCATGAGTCATGGCTATCCACCAATACCATTGCACATAGAGCATGAGTCAATGTAAACCAACAAGACAGTTTCACATAACGTCTCATGAGAGTAAAAACAATCCAATGAATTGGAGATATATCTTGGTTTAACCACATAATAACATGTTAATAAATATTTTCTCCACATAATTATTCACACATATGAAATCAAAAATAAAAATTAGGGCTATCCACGGAATGAATAGGGTATCATAATCATGTTAGAAAGCATAATAAATTGGAATGTCATAAAATTTTCGATGAAAGAAATGATTTAAATCATAAATTGACATTAGTAATTAAAAATTGTTATATTTTAATATTATTAATGTAATATTGAAGTGATAATATGTAAAAAATAGTATTTATGAAACTTTATAATAAAAACATTTTAGTGCAGTTTATAGAAAGTATTAAAGAGAATTTAATGTATTAAAGAGAATATCCTTTTATATAAATCTTTAAGATAACCGACTTTTTTTAATAATATAAATTTTGATTTTATAAAAATAATGGTTTATTAAAATATATTATAAATTTAACATGAAATTGGTAATGAATCTGGGAAGTTCCCTTAAATTAGGCTTGCTTATCTGGAAGAATTGAGTAGGGAACCTTTTAAAAACATGTATATATTTTAAAAATACAGATGAATGTATCAAGATAATTTTGATTGGAAAATATAAATAGAATTTAGTGTATGAAAATAAAAATAATAAATAATTTCATTTTGGTAAAAATAAAGAAAGTGCAACCCAGATGGAATAATAGAGGATCATGCAGAATCCCTTAACTTAAGTTCAAAGGTGTACTACGCTTGATCTTAATGTCTTAGATAATAAAATTATATTCATTACTTAATAAATCCAAAACCATTTATACATGTATTATATTTATTATGACATTATTAATTTCATTTATAACCTTTTTATGGTTTAATATATTCAATTTCATCGTTTGGGAGCATTGGTTTCCTTGTTTTTCATGATCAGTTTACTTGTATACATGTACGAGTGGTCGTATGAAGTAGGGGTAATTATATAGAATGATACTTTTATGTTATTAGTGATATTAGAGAGGTTAAATGTGTCTTATAATTTTTTTATGGAATGAGTATGGATCATTAGATAAATAGTTAGTGATAATCGTTTTGGTTTTTTGCAGTTTTCGGTCACAACTAACTCATTTTGTTTAAACAGTTATTATCATGTGTAAAAATTGATTCCATAACATTGAATAATATATAATAAATATGTTAAAATATTTTTGAATAATAAAAATGATTTCATGACAAGACTTAAAATATGGTAATGGATGTTGAAAACATTATTGTCCTTGATTGTGATAAATTAACACATCACAAATAATATTTTTGTTTGTATTATAAAATGAGGGGGAAAGAGATATAATAATGAGTTACTATATTAGAATAAAAAACATCCAGCATATGTAAATTACTGCAGTTATCATACCATTTGTATAAGGGTATGTAAGGATATAAAATGAAAATAAAGGAACTTCAAAAAAAATTAAAAGAAAAGGAAGATGGTTTACCTAGTGATTTCTTCTTCTTGAAAACCTCCTTAAGGGATTGATTTTAATATTTTACTAATAAACAAAGATCATGGATGTCGGGGAGGGTCTTAGGAGGATATTTGTGTAGAATTCTAGTATGTATCAAGTCTTTAGAGGAGTGAGTAAAATAGCTGGTCTTGGGTAGTATTTATAGATGAGGAGAGGGGTGTTTTCTCAATATTTTATTAATTAGTTTATTATTTTTCCTGCAAACAATTATAGTGTGGATTATTGAGACTAAATAAAGTAATTATATCTTTTTATTTCTAACTAATTTTTCTTACATCAACCATAACTCAATTATTTGTGTATTTATCGTATAATGTATATATATCATAAATTAACATATTTTACTATTCACAAAAAATAAAGTATTTATGAAAAATAATATAAAATCACACTAAAAATTTTATAAAATTGTTTTTTCAAAATAAAACTCCATTTTATGAAAAAGATTTTCAAAATTCTATAAATTTAATTTTTAATTTAAATCATAATTTACTCGAAAAATACAGATTTTAAAATTATAACTGATTTTATATCACATTGAAAAGTTATCTATGATCTCATATAGTTATCTTATAATTAGAATATATAAAAATAATAATTTATGATTATATTTCATGAGAAAATAATTTCTTATAATTATTAAATTATTAATAAAATTATAATGAAATATTTATGGATTACAAAATAATTCAACACTTAATTAAAACTTTTTAATATATTTATATAATTATACTATGCTATAATTATATCATATTGTGACTAATAAGATGGATAAATTTTATTTATACTATCATTGGTGATTGTACAGTTCAATTGGCCTCTTTACTCTTTATAAGGGTCGTATTACTATTCCCATGGTCAAGTAACTATTTCATCATTATATGTTCCTTAACATCATGAAATTCATTTTATTTCATTAATTATTAATTTAAGATGACTTTATAGTGATATTAATTTGATTTTATGTGATTATAATATTTCAAATAATTATATCAATTTTATTTCCATTGAAAAAACATTGGTTCATTACATCTAAGCTATGGTTGAAGGTGTTTTTACCTAAGGCAAATGGTTAGTTTATTATCCATGAGATAAAATAACTAATAGAAAAATACCATTATAATGCCTCCTATATTTTATATCTACCATTTTCATGGTTAAATATGTTTTTGAAAGTTATAGGATCATATAAATATGTGAATTAACAAGAATTCAATAAGTAATACAAGATAACCTGATTATGTCTGAGTATTCATAAATGGTTAATCACTTAAGTAAAATCCACATAATGTTAACTATGAATATAAAATTATAAAATGGTCATTAAATATAAGAAAAAAATCCCTCAAATAAAATATTCATTCATTTTATTCTTCCACTACTTATGTTAAAATAACCCATATAGTTCAATTTACATGACAAACCGATGATATTGTGCTTGAAATAATTATGTAAATTTTAACATGATGTTTTTTGTTAAATTAACTTAGTTTCCCTCAATGGGTTGGCTACATAAAAAGAACATGGTGTAACTAAGAGGAAAAGTATAAGAAAATCGTAAAATATTATTTTATGAGTGGGGTGTCCACTTAATATATCAAATAACTATGTGTTAAAATAGTTGGAATGTTCTGACTATAAAAAAATGTTCAAGTAGTTTTTCAGAACCATGTATGGGTTCTAAGAAGGGTATATGGATCATTCCAAAAATAGTGTGTAAGAAAAAATATATTATGAAATATATGATTTGGTAAATTAGGTTTCAAAATTTAGTGGAATATTAATATTATTTAATTAATTTTAAATTTATTAATTTTTTTTGTAAAAAAAGAAAGTACTGATTGTCTTCTCATAAAATATAGAAATGGAGAATCAAACTACATTGAATATATCATTGTGATTCAAAATAGAGAATGGTAACCTTCTCACAAACATGAATTTACTAGAATGGTATAGGCACTTGTGCGTTACACTATACTATTAATGGAAATTTATCATG
This sequence comes from Viscum album, assembly GCA_963277665.1. NCBI lineage: Eukaryota > Viridiplantae > Streptophyta > Magnoliopsida > Santalales > Viscaceae > Viscum > Viscum album. Next base: position 355,788,382 of record OY728140.1, read on the forward strand.
CTAGAAACACCACTTCCTAAGTTTATTTCCAATAACGATACGTAGGAAGTGCAATATCTTTATCTGAATATTTTGGATGATGCAATGGATTGTTAATGTTTTATGTTATCCTCCATGTCCAATTATTTTTTAATGATATACAAGGATATGGATGTGTATAACATAGTTTCTAACCTTCAAGGTCTATATTATGAAAAGGTGAGATCAGAGAGATATGGGATCTCCAATTCAATCTTCATGTGAATTATTTGATATTATATTGTATCTATGGAATGTGTAGTAAATATTATTATCTACGTTTTGCACCAGTATATCTTTTGTTTTAGTATCAGAGATGAGCTCTGCATAGATCTTTCATTCTCACTACTCCAAAACATATATAGTTTTGTTATAAATTATAATATGATAATATTAGTAAAGAAACTATCATTACATAATAATCTAATTTTCAGCAATCATAAAGACAAGGGGAGTAAGGAACCCACATACCTCATGGAGAAATAGATTGAGACAAAAAAGGATAAGGGGATGAAGACTCATTTAATATATATGCCTTTTAATATTGATTCCTCTATGAAGAATAAGATTGAGAGGAAAAAAGGGATATGATGTAGTATGTTTTTATGTTGTTATTACAGAAATTAGGGCTACGAGATGAGAAATTTCACCCTTCCAATGAAGAAAGGGAAGTATTCAGATACATTCAGTATCATGTGTAATGTTTCTATATTTACATTTTTGGTATTAGATATATCATGTAATGAACACATTTATATCCAAATAAAGGAACCATATAGATTTTAGAAGGTTTCAAGAGGCATGGATGATATACGGGATACCAATGGAGTGATGCATGATACAATAGCTATTATATACTACCATATCACATTGATTAAATGATTTATTTTTGTTTTAAGGAAATGTTATAATGTGTCTTGTGTTACCAAGAGCATTATTTACATTTCTTACATAAATATGAATAGATTTATTCTCATATTTGTAAATAATGTTTGATACTTTTATAATGATCTCATATTTTATGGTATATAAGTGAAAAATAATGGTCTTCATGTATTAAATTACAAAAAAATATTGGAAATTTACAATGAAACTAATACAGGTGAATCATATGAAATATGGTTGTGTCAACACCATATTTTTCAAAGAAATGAGAAACCTTTGAAAAATATTTATCAATATTCTTTTTTAGACACTTTTTTGATAAATCCAAATTAGAAACTCCATTCTTTTATACAAATAAAAATGTCTAAACAACCATTTGGTGGTCAAGGTTAATGGTATACAGATCTGATATAATTATTACACAACGATATGTTCGGGACATTTCATGTAGAATCTTTATGTAGATATTGATACTTTATTACTTTTACTAATCACGTGTGTAGTTTTTATATATATAATTGATGAGACAAAAATTTCAATCCCTTGATATGTTTAAATATTTCTAGAATGAGTATTAAAATCATATTGGTGAGAAGATAAGGAAACATCAATTAGATCAAGGTGGTGAATATGTCAACAAAGACTCTATCATCATTCCATGGGACTATTGGATATTATCTCAACTCACTCCATCTAAATCACCATAGTGTTATGGTGTCAGCGAATGTATTAACTATACCTGGTTTGACATGGTAAGCTCGATGATGAGTCATGCCAGTCTTCAATTATCCTTTAGAGATATTCATTAAATAAATAATTATAAAAACTAAATCAAATTCAAACTAAAGTGGATAACAATACTACATTTTTGTTATGGGGTGTAATGAAAACTATTTTTTCACATGCTCATGCATGGGAATTCTAGCTATTTGTTAAGACATTCTCAAACAACAAACTGGAAACCTGATGGAATAAGGGTATGTGTATCATGTATCCCAAGTAAACAATTCTTTATTATTTATAAAACCTATAATAAAAGAATTTAACAGTCACCGAAGAAGTCGTATTTCATGAGATGGATTACATTTCTAAGGTGGATAGTGGGAGAATGATTAACTTCACTAATGTTAATGATCATGAAACACATGTTTTGGCACATGAACTAATTAAAAATGTCCACATGAAATATGTTGTTCCTAGAAAAAAAGTACTATATAGGATCACAATATAGGAATGTGTACCAAATAGATATGGATTTTTTTATCTCTGATGATGGTCACTCATTATTGGTTAGCAGTGAAGATCATATTTTTTATGTGTAGGCAAAAAATAGTTCATAGGATGTAGGATTGAAATAATCCATCAATTCTCAGATGAATTGACTATATCAAAACAAATTTTGGGTTTTAATTTATCCACAAGTTGATAAAAAACCTATTGGGTGTAATCATGCATTCAAAAGAAACTTATAAATTGAAGGTAAATTGATTACCTATAAAACAAGGATAGTGGATAATATGTTTAGAGAATGTTAATTCATTGACTATAATGGAATCATTTACATAGTTTTCTAGTTTAAATTTATTAAGAATACTACATTCTATAATATCATACCATCACTATTAGATTTGGATATTCGATGTCAAAACTACTTTCCTAAATAGTAACCTTCTAGGGGACGTGTATATGAGACACCCGACATGATTTGTGACTCCAGGAATTTCCATAAATATAAGAATGTTTTAGAGAACCATATATAGATTTAAAAAACAAGTAGGTCACATAACAATACATTCAATGAAGAAATAAATGATATTGGTTTCATTAAGAAATAATTCGAGAAATGTATTTTCAAATGGATTTGTGGGAGCATAATTTTTTTAATAAATGTGCATGTGGAAAACATATTAATAATTGGGAATTATATGCCATCCTTATAGTAGGTTAATGCATGGTTGAGTATGTGCTTCTCCATGAAAAACATAACTAAATCATTCTACATTCTAGGGACCAAGATCATGCATGACATATGCAAGAGGCTAAATTGACTATGTCAATGTATATACATTGACCACATACTGAAGATGATTGGTATGGAAGAATCCATGTGGGGATTTGTTCTAGATTAACATGGTTTAAATAAGGCCATGAAAATGTGTTTCCAAACACAAGTTGATAGATAGCGAAAGAATGAGTTATAATATGATTCTATGATAATATCCATGAGGTATACTATGTTATGTAAGAGTATTTATATTTCCTGTGCTTTGAGAATGGTAGGAAGATATCAACTATATCTAGGGGAACAACATTGGAATACTATAAAGACTATCATTATGTATCTGAGGAAAAAATGATATGTTTCTGGTGTGTGGAGTAATTAATATCTAGTCATAAAGGTTCATATAGATTCTAGATTTAAAAACTATCGAAATTATATGAAGTTGCAGTATGGATATATCTTTTGTATCAATATAGGAGTCATGAGTTGGAAGAGTTCAAAGTATAAAGTTTTATTTAATTCTACAGTGGTCTCCAAGTTTATATTGGATTTCTATTTATCAATGAATTTAATACATATTTAAGAATGTTTCCATATAGATTGATGCGTTACCTAGAACTAAACACCCTATCACTATTTGTTTTGGTAATACTGAAGTAGGGACTCTCTCCAAAGTGATAAGGTTACAGTAAATGACAATTTACATACTTTATAAATTTCAAATATTGAGAGATTTTTCACAATGATGTGATGTTATGATGAAAAGTGTATCCATGGAGGAAAACATAGTGGATTCCTTGATGAAGTATTTGTCTCAACAGAATCACGAGTATCATGTGAGAGTTAGTGGACTAAAAGTCATTATCACTTGGCTCTAGTGAATGTGGGGTTCTATTAGAGTTGGTTTCTCAAACAAAATTATCTTTTACATGTTTAATTGTTTATCTTATTATGTAATATTCATTATAACTTCTTTATAATTCATTGTTTTTATATATGGATATGATAGTATCCTTTGAATATATGTCATATTGAATGGTCATAGTAGTTTTCCACTGGGATGAGAACCTATAGGTTCCACAACAATATTCTTGATCCTTGTTCAGTGGATGGATGATATTGTCTAATAGGAAACCGATAATACATGCTATCCATGGTAGTAGGACTATATGATATTGAGAAACCTTATCATGGTATTCACTCTTAGTAATCTATGTGATTGGAAGTTTTGAGTATAAAAACATTAACTGAAATTTTGTACATTCATGTGACATTAGATATTCCTATCTATGGATGTGTGTATTAATCTATATACATTAATATAATAATTAATTAATATCATCACTCATGTAGTCTGATTTACTGATAAAAACCACTTTGACATGTTTTCACAGTGAATTATGAAATGTTGGGTTCTTCATAAATGATATAACATTAATAGATAATATGAGAAATTCTTTATCCCTTATATTACTAGATGAAATTTAATATTAAAATCCTTTTTATGGTAACATAACATCCTAAATAAATCCATAGCCATATATTTCAATATGCATGGTCATTTATGAAAAGTTAAAGAATGTGACATCTAGTGTACCGGTTTTTATGGAACCAGAAATCAACCTTTTTTATTTGAGATATTATGATAAAAGGATTTAATTAACCTATATACATTTACATGAGGTTGAATGTAATTGTGATATTAACATCTTTCTCTATTAATTCCTTTATGTGTTTATAGGAATTATCCTTGGTCTATAGGTAGTTGTTCCAAATTAAACTAAGAAATTTTCATAGAGGTTCAAACACAATGTATATCTACAATATCAATTAAATTATTATATTGTATTTAATAATATATAATAAATAATATTTATTTGATTTTGGTTTATCTATATCATATAGTTAAAATATATTCAAAATAATTAATTGAGTTACAAATTAATAATAAATATTATTTTGAAAGTGTGGCTAATATAATTTTTTTATATTTTCTATATAATAATGTAGTGACACTTATATAATTATGTATTCATTATTCGAGGATTGTTAAATGATAACAAAAGAAAAATTTATGAGTTTAGTATTATGATTGATAATAATTAATATTTATTTATATTTATAGTAAGTTTCACATGTCATGTGATAATAATAATATTGTCGTTATTAATGGACATGTGGTAAATTAAGAATGTTAAATATAGATGGGGATAGTCTGTTATTTTTTGAATTGTATTCTATATATAATATATATCTAATTCTATCAATTTACTTTTTGAATTATGGTGTGTAGAATTTATAAAAACAGATTGGATTAAGGCCTTGAGTTCACCCGCTCATCCTCATCTCCCAATACTTTAAGAGAATACCTTGTGTTATTCTTCTTTAATGATGAATTGAGATGATATACAACACGAAAAACATAGGATTTCATTTTCAGTCATGTTAGCACCATATTATTATACAGTTTTGATCTGATATTTTTGTGCACGGGTTGATCACCTCTACCAGAATTCAACACTTTAATGATGTGATATATTGATTGTGTGAAGAATTCTCTTCAATCATATAATAATTGAAATTAGAATTTCAATATTAGGTAATTGAATGATTTATCATAGGTTTATTACCAATTACATGTGATGATCCTTACTCTATGGTTCCATCATATTTACACACTCCTGTAATCTAATTTTTTCATTTTAAATGATCTAAATACAATGAAGAAAAATAATAGCACATGATTAATGATTAGAATCATAGTTGTTCATACCATCAAATGATATATCCAATGACTTTGTAACCTATAACTACTATCTTATGGATACCTTTATATATGTTAATTACTTGGTGATAATGAAAACATTAAGGGTATGATTTACTTAATGTTTTATAATTTAAGGCCCTATAATTTATAAAACGATGATATTATTATATCTTGTTTTACACATAACATTGAATGAAGATGAACAATGTTATAATTAAAATATTATTTTTTTAACACAACCATTGAATTATCTGGTATAAATATAATTAACCCCGTAAAAAATCCATATCAAATGTAAAATAAGTGGAGTCAAGTAATAAAATTCTCCCTTATAAGGGATATTTTTTCAATCTTTGGAGGGAGGTAGCTTTATTAGGGTTTCCCTTGACCAACCCCAAGCCAAAATCTAATAAGTAAATATTTGAGAAGTCACGTGTATGAAATTTTCAAGATCATGGAGATGAATATGATATCCATGCTGTATAAATCTCAAGAAGTGATGACTAGCACTACTTCATAATCAGATCTAATTAAAATATAATTATAGGTTATATAAGTCTAAATTATGATAATATTACAATGTAACAATCATTTTAATAAATTATTTTTATATATAATTTATTTTTATAAATATATAATTTATACAATTAATGAAATGGGAAGGTTTTTAAATTAAAATCTATTGAAAAATTTAAATTACTATATGTAAACAACTAAATGAGCAACTTTTATACAAAAAATGTATTTTATTAAAAATAATTTTTCTTCATAATAAACAATTATATTAAAATGAATTTTTATCTACTCTGGAAACTGTTTCTTATTTAATGTTTTTCATATTTCGAATTTTCATCATCAGATTAGGTAATTATGGAATACTAATTTTAGGTCCTAAAAATAAATTACCAAGATAAGATTTAGTTATCATGGGAATAGAAAAACTCTTGGGTATGGAAAAAGATCTTCTTTGAAATAGATATGGTGATTTTAGGATCTTATAGATCAATTAATGATCCTTGGATTCATTTTATCTTGAGTGGGAAAGATCATTTAATGATGTTGTTTCATATTAATCATCATACAGAAGATTTTTAGTAGTAATCCCAAACATAAAAAACATCAAATTCATGAAAAAATTACACCACTAATGGAAAAGGAATATCCATTGAGGAAGCAATTTTTGGATTGTATACCTCAAATAAGAACCTTTTCAAGCCCCCCATTATCAAAAAAATTTATGATGTTATCAAATTAATTTTTTCTCATCTGGATGCACTCCTATAGTAGCTTGATTTATGAATGTTTTCTCTTATTCACCAAATTTCCTATTTGAAGGTTGACATGAACTATTCACATTAAGGCCTTAAATATAGAGTAAAAAACTACTGTAATACTGTGAACTAGATAATGATCTTTATTGTAAAACTATACATTCATATTATCATGGAATTCTAAGAGGACCTCAGAATTATATGGATGATTTTCAATTTGAGTATAAATCCAGGATCTCTATGAATGATGCAATGGGATTCGAATTTAATCCACATTTAACAATGAAATTTTAATGGTTACATTTTTTCTTCACTATCCAACATTTCTTTATTTCTCTAAAATCTAATAATTATCAATGATCTAGAATCATGTATCAGTATTACTTTAAAAATGAAACAATTCACATTAAATTGGGATATTTTCCTATATGAAAAATATCTTATTGATGATAACATGGAAAAAATCATTCAAATATGATTAGGATTACATACAATGATTATAAATTTGAAGTCAAGGTGTTGTATGAACACATACCAACATAATATAAAGTTTTCAAGATGAAAAGTCTTAAAATTTCCTACGACTAAGTGAATTAAAACCATTCTAGACCTAGGCATGTTGCATAAGCATGGAAGAATGTTTCTAAAAATAATGAAAAAAGGTCATTATAATGGAAAATGGTTGGCCATTGTTTATGATGATTTCTCCAGGGTGTGCATACATCAGTGGAGAACACATTGTGTTTTTTCCTGCATATCTTCTTTCAAAGGCAGGTGACAATCGTAACTTATTCGGGGACATTTTATCTTTGACCAAAATATATTGACTGCATGTCAGTCTCTCCTTCCATGGATTCCCCCCTCGAAATTCGTTACCTAATCTGGGTCTCCCTTGAAGATTAAGACATTCTTCGTGAAGCTCTTACCTGTGCCATACCTTCATGGACCCCATTTAATTACACAGCTTCTGTCAGGACATTCCAAGGAAACATGTCAGGGAACCAACCTTCGACCAGTGGAGTAGTCACGTTGGACATCGCAGGCGTGTCATGATGCTGAATCACTAATGTGTCTGGGTATCGTCCCCTTATGGTAGGGCTTCTCAAAGCTGAAGAATCCCATGTAATCCCACCATGATGGCATGGAATTATATTCCATAAGCTTTTCCCTGATGTTTTCCTCATCCACCGATGATTAACATAGGTTTTACCACAATTTTGACATCCATTGTAGATGGATCATACTGATCGGAACACTGATAAAACTGGATTTGAATGGATCATCCCCTTGATGGATCGCCAAAGGGGGTTACTGGATGAGTGGATAAAAATTACCAATGAAGACGAATCTGGGGAAGCATGGGTCCCTATTAAACAGAGGGTAGGGTTTACCGATGGTCAAGATTAAACATTAGGGAGGTTTCCAACATACCATGTCACAAGAAAAAGGGATAAAAACTCACATACTTTTAATTGGTGATGAATGGGGTTGTACACAAAAAGGACAACAACCCTGAGTCATGCTGTGAATTACTCATGTATAGTATACCATCACAAGAGGGTCACTCTTGGTTCGATGATTATGGATTGTGTGGGGATTACACATGGATATGTACCGAAATGGATGGAATGATTTCACTAGGATGTGGTGACCTTGTTGAGAATCAGTATTGGTGATGGATGGGTTAATGATATTGATAGCTAATGAGATGGAACCATCATGAATGTGATGGTAGCCTTGGGATTGATCCTATGAGACGATTCTTATATATCCTATGACAGGGAATCAAAGTCCACATAGTTTAGTGAGGAGATTGGACACATTAAGAGGTGGACCATGAGAAAGGAAACATCGATGGGACCCGGAGGAAGTGGAACGTCTGGTTTGGGGCATGGAATTCCCGAAACACAAAGGCACAAGGGAGAGACCAGTATGGGACATGAGTGATGGGCATGAAACTGAGGGTGGCTTCCTATGTAACCTTGTGACAGGGAATAAAAGTCCACATAGTTCATTATGTGGCATATAATCAAAGTGGTCATAAAGGATATTAACCTTGACGACATGATGGGGGTTACATTAGTTAGCGGACTAAGAATTTGTCAGATACTGCTAAGGGGCGAACCAAGGATGTGGGTCCCATAAAAGGGGACTCCGAAGTTTACCAGTGTTTGTAGTTGAACCTCAGGGTGGCTTCCTATGTACCATATCTATGAGACATGGGTCAAAAACCACATAGTTCAAGGTGGGTCATAGGATCGGGGTGTGCAAAGAGTATAGAGACCCAATACTGATTTCGATGCTTAAACATGGTTACCATCTCAAGAGTGATCTAACACTTGGGGTGCAGGAAGGATAGCTAGATCCCAAAAAAGGGGAATACAATGGCTTACTATAGATTGGGATTGAAACATGGAGAGGCTTAATATGTACCCTATCTAGGATAAAAAATCAAAACCCATTTACATCGTATACATCCAGTTTAGCAGCGTGTAGGATGAAAAGGGGTATATAGTTTAATGTCATGCATAATGGGGGTGAACTGACATGAGGTGTTCAGGACCGATGGGTGTTGTGAATGAACCAGTGAGATGCTTCCTACGTACCTTTCTCGTAGAGGGAAAACATCAAATTCCATGTAGTTTAGTAGAGGGTCTTGGGATATACATGCTATGGCGGCCCATGGAGGATTCTATGGTCGGTGCATAATGTAAGCCAACATGAGTCTTGCTTGGTCTGAGAAACAAGAGGCATCAATGAACTGATGATCACATTTTTGAAAGATGCATCTGTGAGGAATATAGCAGGGCTTACTCATGGTTGATGGCCTAGTGAGGAAACATGGGCTTATTCTTGGTTAGCTACCTAGGGAGACAAAGATTGGGGCTTACTCCAATATGGAGGCCCTATGGTGATAAAGCCCAATCGGTGATGGATGGGGTAGAGAAGGTCCATGTGCCCATATCTCCTCTGGCCTTTTCACACAGAAGAAGAGAGGGGGAACAGGGATGGTACCTTCCTCAAGAGAGGCTAGGGTCTTAAACCAAGATGGTTTCTCATCCCCTGAATAGATGTCATTCCATGGAAGGAGGTTCTCATTCCATGTGAGGAATATATTTCTCTCATGGAGACAAGTGGGCATGCAAAATTTCTGATATGGGGCACCCCATGTAAATTTCATGTGGTGGGGCTACATTTTGACGTCTTGTTCTAAGGATGATGAAGCATGGATGATTATCGTCTTGCAGCTAGGATGATGAGGATTCACTCCCCATGCCTAGGACATACATAACTAGTGTTCTTTAAGCCCTGGGGAAAGGAAGGTACTGACAATGCCATGGAGATATGGGGTTGTGGAGTGATCCATTAAGGGCTAATGTTCGCACAGTTATGTGAAGAATCAATATCTGTTAGTTTGACTATGCCAAGAAGCATGATGAAAAGAAACATAATATGAAGCACTGCCCAAGTGACCTTGAAATCACTTCATACAAACATGGAGGGTCATTAAAAAAATGGTTTGAGAAGCAATAGGGTTCATAGGAAATGACCTTGCGAAGCTCTGGTTCTCCATAGAGTGGATACACTCCACGAAGGGGTATGATTCGTGAAGTCGGGTGTCCTATCCTAGGCATGGGGTATACATACATATAAATGGTTATTTTCAAAGTGAAAGTGCTTTTTAGGAGTAGTACTTCATGGAACATGGGTGCCTTGCAAAGCCTGGCACTGCGAAGTAATTAACTTAGTGAAACACAATGATCATACCTTATTATGGGGTCCACATGTTCATGGAAGGCATATCGCGAAGTATGAGTTCATTTTGAAGACTCGAGTTTTCTTAGGGAGCTCCTTCCTTTATTAATTCTCTTGGGCACCATGTAGGGAATCCCTACTTGAAGAGGGGTTGTATTTGAGCTAAGTGAATGGTATTTCTCAATGCTCATGTACATTGGAAGTTTATTTTTTCTCAATGATTCACAGAGGAGAGGGTTCTTCACAATTGGAGAGTTGAGAAGGTGTATGGTTGGGGTATCTGTTCTTTGGGTCTGAGGGAATCCTGGTATTTATAGGTGATAGGTGGTGCGAAGCTCGGATAGTGCGTTGCGAAGCCACTTGTGCTTTTCTTTCGGAAGAGTATTGTGTCAAGTTTGTCGTAACCGCGGAGTTGAACATCATCCCCTCCTCAATGCAAAGGCCTCCATAATTCCAACAAAAATGATCATAGAGGCTTTCACCAATTTCCAAGGGATCATAGAGGTGATAAGGTTATCTCTACTACATGAATCGTTCATTCAGTTTCATGGTAAGCCTAGATTGTTTCACCTTTTTACTCTGTAGCAATTTTGTAGTTGGCCATGGATTTGGAACTACCATGGTGATGAGGGGAACTACGAAGGTTCTTCGTGAAGTAGAGCCTTTTCAATTGGTGTACTCTTTGTTTATTTTTTCTATGAACACACGTTGGCACAAAAATCCCCCCCCCCCTCAGAAATGGAGCTGAGGTGAAAACAAGGGTCAATGTGTGAGGGTAGATCAAAAAAAATTATCCTAATCACATATCAAGATCGCAAAGTATGGTCGCGATGCAGATAGGTGATGCGTGGGTTGAGAACGCCATGAAGCTCACCATTTCTAGGTGCACTGTGAAGCTTGGAGGTCATTGCCTCTAAATTGGAGAGGAAGACCCCTCATTTTCCCTTACTTATCCCTATGATTTTGGTATGTGTCTCTCAATTCGTAAAGCTCTGCACACTCTATGACCGCTCTTTGCGAATCAAGACCCCTTTTCTCTGTGATTCATATGAGTCTTCAGACTCAGTGATTTTGTTCTCCTTGGTTTGTGCATGTTGGATCGGTGGCAGGTATCCATGACTTGTCTCTACGATCGAGCTCCATGAACTCAGGAAAAGTATTTTAATGTTTGAGATGGAATGTCTCACTAAGAATCTGCCATGGGGGTCCATGCGGATGCTTCCTGGAGGGAAGAGATGGTTGATAACCTGGGAATCAAGGAATGTGAGAGGATTCATTCTGATGACGAATCGCTGGTGGAACCATTTTCAGACATCCAAAAGAACTACCCTATGTGAAAAATACTACCCCAATATGGCTTTGGTTTGAGGGATGATGTTCTTATTCTCGAAGAAAGTGGGGACGGGCTAGCCTATTGGTTCTATAGTACTTCATGCCATCGCCGGTGGTCTAGGGTGGTCGATGGTCATACGTGGGAGGATCGTACACCCGTCAATGTCGACTGCTTGTATAACCATGCTAAAAAAATTGATGGGAAGGCATTGCAGCCATATGTATCTCCCACATAGTACCACACAATTTTGAATTTGGCCTTCAGGAACACAAAGAAGTGGTGAACCGATGAGTGCGATCTGAACCAAAAAACCAATTTCATAGATTATTGAGCATCATCTTATTGGGTATTTTCCTCATACGAGGGGTTTGAGGCAGATCTGAGGCGAGTGGACCTGCATGAGGTGGCATGGGCCTCCCAATTCTACAACTACCAGCAAAAGAAACTTATGGAAGAGTTTTTGAGCATGTTGTCTTCGAGGAACAAAACATTTCATTCTGAACATGGGAAGGTTGCTATCATCCACTAAAACCATCAAAAAATCTTAGGTATTCCAATAATGAGGGAGATTTATGATGTGTTCCCCCCCTCCAAGAAGAAATTGGAGGACCTAGAGTAGATGCTGAAATTGGAAATGGTATGGATGGACCTCATTCCATGAGAGGATAAGTAGTCGGTGAGGGATTTCCAATTTATGTTTTGGTTCAGGATGTTCCTGATTTCCCCTTTGGATGTGTTGTTTCCTGTGAGGACTCCCACTTTCCTGAAGGGGGTCTAATGTTGCAAAGAGAACTTCTACTAGCAACTCTTGGAGGAAAGCGAGTGGAACACATGGGGATCAACGTCAACACCGAGCAGTAAACGGTGGTTAGGTTTCCGGCATTCATTTAGCTTCCTATTTGTTTCTGGATACTACTGCTAAGGGAAACGAACATGGTTGTGTGGCCAAGCACATTTATCATTGAATCCATGTTGGTGATGGGGGAACAGATCAATTTGAGGATCTTGATGCTTGCTAATTTGTATAATTTATTAAGGAATATCATTGTGGGGAAGAAACCATAAAGGGTGTGTAGGCTGCTCCATCTTCTGTATGTGTGGATAACGCAACATATGGGTGCCTACGAATTCAGAAAACCCAATTATCTCTACATGGATGGACCTCCGACTGTCTATTTTGAATTCAGTGGGGAGTTTCCCGACCAAACTAACCCCACTACTAGTGTTGAACTGGGTCTGGAAGGGGGAAGAGTTAAACTTCAATTTTTCCCTATAGCCAACATGTATGTTCACTGATGATGGATAGGGAATGGAGGAGCATCGGTCCTATTTCATGGACTTTCGGGATGGAGTCTTGGTGGCGTGGGTTGACTGTGAGCCTCTTTCTGATCCGTACACCACCCACTATTTCATGATGTAGTTTCGGTGCATGTAGAGGTTAACCCCATGTGTCTACATGGGATTATTCTATGAGGACTATTCATGTGTGATAAGGAAAATGAAGATCATGTTCGCATGAGAGGATGTGAAGATGCAGAATGAGCTGCCTCTGCCCACAACTATTTATTGGATAGTGAAGCAGTATGCCATGATTTGGGAGGTAGCTTACCCAGGGGAGATGTTGAAGAGATGGACCGTCCACGCTAGTGATGGGGTACCCCCTCAACCTTCAGGTCGGGGTCAGAAGGTGGAAAGAACATCCTATGGTGGTGAGGATGTAGTAGCGGTGAGGCCTACACAAATCGAGAGGTAGTCAGTGGCCGCGGACCCAACAATCCTAGAGGGGAAAAGTCAACAAGAGGGGAGGCCACCCCGGGTGTTCTGTAGGATACCCACTCAGGCATCGGGGAAGTGGCTACTCCATATAGACATCTATGAGGAAAACTTTTCCCTACGACTTGGGACATATAGACTATCAATATTCAATTCCTCAATATTTCCGATATGTGTCACCATCTAAACCATCTTTTTATAGATTTTTCAGTGATTGGTTGGGCTAGGGCTGGCTTTGTAGTATCTCTGGTGGATTGGGAGCAGTACATCACTGAGCTGGAGGACTTTGTGCACTATCGACATGCTCAACTTCCAATGATTTATTGGGTGAAATTGTTTCTTGATATAACAGTCCCCCCACCACTATCTTCCACAAAATGGAAGGAGCTCTTCCCTCTACAAATATAATAAGCAGAGTCCTCCTATGGGAAGAGGCTGGTAGAGGGAGGACTCTAGAGGATGTTCAAGTCACAAACTCAAAGCTAGAAGATTATTCCAAAGATCTTGAGGTAAATCATAAAACAATTTCTTTGGTGATCATTTTGGTCACTTAGTCCTTCTCTGATAACATTTGACCTATTAAGGAGGGCCTCATATGAAAAAAAATCTCCCACACAATAGTTGATGCAGCTTCAGTATCTACACCTATAACAATAGAAATTACCAGACCTTCTGGGCCATGAAACCAAGGGTGGATCGTCCAATGTATTTGGATTTACCATCTATATAAGGGGACCATGCATCCCGATTCCAGCGGTAACATAACAAGGGAGAGATCGACTTTTTGATCTCTTTGTTTCATATTCATATAATTTTTAACTGTCAACCATTAAATCAGGCCAACTGACGTTTGAATTCTCACATGCATGGTTCTTCAAATGGTGTGGGCTGCATTAGAGAGGATGGTTGGGGCTCCTGGAGCTGACTTTCCCAGTGGAACGTCAGTGGTCATGGAAGTGGACGCCCATACTAACCAAGATGTGGCTCCCCCGATGATAGGTGGGATGGTCAAGAGGAAGGAACCTAAAGTCATCAACGTGGAATCTGATGAAGGGGATAAATCAGACAATGTGAGACCTTCCCTAGCCCATCAAAAACAAGATGAAGACCATGTTGATGAGTTCATGTATGCGTTCCACACATATGAACCCGCTTACCCTGAGGTTTAGGATGAGACTGATGGCGATGAAGTGGATAATAAGGTCATCCATCACCCACAATGGAAGATTATTAAGAGAATCAATGGGAAGACCCCACAAGCACATTGGATAGACCACATGGAGAGTCTTCATTCCTTTCTTCCCAAACTATACGCTAAAAGAGTGGTGCCTAGTGACCTCATATGTTCATCTGGGACGTCATGGAAGGGAAAATATGGGAACATGACCACAACCTTAGTGTGGGATGGCAGCGGAAGAAGTATATGAACATCAGGAGTCTCCATGAGGATGAGAATCATATACAACAGTTGAAGGTGCATGTGGACATGTATTCTTCTTTCCGTGGCACACAATTGAGGCTTATATCATGACTACATGGCCATCTGGAAGATGATGAAGAACAGATGAGGTGAGCCTCTATGGAGATGACTATTATTTGAGCTGATGAGGATTAGACCCGGATCATGGTTGATGAACTACGCCCCATTTCCATTGAGGAGGAGTGGGAGCTAAATACGTGACATCATATCCCTGATGATTCTAGCTAGAGAGTGCAGAGCTAGAATACTCCATTGAAGAGGTCAACCCATATATGGGAGGGGCCAATAATTGGGCACTGTAATTTGTGTGAACACATAACCATAATTTATTTTGATTAAGAGAATGAGTATCATTATTTATTTCAGACTACTTCATTTTCATCACATTCGTGAAATATCCAGTGATCATTCCCTAAGATCGCGTGGATTGTACCCAATGTGACAAACAAGGGATGAATACATCATTATCGTGCTTGAATATGAGATTTCCAACCAGGATCTAGGTATATGAGGACTGAAAAATGATCTGAATTTCTAGGAAGAAGGGGGGATGTGTGATTGGGTAATGAAGCTCTCCAAGAAGCCAAATTTACATTTTCCAAACCTTCCCTAGTGCACGAGCAGGGTAACACCAGGAGTGTTATAATCTATCCAAATACAGGGAAGTGGAATGTGTGAATCATGATACCCAAAATTTGGAACACTGTAGGGATTGAAAGAAAATGAAGAATAACTATTGGCAGTGTTCAAAGAACGGTATCCCAATTATGTTAACCTGAAATAGGGGTAACAAATGAGTGCTGACCAGTGACCATGTTTGAAACACATGACTAGACTCGACATGTCAACATTTAGACTTCTAGAACGTTAGCCTAGGATAGTAGGCTATCCATTTGTTAAGCATCCGTACTGTTAGGGGGTTTCTTCATGCAAGATATAGGATGAGGATCCCAATAAAGGGAAGCCCAAAGATGAAGGTTAGAGTGATGGGATAGTTAAATAGAGTCCATCACTCTTGAAATTATGCCAGTGTACTGAAAAAACATTAGGTGGGTGCATTGGTCTAATCAGGGATCATATTTATTTCCAGAAAGGGTCTCTCTGGCGAGAGCCTAGAATGTCCTGCAGGTTTACATAATGCCAATGAGGATGATAGACATGTAGTTTAATGTCGTACGGTGAGGATGGAGGAAATGAACTGTCACACAATAAGGGAATGAGACTAGGATCACCTTATAAAGGATTTAGAAGTGCAATGTTAGATCTGGGTAACTAGACATCCAAATGTCACTACGAATTATTCTAGGGTAAGAAATAAGCCATACATAGTTCTGGATGATCTGTACAGTTTAACATCACGCGGTAAAGACTCAAGGGAGGATGGGATCTCTATCGGGGTACGTGATGTGATAATTCTAAATCCGACGTGAATGGGGACAGGAGGAATTCATCCCCACTTCATGTGCCTCCACCAAAGATCATAGGTGAAGGGTTCAAAAAGGGTAATTTTTAGGCTGGGCCTGAGGTGAAATACCTGGGTGTTCTTATATATTCCTTGGAGATGGGAATCAATCCATACATAGTTATCAAAGCACCTTTTGGTGAGAGACCCACACTAGTGTGGGAAAACCTCTCTGGTGGAGAGGTTAAAGCATCCCAAAATTTTTATAGGGCATCCTAAACCATTCCAAGGTAGAATCATAGCTTATAGTCATACATTGATGATGTGTTTACCCAAAAAAAGAAATGTGGGGTGTGGTATATATTCTGATGTGAATAAGAGCCAAGAATTCAACTCCACTCCATGTATTCCTAGTGGGATTCTTCACATCATATGACATCTTTCCTTTTTATCACATAAACATACATTAAATTTTACAAAACCGAGGATCTTTAAGGTTCAGTGTATTGGAATCCAAGAAATTAAAACATGAAAACATAAAACATTCTTCTTAAACACCTGAAAGGCTTCTCCTTATGTTCATCCTAGGTTCATTACTACATCTCATAACTTGGGGACATACATCAAAAGAAAGGATGAGCAGAAGGCCTAGTAATGGAAACAAAGGAAACATTTAATGTGTGAACTTGAGATACATCAACATTGTCATGAAAAAGGACTTTAAGGTGTGAGAATGAAATCACGAGGCATATCAAAATAAAAATAAAGTATTTCATAACTTGAAGATGTGGCTACAAGATTTAACTTAGACAATAATGAACATATCACCAGGGTCCATCCCCAAGGTTTCATTTGGAATTACCAAGGTAAACCCCAAGGTATCGTTAAAATTATAATCTCTAGTGGTTACATCATTACCCAATGCAATGGGGCGCTATCAGTGACCACCCTTAAAATTGTAATCTCTAGTGGTTACATCATTACCCAATGCAATGGGGTGATATCAGGGCACACCCTAATATTTGTATTTATTATCATTTGAGCCACATATATTATCATCAATCATTTCATAAACAACCCATATAGAATAAAAGAAATTGGTTTCATTTCATAATCATAACGTATTAAAAACTGCTTTAAAGACATGAAATTTATGTCACTTTAAACCCACGGAAAGGGAAAGCGGGTTTCTTGTATGTAAATCCAAGAATTTAAAATAGAACATTTTGGTATATATGTGAATACCCCTTTAGAATAAATATCTTTGAGTATTCACGTAACAAAATAAATGAATTTGAGAATAAGAGGGAGAAATTTTGAGACGGAAATTCTGCATCATAACAGCTATGTTATGAGGTCTTTGAAAACATTGAAAAGAGAGGGGACATGGTTCACGCACTCATAAATGATCCATAAAACAGTAGGGGAATCGAATAAAAAATATTTTAGAACATGTTAATGAAATATGAAAGATATACCATATGAAATGAAGAACATGAAATGAACACAAAAATAAGATTTCTCTTATGAAAATTCGGCAGCCTAACAGCATCACTTAAACATCAAAAAAAGAATTGACGAGATCAAATAGGTTCTCTCATCATATGAACATAGAATATCAGTTTGATAGATATAGTGATCATACCCAAACATAATAAAAAGGTACTTTAAAGACTTTACATGAAAGTAGAACTTTGAAAAAATGAGAAAGGTGAAAGAATCCCTTAAAATTCGGAAGCCTAACGGCGTCATTTAAACTTCAACAAAATGATTTGAAAAGATAAAATAGGGTCTCTAGTAATATGAAAATAGAAGATAAGTATGATAGATATAGATATCATACCCCAAGATGATAAAAATGGACTTGAAAGACTTGACATGAAAGTAGAACTTTGAAAAATGAGAAAGGTGAAACAATCCCTTAAAACTCGGCGACCTAACGACGTCATTTAAGCTTTCCTAAAATGAATTTATGAGAGAAAGAGGGGGTCTCACATCATATGAACATAAAAAGGGAAGTAAGAGAATATAAAATAACATCCTAAAACATAAGAACATGGAGCATAAATGAAATGACATAAAAGAGATTAGTTGAAAAGAAATAGAGAGGTAAGATCCCTTACTTTAAACATAACTCTTAAAACTCAAAGGTTTGGACCGTGAGGGATTGGGGCACCTTGGGAGGACTCATTGGGCGGTAATGAGACCAGATCTTTGTTTGGGGAGAGTTTGGAGTCGAATGGATGGGAGGATGGCTTGGTATTTATAGGGAAAGTGAGAGGACAAGGCATTAATGGCCAAGGGGCACCTCATCAGTGGTATTGGAAAAACCATGGCCTTTCCTATGGTATTTTCCCATTGTATTGGCCACTTGGGTACCTCATACAATAATGCATCCCCTTTAGTTGGCCATCCCGTATAATATCTCATGACATCATCATGATGCAGTCATGATGTCATTAAACATACCGAAACCCTAAAACTGTAATTTTACTATTCACTGAAAATTCAAACATTTTAGAAAAATCCCAAAAATTCACCTTAACATAATATCGATGCTCCGAATTCAATAATGAACTCAATTTTATAAAAAAAATCTAAATATTTTTAATTTAATTTTTAAATAAAAACACTATTCACCAAAAATTTATTTTTTTCAGAAAAATCCCCAAAAATTACCTTAACATAATATCAATGCTCTGTGTTCAAAAATAAAGTCCATTTTATAAAAATATTTTTATAAATATTTTTAATTTTTTTTAATTAAAAAACACAATTCACCTGAAAAAAGGAATACTTTACTGATAATTTATGAAACAATTATTTAACCATTTTATTGAATCACATTACTTAATCAAAGTGCCTAGATTATATTAATAATTTTTTAAGTGAGATTACTAATCCATTTGGTCACATTACTAATCATAAGCATAAAATCACTATTCATAATTTACTATTCATCAAAAATTAAGTTGATGTTATTAGACTCTAAATTTCGTAGTGAACATAATTGTAGAAGACCATTTTTTGAAAATCATTACACATTTTTAATTATTTAAAGTTTACATAAACATTTTTAAAATATCCTTTCTCTAAAATTCATCAAAAATATGCATACTATATTTATCCAGACATTGAAAATTCATAAACATCAACATAAGAAGAAATCAAAATTTTTATTTAAAACAAAGGACTACACAAGGAAGTTACGGTCTCTTTAAATAGCCCTTTATAACCCCAACATAGGACCTAAGTGTAAGGTGTGCTAAGGTTAGAGAATCTGAGGGTGGCCTAGCCAAAATTTCATGAGTAGTAATTTATATCATTTTGAACTTCTCGTGAAGGAGATTCCATTCTAGCTTCACACGATGAAGTTCGGCTTGGGTTCGGTCCAGAGAAAAGCCCAGTGGTGCTACCTCTTTCCCAAGTTCTGTCAGATGGGCTTCGATCGGTCAAAGACTACTAGGTGAGGCCATCGAATCTTCTTTCTATATTAATTACCCAAGATAACTTGTATTTAGAGACAAAAATTGAAAGGTTTAGTTTCCAGCGGTCATATTGACCAATGGTCATATAATAGTCAAAACCCAATGGCCTCATTTTAATTATACTCATGTTATCAAATGAAATAGTTTTGTTGAGTATAAAAATAATATAACACACAAAATTATGAGACAAGATTTACTCATAATTTTGGGTCGTTACAATCTCCCCCCCTTAAGAAATTCCGTCCTCACAATTTTTTTATGAAATAGGAATTTAAATTTCATTGAAAGTCCCACATCGGAAAAGGAGTCAGTAAAACTATTACTTTAAAAGAATGGATGAGAAGTACAAAGGTCGCCTGAGTTAACCCACACTAGGATTCCATGTAGGAAAATATGGATATGGAAGAGAAAACAAAGGGTCAAGTTCTGATGGTGAGTGATAGAAAACATGATTAAGAGAAAGTTAACTACCAGAAAATCACAAACTTATGATGGGTTAAATGGTATTCGATTTCCTAGTAGGAAAAGTTAACCGACAACATTTTTTTTACATTCCTTTTCATACTTTTGAGTAATTACTTTACTACATAGAATAAAAACACAAGGAAATATACTTACCTTCAAGTAGAGTTTCATCCTTTAAAAAGATTCTACCAAGACTAATCTTTTCTCCAAAAAATGAGCATTCAAAAACATTTTTTCTCATCAAAACACAAGAATTATCTTCTTGAGAGTCACGTAATTTACAAAAGATTAACTATCAATTTCTCCTATCTTTAAACCTTATCCCAAAAATAGAAAGGGTAAAAAAAACAACTCTTCAAAAGAAAGAATCCCATAGGAAATGAAACTACTTTTAAATCTTCAAAGTTCCACGATACTACCGAAAGTTCATCATAGACCATTCCATAAATAACTGTCCTTAAAATTCATCAAAATAAACCAAACTAAGATTGAAACCCAATTATGAGAACGATCTCATAACATAGTCTTCCAAGATAGACTTTATTGTTCATCTCCAAACAACATCAACCACTCTTATCAACAAAAGTAACTAACTAATCAAAATTTCCCCAAGATGGGTTAATCATTTCCACATGTAACCTAAATTACTATAAGTTCGCCTTAAATTCATCGATTCTTCAAAATATAAGTCAACCTTTACTCCTCAATGAAAATACCATAGTAATCTATTTAACTCAATCATATAGGGTTCCCAAAATAGTGAACGTCTTCCAAAATAATAATAATCTTTCAATCCCATAATCACCCTTTGTAAGAAGAAGAGCTTCACTACATCAACATGTAGTACATAACAATAGATTTTTTTCTTTAATGATATAAAATCATCTTAGGTAGTGACTCGATGATCTTAGAAAAAATAAAAGATTTTCTCATATAGAATGAACTAAAATACAAAATGACATAGACAATTACCGTGAAGAAGTTACATGTACTTCAGTCATCATGATTCATCTCAGCATAGGACCGACATTGTTCCCTTGTCCTCAAAGATTTTTGATGCTCTTCATGCTTCTCACCCATTCCAAGAGAGAATTGCCTTGGATAATGTCTAACTTCTCAACATTTATGACATCGAAATGTATAAGGTGCATTAGATCGAACATTATCTCCATTCGTCACATTATCCATTTTTTAAGGCAATTGGCTACTTTATGCCCCATCTTCCCATAATTAAAACATCTCCCAGTTCCTTTGTGACATTATCCTTGGTGCCTTTTCCCACACTTTTTGCAAAAAAGAAATTCAGTCTTCTCTTCCTTATCAACTTTATCGGATGAACATCCTTGAGACATTGCCTTCTTCTTCCTTGATGAATTTGGGCATTCAACTTGGTACCAAATAATAATTGTGATTTTTGATAGCTGGTTTGGCATAATCACAATATGTTCAACTTGATCTTTCATCATCTTTGTCCCATTTATAGGGCAATCATCACATTTCCTATCACATTGGTTGTTGGGACATATTCTTCCATTTCCCACCATTAACTAAGAAAAGAACATATAATTAGGGGGCTTGAACACTTAGCCAGTAATCATGAAAAGGAATCTTTAAGCATAGAAGGATAAACTTGTAGGAGAAAACTATATCCTAACTTGTGATCCCCTAGGTTCCAATCTCGGTTATCCATGATCATATATTCTTATGTGAATATTTATTTTATTTTATCTTTATTCCTTTAATAATGGTTCATACAAAGCTTATGAATTTACCAAAGCATGTCCCCCAGGAGTGTCGTTACCAAGAGTGTAGCAATGCCCATTGTTGTGTACCATTTCTCGTTCGTGTCTAGCTCAAAGCGGTGTTTTCGGGTTTTACCCTGATGTACATATGTGCCAGAGCCACCTCTACGTGCTCGTATCCAGACATGGATGTATTTTCTTGATAAACCACTTACACAATACTCACCAAAATACCAGGAAGATTTCTTATATTTAAAATTTTCTATAGTATTCTTCCTAGAGTTTTCATATCCTAATTTCCACAAATAAATAAACCATCCTTTGATACGAACTATGACATCCCGCCTTTTTATCACAAAAAATTACATTACATTTTACAAAACCGAGGATCTTTAAGGTTTAGTGTCTTGGAAACGAGGAACATAAAACATGAAAACATAAAACATTCTTCTAAAACACATTAAAGGCTTATCCTTATGTTCTTACTATGTTCATTACTACATCTCATAACCTGGGGAAATACATCAAAAGAAAGGATGAGCAGAAGGCCCAGTAAGGGAAACAAAGGAAACATTTATCATGTGAACTTGAGATATATCAATAGTGTCATAAAAAAGGACTTTAAGGCATGAGAAAGAAATCGCGAGGAATGTAATAATAAAAATAACGTATTTCATAACATGAAGATGTGGCTACAACATTTAACTTAGAAAATCATGAACATATAACCAATGTCCATCCCAAGGTGTCATTTGAAATTAGCAAGGTAAACCCCAAGGTATCGTTAAAATTATAATCTCTAGTGGTTACATCATTACCCAATGCAATGGGGCTCTATCAGGGTGCACCCTTAAATTTGTCTTTATTATCATGTGATCCACATATATCATCATCAATCATTTTATAAACAACCCATATAGAATAAAAGAAATGGTATTCATTTCATAATCATAACGTATTAAAAACTGCTTGAAATACATGATCTTTATGTCACTTTAAACCCACGGAAAGGGAAAGCGGGTCTCATGTATGTAAATCCCAGAATTTAAAATAGAACATTATTTTTTTATATATGAATACCCCTTTATAAGAAATATATTTGAGTATTCACTTAATAAAATAAATGAAATTGAGAATAAGAGGGAGACATTTTGAGATGGAAATTCTACAGCATAATGGCTATGTTATGAGGTTTTTGAAAACATTGAAAAGAGAGGGGACATGGGTCCCCCATGCATAAATGATCCATAAAACAGTAGGGGAACAGAATATAATGGATTTAGGAACATGGTAATGAAATTTTAATGATATACCATATGAAATGAATAACATGAAAGGAAGACAAAAATAATATTTCTCTTATGAAAATTCAGCAGCCTAACGATGTCACTTAAACATCAAAAAAAGAGTTGAAGAGATCAAATAGGGTCTATCATCATATGAACATAGAAGATCAGTTATATTTATAGAGATATCATACCCCAAAATAATAAAAAGGGGCTTGAGAGACTTGATATGGAAGTAGAACTATGAAAAAATGAGAAAGGTGAAAGAATCCCTTAAAATTTGGCAGCCTAACGACGTCATTTAAACTTCAACAGAAATGAATTGAAGAGATCAAATAGGGTCTCTCATCATATGAACATATAATATCAGTATTATAGATATATATATCATACCCCAACATAATAAATAAGGACTTGAAAGACTTGAAATGAATGTAGAACTTTGAAAAATGAGAAAGGTGAAAGAATCCCTTAAAATTCGGCAGCCTAATGACGCCATTTAAACATTCTTAAAATTAATTGATGAGAGAAAGAGGGGGTCTCTCATCATATGAAAATTAAAAGGAAATTAATAGTAATATAAAATAACATCCTCCAACATAAGAACATGGAGCAAAAAAGAAATGACATAAAAGAGATTACTTGAAAAGAAAGAGAGAGGTAGGATCCCTTACTTTAAACGTAACTCTTAAAACTCAATGGTTTGGACCTTGAGGGATTGGGGGAACCTTGGGAGGACTCCATGGGATGTAATGAGACCACAGATTCGTTGGCGGAGATTTGGGAGTCAAATGGGTGGGAGGATGTCTTGGTATTTATAGGGAAAGTGAGGGGACACGACATTAATGGCCAAGGGACACCTCATCGGTTGTATTGAAAAAACCATGGCATTTCCCATCGTATTTGCCCATGGTATTGGCCACTTGGGACATCTCATACATTAATTCACCCCCTTTAGTCGTCCATCCCTTAAAATATCTCATGACGTCATCATGATGCAGTCATGATGTCATTAAACATACCGAAACCCTAAAACTGTAATTTTACTATTCACTGAAAATTCAATCATATTAGAAAAATCCCAAAAATTCACCTTAACATAATATAGATGATCAGAATTCAAAAATGAACTCAATTTTATAAAAATATTTTTCTAAATATTTTTAATTTAATTTTTAAATAAAAACACTATTCACCAAAAATTCATTTTTTTCCAAAAAATTCCCAAAAATTACCTTAACATAATATAAGTGCTTTGAGTTCAAAAATAAAGTCTATTTTATAAAAATAATTTTCTAAATTTTTTTAATTCAATTTTTAATTAAAAAACACTATACACCTGAAAAAACTAATACTTGACTAATAATTTATGAAACCGTTATTTAACTATTTTATTGAATCACATTACTTAATCATGGTGCCTAGATTATATTAATTATTTCTTTAAGTGATATTACTAATCCAGTTGGTCACATTACTAATCCTAAGAAAAAAATCACTATTCATAATTTACTATTCATAAAAAATTAAGTTAATCTTATTAGACTCTAAATTTCGTACTTAACATAATTTTAGAAGACCATTTTTTGAAAATCATTACACATTTTTAATTATTTAAGGTTTACATAAACATTTTTAAAATATCCTTTCTCTAAAATTCATCAAAAATATGAATACTATATTTATCCGGACTTTAAAATTCATAAACTTCAACATAAGAAGAATTCAAAATTTTTATTTAAATCAAAGGATCACACAAGGAAGTTATGGTCTCCTTACATATCCCCTTATAACCCCAGCATTGGACCTAAGTGTAAGGTGTGCTAAGGTAGGAGAATCTGAGGGCAGCTCAGCCAATATTACACGAGTAGTAATTTCTATCATTTTGAACTTCTCGCGAAGGTGATTCCGTTCTAGCTTCACACAATGAAGTTCAGTTTGGGTTTGGTCCAGAGCAAAGCCCAGTGGTGCTACCTCCTTCCCAGGTTCTATCAGATGCACTTCGATCGGTCCAAGACTACTGGGTGAGGCCATCGAATCTTCTTTCTATATTAATTAACCAAGATCACTTGTATTTAGAGACAAAAATTGAAACGTTTAGTTTCCAGTGGTCATATTAACCAATGGTCATATAACAGTCAAAAACCAATGGTCTGATTTTAATTATACTCATGTTATCAAATGAAACAGTTTTGTTGAGTATAAAAATAAAATAACACAAAAAATTAGGAAACAAGATTTACTCAAAAAATTTCGGTTGTTACAATCTTCCCCCTTATGAAATTGCGTCCTCACATTTTTTTTAAATGGGTTTTGAAATTTCATTGAAAGTCCCACATTGGAAAGGAGTCAGTAAAAATATTATTTTAAATGAAATAAAGGGAAGTACAAAGGTCACCGGAGTTAACCCACACTAGGATTCCATGTAGGAAATTATGGATATGGAAGAGAAAACAAATGGTCAAGTTCTGATGGAGAGTGATTGAAAACACGATTAGGAGAAAGTTAACTACTAGAAAATCACAAACTTATGATGAGTTAAACAGTATTCGATTTCCTATTAGGAAATGTTAACCGAAAACATTTTTGTTTTACGTTCCTTTTAATAATTTTGAGTAATTTCATTACTACATAGAATAAAAACACATGGGAATATACTTACCTTCAAGTAGAGTTTCATCCTTTAATAAGTCTCTACCAAGACAAATCTTTTCTCCAAACAATGAGCATTCAAAAACCCTTGGTCTCATCAAAACACAAGAATAATCTTCCTGAGAGTAACGTAATTTAAAAAAGATTAACTATCAATTTCTCCTATCTTTAAACATTATCCCAGAAACAGAAATGGTAAGACAAAACAACTCTTCAAAAGAAATAATCCCATAGGAAGGGAAACTACTTTTAAAACTTCAAAGTTCCATGGTACTACCCAAAGTTCATCATAGACCATTCCATAAATAACTGTCCTTAAAATTCCTTAAAATGAAATAAACTAATATTGAAACCCAATTATAAGAATTATCTCATAACATAGTCTTCCATGATGGAGTTTATCATTCATCTCCAAACAATATCAACCACTCTTATCATTAAAAGTAACTAACATAATCACATTTTCCCCAAGATGGGTTAATCATTTCCATATGTAACCTAAATTACTATAAGTTAGCATTAAATTCATTGATTCTTCGAAATATAAGTCAACCTTTACTCCTCAATGAAAATACCATAGAAATCTATTTACCTCGATCATATAGGGTTCCCAAAACAGTGAACGTCTTCCAAAATAATAATCATCTCTTAATCCCCTAATCACCCTTTTTAAGAAGAACAGCTTCCCTACATCAACATGTGGTACATAACAACAGATGTTTTCCTTAATGATATAAAATCATCTTAGGTAGTGACTCAATGATCATATAAAACATAAAAGATATGCTCATAGATAATGAACTAAAATACAACATGACATAGACAATTAGTGCGAAGAAGTTACATGTACTTCAGTCATCATGATTCTTCTCAGCATAGGACTTGCATTGTTCCCATGTCCTCGTAGATTGTTGATGCTCATCATGCTTCTCACCCATTCTAAGAGAGCATTGCCTTGGATAATGTCTAACTTCTCCACATTTACGAAATCGAAATGTATAAGGTACATTAGATCGAACTTTATCTCCATTCATTACATTATCCATTTTTTAAGGCAATTGGCTACTTTATGCCCTATCATCCCATACTTAAAACATCTCCTGGTTCCTTTGTGACATTCTCCTTAGTGCCTCTTCCAACAATTTTTGCAAAAATGAAATTCAGCCTTCTCTTCCTTATCAACTTTATCAGATGAACATCCTTGAGACTTTTCCTTCTTCTTCCTTGATGAATTTGGGAATCCAACTAGGTACCAATTATTAATTGGGATTTTTGATAGCTGGTTTGGTATAATCACAATATGTTCAACTTGATCATTCGTCATCTCTGTCACATTAATAGGGAAATCATCACATTTTCTGTCACACTGGTTGTTGGGACATGTTCTTCCTTTTCCCACCATTAACTAAGAAAAGAACGTATAATTAGGGGGCATAAATACGTAGCCAATAATCATGAAAAGGAGACTTTAAGAATAGAAGGATAAACATGTAGGAGAAAAGTATATCCTAACTTGTGATCCGCTAGGTTTCAATTTAGGTTACCCATGATCATATATTCTTATGTGAATATTTATTTTATTTTATCTTTATTCCTTTAATAATGGTTCATATTAAACATATGAATTTACCATAGCATATCCCCTAGGAGTGTCGTAACCAAGAGTGCAGCAAGTCCCATTGTCATGTACCAGTTCCCGTTCGAGTCTAGCTCAAAGAGGTTTTTTTGGGTTTTACCCCTACATACATCTGTGCTAGAGCCACCTCTACCTACTCGTATCCAGGCAGGGATTTATTTACTTGATAAACCACTTACACAATACCCACCAAAATACCAGGAAGATTTCCTATATTTAAAATTTTCTATGGGGTTCTTCCTAGTGTTTTCATATCATAGTTTCCACAAATAACTAAACCATCCTTTGATACCAACTATGACATCCCACCTTTTTATCACATAAACTTACATTATATTTTACAAAACCGAGGATGTTTAAGGTTTAGTGTCTTGGAAACTAGGAACTTAAAACATGAAAATGTAAAACATTCTTCTTAAACACTTGAAAGGCTTCTCCTTATGTTCATCCTAGGTTCATTACTGAATCTCATAACCTGGGGAAATACATCAAAAGAAAGGATGAGAAGAAGGCCCAGTAAGGGAAACAAAGGAAACATTTAACGTGTGAACTTGAGATACACCGGCAATGTCATGCAAAAAAGACTTTAAGGCATGAGAAAGAAATCATGAGGCATGTCATAATAAAAATAACGTATTTCTTAACTTGAAGATGTGGCTACAACATTTAACCTATAAATCTTGAACATATCACCAGGGTCCATCCCCAAGGATTCATTTGAAATTACCAAGGTAATCCCCAAGGTATCGTTTAAATTGTAATCTCAAGTGGTTCCATCATTACCAATGCAATGGGGCGCTATCAGGGCACACCCTTAAAATTGTAATCTCTATTGGTTGCATCATTACCCAATCCAATGGGGCGCTATCAGGGTGCACCATTAAATTTATCTTTATTATCATGTGAGCCACATATATCATCATCAATAATTTCATAAACTACCCATATAGCATAAAAGAAATGGGTTTCATTTCATAATCATAACGTATTAAAAACCGCTTTAAACACATGATCTTTATGTCACTTGAAACTCATTGAAAGGGAAAGCGAGTCTCATGTATGTAAATCCCAGAATTTAAAATAGAACATTTTGGTATATATGTGAATACCATTTTATAAGAAAGATCTTTGAGTATTCACTTAATAAAATAAATTAATTTTAGAATAAGAGAGAGACATTTTTAGATAGAAATTCTACAGCATAACGGCTATGTTACGATGTTTTAGAAAACATTGAAAAGAGAGGGGGCATTGGTCACCCACTCATAAATGATCCATTATACAGAAGGGGAACATAATATAAATGATTTAAGAACATGGTAATGAAATTTCAAAGATATACCATATGAAATGAAGAACATGAAAGGAAGACAAAAATAAAAATTCTCTTATGAAAATTCAGCAGCCTAACGGCGTCACTTATAATTCAAAAAAAGAATTGACGAGATCAAATAGGGTATCTCATCATATGAACATAGAAGATCAGTATTATAGATATATATATAATACCCCAACACAATAAAAATTTACTTTAAAGACTTAACATGAAAGTAGAACTTTGAAAAAATGAGAAAGGTGAAAGAATCCATTAAAAGTCGGCAGCCTAACAACGTCATTTAAACTTCATCAAAATGAATTGAAGAGATAAAATAGGGTCTCTCATAATATGAACATAAAAGATCAGTATTATAGATATAGAGATCCTACCCCAACTTAATAAAAAGGGACTTGAAAGACTTGACCTGAAAGTAGAACTTTGAAAAATAAGAAAGGTAAAAGAATCCCTTAAATTTCGTCAGCCTAACGACGTCATTTAAACATTCTTAAAATGAATTTATGAGAGAAAGAGGGGTATCTCATCATATTAACATGAAAAGTAATGTTAGAGGAATATAAACTAACATCCTCCAACATAAGAACATGGAGCATAAAAGAAATGACATAAAAGAGATTACTTGAAAAGAAAGAGAGAGGTAGGATCCCTTACTTTAAATGTAACTCTTAAAACTCAATGGTTTGAACCTTGAGGGATTGGGGGCATCTTGGGAGGACTCCTTGGGAGGTAAGGAGACTAGAGCTTAGTTGGGGGATAGTTGGGAGTCAAATGGATGGGAGGATGGCTTGGTATTTATAGGGAAAGTGAGAGGACAAGGCATTAATGGCCAAGGGACACCACATCGCGGGTATTGGCAAAACCATGGCCTTTCCCATGGTATTTTCCCACGGTATTGGCCACTTGGGACACCTCATACAATAATTCATCCCCTTTAGTCGGCCATCCCTTAAAATATCTCATGACATCATCATGATGCAGTCATGATGTCATTAAACATAGCGAAACCCTAAAACTGTAATTTTAGTATTCACTAAAAATTCAACCATTTTAGAAAAATCCCAAAAATTCACCTTAACACAATATCGATGCTCCAAATTCATAAATGAACTCCATTTTAAAAAAAATTCTAAATATTTTTAATTTTATTTTTAATTAAAAACACTATTCACCGAAAATTCATCTTTTTCAGAGAAATCCCCAAAAATTACCTTAACATAATATCGATGCTCTGAGTTCAAAAATGATGTCCATTTTCTAAAAATAATTTTTAACATATTTTTAATTTAATTTTTAATTAAAAAAACTATTCACCTGAGAAAACTAATACCTGACTAATAATTTATGGAACCGTTATTTAACCATTTTATTGAATCACATTACTTAATCAAGGTGCCTAGATTATATTAATAATTTCGTTAAGTGAGATTACTAATCCATTTAGTCACATTAATAATCCTATGCATAAAATAACTATTCACAGTTTACTATTCTTAAAATATTAAGTTGATCTTATTAGACTCTAAATTTTGTACTGAACATAATTGTAGAAGACCATTTTTCGAAAATCATTACACATTGGTAATTATTTAAGGTTTACATAAACATTTTTAAAATATCCTTTCTCTAAAATTTATCAAAAATATGCATACTATATTTATCCGGACTTTGAAAATTCATAAACATCAACATAAGAATAAATCAAAATTTTTATTTAAAACAAAGGATTACACAAAGCAGTTATGGTTTCCTTACATATCCCTTTATAACCCCATCATAGGACCTAAGTGTAAGGTGTGCTAAGGTGAGAGAATCTTAGGGCGGCTTAGCCAACATTGCACGAGAAGTAATTTCTATCATTTTGAACTTCTCGTGAATGCGATTCCGTTCTTGCTTCACACAATGAAGTTCGGCTTTGGTTTGGTCCAGAGCAAAGCCCGGTGATGCTACCTCCTTCCCAAGTTCTGTCAGATGGGCTTCGATCAGTCCAAGACTACTGGGTGAGGCCATCAAATCATTTTTCTATATTAATTAACCAAGATCACTTGTATTTAGAGACAAAAATCGAAACGTTTAGTTTCCAGCGGTCATATTGACCAATGGTCATATAATAGTCAAAACCCAATGGTCTCATTTTAATTATACTCATGTTATCAAATGAAATAGTTTTTTTGAGTATAAAAATAAAATAACACAAAAAATTAGGAAACAAGATTTACTCAAAATTTTGGGTATTTAAAATCTTCCCCCAGAAGAATTTGCCTCCTCACAATTTTTTTAAAAAATGAGTTTTGAAATTTCATTGAAAGTCCCACACTGGAAAAAGGAGTTAGTAATACTATTTTTCAAAAGAATGAAAGGAAAGTACAAAGGTCACCCAAGATAACCCACACTATGATTCCATGTAGGAAAATATGGATATAGAAGAGAAAACAATGGGTAAAGTTCTGATGGAGAGTGATAGAAAACATGATTAGGAGAAAGTTAACTACCTGAAAATCACAAACTTACGATGGGTTAAATGGTATTTGATTTCCTATTAGGAAACGTTACCCAACAACGTTTTTTTATGTTTCTTTTCATAATTTTGAGTAAGTACTTTACTACATAGAATAAAAACACAAGGAAGTATACTTACCTTCAAGTAGTGTTTCATCCTTTAATAAGTTTCTACCAAGAATAATCTTTTCTCCAAACAATGAGTATTCAAAAACACTTGGTCTCATCAAAACACAAGAATCATCTTCCTGAGAGTCACGTAATTTACAAAAGATTAACTATCAATTTATCCTATCATTAAACATTATCCCAAAAATAGAAAGGGTAAGACAAAACAACTCTTCAAAAGAAATAATCCCATAGGAAGGTAAACTACTTTTAAATCTTCAAAGTTCCATGGTACTACCCAAAGTTCACCATAGACCATTCCATAAATAACTGTCCTTAAAATTCCTCAAAATAAACCAAACTAAGATTAAAACCCAATTATAAGAATGATCTCATAACATAATCTTCCAAGATAGCCTTTATCATTTATCTCCAAACAACATCAACCACTGATATCATCAAAAGTAACTAACCTAACCACATTTTCCCCAATATGGGTTAATCATTTCCATATGTAACCTAAATTAGTATAAGTTCTCCTTAAATTCATCGATTCTTAAAAATATAAGTCAACCTTTACTCCTCAAAGAAAATACCATAGAAATATATTTACCTTGATCATATAGTGTTCCCAAAATAGTGAACATTTTCCAAAATAATAATCATCTTTTAATCCCCTAATCACCCTTTTTAAGAAGAATAGTTTCACTACATCAACATGTGGTACATAACAATAGATGTATTCCTTAATGATATAAAATCATCGTAGGTAGTGACTCGATGATCTTAGAAAAAATAAAAGATATGTTCATAGAAAATGAACTAAAATACAACAAGACATAAACAAATATTGTGAAGAAGTTACATGTACTTCTGTCATCATGATTCATCTCAGCATAGGACTTGCATTGTTCCCTTGTCCTTGAAGATTTTTGATGCTCATCAGGCTTCTCACCCATTCCAAGAGAGCATTTCCTTGGATAATGTCTAACTTCTCCACATTTATGACATCGAAATGTATAAGGTACATTAGATCGAACTTTATCTCCATTCATAACTTTATCCATTTTTAAGGCAACTGGATAATTTATGCCCTATCTTCCCATACATAAAACATCTATCGGTTCCTTTGTGACATTCTCCTTGGTGCCTTTTCCCACACTTTTTGCAAAAAAGAAATTCTGTCTTCTCTCCCTTATCAACTTTATCAGATGAACATCCTTGAGACTTTGTCTTTTTCTTCCTTGATGAATTTGGGCATCCAACTAGGTACCTATTATTAATTGTGATTTTTGATAGCTGGCTTGGAATGATCACAATATGTTCAACTTGATCTTTCGTCATCTCTTTCACATTAATAGGGAAATTGTCACATTTCCTATGACATTGGTTGTTGGTACATGTTCTTCTATTTCCTGCCATTAACTAAGAAAAGAACCTATAATTAGGGGGCTTAAATACATAGCCAATAATTATGAAAAGGAAACTTTAAGCGTAGAAGGATAAACATGTAGGAGAAAAGTATATCCTAACTTGTGATCCCCTAGGTTCCAATCTAGATTATCCATGATCATATATTCTTATGTGAATATTTATATTATTTTATCTTGATTTCTTTAATAATGGTTCATACTAAGCTTAGGAATTTTCCAAAGCATATCCCTCGGGAGTGTCATAACCAAGAGTGAAGCAAGGCCCATTGTCGTGTACCCGTTCCCGTTCGAGTCTTGATCAAAGCGGTGGTTTCGGGTTCTACCCCTATGTACATCTGTGCCAGAGCCACCTCTACCTCCTCGTATCCAGACAGGGATGTATTTTCTTGATATACAACTTACACAATACTCACCAAAATACCAAGATGATTTCCTATATTTAAAATTTTCTATAGGGTTCTTCCTGGAGTTTTCATATCCTAATTTCCACAAATAAATAAACCATACTTTGATACCAACTATGACATCCCACCTTTTTATCACATAAACTTACATTACATTTTACAAAACTGAGGATCTTTAAGGTTTAGTGTCTTTGAAACCAGGAACTTAAAACATGATAACATAAAACATTCTTCTTAAACACTTGAAAGGATTCTCCTTATGTTAATCCTAGGTTCATTACTGCATCTCATAACCTAGGGATATACATCAAAAGAAAGGATGAGCAGAATGCCCAGTAAGGGAAACAAAGGAAAGATTTAACGCGTGAACTTGAGATACATCAACAATGTAATGAAAAAGGACTTTAAGGCATGAGAAAGAAATAATGAGGCATGTCATAATAAAAATAATGTATTTCATAACTTGATGACATGGATACAAAATTTAACTTAGACAATCAAGAACATATCACCAAGGTCCATCCCCATGGTGTCATTTGAAATTACCAAGGTAAACCCCAAGGTATCGTTAAAATTGTAATCTCTAGTGGTTACATCATTACCCAATGCAATGGGGTGCTATCAGGGCGCACCATTAAATTTTTCTTTATTATAATGTGAGCCACATATATCATGATCAATCATTTCATAAACTACCCATATAGCATAAAATAAATGGGTTTCATTTCATAATCATAACGTATTAAAAACTGGTTTAAAGACATGATATTTTTGTCACTTTAAACCCACGGAAAGGGAAAGCGGGTCTCATGTATGTAAATCCCAGAATTTAAAATTGAAAATTTTGGTATTTATGTGAATAAACTTTTATAATAAATATCTTTGAGTATTCACTTAATAAAATAATTAATTTGAGAATAAGAGGGAGACATTTTGAGACGGAAATTCTGAAGCATAACGGCTATGTTACGAGGTTTTAGAAAACATTGAAAAGAGAGGGGACATGGGTCACCCACTCATAAATGATCCATAAAATAGTAGGATAACATAATATAAAGGATTTAAGAACATGGTAATGAAATTTGAAAGATATACCATATGAAATGAAGAACATGAAATGAAGACAAAAATAAGATTTTTCTTATGGAAATTCGGTAGCCTAACGACGTCACTTAAACTTGAAAAAAAGAATTGACAAGATCAAATAGGGTCTCTCATCATATGAACATATAATATCATTATTATATATATATATATCATATCCCAACATAATAAAAAGAGACTTGAAGACTTTACATGAAAGTATAACTTTAAAAAAATGAGAAAGGTGAAAGAATCCCTTAAAATTCAGCAGCCTAACGACGTCATTTAAACTTCAAAAAAATGAATTGAAGAGATCAAATAGGGTCTCTCATCATATGAACATATAATATCAGTATGATAAATATAGAGATCATACCACAACATAATAAAAAGGTACTTGAAAGACTTGACATGAAAATAGAACTTTGAAAATGAGAAATGTGAAAGAATCCCTTAAAATTCGGCAGCCTAACGACGTCATTTAAACATTCTTAAAATGATTTATGAGAGCAAGAGGGGGTCTTTCATAATATGAACATGAAAAGGGAAGTAAGAGTATATAAAATATCATCCTCCAACATAAGAACATGGAGCTTAAATGAAATGACATAAAAGAGATTACTTGAAAAGAAAGAGAGAGGTAGGATCCCTTACTTTAAACGTAACTCTTAAAACTCAAAGGTTTGGAACTTCAGGGCTTGGGTCACCTTGGGAGGACTCCTTGGGAGGTAATGAGACCAGATATTTGTTGGGGGAGATTTGGGATTCGAATGTATGGGAGGATGGCTTGGTATTTATAGGGAAAGTGAGGGGACAAGGCATTAATGGCCAAGGGACACCTCATCGGTGGTATTCGCAAAACCATGGCATTTCCCATGGTATTTGCCCATGGTATTGGGCACATGGGACACCTCATACAATAAGTAATCCCCTTTAGTCGACCATCCCTTAAAATATCTCATGACATCATCATGATGCAGTCATGATGTCATTAAGCATACCGAAACCCTAAAACTGTAATTTTACTATTCATTGAAAATTCATCCATTTTTGAAAAATCCCAAAAATTAACCTTAACATAATATCGATGATCTGAATTCAAAAATGAACTCCATTTTATAAAAATAATTTTCTAAATAATTTTAATTTAATTTTTAAATAAAAACACTATTCACCAAGAATTCATTTTTTTAGAAAAATCCTCAAAAATTATCTTAACATAATATCGATGCTCCGAGTTCAAAAATAATGTCCAATTTATAAAAATAATTTTCTAAATAATTTTAATATAATTTTTAATTAAAAAACACTATTCACCAGAAAAAACTAATACTTGAATAATAATTTATGAAACCGTTATTCAACCATTTTATTTAATCACATTACTTAATCAGGGTGCCTAGATTATATTAATAATTTATTTAAGTAAGATTACTAACCCATTTGGTCACATTACTAATCCTAAGCATAAAATCACTATTCATAATTTACTATTCATCAAAAATTAAGTTTATCTTATTAGACTCTAAATTTCGTACTGAAAATAATTGTAGAAGACCATTTTTTGAAACTCATTACACATTTTTAATTATTTAAGGTTTACATAAACATTTTTAAAATATCATTTCTCTAAAATTCGTCAAAAATATGAATACTATATTTATCCGTACTTTGAAAATTCATAAACTTCAACATAAGAAGAAATCAAAATATTTATTTAAAACAAAGGATTATACAAGGTAGTTACAGTCTCCCTACATAGCCCCTTATAACCCCAGCATAGGACCTAAGTGTAAGGTGTGCTAAGGAGAGAGAATCTGAGGGCGGCTCAGCCAACATTGCACAAGTAGTAATTTCTATCAGTTTGAACTTCTCGCGAAGGCGATTCCATTCTAGCTTCACACGATGAAGTTCAGCTTGGGTTTTGTCTAGAGAAAAGCCCAGTGGTGCTACTTCCTTCCCAAGATCTGTCAGATGGGTTTCAATCGGTCCAGGACTACTGGGTGAGGCCATCGAATCTTATTTCGATATTAATTAACTAAGATCACTTGTATTTAGAGACAAAAACCGAAACGTTTAGTTTCCAGTGGTCATATTGACCAGTGGTCATATAACAGTCAAAACACAACGGTCTCATTTTAATTATACTCATGTTATTAAATGAAACAGTTTTGTTGAGTATAAAAATAATATAACACAGAAAATTAAGAAACAAGATTTACTCAAAATTATAGGTCGTTACACACCATACACCAGAGGTATCCTAACATGGGGATGGATCTGAGGTAAAGTTCTCGAGAATTTCCACGTACCCTATTATGATGGGTATCAACCAATATGTTGTTATCATATTTTAGATTTTACTTCATGCGGGACAAAAGCCATTCACGGTTTGGCTACAGTAGTACAAATCCTACCAAAACCACTAAGCCCACGTGAGTCATTCTCGATGTGGTAAACAAGGAGTACTGATGGGGATTTCCTGGTACATGGAGGCAGAAATTAGGGGCAATGGAATACATGGTCAATGAAGTCCCAATATTATTGACCCACCTAATTAAAGCACATAGAAGTGTGTAGGGGTAAAACATAGTGTGTTGGAATTCCACTTAACATAAGCGAGTGGAAGGATATGAATCATGGTTCCTGAGATCTGGATTGCAATGATGGAAGCGTGATGATGGAAGATAAATGTTTACCATGTTCAAAACACAACATCTATTTCATGTTCACCTAGCATGGGGATAGAGAAATGAGGGTCATCCACTGACCACGTTCAAAACATGGGACCTGTTGCAAAATTTCATCCATTAGTATTCATTTTGGAACATTAGCCCATGATAGTAGGTGGGCCATAGGACAAGCATCTGTGTTGTTGGGGGTTTCATTCAGGCATGGAAGAGGATAGAAATCCAAATATAGGGCTCATGAGTCAAGGAAATGAAATGAGGGAATTTATGTCTAAAATTCCACACTTTGGGTTCTTTTCCGTAATGCATTCAAGTACACTAATTAGAGGTCTCATATAGAGGGAGTCGATTCCATTTCCTTCCAAGGACAAGAGTCTTGGGGACATAAACTCCTGGCTTTATATTCATATAGTGAACCATTGATAGGGGAGTTTTTTTAATGGAATGTGTGAAGGGTGGTAAAGTAGGAAAACTCAACATGAAATAAAGAACAAAGTGGCATTCCATCTTGTGATGCATTCTTGGGGCTAGACCCGGAGACTAAACGTCTAGGTGTTCCTGCATATTACATAAGGATAGGAATAAATCCATATATAGTTCTCGCATGATGATCTTAGTTTAGGGTTGTAGAACACATACCAGGTTTGGAAGAGACAAGGTAGACACATGGTGCGGTTTTTGAAAAACCCATCGTGAATGAGGATAGAATCCCACACCCCACACTTCCGGAAGAGTACAGGCCAAGGGGCCAGAAAGAGGGAATGCTTTGAGATATCTTGGGCTGGACCTGAAGAAAATTTTTTTGGCCTTCCTATATATCCCTAAAGGTTAGGAATTATGCCACACATAGTTCCCATAAATGGAACAGTAGGGTACTAATTCTAGGGGCAATACTATAGTGCTGGTCTATCCCGTGCACTGAATGAAGTGGCATTTGATAAATCTTGTTTTTTCTTTAGAGTGGATGTGTGTTTTTTAAGCAACAAACCTAGGATGGAGAATCATGGAATCACTATCAAAATCTATCCATATGTAGGCCTTAAAATGGCATGGTGGAGAACTGACACCAAACACGATTTCCCATCGATTTTGGACACCACAAGCTGTGTCGGTTTTCATCATGCACCCAAGATGCTAGTGTCGTGGTTTAGGGTCATATGATTGGACCAAACCAAAAAAATTTACATCATGCGAAAAATGGAAAACATTTTAAAGTCATGTGGGAAAAGATCATGGGATATGAGGATGGACCCAAAGATGAAATGTTTGTGTGTTCTTAAGTATCCCATGCGGATGTGAATTAATCCATACGTAGTTATAAAAGATATCGTGTAGTTTAACGTCATGCGACATGGATATGGGTAGGAGAGAATAGATCCTAAAGGGGGAGTATGTAGTGTGGATACTGAAAAATCAATGTGAATGACGACATAATCCCACATATTCAACACCATCAAATCCTATATGATTCAATGCCAAAAGACCAAACCGAATAGATAATGAGTGGATGATAAGTTTCACCCAGATACGAAATGTCTGGGAATTACTACATATCCCATAAGTATTGTAATCTAGCCATATGTAGTTATGAAAGTGTCATGCAGTTTAACATCATACAACAAGGATGTGGGGAGAACATAGTTTATGGTTGTAGAGCACAGACCATGAGAAGAGGGACTCTTCCAAGATAGCATAAACCCCGACCAAATCCATAAACCCACATGATCCATGCTCGATGTAGTAAACAAGGGTTGTTATGATCTTTGCAACACATAGAATACGGAGAAAGGAGAAATAGTGTGGAGCCTTGAATGACACCACACAATGGATTTGTCCTCTTAACTTGCAAACATGCACTGAGGGATAGCACCCAGAGTGTCAAAATTCCACTTGAACTTGATAGAGTTGAAGGGGATTTATATCACACAACAAATATTTAAGGGTTATTGGGGTTGCGTAATAATAGAGGGTGATTATTTACCGTTTTTGAACCACAAAATACATATCGTGTGACATGAAATGGGAACAAACAATTAAGCATCAACCACTGAACACCTCCGCAATGTGGGAAATGTTTCAAATTATCATTCAAAATCCATGGGGATGTTGGAACAATATAGTAAAATATCCCTAGGTCCTAGAATCCATGTCATTCAGGGGTCCTTTCAAATTTGAAAGATGATTAAATCCCAAATAGAGGGGAACATGAAACATTAAAAAGGGTGAAAACATGTCTATGTAGAATCCAACACTTTAAGATCTAAGCCATAGTGCTATAGGCTATGTTGGTGAGTTTCCAAAGAGGATCAAGGGGCCTAATATGATAGCAGACGACTCGAGAAGAAGAGCGTAGGACAAGGGGATTGAAATCACTCATGAGAGAGAAATGTGGCTTGGCTATTGCAAAACTGATGTGAATGAGGAAATAATCCCACACCACACCACATAATCCTAAGTGATAAATTAGGCCAGGGGGCCAAAAGGTCGGGATTTTTTCTATTAAATTGGGTTGGACCCAAAGAAAAAATTTCTGAGCATTCCAACATATCCCATGAGGATGGGAATAAAGCCATACATAGTTTTAAGGTGGTAGTTTAACATCATACATGAAGAAAGGTGTGTAATTGGTGTTGTGAATAACCCGATATGAATGAGGAAATAATCCCATATATGCCACACAATTCATAATTTTCAAAAATAACTTAGGCTAAGTGGCCAACATAAAGAATAAATAGACTTGGGATGGACCAAAAAATGAAATGTTTGGGTTTTCCCACATATTTCATAAAGACGGAATTCAAGTTATACGTAGTTATTGAGATGTTGTAAAGTTTAATGTCATTCGACAAAGACGTGATAGATCCTAGTTTATGGTCATATATCTTAGACTGTAGATTCCTAGTTTAATGTCATGTGTGTGGAACAGATGCATGGA
This sequence comes from Viscum album, assembly GCA_963277665.1. NCBI lineage: Eukaryota > Viridiplantae > Streptophyta > Magnoliopsida > Santalales > Viscaceae > Viscum > Viscum album. The sequence continues at coordinate 355,828,823 of OY728140.1, forward strand.
AAGGGTGAATAGTCATGCCTATCATTTAGGAGGAGACAAAACGGAAACAATTATTTGAGGATAACTGCTAACCATGTTCACAACACAGTATCTATATTGTTACATGGAATATGAATAATAAGTTACTGTCGACTACAGACCATATTCGAAACACGAGACATGTATCAAATTTTCATCAAAAATTCGCAGGGACGTTGGCCCAAGATGGTAGGAGAGAACTGAGTCATATCATCCATGCTATTCGGGGCCCCTTTCAGATGTGAAAGATGATGGAAACCCAAATGACGGGATGCGTAAAACGTGTTGGTACACATGCAGTTTAACATCTTGCAACAACGATGATGGATGAAGGACGTGTGTCTCAAGGGGATCTGTGTGGCATGGAAAAAGTAGGCCAACATGAAAAAGTACATAGATTCTATACCACATGACAAAATTCTAAGTGATAACAAGGGATAGGGGGCCGGAAAGGTTGATGGACCTGAGGCTAGGCCATAGATGGAATGTTCTAGCCAGTTTGCAGTTTATCGCCATACGAGACGTGTGATGAGTAGTTTTACGTCCTTCAGCCCGGACGGATCACCCATTTTAATGTCATGCAGTGAGGACGAGGGTGATCTTAGTTTAAGATCATATGGCTCACGCCATGATTACTTGACAATTAATGTGGGTATTTTCTTAAAAATGATACAAATCCCACCTGAGCAATGCATGGTGTGGGAAATAAGGAATGGGATCAGGTTCTGCCTAGTATATTAGGGCACGACATGAAGGAAATAGATTGGGGAGGGTCGATCCCAATAAGACCAACATCCATGCATGAGGAACACTAAAATTCAGAGGGATAATAGGAAAAAATGAATAACTACACCAAATTTTTGGGACATATAGGTGTGGTGATAATGATGGAGGATGGCTATTGATCATGTTCGAAACAAAACATCCATATTAGGATAAATGGAATGGGAATAACCAATGAGAATCAACCACTGGCCAAATTCGAAACATGGGACTTGTATCAAATTTTCATCCAAAATCCTCAAAGACATTGGCCCGATACAGTAGGAGAGTACTGAGGCCGAGAATCCAGTCTTATGTTGGTCCTTTTGGATGTTCATGTTTATGGAGTTCGAAATTTTGGGGGTACGTGAAGCATGAATATGCTTGGGTAGTTTAACATCACACAGTAAGGACGTAATAGGTGAGGATCTCGAAGGAGGAGGATACATAGTGTGGTCCTAATAAATTGACGTGAATGAAGGAGAACAAGGACCACACCACACCATGAGTTTTGATAAAAATTTGGGCCAAGGGGAAAGACCAAATCAAATATCATGATGTTTGAGGCTAGGCCTACAGAGGAAGTGTATGGGCGTTCCTATGTATCTTGTGGGTGAAGGAATCAAGCCATACATAGTTTTAAAAGTTACATGATGTTTAACATAACACAGTGAGGATGTTAGAGGATAGAATAATGGCAGGGTAACATTGTGTGTTCTTTATAAAACTGGCATAAATGTTGCCAAATAATTCTACACTACACTGTGTACGATTCTCCAAGATAACTATATTTTCACACCTAGTTTTTCATATATTTGTTTTGATCTGGTTAGTTGGAAATATTGATCATTTACTTGGGTTTTGGGTGTGGTTAATGTTGAGTTTTTTATGTTCCATATATTTATAATCCTCCAACTTGGGGATCCCCAATGGTTTTTTGGGAGTTTTTGGAGAAAGGGTGGTCACTTCATGATTTGGGCCAAACAGTGAGCCCATTTGCAGATTTTAAAACAATTTTTTTCTTTTATAAATCTTTTTTAATGAAAATTTTCCCACATTAAACTACCCACATGGCCTCCCTTGACATATTCAAACCACCATATCCTTTTTGACCCCTTAATAATCCATAAGCATGGTGATTTTGTGTTATTGATTCTGGTATTGGGCCAGCCCGTGGGCCCATTCCATATTTTAAGGAGATAATTTATTTCATTTATATCATATTAAAATTTTTAAAAAAAAATTATTCCTCCTACCACTCAATTCCAAGTACCCTAGGCACTCCTCCATGTTCCAAGTTCCTTATTTGGAGCCCATATGAGTCACAGATTAGGTAAAACTTCTCAATGATTCTCAAATTGTCCATATTTTCCAAAGGTAATTTGTCTCATTCATAAATCATTCAATTCATAATCTTTTTTCCACAAATATTACATCTCAATTTCTTCCATACTGTTTTAGCCTCTCCAAGGAATTTTAATCTATTCCCTATCCTCTAAGGGTGTAGTTCTAAGGGAATACGAAGAGTTTACTAGTTTCCAAGATGATATTCCTTCGACTTTCTCCTCCCTCTTCCTCATCCATCTATTAATTTAGGGTTTTTTATTCTCACCTGGTTATGAAAGACCTGGGGTTTGGTTTTGAAATTATGTTTTATGGTTGTTATGTTTGATTAGGTCTGGTCTTCATAGTGACGGGTGATTTCGGTTGTGTGTTTCCATTCTTCCATGTTTTTTAGGTAGGTTCTCCCAAGAACATTCCCTTATTATTTTCGTTTCAACTTTTTCATGATTTCACCACCTTATTTACATGATTAGTATTTCTTTAAAACCTTTTTATTTTCTATTTGGTGTGAAAAATGGTAATTTATGCCTTGTTTCTGTAAAATAGAGTTGTTTTGTTATAAAAGTGCACACGCTTGTTTAAATAAATGTTCCACTAGTTTTTCATTTTGTATTTTAATTTTTATGGCCTGTTATAATGATTATAATAAATATTTGGCATGAAAAATTGTGTTTTTACCCATATGGGTGTTAAATATAAGTTGTTTTTCTAAATGTTGCATGCATAGTTTTCAGAAAAGTGCATTGTTGGCTTTTGTGTCCTAAATGTGATATAAGATTTCTTGTTTGAAATTATTAAAGTATGGAAATCATATAAGGTGATAGTTTGGGTTCATTTTAGGGATTTCCAAATGTGTTTGGTTTTATAAATATACGGTTATTTGTGTTTGACATGTTTTGGAAAGATTTGATGGCGAGTGGCATATTCATCATTTTTAAGAAAATGGGCGAGCATTGAATGTGTAACCTAAGTGTTTTAAAGGGATTATGTAACTATTTTTTATGCTAATAATGGTGTGCATACACAAATTTATTAATGCTATAATTTGTACCTTTGATTCACATTGGTTTGGTAAAATGATTAAAGCCACGTTTGTCATTTTTCATAATAAAGTGATTTCATGTCTGTTAAATGTTGCACCATGTGGGGACATTTTATCATCAATTAAATTTATTAATTAAATATTTTTGGGGCTGAAAATTTGGTTTTATAAGGTATTGGTAGGGTTTTTTCCATAAAAGATCATTTTAAACGGATTTTATTTGAAGAGCCTCGTTATACTTCTTCAATTTGTTTTATGAAAAATTTAAGTGGTTTATTGATCTGTGAAATAACTATAAGGAATGTGTGTGTATGATATAGGAATTGAGTTTTCATGTGAAAATTTTATTTTATAATATGTGGAACTTGATTGAGCACTAAATGAAAACATTGGTATCAAGGTTGGAGGATGTGTACTAGTATGCTAGTGATTTAGAGGGGTTTCATCACTGTTTCACATAGAATGTTTGACAATGAAAACACTAACTAAACTATGATTATGATGATGTTGGGGACCACTATTTTATGGATGATTATCCTACTTGTGGATAGTGTGAATGAGAATGAATATTTATTATGGTCACCTTCACCATGATACGAGGTAGCTGGGGCTCACAACTGACTAGTGCATAGGGGTGTCCCTGTGACTTGCGCTCATTGGATATTTTGTAATTAACATCAACATACAGTGTGTTTGGTTGGAAAATTCAGTATCATGTGTGATTAATTTAAAATATTATATTGTTTAAAGCATCCATCTTGAAAACTATTTTCATTTTGAAGTTTAACCTCTTTGAAAATTGATACTAGAATTGTTATTCATAAAACATACATGTTTTTGTTTTGTAATTTTTATAGCATGGAACCTCATTTGGAAAAAATACATTTATATCTTCTTTTTAAAAAAATTAAATTGACATTTTGTTTATTTTAATGGAAGTGCATTGGGAAAAGAATATAGGGACAACCTAATGATTTCTAATACTCACGCCTATAGTCTTCATCTGTTTTTACCCCTTGTACAGGTTTCAACATGTGTTATATCGCCTTGGGAGACATGTGATCCTTGTGTAGGAGAGTGACCAGAGGTTTCACATGGAGTTAGTTGGTTCTCAGGTTTGGTCGGTTGAGTTGTTGGTTTTGTTGTACTTTCAGTTTCTTGTAAAAATAATGTTCAGATAAATATTTATGTACAAGAATTTTGGGATGGATATTTCTTTCTATTGTTTGTTTGATTGTTTATATTCAGGAAAAATTGTTCTGTTTTTTACTATATTGATGCCCTTTGTGATCTTCACCATCCCAGTAGTATGGGGAATGACTCTTAGGACTTTTCGTGGGCCATCCTAGGTGACCAGTTTAGGGTCTACTCGGGCTAGTTTGTGTCATATACCCAGAGGTTTAGTCTAAGAGAATAATTTGGGGGATAGACTCTTAGACAAAGCATCCGAGCATTCCTACATATCCCATGATGATGGGAATTAATTCATAGGGAGTTCTTGAGATGTTGTTCATTTTAACATCATGCAGCGAGTATGTAGAGAGATATTAGTTTAAGGTCTTAGAGCTAAGACCATTTTTTAATTTAGTTTCATGGGGGATGAGTGATAGATATTTTTATGCAATTTAGTGTGGACAGATCCCACATTTAAACATCAATCTATGAATATGTGATAGTTTAGAATCACATGGGACTATTCAAGAAAAATACTTCTTGAGGAATTTAGCATTAATGGGAGGAGTAATATGTGCACCATCCATGGTAACTACGAAGTACATGTCAGTGGGATAATCCACGTGAATGATGTAAGGTCCTCACTATTTGGGCATTAACTTCATTGGCATCATTCTGAGTATCATCAGCGTTGTTAGGGACAACACCATGTCACTTTGTAAGATTGAGTGGAGGCAAACACTATCATTGGAAACTCATGTTATCTTATTCTGATGCCTCTCCATATTTTTCATGGCACAAAGCATGTTCTCTTCGTGTGCTTCCAGTTCATCCAAATAAGTATATGCTACCTTATATGGTGTCTGAAGATCATAGATAGGTATACGTAATGAAGACAACAAAATATCGATAGGCAGGACTGCCTCTGTTCCATACACTAGGGAATATGGGGTCACCTGAGTGGAATTATGAGTAATTATCCGATATTCCTAGAGAGCTTTAGGGATTTTATCTGGCCAAATCTTATTGTTCTGACATACCATCATCTAAAAAATTTTAGAGAGGGTTTTGGGGAATTCCTTGATCCTCCCATTAACTTCTTCATGATTGATGGATGTTTGGTTATAATGGATGATGTACATGGCATAAAACTTCATATATTCGGCTTCCCAGAAGACGGTGACATTATCAGTGAAGAAGACGTGAGGGACTTGGAATCGGAAGATGGTATTTGAGCTCACAAACTCAACGATAGAGTGGGCCTCAACCTCCTTGAGTAGAACTCCCTCTGGACACAGGAAATATTAATTTGTAGTGGTCTTGATGATCCTGCAATAGAAAGCTATTGCCAGTGGATATGGTCCCATGACATCGAGTCCTCATACCAAAAATGGAAAAGAGTACATGGTAATGTGGAGGGGTTCTCACAGTTGATACCCAAAATTAGCATGGATTTGGCATGTATGGAACCTCTTGGAAAACTCAATATAGTCACAGATCATGTTAGTCCCAAACTACCCCAATCTTTGGATCAGATGAGATAGTTTCGACACTGTCTTATGATCCCTGCAAGAACCGGCATGAACTTCTTGCATGACCTACAAAAACTAACCTCCTTGAATGAAATGGAGGTGAACCCCATCAAACCTGTGTCTTTAGAGGATCTACTCAAGACCAAGACCACTCTAGAGGGATAAATACAGTTTGTTTTATCGGAATCCCTCACACTAGGCTTAATCTACTGGGAGATTACTGTAATTGAGATAAAAGATAAAGGGGGTCATCTAGTATAGAGTTAATTCCAACAACGTGTCATAGTGGCATGAACGTCCTAACATGGAGTCACTGGCAGTAATGTGGCATACTTGTGGGTTATCGTCATCATCCAGAGTAACGGTAGTGATGAATCTCTGATGCAACACGTAGAAAATCAAATAATCCTAACCAGAATCCACAAGAGATGTAGCCAAGCAGGCTAAGGCATCAGCATGACCGTTCTCAGATTGAGGGACATGAGTAACATCTGAACGATAAGGGAAACGAGCCGTCTATCTGAGGGTACATTATAAAAGTGGTAGGAGCTTCGTCTTCCTGATGACGTAGTCATCATTAAATTGTTTAATAAATAGTTCAGAGTCGCATTTCACATGTAGGTGGGGAACTTCAATATTGAGGGATCGCTCAAGACCAGTAATGAGAGACCGGTACTCTTCCTCATTATTGGTGCAACCATCTGAAAACTAATAATGAATATTGTTGAACATCTTGCGTAGGAGTGATGAATATGGCAACCAGACCCACTCTATTGAGTTTGGGATAATTGTTTCTTCTGCCGGTAGGGATTAAAGAAGCACCATCAAAATGAATTTTCCAACATACAATGGCTTGATCTGGTGACAGGATTGCCTCATCTGGGAAATGATGATCCAGAGACTAGTTCATAAGAGATGGATAGGAAGCAAGGAAGTCTACCAATTCATGTCCCTTGATGGAATTTTAGGGTAAAAAACTGATGTCAAATAGTTGGAGGATCACTTCCCACATAGCTAAATGGACCGTCAACATGGATTGATTCATAATGTACATCAACAAATCCCCTTGGGGCACTACATATATCTCATGGTGCTTCAAGTAATGTTGCAATTCCTACACTATGAATACAAGTGTCATGATCCTCTTCTCGATAGAGGAATATCCAGTATCTGTATCAAGGAGTTTTCAACTGAGACTGTAAAAAATTCTCTCCATTCCCTCATAGTTCTTTTGGGTGAGAAGGGCGTCGATGGATCATTCTATAGCATTCACATAAAAGACCACCGACTTTCTGAAAACTGATGGCATCAAGACCAAAGGCTGTAATAGGAACTAATTAATTTCCTCAACATAAGTATGACACTCTTCATCCCACTAATAATCGACACCATTCATCATGATTTTTTGAATAAGGACTATAGTTTCTATCCAAATTTGTGATCAATTAGCGTATGTAGGATAAATGGACCTAAAATCCTCAGAGATCCCGAATGTTTCTAGGAGGAGAAATCTGATTGATGACCCTGATATTATCTTGATCGACCTTGATGCCTCTGTATCTGATAATGATTCCTAAATACTTTTCTATGGTTACCCCGAAGGATCCCTTCAATGATTTCATCATCAGATGGTGGGTTTGGAGGAAGACAAACACTTTGTTGAGATCATTGATATGGTCCTAGCACTGGAGGTATTTGACCACAAAATCTTCCATGTAGCATTCCTCTAATGTCCGAACGATCAGATTAAATATGACATGTATGGAACACTGGTAGGTGGCACATGAATTATTTAGATCGAAGGGAATTACCTAGTAGAATAAAATACCTTGTGGTTCCTTGAAGGCTGTAGACTCTTCATCCTCGGGGGCCATTCAAATTTTGTTATAACCAGAATACCCATACATGAAGGAGATAGAAAGGAACATAGTTGTGGCATCAATAAATAGTTTCGTTGTGGGAAGGGGAAAATGATCTTTGGATAGTGATCGTTGAGATACCGTAAGCCAATGAAAACTTTGATCTGTTTTTTCTTCTTTCAGATGGGAACAATTTTAGTTAACCATATAGGGTACTTTACCTCCTTGATGAATCTATCCCTGTTGAGGTTATCAACCTTGGCCTAGACCTTTAAATCATGAGAAGGGTTCATCTTTCTGGGTTATTTTTTGAACCTATGATGATTTGAGGAAAGATCGAGGTAGGGGATGATGATCTAAAGATCTAGATCTGGAATCTCATCATAAATCCAAGAGAATACATCCTGATTCTTCTTCATGAAGTCCACATATTGATGTTACACTTTGACTGCCAAAATGGTGCTTATCAATGTGAGTTTCGGTTCTGTCTCATTACCGAGGTTCACTTGTACCAATTCATCAACCATTGTGGAGACACCCTCTTGAAAATATGGAGGAGCATCATAAAAATACTCTTATTCATTAAATTAAGAGGGATTATTGGTGGGAGACTATTCTTCTAAGTTGACAGATCCTAATGTGACATTGTCGCCAACATGAGTGGTGGTGGACACCACATTAGCGAACTCATGTACTACAGAAACCATAGTGATGAAATCTATCGACCCGATCCCATATGGCCTTCAACCGAGGGTTCCATGCTTGATGATATTAAATAAATAATGGTGCATTGGATTAATCTAGTTTATCCTAGCCCAAAAAAACAAGAAAATATCACTTATTTTTGTTTCCATGGGGTGAATATCCTGATACCTTATAGGAGTAGGGATCTATGAAATCACCAAATCCTAATTTGTATATGAACACGAGGTGATATTCCAGCATCCGTTAGTCCTGGGAATGCGTTTTACCCTTGTTGTAGAGACAACGAAGCATTTCCCCATGTTCAGGGTCATGTTATCCAATCAGTGGATCAGTAAAATATAGGCATCATCCAGGTCTGTCCGCGGGTCAGTCGCAACCGTAGCAGGTTCAACCTCGTTAACCTACAACTACTTCCACTTGCTCTTTTTCTTAGTTGACATCCATGTACCACAATTCACTAGAGGGAAAGGGAGATTTGTCACCTTGCTGTATGACTACTTAACCATTGAAGGAGTACTTAAGGAAATGATGATCCAATAAAGGGACCACCATGTGCAAGTTGATCAATGGTCCTCCCATCAATGCGTTTTAGGCGGTGTCTTGTGAGACAACCCTATACTTCTGCTGACAGGATGTCGTTTTGAGGTAGGAGGTACGACAGGCCCTCCTAGTTGAACAGACCTCCAACTGGTGCTGAGGATGTCCCATTGATCACAAGTTCAAATACATATAGTGACTACCAGATGAGGTATAGATTATTGAGGCAAATCTGTAACCGAACATGGTTGATTGTAGCACGATCATGTTGATTATGCCTAATCACATAGCAAAAATGGTGGAGGTGGTGGATCTGGAGAAACGAGATGAGAAGGATGTGTGTGCTGAGATCTATGATAGGCATGTTGTCTGGTTTTGGTGACATTCACAGCTTGGCTGGAATCACTGACCAATTTATCTTAATGACTCATATAATCATGACTCCGTCGATGTTGGAATGTTCTTGGGATGTTTGGAGGATCTTCTTGGCGCTCTTCATCATCAAGAACCATGTAGGGGTTTACCAGCTCTACAGTGTTAACCAAAGTGTACCTGTGGTCATAACATGGAGAATAATCCATCATAGTATGGATTGTGGGGGTAATTTCCATCTCTGGGGGAATTAAGTTTCCGAGTGTATAGGATGAATATGGAATCAATGGGGGGATTTTCTTTCATTTGTGTCATCGATGCATTCCCTTCTGGGAAGGGGAAGTTTGAGGCGTCGACATAGAAGCAATGTTTGTGGGTAACATGATGACTTTTGAAGGCTTGGGTCAATTTAAACATGCATTGATAATGCCATGGGCACATACGACTTCCTTAGGAGCCATACGATCGTTGTATTTTTCAGACCCACAAATGGAAACCCGCTGCCACTTACATTCGATGTCATTGTCACTGTTATGATTTATGACCAATCATGCAACCTGTGTTGGGGCTAGACCTAACCTAACTATGTTTTTATTAACATGTTCTTGGAGCCAGTCATTAAACACATAACACTGCTTGAGGGTGTAATCCAAGATCTAGTGATGGGGGAAATAATTGGAGAGATCAGTGATATCCGCCTCTTAAGGCCTCTTATATGATAACAACAATATAATTCCATATTCCAAGTCACTTCTGAAATAACTAGGGATATGAGCCTCATTAAATGATCAGGTCTGGTTCATTCTATCCAAGAAGGGGGATCTAGGAGCCTGGCCCTGACGATGGGCTAGTGGATCTTATCAAGGAGGTGGAACCTAAAAATCATATATTTGTGGTGGTTGTGTGTTCTACGGGGGGCTTTTCGATTTAGAGGTGGGTGTTGCTGGGCTGGCGTATGGAATCCCACCATTTTATTACATAACTTTTCATTACATTTTAAAAACAGAGGAGCTTTAAAGTCTAATGTCTTTGAAATTTGGAACAATATACATGAAAACAAAAAAAAACATTCTTATAATCCTCTTGAAAGGCTTCATCAAAAGTTCATACTATGTAAAATTACTGAATCTCATTACTTGGTGACATACATCAATGGAAAGTGTGAGGAGAAGGCCCAATAGGGAAAGCATGGGAAACAGTTTACATGTGATATCAATAAGAACATGATAAAGACATGAGAAATGGAATTAAAGTAATATCATAATAAAAATAACTTCAATGATAACATTAATATGTGGATAAAAAAATTAATTTTGACATTCATGAAAATATCACCACAGTTCTTCCTCATGGTGTCATAAAAATTACAAAGGTTATTCACCATGGTATAGTGAAACATATCATCTCTAGAGATTAAATTATTTACCCAATGAATTGGAGCACAATCAGGGTGTACCCTTAATATGTATTTATTTTCATGTGTGTCATGTAGATCATAATCTAGTATTTCATAAATAACCCAAAAGTAATAAAATAAATTGATTTCATTCCAAATCACGACGTTTTAAAAGTTCTTAAAATCATGATCGTTATGTCATTTATAACCCATTGAAAGGGTTTGAGGGTTATATGTATGTCAATTACATAATAAAATATATCAATTTTATGTCTGGATTAATACCTTTTAAATTAAATAGGTTTGGGTATTCACATAAATAAATTAAGAGAATTTCATGAAAAAAAGATAGATATTTTTTAGACGAATATTCTGCAGCATAATAGCTATACAATTTGATTTTAGAAAATATTGAAAAGAGAGTGTACAAGAGTCACCCACTCATAAATAACTCATAATACAGTATGGGTAGATAATAAAAATAAATAAAAACATGGTATGGATAATTTAATGACATACCACAAGAAAAGGAAACATGAAAGAAAAAGAGGAGATGTGATTTATTTTACGAAAATTCGGCAGCCTAACAGCATCAATTAAAAATTCATAAAATTAGTTAATGAGAGAGGAAAGGGTCTCTCATCAATTTTAAATGAAATGGTCAGTAATAGTGATATATATGAACATACCCCAACATAATAATATGGAAACTAGGAGACATAACATAAAGGAAGTTGTGACTTAAAAGTGGAGGGTGAAAGATTCCCTTACCTTGAAGAGTAACATTGAAAGCTTGAGGGTTGGGACCGTGTGGGGATTGAGTGCACCTTGGGAGGACTCCATGGGAGGTAAAAAAGACCAGATACAAGATAATGATGAATTTTGAATTAATGGAATGAAGTAATGGGTTGGTATTTATATAAAAAGTGAGGGAATATTTTATTAATTTCCAAGGGACACCTCATCGGTGGTATTTACAATACCATGGGCTTACCCATGGTATTTTCTCATGGTATTGGACACTTGGGAAACCTCATAACATATAATACTATTCACAAGTCAAATAGAATTATTACATCATTATTAAATCATTATTACATCCTTAATGATGTCATTAATCACACCGAAACTCAAAATTGTATTTTTACTATTCACTGAAAAAAAATTTTTTATAAAAATATCACAAATTCACCCAAACCTAATATCGATTCTCTAAATTCAAAAATGAACTTCATTTTATGAAATATATTTTTTAATTATGATATATTTAATTTTTAATTAAAAACACTATTTACCAAAAAATAATAATACTTAACTAATAATATCCGAAACAGTTATTTAGTTATGCTATTATATAACTTCACCATTCATGATTCCTAAATTATAATTATATGTTCTTAAGTGAGGATACTATTTCATTAGTCACATTACTATTCATTAGTGTAATATTACTATTCAAACCATACTATTCACTAAAAGTTATGTTGATCTTATTAGACTCTAAATTTCTTACTGAACACAACAGTAGAAGACCATTTTTGTAAAATCATATCACATTATTAATTATTTAATTTATACAAAAATATTTTAAAATACTCTTTTTCAAAAATTCACCAATAATATGTATCTTCTATAAATTCATCCTATATTTATCCGTACATTTTAAATTCACAAATTTTACCATAGGAATGAAAAACAATTTTATTTATATAAAAGGATTATAAAAAGGAACTAAGGCCTTGTTACATAGACCCTTATAACACACAGCCCTATGTGTAATTTCTGTTATGGTGAAAGAATCTTGGGGAGGCTTGAACAACAGTCCCTGAGTGGTGATTTCTATTAGTTTTAACTTCTCCCATAGATGATTCCGTTAAAGCTTCACTTGTTGTAGCTCAGCTTGGGCATGGTCCAGAGAAAAGCCTAGAGATGCAACCTCCTTCCCAAGCACTGACAGATTGGTTTTGTATGGCCCGAGTCTACTGGATGAGGCCATCGAATCTTCTTTCAGTATTAATTAACCAAGATTACTTGTATTTATAAACAATAATAATAACTTTATAAATTTATTTCCCAACATCATATATCAGTCAAACCCCAGTGGTATTATTTAAATTATACTCACTTAATTAATTAAATGATATAGTTTTGTTGAGTATAAATAAAATAATCCAAAAATTCCTGAAAAATAATATTATTTAAAAGTTCAGGTCATTACACAAGTGTTGTGCCTTAGGTGGTGGGCCTCAGCGAGGCTGTAGAGTTGGATCCACTTGTAATAACTCTAGCTTCCTAGGAGAATCTATTTAAGCTTCCGTAGAAGGCTTGGCATTGGCGGCCCTTCTCGTGGGAACTATAGGAGGAAATAGATGTGCCCTCTTGTCCTACTACAAGGCTTCCTCTAGACGCTGGTATTTGTCATTGAAATCCCGAAATACCCATAGTTAGTACTGCATGATGAGAGAGGGGACCAGTTCGGCCTAGAAATTACCTACACACATTGTTAGAAGCTATTTCCAAATCTGCGGCATATCAAGGGAGAAGTTGAGGCCTTTCCAACGGGGGATGGTCCATGACGTGCTCTTCAAGACTCTTCTTGAACATAGAGAGGTCTAAAATACTCGTCTTTTAAGTCGTAGATCTGAACATGTAATGAAACTACCTACGAAGATACTCCAAGATAGCTACTGACCCAATGGGTTTCTGGTTGTACCAGAAAAATGCGGTCCCTTCCAATATTTATATGAAACACTAGAGTTTGGTACCCTCATACAACATGAGAGTTCTCAGAATGGGTCCACTCCTTTAGATGAAGTAGCACAGATGCTGCAGTGGATCACCCGTTCCATTAAAGGGGAAAAAGTAGTATTTCTAAAACTAGGGGGTGTTGGAAAATCATCCACCCATGCAAGATATGGCTTGAAATCATGCAGAATTGCCACCTGTCGAGTTTTCAAATCCTCGAGGTAGAAAATAAGTGATGAAATTTGATCAATTGGTTAGGGACTCCTGTCTTTATGAGGATCCTTGAACACTAGTTCATTGGAATGTTTTCAAAATGAGAAGTAGGCCTATTGGATTGTGGAGAGGCTGGTGGGATGACCTGAGGGCTTTCAGGGGAACAAACATTGGAGTGGCTGGGGGAACATGAACTAGGTCCTGAGTTAGGTTATCATGTAATTTAGGTAGATTTGGTGAGACATATTTCCCCCTCTTTACATAAACACCAATATCTACCCTATCTATGTAGGAAGGATGATCAATGTCACCCAGAGGAAACTTGTCAGGGGAGGGTGTACCTTCACCTACTACCCCAGTCCAAGATTACTATTGTCTTGTCACCATTCTGATGCACATTTATCTAGACGGTCATTGACTATAATCATATGCTTCATGATCTGTTGACATAATGAAGCCTTTTCAGAGTCATATTCTGTCATTTTTACTGAGCTAGATAGGTCAGCAGGTTTGACGGCCCCATGATTCTCTTTGCCCTTATTGAGACTCCGACTGAGGTCTAATGACTCAGTAGGTACGAGAAGACTCATTAAATTTATTTTCTATCGAGTAATGCTTCCCAATGATTTCAATAGGTGTATAACCCCCCGTGGTTTGTTCTCTTCAAAGAGATCTAGCTCGTTCTCTCCATCTAATAATTCGGACATGTTGACCATGATTGTACCTAAAGACACATCCTAAATATCAACTGGAATTTTGGGATAGCGCCAAATAGCACATAAATTAAGGGCTACATACTACACCCAACCACAGATTTGAATGTGGGAGGAATCCTCCTTAATAATTCTACAGAAAACATTAATTCTATGAATGGATCATTTTTAAGGGTTCATGTGACCATCAGGTGACTCATGGCACTAGGACATAGGGTGCATAGCCAAGTCTACCAAACAATATTTCTAGCCAATATCGTCAAAGTGTTCCTAGATCTTGGCTTATGCAACTCACCAATAACGTAGATGAATGTGTTGCGGCTAGAGGGATTAGTGAAAGTAGGGGACCTCATCCTAGGTATGAGATTCTGGTGTGCTGAATTTTGTGGTTAGAATTGGCCAGAACATCCCAATGAAATGGTTCGCTGCAAGGATGTCCCATAAGCTCCTCAGCTCGGACTCAAAATCCGGCCCTTGGTTACCCCATTCATTAATTGGGGGAGGATGAGGGACTATTAATGGAACTGAATAGAGCTATTGAAATGGTAGAATAGCCAATGGAGAATAAGGAAAGAGAGCTAAAAAGATGCCGCATCTCGAGTTCTCATCCGAAGAATGCAACGGCTGTATGACCACATATCAGTAAGATGGACTAGAGACCATAGATTCCTGTGCAAAGGATATGGTTTCTGATGGTGGGTCATGCTATTTTTCATCCTCCATTGGTCCCCAAAATAACTTTTTGTGATCTCTAGTAGAGGTAGAGAATGATATTATTGATGATAAGGATGATTGAATGACCATACCCTGGAAAATGTACAAATCTTACTCCTCCTAGATGTACCTTTGGAGGGAGGTAGGAATTTGGTGTACCTCACATTCCAGTAGGATGAGGCTTATACACCTTGTTCCTGCCCTATCCCCCGACATAGAGGATCTAGGTGAGGGGTCCATTATCAAATCGTACTTCGCCTTGGAGTTTGAATAGAAGACGCGTTTATTCATGGTCTAAAACATCCAAGTATTCTTCCATTGGAGGCGGAGACCCACCCTCCTTCCAAGGATAGTTCTTCAGGACATGGTTGGTTTTTGATACGAGGAGGGGCGTCATCCAAACTGATGGCGTGGTAGATAGTACTTCCACCTTGTTGTGTCGGGGTATGAGGAGAAACTGGGAAAATTCCATAAGAAACCTGGGGAGGGACTCAGTAGACACTAGTTGGCACAGACGGAATCCCCCCGGGATGTGTTGGAGCATCTAGGAGCTCTGCTAGAGCATGTGGGAGAATGGGTAGTAATTCCATGTTTGTTTCCCTTAACAGTGACGGTAAGAGGGGGGCCTTCATACTTGTCAAACTGAAAATTGGGAAGACCTATGCAGTGGATGACAATGAAGAGAGGCAGACCTCTACTTCATTGATTTCCAGGAAGAGTATGACATTCATTAGTTATATTAAGAACATTGGGAAGACCTTCACACTGTTGGTTGACCCAGAAAATATGATCTTCGCATTGGAGACCTATGATAGGAGGGACGTCTCCATAACTGGGATCAGAGGTGAGAAAGAGACCTCTGGGATGGATGTTACCACAGTGGGAAGGGCCTTCGCTCAGACTGATGGTTGAATGGGGAGGACCTCCATGTAGAGCTTGGGAGTGGGGAGGTCATGTTCTCTCATTGGAGGTGGGACAGGGAGGACCTCCATGCTGGAAGTCATCACTGCGGGTTGGCCTATGATGGGAACTGCATGTGTCAGTGACTAATAGAGCCATCCTGACTGACTTGTGGGATGGTTGGGGCCTTGTTCTAGGTCAGGAATATATTTTCCCATGTTCAGTATAAACAAGGAATTGATATTATTCATCAGAGGTTCCATTGTCCTATGTAGTTGTTAATGTTGAAGCCTCCTGGAGGGAACCCTCCTCAGCTTGCACCCGACATTATCATTGGGTTAATCAGGCAGGGGAGGTGGTGTAGGTGTGTAACTCACCCCATCTTTAGCCTACGAGACTTCGTAATGGTGCTGACATGGCCTAGTGGGATCCATCCGTGGCGGACCTCAGGATGGGATTACAATTTGGCTGGCCCGTACTTCCCTTACCTCATTGGCCTAACAGTGTGACTCGTTAAAGGAGAGGCTCCCGAAACGATTTTAGGTTGGTGTGGGGAGTAGTGGCTCCCTGCGTGACCCTTGGGGTGGTTGGAAGGATGAGGTGAAGAATTCCCTTGGTACTTTCAGGCCATATCCTGAGTTGGGATAATCCCTTCCTCCTCATACCATCAAATGATTTCATTGATCACCCTCCTATGAATGAATTCAAATGGTGAGATTGGGTGTGGGTTCCCAGAATCCATATATTTGGAGGCTATCACAGATGAGATGGGGTCGTTTGGGTTTTCCACATTGGCGTTCCCCGGACCTGGTGTTAGTGGGTGGGTGGTGATTGGTTTTTTGATATAGCAGTTTGGGTCTTAAAATGTAGGGAGATTTAACCATTTTCACTAAAAGAAGGAAACTTGCATCTAGTGCCCCAATTCCATTCTTCCTCCCTTGATTTGTGAGAAGGATCCACGGTCACAATGTCACATTCCGAGATGTCCAACATTCAACTACCCTAATATCTAGTGAGTTTCAAGCTAGGCCCACTATTTTCATGGTGGGACCTAGCTCCCGAAAGCTATATCCAGTTACAAAGATATCCACTGATGTGTCAAAAATTACTAATATATTCATTTAAGATAATAAATTTATATTGGGTTCACCATTTTAGTTTCTGATGATTTCATTGGGTAACACAACCATCCATCGAGAACACACTGTTTTTTTTCTCCACATTCCTGCTTTCTAAAGGTGGGTGGCATCTGTCTCTGATTCAGGGAAATTTTATCCATGATCGAAACAGGATAATGGGATGTCAGTATCTACTTCTATGGATTCCTCCTTGGAACTCATTACCTAGTTGGGGTATTCCATGAATATTAAGAAATTTTTCGTGAAACTATTCCCATTGAAATATCATGATGGACACCAATTAATTATACTACTTCTACTATGACATTACAAGGGGTGATGTCAGGGAAGCAAGCTTCGATTATGGGAGTAGTCACATTGGAAATCACTGGTGTGTATGGATGATGAGACACTAATACATCTGAGTTTCTTCCCCGTTTGATACATCTTCTCAAGGTCACAGAAGCCTGAGGCATCCCATGTCAATTGCATGGAATTATATGCCATAAGAATGTCCCTATGTTTTTCTTCAGCATACCATGTTTAACACAAGGTATGCCGTGAGTTTAGCATCCATCAAAGATGGATCAGACTGATCATAACACTGAAAATAGTGGATCATATGGGTGCATCTCCAAGAGGGACCACCAAAGCGGTTACTGTATGAGTGAATAAAAACGTGCAATGATTATGGATGTAAGGATTCTTGGGTCCCTATTAAATAGATTCTAGGGTTTACCATTAGCCGAGATTTATCCTTAGGTAGGTTTCCAATAAACCATGTCCTGAGTCACAGGTATCAAAACCCATGTAGTTTGTTTGGTGATGAATCGGGGTATACACACAAGGGACAACGTCCCAGAGACATGTTGCGGCTTATGCATGGATAACAGTCCATCGCTAGAGAGGCACTCTTTGATGGATGATTATGGATTTCCTAGGGCTTATTCATGGATAACTGCCCAAATGGATGACATGATTTCACAATGATGTGGTGGCTGGGGTGAGAATCGTGATGGGTGATGGATGGATGAAAGACGTGGATGGTTAATGAGATGGAACCATCATGAATATGATGGTATCCTTGATCGTGAACAACATAGAGTCATCCTAAGTATCCCTCTGGTAGGGAATCAAAGTCCACATAGTTCATTTGGGTGATTGGACACCTGAGGAGATGACTGTGAGAGAGGAGGCATGGAAGAGACCCGGAGGAAGTGGAACCTCATGGTTGGGGCACGACCTTCCCACAGCACAGAGGATCTAGGGATATTCTAGTACATGACATGAGTGATGGTCTTGAACCTTAGAGAGGCTTCCTACATATCCCTTTGGTAGAGAATCAAAGTCCATATAGATCAGGATGGGGAATTTATTCAAGGTGTGTGTAGAGGACAACAAATAAACCACATGCTAGGGGCTATGCTAGTTACCATCCAGACGCTACTAAGGGACAAACCAAGGATGTGGTCTTCAGAAAAGGAGACACCTATGTTTACCATGGATTGTGGTTGAACCTCATGATGGATTCTTACATACACTATCTATGAGATAGGGATCAAATCCCACGATGTCCATGGTGAGTCATAGGATCAGGGTGTGCACAGAGGAGAATGAACTGAAGATAATGTCGGGGGTTATGTGTGGTTAGCATCCCTAGATTGATCTAATGCCCGGGGGTGGACCAGATAATTGTACCCCTAAAATTGGACTACAATGGATTACCATATATTAGGATTGAAACTCTAGAAGGCTTCCTACACACCCTATTTAAAAGACAAGGATAAAAACCCATGTAGTTTGTATACATACATTCTAGAATCATGTGTGACGAAAAGGAGAATACAGTTTAATGTCATTCGGGGTGGTGGTGAACCAATGTGAATTGTTCAGGGTTGATGGGTTATGGGATTGAACATCAGGGAGACAACCTATTTTCCTTTCCCAAAGATGGAAAAGTTCAATTTACACATAGTTCGGTTGAGTGGTATGGTACTTGCACGTAAAGGAGGTCTAGGGACGATTCCATGGCTGATACTTAATCTAAACCCATGTGAGTCATGCTCAGTGCGAGAAACAAGAGGTAGAAAAGGCATAACAATCACATCAAAAAAAGTGCTTACTTGAGGAATTAGGCAGTGCTTACACGTGTTTGGAAACCCAAATAGAAAATAGGTGTATACACATGGTTATCAGCCCAGGGAAATGAATATTGGGACCTACTCGAGGATGCAGGCCTGGTGGTGATAAAGCCCAAAGGTAGAGGGATGAGGTAGTTGAGCCCATGTTCCCAACTCTCCTCTGTCCTTCACACATGGAAGAAGAGAGGAAGATCAAGGATGCTTCCTCATTCAAGAAAGGATAGGTTCTTACACCAAGATTGTTTCCATTCCCCATATACATATTTCGTTCCATGTAATGAGGATCTCAATCCATGTGAGGAATATCTCACTCCTGTGGAGACTAGTGGGCATGAAAAATGTATGAGATGGGGCAGCCCGTGTATATTCCACGGTGTGAGGCTATAGTTTAACAACATTTTCTAAGGACGATGATTCTTGGAAGATTAACGTCATGCATCTTGGATGATGAGGATTCACTCTTCACCCAAGTGAAATACATAACTAGCATGGTTTAACCCTGATGGAGGGAAGGAACCAGCAATTCCATTGCAAGATGGGGTTGTGGAGGGATCCATTGAGGGGCTCACGTTAGCATGGATATATAAAGAATCAATAGTCATTACTGTTCCTATGAAAACATACATGAGGCCAGGCAATGCAATATGAAGGACAACCCAATGGACCTTGAAATCACTTCTTACAAATCTCGAGGGTCGTATTGGAGAAGGGTTAGTGAAGAAAGAGGGTTCATAGGAAATGAACTTG
Source organism: Viscum album (assembly GCA_963277665.1). NCBI lineage: Eukaryota > Viridiplantae > Streptophyta > Magnoliopsida > Santalales > Viscaceae > Viscum > Viscum album. The sequence goes on from OY728140.1 coordinate 355,848,854, forward strand.
CAATGATCTGATACTATATACAGTGTAGAGACTCTACAAAGGGTTATGGTTCCCAAAATGGGGTGGGAAGGCCTAATCATAGGTTATACATTCATATAATGGTTGATTCGTGAAGTGCAAGTTCATTTCCGGAGATGGACTTCACAGAATATGGGTGCCATGAAAAGTGTGACACTACGAAGTGATATACTTCACAAAGCACAGTGATCCTTCCCTAACATGGGGTTCTCATGTGCAGGGAAGGTACTTCGAGAAGCATGAGTTCTTTGTGTAGACCCGAGTTCCATGAGGGATCTCCTTTTTTACGATGGCCTATGGGCTTTGCGAGGGGAATCCCTATTTCAAGAGTGTTTGTATTTGAGCTAAGGGAAATGTATTTTTCAATGATCAAGTACCTTTAAGATATAATTTTTATCAATAATTCATAGAGAATATGGTGCTTCAGGATTTGAGATTATATAAGGAGAATGTTTGGGTTATCCATCCATTGGGTCCATGGGATGTTTGGTATTTAAAGGTTAGAGGTGGTGAGAAGATCTGAGAGAACGTTCCGAAGCCACTTGTGCTTTTACATCAGAAGCGAATTGAATCAAGTTTTTCATAACTACAGAGTTGAACATCATCCCCTACTCACCACAATGGCCTCCATAATTACCTCAGCGGTGCTCGTAGAGGCTTCCATCAATTTCTAGGGGATTGTAGATAAGATTGGGTTCCCTCTTTGGAATGGTGATTTCAGTCAATTGTGTCATAACTGCAGATTCTTCCACCTCTTTTACTCTACAGAGATCGTAGAGGTGGCCCTTGCTTTGCACCAGTCACGGTGCTAAGGGGATCTATGAAGGTTCTTCCCAAAGCATCCCATTTGTCATTGGTGTACTGTTTGTGTAATTTTTCTCTATATACATTTTGTCTCCAACATCCATCAAATAATTTTTATTTTGTGAATTGTATTAAGCCTGAAGAAAAATCTGGGAGTTCCTGCGCTGCTCTTTTTGAAGAAGAACAATAAGGGATAAATTCCATTAATTCATCTGGGACTCATACTATAAAGGCATCCATATTGATATTGAAAAAATAAGGTATATCTGTCAAGGATGAAATCAAAACTATTCTAGAAATTACCACTGAGATAAAAAGTATAGTATCCTCTATTCAATATGATGAGGTTCAACATAATGCTATTCAATTTGAAAATCTTATTAATATCAATTGTGATAGTAAATATTTGGATCTAAATTAAGATAACATGAAACATTTTATATTATGGAAAGCATAGAGGTGACTTTGGTTCCTGATGCAAGAATAACTAGACTACCCATAAGAGAGAAATTAAATAAAGAACATGGGACTATAAAATGATGGGGTTTCCACCCTAATACACAAATGTAAATGAATATTATCTTCTGGGACTTTTAGAGAAGGGAATAAAATGATACTATTATTTCTCTTAGGATCTTAATCAAATATCATAAACCTATCATAATCGATATGATTGAGCCAAAAATTAGTCTCCCATAGAAAATTAATTATTTTTAAAAGTAGGGTTATCACTTGAATTGAAACAACCATCCTGAAGCTGATGCCATCAATATGTGGTTCTTGGTTTACTCACAACATGAAATTCAAGTTGTTTTTATCTACAATGGGAATCTTATTACTTATAGATTTATAATTCCATGTAGGTATCACTTCTGTTATGTATATTATTCCATTACAAAATTATCAAAAAATCAGAGCTATTTGGATTGAAATTATATCCATATATATTATTATTAATGATGCTTGTACCCTAATTTGGGACTTCAACTTGAATCATCATTATTATGAAAATGTTGGCCCGATGACCTGATCCACATCGATTATCGAATTTAGATCACATATTAGAGGGATCAATATATTTGAGATTAATATTGAGGGTATTAAGATAAATTGGTTTAAAACCCATCTAAATAGAATAACATCCCAAAAAATTTATTGATTTTTTTATAATGAGGCCCCTTTTAAAACATAGGTCTCCATCACTTATTATTCCTTGATAATGATAAAGTCTAATCACCGTCTAGTCCTCATGAGTTTTATTATTAAATCAGTGATTCCACAACTTCCCTTCAAGTTTAATAATTCTTGATTTCATCATCATCAATGTGGAAAGCTTGTTCACGAAAAGTACCTCAGCTGAATCTAATGAAAATACCTTGTCTTTCTTCATTATTCATAAATTTATTAAAAAAATGAAATAATATAGAAGAATTTTTTTTTCAATTATATATAAAAGTAGGGTAACTATCAAAAAAATTAAATACATGTACATCAAGAATGTACCACTATAAATGACTCCTATAAAAGGACTATGATTGAAGATGAGATATCACCTAAGCTCAAAAATCCTAAAAAGATTTTAGGGAGTATTCATAAAGAATATTTTCAAACTAGATCGATTAATGAAGGTGAAACATGTCAAAAAAAATCAATTCTCTTTATAAATCCTGAATGTTTAATAAAATTATATCTCTTAATAAGTATGTAGATAATGTTATCAGTGATGAAAAATCAATATTCAAATTTGATGTCTTATTATACTTGAATATTTTCGATTGAACCTACGTTAGCTTGGATATAATGGACAGAATAATTCTTATATTGGTAAGTGGTGAAGAATATTTCATGCTTACCTCATTTCCTCATGATTTTGAAATTATGGAGGATAATTTTCTTCTAGATATTGGGGGAACTCCTGGCCCTAATGGTTTCACTAATCATTTTTTACAAAACATGTGGGATGTTATTCAGCATGATGTCTATAAATAGGTTATTCAATTTTTTCATGGGTGGTTCTCTCACACATGGATACAATGCTAAATTTCATACCCTCTTCACAGTGGTATAAAATTCAGGTGATATTATCAAATTTAGAATGGTATATCTTACCAACAATATATGAGATATTATTATAAGTATTCATTCTATTAATATTTCAAAAGTCTAAAAAAATAATTTCAATGAATAAATTTGGATTCATCAAATGGATATTAATTCAATATTTTTTCATAATTACTTCAGAGTGTGATAATTTTTTTAGGAAAACTACTATGGGTAATATTTCATTAAATATTGATGTTAATAAAATATGGACACAATGGACTCAGGTTTCATTGGTAAGGTTCTTATCAGATTTGGATTTGAAGACATGTTTATTCATTGGATCAAAACACTTATAATTTGATCTTATATTTAAATTATCATTAATGGATCTCTAGGGATTTATTCAACTTTCTCAATAGGGTATAGGCAGGGTGATCCCCTCTTTCTTGTTATATATTTCATTGCAGAATACTATCTTAGAATGATTCTCCATAATATGGTAGATAAGGCTGAATTAAAGACCATTAGGGCCTCTAGAGGGTTATCTAGTCCTAAAAAATTATTTCATACAAATTGCATTATCCTCTTTCCCTTGGGTGATAAAGGGAACATAAAGGACATAAAAATCTTCTGTTTCATTATGAAAAAGTTGAAGGCTAGGATATCATTTGGATTACATCATTCATTTATTTTAGAAAAAACATTACCAAATCTATGAAATTAAAAATTTATTAATTAAATATAAATTAGGGAAGTATTTCATACTTTTACTTAACTCGTAGTACACATGTTTTGGGGAATGCCCAATACATATTACATTAATCATATTGTAGGCTCAATTTAAAGATTTTTAGCCTCTTGGAAGGGGAGGTCGAATTCAACATATAAATATCATTAATTTGCTTAAATTTATTTATTCATTTTTGGTGTAATGAATAGAAAAATTATATTATGAAAATAATGAAAACCTCCCTCATGATTTTTTTAGAGTTGAATAATTCACGAAAAAATCAATGACATGGTTCCTTGGATGTAATTCTAGAATCTGTATCTTCTTAGAGGTCTTGATATTGAAAATAATTCCTATTTAATAAATATCCTAATGATTTATACATATAGATTCTTCTTAATGGAAAATAATATTTTAATGGCTTCCATAGATCAATATTTGCATGAAAATTGAAATCTTGGAATTTTTACTATATTGAATTATCCATGTGGACTACGTTTAAATCCATCTTCTCCAAAATATCTATGAAATCCAATTTTTTGTTCATAAAATATAATCTCTTTGATTTTGGTTTGTAGTTGTACAAGTCTGTTCCTTGTGAGTATGATCAATTCCCTTACTACAATGGTGGATTCTAGAACTACTATAAAAGATCAAATGGATGTTATTAGATCTCTTCAAGTTGATGTCATATCAACTGTTCACAACTAGGAAATAAATTACCACGAGGACCTACATATCTAATAATAGTTTAAAGATGGAATTCTTAACTCTATGATGTTTTAAATAAATTTTATATTTGGTGGCATGAGCCATTAGATTTGGTCCCTAAATAAGAACTATATTTTTTCATTTAGATTTACTCTATTATAGAGGTTTACATTATCAACTCTCCATACCAATTCCATCCATCAATATATGGTTATATATCACTACATGATATGAGTTATTTTTCAACAGTATGTGGAGGATGTGAATTATCTCTTCTTAAATAACCTCATGACCACAACACTATATCATACACTTTTCAAATCTTCGAGATCAATCCTCTTCACACTGACGCTACCCATGATTATCTAAAATTTTTTTTATGATTCATCTTTCACATCTCGTTATTAAACACTTATAGGTGGCTAGAAATAAGATTATTCATGTTATCTTGAATGGATGAAATAAAAAGATACATGAGTAGGCCCATTTTGGCATTCATTCTTCTATTGTGACCATAATTATTATCATGAAGATTTATGATTATATTCATTTTTTACTACAACAACTAATCTATTAGAGATTTTTCAATTCTAAAATTCAATAATATTACATGTAATTTCAACCTTCCTTATGTTACTTTTAATGTCATTTGGAACTCATTGTTTAATGAATGTCTTAAATTCATCTATGAAAGAGGGTCCAAATGAAATCCTTGCCTCGCGGTATTTGCAGATGTCCTTGGAGAGTATAATGTTGTTTTTATGGGTTTCTTTTATATCCCTGGAGGATTTAACCCTTATTTGGAAGCCAAAATTATTCGGATCATCAAGGAAGTTTACATGGAAATACAATAGAATTAGAAAAATATTTACATTAAGTGATAAATTACTTCTATTGTATATGCCATCGAAATTAGTAACATCAACCTCTCATAGAGTTTGAAATATTAGTGGATGAAATTCATGAACATTCCCTCATTAATGAACTATTTTGTCAGATATGCATATCATAATGCTAACCTAGTTATTAGCATTTTCTCAAATTTAGGGGTGAGTTTTTCAAACAATGTTATTGATGAGAAGATTTCTATTTTCCAAATATATAAATATGAAATATCATCCTTTATAATAGTGTAACTTCGGGTTTCTCTAATTTTGGAGACTTTTCCTTTGTACCAGCACTCATCCTTCTAAAAAAATAGGGTAATGGTAAAATAATATTTTTAATGATTTTTTTTGTGTTATGTATTTTTATCAAAAAAAATTATTATTTTTTGTTTTAAACAATGACTCTAATAAATTTATTAACCATATGAAAATATATTAACACTTTTTTAATTATCCATTTATATTAAAATTTTTTATGAACTCTTAATAATTAAAAATCCATTTTTCTACAAAATTTAATTTTTTATATATCCTATTTTTAATTTAAAAATTGATTTTGTAACACCCCATTTTTTCATAGTATGTTATATATTCAATGTAATTCAATAACTTCCACTACACACAACACTGAGTTTAAGCGCATCACGACTTACCAAACAAGTCGTTCAAAATTGATTATGAATACTGCTAACTGAATTTTGAATTTTATATACTCTAAAAAATTTTAGAATCCATATTATGTGTTTCTTAGACATAATATAAGAACAAATTAATTTTTTTTATTTTTAAAGAAGTATTTCTAAAAAAATCAATTTTACCACCCTTTAATGGAGAACCCTTTATAAAACCAATATTTCACACCTTTATATATTCAATTTAATGAAATTAATTTCCTTTTTAGAATCGGGATATAAAAATTTAGTTTTGATAAATTTTGGTGTTTTTCTGATAACATTCATATTTGGGTGAACAGTGGAAAATACTAAATTGTAACTGAAAACAAATTTTTAATCAAAATAATATATAGTGTAAAATTATACATTTGAATGGTTTGGAAGTATAATTAGATTATATTTTAAACATTTAATACAATTTGGGTCCTTATATGTAAATTTAAATTTAAATTTGACATAAACACATGTCAATATTTTTATAGTTTTTACTTTTTAAAAACCCGCTTTTTGGTTTTGACAACGGGAATTAATTTTAAATTAATAAATGAAACTACTATGTTTTGAATTTGGAAAAATAAAATTCAATTTTGAATTCGAAATATTAAAATTATCTTAGGGTTAATTTTTTTGGTATTTTCTGAAAACATTCAATTTTTTATGAATAGTGAAAAACACTAAGTTATTGTTTAAAACCGACATTTTATTTAAATAGTTGTTTATTTTATTTAAATTTATTTTAGGTCAAAATAGTTACATAATACCTATATAAGTTTAATTTAATTCATTGGAGACATTTTATAATACGTTTAGATATATAAAAATTTTATTGGACTTCTAACGTCTTTTTCCCACCTCCTATGAGCTTTTGCAAATTTTCATAAAACATAATTTTACCAATTTTGTGAGTTGAATTTAAAAAATCTGAAAGAAACAATTTATATTAGTAAGTAAAATGTGGTTCAATAACATGAAAATAATTTTTGGTGAATAGTAACTTTTGACTTATTTACCACGGTTAAAAGTAAGTATGGTAATAAAAAGCAAAAATGATATTAATATTATCCTAACACATTTCCTAATTCTATTGGATAAGTGTAATTCAACCAAAAAAATCATAGGAATAAAATATGATTCTTTATATCCACATGGATTAGATTAGGACATTTGTTATTATTTCATTTAAAGAATAATTAAAAGAGTTAAAATCAAAGTTTAGTAACGAATTTTTTTTAATATAGGGTTATACATAAAATAAATTCGATTATAAATATTCATTAGAATGATAAAAATATTTCCTACATAATGGTAGTTTATTTATAATTTTTAGACATTAAATAATATAATTTATTTATGACATAATGATGATGCAGTAATTACCTTATTAATGAATGATTAGAATAATTGATATTATAATATCCAAATAAATCTAATTTGAGACTTTTAATGAATTCCACTAATTTTATCGGTTAATATGACATGTTAGGGTTGATTAAATAAATTTTGTTCGAAGTAATAATGTTGTTATGAATTTATCAAAAAAAAATAGCAAATTGTGTCAAAATTGACATAAAAGTGTTTTTAAAACAAATATTATATTTTTAATTGATATTCTATTCCTAAAAATATATGGTTCGGCCAAAGGTCTTAAATATTATTAAATATGTCATTAATGAACCACTTGAGGATCTTTTGGAAGTTTATAGTAATTTTATTAACCATATGTCAAAAAAATACAAAGAGACATTGTAAATGTCAAACTAATTATCTAATAGTCAAATCTAAAAGATAATGTTAATATAGTTGCCCAAACCTGTCTAAAACCTATTGGTTGAGGGGTTTTCATCCCAGACCAACCTTATCCTAGAAATAAATCATTTTGGAGTCATTAGAAACATAAAATTATTTTATTATAAAATAATATTTTATGTTTTTCCTAAGGTTCCCCCCACTCCTCTTATAAAAGGGCACTCCACCTTCTCTCAATTTCACACCTTCAAATCCATTTGGCTCAGCCAAAACCTGGAAACATATCCTCCCAACTTCCATATCTTCATTCTAGAGGTCTTACTTTGGTCAGAAATCCAACCTATGGATCCCTTCTAATCAACTCAAAAGGAAACACCCAAAGAAGAGGTAATAATTTCATCACCCTCTTTCAAGTTCTTTTCTTCTTCTACTTCTTATTTCCCTGTTGTTTCAATTATAAAATAATAAATATAGTATCTTCTATATACTATGATTTTATTATAAAAATGGTACAACTACATTCATTATTATATCCTCCTTTGAATGACATGTCACCAAAAGTGCGTACGTGCGGCTTACCGTCTCTACGTCATGGTGTAGTTGTTATTCAATACATTATTATTTTGATGGGTATAATATTGATTTATAATTGATGGAAATAATAAATATGACATGATAATATGATATACTCTCCAATTATATATTCTTTTAATATCAAAATAATGATATTGTCGGTCGTGCATACGTACAGATTGCCATCTCCACGAACGTGATGAGATTCATTCCCTATTGTATCCATTCAAAACTAATTTTCATTTGATGAATAAAAATAATGTTTAAAGGCATGATATCATTCTGGATATGAATAAGGTACATCCCATCCATAACAAATATGACTCACGTAATAATTAATATAAAGGAACATGAATAATTTAACACCTGAAATGACGATAATACTAAAATATTATTAACAAAGCATTATTAGAAGATCATATATGATATCATAATTATGTATATGGTTGTTTTATAATTTAATAACATTCATTTAATGATTATAAATGAGTTTAACAAAACCTCGACCAAGTAAAAGTACAAGTTATGGGTTAATTCTATAATCTCTTCATTATTCGAGGTTGTTTATACGTAATTATTAACAGGGAACTCTTTGTCATCCACATCCATGTCTCTCAAAAATGTATTTCAAAACATTTTTACTATTTAATAGAAAAAGTGTAAAAGTTATTTATACCATTTTTTGAATTTTTATAGAGTTTTTATAAAGGAATCTTTATGTCATTTTCCAAACAGGGTCTTTTTTATCCTTTTCGGAAAAATTAAGTTATAAATGTCCTTTTTAACTTATATGGTCGGTGCAGCTATTTTCTGCCATTATAACATCGTCGAAGGTTCCCTTACATGATTACAAAAATATTTTCAAATTAAATGTTTTTTTCTAAAATTATGTGACTGTTAAATGGCTTTAAAATAGAAATATATTTTTCTCTCAAATATTTTTGATATCATCTATGTCAACATCCTTTGATTGATTTTAATCTTTTTTGAAGTTGATGTATTATGATTCAAAACTTATTTATTGTATTGAAGGTTTTGTGATATGTTTGACTATGGTTGTGTTATTTTTACACCATTCATGGTTTATGGATAAAGGATTGAAATTTCTTATGCTAGTTTTAATACGAATTTTTATGTTATGTTTAAATATTTTAATATGATGAATACATTGGACTTAGTAAGTGAAGGGTGGAGCCCGCTATAGCTCCTCGATGCATTAGTAGGTCTCATGATAGAAACTAGTGTCTTAGCACAAGGCCTTGAAAAATTCTTATTTGTAGTCTTGGCACAAGGCCATGACTATGTGGTTATGAATTTCTAGCATAATGCATTCCATCATTATGAAAGTGGCTATTGATATTGCATGTGATTATTCGACTAGTATAATACCCATGGGAGTAAGTAAATGGCATTATTTTGGTTTATATTTTCCATATTAAGATTAAGATTATGTTGAAAGGGATTTTTTTTAGTTTTATACATTGCCTTAAATATTTATGCTTATTTATGAATGTTTACGTTGTATTGCTTACCCTTACTGAGCGTTTGAGCTCACCCCTTTCATATGTTTTATTTTCCTAGGACTCGAAGAAGTGTTATATTATTATTACGTAGGGTTAATCTATGTGATTAATGGCAGTCTCAAAGGATCTTTTACGTTGTGTTTTATCTTCTAATGTGTAATGTAACATTAATGTATGAAATCTATTGTCCATGGCTACTAAACTGATCGGTCTTTCGGGACTTGATTCCTTGTAATCATGCCAATGTATTAAAATAATGCACCGACTCTGAGTAATTGGGGTTAGGGCATTATAGTTGGTATCAAAGGGAGGTTTATCTACTACCTTGGAAATATGTTTAGATAAACTCTGATTAGAGAACATTACCCTAAAATAGACTTTTAGGATTATTATAGAATAACTTCCTAGAATTTTGGAACTGTAGTGATTTTGTGAGTTTTCCAAATAATACATCCCTGTATAGATATGAGTAGGTGGAGGTAGCTCTAGCACAGATGTACCTAGGGGTAACCCCCGAAAACACCGCTTTGAGCTAGAGTCGAATGGGAACTGGTGCATGACAACGGGACTTGCTGCACTATTTGTTACGACACTCCCATGGGATATGCTTAGGATAATTCATATTTTCATTAAAATCCATTATAAAGGATTTAGGAATAAATACATACTCAAAGAAAACATTTTTATGATTATGGATTATATCCATAAACTATTCAATTTATGTTTGGTATTTTTCAAATTTTGAATTTTTCAATGCGATTCATAAACTGACCTACTATATTCCATTGTTTAGAAATGGCGCCCAGTAGAAGGAATGAGAAATCCAGCAATACGTATGATCCAAAGAGTAATAAGGATCATATCGTTCATGGTATTAAGAAAACATTTAAAAGGGAAATAATCTCCCACGTATTCTCATCCTATGGAGATATAGTATCATGTGTTAATAGTATAAGTAAAGAATTCTCTTTGTTATATCGATTTTAAGGGAAGCAAGAGAAGAAAAGAATGGAAGAGAGAATGATGGATAAAGTGAAAAAGTGAAAGAAGTATTTTTCCATATGTGATAAATTTGGAAAGAATCACCTTGGTAAATTCTTCAAGGTTATGGGAATTTGTTATATGTGTGTAGAAAAAGGACACCAAGTACGTGATTTCAAGGGTAAGAAAAAGGTTTCAAATGTACAATGCTTCATCTGCAAGGAGTTTGGATACTACACAAATCAATGTCCCAGTCAACAGAGTATGATAAAAATGATGCTATTGGATAATAATCAAGTTATGATACTACCATTGATAAAGAGAAATTACTAATGTTCTTATGTTGTTACCAAAGAATTATGTAATTTCAGTGTTGCATCGATGATGTACCAGTTATATGAATTATAGAAATAAATAATAATTATGCTGTATTACTATTTCATTGAGTATTTGAGATTATATCGTACTATTAAAAGTGAGAAACAACAGGTTCTAATTTTTTTAAAAATACATGGTTTGAGGAAAGATAATCCTTAATATGGTTCGGATACTGAGGAAGTAATTTTGGAATAAGAGATGGCTTATTTGGATAAATTATATTGGATATTCTTGACTACCATTGAACTGATTAATTGTTTTTTATTTCATCATTGTTAGATATTACAACATTTTTGGATAGAAGGAATATATCTAGTATTCTTTAAGAAATAAGTGAGCATGAATTTAATTAATACATTTTTATGATAATTCAAGATGTTGTAGTGTTTTAAAATAATAAATGATGAAGGTGTTCACAAGTTGTTACGTGGAAAAAGGATCTTCATTGTGTTCACCTTCCTTATAAATTTTGGACTGTGAGTTTGGATAGAATTATTTTGGATAAGTCTAATATTTGGTATCGATTAAGTTTGACATTTGATACCATGTTCAAGGTTAAATAATATCTTGAGATTCTTTTTGGATTGTTATAAAAATGACAACCCATAGGTCTGGTGGAAACCCGTCACATCTGGAAAAGCAGCGAGACTTGAACCCACAATCGAAGAGCAACAATGGTGTATCACCTACCATGGGTCCACTTGATGTCCTGGACTGAATAATGTAGTTTTTTTAATGTTCTGATAGATGAATTATAAATTCATTTTTTTAAACCCTATACGAATATGATAAATAGAATATCATTAAGTTCTATTATCTTTTAGTGTGAAATACGAGTTTGTGGTAAAAATTAGTTAAAGGAAATAACTATACATGTCAAGTATATATATATATTTTTCTTATTCTATGAAGAAATTAATTCATAAAATTTAGGTAAGGGATCTATAAATAAAAAATGTGTTATCCTAATACCTTAGGCTTTGTTGAACAAATGATATTTTAAATCATCATAGATTGATGGATTTGAGGCCATCAACATTACACTTGTTTGTGATTGATGACCTCAATAACTCCCTATAAATATTTATGTTTTTACTCTAATTATGTGTCCCTAATTTCCATGAATGTTCTCTTAATTGAGATCAAAATTTGGTGGCGACTTTTTATTTCCCTTTCCCACTTATTAGGACTAAATTTTATTAACCCAATTTCTGATGTGGGTTTTCCACAAAGGTATTTTCTATTTATTTTTGAAGAAAAATTTCAAATTGTTAGGATTCAATTTATTGAATAAGGGGAGAAAGTAACACCCCATGATTTCATAGTATGTTATATCTTCAAATTAATTCAATATCTTCCACTACACGCAACTCCGCGTTCAAGCACATCATGACTTACGAAACTAGCCGTTCAAAGGTGGTTATGAATAGTGTTAACTGAATTTTTAATTTTATATACTCTATAAAATTTTAGAATCTATATGATGTGTTTCTTAGACATAATATAAGAACGAATTCATTTTTTTAAATAAATGATGTATTTTTAAAAAAATGCAATTTTAACGCCTTTTAATTGAAAACCCTTTTTAAAACCAATATTTCAAAATTTTATATATTAAATTTAATGAAATTAAATTATGCTTTAGAAATGGGACATAACAATTTAGTATCTATATATATTGGTGTATTTCTGATAACTTTCATATTTGGGTGAATAGTAGAAAATACTAAATTTTAACTGAATACAACTTTTTTAATCAAAATAATTTATAGTGTTCAATTATACATTTGAATGGTTTGGAAGTATAATTAGATTATATTTCTAACATTTAATACAATGTTGGTCATTATATGTAATTTCAAAATTTAAATTTGACATAAACACATGTCAATCTTTTGATAGTTTTTACTTTTTAAAAACCCGCTTTTTGGTTTTGACAATGGGAAATAATTTTAAATTAATAAATGCAACTTTTATGTTTTTAATTTGGTAAAATAGACTTCAATTTTTAATTTGGAATATTAAAATTAGCTTTTGGTGAATTTTTGGTATTTTTATGAAATTTTCAATTTTTGATGAATAGTGAAAAACACTGAGTTATTGTTTCAACCCGACATTTTATTTAAATAATAATTTAGTTTACTTAAATTTATTTTAGGTAAAAATAGATACATAATACCTATATATGTTCATTGTAATTCATTGGATTCATTTTATAATAGGTTTAGATATATAAAAATATTATTGGACTTTTACCATCTTTTACCCACCTCCTATAGGCTTTTGCAAATTTGCATAAAACGTAATTTTACCGCTTATGTGTGTTGAATTTCAAAAATCCGAGAGAAACGATTGATATTAGTAAGTAAAATGTGGTTCAATAAGATGAAAATAATTTTAGGTGAATAGTAACTTTTTGACTTTTATTTAACACAGTTAAAAGTAAATATGGTAATTAAAGGTAAAAATGATATTAATATCACCCTAACACGTGTCCTAATTCTATTGGATAAATGTAATTAGACCAAAAACAACCATTGGAATAAAATATGATCCTTTACTTCCACTTGGATAAGAGTAGGACATTTATTATTATTTTATTTAAAGAAGAGTTAAAAGAGTTAAAATCAAGGTTTAATAACTATAACAATTTTAATATAGGGATATACATAAGATAAATTCGATTATAAATATTCATTAGAATGGTAAAAATATTTCCTACATAATGGTATTTTATTTATAATTTTTAAACATTAAATAATATAATTTATTTATGAAACAATGATGATGCAGTAATCACCTTATTAATGATAGATTAGAATAATTGATATTATAAATATCAAAATAAATATAATTTGAGCCTTTTAATGAATTTAACTAATTTTCTAGGTGAATATTAAATGTAAGGTTTTATTAAAAGAATTTGTTTTGAAGTAATAACATTGTTATAAATTTATCAAAAACAAAATACCAAATAGTGTCAAAATTGACATAAAAGAGTTTTTAAAACAAATATTATATTATTAATTCATATTCAATTCCTAAAAATATATGGATCAGAAAAAGGTCTTAAATATTATTATATATGTCATTAATGAACCACTTGAGGTTCTATTAGTAGTTTATAGTATGTTTATTAACCATATAATAAACAAATACAAAGAGACATGGTAAACGTCAAACTAATTAACTAAGAGTTAAATCATAAATATAAGTTAAATATAGTGACCCAAACCTGTCTAAAACCTATTGGATGAGTGGTTTTCGACCCATCCCCACCTTATCCATGGAATAAATCATTTTGGAGTCAATAGAAATCTAAAATTATTTTTTTATAAAATAATATTTTATGTTTTTCCTATGGTGGCCCTCACCCCTCTTATAAAAGGGCACTCCCCCTTCTCTCAATTTCACACCATAAAAGGCATTTTTCTCAACAAAAGCCTTCCCAAATATCCAAAAAACTTACCTTGATTCAACCTAAGGCCTTAAATTTGTCATAAATCCAACCTATGGAGCCCTTCTGATCAACTCAATAGGAAACACCCGAAGAAGTGGTAATAATTTCACCACCCTCTTTCAAGTTCATTTATTCATCTACATATTCTTTCCTTGTTGATTCGATTAAAAAATAATAAATACTGTATATTATATATACTGTGATGTTATTATAAATATGGTACAACCCTATTCATTATTATATCCATCCTTTGAATGACATGTCACCATACGTGCGTACGTATGACTTACCGTCTCCACGTCGTGGTGTAGTTGTTATTAAATAAATTATTATTTTTATGGATGTAATATTGATTTATAAATGATGGAAATAATAAATATAACAAGATAATATGATATACTCTCCAATTATATATGCTTTTAATATCAAAATAATGATATTTTCGCTTGTGCGTACGTATAGATTACAGTCTCCACGAACGCGATGAGATTCAATCCCTATTGTATCCATTCAAGAATAATTTTCATTTGACGATTAAAAATAATGTTTAAAGACTTGATATCATTCTGGATATGAATAAGGTACATCCCATTGATAAAAAATATTACTCATGTAACAAATAATACAAAGGAACATGAATAAGTTAACACCCAAAATGACGATAACAATTAAATATAATTAACAAAGCATTATTAGAAGATCATATATGATATCATAATTATGTATATGGTTCTTTTATAATTTAATAACATTTATTTAACAAATATATAATAGATTAACGTACCCTTGTTCAAGTAAAAGTTGAAGTTAAGGGTTAATTCTACAATCTCTTCATTATTCATGGTTGTTTATACGTAATTATCAACTGGGACATCTTTATCATCCACATCCATGTATCTTAAAAATGTATTTTAAAACATTTTTACTATTTAATAGAAAATGGGTTAAAGTTATTTATACCCTTTTTTGAATTTTTATAAGGTTTTTATAAAGGAATGTTTCTATCATTTTTCAAATAGGGTTGTTTTTATCCTTTTAGAAAAAATTAAGCTACGAATGTCCTTTTTAACTTATACGGTGGGTGCAACTATTTTATGCAGTTATAAAATCATCAAAGCTTCCATTACAAGCTTATAAAAATATTTTCAAATTAAATGTTTTTTCTAAAATTATGTTACTTTTAAATGACTTCAAAATAGAAAGATATTTTTCTTTAAAATAGTTTTGATTTCATCTTTGTCACCGTCGTTTGATTGATTTTAAACTTATTTGGTGTTGATTTATTATGATACAAAACTTCCTTATTATATTTAAGGTTTTGTGATATGTTTGACTATGGATGTGTTATTTTTACACCATTCAAGGTTTATGGATAAAGTATTGACATTTCGTATTCTAGTTTTAATATGAATGTTTATGTTATGTTTAAACCTTTTCATATTATGAATGCATTTGACTTAGTAAGTGATGGGTGGAGCCTGCTATAGCTCCTCGATGCATCGGCAGGTCTCATGAGACAAACTAGTGTCTCAACACAAGGCCTTGAAAAAATATTATTTGTAGTATTGGCACAAGGCCTTGACTATGTGGTTATGAATGTCTGGCATTATGAATTCCATCATTATGAAATTGTCTATTGATATTTCATGTGATTATTCGACTAGTAGAATATCCATATGAGTAAGTAAATGGAATTATTTTTGTTTATATTTTCCATATTAAGGTAAGGTTTATGTTGAAAAGGATTTTGGTTTAGTTTTATACATTTCCTTAAATGTTGTTGCTTATTCATGGAAGTTTACGCTGTATTGCTTACCCTTACAGAGCGTTTAACCTCACCCCATTCTTATATTTTATTTTCATAGGATTCGAAGAAGTGTTTTATTATTGATAAGTAGGGTTAAGCTATGGGATTAATGTTGGTCTCAAAGGATCTTTTACATTGTGTTTTATCTTCTAATGTGTAATGTAACATTCATGTATGAAATATATTTTCCAAGACTGCTAAACTAATCGGTCTTTTAGGACATGATTTCTTGTAATCATGCCAATATATTAAAATAATGCACCAACTCTGGGTAACTGGGGTAAAGGCGTTACAGTTGGTATCATAGGGAGTTTTAGAAACTACCTTGGAAATACACTAAGACAAACTCTGATTAGAGAACATTACTCTAAAATAGCCTTTGAGGATTAGTATAGAAGAACCTCCTAGAATTTTAGAACTGTAGATATTTTATGATTTTTCCAAGAAATACATCCCTCTCTAGATACGAGAACGTAGAGGCAGCTCTGGCATAGATGTAACTAGGGGTAAACCACGAAAACAACACTTTGAGCTAGACTCGAATGAGAACTACTGGATGACAATGGGGCTTGTTGCACTCTTAGATACGACATTCCCAGGGGATATGCTTAGAATAATTCACATTTTAATTACAATCAATTATGAAGGATTTAGGAATTAATACATCCTCAAAGAATTTTTTTGATGATTATGGATTGTAACCCTAAAATATTCAATTTACGTTAGGTATTTTTCAAATTTTGAATTATTCATTACGATTCATATACTGACCTAGTGTATTCCATTTTTTAGAAATGGTTCCCAGTAGAATGAATGAAAAATCCAGCAGTACGTATGATCCAAATATTAAGAAGGATCATATCATTCATGGTATTAAGACAACATTTAAAAAGGAAATAGTCTCCCACATATTCTCATCATATGACGACATAGTATCATGTGTTAATAATATAAGTTACGAATTATCTAAGTCCTATGGATTTGAAGGGAAGCAAGAGAAGAAAAGGATGGAAGAGAGAATGATGGATAAAGGTAAGAAGGGAAAGAAGGATTTTCCTATATGTGAAAACTGTGGAAAGAATCACCTTGGTAAATGCCTGAAGGGCATGAGAATTTGTTATAAGTGAGTAGAAAAAGGACACCAAGTACGCGATTTCAAGGGTAATAAAAAGGTTTCAAACGTACAATGCTTCATCCGCAAGGAGTTGGGATACTACACGAATCAATGTCCCAGTCATCAGAGTATGTCGCAAATGATTCTAATGGATAATAATCAAGTTATGATACTAACACAGATGAATAAGAATGACTAGTGTTCTTATGTTATTAAATAATTATGTCATTTCAGTGTTGTATCGATGATGTACCAGTTATATGAATTATGGAAATAAATAAGAATTGTACTGCAGTACTATTTCTTTGAGTATTTGAGATTATATGGTACTATGAAAAGTGACTCAATAGCAAGTTATACTTTTTTTTAAAATACATGGTTGGAAGAAAGATAAACATTAATATGGTCATGATACTAAGGTAGTAATTTTGGAATAAGAGATTGATTATTTGGATAAATTATATTGGATATTATTGACTAACATGGACATGATTAATGGTTTTTTATCTCATCATTGTTGGAGATTACAACATTTTTGGACAGAAGGAGTATATCCAATATTCTATAAGGAATAAGGGAGAATGAATGTAATTAATATGTTTTTATGGTAATTCAGGATGTTGCAGTGTTTTAAAATAATACATGAAGAAGGTGTTCACATGTTTTTACGTGGAAAAAAGGATCTTCATTGTGTTTACCTTAAAACGTTTGGACTGTGAGTTTGGACAGAAGTATTTTGGATAAGTATAATGTTTGGGATCGATTAAGTTTGACATTTGATACCATTTTCAAGGTTAAATAATTTGTTGAGATTATTTTTGGATTTTCATAAAAAGGACAAACTGAAGGTCGGGTGGCAACCCGTCGCGTCTAGAAAAGCCGCGAGACTTGAACCCTCAATTTAGTGAAACAAGGGTGTATCACCTACCACTGGCCCATGTGATGTCCTGGATTGAATAATGTAGTTTTTTTAATATTCCGATAGATGAATTATAAATTCAATTTTTGAACCTTATATGAATAGGATAAATAGAATATTTTTAAGTTCTATTATCTTTTAGAGTGAAATGTGAATTTTTGGTAGAAATTAGATAAAGTATGGAACTCTACTTTTCAAGTATATATATTTTTTCTTATTCTATGAAGAAATTAATTCTTAAAATTTAGGTAAGGGATCTTAAAATAAAAAATGTGTTATCCTAATACCTTAGGCTTTGTTGAACAAATGTTATTTTAAATCATCATAGATTGATGGTTTTGAGGCCCTAAACATTACACTAGTTTGTGATTGATGACCTCAAACACTCCACATAAATATTTACTGTTTTCTTCTAATTATGTGTCTCTAATTTCAAACAATGTTCTCCTAATTGAGATCTTAATTTAGTGGGGATTTTTCATTTCCCTTTCCCACATATTAATGATAAATTTTATTAACCCAATTTCCGATGTGGGTTTTCCACAAAGGTATTGTCTATTAATTTTCGAAGGAAAATTTCAAATTACAAGGATGAAATTTGTCAAAGGAGGGGAGAATGTAACACCCCACAATTTCATAGTATGTTACATCTTCAATGTAATTCAATAACTTCCACTACATTTAACACCAAGTTCAAGCGCATCATGACTTACCAAACTAGCCGTTTCAAAGTGGTTATGAATAGTGTTAACTAAAATTTTAATTTTATATACTCTATAAAATTTTAGAATCCATAATATGTGTTTCTTAGACATAATATAAGAACAAAATCTTTTTTTAGATAAATGAAGTATTTTTCAAAAAAAGAAATTTTACCGCATTTTAATGGAAAACCCTTTTTAAAACCAATATTTCACAATTTTTTATATTAAATTTAATGAACTTATATTATTCTTTAGAATCAAGACATAAAAATTTAGTATCGAAAAATATTGGTGTTTTTCTGATAACTTTTATATTTGGGTGAATAGTGGAAAATACTAAATTTTAAGTGAAAACAACTTTTTTAATCTAAATATTTTAAAGTGTTCAATTATAAATTTGAATGGTTTTGATGCATAATTAGATGATATTTTTATCATTTAATACAATGTTGGTCATTATAAGTAATGTCACATTTAAATTTGACATAAAAACATGTCAATCTATTGATTGTTTCTACTTTTTAAACACCCGCATTTTGGTTTTGACAACGAGAATTAATTTTAAATTAATAAATGAAACCTATATGTTTTGAATTGGGTAAAATAAAATTCATTTTTGAATTCATAATATTTAAATTAGATTAGGGATATTTTTTGGTATTTTTCTGAAAACATTCAATTTTTGATGAATAGTGAAAAACACTGAGTTATTGTTACAAACCGACTTTTTGTTTAAATAATAATTTATTTCATTTAAATTTATTTTATGTGAAAATAGATACATAATACCTATATAAGTTCAATTTAACTCATTGGATTCATTTTATAATACGTTTAGATATATAAAAATATTATTAGACTTTTACCGTCTTTTACCCACCTCCTATGAGCTTCTGCAAATTTTCATAAAACATAATTTTACCGCTTCTGTGAGTTGAATTTCAAAAATCTGAGAGACACGGTAGATATCAGTAAGTAAAATTTGGTTCAATAATTATAAAATAATTTTTGGTGAATAGTAATTTTTGACTTTTATTTACCACGGTTAAAAGTCAATAGGGCAATTAAAGGTAAAAATGATATTAATGTTACCCTAACATGTGTCCTAATTCTATTGAATAAGTTTAATTCGACCAAAAAAATCCTTTGGATTAAAATATTATCCTTTAGTTTCACTTGTATTAGATTAGGACATTTATTATTATTTTATTTAAAGAAGAGTTAAAAGATTTAAAATCAATGTTTAATAACTAAAATATTTTTAATACATGGTTATACATAAGATAAATTCAATTATAAATATTCATTATATTGATAAACATATTTCCTATGTAATGGTATTTTATTAATAATTTTTAGTCATTAATAATATATTTTATTTATGACACAATGAAGATGGAGTAATTACCATATGAATGAAATATTAGAATAATTGATATTATAAATATCCAAATAAATATAATTTCGGCCTTTTAATGAATTACACTAAATTTATAGGTAAATATGACATGTTAGGGTTGATTAAATGTATTTATTTTGAAGTAATAATGCTGTAATGAATTTAACAAAAACAAAATACCAAATAGTATCAAAATAGTTATAAAAGAGTTTTTAAAACTAATATTATATTATTAATTGTTATTATATTCCAAAAAATCAAATTTTCGGCCAAAGAACATAAATATTATTATATATGTCATTAATGAACTACTTTAGGTTCACTTGGAAGTTTCTAGTATGTTTATTAAACATATAACAAAAAAAATACAAAGAGATATGGTAAATGTCAAACTAATTAATTAAGAGTTAAATCTAAATAAATAAGGTTAATATAGTGACCCAAACCTATATAAAACCTATTAGTTTAGTGTTTTTGGACCCATTACCACCTTATCCTAGAAATAAATCATTTTGGAGTCATTAGAAATTGAAAATGGTTTTATTATAAAATAATAGTTTAAGTTTTTCCAAAGGTGCCCCTCACCCCTCTTATAAACGGGAACTCCCCCTTCTCTGAATTTCACACCTTCAAATCCATTTTCCTCAGCCAAAACCTACCCAAATGTCCTCATAACTTCCCTCACTTCAACATAGTGGCCTTAATTCTTTCAGAAAGGATCCCTAAGGAGTCCGTTTGATCAACTCAAATGAAACCACCCGAAGAAGAGGTAATAATTTCACCACCACTTTCAAGTACTTTTCTTCTTCCACTTCTTCTTTCCTTATTGTTTCCATTCTAAAATAATAAATCAAGTATCTTCTATATAATAGGATGTTATAATAAATATGGTAAACCACATTCATTATTCTATATGTTCTTTGAATGACATGTCACCACACGTGTGTTTGTACGACTTACCGTCTCAACATCATGGTGTAGTTGTTATTCAATACATTATTATTTGGATGGGTATAATATTGATTTATAATTGATTTAAATAATAAATATAACATAGTAATATGATATACACTCCGATTATATATGATTTTAATGTCAAAAGAATGATATTGTGGTTCATGCGTACGTACAGATTACCGTCTCCACGAACGCAATGAGATTCATTCCGAATTGTATCCATTCAAGACTAATTTTCATTTGATGATTAAAAATAATTTTTAAAGAGTTGATATCATTCTGGATATGAATAAGGTACATCCCTTCCATAATAAACATGACTCACGTAACAAAGAATATAAAGGAACATGAATAAGTTAACACCCAAAACGGCGATAATACTAAAATATTATTAACAAAGCATTATTATAAGATCATATATGATATCATAATTATTTATACGGTTCTTGTATAATTTAATAACAATGATTTAACTATTATAATGGAGTTTAACATGCCCTCGACCAAGTAAAAGTATAATTTAAGGGTTAATTCTACAATCTCTTCATTATTCGAGGTTGTTTATAGGTAATTATCAACTATGACCTATTTATCATCCACATCCATGTTTCTTAAAAATGTATTTCAAAACATTTTTAATATTTAATAAAAAAATGTATTAATGTCATTTATACCCTTTTTGACTTTTTATAAGGTGTTTATAAAGGAATCTTTCCATCGTTTTCCAAACAAGATCCTTTTTAACTTATACAGTGGGTGTGGCTATTTTCCACTATTATAACATCGTCAAAGCCTCTCTTACAAGATTATATGAAAATGTTCAAAATAATTGTTTTCTTCTAAAATTATGTGACTTTAAAATGATTTCAAAATAGAAAGAAATTTTTCTCTCAAATAGTTTGGATTTCATCTATGTCAACATCTTTTGATGGATTTTAATCTTATTTGAAGATGATTTATTATGATACAAAACTTCCTTATTGTATTGATGGTTTTGTGATATGTTTGAATGTGGATGTGTTATTTTTACACCATTCATGGTTTATGGATAAAGTATTGATATTTCGTATGCTAGTTTTAATACAAAAGTTTATGTTATGTTTAAACCATTTCATATGATGAATGCATTGGACATAGTAGGTGATGGGTGGAGCCCGCTATAGCTCCTCGATGCATCGGTAGGTCTTATGAGACAAACTAGTGTCTTGGCCCAAGGCCTTGAAAAAATCTTATTTGTAGTCTTGGCACAAGGCTTTGACTATGTGGTTATGAAAGTCCAGCATTATGCATTCCATCATTATGAAAGTGGCTATTGATATTGCATATGATTATTCGACTAGTAGAATATCCATGTGAGTATATAAATGGAATTATTTTGGTTTATATTTGACATATTAAGATGATGTTTATGTTGATAAGGCTTTTGTTTTAGTTTTATACATTTCCTTAAATGTTTATGCTTATTTATGAAAGTTTATGATGTATTGCTTACCCTTACTGAGCGTTTGAGCTCACCCCTTTCTTATGTTTTATTTTCCCAAGATTCTAAGAAGTGTTTTATTACTGATATACAGGGTTAAGCTATGAGATTAATGGCGGTCTCAAAGGATCTTTTACATTGTGTTTTATCTTCTAATGTGTAATGTAACATTTATGATCGAAATCTATTTTCCTAGACTGATAAACTGATCGGACATTTGGGACTTGATTCCTTGTAATCATGCCAATGTATTAAAATAATGCACCGACTCTAGGTAACTGGGGTCGGGGCATTATAGATTTTATCATATACTAAAATTAAATTATATTAAATAAAATCCAAATTAAAATAAAACATGTCAAGATTTGATTGAAAGGTTTAAAATATATTATTAATAAAATAATAATAATTTCTTTGATAAAAATTTGATGATGTGAAATTTGGGTAGAAATTGGTAACTTAATGTTAGTGAAGTTTTGCTAATATTATATGAAACATAGTATTAATAGATGGCCTTTTAAATGTTTTCATGTTATACCTAATTTTTTTTACCAAATTATCATTTCCAAACTCACCTATCTTCCATGCGATTCCATCTTTTCCCCTCCCATATCATTCATTTAGAAGGAAAAGTCCCTCTTTCTCACCTATAAATAGAGCTCACGTCCACCCTCTTCAATTCAAAAAAATGTATTAAAATTTTAATTTAACCCATTCACATTTAACCCCAAATATAGTCCTATTTCACATTCATAATACTGTTGTCCCATGTAGTGGGAATAATTCCACCATTTCCAATAAGATATAAAATAGATAACTAATGTTCTCAATGTAAGAATTTACTCCCTTATATTTTTATAGTTTCCTTCCTAAAAAAAACATATTTTAACAATAATAATATAATTAAATTAGTGTCATTAGTAGAGTAAATTTTCATTATATTTATGGAGTAATAATTTTCTAGAATCCCCATTCCCATTTGAAAAATGAAACTATCATTTGTTCTTACAAGATACATACCTCTTTCATTGATGATGTTTTTTGAGTTTCATTACCACCATAAATTATATAAATAATAATATATTTAATGAATAATTATGATATTTATGAAAAAATTATGATTCTTAAAATATAAATCACTATCCGCCATTTTTCATTCTATACAATGAAAACTAAGAAAATTTCTCATGACTATATGGATTATATAAACACATACTTTTATACATAGGTATTAGATTATAGTAGATGAATATTAAATAAAATTTTAAAAAATTAATGAGGACCACAAAGGCTTAGTGTATTTAGAAACATTGACACAAAAACAAATGGTTCATAATTGAACTAAATCATCTCCCAATAATTCCATACCAAATAGAACCCTTTTTAGAAATAACATACTTAATAGCTCTCATCATAACCTAGGTAAGGGAAACAAAAAAATAGTGAGATCATATACTCTATAAATGTAACAAAGGGTGATATCAATAATCACATAAGCAAATAAATTCTCGAATATTATGAGAACATGACCTTAAAATTTTATAACTATAACCTACAAATCAAATATCATAATAAAGAGACATGGAATAAAATTTGTAAGTTCAAACAACACAAATCATAGCTGAATCAATGAACATGAACCATGAAAACATAACATTGGAATAAAACATATATTTGTTTCATAATCCTGATAATATAAAATTATTTCCATAGTAGTCAAGAGATATTCCTTATACTATCAGAGTGTATTTGGTTAAATCCTCTAACTATCATAGTTGTCAAGGATCAATACCAAGACTATCATAGAAAACATAGTCCCTTAATGTAATCGGTTCACTCCCCTACCATTTATATTTATCTCATCATATATTAATAATTTCCCAATTAGTTAGATGGATATATAATTATAGTCCCACCCATAACATAATCATAATCAAACTAATTTTTCAATAGCTTCATAAAATTTTTATCATAACAGAACCCGTAGAAATTGAATAAGTTTCACAAACTTTTAATCATAGCATAACTCAAAGAAATAAACCAGTTTCAAAAGAATAAATCGTTGAAAAGAAATGAGTTTGATAAAAATATTTTCATCATAATCATAAAACATCTAGATAAAGGATTAATTATGTTATAATTGGATAATATACTCATTATATAATAAGTAGAGTCAATGTTTTACATCACTGATGAATATAAATAACATTAAAAGAACATTAATACCATTATTTTAGAAAGTACATTTTCAACATTTCAAATAACTTTTTAGAATCTAAAAATTTCCCTTATATAAAAGAAAATATTTAATTTTAAAATAATATTATATAATTTTAAATTATGATTTAAATATTATAGTGTTCATTATGGAAGAAAATACAGTTCATGTTGAACATGTTAAAACAAATATTCTTACCCATTTTTTGAAACATGTCAAAGGTATCTAACATGGAAATTAAAAAAATATATTTTAAACCGTTTTTTATAAAATTTCATAAATAATGAAAATGAATTTTATAAGTCAGTTTCTAATAATAAAGAAATGAATTTATTTAAAACATTGACATCTGAGAGATACGAATATTTACCTGAGGGATAAATAATGTTGGCTATCCTCAAAAAAAGTATTTTGAATCTGTATCACATAAAGAGTGGAAAAATAAAGGAAAAAATTAAATTTCAAAAAATAACTCTAGTGAAAAACATTCATGTGTTTCTTGAAAGATATATCAATGTATTTCACCATCAGAGACTTAATAATAAATAATCCTGATAAAAAAATTTGATTGTAATGTAAAACCCTTACCACATTGAAAAGTTTTTAATTATATATCTTTTGAAGGAAAAAGATCAATTTAACCATTAAAAATCATGAAAATAATGATATTCATGATATAAAATTAAATTTTGGCATTATATACACCGTATAAAAAAACATGTTGTGAATATGTCATGTGTCTCAAAAAAAATTAATGTGAGACGATAATATCTTACCTCATGTCTCAAATTCCATTGTATATATTCAAATACAATATATAATAAATATAGGTTTCTTATAAATAGAATAAAAAAATATAATAATATATATCATTGCATAGAAGATTACATAAAAACATTTTATCACCGATTTGTTATCAATTCTCTATTAAAAAACTGTTTTATGTAGTCACCACTTTTTTTTCATGTGTGTTTTGGTTAAGTGATTTTTTAGATATTGTACATTGATCATTTTTCAATAATATCCATAATATTAATAATGATATAAATTTAATATATATTTAATATAAACATATTTATATTCATCATTAAATGTAATATATAGAATAATTAATTACACCATTCATGGAGACCGTCAACCATACTTATTGATGGAAGCTTATTCCATTTTCTCAATGGATGGAAAAAAATAAAGCTAAATAATAATTATACATTACTCAATCTATTTAATATTATAAATATCATATATGTTGGTTAAATATATAGTCATAAACATGCATATAAAAAAATTTAAAATGTATAACATCACTTCGTGGAGGCAGTAATCCATACGTACACAAGACTGAAATTACCATATTCTAATGGATTGGAAGGTAAGATGGTACAAGTGAAATTATTATTTCTGAATCATAATTATTTTATAATTAACAAATATATATATTAAATTCATCATTATATCAATCTGTGATATGAGGTGATGGAAAATGAATTACATCATTCTGTGAGGTGATAGTCCTCCATACACATGATTGATAGTTTTATTTCCCATTTTATAGAAGAGGTGATGGACATAGATTATTAATTTAACATAATAACATATATGTACATTGGATATGTTTATGTAATTATATTATCATTTATGAATATGATTTTAAAGATGTAAAAAATGAAATAAAATTCAAACGCATAGTTACAATCTATACCTATTATTCAGAAAACCTCTTTAGGTTTACACCTAAACCCTTACTATGATGGGTTTCAAATAAAACCATGTAATAGAGATAATTTGTAATGATTATAAAAAACTTCTTTATTAATTATATACAATTATTTTTATGTAAAAATGTTGCTTTTCAGTAAAAATCCCTTAATAAATGTTTTAAAAGGCATTGTGTCAGGGAAAAATCCTAGTTGACATCATAGAATATTCTAATGAATTTCTTCAAACTGAGGTTCTTAGCTGGTTTGAGATTCTGAGTCACATAGATCCTCAACATAGAAAAATTTATAAATTTAAAAATATTATACTATGTGCTCCTAATTTATTCAAAATACTTTTATATCTCCCAAATAGTAGGTCATATGAGAAATTTGAGACCACCATTAGTTCCGCGATGGGGATTTTACACTAGGTGGGGTATAACATTTTTTCATTTTAGAAATTTGTTCAGAGTTCAAAAAAGGATAAGTAATTTGATAATTTTAGTGTATTATTTTCAAATATTTAAATAAATATCTTTGAAAATGTGCATCATATAAAAAACTTGAGAAAACAGTTAGGTCTGGAATGTGGAGTTTACCCTTTGTAGGACATAGCTGTTATGAACATTGGGTGTTTGGTCACATTGCATGTGATTGTAGTTTTTAAATATTAATTTATATTATTATTATGAATTATAATTAAAGAAATTCATTTTTTAATAATTCTTCATCTTCACCACCGTAAAACACCATTTTTTATGCATGGGGTCAATCTCAAAATATTGAATCAATTCTATTTTCTATGGAAATATCAGCAACACATTTATTAGGATAATTTAATGGCTCCTTATTAAATTTTTGGCTGAATAATAGATTAAAGTGTCACATATGAATTTGGGTTTTTAGTACCTTGTTGTTCGAGGTTTTGTAGAGCTAAACCGTTTATATTTTTGTTTGATTTTGTTGAGTTGGGGAATTCAAAAACCACTTTTCACACAATTTGGATGTCTAAATCAATCTGATTTAAGTGTTCTAGGAACTCGGTGGTCCTGTTGTTCATCTCTTTTTAGAATATCATGCACCTATATCTCCAACTTGTTGTTTTCAATTTTTTTAATTTATTTACCTATACCATTCAACAACTCACAATTGAAAAAAAACAATTTATTCAAATAAAAGATGATAAATGATGAATTAACTATGATAATTCATAAAATTATCAAGGATGATGTATAAGTAATCAAAGGATAAATAAGATGAATTTAGGTTTTAGAAGTTAAAAAAATTAATTACACAATGATAATTGAATCGGGTTATCAAGAGATAATCTTTAGAAACATTTAATCAATAATTTATGTGAATTATGAAGGTAAAATTTTGTGAATTATTTAATATTATTATCAAGAATTATTAAATTGTAATTGAATAAAATTATAATAGTATAATTTGTGGAAATATATTATCATAAATATTCATAAGTGTTATAAAATGATAATTACATTTAATTTTCTTAGAATGATTATTAAATGATAATTTTGAGTTTATCAATAGAAAATTTATTATCAATAGATTTTTATAAATGGATAATTTATGCTAAATTATCAAAATAAAATTATAAAAGGTTAATTTATGATAAATTATCAAATGATAATTATAAAAAATAATTTATGATAAATTATACCAAGTTAATTTTAAAAATGTGTTTTAGGTTAAATTATCATAACATTTTTACAATAGATACTTTATAATAAATTACCAAAATATAATCCTAAAGGATAATTTTCGATAAATTATAAGAGATAATTATAAATGGATCATTTAGGATATATAATCTAGAGATAATTATAATGTAGTAATTTATGATTATTTAGACATTTGTAGGGTCCTAAAAATGTATCCACGGGATGTAAACACACATACAAGAACATTTAAAAAGGACTGAAATATTCTTACATGTTCACCAAGGAAACTGGAAGAAATTGGATTGAAAATTTAATTATAAAATTGAAAAAATCATATTTTTCAAAAGGTTTTAGGCTGAATGCATACCATCACTGGGAAAGGATTATGTTGTGCATAAACTGTGATCCAATGGTACTCTAATGAACCCGTGAGGTGATAGCCTGTGGGCAATGGCCAGTATATTGAGTCCGTCGCAAACCATTTTGTTGGTGGAATCTAACAGAAAAATTCCACCGAATACAGTCCTGTGAACTAATCCATTTGTGGTTGAAGAAAGATATAAGCATCTGTGAACCACATATCGTGAACAACTACCTTCACAGACCCCAGTTGACTGGGTCTTCCACAGGTTAAATTATTTCATCATGGGCCTCCCAAAATGGTGTCTCATGCCCACAAATATGACTTCCCCAGTTCCCTATTAAATAACAATAAGAGGAACTGGAAGAAGGTTGGCGACATAGAGCACAAAGGAGACCCTAGAGGCTGGAAGAAAGAATCTAGATACAAAGAATATTTCGACATCAGTTTTGAATCATCAATGAAGTGCAAATGCCAAACCACTTTTCTGTGGGTATAACCCATTGTGAACCACAAAAATAAGGAATTTAATAATAATTGGTGAAGTGAAAACCTAATTGGTGAAATCAAGAACCATAAATTCCTCATGGATGAATTCTTCATGAACCATAGGCTCCAAGACCCTTCTTGAATTTGGCGCTCCACATAGCTCATCACTATAAGGATTGAACCCTACACCGCGTATTGCATCTGTACACTGATGGAACTTGGGGCAGAATGGAGAACCACATCAACCTATGCAGAACATTCTAGTATGTAGACCCCATCCAGGAGAACTTACCACTTTGGAACGTAATGTTCTATACACCAGTCCACATACTACATCAGTATCTAGATGACCCCTCTACCTGCATAGCAGTATGCTACATAGGGCTTCCCCCATCCCACTTGAGAAAATAGAATGTGGAATGGGGTGTCTTCGGGTGTCCTTTCCCCTAGCTCCAATAATGCACCTCTATTACTATCCATTATTCCATCGCTCCTCCATAAACTAGTCCATTAGAATGAGGAAAAACCCCCATCCAATGCCACCGGGCCCATATGATCAGATCTTAAGGCGCATTAGTAGGAGTTTCTTAATTTACATACCCATGGTAAGCGTAGTCACAAAGGTTTTCCACATATTGGTTTTGACCCCTGGAATGTCTATAAGTCTACATACCCAAGGTTACTAGAGGAATGCCTTTGGGATGCCAATGTGAACCTCCCCATTCTCAGGTTTAGGGGTAATCACTAGCCTTTACTTTTAATTAGTGATAATGACAAGTGAGAAGGTCACTATTTCTATCCCCATTGTCAAAAGATGATGCTCCCATTTACTAGAACTTGTGTCAGGGAACTCATCCTAAGGTATGCCCCCAACATTTTACAAGAGGTGTCACTCTTTACCCTATCCACCTCAACTCGGGATGTGTATTGATAAGTCACCATGATATGACTATCCTGTATATCAATATATGTAAGGGTTTCATGTTCGAATATCACCTTCGCATCTCCTATTGGGCTCATATCCAAAGACTCTTTGGTCATTGTCGTCCCCCCTTTTGCATCAGTGGAGAAAATATGGGTTCCCTTTTTGATTCATTCATATCCTATTATTTCTCACACCATGCATGACTCACATGGTCTTAGAGGTCTATGATGATACAACATTGGAATATCCCATAAACAAACTATGATAACATTTATTCTTGCTCTAAGCAGGATATCTAGGATTCCTGCTTGAAGGTCCGAGCTCAAGGGGTTCCCTTCACAATGTTTCACCCAATTATTCCCCAAAAATGGTATCTTATTTGGGAGTATGTCCTGATTCAAATATCTGAAATGTGCCTCCTCCTAGGTTTACGCCCCAATATAAATGAATTATGAGAACTTTAAATCCTTCTCTAACCAGGATAGGTAGGACACATGTTCAAGGCCTGATATGAAGGTGTGTTCTCCTGATTCCTTCCCATAGAAATTACCGCAGTAAGGCCTCCTCTATGTTTTAATTCCCAATCATGTCCCCCAAATGGGAGGCACCTCTGTGTAAGCACCGAGTAACCACACCCTCATGTTGGGATTCATTAGAGTATATATCCTTGTTCATCTTTAACAATGCAGAATATGATTCCCAATTTGATAGGGATACATGTGAAGCCTCCCTGAGGTCCAAATCCGACCCTCAAATCAATCCTAATGTTCTCTATGTTATATCCTTGGTGGGTTGATGTTCTTCCAGAAGATCATATCATTCATGGGACCCTCGTGCCACTTTTGCGTAACCCCAAACCAATTTTAGGCCAAGAATCTTTAACATGGATGTAATTTCCCCAGGATATTAAACTACATGGATGAGCCCCAATCACACGACCTGAAAAGGTAGTGTGTCCAGTCAGGAAACCCGGAACTACGTGGGATATTATTCCTCTCATGAGGATATGTAGGATGCCCATCATTTAGGTACGAACCAAACATAAAACCACATTTCATCCCTCCTGGAAGACAATATACTCCATAGAACCTCATTGCATTGATTAAGTAAGCTTTATCTCTGTAGCATTAAATGTATGTATATCCACGACTATCTTGTGAACCAAGTTTAACCCTTGGATACACATTTCTGGAAGAGAGCAAGGATTCACGAACATAAGAACATGAATTAAATCGATATGTGATTCACGGTGTAGGAAATAATTCCCCCCCAAAAGGTTGTGATGAGCCTGACTTCCCATCCTCTTGACCAATGGAGTCCTCAATTGTTATTATCCAAACCATCCATTAAGTGCATGCCTTTGGAAATTTGGTCCATGAATTATGGATAAAAGGGTCATTGGGTGTTTCTATTTTCACGAATAAATCTGTTGTAGACCATCCGATGAAATCATATCCTAAGAGGACCGATTACACAAATACTTAACCCCCTACAATAAGCTGATGGGACCATTCTAATATGGAACATCCTTCATAATACAGAAGTGATAATCTTCCCACTCCCCATGGGCTCAATATAATTCCCCTAAGAGGATAATGATGTGAATTGAGATGGAACAAAAATGGTGATGTAAAATTATCTATGATAACAAACAAATGCTTGTCACCAGTCGGACCATTTTCCCCCCCAAATGCTCTTCTCGAGTTGAAACAATAATGGTGTTCCCAATGTGAATCCTCAACGAAGCTGACAGTTTTACCCCACTCAATACCCTTCACCTCATTTAAAGGAATGTGGCTATGACGAATCATCAACTAATTATGTGATCATGATATTATATTTTGATAGTTTTTTTTGGGTATAGTCTATATACATATTTTAGGTTTCTAGATCAACTTTAGATCCAAATAAAACTCGAAAACCAAGGAATACATGCACCTCAGTGATCCCTTAGGTAGTCGAGGCCTAGATAAAGAGAAAAACTGCCACTCTGACCCAACATCTTCATGAATGGGTACCCAACATGATGATTAGAGAGAACAACCAAAACGGTATTCTCCCCACAGCGGAGACAACAAGACAGGCCCACCAGTATGAAAAAGATTTCTAGATGCCTTCTCAGTTGTGGCTAGAACCCTATCATAGGGCATCCCCACTGGTTGTCTCCAACTTCTTCGGGAGCTTGTAACCAGAGGGAATGAACAAGTATGTCACTTATCTCAAGGAGGAAGATGAATTCGATGTTGACGAAAACATCTGAGCTACATTGGGGTCATACTCATGAACCCCTACCAGAGAGAGTCACCACCAATGTTGGGTGACCAAGTATCCTCGCTCTAATGAGGATCTCATTATGAGGGCGCCTGCTGATGTCCAAAGGATATGAGCCCTCAGGCCACATACTGAGGGTGAAAAATATATAATTAAGAGCAGGTAGTCATCCTGATTCTTGAGGATTGAATTCTTCATACAAACACTATGAAAATTAATGGGTAGAAAAGTAAATATTTTCCTCCACTCAATCCCACATAGAAATATGGTGGCACAATACGAGGACTTGCACATTCCGGACAATGCTCATCCATCCATCCATGCAGACAGAGTGGCGAATTAGAGGATGATTAAAATATCTACGTCTTTACAAGAATCTTGTCATGCAAATAAGACCGAAACCAACTATCGGAAGGCATAAACGTGTGGAAAGGCATATACAACCATCCATCCAAATAGTGTGGAAAACATATATGAGTATATTCAAATTCTTGCAGATGTATAAAAATATCTTTAGACAAATACAACTGTAAGTGAGCATATATGAATTCTTACTCGTAAATATGAAGCCCACGAGTCAAATTTGGTGTAAACTGGAGAAGAAATCTGGCAGCAGACTCGTTCCTCTATCCCAAAATTGGAAAACATCCAGTATCCACAAGAAGCCTATGGAGTACCCATGTAGATAGTAAATTTTGCTCCGACATTGAAATCAGACTTCATAAATGTTCCAGAAAAATACGTATCTCAACATATCTTGGATATTATACAAGATCATATGTCAATACATGACTATATCCTCCATAAATGTCAAGAAATCATTGCATCAGTAGAAATAGAGAGGTTTCTTTCCCAAGAACTAGTCTCCTCAGGTGGGGTGATTCATACACAAAATCAAGTAATCACCTCAAAAAAGATCAGCATCCCTACTCTAGTCCAGGAAGGTGAATAAATCTATCACGTGATACAAGGACACTAGTATCGAGGACAAATACTCGTTCCAATAGGGGGAACCTTTCAAACATGGTGGAAACCCTAGGGCATGTATATATATCTTCCAAAACTCAATATGTTGTTTGGAATATCCCATTGGCATTACGAGATAAAATAAAATAGGGACCCTTATATGATGTTCATTACCAACAGCAGACATACTCGGTTACCCACAAGAGAGCTCCCAAATATGAAATGCTTCAAAGGAAAGCAGAAAATGGAGAGTTTATTCATGATTCTACTCTGCTAGAAGCTGGAGTCCTTGACACCCTTGAGTATATATTAATAGAATATCATTATCCTGTCAGTCCATAACAAAATTACAAAAATTTCAATAATAGTTGTGAAGGCCATCCCTGCAATGTTGCTACCATCAACTCTAAAGGTCCTTCATAGAGCACCATTGGGGATCACTGCGTGGGATAGGGTTGATCGGTAATTGAATACTATCTCTGGATGTGTGTCAGGGTCACCCACCCATTAAAAAGAAGATAAAATAGAAAGATGGTCCTCCCCTTTCTTTTTTCCACCCCGATAGTCCTCCTTATGGTATACTCAGATGATATGCTTCTCCTTGCAGTCGGACATCAAGACATGATGGTAGTTCTCACTGAGATTGCTGCCACAGAGAAGGACCTCCCCAATATACTAGTTTATGTGAAGGCCTTCTCTACAGTGGCATCAAGTAATGAGAACGTCCTCCCCTCAATGAAGCTAATCCTAAAGGCCCTCTCCAGGATGTGTACTGTAGATATTCTCCCTGCATCCAGAGCTATGATAGTAGTTCTCTCCATAATAATATTCATTAAGAAGGACCTCCCTAGAGTGACATCAACATGAAAAAAGGTCCTCCCCTCACTGCAGTCTTCCCTAAATGTCCTCCACAAAGTATACACTATAGGATCATTTCCCATGGTCATAAATCATGTTCCGATGGTTTCCCTCACCATTGTTGCACCAACTATAAAGGTCCTCCCTACAGTTAGATCTCGCACCAGCAAGAAGGTCCTCCCCTTGCTAAATAAAATATGAGAAAGCCCTTGTATGGAAAGGTGATCTAAAAAATGGTTTCAGATATGCCAAACACCATTTTTATGATGAGCGACATCCCTTCTCAACCATATAAGGTCCAGGGCCACACTCATACTCAAAGAAACCCCCAATCATCTCACAAATCAATGAGGCTCCTACCATCCATGCTTCGTGGAATGAAATCATTAAAAATTGTCATGCTTGCCATATTAAGTAGAGGAGTCCCTGGAAGAACAACAATATGGTATGTTTCTATTGAGATGTAAACTAGATTGGGATGATATACCAGTGATGTATTAGACCATGAATACTTATCACTTTGACATACCAACAAATTTTTCTAAGGAATATATGCATAAAATTCAACTCAATATCTCGACAACTCTATACCATCTAAAGGAAAAATTCTCTCCCTATGAATGATATGAAGACCATGTCAACAAATTATGAGAGGTTCACCATCTAATAAACATTGAAGACCTCCTATCTGCATGAAGACCACAATAAGAAAGGAGAAACAATGATCTCAAACTAGCCTACCTCCATGCATTGCATAACTTGTGTTGATTCATCGGTGCTGCTCTATCTAGAGTTCACATTTATGGATTGGGAGAGAATGGATATCTACCCATAACCCCACCTCCAATCCATCAGAACTCACTGGATGTGAAATATTGCAATGTCAGTATAGAATGACACCAATCTATAAGAATTATGGCTCAGGAACGGTGGAACACTTGATAAGAACCGACCTTGAGTAAGTCTGAGAAGCGTCATGACCAACGATAGAAATCCATCAAGAAGCTTCTGATCTAGGAAACTGATAACATCCAATAGGAATCCAGCCTATGTGAATAATACCCATGAGAAACCCTAATGTCCTCAGAATCA
Organism: Viscum album; assembly: GCA_963277665.1. NCBI lineage: Eukaryota > Viridiplantae > Streptophyta > Magnoliopsida > Santalales > Viscaceae > Viscum > Viscum album. The sequence goes on from OY728140.1 coordinate 355,884,324, forward strand.
AATAAATCCCATGAAAATATAGCACCATACTTTTGTCAAACCCACATGGGAGTGTGTGAGATTAAGAAGGAAGAAATAGAAGTTTCTACCGCCGCAATACAAGAATATCCCTAGTCTATAGGCCTAGGGGAATTTTTAACTCAAAATTACATTGTAAGATGGATGAATCTAGGCCATAGAACATAAATGGAGGAACAAGAGAAACTCCAGCCCGTAGGGTTGGGTGACTTTTTACCTCAAATTCACACAAAGTGGAAATCCTTATTCTCATGTATGGGAAGAACAAGGAATAGATAAGACACTAGTTTAGTCTTGTCTCATGGTTCATACCCCCAAGACGAAGGCATATTGAGAGGCCAGATCAGGAATCCCTTCAGGTCACTCTTCTCCATGAATCCAGAATAATACCACATAATGGAAGGAGAATGTCCAACAAAGGACTCAAAAATATATCTTTAAATTCAGCACCAGGTACACCTCCCCTAATGAGGTATTCATCAGTAAATGCGGAGGATGCCAGTCCCACATACCTCATAAGAAATGATTCACATGAAGAGGAAGGAGATTATGGTTCTCTTATTGAGGAGGTCCACCCTAGTCTTGAGGGTGTGCATACCCAGAAATAGAGAGATGCACTAGACTTGGGTGTACACTCATCAAACCCATTACTACCTCCATCTCGAATAACCAAAAAGGAGAAAAATAAATCCATGTTTTTATATGACCATCCTCATCCCCCATGAGAAAATGAGTCCCACCCAATTGAGGAAAGATTCACCAGGAATGAGGAAGAAATGAATAGACTCAGTTGAATCAATGATGAACTACATTGAGGAAGATTTCTTGTCTGGTGTGTTTCTCAAGCAGAAGGTCAACATGTGTTTCCAAAAGAGGTGTCTCTACCACAAACACTCATCTCGGTAAAAAAAACTAGGCTCGGATTCCCACTGGAACCAGTACTCGTACCATCACTCTACTTTAATCTTTCCACAAAATGATATCAATACTTCCCTCCACTAGGTAAAAAGCCAGAACACATTCAAGAGAACATAAAAAGGATACCCTCAGTTGGGTATCCGCCACAAATTATAGCAGTGCCAACAAGTCTAGTTCTACCCCCTGCTACACCCACCCAAGATCAAGTCTAGTAGGATATTCATAAAGGGATCTTAAAACCCATCATGAAATTTATAGTTGTACTAAATCCCATGGAATGTTAGTGTGCTCCGATACAAATTGAATGAAAACCATATCTTTAATGGGTGAGAAACCATCTGCCACCGCCAAGCTTCAGGAACCCTGTATTACCAGTGTTGAATAGTTCAGGAGACCCAGAACAACATCTAATGTACTATGCATCTTATAGTGAAATAATGATGGGAAACCCAGAACAACAAGAAGCAGTGAATCTTAGGTGCTTCATGCAAACTCTAAAGGGTCTAGTCTTCATAAGATATACTATTTTTATAGCTAACTCAATCAGAAACATGGAGGAACTTCGGTGATAGTTTCTCATCCAGTTCAGTTCGACATTGCCTAAGACAATGGTCAGTGACATCATGAACTATAAGAAATGGGATAATTAGAGAGTTTCAAAATTAATTTTGATATGGAAGGTTACAACATACTTCATTAACCATCCAATTACCCAGGATGAAAAGTGAGCAATGTGCATAGACAATCTCCATGATGAATTGCAGACGACACTCATCCCAGTGAAGTACAAAAGTGAGTTCCATGATTTCTTGTCTATTTCCCAATTGATAGAGGACTCTTGCAGTAGACCAATATCACGTCCCAAGTTCCCCCATATGACCCTAAAAAATAACTTTAAAATATTAAGTGTATTTTTTCACGCTTAATCCACCCTATACACTAGCTCTAGTTGCGAGGCCTCAACCACACTGTGCAAGAATCCCTAGGCACAAAAAACCACCACCCCTTAGAATGATGAGAAAAGGTGTGCCAAAAGAAATAAAGTTGAAGAAAAAAGTTAAAATTTATAGTTGTTATGAGATGAGCATGTATGGGGTTACATTATAGCCCCCTTAATTGCAACTTGCTCCACCTACCAGATCCAAAGTGAGCTGATGTAGTTGGTCTCGATAATGGCATAAATGAATTTCTCCACTACCAGATTCTATGACACACCATCTATGAATGTGTAGTCTTCATGGATCTCCTAAAAAATATATTGGAATCTGGATAATTCATGTTAGGACCACCGCCATCACAAGTGTCATATGCTTCCACATTAGACAGAAGTGAGTAAGAGGACTAGAAAACAGTCACAAGAAAAAAGGTTAAATTTTTTTGTTAGTTAGATGACATGAAAAACACTCAAATGAGATCATGGAATTCTATAGGCATGGTTGAATCAACCAAATGTGCACACAATAGCTTCTTCTAAAACACAACCATTTTCTTCATCCCCACAATCCTCTTAGTACCAAAAAGGTCGACAGTGGATGCAAGAAGTTGATCTTGAAACAAATCCAAAACCATTTGTGACACTTTATTCATATATTTTAGTATAATTTGAAGCATGGGAACTGCCCCAATAAATGGGAGAATGGGCCTCACCCCTCTAAACAACACAATCAGAAGAATAAAGTAAGACAAAATCATTATCGAATCAAGAAGTGATCTTCGGCCCTATTAATATCATTTTCATAATGGAACCTTTCACTGACAGAGATGTTGGAAATGAACCTGAATTCCCCATGTCTAACTAGAGAGCCAAAGGAAGAGGTCGTAGAGGCCGAAGGTTTCTATGAATGAGTGGTCATGGAAGGAGTGAAATCTCTAATGACACCTTAACTCAAACTGTTAATGTTGCAGAAACGCATAGAAGGATCCCCCAACACACACAATTGAAACCAGATTGTTTATTCTCCCCTACTAGAAGAGATCCTATCCCAATCATCTTAGAGTATCCATTGGAGGATAAATAGATGTTTAATCTCCTTTGGCGTGCATGAAGACTAGTCCGGCCAAACTCAAAATGTATAACAACGCCATCAGATCCTTTCAAAAAGGTCGGACTATATATTTACAACGATGAAGTCCTTAAAGAACCAATGAAATAGAATCTAAATTCCACGAAGCACAAGACATTAATGAATAAATATAATATTCTGAACCACCTATCCTCAGTTCATGCAAACCTATCGATCCGAGATGAGTTTAATCTGTCTGCAGACTTTAGAGAGGTCCTTATGGAAGATTTTCTGATTCCCAATGAATTTGAAGTTGATTTAGCAGCTTTCAATGTTTATCAGATAGTGACCAACCCAACAGAATGTCATTATTTCATCTCATCCATAGATTAGGATGAAGACATCATCATACAGGGACACCTCAACCCTTATATATGTCTATCATGAAAAATGGAATTGATGTACAGAAAATACTCATCGAAAATGGATCAGGAGTTAACCTACTCCCACCACAAAAACATCATCAGTTGGGCTATGAATAGAGATGTCATACACCATTCCCCATAACTCTATTAGAAAATGACAAATGTGTGCAGAAGCCATTGGGATGAATCTAGATTAAAACGTAGTTTGGTGAACTTGTGTATGATTCTGAGTTTCTTGTTGTGTGAAAAAGTACTGAATTCAATGTCTAGTTGGGGAGGCCCTAGATACATTACCACACCACAATAACCTAATCATACCATTAGTGTAAAAAATATTTCTCATATGGACATATGATACATTTCACACTGGTAAATCTACATTCGAATCCTGTGAGTCGAATTACATCGATACAGGGTTCTATGAACCGAAATTAAAGCAGTATTTGGTTGATGAGGTTAATTGTATCACCGCCCTAAATAGATTTGAAATGTATCCCTCTGATCCCCTCATAAAACACGGGGAAGAGTATGAATTTCCCATCAATCGAGTTGAGTGCATAGGTTCAAGATCAGACGCAGACTCAACAATCTGCATGATCCCCATTATGACCACCATGTCGAAGGATACTGAAAAGCATGTTAACCCCTTGATGTTGGTGACTGCTCAAACAAAAAATTCTCCCACACCATCGTTGGGGTTCCAAACACTTCTATAATTACTGGAACAACCCATGTATTTATATAGTAACAATTTTTTATTTCTATTAATTCTTATGAAAAAATATTAATTTTAAGTTAATGGGGACATGTTTTCTGATAGCGTACTCGACACGCAACAACAGGCTTCTCGAAAATAAGACAGTGTACACAACATTGAGTTATAATGAAAAATAATTCAATATTATTATTATAATTTAAAATGGTAGATAACTCCTAGTCGTTTTAATGGTTGGAATGAATTGTAACTTTACTAAATATTTAATTTACCATGGTTAAAGGGTGAATGTGGAAAATAAGAGTAAAAATAATAATATTAAATTACCATAACACATGTACTAACCTATTGGACGAGATATGTATGACCATGGAAATGAAATTTTTAATTACTTGGAATTTAAATTTAAGGAAAATTTAATCTAAACATGTATCTTTTACTACATTTTGTTTATATGGTGTTGATTAAGTAATATCTTCGACTATAAATAGTCATTAGAATGAAAGAAATATTTCCAACATCATGGTATTTAATTTATAATGTTTAGAAACCAAATAAATATATATATATATATATATTTATGACACAATGGTGATGTAGTGATTACCTTTTTAATGAAGGATTTAAATAAATGAGATTATAAATATTAAAATAAATTTATTTGTAAACTTTTTGTGCCAAAATCGAATTTTAGGGATTATTATGACTTATTGTCTTTGAATTAATGTTGTTTTTATTTTGAAGGAATGAATTTTTTATTTATTTTTTAAAAAGTCATGATATGAACAGTATAAAAATTGACAAAAATGAGTTTTTAAATCAATTAATATTTAATTAATTGATATAATAGTTATAAAATATATGATTTGTAAAAATTGAATATATGATATTACAAATGTAATTAATGATCCATTTTTTGGTCACTTGGAATATTATAGTAACTATGGTAACCATATATTATTAATATACATGAAGACATGGTAAAAATTAAATTATTTAACTATGGGTTAAAGCTAAAAGAGATGGCTAATTTTATGACCTAAACTCGTTTAAAACCCATTGGATGAGAATATTTATACCCATCCTCATCTGATCATCTAAATATGTGACTTTTTGTTATTAGAACTAGAAAACCATTTAATAAAAAAACAATTATTTAAACGATTCCTAAAGTGCCCCTCCTCCCTCTTATAAAAGGACACAACCTCTAACCCTTAATCACACCTTTCAAGATCCCTTGGCTCTTCCAAAATCTGCCCAAATAATCTACCAACATTTCTTCCTTCCTCCTAGAAGCCTTAACCTAAGAATAAGGTAATTCAAGAATGCACATTGGCTCAAATCCAAAGAAGTTACCAGATTTGAGGTAATGTCTTCTATCAAGATTCTTTCATTTATTTTCATTTTCCAAACCCCTAAACTATCTTTATTCAATTATTTTATAAAAAAACCAATATATTCAATATAATAAGTTGTGTCTATGAGATTTATTCAAACTACACATACACACCCCTCCATCTATTGGTTATTGAACATACTATTTCTATGGACGGAAAACTACTACCTCATGAAACGAGGATTGTTCAATCATCTCCTACCACCTATTATGGTGTCCATTATGATATAACTATAATTATATATGATATATATAATATTTATTTTATATCTATGATACTATAATTCTCATTTAGAACATACCTTTATGCTTTTCATGTTGTATAAGTATGATAATTTCATTTGAGGAAGTGCGTACTACCGCACCCTCAAAGTAATATGACTCGTTAATGCTATACATGGAACATAAAAAGGATAGTATTAATGAAATTATGTAACATACATAACATAGGTTTTATAATGTAATTATTATTTACATATGTATCATTTAGTTTTCATTTTATTAAATAGGAAAAAGAAGTTAAAGTAGTGTTCTTGCCTACGTATAGTATATCATCTCCATAAACGGTGCATTTCATTTAATATATAAAATTTATATGGACTATTATAAATACATATATAATGGATATATATATAATATATGATATATTAATCATGAATATAATTTGGGAGATAATTTAATTTTTACCGCATGGACAATTAATAATCATAAAAATATAATTTTTACGGATGTTTTGAACATCGACAAAATGTACGATATGAACTAAAATATATTATCTAATTGTTATAACATGGTAATAATTGATATAAAAAGAATAATAAACTTGAAAAAGTTTCTAAAGAAAGTATAAATTAACATAAGTTTATTATTCCTAAAACTAAAGAATGAACGAGTCAAGTCAGACATGAGGTAAGGGACTTTGTCTCAATCTTCTTTCTATGAGGCATATTTTTATTTATACAGGACTTTATTTTATATGGTGTACAAAAACTTTTGACTTTTATTTTCATTCAAAGGGAATATTTTTCGATGTATCGTTTTAGTAAGAGACAAAGTGAATGTTTCTTTTTAACATTTGCGGTGACAATGACCACTCTGCCACAGTAATCGTTATTTGATATTTGGATTCCTCTATAAGACCTAATGTCTTTAAAAGAAAAAGAAACCATATAATCCTTTTTTTGTTGTTTTTGTATTGAAAATTCTTTTTTAAATGGATTTATTATTTCAATATCTTAAAATTATTTCTTGTTATTAAAATTGAAATGTTGATATTTATAAATATTTTATGTGTTATGATTGTATTTTGGTACTTGGACATTTGATGGGTGGTTACATGATAAACCAAATGATGGTTTGTTCTATGATAAACCAAGGATGAGTGGTTACATTATAACACCAAATGCATTGGGTATGGATGGCAGTCATATGGATATTCCATTTTTGATAATGATTTGTGGATGTCGACCGTATGGTTATTCTATTTAAGTATGATTATGTCCCAAGGTGACCTTTTATAAGTTATGTGTGATTTCTATTGGTTTTATGGAAATATTGTTGTTACAAAAGGGTAACCAATGCAGTTTTATTCAGTGAATTGTTTTTACTACGTCATAAAGGGCAAAAGTATTACTTATGATAAAATTTTCACCATTTCATTGTTGTTTTGAAAAAAATTGTTTTCCATCTTTATGAATCCCTTACTATGATGTTTATGTTCATACTAAGTTTTGAATTGTTTTTCACAATACTTAAAGATGAATAGGGTCATGAATGGGATTAAGGGAAATTCATGCTATTTAAATCATTTAACTAAACATGTATCTTGTATTAAGAGTTTTTTTATTATGAAAATAGTGGAAAGTGAGTAGAATTATATACTTGTAATATTCAAGTTGTTATGTATATATTAAGACCTAATTATCTCAACTCTAAACCTGGATGGATCTTAATTTGAATTAATTACTTAATTAAATGTAAAATAATGTTTAAGAATGGGGCCTTATATTTTGTATCATAGGTCAGTTTAGATTCTGTTATAGGTTAGGGTGTTATTTTATCATAATTTACATAACCATAATGGTTCGAATATTAGAAAGTTTCATAGTTATTTTAGATAAAATTAATTAGTTTACGGTGACATGAATAAGTGTATCTTTGTGTTTACCCTCCTCATAAGATATTATATGATTATTTTACTGATATAATAACACTAACCATTTTGGTTTTAGTAAATGTCTAGAACTAGAAAGCACCAAAGTTACAATGAATGCAAAGGAAACATTAGTGGTTTTATAAATGAGAAGCCGAAAGAAATGGTAGATACAATGGGAACTCTCGTGGTTATTCTTAACCAACTATCCGGCGTCATGATTGACCACTTCGATCATGGTGATTTTTTTTGTGGTATTATATATTTGATAAATGAATCCCAATGGATGTTCAGGTAAAAATAATAAAGGTTATTATATTCAAAAATCAATGTGTCAGAGATGTGGATAGAAACTCCTAGGAAAATGCTTCCAATGGATGAGAAGATGTTTTATTTGTGGTAATGAATGTCATAATGAAAAAACCTTCCATGGAAAAAGGAAGTGTCTAGTTGACTCCAGGAAAGATAAAGAAGTTATTTCCATAGGATCAATTGAATGTTTTAAATGTGGTGTGAATGGTCATTATACACATATATTTTATATGAAGATGTTTAAATAATGGGATCAACAAGATAGTAAAAATGTATTTTTTCCACTTCCTAGTTCCATTCCAATTGAAGATGAGGAAACTGAAAATGCCCTAAGAAAGGTACATATTATTTAGTAACTCATTTTTTGACATTACTGAAATCCTAGGAAACTATGAATCATTTTTGTTTTAAGGAAAGGAGTATAAAATAATTAGATAGAAAAGACATTGAAAGGGGATCATGAGGAATGGTTGATGATTAATATTTCTACATTTTAGGAATTGAAGAGTTATATTGGATCTATGGATGATGATATGTTAAAATGTATTAATTATGTGATTACTTTAAAAGAATTATAGTATTTGTAACCCTTAAGTTTGTTATATAAAAATGTTTATCTAGGAAGAATTATCTTTTCTTTTGTGGATTTAGTTATAATGAACCATTAGGGTTTATATGATCCATGAATTTGAGGCAATTACAGGTTATTACTTTTTGGGATTCAAATTGAATGGTATTGGATAACCTTAGAGGATAAAGCAGGTTATTGATATTTTTAGTAAATTATCCTTTTTTTTGAAAATGTTATTGATACGATATGGTTTTAGAAAAAGGAAAACTAGTTGGATGAGTAACAACCTTTCACGTCTGGCAAGGCCATGAGAATAAAACCCACAAAAAAATTTTCATTGGTATTTATCGCCTACCACTGGACTACTTGATGTCCCTGGTTAGTATGACTTATTATTTTTTAGTTAAATTATTATTTGATCAAGAATTAGATGATTTATAGAACTTATGTTTTATCAAATGGATATCCTTAGTAAATTATTTGGGGATTAAGTGATAATGGTTAATTTGGAAGGAATTATCTCTTTTGGGAACAATATATGCTTAGGGGAAATAAAATAAAATGCGATATAATTTGTGGAATAATGGTTTAAATTTTATTTAGGAAGAATCTATGTTTTTATCATTAAAATATAGTGATTTGGGTTATTTATTGAAATGATTAACCCATCATAGGGAATATGTCATTAGGTTAACTACACATTAGGATGGGACTTTAAGGGTAGTCAATTTTATATGGAGATAAATGTTAAGATTTATTGTGGAAGACTATGTGACTAAATTGTTCTAAGATTTGGGTTTTAATATTAGTTTGTATTATACTAAATAATTTTAAGGACAATTGTGTATTGAATGGTCTTTGTTTGAAAAGACTCGGAATTTCCATGTAATTGTTTTTATATATGGGAATTTTACGGGTCAGGGAAAATTGACAGCATGTGATTCCGAGGCCGGTATTTCCCAGAATGAATTTATGAAATTTATTTCAGGTAAATCTAGTAAACACACGAGTAGGGTTTTCTAACTTTTGAACCATTTCTTGGAATTGAAATCTGAGGGCACCATTGAACTCGTAGCGCCGATATTCGCTTAAGAAGACTTTCACGTCGACAACAGTTGGTCAAGGGTGAAAGTTAATTTCTGGGTTTTTCGTGGGAATAATAAAAGAAAACAAATCACACATTTTATTATATTTTTTGTATCCACCCACTTGTGGATATTGTGGTGGTGGGGACCATAGAAGTTTTATTCACCAAATTGAATTCTAATTAGTGGTTACCACCCGAGCCTAACCTCCCTTGTGGATATTATGGTGGTGGGGACGACCCGTGGTATAAATAGCTTGAACTCCCCTCATAATGTGGGAGAAACCTCCTAACTCCCTCTTTAATGTGGAAGATCCTCTTTAGCTTCCTCCACATTAATTGTGCCAACCCTCCATAATTTATTATTCCACCAATTAATTAATTAATTAATCGAATTTGAAATTATTCCAAGTTAATCTATTAAGTTGGCTAGTCCTCATTTGGGTGGAATTGGGGGAAACTATTGGAAAAAAAGTGAGAAGCTTTGAGAATTGGGAGAAAATCACTCCAACGAAGAACGCCAATAATGAATGCCAACCTCAAATTTGACTTTCTTTCTCGGGACATCCTCCAGCGTGGGACGTCTTCAATCGAAGAACATGTTTCCCTCCCCAACGACGTCGTCTCCTCCCTCACAACTCCTTCGAAGAATCAAACGACGTAGGGGTTTATTTATTAGCGATTTTATATTCCCATGTTCTTCCCTTTTAAAAAATGAACGCGGATCAACTCTCTATTTTAGACTGATCCGTGAATGTTTTTCTTTTGCGGGATTGGGAACGATTAATTGTGGAAGCTTGAAGCGAGGGTGTTTGGATTATTTTCCCTTACCGGTTCTTAATAATCTTCTGATTTAGGTTTATTAGTCGCTTGCTACCACTCTAATGCAGAGAGTGCGGGCCAAACTAACCTGGACCATCCTCTCTGTAATTCATGTGATGATTTGTGGTGTTCTTCACAATGGGGGAGGATGGTGAACAACCATGAAGGGGCACAAGAATGGAGACCGATTCCACTGTTGGCCTCAACGAAGGTGAAGAAACAATGACACCGCCCCGCATCCCCTGCCCTGCGGCCTCCGCGTCGGCCACCACCACTGTCCCCACCCGCGACTGGGCCTCCGTCACATAGTAGGTCTGCCACTCTGCGGCTGGACCGCCGCCCCGCGACCGCACCGCCGCCCCTGGCCGGACCACTGCCTCGTGTCCGAACAACCTCCCTGCAGCCGGACCACCACCCCACGGCCAAAAAGCCTCCCCGGGGCCAGACTGCTATCCCGCTGCTGGACCGCTGCCCTGTGACCAGACCACCGCCTCACCGCCAGACCACCACCCCGCGGTCTCACACCGTCCTCGGCCGAGCTGCCCTGGGCCGAAACGATCCACCCTCGCGGCACCCTCACAGTCCTTGCGGGTCGGGCCAGACCCAGCAGGTCAGGTCGGGTCGACCCGAACCGGGCCGGCCCAGGCCGTGTCAAGCCAGGTTAGTCCGACCGAGTCGGACTGGACCTGGGCCCACTATGACCGATTTACGCACCTTCAGTCATATCTTTGGTACGAAACGTCTATTTGACGAATCGTCAGTGGCGTTGGAAATATTGGAGAGAGATGGTCCCTTTAAGTAAACCCCACTGTATTTTTTAATAAAGATGGGGTATGGCTAGGTTTGATCAACCACGAATCCAACCGGCCCCCTGAGACTAAAAGTTTAATAACTCACAAACTGGGCGTCTGATTGATGATCCTTCTATTACGTTGAGACCCATACAACATGTCGGTCCTTTGAGATACTTCTCCATGGAACTTCGTGGCAGATGGAGTATCGACTAGTAACTTGTGGAGCAGATCCACCAGAGATGAGCGAGCATAGTGCGGGAACCTAGTAGTTGGCTGAGACTTGATGATTGCTCACCTTTTCGACTCTGGGTGACTTGACAGGCCCAGCCGGGAGCACCTATGTGTGGCACAACAGACCCAAGGTGGGTAGTGCCTCTGTGTGACACGAGAGACCCACAGTACACAGTAGGAGGAGTACCTCAGCAGGACATAGTGGGGAGCACCTCTGTGTGACACAGCAGACCCATGGTACTCGACAGGAGGCGTACCTCACCAAGTCATGAGCGGGAGGGCCACTGTCTGACGCGACAAACCCATGGTGTGGAGCGCCTCTGTGTGATGCAGAAGGCCCATTGAACTCAATAGTAGGAGTACCTTAGCAGTCCAAGGTTTGTGGAAAGTGCCTCTATGTGTTGCGGTAGGCCCACTTTACTTGATAGAGGAGGGTAGCTCCAGCAGCCGAGGTGTTCGACGATGTGTCCTGGGATATTACTTGTTACTACCCCTAGAATAAATCCTGGTGTGAATTGAGTTAGTATCTCGGTGTTTTCTTCATGATTGAGATGGATTACATGATAACTTTGGTATATGTATGAGAATATACATAAGTAGGGTTATCTGTTGATTCATGCTTTGTGGTTTATCCTTGGTAGTTTTTTTGAGGCCTTGAGGGTCTTAGGGTCCCTACAGAGTATTGTTATACTCACCCTTGCTTGGGCTATGCCCGCACCTTGTTGTGTTGGATGCAGACGATGGACATGGCTGACTAAGGCTGAGAGTACTAGGACTGGACGATTCCTATATGTGGACCATACGAAATTTCAGTACGCAAAGGAGACAGGTGGATGAGGAGTGCTGATGAGGCAATCGGTACCTACCCTTCAAGTAGGAATCTCTGAGGATGACCCAACAACTATCCTCCTTTCTGTTCTAGTTCAGTTGTACTTTTAGTTTCTTATACCTTCCTATTAGGCTTGTATTCTGGAATGTTTTTACTTATTGTACTCACTCTGTTTACTGCTTATTTTACTTGAGTTTGTATCTTGATATGTTCTTTCTTGTGTGCGGTTACAAGTTATAATGGTAATTCCTTTGCAGTTTTTGGGAATACACCTTCGATGCTAGTCGCCATCCCTTGGCTTATGAATGGTAGGCTTGGGGTAGTCACGCTATGGGCCCCTGGGGACGGGTCGTGTCATTGTTGAACATTGGGTACTATTGGTTGAATTTTGGAGATTAAGAGTGGTATTTCATTCTATAATAAATTATCCTTTTAGGGATTATATGATCTCATACTAACCCTTTTTTGGTTTTTTATAATTTCTAAATAAAATAAAAAATATATAGTTCATGTTTTTTGGATTACGTGATTCCCTAGAATTTTATTCTAGCACTTTTGATGCGACCACGTCATCTTGAATATTCATTGTTTTGATAAAAGATGGTTTATTAGTGTAAATTTTGTAAAGGATAAAACTATACATGAAAATTAAGTAGGTTTCCTCATGTTCATAGTCAATATAATAAATAAATTCCTCAAATTTATGAAAAGGACATTAAAACAAAAAAAATTGTTCTTTTACTTTTCCTTCTACAAAGTCAAAGACAATTTAATTCATCACAAGTTTGTGTTTTTCTTGTGGCTATCTTTCTCCTGATCATGTTTTCTATCACTCTCCATCAGAACATGATAATTATTTTTTCTTCCATATCCATGTTTTCCAATATGGAATCCTTGTATTTGTTATATCGGGTGACCTTTGTACTTCTCTTTCATTCTTTTAAAGTGATAGTTTTATTGAATTCTTTCTGATGTGGAGATTTAATTTATATTTCCTAGCCCAATTTTAAAATTATGATGATGAAATTTCCAAAAGGGGGGAAGGATGTAATGAACCAATTATATATAGAATAACAAGATTTGATTTCTATTAATAGTTATGAATAAGATATTAATTTTATGTTAAACAAGACTCTTTTTCTGATACTGTACTGGACACGCAACAACGAGTTCTCCAAAATCTTACGTTGCAGACTACATTCAATTATACTAAAAATATAATAAAATAATAATATTATTATTTTAAATGATATTAATCTCCATGAAGTTGGAATGGAAGGAATGAATAGTAACTTTAGTAAATATTGTATTTACCATGGCTAAAGAGTAAATCTGGTAAATAACAGTAAAAATAATAATATTAAATTAACCAACACATGTCTTAACCGTATTGGATGAGATATTTCTTACTATGGACATCCTTGGGTAGTTTTTTGGATCCCATGGAGCCACTTGTGTATGAAATTGACATTTAATTACTTTTAATTTATAGTTAAGAAAAAAATAACCTAAAAATTTATTTTGTACTAAATCAATTTTTATATGGGGTTATATAGGTGATATCTTCAACTATAAATAGTCATTAGAAAGATAAAAATATTTCTTACATCATTTTTTTTAATTTTTATTTAATAGAAATCATATAAGTAAATTTATTTATCACATAATGGCGATGTTATGAATAACTTATTAATGAAAGATTTAAATAAACGAGATTATAAATGTTAAAATAAATTTATTTTTAAACTTTTTATGCTATACAAAAATATTAGGGATGATTATGACATTTTATCTTTTAATTATTGATGTTTGTTTGAAATAATACTGTTTTTATGGATTTTTAAAACATTAATGATATGAATAGTACAAAAATTGACATAAATGAGTTTTTAAATCAATTAATATTTTATTAAATGATATAATAGTCCTAAAAAAATAATATTCTGTAAAATAAAATATATTATGTTACAAATGACATTAATGATCCATTTTTTGGGCTCTTGGAATTTTTTAGTAACTATGGTAACAATATATTATGAATACTCAAGAAGACATGGTAAAAGTTAAATTTGTTAACTAAGGATTAATGCAAAAAGTAAAAGGTTACTTTTATGACCTAAAATTGTCAAAAACCATTGAATGAGAGGATATATACCCATAATCATCTGATATTCTGATTATATCACATTGGTTTTATTATAATTTGAAAACCAGTTAATAATAAAACAATACTTTCAAACATTCCTAAAGTGCCTCTCCCCCCTCTTATAAAAGGACACCACACCTAACTCTTAATCACAGCTCTCAATCCCCCATGTCCCATCCATCCTCATCCCAAATAATCTTTCGATATTCCTCCCATAATCCTAGATGCCTTAAACTAGGTAGAAGGAAATTCAAGAAAGCCCTTTTGGCTCAAATCGAAAGAAATTACCTGATTTGAGGTAATATCTTCTCTCATGATTTATTCATTTATTTTCATTCTACAACCCCCTAAACACTCTTAATTATATTATTTTATAACAATAAAAGTATCTAAGATATACTAGGTTTTTGTTCTGTGAATGATTTAAACTACAATGACACACACCTTTGTTTAATGGGTATATAACATACTGCTTCTGTGGATGACAAACAACTGCCTCATGAAACGATGATTGTTTAATATTATCCTACCACCTCTTATGGTAGCCATTATGATGTAAATTTAATTATATTTGATATATATGAAATTAATGTTATATATATGATACTTTAATTCTCATTTAGAACATACCTTTATGCTTTTCATGTTATAGAAATACGATAACTTCAAGTGAAGAAGTGCAGAATACCTCCCCCTCAAAGTGATATAACTCGTTGATGCTATACATGGAATGTGTAAATGATGGAATTAATGAACTTGTGTAAAATATAAAACATATATGTTATACTATAATTATAATATACATATGTATCATTTATTTTTAATTTCTTTAAATATGAAAAGTAAATGAAAGTAGCATTCATGCGTACGTACGGCTTACCATCTCCATGAATGGTGCATTTCATTTCTTATATCCAAATGATATGTACTATTATAAATATAATTATACTAGATATATATGTATATATATGATATCTAATTCTTGAATACCATTATGGAGATAATGGAATTTTTACCACATGGACATTTTATAATTTTAATGAGTTCATTTTTTACTCATGTTCTGAACATTGAAAAAATGTCTGATATGAACTGAAATAATTAACTAATTGTTAAAACAAGGTTATCGTAACTCCCCAAGCTTCCACAGTATGCTTCTCTTTGAATAATGTGATAGCGTGTGTTGTACGCAACATCGAGTTCTAACACACCACAACTGATCAAACTAGGTGTTATGAATAGTAATACCTACTTTTTGAAATTATATATATTTTATATTTTAAAATAGACTTCATTTTTGGATTCGGAATATCGAATTTAGTCTAGGGTGAAATTTTGGAACTTGTCGGATAACACTTATATTTTGATGAATAGTAAAAATTACTAAATTTTAATTAAAAACAAATTTTTTAATCGAAATAATTTATATTGATAAATTATGAATTTGAGTGGTTTTAAAGTATATTTAAATATATTTTTACCATTTAATATAATTTTGGTCATTGTACATAATTTTACAATTAAACCGTACATAAACAAGTGTCAATCTTTTGATAGTTATTATCTCTTGAAAACACGCTTTTTGTTTTAACAACAGGAATTAATTTTAAATTAATTTCTGCCACTTCTGTGTTTTGAATTTAGAAAAATGGATTTCATATTTGGAATCAGGATGTTTATATTGTGTGAATAGGTAACTTTTATTTTTAGACATTTTGAATAATTACTGCGGTAAATATTTTATTTACCATGGTTAAGGGTAAATCTGGTAAATGAGGGTTAATAAATAATATTATAATAATATTAAATTACCCTAAAACGTGTCCTGACCTTATTGGTGGATACATGTACGACCATGGTCATCTTTGGGTTGATTTTGGGACCCCATGGAACCACTTGTAAGTGATAGGGACACTTTATTTTAATTAAGTTTAAATGAATACAAAAATGACACAAGGATATTTCTTTTAGAAAAAAAAAATTTTACCTAGGGTTATATATGTTGGATTTCCGACTATAAATATTAATTAGAAAGATAAACTGATTTCCTACATAAGGATGTTTTATTTATAATTTTTAGACATTAAATAAGACAATTTATTTATGAAACAATGATGATGCATTAATTACCATAATAGTGAAAAATTAAAATAATTGATATTATAAATACCCAAATAAATAAAATTTGAGACTTTTATTGAATTAAACTAATTTTATAGGATAATATTACATGTTATTATTTATTTAATTAAATTTTTTCGAAGTAAAAATTCTGTTATGATTTTTACAAAAATCAATTATTGAATAGTGTCAACATTGACATAAAAGAGTTTTTAAAACAACTATTTTATTATTAATTGATATTAAATTCCTAAAAATCTAAGGTTCATCCAAGAGACTTATATCATGATATTTTTATCATTAATGGACACACTAGGGGGGTCTCTTGGATTTATATAGTAAGTTTATTAACTATATAATATAAAAATACAAAGTGACATGGTAAATGTCAAACAAATTAATTAAGAGTTAAAACTAAAAGATAATTTTACTATATTTACTCAAACCTGTCTAAATTATATTGGTTGAATGGTTTTCGACCTATCCACACCTTAATCACTAAATAATAATCTTTGGAGCCATTATAAACCGAATATGAATTTATTATAAATTAATATTTCTAGCTTTTCCAAAGGTGCCCCTCACCCCTCTTATAAAAGGGCACTCATCCTTCTCATTTTTTCACACCTTAAAAGCCTTTTGGTTTGGCCAAACCCTGACCAAATACTCTATAAACTTCCCTCACTACAACCTAGAGGTATTTTTTTGATCAGAAAGCCATCTTAAGTAGCCCTTTTGATCAAATAAAAAGGAAGAACCCGAAGAAGAGGTACTGTTTTCACCACCCCTTTTCAAGTTCCTTTCTTCTTCCACTTATTCTTTCTTTGTTCTTCCCATTATAAAATAATAGATCCAGTATCTCTTATATAATGTAATATTATTATAAATATGTTACAACCATATTCAGTATTCTATCCACCCTTTGAATAACATGTCACCATACGTGCGTACGTACATCTTACTGTCTCCACGTCGTGGTGTAATTGTTATTCAATAAATTATTATTTGGATGGGTATAATAATGATGTGTAATTCATGTAAATAATAAATATAACATGATTATTATTCTGTATATATGATATACCATCCAATTATATATTATTTTAATATCAAAATAATGATATTGTCACTCGTGCGTACGTACGGACTACCGTCTCCACGAACGCAATGAGATTCATTCTCTATCGTATCGAATCAAGTATAATTCTCATTTTATGATTAACAATAATTTTTAAGGACTTGATATAATTATGTATATGAATAATATACATCCCATTAATAACTTATATGGCTCACATAACTAAGAATATAAAGTAAAATGAACCCGTTAACACACGAAATGACGATAATTCTAAGATATTATTAACAAATCAATGTTAAAAGATCATATATGATATCCTATTAATGAATATTATTCGTTTATAATTAAATAAAAATTACTTAACCATTATAAAAGAGGTTAACCTACCGTCGACCAAGGAAAAAGTACAAAGTAAGGGGTTTCTTATCTCAATTTTAATTCTGTGATAATTCCATTGTTCACCACTTATTTATTGCATGTGGTGTGTGTACTACCCATGATTATATTCATTGTGTAATATACTTTAATTTATGGATATTTACATCATCATTGTATTATCCTTCTTTCATGGGTGTATGTTTCGTAAGTTACCAAATCGATAAGGGAATTTGAAATTTCAATTTCCATTAATTTGGCTTTACGCAAACTTCATTGAGTATATTACTCCAAGATTATGGTGGAATCACTATTCATTTTATTATGTCATAACTTCCACTACCCTTTCTATGGATATACTTTTGATACACATAATCACTACATTGATAATTTCTCAAGTCATCGATATGAATTTGATAAGACTAATTTTGACTCATTCTCCATTTGTTGAGTTAAACATCCAATTCATTGGTGTTGTTTTTACAAGATTATGTGTGAATGTCCTTTGATTGTTTTAAACTAAATATCCAATAATATTCAGTGTATTTATATTTGTCACACTTAACTATGTCATTAATTTATCCTTAACCCAAGGATATGACCTTTATGAGAGATTTCTTCTCAATTTACGTTCCATTGAGACTTCCTTGTTGTTATACACCAAATCACATTTATATAGTGTGTATAATGTATTTTGAAATAGTATATCATTAATTACATTATTCTCATGATATTATAATGTTTTTATTACCTCAATTATTTTTATTCAAGTGTCTCTCTTTTGGTTAGAAACTCTAACTAAAATACCATTTTTAAATGTTTTAAAGACTTATTCTTCTAAATCTTGCTTATTAATGTCCATGTTTTAAAAAATGGTTTTAAGGATTTATTTATATGGACATTAAAGTTTTAGAATTAAAAATCCTTTTAAAAGTTTCAAAGTGGTATGGGACCCTTTGATTCAAAAATCTATTTTTAAATGGATTCTTGATAAATAGTGTGACTTTAAATGATTTCAAGAAAAAGGGGGATATTTCTATCAAATAGTTTTGATGATTATTTTCATCTATGTCAATATCCTTCATTATTCTCGATTAAGGCTAATATTATACAATACAATCTTTCATATTGTATCGAATGAGTTATGTTTGACTGTGGATGTGCTATTTTTATACCATTCATGGTTTGTGGATAAAGTATTGACATTTCGTATGCTAGTTTTAATACGAATGTTTATTATATGATTAAAACTTTTCATATGAGGAATGAATTGGACTTAGTAAGTGACTGGTGGAGCCTGTTATAGCTCCTCGATGCATCGGTAGGTCTCATGAGACAAACTAGTTTCTTGGTACAAGGCCTTGAAAAAATATTATTTTTAGTCTTGGCACGAGGCCTTGGCTATGTGGTTATGATAGTCTGGCATTATGCATTCCATCATTATGAAAGTGGTTATTGATATTGCATGTGATTATTAGATTAGTAGAGTAACCATGTGAATAAGTAAACGACATTTTTCATTTTATTTTTTCCACACTATGATGAATTTTATGTTTAAAAGGCTTTTGTTTTAGTTATAAATTTCCTTAAGTGTTTATGTTTATATTTGAAAGCTTCTGCTATATTGTTATCCTTACTGAGCATATGAGCTCACCCCTTTCAATGTTTTATTTTTCCCAGGATTATGAAGAAGTAATTTATGAATGACCTGCAGGGATAGTATGAGGGGATATGAATACAAGATGTTTTTTGTGATGTAATGTAAAACTTTATTAATGTATCTAGTGTTTACAAGGCTACTAAACTAATCCGTCTTTCGAGACTTGATCTTTCTTGTGATCATTCAAATGTTATGTAATAATGCACCGACTCTGGGTAACTGGGGTCGGGGTGTTACAGTTGGTATCAGAAGAAGTTTAGTACAAACCTTGGAAGCTAGATTAAGATAAACTCTGATTAGAGCATGTATACCTAAGATGAACTTTGAGGATTAGTATAGAAGAACTTCCTAGAATTTTGGTATTGTAGAGATTTTGTGAGTTTTCTGAGAAATACATCCCTGTCTGGATACGAGCAGGTAGAGGCGGCTCTGGAACAGATGTACCTAGAGGTAAAACCCAAAAACCCCGCTTTGAGCTAGACTCGAACGGGAACTGGTGCATGACAACGGGCCTTGCTGCACTCTTGGTTACAACACTCCTAGGGGATATGCGTATGATAATTTACATTTTCATTAAAAACCAATTTAAAGTATTATATATATAATATGAGAGTAAATGACCTTGGTTAATCCTAATATGTTTCAAATTGAGAATATGGTGACATGTTAATATCTAAATGATTTTACGACTACTGTTACTCACACAATGCTTTCTGGTTTTAGTCAATGGCTGGATTCCAAGGAAGTCATAGTGACTTTGAGAATGATGTACAATGTGGGAACGGTGGTGGCCATGAGCAACAAAATGGAATGTTGATAAAAGATATCGTCTTTATGCCAAATCAGTTTTCAAAAAATATGATCAACAAAATATATATTAACCAACTCCCATACTCAACAAGGAAGAGAAAGGTGATGAATGATAAGAGCTCCAACAATGGAGACCATAGAAAAAATAACCCTCAATTTACATCCTGCAAGAAATGTGGTAGGATACACCCGGGAAAGTGTCTCAATGAGACCAATAAAGGCTTTACATGTGGGAAGGAAGAACATAAAGTGAAGAATTGCCGAAGAAAAATGAAGAGTACTATGGAAGAAGTTAAGAATGGTCCCAAGAGTCCATTTATAGTCATTTCCCATAAATATAGGGGACCTGGCCATTACCCGAGTTAATGACCTATTCTATAGGATATTTTCTTGGACAAAGAAGAAGCTATGTGGAAATAAATGGTTGGAGAAATGTTTAAAAAGTATTAGTGCTCCTTGTTGATGGGTTTACTTTGGAATAATTTTCTCTTGTATTTGTAACCCCACAGTTTTCCATGTTAGAATGATATTTGAGGAAGAATTGTCTCTACTCTTGTGGATATAGGTATAAATAACCATTTGGTTTTATATGATCATTGGGGTTTGAGATAATTATAAGTTATTATAATTTGGGATGAAAATTCAAGGTATGATTTAACATTTGTGGTTAAATTATGCTATGGTATTTTTGAAGAATTTATCTCATTTTGGTAATATTATAAAATGTAGTTTTTGAAAAAGGAAAACATGTATACCGTGTGACAAACCGTCGCGTCGAACAAAAATGTGGGAATCGAACCCACAAACAAAGTGCGATTGGGATTTATTGCCTACCACTAGACTACGTGAAGTCCCTGGTTAGTGTGACTATTTTTTTAGTTAAATGATTTTATTGATCAATAATAAGTTTATTTGTGTTGTTATGTATTATCAAATGAATACCCTTAGTATAGGAAAATTATTTGGTGATTAAGTGATAAATTTTATTTTGGAAGATGTTCACTTTGTTGGGAACACTATATGTCCAAGGAGAATAGAATACTATGGAATTCCATTAGAGGAGTAATGGTGGATTTTTATATATGTATTTATTGTGGATTTATAGTGATTTGGGTTATTTATGGAAATGATTAACCTATAATAAAGAATATGTGATTAGGTTAATTAATTTTAAGTATGTTACTTTAAGAGTAGATGATATCATTTGGAGATACAATTTAACATGGAAGACTACATTCTTATAAGTTTTGGGTTTCAATATTAGTTTGGATTATATTGAAGGATTTTAAGGATGATTTATTATTGAATGGTATTTATTTAACTTTGGGGTATTGTTGGTTTAATTTGAGAAATTAAGATTAGTATTTTTTTTCTCTAATGGAATATACGTTTGGGGGATCATCAGATCTTATACTAATCATTTTGGTTTTGATTAATCTCTAAAGACAAGATAAATATATAGTTTATCCTATGTGGATCATGTATTTCTATAGAAGTTTATTCTAGCTCTTCCATTGTGACCAAGTCTTCTTGAATATTCATTGTTCAAAAAAATGAGTTAGTGGTAAAAAGTTATTAAATAATGAAACTCTACTTAAAAAGTAAGTATATCTCATTATGTTCTTAGTCAATATCATAAATGAATTCCCCTTCCTTATGTAATGTAACTTAAAACAAAAAAATGTTGTCAGTTTACTTTTCCTACTGGGAGACTAAGGACCGTTTGTCCCAAAACAAGTTTGTAATTTTCTTATTGTTAACATTCTCCTAATCATGTTTTCTATCCCTCTCCATAAGAACTGAACACGTAGTTTATTGTCCATATCCATGTTTTCCTACATGGAATCCTAGTATGAGTTATCTTCAGTGACCTTTATACCTCTCTTCCTTTCTTTTAAAGTGATAATTTTATTGACTCTTTTTCTAATGTAGGACATTCCATTATATTCTCAAGCCCAATTTTAAAAAAAAATGAGAGGAAGAAATTTATTGAAGGAGGGGAGAATGTAACAGCCCAAGTTTCCACGGTACGCTTCTCTTTGAATAATGTGATAGTGTGTGTTGTACACAACATCGAGTTCTAACACACCACAACCGATCCAACTAGCCGTTATGAATAGTAATAACTACTTTTTGAAATTATATATATTTTATATTTCAAAATAGACTTCATTTTTGGATTCGAAAAATCTAATTTAGCCTAGGGTGATATTTTGGAACTTTTCGGATAACACTTATATTTTGATGAATAGTGAAAATTACTAAATTTTAATTAAAAACAACTTTTTTAATCAAAATATTTTTTATTGATAAATTATGAATTTGAGTGGTTTTAAAGTATGTTTAGGATATATTTTTACCATTTAATATAATTTTGTCCATTGTACATAATTTTACAATTAAACCGACATAAACAAGTGTCAATCTTTTGATTGTTATTATCTCTTAAAAACACAGTTTTTGTTTTAACAACGGGAATTAATTTTAAATTAATTTCTGATACTTCTGTGTTTTGAATTTGGAAAAATGGATTCCATATTTAGAATGAGGATGTTCATATTGTGTGAATAGGTAACTTTTATTTTCAGACATTTTGAAAAATTACTGAGGTAAATATTTTATTTACCATGGTTAAGGGTAAATCCGCTAAAAGAGGGTTAAACAAATATTATTATAATAATACAAAATAACCCTAAAACGTGTCCTAACCTTACTGGAGGATACATGTCTGACGATGGGAATCTTTGGGTCGATTTTGGGACCCCATGGAGACACTTGTAAGTTATAGGGACACTTTATTTTAATTAAGTTAAAATGAAAACAAAAATGACACAAGCATATATCGTTTAGAAAAACAATTTTTACATAGGGTTATATATGTTGGAATTTCGACTATAAATATTAATTAGGAAGATACAAAGATTTCCTACATAATTATATTATATTTATAATTTTTAGACATTAAATAAGTTAATTTATTTATGACACAATGACGATGCAATAATTACCATAATAGTGAAAAATTAAAATAATTGAAATTATAAATACCCAAATAAATATAATTTGAAGCTTTTTATGCATTAAAATAATTTTCTAGGATACTATGACATGTTAGTATTTCTTTAATTAACTTTATTCGAAATAATCATTCTGTTATGATTTTTACAAAAATCAATTATTGAATAGTGTCAAAATTGACATAAAAGAGTTTTTAAAACAAATAATATATTATTAATTGATATTAAATTCCTAGAAATCTAAGGTTCGTCCAAGAGATTTACATCATGATATTTTTATCATTAATGGACCACTTGTGGGTCTCTTGGATGTATATAGTATGTTTATTAACTATATATTATAAAAATAGAAAGTGATATGGTAAATGCCAAACTAATTAACTAAGAGTTAAAACTAAAAGATAAGGTTAATATAATGGCTCAAACCTATCTAAATTATATTGATTGAATTTGTTTCGACCTATCCACACCGTAACCATTAAATAATAAACTTTTGAGCTATTAGAAACCTAATATTAATTTATCATAAATTAATATTGCTAGCTTTTCAAAAGGTGCCTCTCACCCCTCTTATAAAAGGGCACTCCTCCTTCTCCTTTCGTCACATATTCAAAGCCTTTTGGTTCGGCCAAAACTTGCTCAAATACTCTCTCAACTTCCCTCACTACAACCTAGAGGCCTTTTTTTGATCAGAAAGCCATCCTAAGGGGCCCTTTTGATCAAATAAAAAGGAAGAACCCGAAGAAGATGTAATGTTTTCACCACCCCTTTTCAAGTTCCTTTCTTCTTCCACTTCTTCTTTATTTGTTCTTCCCATTCTAAAATTATAAATCCAGTATCTCCTATATACCGTAATATTATTATAAATATGGTACAACCATATTCAGTATTCCATCCACACTTTGAATAACATGTCACCATACGTGCGTACGTACGACTTACCATCTCCATGTCGTGGTGTAATTGTTATTCAATAAATTATTATTTGGATGGGTATAATATTGATGTTTAATTCATGTAAATAATAAATATAACATGATAATTATTCTGTATATATGATATACCATCCAATTTATGTTATTTTAATATCAAAATAATGATATTGTCGCTCGTGCGTACGTACGGACTACCGTCTCCACGAACGCGATGAGATTCATTCTCTATCCTATCCAATCAAGTATAATTCTCTTTTGATGATTAAAAATAAGGTTTAAGGACCTGATATAATTCTGGATATGAATAATATACATCCCATTAATAACAAATATGACTCACATAACAAATAATATAAAGTAAAATGAACCAGTTAACACCCGAAATGACGATAATTAAAAAGATATTATTAACAAATCAATGTTAAAAGATCATATATGATATAATATTAATGCATATGATTCTTGTATAATTAAATAACAATTAATTAACCATTATAAAAGTGGTTAACCTACCATTGACCAAGGAAAAAGTACAAAGTAAGGGGTTTCTTATCTCACTTTTAATTCTGTGAGAATTCCATTTTTCACCACTTATTTATTGAATGTGGTGTGTGTACTGCCCATGATTGTATTCATTGTGTAATATAATTTAATTTATGGATATTTACATCATCATTGTATTATCCTTCTTTCATGGGTGTATGTTTTTTAAGTTACCAAATCGATAAGGGAATTTGAAATTTCAATTTCCATTATCCGACTTTACGCAAACTTCATTGATTATATTACTCCAAGATTATGTGTGGAATCACTATTCATTTGATTATGTCATAATTTACACTCCCATTTCTATGGATATACTTTTGATAAAAATAATCACTCTATTGATAATTTCTCAAGTCATCGATATGAATTTGATAAGAGTAATTTTAACTAATTCTCCATTTGTTGAGTTAAACATCCAATTCATTGGTGTTGTTTTTACAAGATTATGTGTGAATGTCCTTTGATTGTTTTACACTAAATATCCAATCATATTTAGTGTATTTATATTTGTCACACATAACTATGTCGTTGATTTATCCTTAACCTAAGGATACAGCCTTTATGAGAGATTTCATCTCAATTTACGTTCCATTGAGACTTCCTTGTTGTTATACACCAAATCACATTTATATGGTGTGTATAATGTACTTTGACATAGTATATCATGAATTCCTTTATTCTCATGATATTACAAAGTTTTTATTACCTTAATTATTTGTATTCAAGTGTCTCTCTTTTGGTTAGAAACCCTAACTAAAATTCCATTTTTAAATGTTTTAAAGACTTAATCTTCTAAATCTTGCTCATTAATGTCCATGTTTTAAAAAATGGTTTTAAGGATTTATTTATATGGACATTAAAGTTTTAGAATTAAAACTAAATTTAAAAGTATCAAAGTTGTATGGGGCACTTTGATTCAAAAATCTATTTTTAAATGGCTTCTTGACAAATAATGTGACTTTAAATGATTTCAAGAAAAAGGGGGATATTTCTCTCAAATAGTTTTGATGATTATTTTTATCTATGTCAATATCCTTCATTATTCTCAATTGAGGCTAACATGATACAATACAGTCTTCCATATTGTATCGAATGAGTTATGTTTGACTGTGGATGTGCTATTTTTATACCATTCATGGTTTGTGGATAAAGTATTTACATTTCGTATGTTAGTTTTAATAAGAATATTTATTATATGTTTAAAAAATTTCATATGAGGAATTCATTGGACTTTGTAAGTGACGGGTGGAGCCTGCTATAGCTCCTCGATGCATCGGTAGGTCTCCTGAGACAAACTAATGTCTTGGCACAAGGCCTTGACAAAATCTTATTTGTAGTCTTCACACGAGGCCTTGGTTATGTGGTTATGATAGTCTGGCATTATGCATTCCATCATTATGAAAGTGGTTATTGATATTGCATGTGATTATTCGATTAGTATAGTAAGCATGTGAATAAGTAAACTGTATTATTTCATTTTATTTTTTCCATACTATGTTGAAGTTAAAGTTTAAAAGGCTTTTGTTTTAGTTATAAATTACCTTAAGAGTTTATGCTTATATATGAAAGATTCTACTATATTGTTATCCTTACTGAGCATCTGATCTCACCCACTTCAATGTTTTATTTTCCCTAGGATTATGGAGAAGTAATTTATGAATGACCTGCAGGGATAGTATGAAGGGATATGAAGACAAGATGTTTTTTTATGATGTAATGTAAAACTTTATGAATGTATCTAGTGTTTCCAAGGCTACTAAACTAACCGGTCTTTCGAGACTTGATCTTTCTTGTGTTCATGCCAATGTTATGTAATAATGCACCGACTCTGGGTATTTGGGGTCGGGGTGTTATAGTTATAAGTGATATTAATGGATTATTTAAAATAAAAAAGGTTCTAAAGAAATTATAAATTACCTTAAGTTTATTATTTAGGAAATTAAATACTGAACGAGTCAAGTCAGACACAAGGTATGAGACTTTTTCTCAATCTCCATTATTTGAGGCATATTTTGATTTACACAGGACATACTTTTATATGGTGTATAAAACCCTTTGAATTTTAATTTCATTAAAAGGTAATCTTTTTTGATGTAGTGTTTTACTAAGAGACAATGGGAATGTTTCTTTATAACATTTGTGGTATAAATGACCTCTCTGCTGTCGTAATCATTATTTTATATTTGTCTTCCTCTCTAAACATTAATTTTTTTAAAAGAAATGATATACATTAATACATTTATGGTTATTTTGGTTTTTAAAATGGTTTTTGAAATAGAATTATTATTTCAATATCTTGAAATTATTTCTTCTAATTGAAAATGAAATGTTATTAGTGAAATGTTCATATTTGAAATATTCTATGTGTTATGATTATATATTGGTACATGGACATTTGATGGGTGGTTACGCGATAAACCCAATGAATGGTGGTTTTGTGATAAACTAGGGACAAGTGGATACATTATAACCTCTAATGAATTAGGTTTTGAAGTCGGGAGTCTGGATATTCCATTTCTAAGAATGATTTGTTGAAATTGAACGTATTGTTATTCCATTTAAGTATGATTATGTCCCAAGATTACCTTTTATATGTTATGTTTTCTTTCTATGTGTTTTAAGGTATTATTTTGGTTTCAAAAGGGCATGCAATGCGTTTTTATTTAGTGAAGTGTATTTAATACTTCATAATTGTGAAATTTATTACATATGATAATGTATTCATGGTTTACATGTTCTTTGAAAAAATAACATTTTTTATTCTTTATGATTTCCCTTACTGATCATTTTATGATCATCTTATTTTTTGAAATGTTTTTCACAGGACTTAAAGATTAATAGGGTGAGGGATTGGATCAAGGAAAAGTCATGCTCTTTAAATAATGGAATTATACATGTCTATTTTCTATATAGTTTTTGTATTATGATAATAGTGGATAGTGAGTATAAGTCTCTAATTTTAATATTCAAGTTGTTATGTATAAGTTATGACCAAATTATCTAAATCTCTAAACCTGAAAAGATCCTCAATGTGAATTATTAACTTAATTCATGATTACATAATGTTTAATGTTTGGGGATTATAATTAAAAACTATGGTATAAGATAATGTTAGTTCTGTAAAATAATGATAGGAAACTCCTCCACCCCTAAGCCCATCCCCTTCAAAAATATCCCCACAGAGAGGTAGGAAAAAAGGTGCTACATTAGTTTTCTAGAAATCAAGGTTTTGATTCCTCTCCAAATGATGGAGAGTCAATATCGAGAATCATCTCTCCATCGTAATAATAATAATACAATGAATAGGATGCAGAGGAAGAAGAAGAAGATCTCAAAAATTCCTTTCCCACATTCGATGAATAATTCTCCACAATAATTTATAATATTATGAAGATAAACATGGGCACCTAAGATGACCTACGAACCACTATGATTAGTGTGGTATGCCTTTAAAGGAGAAAGAGGAAAAGACCTCCTTCCTAAATAAGATTCAAGAATTTTGTTCCTGGAACTACACAAAAATTAATGACCTTGATCTGGTGGTTTCCACTCATCACTTGGGTCTAATGGAAGTCCATCGTGGTTACATGCAGGATGGTAAAAGAACCCACCCAACACATGTTGCCAAAATAGAGGCTGAAGTTGACATGTTAATCAACGATAACTTCAATAAAGATGTCCAATATCAATTCTAGATGGAAAAAATTGTCCACTACAAAAATAAGAATGGATAGATCAGTGTCTTCATTGACTCCGGGGAACTCAATATGCACTTCCCAATAGTTGATTTATTGTTACCAATCATAGATTTGTTGATCAAAGAATGTGATTGATATGAGAGCCTCCTATTCATTGATGGCTACTCTGGGTACAACCAGATTTTAAGGGAACAAGATGATGAAGAAGGAACTAGCTTGATCCCCCCAAGGTGTATTCTGCTAATGGGTGATTCTCCTTGGTTTGAAAAATGTCAGCACTACACATCATCATGCCATGCATCTAATTTTCAGGCCCTTCCAAGAAATATTCTTAGAGTGATACATTGAAGATCTGGTTGTTAAATAACATGCACACTCAAACTACCATAAATTAGCTTCAATAAGTTGTGACAACATAGTCTGAAGATGAATCCCCTTAAGTGTGATTTCGAAGTTACCTCCGAGAAATTCATTAGCTTCATTTTATTCCATCAAATCATCAAATTCAACCCTAAGAATACAAAATCTATCCTTTTAATGTCACCCCCTTGGAACCTCACTAAGTTGTGGGGTTCCTAGGTGAACCTTCCACACAATTGTTTCTGCATAGCCAAACTTACAAGTAAGTGTTTTCCTTTCACCAAGTTGATGAAGACATGGGTCACATACCAGTGAGATAATGATTTTCATGAATCATTCAAAAATCATAAATTTTATATCCTAATCCCACCAGTGCTAATAATACTTGTTGAGGGGAAACCAAACATTCTATATGTGACCTCTTTGGAATGTTAAATGGGTGATTTCCTCACATGTAATAATGTTGATGACTATGAAAATAGTCTCTATTATCCTAGTCAAATGATTATTGATGCTGAGAATCGATATTCAAATATTGATATGAGCTGCCTAGCCCCTAAACATTGCAGTTCATAAACATGAGCATTACCTACATCACCATGAGGTACATATAGTCTATTTTTGCAACCTTCTCAAGTATATAATCATTTGTATTATGTCAACTGGACTCCTATAGTGGTGGGAAGTCTCCTACAATAGTTTCAGATACGGTACATGCCCTGTAAATCCATCAAAGTCTAGGTGTTACCATATTTCCTGAAAGATAAACATTAGGTAGAAATATCCCGATTGGATATTCAACATCTTAATGAAAAAGTATTATTTGTCCAAGAAGGATCCTAAGTATGGGAAATTTCCTTCGACATTACCTCTAGAAGCACGAGAGGTAAAAGGATGGAGGTCCCCAAGCTCAACAATGTGGGATAGGGAGATATACTCATATATCTAGAAAAGGAAATCTTTCCTTACTCCATCATGCTTTTATAGGGGTGTACATGTTATGAAGAAGAATACTAGGCCCTCATTGCATCCATGGAGATGGGAAATAATGAAACTTTTGATACCATAATGATAAAAGGTGATTCAGATTTAGTCATTAGGCAAGTAATTTGTGACTATTACATTAAGAAAAAAGTACTTGTTCCTTTAATGAACCATGGCTGACAACTAATGGCAGAATTCCCATCAGAACCAACACTAACTTATTTCCCCCATTCACAAAATTATCATGCTGATTCATTAGAAAATTGATCCACAACCTTGGATGATCCAAGATGAGATAAAACATTAATCAAGACTTTCCCACCATTGGATGGTCTTTCCATTAATTTAGAACAACATGGATGAAATTGATGATATTAGCCCCATTCCTGATCCATACAGTCACAAAACCTGTTAGATGAATTCCATTTTAAATTACCTCTATGGGAATCCCACCAGATAGTTCTATAAGAGCACAAATTCAAAGGAGAGAAGTGCATTTCAATTATGGAGGTGAAATTCCAGAAAATGTTATCTACAAGAGGGGCCTTAACAAAGTCTTTCTCGGGATCATTGATTTTGAAGAGACTGTTGTCCTCATAATAGTAGTTTACTCCAAAAATTTTGGAACACGCCAATCAATATCCATGATCTCCAATAAAATTCAAAGTATTCAATACTATTGGACCATTATGATATAAGATTTTTCCACATTCACCTATAATTTCCATCCATTACTAGTCCATGTCAATTTCATTCACCATCCCCCAAAGCTGCTTCGCAGAGTTATGTACTCCTAGCCATTTTCCACATAAGGAATTGATCTTGTGGGAATATATCCTCCCTCTATATCTATACAATTCAAGTTCGTTCTTAGAGCAACTGAATTCTTCTCCAAATGGGATTAAGTCGTACTCATTAAAGAGGTAGGGGAAAAATCATTAATATCATTATGAAAGCCAACATCATTACCATATGTGGTGTCCCTCATACAGTACTGATGGACAATAGAACCATATTCTTCTCTACTATGTTGGATGAGATATACCAGAAATATGGAATCAATTCCAATCATTTATTCCACTACAAAACAGTGGCCAACAGATAGATAAATATTTCAATAAGACTTCTTCTTACATACTCCAGAAGATGGTAGTCAAAAACATGAAATCGTAGTCATTTGATAGCCTCTGTGATTTATGGGATTACTAGTCCATGACCCATACTACCACCTAGGAATCCCTATACTCACCAGTATACATGACATAGGTGGTTTTCCCATCGAAACTCAAGTTCCCTCACTCCGCATACCCATTTTTGATCAATTTTCTACAGATGAGAAATCCAAGAAATGGTTTTATGAGTTGGAGTGATTGGATGAGAAAAGATTTCAAACATTTAACCATTTGGAAATATACCTGAATCAGATCACACGAAGCTTCATAAAAAATGATTACATTTTTTCTTTCCTCGAAGGGGAGACGGTGTTGGTCCTCAGAATCCCAATGATACATGGGATGAAGCCCCCATGATTGGACCCAAAATGTGATGGACCATATGTCATACATAAGGTCTACTAAAAAGGATCATATTCCATTATATCAATGGTTTGGAAACTCATCACAGCTCCAACCAATGAAAGGTTTTTGAAGAAATAATTCATATAATAGAAACATATAAATCCTAACCGTACACCATACA
Source organism: Viscum album (assembly GCA_963277665.1). NCBI lineage: Eukaryota > Viridiplantae > Streptophyta > Magnoliopsida > Santalales > Viscaceae > Viscum > Viscum album. The sequence goes on from OY728140.1 coordinate 355,916,025, forward strand.
ACTGCACCATAATAGAAATCATCCACATTGCAAAATGTGAAAATGCATGACCATATTCATTCTTACTACAAGAAATTAAACTACATGGGCAAAATAATCCTCATCAGATGACATGAAACTATATAATCATTGTCGTCCTTATACCATGCCACTAAACTAAAAGGAAAAAATATCTTTGCAATAAGGCTTTAAACTAAATAGACACATATTCATCCTAATCGCACGATGATAAATTGGATGATAGATTTTTTCTTACTGCATGACTTTAAATTATATTTTAGGTTATCTGTTCTAGCTAGAAATCCATCATTCATATGTCAAATTCATGGAACGAAATCATGGAAATACTGTACACCTTTCTGTGCATAGGTTAGACCGAAATAGGAAGGGAATTCTATAACTAAGTGTGGCTTGATTCCCATTAATCAGCGGGATACATAGTGATGTCATGACCCTCGATCTTGGTCTCACCATCACATAAAATAGAGTTCCCCTATTATATCCTCTGTCACCACATACTATGAGAGAAATCCTTATCATTACTTTTTTATCACATCATGTATAACTCATGTGTGCTTAGGATCAGTGGTAAGGGTCCCCTTACGTAATGAAATAGTAAAGAAATATGATAGACCATGCACCCGTAGAGGATGAAACCAAAATGACCCTACTCCTACACCCGTGTAAGATCTGTAAATGGAGATTATGGTGTACATCACTGTATATGGATTGATTCCTTCCCTTTCATGATACTATTGATGCCTATATTTAACATCCTAGCCTAGTAACCAATAAAAAATCCATATTGTTTTCCTGCACATGGATCATACAATTATAGGGAACATCTAGAACTATGTACATCTTGATTCCTACCTATGTAGGATATGTAGTGATGGTGGGATCATCTATCCTGGCATAAAAATCAACACTAGAAAAGAATTCCCCCTCCCTGGTTATGGATTGGACGTATATAAGGTGAGAATTTTTAGAACTATGTATGGATTGATTCCTATCTCAATGTGATACATTGGGTTTCCTGAATCCTAGGTTACGGGCCCAACCACAATATGGCCACAATTCTTGTTTGATTACCTTCATCCTTACAACATGATGTTAAACTTCATGAAATCCTCTAGAACTATTTATGGATTAATTAATATCTTAGTGGGATGCATATTGATTCTCAAATCTCATATCCTGGTTCAACCGTGATTTAAAATTCCTTAACCCTCTTTGTGCTTGGACTGGACCATTATATGGAGGATATGTCCAGAACTATGTGTGGGTTGATTCCTACCCATAAAGAATACATAGTGACACCATGACCCCAAATATTATATTAGACAACATGAAAACAGAATTCGACTTTTCCATATGTACGGGCCAGAACTATGAAGGGAATTACATTTCAAAACTATGTATGGCTTGATTCGTTCCCTTGTTTGATATGTAGTGACACCCAGATATTCCACCATGGTCCACTCATAATTAATAAAAACAAAATATCTTTCCTCTAAGTATTGTTCAACCATTCACATGGAAATCCATGAAAGGTCCTAATCGAATGATATTAAACTGCATGGTTTCTCAAGAATCATGTGTAGGCTGATTCTCGGTGTTACGAGATCATAAACATTCCCTAATTTACTTCAGAATAAAATGAAAAGAGATGAAAGAAATTCCAAGCCTGAATTCCAACACCCAGAAGGAGTCAACTGATCATAATTCCCACTACATATGAGTCATATCTCAGTAGAACCTTCCATAGTTCATGGATAATCACGTTCTAGAAATTTCTTACATTCTTGAAAAATCATTAATCCTTGTAAAAATCTATACTCCGGGAAATCTTGGGTTTCAATAAACATTCACATCCATCATAAGAGGAAGGATAGTGTCTTATAGGAACATTTATTTGGCTATGCACGTCATTCCCCAGGGGTTCTTCATATGTTTCCCACAAATGGGCCAGATAATCAAAGGAAAATTTATCCTCAGGAGAGGTTATTCATACTTTGGAATTTATAATTGATTATAAGCCCCATCTCATTCCCCCGATCACATGGACCCATGGGACAATGGTTTTAACCTTTAATATTCACTCTTGTTTATGTAATATCACAATATCCCTCCATGATTAACTCAAATCTATGTATGGTCTTTATGACATGTTGTCCCCTCATTAAGATGGTAAACTGTGCTGAAAATGTCCTTACTGCATGATGTTAATTTGCAAGGCCATAAGTGCCTCGACTACATGACACTAAACTGCACCACACAATGGAAATTAATAGATTTTTACCATGGCTTGGACTCACCAAAAAATTCATTTTATTCTAGTTTTTGGGATAGACCTCCTTAAGAAATGGTCATTGGTAATCCGACATGACTCGGTTTCCCCTGAAAGATGTGTAGTAGACGTGAATCCTATGATCTAGGCTTATCCATAGAATGCTTTAAAATTCCACCTTCTCCATGAATGAATTGAATCAAAGTAGAGAATCCTCGAACAAGTCCTATTTATAGGGATTCTCATGGGTAATCATATTTCCCTTCATTCACAATGAGATTACTCTATGTCCCCCCACCATGATGATAAATTTTGTGGAATTCAGCCATACTACACGATGTTAAACTACACAATGTTGTAATAAGAATAAAATCATTCTCTACCATTGATTATTACATTCATAAGTGATGACATACAATCCATGTCACTTCTTGTTTCTCTCATCGAACACAGCTCATGTGAGCTTAGGGAAATTAGTAGGAAATCCATCATGGAGTTGTGAAAAAAACCAGATTTCTGGTCATAGTAGCATGACCCTAAAAGGAAACTATGGTTCACTTACTGATAATAAGGAACCCCAGTTCATGGATGTATAACATTAAACTATAGGGTACACCAAAAAATATAATAGATTCATCACCCTATGTGTGAGACAGATCTATATAGGGGATTACTTGATATCATGGTTGAATCATAGACCGAGCATTTCTAACGTATCCAGATAGACTCCCCCACACATCAAACTCTATGTTCTAAGAAACATTGGATCACATTAATCCTCTATGGCCATTAGATATGGAAGGCCAGTTTCCTACAGAAACCTTTTTTGACTTTTCACATCAAGCCCCGGTGACTTTGCATATGTCACCTAAAAAACAACCATCAACCAATTTCAAATTCATCCGTAGGAGAGTACTTCCCTACCTCGGTACATCTAATGGCTCCCAATCCCCATGAAATCCATCCTAATTCAAGAACCCTCAATTTCATGGTTTACATTACCTTTATTACCCACATACAGGATATAACAGAACATCCTAGCCCAATTTAACTCTGATTTTCAAGGGTTTTATAGAATAATTACTCCCCATCCATATGCATGAATTTGATCTATGAATGAAAAAATGAATATACCTCGAATTATTTTCACTTTTCCTGGTAAATTTCACCCAAATAAATGCCCCCTTTCATATTTAGGCACACCCCGATTTGCAAGTCATAATTCATGACTAGAATGGTCTGAATCCCCAAAATCCTTCATGGATATCGGAGGTGGATGGCCAGTATCTTAAAGACACCTTTCAATGACTATTCACATCATCCCCTGGTGACTGTACATATATTTCCAACAAAATTCACATCAATAAAATGATAATTTTTCCTCAAGAGAGTCATTCCATGCTTCTATACACCTCTATGACATTTAGGTCCCATTTCACTTCCTGGGTTTGGAACCCCCTGGCTCACAGTTTACATTATATTCCTTTTTCAAGGGCCTAAAAATAAAGATTTTTTTTTCAAACTAAAGAATCACTCTACCCTCTCTTGGTAAGAGTATAATGACTCCAAAAAACAAGATGTATAGGCTATAAAAATTAAAATTATCCATACATCGACCCTCCCTTATGTAAGAAAAATTCATGTGGGAGCGTCTTCCCACAGAAATCAGATACAAATTTACTTAATACATTTTGATATCATCCCCCATATAGTCCTCCAACTGTGGTCCTCAAGACAAAAAACAAATACAAAATTCATATAAGTCTCCCATGACCATCGGAAATGGAATTCCACTAACCTGTGTTCACCATTTTTTGACTGTTCACATCATTCCCTAGTTGGTCTACATATGATTCCAAAATAACAACCATCAAATAAGGGCATATTCATCCTCATGAGAATGAATTCATACCTTTGTACACCTAAAATGTCTCACATTACGCATATACATCCATAACTCAGAACTTTAGTGTTAAGAAAAATCTTTAATTCAAGTATGAATGTTATTAGGACATTCCCTACTGATGAATCCTAAATTGGTGCTCCTGCCCTATCAATTTTGGTTAAATATATTTGGCCTAAAACATATGATATAATTATAATTAGAGAGGCTATAAACTATCAATGGACAGAACACAATACTCTCCATAGTGAAAACATGCAAAGGGAACCCCTCGATAAATGTGTGGTACCAAATCATTAATCCTATACAATGTATGGTTTATGAAAAAATGTTGATCAATCAAATATTCAAAATAGAAATAAATATTGTTTGGTTGAAAACCCAAAAAGGGTGTCCTAATAAAAATTCATGTTATACCCACTAATCCCACACCAATCATGATTAGGAAAAAATTACGGTAATAATGAAAAAGGTACAATGATTATGGCAATTTTCATGTTACCCTAGAAATTGTCAAACTACGCACGCTGAGTTTCTCAATATAAGGAAAAGTAATGGAATTATATTTTTATCTCATGATTACTTATTCTAGATCATGATTCAGGTTACATGTAATTGAAATACTATTCATATGGTCATTTGTGATTAATTGGCATTATAGGAAAGATCTGAAGGAGGAGCATTATATGTAAAAAGTAGATCCATTCTATTCCATAGAGATATTGAGGGAATCCCAAATATAGAGCCTCTTATTACAGGAGGGATATGGTTACTACAAGAGTCATTCAGTGGAATTGAAATTTTGTGTAAACAATTGATTTGACTCCTCAATGGACACAATTTTTTTTAACAAGTTTGCGGTCTAAGCCTACACACCTACTTGTAGTTCCTCAATATCCATCATGCATTCAAAGCCAATTCTTTCTTCTTCTCCCACCTACTATATCCCCTCTTAAATGGGGACCATGACAAGGGACCTCTCATACATAATTCGATCCAGCTTTTGGCATTGCTGCTCCACTTATTATTCATGTTTTTCCACTAAGGAATCTTTATTTTGGAGCTCATTTCACACAGTGCAGGCCCCAGAAGAGGATCAAGAGCAACAATAGCAGTCACCAGAAGTAGAGCTAACCGGATTGGAAGAATGAGAGGGTATGGAAGCCTCCATCCGGACCAGGTGCCGTGCAGCTTTGTACGTGGAAATGCTAGTCGATCAGAAATTCATGGTGGGGAGCTAAGGCGATCAATGATGTAGATAATGGGGAGGGGCAGTTTTGTGGGATGGGTCTACGGGTCATGTAATGGGTGTGTTTTCCCTCTGGGCCATCGGGTCATGTATTGCGGGTCTTTTCAGGCCACGTGCCCTGGGCCTACAGGTCATGTATGGGTTCCACTTCACCCTTAAGAGGGTGATTATCTGTAATAAAATAAAAAAGAATGCCTTCAGGCTATTCAGGCAGTGTTCCAGTAACATCCCAGGAAGAAACCACTTGTCTCACGATATCATAGTTTCCATGATAGTCTAATATGATGAATCTTATAAGTAGAAACAGGTGGGTAATTTCATCAGTATCGTAGGAATCTCAACCAATGGAGTCTAAGAGAAAAATATGCAAACATTTATCCATGACTTTTGGCATATGAGATGAAGGTTGACCAAAGATTTCTCGATAAATCTCAAAGTCACTCCTTGATGATGATATATAGTCTAGGATGAACATCATGAGAGAGGGACCTGATTCATCATCTTCCACAAAACATGATCCCTTATAAGCCTCACCTCTAGTGATTGTAGTGGGGGGAAGAGTGGAAGAGGTCGCTACAATTGTAAATTCTTTTGGGTATAGTTCTGAATGTATAGGAAAGATGAAAAAATATCCACAACTATTGAAATGAAAAATAATTGTGATCTAAATACCAAAAAACTAACCACTATCTACCGAAGATTCAATTCCACCCACCTCCCAAACAACATCACTACCTGGTGATGGTAGAACCATATATTCAATAATTAGTTGCGGCCCATAGTCGCTCATCTGAATTAATGGCCTGAGACCATGCATGACCAGAAAAACAACCTTCAAGATAGCCCCATGATGTTTTCTCATTGATATCAGGCCTACAGTGACGATTACTTTGGAAAAGGGTACTAGTCTTCAGATTCTGGAGACTGAGACAACATCTTATCTCAGAAATGGATAAAAAAGGCACAATAACCAACTCTATGTTTTAAAGAAATAGAAAAATATCCTCTCCTATGATTTTGAATCCTATATAGGTAGAGTTGACATAAGAAATATAAGCATAAATCCCTGAAGGGACTCCATGTACATGAGAAAATACCATTTTTTAACGATTGGTTCCTCATGACTTGAAGTCCCTCCAGTATCCTGTGTTTCGTGGGGATCTTCATTGGATTCTTCCCCTTCCATAATATTTTTCATGTATTTCTTTATGGGAACATTCTCAACGTGTTCATTAGAGGACTCATCATATGGATGTTATTCTATCATTGGGGTAGTGTTTATTCAAGTAGGAAAAGGCATGGCTAAATAGTCATCAAAATCCCCAAACTCATCGGTTAGTCAGGTCTCTCCACTTCGTTCAATCACAATTTCTAGTGGATCTTCCACTACCATAAATGGATCATGATATAAAGATTATTTAGAGACATACACCTTTTTCTGAGGGGATATAGATCAAAATATTGGCAAAACATTGAGTAAGAAAGATGGATCTCATTTAGAAAACATGGTGAATAGAAAATTATATAAGATTCCCCTCCTGATGAGTCATCATTGTTAGGATGCATGATTTAATTTCATGGATTTATGTGGAGATGGTTCCTTAATAAGAGCACCCCGGAGAGCTATAGGAGTAACTGCCCTATAAGGGTCTGTGATGATTGATTTCATGAGTTATTGGGCCCCAAGAGATCCCTCGGCAGCACCCCCCACAAACAAAGGGGTATAATCCCCCACTACAGTTCCCCATTAGGAATAAACTTGAGGAAGAACTATTTACTGAGACCATGAAATCTCCAAAAATTATAATTAAAAATGGGGCCTTTAGAGTCCCCAAAATGATAAAAACTCAAGTAAGGGTTTGTGGGTAGAAAACCCTATCCTTTGATGGTCATCAACCATGGTAGTAATGCCATCAATGCTACTCGGCCAGACAAGTAATGTCTTTATTTTGAGGGGTGATGGAAATTTTCAATTCCATTCAGATATGCAACCACCTCATCTGGCCCTTATATAGAAGAAATAAAGGTGGGGCCAATTGATCGACTTAAACGTGGATTGTCAAAGGATCCTATTTGAAGTAGTCCCAAAATATCGTCATCCTAATAAATCTACCTCATTTCATTGAAGAACCTCTAAGAATATAGAAATGTATCTATATGTGGGATGTGAAGTTCTTGAGGATAATCATGGGGAATCAGAGTGGGTCTCGAAAACCGTAAATGATTCCTGGGTTCTTCTGCAGTATTGGGACCCCCCAGGAATCGAACGCTTATAATACTTTTGGAGTAGGTGAGATTTTAATCTTATTTTAGCTGCAATAAGTGAGCCAAAAACATTGTTGGCCTCACCATCAGTTTCTATTCCCCACATGGCGAGTACCTGATGTCAGTATTTGCAGCGTTGTCTATGGGAATGGATCAGGGTCTCAATATCCTATGGGTAACGACCAACACTCTAAGGATCCTCATTGATAGAAATGTTAGAAGGTGCTAACACATAACCAATACTAGTTAGGGAAACCTCCCCCCTATAAAATAACTTCCATAAGTTATGATGGGACTGCTCTCGAATGGATTAATGGCCCAAAAAATATCTAATTTCTTCCAATCTACAGGAAATTCAGCCTCAGGTGGGATAGATGGTTAGCTCCAAGTAGATGCTTCAGCAGATCGTTACTCTACCCATGAAGTCACAAAAACATCTTTCATGACCATCCATAGGTGAGAACCAAGGGTGTTTTCAAGGAATTTTCATGACCTAGAGTGCTCGAAAACTTCATTTTCTAATCCTTCCACTTATCCCCAGATGTATTGGATATTGTTACAATATGAACCATATAAGATAATTTTCCATCAAGATATGATTTAAACCAGGACACAATATAGCTTCTGTTGTGGAAGGGTACAAAATCCTAGAAATCTTGAAGTCTAACCAGGAACTGGATGTTCTCCTCGGTAAACATTAGCCATAGTTGACATTCTATCATAAGATGTTTCTCTTGATGTGAACTGTTGAGAGTGGGAGGGAACAACTTCTGGACACAATTAAATTGAATACTAATTATCTAAGGTGCATACCCCTTATAGATAAGCTCCCCTCTAAAGAGGGAATCCAAGAAGACTTCCCTAAACAATATTATCATGGGATGAAAAAGTATTTAGATTTGTTATTCACAATAGTATTGGAAGGGGAGTCGTATAGATGATAAGAAAAACATTTGGGGATGTTGAGATGATCCATTAACTCTTGATCATTATTTTTAGTCTTCTCATCTTGCTTATCCTATGAGGCCCAACCAGTCATCAAAACCCAACTAGTGGTCTGATGATACGGTCGGGGGATGGAATGTGGAATCATTAATGAATTGATAAAGTTATAACCTCATATGAAAGATTTTACTAAGCGCCAGAGTATTTGGTAGGTTCTAATCATCCAGTAAGGTGGAATCCCATCACTAATCATGCCCAACAAGTGATAAATAATTTCCAACAATGGAATAGCATGATTGATGCATCTACTCGTGGCTAGCTAATTGGACATGATGAAATTTGATACTCCCACACCACCAGATTCCCATACTAGTAAGATCCATCTCCTCAAAAACATGTCCAAGAAGGCCTCTATCAAAAATAATCAAACAACACCAGGGATTAGATCTCATCCCCATTCATGAAATTTCCTCTCTTCCAAGGTGGTCCAGTATGTACATGCTTCTCTCTAGGTTTTCTTGGAAGTGCATGCATTAGGTCTTCATGGATAGGGCTCTAGACCATTTTTATTAACGAAGAGTCCAAACCACTCAATGGAAAGAATGTCCTGCTACAAATAGGGGTCAACTTCCTTAAAAAGTGCCTTTGCCTAGATAATGAGTTTCTTGGACAATGGAGGGGTCATCTTTTAATTGTCCCATGTGGTAGAAGGTGTAATGATGTCATCATACATGTCATAAAAAATAGGGAATCCTTAAATTAGTCAAATATACCATTGGATAATGTCGGAATCCCCATGGTTCAAATGAAAATAATTGGTATCTAGGATACATCGGTTCAAGAGATATGAAATGAGGGCACTAGACCGATTAGTGTACGTCGAGGACACCCATATAGCCTCGAATAGTCTCACAGCCTGAAGCTCAACCCAAAATTCTTCGCTAGAATAACGGACCCAGAAAGGCCGCCCTGAGTCAGTGATAAATAATCATATAGAATGAAGGTCTTACAAGGATGACCAACCGTGTTGTACGCTCGATGTGGCCTTCCTCAAAATAATTTGATAATAGTTGACCATCTTGTTTGGCTTCTGTTTCACCTCCCCTAAGGATCGACGTGTGTAGCTTATCAAGGAACCAACATCAATATATATATAGAGGTATCTTCCTTTACATGTGATCAAGTACTATAAAATCGACATGTTAGTTATCCAAGAAGTGGGCTTAGCTTCCAAATTTGGTTCTAGAAATAATGTTTTTCACAACAGGGTCTATCCTAAAATAGGAAGCATGTGTGAATCTAGACACTCCCTTTAACTCATTTTAATCATATTGTGTAGAGACTTATGCAGTGGGGTAACTGGATTCTTGTAATCAACCAATTATTCCATGTTATTGAATCATTCATCAGTTGTAGAGAGAGGGGATGCAACGATAACCTCAGTAGGAACAACAACATCGACAGTAGCTCGAGGAAGAGACATTGGAGCATAAAAAGATCCAAAAAGTTATAGAAAATTCAGTCCAATGAGAAAATAGTTGGACAAAAATAGAAAAAAATAACCAACATATTTTAATGAAGGTCTGTATGAGGCCCTATACACTGCTCATGGGAAGAATATGAAAGATCCATTCCTTGCGTACTACATTAGTATGTAGGAGACATTTCCTTCATTCATCCTTAGTATGCAGAAGGCCTACCTGGCGCTGGCCCATAGAGCATTGGCCAGCAAACGAAGTGGTTCATGGAACAATGAAAACATGAACCAATGCCTATATATATAGTTGTTCAAAGATGGACGATTTAAATTTTAAGTTCAATTTTATAAATCATAATATTTAGTTCACTGGTTTAAATTACAGTGTGCAGAACTCACGAACCATGTCAGAATCTCGATACACGGAAGTTCAAACACAGGTTTTAAATTCTACATCACAGTTCGTGGACTCAAATTCAGTTCACGTGAAAAGGAAACTATATGTAATTCATTTTTTTGGAACATACAAAATAGTTCACGGATGTAGATTTTATAGAGGAGTTAGTATGCATAAGCGATTGAAGCCAAGGATAGGTTTAGAGAACTTTTCACCATGAGAAATGGTAGAAAAAAAATGATCGAGAACCATGTAAATAGTCATGCCCCCCCCACTATGCCTACCAATTCTAGTGTGATATACTTCATTTTAAGACCACTTCTACTTCAGAATAGCCTCCTATTTGTTCCGAGCATACACCATTCCTATGGGGGAATTTTTAAGTTCCTAATAACATCATGAAGGGTGGTAAATACACCCAAAATAACATGGAATAAGGAAGAAAATATTCCTAAAAGTCAAGCAAGGAAAATTGATGCAAATTGGATTGCAATTTTGAGATGAAATTTGATGAAATCAAAATTATCAAAGGGTTTTAGGTTGACCATGTACCGTCAATGGGAATGGTTCGGGGAGTTAATAAACCACAATCCAAAAGTACATGGATGATCATATGAGGTGTTGTCCCACAGGGTGATGTCCAACAAACCCAAGTCTCCAAAAATTGTGTGGTTAGTGGAATAGATTGGAAAATTCCACCGCATACCCTCCGTTGAACTAAGTAATTCACTGATGAAGCAAGATGGTGGGTTCCACGAACCATGTCTCACGAACCACAACCTATGAAATCCTCGGTTGACTGAGCCATCCATGGGGTGAATTATATATTCTTGGGATTCCTCAAATAGCGCATTATTCCCAATTATATGATTTCCCTAGTTCTCTATAAATATACCCAAGTGAAGCTAGAAAAGGACAGGTGGAGGAGCACACAAATGTGGCCCTGGAGGCTAGAAGAGAGAATTTGGATTTGGAGAAGATTTTGACTTCAGTTTTGAATCATAGACAATGTGAAAACTACGATCCACTTTTCTAAAGGTAAAAATTTCTGTGATCCACAAAAATAAGAAACACAATAATAATTAGTGAACTATGAACCTAATTGGTGTAATCACGGACAATAAATCCATCCAGGATGAATTCCCCATGAACCACAGGGTCCATCACCCTTCTTAAATTCATCGGTCCACATTGTGCATCGCTAGGAGGATGAAACCATGTGTTGTGTACTGCATAAGTATGAGGATTGAACCCAGGGCAGTGTGGTGAAGCAGATCCATCTCTGCATAACATTCCTGCACTCATTGCACATCTATGACCGAGTACCACATTGGCATGCAGTGGTACATAGCTGTGTCAGCGTACCACTTAGGTACATAGAAGACTCCTCTACCTGCATTCCAGTATTCTATGTGAGAATACCCCCATCCCGCATGAGAAAAACAGTACGTAGAATGGGGTGTCCTATAGTTTACTTCCCCCAACTCCAATCATGCCACTTCATTACCGTCCAGTCCTCCATAGCTCCTCCATGATCCAGTCCACCGGAATCCAGCCAAAGACTCCTCTAAGGCCACTAGAAACATATGATATGTTCAATGGTAACACGAGAATGCCTTTATTAATTTACATACCAAAGGTAGGAGGAGTCACTAAGGTTGTCCCTAAAATCGTTTGGACACCAGAAATTTCTCTAAGTCTACATTCCCAAGGTAACGCAGTAACCAAATTTGAGATTACAACATTAACCTCCCTATTATTAGGATTAAGAGTAGTCACTAGCCTTTCCCATCGATGAGTACCAGTGACAAGAGGGAAGGTCACTCATTCCTCCCCCTTTCATATTGGATGATATACCTCCCCTTTCCCAAAACCCGTCTTAGGGAACTCCTCCTATGGTAATCCACTAGCCTTTCATGAGTTGTGTCACCCTTCACCCGCTTCACCTAAGAAAAGTAAATTACCTGATAGATCACTAATATATGAAAATCCTATATATCAACATGAGTGAGGGTTGTATGTTCAATGCACCCTTTTCCCTATCCTGTTGGGCTCATAGCCAAGGCCTCTACCGCTATTGTCGTCCTACTTTTCTAATAGTGGAGAAGAGAATGTATTCCCTTGTTGAATCATTAATAAAACTGTGTTTCTCACACCAAGAACGAATAATGTGGTATTAGAGGTCTATGATGATAAGACATTGGGAAATACCATAAATGAACTACAAAAAATCTAATTAATTTTTTAACCAGGATATGTTGGATGCCAGCTTGATGGCCCGAGCTCAAAGGGGTGACCTTCCCAAAAGATAACCCAATAATTCCCCTGAAAAATGGAAATCCTCAAATGCTGTAACCCCGGATTCAAATCTAAAAAATGGGCCTCCTTCTAGGTGATTCCCCAAGATAAACAAACTATAATAAATCTGATTCATGCACCATCCCGGGTTTGTAGGATTCCTATTTAAGGACCAATTCATAGGTTGGTCACTTCATTCAGTCCCAATGAAATTCCCACACTAAGGCCTCCTCTATGGTGTAACCTCCAATAATTTCTCCCAAAATGGGAATCACCTCTGAATAATCCTTGAGAAACCATTCCTTCATTATTATCTTCCTTAGAGAATAAAGCCTTGTCAATCTATAACTACATGAACTTTAATTCCTCATTTGATCGGGGATACGTGTGAAGCCTCCCTAAGGTCCAAATCCAACCCTTAAATAATCCATAATGATCTACGAGCTATATCCCTCATAAGTTCATGTTCACCTAGATTATGATATCTTTCGTGGGACCCTTGGGTCACTTTGGGGTAATCCCCACACTACGTTTGGGCCAGGAATCATTTACCTGGATTTCATCACCAAATGATGTTAAGAAGCATGGATAGGTCCTCATCACATATGTTTAAAATGTGATGCATCCAAAATTGAAACACATAATTATGTGGGATCTGATTCATATAACTATTATATGTAGGAATCCAATATTATGGGTCCAACCAATACAATAAACCACCTTTGTCCCTCTGAAAAAATGATAAAATCTAGAGTGTCTCATTGAATGGCTTAAGTCAACATTGTCTCTATATCATCAAATCCATCTATATCCACAATGATCCTACAACCCAGGGGTAACCCATGGATACACTCTTGAGTAATGAACCAAGGATTAATGAACATATGAACACCACTTAAATTTATAATAGAGTCTTGTAGAATGAAATAAAACCCCCTAAATGGGTGTGATGAGCCTGACCTCCCATCCTCTCGACCAATGGAGTCCTTAAGTGTTGTTGGCAAAACCATCCAACAAGAAACATCCATGGGAATGAAGGTCTATGAATCATGGATAAAAGGGTTTTTTTTTCAATTTCTAGATCCACCAATATACCCGTTGGAGACCATATGAAGAAATCATATCCTATAAGGACTGATTACACAAATACATAACCCCCTAAAATTGCCTGTTGGGACCATTTGACTATGGAACCTCCGGCGTAATACAAAGGGGATAAACTATCTATTCCCCATGGGATCATTAAAATTTTCCATAAAGGATAATGATGCAAATTGGTTTCGAACAAAAAATGGTGACATGAAATTCTATATGATAGCAGAATAATTCTTGTCACCTGTCAGACCATTTGTTTCTCCCTAACACTCACCATGGGCCGAAACAAAATTATAAAAGGATTATTTATGATAAATTAATATCAAATAATAATAAATAAATAATTTATGAGAAATTTTCAATGAATTATTATAAAATTATAATTTATTAGAAAAACATAGAAACAATTATAAAAGTATAATTTATGATAAATTATCAAATAATATTTATAAAAGAATAATTTATGATAAATTTTCAATGAGATAATTCTAAAAGGTTAATTTATATTAAAATTTTAATAATATAATAATTATCATAATGAATATTTTGAGTATATATTTTCACCTATACGATAATTTTGAAATTTTTCACGAGAGATAAAATATCATTACATGTGATATTTTAATGATAATTCATAAATTATTTAGGGGAGAAAGAAAATATCATCACCTTTGATATTTTCATTATTTCTGAAATAAAATAGCAGGTGTTAGATTTAGGGACCCTTAGATAACTTCGAGTATTGACATGACATCAACTATGATAATATGACATGTGAGGATGTGTTCTTGAATGTTGAGGTTCCCAATCCAGCTTTCAAGATAAAAATGTGGTCCATTTTTCTATTTATACAACAGCCTTGAGGTATGAAGTTATTTACCATATCAGGATCCCATTAATTTTTTTTTCATGGTAGGATGCTGTGTTTAATATTAATATCCATGATTGTCTTTTTATCACATGTGGGTGTGGGTGGGGACCATGACATCATATGGATTCATTCAATGAGAGTCATGTGATTTCTAGATTCAATGAGGATATTTGATTCACATATTGATGTATACGATGATTCTAAATTTATCATGATGTCTGGTGTGGTTGTTCTAATTCTATATCCTATCTTGTTTCCCTATGGATGATTAGTATATGTATACTTGATATGTGGTCATCCTTGTATAATTACTCCTTCGGGGGTACGTTCAAGGTGTGCTTCTTTGATGACAACACATCACCATAACCTTGTAACCCAAAATATACATAATTCCTTGTGGATTCAGAGTAAATGTCCAAAACATTATGCCTTGTGGATCCGGAGTGTTAGCCAATTCCTATTGGTTTCCTAGTTGAATGTAGATTCTTGATGCATTGTGGATTCCGAGTATTACCTAATTCATTGTGGATTCTAATTACATTTTTTCACTCTATGATTTTTTAGTTTAGAGGGACTTTCCAATATCTTTGTGAAAGGTATTTATAATTATCTACATATATTACATTTTATGTATGGATCAAAAATAAGAACTATCAAGTTTTTGTGGAAGCTTATTTAGTGTTTGACTGCTCGGTTTTAGTTTGTCTCTGTTCACATACTATATTTATTATTATTATGAAATACACATTTAGAATTGAGCATGTCAAGTTGAGGATGCATTTTTGGTGTCCAAATAAGACTTTTAATCAAATTCTACATGGTATTTTTTATGCACTTGTATATTTCATGAGGGACCTGGTGAAGGTAAAGGGACTAATGGTATTATGATGTGTATAAGAGAAAGGATATGGTTGAAGATAAGAAAAAACACAATAGGACACATTGTTTATTTATTTACTTAATCTGCTACTTTGTACACTTGGCGGGGTCTCCACATTCTAAGATAAATTATTTATATGACATGTTTTCCATCATTATTATTCAACATGATAACTATTATTATTTATTATGTTTCTTATAGTTGATATACTAAGGGTATTCTCTCCTCACAAACAGACTGAGACCCTCACTGCTAGTCAGTAACCCATTGCATATGGGTAGGTGCTCATGAGGTCTTGTGACATTCTATATCAGACCTTGTGGTCGGGTAGGGATGTTAAAAAAATGGTATTAGAGGAATAATATTCACTAGCTGGTTTATTTTCTTTCTTTGTTTGGGTAGGGTATATAAGAGAGAGTATGTTTGGGACTCAGGTAGGGAAACTATGTTAGTGTATGGCTATCACTGTATAGTGGACCACTGAGTTTCCATAAAGTGGGTAGTTTATTTTATTTTATTAATTTTGATTTAACTTTACATGGGTGATACACATGATGTTGATATGTGGTTGATAAGATTATGGATGGGATTATACATCCTGACTAGGAACATAGGTTCACAAGGAATATATAAAAAATTTTATATGATGAATAATAGTTTATTAATTAAATGACTTGTTTTTTGTGCTATCTAATTAGGTTAATTACTCTAATATGATATATTTTTGTTTCCATGTTTTTTGATCTATCTTTATTGGAATTAATTAGTTGAACATATAATGTTTTATTGTTATTATATATGATGATTGTTACTAATATTTAGGGATGTGAGCAAGGATTAGTTCATAGAGTAGTCTACCATGGGTTATGGGTAGACTCCTAGGAAAAACATGTTTGTTCCCATGTACTAGTTAAGACAAACCTAATATAATCCCATAGACTTGTTAGGGTTTAACATGATGATTCTATTTCTTTTTAAAAGTGTTTCCTTATTGTTACCTAATATGTCACCTCGACATAGACTTGTAGGAATATTTGGGAATTGAGCTGTAATACTTCTAAAGGGGGGTATGTTTTTTCATTACCATAGGATGTGTAGTACAAATTTGTTGATCATGATCCCCCACCTACTCTGTGGTTTAAGAAATAGTGCTGCTTCAACAAGAATACATTTATATATTGACTATGATGGGAATAGGAATAATGAACTATGTTAGAACATATATTGATTTTAAACTATAGTATTCTTCATTTTTCTAGGTCATAAGTGTCTCTCAGGATGCTATAGAATGGTGACAAATATTTTTGAGAGTCTTTTAACTAGTAGAGTCTCTAAAGGAACAACAAGTAAAGATTATATTGAGCTCATTCTAGGAGAAGACCTATATTAATATCGTATACCATATGATACCAACCATGTTGAAGGAGCTCATAGTTCTGTCGAATTACTTATAGAGGAAGGGATTCATGATGAAAATTTAATCCCTATGGGGTGAAAATGCATTATTCTCTTAAAGGAAGGAAAATAGTATTCATCAATGAGTTTATTAGTGTAAGTTAAACAAGTTCATGATGATGAACTGATATCCATTTCATCAGATAAATGGACATTTTTATTACATACATGGAGCCCTTTGGTTCTATAATATTGATCATTGATTATACTGTCATCTCTTCTGAGTTATAGAGGAGGACATTCATAAAACAACATTGAAAAGAAGTTATGGATTATGTGATTACGTGGAAATGATATTTAGTCTGAAAAACCTGCTTAAAGTGTTTATAGACCTAAAAAAAAGACCTTCCTTCCATACCTAGAATTTTTAATAATGTTTGTAGTCAAATATATCCCTATTTACTCACTAACACCTAGGAAACATGCATGTTTCATTGAGATTGTTTTGAGTATGCTTCGAGCCCAGAGGCTTTACACCATGTTGTCGATGGTTAACATATGGATACAAGATGTGAAGTTCTTAGGAAATGAGGTGTGTGAGGCTGGTATATTTTTAGAACTAGAAAATTTTTGGTATGTCATGTCCTAGACACATCCTCAGAACAAGTTTGAGACTAGATGATTTCATGATTTAGTAGGATGTTACTGATCTTTTACCCCAAACATTTCTCGAATATCAGCACCCATGATAGCACAGAAAAATGTGAAGTGATGTTCTAGTTTCTAGAGCAATGTGAATTGGTTTTCCTTTATCAATAGATATGGTTTACGATAAATTCAGTACTTACACTACCCGTTTTTTGGGTCAGTTATATAGTTTATTGTGAATCATCATGTGTTGGGCTTGGAGAGGGGTAGATTCAAAGAGAGATGGTAGTAGCCTATGGATCACATAAATTATCACCCCATTGGAGGATGTTCCTTATACATGACTTGTAGTATGAAACCGTGGTCTACACTCTATAATGTTGGATACAGTATATTTTAATTGTGATATTTACAATTTATACTGAATATAAGAGAACTCGCTATATCTTCACACATATGGGTTGTAACCTAAGATTTAAGCACTCAGTTGTGTATATATTGATGTTCAACATTGAGATGGAATATGAACCTATAAACAAAAATGTTGTTGTTGATTCCTTTAGTCGTAAGAATCAGGTTGAGAAGGAGCATCGTAAGAAGTATTTAGAAACGTATTAATGTATGGTGAGATTATTGGCTTATTGGAGTATAGATTACTCTATAGACTAAGGTTCGGTGGATGGTTCCCCATTAGTTATCACATACTCACATATAGATAATGTTAATACTAGTTTTTAGTCCTTCCCAGAGTGTGCAATAATGAGGTAACAACAAGCTGGTGGTGACTCAATACCTAGATGGTCAATAAATGAAGATGATGTGATCCTTATATATGGGATAGTAATAGTCCATACTTCATTCATATGGGATATAATGAGGGATTAACATACCTCAAGATGGAAATTACATCCTAGTGCAACCAATATGTATCATGAAATTATTAAAATGTTGTAGTGTTTAAGGATGAAGAGAGAAATTACTGGTTTTCTCTCTCGATTCTTTACCTATAATAGGCGGAATGTCAAGAACTAGCTCCCTAAAGGGTTGTTGTATCCACTATTGGTAACTATTTGGAAGATTAAGGATGACACAATGGGAATTTTGATAGGGCAAAATAGGTACCTGAGGTGTTTTGATGATAATATAGGTATTTTTTGTAAGATTAATAAGACGTCTCACATACTACAATTCAAAGAGACTCACTCGGTGTAGGAACCCGGAATCCTATATGTCTAATAGATTATATTCCTGCATAGACTTCCCATGAAAATTGTTTCAGCTAGAGAATCATGTTTTATGTAATTCTTTTTGCATGGATTATGGAAAACCCTAAGGAATCTGCTGATATTTAATATGGTGTACCATACTCTAACTGATAGATAGTCTAAGAGGAAAAGACACATATTGATGGTTATTCCTCGATATTTCATACTAAACATCAGTTGACAATTTTACAATCACCTAGACATGGTTTAGTTCACATACAATAATTGTAACCAATAATTGATTCAAATGGAACCTTATGAGGCTCTTTCTGGGAGGCAGTTTCACTCACTAATCTATTTGAATGACGTGAGTGAGGATATTTATATTGGCTCCAGTATGTTTGATGAAAATTATGAGAGAGTGATACTAATAATGAATAGGTTAATCATATATTAGATCATAATGAGATATTATATTATTTTAGGATGAGTACCATGGTTTTCACTATGAGATACCATGCATTCTTGAGAGTGACTCTTCGTTTAGATAACTGAGGTCTAAGGAATAAAGGAAATCTATCTCCACTTTTTTTAAACCATTGATATCACTGAGAGGATAATGGTTGTGAAGTACTGTAAAGAACTCCATTCCTATTAATTATGTATTTAAAACATGTTTCATGTTTCATAGATATGAAGGTACAAACCCAACCATGAACATGTTGTTGATTTCAATGATTTTTAGATGGATACATATGCATCTTATGAGTAGAATACGATGAAAATCATATACCAAAGCAATAAGGTGTGGTGAGGAAATGCAATACCACCAGTTCATAATCGGTGGCAGCATGGATTGATCTATAAGGAGATGTGGGAGTGATAGTCCGATGTTCGATCTCAGTGGACTCTTTTATTTGAGAACAACTACTAGAGATACATCTCAGGGACCCGAATTCGATAGATGGTGGAAATTATAATATCATTAATTTCTAAATATAATAAAAACACACTTTGTTAATATTTTATATGTTTTTTATGTGAAAATGTAGTTTTTTGGTAAATATAATTTAATTCATTTTTTAAAAGGATTTATTTCAGGCTAACATTCTAGTTAGAATCTTCTAATATTCTGTGAATATTTTTAGAGTGAGGCACTGCGTTAGGGTGTGATTCTATGGCCCGTAGATCAGCCACAAAGAAGAAATAAAAAATAAATATATTTTATTACGAGTGAATAATTTAGTCAAAATAATTTAACATCTCCCAAATGGTGTGTTATATGATAAATCTGAAAACACTGTTAGGTTTAAGATGTGTGGTTTACCCTAGTTTGGATATAACTTTTGTGTGTATCGAATTTTTAGTCAGATCGTATGTGATTGTAGTTTATATAATACTTTTATTATATTATTTTTAGAAAATAATTTAATATCTCCCTAATAGTGAATCATATGAAAACATTTGAGACCATATTCAAGTCCAGAATATATGGTATATCATAGGCAGGACATAGATTTCGTGAGCCTCTAGAATTTGGTAGCATTGCACACAATGATAATTTTTTATTATTTATTAATCATATTTTTAAGGATTTTGATTATTTAAATTATTTTTTTAATAATTATGCTAAAAAAATTAAATATGTTAATTTACGGGTTCCAAATTAAATATTTGGTTGAAAATTTGATTAAAATGGCTTTTTTAAATTGGGTTTTTGAGTACTGTGGATTTCGGGATTTCATATCACTGCACCATTCTGATTTAATTTTTGTTTGATTTCATTGATTTTGGGTGATCCCAAAACCACTTAGAACAAAATTAGGAAGTCTACCTCAATCCGATTATGGAGTTATATGAACATGGAGGTCCTTATTTTCCTATATTTTGAAATCTATACACACCTCCATATCCTTGTTTGTGTTTTCATTTTTTCAATTATATTTTTTACCATTTTCTTAACCCTATTAATTTTGGAAAAAATTATTTATTCAAATAAAAGATTATAAATCCTGAATTATCTAGTTATAATTCATCATATTATCAAGGGTAATTTATAATTCATCAAAGGATAAATTACAAGAATTTTTTTCAAAAAATAAAAATGAATAATTTTCCATTAATAAGTAGACCTGATTATAAAGAGTTAATATATATAAATTAATAATCAATAATTTATTTTAACTATGAAAGGAAAATCATGAGAATTATCTAAAATAATTATCAAGAATTCTTGAATTTTATCCCAATAAAATTATAAAATGTTAATTTGTGGAAATAGATTATCATAAGATATTTGTATGTGTTATAACATGATAATTACATTTATCTATCAAATATTTATTATTGAAATTATCAAATGATAATTGTGATTTTATCAAAGGATAATTTTTTATCAAGAGATAATTATAAAAATATAGTTTAGGATAAATTATCAAAAGGTTTTGATCAAATAATAATTTGGGAGAAGTTATCAAATCATAATTATAAATTTTAATTTATAGTACATTAAAAAATGATAACTATAGAAGGATAATTTAGTATAAATTATCAAAAAATAATTATAAATAATAATTAATAAAAAATAAGAAAATATAACTATAAAGTACAATTTATTGAAAATCAATATAGATAATTATAAATAAATTATTTAGGAAAAATTATAATGATATAATTATAAAATGGAAATTTATGATAGATTATCACAAAGATAATTATAAAATGGTAATTTATCATAAATTATTAAATAAAAATTAAAAACTGTAATTTTAAGAAATTATCAAATAATAATTATTAAATAATTATTAAATTAATATTATCATTGTAGTATTTTAAAAAGAATAATTTATGATAAATTATTAATTAATAATTATAAAAGAATAATTTATGATTAATTATCGAGGTGATAATTATAATAAGATAATTTAAAATAATATTATGAAGAGATAAAGATTCTCAAGAAGAATATTTCCAGCATATACATTTACCTTAACAATAATTTGGAAATTATTTTGGAGAGAAAATATCACCACTTGTGAAATTTTAATGATAGTTTGGAAATTATTTATGTGAGAGAGAAAGTATCATCACATGTGATATTTTTATTTTCTAAAAAATTGTTGGTTTAGGTTTTAGGGACCCATGGTGAACTTGGAGTGTTGATGATTCAGAAACTATAGTAATAATTCAAAAGAGGATGTTATCATTATTTTTGAGGTTTACAATCCAGCATTGGAACCACAAAAAGTGGTTCATTTTTTTGTTGATGCTGATCACATTTAGGATAGAAGTTACAAACCTTCATGGGATCCTATTCCACATTTTTTATTTTTTGTATGATGATTGTGTTGGAACATTGATATTCAATATTTCTTTTGATCACATGTCGGTGTGTGTGTGTGGCCCATTATATTGTATGGATTGATTCAATGATATTGATTTGGTTTCCAGATTCCATGACGATGTTTTATTCAAATTTTTTATATATGATGATTTTGTATGTTTCATGATGTATCCATTGGTTGTTATCATTCTATGAAATTTAATTCTTTCCTTTGGAGGATTAGTATTTGTATACACGACATGAGGACATCATGGTATGATTACTCTTTGTTGGGAGTTCTCATAGTGTATGGTGATGATGATAGAGAAACATGATAACCTTACAGCCTGACAACTACTTGATTCCTTGTTTATTTTTAGTAGATGGTTGACACTAGTTTCCTTGTGGATTCTGAGTGTTACCCGATGCATTGCCGATTTTGGGTAGGTTATAGAAAATCAATGCCTCATGGATTTTTGGTGTTTCTAAATTCTATTTGGATTCTAAATTTCATTCCAATAACCTTGGGGATGGTATGGATTCCTATTAATATACAATAAATTTTCAGTCTGGTGATGAAGAATGTATTGTTGGGTTTTATAGAGGTTTAGTTAGAAAATGAAAGCTTATTTTTATATTTTATTTTTATCCTTCCTATACTTATTACAGTTTTTATGAAATACACCTTTATAAATGAGAACACTAGGTTAAGGAGCATTTGTTGGTGTTTTACTGAGTGTTGTTCTAACACACGAATTGGGAATTTTGATGTGCTTTCATATTTCATGAGGGTTCCATTGAAGGGAAAGGTTCATATTGTGGAAATATGAGAAGAGGATCACGAATCTAGTAACTGACGGTGATAGACTCCAATGTACCAATTATTTATATATTTACTTTAGCTGATGTTTTGTATACTTGATAGGCTTTACACTTGGGGAGTTTCTTTATTTATTTGAATTGAATTCCGTCATTATTAATCCCCATGATTACTCTGATTATTTATTATATTTTTTATTATATTTTCCTGATCCTATGACATGAATATGATTTTATAGTCTCCCCACAGATAGAATGATACCCGCAATGCTATTTGGTATCCTCTTACATGCAATGAGAAAAAAATGAGGTCATGCGACCTTCCATCATGGACCATGTGGTCAAGTTGGGAGGTTACAACTAGGGAACCTAAGTCATTAGGAGGGATGTAAGGAAGTTTTTTTGGTAGGTCTTGGACAAAAAAGGATCTTTATGTGTGGATAAAAGAGTAAAGGGTGTGTAGTTTTATATGTGGTGGAGATGACCCACATGGAAACCAGTTCAAAATTTCCAAAAAGAATACCAAATGATAAACTCATTCCCAATGAAAATGATTCCACATAAACATATATTAAATAATTTGATAGTATATGGGAAAAATATGGAAATCCAATAGTACTTAGAAAATTTTAATTTGAAAAAATACAATTATCTGTTGTTTTATCCTCCCCCCTAGTAAAGCCATTTGAACCATAATTGTGATATTTAATATTTTTTTCATATTCATAATGAAAAAATAATGTTGAATTTATAACATAATATTAATTATTATAATTGAAAATATGGACACTATTTTATGAAATTTAGTTAATATAAGTGGTATAATTTAAATTAAAATCAAACCTGCAAATTTGACAATAGTGATATTTTCTATAGTTTTTTTCTTAATTATAAATGGATTTTATAGAAACGTTCAATATAAGATTGAATAAAAAAACCTAAATTAAATTATTAATTATATAATTGAATTTTTTTTAATATTAACCCCATTAAAAACTAATCATAACTTTGTAAATGCATTAAGAAAAAAGGAATTAGTCAATAAAAATTATTATTTTTCACAATCCATTGAGAATTTAATCATTTCAAGGAAATATGAAATCATCACAATAATATAATTTTTTCATGTAATTTCCAAAATCAATATAGTTTTAACAAATAGATTCTATAATAGTAGAAAATTTTATTTCAAAAATAAGTGCACAAAAAATGATGAAACTTCTATTTAAAAAATAATTTTTTAAGAATAAACTTTTATTTATTCTTATCTCAATCCTATTAAAATATTAAATTAATAATAATATTTTTATTTGAATGTATAATATTTCAATATCAATAATATCAATAAAAATAGTTAGAAGTTTAATTTATTATGATAAAAAAATAACGGGCATGAAAACAATTCATGAAAATATCTCTCTTAATTTCAAATTAATTTTATTTTAATGTATAATTGATTGATAACTAATTAATTTTTTTTATACATGTATGAACCATATAGTTTTTATAATTTATTAAGTATTACTAATACCAACTAATTTAATGGCTAGGTTATAATGGTTTGTTACATTATAGTTTGTTAAAACATTGCTATTCCTATAACACATGATATTAATGAAATATAATTTATTAAAAAAATGCTATAAAATATAGGGATGTTATATTGTACCAATATTAAAATGAATTTGACTATAAAAATACCACCAATATGATTAAAAATGAGGACAATGTTTTCACATCATATCCCATGTTCTATTTTGGCTTCCTCAAATTTCTAGTTTCTCCACAAAACTTTCACTAGGAGAGTGGTTAGGTTTCATATCACTTTCTATTTATGATACCAAATCTACACTAGTTGTTCCTCCTAAAAAATATCCCACTCTAGTGTCATGAACTATATGTTCCATATATGTTAAGATTAATATATTCAATTCCTTATGAGAGATATATAGAACTCATCATGAACATGGGAGAGGTTTAGTGGAAGCTTCGATTGATAATCTACCACCCTACTCAATTAAGAATATCAAAATTGAAAACATACCTACGGATCTAATTCAATTTACATACAAATATCATGAAATTATTTATGAAAAAATAGATATAAAAAACTTATCATAAACACAAAATTCTAAATTAAAACAATGATTGTCATCGTAACTTTTTTGTCAAATTGTCTATGCCTAGATGTGTTGTAGAATGTCTCTAACTCTAACTATTATTTCCTTAACTAGATTTAGTACCAATAGGTTTGATTTTTCAACATCATCCCAGCATGTTATAGTTATACACTTATTTCCATAGTGGGATTCATAAGGATCCATCGTAATTCTTGAGTGAAATACATTTGTTGTAAAAAACTCAACAATATGAATGTGTTGATCCCAAAAACCATTAAAATCCATAAAATAAGATCTCAACATATCCATAGGGTTTGAATGGTCTTCTCAGACTGACCATCTATTAGGGTTTGATAACCAATTTTGAATAATTAATCTATATATACAGCCTACTAAATACTTCTCTAGAATATTGAGGTAAACCTCAAACCCCGATCAATTACATCTAAATGTGGTAATCTAGAAAACATAAACACTTTCTTAATGTTTAGCCGTAAAAGTTTATCCCAAGTGAAATATTCTCTGATAGAAATGAATTGTAGTGAGTATATAACAGATTGATTATAACCCAAATATTATTATTACCTTTAGAAATATTTGGGTGTCCAATGACAAAATAAATGGCGATGCATGCCCACATCAATTCTAGTATGGGTAATGGTTGTAACAAACCGATATACATCTTTCTCTTATTGTTAAATTTCCGACATACCATGAACTGAGATACAAAACCTACAATATTTATCTTCATTCCCCCCACTAAAAAAATCTATTATACCATTACAGATGTTCATATTTCTAGGATGAATAATGAATGAAGAACTATGAGCCTTTTCTTACAACACCTTCAAATTTTCTATCAATGAAAAACATGCAAGATTATTTAACCTTATTATTCCATAATATTCTAGTTTAAACTTAGGAACATTCCACACCTTTTTTACAATCTATACATCTTCCTTCCATGCCGCTTTAATCTTCACATTGATAGATGGATCACTACTCATTTGAGAAAGGTAAGGCTTATTCCCTTTCATCAAGATTTCATGATCCGTTATTTTAATGTCTAAAATCATTGGATATTATTTAATCCACATTTCAATAATTCTATAATTATCATTTCAACTTAATGTATGATCCACCTTGTTTTTTTCTCAGGGTAGTAATGTATCGGTTACTTATAATCTTTTATAATCCCCAACCACCATATTTAGTTCATATTAAACTATTTCTATGTGAAATATATACATTACAACTTCAAAAAATATATATAGAAAATTAATTTCTCCATAAATATAATAATTCCCTATATTTAATTAAACAAATACTATAACTAACTCAAAACCCTGAGTTGGGTTAATTTTCTCATGATCCTTCAATTTCCATGAGGCATATGTTATAACCGTGTCATTTTTTATGATAATGCATCTGAATCCCTTCATTGATGCATCTTAATTGATTAAAAATTATTCTCCACTACCTAGTATTATATGTACCAGCATGAAGACTAACATTCTCTTAAATTTCTTGACATTATATTCACATTCATTTTTTTCAAGGGAAAATAGTTCCCTTATGAGTTAACCTGCTGTGTATATTAGATAGTAATGAGAAATCTTCCAAACCCCAGAGATAATATCCACATAAACCATGAATAATTTGGATCACAGTTGTATTAGGTGGTCTTGTCCATTTTTCAATAACCTCCATTATTGTTGAATCTATCAATATACACTCAATTGAGATTATATGTCCCCAAAATGAAACATTCTATTTCCTAAATTCAATATTTATAAATATTTACTATATATCTACTCCATACATCAGTATAATCCTTTGGGTACTCTTAAAGATGTTTTTTACTCTTTTATTGGATAAGAATATAATATATAAATTCTACTAGATATTGATCATCGTAATATATAAATAATTTATTAACAAAATCCCTGATGATAAAGGGGGAATTATTAAGATGAAACTGAGTTACTATATATACACAATGTTTGTACCTTGTAAAAATGATTTTTTGAATATATCCTACATATTGAACCTCAATTGAAGATATCTAGAATTGTTTTCAATATTGGAAAAGGATATTTTTTCATGATTATAATTTTTTTATTTAACTCCCAATAATCAATGTAGAGTCATATTATCCATATTTATTCCTAAAAAGAGGAACAAGTACACCCCTAGGTGGTACACTTATGATAGTGAATCCATTTAAAAATTTATCTAATACTTTCATATTTAATTTCTCCAACTCACTAGGGTTTATTGTATAAGGGGTAATTGAAATTGGCATAACACTATGTCTGAGATCTATTGAAAACTGAACATAATTGTTTTTGAAATACTAGTAAACTCTATATATAAAAACATCAAAAATATCCAATGTAATAGACATATCACCGATATTGAGATTATCCCCAACCATATGAGATTAACGCCCCTTTTGAATAGGAATTATGAAACATAAAATTGATGTGATTTCTATGGATATTAATGTTTTTTTAGAGAACCAAAATCCACACCTAAGATAAAAACAAATTCAACCAAATGGAGAATAACAATAATTTCATGAAGCACATTTTCAAAAACATGAATTGGCGGAGATTCAAAAACATGTGATATGATAATCATTAAATTAGGTTCCTCAGTAATAATTTAACATCTAATAATTTTATTGAATTTTGATACATTTATTAATTCCACACACAAAAAAGAATTGGCAGAATCATATTTAAATAAGACATTAGTAGTTATTAAGTGGATTGTAAGTGTACCTTTCACCAAGTTCTTATCACATCCATCCTCTGAAATAGTAATCACATGATAATTCCCTTTATATCTTGGATTATGAGGTTTCTAATTTTAATTATCATAATTAAACATCATATTTTAGCACTAGTTATTATAATACCCATAATCCTTAAATTTGAAATTATGCATTATATGTGCTGTATATTGTTGGGATTTCAGTTCATTTTTATCATCAAAAAACTTTATCCAATTCCCTCAGCATTCATATGCTTGATAACCATCTTTTTGACAATTAAAACATTTACTGGTCCCATTAAAATAATTTCCTCCATCTTTCCTTATGAACTACGAGGATGAAGGTAATATCATATTTTTCTCTCCATGATTTTTAGAGACTCCATTGAATTATATATTTTTTTTCTTATAAAAACCATGAGATTATTGGGTCACTCCAATATTTATTTCCACCATGATATGACATCAGATGATTTCTTTAAAGCTATTAAAGCCCCTTATAGATAATTCCCATTGTATATTTCTTTTTAAGCCACTAAAGAATATATTTTACGTACTTTTATGTTGGATGATAACACAAACATTATACCTTGAATGTAATTTTAAATTTACCTCATAGGTTTTAACAGAATCATCATCTATCTACATTAGATGATGGAATTCATTATCCATTTTCATATGAATAATATGATTAATGTACTTATTGAAAAATTTACCCTTAAATTCTTTCCACACCATGGAGTAAGTATTTTTATAATTTAATAATATTCTTGAAACGATTCCATCATTGATCCGATTCACCTTAAGAAATATTGACTGATAAATTTAATTATTAATGTCCCAAAAATTAATGAATAGAAAATATCATTTCTATGGAATTAATATATTTCTAGACAATAACTAGATCAGGGGAACAACTAAAAGAAAGTTGATGTTTCTTGATAACAGACTCAACAAAGATTTTTTCCTTATATTTCTCATTTTTATGTTCAGTGTGATTTATATCAAGAGAAAATTGAATTAGAATAGAAATGATAAATTTTATTATAGAACAAATAGAAAATTGGTTCCCCAATTGGACATACTTTTAATTTTCCATTCACATTTAACATTAAAATGGTTAAATTGGGTTTCATTTATTGAATAAAACCAAAAATAATTGTGTTAGAAATAATACCCATAGTGGGAAACCACATAATTATAAAAAAATATAAGATGTCTAAATTAAGGAACCTTATGTTATATATATAAAACCTTAGGTTTTACCTATGTTATTCATGATGATTATTTATTCAAATCCCATGTGATGGTTTATAAAGAATTATTAATATCCAAAACATTTACCCTCTGAGTGTCAAAATAGGTGTGCAACAACGATCCTTATCATATAACATGTGGCAATAAATTAAAAAACCAATGTACCCTTTTCAGTGTTATTAAAACAATATACAACTTTTCTAGATCCACATCCACATGTAGTATCCTGACAAGAATGTAATTTCCTGGAAATGATTGTTTCTACCCTTCACTAAAATTCCAAGATATTTTCATATACATAGAAATATCCGTATATTTATCCATTTAGATATCAATAATGTTTTCTAATACTATTTTATAAGGTTAACTAAACCTTTTATTTTATAACAACTAAAGAAAACCATATATTTTGTATATAGATATTACATCTTAAAATAGAGTATATTCAATAATGTTTAATAAAACATGCATGATGACCATATAGGATTTATTTATTTGGATACATGGATACATTTAAAAATTGTTCATAGGTGAACTAAATAATATTCCCTTATGTACTTCATAAATATCTCCCTTTTTGAAAATATCATACTTAAACGTACTCTTCATAACTTGAGGAATGGATAAATAAGAAAGGGTGTGCTCAGATGATCAATAAGGGTAAATAGGGGTAATATCAATAATAACATAATACTAACATGGAAAAAGGGTGTGAGATCACAGAATTCACACTAAATAATTATAACATATATATAAAAGATCATAATCTTGAGACATGACATAAATCTTGGTAGTTCATAAGACATGTATTATAATATAATCAAAGAATATGATCTAAGATATCATAACATTGGCATAAGAAAATTATTTTTTTCTATAAACATAATAATTGAAAATCATTTCCTTATTTTTCAAGGATTATTTATGATACTATCATATTGGATTGGGTTGAATTACTAAACCATCATAGTAGTAAAGGTTTACTCCAAAAACAATCATAGAATATAGAGTCCCTTATTGACTTGGGTAACTCCACATTTTTTCTACTTTATCTCATGAAATGTCAATATTTAAACAATATGTTGAGAGGATATATAATTCTAATCCCATCCATTTTATAAGGATAATCATATAGGCTAATGATATAGGATTATAAAACAGTCATAATATCATAACCCATTGAAAAGAAATGGTTTTCATAAACATTGTATCATAGAATAATCCATTGAAATGTAATGAGTTTCATAAGAATAACCAATATAAAAGAAATATGTTTCAGTAAAAAAAATTTATCATAATAATAAAAAATCCGTAGAATGAATATTTATGTTGTCATTTTCTGATATCCCCAATATGAAATAAGTATAATCAAGGGATGATTTCATTAATGAATAGAAATGGTATTAAAATATTATAAAAACATTGTTATGGAAAATACCCTTTCCACTTTGAAAATAACATTTTAATATAAAAAAAAGTACAAATATAATAAGAAAAATATTATTTTTAAAAAACGGTGGAAACATATAAAGCAATCCTTAAATAATTTAATAGTTATGATGATGAAAAATATCAATCATGTTTTACATGTTAAAACAATGATTCCTTCCATTTTTGACAAATTGTCAAACATAACACATTTAGGAAATGAAAATATGATTCATAATAAACCATTTTATAAAAAGATACAAAGTGTAACAATTAATTTAAAAAATAATTGGAGAATATTAAAAATATTCTTCAAGAATTTTTAGAAAACATGTACTTGGTAGACAATGGATTTTCTATCGAAGAGAAATATAAAGACAGTTTTACATAAAAATTTATTTTGGAATATTGAGTAAAAAAAGAGAATAAAAGTAGAAGATAATATTTAATTTAAAAAATTACTAGATTAAGTTAATTCATGATTTTATTGAGCTATATATCATAATATTTTTTATCAAAAATGTAATCATAAACAATCACGATAAACAATGAGATTGTAACATAAAAACTTTACCAATTTGGTAACATTTGAATTATAAGTCCCATGAAATAATAACATCAATTGAAATTTAAAATATCATTAAAATAATTTTATTTAGGATATATCATATCAAAGAATCTTTATATACACCACATAAAATAAACACGGGGTGAATATGACAAGTGTCTCAAAAAATTAATGTGAGACGAAAATCCACCTCAAGTCTTTACTTCTTTTGCATGTGTTTGAAACACATATATAATATATATAAATATATTATAAATATATGATAAAGAATATTCACATATATCATACAATATATTACTAATTATAACCCTTTTATCACCAATTTATTAACAATTCATTATTAAAAGCACAGTTCTTGGCGATAATTGATTCTATTTTCATGTATATTTTGCTTTGTGATAATTGAATGATGATCATGGTACCATAATCTACATAATTTTAATAATTATATAAATATAATTTTTATTTAATATACATATATCTAGAGTTATCCATAAAAGTTATAAATATAATAATGAATTACACTATTCATAGATATGATATACCAAATATATACAAGAACATTGTATCAATTATCTCGATGGATTGAATAAAAGAAATTTAAATTATAATACACCAATAATTTATGATTTAAATATAAAAAATATCATATATATTCATTAAATATATCCTTATTACATTCATTTTTAATATAAAATTAATAATATAACACATTTCCTTGTAAAGGTTGTAGTCCACACATATGCATGACTGACTTTATCATACTCAAATTACTTTAAAGTTAATAAGGTAAATTAGATATTATAAATAAAAAAGTATAATTATATCAAAAATATCATATAAATTTGTTAAATTAATCACTATATTCATCCATGAGAGGTGGTTATAGAAATAGAATTTTATTGGTTCGCAATGTGGCAGTTTGCTGTATGCACGATCGACGATTTCACTTCCCATTTGACGAAGATGAGATAAATATAGGTTGTGAAAATAAAATTATTACATAATAGTATATGAGATATATTTGGGTTATTATATAATAATGGTTTAATATTATTTTAGGGTGTTTTAAGAATAAATCAAATGAATATGAATGGTAAAGAAGTATACATCTTCTTTGTACAACCTCTTTAGGTTTATAACTAAAGACTTCCACAGTTGTTCTCTAATTAACATAGAGAATCTAGTTCATGTTTATTTATTTAAGGAAGATTTATGGTAATTTATTATATAATATAAAAGTATATTTAAATTTTTATAATAGATATGATTATGTCTCCTTTTTTTAGTGGTGGAGAGGACCCACTTCAAAAATATATCAAAATTTCCTAATAGAATACAAAATTATAAAGTCATTCCAAATCCAAAAAAATAAAAATGACATTATATTATATTTTTGGATAGTATATGATCAATATATGTCTATAAAATATGATTTAGAAAAGACTAATTTGTAAATTCACACTTATCATTTTGTTTAACACCATTGTAAAATAGTTTTAACCATAACTATACTATTTAATTTTAGTATTTTCACTATTAATTAGGACCAAATATTATATTGAAATTATATTATATTTTTAATTATAATGATATAAAATAATTAATACATTTTATTAAAATCAATTCACATAATTGGAAGAAATTATTTTAAAATTAATCACACGAGTGTGATGAAAGTGCAATTTCAAACAGAAATATTTTCATCAGTATAAAACATTTTTTTATCGAAGTTCAACATAATTTTAATTATAATGAAATAATATTGGTTAATAATAATATAATTGATGAAATATTATATTTAATTTATTTTTCAAGAAATTTGAACTTTTTAAATGCTTTAAATGAAAAGGTGGTTTTCAATAAATATCACTATTTATCTCAATTCCTCAAAAAATGAATCTTTTATGAGAATTTTCGAAAAAAATATCTATAAGATAATTTTGATATTTCACTAAAAAATTAACATTATTTTCTAAATAAATAATCAAAAATTGAGAAAAGTTAGTATTAAAATAAGAGTACAAAACATGATGAAGCTGCTTTAAAAACCTTTTTTAAAATGAAAATTGGATTTATTCTTATCACAAGTCTAGAAACAAAATTAAATGAATGATAATTATTTTAAATCAGTATATAACATATAAATTTTTTTAAACTAATTCAAAAATATTGACTCATTTTATTTATTAACATAAAAACACAATGAACACATAAAAACAGATTTTCAAAAAAATATTTCTTTTAATTTTAAATAATTTTTTTCATATCTAATTAATTTATAATCAATGAATTTATTTTATACAAGTGTAAACCATATAAATTTCATAATTTTGTTATTATTATTTATAATATACAAATTAACAACAAGTATATTATAGTATACAATATTACGGTTTTTGAAAATTCGGGTTTTCATGTAACAAAATACATCGATAAATTTTAATTTATTTGAAAACAAATCCATAAACTCTTGGGGTGTTACATGTTGACTACCACCTCTATAAATGAAACCTTTATTTTTTTCACCATAACATTTCATAAGGGACTATAAGAAGTGAATAAATTTATAAATATGATATTTTTATACGGTTAAGGTTATGTTATGTTAACTGAGTCGTTCTAATGATAGTCTAATCCTTTGAAATATGAATACATTTCCCTTGTTTTATGGAGAATAAAGACACAATGGATGAAATGTTTCATTCTTCATCATTGATTTCATAACCAACTATTGAAATAATTATACATTTAAATATGTATCCAATAACAAAATGAGAACATATCTTATATTTTTTATGAATGCAATAAAAAGGAATAGTAATTATTTTAACAACATGAAATTTCACTATTTATTTCCCTTAATATAGTGTTATTTTAATATATTGTTCTATATATACACAAAAATATATTATTCTTTACATATTAGATAAATATTTTTATGAAATTATAAAAATAATAAAATCTCTAGTAAAAAATTGATTGCAATCACTTCAAAATTCTTAAGCGTAAAAATACTATTCTTTCTCAAATAACTATTTAAATATTTGATAAATTAAATAGATCTCTTTTGAATGATTAATATGATAGTATATGATATTAAAATATATAAAATAAAATATTAATATTTTAAATAATAATTTTTAGTGGAATAATATAATGAATTCTTAATGTTCAAAAAAGATATTTTTCAATTAAAGGAGTTTTCTTGATATTTTTTCTTTAAATATTTTATAAATTTTATAAATATAATATGAAAATAAATAGAAAATTTATTAATTTATAATTTCAATAATATATTATTATGTATTAATTTTATTTTTATAAAATAATTTATTTTTAAATGAATATTTATAATATAGTTTATACCAAAAATGTTACTTTTATGACTTTATACATATATAGGCAAGAACTTTATGTTTGTAATACTTATAAATTGTTAAAAATATGTGTCTATAGTATAAGATTAAAAATTATTAAATACCAATCCAAATTTTATAAACCCCTTGTTTAACATTTTTTGAATTCAAGTAATATTTTCTAATAAAAAATATTTTATGATTTTATATTATAAATATATTATATAAGTAAAATTTAGTTTCTTATTACATTGAAAGACACATAAAATTTATTTAATTTTATAAAAAGTAATTTTATTTCATAAAAATAAAATACATTGGTTTGTTTTCCCACACAAGAATTTTAATCTTTCAAACATAGCTTTTCTATAAATGTGTTTTTATATTTTACATGCACAAATGGTAAAATTAGTATTTTTTCATACATAATTTTTATTATTTAAATGGAATAAAAATTAAATAACTTTTCCTTCTATAATAAAAAAGAAGAAATTGTCATTTGTGTGTTGTGTTGATTATCAACTTCATTAATCAAAAAATTACTTTTTTCAACCAAATATCTCTTTGTTGGTTGTAATGGAGAAATTAAATAATAATTTAGAAAAATATTATATATATTTGTTTATGAATATAAAAAATATAATACAACTTCATTCTCTATAATTACAGGGGAAATAAAAATATTAGTCGGGTGTTCTATGATCTACCTCCCCTATAAAGTAACATATCTCTTTTTCCATATAGATTATTTATTAATTATTAAAACTGACTAAAATTTTATAAGAAAACATAAAATTATCTGAATCAAATAATAATTATTATCTAATAATGATATTTGTAAAAAAACAAGCCTCATTCATAATCATATTCATCTATTAATTCTGTTATGTTTATGGTTGGGATGATTTAGCCACATACATGGACAATGTTAGTAAATAATATCGTGGATGAATATAAAAAATAAGTACTTATAATATATGATAAACATATATAAATAGTGAATTGAATTTTTTTTTGAAATAGAAAAATTAATTTAGAACACTTTAATTAAGATACCAATGTATCTTCATGAAAAAATCACTAAATCATGCATGTTACCAATTTCATCTATAAGGACCATAAACTAATTCATATAGAATAGGATTATAAAAGAAAAAAATGTAAATAATTATTTCAATTAACTTGTATGATATGTTAATTATGATCCTTGGGATAAGAATAATTAACAACCCCATTATTAGGAAAATACTTCGAAACAATAAGGATTACCCACATCTAGTATTTAATATAGATAATAACTATGTAATATAAAAATAGAGAAAAATTATAAATAAAGTTTTAAGAAATGTTATTGATAAGATAAATGTAATGAAATAGGTGATTAAGATAGTTAATTTTGTAATATAGGAGACTCAAATGCTTTCATTGGTGTTAGGGATTATGGTATGGCTTTCTTGCCTCAATTTTCACCCTCTTAAGCCATATTTCTTATTACAAACCATGTATTATTTTTTATAGTGAATTTAGTTCTTTTTTAGTATTTTTTATCATTATCCTATCAATATTAATGTTATATATTGTTAAATTCGAAATTTCAACATTGAATGGGTCATGAATTGAAATTTTTTATGGATTTAATGCTTTTCCTCTCAATTTCCACCCCCTTTCGACATATTTCATATTATACATTATTTTTTAATTTTTTATGGTGTATCAAATTATACTTTATTATTTTGAGTCTTTATCATACCATTATTCATGGTATTGAATGTTTCTTTTTAAATTAAAACTTTTAAGGGTTTATTACTCAAATGTTTTTATGATTTAAAGGCTTTCATATCTCAATTTTAACATCCTTAAGAGATATTTCTTATTATGAACCAAGTTTTATTTTTTATTATTTATATACCACCCATTTAATTTTTTATCATGATCATATCATTATTCATGGTATTTCATGTTTCAAGTAATGTTATTTCCTACATGGGGTTTTCATAACGTCCCCGATCATTATTTCACATTAATACCTGTTTCATTACATAAAAGTAAACTTAATAAAACCCAATATATTGAGAAGTATATTGTATTTTGGAATGAGGATCATTTCATAACAGATTATAACATGGGATACAAAACATCATTGAACACATCCTTGACATGATCCCATTATTCTAATGAACTTAAAATTGCATGGGACAACCTAGGGAAATACATATAAAATGGGTGAACTATAATTCCTTGTAAGGGAATAAACAAGGAATAACATGAATAAGATAATAAATTTTGAAAAATAGGCATATCAATGGAAAAAAAGTAGCATGAATAATAAGGCATGATATATAATGATGATATTAACAAGGGAAACATTGAAACAATTTAAAAAAGTAGATCATAAACATGGGTTAAGGCTAAATATTCTACGACCTGATGATGTACTGAGTACCATAAAGGAATCAGGTACCCACTTATCCAAACATGATGCATCATGATACTAATCATTAAACAATGCATTAGAGTCCTTTATGAGGGTTATATTTTTCAATTGGTCTTTTAAAACCCTATATTTTTACAAGTCATGTGATCCATTTTCAATAGATATATTATCAATGGTAATGATACTCAACGATCATTTAAATCAAATTGGATAAAAAAGTGAATTTGTTTTCTATATAATATAATAATACATTAAATGAAATAAAAAGCGGAATTTAATTCATAATAGTTTGTATTGTTACAATCTTACCCCCTTTTCATATTTAACCTTTTAAATTTTCTATTTCCACCCTAAAACAAATGAGGTTATCTTTGCTTAACCACCTCCTCTTTTTCCCATGTGACATCTTAAAAATTGTGGTTTCTAATGAATAATTTTATAATGGGAAGTTGTTTTACTTTGTAGAATATTTCTCTATAATATAATATCATCACCAGCTTTACTTCCTAAGAAAGATCATTCTCTAATGGTACCACCACTAGATTGAGTACATGTTAGGGGTCTAGTATGTACATTATCATGAGTGATATATGGAATACATTATGTACTTGATATAGTCCAAGGGGAGTGCTAGTCAATAGGACACTACTCTGGTGTGATCAATGATCTCCAAAGGTACGATCTACAATGGACTGATCTTTCCCTTCATCCAAAATCTTAGAACATTATTCCATATAGATATGTGGATTAATACAATTTCTCCATCATCAAACTCCAGTACCTATTGACGATTCTCACCATAGATCTATTTTCGACTCTGAGAAATCTTATTGTAATGATAAATTATATTATCCTTCTCAATGATTTCATTAACCATTTTTAGTCATTGATGTTTTAATTGCCTAGCTTTATCCCAACATGTTGGTGTTATGTACCTCTTCCCATAAAGGGCTTCATTGGGATCCATTTGGATGGTTAATTGTAAACTACCGTTATAATAGAATTCGACTAGAGGAAGATATCGACATCATTTTCCTTTAAAGTATAATGAGAATGGTCTTAACCTGTTCTCATTTTTTTTATAGTCCCCACGATTGATCATCAATTTGAGGGTCATAAACCACACAGAAGTTCAACTAAGTTTTTAGAGAATTCTAAATAATTTTCCAAAACATCGAGTTGAATCCTTGATTTTGATCAAATACAGCTAATAGTGGAACTCCATTTATCGTCACCACATTACTGATGTATATTCGGGAAATTTGACTCAATGATAAATTCTCTCAAATCACAATAAATATTGTAGACATTGTATGACAATCCCTAACAACCCAGATAACATTTTTTCTATTGTATGTCTTCATATGTTTGGTGAAAAACTCCTTATTTATGTTTTACAATTTCCATTTTGGTATGGGTATTGGTTTCATCATCCCGGTATACATCTTCCTTTCATCTTTCACTTTCTTACATACCAAGAACATTGATGTATATTCAGTGATATCCTTCTTCATGTTGTCCAAAAAATCGTTCTTATAAAGATCTTGATACATCATTGTGCTTCAGGGGTAAATGGAGAAGGTCAAACTATGTGGATTATCCAATAGTTCCTTCTTTAACTCATGATTTTATGGAACATATTGACTTGACCTTAATCTCACAATTCCATATTAATTAACTATGAACTCTGATTATTTTTCATTAATAATATTTTTTAATTTCATTTCAATTCCCACATAATTTCATTGACAATCCTTTAACATTTCCAAAAGAGATAGATAGGAAATCATTTGTGAAAGGATTAACAATTTTCTTTTATTTCTAATTTCCATGTCCATCCTCTTCAAATCCAAGAAGATCATATCCTTTTCAATTATCATTATTTATATAAATTCTTGTCTCATTCTACATAGATCATCCTCTACCTTATTTTCTTTACCAGGATGGTAGTGGAATGAGTAGTTGTAATCCTTGATGTCCTCCAAGAGTATTCACTAGAGAATATTATTCTCCTTCTATGTGAATATATATTTTATACTTTTTTTATTAATATATTTCTCAAACATCTCTCCATATAGATAATTCATCTATATTTATAATTCAATGATTTGACAGCCAACTCTAGATCATTCGTGGTATAGTTTTTCTCATGAATATTTTCCTTCCTTTAGACAAAGTTAATGAAATTGTAATTCTACATTAACACACAACCCAATCCTTTATTCAAGGTATTTATGAATGATATGAAATTTTTTCCATATATAAGTACTTTGAGCACAGGGGTAGTTATAAGACTACTTTCCAACTCCAAGAAGCATTCTTTACAGTCACCATTCTAGGAAACCATTACTCCCTTTTGAGTTATCTTGGTAAGAGGTTTCCTTAATCATGAGAAATCACTCACAAATCGGCGATAATATCTACATAACCCAAAGAAAATATGGAAATCTATCACAAGTGATGCCATCATGAATCCTCCAAATTTGTTTCTACAGATGATCTATAGATATACCATTTTATGTGTTGATATTCCAAAAAGAGTGAGACATCCTTCAAATAAAACTCACACCTGATTTACTTTTTATAGAGCTTCTCCATTCGCAGGGTCTTTATCATACTTCTTAGATAGTCCTCATACCCCTAGATTTTTTTAGTATATTATAATAAATTCTATTAATAAAACCAAAAATATTCCAAGTTAACCTTCGAAGACTCTATTATTCAGGTCCTTGATGTTTTTCGGAGAATTAGTGTGTTCGAATCGAATTACTATGATATCGTAGTACCAATGCATTGTACTAAAAAATAGCCTTGGGATATCCTCCCTCTTCACCCTAAAACGGTAATATCCTAACCATAGATCCACCTTGGACAAGTATTGTTCTCCATGCCACTGATCAAAAAGGGCATAATTTTATGAGAATATATACCAATTCATTATCTGGATCTTTTTGGGTGCACGATAATCAACGAAAGGGTACATTGAACGATCCTTATCATTGAGGAAGTGGACAAGTGCACCCCATGAGGAAACAAATGGGAGTATAAATCGTTATCCATATTATATTATTGTTTTTTATTTATAACCTAATGTTCTAAAATAGCCACCATGTACGGATTCTTGGAAATTTTAAATTAACCCGGAATAAGATCGATTGGAAATATGTTCTCATGAATAGGTGGAAGATTGGGAAATTCCCCGTGAAACACATCAGAAAATTCCCTAATAATGTGTATGTATTAGTTGATAGTTATTTCCTTGTACACAATCATTTGAGAAAGATACACTTTCTCCTAGGGCATTAACATTCTTTCTTGAGATGATTGGGCTAAAGAATAATCATCCTTTTCTTAGCACTTGTAAGTAATTAAGGTTGATTCACCATATAGAATATGATTTCGATATTGTGTAAATTGAAGTTGTCTCTATAATAGTAATTCCAATTCATTCTTATAATAGTATCAAATTCCAAAAAATGGAGTATGAAAAGGTTCTCGAGGAAGTTAATCCCACAAATTTTGATAAGGGTTGGGTTATATAATGGGGATGCACCAATTTTACCAAGTTCTGTTTTCAACAAAATCTCTACATAAATTGTTTTTGTTAGTGTTTGGATTGTTATACTAATATTTCTATATATGAAGTAGTGCATAGATCCAGAATCAAATGTAAGGTCTTTACTCTTTAATGAATTACTATCATACCTATCACCACTTCATTTTAAGGTTTCAATTTGGTGGTAGTGATTAAAAAAGCTCACCCTTGCTACTATGGAGGTCTTTGGATGCCTATGAAAACACATTGATTTGGGAATTGATTTTCAAAGTGACCTACTTACTTGAAGTTAAAGTAATTTAAAATGTATTGATGGATTACCAGAGCGTGCCTTTCCTCCATCGCATTAGTGGGTTTATCATATCAACTATTTCTAGCTAGGTTTATTTCCTTCCCATACCAGAATCATTTTTTGTTACCTTTATGCAATTTCTATTGTTCTTCTTCCCTCGCATTTGATAAGTGGGATATTGAAATTTCATGGAACAGTCATATCTCTCTGTTAGAAATCCAAAATTAGGCTCCACTCTCCACTTCTTATTCCCATGATAACCTTTAGATTCTATAATATCCATTTCGAATTTTATTGAAGATTGTACAATTTCTTCATAGCTATTAAAGTCATAGATTAAAAAGTATTTTAATATATTAGGTTGTAGCCAAAAAAAACAAGAGGTCAACCTTTAATTTGGGGTTAAGGAAAGGGTCAGATGTGTAGCATGAAATTGTTGGGATGTTTTTCTCATACACCCAAATATATTCATCATCTTTTTTTTCTTAAGGGCATGGGAATCCCTTTCTATTTTAAGTTGGAGAGCATGAGGAAAATATTTATAAAAAATCTATATTTTCTTCCACTCTATCACCTTGATCACTTTCTTAGTACTTTTATTTTTTATCTATGTCCACTACTAATTAGATTCTCCCTCTATATGATAAACTAAAAGTAGAACCTTCCCTTGTTAAGCACATTGATTTATAGAGAATATATTTTCAATGGAGTTGATTGATTGTTCTGAGATTTAGGGATCACATTATCCCTTGAATGTTAGATGACATTGTCATATGAAGCTATCAACAGTAGCTTGTTCTATCATAGGTGGTTTGGTGACATATTATCATGGATCTCTCATTGAGTTAGATGATATATTATCATGAAAATTTCTTTGATTCCCACTCCCATTGGGTTGTGCATCTCATTGGGGAAGTCATCACATTTCCCTTAACATCGGGTTTTTAAATTATTCATCCTATTTTAGGAAATTGGATAGAATAAAAGGGAAAATAGGGATGAAAATATATAGATATTAAATAAATAAACGTGAATCCAATGAAAAGAAATTTATCACTTATAAATTACATCTATTTCCTTCACTTATGAATTTATAGGATTCAGTCTATGTTATCCATGATCTATTTCTGAACACATATTATTAGAGGAATATTTTTTTCCCTTAATAATGGTTTAAAATGTGATTATAAATCTACCAAGAATATCGCACGAGTGTTTCAAACCTAATGTGTAGTAAGGCCCATTTTCGTGTACTATATTACCCCGAGTTAGGCCCAGAACATCTTGTCAGAGTTGTTACTCTTATGTGCATGTGATTGATAACCACGTATCCTTTTAGAATCTTGATAGGGAAGTATTTTCATGATAGAATTATTACTCTATACTAACCAATATTTAGGTATGTTTTCTTATACATAGTCTGATATCTATGGAATTATCTATTGTTCTCTAATTCTAATCCCAAAAAATAACTAAACTCTTTCTATGATGGAAACTATAACAACCTTGATCATTATTTCACATTAATAAATTTTTATTAAATAAATGATCACTTTTTAAAACCCAATAGATCGAGTCTTATAGTTTATTTTTTTATTTTTTATATTACATAACAACTTATAACACGTGATATAAAACATCATTGAACACACCATGGATTTGATCTTATTATTCAAATCTACATTAAACAGTAAGGGATAACATGGGGAAAACATAAAGAAGGGTTTACCTACCCATCCATGTATATTAAGAAA
This sequence comes from Viscum album, assembly GCA_963277665.1. NCBI lineage: Eukaryota > Viridiplantae > Streptophyta > Magnoliopsida > Santalales > Viscaceae > Viscum > Viscum album. Next base: position 355,958,630 of record OY728140.1, read on the forward strand.
AAATGTCAAAATATTAAGAACAATATACATGTTTTAAAATAGGAATATCAATGAAGAATATAAGTAACATGAATAATAAAGAGTGTTATAGTATGATAATCATAACATGGTAAATATGGAAACAACATTAAACACTAAATCAAGAACATAGGTCAAGGATAAATCTATGAAGACCTCATGGTGCAAAATGTACCATAAAATAATCATGCACAACCCCATCCCAACATGTTGTATCATGATACTAAACATTACCCAATGCATTGATGTTCTATATGGATGAACCCATCATAATAATTTCATTTTCAAGATTATGTGTGACACGTAGATCATACAACATGGCTATATTCATCATCATAATTTATTCTACTGTCAATGAATGATTGATTAATACATGAAATTCCCCAACAGATAAGTACATGTGCATAATGGTGAATTCCCATTGTTAGAGAAAATGGGTATAGTATTAACTACAAAATAGTTTTTTCATGGAAAATCATGAGGAAATTTTTGTAGCATAACATTAATAAATAAAAATTCTTAAAAATAGTTGATAAGAGTGAAATGGGTATCTCGCCATTTGGAAATTAAATGGTACATCAGAGGTACATGGAAAGGAATGTCCTAACATTATGAAGCTGAAATAGAATGCATAAATTTATAATGAATTAAGAGAATGTGATGATCCCTTACTAAATTTCATCATTGTAATGCGTGTACATAAAATTTCATAGGATGGAAAAATGAGAATGAATTGGGATCTAAACATTTATAAATAAAATTGAATTTGAGGTGTAAATGGATGAACAAAATAAAATATAAGAAGATGTAAATTTAAAGACATAACATAAAAGGGGTGCTTTATAAAAAGGGGAGTGGTAGATCCCTTACTTGAATGTGTAATTCCAAATCTTGGGAAGGACCTATTGAGAGCTTGGGTCACATAGGGAGGGCTCTAGAGAGTGGTGGTATGAGTTTGGACATTCTCAATGGTGATTTAGTGAATTTGAATGGGACCATTGGAGGTTTTATATAGGAAAGGAGTGGGACTTCTTTATTATTTCGGTTTTACACCATATATAATAAAATATCCAACACCTCAAACCAAACCATGGTTTTTTCCAATGGTTTATACCAAATGGTATCTGTTTACTTTATTTTAAAATACCAATATCCAAAATTAGTATAATTTTACCATTAGTGATGTTGAGGTGAGTCACACTCTTAAAGAAATGATTTTAAAACATTAAAATATATAATATGTTTTGGAGGATTCAAAAAGTATTTATAAAATAAATCAAGTGAACTTGAACTAACATTAGTTTTAAGGGAAGAAATATATTTGGTTGTGGATCCAATTTATATTACATATTACATCACATTTGTGTCATTTTGATTTCATAAAATACAAAGAATATTTTTACCATATTTAAATTTATACCTATAAATTTGATTATCCAAGAAAATTATGAAAAGTTAATGGTTGGATAGTTTAAATGTTCTAATTAAAAAAAATAAAATTCATTTTACCTAATTAATTTTCTAAATCAAAGTATTTTAAAAATTAATATAATGATTGACATTTATGGAAAATGACGAGTTTTTGACAGGAACAGTTTTCAGACCCTATTAAAAATTACATTTGAATTCATAAAAATTATATATTCATGTATATTTGAAAAAAATAATTTAATAATAGAAATATATTAAAATATTATTTATTTCCAAAATCCATTAATTAATAAATTCATTAATTGAATTTTGATATTAACCAAAATACCATTTTTTATTTATTGTATTAGAATAAAAATCTTTTACAAAGTAACAAAAATATGATGAAAATATATTAATTATTCTATAAAAAATAATTTACATACTCGTATTTCAAGGGTCTTAAAAAATATCCATTTAATATACCAAAAAACACCATAAGAGTAAGTTCACTAATGGTTGTACTTTCATTGGGAGGTTTGACATACATGGTTTGTGTAGCGATATCGATGAGCTTGAACGTCTTCCATAAATAGTTTTTCCTTGATTGAGTTGTTGGATCTCAACTTGGTATTGGTCTCGGTAGAATACCAAAAATGATACCATCCTTTGAATCTTCGATAAATGGGATTTATAGGGTGCGATCGAATTGGTTGCGGCTAACAATTCCATTGTCTGTGTTAATTAGGTTTGTTAAAACCCTATATTTCTACCAGTGATGTGATCGCTATTAAATTGTTAAATTATTAATGGAAATGATACATAATGTTCATTTAAATACAATTGGATAAAATAAAAAAATATTAGTGCATGTGTTTTCAATATTATATGCTAATAAATTTAATTAATTAAAAAGGAGAATTTTATTCACAATAGTTTGGGTCATTACAGTTTTGGCTTGAATGTTTCTATAGATATAAGTGTCTCTTGTCTCAAATTTAATCCCCTTACGATATATTTCTTATTATAAATCATGTTCTATTTTTTGGTGATTGTAATACCCTATTAATATCTTGAAACATGATTCAACCATTATTAATGAAATTCAATGTTTCATTTAAAATTATATCCTTTATGAGATTTTTCTCAAACATTTATATTATTGTTGGGGGTTTTGTCTCTATTTTCACCCCTTGAGACATATTTCTTATTATACATAGTTTTTTATTTTTTATAGTGTATCTAATTACCCTTTAGTATTTTTTTATCCTTAACATCTCCTTATTAATTATATTTACTTATTCATTTTAAATTATATTCTTAAAGGCATTCTTATTTGAATGATTCTAAATTCATAAGGGCTATTTTCCTTTATATTCAATTCTATGACACATGGTTGATATTTCACACAATAATTTCATTTATATGGTGTATTAAATACGTTATTTACATTATTTATAATCAATAACATTCATTTTATTATATTTTTATTTCATGGTATCCCTATCATGATCTTTTGATTCATACGTTACCATAACCCTAAGGGTTTATGTTTCATAATTTTTCTTCATTGAGATAAAATTCATATTCACCATTTTTTTATTTTTTTATTTGTTACTCATGGATTACCATACAAGTCTTCTCAGACAATTTTTTGGGTATTAAACTCATGGAATTCCATCTCTACCATTATCTTATAGTATCCTTCACTATTATAGGCATTATTTTTCTTTGAGTGCCTTTATTTTGTGAACATTAAATATTTACATCCTTTTATAAAAGTGGGTTTACCTCTATTTAATACATCAATTGATTGGGGAAATTTTCATCATAAACAATACATATTTCTCTATAATTTCTTAGTTATAGGGTTTATTATTGAGAAGGTTCTTACATTTAATAATTGAGGAACTATTCAAAATCTGTATATTTTTCATTATGATATAAATGTTTATTAATTACATAGTAATGATGATTATATATTTCTTAACCATCAAAAAAAATTTCTAGATGGGTTTTGATCATGTTATCTCTTTTATTAACTTTGGGAAAAGTATATAAATTTTATATATTTGAATCTTAAAATGGATTATTATTGATTCCTAAGAGAAATTTATTTTTAAATGTGTTGATATTCATATCTTTCATATGCTGGATACATTGGAGTTAAATATATGCTGAGTGGGACCTTGTATTATATAGACCTTCAATTCATCTGATGTTCTCTTATGAAAAAACGTCTATGTATATGGTGTATTCCTACCCAATGAAATCATGATGTCTTGACTGTAATTTTTATTGATTTAATAAAGTCTTGGTTGAGGCCTTGATGGTATATTATTTCTACAGTTATATATTCCATCACTATTAATTCAATTATTATTACCCATGTATATATTTATATTGTTAATCACATATTTATTTTAAGATCATGTGACCAGTTATATTTCATTATTTTATTGTCATTCATTTCATGTCATATTATTCATTCTATTATCATTCCTTTATGGATTGTTATATTTATTTTACCATATGGATAATATGATCTTACACTTATAATTTTTTGATTTTCCTATGTTGTGATGATAATTATTATACATTATATATCTATATTGGTAGAATGTGAGGATAATTTTGTGGGATATCTTGATGAATTACAATTGAGTAGTTAGTTTCTCATATAATTGAAAAAATATCCTTTTGATGTTAATCACATGGGATTTTTAAGTTAAATGTTTTTCCTAACTCTAATAAACATTTAACATAAATGTTTATTAGAATGAAAGTAGGACGATATATATAGTGATATTATAATTATAGTGTTTATTTCTGGGATTATTCAGTCCATTTCAATACTGTTATTTAATTAATGTGGTTTTGAGAACATGATATTCAGAGAATGGGTATGATGGATCACTGTAGAATCAAATGATGTTTTAAATAAATTTGGAGTTTAAGTGCTTATTTTACAAGGTAAGAAAAGTTAATGTTGATTATAATTTATAAGATGTAGATGAACCTTTAGGGTTTTGGAAGTATTATTTATATTTTATGTTAGCTCTGAGATCCATGTAGATCAGCCTTTGAGTGTTCTCAAGGCTTTCATTTGTCACAGGAGTCTTGGATGACGATTGGAGAAGGTCAGGGGCTGTGAATTGGGAACAAGGAACCATCACAATGTGTAAATCTATTTCATTTCCTGTAGAATAATTTAATGAAATGAATGTGGGATTCATGTCTTTTAATATTTTGGTGTTTAAAAAATAAAATAAAATTGAAAGGTGATGATTTTTCGGTGGAAACCAATCTCAAGGCATTACACATCTTGAAAGGGGATTGCACATCATGCATTCATCTACTATTTTTTGGTTTAAAACATATTTCATCCACTCAGGTTGTCAAACCCTGTGACTATTACTACTCTCCCTCTCATCCAAGGCAACCTAATAGTCCCCTCTCAAGCATTTTGGATTCCCTTTAAGGGGGATTGATCCTTGGGCTTCCCCCTTCAATATGTGGCTATCCATGGAGTTCCAAGGTGCAGTATTCCATTTTTTCTATTGGTTTTGTCCCAAAATGAAGTCATTTTCCTCCCATTCATTGAATTTTTCTATTTCCTTTGATTACCCATGTTTCTAATAGGGTTTCCCTCGGTTGTTGTTGGTTTTGTGGTGTCGTGACGTCCTCTAAGGGATGCAGTTCTTATGGGAGGGGTTACCGGAGATCTGTTTCATGGTTCGTTCTCATGTGAAGAACAAAAAGACCTTTTTTAGGATGGGTATTCATTTATAATCTATTTAATTATGTTCAATCATGGAGTTATCATGGTTTATCCCCTTGTATCACAATGAAATTTACCTAATTAAATACACTAACCAGATTAAATAATTGGCATTCATCTCATGGAGATGTTGTTTCTTTATATCATGATAATGGGTTTCTACTTGATTGGTTAGATAGTGTGATATTTATTCCATTCATGGATCATCATGTTGTTATTGATTGAAATTAGTGAGGAAATATAATCTTAAATTATTTGATAATTAATTTTCTAAAAGATAAAGAGGCATGTTTAATGAATCTAGTTAATATTTTAATTTTATTTTATTGAAATTGATGAAGGTATTCTTATATAATTTAATTGGTTAATGAACATAAGGCATTATGATTCTTCTTGATAAATATATTAATGAATGTTTAATTAATTTAGTAATAATTTTTTATAGTTCTTATAGCTTATTCCTTAGGATGCCCATAGATGGAACCAATAATAATGAATTGGTTAATTCAATATGGAATAAGAACCATGTGTGTGATAAAATATAATCCATTTATAGTTCCTAATTTTCCCACTTTATTGTGAAGTTCATGTTCCATGTGCATTGGATCCATTATAGCTTGTTTTCTTTGATGGATGAATGCCTTGATTTAGGGCCAAGAAATGAGTTTCTATGTTTTTTCCTACTGCTAATAATTTGACATGATCATAGGATGGATTCTCCTAGAGGGATATTATGGTATGTGCGGAAGAGAGGATCAGATATTTTTTGAGCATCAAATAGATGATCCTTGAGGTATATTGTGGATCGTGTGGTGGAGAGGCTTAGTTTTTTTGGATACTGTTGTTTCATATACTAACGAGATGCATTTGTTTTTGCATAGGGGTGTAAATGATTGAACTATAGGTGATAGAATGTGTTAACTATAGGTTTACCCATGTTTTTTAAAGATGGATTCTTGTTGATTCTATTGATTGGCTATCGTCCATGTTTTTTGTTTATCTTCTCTCCTTTCCTCACTGCCCGATGATGACATATGTGTTTTGTTACTATATTTCCATGGGAGGTGAAGATGCACGAGGTATTCCAATTTTATTAAATGATTATGTACTTATGATTAGATGTGATTACTCTCCATCTATTGGTGGAAAAAATCAACGGGTAATTAATCTACTAACATTTTTGATCCCCTTGTATTTGGGGAGCGCACAATGTTTTCCTATATCGAATGGTAATATGTAAAGCAATTTTTATTAAACAAATGAATAAATTTTTAACCAATGGGACTGTACATTGCCGGGATGCAATGATGTGGTTGAAATTTTGAGAAGCCATGGATTCAGTTTTCTTGTGCCTAGATGGACTGGATCATTATTGAAATTGTCATGTGATGTAATGTGGAAATGAAAATGGTCAATTAATGGTTATGAGTTAATTAACGTAATGTGAAACGGATGAAACAAGAATAACATAATTTAATGTTGATATTTAAATGGTTGTGTGCTTATAGGATATATGGTCTTGAAAGTGGATGCTGAGAGTCTGAGGGGAATTAGCTTCAGTTGTGTTTAAGAGTGATATATTCCCTTAGTGTGGTTATGATATATATTATAACATGTAATTTTTATGTTTCTGTATGGTGCTCCACCCTATCAGTTAGGGAAACTAACACCCCGGGGATTTTGATCCCTAGGGGTGTTTTCCCCAATAACTAGGTGGGAGGATGGATGGATGACTACCCCATTTGAACTTGATCTCTTCTCTTGGTAGATATTCATGAAGTTATTCGTGGTAGTTAGTTTTCTCTATATAAATTTATAGATGTTTGTAGTGCGGCGTGGTTATTTCGCATACATATATTTAGGATATAGTTTCACACGGACTACTATTGGTATAATATGTATAGGATATGATGGCCTATAGATCCTTACATGTTTTATTGGATGTGATGGATTGACTTTTATTACCCGATGTACGATACATGTTATGTGAGAGATGGTGTCTTTTGGAAACAACCTGGATACTTTTGGTTATGTCGACGTGTCGTTCTGTTGCATGAGGTGTGTTGTGGTGCTTCTCCCATTTCTTAATGTGCTAGTATTTTGGAATGTGATTCGCAGGACTTTCAATATTGGGGAATAACAGAAAACTAGTGTGGAAGTGGTAGAGTGTACCCTTTATATTCATTTTTATATTATATTGTCTTCTATGCGATACTTGGTGAGAGTAGCCATAGTGAGGCTGGAATCATAGTATACATGTTCAGGTGACGAGTTAGTTTCACTTGTTGATCACTTTGCATTAGCATTCATTTATTAAATTTCCTGAGAGGCGTGGGGGATGATCTTACTAATTATACTGTTATACTCACCCTATGTATATGTAAACTATATTTAGGTCATTTATTAAAGATTGGGGATCATGATGGTAACTACTAGCTTGTGGGTTTCTGAAGCTGATTGGGATTTGTGGTTGCTATCGTATTCACTTCTTTTTGGTACATAAAATTTTCCCTTTCAACTCTAGTATATCATACATTACATTACAATTTTGTAATTGGGTTTTGTCCTATATTGTAGTCTGAGAGGAAATTACTTGGTGTCTATCCTATCTCTCTCTTCCACCTATGTTTTTTTAGAGGGTAATGCCTCTCATTTTCATGTTTATAATACCCTCAGTGATAGTCACCATCATGCGGGATACTTGTGACGATAATCAAGGGGGGTCACAATTTCTCTTCCCCGATAGACAACCTAGGAGGGTTACACTTTGAGGGGATGTGTTCATGAGGAGTTCTATCAAAGTTCAGGTTGAAGTATTGGATGGTGTTTGGAGTTAGGCACATATGAGGATGTAGGTGTTGGTGGGGAAATGATGTCAGCTAAGTTATAAAGATATATAAATATGAGAGACCAGCCGAGACATGGGTATTTAGGTCCCCATATGATTTGATTCACAAACCTTTAAGATTACATCAGTTACTAAATTAAGTAATTATGGTTTCATGCTAGAGTCCTTGGAAAGGATAATGCAATATTATTCATCTTGCATGTGTTTGAATTGTATGAACATGGGATAGGTTATCCTAAAATGAATAAAATAAAAATATTAATATGTTTTAATTTATTCCATGTTAATGGTTTAGGAGAACTTAATTATTTATATTTTGTACGTATGGATCTGGTTCTATGTCCATGTCAGGTTCGTACAGAGAATGTTCAGCAGTTTGTGCCAATAGATTATCATAGGGTAGAGGTTGACGTTGAAGATAGTTAGAAGAAGACACTCTAAGAGTTTTAGTGAAAGAGTATGTAGATCTATGAGGTCTCAGTTTTATATGTACTTATATAAGACTAGTTATAGGTGGTTGAGAAAACATATAGTTTGATCCGTTCATGGGAGGATAACTAGGTGTTGTTATCTATAAAAATGTCCCCTAGGATAGTTAGGAAGTTGCAGTTCTTATTCCTATGGGATCATGAGATGTCAGCAGTCTGATGAGAGGAGTTATAAGACATGTTCATAAATGAGTTTCTTACATTGAACTAAAAGGTTTCCGGTCCCCAAGATATGCCTACCCTTTGCATGGGAGCTCTAGTGAGCGAGATTTTGGAATCTATTTTTGGAACCTTCTGCAATATTCATTCAAGGAGGCTTTACATCTAGATATCCAAAACCAAGGCACCCCATTTATGTTGATGATGTATCATGAGGTGATTATTAGGGATGAAGCCATTGCAAGGATTTTGGAAAGAATGGTCACGTCAAGGGAGAGGATTCATCTAGATTTCTAAGGAAGAATATATGTAATCTAGGGTTCCTAGTTGTCAGTAAAGAAGAATGCCCGATCAGGTGGGGTTATGTCCCTTACTCAATGTCAAATTTGTTCGAGGTAGTGGATATCATACCTATGATAAGGGATCAAATGAGATTTTTTCATTTTTAATATGAGGTCATCAGTAGAAAAATTGCCCGACCATTATAGGCAGTCAAAAAGTACTATTTTCCCTTCTTTATGTTCCTTCATAGAGGGAATTCTTGTAGAGTTTGAAGAAATAGGTTTTCCTTGTATGGGATCTATAGAGAGAGTAAGGGGAAGGAAGAGGATATCCTCCGGACACATCTCGTCCTCATAGAACAGTGTGTGATCATAGAGGTGTTTGTCAATATTGTCAGAGAGGTCCCGGAGCAGGTCTTGGTCATCTTCATTGTTTATCATTGCCAACTCCAGACCATCCAGACGTTTTTCAAGGAACCCTTTACTTGTTTACTACATGGGTTCATGATATTTTTGATAAAGGAGTGACATAATCCTTATACAACTATCCTTTTCCATGCTTTGGGACATGAGGTGGGGGGATTTTAGTGCCCTTGGTGTTGACTATGCCAAGTGGAGGTAAAGCTGACTTGTTTGAATTACGTAGAAACTGTGATTTAGTTCTCCAGAAAGCCCTTTCTTGGGGAAAATTCCTATGTTTACAGATACAACCATATTAAATAATCCTTAGCATGTATAGGTTTTATTTAGTGCAGGTTATCTTGAATTTCTTCAGGAGCCATGTTGTGTTCTTCAATGATTATAGAGGGACAAAAAAGTTTGTTGGTGAGTGAGACCCACAGATGAGTCAGAGAAGTGTTCTGTACTTGTCATCATTGATGGATGGAATGATGCTGATTTGATTAGTGGATAAGTATTCATTTTTTACTAGGGCTATATAATAGTATCCTTAGGTCTTTCTTGATGATGTTTTATCATTAACCCCTCTTTAAGTTATCAAGTCTTAGATTTAACTACATCTAGGTGTGTATCCTATAATGATGTCTCCATATATGATGGAACATTCTTTATTAAGAGAGATTCATATATATCTTAATAGTCTATTGTAATTTTATTTTTTTGGAAGAGTGTGTCACCATGGGGTGAACCAGTTTTGTTTGTAAAGAAGGCTTCCAGCAGTTTTCATTTCCGCATCGATTATCATCACATGAACCATGTTTTACAGAAGAACCACTACCCTATTACTCATATTAATGATTTATTGTATCAAATGGAGGGTGAAATTTGGTTCTCAAATATTTATTTTTAGTCACGATATCATCAGATGTGAGTAAAGGATGAGATGATTCTGAAGACTTCTTTTAGTTTTCGTCATGGGAATTATGAGTTTGTTGCGATTCCATTTGATTTTATGAGTGCTAAATTTGTGTTCATGGGGTTATTAAATGATGTGTTCCATGATTTATTATATATGTTCATGAGGTTTTTTATTAGTGACAAACTTATTTACTCCACATTCGAGGATGAGCATGCAAAGCATCTGCATGTCATTTTGGGAGCTCTTTGTCATCAACCGTTATTTGGGATGTAGTCGATGTGTGATTTTTGGGATTGAGAAGTCTGTTTCGTGGGGAATATTGTTTTCCAATAGGTATTATCTATGGATTATTCAAAAAATAGTGGTAGTTTTGTCTTGGTAATCCCCTATGACAGTGAGAGGGGTATGATGTTTCATTGTTATTGCATGATATTATAGGAGGTTTATATGCAATTTCTCTCAGGTTGCGACTAATCTGATAGTGTTGACCAGAATGGATGAGATTTTCTTGTGTACTATTCAGTGTTATTCATATTTGAGTATCTGAATGATATGTTAGTCAATTCTCCAGTTTTTTTTCATTTAGTAAAACCAGTTTAGTTTGTGGTTTTCAATGATTCTTCACATCTTGGGTTGGGATATGTTCTAATTCATTATAAATCATTCATTTCATATGGGTATCAGTAGTTATGTACCTATGATTGAATTTATTCCACCCATGATATTGAGTTGGTAGAGAAGAATTTTTTACTTGATGTTGTGGGGACATTACCTCATTAGTGAACACTATGTGGTCTTCACTGATCAGAATATCCTGAGGTATGTTTTCTCCCAATGTGACTTGAAATTGTGTCAGCATTGGTGGATAGAGTTAATATAGGAAATGAATTCAAAATTTCATATACACCTAGAAAGGGGTCTTCCATGGATGGTTCAATGAGTAGTATGTCACAAAATGATGTAGTGTAATAACCACTCTATTCATTGAGATTGATGGAAAAACATTCAGTTTTGAACCTAAACATTGGTTAAGTTAGGGAATAGGTTGTATTCTTCATATTATGGTGCATTAATATATATTGTAATGGTTGGAGGTGTCCCAGTTCAGGGGCCATTATGTGGAGGTCTAGGGAGACTTGGTTATTTGTGGTGAGGCCCCTAATAATTGTTCTGAGGATGAACAACACCGAGTTTTATTTTAGGGATGTATTTTTTCCTTTGGGATGTATGATAAGGGTCTTAGAGACTTCCATACATTCCATTGTTAGTATGTACTAGAATGGAAATGTTGTAACAATCCTTGAGAGTTTATTATTTTGGCCGGGTATGAAGCATGATGTTTTAGATTTTGTGTCCTGATGCTTTCTATTCATGAATGTGAATGCTGAGAATCATCTTCCTAGTGTCTTTCTCCAGCTGTTAGTTGTTCCTTAGTAGAAGTGGGGGGACATCTCAATGGACTTTGTTACCATTTTACATGGAGTTCATGGAGGTTATGATGATATATGGGTGGTATGGTATCATTTGATGAACTCGTACCACCTTATAGAGTTTAAGTAGTTGAGCTCAATGGATGATTTTTTCATCTAGTATTTGGAGGAGGTGGCAAGACTCCATGGAGACATGAATATGATCATTTTCGATCGAGTCCCTAATTTAACCTGCAGGGTGTGGATTTGTCTCCTATATGATTTGGTTCATTGTTATTTTTAGCACTTATTTTCATTCTCATAGGGATGGGTTAAAATAGTATACCATCTAGACACTTAAAGAAATTTTCTGTTCCTGTGTCCCAGATTTTGGAGGTTCATGGATGAGTCACCTTCCATTAGAAGAATTTGATTACAACATTAGTTGTCAATCCAACATCAACATGGATCCATTGAAATCCTATTATGTATGACCATTCCATTCTCTGTAATGCTAGACTGGGGTCAGAGAGTCAACAATTCTTGTGTTTCTACTCATGAAAAATACATCAGAGATAGTTTAGGTGATTCACAAGTGGATGAAGTTAGAACATCATCGTCATAAATCTTATACCGATTATAGGAGGAGACCTATATAGATCTACCATGGGGATCTCTCTTTCTTGAAAGTGACACCCCATCACGTGATGTGAAGCTCTGGTCATTGGACCATGATTTATCGATGATTGTTTGGGCCTTTCAAGGTGTTGGGTCATGTTTGAGCCGCGATATATCAGATAGTTCTTCCCCCATAGATATGACATATAGAAAATGTTTTTTCATGTGTCATGGCTTTTTCGTTATCTTCAAAAAATATCTAAAATCATCTATTGGGGTGAGATCAATGTTGATGATGATGTGACTTTTGGGGAGAAGCCTATAGTGACCCAAGACTTCCAGTAGACGGTTTTTTGCTGGTGTGTTATCCCCTTGGTTCTTGTATTGTGGAGGCATAGTGGTGTAGAGGAGAGTACCTAGGAATGCGAGTAGTAGATACACACTCAGTACCCCGAGCTATTTGATTTTAATCTCCTCTGTAGTAATGTTGTTCATTTTATGATTGTAGAACTTTTTTTGAGATGTATTTCTCTTTTTCTTGTTCTCGGTTTCTCCTTTTTTTAGAAATATCTCCACATGGATAGTGTTTAGGAGCTAGTTTTGGTTCTTTCATGGTTTTGTGATTATTCCTCTAGTGATGTGGTGACATCCTATAGTGAGGACAACCTTGAGAGGAATCTCACAGGGTGGATATTTTTATGACCCCTTTCTGTTTCCTCTAGAGTTTTGTTTTGGATTATCAATGATGATAATTTTTTTTGAGGTATATCATGTTAAGGCTTGGATATTCATGGATCAAAACATTGCATGTTTTTGAGGGATGAATAGCCTATAGGAGGCTCAGATAAAATTTTGGGGAGTTCAGGTGTCGAGATTTGGGAGCAGGGTGCTTTCACGATGTGAAAGTTGGTTTCATGCCATGTATAATAATTTCATGATGTGAATGTGGGATTCATGTCACCTAATATTTAGGAGTTCGAAAAATAAAATAAAATCGAAATGTGAATTTTTTATAGAAATAAAACTCAAGGAATTTCCATACCTATAAGGGGATTACACATCTTGCAATCCATTTTTATTGAATATTTTAAAATATTTTCCAGCTGTTCGTGCTGTCAAACATCATGAATGAATCATCCCCCCATTATCCCAAGCAACATGATAGTTCCCTCTCTTGCATTTTAGATTCTCATTGAGGGGGATCGATCCTTGGGCTTTCGTATTTTATCCATGGATATCCATGGTGCATTCTTACAATATTTTTATATCAATTTCTCCCAGAATGATGTTGTTTTCCACTAGTTCATCTTATTGTGCTATTTTGTTTTATTACACATGTTTATAATGTGTATTATCTTAGTTTTTGTTGGTGTGGTGGTGTTGCAATTTCTTTAGATGGATGAACATCTTGTGGGAGGGGTGATCGTAGATCAGTTTTGTGGTCGATTCTTATTCCAATAATAATAACAACCTTTTTGGGTTATGGGATTTCTTGCTAATCTTTTTAATTATGTGAAATCATATAGTTTTACAAGGTTATCCACCTATATAACAATAAAATTGACCTAATTGAAAACTTTAATCATATTAATGTAAATTTATAAACCGCATAGTGACTTTTCTCTTTTATACAATTATAAATGTTTGCCTCTTGATTTTATAGATAGTTTGATATCAATGTCTTTCTTGGATTAGTATGTTGTTCTTGATAAAAATTAGTAAAGAAGATAAAGAATGAATTAATCGATAGTTAATTGGATATAATATAAAGAGGCATAACTAGTGAATCATGATGGTTTTTTAATTTTATGTTAATCAATTGGATAAAAGTTTGCTTGTTTAATTAAATTGTTTATTGAAACTAAATCATAATGATTCTTATTGATAAAATAATTAAAGTCATGTTAAATAAATTATTTAATTAATTTTTTAAAGTTATGATAACCTGTTTCTTAGGATTCCAATAATTGGAACCTACGATAATGAAATAGTTAATTCAAGATGGAATGATAACTATTTTTGTGATAAATGATTATTCTTTTCTAGGGCTACAGTTCCCCTATTTCTTATGAAGGAAAAGTTACTTGTGCGTTATATCCATGGGTGATCATTGTGTGTGAAGGTTGAATTCCACATTTTAGGGACAAGATATTAGTTACTATGGTTGTTTCCGACTTATTATGAGGTGAAGTGAAGTAGGGATGGTTGAGCCTGGATTGATATTGTTGTATGTGGGGAAAGGAGGCTCGAATTTGTCACGAGCCTAGGATGGCTAAGCCTGGAGGGATATTGTGGTATATGGGGAAGGACCTCAGATTTTGTGGTATAATTTGATTCCTATTGTGGAGAGATGAGACGGTTTATGAATGAGGGTGTTAGGTTTGGAACCAAGAGTGACAGAATGGGTTATAGGTGGTCCTACACATTAATATGAATGTTGGATTATTTTTTAATATGTTTTTTAGTTTGCATCTATATTTTTTATTAATAATTATTCATTTCCTAATTTATTGAGATAGATATCTGTGTTTGGTTACTCTGTTTCCATGTTAGGTGAAGACACATGGGGTATACCATGTACATTCCACATTTAGCTTCTTGTGGTTGGATGAGTTTACTCTCCTTCTATAGGTGGAAAAGAATCAATGGGAATTTCATCTACTCACTATGTTGAGACCCTTTTTGGGAGAGCGTAGAATTATTACCCACTAAAAGTAGTTATATGGAAGGTAATTTTGTTAAATAAATGAATAAAAGTTTGAACAGTGGGATTAGAGCTTACGGGGATGCAATTTTTTTGTTGAAATTATGAGAAGTTGTGGACTCGGTTTGCTTATTACTGGAGGACATGGATCATTGTTGAAATGGTAATGTGATGTAATATTTAAATCATAATAGTTATTTAATGGTAAAAGTTAATTAACAAAATTTATAACTATTGAAAAGGAATAAGATAATTTAATATATCTATTTAAATGGTTGTGTGCTTATAAGTTATATGGTCTAGGAATTGGTGGATGGATTTTAAGATATGTGGGCTACAGATTTTTTTGAGACAAGGATATTCTCTTAGTGTGGTTTTGAGATATATAATATCATATACTTTTTATGCTCTTATATTCTTCCCAATATTCTCTATTATGGAGACTAACACCTTGGGGATTTAAAGCACTGTGGGGGGGGGGGGGGGGGGGGGTCCCCAACATCCCTTATCGGAGGACATATGTCTAACTACCCCATTTGTCCCTACTCTCTTATCTTGGTAGACATTCATGTTGGTATGCACAATGGTTTTCTTTCCCCATATATGTGTATAAAGGGATGTAATGTATTATGGTTGTTTCACACACATATAATCTAGATATAGTTTCCTATGGAATACAATAGGTATAACATGTATAGGCTTTGATGGATTGTAGATCCTTAATCAGTATTTGGGATGGGATGGATTTGGGTATAATATCTGACCTATGATTAAAGTTATATGAGTCATTGTGGAACCAAGAAACTACCTGGATACATTTGGTTATGTGGTCATAGTGGTGTATTGCAATGTGTTCATGTCATTGTGCTTTACATAGGTGTCTGTGGGATAACCTATTGGCTAGAAATGCTCATGAAGTCTGATGTTTGGGTTGAGTGACAAACTAGTGGGGAATCATTAGCAGGGTACCCCTGCTATTATTTATTATATTATATTCCCTTGTACATGATACTTGGTTATAATAGACATGGTGAGGCTGTAGGCCTAGTATTTCTGTTTAGGTGAAGGGTAAGTTTAAGTTATTGTTCAATGTTATTTACCATGATTTATTTACTTTTTCATGAGAGGATCTAAGGAGTGTCCAACTGTGTAAACTATTATACTCACCCTAGGTATATATAAACTATTTTTAGGTCATTTAGAGAAGTTTGGAGATCATGACGGTTACTACTAGCTTATGGGTCATAATAGATGTTTGGGATTCATGGCCGCTACCATGGTTACATTATTTTGGAATATTTATTTTTTCCTTTCAGTTTTATTAGTTCTTATATGAAATTACATTTTTCTACATAGAATTTATTTGATATCGTAGTCTAAGAAGGAGTTGGTTGTTTTATGTCTAATATCACTCTTATGAAAGTGTTTCCCTTATAGGGTAATTCAATTCCCCAACATGTTTATTATTCCAACATTGATAGTCACTATCCTAGATCCTACAGGAGGCGGGACTCTAGGGTCATTAATACTCTTCTCCCATTACTAGCCCAGGAGGGGTACACTTTTCGGTAAGATGGTTTTCAAATTTTATTATATTTTGGGAATAAAATAATAAAAAATTAATGATAACCTTATGTATAAGTCTATGTATAGGATAAATTCTTAATGGTACATTAAAGTAGATATTTTTTAGTTTTTAAAGTAACTACATCCTTCTACGTATAATAGAATATGGATGACATAGTGTCATAGATGTACGTAGGGGTAATCATCTTGAAATATTATGATTGAGAATCAAATTAATATTCACTCTCTGGCAGGATGAGAGGTCCTAATAATGCAAACCTTTCTAGATATTCCATATGGATATGCATTGATTAAATAACATTCTCCTTAGAAACCCTTAAGAATGATTTGAAGGCATTTAGGATAGAATTCATTATAGGGATTGACTATGGAGGACATAGGTTAAAACACATATATTCTTGATTTAAGGTGTATATTAATTGATATATTCTTATATGGATAAAGATAAAATCAAAATTTTATTATGTGGTTTTAAAGGGGTTTCAGGTTTTGGAAGTTATAAGAAAAATTATTATAATTTTGTTATAGTTCTTTTTTGTGACTTGGATAAGAAGTGTTGGAAAACTGACAAATAATGTAATGAATATTTAACTAAAAGTTACATAAGATAAAATAAATGTTTTATTATATAAATTTTTCCTATGTTTAGGTTTTAATATTCATATGATCATTTACATTGATTTTATTGATAACCATTTAGGGTTTTAATATTTTGTTGAAATATGATCGTGATAGTGAAGCTAAGAATGGTTTGTATCTTGAAACAACGGTGACGTTGACCACATAATAGTGTATATTTAGATTGTTGATAATATTAATATAACCCTAATAGGATGAAAATGGTTAGTTTCATAGTCTTATGATTTGAAATGAAGTTGATAACATATTAAAAATTAAATCTTAATACTCATAGTTAATTTCAATAGTGAGTTATATTTATTGATTATATTATGGTATATTAGAAATTTTAATTAGATTATGTGAAATATCTATGTTTTTCCTTCATTTGTTTTTATTTAATTTTTTTGGAAATATATATGAAATGGGATCAATAACCTTGAAAAGAAAGTTTTTGAAAATTTAATAGTTTTAGGGATAAATATTGAAGAACACATGTTTTAGTGATGGATAACTCATTGGATTAATTCATTCATGATCTTTTGATAATAAGGGGTTGATTGATTTTGAAAATCTAATTTATATTGTATCTATAACCTTGTGATTTATAATTAATTCATGATATTTTTGGGGATGTTAATTGTAATTTTGGGATTATTGTAAATAGTTTCTAGCCTGGGATTGTATGACCTAGTTATTAATATCAGTTTATGGTTAAATATTGTATAATTTTTTTAAATATAACATAGGTTTTCTATGGTTCAATGTCTTTTAAATATATATTTTTTTGGATAGGTATATTAAGTAGAATGTAATATTTTAATTTATAAATACCTGAGCATATGAATGTATACAATAATGACATTTTTTTAGAAAAAAACAAACAGAATATATCCTAACGGAGTAATGATGATTTTAGAATTGATTTTTTAACCCAAATGATAATTATGTCAAGAATATACTCACCTACATTCATCTATTATGAATACTTATAACTTTGAGGACACAATTTATCTAGGAGGAATGGAATGACCTAAAATTTAACTACATATTTTCTTTAAATGAGTAATATTTTAACAGATTATTCTAAAACAAATCTAAGATAAAATGATGTCTGATATATTGGAGGAAAATTATAATTAAATTATGAGAAGTATAGACCCCAAAGTAAATAAAAATATATTAATCAATTATAAGTTCTTAAATATAAAAAAGGATTTTTCTCTCTCAAATATCAAAATATAGTGTTAGTAAATTAAAATGAAAACATTTAAATGATTATTTTGATAATATATGATATTTCACAATATTAATGAACATATTAACATTCTATTAATTTAAAATTGGAAATTGATAAAATCAATAATGCATAATGTTCAAAAATGATATTCCATGATTAAAGAAGCTTATTTATATTTTTTATAAAAAGTAACAATTTATAATTTTATAATTTTAATGAAATAAAAATAATATCGTTTTGCAATTCATAATATAAATAATATCATAATATGTTTTTTTAGATTTTTTTCTGAAAGAGTTTATTTTTAGGTTAATAGTAAATAAATATTTTTTACTAAAACTATATGTTTTATCACATTATCATTATATAATAGTGAAACAGAAGATTATTAAACATATTAATTTATAAAATATATTTATTTGGAGTAAAAAAATAATTTTGAATACCATTATTAATTCATAAACCTATATTTAGCATTTTATGGACATAATTACTATTTTCGAATAAAAATTATTTTTGGTGTTTTATTTCAATTAAATACTATATTGGTAAAAGTAAGAACCAAATCCCTTTTAATGAAAATTATTTTTTTATAAAAATTCAATGTATGTAATGATAAAAAAATACATTGATAATTTGTTCCCTGAAATAAATTTTATGATTAAAAATACACGTGTTCTAAAAATAGATTTTTACTTGTTACATGTGATAATGTTAAAATTAATTTTTGTAATATGTAGAATTTCTTTGGTAAATAGGTTTTAATATTGAAAAATATTAAATATTAAATATTTAATAAGGTCGATTTTGTACTATATAATAAAAATTAATATACTTGGGTACAAACTAGTTACCTCAATAAAACAAAAAATTCATGGAGGTCTTGGATGGAATGAAGGGTCCATTCCCAAAGGCTTATTAATAAAAAGAATAATTGTATAGAAAATATGAGTGGAAATGGTATCATAAAAAAATCACACACATCATCTATATAATTGTGAAAAAAGGCATCAATGTGTCTAAAAGACCAAATAGAAGCTCGATCCCCCACCACCTTCATTGAGATAGTGATCGAGACAACATTTGAATCCCTATATATATGTGACACCATGTGCCGAATATTCTCTAAATATGAAATTAAATAAATACTTTCAATATAAAATTTATAGGGAACTAGTGATGGTTTGTTTCTAAAGAATATTTCTATCCACATTGAGTCTCTTTCAATCTATATTTTTCTTTAACTCTGATGATTGACATAATCCACCGCATGAATAACTACAGGTAGCTACTCTTAGAGGGCCCTGAAAACGTAAATATAATTATAAAAATTTACATTAAGAAATCCTCAATAGGTTCGTAATAAACTATATTAGACTACAAGTAATGTTTCTCTAAAGTCCTCACTATCCATGTTAATATTAATATGGGCTGAGAGGGTGTGGATCCATTGAACATATTTCAGGTTCCTTCTCACCCATAGAACAAAGATAACTCTAAGTGTTATTGTTATAATAACGTCTCCATAGGGTTGTTCATGGGATCCATATTATAATTAGAGATAATTCTTACATCTCTCACAATATTAGTTAGAAGATTCCATATAATGGGTTTACTTCCTTCAAAATCAGTTTTTTTCTAATAACCCAATATCTGATTAATACAAGAGTCTACTAAAAAATAAGGGAGGTTTTTATCTTGTTAAAAATTATCCATGTGCCTAGAAACATTCATAAATGTGGAAATATTTATGTTTGTTTGAATTAAATACCCAATTATGAACTCATAAAACCTATAAATTATATTGGAAAAAGGGAAGTGAAAGAAGATATTGTATAGGAATTTGAATTATTGCAACATCAAGGGAACATGTAAACCAGCTATATACATGAATTTTTATGTCTGTCATTTATTGGATGTCGGTTGAGCCATGATTTACACAGTTTGAGTAGCGTTAATGGGGGTATAAAAATGATTCTAAAATATGCATCCATCATGGGGGGTTCACCCTTAGTCCCAAAAGGATGTAAGTAAAATATCCTTAAGTTGAGATTTCAAAGATGAAAAGGTGTCCATCATGGTTTATCATAGCATGTGAAGGGAAACCAATTTCCTATATAATATCACATTAAATAATATTTTCCATCTATAAATAGAAATTTAAAGTTAATTCAAATTGCAGGGAACATGGTAAACAAATAAATTGGTGGTGATGAGATATTTACAATTACAGAAGTTAATACTATATATTTTGGAGGGATTTGAGTGAGTATTATACAAAATATCAAAAAATTATTCTTCAATATAAGGTCTAATAGTGTTTTTAAAATAATAAAATTCCCATTGGTGAATATTATAGATAAGTATCTTCATTAATATTCCATTTGAGGCATCCCTTGAGTTATTTAACCTCTATACATAGCTAGATACTATATCATTATAAAAGAGGGATATATTTTTAATTCATTTCCCACCCATATCAATGGGATTGGTTCATTTACTCCATGAAACTATGGTGATTTTCCTATAATTTATACTCTTATAACAGAATAAATCTCCAATCATAGAATCATGTTTTTTGATCATCTCCCATGGAAGCTTTTATATATTGAAGGATTAATCAAACATATAGGTCATAACTGAGTAAACAAGGTAAATTATTCCATACTATTACAAGATCATATCCTTATGAAATGACAGAAATAATGTTCTTTTGGTCTTGAAAACATCCAATAAACAAGCCTTAACTCCCCTAGAAATAATGGGAAACAAATATAAATAATGGTAATTCTCATTTCATTAATTCTAATAATATTTGTAATATTCTTTAACATAGAATAGGTGAAATCCTTCCCAAAGTTAGTCACTAATTTTATCCTAAAAAAATCCTTACCTCATACCATTTCATAATGTGAGAAAAAATATTTAATATTAGTGATGTAAAAATAAACATATTCATAGAATAATAGAATATCATCATCATAGATAAGGTGAGTAGGTACGTTCATATTGATTATTACCTCAATAGGTATAAATTGACCATTGTTAATAAGAGAAATGATACATAAAATGGGATATACTTAAATAAAACTTAAAATAAGGGAATAGAGGGGGTCATCCTAGTCTAACCCCTCTTTATTATGAAAGTATCATTTAGCCTTATTATTTATTAGAACAGATAGTATTAAACTACTAATGAGAGAATAAACTAAATTAACAAATCTTTTGGAGAAACTATAACATTGTGAGATCTTAATGATGAAATTATACAATATGTGTCAAAATAATTATATATATCTATCTTCATAGATATATTTTCTTGACCTAACAATATATGTATATCTTTAAACTTTTCATATGTAGTGTATAAGAAGTCATGAATTCTTATGCACAAAATAAACCCAAACAGATTAGGAGTAACAATGTCAATGATGACATTACCAAGCTGAAGATCAATTATATTTCCACCAATAATTGGAAATTTCTTTACCATGACAATAGTATTTATGTCATTGATATCAATATAATGACAAACCATATGTTTAATATTGATAAATTCAACGTCAAGGATTGCTAGAATATTTTCCCCTATATAGAACTCACAAATATCACATGTAATGTTCATATGTATAATCTCCCAGATATTCATAATGATATTTTTTAGAGAAACTATATTTTCAAAGAGTGTTTTCCTGATTTAATGAAAATATTTCATACATGATTTTATCATCTAGTTAAATATAAGTGAGGTAAGAATTATACATGTCACTCATTGAACAATCAATAACAACTAAAAGGTCTAAGTCATCCTTGAGAGATGATTCACTATTGATGAGTTGGGTGAATAAATTTATCATAACATCACACATTTAATACTCAATCCATAGATTAATATCATTAAAACACAAATTATTTATGTGTTTCTTATCCTAACATTCCTTTTGTAGAATCTGAAAGAACATTGTGTTTCTATCACCATCTTTCATCCATCAAATTTTTAACTACACATTCAAAATAGACTCTTTAATTTAAATAAGATTTTATAGTTACTAGGACTTCTAATTATAATCTTTATATGCAATATCTGACATTGAGTGCCTTATCTAGATATCATACAGATTGTTATCATCTTGAAAATTTTTAGAATCAATGATTATGAACCTATGTTTTTTCTATTCCTGTAGGGATATATTATCCGTCTTCATATTTCTAGGGATAAAATGAGAGGCATCACCAGATTCATCCTCAGAGCATTTCTCTTGAAAAATAACCAATCATTCCTTCTAGATATTCCTAGAAATGTCAAAACAAAAATGAGTAGGAGTCATTTTACCTATATTGGTTTTAAGGAAAATGAATTTCTGGTCAAATTGAAATCATGGAAGATTTTGACATAGGATTATGGGAGTGGTTTCATCACCCAGCATGGATAAAAAGGCACTATCAATTTAGTCGTCCTACATCCCACTAACAGTGTGCCTCCACTAAGTATTTTCAGAGAAAATCATCTTGATTTTAGAATAGAAAAAATAATCAATAAATGACGAAAAATCCCCAGTTTGAATCCAATATAAATTACTTACCAATATCACATAAATATTTATAACATTATTTTATTCCCTAATTAATACCTTGTTTTTATTATATGGATAGTTAATCCAAGTAATATCTTCCAAAATCTCCATTATTTTGGTTTAATATTTTTAAGCATAGATAAAATTGACCTTGAAATAATAGTTTCCAAATTAAATTCTAATGGAGAATTTTTTTCCCCACTTCATAAAATGAGAACTCCTTATCCTTTCTACATATAACCCTTAATATTTCCTCATGATCACTTTTAGATTTTGTATAAACCCATTCATAAACAATTTATCTCAGGTCAACATAACTATAACAGTTAATCTAGACCATAGTCTATGTAATTCTAATAAACAGTGGCTTCAGTTGAGAGATAAAATTACTAAGGACCTTATTAGTTTGCAAATTTTTAATCCCATTTAAATTCCCAAAAATTATAGTCATTTGGAATAAAATATACCCTATGTATGTGGTCTATAAATCTGATCCACATTAAGAGATTATTTCATTCTTTTTCGTGTTTCCATATTATATTTTTAAAGGACCTCATTTATCATAAGTTCTAGAAACATAATATACTTATATGATCTTTTTTTCTATGGGATATGTGACTATTTCTTAGAATCAACTTCTCATAAATCCCATCTAAAGGGAAAAAATTCATTAGAAGACATTACATTTCATGGTTGGGAAGCAAAAGGCGATTTCCCTTTCACAATATTTTCTTATGGTATATAAATGAATGGATCTGATCCTCTTCTATACAATGGGAGGGGCTTTATGATCCATTCAATATTATTTAAAGATCCCTATCATAACCCCAGTATGGAATAATATATTAATATAAGTAGAATATATGGTTATACCTTCCATATCTTTAAGATTTATGGTTTGCACAATATTCATTGGATCATTAGGGGCTTCCACACTATGTCATTTCTTAGAAGACATAGATGAATGCATATCCCTACCAATATTATTCTCCTAATCCATTTAGAAATATGGAAAACCATTATAAATGTCTCCAGTAGGTGGACCTATTTTCTTATCAGGGATCCCTTTATCACCATTTATAAGTTCCATCACAAGGAGAGAGCTTCCAATATCAGTACACAGGGGGAGGTAGCTTCATCGCCTTAGAGATTATAGCAATAGGGGCATGTGTATTATATCTAGAGTGAGCCCTAACTTTGATCATTAACATTTAATTTAATTTTATGAAATCAGACTAAGAACATCCCTTGATTCTAAAAACTTAGAAGTGGATTTGGATCTCTAAAATTCACTAACAATAAATCCAATACATATTCATTCTTCATAGAATGGTGGGAGCCTCACATAGGAGATATTCAAGTTTATTATATCTTCTTAATTTTTTAAAAAACCTATTCAATTAAGGTGTTTAAAAAATCATCATCTATAAGAATATATGTGTAATTTTCATAACATTCCATTCCTGTGTCACTATCCAGTTTGATAGGTGTACCCACTTATAATGCAATATCTCATATGTTCCTACGATGTTAGTAAAACCAACTAATACCATGTACGTGTATCCAGATCTTATCCTAAGTGTTAGTCACATTAATAGGAGAAAAATTATATCCCACTATTTTATCGTCAAAATTTTTGGTTTTAGGGAAAGGGTTCTCAACCCTCAATCCCTCCTTTTCAGTTCACGTGAGAGGAATATAACATTGAAGTAACTTCTCTCTAAGGAAATATCTCTCTAGTTAGTGGTACCCCATATCTCGGTATTTTTTTAAAGATTTGGAAGCATCCAAGGATCCTCCCATTCTGAAAAAACAAACATGTAATGATAGAGAACATATAGTATTACAATATTTCTATAAGTGCATATGGGTTAACATCAACATGAAACATTAATCCTTCTCTAAAAATCAAACCAGTCACAAGGGAAAATATGAAAAATCACCCATAAAATTTGAGAAATAGAAAGAATACATAAGGATTAATATAATATAGTGGATGAGAGGATTTATCACCCTATCTATAGAATCATTCATTGGGTTTCACAATTATAATTTTTCTCTATTCATATTTGGGTTGTATGAGTGTAGTTTTTGGCTTCATGGATGACGGTCACCAAATGGATCATTAAAAATTTCTATCCATTCTCACTCCATCCTCACAAAAAAATATGATAAAAGTAAATAATATTAGAGAATAAGTCAAAAAAAATATCTAAAATCATGTGTGAAAATGAATTCTCTATTTGTTATCAACCTTATCAAACCCCAAAATCCATTATTTCCCTTTTTTTATTCTTGTTAACTAGTGAAATGTTTTTTATTTTTATATTATGTTTCAAAAAATGTCATTCAAAGCCCTTATATAAGGGAAATCTAAATACACCTTCAATAATACCCTAAAAATTTAGTTTCCTCTTAAAATTATACACTTATTCTCTACCGCAATAATCATATACATTTTCATTGAGACTCTCGTTATAATTTATTTTGATAATACCCTTATTTTCATGGAGTTATCCAAGGAAAACCACAAGTCCTAAAAAGAAGTAATTTTTATTTCCTTCCTTTATTCCTTCAAATTATTAATTTACCAATTTTAATTTTTAAGTTTCATATATAATTATATAAATATATTTTTTATAATTAATTTTATTAATCGAAGGGAATAACTAACAAAAATATTTTTCCTTATACCTTATAAAATACAACACTGTAATTCGTGCATTGAATGGACTACCGCCTCTAGAAGCAACAACTTATATTTTTCACCAACACACCTCACTATTTTTTATAAATGTGGAATAAAATTATAAATGTTATATGTATTAAATAATTATGATTATGAATAAAAAAATTATCAATCCACCTTTTTTCAATATCATTCTCAGATAAATGAAAACGTTAACTATGAATTGTTCGGACTACTGCATCTATGAAGTAATGGATGTCATTTTACCTCTAGTTCCTTTTTTTATTATTCAAAATAACTATAATTTTATTCACACTTGGAAAGTTTTGTAAATAATATCATTATTACATTTTAATAATTATATTAATAAAAAATAATACATTCTCATAATCGTAATTGTCCTTTCATTATGTAATCTTCATGTTTAGGTTTGTTGAAACACGTACATGAACAATGTAATAAAATAATATCATGGATGACTATGAGAAATTAATTTATGATAATATATGATATAAATAATAAAATGAATATTTATTTATTTATCTTTAATGGTAACATTAATTTTATACTCATTAATTAAAATACCAATATTCAATTATGAACATTCACCAGAACATACTCATTATAGATTTCATGTTTAATGACCACAACAAGAATACCAGCATAAGGAAACGTAACCACTATAAAAAATAATAAAAAACCCATATATGGTACCTTTTATGATCTGGTATTGTTGTAAATTTACATAATAATAAATAAGAACATCATTATTGAGAAACTAGTTAAGACAAACAATATTACTCACATCAGATATTGAAAATATATAATAAATAACAAATATACATGTTGAGAAAAATTATAAATATATATTATAAATTGTTATATACAATAAAATATTTTTTAAATATGATACTATGATTTTAAATTCTTTTTTTGGCAGATTCAATTGATTTAGTGAATGTCATAACTTGAGGTAAGAGTTTTGTGTTTCAATTTTTACCCACTTGTGACATAATTACTATTACACACCTTGATTTATTTTTTAATGGTGAATATAACACACCATTGATTATTTTTATCTTTCTAATATAATTATTCATGGTATTTAATTTTTTATTTTAAATTATACCCTTAAAGAGGTTTTTAATTGAATGTTTCGATGTTTGTAGGGATTTTTTATCACAATATTCACCCCCTTGAGACATATTTGTTTTTATATACAAAATTTTCCATTTTATGATATATCCAAAACCCATTGAATATTTGAATATTTATATTATCATTTTTCATGGTATAAAATGGTTTATTAAAAAATATATCATTCAAGGTTTTTGAATCAATAATTTATAAGGTTATAAGACTTTATTATCACAAATTTTACCCCCTTGATATATATTTCATTTTATACACCTTGTGTTATTTTCAATGGGGAAAGAAATTCAACTTTAATATTTAATATCCTGATACACTCATTATTTAAAAAATTAATGGTTTTTCGAAATTATATCTTTCATGGAAGTTTCAATTGAATTTGTTTAATGTTGAAAAGGTTTATTGAGTCATTTTTCACCCCCACAAGACATATTTCTTATTATATAACATTTTTTATTTTTGATAGTGTAAATAATTCCCCATTAATATTTTTTACTCTGATCCTCTCATTATTAATGGTATTTAGTATCTAATTTTAAATTAGACTCTTTAAAGTGTTTTGACTTGATATTCCATATGTTTTAAGGGGTTCTTCTCTGAATTCCAACCTGTTGAGATATATTTCTTACTATACTTATGGTTTTATCTTTTATGGTATGTCTACTACACATTTAATATTTTGTTTAATTCTCATCCCATTACTATTTTTATTCAATAATTAATTTGAAATTATATATTTCAGGGGGTCTTCTTCAAATGTTTCCAGAGTCGTAATTTTTGTTATCTAAATTTTCAATTCCATTAGATATGTTTGAAATGAAAAACCATATTATTTTTATAATGTGTATTCAGTTCCATATTACATTCAAGTATAATGAATTCATTTCATTACATTATATATTAATTTCACGGTACCCCTATCATAGGTTTTTTAAATCTTATGTTACAATTTTCTTATGGGTTTTTTCATCTCTCTTATTCTTCCTTGAGGTATGATTAATATTCTCCACCAATTTCTCACTTATGGGGAATATATTGGTCAATAATTTAGATTTAATTCTTTAAATACTATGTGTTTGGGGTATTGAACTCATGGAAATTCATCTCTTTCTTTATCCTTCAAATTTATCCTTTGTTATAACATAATGTTTCTTCTTATATCTTTCCTATGTCAACACACTATATTACATTATTTTGATTGAATAGTGTTCACATTGATGTACTACATCAATTGATTAGGAAAAAATGATTTATCCATAAACCCATTTCCCTATAATATGTTAGCTTGATGAATGACTAATATAAAAAATGATATTCCATTTATTGATTTTTCAACTATTTTAAATCAGTATAATTGTCGTTATAATATAGATGTTTATTTATTAGCCATAAAATTTACATACATATTAATTAACCATCCACCTTTATTATATAGATGGGTTATGAACGTGTTAACCTTTTTATTAATATGTCAAAAATTATTGACAAATTATATTTTTATTTCTCAATTTTTTTTATTTCTAAGGATTGTTGAGTATACATTGTAATGACATTCATATCACTAAAAAGGTGAATTCCTTGGACATGAAGAAGTGATGGATGGGGCCCAGTATTATATAGCCTCTTGATGAATCAAATGGTGACATTGGACATAATGTTAATGTATTTGGTTTATGTCTACCTATCAAAATCATATCCTATTGGTTATGATCATGATGAAAACAATTGTGTCTTTTTCATGGCCTTGGTGGTAAAATATGTCTAAAATTATGCATTTCATCACAACGAAATCATTTTTTGTTGTTCATGTGTATATTAATATTATTAACCATTAATTTATTACGAGATTATGTGATTAGTTATAATTCTTTATCTTATAATAATTTTATTTCTTCCATATTATTCATTCCACTTTCATTAATTGATATCTTATTATATGCATTTTCACTTACTAAGAATTTGATCATACCCATTGTATATTTACATTTTCCTTGGAATTGTAGTAAATTATTAAACATGGAATGTCTAGAAGATTATAATGTGTGTGTGTGTGGGAGGGGTCTTTTAGGTGTTGAATAATAATTAAAAATTAATTATTTTCTCATAAAATGGAGAAAATGTCTATTTTTTAAGATACACATGGTATTTGTTAGTAATATGTTTTCACTAACTCCTTAAAAATCTAAAATAAAAAGTTCTTCAAATGTAAGTGAGTCAATATTTGTTTGTTTTGTTTTAATTATTGATGAATAAAATTTTTTCTCATTTGTTAATTTAAATTATGGTAGTTAATTAATGTGTTTATGAGCCCCAAATTTTAGGATTGTGGTTCTGATGTGTCAAAATTATGAAGTACCAGGTTGACATCAACAAATTATCCAAAACAAGCCCTTAAAAAATTTTATCCTAAATTTTTTTAACTAGGAAAATTTTGGAATGATATTGGAATATTATAAATAATTATGGATATTCAATTATTGTAACATGAATAATTTTTTAATATCATATATATTTACAAATGAATAAGAATCAATATCTCAATTTTGGAGAACATTCGAAATAATCATGTTGACTATCATCTAATGAATAACATAAACAATATATGCCTAATTATTGTATGATTAATGGATATAAATGATGATTGAAAAGTATAATATCTTTTAAAAATAATTTGAAATAAATTATTCTATTTTTTGTTTCATTATATCTAATTTCTGAGTGGGTTTTTGAAAGGTAAATATTTAAGGTAAGGGTTTCTTGTCTTAATTTTCCTTAATTGAGTCATATTTAAAATTTCCCACAAATTTTATTTTCCATTTTATATGTACTACCTTATGGATCCCAATCATCAAAATTTCCCTAAATTTAAGGTATTTAAATAACTATCACAAATATTTTTTTAATGGATTTTATTAACATGATACAAAATTTTTAAGGGTTTTCCAAAACTAAATTTTAATTCATTTATTTTTTAAAATTATTATTGGAAATTATTTGTATATGTTTGTTAAATTGTACCTTATGATCGAATTAAATTTTAAATCAAAATTCAATTTTATTGATTTATAATTATTTCTTGTGAAATCCTTTTCAAATTATTGTAACATAAATTAGTATCCGTTAATTGATTTGTTATTCACAAGAATGAAATATTGGAGATATTGATCTCCATCCCCTTCAATGGATGTTTCCCCTTCATATCCACATTATTTATTTCTAAAAAAATCATTTCTTTTTTTGGAAATCAAAAAATATATTATATCATTTGGTCTTAGGATTTTTGTTTACTTATTTTTAAGAGGATGATAAATTTTCTGTCTTTAAAACTTGGGTTCAAGGATGATATTCTGAAATATAAAATATATTTTTTTTTTCCTTTTTAAAAAATTTATCTTCCACTACACATTTTATGGCTTAAATACAATTTCTTCCAAAGGTTACCTCAGTGGTACATCTTGAAAATGATTGTTAACATGACACATACCGATATTTTTTTTATAGTAATGTTAAAATGTATTATGGAATCTCTTTATTTGATTATTACACTTAGTCCACTATTCCTCACCAAATCATTTATCTCTTATTGAGTATTGTATAACAAATTACCTTATAAATTCTAATATGTTATTTTTTGGGATATAAAACTCTTTGTATTAAATAACAAAATCACTGATCCCTTTATATGTGATACCGTTCGAAGTGAACTTTTAATGAATGATATTTCATCTATTTCAACATCAGTTAATGTTCATTTGATTCACATTAGATATAATTTAATAATACTATCAACTTTATTTCTCTAGATGGATTATGATCATGTTTTTTCATTTGTTGATTGGTGAACGTATTGGCATCATTTATGTTTCTAAATCAATTTTAGATGTTTAT
Organism: Viscum album; assembly: GCA_963277665.1. NCBI lineage: Eukaryota > Viridiplantae > Streptophyta > Magnoliopsida > Santalales > Viscaceae > Viscum > Viscum album. Next base: position 355,989,412 of record OY728140.1, read on the forward strand.
TGATTTATGTATAAACATGATTATGTATTGTATTGATAATAATTTCCTTCGTATGCTGAATGCGTTAGTCCTAATTATTTTATGTGGTTCCCATAGTTATTTATCCACTTTATTAATTTGTTGGTCCCATGAGAGAATCTAGTTTGAGAATTAAGTGTATTTTTTCCCATTGAAAAATATGTATTGGATGCCATATTAATGGTAAGTATATGTCTTGTAAGAAGTGTTGATAGTAAGTAGATTCCTTGGTTGAGTACTTGATGGTATGATTAAGATGACCTGAATTATGAATCTCACCATCACGAAATTAGTTATCATTATCCATAGAATTATGTAAATTGTTAGGTAAATATTTGATTTATTTCAGGTTCATGTGATCATTTTTATGTAATTGTAAAATTTATTTATTCCTATAATAGTATTCATGTCCTGATTATTTCATTATAATTCCTAATATAAATTAATGAGAATTTTAGTTTTCCCTTCTAATGCTAAAAATTCCATAGGATTATGAAAAAAGGTATTACCTATGAAAACAATATGGTTGTCATGTGTACATAATAGTTTGATAGAAATTGAATAATTATTATAGAATAGGTTGCTCATATATTAATGCGAAAAAATTATATTATATGGGAAAGATATTGGTTTTGTTAGATAATGATATTTCGTAATTGTATCAAAATATAAACCTAAAATGTCATGTGTGTGTATTCAAATCAATATTTATTATCGATATTATTATTATTAAATATCTTATTTGGTGCTAGTAAATTTATTTCAAAGATGATATACAATTGATTATGTTTAGTCACACCAAATTCTCGGAGTGTTGGTATATCTTTTCCTGAATGGTCTCCTTTATTGGATTGGTTTCTCATATAAACACAAAAATCATAGAGAACCAACTCAAGTGTAATGGTTGAATTCATCTTCACTCTTTTATGCATTCCAAAACAAATTTCACCCTTTTGGAAAATTATAAAAATCAAATCTCTATCTTTACTCGGCTAAGGTAGATGTCTCACAATAAATTCTTATGATATATTAGAAATATTATTCTGGAAAAGGAGCTCAGGCCTTCTATTCTATAATTTTCTTTTTCATGTCACTATGATAATAGGAATTTCTTAGATCTTCTATTTGAAATAAATTCAGATTAGTTGTTTCCTCTATTTGAGGATTACTCAATCATATAATAATATTATGACCTATTTTTTTCTATTGAAAATCATCTCCTTAATTTAATAACATAATTGTCTCATAGTTAGTAGGTTATAATTCAAACCCCAAATAAGAAAACATCTCATGATTTCAATATTATAGGTTCAGTTCAAACGACACCCATTCCCTTAATTTTCAAAGATCAATCATTCTCAGTGATCATTTCACTACCACCATAATCATCTATGTATTCAAATATCTTTTTATTATCATTCATATTTTATAAGGAAGCACTATAACAAATTCATATACTATTATTATTATTTTCATTGACTAAAACCTCAACAATCAATGATTTACATGGATTTTTTTATATTTAGAATCCTCATATATATTTATTAAAAATTTATTAGAACAATAAGTAATGTTATAAATTATTATTCATATTGAATTTAATATTCAAATATTCAAAATATATGCATAATAAAATCAGAATTGTTCTACATATGTACCATTGTTTTTATACCAATTCAAGTCATGTTATTTATAGGGGTTTTAATTTTGTTTTTAGGAAAGAACACCCTTTATTATGGTTGTTTCTTGTTCTGTGGGTGCTTGATATTGTAACTGAAAAAATATTATTTGTGTAAAAAATCCACATCACTAAAAATACGCTTCAAAACTAGTTCTTTAATGAAATTGTGGAGTATTCTAAAGAAATACTTCTTATTGTTATTAAATGGTCTTGGCCACACATTTTATTATCCATAGAAATAGTATTTATTCTGAATACTCCAAAATATCATTGATTCTTGAGAATTATTGTTTGGAATTGTTTCCCAATATTTGATAGGTTAGATTGTATATCCATCAAAGTTATGTGCAACAAAAATTACATTTTTAACTCAAACTATTGTATAATTCTCCAAATCTTGAGTAAAACATTTATTAGCTATTTATAATGACTTATACATCACATATATTGTCTTATTATAGTTCTCTTTGATTTTTATTATTTTATTCTTATCAATAATATACATTTACTCCTTCATATAATGTTTTTATATTTCTCTATTCTTTTCATATTCTTCTTTAAATCTGTCATACTAAACCATTTAGAATTATAGAAATCTATTCTCATTAATTGTATAATTAGAAATTACGTAAACCTAATAATTAATTCTTTTCATCTTTTTACCTTATATTATTAGAGATGTAATATATTTTTTATGTTAAAATTTTATCTCTAGGCTCTCATCAATCTCATTTCTCATCATGTACTCCAGACTAGTTTCTTATCCTTATCTTTGGTTACTGCAAGGTTTTCCTCTTTTATTCCAACATGGAACATGAAATACATGGTTCTTACAAAACATTAATCATCAAAATTTGTTGTTGAAGAATATTTTTCTTCATCTAGTTCTCTTTACAAACTCATCTACTTCCAACATTTTATTCTTCTTATACCTTAATCATACATCTTTCATTTATTGAAGGTTATGCCTTTGATTTTTTTGAGTCTTCTATTTATCATCCCCATCATCATACTCCACATTAATATAAATTACTATATAGGATTTTGTAACGTGTGTAATTCCCTCAAACATGAACTGCGTGGTATTTTTCTATTGTACATACATTTACAATTATTTCTAATTTTAGTAATAAAAGTAAAAATCTTTTATGATTACCATTACTCACATAAATTTAATATAAATCACTATAGTATTCATATTTCTCCAACTTAATCGTTAAATTATTTATAGATTTTAAATCCAAATTCTCTTTATAAATTTTCTGCAAAACAATTGTGATTTTCCCATCTTATAATTTGGATTAGTATTGCGTAATTAATCCATGGAATGACTATCCTAGTATTCTATATCTAAAATATTTGGGTCAAATATATCTGAAATATTTGCCATTAACATTTTTATGATAGTATAATCCTCTATTTTATCACCAATGAAACTAATATAACTAACAGTTTCATTCACCTGAGTGAAATAGTCATCAAAATTATCATATTCATACATCTAGAAATCTATAAATTTGGATATCTAAATTTTAATCTTGGATTATTTGATATTTACATTCCCCATATACTTTTCTCTAGCATCTGCATCATTTTTTTCACCACACTAATACCCATAAATTTAGAGTACACTTTTACATCTTGAAGAGATATAATTTTACGCAGATTATTCCCATACTAATCCAAATTTATCTTGTTTGAAGTGTTTATTAGGTATTCTCTCCAAATAGGTGGTAAAATAATATTTATTGTAGCACATACCTTAAAAACATTAACTAGTAAACATGGAAACAATCTATTCTTAAATAAATGATAAATATTTCCCAATAAAAAAAGAAAATTAACTATTGTTCACTACAAGTAGTTTATCTCTACTTCAACATTTAAATATAAGGATACCTGTTGTAACCTATTTTGTTTATGGTTCCATTTTGGGAACCTAGGTTCTTATACATTAATGAGAGGTGGTTTTGAATTAGTGGTGTATGTTTTTTTCAATGTTAAACTTCAGTTTTGGACCCTATGACATACCATGTATAATTTTTTTATCCATATTAATTGTAGAGAATGTATATACAGTTCTAATCACGTCTATTAGTTTTGGGTTGTATGAAATTATTCATAAGGGAATGTATAATCCACTTCCCTAATACGATGAAACATTATTTTTTCACTAGAACCAGCCATTCATCATGTTTATAATCACTATTGATTAAGAAAATGATCTGCATAATTCTCCTTGATACATAATCATCAAATATAACATATTCCTTTGAAAGGTCTTCAAATGTGAGACATTGATCATATCTAAAACATTAATTCCATCCTCCATTATTTTTTCTTCATTATTTTATTCTCATATATGAGAGTATTCACCCATAATATGACCATATTACTATTATTTCACGAGTTCATGGTTATTTATCACTAATATCTTTTTACATTAACTTTTTTAGAAATCAGAGTAAAAATATTAGATAATATCTATTAGCTTATTTTCCTATTAGATATTGTATATTATGAACATCTTCTTGGTTCTTGAACATAATTCATTTTCATTTTATATTTTTTATACTACAAAAATATGTGAGAAAACTATTTTCATAACATAATATGGAAACATCCCTTCATTCTAGATTATATGAAATTTTATTGATGAATAATATCCATTACAACAAATAATAATTTCAAATTCATGGATTTTATTTCTCAATGAATATTTATTCATTATCCGTTCATTTTATCCCCGTTTAAATTTCCATAAAAACATGCTTGAATCAGGACTTTCATCATAGTTACAATATTATTTATTTGTAGTCCTGAGAATCATCAAATGTAATAGTTTATTTTCATTATAATATATTTATTATGAAATTTTTAAATATTTTGTTAAAATTTTATTTTTTCCATATGAATCCGTGAGTCTTATAAATTCATCTATGATTTCCTCCCATTTCCATATTTCCCTTCAATTTATAATATTTCACTAGATGATAAAGTCGTAAGAAGTCCATGATAATACATTTATTTATAAATCATATGATAAAATTAATTCCCTAAAAGGGAAGATATTATCTAATAAAGATAAATGAAGTATATAAAACAATAAAAATAGTAAAAATAACTAGTTTATAATGAATTATAATCTCTCAAAAAAGACTTTAAAACTCCACCATAAGTCCTATAATGTTTTCAAAATGGCTTCAATGAGGTTTCTTTATAACTATTTTTAAGTACATAATTACTCTTTTAATGTCCCTCATAACTCTTCCAACATGGGACATACTCTTCCAAACATGGTTCACAGTCTTTATAATTCATTTTTTACTCTGATGATGTCATTAATTACACATTATAAGTGGGAGTAACTCTTAAAAAGTTAAATGGTTCTCTTCTGAACTCAGTATGACTCTTATGAAGGAATACTTATCCATTTCCAGCCTCAATATCATAATTCCTTACATCAATAAATAATTAGAAAAACAATCTAAATTCATTCCCATATATTTCCAAATAGATTAAAAATACTTTAAAAAACCATAAACATTCCTACCAGCATCTCAAAAATTATTTTAAAAAAACCATTCATCAACAATTCTATTATATACATCAAATATAAAAATATTATCTCTTAGTATTCCCATTACACATATGCATGATTCCAGTTATTTATTTTATAATATTATTCCTTCCACCAAATAAATATGTTAAATCCATATTGACGTGTCGCATATTTCACAACTCATAATATGCATTTGTTGGCACTATAAAATCTGTTTCATGCACTTTTCCAAAAAATGCATGATACAGTTCTCACTCAAATGACAAAAGTAATGTGTGGTTTTAAAATTATATTCATGTATAGAGAAAGTGAATATGCGCTCTCCATATGCCCCAAAATCTCTTATACACCATGTGATAGAAATTTTTTAAGAAAAATTCAATGAAGAATGATGTAGTGTGGATAACCACCATCATTGTTTGGGTCATGTATTTCACTATATCTAACAAAAAGAGGGATTAAAAACCATTAATCCAATTTTTATAGTTTTAGATAATGTATTCACCATTATATAACACCTATTATATGGTAACCACTTAACTAAAGAAAATATTTCATTCTGGAATCTTTTATTTGACTACTCAAGTAGCCGAAATGGACTATGGAAAAAATGATTTGGAATTTTTAATATGGGAATCATTTTATCCTAAAATAAATTTTACAAAGAGAATCCAACTATTTAGAAGATTTATTTTGGATGTGTGTTCATTTTTGTAATGCTCATGGGACCCATTTTGAATCATAAAGATCCTCCATGGCCTTAGGGTTCCATGACAACCTAGTTTTTACTCTATGGTTGTGTGGTTCCTCCTAGGTTGTGTCATTATTCATTGATCATGGGGTTCCCGAGTCATAACATGACACCAATATAGTAATTTAGTTTCTAAATATATTTTTAATTCATATTTGGATATGTAGTTCATTACCCATCTGATAGTTTATCAAGAACCATAGAGTTCTATCATCGTAGATAATCATCTGTGGTTTGAACACAGAGTAACTTCATGGTCATTTGGTTCCTTCATGAATGAATCCATTCATGACATGCTTATTATATTCAATAATATCCCTGTGATGCTTTTAGGAATAGTGTTTTTTAAAACCAACATAATATGAATATTTAATGTCATATGATTTTTTTGTGGCTACCCTATTTGGGAAGATGCAGCCTCTAAATACTTGCATGCATTTTCGGAATGGGGCCTCTTTGAGTGACATCTTTGTAGAATAATGAGATGATGGAGAAGAAAAATATGTTTCACAAAAGATCTCCATAAACTAATTGTAACCAATACTATTAAATAAACTTTATTAAAGAAAGCTATAAAATCACATTTCAAATAAGTCCTTCATCTTATCATCTGTCAATACCACTTCATGAAGGGAATCTACAAATTCCCCTTCATAAATGGAATCCATGATATACCATTCACATAGGGAATAGATAGAGTTCCCTTCAAAAATGGATTCAATGAAAACCATTGGTTTAGTGTCCTCACATAAAACATTTCATGAGGCTACTTTAACCCATACTCTACATGTACCATGGTCTTTTTCACATTATTCATTAATGTGATGTGAAGTGGGGGTTCTTAGGGTACGACAATGATTATACATATGTAATCTATCCATAAAAAATTAGATAATAAATAGAATCTTCATGATTTAATACAATTATATATATTTGGAAATCTCTTTTTTTAGTTCATTCTCTACTATCATCTATCATGGATAAATCAACTTAAATGGATATCATGGATTCCTCATTCCATTATCAAAGCCAAACAATTGACATTTATAAATGGTCCACCAATTTAGTGCAAGTCCCACCATTCTATTCGCTTATACCCAACTACTTAAAAATATATATGGCTAAAAAAAGCATATATGGTCCTTTACTAGTTAAAATTCCTAACTCTACCTCAATGTGCTTCTTATTAAGTGTAATACCCAACCACTCATTTAATATACTATTAAATATTTATAATAAGAACTATGATTTATCCTACCATGCATAATCATATCTCATCATCCCATTTTCAATACTTTTGTTCCAAATGTATCCTTACCACATGTCATTAAACTGCAGAGACCTAGGGCCTCCTACTAGTTGTAAGAACTTGCATTTATGGTCCATATTCCTAACATAAATACACATGGATAGGGTGTAGACAACCATATATTATCCATAAACATTATGTATGCCCCAAATCAACCTTATTAAGCGTAAAATGAGGTATAATCTCCAACCATACCTTCTCATATTTAGTCACTAATAGATAGGATTAACCATAAAAAGGTTGTTCTTAGTAAATCCATTCATAATCTCTTATTTTCACCGCTTTATTGAAACAAATAACATTACCACATGACATTAAACAACAAAGACCCATCCCATCACAAAACCATAAAATATATGATTCAAACTACATGTTTTTGGATTCATGATCGAAGATGATATGTAGGGAATATCCTTCAGGATCAATCATAGCATCCTAATATCTTACCATCCCATATATCCCTTTAGAAGTTGAATCCCCCAAGCATAGTCCCCATTATACTCTAAATCATGACCACTGAACTTCTATAAATGAAAATTTCAACTATTCCTTATGTGTCTAGTATAAAATTCCATCATTCCCACACTTAATGAAGATAAATCTATATCTCATTTGAAAAGAATAAGGGACCCATGTTATTATAATGGGACAAGCCAAACCATCCTCTGGTTATAATATTGAGATGATCCTAATCAACATTTCCCTTATGCGATGACCATAAGGGGGCTAATGTAATAAACACAAGATGACACACATTTCCATCTACTAACAAGAATAAGAAATATCATCGTTCCTCATGTTATTATTATGTGATTTACCTTACCCTATCATGATTATATTGGGATACCTTTAGGTGTTATCCATGAATTACACTAGTAATGAGCCAAGTATTACACTAGTTATGATGCATGAATTACTCTAGTACAAATCTAGGAAATATTCTGTTGATGAGAAAGGGGTGACTATGGAAATGAACTAGAGAAGACTCTTATGAAGAGTCATTAACGCCTTTGGTGGTGAACATGGGATGGCTATGTGATGATCACAAGATGATTCTTATTAAGAGAATAATATAAACCATTTTCATCATTTTCCATGATGTTAAAATTCCTCAAATATCTTCTAGATTCCTTGCCTTTAATAACATGTACATGGTCATGGATGCATGACTTTAAAACTCACCATATTGGCCCTTGTCTCACCGATCTAAAAGGTAAAATTTGAACCATTAAGAGTCAATAAACTACAAGATTTGATATTACCTTCATATGTATACATAGGAAGCCCCTATCATGGGATGAATCCCAACTCAAGTTCTTATCATGGGTCCTTTTTAATGTCCCGGAATCTTCCCTAGATGGAAATAAACATAAGGTTTGATGCGTTGTGGCTCCAAAGATATAGATTGGATGGATAACTATATCAAATTAGGGACAATACAATTAATAAGTTTCTTTTCATCATAAATTTATGTAATAGACCTATAAAATTATTGAGGGGTTCTATTATTATTACATAGAATGTATCACAAACATGACTTATATATTTATGAGACTCCCTAAATAGAAAATTATTTCTCTTAAAAATATGGGATGCACCCGACCTCCCATATTATCAACCAATGGAAAACCACTCATTGGTAAAATCCCAATGAAATATTTCTATAAGAATATATGTCCACACTAAATCAAAATAAAATTCATGAATAGTGAAAATTAGAAACAAAATAGTGAACCCTAAACAAATCCCTATGAATGATGTTGGTCAACCATTTATTATTTTTGGTTGTACTCTATTGATTGGTTTCTTATTCTCCATTATAATTTGAATATAGATTGAAATGAAATTCCATTTAGATATTACATTCCCTTGAAAGCCTAAGGTATAATCATACAAATATGCATCTTTCTAGAAACCACCTCTCGAGGGAACCTAGGTCATATACTGAAGACTTTACCAAATCATCCTCATCATTAAAGAACCTAATTTTATTGAAGCTAACCCATCATCTCAATATTTTAGTGGTGAAAAACGTTGTATCAGAGTTCCATCACAAATGATCTATCAAACTATATAATTGGATCATGTGATAATCTAGTAGATTAAACCATAATGGTCATATTATCAATGAATTTTCATGAAGATGCAAGGAGAACATGTTTCCACGCCCAAATAATTATGATATTTTTCTCAAATACAAACATTTCATAGAATACTTATCTATGGGAGGTAGAATATAGAGTTAAAAAAGTCTATATAACCACCTAGGAATAGAATGATTCTTATTCAACAAGATCATCATCATCAACATATGACCATGTTGATATAATATTTTCCTAAAGAAGTTATGTCGGCCCTAGTCCACCACACTCATGAATGGAATAGGAGTTCCCATCATTGGTCTCCAACCATTGTAACTCATGAAAATGTAGACATCCTTGGTACTTCCACCACCGATGAGGCCTATTGGTATACCCCTATAATGGATTATGGAAAATTAAAAATCACTTTTATCCATAACCCCCGAAAACAATTTGAATCTAACCATGGTAACTACGACATACCATGTGAAACCAAATCACACATGGATACATGAATTTTTAACCTCACTATTATTTTCAATAACATCTATTTGAATAAAATTAATATAAATTAAATTTTATAGTTGGTTGATCTGGTAGATGGTGAATCATGTACATGATATCCATAGGGGAAGCTTGAATCATTTAGTCCTATAACCAATTTCCTCTACCACTCAAACTGCAGTATCATATAATTCTTTAATGAAACTGAAATTTTTTAAGTTCAATCATGTGAATATTTTAAACGAGAATCTATGGATTTTTCCCTGTGTTGGCATGGTTTTGGGGGTCATAGGACCCCAAAATTAAAAAATTAAATATATTAAATCACACATGTTAAATATTTTGAATACTTTTCAATATATTTATTCTGAACACATATGAAAAATATATTAACACTACGGGGTTTTTAGTGTGTATTTTACCCCTAGTTTGATATAAGGTTGGTCAGCATTAGAAGTTCTATATAAGGTAGTTGTTGGAGGGAGTTTTACAATAATTAAATAGTTTATTTATATAATCTGAAAAACACATAAACTAGACTACCGCTCTATAAATATGATGTCATGGAAAATCTATATTGTTGAATACCTAACCCTGGGATAACATATAATAGGATGAGGAGCACCACCAGTTTTATTGATGAAGTCATATCTTAGATCAATGATTAATGATTCACACAGAGATGTAGGATAAATGATGAACTCATAAAATTTTATAATGACATCAATAGTGAATCTTTTCTTCACCAAAAATCATTAAATTTTTTAGTTAGGGCTGATATTTTATTTATTTATTCCATTTAGATTCTTTTTTTTGAGCATGTATTATTTGTCTTCTTAATTCATGGATTTTTTTCTTTTCGTGATCCAAGAAATTGATTTGTATCTTAATTATGACTGTTTTTTATTGTGCCTTGATTGTTAATTATTTTTTTCACAATTATGATCATTGGATGATATTTGATCAACCTATAAAAACTTTAATTTTTTTAATGTCACTCTCCCATATTTTTTCTTTACATTATTAATCATTGGCCCATTGGGTTGGTGAATCAAAATTTCTGGACTAGTTCAAGCACAAAAAAACAACTAGATCAATGGTGGTTAAATGAATGAAAATGGAATGAATATTTATATAGGGACTGTGATGAAATGGTGGATTGTGGGTGATAGTTATGTGTATCATAAACACATTGTTTCAATTGGATGTATATTATCATGGGATATTAATGTGAATAAAATATTACAGCCACTAGAGGCCATTAATTTATTTTCAGTTGCATTTCATTTGTTTCTAATGGTTTGGGAGTGTCTATGGATGATCAAGAAAGTTGTTCTAGGGATTGGTACCTCCATGAAGTTACAGGAGGTGCAATGAATCCCACGTGGGTCACTATAAGTTCCTTTTCTTTTCCTTGGTGACCAAAAGCATTTTTCTAAGAATATTTATATTAGATCAGACCATGGGAATATTTAGGGAGCAGACAGTGGTGAAGATGATGGTTCTAGTGACATTTGAGGAAGATACCGCATTTGTTGAGAAAAAACTGATTACACACCATTTAATATGGTGGAACAAAATATGTGTTTCCTAGAATCCCACAGTGACTATAGTTTTGGATTGCTGTAATTATAACATTCTATATAGAGGATTCACACACCATGTTACCTTAGCTATGTTTCCCTATCATATCCTAGTGTTACACTCTTTGGAATTCCATGTGTAATGCACATTGTTTACCTAAGGGAAAACCCCGTGTAATATTACATGGATAGAAGACCCGTGTTCGGCGAGAAACCAATCATTGACCCCTAGTGGTCCCATATGTTATGTCGCCTTGATGACATGTCATGTACATAATCTTTTACGTTCCATGTGTAGAAGCAAGACATGAAAAATATTCATATTCCTGAATCATGCTATGTACTCTTGTTGGAAATGTTGTTTACTCCACATAAAACCATATATCTGATATATACACTTCTTATAGACTCATACATAAGCACGATGGTATCCTATTCTATGTATTGTTCAACATATGATGTGATGGTGGAATTTATTTTAGAATCAGAGATACGACGTAAGGTTAAATGTGTGGGGAACTTTATATAATTATCATCTGATGGCAGTGATCTTGAATAATCAAAATATAAATTCTAGGGTGGGTACTCCTTTATCACATAACAGAACGAGTTCACATACCCTTTATATTAGTAGAATTGGTACCCCCACCCAATTATGGATGTCGTGGGTCCTCTATCCATGGAGTGGTACTTCCCTATAATAGATCATCGTTGAGGACTGGTTCATCCACTAGATTAGTTCTCTATAAACTGTGGAACATACTAGTGAGGATTTGGCCTTCCACCAGGAATCTTGTTTGGTCGGTAAGAGTGGTTGGAATTGGAGATAGGATACAGGGAGATGCATGTTGACTCATCGTTCTTAACTAGATATGAGAATGAAGATATACTTAATATATTCTTTTGGGATACATTATGAGAATATTTAATGTTGGGAAGCATTAAACTCTTGGATTATGGGATTATAAAACTCTTTTATTTGTTTTCTTCCCTCCTGATTATTGACGAATCATGCCAGGTAAATATGTAATCACCCATTCATGGGACTTTTCCAGAGGTCTCAGGTCATATATAGATTATATAAATATTAGTGGTGACTCAGTTGACCTAGTATCAATGGGGAATAGCAGTTCATGGTGGGGGATATTATGATTAGTGGCCATCCTCTGGGATCTTAATCTAGGAACTCCATTAATTTATCTTTTTTAGATTTTTTATGTTTTGTTTCCCCTTTTATCTAAGGATTTGCATTAACTATTTTATTATTATTTGTATTTCCTTGTTTTTATTTGATGTGCATCCTAGTGGTTTTTTCGTGCATTTTTCACTTCCCAGAGACTAATTTTTTATCATATCACTATAAAATTACATAGATTTGGGATTGTGTGTATATATATGTACTTCGGCTAAGGCCTCTCGGTTTAATGATACACCTACTAGGTGCTACTCTCCAACCCCTTGACAATTGTAGGAATTCTTGGGGTGTTCCTATTGTCCTACTATCAACCTATCTATTTTCCTAGTAGGTCAATTTGTGATTGAATGGTATTATAATGTTCTCTCCCCTAGGGTAATTTTTCACATTTAATCATTTTTGGGGATCCATTTGGGAAATTTCGGAAACAATATTGGATTTTCTTGATTTTGGATCTTAGGATAGGGAACCCAATGATGTAGTGGAGAATAATGTATTCGTGGACCATGACTCAAAATAACTTCAATATGAATTATCATATTAAGAAACTAATTTCAAGGAAAACATTGATATATTCATCATATAGGATTTGGACTTTTGACTAATATGTATGTCTTCAATCATCTCCCCAGAAATTCTATTTGAACATGGTAAATATTGATAATTATTAAGATGTTTCCATGAAGACAACAACTATGATTTTAGGATAGGGTTATGATGTTGTCCTATTGATAAATTAGGCCATGGTTCAGGGGCCTATTATTGAGGTCTTCCCTCCAGGATAGTATACAACAATGCATCCACCTGTTGAACAGCACGTGGACACACCACTTATTGTAATAGATGATGATTTATAGAATATAAATCATATTATAACTCTATTAGTCTAGGATGATTATGAAAATAGGTTGATACGGTTTCATGATTTCTATTAATATATACTCTATAGTATTCATGACGATCTAGACCCTTAGGGAGTAGAGGATTGTCTCGAGGTGGTTATCTTGTTTTTCAAGATTGTGTAGACATCGATTAATAAAATGGTTGTGTTCACACTCAATATTGTTATTAGATATATAGGATTTTGGTGGGGTATATTAATCAAAATATATGATGATGAGACCTTATATTGGGATAAATATTATCATCATTTAATATATGATGGATTAGCGGTGATCCTACAGATAATCCAGGTTTATTAAGAGGATGTGGATTGGTTTTTCTACCTTGTTTATTTCCGATCCTAGTTAGATATTTGGCCTAAATACTATACTCATTCATGAAAAAATAGGGAATGAATGGATCCTTGGTTTTTTTGATTTAGGATATAACAGAAATCATTCAAGGAATAGGGACCCCTTTCCCACAAAGTCGCATTCTCTTATGATGTTATTTAAAGTCATGTCGGTGAGATAGTGACACCCAAAGAGGATAATGTCATGTGTGGGGGATGAGTCGCATTGATTTATATGATTGAGGTCAACTTGTATGTGATAACCTATTTTCATGGACCTTAGTTGTAGGGAACTAGTAGGAATGAGGAAGGATAGCTTCATGAAGTTGACTATTATAACTCAGATGTGATGGGGGTGGTTTATGGTATGTCCCATATATTCTCTACATTTTCTATAGATTTAGTTGTAATAGGAATAGGTCACCCCTTTTGTGACACATCAATTCTTTGAGAATTTTAGAATATATTTGTGCCTTTATATGAAATTTTATATTATTAGACTTCTACTGAGCATGTGATGACGATCTCACTTAGCTTCTATGAGAGTAACTTGACAGTTGGATGAGTGAAATTATTGTGGGATTTCTTTGTGGTGGAAATGATACCCTAAGATGGTTTTCAATGTTTCCATGTGGATGATATGAGGTCTCCATCATTCAAAATAGGGAATATAAGGATAATAAGGCTAGAGTAATATTAAAGAGGATATAGATAACCTCTCATTAATTTCATTTATAACCTGTAGAGTGGTAGACACTATGAGAAGGCCTCTAGGAAATAGATTATGTTCTCCAAGGTGGATTGAGTATTGTTTGTAAAAATAGAGTATGATGGAATGATTCTATTTATTATTTCCATCACCTAAATATTGTGGTTATCAAACAGAGTTACCCTTTATTTTGAGGATCGAAAACCTGTTCATCCTATTGTAAGGCATGGGATGTTTTACTCATAGGTTCATCTATGATCAATTGAGTATTCACAAGTATGATATACCGAAAATTATATTCTGATGTCCCAATGAGTAGGATGAGTTCCCAGAAACTATCATTAGAGTGATGAATTACCCAGTAGTGTTCATAGTTCTTATGAAACATATCATATATCCTTTCTTGTATTAGTTCTTGGTTTCTATTTCTGATGGAGTTGATATATACACTGTATATAAGGTGTCCCAAAAATATCATTTTAGGATGGTCCCTGACTTAATTCAAGAGTGGTAATTGTATGTTAAGTTATCAAAGTGTTAATTTTTATATATGTTGTCCACTTTTTGGGTCATGTTATATCTAAAAATGGGATATTGATAGACCACATAATATTTTATGTACTTCTTACATGGGTACCACCACATATAATTCCATATGTTAAGAATATATTAGTTTATCCGAGTGATATCCGATCTATGTTGCATACTTTTCTAGAATTGCAACCCCATTGATTGCCTAGAAAAAAATTATATTTGTATTCTTTTCTAGATATGTGTCAAATCCCTTGAGGATTTGTGACATAGGTTGATTACTGCTCCTATGTTGAAGATTCCAAAAGTCAGAGTCAAGTGTGTACTATTTTACAATTTATCTAGATATGGGAACAAATGTGAATTGATACAATGGTAGGGGGTGAATTCTTATGGGTCAAGACAATTGAGAACCCATGAATAGAACTACATTGTACATTAATTTGTTCTGGTAGTGGTAGTCTTCTCCTTGAAATTGTGGTGTTGTTATCATCTATGTGACTATTTCATTGAATTCTCAGACCACTAGGGTTTCATGTGTATATTTATCCAAATATAACTAATCATTTTAAAGATTTGTTCATTGGGGTTCCAATAGAAATATACATCAAGTTATTCTATACATCAGGTAGGGGTATCAAGGTTATATATACCCTTATCAGAAAATCATTTTCTCATTTGTTAGAGAAGGTGATAAAGAATTTGGCCTCAATAAAGATGATTGTAGTAGAGGGGAGGGGCACAACATCCAACAGTAGATGGTGGTGACCCACCACTCAATCAGTTTATGAGAGTGGCTATGATGGGAGACATAACTATGAAGTTATTCATAACAATATATCAGAAGGAGATGCACTGTATGTGCTTATTTGAAGGTGGAAAAATATTTATCAATCTCATGGGATGCATAGTGGTCCCAGTCGTGTTGTGTTAGGAGGTGTTGATATATTTTCTTAGATCGCCCTCAAAAGAACATCTGGGAGTGGTAAAGGTCTACCTAGAAATTCAAAAATAGTTTTGGTAGGCTATAATGAGATGGATTATTTTCATGTTTGTTCATGAAGCATCACATTTCCAGAGATAATGGAATAGCACAATGTTCTAGTAGGTTCAACTAAACCCCTTGAAATTATAGAATAGAAGTGGGATAGAAAATTGATATATTTTTTTGTGGGTATTCCATATTTAATTAGAGTAAAAAATGATATCTGGGTGAATTTTCAACAAATTAATAATATGGAACACTTACTTTCCATCTGACGGAAGATTATGGTTAACAGTTTTAGGTTATTTTACGTGAAGCAGACCATTCAGCTTTATGGGGTACCCATTATGATTGTTTGAAACCATGATTCCTCATATACATCATCATTATAATGGGATATTTGTAGATTTGTGGGTCTTGATATAGATGAGAACAACATTTCACCCATAGAAAATATAACCTGACTGAGAGGACCATCCATACAGTGGAAGAAGTGTTTGCGAGATTATATTTTGGATTTCGAATGTAACTGGGAGGATCACCACTCGTTAGTGTGGATCTCTTATAGTAACATTTATCACTCAAATATCAACATGGAACCATTCATACATCTTTACATGAGACCCTTTATGTGAAACATATTCTAGACTGAGGGTGGAAATACATTTCTTGCTGGGCCAGAACTAGTGAAGATAATGATAGAGAAGGGTTTAGGTGATGAATGAGTGATTTATGATTTATTAGTGTTGATGACAATATTACATAGACTAATATCATATATAATTTATGTTTGAGAAGTGAGATAATTTATTCTTGATAGTATACCTCTATCGTGGATTGTAGAGTTTTTGATAGGTTTGTAAGATATTATATGAGTTTCATTAGGCCATATGGGATTCTACATAGGGTTGGTGAGGTTTCATATTTCTTTTCCTTGGCCTTACTATTATACAGAGTGCTTGTCATATTTTATGTGACATATTTTAGGGGATACATGTATCACCCAATGGAAATATTTTTCCTGGGAAATCTAGATATATAGGATAGAAACACTATATTGATGTACCTAAAAATAATCAAGGATTGAAAGGAGATCTTATGTGGATATGCCATTCCTATAGTTAAAGTTCATTGGTATCATTTGTGTGTGAGGGAGAGATGATGTGAGTGAGAGAGATAGATTCATGATTAGTAAACTCATCATTTTTTATAGCTTGTGATATTCAAGTTAAAAAGTATTGATAGTGTAGAAAATATAATAACTCTAATTTTGGGAATTCAATCATTCAAATTTTGTTTTTATGAATTATTGGAATGTTCCATAATGTTAGCACAATGTATTTTTTATTGTAGGAATACAAAATTAATGTATTAAATTTTTTAAAAATTTTATATAAAACCCAATTATATTTTCATAATAAATGGTTTTTCTATTGATCGTGACGTCAAATAGTAAATACAAGACCATGGTTTTATGTGAACCATGGGGGTTAACCTAGGTGTGACATAAGTATGGATTATGTCAGATGCATCGGGGAAGGAATTCCTTAGAGAATCTATTAAAAAATTAAATTATTTATTAATTAAAATTTTTAAATGCTTAACATATATTTCCTCTCTATAAATACTTTATTATGGAAAATATCTTGTGTTGGATGCATAACCATGGGATTATAGAGAGGAGGATAAAGAGATCCCATGTTTTTATTGAAAAAAAATCACATAATGGATTTATAATGAACGAATCAAGGAGATTCATATGATGAATAAAAAAAATAGGAAATAATCCAATGAAATCATTGGAAAATGACTTCTTCAGCAATGATAGATATATTCTTGAGGTAGGTCTTGTTATTTTATGGATTTCATCCCTTTTTAATCGTTTGTTGAGAATGGATTATTTATCTTCTTAATTGAAAAATTTTAATACTTCACATGATCTAAATGTTTAATTTACATCTTAATTATGATAATTTTTTTATTACATTGTGATTATTACTGCTTTTGGATTCCACAATTATGATCATTATTTGGGATCACATCTTCAAAGGATCATTATAAAATATTTTCAACCTCTCATATCTCTATTATTCATATTCTAAAGCATTATCCCATGTGGTCGATGATTCGTCATTTTTGGACTAGTTTGAGTATGTATAAACCCCTAGTTTCTTGGTGGTTGTGCAAACAACTATGAATTTTAAGTTTGAGGTTGGATCATGAGGCAATATAGAATTACTGGTGATGGTTTTGGGTATCAAAGACCCATTCTGATAAAGAGAGGTATGGAATATCCTGAGAAAGTTATATAAATAACGATTTCTAGAAACTAGGTTTTAGGAATCAATTATTAGAGGTGTATTTCATTGATTACAAAATTTCAGAAAATCTAAAGTGGATCACCGATATTATTTTAGGAATCATGACCCACTTTTCCATAATTAGAGGACCTCAAAATCCAATGTGGGTCACATAAAAATATGTTTTATGGATACAATGATAGGAAACTGATGGATGAATAACTTTTTATTCTAGAATAGGCCACGAGCATAGTTTTAGTTAAATATGGATGAAAGAATGGTGGAGAAGGATAAATGTTAGGAAAATACCACATCTAGTGTGAAAAAATCAATTACACAACCTTAATATGGGGGAACACATGCCTTATTACAAAGAATATATGAGAGGTTAGTGTTTTAGTTCACTATATGTATCATTTATTGTGTGATTGAACCACAATTCATATTAAATTTGAAGGGTAGACCAACCGTGTGCTAGAGGAACATTATCATGAACTCTATACGCCCTAAATGCTGTGTACCTTGAAGTACACCACATATACTATTTCTCATACAAAGGAAATATTTTTAGTGAGGAACATGGCTAGGACCCTGGGTGGACCCACACACTGTGTCACCCTGATGAAATTTTAATTATGTTTTATTATACATAATCAGTAATGTTTTGGGAAACATCAATGTTCATCTCAATGATGCATGCTATGTACCCAAGTGTAACATTACATGTACGCCCATAAGATCCTTCAACCTCACATATATCCTTCTTCAAGACTCGTATTTAGGTCGATGAGTAGCAAATCCTAAGAAGTTTTCAATATAGGAAGGGTAGTGGCCTTCGTTTTGTCATCAAAGATCCGATGTGAGGTGACTTAAGAGAGATTATTTTATTAGATACACTCATCTATTGGTAGTGATTCAGATTGATCGTGATAGAGAATTTAGTGTTGGTACTCCCCTTTTCTGCAATATTGGGGACCCACTATATCAAATATATAGATAAAATCACCCCAATCCCACCACCAAATTATAGAGGGAACGATAATATATATTAGGAGTGGTAATCCCACATTAACAAGCTTCAGTAGGTAGCAATTTCTCCACTACAGTAGTTCACCCTTGACCTTGGAGTGTGGTCGAAAGGGGTTGGCCCTCCACCTAGAATCATGCGAGGTTGTGCATGGTTCTTTTCATCAGTGATGGGACATTGGGAGAAATATTTTTACTCATCATTATTTGATAGTTATAAATATGGGAATCCAATTTATCCTTATTTTAGATTTATTTTTGAGAATATTTTATGTTGGGATGATTTACCATATTAAATTTTTTGATGATCGAATAGTTTTACTCTTTTTCCTTAATCTTTGTTTTTAGGGCATCCTACTGGGTATGTATATACTCAACTCTTGATAGACTATTATCGAATGTGTCGTAAATTATGTTGATGGAAGACTAATTATTTGTTGTTATAGTGGACCGGGAATTAGTATATCTTAGATGTTTGTGTTGGCCTTGACCATGTTTTTTGGTTGTACTCTTGGATCTTGGGATGGGATCTCCCACACATTACCTTTTTTAGTTGTTGTTATTTTGGTTTTCCCCTTTTATCTTTGGTTGGGAGGGTATTTTGACCTTATACATTTGAATTATATTTTTTCAAAATGATATATATCAAAGAGGTTATTGGTTTCATTTTTAATCTATAAATACGAATAATTTATTATATCCCCATATTGATTCATTAATATAGGTATGTTCATGTGTATATGTGCTTAGGACCATGCCTCTCATGTCAATGAAATGCCAAATCAGTTTTAGTCACTATCGCTTACCATATTGGTGGCAGGATTGGGGTGTCATACTCTTCTTATGGTAGGCCTAGGTATGGTCCTGGTTGTTGGGTAATGAAATTCACAACCATTGAAAATAAAAAAAATCATGTAGACAATGAAAATGATCATGGTCCCCTTGAATTCCAAAATTATTCTGGACTCATATTGACCGAATAACCCTAATAGTGGGAGTATATGGACCTAACCACAAAATGGTACACTGTTCTGATTGATAACACAAGTTCACATTCATCAATATAGTTTGAGTGACATATAAGAATATTGATATATATTATTTTTAGGAAATATGGGCCTATATTTCCAACAATATAGTTTCTGCCAGTTCTGAATAATTTTCCCCAAGTCATGAATAATTTATTATTTATAAAGAGGAATATAAATGTATATAATTATTCAAGGCTCTTTAGGTTTACCCATCCTTTACTCATTAAATTGTTTAATAAGAGATTGGGGATATCCCACAAACCTATAAAGAATAAACCATTAATCCTATCGATTCTTCAAAATATAATGCTAGTAAAGAATGCTAGTAACATCTTGAGGATTTATAAATAAATTAATATTCAATGAATGAATCACTAAATCTCTAAAAAATACCACTCTGTTATAACCTATCTAGTAAACATAAATTTTCCACCTCTGTGATTTGAATTACAAAAAACTGGCATACACGGTGGCATTTAGAATGATATTTAGAGTCCGATAAGACGAACATAAATTTTGGTGAATAGTAACATACCATTATGAATATTAATATGACCCTGATGAAGAGTAATTAATATTATTATTTTTATTTCTTTGGATTATAAGATAATGAGACCTTGATTAATTTTTCATGGTGATATAAAACACATTATAGTTTTAAAATTTTTATTTTTAGAATAAAATATAATTTCATTTAAAAATTAAATTAATAATATTTATAAAATTATTTTAAAAATATGGAGTTCATTTTTTAATTCTATACATTTAAAAATGGTTTGGGTGAATTTTTTAGATTTTTCTAAAATACTCAAATTTCTTATGAATAGTAAAATACTATAATTTTTCATATATCCATTATCAGTTAAATTATCTATTCATAATATAATGGATTATGTAAGTAAACTTTGTTCGAACTCAAATTAATGTTTTGCTATTATGGGTCACATGAATCAACACAATTTTTTTTAGGGAAATAAAAAAATAATGAATAAGAAATTCAAAAATCGCCCTTCACCTCCACTATAAAACCACCCTCACTCCCTCTTCTCTTAACTCCTATAAAACCTTGTGAATTGAATAAATTATTCTAAAATATGTTCCCAAGAACCTAACCACCTCTCATTATCACTTCGTCTCATAAAATGGAAAAACCACTACCTAATTGGGCTCTCAAGGAAAATAACTTCAAGAGGTAAATTCCTCTTTTCATATCATTTATTTTGAGTTCCTTTCATTTGTTTTTCATTCCTCACCAATTTTCATCCAAATGTTATGATAAATTTATTAAAATAAATTTAATGTAATGTTTTTATGAGAATGGAATAATTTATCATCATATCACCTTTCCAAATCATTTATACTAGAAATGAAAACAGCATCTGAGATGTGTTAATTTATCACATTCAAGGATGACAAGTTTTCCATTTATATTACCTTATTCAATTGTGGTTATGAAAACATATTTATTATTGAACCAGAATATAATATATGTATTATAACATATTTATGGATCTTTAAAATTTTAATACACATGATATTAATTTTTAAATAAAAATGATTTCGTTGTTATAAAAACCACCAATTAACCCAAACAAATATCATTAATGTTTAATATAATGATTCATCTTCACTCCCAAAAACTAAATGAATTTTATTACCCTGAAATATAATTTATTTTTAAAAATGAAAATGAAAATTCTATTATTGGTAACAATTCTCATCTTCCAAGTTTATCCTTACATGTATAAAAGTAAACCAGTCTTGAATACCAAGGAAGGAAACACTCCCAAACAATAAAATTATACCTTTTAAACCCATCAAGAAGGCCATATATGAAATTAATAAAGAAATATTAAATTAATTAAATAAATAAGAGGTTTTGGACTCAATAATTCATGATTTTAATTTGGTTATCTAGGACACTATGATCAAATAAAGAACACCATCAAACTTAAGGTAAGGGTTTTCAACCCGAACATCCATTATCATTTGAGTTACTCTTATTCTCTATGTACCTTAATTAAATTATTATATATTAATATTTAATTCTCATAAATTATGTTTTAATGGTATATATATGTGTACCAACTATAATTATACTTTCATTTTTGATGAATTATATGTTTTAAAAGGATTATTCATAAATTATTCCTGAAATACAAACCTAATTTATAGGAATTTCTCACATTCTTACCTATTTTGAAGGTTACTCTATGATAATTTATTAGACCAAATTAATTTTATAAAATCAATCATTTTATTATGAAAATAATTTCTTAATTAACTTCTGGTTTTATACAAATAACTTTCCAAAATAAATTTTATTTTCAAAGTAAAAGAGTATTTATCTCAAGAATTACATGATTATTTTATTAGTGTATTTTAATCTATTTAAAAAATTAGGTTGATTATTATATATTATAGAGATTAATAATTTATGATATCAACTTCCATATTTAATTGAATGGTTTATGATTATATTTAATATGTATGTTCTCTCTTAAAACCATTCACCAATTTACTTTGAATGGTTAATATTTCTACTTGATGTTCAGAGAATAATATTTACATTTCAAATTTTATATTCAATATGAATTTATATGTTTTCTATTTTATCCCAATTCATGTGATGAATTAATTTGACTTAGTAAGGGATGGTTGGGGACCACTATATCCCCTTGATGAATTGGTAGGTCTCATGAGGCTAACTAGGGTCTTGGCATGAGGGCTTGACAATATGGTTATGTATGGTCATGGAATGAGGCCTAAAGGGTATGGTTATGATATCCAAAAATATGCATTCCCTCATTATGAAACTACTATTTTTATTGTTCATGTGGTTATTTGACTATTACAATACCCATTATTATGCTTTATTGTGGAATTATTTATTCATATCTTATTCCGGTAATAATGTGTTCATGTTTATTTTTGAAGTCTTGTGTTTTTAGTTATTACACATTCCTAATGTTCATGTTTATGATATAATATACTATATTTCTTACCCTTATTTAGCATTTGATCCCACCCCTTTCTCATTTTTCATTTTCCCAAGACATGAAGAGTTATATTATGAATGTCATGAAGGGATCACCTCATATTTATGGATGTTTTCAATGGAATTTCTATATTGTATTTACTATCAAGTTGTTATATTCAACTTATGTATGTATCTGGTTGTCGAAAACTAATAAACTATTCTTTAAATTTGGATATGAATTTCTTGTAATAATGATAATGTAATTAATTAAGGCACTAGCTCTGGGAAACTAGGGTGCTCTATAGTTAGTATCAGAGAAGTTTAGTAGAAAACATGGAAACTATATTTAGAAAATCTAGATTAGAGAACAATACCAAAAGATAGAATTTGAGGATAAACATACAAGAACTTATTAGAATTTAGATAAGGAATATATTATGGGGATATTTCTAGAAAATACATCCATATATGGATAGTAAAAATGTACGTGGTTCAGGTAAAGATGTACCTAGGATAAATAACTCTGACAAAGTTTCGAGCTTCACCTGTAGTATCATGGAATATGACAATGCACCTTACTGCACACCTAGTTTGACACTCCTAGGAGATATTCTTTGGATAATTCACATTTTTGTTAAAATCCATTATGAATGATTTAAAAGTAATTTGTTCCTCAAAGAAACAATTTTTTATGATTATGAGATTAGCTATGTATATGATTTCAATTTATGCTATGTATTTTTCTACGTTGAGATTATACATTATGATTTATACACTAATCTAGAGTATTCCATTATTTGGAAATAGAGTATAGTGGAAGTAATGGAAACTGCATGAACGCACATATCCTATGTAGAGATTTCCCTTTGATGCAGGATAATGAAGTTGGAACATGTTCTATAACTGGTGTTGAGAAATTTATAACTATAATGGGACAGCTGAAATATGTTATAAATAATAACCTTAGCGGTATAGAGCATCAAAATTCACAATGTGGAGGAGCTATGTTAGACCTCTTTATGTGACAACAACATTCACCATTTAATGGGACTATAAACCCATTCGTAGAGGATAATTGGTTATATTCATTAGAGAAGTTATTTCATAATTTGGGATGTAACAAAAGAGAGAAGGTCATAATGGCGATTAATAATCTATCAGGATATGTGGATCTATGGAGGTATTTAATTCAAAATAAAATAGGGGAGGAATAAATACAAGAAATAGAATGAAGTTATTTTAAGGAAATATTATTATAAAAATACTTCCTTCATGAACATCAAGTATATATGGGAATATAGTTTATGAATCTAAGGAAAAAATTGGATGTTAATGTTGCAAATATTAAGCTAACATCCCAAGGCTAGAAAAACATACCGCATACTAACTACATAATCCAAGGAGAAATCGAGATCGATTATATGTTGGTTTAAAACCATTCCTATGAAGGGATATAGTCTCCAAATGTCTCTCATAATATGATGATAAAGTCTCATGTCTTATCAAGATAAAAAAGGAATTCATTTAAGTATTTTGATTTTAAGGGAAAGCAATAGAAGAAGGGAGATGATGAAAACTCTATAAAATAAAATAAGTAAATGGGGAAGAAGAGAAGAGTTGACCTTCCACCTTTTGATAATTGTGGGAAGTGATGTCCTAGTGCTTTCCTAATAGTTATGGGTTTTTGTTACAAGTGTGGACAAAAAGGAAAACTATCTTGGGATTTCAAGGGAAGAAATAAGCTACAAATGTTCAATGCTACAACTGTAAGGAGATGGGACATTATGGAAATTATTTTCTTAGTCATCATGGAAATGATCCCCAATGAAGTCCAAGGGAGAAATGTAATGATTATGTGATTACAACAGATGATATTGAAGTCCCAAATGATATGGTGGCATGTACATTAATTGTTTCCCCAAACATAGCCAATGAATTATTTTATTCTGGATCATCGCATTCGTTCATAACATACTTGTTTTCCAAGAATATTAGATATTTACAATTGGATTTAATAATTGAGTTTTCAGTCAAACTCGCAAGGGAAGTATCATTATAACAAAGATGTGTCAGGAATTCCCCATTATGAAACATGAATGTTCTTTATCTGTCAATTTTATCATCATACCAATGATTTAATTTGATATAATACCATTTATGTATTGAATTTAAAATGGTGATGCGAATATATATTAAATGAATAAGTAATTTACAATTTTTTAGGATGATGTGGTATCCCTTATCTCAAGGGAAGAAACAACACCTTCTTATTCTCATCTAGATCCACCCTTAGTAGATCTAATGAATTAAATTCTTGGGGAGGATGGGAAATAGATATATATGAGTTAGGTAATAAATTTTCAAATCGAGGAGTTACCTATAGTGAAATAATATATTGATATTTTTATAGAGTATTTACCTAGACATCCTCCATACGGTGAGTTGAGTTCTCAATTGATTTAATTCATGGTTCACGACCTATTTCAAATCCTCCTTATAGAATGGACACTATTGAATTTTTTTAACTGATGAAGACACTAGAGGAATTGAGTGATAAAGGATTTAATCTCCCTAGTGTCTCTCCATGGGGATCCCCTGTTCTTTTCATTAAAAAGAAATATGGATCTATGAGTTATTTCATTGACTATAGGGAGGTCAATTCTATAAAAATAAAGAACAAGTACCCCTACCATGCATTGATGATTTATTTTCTCAACTTCATGGAGGCCAATAATTTTCAGTGATGGAACATCGATCTTGATATAATATGTTGTGTGTGTTGAAACAAGAAATTCCAAAGGCAACATTTTGAACATGGAATGGGGATTACATGTTTATAGTAATGACTTTTTGACTAAATAATGCACCCTCTATCTTTAGGGATCTAATGAATAGGTTTTTCAAGGAATATCATTATTTCGTTGTTGTGGTATTTTTTGATGATATCTTGGTATACTTCGAAAGCTACAAAGTTCATGAAAATTAGTTGTTTATTATTTATAATACTCTTAGAAGAAATGAATTACATCGGATGTTTAGAAAGTGTAAATTTATTCATCAATCAGTATATTTTCTTGGAAATATTGTCTTTAATAATATAATATGTGTTGACACTACGAATAAAACGGCTTTTCAGGAATGTCCTACACTAATGAACATAACCGAGGTATATAATTTTATCTGTTTAGTAGGTTATTATTAGTGTTTTGTTTATGACATCGCACATTTATCCAACCTGTTAACCATTCTTAATCATAAATGGATTATGTTCATTTGGACAAAATAATGTGAGGAATGATTTAAAGAATTAAATAGTATATTAGTGAATTCTCTATTTGTAATTGTATTATTGGGGAATGATGGGTTTGTGATCAATAGTGATACATCGAAGAAAGGACATGGTTGTATCCTTATAAATAATGATAGATTAATTTCATATGCATTAAGGCAGTTAAAAATTCATGAACAAAACTATCCTACCCATGATCTTGAGTTGTCTTCTATGATCATTGCTCTAAAAATATGGAGACACTATCTATATGGGGAATGATTTGATTTATATATATGGATCACAATAGTCTGAAATACATATTCTCAAATAAAGAACTCATCATGAGGAAAATGATATTGCTATAAGTACTCAAGAATTATAATTTTTCAATACACTATAACCCAGGAAAGGAAAATAAGGTAGCTGATGCATTGAGTAAGAATGATCAAATAGTTTTATACAAAATGAGGATTAAATGTGATCATGTATTCATGGATCTAGTAAGGATGCACATGGGAATTATTAAACAATGTGAAGCATAATTAAAATTTTAATTCGGTTCCCAACCATATTTCATGGAATGAATTAAAATTTCTTATTATGATGACTATAATGTTCAAAAGAAATTTTTTCTATGTATGATGGGATGTTTTAATACATTGTATATGAAGATGGAATTATGAAATTTTGGAAGAGGATTTCCTTTCTAGCTATACTAGAGCTAAAAAGAGAGTATTGGATGATTTATAGAGGTTTAATTTCTCTATACACCATGGAAGCACTAAAGTGTATAATAATTTGAAGAAACAATTGTGGTGGGACAACATGAAGTGGAAAACTTCGGATTACGTATCAAGATGTGTATTCTATCAACAAGTGAAGGACGAATGAAAATGTTCTATAGGATTCACACAACCCCTACCTATTCCTACATGGATATGCGATGAAATAACTATGGATTTTTTCATTGGAATACTCAAAAATCCAACAAAGAATTATGAAATATGGGTAATTGTGGATCAACTTACAAAATATGCACATTTCCTCCCAATAAGGGAGGATTTTCCATTGTAGAGCCTTGAAGGACTCTTTATCAATGAATTTATAAGAATTCATGGAGTATCTATATAAATTGTGTATGATTGTGATCCTAGATTTACATCAAAATTCTGGAAAATTCTTTATAAATCCCCAGATACTGAGCTTTGATTGATTACTGCTTATCTCCCTCAAACTGACGGGCAATCAGAAAAAATGATCCAACCATTAGAAGACATGTTGAGATAATTCTCACATGATTTTGAAGGAATGTGGGATCATTATTTACGTTTTGTGGAGTTTTCCTACAATAATAATTTACATTCATGCATTCAAATGGAACCATATGAAGCATTGTATTGAAACAGATGTCATACACCAATATATTGGGATGAAGTTAGTGAAAGTGATATTGTGGCTCCGGTGCTTGTGGATGAATCAATAGTGAAGGTAAATCCTATTCAAACCCATATCAAAAATTTCCAAACATGAGAAATATCTATGTTGAAAATCAAAGGATGGGTTTGGAATTTCATGTTGGAGACCATTTTTTCTTAAAAGTATCTCCATGTAAGGGTGTTAAAAGATTTTGGAGGAAATGGAAAATGTTCCCTCTCTAAATTGGACCTTTTGAAATTATAGAGAGAGTTGGATTTTTGGATTATCGTTTGGCATTTCCACCAAGTTTTTCTAAATTACAAAATATGTTTCATGTCTCAATGTTGATAATGTACATTCCAAACCCAACACATGTCCTCACTTATGAATGTTTTGAATTAGAGCATGGATTATCTTATTATGAAGATCATGTCTGTATTTCTAGACACTAAGGAACATGTGTTGAGGAATCATACAACCTGAATGGTAAAGGTACTTTAAAAAAAATAATATAATGGAAGATGCCTCATGGGATCTTGGGGATTTTATAATGAAAAACAACTGAAATATTCTTATGAGGTATCATTATGTTAATTTCAAGGAAAAAATTTTTCTATGGGTGGAATGTAACACCCCAAGTATTTATAAAATATTTTTAATATTGAATGCATCAAACACTAAGTCCCTACAATACACCACTTCATTATATCCTAGAGAGTAGACATAATTTTTCCACCTCTGTGATTTCAATTTTGAAAAACTAACATACACAGTTGGGTTCAGTAAGATATTTAGAGTTTGACAAGACAAACATAAATTTTTGATAAATAATAATGTACCCTTATGAATAGTAATATGAAAAGTAATATGACCATTATAAATAGTAAATATTATTAATATTATATTGTCATAACGTTATAATATAATGAGAGATTAATTAATTTTCAAGGTGATATAAAACAAATTACAGTTTTAAAATTTTTATTTTCAAAATAAATTTTGAATCTATTTAAAAATAAAAATAATCATATATAAAAAATTATTTTCAAAAAATTTAAATTCATTTTTGAATTCCAAACGTGAGAAAATGGTTTAAGTGATTTTTTTGGATTTTTCTAAAATATTAAAAAAAATTATGAATAATAAAAGATGTTCATTTACTGTTTATATACATTATCAGTCAAATTCACTATTCCTAGAATCATAGATTATCTAAGGATACTCGGTTTGAACTCCCTTGCACTTATTTATATTATGGGTCACATGAATCAACACTATTGGTTGTTTTGAGTAAATAATAAAATAATGAATCAGATATTCAAAAACCACTACTCTCCTCCACTATAAAAAACCCTCGCTCCCTCTTCTCTTCACTGATCTCAAGCTCTCTACCTTGACTACATTCTGCTCAAATATCCTCCCAAGCTCCCCCCACATCCAAAATCCCTTTTTCTCATAAAAATACAAAAAACCACTCTTCTATAGAGCCTCTCAAGGATGTTAACTTCAAAAGATAAAGTCCTATTTTCATTTCTTTTATTTTGAGTTCATTTCTATTCTTTATATTTCCTCAACTGCTTTCATCCAAATTTTCTGAAAACTACAGTACTACTCATGTAATAGATTTTTTTATGATAATATAATAATCATAATCATCTCTCATCTCCCAATCTATTATGTTATATATTAAAATACCATCCAAGATGTCATAATTTATCACATTCAATGATGATGAGGTTTCAATTTCTTTTACCATATTCAATTCTGGAAATGAAATCATTTTTAAGGTTGAAAAAGAGTATAATATATGTATTATAACTTATTTAATGTTATGGAATCTTTTTTTACACATTATATTATTTTATAAATCAAAATGAGTTTGTTGTCATCAAAACCCGCAAATTAAACCAAACATTTATCATTAATGTTTTATATAATATATAAACATCACTCCCAATAACCAAATGAATTTTATAACCATGTAAAATTCGTTATGATAAAAAATAAAATACAACTTATATTCTGGAAAACCATTCCCATATTACATATTTATCCTTACATGTATAAAATTAAATCATTCATGAATATCAAGGAAGAAAACACTCCCAAATAATAAAATAGAACATTTTAACCCATCAAGAAGGCCATAAATGAATGTAATAAAGCTATAATAATTAAATTACAAGAACAAGATGTCATGAAATAATAATTAATAAATTTAATTTGGTTATCTAGGACACTAAGATCAAGTGAAGAAAACTATAAGACTTAAGGTAGGGTTTTCTACCTGAAACTCTTTTTAAATTAGGGTTACCATTATTCCCTAAATACCTGACATAAATTAATATTTATTCATATTTAATACTCAAAAATTCATTTTTATGGTTCTATATAATTTTAACAACAATAATACTATTTTAATTTATGTGGATTTATATGTTTTAAAATGATATTTATTAATTTTTTCCTGAAATACAGGCCCAATTCAAGTAAATTTCTCAAATCCAAACCTATTTTCATGTGAAAAATATAATACATTTTTAGAAAAAATTATCATTCTAAAATCAAAATTATTATTATAAAAATACTTTCATTCTTCACTTATGGTTTTATAATAATAGTTTTCTAAAAGAACTCTTCTTTTTAGAGTAAAAGAGTATTTATATCAATAATTACTCGATGATTTTATAAGAGTATCTTCATATATTTCAATACCCATGATGAATATGATGTATTATTGGGACTAATCATTTATGAGATAATCTGACACATTTAATTGAATTTTATAGGATTAGTTTGACTGTGTCTATGCTATCTTAAAACTAATCACCAATTTCCTCAAAATGGTTTGTGTTTATGCTTAATGTTCGGGGAAAGTTATTTACATTTCATATATTAGTATCAATAGTAATGTATATGTTTTTTTATGTTTATCCGATTTCATATGAAGAAATTTTTGGAATTATTAAGTAACATTTTGGTCCTTCTATATCCTTTTTGTGCGTCAGTAGGTCTTATGAGACAAAGGAGGGTCTTGGCAGAAGGCCTTGACAATATGGTTATTTATGGTCTTGGAATGAGGCCTTGATTGTATGGTTATGTTTTCGGGAATTATTCATTCCCTCATTATGAAATATGTAATATAAAGTTCATGAGTTTATTAGACTAGTTGAATACCCATGATTATGCTTTATTACAGCATTATTTATTAAGATATTTTTCCTACCATAATGTGTTCATGTTTTTAAAGGCATGTGTTTTTAGATATTCACCATGAATGATATTTTTGTTTATGATATATTACACTATATCATTTACCCTTACTAAGAATTTGAGCTCACCCCTTTCAACTGTTTCATTATCCTAGGACATGAATTGGTATTTTATGAATTGCATGGAGAGATAACCTAGGATTTATGTACTTATTCAAAGGAATTTCTATATTGTATCTCCTTTCATGATATAATGTTGAACTTATGTATTTTTCTAGTTTTACAAAACTAATAAAATATTAACTACTCAAAGATTAAAATTTCTTGTACTCATGCCAATGTAATGAGTTATGCCACCAGATTCAGGCAACCGAGGTCAGGTCTTTCAAGCGTCTATGATATTAGAGTAATGTCTAATCACTAGGGTCCTATCTGGGACTAAAATCATCAACATATTATACTTCCATTTAATGAAGATAGTATTTTTTTAAATATATTATTCCTATCATTATATTGAATTTTATAATTCCATCTCTATTAAAGAAAAAATTACCCATTTGTAGTGAGAAAATGAATATATTTGTAAAATAAATACAATGAATCTTTTGGGAGGATATCTCCACTATAAAATTTAAATGTCCTATTATAGAGGTCATCTATGTAGTGAGGTACCCAATACCGCAAGTATGAAATAAATTTTATTTTATTCACTTATTTATAAGGTGTATTCTGGACACCATGTAACATCAGTAATTGCGACGCATTTCCCATGCTAGTTAAATATTTCTTTTCTACTGGTTGATTAATCGATATACTGATCATCATAAATATAAAAAACCACCAGTTAATTTATTGAGATTAATTTATCACTAAAAATATCTCAAATTCAACCATGTTCAAACATAAAAAAATCCAAATGTGGAATATTTGGAACGAAATGTGGGTATTCATCTCTCAATGATATATGACGCAAGTCATGTTTCCTCCAATATAAGGAGGTTTCCAACTATTTTCCCTCCACTATATAGAATAATTTGATTGATCTACTGATGATGAAGAGGCACAATTATTCATATTTGATAGAACTTACCAATTACTGACCCTACCATTGATTTTTAGAGAATACACTCGATAGGTGCTTTATCATTAATTATTTGATTCAACTGAAGATAAATGAGGGGTTAATAGATTTTTTGAAATCCCAATTATATAAATTAGTTACGTGAACACCGTAGATAAAAAACAATCAATGTGAAAGTATTAGGTTCACCCATATCTAAATGATGGATAAAATAAGGTCTATTCCTTTTAAATTGAATGTGTGGTTCCATATTTCATCTGTCTGATGTAGAATAACCATATTGATATTCGAAAGATAAAAAGACCAATGGAATCATGTATAAAATACAATTACAATTATTTTACCTACCACAAAATATTTGGACATGCAGTTTAGGGATTCATTTTCTTTTTTTAGATATCTAATTAAGAAGATAGATTATGAATCTATTGAGTTATATAATCACAAGATACTTGAAGTGTGCATAAGATTCATTCTTACACAAAGAAAGGTACAATGTTTAGCATACCTAAACATAGGAAAAATGTCCCACCTGCATGATTTTATATTGAATAATATATCAACCTCACCAATTTATGTCCCATTATATGAAAATTATCTAAGATTGATGATGTTAAATTGCATGGTTACTTATTGGTATTGGTTCAACGACATTAAAAGGAACATAACCTAGTCCAATCATGAAAACCATAGACTATGTTCACAACTCCAAATGGATATCCATCGTTTCATAGGGACCTCAATCATAATATGTTTTACCTACCACATTTCAATTTATAATACCTCACCCATTCATTATATGAAATAAAAGCATCCATAACACAAACTCAAATAATAAAATCAAACTCTCTTATATGTATTGATAATCCTCCATAAAAATATGAATTATGGTAGGGATAATCTATTTTTTTGGAGATCTCACCAAATTGGATCTTCATCCTCATAAGTCCCCATAATATTGGTCGATTCAACATTTCATCCCAGGATTTTCCATCCCTTTTATACACTATCTCATAGTTTTTTATAGTTTTCCAATATCCCCTTTTTCCTCACGCCAAGAATGACTGTTGTTGGATTATAGGTATTGGATAATTACAAAAAATATAACAATTTAGGTGAATAATACTTAAGGGTATGGAGATAAATTCCATGATCTATGACTCTAAACTGCATAATATAAGGTCATCATCATATTACCCTAAAATACATTATTTAATATCCTTATCATTTGACAAAAAACTATATGACTTTTAGCAATTACCATGTGAACCTAAAC
Source organism: Viscum album (assembly GCA_963277665.1). Classification (NCBI taxonomy): domain Eukaryota; kingdom Viridiplantae; phylum Streptophyta; class Magnoliopsida; order Santalales; family Viscaceae; genus Viscum; species Viscum album. The sequence continues at coordinate 356,023,148 of OY728140.1, forward strand.
TATATGGTGTAAGATATAGCCTATATGAACATAAACATCTCAATGAAATCATGAATGTTTGCTCATAAATCTATTCCCCCTCCTTTCAAATGGGGTATTTTCATCACAATCGAATCCTATATTCAGTAATAATGACTAGAATTACCAGTACTATATCTTGGGATTACAATATATTTCTTGTGAGTTTCAATTTACATCTATATTGTTTTAGGTTTTATTAATTTCCCCAAATAACCAATACAGTGCATGATGGTAATGTTGTTGAGTATCCCAAGACCTTTTTTCCTTCTCATATTCAACCCATCATACTTTATGTATTTTGAGGTCTAAATCCCAAATCGATAAAACACCTTTAAAAAATATAATTCTCCTAGAAAACCATTATCCATGAGTGAATCCTATTGGTATCCCCTTTTATTGAAATTAGTGACCTGGTGGTCAACTAATTTGAACATACCCCCATTTGAATGACAAATTATTCGGTTTCCATTAATCTAATATGTACTTCATAAGGGATGTTTATTCTATTGGAAGAATGGCCAAATAATTTCCATATAATACTTTTTGAATGTTTGATTATGGTATCTCTATTATTAATGGTCAACCTATTCCAAAAATCCATCATTACAATATCTCATATGTGGACATTTCACGACATTATTTTCCTCACCATCTCCCCCATACTTAAATATATTATAGAAATATCTTTATTTTGTAACCATATTCATTATGGAAACCAATAATGAGACTCAGATCCACATGAGTATAAACAATGTGACCCTTTGGTCAATGATTTACAACCATAAAAAATAATCATAAAATTCATAAACATTAAATACATAAAAAACGTTATTTATCGTGATTTTAAATTGGATTACATCTAATTACTCACTGGATGACTATAAACTACAATTAATGTGGTCTTATTATTATGATATTAAATTCAATTGAATGAATTCAATCACACATGAAATTAAACTATATTTTTTTCCTATACCTTATAACCTTAATATTATTCAAAGAAGTGTGTTCCATATGAATTGGATTAAAAATTATCATCCCCTATATAAGAGATCAATGACCATATGGGTCATTTTTCATTCCTTGAGGATTCATGAGTTATGGATAGACTATCCAACCATAATTACTTAGTTCACATTAACAATGAAAGAAACACCAAATTTGGGAATGATATTCTGATTGATGCTGGTTAACATAGGATACACAATGATGTATACTTCTCCATCATAGGCCCAACCAAAATTTCTATTCCCATATATGCTTATGCTCTACCAATAAGGCCCTGTTTAATTAACAACGGGATTTCATCTACCTGGGAACCTATTAATTTAATCCCTCTTATCCTATAAATGATCTAGATTAGTGAAAATGACTTTTAAGAGCTGCATGTGGCTTGATTATTAATATAAAATGGTATGGAATGATATTTAGATAACTTATCTTGGGACCAACTATGAGTCATAATCAAATCCCCACTTCATCTTGGTGCTTAAATCTTTATCAAATCACTTCAGATATTATTTCCCTACCTGAAACTAATACTTGGTAAACTTTTTTTCCATGACCATGATATTAATAAAGGACCAAAATATAGAGTTCCACATCATACAACCCTAAAAATCATGGAATCATAGTCCATATAACTTGATGTTAAAGAAAATTACTAAAGGATCATCATAGATTACAATAAACTTCATAAAATGGTCTATCAATTATAAACCAACATCCAGACATGATATTTTTATCCTTATATGGGTACTTTGAATATGCATCACATCAATAAACTTATGAAAAGGAATAGTTCCTCCATCCCTAAGAAAACTCTAATATCCTATTATATGAATATATATATATATATATATATTTTCTAGATTCCAATCTCATCCAATGTTATAAATAAAACTCATGTAACCTGTGTATGACCTATATCAATATTATGAATATTTTTTATGAATTGTGTGTGGATTGATTTATACTATTTCATGATATATTTGGAATTAAAAATTATTTATCATGAACCTTATGAAAAATTCTATTATGACCAAACCAATTCTTAGTGTATAGTCCCCACATTCATGTCGAGTCTTTCTACATTAGACTCTATACTATTATAACATATCTCAAAATAACAGTATGTATATTGATTCCTATTACCTTGGGATTGTAGTGATGCATGGATATTCTACCCATATCCCTATAAGTCCCTAAACAAGGAGCCACTGCACGGTTCCTCATACTAGTGGGTCACATGGTAATAATAGGACATCCTCCTATGCTAGAGCCTTCTAACTAAGAGTGGGAGGTTAAGGTGGTGCTATGGGAAGAAAATACCCTCATGATCATAGTAATGAAGTGGTATCTGTGGTGAATGAATAAGAGGAATAATAATATAAATCAATGAAAATTGATAAACTTCTACAAGATATAAATATTAAAAAATAAAAAAGTAATTTCATAAAAAATATGCTAATCATGTCATGTCTCTATACAATTTAGGAGGAAATACAATGGAATAGTAATAATAGTTACTTACATGTTTCAAAATACTAAATGATTAAAAATTAACTATCTCCAACTAAAATCAAGCGTATATCTTGGACGCATACACCCATTGTATTATGAAATTATCAAATCATGAATTGTATAGTTGGTTCCTTCCTAGGTCCCTAGATTCATTCGGTATGTTTTTTTGAGTACCAACAGGCATCCTAAATAGGGTTTGAGATAACACTCAGTTGGCCACCACCAATGGTTATTATAAAAAGTTTAGTATGTGTAATATAAATATAATCAAGGTACATTATATCACACATTTAACAATAATATTATAAAATATATAAATCATGATGATTTTTTCTAGCCACACATAGATCACTATTAATAATATCCAAGAACCCAATACCATGTGGATAATAGAAAATCTTAAAGTAAAAATGTTGTGAAACTATTGAGTCTAACAACTGAAATATGATACCCATAACAAGGAAATCTATAAGCATAGAAATAACATCATCAATGGGAATTCCATGTAATAATGTGTCAACATATACAATGTCCTATGTTGTGTAATATATTATTTGGGCATGGAGTGCTAGATCCAAGGTGTAGAAGACACATGAATCCATGTCGAGTCCATGGATAATCACAATGGAAATGAAATAAATACTTGGGTGGATTCAAAGGATAACATCAATAGAGAATATATAATATAATTCTAAGGATTTTGGATCCACGGGGTAGCAAAGCCTGGAAATCCAATGGAATCAAGACCTAAGGTATAAAATAAAAAGGTATCCAATTCAAAATTAAAGATCCAAAGATTAGAAATTTTCACATCATGTAATGAAATAAGGATCCATGGATCTTATATAAGGAACCCAATACCATTTTGAAATCATTAATCCATTCATCAATAATTTCCTAACCAATGACTTCATCTAACCATTAATCATTTTTCAAATAAACCATTCATTCTTTTTATACTATTCCAAAACAAGGAAATGAGGTAAAAACCTTCTCCTATCAATTAAAAAAAAAATTAATTCCTTTCATTTACAAACGAATGGGAAAAAAAGATATTCTTACAACCATAAAACCCATTTGATTATCATTAAGGCTCCCACTAATATTGGGGATCTCATACACACCCAACAGTGTGGTACAACATATGTAAAATACAATAAAAGACCGATGGGTTTCCCAGGTTTTGAAAAAACCTCCAAAAATTATAAGGGTATTGGTGGGAAACCTAAACTTGTTTAAAATTATTCAATTCAATATTAAATTAATTTTTGGGGAAATTATGGACATTCTAGTGTGTGCCACAACTATATCAATCTATAAACCAATCAAACCACAATGGAAAAGGTATATACAAACTCCCATCCAGACATGGTAGTACACACATCTAGTATTGAAATATGATTTAGACCAAAATTAGAGAAAATTTTCTAATGGAATAAAATCCTTGTAATAGGGATTTTAGCTTTCACGTAAATAACTCCATTGATACAAATTCAAACACATAAAAACACAAGCCGACTAAAGAACTTACCTACCTAGATCCAACAAGATGATCAATGCTTGAATCCAATTCTAGAAAGAAAAGATCTCCCTACCCCAATTTATGGTTGAATAATGATAACATGATAAGAAAACCAGTAGTGTAAAAATGGTGGATAAGGGTTTAATCTAATAAGAAATAAGAGAAAATAGTAATTTCCCTATTAAAAACTAGTTCACAAGGTTTTGAAATATAATTGGCCAAACTGTGATCCAACCAATTTTCATTATCTACCTTAGGGGAAACCATGCATGGATGATATTAACAGTTAGTAAAATAACAAAAAAATAGTGTTTCCCACCTCTATTAAAAATGTCACAGCTTTCCACATGGGTGTACAACCCTGGGTAAACCGTTAGGGAGAACCATGTGGCCTTGTCTTCCCTTTTTCTATCCCAGAATAGGAATTTAGCAACCTCTGTAGAGTTTCCCTCTTGTTCTGAATCCCTGAAATAGGATTGGACCATATCAGATGGTTTCAGCAATGTATACATCTTGGGTCTCATTGTTTCTACTAACCATGGAAACCAGGTTCCATTTCCAAAAAATAGGCCATATGGCTCTTAATAGGCCCCAAACACCCCCTAAAACCTCATTGAACTCATTATAAACTAACATTATGTAAAAAAGGACATGAATAAAAATATAAATATATATATTTACCTCATTGAAAAACTTGAGATCATACAATCCTCCCTCATAATGAATGTCATCCATGAATTTCCCCTCTGAGGGGTCAGGAATAACCTTGGAATAACTCCAACCACTGGGCATGTACATTGACCTCCATCTCCCATGTATTTTCTATAAATGTTTATTATTACATATCACCCATAAAAAGGAACTGACCAGCCTCAATGAAACATTGTACTCATTTCAATAATATGTATAAGATGATCCTCAAAGGATGAGTCAACCCATATCTCAACCTCATCTGACTATAGAATGTGAGTTAGTTCTGAATGATTATAGTACATCTAGGATAAATTGAAGGTATACTTCATGCATTAGTAATTCTAAGTTTGTTTTAAGTGGTTGTTTATTGGCCCAAATCTATCCAACATCTTGAATGACCTATCATATTGTAGGGAAACATTACCCAGACTCTAAAATCTTACGTCTCCAACATCGGTGATATACATAAAAATACATGATATCTAACCTAAAATTAGAGAGGACATCAATGGCTATTTTTATTATATTTCTATCTTGATTGTGTAGTATCGATCTACTTTCTGATCAACAGGAACTACTCCAAATCATCTTTTACAAGACAAGGTTCGAGTAGTGCTTCCTCTCGTGCCTCTAACAAGCATAGGTTTGATTGGCATGTGCTATCATAAAAATGCACATACTTTCCATTATTTATCACCTCCTAAAGGATATTTTTATTGTGGAATTCAACCAGGGCTATATGACTCTATGAAGAGCCCCCAAAATAAAGGATTCATGATCAAAAAATGTCTTTTAGAACCTATATAGTGTGCCCTGACTAGCCATTGGTCTGGGGGTGGTATATCATTCTCATAAGCACCTATGTTCCCAGAACCCTCTATTTGAACATTCAAAATTGATATAGAAACTTTGAAACTGTATCACATACAATAGTATAAGGAACCCCATGAGGGTGCACAATCTAATAGATATAGAGCCTCCCATGCACTTTTTCAAATAAGGTCTCCTTGAACGGTAGGATATGAGAATGATTTATGAGCCTATCCACACCAACACATATAGTATCACTTCCTTCAGGTGACCTCGGTAACCCAATCAGAAAATCCGTCACAACATATTCCCATTTCCACTCAAGAATGCATTACTAATATAAAATTCTATCCATTCACAGGTGCTCTACCTTCCCCTGTTGACTAGTGGAACACGTCTTGGGAAAATGGGATACAAATCACTTCATCATAGGCCACCTGGTTTTGTGGATCAAGTCTAAAAAAATTTGGTACTGCATGGAGGTACTATAAGAGATAGGGCATGAAACTCTCTAATAATGTCTTCGTATAGGATTTTGTGAACCCAAATACAACCATGGATATGCAAAATTTCATCCTTTCCAGTTCTCTAACTCGAAGGTGGTTCCTCGCCCACCACACTCCCCCATAGGACTAGGCCCCCAACATCTAAAAATTACTTCATCTACACTCTATCTGTGTGAGTATATTTCACTATTAAACATGAGATAAAATTCTTCCCTTTTCTATCCTACAGCTTTATGTGCATCTTAATGGATATGTTCATAAGCACACACTCGCTTCTGGCCTCTTGAACATTATGCATCTGAGTCCTCCTAATCAGTGCATCAAAAAATTCATTTCCATTACCTTGCATATAGGAAATCATTATGTCAAAATATTTTAGGTATTCCCCACACCTTAATCACATATGTATGATGCAACATTGTTTAATTTAATACATGTGGATTTTTAGTCTGTGTACACCAACAAAAGTTATCCTAGTAAATAATTCATTCAATACTTCAAGGAGTGAAACATAGAGGCTAACTCATAATCATGAATTGGGTTGGTCCTCTCATATGGGCTCAAATGGTGAGACCCATATTCCATTACAATCTCTTCATTCAACAGAACTGCACATAGAAAAATACATGATGTATCAAAATAAACAGTGTAGCTTTTTACCAACTATGTTACAATCAAGACCAACACTGAATTTAGACTACCTTTCAGCTCCTATAAGGATGTCCCTTAGGTTTCTAACCATAAAAACATCAAACCCTTCTTAGTAAATGATTAAATATGTGTTAACAAGTGTGATAAGTCCTTTATATAATTAATTTAATATCTAGATAGTACCACAAAACTATGTATCTCAAATATTCTCTTGGGATACTATAAATAAACTATTGCATACACCTTATGTCTATCAACTAATAAAACAACCTCTTAGATAATATGATTGAAGAAGTGAATTTTTTCCATCTAGATGTGTAAAATTTTGATATTAAAATATAAATAAACTGATATTAGTGTATGCAGAAATATATCAATATGTTTTCTAGGTTTGTTTTAATTATGGGAACAATGTAATATATGACCCATTACATCCTCTAAAAAACATCTATTAATGACGGGAAACCCAGTTCCTCAGTGATATGAAATTTTTTTGTCAGTTTGTGATACCAAATGACATAACATGTTACTCATATAGACCATACCTACTACAAAACTTTGTATGATGTATGTATATAGGATGAACACATAATTGTTGATAAGAAGACCGTAAATCCATCATTGTGAAAACTCTGTCTCCTTGTATCTAGTTAAACTGGTCATTTATATGAAGAAAGGGATACTAGTTCTTAACAGTAAACTGGTACAATTTTCTATAATCACCACATAGCTTAAGGGTTCAGACTTCCTTTTTTCTGAAAAAGGAATAGTGAACCCCATGGAGAAGACCTAGGTCGTATAAACCTCTTTAATTTTACATCCAAATTATTCCTCTAGAACTCTTTCTATGCTATAGTATACATTCTATAAGGTGGAATAGATATCGGTGCAGCTACTAGCACATGCTCTTCAGTGAACTGCACCTCACTCTCATGAGGTATTCTAGAAAGGACGCCAAGGAAAACATCCATAAAATGATCAAACTCTAGAGAAACGTCTTCTCAAAGAATTCCCTAACCATCCAACATAATCTAATAATATGGTATTCCATCTGTGACACCCTAATATTTTATGAGATATATTATTTTTAATTTCTTTGATGTATTCTATTGTACACTATACCAATATTATCTTGTACTATACGCAACACCGTATTAGCTTGCAGTATACACAACACTATTCTTGGCTCGTGTTACAAGCAATTTCAAGTTTGTTTTGTAGAAATTATTCTACGCAACATTAAGTATCGATTTTGTTTAATGTATAAATGAAATAAGATTTGATTATGTTATAAGCAACACTAAAGGGAGCTTTCACTACATGCAACCCTGACTTGGCTTGCATTACACACAATCACAGCCTTCCTCGATAGCATGTGTAGTACGCAATACCAGGTTTAACTAAAAAATGATATATTGTTATAATATTATTATGAACTAGCCATTATGAATAGTATTAAATAAATATTGAATTTTATAACATTATTACTCATCTTACCCATTTTCTAGAAGATGGTATGAGAACAAAATAAAATTTTCAGGTAAAATAAGTATTTTTCAAAAAATGCAGTTTTTCCGCCTTTTGATGGAACACCCACTTTAAATCTAGTTTTGACATGTTTATGAGTTCAATTTGACAAACTAAACTTATTATTTTGAATAAGTATATCAAAATATACGTTAGATAAATTTTTGATAGATTTCTGATAACTTTCATGCTTTGATGAATAGTAAAAATACGCAAATTTTTTCTTAAAATCAACTTTTTCATCAAAATGATTTATATGGTTAAATGATAAAATTTAATGGTTTGAATGTATAAATATAATAAATTTTTACCATTTAATATAATTTATGTCATTAACATTAATTTTACATTGATTTCATAGGTAAAATTAATTCAATCTTTTGGAATGTTTTAAACAAAAACCCGTTTTTTTTTCGACAACGATATTAATTTTAAATTATTTACTACAACTTCTTAGTTTTGAATATAGAAAAATGGATTACATATTTGGAATCATTAGGTCCAAATTATGTTAATAGTATAATTTCATTTTGAATGCATTATGAATAATAACTACGGTAAATTTTATTTACCAGAGTTAATGGTATGTCAAGAAATTAAGGGTAAAAATAATATTATAAAATTACCCCAACACCTGCCGAAATTATATTGGATGAATAAAGGTAGACCCATATCACCTAAGGGTCGGAATAGATACATTTCATGGACCTTTGACAATGAAAATTATTAAATTATTATCAAAACCAAAGTAAGTGAGAACATGTCACTCACTTAGATCTTATAAGTGTAATAATTATAATTTGGTGATAAACTTTATAAAACTTCGAAAATAAATAGTATCCAGAAATATAATAAAATAATCTACATCGTGTGAATTTATTTATAATTTTTAGGGATTAAATAATTATCATTAATTATGACACAATAATGATGTAGAAATTATTTTATTAAGAGAAATATCAAATAAATGGTTTTATAAAAACTAAAATAGATATTATATGAACTAATTAATGTTCTCCACAAATTTTTTAGATGAATATGACATTTTAGAAATATATTAAACATTTTGGTTCTAATATACCCTTTCTGGGGATTTTATTTAAATTAAAATAAATAAATAGTGTCAAAATTAACACTATTGTTATTTTAAAAAAATAACATTTTATAAAATTGTTTAAAAATCACAAAGATATTTAAAAATTATAAATTGAAATTTATATGGTCAAAAATGTCATATAGTATCCAATTATGGAAAATTCACAACACATTAGTAATTATTTATAACAATTTAAAATTTATAATATTATTACCACAAATAAAATTAAATAGATTAAATAAGGATAAATCAAGTTGATAATGTCTAAAATAAATTCCATACGTGTCTAAATTTTTTTGGTTGATGATATTACACATCTATCTCATCTAATATTAAAAGTTGAGTAATTTTGGATGTTTTTAAGTGGGGCTTGAGTTTATTATAATTTATTATTTTTGAAGATTCCAAAAGTTCCCCTCTCCTCCCTTATAAAAGGGCACCTCCTTCCTCTCCTACTCACACCATTTTGAGCCTTCATGCTCGGCCAACCCCTGAAAATTTATCTTCTCCACTTCCCTATAAACATTATAGAGATCTTGGTCTTCCTCAAATACCATATTTAGTTCCCTAAGAGGTGGTTGAAAAGTGGCACGTCGAGGAAGAGGTAATCGCTTCTACCGATTATTTCATGTTTCCTTCTTCTTCTACTTCCTCTTATTTAGTTTTTTCATTATGAAGTAATAACATCAATATCACTTATATACTGATATGTTTTTATAAATATGAAACAACACTATTTCATCTTCTATCCATCCTACGTAAAATGAAATTACCGTGCATGCGTACGTACGGAATACCGTCTCCACGGCATGGTGTAATCTGTTTTTCCACCACCATCTTAATTGGATGGGTATAATGTTGAAAATTATAACCATATATAATTATAATAACATCATAATAATTCTGAGTTATTATTTCATCCACTCCAATTACATTAAATTGTTTTGGGAACGATATCATCGCTCGTGCATATGTACGGATTACCGTCTCCACGACGCAATGAGATTCATTCTCCATGCTAACCATTAAAGAATAATTATAGAGTATATATAATAAATAACCCTGAAATATATGACATAATAATTCTACTAGATTAATCTATATATATATTTCATCTACTTACTTCCATTCAATCCAATAAGGAAAGGAAAACAACGTTCATGAGTACGTACGGCATGCCGTCTCCATTAACGGTGTGTTTCATTTCATTTATCTATCTATTATATATATATACTGAATATATATTATATATAAATCATTTTTTACATTTTGGAAATATGTAAATCATGATATAATAACAACAAGTCCAAACACGCACGATAAATGAAAATAATATTACCCAAAACGTTGCTTTAACATGGAATTAAAAAATGAACGGGTAATATAAAGACCTAAGTGAATCATATATGATATGATAAGAATGACTATGACTGTGGAATAATTCAATGTCTTTATTTAAACAATTATACAAGAGATTATGATTCATATGAATCATATCATACCTAAGGTAATGGATAATTATTCCAATCTCGTTCTTATCAGAGATTGTTTATTCGTAAGTATTTACTAGGGTTATGTTTATCATCCAAGTCCATGTTTTCTAAAAATGTTTTCATAAAATGTTTACTATTATTCCATGTATGTTAAAAGTCATTTTTACCCTTTTTTGACTTTTACACATGGAATGGAAGTAATCTTTCTTTTGTTTACCATATGAGGTACTTTTTGACTTTTTCGGAAAAAGTACAAGAAGAATGTTTTTTTATCTTATATGGCATGAACAGATTTTTACGGTTTCATAATGCCTTATTTTCATGTATAATCCTTTAAAATATTTCATGATTATCTTCAACAAAATCCTTTTCTTTTAAAATTGCATGGCATTTTTAGGAAATAAAATGATTTTGAAGAAGAAAGGATATTTTCCTCAAGAATTCATTACAAGTGTTTTATCAAAACTATTTTCCATCTAAGATGACATTATTTAATATGTTTATGATTCAAGTATATGGTATCTATTATTTACATGGTTGGATTTTTCTTATGATGAAATGATATCCATTTGTTTTATATGGATTATGTTATGATGGGATGATGTTTATGAAACCCATTCTATTCTTTCAGTTATGATGAATGATTTATGTTTATTTTGTGGCACATGTAAGAATGATTTAATTATGAGATGGGTGAGACCTATATCTACCTCCAATTCAATGGGTAAGGATTTATATCTCATGAGATAGACATGGCTGGAATGAAAGTAATTCTGGTTTAGTATTATAGGGCTAGAACGAGGAGTGAACTCGGTTCAGTAATGGACTTTGTCCACTATGATGGTCTGGGAGATGATTCTTGACTAATAAGAAATGATTTTCTATGCTTATGTTTTTGTGCCAAAATGTTTCATGTCATATGTTCTGATTTTTTTTTGGGAATAAATTTCACTTCTATGATTTATCCCATGACATGGTATTATGATATCATATGCAGGATAAGATTTTCAGATGTTATGTTCTCATGAATATGTTATGATTGATATTTCCTTTGCTTTCCCTTACTCAGAATTTGAGATCACCCTTTTTATGTTTTCTTTTCTAGTGGATATAATGGAAGGTTTTAGGTAGAAAAAAAGGGGAAGATCTTTATTAGAGATGTTGATGATCTTTCACCACGATTAGAAGATTTTGTTCCGAGTTTCCAAATACACTAAACTAAAACGGTGATTGGGCTTCTGTTTGTGTCATGTATTAAGTTTTCTACAAAAGTAATTTAATGTCCATGTACGTCATGATTTGGGTCTCTACAATTGGTATCAGAGAGAAGGTTTAGTCAACCTTTGGAAACTATAATGTGAAAAATTTATTGAGATCCCTAGAGATATTTCAAATGTATGTTTTGGGATGTCCCTAAGGTTAAGTATAATTATAGGTTACAGTCCAAGAACTACATTTATGATCACAGAATTAAACCTAAAATATTATATATTGAAGGTACACCCCCTTTATTAAGTTGTCTTACAAGAATGATTTTTGCCTCTCACACTTTTCATTTTGAGTTTTAGACGATGGCTGGAACCCGAATGAACCATATTGCTCAATGTAATGGACAAGGCCATGGTTTTCCTCATGAACAACAAAATGTTATGGGAGATGGAGTGCAAAATCTTATTACCATACTTACACAAGCTATGAATCATTCCAGACCTTCGGATGAGCAGAGAGGGGAACAATATTCTATTGAGTCCTTCATGAGGCAAAATCCACCTTCTTTCAGTGGGTCATCTGATCCATTTGTTGCAGAACAATGGATCAGTACCATTGAGAAGATATTTTCCCTACATCGATGTTTGGAATATGTAAAATTCATTCTAGCTGTTTATCGTTTAGAAGGTGAAGCCCACCAGTGGTGGACTCTAGTTAAGAACACAAGGACCCATGATGAAATTGAATCAATGGAACGGGAAAAGTTCATGAACTTGTTTTTCAATAAGTAAATTCCTCGTATTCTTCGTACAAAGATGGAAAATGAGTTCCTTGAGCTTAAGAAAAAGGATGATGAATCTGTTGGTATATACGAGGTGAATTGTACACGGTTTGCAAGGTATGCGTCTGGATTTATCATCCAACCTGAAAACAATGTTGATAAGTTCTTCAGTGGCTTAAAAACAAGTCTTTGAAAGGCATTAGCTATAAGAGACTTTAGTAGCTATGAAGAAATTGTGTGTTGTTCTATCAAGGTAGAACTGTATGTTGGTGTTACATATCCATCTCATGGTTATGACATGAAACGAAAGATAAAGTTCAAGGAAAAATCTCATAAAAATGGTGAAAAGAATATGAATGTTTCATTATGCTCAAAGTGTGGAAAGAATCATGGTGGAGATTGTCTTAATGGGACTAGAAAATGTTTCAATTATGGAAATGAAGGTCATCGAGTAGCTGAGTCCCAAAGTAATGAAAAAAGGGTATCTAATGATGTGAATAAAGAAAAGACTGCAGATAACGCACCACCAACACTTCAATGCTAAAAGTAAAAGGAAAAGGGGAATTATGATAATCAATTCCCTAATCCAAGGGTTGATGATGATCGACATGATAAACCACTCAAGCAAAATGACAAAGGGAAGTCACATGCGCTAATATTTAGTATCGTGGAATATTGGAATATTTATGTATTGGTCTATTATGGTTTTCAATAATCTTATGGTACCGGTAACCATGAAAATTGATTGAAATATTTTTGGAAAACAGATGAAATGCGTATAATGAAGGGATAAGGGGAAAATAATAGGTATGATAGTATTCATGAGCTCATGACTGATATAAGGAAAAAGTGATATCACGGTTTGAGTATATAGAATTTTTTGGATTTTGGTATGTGGGAAGAGATACCTTTTGATATCATTCATGTTATCAATATGGTTCTATGGAAATTTATGATTCAATAGAATACATGATTAAGGTATTAAAATGTTTGGAATTCGATCAACAAGATATATCTTATCATATATGGGGGATAAATGATGGTATTCACTTGCTTGTTATGTGACCTTTCCATTAATCATTTTCTTTATACTATGATCTTGGACAGAAGTATTTTGGATATGCCTAACGATTGGAATGGATTAAGTTGGAAATCAGATAGTATTGTTTAAGGCTAGAACATTTTTTTGATATTATTTCTGGAATAGTGTAGTTTTAGAAAAAGGACAACTGGTAGGACGAGTGACAACCCGTCGCATCGGACAAGGTTACGGGAATCGAACCCACAACCGAAGTGCAACAAGAATTTATCGCCTACCACTGGCCTACAGGAAGTCCCTGGTTATTAGAAACTAGTTTTATTTTATTGAGCAGGATGATATATGAAGTATAAGTCCATTTTTGGAACCATATACGAATAATCTCACCACATATGGACTTATGCATATAACCTTTTCTTGAGACAGATAGAATGACCTATCATTCTATCGCATGATCTGCTAACACTTCATGAAAGACAAATTCAACTTCATTTCTTTAAGAGATGAAGTGGAAATTGTTCAAGGCACGAGCAATGGTGAGATTGTACCAAAATAAAGTAAGTATTTCCTTTAATTAAAAAATTCTTCAACATTTGGGAAATGATCTTGAAAACCAAAAATGATGTCCTAGTGCTCTCTTATGTGATTAATCAGATGGTACCTTATATCATCACACGTTTATGGCTTTGTGATTGTTGGATTTTTCATAGCCATGTCCTCTACCACTCTACATCAGAAGTTGATGGTTACATTTCTCTTCCATATCCATATTTTCACCTATGTTATCATATGTAGAAACCAAGTGATGAGTCAATTTGGGTAATCGTTACATTTCTTACTTCAATTTTTGAAATTATGTTTTGGTATTCCTTTTTACGATGTGGGTTTCTATGAAAGAAACATTCAATTAGTAAGCGATTTATAACCCCAAAAAAGTTTGAGGTCGAAATTCATTTTAAGGGGCGTAGAATGTAACACCCCGAGATACTATGAGATATATTATTTATAATTTATTTTATGTCTTCTATTGTAGACTACACCAATATTATCTTGTACTATATGCAACACTGTATTAGCTTGCAGTATACACAACACTATTCTTGGCTCGTGCTACACACAATTTCAAGTTCGTTTTGTATAAATTGTTATACACAACATTAAGTATAGATTTTGTTGAATTTATAAATGAAATAAGTCTTTACTATGTTATACGCGACACCAAAGGGAGCTTTCACTACACGCAGCCCTGACTTGGCCTGCATTACACGGAATTGCGACCTTCCTCGATAGCGTGTGTAGTACGCAATACCATGTTTCACTAAACAATGATATATTATTATAATATTATTATGAACTATATGTTATGAATATTATTAACTAAAATTTTAATTTTATAACATTATTACTCATCTTTAATATTTTATAGAACATGGTATGAGAACAAAATAATTGTTTCGGGTAAAATTAGAATTTTAAAAAAAATGCAGTTTTGCTGCCTTTTGATGGCACACCCACATTAAATATAGTTTTTTACATGTCTTTCAATTAGATTTGATAAAATAAACTTATTATTTTTATTAAGGATTTAAAAATTTACATTGGATAAATTTTTGATACATTTCTGATAACTTTCATGTTTTGATGAATAGTAAAAATACGCTAAATTTTTCTTAAAAAAACCTTTTTTCATTAAAATAATTTATTTGTTTAAATGATAAAATATAGTGGTTTGAAAGTATAAATAGAATATATTTTTACCATTTAATATAATTTATTTCATTAACATTATTTTTACAATGAATTCGTAGGTAAAATTAATTCAATCCTTTGCAATGTTTTAAACAAAAACCCGTTTTTTTACAACGAGATTAGTTTTAAATTAATTACTGCAACCTCTATCTTTTGAATTTGAAAAAATTGATTACATATTTGGAATCAGAAGGTCCAAATTAAGTTAATAGGCTACTTTTAGTTTTTAGGCATTATGAATAGTAACTACGATAAATTTTATTTACCACGGTTAAAGGTAAATCAAGCAATTAATGGTAAAAATAATATTATAAAATTTTCTTAACACCTAAAAAAATTATATTGGATGAATAAAAGACAACCAATATTACATAAGGGTTGGAATATATTCATTTCATGGACCTTTGACCATTAAAATGATGTAATTATTATTAAAACCAAATAAAGTGACAACATGTAAATCTCTTAGATATTATAAGTGTAATAATTTTAATTTGGTGATAAACTTCATGAAAATTCAAACATAAATAGTATCCAGAAATATAATGAAATTATCTACATCATAAGTATTAAAATAAATCTTATATGGACTAATTATTATTCTCAAAAAAACATTTAGATGAATATGACATGTTAGGAATCTATTAAAAATTTTGTTTCGAATATATACTCTATGTGGATTTTATTTAAATTCAAATAATTAAATAGTGTCAAAATTAACACTATTGTTATTTAGAAAACAAAATATTTATAAAATCGTTTAAAAATCACAAAAATATTTAAAATGTATAAATTGAAATTAAATGGTCTAAAATGTAATAAAGTACCCAATTATGGAAAATTCACAACACATATGTAATTATTTATAACAAATTAAATTTTAGAATATTATTACCACAAATAAAATTACATAGATTAAATAAGGATAAATCAAGTTGATAATGTTTAAAATAAATTTCATACATGTCTAAATTTTATTGGTTGATAAGATTAAAACCCTATATCATCTAATATTCTAATTTGACTAATTATGGATGCCTATATGTGGGGTTTGAGTTTATTATAATTTAATATTTTTGAAGATTCCAAAAGTGCCACTCTCCTCCCTTATAAAAGGAACCTCCTACCTCTCCTCCTCACACCATTTTGATCCTTCAAGCATGGACAACCGCTTCCAATTTCTCTTCTACATTTCCCTAGAAAAATATAGAGGTCCTGGTCTTCCTCAAAGACCAACATTATTGCCATAAGAGGAGGTTTAAAAGAGGCACGTCAAGGAAGAGGTAATCTCTTCTACCGATTCTTTCAAGTGTCTTTCTTCTTCTACATCCTCTACATTAGTTGTTTCATTATTAATTATTAACATCAGTATCACTAATATAATTATATGTTATTATAAATATGAAACAACCCTATTTCACCTTCTATCCATCCTATGGAAAATGAAATCACAGCACGTGCGTACGTATGAAATAACGTCTACACGCTGTGGTGTAATCTATTTTTCCACCACCACCTTACTTGGATGGGTATAATGGTAGAAATAATAACTATATATGATTATTATAACATGATACTAATTATGAGTTATTATTTCAACCACTCCAATTCAATTCAATAGTTATGGGAACGATATCATCACTCGTGCGTACGTATGGATTATCGTCTCCACGACGCGATGAGATTCATTCTCTATGTTAACCATTCAAGAATAATTATAGGGTATATATAATAAATAATCATGAAATATATGAAATAATTATGCAACTGGATTTATGTATATATATATTTCATATACTTTCTTTCATTCAAGTCAATAAGGAAAGGAAAATAGTGTTCATGCGTACGTACGACCTACCATCTCCATAAATGATGTGTTTCATTTCATTTATCTATATATTATATATATATATATACTAAATATATATGATATATAAATCATGGTTTACATTCTGGGAGTAATTAAATCATGATATAAGAACAAAAAGTCCAAACACGTATGATAAATGAAAATAATATTACCCAAAACATTGCTTTAACATGGAATTGACAAATGAACGGGTAATATAAAGACATAAGTGAATCATACATGATATCCTAAGAATAACTATGATTATGAAATAAGTAAATGACTTTATTTAAACCATTACATAGGAGTTTATGATTCATACAAATCATATCAGACCTAAGGTAAGGGATAATTATTCAAATATCATTCTTATCCGAGATTATCTATTCGTAAGTATTTTCCAGGTTTATGTTTATCTTCCAAGTCCATGTTTTCTCAAAATGTTTTCATAAAATGTTTACTATTATTACATGTATGTTTGAAGTCAACATTACCGTTTTTTGACTATTACCACAAGGTATGGAAGGAATCTTTCTTTTGTTTACCATACGAGGTACTTTTTGACTTTTTCGACAAAAGTACAAGAATAATGTTTTTTAAATTATATGACATGAACGGATTTTTACGGTTTCATAACACATGATTTTCATGAAATATTCCTCAATAATATTTCATGATTAGTTTAGAAAAATCCTTTTCTTTTAAAATTTCAAGGCATTTTTTGGAAAGAAAATAATTTTGAAGAAGAAATGATATTTTCCTCAAGAATTAATTTCAAGTGTTTTATCAAAACTATTTTCAATGTAAGATGACATTATTTAATATGTTTATGATTAAAGTATAATGTCTATATTATTTACATGGTTGGATTTTTATAATGATGAAATGATATCCATTTTTTTATATGTATTATGTTATGATGGGATGATTTTTTTGAAACCCATTTTATTCATTGAGTTATGATGAATGATTTAGGTTTATTTTGTGGCACACATAAGAATGATTTCATTATGAGATGGGTGGAACCTATATATCCCTCCAATGCATTGGGTAAAGATTTATATCTCACTAGATAGAAATGGCTTGAACGACATGTAAATCCGGTTCAGTATTACAGGGATGGAATGAGGAGTGAACTCGGTTCAGTAATGGACTTTGTCCGCTATGATGGTCTTTGAGATGATCCTTCACTAATATGGAATGATTTTATATGCTTATGTGTGTGTGTAAAAAAGTTTCATGTCTTATGTTTTGGTTTTGTTTTTGGGATTACATTGCACTTCTATGATTTATCCCATGACATGGTATTATGATCTCTTCTGCAGGATAAGATTTTCAGATGTTATGTTCTCATGAATATGATATGATTGATATTTACTTTTCTTACCCTTATTTAGAATTTGAGCTCACCATTTTTATATTTTCTTTTCTCCATGATATAAAGGATGGTTTTTGGAAGAAGAAAAGGGGAATATCTTTATGGGAGATGTTGAAGATCTTTCACCGTGATTAGATGATTTTTTTCTGAGTTTCCAAAGACACTAAAATAAAATAGTCATTAGGCATATGTTTGTTTCATGTATTAGGTTTTCTGCAAAAGTAATGTAATTTCCATGTACGTAATGATTTTGGTCTCTATACCATCCATCTCAACCAATGATTCTCAGGTCCATCTCTACCTTCCTGTAAATCCTATTCAACTCTGTGAATAAAAACTCCCCCCTCTAGGGATGTGAATGTTACACATTGGCTATAGAAATTGACATGGGGTCAATAAGAACTAAGTAATTTCATCCTATCTATGATGTCAAACTATTTTGTATCAAGGAAAAATGATCCTATATGAATTGGCACTGACATATCTGAAGGGGTAACTCCCAACATTGGAATACACCATATGTTCTTATTCCCAATGAAGTATCCAGTGTAACAACACTATCAAAAAACTGAAAAATGAGACCATGGATCTACAAAATAGGTACATATATGAATTAATGAGATGAAAATATATTTAAATGAGAAGATATTGGGGTATATGATACTATGATTACACCTCTTTCAATAGTTATCATGGCACTCTTCTCTTTGGGTGTAGGATGTATAGAATATATTTGGCCTTAACCATGGACCTTTAAAACAATGTCACTATATAGAGAAAGACCCCTAATCTATTTTGGATCAACTAGTGCCAAGACTCATCATATAATCCACCTCCTCGGCTTGATCGACAGAAACTAATCCACCTTCAATCCTAATATAGATATATTAATCCTACTTTTGAATTTAGAGTTCAAATTGATCCCCATCTAATGACTTTTGGAGGGAAGATCCTACAGAATCATTTACATGGACCATCCTATAACATGATCTACACTCTAATGGGTATAAATCACATTGGTTTATCATATGTTCCCACTTCCCACACTTATGGAAGAAGAAACCCAAAACAACGCAAATAGCATGTCTTGTACTCCCCTCATGAGACATCTAAAAATTGTGTTTCATGCCATTAGAATCTAAACCACTTTGTCGAGAATCTGAACTAACCTGCTATGTCCCCCTAAAATAGTTTCAGTTCAATTTAGTAAGAGGATCCTTTCCATTATCTCTATAATATTAGTCATGGAAAACATTATGAAAAATAATTTAATGGCATTATTGAGACCTTCCTTGAAGCATCTCGGACTCGATGGATCAGCAACAAGAAATTTTTTCCAAAAATACAGATGATCTATGATGTGTTCAAAATATGCTATATTTTTCATTGATCAATGATCTAGATGCATAAAATCACTATCCCCTTCATCTCTCAGGTTCTTAGGAAACAAGTAGTCATAAAAACTAGATTTTAAATACCTCCAAACCATATATTAAAAAATATAAACATAGTTCAAAACATCTCAATAAAGCTTAGCCACTCCCCGAATCATATAGGTCAACAGATTCACTATCCTCTCTTGAGGTGTATCCAATTTCTCAATGATATAAAATATAGTCTCTATCCATTGCTCAGTAGCCTATAGACCAAAATCCCCCAAAAACAAGGGAGGATGCAACTACTAGAATACACGGATAATATCTTTCATTGATGAGTTGGGATGTGGGGAGCCCTGAAAAGTATTGAATTAGCATATGATATTCTCTCAGAACAGGGAATCAGTACCCATATAGGATAGAAATGTTGAGGAAGAACTACTATTATATGAGTATCTACTGGTAGACTTGGTCCCATCACCATCAGTGCATGATCATTACCAACCTCTTGGATCATGACTAGAGGTCATCATGGGGGAATGTCTCTACAATTCCAAAACCAATCCTTAGAAAATACTGAGGACAAAAATATCACATATAAAAAAATATTACAAATATAATTTCACATATAAACAATTCAAACCACTCCTATTACTCCTAAATATTGAAATGGGTTATATGAATCAATATAAATAGCACCAAAGAAAATTTTTACTACCCCATCTAATTTGGTTTGATGTCATGTTCTCTATTTAAAAAGTTTGAATTTCTCATAAATTCATATTTATATTACAATTATCCTAAAATGGTTGAACCAAATAGCTCACCACTTCTAATCCCTAAGGTCTCATGAACCTCAATAATCGAAATACAGATTCTACTTAATCCATTCCATTACATGTTCTTCTCTATGCGACCAATGGCCCAGGACTCAATGTGCCAAAATTGTGTACATGGGTTGTATATTGTCACCTATATAGTAAAACAGTGTTTAGGTTATTCAAGGGTTTCTAAATATTGACTGTTTTTCTCAATTTCTTATAAAAATAATTTATCAAAAAATAGGTATATCACTGTAGGAACGCATAATAATTTCATGAAGTCAAGAAATGAATCCAATATGGCATTGAATAATCCATTGAATATAGATTCAAACCATTTCTTAAAATGATACATGATATGGGATGACCATTTATAATGGGAAAATATCAAAATATTTCATCATAATAATCAAAAAACACTATTTGAATCACCCAATGGTGGATTCAAAACAATTGTATTTGGAAAAATACATAAAAAAATTCTTCATTATAGAAAACTTATCCCTTTCATGTACGAGATTTAGCTACTCCCAGGAATTACTCATTATCGAATTTCTACACTTCCTAACTCATTCTTATTGTTATAAAATTGAAAATCTATATGAAAATCCCTTTGATACCACTTTATAATTTCATTTAGCAGGGACAACTAGATAGTCCCAGGATGGGGGTTCACATGGCCTCAAACATGCATCCCCATATGGTAGTGGATGCCAACTTGCAGTGATGATCTATGGTGGTACAGTCAAGAGACGATACCCCGATTATTAAAGTAAAAAAACTTTATCACAAGGGAATAAAGAAGAGGAATAATAATATAAATCAAAGTTTGTACATAAAAATACACAAGGAAAAAATTGAAAATAATCGAAAATAATTTTCACAAACAATATAATGATCATGTCATGTATATATAAAATATAGATGGAAATACATAGAGACAATAATAATAGTACAATACATGTATCAAAATAAAAAATGACCAAAAAGGAATAATATATTTCAAGCATCATGTGAATATCTAAGCCATGATCTCTATTAATTTAAAGAAATGATCACATGAAGAATCAAATATTATTCTCTTACATATATACCTACATACTTCATTGAAGTATTTTTAGGTACACAACGGTGGCACAAACAGGTTTTGAGGTATCACTCAGTAGGCCAACACTAACGGCTTCAATAAAATGTCTTGTCTTTTTAATATAAATAGAAGTAGTGTGCAATATATCATAGGTATAAAAATAATGTAAATAAAATTTATAAATATGAACTGATCATATCCATCAAAACAAGGATCCATGTGAACAATAACCAAGAAAAAAATAAGAAGGGGATGATAGTAAGAAATAAAGAAAACATGTGTGAAACTGTCCAGTCTACCAACTAAAATATGATACCTATACCAGAGCTATATGTATGGATAGAAAAAATAACCTCATTGGATATATAATGTCAAACAATTTTAGAATCTCCAATAACATATGCAGTGTAATTCAATGTTATTTGAATAATGTCCTGACCCATGGTATTGGATAATAAGGTATCTATGTTGATTTCATGGGTTATCTTGATGAAAACTTGGTAAATACTTGGATGGAGTTCGAGGAGCATGTAAACAGATCATGTTCAATACGGGTATAAGATAACTAGAACCAAAGGGTAGCGTGGTCCTCAGAATCCTATGGAATCAGGATCCAAGGTGTAAAAGACCAATGCATCCACTAACATTATAATGATATGTGGAGTAGAAAATTCTATGATATCTAATTCAGTCATGATCTAAGGAGATTTTCCAGGAATCCATGACCATTATAAAATCATAAATCCTTTCATTAATCATTTCATAACAAATGAAATTTTCCAACCCATCCATCTTTTTCCGAAATGACCATTCAATTATTTTAATCATATTCCATAACATTAAATGGAGTAAAAAACCGTCTTAAATCAATAAAATTGAATTTATTCCATTTATCTACAAATTAATAGGTAAAAAAAGATTCTCGAAACCTTAAAACATTCATTTTATTTTCATTAATTCTCCCACAAAAATTAACCATCTCGCACACACCCAACGATGTGCTAAAACATAGAGAAGTTAGAAGGGAACACAACATGTGGGGAATTGGGTGGGGAAATTAACCTTCAATAGTCACAAGGGAAATAGTGGGAAATCTAAATAGGTTTCAAGTCATTTATTTGAGGAATTCAATATATTTTAAGGGATACATCATGCATTCCCACATGAATAAAAACTATGAAATGATAAAAAATGACCAAATCGTAAGGGAAAATGTACAGACATCCTTACATATACACATGGTAGAACACTCATGCATTATTGACTGTAAATCGATCTAGATCAAACGAAATATGTTAAATAAATGAAAATAAAGGAAATTTGGATTATTATATATTTCCTATATAACTCTTGATATGATTTCAAATGAATAATGACATAATATTATTAAAGAACATACCATCATAAGTACACTAATATTTTTGGTACCTGAATCTGAGTCCAGAAGGTGAATATCCCCCAACACATAACATTTGCTTGATGAAGGACCATGTGAGAAGAAAACCACTTGAGAGAACAACATGATGAGGACGATTTAATCTATAAAGAATCAATGGAATATTTTAATTTACCTATTATGTCACATTTTTTGGCTGCATGTTTGAGTAAAATATGCCCCAATAATGTTCATGTCTCTACCATAAGGGAGACCTTGTATGTTTCATGGAAACAGTTAAGGAGACCATCTGAAAACAATGTCGCATGCCTCTACTAGAAATTGAAGACCTATGCACATGGATGAACAACCCTGAGTGCATGATTAAAGAGAGAAATGTTCCCATTTCTATTCTCTATCCAACCTCGTTTGGGTGAAAATCCCCTTATGTATGGTTTCCTTCAAACTGGGAGGCCCTTGACAATGTCCGAGACAACCATTCTTAGTCTCATCCAACCATGAGGCTTGGGTCTCACTATTCCTACAAGCCATTTTGGCCCGACTTATTTTTCAAAAAACTGATCCTCTAGACTCTAAATAAGATTCTAACACCCCCCCCCCCTTGAAACATCAATTATCACATTAGACACTCACATTTGGTCAAAAAATTGAGTTAAACTGAGAAAAAACATATGTACCTCATTGGAAAACCCTAGATCTTACAATCCTAAAAAAACAAAAACATCACATTATTTGGCATCAGAATCATAACCATTAAAATATGTGAGTCTATGATTGAAGATAAATATATTCTCATTGGGACCTCATTCAAATTTTTTGTTCATTTTCCTTCAAAATATATAACAAACCTCAACTATTGGTCCAATTTAATTTACTTTAAAATTTATAAAAAAGGTAGAAGCTATATGAAATTGAAATTCAGCCCTTCATAGTCAAAATTAAATGACTTTAAAATATGAAAATGGTACAAAGTCCTTTTAGTTTGATAACCCAAAATGGGAGGCTGAATAAAAATTAAAGCCTCCTCTCATTTCCATTCTATTTCATGGTTCATGGAAAATTTACTGGATAAAATAAAAAAGGAACAATGTTTCAAGGGATCGATACCTTTCCCTATTTCATGTTATTTTTTTCTCTCTATAACCCATGGTCTGGTAAAAAGATATAGTAAATTATTTTACCCATTAAATAGTATGAAAACTATTCCATCAATAAATTATCATTAATAATAATACCAAATTTTGATGTTTATTATGAGACTCATTTATATTTTTTTATACTCATTAATTTCTTCTTATAACGCTATTCCCTGATGGTGTGTTAAATAAAATATTGTGTAACCTATCGGGGGATCTAAAAAACATGAATATTTATTTATCTATAAAAAAACATCATAAAATTGATTTACTAATGATCACTAAAATAACACCTTGAGTATAGATACTCATATTGATATCACATAAATAATTATTCAATCCCCTAGTGTCCCCATTTCATATGGATATTATTAACCCAATCATTGACTAATCAGAGTCGACTATACATCGAATTTATAGTGAACAACACAATTCCATTTATGAAACTAAGTGACCCCTATGTGATATTTTCTTCATGGAAGAAACATCCTCGTTAGTCTCCAAGTTATCTTCCCTAATGGAGTGATAGTTTTTTATACATTACTTATGGTTGACCTACTCCCACCAATTTCAATTTCACAATGTATTGGACATTCTTATGCTATTAATTATTTTTCCCCATCCAAACAATTCAAGTGAATATAAAGAGGCTTTATATAACATATTTATTCATCGTAACTACTTTCAAATAAATATTATGACATCCAAATATTTTTCCATTCCACATTTTTGTGTGCATGTCCTATAAAGTCCAAAATTCTTCAAGTAATGATAATACCTTTGAATATCCAATATCATTAGTTTGATAATGTCCTCTTAGAAAATTCCAATTAGGTACTCAGACTTTGTTGTGTGAACCTAATATATATGAAAGAATGGTCTGAGGACTATAGACATAAATTGAATACACCCATCAATTAGATCTATAAAACTAGCATTTGGTGATCCATTCGTTATGGGTTATCACTTCATTACTAGATAGATTATTAAACTATTTTTCCAAATATGAATGATTGTTTACCCAAAAATTATCCAGCTAAATTTGTTAAACCTTAAACACTATCACTGTGAACTTATAATAGCTTCCTATATTCCTTAAAAAATTGTTTATAATTTACATTTGGCTTCCATTCATTTCGATTCAACCATTCCCCCACTACAAAGTAAGTTACCTAATATTTTGTTCAAATTTCTATGACATCAATCCATAATTTTATTTAATCAAGATCATAATTCCATAAAATAGAAAATTAAAGAGACGTGATTCTCACCATATTAAACACTCAAAAAGGGAATCCATGGAAAAATTTTAGAGAATAATAATTATGAATAAATCTAAATAATATTATTACGTATTCATTGTTTTTTTAAAAAAAATGGAAAACGATCAAGACTGTTTAGGTTAAAAACCTATAAAGGGTGTCCTGAGTAAAATCCATGTCGTATGCCACTTTTCCAATCCATGAAAAACTTATGAAATATATTCTGTGAAAAATATAAAAATATTTTAATCATTTATAGACCACAAAACATCCCTAGAAAATGTTGATCACAAAAATCTCAGTTGATTAACCAATGATAATGTTATACCACCCCTCTTTTACTCATGTATATTGGTTCAGATGATTCATTCGAGGATGCAAGGCCAATATCAGTTGAACTTAAAATACATAACTCAATGTTATATCCTAAAATACCTTAATTTTCTTAGAGTGTTCTATTATATATAACCTAATTCACTCTCATAGATGTCAGAGCTATGTAAGATCGTAGTGTAATGTTTCACCAGTACATTTTTTATTTTCAACAACAACCCTACCCTTGGGAAAGAAAAATTATTTTCTATGGTGAATAAGCCAAATATATATAAATGAACCATTTATAGGATCTATTTATGGATTTATTATTATTATCTTGTGATATATCATTACATATAGATCTCATATCTCATATTTATTGAAAAATTCTACATTCATTCCATTAACCCCACCTTCAAATAATATAACCCTATAAAAAGAGGTTGTGTTTTCCATTTGAAACATTTTTCAAGGATCTTAAATTATTCAGTAGTTTATTCCTTATGGGAAAAAAAGTCATTGATTTTAGTATTCCCGACTATGAAACCAAAAAATATGAGTTAATTATACCTCATGGTTATAATAAAATCATTGGCCTTATATTTCTTCTTGGTGGCATGAAAATCATTGAGTTTGTTATGAAACCTTGTGAAAAAAAATCCTTAGTCGATTATTCCACTTTATAAAACCAAAATACTTGTGTCAAATATTCTTCTAATTAATGCCAAAATCCATTAACATATTAATTCTCTTGATAAGATAAAATTCCAAGATTAAATTATTCCTCTTTGAGAAACCAAAAATCCTTGAGTTGATTATTCCTTTTGACAAACTAAAAATCATTTACTTGATTACCCCTCTGAGAGAAACTAGAAAAACATGAGTTTATTATTCCTATTAATAAAATAAAAACCCTTGATTATATTATTTAACTTAGTTATTTGAAAACTATTTTTTGAAACACTCTTCTTGATAAATATCTTCTCATTAGTGAGCCAACTAAAAAGCCGACCAGATGTTTGAGAAATTTAGGGAAGTTGTGCAAGTTACCTGAGAATCAAATTGTTTTAATTTTGAACAACTCTAATTCCATGGGTGTATTTTCTTGGAATCAAAAATTCTTTATATATAATTTATCATAGAATTCATGATATGGTTTTCAATCAGATGACACAAGTTATGTAAATGATGATTAGTATGTTAATTCTAAAATAAGACCGAAATTAATAATATTTGTACTACATGATCAATCAGACATAAAGGGTTATATATTAATAAATAAAATTCATGGTTGAGTGACATAGTGGTGAGAACCTCCTACTAGTAGTATTATATGTATTTCATCCATTCATGGAATAATAAAGTCCAAAACCAAAAACCCCATTATTAAGGGCCTTATGGAAAATGTTTTGCATATTAAGAGACCTATTATGTGTACAGTCAAAATTAATTTATATATTTTATTTTTCATGCTTCAATTTGTCTTATCTATGATCCAAAAGAGGCTAAAAATCAAAATATGTTTCCATTTTTTTGGGTGTATTTCTATCATCAAATTATTTTAACAAAGTTAAAGTATAACACATAGAAGATTGTATGCAATTAATATGGATTAATTTTAAAAAATATTACATCATCCCTTCATGGCCACAAATATTTTCCTAGGATGTGTGTTTTTTCTACATTTGGGTCTTTTCTATATGGTGTTATGGTTACTCTTTGGATATGTGCTTCCACTGAAGATGTGCAACCTTATGGTTCATCTACTGTAATGTGGGACCTTAGTTACCATGTGTTTCCTCAATGACCACATGATTTCTACGAGTCCACATGTTTCTTTTGTGACAAGGTGGTTATAACTAGGTGTATTCCATAACAATGTAATTTCCTATCTATATACTGATGGACAAGATGGTCTGGAAAATGGAATCTCATCCAAAAACCCCATTAAGCCTCATGTTGTTTTGCCCTTTTATAAAATATTCCATCTTTAACAAATGATGTTAAACTAAAACAACCTAGGATGTCCTATTATGTGTAATCCCAATAGTTTCTATCCTCCCTCCCTCTTTTTGATAAAAAAATACAGTGGGTTAAAGGACCATATATAGGGATCCTACTAGATGTAATCCCCAACACTATGTTAATGGGCCACCTACTAGTTTTAATCCAAAAAATTACCTTAATGGTATTCATACTAGCTGCATGAACTAACTATATACTTTCATATATTTTTTCTAATATGTAGGAAGAACTGAAAAATTTCATCACATGTGAAATCCCAGATCAATCTCCTTTTGTTTCCCATTTGATGAAACAAACGACCTTACCACATAACATTAAATAACAATGACTTGTTATCTCACATTATCATAGATTACATAACTCAAAATATAAGCATTTTTTCTTATTTAAATAGGACATGATAAATTCTTCTTTAAGGTTCAATCCTAACATCCAAAAACCATAACATCACATACATTCTATAAGATGTGGCATCCCAAAACTATAGTCCCCATTAGACTCTAAACCATGAACACCAATATTCCCTGATATAAACCTTGATCTTTTCCATTTATGATGAACACTACATACCCTCATTCTCCCATATGGGTAAAAACTATCTATATCATATTTTATAACTATAATATCACCATTATATAAGAATTTGAAGATTAAAACCCTATTTAAGTGATGAGATTGTGGTGATTATGTTCCACCTTTTTATTTTGTGAAAACGTAAGGATTTCTATGTAGTATGGATAAAACATATAAATTTTCCTTCTAGTAATCATAATAAGGCACATAATCTTTCCTCATGTAACATACACAACACCCATTCCCCTCTATATATGATCTAGCGATACCTATAATAATGATCCAGGGATTTCCCTAGTAATGAGACTGGGATGCATCTTGGGATAAGCCATAGCTGCCTCTGGTGATGATCTGGAGATTCTTATGGTGATAAGAGATGGGTTCTTATAGTGATGATATAATAATTCCTATGTTAATTATCCATGTATTCCTCTAGTGATAAGATAATCATTCCAATTTTAATGAATAAGGGATTCCTTCATCGATGATATTGGGATGAATATCTGATAAGAATAAGATTACTCATTTTTAAAATCAAAATATGACACATTTTTATCAATTTTGTACAATGTTAAACTGCTCAAAACTACTGTTATATTCATTTTTATACATTTTTTACAATGTTAAACTATTCTAAACTAGGGTTATATTCATAACAATAAGTTTAATTCACTTTTCCATGAATTTAAAACCTTGAAATATACCACATTTTTCTTTTTCACATGACCTAAATTTTACGTTGTTCCATGTTAATCATCATTGAGCTACATGTGTTTTGATTTCCTTCATGGGGAAACAAAGGAATCCTATTTCGTGGTCTCCAAACCAACTCCAAAACACTCTTGGAACATATAATAGGTGACTAAGGCCTCATTGTATGGTGGTTAAATTTATTCTGATAAACTGTATTCATATAAAAATCCAATGTCTCCAAATAATTGGATCAATTGAGAGACATTATAATTCCAATGTGTTTTCCCTCTAAAATGCATGTTCACAATAAATCAATTTATTAAGGGTATCCAATATTATTACATTTAATGATTCACTAACATGTCTTAGATCTATAAGAGAAAATTATAGTAGGAAATAATTTCTCCCAAAAGGGATATATGAGCCCAACCTCCATTCCTTCTGGATAATAGACAACCCAAGTGTCGCTAATAATGTCCCTTAGATAACTTTCTATTGTAAACTAGCCCCACACCGACTCAAAAAAAACATGGTTATACTATGCGTAAAAAGTAATGTTACTAACTCTAATTAATATCCATTTTTTGTACATATCCAAATGTATTAAATAACGTACATAAAATCCTTTTAGTTTATGTCTTAAACTCATATAAAACTAGAAAATTTCAAAAATAAAAATATTAGATTGATATATATCAAACCCCCACTTCTATAGTCATGTCATATAAATCCTTGAATGTTTGAAGTGTTTCCTAAGTACTTTCTAAAAAATGTTACTCTAAACATTGAGTGACTTTAATTATATCGTTATTCTGACACATAATATGTATAGACCATAATCATCCTTCAAATTTAATTTCATAACCCATGTACAGTCTAATTATTATGTCAAAGGATATAAAATCAATTATCATACCTAGTATGTAAATCCTTTGATATTTTTAGGGAAATTTATAGAACCAATTTAACAATTTGAACTAATGATGGAACCAATCAAAACAAAAACAATTTACCACTTTTAATATCATGGTGAATGAATTAAATAAATGGACAATTAATATATTTTAACATGAGATCAAAAATTTATGAAAAATTCATATATATAAAATTATAACCCCATAATAATTTGACCATAAATTATGGACATTCTGTAATAAAATAATTTAAATAGTTTATATTTTCTTATAATAAGAACACCTCAAATTATCCATTATATGTTATGTACATCAAATATAAGATATTTGAAATATAATGTTTATATGTATGAATATTCAAATATATGAGGTAAAAAATCCAATATATCAAATATAATTTATTTAAACCTTTATCATATCAATTATTTAGTCATATTTTATATTGTGTAAATAATTTCTCAAGTTAGGCCATTAATTTGAATAATTAAAATTAAATATTTTTTAACAGTACATAATTTAATACAAACTCCAATATAATTTTTCCTAATTACGTAATTTATAAATTACACTTATAATTTCTATAAAAACGTGTTATATCTAAATTAGAAGTCCCTCCATATAATTTTAAAATGGTTTTTTAATGTTACTAATTAATATTATGGATTATTTATATAATAAATGATTAATAAACATATATAAATTTATTTATAAACATTTTCTAATTAATCAATTTATAAATACCATTATAGATTAAATAAATATCCCGAAATAACTTTTTCTATAATTTATAAACATTTTAAGAAATATAATACACAATTTTTTATTGATATTTTTGAACAATAAAATTTTACCATGTATCATATTCTATAATATCCATATATCCTAATTTTTTTCTTTTTTATATAATATATTTCTTTAAAGTTATATAATCTATAATTTTCAATGTTACCCTTAATGGGTTTCATGTCATACTTTATATCATAAGGGTGATGCAACTCTCTGTTTTTTGCAAACACTCTGTAAGGTTATCATTGAAAAACAATTTCTGTGTCATATTCTATGATATTGGGAACACCTAAATGGACTATCTATGTTTACACCTCCAATATATTATATCATACGGAATATAATTATCAATTAATATGCCATATAATGTCATATAATGATCTATAGAACAATATTAATATCATTTTTAACAATAAGTAATACACTAACATTACAATAAAAAAGTTTCTTCATTATCAAGAATGATTTTACAAATCAAAAAAACATGAAGATTTTTTGGTACAAGTATTATGTTCCTATGGATTTATCATCACATAATCTATAGAGTGTAAAAAATTAGAAACCTTATTCCCATGATATACCATGTATATAACCAAAAAAATGAACAAATATATCTATAATGGTCGCGGATCATTTCTTTTATATCAGTTCATAATGATGATCTCTCTTGGGTATCTAGCAGAATCTATCCTTTATAGTGTATCTACAAGTTGTCGTGAATCACTATGAATATGGGTGTGATTCCACTCCTCTCAATGAAATCTTACAACCACTCTTAATATAGGGGTAAGAAATAGTGTACTTTATGTATGGAGGAATAGGTTGGTGGGTGAACACACACAAACACAACAATCTCAAAGTTATCCTAACCTTATATTGACCATAGAAAATTCTTGAGTGTTCATTAATTACATAGTAAGTTACATAACATATGAATTAATTCTTCCTTTTTTTCTGCATTTATCACATGAATGCATTGATCCCATCATGTGTTTCCTCAAATTAAATATTTTTAGAATTTATAGCCAACATAAGAGGTATTAAAACAACAACCATTAAAATTTCACTTCCAATATCAATAATATGGTGTAATTATGAATCATATAACATGATTTTATAAATATAATTTCCTAAAAAAATACCCTTTTCATACACCATGATAGGGGAAGGAAATATCCATAAAATATATCTATATCATATGATAAGATATATCCATATAAGATAAAATAAATTAGATGTGTTTATGGATTTAGGGAATATATCCAATATTAATATCAAATAAAAACACAATTAAAAATTTCGGTAAACTCATAAACAAACATCAGTTATTTTGGGTAATTGGATACTCACTAATTTATAACCTTATCTTATCAAAATTATAAGTTGGTATAGATTTTGTAAGAATTTCATCAACCATCCCCTTTGTTGATAACAAATTCAATTTTAAATATTTCATCAGTCACCTTATCCTCTAAGAAGTGATAATTATATTTCTAATTTATATGATCATAAAAGTTTCACATGATTCTTGTATAAATTTATAACACTTTAGTGTTCACAACTAGTAAATATATGATACTCAGTAGTAATATGAATTTATTTCAGTTGACTCATGTTTTATATAATTTTTGTGTCTTCCTATTATGTAGTAACATATTGAGCATTAGTGGAACTAATGTTGAGAGTTCAATATTTTGTTGAATTCAATGCCTTCCATATTTTACCAATGAAAAATGAACCACATGATTTGGATATTCTATAACAAATATGAGCTACACAGTTAGTCATGATGCCCAATAATTCATGATCACCTATCTTCTCAAACAATATTCCATAATTTGATTTACTATTTATATATACCATAATTCCAATTGTATAAGTAATGTGACACCGTTTGGGTTTTAATTCCATATTATACAATGTGTCAATACGTAAATAATGTATACTTGTCAGGTAGTTAAATATAATATACAAATGATAAATTTAATTATTTTGTTCTCATTATCTTCATAGACATTAGTAAATTTACACAATCATGTTCCCGCATGAATTTTTGTTTGAACTCCTCTTAATTCCTCCATGAAAAACACATTCCATAACTACTATGAATAATTTTCTTGAGGGATGAAAATAAGACTCAAAATATATGTTCTTTTATAATCCATAATGAAATTTTTAATGGCTTGATGCACTGGGTCCCACCTGGCTGCTAGAAGGCCGATCCATTCCAATCCAAAACCCACTTCAAAATGTCCAGTGACAGAAAAATATTTAGTGAAGGGATAAAATAAATCTCAGTAAGTTTCTTACTGTACTTGTATGCACACAGCCAACCGTATCCATGTGAAAATATAGAGGAATAATAAAAAAATCTGCATCTAGAGTAAAACAATTCATGCAATAACTTATAGGGAATAAATCAATGTTTGATAGTATGAAACTAAAATGTAATGGGGGAAAATACATTCCAAACAAGAATTAAAGTAGCACCCTAAAAAAAATTGGAAATCGAGAATGAGGAGGGATCCCAACACCTTGTCTCCAATCCCAACAACCATACATGGCCAATGGACCTATATATCACTTTGCACCAATATAATCATTCAGGATCTATCATTATTTTTTATAAGACATGACACATGTTGGAAATCCCCATTTAGGGTGAGTATACATATTCCCAGTTGAAAATCCTAAAACCCCCAAAGGAGACATAGATAGATAAAAAAATATTTGGTTCAACCCAATACAAGAGGGAAATGATATATTCTCATAAAGAAACCCTAATGAGATAGAAATTGGATCTCAATCTCACAACCTAGTATAATTCAATGAGGAAGCTTGTACATTCAAAAGGAAATCAATGATACCGAACATCTAATGAAACCTCACATGAATATGTGTAGAGTGGCCCACAATTCACTATTATTATCCACATTAGAGGGATCCACAACTCCCTTGAAGGACACATACCCTAATGCATTTCAAATATGAGGGAGTATCAGTCCATAGATAGAGGACACATTCCAATGTAAGGGAGTACTGTATTAATATATATAAAAAACATTTAGAATACACACCCTCATGTGGTAATGGAGTACCAACCCCAACCTTTCACTAATAGTATAGGTAACCTACTAATTGGTGTGAGGGAAGAGTACTAAGCCTAACATATATATGGTTATCATTCCCATATCACTTCTATCATCGAGAATCACCCATAGAATTATTATGGGTTTCGAATATCGTATATAGTATATCATGATCCAAAACTAATTCCCTCATCATGTTCTATTTTAAAAAAAACTTATGATAGGCTACTCACATGACAAAATCTGAGTCCAAATGAAAGAGATGTGATGGGAAGATGTCCAAGGAAGGAATACATGACATGTATGGTGGGATAAACAACATGTGATCCAAGAATAGTTCTTGGTTTTGTTAAACTAATTACAAATATTATAATCCATATCATAGTACACTATGTGTATGGGTCATACATGTAATGTCTCAGCCACATGGGGTATACCTGTGTGCTACTAGTTGAGTCTATATATGTCGGGTCAAGCGCTTGCACATGATTGTGAAATTGGTTCAACTTTGGGACCATCTCTTTCCCTTTTAGTTCAATAGTACATGTATTTTCTAACATCACGGGGTCCTAGGTGAGTGCTAGATAGAAAATTGAATGGACACTCTAGTATGTTCTCATGACTTGTGGGTCTAGCCACACTATATGGGATCCTTAACGATTGCCAAAATCCTATCACTATGGTCAGAGGGGCTACACACCATCTATTCTTTTTGGATACATGAAGTGCAATCAAGATTTTTGATATAATACATCCTTATTGAAATATCCATAGTCACCACTACCACGTCACGTATCGCCCATTGACCACCTAAAATCGAAGGAAATATCATTCAACAATTGTTTCCTAAATCCAGAGGCTAGAAAACAAGATCCAACGATCCACTCAAACCCCACAACACTAGCTGTCACACATCCTATCACATGTGGCCAGATGTCATAATCAATATAGATTCCATATACACAATTAATCATCCAATAATCATGTTCCTTCCACATAACATCATCGTTTTCATCATTCTCAAAACCCCTGTAAATCTAATTGTTCAATCATACTTGAACCTACCCCAGAAATGTCAAACTGTGACCCTGTTTCTCAATGTAATATAACATATGGATTGTGGGTATGGAACAATAAAAATTATTTAATTTTCACGGTAAATTTTTCTTGGGAATCGATCGTATATTTGGTAAACCGGGGTGAGAACATTCTGTAATCATAAATTAAACATATTAAATAAATTTAACTCATCTGTGGGGATCATAGGAAGAATGTGTTATCACAAAATAAAAATAAGATAATAAATAAATGCTCAATATTTTAGTAGAAAAGGAATGTATGCATAATTTATGAACCCTATGTCGATTATTGATTGGTTAATTCTGAAAATTGGATTCTCCATTGATGGAAAAGACTATATGTAATCTCTATATCTTTTATCCACCTAGATCTGACAATCGTTTATATTTTGATTCTTATTCTGCAATGAACAATACCAAATTCTATTATCTAGGAACCCAATATTATGTGAAAATTCACATAGAATTTTGATTGTAGAAAATATATAGAGAAAATTAGATTATGGGTATTAAATGAATTAATTCAATAACTTAATTAATTAACCCACTAAACCTACCCCACAAATTGTTGCCTCACATGAACATATGGTGCCTACCAAACATTAAGTATATTCCCAGGTAAACACCACATTTTGGACTCAATCTTAGTATCACATTTCTAATCTTATGTTCTATTTGGATTTTAATCAAACTTTTTATGAAAATTAAGAACATTTGATATTGATATATGTGATATAATAAAAAAATATCAATTTTTGACTCTCCAAGACTCAAAATTTCATGATGTCTTAACTCCGGGATCTGAAAATATTCAATTTTCACATTTCAAAGTCCTACATGGAACAAATAGGTTCACTAAATTATCCCCCCATCATCGAATTTCATCCTAGAATTGAAAAACATAAACAAAAAGGAGGGAATACTATGACCACATGTGGATCTCCCGCTCCAAGGATATCTCCTACATACTCCTATGGTACTAAATCACATGAACCAAGGGAATTCTCCATTCGCACATAATCCTCTATGATAGATCTTTATCAGAACTATGAACATCATGATGGTGGATCTATCCTCAACATCCATCTCTCCCTAGTCATTAATGTGAGTATGGTCATGCATATATCTTCTCAGGTGTGACACATGGAAGACATCATGCACCCACCTCAATAATGGGGTAATTTCTTGATGGTAAGGAATATCACCAAACCTATACCAGATCTCGATCAACAGAATAAAACATAGGGATTACCTTCCTTCTATCCAAACCTTAGAAGTAGTCATTATGGGGAAACTCTTTGGAAAACTTGTTCACCCAGCATGACCACCAAGGACCTATGATGTCAATCTACATAATATTTATACTATCTATGGTATATAATCATCCGTTTATGGATCACAATTACCATTTCTAGCATTTCCTAGACCATCTCTATCCAAACAATAGATTTCTCACCATTATTAGTATAAAATAAGGGATACACGCAATGTCTCCTACATAAAGCATTCAGTGGTGGAATTCAAATATTAATGTTATATATGTTATTATAAAAAACTATTCGAATAGAAATTGATCCTCCTAGCTCTATATGGTTTCCAAAACATGTGTTTCATATCCTACAACACTTGGATAGTGTGCTAGATATTCCCATTCATCTTGGGTAGTAATGTTTTACTCATTCTTTACTGGGTTACAAATTCCTCTTATATGCCCCTCCACAACCAAGATGTAAACTACACATCTTGTTCACAGATACTCATTGAGGGTACCTCATGGATTTGGAAGATATGAACCATGTAAAAATATCCTAGAAATTACACCAAAATATTCTCCTTAATAGTGAGGAAGTGTTTCGACATCATAAATCCATTAGCTATCAGCCATATGAAATCATGGAAACTTTCTAACTATGGAATTCTTATAAAAATATCCATGTATATTCCTCCCCATCTCCACTCTATGATATTAAGAGGAAATTTCAAACCAACCTAAACTCAGTGCATATCCTTCACTTGATGACAAGTGAGACATGGAGAGATGAACATGAAAACTATTCATGTAACACCCAAAGCTTCCATGGTACGTTTCCCTTTGAATAACACAATGGCCTGTGTTGTATGCAACTTCGAGTTCTAACACCGCGACCAATCAAAGTAGCTGTTATGTATAGTAATACCCAATTTTTAAAATTTTATAAATTTTATTATTCAAATTGGACTTCATTTTTGGATTTGGAATATAAAAATTATCTTATGGTGAATTTTTGGTATTTTTCTGAGAACATCCAATTTTTGATGAATAGTGAAAAATACTAAATTTTAATTAAAAACATCTTTTCTAATAAAAATAATTTATAGTCATAAATTATACTAATAAGTGGTTTAAAAGTATAATTCGATTATATTTTAACCATTTAATCCAATGTTGGTCATTGGATTTAATTTCACATTTAAACTAGACATAAACAATTGTCAATCTTTTGATAGTTATTATTTCATAAAAACACGCGTTTTATTTTGACAGTGGGAATTAATTTTAAATTAATTTCTTCCAATTATGTGTTTTGAATTTAGAAAAATGGATTCCATATTTATAATCCAGATGTCCAAATTTTTTAAATAGGTACCTTTTATTTTTAGACATTATGAACAATTCGTTAAATATTTTATTTACCGTGGTAAAAGAGTAAATCAGGTAAATAAGGGTAACAAAATAATTTTATAACAATATAAAATTATACGAAAACGTGTCCTAACCCAATTGGATGATGTATTTCAAACCATGGGAATTTTTGGGGTTGATTTTGGGACCCCATGTATCCACTTGTAAGTGAAAATGACACTTTATATTAATTAAGTTAAAATGAATACAAAAATGAAATAAGCATATATCTTTTAGTAAAACAATTTTTACATGGTGTTATATAAGTTATATTTTAGAGTATAAATAATAATTATAAATATAAAAAGATTTACTACATAATGGTATTTTATTTATAATTTTTATACACCGAATAATTAATGTTATGTATGACACAATGATGTTGTAGTATTTTCATTATTAATGAAGGAATCAAATCATTGGTATTATAAATGTTAAAAAAATATAATTTGAATATTTTGATAAAATAAAATACTTTTAGAGGTTAATATGACATGTTAGTATTGATTAAATGAATTTATTTCGAATTAATAACGTTTTTAATACTTTAACAAAAATCAATTATTAAATAGTGTCAAAATTGACATAAAAGAGATTTAAAAAAATATATTATATTATTAATTTATATAATGGTCCAAAAAATCAAAGGATCGGACAAAAGGCTTATATAATGATAGGAGTATCCTTAATGAATCACTTTCTATTCTTATTGGATGTTTATTGTAAGTTTATGAACCATATAATATAAAAATACAAAGAGACATGGTAAATGTGAAACTAATTAACTATGAGTTAAATATAAACGATAAAGTTAATTTAGTGACCAAAACATATCTAAAACCTATTGGTTGAAAGGATTTAGACCCATCCCCACCTTAGACTCGAATTCAATCAATTTTGAGCCATTATAAACCGAATATGAATTTATTATAAAATAATATTTCTATATGTTCCTAAGGTGCCCCTCACCCCTCTTATAAAAGTGCACTCCCCCTTCTCTTTAATTCACAACATCAAATCCATTTTTCTCGGACAACCCCTGATAAAATACTCTCTCAACTATCCTTCCTTCAACATATATTCCTTTTTTTGATCAATAATCCAATCTATAGAGACCTTTTGATCAAAAAAAATGAACCCAAAGAAAAGGTAATGTTTTCACCACCCTCTTTCAAGTTCTTTTCTTCTTCCACATCTTCTTTCTTTGTTATTCCTATTATACGATTATAACTACAGTATATTCTATATACTATGATGTTATTATAAATATGGTACAACCATATTAAGTATTCTATCCATCCTTTGAATGACATGTCACCATACGTGCGTACGTACGACTTACCGTCTCCACGTCATGGTGTAATTGTTATTCAAAACATTATTATTTGGATGGGTATGATAATGATGTGTAATTGATGTAAATAATAAATATAACATGATTATGATTATGTATATATGATATATCATCCAATTATATATTATTTTAATATCAAAAGAATGATATTGTCGCTCGTGCGTACATACGGTCTACCGTCTCCACGAACGCGATGGGATTCATTCCCCATCGTATCCATTTAAGACTAATTCTGCTTTGATGTTTAAAACTAATGATTATGGACTTGATATCATTCTAGATATGAATAATATACAACCTATCCATATAAAACACGGCTTATGTAACAAAGAATATAAAGGAAAATGAATCAGTTAACACCCGAAACAACGATATTACTAAGATATTATTAACAAAGAAATGTTAAAAGTTCATAAATGATATCATATTAATGTATATGACTCTTGTATAATTTAATAAAAAATATTTCACCATTATACAAGAGATTAACCTACCCTCGACCAAGGATACGTACAAGGTAAGGGTTAATTTCAATATCACTTTATTATCTGAGGTTGTTTATACGTAATTATCTACTAGGACCTCTTTATCATCCACATCCATGTTTCTAAAAATTTCTTTCAAAACATTTTTAATATTTAATTGAAAATGGGTTAAAATCAGTTATACCCTTATTTGACCTTATACGTTTTTGAAAGGAATATTTCTGTCATTTTCCAAATAAGGCACTTTTTGACCTTTTCGACAAATTTAAGGTAAGAATGTTTTTTTAACTTATATGGTGGGTGCGTCTATTTTCCTCCATTATAAAATTTTCAAAGCTTCCCTTACAATATTTTAAGAATATTTTAATAATAAAGGTTTTATTTAATAATTATGTGACTTTTAAATGATTTTAAAAAGGAGGTATTTCTCTCAAATAGTTTTGATTTCATCCACGTCAACATCCTTTGATGGATTTTAAGCTTATTTGAAGTTGATTTATTATGATAAAAAACTTCCATATTGTATTGAAGTTTTTGTGATATTTTTTACTGTGGATGTGTTATTTTTATTCCATTCATGGTTTATCGATAAATTGTTGACATTTCATATGATTGTTTCAAATACGAATGTTTATGTTATGTTTAAACATTTTCATATAAGGAATGCATTGGACTTAGTATGTGACGAGTGGAGCCCGCTATAGCTCCTCAATGCATCGGTAGGTCTCATGAGGAAACTAGACATGGAATTGGCTAAGGCCTTTCCCAATTTTATATATGTTTTGTCTGAGGCCTTAACCATTTTCAAACATCTTGGATGAGGCCTTGAAAAAATGTTTTAGAATGTCCGGCATTATGAATTCCATCATTATGAAAGTGGCTATTTTATATTTCATGTGATTATTCAACTAGTAGAATATCCATGTTAATAAGTAAATGGAATTATTTGATTTAATATTTTCCATGTTATGCCGAAGTTAAAGTTTAAAAGGCTTTTGTTTTAGTCTTATACATTGCCTTAAATGTTTATTCTTATTTATGAACGTTTCTGATATATTGTTATCCTTACTGAGCATCTGAACTCACCCATTTCTACGGTTTATTTTTCCCAGGATGTGAAGAAGTTCATTATGATTGACATGCAGGGATAGTATATGGGAAATGAATGTGGTTAATGATGACAATATTGTTGTTGTATTTCATTCTATGTTGTAATGTGAATCTTATGAATATATATAGTGTTTCCAAGGATACTAAACTAATCGATCTTTCGAGACTTGATCTTTTGTGATCATGCTAATGATATGTAATAATGCACCAACTCTGGTTAACTCGGGTTAGGGTGTTATAGTTGGTATCATGAGAAGTTTAGTAATAAAACTTGGAAGATAGATTTAGATAAACTCTGATTAGAGCACATATCCCTAAGATAGAATTTGAGGATTAGTATAGAAGAGATTTCTAGAATATTGGTATTGTAGATATTTTGTGATTTTTCCGAGCAATAAATCCATGTTTGGATACGAGCAGGTAGAGGTGGCTCTGACACAGATGTACCTAGGGGTAAAACACAAAAACAACGCTTTGAGCTAGACTCGAATGGGAACTGGGGAAGGACAACGGTCCTTGCTGCACTCTTAGTTACGACACTCCCAGGGGATATTCTTAGGATAATTCTCATTTTCTTTACAAACCATTATGAAGGTCTTATGAGTATATACCTCCTCAAAGAGAAAATTTTATGATAATGGATTATATCCATAAACTATCCAATTTATGTTAAGCTCTTTAAATGTTTTTAATTATCTATTGTGGTTGATAAACTAATCAAGTGTATCCCATTGTTTAGAAATGGTGCCCAATCGAAGGAATGAGAACTCCAGTAATACGCATGATCGAAATATTAAGAAGGATCATATATTTCATGGTATTCGGCCATGATTTAAAAGGGAAATATTCTCCCATTTATTATCATCATATGAAGAAATTGTATCGTGTGTTAATAAGATAAGTAAATAAATCTCTGAGTCTGTTTAATTTTAAAGGAAGCAAGAGAAGAAAAGGATGGAAGAGAGAAATATGGATAAAGGGAAGAGGGTAAAGAAGAATTTTTCCATATGTTATAACTATGGGAAGAAACACCCTGGAATTTGCCTGATGGGAATGATAGTTTTTTACAACTGTAGAGAAAAAGGACACCATGTACGTGACTGTAAGGGTAAGAAAAAGGTTTCAAATGTACAATGCTTCATCTGCAAGTAGTTGGGACACTACGCGAATCAATGTTCAAATCGTCAGAGTATACCTCGAATGATACTGTTTGATAAAAATCAAGTTTTGATACTACCGAAGATAAAGAGGAATGATTAGATTTCTTATGTTGTTATTAAAGTATTCTGTCATTTGAGTATTGTATTAATGATGTACATGTTATAAGAATTTTGGAGTATATAAGGACTGTACTGTAGTACTATTTCATTAAGGACATGAGATTGTGTGGAACCAAGAAAAGTGACTCAATAGCAGGTTATTTTTTTTTTAAACTATATGGTTGAGAGAAAGATAAACCTTAATATGGTCCTGATACTGAGGTAGTAATTTTGGATAAGATATGGTTGATTTGGATTAATTATATTGGATATTCTTGACTACTTTGAAACTAATTAAATGTTTGTTTATTCCATTTTTGTTGGAGTATACAATATTTATGGATATAAGGATTATATCCATTTTTCTATAAGGAATAAGGGAGCATGAAGGCAATCAATAAGTTTTTATGGTAATTTAGAGAGTTACCATATTTTAGAAGAATACATGATTAAGGTATTCACATGTTATTATGTGGAGAAAATGATCTTCATTATGTTTACCTTCCTTATAAATTTTGGACAGTGAGTTTGGACAGAAGTATTTTGGATAAGTCTAAAGGTTGGAATGGATTATTTTTGACATTGGATTATATTGTTAAAGTAATAGCATTTCATGAGATTTTTTTGGGATTTTTATACAAAGGAAAACACGCAGACCGTGTGACAACCTGTCGCGTTGGACAAAGCTGCGGGAATCGAACCCACAACCATAGTGCGATTAGGATTTATCGCCTACCACTAGACTATGTGAAGTCCCTGGATTGTATAATGTAGTTTCTTTTTTTAAAGGGTCTGATAGGTGAATAATAATTTCATTTTTTTGTAACCCTATACGATTAGGATAAATAGAATATTTTATGTTCTGTTATCTATTAGAGTAAAAGATGGGTTAGTGGTAGAAATTTATTAAAGAATGAATCTATACTTAAAAAGAATGTATATCTCTATATGTTCTTAGTCAATATCATAAATAAATTCCTCATATTTATGAAAAGTAACTGAAAACAATAACATTGTCTGTTTACTTTTCCTACTGGGGAATCAAATACCGTTTAACCCATCACAAGTTTATGGTTTTCGGATCATTTACTTTATCCTAATCCTATTTTATACAACAATACATTAGAACTTGATGGCTTGTTTCTCCTACATATCAAGGTTTTCATAAAATCCTTGTATGGGTTATCCCGGGTGACCTTTGTACATCTCTTTCTTTCCTTTAACGTTATATTTTTATTAACCCTATTTTTGATGTGATTTCTCCCAAAAGGTATTTTCTATTTTCAACATTTTATATTAAATGAAAAATTTCAAATTATGAGGATGAAATTTATTGAAGGAGGGGAGAATGTAGCACCCCAATCTTCCATTATTCTTTTCCCGTTTAATAATACAATGGCGTGTGTTGTACGCAACTTCGAGTACTAACATCGCGACCAATCAAAGTAGTTGTTATGAATAGTAATACCCACTTTTTAAAATTTTATAAATTTTATTATCCAAATTGGACTTCATTTTTCGATTCGGTATATCAAAATTAACTTA
Organism: Viscum album; assembly: GCA_963277665.1. Lineage (NCBI taxonomy): Eukaryota > Viridiplantae > Streptophyta > Magnoliopsida > Santalales > Viscaceae > Viscum > Viscum album. The sequence continues at coordinate 356,066,962 of OY728140.1, forward strand.
GGGTGAATTTTTGGTATTTTTATGAGAACTTCCAATTTTTCTTGAATAGTAAAAAATACTAAATTTTAATTAAAAACAACTTTTTTAATCAAAATAATTTATAGTCCTAAATTATACTAATAGGTGGTTTAATTAGGCCGACGGACATATATAATTATATTTGTATCATTTATGAACCACTCAGGGTTCTCTTGGATGTTTATAGTAATTTTATTATCCATATAATATAATAATACAAAGAGACATGGTAAATGTGAAACAAATTAAATAAGAGTTAAATATAAATTATAAGGTTAATTTAGTGCCCCAAAACTATCAAAAACATATTGGTTGAAATGATTTATACCCATACCCACCTTATACTTTAATTAAATCAATTTGGATCCATTATAAACTGAATATGAATTTATTATAAAATAATATTTCTATATTTTCCGATAGTGCCCCCTGCCCCTCTTATAAAAGGGCACTCCCCATTCTCTTTAATTCACAAATTAAAAGCCATTTGGATCAGCAAAAACATTACCAAATACTCTATCAAATATCCTCCTTTAATCCTAGAGGCATTAGTTTGATCATAAAACCATCCTATGGAGCCCTATTGATCAAAAAAATAATGAACCCTAAGAAGAGGTAATGTTTTCACCACCCTCTTTCAAGGTAATTTCTTCTTCCACTACTTCTTTCATTGTTATTTCCATTAAAAAATAATAACTACATTATATTCTATATACTATGATGTTATTATAAATATGGTACAACCGTATTTATTATTCAATCCATTCTTTGAATGACATGTCACCATACGTGCGTACGTACGTCTTACCGTCTCCACATCGTGGTGTAATTGCTATTCAAAACATTATTATGTGTATGGGTATGATAATGATGTTTAATTGATGTAAATAAAAAATATAACATGATTATAATTCTGTATATATTATATAATATCCAATTATATATTATTTTAATATCAAAAGAATGATATTGTCACTCGTGTGTACATATGGACTACCGTCTCCACGAACGCGATGAGATTCATTCCCCATCGTATCCATTCAAGAATAATTCTCATTTGATGATTAAAAATAATGTTTAAGGACATGATATCAATTTAGATATGAATAAGATACAACCTATCCATAACAAACATTTCTTACGTAATAAATCATATAAAGGGAAACGAATCAGTTAATACCCGAAACGATGATAATACTAAGATATTATTAACAAAGCAATCTTAAAAGATCATATATGATATCATATTAATGTATATGATTATTGAATAATTTAATAACAATTAGTTCATCATTATACAAGAGTTTAACCTACCCTCGACCAAGGAAACATACAAGGTAATGGTTAATTTTACAATCACTTTATTATCTGAGGTTGTTTATACGTAATTATCTACTGGGACCTCTTTATCATCCACATCCATGTTTCTTAAAAATGTATTTCAAAAAAATATTCTATTTAATAGAAAATAGGTTAAATTCATTTATATCATTATTTGAACTTATACATTTTTGAATGCAATCTTTCCGTTGTTTTCCAAACAAGAAACTTTTTGACCTTTTCGACAAATTTAAGGTAAGAATGTTTTTTAACTTATACGGTGGGTGCAACTATTTTCGGCCACTATAAAATTGTCGAAGCATCCCTTACAAGCTTATAAGAGTATTTTAAAAATACTGGTTTCATTTAATGATTATGTGACTTTTAAATGATTTCAAAAACGAGATATTTCTCTCAAATAGTTTTGATTTCATCCATGTCAACATCCTTTGTTGGATTTTAAGCTTATTTGAAGTTGATTTATTATGATAAAAAACATCCATATTGTATTGAAGGTTTTGTGATATGTTTGATTCTGGATGGGTTATTTTTATAGCATTCATGGTTTATGGATAAATTATTGAAATTTTTTATGCTTGTATTAAATACGAATGTTTATTTATCTTTAAAACTTTTCATATGATTAATGCATTGGACTTAGTAAGTGATGGGCGGAGCCCGCTATAGCTCCTCTATGCATCGTTAGGTCTCATGAGGAAACTAGACATGAAATTTTCCAAGGCCTTTCCTAATTTGATATATGGTTTTGGCCGAGGCCTTAATAATTTTTAGACGTCTTGGCCGAGGCCTTGACAAAATGTTTCATAATTTCTGGAATTATGCATTCCATCATTATGAAAGTGGTTATTTGATATTGCATGTGATTATTCAACTAGTAGAATATCCATGTGAATAAGTAAATGGAATTATTTTGTTTTATCTTTCCATATTATGCTGAAGTTCAAGGTTAAAAGGATTTTATTTTAGTCTTATATATTGCCTTAAATGTTAATGCTTATTTATGAAAGTTTCCTCTATATTGTTATCCTTACTCAGCATCTGAGATCACCCCTTTTTATGTTTTAATTTTCATAGGATGTGAAGAAGTTTATTATGATTGACCTGCAGGGATAGTCTATGGGACATGAATGTGGTTAATGAAGACAATATTGTTTTTGTATTTCATTCTATGATTTAATGTAAGACTTATAAATATATCTACTGTTTCCAAGGCTAATAAACTAATTGATATTTAGTGACTTGATCTTTTGTGATCATGCAAATGATATGTAATAATGCATTGACTCTGGGTAACTGGGGTCGGGGCGTTACGATGCAGCTAATACCAGTCCACCAAAATTGTTGTTGAAGGTACCTATATTTCTCCCCTATAATGGAATTCACATCAATACGAGAAGTTTTTAACTCCCTCATCACCTCCTCTAGCATCATGATAAGAACTACTGTCTGTCCCTAGAAATGTATGAAATATTCCCCTCCTAATTAAAATATATTTGATGAATATACTTATGATTTTAGGTCATGGATAACCTTATAGTATATGGCATCCAAATACTCCCCTCTCACACGATGGAGTAGTGGAGGATTCATAATCATCGACTAGAGATAATATTCATCCTTATCCTCTACCAGGGTCAGCTATAAGGAAGAAAACCATCCTGATAGGTCCACTACCAAGAGAGAATAGGGCTTCCTTATAAGGTAATATTCAACCATGATTCCCTTCATAAGATTATTAACTATCACAAAGTCATGTTATCACAGGAACTCCAACAACCACCTCTTTATTAGGTTCATATCTCACTTTTTTATAATATACTAGAGACATTAATTGTGTGAGTAAACTACAATGACTCTCCTAGAACATAGTGCCTCCATTTATTTTGAAAGAATACAACAACTATTAACATTTTTTCATGACTCACACAGTTCTTCTCATTGTGTCTCAACTACCATAACCCATTTTTGATTACTAGAAACATCATTATCAACATATAACCAATCGTAGCTTTAGAGAAATTGAAATACACTACATACTCCAAAACCTTCTCATGTATTCTTATCCTAGTAGTGTGGGTCAACCATAGCCTAAATTGGTCAAAGGGTCTCTTATACTACTAAATCAATGTAAAAGACCACCCTCTCTACATATGCGTGGTCAATGTGTCTAAAATACTTGTGATGTCCTCCATAAACTTCTTTTCGTACCTTTCCAAGCCTTGAAAACTTTTTGCCTCTAAAATACTCTTGCATGGATCCAAAGAATGAACGACATATATCTCTTCTAGGTCCATAGCTAATCTATGATCATAAATGACATGAACTGTGAAATAAACCATGAAAATTCTGATCTAAAAATTCTATATGTTATGATAATGCTAGTTCTCCTAGATTGTTTCTAGGTCCATTGCCAAGTGATCGATATTTTCCTCCTCTAAATATGAGTAAATGAGTGAATCATCAATGAACGAAACACAAATTCCATCAAACTATGGCGGTAATATATAGTTCATCAAATCCATAAACCCAACATGGGAGTTTTTCAAACTATTAGATATCACTAGGTATTCATAGTTCCCATAAAGAAATAGTAATTATACCATGGGAAAATCAACCTCTTGATTCCTCAACAGGTGCTAGTCATACATGACATCGATCTTTGAGAACTAACTCAATCCTAAAAATAGATCAAAGATGTCCTCATTACTCATTGAGGGATTGATTTCATTTATGGTCACCCATTTCATGATACGACAATAACCATAGTGTATTAATCTCATATCCTTCTTTTTTAATGAAAAATATGGGTGTGACCTAGTGGGAGACATCGGTTCTAATAAAAACCTTCTCTTGAAAACCCTCCAACTACACCATCATCTCTTGGAGATCAGTGTCATCCATCAAATATTACAAATTAGATGTTGGTATAGTACAAGGATTCATGTGAATACATAAGCCCATATCCCAGCACAAAGGTAGTCCTAGAAAATCCTTGGGGAAGATTGCGATAAATTTATCTACTATCGATTTATTATAGATTCCTGGAGATCCTTATGAACTAATGGATAAAATTTTCAAATGAGGAGCGATGATCTATACCGTCCTTCGAGGAAATCCCACATTGCCAGTAAGGATATCTCTTTCACCAATAAAGGATAAACACATCCCATATTTCCAAAGGAGTCTTACACAACTATGATGATAGTTTACATGGGATCAAATTGTAGATAAACTATGAAAACCTAATATAATGTTATAATGTTTCATCCCAATGATAAAGATGTCACATAACTAACTCTATCCACTAAGTTTTAACATACACTAGTAGTTGATAAGAGATATCGAAGAATTAGACCCTGTAAAACCTCTAAAAAATATTCTATGATAAGGTATCAATGGGGAGTTATATCTTTCACACAAGAAACATGGAAATGATGTATTGGCTTGAAAATATGTATAAAACCACTAGAGTAAGTGTTTAATAGACCCATATTGTACAACATATCATCTCGTGAGGTTATGGTTCATAAGTCTCTATGGCCTGATGATGCTTGTGGCCTTGAACACTAACTCCTTAATCTTGGAATTAGCCTCATGGTGGTAGTGGTGGAAGTATCATATAATTTCATGCTCTACCAATAGAAATTAATCATAGATATCCACCCACTTCTCTTCTAGAATTGCCTCCATAGTGGATATTGTGGCCATGCTTGAGAGAACCTAATCATGGTTCTTACTCTATCATGGAGGTCTATCCACTATCTTCTTGTCATTATATTCATGATGTGTCGGGAAATATAGATATAATTGACATTTCCAATCATATGAATAAAATATACCCTATGTGAGATGATTGGATCCTTTTCATGATCCATGCGCTTTAGATCCATGTGATTGAGTCATATAATTATAATTAATCATATTATGGCAGATCAATGTCTGATTCCTTCTACCTTCCACATATTAATCAGCAATATGATTCCCAATACCATCTCTAGCTTCTCAGATCCCCTGTTCTAGGAAGATCTCAACCACTGGAGTCCTATGTATAACTCTAGAATAAGTGGGATGGAAAAAGAAACCAAAATGGATAATATGATTCCCTAAAAACCCAACTCGAACATCCTTCCCCTGAATAACCCATCCCATACCATAACAAGGGAGTCTCATGTATGTTTATTGAACCTCGTGATGTACTCACCCATTCAATTATCACCCTAATGTGGCTCAAAAAAATTCTAGATCCAAACTGAGCTCAATAAAGATGGGTACTACCCCTCAGAAAATAGATATTGTAAGTTGGTCTATAATAATGATATCTCATCATAGGTTTTCTTGACCAAACACTACTAGTTTCGATATTCTTCATGGAAAATATTGGCAACCATCCCCACTATTTTTTATCTCTAAACTAACATAATAACTCAAACCACTAACTAAATATAATCCTCCTCTACATGGGGATCTTTATAAATGTGGAACTCTATTAGTCATTGATGTTAGAACTCATGGAATTATATATGACTACCCTCATCTTCATCATGAACTGATGGTGCTATATGATTCTTCATAGGTTATGGTGATACTCTCTAGCTGCTTGGAGGAAACACCTTCTAGGATTTCTCTGCAACTGAGGGATCTTCACTCATAAAATTTTCCTCATGGTTTGGAATCTAAAATATATATGGATATTTTCTTGGGGGATTTCTATATATATCAATATGTAAAAAGGTTTTTTTGTATATATATATATTTGGATTTGACTCAGAAAGGGAAGTCAAAGGTCTCAATCCAATATAATGCATGTACTATTGTTCCCTGAAAGAAATTTCATAGTATGCTAAGTTGATTAATTGGTATTCAGAGTCCTAGCATATCGATATGTCAACGAATTCACCAACACTAGATTTGTTAGCTTGAAATCATCATTTTGAACACTTTGACCCCATTTCCCGTAGTTCCCAACTGATTCTCACAATGAGGCTGCCTCTACACTAACATAAGGATGAATCACCATTGATACCACTCTGTAGTGACATGACCCAGTAGGGACCACTTGGATAATTTATGTTTGAAACATCATCAATAAATACCACCTCCATTAGGAAAGGTTATAGTGATATGCATAGAGAAGGCCAAAAATAAATGGGAGGCCTTTTCCTAGTGTACCTGTATGCGCGTACCCAACCATCTCCATTCAACACTGTAGTAAAATAATAAATAGTTTTGTGACATCAAGATTAAAGGAATGTATGAAATAAACCTAGGTAATATATTAAAATATGATAGTATAAAATTGAAATATATGTGGGAAAATAAATTCTCACCTTGAAATAATGTATCAACTTGAAAACAATGTGAAATGATGTTATCTAAGAGAGAAAGACTCTTGATCTTTATCCATGAACACCATACACATTCAATAAACCTAAGTGTCACTATGATCTACCATAACAACTATTGATACATTCTTCATCTAAAGAAGACATGACATGTGCATTAAAATCCCATGAAAGGATGAATATATATATACCATGTAAGACACCCAAAAAACTGAAAGGGACTTACAAATATATACAATAATCATAATCTCAATCTAAAAAAAGAGGGAGAAGAGATCCAATATATACATATACATATATATATATTCTCATAAGGAAACCCTAATGACATAGAAAGGGGATAAATATCTCATAGCCCATCCGAATTCATTTAGAAAGATTGTTTCTATGAAAATTAATCATATATTCATAGAATCAAATGAAAACTCACCAGAATATGTGAGGAGGGGACCAATCCTTGCTAATGTGATCTATATATGAGGGAGGCATAACTCTCATGAATGAAATTATCCTTGTCAGAGATTGAATACATGGATCATCGCCCCGTAAATAGAGATCCAATGATCTTGTTGGGGAGAAACAACTCTATTTATTTAACAACATGTGTAACCCACACCCTTCTGTGGAATGGGAGTACTAATACTAACAACCATTCGATAGTATGGATTACCCATGACCTAGTGTGAAAGGGTTGTACTGACCTAATAACTCTCTAATTATTTTTCCCTGATCACAGCCAATGTCAAGCATCTTCTAAAGAAGCATCATTCTTGGAACATATCACATATTATCTCATGTGCCACAATGAATGACACCATCACCTTCTACATGGAAATATATTCAAGATAGGCTACTCACATTCTAAAATCTGGGTCCAAATGAGGGATATATGGGTGGAGGAAGTCAAAGGAGGGAATATATATCATGTGTGGGTGTCCAAACAACATGTTGCCTTGTGTCGTCACCTAACCGTGTTCTCATATAGCCATGGATTAGAATCCATGTCATCGTACTTAGAGTGTATGTGTATAACATGGAGTGTCTCAGCCACTTAGGGAGTATATGTGTTCTCCTCATGGATCACATGTAAATTGGGGCATGCCAGTGTACCTAGTAATTCACTTTGTAGTGTTTGGGTACCAGCAAGTTCCCTTGAACCCTAAGTGTACTCAATGTGTCGGACCACATAGGGTCCTAAGAATGTTTAATTTGTCTCACTACCTGGAAGCCTGGGTAGTGAAAAAGATGTGTGGGTCTTTCCCCATGATGATTAATCCTTAACATTTTTGGGAACCCTAACACTTATACTTATGATGATAAAATCTATGTGTTAATCTTGGATACCTAGAGTCTAGTCATGTAATTTATAATAACTGATATTCAATAATTAAATTTCTAGATTTTCCTCCACCTTATTTAATCTCACTCTCTGAATGCCTAAAATCAATGTTAACCTCCTCTAATATTCTTTTCCTTGCCTACGATGGATGAATAATTGAATCCAGTGATACACTCGAAGGCTGCAATGCCATACATCGCGCCTCTTATCACCTATCAACTGATTTCATCACCACTCTTAATCCCACATCCACAAAGAATTATCCAAAAGTCATGATCTATCTATGTCTCTTCCTCATACAAAAAACCACTACGAATATGGGGGATCAATCATTCTTGGACCCTCCTCGGAAATGTATAACCGTGACCCCATGGGACATTGGTCAAAAATGTGAAGAACAAGTGGGGAAAAGGTATAAGAACAAAGGTTGAAACATTGTTGGCCAAGAGTTATTTTAAAAGGATCATATATCAGAGAAATCAGGGTAAGTACATAGAAAAACAATAAACAAAATGATTTTAATAAATTTAAATCATCTATTGGGATCTTTAATAGAATATATGATCATATAATTAAAAGTTGATAATAAATAAATGATCAATATTTTAATCAAATGGTATAAAATCTAAAATATACAATACCTACCTAGGATATGGATAAATTATTGGGGAAGAACACATTCCCCTACAATGTAGATGACTTTATGCATTCACTATATCTTGATCATACTCAGTTTGATGATCATTCATAATCCAATTTTAATTCACCAATAATGGATTTCGAATTCTCCTCTCAAGTATCGGAGGGCTCTACAGATAAACCTATAGAAAAACTACAACATCAATTATATATATTAAATTAGTATTTGGGTTACTAAATTAATTAATTAATTAATCCTCTAAACATACATGCCTATAACTGCTTAATCTGAATTTCCAACGCTATCCAACTTTAGGTCCTGGCTAGGGTAAATATCATGTTCTAGATTGAACCGTAGTATCAGTTATCTGATATCATGATAATTTTGGATGTTATTCCACTATTTCTAGAAATATACATAATCAGTATATCAATATATTTAATATCATAAAAAATATAAATTTCTAGAAAACTACAATCATAATGAGTGATGTAGTGTTCACCTTCTTCACATTAATGGTATTATTCACTTTTACATCTCTAAATTTGATGAATCTCTCATAAGCATCCATTGCGGAATTCCATGTTCTTGCTGAATAATTTATCACATAAGCACATTTATTTAATTGTTTTATCAGATTACCATCTCCATCCAGCTTTATTACATCATGTTTTTTTATATACACTTATTAAGGTAACTCATGATTGATAAATAATGAAATCACAAGGATTAAATTGAATTTGATTTTTTTTATTTTCTATTTGAAAGAGGGATTCTGATGGTCTCAAATCAATCTATTGGGAAACATGATTCTTCTAAATAAATTAGTTTAATTTCGTAGAACTCCTTGAAATCCAATGTATATTTATTCTATATTTCCTCACATTTTTGTTCATGATGTCTCAAGATACTCATTTATTCGAAGATATTATTTTATGACTCATAAAAATCCCACATATCTAATTATTTACTGTTTTTAATCTATTCATTCATAGACTAAAATATTTATTGGTGCTCAAAATACCATCAACGGTTTTACACATTAACATTGAAAAAAACTAGAGTGACTAGATATTAAAATAATATCTACTCCAACTCCATAGATATTTAATAAGCCACCATTTTAAAATTATAATATATCATAACTCATTAATTCAATATTTTTGAGGATTTATAAATCATATATCATGTGTGATTAATAATGACGGTCCATGATACTTGGATTCTTAAATTTCCATGCCTTTAAGGGAAATTTAAAAATAATTTATTGTTTTTTAGGTTTTCCTTTTTTGAAAATTATTATATTTAAATATATGATTTAATTAGGTTCATAGGATGGTAACTTTTTCATATAATGTGTTTCATTATTTGTCAGATCTTCTATACACCTCCTTTACTCTATCAAATATATTTTTCAATTCAATGCTATTCTATTATTTTTTAGACTAATAATTAAATTTAAATGGATTTTGATACCTATTAATTTATTATCTCTAAATTTTATATGTAGTGACATAATATACTAGTTCTAATAATTTTAATAAATAAATAAACCATATTTTTAATAGTATCCCAAAAATCTCCTTCATTGAGAAAAATTCAATTATTTCATTTGTTGATTCCCATCATAATTTCCATACCTATATTTAGTTGAATTATCCAAAACGTTTTGTGTAGAAAATCATTATAAATTATTTATTAGAGTATATATTTTTTTAAACAAAATTATTGTTTAATATATGTGGTTCTTTTACATTTTCTATTAATTTTTCACCCGAACCAAGTAGTTTTATTTTTTCAGATTTTTCAAAAACAATATTTTTCTTTAGGGTGTCCAAGCTTTTTTACACTAAGAGTTATAGAATATTACTACATTTCTTAGATTTCAGCAATTCTCCAATGTATTTAATTTTCATCTATGATTTATTCATTATTTCAAAAGTGACTATGATAAAATTATTATAATTATGCTGGAATTTATCCAATTATTTATAGACATCGATAATTTTCAACTTCAACCAATCAATCTATTCATATCTAATAATGATAGTGGATGTAATATAATCAATGATATTCAATATTTGTAACAATCATATAACACGTTCTACACATCCTTAACTAGTCATTATTTTTTAATTTGGATCTATTTTCATTCATTATTTTTTTCTAGATATGTAAATTTATATCTCATAGCTTTCCAATAACATTTAATTACAAATTGAGCCCAAAAATAATTGTATAGTCCATGGATGATTCTATCAATTTAGTAAAAAAATTATTTTAATTCATGTGTTATCCTTTGATTATTATATCACTCCATCTTCTGAATCCATGAATAATTTTTCTAAATCATCATAAGGAGTTTCTTTATCACCAACAACTTCACTAAATTTCATAAGTATCAAATTCAATATATTTAAATTTTCTTATTAAGTAATTGGATATAATTTTATTCATTACATTTCATGAGACCAAAGGATTATGTTTATTGAATATACTATCAAAAAGTAAGGATATTGTTATTTAAAGATACTAGTATGTTTTAGGTATGATAATGAGATATATTTTAGAAGTTCTCAATTAATGATTAATATTACCATGAAAATGAAGGATTTAAAATAACATTGGTGATATATGAGATGCCTGGGGAATTTCCTCTTAATCACATGTGTTATAGCCTATTTACATTTCAAATACTTATGCAGATCAATTAAAATGTTATAAATGATAGAGAATATTGATATAATTCCCTTGATAGTGGGAATGGTCTACTGTTTCATGGAGTACATGGATAAATAGATTCAAGGAATATTCATTGTACATATGAAGATTATAGAACCATGCTTAATGTGAATTATATAAAAGTTTTAATTGTTGATTTTAACACTCTTTATCAAAATTTATTGATAGTTTTGGGATTTTGGATATGGATGGTGAATAATACTGATGCTTAATTTGTGAGAAAATCAATTTGGATGAGTGAGAGTCTAATGTGGTAGTTATCAAGGGCCTCATGTTAAACATTTATGAAATAAAGAAATAAAATATATTAAAAGTGTTACTTGGGATGAATTCATATGGGAAAAGATTTCAGTGAGTTTTTTATATTTGGTGGGTTCATTTTTTATTATAAAATAGATATTAGTTTAATTTTTTTGTGTTTTAGTGAAATAGTGTTTAAATTATGGTTTCAAGGCAGTGCTATGACCATATATATTCCAATATCATACCTATTGAATCATGATTTATTAATTTTTATTTATTTTTACCTCTCTCACTAACCAATAAAAACCTTAAGTGATTTCATTATTTAAATATTTTTGATTCAAATAGAGATGTGAAATGATCACTACACTCCCTAATATCACCTAACCGTGTAGTAAAAAATCCTTTATTACTCTTATATTGACGCACCTCCCTCCATCATATGGAAAAATTTTAATATCATAGTTTTTTTTGTGAAACCAAAGAAAAACAGAAGTATGAATTTCATATAATATAATAACATATATCTCTTAATGTCTATAAAAAATAACAAAATTCAAAAAAGATTAAATAGAATATAATTGGCCAATCAAATTGATGTATTCATTAATAATAGTGACTAAAATATCCTTAACTCAAATCCTATGGTCTTACTATTCCCACGTGGAAGGATATATATATCTAAAATAATGAAAATAAATTTATAATTCATAGGTACTCAAAGATACCCTACCTAACCAATTAATAGTGAGAATCACTCCCTTTTATAATGAACATAAGATAATTCAGGAATAACTTCTGAAGATGGGATTGTCCCGACATTATCTGGTAAGACCAATATCTACAAGTGGTCGAGACATAGTTTCCCATTAAACATGAACCAATGAAGTTACCCTAATGCCTTCAAAATATACTTGTGGAGTAATGTTGAGATATTAATATTATTCAAATGTTTTTGTATGTACATGCAGAAGGATCAAAATTTCTTCAAAGAGCAATTTCCCAAATATTCCATGCATATAAATCATCTCAAGATTAGTTGTTCCATTTTAATTGACACATGATACATGGAAATCATAGAGTGTCTCTTCCCAATTTGGTTAATGAGTATGAAATGGATTTAAGTCATGCCCTATTTTTATTAATTTTATATTTAGTTCTCTCATGGAATAATTAATTATCCCATGATGTGGTCTCTTTTTCTCCTCATTTATGAAAAATATATTGTGATCAGAATAATTTAACTTAGGGGAAAATTATCTATTCTATAATCCATTATTGTATTTGGAAATTTAAATGTTACCTTAAAACTGTTCTTCCTGATAGATCTTCTGATGTGTTCGCTAGAGGCAAATGATGTTTACTTATATATTTTCTTAATTCTCAAAATTTCTTCATGTATCATCTTAGAAGGGGGATAATTATATTTATTTATTATCAAAACACTAGGGAATTAATTCTACATGTTCACTTTTATTGAAAATTATGGTTATGAATTCATTAGAGAAAAGAAAACTTTATTTACTTATGGTTCATAAATCCTCATCCAATAATTATGTTTCACATGAAGCCATGGGGGTATTTCCCATTTCCATATGAATATTTTTTCAATGAAAAAATATATATATTTTAGGATTTATTACATTTATTCTATAATTGAATTAAAAAATTAAAATGAGGATTACAACCATGTTCAACTCCAACATAGAGTGTAAAAATAAATGTATAGCCGGTAATTTAATTCCAAATATCAATAAAACAACCAAATTTCAAAGATTAATTCAATTTGACAATCCAATTCCATATTCAAAAATGAATTATAAATGATTTAATTTCCTAGTTTTTATAATAATTGTGGGGTTTATTTCTATTGAAAATTTGAATAAAATATGTAAAAAATATTCCTTCATTAGAATCCATCCTAATATTATCTAACATGAATTATTATGTAATAATTAAATATTATCCCATAGATGATGTAGTTGATTGAAATTTTAATGATGCAGAGAAGATGAAATAGATGTTTCAATAATTAGTAATTATTATAGTACTATCAATTGTGAAAATTTTCCATGTTTAAAGCATGAATTTACATGGTAGTTTAAATACATTTAACTAATCAACATGAGTGTTTTTATTAATTAATATAAAATATGAGTGGTCATTAACATATATCAATAATTTGGAATAATTAATGATTTTTTTAATGATTTTTTTGGATGAGATAGGGTGGATAGAGATTCCCTAAGAGGATTTAAATATATTTATAGTTTCTTTAAATATGTTTGGAAAGTTCAATGTATTATTCCATCAAAAAATTGATAAAGTAAATTCCTTATAGGTAAACTCTTAATTATTCATTACTTTAAAATGGTATATTTGAAACAATAAATAATAAAAAAGGCTTTCTCCAAATTAAATGAAAATAATTTGGAAATGTACTTGAGATGCATAGTGATATGTAAAGGTATGTAAAATGATTTGTAAATGCCATCATAGTTTTTTAAAGGCAATATGTAGGGTTGCACATATGGTGATATATAAGGGTACCCAATGTAACAAATAGTTGAAAAGGTACTATAGCCAAATATGGATAATTAAGTTTCAACATGAGGATACAAAAGTTCTATCATAGTTAACTAGAGTATATATAAGGGTACTCCTAAGGCTCAACTTTTGAAATAGTAACAGAGCTATACTTTAATATATAATTGTTCATAGTGGATATGTAAAGGTTTATTGAGTATATTTAGTGTTGTTGAATAATACTTTGTGAACATATTATATTATTGGAGATCTAATTCAATGGTGTTGAGTTGTTGTTAATGGATTTAAATATAATTATTCAATTAGATAAATAATAAGGATCTAAGTAAAGATTAATTAAAATTATGTGAGAAAAAATTGTGAAATCCACCAAATTTTTTTTTTATATTTATAAATATAAATATTTGAAACTCATTAATGGTATCGATGTTATGAAAATTATTTGGAATATTGTCAATTAGTTTTAGATGAGAAGAGAGTGTTTTGGTATTCCATTTCAGATAAATAAAGTTGCCTAAGTGTATGAACCTGACTTTTTCCTCAGATATGGATCCTTTTAATTATTGTATATTTCTTTATTATACACCTAATTTCAATTCCTCATGAGTTAGTGAAGGTTTCTTGGGTGTTAGGAGATTCTTAAAATCTCAGCACCCTTTTCAGTGGAGGTTTTTGTCCTATCATATGGTTAGAGTAAACCATGTGAGGCAATCCACAAATTTAGTTTTAACCATGAATGGATTGATAGTGTGGTGATATCGGGTGCATGGTTATTCCAAATATTTTTATTTAGGATTCCTGACAATGAAAATTGATATAGACAAATTTCAAAGTCACATAGAATAGTTGGTTCACGGTTTTCCTAATTGTGAATCCCAACTATGTGGTATGCCACTATCTACAGCTTCATGTGCATGGTTTTCACACGGTTTGGCCAAGCTGTTCGGCTAAACCATGTGAAGGCCATTTTGGGTGAAATTGAAAAATTGACCATAAATCAAATGTTTTAAACAACCCCTCATCGTTTTTTCTTTTCTAGGGTAAAACCAACCTCATCCTCTTCCTTTTAAATAAAAAAATCCTTACAATGCAGGATTTGAGATCGAGCGTTCATGGAGAGCCTGATCGATGAACCATTTGTCTTATTGGATCTACACTCGTATATTCTTAATAAACTTGTATTACATCATCATTATTATTTCTATAGATGAATCTATTTACAAGGAGGATCAAATTCCCCAATTTTACTAAATTTATATGATATTCATATCTCTTCAAATCTATGTCATACCAGAGGTTGATACTAGAGGAGGATATTCATATGAGTATGAGATTGGTGGTCAATTACCCACTCCTCATGATTTTTTATTCAATAATTTTTTGTGTTGGGGTGATGATTTCATTGGAAGTTTCCTATATAATTAATATTTCTTTGTTATATTAATTAGAACAATGTTCTATGACGCATGATATATATTTTATTCATTATTAGTGGGTATGTCAACAACACCAACCACCCCATGTTGGGTATTATCCCTACTTGCTATATTCGTGTTAGGAAATGTGTTTCTGTAACACCCTTTCAGTGTGCATGAGCTTGAAATTGATAATGGAAATCCTTCCAATTTTAATTGACTATTTAATTGATTAATGTATTGTACCAACGTCTCTTCCCAATTGACCTTCTTAAGGTAAGTGAATCACTTTATTAATCACTATTAAATTGATGTGGAATTTATGTTATACATATATGACATGGAATTGTTTAATTTAATTGATTTTTTTCCTTTCATGTCTTCAAAAACACATACCCCTTATCATGGAAGGTATGAGATTCAGTTTTCATAAAAAATTGACATAAATAAGTTGATTATGACTAAAATAGCTTCACACCCCATGTCCTTATCATGCTAATTAAATGAAATGATTGACCATTCACATTAATAAATGGTATTATTAATACATGGATTAATTAATAAAATAAATTATTTTTAATGTTACAAATTATATATGGACCATGACATCATTATAGGTATAGTCAGACTTGATTTATCTTTTTGATTCTCGGGGGAATGCCTTGAGTACTCTTGGATGCCATTTTGATTCAAGGATTATAGTTGCTTTTCATGATACCCACCTTATAACCCGATCCTCTTCTATATGTGGATGCATGATATGAAACTATCAGAAACCTATGTCACTATTATAGGATACCTTAGATACACTCCATGGATCCATCACATTTTATATGGACATGAGTTTTCTTGGTTACATCCTTTGGTATAGCCATAGGTTATCATTTTTTTTACATTGGATGTTTTCCTTAGTCTCATTCAGATTCACTATTGTGGCATTCTTTAGATGATTATACTTAGATTACAATATTACACAAATAGCTAGGTTTCTATTACTACACAGTTGGTGACCCATGTTTTCTATGATTCCTTGGTTATTAACATAGATAGTTATCCTTATTCATATCAATATTGTTTTCCATGTTACATAAGGAACCATCACTATTGTTAGAGTGGGGTGATGTCAGTGCTTGTTATTCCAAATGATACTTAAATATATAAACTAAAACAAAAATTAATTAATGAACTAGTTACATGTTTAGACACCAGATTGGGGATGAAGTAGGTAATTGGGTATTTACATTATTATAGTGCATTAATTTTACACATTCATGCTTTCACATTGTACCAGTTTATAGTACACAGAAAAGGTGTTATAACTGAAATTAGTGGTGGTTTAATGAAATTTATCTCATGCCCTATTCAGGATCTATTGGTACCAAGAAAAACTATATGTATGTAGGTGATGATAAAGTGAAGTGTGATGCTTTGAAGACTTTATTTCTTGTTTCATAGGATAGAGCTCGTAGAAGATGACAGACCTAGAGCTCAGGATAATGGGGATAGTTTTTGGTTAATTATTTTAAAATTTGAATTGAATGATTTATACTGCATTATATCCATGATTTTTATTTTTATTGATACATGAAATTTCTTTAACATATTTTTTATATGATTATTATTTTTTTAGTTTTTTATTTCTTATGTCTACATTAGTTATACCATCAGATTATTGCATTGTTTCCGCTACTTAGTTATATGTTCTTATATACAGATCTGGTGTGATGCACTCTTATAAGGAGTAAAAATTCTCTCCATTGACACATGTAATTCCCTCAATTTTATTCTGCATCCTCTGGCATTTGGGGAGTTCTGCTTGAGGCCATGTGGCCAACCAGGTTCGGGGAAGTTCTAAGTGGAATCTATGTCTGAGACGTCCCAAAGATGTATTATAGGGGATCTACTATTATTTTACTATTTGGAGAAATATATTTGGGATTTGGAACACTTGTAAGTTGTTATAATTCATTCTTTGGTGTCGTAAACCCTTGTTCAGGGTAAATGTTGAGTTTCTAAATTTACAATTTTTGTTTTTGTTTTTTCTATTACTGTAGATATAATTTCACCATTAGGTGATTCACATGATATGTGTTGTTGTTACTTATTATTCTGATTGGTAATCTTATTTCATCAATGGGATGATGATACGAGGGCGAGTAGAATTGTTATATGAATCATTTTAGGTACCTAGAATTCACATTCCATGTATATTACCATGCCATAAAGTGACATTTTACTGTTTGAATTTCATGATATGCCTATGGTGGTTGAGTGAGACACATCATATATATACTGTTTTGATATTTTTGATTGTATTGATTGATTGATTTCCTATTTCAATTCACGAGGTGTAGGGTCCCTCAGGGGTTGGAATAGGTACTTTACTGAATCAAGCAATTAATTAGAATTAAATGGGAGTTAATATCAATGATAAGGACTTTGGTACCTTATTTAATGGGGTGAAGAACTCATTTTAAATTACCTTGATATATGGAATATGAAAATGTAAACTATTGTCTTGACATGAGATTCATAATGTGAAATTTTTACAAGTCCTTATCCCGTCTTGTCATGTTTATGAAGGGTAAATGAGTGAACCCAGTAATTAAATAGAAAAAAAAAATATATTAAATGATGATGTAATATTTGGATGAAAATTTATCAACTGGAACACCTATTATATAATTGAGAACATACCAATACCTATCTTTCTACGTGGGTAGTCAGGATAGTATACAAGCGTAGTGATCCCTTTCTTACGTACAACTTCTTCAAGTGTTTCTATCTATCTTCTTAATGATTTTTCTTAGATTTATTCTTATAATTTTAATACCAATGCGACCATGATGTCCATGTGTCATGTTCTAGGACAGTGGTGATTATGATACTCTATATGTGGTGGGCTCTAATCTTCATGTTTTACCTCTTGGAGTTGCACTTGAGGAACCACATGATGTACCTTTTTTGGGCGATGAACACCATGTCCATGATAGTTTCCCATGTCTGATGTAGTCATTGCATGGTTCTCCCTTATCTATATATATGATAGATGATTTGAATTGTGTGTTAAAATAATAATATCCTCTTACCTCTCAGGGGATGTCTATCCACATGCTACATAGTCTTGGATAGAGTTAACTTTTTCTATCTTAGAGCATCTAGACATGCCTGCATAGAGGAGGGTATAGATTTATACATACATGCTGCATTATTCGTACAAGTATTGGTGGGTTATAATTAACATGAATTGTCTCCATTAGGGAATGGTATTCACTAATTTCTGGACTAAATTCTATAATTACTTCATACCTCAGATGATGAGAACCAATTGTGTTGGAGAGTTCATGAATCTTGATAAAGGTTCTAGATGATTTATGGAGTATTCAGTTCATTTTACTATGTTATAGCTCTTCTCACTTGATCATATTATTCATGCTATATTATATAAGGACGGGATACAGTATTCCATTCTTAATCAGATGAGAATATATCTCATTACTATTTATCTTCTATTATATTGTATTCATCAAATATGCTACAATCTAGAAATGAGGGAATAGTATCATGATCGACACTCTTCAGGTCCTTGCATGATGTAAGCATGCTCTGGCATTTGGGGAGATAAACTTGAGGCAATGTGGCCAACTAGACTCAGGGAACCGTTATGGTCATCTAGGTCTGATACAAAAAATATTGATATAATAGGCAACTATAATATTAGATCATATTGTTTATGGTATTATATCCTGATCCTAGGGTGTCATTTTAATGCATGCAACTTACCAAATCGATGGCCCTCTGAAATAGTTAGACTACCATGATCAGAACTGCCCTGTGTGAACTTCTAATGGTTATGAATCTGGAAACTAAAAGCATGACCTCCTCCTCCTCCATTCCACCCGGTTCTACTCAAACTCAATGCAAGACATGGCATAAAATAACAAAACCCTAATGGTGGATTTGGTGAAGAACCTAAAACATAGGAAGATGATTTAATTTTATAATAGAGTCCATGATGGTTCTTCATATGGTCACAATCCTAAAACTCTCGAAGGACTCTATCACATTGAGGATTCAGTTGACCCTATGATACACCCAGGTGACACACAACATTGATACCCACATGGGTGCTTTGGATGCCACTTACCTGATGAGAATCCATTAGGTTTCTCATTCAACTACTAGATAAACTACTAGCCTTCTTCATCACTAATCCTTTATGCATGATACTTTTTTATCCTTCGGTTTTAACTCAGTTAAATGAGTATGATTGAGTATTTCAAAGATGGTTACTATGGGGGTTTCCTCAAAGCATCCCAAAATTTTGTTTGATATAAAGAGTTTCTTAGGATTGGATGGTTTTTAAATAAAAATTATATAGAACTTATGAATCCTTGGATCACCACTTATTTTACTTAAAAAGAAGGTTGTCATGTTCCTGTTGTCATAAGAATGCAATAAATCCTTCCAGGATCTAAAAAAGAGGCTTAAATTGACACTTATTCTTACTCATAAAAATAGTCGAATAGGAAATATTGATTTATATAATGGTTTTGGAATTTTCCTATAAGTAGTTAATATTTATGACGATATATTCATTGTGTAAGAATTTTGAAAGGTGAGGCCCTTTGAGAGAAATTACCCATACATGACCTTGATCTATAATAAAAAAACCATGCCTTACATTACTGGAGTTGTTATATATTTAGTGATCACTTTTTTGGTGTATACAGACCACAAGAGCCTCAAATGTATCTTTACATAGCATTAAATGAATATCAGGTAATGAATATGGGTCCAATATCTTCATTCCTTCGATTTCATGCTTGCCTATATGCTTGGAAAAGGAAATGTAATTGCGGATGTGTTGTGTTAGAAATCTTAGGCACAAACCATAAGGAAATATAGTGATCAATGGAAATTTATGGCTCTGTTTCCTGAGTTGCTTATTGATTTTCATAATATTCATGAGCTGTACTATCTCGCAGCCATGATATTTACCTCTTCCCTCCTTGAGAAAGTGAAGATTAGAAAATTATCAGATCCTAAGGGCTTTGATATCTATTAGACTATTTCTAGGGATGACTGACCTCCATATTGGTATATGGATAGAGATAATATCCTATGTATACCTAGATGTGTATGGGTTCCTACATATATGAGAGAGGATTTTATGTGATATTACCACTCTTCTCAATGGGAACTTCATCTAAAAATCTCCAAAATGTATCGAGACATGTGATGCCAGTATTGGTTTCTTGGAATGAGAAGTTAAATAGGAGGTTTTATCACTATGTGTTACACCTTTAAAAAGGTGAAGGGATAGAAACATAGAATTGAAATATTTTTGTATCTATATCAAGTCCTAAAATAGAAATGGGAAGATGTTACCCTGGAATTTTTATTTGGTTTACCAGGATATCCTTGGGATATCAACGCAGTATGGGAAGTCATTGGCCAACTAAGAATGAAGACCACTACCTTCCTATATATGAGACCTTATTAGTTGATGAGATGGTCTTATTGTATGTCTATGAGATCGTATGCCTAGATGTGGTACCTTTCACTACTGTTTTATATTGGGACTCTAATTTATTGACATGTGTGTGGAAATGGTAATAAAAAATATGGGTAAAAACGTTTTTTCTGGGCACAACCTATCACCCTCAAACCGATATATTGTCTTAACAGACTCTGAAAGTACTAGAGGTCATACTCCAGGAATGCATCCATAATTTCTGAAGTTCATGGGAGAATCATATCCCTCTCATATAATTTTCCTATAATAATATCTTCAATGCGACAATTCAGATATATCATTTTGAGGCCTTATATGGTATGTATTTCCATTCACCCAATTGATGGCTATATGTTGGAGGCATAGCCCTACTAGCTCCTCTTCTTATGAAGGAGACTTTAGATAATGTTCATCTAATCATAAAGTGTATTTTACTGCTCAATCTATAATCACATCTCATGATGATTGTTATCGACAACCTCTAGTGTTTGAGATCGAGGATTGTAGTTTCCAGCGGGTGACACACATGTTAAGTAATAAATGGATACAGAGGAAAGGGAAGATTTTTCCCCATTAGATTGGTAATTTGATATATTGGAAAGAATTAGTCATGTAGCATATTATATTCTACTACCTCATAGTTATCATTCCATGCATGATGTCTTCCACATTTCTATTCTTCACAGAATCATATAATAATTTTGATCCTAAGTAAGTGGAGGTGGATAACATTGAGCCTTTTAAAGAATATCATATTCACAAAAATCACCGAATAATGAAGGATCTTTAATAAAGGTACATCCCTCTAGTATGGGTGAAAAGGAAGCAAAATCATGTAATGGATTAGTCTTTGGAGTAGGTGATCAATGTATGTGCTCAACGGTAAGAGTTGTTCTAAGATAGTGTTTTACAACCCTTTTTAGGTTAATACGGCGACAAGTTCCTTTAATTGGGGATGTCTATAAGGATCATATTTTTCACTTATATATGGATCTTTTTTAATTTAGGTCTAATTTGTTATTTTGGTCCTCATGTGGTTGCCTTATGAGTTAGTGAAGGTTTCTTGGGTATCAAGGGATTTTTTAGACCTCATGTCCCCAGTCGGTGGAGGTGTTTGTCCTATTTAATAGCTAGAGGAAACCATTTTAGGTATTCCACATCATTAGTTTTAGCCATGAGAGGATATATAGTGGGGTGATATGGGGCACACGATATTCCAAAACCTTACAATTTTAGCCCCACTGCTATGTAAAAAATGACTGAAAATCTGTAGAGGCATTCCATATAGTTGGAACAAGGTTTCCCTAACCATGTTGCCTAACTATGCGATATTCCAGTCTCTACTAATATTCATGCATAGTTTGCACATGGTTTTGAAAAAATACGCTTTCAAACCATATGATGTCCATTTTTAGGTGAAATTAAATTTTTTAATTTATATGCAATGTTTTAAAAAACCCTATTCCCTTTTCCTCTTTCAGCAGACAACACCTCCCTTTTGAATTCAAAAACAATTCAAAAGTAGTATTTGTTCCCAAGCACCCACCTATAGTCTGATCAAAGTTCCCTCTCTCTCATTAGATCCATACTAATACATTCTTAATTATATTTTAATCATTCATATAACTTTAAATCAATAATAAAACATAGGCCGATACTAGATGATGTTATTTGTAAGAGTACGAGGTAAGTTTTCTATAACTCAATCCTCAAGATTCCCCATTTAATAAACTGTATTCTGGTTTCATTGGTTTCATCTAGTTTTGTGTGTTTAATTAAAATGTATTCCTAATAGTAATTAAAATCATGTTCTAAGACCCATTCTATATATCTTATTCTTTGTTTGTGGTAATTTCTATAGAGTCAGTCACCCTGCGTAGGGTATTATTTATAATTGGGATTTTTTGCTATGAAATGTGTGCCTGACCAACCTTTTGGGTGTGCTTGAGTTTGAACATTCTAAATGTTATCCATACCCCTTTTAATCATTATTGAATTGATTAATGGATTATACCATGGTTTCTTTCGAATTGAACTGTCGAAGGTAAGATCCTCACTTGATTAATCACTATTAAAATGAAATTGAATGTATGTTTTAAAAATATGATTTGTACTTGTTAAATGTAATTGAATGTTTGGTTGCATGCATATATCACCCCTTTCCACTTATGACATATGGTAGTGGAGTGAACCATAGAAAATGAATTTTACGTAATTGATTTAATTATGACATAAATTGTTACATACCCCTTTCACTTGTAACACTAATGAAAGGAAATGAATAAACATTCACTTTATTAGATGGTATAATTAATACTTAGATAAATTAATAAAATAAATAATTTTTAAGGTTATTAATTATATAGGTACCTTGAAATCATTATAGGGGTGTCATACTTGAGATAAATTTTGAATTTCCAAGGGAATTACTTGAGAACACATGGATGCCATAACTATTGAAGGATGTCTATTTCCTTGGTTGAGACCCACCATGGAACCCAAACCTCATCTATTAGTTGATTTCTTGTATGACAACATAGGTTCCCTCATTTACTATTATAGGATTCATAGGATTCACTCCATGGATCCATCATTGCTTCTACAGACATGACGTGATTGGTTATATCCATGGGCTTGTCCATAGATTATCTCATTTCACCTTGGATGATTACCTTGGACTTTACTAGATTAATCATTATAGAATGCCTATGATGAATATCCTTAGATTAAATTATAACCACTATAGAAAGGATTCTATTACTATAAATATCGAAAACCTATTGGTCTTTGATGCCTTGGTTATTACCTTTGATCCCATTCATTATTAATATCAATACCGGTTTTCTTGTAAAATCTTTGAACCCTCAATATTACTATCATGAGGTGATCTTAGTGATGGATATGCATAATGTGACATAAATATATAAACTAAAACATAAATTAATTAATGAACTGTTTATATGTCTAGACACTAGTCTTTGGCTGAATTGGATACATGGGTATTTACATTACTGTACAGCTTTA
This sequence comes from Viscum album, assembly GCA_963277665.1. NCBI lineage: Eukaryota > Viridiplantae > Streptophyta > Magnoliopsida > Santalales > Viscaceae > Viscum > Viscum album. The sequence continues at coordinate 356,091,131 of OY728140.1, forward strand.
CAATTATACAGGAACGCTTGCACACAGTTTAAGTTTATATTACGCTAACAGGATGTTATAGATGTCATTGGTGGTCTCCAACTAAGATTTATCTCACACCGTATTTGGGTTCCATTGTTAACAGTTAAGAATTCATGTTTTTAGGTGTTGAGAAGGGGATGTTTGGCACTTCGAAAATGTGATTTCTGGTTACATTGGATAGGGAAGGTAGGAGATGACAGAGATGGATCTCAGGATGTTGGGTATAACTTTGGTTCCTTTTTTATATATTTGTATATAATTTTTTTATGATCCTTTGTATTCATGTTTTTTTTATTATAGATACATTAAATGTCATCTTGAGCTTATGTATATGATTATCACTTGTTCAAATAATTATTACTTCTATCTACTTATCTCGGGCCATTTGTTTTTACATTGATACCAAAAACTTTTTATTTGTTATTATATAATTATCTGATGTGCTAAACATTGGTAATTATTTCATGGTCTCCCCATAGGCACTCCCTAGGCCGTCACTCATATTTGAATGCCTATTTCATTTTGGGATATGTGCTTCATTCCATGTGGGAATCAGTCTCAAGGAAATTCTATGTGGAATTAGGGTTTGGGACACTACACTACGATCATGTGAAGACAGTCCACATGATTCCGTTGATAAATTAAATGATTTTATTAAAAATATCATGACACATTTTATTTTTTTATTTTTTTATTCAATGTATTGAAATGATATAATTATAATTTTGTAAATATTCATGAGATGAAGAATAAGCGACAGAATGTTAAGAAAACTAGGTAATAATAAAATATTTTATTATGGTTCTAATACTATGTACTAAGGTAAGGGAAATAGGATATACTATAAGTGTATTCTAATAGAAGTCCATGGGTATCAAATAAATTGAGTAGTCGATTGAATTCTATGGGATTAAATCCTATACATCAATAAAAAAGAATAAAGAATCTGATAAAGTACTTCTACAAAATACAATATGATCATTGAAGGTATAGGATATGAAAGAATAATAATAATTATAAATATGAGAGGAGTTTAAAAATGTTGACAAGGATTTATCCTAATATATATTACGGATGTGGAGGATCTAAAATAAATTGAATATTGAGCTTACTGAGAGGGACTATTGATAACGATACTATATAAGTTTCTGATATTGATTACTTGGATTAATTTGAATTGAGATGCCAAGACAAAATTGCCTGTGAAAATAGTGGATTATACAGTTGTAGTGGAGGAATCTAATTGAAGAATATGATCTAATTATTATGATGTAGTTGTATTATAAAGTAAATTGAAGTTCATATTTTGGATTTTGTAGAAAGGACCCTTTCTAAATTGGTGGGAACTAGTGTAATAAAACATGTAAGAAGATATAGGTAAATTAAAAGGTTATATTATATATGAGTGTAACGTCTCGGTTTTGGAAGCCACCCAGAGGCACCCCGTACCCGGTTGGTCACATGGCCTCAAGAACATTTCCCCAACACCAGAGGCTGCCAACTAGTTACGAGGGTCGTGAGTGTGATAGTGGGGAAACTATGCCCTCATGGGAAGAGAAACACAGCGGAATAAAAGCAAAATCAATTGCGGAAGAAGTAATAATCCATACAAAATTAAACAACAGAAGACTAGATGAAATAAATAACTGGAGTATATATATATATATATGATGAATGATACACATGTCTAAGAAAATATCCAAAAGAATCACAATGTGGTAATACAGAACAGTACTAATCCAAAGTACAACAGAAAATAGATTAACATCTACCCAGCATCGCAAGCCTCAGCTTTTTCCCATTCTCTCCAACTCGACATCATATCATGTACCGGAAGTAGAAGGGAGATTTCCCTTATATATACCAAAAACAATATAATATTTTGGGCCCAAATTCATAGCCTAAACAGGGTGTGAGACTAAATCCTAGTAGGAAATCACCACAAGATCTGTGCTGAACAGTCAGTGAATATATGGAAGGTAATAATCAATACAAATCAGTAAACAATGAAGTACTGATATGTAACCAGCCCTACATTTTCAATGCAATCAGTTCATATATCAAGCAAGCAGCTAATCAAAGCAGGGAGCCCTCTGGGTAGTACACTCAGCCTAATCCATCTTGTTTAATAAAAATAAGGATACTACAGAGACTCTATGAGGAAGCCCTCTCATAAAATTCACCTTATAGTCCAAAGAGTTTAAAGACTTTCTGAGGGAGCTCATGTTGTCAATTTTCCTTATAGAATAAAGTATTCAAGGACTCTCTAAAGAATCACACATATTCAATCTTCCTTTATTCCCAAAATTCATTAAAAGGACCCTCTAAGGAAGCTCACACAGTCAATTCCCCTTATAGCCCAAATGTAATTAGAGACTCTTTGAGAATATCACACAGTCAATTCCCCTTATAGACCAAAAGTAATTAGAGATTTCTAAAGAAGCTCACCTAGTCAATTCCCCCTATAGTCTAGAGTGGTTCAAGGACTCTCTGAGAAATCTCACAAAGTCAATTCCCCTTATAGACTACTACACCAGGTTCTCACTGCCTTGAATAAGTCACACGAGCATAGAAATGAAATATGGCTAAAGTAAACCTACAAAAATTACATGGCTAACAGTTTACATCATAATATACATGTAAGATATCAATCACAGCATCCTACAACTAGGAATGGAAAAACATAGCATCCTAATAGGATAAGCATATCATAAGGGTCATGGTGAAAACATGTATGGGAAAGACCTCAAAAATATAGAAAAAAACCCTAATCATATCTACATAACCTATACTCAAGCACACAAGCATGAAAGGCAATTAACAGGGGTAAAATGGTAAACACACAAAACCCCAATTTAGGGTATTGGCCAAATTTCAAATTTAACTCAACACTTTCTACAGAATGGCACAAACCAACTACTTCAAAGGTTTTGTTAAAAACCCCAACAAATTAATAGCGCATAAGAAATACGAGTTGATTCTCCAAGAATTCACCTTATATTTCTTCTCCTAAAAGAATCGAGAACAAAACACATCAAACTTTTCATCCACACACATATATATACCCATAACAGGCCTAGATCTATGAAACCATGTGGAGAGGAGATGTAAATCTAAGTAGATCTAATAAACTGAACAAGAACGAAGTATAATATCTACATACCTCAAGAAAATGGCTTTGATTCGACTAGAGAAGCCTTCGGATCACCTCCAAAACAATGGGAGAACATTTATTGACCTTTGGTGATGAAAAATCTCTAGTTATGGCCTCTTTGGAGTAAAAAACAGACACTTAGAGGAAAAAACGTATGATATCCACTTTTTTAGGATCTCACTTATGTGTCTGCAGGGTTAGTTCACACGATTTTCCAAACCGTGCACTAACAGTGCGACAGCTACTACATTGAAAGACCCTCAGACGACCTCCGTGCAATGTCTCTCCAAACTGTTTTCCAACTGTGGGGAAGCTACTGCCTCAATCTGTCAACTATGCATGGTTTTCCACATGGTTTAGACAAACCGTGCGCCGCCTCTGCAACATCCTCTTTTCCATAATGATTCATTCAAAGTTCTCCCAACTCCCCCATACATCACCCATAACATTATAACCATGAAAACATCAAACAAGGCTCACATACATGAATGGAAGGTCTGAGTTCTTACAAACATCCCCCTTAATGAAATTTGTCCATGAATTTCCCTCGGAAGGTGGCGCAGAAGAAGAAACCCCGAACAGCTTCAACCACTACAAACGTACATTAGCCTCTCTCTCCCAAGTCTTGTCCTGTACTCACCCGTGCTTCTAAAGCAATCATACCAGAGAAACAGACCGGCCATAGAGAACCTTCATACTTTGAACAAAGATCTAGATAGGATGCTCCTCGAAAGATGCGTCCACTTCCAACTTATAAAATCCCGCCTTTTTATCGCATAAACGTTCATTACATTATACAAAATCAATGTCTTTAATGTTTAGTGTCTTGGAAACCACGAACTTAATACATGACAACATAAAAAAATCTTCTTAAACACTTGAAAGGCTTCTTCATTTGTTCATCCTAAGTTCATTACTACATCTCATAACCTGGGAACATATATCAATGGAAATGGTGAGCAGAAGGCCCTATAAGGGAAACAATGGAAACATTTTACATGTGAACTTGAGATACATCAATAAAGTCATGTTAAATAACATTAATGCTTGAGAATGAGATCATGAGGCATATTATAATGAAAAGAACATGATTCATAACTTGAATATGTGGCTACAACATTTAACTTAGACAATCATGAACATATCACCACCTTCCATCCCCAAGGTCTCATTTAAAAATAATTACCAAGGTTATTCACCAAGGTATCGTTAAAATTGTAATCCCTAGAGATTACATCATTACCCAATGCATTGGAGTGCTATCAGGGAACACCCTTAAATTTTTCATTATTATCATGTGAGCCAAAAATATAATCATCAATCATTTCATAAATAACCAATATTGCATAAAAGAAATGGGTTTCATTACATAATCATAACATTTTAAAAACTGCTTTTAAGACAAGATCTTTATGTCATTTCAAACCCATGGAAAAGGAAAGTGGGTTTTGTGTATGTAAATACTAGAATTAAAATAGAACATTTTGATATATATGTGGATACCCCTATAGAAGAAATATCATTGAGTATTCACTTAATAAGATAATATAATTTGAGAAAAATAGAGAGACATTTTGAGACGAAAATTCTGTTGCATAACGGCTATGTTACAAGGTTTTAGAAAACATTGAAAAGGGAGGGGAAATGGGTTAGCCACTCATAAATGATCCAAAAAACAGTAGAGAGACAAAATATAATGGATATAAGAATATTTTAATGCAATTTTAAAGACATACCATATGAAATAAAAAATATGAAAGGGAGACAAAAATTTGATTTGTCGTATAAAAATTCAGCAGCCTAATAACATCACTTAAAACTTATAAAAAATGAATCGATGAGATCAAATATGGTATATAATTATATGAACAGAAATGGATAGTATGATCGATATATATATTATACCCCAACAAAAGAAAAAGTAACTTGAAAGACTTGACATGAAAATAGAACTTTGGAAATTAGAAAGGTGAAAGAATCCCTTAAACAAATTCGACATCCTAACAGCACCATTTAAAAATTCATAAAATGAATTGATGATAGTAATAAGGGGTATCTCATCATATGAAAATAAAAATTACAGTATGGTGAATATAAAATAACATCGTCCAACATAAGAACATGCAGCATAAAAGAAATGACATAAAAGGGAGTACTTGAAAAGAAAGAGAGAGGTAAGATCTCTTACCTTAAAACATAACTCTTAAAACTCGATGGTCAGGACCATGATGTCTTGGGGGAACCTTGGGAGGACTCCTTGGGAGGTAATGATACCAAATCGTCATTGAGGGGGATTTAGAAATGAATATGAATGAGAGAAATGCTTGCTATTTATAAGAGAAGTGAGGGGACAAGTCATTAAGGGCCAAGGGACACCTCATCTGTGGTATTGGAAAAACTATGGGCTATCCAATGGTATTTCCTCATGGTATTGGCCACCTGGTACACCTAATACCTTATATTACTATTCATAAGTTGACCAGAATTATTTCATAATTATTACATCCTTAATGATGTCATTAAACACCCGAAACTCTAAACAGAAAATTCAAAATTTACTGGAAATTCAACTTCTTCAAAAAAATCCCAAAAAATTACATTAACATAATATCAATGGTATAAATTGAAAAATGAACTCCATTTTATAAAAATAATTTTCTAAATATTTCTAATTTAAATTTTAAATAAAATACCAATATTCACTGAAAATTCATTTTTTCCAGAAAAAAGACCAAAAATTACTTTAACATAATATCGATTCTCTGAATTAAAAAATTAACTCCATTTTATAAAAATAATTTTCTAAATATTTTTAATTTAATGTTTACTTAAAAAACTATTCACCATAAAAAACTAATACCTACCTAATAATTTTTGAAACAGTTAATTACCTATTTTACTGAATCACATTACTTAATCAGGGTGACTATATTATATTAATACTTTCTTTTAGTGAGATTACTAATTTATTTTGTCACATTACTAATACTAACCATAAAATCACTATTCATATATTACTATTCACCAAAAATTAAGTTGATCTTATTGGACTCTAAATTTCCAACTGAACACATTTGTAGAAGGTAATTTTCTGAAATTCTTTACACATCATTAATTATTTAAGGTTTACCTAAATATTTTAAAATATCCTTTTTCCAAAATTCATCAATAATATTTATCCTAAATTTATCCAAAAATTTGAAAATTCACAAACATCTCCATAATAAGGAATCAAAATTTTTTTATTTATCAAAGGATTACATAATGCAGCTAAGGTCTCGATACATAGCCTATTATAACACCAGCATAGGATCTAAGTGTTAGGTGTGATAAGGTGATATAATCTTGGGGCGGGGCGGCCAACATTGCCTGAGTGTTGATTTCTATCAGCTTTAACTTCTCACGAAGGCGATTCCATTCCAGTTTCACACGATGATGTCCGGCTTGGGTTTGGTCTTGAGCAAAGCCCAATGGTGCAACCTTCTTCCCAAGTTCTGTCAGATGGGCTTCAATCGGCCCGAGACTACTGGATGAGGCCACAAATCTTCTGTCTATATTTATTAACCAATATCACTTGTATTTATAGACAATAATCACAACATTTTGTTTCCAACGATCATATTGACCAACTTTCATATAACAGTTGAAACCCAATGGCCTCATTTTAATTATACTCATTTTATTAAATGAAATAGTTTTGTTGCGTATAAAATAAAATAACACAAAAATTTAGGAAACACAATTTATTCAAAATTTCAGGTTGTTACATTCTTCCCCCCTTAAGAAATTACGTCCTCAAAATTTTTAAAATTGTTCTTGGAAATTTCATTGAAATTCCCACATCGGAAAATGAGTCAGTAAAACTATCACATTAAAAGAAATAAAGGGAAGTACAAAGGTCACCAATGTTAACCCATACTAGGATTCCATGTAGGAAACATGTATATGGAAGAGAAAATAAACGGTCATGTTCTGATGGAGAGTGATATAAACATGATTAGGAGAACATTAACCACAAGAAAATCACAAACTTATGATGTGTGTAAACAGACTTTGATTACCTAGTAGGAAACGTAAAACAACAACATTTGTTTTTACGCTCTTTTTTATAATTTTGAGGAATTCATTTACTACATAGAACAAGAACATAAATAAATATAATTAACTTCAAGTATAGTTTCATCCTTTAATAAGTTTCTAAAAAAACTATTATTTTATCCCAATGATGAGTATTCAAAAACACTTAGTCTCATCAAAATCACAAGAATAATCTTCTAGAGAATCCCATAATCCACAAAAGTTTAACTATCTATTTCTTCTATCATTAAAATTTTTCCCAAAAACAGAAAGGGTAAGATAAAATAACTCTTCAAAAAGAAAGAACCCCATAGGAACGTAAACTACTTTTTATCTTAAAATTTCCATGGTACTACCCAAAGTTCATCATATACCATTCCATAAATAACTATCCTTAAAATTCATCAAAATAAACCAAACTAAGATTGAAACCCAAATACAAGAAGGATTTGATAACATAGTCTTCCAAGATAAATTTTATCGTTCATCTCCAAACCACATCAATCACTCTTAACGTCTTATAACAAAAGTAACTAACCTAATCACATTTTCCCCAAGATAGGTTAATCATTTCCATAAGTAACTTAAATTACCATAATTTCACCTTAAATTCATCGATTCATCAAATTATATGTCAACCATTACTTCTCAACGAAAATACAGTAGTAATCTATTTACCTCGACCATATAGGGTTACGAAATTAGTGAATGTCTTCCAAATTAATAATCATCTTTTAATCCCCTAATCATTTTTTTTCAAGGAGAACAGCTTCACAACATCATCATTTGATACATAACAATAAATGTTTTCCTTAACGATATAAAACCATCTTAGGTAGTGACTCGATGTTCTTAGAAATCATTAAATATATTCTCATAGAGCACGAACTAAAATACAACATGACATAGACAAATATTTTGAAGAAGTTACATGTTCTTCAGTCATAATGATCCATCTCTGCATAGGACTTGCATTGTTCCCTTGTCCTTAAAGATTGTTGATGCTCATCATGCTTCTCATCCCTTCTAAGAGAGCATTGCCTTAGATAATGTCTAGATTCTCCACATTCACTACATTAAATAGTATAAGGTACATTAGATTGAACCTTATATCCATTCATCACATTATCTATTTTTTTAAAGCAATTGGATACTTTATTCCCTATCATCTCCCACTTAGAACATCTCTTATTTCCTTTGTGACATTTTCCTTGGTGCATCTTTCCACACTTTTTTCACATAGGAAATTGGGTCTTCTTTGCCTTATCAACTTTATCAGATGAACATCCTTGAGACTTCATCTTCCTCTTCCTAGATGAATTTGGGCATTCAACTAGGTACCAAATAATAAATTTTATTTTTGATAGCTGGTTTGGCATAATCACAATATTTTCAACTTGAACTCTCGTCGTCTCTGTAATATTAATCGGGAAATCATCACATTTCCTATAACATTGGTTTTTGGGACATGTTCTTCTATTTCCCACCATTAACTATGAAAATAAAGTATAATTATGGGGCTTAAATACTTAGCCAATAATCTTGAAAAGGAAACTTTATGAATAGAAGGATAATCTTGTAGAAGAAAATTATATCCTAACTTGTGATCCCCTTGGTTCCAATCTATGTTATCCAATATCATATATTCTTATGTTAATCATTATTTTATTTTATATTTGTTCCCTTAATAATGGTTCATACTAAGTTTATGAATTTACCAAAGCTTATCCCCCGGGAGTGTCAAAACAAGAGTGCAGTAAGGCCCATTGTTGTGCACCAAGTTACCCCAGGTCAAGCCCGAAACACCTTGTCATAGTTTTCACTCCTAGCTACATCTGTGCCAGAGCCACCTCTACTTGTTCGTATCCAGACATGGATTTATTTTTTTGGAAACCAATTACTCAATAATGCACCAAAAAACCAGGATGTTTTCCTATATTTAATATTTTCCTTAAGAAACCTTGTAATGTTTTCATATCCTAATTTCCACAAATAACTAAACCATACTTTGATACCAAATATAACATCCCACCTTTTTATAAAAAAATATTCATTAAATTATACAAAACCGAGGATCTCTAAGGATTAGTGTCTTGGAAAACAGGATCCTAATACACGAAAACATAAAAAAAATTCTTCTTCAACACTTGGAAGTCTTCTTCATTTGTTCATCCTAAGTTCAATACTGCATCTTATAAACTGGGAACTTACATCAAAGGAAAGGGTGAACAGAAGGCCTAGTAAGGGAAACAAGGGAAACATTTTACATGTGAACTTCATATACATCTATAAAGTCATGATAAATAACTTTAAGGCTTGAGAAGTAGATCATGAGGCATATCATAATGAAAAAAACATGATTCATAACTTAAAGATGTGGCTACAACATTTAACTTATAAAATCCTAAGCATATAACCAAGGTCCATCCCCAAGGTGTTATTTAAAAAAATTACCAAGGTTATTCACCTAGGGATCGTTAAAGTTGTAATCCCTAGAGATTACATCATTACCCAATGCATTGGAGCACTATCAGGGTGAAACCTTAAATTTTTCTTTATTATCATGAGAGCCAAAAATATAATCATCAAACATTTCATAGATAACCCATATAGCATAAAAGAAATGGGTTTCATTTCATAATCATATGTTTTTAAAAACTGCTTTTAAGACATGATCTTTATGTCATTTTACACCCACGGAAAAGGAAAGTGGGTTTCATGTATGTAAATCCCAGAATTAAAATAGGTCATTTTGATCTATATGTAAATACCACTGTAGAAGAAAGTGCTTTGACTGTTCACTTAATAAAAAAATGAATTTGAGAAAAAGGGAGAGACATTTTGAGACAAAAATTCTCCAGCATAACGGTTATGTTACAAGGTTTTAGAAAACATTGAAAATGGAGGGGACATGGGTTACCCACTCATAAATGATCCAAAAACCGTAGATGGAGTGAATATAATGGATATAAGAAAATGGTAATGATATGTGAAAGACATACCATATGAAATGAAAAATATGAAAGGAAGATAAAAAAAATATTTCTCTTATAAACATTCGGCAGCCTAATGATGTAACTTAAAACTTCTAAAAAAATGAATTGATGATATCAAATAGGGTCTCTCATCATAAGAAAATAAAGGAACAGTATGATGGATATAGAGATCATAACCCAACATAATAAAAAGTAACATGAAATACTTGACATGAAAACAGAACTTTGAAAATGAGAAAGGTGAAAGAATCCCTTACAAAAATTCGGCAGCCTAACGACGCCACTTAAAAATTCATAAAATGAATTGATGAGAGTAAGTAGGGGCCTCTTGTCATATGAAAATAAAAATTACAGTAAGGGGAATATAAAAGATCATCCTCCATCATAAGAACATGGAGTATAAATAAATGACATAAAAGAGAGTACTTGAAAAGAAAGAGAGGGGTAGGATCCCTTGCCTTAAAATGTAACTCTTAAAACTCGAACGTCGGGACCTTGAGGGATTGAGGGAACCTTGGGAGGAAAATTTGGGAGGTAATGAGACCATATATTAGTTGGGGGGATTTGGAAATGAAAATGAATGAGGGAAAGGCTTGCTATTTATAGGAGAAGTGAGGGGACAAGTCATTAATGGCCAAGGGACACCTCATCGGTTGTATTGGGAAAACGATGGGCTATAAAATAGTATTTCCTCATGGTATTTTCCACATGGGACACTTCATACCTTATCTTACTATTTATAAGTTTACCATAATGATTTCATAATTATTACATCCTTAAGGATGTCATTAAACACCCGAAACTCTAAACTGAAAATTCACTATTTATAGAAAATTCCACTTTTTCAGAAAAATCCCAAAAAATTACCTTAAAATAATATTGATTCTTTGAATTCAAAAATGAAATCCATTTTATAAAAAAAAATTTATAAATATTTTTTATTTTATTTTTAAATAAAAAAGCACTATTCACCGAAAATTCATTTTTTTCAGAAAAAAACCCCAAAGATTACCTTAGCATAATATCGATGATCTGAATTCAAAAATGAACTCCATTTTAAAAAAATATTTTCTAAACATTTTTAATTTCTTTTTTAATTAAAAAACATTATTCCCCAAAAAAACTAATACTTGACTAAAAATTTCTGAAATAGTTATTTACCTATTTTATTGAATCACAATACTTAATCAAGGTGCCTATATTATATAAATACTTTCTTTTAGTGATATTACTAATCCATTTGGTCACATTACTAATTATAAGCATAAAATCACTATTCATAAATTACTATTCACCAAAAATTATGTTGATCTTATTAGACTCTAAATTTCTTACTGAACACATTTGTAGAAGACCAATTTTTGAAAATCTGTATACATCATTAATTATTTAAGGTTTACATAAATATTTTAAAATATCATTTTTCCAAAATTAATCAATAATATTCATCCTAAATTTATCCAGAAATTTAAAAATTCACAAAATTCACCATTATAAGGAATCACAATTTTTTTATTTATCAAAGTATTACATAAGGCAGCTATGGTCTCAATACATAGCCCTTTATAACACCAGCATAGGATCTAAGTTTAAGGCGTGCTAAGGTGATAGAATCTTGGGGCGGCTCGGCCAACATTTCCCGAGTGGTGAATTATACCAGCTTGAACATCTCGCGAAGGCGATTCCGTTCCATTTTCACACAATATGTTCGGCTTGGGTTTGGTCCAGAGTAATGTCCATTTGTGCTACCTCCTTCCCATGTTCTGTCAGATGAGCTTCGATCGGCCCGAGACTACTGGATGAGGCCATCAAATCTTTTTTCTATATTAATTAACCAAGATCAATTTTATATATAAGAAATAATCGCAAAATTTAGTTTCCAATGGTCATATTGACCAACGGTCATATAACAGTCGAAAACCAACTGTCTCATTTTAATTATAGTCATTTTATTAAACGAAATTGTTTTGTTGAGTATAAAATAAAATAACACACAAATTTAGGAAACAATATTTAATCAAAATTTCATGTCGTTATACAACATAAACTCCTCGGGTTGGAAAACATGATATGGGTCTAAAAAGTATCGTCGAAGCTGTGAAACGTGGAAGACGTAGTGCACAGCCCAGTACCTATGAGGTTACTGCAACCGATTGGCAATCGGCCCAACTCTTTCCAACAACTCAAATGACCCAACTTACCTCAGGGAAAGCTTACACTATCTCCTGATTCTTCTATGCCCCAACCTAGGTATGACACCTAGAAAAACCTGATCCTCGACCTCGAACTCTTGAGTTGTCTCCGCTGATCCACATAAGACTTCTGTCGAGACTGTGCAGTAGCCATCCTCTTCCGAATCAACTATATTTTCTATGTGGTCTCCTGAACAAGATGAGGTCCCAGCTTAGCTACCTCTCCTAATTCCAACCATCACAAGGGTGATCGGCATGGCCTACCATACAAATCCTCATAAAGTTCCATCTAGATAGTTTCATGAAAACTAATGTTGTAGGAAAACTACTTGAGAGGTATATGTTTCTCCCAAGAACCTCCAAAATCCAGAATTCATGCTCTGAACATGTCCTTAAGCCCCTGAATCGTACGGTCAGACTTGCCATATATCTGGGGATGGTAAGCTATACTCAAAAGTACCTATGTACCCAAAGCCTTCAAAATCCCCTGCCAGACTCTAGAAGTGAATCATGCATCCTTGTCTGAAACAATGGAGTGTGGAACTCTATACAGACGTTAAATCTCACTGATGTACAACTGTCCCAGCTCATCAAAAATAATGATCTCTTTGATCAGAAAATAGTAAGAAACCTTCATAATTTAATCAATTATGACCCATACTGCATCATTCCCTCGAGGTGACCTCAAAAAAACTGTTCAAAAAATCCATCGCGACATCATTCCATTTCTACTCGGGAATGGGTAACTACTGCAAAAGACCAACTGGTCGCTAATTCTCTACCTTCACCTGCGGATATGTGAAATACCTCATGATGAAACCAGCAACATCTCTCTTCATACCGAGCCACCAGTACTGACGGTGAAGATCATGATACACATTGGTGATACCAGGATGAACTTCGCAAACAGATGAATTAATGTACCGCATCAGCTCCTCGCGTATGTCTGCTGACACCCATACATGCCCCAAGAAACGCAAAACATCATTCTTGCCTACTGTCCAACCTGGAATAGGGTCCTCTCTTAACGCACTTTCTCGTAGGACAAGGCCTTCTGAATCTGATAGATGCCTCATTCACACTCGATCAAGAAGAGTAGAGGTAATTGCTACAGAAGATAGAAATGTATGCCCCTGTCTGTCGTGAATCTCCAAATGTATCTCAGAGAACATAGCCATAAACTACCACTCACTGTTGGCCTCCTGAAATACATGTATCTGTGTCCTCCTGCTCAATGAATCTGCCACTGCGTTTCCTTTCCCCGACATATAGGCACGATCTAAGTCAAAGGAATGAAGATACTTATCCCACCTTTTCTATCTCAAAAACAGATCACACTGAGTAAAGATGTACTTGAGAATTTGTGGTCGGTGAACACCACAAAATGCTCTCCCAGATGGTAATGTCTCTAAAAGTGTAAGGCATGAACAACTGCTGCCAACTCGAGATCATGCGTCAGGTAATCCCTCTAATGTGGCCTCAACTGCCGAGACCCATACACAATGACTCCTTATCCTTGCATAAGCACAACTCCTAGCCCAATACACGAAGAATCATAATGAGTAGTATAACTCTTGACCAGCTCTAAAAAACAAGTATCGGTGCTGACGTAAACCTCCCCTTCTGCTCTTGAAAGGCTAAATCACAAGTATCTGACCATAAGAACATCACAGCTTTCTTAGTCAGGACCATCAGAGGTTCTGCTAAGCGTGAAAAGTCATGTATGAAACATCTGTAGTATCTAGTCAACCCTAGAAAACTTCACACCTCAAAAACTTTTTTCGGCTGCTCCTAGGAAACTAATGTTCTCACTTTCTCTAGGTCTACTAAAACACCTGTCTCTGAGATAACATGACCCAAGAAGTGAATCGGATCCATCCAAAAGTGGCATTTTGAGAGCCTAGAATATAACTCATGATCTCTCAGTTTACTCAGAACTATCTCAAGGTGTGTTGCATGGTTGGGTTGAGTTTGAGAGTACACCAAGATATCAACCATGAAGACAACCATGAAAGAATCCATGTATGGATTGAACACTTTCTTCATTAGTTCCATGAAAACTGCAAGCACATTTGTGAGACTGAACGGCATAACTACGTACTTGTATAGACCATACCTTCTCCAGAAATCTATAAGAGGTATATCACATGGTCTAACACGCAACTAATGGTAACAAGATCTCAAGTCAATCTTTGAGAACACTCTGGCTCCTCGAAGCTGATCAAAGAGATCATCAATCTTAGACAAGGGATATCAGTTCTTGACCATCAATTTGTTCAACTATCGATAATCCTCACAAATACTGAGGGTACCGTCCACCTTCTTTACAAAAAGGATAGGCGAAACCCAAGGAGAAGTAATGGGTTGGATGAAACCCTTTGCCTACATCTCCTCCAACTTCTTCTTGAGCTCCTGTAACTCTGGTGTAGCTATAATATAATGAGGAATAGACACCAGTGTCACTCCTGGCACAAGCTCAATTGAAAATTCTAACACACACTCCGGAGAAAAACCTGAAAAGTCCTCTGGAAAGACATCCTTGAAATTATCCACCATAGGAGGAAATCCATCTGCGAAGTCCCCTGATCATTCTGATACACACTAGCAATATGGACTGTAACTCCTCTTAACCCATGATGCTCTGGTCCCTCTCTTCTGGCCTAGACACCCCATTCACTCATGTGATGAAATGATACACCCTATGGTGATATGAAACTCCCCCTACAAAGATAGAAAATGAAAATGGCATGGAAAGGAACTAGAAAGTCCATTCCGAGAATGACATCATAGCCTTTCATCTCTATGACATAGAGGTCCCATTAAAAGTGACATCCACCAACCACTAGAGGGCACTCCGGAAATGACATACACTAAACATTTTTGTCCCAAATGGAGTTTCTAGCATCAAGATATTGGTAGAAGAAAAGATACAAAGACCAAGCCTATCCAAAACTGCAATAGAGATAAAGCTATTGGAATCCCCTATGTCGAAAAGAGTAGAAGATAAAACTGAGGAAACTTGGATCGTACCTTGAACTGTAGAGGGTCCAGGATCATGCTCCTATTGGGTCTACTCAACCACAGAAGTCTGTACTGGTCGATGACCCTGATACCCTACCTGAAAACTATGAGCTGATCCACCCTACTATCGTTGATAGCCTGGAGACTGACCACCACGTCTACGACCTCCACCTCAGCCTGAATGGCTGGAAGAACTCCAGCTTCTAGACTGGTGAGAAAATGGTGGTGCTACTCTTGAACGCGGGGTCATAGAAGAACCCCTATCACCAGTTTCAGGTGAGAAGATCTAACATAAACGCTAAAGATGGCCCATCTTGCCGCAAGATCGAGACTCCACTAGGTCTCTCAGGTAATGTGGCCTTGTATTCCCAATATTCCCGCACTAGTAGCACACCACCTTGCTACCAGAAGATGCATCTTGTCTAGTCTAATCTCCTTGTGCAATCTCCCAATGAAACTTCCTACTATTAGATGGAGGAGCACTATCTCTGGAAG
This sequence comes from Viscum album, assembly GCA_963277665.1. Lineage (NCBI taxonomy): Eukaryota > Viridiplantae > Streptophyta > Magnoliopsida > Santalales > Viscaceae > Viscum > Viscum album. The sequence goes on from OY728140.1 coordinate 356,107,087, forward strand.
CCGAACCTCCCTGGCACAAAACTCCAGAATCCCTCAGATAGCACTCTCTGATCAGCGCCTGGTTTACTATAGAGGACATCAAAGTCAACATGAAGATCTTCACCTGCGATCAGATGTCGTTCCTCAGACCATCCTGAAACTTCCATGTATAGAACAACTCATCGCCTCCTCAGATATGCGTAAAACGATGTAACTATGTGAAGCGAGAGGAATATTCCATTATAGAAAGAGTACCCTTCTCCAGACTCATAAACTCTCAAGCTCGATCGTCCCTCAAGGTCTATCGATAGAAGTAACCAAAAAAGATGTGCTGAATCTCATCCCATGCCATATTCTGCTGATCCCCCGCCTGTGATATCACATCCCACCACCTCTTGGCGGATTCTTGAAACATTTAGGTAGGGAGCTTGACCCACCTCTCTAGAGGAGTCCCTAGATATTCGAAGGTCATCGGCGTGGTTTCTACCCATGACTCTACAGCCCATCGTCCTCCTTCCCCTGAGAAGGTGGGAGGATGCTACTGCTGGAAAACCCGCGTCAATTCTTCCATCGATGGGGTAGGAGGCGGCACTCCCTGGAAGGTCTGTATCATCATCAGAAAGCCCTCCCTAAACTACGCATTGGTGCTTGTAACTGGTATAACGGCTGGTTCCAAGGCTAGCACAACAGGAGGATCTACAGGAAGTCCCTGATCATCTATATATGGAACTTGACCACTGTCCTATAACTAGGGAAAACCAGAGGCTCGCTCTGTGGCATGACTCTCAAAGGTAAAATTCACACCTTAGATTCAGTATTATCAAGGACTAAAAACAAGAAGTTCAAGAAGGGAAACATGAGAAAGAAAGCATTCAAGTTTTACAAAACAAGACTACATAGTGTGTAAAAACCCTACACGGCGTGTTCCCTTAGGTCCTTCACATGGGTGTGTACTTCTGCCAAACTAGGTCCGGTAACACCCCAAACACACACTGTGTTGTCCTAACACATGTCCTGTACTTGAATCCTATCCCCCTACCTAAGTCCTTCAACACGGTTAAGCCACACGGCTCTCCTAAGACAAAACTAAACAGCATGTTCAAGAGAAACACGGTGTGCACTAGACAGGCTTCACCAACCCATGTTGTTAGGGACACGACCGGATACATGGCTCACACTAAATGGCGTGTATTTTGGGTTTTTCCTGATAGTAAGCCTATGAAACTACTTCCGAATCCATAAAAACGCTGAAACTAACATTGAAAGTGCCAAATTTCAATCTGCGAGCTCCCATATTCCCCACGAATCTATGATTGGCATATTATACATGCTATATAAAGGAAAACAAGGCACTGATCCTCCAAATTGTGGTCCATGTGGGCCCATAACACCTCAAGAACCAAAGTTTGGCATTCATTTAAACAAAATCATACATAAAAAATACCCTATCAAGCAGCATGTATTTTATCAAAGCATCTATCACAACAACATGTATATCCTTCATGAAATCTATCACAAAAACATGCAATCGCTAATGCATCCTAGATGGTAGGTAAAGAATGCATGACATGTAATTTCTAACAAGTTCTTATATGATGCATGAGATGGCATAACCTCATCCCATTGGGTTGTGACAGAAATAGAACCTCAATAACATCAACATTAATAGCACAAAGCATGTGAGTCACCCAATGGTGAAAATAAAATTTACTGTAAAATTGAAAAATCAAAAAATTGCATTAAAGAGGTAAATTGGATTTTCCCTATACACGAGATAGCTACTCCCGGGAAGATCTTATTACCTAGTACTAATTTCATCCTATCCCGGACTATATGCTCTAAACAATAAGTCATGAGAAGAGAATTCCTCTGATACCACTTTGAAACTTCCCGATTCTGGAAGCCACCCAGAGGCGCCCCATACCCGGTTGGTCACAGGGCCTCAAGCACATTTCCGCGAATGCCCGAGGCTGCCGACTAGATGCAAGGGCCTTGAGTGTGATAGTTTGGAATCTATGCCCTCATTGGCAGAGTAACACAACAAAAGAAAAGAAAAATCAATAGCGAAATCAGTAATAATCCATACAAAAGTAAATAGCGGAAGTCTAGATGAAATAAATAGCTGGAGTGTATATATATATATATAAATGATGCATGGTACATATGTTTAGGAAAAAATCCAAAACCATCACAATGTGGGAATACAGGATAGTACAAAGCCAAAGTACAATGGAAAACAGATAAATAGCTCCTCAACATCGCAAGCCTCAGCTTGGTCCCATTCTCTCTAGCTCCAAAGCATATCATGTACCTAAAGTATACGTGTGCTTTCCCTTATCTATACCTGCAACAATATAATCTTTATGGCCCCAAATTCATAGCCCAAACAGAGTGTGAGACTAAATCCCATAAGGCAATCACCACAAGATCTGTTCCTAATAGTCAGGGAATATATGGAAGGGAATAAACAAGAGAAATTAGTAAACAAGGAAGTAATCAGCAGTAAACAGTCCTATAGTTTCAATGTAATCAGTTCATATATCAAGCAACCAGCAAATCAAGGCATTGAACCCTCTCGGTAGTACTCTCATCCCAACTCCACTAGTTCAATCAAAATAGGGATACTATAGAGACTCTCTGAGGAAGCTCTCTATGTTAATTCCCCTTATAGTCACAAGCGTTTAACGACTCTCTGAGAAAGCTCGCATGGTCAATTCCTCTTATAGTCATAAGTAGTCAAGGACCCTCTGAGGAAGCTCACATAGTCAATCCCCCTTACAGGAAAAAAGTCATTCAAAGGACTCTTTGAGGAAGCTCACACAGTCAATTCCCCTTATAGCCCAAAGTAATTAGAGACTCTCTAAGGAAGCTCACACAGTCAATTCCCCTTATAGCCCCAAATTAATTAGAGACTTTCTGAGGAAACTCACATAGTCAATTCCACCTATAGTCTAAAGTGGTTCATGGACTTTGTATGGAATCTCACACAATCAACTCCCCTTATATTCTATTACAACAGGTTCTCACAGCCCTGTGCAAGTCAAACGATCATAGCAATGCAATATGGCCAAAGTAAACCTACAGAATTACTTGGTAAATAGTTTACAGCAAGAAAAACATGTCAGATATCAATCACACCATCCTACTACTAGGTAGTGTAAAACATAACAGCCTAACAGGCTAAGTAGAGAAGAAGGTTCATGGTGAAAACATGTATGGGAAACAACTCTAAAACATAGAAAAAAAACCTATTCATATCAATATAACCTCTACTCAAGCAGAAAAACATGACATGAAATTAACATGGGTAAAAAAGTAAATTCACAATACCCTGATTAAGGGTATTTGAAAAATTACACATATAACTCAAGACATTCAACGGAAAGGAACAAACCACCTACCTCAAAGGTTTTGTTGAAAACCCCATGAAATGATGAACTCACAAGAAAAATTGGTTGATTCTCTAAGAACCTGCCTTAGATATCCTCTCCTAATAAGAATAAGAACAAAAATAATCAAATGTTTCATCCACACACTTAGATATACCCATAACGAGAGTATATCTAATAAACCGAGAGGATAGGAGAGATAGATCTAAGTAGATCTACAAAATTGAACAAGAACGAATAAGAACGTCTATATACCTCAAGAAACTAGCTTCGATTCGCCTAGAGAAGCCGTCAGATCACCTCAAAAATTATGGTAGAACCTTTTTTGACCTTAGGAGAAGAAAAATCCCATGTTATGGCCTCTTACGAGGAAAAACGATCCACTTAGAGCCAAGAACATGTGAGATCCACTTTTTTAGGATCTCACATAATTATTAGTATGGTTAGTTCTCATGGTTTTAGAAACTGTGCGCTTACTATGCGTTAGCTACTACCTCGACAGACCCTCTCACTGCCTCCTCCCATGGTCTCTCTAAATCGTGTGCCAACCATGCAGAAACTACTACTTCAAGCTGTCAATTACGCATGGTATGGCCGCATGGTTTATAAAAACCGTGCGCCGCATGTGCAGGTTCCTCTTTGCCTCAAAGCGTCATTCAAAGCAATACCAACTCTCTCATTCATCACCCTTTACTTTATAACCATGAAAATATCAAAAAAGGATCACATAACTGAAATGAAGGTCTGGGTTCTTACAATGAGAGAATATTCGGGATTTTTAGGAGATAAAATTATTTTATTCAGTAGACATATATAGTGGAAATATTCATCTTGAATTGAACATAAATACAAAATGTTATATATATTCACATTGGGATCAAAATCACCCAGAATCCTTTAACTAAGACAACATATTTCCCCTCATAGTCTTGATTCATACCAACATGAAATACAAAACTGATTTTGATGAAATTTTAAATAGAAACAAAGTGCTATTTTAATCCCAAGATGTCTCTAATATAATGCTATATGAATCTCACATTGTCACCTTATATAGACTGATGTAACACAGATTAAATTTCACATTAACATAACATAGTACCATGGAGATAAGTTCAATACCTTTATTTGAATGTTCATATACAACGGGTTAACTTTATTTATGAGGAACCATAAAAGGAATTTGAATTTTTTGAAATGATATTTTCACAATATATGACTATCCAAAACATAATGTAACTATAGAATATGGAGGATCATGTGATCATATGATCAACTAAAATTTCTAAATGAAGAGATAGCGATGGATAATCAATGAAATTAACCTATCATTTGAAATATATGATAAATGATACTCTATTCATCACATAAGACTACATAGATGATGTAAATATTAGAATTATCTAGGCTGAATGTTATGTTTGGGGAAGGATAGATCAGGATAAATAGGGTTGATCTAACATAACTATCTATATAGAATGTTTTTCCGTATATCAAAAATCTAGTGAGGAAAATCTAATATGTCATGGTTGTTACATTAAAATTTGTTCCTCATAAAAGATCAATTGGGTTTTTAGGAAATTTTATTCTATAATTATCTTTTTTCATCTTGTGAAATTACCCTAGAGGGAGTTCCTTGATAACACATTATAATCCAGTTTTTCCTATAAGTACAACATTTTTTAATAAATTCTAATATATATAGTACTGAATTGATCAATGTTTTTGAAAATTCCATAACAACATTCCCAGTAATGGAGACCTTCTTGATGGGATTCCCATATTAGGCTACTAATAGTAATATATTTGTTCTTTAAGGAATTCTTGTGGGATATGAACCCCAAGAGAGCCTGAATAGTAATATATTGATGGAAATTGTTCACCAGAGTGATCCTACATTCAATTGAATGAAAATTAATCTTCTAGTTAATAATTATAACTATGATTCAATTGAAAATACTATAAATGTTATTTATTAAAATTATCACATTCAATATGAGAGAAAGCTATAATTATATTAGAATAATCCAACTATAAATTTGGAAACCCTCGTAAATAATTTTGAAACATTTAGATGTGAACTTCCTAGAGATACATACACTGATAGTGCTTAAATTTATGTATTTTTAACTTCTATTTATATAGTCATTAAATATCATATTCATCTATTGGATAGAATTACTATTACCATTTTGAATAAAATAATATCATAAATGAAAAAAGTTATATTCTATAAGATTTATACCACCCTCTAAACCAAACAATCAAGCCCTAAAAATACCATTATTGAGATTTCTACTGAGAACCTCCTGAGAAAGTGAATATGTTTGAAAGAAAGTGGATATCCTTGATGAATACCCCTTAGTAATTTTATCTAATTGAATCTAATTACCATGATAAGATACTTTTAATACAGGAATAGAGAAAAAATATAATATGTGGTCACAAACCCCGTTATAAAATCAATGCCACTATAGAACATTAAGAGTTAATATCAATTCACTTATTTTATCTCCCATTTCCCTGTTAATTTTCATTTTTATTTTTATCCTAACAATAAATTTTTGATATCTAAAATAATCTCTTGGTCTATACCAATTACTTTCTATATATTCCTTACTTTTAGTGACACATTCTATTCATATGATATTTGATGTTATAATTGGTGAGAAAGCCTTAAAATGGTTATTATGATTTTATATGAGAATTTACACATTCTAATGAATCTAATTTTGACAAATAAATTTGGTTGGACCAGATTGGGATTGAAGGCTAGTTTTGTTATATTGGTAACTCTAGTATGTGTCCTTAATTTCAAATGTTCTTTGACATCTTTAATGGCTTATTTCATGTTAATGTACCTGGTAGTGGAATTGAAAGACCCTACAAACATAAAAAATCTAAAAACACTCTCTGGATTGATATTTTCAATGAAATTAAATTTTTTATCCATCTCTACAATATATTTCATCATTTATTTTTTATTTTCATTAACTTACCTCAGTAATTTTTTAAATTTGGAATAATTTGATTCCTTTATAGGGACCCCTGTAATCCTCTAACTCATACCAACATGTAATTTAAAAACAATTATTCACATGATGAGGTCTTATAATATGTAAATACCAAGAGTGGTATCTATATATATTTTCTATTTTAATTTTCTTATAAAAGTGTCTCTCTCTATTGCATACATTAATGTAAGTTGTATCATAATCTCTATCTCCCAACCTTTGGATTTTGATCTCCCTCTAGATTCATTTTCATTTTTTAGTAATTATTTTCTTATTTGACTTCTTTTGAGTGAAAAATATTGAAATAATAAAAATCCTATGGAACATGAAACTAGTTATCCAAATGTTGGAATTATTCTTAAATTCCATCAATAATAATTTGGTTGATTGGTAGTTATTCCTCCATTTTAGAATATTTCCTTTTATTCTTCTGAGCATATTATAAAGATTCAACAAAGAATTCCCCTAAATTTGATCTTTATAAGATACACATATCATATATATTAATCTATTAGTCACCAAGTAACAATGGAATATAATAATTTCCCTTCAAAATAAAATAATGTTTCGATTTATAGAAATAGTGGACAGTTTTTAAACAAGATTTTGACTAGATGATTTACCGAAAATCTTGTAAAATTATATATAGAATGATAAACTCTCAGGAACCTATAAGTCCTATGTTAGATTATAATACTGAAACATTTATTATTACACCATGTGTCATCTTCCCCTATGAACCCCATAACTATATTCTTTATTTATGAAAGGATGGATTATATGCCTCACATGACATTACCCTAGTAGATCCCCCTACATTATTCTCATTTTGGTATAGGATGGTACTGAATATAGTATTTAATATAGATAGAGAATATCATATATCCATTATATTGTTAAACACACATTTTTTACAAATGATTGATATGATGAATGAAATATAAGAATAATTGGCATTATAAGATAATATGATGTGGGATAATATTAATGAAATTCAATTGAGTCTACTTTATCTAAGAAATTAGATATAATAGTTTAAAAAATTAGAATTATTGTAATTATCCCTATTCCATTTTTATGAAATTCTATAAATGGATGATTTTTATAGCATTGTTTAACGAATTTTCAGTTGGAAATGTGTTCCATATAAATTATATAGAGATGGTATTCAATTTTTCTAGGTATCCCATACCCTTTGAAATAAAAATATTATATTATTTCATAATTACATAGAGTTTAATTCTATAGGCATGTAACACCTTGTGTTAGGGGTGAATTAGAGGAAATCATGTAATTTTTATAAGAAATTATCACCAAATTGTTGGTATAGTAGATGTAGGATTTTTTATTCATTCACATTCCTCACACAATATGAGTCAGGATAAAATCTTCTGGAACTAGACCATGGTCCTCATAACAATTAGGAGGAATAACAAACAGTTCCAATTTATTGTGGAATAAATCATATCCATGGAGTCTAAAATACAATTTTGTATTACTGAGAGAACTATATCAAGAGGGGAGGAAGGGTTCACATATATGCATGATATAGAGTCACCCTACATGTTGGATCATTAGTCCCATGATACATAGTATTGGGAGAGTCATTAATATTAGTAGGAAATATTTAATGAAACAACCTTGGAGCATTGTTGGAGAAGAGTGTATGTTACCTAAATTACTAAAATAGATAAATAAAGAATAAAAATTTAGGATTACATTAGGAGGTCTAGCTAGTAAATCTTCATGGGAAGGGAAGAAACAACCATGATATTTTACTAGATATTCTCTTTCCCTAATTATGGGAACTATCAATAAATTAACATCAAACATTATTCACAATTTTTCAGAATTAAATACCTCCATGGGGTTAGACTATTCTTTATTATTACAATGTCCCTTATATTCCCATGAATTAAACTTCTCTAAGGCTATGAGATGAATCTTATGCTTGAGATTATGAATGTGAGGTCTCAAAGGGAACCCCAAAGGATAATTTGGATTTGATTCAATGGGTGTTTGAGGATTACATGTACTTTTTTTTGAACAAGGTTAGAGATCCCTAAAATATAGAAGAGATATAAATATCCCAAAGGAATTGAATAGATGATATTATTCCAAAATTGTTTTTCAAGACACACTCAAAATAATTCTAATTGATGAAGAGTGGAATTTCAGTCCATTTTAACAAATTAATGTGTTACTATGGGGAATTACATGCACATAGTGGCTTGATGAACATATTGTAAGTTCATAATGGAATCTCTAATACTTTTTAGGATAGTGGTTTTATGTAAGGATGAGTTATGACTAGGGAAATGAATCCATATATATACTAAGGGAGTTTACATTACCTGATGTGTATCAAAGGACCAATAGGGAATAAAAACATTTCTTAGAGTAAGGAGGAGCCTCCTTGATGTTGGTTCTAATGAATTCAATTTTAAAGAATATTACACTACAAAAAATCACTTTTTTAATTTATATTGTCTCTATACTTTATATATTATTATATTTTATGAACTGAGTAGAGATCTTGAGGGGGGTTTGATCCACACCGAACATGGATATAATTAGATCACATTTGGTACTTTAAAACATCTTCATTTTCACCCAAAGACAACGAGAGGACCTGGAAACCATCCCTTCTATTATAAAACTACACCATCACTGGGATTAGAGAAATGGAGGGAGATTTTGTTTTGTCTATAAGGGGAATAATTCCTGAAACAACCACCTTGATAGTCATTGTAAGAGGAACAGAGTATGATTCCATTGATGGGACACATAGGGGGGACATGATGATCCTAACACCCCATACACCACGGTCTTTAGGAATGACTGATGTGGATCTCTTTGATGGGGAAGAGCTGGGAAAACTGGGGAGGACATAAGATGATAGATATCCTCTTTATTTTGTAGAAAATAATAACAAAGTGGAAGAATATCTCCCTAAAGAATGTATCTGTATGTCATGAAATATTTTACTAATTATTGAAAAAGAAGTTCAATTTTGATGATGAGTTCTGGTATAAATCTACCATGAATGATTCATATGGAATAATAGAAATAAGGACAGAAAATATAGAAAGGAAAATAAGTTTTTTTAGGGTATAAATAGAATAACAATTCTGATTAAATTACATAAAAAATAAAAAAATAAAGGATGTCACACCACCAAAGGGGAGATGCTTTTATTATGGATAAAGGGGAATAACAAGGACCTTTTCAAGAAAACCATGATTATAAATGTTAATGAAATTAGGATAAACAATAAATATAGTCAATATAATATAGAAATAAAAGGGTTAGTTTGATGGAATACATCCACGAAGAAGAACATGGGATGTTTCCAAAAAATGGTATGAAAAATATGGAATATGAATTTTGTGACAGTTGAAAATAAACTCAATACACAAATGAGAAATAAATGACATGGAGACAAAGATAGAAGGAGCTATTATGAAATTACAAAAAACATAAATCACTCCATTTTTTAAGAATACTACTATAATAGCATAATATCCACACAAGGAGAATGTTAGGGATGTCTGTATGAAATGGAAAATTTTAGAGAATGAACTATTGGAAGTTGTGAAAAAATCATATCAAGAATATAATATTGAATATGGATTACTAGCAGTTGTAAATACTAATATTTGACGTAAGAGGAAAAGAAAAGATAAAAAAAGACACTTATTCATAAAAATTATCTTGTATAGAAAATTAATGGAGAATCTGGCATTATGAGTTGTCATAAATATTGGAGTTTCATTGAATAAATATTTTCATGAATGGAAAATATTAATCCTGATGGCCCCATTTAGTAGAAGTGGATGATAAGACTTACATCCTTAAATTTTGTTTTTTTAAGGGAATTGAATGTGATGATTTCATGGGAGTACTAGACGAGTTCCATAATTAGTATTCAATTATAAGAGGCATCCATCATAGATATACCGAAAAGGTTTAGGTTTTTTCCTCTTTGAAAAAATTTAATGTGGTATGAATAAAAATGAATATTAAGGTATTGTATACATTTAGGGTGAGTTAAGATGAGAATCTACAAGGAAACATGAATATATATTGAATATTTGGAATATTAGTATTCAGGTAAGTTATACTAAGTCCCATCATTTTTTGCATGAATCTATTGAAATTACAATGGGGTAAAATCTATTGATCATGTTTATAAGAGAAGTTCTTTGTCGGCGTACATTCATTTACTTGAATGTTTTTTACATGTTTTTTGATTTGAGAGTACGTTATAAATTCCTTGACAAAAAAACTTGAAAAACAACTAGTAAGAGTAGTTTGTGTTGGTATCACATGATGGAAAGTTTTATAGATAACATTTATATCATGTATAATGTATCTTTTTTTCAATGTCATGCTAGCTCAAATATACTTAGATTTGATTAATGTATCACTAATTTATTAGATGAATGTGATTTCATACGTCTCTCAAAATATTAAGGCTTTATTAAGATGAAGAAAATAAAATTTCAATCATTGAATATTCCTGAGATGAGTAGAACATTCCCTCAACCTTAAACTAGTGTACTTATTATCAATATTTGATTGATAAAAGATATGATTTGTTTAGAAGATACATAGAGTTATATTTTTTTAAGTATTTAGTATTATTACTAACAAATGTAAAGAGTAATATTTAAGATACCAATGGATTGCATTGATTTTACTCATTATTAAAACGTATGGTTGTTTCTAAGAAGTGAAGAGGTAAATATGTTTTGGGAAAGATATAGAGAATGATGATTAGATAATCACACATTTGATTAAGAGTACCATAGAAAGGGGTATTGACTATCTCAAGGTTGATGTTTCAGATTCAACATATATGTTCATATGGATCACATGTTTTGAATATTATTATGATTGGATATTCTATGGAATATCAATTCACTTATTGAAAATGAGGATGAATATTGAGATATATCTCTTAACATTTGGTATGGTCTATTGATTCATGGAATACAATGTTAAATATATTCAAGGGAGTATTAGTGTAAACATGATGATTCAAAATAATAGATCAGTGTGAATCAATTACAAGTGTGGATAATTAATGGTATCACTGTCTATCACATGTTATTGAAAAAGAATGTCCTTATATTATTAGTGATAAATAATGACAATAATTTAGAGGTAAAAGGTGATGGGATGAGTAAAAATCAATCCTTGGATTATCTATTATTAATGATGCTACAAAATATAGAGAATATATGTTAGATTATGAATTTTATTGGAAAATAAATAGTCGAGAGAAACAAAGACATGTTTTATAATAATCATTAATTATTAAATCACCATCAAATATGGAAAATTGTTGAGTTTAAAGCTAGAATTGATAATGTAAAATAAATATATTGAATAACTCAATTTTATTTTTTATATCTTATATAATTCTTTTCAAATTTTGTAGAAGGGATTTCAATTTGTTTCAAATTCATAATGTTATTAATAGTGCTTGGGATGAGGTGGAGTTTCTAGAGAATACATCTGAACATTTGAAGATGTTCATGTTCTCTTTGAGAAGGCTATAAAAATTAAAAGTTTTATATTGTTGAATAAATTGATAAAGTACTTGCTGTGAAGGGGAAATCTTGAATATTTTTTACATTTATAAGGGTGCCTCTGAAACATTGAAGAATATGTAAGGGTTTATCAAACCAAGAATACTGGAATATAAAAATACACCAAATCCACACTATTATAGGTAATGGTATGTTTCATGATATGTAAAATTAATCATATTTTTTTAAGGAAATATATAAGGGTTCCAATATGGTGATACATAAAGGTACAGAGAGGGCCAAAATTTTACAAACTAACATAGTGACACTATGATATATATAGTTGTTAACAGGATAATATGTAAGTGTTATCACAGTCTATTGTATGATACATTTGTTTACAAAGTGGGAAGAAGATTTTAAAAAGATCCAATTCTACATTGTTATTTATAATTTTTTCCATGTTGATATATAATAGTGTATTTGATATATGTAGGGGATATTTGTTAACAATTTGAGAAGGTGTGATATTACTAGAGATCTAAGTCTAATGATTTAGAACTCTATATAGATTTTAATATTATAATGTTTTGGAGTGTTAGTATTGTTTCAATATAATATTATTATAGAATTGAGTGAGAATATATTTATAGGTTCAATGCAGGATTATTCTATGGATTTCAAATGAAAATGATTTGAAATTAATAAATTGTGTTAAATTCTAGAAGAATGGCAACTAATGTTTAAAATTAGTTTTAAATAATAATATGGGTATTTATAGAATACCAATTGATATTACAAGAAGAATAGACTACGATCTTGGGGAGAAGGCCCACATGACCCTGCTATGAATGAGTTTGTTGATATGATCACCATTATGATAATCATTGAATTTATATATTGAAAACATATAAATTATAATCATTTTATTATGTAAAAATTTATTAGTAGAATATGATGTTATAGAATGTGATTTTAAATAGTGATGAACCTGATAGTGTATTCAACATCTAATCCTTGATATTGATTTGGGGAAAATATGAGATATTGATAGTTTATTTTCTCATAAGTCCTTGAATAATAAATAAGGTGAGTTATTAAATAAATTTTGAGGGATGGAATAGTATATATTGAGTATGAAGAAGAATATAATAAGAATAATTAATATTACATGTTACTAATACTAAATACCATATTATTATTTAATGAAGAAGACATTAAAGAAAAATAATAATAATAAAGGAGATGAGAATAATTTAACATGGATGAAAATGATGAATCCATATATATGTATATATATATAATTACATTATAAGCTCATACAGAAATAGAATATTGAGTATATTGATAAGGGTAATATATCCTAATAATATATAATTTACATACCTTAAATATCTTGATGATGTTTTAGTTGAGTTTCAAATATCAAAATGCATGAGACTGTAATAAATTGTCATTTATTTTTCAATGAATATGATTCAATAATATTATCATTTTATTTTTATACAGTGACATCTTGGAGTAGAAATAGGATATCATTCAAGATTTTATAGTAAGACCAGTTTATAAACTAGTACGAGGCATAAAAAATGGACATGTTTGGAGATAGTGATAAATAAAGAGATTATAAAATAATTGGACGATTGATCAGGATTTTTAAGGGAAAATCATCTTATATCACTTACGTTAAATAGTGTAAATCTTCATCATGAACCCAAATGCAACAGGGATTTGATACCCACATTGGTATTGAACCATGTATGTTATTTGTCTGTAGTTCATTACTTTATCATTCATGAAATTTGTATGTGCTTATAGAATTTATAAGAAAATCCATATATATTATTCAACTCATGGGAATAAATTTATAAGATGAAATTAAATTAATAAATTCTCTACAAAAGTGTCACATGAATTCACCCCTCGCACATAAGAGTTAATAAATGGTCTTATTGGGGAACTACATGTGTTATTCTAGATTATATAGGTTCTAGTTATTGGATGTATTTTATTTCTTATTTCTTAATATATATATATATATATTAAGTGTGTATTTGAAGATGGTTCATTGTTATCATAGATTTAGAATAGAGTTTCTATCCCTATCAATACTAACACAAATTATTGTGACCAATGATTAAAGAATAGATAGAAGAAAGGCGTTCTTAAATTAAAATGGGTTTAAAAAGAAAAGATTTGGTATACTAATAATTGAATGTAATAAATGTGGTATTTTATTTTATAAATTAATATATAATTATAATATTAGTGAATTAATGAAAAAATATGATGCTTATGTGAATATTTAATCACTTGGAAATAATGAAATTTAACTATAGTACTATTTGAAAGTTTTCCTTCTTGAAGAATCCACACAGAATCCTGTAATTATCATAGTCAAATCGTTTGAGAAAAATAGATGGAGTCCTTTTACGATATGATTGATTTGAAAATGGTTAATAAATTGTAAGATAGTAAAAAAGAACTCATCATATTTGTTTAAATAATAGACTATATTTATTTATCCTAAAAATATACATTTTCTAAAGAAATCATTTATAATAAATTTAGTATGAATGAAAATTTATGGTAGATACATGATGAAGATATATATATAGTGTAATAATTAGATAAATAATTTATAAATTTTAATTTATCTTATTTGGAAATCATTGAAAAATGGGAAATGATCTTGAACATTCATTACATGAGAAGAGTAATATTAATGAGGAATAGAGATATAAGTGAAAATATGAGTTTAACTGATGTTTCAAATATTACTAGGATGAGGTAAAATCCATAAAAATATAGTTTCTTGTGTTTGATATAAAAATAATAAATTTAGAGTATTGACACACTGATTGTTCATAAGATACTGAGGAATAGAATATTATAAAAAACTAATATGATAATAGTACCGCCTCTATAAAGACATATATTAATGAAAATAAGTTCTTTAAAACATCAAAAGTGTAATCTAATAAAATGTTAAATAAAAAGGTCGCCCTTGTACTAAAAACTCTATTTTAATTAATGTTGGTTAATATGTTTGTAATGAATAAAAATAAAAATTGTGGAGAACATGGGTGAACAGAAGTGATATCAAATGAACAAGTATATCAAGTATTTATGTAAGCATATGTGGGAATAGTTTTTCCCCAAAAAGTTTCTAAAATAACGCAATAATATCTAAAAAACGTGTTGTTTATGCTATATAAATTGGTCTAAAAAGAAAAAGAACAAGGTTTATTGGTGACTTTTTGATTTGTGTATTATTTAGACACAAGCCCATTGATTTTTAGAATAATTTTCCACTCCTAAAAATAATATAAGGTCTGAATTAAGATAGAGGAATTATGAAGTGAAGATGAATCCTATAGAGTAGAAATAAATTTAAAAAATGAGAGTATTTTCTTTAATAATAGATTTTAATATCTTGAAATATTCCTATTATAATTAAGATAAAGGTCTCTGTTATGATAATTAGGTTTGGTTTAAATATTCCATGGATGATCCATATTATTTATGTGTAAAAAACATAAAATAAAAAAACAGATTCAAATAAATGAGTTTTCTATATGGTAAAAATTTAATATAAAAATTGAACAAAGTACACCCAATAAAATCATTTTGATGGACATCATAGAAATGAATTATATAATCATATACTATATAATAATGGACCATCACATGAACCCTTACATGAAATCGAAAGATATCAATGGTGAAAGAAGAATATTTAATTAACATATAGAATTGATATATGAGAGAAACAAATAGATGTTTTGGTAGAAGACATCCATGAGGAAAAACATAATATGTATCAAAAAAATAGTAACTAATATATGGAAGAGAAAATTCATAGAAGGTGAAAATAAACTATGAACACTCCAAAAATATATATTCCATGGATACAAAGACAGGAGCTATTGAAAAATACAAATGATAAAATAATGACACCATGTTTCAATAATTGGGTTTTGAAAAATGGATTTCTAAACAATAAAAATATCAGAAATGTCCATGAGACATACAATATTAAATGGATAGAATGTTTGTAAGTGGCTATACAAATAGTGAAATAAAAAAAGGAATGTTAATTTCTAGTATGCATAAAAAAGTATCTTCCTCATAAGAAGAAAATTGAAGGTAAAATAAAAACCATACTACCAAAATATGAACTTTATTTCTAATTAAATAGATGATCTATCATGATGAGTTCTCATAAACATGGACCTGATTTTTTTTGGGATTATAGGAAAATCCCTTCCATGATTATCTAATTGGGATATAATGGAAAACCCACCGTATTCCATTATATTTATGTTTTGGTTTTAATAAATGTAATTTAATGTTATTATATAGGGTAGAACACAATGAGTTCTATTATTATTAGACAATAGTAAGAGACATTCATCCTGGAGATATCTAGAAAAGAATACTTTTCCCTCCATATTTTATTTTCATGTGGTATCAATCAAGATGAATATTAACAGGTCAAATCCCATAAAATGGTGTTAAGATGAGTAGATACATGTAAAATTTGAATTCTATATGGTATATGGGGAATTATTGTGTTTAGGTTTGAATAAAAAATTCATTAATACTTATTTTGAGTGGAATTAATTATAATTTTATATTGGAGAAATCAATTGAGCTAATGATAAGAAAAGTACATCAAATTGGGGGTGGGTGTATTTTACTTGAATATTTTTTATAAGATTGTAGAGTTCATTATAGGTCATAAATTCCTTAATAACATTAATAACCCCAACTAATTGGGATATAATTTTGTCCATATTTTTGATAGTTTGGTAGATAGCATTGATAATTAGGTTAATTTAACTTATTTTATACATAAATCAAGCCTATATATACATATATTTGATTAAATTATGGCTCACAAATGGGATAAGAACCTTCTAAAAATTGATT
Source organism: Viscum album (assembly GCA_963277665.1). Taxonomy (NCBI): domain Eukaryota; kingdom Viridiplantae; phylum Streptophyta; class Magnoliopsida; order Santalales; family Viscaceae; genus Viscum; species Viscum album. The sequence goes on from OY728140.1 coordinate 356,123,941, forward strand.
TGGGATTTATTGAGGAAAAATATTATGAAATTTTGAATAACATAATAATCGTGAGGTAAGTATGAATTTCCTTTACCATTTCCAAATTTAATTTATTATATATTTGGGTTATGTTAATTTTTAAGGGTTTATAAAATATTGATATGGATTTTCTTTAAGTATTTAATGGTATTTAAAAATGAAAATGGGAATACAAAAGTACCAATGTTTTTATTTTTTCAATAAGTATATTTGTTATCAATGTGTGAATTTTTCAATGTGTGTTATGAAAGGTGAAGACACCAATGATTAATGTACCCCATGCTTGATGAAGAGTGTCGTGGAAGGGGAGACTAAAGAGGTATTTGGATATGTTTGACAGACATGTTTTATGTTCTTATGTATCACATATGATAAATATGCATGCCATTAGTTGTGATAAGGACGATATGACAACATGTTTTCAATGAGGATGAGGATTGTGATACTTCCCTTAATTGTGGGAAAGGTCTATTGTTGCATATATTATATTCATAAACTAATACAATTAAGAAGTAGTGTACATGATATTATTATAGATATGATATTAAGTTGAATAATTTCATTTTTTTATTGTTTATTAAACTACTAGTTATCACATGTTTATGATGAGTTGAGATTGTAGTTATGATTGATGATGCATAGAGATTCCATGTTAGAGAGAAAAGTAAATCTGATGAGAAAGAATCCATCCATGTATTACCTAGTATGAGTGACACATTAATAAATAGATAATATCCCATGGATGATAAAGTTAAAAAAATTAAGAAATTTGGAGAAGTATAGATCGATAGTATAATTATTTTAAATTATTAAATAATTATCAAATGATGAAAATTGATGAGTTTTAAGGTTGAGTATATAGGGTAGAGGAAACACATTGAATACTCAAGAAGTATATTTTTCAAAAAAACTATGTTAATGGTATAATAATTCATTTTCATGCCTTATTAAAATACACTAATTATATTTTATAGAGATATATTCACAATGAGAATATTTAGTAAATTTCCATTGAAAAAAGATATAGTTTGATTCATAAACAATTAGTTTTCTTATATTATATTGTTTTATTTGAAGGATTTATTTTAAAATTATAGAAATATAATTAAAAAAGATGTATTTTTTTTGAACTAAATATATTAATATTATTATAGAGTGATTTTTTGATAATATTCTAACATATTTTATTTTCTAACGAATTTTAAAAAATTAATAATTTTATTGGAAGCTTTTTTTATTATCACGTATTTACAAAGTTAAGTGAAATATTTTATTAGTTTTTAAATTCAATTAGTTATTTATGATAAAAAATAACCTAATTATGGTATTTCTAATGAATTGTATACCTGAAATTTTTATATAATATATTTCTTCATTTAAAATAGATTTTCATAAAAAATATTTTTTCATATCCTTTTGAGGGCTTATTTTTAAATTAAACTCTTAAAATTTATGAATTTGATTCTCAAAAATGGATTTCATATTTAGAAATAGGTGGACCAAATTTGATAAATATGGCATTTTTATTTTTTTCCCATTCTGAATAGTGAACATAGTAAATATTTGGCACCATGGTATATCGAAAATTGGCTATTTAGATTAATAATTATTGTGATAAGGAATCAAGTTCATTAAAAAACATGAATTTATTTAATTAGATCATAATATATCCTCTCGAATTAACCATAATTTTAAAATATGATCTATTATATCCATTTAGTTTTGATTTTTACCATTGTAAACATTAATTAAACGATATATTCAAAAGAGGGACTCACATGAATTTAACAATTATAATAATTTATGAAAAGGCTATAAACAACTTCTGTTTAGTTATAAATGATTTTATTCAATATGAATAAAAAATTAAAAGTAATTTTTTTACTCTTTATTGATTAAAAAATTTCCTTTTGTTCTTATACAATGCTAAATTAGTTATTATGAAAGTAGTAGAGAAATCATGTAAATGATTTTAAAAAATAAAAATTAATATTAACTGGGTGAGTTTTTGTTTCCTGAAAATTTTAAAAATAAAATTAACATATTAATGTTTTTAAAATTTATTAAATTTTAATTTTATTTTCATCATGATGATTTCAAATTAAAATTAATTTAATAGCTTCAAAATGTCTTGAATGGTATTTTATAATAAATAATATTTTAATAAATGTTTTAAAATTACTAAAAACAATATCATGGTCGAAGGGATTGTGTTATGGTGTTAAATATCCATCATGGTATATTTATTAGCCTTTTTTCTTTTATAAAAACATTTTTGACCCATAATGTGTAGTAGCTGTTGATGTCACGAGATTTTTCAGAAGGGTTAATAGGGGTGGTTAAAACAATGAGATAAGGGTGAAAAGTCACCAAAATTGGTCCAAATATAAATATATCACAGGATTTGAACTAATCCTCCACCTAAATTTAAAATATATAAATTTGGATCTATTTTTTCATTAAAATAAATTTATATTAATTGAATAATTTATGAAATTCCTATAGTTCCCCTATCCTTTATTATAAAAGAGAACCTTCTATTCCCTTTTCCTCACAGATTTTGAAAAATAAATTTGGATAATAAATACCTAATAACTTATTAATATCCCGAAATTTTTTTATGAGAACTTATTTTACCATTAATAATCCTTGTAAAGCATTAGGTATAAATTGAAGGCAGATTTTTTAAAGAAGATGCTTAGTTCTTAACCAAGAGTTTTTATTTTATTTATTCTTCTACCTCTTTAAAATCTCCATTAACCATGCTAAAATATTAACATCATTATCTTAAATATTTTAATACATTATTAACATAACATAATAACCTATATCTATATCCTATTTCATCAAATGAGATGCGAATCAATCATTCATGTGTTCGAAGAACTTCCACCTCATCAAACAATGTAATTTATTTTCTGTCATTACCTCTCAAAGTTTGTTATAATTAGGAATTTAATGTATTTATATGATATTAAATAATATATATCATTATAAAAAAATATAATATATAATCTAATTTCTTACCCATCCGTCTATTGATGAAATAAAACGTCATTTGTGCATACATGTGGATTATCACCTCCCTGATGTCATGTGATTCATTTTTCATTTCCACATAATAGGGTTTTTAAATATAATTATATTTAAACATATAATAATATATTTGATATATAACCATCATTATATAATGATAAAATAATATTTACCTTATTTCCATCACTTTCTATGAAAAATGGATGCATTACTCATGTGTACTTAAAATTTGACATCTCCATTTTATAATGTAATTAATTATTCATGAAATTATTTGTGGTTGGTTTAAAAAGTATATTTAATGTTTTTTAAAAAAATTGTATCATGATTATAATTTCTGATATGATGGAATAATGTACTCTTTGACCATAGTAAATTTAATTAGGTCATTTTAAACATATAAGAATAATATCATCAAATTATCCAACATAAACTCATTGACTATGTAATTATATATAACATGGAAATATATAATTTAATATGAATATAAACATGAAATGGTTTTGGAATAATTTAAATTATTAACAATATTTTGTTATTCATGAATTTAAGGATCCTATGTGATGATTCTAACTCAAGGTAAGGAAAACATTACTTTTAAAAACTCATTTTATATGTTATAAATGATTATTTGATAAATCCATATTCATCCATATACATTATATTAAAATTATTATATTTAAGTATTCATATAGACATGAATGAATTGTAAAATAAATTTTAAATAATTTGTTACTTTCTTTCAATGGTTTTAAAAAGGGATATATTTACATGCTATATACAGAACGTTTTCACAAAATATAAAAAATAATGATCTATTTTAACATGTAAAAAATCAATAATTTTCTATAAATATATAGATATTCTTTTATTTTTGGATGACGTTATACGCTTTCATGTTTTCTTCAACAAAAAACTATCTTCTTTATATTTATGGATAACTTCAATAAGGTTTTGAAATGTAACAGATATTTTAATAATTGGAAATGTTTTGTTTATGGTTGCACAGAACTTTTTTATTAAAGTTTCCACTTTTATAGAACAATTATATGGATCATGGTAAGTGTTTATAATGATATATGGGTCCATTATAATCCAAATATGGGTGGTTACATTATAAATGATGGATTGGTGGTTCCATTATAAACAAATAACTGGTTAACTTGATATAACTGTCTAATGAATGGGGTATTTATGTGAGTGATTGTAAGAGTTACCTAAAAATGATGCCCCAAATTACGAACATGATTAAGATATTATTTATTTGGGTTTTTATGGAAATAATATTATTTCACAATGTAGTATATTGAAAATATGTTTGAAGGGGTGTTTATGCAACTAATTAAGGGTGAAATAAAAGATTAAAAAAATCATTAGTTTTTCAGGATTTAAAATAATAAATTATGAGTTTAATTTTTCCTTAAATATTTCTTATGAAACAATTTATAAAAATATTTTTTAATATAATTTTATTTTTTTGGTATTAAGGTATTTATTTTTTCTCAACTTTTATTCTGAAAAAAGAAATTTTTATCATTATTCTTGAATTAACATGTTTCTTTCATTATTTATTTATTTTTATATGTCCCATACCGGGATTCGTATGATCATACCAAATTTTAAAATGATATTTATAATTTTTTAATAAAGACCTGTGGAAAAGTTGAGGTTAAGATGAATATTATGAAGTTATTTCATGAATATGAAACATGTTATATATTTGTTGTTACGTAATGTGGGAGAATGAAAAAAATTCAAAATGATCATCTTTTGATGTAATATCTATTTATTTAAGTTAGATAACATAATTATCTAAAACAATAAATCATAATATCCTTTGGGAATACATGAAAATTAATTCTTGAATAAAGATATAATTTACAGTTTATTTGAGGCTGGGTCCTTGTAGTTTTTTTTCAAAGAAAATGTTTAGATAATTTTAGAATTTAGGATAATGTATATAAATAACCATTAGATATTTGTATTTATCATTATATTGATATATGATTTGAGTATTATCATGTTTATTTATCCAAATTTATCTATATAGAATGGTTTTTCACAGAGTAAGTAAGGAAGAAAATGTATGAAGGCGGTAGGAAGACAATATCCTTTCGAATAGAAATACTGGAATGGTTGTAAATGGAAATGAGTAGTTTGTTGTTGTCATGGTATAGTTTACGTATGATATAAGTGGTGGTGTTATCATTTTTAGAGATCAGATATATCTACTATAATGTAAAATTGAAATAATAGATTATTTTATGATATGACACCCTCCAACATTCATTGGATATTCTAAACCAATGGAAAATTAGGTATGGATTAAATCCATATATATTTTATTCAAAGTCCTGTGTTTTTTGGATCATCATTTGGTAATGATTTTTTTTTACTTTTTTGAAGGACAGTCCCATTAATTTTGGCAAATTCTTAGTAATACTATAAAAATATTAAATATTTATTCCATGTAATGTGAAACATTTAAGAATATATTACTTAAAAAATGTTTTACATTGGTTTTTCAAATTGGGATTGAAAATATATTAATGGAATTAAGGTAGAATTAGGAACATTTAAAGGTCATGTATAAAAAAGCATTACCTGATTGGGAAGGTACACACTCAATTTTATCCATGATCTTGGTACTAAAATTAATCTATTTTACTCATGATTGACTATAAGATATCAGATGGAATTAGCTTCCTCTGAATTCAAATGTAATAAGAAACTTATTTAAATTTATAATAAGGTAGAAATTAAGATTTATAATGATCTGGTGTTCTATAAAAATGAGTTGAAATAGAGGATCATATTTTAGGTATTATGAAAGAACCAATCAATGAAATTTGAAGTTATGAAAATAACAATTCAATTTTTTGATAGGTGTAGAAAAAATAATCCCAGGGAATCTCTCATGAAATTAGGGTAGTACATCTTATGTGCTATGTTTTGGAATAGAGCTCGGGTTTTCCAATAAAAATATATTGGTAGTGGAAAGGTGAATATTAATGAATACATAGTAAAAAGTTTTAAATATAATTATACAGGTAATTATGTAGATGTCTGTTTGAATAAGATCATGAATAATGGGATGAAAGAAGACTATAGAAATAAAGGTGTGGTGAAATACTTTTAAAATAATTTTTAAGATTTTGGGTCTTCAAAAGAAGTTGTAACCGGAACATTATATGTTCATTAAAATTATGATAAACCCATGATTGGTTTTGGGTCTTCATAATCCATCATATTAAAGAAATTTTCTTCTAAAATAAAAATTTCACAACAAGAAATTATTTCTAGGAGTTTGGATAAAATAATGGGGTAGTATTGAGGAAATAAGGATTTACAATGATATTCATAACATAAATTGTGGAATTCTTTTCCCTTGACACCTTACAATCTTTAAAATTATAGAATTTGATGTAAATATAGTTATAGATTGTCTTTCAGTTTATCTTTCTAAGAGATATTATGGATCCAAATAAATTAATTTTTGAAATAAGATTCAGTAACTATATAAGAATAAATTAATACCTCTGATAAAATATCAAGAAGCTATGAAACTGTTACGATATGGAAATGAATGAAACCCTTTTGATACTGTCAAAATGAGGTAATTGAACCTAGCATCAGGGGGTGGGGATGTTTTATGCCAATCTATCATGTCGGTGGAAATAGTTTATGTACCTTCCCCTCTAATAGGTGAGGGAACATCATTTTCCTTAAATGGAGGAGAGTCGTATTACCCCCTACTCCAACCCAACTTTCCTTCCACCATTAACATATTAATTTCTCGTCCATAAAGTACCAGATCTGTACAATGGAGGAACTAGTCTTCCTCTTTTTCTAGCAGAGTTCCATAGAGCCTCAAATCAACTAAATTTGACTTTAGTTTCTCAATTCACTCAAGTACATCATTTTCTAGACTCTTTTGATATATTTTATTATGAAAAATGGAATTTACTTGAAAGAACCTCCCTAGGTTTTCTCGATAACAAGAATATAATGATCCAGTTCTCGTCGGAGGAATATCTGATCAAAGCATGGTCCAACACTACTGTCATCAATAATGGGTCCAATTTCTACTTCTTACATTGGTCCTACGACTTCCCCATGATGTGTGTCTCCCCTTAGATAGACATATGGGTGAGTTTCCCGAACATTCCCCTTCTTTTCCAAAACCTGGATATTGTTAGGATGCTCAAGAACCTTGTAGGGTGGTACATGTGCTATGATAGTCATGTCAATGTTCTATGTCATCTAATTAACCATCATTTCTATGTTGAGGTTGATACATCTGAAATGCCTCCTGATTCCATTTGGATCATGCTATATAAAAAATTCCGTTGTAGGAAGTATGTGGTTTATGAAATGTGGTTTGACATTTTTTTTAATTTTAATTGGTTGGGGAAGTCATAAGAATCATACATATGTGGGTCTAGAAAAAAATTTGAATGTCGGGGTCAAAGGAAATATTTCTATTTCTAGAAGCCATGGGAAAGTGAATATGGATCTGTTTATAAAGGGTTTAAAATATTCTCAACAACCGATAGACGTTATGATGAAGCAGAGAATTTCATAGGAGAATAAGAATTCTAGAGCGTCGACCCATATGGTGCCTGATGGTCATCAAGGTGATAGTGGGCATGATGCTATATTGGATCCACATCATGAGGAAGGCCCTAAATCCTTGCATACAATATATGTGTAAGTGGTGTATCTTATTAGTGGTACAAGTGACAAGGGTAAGGATGTTGTTTCTATGGACCCATGGGTGGACATTATTCTAGATTTTAATTCTTTGAACAAGAAGGGATATCCAATGGAATTATAAGGACAGTAGTATGTTGAATCTTAGTTGAGGAAGGTTTAGGAAGGGATACTGGATGATTCTAATATAATGTTGGATATTTAGGGAACCCATTTAGAGATGGTTGGTACCTGGGTCACAGGACAATGTCAGAGATAGGAGGCCAACCAAATCTATAACTGGTTTGTAGGACTAGGGGGGCTCGCACAAAAGAAAGTGATTCTCATTGAATGTAATATAACATGAGGGAGAGATATGGAAGAGGTTCACCCTGGATAGGACTCAAGAGATAGCATATTGACATAAGGGAAGAAAAAAATGGACCAAGGATTACTCATATCTTCCAAAGCCAGTGGATACCAGTTCAGGGAAAAAAATAAATCCAAGGAGTTCGAATGTATTCCTAACAGCATTTTTATAATGTAGGGGATCCCCATGGATGTCTCTTTTATTTTACACATAGAAGAATAGATGTTGGATTTGTGTCTTTAAATAAATTCTACATAAGAATAGGAAGAAAAATGATGGGTTGGGAGCTCTGGGTGGATGTCAATAGATAGCAGACTGCATGGTCCGACAAGTATGGCCTTATTCTGATAAACCATTTTAATGATGGGTAGATAAGTAAGGAGGATTATTTTCAAGCTTGTGAAAATCTGGAACACTATTTTGAAGACTTCATTATTTACAAGAAAGATTATAAGCTGCACTCTATCTACAAGAAACAATTTAAAGAGTATTCCTCTAACATTCATAATTACATCTTAACAATCATGCGATTTATGAATGAGGGATTTTTTCAAAGTTGAAATATGTGGTTTGTCACTTTTCCATAAACTGTTTTTCAAATAAAAATATAATATTAAGTCAGTAAGTTGTTGAAAATAAGGGGACTATTTGGAATATTAACATGTTGACAGTAAAAGAAAAAATGGGTGTTTATTCTGACATGTTTCTGAATATTGTATATAATCAGTATGTTTAAATGAATATTTAATATTTTCTTGCTGTTAATCCTATTTAAAAGACTCCTTATCAGGTGTATTTAGTATAAAATCTGTAATTGAAATGTAAATTCAAGTAGTTACTTTATAAAGTTATCATGCATTCTATAACATTAACATGGGATTCCCCAATTTTTTGTAGTAAAATCAATGATGATTACATGGGATTTTTCATTGATTATAGATCTTCAATTAAAAAATATATTATGAATAAGTATCTTTTGACTCATATGTATGACTTTTTTTAATCATATTATGAGATCATGGTATTTTTTGATGTTTTTATAAGGTTCTAGTACCACCCACTGAAGGTAAAAGTGGATAAAATTTTGAAAATAGAATTTTATACTTTTACGGGAATTATGAAATTTTGGTAATTCCCTTTGGGATAAATAATTATCTAGATATATTTATACATCTTATGAATATATTTTTACAAAAATATGTGGATATTTTTTATTTTGTGTTTATTGATTGTATTTTAATTTAATATAAAATTTATGAAGATCGCAAAAAAACATCTAGGTATTCTTTCTCAAACCATTAAATAAAATAATTTAAATATAATATTTATCAAATAAAAAAATTATTATAGAAAACTTCATTCCATGGAAAATCATAAATAAATATAGAATATATATTGATCCTTATAAGACTAAATTGGTGGATGAGTATAAAAGACCTACAAATGATACTATGATCTTATGTTTTATTGGGTTAGTTGGTTATTACTAAAAGTTTGTTTAAAAAACTACAATGTTGTCAACCTCACTAAAAACATGTTAACAATAAATATAGTTAGCTCAGTCTAGAAAATGGAATGAAACGAGTACTTATAGAAATTGAACCAATATTAGTGAATGTTTTATTTTGAGCCATGCTATCCAGAAATTGTGACTTAATTACTTACATTAATGTTTCATAGAGGTTTTTGGGTTGTTCATTAATATATACTGATCATGTAATTTTCAATAAATCACATTAATTAAAACCCCAGGAGAAAAATTATCCTACACATTACCTTGAAATGGTTCTTGTAGTTTTTTCTTCAAAAAAATCGATGCATAATTAATATTGATTAAAGTGTAAAATTTATAGTGATCATAGTAGTTTGGAGTAAATATACACACAAAATGATTTAGAATTTAAGAATATTGTATTATAAATTGAGCATGTAGGATGTCCCCATTTTTTGTTTTAAGTTTATGTAAAATAAAAGTTTTTAGAAGTCATTACAAAATCGTTGATGGAAAATAGTTTTTTTAAATAAAATTTATAATTTGTTAAAAATGGTATCATTATTGAATTTAGTATTGATAAAAAATGGGTTATGAGGTTCAAAAAAAGGTTTTTTATTACATCTAACCCCCATATAAACAATTCATAGTTTAGTGAATCTCATATAACTCTATTTCAGATTTATACTTACAGTATAAAAATGTATATATCCCTTTATAAACGTTTCTGGAGGGAAAGAATAAAGAAATACATTCTTGATTTTTCTGTGAATTTTTTTTACTTTTATACAATTTAAAAACAATTGAAAATTATGGAAGGGGTTTATTAATACTTTACCAATATTGAAATTGATATAGGTGAATATATCCTTCAATTTAATAGTGGGATTACAAAAGATATATTGAAATAATAATTTAATTTTGGTAGTTATTGATCGGTTAAGAAAATCTACTCATTTTAATCCAATTTGATATAATATTTATTTGGATAATATAGACTAATTTATGTTAATATACAATTATAGTATATGAATTATGTAATTATATTATATTAAATCAAGATCATATATTAAACATTTTTTTGAAATGTCATTAAAAGTATTTGGGTATAAAATTAAATTTCAGTACAACCATTCATACTCAATTAAAGTGAATGATTTAGGCATTGGTGGATATGAATTGATAATTTTTAATTTATTATTATGGAATTGATGATCAATATTTGAATTATATTTTTTTTAAATTATAATAGTTTTCATTCCAGTTTATAAATGGGGAATTTTGAGGAATTTTATGGAATGTTTTGTCGAACTCTATCATGATAGGATGATGTTAGGGAAAGAAATGTGTTGGGACCAGATTTTATATATAAAATGGATGAAAATGTAATTATTATTTATTATAATATCATGATGAATCAAATAATATATTATATTAATGATGATAATGGTAGGAAATTACTCTCTTTCAATGTAGGTGATCATGTTTTTCTCAAAGCTTCCCCCTATAAAAGTGTTATATGGTTTTGTAAAAATACATTGGTAAGTTCATGGTTAATTAGAAACTATGAAATCAATGAAAATTTGGGCTAGTTTCTTATTTATTTTCCTTGCCTTTGATTTTTTTTCAAGTACATTATTCATTTCATGTTTCATTGTTATGAAGATATTTTCTGATGCATCCCATGTTTTAAGCCCTGATTTAGTTTAGTTGGAAGACAAAATCATCATATAATGAATATCCCATAATTATTCATTCCAAAAGAGATAATATATTCTCAAAATAATGTAATTCTTTAATTATTTGTTTTTTGTAAAAACTATATGTTTTATGAAGAACCATGTGAATCATAAAATGTTTTGATGGAAAAATATCCCCACTTGTTTGAGTAATTAATAAAATTGTGAGAAAAAATTTTTCAAATTGGGGGACATTGTGAAAAACTATTTGTTATTAGAATATATTATTTCATGTTTTATTAATATTCATTAATTATATTTTATCATCATATATTCTCTATATGAAAATTACTAAATTTCTTAATCAAAAAGGATATTGTTTGATTCATACTAAATTTATTTACATATGTTATATGGGTTAATTAAAATCTTGACATAATAATTTTACAATTTCATTTTGAAAAAATATTAATTTGATTCATTAAATAAATATATAAAAAATATCTAAAGTACAGTTTTTTAGAATCTCTTGAAAAACATTATTTTTCCATGAATAGTGGAAAATAAAAATTTTCATGCAATCTAAATTTTATATTCATGTATCTACAATGTGAACTTATATTTTATATTATTTTTAAAATTCATTAGCCTATTTTTATTTAAAATTTATAATTATGATTTTTCGAATGAGTTTTCTATTTTACTTTGGTATATTTTTTTACCTAAATGAATTTTTTCTAAAAAATAGTTTCTCATTGCAGTTTCAGGGGTATTATATTATATTCAATTTACCGACTCCTAGAAAATGAATCTTGATAAATTTATTCAATATTCGGAATCAAGAAGAAAATTGTTTTTAAATAGATCTATTTTATTTTGGGTCATTTTGAATAGTTACCAAAATTAATATTTGTTACAATGGTAAAGGTAAAAAAGTGTTAAGTATGGTTAAACTAATGTGATAATGCTTAAAATTCATTAAAAAATTAATTTCATTCACTAGATGAGTCTATTTCATTCAAAATCATAAAATATTATAAAATATAACAATTTATTTCCATTTATATTTGATTCTAACCATTATAATATATATTTAGATGATAATGTCAAAAGATTCACTCAATTACTTTTAATATCATTAATAATTTTATGATTAAGATAAAAAAAAATTATGCTTGGTGATAAATTTTTAGATTAAAAATTAGTAATTTTTTTCATGGTAATTTATATTTAATTTTATATGATTAAATAGTTAACTTATGTGCTTATAGAACAGTAACACGATTCTTATGCAAGAAATATAAAAAACATGTAAATGGTGAAAAAAAATAAAACATAATATTTTTGGGGCATGTTATAGTGTAAAAATATTTTAATAGATAAAAACCTATTATGTATGTATTAATTAATTATATAACATTTTCATTGTTTTCATGTGGTTTTCAATGTCAAATTAATTGAATAGTTTAAAAAATTATATTAATGATCTTTTATAATAGTTGATATTTTACGAAATGATATCGAATTATTAAAAGTCCTATAATCATCCAAGTTAACAATTTATAGTTAAAAATATGAATCAGGGTCCATTTATTAGTCACTTGTGCTTTTATATTAAATTTTTAACCATAAAAACTTAAAAACATTGATATTGTGAAAATTGTCCAAATGGTTAATGATGAGGTCAAAACAAAGAGACTAGGGTAAAAAAACAACTAAATGCATAAAAACCATATTTATGAGATTATTTATACACATATAGATCTTATATTAAAAATAAATCAGTATAGATATATTTTTTTATGAAAAATATTTCATATTAATTTAATTACTTATGAAATTCCAAGAGTTACCCACCCATCACATAAAAAATGGAACCAACTCTCCTCTCTTACTCACACTTTTTTATCACTGTATCTAATAAAATACCTTCAAAAATATCTTCCTAAAATATTATACCTTTTCCTGAATTTCCTTCTATAAAAAACTATTCTAGGAATTATTTTGGCATAATCCTAAGGATGTTTTCTGAAGAAGTGGTATAGATTTTGACCTACTATTTTAGTTTTATTTATTCTTCTACCTCTTTTAAATATTAATAAATCAGTATGAAAATATAACGTCTGTGTATTAGATATAATTATTTGTTTTTATGCTAACTTCAAAACCTATATCCATCTTATTTTTCACCAAATGGGAAATGAATCCATCGGTCATGTGTACAATGGACTACCATCTCATGAATCGATGTAATTAATTTTTCATCACCACCTCTCATAGGTGGTTATAATGATGGATTTCATGTGATTATATATATGTTATTCATGAAATATTTAAAATTATAGAATTATATTCTACCATATAATTTCATACCATTACATCTATTGAAAAATTATAACAGTGTTCATGCATACGTGTATATTACAACATCCATGAATCGATGTGATTAATTTTTCCTAACCACATCACACATATAATATATAAAAACATTTTTAAATAAATAATATCATATTTAACATATACTAAAAATTATATATTAATAAAATTATAAATTATTTTATTCATGTTTTTTTGAAAACTTTAAAGTTATTTATTTGTTGGTATGACATACCATGTCCATAATTATAGTGTAATTCAATTTTTATAACCAACAGTTATTATTAGTATTGAAAAGATTGATTGTTGTATATAAATTATAATTATTTCATGGATACTATTTTTTTTGATGTAATAATGTTCTCCTTGACCACATAAATTATTTCATGTTTATCCGGAGCAGCTAAGTTAATTATCTTAAAAATATCCAAAACGATCCTAATCGATTAAGTTATTATATATAACATAGTAATATATATAATAAAAGGAATAATAAATTTGAAAAAGTATTATAATAAATAATGTGTGGAACGTATGTGACGGGTCAGACTTCAAGTAAGGGACACTTCACTTTAAAAGACACATTTTAATTATTTTAGAGGATTATTTTTTAAACAATATTCCTCTATGTACATATTATTACAATTATTTCATTAATTTATTTAAATGGAGATATTAATGATATATAAAGTATATTTTATGTCAATTTTTAAATTCTTTTAATTTTTTTCTGAAGGAACATTTTTACATATTTTATATGAAACATTTTGACGAAAAGTGAATGTAAATGTTCTGTATTAACAAATCCATCAAAAATAATTTTTCCCTTAATCATAAATCTTATTTCTTGATTTGATTCCTTTAAAATATTTCTTTTTTATTTAATTAAAACCGATATTTCTTTATATTAATGGTATTTTTAAAATGGGTTTTAAATGGAATAGATATTTAGATATCCTAAAATGTTGTTCTTATTGGTGGGAAAATTTTTTTGTTATTAATATATTGTGTTATGATCGTATTGTGGTTCCTATTAATTGATTACAATGAATGGTTGTTTTGTTATAATCTTTTTATGGGTGTTTCAATTGTAAATAAATGATGGTTTGATTCGTTATAAACAACGAACTGGTGATCCCAATATACCTCTTCAATACTTCACCTATTTGTAAGAGTGATTATAATGGTGATATGAAACTGATGTCTCAACAAACCTATATGATTTATATATTATTGAAATAGATTTTTTTTGAAATCACTGGATTTCAATATGTAATCTATTTATCTTATCTTTAAAAGAAATTATATGATGATTCTTAAGGGTTAAATGTTTAAATTTATGAAACTTTTTTCTTGTGTTTTCAATGATTACAAAGAAACATTTTTTGGTTTTATTTTACCATTAAAAAATTTTATGAATTTTTTTCTAAAATATTTGTTTATAGATATTGATTTATTGGATATGAAAATATTTTTTTGAGCTTAATGTATGTTTTAAAAAAAGTCTATTTTTTTGGATTATTTATGGACTAATAGTTTTATTTGTTTCATTCTTTCTTTTGATATGTCACATAATATGATTTTTATACTCATACGACAATTTCAAATGTTTTTAATTTGTTTTTAAGAATAATTTGGGGAAATTATTAGGTAAAGGAGAAAATTGGGAAGATATTTCGTGAAAATAAACCATGTTATATATTATTGGATATGTATTATGGGGAAAATGTATTGTAAGTTGATGTGTTCACATTGTGATGTATTATCTACTTATTTAAGGTTTATTTCATAATTATCTAAAATTATAAAACTAGAATAAATTTTGGAATCCATGAAAATTAATTATTATATTATGATACATTTTATGGATTATTTGATGATGGTTTATTGTAATATATATACTATGAGATGATTTAGGGAGTTATGATTTATAGATTTGAGAAATTTTAGTAGATTTCAAAAATATGTTATGGTTTTTTACACTATGCTAGATTACTATATAGAAATTTAGTTTTTCATGATATTAACAAAATTGAAAAATTATTCTCTACATAAGGGTACATATTCATTACATACCTAATGGTGACTTAGAAAAACTAGAGAATATGTATGGGTTGGTGAAACCTTAAAGGATTTAATTTGGAAAAGTAAATGAGTCAAACTATATCATGTAAATAAATAGGATTGGTAAACAAAGTTCATCATAGTTTATTAAGGATAGTACATTAGAGTAATCATAATGTGATATATAAGGGTACTCAAAAGGAAAATTATTTGACAAAGTACTATAACAAAACTATAATTAATTATAGTTATATTGAGGATAAATAAGTTATATCATAGTTTTTATGAGGATATATATGGGTAATCATAAGTAATGAAATTAGATGATGTTCTAATGATACACTATCATACCTTAGAGTTTATAAAAGGATACATAATGGTTTATGGAGTTTATGTAATAGTGATATGTTAATAGTATGAAAAAGGGTGAGATTACTACAGATCAATGTCAAGTAATTCTATAATATAATTTATGGATTACAATATCATGAATCCATTAGAGAGTTAGTGGTGATTTAAAACAATATTCTTGTATATAATTATGTGAGATGAACTTATGAAGATCATTGTCTACTTATTTTTGTTTTTTCTCGTGTAAACATATGAAAATAATTATTTGTGATCAAATATATTGGAATTTGATATAATAATTTTAAATTTTTAAAATAAAATATTGGACTTTTTTAATTTTTTTTTTGAGAAAAGACATATATCATTAATGAAGAAGGTCAGCAGACGTACATATGAAACGCCATAAAGGGAAATTGTCCAGCCAGAGGTGGTAGGCATCAGAGGGGCCTGAAGCCACCAGCTGATGGATGGAATTGTTTCCTTCCCTTTTGGTAAAGGAGAAGGTAAAAGATGAAATTTATTAGTGGAGCGATAGAATTCTCCTGATGATGAGGCCAAATGACTGGAGTCCATCATCGTTGTGGTTAATGGAATCGATTATGATGAGGTAGTGAGACTCAATGCTGATACCAACCCATCCACATTCCAAAGCCAACATCATACCTTCCAGGATGGCATTAGCCTCACCTACTGTAGGTTCCAAAAAGTCATGATGTGATTCATATTTTGTAGCAATGATTTGCCCCAGATAATTACGGGCCAGGAGACCGAGGGAGACAAGACCATCCTTAGCGAGAGATGTGTCCACGTTTATCTTAATAATCCCTTCCGTTTGGGGGTTCCAATGAGAGGGGTAGGAGGGGGGAACATCTAGCATATAATTTCCGTTGTGGTGATTCCATCCCTCAATCCATGAAGTGGCCCATTCAATCTAGAAATCGGGAGGTCTATGAACGTGATGGAAAACAACATCGTTACATCGGACCCAGATGATCCAGGCCAGGGTGCAGAGTGAACCTGTATTAGTCGATGATGGAGAGGAGCACCAGCGCATCAGGAGAGCGTGGAGGTCAGAGGCCATGTCTAGTGATACATCTAGAGCCGGGCTCCATTTATTCTAAATATCCTTAGCTCTTGGACAGTGAATGATGGCATGCAATGGGGTTTTTGGGATATTCGGGCAGAAAGGGCAGAAAATATATTGTGTGGGGTGAATTATTATATGATGCATTATTTTCATTTAACCATTTATTCTTTTTAACAGCCTCACTTATATAATGATTGTATTTCACAATATTTTTATCTATCTGTCTCTCGGTAGGTATGCAAGAAATTAATAAGTAAAATGATGCAATAAAAACACTATAATTTGTTAATGAGATTCATCTATATTTTGGGTGACTATGTCCCTAATTATTTATAGTTTTTATCTCGTTCAAACAAGTCCCTTTTTATTGTCAAATGAATCTTTTTAATGGGAATGAGAATGGACCCATAAAAATTGTATGTAAAACCCAAGATAATTTATGGAATGAATTTATTAATTTTTTTCACATTCATGTATTTTATTCTAATTGTTAATTTTTTTTAACTTGATGTGGGTATCTTGAATTATATAGATTGTACTTTCAATGAATATATATTTATGAATATTGAAATTGGTGTTTATAGGATAGGTGCATGCTTAGAGTATAGTAAATACCAAATATCCACCCAAACTATGTAAAGAGGGAGGGGCCTTGGAGTTCTATTTTCTTGAATAATGTGTAAACCGTATAACCATGTGGGGAATCCATGAAAGCTGTGTGAAACCTATAATAAAGTTTTTACATCATCACATTGTGAGTCGCTATTTTACCAAATTGTGTGTCCTAACCGTGTTTGATATGGGTTCCTTTGATAGTGGGAACCATATAGTTGGAAAACCATTTTAAAAAAACAATTGGTTGTCTTAACCACATAAAAATACAGTTTTTACTAAATTTCACCTAATGATTTATAACCCTCACACTCACATTTTCTTCCTATATTAATCCAACATCTCTCCCGGTATTGTCTTTATCATCTTCCGTCCATTCATTATGTGTTTCTGCTTATTTCTTGGAAGATTCAAGTGAATTTTATTTTGAAATTGAGTTAGTTGTATGGATAGCTCTCCATCTTAGACATATTTAGTGTATTTTTCATTTCAGTAGTCATAATCATATATGAGTATTAATTCCCAATTTCTAGGTTTTCATATAGTTTTTTAACACCTAATTTAGGATTTGATTTAGGGGTTGATACATTACAAGTATAATTCCACTAGACTAGGATTGGTATTCCTTCAACTATTACTTAATGTATATCTTGATTATTGTTAAAATTGTGTGTAGTTGTACCCACTGCTATGGACATGACCCAAATCAGAAAATAAATTTCGATATGATTCTTTGTTAGTACAAATTTATGATTTGGTTGTGAGATGGCATGGAAAGGAATTCTAGTTCTTATATTTATCCATAAGTACAATGTTTTTATCTTTATAAAGAAACGATATTTAAGAGGTGACCCAAGATATGTTTTGTATTAAAATACGATCAAGGTAGAGATATGGTCTCCACATTAAATTAGATAATTAGTGATTTTGTTATTTATTAATTATCAATTAATAAACATTGTTAGTACAATAATGAAATAAATTTTGGGTGTGGATATTTTTGGATTACATGGTTTTATAAACAATTATATATGACATGTTCATGCATCATGGAAGGGAGTATTTTCCCCCGAGTTCCTGATGATTCGTTTTTGTTTCCAATTGGTTAGTGGTTTACCCATTGTTACATATTATTGTTTCTTATTTCATGGAGTGGAGTGTATTACTAATATATTTATTTTTTTAATTCTTATTTACTAATAGTAAGTGTCTTTCCCCACGATCCAGATGTCTATTTCTTATTTCCTAGTGGAAGGTGACCTCCCCTAAGGTCTATACGATAGGTTATTATTTCTATAAGGGGGGTGGTTACCCATAATTTCTAGATGAAATTTTCTTGTTTTTATAGTGTGGTGAGTGTACACCAATATGTTATAAATTATGATACCTAGTTGACCAAAATCTTGTAATTAATTAAGTAGGTATGGTCGATCATGGGTGTCACTGTAGAACCCAATAATCTAATATTATTACTAAATAATTTGTATTTTTTATACAAACCATTATTTATATTTATTAAAAATATAAGGTGTATCTTTGGGAGACGAAATTAAAAAAACACGATAATGGGTGTCAAAAAAACTAAGATAGATAATCAACAAAAGACAATCATTTACATGCTAAGGGAAAACATCAAGGCGATGTAAATAACCCCAAATCACTATTATACAGACAATGGAGGACAAAATAGTCCACCAACATGTTTAATTCACTCCTATAATGGAAGATATTAGTAACACCATCAATTTTAGAATCACAATCCCACAATAGGTATGGTATTGACCAGTGGTAGGATTCGATGTCCTTAAAAAATTAATTATTATTGTGGAATCAAGTTCAACACTAATATGTGTTATGTTCCACTACTATTATAGATTCAATCTAATGTGTAGAAACTTGTACTCAGATAGGAAGTAGGTTCTGTTACTAACATTTGATGGAATGACAAAATTATTGAACCTTATTGATTAGTCACAGCTCCTCCCCTCTCATTGAGTTACTATTGTCCAAACTCTCTATTTGAACTAATTCATTGAAAGTGGTGACTATAAGTAGATCCACTGACCCGTGGAAATTCTCAGTGTTAAATAGTCTAAATGTAGAGTATCTATTTATAGATTTTATAGTAAGGATCCTAAAACATCATCTTTTATACCATAAGCTATATTATAGACAAAAGAAAAATAGGGGAGAATAAAAATTACTAAAGAGAGATTTAAAACCTCTTGTATCACATAAATTTTTTTTGGTTCTGATTCTCCAACATACAAAAACAAAAATGTAAAACTAAATGGAATTCGAATGATGTTTTATCTCCCAATTAGAAATATATCCAGCAATTCCTTGAATGATTATAGCATAACATGAAAATAAATAATTCTACTAATATAGATCAACATTCAAATACTATAAATTCTTTTAGTGGAAACATTTTCTATAGGTTTCACTTATAATGATTTTTGATAGCTACATTTAGTGTTAAGGGAGATACCTCTAATTTTTACTCCAAAATCACTTTGTAATGAATTTCTATTGACATGCCAATGGAGAAAGATCAATTTTTATTAGGTCATCAATTTTTTAATATGTTTCCACCAACATAGACTGGGCTTCAAATGAAATTTTTAACATCAAAAAAATAAAGAGAATCTACCATTGGATATTGGAATTTAATTTCTATGATCTCGAGTAAATTATATAAAAATTTCATTTTGTAGAAAAATTTGGTCCTTGTATAACATTGCATTCAAAAAATATAGATAATCTATTTCCTATCAAAAATTGTTATTCAAGAAAAGATACACTATAAAAAGTTATGTGATCCCACCCTTAGATCCATCTATAAAGATATAACTTAATTACCCATTTCTTCAATTTCATTCTAATAATGGTAGGTAGGGTTGATTCACTTTTCTTACAAATCATTAATGATGAAAACCCATTATTCTGAACTACCACCACCCAAGTATTACCATGATTGTCTTGAATATAATGTTCCCATAATTATGTTCCACACAAATATCCCCACCCATATTATCATCAATATCATTTACATTTTCAACCTAGAAATGTAAATTTAGACCACCACCCCTCTATTGGGAGATTTATTGTTTTCCATCTCACCCAATAAATCCATTTATTAATTTTATTTTTGAAGAAGTTTTCTCAATTCATTTTTTTAACCCGTGAAGGAGACCTTTAGGTACTACTACTGAAGAAAAAACATTGATATCCATTGATGATAGAACCATTTTTATCTAGGTGATAATTCCACCAAAAGATATGAATTTATTCCTCCAATTTCAGATTACATTGGTTACATTTGAAATAACTCCATCAAAATATAGAAATTTCACTTTTTAATGGATTAAAAGTGCTCCTACGTTTTTAAAGGGGATGTATTTTATTATGAATCCTAGTAATCTCACCAAATATTCATTCTTTATAGTTTTCATTTTATTTTAAACAAACTTTGAACATTTATCAAAATTTAATGATTGGAAACTCTAAATAACACATTCCTTTAAGAATACCATGATATTTAAAATATAATTCTATATTCCATTTATAAAAACCATCACATCATCATCAAATAAGAGGTAAAAGATTCCTGGAGTCATATACCTACCTACTCACTGACCCACATTACCCTCTTCAATAGATTCATTGAAGTTTGTAGATAAATCATTCTATTAAATTATAAATAGCCTTAGAGAATATGGTCCCCCTTGTTGAAGAACATGAATTGATTTTATGAAATGAAATATTCTACCCACAACAGAAATGGATATCCATGGAGAAGAGAACAATAAAAACATTTATACATAGGCATAATTTGAGTATCTAACCTTCTAAAATGTTAGTAAAAAAATACCCATTAAATATTATTAAATTATTTCTCCATGTCATGTTTTATCATCAGAATTTATCTTAAGAAATTCATATCTATGAATTCCATCATTTCATATGCTATGAAAATTTCACCCACAATACATTGACCCATGATAAATCATTGTTGTTCCTCAAATATAATATATGATAGAAGGTAATATAAGCTATTATTTAATATTTTTTGAATGATATTATAAGAAAAATTATGAAGGCTAATGAGATGAAATTTTTGGAAGATCTATAGCTACTGGATCATGGAAAAAAGGACCAGAGTAGTTTATATCATAGATTTTTCTATGAAACTTCTTTTGAAGAAACCCCTTAAAGAAATAATCACATCCACAGTAATGATAAACCATGTATCTAGATACTTTTTAATATTTAATGTATCAGGACCTAGTGTACACTCCATGTCCATGCCTTTGA
The DNA here is from genome assembly GCA_963277665.1 of Viscum album. NCBI lineage: Eukaryota > Viridiplantae > Streptophyta > Magnoliopsida > Santalales > Viscaceae > Viscum > Viscum album. The sequence goes on from OY728140.1 coordinate 356,146,038, forward strand.
GGTTTTCATAAATATCCTTTTCTAACAGGAGGAATGTGATTAAGGTATTTTATATCTCATAGACTATGTACATGATATTATATACAAAATTATTATGTTTTCTATTTGGAAATTAAAATTAAGAAATTAAGATAAGGTCAGTGAGAGAACCATTAATTTTTTTGATAGTTGGGTCAAAAAAATATCAATATTTATTTCAAAATTTTCATCCTAATATTGTAAGTAAATTCTTACCATATTCCATTTTTCATTAATGTACACATGAAAATTTTCTATATTCCAATCACATTTTTGATGATAGGAACCCTAGGTCTCTCCATATCCTCAACCTCTTCCTTTATCTCATTAAAATCATCTTGTCATATTTCATGGTCATTTCACCCTAGATATTAGAGTTCCATTCCTCTATAAATATTTTTTCCAATGATTCAATGTACCTAGATAATTTTTACATGATAAAAACATCATAAATATGATGCTCACACCACACCTGAAGAAACTGCTTATGATTTTTCATTTTTTTCTAGAGGAGTGATGTGAGAGGGAAACTAGAATTTCTATTACAAGAAAATATAATCTATTATAGTAATCTAACCTCTTTAGTCCTTTGCTTGTAATATATGAAATTTTCATTCATTAAAAAACTATTCTCCAACTCTAGAATAACAATTGGGTGGATTTTTAAGCCTTATAGGTGTGTTGTATCCTTTACACTATCATATTATCCATCCCATGAATTTAATATAGGAATATATATAATTTAATTAATACACATCTATGAACATTATGATTATTTGGCCATGTGAATTATTCATCTGTAAATAGAAAATATATAAGTTGGTTATTGATGATGAATCCAATGAACTCATCCATGGAACTCTATAAGTTCTATACCATCACTTTTTATAGAGTGATCAGAGATCATATTAAGTTCCCCTCCAATAAGCCATGTGAAGTCCCCCATATTGAAGACAGATAAATCATTACATTACTGAGAACATTCTAGCACGTTATTGTTAGTATACAAAATAGTAAATTAAAAAATTACATCTTCCAAAAGTCCCCTGAGGGTGAAAAAGTTTTCTATCCAAGTTTTATGTAGAATAAAAATAGTAATACTATCCCATATTTCTATAAATGAAATTAATTTTTTCATCATTATGATTAGGATTTAAAATTCATGGAATTAAATCAGAATATGCATTTGCCTTCCACTTGATATAGTCAGTTTTGTCCTTACCCATTATCCATAAAATATTCCATAGGTAGATAAATATTTAATAAAATTTACTATATAATAGGTCATCGGTAACTTCACAACATTCTCCATTGGAATACATAAACATATACTTGAATATAGATTCTTCCTTAGACCATGAATTTGTAGGAAAACTGTATGAACCCTTTTATGATCAATTCAATTTTTATTATAATTTCTTACCCCCTTCCATTAACTATTGAATATAGTTTACTATCTAGATCTTCCTCTAGCATGGAAAGGGTATTTTATGAGAACAATATCACTATAGGGTGTGTAATATGTTGCCTTTTCTTATTATGATCATGTTGCATGGAAATATCATCCAATGGAAAAGTGATTGTATAATCCTTTATGGGTGATAAAGGGTATACTATAGCCTCTCAAATGATTGAGAAAATATCAGTTTTCTTATCCTAAAACTAATTTTTGACAGAGTACATTTCCAATAGAAATATCTATCTTAGAAGATAGGCCACACCTTCTGAATATCGGTAATTCATGATGGCACATGGCTAGCGTGGTTGGAAGGGAAAACATTCCCTAGACGTGGGTGGGTAGGGTATCTAACCCATAATTAGAATCCCAAATATTGGTACACATACGTATGATTAGAGTGATTCTCTCATCCTAGAGATGTAACACAAGATAGAAATCCATGGATAGATTGATTTTTTTCGAGGTGTTTGAGAAATATTCCTACATAATCAGTGTAATTATGTTTAAAATAATAGTGAATATTATATGTTATATGATCTATAAATTAATTTCATCTAATTTAAGGTATTCATAATCCTTATTTATAATTTATCTTGATAAATAAAATCAAAATAAAAGACATACATTGGTCCATTAAACCTTCCTGATATGATTTTATTTGTTTTTCTCGCACATAAAAGTATTTCAATCATTTTCCCACTCTATGTTCTATAATGGTTTTGATGGAAAATAATATAATATAATTATAATATAATTATAATAGATAGGATCTTTTAAAAAGAGATAAATTAGTTTTAATAGGTGGTTATTTAATTAACTGACAAATTCCATCAATTTTAGAAGTTTATCAAACATTATCCAATTATAAAATATTAAACATATTATTAAGGGATTTTAACCAAAAATATCCCACATAACATAGGTGATATTACATTATGATTTATAATATATTCATCTTTTATTATGTGCATTTATATATATATATTCTATCATGTATGCAATATTCATTATAATTAAGGATAATATCCCTATGGGTCATCATGGTCGTATATTGTTTTTTTAATATAATCCCTCCCATATACTACAATTTAAAATTTTCATTACTCTAATTAAAATGGGATATTTATATATAATCATCCATAAATAATGTCTTTATTTAAAAATATACAAATTATCATTATTTAATTTAATTTTGTGTACTTATTAAAAAATAAGAATCTTGATCAAAACGCTTATAAGTATGAGTGTCAACTGTAATAATCATAATAGTTAATAAATAAAATGAAAAATTCTCAAAAATAATGAACATTTATTAAAATTTTCTAATAAATATCTTCAGCATTAACCCATTCATAACATGTTTTACAATCACATGATTTGTGATAATATGTTCAATTAACACCTTATGTTTTTAGCAACCTATTTATCTAAAGTGTACATTAATTCTCGGGTGTTTAGAACCTTTAGAATATCCTGAATTGTTTGAATATAATATTATTGTGGTACTATCATAATAATTTTCATGGGATTAGAGATACTGATAACAATTCCATGTCCTAAAATAAAATTCTTAAACCACACACCCAAAATTATTCCTTCAAATCATGCTACAAATTTATCATTCAAAGTTGAAGTAGTTATAACTGAATTTTATTCACTTTTACTAGATATTTCTCCTTAATCTATAAGATACACTTAAACAAAATTTTACTTTCTTGTATCAATATATCTAGTATTTTTTTAATAATACTATCAAATATTCTAATGATCATTGGATCTTTTATATGTATGAATGTGATCATTTTTTCTTGGAAAAATCGCGAAACATTCCTTGAATCTATCAAATGAACTAGTTTAAGACTAATTTAGTATCTTCCCAAAATACAAATTGAACTTATAATATATATCCTTGAACATTTTTATGCAAATATCTAGATTCCAATAATATATTCACAATGAATTTCATCCATCTATTTTTGTTCCAGATTATTTTTTCTACAAGGATTGAGATTAAATTTATTGCCTTCAAAATTTGATCATAAGATGCTGACCATTTTTTCATTGTAAACATATATATAATATTATTAATTTGTGAATTTTCATATAATCCCAATAAACCATGAGTTAATTTATGAAATATCTTAATTCCAATCACATACTTTTCTTCTCCCATGTCCATCATTAAAAAATTATTACTGGAATTTCTTAGTCTCACATGAAATACCAAGATCATTCATCAAAATAAATATGTCATAAACATATAAAATCAAGAATATCAAATTAATCCTACTAATATTCTAGTATATACAATGATCAATGATGTTTTCCATAAACCCAAAAGATATAATGGAACCATTAAACCTAATATACCATTTTCAATAAGATTTTTTAAGTCCATATATTGAATTATCTAATTTACATATCTTGTGCTCATTTTCATATACAAAAATCCCCATTTATTAATATTTTTATACATTTTCCTCTATGATTCCATTTATAAACTCTGTTTTAATATACATTTTATGTAACTCTATATCATACTAAGCCACCAATTCAATAATAATTCTATAAGAATCTTTCTTAAAAACTGGTGATAAGGATTCCTTATTGTATATACCATACTTTTGTTTGAATCCTTTAGCAACAAGTCTTTCATTTTAAAATTCAAGGTTTCCATGAATGTCAATTTTTTGTTTTGAAGACCAATTTAGATCCAAATCACATTTATCCTTCAAGAATTCCATAATATCCCATACATTATTTTGTTACATTGAAATTAACTTACAATTCATGGAATCTAATGATTTATTGGAATTATCATAGTTTATGGCTTTAGAAAATGATACAAAATCATTATAAATTCCAATGCCACTATCTATTACATGAATATATACCACATAGTCATTAGAAATAGCTTACATTATTTCTCTTTGTGATCCTCGTAAAAATATTTCTTGTGGTTATTAAACCATTTCTTCATTTTAAATTTTTATGAAATAATGTTGTTGTTCAACATGAGTATTTGGTGATGAAATATTTTTAGGAAAAACATTTTTTGATGTTAGAGAACAAGATAATGGAACATGAATTATAACATCATTAATTTCCACATTTTATGGAACATAACTCCCATTGGATTCACAATTCTTAATAAATCAATTATTTCTAATTTCAAAATTTCTCATTCTATAGTTGTTACAATAAAATAAATACCAAATTTACTTATCAATATAACCATTGATATATACATTGATTGGTCTTTCATACTATTTTATTTTTTCTAGATTATATAATGTTATTTCGTCTAGAAAATCACATACTTATTGGTTTCTCATACTAAGTTCCCTCACAATCAAAATTCCAGAAGGATTAATTAGAAATTCTTTACTAGGAACCCTATATAATAAATACATTATTATTTTACAATCATACACCCATAATGATAATTGTAAATTTTATTTATGTAACATACTCTTAATCATGTCTAATAATGTTTTATTACAACATTCCACCACAACGTGTTCTGTTTGTGTACTTAACATAGAAAATTGAGAATTTATTCAATGACATTAGTGGAACATTGAAAATGGATCAATGTTTTTTCCACTTTCAAAAAATTTTCCATAACAGTCACCACCGCTATCAGACCTTATGACGTTCACCTTTCTATCAAATTTCTTCTCGACATCATTTATAAAAATTACTAAGGCATTTCATGCATGATATTTTTCATGTAATAATTATATGTATCCATAACATGATAAATCATTAATAAAAATGATACATTATTTTTCATAACATAAAAAATTGACTTCAAAAGGTCCACATATATTACTATGTATGGTCTCAATATGTTTAGCACTCCGAGTGGAACCTTTTTTGTGTTTTTGTTATTTATCATCAACACAACACACACAAATTTCTAGGATGGTAAAATCTAAAATTTTATGGACATCCATTTTAATAAATCTATCTAAAATTTCATTGAAAATATGACAAAAAATTTATGATAAAAAAATATTTTTTTATTTACCGAACCACATTTAGTACCAAAACTATGATTCAAGGTCATAAGAGTTTCATCACCCATATTATCTGGATTTATAATATATAAACCATAATATTATAAACAAAATCCAATCATGTGTGTATGATTTAACAAATTGAAATACTCATTTCCAATACTAAGTGAGTATCTAGTAGTTTTATGTTTTTACAATGAAACCAAATTCCTATATATACAAGCTACATAAAAGGATTCATAAAAATCAAAATTATATCCACTATCAATGTTCAAATGTTAAATCATGACTTCTTACACCAAAACATTCACTCTATTCCGAATGAAATTAAACTCTTTAGTTGGGAATGTGATTTGGGTTTAAAGGAATATCTATATCATTATTTCGGATACATTCATTAAGGAAACGTCGAGGCATGTTATTGTATTTTGGAATGCATGTTACTCTACAATATGGCTTTCTAATAATGGTTAGCTTTTTTCACATTCATATGTAATGTATGATCCTTTAATGAAAAAGATTAATGGGATGTAGTTTCCTCTTTCCACGGATTAATCCTAATAACTATTCATTTAGTCCAAGTCACCCTCATATAGTTCAGTGATGTTCAATAAACTCATTGCTAGTTTTATATATTTGTGGACGTCGTTTAATTACACAGATTATGACTAGACATTTTTGTTGGTCTTAAAATGGCATTAAACATTGATTAGGAGAGTAGTTAGATTGGGCATCTTTGGAATGTATTGATGAATGGAACAACAGTCACATGTATTATTCATCTTGTGGGGGACATCTCATGAAGGAATCATAGCCACCTAACCCATGAAATTTTCTTTCAATCATGATGTATCTAACACCGAAGGTGTCAATATTCCATGTCCTTCACCTCATGTATCTCAAGTTTTTAATGTGTCATCATACTCAATAGATTCATATCTTTCATGGATTTCACCTCAGGAATCCCAGTTTTTCATGGGTTTTGTATTTTGGGTCATATGGTTAACATCTCATGAGGATTGATCTGAATGTCTGTTTGAGATGGATTGGGGAAAAAGATTAACATCTACTAGAGATGTGGTGGATGATTCAAAACACCCAATTGACGTGGATCAAAGAGCTTTTTCCCTAAGAGGGGATATTTCACACTTGGATGTTTACTTATGGATGGATTATGATTACCCATGGAGGCAGATCGGGGAGGTGTATCCCATAAATGGAAGATGTCACACCATGATGGTTGATAATAACACCCCTTACGGTGGATTTGGGAGGTGTACTCATAGAGGGGGACCTGGATTTTCCATTGGTCTATATTTAAACTCAAGGAGGTTTCCTACATACCCTATCTCAAAGATATGGATAAAAAACCCCATAGTTTGATGTAATAGTTTAAGGTTGTGTTACAGGACTATTCCATACAATTTAATGTCTTGTGGTAAGGATGCGCACGTTGTGAAGGGAGTGGTTGTGATTAATTATGTTGGGATTATGAATTTAAACATTAATTTTCAAGATGATTACTATTATTATAATTTAGTGTAGGGCTTTCAAATTGATCTTCATGAGTTACCCACAGGAGATGTGGTCTCCCAGGTGAGGGGAATGATCTTACTAAAGATGTGGCCCAATGAAAAACAGTGTGAATGTAGATTTTGGGTATAGACCTCAGGGAGGATTCATATGTATCTCATTTTTTTGGAAATAAATGGTGAAATAGTTTAGAATGGTTCAAATTGATACCTAAGTAGGAGGCCTATAGGAACATGTTGTTGGGGGCATATGGGTAAAATCATCCCAAGAAGGATCTATATAGTTTTTGTGGATTAAACCCAGTAGGATTCCCATTTGAATGGTGGATGAGGATTATAACTGAGCAGGATAGCCAAAAGATATTTGGTGGGTTTCATGCCCATTAATAACCATTAAGACCACATCAGTCATGATCACGGTGAGATAAAAGAGGATGTACTAGACTTAACGCATGTGTCATGAATGAAGTTCCACTGTGAGATGGTGTGGGGACTATGCATGGAAGTTGACCAAATAGGATTTCAATCAATGTGAGGAGGATATCATTCTTTGAGAGGGTAGTTTCTGTTAAAACTGTCCAAATTTTCCCACACATGGAGCATCATTTGCTTATTTTACTGGGTTAGGCCACAACATAACATCATGTATTGAGGATGTTGGTACAATGTAGTTTTATATCATGCAGGTCATACATAGAGGACTCACTCCATACTCCTTGGACATACATGACCATAGCTCCTGTGCCCTTGGAAAGGTCATGGATTTGGAAATTCTAGGGTGTAACAACAGGGAGGAGTGGTTAGTCACAAGGTTATGTTAGGATTCCTATAATGAGAATAAATAGGCATTAGAGTACCAATTCTTATAAGCAATAGGTAAGGTAAATAATTCAATAGAGTCATAGGGGGAATCACATGAGGGGTAATGAAATTGTTTCATGCACATTTAAAGGGGTGCACACAAGAGTTGTGCGCTAGGAATGGGTGTTACATGTAGATGTTTCTCATGTTTGGTTCTCTAAAACAAGGGAATACCACATAGTCTCAAATATATGGTACTGACTAGATTATAGGTTTTCACACAAGGTTAGGGTTGTGCGTTGGAGGGGATTTTTCAAAAACCTGACATGGGTTGAAAAAAAATTTATGAGTATTAATCAACTATGGGCCCAATCATGTCTGGTCCCACGTGGAACTTGTTATGAAACATTTTCTACATTGATGGTTCCATTATTTAGCGATTTCATTTAAGATCATTGTTACATGAAAAAAGTGATGCTTTTTCTTCTAGAGATTCACCCCGAACAAGGGGGGTGAGCTTATATTTATAAATGGAATATTTTTTAATGATCCTGCAAGATTCTAATCATAGAATATGTATTCCACATAGAATCACCATTTTTCATAGGATCCATATAAAGAAGTAAATGGGTTATTGTCTCATTTTTAATGAAAGTGGTTTCCATATTGATTGGGTTCAGTGCATGACACTGATATCTTGGACCTGGATTACATAGTTATTTGAGGGACCTTGGGGGGAAGTAACAAGAAATGTGGTTATATTTTCCATGAAATTCCCTTGTGTCTGGATTCAGATGTTTCATTCTTGGACTAAAGCTTTCACATGCCACCGTTTTTGTTCTTGGAATGATTTTTTGACTCAATTGATGGCTTCAATATTCCTAAATATAGGATTTTCACGATTAGATGAAATTTAGGGACAAAATTTTTTCCCCCTTATAATCAGATCTCAAAGTAGAAAAGAATGTCAGGTTCCAAGGGAAATGCTGAAGAGATACAGTTCCTTGGCTGCACACAAAATTCAATGTTTGGCATGTAAGGATTTTTTGTGCTCACAGAAGGATAGTTCTTCAACTATAAATAAGAAGAGGGTAGGCCCTGTATGAAAATTTAAATTTCTAAACAATAATATTCATCACCCCTTTTGTAATTTTTATTCCTTTTTCATGAAAACATGAGCCTAGGATGATTATTTCACACAAAATACCTCTTTTTCATATCTCATTTTGCAACAAAGAGAAATACATGTGCACCAAACCTTAATTATTATGGACACCTCCCTTAGACATTAGATTCATACAAAATGGATGACTAATTGAACCCTATTGATATTTAAATTGCTACTACTTCTCGAAGAGCTGAAATGACTATAAATCCATAGATCCTGAGATCTAGGAGATTAATTTCATAAAATAAAGTGTTAATGGCCATTCCATAGAGGAATAAAATATATATCCACTAAAAGGCCATCTCCCACAATGGAACATTGGGATTATTGATGTGGTCGTCAAACTAGCTCTTCAGTTTGACATAGTGTTTTCATGGTTGAAATGTGAATATTATCTCAATTACAATAACATAAATGTTCATGTCCATCATTCTAGGGATCACATGAATATTTCCATCAATGTGATGACCGAACTAACAAGGATGGTCAAGAGGGAGCAGCCAGAGGTAGATGAATTCCCCCGCCACTTTGATACCATCATCCAAAGATGCATAGAGTATAATATAATGTGTTTGAATAATTATTTAGACATGAGTTATGGTGGAACATTCTCCATGGAGTGGGTCGGTGTGTATTGGGTATGCTACAAATTCCTTGATTTTGGGTAAGGGTTGTGCCACGCAGTATTTTATGATGTGGTGTGTAAATCACAGTTCTACATTCACTAAACACATGATCTGGTTCCAAAGATCATTAGCTGATGGTCCCAATATACAAACACATTCCATATTCACCATAGAAAATATATAATTAGTTTATGGGACACCCACTGATTTAGAGGAATTTGACAAGAGGGATTTTAGTTTGAAAAGTTTTTTCCAGTAGGGAACACCTTGAATGATAGGAAGAAGAACTCTCTCCATGGAGAACATCTATTGGATGCACTAATGTAGAAGCTGAAAAGGGTTCTCATATTTCATTGTTATATTCCATTCGAGGAATCATTCTACATGTTTCTGAATAAATACCCCAACATGAGTATTTAAGAGTGAATAATATTGTTCATGACTGCATCATAGAAGAAGAAGTTGGGATCATACCATCTATTCCTAGAAGAAGGAAAATGTCAGAATTGTTTGTATAACGTGGTAGGATTTTGGGATCTACTGGTCCTAAATAATGCATTTATAATGGAATCCCTAAGAGGTTTGATACTACCGATATAGTACACGTGGATGGGGATTTGATTGGGGATGTTGCAGATGGCGTTGATTCTAGTGGTCGACAGTAGAGTCAACTTGTGTGTACCCATGATGGCCTAGATCTTTAGCATATTGGACTGTGTTTCAAGGAGAAACATGAAAAGAAGGATATGAGGTCCATTCCATTTAATACAGGGATGGATCACAGTGCACCTTAGAGGTTATGAATTCCCAAATTGCATCATCCCTCCAAACAATAGTCCATATCCATGCCTTCTAAATATTATTGGGGTCTAGTAAGTGACACATGATAGGGTCATGGACGTAGTTTGAATTGGTAACCATGGTGAAATAATCTTCTACCCCTTATCAACTCCATTTGGTCCCATGGTGGAAAACATATAAGGAACTTGGGAACTGAGTGAGAACCTATGGAGTTTCATTGATTGCGTACTAGAGGTTGTCTTTGACTATCATGTCAATAATGATCCATACTTCCCATCCCACTTTTCAGGAAGTTCAGATGCCTCTAGAATGTGATGAAGATTATATATGGGGTTCAGTGGGGAGCCTAACCCTTGTATCCTTTATCATCTATGGTTTCTTCTTGTGAATGCGATATTGAGAGGAAAAATTGTTTTACATCAACCAACATCTATGATGGCCTATCATCATACTATTCAAAAAACTGGGTGGCCGCATGTCCAAAGGAAATATTGAGGATGAATATTTTTTTTGTTGTACATGAGAGAAAGTAGCAAGAGAAATTATTAGTATGGATGGATACCTCATGAGGTGTAAGACAAGCATCCAGGTTAGCTCAAAAAATAACTCTATAGGGGATGTCGCAAGGCGTTGTGGAACCCCCACTTCTGAGAAGACAAGGGTCTCTGACATGACCTCTAGAGAAGAAAGTGGATCCAATTCTAGGATGAGAAGTTCCAGGGAGGCTCCCAGGAAGAATATGAGATAGCTAATATAGTAAAATTATGATTCCATTTTTTCAATTTCATCTTTGTAATAGTGGATATGTTGAACGTCAATGTCAATAGAAGAATTCTTCTGAAATCTCAAGTGATATAGGATCAAATTACCAGAAGTCAGGTCCATTCAAATAACTACTACGGTGATCATATAATAGTTATATGTATATATTATATTCATGGACATGTAGTATTTTATATGAGGGTAGTATGAACCTCATTTAACCCCAGTACATGTGATGTTTGGAACCAAGCTGGATTGGGAGGTGACACCGATTGTTGAAATTTCATCGTATGAAAAGGAACCAAAACAAATGAGTCACAGTAATCTTGTAATGAATAATCTTAGGGGTTGGATACTCATCAAGGGTGTCTATGGGAGATTTTTCAAATTGAATCCTCTGAATAATAATTCTCTGAGTTTATCGAGGTAATATTTAACCCACTACCTTTCATTGTGACTTCCCATTTTGATTATCTATATTCATTAAATTAAACTTATCATTTAAGGTAACACCATGACAATGTGAAATGAGCCCCTACTAAAGGGGTTGATAGTGAAACAACGAGTGGGGAGAAGCACGATTCGGGGCCTACACCTGTGGTCGAGGAAGGTGGTGGGCCGACCAATGAGGTCATGGTGAAAACATTTTAAATTCATTTCCTGTATATTATTTATGGGGGCTAAATCCTTGAATCCCCACAGTGGAACCCACTATTGGAGAGGTGTTTCACCATACAAAGATCATCATCTAGATTTATCTACCTCAGGGTAAGATCATATCTCTGGTCATTCAGCCATAATCAAATTTTCATGGAGCCTTTCTGTCAAGTGTATGTATGCTTCATTCATATCCTTCTAAAATGATGCAAGAGGAACTAGTGGAGGTTGTTGAAATAAAAACCACTTCCAATGGGTATCATGTGTTAGAAGTCCCTGTTTTGACTCAGGATCTCAATCTGTCAACGCTCTACTACTGTAAATACTCTTCTATCACAAATCAATACATTTTATTAGTTAATAATATTTATTGATGTATTCCCAATCCAAGAAGTGATGGAATGGTTTCCTTCCTAGCGATTTGATGAGGTAGGTACATCCAGGGGACCTTCTATAATAGCAACATTTGTTCATGAGGAGTATGTCATCCAAACTAATCTGGTCATGTTCCTAGATAAACAATCAGTTTTACCTACAAGTGATGCCACTAGTGGGGTGGAACTTGAGGATAGTGGTAGTGAAGCTATTTAGGAAGAGTCAATTGAGGATGGCTAACCTCATGATCTAGATCCCACCCTATCCGAGAGGATTTTATAGGATGATCCTATGGTCATCCTTCTTGCATATTTTCCTAAGTGAGATCATGATCCTTTTAATGAGCTAGAATAGTTCAACCTTAAAACCGATGAATAGAATTACATAATCCAGTTCCTATAATTGAAGTGCATCAAATGCCTCATTTACTAGACTTCGGAACCATAACTAGTGGTTCGGATGGGGTCTCTTCTCCATTGGCTATGCAATCTATCCACCAGAGAGATGGATGATCATGGCCTTCTTGCATTGGCATGTGACGTTCTCATTGAGCAGGTGCATGAAGGAATCTAACATCTGTACATTTCATGGAATTTGGAGAATTCATATAGAATACTAAATTTCAATTAAGTGAACCTAGAAATCCAAAATCTAAAATATCATACAAATGGGGTTTCGAGCGTCCAAAACAATCAATCAATGACGATCTGCATACTAAAAGATCTAGTGGAGGTGGTAGAGAATCAAATGAATCAATTAAATTCTAAAATATCCAACCTCCAAATTGAGATAGACTAGGTACATACCAGAGCTGATGTAATTTTTTTGAAAGATGATGAGGAGGAATTAGAGCTCGGGAGGCTACAACCAGCCTTGGATGCCACAATCAAGAGGCTGAAGGAGCTGAACTACTCTATTTCCAAGGAAAGGTTGTAGGGGAAACTTTTACATGACTTGTGAGTGGATCTAATATATGGATGAATATTTTTATATTCCATAGTTTGTTTGGTTAAATTTTCTATATGCATGGACATATTTCGTTTTTCACATTTTTCATCTAACTTTGGGCATATTTGGGAGACATAAAATGTTCAATACTTAAGCTCAAGTGATCAATTCTCAGTGTGAGAAACATGGTATGACCATGTGACTTATAATTTTGTATAATAGTGTCATGTAATACCCAAAAAATCATGGAATTATATTTTTTATTGGCCACTGGAAGTGTTCGGGCTGAGAGTGGTTTTGGATAGAAAATGAGTCTCTTGGAATATCGATCATTTTTTCAACCTACTCTAGTTCAAAAATAGGATAACATCGGGGGTGGTGAATTCAAATTGAACAAATGGGAGTAGGGAGTTTGAATTCCAATGCCCAAAAAAAGTAACCTTGGGAGGGTGAAATCACATTTGACGATAACTATTTAATATATTCAAAACATAGAATCCTTATCAATTAGCCTGGTATGGGGATAAACAAATGATGGTTGAATGATGAACATATTCAAATCACTAAACCTCTCTTAAATTATCATCCATAGTCTTCCAAGATTTTTTCCCAATTTGGTAGGTATGCCAGTATGGCATGGGAAAATTTTTTTACGGGTTCCCTTCAAAAATGGAGGAGGTTGGGGATCCAAACAAAGGTTAGAAGAAGTACGAAAATGAGGTGACTGAATATTTTAATGGATTCCAACAATCTTGTAATTACTCCTCCCTATATTAGAGAATAATGGTGTGTGTGTGTCATTTTGAGTTTAAATCCAAACATGTTTTCTATGGAAGCTTTATCTCAGTTGTTGTGTGGTAGCTAAAAATTTGAATGATGTAGTAGATTATTGACACCCGAGAAAAGTACCTCTCAAGAGAAGACTGAAGATATTTTTAAATTTCTTATCTGGAAAATTTTAGTGATAAAAATGATTGTTAATGTTATACAATAATGATTTCGGTAACAAAGTTTATCATCGTACGGTGAAGATGATGTATTTAATAATATATCATAATGTGATTGGGAAATATCCCACCATTTTACACCACATAAACTAGATATTGAAAAAAATTTATGGTCATATAGCCTTGAAAATAGATGTTGTATCTCAAATAGAACGTGTAAAGAATGAAGAGAATAAATATGACATGAAAGCGTTAGAAGATTATTTTTTACCACACAATTATCATGGATAAAACAATAAATATTTTATGGCTGATTATATTAGACTATGTGGAATATTTTAAAGTCAACTGTGTAGAGCTGTGTTGAAAATATTTTAAGGTCATAATTCTTAGGCGATGGGCCCTTAGTTTAAGGTAAAATATTTTGGACCCTTGGAAAATTGTTTACAGTTATAATGCTTGGACGATAGGAAATATCAAAAATTTGGAGATTTGTATCATGGAAAGGTGAAAACCTCACTTTGAATGAATTCCTAGGAGGCCTAGAACCACACCATGTATTCTGAGGAGTATTCAAAAATAGTTAAAAGTAATTATTCTTCAACATGAAACCCTAGTTTAAGGTCAAAATTTTTGGACCATGGGATACTTTTCGCAAGTTGACTACAACGATACAAACTTGACTAGAAGTCCTAAGCCCATGTAAGTCCTACTCGATGTTGGAAATATGGATTTTTAAGGGTTGTTCCTGACATGTGGAAGAGCTTGCTAGTGTTTAGGAGATTATAAATTGAAAATATTCTAATGAAATTGAACTATCGACATAATGTGTTCAAATTCATGTATGAGTGACATCGAGGGTGTTGTAATTCCATTAGTATTCACTGAATTGGAAAAGAGGTAAGCCAAGACTTTTGAGATTTGGATAATGGGTGACCGATTGGTGGGGTTTAACTATTAACCATGATTGAATCAAATTGACCTCAACCAATAAAACCATAAATGGAGTTAGGAAATTAAATATTGACTAATTACTATTTTCAAAACATAGGATCCATTATTTATTACCAAAAATCCAATAGGGAGTTGGTACAGGACAGGAGGTGAGACTTGAACAAACACCATCACCATTAGTGGGTCTCTTTGGATATGAATGATGGTTAAAATTAAAACCAATAAAGACTTGATCTATGGTAATGAATTGAGAATATTATGGTGTAGTATTCAACACAAATGGTTCCACACCACAATTCATTTGATCATGAAAATGTGGTGTTTGAAAGTATGAATTGAACCTCGGTATTTCAAATCGTTTAAGGTCATATTCCATGGACTAAGGGAGAACATCATATGCGTGATGTTGGTGTGATAAAGTTGAAAAACTAGTGTGAATTAGGACCAAAGAGGATCGAAGCCACACACCATATCTTCAAATTATCATGCACACAATATAATTTCATGAATCTAAAAAAATAATGGGGACAAAGGGATAGGGGATTTAATGAATTTATAGCTGGGAGTAGGGATGATAATCCTTGGAATTGTTTCATGTCTCATAAGGATGGGAATCAATCCACACATATTTCTGAAAATGTGATACACACGGTTGATGTTCATATGGTCCAAACCTTGGAAAACAGTTTAGAATCATGTTTCTTGGACTATATGAGAATTTTCACTCAAAGGGTACACACATGGATTGAAAGATGAAAAACTCAATGTGAATAGATACATGGAGGACCAAGTACCACATAAACACATTATGGAAAACTATAACTACAACCAAGCGGGGAAATAATAATGAATTTACAGCCAGGCCCAGAGATGAGAAGTATGGGAATCACTATGTGTATAGTAAGGATATGGATTGAACCACACATTGTTTTGGAGAACAGTCTTATAGAAGACCAAAGCCGGTGGGGGTGATCCTCTCTAATGATGGAATTTGAAGAATCCCACATTTATCAGGGGGAATCCCAGGTTAATGGAATGGGGTAATATTTTTTAATCATCCCACGCATATGTAATGTGGAATCCTACATTAAAACAATGTAAACATCATCTCATACATATGAGGAATCCCATTATTGAATGTGTAAGAATGATTATTTTTTGTGATGCATCGAGGCTATCAGGATTTATAGTTTACATTCTTACAACTTGGACAAGATAGGCATTAAATTGTTTATGGTCATAATACATGGCCATAGGCTCTTAGTTTAATGTATTAGAGTTCAGACCAATAGGGAAGGGGATTCTCCAAACTAGTTTGTTGGTGCAGTATAGTAATGAACACGGTGTGAATAAAGGCCAAGGGGCCCAATATCATATCAAACATTCCCATGAATTCCAACACATATTTTAATTTCATGATTCTGGGACTAACGTTCTCATTTTAAGTTCATAGATTTTGGACCAAATAGGGGGGAATTACTCATCTGGGTATTTGTAGTAGGGTTTTTTTTGGAAAACCCAACATGAATGAGGGCTATAGAGGCCCAACACTACACCACATAATATTTAGATTATCTCATATTATCACCAAAACCAGGGGTCCTTGAACATATTTTAAATATTTTACGGTCATGTTTCCTAGGCCATTAGGTCTTAGTTTAAGTTTATAGACTATATACCATCAAATCATAGTTTAATGTTGTAGATTTCTCACCATCGCTTCATAGTTTATGGTTGTTGTGTTTGGATCAGAGAGGGTAATTGATTAAGTGTAATGTTCTTAGGGTGGTAGATTAAGAAACCATGCTCAAATGAGGTCCTAGGAGGACTACCTACATGTAAACAAATTGAAATAGATTGTATAGTGGTTTTGATTGTAATTCATGGACTATAACCGAGGCCAAGGAGATAAAGGGTTGATGAATATTTGTTTGGGACAGAAGATGAAAAGTGTCGGTTTCACTATGTAACCAATAAGGAGGGGAATAAATCCACACATATTACCCTGACATGTCATGTTTAGAGACCAATGCTGATAGAGTAAATCAAAACTAGTGAGGGAACTGTGGAAACTAATGATTATTGCGAGGTATCCCATGTTTGAGACATGAGGTAAGCTTTGTAGACAATATCACACTAGTCGTACGAGGCATATGGATTTAAAATAGTGTATGAACCATATCTTATGTGTTAATAGGCATCCCAAACTTGTTCGTGGTAGGACAACTATTTACTATCATGTCTTGAGGAAGTCAAATCCTAGTTTATGGTGATATAGTTTAAACCGTAGTGGGGGAATTTCTCGAATGGGCATGGGTAGTGTATTGTCCAGGAAAAATCAATGTGTATGAGGGCCACGGTTGACCAAAACCACATGAAACATCCTAGAGAAAACATGCATATAGTTTAATGTCATCATTATTGGAAATGAATTAAAATATTAAGGCGATAGAGTTAAGACCCTTGAATTCAGTTTATGGTCATGATTCAGGGAACAAGAACATAGTTTAATATTGTGTTCTTAGAAAGCTGACATGATGTTTAACATTGTACGGTGAGGAAGATGATGGTTGTGTAGTGTAACATCATGCAATTAGGATTGTGGATCTACTTATTTTATCATCAAGTGTCTGGGATTCTAGAGATCCTCATTCATAGTAATTCTTGAGAAACATATGACTAATAAGATTATTCTTGTAATCTCCATCCATAGTGATTAAAGAGTATGCACCATTGGAATAAACCTTGTGAGTGATGTAAGTTCCTTCCCATTTTTCTTACAAATTTTTTGGATTCATTCAATATATCATTGGAATTATAAGGGCTATTATAGTGTCACCTTTGAGAAAGAGAATTTAGTAAAATTTATTTTTGAATTCCATTAATAACTTGTTTTGGTGTATCTGTAGATTGTGGAAGTTCTATATCTTGTTCTCTTTGAGGGATTATATCATGGTTAAATGGAACTTTATTATTCATTCTGGTATCTTATAATCATAAAAACTTTTATAGAGTGATTGAAACTGAATGTCAATTGGCAGGACTAAACATTTTCCATACAATAGAAAATATGGATTCACCTATGTGTATTTCTGAGTGATCATCTAATAGACCCAGAGGGTGTTAGGAATATTATATAGTGAACTCTTCTTGTTATAGACCATCATCTCCTGAAATATGTTTGCTACTCATTTTTTAACTCCGCTATATATACATTTTTCTTGCATGATAGAAAGAATTATGGTAGAACTATTTGATGTACATGGAATATGATCTCTTTGATATAGTTGTCTAGAAGTTGGTGTTATTGTGGGTGAAAATAGCATGAGGGACCCCAAATCAATTAATGGTGTGGGAGATCATGAATACAATCACTTTTTTCACCTTGAATTCTTTAATAGGAATTATATCATCCCACCAAGAGAAGAAATCATTTGTGGTTAGAATGAACATACATTGGGGAGCAGTTGCTGGTGAAGATGGTCCCACAATATAAAGTCCCAAGACTACAAAGGAGAAAGAATACCATTTATTATGGGGGAGATTTAGTATTCGATTCTTAATGATGGCCTGAATATGACCCATATGGAGCCGTTTGGAATAATTAATGCAGTCAATGACTGTGGTGGGACATAAATATCACATCCTTTGAATCTATTTAGAGAGCATCAGCCCTACATGATGAGCACCATAAGTCCAAGAATTATATTGCTGCATAACCTAGGAAATATCATATAATTTAATGAAACATAGGAGAATTTCATCAACCCCATAGCTATAGAGAGTCTTAACAGGGGTAGACCCACTATGGAGGGTGAAATGTAATGTGTGCTAAGGAATTAATCCATGCTCCACTTGATCTAGAAGTAGATTTACACACCTAAGATAATTGAAAAAGGGATTTCCTAATGTGATGTTTCTTATTCTATGTGGGGGGTGATAACAAAAGAGTACATGATGCCATCTGTTTTAAATTTTGGCAATTTCCATCACCTGGAATGATGGGAGCAATGAATCCATTATGAGATATATGAATGAAAATATTATCATTGTCAGGATATATATGTAATGAGGCCAGAATATCTAGGGCATCAGATCGACCCTTATGTGACTATGGAACATGAGTAACCTCTAGTTGACAAAGAAACTAGGCCAACAACTGGAGAATGTGCTCTAGTAAGGGCAAGAGCTTTGGTTTCCTGATGGTATAGTGAATGTTGATCTATTTGATGACTAACTTGAAGTCTCCCTTCACAAGCATGTGGGAAAAATCAATATTGAGGTAGATCTTGAAACCAACAATCAGAGCCTCAAAGTCTACCTCATTGATAGTGAAACCTTCTGATAATAGAAGTAATTGTGTAAATCACCCTATGTAGGAGTTATTAAAATGATTCCCATGTATACCTTGTTGATCATGGGATTGTTGAGCCTTCATTCAGTTTGGAATTAAGAGTCACCATTGAAATGAATATGCCATCACCACATATCCTAGTTCATTGAGAGGACGACCACATTTGGGAAATCCAAATATAAGGGCAATTATTCTGTAGATTGATGGTCATCCAAAAATTCTACCACTAATTGACCCTTGAAGTCTTTTGGCATGGAAAAACTGATTTCGAAATATTGATGGGTCTGATCCCAATTTTCTAATTGGCCTGTAAACATCATTTGATTCAATATATACATTAGAGGGACTACTTTGGAATCTAGTTCTATATCCTAATGCTGCAAATAGTGCCACATCTTCTATACTATGAAAACCATCACAGTGATTCTATTCATGATAGGGTATTATCTAGCCTTTGTGTAGAGGGGAATGTGACTGAGATAGTATAATCTAATCTTTGTGAGTTAATTATTATTATGAAAAATAAGAGCATGAGTGACCATTTCAGAGAGGTCACATAAATGACATGAGGATTCCCTAAGATTGGTGGAATTTTAACTAGAGGTTAAATTATATACATCTGGATTTCTTTAAAGTATAGTTGACACTCCTCATCCCACTTTTAGATGGTCCCTTTAGTCTTAATCATATAAAAGGGATTAGATATGTCAGGTATATTTGTGGTGAATTAGTGTATGTAGGAAATGTGACCATGGAGACCATAGAGCTCCTGGATGTTTCTATAATGAGGTATTTGACTAATTTTGTTGATAATAATTGAGGAAATATCGATGCCTATATACTGGATGATCATTCCAAGAAAATTATGATAGGTATCCTTGAATTCAAACATCAAGGGGATCATCTTCTAATTTTGGGAGGACAGGAAGTTGAACACATTTTCTTTGTCTTTGATATAGTCCTAAATTTATTAGGAGTTGACCACCAAATCAGCCATGTAACATTGTACCAACATTCCAAGGATTTTATTGATGTTTTGATGAATTTCCCACTAATATTTTAGTCCTACATTCATCAGAAAAAAGGCATCACCTAATAGAAAAAGGTCCCTTGTGTTGCTCAGAATGTAGTTGAATCCTCATCTTCACAGTCCATCTGAATCTGGTTTTTTTTGGAGTATCCATCCATGAAAGAGATATCTTGGAAATCTTTCACAGAATTGATCAACAAAATTTTCACTTTAGGGGAATATAATCTATCAAACAATGGAAGTTGAGGTCTCAAATGTTGATACAAACTCTGATCTACACATTTTATTCCTTTTTCGGATGATGTTGGCTATCCATTTGGTTTAGTAAACTCCCAAAATTAATTTTACTTTATTCATCTTATCAACATATGCCTCAACCATGGAATCATTAGAGGGGTTCATTTTCCTTGGAGACTACTTGGACCCATGTTCACTCACTAGAAGACCAAGATGGTGG
This sequence comes from Viscum album, assembly GCA_963277665.1. Taxonomy (NCBI): domain Eukaryota; kingdom Viridiplantae; phylum Streptophyta; class Magnoliopsida; order Santalales; family Viscaceae; genus Viscum; species Viscum album. The sequence continues at coordinate 356,166,949 of OY728140.1, forward strand.
ATGGGAACTTAAGGTTGTAGTCCTCAAATCTCATCATAACTATAGGAAAACACATCAGAATGATACTTCAATACAACTATATTTTTTCTCCTCTAGAAGCATGGATACACTAATCAACATTGGTCTCAGCTCTACCAACATACCATGGATCCTCTAAACCAATTCATTGAAAATAGCGGGGAGACCCTCTTAAAATTTAGTAGGATAATATTCAAAATATTCTTTGTCATCTGAGGTAGGGAAATTCGTTGGAGGATAATGTTAATCGTGATAGACTAATTTTAGGGGAGCATTGGTGTTAGTTTTGTAGGATATGTAATCCCCACTAGAAGACTACAACTATGTTAAAACAATGGTGATAGAGGACCCCAATAAAATTCCATTAAACCTCCAACTACAGGGTCCATTCTAAATTTTGATGTAATGGTGGAGGGTCAGTTTTAGGAAAATTAACCTAGAACTATTGAATAGATGGGAGTGTTTTTGAATGGTATCCATATTAAAAACTTATCAATACTTCATAGGGGTAAGGGTATCTCGAATCACATGGGATTAACCCATGTATGAGTGTGATTTAATGTTTGTACATTCATTGAACTTAGGGACACGAAAATCCTTCTTCTCAGAAATGATGAAGCAACTTCCCAGTTCAAGCATTGTGGCCATAAAATGGTGAATTGGAGGATAAATGTCTCATCCAAGTCTACCTATACACAATTAGTAGTGATTGTGTGTTCAAGCTCATCATTATAAACTTCTTTCCCCACACTCTTGTAATAGACAACATCTATTGGCATGCCAAACCAAAATCAATGGGGGATACATCACCTTGAAGCATGACTACTCAACCATTAAGGGGGTATTTAAGGAATTGGTGATATGAAGAGGGGATATTGAGATCTATATAATGTTAGGGTCTATCCATAAATGTGTTGTAGTTGTTGGATAACTATGAAATCAATGCTTTCTACCAAACCATTGAATTAGGTATTTAACTGGATTTATCCACACAGTATCTACTTGGTCATATCCTTACCCAAAATATTGAGGTTATAGGGACTGAAATATACATTAGTCAATACTATATTACTGTTTGTACATGTATTAATGAGATTGAACTTGGAACTAGTTCCCACCAGGTAGTGGAAGATTTACATGCCATAGAACTATTATGGGATGTACAATGAGAGAATGTTCCCCTACACAAGGTATCCATCATATTCACTAGAGAATGAAATGATGTGTGGGAATTAATCTTGCTCGACCTCTCCTACATTCAAGTATTCTCTGGAAGATACTTCTTCTTTGAATAGGAGTGGTATTTCAAGCCTTCTGTGACGGCCCCATGCAATTCCTTAGACAAGGATAAGGCCTCAAGGATCGAGTGTCTTGAATGTTTGTATCTGTGGTGATTTATTACGTTTTTCATTCATGCCATATACATGTTTCTACTTATATGGGTAGTTCTGTGAAATGAGGCACAAAAAAACTATTAGATGAACCACATGGTTTTGGATGGTACAGGAAAGGTCATGTAGTTAATCATCAAACTTTCCCAAAACCACTATTGGTTGACTATCATCTGAATGAGGCCTATATTTAGATATACATGGCTGATCATGGTGGGGTCATGATTATTATTCCATGTCAGTTAACATGATCAGATATGGTGGAGTTCCTGAGAGTGCATGATGGGAGTACTGTGCTTATTGAGCTATGTGCATACTTGTTATCGGGTCATGGTAGTAAGAAATACTTACATTGAAGTACTGGATTGAGCATTAAAGTGATTCATATGTCCTCAACATACTTTTTGGCGGTGACCCCACGAGGCACTAAGGGGACTTATTGGATATTCCTCATTTTTTAGGACCATGATGGGATATACCAACTCAACGGTGTTCATGAATACATACTCATTCTCATCATCATAGGGGTCTTACAGTGTTGGGTGGACCCTAGATTCGATTACCATATTAGGTGGAATTAAATATCTAAGAGTGTGTGGTGGATTTGGAATTATCAAGGATCTTTTCATTCCCTTAGCATGTCAGTTCCTACACTTATTTGACATTGAAGTCTGTGATATTGATGCAGAAGCAATATATGAGGAAGGCATGGAGAACTTCATGAGATTTGAACCATCAAAAGTGGGCACGCATGATACAATGAGCATGAGTTATTACTCTGAGACCCAACCAGTCATCATACGTCTATCTCCAATGGTTGGAAACCAGCTTCCACTCACATGATTCCTCGTTATCTCTATCAAGAATAGCAGTGGTGTGCACCACCTTTGCCGATACATTTCCATCCTTCGATAGACAATTATCCACTTGTTCTTGAGGCCAATAATTTAACACATGGAATTGTTTGATGGTATTTCTAAGGATCCTATGATTAGGGAAATGGTCATGGTTTTTAGTTTCAGGTTGGGATGATTATAATGACAAAAAATAAACAAGAGGAGAGAATTGTGTTATTTGTTCAAAAAAATATGAATGATTCAAACTCCTATCTTATTTGTATAGTGAAACTTTCCTCCACTCTCAGGGATGGAAGAGTAGTGGAAATAAAGGAAATCAACACAGTGATGTAAAGTTCATCATGGTAAAAAGACACCTTGGTCTACTCCCTGAGCATGGTGATTTTACTAGTAGGTCCTCTTATCCTAAAACCATCAAAACAAAAAATAAGTTCATTCTGTTGACACAATACAACAAAACATTACAAATCCTTATGGTTCCATTACAAAGAACCGTTAATCCATAGCTTATTTTAAGAAGTTAACATATAAACACAACTATGTAAATGTAGTAAAAACTCCAAAAAAACAATAAAGTGTGATTATGTTGATAAAATTGGTTACACATCATAGTTACAGTAGCAACTCACAAATGAATTCAGATATTCAATAATGCAGAACATAAAATTGATCATAAATGTTGCATAGGATTTCATCAAATTATGATAATGAAACACAATCCATATGTATAAATAGAAATGTCTCCAAAATGTATTTATGATGGAATATGATCCATTTTCCTTTGTAGAATATTATGTAACAATAAAATGCAGTAGCACCAACAATAGGAAAAGTGAGTGGGTCAGATAGATCAAAAATATATGTCTCCAAAGTGTAGCTCTAAAGGAAATGATACATAGATTTTCCATATATATTTCTCCTATATATATTTTATGTATATTCCAATTAATAATTTCCCAATATTAATATTTTAGGTTGAATAGTTTCTTGTCAAAAAAAACTATAGAAATAACACCAAATAAATTGTGAATATTTGAATTCAAAATTATTCAAGAGAGTCGTAAATTCCCATAATAATTGAAATGACTTTCTCCATAGAATGTGATCCTTTTAAATAATCACAACAAGCTTTTTAATTGGTCATAAAATATATTTGAATAGATGGTTACTTCTATCAAGATGATTGCATAAATGCCAGTTAGTATCATAGATTTCAAACTCCTTCATTGAATAGTAAAATGTAGGGTTCCTTCCTATGATTACAAAATAGAAATCATAAGGTTTTCAATGTATAGTTGATAAAAAATTAGGTTTTTTGTACTGTATGTTTGATTCCTCAATGGTAGGGTTATTTAAAAATTTTGGGCTCTTTAACTACACTTTCCAAATAGCATAGGGTATATGATCCATACATGTTATTACAAACATGGGGTTTTTGAAAAATACATTATGCTAACTCATGTATGGTATGAATAGATTTTCTAGAATATGATTAAAAACATATGAAAAAAATAAAAAATATCCCCCTTGAATCAATTAATTGAATATAATTCCAAAATAAATATTATGATGAATAATAATTTCCTAGAATTCACATAAAAGAAAATTCATTAGTATCATAATGTGGGAATTTATGAGAATAAAAACCAAAAAAAATAAATTAAACTATTGAATCTACATATTCTCAACAATCTCCCCCTTTTGGTGATGAAAAACCCATGTCATAAATACACAAATTTGTTTTCTAAAAAAAAGAAATTTTACTTTTAACATTTCTATAACATTTCTCAAATAAATTCACCCTATTACCCCTTTAGAAAATTTTATTTACTATAGTCATCACCCCTATAAGAATAAAAACTTATCCCCCATGCTGAGCATAAAGTTTTACAAAATATCCTAAAAAATAATAATTTTAAATTATAATCTTCTAACTAATGAAAAACAACAAAAATTAAACTATAATCTTCTCCCTATTTTATAACATAATAAAGATAACATCAGTAAAATTAACTCCCCCTAAATTCATCTTTTCTTAAAATGGAATAATTTTTTTATCCAAAGTGTATAAAAAAATATTTAATAAAATAATTGTCTTTATAAAACCCTCCCTAAATTATAGAATATATTATTTTAATGGAATAAAATAATTTTAACTTGTTTTCTCATAAATAAAATATAGAAAAAAATTATTATTATTATTACATACAATAATTAAATTATTCAGGAGATATGTAAACATTATGTTCATGAATGTGTAAGATAAGAAGTTTAATATGAAATTTAAAATCAATTTATAGGAATTATTTTCAATAAATAAAATATAATAAACATTACATATATCATTGACATTAAGATATATATATAATAAAAAATTTTAAGAAAGAGAAGACTATTCATATAAAATTTCCACACATTAAACTTTTCAACTAAGGTAGGTCAAACACTTGATAGATCTTATAATATTTTTTGAACATCTATTTTTCTTTGATATGAAGAATAAGAACACTAATAATGTAGAAACAACTTCATCTTATCAAGATCATGCTTGTTATATTCTTCTATTCTGAGTAACTCTATCTGAATTGGAATTTCCTCATTGAATGTTTTAAAGTATTCTCCTCAGATAAAATTTCCTTTTATGTCAAGATATTCCTTTTATAAAAAAATAAATTACAATTTATATATATCATTTCTATATTTCTTCATAATAATATCTAAAATCATCCAAATAAGCTTGTAGTTCACTATTTCTTTATTCATAGTTCTCACTTTGACTTTAAGCCTTTCATAAAAAATTTGTGATGAAGAGAATTATATTTCTTCATGATTATGAACTTCCTTATTTCTTTCAGATGTTTTTATGTATGAATGTTCATCATAATAAGGGACTATTATATTAATAGATCATAAGTATTATCCTTCACCCTTTTGTGAGATAGATTTTCTTCTTAACTTTTAGAAAATGATATCTCCATCTTGTTGTCTATGGTTTCCCAAAAAATTTTGAACAATAACTTCTGCACAAGAATATTGATAAATAAAAAAATATTAAGAAGAAGATAATTCATTCTATTCCAATATAATATAGATCACATTTCAAATGACTTAGCTAAAAAACAACAAATAATAATTACATATTTTACCTACTCAAGATAAATGTTTACATAAGGAAGATGTTCAGGTTTTGTAAACAAATAAAATATAAAATATAAATATTTATAAATTGTTAAAGGATGGAAAAAATAACTTTTTAATAATTTAAAATATTACAATATTTTCCTAAAAAATATTTAAAATGAAATAAATAATGAATCATAGATTTTAATATTGAGTATTTTTTTTATAACGAGAAAATTCATATTTGTTCACTCTTTAGTAGAGACATTCTTGTATTCATTTATCAACCACTATATTTTTTAAGGATTCATCATACTGGTGTAATCTTGAAAAAATCAAATTCATGTGATTTTTGGTACCCATGGGCCTTTGGTCCCCATAGTGTTAGAAATTAAATTCTTAGGTAACCAAACTTGTTTATTCTTAGTTAGAAATATAATACTAATGTTTAAAAATTACTTGAGAAATAATAAATATTCAAACTAAAAATTTTAATTTTTCTAATTTAGAAAATCATTTTCAAATAGACCATTAAGACCAAAATAAAAATATTTAATAGTAGAAACATTTTTTCTATTTAAAATATGACCAATATATATATATATATATATATATATATATATATTACTTTTTCATTCCGCGTTACATACAATTCCATGTTTTTTCATTATAAATTTTTTAATTTCTAAGAATTCAATTTAAATATTTTACTCCTTTTATCAGCATACTATAAGATTATTTTAAATTTTTAGATTCAATAAATAATTCCTTAATCCTTTTTTCATGGATGTCGCTATAAATTTTAAAAGCATTATATTTTAAATCGATAATCTATTATGAAAAAATTTCATTATCTAATGGAACAGTAACATTCAATTTTTAATTTTTCTATAATATTTCACTAATATTTCATATTTATCTTTTAACAAAAATAAATAATTATTTAATTCATCATATGATAATTTTTCACAACTTGTGTTTTGAGAGGAAGAAGATTGTACCTCATCAGTATCAGCCATAAGACATACAAATTGTTTTTTATGCTTAGAATCCGAATCTATTAGTGATTCATCATGTGAAGAAAAAGTATTACTCTATGTATATTATTTTATTTTCCTTCTGTTTCTCTTATATTTATACTTCCATTGCGATTTTAGTAATGTACATTTCTCCTTTATATGAACTTTTCCTTTTCACCTACAATATCTTTTTTTTACTTTCTTTCTTCCTATTTCTATACAACATTACAGATCTCTCAGTAGGATTTGATAAATATTCTTTCAATAATCCCCCATTCAATGATTTTTTAAATAAATTATTCCATGGGATTTACATCATCTATAATTACCATTAAAATAAGGATCATTTATCATTGGCATACCTTCTCTGGAATCATCTATTCCCAGATTTCTTTTTCTTAATCATTAAATCATTCATGTTAGAACTAATAAATATTCAATAAATCCTTCTGATACCACTTTTTATCATCAGATAGGGAAATGAATTTTTAAGAAGAAAAATATACATGTAGAGCTGTGCCTTTGATACAAATTTTATATCGGGATATTTATAATGAATAAAAAGGCACAGTATGGGGTAAATTGTGTTCTTAAAAATCATTAACAGATTTAGAAATCCTCTATTATTTGTACAGTGAAACGTTCAATTTCTCTAAAATAAGAGAAATTAGTGATGAACAATGAAATGAAAATAGAAATTTATAGTGGTTCAGGGAACAAATATCCCTTAGACCACTCCATCAATGATCAACTCCACAATATTGTTGATTTTACTAGCATGTCCTATAATATGAAGACCTTTAAAATTTAAACTGAGTGGACACAATTGAATCGTTACAATTAGACCATACAAATCATTCTTTTTCTTTTATAGGGAGCCATAAATCCACATCTTATTTCAAGAAGATGACACTTAACCGTCACTACATATGATCATTCGAAGCTCAAACAAATTAATAGTGTTTAATTATATTAATACTACTGGTTAATCATCAATGTTGCTGCAGAAACTGAAAAAATTATTTAGATATTCAATAATGCACATAAAAAATTGATATTCTCTATTGCAAAAGATTTCTTCAAACAGAGATAGAGAAAGCACCAGACATATGTAAAAACATGAATTCCTCCAAAGTGTATATCTGAAGGAAAATCATTCTTATTTATTTTTAGAAGAATATTTAATAATAAAATGGAATAGAATATATAGAAGTAGTAGTGAGAAGATCAGATAGATCAGAACATGTTTCTCTCCAAAGTGAATCTCTAAAGGTGGCCAAACATATATTTTCCTTATGTATATCACCTTTGTGTATCTTCTTTATATATTCCAATGAAATTTTTTCCAATATTTAAAATATAAGTTAAACCACTCTAGGTAAAAATAGCTCCTAAAATATCACACAACAACTAAAGAATATTTCTATTTAAAATCATTCATGAGTGTCTTAACATCTTGTAGGAATATAATTGATTTACTCCATTGAATAAGAGCCTTTAAAACAATCATAATGGGACTTTGAATTGGTCATAAAATATATTCTAATAGATCTTTACGGCTACCAATAACATTGCTTAATTCCCAGATAATATCATCGATTTAAAACTGCATCATTGAATTGTCAAATGTAGGGTATTTTCACGTGATGACATAAATCTAAACGAAGGGTTGAAAACATAATGTTGATCACAATAGAAGGTTTATTGTACTATATATTTGTTTCCTCAAACATATAATTCTTCAAAAATATAGGGTTCTTTAACCATACTTCCCCAAGGGTGTATGGTATAAGATCTATACATGTTGTTCCAAATATAGGGTTTAATAAAAATACATTATGCTTACTAAAATTTTGAATTAATGGTGTTTTGAGAATACACATAAACACATCCCAAATAATTTAAAAAATATTCCCCATAGATCAGTGAATTGAATATAATTATAGAATAAATATTTTGATTAATAATAATTATTTTAAATTCAATTAAAATAAAATTAATTAGTAACATAAAGATTTTATTTTGTGAGCATCAAAACCAAAAATATGTTAATGAAATTGTTGAAACAACACATTATCAACAGTCAATATGCATGGCTTCATCATGCTTCTTAAACACTAGTAGTTTCAGAATACCATATTCTAAGGAACTGAGGAAATATTTGAGGACATGCATATCCATGACTGAATAGGTCTGGTTTCTTGTTTCTAGGAAATGTACTTTTGGGGAATCTCCCTACAGAAAGGATGCAACCTGATGGGGGTAGAGCCACAATCTCTTTCCAAAGAGGTTGTGCTTACGATGGATGTTCATACTGATTTGGCACTAGGTGAGGTTGTTCATAGTGAGTCTACTGCACTCGATGAGGCTGTTATTAGAGAGGCCTTTCTAGAATAGAATCCAACAACTCTATTGTAATTTGGGTATCCATATACATTTCATTTGAAATCTCTACCTTAGTAATTTTTCTTATGGGAGATGGACAAGGAAAAGAGCATGCTCTCTTAGGAGGATTCATGTGTTTCCCTAGGCATTGGGCCTTGTCAATGTTATTCAGGAACCCACCTGGGATTTTATGAGTGATGCGGTTATGGACCACCTTATTCGTAACATTCCCCACAAAAAAATTTTAACAACATCTATTGACTTCTCAGAATTTCTAGTGAATATGTGAGACCATTACACCTGGAAAAAATATATGAGTCACTCATAAATCATTTTCTCTCAATTGATGTGGTATGTAATGTTTTTCTTCCAGGGGGTATAGTTAAAATGGTATAAAAAGTTCTTGAAGTGGTATTCTCAACCAATAATGGACCTGGTGGCAATTGGTTGTACCATAAAAATGCATGATCATCCAATTTTGAATGAAACATAAGAGCATGGTCACAACATACTACTCTGTGGTCGCCAACATGGCCCCCACCAAGATAAAATGTGTGTCCACTACTTCATTGGGCCCCCCATCCAATTAAAAGGGGTAAATCTAGGGATCCCATAATATAGGGGCACTTTCATGTCATCCCCACATTCCGGGTATAGATTTCCATATGGTGGTATTACAACCTACCACATCTCAAGAGCCTGAATTAAATCAGTTAGAGAAGATGTAAAATTTCATTGGTAAGGGTCCCTATCTTGACGAGAATCCCTAACAACCAATTCATAAATAGTATCATCAACTCTATAATCATTTTTTGTGGCTCATTGAGAAGATCTATCAAGGTCCTAATGATGATTATCACATGGATCAGGCAGATTTGGGGACCCATATCATAGTCAATTTCTATAAAATCCTACCTCTTCACTATCAAGATGCACAAGATTACCAGGTTCAATTGGGAGAAACCAGTCGATGAAGACTTGTATTTTCAATGGTGGAGGAGAAATGGGATCCCTTCATGAAGGTCCCTAAATTGGGTGTTGATAAATAATGATATAATTGATGATCCTTTTTGATACACATCCGTCTAGAAATGGTTTTAAATCATAGGATAAACCTTTATCTTTAGTGTGATATCAAAAAAATTAGAGGGCTTGAGAGGTTCCTTCCCCTTCCTGATGTTTCAACAGGTACAAAATGATGTAGAGGGATCTCTAAAGCTGAGTGTATACCTATTTGGTGAATTTGGACACATGTTTGAGGGTCTAGATGATACTACACGTCCCCAAGGGGGGGGGGGTCTTGTAAAACCCTTCTTGGAAGTCCATATTTTCACATAACTTTCACTATATCTATACCCAGAGGAAAATCCTCATCATCAGTGGGTCTGTTAGTATATTAGAAGATTGGGATGAAGTGTAGCATATCGTACTGTCCCCAACCCCGAATTTGAATATGTGGGGATGTTTATTCCATGATTTTATGGATCACTATAATGCCCTCCGATAATCATTATTAGAGGATCTGGTGGTGGATGGGTGACATAATGTGATAATGCACATGAATTTATATCAACTCATGCATTTAGTACTACTGGTAAATGTCAATGAAGTTCTTATGGATTCCTTGGAATACCATTTAATGATCACGATGGCAGTGAAGCATTGCACATATGGTATAGAGAAAACATGGGCCTTGGCCCTCGGTTAGAGATTCAAGGATATCGATGTTGGAAGTTGTGATTTTCTATTATACCACTAAAAATTCATCAGCATCACGATATTATCACTAAATTTATTAATCAAAAGTAGGGACTTTCCATTGGTGTCCTAATATTCGATAATCAAAGGCTAATAGATAGGTAGGGGAACTGAAGTGACTGGTGTGGTGGCTGGTTGGAAGGTAAAGGAGCCCCTGTATGAGTTATCTGTCAGATGGACATTGGGTAATCTCGTGAGGGAAACTACAACTACAACACCACATCCATGTAGGATTGTGTGTCTACCATGGACTCACGTGGAAGGGAGGACATGATCAATGATGGATATTTTGGTTTCTCACCATATGATGGAGTAAAAATGAATCAGAACAACCCTCCTTAGTCCTTGTTATTCATGGATTAGGATATTGTTGGAAACAAATATGGTTGTACCCTGAGCTCATGGAAGGGGACAAAATTTCTTCTCCCTACATGTAACTATAGAGGTTTTTGGGAATTATATGATCTCAATTTTGAAGATTAAAAACATCACATATGGGGCTCCTACCCTAGAATCTTATGTTGACATCTCGGGTAAATTATCTACTATCAAGTCAATTACCCCCTCAAAATTCATGATGTTAACTAGGTTGAAAATGACCTGGAACATCCTGGGATTTTGTCTCTTGTGGAGATAGTTCACCCTTCTTCCTCAGTACAATTTGTTAGGGTAGGGTAGTTATTTTTAATGAGGTGTACCTCTATTTTTTGGTCGATTTCATGAGTAGGACCTCATCATTGATTATTTTGGTTATGATGAGGTCCTCATTATTGGTTGTTGTGAGAGTGGGGATGACCTCTTATTTCACTTTTGTTCGATTGGGGGGGGGGGGCTACTCTTGTAGTTGATGAAGTATAGAGAACCTCTAATTTGGTCAATGGGGACATGGGTATGACTTCCATACTAATTTGTATAAATTTAATTGGGTGAGAATACTTTCTAATGAGTTGAAAATGAGGAGGGCATTCACACTAATAGAAATGGACACATGGAGGAGCTCTATGTTCTGGAGGTGGAATATGGATATGACCTCCATAATGTTTGCTGAAAGCATGGGAAGGAAGTCTACATTTATAGGTTGGAAGATGGATAGGGTCCTAGTGTTTATTTTTGAAGGAGTGGGGAGGACCTCCATTCTAATTGGTTGTAGAATGGTAAAGACATCTGGGGTGGCCGATTGTGATAGAATGAGGTGGAACATCATCCCAGTTTTCAATTATGTTATGATGAACATTTCTATGATTGATTCTAAAGCTTGTAAGGCCTATACTAGTCTAGGAAAAATCATAAGGAGGTCCTTCAAACTTATTGTCTATGACATAAGGAGGGCCTTTATGTTATCTGGTACTGGTTGCATGGGGAGGTTCTCCATAATGGATATCGAAGTAGGTAGAATCTCTTCTTTATCTGGGAATGGAAGAAGGTGGACTTTTTCACTGATTGTGAGAGAGCGGAGGTCCACTCCTTGAGTAGGTGACATTGTAGAGAGGACCTCATCACTGAAACTCATCATCTCAAGTTGTCTTGTAATGTCTATTGGTGGTGTCGTTAGTTGAGAGAGTAAACATGTATTACCTATTGGATGACTAAGGACTCAATCAAAATCAGGCATGGATGGATATATTTTTTTCTATCATTGGAATCTTATAGAATGTGCTGGTGGTGGTAGTGGCCAATGGATCCATAGAATCTGATGCCTCTTGTTGGGAATTATCTTACGTCTACACCCGAAATTAACACTTGATGGTCCAAAATAGGTCTGGTGAAGGAGGGATAAGGTTCACCTACACTTTGGTCAAAGGTTATGATCCCTAATATCAGTAAAGGAACCTGGTGGGATCTGTATTTTGCAAATCCTATGTGGTAGTCATAGCTGGCGTGACTCGGTTATCCTGTACCTCCTCAGGGTTTGTGAATGTTTTATGGGGACATTATGGAGAGAGGCTCTAATGGAGATTTTTTACATTAGTGTGGAGTAGTTTCTAACATAACAACCCATGGGGGAGGTGGTGTTAGCGAGGTGATGAAGCATCCAGATCCTGGCATGCCATGTCCCTTGTCCGAATTACCCCATCGTTCTCATACTGATGTATGAGGGTGTCCACCACCCTCTACTATATGATATTCTAGGGTGATATATGGTGTAGAAGACTAGTGGATTTAGTCATAGAGGGTGTCATAGTGGAGATGATGTCATGCATGATTTCTGCATTATCATTTTTCTTACCCAAGCATATATGGGTTTTTGGTGGTTGGCTTCCTTTGGAAGGGGACCTTCAAATCTTTTGGGTTCAGACATTAATATATGTATTAGGAAACAAATCCCCAATTCCCCAATGTCTTCCAATATTTTGATGGTGGAGAGGGATCCAAATTGGAAATTCCATGGATGGAGGAATTACAACTGTTTACTATTGTAGACGCCGGAAAAGTCCGTTGTTCCCAAACAAAGCTCCGGATGCAGAAAGCGAGGTCATAATTGGAGTCGGAAGAATGTTTCGGAGGGCCCGGAGGCCTTGCGCGGAATTTCAGAGGCCCGCGCGCAAAGGTGATGATCCGCGCGCAAAACCCCCGGGATGCGCGCAATGCGCTGGGCCGGCGCGCATTTTTGCGCGCCGCTGGCCCGCGCGGCTCCCTTGCGCGCCGTGCCCGATTCCGTGCCCGCGAGGAGAATTTCGCGCTCGCACCCTGGATTCCGCGCCCGGGGTTGCCTATAAATATAAGGCGACCCCCAACGTTTTAAAGGTTGCTGGAAGTCGAACGGTCTCTCGTGCGCGCAATTCAACCCCTTCCGCGCGCAATGTCGAACTCCAGGTAACCTCCTTTCTTTCGCGCAAGAAAGCCTCGGGGTCCGCCTTCGCGCGCAATCCCCCCTGGCTCTTTACTTTGAATAAACACTCACCCTAAGGCCTTCGCGCGCAAAAGAACCCTCTTGCGCGCAATTGCCCCCGGGGTGCGCGCAATCCGGCCCGATTGCGCGCACCCCCTTCTTTCAAGTGGCCATTCATTAAAGAATGAGCCGTTGCCCCCGCGCGCTATCCAAATCCCGGTGCGCGCAATCTCAATCATCCGCGCGCAAGGTGCTGGCCCATTTGCGCGCCAGACCGCCCATTTGCGCGCCGACCCGCGAAATTGCGCGCAAAGCTCCTCTTTTGCGCGCAAACCGCCAGGGTCGCCCCCTTTGACCCCCTGAGGGTACCCGCCTGCGTGGCGCCCGATGATCTTCATCGCAGGTGCCCGCACTATACGTTGTCTTCCCGCGCGGCCCTCCAGGCCTGCGCGAAGTGACACGGACCCATCGGCGGCAGAGCTTACGTCCTGCACGACGTTAAACTGCAATCGTCCAAGCTACAAGACGTTAAACTGTTCAGCATTCGTCGAAGCTACAAGACGTTAAACTGTTCAGCATTCGTCCAAGCTACAAGACGTTAAACTGTTCAGCATTCGTCCAACATGACGTTAAACTGTGCTACGTCCAACATGACGTTAAACTGTGCCTCGTCCAACATGACGTTAAACTGTCCTTCGTCCAACATGACGTTAAACTGTGCCTCATCCTCAACACACGACGTTAAACTGTACTTCGTCCGGAAAGACGTTAAACCGTCTGCCTCGTCCTCGACACATGACGTTAAACTGTACTTCGTCCGGCAAGACGTTAAACCGTCCGCTTCGTCCTCAACACACGACGTTAAACTGTACTTCGTCCAGCAAGACGTTAAACCGTCCGCTTCGTCCTCAACACACGACGTTAAATTGTACTTCGTCCGGCAAGACGTTAAACCGTCCGCTTCGTCCTCAACACACGACGTTAAACTGTACTTTGTCCGACAAGACGTTAAACCGTCCGCCTCGTCCTCGACACATGACGTTAAACTGTACTTCATCCGGCAAGACGTTAAACCGTCTGCTTCGTCCTCAACACACGACGTTAAACTGTACTTCGTCCGGCAAGACGTTAAACCGTCCGCTTCGTCCTCAACACACGACGTTAAACGGTACTTCGTCCGGCAAGACGTTAAACCGTCCGCTTCGTCCTCAACACACGACGTTAAACTGTACTTCGTCCGGTAAGACGTTAAACCGTCCGCTTCACCCGATCCCGTGCCTCGCATGCAGGGTCCCCCTCCCGGTTGGGATGTGGCCCCCACCCACTCGTCTCTGCAGGGATGTCGGGATTGGAGTGGCCTTCGCCCCCGGGGGTAGAGTGTTACTGAATGAACTACGTGGACTTTGATCCCTGTCTTCTAAACAGGGTACGTAGGAAGCCCCCCTGAGGTTCAAGCCCACCACCTGGTCGTCCCTGTCATATTCGCGTCGGTTCGTCTATCAGTGGACCCTTCCTGGGTTCACGCTTGCGTCGATTCACATATGAGTCCGCCCCTGTGGGAGACTGCACGCGTGTATCTCCATCGTGCTTCCCCACTGCCCATTTTCTCTATTTTCGTCCAGCATGACGTGAAACTGTGATCCACCCGGCCGTTCCATCCCCCTCTGTGCGAGGTGGTTCGGTTCAATCCTCCGCCCGGCAGCCTCGATTTCCCCGTGAGTCGGCTCGCCAACGTCCAGCATGACGTTAAACTGTATATTCGAACTACGCTGACTTTTATCCGTGCTAACGCGCGGTACGTAGGAAGCCTCCACGAGGTTCAAGCTCTTCACTCCATCATCCACCCTGACCCTTACCCGGGCCGCCACATCCCGGTGGGGTCATGCCACTTCATTCCAATCCGCTTCACTTGGGAAGCCGCCCATGTGCTGGCCCCAGCGTCGGAGCTTCCCCGTAAGGGGTTCTGTCATCTGATCCACTCCTTGTGTTGATCAGTCCGATGCCGTCCCCGCTGGACGTTAAACTCGCGGCATACCCCGTGTTAAACATGGGAAGCTGAGGAAAACCTCAGGTGACGCAGTTCCCCGCACCCAGTGCGGGATGCCTCAGGCCATCACGCCTTCGAGAAGCCCTATTAGGGACAGAAGACAGATATGCAGAGCCGCAGTGTTAAGACACGCCCCCAACACCCAGAGCCACCTGGTCTCCTCACCGCAGGTTGCTGCCCCGACCAGACTCCTTGGAGCGTCCGGGCGGAAGCAGCGTAATTAACCGGTGTCCATGAAGATATGGCGTCGGGAACGAGATTCACGAGCATGTCTTAAATCTATGAGGGAGACCCGGATTAGGCGACGAGTTCCGAGGAGACGTCCAAGGAAGGAGGAGCCGACATCCCATCATCCCGGTTTCGATCAAGGAGCAGATGCCCCTGAATAAGGGACGGATGCCGCCCGCCTTTGGAAAGCGGGACTGCGGGACCACAAGCCGCGCGCGCCCATCCCCTCGGGTCGACGGGTGCACGCGCGAACGCGTCCTGGCGGAACAGCGCCGGAACAGAAACCCGACGCACATCCGCACCGAAACAGAAAAATGGTGAACCCGACGTGAATCTCTTCTACTCGATACGAAGACCGATGGCTTTCAGAGGTGTTGGAAGACCGGCATGTTGCCCGGCCGAGCATTCAGTTTTACCCGCCAGGGGCTGGGGAAGTGAAGTCGGGCACTCCGTCTCGTGACGTCGATGGCCTGAGTTCCCCCCACGGAAGGCGTCGTGGCACTAAAGGTTGGTTGTCGATCCCTTTTCCTGTCAGTGTTAATGGGTTTTTCCCCTGCTTTCAGGAATCAAGTCGCCCAACCCAGTGGCCGATTGCCGCCCGCCCACTGGCGTAGGGGTAGGGGAAACACCGACGCGGCTACTCCGCGCGGTCCCGCCCGTTCCACAGCCGTCCCAGCAGCCGCAGCTGCGGGGCGACCACGCCCTCTCTCCCCCTCGGAGGTCATCCAATGAAGGGTGATCAACAACTTGGTGCTGAGATATGAGGAAGAGGGAGTCATCCCCACCAGGGACATGGCTCGCCTAGACCTCGAGGAGGCTGCACCTCGCCACTACTGCCGCCCCGAGGGCCGCGTAGGGAGGCACCACTGCCTACCTCGACGTCCAACCGCTTCGGGAGTTTATCCCCAGAGCGCTCCGACAGTTCCCTTCCCTATGCGGATGAGGTGGAAGATGCCCGGGACCACCCTATCCGGGATTCGCTCCAGGGATCCGCGGTAAGGGCTCCCGCCAGGCCACGGCGACACCGCCGCCAGGCCTCTCAAGTCGAAGAGCGGGCTCTCCACCTGCCCGCGCCGCTCATCCCGACTCGTCTGTCCCGACGCCAACGTCGAGCACGAGCGGAAGAGGATGCCCACCTTGGGGCCCTAGCAACAGCGGCCGCATTGGCCCAAGCCACCGTTGGCTCCAGTCGCCAGGCCCCTACGCATCCTGAGCAGGGGAACTTCTATGCCCGACCTGGATCGAGGCCCCGACCGCCCCGAAGGCAGGTTGGGTCGACTCTCCCGGTCGCTGGTACAGACAATAGCCACCGCGGACCACCTCGCGGTAGCGCTATTCACCAACAGGGGCTACTCCGTGTGGCCGATCCAGGAGGCATGGGTCATCCCACCTTCCGATCCCGGCCCGGAGGCCTGCCCGGAATCATCTCTCCCCGCGTCCCCTTTGATATCTATCCCGGTGCCCCTCGCACCTTGGTTTCCAGTCCTCTTGGCCCCAGCACCAGTGCGGCCGGAGGACGCCAGGACAGAGATCAGCCCTGCCCCGAAGAACCACCCAGGGGCAGGAGGGCGAGGCGTCGACGCAGAGGGAAGAATGTTACGGAATTCCGGACAGAGATCCGACCTGTTCGCTTCTCTGATTCAGAGGCGGAGTACGATTCGGCGGCAGAGCCCTTCCCCCAGCCCCGCCAGTCTTTTTCAGCAGGGGTAGGAATGCGGCACGTCAGCCTCGTACTCCCCGAGAGCGAGATCGATATGATCCCCGCTTCTCTCCGAAGGTATATCCGGAGTAGCGAGGGCCTGGTAGACCCCCAAGGATCAAGCTTGCGGTTGGTACCGGCCCCTCCGGAAGTGCCTTCCGCCTCGATCGGAGAAGCCGGAGACTTTATCTGGGGACCGACGGTCGAACCACGATCTAGTGCACCCTCGGCGAGCACCGATGCTACGGCAGGATGTTCGCTCGCCGGCCCGTCCTATCGTGATGTGGTAGCTGGGGCACCGCCACCCTCAGAGGGCGGCCCGGGATATGGAGGCCAATCGGCCTGCTCGCCGTATTCACCGCCGGCCAGCCCGTCGGCCCGACGGCCCGCCTCGGCACCACTGCCGGTTCCCCGTCCGTTCCCAGCCATTGAAGAGGACCAAGGAGACCTGGGTCCCGAGTTTGAGTCGTGGAGCTTCTGAACCGTCCTTGCAGAGGGCCGCTTCCCTGAGAAGTTTTGGCCAGTCGCAGGACTGGGCTTTGATGCACCCGAATCACTCACCCCGGATGAGTTCGAATGCTTCCGCCGAACTCTCTGGGAGACTCACTCCCGTCTTCACTGCCTACAAATGCCATACCCCGGGAGTCAACTACACCTGGAGGATATTGGTGAGCAGTGCCGCCAAATTGACCTGGCCACGCTCCCCGCGGTTCGGCACCCCGGGTCATTTGGGCACCACGAGGCCCACCAACAACGATGCGTTGAGTGTTTTCAAGTACTCCGCAAGGTTATCGAGGAAGCCACTCCCCACGTGTATATCCGTGGATGGGGGCAGTACGCTGCCCTACGCTTCAGTGCGATTTGCCGACAGTCCGATTCACTGGGTGGCCCTGAGGGTATATCCCCGGGGACGGAAACAGTCAATATGGATGACCTGTCAGGAGAGGGGAACGACTTGGAACTTCTCGACGGGGGCTTCCCCCCCGAAGACAAGCCGTCGTCAGATCCATCGGTGAGAGTTACTCATCACCAGAGGAACCTCCTGGGACTCCCCGCACCCACTGAAGCACTGACGTTGAGCCGAAACGTCAGCAAAGGTAAAGAGCACAGCGAGGCTGTAAAGCCCGCCGACCCATCTGCCTCCATGCAGAGGGCAGAAGAGGATCCCGAGAAGGCTACGCTACGTCAACAGCTCGCCGAGCAGAAGAAGTTGGTTGACCAGCTCCTCACCGAGCGCGCTGCAGAACGGCGGCCTGACTACGGTGATCCTAGGCCAGGACAGCAGGGACCGGAACAACCGCTCCTCGATGAGACTCTCCCGGGAAACCGCGATTACGCCGTGTTCGCCGACAGGACAGAGGCCATTGCCTATGGCAAGAGGGCGCGGTATGTTTCGCCACACCCTCCCGAGCGGCGTGACTACCTGAGAGACCCCGCTCGGATTCCTCCCGCTGCCCCAAGGGCCGCTCCGCCCGCCATCCCACGAGCTGCTGAGTTCGACGACCCGGTCGACAACCCGATTGAAGGGCCGTGCAACGCGCTCGTGGTTAGAGATCCTCGCCAGGACTGGAACCCATGTCCGGACGATCCGATGGCGGCACTCATCGCCCGCTTGGAAGCCTTGGAGACTCGGCAAGTGGCGATCCCACCGGACGGCAAGCCATACCCAGCATGGGTGGATGACATGCCGGCGCCTCCGGGATTCGGGAATCCCACTTTCGCACCCTTCAACGGGACCAGAGATCCGCCACAGCATTTGGCCCATTTCAAATCGAGGTGCGGGCCTATGTTGGGGACTCCGGCGCAGCAAGAGGCCGCTAAGCTTCGCTGCTTTGTCCAGACACTGGAAGGGCCAGCATTTGTCTGGTACAGCCAGCTTCCCGTCGGGTCGATAACTAGCTGGGAGGACCTTCGTAGACAATTCCTCTACCAGTTCAGTTCCACGACCCGGAAGACGAGTATCGCAGACCTCTTCAAGTGCAAGCAGAGGCATGATGAGCGAGTCGCGGACTTCGTCGCCCGATGGAAGGGTCTCACGTATTCCCTTGACATGCCATTGACTCAGGAGCAGTTGCTGACAATGTGCGTCGGGAACGTCAAGACCGAGCTGGTCCCTTCCTTGATCACTCAGAATTTCCCCGGAGGGTTCAGGGACTTCTCAGACAAAGCTCAGCGTCTTGAGGAAGCCCTGCAACAGGCCAGTCAGGCGCGCCCGCTGCCTCCTTTGATTCCTGCAAGGAGAGCCAGCAGGGCTGAGCCCGCTGCTGTTGCCCAGATAGAGGCCCCCAGGCCGTTGGAGCTGCTGCCGGCGAGGCCAGCTCCACAACCTCACAGGAATCCGCCTCCACGGGCTCAGTTCCCGGCCCAGCAGCGGCAGCCCCAGAACCGGCCGGCCCCTCCGCGTAATGTACCGCCACAACCCAGGCGAGATAATCAGGGTCCACCTCCTTGGCAGGCCCCTCCGGCCCCTCGTCAAGACCACGCTCCCAGGGGCCCGCGATACCTGACTTACTCATTTCACGAGGATCAGGTCCCCGGTTATTTCCGGAGCGCCCTGGAGCAGAGGATTGTACGACTACCTGAGTTCTGGAGGCCAGAGGAGGCACATCTCACGGATAACCCCCGCTACTGCCCTTACCATCGAGCCCTAGGGCACACCATCCAGCGGTGCTATGCGTTTAAGGACTGGCTCCAAGACCAGATTAACAACAATGTAATCAAGTTGGGCCCAGCTCCAGCACAAATGGCGGGCATGTTCGTGGGATCAGATGACGATAGTGGCAACGAGGACGAATGGCAGCTGGTCTCCGACCGCGGATCCCAGAAGTATAATAACTGGATGGCCAGCAAGACGATCATTCGCGCCCATGGAATCATCCGTGCGCGCTTGAATCAGCCTGAGCCCCCAGAATCTGCGGGTGCTGCTTCGGCGTCGTCATCCCAGCCTACCTCTTCCGAGAAGAGCAAACGGCGATGGCGCAAGAAGGAAGAGCGCGCCCCACCAGTTCCGCCACTATCCCGCACTCTCGGCGATTTCATGCCCCCAGAGATGGGGGTCCCACCTCGGATCCGCCCGGTGATGGATGATTCGTCTGACGAAAGTGTTGGGTACGCTTCGGTTAATACCGTCGAGCTGGTAAATCCCTTTTCGGTTCCCGACGTTGAAGAACACCAGGTGGACCTCCCTAGTGTCCCCGGTCGTCGCCACCGTCGGAAGAACCGCAGCAGCAGGAGTCGCCAGGGCACAGCAGTTGGTACTTCCAGCCAGGCCGTGCACGCCACTAAGACTAGGCAGCAGGCTCAAAACCGAGCTCAGCGTGCGCAGCCCCCCCCCCCCATCCGGGGATGACGGATTCGCCTCCGCCACTGTTTGTGGTGTGGGACCAGGCAGAACCGCCTCAGCCGCGTCGCGACCAGCTTCGCCCTGCCACGAGTCCATCCCGGCCTCCTGACCTCAGTACGGTGACCATTTCCCGGACTGTAACCAGTGAACAGCGAGATGCGCCAAGTACCAGTCGGCCGCCGGTCCAACCGGCAAGGCCCGTCATGCCGCCAACCGCAGAGCAACCTCCTGCAACCAGGGGCTCGCGCTTGGCCAAAAAGTATGATGTCCTGAAGCACTTGGCCGACATCCCAGCAAGGCTCTCCATCCTTGAGGCTCTGCGCATGTCATCTGAGATGCGCGAGGCACTCGCTGAAGCCCTGAAGAGCCCCCTCCAGTTTGAGATAGAGGTTGCGGCCGCAGAGGCCTTTCACGCCGAAACGATTGAGGACGCCGAATGTCAGGCAGTTATCTCGTTCTCTGGTAAGGATGAAGACCCTCCTATACAGGGACACATTCGTCCACTGTATGTTACTGGCCAGTTCAACGGCCTTGAAGTCCGGCGCTGTCTTGTCGACACGGGATCCGGGATCAACCTGATTCCGACTCGGACGCTCCGGAGATTGGGGTTGTCTGAGGATGACTTGATCCCCTCCGACCTCAGGATCCAGGGGTATGACCGCACCGAGCAAACCCCGGTCGGCAAGATACGTTTGAAGACCCAGTTCGGTGACTTGGTTGCCAACACTGAATTCATGGTAGTCTCTCAGGACACTGCGTGTAACGCATTGATGGGCAGGCCATGGCTCCACCTTCATGCGGCGGTTCCCTCATCATACCACCAATGCCTCAAATACTCCCTCAATGGTCGAGTAGGCATGCTTCAGGGAGATGCCTCTCCTTTTGCCTCATGTGAAGCCCGTTATCTGGACGCGGACTACTACAAGAGCAAGGATAAGCAGATCCTGACAGGTGAGGTTGAGCCTGTCGCTGTTGCAAGTGATCCATGGGCCAGTTTGGATGACGCTTACGTCCTCCCGATTCAACGGTTGGACGTAGCCATGGTTTCGACGGCCTGTGAGTCTCCTGATGAGATGACCGCGACCGCCCGTGCCAGCACCAGAGGCCCAGCAGGATCTGGTAGCCCCAATGCAGTTTCCAACGCAGTCTCTCCCGTGGACGATCCCTCCCTGAGTGGAGAGGACGTGAAAGACGCACCCCCAGCCTTTGAGGAGGGCGTCCCCGCCACGGTCGATGAGTTAGCACAGGTGAACCTTGGAACCGAAGCAGATCCAAGACCCACATTGGTCAGTGCCGCCATGCCCTCTGAGGAGCGGCAGCAGTACGTGGACTTTCTCAGGCATCACCGTGATGTGTTCGCTTGGGGCTATGACGAGATGCCGGGGCTAGATCCTCAGGTAGCCGTCCACCGCCTTGGTCTCCCGGCGAACCATCGCGGGTTCAAGCAGCCTCCCAGGAAGATGCACCCGTCCCACGGTGCCATGGTTGAGGCCGATGTTGACAAGCTTATCAAAGCCAACTTCGTGAGGGAAGTCTAGTACCCCAAATGGCTGGCCAACATTGTGCCGGTCAGGAAGAAGAACGGGCAGATCAGAGTCTGTATCGACTTCCGCGATCTCAACCGCCACTGTCCGAAGGATGATTTTCCCCTTCCAGTGACAGAGCTGTTGATTAACGCCACTGCAGGGTTCCAAACCCTCTCCTTCATGGATGGATACTCCGGATACAACCAAATCCGGATGGCCCCTGAGGATGAGGAGTTCACTGCCTTCAGGGCCCCCCAAGGTACCTTTTGTTACCGGGTCATGCCCTTTGGCCTGAAGAATGCAGGTGCCACCTATCAACGGGCGATGCACCGCATATTCAAGCCAATCCTCGGCACACTGGTGGAATGCTACGTCAACGACTTGGTGGTCAAATCGCGCCAGCGTCAGGACCATCTCAAAGATCTTGAGAAAGTGTTCGGCTTCCTCCGGTCTCGCTGCCTGAAGATGAACCCGTTGAAGTGTGCCTTCGGGGTCACCTCCAGAAAGTTCCTTGGATTTGTGGTAAGATACCGGGGTATTGAGATCGACCCAGAGAAGATCAGGGCGATTAGCCAGATGCCTCCCCCAGGTAACATCCGGGAACTGCAAGGGTTCCAAGGCCACTTAGCCTATATACGCCGATTCATCGCGAATCTGGCCGGCAAGTGTAAGCCCTTTTCTCGGCTCATGAAGAAAGGTGCCACCTATGTATGGGATAAAGAGTGTCAGACCGCTTTCAAGGAAATCAAGCAGTACCTGCTTCAACCTCCGGTTCTGATGCCGCCTGTGTCCGGAAAGCCGCTGGTCCTCTATGTGACCGCCCTGGAACGGTCCCTTGGTGCCCTTCTCGCCCAGAAGAACAACGAGGGAACAGAGAATAGCCTCTATTACCTCAGTCGCATGCTCCTCGATGCGGAAGTTAGGTATTCCCCCATCGAGAAGAGCTGCCTGGCGCTCGTATTTGCCGTACAGAAATTACGACACTACTTGCAGCACCATGAGGTAGAGTTGGTTTCTCGGGTAGACCCGTTGAAATATATCCTGAGCCGGCCTATGTTGACTGGCCGTCTAGCGCGGTGGGCTGTGATTCTCCAGCAGTTCGACATCAGGTATGTGTCTCAGAAGGCCATCAAAGGGAAAGCGTTGGCGGACTTTCTGGCTGCTCACCCAACCTCCGCGGATCAGCCGCTGGATCTAGGCTTTCCTGATGAGGTCATTCTCTCGGTCGATCATGCCGATCCATGCTGGCAGATGCACTTTGACGGTGCCTCCCGGAGCCCCACCGGTAGAAGACTCGATAATCCTAAGCTCAACAGAGTGGGCTTGGGTATCGTCTTCATTACCCCAGAGCGAGTCGTGCTGCCATATTCTTTCCTGTTGTCAGAGGGCTGTACCAACAATGAGGCGGAATACCATGCCCTCATCACCGGCCTCGAGTTGGCTCTCGAGATCGACGTGCCCCATCTGTGTGTGAAAGGGGACTCCGAGCTGGTCGTTAAGCAGATCAATGGCGACTATGTTGTCAAGAAGCCGGAACTCGTGCCATTGCTGGAGTGCACCCTCCTTCTGATGGCCCGGTTCCCTTCTCGGCCAGAAATTGTCCATATTCCCCAGTCGCAAAACGGTCGAGCAGATGCTTTGGCCAGCCTTACTGCGTCACTTGCAGAGCCTGAACAGGATAACCTGGTCGTCCGCGTGACGCACCGCAGGCTCATCGCTCCCGTTATCCCGGAGGAAGATCGCGGCCCATTGGTAAGTAATCTCACCGTGGTTGCCCCTGTGCCTGGAGCCCCGAGTACCCCAGATATGGCAGTCGAATCAGCCCATGATTGGAGGACGCCTTTGGTTGAGTACCTCCAACATGGCATTCTTCCGTCAGATCGGGCCGAGCGCGAGCGAGTTCGACGCCGCACATCGCAGTTTGTCCTCCAGAGCAGTCCCGGCCTGGAGCAGATCCTCTATAAACGCGGATTTGATGGTGTTCTCCTCCGTTGCCTTCAGGGAGTCGAGATCCCACAAGTCATGCAAGAGGTTCATGCTGGTTCATGTGGCGCCCACCAGACTGGGCCGAAGCTGTCCCACCAGATTCGGAGGTTGGGATACTTCTGGCCCTCCATGATCCATGACTGCATCGAGTATGCCAGGAGGTGCCAAGCGTGCCAGGTCTATGCGAACTTTGTGCATCGGCCGCCGGAGCCTCTCCATACCACCAGGTATTCCTGGCCCTTTGCAGTCTGGGGTCTGGACGTTGTAGGACCTTACCTGCCGGCGACAGCTCGCCAGTGCCGGTTCATTCTGACCGCCACAGACTTCTTCTCCAAATGGGCAGAGGCGATTCCGCTCAGAGAGGTCAAATCCTGTTCCATCGCTGACTTCGTGACCACCAACATCATTTATCGATTTGGAGTGCCTCACGCTATCCTCACGGATAACAGAACCAATTTCCGAGCAGCCGAGTTGAAAAAGTTGTACGCCAAGTATAACATTCGCTCGAACCATACATCTCGCTATCATGCGCAGGCGAATGGACAGATCGAGGAGTTTAACAAGACCCTCTCTAACATTCTGCAAAAGATGGTTGGGCAGAACAAGAAGAGTTGGCCGGACAAGCTCCCCAACGCCCTCTGCGCTTATCGGACGACGACTCGCAATTCCACCCAGATGACCCCTTATTCCCTGGTGTATGGAGCTGAGGCCGTCCTGCCCATCGAGATCCAGTTACCGTCCTTGCGCACTGCGGTCTACGACCAGCAAGCGCCGGACAGACCTGCTGAAGCCCGTCTAGTCGAGTTGGAAGCACTGGATGAGAAGAGACTTCGCGCTTTGCACAACTTGGAGAGGCATCAGAACAGGATGGCTTGAGCTTTCAATAAGAAGGTTCGCCTCCGCTCCTTCCTGCAGGGTGATCTAGTGCTGGCCCTAAGAGCACCGATGATCCCCGGCAGGAAGCCGCCCAAGTTGGAGCCCAAGTGGGAGGGACCTTTTTTTGTCCACAAGGTCTATCCCAATGGCGCGTACTCCCTAGAGACTATGGATGGTGAGCGTGTCACTCCTCCCACCAACGCTAGGTTCCTCAAGCAGTATTTTTCCTGAGCACTTTGTCCCGCACGACGTTAAACTGCAGTCGTCCGAGCTACAAGACGTTAAACTGTTCAGCATACGTCCAACATGACGTTAAACTGTACATCGTCCAAGCTACAGGACGTTAAACTGTTCATCATTCGTCCAGCATGACGTTAAACTGTATCTCGTCCAAGCTACAAGACGTTAAACTGTTCAGCATTCGTCCAACATGACGTTAAACTGTACCACGTCCACGCTGCAAGACGTTAAACTGCCAAGCATCATCGTCCTGCATGACGTTAAACTGCCTCTCAAGAACTACGTGTGGCTTGATTCCCATCCTTATGGGATACGTAGGAACGCCCGGATGTTTGAAACTTCGGGTCCAGCCCCCCACCTCTTGAAGATTCCCCCTTCTCTGGGGAGTCCGCCGCCTTCGGGTCACCCTCAAGGCGTGTCCCTCGACCCCTTGCAGTGGTCCACCGGTGTCAAGGGTACTCTGGTTTATTGCCAGGAGCGTCAGGTTCTGCTTGGTCGGGTTCCTTCCACCTTTCAGGATTCATGCTCCATTTCACTCGGACCCATCGCCTACGCCCTGGATGGAGCCCCCCGTGAGCGGTTCGGATACAATGCCCCAGTGCTCTCCCACCGACTCGGGCTGGTGCCCCCAAGGGCTTCGGGCAGCAAATCGATATGAATCCTGCGCTCGAGCGGTTGATGCTCGTTTGCTGCCTCATTCCATCAACGGTTAGTGCGATATTGATGCTGCCTTTCCGCCACGGTCGGCAGTACTCTCATATCGTCACGCCGGTGCTTCCAGTCCTCGAGTGAATGGCCGCATGATTCACAATCTCTCCACTTCCCATTCTGAACAGGCAAAATCTCGACGCTCTTGACACTATCCCTCAGTGCATCTTTGCATATCCAGGGGATAGGACCGCGAAGTGGCGTGCATGAGGTTCTTATGGTCCGAGCTCTACGACTTTAAACTAAGATCTCCTTCCCCTCGTCCTGCATGACGTTAAACTGCACTTCAAGAACTACGTGTGGCTTGATTCCCATCCTTATGGGATACGTAGGACCGCCTGAACATTCGTGTTTTAGGCCCAGCCCCATCCTTTGGGAATTTCCATCCCATCTCGGGCCCTTGGCCCAGTTGCCTCTGGGTATGCGGCGTATGGTGTGAACGCGGGGCTATGCCCTCATTCACGTCGGTTTGCTCGTCGCGCTGTACGCCCCCCACGTTTGGGGATGCCTTCTGCTCCCCCCTTCTTTCTCTTTTCGTCCTGCATGACATTAAACTGCGCTTCAAGAACTACGTACGGCTTGATTCCCATCCTTATGGGATACGTAGGACCGCCTGGACGCTTGTGTTTCAGGTCCAGCTCCGTCTCCTGGTTGATCACGGGGATCTGCCCTCTTTCGGTTGCTCTCAGGGTGAGTCCTCCGACCCTTTCCGGTGATCTGTTAACATGTTTGGGGTACTTCGGTCTATGACTCGTGGTGTCAGATTCAATCCCGACAAGTCCTGTGTTGCTTGTCAGGCCTCGCGCTTCCTCTTGTTTGAGCCTTCACTCAAAGGGATCCTCGTTAGCGGTTTGGGTACGATGCCTCAGTGCTCTCCTACCGCTCCGGGTGGGTCCTGGGTCGCAAATCGATATGAATTCTGCTCTTGAGCTGTTGATGCTCGTTTGCTTGCCCCATCCTAGGCTGACGCGATCGGGTGTTGTGTTGCGAACATGGTCAGCGACATCCTTGATCACCATGTCAGCTTTTTCAGGCTCTGAACATTGGTTGCGCAGTCCTCATCACACTCTGCCTTTGTGCGTTGTAGTGGAATCTCGGCACTCTCTTCATACTGATCTTCAGTACACCTCTACATGTTAGGCAGGCCAACCGGGGTAATGGTATCTTTTGAGGCTCCCACGATCTGAGCACCAAGGATATATGCGGATGTCCCCCCTAAGGGCCATGCGTAGCTGGACCCTCGTCCCCATAAGGAGGAAGGAGTCGCCCGAGCAATCGCGTTCTGGGCCCAGCATAGCTGGAGGCTAGCATCTCTGCCCCTCAGGTGATGGACATACGCAGACCCCTATCCCAGGAACCTTCTCCTAGGAATCGTGCGTGACCGCAGGGCTGGGGTATGTCCCCACCTCCGCTGGGTCCTCCGTATCCCCTTCTTCGCAAGAACTACGTGTGGCTTGATTCCCATCCTTATGGGATACGTAGGAACGCCCGGATGTTTGAAACTTCGGGTCCAGCCCCCCACCTCTTGAAGATTCCCCCTTCTCTGGGGAGTCCGCCGCCTTCGGGTCACCCTCAAGGCGTGTCCCTCGACCCCTTGCAGTGGTCCACCGGTGTCAAGAGTACTCTGGTTTATTGCCGGGAGCGTCAGGTTCTGCTTGGTCGGGTTCCTTCCACCTTTCAGGCTTCATGCTCCATTTCATTCGGACCCATCGCTTAAGCCCTGGGTGGGATCCCCGTGAGCGGTTCGGATACAATGCCCCAGTGCTCTCCCACCGACTCGGGCTGGTGCCCCAAGGGCTTTGGGCAGCAAGTCGATATGAATCCTGCGCTTGAGCGGTTGATGCTCGCTTGCTGCCTCATTCCATCAACGGTCAGTGCGATATTGATGCTGCTTTTCCGCCACGGTCGGCAGTACTCTCATATCGTCACGCCGGTGCTCCCAGTCCTCGAGTGAATGGCCGCATGATTCACATTTTCCACCTCCCATTCTGACCAGGCGAAACCTCGACACTCTTGACACTATCCCTCAGTGCATCTTCGCATATCCAGGGGATAGGACCACGATGTGGCGTGCTTTGAGGCCCCTTATGGTCCGAGCTCTAAGACCTTAAACTAAGATCTCCCCTTATGGTCCGAGCTCTAAGACCTTAAACTAAGATCTCTACCCTTATGGTCCACGCTCTAAGACCTTAAACTAAGATCTCCCTAAATGGGGTTCTA
Source organism: Viscum album (assembly GCA_963277665.1). Lineage (NCBI taxonomy): Eukaryota > Viridiplantae > Streptophyta > Magnoliopsida > Santalales > Viscaceae > Viscum > Viscum album. Next base: position 356,195,200 of record OY728140.1, read on the forward strand.
CGTCCTGCATGACGTTAAACTACACTTTCAGAACTACGTATGGCTTGATCTCCAGCCTGATGGAGTACGTAGGAACGCCCGGGCATTTCGGCTCGGGTCCAGCCTCAGGGATCGCCAAGTCCCGCCCCTCCTCGTCGCCGGCCGTCTGGCCTGACTTCGGGTAGAGTGGTGCAGTTGTGATATTCTCCCCGATTCAGCTCGGGATTCCCCATCGCAATGATGGGAAGCGACAGTTTCCTCGTCGAAGAGGTTCTGTCTGAGAATTGGGGTGATTCACGGCCAGATTAGTGCATCCGCCTAATACGCTTTCCCCACAGTGGCGCAATTTTGGGAGCGTTGGATTCTGTCCGAACAAATCATCACTTCGCCCCACGCTTCGCATGCTCTTTTGACCCGGATTTCCACCCTTGTGTCTGAAGGAACCCCCAAAGCGGTATTCATGATGACATATGGTCCGCCTCCTGCAATATGAATGATGACCTTCGGTCCGTCTCTTGTAGTTGTTATGGTCGATCCACTGTCCGCCTACCGTCTTGGGCATTTCCTGGAAGACTGACCGTCGTGGATTTCTGAGGTCGGGACACGCGATTCACCCTTTCTCATTTCCCTATGTTCGGATAAAATCTCAACACCCCTAGCGTTGTCCCGCTCGTGTGTTGGAACAAGTTGGGGGAGGATACATTGATTAGGTCTGAGGTCTCCTTTCCTAGGAATGATCTCCCTCTTTTCTTTAGAAATCCAGGCCCAATTACGGATGCCTGAAGCTTGGTTAACACTCCCGCGAGACACTTTGTGGTTGAGTATGTTAAGCCAAAAGACGCAGATAAATATATTGATTCATGCAAATGGATCGAAATATTGAGTAGCGGAAGTAAATGTTCTGGGAGTGGCAAAAACAAGGCCCCTAAGGATTAGCGTGCTGAATAAGTCTTTCTAATGCCGCTACCCTTTGGCTGGCGGCCTCCAGGGCTGCTTCTCGTTCTCTGCGTGCCCTCTCCTCATCGGCGGTCGCAGCACGCAGTTCGTCGATCCTGGCCTGCGCACGCTCCCGCTCGACTTGAAGTGTGACCATCTGCTGGCCCGCCTCCGTCAGCTGTACCTGAGCATCGATCAGTTGGGCCGATAGTTGCTCCACAAGCTCAGCACAAGCTGCGACGAAGGCCTCCTTCTCTGCCGCCTGCCCTTCGAGGCGCCGGACTTCCTGCTCTGCCACGAGGAGCGCCCGCGTGCTCTCCGACATGTCCCGACCTTGTGCGACGTCGGCACGCCGGCGGCTCTCGCGCATCTTTTCGGCCATGAAATCACGGACCGTCAGATGGAGGCGTTGAGCATCAGCTCCCCCGCCACACAGGAAGCGCAGCCAGGTTTGAAGTGATCCCATGCGCCCCAGCCACTCCGATGGGTCTCGCTTGAGGAAGCGCTGGATGCACTTCCACCCCCTGCGCCGCGTTATCCGGCTCTCCTCGACCGCCTCCGCGTCCGAGTCGTCCATCTCCTCGGGGTCGGCAGGCCGGTAGGTAGGGAAGGCAGCCAGCAGGTCTGCTGCAGGGTCCGCCCCTGGGATGTCCTCGTGGGGGATAGGTTCCCCAACACCTGGGTGACCTTCTCTCACCCCAGCGGCGCTGACACCCTCGTCAGCCCCCGATCTCTCTCCGATGTCAGCACCGCCGACGTCCGCAGCCCCCTGATCAGCAGTTGGTGGGGCCGGCTCGGTTTGGGAAGTCTGTTCCGGAGCGGGCGGCATGTCTGCCACCGGTCCACTCGTGGATGGCCCGGGTTCGGCAACCCGACGAGCCTCCAGGGTTGCGATCACTGCGCAGGGCATGCCGTGGTTAGTCACAGATCGTCAATGGCAAGCACTAGCAGTAAAGTAGGGAGACTTACGGGAGTTCAGAGCGTCATCTTCCGCTATCCCGGCCGCCGCAGGAACAGTTGCAGCAGGGGACCCTTCCGCGCTTGTCAATTCAATGATAGGTGTCTGGCCCCCGCCTTGTCCTGCTGGCGCCCCTCCTACTCCCGCTAAGGACGCCTGGCCAATATCCGTGCACTCCTGAGAAAGGTGGAGAAATGGGTTAGAAGCTGCATAAGAGAATGGATGAAGCAGGTTGAGTAGGGATAGAAGCGGACCTCGAGGAGCTCAGTGACATCGACATTATCGGAGTCGGCCACCTCGCCGCTCTCTCGCGGACTCCCCTGGTGGGACCTTCCCTCGGAGCCTTCATCCTCCCCCACCACCTCCTCTTCCTCGGAGTTTTTGCTACTGTCACCTTCCTCCGGCGGCATCTGTTCTGGAGCAGGCTCTAGACCGAGCATCACCTTCACCAGAAGGGATGGCTCCGCACGCTGACCACGTTGGTGCGCGTACTCGTCCATTGCCGTCAGATACGCATACTGCCGGTTGAAGTCCACCCTGTCGGTGATCTGGAGGCGCCCGACCTCTGGCAGATAGATTCCTTCTCTGAGTATCTTTCGCCAGATGACGTCGGTCCCCAGTGATTGCCGCAGGGTCATCCAGGCCGACCACAGCGCCGGGAAGACCGCATCGTGGGAGGGTTCGAGCAGATGCCTCACCTGCTTCCCGGGCCGCTCCCCGACCGCCGCATGTGCCCCCTCTCTGGGCGCCGAGGTCGTAGCGGCAGCCTGCGATGTGCCCGCCACCGAAGTCCCTGCTCGCGACGACCCCGCTGCTTGGCGCGCCTCCGTTCTCCCCCGTGTGGCGGCGCCTCGCCTCCTCCCTTGACGCCCGGTCTCTGCACGGGTGACCTCGAGCCGCCGAACTGGCTTCCGTAGAAGCCCCTCAGGGTACTCGATGGCCCAGTGTTCGGCGTACTCGGTTGCCAAGCCTGCATCGATCCCGGTATGAGGGAGAGTGATGACGTCGCCAGAGCCGAAGGCGACGAACATCAGCCACATCTGGCGAAGGACGCAAGGGTTTGTCTCCTCCCGGACAGCAGTGAATACCCTCTTCGGCATCCGTTGAAGGCACCCGAACTGCCTGGCGAACCGGGTCGGCACGTAAGGCTCGCAGATCACCTTCCCGTCGATCCGAGCCACGAGCACCCCGCCCCGCATGTTCAGGAAGTATTCATGCTGCTCCAGCAGGCCCTGTCCATTGTCGATCATCTGGCCGACGGGAGTGGGGAACGGGCTGAAGTTGAAATTGGCATGATTGCCAATCCGAACCCTCATGCCCTCCTCACTTAGGGTCATCGGAGCGACCCCCGCAATGTTCAGCAGGGAGGGTCGCAGGCCGTTGCCCGGAGGAATGATGGCATTTGGGAACGTATACCCACCAAGGTGAGCAGCCACCCAGCCGTGGAAGAACTAAAAGGGCCCACAGATCCTTCGTGGCGACCCCTCTCGTGAGATGCGTCCCAGAATGGCATACAGCCTCGCCAGTACTGGGACCCCGAGGTTGTATCTTTTATTGGCAGCCATGGCGCCCGCCATCGCCAGTGTCACCGGGCGGACGCCCATCCTCGCATCCCGCACTGGAAGGAGCCACCCGCTCAGAAAGGCGGCCAGGAACGCCGCGTACCGGACGTTTGGATCCCGGGCCTCGATGACGCGATACCCCCATGAGCGGTAGTCGCCCGTCTCCAGGACCCGCCAGTACGACCCGTTCCGGCTCCTCTGAGCTGCGGTCAGGCACCGCTTCCCCCTGCCTGGCATCTTGACCGCCGGGTCATGCTCCAGGAACTGGCCAAACCACTCCTTGTAGGCTATGTCCTTCTGGAAGTCCTTGACCCCGAGCCGCTCCGTAGCCAGGTCCAGCAGGTGCCATGTCAGGATGGGAGTCCGTGACCTGTCGCCCCAGATGTTCCTCAGAGGCAGGAACTCATCGTACTGGTAACCCTCCAGCGGGATACCTCCGATGCAGTGGATGTCCCAGAGACCAATGCCGACCTCCCCATGGTGAAGATGGAAGGTGTTGGTATCCGGGGACCAGCGGGTGAACAGCTCCGGCCCGAGCTCAGACTGCTGGTAGAAGTGGAACTGCGACGTCCACACCGCCTCAAACAGGCCGATGTACCGCAGCTCCTCTGCGAAGTGATCGCAAGTGTGGCGTACCCAGAACGCCCAGGCCCATTCACTGGTGAAATTGCCCCCAGACCGCAAGTCCCAGTCCTTCAGCCAGCCCTTGGTGTCGTCAGTGACACTCTGGCGATATGTGCTCGAGTAGAGGGCTGGAGAATTCTCCGCAGTAGGCTCACCCCCGTCAATGGTTCGCGTCCTCGGGTTCAGGACATAGACGTCCAAGTGCCTGGTCTCCCTGGCCGGATGCCCATTGTTGGTGATGTTATAGCGGGGAAGCTCGTCCTCCCGAGTCACCCAGGTCCGCGGCGCATCAACCTCGAACCCTGGCACTGGAACCTCATCTAGGAGGCCAAAGTTCCAGAGTGGCAGGTTGTCCGACAGTGGATATGTCTTCTGGGCCGGCGTCAGCAAGTCGAACAAGGATTGATTGTTGGAAACAATCTCCTTGGCTCCGTAAACCTCCTCGTTCGTCGCCATCTCAGCCCTGCGAGTGGCGGCATCCCCCTCATTTCCTTGATGTGCGGCCATCTCAGAAGCTTCGGGAGTCATGCGGGTTAAGGGATGAAGCGTGCGGAATCGGACGAGGCTGGTGGAAAAGTTTGAGAGTTGGCGCGCAATCCAAGTGGACGGCGCGCAATCGGGAAGTCCTTCGCGTTAAACCCCGGGTGTTCGCGCAAAGACAGGCCGAAATCCGGAAAGTTTTGCGTGACGAGCGAATTCCGCGCCGGAAATGGCGATTTCGCGCACGAGAGCGGAGAGGCTTATCGCGCGGAAGGCCAGTGTACGGCACGGAGGGACCCAGTGCCCCTATTTATAGGCGAGGCCGGGGTCCGCGCTGCGCGGAAAGGGCTTTGCGCGACCGCGGCGGCGCATTGCGCGCCCGGCGCCCCTTTTTGCGCGCCACAGTCCCGCGCCGCCCAGGACTTCGGCATTCCGGCGTCTCCCTCGGAACCCGATCGTTGCGACCTCTCGCCGATCAGATTCCGAGGGGGGGCTTTTGTAGACGCCGGAAAAGTCCGTTGTTCCCAAACGAAGCTCCGGATGCGGAAAGCGAGGTCATAATTGGAGTCGGAAGAATGTTTCGGAGGGCCCGGAGGCCTTGCGCGGAATTTCAGAGGCCCGCGTGCAAAAGTGATGACCCGCGCGCAAAACCCCCTGGATGAGCGCAATGCGCTGGGCCGGCGCGCATTTTTGCGCGCCGCTGGCCCGCGCGGCTCCCTTGCGCGCCGTGCCCGATTCCGCGCCCGCGAGGAGAATTTCGCGCTCGCACCCTGGATTCCGCGCCCGGGGTTGCCTATAAATATAAGGCGACCCCCAACGTTTTAAAGGTTGCTGGAAGTCGAACGATCTCTCGTGCGCGCAATTCAACCCCTTCCGCGCGCAATGTCGAACTCCAGGTAACCTCCTTTCTTTCGCGCAAGAAAGCCTCGGGGTCCGCCTTCGCGCGCAATCCCCCCTGGCTCCTTTACTTTGAATAAACACTCACCCTAAGGCCTTCGCGCGCAAAAGAACCCTCTTGCGCGCAATTGCCCCCGGGGTGCGCGCAATCCGGCCCGATTGCGCGCACCCCCTTCTTTCAAGTGGCCATTCATTAAAGAATGAGCCGTTTCCCCCGCGCGTTATTCGAAGCCCGGTGCGCGCAATCTCAATCATCCGCGCGCAAGGTGCTGGCCCATTTGCGCGCCAGACCGCCCATTTGCGCGCCGACCCGCGAAATTGCGCGCAAAGCTCCTCTTTTGCGCGCAAACCACCAGGGTCGCCCCCTTTGACCCCCTGAGGGTACCCGCCTGCGTGGCGCCCGATGATCTTCATCGCAGGTGCCCGCACTATACGTTGTCTTCCCGCACGGCCCTCCAGGCCTGCGCGAAGTGACACGGACCCATCGGCGGCAGAGCTTACGTCCTGCACGACGTTAAACTGCAATCGTCCAAGCTACAAGACGTTAAACTGTTCAGCATTCGTCCAAACTACAAGACGTTAAACTGTTCAGCATTCGTCCAAGCTACAAGACGTTAAACTGTTCAGCATTCGTCCAACATGACGTTAAGCTGTGCTATGTCCAACATGACGTTAAACTGTGCCTCGTCCAACATGATGTTAAACTGTCCTTCGTCCAACATGACGTTAAACTGTGCCTCGTCCTCAACACACGACGTTAAACTGTACTTCGTCCGGCAAGACGTTAAACCGTCCGCCTCATCCTCGACACATGACGTTAAACTGTACTTCGTCCGGCAAGACGTTAAACTGTCCGCTTCGTCCTCAACACACGACGTTAAACTGTACTTCGTCCGGCAAGACGTTAAACCGTCCGCTTCGTCCTCAACACACGACGTTAAACTGTACTTCGTCCGGCAAGACGTTAAACCGTCCGCTTCGTCCTCAACACACGACGTTAAACTGTACTTCGTCCGGCAAGACGTTAAACCGTCCGCCTCGTCCTCGACACATGACGTTAAACTGTACTTCGTCCGGCAAGACGTTAAATCGTCCGCTTCGTCCTCAACACACGACGTTAAACTGTACTTCGTCCGGCAAGACGTTAAACCGTCCGCTTCGTCCTCAACACACGACGTTAAACTGTACTTCGTCCGGCAAGACGTTAAACCGTCCGCTTCGTCCTCAACACACGACGTTAAACTGTACTTCGTCTGGTAACACGTTAAACCGTCCGCTTCACCCGATCCCGTGCCTCGCACGCAGGGTCCCCCTCCCGGTTGGGATGTGGCCCCCACCCGCTCGTCTCTGCAGGGATGTCGGGATTGGAGTGGCCTTCGCCCCCGGGGGTAGAGTGTTACTGAATGAACTACGTGAACTTTGATCCCTGTCTTCTAAACAGGGTACGTAGGAAGCCCCCCTGAGGCTCAAGCCCACCACCTGGTCGTCCCGGTCGTATTCGCGTCGGTTCGTCCATCAGTGGACCCTTCCTGGGTTCACGCTTGCGTCGATTCACATATGAGTCCGCCCCTGTGGGAGACTGCACGCGTGTATCTCCATCGTGCTTCCCCACTGCCCCTTTTCTCTATTTTCGTCCAGCATGACGTGAAACTGTGATCCACCCGGCCGTTCCATCCCCCTCTGTGCGAGGTGGTTCGGTTCAATCCTCCGCCCGGCAGCCTCAATTTCCCCGTGAGTCGGCTCGCCAACGTCCAGCATGACGTTAAACTGTATATTCGAACTACGCTGACTTTGATCCGCGCTAACGCGCGGTACGTAGGAAGCCTCCACGAGGTTCAAGCTCTTCACTCCATCATCCACCCTGACCCTTACCCGGGCCGCCACATCCCGGTGGGGTCATGCCACTTCATTCCACTCCGCTTCACTTGGGAAGCAGCCCATGTGCTGGCCCCAGCGTCGGAGGTTCCCCGTAAGGGGTTCTGTCATCTGATCCACTCCTTGTGTTGATCAGTCTGATGCCGTCCTCGCTGGACGTTAAACTCGCGGCATACCCCGTGTTAAACATGGGAAGCTGAGGAAAACCTCAGGTGACGCAGTTCCCCGCACCCAGTGCGGGATGCCTCAGGCCATCACGCCTTCGAGAAGCCCTATTAGGGACGGAAGACAGATATGCAGAGCCGCAGTGTTAAGACACGCCCCCAACACCCAGAGCCACCTGGTCTCCTCACCGCAGGTTGCTGCCCTGACCAGACTCCTTGGAGCGTCTGGGCGGAAGCAGCGTAATTAACCGGTGTCCATGAAGATATGGCGCCGGGAATGAGATTCACGAGCATGTCTTAAATCTATGAGGGAGACCCGGATTAGGCGACGAGTTCCGAGGAGACGTCCAAGGAAGGAGGAGCCGACATCACATCATCCCGGTTTCGATCAAGGAGCAGACGCCCCTGAATAAGGGACGGATGCCGCCCGCCTTTGGAAAGCGGGACTGCGGGACCACAAGCCGCGCGCGCCCATCCCCTCGGGTCGACGGGTGCACGCGCGAACGCGTCCTGGCGGAACAGCGCCGGAACAGAAACCTGACGCACATCCGCACCGAAACAACTATCCAAATTTCTGGTGTGTTCTATGATGGGCTCATAATATTCATAGTGGGACCAAGTTACAAATTCCTAAATCCAGTGACATGACAATATATAGATTTATTGAATTCTACTAGTCCACATGTTTAGGAGAAGAGTTTTATGTATGGTACACCATTTTTGATTTAGACACATTCAGTAGGGCCACTATCATTCTGTTAATTCTCACTGTCATTCTTGTTACCATTAATTAAAACATTCCAATTAGTGGTATCTTTCATCACATTCATTGGTAGTGTATTCTCATTGATTAAAAGTGGACATTGGGATGTTAGTTCTTCCTTTCATGGATTCCTCCTTGGAACTCATTGCCAAATCTGGGTCTCCCTCATAGAGTTATTTCATATTCATAGAACTCAATCCCAATGAAATCTCTTTTTGGATTCTAGATAATTACAATACATCAATAAAGACCTTCGAGTTTGTTTTAGAAGGGTAGAAAGCTGAAGTTAAGATATTAGCCACATTGGGTATCACCAGTATGTCTTGATGCTTGGAGCAGTAGTCACCTATATTCTTCCTCTTGTGAGGGAATATGTTGGAGGCATCTTATGGGTTCAACCTACGGAATACCTTATCGATCAAAATGTATATAATGTAGAAAGAATATATATTCCAAGGATTTCACAATAATAATGTCATGTTTTTCATGTAGTATTTAACACTATAGGCACATATCTTCTAAGGATTTAACCTCATCTATCCCATCTTTTACATGGGGTGTGTATTTGGGTCACAGGTATAATGTGTTGTGGACATGGAGAGAATCATCTGGTTTAGAAAGAATGGGGCATGAGTTTAACGTCTCATTTCGAAGGGGTTGGTTGATCAACACTCCCCATAGAGGCGGATCAAGGAGGTCCATCCCTAGGATGGAAGATGTCACACCTAGATATTTAGTAATTTATTTATTAGGACACACCATAGAGGCTAATCTAAGAGTTTTTTCGCATAAATAATGATTTCACACAATGAAGTTTTCTCATAACAACACATAGGGTGGATCAGGGATGTGTACCCCATGTATGGGTGACCTACGTTTACCATTGGTCAGGATTAAACCTCGGTGAGGTACCATACATACCCTATCTAGAAAATGGTGATAAAAAAACACATATTTCTATGTCACATTGTAAGGTCTTCTGACCAACCTTGTACAATTTTTTTAACATCATTTGGTAAGGACACTCATGTCATGATGTGAGAATCAAAAAGGGATAGTGTGGATATTATTCATGTATGTTACTCTTCACAAGAGGATTTATCATGGTTGATGTTGGTGTGGGCCTTATGAATTTAGCAGCCTGAGGAAGATAGAGGATATGTGTTCCCCCAGGTGAAGGTTGTGATCTTAACAGGATGTGGTCAAGAGAAAATCAAGGTGAATATGGGTGTTCAGTTTTGACCATAGAGAGGCTTCCTACATATCTCAGTTGTTAGGGAATAAAATACTATGTAGTTAAAAATGGTCGGGTTTATAGATAAATAGGAGGCCTATATGAGCATGTTGTTGGGGATTACACTTGAAAGTAGTGAAGGAGGATGGGTACTATTTTTTTTGTATTTCACTCACGTGGATACCCATTTGAGTGTAGGATGGTGCTTATAACTAAGGAGACAGCCCATATAATATTGGGTGGATTTTGTGGTATCTACTAACCTGTAATACCATGTGATTTATGATTGGTATAAGAAAGAATAGGAAGAAGTAGACCTGATGCTCAATCCATGAAACAAGTACCAATGAGTGATCATGTGGGACTTACGGGTGGAGGCTTCCCAAATAGGATGTTATTCCATGTGTAGAGGATCTCATTCTATATGAGTTTGATCTCATTATCTACGAGGGTGAGTGATGTGGATACTATCCCATTATTCTCACACATAGAGCAATATACCCTTATTGCATAGGGTAAGTCCATAGTTTAATGTCATGTGTTGAGGATGCTAGTACAATGTAGTATTACGTCATGCATCTCAGATGTGGGGGGGGGAATCACTTCTTATCTATTATAATTACATAATTATTGATCATGAATCCTTTGGTGGTGCATTTATTTAGCTATTCCATGGTGTAATTATGGGGAGTAGTTTTCATTTATGAGGTCGACATTAGCATACCTATATTGACCTAAAATATGTATTATCATACCCGTACTTATAAGAAATAAATAATGTAGTAAATAAAATAGATTCATAGGGGGAATCATATAAGAGACCACAAAATTATTGTGTTCATGTTTAGAGGGGTTCACGTAATAGGCATGTGCATGGCATGGGTGTTGTGTGATGAGGTTTCTTGATAATGGTTCTATAACACAAGGGAATGAGACAAATCCCCAAAGGAAGGATGTTTTCCATTTTAGAGGTTTTCATTCATGGTTTGGGTTGTGTATCAGATGATCCTTTTTGAACACCCAACATGGTTTGAAAATGGTTGGGCCAGGATTAGTCACATGTGGAAAACATTAGGGGTTTACCCACAAGAAACCTATCATGCAATTTTTTCAACATTGAGGATTCCATGATTTCATGATGACATAAAAGATCAGTCTTATGTGTATTAGTGTGACACTTCTTCTTTAGGATAATAACCACGAACAATGGGGTGAGATTTTATTTATAGTTAAAATCTCCAGTGATGAATGCGAATGTTTCTACTCACCAATGAGGTATTAAACACATCTTTTAATTTTTTCCAATATTTAACTAAATAAGGAAAAGATTTGGAGTACCTTTATCATGGAATAAGATTCCATGTATATAGAATTTTTCACACAACACTGATATCTTGTCTGTTGTTGCCTTTGTGATTCAAGGGACCTTCGAGGAAAAAATTGGAATCTTGATTTAGTTGGGGTGAATGTCTCCCGCATGAAAATTTAGATGTTGAATGCACATACTGAAACCTACATGTGCCACCCATTTTAGTTCTTGGAAATATTTATTTAGTAATATTATGGCTTTGATTTTCCCAAAGTTTCTCTTGTTCTCCTTCAAGAGAAACTTTTACACCAACACTCATATTAAAAACATAAGTACTGAAACTAGAATCAATCCACCATATATTATGTTGAACTTTAGAAAGGTTTGAATTATAAAATGCATAATAAATTTTAGTACCTTTATTTTCAAACCAAGCCTTTCATTTTAGGAAATAATTTTAGAAATGATCATCTTTATGGTGAAATGTAATTCATCATTATTTTTATTCTTATAGTTATTCATATAGGAATCATTTACATTCAAGAGCCCATTTCCTTTTCCATTCCTCTTTATAACATAATAATTTAATCCATGATGGTTCAAATAATGGATGGAGTGGATACCTTGACTCATTAAACATTTTTCATCTTGAACTATAATACTATTCAAATCATGTATATTCTATTTATCTTTTATGGTGTTGTAGTTCATTTGGAATATTCCATTCTCAGAATGTTTTGAGTTTTGGAAAAACTATACAAGGAAACATCTCTCTCTTCCATTAATAAATACTTATGTCATGCTCCAATATTTTTCATTTCAATTATATGATCATGAATAGTATGACAAATATCAAATTTTATGGCATTCAATGTACTCATTAATTTCCCAACAAGATATTTTTAGTAGTTTGAGATCAGACTACCATAGATTTGGTAAAAATATTTTCACTTTTAGTTTTAATGATACTAAACCTGATGTTCCTTGTTATGCACATTCTCCTGAACAAAAAACATAGTCTATTCCATTTTTCCACCATTGTATAATGTAACCTAACATCATCACTAGTATCATACGTTACATTGGAAGGTTTGTATATGTTGAGTTATCAATCAAGATGTAATGACCTGAACCTTTTAATAAATTTTTGTTTCCTAATTTTGTGTGTTATTTTATATTATACTCAACAAAACTATTCCATTTAATGAAATGAGTATAAATAAAATAAGACCATATGGTTTCAACCGTTATATGACTGTTGGTCAATATGACCATTGGAAACTAAAATCTATGTTGCGATTATTGTCTATAAAAACAAGTGAACATGGTTAATTAATACAGAAAGAAGATATGATGGCCTCATCCAGTAGTCTCGGGCCGATCGAAGCCCATCTGACAGAACTAGGAAAGGAGGTAGCACCATTGGGCTTTTCTCTGGACCAAACCCAAGCCGAACATCATCGTCTGAAGATGGAACGAAATTGCCTTTGGGAGAAGTTCAAGCTAATAAAAATTACCACTCGGGCAATTTTGGCCGAGCCGCCCTCAGATTCTCTCACATTAGCGCACCTTACACTTAGGTCCTATGTTGGGGTTATAAGAGGCTATGTAACGAGACCGTAAGTGCTTTGTCTAATCCTTTGATATAAATAAAATTGTTACTTATTCTTATAGTGATGTTGGTAAATCTCAAATGTACAGATAAATAGAGGATGTATATTATAGATGAATTTTGGAAAAAGGGATATTTTAAAATATTTATGTATACCTTAAATAATTAATGATGTGTAATGATTTTCAAAAAATAGTCATCTACAAATGTGTTCAGTAAAAAATTTGGAGTCTAATAAGATCAATATAAATTTTGGTGAATGGTAAATTATGAATTGTAATTTTATGCTTACGAATAGTAATATGACTAACTGGATTAGTAACCATTCTTAATAAAGTACTATTAAAATTTAGGCACCTTGATTAGATATTATGATTCAATAAAGTAAGTAAATAACTGTTTCAGAAATTATAAGTTAAAGTATTAGTTTTTCTGCGTGAACAGTTTTTTTTATTTAAAAAATAAATTAAAAATATTTAAAAAATTATTTTTATAAAATGGAGTTCATTTTTGATTTAGTTCATCGCTATTTGGTTAAGTTGTTTTTTTGGAATTTTTCTGAAAAAGTTGAATTTTCGGTGAATAGTGAAATTCTAGTTTTTTGTTTTGGGTGTTTAATTACATCATTAATGATTTAATAATAATGAAATTATTTTCTAAGACTTATGAATAGTAATATAAGATATGAGGTGTCTCAGGTGTCCAATACCATGTGGAAATATCATTGGATAGCCCACAGTTTTTCCAATACCACTGATGAGGTGTCCCTTGATAATTAATTTCGTGTCCCCTCACTTCCCCTATAAACACCAAGCCATTCCCTCATCTTTTTTATTCCAAAATCCTCCTCAATGAAGTTCTTGCCTCGTAACCTCCCATAGAGTCCTCCCAGGGTGCCCTCAATCCTCCCAAGGTCCCAAACATCAATCTTTCGAAGTTACTCTTCAAGGTAAGGGATCTGTTCACCCTTCTTTTTAAGTCATGACTTCCTTTATGTAAGGTCTTATAGTTCCATTTTATTATTGGGATATTGTTCTTATTAATAATTTCTACTGAAAATTTCACGTCCAAATGATTATATATCCTTTCCACTTTCATCAATTTATTTTCTGAGTTTTTATGTGATGTCGTTATGCTGCCAAATTTTTCATAAAAGGCATCACGTCTTCTCTTTTATTTCATGTTTCCTTTTCAGGTGTTATGTCATTAAAATTTCAATACCATGTTCTTATATCCATGTTATTATGTATTTATACTGTATTATATGTTATTAATGAGTGGGTTACTCTTGTACCCTCTCTTTTCAATGTTTTCCAAAAACATGTTATATAGTCGTTATGCTGCAGAAATTTCACCTCAAAATTTCTATCTCTTTCTCTCCAGAAATTATTTTGTTTTTTTATGTGAATAACCAGATCTATTTCATTTCTTTGGGTGTTCATTAATATATAAAGATTATTTATTTTATTCTGTAATTGACATACATATAACCCTCACTCTCTTTACATGGTTTATAAATGACATAATGATCTTATTTTTAATTACTATTTAAAACTTCATGATTTCGAAATGAAACCCATTCCTTTTATTCTCTATGGGTTATTTATGAAATTTTTGATTATGATCATTGTGGATAACATGAAAGTAAATACATATTAAAGGTTCTCCCTGATATCCCTCCAATTCATTTAGTAAAAAATTAATCTCTATAGATGACAAGTTTTATGATACCTTGATGAATATCCTTGGTAAATTTTATGAAACCTTAGGGATGGACCTTGGTGATATGTTCATGAATGTATAAATGAAATTTTGTATCCACATATTCAAGTTTTCTTCAAGTTCTTTTCATTATGATATTCATATTCATCCATTTCTCTTGTCATTATGTTCTTATTAAAGTTCTTATTGATATCACAATTAAACCGATTCCTTGTTTACCCTTACTGGGCCTTCTGCTCACCCATTATATTGATGTATGTCTCCATGATATGAGATGTAGTATTTTTACATCGGATGAACATATGAAGAATCCTTACAAGTGGATTAGAATAATTATTTATGTTGTTTTCATGTTTTATGTCCCTGATTTCCAAGACACTAGACTTTAAAGATCATCTGTTTGTAAAATGTTTTGAAAAGTTATCTAATAAAAAGGTGGGATGACACAGTTGGTATCAAAGAATAGGTTTGTAATTTATGGTTATTAGTATTTTAAATCATTCAGAGGAACCCTGTAGAAAATTTTATATATAGAAAAACTTCCTAGTATTTTGGTGTGTATTATGTTAGTGGTTTATAAAACAAATACATCCATGTCAGGATACGAGACGGTAGAGGTCGCTCTAGAACAGATGTACATAGGGGTAAAACCTGAAAACACCGCTTTGATCTAGACTCGAACGGGAACTGCTGCACGATAACTGGACTTACTTCACTCTTGGTTACGACACTCCCGAGGGATATTTTTTGTTAATCACAAGCTTTTTACAAATCATTTTTAAGGAATTATAGAGAAATGTAATTGTCTAAGCATGAAGTTTTAGTTAAAAGATTCATAAATGAAATGAGTTTCTTACTAATGTTTTATTATTTTAGAAAATGGTGGGAAATATGAGGAACCATGTAAATGGTGACTACAATGCACCATGTGCTGACAGACCTCTGATGGAAGCCATAATAGAAACATTCATGAGAATGATGAACCAATTGGCTCAAGTTATGGTAAATAACTTGAATCAAGCTGAGAGACCAATCTCACGGCGAAGGGAACAAAATTCTTTTGAGTCCGTTATGTGACAATGACCAACAACCTTCAGTGGATCGACTGACCCACTAATTGTTGAGAAGTTGATTAGCACCATCGAGAAGATCTTTTATGTGCTCCGCTGTTTAGAGAAAGAGATGGTCACCCTGGCTGTCTATTGCTTAAAAGGAGAATTTGATCAGTGGTGTGAACTGATCAAAAACCCGAGAAAAAGAGTTGATGTTGAAGCTATGGAGTGGCAAGAGTTTAGAGGGATCTTTTTCTGTATGTTTTTCTCTTGTTCTATGATAACAAGAATGGAGAAGATGTTTCTCAAGCTGAATCAAAAGGAGAATAAATTTGTCGAAAGCTATGAGATGAACTTCTCCCGACATTCACGATATACCTCTAGCTTTGTCATGGATCCAAATGGTATGGTTCATAGATTCTTTAGTGGATTGAGACCTCGCCTGTGGAAGAATCTAGCCAACCGAGACTATAATAGCTACGAGGAGATCGTACAGAGTGTGATGAATGTCTAACTGTAGTTTGGAAATATGCAATAGTCTTATAAATCCAATAAAAAGAAGAGAATCTTGGAGCCAAGGTTAGGGAGGAACTTAGATCATGGAAGAGGAGGCAAGCAAGTACAACATCCCACGTGTAATAAAAGTGGGAAGAAGAATTCGGGGAACTGCCTGCTCAAGAGTGGGAAGTGCTAAAAGTGTGGTAGAGATGGACACATTGTGAGGAATTTTCATGGTGAGATGAAACATGATCTTCCAAACACTATCGACAAGGGGAAGATAGTGAAGGCCCTACCTGATGTCCAGTGCTTCATGTGTGGACAACAGGGTCACTTTTCTAATCACTACCTAAATCCATGGGTAGTGTAGGGGAACCACCATCAGCCTCAGCAAAGGCCAAGGGATAAAGGTCGTGCTTTTTCTATCATGATAGCTGAATTCGATGCTCCGAATGATGTGGTAGCATGTACTCTTGTTGTACTCTCAAAGATAGTAAGTACTTTTTTTGATTATGGTTCTACACATTCTTTTATTTCCTCCAAGGTTGCAAAGAATTTAGAATCAAAACCTGGTATGCTAAAAGTAGAGTTATCAGTCAAGACTCTTAGTGGGACTATTCAAGCATCATCAGTGTTTAGAAACAGTAGTATTTACATTAGTGAGCACAATCTTATTGAAAATCTAGTAGTCATTCCCATGCTGGAATTCGACATTATACTAGGGATGGACTCGCTCTAAATGTATAATGCTAAGATCAATTGCAGAAGCAGAGAAATATCAATAGTCTTGAATGCGAAACCTATAGTTATCTTCCAAGGATAGATATCTCAACCTGATCATGGTCTAGAAGAACCTCCTATATCCTTCTTTATGGAGTTGATCGGTGATGAAGAAGATGGAGATGAGAGTTTAAGGATAGAAAGTTTCCCCATCATCTAGGAATATGTGGACGTATTTCCTAAGGAGTTACCCAGACCTCCCCCAAAATGAGAGGTAGAGTTCTCTATTGGACTCATACCTGGATCTCATCTGATATCAAAGACCTCGTATAGGATGGAAAATGTGGACTTGGAGGAATTAATGAAACAACTATAAGATCTTGTGGAGAAGGGGATCATCTGACCGAGTGTGTCTCCTTGGGGAGCACCAGTTCCCTTTGTGAAGAAGAAGGATGGATTAATGTGGCAATGTTATAGAGAACTGAACGGTATCATAGTGAAGAAAAAATACCCTCTTCCAAGAATTGATGACTTATTTGACCAACTTCGTGGGGGCTCAATTATTCTATAAGATTGATCTTCTATCTGGTTATCATCAATTGAGGGTGAAGAAAGAAGATATTCCAGAAACTGCCTTCAGATCAAGATATGGGCATTATGAGTTCATTGTTATTCCCTTCGGACGGACTAATGCACCTGCTATTTTTATGGATAAAATTAATATAGTCTTTAAGGGATACCTTGTTAACATTTTGGTAGTTTTTGTTGATGATATTATGATATATTCCAAAATTCATGTGGAGAATGAGGATCATCTAAGGACTATTTTAAAACTTCTACAAAAGGAGAAGCTTTTGGGATGTTCAGTAAATGTGAATTCTAGTTGCAACAAGTTCCTTTCTTGGGGAACATTGTTACCAATGAAGGAATCATAGTTGACCCTACCAAGCCAAAATTTGTAGAGGAGTGGCCTCAAACTACATCAATAACTGATATTCATAGTTTTAATGGATTAGAAGGATATTATAGGAGGTTTGTGAAAAACTTCTCATGACTTTCTAATCCATTAACCAAGTTAACTCGAAAAGGGGTGAAGTTCATCTGGACAAATGAGTGTGAGGAATGTTTCCAAGAGATGAGGAAGAGATTGGTTATTGTACCTGTGTTAAATCTTCCCTCAAGTGAAGAAGGATTCGTTATTTTTAGCGATGCATCTCTTAAAGGGATTGGGTGAGTCCCCATGAAAAATGACAAGGTCATTGCTTATGCATTTCGATATTTGAAGACTCATGAACAGAATTATCCTACGCGTGATCTGGGGCTAGTTGTAGTTGTTTTTGCTCTGAAGATATTGAGGCACTATATTTATTGGGAGAAATGTGATATACACACAGACCATAAAAGATTATATTATATTTTCACACAAAAGGAGTTAAACATGAGACAAATGAGATGGTTGTAACTTCTCAAAGACTATGATTGTTCACTTCATTATCATCCCGGAAGAGCAAACAATGTTGCTGATGCATTAAATAGGAAAGACCCAGTTGTTATTTCCATGATGAGGATTCAAAAAATTCTTTTGTCAATAACCTAGTAATGATGGAAAAGAGAATTATAAGTTAATAGACATCATCAAACCTAACCGAAATTATTCCTCGACCATTATTACTAGAAAAGATCAAGAAAGCTCAGAAAGAAGATCCTTTATTTCAAGAGAAGTTTGAGGCTGTAAAGGATGGAAGGTTTCCTGAGTTCAATTTTGATCAAGAAGGTGTACTAAATTTTCGTACAAGACTATGTGTTCCATATATTCTGGAAATAAAGAAAGAGCCAATGGATGAAGCCCATAGCTCTACTTTTTCTATACATCTTGGAAGCACAAAAACATATAGGGACCTTTGTGACGATTATTGGTGGGATAATATGAAAAGGGAGATTGTTGACTATACTTCAAGGTGCCTGGTATGTCAGCAAGTGAAGGCATAATGACAACATCCAAAATGGGTATTGCAACCACTACCCATACCAGCATTGAAGTGGGACAATATCACTATGGACTTCGTCACTATTCCCTCGAGAACTTCCAAAATAAAACAATGCAATATGGGCTATTGTGGACCATCTCACCAAGACTACCCATTTTATCTCTATTTGGGTAGATTTATCTCTTGATCAACTTGCCAGAATTTACGTGAAGGAAGTGGTATGGCTGCATGGAGTTCCACTTTTTATCATATCAGATCATGATCCAAGGTTGACATCAAAATTCAGGAGAAGTCTAAAACATGCTCTGAGCACTAAATTGAATTTCAGTACAGCCTATCAACCCCAAACTGATGGCCAATCTAAAAGGACTATTCAAACACTCGAGGACATGCAGATAACATGATCAATTGAATTTAAAGGTGGATGGGATCAACATCTCCCTTTAGTTGAGTTATCTTTCAAAAAAATCTTCCACTCGAGCATTAAAATAGCTCACTATGAAGCTCTATATGGGAAGCGATATAGAACTCGTACTTGTTGGGATTAATCTAGTGAGAGAAAGCATCATGGGCCTGATCTTGTGCAAGAGATGACAGAAAAATTTCTGGCCATCCAAAAACACATTAAGACTGGTCAAAGTTGGCAACATAGCTATTTTGACAACCGTCGAAGGGACTTGGAGTTTGATGCTGGTGACAAGGTATTCATAGAATATCACCTTGGAAGAGATTCATGAGGTTTGGGACGAAAGGGAAGCTCATCCCTAGGTACATTGGGCCCTTTGAAATCCTTGATTTCGTTAGAGTAGTGGCCTATCGGCTTGCACTTCCTCCAAATCTGGCACAAGTTCATGATGTCTTCCACGTATCCCTCTTGAGGAAGTACATACCTGACCCTTCACATGTACTAAACCCAGAGGCGGTACAACTGTAACATGACCTCTCTTATGAGGAGAAGCCGATGGAGATCTTGGATCGTAGAGACAAGGTTCTACGTTACAAGACCACCCACCTTGTTAAGGTGTTGTGTAAAAACCAAAAATATGAAGAAACCACATGGGAACCAGAGGAGTCTATGGGGAAAAAGTACCCGCACCTTTTCTCTTCTCAGCGTACAAGTTAAAAATTTCAGGGATGAAATTTCTGAAGGGGAGAATAATGTAACGACCTGAACATTTTAATAAATTTTTGTTTCCTAATTTTGTGTCTTATTTTATTTTATACTCAACAAATCTATTTCATTTAATGAAATGTGTATAAATAAAAAATGATCGTTGGGTTTCAACTGTTATATGATTGTTGGTCAATATGACCGTTGGAAACTAAAATCTATGTTGCAATTATTGTCTATAAAAACAAGTGACCTTGGTTAATTAATACAGAATGAAGATACAGTGGCCTTATCCAGTAGTCTCGGGCCGATCGAAGCCCATCTGACAGAACTGGGGAAGGAGGTTGCAGCACTGGGATTTGCTCTGGACCGAACCCAAGACGAACTTCATCGTGTGAAGCTGGAACGAAATCGCCTTCGAGAGAAATTGAAGCT
This sequence comes from Viscum album, assembly GCA_963277665.1. Taxonomy (NCBI): domain Eukaryota; kingdom Viridiplantae; phylum Streptophyta; class Magnoliopsida; order Santalales; family Viscaceae; genus Viscum; species Viscum album. The sequence goes on from OY728140.1 coordinate 356,215,119, forward strand.
CATATAAAATACCACTTGGGAAGTTTTGGTCGAGCCGCCTTTGAATTCTCTCACCTTAACACACCTTACACTTAGGTCATGTTGTGGTTATAAGAGGCTAAGTAACGAGACCATAACTATTTTTTGTAATCCTTTGATATAAATAAAATTGTTATTTCTTCTTATGGTGATGTTGGTAAATCTCAAATGTCTGGATAAATATAGGATGTATATTATTGATGAATTTTTGAAAAAAAGATATTTTAAAATATTTATGTAAACCTTCAATAATTAATGGTGTGTAATGGTTTTTTAAAAATGGTCTTATACAAATGTGTTCAGTAAGAAATTTGGAGTTTAATAAGATAAACATCATTTTTGGTGAATAGTAATTTATAAATAGTAATTTTACGATTATGAATAGTAATGTGACTAATTGTCTTAGTAACCATGCTTAAGAAAGTGCTATTATAATTTAGGAACCTTGATTAGATATTGTGAATCAATAAAATAAGTAAATAACTGTTTCAGAAATTATTAGTTAAAGTATTAGTTTTTCCAGGTGAATAGTGTTTTTTATTTAAAAATTAAATTATAATTATTTAAAAAAATATTTTTCTAAAATGGAGTTCATTTTTTATTTCAGTGCATCGATATTTGGTTAAGGTATTTTTTGGGATTTTTCGGAGAAAATTAAATTTTCAGTAAATTATGAAATTTCAATTTTGAGTTTCAGGTGTTTAATGACATCATTAAGCATGTAATAATTATACAATCTTTATGGTAGACTTATGAATAGTAATATAAGGTATTAGGTTTCCCATGTGGCTAATACCATTAAGAAATACCATTCGATTGCCCATAGTTTTTCCAATACCACCGATGAGGTGTCCCTTTGTAATTAATGCCTTGTCCCCTCACTTCCACTATAAATACCAAGCCATTCCCTAATCCTTTTGATTTCAAAATCCTCCACAAACAATTTTTGGACTCCTTACCTCCCAATAAGTCCTCACAATGTGCCCTCAATCCTCCGATGGTCCCGAACATCAGGCTATCAAAGTTACTCTTCAAGGTAAGGGATCATTTCGCCCTCCTTTTTAAGTCATGACTTCATTTATGTTATGAATTATAGTTCCATTATATTATGTGTGGGATTGTTCTTCTATATCATTAATACTGTCCATTTCATTTCCAAAGGATGATATTCCCTTTTCACTATCATCAATTGATATTATGAATTTTTAAGTGACGTCGTTAGGCTGCCGAAGTTTTCGTAAAGGGAATCGTGTCTTCTCTTTTCTTCAATGTTTCATTTCATGTGGTATGTCATTCAAAATTCCATAACATGTTCTTATCTACATGTTAGTATATATTTATACTATATTACAAGTTATTTATAATTGGGTTACTCTTGTACCCTCTCTTTTCAATGTTTTCCAAAAACATGTTATATAGCCATTATGCTGCTGAAATTTGGCCTCAAAATTTCTATCTCTTTCTCTCCAGAAATTATTATTTTTATTTATGAGAATACCTAGACCTATTTTTTTTCTTTTGGTGTTAAAAAATATATAAATAAGTTGTATTTGATTCTGGAATTTTCATACATATAACGCTGACTCCCTTTACATGGGTTGTAAATGACATAATGATCTTATTTTTAAGTACTTTTTAAAACGTCGTGATTTCAAAATAAACCCCATTCCTTTTATTATCTATTGGTTATTTATGAAATGTTTGATTATGATATATGTGGCTCACATGAAATTAAATAAATATTATGTTTGTGCCCTGACAGTGCTCCAATGCATTTGGTAAAGAATTAATCTCTAGAGATGACAAGTTTTACGATACCTAGGTTATAACCTTGGTAATTTTTATGACACCTTGGGGATTGACCGTGGTGATATATTCATGAATTTATAAATGAAATGTTGTAGCCACATATTCAAGTATTTTTTAATTTCTTTTCATTATGATATGCCTATACATCCATTTCTCATTTCATTATGTTCTTATTCATGTTCTTATTGATATCACAAGTAAACTGATTCCTTGTTTACCCTTATTGGGCCTTCTACTCACCCTTTACTTTGATGTATGTCTCCAGGATATGTGATGCAGTAATTGTACATAGGATAAAAATATGAAGAAGCCTTACAAGTGGATTAGAAGAATGAATTATGTTGTTTTTATGTTTTATGTCCCTGATTTTGAAGACACTAGACTTTAAAGATCCTCTGTTTGTAAAATGTAATGAAAAGTTATGTAATAAAAAGGCGGGATGCAACAAAAGATCTAATTAAAAAAGGTGAAGTTTTATTTTGTCCCTCCAATTAGGAAAATTTAATCCATTTATGATCATAACAGTCGATTCTTGTGAGTTCAATGATGATGGAATTCTAACAATAGTAAATACATTCTTGAAATTAATTCTTTGAAATAATAAGAATACATCGATTGAGAAAAATTATTTAACATAACATGTGTATTAGTTTTCTCCATTTTATAATAAACTAATAAGAATTTCATAAGTGATATTGATTAAATTAACATTATTCGGATATAATATACTCATAAATTAGATGTATTTATTATCATTTCTTATAAAAATAAATATCATAATATATATATATATATAACCAAAATTACATTCATAAATCATATGAATTTGAAAAATTTCATTGTTAATTAATAAATATATCATAATAATGTATTTTAATTATTTATAAAATACTGTAATAATATCCAGATTATGAGTAAACAATATCTGAATTTTATTATAATTTTTAAACAATATTAAATTTTTGATTTGGCCACTTGGATGAAAAAAATGATACGATAATTCTATAAATATAAAACTTCATAACATAACATAATTATGCGTATAAATATAATTTTAATAAACATAAATCCAAATTTTTGTTCATGCTTTCAATAATTTGTTATGAAAACAAATTCTGAGTTATAATAATTATCTCAAATAAAGTCAAATATATAATATAATTTTTTAATTACAAAATTTTAAACTATTTAACATCTAACATAGAATTTAAAAAATAATTATAACAAAAATAATTATTTTCTCATTCAAATAATGGAAATAATATTTTTTAAAACAAAATAATAATTAATAAATAAATAAGAGATTTCAAATTGTATAACATGAAGAGAGGCATCATGTTGGGATTCAAAAAATTTCATAACTACATATTAATAATAATAAAGTCAAAATAAATAAGTATTCTAAAATATAGTGAGATGCAGTATCTTGGCATTGAAAGTTTTTCACAAACTAAAACTATAACATCCACCATTCCACCAATTTAATAAACAATTACAGAAAAAGTTAAAAATAATAACAAATAAGTGGCACAACTGATTTAAATGGAATTGTGTATTTGGATTAAAAATAATTTCACAACATATATATAATTCATAATCATCACCCTCTACCTTCAGATTTGAGAAATAATTTCAAAGTGTACTCATTATGTGAAACATGAATGTAATCTTTCAGAAATACATTAAGTAAAATTGAATGAATTATTTAATTATGAAAATAATCTTGATCTCCAATTATAAATTCAATTCAACACCTGATAAATTTAAAATTGAAAACAAAAATTTCATAACAGCCCTTGGATACCTAATGTAAATTAATTACATCTAATTTTGGATCTTCAAAATCTATATTGATCACATTTTTTAATAAATAAAATTAAGAATAGAAAATGTATCAGGTTCCATTGAACCATATGGATTTGAGTCTCTTATATTTTCTCCCACTTAAAATGTTTTGTATCATTTGCATACTCTTGCTTCAATAGTAGTTTTGATGGATCTTAATGGAATTGTAATTGAGATAGAGTTGGATATGATGGGACCCTTTAAATTTTTAAAAAATAGTTTCAATGGGTGGTTATTTAATTAAATATCAAGGAATATTTATTTGACAATTTTACCCCTCTTTATCCCGTTATAATAATATTAGTCATAATATTATGGGATTCAATAAAACATGATCATCAATGTGGATTTTTTTCTGACCAAAGTTTTCCTCCATAAATATCAATTTCATGTGAAATGATAACAGTTTCGAAGTAATAATTTCAAACCAAATCCAAAGATACATAGGTTATATAATGTCTAGTGTAGGTTGATTGGCTAGAAGAAAATGGCCTAGTGAGTCACCAATACACCAGAGAACAGCTTGATTCTAAATTAGAATTTATAGAACTGAAGGGAGAAGCTAGAATTTTGTGGATGTAGGATCTATACAAATATGAAAATCAAGATTCCATCAATATATAAAAAATTTCTCAATTGAGGAAATTATAATACCAAAACCTCATCGCTCCAAAATCATCTTCTAAGTGATAAAAAATTCCCATATTCCTAGCATCATGGATGGTGACCATGAATGTGTTGGGTACCTCCTTAGTCAAAAAAACATGTGGCTTGCCTCATGAATTTGTGCAACATGGTTCCTTAAATAATTGAAAGGGCCAAAGATGTCTGGCCCAAGGAATTACATTTTTGACATGGATATATTTTTTATAAATGGAGGTAGTGGACTAGCCTAGTAACATTTTGGCTATACTAAGAGAAAATTCCAATTTTGATATAGGGTTTGATCAATGATGATTTTCCTTCTAATCTTGGTGATTTTTCAACAACATAGTTATTTAGTCGAGGATCTTCAAATCTGTTTGGTCAGACTTATTATTTTCTCTTTTCCCTCAGATGTTGTTCTTCTTTTAGATACCCTCTCTACCTATCATGTCTACTATACAATTTTAAATACATTATCAAAGAGTTCTTATATAGATATTCCTTCCCTTTTAAGAAGTTTCTACATTGTACTCATCAATTTTCATAGATCTTCATTTTGGACTAGGTCTTTTGGTTTTTCCATACATTTGGTTCTTACACAATAATTTTTTTGGTGTCAACATTTATTTTCTGTAGACATTGTTTTATGAAGTGAATCGCCTTTATTTTTCCATTATTGTTTAATGGGATAAAAATTTATTTTTCTGATGTTCATTTTCATTGATTTGATTCGGATGCACATCACTTCAAATCATTCCCAAAATATAGTATTAGAGAATTATGTTATTATTTATTATTTATTATATTTTAAAAGTATAGACATATTTTTTTTTGAATGGTACCAATTACCATATGTGGAAACTAAAAATAAAGGATCTTTTTTAGTAAAATTCATCTTCTACTATTTAGTACTAGAATCTGTAAATAATTTCATATGTAGACTTTCTGTTTGATCATAAGATGGTATGTGGTTCAATTATCTAGTGAATCAAAAATAATGTAATGAACCATATTGTCAACATTTCTAAAGCCAGATCATTGTGTGAAAAATTTGAGACTAGCTATTCTTCCATGACAGGAAATAATAAGTTTTTTGTTCTCAAATATATAGTGAATATGATATATATAAAATTTAAATCTATTTTTGACTATTTTAGTTAATATCAAGGATGGTTTTATCAATTTCCTTGCATGGGAATTAATATTCATGATGAGGTTTTAGTGCTTTTGTTACATAACACTTTACTTGATTCATAGAATTATTTACATGGTACTCGAAATAGTTTTTCTCTAAATGGTATTGTGACATTCAGTTCTGTGAAGTCTTCTATTTAAAATGAAGAGGCCAGGAGGTGTATTTCAGATAAAAAATCTTTAGATCATTTAGACACATAGAATTGGGGGAGCATCTAGGAAAAAAATTAGGAATATAGAATTCATGGTAAGAGAAAAGGTAGAAACAAATCCTGGTCAAAGTAGAGGGAATTTTAATTTCTTCATTGTAGTAATAAAGGGAATATTAATATGAATTTTATCAGATAAAAAGATAATAACAAATGAAGCAAAATTAGTAGAATAAATTGGTTATGGAGATGATCATTTTCCCGCTACTATAGGGGTGATCTGGTTATTGTTTATGACTCCATTAATATTACTTCAGATGAATCATGATGAGTTGTTGAAAGTGGTTTATGTTATCATGTGATATTGAGGAAGATACTTTTAACATCTTACAACCCAGTTAGTTTTTTTGATTTTGAAGATGGGCAATGATGGTCATGTTGATGTTTATGGTTTGGGGACTATTTTATTAGAGACAATTTCAATAAGTATGATTTTTTTTAGATTTTCCAATTTGTACCTGAGGTTCCCTTGAATAATATTTATACCAATGTTCATGATGATGAAGGGTATGGTTATTTTCAATGGATTATTTCAAGGGGTTCTTTGGTTGTGACTCAATGGAAGAAGTAGTCAGATTTGTACTGATCTATAGCTTCTATTTCATATGACACTACTTTAATTATTGTGTTTATTATTTCATCATGGATATGGCATAAGAGGCTTAACTATAATATTCATAAGGGACCCTGTTGTTTTTATAATAGAAATCATTTTTCAGATATGAGGAATGTCAAATTTGACATGTGTGATCACTGTATGGATGGAAAATACAGCAGAGCGAGTTTCACCAATCATCATTTGCACATGAAGTCAAAATTACTTGAATTAGTACCTTATAATGTTTGTGATCCTTGGAAATTAAAGACATTTCGGGGAGAATTTATTCAGTGACTTTTATTTTTGACTACTCATCTATGATTTGTGTACATGTTTTCAATTCCAAAAGATAGGCTCTTAGGGTTTTTACACAATTTCAGGTTTCTTCTAAGAGGTAATCTAGTAAGATATTTAAATTTATTTTCATTGATGATGTGGGAGGGTATTTGGGTCCATTTGACTATTATTTTAGGCTTGAAGGTATAATCTATTACATTACACCTCCTAATACAACATGGCTATGTGGTTTAAATGAAGGGATTTACATGAAATTTTTGGACAGTGTTCGTTATTTACATTCTGAAGAAACATTTCTAATAAATTATTAGGGAATGTTTTTATTTACTACTACTTATATTATCAGTTTATCACCGGTTATATCATTGAAGGTATACTGTCCTGAAAATTTTTGGTATCAAAAGTAGATCAGGTATGATGATTTATGTTTTTTATGTTTTAAATGTTTTTGTTCATGTCCCTAGAGATGATCGGTCCAAGATAGATTGTAAGTCATGAAAATTTATTTTTATTGGCCACTGAAATGATTTCATTTGGTAAATGTTCTATGATCCCACTTTTAAATTACATTTCATATGTTTTGATGATGATTTTAAGGTGGATCATACTAATGAAAATTTTAATATTAGAAACAATATACTTCTCCATATTTTAATGGATATTTTAAACATGATCCATGTTTTGATTCATATTTACCTTATATTTTTTATTATGATGCTTATGTTGATATATAGAATGATATTTAGGGTGAATGGTAGGATTTTATTTTTCTGATGTAGCTTTTATTTCTGATGATCTTATTATATGGGTTATTTATGAACCCAATGTTTCACTACATAGGCCATTTTGGCATCATAGCATTTCTACTCACCATTCACAAAATTCTTATGTGCTCCTTGATTAAGAGAGAGAACCAGAATAATTTTATGTGGAAATCGAAAGTGATCAAACACATATAAGGTTTGTTGGAATTAATGATGAGATGTGATCTTTGCATGACATCCAAAATTTGGAGTTTGTGAAGATAACTATATATAAGAGATAAATAAAAATTGATGGATGTATCAGATTAAAAATGTAGAATCTAGTTCTATTCAATGGTACAAGGTAATGTTATTTGTTAAAGGATTCGATCAGAAAAAAGACATTGATTTTGATGATATTTTATCACCTGTTTTCAAACATTCTTATGTTTGGGTTGCTCTTGGTTTGGCTTCTAGTTTGGATCTGCAAATTGGGAAGATGAATGTGAATACAACTTCCCTACATGGAGATTTATATGAGAAGGTATTTATAAACCAGGTAGATTTTTTTAAACATATAAATTGAACCATGTATTCGGGTTAAATAAAAGTTTTTTGGTTTGAAGCATGATCTGAGACAGTTGTATAAGAAATTTAATCCATCATTTTTCATCAGTATTTCAGAATTAAATAATATGCTCATTTTTTTTTGTTAATAAATTTACTGATGAAGAATTTACTATAGTATTTATTTATGTTTTATATATACTCATTTCAGTCCATGATGCTTCTAGAATTTACCAATTCCAAAAAGATATTTTTATGTTTTTTTGGTGAATGGATTGGGGAAAGCACAAGAGATTCTTGGAATGTCAGTCTCCTATGATAAAAAGGCCACAAAATGTGGTTATACCAAGAGAGATATTTTAAAAAGGTACATTATATATTTTATATTGATAGAGGAAAAATGGTTTGTAATCCTATTTATTTATATTTAAAACTCAGAAATAGTCTGTCGCATTATACTAATGAAGAGATAGAGCAGATGAATCACATACCATACTCATCTAGTTGTTTTATGTATGTGATGGTATGTACTATAACATATATTGCTCATGTAGTTGGTGTGATCAATCATTTTATATCTAATCCAGGTAGAGATCATTTGAGATATGTAAATTATATATTCCGTTATCTTCTAGATACATCTGTTATGAGCTTTTGTTTTGGAAAATGAAAACATATTATTTATGGATTTATAGATTTAGATATGGAATGAAATATTTATTCAAGGAGGTCTAATTTATTCTATTTGATCAAATTATTATGTGGATATATAACTTGGTTGTCTAGATTGTGGAGATTTTTTTGTTTATATACTATATAGCAGGGGATTATTGTAGCTACAAAGGCATGAAAACCATTTTTGTGGATGAAATTTTTTATTTGAATGATCAATTTTAATCACGATAGGTATTTCTTATTTTTTTAAAGTTAGAGTGCAATTTTATTGGGATGGAATTCAAATTTTCATGATTGTTTGAAACAAATCATTGTTTAAAATTATTGGATCTATGAAATCCATGATTTGAGACATTTTGAGCTCAATAAGACCCACACTGAGGAAAATGGGTCATATATTTTGACCAAAAGTTTACCAAGAGGTAGATTTGAAACTTTCTGACAGATCGAAGGGTTGGAGGTGATTCCCGTAAGAGTTGGATGGGGAGTTTGTTTTGAACCACCTCAATTAGTGCACTTATTGACTTACCTCTTGAATTGGTATATGCAGTTCCTTAAATAAATAATAAGGTCTAAGATGTGTGGGTGGAGAAAATATATTTTTTATGTAGATGGATTTCTTATTAAATAAGGTAGTGGATATGCCTAGAATAATAGTGTCAATACTTAAAGAAAATCCAAATTTTGTGATCATCTTTGATTGATGAGAATTTATCAATTTATCGTGGCGATTTCTCATCAAATAGTTATTTAATTGATGATATTCAAATCCATTCAGTCAGATTTATTGTTTGATCTTCTTTCTTAGATGACATCCTTTTTTCAGATCATATTCCTTTCTCTCTTTTCCATTGGAAATTTTCTTCTACTATTTCATAGATTTATACTTTTGGGAAACCTTCCTTTTTTTATATTCTCATCAATGTACTGATTGATTATAGTGGATATTACTTATGGACTGGAACATGTGGTTTTTCCCTCATTGGGTTCTTCCATGTTAAAATTTATTTTGTCAGTTTTTATTTTATGCACACATTTTTTTGTAACATACCAGCCACGTAATTTTTGTTGTCTTATTCGATGGGAGAAAATTTTATATTTCTATTTTTAGTTCCCTTTAATGTTTTTGTGCATTTATTTCATTTAATCTTCCTCAACTATTTAGAGAGGAGAGTCCCCAATATTAATTAACACAATTAGTAGATCTTGATATAGAATTTGTATCCAAATTTTACGTATCTATGAGTGTGTGTTAATTTAGAACAATAACATTATCAAACTCTAAATGTAGGAGGCTAAACATTTTTGAATCTTCAATACAATCATGAGAATTAAAAGATACCTAGATTTGGGGATAACACGTACCTAGTATAGTAGATCATGAAGATCTCTTTCCATGTAAACATCCTGAAGGGGAGGTATCACCAGATTAAATTTGACAAGTATGTTCTTCAATGAAGTATGATTAGAGTTACACTTCATTAGTGGCCATGGGGTCTTCGAGACTTCATAAAAATAATATGGATCCATCAGTAGGGGTGATAAAAAAAATAGAGATGTCTACGAGAGATTATTTCCATTGTTAGAATAGAATAGGGACAATTGAAAAACATAGATGCTTTCGGGAGTTGGTATATGTCAATCGAATAGTACAAGGTTGATGGGATGTACAAAGATTCTTGCGGGATCTTGGAAACATTACAAAGAGATGGTGGGGATGATGAGAGGGGTGATGGGACAAAGAGAGGGCACCCTACTGGAATTATATTTGAAAACTATAATGGTAGCATGTGATGCATGTATTATAATGAAAAATAATCTATATTAATATATGATGAAATCAATTTTCTCTCATTTTTATGCACATGACATATATGTGGATGTCATTCGGGGTAGCCTATCATGTTGTATAAAAGTCATACTCAACCATCCAAAGGTACCCAACTAGATTTCATGGTTGTTTTTAATAAAAATGGAATGGTTTTTGTGGATAATGGTTGATCTAGATAGGATAGGGCTTAAAATTTGATATTGGATTAAGACTGGGGCTGATACATATTATTATTATTATTTTGTTTTTTATGTATATGATCCAATAATGGGGGATCCATTTTGTTTTTATGATATGTATGACTTATACACAATCATTTTTGATATACCCTTGGTTATGTATTGTTTATTGAAACATTTTATGATAGATGTTCCTTTTTATTGGGTGTATGTATTTTTTGTTATTTCAACTATTATTTTAATCTGATATGACGGAATAGTCACCACATTGGTAAACCATAGACCCCTATTACTAATCATAGTTATCTGGAATATGTGGAGGATGTCATATGGATACAAAATGAACCAACTCAAACACTGGTGAGTTGTCTCTAGAAGAGGAAAATACAAAGTGGTATCAGATCATTCTATATTTTATCTTACTATTAGGGATTGGTAGACTAGAGGTATGATGTTTTTGAAACATTGTGTAGATCATATTCCTATGAATAATTATCTTGTCTGTGAGGGAAGTACATGCTACGATGGATGAGATTATTATAATTGTTTTTCACTTTTACAATTGATTAATTTCACCTATTGTGATGCAATTTATTTAAGATGTATGGATTTTTGTATCTCCACTATTGATGTGAATGAAAAGTGGGCATGTGTTCATGAATCATATCAGAATTGTAGGATTCCAAATCCATTTACATTATTTCCTATTATTTGTATTTTCATACTAGTTTGGGATACATTGATCTAAATGTTTCCATAAATATATTTTGTATTATCACCTATAGTTAGTTGGTGGATCTTATATAATCGGATATTTAATGGTTTGAAATTTTTATTCAAGTTTACTCTATATACTACCGAGTTCTAGTTAAATAAAATTCATGTTACAACTTATAAAATGTTTTCCCCTATTACTTGTGTTTCAAATTTCATATAACAATACACCAAATAGAAGACTCTTATTAAAATTTAAACAATGAAATGAGATAATATGGATCCTATTTATATGATGATTACCCTATATATTCATTCATGGTCTAAAAATAGTTCCTAGGTTAAAATGATTTATTATAAGGTGTGTAAATAATAAAAGGATGTTTTATATGTTTTACTTTCCATATAATTTGATATTGATAGATATTATAGAAATTTGTTGTAATGTGATTGTTTGGAATAGTGGATACATGTCACCATAGATAACATATGTGGAGCTTCAGGATTGGGGGGAAGGAACATCCAACTAACAGGTGGAATGGAACCTCTTGTTAAACTAGGGTATGTGATTGATGTTCAGCTCCAAGGGAGATTTTATAAGTTTTCTTATTGATGGAGATACATTATAATGGGATATACCTACGATTTATTATCTGACCAACTTTTTTATATGTATCAAACCCTAATATTTGTGGGTGAGGGTGGTCCATAGAAATAGAATATATAGGTAGAGTCAATGCAGATGATTTTCAATCACTTCGAGACAACACTGAAGAGGTGGGTGACGAAACAATTTTACACATTACATGATCCAATACAAAACCAGGGGAACATTTTTTTTCTAAAAGTACTAGTATGTGGATTTTCCCTATATGGATATCCATTCCAAATTCCAAAATCATATTTTCCTTGATACCATGAGGGAAGACATGGCTCGAGAGCATATGAACGTCACATTGGGAGGTATATCAACAATTAATTATTTCCAACAATTATTGAAACTATAATATTGTCCCTTTTTCTATTATGGAATTAAATATCTAGGGTCATGCACGTTGAGGATGGGGTGATGTGTTATATCTGAGTTCATGGGAAAGTATTCTTCCTACAATCATTTGCAGAGGTTGTGTACCATGAGCTTATTATTAAGAGAAACATGACTAAGCGAAAATGATTAGGGATGGAGGTTTATATTGGGAGGACTATAAGTGGGTCTTATAGTAGTAATAATATCCCCTTTGATGGTTTAATCCAGATTAGTGGTATGACGGGTGGATTGGTTGGTTGGTCATCTCTTCCTCCTCTGGGAAGTTGTTATGTGGTGTCCTATCAGGGTGGCAAGCTTGTTTATATTCATACCTTGTCCAACCAATAAATCATTGAGTGTCAGTAATGCAAGAGAATGGGAAACCAATGAATATTCTATTAGAGAATTTAATAGTGTCTTTGGGTAGTGGATCATGATATGGATCTAGGTTAGGATCAGGGGTAACACCACATGTTTCTTATTGGAGCACCATGGTCAACTCAAGTTGGGGAGGATGATGTGGTTCTCTAAGGTAGGGATAGTAGATCCCATATAGTGCTATATCATAGGGGAAATAGATTGAGGATTAGGTTAAAGACATAGCATAGTTTTACACCATTCAACCTACCAGTACAGACTTGTATATTGGAACCTCTACTCTCTAAGGTGTGATTTTAGTGGTTTCCAATTTTGTTTATATCAAATATTATATTGGATAATAAATTTATTTATTTACTCTTAATTCATGGATATATATATTTTATCCATAGAGTATATATAGGGTGGTACCCTAATTAATATGCTTTTGTGGGTGATATCTTATGGAATTTATGAATGTAGGTAATGTTCCCTTATGTTCGGTGACTAGATATTCCTCTTGAAAATCATTCTCCTAGTGATGAATGACTTAATCTTGATCCTTGGGATGGATTTATTAGTATTGAATTTGGAACATATTCATTTTTACCATGGATGGGAATATTTTACATATACTTAGGGTGGTAGTTTTCTCCATTTTAGGGGAATGGTACATATAGTAGGGTAATGAAAAACCTTACCATCTATAGTTGAGTAGGGATACAACCTTGGTCACTAGCATAGAATTAGATGATAGGTAAATGAAGTTGGATGATTTTTGTCACATTTATTATTAGTTTCAATATGTCTTCCTGGATTAATTATTTGGATCTCCATAGGAGGGAGAGGTTTAATTTAATATCAATCTCATTCCATATGCAAAGCTTATTTCTAGTACACAATAATACATGGATCATATGGATCTTAATTAGCTAAAGTATTAGATACATGACATGGAAGAAAATGAGATTATATTATTGAGTACGTCCCATAGTAATGATCCAATCTTATTCACCGAGAATATGGAATATTCGGTGAGGTTATGTGTAGAATATTAGAATCTAAACTATGTAATGGGAAAGAACTTCTATTCACTCATTTGTATAAATGATTTTTTTTATTTTATAGGATACAGAGTTTTCACTAAGTTGGAATTTATAATAGCTTATCAACAACTAATATTGATTCTTTCCCAAAACTCTCATATATAATTTTGGAGTATGTATGGTCTTAATGTGTTTCTAATGATGTCATTTGGTCTAAGGAACATATTAGAGGTATTTATGGCCATATTAATTTTTTTTCATTATCCATATAAAGAATCTTTTGTGGTAATTTTAATTTATGATATACACATGTATTCTATGTCGATAGAGGAGCATGCATGCCATTTACAAATAATTCTTAACATACATAGGGAATACCAGATATATTAGAAACTCAATAAGTTATAGTTTTTTTCACTGGGTGAGCATATTGAGGTATATCATATTAATGGAGAGACTATCATTAGGCCTCGATGAGGTTATAGTGGTAGTTCCTTGTGAGATACCAAAGACATTTTTTGTGATATTTTATACTTTTGGGATTAACAAGTTATTTCTTATGATTAATTAATAATTTATTTTATTTGGATGCATCAATGAAACATTTAACCAAAAAGGGTGTGATGTTTGTTTTTTCCAATGATTATGAGTTTATTTTCAAAAATTGAAAGGGAGGATAAATACAAAATTGACCTTTACCTTACCTATGTCATGTAAAGAATATTCTTTTTATTTTGATGCATCAAGTGTCTGGTTGGGAGATATTTTGAAGAAATATGGATAGTTTGTTTCTTATTGGTAATGGAATTTGACGACACATTAATGTATCTACACAAAACAATGACCTCATGTTATAAATAGTGTTATATTAAATGAGATATTGGTTCCATTATCTTCTAGGTGGATGGTTTAAGGAGTTTACTCCTCACAATGCCCAAGGTAAATTTTTTCACATTTGGACCTAAGCCTTCAGTACTGAATGTGGATAATGTAATTATAATCCTATGAAATTAATCTATTATAAACCATTTGAAATTGTAGTGTGGTACTAATTTTATTGATAAGTTGGAATCCATTTTAAGTGGTATGGGAGTCCAACAGTGAGTGGAAGATGGTCCCCATCATTCCTGATATATAGAATGACATCTGGGGGTGGTATTCCCATGGACATTTAAGTATTTATCTATCATATATTAATACTTCATAGCGTGAATAGTAGTTATCAATCATTTTCACATAGTATGTTCACGAGGTAAAATATATACAGTGTTTCACTATAACCAAACTGGTTCTTTGATGCAGATGACATTCTTTACATTCGAGGTTGTGTTGTGGCCCTAATAAGCATGTGTCTGATGTTGAATAAGGATTCACAATCCACAAGTTGGTTACTACATTTAGGATTTGACTAATATGTATTTTGGTATATGTAATAAGCAATTTTGTCTAGGGATGAAATGGACATTTTAGGTTTCATCACATAGTGCTCTACATGTTAGCCTGTGATGATTGGGGACCGGTAACCTACTAGTATACAACAGTCACTATACATTATTGAGTGTATGTAGGGTGATGTTACTAAGGATGTTTTGACAAGTTATTCAAGGACTTCCTATGGTAGTAATATAGAATGTGTGATTGTGTATAAGGTCAGAAAGGTGTCTCATTTTTTATTGATTCACGATACCTTTTCTGTGGATGTTCTGGGTAAGATCTATGTTCAAGAGAGAGAGTGTTTTCATGGGGTTCCCCAAGCTAATATCACAAACAGAAATACTCATTCCCCATCTCACTTATGAAGATGATTTCAAAAGTTCATTGCAATGTCGGTGCATTTGATAACGACTTACCACCCTAAATAAAATGGTAAATTCGAATTTATTATCCATATTCTAGAGGAAATCATAAGAGAAATGCATCCAAGACATTATAGGTTCATGGGAGATCTATTTTCCCAATAGGATTATTCTTAAAATAATAACTATTAGACATTAATTCAAATGGATTCATTTGAATATATATAGAACATGCATTTCTATTCACCATTATGATGGATTGAAGCAAGGAAGTCAGTGAATATGGGACTTAGTCTCATGTTGGAGGCATCAAAGAAAATATTGTTGATTAATAAATTCTTTCATATCAATCATAGTATGAAAACGATCACAAAAAAGACTGAAAAAAACCATCCTATATAGTTTTTGTGGGCTTAAAGTATTCTTATAGGGGTTGACTTAATTTATACATCACTGATTTTACATGCAAGAAAAGTTAACACCTTGGTATATGGGGTCTTTTGAGGTCATGCATATGATTGGTATACACAACTGAAAATGGATTATTTGCAATAGGGTCCCATTTCAAATAAGTCATTTCCAAAAATGGCATCGCATAATAATCTTTTTGTGATGTTCAATCAAAAAAATTTTCCTATGTGTTGCGAATTCTCCCATTAAAAAAATATTTTTTCAAATGGAATACATATATATGATATTTTAAACTGGTCAAGCAACCCATTATAAATAATATTAAAAATTAAAAAAACTGAAAAATATTAAAAATATTAAAAAAATATAAATATTTTCAAATAATTTAATAAATAGTAATTAATAAAATTTAATCCTCATAAATAATTAAAATATTATAGAAAATATTATCATTCAAATTTTAACATAATATATATTTTTGAAATATAACAGTCAATGTGGAGGGGGAGGGGGAGGGTCATTTGAATGAAGTGGGGAGGAAATCAACCCCTAATATCTGAACCAACAATTACATGTACTCATTCTCCTTCTCCAGTCATCTTCACATGTCCTCTGGCTACTGATGGTGTGGTGGACATAGCTCTTCATCCTTTCTAGGCTTGCACTCATTAACCACACTCTAAGCTCATAGTTTTTCAGCATACTATGTGATAGAGAATTATGTCTCACCATAATATCCCCTTGATCTAAATGATGAAAATGAGGTAGTACCATATAAACATTCAGGTTTCAGTAGAGAACCGATTTTTAGCATTCATCCCTTCTCGAAAATATATTTTATTTCCATTATCCATGTTGTATCATCAAATTATACAACACTGATGAACTAACTCTTGGTCTGTATCTGAATATCATCCAGTGTGTGAGGTCTCATCATCTCGTATGACTCATTCAACATAAATTTGAAATTAAAATAGCTATAATATTTTTTTAGTTATTTTTCAAATTTAAAAAAATTATACTGACCACAATCTGATATATGCAACCACCTATAATATCTCTAGTGCAAGGATCACTATATATCCTCTTATAAATTTTGAAATCCATAATTTCAAGATGTTAAACTGCCTATATGTGTATGAAATCAATAGTTTACATCTGATGTTGTATAATGTTTTTTAAAAATATGTACCATATGTCATCAATGTGTACAAAATGATTTATTATCATCACAATGTGTCACCTTCGGCCTCCCCCAGTTCATCTGAACTAATGATGCTCTCATTTGAAAACTAGCTCCCATCCAAAATGAATATATTTATTTTTAAAGTTGAGATGAGATGTAATTAGGTCTATGGATGTAAAAAAGACTGATCATGTTCTTTGAATCCTACCATCTGCATGATTTTCCTCTTAAAAGTGTCATAAAACTGATGACCAAACTCACGCGTACACACAACTCAAGCCTCCCTGATAGAACACTACATTCTATTGTCAATGAGATACCAAAAACCGAATTTATTTTTATAATAAAATGTTTATAATTTAATAATGTTCAAAATATCCTTTATTTATTTACATACCATCCAATGATTAAGCATGCATTTCCAAATGTCAATGGGAATATCATCCCAGGTCACCCATGCCTCAGAAAAATAGTTCAACATAATAGTGCTACCCTGACCAGTAACAATATGTGTTAAGATGTGGAAAAATAGAAATAATAATAAGAACATTTGTACATAAATAAAATATATAAAAGTAATGAAATGTAACTAAAGTACACAATTGAACATACCTCTTTATGTGTGGATATAAGTTGGTACATGGACGTCTATCAGGAATAGGGGTGAGAATCATCAATCTGACAAGACCCTAACCCATCCAAGTCAACAATGAACTACTAGGGACCTGATTGTCAGATGATAACACATCAGGATCATAAATAGGTATAATAGCCTCCTCAAGGCTATGAAATATATCATCATAAGTCTTACCAACCACCTAAAACATGAAAAGAACGTTTTCAATAAATAATTGAAAATGATTATTATATTTATTTATTTATTTTAAATATAAATGAAAATTAATTAAATCATTATTCATCATCATCCTCATCTTCATGTACATCAATGAAAATATCTTCATTTTTCTCTTCAGCATCATTAATTTCCCAAAGAGTTTCAGCTTAATCACCACTTGTTAATTCTTATTATTTTCATACATCATCAATAGAATCATCCACATCGACCTGTAACTATGTATTATCATCATAGAGATTTTTGTACCTCTATTCAAATGATGAATTTCGAGATTTCACTGAAAACATTTCAATTCATTTCACTTTAATAGAACTAAATTTACTTTACATAAAATTTATTTAACATGATTAAATTTTTATAATGATCCACCAATGAATTAACTCTCTTGAGGTAGTACAATATTTGGTATAATATATTTGGCCTTCTTGATGAACTAATTAAAATGTTTTATTTATTTCATGAATGATTTTATATTTATTACCAACTATTATGTGGTATGGATTAACACAGAAGCCTATATTAGTAACAAACTAGTGATATTTAAAATTCATTTCATATTTTAATTCTAGATAATAAAGATCAATTATTTAATCTAGCATGCCCTAATAGTCAAATTCAAATTCCCTATATCGAGTCTCTCTTAATAAAACACCACTATTCATTGTTTTTATTCACCATATGCACGTGTATGTAATCGTAATCAATTCACCACATTTGAATTATAATATTTAACTAATTTGGATAGTGGGTTTCTCAATCCACACAATTTATTTCCAATCTTATAATCATGTTATGATACCTAAAACGTTGAAAAATTTACATTAAAATAGATAATAATAATTTTTTTCATATATTAGATAATAAAAATATACATTATTGTTCTTTGAAACTAGTAGGAAAAATTATGTTTCCTATGTTCTTCAAGAGAATATTCTATAATTTTTTGAAAATAATTCATTATATAATCATCGTATAATGTACAAATAAAATAAGATTAATTTATTTTTTTAACAAAATTAAATAATATATGTTAGTATACCTCACATTACAAATCATGTCATTTCTTTATAATTGAGAAAAAATGTATGATCTGTGTGATCTTCATCATCTGAAAGACATTATTCATGGGATCCATCAAATAAAATATGAGTTTGATTAAAAATTGATAATTGAGTGTTTAGTGCATCATTAACACTTCCTTCATTATATCCCATTCAGTTATGTTTTGAAAGATATTCAGGCTGAAAACAATGAGAGGAGAAAAAAAAATTTTCCTCATGTAAATTAGCTTATGCAATTTACCCTTCAACAGATTCTTTGTTACATACCTTTTACTTCAATTTCTATATACATCTCCCTTATGAATACATCCATTAGAACTGTACTGGACCTTCACATGTTTCTTAGTGTGGAAAATTTAATATCAAATATTACATTGAATAAAATAAATCTATTGGTATTTGTTTTCTATTTTACATAACATTAAAACAATATCTTCTTATCATCTATTAGTGCATCACATTTTATTTTCCCCATACATATGTTTCAGAAAATACTTTCTATTTGTATTAGATTGTAGAGACCCGAAGCTTAACATACATGGAAATTACATTACTTTTGCGGAATACTTAGTACATAACAAAAACAGACACACAAGGACTGTAATAGTTTAGTGTCTTTGGAAACTCGGAATAAAATCTTCTAATCGTGGTGAAAGATCATCAACATCTCCCAAAAAATATCTTCTCCTTTTTTTCTTACCTAAAAACTTTATTTATATCATGGGGAAAAGAAAACATAAAAGGGGTGAGCTCAAATGCCCAGTAAGGGTAAACATAGAGAACATAAAACAATCCAAAAATATTTTAATGCAAAAACTTGAAGATAAAATCTAAACATCAAAATCGTGAGAAAAGACATGAATCTTGGAAGTACGTAAGGAATATATCATAAGGGAACATCAACCATGATAAAATATAATTTGAAGAAAACATGTAATTGTGGCAACCATTCAGCACATGTTATGATTTCCATAGTAGCCAAGGCATTGCTGCCAAGACCATCTTAGTGGACAAAGTCCTGTTCTGAATCGAGTTCACTCCTCGTTTCAGTCCTGTAACACTGAACCGGATTAACTTACCATTCCAACCACGTCTATCTCATGACATATAAATCTTTACCCAATGCATTGGAGGGAGATATAGGTCCCACCCATCTCATAATGAAATCTTTTCTTCGTGTGCCACAAAATCATAAATCATACATCATAGCATAACCTATGTAATAGAATGGGATTTTTAAACATCATGCCATTATAACATAGTCCATATAAAAAAATTGGATATCATTTCATCATTGGAAAAGTGAAACCATGTAAATAATAGAGACATGATACTTGAAACATACACATGTGAAATAATTTCATCTTAGATGAAAATGGTTTTGATAAAACACTTGAAATGAATTTTTGAGGAAAATATCGTTTTTTCTTCAAAATCATTTTCTTATCACAAAATGTCATCAAATTTTAAAATAAAAGTAATTTGTTGAAAAGATTCATGGAATATTTTGGAGTAAGCTTCATGAGAATAAGGCTTTATAAAACCGTAAAAATCCTTTCATGCGGTATACGTTAAAAAAAATTCTTCTCGTACTTTTGTCGGAAAAGTCAAAAAGTACATTGTAGTGTAAATAAAAGAAAGATTCCTTCCATACAATGGGGTAAAAGTAAAAATGTGTAAAAAGGACATTAAACATACATGAATAAAATTTTTTAAAACATGGATA
Source organism: Viscum album (assembly GCA_963277665.1). Classification (NCBI taxonomy): domain Eukaryota; kingdom Viridiplantae; phylum Streptophyta; class Magnoliopsida; order Santalales; family Viscaceae; genus Viscum; species Viscum album. Next base: position 356,235,909 of record OY728140.1, read on the forward strand.
TGGTTGATATCAATAACCCCAGTAAATAATTATAAATAAGCAATCTCGGATAAAAACGAGATTTTCAAAATTATCCCTTACCTTAGGTCTGATATGCTTTGTACATTTCTAAACCTCATATATAATGATTTAAATAATTTTATTGAATTATTAAAGAATCATATTCATTGTTATGATATAATATACGGTTCACTTATGACTTTATATTACCCATTCTATTTTAAGTTCCATGTTAAAGCAGCGTTTTGGGTCAAATCGTTTTATTTATCATACATGTTTGGACTTGTTGTTATTTATATTATTACTTATATCCTGATTTACTAAATTCAATAATGTTAAAAAAGATTTATATATAATATATATTCATCATATAAATATATATATTATAGATCGATAAAAGGAATGAAATACACCGTTCATGGAGACAGTAGGTCGTACATACGCATGAACGTTGTTTTCGTTTCCTTATTGAATTTAATGAAACTAAATAGATGACATACATATATATACACATAAATCCAGTAGAATTATTATTTCATATATTTCATTATTATTCATTATATAAACTTTATGATCATTCATGTATGATTAACATGGATAATAAATCCCATCACGTCGTGGAGACGGTAGTCCGTACGTACGCACGAGCGATGATATCGTTCCCATAATTATTGAATAGAATTGGAGTGGATGGTATAATATATCAGAATCATTATGATGTTATAATAACCATATATAGTTATTCTTTACACCATTATACCCATCCATGTAAGGTGTTGGTCGAAAAACAGATTTCACCATGGTGTGGAGACGGTATTCCGTACGTACGAACGCGTGGTGATTTCGTTTTCTGTAGGATGGATAGATGGTGAAATAGGGTTATTTATAACTTATAATAACATATAATTATATGATTTATACTGATGTTATTACTTCATAATCAAACAACTAATGAAGAAGAAGTGGAAAAATAAATAAAGTTGAAAGAATCGGTAACGGACATTACCTCTTCTTTGAAGTGCCTCTTTGAGACGTCCTCTTAAGGAACTAAAATTGGTCTTTGAAGAAGACTAGAATCTCTAGGACTTTTCTATGGAAGTGGAGAATAGAATTTGGCAGGGGTTGGCCGAGTTTGAAGGCTCAAAGTGGTGTGAGGAAGAGAGGGAGGAGGTGCCCTTTTATGAGGGAGGAGAGGGGCACCTTTCGAGAAACTAAAACTATTATTTTATTATAAAGTAATATTTGGTTTTTAATAGCTCCAAATTGAGTTATTTAGAAGCTAAGGTGGGGATGGGTCTGAATCCTCTCATACAACATAATTTAGACAAGTTTAGGTTTCTATTTTAACCTTATCATTTAGATTTAACCTTAAGTTAAATAAATTTACTTTTACCGTGTCTTCTTGTTTTCTTACAATATAAGGTTAATAAACATAATATAACAAGACAAACGAACCCCAAGTTGTTTATTATTAATATATATAACATTATCAAAGAAATTTGTCCGAACCTTAGATTTTTATGAATAAAATAACAATAAATAATATAATATTTGTTTTAAAAACTATTTTGTGTCAATTTTGACACTATTTGGTAATCATTTTTTGTGAAAATCATAAAAAAATGATTAGTTCGAAAAAAGTTAACTAAATCAATACTAACATGACATATTAACCTAGAAAATTAGTGGAATTCATAAAAAGTCACAAATTACATTTATTTGGGTATTTATAACATCAATTATGTTAATATTTCATTAATAAGATAATTACTGCATCATCATTGTGTCATTAATAAATTACATTATATAATGTCTAAAAATTATAAATAAAACACCATTATATAGAAAAGATTTTTATATTTTTAATTAATATTTATAGTCGAATTTATATTATGTATAACCCTATATTAAAAATGATTTACTTATTAAACATTTATTTTAACTATTTTAACCCTTCTTTAAATAAATTAATGATAAATGTCCTAATCTAATTCAAGTGGGCCTAAATGGTCATATATTATTCCTAAGGTTTTTTTGGTCGAATTAATCTTATCCAACAGAATTAGTACATTTTTTAGGGTAATAATAATATCATTTTTACCCTTAATTACCCTATTTACTTTTAACCGTGGTAAAAAAAGTAAAAAGTTACTATTCACCAAAAAGTATTTTCATCTCATTGAACCAAATTTTATTCCTTGATATTAACTGTGTCTCTTGGATTTTTGAAATTCAATTCACAGAAGTGGTAAAATTTCATTTAAATGAAAAATCCGTTTATTAACTACCACTAAGTGGTTTCACTATTCATCGAAAATTGCAGTTTTTCAGAAAAATACCAAAAATTCAGCCTAAGCATTATTTGATATTCCGAATTAAAATTTGATGTCTATTTTTCCAAATAAAAAACATAGATGGGGCATTAATTAATTTTAAAATTAATTCATGTTATCAAAACAAATAGTGTGTTTTTTAAGAAACAATAACTATCAAAAGATTGATACTTGTTTATATCCAATTTCAAAGTGAAATTAATTTCAATGACCAACATTGGATTAAATGGTAAAAAAATATTCTAATTACACTTTAAACCCAATTAAAAATATAATTTAACCATATAAATTATTGCAATGAAAAAAGTTGTTTTTAATTTAAATATAGCGTGTTTTTACTATTCATTAAAATATGAAAGTTATCAGAATAATATGAAAAATTTATCCCAAGTAAATTATTATATCCTGATTCCAAATAAGAATTTTATTTTTTCAAATTGAACATATAGACATGTAAAAAACATGATTTAAATTCGGTGCGCCATCAAAACTTGGTAAAACTACATTTTTTTTGAAAAATACTTATTTTACTCGAAAAATTGATTTTGTTCTCATACCATGTTCTAGAAAATTTTTATTATTAATAATAAGTTTATAAAATTCAAAATGTAGTTGATACTATTCATAATGGGTTGTTCATATAACATATCATTGTTTAGCGAAACTCAGTATTGCGTACAACACACGCTATCGTGGAAGTTCGTGATTGTGTGTAATACAAACCAAGTCAGGGATGCGTGTTGTGCAAGCCTCTTTTGGTGTAGTGTACAAAAAAAGACATTAATGTAATTAAAAGAATATTTTTCATAAAATCTCGGGGTGTTACATTCTACCGCCTTTAAAATTAATTTCGCCCTCGAAATTTGTCGAGGTTATAAGTCATTTACTATTTATATAATCCCACATCGTAAAAAGGAATACTAAAACATTATTTTAAAAACTAAAGTATGAAATGTAATTATTACCCAAAGAAACTCATCACTAGTTTTCCATATAGGAGAACATAGGTGAAAATATGGATATGGAAGAAATATTGAACCATCAGGTTCTGATAGAGAGTGGTAGAGAACATGACTATGAAAAGGCGATTAATCACAAAGCCATAGATTTGTGATGATCTAATGTACAATCTGATTCATCGGATATAAGGGCACTAGGACAACATTCTTGGTCTTCAAGATCATTTCCTTAAAGTTGATGAAATTGGAATTAGAAGAAATACTTTCATGATTTTGGTACAGTCTCACCGTTGGTCGTTCATTGGAAAATTTCCACTTCATCTCTTAAATAAATGTAGTTCAATTTCTCATTCATGAAGTGTTAGCAGATTATGTGATAGAATGATGGGTCATTCCATCTGTCTCAAACAAAAGGTTATAGAAGTTATCAAACATACATAAGTCCATCTATAGTGAGATTAATCGTATATGGTTCCTAAAATGGACTTATAATTCATATATCATACTGCTTTATATAATTAAACTAGTTTCTACTAAACAGGGACTTCCTGTAGGCTAGTGGTAGGCGATAAAGGCCAGTCCCACTTCGGGTGTGGGTTCGATTCCCAAAGCCTTGTCTGACGCGATGGGTTGTCGCTCATCATGTAGGTTGTCCTTTTTCTAAAACTACATTACAATATCATCCCATCAATAATATCAAAAAATGTTCTATCCTTAAACAATACTAACTTATGTCCAACATAATCCATTCAAATCATTATCTAAAATACTTTGGTCCAAGCTCATAGTATAAAGAAAAAGATTACTTTAAATGTCATCAACCAAGCATGTGAATACCATCATTTATCCCCCATATATCTTGCTGGTCACATTCCAATCACGTGAATACCTTAATCATGTATTCTCTTGAAAAATGAATACCCATTAAACCTTAGTGAAAACATAAATGCTGACAAAAGATAACTCTTTCCATATACCAACATCCAAAAATTCAATATACTCAAACCATGATATAACCTTCTCCTTATATCAGTCATGAGCTCATGAATACTATCAAACAATTAATTTTCTCCTTATCCCTTCATTATGCACATATCATCTAATTTCCAAAAATATCTGAATAACCTTCCATGGTTACTAGTACCATTCATCATACACTTTCAAAACTTAAGGAAATACAATAGTGTAACAATCCTTAGATGTCTCTTTTTTCCATAGTACCATGAGATTACTTATACAACATTACATTTGATAAACATGTAATCATTCCACTACCTTCTTAAACTATTGACCGTGCATCAACAATTCATTCACCTCACATATCATTTGTAGTCTCTTCATCATCATCAACATAAATACTACCCATACGACCATACTGATTCTCTTCATGAGAATTTCCCTTAGGGCATTGGTTTGCATAATGCCCGTACATTCCACATTTAAAACATTTAAACATTTTTGATGTTGTAGCAATACCATTATCCTCATCCATTGTGTTAACTAAACCTTTTACTTTGCATTTACTGGATTTGTGTCCTTCTTTTCCACACCCAAATCATCTTCCAGTTCCTTTCAAACATTCTCCTTGATGCCTCTTCCCCCATGATTTACATAGGGGAAATTGAACTTTCTTTCCTCTATGATCATCATGAAACTGCATCTTTATCTTACTAGCCAATTTAGGAAAATTTCCAAATTTGAGTTTATTAATCATATTATGAGATTACTGATTAAGAATAATAATGATGTTTGGACTTCCAAATCCCTTTTCATTTGGTTTCTCATAAAGAATATCATTCCATTGTCCATCATATCCTCCATTATCGTGAATCATCTTGTTTCCAGCCATTTTTAAAACCCAAAAATAATAGTCGGAGAGGAAAAAATCATAATAAAGGGGGAGTAACTTCAATATCTAACATCATAGGTTTAATCTAATATCATTACCATAATTCTAGGACTATAACCTATACTTATACTTAACCTTTGGGACATCCCTAGACATACCTTAGAAATATCTCTAGGGATCTCACTAAAGTTCTCGCATCTTAGTTTCTAAAGGTTGACTAAACCTTTCCTCTGATACCAACTGTAGAGTCCCGAAACTTGACGTACATGGACATTACATTACTTTTGTGGAATACTTAGTACATAACAAAAACAGACACACAAGGACTTTAATAGTTTAGTGTCTTTGGAAACTCGGAATAAAATCTTCTAATCATGGTGAAAGATCTTCAACATCTCACAATAAAGATCTTCCCCTTTTTTTCTTACCTAAAACCTTTCTTTATATCCTGGGGAAAAGAAAACATAAAATGGGTGATCTCAAAGGCCCATTAAGGGTAAACATAGAGAACATAAAACAATACATAAACATTTGAATGCAATAACTTGAACATAAAATATAAACATCAAAATCTTGAGCAAAGACATGAATCTTGGAAGTACATAAGGCATATATCATAAGGTAACATCAACCATGATAGAATATAATGGGAATAAAACATGTAATTGTGGCAACCATTCAGCACATGTTATGATTTCCATAGTAGCCAAGACATTGCTTCCAAGACCATCTTTGTGGACAAAGTCCCTTTCTGAATCTAGTTCACCCCTCCTTTCAGTCCTGTAACACTGAACCAGATTAACTTACCGTTCCATCCATGTATATCTCATGAGATATAAATATTTACACAATGAATTGGAGGGAGATATATGTCCCACCCATCTCATAATGAAATTATTGTTTTGTGTGCCACAAAATCATAAATCATACATCATAGCATAACCCATGTAATAGAATGAGATTCTTAAATATCATGCCATCATAACATAATCCATATAAAAAAATTGGATATTATTTCATCATTAGAAAAGTGAAACCATGTAAATCATAGAGACATGATACTAGAAACATACACATGTGAAATAATGTCATATTAGATGAAAATGGTTTTGATAAAACACTTGAAATGAATTATTGAGGAAAATATCATTTTTTCTTCAGAATCATTTTATTTTCACAAAATGTCATGAAATTTTGAAAGAAAAGGTTTTTGTTTAAAATAGTCATGAAATCTTTTGGAGGAAGCTTCAGAAAAATAAGGCTTTATAAAACTGTAAAAATCCTTTCATCCTGTATATGTTAAAAAAACATTCTTCTCGTACTTTTGTCGGAAATGTCAAAAAGTACCTTGTAGTGTAAATAATGGAAATATTCCTTCCATACCATGGGTTAAAATTCAAAATGGGTAAAAAGGACTTTAAAAATCATGAATCCACTTTTATAAAACATGGACATAGATGATAGCTATAACCCCAGTAAATACTTACGAATAAGAAATCTCAGATAAAAATGAGATTTGTAAAATTATCCCTTACCTTAGGTCCGATATGCTTCGTATGTTTCTAATCCTCCTGTATAATTATTTTAATAATGTCATTAACTTATTACAGCATCATATTCATTGTTAAGATATCATATATGGTTCACATATTACATTATATTACTCGTTCTTTTGTAAGTTCCATGTTAAAGCAGCGTTTTGGGTTAAATCGTTTTATTTATCGTACGTGTTTGGACTTCTTGTTCTTGATATTATTACTTATATCCTGATTTATGTAATTCCAGAATGTAAAAATGATATATATATATATATAATATATTCATCATATACATATATATATTATATATCTATAAAAGGAATGAAATACACCGTTCATGGGTACGGTAGGCCGTACGTACGCATAAACGATGTTTTCGTTTCCTTATTAAATTGATTGAAACTAAATCAATGACATATATATATATATATATATCCAGTAGAATTATTATTTCATATATTTCATTATTATTCATTATATAAACTTTATGATCATTCATGTATGGTGAACATGGAGAATAAATCTCACCACGTCGCGGAGACGGTAGTCCATACGTACGCACGAGCGATGATATCGTTCCCATAATTATTGAATAGAATTGGAGTTGATGGTATAATATATCAGAATCATTATGATGTTATAATATCCATATATAGTTATTATTTACACCATTATACCCATCCATGTGAGGTGTTGGTAGAAAAACAAATTTCACCATGGCGTGGAGACGGTATTTCGTACGTACGCACACGTGGTGATTTCGTTTTCAGTAGGATGGATAGATGGTGAAATAGGGTTTTTTCATAATTATAATAACATATCAGTATTTTAGTTACACTGATGTTATTACTTCATAATGAAACAACTAAAGAAGAAGAAGTTGAAGAAGAAATAAAGTTGAAAGAATCGGTAACGGACAATACCTCTTCTTTGAAGCGCCTCATTGAGACCTCCTCTTAGGGCACTAAAATTGGTCTCTAAAGAAGACCATAACCTCTAGGATTTATCTATGGAAGTGGAGAAGAAAATTTGGTAGGGGTTGGGCGAGATTGAAGGCTCAATGTGGTGTGAGGAAGAGAGGGAGGTGTTTCCCTTTTATAAGGGAGGAGAGGGGAACCTTTGGAAAAACAAAAAATACTAATTTATTATAAAGTCATATTCAGTTTTTAATAGCTCCAAATTGAGTTATTTCGAAGCTAAGTTGGGGATGGGTCTAAATATTTTCATCAAACAGAATTTAGACAAGTTTAGGTTTCTATTTTAACCTTATCATTTAGATTTAACCATAAGATAAATAAATTTAATTTTACCGTGTCTTCTTGTTTTATTACACTAGAAAGTTAATAAGCTTACTATTACAAGCCAAACGAACCACAAGTTGTTTTTTATTAATATATATAACCTTATCTAAGTCATTTGGCCGATCCTTAGATATTGAAGAATAAAATAACAATTAATAATATAATATTTGTTTTAAAAACTATTTTATGTCAATTTTGACACTATTTGGTAATTTATTTTTTTGATAATCATAACAGAATTATTAGTTCGAACAAATATAACTAAATCAATACAAACATGTCATAGTAACCTATAAAATTAGTGGAATTCAAAAAAAGTCTCTAATTACATTTATTTGGTTATTTATAACATCAATTATGTCAATATTTCAGTAATAAGATACTTACTGCATGATCATTGTGTCATAAATAAATTGAATTATTTAAGGTCTAAAAATGATAAATAAAACACCATTATGTAGGAAATATTGTTATCTTCCTAATGAATATTTATAGTTGATTTTATCTTATGTATAACCCTATATTAAGAATGATTTAGTTATTATACTTTGATTTTAACTATTTTAACCCTTCTTTAAATAAATTAATAATAAATGTATTAATCTAATCCAAGTGGGCCTAAATGGTCATATTTTATTTATAATGTGGGTTTTGGTAGAATTAAACTTATCCAATAGAATTAGGACATGTGTTAGGGTAATAATAATATCATTTTTACCCTTAATTACCCTATTTAGTTTTAACCGTGGTAAAATAAGTAATAAGTTACTATTCACCAAAAATTATTTTCATCTCATTGAACCACATTTTAGTCATTGATATTAACCGTGCCTCTCGGATTTTTGAAATTCAATTCAAAAAAGTGGTAAAATTTCATTTAAATGAAAAAATCAGTTTTTCAACTACCACTAAGTGGTTTCACTATTCATTGAAAATTGCAGTTTTTCAGAAAAATACCAAAAATTTAGCCTAAGCATTATTTGATATTTTGAATTCAAAATTGATTTCTATTTTGACAAATTAAAAACATAGAAGTGTCATTAATTAATTTTAAAAAGAATTCCCCTTATCAAAACAAATAGCGTGCTTTTTTTAGGAAACAATAACTATCAATAGATTGATATTTGTTTATATCCGATTTCAAAGTGAAATTAATTTCAATGACCAACATTGGATTAAATGGTAAAAAAATATTCTAATTACTCTTTAAACCCAATTAAAAAGATAATCTAACCATATAAATTATATCGATGAAAAAAGTTGTTTTTAATTAAAATATAGTGTGTTTTTACTATTCATTAAAATATGAAAGTTATCCGAATAATATGAAAAATTTATCCACAGTAAATTTTTATATCCTGATTCCAAAGAAGAATTTTATTTTTTTCAAATTTAACTTATAGACATTTCAAAACAAGATTTAAAGTGGGTGTGCTATCAAAAGGCGGAAAAACTACATTTTTTTAAAAATACTTATTTTACTCGAAAAATTAATTTTGTTCTCATACCATGTTCTAGAAAATGTGTAAGATGAATAATAATCTTATAAAATTAAAAATGTAGTTGATACTATTCATAATGGGTAGTTCATATAACATATCGTTGTTTAGCGAATCTCAGTATTGCCTACAACACACGCTATCGTGGAAGGTCGTCATTGCGTGTAATGCAAGCCAAGTCAGGGATGCGTGTTGTGAAAGCTCCTTTTGGTGTACCATACAACAGAAGACATTAATGAAAGTAAAAGAATATTTTTCATAAAATCTCGGGGTGTTACATAGATCATCCTAAATTGAATATTCCACAATCCTCTAAATCCAATAAGTTTAAGTCTTTCTAATATAACATGATAGTCATAATTTGTTAATTTTGAAATATGAATCATTCTAAGACATCTATGAAAATTGGAAATTTGAACATATAGTAGTCTCAAATATGAAATAAAATAAATTAATATTAATAATTTGTCTTTTTAAATAGTATAATACACTTTTGGTTTCATAAAATTATATGATCTATCATTTTCAAACAACACAATTTCTGGTAAACTGGTAATTTGGTCAATATCTAACCATGATTTTAAATTATCATTGGCCTTACTAAGTTTTTCCAAAACAATGTAAAATAATTATCAAAATAGGTCTTCCCAATATACATGACATTAAACATGTTACAGACCAACAAATCAAACCAATATGAAATATCCCAAAAATTCATTTTTTAATCCTAATGTGGTATTTTAAAAAACGATCTATTTTTTATTAGTTTAGATTCCATCCAACGTTTATGGGAGATAATGAAGAGGCAATTTATTTTAAACCAATATCTGAGCTCATTTATGGAGGTCCATCGCTTTAAATTGTACCTTTTCTGAAATGATTCTTGTTCATTAAGAAAGGATGATAAATATGATAACATCATTGATGAAAGCTGAAAAAGTGCCCATTTCCCACATTGACGATCATAAAATCTGTGTTATCACTAAGACGATACATAGATGATTTTAGACCATGTGTACTCAAGCTAGACGACATTCCATGTTTGGGGAAGTCACTAATTATCCAGATTAATGCATCTATCATTATGAAATTTTGTTTCACAACAGTATTATTTGTACCTTCAACATTAATCTAATAAAAATTCAACTCATCGATCAATAGCTTCAAATAAACATTGATATTATTTTTTGGACGTAATAGAATGAATATGGTTAAAATGATATATGGGTCATTCATTTACATCCAACAAGGTATGTTTTATGCGTTATACTAATAATAAAATATGAATATTGACTACCATAAGAACCAAATAGATAGAAATCATCATTATAAAGACTCTATCATGCATTTTAGTCCTCTAATACAACTAAGATGTGCCGTGTAATAATATTTCCATGAATCCCCTTCACAAGGATAATTTATGCTTTTACCGGATGTAATATTTGGTTTATTTCATGAAATTAATTATCTTATGTTATGAGATAAAAATAAATTCTACAATTTGGGTGTATGCATGAAATACCTCAATTGTTTAACAGGAATCGATCAAAAGTTCCCTATTTTAGAAACTTTTACATTAATTTTCCACATGATGGAAAACTATTTACCAACTCATTTTCACCAAAATATAAGAGGAAATCATTTGAACATGCATGAATCATCTGTTAACCAATACCTAAATTAAGAACTGGCTTTTTGTTTTCTTAGAAATCCATAGGAAACACATTTCCCTCCAGTAATACCGATTTACATAAACCAAATATTTAATCAAAATAGATATTTGAAATTCCATTATCGGATTTAATAGCCATAAATCATGTAACCACTTCAAATTTTCTTATGTTGCAACCCAATATAAGCAATCCTTGGTATACTTCATCAAATCATGCAATCGAGATTTTCTAAATTTGGAGTGAAATTAACATCATCTTGTGATTCAGTTTGATGAAGAGATAAACTAACAACATCGTATAGTAAATTTTGAAGTAGTAAAGGATATGGAACGAAATTATTTATATCTTCTATGGAACTGTTTTCACCATGTTGATACCAACAAATATAATATTTTAAAAAACGAAAACACAATGGATGGCCCCCAACATTATAAAATGTGTCAAAGCTCCTCAGATCACCTTTCTTACATGGACACTTAATTGCCCCTTATGAAATAACATCTAGGTTTAATGATGCAAATGAAAAAATATATTTAACACACTCAATGCACACAAGATTTATACCATAATGTCGTGAATTCCTTCAATGATTTATCTAATCATGATCATGTAATAATGGTTGTTTTTTACTTCATTTATCCTTATTTCTCTAAGTATATTAATTAAATTATTTGGCTATGATTTATTTAATAAACAAAAATTAAACTCAAAAAAGTGTATATATTTATAAAAATATATTTTATATAAAATATTACAAATTTTATCTCTTTTTGCCTAATTTTTAGCAACTACCTCTCAATTTCAGTAAGTATCAAAAAAAATTATTATGTACCGCTAATATTTTACTACAAACAACTATTTATTACTGATTTCTAATAATTTTTACTAATTATAAAAAATTATCACTAATTATTACTATTTATTTCTAATTATTACTAATTAATATAAATTATTACTAATTATTACTAATTATTACTACTTATTAATATTTATTACTAATTAGTACTACATTGTACTAATTATTACTATGAACCACAAAATGTTACTAATTATTACTAATTATTACTAAATACCACTAATTGCCTAAATTGTAATCTAATTACTACTAATTTTTACTAATTATCAATATTTTTTATTAACTACTTCTAATTAACACTAAATACAACAATATATTAGTATTAATTACTAATCATTATTAATTATTACCAATTATTACTAAATATTATTAATTATTACACATTATTTCTCATTATTACTAATTATTACTAATTATTACTAATTACCACTAATAATTACTAAATACTAATAACTATTACTAATCATAGCTAATTGTTGCTAATTATTACAAATTATCACACATAACCACTAAATATTAATAATTACCAGAAATTATTACTAATTACCACTATTTACCGATATTTATTTTTAATTATAGCTAATTGTTCCTAATTAACTCTTATTATTAATAATTATTAACAAAATTCTATAATTACCACTGGTTGTGACTAATTATTACTAATTATTACTAATTATTACTAATTATTACTAATTATGACAAAATATGGCTTATTATGTCTAAATATTTCTGATTAATGTTAAGTATAACTAATTAATCATAATTATTGCTAATTATTACTAATTAAAAGTAATTACACTTAATTACATCTAATTATTAGAAATTATTATTATTTATTACTAGTTATTTAAATTTATTACTATGTATTACAATTGTTATTAACTACCACTAATTATTACTTATTATATCTAATTATTACTAACTGCCTCTAATTATTACTAGTTACCACTAATTATTAAAAATCATAGCTGATTATTTCTAATTATAACTAATTATTACTAATTACCGATAATTATAAATAATTATTACAAATTACCATAATTATTAATATTCATTGAAAATTTTTCGTAGTTACTGCTAAATACTCTTAATTATCACTAATTATTACTAATTATAAATAAATATCAATAATTATTACTAATTATTACTAATAATCACTAATTATTACTTATTATTACTGATTACGGATAATTATTACTAACTAATACTTATTACTACTAGTTTTAGCTATTTATTAATAATTACTACTAATTTATGCTAATTGTTACTAATTATTTCAAGGAACCACAAATTATTACTAAATATTACAAATTATTAAAAATTATAGATACTTATAACTAATTATTATTAATTATTACAAATTATTACAAATTATTACAAATTATTACTAAGTATCACAGATTATTAGTAATTATTATGAATTATTACTAATTATTACTAATTATTAGTAACTGTCACTAGTTTCTACTAATTTTCAATTATTATCAATAATTAATACAAATTATAAAAAAATTATTACTAATTATTACTAATTACCACTGTGTACAATTAATTATTAATACTTTTTTCTAATGGCCACAAATTATTAATAGTTATTACTAAGCACCACTAATTATTTCTAATCATTACTAAGTACAACTAATTATTCCTGATTATTACTAATTACTATTAAGTTCCACAAATTATTACTATATGCACTAAGTATTACTAAGTCCCACTAATTAATACTAATTACCACTAATTATTACTAATTATTACTAATTACAACTAATTATTACCAAATATTATTAATTATAACTTGTTATTAATAATATTTACTACTGATTACCAATTATTACTAACTTTTACTAATTATAACTAATTGTTACAATTTATTACTAATTATAACTAATTATGAGTAATTATTACTGATTATTACTAATTATTCTGAATTACCACTAATTATGACTAATTATTACTAATTATTAATAATTATTACTAGTTATTTCTAATTACCACTATTTATTTCTAATTACCACCAATTACTACAAATTACCATTATTAATTACTACTTACCACATGTTATTACTAATTACCACTAATTATTAAAAATAACCCCTAGTTATTACTAATTATTACTAAGTATCACTAATTTTTATTAATTATTATTAAGTACTTCTTATTATTACTACCTATTACAAAGTATTACAATTTTTATCTAATTATAACTAATTATTTCTAATTACTAGTAATTATTACTAATTACCAATAAGCACCACTAATAATTACTAATTATTATTAATTATTACTAATTACATCTAATTATTACTAATAATTACTATGTGAAACAAATTAATACTAATTATAGAGAATTATAACAAATTATTAATAATTATTACTAATTAATATTAATTATTACTAATTATTACTAATTATTACAAAGTACCACTAATTATTAAAAATTACAACTTATTATTAATAATTATTTCTAATTACTAATATATATTTCCAATTATAGAATTTATTACTAATTAGCACTAATTGTTACTAATATCAACTAATTGATATTAATTATCACTAATTACCACTAATTATTAATAAATATTACTAATTACTGACTAATAATTAAAACTAATTACTTCTAGTTTAAACTACTAACTTCTAATTAATAATATTCATTAACAATTAAATCTAAATACATCAAATTAAAAATAATTACTCTTACTTAAAACATATTTCTGAAAAATAAAAGTAGGCAATTCTAATTAGAACTATTAACTGGTAATTAATAACAAAAAATAATAACATTAAAATTATTTAATTTAAATTTAAATACATTAAAAGTATTTTAAACTAAATTTCATATCGGATGCAAGGCAGAAAATTCCCATCCTTGTAAAATTTAACACTTTTAAAAGTTTAATGAGAAAAATATTAAAGGAGAGGATGAGAATATAGATTAATTGAGGAGAGAGTGAAAAAATGGGGGTATATATAGTTTAGTTTATTAGAGATGAGACTAATAGGAATGGGAAACCTGTCATAAATAACATTTGTTGCGATGGGACCCATCACTATTAGTACCCACAATCAGAAAACTTTTTGGTGATTAAAAATGTATTTGCAATGGGTCCCATTGCAAATACTTTTTGCCGACAGTCTAATTGTGATGAGAATTAATGCATATCACGAATAAGAATAACGACAGAAGGTATTTTCGATGAGGGGTATTTTACCATCGCATATACCTCTCTCGCGGTATATCGTGCATGCGTACCAAAGGTATTTATAATGGGTATGTTTCCCATCGTAAGTTTTTTTATTAAAAACTATTTATGATGAAAATTTTTCCCCATTGCAAATAGTATACTGCCAAGAACTATTTGCGACGAGTGATGAACCCTTCTAAGTAGGCCATTGGGAAAGCCTAAATTTCCATAGTGATTGTAGAATATCAATTATCTTTCCATCAATATTTCAGTGATATGCAATTGTGGAGGTTGTAAAATATATAACCTTTCAAGATACCGATTCGTTTAATTTTTTCCTATTCGTGAATTGATTTTCTAGTTGGGAATGTTTTTAGGTGTGGAAGGGGGTATTCCTATTGTATTTTGGCGGGGTTGAGGTTTTGAAATATATAAATCTATATCATAATATTGGGATTATGGTTGGTGATAATTATGCACCTAAACCAAACAATGGGTATGGGGTCGTGTAGTTTTTCATTAATTGTTGCCACATGGTCCATCAAATCCTATAAGGAATTATGAAAAATTTTGTGAAATCTATAATAACTTGAATACAAGGTTACAATGTTGGTAGATGGCTTACTATATTATGTGGCATAACCGTTCATGAAGTCTTTTTTTAAGGTGGTGCTTTGGTCAAAAGACCAAAGCAATTTTATTAGCAAAGAGAAAAGAAAGATTACAAGAGTCAAAAAGACGAGATCAAATTACAATCTTTAAATTGCAAAGGAATCAGGTTTTCAGGGAGCTCCTCCAGCCAGGTTATTGCCTGATCTATGCCTTTGTTGGCGAGAGCATCCGCAACCATATTAGCTTCACGGTAAGTATGAGTTGCAATGTAATTGACGTCATGGAGAGATTGAAGACAATTCATTCAGCGCGTAGTAATCGGCCAAGCAAGATGAAAGTCTCCCTTCCAGATGGCTTGAACAATAGTAGTAGAGTCACTTTCAATCCATAAGTTGTTCCACCCATGTCGAAGAGAAAAAGAAATGGCATGAATAACACTTAGCATCTCAGCTTCCAGAGAGGAAGCAGTACCACAACCTCCAAAAAAGCACCCCACGATGTAACACCCGAGACTTTTATGTTATATAAACCATCAAAGGAATCTTTTTCTACACAACACTTGCTTGGCTTGCTTTGCACGCAATCGCGACCTTCCTCGATAGCTTGCGTCGTACGCAATACCGAGTTTCACTAAACAACAATATACTATTAAAACTAGCCGTTATGAATAGTAATAACCACTTTTTGAAATTTTATAAATTTTATTTTTCAAAATGGACTTCATTTTTGGACTCAGAATATCGAAATTAGCCTAGGGTGAAATTTTGGTATTTTTCTGAAAACTTTCAATTTTTGATGAATAGTGAAACCACTAAGTGGTAGGTTAAAAACTGAATTTTTGCATAAAACTTAATTTTACCGCTTCTGTGAATGGAATTTCAAAAATCCAAGAGACACGGTTAATATCAAGGACTAAAATGTGGTTCAATGAGATGAAAATAATTTTTTGGTGAATAGTAACTTTTTACTATTTTTACCGCGGTTAATAGTAAATAGGGTAACTAAGGGTAAATATGATATCAATATTACCCTAACACATGTCCTAATTCTATTGGACAAGTGTAATTCGACCAAAAACTAACTTAGGAATAAAATATGACCATTTAGGCCCACTTGGATTAGATTAGGACATTTATTATTAATTTATTTAAAGAAGGGTTAAAATAGTTAAAATCAAAGTTTAATAAGTAAATCATTTTTAATATGGGGTTATACATAAGATAAATTCGATTGTAAATATTCATTAGAAAGCTAAAAAGATTTCCTACATGATGGTATTTTATTTGTAATTTTTAGACATCAAATAAGTTAATTTATTTATGACACAAAGATGATGCAGTAATTATCTTGTTAACAAAATATTGACAAAATTGATGTTATAAACACCAAAATAAATGTAATTTGACACTTTTTATGAATTCCACTAATTTTTTAGGTTACTATGATATATTAATGTTGATTTAATCAACTTGGTTCGAACATATAATTCTGTTATGACTTTCACAAAAATCATATATCAAATAGTGTCAAAATTGACACAAAATAGTTTTTAAATCAAATATTATATTACTAATTGTTATTTTATTCCTAAAAATCTAAGGTTCGGCCAAATGACTTAGATAAGGATATATATATTAATAATAAACAATTTGGGGTTCGTTTGGCATGTTATAGTAAGTGTATTAACCATATAGTGAAAGTTAACAAAAAGACACGGTAAAAGTTAAATTATTTAACTTAGAGTTAAATCTAATTGATAAGGTTAAAATAATACCCTAAACTTGTCTAAATCCTATTGGTTGATGGGATTTCGACCCTTCCCCACTTTAGCTTCGAAATAAGACCCTTTGGAACCATTATAAACCGATTTTGACTTTAATATAAAATAATATTTTGAGAAATTCCTAAGGTGCCCCTCTCCTCCCTTATAAAAGGGCACCTCCTCCCCCTCCTCCTCACACCAAATTGAGCACTCAAGCTCGGCCAACCCCTGCCATTTTCTCCTCTCCACTTCCCTAGAATAATCCTAGAGGTCCTGGTCTTCTCCAAAGACCAATCTTAGTTCCTTAAGTGGAGGATTCAAAGAGGCATACCAAAGAAAAGGTAATATCCATTACCGATCTTTTCAATTTCTTTCTTCTTCAACTTCTTCTTCTTTAGTTGTTTCATGATAAAGTAATAACATCAGTATTACTTACATACTGATATGTTATTATAAATATGAAACAACCCTAATTCACCTTCTATCCATCCTACGGAAAAATGAAATCACCGCGCGTGCGTACGTACGGAATACCGTCTCCACGCCGTGGTGTAATCTATTTTTCCACCATCACCTTACAAGGATGGTTATAATGGTGTAATAAGTAACTATATATGATTATTATGAAGTAATATTGATACTGAAATAATATATATATATACTCCAATACAATTCCACGATCATAGGAACGATATCATCACTCGTGCGTACGTACGGAATACCGTCTCCACGATGTGATGCGACTCGTTCTACATGATCTTCATTTCATAATGATTATATAAATGAATTGAATGAATGAATATGGTATACACTACACTAATACCATTCTGTAAATGAATTATCTATAACCTAAAGATAAGAATAAGAATTTATTCGACAAAACACGCATAAGAACGAAAAGTTATAAAGACCCGAGTAACAAGTAACAAAGAAATATTACTAACAAAAAGCTAATAATATGACCATATATGATATCATATCAACATGTATGATTCTGGAATAAGTCAATAACATTATTTAAACCATTATACAGGAGCTTCGGACACGTACAAAGCAAATCGGACCTAAGGTAAGGGAAATATCACAATCTCATTTTTATCCGAGATTGTTTATTCGTAAGTATTTACTGGGGTGTATTTTATCATCCACATCCATGTTTCATCAACCTACAATTGTTTAAATCCATTTTTACCCTTCGGTGAGTTTTTAGTAAAAGAAATGAAAGGAATCTTGTGTCGTTTTTCGTACGATGTACTTTTTGACTTTTCCGACAAAAGTACGAAGAATGTTTTTTTAACGTAAATGGCCCGAACAGATTTTTATGGTTTTATAAAGCCTTATTTTCATGAAGCTTCCTCCAAAAGATTTCATGACTATTTTCAATAAAATCTCTTTCTTTTAAAATTGCATGATGTTTTGTGAAAAGAAATTTATTTTGAAGAAGAAAGGATATTTTCCTCAAGAATTCATTTCAAGTGTTTTATCAAAATTATTTTCCATCTAAGCTAATAAAGGGTTCTGTTTCTATCCATATTTTTACATTCATTTGACTATGTTGTGATGGAATTATGTTTATGAATTCCTTTATCTTATATGAATTGTTCTATAATGTCATGTTGTTTAAGAATCCCATTTTTATTACATGGGTTACGCTGTGATGTATGGTTTATGATTATGTGGCACACATAAGAAAGGATTCATTATAAGATGGGTGGGACCTATATCTCCCTCCAATGCATTGGGTAAAGATTTTATATCTCATGAGATAGACATGGCTGGAACGGAAGGTTATTTCGGTTCAGTGATACAGGACTGAAACGAGGAGTGAACTCGGTTCAGAAAGGGACTTTGTCCACTAAGATAGTCTTGGCAATAAGTCATGACTAACAAGAAATGATTTTCCATGATTATGTGTGCATGCCACAAAGTTTCAAGTTTTATGTTATGATTATGGGGATCTCATTTTCACTTCTATGATTTATTCCATGATAAGATATTATGATCTCTTTTGCAGGTTTTGATTTTCATAAAGATATGATATGATTTTTATTTCCTTTATTTGCCCTTGCTGAGCATTTGAGCTCACCCTTTTATGTTTTCTTTTCCCCAGGTCAGGAAGATGGATATTAAGTAGAATATGCTAAAAGGGACCCTAGATATGATGAAATAAATTGGAGACACTGTAGAAGATTTATGAACCAGTTGTTTATGTTTCCCAGTTTCTAAAGACACTATACCTATACGGTCCTTTGTGGTTTTATCATATGTTGTAATAAGTGTGCTTCAATTTTGAAGTATTAACAATGTATGTAAAGTATGGGTCGTTATAGTTGGTATCAGAGGAAAGGTATAGTCAACCTTTGGAAACTAGGATGTGAAAGCCTTAGTAAGAACCCTAAGGATAAGTCTAAGCATAGAACACAATCTTAGTGTTTTAGAAATGGCCTTGAATAACCTAGGATAAGACCTTAAGCATGAAAATTTTATTCTTGAATTATGTGGTTTCCTATTATAATTAGTGTTGCTCACACTATTCTTCTTGGTTTTAGTCAATGGCTGGAACCCGAAGGAACCGTGTTAATGCGGGATGCGATGGGCAATGCAATGATTGTCCCCCTGAGCAACCAAACAATATGGGAGATGGAATGCAAAATCTTGTAGCCATGCTCACACAACTTTCTCAAGCTATGAATCATGCAGGATTTCCAAACGAGCAAAGGAGGGAGCAACATTCTGTTGAATCCTTCATGAGGCAGCGTCCACCTTCTTTCAGTGGGTCTACTGATCCATTAGTTGCTGAACAATGGATTAGTACTACTGAAAAGATATTTTCAGTTCTTCAATGTTCTGAACATGATAAAGTCATCCTAGCAGTGTATCGTTTAGAAGGAGATGCTGATCAATGGTGGAATCTTGTTAAGAATACGAGGCAAAGGGATGAAATTGAGTCTATGGAATGGGACGAGTTCAAGAACTTATTTTTCAATAAGTACTTCCCTCGTATTCTCCGAACAAAGATGGAGAAAGAGTTCCTTGAACTGAAGCAAAGGGATGATGAATCTGTTAGTACCTATGAAGCAAATTTTACAAGACTTGCAAGGTACGCTTCTGGTATTATTATCCAACCTGAGAGTAAGATCGATCGATTCTTTAGTGGCTTAAAACCAAGTCTTCGAAGGGCGTTAGCCATAAGGGACTTCAATAGCTACGAGGAAATCGTTCGATGTGCTCTCAAAGTCGAGATGGAGATTGGAGTAACCCATCAGTCACATGGTTTTGATAAGAAGAGGAAGATGGAATTCAAAGAAAAATCTAAAGAGCACACGGAAAAGAAGATGAGCTTTTCCTTATGCTCAAAGTGTGGAAAGAAACATGGAGGGAGTTGTCTTAAAGGGACAAGTAAATGTTTTAAATGTGGAAAAGAAGGTCATCGGGCATTTGAATGCCGTGATAATGGGAAGAAGATGTCTAATGATGCAAACAAAGGAAGGGATACACAGAATGATCCTACTACACTTCAATGTTTCAAGTGCAAGGAGATGGGGCATTATGCCAATCAATGCCCAAATCCAAGGGTTGATGATGATGGTCGACGTCAACAAACTCTTAAGGCTAAAGACAAAGGAAAGTCACATGCAATTTCTACCGGCGATGTGGAGTACGATAACGATGTGGTGAAAGGTACACTTACCATCCACTCTAAAGTAGCAAATGTTTTATTTGATTCTGGATCCACCCACTCTTTTATTTCTGAAGACTTTTCTAAGGGTATCACCGTATTACCTCAACAATTAGATGTTGAGTTAGCTGTGACAACACCTAATGGCACATCAATCGCATCAAAAGTTTATAATTCTTCTCCGATCGAAGTTTGTGGGAAAGTGCTTCCTGCAAATCTTGTGATCCTTCCTTTAGTGGAATTTGATGTGATTCTTGGCATGGATTGGCTTTCTCTACATGGAGCTCATATCGATTGCCAAAGAAGGGAAGTCACATTTCATATTCCAGATCAATCTACGATCGTCTATCAATGCAAGGATGAACATAACCTTCCAGTGGAAATTTCTTCCATCTTATGGGTATTGATTCCACTAAATGAAGGTTATTTATCTCAAATGGTTGGTGAGAAACTCACGATTAAGAATATGCCCATTGTACGGGAGTTTGATGATGTCTTTCCGGAGGAATTGCCGGGTCTTCCACCAAATCGTGAAGTTGAGTTTTCAATAGAACTCGTACCGGGTGCTTTGCCTATTTCAAAGACACCTTATAGAATGGCCCCAATTGAGTTGCAGGAATTGAAGAAGCAACTCCAAGAGAATCTTGATAAGGGATTCATACACCCTAGTGCGTCACCTTGGGGAGCACCTGTTCTATTTGTTAAGAAGAAAGATGGATCAATGAGACTCTGCATTGATTATCGAGAACTTAACAAGATCACTATCAAGAACAAATATCCTCTCCCACGCATTGATGACTTGTTTGACCAACTACGCGGAGCTCAATACTTTTCCAAGATTGATCTTCGTTCAGGGTATCATCAATTAAGGGTCAAAAGGGAGGATATACCAAAGACGGCATTCCGTACAAGGTATGGACACTATGAATTTATAGTGATGCCATTTGGTCTTACTAATGCCCCTGCTATCTTCATGGATCTAATGAATAGAGTCTTTAGAGACTATCTTGATCAATTTGTGGTAGTCTTTATAGACGATATTCTTGTCTATTCAAAGAGAAAGGAAGAACATGAAGATCACTTGAGAATTATATTGAAGACCCTGAGAAAGGAGAAGCTTTATGCCAAATTTACCAAGTGTGAATTTTGGCTTCAAAAAGTTGCATTTTTGGGTCACATAATCTCAAAAGAGGGGATATCTGTGGATCCAGCAAAAACAGAGGTTATCGAAAGATGGTCGAGACCAACAACAGTAACTGAGATCCGAAGTTTTCTTGGTTTGGCTGGATATTATCGACGTTTTGTAAAAGATTTTTCACGATTATCTAATCCAATCACCAAGTTGACTCGGAAAGGAGTTAAGTTTGTTTGGACAGAGGAATGTGAAGAGAATTTCAAGGAGTTGAAAAGAAGGTTATCCAGTGCACCTGTGCTCACACTGCCTTGTAGTGGAGAAAGGTTTGTGATCTACAGTGATGCATCCAAGAAGGGATTGGGGTGTGTTCTTATGCAAAATGATATGGTGATAGCTTATGCCTCACGACAGTTGAAAATCCATGAGCAAAATTACCCAACACATGATTTGGAGTTGGCTGCGGTAATCTTTGAATTAATGATTTGGAGGCATTACCTTTATGGTGAAAGGTGTGATATTTATACTGATCATAAAAGTTTAAAGTATATTTTCACACAAAAGGAGCTGAATATGCGTCAAAGAAGATGGTTGGAGCTGATTAAGGATTACGACTGCTCAATCCATTACCACCCTGGGAAAGCAAACAAGGTGGCAGATGCATTAAGTCGACAAGACCATTCTAGTTTATCCATGATGAGGATCACAAAAGATCCAATATTTATGGATTTACAAAGGATGGATCTTGGAGTTATAATGGAAGGGGAAAAATCTTATCTTTCTCAAATGAATGTTCAACCATCTATACATGTGAAGATTAAAGAGGCACAGAAAGAAGATGTCGAGTTACAAAAGAAGGTGAGAAATGTTCCTGAATTCAACCTTGATTGTGATGGGATAATAAAGTTCAGGAATCGGGTTTGTGTTCATCCCATCCCCGAATTAAAGAAGGAGCTGCTGGATGAAGCTCATAGTTCATCATTCTCTATTCATCCTGGAAGTACGAAGATGTATAGGGACCTGAAAGAGTACTTCTGGTGGGATGGCATGAAAAGAGATGTTGCTGAATATGTATCTCGATGCTTGGTTTGTCAACAAGTTAAAGCTGAGAGACAGAAGTCTAAGGGGATGTTACAACCATTACCCATACCCGAATGGAAATGGGAAAACATCACTATGGACTTTGTCACAGGACTTCCTAAAACATCCAAAGGCAATAATGCTATCTGGGTCATAGTTGATCGTCTTACAAAGTCCGCACACTTCATTGCTATTAGAGAGGATTTCTCTCTAGATCAGCTTGCCAGGATATATGTAAAGGAAGTGGTAAGATTGCATGGAGTACCACTTTCTATTATATCTGATCGGGATCCGAGATTTACCTCGAAGTTCTGGCGAAGTCTTCAGCATACTCTGGATACAGAGTTGAGTTTCAGCACTGCTTATCATCCCCAGACAGACGGTCAGTCTGAGAGAACAATTCAAACCCTAGAAGATATGTTGACAGCTTGCTCTATGGATTTCAAAGGAGGTTGGGATCAACACCTACCTTTGGTGGAATTTTCTTATAATAATAGCTTTCACTCCAGTATTCAGATGGCTCCTTATGAAGCTCTCTATGGAAAGAAATGCAGGACTCCAACTTGCTGGGATGAAGTTGGGGAAAGAAAGCTATTAGGACCTGATCTCGTTGATGAAATGGCAGAAAAGGTCAGAACTATTCAACAACACATAAGAGCAGCTCAGAGTCGACAGAAAAGTTATGCCGACAACCGAAGAAAAGACCTAGAGTTTGAAGTGGGTGATAAAGTGTTCTTACGAATATCTCCCTGGAAGAGGGTTATGAGATTTGGAAAGAAGGGGAAGTTGAGCCCTAGATATATCGGTCCTTTTGAAATACTGGATCGTGTTGGGAAGGTAGCTTACCGATTGGCGCTTCCACCGAATCTCTCTCAAGTTCACGATGTGTTCCATGTATCTCTCCTGAGAAAGTACATACCAGATCCTTCACATGTACTCAGCTCAGAAGTTTTACCGCTGGAGCAAGATCTTTCTTATGAAGAACAGCCGATAGAGATTCTGGATCGTAGCGAAAAAGTCCTACGAAACAAGACCACTCGCTTGGTGAAAGTTTTATGGAGAAACCACCAACTTGAAGAAGCTACATGGGAGCTTGAGGATATGATGAGGGAGAAGTATCCTCATCTGTTTGTTGCAAAGTGACAAATTTCGAGGGCGGAATTCTTTTTAAGGGGGGTAGAATGTAACACCCGAGACTTTTATGTTATATAAACCATCAAAGGAATCTTTTTCTACACAACACTTGCTTGGCTTGCTTTGCACGCAATCGCGACCTTCCTCGATAGCTTGCGTCGTACGCAATACCGAGTTTCACTAAACAACAATATACTATTAAAACTAGCCGTTATGAATAGTAATAACCACTTTTTGAAATTTTATAAATTTTATTTTTCAAAATGGAATTCATTTTTGGACTCAGAATATCGAAATTTGCCTAGGGTGAAATTTTGGTATTTTTCTGAAAACTTTCAATTTTTGATGAATAGTGAAACCACTAAGTGGTAGGTTAAAAACTGAATTTTTGCATAAAACTTAATTTTACCGCTTCTGTGAATGGAATTTCAAAAATCCAAGAGACACGGTTAATATCAAGGACTAAAATGTGGTTCAATGAGATGAAAATAATTTTTTGGTGAATAGTAACTTTTTACTATTTTTACCGCGGTTAATAGTAAATAGGGTAACTAAGGGTAAATATGATATCAATATTACCCTAACACATGTCCTAATTCTATTGGACAAGTGTAATTCGACCAAAAACAAACTTAGGAATAAAATATGACCATTTAGGCCCACTTGGATTAGATTAGGACATTTATTATTAATTTATTTAAAGAAGGGTTAAAATAGTTAAAATCAAAGTTTAATAAGTAAATCATTTTTAATATGGGGTTATACATAAGATAAATTCGATTGTAAATATTCATTAGAAAGCTAAAAATATTTCCTACATGATGGTAGTTTATTTGTAATTTTTAGACATAAAATAATTTAATTTATTTATGACACAAAGATGATGCAGTAATTATCTTGTTAACAAAATATTGACAAAATTGATGTTATAAACACCAAAATAAATGTAATTTGACACTTTTTATGAATTACACTAATTTTCTAGGTTACTATGATATATTAATGTTGATTTAATCAACTTGGTTCGAACATATAATTCTGTTATGACTTTCACAAAAATCATATATCAAATAGTGTCAAAATTGACACAAAATAGTTTTTAAATCAAATATTATATTACTAATTGTTATTTTATTCCTAAAAATCTAAGGTTCGGCCAAATGACTTAGATAAGGATATATATATTAATAATAAACAATTTGGGGTTCGTTTGGCATGTTATAGTAAGTGTATTAACCATATAGTGAAAGAAAACAAAAAGACACGGTAAAAGTTAAATTATTTAACTTAGAGTTAAATCTAATTGATAAGGTTAAAATAATACCCTAAACTTGTCTAAATCCTATTGGTTGATGGGATTTCGACCCTTCACCACTTTAGCTTCTAAATAAGACCCTTTGGAACCATTATAAACCGATTTTGACTTTAATATAAAATAATATTTTGAGAAATTCCTAAGGTGCCCCTCTCCTCCCTTATAAAAGGGCACCTCCTCTCCCTCCTCCTCACACCAAATTGAGCACTCAAGCTCGGCCAAACCCTGCCATTTTCTCCTCTCCACTTCCCTAGAATAATCCTAGAGGTCCTGGTCCTCTCCAAAGACCAATCTTAGTTCCTTAAGTGGAGGATTCAAAGAGGCATACCAAAGAAAAGGTAATATCCATTACCGATCTTTTCAATTTCTTTCTTCTTCAACTTCTTCTTCTTTAGTTGTTTCATGATAAAGTAATAACATCAGTATTACTTACATACTGATATGTTATTATAAATATGAAACAACCCTAATTCACCTTCTATCCATCCTACGGAAAAATGAAATCACCGCGCGTGCGTACGTACGGAATACCGTCTCCACGCCGTGGTGTAATCTATTTTTCCACCATCACCTTACAAGGATGGTTATAATGGTGTAATAAGTAACTATATATGATTATTATGAAGTGATATTGATACTGAAATAATATATATATATACTCCAATACAATTCCACGATCATAGGAACGATATCATCACTCGTGCGTACGTACGGAATACCGTCTCCACGATGTGATGCGACTCGTTCTACATGATCTTCATTTCATAATGATTATATAAATGAATTGAATGAATGAATATGGTATATACTACACTAATACCATTCTGTAAATGAATTATCTATAACCTAAAGATAAGAATAAGAATTTATTCGACAAAACACGCATAAGAACGAAAAGTTATAAAGACCCGAGTAACAAGTAACAAAGAAATATTACTAACAAAAAGCTAATAATATGACCATATATGATATCATATCAACATGTATGATTCTGGAATAAGTCAATAACATTATTTAAACCATTATACAGGAGCTTCGGACACGTACAAAGCAAATCGGACCTAAGGTAAGGGAAATATCACAATCTCATTTTTATCCGAGATTGTTTATTCGTAAGTATTTACTAGGGTGTATTTTATCATCCACATCCATGTTTCATCAACCTACAATTGTTTAAATCCATTTTTACCCTTCGGTGAGTTTTTAGTAAAAGAAATGAAAGGAATCTTGTGTCGTTTTTCGTACGAGGTACTTTTTGACTTTTCCGACAAAAGTACGAAGAATGTTTTTTTAACGTAAATGGCCCGAACAGATTTTTATGGTTTTATAAAGCCTTATTTTCATGAAGCTTCCTCCAAAAGATTTCATGACTATTTTCAATAAAATCTCTTTCTTTTAAAATTGCATGATGATTTGTGAAAAGAAATTTATTTTGAAGAAGAAAGGATATTTTCCTCAAGAATTCATTTCAAGTGTTTTATCAAAATTATTTTCCATCTAAGCTAATAAAGGGTTCTGTTTCTATCCATATTTTTACATTCATTTGACTATGTTGTGATGGAATTATGTTTATGAATTCCTTTATCTTATATGAATTGTTCTATAATGTCATGTTGTTTAAGAATCCCATTTTTATTACATGGGTTACGCTGTGATGTATGGTTTATGATTATGTGGCACACATAAGAAAGGATTCATTATAAGATGGGTGGGACCTATATCTCCCTCCAATGCATTGGGTAAAGATTTTATATCTCATGAGATAGACATGGCTGGAACGGAAGGTTATTTCGGTTCAGTGATACAGGACTGAAACGAGGAGTGAACTCGGTTCAGAAAGGGACTTTGTCCACTAAGATAGTCTTGGCAATAAGTCATGACTAACAAGAAATGATTTTCCATGATTATGTGTGCATGCCACAAAGTTTCAAGTTTTATGTTATTATTATGGGGATCTCATTTTCACTTCTATGATTTCTTCCATGATAAGATATTATGATCTCTTTTGCAGATTTTGATTTTCATAAAGATATGATATGATTTTTATTTCCTTTATTTTCCCTTGCTGAGCATTTGAGCTCACCCTTTTATGTTTTCTTTTCCCCAGGTCAGGAAGATGGATATTAAGTAGAATATGCTAAAAGGGACCCTAGATATGATGAAATAAATGGGAGACACTGTAGAAGATTTATGAACCAGTTGTTTATGTTTCCCAGTTTCTAAAGACACTATACCTATACGGTCCTTTGTGGTTTTATCATATGTTGTAATAAGTGTGCTTCAATTTTGAAGTATTAACAATGTATGTAAAGTATGGGTCGTTATACACGATGTGGCCATGATGATTTCTGAAGACAACTCCATATCCCGAAGGGCCTGGATTACCTTTAAAGGCTCCATCCACATTGATTTTAATCCAACCTGGGAAGGGAGGTCTCCAGAAAACCTCAAAAGTGCGCAACGGTTTCGAGAAAATTGCCTCAACTTGAAGACATCTAAGAATCATAAAGTCAGCCACCAAGTTGTTACAGGAACCCTTCTGGATCAAAGCAGCTTCCCGAATAGCAATGAGAATCCTCATTTTACCTTCATAAATGTTGTGTGAGCAATTATTGTGAAGAATCGATCTTCTATCATACCAAATCACATGAATCAGCTCTGCAACCCCAACTAGGAACAAGTTTCTGATTTGTTGAGAGTTGTCCTTAGCAACACAACGTTTAAGCTGCTCATCAATAGAGTTATGAACCGGCCATCTGCAATAAAAAGTGTTGAAAATATAGTTCCAAAGAGTAGTGGAAGAAGAACAAGATAGAAATAAGTGGTAATAATCTTCTCTATGCTGATTGCAAAAACAACATTTAGAACAATGATTAATACCAAAACTTTGAAGACAAGCATCAGTGGGGACCCTATTGTAGGCGAGATTCCAAATAAGAGTGAGTCTGGAGGGTTTAATCCAGGGCTTGTCAAATTTTTTATCCATTTCAAATCATAATCAGCATTGTGTAAGGAGTTATTATAAAACTTTTTGGAGTGAAGAATTCCATTATAAGAAGGTTCCCAAATCAAGAAGTCACACGAGGTAGAAAAATGGTAAGAATCAATAATTTGAACAATGTTTTCGTGAAGGTTGTCATTGTGAGAATTAAGAACATTGCTAACAGTGGAGTTGATGTCATCAGGGATATCGGCAAGAGAGGTCAAAGAGATAAGAGGAGCGCCAGTCCAGTTGTCCAACCAGAATCTCATGGAAGAGTTTCTCAAAACCATCCATCTAGCATTGTGCATAATTATGTCAAACGTGTCTCTAATAGAGGGCCAAATGGAAGAGGTCATGAAACCCCTATTAGAACTTTTTCAATCTATCAATGAACCTGTTTTTGATAAAAGGAATGGGGGGGTGTCATTGTGAATCAGGTTCCAGGTTAATCTGGTTTGAAGAGCTTCATTAAAGTTCTTAATGTTTTTAATGCCAAGACCACCCATGTCTAGAGGTTTACAGCACTTAACCCAAGGGATAGTCACAAGTTTCCTGTCCAAGGTGTTTCCTGTCCAGACAAAGTTTTTTATGTAAACATTTACTTTTTTAATGAGACTTGTTGGCCATTTATATTCCATCATTGAGTAGACAAGTTTGGAAACAATAACCGACTTGACAAGGAAGACTCTCCCCGCCATGGAGAGAGCTTTTCCTTTCCAGGAGGAAAGCTGATTAAGGACCTGGTCAACAATGATTGAAAGATAGCAAGCTTTGGGTCTACCCCAGAAAATGGGAACCCCAAGGTATTTGAAGGGAATAGTACCTTCTTTGATGTTAAGCTCGTTGATAATACTATTTTTTCTAGAAAGAGGGAAATTTTTCCCAAAGTAAATGAGAGATTTATTCCATCCAATGACTTGGCCCGAGACCTCCTTGTAATGGTTGAGAGCAGCTTTAAGAGTTCTGATGTTTTTTATATCGCCCTTTAAAAAAATAATGATGTCATCTGCATAAAGGAGGTGAGTGGGGGCATTCACGTTTCTGTAAGCATGAATTGGTTTGAGCTTATTTTGATCAACCAGATGTGTGAGCAAGCAGCTAAAATAGTCTTCTGCAATGGAAAAAAGAATTGCAGAAAGGGGGTCTCCTTGTCTAACTCCTTTTGAGCATTTGAAAAATCATATAGGAGAACCATTGACCTAGATGGAAACTTGAGCTGAGTGGAAGAGGGTTTTAATTTTAGATATGAAGTTATCATTGAAGCCAAAACCATGAAGAACTTTTAAAATGAAATTCCAGTCCATTTTGTCAAAAGATTTTCGAATGTCTAGTTGAATGGTAATGTTGCCGCCTTTATTTTTGTTATTTAACATGTTAGTGCATTCCGAGGAAAGACAAATGCAGTCTTGGATAGATTGCCCCTTGATAAAGCCAAATTGATTACAGGAGACAATTTTATCAGTAATAGTGTTGAGTCTATTAGCAATTAGCTTGATGATAATTTTATAGAGGTTGTTGATTAGAGAAATAGGGCGGAAGAGGTGGATTTCAGAGGCATTATCAACTTTGGGGATCAAAGAAAGGAATTGGGTATTTAAGTTATGAGGTAATAAGCCGTTAGCAAAGAAATCTTTAACGAGATTACAAACATCAGCATGTATGATATCCCAAAATTTTTGATAGAAACCATTATTGAAACCATCCGGACCTGGGGCACTGTCAGGGTTCAAACCAAAGACAGTGTCTCTGATTTCATGATCAAGAGGAACACTTAGGAGATAACTGTTACCAGCATCCGTAATAATTGTAGTAATGATGTCATTAATGAGGTCTTTGTTCATACAAGGCCCATTGAATAAAGATTCAAAGTAAGAAACAACATGATTAACAATATCTTATTCTTTATCCAAAAGGTTATCTTATATTTAAGGGAGGCAAGGGGTCTACTAGCTTTGTGAATTCGTTGTAAAGAGTTATAGAACTTGGTATTGCGGTCAACATCAGTCATCCATTTGAGTTTAAAAGTTTGTTTTCGGGTGTTATCCTTGAAAGTGAGGATCATATTCAGGCTCATAGTAATGTGTGCTTCGTGATTTTGATCAGAAGTGAAGTCGGAGTGGGTGATATTGTTTTGAATTTGTTGCAACTCATTCACCAGAGAGAGGATGTCATTATCAATTTGAGTCAATTTATTGCTGCACCAACTTTTGATCTTGTGTTTGAGATATTTTAATTTAAGAGGACAAGGAAAATCATCATCGTGATGGTTAAGAGAGGACCAGAAAATCTTGATGAGTTTACAACAGTCAGGATTAGAGAGCCAAGCATTGTTGAATCTAAAGGGGAAAAAGCGTTTCCGAGTATTGAAGGAAATGGTGACCAGAATAGGATGGTGGTTAGAATGATGTTTTTGAAGGGTGGTTCTGGAAATGGAGTCCCATGTGTCTAAAGCATGGTCATTAGTAAAGGCTTTATCCAGTTTGCTCGCCACCACTCTATTGTAAGGATTCCTGTACCACGTGTATTTGGCACCTCTTAAAGAAATCTCAGTAAGGTTAGAGGTTTCAATTGCAACCTTAAAATCCATCATAGATAGAATAGATTGTAAAGGACCAATTTTTTCATCAGCAGAGAGAATAGCATTAAAATCACCTGCAATGATCCAGGGGGAATGAATTTTTGAGTTCAGAGAGGAGCGGTCGTTCCAGAGAGATCTCCTATCTTGATATTTGTTCTTGGCATAGATAAAGGAACAAAAGAGATGGGAATTTTCAATCAAAAAGTCACAAGTGAAACTTTGATCAGAAATATAGAAAACATTAACCTTAGACAGGGAGGGGTGAGTAAAGGTCCAAAGAGAATCAAAATTTTTGTTGTTTTGACATGCACCGATGAAGGTGTATCCAAAGCGACAAAAGTGAACTAGATCAGTGGAAAAGGATATTTTAGGTTCTGCAATGGCAAAAATTAAAGGATTTTGAATGTTAACCATTCTTTTTAAAATATTAAAGGTGTCAAAGTTTGCAATACCTTGACAGTTCCAATAGAGAATCTTCATTTAAATCTATGTTTGGAGCTAGAACTCCCTTTTTTCTTACTATCCGAGCCTTTATGCCTATTTGATCTTCTGACATTTTTTGACATATTGGGGCTTGAGGTAGGCATTTTCCTGCCTTTGGTAGGGTCAGAGATATCACCTGAAGAAATAGGTTGGGTTCCAATAACATGGGTGTTATTATTATCGGTTGTCGGCAAAGCAGAACTAAGAACCTTTTTTTTATCAGCATTAACATTTTTAAAATGTAAACTATCATGCTGAACAGAATTGCTGCAAGTACCTAGAGAGTCGTCCAGATCAGATTGAGGAGTAGCAAGATTAACTGACCTTTTCTCTATGAGTGAGCAATGAGGATCACTGATCGGCCCAGTGCTATGTTCAGAAACTGAAGCCTCCGCAATTGGGAGAGTGTAGTTCTGGATCTGCTGTGTGACAACCGGGAAGGTATGGCCCTCACGGAGCTGCTTTTCCATGCACAAATCTAATGAACACTGCTTCTCTGGAAGGTCAGTGATAGAGTCCTACATGTTAGTGGAGACATTTTCCAAAGAAACAGGCTCATGTAAACTTATATTCAAGTTGTCCTAAATCGCAGGCTGCACATCTGAAGTTAATGTGTTGCAGGAAGAAGTGTAGGCATTAGAGGATTTCTTGTTCTATTCAGCAGTAGAGGAACCAGATTTAACAATTCCAGTATCCTGTATTAAATATTATTGTAAATTATTGAATGTGGTTATTATAAGAATTTAAAATCTTAAGGGTGTAGTAGATATTGGATTACATGTTTTTATAAACAACTAGAGTTGGCATGTAATTGCCACATAGTGGGGAGTGTTTTCCCATAACTTCTTGATGATTGGTTCTTGTTTTCTGGTGGGTATTGTTTTCATTTGAGATGATTTGTTTTTTTTTAATGGAAGGGAGTGTGTACCCTGGGGTTCAGATTATGGATTTTTTTTATATGATTGTTTATTCCCTTTAGGTTCTTATGAATATTTCTTGTTTCTTAGAAGGATTTCTTCCCCATCTGTCTAAATTATCAGTTCTTTTTCCTAATAAGGGTTTCAACCCTCAATTTATAGATGAATTGTTCTTTTTCGTATTAATTCATGCGTATACACACATGTAATAGATCATGATACCCAGTTCCGAGATATCGGCCTCTATTCGAAGAAGGTATGGCCGATCTTAAGTGTCATCCAAGAACCTAAGGATTAATGGTGGATACATATTACATTTTATTTATTTATTTGAAAATTTTATTGAACTCTAACTTATAGTAGACATGTTAATTCATTTAATTGGTAGTGTCCAACTAATTTGTACTCACATCCTACTTGTGAAATCATGGGTATCCATGAAGACTTCATGGTTGCAATTAGAATCAATCGAAAGGCCATTTGATTTATGGTCAATCTGGTTTGGATAGGGTGTTATATTGGAGAGGGGAACTGAATATGATGTAATGCAAGTATTTTAGTTTTCCCACTCTTGCTTATTTTTTATTATTTTGGGACTTGTGTAAAATGATCCTTCCAGGGGTGATATGTTTTATAAGTATGAACTGTAGTAATTTTACCACATCCATTATGACATAGCATGTTTCATGTATTATTTAATGGAACTTTCCAGGATATATGTACCTTTTCATCTAATGTATCAAATCGTTATTATTTCCTTTATTATTACACTCTAATGTGTGACTATAGACTCTCCAAATACACAATAGTGACCATCACTACTAGTCATGACCATTTGGGGTATAGGATGGCATGCTTGAGGTCAGGTAACAATATAAACAAGAAACTTATGAGTGGTCTCATTATAGTCATTATACATGATTTTAACCAACCATACATTCCTACAAGAAGTAAGTTAAAGTTCTCTTTAAAAAGGTATATGATTTGGAATGCACCGTATGAATAATGGTTTGTGATGATAATAAAAGTATCTCCTAGATTTGAAAATTAATTTAATTTATTCATAAAACTATAAAATTTTATAAGGATTCCAATATTTCTTTCAAACCTATGTTGTATTTGAATATTAATTGTTTGGTTATTCACTCTTCTAATTTGATGATTTAGTTGATTAGCCAAAAAGGTATCGGCTTCTCATATTTCTAATCATCTACTTATTCAGTTTAAATAGATTTTTTGTTATTCATGGTATTGTTTTTTATCTATAGTTCCATATCAATCATAATGTATAAATTGAATACATGGATAGTTCTCTTTGAAACTATAGGTCTACAATTAATTTACAATATCGATTTCATCTTCTTCCCTCTATTTTTATATCTCTCATAATGTGAAGAAATATGAGAGTATAATACCTTTATTATTTTAATAATGGATGAGGGTCAAACCCCATTTATTGAGAAAAAGGAAAAGAATCCAATCTTTAATTAATAGGAAATAGGGACCATTAAAATAAGTGAAAAAGTCTTAAGAAAAAAGGATCAAAAGTGACCACAAGTCCAAGAAGAAACAATCATCCATATAGTCATCAGAACTCTCATTATATGCTGTATAATACCCTTATTCTTTCTTCTTCTACTTAAATATATATTCATTTCATCATGTGGATATATTACCCACAATATCTTAAATGTGAACTACCATAAACCATAATATTTTGTTATCCTAAAATATTAGCATTTAGAACTCAATATCTCCAACCATCACTTGTCACCATGATTCCATTGACAACTCTTGGTGTATTTGAATTTAATATAGTATTTCTTGTCTTCTTTTCCTTTTTAGATCAATTGAAAAAACCACTAAATTATAATTCATATGTGTATTGGATCTCTTGTAGTATCACACTATCATTATGGTTCTCTAATTTGTGGTATGGTACAAATTAAATTTAATATTCAAATTCATCTTTTTTATGGATTATTCTTGAATCATAATGAATCCCAAATAAATATGATGATTTTTTATTGATTAGGGGAACATAACATCATCATAAAAATGTGCCTTATTCTCTTAATCGTTGAATCATTCCCTAATTCACTAAACACGACTCAAAAACCAAAACATGTGTCTTCAAATCCCAATAACACATATATAAATCAGGTTCTAAGACATCCTTTATATTCCCATATTCAATTGAAGTTCATGTAGAAAACTAGAATATAAATATAATTATATATGATGCATGAGGATGATGATATAAATGAAATCACATCAGCTCATCTTTGCTCATGTTCTTTAATGATGAGTAGTGTCTTCTAGGCATCAAACACAAGTCAGTATTTCCTATGATAGGGTGACTTCTTAATTAGGTAGAACATAGTAAATGGGAAACTTTTTAATACCCATAGTACCAACCTAGTTCTATATCCATGGAAATTAGGCCACCCCCTATAGTGGCACATTAGTTTTCCTCATAGGCTGGCTGTTATTGAGCCTAGCTACTGCCATATAACAACATTTCTTGGAACCAAACTAAGTGTCCTACGAACATGAATCATTTTTCATACCATATCTCCATGAATTATCCAATTTTTGATATTACGCAATATTTTATCAAATTTAATTCTAGTATTAGAATGTTCCAAAAATATCCAATAGTTAGCAAATTCTATGAAGAAATAAGAAAGTATTATTATGTTAAAATGTATTTTACATAAATTTTAATTGTATGTACTATTATGATTTTCTCATTTAAAATTATCCATAATTATAAAACATAGATTATGAGTTTCAAAAAACAAAGTACAAAAAATACTAAATAGACAATAATCTAAAATCTCATAAAATCATCTAGCTTATCTACAATTACTAAGACTTTATATAAAACATCACATAACAAATAAAACTTCGTTTATTAATTCATAGATATATTTCACATAGAAACATAAATACTCTATATGACTACTAGATTATCAAATATGTGCAATCATATTCCTACCATTAAATTATAATTAGTAGATTGCCTATAATATTTATGAAAAAAATATTCTTCATGAAATATAAATCATGAATGTAATGTAAATACTCCAAACACCATTGAAATCAAGTGAATGGATCTTTAGTAATCAAATGGAAGCAAATAAAATAACTTCCAAGACTTAATAAAATTCATTAATAATTTTTTGGGAACACCAATATCTATTTCTCAACCACCAATATGGTCCCTGTAAATAAGTGCCATGCAATTAACATTCTTTATCTACGGACATCATGTAAGATAGTTTCATGCACATTGAAACTTATTTTATTCTCTCCAAATTATTTAAAATAATAAAATGTGTATGAGAGATTATGATATCAATTTTCACATAGAAATTTGGCATGAATTATTCGACTCTTTGTACACAAGATCCATGCTCAATGTAAAATATAAGAGTGTCTAATATAGACAACAATGATTTCCAGTGAAAAATCATAACATGATACCAATTTTCAATATTCTTCTTCATGGGATGTATAATTATTTTTAGCATGAACCAATTAATATTAATTGATAGATAGTTATTCAAGACTATTGAAAGCTGAAATAAAATATTAATCTCCACACAAAAATTAAAGTCATTCAAAACACAACTAGAAGGCTTTAGCTTGAAACTCCCCCAATTTCATTTTTTTGATATAATTTATTAAATAGACCCCCTAATAAATAAAATTAATCTTATAAATCCAAGATTATATATTTAGTATACATACCTTTTAATTTTTTTAAGGAGGGTAGTGCCTTAGTCAAAGACTAAGGCACAATTTATGGAAAAAGAAAGAAAAAAGTTACATGAGTCTAAAAAAAGGAATCTTATTACAATCTTTCTCAAAGAAGGGGATCAAATCACTCATCAAATAATCCCACCCTGTAATGTCCTGATTGACACCCTTTTTGGCAAGACCATCAACAATAATGTTTGCTTCACAAAATGTATGAGTTCCAATGTAGTTAATATCCTTGAGCAAAGGAAGACAATTTATCTAAATGGAGGTGAGTGACCATGAATGATGCACCACCCCCTTCCAAATAGGTTGAATGATAGTGGTTGGGTCACGTTCAATCCAGATATTGTTCCATCCATTATGCTTGACAAAATCAACCGCAGGTATAACTCCCATCATTTTAGCTTCCAGAGCTGAGGCCATACCACAGCTACCAGAGAAGAAACCTTGACATCTGCCAAGGTATTCCCTAATGATATCACCACAACCATCCAGACCCATGATTCCCTTAGATTCACCCTCAACATTAAACTTTATACATCCTAGAAACAGAGCCTATTAGAATACCTCAAAGTTATGCTGAGGCTGTCTATAAATATCAATGATCGAATGAGGATACTGGAACTCAAAGTCCCCAACAGAATTATCACAATACGATTTCTGGATCGAGGAAGCTTCTCGAATGGCACTGAGAATATGAGACTTACCTACATTAAGCTTAAATGAGAATCTACTAAAAATGAAATTATTTCTATCATACCAGATCACATGAAGATGCTCAGCAACAACAGCCAAAAAAGATTCTTGATTTGTTGAGAGGAATCAAAGACAACACAATGCTGCAACTGAGAGCTGATAGAATCAAAAAATAACAATCTTCAATAAAAACATATCATGAATATAATCCCATAGAGCCGTAACTATAGAACAAGACTGAAAAAGATGATTGGCATCCCCTCTATTTTGGTTACACATGTGACATCATGAACAAAGATGAATCCCAAAAGATTGCAGGAAAGCTTCAGTAGGGATTATATGATGAGAAATATGCCAGACAAGAGTAAATCTCGAGGGTCGGATCCATCGTTTTCTGAAAGCTTTTAGCAAATATAAGTTAGAAATATAGTTAATGAAATTGTAACTATATAAGCTTTTATAGTCCAGGGCAACATTAGGAGCAGGTTCCCAGATGAGGAAGTCCACAGAGTTTGAGAAGAGATAATTGTCAATGACATGAGTGATTAATCAGGAAGATTCAAGTCAGGAGAATTAAAAACATCCCTAATTGAGGAAGTGATATTAATAGGAAGATAAGTTAGAATCAACATGGATATTAATGGAACACCAGCCCAGTTATCAAGAAAAAATTTAATTGTGGAGTTAACGCTAACCATCCATCTAGAATTGTTCATAATTTTGGAAAAGGAGTGACAAATGGACGTCCAAATGGAATAAGTGATAAAGCTTAGATTTCCATTCTTAATCATGGTATGAAATCAGTTTTGGAGAAAGGTAGTGGAATCAATGTTATTATGAAT
Source organism: Viscum album (assembly GCA_963277665.1). NCBI lineage: Eukaryota > Viridiplantae > Streptophyta > Magnoliopsida > Santalales > Viscaceae > Viscum > Viscum album. The sequence continues at coordinate 356,274,086 of OY728140.1, forward strand.
TAGATGCCAATTCATCCTAGCTTGAAGAGCCTCATTAAAGAAAATTAGATTTTTGATTCCAAGACAACCCTTTTCTAAATGTTTACAACACATGGACCAAGGTACGGTCAAAAGCTTTCTTTCAAAAGTACATCTAGTCCAGAAACAAATTTTGATGTAGACATTCACTTTTTTAAGAAGACCTGTAGTCCAGTGATAAACCATCATCGAATAAACCATTTTATAAATAATAATAGATATCCCATGAAAGATTATACGAGATATAGATAGAGTTTTTCCATTCTAGTAGGAGAGTTTCTTGATTATTTGATCAATAATGCTGGCAAAGTAACTAGATTTAGGTCTTCCCCAGATGATTGGATCCCCAAGATAAGTGAAAGGGAAAGAACCTTCCTTGATTCCTAAGTAGTTGACGATGGTACCTTTTCTGTTAGAAGCAAAAAAATTTCCAAAGAACACAAAAGACATTCTCCAGCTTATGGATTGACCAAACACCTCTTCATAATGAGACAACACATTGTTATGATTTTGGGTATTCCTTTGATCACCTCATAGGAATAGAATAATTTCATCAGCATATAACAGATGGGTGGGAACACTTATGTTTTTCGAAGCCTGCAAGGGTTTAATCATTCTTTGATCCACAAGATGGGTGAGTAATCTGCTAATGTAATTATATGAAATGAAAAAAATGGCTGATAGAGGGTCTCCTTTCCTAATTCCTTTGCTACATTTAATGTATCCCTTAGGAGCACTATTTAACAGAACAGATATGGACACTGAACTGAGTAAGGTGCCTGTCATACAAGTGAAGGAATCATTAAACCCAAAGCTTTTGAGTACTTTGATGATAAATACCTAGTCCATGGTAACAAAAGTTTTTCTAATGTCATGTTTAATGGAATCACTACCAACTCTAGTGACTTTTTTTTTAAAATTTTAGTGCATTCTGAAACAAGACAGATGCAATCTTGAATAGACCTACCTTGAATAAAACCAAATTGATTCCAACAGTCATTTCTATTACAAATGGTGGAAATCCTATTTGCATGGATCTTTGAAATTATTTTGTAGATGGTATTAATAGGAGTAATAGGTCAAAAAAGGTGAATCTCATTAGCATTATCCACTTTAGGATTAAGGGTACGAAACTGGGAATTAATGCCATGAGGGAGAAAACCTATGGGAAAGAAAGATTTAACTAAATTGCAAACATCCAAGTGACTAATATCCTTGTAATATTGGAAGAAAAAATTGTTGAAATCATCAAGACTTGGGGAGCTATCTGGATTATGACTAAAAATAGTTTCATTGATTTCATGATCAAGAGGTATGCTTATGAGAGCATCATTGTCATCAGTAATAACCATATCCGAGATGATATCAGAAAAAATATCTTTACTAACAGTCGGACCATTGAATAGGTTATGAAAATAAAAGACAGTGTGATTATCAATAGCCTCCTCCATGTCAAGAATGGTGTCATCAACTCTATGTAAGGCTAGAGGAAAAGATTATTTTCTAATCCAATGAAGAGAATTATAGATCTTTGTATTCTTGTCACCATTTGAAATCCATTTATCTTTGAAGAATGTTTTCCTCGTATCATCTTTATGTTTCATAAGAGAGATGAGTTTTAGAGATATGGTGATTTCTATTTGAGGATCAAAGGAAAATTAGAACAAGAATTGGAGTTTTGAATTTTCATAAGATCACTCTCCAGCACAGAGATGTCCTGGTAAATATGTTTTGTTTTGGAATTACACCAGACCTAGAGGCATTGTTTTAGAAGTTTTAATTTAGTGATACAAGCAAAAGCATCACTTTGATGTTTCATTCCTTCCCAGAATATTTTAATAAAATTAGAAAAATATGGATCTATAGTTCAGGCATTATTAAATTAGAAAGGAAGAGAGAGTTTATTACTTCTAGTGAAAAGACTAACAAGGATGGGATGATGATCATAAGTGATCCTAGATAAGTTAATAAAAGAAATGGAGTCACATTTATCAAGGGTAGAGGTATTATTAAATGCCCTATCAAGCTTACTTGAAAAACCCTATTAAGATGTCTTCTATATCATGTGTACATAGAACTAGCAAGGATAATTTCTAAAAGATTACAATCCTCAATAAAGGATTTGAATTCCCTTGAGGCAATAGAAGAGTGGGATGGTCTAATTTTTTCAAAAGAGGAAAATATCCCATTAAAATCCCTGATCACCAACCGGGAGTTTGGAATAACATAAGATAGGGCACTTAGATCATGCCAATGGGGTCTGCGGTCTTGATATCTATTATTAGCATAGACCATCGTGAAAAAATCACTATTTTTCTCATACTCTATGAGGAATTCTATGAATCTTATTCATTATTATTTGTCATTTAACTGATTTTACACCATTAATATAAATTATGTGATCTAAAAAATATGTTGCTTCTCAATATCTAGTAACTATTGTTTTTTAATGATTTTATTTCCCAGTTCTTCCCTTGATAACTAGATTCACTTTTAATTACCTATCTTAAATGAACAAAAATAAAAGAAAAAACATTTAAGAATAATTTTGAAAATTTATATTATTATTATAAAATTAAATTCTTAGAATTTATTCCCATAAAATATTATTTATCCTTTATATCTATATTATTGTGTTAGCCCTTCAAGATTAACCATATTTTTTTCCTAGTCTATAACTTCCTTTGGTATAAAGTTTCATCTCTAACTTCATTCCATATTTGGGTGGGATAATCCTTTTAATGGTTCCATAAAGTCTCATTTATCACTTGGAGAAACCTTAATTTTCTTGATAAACTCTACATAGACTATATGTATATTTAAATAGCTCTTTGAGGTGTGTATTTTCCTCTTTTGAATTCCACACAACTCATATAAAATTCCTTATTAATAATTTGTTGAAAGTCACTAATTTGATTACCTTATTCATGCTGATAAACATTCATTTTACCATTTTCACACACATGTTATTATAATTTATTGGTTCTCACAAATCTATGAAAAAATGATCAATAAATAATTGGGAATGTAGATATCATTTTTTTCCTTTTGCATCAATTCACTTATATAATTTTCACAAAATTAATCATCTTGATTACATAGTAGACTGGTTATATATTCTTCTCTAGCTTGATCCCATCAACATTGGTTTCCTAGGTATGTTTATAACTATCAATGATGTAACCCCTTATTATAAAAAATAAGTATCCTATTCTCTTTAGTGAGGGATTCATAATTGGATTCTTAGGCTTAGTTTTGAAATATTTCATCTTTTTACAATTCTTAAAGGATAATTTACCTAAATTATTTATAGAAATATTTATATTATCTTCTTCAATAATTTCCTAATCCAGCCTTCCCAAGGATATAATATCTTATCTCTCTATATTTTTGTTTTATTTACTTATTCTTTATTGATTCATTCTTAGTTTTATTGAGCATGAATACTCCAACACTATGACAACCTTAATTTGAATATCCATAAATATCTCTATTTTTTATATCTATTTATGATAGATAGAATTTTACTTTTAATCTATGAATGTTGAACCATATTATGATTTGACCCCCAACATTTATATCTCCTTTGACTACTAGAGTTTGAAATACTGTACAAAAATAAAATAAATTCTACCCAACTGTATGGAACATTAGAAAAATATGAAAAACATTCTCTAGTAGTCTTGACGTATAAACTACCCAGATTTTAACTTATGTTATTTTTTTATATTTATCCATTTATTGGGATTCACCTGGTGGAAAAGAATTTTTTCCATCCATACAACCACCCTTGATATTGTGATGGGATTATATCCAATTTTTTTCATTTATTTGTGTTACCAATCAGGACATTACACATAAAATATTTAAATAAATAGATTTATTAAAATCATCATATTTCCCTATTGATGGTAACTTTTCCTTTTAAATTGACTATTACTTTTCATTAGATAATCCCAATGTATCCATTCCATAAGATAATGTTATTATTTAACAATATACCTCCATTGAATATTGTTTATGAGAATGTCTTCACCCAATATCTTGTACATACATATATTAAATAGTTTTCATATTGATAAATTTAATTCTATGCTCAAGAAACTCCATATTATGTATTTGTTTCTCATCCTATGACATATTCAATCTATATTCACATTAATTCCTCAACCTTTCTATAGTATCATGATGAAATTTATCATTTTTTTGGAGTTAATTATCTCGATCCTTTATTTTTCACTCTTTTACCTCCAATTGATTATTTTTTCTATAATAACCTCTTGTTATTCATTGATAATATATTGAATCCTCTTATTGAGTTATTCATACTAAAATATTATATTGAGACACTAATTCTAAAAATTGGAACATTTTTTTCATTCCCATAATTCATTGAATTTTAGAATTCATGTTTTTTAGGTAGATTCTTACAAATCATCACCGTTTATTCCAAGGATTTTACTATGTTTTATGAAACTTTCTCGTGTTGGCTGATATCCTCACTCACACATTAGACATAGTGAAAACTAATAGTGACTATACGTCTAGGAAATTTTTATAGGGTATTTTTCAAATAGATATATGAATTATCATATACCTATCCACGTGACATATGAAAGATATAAAATTTCCCAATTGTGCCTGATTATTCTGGAGGAAAAAATTTATAAGTGGTTTCAGTTAACTATATTATATAATTGATGGAATATTCCTAAGGTTGAAGGGGTATCCATTTATTTGTTAGTGGGTTAAACCAATGGGTTTCCTTTTTCCATGTTAGATCTATCTTCATTAGAATTATAGTATAGGGAAATTGATTTCACACTCTATTTTTTTAATATCGATTCCTTCTCATCACATGTTTCTTTAAGAGTTATATTTTGAACAAATATAAAATGAATAAATTTATGTTTGTTTCCATTAAATAATATAATATTTTTTTAAATTATTTATTTTATGATTATTATTTCAAATTCCCACCATATCCTATCATCATATTCTTTATTGACATGAAAAAAGTTTCTTAAATGGTTTATAGTAAAAGGAACTCATAGGCCTCTTTTAAATCAACACTTCAATGAGACTTAAAAATAGAAATAAAAATACATCATATATTTTAAATAACTGATTATTGAAAATCCAAATATATCATTGATAATAAGTTATATGATAATCATGGGATATTCCGAATGTTGAGGGTCTTGAGTCAATATTAGAGGAAATATTACAAATTACACAAATTTCTTGTTTAACCAGTACACTTTTTATTGAATATATCTCATATTTTTACCTATCTATCTCTTAGATGGTATATAAGTACTTTAGTAGAAATGAAACACAAAAATAACATAATGATTTGTTATTTAGGTTCACCTTTATTTTTTATTATTCTTTCATTGATGCATCATGGTTACTATCCGATGAATACAAATCCTGTATTTATATCAAAAGAATATTAGTAAATTGCATTCCCCTAGACCCATAAAATATTAATACCAACCAGTCATTCTTTCAAGAAACATCTCGAATCCCAATTTATAGTGATAAAAGATTCGTCATGTACCTTATCAATAATGGTCAACAATGATAATTCAATCCTATTCTATATTGGAATATGATTAATCCATCTTACATAAACTATAATAATCTGATGGTCCACATGAATAACCTTTATAATTTTAATGTATATTAAAAATATAGTTTTTATCATTCATAGTTCCCCTTGGAGTGTTTGGATGGTCTGTATAGAAATTAGAGACTTCCCATCCATTCTCTCCTCTTTATCATCTCAATATGATTTTTATTTTTCACAGTTGTGTTGGTTTTATCATGACCTTTAACACTCCTAAAATATAACATGAATAAAATGTTAAATATCTACAATACTCATGGTCTCGAATATAATTATAGTGTCTATTCCCATACCCCCCCCATATTTTTCCAACACCAATAATTTATAGTAATATCATAGTCAAATGACCTTCATATTTATTCTTATTCTTATATATATATATATATTCAATATACTGGGTGAATATTATTCCCATGATATTCAAAATTTAAACCACCATAAATCTTGGTATTTTATGGTCCTTAAATATCTCCACTAAAACTAAGAATCTTAAAAATACATGTTATGTGAACTTTTTATTTTAAAACAACATAATAATCAGTATTTAATTAGGAAAGGAAAATATTCTTTTCATTTTATATGACCCTTCAAAAAAAATTTACCGATTTATAATCATCATGTATATTGTTTCACAAACAATATCCCACATTTAGCCATGGTTCTATAATTCATGGTAAGAAACTAAATAAAAAAACATTTAGCTTCTAAATTTCACTATATTCTACATGAATCAAAATGGAACTTCTATTACTGGGAAGTTTGATACATGATGTGTACATTGTAACAACATCAGGATATAGATCCTCTTCCCCTCAATATAGTCATATTATCCATTTCACAAAACAGTTTTATAATATCTAAAAAATATAGCATCCAAATCCCATAACTAATATATGAATGAATATATTATACTACCTTCTTCTTCCAAACATCAATTATAGTTCATGGTGAAAGATATAATAAGTGTGGAATGAAATAGTTTGTGTGAGGAATATGATGTAAATGACATTGTATCACTTCAGTATCATGTGTATTTTTAGATGAATAATAATTTCTTCCAAAAATGAGTACCGCATAAATGTATCCCTTGGCAGGGAAACTTGTTTTTCATCCTAAACATTCTAATGATCTATTGTTGAATTCCCATAGTACTAAACTCAATCCACAATCGTATTCATTATTCCACATAGTACAATGGGACTCTAATCTTGTGATTCTCAAGGTTGGATCTCTTATTCTCATCCACCACCTAGGTTACCTATAGTTGAACCTAGACACTACCTCATGGTGGTAGAACCTATTTATTGCCACTGACTAAAGGATTCCATATTTTTTCTCAAAAAAATTAATATTTTTATCTTGGCGAAGTACTCTTATGTAATCTACAATACTTAGCCACTTCATATACATACCTATGTGTCTTATGAAGTACCCTATATTTTTATAATGTATAAGAGTTATCCAATTATTCATTATAGTTCACAAGTTATGTGAATTTAAAATTCAATTTCCATAAATTTTAGGTGGCACGAACTCTTTTAAAAATTCTTTTTCTAATTGTTAAATGTTCAAAATTTAAAATAGCAGTGTCACAACTCACAATAAAAAACATCCAACATGGCATGTATGATAGAATCTTTGAAACATCCTCTACATTCTCAAGAATTTCCAATATATCTTCAAAAACATACCAAATAAACTCCCATATCATTTATATATTCTTAAATATATAACACATGGAGACATCAACACTCTATTGAACTATAGTCTTTTTAATATTCTCAAAAAATCTCTCCCCATGAAATTAAAACAAGTAGAATATTAAAAATATTTTCCATATAATATTATCCATGAAATATAAAACTTATAAGTAACATAGATACTCTACACGCCATTTCAATCAATTTATTTTATGTGTATTAATCCAATGGTTGTAACTCAAATAGCCTGAAAACCTTGTTAAAATACTCTAATCCTTTTCATGGGAACACCAACGTACATTTTCTCATTATAAATATTTGGAACTCTAAATAACAATAAATAAATTCCTATTTTTAAAATATTTAAATCATAAATGATAACATCATTCTAATATTATCATTTTGAAACAAATATAACACAACAAAATATGGGGTTCAATATATTAAACTGATAATCTTAGGTATTTGATAGAATGAAAAATGAGATACTAATATTGTATTCTAATATGAGACCCTAAGTATCAAAGAATGGGATTTATCAAAACATTAATTGGGAGAAGAATGTACTATTAATGCATTCCATATTACTATCAATGTTAGAATAAAAGAACGAAGGAGAAAGGGGGATATAAGAGTTGAATAAGGAAACAAATACTATACACTAATATATATATTCTTGGTGACTAAGATCATGAGGAATAAGAATATTATGTTTACTGAGAAATGCTAAAAATCTCGATACTATATCGGTTTTGGACGTAAGAGAAAGTGAAAAAGGTATAATTGATATTTAGATTACAATGTGTTTGCAACAATTATAGCTTGTCCTTAGGTTATAAAATGATATACTTGTGGAAGAATATAATTTTTTTTAAATGAATTAATATCCTAAGGAATCTTTCAGATTTTGTTTAAGATTTTATATAAAGGACCCTTTTTAAGTGAGTGAGATATATACTAAAAATACATTTTTTTTGATAGTGAGAAATTAGATGTGACACACCCATAGTTCCATTTTATGGTATGGAATGTATTTTTTTATTTCATTATCACCTCTAATTTCTGGGTATTTTTATTTGAAAAATGTTGTGGAGGAGGATTTATTCATTATACCATAGTTGGTGTATGATTATTACCAAATAGGGGGAAACCATTCAAAACCTACAACTATTTATTAGTAGTAATACTAAATGTTATTGAATTATTTTCCTAACTAAGTGGAAAAACAATGAAATAGCATGGGTGCGCCCAGTTCCACTAATATTTTTGGAAAATGGTATGGGATCTACCACTATTTTAACAAATATATAATTACCTCATTTCTCTTTTGTGTTTTAACCCTAAAATCCACTAATTCTTCCTCACGCGACAACCACAACCATCCCACATTGTAAACTACTATCTCCCAACTGAGGGTTCATGTGGGACCAACCTAAAGGTTATATTTTTCTTCTTTTTAGTGTTGGATTTTTCTTTTTTGGACCCATGTTCACGTCCTATATAGACTCAAACGATTTTAATATTTTTTAAATTGTTAAAGGTAGGTGGTTTCATAAGTTGGATTTGAATCATGAACCTTAAATAATTTCATTTATTCAAATAATTTTATAAATTATATAAATGATAGTTTTATGATCATTGAAAATTAATATATTTTTTATTAGTGCTTAGAAAGTGCATCCAATTGTTTTGAGTTTTTAAAGTGTATTGAATGGAATGACGCAAGGGTTGGACTGTGTTATTTTAGATAAATTACCCATTTAAATGATTTAATCAATAAAATGGTAACTTCATTGATGTAGAATATTATATCATAATCATTGTAGATATGTTTTTGGACTGATAAAATCATTAAAAAATGAAATTCCATATACAAACTCAAATTTGAACACTATCTAAAAAACATGATTATATGTATCAGAGTCACTTAATTGGGCGAACCCTTCTCAATGGGCCTTGATATTACCCAAACTACTAGTTACATGTTGTACACTATGATTTTATTTTTTAATATATTTTTTATGTTACTATATTTCGTAGACCATTAACACCTTAGAGATTCCAAATAGTTCAAGTCTTTAATTATCCTCTTATATGGATTCCACTTTAAATTTATTTGCTAATATGTGTTTCTTTTCTGAAAAATGTGTAATGAATAATTTCGTGTAGTTTATTTCCAAACTCTCATAATTAGTTTTGTTTAAAAAACATTTCTAATGAAATATTTGGTGGGATAAAGTAAAAAAAATTTATCACATCCTACATACACAGAATTAGTGTATACATTGGTTTTTTATCAAGATATAGGAATAATAAAAGGGAAAGATGATGGTGGTTGTTCTTCTAATTAATGCAATATGGTTGGGTGTTGGTGATATGTCTAGAATATTTCTTTTTATCACATGGATATGGGTGGTGTATTTATTCATTTTTATTTCTATTTTTCTATGTTATTCCCACGCATCCTAATCATCCTCCCATCCCATAGTTTTTTCTATGTATATAGTATACACATCCTTTTTTATTATAGTTTTTTTATTACAAACATTTTCACTTATAATAGTTGTAATCTCTATTCAATTTAATTGATTCTTTAATTAGTAATTTTTTATTTCATTGGTTCGACCCATTTGAGAGTATAACATTCCTGGGAATGGAATTATCCTATTCAGTCCTCAGTTTAGATCCATTTATTGGATGGTGTTTGAAAAATCATTCCCTATAAATGACCCATGATACCAAAAAATAAGTTTCTAACCTATAAGGATTTTATATTCCCTTTTAACATTTCCATGAGACACATCGGGTCTCAGGTCAGGGGTATCCTTGGTTGTTTATTAAGAAAATTATATCGAATCACCAGATTTGTTGTTTGTTATTGTTATGAAGTCTTTAATTGATGGGATATGTGAATATATAGCCTTTAGTGGTCAGTTATAATTTATAGTCTTTCCAAAACACACCCTAATGACCTGTACATCTCAATGTGATGTTTTTCAAAATATTTTTTATTAGAGGTTTTTAATTGATGTTGAGTTTAGAGGATTTTTAGGTTGAGAATGAAAGGATTGAGAACATTCTATAGGCTATATGTTTTGAAAACCATGTTACAAAACTATAAAACATGATTAGAGGGGTTCTAGTATGACATTGATAGTTGACACATATTTTAACAAACTACCCCATTATATCATGTAGTTTGTGAATTCTCAAATTTCATGTGTTTTCATTTTTCTAAGTGATTTAATTTGGTTCTTAAGGTGTTTTAATGTATTTTTATAATTTTAATTGTACTGGTTTGATTATTTTTAATGCATCTAATTCTTTTTTTATACTTTTATATAGTTTTTCCCCCATCAATGGAATCATGTTATCCCTTTAGAGGATGTTATAGACAATTTTTCATAATTCAATCCATAGGTGGAAAAATATTTTGTTGAAGCAATAGTGATAACTGTCGGATATATGGGGTTAGGAGTGAACCATTTCCCATATCATGTTTGGAATGAAATACCATGTATAGATAGAGGCCCGTACAAATAACTTACTCTCTAAACCTATTTTCTCTTAATGAAATTCTCCTGAATTTAACGATTTTTCTATAGAAACCCAAGTAGATCATTGAATTTGATTAAATACCAATGACTATTAAAGTTAAGTAATAATAATTTAAAACAGAAGTTCAAAATTGAAATTATTAGGAGAGAGTGGTTCAGGATAATTAGAATGAGAAAATGGAGTCGAACATCAAAATTGTTATATAGTAGATGTCCTACCCAGATATCTGAGTGTTAGAAAAATATAAAGAGTTTTTTGGCATTTATCATAGTGATCAAAATTCATGGATTACTCTAATTGGTTACCTGATATATTGTACTTCAATCCAGAGATATTTTATAATAAAGAGATCAATTTAAACAATTAATAAATTAGGTTTTAACCTAATATCATATCTCAAGTATTCATTCTTAATCATAAGACATGTGTTGAAGTGGTCTATTGGAACATAATTTTAAACATCAACCGAGAAATAATATTATGATTTCTCAAGGTTATTTCTATTATTAGTAAAGTACATTCATGCTCTTTATAAAGTAAGAGAAAGTTATATGGGGATATAAATGAAATGGATTTTGGATCTAGGATTCCCCATAAATATTAATCATCTATAATTAGGGGAAACCGGGATCTCACTTATTACCATTTATATAATATTGTGAATATGAATACATAATTCCTAGTGAATACTAAGGACTTTCACACATATATTCTATTATGACATCTAAATAATTTTTTAATTATTTCTATTCTACCCATATAAGTGTAGTTCATTCTTCCATTAAGGAATCTACAATGCAGTCTAATTATTTTAAGGTAGTAGTGCCTCACCCTCATGGTCATGGAACAAAAATTAGTTCATTTTATGGGTAGAGTATACTTCAGACTAATCCCCTTGATAATGGAAGGACTCAAGAACATTTTTAGATAATAATATTTAAATCAGTAGATGAGATATTGATAGAGAATGCGATGGCCTTAAAAAGATGACATGAAGTATTCTCATTGATTCCACTTTGTAAATGATTTATTTGGTATAGGTAGCTCCCAGTATTTTATATCTACACATATCATGAGTTTTTTAAATCTTACCTATATGTTACCACCTTATGTGATGGAGATGAAAAATCCTTTTAAAAAGATGAGGCAGAAAGAATTATAATTCCCTTATCATGAAATCATGAAATCATATGTTTAGAAATTTTTGGATGTTTTGGTCCTAAATATGTATCTATTTTATATTATCATCATGATGTAAGGGACTGTTAAATTTGAAATGCATGTCCACTTCCACAACTAAAAGGTGTATTTCACCTCTTACGATGGGGTATCTAATGAGTTTTAGGTGGTTTACGATCAGTAATGGAGTAAATAAATATGAAAACATCATAAATTAAGCATTTTAGTTTGTATTCCATAGACCCTCATGGTTTATAATGATTAATTTAATTTCATAATGGGTCATCCTTTTGTTTTACAAGAGGTTCTGTATGTTTTATTCGATGAAATATGGGGACTACCTCTAGAGAGAGATGTTGATTATTATATAAATTTTATCCCTAGAATGAATCTTATCTCATCTATTACATATCATATGCATCCCATATAATTTCATATATTTATGATCCACCTAGATGATCTTGAATCTAAAGGCTTCATCTACCCTATAATGTCTCCTTCACCACTATTATTATATTTACTAAGATGGTATACGGGGCTCTCCACTTGTGTATTGATTATAAAAAGTTGAAATATATGACTATTAAAAATAATTATCTCTTTCAACACATTTATTACCTCATTGATTAGTGAAATAGGGAACAATATTCTTCAAATATTGACTTTTGGTATGGTTTCCATTACCATAGGGTGAAAATGATGATGTTCCTAATACTATATTTCAAATTAGGCTTGACCATTTGGTGTATCTTAAAATGTCCTTTGGATTAACAAAATATTCCATTGTTATTCGTGGAAACCATGAATCATATATTCCATTGGTACATTGATACATTTTTTAGGGTGTTCGTGGAGAATATCTTTGTGTATTCAAAGTCCGACTGAAGAGTATGATCATAATCTGAGAGTTTGTCAAGTAATTCTCTATGAACATCCCCATTATGAATAAATATCAATGATTTAATTTTGGATCCAATAAGTGGTGTTATTGGGATATGTGGTCTCATATAAGTAATTTTGGTCGATCCAGATAAGGTGGAAGCTGTTATGTATTGGGAAGATCTAAAAAACATTGTAAATATATATAGATTCTTGGGGTTATTATGGTATTACCAATGAGTTATAAAATATTTATGTAGGTCATATTCACCATGGACTACTCTTACCCAGAATGGGATGATGTTTTTATGGAGTTATAAGTTATAAAAGTCATTTTTGGAATTTATTCTGAATTTGACGTTGACACTAGTTCTAATTTTTCATGAGGATGATTTGGGATATTTTGTGTAATCTGATGCCTTAAGTATGGTTTTTTCCTTTCATTCTCAAGAAGGGGGACCACAAGGTGGAAGATATGTCATTACAAATCTAAAAACATAAGAATAATTACCCCACCCGTGACCTCAATCACATAGTGGTTATGCACACCCTTATATTTTAGTGGCCCTATATTTTTAGGGAAAGATGTATTGTTTAGTCAAACCATAACGTTTTATGTTTCATCACACCCAAAAAATCTAAATATTAGTAAAATGTTTTCAGTGTATTATCTTCATGAATTTGACTTTGAAATTTCCTATACATAAGGAAAAGGAAATGTGGTTGTATATGATCACTACAAAAACATTCATTCTCATGATTTGTGGAGGTCAAATGCAGAATGAACCCTCCCAAGTATCTGTTTTTAGTTTTATTTAGAAACAATGGAGGAGAATGAAGATGTGTCTATCCCTACGATATAGTTCACACATTACCCTATCTAGCTCATCCTCTAGGGTGTGTTGGGTTATGCGGAATGATAATAGTTTAGGTGAATCTTTAATGGTGGGGAGATCAATGATGAATAGTCTCTCCATTATAAAGGAAATAATTACTTTATAAGTTGTTATTTGGTTCCCATATCAATGAAGTTGGTATTGATGTAGGATTTCCATTATTTTCATTGGTTTATCAACTGTTGAACCACTATTATGTATAATGAAATGGGGAAATGATACCGGTGTCCATGTATAAGGTGAGAGAAAATAGATTTTTTGTTAGGTTTACACGCTTTATGGAGGATAAGGAAAATCACAATAATGGATATGGTTTTTTGAAATCCCTTATAATTTCTACATAGATATTTTGTGTGAAATTAATGGATTTAATAATTGGTTTTCCTCATACCCCATGGAGTATGAATGAAATTTGTTTTGTGATTGATTAACTAACCAATTTTTTCACTTAATTTCAATTATAGATTAAAAAAAGTATAGTATATTTGTAGGATGTTTTTAAATGATATTGTGATGTTATACATGGTTCCATATAGTATTATATTTGATAGATACCCCTAATTTAACTCTAGATTATGAAAATTCCTCTAGGAGGTGATGAGATCTCAGGTGTAGATGATCATGAAATCCTATATATAGCCAATTGACTAGATATAATGGGTGATTCGAATTCTAGTTGATATGATATGTTCCTATGTGTTGGAAATTATACGTTATTGGGATGTCCTTTTGGGATTGTTTTATTTCTATAATAATAGTTTGTAGTCATTTTTGAAAATGGATTCTTTTGAGGCTCTATATGGTCAATCATGTATGACTCCTCTATATTATTCTATGTTGGTGAGACATATATTTTGGGAATGAGTATCATATAAGGTAAAAAAATGATGTATTAGATTATTTTTAATTTTTTGTTGATTAATTTGTGTCCCCAGAACTCGTATTTTGATCATCTATGTCATCCCCTTGAGCTTTTGGTGGTTTATAATGTGTTCTTTATGATGTATACAAAATTCATCCATATTCGGATCTAAAATTCGGTAAATAATTCTCCAAGATATATGGGACCCTTCGGTATCACTCGGTGGATCAAAATGGGTTCTTATCACTTTGTGTGACCTCCTTAGTTTAAATTGATGCATGACATGCTCCATGTTTTCTATTAAATATTTACAATATATAACCATCCCATGTTCTAAATTAAGATGATCTAGAGTTAGAAGATGATGTTTCAATGATAAATCAATCATAAACCATTAATTTTTTAAAAGAACGACATTATATTTGATAGTGTATACAACATTCAACATTGATATTAAACGAATAGATAAATATTATTATTTAAATATGATAGTTATAAAATATATGTTGAGTTGGATGGTAAAAATAGAAATAATTATATTATGATATATATAAAAAGGTCCCACTCAAAATAAATTATTGATTATTTTAAATATGCATCCAAATTTTAGTAAATTATTATTATGATTAAAAAATTACTTAAAAAATTGTTTTTATTGCTTTTTGTGACAAAATATTATTCCCCGCAATATAAATTTACATGATAAAATGGGATTAATTTTTAAATTCAGAATATCTAATTTAAATAATGGTGAAATTTTTGGATGTTTTATAAACTTGTTTTTTATAAATAGTAAAATAATACATATTTTTCAAATACTATCTTTTATTTTCATTAAATAAAGTAATTTCAAAGTCCCATTATGTTTTTTGATTTGATATTAAATTGAAATTTGAGCTTTGATTTCTCTTATTAACCCCATTTAAAACAAAAATGTTCATGAATTTGATATAGGTTAATTTTGATACATTAAAAAAATTAAACTAAATTTCATTATGTTTTTCACATTTATATAAAAATTGATTTTTACCATAACTATAGATTGAAACATGAAAACTTGATACCATATTTAGAATCAAGTAGTTCATATTTTGTAAATTGGTCCTTTTATCATTTTAAATAGTAATGATGGTAAATAATTTCCACCTCAGTAAGGGTAAAAATGGTAAAATATGGTTAAAACCATGAGATATAGTCTCCAAATATACAGAACACTTTCTATTGTCCTTTTCAATGGTTTTAGTTCCGACACATACATCAAGTTATTGAATATATGGACACTTTGATGCATTTTTCGTTGATTATAACCTTTATATTAATTTAAGAAAATATTAAATATAATGTTTCACTCTATTGAATTTAATATCAATAATATTTTTACATAATTATAAAATGAGGATTTGGTTTGTTATAAATGATTATTTTAATGATAAGTTAATTGTTTTAATATCTTACACTTACATCACCTAATCAGTTCCACATCCAATCACTCTGTATATGTATAATGGTGCCTCATCCTTTTATATTATGGTTTGTTTATTACTTATGTTGTTTTTTATGATTGTTTTCATGTATTTGATATTTCATTGATTCTTATTAAAGGGATTTATTTATTAATTTATTCTGATTTATAACACCATGAGTATTTTTGAATTATTTTATTAAACAATTTAATTTTCTTTGATGACTTTTGTAGTATGTTTCACCATGTTAAACTTGTTCTAAATTAATCACTGAAATTTCATGTGTTACACACAATATCAATTTTCTATGAAATAATATTTTATTATTATAATTATTTAAACAATATAGTTATAAAATATTTATTAAATTAATATTATAAATAATAATATCCACTTTTAAATAGTATTTATATTGATTTTAAATAAATAAAACATATTTATAAAAGTAAATAATTTTTTATTAATTCATTTATATGTTTCAAAAAAATATTTTCTTAAAAGAATTGATTTTTATATCCTTATATAAATAATAATAAATATAACTTTGGAAAGGGCTGAGAAAGGGAGAAAACTCACAGTCACTATAGAGCCGAGTCAGGTCAAAAATGATGTTCTTGATTTTGTAGAATTTTACCAGTGATGGACCCTGAAAAAACCATTTTTCATGCATCGTTAAAAAAACTAGATTATCTAGAATCTCACTTAGAGGAGAATGACCCTTTCATTATGCTCTGAACTTATGTTATCAGTGCCCTATAATGAAATCTGAAGGAATAACTCTATAAAAACCTCATTCCTCACCCATCCTATGAAATTACTATACTCACCCCACACCGTAGGTTCCCAATCACTAAAAAATAGGTTCCTTATGGTTTCATTTTACAGCTGTCTGCAACATTGACACCTAGAGGCCAAGAATATTCCCTTCAGTTGAATGTTATGCTTAGCTATTTGTACACTATTTCTGACCCTCAATAGAAAAACAATTATGGGATTACCTTGCACCACAGCACCCCCACACACACACAAACACACATCCAAAATGGTCAGATCATCCTCATAGCTGTGAAAGTCTTTCATAGTGAACACCCTTAAAGAATAACATTTGAGAATTCATTTTTACATGATATTTTTTGACATGATACTATCAAATACATCATTCTGGTTTCCTTCCAAGGTGGCCTTGATGATGTTGGTGTCAGCACTTGCCTCCATGAATGTGATATATGGAGTGAGACATCTTGGGAAACCATGTTTCAACCCCACCCAATTATGATTCCATTATTTTATGTCAAAATTCTTTTCTATCCATCTAGTATTATGCTGCATGAATCCCATATATAGCTGGATAATTTTATGCATGGTTGAGGTTCTTTCTCTCTGAATCTTCATATCATATCCATACTTTCAATGCTTGTATTTTTTCCATAGATGATTCCCATTTAACATATCACAATATAACATTGTAGGAATACCCATCGTAGTCCCAGATATACTTTTAAGGTTGATGACCCACTTATAAATGGTCTAGAAATCCTCTTCTTGGACACCTAGTGGTGTTTACCATCCATTTGGTTATCCCATAGGAGGTCACCATCATACTCTAAATGTTTGATATCACCTTCTTGGTTATATTTATAGTGGATAGAACATGTAAAATAATAGAATCTAGATCAAATTTAATTACAGATATTCTCCCACAATAGGATCAAAACATGTTCATCTAATGGAAGATTCGACCCATAATAAGAATAGAAATATTATCAAAATGATGAATTAAATTATTTTTTTGGGACACTGGGGGGCCTAGATATTCTATTGTGAAGAAACATATATGTATTCGCAACATGATTTATATTTATTTGATACTTATGGTTGAAATTTTACTTGGCTAATGAAGGAAAGAATATCTCTATTAATGAATTACCCACTCCAAGTAAAGTATTCTTCCAAAACACCGTTCACCCCCTAAATAGATCACTAATATCAATTTACAAACAATATTGTATCATTGACAAACATCAGTTGGGAAAAACCTCGTTTAGGGTGAATTTTATGGTAAGGATGAATCCTACCCATGTTGGAGAAATGTTGGATATGATGGCTTTGATAATATTGGGACAAAATAAATAAAAAGATGGATTGGGCATCCTCTATCGTAGCCCTCAAATAGCCTTGTAGAACCCAAACTATTTTCCCAAGAATGATATAAACCTCCATGAAGAGATGAAACATCTAAAGGAGAGATTAATCACCCATTAGGAGAACATCATAAAAGAAAGTAATTTGATCAAAAAACTCCACTCGATCATATCATAGCCTTTACTCATTTCTTATTTGATGAAAAGATTAATCTTAAATATCTTTTGACTAATCTCACTATGCACCTCTTGAGGCTACCCTATAGCCCCCTAGATTATTCATCCCTTCATGAACTGTTATTGTTCTTACATAATCCAATTTGGGAGATGAAGAGAATTTTTTTATTTCGAATGCATTCCAAAACACTGTAAGTAACATTACACATGTTGATGGGGAGGTATTGATAAAGTGATTATGGGTCCTTAACCTTGTCCAAGAGAAAGATCATTATTGCATAATACACATGCGGGATATTCCAACCGTTTAAATTTCCATGAAATGCACCCCTAACAACCTCCCAAGATATCTAATAGAATAACCTTGGGACACCATCTACTGTAGATGTACAATCTGGGTTGTGAGACCAAACTGCATTGTGAACCTCCTCCTCAATGAGGAAGAACATCAACACCTCATTATCCTCCTCCACCACCCTACAATGCATGGAATCAAATATCACAGTTGGACAACTTGGATATCCACCTATCATTCGAGGGTTATGATCCTCTAGAAGGGATTTAAATTACCCCACAACCAGTTCACCCAACTCATCTTGATCATTAAATAAAGAACAATCCCCCATTATAATTTTGTGTATCCTAAAATGGAGTTTTTATCTAATACACGCATGAGTGATCACCATCTTAAGGGCACTTTATCCTTAACAGTTATTGAGCTAAACGTTCTTGTTTTAACAACACTTTATCCAATAAATCATTCCTACTTCATATCTCATCATAAAATGCTTCATCCTATCTATTCTATAGGATATATTCAATACAATTGATTTCCTAGATGAGAATCACTAAATCATTGTCGTGAATGTGGAGTACCTTAATATATCAAAGATGGGTGCCTCTGAGTCACCTAACTTTGTCATGCAGAATAGTCCACGACTGGCTACAAGAAGGGGAGATCCAAGACTACTTAACTATGTCTTGAAGCCCTAGTTCATCCACCACTTAGCTAGAAATGTAGAGTCATTGACTGCATTCAATCCATGTTTCCCTCCCAATACGTAATGTGGAGTTATCTAACAAACTTCAGGGTAGATAGATAACTAATATCTTTTAATACAATTCTATGAATTCCTCATTCGTCAAACATCAATAAAGATGACACCATGTCTGGAAATAACCTTTCTGATTGTTACACCATGTGAAAGGGTCCCCAATGGATCCTACATCAAGGTGTCCCCTACTTTCATAAATGAAAAAAAGTATTGACTATCTTTTTTGGTAATGTAACTATTTCCCTTATTCTCTTATGAAGATTCCATGATATTAAAATACCCTCTTACTATCCAAGGAGTGTCACCTTGGTCAAAGGATCTTAGGTCCCACAACAATTCCCCTCTATCCTGAACTTCAAACATCGCATATATCACTAATATAAAGAAATTGTGAGACCCCAAAAATATTTTAGTGAATAAAAATTAGTCCCAGAAAAAAAATTATTGATAGAAACTACTGACATTTAGAAAATTTATATGTGTAACTTGAGGGGGTTCTGATCCTTGAATCCTTGCACTCTTAGGAAGTGTGTCAATCCTAAATATTTTAGACCAGTTTCCTAGGTTAAAATATTGAAGTTAGAGAGATAGAATTATTTTCAAGTTAATGAGAAAAAAATATGTTTTAACCTAGGAACCTAACCCTCTAGAATTCAAAATAAATAAGTTAATCATAAAACACAAAACATTCTGTATTTTTTCCCAGACCCGCAACATTATGCTCCCTAAAATAACTCATGAACTTCCTTTTATTTAAACTGAGATCTGTTGAAAATTCCTTGATGAAGCCACTGATGACTACATGTTGGAGACTAGTCATACTCAATGTCTAGCATCATGTTTCATGTTGTCACGAGAAGATTATTTTTCACCCTTGGTGAGGGTGTCTTGATCACTTGAGAAAAGGATGGAATCATCATATAGGATTTGGAGGCACACTACTCCAAAGACAATTCCATAACCCATATGTTGGGGGGGAAAACATATGCAATGAAACATTGTTCCACCCATGTATAGAAAAATAAGACATATCTGATGGGCCTATGTCCTGTAACTGAGACCTAGAGGCAGACAGTGCCTCATGATTGAAAGGTACCAGTGATTTTCACTGAGGGACCACATCAACTAGTTGATATTCATTATGATTGGACAGAGCCGAAACCTCTAGAAGATGTAAGGAAATGAGCACTTCCTTCCCTTGATCATGAGCACCACATGAAAAGTGGTCCACCTAGGATAAACCCTATACTTCTACCTTCGAATCTTTATGATGAGAGGAGATCTTCACCTAATCAATATCCATATGACCCTTAAAAGATTCGAAAAATATTTTAAATTAGTGACCTTGAATTTGATCACTTCAGATGAACTGAGGAGGTAAAGTATAAGCCAAATCCTCTGATTAAGCATTCATTCCCTCCACACTAAGAAGAACTCTCATTGGGATTTGAAGAGAAATATCAATCTTGATGCACAACTTTCCCCCTACTATACACCTCTCAAGAAACATAACTATGACCAATATTTGACAGATTAACTTTCCAAAATACCTATCCTACTCCTGTAATCAACCCTATTGACAGAAATATATCAAAGGAAGGCCTTTGGTGAAAACTAAAAGGAGTTTTCCAAAGAAGATCTAACATCCATCCTCAAGATGTCTCAATTATATTCTTTCTCCACTACCAAAATTATTATTATCAATTTCATACAGAATAGCCTCATTATCCTTAATATACTGAGATGTTGTTATGAAAATGGTTATACATACACTTGTACACACTCTCATCTAATAGGTAATGAACTTATCCTTCTTCTGTATGGAGAACTACCGCCTCATGAAATGATGTTGTTTGTTTTTCCCTTACCACATCTAATGGTTTTCAATTATGATGGACATAGTATTATTATATATTATATATTTTATTTATGATTTATTTATTATTAATAAATTTATGATATAATACATACCTTCATTCCTTCCATTTTGTGTTAATATGATATTTTCATTTCGGGAAGTGTGGAAAACCGCCTCCTAAAAATGATGTGATTCATTCAAACACCACATGGAATGTATTAAGGATCGATTTACTAAAATTATATGATATATATGACAAAATAATTATATTTTAATGGTATTATATATATTCATATATTTCATTACATTCCATTCATTCAATATGAAAAAAATGTAAACAACCTTCATGCGTACGTACTGCCTACTGTATCCATAAATATTGTATTACATTTCATATTTATAAATTATATAGAATATTATATATACATATATACTGAATATAAATGATATTTATATCATGTTTTATATTCTATAAATCTTTTTATATGTATGAGGACCATAAATATAACAAATTAAGACACATGCAAAAAACGAAGCGGAAATTACTTGAAGCGAAAGCATAGCATAGAATTGTTAATAAGAGGGTAATATAATGTCATAATAAAACAATAAATGGTATTATATTTAATAATATGGTTCTTTAAAAAAATTATAATAAACATATATTTATTATAAATGAGTATTGTAGGATTAAAAAAAGATTCAATATATAATCTAAGGAAATTTCTAGTGTCACATTTATTTCTGTGAGATTTATGTCTTATGTATAACTAATTTATTTTATGTGGTGTATCTTCATCCCATGAATAAATTATATTATTAATATCGTTAAATTTACCATTATCTATAAAATCCATTTAATGAGCTCTCATTTATGGGGATTATTTTATAAAATTTACCAAATTGGTAAAGTAGATTTTTATGAGTTTTCCTTCACTGAGAAAGATGACATGAATATCAAAAACCATTTTTAAAAAAATGATTTATAAACTATATATAAAGATGATATTTTAAGATCATATTCATGAAAAAAGTATTTTAAAATTTTATTATTATATTAAATGAATTATTCTTTTATTCCAATCATTTTAAAATAAATATTTTTCGAACCATTTTCAAGCATTCTTTAAAGTTTTTCAAGTCTAATTTCAAATTAAAGGGTTTTGAAAAGGATTTAGGTTTTCAAAAAAAATTTAAAAACAATAAATGATATTTCAAATAAGAAATTTTTTTAAATGACATTTCAAAATTATTTTGCATTTAATATGACATCTGATGATGCGACTCATTCTTTTCTAGTGAAATAATCTGTGAATACCATTCATATACTTTATTGAATGGTTTATGTCTTAATAGCATGATGTTTATGACTCTTATTTTTATTCCATTTGTTATATTCTTTGGAAAACCACTTATTTTAATGGTTTAATATTTTAGGAAATAATTATGAACACTCTCTCTTTTCTAATGGCCATGATGTGATGATTTTTTATTATACCAATTTCATTTCATGGGTTACAATATGATGTTTATGAAACCAATCTCTTTTTATATATCATGATATGATGAATGTTTTATTATCATGTTTCACATGTATTAATGATTTTATTATGTGATGTGTTGTACATATATGTACCACCAATGAATTAGGTAAAGATTTATGTCTCTTGAAATAATTATCCGAACCAAGTCGATGGGATTGATCCACTATGGGAATATAAGGAAACACAATACCTTATATGGGAAGGACAAAGATTGGGGTGGAAATGTGTCATGACCAGTAGGTGTAGTCACCCTGAAGATGGATGATGGGGAAGCCCGATCTACTATGGGAACATGGGAAAACATGATCCACTATGGGAACATGGGGAAACATGATCCCTTTCAAATAATGGACTATGACTGAGGATGGTGGGGTGTAATGCCCAGTAGGTGTAGTCCTGATGATGTGACATAATATTATATAGGAATGTGTCTTGCCTTATAGAGAATGATATTACATGTTTATTTTTATAACACACTTCTAGGTCATGTTCATATGTTATGCTTTCATGGATCATGATTTTTATTCTCTTATGATTCATGACTTATGAACTACTAATCTGTATACTATGATTTACATTTATAATATTTGATGAGCATGGTATAATCTTATAATGTTATGATTTTGTTGTTATACACATATTATCATGTTTATGATTACTTCTATCCCATTGTTTACCACTACTATGCATCTGATATCCACCTTTTTTCCTTCCCCACGATGTGAAGAAATTTATAAGGTATGATTTTTCTAATAAGGGAGTTATACATGAAGAACCTGATGGGGGATAATTTATATCATTTATGTATCAATGATTATATTTCCATGTTTCTAAATGAACTAGACTAATATAGTCTTTGGGTGTCTATTTTGAAAAATTTATTAACTTTTCCACAAAATTGATATAATGAAAATATATGAAAATATAGGGTTGAAATATTTGGTATCATAGAAAAGGTTTATTTAACCTTTAAAAACTACCATGGTAAAGAATTTGTGATAACCATAAGGAAATTCCAAAATATAAGTCTATATATTAGGAAAAGTATAAAAAAAATGTCCTAGAATCATTGTAAATGATAAACTACTGATATACGGGCAATATATCCCCATCTGTATACAACAAGTGGATGTTGTTATAGCATGTATGTACCTAGGAGTATCAAATATGATAAGCTAATTCAAACCTGACTGGAGCATGACCTGGTACTCGACAACATGCTTTACTGGGCACCTAGTTTGATAGTCCAGGGGGATATGATTTTTGAATTCACACACTCTTCACAAACCATCAAGAAGGATTTAGAAATACAGTGGATATGAATAAATTAGAATACAAATAGGGTTTCATAGATTAAGGATATAATTCCCCAATCCTGAACATCCGAACATAGTGCTTGAAAATGATGTGTAATTTTATTTAAAAAGAAACAGAATAATTACACAACATATTACGAAATTGAGAACCTTTTACTGGTATATGTTCTCGAGGATTAGAAGGAAGATTACATTAATCAGAGTTGATTAAATGAAAACAATTTTATACTACTCAACTATGCTTCCTAACACCAAAATCCTCAATGTATGACTTAGAACTTATATGATTCCAGTGAAAACCATTTAAAAACAAAGGGGTGAGCATTCAATTTCCCTATAAGGGGTTTGAAAATCATTCACATGCTTTTTAGAATTTAAATCCTTGAAAATAACATTCAAAAAGATCTTTGGATAATAAAATAAAATAATTTAAAAAATATCCTTTAAAAAAATATTTTAAATTACTTACGTTGAAAATAATATACCACTTTTGAATTTAATTATGTATAAAAAATGGATTAAAAGTAATCGATAGATTTTTTTTAAACACTGTACAATATTTTTTTTAAAAAAATTCCAGATTGTGGAAACATGAAACATAAAAGTCTATCTTGGGCCTACCCACATGTTTAGGTATTGTGTTCACACCCTTATTCCTTACCATATTTACAACATTTAAGTGCCTAATTTTTCTTGTAAACATTTTAATCTTTTTTTAATTATAAATATGTCTATCACTGGATTTTTTTTTCAAATCATAAACAAGTTTATACGTATAATTATGTATAAATTTATATATATTAAACATCATGGGCATTCAGTTTCTATATTACGAACAACAAAATCCTTTAAATTTTAAGAATTTCATAATATATAAAATGTTGATACAAGAATATTTAATATTCGTGAAATATTATTTCATTTATCAAACTCATATATCAAATTTATAAATATATTTCCTACAAATATTTATATATATGTGCATAAATAAAAATAAAAAACTTGTTTTACATCCAAAGAATCGTCGAAATATGATTTTAATTATGTTCTGCACATGACATACATATGACATGATAAATTGTTGAAATTATTAATTTATAATTTCATATTAAATATTTGATTGATTATAAATTATTAATGATTGTTATATACCACATATGAAAATATTTAAATATATTTTTAAATAAATCCTCAATCTAATACTATGTTAAATACTCATTTCATAAAATACTTATAAATAACTCATATAAACATAAAGTAATCTCCTGTTAAAATTTTGGTCCATGCATGGAACATCATGATTATATAGTTAATGTAGATCTCCTATTATGAAATCTGTGAATTCATAATATATGAGGAGAATACATAATAACATGTTGCTGATCGAAAGGAAAATGATTGTGTCCCTTCTTCTAAATGCATAAATAAATGCTTTATCAAATAACATTGAAACCATAAATCATTTTTGGAAACTAAAACTTACTTTCAAGGGTTCTTTTGAAATAAATAAAACTCATGTTTTTTTAGAATACTAAATCCCCATGAAAATAAAATTTTAAATATATAAAATTAATCATGAAAATAAAATAAATCCTTACAATATATTTATAATCCACATTTTATTTTAAAAAATATAAAATCATAAAAATTAAATTGAACACCCATGATAAATTAAGTAAAATTGTTGAAAAATATTTTGGTGAAATGAAATATATAAAAAAATTCCCTTACAATGATAAGATCTTAAAATAAATAAATTTTTGAAATAAATATTTATCTCTTACATTTTTTACTCTAAATTCTATTTTATTGGAATCTAAATCATCATACTAGATATTGAGAAAATAGGGTCTCTTATACTCACTACCTCTCAAAAATATGAGGAAAGAAAACATAGAATTTGTCCCCCCACCTCACCAGTATATTGTCTAAGTCCATCATGTATTAAACACCATACTCTCTTATAATATCAACTAACTAAAAATAAAAAAGTCAGTTGCCTTTGTCCATTTCTCCACATTCAGTATTTATACACCTAGGGAGTTAAGAAATTGTATAGTTTATTTCAAATAGTGAATAGACTTCAGATCAAGTGGGATTATAGATAAGATTGATAACCGTAGTGTATTTTATATTCAATGAAAAAATAAAACAGTAAATTTCAATGAATTAATTTTGGGTATAAATGATTTTATTTAATTGGGATGTTTTCAAGTAGGAATTGACGAAGAAAAAAATCAACAGATTGCATGAGTACAAATCAATAAACAAGAAAAATATGCATTTATTAACAAGATTCAAATATGTATAATTTTTTTATTTTAGATAAATATAATAAATCCACAAAAACACACAAATTATAAAATGATGATAGGTGATGAAATTAACAAAATGATATTAGATAAGATTATTTTATAACTTAATCATACCTACAGATATAAGAATAGAAGGACATCGATATCAAGAAGAAAAAAATATATATTGTACACACACATCACTATTGACCTGGTTTTCTGAAGATGTAGTCATCAATAATACACATACATACAAATCAAGACATTAGAAACTAGATCATCATAAATCACAGAGTTCAAAACCCTAATCCTGAAATAGATCTATTATACCTTTGATCGACATTTGATCTTCTGATGTGTATCCTCAGACATGATTCTACCACCTCTGGGTTCAACTACATTAAATCGATTCTCTTCAGCTTCAATAGAGCACAATCTGCATCTTCTACCTGAAGCCCTACTGCATTGGTCTTCTTCTCTTCGCGTCGACCTCCTTCCCAAACACATGAACCCTCTCTGATTTCATATTTTTTTTATTATTACTTCCATTTTTCTGGAAAATAACAAGGCATATCATTTAAATATTTTTTTATAATATCTTTTTATATTATAATAATATTAATATGAGAATAATTTTCAAATATTATAATATACTCAATTAATTTTTTAATTGAAAAGAATAATCTTATATATATTTAATTCTCGTTTTAATATCTTAATTTTAATAAAATATTTTATAATTAAAAACAATCATATTCATATAAATTCAAAATTAATATTATATTTATTTTTATGCTTAAAACATTATTTATTCTTATAATATATATATTCTATAAGAAATTTTTTTTAATACATAATGTTTATTTATTTCGTAATAATAAAAAAATTAATAATAATATACAAATCAATATTTTTCCTATATATATATTTATTTTATTTATATATCAATGGTTATCATATGTTGTTTTTCAACATTAATTTAGATGTTCTAACAAATATTTTTTATATCTGTCAGATAAAAAAATTATAAATATCAATATCAAAGTGTAAACAACTACAAAAAAAGTTACTTGATACTCACAACACTACATTTAGATTGTTTTTATATGTTTCTATTATTCATTGTTTTATTTGTTCTTACTATAACCATGTACTTATAATATAACAAAGAGATGTGAACTACCCATTCGGTATTATTGATTTTCTATGAGGAATTCCCGTTGTTTTGATATAGATAATAGTGGGTTTAAAGGGTTATTTCTTTTGTGTCAATGATTTATTATGGTTGTTGTATAAAGAAAATTCTTACTAATTCTATCTTTGAGTTCACAATTTTTTTTTTCATTTTTGTCATGCATAATACATAAAACATACTTTGAAACATGTGGCGTTACAAAGTATTTTGTCATAATTTAGACACCATGTAAGTGATTTCATATTATTATGTTGTTCCTCACTATGAAAACTTTTCTTACTCTATGATTTTTGGTTTTAGTATGTGGTTGTAACTAGAAAGAACCACATTAATGGTGATTACAATAGAACATGAAATTATTTCTCTATTGTGTATCTAAATTTTGAGGGAGATATAGTGAAAAATATTATTCTATACTCATATATATTTCTCATGTTTAGAATCATACTCAGCATCCAAATGAGTAAAGGAGGGAACAATGTTCTATTGATCCCATTATGTGGTAATGTCCACCTTCATTCAGTAGGACTCTTATTTTACTTTTCTTGGAACACTAGATCAATCCCACTAATACTTTATTCTCCATTCTCTACTGTTAAGATCACGAGAATATAATTCGGTTTGTTTATCATTTATAAGGTGAAGTGTACTAGTGGTGGAATCTAATATTAAATTTGAGGAAGTTGGAAGAAATTGATTCCATGTATTTGTATGGGTTCAAGAACATATTCATCAATAAGTACATTCCTTATGTTTTTAGTAAGAATTTTGAAAAGGGATTCCTTGAGTTGAATAAAAAATAGTGATAAATCTATTTTACCTATGAGGATAATTTCACAAGAAATGTGAGGTATGATTCTGGAAGTATCATTCAACAAGAATGTGAAGCTAACTAGTTTTTTAGTGTCTTAAATCCATGTCTCATAAAGGTGGTGTCCATAAAAGACATTATTATCTATAATGAAATTGTCTGTTGTGAAATCAATGTTCAAACGGAGGTTAGAATTACATATCATTATGATAGTTTTACCAAGAAAAGGAATATGGAGTTAAAATAAAAATCTAAAAGCTCTAAGTGAATAATATAATCCTTCCTTTAAGATCCATTTTTGAAATGAATCATGAAGGAATGTTCCTTGTGGGGTATAACAAGTTATTTATGTGTGGAAGGAATGGAAATCCGGATTTGTATAGTCACCATGATGGGATTAAGTTGGCCAATGATGCCAATAGTTGAGAAGCTACACAAAATTAACCTCCCACACATAAGTTCTTGAAGTGTAAGTAGAATGGGAAATATTATAACTAGTTACCAAACCCAAGGGTAAGAGATGATGATCGGATTCAAAACCCTCTTAAACCATGTGATAAGGGGAAATCTCATGTGATAACAACATGGTGAATGGTACACTTAACATCCACTATAGAACTGAAAATGTATTAGTTGATTCTGGATCTACCTTCTATTTCTTATCGAAATAATGTTATTAGGTTATTAAGATCCCACTAAAATTGTTTGATGTTGAATATGTAGAAAACCCACAATTGGTATGATTATTGAATATGTAGTCTATGATTTTACTCTATTTGACATTAGTCGAATTATACTTCCTACAAATATTTTCATTCTTCCCTTGGTTGAATTTTAATTCATCCTAGGCATGGATTCGATTTCTTTACATAAATCACACATCAATTGTGAAGGAATAGAATTTATATTTTATATTTCAAACCAAACTAATATTTTCTATCGATGTGATCAAAATCATAAACATCATATGGATATTACATCTAGTGTATGGGTCTCAATTCCCATTCAGAAGGTGTATTTTTGTCAAATGGTTGGGGAGAAACTCAATATCATTGATATCCTTATTGTTATAGAATTTTTGGATGTGTGATCAGGTGTGTTTCATATCCTTCCACCAAAACGTGAAGTGGAGTTCTTGACAGAACACATACCTAGTTTTAAACCAATTTCAAATACTCCCACTAGAATGTCCCCAATTTGGTCTTAGGAATTGAAGAAGAAAATCCATGAAAGCCATGACAGGGGATTAGTTTTGATATAATTTTCACCTTCGGGTGGACCTATCCACTTTTTGAAAAAGAAATATGAATAATTGAAACCAGTTATTCATTATTAGGAGATGAACAAGATCACAATGATGAATAAGTATCATCTTCCCCATATTAATGAAATATTTAATCAACTGTGTGTGTTCAATAATTTTTCAATATTGATCATCATTCATGATATCATTATTTGATGGTCATGAACAGTAAAATCAAAAAGATGGTATTCTATACAAGGTATGAAAATTATGAATATATATTTATGCCTTTTGGTCATACTAATACCCTTTCATCTTCAAAAATTTGATCAATGTAGTCTTTATAGACTACCTCGACAAGTTTGTGGTAGCCTTTATAGTTGATATTATTATATATTCAAAAATAAAGGAATAGGATGATGATAGTTTGAGTATTTTACTAAATACACTAAGGAAGGAGAAACTATATTAACAATTTAATGTGTGATTATTTTCTGGAAAAACTTTTCTTTTTTGGGTCACATTATCTCAAAATATTGAATAGCGGTAGTTACATCAATGAAGTAGGCTACTGAATGTTGGCCTAGACCTAGCATGGTGACTAAGATCTATATATTTTAAGGATTATCTGGATACTATCAATTGCTTGTGGATAATATCTCAGGACCATCATATCCAATGACCATGTTTACTCGCAAGAGTGATATTTTCCTCTGGGCAGATCAAGTCGAGGAAACCTTCAAAGAACTATGGAGAAGGTTTTTCAGTGATCCCATCCATACATTACCCTATAGTGGAGAAGAGATTGAGAACTATTGTGTTGCATCCATGAAGGGTTTGGGATGTGTTCTTATACAAAATATCATGGTTATTATGCATTCCTAAAAACAGTTTGTGATATATAAAAAATTATAAAACTCATGATTTGGAGTTAGCAGTCGTAATTTTTTCATTAAATATATTGAGGCATTATTTATATTAGAAAAGTGTGATATATATACTTATCATAAAAGAATAAAATATATATTTACAGAAATGGAGTTGATAATTTTCCAAAGAAGATTTTTAGATATAATGAAGGATTGTGACTAATCAATATAGTACCACCCTTGGAATTCAAACAAGGTGATTGATGATTTGAGTCGAACAGATCATGATTGTTAAGCATGGTGAAGATCATAAAAGATCCAATATTTTTTTATTCTCAAAGGTAGGATTTATAAATCATATAGGAAGAGGATAGGTATTATCTTTCTTAATTAAATGTTCGAGACACTATCCATGTGAAGATTAAAGAGGCATAGAATGGAGATGTTGAACTCCAAAAAAAGGTTTTAAATTTTATGGATTTTAACTTTTATTAGTGTGACATGATAAGGTTCATGAACCATGTATGTGTTCCTTCCATATCATATTTGAGTAATGATTGATTATAGGATGTTCAATGTTCTTAATTATCTATTTATCATACAAGTAGGATGATGTATAGATATTTTAAGGAATACGTCTAGTGGGATGGTATGAAGAAGGGATATCACAACGTTTGTATCTCTATGCTTGGTATGCCAGTTTGTTAATGTATAATGACAAAATTCAAAAGGGATGTTGCATCCATTATCGATACAAAAATCAAAATAGGAGAAAATCACTATTGATTTTTTCTATTGGACACCCCAAAACCAATACATGGTTTAATTATTTATGGGAGGAAGTTGATCTCATTAATAAGTAATATCACTTCATAGCTATCAAAGAATAAATTTCTATAGATTATATTTCCATGATATAAATTCAAGAAGGTGCAAGGTTCCATGTAGTAAAACATT
Source organism: Viscum album (assembly GCA_963277665.1). NCBI lineage: Eukaryota > Viridiplantae > Streptophyta > Magnoliopsida > Santalales > Viscaceae > Viscum > Viscum album. The sequence goes on from OY728140.1 coordinate 356,305,733, forward strand.
CCATTGCATCTGATCTAGATCTGAGGTTCCCCCTAATTTTTTTGGTGAAGTCATTATCAAGAACATGATATAGAATTTATTTTCATCACTTGTGAATCCATTAACCCTCACTTCTGCGTTCATCAAATAAAAATGTTTATTTTTTTAAAAAGACAACTAAAAAATAAGCACATCATTTTACATATCGTGAAAATTTAGGTCTAGGTTTTTCAGAATAGGCAATTACATTAAAAATTATCAAAGCTATATTAAAACATAAATAAAATAAATAAATTTCCTTCGGTGTGCTAACTCTATAAGAGAAGTGAACACCTTCAGAAATCTATAATAAACCGAGGAAAAATAATTTCCAGCATAGGGTAATCATTTAATTTTCTATGTATGTGGTTTTGAAATCATTAGTATGTGGTTTTAAAATATTTTTTTGTTAAGTAATTATTTAGGAAAGGTTTTCAATTAATTTAAAATCAATAATTTCAAGTTGTTTTTTAAACGATTAATTTTAAAATTATTTATCTTTTGAAATAATTTATTCAATTTCTCCATAAGAAAATAATAATTTTGAAGGATTAATTATGTTACTCAGTAGGCCATAGTAAAACCATAAGGCCATTTAGTTGTATCACATATAGGATATCATCACCTTAGGGTCATGACGTAACTCATCATTTGATACTCTAGTAACAATTTTAAGAAACCTTTTTAATGGTCCTACCTTTCTCACTCAGAACCCATTATCTTATCATAAACTATACATATTATATTTTTATAAAAGAAAATAATATTCCATATGTGTTAAAATATAATAATAATTATTTTTTAATATTTTATAAAAAACTACTTGTATAAATATATGCTTATAAATAAAAAATATAATTTCTTAAAAAATTAAATGAATACCTAATTAAACATGCTATAAATGTAAATAATATCACAGATCATGACCACATATAATGTTATTAATGACATTAATGGACATATAAATAAAATTTGAATTAAAAATAATATATTTTATCATTTAAATCAACGTAAAAATTTATGGTACACATAAAACGATATATTTTTCACAAATTAATAACTTTTCACATATTACTTATAAAAAACAATTTAATGATATCAATAATAAAAAAATTCATGTTAAATCATAATGAAATTCTTTAAATTATTATTTCTGAAAAATATATATATGTATATACAATTATTTAAAAATAACTAAATAATTATATTTCATAAATGGGTTATAAATTAAATTGAATATTGAATATAGAGCAGATATTCTGTTTTCTAAAACACAAACTATGTAAAATTAATTAAATACTAATAAACAATTATTATATAATTTTAATGTTTAAATTTACATAAATATATATATATTAATATATAAAAAATTTATATAAAAAATTTCCCATAACATAAATTTAGACTGACTACCACTACATGGAAACACCAGAAGAAAAGCATAAAGGTTGCATAATACACTTCCCTTTTAAGCAGATTGTGTAGTGCTCATGTACATGTGAAAAACTCTAGTAGGGTGTACATAAATTAAAATAAATGATCAATAAAGAGATAGAATGAAACACTAATTTATAAATTAAAAATTATTATTTATATATTATTTAAATAATCATTCAATCATATCATTAAATCTTCCAAGTGTAGACACACATAAGCCTATGAATGATTCTTAACGACTCTCTCATTTTATTGGAATTGTTCGACAATAACACACAAAATATGTATTATATATATATATATTTATTTATTTATTTTCCTTGAATTTCTATTTGTGAGAACATCCTTAAGGTCGAACTCCAATTCATTTTCACATCCCATTTTATCACTAATTCATTGTCATATCTTTTTTTAATTCATTTTAGTGTGTTATCAATGTTTCTTATATCACGTTTCCATTTGTAATTACTTTTTTCTCTCTGTATTCATTTATTAAATCGTGATTATTACTATAATAAACTATTATATTTTATTATTTTGTCTTTAACTTTCTATTTTTTAATTCATTGTATTACCATTTTTTTAACCTTGATATCACCTCTTTTAAATGTTTTAGTTTTTTGAACACAGATACATATATAAATGAAATTCGTTTTTTTATAATAATATAATTATAGATATTTATTTTTTGAAAATTTATAAAACAAAACATAATAAATTTCATATATTAATAAAATATGTTATCATGAAAATAATAATAATACTTTTCATCAAAATATAATTTACCCTTTATTATTGTAAATATTATTAATATCATTACATTTAATTTCATAAAATCAATTTATTAAAATTTAAACAATTGAAATTATAAATATTTATTTTATTTAAATTAAAAATCCTAAAATTTATTTATCAAAAGATAATTTATATATAAATATAATTTAATAATTTATGACAGTTAATTTTTCCATAAAAAAAATTTAACAAAATGTAATAATAATTATTGCTAATATTATATTTAATATTAAAATATTAGAATCAATATAAAGAATAATCAAAATTTCTACTTATACCTATAATTTTAAATAAAAGAGAATTAAAAAACATAATATATTTCATATAAATTATTTTTCTTGAAAAAAATTATTATATCCAAAATAGTTAATATTAAAACATAATTTTATATAAATAACATTTAATTGTTTTCAAAATACATTTGTATAAGGAATATAATACCCTATTTTCGTTTAAGATATAAAAATATTAACTCATAAAATAAAAAGTTATATTTCATTGGTGAGATAAAAAAATATTTTGATTATATAAAATACTTTAGTTTTAGAAATGTTTTTGTTAAAAATATTTCATTTAAATTATAAAAATTAATACTAAATTAAAATGAAATTACTAATTGAATTTTTGGGATGTTACATTCTACCTCCTTTAAAAGTATTTTTCCCTCATAATTTGTACATCAGACTTAAAAACATTCTGAACATTCATCCTTAGAAATAAGAAAAACTAGAACTCCTAAACTTCTATACTCTTCCACATAGAGTTTTTTCAAGTAACAATGTATAACCTCAAAAAATTCTTATATACTCACATTGATACAAACTATGATGCCCTGAACCTACACTTTTGGGTTCAACTAGTAAAAATACTATGTATTTTTTTATAAATACAACTGAAAAAAACACATAGATCATTTTATATACCATGAAATTTTTTGGCCTTGTTTTTAGAGAAATTATAATTACAATACAAATTATCAATGATGTAAAAAAATAAAATAAAATAAATAAATATCTTTGTGTGTGCTATCTATGTAAGTGAAGAAACTTCCATGGGAAAAATATACTAATCCTATGGAAAATATTTTATAACATTGGATGATCACTTAATTTGACCAATAAGGGTTTTATAAATAATTAGTAAGTACATTATATTATTTCTTTTGATTGATAAATTATTTAGAAATTTTTCTTAAAATAATGAAAATTAATATGATATTTTTATTTTGAAAACAATTAATTTAAAAAAATAATAATATTTTGAAATAATTATTTGGATTTGTCCACGTGAAAATAAAAATTGTTATGACTGAATTATGATACTCATTAGGCCATAAGAAAACCATAAGGCTACATAGTTATATATCATGTGGGAAAACATCCCCTTAATGTTATGACTTTACTCCCCAAACTATAACACATCATTTTATACTCTAGTACAAATTTTTAGGAAATATTTTAATGGTCATTCCTTTATCACTCATGAGATACAACTATGTGGCCTTATGTATGACAACCCTGCTTTTATTACAAACTTAAACATGATTTATTACATAAACATAACTTTGATACAATATGGAAGATCATGAGGTCTAGTGTCTATGGGGCTTAGTATTATTACACAACAACTTAAAACATAGTACAAAACATCTTTACTGAAAACTTTCTTGACTTGACCAGAACATTCCCTCTTACTTAGCATTGCATGGGATAACCTGAGTACATGCATTAAAAAAGGGTGACCTATAAAGCCCAGTAAGGGAATAAACATGGAATACATGATGAGTACAATAAATTTTAGAAAATAGGAATATAAATATAGCATAAGAGAAACATGGACATAAAGGCATGATAAAAAATGATAATCATAACATGGAAATGTGGCAACAACACTTAACATGGAATTAGCATGACCCAAGGCCCATTGCACATAGAGCATGAGTAAATCCTCATTTCACATTAATCACGAGTAAACCCTTGTTGCACTTGAATTGGCATTAGTCAACACTCGTTCCACATGACGTATTATGATACTAATCCTTACCCAATGCATTGTAGCGTTAGAAGAGTGCACCCTTCTTAAACATTTCATTTCATGCATAAGTGTGCCACATGGATCATAAAACATGAATTCGTAAAACATGATCATTTATTCCATTATAAAGGAATGTGGAAGTAATACATGAAACATTATAATCAAATTTAAATGTGCATAAAGGAGAATACCCTTTATGGAGAAATGGTCATGGTATTCACCACACAATGGCATTGTCTTAGAATATCGGTGCAATTTCGGCAGCATAACGGCAAGACATAAGAATTCATAAAAAAGGTTGATGAGAGAGAATGGGTGTCTCATAATATTTACATGAAATGGATAGTAAGGGGGTCGCAAAGATACATGTCCAAAAATTTTAATGGAATTTAGATTCATGATACGAAATTATTGCTTGAATGTAAAAGAGGAGAGAGAAGTTTCTTTTGAAATTTCGGCATAGTAATGAGTGTACATTGGAGGCATTTAATGAGGGAGAATGGGGTCTCCCATCATTAAAACAATAAGAGGGCATTATGGGGGAGGTGAGAAACCATACCCCAGAATTTATAATTGAAATTAAAAGGGCATAAAAATATTAAAAAAAATTGGAAAAACATTAGAAAAGGAAGAAAAAAATTCTTACTTGGATGTGTGGTTCCAAAGGCTATAGAGAGGCCTGAGAGAGGCTTCTTGGGAGCTTGGGGAACCTTGGAAGGATTATATAGAGATTAGGGCAGAGGTTGGACGAACTCAAAAGTATTTGAGTGAGGAGGAATTGGGAATTTGGGTGGGTTTATATAGGAATGGTGAGGGAATTCTTTATTATTTAGGTTTGGGACCCCTTTCATTAAACTAAACCCAAAAACAAACCAAAAAATGATTTTTGTCAATGGTTTTTGTCAAAAGGAATTGGAAAAAAATATTTTATAAGTCCAAAGTCCTAAATTCTTAAAATAATAGGGTTGCTTATTTGGAGGTGAGTCACACTCCCATGGAAAATAATTTAAAAAGACAAGATGTTTTATAAGTCTTGAAGGGTCCATTAATGCTTTTTAAAACAAGTAAAAAAAACCAAAAATCAAATTATTATAATGGTAAAACATATATTGGCCGAAAATAAAGCTTAGAGTATTTTATTACATCACTATTGGGTCATTATGATGTCATAAAACACATTATATGTTTAAACGATATTTAATTTTTACCCAAACATTTGACTGTCTTAGAAAATTATCAACAATTCACTGTTGGATAATTTCGACGTCTTGATTCGAGAAATAACATTTATTTAATCTAAATAATTTCTAAATATGTTAATTTTCACTTTAAAAATAAAAACTGACATTTATCAAAAAATTCATGGATTTTGACAAAAATGGCTTTCAAACCTAAATAAAATTACAATTGCATTCATAAAATTATATGATCATTTATATATAATAAAATTAATTTAATAATAATAATATTTTATTAAAATATTATTTAATTCAAAAATACATTAATTTAATAAAATAGATTTTTTAATTAAATAATAACTAAAAACACTATTTGTATTTTAAAAACAATTTACAATGTATCAATAATGACAAGAAGGTATATTCATTATTATATAAAACTAATAATGTACATGAACATAGTTATAGCGATTTGTTACATAACCCCTTAAAATAGCCGCATAAGACCTAAGGGTAATCTGTGCGATGGTGACAGACTCTTGCAGCGGCTCGGACAACATATTTCGATTGGTAATCTCTATCAACTTCCACTTTTCCGTAGACTCTCTCGTTCGAGCTTGACATGATGATGCTTAGCTTGAGATTGGTCAAGAGTGAATCCCAAGGATGCCACCTCTTTTCCGAGCTCCGAAAAATAGGCTTCGTATGGTGCAATTCTACTGGACGAGGTAATCGCTTCCTTTGTCTGAGTAAATTGGATTTGTTTAATCCTTATATTTATACTAAACTTGTGATCACTATTCAATGGCTATAAAAGAAACAGTCACAATTATTATCATAAAACCAAATAAGTTGACTTCTTATATAAACATTTTACATAAAGAGACATTTAACTAGATCAAGAGGGATTTTCCATTATTGAAACTTTGGGTCGTTACAATATTCCCCCCTTAAGAAATTTCGCCCTCGAAATTTCCTTTTCCAACACTAAAAAAGATGTGGGTAACTCAACTTTATCATTTCCTCCGATTCCAAAGTCACTTCTTCAAACTTGTGGTTTCTCCACAACACCTTGACGAGGGGAATTGTCTTATTTTGCAGAACTTTTTCTCTACGATCTAAGATCTTCACTGGTTTCTCCTCATAAGAAAGATCATCCTCCAACTATACCACCTTAGAAGAGAGTACATGTGAATGGTCCGGTATGTACTTACTTAAGAGGGATACATGAAATACATCTTGTACTTTGGCCATGGTAGGTTAAAGTTCTAGTCTATAGGCCACATCCCCGACATGATCAAGAATCTCAAAGGGGCCAATGTACCATGGACTTAACTTCCCTTTCTTTCCAAACTGCATGAACTTCTTACATGGAGATATGCGTAGAAAAACCATGTCTCCAACTTTAAACTCAAGGTCTCGTCGACGATTATCTACATAAATCTTCTCTGCACTCTGGGATTCCTTGATATGCTGCTGAATGGTTTTCACCTTCTCCACCATTTCCTCGACCATTTCCGGTCCAAGAATCTTACGTTAACCGACCTCATCCCAACATGCCAGTGTTCTCATCCTTTTCCCATAAAGGGCTTCATGTGGTGCCATTTGGATGCTCGAGTGGAAAATGTTATTATAAGAGAACTCAACAAGAGGAAGACGTTGATCCAATCATCCTTTAAAGTCTATTGAGCACTCTCTCAACATGTCCTCACGTGTTTGGATTGTCCGCACAAATTGGCCAACTGTTTGAGGATGATAGGCCGTACTAAAGTGCAGTTCAGTATTCAGAGCATTCTGAAGACTCTTCCAAAATTTAGAGGTGAATCTTGGATCTCGGTCTGACACAATAGATAGTGGTACTCCATGCGCCTTACCACTTCCCTGATATATATATGTGCCAGTTGATCCGACGAGAAATCCTCTTGAATAGAAATGAAGTGTGAAGTCTTTGTGAGACGATCCACAATAACCCAGATTGCATTGTTGCCTTTGGATGTCCTCAGAATTCCAGTGACAAAGTCCATGGTGATGTTCTCCAATTTCCATTTTGTTATGGGTAATGGTTGCATCATCCCCTTATACTTTTTCCTCTCTTCTTTCACTTACTGACACACCAACCACTTTGATGTATATTCAGCGATCTCCTTCTTCATATTATCCCACCAAAAGTTTTCTCGGAGGTCTCGATACATCTTTGTGATCCCTGGGCGAATAGAGAAATTTGATCTATGTGCATCATCCAAAAGTTCTTTCTTCCTCTCCGGACTTGATGGAACACATAGTCTTTTCCCAAACTGCACAATTCCTTTTTCATTAACATTAAACTATGAGGATTTCCCTTTTTTGATATCTTCCACTTTTTCCTGAATTCCCACATCATCCTTTTTATCATCCTTTAACCTTTCCAAAAGAGACGGTTGAAAAATAATTTGTGAAAGGATTGATGATGTTCCCTTCTTTATGATTCCCATGTCAATCTTCATCAAGTCTATGAAGATTGGATCCTTCTCAATTCTCACCATTGATAGAATCACTGGGTCCTTTCTTCTTAGGGAATATGCCACCTTGTTTGCCTTCCCAAGGTAGTATTGGATTGAGCAGTCATAATCCGTTATGAGCTCTATCCTTCTTCTCTGGTGCATATTAAGCTCTTTCTGTGTGAATATATATTTAAAACTATTATGGTCAGTATATATTTTACATTTCTCCCCATAGAGATAATGTCGCCAGATTTTAAATGCAAAGATCACAACCGCCAACTCTAGATCATGTGTTGGATAGTTTCACTCATGGATTTTCAATTTCCTTGAGGCATAGGATATCACTTTATCATTCTGAATCAGCAAAAAGCCCAAGCCCTTCTTTGAATCATCACTGAATACCAGAAAAAGTTCCCCACTTGTGGGTAAAGTGAGTACAGGCGCAGTGATAAACCTCCTTTTCACCTCCTTGAAGCCTTCTTCGCATTCATCACTCCAATAAAACATTACTCCCTTTCGAGTTAGCTTGGTAAGAGGGTTGGACAATCATGAGAAATTTCTCACAAATCGTCGATAATATCCAGAGAACCCCAAAAAGCTACGGTTATCCGTTACCAATGTTGGCCTCGGCCATCTCTCAATTGCATCTGTTTTGGAGGGATCCACAGATATCCCATTGCTTGTGATGACATGGACCAATAATGAGACCTCCTTTAACCAGAACTCACACTTACTATACTTTGCAGAGAGCTTCTCCTTATGATGAGTATATAGTGCAGTTCTTAAATTATAACGACCCATACTTTACATACATTGTTAATACTTCAAAATTGAAGCACACTTATTACAACATATGATAAAACCACAAAGGACCGTATAGGTATAGTGTCTTTAGAAACTGGGAAACATAAACAACTGGTTCATAAATCTTCTACAGTGTCTCCCATTTATTTCATCATATCTAGGGTCCCTTTTAGCATATTCTACTTAATATCCATCTTCCTGACCTGGGGAAAAGAAAACATAAAAGGGTGAGCTCAAATGCTCAGCAAGGGCAAATAAAGGAAATAAAAATCATATCATATCTTTATGAAAATCAAAACCTGCAAAAGAGATCATAATATCTTAACCTGGAATAAATCATAGAAGTGAAAATGAGATCCCCATAATCATAACATAAAACTTGAAACTTTGTGGCATGCACACATAATCATGGAAAATCATTTCTTGTTAGTCATGACTTATTGCCAAGACTATCTTAGTGGACAAAGTCCCTTTCTGAACCGAGTTCACTCCTCGTTTCAGTCCTGTATCACTGAACCGAAATAACCTTCCGTTCCAGCCATGTCTATCTCATGAGATATAAAATCTTTACCCAATGCATTGGAGGGAGATATAGGTCCCACCCATCTTATAATGAATCCTTTCTTATGTGTGCCACATAATCATAAATCATACATCATCGCATAACCCATGTAATAAAAATGGGATTCTTAAACAACATGACATCATAAAACAATTCATATAAGATAAAGGAATTCATAAAAATGTTTCCATCACAACATAACCAAATCCATGTAATAATAGGGGTAAAAACAGAACCCTTTTATTATCTTAGATGGAAAATAATTTTGATAAAATACTTGAACTTCATTCTTGAGGAAAATATCCTTTCTACTTCAAAAACACTTTTCCTTTCTTAACATGTCATAAAACTTTAAAATAAAAGAAGTTGATTAAAAATAAACTTGAAAACTTTTAAAGGAGGCTTCTTGGAAATAATGTTTTAAAAATCCATTCATGCCGTATAAGTTAAAAAAAACATTCTTCGTACTTTTGTCGGAAAAGTCAAAAAGTACCTCGTACGAAAAACGACAAAAGATTCCTTTCATTTCTTTTACTAAAAACTCACAGAAGGGTAAAAATGGATTTAAACAATTGTATTTGGATGGAAATAATATTACATATTTATGAAACATGGATGTGGATGATAAAATACACCCCAGTAAATACTTACGAATAAACAATCTCGGATAAAAATGAGATTGTGATATTTTCCCTTACCTTAGGTCCGATTTGCTTTGTACGTGTCCGAAGCTCCTGTATAATGGTTTAAATAATGTTATTGACTTATTCCAGAATCATACATGTTGATATGATATCATATATGGTCATATTATTAGCTTTTTGTTAGTAATATTTCTTTGTTACTTGTTACTCGGGTCTTTATAACTTTTCGTTCTTATGCGTGTTTTGTCGAATAAATTCTTATTCTTATCTTTAGGTTATAGATAATTCATTTACAGAATGGTATTAGTGTAGTATATACCATATTCATTCATTCAATTCATTTATATAATCATTATGAAATGAAGATCATGTAGAACGAGTCGCATCACATCGTGGAGACGGTATTCCGTACGTACGCACGAGTGATGATATCGTTCCTATGATCCTGGAATTGTATTGGAGTATATATATATATTATTTAAGTATCAATATTACTTCATAATAATCATATATAGTTACTTATTACACCATTATAACCATCCTTGTAAGGTGATGGTGGAAAAATAGATTACACCACGGCGTGGAGACGGTATTCCGTACGTACGCACGCGCGGTGATTTCATTTTTCCGTAGGATGGATAGAAGGTGAATTATGGTTGTTTCATATTTATAATAACATATCAGTATGTAAGTAATACTGATGTTATTACTTTATCATGAAACAACTAAAGAAGAAGAAGTTGAAGAAGAAAGAAATTGAAAAGATCGGTAATGGATATTACCTTTTCTTTGGTATGCCTCTTTGAATCCTCCACTTAAGGAACTAAGATTGGTCTTTGGAGAAGACCAGGACCTCTAGGATTATTCTAGGGAAGTGGAGAGGAGAAAATGGCAGGGGTTTGCCGAGTTTGAGTGCTCAATTTGGTGTGAGGAGGAGGGGGAGGAGGTGCCCTTTTATAAGGGAGGAGAGGGGCACCTTAGGAATTTCTCAAAATATTATTTTATATTAAAGTCAAAATCGGTTTATAATGGTTCCAAAGGGTCTTATTTCGAAGCTAAAGTGGGGAAGGGTCGAAATCCCATCAACCAATAGGATTTAGACAAGTTTAGGGTATTATTTTAACCTTATCAATTAGATTTAACTCTAAGTTAAATAATTTAACTTTTACCGTGTCTTTTTGTTTTCTTTCACTATATGGTTAATACACTTACTATAACATGCCAAACGAACCCCAAATTGTTTATTATTAATATATATATCCTTATCTAAGTCATTTGGCCGAACCTTAGATTTTTAGGAATAAAATAACAATTAGTAATATAATATTTGATTTAAAAACTATTTTGTGTCAATTTTGACACTATTTGATATATGATTTTTGTGAAAGTCATAACAGCATTATATGTTCGAACCAAGTTGATTAAATCAACATTAATATATCATAGTAACCTAGAAAATTAGTGGAATTCATAAAAAGTGTCAAATTACATTTATTTTGGTGTTTATAACATCAATTTTGTCAATATTTTGTTAACAAGATAATTACTGCATCATCTTTGTGTCATAAATAAATTAAATTATTTTATGTCTAAAAATTACAAATAAAATACCATCATGTAGGAAATCGTTTTAGATTTCTAATGAATATTTACAATCGAATTTATCTTATGTATAACCCCATATTAAAAATGATTTACTTATTAAACTTTGATTTTAACTATTTTAACCCTTCTTTAAATAAATTAATAATAAATGTCCTAATCTAATCCAAGTGGGCCTAAATGGTCATATTTTATTCCTAAGTTTGTTTTTGGTCGAATTACACTTGTCCAATAGAATTAGGACATGTGTTAGGGTAATATTGATATCATATTTACCCTTAGTTACCCTATTTACTATTAACCGCGGTAAAAATAGTAAAAAGTTACTATTCACCAAAAAATTATTTTCATCTCATTGAACCACATTTTAGTCCTTGATATTAACCGTGTCTCTTGGATTTTTGAAATTTCATTCACAGAAGCGGTAAAATTAAGTTTTATGCAAAAATTCAGTTTTTAACCTACCACTTAGTGGTTTCACTATTCATCAAAAATTGAAAGTTTTCAGAAAAATACCAAAATTTCACCCTAGGCTAATTTCGATATTCTGAGTCCAAAAATGAAGTCCATTTTGAAAAATAAAATTTATAAAATTTCAAAAAGTGGTTATTACTATTCATAACGGCTAGTTTTAATAGTATATTGTTGTTTAGTGAAACTCGGTATTGCGTACGACGCAAGCTATCGAGGAAGGTCGCGATTGCGTGCAAAGCAAGCCAAGCAAGTGTTGTGTAGAAAAAGATTCCTTTGATGGTTTATATAACATAAAAGTCTCGGGTGTTACATTCTACCCCCCTTAAAAAGAATTTCGCCCTCGAAATTCGTCACTTTGCAACAAACAGATGAGGATACTTCTCCCTCATCATATCCTCAAGCTCCCATGTAGCTTCTTCAAGTTGGTGGTTTCTCCATAAAACTTTCACCAAGCGAGTGGTCTTGTTTCGTAGGACTTTTTCGCTACGATCCAGAATCTCTATCGGCTGTTCTTCATAAGAAAGATCTTGCTCTAGCGGTACAACTTCTGAGCTGAGTACATGTGAAGGATCTGGTATGTACTTTCTCAGGAGAGATACATGGAACACATCGTGAACTTGAGAGAGATTCGGTGGAAGTGCCAATCGGTAAGCTACCTTCCCAACACAATCCAGTATTTCAAAAGGACCGATATATCTAGGGCTCAACTTCCCCTTCTTTCCAAATCTCATAACCCTCTTCCAGGGAGATATTCGTAAGAACACTTTATCGCCCACTTCAAACTCTAGGTCTTTTCTTCGGTTGTCGGCATAACTTTTCTGTCGACTCTGAGCTGCTCTTATGTGTTGTTGAATAGTTCTGACCTTTTCTGCCATTTCATCAACGAGATCAGGTCCTAATAGCTTTCTTTCCCCAACTTCATCCCAGCAAGTTGGAGTCCTGCATTTCTTTCCATAGAGAGCTTCATAAGGAGCCATCTGAATACTGGAGTGAAAGCTATTATTATAAGAAAATTCCACCAAAGGTAGGTGTTGATCCCAACCTCCTTTGAAATCCATAGAGCAAGCTCTCAACATATCTTCTAGGGTTTGAATTGTTCTCTCAGACTGACCGTCTGTCTGGGGATGATAAGCAGTGCTGAAACTCAACTCTGTATCCAGAGTATGCTGAAGACTTCGCCAGAACTTCGAGGTAAATCTCGGATCCCGATCAGATATAATAGAAAGTGGTACTCCATGCAATCTTACCACTTCCTTTACATATATCCTGGCAAGCTGATCTAGAGAGAAATCCTCTCTAATAGCAATGAAGTGTGCGGACTTTGTAAGACGATCAACTATGACCCAGATAGCATTATTGCCTTTGGATGTTTTAGGAAGTCCTATGACAAAGTCCATAGTGATGTTTTCCCATTTCCATTCGGGTATGGGTAATGGTTGTAACATCCCCTTAGACTTCTGTCTCTCAGCTTTAACTTGTTGACAAACCAAGCATCGAGATACATATTCAGCAACATCTCTTTTCATGCCATCCCACCAGAAGTACTCTTTCAGGTCCCTATACATCTTCGTACTTCCAGGATGAATAGAGAATGATGAACTATGAGCTTCATCCAGCAGCTCCTTCTTTAATTCGGGGATGGGAGGAACACAAACCCGATTCCTGAACTTTATTATCCCATCACAATCAAGGTTGAATTCAGGAACATTTCTCACCTTCTTTTGTAACTCGACATCTTCTTTCTGTGCCTCTTTAATCTTCACATGTATAGATGGTTGAACATTCATTTGAGAAAGATAAGATTTTTCCCCTTCCATTATAACTCCAAGATCCATCCTTTGTAAATCCATAAATATTGGATCTTTTGTGATCCTCATCATGGATAAACTAGAATGGTCTTGTCGACTTAATGCATCTGCCACCTTGTTTGCTTTCCCAGGGTGGTAATGGATTGAGCAGTCGTAATCCTTAATCAGCTCCAACCATCTTCTTTGACGCATATTCAGCTCCTTTTATGTGAAAATATACTTTAAACTTTTATGATCAGTATAAATATCACACCTTTCACCATAAAGGTAATGCCTCCAAATCTTTAATGCAAAGATTACTGCAGCCAACTCCAAATCATGTGTTGGGTAATTTTGCTCATGGATTTTCAACTGTCGTGAGGCATAAGCTATCACCATATCATTTTGCATAAGAACACACCCCAATCCCTTCTTGGATGCATCACTGTAGATCACAAACCTTTCTCCACTACAAGGCAGTGTGAGCACAGGTGCACTGGATAACCTTCTTTTCAACTCCTTGAAATTCTCTTCACATTCCTCTGTCCAAACAAACTTAACTCCTTTCCGAGTCAACTTGGTGATTGGATTAGATAATCGTGAAAAATCTTTTACAAAACGTCGATAATATCCAGCCAAACCAAGAAAACTTCGGATCTCAGTTACTGTTGTTGGTCTCGACCATCTTTCGATAACCTCTGTTTTTGCTGGATCCACAGATATCCCCTCTTTTGAGATTATGTGACCCAAAAATGCAACTTTTTGAAGCCAAAATTCACACTTGGTAAATTTGGCATAAAGCTTCTCCTTTCTCAGGGTCTTCAATATAATTCTCAAGTGATCTTCATGTTCTTCCTTGCTCTTTGAATAGACAAGAATATCGTCTATAAAGACTACCACAAATTGATCAAGATAGTCTCTAAAGACTCTATTCATTAGATCCATGAAGATAGCAGGGGCATTAGTAAGACCAAATGGCATCACTATAAATTCATAGTGTCCATACCTTGTACGGAATGCCGTCTTTGGTATATCCTCCCTTTTGACCCTTAATTGATGATACCCTTAACGAAGATCAATCTTGGAAAAGTATTGAGCTCCGCGTAGTTGGTCAAACAAGTCATCAATGCGTGGGAGAGGATATTTGTTCTTGATAGTGATCTTGTTAAGTTCTCGATAATCAATGCAGAGTCTCATTGATCCATCTTTCTTCTTAACAAATAGAACAGGTGCTCCCCAAGGTGACGCACTAGGGCGTATGAATCCCTTATCAAGATTCTCTTGGAGTTGCTTCTTCAATTCCTGCAACTCAATTGGGGCCATTCTATAAGGTGTCTTTGAAATAGGCAAAGCACCCGGTACGAGTTCTATTGAAAACTCAACTTCACGATTTGGTGGAAGACCCGGCAATTCCTCCGGAAAGACATCATCAAACTCCCGTACAATGGGCATATTCTTAATCGTGAGTTTCTCACCAACCATTTGAGATAAATAACCTTCATTTAGTGGAATCAATACCCATAAGATGGAAGAAATTTCCACTGGAAGGTTATGTTCATCCTTGCATTGATAGACGATCGTAGATTGATCTGGAATATGAAATGTGACTTCCCTTCTTTGGCAATCGATATGAGCTCCATGTAGAGAAAGCCAATCCATGCCAAGAATCACATCAAATTCCACTAAAGGAAGGATCACAAGATTTGCAGGAAGCACTTTCCCACAAACTTCGATCGGAGAAGAATTATAAACTTTTGATGCGATTGATGTGCCATTAGGTGTTGTCACAGCTAACTCAACATCTAATTGTTGAGGTAATACGGTGATACCCTTAGAAAAGTCTTCAGAAATAAAAGAGTGGGTGGATCCAGAATCAAATAAAACATTTGCTACTTTAGAGTGGATGGTAAGTGTACCTTTCACCACATCGTTATCGTACTCCACATCGCCGGTAGAAATTGCATGTGACTTTCCTTTGTCTTTAGCCTTAAGAGTTTGTTGACGTCGACCATCATCATCAACCCTTGGATTTGGGCATTGATTGGCATAATGCCCCATCTCCTTGCACTTGAAACATTGAAGTGTAGTAGGATCATTCTGTGTATCCCTTCCTTTGTTTGCATCATTAGACATCTTCTTCCCATTATCACGGCATTCAAATGCCCGATGACCTTCTTTTCCACATTTAAAACATTTACTTGTCCCTTTAAGACAACTCCCTCCATGTTTCTTTCCACACTTTGAGCATAAGGAAAAGCTCATCTTCTTTTCCGTGTGCTCTTTAGATTTTTCTTTGAATTCCATCTTCCTCTTCTTATCAAACCCATGTGACTGATGGGTTACTCCAATCTCCATCTCGACTTTGAGAGCACATCGAACGATTTCCTCGTAGCTATTGAAGTCCCTTATGGCTAACGCCCTTCGAAGACTTGGTTTTAAGCCACTAAAGAATCGATCGATCTTACTCTC
The DNA here is from genome assembly GCA_963277665.1 of Viscum album. Taxonomy (NCBI): domain Eukaryota; kingdom Viridiplantae; phylum Streptophyta; class Magnoliopsida; order Santalales; family Viscaceae; genus Viscum; species Viscum album. The sequence goes on from OY728140.1 coordinate 356,322,017, forward strand.
AGGTTGGATAATAATACCAGAAGCGTACCTTGCAAGTCTTGTAAAATTTGCTTCATAGGTACTAACAGATTCATCATCCCTTTGCTTCAGTTCAAGGAACTCTTTCTCCATCTTTGTTCGGAGAATACGAGGGAAGTACTTATTGAAAAATAAGTTCTTGAACTCGTCCCATTCCATAGACTCAATTTCATCCCTTTGCCTCGTATTCTTAACAAGATTCCACCATTGATCAGCATCTCCTTCTAAACGATACACTGCTAGGATGACTTTATCATGTTCAGAACATTGAAGAACTGAAAATATATTTTCAGTAGTACTAATCCATTGTTCAGCAACTAATGGATCAGTAGACCCACTGAAAGAAGGTGGACGCTGCCTCATGAAGGATTCAACAGAATGTTGCTCCCTCCTTTGCTCGTTTGGAAATCCTGCATGATTCATAGCTTGAGAAAGTTGTGTGAGCATGGCTACAAGATTTTGCATTCCATCTCCCATATTGTTTGGTTGCTTAGGCGGACAATCATTGCATTGCCCATCGCATCCCGCATTAACACGGTTCCTTCGGGTTCCAGCCATTGACTAAAACCAAGAAGAATAGTGTGAGCAACACTAATTATAATAGGAAACCACATAATTCAAGAATAAAATTTTCATGCTTAAGGTCTTATCCTAGGTTATTCAAGGCCATTTCTAAAACACTAAGATTGTGTTCTATGCTTAGACTTATCCTTAGGGTTCTTACTAAGGCTTTCACATCCTAGTTTCCAAAGGTTGACTATACCTTTCCTCTGATACCAACTATAACGACCCATACTTTACATACATTGTTAATACTTCAAAATTGAAGCACACTTATTACAACATATGATAAAACCACAAAGGACCGTATAGGTATAGTGTCTTTAGAAACTGGGAAACATAAACAACTGGTTCATAAATCTTCTACAGTGTCTCCCATTTATTTCATCATATCTAGGGTCCCTTTTAGCATATTCTACTTAATATCCATCTTCCTGACCTGGGGAAAAGAAAACATAAAAGGGTGAGCTCAAATGCTCAGCAAGGGCAAATAAAGGAAATAAAAATCATATCATATCTTTATGAAAATCAAAACCTGCAAAAGAGATCATAATATCTTAACATGGAATAAATCATAGAAGTGAAAATGAGATCCCCATAATCATAACATAAAACTTGAAACTTTGTGGCATGCACACATAATCATGGAAAATCATTTCTTGTTAGTCATGACTTATTTCCAAGACTATCTTAGTGGACAAAGTCCCTTTCTGAACCGAGTTCACTCCTCGTTTCAGTCCTGTATCACTGAACCGAAATAACCTTCCATTCCAGCCATGTCTATCTCATGAGATATAAAATCTTTACCCAATGCATTGGAGGGAGATATAGGTCCCACCCATCTTATAATGAATCCTTTCTTATGTGTGCCACATAATCATAAATCATACATCATCGCATAACCCATGTAATAAAAATGGGATTCTTAAACAACATGACATCATAAAACAATTCATATAAGATAAAGGAATTCATAAAAATGTTTCCATCACAACATAACCAAATCCATGTAATAATAGGGGTAAAAACAGAACCCTTTTATTATCTTAGATGGAAAATAATTTTGATAAAATACTTGAACTTCATTCTTGAGGAAAATATCCTTTCTACTTCAAAAACACTTTTCCTTTCTTAACATGTCATAAAACTTTAAAATAAAAGAAGTTGATTAAAAATAAACTTGAAAACTTTTAAAGGAAGCTTCTTGGAAATAATGTTTTAAAAATCCATTCATGCCGTATAAGTTAAAAAAACATTCTTCGTACTTTTGTCGGAAAAGTCAAAAAGTACCTCGTACGAAAAACGACAAAAGATTCCTTTCATTTCTTTTACTAAAAACTCACCGAAGGGTAAAAATGGATTTAAACAATTGTATTTGGATGGAAATAATATTACATATTTATGAAACATGGATGTGGATGATAAAATACACCCCAGTAAATACTTACGAATAAACAATCTCGGATAAAAATGAGATTGTGATATTTTCCCTTACCTTAGGTCCGATTTGCTTTGTACGTGTCCGAAGCTCCTGTATAATGGTTTAAATAATGTTATTGACTTATTCCAGAATCATACATGTTGATATGATATCATATATGGTCATATTATTAACTTTTTGTTAGTAATATTTCTTTGTTACTTGTTACTCGGGTCTTTATAACTTTTCGTTCTTATGCGTGTTTTGTCGAATAAATTCTTATTCTTATCTTTAGGTTATAGATAATTCATTTACAGAATGGTATTAGTGTAGTATATACCATATTCATTCATTCAATTCATTTATATAATCATTATGAAATGAAGATCATGTAGAACGAGTCGCATCACATCGTGGAGACGGTATTCCGTACGTACGCACGAGTGATGATATCGTTCCTATGATCGTGGAATTGTATTGGAGTATATATATATATTATTTCAGTATCAATATTACTTCATAATAATCATATATAGTTACTTATTACACCATTATAACCATCCTTGTAAGGTGATGGTGGAAAAATAGATTACACCACGGCGTGGAGACGGTATTCCGTACGTACGCACGCGCGGTGATTTCATTTTTCCGTAGGATGGATAGAAGGTGAATTAGGGTTGTTTCATATTTATAATAACATATCAGTATGTAAGTAATACTGATGTTATTACTTTATCATGAAACAACTAAAGAAGAAGAAGTTGAAGAAGAAAGAAATTGAAAAGATCGGTAATGGATATTACCTTTTCTTTGGTATGCCTCTTTGAATCCTCCACTTAAGGAACTGAGATTGGTCTTTGGAGAAGACCAGGACCTCTAGGATTATTCTAGGGAAGTGGAGAGGAGAAAATGGCAGGGGTTGGCCGAGCTTGAGTGCTCAATTTGGTGTGAGGAGGAGGGGGAGGAGGTGCCCTTTTATAAGGGAGGAGAGGGGCACCTTAGGAATTTCTCAAAATATTATTTTATATTAAAGTCAAAATCGGTTTATAATGGTTCCAAAGGGTCTTATTTCGAAGCTAAAGTGGGGAAGGGTCTAAATCCCATCAACCAATAGGATTTAGACAAGTTTAGGGTATTATTTTAACCTTATCAATTAGATTTAACTCTAAGTTAAATAATTTAACTTTTACCGTGTCTTTTTGTTTTCTTTCACTATATGGTTAATACACTTACTATAACATGCCAAACGAACCCCAAATTGTTTATTATTAATATATATATCCTTATCTAAGTCATTTGGCCGAACCTTAGATTTTTAGGAATAAAATAACAATTAGTAATATAATATTTGATTTAAAAACTATTTTGTGTCAATTTTGACACTATTTGATATATGATTTTTGTGAAAGTCATAACAGAATTATATGTTCGAACCAAGTTGATTAAATCAACATTAATATATCATAGTAACCTAGAAAATTAGTGGAATTCATAAAAAGTGTCAAATTACATTTATTTTGGTGTTTATAACATCAATTTTGTCAATATTTTGTTAACAAGATAATTACTGCATCATCTTTGTGTCATAAATAAATTAAATTATTTGATGTCTAAAAATTACAAATAAAATACCATCATGTAGGAAATCTTTTTATCTTTCTAATGAATATTTACAATCGAATTTATCTTATGTATAACCCCATATTAAAAATGATTTACTTATTAAACTTTGATTTTAACTATTTTAACCCTTCTTTAAATAAATTAATAATAAATGTCCTAATCTAATCCAAGTGGGCCTAAATGGTCATATTTTATTCCTAAGTTTGTTTTTGGTCGAATTACACTTGTCCAATAGAATTAGGACATGTGTTAGGGTAATATTGATATCATATATACCCTTAGTTACCCTATTTACTATTAACCGCGGTAAAAATAGTAAAAAGTTACTATTCACCAAAAAATTATTTTCATCTCATTGAACCACATTTTAGTCCTTGATATTAACCATGTCTCTTGGATTTTTGAAATTCCATTCACAGAAGCGGTAAAATTAAGTTTTATGCAAAAATTCAGTTTTTAACCTACCACTTAGTGGTTTCACTATTCATCAAAAATTGAAAGTTTTCAGAAAAATACCAAAATTTCACCCTAGGCTAATTTCGATATTCTGAGTCCAAAAATGAAGTCCATTTTGAAAAATAAAATTTATAAAATTTCAAAAAGTGGTTATTACTATTCATAATGGCTAGTTTTAATAGTATATTGTTGTTTAGTGAAACTCGGTATTGCGTACGACGCAAGCTATCGAGGAAGGTCGCGATTGCGTGCAAAGCAAGCCAAGCAAGTGTTGTGTAGAAAAAGATTCCTTTGATGGTTTATATAACATAAAAGTCTCGGGTGTTACATAAATGATCCTCATGATCCTCCTTGGTTTGGGAGTATATTAGAATATCATCTATAAAGACTACAAAAAATTTGTCTAGGTAATCTCTAAAGACTCTATTCATCAAGTCCATGCAGATTGCTGGGGCATTAGTGAGTCCGAAAGGCATTACTATGAACTCATAGTGCCCGTATCTTGTGCGAAAAGTTGACTTGTGTATATCTTCCTTCTTCACCATTACTTTATAATACCCCGACCGTAAGTCCAACTTGGAGAAGTATTATTCTCCACGCAGCTGATAGAACAAGTCATTGATCCGTGGTAGAGGATATCTGTTCTTTATCGTGGTTTTGTTAAGTTCATGATAATCGATGCAAAGACGCATTGACCCATCCTTCTTCTTGACGAAGAGGACTAGTGCACCCAATGGTGAAGCACTTTGGCATATAAACCCTTTATCCAAATTATCATGTAGTTGTTTCTTCAGCTCCTCAAGCTCCACAACAGGCATTTTATATTGAGTGCGGGATATTGGAAAAACCCGGGTTACAAGATCAATTGAGAATTCAACATCTCTTCAAGGAGGAAGACTAGACAATTCTTCGGGAAAAACGTCAGTGAATTCTCTCACAATAGGCATTTCTTCAAGGATGGTTATCTCCATGGGCTCAATCATCTGAGCCAGATACGCATGCTCATAGGGCAGTAATATCCATGCTTGAGATGATGGAGCTAAAGAAGATTCATCTCCCTCCTTGCACTTGTAAAGAATCGGGGGTCGATTGTACATATGGAGATTGATTTCCCTCTCACGAAAATTTATGTTGGATCTATATAAGGAAAGCCAATCAATGCCAATAATTGCATCAAATTCCACCAGAGGGAGTATGAAGAGGTTCTCCGGGAATTTTAATCCATAGATTATGATAGGGGAGGAGTTATATTCATGGGATTCAATGATTGCCCCACTTTCCGTACTCACCGACATCTTTACTTCTAAGATTTGTGGTGGTGGTGAGATTTTTCTACTAAACATTTGAGATATAAAAGAATGCGTAGAACCTGAATCAAAAAGTAGGTTCGCTATTATTGAATGAATAACTAGCGTACCTGTCACCAATTCTTTTTTGGGGTTCACTTCGGCAGTTGTGATGGCAAAAGCTTTCCCTTGCTGCCTCGAAGGTTTTTGGTTGCCTCTAAATACCCTTTGTTTAGGGCACTGATTTGCAAGATGCCTTGGTTCTTTGAATTTGTAGCAATGAACAACGTGTTGTGGTTCGAACATAGAGTTCCTCTCCTCTTTCGTTGTTGTGGGTCTTTCTTGCCGATAGATAACAGCTAGGTGCCCTTCTCTTCCACACCTAAAGCATTTCATCGTCCCCTTGAGGCAATTTCCAGGGTTCTTATTTCCGCACTTTTGGCAAGTGGGGTGATGGATCTACTTAGCACCGTTGGATTTATCCATCGGACAACCAGAATTGAAGTCTACCTTATGCTTCTTGTCCCCATGATACCCTTGTGATTCCCCGATCTCCATTTCGACCTTGAGGGAACATCGAACAATTTCTTCATAGCTGTCGAAGTCACAGATTGATAATTCTTTCAATAGGCTAGGCTTTATCCCACCAAAGAAGTGGTCAACCCTGCCTTCGGGGGTAATGACAAAGCCGGAAGCATATCGTACAAGCCTTGTAAAGTTTTCCTCGTACGCTCCAACAGATTCTTCATCATTTTGTTTGAGGGAAAGGAAGTACCTTTCCATTTTAAGATGGTGGGTGCGCGGAAAATACTTATCAAAAAACATCTTCTGGAAATCCTTCCATTCCAATGCCTTGATCTCCTCCTCAGGCTTCTTATTTTTGATCAACGTCCACCATTGATCACCTTCACCCTCCATATGATAAGCCGCTAGGAGAAACTTCTCTTGCTCAGAACATTGAAGGATGAAAAAGATCTTTTCAATGGGGTTGATCCATTATTCAACGATCATGGGATTGGATGATCCACTAAAAGTAGGTGGCTTTTGCCTCATGAAGCTCTCGATAGAGACTTGTTCTTTCTTAGGGGGGGTTGAAAGTTCATCTTGACCTGTGTTTCTATGAAAAGCTTTAGTTAGCTGAGAGAGAAGCATGGAAAAGTTCACGATTCCTGCTCCCATTGGATTGGGCATCTCGTTATTATAGTCATCACACTGATCTTCACATCGGTTGTTAGCCTGAGTCCTCCAATTACCGGCCATTGGCTGGAATAAAAGAAAAGATAAGGGTAACACATAAAGGGTAATCCAAAGACAAAAGTTGATGACTTGTAAATAAACTTTTATTTCCTTAACTCATGAGTCTATAGGCTTCAATCTTGGATTTTCATGATCTACTTTCTAACATATATTCTTTGGGGCATTTTTTTAATTCCCTTAATAAGGGTTCATACTAAGCTTATGAATTTACCAAAGCATATCCCCCAGGAGTGTCGTAACCAAGAGTGCACCAAGGCCTGTTGTCATGCACCAGTTCTCTTTCGAGTCTAGATCAAAGCGGTGTTTTCGGGGTTTACCCCTAGGATACATTTGTGCCAGATCTTCCTCAACCTGCTCGTATCCAGACAGGGATGTATATTCTTGATAAACAACTTACTCAGTACTCACCAAAACATAGGGATTTTTTTATTATACTTAATCTTTTCTATAAGGCTATACTAGGGTTTTCTAATCCTAATCCCAAAAATAACTAAACCTATCCTCTAATACCTACAATGACAACCCTGATTTAATTACAAACATAAACATGATTTATTACATAAACATCACTTTGATACAACATGGAAGATCGTGAGGTCTAGTGTCTTTGGGTCCTATGATCATTACAGAACAACTTAAAACATAGTAAAAAACATCTTTATTTGAAACTTTCTCGACATGATCACAACATTCCCTCATACTTAGCATTGCATGGGATAACCTAAGGACATGCATAAGAAAAGGGTGAGCTATAAAGCCCAGTAAGGGAATAAACATGGAATACATGAGGAGTACAATACATGTTAGATAATAGGTTTATCAATAGAGCATTATATAAACATGGACATAATGGAATGATAAAACATGATAATGATAACATGGAAATGTGGCAACAACACTTAACATGGAATTAGCATGATCTAAGGCCCATTTCACATGGAGCATGAGTAAATCTTCATTGCACATGAAGCACGAGTAAACCCTCGTCGCACTTGAATTAGCATGAGCCAACACTCGTTTCACATGACGTATCATGATTCTATACTTTACCCAATGCATTGGAGCACTATAATGGCGCGCCCTTCTTAAACATTTCATTTCATGCATAAGTGTGCCACATGGATCATAAAACATGGATTCTTAAAACATGATCTTTTTTACACAATAATGGAATATGGAATTCATACATGAATCTTTATAATAAATAAGTAAATGTGCATAAAGGTGAATACCCATGATGGAGAAATGGGTATGGTATTCAACACACAATGGCATTGGCTTAGAAAATCAGTGCAATTTCGGCAGTGTAACGGTGTGACATAAGAATTCATAAAAAAGGTTGATGAGAGAGAAAGGAGTGTCTCAACATATTTACATGAAATGGACATCAAGAGTGTCACATAGATACATTTCCAAAAATTATAATGGAATTTAGATTCATGATAAAAAATTATTGCTTGAATTTAAAAAAGGAGAGAGAACTTTCTTTCGGAATTTCGGCATAGTAACGAGTGTAAATGGGAGGAATTTAATGTAAGATAAAGGGGCCTCCCATTATTAAAATAAATAATAGGGAAGTATGGGGGAGGTGGGAAAACATATTCCATCATTTATAATTGTAATTAAAAGGGCATAACAATATTAAAAAAATTGGACAAAAATGAGAAAGGAATAAATAAACCCTTACTTGGAAGTGTGCTTCCAATGGCTAGAGAAAGGCTTGAGAGAGGCTTCTTGGGAGCTTGGGGAACCTTGGGAGGATTCTAGAGAGAGTAGGTCAGAGGTTGGACGAACTCCAAAGGATTTGAGTGAGGAGGAAGTGGGAACTTGGGTGGGTTTATATAGGAAAGGTGAGGGAATTCTTTATTATTTATGTTTGGGACCTCTTTCATTAAACTAAAACCAACCACAAACCACCACATGGTTTTTGTAAATGGTTTTTGGAAAAGGGAAGATGAAACTAATATTTTATAAGGCCAAAGCCCGAACTTCTTAATATAATAGGGTTGCTTATGTGATGGTGATTCACACTCCCATGGAAAATAATTTAAAAAGACAAGATGTTTAATAAGTCTTGAAGGGTCCATTAATGCTTTGTAAAACAAGTCAAACAAACCCAAAATGACATTATTTTAATGGTAAAATATATAATGGTCGAAAATAAAGCTTATATTATTTTATTACATCACTATTGGGTCATTATGATGTAATAAAACACATTATATGTTTAAACGGTATTTAATTTGGACCCAAACATTTGACTGTCTCAGAAAATTATGAAAAATTCACCGTTGGATAAATTTGACGTCCTGATTCCAAAAATAACATTTTTTTAATATAATTAATTTTATAATTATGTTAATTTTTACTTTTAAAATAAAAACCGACATTTATCGAAAATTCACGGGTTTTGACAAAAATGGCTTTCAAACCATAATAAAAATTATAATTTCATTCCTAAAATTATATGATCATTTATATATAATAAAATTCATTTAATAATAATATTTTATTAAAATATTATTTAATTCAAAAATCCATTAATTTAATAAAATAGATTTCTCAATTAAATAATAACTAAAAACACTATTTATATTTTAAAAACTATTTATAATGTATCAATAATGACAAGAAGGTATATTCATTATTAAATAAAAAATAATAATGTACATGAACATAGTACTAGTGATTTGTTACATAACCCCTAAAAATAGCCACATAAGACCTAAGGGTAAGGTGTACGATGGTGAAAAACTCTTGGGGGGGCTTGGACAACATCGCTCGAGTGGTAATCTCTATCAACTTCCACTTTTCTCGTAGACGGTCCCGTTTGAGCTTGGCATGATGAAGCTCAGCTTGGGCTTGGTCAAGAGCGAAGCCCAAGGATGCCACCTCTATTCCAAGTTCTGATAAATGGGCTTCATATGGATCAATTCTATTAGACGAGGCCATCACTTCATTTGTCTAAGTAAATTGGATTTGTTAAATACTTATATTTATACTAAACATGTGATCACTATTGAAAGGCTATAAAAACAACGGTCACAATTCTTAACATAAAACCAAAGAAGTTGACATATTATATAAACATTTTACATAAATATACATTTAACTGGATTAAGATGGATTTTCCATTAATGAAACATTGGGTCGTTACATTATGGGTTTCTTATGGCCTAATGAGTATCATAAGTCATCCATCAAAATAATTATTTTCAAATGGATAAATACAAACAATTATTTTGAAATATTATTACATTGGAAATTAATGGTTTTCAAAATAACATGATATTATTAATTTTAATAACTTTTTGAAATCCATTCATATAGATAATTAATATATTTGATTAATACATTTGACAAATACTTGAATAAAAATACAAGAAATGTGAACAATATCTTAGATGATTGTCATATCTAATGCTATAAATGACATTAATGGCCATATAAAAATAATTTACACTCAATAAAATACCTTTTATCTTTCAAATCATGCTGAAAATGTATAGTACAAATAAAATGATGTCTTATACAAAAAATAATAAATTTTATCATCATATTTATAAAAGAATGAATTTAATGATGTCAACAATAAAAAAACACATTTAAAATCATAGTGATATTATTTAAATAATTACTTTTCAAAAATAAATAAATAATTATATATACATGTATATAGAATTATTTTAAAATTATTACATAATGGGAATTCCTAAAATGGTTATAAATTAAATCATATTCTGAAAAAATGGATACTTTGTATTTTGAAACCCAAACTTGTTAAAATTAAAAACATACCAATAAAAAATTATTATAAAATTTGAAATAATAAATATATAGAAAGAATATATATATATTCATATATATATAATTTTAAAATAAAAAATAACACTTACTATAATTTTAGACCGATTATTATTCCTTGGACACTCGAGGAGAAAATCCGGAATAGTATAGATGACACTTCCCTTTTATGAAGATTCTGCAACACTGAAACATGTGTGAAGAACTCAAACAAGGTGTGTAGAACATAAAAGAAATTAATAACCAAAATAAAAAAATTAAATACTAATTTATAAATGAAAATATACTACTTATATACTATTTATATAATCATTCAACAATATCCTTCAATATTCTAAAGGAATACACACAGATTCCAAATAATGATTAATTTTTACTCTCTCATTTTTTGGAATAACAAAACACACACAAAGAAACTATTTATATTTTATATATTAATTTTCCTACAATATAGTTGTGAGATAACTTACTTAAATTGGAAAAACATTTTTTACACATCCCACGTGGTCAACATTTCTTTATCATATATTTTTTATTCATTTTATCATATATTTTTTGTTTTTTATCCATCATTTTTGTCCTTTTTCCTCTCATTTCTCCATGTTTTCTTTTTTTCAAGTCGTGATTATTACTATAATATATTATTAGCTTTTATTATATTTTCTTTCTCTTTCTTCTTTAAATTTTTGTTTTAGCATTTCTTTTTAAACATTTATTTCATATTTTTTTAAATGTTTTAAATTTGTAAACATATATATATATACATATATGAAATTCATCTTTTTAATAAAATACTTATATATATTTATATTTTCAAAATTAATATGAAAAATAATATAATTTTATAAATTTATAAAATACATTAACTTAAAAGTAATAATAATAATTTTCATAAAAATATTTTTCACACTTCAACTGCCTCGATTCCTTTATCCGTCGATATACATATTTCAGTAGGTACCCAAAATATTGATTTCACTATTTTATCTCCGTGTTATGAAAATTAAATTATTGTGAATAATTAAGATCCATGTAATTTTTTGATTAGTCGCCATGTGATTACACATATTAAAGATGTTATGAAAGATCCTTTCAAATATTCCTTGAATGTAGGTACTACTATTATCTCGTATTCTTCTATTAAAAGTAATAAAGAGGAAAACTCTAGCCCAAACTTGCTCAAAATTGCTAGAAGGTCATATAGTAAAAAGGGCTCATAGGATAAGAAAAAGGGGAGTCTTAACACTAATCATAGGAATAAATAAAGATACCTTTCTATAATTTTCATGGAATATCTACTACTGACACCTTTAATGTCTGAAAAATAATTCTTAACATTCATCATGCATTGATTTTTTCCATTTCGGAAGCCAAGATAAACATTCCCACTAAATTACTACATCTTCATGAGTTTGGATTTACTTTTATAGGTGCGAGTCAAAATAGATCCACAGTTGAAACTCTTTGTATTTTTAAGAAACCAACTTTAAAAAATGTTAATAGTTTTTGTGACTCTAAGAAAATATTTACCTATGATTATAATGTAGATTGGTTATATATATATTGTTCTATTGATTTTGGAAAGTGAAAACATTTTGATGGGAAGCCTCTCTGGACTGACCATTCCTATTTGGGTTCAAATATACATACCCCTAGTTTTTCATTGGGGACTTTATTGTTATCCTTCCATCATGTGAGAAGATGGGATCGTCCCACTTTACTATCTCTATGAGAGAGTTCAAGACTATGATTGAGTACACAAAACTTATTGAAATTAATCATACTAGTTCCAAATATACTTGGTAGAAAATACATTAAAATAAGGTGGTATCTAGTAAATTTGATAGAGAGTTCAGAACTGATCATGATTTAGGTAAATGTGACACCAATTCTAGCACAACTTTCCCAAGATTCAATCTGATCACCATCCCATTCTTGTCACTATTTCATATAAAACCTTAAATGATACTCTTCCTTTCATATTCATTAAATTATGGTTCTCAAACCCTGAATATATTAACAACATTAAAAACATTTGGTCCTCTATGACTTTTTACAACAATGGATTTTCCAAAACAGTTGAATTAAATTATCTTAAACAAAAGAGTAAATGTTGGTGTAGTTCAAAATCTAATCAAATTAAAAATGGCCTCCAATTTCATGAGAATGAACTTCATACGAAAAACACACAAAACCTGACTTCAATACTGATTAGAATCATGAAATTCACATTTCTATGAATCTCAACTCACTTATCACCTTTAAAGATAACATGTGAAAACAAGATTTCAAAAATCAAATGGTTATCTGATGGTGAGAAGGACACTATGTTCTAAAAATATCTTCAAATAATCTGAAAATATTGGAGACCATTAACATCTCTCAAATATGGGGACAATCATCTTGACAATGTCTATGATATTGATAGTCATGTCGTATCCTATTTTGAATCTATCATTAATGGACTTAACATCAATAAGGATCCTATACACAATGTTATTCTGATAGTTTTCAATGAGGAAGATAATTATATTATTTTAATCATTCCTCTTATTCCTGAAATCAAGGAAACTTTTTAGCTTCAATATTTATAGTGCCCTTGGTCTGGATGGATGTAATAATGGGTTCTACCAGCATTAATATTATGTCATTCATGATGATGCCTAAAAACATATCAAATCCTTAGTTTCTAGTGGCATTCTACCTCATGGGTTGAATGTGAAATTACTCTATTTGATTCCTAAAGTATATAATTCCTCTGAGATTCATCTTTTTCAGACCCATTGATCATTTTAATACCCTATATAAAATCATCACTAAACGTATTGAAAATATGATTACTACAATGAATGAAAAATGTGTCTCGTGGAATCAATTTGGTTTCATCGATGGCTGATCCATCCAGTACTTCATTTTTATTTCCTATGAATGCACTAATACATTAAACAATGCTAATAGAGGAGGTAATATTGACATAAAACATTACATTAGAACATATTTTTATACAATGGACTAGTGTTTTTGACTTCAAGGTGTGTTAAGGATTTAGCTTCAATAAATTCATTATAAAAATATTTAAAACCGTTTTCAACTTGGCATCCATATCAATACAAGTAAATGGTTTACCCATAGGTTACTTAAAATTCACCAACAGTGTCAAATAACTTGATACCCTCTTCTCTATCCTTTTCTCTATTACGAAATACTATTAAAGAACATTTCTCACTCTCCTTGTGGACAAGAGTAAAATTAATCCCATACGTGCTTCCAAAAATGTGAATGCCCCCATGAATATATTATATGTTAATGAAATCATTCTGTTCCTACAAGCAGATAAAAGAAATATTTGAACCCTCAAAAGTGTTGTCTCTCACTGTGAGGATGTTTCTAGTCAGTTCATTAGCTAGAAAAAATCATTCTTCTTCTTTGAAAAAAAATCCAGCTAATAGAAAATCTAGTATTATTAATGAATAAAGTATTAATGAAGGATCATTTCCTTTTACCTAGCTTGGTGTCCTCATATTTTGGGGTAGGCCCAAATAATGATATTTCTCTAACATTTTGGATCATGTTATTAATCATCTCTCTTCATAGAAAGGAACCAACTCTATCTACGATGGCTAGAATATACCTTGTATAGTTTTCCATTGCCTCCAAAATTCTCTACTCTATGATAGTTTATAAATGGACCACTGGTCTCATCAAAAAGTTGAATGTTTCCATCAAAAACAATTTCTACTTGCAACACTTTGGATAAGAAATTGGTGAATATACCTTGGTATACTTGTTACAATCCTTTGGATATGGGTGGTCTTGGCATTAAAAATATAAATATTTTTAAAGTGGCCCTTTATTCCAGACTCACATGGAACCTGATCCACAACGACTCCCCTACTATTAATTTCATCAAAAAATAGTTTTCTTGATAAGTTGAAGAAATTCATCATGAATTTTATGAACTCTTCCATTTGGACATCCATTAAAAAAGTGTATGCCAATATTATGACCAACTCTATATGGATGGATTCTAGGTACACCTCCATGAACTTCTTGTTGGACAACTGGGCTGGTGCTTTTCTAATTTAAATGATACCTACTATGAAATCTCTTGAAGTTATTAATAATTCTATTAGGTATGTTCTTGTTTATCATCTTTATAGTCTCCCTCAGAATGTTGTTCATGTCATTGATAACTATCATTTTCCTGCTCTGAATTATTTTCGAATCTTGGAGCCATTACGCAATGGTATGTTGGATTCAAAAAAAAATTGACAACTATTTTGATATGTTTGGAAATTATTTTAGCTGGATAAAAAAACATTGATAAGCTATGGATAGAGCCATAAATATTAACTCTTATTTGGTGTATTTCTTACACTAGGGTCCCCACCAATAATTTTCGAAAATCATTTGGGATCCAAATTTTCTCAAAATGACATCTACTTAGTAAACCTAGAGAAGATTCTAATGATCAATTTCTTTTCTGTACCACTACCTGTGCTCATTGGAAGATTATTTTTTACATCCTTGATTGTATATGGTTAATTTTTGACTCTATCAATGCTCAGGTAAAGCAATTTTTAGATATGGATAACTCCCAAAAAATCCTGAATTTATTTCTTGATTTAGTTACTGATCTTTATTATGTGATTTGTTTTGGTAGAAATGATATTCATCAAAATAATTTCTCACTCAACATTATTGAAAGTTCAATGCGGATCCTTATTTATATACATGAACATTATTTGATTCAGAAGGGATATTGTAGCAATATAGTACAAGACATGATGATTTTATGGTGACTTTTGGTTGATTACATTTTTTGTTAGTCATGACACACTTATGATGTTTTTTTGGAAACTTTTGTTCTCTAGAAATATTAAAGGTAATGTGGACAATTCTTTTAAAGGCAATCTGAGCCCCGTGGGTGTGCCTCCATCTTCATGGATCATTTTGGTCAGGTCCTTTGTTGCTTCATTGAAATCTATGGTATTGCCTCATATCCGGAGGCTATAATTTTGTGTGTAATTCATGCTATTTATTTCGCTAAGAATCATGATTATAACAACATATGGATTTAGTGTGATTTGACTACAATAGTTCAAGTGATTAGGAATGGTGTGATTCATCTCTCATGGTCAATTACTACACGTTGGATGGATTGTATCCATTCTCTTTGTGACATAACCCATATTACCACTCATATCTATCATGATGTTAACATGGTTTCAGATGTCCTCACCAAGAGAGGAGTAAGTCATGATATTACATGGTTGGATGATCATACTAAGAATTTACTCCCCCTTTATGAGAAGGATTGTAATATGATCCCATATTTTCGACTCATGTAATCTCTTTTTGGAAAAATAAATTGTTCTCTGGTCTTTTGACCAAGGCACCACATTCATAAAAAAACACCTTTAATTCCATAAAATAAATTTATCCAAATTTAAAAATTCAAAATTATAAATCATTATTTTATATAAATTAAAATTCATATAATTTGGTTATTAAAACAAATTATATATAAACAAAAATAATTTAATATTTTGTTAAAATAAATTATTTATTAAAAACAATTTAATATAAATTAATAATATTTCATGAAAATACTAATTCTAATAATTAAATTTTAGAACTAATTTTTTTTCCAAATTATCTACTTATACATATAATTTTAATTAAAAAGGCATTTCTAAACATAATATACTTTATATAAAAATATTTTTTACTAAAAAAATAATTTATCTAAAAAATTTCATATTAAATAATAATTTTAAATAAAATATTTTGGATTATTTTAAAAATAAATTTTATTAAGAAATATATTTGTTTATTTTAATTTGAGATATAGAAATATTATATTTTAAAATACAATGTAATATTTTGAAATCGAGATAAAAACATTTTTTCATTGAAAAAAATACTATTATTTCATAAATATTTTTAATTAAAATATTTCAATAAAAATATAAAAAAATACTTAATTAAAAAAATTAATATTTGAATTTTTTATGATGTTAAATCATTGTTAATGATTCTTAGATGGATTGTGAGTCTGAAAGAATAATTCAAACCCTAGAGGATATGTTGAGATTTTGCTAGTTGGATTTCGAAGGTGGTTGGGATCAACACCATCCTCTAGTTGTGATTTCTGACAATAATAGCATTCAATCAAGCATTTATATTGCTATTTATGAATCACTCTATGCTATGAACATTAGAGTTCTATTTTTATTGGATGAATTTCGAGAAAGAAACATATATGGACCTAAGAGAGATGAATAAATGGTCGAGAAGGATAAAACCATTCAACAACATATCAAGTAAGAACATAGAAGACAGAAATTTTATGGTCATAACCATTAGTGTGGCCTTGAATATTTTTACACCCCACCCTAACTCATGGATTGAGGAGGCGGCGAGGGTTACTTGGCCTTAAGCGACGTTCCCAAGACTCTAAAGGATGGCATTAAATGCTGAGGGCTTCGAGAATAATGTTGGGAACGAATTTCCCTTATGAAAAAACCAACCAAACCAACCACAAACTATATGATGCTTATCAACAAAGCAACCAAACTCATACATTTACAGAAGACAACCAACTAATCCATAACGATCCCACATTCCAAACAACCAAACACAATATTAGAGTATAGTGTGGAAGACTAAACAAGAGACCCAAAATAAATCAATACACACACCACATCTCCACACCAAGTTCCATGCTCCAAGCACCGCCACATGATCCCATAATCACCAAATACCACAAGAAAAGTTATGCTTTACCTTTAACTGAGTCTCAGAATACAACAGATGAAAAAGCACCAAAGTACCAAAGCAGGGGGTGAGTAATAATACTCAATAGGTTTTCTCCAAATGAAATCCCTACACACGCCACTAGGATAAAACCGTTAGCACACTTATATTTAGCAGTTTATAAATAAAATAATCACTAGTACAACCGTTACCATAAGCCGAACAGACCATTACCAAACCATCTCACCCAAACTGAGCAACCAAGAGAAATCCAAACAAACATGACACAAGACATTTCGTCATTTAACCATTTGCACTACAATTTCCACCTTGCAAGGAATGCACAACAAAATAAATAAAACAACCAAAACAACCAAAATGGTGGGAATTCCGCCCAACCTATTCACCCATTCACAACTAGTAGTACTTCCCGACCACTACCCATACCAAAGCGGTGGGACTTCCATCCATCCCGTACACCCCATTCTCAAATAGCAGTACTTTTCGACCACTATCCATAACCTTCTATAGTGAGACTTCCCACCCACTTCAATACAACAAACAAGAGCCATAACACTCAATCAACCAACAAGCACAAATCACTAAGACCTCTCAATAAACACACAACCATTTTCAACACATGCCAATTCAGCTCAATAAATCACCCATTTATTGAGAAACCCCTTTAATCATTTTCAATGCCAAAACCCATCTCAATAAAACCTCTTTATATAAAACAATTTAAATCATTTACAAAAATCAAACACAACCTCCCATTTTAAAAACTCTATTTTAAAATCTCTAACAAGAACATTTCACCACAAAACCCCCTTTTCACAAAAATCCCTAAAACACCACCGAATGGATTTCTAAACACTTTCTCACATCAAACCATAATTAATTTCAACCTAATCAAAGAAATTGTTACCAAAACCATTAGTTCTAACCATGTGGAGTTGAGAGAGAAGCCACATACCATCAGGGTTCTAGCGAAATCAACCCACAACCAACCACACCTCAAATCTGGCGAACCCACCACCAAAACCTCCCTAGATCCCCTTTCCCTAGAAATCACAAGCCCTAAAAACATCATCCAAGGAAACCAAAACCCTACATCTACACACAACAATTGTAGATCTAGAAAACCAAGAAAGGGAGAGATGTAGATCTAGAGGAAAACACAAGGAAACCAATAGGAGATGCTTACCCGAGAGAAAATACCTTCAAACTCCCTTGAATCACTTCCAAAACGTGTTGGAGATCACCATAAACCCCTGAGAATCGAAAATCCCGAGTGAGGCTCGAGTAGGAGGATGTTTGGAGAAAAATGAGGCAGCCCCGAGGTAGCATGGACTTAAAAACCATAATTTTAAGTGGCCGCATGGTTAGCCTGCTCGGTTTGACAAACCGTGCACAAACTGTGCGCACGCTACTACCTCAAGAACCAGGGTCCACACGGTTACCTCGCAGGGTTTGGAAAACCACGCACAAGCCGTGCGAAGCCTACTGTCTCCCCTTGAACGGTTTTCTAGAGCATCGGCATGGTTTTCCCCAACCATGCTCAAACCGTGCTCCCTTAGAAAAGCCTCCAACCTCATTCAAAACCATTCCAAAATCTCCCAAACTCTACCCAACTCATCCCATCAACCTTAAACACATTAAAAGGTATAAAAAAAGACTACATAACTCAAACAGGGGGTGATACATTCTCCCCACCATTGTACTTCCCATCCTCAGAATGTATTAAACCCACCCTTTTCCAAAAGAGCTTGGGCCACTACTCATATGTTTCTTTAGCCTGCTACCAAGTCTCCTCTTGAATCTGACCATGTTTCCACAAAACACGAATTAAATCGATGATTTTACCATGAAAGACTTTATCTTTCCTATCCAAAACCCACACTCACCGTGCACCAACGAAGAATCCAGATCTAGCTCAACATGATCCCATCGAATCACATGGTCATGATCAGGCTGATACTTTTTCAACTGCGACACATGAAACACATTGTGCACCACACTGAACCAAGGTGGAAAATCCAAATGATAAACCACCTCACCAACCCACTCAAGAATCTCAAAAGGACCAATATACCTCAGAGATAACTTTATCGGCTTCCCAAACCGATGATGTCCCATCCTAGGAGAGATCCTCAAGTACACATTATCACTCACCATGAACGAAAACGACCGTTGGGAATTATCCACATACAATTTCTGATGACTCGAAGCTGTCTCCATTCTCTTCCTGATTAACTTTATCTTCACTGTAGTTTCCTGGACAAGGCTCAGTCCAACCATCGAAGACTCACCCGTTTCCAACCAACGTAGTGGAGAATGACACAAGAGCCCATACAACGCTTCCAACAGAGCCATATGTATGGATTCCTAATAAATGTTATTGTACAAGAACTCAACCAACAACAAGTTCTCCTCCCACGAGCCACCAAAATCCATGACACAAGCCCCCAACATATCCTCCAGAGTTTGTATCGTCCTCTTGAAGTGACCATCTGTCTGAGGGTGATACGCTGTACTCATGGTCAACTTAGTTCTAAGGGCTTGTTGTAAGGATTTTTAGAAATGACATGTAAAACTCGGATCTCTATCGGATACAATAGAAACTGGAACACCATGCCTCTTTACCACCTCCTAAATATAGATTTTGGACAGATCCTCCACCGTATGTGATTCACGAATTGGGATGAAATGGGCCGACTTCATTCGCTGATCCATTATCACCCAAATGGAATCGTGCTTCCTGAACATTTTTGGGTGACCTGTAACAAAATCCATCACTATTTTCTCCCACTTCCAAACAGGTATTGGTAGGGACTGCAACATTCTTGATGGCCTCTGATGCTCTGCATTGGCCTGTTGACACGTCAAGCATCTCAAAACAAACTAAGCCACTCTTCTTTTCATACAAGCCCACCTGAACTGTGATTTCAACGCTTTATACATTGTTTGAATTCTAGGATGAAAATCCCACAAAGAATGATGATATGACTTGAGAAGATCCTCCTGACATGAAACTAGTACAACTATCTGATTCCAAAAACACAAAACTGAATCTCCATTCAGTTGCCAACCCTCAATGGTCTCCCCAGCATTGAGTCTCTACCCCAAGGTCACACACTCAGAATCAGATATTTGTGCCTCTTTAACCAAGCCAACCAAGTAAGGAATCAAAAAAACCAGAAATAAGACCGCTCTATCACCTGGGTCCTCACATTACAACCGCATATCAGTTATAACCGACATCATCTGCCACTGGTCTGATGCATGTTTCTCCAACTGAACTTATAATTCTATACTTAATGCATCTGCCACCAAATTTCCCTTACCTGGTGTGTACATTAGGTCACAATAAAAAATTTGGAGATATTCCATCAATCTTATATTCCTCAATTTCAAATCCCTTTGTGATTCAATATGCTTCATGATCTTATGATATGTATATACCGTGAATTTATCACTGAAGAGATAATGACTCCACACTTTCAAAAAAATGAACCACTAATGCCAACACCAAATCATGAGATGGGTAGTTCTTCTCATACACTCTCAACTATCGTGATCCATATGCAACGACATGATTTTCTTGGATGAGAACTTACCCCAACCCTGATGTCGACGCATCACAATACACCACGTACCCTTTTCTTGGTTCTAGAAAAACCATGATTACTGTTGATGTAAGATGACCCTTTATCTCTTCAAAGCACTATTGTCACTATTCATGTCACGACCCGACCTCGGGGCCCGTGCCGTGACTACCCCAAGCCCGCCTTCCATAGGCCAGGGGCTGGCGACTAGCACCAAGGCGTAAATCCCAACTAAAAGGGAAGGCATTGCCTTTGAAAAGTAAACAAGCACCACAGAGTAAGCAAGCGGAAAAGTAAACACTAAGTAAAAACTGTACAAGCTGTGCTGAAAGTAAAAGGGGCCGGAAATACAAGCCCAACTGTAAAGTACAACTGAAAGGAAAAATAGCAACTAAAAAGGGAAAACTGCAGTGTCGAGCCGTCCTCCGGAAGTCCCACCTGAAGGGTGGGTACAGATAGCCTCCACTGCTCCTCAGGTCCACCTAACCGCTCCGAGTACGTCCCGCCCAGTGGTCCTCCTTCAGGTACTGTCCTGCTCCGCACGCCTCCTCCACGATCAGCGCTGTCCGTCGTCTGCAACCAACACCACGAAGTGCGGGCATAGCCCGTGCAGGGGTGAGTATAAGCTACTCAGTAGGGACCCCGAGACCCTCGAAGGTCTCCCGAAATCCACAAAGGATAAATCACGAAGAAGAGGTACAATCACGAAGTAACATCTGACACGGCTTAGGTATATGCCCATACATATACCTAAGTCATCAATTCCCCGATCGGATCCAACGTCCGAGCCCAAGCACAACCCAGTCCACTCAGGAAAGCAAAACGCATACCCACGCAGGATAGAACAACACAATCCACAAAGGAGAGTAAACAGTAAATCCACACAGGATAGCTTAACACAATCCACAAAGGAGAGTAACACAAGATTCAGCTCACACAGGTATACTTCTTCGGATGACGATAAAGATGATCATTGAACCATCTAAGTCGTCGGACCCACGAAGGATCGATAGGTACTAACCTTGCAGTGACCCACACAGGATCGGGCCCACGCAGGACCTGTAGGAGTTGGCTCACACAGAACCGCTGAGAGATGACCCACACAGGATCGGGCCCACACAGGACCGGGCCAACGCAGGACCTGAAGCACTGATCCACGTAGGATCGCTGAGTGCAGTAGTCGTCGCAGTCCGCTGAGGATCTCTGCACGGTCGTTGTCGGAGTCCACGGAGGATCTCTGCACAGTCGTCGCCGCAGTCCACTGAGGATCTCTGCACGGTCGTCGCTGTCGAAGTAGCAGTCGCAGCCAGCCTAGGGTTCCCGCACACAGCAAGCTCGTTCGGGAGGGTCCGCTCCACGAGCCGAGAGGCTGATACATCAACTGACACTAAGTCCGAAGTTGATGTATCCAAAAGTTCCGTATCGTCAACGAGAACTCAACGTCGCAGACGGCGCGTCAATCGGACGCCCGGTCTGAGAGATATTGGCATTTTCGTCCCAGGGGCCCGGTTGGTTTTTAAGGCAAAACCAACCCGACCGCACTCCACATGCGTCCAAACCTCGGGCGGAGTATGCCAAAAGATCCGTCTCACATAGAGGAATTCAACAAAGCTGACGGCGCGTCAATCGGACGTCCGTAGCTCAAGATATGAGCGTTTCCGCTCCGAGGGCCCGGTTGGTCTCGTGTACGAACCAACCCGACCGGACTCAAAGTATTCTGAAACCTTGAGGGCGATATACCGAAACGACCGCCTCGATCCAAGAATCGTGTTTCCGCTGACGGCGAGTCGTTTGGAGGCACAAAGCTCAAGATACGGGCGTTTGAATGAAAAGGTCCGAAGATGGGGGGTACGGGCCCGGGCAGACCCGGCCCGACCCCCCCCCCCCCCCCCCTGGGTCGGCCCGGCCCGGCCCGGCCAGGGCCGGTCCGGCTCGGCCGGCTCGGCTTGGCCGAGCGGCGCGGGTGGAAGCCGTGGGCGCTGACCCGCGGCCTGAGGAAGAAACGCGGCCCGCGTGCGGGCCGCGCTGGCGAACCGCGGACGTGGCTGAGCCGCGTCCCGCCTGGACGAACCGGACCCGCGCGGCCGCGGGTCCGTTGGCCGCCGCCGCCGGTAACTTCCGCGGGCCGCCGCCGTCGCTCCGGTGGCCCGTTTTCCTTCCCGTCTGTGCCGTTGCTCCTCCCGGGATCCGTTCTTTACTGCGGGATCGTCAAACACCCGTTGCGGCACGTTCCGTCGTCGACCGTCAAATCCGCACAAAACGAAGAACGGAGGAGGGTCGTCGGGCCGTGTTCGTTTGGCCCGCGCCCTCCGCGTTAGAGATAAACAACCGGGAGAAATTGTTCAACACATGAACCGACAATTTTAATTAAAATAAAATTTTTCATTTGAAACCGGCTTTTTAATTTTCAAAGAACGTTCACGAAAAAAAAAATTAAAAAGGGGGTAATTTTCCAAAATAAATCCCTACCTCGTCGATCGTCACACGCGGGTGTTCTTCGCGGAAAGGATCGTCGCGAAAGAGAGGAATCGTCCCGTCGTCGCGGAATCCGGCGTTGAGTCGGCGAGCTCAACGAACCATGAACAACAGATTTAATTTATAATTAATTCAATCTGTGTTTAAACCCAAAGAAAAGAACCTTGAACGGAAATCTGAAATCACTCACCTCAAATGGTCAGTGATCGGAGATCGGAGATCGGAGATAGGAGATCGGAAGAACGTCTCGGACGAAGGCGTCGTCGATTCCCGGGTTCAGCGTTCTTCGCGTTCTTCGCGTTCTTCGTGTTCTTCGCGAGGGAGAAGAAGAACAAGGATCCTCTCCAATCTTCTCAAGCACAAATAACCAGAGGTTGAGCGTTGGCCTTATTTTATTATTACGCCAACGAATTTGAAAAACTGGTTAAGAAACGATCCATCAATTCGTTGAATTAATTCAACGAAAGAAACGACCCATTTAATTCACGAAAGAAACAGCCCATTTAATTCACGAAATAAACCGCCCAATTAAATGGTCTATTAAGAATTTAGAAAACATGTCGGTTGACTTACATTAAGACGGGTTTTCACGGGTGCGTTTCTTAGCGGAAAGAAACGGCGGGGCTCGTGCGGGCCCCACCTCACAAATATCCTACCTAGGGGGTAGGATATTTCTGGATAGCATCCTATCCAGTTCAACTCAGTTCAAGCCGCCTTCAAGTGGCTTCAAGTGGCTTCCAAGTGGCTTAAGTGAAATAAAATAAAGTTGTCGCAAAATTATTTTATTTCTTAACTTTAAGCCCGAAAATTAAAAACCACACCCGAGCAAACGCAACTCCGGAAGAGGCGTTTCTAAGCGAATATCGGCGCTGTGATTTCATCGGTGCCCTCAGAATTCGATTCCGGGCACCGGTTCAGAAGTTAGAAAAACCCGCTCGTCCGTTCACTGAACATACCCGAGCCAAACTTCGGAAATTGATTCCGGGCACACCGGGCCTCGGAATCAGGTGCCGTCAGAAACTGTCTTCTTGTAAAATTCCAAAAAAATTAAGAAAAAAAAATTTCCTTGGAATTTACGGGTCTTTACATTACTCCCAGCTCAAGACTTTACGTCCCCGTAAAGATACATAAAAAACTAGGGAAACAAATGTGGGTATTGAGCACGCATCTGAGCCTCCCGCTCCCAAGTGCTCTCCTGGAGGTTCCCGTGCTGCCATCTGATGCGCACAAGAGGAATCGATCGCCCACGTAGGACCCGCTCCTGTCGATCCTCTATCTCCATTGAGACCTCCGCAAAAGTCGCTCCATCATCCACGTCTAGCTCCCCATAGTCAATGATGTGCGTCGGGTCGTGCACGTATCTCCTCAGCTGAGATACGTGGAAGACGTCGTGCACCCGGTGAAACTGAGGAGGTAGAGCCAGGCGATAAGCCACCTTGCCAACCTTGCTGAGGACCTGGAAGGGTCCGATGAAGCGTGGAGACAACTTGCCGCCTCGGCCAAATCTCCACAACCCACGTCGAGGTGAGACCCGCAAGAAGACGTGGTCGCCATCCTCAAACTCTAGTGGCCTCCGCCTCCTGTCAGCATATGACTTCTGCCGGCTCTGTGCTGTCCTCATCCACTCCTGGATGACCTGGACCTTCTCTGTCGTGGCCCGGACCATCTCTGGTCCCACAAGTGCTGACTCTCCAGGGTCTGTCCAGCACAAAGGAGATCTGCAAGGCCTGCCGTACAATGCCTCGTAGGGTTCCATCCCGATGGTGGAGTGGCAGCTGTTGTTGTACGGAAACTCTACCAAGGGTAGGTGGTCCTCCCAGCTGCGACCAAAGTCGAGGACGCATGCGCGGAGCATGTCCTCGAGAGTCTGAATGGTCCTCTCCGTCTGACCATCCGTCTGAGGGTGAAAGGCGGTGCTCAGACGTAGTCGCGTCCCGAACGCCTCCTGCAACCCCTTCCAAAGCCGGGAAGTAAAACGAGCGTCCCGATCGGAGACGATAGTCGATGGCACACCGTGAAGTCGTACAATCTACTGAACGTAGAGACGCCCCAAGCTCTCCACTGAGCCCTGCTCTCGGATGGGTAAGAAGTGTGCCGACTTGGTGAGTCGGTCAACAATCACCCAAATGGAGTCGTGACCTCTGGAAGTGCGTGGAAGTCCAGTCACGAAGTCCACAGATATCCCGTCCCACTTCCACTCCGGGACCTCCAAGGGCTGTACCAAACCTGCTGGTACCTGATGCTCTTCCTTCACCTGCTGGCAGGTGAGGCACCGTGAAACGAACTCTGCCACAACCTTCTTCATGCCCGGCCACCAGTGTTGTCGTCTGAGATCCTGGTACATCTTCGCCACTCCAGGATGTACCGCCAAAGGAGAAGTGTGAAACTCTCTCAGCACTTCCTCTCATAAGGTGACTGGTACCAAGGTACGTCCTCTGAAAAGGACATCGTGCTCTGCTCCAAGGGAGAAACCATCAGGTGCCTGTCCCGAGGATATCTGTGCACGCCGTGTCTCACAGTCGACGTCCCCACGCTGTGCCTCTCTGACCCGATGAAGAAGTGGAGGAGAGACTGTGAGAGACTGAAGGAAGGCTGCTCCGTCTCTATCCACGAAGGATATCTGCAAAGTGGCTAGCTGCTCTGTCGCCTCCTCAAGTAGCTGGATGCCCGTCCTCCTGCTGAGGGCATCAGCCACTACGTTCCCCTTCCCAGGAGTATAGACTATCTCAAAGTCATAGTCCTGGAGGAACTCGAGCCATCGCCGCTGTCTCAGGTTCAGGTCCTTCTGAGAGAAGATGTACCTGAGACTCTGGTGGTTAGAAAAGACTGTGAAGCGCTCTCCCATCAGATAGTGTCGCCAGGTCTTCAGGGCAAAGACTACTGCTGCCAACTCCAAGTCATGGGTAGCGTAGTTCTGCTCATGAGGCCTCAACTGATTTGATCCGTAGGCAATCACGGCCCGCTCCTGCATCAGGACACACCCGAGTCCGGTCCCTGATGCATCGCAGTAGACTACGTATCCAACTCCCTCCTCAGACAACCTCAAGATAGGTGCGCTGGTCAACCTCTGCCTCAGCTCCTGGAAGCTCTGCTGACATCTGTCTGACCACACGAAGGGTTTCCCCTTCTTCGTCAACGCTGAGAGTGGGGCCGCAACTCTGGAGAAGTCTGGCACAAATCTCCGATAGTATCCGGCTAGGCCCAAGAAACTCCGCACCTCTGTCACGCTCTTGGGTGGCTCCCAAGCTAGCACTGCCTCGATCTTCGCGGGATCCACTGCAACTCCCGCCTCAGAAATGACGTGCCCCAAGAAGTGGACCTCACGTAACCAGAAATGACACTTCTAGAGCTTGCCATAAAGCTGGTGCTCTCGGAGTGTGTCTAGTACAACATGTAGGTGGTAGGCGTGCTCCTCCTCCGTCGTCGAGTACACCAAAATGTCGTCGATGAAGACCATGAAAAATCGATCGAGGTATGGCTGGAAGATCCTGTTCATGAGGCTCATGAACACTGCTGGAGCGTTGGTCACGCCGAAAGGCATAACCAAGAACTCATAGTGGCCATACCGAAACCTGAAGGCCGTCTTCTGCACATCCTCATCTCGAACTCTGAGCTGATGATAGCCTGACCTGAGGTCTATCTTCGAGAACCACCGTGCTCCCTTGAGCTGGTCGAAGAGGTCATCAATCCTGGGTAGCAGATACTTGTTCCTCACTGTCACCTGATTCAGGTGACGATAATTGACACACAGTCGCAAGCTCCCGTCCGCCTTCTTGGCGAACAAAATCGGGGAAGCCCAGGGCGAAACGCTGGGCCGGATGAACCCCTTGCCCTGCAAGTCCTCCAACTGTACCCGCAGCTCTCGAAGCTCAGCGGGGGCCATCCGATATGCTGGGGTGGATATCGGGGCTGTCCCGGGGTACAGGTCGATATAAAAGTCTACCTCTCTGCGAGGAGGTAGTCCTGGAACGTCGTCGGGAAAGACGTCCGCGTACTGATCCACCACTGCAGGAAAACTGGGACTCCGCACGTCAACTGCTCCCAGGATGAGGCTAGCCAACTGATGAGTGATGGGCTGACCTCTCCTCTGTGTGAGTCCATCCTGTGCTGCTAAGGCTCCCTTCTCGCCGGTGAAGGTGAACCTGCTCCCGTCGGTGCGCACACATCGCACCTTGCTCCTAATGCAGTCAATCTGAGCATGGACCGTAGATAACCAATCCATGCCCAAGATGACGTCGTAAGGCCTCGACGCTGCTACTAGAAGATCCCAACCGAAGCTCTCTCCTCCTAGAGTAAGCTCACACTGCCGGCACCAGTGCGTAATTGTCGAGTCTGCTCCCGTAGGAGTCTCTAGCCGTAAGGATCGAGCCAACGGCTCTGTCGGAATCTCCGAGCTCCGAACAAGGGCAGTGGCTATTAAACAGTGACTCACTCCTGTGTCTATCAGAACTGCAGCAAGGTTGGAATAGACACAGATCATACCTCGAATCATCTCTGGCGCGCCATGGTCGTAGGCCTCCGCTGCCTGGAGCTGAGCCTGTCTCTGCCCGCCAGTTCCCTGTGGTCGGGGCGGGCCTCCTGGTGGTGGTGGTGGCAAAGCCTCAAAGCGTCGCCCACCACCTGCTGCTCGGCCAGCTCCTCTGCCTCGTCCGCCTCCTCCCTGCGGACCGCCACGGTCGACCCTCTACCTCTGCCTGGGTGGCCCCTCCACTGTCTGCTGCCCCTCGGTACGACGGGTCGGGCAGTCACGAGCCATGTGGCCCTGCCCGCCGAACTCGTAGCACTGTCTGCCTCTCGGAAGGCTGGCTCCGGGCCGGGTGCCCTGCACTGCTGAGCCAATGTCCCGAGGTCGCCTTCCGGAAGGTCTGGTCCGCCTGGAACCCTGAGTCATCCGTCAGCTACCAGCTGCTGAAGACTCCGCTACCTGCCGCCCTGCGGTAGGTCTCGCTGTGGACTCAGCTAGGAAGCTCTTGATCAGGAGGGCTCGCTCCAGTACTCTTGCCTGGGTCGGGATGCTGAGAGAGATCAGCGATGCCCTGATCTCGTGTCTCAATCCCTGCTCGAAGGTCTGGGCCCGAAATAAGGGGTCCCGTACCATGTCTGTCGAGTACCGAGAAAGGTCGGTGAACCTCGCCGCGTACTGAGCGACTGTCAAGCTGCCCTGCCGTAGCTGAAGAAGCTCCTGGATGCGCACCGCTCGGAGGGTGGCCGGGACGAACTCCGAGCGGAAGAGGATCTCGAAGTCCGTCCAGATGAGGGTGGCCTCATCGTGTACCTAAAGCATCAGGCTCCACCAGCGTCCGGCTGCTGCGTGTAGTAGGCTCGCCGCGAGGATCACCATGAGGTCTGCTGGCGTCCTCACTAGCCTGAAAACTCGGACGACCGCCTCCAGCCAGTCCTCGGCTGCCTGGGGGTCCGACTCCCCACGGAACCTGGGTGGTCGCTGGCACTGGAACTCGTGCAGAGCTCTGAGGCGTCGTGCGTCGTTAGCTGCCAGTGCTGGAAGCATCGGGGGCTTGGCGGGTAAAGGTACCGCCGGTGCCTCTGCTGTCAACGGGCCCTGTACCGAGGCCTCGTCGCTCGGCGGGCTGTCGTCGCGCCCTACTCTAGGAACCCTAGCTGGCTGCTGTCGTCGTGCCATCCTGAAAAGGAAAAAAGTATGCCACGGTCAGAACAGTATACCTGGTGAGCTGACACAAGTAATCACAAAGAAAACTTGAAACACACATGCAATCAATGTTTTCGTGCATTAAGTCGGGAATCAGAAGTCAGGGTCCTGGTGTATGGATACGTCGGCCGCCGCACCAACACTGGACTCCCTGTACTGATAACCACACCCAATACGCTAAACACTATTGCTTCACATAGAAGAAAGATCAGAGTCTGCGGTAGAACCGACCGCCTCTGATACCAATTTGTCACGACCCGACCACGGGGCCCCTGCCGTGACTACCCCAAGCCCGCCTTCCATAGGCCAGGGGCTGGCGACTAGCACCAAGGCGTAAATCCCAACAAAAAGGGAAGGCATTGCCTTTGAAAAGTAAACAAGCACCACAGAGTAAGCAAGCGGAAAAGTAAACACTAAGTAAAAACTGTACAAGCTGTGCTGAAAGTAAAAGGGGCCGGAAATACAAGCCCAACTGTAAAGTACAACTGAAAGGAAAAACAGCAACTAAAAAGGGAAAACTGCAGTGTCGAGCCGTCCTCCGGAAGTCCCACCTGAAGGGTGGGTACAGATAGCCTCCACTGCTCCTCGGGTCCACCTAACCGCTCCGAGTACGTCCCGCCCAGTGGTCCACCTCCAGGTACTGTCCTGCTCCGCACGCCTCCTCCACGATCAGCGCTGTCCGTCGTCTGCAACCAACACCACGAAGTGCGGGCATAGCCCGTGCAGGGGTGAGTATAAGCTACTCAGTAGGGACCCCGAGACCCCCGAAGGTCTCCCGAAATCCACAAAGGATAAATCACGAAGAAGAGGTACAATCACGAAGTAACATCTGACACAGCTTAGGTATATTCCCATACATATACCTAAGTCGTCAATTCCCCGATCAGATCCAACGTCCGAGCCCAAGCACAACCCAGTCCACACAGGAAAGCAAAACGCATACCCATGCAGGATAAAACAACACAATCCACAAAGGAGAGTAAACAGTAAATCCACACAGGATAGCTTAACACAATCCACAAAGGAGAGTAACACAAGATTTAGCTCACACAGGTATACTTCTTCGGATGACGATAAAGATGATCATTGAACCATCTAAGTCGTCGGACCCACGAAGGATCGATAGGTACTAACCTTGCAGTGACCCACACAGGATCGGGCCCACGCAGGACCTGTAGGAGTTGGCTCACACAGAACTGCTGAGAGATGACCCACACAGGATCGGGCCCACACAGGACCGGGCCCACGCAAGACCTGTAGGCGCTGGCTCACACAGAACCGCTGAGCGCTGACCCACGCAGGATCGGACCCACACAGGATCGGGCCCACACAGGACCGGGCCCATGCAGGACCTGAAGCACTGATCCACGTAGGATCGCTGAGTGCAGTAGTCGTCGTAGTCCGCTGAGGATCTCTGCACGGTCGTCGTCGGAGTCCACGGAGGATCTCTGCACAGTCGTCGCCGCAGTCCATTGAGGATCTCTGCACGGTCGTCGCTGTCGAAGTAGCAGCCGCAGCCAGCCTAGGGTTCCCGCACACAGCAAGCTCGTTCGGGAGGGTCCGCTCCACGAGCCGAGAGGCTGATACATCAACTGACACGAAGTCTGAAGTTGATGTATCCAAATGTTCTGTATCGTCAATGGGAACTCAACGTCGCAGACGGCGTGTCAATCGGACGCCCGGTCTGAGAGATATTGGCATTTTTGTCCCAGGGGCCCGGTTGGTTTTTAAGGCAAAACCAACCCGACCGCACTCCACATGCGTCCAAACCTCGGGCGGAGAATGCCAAAAGATTCGTCTCACCTAGAGGAATTCAACAAAGCTGACGGCACGTCAATCGGACGTCCGTAGCTCAAGATATGAGTGTTTCCGCTCCGAGGGCCCGGTTGGTCTCGTGTACGAACCAACCCGACCGGACTCAAAGTATTCCGAAACCTTGAGTGCGATATACCGAAACGACCATCTTGATCCAAGGATCGCGTTTCCGCTGACGGCGAGTCGTTTGGAGGCACGAAGCTCAAGATACGGGCGTTTGAACGAAAACGTCCGAAGATGGGGGGTACGGGCACGGGCCGACCCGGCCCGACCCCCCCCCCCCTGGGTCGGCCCGAACCGGGTCGACCCGACCCGGGTCCGACCCGGCTGGCCCGGCCCGGCTCGGCCGGCTCGGCTTGGCCGAGCGGCGCGGGCGGAAGCCACGGGCGCTGACCCGCGGCCTGAGGAAGAACCGCGGCCCGCGCTGGCGAACCGCGGACGCGGCTGAGCCGCGTCCCGCCTGGACGCACCGGACCCGCGTGGCCGCGGGTCTGTTGGCCGCCGCCGCGCCGGCGACCCGCGCCGCCGGTAAATTCCGCGGGCCGCCGGCGTCGCTCCGGTGGCCCGTTTTCCTTCCCGTCTGCGCCGTTGCTCCTCCCGGGATCCGTTCTTTACTGCGGGATCGTCAAACACCCGTTGCGGCACGTTCCGTCGTCGACCGTCAAATCCGCACAAAACGAAGAATGGCGGTGGGTCGTCGGGCCGTGTTCGTTTGGCCCGCGCCCTCCGCGTTAGAGATAAATAACCGGGAGAAATTGTTCAACACATGAACCAACAATTTTAATTAAAATAAAATTGTTCATTTGAAACCGGCTTTTTAATTTTCAAAGAACGTTCACGGAAAAAAGAAATTAAAAAGTGGGTAATTTTCCAAAATAAATCCCTACCTCGTCGATCGTCGCGCGCGGGCTTTCTTCGCGGAAAGGATCGTCGCGAAAGAGAGGAATCGTCGCGTCGTCGCGGGGAGGCGTCGCGTCGTCGCGGAATCCGGCGTTGAGTCGGCGAGCTCAGCGAACCAAGAACAACAGATTTAATTTACAATTAATTAAATCTGTGTTTAAACCCAAAGAAAAGAACCTTGAACGGAAATCCGAAATCAGTCACCTCAAATGGTCGGTGATCGGAGATCGGAGGTCGGAGATCGGAAGAACGTCTCGGACGAAGGCGTCGTCGATTCCCGGGTTC
The DNA here is from genome assembly GCA_963277665.1 of Viscum album. NCBI lineage: Eukaryota > Viridiplantae > Streptophyta > Magnoliopsida > Santalales > Viscaceae > Viscum > Viscum album. The sequence continues at coordinate 356,353,952 of OY728140.1, forward strand.
GGCGTTCTTCGCGTTCTTCGCGTTCTTCGTGTTCTTCGCGAGGGAGAAGAAGAACAAGGATCCTCTCCAATCTTCTCAAGTGCAAATAAACAGAGGTTGAGCGTTGGCCTTATTTTATTATTACGCCAACGAATTTGAAAAACTGGTTAAGAAACGATCCATCAATTCGTTGAATTAATTCAACGAAAGAAACGACCCATTTAATTCACGAAAGAAACAGCCCATTTAATTCACGAAATAAACCACCCAATTAAATGGTCTGTTAAGAATTTAGAAAACGCGTCGGTTGACTTACATTAAGACGGGTTTTCACGGGTGCGTTTCTTAGCGGAAAGAAACGGCGGGGCTCGTGCGGGCCCCACCTCACAAATATCCTACCAAGGGGGCAGGATATTTCTGGATAGCATCCTATCCAGTTCAACTCAGTTCAAGCCGCCTTTAAGTGGCTTCAAGTGGCTTCCAAGTGGCTTAAGTGAAATAAAATAAAGTTGTCGCAAAATTATTTTATTTCTTAACTTTAAGCCCGAAAATTAAAAACCACACCCGAGCAAACGCAACTCCGGAAGAGGCGTTTCTAAGCGAATACCGGTGCTGTGATTTCATCGGTGCCCTCAGAATTCAATTCCGGGCACCGGTTCAAAAGTTAGAAAAACCCGCTAGTCCGTTCACTGAACGTACCCAAGCCAATCTTCAGAAATTGATTCCGGGCACACCGGGCCTCGGAATCAGGTGCCGTCAGAAACTGCGTTCTTGCAAAATTCCAATGAAAATTAAGAAAAAAAATTTTCCTTGGAATTCACGGGTCGTTACAATTCATTCCACTGGAATGGAACATTCATTCTTGTCAAAGATATCATCAGTGAAGCCAAACATGAAAAAACAAGAACAAAATGCAGATAATACCCAGCTAGACCAAGGAAACTCCGAACCTAAAACACATTCTTTGGTTATTTCCACGAGATAACAACCTCTATATTTTCTAGATCCACTGAAACACCCATTTCATAAATCACATGGCTAAGAAAATGGACTTCCTGTATCCAAAAGTCACACTTTCAAAATTTGGAAAACAACCGATGATTCCTCAAGATCCCCAACACTGTCGGCAAGTGCTGCTCATGCCCCACCCTTGTCTTTGAATACACCAGAATATCATCTACAAACACCACCACAAATGAATCTAGATATCTCTGAAATATCCGATTCATCAATACCATGAACATCACTGGAACATTTGTTAGACCAAAGGGAATAACCACATATTCATAATGGCCATATCTACATCTAAAAGCTGTTTTAGAAATATCCTCCTTCCTCACCCACAATTGATGGTATCCCGACCTCAGGTCGATCTTGGAGAACCACTAGGCTTCCCCCAACTAGTAGAAGAAGTCATAAATTCATGGAAGTTGATATATGTTCTTTATCGTAACTTGGTTAAGACTATGATAATCAACATATAGTCTCAAAGTTCCATCCAACTTTTGCACAAACAACACCGTCGCTACCCATGGAGACGTGCTAGGCTGGATAAACCCTTTGTTTTCTAACTCTTCCAACTGGACATTCTATTCCCTCAATTCAGTTGGTGCCATCTGATAAGATGGAAGTGAGATAGGACTGGTCCCCGGAAGGAGATCAATCATACACTCCACTTCTCTTATGGGATGTAACCCAAGGAATTCATCACGAAAAACATCCATGAACTAATCTACCACAGCTGAAAGAACACTCTAATCAACACCCTCTATCGATTCCAATGAAAACACCGCCAACTGATACAATAATGTGCCCACTGCTGGTGCCAACAAACCAGTTGCACCCTATCTTTCATGGCTCTCTCGTCTAAAGAGATGTTTAATGCCATCGCATGTCGTAAAAGCCACTGTTCAAACATTATAGTCGATGTACACCTTAAATGCCACCAACCAATCCATTCCCAATATTATATCATAAGAATCCACCTCACTCACTTATAAATCCCAAATCAATTCAATGTTTTCCACGAATAAGAAACATGCTTTACCTAGAAATGATCGAAACTCTGTTTAACCTAGAGGATTTTGATGTTTCAAAAATGAAGGCATCGTCTCCAGAGTTAAAACCAATCAAATAACAGCACGAGAAGCAAGAAATGAATGATAATTTACTGTAGCAAACAAAGCTTGCATCAATCATGGAATTTACAAGAACCGTACCTCACTCCGTGTTTGGGGTAACACCTTCTCTCAGTGTTTGGGGTAACACCTCCTCTCAGGAGGACAATCATGCTTCCATTACTTAGATTTCCTACCGTGATAGATATCGTAATAGGTGTATCTAGTTGCAGTCCTGATTAAACTATTTAAAAAGCATGAACGATGCCTTTGGCCCATTGCTGGTTCACCTGGGGCTCAGGTGGAACCACATTTTTAGTAGCTTCCTCCGATTGGTCTCTACGATGTCTACCTAGTTCCCTTTCTGTAAAGCCCCAAACATTTTATGGTATGCTTCTCCTGTTTACATTCTATTCACAACATATAAATCATTATGTTCCTTTGAAATGACACTAGGTTATTTAGGAGATAGTCAAAACCTATCCATCACATATAAATTTTTCACTTCTATGTTTTGAATTTCGAGAGAAATGTTCATCTATAGTTGTGTTTAGTAAGTCATTTGGAGTCTGAAAGAACAAACTTGATTTTTTGGTGAATAGTAACATACCCTTATGAAGAGTAATATGAATAGTAATATGACCATTGAATAGTAAATAATGAAATTATTTTATTTTATTAAGGTAATAAGATAATGGGATTGTAATGAATTTTTAAATGTCACATTAAACTAGTTATACTTCTAAGATTGTTATTTTTTGAATTAAATATGACATTATTTAAAAATTAAATTAATAATATTTAAATTTTTTTTTTAAAAAATGGAGTTCACTTTTTAAATCTACACGTTAGAAAATGGTAGGGGTGAATTTTTGGGACTTTTCTGAAATTCTTGAATTTTTGATGAATAGTGAAATATGGTAAAATATTGTATATTCAATTTATCAGTTAAATACACTATTTATGACATCATAAGTGATCTAAGGCAACATGATTTAAAATCACATGATCTTATTACTATTAGGGATCACATGAAACAATACTATTGGTTGTCTTGGGGGAAATAATAAAATAATGAATTAAATATTCAAAATTTACCCCTCTCATCCACTATAAAAATCCCTCACAACTCCCTCTTCTCTTCACTCCTCAAAGCCTTGAATCTCCTCAATTTTATGCCCAATAATCCTCCCAAGTCACATCCTCATGTCCTAGAGCTTCTGGTCTCACCAAAATACCAAAACCAAAGTCCTTAAGAAGGATCTCAAGGAAAAGAGATCAAGAGGTAAACAACCTCTTTTACTTTCATTCTTTTGTTTCATTTTATGTTATTCTCTTACATTACCTTTGTCTTTTGTTGGGATATTTCATCAAATATCACCCCTTACTGTCCATATTATGTATGAATGATGAGATATTCCATTCCTCTCATCAAACTATTTTTATGAAATTTTAAGAGACGTCGTTAGGCAGCTGAATTTTCATGAGAAATTTATCAAGTTTTCTTTCTTTTTAAGATTCATTTCTTTTATTCTTCGTTCCTCAACTCCACTCATCCAAGAGTCATGGAAGCTCCATAATATTTTATATTCTGGATTTTATCATGTTTATGGAAAATTCCTCATCATTATTCATCTCCTCTCCCACATATTTAAGGAATAAAAACATTGCCTGTGATGTGTCGAATTACCGACATCGTGGACGATGTAATTTCAATTTCCATTAACTCTTTCAAATATGGTCATGCAAAAACAAATATGGTTGAAATATGTGATAATATATTTGTTTTATCTTTATTAATGTTCTATAATACTTAAACATTCATATTATGGAATAATAATACAAAACAAGTTTATTGAGCACTAAACTGCCAAGAAAAATTCAAGTGTTTATTTTTTTTAACTCATCAAATGAGTCATCCTCATGGTATATAACCAAAATAACTATAAGATCATTTATGTCTCTATAATTTCTCTAATAATCTATATTAACAATTCTGGATGTTTTACCATATTTCAAACCAACTTCCATTCATGAATAAAAGTAAAAAAAGCTTGAAACCAAGTAAGAAAATGCTTCCAAAATAATTAAAATGAATCTCTTAAATCCAAAAAAGGGGCATTAATGAACTTAATAAAGTTATACCAAATCAATTACATATAAAATATTTTCAGGACTTATGAATTATTAATCCTAATTTTTATATTTCAGTCTTTAATAAAAAGTAAAGAACACCTTCAAGCTTAAGTTAAGGGATCCTCTCTCTCACTTTTGTTCAAGAATATCCCCTTTGTTGTGACTAATATTGTATTGTGCACCTAAAAATACTTATTTGGTGTACCTAATACCCATTTGAGATCACTTTCCTTTGAAATTATATTTCTATTAAATATCCATAATCTCATGTTATGGATATGTTTATTGTATAAACCTTATACTATTTCACATACGGTGTATAATTGGGATGTTATTGATGAATCCATATTCTATAATCTATACGGATATTGAAAAGACATATTTCCCTTTTATAGAATCAATTTATAAAGAATTATTTGGATTTAGAGGTGGGTGGGGCCTACTACAGCCCCTCGATGCATCGGTATGTCTAATGAGACAAAGTAGTTGGCAACAAACCCTTTGAGTTTGTTTCCAAATATCAGACGGGTTTCTACCCACAGAACTAAACCGTTTTTATGGTATTATGGTTTCATGTGCCAGATACATGAAGTCCATGTAATAAGCAATCTCTTTATTCATTTTCAATTATTATTATTATCCATGGGGTTCTCAATATGACAAAACCTATGGATGGAGTTCCATTCTCAGTTTATTAATGGCGTGAGATTTTCATTTATTCACCATGTCATATTGCTTATGTCAGATTGTTTATGAACCATTTATCATTGTATTCATGATTCCGATATTCTGTAACCCTTACTGAGCATTTGAGATCACCCCTTTAATTTTTTACTTTCAATAGGTGATTAAGAAGAGTTCATTTATTGAGTTCCTGTGGATGCAGTTTTTAGTTTTTATTATGTATTGTATTCTGTAACCTTTTCCAATGTAATTTGAGTTATATCAAAGTATCTAGTTTCTTAAAGACTACTAAACCAATCATTCCCTCCGGATTTCCATTCCTTCTAACCATGCCAATATCACATGTAATGCACCGGCTCCAGCCTAGTGGGTCGGTGAGTTACAATTGGTATCAGAGAAAATTTAGTAGGAAACATGGAAACTAGATTTAGAAAACATGGATTAGGGAAGAGTATATAAGATAGTTTTGAGGAAAAAAATACATGAACAACTTAGTATTTTAGTAAGGAATAGTTTATGCGGATCTTTTAAGTAATACGTCCCTGTCTGGATACGAGCAGGTAGAGGCAGCTCTGGCACAGATGTATGTAGGGGTAAAACCCGAAATCACCGCTTTGAGCTAGACTCGAACGGGAACTAGTGAACGACAATAGGCATTGCTGCACTCTTGGTTATGACACTCCTGGGGGATATGCTTCTGATAAATCACATTTTCATTACAACACATTATGGAGGATTTTAAGGAAAGTTTTTCCTCAGATGAACCATGTTTATAAGATTAGTAATGCATAGAATTTCAATCTATGTTGAGTACTTTTTCTATTTGAGATTCATAATCTAACCTGGTGTATCCCATTATTTAGATATGGAATCTAATGGAAGAAGTGGAATCAATACTCATGGGAAAGGAAGGGATATCCCTACTGAAAGGTAAACACGGTCAATATTGGAGCAGATCAAATCACGACCATATTGGGACAACATACTCAAGTTGTAACGAATAAACATTCCGCACCTGTGTTGGATCATTTCATACAGAAAAAGCCCCCATCTATTAGTGGGACTACTAATATCATGGTTTTTGAGCAATGGATCAAGTCCCTTGAAAATATTTTCGTTGTGTTAATATACAGTGAAAATGAAACGGTAGTGTTGGCAGTATATTTTCTAAAGGGAAATGCTGATCAATGGTGGCCCCTGATTCAAAATATCATTGAGGAAGATGAAATAGAAGATATGGAATGGAGGACATTTAAATAAATATTCTTCAAAAAATATATCCCTCGTGAGAAATGAACTGAAATGAAGAGGAAATTTCTTGGCTTAAAAAAAGGGAAGAAGACAGTGTTGTAGAGTATGAGGCCACCTTCACAAGGCTGGCTAGGTATGTCATAGATTATTTACAAGACTCAGCAGACAAGATTGATCATATATTTTAAGCTATTAAGCCAAGTCTTTGAAGGGCACTGGCTTCTCAATTATTTCATCATATGATGAAATTGTATCAAGTTCCATCAGAAAAGAGAATGAATTTTCTAGATCAAATACTTTTACAGGAAACCAAGATAAAAAGAGGTGCTCTAATAAAAAAGGGAAAGGTGAAGTTCCAATGAGGAACAAGGGAACAAAGGATTTCCCATTATGCTGGAATTGTGGAAGGAATCATCTTGGGAAATGATTGAAAGGCTTGGAGTCTGCTATAACTGCAGATAAAAGGGTCATCGGTCTGATGAATGCAAGGGGAAGAAAAAATTAAATGATTTTAAATGATTCAACTGTAGAGAGATGGTACACTTTGTAAATGAGTGTCCTAAGAACCAGGAAAACTTGACTCAGAAATGGACAAGAGAGCAAGGGAGAGCTTATGAGATTACAACTATGGAGGTTGAAGTTCCTAATGATGTGGTGGCAGGTACTATGTTTCCTTAAAATTAGCCGCCACTTTATTTGATTCTAGATCATCAAATTCATTTATATATTCTTAGTTTTCCAAGAAAATTAGATATTTCCAATTTTATTTAATAAAGGAGTTGTCAATCAAAACTCTTGGGGGATGTATCATTGAAAAAAGGCATGTCAACTAGTCCCCCTCTAGTCACCAAAATGTGATTTAGTTTCCAACCTGGTCATCATACCAATGAATGAATTTGATATAATTCTAGGGATGAATTTGTTTAAAAATTATGATGCAAATATTTATTTTAAGAAGAAGGAGGTTACAATTTTTGAAAATGGTGTAGAATCCCTTGTCTTTAGGGTAGAAACTTCGCCACCTGATTCTTCTCTAGAATCACCCCTAGTAGCTCTACTGAATTAAAGACATGGGAAAGTAGATATACCAATATCTATCGGCGAGGAAATAAATCTTCAAATTGAAGATGTTCACATAGTGAAAGAGTATATTGATGCATTTCAAGAGGATTAACCTAGACATCCTCCAGAGCGGGAAGTTGAGTTCTCTATTGATTTAATTCGTAGTGCAAGACCTATATCAAAGACTCCCAATAGAATGGACATTTTAGAATTATTAGATCTAAATAAACAACTAGAGGAATTGAGTAAGAAAGGATTTATTCTACCTAGTGTCTCTCCATGGGGAGACCCTGTCCTCTTTGTCAAGAAGAAAGATGGATCCATGAGGCTTTCCATTGATTATAGGGAAATCAATGCTCTTACAATAACGAATAAGTATCCTCTTCCCTGAATTGATGATTTATTTGATCAAATTCATAGAGATTAGTACTTTTCGAAGATTGAACTTCGATAAAGATATCATCAACTAATTTTGAGGAAGGAAGATATTCCGAATACAGCATTCCAAACCATGTATGGGCATTACTAGTTTACAGTTACACCTTTTGGAATTACTAATTCACACTCAGTTTTCAGGGATTTAATGAATAGAGTTTTCAAGGAATATCTTGATAACTTTTTGTGGTGTTCATTGATGATATCCTAGTATACTGAAAAAGATATTAAGACCATGATAATCACTTGCGAATTATTCTAGAAACTCTTAGAAGAAATTAATTTTATGGGAAGTTTAGCAAGTGCAAATTCTGGCTTCAATCTATTTCTTTTCTAGGCCATATTGTCTCTAAGGATGGAATCTTAGTTGATCCTACAAAGACAAGGGGAAATCCAAGATTGGACCATTCCAACAAAAATAACCGAGGTACACAGTTTTATTGGCTTAGCAGGTTACTATCGGCGTTTCGTTCAGAACTGTGCCTGACTGGCTAACCCGCTAACCAATATCACACGTAAAGGAGTTAAGTTTGTCTGGGCAAAGGAATGTACAGAATGCTTTGAAGAACTGAAAAGATGATTGGTCAATGCTCCAATTTTGAATCTTCCATATCTATGTGGTGGATTTGTAATATACAGTGATGCAAAAAATGATGGGTTAGGTTGCATCCTTATGAAAAACGATAAAGTTATTTCTTATGCATAAAGATAGTTGAAGACTCATGAAATAAATTATCCAACTCCTGATCTTGAGTTATCATTCATAATCATTGCTTTGAAAATATGGAGGCATTATCACTACAGAGAGAGATATGAGATTTATACAGACCAAAAGAGTTTGAAATACATTTTTACACAAAAAGAAATCAACATGAGGCAAAGGAGGTGACATGAGTTACTCAAAGATTATGATTGTTCAATGCACTACCACCTAAAAAAGTTGAATAAGGTGGTAGATGCATTAACCCTGAAAGATCATGGACTTATGAGTCAAATGAGGATTAAGAGAGATCCTATATTTTTGGATCTACTAAAGATGGACATGGGAATTGTTATGGAAAAGGAAACACCTTTCCACTTTCAAAAGATTGATAAACCATCTTTATTAGAGAAGATAAAAAGATCTCAATCTGACGATGACAATCTGCGCAAGAAAATAAACGCTGTCAAGGATGGGAGACTGGCTGACTTCATGTATGAAGGAGTTATGATGGTTTGGAAGATTTTATGCATTCCATTGGTACCTGATCTAAATAGGGAACTGTTAGATTATTCCCATAACTCAAATTTCTCTATACACCTAGGTAGCACCACGATGTACAGAGATCTGAAGGAATTTTTTTGGTGGGATAATATGAAGCGGGAAATTGCTGACTATGTGTCAAGATGCCTAGTTTTTCATCAAGTGAAGGCAGGGAGACGACATGCTGAAAAAATGTTGCAACCTCTACCTATTCCTATGTGGAACCGGGATAAAATTACAATGTATTTTGTCACCGGACTACTGAGGACACCTAGAAGGAATGATGCAATTTGGGTAATTGTTGATCATCTCAAAAAATCAGCACATTTCCTTCCTATAAGAGAGGATTTTCCACTTGTGTTCCTAGAAAGATTTTATATTAATGAACTTGTAAGACTTCATGGTTCACCTCAATTAATTGTATTCGATCGAGATCCCCGATTTACATCAAAATTCTGGAAAAGTCTCCAGAAGGCTTTGAATACCGAGCTTCGTATGAGTACTGCATATCACCCCCAAACTGATGGATGGTTTGAAAGGACTATTCAAACATTAAAATACATGTTGAGGTCATCCTCTCTTGACTTATAAGGTATGTGGTAATAATACTTGCCTCTGGTGGAATTTTCCTACAACAATAGTTTCCATTCTAGTATTCAAATTGCTCTATATGAATCATTATATGGAAAGAGATGTCAAACTCCAACTTGTTGGGATGAAGTTGGTGAGAGGAAACTTATAGGCCCAAAACTTAATGAAGAGACCACAACAAAGGTGAAGAAAAACCAATCCCATATTAAAAGAGCCTAGAGTAGACAGAAGAGTTATAATGAAAATCAGTGAAAGGATTTGAAATTTCAGGCAGGAGACAATGTATTTCTGAATGTTTCTCCACGGAAGGGTGTCTTAAGGTTCGGTAAGAAAGGGAAACTGAGCCCCAGGTATATCGGACCATTTGAAATTCTCTAAAGAATCAGAGTTGTAGCCTACCATATAGCAATGCCACCAAATCCCTCCCGAGTTCAAGATGTATTCCACGTCTCATTGTTAAAGAAATACATGCTAGACCCAATTCATGTACTCACATATGAAGAAATTGAATTGGAATCGAATCTGTTGTACTGTGAAGACCCTATCAAGATACTTGATCCAAGGAAACATGTATTGAGAAATTGAAAAACTCGTCTAGTCAAGGTTCTTTGGAGGAATCATAACATGGAGGAAGCAACGTGGGAAGCTGTAGATATTATGAAGAAGAAACACCCACATCTTTTTGGTTGTCTTTATAAAGAAATTTTGAGAATGAAATTTCCGAAGGAGGGAATAATGTAATGCCTCGAACATTTTATGGTATGCTTCTCTTGATTACATTCTATTCACAACCTATAAATCACTATGTTCCTTTGAAAAAACACAAGGTTATTTAGGAGATCATCAAAACCTAGCCATTAAATATAAATTTTCAACTTCCATGTTTTGAATTTTGAGAAATGTTAATCTAGATTTGTGTTCAGTAAGTCATTTGAGTCTGATAGAACAAAATTGATTTTTTGGTGAATAGTAACATACCCTTATGAATAGTAATATGAATAGTAATATGACCCTTGAATAGTAAATAATAAAATTATTTTATTTTCTTAAGTTAATATGATAATGGGATTATAATTAATTTTTCAACGTCACATAAAACTAGTTATACCTCTAAGATTGTTATTTTTTGAATTAAATATGACTTTATTTAAAAATTAAATTAATAATATTTAGAAAATTATTTTTAAAAAATGATGTTTTATTTTGAAATATACATGTAGAAAAATGGTAGGGGTGAATTTTTGGGACTATTTTGAAATTTTTGAATTTTTTATGAATAGTAAAATACAGTAAAATACCGTATATTCAATTTATCAGTTAAATACACTATTTATGACATCATAAGTTATTTAAGGCCACTTGATTCGAAATAAAATTATCTTATTACTATTAGGGGTCACATGAAACAATAATATTGGTTGTCTTGTGGGAAATAATAAAATAATGAATTAAATATTCAAAATTTACCCATCTCCTCCACTATAAAAACCCCTCACCACTCCCTCTTCTCTTTACTCATACAAGCCTTGAAGCTCCAAAATTCTGCCCAATAATCGTCACAGGTCTCTCCCCAATGTCCTAGAGCTGTTGGTCTCACCAAAAGACCAAAACCAAAGCCCTTAAGAAGGATATCAAGGAGAAGAGATCAAGAGGTAAACAACATCTTTTATTTTCTTTATTTTCTTTCATTTTAAGTTATTCTCTCCCATTACCTTTGGATTGTGTTGGGATATTTCATTAAATATTCCCCCTTACTGTCCATATTATGTATTAATGATTAGATATTACAATCCTCACATCAAACTATGTTTATAAAATTTTAAGAGACGCCCTTAGGATGTCGGATTTTCGTGAGAAATTTATCATGTTTTATTTTTTTCTTTAAGATTCCTCTCTTTTCTTCTTCTTTAATCACCTCATCTCAACAAAGAAGAATGGAAGCTCTAGAATCATTTATATTCTGGATGTTCTCATGTTTATGGAAAATTCCTCATCATTATTCATCTCCTCTCCCACTTATTTAAGGAATAAAAACATTGCCCGTGATGTGTCAAATTACCGACATCGTGGACGATGTAATTTCAATTTCCATTAACTCTTTCAAATCTGGTCATGAAACCAAATATATGGTTGAACCAGGTCATAATATATTTGTTTTATCTGGATTAATTTTTAGAATATTTACACATTCATAATATGGAATAATAATACAAATCAAGTTTATTGAGCACTAAACTGCCCAGCCAAATTCAAGTGTTTATTTTTTTAACTCATAAAATGAGTCATCCTCATGGTATATAAATATAATCACTATAAGATCATTTATGTCTCTTTAATTTAACTAATAATATATATTAAAAATTCTGGATGTTTTTCCATATTTCAAACCAACTTCCATTCATGATTACAAGTAAACAAAGCATAAAACCAACTAAGAAAATGTTTCCAAAACAATAAAATTGAATCTATTAAATCCAACAAAAGGGTCATTAATGAACATAATAAGGTTATACCATATCAATTACATATAAAATAGGTTGTGGAATTATTAATTAATAATCCTAATTTTTTATTCAGGTCTTTAATAAGAAGTGAAGAACACCGTCAAGCTTTAGGTAAGGGATCCTCCCTCTCACTTTTGTTTAAGAATATCCCCTTCGTTGTGACTAACATTGTATTGTGCACCTAATAATACTTATGTGATTTAACTACTTCCCATTTGAGATCACATTCCTTTAAAATTATATTTCTATTAAATATCCATAATCTCATGTTATGGATATGTTTATTGACCAACCCGTATACCATTTCACATATGCTGTATAATTGGGATGTTATTGATGAATCTGAATTATGTACTCTATACAGATATTGAAAAGGCATAATTATCTTGTATTGAATCAATGTATAATGAATTATTTGATGTAGAGGTGGGTGAGGCCCACTGTAGCCCCTCGATGCATCGGTAGGTCTCATGAGACAAAGCAGTTGGCAACGAACCCTTCGAGTTTGTTTCAAAAAATCAGACGGGTTTCTACTGACAGAACTGAACCGTCTTTACAGTATTATGGTTTTAGGTGGCATATACATGATGTACAAGTAATAAGCATTCTATTTATTCATTATCAATTTTTATTATTATCCCTGAGGTTTTCACTATGAAAAAACCTATGGATTGAGTTTCATTCTCAGTTTATTAATGGCGTGAGTTTTTCAATTATTCACCATGCCATATTTCTTATGTCATATTGTTTATGAACCACTTTTCATAGTATTCATTCTTCCAATATTTTGTAACCCATACTGATCTTTTGAGCTCACCCCTTTCATTTTTTACATTCAACGGGTGATGAAGAAGAGATCATTTATTGAGTTCTTGTGGATGTAGTTTTTAGTTTTTATTATGTATTATATTTTGTACCCTTTTCCAATGTAATTTGAGTTATATCAATGTATATAATTTCTTCAGTACTACTAAACCGATCATTCGTTTGGGATTTTCATTCCTTATAACCATTCTAATATCACAAGTAATGCACCGGCTCTATCCATGTAAGGTCCGGGTATTACAATTTCTATAAACAGAAATCAAACAACCATAAGTCTCACTTCCGTAGACATCAAGAATTCCAATTTCAAATCACATTGCACCACACTATCACAACAAGGATTTCCACCTTTTCCACATGTTCCATGTTTCACCATTTTTAATACAATACCATTTTCAAAATACCATATTATTCACATTAAAATTTCACACATTTGAAAACCCATTTCTCAATTCAGTCCATAAATCATCATGCCCAATGAAATATGCATCCTAGGGGGATTCATTTCTACCATGTATGCCATACTCATATCATTGGATACACCCATGACAATGATAAATCCATTTCTTATAAGTGTCTCCAAAACACTGATGTACTCAACGCCCTGGTAACTTGATGTTTAGTATAAAAGGGTTAGCTACATCCTTTTATACAATGCATTTCAACTTCTGAAATTCCTATGACTTGCTACCATCCCAACTCAAGGAATATAACACAATGAATGTCAACTCCAAATTTGAGAATCAACTCTAAAGGACCGAACAAGCTGATACCACATGTAAAACCCCTCCCCTACCTCATTGGCTTGAAGAGATGGTGAGGGTTACTTGGCCTTAACCGATGTTCCCAAGATGCTAGAGGCTGGAAATAAATGTCGAGGGCTTCGAGAATAATGTGGGGAATGATTTTCCCTTAATAAAAAAACCAACCAAACCATCCAAGAACTATAAGATGCATGTCAACAAAGCAACCAAACTCATACATTACCACAAGACAACCAACTAATCCATAACGATCCCATATTCCAAACAACCAAACACAATATCAGAGTACTATGTGGAAGACTAAACAAGATACCCAAAATAAATCAAGACACACTCCATAGCTCCACACTAAGCTCCATACTCCAAGAACTACCACATGATCCCATTATCAGCACGTGCCACAAGAAAATAGATGCTTTCCCTTTACCTAAGTCCCGAAATACGACACCTGCAAACTCACCAGAGTGCCAAAGAAGGGGGTGAGTACTAATACTTAATAGGTTTTCCCCAAATGACTTCCCTACACATGCCGCAAGGATAAAACCGTTAGAACATTTATAATAAGCAGTTTATAAATAAAATAATAACCATTGCAAACATTACCATAAGCTGAACACACCATTACCAAACCATCTCACCCAAACCAAGCAACCAAGAGAAATCCAAACAAACATGCCACAAGACATTTCATCAGTTAACCATTCACACTACAATTTCCAACTTGCAAGAAATGCGCAACAGAACAACCGAAACAACCAAAATGGTGGGACTTCCGCCCAACCTGTTCACCCATTCACAACTAGCAGTACTTCCAGACCACTACCCATAACAAAATGGTGGGACTTCCGCCCATCTCGTACACCCCATTCTCAAATAGCAGTACTTCTCGACCACTATCCATCACCTTGTATAGTGAGACTTCCCACCCAATTCCATACAACCAACACAATCCATAACACTCAATCAACCAACAAGCACATACCACCAAGGCCGATCAATAAACACACAACCATTTTCAACACATGCCAATTCACCACAATAAATCTGCCATTTATTAAAAAACCCATTTAATCATTTTCCATGGAAAACCATATCATAATAAAACCTCTTTATTGAAAACCATTTAAATAATTTTCACAAATAAATCATAGAATCCCTTTTCAAAATCTCCATTATAAAATCCCCAACAATAACATTTCACCACAAAACCCCTTTTCCCCAAAAATCCCCAAAACATCACCGAAGGGATTTCTAAACACTTTCACACAAAAAAAATTAATTTCAATCCAATCAAATTAATTTTAACCAAAACCATTAGTTCTAACCAAGTGGAGTTGTGAGAGAATCCACCCACCTTTATAGTTCCGACGAAATCGACCCACAACCAACCACACCTCAAATCCTTCGAATGCACCACCGAAACCTCCCTAGATCCCCTTTCCGTAACAATCACAAGCCTTAAAAAAATTGTCCAAGGCAACGAAAACCATAGACCTACACACATCAAATGTAGATATAGAAAACCAAGAATGAGAGGGATGTAGATCTTGAGGGAAAAACAAGGAAACCAGGAGGAGAGGCTTACCCGGGTGAAACCACCTTCAAACTCCTTCAAATCACTTCCAAAAACATGTGAGAGATCACCCTCAACCCTTGAGAACCTGAAATCCCTAGTGAGGCTCAAGTGGGAGGAAGTTTGGAGAGAAATGAGGCATCCCCGAGGGATCCTAGACTTAAAAACCCTACTTTTATGTGGTTGCACGGTTATCCCGCATGGTTTGAGAAACTGTGCGCTAACCATGCACACGCTACTCCCTCGAGAGCCAAGGTCTGCACGATTTCCTCGCACGGTTTGGAAAACTGTGTATAGGCCGTGCGAAGCCTATGTCCCCCCAGCACGGTTTCCTGGAGCATCAGCACGGTTTCCCCCAACAGTGCTCAAACCATGCTCCCTTAGAAAAGCCTCCAAACTCATTCAAAACCATTCCAAACTCTCCCAACCTCTACCCAACTCATCCCATGCACCTTATACCAATTAAAAGTTATAAACAAAGACTACATACCTCAAACCGGGGGTGCTAAAATATGATGTTGGTGTTAAGTTATTTCTATAATTCTCTCCTAGGTATAAGGTTATGAGGTTTAACAAGAATGGGAAATTAATCCCTAGGTATGTCGGTCCCTTTGAGAGTCTTGATCATATCGTAATGGTAGACTATCACTTGGAACTTCCTCAAAATCCCTCTCAAGTCCACAATGTATTCCATGTATATATTATATGAAAGTAAATACATTACCCTTCACATTTACTTAACTCATAGGTCTTACCATTGGAGGAGGATCTTTCTTATGACGAATAGCTTGTGGAAATTCTGGTTCATACAAAGAATGTTCAAAGAAAGAACACCACTCACCTAGTAAATGTTTTGTGGAGAAAAAACCCATTAGAGGATTCTACCTAGTAACCTGAGGATGTGATAAGGTAGAAATATGAACATTGTTTTGTATTATAATGATGAATTTTAGTGAATAAATTTATTTTAAGGGGGGGGGGGGTATAATGTAACTCCCCAAGTTTTTTTGATATTTTTTCGAATAAATTAATTTTTATTGATTTATTTAAATGTATTATACACAATTTTAACTATGTACTACATGAAACCCTAACATGTCTTGTGTTACACACAACACTGAGTTTCTATAAAACATCATTTTATTATTATAATTATTTAAACAATAATGTTTTAACACAGTCGTTAAACATATTAATATAAATGTTAATATGTACTTTAAAATATTATTTATATCTATTAATATATAAATAAAAAATATTTTTAAAAATATGTAAATATTTTAAAAAGCCTATATATGTTTGAAAGTACTATTTTGTTAAAAGTAGTGCTTTTTATATCCACTGTGAACAATAATAATTGGAAATTTAGACACTTATAGAATATCTTTGGTAAAATAAAAATCATTTTATAATTCAAAATTTAAAAATTATCTTAGGGTTAATATTTGGTATTTTAATAGAGAAACATTGTTTCTGGATGAATAGTAAAAAAAACTGAATTCTGATTCATAACTAATTTATTGTCTAATTTTCTCATATAGTAAAATAATATTTCTTGATGGTTTTAAAGACAAAATATAAAAACTATACATATATATTAATCAAATTTAGGTTATTTTAATCATTTTAATTGTCTAATTTTTGAGACACATGCCATTAATTTTATGAAAACAATGTTTTCAATATTATTTTTGAATATTATATTCTAAACACATTTTCAAGGATAAATAATTTTTAAAATGATTTATTATTTTTAATTAATCGTTTAAAAGTTTTCAATTTGTTTTTAATGAATCGGTTTTCAAAACATTTGAAAACATTCTTTATATGTTTTCATTTTTTTAAAGGAAAATGGTAATATAACGGATTTATATTATAAAAAACATTTTTCAATGAATAAAATATATATTCATCATGAAACTATTTTAAAATGTATTTGAACATTATTTTATATATAATATGGAATTCATTGATATTTATCATTCCTTTCTCAGAAATAATCCAAGAATTCCATTCATATACATTCTTGAATGGTTTGTGTCTTAATAGCATTATGTTTATGACACTCGTTTCACTTCTATGGGTTATATGATTTTGAAAACATTCCCACATCATGAGTTATGATTTGTTGAAATGATTATTAAAACTATCTATTTTCAACATGTAATGATGCTATTATATGATTATGATATCCATTTCATCTCATGGGTTATGATATGATTTTTATGAATCCCATCTCTATTTATGGGTCATGAAATTATGATGGTTTTATTATGTTTTTACAGATGTATGAATGGTTTTATTAGGTGATTGGTGGGACCTATATCTTGCTATAAATCATGAGGAAAATATTTATATCTTATGAGATAATGATCAGAATCAAGTCAATGGACTTGATCCACTATACAAAAATGGGAAAACATGTTCCCTTACATGGAAAGGACTACAACTGAGGATGGTGGTGTGTTCGACCCAATTATTTTTTTCACCAGGAAGATAGAATATGTGTAAACCCTATGTACTATGAAAATATTTGGAAACATTATCTACTATTGGAAGATAGGGAAACCCAACCCTTACAAGGAATGGACAATGACTCAAGATGATGGTATGTCCAACAAAATAGGTTTAGTCCCCATGAAGTTCCTTAATAAGTTGTAGCAATGTGTCGTGACTTATCATGAATGATATTACATTTTTATGTGTTTTCCATGTCTTATTCCTATGATATGATTACAAGAATCATGATCTTGATTCCATTATGATTAATATCCTAATCTATATTCCATGATTTATGATTATGGTCTTTGATATACATGGTATGTTCTTATGATGTTATGATAGAATTCTCATACCCTTACACTCGTGTTTATGCTTACTTATATACCTTGATTAACCTTACTAAGCAACTGATCCCACCCCTTTTTATGTTAGCATCCCTAGGATCTGATGATATGAATTATGTATGATGTGTCTAAGAGGGTTCCAGTCATGAAAAACATATTGGGTTATAATGTATCTCACTTATATACTAGTGCTTATGGTTCCATGTTTTCAAAGGCACTTGACTACTACAGTATTTGGGAATCTATTTTTTTAAATGTATTAATTATTACACAAAATTTATATAATAGTAACGTATGAAACGTTAGGTTCACTATACTATCCATTTGAAATATTACTTTTCAATATATGGAAATAATATATTCATTCCTTATTTCTGATCCATTTAATATTTTTTGTTGGGTAAATCTTTCAAAAAGGTGATTCTTAATTACCAAGAACTAGTTACTTGAAAATGGGGATCCATAATTCCATTAATTCATTTATATTGATTAGGTAGGGACATGGGGTTAGGGGTAACATGGGTTTATTCTTGATACGGTCATTGTAAAACATGTAGGAGATAGTTAGAAAATGGGCCATTTCACTAATTGGAAATTAATAACATGCAGTTTAAAAGTGAGATTTACTATTTTGGAAAATAGTGACTCATCCACCCTCTTAGTGGTGGTACATTATTCACTGATCAATACAATTAGTATCAAAGTAACATTCCATGAATGTTTATTTTCATTTATTCAAAGATTTGATACTATTCTATTTGTTTTGGAGTAATTATTATGAGGAGGATCCATGTAGGATTACCAATGGTGTGTGTTTATTTGTAATAGTCAAAATATATTACTGATTAGATCCATGGAAACATTTAATACCATCAATGAAAATGGTGTTGCTATGTTATATAGTAATAGATACCATCAATAGAGATATAAAATGGTTCTATATCTTTTATAATTCCTCCCTGATGTTTTCGAAATCACTAATAATGGTACTAATCATACGAAAATAGGGATGGGAAAAAATTCAAAATAAGAATCATATAAATGATGACAAGAGAGAAGGTATTTTGTTACTCTCCGCAATCATAGAAACGTTTTAACTTGAGTAATGAGAATGATGAAAAAATAAAATATGGAGGAAACTCTTTAATAGCAATAAAGGAATAATAAGGTAAAAGATTCATTTTTACAACCATTCATGGAACCATTAAAATATATCATAATGTGAAAATATGAATTATTTGATGAATTAAATGATTGGGTTAAAAAATTATGAGTTAGATCTGGAAATTCATTGAAAATATTTTATATTCTAGCATTTTGAAGAAGCTGACTGAAATCCTTCCAAATAAATTTTATGTGGGTATTTTATCCCATGAGTATGGGTAGATGTATGAGTTGATCATGAAAAAGTCACCAATATTTTGATAACTTATGAGATGAGAAGAGGTAATTCTTTAAATATAGATGGATAAAAATGGAGGTCACATTCAAAGAATTAAAATACTCAAATCATGATGAGAAAATTAGTCCCCATAAGGAACAAACCAATACCGAAGATGATTCGAAGGACCCTGAATAATTTAATAATTTATTATAAAATGGAATGGAATAAGTAATATCTAAATATATAGGTATCATTATTTTTATATTATTTAATTATCACATTATTGGCCAATTTTTTTGTAGGTTTTCCCTGATAATAATGGAGAATAAGATAACGATGATCCTCAATAATGATTGTTAAAGAAGAGGAAGACTAATAGCGGATCTAATGAAGGATATTTTTTCAAAGGATACTAAAACATATTATATAAAATAAGAAAAAAATCTTATCATGATATGAGGTCACATGAATTGAAAACAATTTTATGATTATATAAGACTCTGAGGTTGAAGGGAAGACATCCATTATTGAAAAATAAAATCCTAAAAAGATAAAAAGAATTTATAAGATGAATAGGGGTAATAAAGACAAAGTGGCTATGTGGAGACACAAAAAAAATTCATTTCAGTTTGTAACTCATTATAAAATTGAAATAAAATATAATACACAATAGGTAGATAGATTCATTAAATTCTAGTAATGATTCAATCAAGAAATTCCTTCATGAGTTAAAATTTAAATATATTACAAAGGTAGAAATACTATTGAAAAAAAATAGAAGATATCATAGTAATTATTCATGTAAGATAAAACATTTTTCTGTTTACCACTATAAATATAATCACTAAGAGTGATGATGTGATGACTCTTAAGGTAAATCAAATTGAAAATAAAAATTTTGTGAGAACATAAAAAAGCTGTGGATGTCATAAATATATATAATAATGTTAGTTAAAGATAAAAAATATTATAGAAATATATTAATACTTATAGGTATCTTGGTTATTCTTTTATGGATCGAGGATCAATTATTTTAGTCGTGCATGATTCTAATTCCATTTGTGGATCTAGTAAAAATAGAATGACTAATTTCATTTCCTCACAAAATGAATATTCATAGAATTCAAAATTTTGTGATGTTATAGAAAAAAATGTAATGAGATAGGAAAATTTATGGTTAATGGGAAAAAGAATATGGTCTAGGTCAGGTAAATAAGACAACCTCTAAGAATGAGGGGATTGAAAAATAGGATCACATAATAAATTGAAAATGGGAAAATTTTGATGATCCAATATTTTATACAAGGATATTTTATTTTGAGGGAATATGATGGTGTTGTGGATTATATGGATATAAATTATATGTGAATTAGAATAATATATTTTTTCTTTAAGGAAAGAAAAATGTTGATTTGAATGGTGGGTAACTAAAAATTCTTATTGGTCAATAGAAACAACATCTGAAAGAGATGATACCATTATAAAAACTATTTTGATTATATTGAGTACACTAATTAAAGGTGTGATCAAATTAGACACACCAGCAACAAGTGTCATGGAAAATTTGAAGGAGAAAAGGTTCCAAAATTATTAAGGTAATGAATAATTAATAATATTAAAATGTTGTTTACATAGCCTATAGGTATATAAAAGGATAAAATCTATTGATACTTGTTAGTGGTTTTTATCCCATTAAAAACATACCACTAGAAATATATTTTGTAATATGATGGAGGCATTGTCAATTTTTTGATTGATTGATATGTTAATTTCCAAGGTGATGTATACACCACCATTATAAATAATAAATCTAAAAGTTTTCTTATTTTCAATTGGTTAAGGAACAAGATTCTTTGTATTTATCACATTTTTGATAACATGAATGAATAAATCTTATTAAATAGTGAGTTTATTTTAAAACATTTAAATGATTGAATGATATAATATAAGGGGAAGCGAAAAACTATTATGTTGTTTCAAATTTTTAAAGATAAAAATACATGTTTCATTAGAATAATAGAGGAAATCATGATATGACATAATCGACTTGGAAATTTGGTTAAACATAATACGGCTAAACTTTTCAAACATGAAGCTATAAAAAATATACAGGATAGTCAAGATTAAGGAGTTGACATGTGTTCCACAAGTCCTAAGTGGAATATAGAATTAAAGAGTCACAAACTATAAGAAATTAATACCAATACACATATTTAGATATTACACTCAGATATCTATGAACTCAGGATCATGAAGCCATTAAATATGGGTATGTATTTCATGACTTGTGTTATTGATTTTAATCAAAATAATTATTCCTGTTGAAGTATCATTTAAGTCATATGATCTATTGAAATTGAAATTTTTTTATGATTTTTTTTGAATTAAACATTTCATGACATCAAAATATGTCTATTGGATAATGGGTGCAAACATAACAATGAATACATTACATAATAAATTTGGAATCATGGAATACATCATTAATATTCCACTCCATCTAATACCCAACATATTAGAGTTATTCATATGAAGAATCAAATGTTAATGTACATGGGAAGAAAAATTATATTAGGGAAAGGCACATCAAAATTCTGTGGGAGGGAAGCCATAACTAAGATAGTAAAGATTATGAATCTGTTTATACTTTAACCTACTCTAGGAAATACACCAGATCTATTACCATTTTTGATGAATCTATTCATGATGAACCAAAAGGTGTTTAGTACCCCATGATATATCAAGATTAAATTTAACCATTTTGGAATGTTTTATGATTGATAAGATGAAGGAATATTTATTTCTAAAATATCTATTGAAAGAATTTACTAGTGATACAATAATAATATGAGGATTATTTTTGTTAACTATGACGTAATTTTGTAAGAAAATCATAAACCCTCAGTAACAGAATTTTCCAATGATGATAATATAAAGGAACTCCATAAAGAGAGTGTAAGATCCCAACCATTTTTGGAGATGTCTCAGGCTTTTTTTTTGTTAATCTTCTTTCTTGTGTGGAGTATGTTTTTTGGGTCTTACCTTGGGGTGTGTTTGGATGAATATTTTTATTAAAATGGAAGAAAGAGGGTATTGAACGGTTGGTGAAAAATTTTACCTAACCATACGACTTATCCCAGAAAACTATGTGACCTTAGACATAGAGGGATTTCATGGATGGTGTATGGTTTTTCAAACTGTGCTCCATAAAACGAGAAACCATGCACCCCTTAAAAGAGGTGCATGGTGAACGTGTACGGTTAGGGGAAACAATTGGGTCTCTTCCAAGAAAATCCTATATGAGATTTATATTATCTAAAAGTTATAATTTAAAAAACCCGAACAAATATATTAATCCCAAATAAACCCCCACATATCCCATTAAGATTCCCCTCAATTTTGGAGGCCCCCAGACGATTTTTAATGGCTCTTTTCATCCATTCATGTCGATCAATGTCCGGATTGAAGATTTTCACATTCCCCTATATGTGAATATTATACCGGTTGGTTCCCATCCATTTTAAATTATTCTAAAATACTTAAATGGACGTTTTCATCAACTCATGATGGATCTATATCTAGGTATTATTACATTTAATCTATTATAATATGGGATCTAGTAAATTCAAAAATGATCTCATTATTCAACCTGATTAGGGTTATTCTATTAAAATTGAGGATTTCAATTGGAAAGCGTTCTTTGTTGTTTTCTAGGTACTTGGTCCGTAATTTAAATTCCAAAAACATTATTTATATTATGTGTATTTAATTTTAAAATTTCTATTAGATGATTATAAATTGAGTTTTATATATCAAATTAATCGATTTAGTCAATAAATTAATTAACAGATTGTGAAATTGTAATTATTGATACTATAGACATTGAATAATTATTCGTTGAATTAATTATGAGGATTTAATGATTGTGAATTGATTAAAAAATTATTGAATTAATTAAAGAAGTTGGATGTGATTATATAATTATTTAATTAATTAATGGAAATAACATGGACCACTAATTGGTCAATTAAATGAATAGAGTGAATGTGATTAAATAATTATGGAATTAATTAATGGAATTGATGCAAACAATTAATTAGAGAATTAATTGAAGTAGTTTAATGTGATTAATTAACTGATGAATTAATTGATTTAATTATCATGAAGTTTTGATTGGTGAATTAATTTAACTAACTAAATGTGATTAATTAATTCTGAATTAATTTTTATAATTTATGTGAACAATTAATCATGGAAATAATTTATGTAGCTGAAAATTATTAATTAACTGTTGAATTAATTAATATAATATATGTGAAAATTTAATTGGTTAATTATTTGAAGGCACTGAATGTGATTAATTAATTATGGAAATAAATAATGGAATTTATGTGAACAATTAATTAGAGAATTTATTTAAGGTTTTTAATGTGATTAATTATTTATTGTATTAATTAATGTAATTGACATGATTAATTAATTGGTGAGTTAATTAAAGTGATTGAATATGATTAATAAATTGTGGAATTAATTAATGTAATTATCTTGAACAATTAATTAATGAATTAATTGAAAGGATTCAATGAGTTTAATGATTTTTTTAATTAATTAATTGAAGTTATGTTAACAATTTATTAGGGAATTAAATGATTGGTAAAATTTTTAGATTTCTTATTTCTATTAATTAATATCTGAATTAGTTAATATACCATATTTATAATAGAAATCCTTAAATTTGAATAATTAATTGTTCGAATATTTTCATGGTGGAATTAGTATAATTAATTATGGAATTAATTATTTGGGAAATGGAATTGATTGAAATAATTAATTAATTGATGAATTAATTATTAAAAATTCTTTGTTGTTCTGAAATTGATTGAAATGGATTAATTAATTGATGAATTAATTAATTGGGGTCTGTTGTGATTATGCAGTTGATTGAAATGGTTTAATTATTTGATGAATTAATTAGTGGTTATTTTTTGTGGTGATGCAAATGAATTACATAGATTAATAAATTGGAAAATTAATTAATGGGTATTATTGTGATGATGAAATTGATTGAAATGGATTAATTAGTTAGTGATTTATTTAATGGGGATTCATGTGGTTTTGAAATTGCTATATTTAATTAATTAATTTGTGAATGAATTAATGGTTTGTTGAAAATGTGACATTAGAATAATTATTTGTTAAAATAATTAATAAATAGTTTTTATTGGTGAATATGAATAATTATTTTTTGAATTAATTATTGGGATAGTGAATTGTTGAATATGAATTTTTATGCATGGAATTAATTATGGGAATATTGAATTTATTGAGGTGTAATAATTAATAGTTGAATTAGTTATGGGGACATTGAATTGATTGAGTTTGAATAATTATAAATTGAATTAATTATGGGGATATTTAATTGATAGAGTTGGAATAATTTATTTTTTAATTAATTATGGGGATTTTGAATTGATTGAGTTGCAATAATTAATTTTTTAATTAATTATGGGGATATGTAATTAATTGGGATTGAATAATTAAATATGAAATTAATTGGGAAATGATTGAGATTATTGAAATTATATAATTACTTTTTTAATTAATTATTATTATATTGATATCGTTTAATTGAAATAATTAATGGTTGAATTAATTGTTAGAGATTGTGGTGATTATGAAGATGATATAGGTTGTTGATTAATTTTTAGATTAATTAATAATGTTGAGATGATTAATGAATTATTGAATTAAGTAATGGAATTTATGTTAAAAATTAATTTTTTAATTAATTAATGTGAATGATTTGATTACTTAATTGTTTAATTAATTAATGAGATAGATGTGAATAATTAATTATATAATTAATTAATGAAATGAATAAATGTAAAAATGTAATTCATATGTGACTTGAAATTATGAATTGTAATAATAGAATTCTTGTGTGAGGCGAAATGATGACTGGTAATAATGGAATTTTTCTGTAACATCAAATAATGAATAATAAAGATGGAATTCTGTCATGTATTCTGAAATATGAATGGTAACATTGGTGTTGACTTATGAAATGATGAATGGTAATAATAGAATTCGGGCTTGTACTATTAAATAATAATAGTAATATTTTCATTCTATTATAAATGATTAATGGTAACAGTGGATTCCATTTATGAAGTGATAAAGGTTAAAAATGACATTCAATAACAAATTATGAAATATGAATGATAACAATGGAATTCAATTATTAATTATGAATGGTAATAATTGAATTTTGATAAGTGATATGTTTAGAGTGTCCTCGTGAACTAAGAGGTGTTATGTAGTTAGAGAAAATGAAATTAAATAAACAAAAAATGTTTTCATTATTGATTGTAATTTATTATTTATACAACTACATAAACTATCTTGACTAGATATTGTTTTAGACTCCATTGGTGGTGGATTATTTCATTTTACTCACACCCTACTCAGAATTCCTGATTTGTACCCAAATAGACTACATGTTGGAAGGATATGATAATTGAGAGGCCCTATATTATATGGATGATTTGTGATATAATGTGGATAAGGGGACCAGAGGTAGTTCGTAACCCAGATGGGAGTTGTTATTGACTTTAGCTTTGAATTTTTATTTTTACACTTTGGATATACTTTGGAATTAAATATCTACATTTCAATGTTGATATTATAATTCTAATTTTGGTCATCTTGTGGTACTGGTATGGTTTTTTTATTTCTATATCATTTGGTTATTGATGTTCAGGGAACCGATGTGTGGAACCTGGGTCAGGATGCTATAATGTGCTATCAATGGTGGATTTGTTTTATTTTATTTTCTCCTTTTCAAATAATTTAGGAAAGGTAGATTAGAGACTAATAAGAGTCAGATCATTGTTATAAGATCGTGCAAGGAATTAGCTAACCCATGTATGGGGAAAACCCATGTATAGAGGGTGGTATTGTTATTATTTTAGTTTTCTATTATAGTTGAATAATATTTCACCTTGGGTGAAACACTTATTGTGCAATGTGATGATTGAATTGAAATTTTATAATATTGGATGTGTGGCCTAGTATGGAATGTGAGTTGAGTTGTATGCATCATTCTAGGAACTGATAATTACTTGGTGACTGTTGACGATACTTTATCATCAAGAGTCCAAAGGAATGTAAAGGGAATTTTTCCAGAAACTCAGATTTGAGCTCCCGGCACCCTATTCTCTTTTCAAAATCTTCTGGAACACTTTTAAGGTAATTTCTTACCTAGAACCGAAGATCTAAAAAGGGGGAGAAATACCTAAGTGTTGAAACTCATCAACACTTGTGCGCCTAGGTGGCAATCCCTTAAGGGAAATGGCCACACTTGCGCGCCGCCTTACTCCTTCAATAGAACCTGTGCGGCCCTCTCCTGGAAGAAACTCAAGAGGATTCTAATGGCCTTAACCAAAAGTCACTCAAGTATTACCCTACTGGTTGAACACCGAGAAAGTACCCAACGTGTCACGCAGGTATAACTGCATGACCAAGACTTGCGCGCCCACGCAGTACTTGCGCGCCTGCCAGGACTTGCGCGCCCCTGCCTTTTCGGGTGCCCTTCTTGCCCATTTTTCCCATCTTAAGCCATTCCACGTCTCCTATTAAAGATTTAGTCTTCAAGACACTCTTAAAAGCCATTTATGATGTGTTTTCTTGATTTGAATTCTTTATCTTAATGGAATTTTGTGGAATATCCCTCAATATATAGTGATTTACACATCTTTATGTTACTAAAGATTGAGATTTCATTTCATTCAACCTCATCCTTTAAGATGAGAGAATCCAACCCGGGGCTTCCTTTTCAGGAATAAGTCCCAGTCATAATTACTTTAACCTAGGCTTCCTTTTTAGGAATAAGTCCCACTCATAATTCCTTTAACATGGGCATCCTCCTTAGGAGTAAGCCCCAATCTCAAATATGGTCATCCTCTTCAGGAGTAATCCCCAAATCCCTTAATTTTTCAAATCTCTTCACCTGGTCCTCCTTTTCAGGAGTAAGCCCCAGTCTTAATTTCTCTTAACCAGTCCTAATTTACCTTTGATCTAGGATTCCTTTTCAGAAGTAAATCCTAATCATAAGTCCTCTCCTAATTTGGGCCTCCTTTTCAGGAATAATCCCCAAGTTAGAGTATTCAAAATCTCCATGAAGCACATATACCTTTATGGACCCTACTCCTAGATTTCTTCCCTAAAGTAAATCCTAGCCTTCATTTATCTGGGCAGTCATACATACATAAGCCCCACATTATTTCATATGATTTCATCTTTCATGGCACAATTGTCTAATTTTTACCAATACCTCTTGTTTCTCACACCGAGCATGACTTATGTGAGCATAGAGTGTAAAAGTAATTATGAAACCCTTCTTTGAGCCTTCAATCATAAACATCATACTCCCTTACTCGAACTACATGGGTTCTGATTCCTTTTCCAAAAACAATGGATACGTATGTATCCCATCTGCGAGTTCAATCCCAACTCTGAAATAATCCATGTTCTTCTGAATGACAATAAACTTCAATTTCCCCCCTGAGTGGCTTTAAAACCAGAATGGTCTTCATAATGATCAAGAGAATTCTATATAAATGTGTCGAAGGGTACCATTGACCAAGAATCTCTAATAAATACAGATGATTCTCTATCAATGAAGAACTTCGAATACATATAAAATATTCTCTAAATTTCCTACATATTTGATCATTGATTGTAAAATCTAATGTAAAATCTCATTTTATACTTGGCAATGTCATAAGGATTCATGAACATAACTTAAATCTATAAAGAAAGTCCTGGAGTAGACAATAATTACCCTCAAAATGGTGTGATGAGTCCGACCTCCCATCCTCTCGACCAATGAAAATTCCTAAGCCTTATCAGTCCACAAACTAATGAGTGCCTACCTTTGGAAAGCAGGTCCAAATGGATGTGGAATCCTTGGATGTTTCTGGTTCTACGAACAAACCCGTTAGAAACTGATCGGAACGTTTGAACCTCCCATCAAGGAGATCATCCCCGAATTCCGAGAGAAAAAAAATGGTGAACCTGACGTGAATCCTTAACCAAATTAAAATGACGTTTTACCTATTTGTTAGGCCCCTATTTAAACTCAATGAGAGGGCCAACAAGATAGTCAATAACATATGTACTCATCCAAAATATGTAGTAGCTGAATTTATCTTCATTACGTCTGTTATATCAAATAGGCACTCTTTTCCAAGATCATCTGCATTTCCATAATGGCTGCTCTGTGGTTCACACCTATGAATACTGCTGCTGTAAATGCCACTGCTGTTATTCCTGTTGGATCATCATCCGACGGTACCATCCCAACTCTGGAGGCTTCCCAACAACCCCTCCAAGAAAACAACTCACACTAGTCGTATGGACAATGACGACAAGTGATCAAGAAACAGGAGGTGCTGACTACCGTCTCCAACTGTTTCGGGACGTTATCCCTGGAACGCAATCACCATTCACTCCCTTATTCTGAGGAAGTGAATGAGAAGGTCCCTCAGGGCCTTAATTCAAAAAGACAGGAGTCCCTCCTGAAGGTTCCCACCAATAATCGCCACCAGACTCGTGCGACAGTGCGCCCTCAACATGATGAGGGTACTGACTCCAGGCGTTCAGCTCAGGTTCCTCAAACCCGGGCAGGAAAGACGAACTACAAGAGGCGGAATCCGGTCAATAGTGAGCAGGTTCTCATCTATGCCATCTCCGGAAAAGTCCACCAACCTAACTTGGTGGCAAGAAACTAGTGGGCACATACACCTGCCCGTTTTTATTCCACTGTCCAGCAAACTCATCTGGAAGCATCACGCCAATCCCGCCAAGAAATTCTGGCGGAGTACTATAGGCAAGAACATAGACCTGTTTATACATCATCAGCTAGTCATCAGACTCATCTGACTAAATATGATGGATCTCATCAACCATGTTTGGCGAAGAGCAATCAGTAGGCACATAAACCTGATAGTTTTAATCAAACCTACCAATAGTATCACTTGGTAGAGTTTGAAGAAGTTAGTCAGAAAGCCCGGACAACAAATAGGAGGAAGACTCAACTCTCTGCCCCCACACTTGAGTACTATCCGGATTCACTGGCAGGAAAAGGAGGACATGAGTAGGCACATACACTTTCTCCATGCCCGGAATGGATGTATATTCCCGTTCCGACAGCTGATGTCACCAAGCATATTCTATCAACGGTGAAAGAGTAGAAGCAAATCCCTGCACATATTCTGGATGCCTGCCAAGATATTATAACAACTTCAGCGGCATCTCAAGGAAAGACACATAAATCTATCCCTGCCAGTGGAGTGACACATCATCAATTCACTCCGGAATAGACACACACATCTGTTCCAGTCCAAGAGGGTTGTGGGGCATACTCCCCCATATCATACGGACAACCAAGTCAGGCACATACACCTGATTTGAGTGGAGATCGTCAGTCTAACCAGGCCATCTTTATGATCAAGCACATACACCTACTCAGAGCAGCCACTTTCGTCAACAAGTGGTTTCCAAAGCATGTTAAGAAGGTGTCTAAGAAAAAGACCCGCCCAGCACAGTTAAGAGATCAAGGGTCAATCTATAATAAGGCCTTGCTCGATGTTGGAGTTCTTGAATCCCTCAGACAGTTATCTGTTGGAATTCAAGATTCTACTCACTCATTTCCCAATAATGGGAATATTAATTCTGAAGTTCTTCAACAGACACTTCCTCATGAAGGCCTGCTTCATGACAATTTGGTCAATCTTGATGTTTCATCTTCAGATGAAAGCCACATGAACCCTCTATGTGGTCCGAAGACCAAGGAGCAAGAGATCTTATCTTTTGTTGTGACCCATTATGGTGGTCCTCCTCATGATGATGAATTTCACTGCAAAAGTCCTCTCCACAGTAGTGATGCACATTGCCCAAAAAATGCTCAAGTGGACAATGTATTGCCGAGAAAGCCCTCTTATCTTGAGGCACATGAAAATGTGAAACCAATCATGTTTGATGCTTCATCACTAGAAGGTGAAATACTTTCTCAATCAAAATATAGCTCAGTGTGTAGGTCATTCTCCGAACCACCCCTAAGTTATGCATCTTCTAGTTTGATCAATGATTTCTCTACCAATCTTGTTGAATCCGATGAAGCAACAAGTAACCACCAACTCTGGTCAAAACAGGTAGAAGAATCTTCATTTAATGATAAAGAGGAAATGCTGAACATGAGAAAACAACTAGAAAAAGGTGAAGTACCAGTCATGTTTTGGCCTCTGGCTGACTCTCAGTATGACATTCCAAAGATGTTGACGGAAGATGGAATCCATGATATTCGTCTCAACATATAGAAAACTATTAGTAAATTGAAGAAGAAGGTATTTTCTTATGATGGATATGAAAATCATCTTAAGATAATAGAAGGGATACAACATCAGATTGATTTGGCATCTCTATCAGTCTCTCGATATCTGAAGGCTAAAAAGTAGTAGAGAGCCCTTCAACATTCATGCATTGGCTCACTAAGAAGATTGAGTTAGTTAATTGCAAATGCCCCATCTTGTATTAATGTCAGATGGTGGGGTGTTCATGGAGCACTACATTTCACAGTGCTCTCCAGTCAACAAAGCCCGCCGAGAATGGTCTCATGAAATGTTATTGCTCATAGCCAGCCATAGTCAATGGGCTTTGTTTGTAATCAAAAGCTTTCCCAAGAACAGACTTCAACTAGTTCTTCTCAAAATCAAGAATACAAAGAAAAAGTTATTGAATTACTCTTTCATCAAGCAAACGAGAATATTAAACATGCCTCTCGTTGGGATGAAGCACGTCACCAAGTGACAGAAGTGTCAAAAATCATCCAACGGTCTTTTGAACCAGGTGATAAAAGCAGATATAGGTTAATGTATCCAGCTATTTTTTGGACTAAGGTTTGTAAGATCAGGAGGACTTTCAAGAAACTCTCAGACATAGCATGTCAAGAACCACCCCAGCTCGCCAGACTTGGGACCTTTTTAAACCAACCCTCGAAATCAACAAATAGGTTCCAAGGAGTTGAGCGGGAACAGCAGGAACAGCCCCAGTCCACCGGACTGGGGACTTTTTCAAATCATCAATTCCCTCCTCAGAGAACGTCGGACCTTTCTCTATTGGGGAAGAAGCCTCAAGAGGAACTAAGAGACAAATTATCAGGAGATTCCCTCCAAATTATGGTTCGTCAAGAAATTCCTAAGGGATTGAATCAACAAAAGTCAATGTCTCATTAAAGACATGGAAGAAGACAATATCACAGAAATACTGATAGAAGGGATGTGATGTGTTATGCATCAATCAATGTCATCAATAGTGTTATTGCTGATCCATCAGATGAGGCTCACTCAGGGGAATCGGATAAAGAGGTTCTTGCTCAAGAAGATGTATGCACCGATACAAATGAAGAAGGTGTGCGTACACGAAATCAAAGGATTACTCAGAACCTAGGTAATCCTTAGAGTAACCCACTTCCCTCTCTCCGAAAAGGGTACAACAAAGGGAGGGGAAAGAATCAGGTTACATATCCTTCCTCTGGAGAAGGCCAATTTCTCTCACTAGAGCAAAGTTTTGTACAACAAGAGGATGAAATGAAAGAATTAAGATGGTTGAATGCAGAACTACTACAGAGTAGTCTTCTTCTTAAGCATGCTGGAGTCAGTCAGCCAATGGAATTTGTTGCAGCTACTGAGATGGATCAAGAATATCCTCCTCTTTCAGTACACCCTCACATGTCTAATCCTACGGGTCAAGTACAACAACAGTTGGCAGTGCTACCATCAGTTGCAGCACCAATCGCCACATCTGTCCAAGCTCTAGTCATTGCACCTACCCAAGTCCAAGTTCAACCGAATGTTTCTCAAATGTTAATAACTACTATTGAGTCATTAACAGCTCGGTTAGAAACTATAGAAGGGAAATGTGTGCAAGTTAAACCAGAAAATAAAGTTTACCCTGAATGGGTAGATTCAATTTCTCCTCCATCCAGTTTTGGAAATCCTTTATTCTCTATTTTCAATGGATCAGGCGATCCTAAGAAACATTTGATGTATTACGTGTCTATTGTGATCCTATGATGGGAACTCTGGAGCAGCAAGAAGCAGTGAAACTCAGATTCTTCGTGCGAACCTTGCACGGACCAGCTTTTGTTTGGTATATAAGCTTGCAATCCCGGTCAATTACCGGATGGGAGGATCTTCGCCAAAAATTCCTCCTTTAGTTCAGCTCAACTTTGCCAAAGACAACAGTTTTCGATCTTATGAACTGTAAGCAAAGGGAGAATGAAAGAGTCTCTGATTTCATTGCTCGCTGGAAGGGATTAACATATTCCTTGAGTTTAGAACTCCCTCAAGAAGAATTGTTTCCAATCTCTGTGGCAAATCTGCATGACGAATTACGCACGCCATTAATCCCTGTGAAATAAACAGGAGGGTTTCGAGACCTTACTTCAATCACTCAGCAGATTGAATATTCCCTTATACAGGCTAAGGCTAAATCTCATGTAATTCCATCAGCTCCAGGAAGGAGAATGGATAAAGCAGAAACTGCTACAGTTATGCTTAAACAAGCACCTGTACCTATTTCTACTTCCAAACCTTCATCTTCTCGAAGGGATCCACCTCCTGAGTGCCAACAACAAAGGTCGTTTCGTCCAGATGATCAAAGAGATCAATGACGAAGAGAATTTGAGGATTTAAATAGAAAAACATACTCTTTCCGAAATGAACATGTTCTTGGTTACTTCATTTCAGCTCTGGAAAATAATCTGGTTCAATTGCCAAGGCCCAAAAGGCCAAACAAAGAAGGAGATGAAGACCGTCCCAATTATTTCTCCTTTCATCAAATGTTGGGGCATCCCATCTAGGAGTGTTTTGTCTTCAAAGACCATTTACAAAAGATGGTCGACTCGGGACAAGTCAAATTGAAAGGTTTTTCAGCTCAGGTAGGATGTGTTACTACTATGATTGGATGGTAAGAAAGACAATCAATCGAACTCATGCTATTTTTCGAACACAATTAAAGAAACCAATTTTGTCTTCTGCTATGAATTTTGTGGAAAAACCCTCTTTTTTAGAGGGAAAGCCCTCAAAGAAATGACAAAATTCAAAGAAGAAAAAAGAATCAGAATAAGATGAGTATGTGTCAAAGCCTAAGTTTTCTTTGACTCTAGAAAACTTCATGTCATATACTTCAAAGCCATTGGCACTGCCCCACCAAACAGCATAGCCTAAACAGGCTAATCAGGAAAGGTCTTAATCAGACGAAGAGTTATTCTTCGGTTCTGTTAATATGATCCAATTAATATATCCATATGCCAGTCGCATATTCAATTTTGATGAGCCTGAATTCCCTGTATCAAACAAGGGAATCAGAGGAAGTTCCAGAGGTTCAGGATACAGGGGAAGACATGGATATTTCAGAAAACACTACCCCAATTCTACCCCTTCTAGAACAGTGTATGAAGCAGAAACTCGGGGTAGAGCCTTTCAGCGAGCTCATCAAGAACAAGCAAGTTCTTCTACCAATAGCAAATTCAGTCCTGGCATAGTTATTTTGGAAGACCGATTGAAGGTTCCATCTTCTTCCTCTCAGCAAGTAAATAGATCTAATCGGTCTAATCTTCCAAAACCAAGGATGTTGCCAACTCCTATCCCAATACAAGATGCATCAACTTCCAAAGCATCTGATTCCAAGGTACCTGCTAAACCACATATTCCTATTGGTAAACGCAGACCTCTAAATCAAAAGTATGATATATTGAAACATATGGCCCAAGTATCGTCCATGTTATCAATTCTGGATGCTTTGAATCTTTCAAAAGATCTTCAGGAAGAACTCATCGAGGCTTTGTCAAGTCCTCAGGAGTTTGTAACTAAAATTGCTGCAGATGAAGTCTATCACATAGAGAATAATCCTGCAGAATGCCATGCAATAATATATTTTACTGATAAAGATGAAGATGATGTTGCGCATGGGCATATCAGACCTTTGTATTTATCTGGCAAGGTCAATGGTGTAGATGTCCGAAGAGCTTTCATTGACAATGGTTCAGGAGTCAACCTCATACCCATTCATAAGCTTCGTCGATTGGGCCTCACAGAATCTGATTTATCACATTCTACCATGATGTTATAAGGATATGATAAAAATGAACAAGAACCACTGGGCGAAGTTACACTCTGAACTCAGTATGGAGATCTTGTATCCAATTCAAATTTCATGATTGTTGATCAAGACTCAGCTTTCAACATCTTTCTTGGAAGACCCTGGCTACATCAGTATGCGGCTATCCCTTCATCATACCATCAATGTCTCAAATAATGTTTTTATGGTCAAGTTGGAACATTATATGGTGATAAGGCCCATTCAAGACATGTGAGTCTCAATACATTGAGGCAGAATTCTATCACATGAAGGGAATGGAGAAATCCACAACAAAGGAAATTACCAATGTTAATGATCCAAATGGTTTGGAGAAGATTCCAGTAAATCCATTTTCACATGTGAGTATAGATTATGTGTTGCCTATAAGTCAAATTGACAAGGTATACTCAAATCAAAATACTCTTATGGAAAGATCTGTAATGTCAATTACGACAATTGAGCCAGACAACATGGGAGAAATTGGTAACCCACCAAGCAGTAATGAAAGCACAAATAGTGACGTCTTCATTTCATCTGCTGAAATCCAACAAGTATATAATTCTCCAATTTGTACAGAAGGATTTATAGCAACATTAGAGGTGAACAATGATGTTGATTCTCAATCCATCATTTCCTCTTTATTACCCAAAGAAAACTCTTCATCTTCAATAGGGTCAAAAATGGAAGCTTCCTCTTTAAAATGTGCAAATTTTGACATCTTTTCTGATCATGAAAATTCTGCTTTGTCACCTACTATGCAAGTAAAAACGAAACAAATAACACATGATGAAGAAGAAGAGGAAGATCTCAAAGATGATCCTCCAGCATTTGAAGAGGGTATCTCTACCACTGTGGATGAACTCAAAGAAATAAATCTGGGTACAAAGGAAGATCCACGCCCCAGTTTAATCAGTACAGCCATGTCCCTTGAAGAGCAAGAGATGTATATTTCTTTTCTAAAGCGAAATAGAGATATTTTTTCTTGGAACTATACAGAAATTCCTGGGCTTGATCCTGATGTTGATACTCATCATTTGGGTTTACAGAAGAACATCGGGGATTTAAACAAGCCGCGAGAAGAACACACCCAACATATGCTTCTAAAATTGAAGCTGAAGTGGATAATTTTATCAATGCTAAATTCATTAGAGACGTTCAGTATCCCAAGTGGTTGGCTAATATTGTCCCTATAAAGAAGAGAAATGGAAAAATTAGAGTTTTCATCGATTTCAGATATCTTAATCGGTAGTGTCCTAAAGATGATTTCCCAGTTCCGATTACAGAACTTTTAATTGATGCAACAGCTGGCTATGAAGAACTTTCCTTCATGGATGGATATTCTGGATATAATCAGATCCGAATGGCCCCAAAAGATGAGGAATCCACAGACTTCAGAGCCCCTCAGGGTGTGTTTTGTTACCGGGTAATGCCCTTTGTCTTAAAGAATGTAGGTGCAATATATCAGCGTGCCATGCATCGTATCTTCAAACCCTTCTTAGGGAAGTTTGTTGAATGCTATGTAGACAATTTGGTGGTTGAATCCAAACACCGTTCTAATCAATTGGCTGATTTGGAAGTCATATTCTGCAAGCATCAACAACATAATTTGAAGATGAACCCCTTAAAATGTTCTTTTGGGGTAACCTCAGGAAACTTTCTCGGCTTTATTATATGCCATCGTGGTATTGAAGTTGATCCTGAGAAGACCAAGACAATCCATGGTATGTCACCTCCTCAAAATTTGAATGAATTAAGTGGAATTCAAGGACACTTAGCCTATATTCGGATTTTCATCGCCAATTTGGAAGGAAAAAGTTTTCCCTTTACCAAATTGTTGAAGAAGGGAGTCACTAACCAGTGGACTGAAGAATGTCAAGAAGCCTTCAATTTTCTCAAGAAATACCTCTTGAGTCCACCAGTACTCATGCCACCTGTTGAATTAAGACCACTTATCCTCTACGTGACAGCTCTAGAGTGATCATTGGGTGCCTTTATTGCTCAAAATAATGATGCTGGGAATGAAAACAGCCTCTACTATCTCAGTTGAACTATGCTTAAAGCATAAACCTGGTATTCAAGTATTGAGAAGTGCTGTCTGGCATTAATATTTTCAGTTCAGTAGTTGAGACACTACCTGCAACATCATGAGGTCCAATTGGTATCTCGTAATAACCTGCTCAAATTCATCCTTTGTCGTCCAATGTTTACAGGACATCTAGAAAGGTGGGCACTTATTTTGCAGCAATTTGACATTCAATATGTGCCTCAAAAGACAATAAAGGGCCAAGATCTGGCTGATTTCCTGGCTGAACACACTTCAGTGGAAGACACGTCTTCATATATTGAACTCCCTGATGAGGAAGTCTTCTCTATTCAAGAAAGTCCTCAAGCATGGGAAATGTATTTTGATGGTGCTTCCAGAAGTCCAACAGGGAAGAAAATGGAAAATCCTAAATTCAAAAAAGTTGGCTTAGGAATTGTGCTCATTTCTCCAGAAAAGGCTGTGTTACCTTATTCCTTCTTATTGTGGGAAGGTGGTACCAATAATGAAGCTAAATACCAAGCTCTTATCGCAGGCTTGGAATTAGTGCTTCAAGCACATGTATAAG
This sequence comes from Viscum album, assembly GCA_963277665.1. NCBI lineage: Eukaryota > Viridiplantae > Streptophyta > Magnoliopsida > Santalales > Viscaceae > Viscum > Viscum album. Next base: position 356,391,156 of record OY728140.1, read on the forward strand.
GCCCCAGCCTTAAACCTTACTTAATCTTTAGTTATTACAAGATTACACATTGAGGATCTTTTCAGGTTTAGAGTTTTAGAGAATTAGATCATGAAACTTTCATTACATTCCACATTTAAACAAAGTGGTTACATAAAAGACAGTATTCATTCTTCCCATCAACGGGAACATATTTAAAATAAAACACGGATTCTTTCTTGACAGATCCTTGACACTATCATCACATCATGTACCTTTCCCTTGACCTATGAAAAACATTTCAAAAACTTGGGATGAGCATAAAAAGATCAGTAAGGGTTATAAAAATATGGAAAAGAAACATGAGTTCAAATATACATAAGAATGAAATCATACTTTACCCATAAAACATAGGCATATCAAATCATGAATAAATAATAGAAAACATAAGACATAAAGGTAACTTGAGGCATTCATAACATTCTTACGTAGGGAGTAACCCTCTTGGTTACGTTTGGAATACCCATCACAGTATATTCCCTAAATATCTTCGGAGAAACCTTAACGTTTCACTCCTTCGCGTTACCCATTGCATTGGAGAGCTATATCGGGCTCACCCGCCCTTAGTTTATCACGGAACCACCCGTTCTTCATAACAATGCCCAAGAACCATAACATAATCTTATCACATAAACATGAATAAAGGAAACATAACATTTCCACATTTCAATCACAATATAACATTTTAGGATATTGAAATAATGAATCCATTAAAAAAGAAACCATTTCCAAAACCATTTAAAACATTTAATAAAGAGATTTTTTAATCAAAGTGTCCCATACCACCTTGAAGCTTCTAACATTTTAAACCATTAATATCCATATAAAAAAATCCTTAAAACCATTTTGAAAACATGGATATTAATAAGAACAAATAATTAAAACATTTAAAATGATATTTTTGTTAAAGGGGTTTTGCCAAAATTAGAGACACTTGAATACAATAATCGAGGAATAACATTTAGTCAAAATTTTATAATATCATTAGAATAAAAGGATTCATGATATAATACTCCAAAGGACAGTATATACACCATATAAGAGTGAATTGGTGCATAACAACAATGAGCCCTCAATAGAAATGTCAAATGTGATGAAATCCCTTATAAAGAAGGTATCCTTAAATTAAGGACAAATCAATCTCAAAAATATGTGTGACAAATATAAATCCACCCAATATAAGTGGATATTAAGTTTAAAACAATAAAATGTCATTCACACATATTCAATGGATGACATATTCAATGACTACATGTTGAACCCAAAGAAATCGAAATTGGGTTAAAAAGTTCTCTTGACAGCCTAACGGCATCACATCAAAATGAGTTGATGAGAGATAAAAAGTGTATCTCATCACTTGGACATAAAATTTACATCAATAAGGATATATGAGAACATATCCCAACATAAAAATATGTAAATTAAAAGACCCAACAAAAGAAGTCTTTTAAAAAAGAGGAGGGTGAAAGGTTCCCTTACCGACTTGGGTAACTTTCGAAAAGTACACCCCATTGAAGAAGTGTCATACAATGAATATGTAAATACCCATAAATGGAATTATATTACAAAAGGAGTTTAATAATGGGTAGTACATAAACCACTCAAAGGAAATTGTGGCAAATGTATCATAAATCTCACGGGAATAAAAGTGAGATGAAACATCTCTTACGGAAACTCGGCAGCCTAACAGCGCCACTTAAAACGTCCAAAAAGGATTAGTGAGAGGAAATAGGGTCTCTCATCATATGAACATAATAAGCACAGTGGTAGTAATATAAAATAACATCCCAGTCATAAGAAAGATGAGCTTAAAAGGAATGACATAAAAGCGTGTACTTAAAAAGAAAGAGAGGTGTAGGATCCCTTACCTTGGGTCCGACTTGACTCGATCGTTCTTTAAAGTCCTGAATAATAAACTTGAGTTAATTTCTATTTGCTTAAGAACCTTTTTCAAGTTCATTATTCCTTTTATATCACTTATTTCCATGTTATAAACATTATGTAATCATTTAAGTTAATAATGTTTGTTTTGTCGATATTCGGTTCTTAAGTCGAAAGTGGTCTTCTTACAATTACATGTTGTTCGTGTGGCCAAATATTTATTATATCCAGAATTGTATACATTATGTAGATATCATATATGTCATATATATCCAGTACATGCATGCATTTATTACATAATCATTTAGAGGTAAGAAATGAAATGCACCGTTCATGGAGACGGTAAGTCGTACGTACGCATGAACGCTACTTTCATTTCTATTTCGTATTTTATAGAGTGGAATAATAATGATATAAAGGTATATTATAATTCCAGTATAATATCATATATAATATCATATTTCCATCTTTTATACATCCCACATATGGTATTTAACGAATCAAATCATTTTGAGGGGGCGGTAGTCCGCACTTCCTTAAATGAAGATATCGCGTATACCCATAATGGAAGCCATAAATGTAAGAAAAACATGAAAAATACAGAAGAATAAATAAAACATAAACATATTATATATCATATATAAAAATAGTGACATCATAATGGACACCTTTGAAGGTGTTAAATGAGTATTGAACAATCATCGTTTCGGGAGGCAGAATTTCACAATCCACAGAAACCGTATGTTCTTTAACCATTTGATATAGTTGTGTGAGAGTGTAGCTCGAATAAATCTTATAACAACATCCTAGTATATTTAAGATACTGGTGTTGTTACAAAAGAAGTAAATAAAAAGAGTTTAGGGGGTTGGAGAAGCAAAATAAAACAAATGAACATGAGAGAATGAATTACCTTTAAAAGTGTAACTCCTTTTGATTTAATCCTAAAGGCTTCCTTTGAAAGGATTCTGCCCAAAGGGAGTCCTCTAGGATGAGGAGAGGGATGTGGAGAGAGTAAATGGGCAGGGGTTGGCCGAGCCAAAGGCTTGAGGAGTGTGTTAAATGAGGTAGAGGTGGGGGCCTTTTATAAGAGGAGAGGAGGGGTACTTTTGGAAAGTAAGAAATATTACTTTATTTGAAAATGTGTTTCGGTTTTAAAAGGTCCCACATTGATATAATTCGTGGATAAGGTTATAAGGGTTCAAAATCCACTCATCCAATAAGTTTTGGACATGTGTAGTTCATAGATTTCACATTATCTTTCCATTTTATTTAAATCATCAAATAATGATATCATCGCTGCATCATTATTATGTCATAAATAATTTAATTTATTTAATGTCTAAAAATTATAAAAAAAATACAATTATGTACGAAAGCGTTTTATCTTTCCAATGAATATTTATAATCAAAAAGATGACTTGTATAACCCCACTTAAAAATTGTTTTAGTAAAACATATCATGTTTGTGTCAATTTTACTTTTACATTAAATAAAATGTTATTTATGTCATTTCCCAACCAAAGTGGATCCATGGGGTCCCCAAGTTGACCCATGGCTTGTCTGGGTCGGCCATGACACAACCAATAAGGTTGGGACATGTGTCTAGGTCATTTCATATCATTAAAGCATTATTTATACCTTAAACTACACTAATTACCACTAATCGCGATTAAAAACTTAATAAGTTACTATTCACCAAAAAATTATTTTAATCTCATTGAACCACATTTTACTTCTTAATGACAACCATGTATGTCGGATTTTTAAAATTCAAAACACAATGATGGCAAAATTTCATTTAAACAGAAAATCAGTTTTTATAAGTACCACTTAGTGGTTTCACTATTCATCAAAAATTGAAGTTTTTCAGAAAAATCCCAAAAATTCACCCTAAGCTATATTTGATATTCTGAATTCAAAAATGAAGTCCTTTTTACAAAATTCAAAACATATAAGTCACATTAATTAATTTAATAAATAATTCATGCTGTCATGACAAATAGCGTGTTTTATGAAACAATAAGTATCAAAAGATTGACACTAGTTTAAGTCTGATTTCAAAGTGAAATTGATTCCAACGACCACTATTGGATTTAATGGTAAAAATATTTTATAATTTAACTTTAAAACCAATTCAAAATATAACCTAATCATATAAATAAATTAGATTAAAAAGTGGTTTTGAATTAAAATACAACATTTTACACTATTCAAAAAAAATGAACTTTATCAGAAAGATACCAAAAATTTACACAAAGTAAATTTTGATGTCCCGATTCTTAATAAGAGTTTTCTTTGGTCCAAAAGAATGTTTAAGAGTGAACAAAACTATATTTAATGACAGTTCTCCATTTAAAGGCGATAAGTGAACTTTTAGTGAAAACTAGGGCATATACACCTAAAATTTAATTCTTTCCGTATTTTAAGCCTTTAGCTTTTATTGGATAAATGTAAAAACATTAAAAAAACATATATAATCATATTTTAGTTATTTCGATCCATTCCCGCCAATACAACGGCTACATGTTAACTACCATTTGAAATAATATTATTTTATTATTAGAGTGCAACGTAAGATTCCCAAGAAACTCGTTGTTGCATGTTGGGTACGCCATCGAGCATAGCGTCCCCTTTAAAGTCATATTAATATTATATTCATAAATATGGATAAATATGAAAATGTCATATTCATTATTTAGCTGGGGTGTTACATCCTTCCCCCCTTTTTGGAATTGCGTCCTCGCAATTTTAAAATTGCGCTTGGAAACTTCCTTGAAAGTCCCACATCGGAACAAAAGTCGGTAAAACAAACACTTTAAAATAAAGAAAGATAAGTACAAAGGTCACCCGAGTTAACCCATACTAGGATTCCAAGTATGAAAATATGGACATGGAGGAAAAAACAAAGGGTCATGTTCTGATGGAGAGTGATAGAAAACATGTTTAGGAGAAAGTTAACCATGAGAAAATCACAAACTTGTGATGGGTTAAACGGTCTTCGATTCCCCAGTAGGAAAAGTTAATAGACAACATTTTTGTTTTAAGTTACTTTTTATTGAGGAATTTATTCATAAGGAAACATAATCACTTATCATATTGACTTTCAACCTTTATTAGATTCCTTACACAAACTCATATTTTCTCCAAAAGATGAGTATTTAGGAAGACTTGTTCACATTAAGAGTACTATAATCAACTTCTAGAGAATCACCTAATCCACAAAAGAGAACTATATACTTCCCATGTCTTTAGACTTTAACCAAATCCAAAACCAAAAAGGCTAGTACAAGATCAGATAATCCAGAAAAGGATAACCCTTTATAAAAAGAAAATCTATTCTTAATCTCCAAAATTTGTCCAACAAAACCCAAAGTTCAACGAGGACCATTCTATAATCAATTTGTCCATAAAATTCTTCAAAGTAAACCAATATAAGATTGAAACCCAAATATTTGAAGGATTTAGTCACATAGTCTTCCAAGATAAATCGTAACAATTATCTCCAAACAATATCAGTTGCTCCTAAAGTCTCGTTTTGAAAAGTAATTAACCTAATCACATATCCTCCATGATAGGTTATTCATTTTCAAAAAATAACCCAAAATCAACTTACTCTTAATTCACAAGATCATATAACTAGAATGAATTAGTCAAACTAACCAGGGACTTCACGTAGTCCAGTGGTAGGTGATAAATACCAGTCACACATTGGTTGTGGGTTCGATTCCCGCAGCTTTGTCCGACGCGACGGAATGTCACACGGTCTGCGTGTTGTCCTTTTTCCAAAACTATATAATTCTTAAAACATTCCCCAAAATGAGATAAAATCTTCAATAATAATCATAACATATTTTAACCTCAAGTTTATCTCATGCCCTTCATTTTCCATCATATCATATAATAACCCATAATTACCTCAAAAGTAAGGATCATATAAACCCTAATGGTTACCTTAATAATTATTACCTGAATTTCCACATCGAGTTGGCCATCTCGTACATGATGCACTAGAGAACTCACCAAGGTTGAAGTGGTTGATCATGACTCCTTGATAGTTGGTTTAGAACAACCATGAGTTTCCTCATTGAATCCTCCACTTTATCTAGTATCTTAATCATAGATCCACCACAGTTTCCTTCAAACCCATTGTCACTTTGGTGCCTGCTAGATCCAGCCATTTACTAAAACCAAAAAGGTCAGTGTGAGTATATCAAAAAAACCATCAAGTACCAATGAGGAAGATAAACACTAAGATATACTTACTCATTCACTTTATCTAAAACTAGGACTCTTTCTGAAATCCTAACCATTATGGTAATGTCACTTATGCTTAAAGAATACCCTAACCTCTAAAGTTATCTAAACCGACCTTTGATACCAACTATAAGGCCCCAGCCTTAAACCTTACTTAATCTTGAGTTATTACAAGATTACACATTGAGGATCTTTTCAGGTTTAGAGTTTTAGAGAATTAGATCATGAAACTTGCATTACATTCCACATTTAAACAAAGTGGTTACATAAAAGACAGTATTCATTCTTCCCATCAACGGGAACATATTTAAAATAAAACACGGATTCTTTCTTGACACATGCTTGACACTATCATCACATCATGTACCTTTCCCTTGACCTGTGAAAAACATTTCAAAAACTTGGGATGAGCATAAAAAGCTCAGTAAGGGTTATAAAAATATGTAAAGGAAACATGAGTTCAAATATACATAAGAATGAAATCATACTTTACCCATAAAACATAGGCATATCAAATCATGAATAAATCATAGAAAACATAAGACATAAAGGTAACTTGAGGCATTCATAACATTCTTACGTAGGGAGTAACCCTCTTGGTTACGTTTGGAATACCCATCATAGTATATTCCCTAAATCTCTTCGGAGAAACCTTAACGTTTCACTCCTTCGCGTTACCCATTGCATTGGAGAGCTATATCGGGCTCACCCGCCCTTAGTTTATCACGGAACCACCCGTTCTTCATAACAATGCCCAAGAACCATAACATAATCTTATCACATAAACATGAATAAAGGAAACATAACATTTCCACATTTCAATCAAAATATAACATTTTAGGATATTGAAATAATGAATCCATTCAAAAAGATACCATTTCCAAAACCATTTAAAACATTTAATAAAGAGATTTTGGAATCAATGTGTCCCATAACACCTTGAAGCTTTTAACATTTTAAACCATTAATATCCATATAAAAAAATCCTTAAAACCATTTTGAAAACATGGATATTAAGAAGAAAAAATAATTAAAACATTTAAAACGATATTTTGGTTAAAGGGGTTTTGCCAAAATTAGAGACACTTGAATACAATAATCGATGAATAAAATTTAGTCAGAATTTTATAATATCATGAGAATAAAAGGATTCATGATATAATACTTCAAAGGACAGTATATACACCATATAAGAGTGAATTGGTGCATAACAACAATGAGCCCTCAATAGAAATGTCAAATGTGATGAAATCCCTTATAAAGAAGGTATCCTTAAATTAAGGACAAATCAATCTCAAAAATATGTGTGACAAATATAAATACACCCAATATAAGTGGATATTAAGTGTAAAACAATAAAAGGTCATTCACACATATTCAATGGATGACATATTCAATGACTACATGTTGAACCCAAAGAAATCGAAATTGGGTTAAAAAGTTCCCTTGACAGCCTAACGACATCACATCAAAATGAGTTGATGAGAGATAAAAAGTGTATCTCATCACTTGGACATAAAATCTACATCAATAAGGATATATGAGAACATATCCCAACATAACAATATGTAAATTAAAAGACCCAACAAAAGAAGTCTTTTAAAAAAGAGGAGGGTGAAAGGTTCCCATACCGACTTGGGTAACTTTCGAAAAGTACACCCCATTGAAGAAGTGTCATAAAATGAATATGTAAATACCCATAAATGGAATTGTATTAAAAAAGGAGTGTAATAATGGGTATTACATAAACCACTCAAAGGAAATTGTGGCAAATGTATCAAAATCTCACGGGAATAAAAGTGAGATGAAACATCTCTTACGAAAACTCGGCAGCCTAACGACGCCACTTAAAACTTCCAAAAAGGATTGATGAGAGGAAATAGGGTCTCTCATCATATTAACATAATAAGTACAGTGGTAGTAATATAAAATAACATCACATTCATAAGAAAGATGAGCTTAAAAGGAATGACATAAAAGAGTGTACTTAAAAAGAAAGAGAGGTGTAGGATCCCTTACCTCGGGTCCGACTTGACTCGATCATTCTTTAATGTCATGAATAATAAACTTGAGTTAATTTCTATTTGCTTAAGAACCATTTTCAAGTTAATTATTCCTTTTATATCACATATTTCCATGTTATAAACATTATGTAATCATTTAAGTTAATAATGTTTGTTTTGTCGATATTCGGTTCTTAAGTCGAAAGTGGTCTTCTTACAATTACATGTTGTTCATGTGGCCAAATGTTTATTATATCCAGAATTGTATACATTATGTAGATATCATATATGTCATATATATCCAGTACATTCATGCATTTATTACATAATCATTTAGAGGTAAGAAATGAAATGCATCGTTCATGGAGACGGTAAGCCGTACGTACACATGAACGCTACTTTCATTTCTATTTCGTATTTTATAGAGTGGAATAATAATGATATAAAGGTATATTATAATTCCAGTATAATATCATATATAATATCATATTTCCATCCTTTATACATCCCACATATGGTATTTAACGAATCAAATCACTTTGAGGGGGCGGTAGTCCGCACTTCCTTAAATGAAGATATCGCGTATACCCATAATGGAAGCCATAATGGTAAGACAAAAATGAAAAATACAGAAGCATAAATATAACATAAACATATTATATATCATATATAAAAATAGTGGCATCATAATGGCCACCTTTGAAGGTGTTAAATGAGTATTGAACAATCATCATTTCGGGAGGCAGAATTTCACCATCCACGGAAACCGTATGTTCTTTAACCATTTGATGTAGTTGTGTGAGAGTGTAGCTCGAATAAATCTTATAACAACATCCTAGTATATTGAAGATACTGGTGTTGTTACAAAAGAAGTAAATAAAAATAGTTTAGGGGGTTGGAGAAGCAAAATAAAACAAATGAACATGAGAGAATGAATTACCTTTAAAAGTGTAACTCCTTTTGATTTAATCCTAAAGGCTTCCTTTGAAAGGCTTCTGCCCAAAGGGAGTCCTCTTGGATGAGGAGAGGGATGTGGAGAGAGTAAATGGGCAGGGGTTGGCCGAGCCAAAGGCTTGAGGAGTGTGTTAAATGAGGTATAGGTGGGGGCCTTTTATAAGAGGAGAGGAGGGGTACTTTTGGAAAGTAAGAAATATTACTTTATTTGAAAATGTGTTTCGGTTTTAAAAGGTCCCACATTGATATAATTCGTGGATAAGGTTATAAGGGTTCGAAATCCACCCATCCAATAAGTTTTGGACATGTTTAGTTCATAGATTTTACATTATCTTTCCATTTTATTTAAATCGTCAAATAATGATATCATCGCTGCATCATTATTATGTCATAAATAATTTAATTTATTTAATGTCTAAAAATTATAAAAAAAATACTATTATGTAGGAAATCTTTTTAGATTTCCAATGAATATTTATAATCAAAAATATGACTTGTATAACCCCACTTAAAAAGTTTTTTAGTAAAACATATCATGTTTGTGTCAATTTTACTTTTACATTAAATAAAATGTTATTTATGTCATTTCCCAACCAAAGTGGATCCATGGGGTCCCCAAGTTGACCCATGGCTTGTCTTGGTCGGCCATGACACAACCAATAAGGTTGGGACATGTGTCTAGGTCATTTCATATCATTAAAGCATTATTTATACCTTAAACTACACTAATTACCACTAATCGCGATTAAAAACTTAATAAGTTACTATTCACCAAAAAAATTATTTTAATCTCATTGAACCACATTTTACTTCTTAATGACAACCATGTATGTCGGATTTTTAAAATTCAAAACACAATGATGGCAAAATTTCATTTAAACAGAAAATCAGTTTTTATAAGTACCACTTAGTGGTTTCACTATTCATCTAAAATTGAAGTTTTTCAGAAAAATCCCAAAAATTCACCCTAAGCTATATTTGATATTCTGAATTAAAAAATGAAGTCCTTTTTACAAATTCAAAACATATAAGTCACATTAATTAATTTAATAATTAATTCCTGCTGTCATGACAAATAGCGTGTTTTATGAAACAATAAGTATCAAAAGATTGACACTAGTTTAAGTCTGATTTCAAAGTGAAATTGATTCCAACGACCACTATTGGATTTAATGGTAAAAATATTTTCTAATTTCACTTTAAAACTAATTAAAAATATAACCTAATCATATAAATAAATTAGATTAAAAAGTGGTTTTGAATTATAATACAACATTTTACACTATTCAAAAAAATGAACTTTATCAGAAAGAAACCAAAAATTTACACAAAGTAAATTTTGATGTCCTGATTCTTAATTAGAGTTTTATTTGGTCCAAAATAATTTTTAAGAGTGAAAAAAACTATATTTAATGACAGTTCTCCATTTAAAGGCTTTAAGTGAACTTTTAGTGAAAACTAGGGCATATACACCTAAAATTTAATTCTTTCCGTATTTTAAGCCTTTAGCTTTTATTGGATAAATGTAAAAACATTAAAAAAACATATATAATCATATTTTAGTTATTTCGATCCATTCCCGCCAATACAACGGCTACATGTTAACTACCATTTGAAATAATATTATTTTATTATTAGAGTGCAACGTAAGATTCCCAAAAACTCGTTGTTGCGTGTTGGGTATGCCATCGAGCATAGCGTCCCCTTTAAAGTCATATTAATATTTTATTCACAAATATGGATAAATATGAAAATGTCATATTCATTATTTAGCTGGGGTGTTACAACAAGTGAATCACTTAAAGGTGAAGGGTGATTCAGACCTGGTAATCAAACAAGTCAATGGGGATTATGCCATCAGAAAAGAAGAACTAATCCCTTTGTATGATTACGTCAGAGAGTTAATGGTGGAATTCCCTTCAGAACCGACATTTTCTTATGTCCCAAGATCATAAAATGCTCAAGCTGATGCATTGGCTAATATAGCCACAGCTCTAGCAGATCCAAATCGGGATGAGACAACCATCAGTATTGCCCACCATCATACAATTTCACCTTATGTTCGAATCATAATAGAGGAAATTAATGAAATTAGTCCCATTCCTGAACCATATGGTCATACTACAGGTGGATGTCACCTATCAGGGAATACCTTCAAAATGGAACACTTCCACTTGACAGAGCTGAGAAAGAACAAATCTGGCGACGTGTGGTTAATTTTACTCTTTATGATATCCCATATCACCTAGAGAAAAATTCTCTACAAATGTGGTTTTGATGGAGTTCTCTTCAAATGCATTAATTGTGAAGAGACAATGGCTGTTATGAAAGAAGTGCATACAGGAGTCTGTGGTGCCCACCAGTCTAGACATAGATTATCTGATCAAATTAGAAGGCTTGGATACTTTTGGCCTTCAATGATACGAGATTGTGTTGATTTCACAAAGAAGTGTAATTCATGCCAAGTACATGCCAACTTCATTCATCAACCTCCATAGTTGCTTCATACAGTTAAATACTCGTGGCCATTTTCCACATGGGGGATGGATGTGGTGGGACCTTACCCTTCGGCTACGGCCAAGAAGTTTAATTACATTCTTACTGCTACTGACTTCTTTTCCAAATGGGTAGAGGCAATACCTCTCAAGGAATTCAGTTCTAAATGTGTTGTTAGATTCATCAAGTTTAACATCATTTCCAGATTTTGTGTCCCTCATACCATATTGATGGACAATGGCACCAAATTTTGTTCATCCGAGGTGAAGAAGTTATATCAAGAATACAAAATCAAATCCAACCATTCATCTCGGTATCATGCAGCGACCAATGGCCAGATAGAAGCCTTTAACAAGACTGTTTCAAATATACTGCAAAAGATGGTGGATAAAGATAAGAGGTCATGTCCTGATAAACTATTTCGTGATTTATGGGCTTATCGGACTACCACTCGCACTACAACTCGGTCAACTCCATATTCATTGGTATATGGAACGGAAGACGTCTTGCCCATTGTTTTTCAATTACCCTCGCTTAGAGTATCCATTTGCGATCAGTAATCTACAGATGAGCAATCTCAAAAGTGATTGAATGAATTGGAATGGTTAGATGAGAAAATATTGTGCACTTTTCACCACTTGGAAGTCTATCAAAATCGAATAGCACGAGCTTTTAACAAAAAAGTTCGGCTTCGTTCATTCACTCAGGGAGAATTGGTATTAGTTCTCAGAACTCCAATGATACCAGGAAAGAAACCTCCCAAGCTTGAGCCAAAATTGGAAGGAACTTATTCAATACATAGGGTCTAATCCAATGGAGCTTATTCATTAATCTCGATGGATGGAGAACTCATGACTACTCCAACCAATGTCAGATTTTTGAAGAAGTATTTCGTATAAACTGCAAAGTACACTATTTTTCTTGCTATATGACGTTAAACTATACGTCAATGGTCCAGTATGACCATAAACTGCAACTTGGTCCAACATTACCTTAAATTGCATCATCAAAGGTCCATGCATTTGACCCTAAACTATTTGCAAGTCCCTTACGTCCAGCAAGATGTTAAACTGTGACGTCCAATCTACATGACGCTAAACTGTATAAAAGTCCCTTATGTCCGGAAAGACGTTAAACTACATAACCATAAAAGCTCTTGTATGACCTTAAACTACACTTTTGTCATGTATAACATTGAACTACACCTTCCACGGTCCATGCATATGACCTTAAACTATTCGCACTTTCGTCCAACATTACGCTAAACTGTGGAAAAAAATACCCAATGCATCCAACATGAAGTTAAATGGTGTACTCTTTTGTCCTCACTGCATGACATTAAACTGCATAGTCCCCCTTTCGTCCAACATGACGTTATGCTCTATTCTCCCCATCGTCCTAACTACATGACGCTAAACTATATAGAAAGTCCATGATAAGTCCTATATGACATTAAACTGTACTTTTTCCCTGCTACATGACACTAAAATGTGCAGCACCAATAGTCCTAACTGCAAGACTTTAAACTGCATAGTCCATTCATACGTCCTACATGACATTAAACTATGTACCGTTAAGGTTGTTGCTACCTCTTTTTTCTCACACCGAGTATGACTCACGTGAGATTAGAGAAAACCTCAACCATAACACTCTCGTTGGGCTACTAACCATGTGTAAGTCCCAACATCATTTTTAGGTCGTTGTCCCCAAGAAAAACTAGATCATTAATTCATTTTTTAATTGAACTAAAGGGACTTTGATCCTTGCCTTCTAGGCTGGGTATGTAGGCAGCATCACAGGGTTCGTGCCCAAAATTAATCTTTTCACATTGATTCACCTCCATCTCATATGATGTTAATTCGTCAAACCGCCCCTAGAATCAATATCTTTGCATCGGTTCACTTTCGCCCTTGTTATACGATGTTAAACCATACAACACTTTTTTCCAGTATGTAAATAAACTAAAATATTCTTTGATATCTTCACTTGATAGAGAACCATTATTTACATTGATTTTTCAATCATATTTCATTTCAAAAGATTACGTGCATACATGGCAACACCCAAACCTTTTATCTTGGGTTAAACCATTATTGTACTAAAGTCCCCTTTCACCCTTCACATGTACGGACCAAATTTGTACAAAGGGTATTTATAGAACTATGTGGGATTGATTCCCATCCTTAGGGGATGCGTAGGAACGTTCGAGTGTCCCTCGAATCCAACACCAAGTCTTTGGGCATAACCCCAAATTCCACTTTCAATCCCTTGGCTGAAAAGTCCGCATGAAAACACACACTGTGTATTTCTTACAATGGTCCAAGCTCTATGACCCTAAACTAAGATTTCTAAACCTTTTATCCCACAAAACGTTAAACTGTAGTTTATGAACTATGTATGGCTTGATTCTCATCCTTATGGGATACATAGTGAAGTCCAACATTTCAATTCAGGACCCATCCACAACATGATTATGGTTAGCATTGATCTGTGTATCTCTATATACATTGAACAATATCCATCTTTATGTGTCATAATCCTAACCTTAAATATTTTCAGATCCTCATAACCTTTTTCATGACTTCTTGTCACAAAAATGTCAAACATCTAAGAGTTCTTTTGTTTGACTATGCAGCACATGCCCATAGGCGGCCTTGTATGAACAGTCTACATAACAGACTTGTTAGCCAAAAGATACTATTATTTGACTATGCAGCCAATGCCCTTAGATGGCCCTGCATAATTCAACCCCCTAACGGATTTGTCGGATAATGGTAACTTCATTCTTGGGAATAATGCCTCTTTTTTTGTTATTTGTCTAAATTGACAGTATGTAGGGATCCACAAAAAAATAGCCATCCTTAACATATTTGTCTCATATCCTTTTTCATGATCTGAAAGTATTAAAGTCTATGGTTTATATTCTCCTTCCCTATGTTTGGGTCAGACCATCGTAGGAGTGATATTCATATAGTTCTTCGATAATTTTGTTTAGAAATATCTCTCCATATTAAAGTACCTCTTTCCATATAGCAAACTCTATACTTTGGAATATTTGAATCTCCATAAACATTCACTGGCTTTTAGCACTAGGAAAGTAAATTTCTGAGAGTTATTTTGCCTAACTATGAAGCACGTGCCCATAGGAGGCCATGCATAAACAGTCTACAAAACAAACTTGTTAGCCAAAAGATACTATTTAATTTAACTATGCAGCCAATTCCCTTAGGTGTCCCTACATAATTCAACCCCATAACGGGTTTGTTAAATAATGGTAACTTCATTCTTGGAAACTACTTCTTCTAATGCCTTTTAGCTCTTTTTCATGTCATTTCTCAGATTCAAATATTCTTAAGTCATAGTTTACTTATTTTCCCTCATACTTGAGTATGGTACTATGTTTTTAGATGAATCATCAATGAATTGAGTCAATTTTAATCCATTTCAGTCAAAGCTATTTCGACCTTAAACGTTAGCCTTTTTACATCTTATGTGCATGACTTTAAACTTCTCATAAAAGAAAAAGGAAATCTGAATAAAAGTAAAGTTCCAGCTCACTAAACATACATATTGTATGATTTAGGTAATATTGATCAATTAAAAGATTCAAAGTTTTTAGGATTATTTATATTAATCCTATTAAAAATCA
Organism: Viscum album; assembly: GCA_963277665.1. NCBI lineage: Eukaryota > Viridiplantae > Streptophyta > Magnoliopsida > Santalales > Viscaceae > Viscum > Viscum album. Next base: position 356,406,412 of record OY728140.1, read on the forward strand.
AACTATGATTACTAGGCCCATTGTCTTAAGTAAATTTAAAGCTATTAGCAAAAGAATGCAAGTTCAAATGATTGAAGATAAAATTACTCTTCATTGATGCACAAGAATTAGAGGGACATTCAAAAATTGGATCATCTTCTATTTTTCAGGAGTTTACAAAAGACTGTCAACATAAGTCTTCTTTTGATGTACAACATCCCAAGCTTCATTAGCAACTACTTGAAGCTCGTGAACTCGATCAACTTCATTCTTCTCAGCTTGATGGAGTGCCTTCTTGGCATCTGCAATGGCTTTCATACCATTCATATGAGCTCCATCCAATGAATTATTAAGCTTCTCATGTTCCCCAGTAACAACATCTAACTATTGCTGGAGCTGCACCTGCTGGAAGACTTTTTCATTGAATTTATGCTTCAGCTCCTTCATCTTGGCAGCATAATCAGCTTCAGCTTGGGATACCACAGCCTCAAATTCACCGATGTTAACTGATAGTTTCACTCTGATCAAATCTTCACGACACTTTTTCTCCTGCTCCCTCCTGAAAATGATATGTTTCACCGCGGTATGGATCTTTTCATATCCAAAACTTCTAAGTCCTAGTATGACAAATTGGGAGGACAATCGAGGAATTTTCAATGATAGCTCTTCTAAAGGAACCTCAGATATGATTTTCCATATGTTGTTCCATGCCTTTCGTCGTGAAAAGATGAACATTTTAAGCATCTCTAGGTCTGATTCAACATCATCATCATAGGGGGATATGTAATCTGGGATTAATGCACTTAAGGAAGTGCCCTGTTCTACTCTTCCCACCTAACATGTGCTTCTTCGCTTTCAATTCCCGTAGGGGCAGAGACTGAGGCCTCACCTCTAGACTTATACACTACAGTTGGAATTTTTGCATGATTAATTGAAAGTGTTTTTTAGCTTCAAAGGATAACAAAAGAATTGATTGTCTTGAAAATTAAGTACAATCATAAATATTGTTATCCCTTACCCGACGGTGGGTCAACAACCTGAGAAGACTCCTCCCCATCTTTCCCAGTCTCAATAGAATCTTCAAGATGGGTCTCAGGAGGGTTTACTGGGTTAACTCTACTTGAGGCAATGTTTCAGCAATGGTAGGGTTGACATCAATGTCCACGCCCTCTTCAGGCATTGGCAGTTCAGTAGTTTCAATGGATGTAACTGCATATCATTTTCAGTCATGATTGGAAGTGTAAATTATAAGAAAATTTACTGAGTGAAGGATAAAACTCACACCCAAGGTCTTCTAAATCACATGACAAATTAGAATGATCATAAAATTCTTCAAAATTCATGCCATGATTCATCATTTCATCCAATGATATTTCAGAATCCTGGTTAGTCTCACTAGTGGGAGCGTCTGTTGCATCTTCTTGATGACTTACGCCCTGCAACCCCTGACCCTGGACAACATCTTCAGATATAATCACAGCATCAGTTGCAACAGTCTCCAGAAGCTCTAATGAAGGAGTTGAACCTGAAGTATCAGAGAATGGAAGTCAGTCGGTGTTTCATTCAATATTTTTATGAATCATTGTTGACTTACCAGAAACAGGTTCTTCTCTTCTAGCAACAGCAGCATGAGGGATACTGGGAATAGATGCTAGATCTTCTCCAGGAGTAGCCAAGTCATCTTGGATCTGTGATTGTTCAACAGCACCCTCCATGGTCTTTGAAGGATGATCAATCCTTTCCCTTAGAGGGGAAATTGAAGAAGCCCCTGCAATCCCCAGAAATATGAGTAACCATGTGGTCATGAGTATAAACTCATGATTACTTGAAGGACTTACCGCTACTAATGAAACATTTAGATGTGGACTTCTTCATTCATTGCCTTTGCTTCTTTGGTTTTTTGGGAGTATCGGTAGTCTCCCTTATTAGCACCTGGATTGGCGAATGGAAGGCTATGTCCAGCGCCTCATTCATGGCTTGCTGGCTTGGAGATATCTCACCTGGCTCACAAGGAGAATCAGCAGCAGCCTCGATGGTAGTACCACCAGGGCTATACTGTGGTGAAGAACCTCAGTTCCTTTCTTTGCAAGCTGCAAGATGAAGAAAATAACTTCCTTAAGTAATAAATCTTATACTGAAATTAAGTTGCAAAGAAAATAAGGAAAGAAAACTTACATCTTCAGGAGCCACATAATCATGCCACTACTCATCTCCAGAACCACCAATCCCCTCAGTGGTGCCACGATCGATCATTTCCTTCACCCGCCTGGTGACAGGAACAGACTCATCAGTGGCATATATGAGCATTTACAGCTCTCTGATGTAAGCCCACACTTCATTGGGGTTGTCCTCATATTGAAGATTTTTAGAAGCCATAATATTCCCTATTCCAGGGAGTTGTAGGCCCTCACACAAATCTAGCCAGCCGGTCTCAGTACCACAATATAAAATCTGCCATAGCTGGACAGCCTCTGGTCTTAGATATGAAGGATGTGAGGAAGGTCCTACAAATTTTGACTTCAATTTCTTCCCAGTTCCTGCAACTACAGATAGAGAATAAGAAAGTAAGACTTATTGCTTTATAAAGTAGTAGTGATTATATTTCTACAATGAAGTAACTCACCAGGAGTTGATGGAGTGGGTCTTTTAATTCTGGCCGGAGGATTATATCGGGCATGAAACCGCTTTGCCGCTGGTTGTTCCTCATCATCCCCATCAGGGTAATCCAGTGAATCAGTTCTAGAAGAGGAGTCTGTCGAATCAACTTCAGGTGGGGAAGCATCACCTTCATGGGGAAGGGTTTCTTTCTCTACAGCCCTCTTCCTTTTCCCCACCTGATAAACTGGGTGATTCAATACCCCTTTGGGGTATGATGCTATCCAGTGTTCGGCATAATATGTAGTCAAATTATGTGCTGCTTTTTCAATTGGTAGATCAAATACTGCCCCAGTTTTCTCCCTTGACGTCAGCAGCCATAGTTTCCGAGCAACCATCGGATGATGCTTTAACCTGACATGTACCAGAGGAGACACAACAATCTGTTTCAGACATTTGAATTGATGTGAAAATCTATATGAAGCATAGGCCTCGCATATGATTTCTCCGTCAATCCTGGAAACTAGCACACCATCCCTGCAATCTATCATGTATGCCCTCAAATCCAAATGGGTTGTCCCATCATCAACAAACCTCCCAGTTGGCAGACTTCCATAGGGAAAGAATTTAATTCATTAAACATGCTCAGCCACACTTTCATTTCATAAGAATTAACATCTAATAGAGTAACTCCATGGAATGCTTGCACTGACGGCCTGAAAGAACTTCCATGAAATTTGTAATCCATTCTTTACATTTTATGTCCTGAAGTGAGTAGCGATCCATCCCCACAAAACTTGGAATGGTCCCACTATTCTTAATGGGGATTTACCCACGAAGAGATGAAGTAAACTCCTGTGAATCTTTGTTAAAATGGGGGTATCCAACCAAACCATTTTTCTCTCAGCCATCTTTGCCGCAATAACAAAGGTCCCAGGCCTGACGCCTCCCTTCGAATCCCTGACTGGAAAGAGATAAACACTGATCCACATTGCCAAGAAGCCCGCCAGACAAGTCTTCTTTGTGATTCTTTGATTAAATTCATATCCCCACTTCTCAAACTCTCCTACTTCTAGAGTTGTCCAGAATGTGCCAGGAGCACCCCTCTTCTCAGTTTTTGGGCAAGTGGTAGGACGTTCGGGCCTCTTATCTTTGGATTTCTTTATCTTGGATCCTTTTTCTTTCGTCCCATTATCCTTTGGATCCCTCTCTTTCTTCTAAATAAGAAATACATTCATCCATTCCTCCAGATGAATATCATTTGTAGAATGAGTTAATGAGGTCTCTGAACTCTTGAGCCTGTGGAAGATCTTAAATAATTCCCGAGCTAACTCAAGAGTCTTCTCTGAATCATTCCAAGTCACCTTGGGAGGAATTAATTCATCATATATATCACTCAAAATTGGAGCCCCTGATATCTTGTGGACATCCCATAAACTGATACCTACTTCCCCATGAGTCAGATAGAAAGAATTAGTTGCTGGGCTCCAGTGGCTGCGTATCTCTGGCACGAATTTATCATATCCGTAAACATATGTTTTCCCAACCCAGACAGCTTCGTATATTGCAGCTCTCTTCAAATCCTTGACAAACTCTGTACAGGTTTGTCGCAACCAGTATGCCCACGTCCAAGTTGGCTTCACGCCTACCCTAGGACGGAAGTCCCAACTTTTCTTCCAGCCTTTGGATTGATCCATCTGAGCATTTTGGAAGATTTAAGGATGACAATGTTGTCGCAGCTCAGGTGTATGATTTTTCCGATCTGGTGTGCAAGGGCTATGATGCATCATGTAAGCCTTCTCCACTATTCCATCATTTATAAATACTCCTCCACCTGAGATATTTGTTGAAGATAAGTTGGTGTAATTCTGAAACCACGAAAATGGAAGATAGTTCTTTGCTTCTGGAATAATGACTTCTTGCAAATGACCATAGCCATACAAAGGCAGATAAGTGCTTCGTGGGAATTCACAATGATATTTCTTTAGATACTTAGCCAAATTTTGAAGGCTGCTATCTTTGACAGTATAATAATCATGGCCAATGATGTTCGTCATATCATCTATCCGCTTGCTAGCCAGTTCATCAACTATTCTGGGTCTAAGAGCCATTGATTCTGCACAAAAGATGAATAAAAAAAATTCTTAAATGGAATTATTTTTCATAAAATTTGTGAAGAAATCCAAAAAAATGGAAAAGGCACTAAGGCGTGCAAGTCTAAACTTTGCACGCAAGTGATCTTGTGCCACGCTAGTTTTTACCACGGAAGTCTAAACTGTGCAAGTACAAATACCTAGACAGGAGCGCATCAGCCATGAAATAGCAGAAAGAAGAGACTTGCAAGTCGAAGATAACTTGCGCAGAAAGAGCTCGAGAATTTGGAGGCAGATGCTATGTGCGGCCAGGGATCCTATATTTATAGGCCAGGAGGCCTATCTGCATTCCTATACCCAGTACACTCAAGCCTTGTGCGACTCGAACCTGCGCGCCAAGTGTTGCGCACTGAACACTTGCACGCCACCATTCCTTTGGATGTCTCCTTTTTCCTCAGAGTCACATCCTCATTTTCTTTTGGATCCAAATCTGAGGGGGTAATTTTTTTTATGCTCCTTTTTCATCAAGAGTCCAAAGTAATGTAAATGGAATTTTTCCAGAAACACTGATTTGAGCTCCCAGTGCCCTAGTATCCTTTCAAAGCTTCCGGAACACCTCAAATGTAATTTCTTACCTAGAACGGATGATCTAAAGAGGGGGAGGAAGGCCTAAGTGTTGAAACTCATCAACACTTGTGCGCCTAGGTGGCCAGCCCTTAAGGGAAATGGCCACACTTGTGCACCGCCTTACTCCTTCAATAGAACCTGCATTCCTCTCTCCTGGAAGAACCTCAAGAGGATTCTAAAGGCCTTAACCAGAAGTCACTCAAGTATTACCCTACTGGTTGAACACCATACAAGTACCCAACGTGTCGCGCAGGTATACCTACGCGACCAAGACTTGTGCACCCATGCATTACCGGCGTGCCTGCCAGGACTTGCACGCCCCTACCTTTTTGGGTGCCCTTCTTTCCCATTTCCCCCTCTTAAGCCATTCCACATCTCATATTCAAGATTTAGTCTTCAGGACACTCTTAAAATCTATTTATGACGTGTTTTCTTGATTTGACTTCTCTATCTGAAAGGAATTCTGTGGAATATCCCTCAAAACATAGTGATTTATACATCTTTATGTTACTAAATATTGAGATTTCATTTCATTCAACCTCATCCTTTAAGATGAGAGAATCCAACCTTGGGCTTCCTTTTCAGGAATAAGTCCCAGTCATAATTCATTTAACCTGGGCTTCCTTTTTGCGAATAAGTCCCAGTCATTATTCCTTTAACGTGGGCATCCTCCTTAGGAGTAAGCCCCAATCTCAAATATGGTCATCCTCTTCAGGAGTAAGCCCCATGTCCCTTAATTTTTCAAATCTCTTAAACTGGACCTCCTTTTCAGGAGTATTCCCCAGTCTTAATTTCTCTTAACCAGTCCTAATTTACCTTTGATCTGGGATTCCTTTTCAGGAGTAAAAACCAATAATAATTCCTCTCCTAATTTGGGCCTCCTTTTCAGGAATAATCCCCAAGTTAGAGTATTCAAAATCTCCATGAAGCACATATACCTTTATGGACACTGCTCCTGGATTTATTCCCTAAAGTAAATCCTAACCTTCATTTATCTGGGCAGTCATACATACATAAGCCCCACATTATTTCTTAGGATTGCATTTTTCATGGCACAATTGTCTATGTTTTACCAATACCTCTTGTTTCTCACACCGAGCATGAATTACGTGAGCTTAGAGTGTAAAAGTTATTATGAAACCCTTCTTTGAGCCTTCAATCATAAACATCATACTCCCTTACTCGAACTACGTGTGTTCTTATTCCTTTTCCAAAAACAAAGGATACGTAGGTAGCCCATCTGCGTGTTCGATCCCATCTCTGAAATAATCCATGTCCTTCTGAATGGCAATAAACTTCAAGTGCCCACTGAGTGGCTTTAAAACCATCATGGTCATCATAATGATCAAGAGACTTCTATATAAATGTGTCGAAGGGTACCATTGACCAAGAATCTCTAATACAAACAGATGATTCTCTATCAATGAAGAACCTTGAAAACATATAAAAGATTCTCTAAATTTCCTACATATTTGATCATTTATTGTCAAATCTAAAAGAAAAATCTCATTTTATACTTGGTAATGTAATAAGGATTCACGAACATAACTTAAATCTATAAAGAGAGTCCTGGAGTAGACAATAATTCCCCTCAAAAAGGTGTGATGAGTCCGACCTCCCATCCTCTCGACCAATGCAAATTCATATGCCTTATCAGTCCACAAACTAATGAGCACCTACCTTTGGAAGGAAGGTCCAAATGGATGTGGAATCAATGGATGTTTCTGGTTCTATGAACAAACATGTTAGAAACCGATCAGAACATTTGAACCTACCATCAAGGAGATCATCCCTGAATTCTGAGAGAAACAGTGACATTCATCATCTTATGATCACATGGAAAATGGGTTTTGGTTTTGTTGATGAACATGATTTTTTTCTTTTTTCTTAAATTTAACAGAAAATGGTGCCTAATATGAAATCAAAAATTGAAAAAGGATGAAATATGTGAATAAATGATGTTCTGATGTGAATCTTATGATCACATGGAAAATGGGTTTCGGTTTTGTTGATGAACTTTATTTTTTTTCTTTTTTCTGAAATTTAACAGAAAATGGTGCCTAATATGAAATAAAGAATTGAAAAAGGATGCAATATGTGAATAAATGGTGTTCTGATGTGAAATTTTACATCATGAGAATGTGTTTACCCTTTTTATCCGTGACCTAGGCATAAGATGTCTAAAGGTAGTGGGGGTGCCTTGGTTTCAACTGTGTGCTAGGGTTTTGGGGGAATGAAACTTCGAATGAGGGGTGGGCACTTGGTTGGTATTATTGTAAGAACGGATGGTGTTCATCAGTAAAAATCTTGGTGTGCTTCCATACATTAGACTATCATGAACTATTCCTTGACATAATCTTAGCTACAACAAGAGAGCATGGGTTATAAGCCAAGCTACTTAAAAAAATTATAGGAAAAAAAACTTCAGGAATTTTTAACCATTGGAGTCTATTAAAGGTGTGTCCGTGTAGTGGGTGGTGAACCTCCGACCATATCCAAGTGAGGGTTGTACGAATGTTGCATCTTGATAATTTCTATTTATCTCATTCTTGAAAACTATGAATCGGTGATAGTTTACATTTAAATTATGATGTTTGATTTAGGATGATATAGTCATTCCCACTACTAGAGATCTATAAGGGAGGTATGCGAGCTACCATAGTTGGTAATTTATTGAGTAAATAAACTATAACAATAGAAATTAGCTTGGGAGAAATGTCTTAGAAATGTATATGTCTATTGAGGAGTATCTGATAGTTGTGTTGGATTACTGTGTTAAATAGTTGCACAGAATGACTATATCATTAGTTCTTGTATTTTGGAACCATTGAAAAGTTCATGAGGAAACATGGGAGAGAGACGAAGATACGAGGGCTTAGTGGATCGATCTTTTTGACTCACAATATTAGTTATTGTTGGGAGTACAGATTGAGGATGAGCTTTTATAAGGTGGGGATATTGTAAGATCTTGACATTTTATGTAGATGTATCAGGCCTATTTACATGTACTCTTTTTCTTTTTGTTGAGTACATTTACAGTGGTTCCTACCGAGGGGTGATTTGGGAGACAAAATTGAGAAAAATTGAAGAATTTGGGTAGTACATAGTTGGTGCACATATTTCTTTAACTGTGTTCCAGGGCCTAGTAAACCATGAAACCATGGACAAAGAAAATTTTCATGACTGGTGCATGGTTTTTCAAACTGTTTTCCCTAAAATGAGATACTATGAACCCCCATAAAAGAGGTTCATATTTAAGGCACAAGATTAGGGTAAACATTGCACATCTTCCCAGAAAACCATACACAGGTTTATGTTAACATGAATTTTAGATTTTAAAATACGTAAACCCTGATATTAACCCAAAATTAGCCCCCCCATACCCAAGATATACCTCTTAATTTTGGAGGCTTTAGAATAATTTCCTAGGCTCTTGACATCCATTCGTGGTGATTCAAGGTCAGGATTGAAGATAAACACCTTCTTCAATACACAAATCATTTCTTGGTTGGATTCTTATATCTTTCTAGTTATTCTCTAATACATGAAGAGATGTTTTCTTTTGTTCATAATGGATCTAGATCTAGGTTTTATTATATCTAATTCATTTAAATATTGGATCTAGGAAATATAATCAAGTCTTCATTCCCAATCATGATTAGGGTTATTCCATTCAAATTGTGGACTTTCATAGACGAGTGTTCATCACCATTTTTTGAGGTAGGTGGTCTATAATTCATTTCTAAAAGACTTTATTTCTATTATGTATATGTAATTGTATAATTTATATTGGATGATTGGACATTTAGTTTCATAGATCAAATTAATTGATTTGAGGAATTAAATATTTAATGGATTTTGAAATTTGGGACATTGATATTGTAGAAATAGAAAATTTATTTGTTGAATTTATTACAATGATATCATGCTTGTGAATTAATTAATTAATTTTTGAACTAACTAATGTAGTAAAATGTGATTACTTAATTTTTTAATTACATAAAGGAATTGATGTGAACAATTATGTGGTGAATCAATTAAATGGAATAAATGTTAATAATTACTTATGGAATAAATTAATGGAATTAATATGGACAATTAATCTGTGATTTAATTTAAGGAGTTGAATATGATTATCTTTTTTTGAATTAATTAATGTAACTAACATGAACAATTAATTGGTTAATTAATATATGGGATTGAATGTGAGTAACTAATTTTCGAACTAATTAACAGAATTTATGTCAACAATTAAGTGGTGATTTAATTTAATGGGTTGAATATGCTTAATTAATTATTGAATTGATTAGTGTTATTGGTGTTAATTATTAATTAGTGAATTAATTGAATGTATTTCATGTTATTAATTAATTTTAGATTTAATTAATGGAATTTACATGAAATTTTATTTTTGAATTAATTGAAGGAGATGAATGTGATTAATAATTTATTGAATTAATTAATGTAATTGATGTGAGAAATTATTTTTTCAATTAATTGAAGGGATTAAATGTGATTGATTAGTTATTATATTAGTTAATGGATTTGAGGTGAATAAATAACTGGTGAATAAATTTAAGGGATTGAATGAGATTAATTAAATATTCAATTAATTAATGAAATTGATGTGAAGAGTTAATTGGGGAATTAATTAGTGGATGAAATGTTTTTATTATTGATTATGATTAATTAACAGTTGTATTAATTAATGGATTTTTTAGATTATGAAAATTATGAGACTGTAATAATTATTTATTTAATCAATTATTAGGATATTGTAATTGATGATTTGGGATAATTAATTGTTGAATTAAGTATTTGGGAATTATTAGGATTGTGGAATTGATTAAAGTGATTAATTAATTCATGAATTAATTAATGGGCATTTTTGGTGTTCATGAAATTGATTGAAATGAATTAATTTATTGATGGACAAATTAATGCAGATTTTTGTGGGTATGAAATTTATGGAAATGAATATATTAATTGACCTATTAATTATGGGAGATTTGTTTTATGATTCAAATGAATGAATTGGATTAATTAAATGGTGAATTAATTAATGGGGATTTTTATGATGGTGAAATTGATTGAATTAGATAAATATGTAATATAATTAAATAATGGGGAATCCTATGGTTAATCAGTTTGTGAATTTAATTAAATAATTGTTGAATTGTTTAGAAAATTTTTGAAATTTTGAAATTGTATTAATTAATTTTTAAATTAATTAATAAATTATAGTGATTCTTAAATAAGAATACTTATTTTTTGAATTTATTATGTGAATAATGAATGGTTGAATTAGAAAAATTAATTGTTGAATTAATTATGGGGATATTTATTCGATTGTTTTAGAATAATTAATTATTGAATTTGTTTTGGGAATATTGAATTGATTAGGTTAGAATACTTAAATGATGAATTAATTTTGGGTATATTGACTTGATTGGTTTGGAATAATTAATTTTTGAATTAAATATAGAGAGATTGAGATTATAAAAATTGAATAATTAATTATTGAATTAATTATTTTTATATTGAAATTACAGAATATGAATATTTGATGGTTGAATTGTACATTATAGATTGTGGTTCTCATGAAGTTGATTGAGATTGTTAATTACATGTTGAATTAATTAATAATGTTGAGGTAATTAATTAATTTCTAAATTAATTAATGTAGTTGATGTGATTAATTAGTTATTGGATTAAATAATATGAATGATGAGATTAATTAGTTAATGAGATGGATGTGAATTACTAATTATAGAATTAATTAATCGAATGATGAATGGTAAGAATGGAATTCATGTGTGACATGAAATGATGAATGGTAATAACGTAAATCATGTGTGACTTGAAATGAACAATGTTAATAATTGTATTCATGTGTGAATTGAAAATATTAATGGTAATGATTTAATTTAATCATGTATTATGATATATGAACAGTGAAAGTGTAATTGAATTATTAAGTGATGAATGTAGGATCGAAATATAGATGTACATGCTCAATTACAAGAGGTGGGTGAATTTTATGTTTAAAAAAATAAAATTTAATCTCAAGAAAAAATAAGTTTAAAAATGTTAAACAGGGTAAATTCACAAACCCTCTTTGGTTCTTAAAAAAAGAATAAATTGAAGGGCCTAGATCCAATAATAATGAACCTAAACAAAAACAATTTTAACTTTTAGAAACATAAGATATTTTATCCAAGGGAAAGATTAATCCTTATAGAATATATAATATTATTTATCAGAGTATAAAAATATAAGAAAGTATAATAAACTTATAGTTTATTTCATTAACAAAATACAGCGGAATTAAAATTTTTATGAAGAAAAGGTAAAGAACTAGGAAATCTTTTATCCCAAAATATGGGTATCCAACAACATTGGATAAAGGTCCCTTGATTTATACATTCAAGAAATTTAATCCTAAACACACTGGGGAAAGACCTCGATAATAATATCAAAGTCTCTCTTACTATCTGCACAAGCCCTCAAACATTATGGTAGTCAACACATCAGTCTTCCTATCCCTAGAAGTCCTCAAACATTAAGGTAGTCAAAACCTCTGTATTCATATCCCTAGAAGTCCTCTATCGTTAAGGTAGGTTGCATCTCTATCTTCTTATCCCCAAAAGTCCTAAAAAATTAAGGTAGTTGAAACCTATTTCTTCTTATTTCTGGAAGCCCTCAGTTGTACTAAAAGACAATCAGAGTTGCACTAAGAAGGATGAACAAGTTGTTCACAACACAAACAAGATTTTCATAAAACACACAAGGCATGAGGGTCTGCCTCTTTATAAATTTCTTAACAGTATTACAACATGTAAGCTCTAGATTTTTCAATTATATTAAAATGGCTGGTGTATTTATATGTGAAGGTTCCAATGGTCAGCTCCCTCATCCAACGACCATATTTTTCATTAAATCATGGAGGGCCCTGTACACATATCACATAAAAAATGGTTTTTTAGAAACAGATTGTATGACATCTTTTCAAATAAGGTATCATTCTTATGTTTACTAGACATAAGTATACTATGATCCACTAAATTTGGGAAAATATCTTAAGAAAAATAATTAACCTTAACAAGTATGAATAATTGGATTATTAATATTGTATTTTTGGAGTCTAAATTCTGGAGAGTTTGGTGTCTAAATTCTAAGTAATTTAGATTATGAAGTCTGAGGAATTATGAGTGTTAATTTAGAGGAATTTGGAGTGTGAAATCTGAGGAATCCAATGTCTGAATTACCAAGAATTCAGTGTCTGAATTCTATAGAATTCGAAATCTTATATCTATGGAATATGGAGAATAAATTTCATAGATTTAAGATACTTAATTTCATAGGATTCAAAGTCTTATTTTCAGAGAATTCAGAGTCCAAATATCAATGAATTTAGAGTCTTAATTTCAAATAATTTAGAGTCCATATTTTGAAAAATTCAGAGTTTATATTTCAGACAATTGGAACTCAGAATTTCAAAGAATTATGAGTCCTAATTTTAGAGAATTTGGATTCTAATTTTAAGATAATTCATAGTCTGAAATCATATGGAATCAGATTCAAGAAATAGTGAGCCTCCGTATTTAAGAAAATATTAGGTTCCAAGGTTATGATAAGGATCCAATTATTCTTAAAGTAATTAGGTTTTAAGAAAAATATTGATAATCTTAGATATGGATCATTAATCATAAAATACAAAATCATTTAATGTTTAAGAGAATAAATTTCTTTAGTCAAATAAAATACTCTCTGAGGAAAAAGTGTTTTATATTTTTAAAAAATAAAGGAATAGAGAAGTCATGAGATATATTATTGACATAAAAATCTTGAAATATTTTGGAAAGCAGAAACCACTTATCAAATTGAATATTTTGTTTGGAAACATAAAATAAAAACTATTATCCCTTATATTTGTGTCTTAGTGAATACAATTAACTCCCCTGTAGATTTTGTCACCTTAAGGATATTTTTATTTAGCATAAAAAATTGTCTTGAAATTGGACATCCATTTCATAATAATGTTTACATTAAGATTAATCTCCCTCTTTCATAAGAAATTTCCTCTTTTGGGTAAACTCCACCTTAATGTGATTTTATTTTTAAATTTTTCTCCCCCTTTGTGATTTTCAAAAAATAATGGAGGAAAACAAATCAATACGTGAAAGGTTAGAAAAAATGCATCTGATACAAAGAATAATAACGTTATTTTATTAACATGAGGAAAAGGTTTTATTACAAAAAATGATTAGGGTTTTAAAGATAATCAATCATACTTCCTCTTCTAAGGACGAAGATTGTTGATAATGGCCTTCATCTTCTTTATCTCCTTACGATCTTTTTGGTACTTCATGAGTAACTCTTCTTGTTCTTCATTGTTCTTCAAAAGGGACTGAATCTTTTATTATTGAGACATGATAAATTCTTCTGGATATTTCACTTTCCAAGTTAAATTATTTGTGTTTTTTGTTACTATATTTTTTGAAATATAAAAAAACTTATCTTTTCTATAGAGATCATTATCATTTTGGATTCAGGTTGCTTGATCTTCATTTATCCTTTTAGAAAGAATCCTAAACTTCTCACCAATTATTTTGAAAGTCTCTTTTTCAAAAACCATATAATCCCCAAAAATCTTAAGACCACCAAATATTGATTTCAACCATGATATAATCTTCTCAAAAGATATTATATGTACTTCAAAGTAAATCCTGATGGGTTTGAAATCTGTTTTTTGATTGATTAGTTTTTCCATCAATAAATATGTAGAATTTGTTTTCATGTTTAATGATTTCTTAATAAGCCAACACAAATATTCAATATTTTAAAATAATGGTATTTAATTAAGAATATCCTTCAATGATTTCACCCCAATGTCAAATTCACTAGATGATGGAAATTCATAATCTAAAGGAATATTCATAGGAGAAATTTCATTAGCTTCTTTTGTCATATTATACGTTGGATGATTCAACAACATCAATTTTCTGAGGTGTATCTAGGAGGAATAATTTTCTTTTAGAAACATCCTTTTCAACGTTACTAGTTACCTCATGATGTTGTTGAACAACATTAACATCCTCTTCATTTTCTAGAGCAATTTTATCATTGTCCTCACTCTCTTTAAAAGAATAAATTTTTTTAACTTCCTCTAATTTATAATTTTCATTCTATTTATCTAAATCATTTTTGGTGGATGAAGCTTCTAATGTTCTTATTAATATTTTATTAGAGGTACTCTCCTTCTCATGATACTCTTCCAATATTTTGATCACATATTTACATTCATCATCTTATTATTATTATTATTCTTGAATTATTTCTTCTTCTTCAACAACCTATTTTGGAAGTGATGCTTCTTTTATGATGTCATCAAGTACCTAAAGTTGTTCTAAATATTTTTCAATATCTTTTAAGAGATATTGGGAAACCTAATTTTTCAACTCTTTTGTTCTTTTTTATTTTTATCCTTTTCTTGTTTCTTGAGATTTTCAGATCCAATCATTTTTAAAACCTTAGCCTCCACAGGGTCATGTCCAGAAATTAGATCACCGTCATTTCCCTTTTTCTAATTCTCCCTCCACATGAAAACTACTTAATCAGAAAACTTATTTTGATTCTTAAAATTAGGAGGTGTTGATTGAGGTTCTGGAATGGGTTCAGTTGGTTATGATTCTATCTCCTTAGCATTTCTTTTCTTTTGATGTTCAACAAATTCATGTTGCATAGCTTCAAGATGATCATCCTTATCAAGAAGATAATAAAACTATTTTGATTCACCATTGAATTCTATTTTCATATTTCTAGTGTATTGTAACTAAGTAACATAATCTTGAAATTATTATTCATTTAGGGGTAGGGGATCTTGAAATATTATAAACAGAACATTATAATCTTTGAAATGAATGTCAGGTACATTGATATCTGAGACTATATGTTACCATTTTATATATTTATTATAGTAGGAAAGATGTATTTCACCAAATTTATCTTTCATAGGTTCACCATGAAAACTTAGAGAAAGAAATCACATTTCATAACTGAATCTATATCACCCATCCATGGGATAAAATAAACCTTTCTTCCATTGTGCGACCAACTGAACATTTGTTTAGAGAAGATAAATTTTGTGTTTCTTGACTTTATTTATTCTAATACATTCATAAGATTTAATCTTCACAAAAGATTATTATTTTTCGATTAAACGGTGTTATCATAGAATAGCTTCATCTTCAAAGGGAATATTTAGGATACTGGATGCATTGTTTAAGTATAAAAAGTACAATTTTCCATAACATTGAACATAAAAATTTCTTTTCCATCATGCCCATAAAAATAACTGAATCATATAATTCCACTACAACCTATGAGTAGACTAGATCGTGATTATTTTCATTCGAAAAAATTGTCTCACATACTTTTAACTTGATTATATTTTCAATCAATGAATTATAATTCACAATGAAATTCTGACCCAGTAACCTTTCTCAGAACATTAATTTATCATTTGGTTCCTTGCTGGATTGATACTGCATTAGAGTTTGATGAGAAGATACATGAGACATTCAGAATGTAAGGAAATGGGAAAAATGGAATGGAAAACATAAAGAGTAGAAGATCCTCGACACAATAATCTGAGAAAACTGATGGGGTATGAGAAGTTTGGGTCTGTTTAAATTGGATTCCCAATGATGGTTATAATTATCAGATTGATACAATTGTGGATATTAACTTGATCTAATCTGATGATTGATATATATTCTGAAGAAATATTTTTAGTTTCCAATATTTTGAGGTTTTAAGGAAAATTCATATTTATGGAAAGTGAATCTTATAATGTTTTCATAAAACAAGATAGAAATACAAATAAGTAAAAAATTCAATTATGAAGATTTACGTAAGTAAACATTCTTTCTGGATACCTTAGAAAAAATTTGTTATTATTGATAATATTCTTCTTGAAGAACATTGGTTCCAGATATTTTAATTAGGGAATGGAAATTTTTGGTTTTGAAAAGAAATGTACGAAAAAAATTAGATTCTGAATAAAAAATTAAAAACATATGTTCCCCCCTACGAAAAGGAGGTACTTAGTATTAGGAGATATGTTTCAAAAAAAATTTAATATGAAATATTACCTTACGGTTATCATTTGTAACATTTTTTAATGTATTTAAATCCATCTGCGGGTAAATATATTTTAAATATATCATCATGTTGATCACACGTTATAATAAATTGAAGAATGATATCTAATTTAATTTTCGTATCCCTAAGAAATTGATGCGTAATGTCTATGTTCTTTTCATTAGAGTGATGTGCATGGTTCATTCTTAGGGAAATGGAACTAGTATTATAACACATTATCTATGTTTTAGAAAAACAGATGCCATAGACTCTGAGTGTGTTTTGCATCCATACCACTAGAGCACAACAACTTCCATCTGCTAAAAATTCAGCTTCAGGAATGGAAAGTTCTACAAAGTGTTTCTTCTTGCATGACCATGAAACTATTGAATATCCTAAGAAATGAAATGCTATAGATTTACTTTTTCTATAAATTCTACATTTAAAAATATCATCATCCGAAAATCTTTTCAAAACAAAATCATTACTAGAAGATTATAACAGTCCTAAATCAATGGTTCCTATTAAATAGAGAAAAATTCATTCGAATTATTTTAAATGAGATACCACTGGATTAGATTTATTTGTTTAACCTAATAATACTAAAAACATTCAGTGTGTACAACTAGTTGATAATTATAATAAACTTCCAATCATACCTCTAAATGTTGTTTGATCTTCTTGTTTCCCAGCTTCATCACGATCAAGATAATTTGAGGTACGGATTAGTGTACTTATAATTTTAGTGTTTTCATATCCATAATTTTAAAGAATATCATTAATATACTTATGTTGAGATAAATAATATCTTTTTGGTTTTTTAGAAATTTGAAAACCCTAGGAAAATGTTAAATCATCCGTCATACACATTTCAAATTCAGATTTCATGAGATTCTCAAAAAAAATTAGTAAAATATTGCTGGGTTGATCCGAATATAATTTCATAAATATAAATTTGAACAATAAAAACATTTTTCTTATCTTTCATTATAAAAGTATTTTTACCACTAGTTCCCTTAACGTAATTTTTTTTAACAGAAATCATGTTGGTGTATCATACTAGTCTCTAGGGGATTGTTTAAATCCATATAAAGATTTTGTATGTTTAAAAACATTTTTATAATGTTTTTGATCTTAAAATCTAGAATTTTATTCAATATAAACATAGTATTGATAATAACTATTAAGGAAATCAAACTTCTTATCCATTATAAAAAACTGATATTAATGAATGCTTCAAAGGCTAGTAGAATATTAATAGATTCAAGTCTACCTTCTGGAATGTATGTTTCTGCATAGTCTATTTCTTCTTGTTGATTATAGCTTATACCAACTAATAATTCATTATTTATTAAAATTATTCCATTTTTGCCAAATTTATTTCTAGAAACCCATTTTAAACTAATTACGGAAGTTTATATATTTCCTTCAACCATGGTCCAGGCATTGTTCCTTTCGAATTTAATATGTTTATATTTCATCAATTTAATCCAGTCATCATCACCTAATGATTCATCAGTTATTTTGGGTTCAAATTGGGAAAGGAATTCTATATATTCTACTTCATTTCTTAAATAACTTATAGTCTTTATATGTTTATTTACATCACTAAGGATAATATCACTAGGATGATTCTTAAGAAACAACTGATTTTGGTTTTGTAAAACTTTTTCATAAACATAGTGTAGAAAATATTATGGGGTAGATACTTTAGAAATATTTTATTGAGTGTTTTCTTTATTAGATAAATATTCTATAAAAGGTTGATAATCAGTTTTTGAAAACACATCTGAAGATTTTGGTAGAGTTTTCTTTAAAAAAAGGACCAGTTTCATCAAATTTAACATGTACTATTTCATAAAAAGTATATGAATTTTTATTAAAAGATCTTTAATCCATAGAAATAGTGTATTATCATAATAAAACTTCATCATCAGTGTTGGGAGTGAATTTATATAAGTTATTTTTATTATTCAAGATGAATAATTTGAATCCAAAAACATTGAAGTAAGATACTTGTGGTTTTCGACCAGTCCATAATTCATAAGGTGTTTTATTAAGAAAAAGTCTAATTAAAACTCGATTTATAGTAATACAAGAATTAATTACAGGTTCAACCCAAAAAAATTTAATAATATAATATTAACTGAATGTGTTTCTAGTTATCACTTTAATAATTCAATTTATTATTTCAACAACACCATTATGTTGAGTAGTTCTAGGAGCTGAGAAGTTTTGAGTAATTCCATTCTCACTATATGAAGTTTTAAAATTTGAATTTTCAAATTCTCTCCCATGATCAGTATGAATAGTTATCACTAGATAAGTTTTTTCATTATTATCATTGGATGAAAAAGATTTAAAATAAGAAAATCCTTCGGACTTGTTTTCTAGAAAATAAACCCATGTAAATCTATTACAATCATCAACTAAAAAATATATTTCATTTTCCTCCAATACTTTCAGTTTGTGTGGGACTGAAATGATCCATATTCACTAGTTTTGATGTATTATGAAGGTGAGACTTCATTAATTGATTTAAATCCTGACATATTTTTCATTCCATATCGAAAAGGATCAGAAACCTTTGGCGAATAAAATCTAGGCTCTGATAGACAGATAACATGTCTTTATTTGAGAGTTTTTATAGTTTTCTAAGGATATAGTTTCCTAGTATTATATTCTATAACCAATATTGAACTTCCATTGCACTAAGGAAATGCAGGCCTTGGCTCTCACGTTCTTCTATGTTTAGTGTGTAATCATTCTAATGCCTATGGGTAGAGAGGGGAAACTATTCCTTGGATTTGTGTACTAGTAAATTATCCATCCAAAAATTCACAAGGTAACCTTTATCACATAATTTAATTACTATTATAAGGTTGTTCTTAAGACCTTTAACATATAAAAAATTTGATATTAAATCTTTTCCAAGAAGAACAATGCTACATATACCAACAATTTTTCCAAGATCATTATCTCCAAAATTTACTTTCCCTCGTTTCATCTTGATAATATTTTAAAATATTTTTTTATTACTAGTCATGTGTTGTAAATATCAACTATCCATGTACAATGTATTGTGGTTGGTTCTTCCTTTATTTTCCTAAAAATAAAATAGTTAGACTTTCGGAATCTGAAATTTCTTGGATTCAAAAATTATAGAAATTAAAATCATAGGAATCCACATTTTCTTAGAGAAATATGATTTATGAAAACCCAAGTATTAGGATTTATTTAAAGAACATTTTTTCTCCCAATGTCAAACACATTTACATTTACTAAAAAAAGGGTCACTTTGGGTAATAAAATAGTTATGACTAAAAATTGGTTTTGAATGAGTAAAAGCAAATACATAAATATTTCTAAGAGGAAGCAGTTGTGAATACATTTTATCAAATTCATTTTTTAAAAGCGATGTTTGATAAAAGTTTCATTAAGAAGGAAATTTCAAATTTGAGTCTGATGACTAAATTTTTATCCTCATAGTAATTATAATGAGTGTTTGAGTTAACCTCTAAAACCTTATTAATTAGAAATTATATTTTCAAGATACGTAGAATTTTTATCCTTCTCAGAATTAACTTCCTTATGATTTTTAGAAAAAATATAAAAATATATTTTTTTATCAAAACCTTTAGAATGATCTAATTCTTCTTTTGTTAAACCAAAAATTCTAGAATTTTCATTCTCTATATTCTTTTTTATCTTACAATTCTCATTCTCATGTAATTTAGAAAATCTAGAATCTTATTAAAATGATGGTAAAGTATTATCTTCTAATGTGGAAGATTCTTCATATGAATATTCATAATATTCTTCTTTAGAAAAATTAGCATGTAAAGGAATATTGTTTAAGGATACATAATTATGTACCCTATCCATAACAAAATGTTTTCTATTTGGTAGTCTATCTATAAGAAAAATATTCTTCTGACCAGAAGATTCATATTTCAATGATTCATCTGAAGAGTCACCACCATTGGCACTCCAGGTATCATTAGATTTCAAGACATTCTTATCCTAATAATTTAAGTACTCATTTCTATTCTTTTCTGAATACATTTCAATTCTCTCATTTCTCTATAGTATAATAAAATTATGTCTAATATGTCCATTGCTTTTGCATTCATGACACATTACTTCAAAATAATTCTTGTCTTTCTTGTCTTTATTCTTATTTCTATACTGAAAATCATTTTTCTTGTAATAATTTTCATCCTTAAATCAATATTTTGTAGTCCATTCTCAGGCTCAGAACCATCACATGATTCAGATACTATAATAGCTTTCTTAGCATTGATCTTGTTACCCATTCTGGTGTCTTGGATTTTGATGTGGTTGTAAAAGAAACGTTCCCATTACCATTCTTCTTATTATTGAAATAAACATCTCTCTTCATTCTAATTTTATATTAAATAATTTTTACAAATAAATCATCAAGAGTAATGTTATATTATTTCCTATTTTCATCAATAGTTATTCTTTTAGATTCCCACTCATTGCAAATAATTTCAATTATCCTGTCTAAAAGAACTTCATTGTTGAGTCCTTCATCTCCCATAGAATGAATACATTGGATGACAGTCATTAATATTTCTTTCACTTTTAATGATAGTTTTTCATAAAGAAATATAAATCCATGATATTTTTCTCAAAACAAAGATCTTCTAGTTTCAATCACTATTGATGTTCCAAAGTGTGTACCTTCAAGTTTCTTCCAGATGCAATTGTCTACTTCACAAGAAGATATTTGACAATAGATATTCTTGGTCATGGAAAATAAATGAGTATTGTGTACCTTGAATTTTTTTTGATATTATTGTTTTTATTGATTTGTGAAGGTATGTATTTCATTGTCATAAATCTTGTATTCACCATTGAGCATGGAAAAATTATGCACTCTAGTTTTAATAACAAAAGTATTCATCATAACTCTCCAGTACTAATAATGATTACCATCTTAAATTGGTGATCAAGTAGGATTAAGATTGTTTATAGAACCCACTTTCATACCTAACATTGTATTAGAAAAAATACTTTTCCAAAAATAGAATTATTTAAAAAATATTTTATAAAGAAAATCATTAAGAAAAACTTCAAAAAGTTAATTTAAGCCAGAAAAGTTGAGTAAGAAAACTTGTATTTAATTATAAGTATTTCAAGGACCTCCTCTGATACCAATTGTAGGATTAAAATATAGATCTATATGCTCAATTAGAAGAGGGGATGGCTTGTAAGTATAAAAACATTCATTTTAACCTTAATAAAATCTGTGTTTAAAAAAGTTTTTCAGTGTAAATTCACACACCATATTTTGTTATTTAATAAAGAAATAATTGGAAGCTCCAAGGTCCAATTATGAAGAAACTAAACATAAACATGTTTATATTTAAGAAATATAAGAAAGCTTATCTTAGCAAATGATTCATCTTTAGTGAGTATAGAATCTTATTTATAAAAGTATACAAGTATAATATGGTATACGAAAGTAATACATTGTTTCATTAACAAAAAATAGTGCAATTAAAACATGTAACAACAAAAAGTAATCATATAGGATATATTTTAACCCAAAGATAAGGGTTTCCAAGAAATTTTGAAAAAGGTCCCTTGATTTATACATTCAAGAAATTATTTCTTACCCACACTAGTGTAATCCCTCGATAAGAATATAACTCTATATTTATATCCCCTCAATCCCTCGAACATTAAGGTAATCGGAACCTCAGTCTTACCATACCTAGAAGTCCATGAACTTTATGGTAGTTGGAACCTCTGTCTTCCTATACCCAAAGTCTTAAAATATTAAACTAGTTGGAACCTATATCTTCTTATCTCCAGAAGCCCTTGATTTTACACAACAACAATCTGAGTTTCACTAAGAAGGTTGGACAAGTTGTTAAGAAATTGGACAAGATGTTCACATATCGTACAAGGCATAATAGTATCGCTCACTAAATATCACTTAATAGAATCATAACATCTAATCTCTAGAATATTCAATCATAATAAAATGTATGGGGTACTTATAGGTGAAGTTTCTGATGGTTGGATCCCTCCTCCAATGGTCATAGTTTTACTGAAATCTTGGAGGGACTTGTACACATGTTACTAAAACAACAGTAGGTTAGAAATAGATTGTATGAATTAATTTCCTATAAGGAAACAATCATAAGATTATGAAAATTAAGTACACTAGGATCTGATAATGTGGGAACAATATCTTAAGAAAAAAAGTAAACTTAACAAGTATGTATGATCATATTATAAATAAGGGATATTCTGAGTTGAAATTACAAGGAGTTTTGAAGTCTGAATTATGAGGAATTCAAAGTCTGAATTTTTAGGTATATGCGGTCTAAATTAAGAGGAATTTATTGTCTAAATTTTTAAGAATCTGGAGTCTAAATTCAAAGGAATTTGGTGTCTAAATTATGAGGAATTTTGAATCTGAATTCTAAGGAATTCGAAATCTATATTATAAGGAATTTGGAGTCTGAATTCTGAGATATATGGAATCAGAATTCTAAGAATTAAACACTGAATTTTATAGAATTTATAATCTGAAATTCAGAGAATTCAGAGTGTGATTTTTAGAAAATAATAAGTATGAAATTCAGAGAATTCAAAGTATGAATGTCATAGAATATAGAGTTTGAATTTCCGAGAACATGGAGTCTAAATTTCTGAGAATTCAATGTCTGGTTTTCAGAGAATTAAGGGTTTGAATTTCATCGAAATCAGAGTATGAATTTCCGGAAATTCGGTGTCTAGATTTCATATAATTCCAAGTATGAATTTTAGAGAATTCATAGTCTGAATTTTAGAGAATTCAGAGTCTGATTTTCAAAGAATTCGGAGTCTGAAATAAGATGAAATCAGAGTCTAAAAACATTGAGACTCAGTATTTAAGAAATTTTAATGATTCACGATTTTTAATAAGGATATGATTATTCCTACGAAAATTTTTTCATTAGAAAAATATGTTTATGCTTTGATAAATAATATTAACCACCACATATAAAAGTATGTTATGGTTTATGAAAATAAATTTCCTTAGAGAAAGAAAATAATCTTGAAGGAAAATGTGTTTGTGATTTTTAAAACATAAAGGAATAGATAATTCATAAGATATATTATTGAATTAACAATGAATGGTAGAAATAGTAATTAGTCATGTATTTTGAAATATGAATGGTAAATGTTGAATTAAATTATTAAATGATTAATGGTAACAATGGAATTTAGTTATGAAATGAAGATTAGTAACAATGGAAATTAGTCACATATTATGAAATATTAATGGTAGTAACAAAATTAAATTATTAATTATAAATGGTAACATGGGAAATCATATATTTGATGTGGTTCAGGTGTCCCTGAGAAACTAGGGGTGTTATATAATTAAATAAATATTTATTGAAATAATGTGAACTATTTGCATTATTTATTTTATTTTATTCTTTATAAAACTACATACACTATTTTGATTGTATATTGTTTTAGATGCTATTGGTGGTGGTCTACATAGGTATACATGCACCCTACTCAGGCTGCCTGATCGGTACTCAAATAGACATCATTCTTATAGGACATGAAAAGGGAAAAGGCCATGTATTATCTAGATAATTTGGAATGGATCATGGATAAAGGATCCAAATGTATTTTGGGACACACATGGGAGTTGTTACTATACATACTTCAGAGTTATAATTTTCACACTTAGTTTTTACATTGTCATTACATATCTATAGTTTAGTTTTGATATTGTATTTCTATATTAGGTTATCTTGTGGTATTGGTTTGGTTTTCTTATTTTTTATTTCATATGTTTATTATTGTTTATTTTTCACTATTGTGGTACACTAATAAGGACACTATAGTCTTAGCATGAATGATATTAGACCCTCACTACTAGCCAGTAGCCATTGGTGTACAATGAGGCATGCTTGAGGTCATGTTACCAATAAGCATGGGGCATTAGTATATGGAACCCAAGTCGGGATGTTACTCTGAGAATTGATAAATATGAAATGATTTTTGATATATATACAGAATTTCATAATTATCATGCTTAGTTTTAAATTTTAAATAGTATGGAAGGACCAATGTGATGAGTATATATGTTACTAACACCTATAAAACTTGTTGACCCTAAAAAATCATATAGATAGTACCAGGGATAAAAATTGGTGAATATTGAGAATTTATAACCACAACACCTTGATTTTATAGATTGAACCAAATATTTTGGATAACAACTTATAATGTATAAATTAAATTTTAGTGATTTTATAAGAGTTTAGCCAACATTAAGAGAATAAAACATTGAAATATCTGTAACATACTAAATGAAAAAATGTATGTACGAATAAGTTTCTAATTTGGAATAAAATCAACGAGAATGGAAAAGTAGAAATGATAAAAACACATATTGTCTGAAAATGATACTATTTATATTATGGAATTTATTTTGATGATTCATTTTGTTAATTAATAATGTTATAAATAATTGAAATATTTCTTTGGATTTATTCTCAATAATATTTGAATATTTTACAAATGGATATAAAGGTTGTCTTCTATATTGGTGAACTTGAGGAAGATTTAAAACATTAACATAGGAAATTATTTATCATTAGTATTGATGGTTCCCATGTGTGAAATATAATGAAGAAACATTATGGGATCAATCAAGCTCCACTATAACTGTATTCGATGAAAGAAAATGGGTTAAAGAGTATATAACTGAAGAAAGAAGTGGTGTGTTCAAATATTTATTTCATGTGATATGACATAAACATACTCATGGGGATTTATTATGTTTATATAATAATTTTTACATGAATCAAAGAAGAAACTTATATTGAATTGTCTTCCCAAATGAAGAGACACGTTAAAATATTAATTGTTAGTGATATGATAATCTCTTTGGGATTTCAATTTTTTAATTGAATATATTTTATCATTATCTCATAATAAAATTCTACTCATGATATAATTAATAATTTTGGAATAGGTGATTCAAGAGGGGTATAAATCTATTAGTACATGGTACATCGTTTTATTGAGATTAAGAAGGAAGGAGTATAAAAAAAAATAGAGTTCAGAAAGCTCCTAAGTAACCCACTCTATTTGGAAGAATCATGATGTGACATTGTGTCTATAGTTACACTTTTTGAATAGTAATAATGCAAACTAATGGAGTCACATTTCATTGTATTAAATAAAATATGGTGTAACACCAATTAATCTACTTTTATTTAAAAATCTATAAAAAAGGTATAAAATTAATGTTTTATGAATATATCAATACAGATTGGTTTTGAGATACTGGAGATAAAAATTCAATTTCTAGAGATGATTTATTTTTGTTGGTACAGTGTGTCTAAAAAAACCATATGAAAAAGAAAATATTTTCTATTAGCTCAATGAAGTCTGAGTACATTATGAAATCATATTATATTTATTAAATTATTTGGAAAAATTACCAACCTGAAGACATGAGGCCTCAATGTTGCCTAAACATTGGGGATTAGAATTAAAAATAAATGATGAATTAAATTCATAAATAATATAGAGAAAATTTTGATGTAAATTTTTTTTGGCATCATGTACCACTTCATCAAGGAGATGGTGGAGTGTGGTGATAATTCATTAATATGTGTTTCAACCAAGTAGTAATTTATTGACATATAAAATAAACCTTTGAATTGAGGTTCCTTATAGTACTCAAGAGTGTGATTGGGAGTTAATTATTCCCCAAAATCCTTATAGGTATTTAATCGATGTTTTCCTTGATTAATTACTTTTAATTTGTTAACATGTTGGTAAAATACAAAAATATAACTTTTTTTAAAGGATATGACACTCCTGGTTCTATTTTTTCTAATCATTAATGGGGATAGGACCTGCTAACTATTTAAAATAAGGGGGATCTTGAGGTGATCGTAGATGTAGTTTAGAGAAGAGCTCAGGTGAGGATTTCTATATTAAAAAAAATTACGGGAGAGGTTATTGATCCCTATGTTATATTTAATCTTATAAAACCCTCATGAAGATGAATTATAAGAGATTAAGATGATATGACCTCAATTGATATATTTTTGTTATGGAATTCAACTTAAATCAAGGATGGAGTTCCATCCAAATCACTATTATATCTATTTTTGTGGTGTTTATATGACCTTCTATTGATGGAATGTTATTAATTTTTCTTTGGAATAATTAATTAATTATTTTTTTATGATATTTTCTTTTATTATTTTAATCATTTTCACAGATGATTTAGAATCATTTTAGAGTTGTGTGGGGATTCATAAGAATAAAAGGATTATAGTTAAACTATATATATTAAATCATTGTGTGAAGAAGATTATCACACTATAGTTAGCCTAAGTTAATCTTATATAGGAACGTCGTTAAATGATCAGATAAGGTGACATAATTGAGTAATTCTGGCATATAAACTAATTAAGTTAATGTGAGATAGATCACAGCCTAATTGTTTTTATCCGTTGTGGTGATTCTTATTGAAGGAATAACTTAATCCTATATGTGGGTTGTGATATAAAAATAATTGGTCATTGTGGTGGAGTTCACATGATTTGTGATAAATCATGTTGTAGTGGAGATTATTAGGTCACAATAATGATTCTTATGGGATATGAAGAAGATTATTGTATTTCAAATACAACCCCAAGAGAATTAGTTTTCATGTTTCTTATATATCATGTAGATATTATGATATTATATAATAGTTCATGCCAATATATTTGGTGAGCATAACAAAACTACACAATAGTGAAGGTGATAAAACATAAAGAGTATGACTAGGTAATATTGGAGGATATCTGGTTCTACTATAACTGAAGGTTCCACACTGTAATCAATGGATCATTCCACAAAGGCAATCCCCTGATATGTTTGGAAAATTCATGATTCATGGGATTCAGTCATACATATAATTCATATCTACATATCACATCGTAGCTAGGGTATTAAAGTAGAAAAAATTATAATTTATATAAATAAATAGGTGACTCACATAGACCAGTGTGTGCGAAAAAAAATGAGAGTTTCATATTCCATGAAAATTATAAGATGTATTCAACAAGTATTTTAGGACATTAAAAATGGTGTAGACAAGGTAAAAATTATAAATAATCATATGTAATGGGATTCATAGAATATTTTAATTGTAAGAACCCAATATACAAATTCTAATTTTTGTTCAGGAAAATCCCTTTATTGTTCACATTATTCATTAGATAATATTTTTGAACCAGGTTAGTAGGACTAAAATTACTACAATTCAAGGATTAATGACCATATAATTAGGGTGAGTTAACCTTTTGAATTATGGGGGAACTCTCAAAGTGCGCTGCAATGGTCGACAAACCCTAACTTGTTTCTCTGATTTTCCCTAGATCAGTTGATGGCTGGCTTTGATCCGGATTGGGAGAATGCTTATCCCACTACCACTGTCTCCATGGATCATGATTCTAAGAAAACCGATGTTGGATCCGCTGAAACCCCTCTTCGCATTTTACCTATCTCCTTTCGAGATGCTTTGAAAGGAGTGGATCTGAGCGAAGCAAAGGTATGTAAACAACCACTTTTCAGAAATCTTGATGATGGAAGTTTCTTGGTTGATGGAGATTCAGAAGCCATTGTTCAAAGGGAAAAGCTGTGAAAATTCTCTATTATTGGACAAATCTCATAAAATACAGGAGATCGGCCTTGGTCTCTTCCTGAACTCAAAAACCGGATTGCACATTGCTGGGGCTTCTATAAATGGAAGATGGTTCCTATAGGTAAAGGGTATTATCACATCCTATTCAGCGCAGAAGCCGAGCTTGATCAGGTATGGAAATTTGGTAATTTGCATCTTAAGCTAGGATTTTTTAGGATTTTGGATTGGGATGCTGATTTTAATAGTTTTACTCACAAAAACTCGATGGCACATGTTTGGGTTAGGATTCATGGACTTAATTGGTTTTATTGGCATCCAAAAATTTTGAATGATATAGCTTACTGCATAGGTTCCCCTATCAAAATAGATCATAGAACTCTGAATGGTGACCTTGGATTATATGCTAGATTAATGGTTGAGGTCAACCTAGCCAGTGTTTTACCAACTACTATTGGTTTCAATACACCTACTAATAGAATTGAAATCACCATTGAGTATGAAAAGATACCTCCTTTCTGTGAGGTCTGCAAAATGATTGGGCATAATTTTTTCACATGCAGGGTGGCTAGAAAACAAATGGATACCCCTATTAATAATGACTGGAAAGAGGTTGCTTGTGGTAAAAAAGGAAAATTTAATACTGATAACTCTGAGCACTCTAAAAAAAGCAAGATGTTTGGGTTAAAAAGCTTAATGCTCTTGCTTCTCTAGAAGGTAAATCTTGGGGTGTCTTAGTTGATGACGAAGAATCCTCTCACAGGAATGAGTCTACTGATTTGGGTTTAGAGGCCATAGTGGTTGGGGAAGCTGGAAATAGCATTGATAAAAATCCTCCCACTATCCCCAACACATCTTTTACTGCTTCTACTTCTGGAGCTGTAATTTTACTGGAAAATGTTAATAAGGTCTTGGAGGTCTCACCTCCTTCAGCTCAGGAAGGCATTTCTGATGTTTTCCCTAAAGCACATGGCGATAAGGGGATAATTCCAGACTCAGGTAATCCTCTATTAGAGACTTCTGTTGCAAATCCTGTTATCTCCAATTCTGATATTCCTAACTTAGAGCAACAATTTTCTATTGCTAATGCTAGTGCTTCTATATTTTCTCATAATACTACATGTGTTTCTGATTCTTTTACATAGCCTATTACTGTTTCTGCTAACATAGAAATCCCCAAGCCTTCGGCTGACTTACATAATGCTACACTGTCAAATCTGCATACAAAAAATAATAATCTTGTAGCTCTGCCAGTTGTTATTGTTTCTGCTCCTGTGCCTGAATATGCTCAAGATGCTAACTCCTGTTTGGTTAGCAGGGGGAATCCAGTTTACCTATTGGAGAATAGAAACCTGCATCTAATTTCACTCCCACTACTGATCCTCAGATTCGTGAGGGTTTGATTTCTGTTTTTCATATTGACAACTCCAAATCATTATCATATTCTGACTCTGTCTTGGTAGAGGCTATAACACACTCTCATTCTGAACATTCCTCTGCTCATGCAGCTGTCTCCATGTCCTGTCCTCTTTCCTCTTCTGACATGGCCACTCTAGTTGATATGGATGCGCCACAATCTCTTTATGATCAGTTACCTGTTCATGGAGCTATGCGAGAGCAGCCACTAGACAGGTCTAAAACTAAGGACCCTTTACCACTATCAAAAATCCTAACTCTAATCCGAGTGCAAATGACTTGCAAAACTCTGCAAACCAAGAGCCCAAACTGGATACCAAACAAAATCCCCCATCCTCCCTAATGGTCATGAGATCTCAAGGGATTAAAGGTGCTGGGAAATCAAAAAATAAGAAGGTTTCTAACCCAAAACCCAATTTGTAATGAATTTACTATATTGGAATTGTCAAGGTGTGGCTAATCAAGACACCTCCATCACTCTTAGGAGGTTTTTAAACACTCAAAAACCTCTGCTTTTTTCTATTTCTGAACCGAAAGTTACTTTCAATATGAATTTCTTGAGGTTTGGTTCTCACAACTACAATTTCCCAGGCTCCTGCAAAAGAGATTCTCACTCTGATTCTATGTGTATTTTTTCCATACCTCTTTGAAAAATGTCAACATTTGTAGATCTTCTGATCAACACTTTACTTGTAATTTTTCATGGAATGACCGTCATGTTTTTTGTACTATAGTTTATGCCAAGAATAGATATCAAGATAGAAGATACTTATGGAATGATCTTCTTGATTTGGATAAATGTATTCAATCTCCTTGGATGTTCATGGGTGATTTCAATGCCATCCTCAGCCCCTGTGAAAAAATTGGGGCCTCTCACCTTTCTATATCCTCCATGGAATTCAGAGCGGCTATTAAAGATTTTAATCTTTTTGAAATCAGTCTTTCTGGAGCTAAATTTACATGGTACAGAAATCACCATAATAAAAAGGTTGCTAGTAAGCTTGATAGGGACTTTGTTAACATGAAGATTCTTGATAACTGGGATAATATTTATAGTGTTACTCTCCCTTGGCTTAACTCTGATCATCATCCTATTCTTGATATCCTTATAAAAAAAGACAAGAATTATGTCTTTCCTTTTAAATTTAATAATGCTTGGTCTTCGAACCCTGATTGTGTTGCTTTCATTCACAACACCTAGAATTCTATGAAACATCCACAATACTATTTTTCCTATTTATATAAGTTGAAAACTCTTAAACAGGCCTTAAAAGGCTGGTTTAAATCTTCAATTTCTAAAATTGATTTGGATATTTCCTTACTTGAGAAAGAGCTTAGTTTTTCTCAAACTCAAAACACCAACTCTGATTTCATTTTGGATCCTCAATTAGAAGTGAATATCTCCGTCATACTTAACTCCTTGCTTACTTTAAAAGATAACATTTGTAAACATATGTTCAGGACCAAATAGCTCACTGATGGTGATCATAATTCCAAATTCTACAATTGCCTTCAAAGAATTAGAAAGATTAATTGTCCTCTTTCCAAACATACTATTGATGGTGTGATCACTGATTCTGAAGAGCCATCACGGATCATGTTACCTTTTAATTTTATAATCTTTTTAATGGACCAGGATTAATCACTGATATTAAACCTGATATTATTCCTCTATTGGTGGATGAAAGGGACAATGACTTGCTTTTGAGCCCTCCTCTTGATCATGAAATCAAAGACACTGTCTTTGGCCTCAATCCCGATAGTGCTCCTGGTCCAAATGTGTTTAACAATGGTTTTTTACAAAAACATTGGGTCATAATTCACAAAGATGTTTGTAACCTAGTTAAAAACTTTTTCACTCGTGGTCTACTCCCGCATGGAATCAATGCTCAATTTTTAACTTTAATTCATAAGGTTGAGAATTCCACTGAGATCCACCAATTCAGACCGATTTCTCTCATTAACACGATTTTCAAAATCATAACCAAAATCATTGAAAATAGACTTGCTCATATTTGCAATAAAATTATTTTTTGGAACCATTTTGGATTTATCAAAGGTAGATGCATTCAATATTGTATTTTTCGTGCCTCTAAATGCTTTAACAGTTTAAATACAAGTAATAGAGGAGGATGTGTGGCTATCAAACTGGATATTAAATTTTTTTTGACACTATTGATTGGAATTTTATCTTTAAAGTGCTAAAAATCTTTGGATTTCAAGATCTTTTCATTGAAAGAATTAGGATCTTATTTTTTTCAGCTTACATTTCTATCCTTATTAATGTCACTCCTAGAGGGTTTTCTAAATCTTCTAAAGGTGTTAGACAGGGTGACCCTCTTTCTGCTATCGTTTTTGTCGTTGCTGAGGATTATCTTAGTAGACTCCTTAGCAGTTTGGTTGATCAAAGTAAGCTTAAACCTATACAGGTTGCTAGAAATCCTAACCCCCCCCCACTCACCGTCTATATGCTGATGACATTATCCTGTTTCTAAAAGGGGACCAAAATAATATACAGACTCTTAAGGAAGACATTGCTCATTATGAGGAGGTCTCTGGTCAAGTGATCTCTTGGAATAAATTTTTCATTTTCTTTGGTAAGAATTTTCCTGTTGGTAGGAAAAATAGTATTACCAATTATTTGGGTATTAAAGAGGGTCTGATTCCCTTTACCTACTTAGGAGTTCATATTTTCTGGGGGAGACCCAAAGATAGTTATTTTTCTAATGTTATTGATTAGATTATAAAACAACTTTCCAATTGGAAAGGGAAATCTCTCTCCATGGCTGGGAGAATTTGCTTGGTCAAGTCAACCATTGTATCTAAAATGGTCTACTCCCTCATGATTAATAAATGGCCTGATGGCATTTTCAATAAAATTAATACTTATATTAAAATTTTCATCTGGATTGGAAGTATTCTTGAAAGGAAGCTTGTCACCATTCCTTAGAATTCTTGTTGTAGACCTATTGACAAAGGTGGGATTGGAATAAAAAATTTAAAGCTTTTTAATGATGCTCTCCAGGCTCATCTCACTTGTCATATTATCAATCCCTCTTCTAAAGCCACAAATTTTTTGTATCACAGATTTCTTTCTAAGCTCTTAAAAGGGAATCTTAATTTCATTAATTCTTCCATATGGCCATCTATTAGGGAATCTTATCATAAATCGTGGAGAAATCTAGATGGATGGTTAGTGTTAGTTCTTCTATTAACTTTTGGTGTGGTAAATGGTATTATAACCCCTTGATAAATTTGTACCTTCTAGTCACATTTTTTAGGACACTAATCAAACTATAAAAGATGTTATTCAATCTCATTATCATGATCTCCCGGATAATATTATAGAGATCATTGATAATCATTCTTTTTCTCCTGATGGTGATTTCCTGGTTTGGGAACCTACCCCTAATGGTGTTCTAGACTCCAAAAGCTTTTATAAGCAGAATTTTTCTCACTTTGATTCTAGTTATATTTGGATGAGCCAGTTTAATAAACCTTGGATTAAACCCTCCAGGCTCACTCTTATATGGCGTATTTCCCATAATAGATTGCCTACTGATACTATTCTACAAAATTTTGGTATCCAACTATGTTATAAATGCCACCTTTGTAACCAACACAAGGAGGATGCAGATCATATTTTCCTGTCTTGTGCGACAGCCACTGCATTATGGAATTTTGTTTTTGATCTATTCAATTACAGATGCTCTTTTACTGATTCTATATCCGTGTTTCTTAAAAACTACAATAGATCTGATCATTCTTTGAAGATCAACAACATCTGGCTGGCGGCAGTGGCAGAGCTCATTCACGAGATCTGGTACGTTAGAAATGACCTTACTCATAATAATCATTTTATTAACCTTAATGCAGGAAATTCTCGGATCCTGGTGGCGATCCAGGAAGCTGCTTTTATTCAAAAAGATTGTTGTAACAACTCAGTTGGGGACTTTGAGATCCTTCGCCGTCTATGAGTTCATGGCAATTATCCAAAGCCAAAACACACCTTTGAGGTTTTCTGGAAGGCTCCAATGCAGGGATGGATCAAAGTTAATGTTGATGGTGCTTCAAAAGGAAATCCAGGTCCTGCCAGTTGCGGTGCTATTTTAAAAGACTCTGCTGGCCAGTGTCAAGGCTGTTTCTTCGTTGGATGTGGCCACTCGACATCGCTGGAGGCGGACCTGTTGGGTGTCATCCATGCTGTTGATTTTTCTCTTCAAAGAGGCTGGAGGAAACTATGGATTGAGAGTGATTCTTCCACCATCATTCATTCCATCTGGAATGGATGCACTCATCTGGCCTGGAAGTATACTGCTCGTTGGATGAACTGCCTTAACTCGCTCCACGGGTTTGATTATATCGCCACCCACACCTACCGTGAAGCTAACTCCATCGCTGATGCTCTTTCCAACAAAGGAGTCCACCAGCGAATGACATGGATGGACTCCCTGCCGGCTGATTTATTTGAGCTCTTTGATAGAGATTGTAAAAAAATCCCCTATTTCAGACTCTTGTAACTTTCTTTCTTTTTTAATAATGATTTGTTCTTTGGTCTTTGACCAAAGCATTACCTTTTAAAAAAACCAAAAACACCATGATATTTTACAATAAATTTCCATTCAAATAAATTTTACGACTTCGATAGCTTGAGATACAATCAAACACGAGACCAAATGAAAAATAATATAGTATATCATTATAAAAAAGCAATTTAATTGGTGAAGTGATTACAGATAACAAAATTTTAAAAATTATTTGTAAATTTTTTAGATAATGAAAATATATACCTAAATAATTAAAAAAAATTTAATTACTCATTATATTCATTAAAAATACATTTTTCCTCAAAAATGATATTTACTTATTTTTTGTGAGAATAAAATATTATTAATAATTACAACTTTTGGTAAATTTATTTGATACAAAGAATTATTTTTTAAATCATCAAGTCAATATTACCTTAGTTTGAAATTTTATGAAATTTCTTAAAATATTGATTTTTCAAGGAATAGTAAAAAATACTATTTTTATTAAAACAATCCTTCTTTTATAAATAATTTACAATAATTTATATTGTTTTTAAATGTTCTTAATGGTAAAATGAGTTTTTTTATGATAAATGGTTAAATATTTGTCAATAAAATTATTTTTATGTTTGGAAGTTTTATAAAAATGTTTTATACATAATAAAAATTTTTATGGAAAACTATATTTCATCATTTTTTGTATGTCCAACTCTAAATTAAAATATTCTAATTATATGAATTTAATTTAATAAAATTGATTAAATATTTGGAATCATGATAATTAATATTATTTAATATGTAAATCAGTTTGTCCAAAATGAATAGTTAAACAGTAAAGATTCTTTACCATGATAAACATCAAAATGTGGTTTACTGGGGGGAAATAGTTAAGGGTGTGTTTTACAATTAAACTTGTCAAAATACTATTGTATATAAATATATTGACCCCATACTATCCTACGTTATAATATCTGGAAATTTGTAGTCATATTTCATGAGTATGACATTACTATATTATAATCATTTAATAAATGCCAAGTTTGTCAACTACCCTAATTATTAAAGGAAAACAATCCTTTCACTTTTGTAAATCACTTTTATCCATCCATATCAACCAAAATATTCCTAATTTTATTATAAATTTATCTATACATGAATTAGATGTTCTTCTCTTCTTAAAATACCATTCCAATGTTCCATAAGAAAGGATCGAAAGGATGCCTATTGAAGAAGAGGTAATCATCCCACTCGACCCCTTTCAATTTATTCGAGCCTATGTATCCTATGACTCTATAGTATTCATCATAAAATAATTTTCTGATAGTATTAAATGTAATTTTATTATGATTATGTAAGCACCATTAGTCACAATCATTACAATCAAAAGGGTATTGTATCACTCATGCACAGGTGTAAACTATCACCTCCAAATAGGGACAACATTAATTTTTCATCACCATATTCCATTGATTTTTATTATGATCATTTTAGTTATTATATATAATATTATTGAAATAATTTTTCTTCTATAATCATAATGTCATATCTATCTTTTTACCTTTCTATTTTTTAGAAATTGATAATGTTTCTCGTGCTTACGTGTGGACTACTACCTCCACAAAACAAGGTAATTAATTCATAATTTTCACCTTATGGGCAAAGTAAAAACAATACGTTAAATGTATATATATTTTATTAATGATATAATTATTGTATTATAAAAATAAGATAAATTTTATCTTTGTTTCAATCATTTTGTTACGGAGTGAAAACAACATTCATGGGTATATATGGTCTACCATCTCTATGAAAAATAAATATAATTTTTCTATCTCTACCATTTATATATGATTGAAAATATTTATATAATTAATAGGTATTCTATTTATATAATAAAAAATTAGATAATCTAAAATTTAAAAATATAAAAGTACATGAGTTGTTCAACTGAATCATCCATGGAGAACGAATCTACTATCATCCAAAAAGGACAATTTTAAAAATGAATTATTTATAAATACATGTTTAAATATCATAAGAGGAAAATATATGATATTATATGTATATAAATAAAACTAATATATAATCATAATAAATTTAGGTTTATTATCGATGATGTTAGAGGGATTTCTAATAAAGTCAAACTTGAGGTAAGGGATTTATTTTTCAAATTCTTTTTAATCGAGATTATTTATGGTTGAATTAAAATTGAATGAAATTATATGATTTATTTTTTATAAAAATATTTCATCTTAATCTATTATAGTCATCAGTTAAATTTTCATGTAATAGTAATATATTTTTTTATTTGTTACATAAAATTATAAGGAAAATGTTTCTAAGAAAAAATGAATTTATTTCTATAAAATAATTTCTCTTCCATATCAATGTTATCTAAATAATATTTTTAAGAATTTATTTTATGATATAATTTGTTGGTTTTAATTCATTTTTATTATTGATTTAATTTACTAAAAATGGTTTACAATTAATATTGTGTAGTTTTCAAAATGAGGTATATCTGACTTTTTACTAAAAAACATAAATGGTATATTTATTTTGAACACATGAATGAAAAAAATTACTTTTTGGCAGGATAGTTCAATACTTTAAATAATACATAAAATTTTTCCACAATTAATTTCAAAGAAAAAAATTTATATACTATTTTAACAATTATAATACTTTAATGATCTGGTTTCCAAATAAAAATGGTATTTCCCTCAAGAAATATTCCATGTAATATTTTAATAGGAAATTAATTTATGGTATCATTCTTTGAAGTTATTTTTACTTTTTAGGGTATATTTTACAAGGATACCATCTGTATTCTTTATCTAATTGGTTTATTATTATTATTATGAAATTTTTATGAAACTTGTTTATTTTACACGAGTTATGTTATGATGAAATATTGAAATGTTTATAAGTCCCATTATGATTACCCTGGTTATTATATTCAATGAAATTTTTATGATATTATGGAACATATAAGAATGGATTATTATTGTGGTATGGGGGGTCCATGAATGATAATTTCATCCAATACATTCAGTAAATATGGATAACTCAAGGGACAATAATGATTAAAATGGGGAGTCAACTAGGTTCATCAAGGGACTATATCCACTATTATAATCTTGTGTGTGAACCTTCTCTAAGGATAGGATGGAATGGAGACTAAACCCAATCCACTATAATAATATTGGAAATAATCCTTGAAAGATAAAATTATTTTCTATGATTATTTATATGGAAATAATATGTAACTTTTCCAAATTCAAGCTCTAATGTCCTTTTTTCATTGATTCCTTTATGATTCATATCTACTGAACAGACTAGAAATATTCCACGTCTCATGATTATGATCTATGGTATGATAGGAATGGTTTTAAAATGATGATATCATTTTATCATACCCTTATTCTAATTTTATATGTAATTAATCATTTATATCTCCCTTTTTACCCATTATGGGTATCAGATCTAACTCATTCTTATGTTTTCTTTCCCATGGTTATGAAGAATGGTTTTATGTATGATTTTTCTAACAAGGATTATAGTTATGATGAACATAGTGGGAGATGATGTACATTTCTTATAAAAAATTATTTATGTATCCAATATTTTGAAGACATTAACCTATATGAGTTTGGGAAGGATTGTAATGTTATGTATTTGAACATTCATCAAATAAGATATAATATTTATGTATGGGGATTTTTTGTCACTATATTTGTTGTCATAGAAGGGTTTAGTTAATATTTAGAGATTATAAATATAAAAAAAATTAATCCCATGGGACAAGTTAATGAATAAGATAACAACATAATTTTGTTGTAACTAAGAGATTATGTTGTTTTACTAGAAATTCATCCCTATAAGAAAACCTAATGTTGACATGGTTTTGATGCAAATTAAACTATAAGTAATAACCCCCTATAATATTTTAATGGGTATACCTCAATCATCATTCTGGGACGTCATGATTCTTCCATTAGTACAAACAGGGTTCTACAATCTCTATGGATATTCTTTTCTTAATGTATATTTTCTTTTAAAACAATTATGATGGATTTTATAATATAGTGATCACAGATGGCCTTGGTTAAACCATATGTGTCACAAATTGAAAATAAGGTGATATGATTTAGATATCCTAAAAGTTATTTTTATTATTATATTATTTATCATGATGATGTCTGATTCTCTAGCAATTTTAGTTTTAGTAAAGTAATAGAGATTGAATTATGAACTTGATGGGATGATAGAAATCCTCATATACTGAAGTATCTTATTTTATCTTAGTCATATAACACATTTATATCATGAAAAGTCTCAAGGAATTTAAATTCACATACTCAATGATTAGATATTGAGTTATTATTAAATACTCATAGTGGTATTACCATCATATATAAGGTCTATACCCCCTATTTGATTAATATTTTTGGAATATGATTCCCAAAAATCATATTATTATCACTATTGTTTAATTATATTTTATTTTGGAGTGGATTTAATTTCATTATATATTGCTAATATCCATTTACAAGGATGGGAATTAAAATTTTATATTTATAACTAACCTATGATCTTACATCAGTGTGATGAAAATTGGAAACATCTAATTGAAATATTATCCATTGTATGGATATTTATTCCTATTCAAAAGTGGTGTTCATCTATGACTATCATGTGGAAAAACAACGTAAAATATATAACAATTATATAAGAGTTTTTTTATGTTTTCTCTCAATATTTCTCTAGGAATACTACGAATTGTGATGTAGATTTTTCAATAGATATCATGACTTATGTTACACCAATTTCAAAGACTCCATATAGAATATCCCCTATTTAGTTATCCAAACTATAAAAGATTCTCTTAGAGGATATTGATAAATGATTAATTCAGACAAGCTCAACCCCATGGGGTTCACCTTTTATATTTTATCTAGTGAGAATCAGGGATCAATGAAAATTTATTATCAAGAACTAAACAATATCACAATCATGATTAAGTATTACATGCCTCACATTGATGATTTATTGGATCAATTATGGGAATATAATTATTTTACAATAATACTCATTGATCTAGAATTAATCACTTGATATACAAAACTAAAGATGTACCCAAGGAAAAATTTCATACAAGCTATGGATGTTATAAATTTATAGTGTTCCCCGCAAACATAATAGATATAATGAATTGAGTCATTGGAGATTACCTTGATAAGTATGTGGTGGTCTTTATATATAATATTCCAGTATATTGCAAGTGTAAAGAAGAGAATGATGATCCCATGAGGATTATTATAAAGACCCTAAGTAAGTATAAATTATACGAAAACATTACAAAGTGTAAATTGTTTATAAAAATAATTTCATTTTTGTGCAATATAATATCATGAGAGGGTATATCGATTGATCCATCAATGAAATAAACTATTCAATATTCAACCAAATAAACCAATGTGACTGATATCCACATATTTCATAGAATAGCTACATATTTTCACTTTTAGGTAGATATTTGTTTCATGGATATCTAATCAACATGCCAATTTAACATGAATGGTAGAAAATGTCTTTAAAAAAAATGAATGTGAGGAAAATTTCATGGAACTCAATAGAAGGTTAGTCAGTGAACCTATTATTATACTACCTTATAGTGTAGAATTTTTTTGATCTATTATTATGCATCAAATATGTTTTTGGGATGAGTCATCACATACAATGATATGGTTATAACTAATATCTCATAAAAATTTCTGGTTTCTGAGAAAAATTATCCTACTCATTCTTTGGAGTTAGAAGAGGAGATTCATTCATTAATGAAATAGAGGAATTATATTTGAGGATAAATGTGATATATATATATATAATACAAGTAAAAGGTATATATTCAATTATAATGATATTAATATATTATATGTATGATGGTTGGACATGATTAAATATTATCACTACTCAATACATTTCCACCTTGGGAAAGAGAACAAGGTGGAATATGCTCTAAGTTGAAAAGATCATTATGGGATATCCCTTATGAGGATAAAAAATCCAATATTTCTGGATTTTCAAATTAAATGACCCCATCCCAGGTTCCCCAGAGTCCGTGGTTTCCTTATTACATTTGTATAATATATAAGGAGTCATATCTCTGAAAACCAAATACATTAATAGTCTTCTTAAAAAGGTACATACATGAATCCCATTTTAAAAATTTAAACATCAAGTACAACAAAGTATTTTTTGTTATGTTTTTCTTTGTTTCCTCAATAATCAACCAGTATATAAATCATATTACACATCTTGGAATATTAGGGAAGGAAACAAAAGAAAGGGGTGTGCTCAAATGATTAGGAAGGGTATGCGTATAGAATAAGATATCATGAATAAATAAAAATAATCAATATGGAATGGTAAATTATTAAAACACGTTATATTAAATCAATTACATTAGTATAATATCATGGGAATAAGTGATTTTTAAATCATTCCATATAAATAATCAAAACAATATGATCCTTAACCATGGATATTCTAACTAATCAAATAGTCACATGGAATATCAATAACTAAACTCATAATTATGGAATTTATAATTTCAAATATCATAAACATACCATCAAGTCCTCATGCAAAGAAATCATATATAAATGGATATGGCCTATACCAAAAGCTGATGTTAGTTTATCTCATGCCACCCACCAATGCATCATGTAGTTGTATCAGGCCCTAACCATCACTTACTAAGTCCAATGATTTCTTCATATGAAAGTGGTGAAATATAATCAACATAAAAATTCATATTTAAAAACTAGTATATGAAATGTTAATACATTCCACAATTATTAAACATAATCATAAACCATTTAGAGTAATACAGTGAATGGTATAAAAATAGTATATCCCACCCAAACTGATCAAAAATTATCTAGAAAAATAATAATTATTATATCAATATAAAATATCCCCAATGGATCTTATGAAAAATTATGGGTAGATGTCATTGATGAATATAAATACCATAAGAATTCCATTGAAAACTTTCTTGATGAAAATATATTTCTCACAATGAAAATAATTTTAAAACTAAATTTTCAGAAAATATTTTGCAAATAACTTTCATTGAAAATAAACATTATGACGTATAATATATTCTTTATAAAATTGATTTTTCATTGTTACTGTAAAATATGTCCATTCCATACCCATTGAAAAATGGATCCCATCACATTTTTAGAAAAAACTAAATGTGGCTTGTTTGGAAAATTACACGAAGAATCATTAAAAATATTTTTTTAAGAAAAAAATGGAAAAACATTATTTACAAGTTAATTTGAGTAATTTTTAAAACATTTTTAGAATATATTGTTTTGTAAGAAAATAGAATTTCTACCAAAGAGATAAATAAATTCAAATTTTCCTAAACAAAATTCTAAATAATTTTAAGTACCAAATATAGGTTAAAAGTTATATTAATTTAAAAATATTATTAATAATAATATAATAATAGAAGAGATTTTTTTATGAAATATCAAATAATTCCACTGTGGGATACTTAAATATAATCAGTCCCGAAGAATCATTATATTGTGAAATACACCCTTACAATTTTAATAATAATTGAAACATAATCCTCATTAATGTAATAAACTCAAATGAAACTATTAATATCATGAATATAAATATATTCATGATGTTTCATATCAAAATGGTTATCATATACCCCACACTAAATGATTAAGTGGTCAATATGACATATGTCTCCTAGAAGTAAAAGTTAGATAGGAAAACCCCTACCCTAGTTCTAATTTCCTTCATAAATGCATGCACCCCATATATAATAAATACATATTTATTATAAATATATTAAATACCAATACAAATATATGTCATACCATATATTATTAAATTATGACCTTTTATGAATCATTTGTTAACAATTCCATATTTAAATCAATTTTAAGGTAAAAAAACTTTATTTTTCATATATGTTATGATTTGGTATTTTAGGTATTTTTAATTTGAAAATGGTTTCATAATAAATCAATTTATAAGTATGGTATAAATATTATATATATTAATTATATATGTATCTTGTTTAATCTATAAAACTTAGACATGGAAAATGGATTATACCATTCATAGAGAGGGTAGATTATACGTACGCATGAATTTTGTTTACCAATTTCCTTTATGAATAGAGAAAATGGAAAATATATATTTATTAATATATAAAGAATAGTTATTATGAAATATATATCATTTATATTTATCAAATACATACATATTATCATCTGTGTAGAAAAAAAAATTTCACCTCACTATGTAGAGGTGATAGTCCACACGTATGAATAACTGACTGTATTGTATTCAAATTGATTAAATGGTAAGAATTGATATGTGAAATTATATTTCTTAAATTATTGATAGGTTATAAATTTATCATATATTAATTAATTTTTAACCTTAATACCATCAATGAGAAACATATGTGAAAAAAAAATCACACCACTTTGTAAGGTGGTAGTCTATTATACTCATGAGAGACGTTGTCATATCCCCCATGGAATGGAATGTAAGAATTTATATGTGATATCACACTTAAATATGTAAAATAGTTTCATTAATCTCATATAAAAAACTTATATTCATTATTATATCAATCCTTTATTGGTGGTGATGGAAAAAGAAATACATCAGTTTCTGAGGTGGTAGTTCGTTATACACATGATCAATAGTTTCATTTCTCATTTGATTTAAGTGTATACTGAACTAGTTTACCCAAATAAAATAATAAAATAATGTTATAATGGATATTATTTTTCAATCATATGAACATAATTTATGAAATTTTCAAGGAGGTGGAAGGAGAAATTAAATAAACACTTAGGTTTAATATTTTACATCTTCTTCGGAGAGACTCTTTAGTTGTATACGTAAATCCATTATAGGGGAGTTTAATAATAATAATAATAATAATAATAAATCCTCTAAGATATTTTTAGGAAATAAATTAATGATTTTAGGAAATTTTTGGCTAATCCAATAATTTTTTGGGTGTGAATAGGTGGAGATGCAGTGGCCTTTCATAATTGGAGGAGGGGACTCAAGTGGAAATTTTGAAAAGATAAAGTGATACAAAAAAGTTTCACATTACATAATCCTAAAATGGGTTAAAATATACCATTATAGGTCATAAGGTCTATATATGTACATAAATAGGGTCTTTCACAAATCATACATCACTTTAGACCCTTATCTTCTTAATTTAACCCTCGGTAAACTTGTTTTTACCTTAGTCACAATAATTAATCATTTTAGTGTTATATTATTCATTATGGAAAAAAATAAAATCAATATTATATGATAACATTGATTATTATTATTCAAAATAATCAATCCATTTTTCTAAATTCAATTCACATAAGTGGAAAATTACTGATTAAATTTATACACTTAAATGAATTGAAAAAATTTTCTTCCAAAGATAATCATTCAAATGATTTGAATGTGTTTATATATGTATTAAATATAAAATTTATTAAAATGAAAAAAAATTGCTAAATTTTAATATAATTTAACTAATTTGACTTTTGAAATATAAAATATAATTTATCCTTGTAAATAATTTAAATGAAAATAGAATTTTCATTACAAATCATTATTTTTTATTATTCATCTAAAAATAAATCCTTTCATATTACTCTCAAACCCAAAGATAATGTTGACTGATAGATTTAAAAGATAATTTTTTCTTCAAATAATATTTCTAAATAGGTAAAATTTAATTTTATATTATATACTCAAAACAAGACTAAACCTCCTTTTATAAAAAAAAATATATTTTTACAAAGACCATTTCATTTTCATTCAAATAGTTCTTATTATATCTCTAAAATATAACCATATAACTTGTTTAATACATGTGAAAACCATATAATGCTCATTATTTATATAGTCTTATTAATAAATTCAATCATAACATCAAGGTTATAGTGGTGTGGTTTAAATAATAATATTTTAATAGAGTATCATGATTTTTCTAAACTAGGTGTCATTTGTTATGAAATTTATTGA
Organism: Viscum album; assembly: GCA_963277665.1. Classification (NCBI taxonomy): domain Eukaryota; kingdom Viridiplantae; phylum Streptophyta; class Magnoliopsida; order Santalales; family Viscaceae; genus Viscum; species Viscum album. Next base: position 356,450,586 of record OY728140.1, read on the forward strand.
AGAAATTGAATTTATTTAAAAGGAAATATATATTAAAGACAGTGGGTAAAAAATTATCATATAAAATAGGTTTTTTTACATACATTCTACAATATATTATTTTCCACTTTATGAATATTGAGATGTCTAAATATTGGATGCATCTTTAAATCTAGAGGGAAGGGGGAAAATATTATGTTTATCAAATGCATGTCCAACCATCTCTCCATGTGAAAACAAAATAGGTACCTAAGGATGATGATGAGCTACAATAGAAGGTGAAAAATATTCATTATATTGAGAATTAATTTTTATGGAATGATAAGGTTTGGGAATTGGGTTTGTGTCTCTTCTGTACCAATTTTAAAAGAGCTGTCACAACCTGACCTGTTGATGCTCAAGTCGTGACTACCCTAAGATCACCTCCAGTATGACATGGGATTGATATTAGAACTAAGTAAGAATATACCAGAAATTATAGTAATTACCCTAATTTATCTATACACACACACACACATATATATATATATATATATCTCTAAGTGAAAAACATTCTTAAATGTAGAACATTTATAACCAATTCATAAATACATATGTAATCCCACAATCATAGTACAATAGTAAAATAATAAAACTTATAAAGGGTCCAAAAAAAGGCCAACCAAAAACATAAAATATTCCAACATACATATTAGGTGAGTACAAATATCAAATTAAACTACCCTGGAAACCACCTCAGTCTGTCTAGATCAAGCTATACTCGACCATCTCCATGTCCTGCATGGACACCATCAAATAGGTCATCATCTGTATAAGACATGACATGTGTGGTCAGATCCTATGAAGTGGTGAGTATAATAGTACCTAGTAAGACACCCTAATAATAAGAAATAAAATTCATCAGGAATATTCATCTCATAACAATGATATAGAAATCAATGTAAAAAGAACCCAAATATACTCAGGAAGGACACTGCATCTCTAGGAAGTCTCAACCTTCCAATAATGGGATTCAACTGAAATAATCATGGTCATTTTCATTATGGGAGAACCTAATTCATGATCCATGATAGCATTGGATATCCTTATATATAAGGTCATGATCATTGAGCCCTTACTATGAAAACTCACTAGTATATGAAGATCTCCATACTTAGAGAGGGGTTCACACCCTGTATAATTGGGGACACCACAAACCCAATCTAGATTAACCCATTATGTAGGTTATTGTATACCAATGGTTTCAGAAACTCTAATAAAGTGAAATTATAGATGGATAATATGTTCCCTACACAAAAGGTTCATTCTGATTCAATAAGCCCTAGCTTATTTATAAGATGAAATGATAGAGGATCACAATCCGGTATCATGGAGGGACACCAAAAACTATATCTGAGGCTCATCCTTCTAAGGGAATCACAATCTTGATATGTGAAAGAAATTCCACACTTTACTATTTAGGGGATGGACCAAATGAACACACTCAACCGATACTCGTCAAATACCGAGAAATAGAGGGCTCCAAACACCCTTAAATAGGGTACATGGCATATACTCGGGCTATAAGATGTTTCCATCTACCCCTTCATCTGACCATGTGGTGCTTCCTCAAATGAAATATAAATATCCAAATACAAAATTTTTAGTAAAGTCATTATATTCATTAAAAACATTTTCACTAAAAAATGGTTTTTATATATTTTTGGTAGAAAATGATTTAATTAATTATAAAAATTTTGGAAATTTTATTTGAATAGAACATAATTTTTTAATTAATCATGAAAACATTATCTTAGTGTGAAATTTTGAGAAATTTATAAAAAAAATATATTTTTCAATGAAGAGTGAAAAGTTTGATTTTTAGTGAAAATATCTGTTTTATTAAAATATTTTAAAAAGATGTATGTTGTTTTTAAATGTTTTTAATGGTAATGTTATTCCATTTATAAGATTAAGATTCCAATTTGGGTCAATATAATTAGTTATATGTTGGTTTTTTCCTAAAACCTTTTTATACATAAGAAACCATTTATTTCAGAAAACTGTATTTCATCATGCATTATGGGTCCAATTTAGAATTTAATTATTCTAATTGTACCAATTTAATTTAAAAATTTTGATTAAATATTTAGCAATAAAAAAATTAATATTATGAAATAATCATAATAATTTCTTTCAAAATGAATAGTAAAAATAGTAAAGATTCGATACCATAATGAACATCAAAATGGGTTTACCGGGGAAACAAAGGTGTGTTTTCCTATAAACCATGTGAAAATCATATTTTCTATAAATATATTGACCTCATACAATACTACCTTAAAATATCTATAAATTTTTAAACATTTTCCTGGAGTATTGCGTTACTATATTTTAATCTTTTAATAAATTCCATGTGTGTACTCTCCCCCACTTACTAATTGAAACCCATCCTTTCTCTTTTTAACATCACATTTATCCATCAAAATCTAACAAAATATTCAAAAAAAATTATAATGATTTCTATATGTAAATTATAAGTAACGTTCTTCCAAAAATACCCTTGAATTATTCATTAAGAATCTATCAAAAGGAGGCATATTGAAGAAGAAAAATCATCCCACCCGACCTCTTTCAATTTATTTCATCATATATCTCAAATTAATTTACATTATTCATCGAAAAATAATTTCTTTACTGAACTAAATATAATTTTATTATAATTGTGAAACTAAAAATATTCACCTGCATACATTCAAATGGGGTGTTTATCGCTCATTCATACGTGTCGACTACCCCCTCAATATAGATATATAATTCTTTTTTACATCACAATGTACCATGGATTTTTATTATGATGGGTTTACTATTTTTATATAATATTTATGAAATAACATTTCTTCTGTAATCATAATATGATATCTACCTTTTTACCTTCCATTTTGTTGGAAAATGGTAATGTCGCTCGTGTGTACGTGTGGACTACCTCCTCCACAAAGCAGGCTAATTAATTTTTTATGTTCACCATACAAAGATGGTAAAAATTAATTGTTTAATGTATATATAAGTTATTAATGGTATAATTATTGTTTTTTAATAATAAAATATTCTTTATCTTTCTTTCCTTCATTTTTTTAAGAAATGAAAACAACGTTCATTTTTATATATGGTCTAACATCTCAATGAACATTATAAATAATGTTTCAATCTATACCTATTGTGGATGATTATAAAAATTTATGTAATTAATATATATGATATTATATCATTAATAAAAAATTACATAATTGAAAATATATCAATTTAAATGGACATGACATGTCAAACTGAAACATCCAGGAAAGAAGAAACTGTTAACATCCCAAAAGGATGATTTTAATAAGTAATTATTAACAAATGGATGTGGACATGTTATAAGTGGAAAATATAAGTTATTATAAGTATATAAATGAAACTAACATTTAATAATACTAAATTTAAGTTTATTAGAAATGTCTTTAGGAAGATTTTGAAGCATGTCAAACATGAGTTAAGGGATTTTATTTTCAATCTCCTTTTAATCCCGATTATTTATTGTGGAATTAAAATTAAAATATATTATATGATTATTTTCTGAAAAAACATTTCATGTCACTCTCCTATGGTTGTAAATGGAATTTTCATTTAATATTAAAATTTTTTGCAATTTTTGATATAAAATTGTAGGGAAAATGTTTTAATGAAACACTGACTTGAATTCTCTCTTCTAGATAAAATCCTATTTCTTCCAGATCTATGTTATCTAAAAAATATTATTTAGAATATATTTTATGTTATAAATTGGTAGATTAAGTTCATCTTTATTAATGATTAAATTTTTTACAAAATGGTATAAAATTAATATAGGTTTAGTTTTCAAAATGAGGTACATTCGAATTTTTACAAAAAACATAAAATGAATCTTTTTTTAATACACATGAATGACCAAAATTTCTTATTTATAAGACTGCTCAATAATTTACAACATCCACTAAAAGTATCAAATTTTAATTTCAAATAAAAAATTTTCTATAATACTTTAGAAATTTTAATATATTAAAGACCTGATTTCAAAATAAAAATGTTATTTTCCCAACTAAATATTCCATGTATTATTTTAACATGATTTTACTTTCTTGTAACATCCATTGACATAACATGTACTTTTATAGGGATACTATCCAAGGACTCCATCCATATTATTTCTCTAGATTTGTTATTATTATTATGATTATATTTTTATGAAACTCTTAATAATACACGATTTATGTTATGATGAAAAAAATGAAATGTTTATAAATTACAATTTTACATGGGTTATGATATATGATGAATTAGTTATGATATTATAGAACATATTATAATGTATTATGATTATTTTATGGGTGATCCAAGAATTATACTCCCCAACAATTCAATTGGTGAAGATGGGTAACTCATGATATAATAAGGATAAGAATTGGGAGTGAATGTGGATCAGTAAGGGTCTCTATACACTTTAATAATCCTGGGATAGAACCATAACTATGGATATGATGGAATGGAGAGTAAACCCAATCCACTATAATAGTATTGGAAACGATCCTCTACAAATGAAATTATTTTCTATGATTATATATGCTCCCAAAGAATTTGACTTTTCAAATTTTATGCTCTCGTGGACCTTGTTCATTGATTCTTTTATTATTCATGTCTACCAAATAGCCAAGATATATTCCATGACTCAGGATTACGATCTATGATATGTTAGGAATGGTTTTAAAATAATGATATAATTTTATCATTCCCTTATTCTAATTTTATACATAATTGATAATTTATATCTCCCTTGATTACCCTTAATGCATATCAGATCAAACCCTTTCCTATGTTTTTTTCCTAGTTTGTGAAGAGACATTTTAAGTATGATATGTGTAAGAAGTATTATAGTTATGGTGGAATTCATGGGAAATGATTTATATTTCTTATAATAATTCCATTTATGTATCCAATATTCTGAACACACTAAACCTAAATTATTATTCATTGGATTGTAACATTATATATTTTAATATTAATCAAATAAGATATAATATTTACATATGGAAATTATGGGTCACTATTGTTATTATCATATAAGTTCTTAGTTAATTTTTGGAGATTAGGATTAAATAAATTTGTTTAAAATCCTGTGGATTATTCTAAGAATATTATAACATCCTAATATTTTGGTAACAAATATATTGTGTGTTTTTCCTATAAATTCATCCTTATATGCACTAAAAAAGTGGACATGGTTTTGGAACATGTGGAGGTAGTGGTAATAAACCCCTAGAAGAGTTGTTTGGGTATACCCCAAACATCATTCTAGTTCATGATGAGTGTTTCTATACTACAAACAAGGATCTAAACTCTCTATAGATATTCTGTTCATAATTGATATTTTCTTTTCAAACCAATATGATAGATTTGATACGATGGTCATCAGGGATGGATAGGTTAAACCGTAGGTGTAAAAATTTGAAAACAATGTTGCATTATTTAGTCATCCTATAAATTATTTTACATTGTTATATTATTTCCAACTATGATTTATGATGCTCTAAATTTTTTTGTTTTATTAAATTATTGATTATTAAATAATAAAGTTGAGGTGGTGATATAAATCATAAAATATTTAGGTATATTATTTGAGATTAGTCATATAATTCCATTATATCATGAAATGTTTCTAGGAATTTAAATTCCCACCCTCAATGATTAAATATTGAGTTATTATTAAATACTTATAATGGTATGATAATCAGATATAATATTTATAGACCCTCTCTAAATAAATTTTTTGGAAGGTGATTCTGGAAAATATTATTATTCTCCTTATAGTTGAATTTTATATTATTTTTGTCATGGATTAAATTTATTTATATAAATCTAATTTCCATTTCAAAGGATAGGAATTAAAATTGTATATTTCGAACTAACCTATGATGATATATCAATGTAATGAAAAATATGGACTTCTAATGGAAATAGTATACATTGTATGGGTATTTATTCCTATTCAAATCTGGTATTCATCGATGATTATCATGTGGAAGCACAATATAAAGGATATAACTATTATATAAGTGTTTTTAATATTTTCTTGAATATTTTCCTAGTATTACTAAGAATCGTGAAATTGAGTATTTAGTAGAATTCATACCTTGTGATACACCTATATCAAAGACTCCATATGGGATAGCCCCTATAATGTTATTGGAATTGAGGAAGATGCTTCGGGAGGAACTTGATAAGGGATTCATTCAGACGAGTACATCACCATGGGGTTTAACTATTATTATTTTTCTACAAAGAATGAGGGTTCAAGAAACATTTATTATAAAGAACTAAACATGGCCACAATCAAGATTAATTATTCCATGCCTCATATTGATGATTTTTTAACTCAATTATAGGAATATGAATATTTTTCCAATATTGGTTTTAGATCTGGATAAAATTACATGAAAGAAAATTAAACTTTTACCCAAGACATAATTACATACTAGGTATAAAATCTATGAATTTACGGTGACCCCCTATCTTAATAGATAAAATGAATTGGGTTTTTTAGATTACCTTTATCTATATATGTTAGTCTTTATATATGATATTCCTATATATTACAAGTGTATGTAAATACATTATGATCACTTAATAGTGAGGATAAATTGTATGAAAAATTTACCAATGGTAAATTCTTTTTAAAAAATTATTTCATTTTTTTGGGTATTATAATTTCATGGGAGGGTATATCAGTGGCTCTAACAAAGAAATATTCTATTCAATAATAGAAAAAATAAAACAATGAGACTAAAATCCATAGATTTAATAGATTATCTATATATTTTTTAATTTTTGCTCTAGATTTTATCATGGATATCTGATCCACTAAATAATTTTTCATCAAAGGGGTAAATTTTCATTAGGAAAAATTAATGTGAGGATGATTTCATGGAACATAATGGAATGTTATTTTTTGATCCTATTATTATACTAACTTATAGCGGAGAATGGTTTTTGATCTATAATGATGCGTAAAAGAAGGGTTTGGGATGAATCATCATGCTGAATGATATGGTTATATTTAATGCCTCATATTAATTAATAGATTACGATAAAATTAACCCTACTAAATATTTTTAGTTACTAGTGGTAATTAATTCATTAATGATATAGATGAATTATATTTATGTAGAATGGTGTGATATATATTAATCATATAAGTAATGATATATATATTCATTTAGAAATATCTGTATATATTCAACATAAGATTGTTGGAGGTTATTAAATTTTATTAATATTCATTACATTTCAACATAGGAAAAGAGAAAAAGGTGTCATATGCTCTGAGTTTAATGGTTAATTATAGATTATTATTGATGAGGATACAATAATTCCAATACTTATGGATTTTCAAATGTAAAGACCACGACCCAACTTCCCCAAAGTCAGTGGTTTATTTATTATATTATCATAAGATACAAGGAGTCACATTTCGAAGGGAAAAAAGTTTAATATTCTTGGTTACAAGATACGTACATTAATATCATTTTAAAAATTTAAACACAAAGTAAAAAAATGTATTACATAGTGCATCATTTTATCCTCTAGAATAGACAATCATATCATTCATTTTACACATCTTGGAATATTGGTGAAGAAAACATTAGAGAGGGGTGTGCTCATATAATCAGTAAGGGTTTGAGTATAGTAGAAGATATCATTAATAATAAATATTAATCAATATGGAAATTTACAATACTAAAACACATTCCATTATTTCTATTACATGAGTATAATATGTTAGGAATAAGTGATGGTCAAATAGTTCCATATAGTACATCACAACAATATGATACTTAACAATGGATATTCTAACTAATGGAACAATCACATATAATATCATAACCTAAACTCATAATGATGTATTACATAATTTCATACATGATAACCATATCATAAAGGCCACATGCTAGGACATCATATATAAATGGGAAAGGCCTCGACAAAGAACCAATGCTAGTTTTTCACATGAGACCAACCAATGCATCATGTTGATAGATTGGGCCCCACCCATCACATACAATGTCTAATGAATTACTCATATGAATATGGTGAAACATATTAAAAAACTATCCTATGAAATGTTAATGCATTCCCAAATTAGTAATCATAATGAACCCCCATTTAATGTAATATGAAGAATGGTATCAAAATAGTATATCCCTACCTAAATGATTATAATAATTAAAGAGAAATAATAAGTATTATATCAATATAAAATATCCCCAATTGATATTAAGAACAATGAAGGGTTGATGTCATCGATGAATAAAAACCGCATAAGAATTCCATTTAAATCAACCTTTATAAAAATTTATTTTCTCTTTGAAAATAAATTTTAAAACTAAAATATCTGAAAATATTTTTTTAATAATATTATTTGAATATAACCATTTAAACTTATAACAGAATCTTTAAAATTTTGATTTTTCATGAATACTATAAATTACGTCAAATACCTACACATTAAAAAACATTCCTTTCAAATTTTCAGTAAAATCAAAATGAGAGTTGTAGGGAAAATGATATAAATACTAATTAAAAAATATTTTATTTATATTCAAAAATGGGAAAAATATTTAATAAATAATTTTAATAAGGTTGAAAACAATTTTAGAATAAATGGATTTTGAAGAAAATTAGATTTTTGACTGAAGAGATAAATAAATTAAATTTTTCAGAAACAATTTTCTAAAAACATTTATGTACCAAAGAAAAAATACTAGTTATATTACGTGAAATATATAATTATTAATAATATAATAAGCAAATATATTATGTTTAAGAAATATCAAACAATTCCTCCATGGGATACTTAATCATAAATACTCCAGAATAACGATAAGATTGTGAAATACACCATTACCATTTTGGTAATATTTGAATTATATGACCATTAAAGGAATAGCATAAAATTAAACTTTTAATTTCATGAATATAAATATATTCACTATTTAACAAATCAAAATTATTAGTATATACACCGCACCATGTGAATAAGTTATCAATCAGACAAATGTCTCACAGATGTAGATGTGAGACGAGAACTTGCCTACCTGAGTTTGGATTTCCATCATACAAGCCTACTACTCCTACATAATAAATATATATTTGTTATTTGTATATATTATATAACCATAAAAATATATATCATACCATATATTATTTAATTATGACCTTTTATGACTCATTTATTAACATTTCCTTTTTTAAATCATGTTCTATATAAAAATAACATACTTTTTCTTTGTGATTTGATTTTTTATTTTTTGTATTTTTAATTTGATTATGGTTCAATCATATTCATAATTATATCCATTATATAAATAAAATATATATTAATTATATATTTATTTAGATTAATCTATAAATGTTAGACATAGAAAATGGATTATACCCTTTATAGAGACTGTAAGTTATATGTATGAATGAATGTTATTTCCCTTTTTCCTCGATGAATGGAGAAATTGGAAAATAAATATTTATTAACACTTCATGAATCTTTATTAAATCATTTTAATCATTTATTTTAATCAAATACATACTTATTAACATCCATGTAAGAAAACATTTCACCTCGCTGTGTTAAGGACATAGTCCACACGTATGCACGGGCAACATTATTTTTTCCAAAATGATTGAAAGGTAAAATGTGATATATTAAATTATATTTCATAAATTATTTATAGGTCATAAATATCACATATATTCATTAATTGTTAACCTTACTACCTTCTAGGAGAAACATAAGTGAAACAATGACATCACTTCGTGAGGCGGTAGTCTGTCGTACAAAAGAGAGGCATTATCGTATCCCCACACAAAGGAATATAAGAAGATATATGTCATATACAAATTAAATAAGTATAATAAATTAATTAATACCATATAAAAACATCAATCCATCATAATATCTATCCATGATTGGTAGTCATGGAAATGAAAATACATAGTTTTGTGAGGTGGTAGTCTGTTGTACACTTGATTAATGGTTTCATTTATCATTTGATTGAAGTGAAGACGGATCTAGTTTACAAAAATAATATAGTTAAATAAATATATAATGTATACAATAGTGCTATTATATTAATATAGTTTATTATTTTTTGAAGGAGGTGGAAGAAGAAATAAAATATACTTATAGGTTTAATATTTTTACCTCTTCTTTGGAAAGACTCTTTAGGTTTATACCTAATACATTTATATGAGGGATTAATAATAAATAAAAGGACTAGAAGATATGGTTATTGAATAAATTAAGGTATTTTTGAGTTTTTTTAGATCCAAAGGGTTTTTTGAAATGTGAATAGGGGATATGGGGGTGGCCTTTACAATTGGGAGAGGAGACACAAATGGAAATCTTGATAAGATAAAGTGATAACCAAATTTTTCACATTACATGTGCCAAAAATGGTTCACATATACCATTATTGGTCATAAGGTCTATATATATCCATAAAATATGTATTGGAAATTTTTTATATCATTTTAAACAATTATCATTTTAATTTAACCCTAGTAAACCCATTTTTACCATAATCACAGTAATTAACTTTTTCAATTTTTACTGGTAATTATTGTAAAATTTTAAATAAACCATATAAGATAATATTAATTATTATTATTCATTATATTGAAACCATTTTTTCAAATTCAGTTCACATATGTAGTAGAATACTAATTAAATGTATACCCTAAAATGCATCAAAAAGGGCTTTTCCAATGAAAAACATTCAAATGTTTAGATTGGGCTAATATATGAATTTAATATGAAATTTTTTCCAATGAGAAATATTGGTAAAAGTTTACTATAATTGAATAAATTTTACTTGAAAATCAATTTAAAATATATTTTATCATTGTAAATAATTTAAATGAAATGAAAACATTCATTAATAATCATTATTTTTCATTATTCGTCAAAAAATTAATCCTTTCAAAAAATTATCAAAAATTCACCAAAAAATAATTGACTTGAAGATTTAAAATGTTATGTTTATTTTTTCAAATAATCATTCTAACTTTTGAAAAAACTATTAATTTTATATTATCTACACGAACCATGACAAAAACTACATTTAGAAAAAATACATTTTTTAAAAAATTATTTCACTTTTATTCAAATTGTTCTTATTTTATCTCTAATATATATTTAACCATTTAATTTATTTTATAAATTCTCAAACCAAATAATTTTCATAATTTTTAGGGTCTTATTAATAACCTCCATCATAACATCTATGTTAGAGTGGTGTGGTTTAAGTAATTATATTTCAATAGATTATTGTGATTTTATTTCACCCGGTGTTGTGTGTTATGAAAGTTACCGATGAAAATGAATTTATTTAAATCTAAATATATAATGAAGACTTTGGGCGTAACATTGTCATATTAAATTGGTTTTTCCTTTCAAATATGATATAATATATGATGATCCTATTTAATAATATTGTTATGTTATAATAAATGATGGGTCTTTAAATCTCGAAGGATTGGAAAAATATTATCTTCATCAAATGCATGATCAATCATTTCTCCATGTGAAAACTAAAGTGATAAATAAAAAGGATGTGGAGATACAATGGAATGAGAAAAATATTCATGATTTCAACCTTAATTCTTATGTAATGATAATTGTTGGGATCTAGGTATGTGTCACATCTCTACCAAATTTAAAAGAGCTATCACAACCTGACCCATTAGGGCTCGAGACATGATGACCCCAAACCTGCCTTTAATAGTACATTCGATGGATAATAGTATTGAGTAGGAATATTCCACACATTTAAGAAATTATCCTAATTTACCTATGAAAAACACAAATATACAAGCACAAAGAATGATTAAATGTAAAACATATAAACCAATTTTTCATTACATCTATAATCCAATAATCAGAGTATGACAATAAAATAATAAAATATATAAAGGGTACAAAAATGATACCAATCAAAAATTAATAATAATATAACCTAGGTATGAGGTTAGGTCTACTATAAAATGAAACCTCTTTGGAAACGACCTTGGTCTAACTGGATCAGGCTATGCTCTACCAACTACATATCCTCCCTATACACTATCAAATATGTTTTCATCTTTATAAGATATTACACATATTGGAAGATCCTCTGAAGTTGTGAGTTTAACAATACCTAGTATGACACCGTAATAATAATAAATAAAAATCACCATGATTAGTTAGATCATGACAATGATAAATAAATCAAAGGAAATATAAGCCAAATACACTCAGGATGGACACGGTGTCTCTAGGCACTCTCAACCTACCAAACATAGGATTCTTTTAAAATCATCCAGTTTATGGTTATTATTAGAGAACCTAATCCATGAACCAAAATAAAATTGGAGACACTCATCTATGAGGTCATGATTTTTGAGCTATGCCCAGGAATACTCAATATTCCTTGAAGATCTTGGTACTCAGAGAAGCGATCACAACCGAGATCAATAGGGGACACCAAAACCCCAATCTATATTAACCCACTATGTAGGGTATTGTATACTAATGATACTAAAAACCCTACTTAAATTACAAGATATATGTTCGATCAGTTCCCCAAACATAGAGTTCATTTTAATTCCTTAAACCCTAGATTGGGTATAAGAATAAATTATAGAGGATCGCACTCTAACCTCATGGAGGGACACCACAAACTCTATTTGAGGTTCATCCACTAAAGGGGATCAGAATCCCAATATTTTAAAGTAATTCCACACTTTACCCTTTAGTGTATTAAAAAAATGAACACACTCAACTTATAATGGTCCAATACTGAAAAAATAGAGGGTTCCAAATGCCCTTAAAGTGGGTATATGGCATATACTAGGGGTACAAGACATTTCCATCTACCCCTTGGTTTGACTGTGTGGTTCTTCCTCATATTAAATATAAATATCCAAATACACAATGTGTAAATATATGTGCATTCCCTATATAGGTCTATCAAAACCATTCCCATGCATTTTTTCCATGTATCTGTACTGTTATCCATGCTCGTGTAATAACCTGTGTACACCGGGTTATACATGTGTACTCCTAATAATGTCCAATTACACATATATACCCATATACTCTATATTTTTACATGTTTCCTTGAATTACCATGCCCATGTATCTTCATTTATACATGACAAGACACCATCATGGGTCACACAACATGTGACATATGTGACATGATGTGTGATATTTTTTTTCCCTGTGGAAACCCTAGAGCCACATAGTGGTACCCACGGTATGTTTGATCCTGAATTAAACATCACATAACGAAAAAAATATTGAACCCCCTCTTAGTTCATGAATTACCCAAACCCATAACCTCTATAACCAATCATTCCCAAAACATTGGATCTTGGGTTGACCGGACTCACTGCCAGCCACATGTTGGATTCCAACCACCAATCTATATTTGTTACCCATCTCCATCGTCCATGTTGTTTTTAACCATTTAGTATGGATAAATAAATATGGTATATTTTTATTCGTCCTTGAGTCACCCACTATCATCATTGATCCTCAAATTTCATCCTATATCGCAAGACATACCCATAGTAATGATCTATTTTGCCGTCGAATTTTTTAGGAATGACAAAATATTGAGTACCCCTTAAATAATTGGAAAATAAATATACCAACAATGATAATGTGAAAAATGGGGGAAAAAACATAAACTATAATATTTAAGGAATGAACCTCATCTTTTTTCATTTATCCTTTATCCACTTCTAAGAATTAAGTTAAGTATGTTGGAAATAACTAATAAACAAATAACTCCCCCATTAATAAATCTATAATTGATTCGTGAATCCATTATTATTAATGAAATTTATCCCCATTAAACAATGATAAAATAATATTATGGAATCACATAAATCAAACAACCTACTTAGAGTTTGGATTTTTCCCAAATAAAGAACGGTCTTCTGTTTCCATAATTGGAAATATCCACAAACTCTATTGGCCCACAATCAATTGACTAATGTTGATCTGATGTCTTCATCCAACAGTACTCCAATGGAGCCTCTCCAAAGGCTCCACTCAATCTCTTGGTTATTCAGAGAACCCTATGGATTACATAATATACTTTTATTTGTAGGGGAAATGGATTTCTAGGTCAAAATAGTTAAATAGATAAATAATTTTCTTATTTTGTTAAGTTTTCTAGTGACTCAATTTACCAACACACCTGACACTAAGAAAATATTAATTCTCCTCTAGGGTAAGTCAAATTATATGAACACAAAAATAGCCTTAGATTTATAATATGAGCCTCTATTTAAGAGTTATTCAACTTTTTATGGAAAACTGCACAATCATGATATTAATATTTTAATATTTTCAAATATCAATTCTGGGTTCCCCTGGCCTTGGAATCTCACACCGTCTCAATTCCTATATCCAAGAGTAATTCATTTAATATTGTAATATAATACGTAGAAAACTTGGAGCTGTTAAAATGTCCCCACATTTGGGCTTTCTATCCTAAAAAGTGAACAACCTACTCTAAAAGATGTGGCTACTGAGTTCACATTTGGATATCAGGATCCCATGTGCTCTCTCAATGATTCTTTTTATGACACTAGACACACACTAGTGGAATTTATCGACTACTAAGGATCCTCTCTTATTGATCAATAATCTATACCGGGTACTCAAATAAATGTATCCATAACCATGATTTCAACCTCTCCTCACTCAATAACATGTGATGTATTATATGAAAACCTACTAAACTGGGACACATGGATGACATCATGTACCCAGTATAAATGTTGTAATAGAGATAAGTTATATGACACTTCAGAAACTCCACACAGTATCTAGAAATGGCTAATGAATATTGGAGATAGCTTCCCCCCCAACAAAATTTCTATAATCCATGTCGAGGTGAGACCCTCCGGAACACATTGTCTCCCTCCACAAACTCTAATTTCCTCCTTCATTAGTCCTTGTAAAACTTCTAAAAACATTTTATAGCCTTCATCCTCTCTTGGATGATCTGAATCTTCTCTTTTGTAGTTTTCACCCTCTCTGTAAGAATGAGTGCACACTCACATGGATCTGTTCAATGAAGGGGAATCCTATTGGGTCTCCCATACAATTCCTCAAATTGTGATATACTGATGCTGTAAAGGTATCTGTTTTTGTATGAAAAATTCACCAAGGGTAGGTGATCCTCCCAACTATGACCAAAATCCAACATGAAATCATGCATCATGTACTCCCAGACCTGAATGGTCCCCTCAGTCTACTCATCAGTATAGGGGTGAAACATCGCGTTCAAACAAAAAAGAGACCAAAAGGCCTTTGACAATCCATTACATCACTGTGATTTGAATAAATCATCATATTTTGAAACAATAATTTAGGGAACTACATGGATCCATATTATATCCTTATCATATAAGAATCTTAGGTTCTGTAGAAGACTTAGATCTCAACTAACCATGAAGTTGGCCAACATGGTGTCTTTTTCTATGGCCACCTTGATGTAATCAATCACCATTGATGTACATGATAACCCCATAATTATTTCTATGGATATACCTTCCCACATACACTCTGGAACCCCAAGGGGTAGATCTGTAATGCCCTGACCCCAGTTACCCAGAGTCGGTGCATTATTACATAACATTGGCATGATCACAAAAAAGATCAAATCTCGAAAGACCGATTGGTTTAGTAGCCTTGGAAACACTAGATATATTCATAATGTTTTAAATTACATCATAAAGTGAAAAACTACTACAACAACATAGTCTCCATATTCCACACTCATATCCCCACATAACAATCCCTGCATGTCATTCATAACTTACTTCTTCACATCCAGGGAAAAATAAAACATAGAAAAGGGGTGAGCTCAAATGCCCAGTAAGGATAACAATATAGCGAAAACTTTCATAAATAATAATAAACATTTAAGGCAATGTATAACTAAAACAAAAGCCTTTTAAACTTGAACTTCAATATTGTATGGAAAAAATAAAATGAAATAATTCCATTTAATTATTCACATGGATATTCTACTAATCGAATAATCACATGAAATATCAATAACCACTTTCATAATGATGGAATGCATAATGCCAGAGTATCATAACCACGTAGCCAAAGCCTCGTTCCAAGACTACAAATAAGATTTTTCCAAGGCCTTGTGCCAAGACACTATTTTGTCTCATTAGACCTACCGATGCATCGAGGAGCTATAGCGGGCTCCACCCATCACATATTAAGTCCAATGCATTCGCATATGAAAAGGTTTAAACATAACATAAACATTTTTATTAAAACTTGCATACGAAATGTCAATACATTCACCATAAACCATGAATGGTATAAAAATAGCACATCCACGGTCAAAAATATCACAAAACCTTCAATACAATATAGATGTTTTGTATCATAATACATCAACTTCAAATAAGGGTAAAATTCATAAAAGGATGTTGACATATGTGAAATAAAATCTCTTTTTAGAGAAATATCTCTTTATATTTTGAAATCATTTAGGAGTCATATATTTATAAAATAAATCATTTTATTTTAAAATATTCTTATAAGCTTTTAAGGAAAGCTTCGACGATTTTATAACGGCGGAAAATAGCCGCACCCGCCGTATAAGTTAAAAAAACATTCTTACCTTAATTTTGTCGAAAAGGTTAAAAAGCACCTTGTTTGGAAAATGACGGAAAGATTCCTTTATAAACCTCTTATAAAAAGTAAAACAAGGGTATAAATGACTTTAACCTATATTATTTTAAATTTTAATTTTTTTTTGAAATACATTTTTAAGAAACATGGATGTGGATGATAAAGAGATCCCAGTAGATTATTACGTATAAAAAACCTCGGATAATGAAGAGATTGTGAAATAAACCCTTACCTTGTACTTTTCCTTGGTTGGGGTAGGTTAACCTCCTGTATAATGGTAAAATAATTGTTATTAAATTATACAAGAATCATATACATTCATATGATATCATATATGATCTTTTAACATTTCTTTGTTAATAATATCTTAGTATTATCATCATTTCAGGTGTTATCTTTCTCGTTTTCTTTTATATGTTTTGTTACATAAGCCATGTTTGTCATGGATAGGTTGTATATTATTCATATACAGAATGATATAAAGTCCTTAAACTTCATTTTAAATTCATCAAATGATAATTATACTTGAATGGATACGATGGAGAATGAATCTCATCGTGTTCGTGGAGACGGTAGTCCGTACGTACGCACGAGCGACAATATCATTCTTTTGATATTAAAATAATATATAAATGGATGGTATATCATATATACATAATAATCAAGATATTATATTTATTATTTACATGAGTTAAACATCATTATTATACCCATCCAAATAATAATATATTGAATAACAATTACACCATGACGTGGAGACGGTAAGTCGTACGTACGCACGTATGGTGACATGTTCTTCAAAGGGTGGATAAAATACTGAATATGGTTGTACCATATTTATAATAACATCACAGTATATATATGATACTGGAGTTATTATTTTATAATGGTAACAACAAAGGATGAAGAAGTGGAAGAAGAAAGGAACATGGAAAAGGGTGGTGAAATCATTACCTCTTCTTCGGGTTCTTCCTTTTGATTTGATCAAAAGGGCTCCTTAGTTTGGCTTTCTTATCAAACTAAGGAATCTAGGTTGTAGTGAGGGAAGTTGGGGGAGTATTTGGGCAGAGTTTCACCGATCCAAAAGGATTTGAAGGTGTGATGAAATGAGAAGGAGCAGTGCCCTTTTATAAGAGGGGTGAGGGGCACCTTTGGAAAAGCTAGAAATATTAATTTATAATAAATTAATATTCGTTTTCTAATGGCTCCAAAGTTGATTATTCAAAGGTTAAGGTGGGGATAGGTCGAAAACCACTCAACCAATAGAATTTATACAGGTTTAGGTTACTATATTAACCTTATCTTTAAGTATTAACTCTTAGTTAATTAGTTTGACATTTACCATTTCACTTTATATTTTTATATTATATAGTTAATAAACGTACTATATACATCCAATAGACCCCCAAGTGGTCCATTAATGATATAACTATCATTATATAAGTCTCTTGGCCAAACCATAGATTTTTAGGAATTTAATATCAATTAATAATATAATATTGTTTTTAAAAACTCTTTTATGTCAATTTTGACAATATTCAATAGTTGATTTTTTTGAAACTCATAAAAGAATGATTACTTCTAAAAAAGTTAATTAAATCAATCCTAATATGTCATAGTATCTTATAAAATTATTGTAATTCATTAAAAGTCTCAAATTATATTTATTTGGGTATTTATAATATCCATTATTTTAAATTTTCACTATTATGGTAATTACTGCATCATCATTATGACATAAATAAATTACCTTATGTAATCTCTAAAATTTATAAATAAAACATCATTATGTATGAAATCCTGTTATATTTCTAAGTAATATTTATAGTCGAAAATCCAACATATATAACCCTATGTAAAAATTGTTTTTCTAAAAGATATATGCTTATGTCATTTTTGTACTTATTTTAACTTAATTAAACTTAAGTGTCCATATCACCTACAAGTGGCTCCATGGGGTCCCAAAATCGACCCAAATATGCCTATAGTCGAACATGTATCAACCAATAAGGTTAGGACACGTTTTAGGTTAATTTAGTATTATTATAATATTATTCTTTAACACTTATTTACCGGATTTACCCTTAACCATGGTAAATAAAATATTTACCGAAGTAATTATTCAAAATGCCTAAAAATAAAAGTTACCTATATATACACAATTTAAACATCCTGATTAGAAATATGTAATCCATTTTTCCAAATTCAAAACACATAAGTGGTAGAAATTAATTTTAAATTAATTCCCGTTGATAAATAAAAAAGCGTGTTTTTAAGAGATAATAACTATCAAAAGATTGACACTTGTTTATGTCTTGTTTAATTGTAAAATTATGTCCAATGACCAACATTGAATTAAATGGTAAAAATATATTATTAATATACTTAAAACAACTCAAATTCATAATTTATCACTATTAATTATTTTTATTAAAAGTTGTTTTTAATTAAAATTTAGTAATTTTCACTATTTATCAAAATATTAAAGTTATCCGAAAAGTACCAAAATTTCACCTTAGGCTAAATTCGATATTCCGAATCCAAAAATGAAGTCCATTTTGAAATGTAAAATATATATAATTTAAAAAAGTAGGTATTACTATTCATAACGGCTATTTTGATTGGTTATGTTGTGTTAGAACTCGGTGTTGCGTACAACACAAGCTTTCACATTATTCAAGGAGAAGCGTACGGTAGAAGTTTGGGGTGTCACATTCTCCCCTCCTTCAAATAATTTCGTTCTTGAAATTTATAGAATACTTATCACATGAAAAGACTCAGGTGGTTCTTCATCATAAGTTCCTCGGGTTCCCACGTTACCTCTTCCATCTTATGGTTTCACCACAAAACTTTTACCAGACGCGTCGTCTGGTTTCTCAGTACTTGTTCTCTCATATCAAGAATCCTGACGGGCTCTTCACAATAAGACAGATCGGGTTCCAGTTCTAATTCTTCATAGGTGAGTACATGCGTTGGGTTAGGCATGTATTTCCTCAACAGAGATACATGGAACACATCATGAACTTTGGAGAGACTTGGCGGCATTGCCAATCGGTAAGCTACAACCCCAATTCGTTCTAGAATTTCGAAAGGTCCGATGTACCTGGGACTCAAGTTACCTTTCTTACCAAAACATATGACTCCCTTCCATGGAAATACCTTCAGGAAAACATGATCACCGACTTGAAATTCCAAATCCTTCCTTCGATTATCGGCATAGCTCTTCTGCCTACTTTGAGCTGCTTTGATGTGATTTTGGATTACCTTCACCTTTTCCATCGTTTCCTCCACCAGTTCTAGACCTTCAAGTTTTCTTTCACCAATGTCATCCGAACAGGTTGGTGTGCGACATCTCTTTACGTATAATGCTTCATATGGTGCCATCTGAATACTCGAATGGAAGCTATTGTTATAGGAAAATTCTACCAGAGGTAAATACTGATCCCACATACCCTGAAAGTCAAGTGAGCAGGATCTCAACATGTCTTCTAAGGTTTGAATAGTCCATTCTGATTGTCCGTCTGTCTGAGGGTGGTAAGTAGTGCTCAAATGAAGTTCAGTATCCAAGGATTTCTGAAGACTTTTCCAGAATTTTGAAGTAAAACAGGGATCACGATCAGAAACAATCGATAGGGGTACTCCATGAAGTCTCACAACTTTATTAGTATATAGTCTTGCTAGACGTTCCAGTGGTAGATCTTCTCTTATAGCAAGAAAATGTGCTGACATGGTAAGAAGATCAACAATAACCCATATTGCATCATTCCTTCTAGGAGTCTTTGGTAGCCCCATGAAAAAGTCCATCGTAATACTTTCCCATTTCCACTCCAGTATGGAAAGAGGTTGCATGACTCCTCCGGGGTGTTTCCTTCTAGCTTTCACTTGTTGACAAACGATACATCTTAACATAAAATCAGAAATATCCCTCTTCATGTTGTCGGACCAAATATGTTCCTTCAAATCTCTATACATTTTGGTGCTCTCAGGGTGTATAGAGAAATTGAAACTATGAGCATCATCCAGCAATTCCCTTTTTAGATCAGGTATATCGGGAACACAAAGTCTCTTCCCAAATTTCAAAATTCGATCTTCATACACAAAGTCTCTCAATCTCCCATCATTCACAGCTTTAATCTTCTTTTGAAATTCTTCATCATCGGTCTGAGAACTCTTAATCCTTTCTAGTAAAGATGGTTTGGCAACCATTTGAAAAATCATTGATGTTTCTCCTTCCCTGGTTATTCCCATGTCCATCTTCACTAGATCCATGAAAATTGGATCCCTTTCAATTCTCATATTGTTCAAAACTCCATGATCATTTCTGCTCAAAGCATCTGCCACCTTGTTTGCCTTCCCCGGGTGGTAGTGTATCGTGCAATCATAATCTTTGAGCAATTCAAGCCATCTCCTTTGCCTCATATTGAGTACTTTTTGTGAGAAAATATACCTCAAAATCTTGTGATTAGTATAAATCTCACATTTTTCACCATAGAGGTAGTGTCTCCATATCTTCAAAGCAAAGATCACAGCTGCTAACTTGCGATCATGAGTAGGATAGTTTTGTTCATGAATTTTCAACTGTCGTGATGCATAGGCAATAACCCTATCATTCTGCATAAGGACACAACCAAGTCCTTTCTTCGATGCATCACTATAAATAACGAACCCATCATTCCCTGGTGGTAGAGTCAATATAAGAGCATTGACTAATCTTCTCTTCAGTTCTTTGAAACATTCTTCACAATCTTTTTTCCAAACAAATTTAACCCCTTTACGTGTGAGCTTCGTTAATGGGTTATCCAATCGGGCAAAATTCTGGACGAAATGTCGATAATAACCTGCCAAACCAATAAAACTATGTACCTCAGTTATACTCGTAGGAGCTAGCCATTCTTGGATTTCCTTGGTCTTAGAAGGATCAACAGAGATTCCATCTTTTGAGACAATATGGCCAAGAAAAGAAATCTCCTGAAGCCATAATTCACACCTGCTAAACTTCCCATATAATTCATGTCTTCTCAGAGTCTTCAGGATAATGCGCAAGTGATTTTTATGATCTTCGTAGATTTTGGAGTATACCAAGATATCATCAATAAATACCACCACAAATTCATTGAGATACTCCTTGAAAACTCTATTCATCAGATCCATGAGTACAGAGGGTGCATTAGTCAATCCAAAAGGCATTACAGTAAACTCGTAATGCCCGTACCTGGTTCGAAATGATGTCTTCGGAATGTCTTCCTTCTTCACACACAACAGATGGTATCCAGATCGAAGTTCAATCTTTGAAAAGTATTGATCTCCATGCAGTTGTTCAAATAAATCATCAATGCGTGGTAGGGGATACTTGTTCTTTATTGTTATAGCATTGATCTCCCTGTAGTCGATACATAACCTCATAGATCCGCCTTTCTTTTTAACAAAAAGAATAGGGGCTCCCCATGGAGAAACACTAGGGCGAATAAATCCCTTATTACTAAATTCCTCTAGTTGTTTATTTAGTTCGACTAATTCTATAGTGGCCATTCTATAAGGGGTCTTTGATATAGGCCTTGATCTAGTAATTAAATCAATGGAAAACTCAACTTCTTGTTCTGGAGGATGTCCAGGTAAATCTTCCGGAAATACATCTACAAATTCTTTCACAACGGGTACATCCTCTATTTGAACATTCCTTTCCTCATCCAAAGTTATTTCATTCTCTTCTTCCCCAATAATTGAATTTAGTTGAGCTACTGGGGGTGGATCTAAATAATAATTAGGTGGTGATGATTCTGCTCTAAAGATAAGGTGCTTCTTATCATTCTCATCAAGAATCATAACCTCTTTCTTCTTACATTAAATCTTCACATCATAGTCAGAAATCCAGTCTATACCGAGGATTATATCAAACTCAATCATAGGTATGATGATGAGATCAGCAGATAAAGAACATTTATGTGCTCTAATGGGGACTGATTCACAAAACTTTGTTGCAATGATACTTCCCTTAGGAATTTTAACTAAAAACTCCCTTGTTAAATCAAATTGGAAATATCTAATTTTCTTAGCAAACTGGGAAGATATGAAACAATGCGATGATCTAGAATCAAATAATGCATTTTCTAAACTTGAGGAAACCATTAAATTACCTGCCACCACATCTTTCGGAGCTTCTACCTCAGTAGTAGTGATAGCATAACCATGGCCTTGATCCCTTGGCCTTTTCTGAGGTAAGTTCTCCTCACGCTTAGGACATTCATTTGCATAATGCCCCATCTCCATGCAATTGTAGCACTGAACATTGGTAGCTTCTTTCTTCCCTTTGCAATCACGAGCTTGGTGGCCTTTTTCACCACACTTATAACAGACTCTCATTCCCTTCAAGAAAGTACCGGGGTGTTTCTTCCCACATTTACCACAGGATGGATATTCAACCTTTCCCTTCTTCCCCTTATTTCCATTAGCAGATTGATCAGTAGGTCTCATCTTCTCTTGCTTTGCTTTAAATTCATAAGACTTAGAGAATTCCTTTTCGGTCCTGATAGCACATGAGACAATGTCTTCGTACGATGAAAAGGATTGTGAGACTAATTCTCGACGGAGAAATGGTTTTAACCCATCAAAGAAACGATCAATCTTACTTCTTGGGTTACGTATATAATCTCTAGCATACCTTGCTATCCTTGTAAATTTAACCTCATACTTTGTGACATTCTCATCCTCCTTTTTTCTCAAACTCAGAAACTGCCTTTCCATATCTGCTCGGTGGTCGTGAGAAAGTATTTTTCTAAAAACAGATCTTTGAACTCCCTCCATTCCATATTTGATACTTCATCATCTTCCTTCGTATTTTGAATCAATGACCACCATTGATCAGCATCTCCAGTGAGGCGGTAAACTGCCATGATAACTTTTTCCCTTTCAATACTCCCCAAAGCCTGAAATATTTTCTCTAGGGAAAATTTCCATTGCTCAGCTACTAAGGGATTTGTACTCCCATTGAACATTGGTGGTTGTTGCCTCATGAATCGATCTAACATTGATCCTCCACGCTGCAGATCAGGGTGCTCCACACGGGTAAGGTTATTATTCATAACCTGAGTGAGTTGTCCCAGTATGGTGATTAGCTGATCGGCACCAGTTGCATCACCAGCTCCATTATAATTATCTTGAACAGGATGGAAATCCCTACATGGAATGCATGCATTGATACAGTTTCCATTTCTTCTACTAGGCACCATTTCTAAACAATGGCATAAACTAGATGAGTTTTTGAATCAAAATACATAATCCCATAATTATAAAACACTTAACATAAATTAAAATATTTATGGATATAATCCATAATCATAAAAATGTTTTCTTTGAGGAAGTATATACTCATAATCCCTTCAAAATGATTTGTAAACAAAATGAGAGTTATCCTAAGCATATCCCCCGGGAGTGTCATAACCAAGAGTGCAGCAAGGCCCGTTGTCGTGCACCAGTTCCCGTTCGAGTCTAGCTCAATGTGGTGTTTTCAGGTTTTACCCCTAGGTATATCTGTTCTAGAGCCGCCTGTACCTGCTCGTATCGAAATAGGGATGTATTACTTGGAAAACTCACAAAATCTCTACAATACCAAAATTCTAGGAAGTTCTTATATACTAATCCTCAAAGTTCATCTTAGGTGTACATCCTCTAATCAAAGTTTATCTAAATCTAGCTTCCAAGGTTTGTACTAAACTTCCTCTAATACCAACTGTAACGCCCCGACCCCAGTTACCCAGACTTGGTGCATTATTATATAACATTGGCATGATCACAAGAAAGATCAAATCTCGAAATACCAATTGGTTTAGTAGCCTTGGAAACACTAGATATATTCATAAAGTTTTACATTACATCATAAAGTGAAAAAATACTACAACAACATAGTCTCCATATTCCACACTCATATCCCCACATAAAAATCCCTACAGGTCATTCATAACTTACTTCTTCATATCCTGGGAAAAATAAAACATAGAAAAGGGGTGAGCTCAAATGCCCAGTAAGGACAAAAATATATCATAAACTTTCATAAATATGAATAAACATTTAAGGAAATTTATAACTAAAACAAAAGCCTTTTAAACTTGAACTTCAACATTGTATGGAAAAAATAAAATGAAATAATTCCATTTAATTATTCACATGGATATTCTACTAATCGAATAATCACATGCAATATCAATAACCACTTTCATAATGATGGAATGTATAATGCCATACTATCATAACCAAATAGCCAAGGCCTCGTGCAAAGACTACAAATAAGATTTTTCCAAGGCCTTGTGCCAAGACACTAGTTTGTCTCATGAGACCTACCAATGCATCAAGGAGCTATAGCGGGCTCCACCCGTCACATATTAAGTCCAATTCATTCCCATATGAAAAGGTTTAAACATAACATAAACATTTTTTTTAAAACTAGCATACGAAATGTCAATACTTTCACTATAAACCATGAATGGTATAAAAATATCACATCCACAGTCAAACATATCAAAAAACCTTCAATACAATATAGAAGTTTTGTATCATAATAAATCAACTTCAAATAAGCGTAAAATCCATCAAAGGATATTGACAAAGGTGAAATCTAAACTCTTTTTAGAGAAATATCTCTTTATATTTTGAAATCATTTAAGAGTCATATATTTATAAAATAAAACATTTTCTTTGAAAATATTATTATAAGCTTTTAATGAAAGCTTCGACAATTTTATAACGTCGGAAAATAGCCGCACGCGCCGTATAAGTTAAAAAAACATTCTTACCTTAATTTTGTCGAAAAGGTTAAAAAGAACCTTGGTTGGAAAATGACAGAAAGATTCCTTTATAAACCTCTTATAAAAAGTCAAAAAAGGGTATAAATGACTTTAACCCATATTCTTGTAAATATTAAAAATGTTTTGAAATACATTTTTAAGGAACATGGATGTGGATGATAAAGTGATCCCAGTAGATTATTACATATAAACAACCTCAGATAATGAAGAGATTGTGAAATAAACCCTTACCTTGTAATTTTCCTTGGTTGGGGTAGGTTAAACTCTTGTATAAAAGTGAAATAATTGTTATTAAATTATGCAATAATCATATACATTCATATGATATCTTATATGATCTTTTAACATTGCTTTGTTAATAATATCTTAGTATTATCGTCGTTTCGGGTGTTCACTTACACGTTTTCTTTTATATGTTTTGTTACATAAGCCATGTTTTTCATGGATAGGTTGTATATTATTCATA
Organism: Viscum album; assembly: GCA_963277665.1. Taxonomy (NCBI): domain Eukaryota; kingdom Viridiplantae; phylum Streptophyta; class Magnoliopsida; order Santalales; family Viscaceae; genus Viscum; species Viscum album. The sequence continues at coordinate 356,476,588 of OY728140.1, forward strand.
TATAGAATGATATCAAGTCCTTAAACATCATTTTTAAATCATCAAATGATAATTATACTTGAATGGATACGATGGAGAATGAATCTCATCGCGTTCGTGGAGACGGTAGTCCGTACGTATGCACGAGCGACAATATCATTCTTTTGATATTAAAATAATATATAAATGGATGGTATATCATATATACATAATAATTAACATGTTATATTTATTATTTAAATGAGTTACACATCATTATTATACCCATCCAAATAATAATATATTGAATAACAATTACACCACGACATGGAGACGGTAAGCCGTACATACGCACGTATGGTGACATGTTATTCAAAGGGTGGATAAAATAATGAATATGTTTGTACCATATTTATAATAACATCACAGTATATATATGATACTGGATTTATTATTTTAGAATGGTAACAACAATGGAAGAAGAAGTGGTAGAAGAAAAGAACTTGGAAATGGGTGATGAAATCATTACCTCTTCCTCGGGTTCTTCCTTTTGATTTGATCAAAAGGGCTCCTTAGTCTGGCTTTCTGATCAAACTAAGGCATCTAGGTTGTAGTGAGGGAAGTTGGGGGAGTATTTGGGCAGAGTTTCGCCGATCCAAAAGCCTTTGAAGGTGTGATGAAATGAGAAGGAGGAGTGCCCTTTTATAAGAGGGGTGAGGGGCACCTTTGGAAAAGCTAGAAATATTAATTTATAATAAATTCATATTCGATTTATAATGGCTCCACAGTTGATTATTCAAAGGTTAAGGTGGGGATAGGTCGAAAACCACTCAACCAATAGAATTTAGACAGGTTTGGGATACTATATTAACCTTATCTTTAAGTATTAACTCTTAGTTAATTAGTTTGACATTTACCATGTCACTTTATATTTTTATATTATATAGTTAATAAACTTACTATATACAACCAATCGACCTCCAAGTGGTACATTAATGATATAAATATAATGATATAAGTCTCTTGGATGACCCTTATATTTTTAGGAATTTAATATCAATTAATAATATAATATTTGTTTTAAAAACTCTTTTTTTTCAATTTTGACACTATTCAATAGTTGATTTTTGTGAAACTCATAACTGAATGATTACTTCGAAAATAGTTAAATAAATCACTCCTAATATGTCATAGTATCCTATAAAATTATTTTAATTCATTAAAAGTCTCAAATTATATTTATTTGGGTATTTATAATATCTATTATTTTAAAGTTTCACTATTATGGTAATTACTGCATCATCATTGTGTCATATATAATTTACCTTATGTAATATCTAAAAATTATAAATAAAATATCATTCTGTAGGAAATCTTTTTATATTTCTAATGAATATTTATAGTAGAAAATCCATGTAACACCCGAGACTTTTATGATATATAAATCATCAAAGGGATCTTTTTCTACACAACACTTGCTTGGCTTGCTTTACACGCAATCGCGACCTTCCTCGATAGCTTGCGTCGTACGCAATACCGAGTTTCACTAAACAACAATATGCTATTAAAACTAGCCGTTATGAATAGTAATAACCACTTTTTGAAATTTTATAAATTTTATTTTTCAAAATGGACTTCATTTTTGGACTCAGAATATCGAAATTAGCCTAGGGTGAAATTTTGGTATTTTTCTGAAAACTTTCAATTTTTGATGAATAGTGAAACCACTAAGTGGTAGGTTAAAAACTGAATTTTGCATAAAACTTAATTTTACCGCTTCTGTGAATGGAATTTCAAAAATCCGAGAGACACGGTTAATATCAAGGACTAAAATGTGGTTCAATGAGACGAAAATAATTTTTGGTGAATAGTAACTTTTTACTTTTTTTTTACCGCGGTTAATAGTAAATAGGGTAACTAAGGGTAAATATGATATCAATATTACCCTAACACATGTCCTAATTCTATTGGACAAGTGTAATTCGACCAAAAACAAACTTAGGAATAAAATATGACCATTTAGGCCCACTTGGATTAAATTAGGACATTTATTATTAATTTATTTAAAGAAAGGTTAAAATAGTTAAAATCAATGTTTAATAAGTAAATCATTTTTAATTTGGGGTTATACATAAGATAAATTCGATTGTAAATATTCCTTAGAAAGCTAAAAAGATTTCCTACATGATGGTATTTTATTTGTAATTTTTAGACATCAAATAATTTAATTTATTTATGACACAACGATGATGCAGTAATTATCTTATTAATGAAATATTGACATAATTGATGTTATAAACACCATAATAAATGTAATTTGAAAATTTTTATGCATTCCACTAATTTTCTAGGTTACTATGATATATTAATGTTGATTTAATCAACTTGGTTCGAACATTTAATTCTGTTATGACTTTCACAAAAATCATATATCAAATAGTGTCAAAATTGACACAAAATAGTTTTTAAATCAAATATTATATTATTAATTGTTATTTTGTTCCTAAAAATCTAAGGTTCGGCCAAATGACTTAGATAAGGATATATATATTAATAATAAACAATTTGGGGTTCGTTTGGCATGTTATAGTAAGTGAATTAACCATATAGTGAAAGAAAACAAAAAGACACGGTAAATGTTAAATTATTTAACTTAGAGTTAAATCTAATTGATAAGGTTAAAATAATATCCTAAACTTGTCTAAATTCTATTGGTTGATAGGATTTCGACCCATCCCCACTTTAGCTTCGAAATAAGACCCTTTGGAACCATTATAAACCGATTTTGACTTTAATATAAAATAATATTTTGAGATATTCCTAAGGTGCCCCTCTCCTCCCTTATAAAAGGGCACCTCCTTCCCCTCCTCCTCACACCAAATTGAGCACTCAAGCTCGGCCAACCCCTGCCATTTTCTCCTCTACACTTCCCTAGAATAATCCTAGAGGTCCTGGTCTTCTCCAAAGACCAATATTAGTTCCTTAAGTGGAGGATTCAAAGAGGCGTTCCAAAGAAGAGGTAATATCGATTACCGATCTTTTCAATTTCTTTCGTCTTCAACTTCTTCTTCTTTAGTTGTTTCATGACAAAGTAATAACATCAGTATTACTTACATACTGATATGTTATTATAAATATGAAACAACCCTAATTCACCTTCTATCCATCCTATGGAAAAATGAAATCACCGCGCGTGCGTACGTACGGAATACCGTCTCCACGCCGTGGTGTAATCTATTTTTCCACCATCACCTTACAAGGATGGTTATAATGGTGTAATAAGTAACTATATATGATTATTATGAAGTAATATTGATACTGAAATAATATATATATATACTCCAATACAATTCCACGATCATAGGAACGATATCATCACTCGTGCGTACGTACGGAATACCGTCTCCACGATGTGATGCGACTCGTTCTACATGATCTTCATTTCATAATGATTATATAAATGAATTTAATGAATGAATATGGTATATACTACACTAATACCATTCTGTAAATGAATTATCTATAACCTAAAGATAAGAATAAGAATTTATTCGACAAAACACGCATAAGAACAAAAAGTTATAAAGACCCGAGTAACAAGTAACAATGAAATATTACTAACAAAAAGCTAATAATATGACCATATATGATATCATATCAACATGTATGATTCTGGAATAAGTCAATAACATTATTTAAACCATTATACAGGAGCTTCGGACACGTACAAAGCAAATCGGACCTAAGGTAAGGGAAATATCACAATCTCATTTTTATCCGAGATTGTTTATTCGTAAGTATTTACTGGGGTGTATTTTATCATCCACATCCATGTTTCATGAATATTTAATATTATTTCCATCCACCTACAATTGTTTAAATCCATTTTTACCCTTCGGTGAGTTTTTAGTAAAGAATATGAAAGGAATCTTTTGTCGCTTTTTCGTACGAGGTACTTTTTGACTTTTCCGACAAAAGTACGAAGAATGTTTTTTTTAACTTATACGGCACGAACGGATTTTTATGGTTTTATAAAGACTTATTTTCATGAAGCTTCCTCCAAAATATTTCATGAATATTTTCAATAAAATCTCTTTCTTTTAAAATTGCATGATGTTTTGTGAAAAGAAATTGATTTTGAAGAAGAAAGGATATTTTCCTCAAGAATTCAATTCAAGTGTTTTATCAAAATTATTTTCCATCTAAGATAATAAAGGGTTCTATTTCTATCAATATTTTTACATTGATTTGACTATGTTGTGATGGAATTATGTTTATGAATTCCTTTATCTTATATGAATTGTTTTATGATGTCATGTTGTTTAAGAATCCCATTTTTGTTACATGTGTTATGCGATGATGTATGATTTATGATTATGTGGCACACATAAGAAAGGATTCATTATAAGATGGGTGGGACCTATATCTCCCTCCAATGCATTGGGTAAAGATTTTATATCTCATGAGATAGACATGGCTGGAACGGAAGGTTATTTCAGTTCAGTGATACAGGACTGAAACGAGGAGTGAACTCGGTTCAGAAAGGGACTTTGTCCACTAAGATAGTCTTGGCATTGAGTCATGACTAACAAGAAATGATTTTCCATGATTATGTGTGCATGCCACAAAGTTTCAAGTTTTATGTTATGATTATGGGGATCTCATTTTCACTTCTATGATTTATTCCATGTTAAGATATTATGATCTCTTTTGCAGGTTTTGATTTTCATAAAGATATGATATGATTTTTATTTCCTTTATTTGCCCTTGCTGAGCATTTGAGCTCACCCTTTTATGTTTTCTTTTCCCCAGGTCAGGAAGATGGATATTAAGTAGAATATGCTAAAAGGGACCCTAGATATGATGAAATAAATAGGAGACACTGTAGAAGATTTATGAACCAGTTGTTTATGTTTCCCAGTTTCTAAAGACACTATACCTATACGGTCCTTTTTGGTTTTATCATATGTTGTAATAAGTGTGCTTCAATTTTGAAGTATTAGCAATGTATGTAAAGTATGGGTCGTTATAGTTGGTATCAGAGGAAAGGTATAGTCAACCTTTGGAAACTAGGATGTGAAAGCCTTAGTAAAAACCCTAAGGATAAGTCTAAGCATAGAACACAATCTTAGTGTTTTAGAAATGGCCTTGAATAACCTAGGATAAGACCATAAGAATGAAAATTTTATTCTTGAATTATGTGGTTTCCTATTATAATTAGTGTTGCTCACACTATTCTTCTTGGTTTTAGTCAATGGCTGGAACCCGAAGGAACCGTGTTAATGCGGAATGCGATGGGCAATGCAATGATTGTCCCCCTGAGCAACCAAACAATATGGGAGATGGAATGCAAAATCTTGTAGCCATGCTCACACAGCTTTCTCAAGCTATGAATCATGCAGGATTTCCAAACGAGCAAAGGAGGGAGCAACATTCTGTTGAATCCTTCATGAGGCAGCGTCCACCTTCTTTCAGTGGATCTACTGATCCATTAGTTGCTGAACAATGGATTAGTACTACTGAAAAGATATTTTCAGTTCTTCAATGTTCTGAACATGATAAAGTCATCCTAGCAGTGTATCGTTTAGAAGGAGATGCTGATCAATGGTGGAATCTTGTTAAGAATACGAGGCAAAGGGATGAAATTGAGTCTATGGAATGGGACGAGTTCAAGAACTTATTTTTCAATAAGTACTTCCCTCGTATTCTCCGAACAAAGATGGAGAAAGAGTTCCTTGAACTGAAGGAAAGGGATGATGAATCTGTTAGTACCTATGAAGCAAATTTTACAAGACTTGCAAGGTACGCTTCTGGTATTATTATCCAACCTGAGAGTAAGATCGATCGATTCTTTAATGGCTTAAAACCAAGTCTTCGAAGGGCGTTAGCCATAAGGGACTTCAATAGCTACGAGGAAATCGTTCGATGTGCTCTCAAAGTCGATATGGAGATTGGAGTAACCCATCAGTCACATGGGTTTGATAAGAAGAGGAAGATGGAATTCAAAGGAAACTCTAAAGAGCACACTGAAAAGAAGATGAACTTTCCCTTACGCTCAAAGTGTGGAAAGAAACATGGAGGGAGTTGTCTTAAAGGAACAAGTAAATGTTTTAAATGTGGAAAGGAAGGTCATCGGGCATTTGAATGCCGTGATAATGGGAAGAAGATGTCTAATGACGCAAACAAAGGAAGGGATACACAGAATGATCCTACTACACTTCAATGTTTCAAGTGCAAGGAGATGGGGCATTATGCCAATCAATGCCCAAATCCAAGGGTTGATGATGATGGTCGACGTCAACAAACTATTAAGGCTAAAGACAAAGGAAAGTCACATGCAATTTCTATCAGCGATGTGGAGTACGATAACGATGTGGTGAAAGGTACACTTACCATCCACTCTAAAGTAGCAAATGTTTTATTTGATTCTGGATCCACCCACTCTTTTATTTCTGAAGACTTTTCTAAGGGTATCACCGTATTACCTCAACAATTAGATGTTGAGTTAGCTGTGACAACACCTAATGGCACATCAATCGCATCAAAAGTTTATAATTCTTCTCCGATCGAAGTTTGTGGGAAAGTGCTTCCTGCAAATCTTGTGATCCTTCCTATAGTGGAATTTGATGTGATTCTTGGCATGGATTGGCTTTCTTTATACGGAGCTCATATCAATTGCCAAAGAAGGGAAGTCACATTTCATATTCCAGATCAATCTATGATCGTCTATCAATGCAAGGATGAACATAACCTTCCAGTGGAAATTCCTTCCATCTTATGGGTCATGATTCCACTAAATGAAGGTTATTTATCTCAAAGGGTTGGAGAGAAACTTACGATTAAGAATATGCCCATTGTACGGGAGTTTGATGATGTCTTTCCGGAGGAATTACCGGGTCTTCCACCAAATCGTGAAGTTGAGTTTTCAATAGAACTCGTACCGGGTGCTTTGCCTATTTCAAAGACACCTTATAGAATGGCCCCAATTGAGTTGCAGGAATTGAAGAAGCAACTCCAAGAGAATCTTGATAAGGGATTCATACGCCCTAGTGCATCACCTTGGGGAGCACCTATTCTATTTGTTAAGAAGAAAGATGGATCAATGAGACTCTGCATTGATTATCGAGAACTTAACAAGATCACTATCAAGAACAAATATCCTCTCCCACGCATTGATGACTTATTTGACCAACTACGCAGAGCTCAATACTTTTCCAAGATTGATCTTCGTTCAGGGTATCATCAATTAAGGGTCAAAAGGGAGGATATACCAAAGACGGCTTTCCGTACAAGGTATGGACACTATGAATTTATAGTGATGCCATTTGGTCTTACTAATGCCCCTGCTATCTTCATGGATCTAATGAATAGAGTCTTTAGAGACTATCTTGATCAATTTGTGGTAGTCTTTATAGACGATATTCTTGTCTATTCAAAGAGCAAGGAAGAGCATGAAGATCACTTGAGAATTATATTGAAGACCCTGAGAAAGGAGAAGCTTTATGCCAAATTTACTAAGTGTGAATTTTGGCTTCAAAAAGTTGCATTTTTGGGTCACATAATCTCAAAAGAGGGGATATCTGTGGATCCAGCAAAAACAGAGGTTATCGAAAGATGGTCGAGACCAACAACAGTAACTGAGATCCGAAGTTTTCTTGGTTTGGCTGGATATTATCGTCGTTTTGTAAAAGATTTTTCACGATTATCTAATCCAATCACCAAGTTGACTCGGAAGGGAGTTAAGTTTGTCTGGACAGAGGAATGTGAAGAGAATTTCAAGGAGTTGAAAAGAAGGTTATCCAGTGCACTTGTGCTCACACTGCCTTGTAGTGGAGAAAGGTTTGTGATCTACAGTGATGCATCCAAGAAGGGATTGGGGTGTGTTCTTATGCAAAATGATATGGTGATAGCTTATGCCTTACGACGGTTGAAAATCCATGAGCAAAATTACCCAACACATGATTTGGAGTTGGCTGCGGTAATCTTTGCATTAAAGATTTGGAGGCATTACCTTTATGGTGAAAGGTGTGATATTTATACTGATCATAAAAGTTTAAAGTATATTTTCACACAAAAGGAGCTGAATATGCGCCAAAGAAGATGGTTGGAGCTGATTAAGGATTATGACTGCTCAATCCATTACCACCCTGGGAAAGCAAACAAGGTGGAAGATGCATTAAGTCGACAAGACCATGCTAGTTTATCCATGATGAGGATCACAAAAGATCCAATATTTATGGATTTACAAAGGATGGATCTTGGAATTATAATGGAAGGGGAAAAATCTTATCTTTCTCAAATGAATGTTCAACCATCTATACATGTGAAGATTAAAGAGGCACAGAAAGAAGATGTCGAGTTACAAAAGAAGGTGAGAAATGTTCCTGAATTCAACCTTGATTGTGATGGGATAATAATGTTCAGGAATCGGGTTTGTGTTCCTCCCATCCCCGAATTAAAGAAGGAGCTGCTGGATGAGGCTCATAGTTCTTCATTCTCTATTCATCCTGGAAGCACGAAGATGTATAGGGACCTGAAAGAGTACTTCTGGTGGGATGGCATGAAAAGAGATGTTGCTGAATATGTCTCTCGATGCTTGGTTTGTCAACAAGTTAAAGCTGAGAGACAAAAGTCTAAGGGGATGTTACAACCATTACCCATACGCGAATGGAAATGGGAAAACATCACTATGGACTTTGTCACAGGACTTCCTAAAACGTCCAAAGGCAATAATGCTATCTGGGTCATAGTTGATCGTCTTACAAAGTCTGCACACTTCATTCCTATTAGAGAGGATTTCTCTCTAGATCAGCTTGCCAGGATATATGTAAAGGAAGTGGTAAGATTGCATGGAGTACCACTTTCTATTATATCTGATCGGGATCCGAGATTTACCTCGAAGTTCTGGCGAAGTCTTCAGCATACTCTGGATACAGAGTTGAGTTTCAGCACTGCTTATCATCCCCAGACAGACGGTCAGTCTGAGAGAACAATTCAAACCCTAGAAGATATGTTGAGAGCTTGCTCTATGGATTTCAAAGGAGGTTGGGATCAACACCTACCTTTGGTGGAATTTTCTTATAATAATAGCTTTCACTCCAGTATTCAGATGGCTCCTTATGAAGCTCTCTATGGAAAGAAATGCAGGACTCCAACTTGCTGGGATGAAGTTGGGGAAAGAAAGCTATTAGGACCTGATCTCGTTGATGAAATGGCAGAAAAGGTCAGATCTATTCAACAACAAATAAGAGCAGCTCAGAGTCGACAGAAAAGTTATGCCGACAACCGAAGAAAAGACCTAGAGTTTGAAGTGGGCGATAAAGTGTTCTTACGAATATCTCCCTGGAAGAGGGTTATGAGATTTGGAAAGAAGGGGAAGTTGAGCCCTAGATATATCGGTCCTTTTGAAATACTGGATCGTGTTGGGAAGGTAGCTTACCGATTGGCGCTTCCACCGAATCTCTCTCAAGTTCACGATGTGTTCCATGTATCTCTCCTGAGAAAGTACATACCAGATCCTTCACATGTACTCAGCTCAGAAGTTGTACCGCTGGAGCAAGATCTTTCTTATGAAGAACAGCCGATAGAGATTCTGGATCGTAGCGAAAAAGTCCTACGAAACAAGACCACTCGCTTGGTGAAAGTTTTATGGAGGAACCACCAACTTGAAGAAGCTACTTGGGAGCTTGAGGATATGATGAGGGAGAAGTATCCTCATCTGTTTGTTACAAAGTGACGAATTTCGAGGGCGAAATTCTTTTTAAGGGGGGTAGAATGTAACACCCGAGACTTTTATGATATATAAATCATCAAAGGGATCTTTTTATACACAACACTTGCTTGGCTTGCTTTACACGCAATCGCGACCTTCCTCGATAGCTTGCGTCGTACGCAATACCGAGTTTCACTAAACAACAATATGCTATTAAAACTAGCCGTTATGAATAGTAATAACCACTTTTTGAAATTTTATAAATTTTATTTTTCAAAATGGACTTCATTTTTGGACTCAGAATATCGAAATTAGCCTAGGGTGAAATTTTGGTATTTTTCTGAAAACTTTCAATTTTTGATGAATAGTGAAACCACTAAGTGGTAGGTTAAAAACTGAATTTTGCATAAAACATAATTTTACCGCTTCTGTGAATGGAATTTCAAAAATCCGAGAGACACGGTTAATATCAAGGACTAAAATGTGGTTCAATGAGACGAAAATAATTTTTGGTGAATAGTAACTTTTTACTTTTTTTTACCGCGGTTAATAGTAAATAGGGTAACTAAGGGTAAATATGATATCAATATTACCCTAACACATGTCCTAATTCTATTGGACAAGTGTAATTCGACCAAAAACAAACTTAGGAATAAAATATGACCATTTAGGCCCACTTGGATTAAATTAGGACATTTATTATTAATTTATTTAAAGAAAGGTTAAAATAGTTAAAATCAATGTTTAATAAGTAAATCATTTTTAATATGGGGTTATACATAAGATAAATTCGATTGTAAATATTCATTAGAAAGCTAAAAAGATTTCCTACATGATGGTATTTTATTTGTAATTTTTAGACATCAAATAATTTAATTTATTTATGACACAACGATGATACAGTAATTATCTTATTAATGAAATATTGACATAATTGATGTTATAAACACCATAATAAATGTAATTTGAAACTTTTTATGCATTCCACTAATTTTCTAGGTTACTATGATATATTAATGTTGATTTAATCAACTTGGTTCGAACATTTAATTCTGTTATGACTTTCAAAAAAATCATATATCAAATAGTGTCAAAATTGACACAAAATAGTTTTTAAATCAAATATTATATTATTAATTGTTATTTTGTTCCTAAAAATCTAAGGTTCTGCCAAATAACTTAGATAAGGATATATATATTAATAATAAACAATTTGGGGTTCGTTTGGCATGTTATAGTAAGTGAATTAACCATATAGTGAAAGAAAACAAAAAGACACGGTAAATGTTAAATTATTTAACTTAGAGTTAAATCTAATTGATAAGGTTAAAATAATATCCTAAACTTGTCTAAATTCTATTGGTTGATAGGATTTCGACCCATCCCCACTTTAGCTTCGAAATAAGACCCTTTGGAACCATTATAAACCGATTTTGACTTTAATATAAAATAATATTTTGAGATATTCCTAAGGTGCCCCTCTCCTCCCTTATAAAAGGGCACCTCCTTCCCCTCCTCCTCACACCAAATTGAGCACTCAAGCTCGGCCAACCCCTGCCATTTTCTCCTCTCCACTTCCCTAGAATAATCCTAGAGGTCCTGGTCTTCTCCAAAGACCAATCTTAGTTCCTTAAGTGGAGGATTCAAAGAGGCGTTCCAAAGAAGAGGTAATATCGATTACCGATCTTTTCAATTTCTTTCGTCTTCAACTTCTTCTTCTTTAGTTGTTTCATGACAAAGTAATAACATCAGTATTACTCACATACTGATATGTTATTATAAATATGAAACAACCCTAATTCACCTTCTATCCATCCTACGGAAAAATGAAATCACCGCGCGTGCGTACGTACGGAATACCGTCTCCACGCCGTGGTGTAATCTATTTTTCCACCATCACCTTACAAGGATGGTTATAATGGTGTAATAAGTAACTATATATGATTATTATGAAGTAATATTGATACTGAAATAATATATATATATACTCCAATACAATTCCACGATCATAGGAACGATATCATCACTCGTGCGTACGTACGGAATACCGTCTCCACGATGTGATGCGACTCGTTCTACATGATCTTCATTTCATAATGATTATATAAATGAATTGAAGGAATGAATATGGTATATACTACACTAATACCATTCTGTAAATGAATTATCTATAACCTAAAGATAAGAATAAGAATTTATTCGACAAAACACGCATAAGAACAAAAAGTTATAAAGACCCGAGTAACAAGTAACAATGAAATATTACTAACAAAAAGCTAATAATATGACCATATATGATATCATATCAACATGTATGATTCTGGAATAAGTCAATAACATTATTTAAACTATTATACAGGAGCTTCGGACACGTACAAAGCAAATCGGACCTAAGGTAAGGGAAATATCACAATCTCATTTTTATCCGAGATTGTTTATTCGTAAGTATTTACTGCGGTGTATTTTATCATCCACATCCATGTTTCATGAATATTTAATATTATTTCCATCCACCTACAATTGTTTAAATCCATTTTTACCCTTCGGTGAGTTTTTAGTAAAGAATATGAAAGGAATCTTTTGTCGCTTTTTCGTACGAGGTACTTTTTGACTTTTCCGACAAAAGTACGAAGAATGTTTTTTTAACTTATACGGCACGAACGGATTTTTATGGTTTTATAAAGACTTATTTTCATGAAGCTTCCTCCAAAATATTTCATGAATATTTTCAATAAAATCTCTTTCTTTTAAAATTGCATGATGTTTTGTGAAAAGAAATTGATTTTGAAGAAGAAAGGATATTTTCCTCAAGAATTCAATTCAAGTGTTTTATCAAAATTATTTTCCATCTAAGATAATAAAGGGTTCTGTTTCTATCCATATTTTTACATTGATTTGACTATGTTGTGATGGAATTATGTTTATGAATTCCTTTATCTTATATGAATTGTTTTATGATGTCATGTTGTTTAAGAATCCCATTTTTGTTACATGTGTTATGCGATGATGTATGATTTATGATTATGTGGCACACATAAGAAAGGATTCATTATAAGATGGGTGGGACCTATATCTCCCTCCAATGCATTGGGTAAAGATTTTATATCTCATGAGATAGACATGGCTGGAACGGAAGGTTATTTCGGTTCAGTGATACAGGACTAAAACGAGGAGTGAACTCGGTTCAGAAAGGGACTTTGTCCACTAAGATAGTCTTGGCATTGAGTCATGACTAACAAGAAATGATTTTCCATGATTATGTGTGCATGCCACAAAGTTTCAAGTTTTATGTTATGATTATGGGGATCTCATTTTCACTTCTATGATTTATTCGATGTTAAGATATTATGATCTCTTTTGCAGGTTTTGATTTTCATAAAGATATGATATGATTTTTATTTCCTTTATTTGCCCTTGCTGAGCATTTGAGCTCACCCTTTTATGTTTTCTTTTCCCCAGGTCAGGAAGATGGATATTAAGTAGAATATGCTAAAAGGGACCCTAGATATGATGAAATAAATGGGAGACACTGTAGAAGATTTATGAACCAGTTGTTTATGTTTCCCAGTTTCTAAAGACACTATACCTATACGGTCCTTTGTGGTTTTATCATATGTTGTAATAAGTGTGCTTCAATTTTGAAGTATTAGCAATGTATGTAAAGTATGGGTCGTTATAATCCAACATACATAACCCTATGTAAAAATTGTTTTACTACAAAATATATGCTTATGTCATTTTTGTACTAATTTTAACTTAATTAAAATTAAGTGTCCTTATCACCTACAAGTGGCTCCATGGGGTCCCAAAATCGACCAAAAGATTCCTATGGTAGAACATGTATCATCCAATAAGGTTAGGACACGTTTTAGGGTAATTTAGTTTTATTATAATATTATTTTTTAACCCTTATTTATCGGATTTACCCTTAACCATGGTAAATAAAATATTTACCGAAGTAATTATTCAAAATGTCTATAAATAAGAGTTACCTATTTACACAATTTTAAAACTTAATTACAAATATGGAATCCATTTTTTCAAATTCAAAACACAGAAGTGGCAGAAATTAATTTATAATTAATTCCCTTTGTTAAAACAAAAAGCGTGTTTTTAAGAGATAATAACTATCAAAATATTGACACTTGTTTATGTCCGGTTTAATTGTAAAATTATGTCCAATGACCAAAATTGAATTAAATGGTAAAAATATATTATTAATATACTTTAAAACCACTCAAATTCATAATTTATCATTATTAATTATTTTGACTAAAAAGTTGTTTTTAATTTAAATTTAGTAATTTTCACTATTCATCAAAATATTAAAGTTATTCGAAAAGTACCAAAATTTTACCTTAGGCTAAATTCGATATTCCGAATCCAAAAATGAAGTCAATTTTAAAATATAAAATATATATAATTTGAAAAAGTAGGTATTACTATTAATAACGGCTAGTTTGATTGGTTATGTTGTGTTAGAACTCGGTGTTGCGTACAACACATGCTTTCACATTATTCAAAGAGAAGCGTACGATAGAAGCTTGGGGTGTTACATTCTCCCCTCCTTCAAATAATTTCATCCTCGAAATTTCTAGAATACTTATCACATGAAAATACTCGGGTGGTTCTTCATCATAAGTTCCTCGGGTTCCCACGTTGCCTCTTCCATCTTATGGTTTCTCTACAAAACTTTTACCAGACGTGTCATCCAGTTTCTCAGTAATTGTTCTCTCATATCAAGAATCCTAACGGGCTCTTTACAATAAGACAGATCAGGTTCCAGTTCTAATTTTTCATAGGTGACTACATGTGTTGGTTCAGGCATGTATTTCCTCAACAGAGATATGTGGAACACATCGTGAACTTTGGAGAGACTTGGCGGCATTGCCAATCGGTAAGCTACAGCCCCAATTATTTCTAGAATTTCGAAAGGTCCGATGTACCTGGGACTCAATTTACCTTTCTTACCAAAACGTATGACTCCCTTCCATGGAGATACCTTCAGGAAAACATGATCACTGACTTGAAATTTCAAATCCTTCCTTCGATTATCTGCATAGATCTCCTACATACTTTGAGCTTCTTTGATGTGATTTTGGATTACCTTCACCTTTTGCATCATTTCCTCCACCAGTTCTAGACCTACAAGTTTTATTTAACCAATGTCATCCCAACAGGTTGGTGTGCGACATCTCTTCCCATATAATGCTTCATATGGTGCCATCTTAATACTCGAATGGAAGCTATTGTTATAAGAAAATTCTACCAGAGGTAAATACTGATCCCACATACCCTGAAAGTCAAGTGAGAAAGATCTCAACATGTCTTCTAAGGTTTGAATAGTCTGTTTTGATTGTCCGTCTATCTGAGGGTGGTAATCAGTGCTCAAATGAAGTTCAGTATCTAGAGATTTCTGAAGACTTTTCCAGAATCTTGAAGTAAAACGGGGATCATGATTAGAAACAATCAATAGGGGTACTACATGAAGTCTCACAAATTTATTAATATATAGTCTTGCTAGACGTTCCAGTGGTAGATCTTCTCTTATAGTAAGAAAATGTGCTGACTTGGTAAGAAGATCAACAATAACCCATATTTCATCATTCCTTCTAGGAGTCTTTGGTAGCCCCATGACAAATTCCATCGTAATATTGTCCCATTTCCACTCCAGTATGGGAAGAGGTTGCATGGCTCCTACAGGGTGTTGCCTTCCATCTTTCACTTGTTGACAAAGCATACATCTTGACACAAAATCAGCAATATCCCTCTTCATGTTGTCCCACCAAAAATGTTCCTTCAAATATCTATACATTTTGGTGCTCCCAGGGTGTATAGAGAAATTGGAACAATGAGAATCATCCAGCAATTCCCTTTTTAGATCTGGTATATCAGGAACACAATGTCTCTTCCCAAATTTCAAAATTCCATCTTCATACACAAAGTCTCTCAATCTCCCATCATTCATAGCTTTAATCTTATTTTGAAATTCTTCATCATCGGTCTGAGAACTCTTAATCCTTTCTAGTAAAGATGGTTTGGAAACCATTTGAAAAAGCATTGATGTTTCTCCTTCCCCGGTTATTCCCATGTCCATCTTCACTAGATCCATGAAAATTGGATCCCTTTCAATTCTCATATTGTTCAAAACTCCATGATCTTTTCTGCTCAAATCATCTTCTACCTTGTTTTCCTTCCCCGGTTGGTAGTGTATCGTGTAATCATAATCATTGAGCAATTCAAGCCATCTCCTTTGCCTCATGTTGAGTTCTTTTTGTGAGAAAATATACTTCAAACTCTTGTGATCAGTATAAATCTCACATTTTTCACCATAGAGGTAGTGCCTCCATACCTTCAAAGAAAAGATCACAGCTGCTAACTCGAGATCATGAGTAGGATAGTTTTGTTCATGAATTTTCAACTATCATGATGCATAGGCAATAACCCTATCATTCTGCATAAGGACACAACCAAGTCCTTTCTTCGATGAATCACTATAAATAACGAACTCATCATTCCTTGATGGTAGAGTCAATATAGGAGAATTGAATAATCTTCTCTTCAGTTCTTCGAAACATTCTCCATACTCTTTTGTCCAAAAAAAATTAACCACTTTACGTGTGAGTTTCGTTAATGGGTTAGCCAATCAGGCAAAATTCTAGACAAAATGTCGATAATAACCTGCCAAACCAATAAAACTACATACCTCAGTTATACTCGTAGGTGCTGGCCATTCTTGGATTTCCTTGGTCTTAGAATGATCAATTGATATTCCATCTTTAGAGACAATATGGCCAAGAAAAGAAATCTCCTGAAGCTAGAATTCACCCTTGCTAAACTTCCCATATAATTCAGGTCTTCTCAGAGTCTTTAGGATAATGCGCAAGTGATTTTCATGATCTTCGTAGCTTTTGGAGTATACCAAGATATCAAAAATAAATACCACCACAAATTCATCGAGATACTCCTTGAAAACTCTATTCATCAGATCCATGAATATAGAGGGTGAATTAGTCAATCCAAAAGGCATTATAGTAAACTCGTAATTCCCGTACCTGGTTCGAAATGCTGTCTTTGGAATGTCTTCCTTCTTCACACACAACTGATGGTATCCAGATCAGAGTTCAATCTTTGAAAATTATTGAGCTCCGTGCAGCTGGTCAAATAAATCATCAATGCGTGGTAGGGGATACTTGTTCTTTAATGTTATAGCATTGATCTCCCTGTAGTCGATATATAATCTCATAGATCTGTCTTTCTTTTTAACAAAAAGAATAGGGGCTCCCCATGGAGAAACACTTGGGAAAATAAATCCCTTATTACTCAATTCCTCTAGTTGTTTCTTTAGTTCGACTAATTCTAGAGTGGCCATTCTATAAGGGGTCTTTGATATAGGCCTTGATCCAGGAATTAAATCAATGTAAAACTCAACTTCTCGTTCGGGAGGATGTCCAGGTAAATCTTCCGGAAATACATCTACAAATTCTTTTACAACAGGTACATCCTCTATTTGAACATTCCTTTCCTCACCCACAGTTATTTCATTCTCTTCCTCCCCAATAATTGAATTTAGTTGAGCTATTGGGGGTGGATCTAAATAAGAATTAGGTGGTGACGATTCTGCTCTAAAGATAAGGTGCTCTTTATCATTATCATCAAGAATCGTAACCTCTTTCTTCTTACAATAAATCTTCACATCATAGTCTGAAATCCAGTCTATACCAAGTATTATATCAAACTCAATCATAGGTATGATGATGAGATCAGCAGATAAAGAAAATTTATGTGCTCTAATGGGGATTGATTCACAAAACTTTGTTGCAATGATACTTCCCTTAGGATTTTTAACTGACAAATACCTTGTTAAATAAAATTGGAAATATCTAATTTTCTTAGCAAAATCGGAAGATATGAAACAATGTGATGATCCAGAATCAAATAATGCATTTTCTAAACTTAAGGAAACCATTAAATTACCTGCCACCAGGTCTTTCGGTGCTTCTACCTCAGTAGTAGTGATAGCATAAGTTTGGCCTTGATCCCTTGGTCTTTTCTGAGGTAAGTTCTCCTGACGCTTAGGAAATTTATTTGCACAATGACCCATCTCCCTGCAACTATATCACTGAACATTGGTAGCTTCCTTCTTCCCTTTTCAATCACGAGATTAGTGGCCTTTTTCACCACACTTGTAACAGACTCCCATTCCCTTCAAGAAAGTACCGGGGTGTTTCTACCCACATTTACCATAGGATGGATATTCAACCTTTCCCTTCTTCCCATTATTTCCATTAGCAAATTGATCAGTAGGTCTCTTCTTCTATTGATTTGCTTTAAAGTCATAAGACTTAGAGAATTCCTTTTCGGTCTTGATAGCACATGAGACAATGTCTTCGTACGATGAAAAGGATTGTGAGATTAATGCTCAACGGAGAAATGGTTTTAACCCATCAAAGAAACGATCAATCTTACTTCTTGGGTTACATATATAATCTCCAGAATACCTTGCTATCCTTGTAATGATAGCCTCATACTTTGCGACATTCTCATCCTCCTTTTGTCTCAGACTCAGAAACTGCCTTTCCATATCTGCTCGGTGGTCGCGAGAAAGTATTTTTCTAAAAACAGATATTTTAACTCATTCCATTCCATATTTTATACTTCATCATCTTCCTTCGTATTTTGAATCAATGAACACCATTGATCAGCATCTCCAGTGAGGCGGTAAACTGCCATGATAACTTTTTCCCTTTCACAACTCCCCAAAGCCTAAAATATTTTCTCTAGGGAAAATATCCATTGCTCAGCTACTAAGGGATTTGTACTCCCATTGAACGTTGGTGGTTGTTGCCTCATGAATCGATCTAACATTGATCCTCCACACTATGGATCAGGGTGCTCTATATGGGTAAGGTTATTATTCATAACCTGAGTGAGTTGTCCCTGTATGGTGATTAGCTGATCGGCACCATTTGCATCACCTGCTCCATTATAATTATCTTGAACAGGAGGGAAATCCCTACATGGAGTGCGTGCATTGATACGGTTTCCATTTCTTCCACTAGGCGCCATTTCTAAACAATGGCATAAACTAGATCATTTTGTGAATCAAAATACATAATCCCATACTTATAAAACACTTAACATAAATTGAATTATTTATGGATATAATCCATAATCATAAAAATGTTTTCTTTGAGGAATTATATACTCATCATCCCTTCATAATGATTTGTAAAGAAAATGAGAGTTATCCTAAGCATATCCCCTGGGAGTGTCGTAACCAAGAGTGCAGCAAGGCCCATTGTCGTGCACCAGTTCCCGTTCGAGTCTAGCTCAAAGAGGTGTTTTAAGGTTTTACCCCTAGGTACATCTGTGCCAGAGTCGCCTCTACCTGCTCGTATCCAGACATGGATGTATTTCTCGAAAAACTCACAAAATCTCTACAATACAAAAATTCTAATAAGTTCTTATATACTAATCCTCAAAGTTCATCTTAGGTAAACGTGCTCTAATCAAGGTTTATCTAAATCTAGCTTCCAAGGTTTGAACTAAACTTCCTCTGATACCAACTGTAACGCCCTGACCCAAGTTACCCAGAGTCGGTGCATTATTACATAACATTGGCATGATCACAAGAAAGATCAAATCTCGAAAGATCGATTGGTTTAGTAGCCTTGGAAACACTAGATATATTCATAAAGTTTTACATTACATCATAAAGTGAAAAACTACTACAACAAAAAAGTCTCCATATTCCACACTCATATCCCTACATAAAAATCCCTGCAGGTCATTCATAACTTACTTCTTCACATCCTGGGAAAAATAAAACATAGAAAAGGGGTGAGCTCAAATGCCCAGTAAGGATAATAATATAGCAGAAAATTTCATAAATAAGAATAAACATTTAAGGTAATGTATAACTAAAACAAAAGCCTTTTAAACTTGAACTTCAACATTCTATGGAAAAAATAAAATGAAATAATGCCATTTAATTATTCACATAGATATTCTACTAATCGAATAATCACATGAAATATCAATAACCACTTTCATAATGATGGAATGCATAATGCCAGACTATCATAACCACATAGCCAAGGCCTCATGACAAGACTACAAATAATATTTTTCCAAGGCCTTGTTCCAAGACACTAGTTTGTCTAATGAGACCTACCGATGCATCGAGGTGCTATAACAGGCTCCACCCGTCACATATTAAGTCCAATGCATTCCCATATGAAAAGTTTTAAACATAACATAAACATTTGTATTAAAACTAGCATACGAAATGTCAATACTTTCACCATAAACCATGAATGGTATAAACATAGCACATCCACAGTCAAACATAACACAAAACCTTAAATACAATATAGAAGTTTTGTATCCTAATAAATCAACTTCAAATAAGCGTAAAATCCATCAAAAAATATTGACATAGGTGAAATCAAAATTTTTTTTAGAGAAATATGTCTTTCTATTTTGAAATCATTTAAGAGTCATATATTTATAAAATAAAACATTTTCTCTGAAAATATTCTTATATGCTTTAAAGGAAAGCTTCGACGATTTTATAATAGCGGAAAATAGCTGCACCCGCCGTATAAGTTAAAAAAACATTCTTACCTTAATTTTGTAGAAAAGGTTAAAAAGCACCTTGTTTGGAAAACGACGGAAAGATTCCTTTATAAAACTCTTATAAAAATTCAAAAAAGGGTATAATTACTTTAACCCATATTCTTGTAAATAGTAAAAATGTTTCGAAATACATTTTTAAGAAACATGGATGTGAATAATAAAGAGATCCCTGTAGATTATTACATATAAACAACCTCGGATAATGAAGATATTGTGAAATAAACCCTTACCTTGTACTTTTCTATGGTTGGGGTAGGTTAACCTCCTGTATAATGGTGAAATAATTTCTATTAAATTATACAAGAATCATATACATTCATATGATATCATATATGATCTTTTAACATTGCTTTGTTAATAATATCTTATTATTATCGTCGTTTCGTGTGTTAACTTACTCGTTTTCTTTTATATGTTTTGTTACATAAGCCATGTTTGTCATGGATAGGTTGTATATTATTAATATATAGAATGATATCAAGTCCTTAAACATCATTTTTAAATCATCAAATGATAATTATACTTGAATGGATACGATGGAGAATGAATCTCATCTCGTTCGTGGAGACGGTAGTCCGTACGTACGCACGAGCGACAATATCATACTTTTAATATTAAAATAATATATAAATGGATGGTATATCATATATACAGAATCATTAACATGTTATATTTATTATTTACATGAGTTACACATCATTATTATACCCATCCAAATAATAATATATGGAATAACAATTACACCACGACGTGGAGACGGTAAGCCATACGTACGCACGTATGGTGACATGTTATTCAAAGGGTGGATAGAATACTGAATATGGTTGTACCATATTTATAATAAAATCACAGTATATATATGATTCTGGAGTTATTATTTTAGAATGGTAACAACAAAGGAAGAAGAAGTGGAAGATGAAAGGAACTTGGAAAAGGGTGGTGAAATCATTACCTCTTCTTCGGGTTCTTCCTTTTGATTTGATCAAAAGGGCTCCTTAGGTTCGCTTTCTGATCTAAATAAGGCCTCTAAGTTGTAGTGAGGGAAGTTCGGAGAGTATCTGGGCAGAGTTTGGCCGAACCAAAAGGCTTTGAAAGTGTGAAGATATGAGAAGGAGGAGTGCCCTTTTATAAAAGGGGTGAGGGGCACCTTTGGAAAAGCTAGAAATATTAATTTATAATAAATTCATATTCTGTATCTAATGCCTCAAAAGTTGATTATTAAAATTTTAAGGTGGGGATAGGTCCAAAACCACTCAACCAATAGAATTTATATAGGTTTGTGTTACTATATTAACCTTATCATTAAGTATTAACTCTTAGTTAATTAGTTTGATATTTACCATGTCACTTTATATTTTTATATTATATAGTTCATAAACTTACTATATACATCCAAGAAACCCCCAAGTGGTCCATTAATGATATAACTATCATGATATAAGTCTCTTTTCCAAACCTTAGATTTTTAGGAATTTAATATCAATTAATAATATAATATTGTTTTTAAAAACTCTTTTATGTCAATTTTGACGCTATTCAACAGTTGATTTTTGTGAAACTCATAACAGAATTATTACTTCGAAAAAAGTTAATTAAATCAATCCTAATATGTAATATTATCCTATAAAATTATATAAATTATTAAAAGTCTAAAATTATATTTATTTGGGTATTTATAATATCAATTATTTTAAAGTTTCACTATTATGGTAATTACTGCATCATCATTGTGTCATAAATAAATTAACTTATGTAATATCTAAAAATTATAAATAAAATATCATTATTTAGGAAATCTTTTTATCTTTCTAATTAATATTTATAGTCGAAATCCAACATATATAACCCTATGTAAAAAAAAATTTCTAAAAGATATATGCTTATGTCATTTTTGTACTTATTTTAACTTAATTAAAATTAAGTGTCCCTATCACCTACAAGTGGCTCCATGGGGTCCCAAAATCGACCCAAAGATGCCTATGGTTGAACATGTATCAACCAATAAGGGTAGGACACGTTTTAGGGTAATTTATTATTTATTATAATATTATTTGTTAACCCTTATTTACCGGATTTACCCTTAACCATGGTAAATAAAATATTTACCGAAGTAATTATTCAAAATGTCTAAAATTAAAAGTTACCTATTTATAAAATTTGAACATCATGATTCCAAATATGGAATCCATTTTTCCAAATTCAAAATATAGAATTGGCATAAATTAATTTAAAATTAATTCTAGTTGTAAAAAAAAGCGTGTTTTTAAGAGATAATAACTATCAAAAGATTGACACTTGTTTATGTCCGGTTTAATTGTAAAATTATGTCCAATGACCAACATTGAATTAAATGGTAAAAATATATTCTGAATACACTTTAAAACCACTCAAATTCATAATTTATCACTATTAATTATTTTTATTAAAAAAGTTGTTTTTAATTAAAATTTAGTAATTTTCACTCTTCATCAAAATATTAAAGTTATCCAAAAAGTACCAAAATTTCATCTTAGGCTAAATTCGATATTCCGAATCCAAAAATGAAGTCCATTTTGAAATATAAAATATATATAATTTCAAAAAGTATGTATTACTATTCATAACGACTAGTTTTATTGGTTATGTTGTGTTAGAACTCGGTGTTGCGTACGACACACGCTTTCACATTATTCAAAGAGAAGCGTACCGTAGAAGCGTGGGGTGTTAGATGATCCAAAACCACATGAACCTGGTGGCCATCCTTCACTTATTGTCAATTGATGCATTGAGAGACAAACTCTTCAACACATCCCTACATGTCTGAACACCAAAACTAACATCATATGTTCTATTACATCATTTCCACACTAGGTTGTACCTCTGAAACTAGATATATGAAACTCCTCCATAACATATTTTAGTAATTTAATGGGCACCATTGCCTATAATCTGAAGAGTATAACGTTCTACCCACTATAAAAAATCCCTCAGGTGCACATCTAGTGTATATCTGAGTACATAAGGTATCATGTTAGATATATCCACAATGATCTTCACAATCATAATGTAAAATTAGTGGGTTAAAAACCAAAGAATAAAGATATTAAGAAACATTATTTATATTGAAGACAATTGTAATAAAGCTAACTTCACAGATGCCATGGCTAATAACTGAGAACAAGATATCCTTTTAAGAGAATCTACCACCACATTCCACATCCTAGGAATATATAAAATCTCATATTCGTAGTCTAGGAGGAACTATATTTGTATCCTATATCTCATGTAAATATCCTTCTAATATAATATATACTTGAGAGTATTGTGTTTAGTGTAGATGGTAAAATTTTCACCCATAATATTGTTTTATGTCATATTCAGCGTAAAGAATACTACTACTAGCTCATGATTATTGGTCATGTATTTTTTCTCATGAGATCTCAACTCCTTGAAAACATAGTTGATCGCCATATTCCTCTACATCATGACACAACCACATCTAGTCCTTGATACATCAAAAACTCTACATACATGAAACCCTCCTCTAGAAATATCAAAATGGGGTTTCTATTTATTATTTACCTAAACACCTGAAAACAATTCTAGAACCAATAAATACACATGAAATTGCACCAATTTTGGGTCAAATTTTTCCAGGGTTCTACCACTCTAGAGAAATAAGTTGCAAAACCTTGATAAGACCCTTCCAATCCAAGGAATCTCTAAACCTTGGTAACACTCTAGAGTGCATCCCCATTATATCATTTCCTCAACCATCACTGGGTCCACTGTCACTCCTACCACTGAGGTGAAGTGTCTTTAAAAGTGAGCCACTTGAATCAACAACTGACTCATCAAGAACATCCCATAAACCTAGTAATCACGGAGTGTGTTTAGGACAATACACAACTATATTTCATTCTCCTCCTCATACATTGATCACAATATGATATCATCAATTGAGACCCCCAAAAAAGGTCTATGAAAGGATGAATGATCCATTTCATGAGTCTCGTGAATAATTTTCAGGAATTCATCAGTCTAAAATAGATAACCTAGTACTCATAGTGACCATATAAACATATGAATGTGTTCTTTGTTATATCCTCATCTCGTACATGCATCTGGTTATATCCTAGTCTGAGGAAAATCTGAATGAACCATCATTACCCTCTCAATATATTTAATGGTTCATTGATCCTTTGTACAGGATACTTATTTTTCATTGTCACCTAGTTCACAAACTAATAATCCACACATAACCTCCTGATATTATCCTACTTCATTGAGAACAACAATAGGGATGCCCAAGGAGAAACATTGGGTCTCTCAATTCCCATCTCCTTAATGTCCTTTAACAGCAGCCTCAACTCATTAAGATTTGTGGGAGGAATACGATATGATGGTGTAGTTATTGGGGATTTCAGAGAGTGTAATTCTATGATTATTTATATATCTTGATGGGTAGGTAATCCTAGAAAGTATTTAGGAAAGTTGTCCTCATACTCTCTCATCGCCATAGGGAATTAGTAGGACATAAAATATATTGATCAATGATTCATGCTACAAAACTGTTATGTAATTGGATGCACTTTTCTATGACTGAACTCATCTTACTCTATATAGGATTCCATTTCACCCGCAAAGGAAAACCTTGTCCCATCACTATAATCACACCACATCCCTCCCCTAAGAGGGTCAATATGGGCATTAACTATGGATACCCACTACATACCGTAGATAATTTCATAAGGCCTCAATGCTACTACATATAGATCTCATAGGAAGTTATCACCTTCTACTTTAATATTACACTATTGGTAGATTTGTCCATCCACTAATTCACCTACCATCAGAGTATCCAAGGACAAGGTTTGAGCCATGGGATCAACCTGAATATCTATATCCTAAACCAGAGTGGTTGAATAAATTTAATGGCTCGCACCTATGTTTATTAAAATTATAACTAACATTTAAAATGAACAGATCATACGTTGTAACATCCCTATAGCCCCAATTCCATAGGCCTCCGTACCCAATAGACAGCCTATTCACTTTCTATCTTCCCCTAAAACTAGAATGTAACTATTTATGGTGATGGTGGTGGATATATGTCAAACGTTTAACCACTTCTTTCTTCTCTACCAGCTCATTTTCCATATTTACTTCCCTACATACCTCTGTGATCCTACCTCTATCTCTTCTTAGACTGTCCCTTGAATATCTCCTAAAAAAATGTATGATAGGTAGGAAAATCTCATGAATAATTTTTATGACTGTAATATTAGAAAGAACACCTATACTAAGGTTGAATGATTCCATCCTGAGATCCATGCACCACTTATCCTCCCACTTGGGATCACCTCTTAAAGTGTCTTACTTGCATGGATCCCTATGACTATCACTAATAAACTATATATTAGGTCTCAATTTATAGGTTACCACTACCATTTACAACTATCATCACCTTTTCCACTGGGAATATCATCACCATGAAGGCCCACTCCAACAATCAATCATAAATTTGAATGCAAAGAGATATCACTAAAGCTTCGATATCTTAGCGCAATCCCTTCTCAATATTTTTCTCCTTGAAGAACATATCTTGAAACATATCCATTGATAATAATGAGAAGTAATTATACCTCAATTAACACTCTACCATTTTAGTAGAACTATACTATATAAGAAGAAGCTCTTAGATGCACAATGATCACAACATGACCAGATTAAACTCATACATAAAGATATTATTAAATTCTAGCTAGGAGAGTGTTTTATCTTTAAGAGACCAGGTCACTAGACAACCCATCACCTAATGGATCCCTAAAGAAGTATCTACATGTGTAATTACATATAATATTAAACCCTTCTATTTAGTAGGAAAAGTTGTGTGATAGCCTCTAGCCATACCTCAGTCACCTGGGGGTTGGTTCACTATGAATCCAAAGATGTCGATACATATGGAACTCATGCCACAGGCTCAGGCTATGTCTATCCTCAACTAAAAATAACAACACTAACTTCTACTCAATATGTGTTGTTATATCTTGTAAACCACCCATAGGTACCATCTTTGGTATATGACCATGTATTGAAGCCTCACCACCATAAAGAACACCCTCATGATCATATTGAATAATCCATTCTAGTTGTCTATGTAGAGGTATCCTGAATTAAATAAGATATACCACAGTCAAAGGGTATATATTAAGAGATTAATCATCAAGTATAGAAAAACCACATCCAATTCCAATATATGCATGTACCGATATTTTCCCAACATCCAATTCTTACATTTACTGAGTCGAATGCTAGGTGATTAGAGTCCTGGTGAATGGATACGTTAGTTGCCACACCAACACTAGAGTCCCTAGCCAAAATCTGAACTCTAAACACTTAAATCTAATACCATAAAAACAAAAACAATCTCAATGAATCTAATCCTATGAAATAATAGACTCCTATAATACCACTATGTGTCAACCCGTCCCACTAGGTTCTAAGCTGCGATGACCCCAAGCATTCCACCAATAGACTGATGGTTAGGGACCAACATTGAGTAGGCATTTCCCACACATGGGAGTCATTATCCAAATGTACCTATACACACACAAATATCCAATAACATACTATGATAAAATTTCAATCTACAAAAACCAATGCATGTATACATCTATAATCCCACAATCACATTACACAAATAAAATACCGAGAGAAGTAAAGGGTCTAAGTATAATCCAAACAAAAATATTTAGAGAGACAAAAATTATTAGGAGTTGAGGACTACCATTAGTTGAAACCACCTATAAAACACCTTCTAAATTCTAGATAAACATATGCTGCACCATCTCCCTATCCACATAGGACACTGCCTAATATGTTATCATCATCCAAATACATGAAACATCATGGATGATCTCATGCATGAGTGAGTATAAAAATACTTAGTTAGAAATACTAAAAACTCTAAATAAAAGGCATCATGAATATTCAGCTCATATAAATGATATATAAATCAATAAAATAACTCAGATATACTCATGAAAGACAGCACACCTTCAGGTGGTCTCAACAAAATTTTCATCCATATGATTATACTTAAAATTTCTAGGACATGATCATTTCAGGATAACATCCTCTATTTGAAATGATATCACTAGAGACACTCCTCTATTATGTCATGATCATCACACCATTCCCAAAGAAGTCTATGGTCTCTAAGGACCATTATAATAAGATTTGGGTCACACCCAAGACCAATGGGGGACACTACAAACCCAATATAGATCAAAATAATATGTAGGGAATCATATACCAATGATACAAAAAGACTACTATAAGAACATATAGATGGATTATCAACTCCATGCAAATATAGTTAACAACAATTCTAGACTCCACACCTAAGCTATAAGAATAAATTAACGAGGATAGAACATTGGTCTCCCAGTGGTACACCACAAACTCAATCTATGTCTCGTCCCCTAGAGGGTATAAAAATCTCGATAGGTAAAAATAATGTAACATTGTTCCCTCTTGGGGATGGAACACAGGAGCACACTCAATTGATACTGGTCCAACAATGAAATAAAGGTCTCAAAAAACCCTCAAAGTGGGTACAATACATACACTAGGGGTAGGTGGTGTGTCCAACCAACCATTATTCTGATCGTGTGGTGATTCCACACATAGTATGTAGATATAAAATTATAAAAAATTTAAGTATATTTACATGGTGTACAGAGTTCTGCTGGAACCTTTCCCAAGAATTATATATTTACCCATGTACTAATCGTCATCACTTTGTACAACCATATGTACACCTTGATATAACCATGTACACCTAGTCATGTATGAGTACATAGTTGTTCCTATGTACAATGTTGTTTCAATATATCACAACCTTCTTGTGCCTAGCTATCCTCCTAGATACATTCTATGGTACAATCTTGGGTCACATAGTGTGTTAAATATTTCATGCATCATGACATTTTTTTCTTCTCTATCAAAACCCTTTCACTGCAAAGAGGGTCCAACATGGAGTGTGTTCCTAGAAGAAATGTTGTGTAAATTAAAATTTTACATAACCATCTTTAGGTTTCCATGTCTCCAATATTTATAGTCAAAATCTTCAATCATATCCAAAAAATTAGATATAGTCTTTACCTGCCTTTCTATCATCTTCTCGTTAGAGTTAAACCACCATATTGGATCAGTGACCCATATCTATCATCTGTGTCACCATGTTCATTTTTCGAAGGATAAATACTTCTAGTTTTATATCATTTACACTTGATTCACTTACCAATTTCTTCGATACCTAAATCATAGCCTCAATTTCAAATAATACCTATGGTAAATATTTGTTTCACCAAAGAATCGTAACGCTACTATAGAATATCAACTATCCTTCGTACTATTGGCTAATGAAAATACCATTGATGATTAAGAGAAGAAACCGAGTATAAAACCATAAAAAATAAAATTTGGGGAATAAAACATATATTTTGATCATTCATCCTAAACCCATTGTAAAAATATTATTTGAACAAATGGAAAAATAACCATGAATAGATAAATCAACCATATAAAAATCATTCATCATTGGGCGAATAAATTATTGTTCATTGATAGATCCACATTTGACCAGTATAAAATATTAGTATGGAATAAAATAAATCAAATATCCTACATGAAGTTTGGATTGATCACTGACAAATAATGGTCATATACTTTCTTTATTAGCGAGATCCACAAACGTCGTTCATGCACAATCCTAAATCTGATCTCATCCCGATAACATCTATAGAAAACAAAGATAAACATTCATAGATAATACATAAATTTAGATTAATATTCATCAAATTACATTATTACATTCTTGAGGACCATAATAGTTTTGTTTCTTTGGAATAATGGAAAAAAATCATCTAACTTTTTTAAGTTCTTTAATGCTTACCTCGAAGATATTATCCTTTAAAAAAGATACTTAAAAGAATAATCATACAATGGGGAAAGGAAACATAATATATTTTGACCTCTGATGCTCAATAAGTGTAAATAAGAGAGATACATAAGTATAACATGAGTACAAGGGTATGAGAACAGAATAATAACATTTGAAGATCATACACTATATATCAAAGATAAAAAACATGATTCATGGAATAAATATTGGTAGTTCATAAGACATAAATCAAAAGGGTGATAAATCACTATAAATCAATCATAAACCATATGTTCATGTCATAAAACTGTGACTCTATCATTAATATAAAATCCCATTTTAGGTTTCAATTTAATATAACATAACCATGCACAGATTGGATCAAGACACACATGTTTCCAAGAGTCGATCCGGACACACCTATTTCCCATTGTGGATTCGGACACTTTAATTTATGATGGTGAATTATTGAAAACATATTTCCCATTATTGATCAGGACACACCTGTTTCCCATTATGGAATGGGACACACCAGTTTTCCATTATGGATTAAGACACACATGTTTCCCATTGTGGATCAATACCGTCAACTTATTTCCCACCATTATCTCATGAGATATAAATCTTCACTAAATTAATTAGAGTTATATAAATCATCCACCTATTATATAATTAAATCATACATACATGTTCCAAAAAAATCCTTAACATTCATCATATCATAACGAACTAAATGAAATTGGTATCATAAAAATTTCAATATATAAAAAACTATGGAAAAAATATGTTTCATAATCATATCATCATATAATAACCCATGAAAGGAATCATGTTTTATAAGTTTTTTATCAGGGTATAACCTTGGAAGAGCAATGAGATTCATAAAAAACCCGACATCTTGAATATAAGCCATTAAAAGAATCAATATGAATGGTGTCCATAGGTCATATATTAACTAAATTATAAACTATATCAAAATATTTAGTATTTGTTGAAGAAGGATTCTGAAACAGAACATTGAGAATTTCATATGGATAATAAGAATTACTTAAAAATAATATCTTTATATCAATAAACATTTCTAAAATCATTATCTCTCAAAACTGATTTGAAGACATATAAACTACAATTTATAAAACATTAAAAATATTTCATGAGTAAAATATCCATTCCACTTTGAAAAAAAATCATTTTAAGACATCATTTATTTTGAAAAAATAATTAAAATAACCGTGAAAATTTATAAACGCTGCTTGAAAAAATTTTGAAAACCTTTTTTTTGAAATTTTTTTTGAAAACATTTAATATCATCTTCTAAAAATTTTGAAAAAAAATTTCATTGATGTTACCTTTAAAACATATAAATAAATCATGAAAAATATTTTAAAACCATTTTATAAAACACGATTTTTGAATAAAATATGTTTTTTACTGAAGAGATAATCAAGGAAAGGTTATCATGAAAACATGTTAAAATCCTCACATGTATAATAGAGTAGAAGAATTGAAATATTACATCAGGGTATCATGATAAAATATGGGAGAATAAAACTGACTATAATTATTGATATATAGATCATTAAATTGTATCAATTAAAGCATAATTGAAAATAATCTTAGTAACTATGGGACTATCTCAAAAAACTCATACCACTTCAGTAAATTTTAATCATATTCCCAATGATATAATGAAATTAAAATATCATTAAAATATGTATATTCAAGATGAAACATGGAAATGTTCATTATATACACCTTTGAAAATAATATATGTGCAATACATAAAATGTGCCTCAATGAAGAAAAATTGAGACAAAAATCACCTTATGATTTCATAACTTTTGAATGATAAACAACATGAAAGATAGATAAAAAATAATATTTTTAAATAAATATAAATATAATTATAATAATCATAAAATAAATACATGGTAATTATACATATCACATATATAAAATATTTTGTGATCATGGCTTGTGTATCATGAAAAATAAAAGTGAGATGAGATAACCCTTTCTTTAAGCCTTCACTTTGTTCGTACACATTCAAAACTCTAGCATAATAAATATAAGTTTACTATAAATATAACATAGAACCATATTATTATATATAATACCATATATGATTTTATTATGACATTATGTTACCCTTTTATTAACAATCCTATATTAATGTTACGTTTTAGGTAATATCTGCTTTGTTTTTCATATAAGATTTTACTCGTTATTCTTGATCCTCTTACTTGATCATGATTTAATTTTTTCAATAAAAAAAACAAAAAATATATATATTTACCTTATATATTCATTATATAAATATTTATAATATCCTATAAATGGAATTAGTATAAAGAAGAATACACCGTTCATGGAGATGGCAGGTTGTAGGTATGCATGAACGATGTTTCTATTTTCATGTCATATTGAAAGAAAGAATGTAAATTCAATATATGTATACATGTATTATAATTATATTAAAAATTTTATTTTAATCATATCATATAATTTCACTATTCCCATCTACAATACATTCCATATAAATTGTGAACGAATCACATCGCTTTAAGGAGGCAGTAGTCCACAGGGCCAAAAACGAAGTTATCATATTCTCAAGAAATAAAAATCATAAAGATATGATTTATATAATAATTAGATAATAAAAATAAATCATATATAGAATATAAAAATAAAATTTACATCAAAATTCCCAACCATTAGAGGTAGTCAAGGAAAAATGAATGATGTCGTTTGGTGAGGAGGGATTTCCTCATACACACTAACAGTATGTTTGTTACCCATTTGAAGTAATTTTTGGTTGGTTTAGGTATAATTATTATAATAAAAACATATAAATGTATTTATGATACTTATTTTTTATATAATCATGTAATAAGAATAAATGAGGTGATGGGGAACGTAAATAAATCAAAATTGCCTGTTGAAGGATGTAACCACTTCTTTGGGTGACATTTTTGCTTTCCACCAGAGGGGTTAAATTTATGGGTTTCATACAATTGTGAGGAATATATTTTGAAGTTAGAGAATTTGGGATATTATTTTAGTAGGTTTCTGAATCTAAAATATTTCTTGAGATGTGTGATCAAGGGCATGAGTGAATGAATTTTAATAGAGGGGGAGGGGTGGTATTATTGTAAATACTGAAACGTATACACTATTGATTGGTCTAACATACCTGATGTGTATAAAAATTGGAAATATAATATTTTCAATTTTAATTATAGTTAATAAAAACAACCACCACCCAAAAATAAGTGTTTTTGTATTATTTTGTTGATTAACATCTCTGTTTCCCCACTTTTATCATTTTTCATTTTTCTTAAAATAACTAGTTTTATATCATATGTAATTTAACAATTAACACAATATTAAATTGATATTTCTTATAAAATATATACCCAATTAATTCTAAAAAGTATATATAATTTTTAAAAAATATTATCTGTTTTGGAAATTAATTCTAAAATAATCTTATGAAACTTGTAAAAATAATGTGTTAATGCAAAATGTGCTCACAATGTTTTTTCTATTTATAAGTCAATATGTTAAATATAAAAATAAATTTATCCATGAATAAAAAATAATTTATATTTATTATCATTTAAAAAGAATTTTGAATAATATAGGTATTTTAGTAAAATTTAAATCTTTTAATAAAATATAATTTATTATAAAATGACATCAATGTCAATTTTCAGATTATTTATATAATTTAAATTCAAAAATATCAATTCAAGTATGAGATTATAATATATTTATTTAAAATCCTTGTAAAATGATATATTCATTTAAAAAATTCGAAAGCAATAATTCATTCAATTTACTTCAGTTTTAATATTTTTGATGTCATTTATTTTAATAAACTATTTAAACAATACGTACAACATTAACCATTCCATAAGCAATTAATCTAAATAATTAATATATTATAAATAAATAAAAATTAATATTTTTTACACAAAAATTACCTTTTATAATAATGTGTTCTTCCTAAGTAATGTGATTTTTTCCATATCTTGAGGCCTTATAAATGTTAAAGTTAAAGAAGGATTATTTTTTATATTTTTCATTACTAACTTATTAAATACATTTATTTAATAGAATAGTGTCCCAATAACTCATAAAATTATTACCAAGAGGTGATATAGTCGAAATATAGGAACCTAAAGACTTTTGGAAAAGTACATAGGTAATATTTCCCTTAATATTAAATCTTAAAAACTTAGTAAACTAATTTTTTCCTTAATCATCGTAAATATGTTTTTTGAATTTCACTACTATTTGTGGTCAAAAAATAAGTTTAAAATACTAGAAATTATTAATTATTATGATTCCAAATATTTATTCCATTTTAAACATTTCTAATCACATAATTTAAAAAAATTAATTTAAAATTAATCTCGCAAACGGGAGGAGACAACAAGTTTTTAAAGTGAAAAAGTTCGAAAGGTTGGACAATTTTCGTATCAAATTTCAATGTGAAATTGTTTACAATGAACAAAATAAATTAATTTATATAAAATTGAACGAAATATACTTTAAATTTAAATTAAAATATCATTTTAATATATAAATAAATTATATGAAAAAAAATTCAATTAAAATTAATGACTTATTACTATTCATTAAAAAATGAAATTTTCAGAAAAATAACAAACATTTACCCTAAGTAAATTCTCATTCTCCAATTTCAAAAAATAATTTTATTTATTTAAATATTAATTATAAAAGTTTCAAATGTAAAATATAAAACAGCTTCTCCATCAAAAAGCGATAAAATTAACTTTAAGAAAAATACATCTTTTTTATTCATAGAATTTGATCTATTCTTATCTCTTGTCAAGAAAACACATAAAAAACCTTAAATAGTATTATAAATAAAATATAAAAAATTTTCTTTAATATTATTTATATAAAGTTTTTTAATCATTTTATTGAGATAAAACATGTTTTATTTCAAAAATATAGTTCTCATGGAAAATATTTAAAATATGATCAATAAGGTTTTATTTTCATTACTAGTAAATTGGACACCGAATAATTATGATAAAATACATGTGTAAATTATATTTTCATTGTTTAGTTATTATTATTCATAACCAATATTCCATCATCTATGTTACAACAATAATAATATTTTAATAATATTATTAATACTACATTGTAGTTTGGTAAAACTAGGTCTTGCATGTCGCGACAATTATCGAAGGAACTCAATGTTATATATAACAAAATCCAAAAATCATGTTGTGTGTATCGAAAGCTAATATAATAATTACATGTAGTGAAATATTGCCTAGATTTTGTGTACAAAGTAATAAAAACTTTTTTCTTTTATATAACAAGAACTATATTTAGTGTTATCTGAAATAAAACTTATTGAAAGGATTAAATTAATTTGTAAAAAATTATTCAACAAAATATTGGGGGGATACATTATACCCCTATTAAAATGAATCTCTCCATCTGAATTCATCTTGGTTATAAAGTTATTAATACCTGAATGTTCCTTAAGTAACATCGTCAAAATGAATACTAAAACATCCTTTAAAATTTTACAAAACATAATAGTTACCCATCGTAACAAATAAATAGGACTCCACATTAGAGAACGTATAAAGAAATTGAAAACATTTAAATGGACTTGAAATAGAAATAACAAGTTCTGATGGAGATTGATAGTGATCATGGCTATCATAATTTAATTATCACAACGATATTATATAAAAAGACCTCAAAAAGGTCATTTGTGTAATAAAACATAATCACAACAGGATAATATTTTATTTCAAGACCCTTTTCCTAAATTTGAATAATTTTGATAATTAGATATACTTACTTTATTTATGAACAATCCCACCCATTTTTCCTAGATCAATTTCCACATCAACTCTTACTCCAACAAATGATGGTGAATTCTCAATTTCAATATCACTAACCTATCATATTTTCCATAGATTGAATAATAAGTAATACCTTATATCTTTAGTTATAATCAAATAAATGCATTGAGAATAGGTTATAAAATATGAAAAACTCCTCATATGGGGAGATAATGCATTGATCTCAAAAACATCATACAATGTTTTATGTAACCCATTTCATAAACAGTAAACTTTGTATCCATTCAGAAAGGTGATAATTCCAACACTTTAGAAAGCAGGTCATAAATTTTCTCAAAATTAGCTTAACATTAATCCCCCATATATCAGAATATATCTCTTGTTTTCCACATAACAAACAGTCCAATAACATTTTAATGTATTCTTTTGAGAAAATTTAATTACCTAAATTAGCATAAATTATTATTAAAAAGATACATGCTTTCTTATTCCAATGATTATTAAATATATTCCTTTTGACTAAAAATTCTATAAACTCCATCCATGAGAGCGTAACCAACTTGTTTAAAAAATACTTAATCAGTCAAAGGTAATCAGTACTATCCAATATAATTTACCAATATCAATTATATATTTATCCAAGATAATAACAATTTTATCAACATCAGGTACACATTATGGTTTACCTTCCCATAATCAATATATTACCATTAAATTAAATAAGAATATAGATCATCTGCACCATTATATATATTTTTTAAATAATTGATGTAAACCATATAAATCATGATTTATATAATATAATTCTTGAATCCCTATTTTTATACACTTTAATAATTCAAAATTATTTGTATACCATTATGTAGGTTTCATCATATTATTCCTTAATAACAATTTTATAGAATATAAAATATGGATCATTTATTATGGTTCTTCAAACTCAATTAAAAAAATATTCTTATGTTTAATATAATCAATATTGATAGAGCATACCGTACCTTTAAAATTTCATTCATGGTCTATTTATATTCAATAATATACCCAAGAATTTTTCCACCTTCCAAGTTAACATCACGATACATCCACTAAGGAAAAAAATCATAATGCACATAAATTCCATATCTGAAACATTTAATGTAAACCCAGTTCATTCTAGTTCCCTCTATTGACTAAGACCATAAATCATAGTGTGAGAAACATTTACCACATAAAAAACCAAAAATCATGAATGATTACTTATAGTATGACTAAATCATGACACCTTCTTTGAAATCTATAAAAACATAGGATTATCAATAGATTCATCTGGAGACATATCCTTAGAAATATACCTTGGGATCTTACTAAAATTTTCTATTACTAGTTTCCAATGGTTAACTTAAACTTTACTCTGAAACCAACTATAGAAAACTAGGATTAACAAACATGGATATTACATAAATCTAGTTGAATATTCATAACATTACAAGAGTACATGACTAAAGACCATAATATCTTAGTGCATTTGGTAAACTGTAAAAAATATTCTAACTTGGTGAAATGTCTTCATTTATCCCCATGAATATATTCTCAATTAGTAATTCTACATGAAACCTTTATTCTTAACCTTTGGATAGGAAACATATTAAAGGGTGATATCAGATTCATAGTAAGGGTAAATAATTGACATACATAACAATAACATGAGCATAAGTGTATGATAACAAGAAAATAATAGTTGAAGAGAATAAATGACATATCGATGGTCACAAAAATGAGTCATGGAATAGAGATTGGAAGTTCATAATGCCTAAACCATAGGGGTGATAATTCATTATAAATCCATCATGAAAAAAATCTCATGTTATAAAAATGTTCCACCATTATAAATATAGGAAACTATTTCACGTTTCAAGGTAAAATATCAAGACCATCAACATAGTTGATCAGAACACACATGTTTCCCATAGTGGATCAGTACACACTTGTTTCCCATTTTGGATCAGGACAAACCTATTTATGATTATGTATAAGGGAAAACTTATTTCCATTGTTGAGCAGGACACACCTATCTCCTTTATGGATCACGACACACCAATTTCCCATTGTGGATCTAACACACATGTTTCCCATTGTGGATCAATAATGTAATCTTATTGCACCCGGTTATTTCATGAGATATAACTGTGTACCCAGTTAATTGGAGGGAGATATAAGTACCACTCATCATATAATGAAATCATATATACATGCAGTATAAGATCATAAATATTTATCATATCATAACCCAATAAATAAAATAGATATCATAAACATTTCATCATATCATAAACTATGGAAAATAAAAAGCTTTCATTATTATTTCATCATAGAATAACATATGAATGTAAGCAGGTTTCATAACTGTTTTATCATGGTAAAAACTATTTAAGAGAAATGGGTTTCATAAAAAATCTTACATATTAAACATAAACAACTCAGAGAATTTCCTTACATCATATCCTCATTTAATCCTTAAATTATATAAAATGATTTCATCTTAGCTGGAGAATGATTCTTAAATATCAATTAGGTAATTTCAAAAGGAATATAACCTTTTATTTCAAATAATTTTTTATAAAAAACATTTTCAAAACAATTTTCTTTGAAATACACTTTGAAAATATATGAGGTAATATTTAAAAATCATTTAATACAATTATTGAGGAAAATATCCTTTCCAATTTGATTAATTATCTATAATATATTTAAAAAATAAAAAAAACTATTTAAAAATATACATGAAAATTTATAAATAAATATATAAAATATTTTGATGACCTTTTCTTTGAAAATATCATTGAAAACCTATAAAGGAATCTTCAAAACATTTTGAAAATATTTTTCTTTAAAAAACATTGAAAACTTATCCATAAGGATTGAATCATTTTTTTAAACCTTTTTCTCTGAAAATAGTTTGAAAATTTGTAAATAAATATTGAAAAAAAATCGAATTTTTTTTTATAAAACATGGTTTTTAAATAAAATAGGTTCCCGACTCAAAAGAATAAAATGTCAGGTTTTCTTGAAAACATTTTCATAATGATATTAAGTATCAAAGAGTGGGAAAATGTAACAATTACAAGATAATATCATGAATAACCATACGTTAATAAAATACATGAGTGTAATAAGTATATAGACCATAATATTTAATCAATGGAATCATAATCATAAAAATTCCCGATAACAATGAGATTGTATCAATAAAATCATACCAATTTTGTAAATTTGAATCATAACAACCATGGGTAAATTATATTAAAAGAAACTCAAAATAACATGAAAATAAGGAGAACCATGATACAACATGTCAAAGGGTAGTATATACACCTTGTAAAATAATTTAGGTTCATATCATAACATGTGTCTCAAAGATGGAAAATTATGTTGAAATTTAACATACGATGTGGTAACTTTTGAAATGTAAACCACAAGAATGATTGATAATCAAATTGATATGTAAATCAGAATAATTATAAGTCTAATAATACTACAATACATCCATGACTAGTATACATTCCACATATAATAAATAGGTGGTGAACATGGCTTTTGTCTCATGGAAAATAAAAGTGATATTGGAAAACCCTCACCTTATGTCATGAATTTTTTCATACATGTTCAATCCTCCTGTATAATAAAAATATATTTTTTATATAAATCTACCATATATCCATATTCATATATATAATACCAAAAATTATTTTATTGTTACTTCATATTACCTCTTTATTAACAATTCAATGTTAATGTTACATTTAGGGTAATATCCACTTTGTTTTTCAAATATGTTTTGAATTGTTATTCCCGATTGTCTTTATTAGATAGTGATTTAATTATTTATATAATTCAAAACTCGATATAGATATAATATATATTTATTATATAAATATTTACCATAATCTATAAAAGATAGAAATATAAAATGTATTACGCCGTTCACGGATATGGTAGTTCGTATGTATGAATGGACGTTGTTTCTAATTTATTATCATATTGAAAGAAATAAAGTAATTAACACACACACACATATATATATATATATTATCATTAGAAGAACAGAGTAATTGTATTTCAAAAAATATATAAAGCCTGAAGGTATGTTACATATTTTTATTTGAGAATCATTAATAAATCATAAATATAATATATATCATATTAAATAGTATTTTCAACATAATTACCAACTATGATAAGTGGTAGAGGAAAAAATAACAACTTCATTTCAAAAGGTAGTAGTCCTCTATACACACGAACGTATGTTCATTGAACGTTTGTTGAATGTGTGCGTAGTTATTGTTCAAAACCTTAGAATAAAAAACTTGAATCTGTTTAGGATACTTAGGATATTATATAGTCATCAAATATGAATAATTTTTGTGGTGGATAACGAAAATAAAAAAAAGTGATTTTTGATGTATATTACCTCTTCTTTGGGTAAATCATATTGGTTTTCACCAATGTACTACCTCAGTTTTATTTGTGAGAAAATTATTGAATCTAAGATGAAGTGAGGGATATAGGGAGATTATTTTGGTAGGGGTTTGATGACCCAATGTGGCTTGAGAGGTGTGTGGAAGGGGGATAGTGAATTCTTTGTTAAAAAGGATAGCCGAAATTCTTGTAAATACCAAATGGTAAACACTATGTGGAGGTCTCCCATTCCTCATGTAATTCTGAAATGGATAAATAATGGAATATAATTGAATTATGTTCGATCCAAACCAACACCAAACAAAAAAATGTGTATTCTTATAATTTTGTTCCTTTACTTCTATGTTTCCCCACTTTTATCATTATTGTTTTATTAAGGAAACTAGCTTTCTAAAAAATTAATTGGACCATTATAAATAACTTAATGTGAGTTTTTTAGACAATTTAGACCCACATAATTATAAATATCATATTTAATTTAAAAAAACCCCACATGTGATCGAAATTAATTTTCAAATAAGTGCTTGTATTGTGAAAAAGTATTATTTTAACATGGATCGTAATTAAATTATTTTCTTATTTAAAGGAAAAAATGGTCATTAAAAAATATCAATTGGTACATAAATAGACTATATTTTATATTATTTAAATTTAAAAATCATTTTTTATAATATTATATTTTTAGTAAATTTTTAATGTTTTAATAAAAAATCATCTATTATAAAATGACAATAATGTCAATTTTGACATTATTTGCATAATTTAAACATAAATATATCAACACAAAGATGCAATTTTAATATTTTAAGTTCACAACTATGTAACATTATGTATTCATATAAAAATATTAAAGGAAATAATAAAATCAATCTACTTCACTTTTAATAGTTTTTGTATCATTTAATTTTGTTAGTTATTAACAAAATAATTAACACATATGGAATTCCTTAAGAAGTTATTATGAATAATTCATCTCAAATATGAAAATATAAATTAACAGGATGAAAAAAAATCTCGTTTAGTTATCAAAATAATGTTTATAATAAGACTAATGTTGTTTTTTGTCTATATCGCAAGGTTTTATAAAGGCAAAAAGTATGGAAGGTTTGTTTTTTTTCCTGTTTCCATACATTACATATTATATTGGTCACTGTAATGGTATATTTTCCCAATATATCATAAAGTTTGAAAACATATGTAATATGGTCTAAATATGGGCATAAAATGGCATTTTGAGAAGTGTACAGGTCATGTTTTTTTTAGATTAATGATTAACCACTATGTAAACTAATTTTTTCCTAAATCATAGTATTTAATTTTATTTAACTTAACTAATCATTATTTACAAAAAACAAAAAGATGACCATACTATAAAATAGGAATTATTGTAAATAAAAATATGGAATTTATTTTTTACAAATTATAAACATTCAAATGGTATAAATTATTTTAAAAATAATCTAGTATATGGGATGAGGTAGCAAGTTTTTAATGTTAAAAGTTCAAAGGATTTAACGGTTTTATATCCAATTTTAACTTAATTTTTTTTTCAATGATAGTAATTGAATTAAATGATATAAAATTTAACTAAGTATACATTCAATCCAAATTTAAATATAATACTACTATGAAAATAAATTATATGAAAAAGAAGTTTTCAATTGATATTCAATGTTTTTCACTATTCATCACAAAAATTATCAGAAAAATAACAAAAAATTACCCAATGTAAACTTTCAAATTCTAATGTAAAAAATGAAGTTTATTTTTTCAGGTAAAAAATATGAAATTGTCAAATATGCTATTTTAAATAAATTCTCCATTAAAAGGTAGTAAAATTATATTTTAGAAAAATACATTTTTTATTCATACAATTGGATTTATTATTATCTCTTATCTAGAAAAAAATTATACGAACATTAAAAAGTTTTATGAATATTATATATGTATATATCATACAAATAATTTTTGAAAAATTATTTAATTAATTTATTTAGTTGAGCATGTTTGATTTCATAATTATAGGTTTCTTGCAAAATATTTTCTGTATTTTCAAAAGTGTTTCATATTCATTTCTAATTAATTTTTCACTAAATAATTCTTGTCATATACTGGAGTGAGACATATTTTCATAATTTATGTAATATTATTTATAACCACCACTCATGTGGCTAGGTGAAAACTATAATAATATTTATAGTACATTATAGTTTGGTAAAACTAGGTCTTGTGTATCATGCATGTTAACAAAGGAACTTGGGATTTTATATAACACACATCAAGCATAGTGTTGTGTGTACAAAAAATAATATAAGATTGTTTTTTATTGAAATATCGACATTTTGTTTTGTAAAAAAATAGAACAACATGGTGCATTCATATAACACTAGTTATATTTAGTGTTATGTGAAATTCAAAATATTGAAAAGATTAAATTAATTCGAAAAAATGTTTCGCAATATATCAGGGTGTTAAATCATCTACCAAAAATCCTCCAAAGACTCATCTCAAATTTATATTCTCAATATATATGTTACTTTTCTAACCCTAGGTATTGGGGTATAATAGTATATTAATATAGGAAATGGGTTATACAACAATCTAATAAAATAAATCAATTTATTTATTTATTTTAACAATTTCACCCACGACTCCACTATACAAAACACCAATAATGGAAAAATATTATATCCCATTTTGGGAAAATACATAGCTCTAAACTCAATGGGGGACTTATATTTCTAATCTAATACTATGTTGAAGTGTTAATCCATGTTTCCAGGAAAACTAGTTGCACCTGATAATAATATATTTAATATTATTCAAATATCAATTTTGGGCTCACCGGGATTTTGAATATCAAATGGTATTAGATCATAGATTCAATAATAATTCACATAATATTTTGATTTATTACATGAAAAAATTAGATTTTTTATAGGATTTGTTGGATCAATCTCATATTTCATCATTATTTATTCATCATAGAAGAAAGAAGATGTAGAGAGATCAGAAAATGCTTTTATAGATGGATAATATGAAGATAGATATTGATGATTATGTATATTGGTTCTTGGTATTCAAAAATTTTAAGGAGACATAATTCTAAGGGGATGCTAAATTATAAACCCATACCAGAATGCATATGGGATAATGTCACAATGGAATTTCTTTTTTGTCTCCCCAAAACATCAAAATTCTAAAATTCTCTTTTGGTTGTGTTCAATATCCATTCAAATCCTTCACCCTTTATTAATATTAGAGATGATTAATCTCTTAATAATATTTCAATAATATGCATTATATAGGTGGTAAGGAGTAAAAAATCATGTATTGAATCCGTTGAAATATTTAATGAATTATGAAATTTTCATTACTGGGTTGGAAATTTTAAAAACTAAGCCTCAGAATATATTTTCAGTTAGTCGAGACACTGTGATATGTTTTTTAATTAGAATATAAATTAATTAAAATAAAATTTAAAATTAAGAAGAATTTAATGAGAGTAAATGAAAAATAATTGAAATTATAATGATATATTTTAATGATAATAATTATACTATTGTTGTTATTGTTATTATTATTATTTACTTTATTATTTATTTTATGTTAAGAAAACAATGGGTCTCCCCTATACCCCTTGTTACCAACCCTCCCTATAGGTCACCAGCCCCTCCCTAAGTCCTCTATGGCCTTGTGATTCACCCCTCTATGTCATACTCTGTTCATAGATTTTCTCCAATTTTCCATTGCGATTCTTCTACGATCCGCCAAGGTAAGACCTTCTGTCGTATTCTCCATCCATATTCTAGTATATTTTTGCCTTTCTATCACCTATAGAGGTTCAGTTGAACCCTTGGTCAAAGGGGTGATCCTATTTTCTGTGTTTCTTCCGAATTTAGTGTATGTGAAGGGTCTCTCAGGTCATGATCAAGCTTGTTCCGGCAACTGCCGCCAATATTGAATAGGATTGGGTCTGTTCGGTTTACTACAACCATTTGAGGTGAGTTTCTTTCTCCACATCCAAATTTTTTACATTCTAATTTTGGGTCATACAGTGTTTATGGGTTCCATGTAATTTTATTGAGGGGATTTAAACCTCATCTCTGCGTTTTTATAGTTCTTGAAATTATTGTGGTTAGTTTAGATTTTCTTTGATTGAGCACACACATATATATATTGGTAGGTGTGTGTGTGTGTGTATTTCTCATAGTTATTCCCCCAAAGAATGTGGAATATGCAATTTGTATTGATGTATAGATATATATATGTGTATGTGCACGTAGGTGTGGGGCGGTTCTGAGTGGTCGCTGCCAAATCTAGCATGTTCAAATTGTCATCTTGGTTTACTTCTAGAGGCAGGGTTCCTTTCCTTTTCCCTTACATTTTATGAATGTATTAATAAGTTTAAAAATCACACCATCCAGAGTCATTAAATAATGCAGAATGGTATTTAGATTAAATTCCTCTTAAATGTGATTTTGGTATGTTTCATACTTTATATACTAAATGTGATAAATATTTGTTTTATAATAAATATCATGATTTCATAATAAAACCCATCCAATGGAGGTGTGCTATATTCAAGCTAAATGGTAGTGATTAGACCTTTTTTCTTGTCTTCCATATTTCCATGGTTATCCCTTTACATTTGGATTTTATAGTTTGGTATATAGCATGTTCAGACGTGACCCTCGTTGATGTTATGGAATGAGTTGCCTCTTTTTAATGACACCTTTTTAGAACATGGAATTTTTTATAAATTGAATAGATTTTTTATGAATAGGAATATTAATTTTGGGGTTCCAATCTATATACACGGCATTTTGTTGAATTTTTGAAATTTCTTCATTTTGATCACACATGGATATATCTGAAGAAGACTGGTTTTAGATTATAAAATCAATTATTTTTCCTTGTTTTATCAATCATGACCTTCACTCTGGGAGAAAATAGTTCAGGGTGTTTTCATTTGTCTTGGCCATCTCTATTGGGGGTTCCTTTCCTAATTGGATATATTTTCCCAATTTAGCTTCTATGTACCACATGAACATTGATAAATTAATTTCCTTGAATTAATTAATTAAATTTAATGAATTGAATGTAATGGTTCGACACGATGGTGTTCCTTCATTAAATGATTTAATAGAATTAAATTAAATGTAATTCTTTTATGGTCT
The DNA here is from genome assembly GCA_963277665.1 of Viscum album. Lineage (NCBI taxonomy): Eukaryota > Viridiplantae > Streptophyta > Magnoliopsida > Santalales > Viscaceae > Viscum > Viscum album. Next base: position 356,521,324 of record OY728140.1, read on the forward strand.
ATAATAAATCCATTTCTATATGATATGATTATTTAAAGAAATTTTGATATGTGGATCACACTAGAATGTAGCTGACACTACCAAATAAATGGGATAATCCCTATTAAATTATAATATATTATTATTGTTATACATCCATTACATTATTTCGGGTCTATAGGTAAGGAGACATAGACATTCAGCCACCCTATAGGTGTTACAACCTTGTAAATTATTAACACATGGTTGGTTCGAATTTAAATCCTTATAATAAATTGGATAAATTGTTTGATTATTGGATTATACATTCAAATTTTCATAATAATAAATTGTTTGATTTCTTATCATAGAGTTACCTTAGCGAAATTGGTTAATTAATATTAATGTCTACATGGCCGATTGATTAATTAAATAGGTTTTATATAATTATTATGATAATTTGGAACCTGGATTAATCAACTGAATGGGATGGAGAGATGGTAATTTTGTATAAATTGACCATTGTTTCCTATGATGATAACTCTAGTATATTGATACTATAATTGATATTTTTCTTGCATACAATTTGATCTTATGTTATATTGATGTGATTGATACATGAGGGTTTGATACTTTTTTTCATGTTGATTTTTTCCACATATAACTCATGATTAATTTGATGCATGAGATCTTGGTGCATATTTTCATAAAACCTGTGAGCTAGGTGCATTGGTACTGAATTCCTATGGCCAAATTATATTTTTATATCAGACTCATGTGGAAAATTATGTGTCTATATCATATGACTGAGGGCTTGATGCATAATCACACAATGCATAAGGTTTAGATTATATTTATAAATGAAGGCTATATTTTTGTTAGCATGAGGGAAATTTTCTAGTTATTTATAAGGGTAAAAATTGGGATTACCTGATGGAGATATTACCTTATTCCTAAGGGTGAGGTTTTGGTTATCCTGATGGATGAGGTCGTATGCTATGGTTTATTTTGAGTGATTCATCCTCATAAGGAGAGTCTTCAATAGATTTGGGTGATCATTCCTTATGTAAGAGGATCTAACCACCGACATAGATATCCATCATAGGCTGAAGTATGTGGGATGGGAAAATGGTATTTATAGGATCCCATATAAAGTATTTATTATTTAATTTGTTATCACATTTCATTTATAATGTGTTTCACACTGTATATTATGATTAATGGCACTAAATGGATTAGGCTAGACACTGTGGGTGATGGATTACAAAAATATATATCTCACACCCTGTTAGGGAACTATTTGGCACCCATTTATATCTTGTTGATCATATGTCATTGGATTCATTTCTTTTTTTTATGTTCACATGAGTGATAGGGAGGACTAGAGTAGAATATTACTTATGATACTTTATGATTTTACCATTGGGTTTTTCTTCTTTTGTTAATTTTTACTTTTTGTACATGTAGTATCATCTGTAATACATTCATTGTTGTAAATTTTCATTGGCCATTTTTATTCAGATATTATATTATTATTCTCTTGTTTGTCTCTCTTTTATGACTATTTCTGCTACTGATTGTTTTTTAATATTAATATACCAATATGTGACTCTAATCTAGAGGCTATAGTATCGCCACCCAATATCAATAGACCATCACTTCTAGTCGGCATCCTATAGAATACGGGGATCCATGCTTGAGGCCATGTGACCCATTGGTCCAACCACAATTTATTGGTCCACCAAGTTGTTGTGTTACAAAGTGGTGTCAGAGCTTTATTTTCCATTTATATTACTGTTTCGATTAGGCAGACAGGAGCCTAGTAATGTTTTAGTGCTTGGTAAATATCTGTTCTTGGGACTAATCACCCCACTTATAGGGAAATAACAAAGTGTCTAGGTCTGGTATTATTGTTCATGTCATTCTATATTACTGTTGAATATGATTTCACCTAGTTTTATTGGTGTATTTTTCTGCTTCTTACTAATTTATAGGATTTTTTGGACTATACTCTTATCCTGTTACGGTAAGGGAGAATCATTACATGCATCATATTAGGCACATCTAGAATTAACATTCCATTCATATTTAATGTCATATAGTTTCATATGTAGGTTGTTTGATGGTTCTGATTGTGTTCCCTGAGTAATATTACACGCATAATGTTTATAGCATGTTTCTTTATGTTAATTACTTATGATAAAATTCTTTTTTGGTATAAAAATTGTTACAAGGGATTAATATAATTGGTTTTATTGGCAGAATTATATGGTTTGTGAAGGAACGGGAACCAGTTTTCAATTGTGAGGGGCATAGGTGCCTTATAACCAGGAAAGGGTAACCTGTATATTCAATCATTCTTTAGCATAATATATACAGGAATTTAAGGCTGTTGTTAAAATGTAATGGTTGTTCAACTTTAATTTTATTTGAACTTGATAACTGTCAAAATGCTCAACTAGACCCATGTATGTCAGTTGGGCCATGGTTCTTTTGTGATAACCCTCTATGGGTTTTTTGAAACTTGAATAACTAAACAAATACTATTGGGATTCATTTGGATGAAATATTGTTGGATTAGAGAGACCATGATGTGTTTTATTACCGTATATAAAATAATGGGAATATTTTTCTTCAATTTTCTAATAAGGATGGGATTTATATAAATGTTTAATGATAAAAAAATTGATATATCTTCCATGTTTTTTCCCTTGGGTAATTGGTTATAATCATGTGACTAGTGTTTTTGTTTTAAAATGGTACTTGATGTTTTGAATTAATTCTTTGATTTTCATATATTAAAATTAGAATTATTCAAATGTCCTATAATTGGAATCATATGTGGTGTATTTTGATTAAACCCTTGTGAAATGGTTGTTGGGATTTTCTGTCAATGATTCCATGGAATGGACATGTGAGAGTTTTCTGTTGGATTCCTTATTTTTATAAATGACATTTTTTAATGATTTTTACTTTAATAAAATTTCTGTTTGGCATGACCCTGTTATGGGGTGATGATTTATTCTCTTGTTAATGGCATATCCCAAGGTAGGTTGCACACTAATAGTTAAATTCCTTGATTAATAATATGATCTTATTGACTCTTGGTGTCGTTTGAGTGGTGTTGTCCCTTGTATGACTCTTAACCTTTTAAAAAAACTTTCTTTGGATTGGTGTTCATGTCATTCTTGGCCTTTGATATGGGTTTGAGAATCAAGGAATGTATTATATCCACTGATTAGAGATACATCATGCATAGTGAGTTGTTTTGTAGTTATCTTGACTCTCTCTTTTATACTTTGTGATTGACAAATTGGTATGTCATCATCCTGGTTAATGGTTGTATGGGGAAATGCGAATTTGGGTTAAATCCTTTTGTATGAACCATATGACACAATAATCCATAAGGAATTCAGCATATGGATGGTATTCATGATGTTTCATTTAATCATGAAATCATGGGGTAGTATGCATTGGTATACAGAGTACATATTTACTATTTAATGAAACAATAATTTGGTTGATCTTTGTGTGCTTGTTGAGCCTTGAGTTTTCTGGTATGATATCATGTTCTCACCAAAGTAGGGTGACCTGGGCATGAAGAAATCATGTTTGACCCAATTATCGGTATGACTTTTGGAAGCATAGGTGTTTCAAATGACGAGTTGGTTTGGTTTTGGTTTTCATGACGATTATTTAAATGTTTTAATTTATAGAATTTAAGACATATAATTCTTTTGAGTTGCTAGTCTGTCTCTTCATTTGAGGACTAGGTACCTCCTATAGTGGGTAGCATCATGTTTGATATGTTAAATACATTTCAATACAGTTATAATGGACACAACCAAAGCGGACAATTCAAGAATGGTTGGGCTTTGTAAAATGCTTATGATGAGTGTGAACATTAAATCATGTCTTTTCTTTCTCAGCAACACTATTTTTGGGAGGTTTGTGGTTTATGAAACCGTTGATAAATAAATCTGGTTGTGGGTGGAAATCGATTTTTAATCATGAACGATCACGAAAATACATCAGGTGGTAAAGTCTTGGGGATGGCTTAATTGTGGTACGTCCTTAGGTGAAGTCATGCTTCTTGTAGGGGATTTCAACCTGTAGTGTTCTTATTGATTGTATTGGTAATATTGTTATTCTGTTATTGTAATATTCATTATGAAATGAGAATGTCCCCTTTCTTGAATTCTTATTTGATGCATTATATTAGCATCAATCTTATACTGAACAAAATCTTTAAATGTTATTGATATTGTTTTGGTGGTTTTATCAATATTTCATGTTGATTCATGATTCTTATAAAGGAATGGTTGGTGCCTAGTAATACACAGGTTTCCAAGTATGAATTCTTCAAATGGACTCTTAGAAACTAGACATTTCCTTTGACTCGACCATCAAGAAGGTGATGCTCTAGGCTCAGTCAATGATCCTATATGGGCATCTTATATGGTACAAACGTTCGACTTGTAAAATGGAGTATGGACTACCCCAAGTTAGTTTATTAGTCATTTGTCTCTATGAATCTCAGGTTATCTAATCCTTGTTTTCAAGATCAGTGATTCTTAAATCAAGGAATGTCACTGAATACCTAGAATAGACATTAGTGGATGTGTTCTTGGTGAATGTGATATACCTTAGAATAAGGCATCACTGTTCAGGTTGTAAAACATTTGTTCTCTATTCTGAGTGTCTTCTTGAACTATCATCCATAGTGGTTTGACTACTTGTCTATCGTGTTCAATGTAGCGGTCAGTGAAGGGTTGCTTATGGCACATCGTTAGGATAGATGAGTGTGGATTTTGTTGGCTTGGAATTTTCATGAGGATTTTTCTCGATGTGGATAAATAAGGTCAGTGGAGAATCGACCACCTAACCATTTAAAAATCATGCAAGAGTAATGATAGAATGCTTGAGGGTTTTTTAGGAAATTCTGATGGTGGAGGTGATGTTTCTTTTAATTGGAACTTTTCTAATGTTAAATCCTAAGGTGGGGATTACTTTTTTTAATGTTTAAAGAGACAATTATGTGATCGTGGGTCTATCTTTACATTTTGGGTAAGATCTGTTTTGGTGTTCTGTTTGAAAAACTAGCATTGGAATGGTTTTTTATGGCTTACATGACATGATATTAAGATAACTGTGAAGGTTCATTGGGAATTTAGAAATGCAATGTGACCATTTGAATGAAACACCATGATCCTCGTAGGTCAAGTGATGTGTTCATTATTCATAAATGTTACTTGGGGACTAGAAGTTCTAAGGTATGGAGGTTGTAAAAAAACATGTTTTGAATCGGATGAAAAATATAAAGAAATTGGAATTTTTCATTTGTTAGGAGGGTCGTCTTTATAAAGGAATGATGGAATTTATTTTCTGAGTGTCAGAACACTACATCGTGTTTTTCTAAACGAAGTTAAATTAATTAAATTAAAATTTAAAATTAAAATGAATTAAATGAGATTAAATGAAAAATAAAATAAATAATAAAGAGATATTTTAATGATAATAATAAATTTTTTTTATAAATATTATTATTTGGTTTATATAAAGAAAACACCAGCTCTCCCATATCTACCATATTTCCTCCCTTCCAAGCACATCACGAGACACTCCCTAGGTTCCTCCTTTGCTGCCTAATGCCCCCCTCTTCAACACTATCATATTTTCTCTCTTATCCATCATCTCATTCATGATTCTTCTTTGATCTGAAATGTTAAGACCCTAATTCCTCTTTTACATTTTCATTTCGACTGATTTTTTTCTCTCTATCGCCCGGAGAGGTTTAGGTGAACCCTATGTTGAATGGGTAATCCTATTTTATATGTATCTTCAGATTATAGGGTATGCAAAGGGCCTCCCAGGTCATGTTTGTGTGTTTTCCAGCAATGGAAACCGAAGGAGAAGCATATTGGGTAGATTGAGTTCTTCACTACCATCTGAGGTGAGGTTCTTTATCTATGACCTTGTTTCCCTCCTTCTAATTTATGTTCTTCTGGTGTTTGTGGGTACCTGGTAATTTTATCGAGGTGTGTTATACCTCTCCTCTATGTTTATATGTTTCTTGTAATTGTTGTAGTGAGTTTCTATTGATTATGAAGGCGTGTACATACATAAATAGGTATATATTTATATATATCTTCCACATACATATTCCCTCATGGAAAATGGAAAATGTGATTTGGATTAAAGGATATATATATTTATATATGTATATAAGTGTATGTGTGTGCGGGTGTGGGGCAGTTTCGAGTGGTCGCCACCAAATCTGACACGTGTCGAGTGTCAGCATAGTCTACTGCTCGAGGGAGGTTCAATTTCATTCGCTATTAAATTTTATGAATGCATTAATTAATTTAATTATCACACCATCCTTAGTTTTTAATTAATTTTCTACGATATTTAGATTAAATTTTTATTAAATGTTACTTTATCATATTTCATGATTTATATATTAAATGTGATAAATTGTTGTTTAATCTGAAATATAATGATTTCGTAATAAAACCCCTCCAATGTAGGTCCACTATCATCAAGCTAAAAATAAATGATTATATTTTTATTTCTTGACTACATTATTGCCTTAGTCCTCCCTCAATAGTTGGATGTTATGGTTGGGTATATAACATGTTGAGATATATCCCTCATTGACATTATAAAAAGAGTTTCCCTTTTTTATGACACCATTTAAGAACATATCCTATTTTATAACCTGAATAGATTTATTTATGAATTTAAATTTTCACTATAGGGCACCTATCCTATTTCTTGTTATCTCATGCAATTTTTAACATCATACTATAATGTCGCTAATCGAATCTATCTAGTGAATACTTGTTTTAAAATATAAAATGAATTATTAATCGTTATTGTTTTTTTATGACCATCACTAAGGGAAAAACTTATTCTGAGTTTTCATCATGGACATTTGTATCTCTATTGGGTGTTTCATTCCAAATTGAGCTAGTTTTCCCAGGGTAAATTTTAAATACCACTTGAACCATGATAAATTAATTTTTATGACTTGTTTAATTAAATTTCATAAATTGAATGGAATGTATTGACATGATGGATTTACTTCCTTAAAAGTGTTAAATGATATAAATTAAATTGAATCGTTTTGGATGCTCTAAACTGAATCCCTATTTATCTGGTCTGATTAATTATTGTAATTGTGCTATGTCTGACCATGTTGGCATGCCACAAACATGACCAGATAAATGGGATAATACATATTAAATTATATTAATTTTTTTTAAACCACCATAAAATTCTATTTGTTTAATAGGAATGTAGAGTGAGACTAACATCTCCCTGATAGGTGTGCCATACTTGTACAATTAAGACTAGGTCTGGTCAAATTTAATGCCCCATAATAAATTAGATAAATTGATTTATTGTTGTCTTAGAGATTTGATTAGAATAATAATAAATTTTTTTATTTATTTTGGTTTAATCACCATCACTAAACAATTTAATTAATATTAACAATTATGGGACTGGTTTATTAAATAAACATGTTTGATATAATTATAATGATAATTAAGAACCTGGATTAATGAACTTAAATGGTTTGCAGATTTTACTTTTTAATAAATAGATTTTTGTGTATTATGATGATAAATCATGTATGTTGATACTAGAATTGAGATTTTTATTTCTAGGCTTTTGAGATTATGTGAAATATATTTAATTGATACCTAATGGTTTGATATTGTTCGTCATGTTGATTTTTTCTGGATATGACTCATGTTTAATATGATGCCTATGGGATTTGTGCTTGTTTTCATACATCCTTAGCTCTAGGTGCACTATTATTTAATGTTTGCGGGAAGATTATATGTTTATATCGGATTCCTGAGGGAATAATATATGTTTTTGTCAGATTCCTGAGTGCTAGATGCATAGTCACATGATGGATGGGGGAATGATTCTAGTTATACTTAAGGGTGAGAGTTTGGATATCCTAACGGAGAAGTCCCAATTATGCCTCCGGGAGAGATTATGGATAACATGAGGAAGATATTATAGTTATTCCTGATGATAAGGTTTTGGTTATCCTAAGGGAAGAGGCCGTATGTTATGGTATATTCTAACTAATTCAACCTCGGCTGGAGAATCTGTCATCGATTTTAGAGATCCTTCCTAATTTATGAGGATCTAACCATAGATATATATATCTAGTATTGTAGAAGAAGTTGAAATGGTACATATTTTTTGCGATCACATACCGAATTCTTATTATTTAATTTGTTGTAAAATTTATTTATAATGTATTTCAAAAATTCATTTATTATTATATTCATGAAATGGATGGAGCTAGATGTAAAGACCTGACCCCATTTTCCCGGAGCTGGTGCCTTATTTGATTACGTTGGAATACATACAATGAATACGAATCCCAAAGTACCACATAGTTTATTATTATTGGAAACTAGATACATACATAGGTTCAATAATACAACTTGAAAAGCAAAACAACATGGAAACTCCTTAGACAACATCGATAACTCCTAAGTTATTTCAGCATGTCATTCATAAATTACATCTTCATGTACTGAGAAAATGAAACATAAGAAAGGGTTGTGCTCAAATGCCCAGTAAGAGTAAGAAATACAGTGGAAGATAATATAAACATTATACATGGTGAATAATTGAAAACACATGCCTTTAATAATAAACTTGAACACGTTATGGCAAGAAAATGAGATTAGTAAATAATTCCATAATAAAACATTATCATGGGTATTCTATTAGTCAAATAACCAAATTAAATTTCAATTACTAGATTCATAATGATGGAAGTGCATATTCCGGACATTCTGAAACATTTTTTCAAGGCCTCGGCCAATATGACTAATGATTAAGGCCTCACCCAAAATCCATATATCACATTGGGAAAGGCCTTGGCCTATTCCACATCTATTTGTCTCATGAGACCTACCGATGCATCAAGGGACTATAGCGGGCCCCACACAACACAGAATAAGTCCAATTAATTCCTCATATGAGCGGGGATCAACATAAACATTATATACATTCATATTGAAACTATCATATGAAATTCAACACACTATCCCTAATCATTAAACATAAAACTCTAACCATTCTAAGTAATAAGTTGAATTGTTTTAGGATAGATCATCCACAATAGAGTTAGTCATAAACCATTAAATAAAATATGGTACATGAATTCATAAATTATTAAACCCAATAATAACATGGAATCAACAAGAGTGTTGAATTAGACGAAAACACTCTTATAAAATCATTAAGCAATTCTTGAGATAAATACTCTTTTATTTTGAAAAGAAGACTTATTTTGGAAGATTCATTGTATAAAACCAGAAGTGAAGTAAGATAGTATTTTCATAATAAAATGAGTGATTTTATAAAGATAATGGTTTCAAAAAATAGATTATAGAGTGCCCTTGAAAATAGGTAAGAATTTGAGAAATCCCCTTGAATCGGGCTTGTATTTTGGAAACAATTTTGAAAGTTCCTTTTAACACATGTATGTATCCATAAAATAAGGAAGGTCTATGGTTTGTAAAAATATAAATTATAATCACACGGAATATATGAGGATTACAAAACAATACATAAGAATTTCATTGAGGTAATTAGACAATGAAAGTATCCCGAATGAAAATGGATGTTCGGGTGGAAAAACACTTACCTTAACCCCGAACATGTTCCCCTCTCGAACCTTATCTCCAGGAATATGAAATTATACTTATTAATAAATTATTTGAGAACCTATTATACATGTATTTAGTTTATCATAATTTTGTTTAGTTCATTTGTACCCTTATTGATAAGTTATTATACTGAATTTCGTAGTTCTGGGGTGTTCGTTTTCTTTATTTTCATAATCGGTTCACTTTTTTTTAAGTAATGGGATTCAAGTGGAATGGTTTTAATACACAAGATTTAAGATTAAATATTATTTATTAACATAAATAATATATCATGGTCATTTTATCATTAGGTTTCATGGAATGAGGATGAATCATTAGATGACTACCACTTTGATTATTTGGTGGTATTTGGATTATTATGAACTAGTTTTGTCATATAACATAATTATATGTACATATTCTGGTTCCTAAATATTAATTAGGTTATAATAAAAATATTATATTTCGGTTCATCAATAAATATTGTTTCATGACCAGTAATGAAGAAGAAATTGAAGAACGAAACTTCGTCATCCACAAAGGCTATAAATTGGAACCTTATGGACATTGATTTTGTTTTTAAAAATACCAGGGAGGGTGTAAGAATAATGATGATGGTTCTTCCATACACATGATATAATTCCAGTATATAGATTATACTGGAGTTATCATGATAATTTGGATAGAGTAGGTGAGGATAAAATAACAAATGTAGATAAATTGAAATCAAACTAAAATAAAAAGAAAGGTGTTTTACCTCTTGATATAACTTTCTCAAGAACCTCCTTATGGGAAGGGGTTTTGGTGTTATGGAATGACTAATAGCTTCCTGGTCGTGGGGAGTGACTGGGAAAGGGTATTTGGGCAGAAATTTGAGGTTCTTGAAGGCTTAGAGGAGGGAATAGAAGAGGGAGTGGTGAGGGAATTTTATAGTGGAGGAGAGGGGTAAATTTTGAATATTTTATTTCATTATTTTATTATTTCCATCAAGACAACCAATAGTGTTGTTTCATGTGACCCCTAATACTAATAATTTCATTTGAGTTCGATCCAAATGGCCTTACATCACTTATGATGTCATAAATAGTGTATTTAATTGATAATTTTTATATACAGTATTTTATCGTATTTCACTATTCATCAAAAATTCTACAATTTCAGAAAAATCCCAAAAATTCACCCCCACCATTTTTCAATGTGTAGAATTAAAATTGATCTCCATTTTTCAAAATTAATTTTCTAAATATTTTTAATTTACTTTTTAAATAAATCCATAGTTAATTCAAAAAATAACAATCTTAGAGGTATAATTAGTTTTATGTGACATCGAAAAATTAATTAAGATCCCATTATTTTATTACCTTAAGAAAATAAAATAATATCATTATTTACTATTTATATGGGTCTTATTACTATTCACATTACTATTCATAAGGTTATGTTACTATTCACCAAAAATAATGTTTGTTCTATCAGAATCCAAATGACTTACTGAACACAACTCTAGATGACCATTTTTCAAAATTCAAAACATAGAATAGGCAAAGGTGTGTTAATGTCTTGATTATAAAATTGCTTTCAAAATTTATTTTCAAAACTTTGGGGTATTACATTCTCCCTTCCTTAAAAAAATGTCATCCTCAAAATTCACAAAATATTTCCTAAATTCGTGTATGTCTTTAACATAAGCTCCTCTTGCTCCCATGTTGCTTCCTCAATCTTATGGTTCCTCCACAGAACATTTACCAGACGAGTCGTTCGATTTCTCAATACTTCTTCTATAGAATCAAGATTATAGACAGTCTCTTCACAATAAGATAGATCGGGCTCAAGTTCTACTTCTCCATAAGTGAGTACATGTGTTTGGTCTGGCATGTAATTTTTTAACATTTACACATGGAACACATTTTGAACCTTGGAGAGACTTGGCGGCATTGCCAAGCGGTTAGCTACAGCTCCAATTCAGTCTAGAATTTCAAAAGGTCTGATGTACCTGAGACTTAATTTTCCCTTCTTTCTGAATCGTATAATACCCTTCCATGGAGATACCTTAAATAAAACGTGATCACCTGCATGAAATTACAAATCCTTTAATCGATTATCAGCATAGATCTTTTTCCTCCTTTGAGTTGTTTTGATGTGGTTTTGGATAATTTTCAACTTTTCCATTTTTTATTCAACAAGTTCTATATAACACCCCGAGATTTTATGAAAAATATTCTTTTAATTTGATTTATGTCTTGTTTTGTAAGCTACAACAAGATTGCCTTGTGCTATACGCAACACCGTATGAGCTTGCAGTATACATAACACTATTCTTGGATCATGTTACACACAATTTTGATAGTAGTTATTCTAGGAAACATTCAATGTATATATATATATTCAATGTATAAAAGAAATGTGGTTTGATTCTATTATATAAAACAACAGAGGAGTCTTGCACAACACACAACCCTGACTTGGCTAGCATTACACGCTATCACGACCTTCCTCGATAGCGTGTGTTGTACGCAATTCCAGGTTTCAATAAACAACGATATATTGTTATAATATTATGGACTAGCCGTTATGAATAGTATTAACTACATTTTTAATTTTATAAAATTATTATTCATCATACACATTTTCTAGAATATGGTATGAGAACAAAATAAATGTTTCGTGTAAAATATGTATTTTTAAAAAAATGCAGTTTTCCCGCCTTTTAATGACGCACCCACCTTAAATCTTGTTTTTTACATGTCTATATGTTCAATTTGAAAAAATAAAATTCTTCTTTGGAATCAAGATATAAAAATTTACTTTGGATAAATTTTCCATATTATTCTGATAACATTTATATTTTAATAAATAGTAAAAACACGCTATATTTTAATTAAAGACAACTTTTTTCATCGCAATAATCTATATGGTTAGATTATATTTTTAATTGGTTTTAAAGTGTAATTGGAATGTATTTTTACCATTTAATCCAATTTTGTTTATTGGAATTAATTTCACTTTGAAATTGGATATAAACAAGTATCAATCTTTTGATTGTTTTTATTTCTTAAAAACAAGAAATTTGTTTTGATAACAGGAATGAAATTTAAAATTAATTAATGCCACTTATATGTTATGAATTTTTAAAAACAGAAATCAATATTTAATTCAGAATATCAAATAATTCTTAGGATGAATTTTTTGTATTTTTCTGAAAAACATCAATTTTCGATGAATAGTAAAACCACTTAGTTGTAGTTAAAAAACAGACTTTTTTTAATTTAATTAAATTTTAACACTTCTATGATTTTAATTTCAAAAATACAAGAGACACGGTTAACATCAAGGACTAAAATATGGTTCAATGAGATGAAAATAATTTTTGGTGAATAGTAACTTTTTTACTTTTATTTACCAGAGTTAAAAGTAAATAGGATAATTAAGGGTAAAAATGATATTATTATTACCCTAACACATGTCCTAATTCTATTTGATAATTGTAATTCGACCAAACGCAACCTTAGGAATAATATATGACCATTTAGGCCCACTTGGATTAGATTAAGACATTTAATATTAATTTATTTAAAGAAGGGTTAAAATAGTTAAAATCAAACTTTAATAAGGAAATCATTTTTAATATAGGGTTATACCTAAGATAAATACAACTATAAATATTCATTTGAAAGATAAAAATATTTCATACATAATGGTAATTTATTTATAATTTATAGACATTAAATAATTTAATTTATATATGACACAACGATGATGAAGTAATTATCTTATTAATGAAATATTGACATAATTGATGTTATAAATACTCAAATAACTATAATTTGCGACTTTTTATGAATTTCACGAATATTATAGGTTAATTTGACATGTTAGTTTTTATTTAATTAACACTTTTTGAACTAATCATTCTGTTATGATTTTCACAAAAATCAATTAGCAAATAGTGTCAAAATTGATATAAAATAGTTTTTAAAACTAATATTATATTATTAATTGTTATTTTATTCCTAAAAATCCATTGTTCATCCAAATGACTTATACATGGTTATATATATTAATAATAAACAACTTGGGGTTTTTTTGGCGTGTTATAGTAAGTTTATTAACCTTATAGTTTAAGAAAACCTGAAGACACGGTAAAAGTAAAATTATTTAACTTAAGGTTAAATCTAAAGGATAAGGTTAAAATAGAAACCTAAACTTTTCTAAACTATATTGGATTATAGGATTTGAGACCCATAACCACATTAACTTCAAAATAAATAAATTGGGAGCTATTAAAAACCAAATATGACTTTATAATAAAATAATATTTTTAGTTTTTCCAAAGGTGCCCCTCTCCTCCCTTATAAAAGGGAACCTCATCCCTCTCATCCTCACACCACATTGAGCCTTAAATATCTGCCAACCCCTGAAAAATTATCTTCTCCACTTCCATAGAAACATCCTAGAGGTTCTGGTTTTCTTCAAAGACCAATTTTAGTGTCCTATGTGGAGGTCTCAAAGAGGCGCTCAAAGAAGAGGTAATGTCCATTACCGATACTTTCAACTTTATTTCTTCTTCCTCTTCTTCTTCTTTAGTTGTTTTATTATGAAGTAATAACATAAGTATAAATAATATACTGATATGTTATTATAATTATGAAACAAACCTATTTCACCATCTATCCATCCTATAGAAAACAAAATCCCCACGCGTGCGTATGTACGGAATACCGTCTCCACGCCGTGGTGAAATCAGTTTTTCAACCAACACCTTACATGGATGGGTATAATGGTGTAAAGAATAACTATATATGGTTATTATAAAATCATACTGATTTTGATATATTATACCATCCACTCCAATTCTATTCAATACTTATGAGAACGATATCATCGCTCGTGCGTATGTACGGACTACCGTCTCCACGACGTGATGAGATTCATTCTCCATGTCAACCATACATGAATGATCATAAAATTTATATAATTAATTATAATGAAATATATGAAATAATAATGATACTAGATTTATGTATATATATATGTATGTCATCTATTTAGTTTCATTCAATTCAATAAGGAAACGAAAACAACGTTCATGCATACGTACGGCCTACCATCTCCATGAATGGTGTATTTCATTCCTTTTATCAATCTATAAAATATATATATATGTATATGATGAATATATATTATATATAAATAATGTTTTACATTCTAGAATTATGTAAGTCGGGATATAAGTAATAATATCAAGAACGACAAGTCAAAACACATACGATAAATGAAATGATTTTACCCAAAATGTTGTTTTAACATGGAATTTACAAAAAAACAGGTAATATAAAGTCTTAAGTGAAACATATATGATATCATAACAATTAATATGATTCTGTAATAAGCCAATGACATTATTTAAATCATTATACAAGAGGTTCGGATACATATGAATCATTTCAGACCTAAGGTCAGGGATAATTGTGAAAATCTCATTTTTATCCATGATTGCTTATTCATAAGTATTTACTGGGGTTCTTGCTATCATCCATGTCCATGTTTTATAAAAGTTTATTAATGTATGTTTAAATTACTTTTTACCCATTTTACTTTTTCCCCATGGTATGGAAGGAATCTTTCATTTATTTACCCTACAAGGTATTTATTGACTTTTCCGAAAAAAGTACAAGAAGAATGTTTTTTTTAACGTATACTACATGAAAGGATTTTTACGGTTTTATAAAGCATTATTTTCATGAAGATTCCTCCAAAGTATTTCATGACTACTTTTAAAAAAAATCATTTTCTTTTAAAATTTCATGACATTTTGTGAAAAGAAAATGATTTTGATGAAAAAAGGATATTTTCCTCAAGAATTCATTTCAAGTGTTTTATCAAAACCATTTTCATCTAAGATGAAATTATTTCACATGTGTATTTTTCAAGTATCATGTCTCAATTATTTACATGGTTTCACTTTTCTAATGATGAAATGATATCCAATTTTTTTTGTTAGGATTACATTATGATGGAATGATGTTTATGAAACCCATTTTATTCTTGAGTTATGATGAATGATTTATGTTTATATTGTGGCACACGAAAGAATGATTTCAATATTAAATGGGTGGGACCTATATCTCCCTCCAATGCATTGGGTAAAGATTTATATCTCATGAGATAGACATGGCTGGAATGATAAGTCAAACCGGTTCAGTAATACTGGACTGGAATGAGGTGTGAACTTGATTCCGAAAGGGACTTTTTCCACTAAGATGGTCTTTGCAACAATGCCTTGTCTACTATGGAATCATATCATGTGCTTAATGGTTTCCACAATTAAATGTTTTATTCCCATGCTAATTTATCATGATTAATGTTTCTTCATGATCTATTCCTTACGTACTGCCATGTTTTATGTCATTGCTCAAGATTTTGATGTTTAGATTGTATGCTCATGTTTTTTTTACATTCAAATGTCTATGGATTGTTTTATGTTCTCTATTCTTACCCTTACTGAGCATTTGAGCTCACCCCTTTTATGTTTTCTTTTCCCCAGGATATAAAGAAAGGTTTTAGGTAATAAAACAAAGGGGAAGATCTTTATGGGAGATGTTGATGATCTTTAACCACTATTAGAATATTATATTCCGAGTTTCCAAAGACACTAAACTATTACAGTCCTTATGTATCTGTTTTTGTTATGTATTAATTATTCTGAAAATGTAATGTAATGTCCATGTATGTCAAGCTTTGGGTCTCTACAGTTGGTATCAGAGGAAAGGTTTAGTTAACCTTTGGAAACTAAGATGCAAGAACTTTAGTGAGATCCCTAGAGATATTTCTGATGTATGTCTTGGAATGTCCCTATGATTAAGTATAAGTATAGGTTATAGTATTAGAATTACGGTAACGATCTTAGAATTAAACCTAAGATGTTAGATATTGAAGGTACTCCCCCTTTATTATGTAGTTTTCTCTAAAATGAATTTTTCCTCTCACACTATTCTTTTTGGGTTTTAGATGATGGCTGGAACCCGAAAGAACCATGTTGATCAATGAAATTGACAATGAAATGACTATCCTATTGAAGAAACAAATCTTATGGTAGATTGAGTGCAAAATCTTATTGCTATACTTACACAACCTATGAATCATTCTAGACATCCAAATGAGCAGATAAGGGAACAATATTCTATTGAGTCCTTCATGAGGAAACGTCCACCTTCTTTCAGTGGGTCTCTTGATCCACTTGTTTCTGAACAATGGATCAGTACCACTGAAAAAATATTTTCAGTTCATCAATGTTCTGAAAATGATAAAGTCATCTTAATAGTATATCGTTTGTAAGGTGAAGTTGATCAATGGTGGAATGTTATCAAGAATACGAGGCCAAGAGATGAAATTGAGTCCATGGAATTGGACGAGTTCAACAACTTATTTTTTAATAAGTACTTCACTCGTATTCTTCGAAGAAGATGGAGAATGAGTTTCTTGAACAAAAGAAAAAGGATAGAGAATCTATTGGGGTATACGAAGAGAATTTTACAAGGCTTGCAAGGTATGCATCTGGCTTTATCATCCAACCTTAAAGTAAAGTTGATCGATTCTTCAGTGGCTTAAAACCAAATCTTCGAAGGGCATTAGCTATAAGATACTTCAGTAGCTATGAAGAAATTGTGCTTTTTTCTATCAAGGTAGAAAAGGAAGTTGGTGTTACTTATCCATCTCATGGTTTTGACAAGAAACGAAAGATGGAGTTCAAGGAGAAATCTCAAAATAATGGTGAAAAGAAGATGATTGTTTCCATATGCTCAATGTGTGGAAAGAAGAATGGTGGAGATTTTATTAAAGGGACTAGAAAATGTTTTAAGTGTGGAAAAGAAGGTCATCAAGCAGTTGAGTGTCGAAGTAATGGAAAAAAGGTTGCTAATGATGTGAATAAAGAAAAGACTACAGAGAACGCACCACCAACACTTCAATGCTTCAAGTGCAAGGAAATGGGGCATTATGCTAATAAATTCCCTAATCCAAGGGTTAGTGATGATTGACATGAGCAACCACTTAAGGAAAAGGACAAAGGGAAGTCACATGCGATCACTATTGGTGATGTTGAATATAAAAACGATGTGGTGGAATGATTAAGTGTTTATGTAATGTGATTCAAAAATAATGTTTTATATAGTATTGTGGAATTTTGGAATATTAATATATTGGTCTATTGTGGTTTTCAATAATTTTATGGTATTGGTAACCATGGAAAGTGATTGAAATATTTTTGGAAAAAAGATGTTATGCGCATAATGAAGGGATAAGGAAGAAATGAAATGTTTGACATTATTCATGAGCTCATGACTGATATAAGAAAATAGTTATATCATGGTTTGAGTATATCGAATTTTGGTGTTTTGGTATGTTTAAAGAGTTAACATTTCACAACACTCATGTTTTCACTATGATTCTATGGGTATTTATTTTTCAAGAGAATACATGATTAAGGCCATTGAATGTTTGGATTGTGACCAACAAGACATATCTTATGATATATGGGGATCAACGATGGTATTAACATGCTTGTTATATGAAATCTCTGGTAATCGTTTTCACTATAAAATGATAGTGGACTGCAATTTTATGGATAAGCCTAAAGATTGGAATGGATTATGTTGGATGAAATTTAGTATTGTTTTAGGATAGAATTTTTTTCGATATTATTGATGGGATGTTATAGTAATGTTGTTTTAGAAAAAGGACAACTTGCAGGATGGGCGACAGCCCATCGCGTCGGACAAGGCTGTGGGAATCAAACCCACAACCGATGTGCGACTGGCCTTTATCGCCTACCAATGGCCTACAAGAAGTCCCTATTTAGTAGAAACTAGTTTTATTATATTAAGAAGTATGATATATGAAGTATAAGTCCATTTTAGGAACCATATATGATTAGTCTCACTATAGATGGACTTATGTATTTTCGATAACTATTATAACCTTTGGTTTGAGACAGATGGAATGACCTATCATTCTATCACATGATCTGCTAACACTTCACGAATGACAAATTCAACTTCATTTCTTTAAGATATGAAGTGGAAATTTTCCAAAGAACGACCAACGGTGAGACTGTACCAAAATCACGAAAGTATTTCTTCTAATTCCAATTTCATCAACTTTAAGGAAATGATCTTGAAAACCAAAAATGTTGTCCTAGTGCCCTTATATCAGATGAATCATATGGTACCTTAGATCATCACAAATCTATGGCTTTGTGATTGATGGATTTTTCATATCCATGTTCTCTACCACTCTCCATTAGAACTAGATGGTTAGATTTTTCTTCCATATCCATATTTTCTCCTATGTTCTCCTATTAGGAAACCCAGTGATGGGTTTATTTGGGTAATCATTACATTTCATACTATAGTTTTTAAAATTAAGTTTTAGTATTCCTTTTTACGATGTGGGTTTCTATAAATAGTAAATGATTTATAACCCCGACGAATTTTGAGGGAGAAATTCATTTTAAGGGGGGTAGAATGTACCACCGTGAGATTTTATGAAAAATATTCATTTAATTTCATTTATTTCTTGTGTTTTAAGCTACAACAAGATTTCCTTGTGCTATACCCAAGACCGTGTGAGCTTGTAGTATACACAACACTATTCTTGGATCATGTTACACACAATTTTGATAGTAGTTATTCTAGGAAACATTTAGTGTGTATATATATATTCAATGTATAAATAAAATATGGTTAGATTCTTTTATATGAAACAACGGAGGAGTCTTGAACAACACGCAACCCTGACTTGGCTTTCATTACACGCAATCGTGACCTTCCTCGATAGCGTGTGTTGTACGCAATATCAGGTTTCACTAAACAACGATATATTGTTATAATATTATGGACTAGCTGTTATGAATAGTATTAACTACATTTTTTATTTTATAACATTATTATTCATCTTACACATTTTCTAGAATATGGTATGAGAACAAAATAAATGTTTCGTGTAAAATATGTATTTTTAAAAAATTGTAGTTTTCCCGCCTTTTGATGCATCACCCACCTTAAATATTGTTTTTTACATGTCTATAAGTTCAATTTGACAAAATAAAATTCTTCTTTGGAATCATGATATAAAAATTTACTTTGGATAAAATTTTCATATTATTTAGATAACTTTCATATTTTAATGAATAGTAAAAACACGCTATATTTAAATTAAAGACAAATTTTTTCATCGCAATAATTTATATGTTTAGATTATATTTTTAATTGTTTTTAAAGTATATTTTGAATATATTTTACCAATTTAATCCAATGTTGTTCATTGGAGTTAATTTCAATTTAAAATTGGATATAAACAACTATCAATATTTTGATTGTTTTTGTTTCTTAAAAACAAGCTATTTGTTTTGATAACAAGAATTAAATTTAAAATTAATTAATGCCACTTATATTTTATGAATATGGAAAAATAGAAATCAATTTTGAATTCGTAATATCAAATAATTCTTAGGCTGAATTTTTGCTATTTTTCTAAAAAACTTCAATTTTTTGATGAATAGTGAAACCTCTTAGTGGTAGTTAAAAACTGACTTTTTTTAATTTAAATTAAATTTTCCCACTTCTGTGAATTGAATTTCAAAAATCCTAGAGACACGGTTAATATCAAGTACTAAAATGTGGTTCAACGAGATGAAATTTTTTTTGTTGAATAGTAACTTTTTACTTTTATTTACCACGGTTAAAAGAAAATATGATAATTAAGGGTATAAATGATATTATTATTACCCTAAAACATGTATTAATTCTATCTGATAAGTTTAATTCGACCGAAAACAACCTTAGGAATAAAATATGACCATTTAGTCCCACTTGGATTAGATTAGGACATTTAATATTAATTTATTTAAAGAAGGGTTAAAATAGTTAAAATCAAAGTTTAATAAGTAAATAATTTTTAATATAGGGTTATACATAAGATAAATTCTACTATAAATATTCATTAGAAATATACAAGTATTTCCTACATAATGGTAATTTATTTATAATTTTTAGACATTAAATAATTTAATTTATTTATGACACAAAGATGATGCAGTAATTATCTTTTTAATGAAATATTGACATAATTAATGTAATAAACACCCAAATAAATATAATTTGAGACTTTTTATGACTTTAACTAATTTTCTATGTTAATATGAAATGTTATTTTTTATTTAATTAACTTTTTTCGAACTAATCATTCTGTTATGAGTTTCACAAAAATCAATTACCAAATAGTGTCAGAATTGACATAAAATAGTTTTTTAAACAAATATTATATTATTAATTGTTATTTTAATCATAAAAAACTAATGTTAGGCCCAATGACATAGATAAGGTTATATATGTTAATACTAAACAAATTGGGTTTCTTTTTTCTTGTTATAGTATTTTTATTAACCTTATAGTGTAAGAAAAACAGAAGACATGGTAAAAGTAAAATTATTTAACTTAAGGTTAAATCTAAATGATAAGGTTAAAATAGAAACCTAAACTTGTATAAATTCTATTTGATGAGAGTATTTAGACCCATAACCACATTATCTTCTAAATAAATCAATTTGGAGCTATTATAAACCGAATATGACTTTATAATAAAATAATATGTTTAGTTTTTCCAAAGGTGCCCCTCTCCTCCCTTATAAAAGTGCACCTCCTACCTCGCTTCCTCCCACCACTTTAAGCCTTCATGCTCATCTATCCCCTTCCATATTCTCTTCTGCACTTCCATAGAAATATCCTAGAGGTTCTGGTCTTCTTCAAAGACCAATTTTAGTTCCCTAAGATGAGGTCTCAAAGAGGTGCTTCAAAGAAGAGGTAATGTCCGTTACCGATTCTTTCAACTTTATTTCTTCTTCCACTTCTTCTTCTTTAGTTGTTTAATTATGAAGTAATAACATCAGCATAACTCATATACTGATATTTTATTATAAGTACTAAACAACACTATTTCACCATCTATCCATCCTATGGAAAACAAAATCACCACGCGTGCGTACGTACGGAATACCGTCTCCACGCCGTGGTGAAATCTGTTTTTCCACCAACACCTTACATGGATGGGTATAATGGGGTAAAGAATAACTATATGTGGTTATTATATCATCATACTGATTCTGATATATTAAACCATCCACTCCAATTCTATTCAATAATTTTGGTAATGATATCATCACTCGTGCGTACGTACGGACTACCGTCTCAACGACGCGATGAGATTCATTTTCCATGTTAACCATACATGAATGATCATTTAGTTTATATAATGAATAATAATTAAATATATGAAATAATAATTCTACTGGATTTATGTATATATATATATGTATGTCATCTATTTAGTTTCATTCAATTTAATAAGGAAACGAAAACAGCGTTCATGCGTACGTACGACCTACCATCTCCATGAACGGTGTATTTCATTCCTTTTATCGATCTATAATATATATAAGTTTATGATGAATATATATTATATATAAATCATGTTTTACATTCTTGAATTATTTAAATATGGATATATGTAATAATATCAAGAACGACAAGTCTAAACACATAAGATAAATGAAATGATTTTACCCAAAACGCTGCTTTAACATGGAATTTACAAAATAATGGGTAATATAAAGTCATAAGTGAAACATATATGATATCATAAAAATTAATATGATTCTGTAATAAGTCAATGACATTATTTAAATCATTGTACAGGAGGTTCGGATACGTACGAAGCATTTCGGACCTAAGTTAAGGGATAATTGTGCAAATCTCATTTTTATCCGAGATTGCTTATTCGTAAGTATTTTTTGGGGTTATTGCTATCATCCATGTCCATGTTTTATAAAAGAGTATTCATTTATTTTTAATGTCCTTTTTACCCATTTTACGTTTACCCCATGGTATGGAAGGAATCTTTCTTTTATTTACCCTACAAGGTACTTTTTAACTTTTCTGACAAAAGTACGAGAAGAATATTTTTTTAACGTATACGGAATGAAAGGATTTTTACTGTTTTATAAAGCCATATTTTCATGAAGCATCCTCCAAAAGATTTCATGACTATTTTCAACAAAATAAATTTCTTTTAAAATTGCATGACATTTTGTGAAAATAAAATGATTTTGAAGAAAAAAGGATATTTTCCTCAAGAATTTATTTCAAGTGTTTTATCAAAACCATTTTCATATAAGATGACATTATTTCACATGTGTATGTTTCAAGAATCATGTCTCTATGATTTACATGGTTTCACTTTTCTAATGATGAAATGATATCCAATTTTTTTGTATGGATTATTATATGATGGAATGATGTTTATGAAACCCATTTTATTCTTGGGTTACGATGAATGATTTATGTTTATATTGTGGCACACGAAAGAATGATTTAAATATGAGATGGGTGGGACCTATTTCTCCCTCCAATGAATAAGGTAAATATTAATATCTCATGAGATAGACATGGCTGGAACGGAAAGTTAAACCGGTTCAGTAATACAGGACTGGAACGAGGAGGGAACTCGATTCAGAAAGGAACTTTTTCCACTAAGATGGTCTTGGAAGCAATGCCCTTGTTACTATGCAAATCATATCATGTGCTTAATGGTTGCCAAAATTTCATGGATTATTCCCATGCTAATTTATCATGATTAATGTTTCTTTATGATCTATTCCTACGTACTTCCATGTTTTATGTCATTGCTCAAGATTTTGATGGTTGGATTTTATGCTCATGTTTTTTTACATTCAAATGTCTAAGGATTGTTTTATGTTCACTATGCTTACCCTTACTGATCATTTGAGCTCACCCCTTTTATGTATTCTTTTCCCCAGGATATAAAGAAAGGTTTTAGATAAGAAAAAAGGGGAAGATCATTATGGGAGATGTTGAAGATCTTTCACCACAATTAAAAGATTTTATTACGAGTTTCCAAAGACACTAAACTATTACGGTCCTTGTGTGTCTGTTTATTTTATGTATTAATTATTCCGAAAAAGTAATTTAATGTCCATGTACGTCATGCTTTGGGTCTCTACATTCTGGTCCCACGAGCTTCTTTCACCAACATCATCCCAGCAAGTTGGTGTACGACATCTCTTCCCATATAATGCTTCATAGCATGCAATCTGAATACTTGAATTGAAGCTATTGTTGTAGGAAAATTCCATGGGAGGTAAATACTGATCCCATATTCCTTGAAAATCATGTGAAGAAGACTTCAACATATCATCCAATGTTTGAATAGTCCATTGTGATTGTCCATCAGTTTGTGGGTGGTAGGCAGTGCTCAAACGAAGATCAGTATCTAGGACCTTTTGAAGACTCTTCTAGAATCATGATGTAAAACGGGGATCACGATTGGAAAAAATTGATGAGGGTACACCATGAAGTCTTACAACTTAATTAATATATATTCTTGATAAACTTCCAAGTGGTAAATCTTCCCTTAGAGCATGAAAATGTGAAGATTTTGTAAGACGGTCAACAATGACCCATATCGTATCATTCTTCCATGGAGTCTTTGGTAGCCCCATGACAAAGTCCATCGTAATACCATCCCATTTCCATAGAGGTATATTATGGGGTTGCATGAATCCACCAAGATGTTGTCTTCCTGCCTTCACCTGTTGACAAACCAAACATTTCGACACATAATCAGCAATCTCCCTCTTCATGTTTTACAACAAAAAATATTCCTTTAGATCTATAAACATCATTGTGCTGCCAGGGTGAATAGAGAAATTAGACCTATGAGCATCATCCAGTAGTTTCTTCTTAAGATCAAGAATAGTGGGAACACGAATCCTCTTTCCATATTTCAAAATTCCACCTTCATATACGAATTTAGTCAATCTCCCATCATTTATATCCTTAATTTTCTTTTGGAACTCCTCATCATCAGCCTGAGAACATTTTATCTTTTCTAGTAAGGATGGTTTGGCAAACCATTTTAAAAAGTAGTGACGTGTTACCTTCCTTGATAATTACCATATCCATCATTATTAGATCCACGAACAGAGGATCCCTTTCAACTCTCATCTTTTTCAAAATTCCATGGTCCTTTCTACCCAAAGCATCTGCCAATTTATTTTCCTTCCCAAGGTGGTAGTGTATTGTGAAATCATAGTCTTTGAGTAGCTCAATCCATCTCCTTTGTAACATGTTGATTTCTTTCTGTGAGAATATATATTTCAAACTTTTATAATCTATATATATCTCACATTTCTCTCCATATAGTTAATGACTCCAAATCTTCAGAGCAAATATTACCATTCATAACTCAAGATCATGGTTTGGGTAGTTTTGTTTATGAATGGTTAGCTGCCTAGATTCATAAGAAATCACTCGATCATTCTACATAAGGACACAACCAAGTACTTTCTTTGATGTGTCACTATAGATAACAAACCCATCATTCCCCGATGGTAGGGTTAGGATCAGAGAATTCACTAACCTCTTCTTCAATTATTCAAAACACTCTTCAAAATCCTTGGTCCATAAAAACGTAACACCTTTTCATGTGAGTTTGGTCATTGGGTTGGCTAAAAGGGTGAAGTTCTGAACGAAACATTGATAATAACCTACCAAACCAATAAAACTATGTACCTCAGTTATGTTCACGGGAGTAGACCATTCTTGCAAAAACTTTTTCTTCACAAGATCCACATATATTCCATCCTTAGAGACAATGTGGCCTAGAAAGGAAACTGATTGGAGCCAAAAATAACACTTGCTGAACTTCTTATATAATTCATTTCTTCTCATAGTATTCAGAATTGTTCCCAGGTGATTTTCATGATCTTCATATCTCTTTGAGTAAACCATGATATCATCGATAAAAACCACAAAAGGCATCGAGATATTCCTTGAAGATAATGTTCATGATATCCATGAAAACAGATGGTGCA
Organism: Viscum album; assembly: GCA_963277665.1. Classification (NCBI taxonomy): domain Eukaryota; kingdom Viridiplantae; phylum Streptophyta; class Magnoliopsida; order Santalales; family Viscaceae; genus Viscum; species Viscum album. Next base: position 356,546,917 of record OY728140.1, read on the forward strand.
TTGGTTAGTCCAAAAAGAATTACGGTAAACTCATAATTCCCATATCATGTTCGAAATGCTGTTTTTGGAATTCCTTCCTTTCTCACAACCAATGATGATATCCAGATCTCATAGCAATCTTCAAAAAACATTGGTCTCTATGAAGTTGATCGAATAAATCATCAATTTGTGGCAGAGGATACTTATTCTTTATTTTAATAGAATTTATTTCCCTATAATCAATGCACAACCTCATAGACCCATCTCTATTCCTAACAAAAAGAATAGGGGCTCCCTATGGAGAAACACTTCGGCGAATAAATCCTTTATCACTCAATTCCTCTAGTTGTTTCTTTAGCTTCACTAAATCCATAGTGTCCATTTTATAGGTGGTCTTTAAAATGGTCCTTGAACTAAGAATTAAGTCAATAGAAAACTCAATTTCCCACTCTGGAGGATGTCTAGGTAAATCCTCTGGAAAGACATCAATATATTCATACACTACAAGTACATCTTCTATTTGAACATTATTTTCCTCACCCATAGTTATTTCATTATCTACCTCCCTAATAATTGAATTTAGTTGAGCTACTGGGGGTGGATCTAGATAAGAATTAGCTGGTGAAGTATCTTCTCTAAAGATAAGGTACTCCTTATCATCATCGAAAATTGTAACCTCCTTCTTCTTACAATAAATTTTTACATCATGGTTTGAAATCCAATCCATGCCAAGGATTATATCAAATTCAATCATGGGTATGACAATGATATCAGTAGATAAAGAACATTTATATTCCCTAATGGGAACTGATTCAAAAAAAATTGTTACAATGATACTTCCCATAGGAGTTTTGACTGACAAATCCCTTGTTAAATCAAATTGGAAATATCTAATTTTATTAGAAAACTGGGAAGATATGAAACAATGTGATGATCCAGAATCAAATAAATCATTATCTAGGTCTGATGAAATGATCAAAGTACCTGCCACCACCTCATTCGGAACTTCAACCTCTGTAGTTGTGATTTCATAAGCATGTCCCTGATCCCTTTGACTTTTCTGTTGCATATTTCCTTGAAGCTTTGGACAATCATCAGCATAGTGTCCCATATCCCGACAATTATATCATCAAACATCATTGGCTTCCTTCTTCCACTTTCAATCACCAGTAAGATGGACATTCTGACCACATTTGTAGCGTACTCCATTTTATTTTAAGCACGCACTAGGGGGTTCCTTCCACAATTGTCACATGGTGGAAATTCAACTCTTCCCTTCTTCCATGTTTCCTTATTTCCCTTCCCAGGGTTTTTAGCAGCCCTCTTCTTTTCTTGCTTTACCTTTAAGTCATATGAATTATGGAATTATTTTTCTGTCCTGATAGCACATGAAACTATATCCTCACATGATGAAAAACCTTAGGTGACCAGTTCCCGCCAAGGGAATGGCTTGAGGCCGTCAAAGAATCGATCAATTTTTCTCCTTGGATTTCGTATGTACTCCACATCATGTCTTTCTAACCTTGTGAAGTTAGCTTCATACTTTTCAACATTATTATATTCCTTCTTCCTCAGATTCAAGAATTACCTCTCCATATCCGCTCTTTGTTCATGAGGAAAGTATTTATCCAGGAAGATATTATTTAATTCCCTCCATTTTATCTCCTCTATTTATTCCTCCTCTTTTGTGTTTTGGATTAATGACCACCACGGATCTGTATCTCCCGATAGACGATAGACTGCCATGACGACCATCTCTCTTTCATTACATACCAAGGTGAGAAATATCTTCTCAAGGGAACATATCCACTGCTCTTCTACAAAAGGGTTTGTAGTCCCATTGAATGATGGAGGTTGTTGTTTCATAAGGCGATCTAACATAGCTCCTCTACGTAGTAGATCTGGATGCCCCATACAAGTAATGTTATTATTCATAACCTGAGTAATTTTTCCTAGTATATTAATGAGTTTCTCAACACCAGTCACTGAACCAGATCCAACATCATTATATTGCATCATAGGGGAATCCCTACAGGGGACACTTGCGTTCTTGCAGTTTCAATTCCTTCTACTAGGAACCATTTATAAATAATGACATATACTAGATTAGGGTATGAATCAAAATTTATAATCTCAATGTAGAAAAATAATAATCATAAATTGAAATCCTACGCATACCTAATCTCTTAATCATAAACATTGTATCTTTGAGGATAAATTTACATTTAAATCCTTCATAACAGATTGTAAAGAAAACGTGAATTGTCGTAATCATATCCCCTAGGAGTGTCGTAACCAAGAGTGCAGTAAGGCCCGTTTTCATATACCAGGATACCCTGGGTCAGGCCTAAAACTCCTTGTCAGAGCTTTCACTCCTAGGTATATCTGTTCCAGAGCCACCTCTACATGCTCGTATCCAGACAGGTATGTATTTCTTGAATGATCCAAATAATCTATTCCTTACCAAAATACCAGGACATTCTTGAATTTTTATCCTCAAAGACTATCTTAATGACTTTTTTCTAATCTACGTTTTCTAAATCTATTTTCAATGTTATGTGCTAAACATTCCTCTAATACCAACTGTAAAGACCTGACCACATTTTCCCGGAGCTAGTGCCTTATTTGATTACGTTGGCACACATAGAAGGAATACAAATCCCGAAGGACCAAGTAGTTTAGTATTATTGGAAACAGAATACATACATAACTTCAATAATACAACTTTAAAATCAAAATGACATGGAAACTCCTTAGACAATATCCATAACTCCTAGTTCATTTCAACATGTCATTCATAAATTACTTCTTCATGTCCTAATAAAATGAAACAAAAGAAAAGGGTGAGCTAAAATGCTCAGTAAGAGTAAGCAATATATCAGAAGATAATATAAACATTAGACATGGTGAATAATTGAAAACACATGCCTTTAATAATAAATTTGAACACATTATGGAAGGAAAATGAGCTTAGTAAATAATTCTATAATAAAACATAATCATGGGTATTATACTAGTCGAATAACCAAATGAACATTCAATTACTAACATTATAATGAGGAAAGTTCATATGCCATACATTCTGAAACATTTTTTCAAGGCCTTGTCCAAGATGTCTAATGATTAAGGAATTGGACAAAATCCATATATCATATTGAGAAAGGCCTCGACCAATTCGACGTCTATTTGTCTCATGAGACCAATCGATGCATCGAGGGGATATAGAGGGCCCCATCCATCACATAATAATTCCAATGAATTCATCATATTAGATGGTATCAACATAAATATAATATACATTAATATTGAAACTATCATATGAAATGTAACTTACTTTCCCCAATCATTAAACATAAAACACTAACCATTCAGAGTAATAAGGTGATTAGTTTTAGGATATATCATCCACAATAGAGTTAGTCATAAACCATTAAATAAAATATGTTAGATGAATTCATAAATTATTAAACCCAATAATACCATGGAATCAACAAGAGTATTGAATTATATGACAGCACTCTTATAAAATCATTAAGAAATTCGTGAGATAAATACTCTTTTATTTTGAAAGAAGAGTTATTTTGGAAAAATATTTGTATAAAACAATAAGGGAATTAAGATAGTATTTTAATTATAAAATTAGTGATTTTATAAAGATAATGGTTTCCAAAAATAGATATTTGAGTGCCCTTGAAAATTGGTAATAATTTGAGAAATTCCCTTGAATCGGGCATGTATTTTGGAAACAATTTTGAAAGTTCCTTTTAACAATTGTAACTATCCATAAAATAAGGAAGTGTTATGGTTTGTAAAAATATATACTATACTCACACAGAATATATTAGGTGTACATAACAATACATAAGAATTTCATTGAGGTAATTAGACAATGAATGTATCCAAAATGAAAGTGGAAGTTCGGGTGGAAAAACCCTTACCTTAAATCTGAACGTGTTCTGCGCTCGATCCTAACCTCCTGGAATATGAAATTATACTTATTAATAAATTATTTAAGAACCTATTAGATATTTATTTATTTTAACATAATTCAGTTTAGTTCATTTATACCCTTATTGGTAAGTTATTATATTGAATTTCATTGTTCCAGGGTGTTCATTTTCGTTATTTTCATAACCAGTTCACTTGTTTTTTAGTAGTGGAGTTCATGTGGAATGGTTTTAATTCTCTAGAATTGAAATTTCATATTTTTTATGAACATATAGAATTTATAATGGTCATTTATATCATTTTGTTACATGGAATGAGGATGAATCATTAGATGACAACCACTTCGATTATTTGGCGGTATTTGGATTATTATGAACTAGTTTTTTCATATAACATAATTATATGTACATATTCTGGTTCCTAAATATTAATTAGGTTATAATATATATATTATATTCTGGTTAAACCATAAATATGGTTTCATGTCTAGTAATGAATAATAAATGATGAATGAAACTTCGTCGTCCCCGAAGGCTATAAATTGGAACCTCATGGATGTTGATTTCATATATAAAAATACAAGGTGGGAGTAAGAATATTGATGATGGTTCTTCCATTCACATGACATAATTCCATTATATATATGAGACTAGAGTTATCATGATCATTTGGACAGAGGAGGTGAGGAGAGAATAACAAAAGAAGATAAATTGAAATGAAACTAATAAAAATAAAGGTGTTTTACCTCTTGAAATAACTTCATCAAGAACCTCCTTAAGGGAAGGTATTTTGGTGTTTTGAATTGACTACGAGCTTCCTGGTCATGGGGAGTGACTAGGGAATGGTATTTGGGGAGAACATTGAGAATCTTCATGGCTTATATGAGTGATGAGAATAGTGAGTGGTGAGGTATTTTTATAGTGGAGGAGAGGGGTACATTTTTAATATTTTATTTCATTATTTTATTATTTACATCAAGAAAACCAATAATGCTATTTCATGTGACCCCTAATAGTAATAAGTTCATGTGATTTTGAACCAAGTGGCCTTAAATAACTTATGATGTCATAAATAGTGTATTTAATTGATAATATGTATATATGGTATTTTATCGTATTTTACTATTCATCAAAACTTCTAGAATTTCATGAAAATCCCAAAAATTCACCCCTACCATTTTTTGATGTGTAGACTTAAAAATTGAACTCAATTTTTCAAAAATAATATTCTAAATATTATTAATTTAATTTTTAAATAAAGCTATAGTTAATTCGGAAAATAACAATATTAGAGATATAATTAGTTTTATGTGACATTGAAAAATTAATGAAGATCCCCTTATCTTATTACCTTAAGAAAATAAAATAATATCATTATTTAATATTCATAAGCGTCATATTACTATTAATAAGGGTATGTTACGATTCACCGAAAATCATGTTTGTTCTATCAGACTCCAATTGACTTACTAAACACAACTCTAGATGACCATTTTTCGAAATTCAAAATATGGAAGAGGCAAAGTTGTGTTTAACGGATAAATTAAAAAATTGCATTAAATATTTATTTTCAAAACCTTGGGGTGTTACACTAGACACTGTGTGTGCGGGGCTACTGAGAATTTATATCTTATACCCTACACAGACACCGTTTGGAAATTGAGTAGATCTTCTTGCTCGTAGGTCTATGGATTCATTTTTTGTGTTCTGTTATGTCCACGGGATCTAGGTAGAACATGAATGGGATCTTTATTATGATTCTAAAGGAGTTTATCATTTTTTTTCTTTTTTTTTATTAATTTTTATTAATTATACATGTATAATCTTTTTTCATACATACATTGGTGTAAATTGGCGTTGGAAATTTTTGTTTAGATATTATATTATTCTTCCCCTTATATTCATTCTTCAATTATTGTTCCCTCTAATTCTTGTTTTTTTAATATTATTATTCCACTACGTGTCTCTTTTATAGAGGGTATAGTCTGCCCATTACACTATTAATGGACCCTCACTTTTAGTCAGCAACCTCTAGCATATGGGGAGGTGCAAATGAGTCCATGTGACCCAAAAGTCTACCCAATGTTTACTGTTCACCTAGGATGGGATGTTACATAAGGTCACATGGAGTACCAGATTCAATTTTAATTGTATGATATCAGAGGTTACATGAAGTTTTGGCAATTTCTTCAGCAAACTCTGGATTCACAGTTCTGTTTTAGTAATGCATATCATCCCTGGATAGATGGTCAGTCTAATAGAACCATTCAAACCCAAGAGTATATGTTCTTCTTTTTTTATGTGTTCCAAAGGTGGTTGGGATAAACATCTTTATATTGTCGATTATTTTTCAAACAATATATTTTAATCAAAAAATCAGATGACACCTTATAAATAACTCCACGAGGAGAAGTGTGTAGCTCCAATTAACTATGATAATGTTGTCGGAATAAATCTATTGGGACATTATCGATATAATTAAATGTATTATTAATTAAAAACCATTCGATTTAAATCTCTGGATTCATAGTTATGTTTTAGTAGTACATATCATCCCAAGATAGATGGTCAATATAATATAACCATTCAAACCCTAGAGTATAGGGTACGATTTTTTTATGTGTTTCAAAGGTGGTTGGGATAAACAACTTTATCCTATCAAGTGTTCATAAAACAATATATTTTAATCAAGAAGTCAGATGAAACCTTATAAATAACTATATGAGGGGAAGTGTGTAGCTCCAATGAACTATGATAATGTTTTCGGAATAAATCTAATGAGATATTATCTATATAATTAAAAGGATGATAAATTAAAACCAATTCGATAGAAAACCATAGAATCTCAGAGTTGACAGAAAATTTATTATGATAATCAGTAGTGAAGTTTAAACGTTGAAGTGGGAGAGAAGTTGTTCCTAGAAATTTATATAAATAATAAGGTTATTGGGATTTGGAATGAAAGGTATGATTAGCCATAGGTATATTGAATCCTTATAGATTCTTGATCAATTAAGGGTGGTAGATTATCTCTTATAACTTCACCAAACCTCTCTCAAGTTCATGATGTGCTACTTGTATCTCTCTTGAGGAAGAAGATAACTAAACTATCATAGGTACTAAAATCAGATTTTTTACTAATGGAGCATAATATTTCCTATGAAGAAAAAAATTATAAATATTGGATCCAAAATATAATGTGTTATGGAATAAGAATACTCAACTAGATAATGTTATTTGGAGGAATCCTAATTTGGATAAAGTTATATGGGAACTCAATGATGTGATAAAATAGATATATCCTTATTTTTTATCCAAATGACATAATTTCAAAATATAAATTCATTTGGGGGTATAATGTAACACCCTGTGATGTTTTATAGATTTTTCATCAAATAAATTTAATTTCCTCAATAACTTATGATACAAGAAATTATGAGTCTAAGAGAACCATAATAGAGTATATCATTATAAAAATACCTTCTAATGTTTCAGGTGAATAGTAATAAATACAATTTTAAACATATTTATAACTATTTTAGATAAGTAAAATATATTTATAAACAAGTATTGAATTTTCAATAACTTTATTATATTCATTAAAATATATATTTTTTACTCAAAGGTGGTTTTTATTGAATTTTGTGAGAATTTAATGTTATTAAAATATTACTATTTGAGAAAACGTATATGAAAATGTCAATTCAATTTTTTAAAACCACTTATAAAAATTAACATTGAGTGGAATTTTTAGAATTTTTTGGAAAGATCATTTTTCAAGGTGTAGTGAAAAATATTTATTTTTAATAAAAATAATAATTTTATTTAAAGCATTTTCAGAGATTCATTTTTTTAAAAACTATTTTAAAGGAATCATTAGTTAATTTATATTTTCAATTATCTAATTAGGGTCAGTATAATAAATTTTATTTTGGGTTTTCCTAAAAGAAATATTTATACTTATAAAAATATTTTTTTCTGGAGAACTCCTTTTCATCACATTTTGTGGGTTTAGTTTTAAATTAGGTTCTCATACTTCATTAAATTAAGATTGATAAAATTTATATCATATTTTTAGTCTTCATAATTAATATTTTGTAATATGTTCAACTTAATGTTTTGTTAATAATGAATTGTAAAAACTGTAAAAATTTGTTATCATGACTATGGTTAAAATTAGTTTTGTTAGGGGAATTAAACCAATAGATAAGTGTGAGGTTGAAGATTAAACTTAAATAAATCCTATTTTATAGACTTATTTGGAACTCATAATATACAAAAACAAATCCATTGTTATCCATTTTCATTTAGTATGACATTATAATAATTTAATATTTTCATAAATTCTAAGTGTGTCATCTCCCCCACTTATAAAAGGACACACACCCTTTCTATTCTTGACACCAAATTGAGCCATATCTCTCAACCAAAAAATTATATATTATATTTTTAAATTACCTATCAATGAAATAGTGGTTTTTAATCCTAAAATACCATTACAATAGTCATTATGATGGAATGTAATTGAAGTCTACCGAAGAAGAGGTAATCGTCTGACCCAAAATTTTCCAACTAATTTTTTCTTATACCTATAAATATAAGGAATTAAATATAGAATAATAAATTAATTTTAATTAATATAAAAAATTTATTAACATTATGGAACCACCATTATTCTCTATATTTTATAATAATTTAGAAGTGAATTTATCACTCTTGCATAGATGTGGACCACTACCTTCATGTAGTGATACAATTCAATTTCAATCACCATCTTTCGTGGGTGGTCATTTTAATGGGATTAATATTTATATTTTAAATTTATGAAATACTTGTGAATTTTTAATTATAAAATCATATCTATATTCTTAACTTACAATATGTTGGAAAATGATAACCACTCATGTGTAAATGTGTATTACCACCTCCATGAATCGATGTGATTTGTTTTTCATTTACTATTTATATGGATGATAAGAATAATATAATTAATGTGTATATATATATATATATATATTATTTTGTTTCTATAACGAAAAAATAATTGTTTTATTCATTTACCTCTATTCATTAGAAAATTTAAAATAGTGTTCTTTCATACCTATAGTTGACCGCCTCCATGAATGGAGTAAAAATGACTCTATATCTACAATTTATGGATGATTATAAATATGTATACAAGGAATATATATAATATGTATATAATTAATAATATTATGTATGCTATGGAACCATGATATATGTTTTGGGATTAGAACTATAGAACCAAATCTTCCATGAAAAATAAAATATTAAACACTAAAAACAATGAGTTTATAAGGATTAATTAACAAATGGGTGTAATGATGATATAAATAGATCATTTATGATTTTATAAGTATGTAAATGAATCTTTCAATGAATTATGGTAAACTAAAATTATTGTCATAGGACGTTAGAGGACATTCGAGTCAATTTTTTCTTATTATATGGTATTTATGATTAAATATCATTTTAATTAGGATTGTTTATGTTTTAATTTCCATTGAATATAAATGTATGTTAATTTTTTGATAAACCCATTTTATATTATCCCCATATATTTATCCCTGATAATATAAATTATTTTTATCATTTATTTATCTTTGTTAATTTAAAATTATAAAGAAAATCTAAATTTGAAAAAATTGACTTTATTTACCTCTTCGGTCAAACAACTCTTTTCTTCCATATCCATGATTTTGAATAATAGTATCAAGAATATTTTTTATATTATCCAATGTTTGATTATATACATTTCTACACATTATTGAATTATTTAAAAAAAATTTGTAAATTAGTCTTCTTTTTGTTTTCTAAATTAGGTGCTTTGGACTTTTTACTAAAAATATAAAAGGAACATTTCTTAATGTACATGACAAGATTTTAATTTTCCTAACTCTTGTGCACTAAATGCTTTCAAAATTCCTTTACATGTTCCCATGATTCATTTAAAAGAAATATTTTTACATAATATTGAAAAATAGATTTATTTTAAATAAGTTATTTCAAAATGAAAATTGATTTTTTTTTTCAAGAAATATTCCATGTGATAATTTAATGAAATTTAATTTTATGATAACATAGTTTGATGTAACATGTTATTTACTAGGGATATTATCCAAAGATACTATACTTATTATTTATCAAGATATTTTTTTGTTATTGTTATGAAATTTTATGAAATATGTTTATTTTTCATTGAATATATAAGGGTAAAATTTTGGAATGTTAATGATCCCTATTTTCTTTGCACAAATTATGATATATGATAAATGATATATGATCTTATTGTAAAAATAAAAATGGATTAATATTATGTGATGGGTGCACCCAAAATTACATATCTTTCCATTACATTATATAAATATAGATGTCACATGAGATAATAAGGATTGGAAATGAAATTAAATGAACTTCTGTAACGGACTAAGTTAGCTACAATAGTCATGGGATTGAATATTGACTAAGGATATGATGGAATAAAGAGCGATCCTAGTCCACTATGATATTCCTAGAAGTTATCCTAGATTAAGTAAATGATTATATATGAATTTTTATATTCAAAAAACTTATGTATTAGGATAATGTCATTCTCTCATTGATTATGTACGTTGGTTCATTTATGATTAAGGTATTATAGAAATTCAATCATTATTCCATTACTCAAGATTAAGAACTATGATATCTTAGGTATGGTTTTCAAATTTTAATCTCATTTTCTAATTCATTTATTCTAATTTTTTTCTCAATTGATCAATGATACCTCCCTTATTTACAATTACTTAGAATCAGAGATCACCCTTTCTTATGTTTCCTTCACCAGGGTTATAAAGAAATGTTTTAGGTATGATATGTCTATGAAGGATGATAATTATAAATAAATTAGAGGGAGATGATTTATATATCTTATGAACAAGTTGTTTATGTACTAAATTTTCCAAAGACACTAAACCTATATAATTCTGGTAAGGATTTTGATTTTATGCATTTGAATATTCATCAAATAAGATGTAATATTTATGTATGAAATTATTGGATAAATATAAAATCTCTCATCATCATATCAGTAGAATAAAGATCTTTTCTTGTGAATTGAAAATTTTAATTACATTTTATAATAGTGGGTGTTGGTGTTTGTAGTCACCACTATTTCACCCCCTCTCACACCAATTTTTTTGTACTTCCCCTTGTCCATAAAACTAACCTAATAAAATACCCTCCAATAGTGTTACATGAGGTTGAGATAATAATAGATAAGGAATTTTATAAAAATTAATAGAAATATGATTTATTCATAGGAAAATTCATTTAAGATAAATTGAAAATTTCACCTTTATTTCAAAATTTAATACCCAAAAAATTTCAATCATGCTCTGGTTAATAAAAAATAAAAATAAGATATGTTAACTCAATATTTTGAATTTAATTTTGAATAACATTTTTTAATCCCTGTGGTAGAAGGGGAATATGTTATAGAACTAATGTGTACTGAAAAATTATCTAATCACAAAAACAATTGATAAGCCACTTCTATAGAACAACAATAACATCTTAGTGGACAATATATTCACAAAAGTTGAATTGAAATATAATAACTAATATATTGTTCCATATCCATTAGAAGTGTTTTTATCATTTTAAAAGAGTTTAATAAATAAAGCCTTTATTATAGGTTCATATTTATTAATTTTATTAATGTTTTGTGGATGATGATATATTGTGGTTCCAATTAATTAAATTGAACTATCCTTTTTTCTGGTAAAATTTTTATAGATTTTATGACCATAAAAATATAAATATAGTGATTCTTAATATGAAATCTAATATGCATTTCTTTATTTTATTCTTTTATATTTTAATATGATTTTAATTATATTTTCTACTTTTTATGAATATCATATATGAATCTAGATAGAAAGTGGTCAGATTTCTATGGCATCTACTAGGAATAACCATCTGGTTATACTTTTCCATCCAACTGGTTTCTATGGTCTTTGTTTATAATTTTAGTAATCATATTTGTGTTATATATATAACTATGAAACATATAATTATTATTCTAGGGGATCCATATATATCTCATGAGTATGATTATCATTTTTACTTTTTATTTTATTTTTCAATATACAAATTAAAATACAAAAATATAAAAAAAATGATCTAAAAATCTATAATACTAAGTATGGATATCATAAAATTGATGATAAATTATCTAATTCTAAAAGACTAAATTTTAGGGATTTCAAAAATGCATAAATTTATCATATTTCAAATCAATATAATTCTTTGAAATTAAATAACTATTTTATTTTAACCTTTTTTATCTAATATTTAAACTCCCATTCTGGGGATGTATTTTAATCCACTTTAATAAATTATTCTAATTACCTATATCCAAAGAAACATCAAATTTGTTGAATGTTATATTTTTAATTTTTAATTTTTAGAGCAGAAAGAGATTAACATTCATTAATAATATTGAATCCACTTTTAAATAAATTCCCATATAAATCCGATGAGACCACCTTTTTCATTTTTAACCCCTCATTAATCCCTTACAGATCAGTAACAACTAGTTTGATAAGATACATTAAAATACAAAAATTCCTCACGTACGCATCTCTTAGAAAATTATAAGCCACAATATAATTTAGTCATAGGGGATATAATAATTAATTTATATGTGAATAATTTCAATTATAATAGGTGAGAGTATGAGTATTTTTCATTGGTTATATGTAGATATTTCATAAGTCATCAATCATTGAAATTTGATATCCCTCTATTAGAATCACTATGAGATATTCCCACACTGAGAGTAGGATGAATTGGGATGGGGTTCCTTTTTCAATCCAATTTTACTTTTATCACTTAATATCCACCTCACTTATTCAATGAGTGTTCCTCTCTCTCTCTCTTTATATGTCATTTGGTTGATATTTAATTATAAAATAATAAACCGATAGAGGGGGAATCTAGGGATTGTTAATGTGGTTGACCACCTTTAATATGATAATTCTTCAGTGAATTTGTGATATTATATCAAATTATTAACTTCTTTATTATTAAAAAAATGATCCAAGGAATGTTTATGTCCTTGAAACTATTATCTTGGTGCTAACCAGGTATAAAGAATGATTCTTCTTGTTATCCTTTCTGTACAAGTGATTGGGATTTAAATTTTTTTGATTAAATATCATCTCTGATATATCGAGTCTCTAGATGTTCCCTCACTGATTTCTGGACTTGTGTGGGTGGTGTTCAGATTATAATTTTTGTGTCCCAAACATTACTAACAACAAAAGGCATAGTACAGTAGAATTATGGGGTTGTTCCCACACGGAGGCAGCTATTTTGTAGGAGGGTCAATGGTTTAGAACCCTTAGTCCTTTCTTGTTTCCTTGATGTTTAGGAGTTCTGTTTAATCTATTGTTTGAGGTGACTACAAGTGAGTAAAGAGTTTTTAGGATCAATTTCAAGTATATTGGTAAAGGATGGTCTTAATTTTAATAATTTAAGGGTCCGAAGAAATTGGTTGCGAAGAAAAAGGTGGTCGCTAGTAGACTTTGGTCAAGTCACCTAGTTCTACCAAGGAATTAACCATTCCGTCATCGGGATATAGTAACATCCAAGGTGGATTATGATTATCATATAGGGAAGAAAGTTTCTTAGGCTAGTGGTTATATCCTAGTCTACTTCAATCAGGGTAGGGTTGTTTTTTTAATATCCTGTGATCAGGGAAGTTCGCACAAATTGGGTTGACAATAATTGTTTATCCTAATTACAAATCCATTAGGGTTTCCAAGATTGGAATTAAAAATTATGTATGCCTATCTTTACATCTAATTCTGACCCCTACGCATTAAAGTTTTAGATACTCATAGTAGGTGGAGATAAAATTAAATAAACAGGGAAAATCATGCTCGACATGCTATTGTAAATTGATATTATCACAATCATACTAGGGTATGGAACACATCGTGTACCATTGATCTTCATATATTTACATTGATTTTGGATCTCCTCCAATTATCGTGTATATCTGGTCTATTTATGATGTTTCACTGACTACACATAATTTACTTAGTGTTTAGGACACGTACAGGCCTCTAGCTGTTCCTTTACACGGATTTCTTTTTGATTTATTGTTCGACTATTATGACTAGAATGACATCAAGTACTGAGGACTCAAGACTTGTACTAGATGTTTCATCTCCTAGCTTCGTTTCATGGTCACGACATGGCTTACAACATGGTAATATTTTTAACTACTAGTACACGATGTGTATGGACATGTCGTGATGTGTACTGGATAAATTATTCATTTTTTTCAATTCTTCTTTAGAATCATATGAAAAATTATTCATCCGAAATTACTCCTACACTATGTGCATTATTAGTTAAATAATTATAAATAAATTTATAAATGAAAAGGAAAAGTGTATATGAATCTGTAATATAAATTCCCCCCATAATTGAACAATTTATTGTTATCAAGAAAAAAGGTATCAACAATTATTTCAACAATAGATAGCGATTTTTAAAATATGAAAAATTCATTATGTAGAATTAATTAAGGTTATGTGTAATCAGAAAATTTTATTTATCCATAATTATCCCCATGTAGAAAAAAAATCATGCATGTTATTCCGTCTTTTTAAAAGATATTCTATTCTTTTTATTGCAACCTTTTAACTCTTCCTTGAGGTACATACCCATTTTTAATTTACCACTCACTGAATTTTCTCTCATCACATAAGGTAAAATGAAATCGGGGTTATGATAATACCATGAGTACATGTTTCTATCCATATTATTTAATTAGTTCTATCATCTGCACTTAGTGAAAGTACAAAATTAATAATGAGGGCATAATTAGTAAGGTTTTGATGACTCTGAAGTTATTTTTTGGTGTTTGAGAAGTGATAATTATGCTCAAAAGGAGGGAATGATTTGATTAATAATTCATGAGTGTCATGAAATGTGTAACGTAAGTCCTCCTTCCATCTAATCATTTCCATACTCAAATATCTCTGGTTCGGTCATTATATGGAATGTAATTACACAATTATGATAATGCTCCATTCCTTTTTCTTTTTTTTCTTATATTTCTAAATTCATGTATATTCTAGATCCTACATCCAAATCCTAACCACATAAGATTGTTCAAGGGATTCATCGGTCGAGAAAATGGTGGTTTCTAACCTTCCTAGTACATAACCCCTATGAATTTTTTTTTTCATTTCTATTTTTCAATGAAATAGAATAGAATATATTGCTACAGAATATATATGGATCACAAATCAAAAAGTCTAACTAGTATACAATACATATCCTTCCAATAAAATGATCCCAATTGTTTTAATTCCTCCCCCACAATTGATGAAAAGTTTAATCATCCATTACACAAGGAGCGGGGTAGTGAGGGGAAATAATCATGGAAAATATTCACCCTATAAGTTCATTCATATAAAATATGGGCTATACAAATGATATATGTAAGGTGGGTCTTAGTAAAAAATTTCTAACAAAGAGTGCCTAAATCATTTCAAATTGGGACTTGTTCAGTCATCTCTTTAATGAGATCTTAATGTATGTTCTGATAGGTTGAAATGCCCCTTGTGTCTCTAAAGAAATATGCTCAAAAATATAATTTGTAATTGAAGGCTATGAATCCTCTGGTGTACTGAGAATGAAATTTAAACTAGCAATTACAATTAGTATAAAACTATTTAATGGTTTAATTGATCATAATTTAAAAAAATTTTAATTTGAATCAAATTTCTAAACTCATCAATACTTGTACAATTTCTAAACAATGACCAATCATGGATTCTATACTTTTCCATCATATATTTTTCTTTAATTTATAGTGGCATAATGTTCTTCATGTTTCAAAGAACACTTAAAATTAAAAAATGTATCCTAGAGTGTGGATAAAAACAACAACTCAAGTGCATAGTCAGTGAAAATCATGAGAAATCACCCCCCCCACACACACACATAGGAAGATATAGTGTTCGAAATATCCATGAAATGTTTCTGGGTGTGTTAGATCATGGAGAAGTTAATTAATTTGAAATTTCTACTTAAAAAAATAAAAAGAGGGAATTCAGAGCTCCCTATATAAAGTGTTATGCCATTAGGTAATTTCAGATTTCCTAATTCAATGTCCATGTCACTTGAAAAAATTGTTAGAGAAAAAATCTTACACTATAGTAAACATTAGTTTGTAGGATTAATCATTATAATAGTAGAGTAATAGAAAGTTGCAAAGTGTCATAATCAAATATAACCATTTTATTGATGTCTTTATGAAATGTTTACAATGATGTTCAATAAAAAATCCAATTAAAATGAAAAGAGACAACAATGAAGACTCAATCTAAAAAAAGATCAACTATGGGTTGCCTCCCATAAAGCACTATCAAGACATCATTATCCAGATGAGTGGACCTAAATTTTCATCAGTGGGTCCACCAGCATAGTTTCTCCTTCTCCACTTACAACTACTAGAGGATGATTCTTTATGTTCTCATGTTCACATTGTTGGGTTTATTACCTCATGTGCAGCAATGTGAGCGTAAATGAGATGAGGTAAGAATGGAAACATAGTCCTAGGTGGATGCTACTACTATAGGATCTTTATGGAAGGTTATTCATTTTTTTTTGAAATATCTATGACATGTCGGAGTACATTTTTTTCTAAAACAGATGGTGGTATAGGACGATCGATAACCACAGACGACTTAGAGGAGCTAGACATTGTGCTAAGTAAAAAAATAAATAAAAAATCCACAAAAAATAATGTGAAAATAAAATCATACATGTACACACACATATATAAATATATATTAAAAGTCAGTAAAAAACATGGGACACATAGATGAGAAAAATGAACATCCATCTCGATCACAAAAAAGAACAAAAATTCTAAAATAACATATAAAAAAACAGTTTAGGTGTTGATATTAAAGATCTCCTCTAGTGTCATCCTTCTACTAGGGGTGAGACCAGGTATCTGATGACATCAGCATCTGCAAAAGCAGTAGTAGTCAGTGGAGTAGCGATTTTAGTGGACATTTTTGTGGTATAGGAAGGTATCTGGGCTGGGGTTGGTGTTGGAGATGTACTAATCCATACATATCCAGTGTGTTTGGAAGTTGGATCCTCAAATGGTTCCCCAAGGGTTGATATGGTGGTGATCCTTATGCCCCTTTGAGCTTGCACTGCTAAGAACTCCCGCTGTAGAGCGGGGTTAGAACAGTTTAGAGGCAGGTCCGGGAGGATTGTAGGGGTGGAGAATTGTGGAAGATGAGGTTCTGGATGGGGTATGTAGTGGTGGTGTGGTGACCTCTGTCATCTCAATGAAGGTAATGTGGATATGGGTAGAGATTTGGAATAGGTTTTCCATGATACACTTCTTCAGTGGTGAAGAGGTCAATCAACATGGGGTTCGAGGGTGTAGGAATGCGAGATGTGGTTGGGGAAGATGTGGGAGGAGGGATGGGTGGTGTAGGGGTGGGGTGGAGTTTGGCTGAACACGTGGGTATGTTGCTTCTAATTCTGGTGGTTGCTAAGGTTTGGTTTCCTTTACACAAAGCACCCAATAGTATGTATCATCCTCCCTCACTAACATCTTCAGCTTGTGCAGCATCAGAATATTGATCATCTCAATAGTTCCTAAGGATGTGAGTGGCTATTAAGCATCAAATATGCTGATTTATCCATTTATGTGTGTAATAAAAGATCTTCCCATCAATTTACCATGCTTCCTATAGATACGAATATTTGGGTACTAGGATAACTGGGTAGCCATTTCTACAGGTGGGCAACCCATGGTTGTTGTAAGAATCAATACATCCATCTGGCCGATGCTATAATTAGACTTAGCGTGATAAAATCATCAATGTTCCAGGGCCATGTGTAGGATACATAATTCGGGGTCCCATTGCAGATTAGACTTCATAATGCAAGGGTCATGGTTTGATAGGGGTTTGTGGGCTATCATATTCCACAATTGAATATGATATTTCTGATGTGGTTGTAGTTGAACTATAGGATAAATGTATGAAATGAAAAACTCATCAGTGTAGATGTTCATCCCGACCACAAATTCTGTCAAATATATTTCATGGGGTATTCCACCCATCATAAATATAGGAAGTCAGGGGACATCTCAATGGTGACTAAAAACCCTTGAAATAACTCTTGAAAGGGTTCCTTACATACCTCTAGAATGCAGTCAATGAGTAGTGTCTCCAGATGGACCAAGATAGTATTAGGGATATTTAGTCTAACTAGAATGTGCATGTCTAGTGCCTTGTTTTTATGAATGGAATATTCCTTGAACATGACATGATTAGCCCAGTTCATAGTATTAGTGAAATATAGAATAGGGTGCAGGTGCATGTTTTCATCGCTTGATGTGGAGGTTGTTTCTAGATGAAATGCAGGGGAAGCACGGGTTGTAAGAGGTGCAGAGGATCAGAGGGTGCATCACAGGGACACCTAGAAGATGGATGCCATTCCTTTGATGTTGAGGATGATTATTGGTAGTAGTATGATGAGGATTACAAATTGAGATACTTGGTCAGAGCCATGAAATTAGGGGGTGTGTGTGGGTTGGGTTCAACATGTGAGATATGAGAGGTTTGAGGTAACATTGTTTGGTTTTCAGGTATGGGAGTGTGCAGGAATGGTGGAATGAGATGAAGAGGTTTTGGAGGGATGAGAGAAGAGGGTGAGTGGGATGGTTGCATGTTTGAGGTGGAAGGATAGAAGGGAAGGGAGGTGCGGTGATAAGGGAGGTGAAGCATTGCCGGATGGGAGGGGAGTGTGCAGGTCATAACCCACAGGTTTGCGACCTGTATTTTTTTAAACAGGTCAGACCTATTCCAGTAAATATACCTATATTTCATGTCATTTATGGGTATAATAAAATGGGTTTTGGGAAAAATGTTGGTACACATTGTGAACGGTTTTTACAAGACATGTACACAACTATTGTTTCTCAATATTTGTGGTCCTTCCTTACATTCATCTCTGACCCACCCGAAGCTGTTCTAATCTTATCCTAATCTGACCTGGTGTATGATTTCCTACCCGTGGATACCTACCAGTTAGCGACTTTTTTAAAGTCGAGATCTTGAATCTATTAAATATTAAGTGAATTTAATGCTAATGTCACAGCCTCCCTAAAATGGTTCTTGAAAAATATTCATCCATTGACCATTCACATTGAATGTTTGTCTGCATTCTATTTGGATCATGATGATTCCATACTAAAATATGTGAGTGACTATGAATGGACCTGATCATTGAGACCTAAAAATTCCCAGGAATTGCATTAATCTTGTGTTAAAAAACATGACTTTATTCTCAGGTACAAAGGAATGCCTTATAATTCATTGATCATTCCATTTCTTTACCTTTTCCAGATAAATCTTTTCATTTTAATATACATCTCTCATAATATCTTCCAACTCGTTTAATTTTAGTAACCTTTCTTCTCTTAAATTTTTTAAATCTAAATTCATTTTCTTTATTGGAAAAATTAATAATGCACCAGCTCTAATAGAAGATGACATGGTTTTCCATAAACTAATCATAATGGGGTGATACATATGGGTATCTTGTTTTTAGTTTTATATTCCCATATTACATTCTATAGCTATAGATTCCAATCACTTCTTCTTGTATTCATAGTATTTTCCAAGATTTGTTTCACCTCTTTACTTGATGGCTCTGCTTTCCCATTTGTTTGTGGGTGGTAGAGAGTTCCACTATTGTATTTAATTCCATAATTCTCAGGCATTATTCTCACATATTGTTTTTTGATATGTGTTCTTTGATCACTAATGAGTAATATCTAGAATCCAAATTATTCAAAAACATTCTTCCATATAAATTTCATGAAAACTTTTGTTGTGTCATGTTCTGTAGCTTCATCCTCAACTCCTTTTGAGACACAATATACTACAACCAGAATGTTGTTTCTTACATGTAATGGAGGAAAGAGTCCCGTGATATTAATTCCCCAATCATTGAAAACATCAACTTCGATGATGGGGTTTTGTGGAATCTCATTCCTTTTTTTAATATTTCTAGTCTATTGGAATCTATCTCATTGTTGGAAAAATCCCATCACGTCAGGGTGTAGTGTTGACCAAAAAAATACACTTTTTTAATCTTGGCCACAATATGATCGGTTCCATGATGTTCACCTGTTAGTGACATGTGAAACATCTCAATTAAATTGTGGGTGTCTTCATTTAGGATAAATTTTCTTAGTAACCCATCAGCACAACAATTTAATAATAGAGGCTTGTCCTAATGGTAATGTTCAGATCTGGAAAAAAAATCTTTCAAAATTTCTAAGACATGTCTTGATGTAGGGACCTTGTGGAAAGATAATTATCCATATCTTAAAAACATGATTAATCCTTGATACTAAACATGTTCTCATATAGAAAATACACTTCGATGTCGGCCTCATAGACTTCGATGATAATGGTGGGAGGTAATCTGGAGAGATAATCTAAAATCACATTCTCTGTCCCTTTTGTATCCTTTATCACAACATCGAATTCAGGTGATAGAAGGATCCAACGTATCATCCTAGGTTTGGAATCATTTTTGTTTATCCGGTACTTGAGGGAATCAGGATTGGTGTGAACGGTTACATTGGATAGAACCAAATATGAGTGAAACTTATCAATGGAATATACAATAGCTAAGTGATCTTTCTCTGTATTCATGTAGTTGAACTGAGTTTCATTCAGAATATGAGTTTCTTAATAAATTGGATATAATATGTTGCAAATTTTCTATCATAGCACAAACCCTACAGCAAGGTCACTAGCATCACACATTAACTCAAATTATTTTTCCCAATTTGATAAAATAATAACATGTATTACTATAAGACTTTTCCTTAGTGTATTGAAAGCATCTCTGAAGACCTCAGGGAATTCTATTGAAACATGTTTTGAAATCATGTGCGTTAATGGATTGGAAAATTTAGCGAAATACTTCACAAATCATCTATAAAATCCATCATGGCCCAGAAAACTTCTAATACACATGATAATTAAGGGTTCTAGTATATCCTTAGTGATTTTGATCTTAGATTGATTAACATAAATTCATTCCCTTTAAATTTTGTGACCAATATCTATTACTCCTTGAACCATAAAATGGAATTTATTCTGAATGTGGATCAGACATTGTTTCTCACAATGTTGGAGAACTAATTCCATTTTTCATAAAAAAAATCAAATGACAATCCATACACTGAGAAATCATCCAAAAATATTTTGAGGAACTACTTAGTAATATCATGGAATATGTGTGTCCCGGATCTCTGAAATGAATTTGGTGCATTTTACATTCTGAATGACATTTTATTGTAAGAAAATATACAAAATGGGAATGTGAATGTAATCCTTGGGTAATTGGCGGAGTAAATTGCAATTTGGTCATATCCGTAATATCCATCCATGAAATAGTAGATACATACCCTCCAACCTTTTCATCGTCTAATCCACTAATGTTAAGTAAAAATGATCCTTTCTGGATACTATATTCAATCACTTTTAGTCCACTTAAACTCTCCATCCAGTGATGGTGCGAGTTAAAAAAAATTCATTTTTGTATGTTGTCTCTACCATTAGTCCTACATTCTTTATAATAACATTGAGGGGCTTACTCAATCACTATCTAAAATTGCAAAAATTATTCTTCCATCTAAGAGTTTTATCATTTCATTTTTAATGACATTCTTTACTAGTGGTGTGAGCCATCTTTGAGGTTTTCATTTAGGCTTTCCATATTCTTTAAGTAATATTCTTCTAGTGTATTTAGTAGGATCGATCCCTTTAATGTCTTTCACTCCTTATGGAATTGATTAATTATATATATTCATAACATTAAACAATGTTTCTTCCTATTCTTGGGATATATTTTATTTGATAATGATAAGAATAGAGGATTAATTTCCTACCTTAGTTTACTGGGATGAGGTTTTAGTTCTAAGTGAGGTTGTTGAAAGATAGATGGAATAAAAGGATTCATGGTGTCTATCGTGAGTGCTTCCTTGAAGAATAATTCTAAAAAATAATAATCTTTTCTGTCTATATGAGTAAATATTACCTATATTCTATGATTTTCATGTACTCATGCCCTTTCAGAGTGAGAGAGACGATGTTACAATAACAGTATCATCTAAGTGTTGGGAATATCTAATCGGGTTTAACACTATATGTTATTCTACAACTCTGAAGATCATAAATATTCTATTTACATCTCTAATTGTTATTCCAGTGTCTAATAATGGTCTTTAATGTTTAATAGGGATGCCACTTTCTTGTTCCATGTCTAGCACTAGAAATTCAACATGAATGAAAAATTTCCCAACCTTGACCAAAATATATTTTAGGCTCCCTCTTAGTTATTTTACTAATCGGTAAACTAACTATAATTCAACCCTAGATTCCTTGAGTTCATGGATAATGATCTTGTGGAAAACACTCACCACCAAGACTTTATTTTTTCCTCTAAGATCACACAATTCTCTTCCAAACATGCATTGTCCTATACCAAATATAATTGGGAAACATATAGGATCTCACACTATCGGAGAAATGTTTTATGGTAAAACCTAACAGAATTCATCATTCATAGATTTGATCCCATATATTTTATTTTTCTCTTGTTTGATATCAAATATTTGAGAAATTTTGAATAAACAGGCATCTGGGAAAGGGATTCTGCAATTGGTATATTGATTCGCAGTTTCTTAAGCATCTCATGGAACTTCTTATATTGTGCTTCCTTCCAACATTGTCTCACTCTATCTAGAAAGGGAAAAGGTTTCTTATGTAGAGAAGGAGAAACATAAATAGGTTCCTTTTTTTAAGATTTTTGTTCTTCATTGCTGGTAATTCGTCATGAGGTGAGGTGGGAACGACTTTATCAACTTCTTCATCTACTATAGGATGCTTCTTAGGATCGTCCTTTTTCCATTCAACTTTTCCACATGGCTGTTGAAGTTCTAAAACATTCCCGCTTCACATCACCACTTCCTTGGCATCCTCTCTTAATTACACCTTAATGTTACCACATAGAGTACCTGGCAATCTTTCCAAAAATGTTTTTGAGATTTGACCCATTTGAATCTCTATGTTCCTCAAATCATACCTTTTGTTTGGAATTTATGTCTCGTGTATTTTCATTCATTGATTATTCTTTTTTAAAAAAGTAGCTACGAGATTTTCTTTGTTACTTTGAGGTGGTGGAGTGGTGTTGAGGTCATGGCTAAGCAAGTTGGAATTATTGTCATTTGGGTATTGGTGGAAAACATTACAGTTGAATTTTTAAATATATCTATTGTTGTGGTCATTGAATAGGGTTCAGTTGAGGATACCCTAGTGGTCTATGATTTTGAAATTGGGCCTGACCACTTCACTATTGGAAATAGTTTTGACTCCTCTGAGGTTGTTGTTAAGCAGGCCTCTGTTTACCATATTGTTGTTGTTGTTGAAAGAGAGGGTTTTGTGGATAGTAACTGTAACACCCCAAGATTTAATGAGATATGTGCATTGTAATATCTTTGATGTCTTGTGTTTTACGCTACACCAATATTATATTTCCCTATACACAACACTGTATTAGCTGGCAGTTTACACACCACTATTCTTGGCTTTTGTTGCAGATAATTTCAAGTAATTTTGATAGAACTCAACAATAATTATAGATTTTGTTAAATGTAAAAAATTATATTAGTTTGGATTATTTTATACGCAAAACATAAGTAATCCTTCACTACACACAACACTAAATTGGCCTTTGTTACAAGTATGAGGGACCTTCTTCGATATCATACATTATATGCGATAACGAGTTTCACTAAACAATGATATATTATTAAAATATTATTATTTAATGGGATATAAACTAGGAATTGTAAATATAATTAACCACATTTTGAATTTTTTATTACATTATCATTCATCTTAAACATTTTTCTAGAACTTTATATGAGAACAAAATCAATTATTTGGATAAATGAAATTTTTTTTAAAAAATTATGTTTTACAGCCTTTTGAAGGTGAAACCATTTTAAATCTAGGTTTTTCATCTTTATATGTTCAATTTGAAAAATTATATTTCTCCTTTAGAATATGAATATAAAAACTTATTTTGGATGAATTTTTGGTATTTTTTTGATAAATTTCATATTCTTATGAATAATGAAAAATACTGTATTTTAATTAAAAACATTCTTTTAATATAATTTATTTATATATATATTTTGTACTTTTAATTGGTTTTACTATTTAATTTAATTATATTTTTATCATTTAATCCAATGTGGTTCATTGTTTGTAATTTTACATTGAAATCGGACATAAACAGATGCCAATATTTTGATAGTTATCACATCTTAAAAAACCGCTTTTTGGTTTTGACAATGGAAATTAATTTTAAATGAACTAATAAAACTTTTATGTTTTTTTATTTGGAAAAATTGATTCCATATTTGTAATAATGAGGTCAAATTTTGAAAATATGAACCATTTTTTTAGATATTATGAATATAAACTTCAGTAATTATTTTATTTTCCATGGTTAAAATGTAAATCTTGAAAATAAGGGTAATAAATAAGATTATAATGATATTAAATTACCCTAACACATGTCATAATCTTATTGGATAAGATATTTACAACCATTGACATCCTTCAGTCAATTTTTGAGACCCCATGGATTCACATGGATGTGAGAATTAGATTTTATATGAATTAATTTAAAGTAAAGATAATTATAACTTAAAAATATATATTTTACTAAATTTATTTTAATATGTAGATATATAACTGGTAAATATGTCTATAAATATTAATTAAAAATCTAAAAATATTTCGTACATCATGGTATTTTGTTTATAATTTTTATACATTAGAAAAATATATTTTTGTATGACACAATTATGATGTATTGATTACATCATTAATTAATGATTCAAATAAATAAATTTATAAATAGTAAAATAAATTTTATCTGAATATTTTCATTCCAACCAAATATTTATGGATAAAATTAACCTATTAAGTATGATTTACTTCCTTTATTTCAAAGGAATAATTTTTTTATGAATTTGTTTTAAAAAGTCATGTATGAATAGTATCTGAAATTGAAATAATTCATAACTTAATACATAAAATATTTTATTAAATGATATTAAATTACTAAAAAACTAAGATTCAACGAAATGGTTAATATATGTCCAAATATTTCATAAATATCTTTTTGAGGGTATTTTGACATTATATGGTAATTATATTAACCCACAATGTGTAAATTACATGATATCAAGGTAAGATAAAAAAAGCATAAAATAAGGGTTAATCCAAAAACGATAATGATAATAAAATATTCAAAACATGTCTAAAAATTACATGATGATGGTTATTCGAACCAAAATCATTATATAATCTAATTAAATAGATTTTGGACAATTTTTTGTCACAATTAATGTTATAATAAATTAATATTTTGATATTTTTCTAAAGTGCCCCTCTCTTCTCTTATAAAAGAGTACCTCCTCCCTCCCTTCCTAACTCCATATTGAGACTTCAAGATCTTAAAACACTACATTTTTCCACTATTGACTTCCACAGTTACATTATAGAGGTTCTGGTCTTCTTAAAGTACAAACTATAGTGCTCAATGTGGAAATTAAAAGGAGGAACGTTTTGGAAGAGGTAATCTCTTCTACCAATTCATTCAAATTTTTTTGTTCTTCTACTTCTTCTTAATAAGCTGTTTAATTATAAAGTAATAACAGTATTATCACTCATATATTTATATCATATTATACATATTAAACAACCCTATTTCACCTTCTATCCATCCTATGAGAAAATAAATTGATGTGTGTATGTACGTACGACTTACCGCCTCCACGCCATGGTGTAATCTGTTTTTCACCACCACCTTAATTGGATTGGAATAATGGTGTAAAAAATAACAATATATGGTTATTATAACATTATACTAATTATAATATATTATAAACCATAAACTTTAATGACATTCATCAATTATGGTAACAATATCAACGCTTGTGTGTACATACAACTTACCATCTCCACAATGTAATGTGATTCGTTATACATAATATTCATTAAATGATGATAATATAAATGAATTAAATGAATAAATATGATATTAATTTAAAGTAACACCATGATGTAAATGATATAACAATATTCTAAAGATAGGAATAATAACTTATCAGAATAACAAGCATTAAAACGTAAAGCAGTTAATACCTAAATAACGAGTAACAATTAAATGTTAGTAACAAATGGATGAAAATATGACCATAAATTTTTATCATAAAAATGAAAATGATTCTGGAATAAATCAGTAACATTATTTAAATCATCATACAAGAGGTTTGGATACAAACGAATCATATCATACCTAAGCTATGGGGTAACTTTTCCAATCATATTTTTATCTGAGATTGTTTATTCAAAAGTCTTTACTGGTGTTATATTTATCATCCATGTCCATGTTATCTAAAATTTTTTAAATAAATGTTTAATATTCTTCTATGTTTTTTTAAATTCATTTTTACCCATTTTTTACTTTTACAGCATGGTATGGAAGGAATATTTCTTTTTTTACCATATGAGATACATATTTTCCTTTTCCAGCAAAAGTCTGTGAAGGATGTTTTTTTAGCTTATACAGGACGAATGGATTTTTATAGTTTCATGACAACTTATTTGAAAAGAGAATCCTATAATCTATTTCATGATTATTTTGGAATAAATTATTTTTATTAAATTGTGTGGCATTTTGATAAAGAAGGCATTTTTTAAGAATAAATGAAATTGTCATCAAAAACTAATTTCAAGTGTTTTATCAAATTAATTTCCATATAAAATGACTCTCTTAAGAAGGTTTGTGTTTTTAGACCTATTATTAATATGATTTGATATTTTTAATGATGGAATGATCTTTTTAGGGATTATCTTATGATGGAAGTATATTTAAGAATCCCATTTTATTTCTTGGGTTATGTATGATGAATGATTTAAGTTTTGTGGAACAAGTAAGAATGATTTCATTATGACATGGGTGAGACCTATATCTGCTTACAATGCATTGAGTAAATATTTATATCTCTTGATATTGACATGGATGGAATGTTTTGTAAATCTTGTTCAGTAATACAGGGCTGGAACTACATGTAAACCTAGTTGTGAAATTGACTTCATCCACTATGATGGTTTGGAAGCAATGCCTTGGCTACTATAGAAATCATATTAGCTGATTAATGTTTTTCCACAATACCACATTTTATTCCCATTATATTTTATCATGATTAATATTCCTTTATGATCTATGCCTTACATACTGCTTGGATTTATTTTATGACTCGTGATTTTTATGTTTCATATTTATGTTCATATTTTTACGTTCTAATATAAATGGATTGTTTTATTTTATTTATTTTTACCCTTACTTAGAATTTGAGATCACCCTTTTTATCTTATCTATTCTCCATGATATAAAGAATGTTTTTAGGTAGAGAAACAAAAATGGAAGATCTTTATGTAGGACCCCGAGACACCCTGAGAGGGGAGGGGTGAATTAGGGTGACAACTTTTTCTTTTAAAGTATAAGATCTTGTTCCCATGTTGGTAGGAACATGTGAAACCTATATGATGGATAAGATTATAATGCAGGAATTGACATGCGGAGAGAAGACACAACACTTTTTACTTGGTTCACCGCTAAGGGCTACGTCCAAGGAGCATACGCTGACAGGTTGTCAGTCGTACCAAATTCCACTAATCTTCACTAGTTGTGGATTACAAAGGTTCGAGAACAATCACTATGTTCTAGGCTCACTGGATTTGAAAAAGTTTAGGGATAGCTCACTGATTCCCTCGGGTCAGTCCCGCTGACTCCCCTTGGGTCACTGCCATTTGTGAAGTCTCACTCAGTTTATAGACGTGAAGGTCTCTTCAATAGATTTGCATTGAAGTCTTTGCCTCTGCTCAGTATGAGACTCTGCATGCATCGATGTCCAGAATAGATGCACTAGAACACACATAACCTGTAGATACCCGAAGCATGATGTACATAGACATTACATTACTTTTGCGGAATACTTAGTACATAACAAAAACAGACACACAAGAACCGTAATAGTTTAGTTTCTTTGGAAGCTCGGAATAAAATCTTCTAATCATGGTGAATGATATTCAACATCTCCCAATAAATATCTTCCTTTTTTTCTTACCTAAAACCTTTCTTTATATCCTGGGGAAAAGAAAACATAAAAGGGTGAGCTCAAATGCTCAGTAAGAGTAAACAAAATAAATATCAATCACATCATATTCATAAGAACATAACTTTTGGAAATCTAAACCTGCAAAAGAGAGCATAATTTCATAACATGGGATAAATCATAGTAGTGAAATGGAATTCCAATAATCAAAACATAAAACATGAAAATTTGTGGCATACACACATAATAATAGAGAATCATTTTTTATTAGTCAAGACTCATTGCCAAGACTAACTAAATGGACAAAGTCCATTTCTGAACCGAGTTCACTCCTCGTTTCAGTCATGTTTCACTGAACCGGTATAACCTACCGTTCCAGCCATGTCTATCTCATGAGATATAAAATCTTTACCCAATGCATTGGAGGGAGTTATAGGTCCCACCCATCTCATAATGATACCATTCTTATGTGTGCCACAAAATCATAAATCATACATCATTGTATATCCCATGTAATAAAAATGGGAATCTTAAACATCGGGACATCATAAAACAATTCATATAAGATAAAGGAATTCATAAATATATTTCTTTCACAACATAATAAAATCAATGTAATAATAGGGATAGAGACAGAACCCTTTATTATCTTAGATGGAAAATGATTTTGATAAAACTCTTGAACTCCATTCTTGAGGAAAATATCCTTTTTACTTCAAAAACATTTTTCCTTTCTTTACATGTCATACAATTTTAAACTAAAAGAAGTTGATTAAAAATAAACTTGAAAACTTGTAAAGGAAGATTCTTGGAAATATTTGTTTTTTAAAATCCATTCATGCCGTATAAGTTAAAAAAAACATTCTTCTCGTACTTTTGTCGGAAAAGTCAAAAACTACCTCATATGAAAAACGAAAAAAGATTCCTTTCATATCTTTTACTAAAAACTCACCAAAGGGTAAAAATGGATATAAAATATTTTAGATGGATATAAATATTACATATTGAGGAAACATGGATGTGGATGATAAAATACACCCCAGTAAATACCAAAGTATAAACAATCCCGGATAAAAATGAGATTGTGATATTTCCCTTACCTTAGGTCTGATTTGCTTCGTAAGTGTCCGAACCTCCTGTATAATGATTTAAATAATTTTATTGACTTATTCCAGAATCATACTTATTGTTATGATATCATATATGGTCATATTCCTAGCTTCTTATTAGTAATATTTCATTACTACTTGTTATTCGGGTGTTTATTACTTTTTGTTCTTATGCGTGTTTTGTCGAATAAATTCTTATTATTCTCTTTAGGTTATAGATACCTCATTTCCAGAATGGAATTAGTGTAATATATATCATATTCATTCATTCAATTCATTTATATAATCATTATGAAATGAAGATCATGTAGAACGATTCACATCACATCGTGGAGACGGTATTCCATACGTACGCACGAGTGATGATATCGTTCCTTTGATCGTGGAATTGTATTGGAGTGTATGTATACTATTTCAGAATAAATATCACTTTATAATAGTCATATATAGTCATTATTTACACCATTATACCAATTCAAGTAAGGTGGTGGTGTAAAATAGATTACACCACGGCATGGAGACGGTATTCCGTACGTACGCACGTGCGGTGATTTATGTTTCCGTAGGATGGATAGATGGTGAAATAGAGGTGTTTCATAATTATAATCACATATCAGTATATGAGTGATATTGATGTTATTACTTTATTATGAAACAACTAAAGAAGAAGAAGTGGAAGAAGAAATAATGATGAAAGAATCGGTAACGGACATTACCTCTTCTTTGAAGTGCTTCTTTGAGACCTCCTTTTAGGGCACTAAAATAGGTCTTCGAAGAAGACCAGAACCTTTAGGATGTTTCGAGGTAAGTGGAGAGGAGAAATTGTCAGGGGTTGGCCGAGCTTGAAGGCTCAAAGTGGTGTGAGAAAGAGGGGGAGGAGGTGCCCTTTTATAAGGTAGGAGAGGGGCACCTTTGGAATAAATCAAAATAAAATTTTATTATAAAGTCAAATTCGGTTATTAATAGCCCCAAATTGATATATTTCGAAGATAAGGTTGTTAGGGGTCTAAATACTCTCATCCAATAGAATTTAGACAAGTTTAGGTATCAATTTTAACCTTATCATTTAGATTTAACTTTAAGTTAGATAATTTAACTTTTACTGTGTCTTCTTGTTTTTTCTTACACTATAAGGTTAATAAACTTACTATATCAAGCCAAACGAACCCCAAGTTGTTTATTATTAAAATATATAACCTTATCTAAGTCATTTTTCTGAACCTTAGATTTTTAGGAATAATATAACAATTAATTATATAATATTTGTTTTAAAAACAATTTTATGTCAATTTTGACACTATTTAGTAATTGATTTTTGTGAATATCATAACCGAATGATTAGTTCGAAAAACGCTAATTAAATCAATACTAACATGTCATATTAACCTATAAAATTAGTGTAATTCATAAAAAGTCTCAAATTATATTTATTTGGGTATTTATAATATCAATTATGTCAATATTTCATTAATAAGATAATTACTGCATCATCATTGTATCATAAATAATTAAATTATTTAACGTCTAAAAATTAAAAATAAAATGTCATTATGTAGAAAATATTATTATCATTCTAATTAATATTTACAATCGAATTTATCTTATGTATAACCCCATATTAAAAATGATTTACTTATTAAACATTGATTTTAACTATTTTAACCCTTCTTTAAATAAATTAATAATAAATGACTAATCTAATCCAAGTGGGACTAAATGGACATATTTTATTCCTAAGGTTGTTTTTTGTTGAATTAAAATTTTCCAATATAATTAAGACATTTGTTAGGGTAATAATAATATCATGTTTACCCTTAATTACCCTATTTACTTTAAACCGTGGTAAAAAAAAGTAAAAAGTTACTATTCACCAAAAAAATTATTTTCATCTCATTGAACCACATTTTACATACTGACATCAACCGTGTCTATTGGATTTTCGAAATTCCACTCACAGAAGTGGTAAAATTAAGTTTTATGAAAAATTCAGTTTTTTAACTACCACTTTGTGGTTTCACTATTCATCAAAAATTGAAAGTTTTCAGAAAAATACCAAAATTTCAACCTAGGCTAATTTTGATATTCCGAATCCAAAAATGAAGTCCATTTTGAAAAATAAAATTTATAAAATTTCAAAAAGTGGTTATTACTATTCATAACGGCTAGTTTTAATAATATTTTAATAGCATATCATTGTTTAGTGAAACTCGGTATTGCGTACGACACAAGCTATCGAGGAAGGCCGCAGTTGCGTGTAAAGCAAGCCAAGCTAGTGTTGTGTGTAGTGAAAGATTCCTTTGATGATTTATATAACATAAAAACAAAATATTTCTCATAAAAGTCTCGGGCGTTACAGAACCACTGAACCGGATAACCAGAAAGTGCAGAGAAACATCACTGACAATTGCACGCAACACCAACTCTTTGTGCGCAAAACCTTCCTATTGCGCGAAAAATTTACTTTTCGTGCGGAAAAATATTTCACGCAAAAACCCCCTTTTTCGTGCAACTGAATCTTTTATGTGCGAACCAATTTTTATGCGCAACTCATCATTTTTCGTGCATCCCGAAATTTTCCACGCAATTCAGAATATTTGATGCAAGCCCCTTTACGCAATCCTTTTTCGTGCATCAGACCTCAGATCTTCTCTAAGTCTTCAAATGTTTTGAATGAATGGGCTCACCTCATATTTATAGGCGCCTGAGACCCCCGCGCGCAAAATTCACTATGGCGCGTAAAACCTCTCAAATGGCGCATAATATTTCACGCTGATATCATTTTTCACGCACATCATCTGAAATTTTGTGCAACACATGCCTTTGCTGTTTTTCGACGTTCTGATTCTGGAACACTGTTTGCGCGAAAAAACATGATCCTCTATTTTGCGCATCCCGTTCTTTTTCACATCTAACTCTATTATTTTTCGCAAGGCTCTTATTTTTCACGCACCACATCCTCTTTGCGTGCACCTACTTTTACCAACAGTCCATGTCATCATTTTCCGATTTTGAGGGCCAAATAAATTGGCAAACATTGGGAAACAGCACCACCTTCAATACTATTGTCTCCTTGAACTGTATGATCACTTTTCTGGCACACATTGTGAACTTCCACATAGTATTGACAACAAACACAAACCATTCTCATATTCCTGCATAGAACATCCATGGTTCCAACAATCTCCCCCTTTGGGTTTGTTGATAATCACCAAATAAATTCAATATATCACCATCCACATGCATACCAAAAATGAAAGGATCAACTCAGCCAACACTCTAAGTCTACGTGAGTAATGCTCGGTGTATAAAACATGAGTGGAAGCTTGAATTGGGTTCCCGTGTCTTCGAATGCTCAAGAAATTTACTTACAGTGTTAATTCTGTCTCATCCTATCAATGACACTGAATTATCATCATGTCACAGAAGCATTACATGTGCACTGACAATCCTGAATTCCTGAATTTATTCATTTCCTCTCTCCCCCTTTGACAATAAACCCAAAACCGGTAATTGATCATTGTACAACTCAAAAGACACTCCCCATTGATAGTATCTCTCCCATAAACCTACATCTCATCCAAAAACAGATTAAAAACAGTTAACATAACTGGTGAGAGGGGAATTTTGGAACCTCCTTATGCAGTAGGAGGTGGTTAAACACCGAGGTTCAATAGATGCTTTTCAAACACAGCTGCTGATAGTGGTTTCGTCAGGATATCAGCTACTTGCTCATCAGTTCCCACACGATCCATTCTAATCACCCCTTGCTCAACATTTTCTTTGAAAAATTGATACCTAATTTAAATATGTTTTGTACGATAATGCTGAACAGGATTCTTCATAAGATCAATTGCACTCTTGTTATCACAGTAAATTACCATTGGTTGTTTTACCTCATCACCAATATCTCTTAATTGTTTCTTCATCCATAGCAGTTGAGTGCATGCCTTTGTGGCAGAAATATACTCAGCTTCAGCAGTACTAAGGGAAGTACTTTCTTGTTCCTTTCTCAACCAGCCGAAACGGTTATTACCAATAAAGAATGCTCCACCACTGGTGGACTTTCTGTCCACAACATCGCCAGCCCAGTCAGCATTAGCAAATGCTGATAATTCACATTCCCTTCCTGTAGCAAAGTATAATCCATAATTGTGACTACCTTGAATATACCACATGATTATTTTTACTGCTGCCAAATGTTCCTCCTTGGGATTACTCTAAAAGCGGGCTGCAAGAAATGTGGAAAGAACAATATCGGGTCATGTCGCTGTCAGGTACAGTAGACTCCCAATGATCCTCCTGTACATGGTGGGATCTATAGATTTCTCATTCTCAGGCTTTCCATGATTGGTTCCAACTGCAATCGGATTTGACATTGGTTTGGAGTCTTGCATATTAAACTTCTTCAGTAGCTCTCTTTCATACTCTTCCGGAGAGATAAAAGTGTAGTCTTTCCTTTGATTCACCTGCAGTCCCAAGAAATATGTGAGCTCCCCAATATTTGACATTTCAAATTCTGATTTCATATGATTGGAAAATTCATCCATTGATTTCTGCCTGCTGCCACCAAATATAATGTCATCGACGTAAATGAGAACCATGAACTGATCATTCGGAGAATTATTCACATAGAGATTCTGATCTACTCTTCCTATTTTGAATTCCAGCTTCATGAGATAAGAATCCAGTCTGGAGTACCACGGTCGTGGTTCCTGTTTCAAGCCATAAAGTGCTTCCTTTAGCTTGTAGACCTTTGATTCATCAGCACCAAGAAGAAAACCCACTGGTTGTTAAATGTAGACTTATTCTTCGAGTACACCATTTAAAAATGTTGTCTTGTCATCCATTTGATATACTTTATATCCTCTCTGGAGAGCCATGGAAAGGAACATCCTGATTGACTCTAATCTAGCCACTAGAGAAAACGTTTCTTCAATATCAACACCTTCAATCTGAGAATACCCTTTACATACCAGTCGAGCCTTGTTTCTGATAACACTTCCATTCTAATCAAACTTGTTCTTGAATATCCATTTTGTTCCAATCACATTGTGACCCTTGGGTCTCTAGACAAGATCTCATGTCTGATTCTTGTCAATCTAATCTAACTCTTCATTCATGGATTTCACCCAGGATTCATCCTTTATAGCTTCTTCAAATGGGGATATCTCCACAACTGACAGAAATGCAGAAGGTGTGTTATTCATCATCCTCCTTGTCTGTGTGGGTGAATTCATGTCTCCAATTATGTTATATGGATCAATTTCTACCCTTCAATTTCTCCTGTGAGGTTCAGTCGCATTTTCACCATCCAATATTTCCTCTTCAGATTATTCATCTGAGTCAACATCATGATGTGACCCCTGAGTGTTTTGTACACCTTCCTCTATTTCTGTATTTTTATTAATTCCATGTTCATATTCATTCTCATCTTCTATCTCACCAGCATAGGTACTATTTGAAGCATTTGGGGTTTTTCCTTCAATGATTATAACATAGTTTCTTTCCAAAATCCTCCCCAAGCATTTATTGAAACACTTGAATGCTTTGCTGTTCATTGGATACCCAAGAAAAATTCCTTCATCAGAGTTGTCACCAAATATTCCTCGGTTTCCTACTTTATTCCGAATGAAACATTTTCTTTCGAAAACATGAAAGTATTTAAAAGAAGGCTTCCTTCCATGCCACAATTCGTATGGTGTCTTTGTTTCTCCCATATAGAGCCTTGTTCGATTCTGAATGTGCACTGCAGCTTCAACATCCTCCTTCCAGTAATGGCGAGAGATACCACTCTCAATCAACATAGTCCTAGCCATATTGTTGACATGTTGATACCGACACTCAACAACTCCATTTTTTTGTGGGGTTCTCACAGCAGATTCCTCATGCTGTATTCCATGTTTTTCTAGGTAATTTTCAAACATGATGGATGTGTATTCCCCTCTATTGTCAGATCACATGACTTTTATTGACCATCCAAAACCATTCTCAGCATACCGGAAATAAGTTATCATGCATTCAAGTACTTGTTGCTTCCTGTGAATCACCATTACATAAGCCATTCTTCTATAATCATCAATAAAAAGGATGAAGTACCTTTCTCCATTGGTTCCAACAACATTTATTGGGCCACATACGTCTGTATGAATGAGATCAAGATGATGTGATGCCATTTTCTTCTTTGGCCGATATGAACTACAGACCTTCTTCCCACGAATATAAACATCACAAGACTTTTCCCATTAACATATTAGAATGGGAATATCCATGACTATCATCATCTTACATATCTATTCCATTAATTGTTGGTTAATTTTCCCCAGCCTTCGATGCCACAAATTGTTTTCTTCTTCAACAGACAAATAGCAAGAGTTCACTTTGCTATCAACCTGATATAAGTTTCCATCTGTTCTGCAGCCTTTCATAAGAGAATTCTGTTTTTTCCTTTTATAGTGTAACCTTTTTGATTGAAGGTTACTCTAAGCCATGAGTCACAGATTTGACTTACACTGAGGAGATTGTGGCGTAGACCGTCCATATAAAGAACTTTAGTCTTCTTCACCTCCCCATTGGCGAGAGCAGTATTCCCACTACCTTTAATCTTCAAAGAACCATCATTACCAAACCGTACTGTTCCATCAACCATCTTTCCAATGTTCTTCAAAAGGTCATCATTTACCTTCATATGGGAAGAGCATCCACTATCAAGGATCGAGGTGCTGCTTCTCTTTGTAGCTTTGAGGGCTACTTCTGCAAAATTGGATTTCTCGATATTCTTCTTCTGTTTCCATGAGATATTGGATTGCGCATAGGATACTGATGACCTTTTAATACATTCTTCCACATAATCTGATTCTTTATACCCATAATCTTCTTCTAGAGGTGAAAACTGTTGGTGAGAACAACTTCACCAGGAGGATGAAAAATGGCCCATCTTTGAGTGTTTTATGAATTTATCCTATCGTACCGCTGCCTACAATACATAGCATTATAGCCAAAGCTAGAACAATTAAAATAGTAACCATAGAATCTATTTCTTCTATAAAATGGAGGATATGAAATTGGTCTCCTTTTTTGACTTCCCAGATCTTCCCCATTCAAGTAGCTCCTTGACTTTTGGCAGTATGACAGGGTATGGCCCAGATAACCACAGAACTGAAACTTCATGAGAGGAAATGTCTTTTCAATTGAATTTCTCATCATTCCTTCTTCCTTGGGTGAATAGTTGAACTACATGTCATTTCTAAGAGTTTGAGGGTAATTTTCGGTTCTTCCTTTAGTTTGGATTGAGGGTTTCTTTTTCAGAATTTTAGGTAATGTTTCAGCATGTCCAACTTTTATCTTGTTATTCTTTTGGCTCCCTTTACTTCCAGTAGTTGATGTCTCAGCTTCACATCCAATTACACTCTTTCCCATGTAAGTGGGTCCTTGATCACTTATGATTTTCCAACCCCATCTGAACCACACTTGGCTCTTGCTTGTAATTATGCATCTGAGAATCTTCCGAAATGAATTTTCTTCTTTCCCTCATTTGTCGTTGACTGACATTAAATTTTACTTCTAGGAGTAACAACTTCTTCCTCATGTCCCTCAACAGTCTTGGACTTTTCTTCTAGTCTAGATGAAAGGTCATTTATGACCTTTTCTTGTTCTTCAATTTTAATCTTTAGTTCCACAACATCATATGTGCTTTCAAGGATTGAAGACTGAACACTCACTAGTTATTCTAGTCATCCAATCTCTGCTTCAATCTCATCAACATATTCTGATTATTCTTCCACCATTTCCTTCAACTTATTACATCTCTTACATTTATTCTAAATCATGGAAAAAGCATCC
Source organism: Viscum album (assembly GCA_963277665.1). NCBI lineage: Eukaryota > Viridiplantae > Streptophyta > Magnoliopsida > Santalales > Viscaceae > Viscum > Viscum album. The sequence goes on from OY728140.1 coordinate 356,584,125, forward strand.
TTAATTTGAGTCTTTCAATCACCATTAGAAATAATCTGATTATCTCTGTCTTTATTGATCAAGGGTTCTGTCTTTTCAATGGTATCCATCAGGGAAGCATGGTTTCTTGTTTGGAATTCTGGTTCTTCCTCTTCACACAATTCAGTATCATCATCTTTATCTTCACAGACAAAACTCTTCCTTTGTATTTTATTTCTAGATTTGAAGTCTCTCTTTTTTAAAAACCTTCTCTAAGGCTTCTATATTTCTTCTGATTCTATTTAATCATCACTAAACATTCTTTGGCACTGGGAGGCAATGTACATGACTCTTCCACAATGAAAAAATGCCAGAGGTAGCTTGCCTTTAAATTTACCTTTTCCCTTCTTTAGCTTCTTGGTGATTAGAGAAATAATTTTCTTTTACTCTTCATCTTCACCACCACTATCTTTTGATATTTTCAGTTTGTCCATGGCTTTGAATGCCATTTCCTTGATTACACGAGTTGTGGAATCATTGGGTTTGACTCTCATCTCATATGCCACTAAACTACATAAAAGATCATCTAGAGACAGTTTGGATAGATCCCATTCTTCAAGGATTGACACCTTTGCATTGTACATAGGATGAAGTCATCTCAGTATCTTCTTAATGTTATCAATGTCTTTGATTTCTTCTCCAAGACCTCTAATTGATCCTACTACTTCAGTAATTTTATTGAAGAATGAATCTGCATTCTCATTAGGATGCATCTTTAAATCAGCAAACCTGTTGTGTAAGACTTGAAGCTTCACCTCCTTCACTTTGTTGTCTCCTTCATAGATGTTTTCAAGTTTATCCCACATAGACTTTGCTGAGGTGAAACTCATCACCTTTAGATAGATCTGATCTGAAAGAGCTGTAGTGAGATCATTCTGAGATTCAGCATCAACATCAAGAATTTTTCTATCGGCATTTGTCATAGCCAACCCTATTGGATCAGTAACATGTATACCTTGGACAGTGGAAAGTAGGACTTCCATTCCAAGGGAACTTTAATGAGATCTAATTATATTCTTCCAAATCTGGAAATTACTTCCATCAAAGAGATGGACTCCCCTGACATTGACTACATTCTCCATGACGACAGAGGACATATTTAACACCAGCAACCTCCCTCTGATACTACTTATAGAACCCCGGGACACCCTGAGAAGGGAGGGGTGAATCAGGGTGACAACTTTTTCTTTTAAAGTATAGGATCTTGTTCCCACTTTGGTAGGAACTTATAAAACCTATATGATGGATATGATTAGAAAGCAGACATTCAGATGCAAAGATAAGACTCAACACTTATTACTTGTATCAACACTAAGGGATAAGTCCAAGGACATATTCCGATAGGTTTTCGGTCGTACCAAATTCTACTAATCTTCACTAGTTTTTTATTAAAATGGTTCAGGAAAAATCAATATGTCTCAGGCTCACTGCCTTTACAATGGTTCAGGGATAGCTCACTGCTTCCCTCGGGTCACTCCCGAAGACTCCCCCTGGCTCACTGCCCTTGGTGAAGTCTCACTCAGTTTATATACGTGAAGGTCTCTTAAATAAATTTGCATTGAAGTCTTGCCTCTACTTTGCATGAGACTCTGCTTGCATCGATGTTCGGAATAGATGCACTAGAACGCACAGAACCACTAAACTGGATAACCAGAACGTGCAGACAAACTTCACTGACAATTGCGCGCAACACCAACCCTTTGCGCCCAAAACCTTCCTATTGCGCGCAAACTTTACTTTTCGTGCGTAAAATTATTTCTCGCAAAAAAACCCGTTTTCCCACAACTGAATCTTTTATGTGCGAACCATTTTTTATGCGCAACTCTTCATTTTTCGTGCAACCTGAAATTTTTTGTGCAATTCAGAATATTTCGCGCAAGCCCCTTTACGCGATCCTTTTTCGCGCATCAGACCTCAGATCTTCTCTAAGTCTTCAACTGTTTCGAATGAAGGGGCTCACGTCATATTTATAGGCTTCTGAGACACTATGCGCAAAATCCTCTATGGCGCGTAAATCCTCTCAGCTGGCATGTGATCTTTCGCACCGATATAATTTTTCACACACATCATCAGATATTTCGTGAAGCCCATGCCTTTGCCGTTTTTCGACGTTCTGATTCCAAAACACTGTTTGCGTGAAAAAACTCGATCCTCTATTTTGCGCATCCCTTTCTTTTTCGCACCCAACTCAACTATTTCATGCAAGGCTATTTTTTTCATGAAACACTTCCTCTTTGTGCACACCTACTTTTACCAACAGTCCATGTCTTCATTTTCCAATTTTGAGGCCCAAAAAATTGGCAAACACTGGAAAACAGCTCCACCTTCAATACTGTTGTCTGCTTGAACTGTATGATCACTTTGCTGGCATACATAGTGAACTTCCACTGTGGATTGACAACAAACACAAACCAACCTCATATTCCTGCATAGAACAACCATTGTTCCAAAACTATATGTGATATTTTAATGATCCATCACCATAATTAGAATGTTATGTTCTGTGTTTCCAAAGACCCAAAACTAATACAATCTTTGGGAATATATATTTGTAATGTATTATGTATTCTACAAAATAAGAATAATTTACATGTACATCAAGCATGGGTATCTACAATTGGTATCATAGAAAATGTTTAGTCAACCTTTGGAAACTATGATGGGAAAACCTTAAGGAGATCCCTATATATATTTATAAGGTATGTATATGGATATACCTATGGGTATGTATAACTATAGATTATAGTCCTAGAATTATGGTAATGCTCATGAATAAACTATGATTAAACCTACGATGTTAGAGATTGAAAGTAATCCCATGTGATATGTTGTATTCCTAGTATGATTTTTGCCTCTCACATTATTCCTTTTGGGTTTTAGACAATGGATAGAACCCGAAGGAACCATGTTAATGATCAATGCCCTGGGTAATGCAATGATTGTACTCTCGATAAACCATATGTTGTGGGAGATGGAATGATAAATCATTTTTCTATACTTATACAAGCTATAAATCATTCTGGACATCCAAATGAGCAAAGAAGGGAACAATATTCTGTTTAGTTCTTCATGAGGAAAAATCTACCTTATTTTAGTGGGTCTTTAGATCCACTTGTTTTTGAACAATAGATCAGTACCATTGAAAAGATATTTTCCATCCCTTTCTGTTCAGAACATGAAAAAATCATTTTTGGCTCTCTATCATTTAGAAAGTGAATCAGACCATTGGTGGACTGTAGTTAAGAATACAAGGCAACAAGATGAAATTGAGTCCATGGAATGGGATGAGTTCAAAACTTATTTTTTAATAATTAATTCCCTCATATTCTTTAAAGAATGATGGAAAATGAGTTCATAGAGCTTAATCAAAAGGATTATGAATCTATGGGTACATATGAGGGGAATTTTATAAGGCTTTTAAGGTATGCTTCTGGCTTTATCATCCAACCGGAAAGTAAATTTGATTGATCATTTAGTGGATTAAAACCAAGTCTTCGATGGGAATTATCTATATGATACATCAGTATCTATGAAGAGATTGTGCATTGTGCTATCACGGTAGAACTGGAAGTTGGTGTTACATATCCATCTCCTGGTTTTTACATGAAACAAAAGATAGAGTTCATGGGAAAATCTAAAAACAATGGTAAAAATAATATGAATGATTCCTTATGCTAAAAGTGTTGAAAGAAGCATAGTAGATATTTTCTTAAAGGGACTCAAAAATGTTTCAAGTGTTGAAAATAAGGTCATCGAGTAGTTGACTACTGAAGTAATGTGAAAAATGTTTCTAATTTTGTTAATAGAGAAATGACTACAGAGAATGCACCACCAACACATAAATGCTACAATTGCAAGGAAATGAGAAATTATGCTAACAAATGCCCTAATCCACAGGTCAATGTTGATCGATGTAAAAAACATCATAAATCCAAAGATTAAGGAAAGTCACATGCAATCACTATTGGTGATGTTGAGTATGACAATGAAGTGTTGGAATGATTTAGAGTTTATCTAATGGAATTCAAAAATAGTGTTATGAAATCTCAGTTATAGTATTATTTAATATTGGAATATCTATGTATTGGTTTATTATGGTTTTCAAACATTATATGGTACCAATAACCATGAAAAGTGGTGAAAATAATTTCAGAAAGCACATGATATGTGCATAATGAAGAGACAAGGTGATAATAAGACGTTTGATTGTATTAATAACCTCATGACTAAAATAAGGACAATGTGATATCATGGTTTGAATATATTGAATTTTTAGGATTTTGAAATGTGGAAAGAGTTATCTTTTGACAAAATTAATGTTTTCAATAAGTATCTATAGAAATTCAAGTTATTATCATTGTATAAATAGAATACAAGGTTAAGGTATCAACATGTTTAGAACGTGACAACTAAGAACTAACAAATGAGATATGTGAGATAAATGTTATGTCGATTTAATTCACCTATTTATAAAGTTTTATATTATTAGTTATTTTAAAGATTGTAATGTTATCCATTTATGGATATTATAGGTTATTTTACATTTTAGGTTTGTTATATTAATGTATTAACTCACTATAGGTGGACTTATGCATATTTGATATCCTGATGTAACCATTTGGTTGAGACAGATATAATGACATATCATTCTATCACCTGATCTTATAACAATTTAAGAATAAAAAATTCAACATCATTTCCTTAAAAAAGAGATGAAGTGGAAATTGTTTATATAACTATAAAAAAGTACTAAAATCAAGTAAGTATTTATTCTCATGAAAAAAATAATCAATACTAGGAAAAGGATCTTGAAATCAAAAAATGTTATTCTAGTACCTTCATATAAGATGAATTAGATGGTCCCCTAAATCATCACATATTTAATGTTTCTAGTAGTTTATTATCTCAAACCTTATTCTCTATCACTATCGATTAGAACATGTTGGTTAGATTTCACTTCAATATCCATTTATACATATCCCACATATGTTATCCTATGTGGAAACCCAGTGATGAGTAAATTTGGGAAACCAATATTTTTCTAAATTTCCTTTTTAAAAATAATTTTTAGTATTCTTTTTTATTATGTGGGTTTCTATGAAATAAACTTTCATGTAGTAAACCATTTATAACACCGACGGATTTTAAGGGAGAAATTCATTTTAAGGGGGTGGAATGTAACACTACAATATTTTATAAGACTGAGTCTTTTTAATTTCTGTGATGTATTTTTTTTGTACACTACACCAAGATTATCTTGTTCTATATGTTACATTGTATTATCTTGTAGTATACACAACACTCTTCTTGTCTTTTGTTCCACACAATTTCAAGTTCGTTGGATAGAACTCAACACTGAGTAAATATTTTGTTCAATATAAAAATGAACTATTTTTTTATTATGTTATACACAACACCAAAAGAATATTTAATTACACACAACATTTCCTTGTCTTTTGTTACACACAAGAGTGGCCTTCCTCAATAGCTTGGGTAGCACGCGATACCGAGTTTCACTAAACAATGATATATTATTAAAATATTATTATCTAATTGGATATAAGCTAGACTTTATGAATATTATTAACCATATTTTAAAGTTTATATAACATTATCATTCATCTTACACATTTTATAGAACATGATATGAGAAAAAAATCAAATTTTCAGATAAAAGAAGTATTTTTCAAAAAAATGCAGTTTTACCGCATTTTGATGGCGCACCCATTTTAAATATAGTTTTTGTCACTTTTATAAGATTAATTTGACAAAATAAATTTCTTATTTAGAATATTAACATCAAAATTTACTTTGGATTAAATTTTGGTATTTTTTTGATAAAATTCATATTTTTATGAATAGTGAAAGATACATTATTTTAATTCAAAACTACCTTTTAATCTAATTTATTTATATACTTATATTGTATATATAATTTCTTTTAAAGTAAAATTGGATTATATTTTTATAATTTAATCCACTTTTGGTCATTTTATGTAATTTCACTTTCAAATTGGATAAAATAGGTGTTAATATTTTGCTAGTTATTACTTTTGAAAAACCCACTTTTATGTTTTGACAATGGGAATTAATTTGAAATTAATTACTGAAACATCTATGTTTTGAATTTGGAAAAATGGATTCCTTATTTGAAATAAGTAGGTCCAAATTGTTTAAATAGATACCATTTAATTTAAGATATTATGAATAATAGCTTCAGTAATTATTTTATTTATCATGGTTAAATGTTGATGTAGTAAATAAGGGTAAAAAATAATATTATAATAATATATAACTACTATAAAACATATACTAATATTATTGGATGAGATATTTCTGACCATGGACATCCCTGGGTCATTTTTGGGACACCATGGATTCACTTGGATAAGAAAATGAGATTTTATAAAAATTAATTTAAAGTAAAGATAAGTATTACCTAAACATATATCTTATACTAAATCTATTTTAATATAGTGTTATATAAATTATATAAATGTATATAAATAGTAATTAAAAATATAAAAATATTTATTACATAATTTTATTTTATTTATAAGTTTTACACATTTTATAAAAATATTTATTTATGACACAATTATGATGTAGTGATTTCCTCATTAATGAAATATTCAAATAAATGAAATTATAAATATTAAATTAAATTTAATTTGAATAATTTTATTCCACACAAAAATATTATGGATTAAATTGACATATTAGGTATAAGTGAATGCCTTTTTTCTAATGAATATGGTTTTTATGATATTTTTTAAAATAGTTAATTATGAATAGTATACAAAAGTAACATAGTTGATAACTTAAAAAATAAAATAGTTTATTAAATGTTATTAAATTCTTAAAAATATAAGATTCATAAAAAATGGTTAATATAAGTCAAATATGTCATTAATTCCTTTATTTGGGTCATTTGAAAAGATATTGTTATTACATTAACCTACAACGTGTAAATAACATGATATCACGGTAAGATTAAAAATGGTAAATTAAGGGTTAAACCAAAAAGATAAGGATAATACAAATATTCAAAACATTTTTAAAAAATATTTTATTATTTTTATTCGAACCAAAATCATATTATCTTTTAATTAGAAATGTTTTGGACCATTTTTAGTCGAAATTGGATTAGTAATAAATTAATATTTTTAGATTTTCCTAATGTGACCCTCTCCTCTCTTATAAAAGAAAACCTCCTCCATCCCTTCTTCACTCCATTTTGATCCTTAAAAATCGTCAAAACATGGACCATTTCTCTTCTTAAATTCTCTAGTAACATTCTAGAGGTTCTAGTATTCTCAAAGGACCAACTCTAGTTCCCCGAGAAGAAATTTAAAGGAGACATGTCGAGGAAGAGGTAATATATTCTACTGATTCTTTCAAATTTTATTCTTATTCTATTTCGTATTCCTTAGTTTTATAATTATAAAGTAATGACATCATTATCACTCATATAATGATATTTTAATATAAATATTAAACAACCCTATTTCACCTTCTATCCATCCTATGAATAACGAAATCATCGCGCATTCGTAAGTACATATTATCATCTCTACACCATGGTGTAATCTACTTTTCACCACCACCTACTTTGATGGGTATAATGGTGGAAATAATAACTATATATGATTAATATAACATGATAATAATTATTAGATATTATACACCACCTACTTGAATACCATTCATCAATTATGGGGAGGATATCGTCGCTCGGGCGTACGTACGACTTGCCTTCTCCATGGTGCGATGTGATTTGTTCTACATAATATTAATTAAAGAATTATTATATAAAAAAATTAAATTAATAAATATGATATAAATTATACTAATACCATGCTGTAAATTATATAACTATACCCTAAAAATATGAATAATAACTTATCCAAGAAAACATGCATAAGGACATAAAGTAGTTAATACTTGTATAATGAGTAACAATAAAATGTTACTAACAAATGGATGAAAATATGATCATAAATGTTATCATAAAAATTATTAAGATTCAGGAATAGGTTAGTAACATTATTTAAATCTTCATACAGGAGGTTCGGATAAATAAAAATCATATCAGACCTATGGTAAGAGATAAATTTTCCAATATCATTTTTATCTGAGATTGTTTATTCGTATGTATTTACTGGGGTTTTATTTATCATCCATGTCAATGTTTTCTAAAAATGTTTTCATAAAATTTTAATACTATAATTTGTATGTTTGAAGTCATTTTTATACAATTTTGACTTTTACTACATTGTGTGGAAGGAATCATTCTTTTGGTTAACATATAAGGTATATTTTTGACTTTTCCTGCAAATGTACGAGAAGAATGCTTTTTTAAATTATACAACATGAATTGATTTTTATGGTTTCATGAAGCATTATTTCCATGATGATTTCTCTAAACTATTTTATGTTTATTTTCGACTAAATTATTTTCTTTTAAAATTTAGTTGCATTTTGAGAAAATAAAACATTTTTTAAGAAGAAAGGATATTTTCCTCAATAACTAAGTTCAAGTGTTTTATCAAATTACATTCCATATAAGATAACATTCTTAAATAGGGTTATGTTTCTATCCCTATTGTTAATATGATATGATTCTGTTAATTATGTTATGATATATTATGGATTATGTTATGATGGAATGATATTTAAGAAGACCATTTTATTTCTTGGGTTATGTTAAGATGAATGATTTATGTTTTGTGGCACATGTAAGAATGATTTCATTATGAGAAGGGTGGGACCTGTATCTCCCTCCAATGTATTGGGTAAAGATTTATATATCATGAGATAGGCATCGATAGAACATAATGTAATATTGGTTAAGTAATACACGGCTGGAATGGCATGTAATACTGGTTTAGTAATGGAATTTGTTCATTATAAAGGTATTGGAAGCAATGTCTTGGCTACTATGGAAATCATATTATGTGCTTAATGGTTTTCCACAATTCAATGTTTTATTTCCATGCTATTTTATCAGGATTAATAATCTTTTATGATCTATGCCTTATGTATTTCAATTATTTATTTCACAACTGATGATTTTGATGTTTAAACATTATGTTCATATTTTTACATTCAAATATATAAGGTTTGTTTTATTTTCTCCAGTTTTACCCTTAAAGAGAAATTTAGATCACCCATTTTATTTTTTCATTTCCACATGATATAATGAAATGTTTTTGGTAGGAAAAAAGTGAATATATTTGTGGGAGATGTTGAAGATCCCTCACCATGATTAGAATAATATCTTCTGATATTCCAAATACACTAAACTAATACGGTCTTTGGGCATCTGTTTATGTCATGTATTAATTATTCTACAAAATAACATGAATGCCCATATATGTCAAGTTTGGGTATCTATAGTAGTTTACATAATTAAAACATTTTTTCTTCATATCCTTCACTCAATTATCATATGTATGTGGGCCACCACACATCTTGCATGATTGAATTTCCATGACTGGGGCATGAGGGGGTTTTGTGGCTGACATCTCGAATGACTCATGTTTCCTCATGAGTGCCTAAACATTTGATTATAATTAGGTCTTCAAATCAATATGGTAGATACCACAATATGGTGGTTCATTATAAGTCTTCCATAGGCTGGTATTGTGAGAGACCTCATCTATTATTTCTCATCCAGCTTCAGGGTTCTTGAACATTAATCCTCCAAAAGCGGCTTCATTAACTATAGTTTGTGCAACTGGATGGGGTCATTGGTAAAACATCTACAACTGAATCTATGTATCATGTCCCAGATGTGAAAACATCCTCATGAGCTCCTTCAATCGGTCCCATATTTCCCATGCATATTCTTCGTCTAGTTGAGCAATGTTTTAGATATCATTCCGGAGCTTCTAGGTTTGGATTGGTGGAAATTATATTTCTAAAATCATCTTTCAAAGGTCGTCCCAATTCATAATTGACTCAATCACTTGGTGTCTTATCCATTCCTTAGATCTATATCTCATTGATAATTTTATGACGCGAAGTATAATTGTGTCAGAAGAGACTCTCTAGTTGTGAAAGGTGTCATAAATTTCCAGGATGATTGAAATGTGTTCATGTGGTGATTAGCTTTGGATACCAATGAATTTTTCTATATTATGGATCATGTGAATGAGACAAGGAATGATATCAAATGTATGGGATTGTTTTTGGGGATGAACAATGCTTGTTATTGCACCATGGATGGATGGTATTCCATAACCATTGATTTTATTTTTAGGATGCATCAGGTGTTCACCTGGAATTGTCTTATGGGGGTCGGTGGTTTGGTTCTAATGGGATGATGTTGCTCATCCATTTCTGACTGGTCATTGTTAAACAAATACCTTTTGATCTCAAGATCAAAGGCCAAGGGTTCTTTCAATTTAATGTTTCCTAAACGAGTCAATATACCTAGGTAGATGCACTAATATGGAAAATAGATATGCAAGGGAATCTCGAAATGAATATAAAGAATGGGGGTGAGGGAAATGAAATCCTAGAGCTGGGACCAGATTTAATCAGAAGAAAATTTGTTGATCCATGGAAATGGTGCTAGAATTTGATCTTCAATCATGCGTCATTGGGTTCGTACAGGAGGAGTTATATTATAATTATTGTGTCCCAAAATTTACTAAATAAAAAATCCCAAAACAATAGAAGTTCATAATCAAACCCATGAGGAGGAATCTATTTCAAAGGGGGGTCACTGGCTTGGGACCCTTGGGAAAGAGTCCTTTCAAGTTTCCTTGGACTTTGGGAGTTCTGAATAATCCATTGTAGGAGGTGACTTCATGGGATTAAATAGGGTTTGGGATGAATTCTGAGTAACTAGGAAAATGAAGATCCTAATTCTAATCATGACAGATCCCTAAGGCTTTTGTTGTGAATCAAATGATTGTTGCTAGTTTCCATTGGTTAAGACACCTAGTTTTACCCAGTAAGTAAATATTCCATGATTAGGATATAGTTAAATCCTAGGTGAATTCTTTTTATCTTCTATGGAATAATGTCTATTTGGATAGTGGTTGTATCCTAGTCTACTTTAATTAGTATAGGGTCATTTGTTTGAATATCTTTTGATCAGGGGAATTCCCATAAATTTGGTAGACTGTTACTTTCTATCCAAATTACTAATCAATTAGTGTTTCCAAAATTATAATTAAAGATTAATTATTCATGTTGATATATCTACTTTTTATCCCTACCTCTTAAATGGTTGGCTACACATAATGGGTGGAGAAGAAATTAAATAAACAAAGAAATTCATCTTTGACATGATATTGGAATTTAATTGAATCAAAAACATGGAGAGGCTCTAAATTGTAAGGGGAATAAACATGAATTCATGTTACAAAAGATAAGTCACAACATTAATGAATCTATAACTTGAAATAATAAATATAAATGGACTTCACATTGATTTTGGAAATGTTCGATGAATGATGAGGATCGATATAGGGGTAATGTGAAAACATTGAATAAAAATGATCCACAACTCTTGAATTAAAAATAAAATGTAAATGAAGACGAAATTTACTATTTAAAGGGAAAAGGTGTGAGGGAACTTGAAGGAGGATGAAAATAGAAGAGGATTCCATCTAGGAATTTTAGTTAAATACTTTTTGTTTCTTTGTATTTATAGGTAGATTTGGTTATGATGTGTGATGGTGGTACTCGTCATGCACTGGCAGTACATGTCATGTATTATTGATCCATGTAGATTTTTATGGATTTTTTATCTCTTTAATTTCCTCATTCATATCTAGACTATTTTTAAATATTGATTGACTAAAATTCATGTACTGAATTTTCAAGAAGTGTACTGGCCTTCAGCTGTTCCTTTGCGCAGATTTTTCACAGATTTCATGCTCAACTGTTTTAACTGGCGCCGCATCATGTACTAGGGACTCATGACATGTACTGGTTGTTTCCCCTCCAAGATTTGTGTCTTTGTCCTAACTTGGCACATGAATTGGGAATGTTGTGAACTACTAGTACACGACGTGTATGGACAGGCCACGATATGAACTGCATAAAATCAGCAATTTTTTCATTTCATCCATGGAATCTTGTGAATCCATATAACAGGAAAATTAAAAATATACCAAGTGCATTGTCGAGTAAATAAATGGAAATCCATAAATAAATGATATTGAAAAATGTATATGAATTTATATTATCATCTCTACAAGACAATGTGTATTAACACTACGGGAAAAATGGGTATTTGCGACGGGTTATTTGCGACGGGGATAAATCCCGTCACAAATAGCCCCGTTAAAAACTTATTTGCGACGAGGGTATTTGCCCGTCGCAAATAAGTAGCCTTTTTGCGACGGGATTGCTTTCCCCATCGCAAAAGAACTGGCGCGTTTGCGCGCCAAATCGCGGGAAACATATTTGCGACGGGCGGTTATTGCCCGTCGCAAATGACCGACGGCGGTAAAAGGTATTTGCGACGGGCATATTCCCCCGTCGCAAATAGTATGTCGGCTGGTGGTTATTTGCGACGGGTCCCGTCGTAAATAACTATTTAACCGTTGACTGTAATAAATGATGGATAAGGTATTTGCGACGGGCACTGTCGCAAATAATAGTATTTGCGACGGGTAGCCCGTCACAAATGGACCCGTCGCAAATAATCTAACCTATAAATACCTCCATCCGTTTTTTTTCAATTCATTCTCAAACTCTATCTTCTTCTTCTCTCAAAATTCTAATTCTAGAGTTGAGCGTTTCTGAAGTTTAATTTTTTTCTTCGGAGTTGATTTTGAAGTTTTCAAAAACAATCAGAGATCAACTTCAGATCAATTTTCAAGGTATTTATATTCATTTTAATTTAATATTTATTTTAAATTTTTTTATTAGTATCAATCATTCTTAATTAGTTGTAATTTAATTATGTTTAAATTGTTTTGTTACTTAATAAATTTAAATTATTAGTATTGTTCATAGTTAATGGTAATTAGGAATAATTAGTATTAATTTTTAATAATTAAGAATAAATATTAATAATTAGTAATAAATACCAATAATTATGAATAATAAAATTATTACATTATTAGTATATTTTATTATTAATATTAAAATAATATAATTTTTTATATTATTTATACAATTCTCTTTTTATCTGTGTGTTTTCTGTCTCCATATGTATTATTTGTATGTGGAGACAGAAAACACACAGATGAAACAAAAATTGTATATAATATAGAAAATTATATTATTTTAATATTAATAATAAAATATACTAATAATGTAATAATGTTATTATTCCTAATTATTGGTAATTATTCATATAATTACTAATAATTAGTAATAATCACCAATAATTAGCAATAATTAGGAATAATTACCAATAATTAGGAATAATTATCAATAATTAGTAATAATTACCAATAATTACCAATAATTAGGAATAATTACCTATAATTACTAATAATTACCGATAATTACCAATAATTAGTAATAATTAGTAATAATTAGGAATAATTTGTAATAATTACCCATAATTAGTAATAATTACCAATAATTACCCATAATTACCGATAATTAGGAATAATTAGTAATAATTAGGAATAATTTGTAATAATTACCAATAATTAGTAATAATTACCAATAATTACCCATAATTACCGATAATTACCAATAATTAGAAATAATTACCAATAATTAGGAATAATTAACAATAATTAGGAATAATTACCAATAATTAAGAATAATTACAAATAATTACCAATAATTACCGGTAAATAGTAATAAATAGTAATAAATAGTAATAATTAGTAATAATTAAGAATAATTACCAATAATTAGTAATAATTAGTAATAATTACTAATAATTACTAATAATTAGTAATAATTAGTAATAATTACCAATAATTAGTAATAATTAGTAATAATTAGTAATAATTAGTAAAAATTGCCAATAATTAGTAATAATTACCAATAATTAGTAATAATTAATAAAAATTACTAATAAACAGTATTAATTACCAATAATTAGTAATAATTACCAATAATTAGTAATAATTACCAATAATTAGTAATAATTAGTAATAATTACCAATAATTCGTAATAATTACCAATAATTAGTAATAATTAGTAATAATTACTAATAATTAGTAATAATTAACATTAATTAGTAATAATTACCAATAATTAGTAATAATTACCAATAATTAGTAATAATTACCAATAATTAGTAATAATTACCAATAATTAGTAATAATTACCAATAATTACCAATAATTAGTAATAATTAATTATAATTAATAATAATTACCAATAATTAGCAATAATTACCGATAATTACCAATAATTAGTAATAATTAGTACTAATTACCAATAATTAGTACTAATTAGTAATAATTACCATTAATTAGTAATAATTAGTAATAATTAGTAATAATTAGTAATAATTAGTAATAATTACAAATAATTAGTAATAATTACCAATAATTCGTAATAATTACCAATAATTAGTAATAATTAACAATAATTAGTAATAATTAACAATAAATAGTAATAATTAACAATAAATAGTATTAATTAGTAACAATTACCAATAATTAGTAACAATTAGTATTAATTGTTAATAATTAACAATAATTAGTAATAATTAACCATAATTAGTAATAATTAACAATAATTAGTAATAATTAACAATAATTAGTAATAATTACCAATAATTAGTAATAATTACCAATAATTAGTAATAATTAGTAATAATTACCAATAAATAGTAATAATTAGTAATAATTACCAATAATTACAAAAAATTAGTAATAATTAGTAATAATTACCAATAATTACCAATAATTAGTAATAATTAGGAATAATTACCAATAATTAGTAATAATTACCAATAATTAGTAATAATTAGTAATAATTAACAATAATTTGTAATAATTGACAATAATTAGTAATAATTAACAATAATTAGTAATAATTGACAATAATTAGTAATAATTACCAATAATTAGTAATAATTACCAATAATTAGTAATAATTAGGAATAATTAGTAATAATTAGTATTAATTAGTAATAATTAACAATAATTAGTAATAATTAACAATAATTAGTAATAATTAACAATAATTAATAATAATTAACAATAATTAGTAATAATTACCAATAATTAGTAATAATTACCAATAATTAGTAATAAATACCAATAATTAGTTATAATTAGTAATAATTAGTAATAATTACCAATAATTAGTAATAATTAGTAATAATTACCAATAATTAGTAATAATTAGTAATAATTACCAATAATTAGTAATAATTACCAATAATTAGTAAACATTAGTAATAATTACCAATTATTAGTAATAATTAGTAATAATTACCAATAATTAGTAATAATTACCAATAATTAGTAATAATTACAAATAATTAGTAATAATTACCAATAATTAGTAATAATTACCAATAATTAGTAATAATTACCAATAATTAGTAATAATTACAAATAATTAGTAATAATTACCAATAATTAGGAATAATTACCAATAATTACCCATAATTACCGCTAAATAGTAATAATTAGTTATAATTAGTAATAATTAGTAATAATTAGGATTAATTACCAATAATTAGTAATAATTACCAATAATTAGTAATAATTAGTAATAGTTAGTAATAATTACTAATAATTACCAATAATTAGTATTAATTACCAATAATTAGTAATAATTACCAATAATTTGTAATAATTAGTAATAATTAGTAATAATTAGTAATAATTACCAATAATTAGGAATAATTATCAATAATATTAGTAATATGAAAATAATAAAAAATTTATATAATATTAAAATTATCAATATTTGTAATAGGTTTTGCTTTATTCTCGACATATTTAATTCTTAAATGGTCAATTTTTAGGTCTATCTCAATAAAAAGTTTGCGTCAGTCGTGTATGATGTAAACTCTACAATTATCCTATCTTGAGTGTTTTTTCTAACAAATTATTCAAAACCAGTAATGCTTTAATATTTTATAGAAAAATATGGAACAACGAGGTCGTTAACAATCCTTATTAGGTGACCGCATATGGATAAATCAACGTAGAAATCCAAACGGTTCTGGTTTAAATCTAGTATATGTAGAGGGTGTGGAGACTTTTTTATCATTTGCGGCATCAAATCCAGAATTTGTTTCAAAAGGAAAAATAAAATGCCCTTGTAGAAAATGTGCATTGAGAACGTTTGACACGTTTGACAAAGTGGGGGAACATCTCTTGCGTTTTGGTTTTCAACCAGATTATGTTTTTTGGTATCAACATGGTGAACGCAGTTCCAGAGCAGGTGATACCAACTTGATTCCGGATCCATCCTGGTTTCATGATTTAGTACATGATGTTGCAGGTTCATATGCTCAACATACAGAAACTCCGGCTGATATAGCTACAAATCCTGAGTTGGCACCGTCTGAATTTTATGAGTTGTTGAGGTCTGCTGAGGATGCATTATATCCTGGCTGCAAGATGAGAAAATTAGAAGCAGTTGCAAAATTTATGGCTATCAAATCAGATAACGGAATGTCAAACACCTGTTTTGACCAGATATTTTCTTTGCTTAAAACACTGTTACCAGAAGGAAATGTTTTGCCTGCAAATTACTATTAGAGTAAGAGGCTGGTTCGAAATTTGGGACTTACTTTTCATAAGATTCATGAATCTTCAAATGACTGTATTTTATATTCTGGGGAAAATGAGTCGTTGGATAGTTGTCCCACATGTGGGAAACTGAGATATAAAGAAGGACAACAGGGGAAGTCTGGTTTGATTCCTGTAAAACAGTTGAGATATTTTCCGCTTACATCCAGTCTTCAGCGTTTATTCATGTCTATGAATACATCGACAATGATGTCATGGCATAAAGAGAATATTTTAACCGATAAAAGCTTGCATCATCCACCCAATGGTGATTCATGGAAACATTTTGATAGAGTGCATCCATCCTTTTCTTTAGAAGCTATAAATGTTTGACTGGGCCTTTCCACTGATGGTTTCTGTCCGTTTGGATCTTATGGTAGTCAATATTCATGTTGGCCTGTTTTTTTAACTCCGTAAAATTTACCTCCATGGATGTTGATGAAGGATCCATATATCTTTTTGACTTTACTAATTCCAGGACATCCGAAGAAAAATATTGATGTTTATTTGAAACCACTGATTGATGAATTAAATTTATTGTGGAGTACTGGTGTCAGTACATATGATGTTGCAACGAAACAAAATTTCATACTGAGAGCAGCATTGATGTGGACAATTAGTGACTTCCCAGCTTATGGGATGTTATCTGGCTGGAGTACACATGGTCAGATATCATGTCCTTACTGTATGAGAGAGAACAAAGCATTTATGCTCATTCATGGAAAGAAATCTTATTATTTTGACTGTCATCGAAGATTTCTTCTAGCTGATCATCCTTTTCGCAGAAACAGATCTCATTTCAGAAAAGGAACAGTTGAAATGGATGGATCTCCAAAAATGTTATCAGGTCCGGAGTTAAAATCAGTTGTATTTTCATTACCTCCCATCACTTTTGGTCCCACAATAAACAAACAGAAAATTTCTGGTGTTGGGAAAGAACACAATTGGATTAAACGTAGCATATTTTGGGATTTTCCATATTGGTCTGATTTGTTGGTCCGACACATGTTAGATGTCATGCATATTGAGAATAACTTTTTTGATAATTTGTTTCATACAGTTCTGGATACTCCAGGAAAGAGAAAAGACAATGTAAATGCACGTTTAGATCTTGCCCAAATTTGCAGGCATTCAGAATTGGAACTGTTTGAGAATGTCAGAACAGAAAGGTTACTGAAACCAAAAGCAGCTTATACACTGTCTAAAGAAAACCGTTTATTATTTTGTCAGTGGATTGTGGATTTGAGACTTCCAGATGGTTGTGCTTCCAATTTGGGTAGATGTGTAAATAATGGTCATATTACTGGATTAAAAATTCATGATTGTCATGTTATAATGGAAAGACTTCTACCCATTGGATTAAGAGGTCTGTTGAATTTTTTGATTTGGGATTCCATAACAGACACGTCTTATTTTTTTCGGGAAATTTGTACGGCTACAGCAGATTATGATGCTCTAGGAAAACTTGAAAAAGATGGTGTTGTAATTATATGTAAACTGGAAAAAATATTTCCACCATCTTTCTTCGACTCAATGGAACATTTGATGTTACATTTTCCATATGAAGCCAAATGTGGAGGTCCAGTACAGTTTCGATGGATGTACCCATTTGAAAGATGCATGCAAAAATTGAAAAGAAAAGTACGTAACAAAGCATCTGTTGAAAGATCTATTACAGAAGCTTATTTGCAAGAGGAAATATCTTTTTTCTGCTCCCATTATTTTGAATCTGAGTATCCTTCAAAACACAACCGAATGGGATGGAACGAGAGGAATATTGATGAAATCGACAATCAATTATCTGTTTTCAACCAGCCAGAGCTTGGTTTTGGTGGAGTTTGTGAACGCTGGATTTCATATGATGAACATCATAGAGCTCAACTGTGAAGAGATGACATCAGTTGTACTGTAAGTGTTTATATCACTTATTCTATCATTTATGTTACAGTAAATAACTTTTGTTTTTATAGGTTGTATGATAATCATATCAAGAAAAAAATTCCACAAATTACAGCAGCTGCTCTCGAAGAACGTCGACTGAAAAATTTCTCTCAGTGGATTCAAAAACTGGTAACATAAATTCTTTATCTTTTACCAACTCATTCAATGTATAGTTTACTATATTGATAATTATTTCACAAATTTTCAGGTGTCTCGACATGCTGCTAAAATTGACAAACGGCTGTGCATATTGAGTAACCAACCTTCCAAACTTGTTAAAACATATAATGCATATGTGGTGAATGGATTTCGATTTCACACACATGCATATGGGGAATCGAAAAAAAAATTGAACAGTTGAGTTAGTTTGAGAGGATCTCATCATCGAGAAAATGAAGTTGAATTTTATGGCATACTTGATGAAATCATTGAACTCTGTTATCTTGGACAACATTACATAACCATGTTCATATGTCGGTGGTTGGATACAGAGAGAGGCATGCGTGTTCATCTGACTCATGGAATCATCGATATTAAATGTAAAAGTGTTCTCGCAGTAAATGAACCATTCTTTTTGGCTTAACATGCACATCAAGTTTATTACACAAAGTACTATGCTACATCAAGAGACTTGACTAATTGGTGGAGTGTAATAAAAATCAAAATTCGAGACAATCTGTTTAGTCAAAGTGAATGTGCTTTCACTGATGTGAAAAGAATTGAAGTTTTTCAAGAGAGTACTCAAAATCAATCTTTTTTACAAAGAGACATGAGTATCGATGAGGACACCCCACATTTATGAGTTGGTGATGACGATGATGTTAATGATGTCACATACGAATTTTAAATGGTAAGAGAGGAAGCAACTGTAACTCGAATGGATATCGATGATGTTGAGCAGGAATATGAAGATGACATTGAAATATATGAAGATGATGATGAAGATGAACACTGATAGAATTCCATGGTATTTATATACAATGATAATATGTATATATGTATATATAATAGTAATTATCAATTATTTGCTAACAACATTAACATTTTCTATTTCAGATGGACGACGCCACATTTCGTGAGTTGGCGGATGCTGACCTGTCTTTCGATGCGGATGAGTTGCTGACAGATGACCCTCAGACTGCAGGCGCTCCAGGGAGTACACATTGGGGGTGCAGTCTTGCAGGATTGATGATTCCTGACCCCGTCCCTGAGCGACGTCCACGTCTTGGGTTTGATCCACGCACATGGAGGTGTGATAACCTGTGTGATAACCTGTGGATTTGACTAATATTTCATTAATCTATTCACATAATAAATGTTTATTATTTTTACAGGTTTCCGCATATAGCAGTCGGACAGGGCATCGCTATTTTGCGCAACTATTTCTCTCATCCGTGGACCACATGGGAGCAGATTCCCATTGATGTGCAGCAGGCCATGTTCGGCCATTGGATGGTACGTACGTAAATAAATAATTTTTATTTTGAAAATTATTTCATTTCTAACTTGATATTTTGATTTATTTGTAGGGTTTATGGTATCCGATCGAGGATACCATGCGTGACGCCATCCACGAGGCATGGGAGGTGGCCATGCGTGATCGCCTTCGTCAGTTTTTGCACAATTTAAGAAAAGATGCCATGAAGAAGCAGGGGTGTCAGATTTTGACGAGTCATGTAGAGCACACCAACCAGAGTACATTTCATCCCATGTATGGGATAGATTATGTGCGCACTGGTTGAGTGGTGCCTTTCAGAGGAGATCATCGATGGGGAGGCAAAATCGGGGGAGACAGGAGGTGACTCATCGAGCTGGGAGTCGTTCTTTCAGTACTCATAGACAGCATCTGGTACGTACATTATTTATAAATATTTTATATAACTATAAATATTAACAATTTATTTTTTATTCTCATAGGCTGTCGAGCACCCCGATATTACGTAGTACGACGTATATCAGAGGATGTATAGTGATCCTGCTACTGGGGAGCTCAGAGGTGATCGTCAGCATCACATCGTGGTCAGTATTATTTGTTTTCAAGTTTAAAAATTAACTGCATATAATATAATCACAATTTTAATTTTAAATTGCAACTACAAGAGTCATATGAGGCCGCAGCGTCACAGGCCCGGCCTGAGAGTCAGGTCGAGTCATCAGATCAGACCACTGGCCATCAGTTTGATGAGACAGTATGGATGCAGGCCACCCAGTATGCCTTCAAGAAGGGCCGGGTAGTTGGTATCAGCTCTCGACTGACTCCCGGAGATTATTATGGCAGTGCTGCGATGTCGGCATCCAGCTCGAGAGGAGCTCGTGCATCTTATTCTGCTACACAGTATGAGGATCAGTTGCGATCTTAGACTACACTGATAGAGAGTCTCCGACAAGAGCAGGAGCAGATGCGTCAGCAGCATGATGAGGAGCGTCGATGCCAGCAGCAGCTGTACGAGGAGCAGACGAGTCGATGGCAGCAGCAGCATCAGGAGCAGATGGAGTACATGCGCCAACTCACTCATGCTTTAGGGATGGAGTTTCCTCCACCACCATCTGCAGATCCCCCCCTCCCCCCTCCCCCAACTTCAGATTAGAGTATGTTTTTATGATATAAAATTTGTGAAATCAAAATATGATTTTTTTTCTATTCGTAGTTTCTGTCTCATTATAAAATATTAATAATATTATATTTTGAAATAACAATATTAATATGAATAATATTATTAATTATATTTTATAATATTAAATTATATATATATATTAAAATTTTATAATATTATAATTTAATTATATTTTTTTGTAATACTTGAATTATTTTAATATTTGAATGTAAAATAATTCTATTATTTTTATATTAATTAAAATAACTTATTAATTTTTTTTATTTATGAATTATATTTCTAATATTATTATATTAATTAAATCATTTATTAATATTCTATTATTTTTTATTTTTGAATTTTAATTCTAATATTATTATATTAATTAAATAATTTATTAATATTCTATTATATTTTATTTTTGAATTATAATTCTATTATTATTATATTAATTAAAATAATTTACTAATAATTTATTATTTTTATTTGTGAATTATAATTCTATCATTATATTAATTAAAATCATTTATTAATATTTTATTATTCTTTATCTTTGAATTATAATTGGATTATTATTATATTAATTAAAATAATTTATTAATATTTTATTTTTTTATTTTTTTTATAGTATTTGCGACGAGATACTATGCCCGTCGTAATTAGTATTATTATTATATGCGTTAAAATAATTTATTAATAGTTTTTTATTTTTTTTAAAATAGTTATTGCAACGGGTCCCGTCGCAACAGGTATTTGTGACAGGGCCCGTCGCCATTACTATTTGAAAAGTTTTTTACAAATATACGGAGTACTATTTGCGACGGGGAAAATCCCCGTCGCAAAAAAAGGCTTTAGTGATGGGCCCATCACAAATAATTGTTGTTGCGACATCGTTTTCAGCAACGGGCCATTTGCTACGGGACTCCATCGCAAAAATCCATTTACAACGGGATCCTTTCGTAAATGACCCATCGCAAATACCTTTTTTTATAGTAGTGTAATCTTCTTCCTCTCTTGTAATATTTAGATGGGTTTCCACATTGTTATTAATAGAGCTACAAAAAGATGTTGCAGAGTGTCTCTCTCAATGCTTTTTCTTGGAATTTGATTTGTATTTGCTCATATGAACTCTATCTTCTTCATAATTCTATAAAAAATGATTGTTGTAGGATAGAACTTTCAATATTCCTCTTCTTCTTCTTCAGTGTCTAAGGGTTACGACACCATTATAATAAGTATTTCATTTTTGATTCTGTTAATTTGAAAAACTCAATTATTCAGTTCTTATACATCTTATATTATTTCTACTTATAGTATAATAATTGTTATGTGTTGTTGTAAACCTCTCACAATTTCAAAATCATTTCCTATAATATATAAATAAACATATAATATCTTGAAAATATTTTTCCCAAAATATTTATGGAAATATACGTGATTTTTTGTACGCTCTAACACATTATAAATAATAATATTCTAATAAACGCATCATTTAAAATTGTATTAAATGAATAGCTGATGATTTATATTATCTCTTTCTTAAATTATTAAAATGTTAGAGGCTTCATCCTCTGTTGAGTTCCATGAATTTTTGTGCTCTTGAAATTTCTTAATAAACAAGGTGATGTGGATTCTATAGGATGTGACATGGAAGTTTTATTTGGAATGATATTTTGTAAGTTACTCAAAAAAACCATTTTTGGTTGATCATCAGACACACAATTTCTTATCTTTCATGTAATAGGATCTTCTATCATGAGGATTTTCATTATATATTTTCATGCATAGAAGTTATATTTTCTTCTTGAAAAAATATCCCCAGGAATGGATGTTTTTTTCTTGTTTCTCATTGAATATCATTCACCCATAGAATATAAAAATGCAAAAAAGGTTTGGGTAGAGTTTATTCTCAGTCACACAAGGGATTCTTGGAGGTAACATAATTGATACATGTAGTCTTAGCATCTGAAGAATGTTTTCCCTCTAATATCATCTCATTCACTTAGGGAAAAATATTCAATTCTTACAAAATCTCCTTTGTGAATCAAAGTGAACCCTTATACTCACTACATGTCTAGTATGTCTCACGTAGAAGGTCTATGATGAATTTAAATTATTTTCATTATACCTCATCATATCAATCTTCTTTTCCATCAATTTTATATTTTCAACATTCTAATGGTCATATGAAAAGAAAAATTTATGACCTTTTGAATCTGGTTCGATTACTAGGTCCTGAACATGGTGTTTCTTTGGCTGTGCACTAGAAATTCCTCACATTGTTCACATTATCTATACAGTTTCATTCGACCACCTCGTAAAATTATATTATTTTATCCAAAAATATAATGTGAGTTACAATGTAATATACACAACTGAATTAAGCTAAATTGATAACACTAAATTGCTGAAATATCAAACATGAAGAATCAAATGCATGGATAATTATGTTATGTCCTATATTCACCTTTGTAGAATTCATATACTTATGAGAATCAGTTATGTGAATTTATATTTAGATGAATCACGTAGAAGAGTCTTGAAATATTCATACATCAATCAAACTCACTTACCTCTTCTCCAGCCAGCTTCTAGGACTTCTCAGAAAATTCAAAACATCCCACACATGTTGTAGGTATTTTTCCTTCTACCATTGACACATTCCATTTATATATATAGATTTTTAGTAATTTTTAGACTAAAAAGTATCTACCCAAAGGTTTTCTATGAATATATTCATGGATGGAAAAAGGTTATTCAGTTTTTATATGTGATTGGAACCATAAAAATAATATAGTCGAACAACCACCATTATCATTTCTATTTGAACTAGATATAAATATTAAACACCATGAAACAATACAATTAAATAATATTTTCCAAGAAACTCTTTATCTATGATTTATATAGCCGCATCTCCTTTATCTCAATAAGTATCCTCCAATAAAAACCTCCATAGAAACTCTTAGAAATGGTCATATTCGTACCATGTCGTTTCCTTATAGAAAAGGAAAACAATTGTTCTTTATTATGGAAACATTGGCAGTAACATCCCTCCATGATTTTTATCTCTAATCCATTATTCTCCATTCAATGCCTAAAATTATCATTACTTTGGAAATTCAAGATCCTTAAAAATGTTCTTTATTTTAGAACATTAAATCTATGATATTTTCCTCCATCACATGTATCACTATCATTATTTTATTGACAAAAATATAAATCAACCACATCGTGGCTTCATCAATCTCCCCATTGGTAATTGTTGTCAATAATAATGCTAAAAAATGGAATACCAATATATTAACATATTTTATTCTCTATATTTTACAAATCATTACCTACATATATTTTCTTAAGTATCCCACTTGTTTAGAAGAATTATATATCAAATTAGAGATGGTGGAAGTGATTATTAATTATGTAATGTTCCATTAATCATTCCACTCGAAGTATAAGTGATTCAAACTCAATGTGAAGAACAAGATGGATTGATTTAAACATCATGTTTGCCTATACTCAATAGAATATGACATGAACCATTATTTTTTAAAATTATATTCCTTAGGAATTGTTTCAAATGTATTTGTAATGCCCCGACACCAGTAGGCCAGAGTCAGTGCATTATTAAATAACATTGGTATGATCACAGGAAAGATCAAATCTCAAAATACCGATTGGTTTAGTAGCCTTGGAAACACTAGATATATTCATAAGTCTTACATTACATCATAAAAATTAACAATACTACAACAACATCTTGTCTTCATATCTCCTGATATTATCCCTGCAGGTCATTCATAAATTACTTCTTCACATCCTAGGAAAAATAAAACATTGAAAGGGGTGAGCTCAGATGCTCAGTAAGGATAATAATATAGCGGATACTTTCTTAAATAAACATAATCATTTGAAGCAATGTATAAAAAAACAAAATTCTATTAAACTTAAACTTCAGCATAATATGGCATAGATAAAATGAAACAATTCCATTTACTTATTTATATGGATATTCTACTACTATAATAATCACATGCAATATCAATAACTACTATCATAATGACGAAATGCATAATTCCATATTATCATCACCAGGTAGCCAAGGACTCGTGACAAGACTAAAAATAAGATTTTGTCAAGGCCTCAGGCCAAGACACTAGTTTGTCTCATGAGACCTACTAATGCATCGAGGAGCTACAGCAGGCTCCACCCGTCATATATTAAGTCCAATGCATTCCTCATATGGACAGGAATAAACATAACATAAACATTCAAATTAAAACTAGCATACGAAATGTCAATACTTTCTCCATAAACCATGATTGGTATAAAAATAACACATCCACAGTCAAACAAATCACAAAAAAATTAATACAATATGGAATTTCTTTATCATAATAATTCAACTTCAAATAAGCTTAAAATCCATCAAAAGATGTTGACATAGATGAAATAAAAACTATTTGAGAGAAATATCTCTTTTTTTGAAATTATTTAAAAGTCACATAATGAAAAAATAAAACATTTACATTGAAAATATACTTATAAGATTGTAAGGGAAGCTTTGAAGATTTTATAAAGGCATAAAATAGACGCATACACTGTATAAGTTAAAAAAGACATTCTTACCTTAATTCTGTCGAAAAGGTTAAAAAAGACCTTGTTTGGAAAACGAAAAAATGATTCCTTTGTAAACTTCTTATAAAAAGTCAAACAAGGGTATAAATGAATTTAACCCATATTCTGTAAAATATTAATAATGTTTTGAAATACATTTTTAAAAAACATGGGTTTGGATGATAAAGAGGTCCTAGTAAATAATTACGTATAAATAACCTCAGATAATGAAGAGATTGTGAAATAGACCCTTACCGCATTGGTAACATATGAATCATACAACCCAGGAAAGAAGGGTCATACAATGAAGATTTAAATTCCCATAAGTTAAATTATATTGCACAAATAATACAATAATGGGCAGTATATACACCACACAAAAGGAAATTGTGGCAATTATAGGATGGATCTCACGGGAATAAAAGTGAGATGAAAACCCCTTACCTGGTATTTTTCCTTGGATGATGGTAGGTTAACCTCTTGTATAATGGTGAAATAATTTTTATTGATTTATACAATATTCATATATATTAATATGATATCATATATTATCTTTTATCATTTCTTTATTAATATTATCTTAGTATTATCGTCGTTTCGGGTGATAACCGATTCATTCTCCTTATATGTTAGGTTACGTAATCCATGTTTGTAATGGATAGGTTGTATCGTATTCATATTCAGAATGATATTAAGTCTATAAACATTATTTTTAACCATCAAATGAAAATTAGTCTTCAATGGATACGATGGGAAATCAATCTTATCGCGTTCGTGGATACGGTATTCCATACGTACGCACGAGCGACAATATCATTCGTTTGATATTAAAATAGTGTATAATTGAATAGTATTTCATATATACAGAATCATTATAATGTCATATTAATTATTTACATTATTTATACTCATTATTATACCCATAAAAATAATAATGTATTGAATAACAATTACACCACGACGTTGAGACGGTAAGCTGTACGTACACGCGTATGGTGACATGTCATTCAAATGATGGGTAAAATACTGAATATGGTTGTACCATATTTATAATAACATCAAAGTATATAGAATATACTATAGTTATTATTTTATAATTGAAATAATAAACAAAAAGGAAGTGGAAGAAGAAAGGAACTTGAAAGAGGGTAGTGAAAACGTTACCTCTTCTTCCGGTTCATCCTTTTGATTTGATCAAAAGGACACCTTAGAATGGATTTATGATTACAGTAGGGCCTCTATGATGAAGGGAGGGAAGTTGAGAGATTATTTGGGCATGGTTTTGCAGAGCCAAATTGTTTTGAAGGTGTGAATTAATGAGAAGGGGGAGTTCCCTTTTATAAGAGGGGTGAGGGGAACCTTATGAAAAGAGAGAAATATTATTTTATAATAAATTCATATTCAGTGTCTAATAGCTGTAAAGTAATTTATTTTGAGTATAAGGTGTGCAAGGGTCGACAATACACAAACCAATAGGATTTAGACAGTTCTGGGTCACTAAATTAATCTTATCTTTAAGAATTAACTCTTAGTTAATTTGTTTCACTTTTACTATGTCTCTTTGTATTTTTATATTATATGGTTAATAAACCCAATATAAACATCCAAGATAACCTCAAGTGGTTCATTAATGATATACCAATAATTATATGAGTCATTGGTCCGAACCACATATTTTTAGGAAAAGAATATAAATTAATAATATAATATTGTTTTAAAAACTCATTTATGTCAATTTTGACCCTACCCAATAATTGATTTTTGTTAATGTCTTAACAACTTTATTAATTCGAAAAAAATTCATTTAAAAAATCCTAACATGTCATAGTAACCAATAAAATATTTTATGTCATCAAAACATTCAAATTATATTTATTTTAACACTTATTATACCAATTATTTGATTCTTTCATTAATATTGAAAATATTGCATCATTATTGTGTCATATTTATTTTCAATTTTTAAAAGTCTAAAAATTATAAATAAACTACCATTATGTAGGAAATTGTTTTATCTTTCTAATGAATATTTATAATTGAATTTATAACATATATAACCCTATGTAAAAATTGTTTTTCTAAAAGATATATGCTATTTACATTTTTGTATTTATTTTAACTTAATTAATATAAAGTGTCCTTATCACCAACAAGTGGACCCATGGGGTCCGAAAATCAACCCAAATATGACCATGGTCGGACATGTATCCACCAATAAGTTTAGGAAACGTTTTAGCATAATTTATTATTATTATAATATTATTTTTTAACCCTTATTTACCGTATTTACCCTTTAACCATGGTAAATAAAATATTTACCGAAGTAATTATTCAAAATGTATGAAAATAAAATTTACCTATTTAGAAAAATTTGGACATCCTGATTCCAAATATGAAATCCATTTTTGCAAATTCAAAACACAGAAGTGATAGAAATTAATTTAAAATAAATTCTCGTTGTCAAAACAAAAAGCGTGTTTTTAAGATATAATAATTATCAAAAGATTGGTACTTGTTTATGTCAGGTTTAATTGTGAAATTATGTCCAATGACAAAAATAATATTAAATGGTAAAAATATATTCTCAATATACCTTAAAACCACTCAAATTCCTAATTTATTACTATTAATTATTTTTATTAAAAAATTTGTTTTTAATTAAAATTTAGTAATTTTCACTATTCATCAAATATAAAAGTTATCCGAAAAGTGCCAAAATTTCATCCTAAGATTAATTTGATATTCCAAATCCAAAAATGAAGTCCGTTTGAAAGATAAAATGTATAATATTTCAAAAAGTGGGTATTACTATTCACAAAGGTTACTTTGATTGGTTGCAGTGTGTTAGAATCTCGGAGTTGCGTAAAACACACACTACTGTATTAATCAAAGAGAAGCATACCGTGGAAGATTGGGGTGTTACATTCTCCCCTTCTTTAATAAATTGTGTCCTCACAATTTGAAAAAAAATATTTGAATATAAAAGGTTGAAATTTGAAAATATCCTTTTTGAAAAACCCACATCGGAAATAGGGTTAATAAAAATATAACATTAAAATAAAGAAAGAGAAGTACAAAGGTCACCTGAGATAACTCATACTAGGATTCTATGAAAACGTGGATATGGAGGAGAAATAAACCATCATGTTCTGATGGAGAGTGGTAGAGAATATCATTAGGAGAAAGTAAACTATCTGAAAACCATAATCTTGTGATGGGATAAACGATATTTGATTCCTTAGTAGGAAAAGTAAACGGACAACATTTTTGTTTTAAGTTCCTTTTCATAAAGATGTGGAATTTCTTTACGAGATTGACTATGATCATAATGAGATATACATACTTTTTATGTATAGATTCATCCTTTAATAAATTTCTACCACTAACTCATCTTTTACCATAAAAGATAATGAAACTAAAAAATATTATATTTATACTAATCTTATAAGGTTCCAAACATTGACCCATTCCATTATAATGAAGAAAAAATATTTTTTAATAACCAGGGACTTCCTGTAGGCTAGTGGTAGGTAATAAAAGCCTGTCACACTATGGTTGTGGGTTCAATTCCTGCAGCTTTGTCCGACGTGACTGGTTATCACTCGACCTATAGGTTGTCCTTTTCCTAAAACTATAGTATCATAACAATTCAAAAATAATCATAAGAAATGTTTTAACCTTAAACAATGTTATCCAATGTTCAACTTAATTCATTCCAAACATTATAGTTATCCAATGTACCTCTGTCCAGACTCTCTGTAAAAGGTATCTAAATCCCAAAATCAACTGTAACATCAGATTCCCCCAAAGTAAAGTTTCTCTTATTGTCACATACTGAAAATATGATTACCTTATTCATATTAAAACCTTAATGAAAACAACAAGTTCTGCAGTAAAATCCTTATATATATCAAATTATTCTCATAACCAGAATATAATCCTTGAATCCAAAAACACAAATATATTAATTATTCCTCTTCAAATGTAGTAACATCATAAGATTGGCCTTGATCCCTTGGAAGTTTCTAAGGTAAATTTCCTTGTCACTTAAGACATTCATTTTCATAATGTCCCATCTCCCTGCAATTGTGGCACTGAACATCGATAGCTTCTTTCTTCCCCTTACAATCACGATCTTGGTGGCCTCTTTCACCACACTTGTAACAGACTCCCATACCCTTCAGAAAATTATCGGGGTGATTCTTCCCACAATTATAGCATAATGGAAAATCCTTCATTCCCTTTTTCCCTTTATTTGTCTCTTGCTCCACTGTTCTCTTCTTCTCATTCATTACTCTATTTTCATAAGACTTAGATAATTCCTTTTCTATCTTCATAGCACACGAGACAATATATTTGTACGAAGAGAAAGATTGTGAGACTAATGCTCGATGAAGAAATGATTTTCATCCATCAAAGAAATGGTCGACCTTACTCCTCGGGTTACGTATATAATCTGAAGCATGTCTCGCTAACCTTGTAAAGTTAGACTCATACTTTGCAACATTCTCGCCCTGCTTTTGCTTCAGACTCAGAAATTGCATTTCCATATCTGCTCAATGGTCATGAGGAACGTATTTTTCTAATAAAATCTCTTTAAACTCCCCCCATTCCATACATGATACTTCATCATCTTATTTCTTATTTTGAATCAATGACCACCATTGATCAGCATCTCTAGTGAGGCGATAAAATGCCATGACAACTTTTTCCCTTTCTCTACTCCCCAAGGTGTAGAATATTTTCTATAAGGAATTGATCCATTTCTCTGCTACTAGTGGATTTGTACCCCCATTAAATGTTGGCGTTTGTTGCCTCATGAAGCGGTCTAACATTGATCCACAACATTGCGGATTAGGGTGATCCATATGGGTAATGTTATTATTCATAACTTGAGTGAGTTATCCCAGTATGGTGATTAGTTGATCAGCACTAGTTGCATCACCAGCTTTACTATAATTATCTTGAGCAGGAGGGAAATCCCTACATGGAGTTTGTGCATTGATACAGTTTCCATTTCTTCCACTAGGCGCCATTTCTAAACAATGGCATAAACTAGATTAGTTTATGAATCAAAATACATAATTCCATACTTGTAAAACACATAACATAAATTGAATAGTTTACGGATATAATCCATAATCATAAGAAGGTGTTCTTTGAGGAAGTATATACTCATAAACCCTTCATAATGGTTGGTAAAGAAAATGAGAATTATCCTAAGCATATCCCCCAGGAGTGTCGTAACCAAGAGTGTAGCAAGGCCCGTTTTCGAGTACCAGTTCCCGTTCGAGTCTAGCTCAAACCGGTGTTTTCGGGTTTTACCCCTAGGTACATCATTACCAGAGCCGCCTCAACCTACTCGTATCCAAATATGGATGTATTGGTCAGAAAACTCACAAAATCTCTACAATACCTAAATTCTAGGATGTTCTTCTATAATATTCCTCAAAGTCTATCTTAGGTCTTTGTGCTCTAATCAGAGTTTACCTAAATCTAGATTCCAAGGTTTATTACTATACTTCCTTTGATACCAACTGTAATGCCCCAACCCCAGTTGTCTAGATTCTGTGCATTATTACATAACATTGGTATTATCACAAGAAATATCACATCTTGAATGAACGATTGGTTTAGTATCGTTGGAAACACTAGATATATTCATAAGTCTTACATTACATCATAAAAATGAAAACTATTACAACAACATCTTGTCTTCATAGCTCCTCATATTATCCCTATAGGTCATTCATAAATTACTTCTTCACATCCTGGGAAAAATAAAACATTGAAAGGGGTGAGCTCAAATGCTCAGTAAGGATAACAATATAGCAGAAAATTTCATAAATAAACATAAACATTTAAGGCAATGTATAACTAAATCAAATGCCTTTTAAACTTCATCTTCAACATAATATGGCATATGTAAAATGAAATAATGACATTTAATTATTCACATGGATATTCTAATAGTAGAATAATCACATGCAATTTCAATAACCACCTTCATAATGACAGAATGCATAATGCCATACTATCATCACCACGTAGCCAAGGCCTCGTGCCAAGACTACAAATAAGATTTTTTCAAGGCCTCATTCCAACACACTAGTTTGTCTCATTGTAACACCCGAGACTTTTATGTTATATAAATCATCACAGGAATCTTTTCTACACAACACTTGGCTTTCTTTACACGCAATCGCGACCTTCCTCGATAGCTTGCGTCGTACGCAATACCGAGTTTCACTAAACAACAATATGCTATTAAAACTAGCCGTTATGAATAGTAATAACCACTTTTTGAAATTTTATAAATTTTATTTTTCAAAATTGACTCCATTTTTGGACTCAGAATATCGAAATTAGCCTAGGGTGTAATTTTGGTATTTTTCTGAAAACTTTCAATTTTTGATGAATAGTGAAACCACTAAGTGGTAGGTTAAAAACCGAATTTTGCATAAAACATAATTTTACCGCTTCTGTGAATGGAATTTCGAAAATCCGAGAGACACGGTTAATATCAAGGACTAAAATGTGGTTCAATGAGATGAAAATAATTTTTGGTGAATAGTAACTTTTTACTTTTTTTTACCGCGGTTAATAGTAAATAGGGTAACTAAGGGTAAATATGATATTAATATTACCCTAACACATGTCCTAATTCTATTGGACAAGTGTAATTCGACCAAAAACAAACTTAGGAATAAAATATGACCATTTAGGCCCACTTGGATTAGATTAGGACATTTATTATTAATTTATTTAAAGAAGGGTTAAAATAGTTAAAATCAAAGTTTAATAAGTAAATAATTTTTAATATGGGGTTATTCATAAGATAAATTCAATTTTAAATATTCATTAGAAAGATAAAAAGATTTCCTACATGATGATATTTTATTTGTAATTTTTAGACATCAAATAATTTAATTTATTTATAACACAAAGATGATGCAGTAATTATCTTATTAATGAAATATTGACAAAATTGATAATATAAATACCAAAATAAATGTAATTTCAGACTTTTTATGAATTCCACTAATTTTATAGGTTACTATGATATATTAATGTTGATTTAATCAACTTGGTTAGAACATATAATTCTGTTATGACTTTCACAAAAATCATATATCAAATAGTGTCAAAATTGACACAAAATAGTTTTTAAATCAAATATTATATTATTAATTGTTATTGTATTCCTAAAAATCTAAGGTTCGGCCAAATGACTTAGATAAGGATATATATTTTAATAATAAACAATTTGGGGTTCGTTTGGCATGTTATAGTAAGTGTATTAACCATATAGTGAAAGAAAACAAAAAGACATGGTAAAAGTTAAATTATTTAACTTAGAGTTAAATCTAATTAATAAGGTTAAAATAATACCCTAAACTTGTCTAAATCCTATTGGTTGATAGGATTTCGACCCATCCCCACTTTAGCTTCGAAATAAGACCCTTTGGAACCATTATAAACCGATTTTGACTTTAATATAAAATAATATTTTGAGATATTCCTAAGGTGCCCCTCTCCTCCCTTATAAAAGGGCACCTCCTCCCCCTCCTCCTCACACCAAATTGAGCACTCAAGCTCGGCCAACCCCTGACATTTTCTCCTCTCCACTTCCCTAGAATAGTCCTAGAGGTCCTGTTCTTCTCCAAAGACCACTCTTAGTTCCTTAAGTGGAGGATTCAAAGAGGCGTTCCAAAGAAAAGGTAATATCCATTACCGATCTTTTCAATTTCTTTCTTCTTCAACTTCTTCTTCTTTAGTTGTTTCATGATAAAGTAATAACATCAGTATTACTTACATACTGATATGTTATTATAAATATGAAACAACCCTAATTCACCTTCTATCCATCCTACGGAAAAATGAAATCACCGCGCGTGCGTACGTACGGAATACCGTCTCCACGCCGTGGTGTAATCTATTTTCCACCATCACCTTACAAGGATGGGTATAATGGTGTAATGAGTAACTATATATGATTATTATGAAGTAATATTGATACTGAAATAATATATATATATATACTCCAATACAATTCCACGATCATAGGAACGATATCATCACTCGTGCGTACGAACGGAATACCGTCTCCACGATGTGATGCGACTCGTTCTACATGATATTCATTTCATAATGATTATATAAATGAATTGAATGAATGAATATGGTATATACTACACTAATACCATTTTGGAAATGAATTATCTATAACCTAAAGATAAGAATAAGAATTTATTCAACAAAACACGCATAAGAACAAAAAGTTATAAAGACCCGAGTAACAAGTAACAATGAAATATTACTAACAAGAAGCTAATAATATATGATATCATATCAATATGTATGATTCTGGAATAAGTCAATAACATTATTTAAACCATTATACAGGAGCTTCGGACACGAACAAAGCAAATCGGACCTAAGGTAAGGGAAATATCACAATCTCATTTTTATCTGAGATTGTTTATACTTTGGTATTTACTGGGGTGTATTTTATCATCCACATACATGTTTCTTCAATATGTAATATTATTTCCATCCACCTACAATTGTTTAAATCCAATTTTACCCTTCTGTGAGTTTTTATTAAAAGATATGAAAGGAATCTTTTGTCGTTTTTCATACGAGGTACTTTTTGACTTTTCCGACAAAAGTACGAAGAATGTTTTTTTTAACTTATACGGCATGAATGGATTTCTAAAAAATTATTTCCAAGAAGCTTCCTTTACAAGTATTCAAGTTTATTTTTAATCAACTTCTTTTAGTTTAAAATTGTATGACATGTTAAGAAAGGAAAAGTGTTTTTGAAGAAGAAAGGATATTTTCCTCAAGAATGGAGTTCAAGTGTTTTATCAAAATTATTTTCCATCTAAGATAATAAAGGGTTCTGTTTTTATCCCTATTATTAAATTGATTTGATCATGTTGTGATGGAATTATTTTTATGAATTCCTTTATCTTATATGAGTTGTTTTATGATGTCATGTCGTTTAAGAATCCCATTTTTATTACATGGGTTATGCTATGATGTATGTTTTATGATTATGTGGCACACATAAGAAAGGATTCATTATAAGATGGGTGGGACCTATATCTCCCTCCAATGCATTGGGTAAAGATTATATATCTCATGAGATAGACATGGCTGGAACGGAAGGTTATTTCGGTTCAGTGATACAGGACTGAAACGAGGAGTGAACTCGGTTCAGAAAGGGACTTTGTCCACTAAGATGGTCTTGGCAATGAGTCAAGACTAACAAGAAATTATTTTCCATGATTATGTGTGCATGCCACAAAGTTTCAAGTTTCATGTTATGATTATTGGGATCTCATTTTCACTTCTATGATTTATTAAGATTTTATGATCTCTTTTGCAGGTTATGATTTAAAAAAAAAAGATATGATATGAATTTTATTTCCTTTATTGCCCTTGCTGAGCATTTGAGCTCACCCTTTTATGTTTTCTTTTCCCCAGGTCAGGAAGATGGATATTAAGTAGAATATGCTAAAAGGGACCCTAGATATGATGAAATAAATGGGAGACACTGTAGAAGATTTATGAACCAGTTGTTTATGTTTCCCAGTTTCTAAAGACACTATACCTATACGGTCCTTTGTGGTTTTATCATATGTTGTAATAAGTGTGCTTCAATTTTGAAGTATTAACAATGTATGTAAAGTATGGGTCGTTATAGTTGGTATCAGAGGAAAGGTATAGTCAACCTTTGGAAACTAGGATGTGAAAGCCTTAGTAAGAACCCTAAGGATAAGTCTAAGCATAGAACACAATCTTAGTGTTTTAGAAATGGACTTGAATAACCTAGGATAAGACCTTAAGCATGAAAATTTTATTCTTGAATTATGTGGTTTCCTATTATAATTAGTGTTGCTCACACTATTCTTCTTGGTTTTAGTCAATGGCTAGAACCCGAAGGAACCGTGTTAATGCGGAATGCGATGGGCAATGCAATGATTGTCCCCCTGAGCAACCAAACAA
The DNA here is from genome assembly GCA_963277665.1 of Viscum album. NCBI lineage: Eukaryota > Viridiplantae > Streptophyta > Magnoliopsida > Santalales > Viscaceae > Viscum > Viscum album. The sequence continues at coordinate 356,620,001 of OY728140.1, forward strand.
TATGGGAGATGGAATGCAAAATCTTGTAGCCATGCTCACACAACTTTCTCAAGCTATGAATCATGCAGGATTTCCAAACGAGCAAAGGAGGGAGCAACATTCTGTTGAATCCTTCAGGAGGCAGCGTCCACCTTCTTTCAGTGGGTCTACTGATCCATTAGTTGCTGAACAATGGATTAGTACTACTGAAAAGATATTTTCAGTTCTTAAATGTTCTGAACATGATAAAGTCATCCTAGCAGTGTATCGTTTAGAAGGAGATGATGATCAATGATGGAATCTTGTTAAGAATACGAGGCAAAGGGATGAAATTGAGTCTATGGAATGGGACGAGTTCAAGAACTTATTTTTCAATAAGTACTTCCCTCGTATTCTCTGAACAAAGATGGAGAAAGAGTTCCTTGAACTGAAGCAAAGGGATGATGAATCCGTTAGTACCTATGAAGCAAATTTTACAAGACTTGCAAGGTACGCTTCTGGTATTATTATCCAACCTGAGAGTAAGATCGATCGATTCTTTAGTGGCTTAAAACCAAGTCTTCGAAGGGCGTTAGCCATAAGGGACTTCAATAGCTACGAGGAAATCGTTCGATGTGCTCTCAAAGTCGAGATGGAGATTGGAGTAACCCATCAGTCACATGGGTTTGATAAGAAGAGGAAGATGGAATTCAAAGGAAACTCTAAAGAGCACACTGAAAAGAAGATGAACTTTCCCTTATGCTCAAAGTGTGGAAAGAAACATGGAGGGAGTTGTCTTAAAGGGACAAGTAAATGTTTTAAATGTGGAAAAGAAGGTCATCGGGCATTTGAATGCCGTGATAATGGGAAGAAGATGTCTAATGATGCAAACAAAGGAAGGGATACACAGAATGATCCTACTACACTTCAATGTTTCAAGTGCAAGGAGATGGGGCATTATGCCAATCAATGCCCAAATCCAAGGGTTGATGATGATGGTCGACGTCAACAAACTCTTAAGGCTAAAGACAAAGGAAAGTCACATGCGATTTCTATCAGCGATGTGGAGTACGATAACGAAGTGGTGAAAGGTACACTTACCATCCACTCTAAAGTAGCAAATGTTTTATTTGATTCTGGATCCACCCACTCTTTTATTTCTGAAGACTTTTCTAAGGGTATCACCGTATTACCTCAACAATTAGATGTTGATTTAGCTGTGACAACACCTAATGGCACATCAATCGCATCAAAAGTTTATAATTCTTCTCCGATCGAAGTTTGTGGGAATGTGCTTCCTGCAAATCTTGTGATCCTTCCTTTAGTGGAATTTGATGTGATTCTTGGCATGGATTGGCTTTCTTTATACGGAGCTCATATCAATTGCCAAAGAAGGGAAGTCACATTTCATATTCCAGATCAATCTATGATCGTCTATCAATGCAAGGATGAACATAACCTTCCAGTGGAAATTTCTTCCATTTTATGGGTATTGATTCCACTAAATGAAGGTTATTTATCTCAAATGGTTGGTGAGAAACTCGCGATTAAGAATATGCCCATTGTACGGGAGTTTGATGATGTCTTTCCGGAGGAATTGCCGGGTCTTCCACCAAATCGTGAAGTTGAGTTTTCAATAGAACTCGTACCGGGTGCTTTGCCTATTTCAAAGACACCTTATAGAATGGCCCCAATTGAGTTGCAGGAATTGAAGAAGCAACTCCAAGAGAATATTGATAAGGGATTCATACGCCCTAGTGCGTCACCTTGGGGAGCACCTGTTCTATTTGTTAAGAAGAAAGATGGATCAATGAGACTCTGCATTGATTATCGAGAACTTAACAAGATCACTATCAAGAACAAATATCCTCTCCCACGCATTGATGACTTATTTGACCAACTACGCGGAGCTCAATACTTTTCCAAGATTGATCTTCGTTCAGGGTATCATCAATTAAGGGTCAAAAGGGAGGATATACCAAAGACGGCTTTCCGTACAAGGTATGGACACTATGAATTTATAGTGATGCCATTTGGTCTTACTAATGCCCCTTCTATCTTCATGGATCTAATGAATAGAGTCTTTAGAGACTATCTTGATCAATTTGTGGTAGTCTTTATAGACGATATTCTTGTCTATTCAAAGAGAAAGGAAGAGCATGAAGATCACTTGAGAATTATATTGAAGACCCTGAGAAAGGAGAAGCTTTATGCCAAATTTACTAAGTGTGAATTTTGGCTTCAAAAAGTTGCATTTTTGGGTCACATAATCTCAAAAGAGGGGATATTTGTGGATCTAGCAAAAACAGAGGTTATCGAAAGATGGTCGAGACCAACAACAGTAACTGAGATCCGAAGTTTTCTTGGTTTGGCTGGATATTATCGACGTTTTGTAAAAGATTTTTCACGATTATCTAATCCAATCACCAAGTTGACTCGGAAAGGAGTTAAGTTTGTCTGGACAGAGGAATGTGAAGAGAATTTCAAGGAGTTGAAAAGAAGGTTATCCAGTGCACCTGTGCTCACACTGCCTTGTAGTGGAGAAAGGTTTGTGATCTACAGTGATGCATCCAAGAAGGGATTGGGGTGTGTTCTTATGCAAAATGATATGGTGATAGCTTATGCCTCACGACAGTTGAAAATCCATGAGAAAAATTACCCAACACATGATTTGGAGTTGGCTGCGGTAATCTTTGCATTAAAGATTTGGAGGCATTACCTTTATGGTGAAAGGTGTGATATTTATACTGATCATAAAAGTTTAAAGTATATTTTCACACAAAAGGAGTTGAATATGCGTCAAAGAAGATGGTTGGAGCTGATTAAGGATTATGACTGCTCAATCCATTACCACCCTGGGAAAGCAAACAAGGTGGCAGATGCATTAAGTCGACAAGACCATGCTAGTTTATCCATGATGAGGATCACAAAAGATCCAATATTTATGGATTTACAAAGGATGGATCTTGGAATTATAATGGAAGGGGAAAAATCTTATCTTTCTCAAATGAATGTTCAACCATCTATACATGTGAAGATTAAAGAGGCACAGAAAGTAGATGTCGAGTTACAAAAGAAGGTGAGAAATGTTCCTGAATTCAACCTTGATTGTGATGGGATAATAAAGTTCAGGAATCGGGTTTGTGTTCCTCCCATCCCCAAATTAAAAAAGGAGCTGCTGGATGAGGCTCATAGTTCATCATTCTCTATTCATCCTGGAAGTACGAAGATGTATAGGGACCTGAAAGAGTACTTCTGGTGGGATGGCATGAAAAGAGATGTTGCTGAATATGTCTCTCGATGCTTGGTTTGTCAACAAGTTAAAGCTGAGAGACAAAAGTCCAAGGGGATGTTACAACCATTACCCATACCCGAATGGAAATGGGAAAACATCACTATGGACTTTGTCACAGGACTTCCTAAAACATCCAAAGGCAATAATGCTATCTGGGTCATAGTTGATCGTCTTACAAAGTCCGCACACTTCATTGCTATTAGAGAGGATTTCCCTCTAGATCAGCTTGCCAGGATATATGTAAAGGAAGTGGTAAGATTGCATGGAGTACCACTTTCTATTATATCTGATCGGGATCCGAGATTTACCTCGAAGTTCTGGCGAAGTCTTCAGCATACTCTGGATACAGAGTTGAGTTTCAGCACTGCTTATCATCCCCAGACAGACGGTCAGTCTGAGAGAACAATTCAAACCCTAGAAGATATGTTGAGAGCTTGCTCTATGGATTTCAAAGGAGGTTGGGATCAACACCTACCTTTGGTGGAATTTTCTTATAATAATAGCTTTCACTCCAGTATTCAGATGGCTCCTTATGAAGCTCTCTATGGAAAGAAATGCAGGACTCCAACTTGCTGGGATGAAGTTGGGGAAAGAAAGCTATTAGGACTTGATCTCGTTGATGAAATGGCAGAAAAGGTCAGATTTATTCAACAACACATAAGAGCAGCTCAGAGTCGACAGAAAAGTTATGCCGACAACCGAAGAAAAGACCTAGAGTTTGAAGTGGGTGATAAAGTGTTCTTACGAATATCTCCCTGGAAGAGGGTTATGAGATTTGGAAAGAAGGGGAAGTTGAGCCCTAGATATATCGGTCCTTTCGAAATACTGGATCGTGTTGGGAAGGTAGCTTACCGATTGGCGCTTCCACCGAATCTCTCTCAAGTTCACGATGTGTTCCATGTATCTCTCTTGAGAAAGTACATACCAGATCCTTCACATGTACTCAGCTCAGAAGTTGTACCGCTGGAGCAAGATCTTTCTTATGAAGAACAGCCGATAGAGATTCTGGATCGTAGCGAAAAAGTCCTACGAAACAAGACCACTCGCTTGGTGAAAGTTTTATGGAGGAACCACCAACTTGAAGAAGCTACATGGGAGCTTGAGGATATGATGAGGGAGAAGTATCCTCATCTGTTTGTTACAAAGTGACGAATTTCGAGGGCGAAATTCTTTTTAAGGGGGGTAGAATGTAACACCCAAGACTTTTATGTTATATAAATCATCACAGGAATCTTTTCTACACAACACTTACTTGGCTTTCTTTACACGCAATCGCGACCTTCCTCGATAGCTTGCATCGTACGCAATACCGAGTTTCACTAAACAACAATATGCTATTAAAACTAGCTGTTATGAATAGTAATAACCACCTTTTGAAATTTTATAAATTTTATTTTTCAAAATTGACTCCATTTTTGGACTCAGAATATCGAAATTAGCCTAGGGTGAAATTTTGGTATTTTTCTGAAAACTTTCAATTTTTTATGAATAGTGAAACCACTAAGTGGTAGGTTAAAAACCGAATTTTGCATAAAACTTAATTTTACCGCTTCTGTGAATGGAATTTCGAAAATCCAAGAGACACGGTTAATATCAAGGACTAAAATGTGGTTCAATGAGATGAAAATATTTTTTGGTGAATAGTAACTTTTTACTTTTTTTTACCGCGGTTAATAGTAAATAGGGTAACTAAGGGTAAATATGATATTAATATTACCCTAACACATGTCCTAATTCTATTGGACACGTGTAATTCGACCAAAAACAAACTTAGGAATAAAATATGACCATTTAGGCCCACTTGGATTAGATTAGGACATTTATTATTAATTTATTTAAAGAAGGGTTAAAATAGTTAAAATCAAAGTTTAATAAGTAAATCATTTTTAATATGGGGTTATACATAAGATAAATTCAATTGTAAATATTCATTAGAAAGATAAAAAGATTTCCTACATGATGATATTTTATTTGTAATTTTTAGACATCAAATAATTTAATTTATTTATAACACAAAGATGATGCAGTAATTATCTTATTAATGAAATATTGACAAAATTGATAATATAAATACCAAAATAAATGTAATTTAAGACTTTTTATGAATTCCACTAATTTTATAGGTTACTATGATATATTAATGTTGCTTTAATCAACTTGGTTCGACCATATAATTCTGTTATGACTTTCACAAAAATCATATATCAAATAGTGTCAAAATTGACACAAAATAGTTTTTAAATCAAATATTATATTATTAATTGTTATTGTATTCCTAAAAATCTAAGGTTCGGCCAAATGACTTAGATAAGGATATATATTTTAATAATAAACAATTTGGGGTTCGTTTGGCATGTTATAGTAAGTGTATTAACCATATAGTGAAAGAAAACAAAAAGACATGGTAAAAGTTAAATTATTTAGCTTAGAGTTAAATCTAATTAATAAGGTTAAAATAATAACCTAAACTTGTCTAAATCCTATTGGTTGATAGGATTTCGACCCATCCCCACTTTAGATTCGAAATAAGACCCTTTGGAACCATTATAAACCGATTTTGACTTTAATATAAAATAATATTTTGAGATATTCCTAAGGTGCCCCTCTCCTCCCTTATAAAAGGGCACCTCCTCCCCCTCCTCCTCACACCAAATTGAGCACTCAAGCGCGGCCAACCCCTGAAATTTTCTCCTCTCCACTTCCCTAGAATAGTCCTAGAGGTCCTGTTCTTCTCCAAAGACCACTCTTAGTTCCTTAAGTGGAGGATTCAAAGAGGCGTTCCAAAGAAAAGGTAATATCCATTACCGATCTTTTCAATTTCTTTCTTCTTCAACTTCTTCTTCTTTAGTTGTTTCATGATAAAGTAATAACATCAGTATTACTTACATACTGATATGTTATTATAAATATGAAACAACCCTAATTCACCTTCTATCCATCCTACGGAAAAATGAAATCACCGCGCGTGCGTACGTACGGAATACCGTCTCCACGCCGTGGTGTAATCTATTTTCCACCATCACCTTACAAGGATGGGTATAATGGTGTAATGAGTAACTATATATGATTATTATGAAGTAATATTGATACTGAAATAATATATATATATATATACTCCAATACAATTCCACGATCATAGGAACGATATCATCACTCGTGCGTACGAACGGAATACCGTCTCCACGATGTGATGCGACTCGTTCTACATGATATTCATTTCATAATGATTATATAAATGAATTGAATGAATGAATATGGTATATACTACACTAATACCATTTTGGAAATGAATTATCTATAACCTAAAGATAAGAATAAGAATTTATTCAACAAAACACGCATAAGAACAAAAAGTTATAAAGACCCGAGTAACAAGTAACAATGAAATATTACTAACAAGAAGCTAATAATATATGATATCATATCAATATGTATGATTCTGGAATAAGTCAATAACATTATTTAAACCATTATACAGGAGCTTCGGACACGAACAAAGCAAATCGGACCTAAGGTAAGGGAAATATCACAATCTCATTTTTATCTGAGATTGTTTATACTTTGGTATTTACTGGGGTGTATTTTATCATCCACATACATGTTTCGTCAATATGTAATATTATTTCCATCCACCTACAATTGTTTAAATCAAATTTTACCCTTCTGTGAGTTTTTATTAAAAGATATGAAAGGAATCTTTTGTCGTTTTTCATACGAGGTACTTTTTGACTTTTCCGACAAAAGTACGAAGAATGTTTTTTTTAACTTATACGGCATGAATGGATTTCTAAAAAATTATTTCCAAGAAGCTTCCATTACAAGTATTCAAGTTTATTTTTAATCAAATTCTTTTAGTTTAAAATTGTATGACATGTTAAGAAAGGAAAAGTGTTTTTGAAGAAGAAAGTATATTTTCCTCAAGAATGGAGTTCAAGTGTTTTATCAAAATTATTTTCCATCTAAGATAATAAAGGGTTCTGTTTTTATCCCTATTATTAAATTGATTTTATCATGTTGTGATGGAATTATTTTTATGAATTCCTTTATCTTATATGAGTTGTTTTATGATGTCATGTCGTTTAAGAATCCCATTTTTATTACATGGGTTATGCTATGATGTATGTTTTATGATTATGTGGCACACATAAGAAAGGATTCATTATAAGATGGGTGGGACCTATATCTCCATCCAATGCATTGGGTAAAGATTATATATCTCATGAGATAGACATGGCTGGAACAGAAGGTTATTTCGGTTCAGTGATACAGGACTGAAACGAGGAGTGAACTCGGTTCAGAAAGGGACTTTGTCCACTAAGATGGTCTTGGCAATGAGTCAAGACTAACAAGAAATGATTTTCCATGATTAGGTGTGCATGCCACAAAGTTTCAAGTTTCATGTTATGATTATGGGGATCTCATTTTCACTTCTATGATTTATTAAGATTTTATGATCTCTTTTGCAGGTTATGATTTTAAAAAAAAAGATATGATATGAATTTTATTTCCTTTATTGCCCTTGCTGAGCATTTGAGCTCACCCTTTTATGTTTTCTTTTCCCCAGGTCAGGAAGATGGATATTAAGTAGAATATGCTAAAAGGGACCCTAGATATGATGAAATAAATGGGAGACACTGTAGAAGATTTATGAACCAGTTGTTTATGTTTCCCAGTTTCTAAAGACACTATACCTATACGGTCCTTTGTGGTTTTATCATATGTTGTAATAAGTGTGCTTCAATTTTGAAGTATTAACAATGTATGTAAAGTATGGGTCGTTATACTCATGATACCTACCGATGCATCAAGGAGCTATAGCGGGCTCCACCCATCACATATTAAGTCCAATGCATTCCTCATGTGAACAGGTTTAAACATAACATAAACATTCGTATTAAAACTAGCATAAGAAATGTCAATACTTTCTCTATAAACCATGAATTGTATAAAAATAAAACATCCATAGTCAAACACATCACAAAAAATTCAATACAATATGGATGTTTTGTATCATAATAAATCAACATCAAATAAGCTTAAAATCCATCAAAGGATGTTGACATAAACTATTTGAGGGAAATTTCTCTTTTTTTGAAATTATTTAAAAGTCACGTAATTATAAAATAAAACATTTACTTTGAAAATATCCTTATAATCCTGTAAGGGAATCTTTGAAGATTTTATAATGGCATAAAATAGCCGCATACGCCATATAAGTTAAAAAATACATTCTTACATTAATTTTGTCGAAAATGTTAAAAAAGATCTTGTTTGGAATACGACGGAATGATTCCACTATAAATTTCTTATAAAAAATCAAACAAGGGTATAAATGAATTTAACACATATTCTGTAAAATATTAAGAATGTTTTAAAATGCATTTTTAAGAAACATGGATGTGGATGATAAATAGGTCCAGTAAATAATTACATATAAACAACCTCGGATAATGAAGAGATTGTGAAATAAACCCTTACCGCTTTAGTAACTTACGAAACATACAAGCCATGAAATAAGGGACATACAATGAAGATGTAAAAACCCATAAGTTAAATTATATTACACAAATAATACAATCATGAGTAGTACATACACCACACAAAAGGGAATTGTGGCAATTATAGGATAGATCTCTTGGGAATAAAAGTGAGATGAAAACACCTTACCTTGTACTTTTCCTTGGTTGATGGTAGGATAATGTCATGACCCGTCCTCGGGACCCCTTTCGTGACTACCCCAAGCCCGCCTTCCATAGGCTAGGGGCTGGTGACTAGCACCAAGGCGTAAATTCTGGTAACAAGGGAAGGCATTGCCTTTGTAAAGTAAACAAACACCACAGAGCAAGAAAGTTGTAGAAGTAAACACTAAGTAAAAACTGGGTACAACAGTAAGTGCGGAAAAAGTAAGTGGTCCAGAATACAAACCCAAACTGAAAGTAAAGTACAACTCGAAAGGGATAACAAAAAATGAAATTAAATCCACAACGTCGAGCCTCCCATTGGAAGTTCCATCTGAAGGGTGAGTACAGATAGCCTTCACAGCTCCTCGGGTCCAACTGTCCACTCCGAGTACGTCCCGCCCAGTGGTCCACCTCCAGGTACCATCCTGCTCCGCAAGCCTCAACCACAATCAGCGCTGTCCGTCATCTGCAACCAACACAATGTAGTGTGAGGATAGCCCATGCAGGGGTGAGTATAAGCTACTCAGTAGGGACCTCGAGACCTCCGAAGGTCTCCTAGAATCCATAAAGGATAACCCACAGAGGAAAGATACAATCACGAAGTAACATCCGACACTGCTTAGGTATATGCCCATACATATACCTAAGTCACCAATTCCAGTTCGCTCCAACCTCTGAGCCCAAGCACAACCCATCCCACACAGGAAATCACAACCCAGTCCACATAGGAAAGAAAATATTAATCCACACAGGATAGCACAACACAATCCACAATGGAAAGAAAAACAGGATTCAGCTCACACATGAATACTTCTTCATATGATGATAGAGATGATCAGATATATCCACTGATTCATCTAAGTCGACGGACCCACAAAGGATCAATAGGTACTAACCCCCGCAATGACCCACAAAGTATCTGACCCACACAGGTTCGATAGGTAACTAACCCCTACAATGACCCACAAAAGATCTTACCCACACAGGATCGGTAGGTAACTAACCCCCGCAATGACCCACACAGGATCAGACCCACACAGGATCTGTAGGCGCTGGCCCACACAGGACCGCTGAGCGCTGACCCACACAGGATCGGACCCACATAGGATCTGTAGCACTAATCCACGTAGGATTGTTGAGTGATGTAGTCGTCTCCGTCGTATCCACTAAGGATCACTGTACAGTCGTTGTCATCACGGTCGCAGCTAGCTCTAGGGTTCCCGCACCCAGCAAGCTCGTTCGGGAGGGTCTGCTCCACGAGCTGAGAGGCTGATACATCAACTGACACATATTCCAGAGTTGATGTATCCAAATGTTCAATATCGTCAATAGGAACTCAACTCCACAGACAGCGCGTCAATCAGACGCTCGGTCTGAGAGTTATTGGCTTTTTCGTCCGAGGGGCCTGGTTGGTTTTTAAGTCAATACCAACCCTACCGTACTCCACCGGCATCCAAACCTCGAGTGGAGTAAGCCAAAAGGTCTGTCTCACTTAAAGTAATCCAACAAAGTTGACGACACGTCGATCGGACGTCCAGATCTCAATTTATTAGTATTTCCGCTCCGAGGGCCGAGTTTTTTTCGTGTACGAACCAACCCGGCTGAACCCAAGGTGCTCTGAAACCTTGAGTGTGATATACTGAAACGACCGTCTCTTACCAATGATCGCATCTCAACTAACGGTGTGTCGATCGGAGGTCCACATCTCATGTTATGAGCAACGGACCGAAAAAGGTTCGGTAATAAGGGGTTCGGGCCTGGTCCGACCCGGCTCGATACCCCCAGGGTCGGCCCGAACCGGGTCAACCCGAACCGGGTCCCGGTCCGGCCCGCTTGAGCGTGGCCCGGCCCGGCTGGCATGGCCCGGCCCGGCCTGGGCACTGCTCGGCCCGGCCTGGGTGCGGCCCGGTCTGGCGGACCGGCCAGGCAGCCGGCCCAGCGCGCGGCGCGATGGGCGCGCTGGCTAGGGGCTCGACCGAACGCATGAGCCGTTTCGAAAGCGGGGGGCACTGCCCCCGCGTCCAGAAACCGTGACCCCATTATGGGGCCACTCTGTCTGGCGCGGCTTGGGGTTTTAGAACCCCCGGTTCCACCGTGGTCCGGCCAGCCCGCTCCGGCAGGCCGGCTTCTGCCGCCACGGGACCGGCAAGGCCGGTCCCCTTGCTCCGATGCCGGAAGCCTGGTACCGGCCACCGATTCCCCTACATCGCCATAGCTCGGAACCGGCCGCAGCCTGGTTTGTACGGCGCGGCGCGACGGCGCCGTGCCCTTCCGTCATGGCCTTGCTCTGGCCACGGTGCTTCTGAGGTCCTCTGGTGCGACGCGACGGCGCCGCGTCCTTTGTTTATCTTCTACAGCGCAGCGCGACGGCGCCGTGGATTTATTGCTTTCAACGGTGCGGTGCGGCGGCGCCGCACTTCTCCGCTCTCCCTTTTTACAAAGCCCGCATGGTGCTTCGGCACCGCGTTGCCTTGCTCTCAGCATCAAAAATCAACAACCATAAAAGGGAGGAGTGTCGGTCGTGTTTGTGCGGTCCAACCTCCTCCCGTTATCACGATAACAGGCGGTTCAAGGAAGGGAAGATAACGACGGAAGAAGACACCAAAGAGAAACTCATAAAACCCCAACCTCAACGCTGTCATCGAACGAGCGTTCGTCATTGAATTAACCATCGCGAAAGAAGAGGGTCGCCGCAGAAGAAGAGGATCACCACAGAAGAAGAGGATCACCCTTGGCGTTAGGTGATCTCCAAGGAAGGTGTCTCTCTCCGACGGAGGTTGGCGTTCTTCGTCGGCGGTGGTGCGTTCTTCGCGTTCTTCGTCGTATAATGAAGAATCTTCTCTTTTTCTCCCAAAGGTTTAACACAACACAAACCCCCCAACAATAATAAAATAAGTCCTCCTCTCATTTTATTATCAACATAAGAATTTTAAAATCAAAAGACAAGAAACGAACAATTAATTCAAAGAATTAATTGTAACGATTTAACTGCCCAATTTAATGGGGCGTTTCTTAACCATAAAAATGTAAGGTTTGACTTTCATTAAAAAGGGGGGTTGCGGGTGCGTTACATAAGAGGAATGAAAAGGCGAGCCTCATGCGGGCCCCACCTCACAAATATCCAACCAAGTGGGTAGGATATTTTGGGTTCCACCTCTTCCGCTTAACTTAGCTTAAGAGGGTTTATGTGAAATAAAATAAAATTTTCACACCCCTTTTTATTTTATTTCATAACTTAACCCCAAAGATTAAAAACCACACCTGAGAAAATGCAACTCCAGAAAAGAAGTTTCTAAGAACATACCGGCTTTGTGATTCCATCGGTTCCCTCAAAATTTGATTCCGAGCACCGGTTCAAAAGTTAGAAAAACCCGCTCATTCGTTCACTGAACATACACGAACTAAACTTCGGAAAATGATTCCGGGCACACCAGGCCTCAGAATCAGGTGCCATCAGAAACTGCATTCTTGTAAAATTTCAAAGAAAATTAAGAAAAAAATTTCCTTGAATTTTATGGGCCTTTACAGTTAACCTCATGTATAATGGTGAAATAATGGTTATTGAATTATACAATAATCATATATATTAATATGATATCATATAGGATCTTTTAACATTTCTTTATTAATAATATCTCAGTATTATCGTCGTTTCAGGTGATAACCGATTCGTTGTCCTTATATGTTTGCTTACGTAAGCCATGTTTGTAATGGATAAGTTGTATCTCATTCATATTCAGAATGTTATTAGGTCTATAAACATTATTTTTAACCATAAAATTAAAATTAGTCTTGAATGGATACGATGGGGAATGAATCTTATCACGTTCGTGGAGACGGTATTCCGTACATACACATGAGTGAAAATATCATTCTTTTGATACTAAAATAGTGTATAATTTATTGGTATATCATATTTAAAAAATAATTATAATGTCATATTAATTATTTACATCATTTATACTCATTATTATACCCATACAAATAATAATGTATTGAATAACAATTACACCACGACGTGGAGACGGTAATATGTACGTACGCATGTATGGTGACATGTCCTTAAAAATGATGGGTAAAATAATGAATATGATTGTACCATATTTATAATAACATCAAAGTATATAGAAGATACTGGAGTTATTATGTTAGAATGGAAATAATAAACATAGAAGAAGTGGAAGAAGAAAGGAACTTGAAAGTGGGTAGTGAAAACGTTACCTCTTCTTCGGGTTATTCCTTTTGATTTGATCAAAAGGACTCCTTGGGATGGATTTCTGGTTAAAGGAGGGCCTATAGGATGAAGGGAGGGAAGTTTAGAGAGTTTTTGGGTAGGGGTTGGCTAAGCCAAATTGATTTGAAGGTGTGAATCAAAGAGAAGGGGGAGTGCCCTTTTATAAGAGGGGTGAGGAGCACCTTAGAAAAGAGTGAAATATTATTTTATAATAAATTAATATTCAGTTTCTAATGGCTCCAAAGTGATTTATTTTGATGCTAAGGTGGTTATGGGTCGAAAAAAACTCAACCAATATGATTTAGACAGGTTTGGGTAACTAAATTAATCTTATCAATAAGTATTAACTCTTAGTTAATTAGTTTCACTTTTACTATGTCTCTTTGTATTTTTATATTATATGGTTAATAAACATACAATAAAAATCCAATCGAACCTAAAGTGTTTTATTAATGATATACCAATAATGATATGAGTAATTTGGACGAAAATTAGATTTTTAGGAATAGAATATAAATTAATAATATAATATTTGTTTTAAAAACTCATTTATGTCAATTTTGACACTACTCAATAATTGATTTTTGTTAATGTCTTAACAACTTTATTAATTGAAACCAAATTCATTTAAGCAATCCTAACATGTCATATTAACCAATAAAATTCGTTTATGTCATCAAAACTTTCAAATTATATTTATTTAAACATTTATAATACCAATTATATGATTCTTTCATTAATAAGGAAAATACTGCATCATTATTGTGTCATATATATTTTTAATTTTTAAATGTCTAAAAATTATAAATAAAATACCATTATTAAGTAAATAGTTTTTTATTTCTAATTAATTTTATAATTGAAAATATAACATATATATCCTTGTGTAAAAATTGTTTTGCTAAAATATATATGCTTATGTCATTTTTGTATTTATTTTAACTTAATTAATATAAAGTGTCCTTATCACCAACAAGTGGCTCCAATGGGTCCCAAAATCGACCAAAATATACCCATGGTCGGACATGTATCCACCAAAAAGGTTAGGACATGTTTTAGGGTAATTTATTATTATTATTATAATATTATATTTAACCCTTATTTACTAGATTTACCCATTAACCATGGTAAATAAAATATTTACCGAAGTAATTATTCCAAATGTATAAAAATAAAAGTTACTTATTTACAAAACATGTACATCATGATTCAAAATATGGAATCTATATTTCCAAATTCAAAACACAGAAGTGGTAGAAATTAATTTAAAATTAATTCCTGCTGTCAAAACAAAAAACGTGTTTTGAATATATAATAACTATCAAAAGATTGATACTTGTTTATGTCCGATTTAATTGTGAAATTATTTCTAATGACAAAAATTGTATTAAATGGTAAAAATATATTCTAAATATAATTTAAAACCACTCAAATTCATAATTTATTACTATTAATTATTTTGATTAAAAAAGTTGTTTTTTATTAAAATTAAGTAATTTTCACTATTCATTAAAATATAAAAGTTATCCAAAAATTACAAAAATTTCATCCTAAGATAACTTCTATATTAAGAATTCAAAATTGAATTCCATTTGAATGATAAACTGTATAAAATTTCAAAAAGTGGGTATTACTATTCACAATGGCTACTCTGATTGGTTGCGGTGTGTTAGAATCTCGGAGTTGCATACAACACATGCTACTGTATTACTCAAAGAGAAACATACCATGGAAGCTCTGGGTGTTACAGTATTCAAGTTGACACTCCTTATTAACCTCAACCATTTCTAATATCCTCTAAAAATTTCAACCTGAATTTCCAATCCTTACCCAAAAAATAGATTAAAACATTCAAGTTAATCAATAATTTTTTGATTTAATAGTGTTCAATATCACAAAAAAGTTCACAGAATTATTGTAATTGATTAGAATAATTTGTAACCCTTTAATTTTATAACCAATTAATTGAGAAACAAGGACTAGTGAAGAGAAATTCATACCAATTTAGTTAATTTTTTTCAATAACCATATAAAAATTATATATTTTTATGAATTGAATGATCCTCGAGGATTCTCATGAAACACCACATCAAGGGATTCACTCCTTCATAACATCATAAGTATTGATCAAATTATAAGTCATGGTTTATGATTCCAAATTTTGAGATAACACCAGCATGCCAACATTCATAGTTTCTTCAACATGTATGATTCTCTTCTTCAAATACTCTTTAGGCTATCATGTACTTAATTCCATACAAAATTGGTAATATTAGCATGAATCTTTTCCATTTTTTACATCCTTGTATCCTACATCATGGTTAGTATTTTCAAAAAATATTTTTTAGACTACTATTTGATAATTCATAATAAGATAGTGTCTTCTTCGTTTCATGAATAGTTATTCAAACATACATTTTTCATTAGTTCTCAAATTTGGAACCATAATCACATAAATAACCTATATAGTTATCATATATATACATAATAAATAATGATATAACAAGCATGATCCTTCTAGTTATTTTGTGTGAATAGTTTTGGTGATAATTTCATCACAATAAAGTTTCCCTTTTCAATTTTTCTTCATTTATACGTGGACTCTTCATGATTGCATAATCATTTTTTTCAAATCATATTTTTCATTGGGTAGTAGGGAATATTTTTCATTCTCCTTCTACGGAATCTTCTTTTTATTAGGAGGTATTAAGGAACATTCATCACTTGGGTTATCTTTCATCTTATTTATGATCTGTTTTTATTCTAGATAAATTTGTTAAACAGTCTTTTGAATTTTTTCCAACTATCTTTCACTATCCACATAGCTATCAAAAAGATCTTATTTTATCATATTTTTTAAAACTCATATGTGATTTTATTTCTTCTCAATGTTTAACATTTTCTTTCCCTTTTTCATTTTCATTTTCACAGGTATCTAATTTTCTACCATTCTCTAAATTAGTTGGAAAAATATATAGATATAGCTCAGAAATATGCTCCACACTTTTGGATTTCTTTAATGGACTTTTAGATGTGATATTATAAAATTGATTCATTTCACATATCCCTTGTAATGTTATTTCATTCTGTTCAAGATCATTCCCTTCACCCATCACATTCATGAACTCTTTTTATGTGTCGATGAAGTAAAATCTTTTTCAAAAAAATAAATATCATCTCCCTTTTTATGATGCTTCCATATTTGACTTATCTAGATTATTATTTAAATAACTATTTTCCTTCTTCTAATTACCGAATAATATGTTACCATCCTTCTTTATTGAATTCATGAAAATGATATTTTCATCACCTTTCTCATGATTCCTTCCCAAGGTTTTCTGATCTGCATTCTTCAGTTTTTGTTGTCATTTCTCTATATTTTTCATTTGTATGGTTGAATGATTTATAATTGAAGTACTCTTCTATATGAACTCTTCCATTAAATACACAATATATTTTTTCATTTCATCCAAATTTATTTATTATATTTATTTTTTTCATCATATCCTATGGATGATTCACCAAATAATATTTTCAACCCTTCACTTTAGGATCTCCTTTTCATTAATAGTTTCAAAATTATACTTGATATCAATTGCCATATTCCCGAATTTTTCATAGTGAAAAAAATAACAAAAAAACCATTTATTATATTCCTAAATCCTATATTTTATTTATTTTCAAAAACAAGTATCTTGATTTTTTTATTGGAATAAATTATATGTGCTTTTATGGGGAACCAAATCTCATACAACTTCTTATTTCAATTATTTTTTCCTCATCTATATTTGTACAGATTTTGATTTCATGTTTACATTGTGTATAAAAATATAATAAGAATGCTAAATTTTTTTTTGATATGGATAAAGTCTTTCTTTTTGTGTTTTATTTTAAAAATCATTATATAGTCTCAAAATTTTTATTCCACCTGATTGAGGTCTTTCAGAACAAGATTCCTCCTTATAATATTGTGTGGAATCATATTTATTTTTAACCTATTAGGAAGGTAATTCTTGTATTGATTCAAGAATCATAAATATAATAAAATTCTCCATGAATATCATATTGATAATTCCTTGGTCATCCTCCATTATCATTATAATTTATCTATATTCCTTTCATTTCTATAAAATGATATCTTCTTTAATTTTTATCCTTTATTCCAAAAAATGGTCAGGTTCATTAATTCCATAGTACATAATCTCAGTTGATTATTATTAATAGTAATAACTTCATTAGATGTAGGTCTTCTTTCCTCTATATTTTTTATTTTTTCTTCTCTATCCATTATTGTGTTGATCCCCTCTTCTTCAAATATGGTGTATCTTTCCTCAAACTCTCTATTCACTTTACATTGTACTTAAACTTGTTTAGAGAAATTAATATATTTTTATGACCATTATTTCTATGTATTATCAATTATTTTAGGATCATTTCTATGGTGGTTGATCTCTTCGTGCATACCTCTAAAAATACCAAAAATATTTGAAATAAATTATTTCAGGAAATTACCTAGGATAACTTTTTAAAAATGATTTATATTTGGAATCCATATAATTTTGATAATAATAAACAAAACATAATTCATTAGTAGGATAATTGTTACAAGGTATTTTTATTATTATGCCTTTATGTAGATGTAAAAAACTAAAGGATACCGTACTATTGTCATCTTTCATGGTGTTGAATTCACCCACTACATCTTCATCTTCAACACATAGTTCATTCTATTTAGAATTACTACATGTGGAAACATTATTCATTCCCTATTTACTATTGTGTGATATATTCTAATCAACTTTAATAGGTGGACCTATAATATATGTGATACAGTTATCTTCACTATGATTTCCTTCAAATGGTATGGAGCCCATCATCTTTGAAAATATAATTATAAACTTCTTTTCTTATAATTTCTTCATGTGCTTTGTTATCATGGAAGATATATTATCCATGTTTTAATTGATAGGGTATTCATAGTATTTTAAATGTTTCACTTCATATATGATTTTTAAAATAATAACAGCATACTTAAAATAGAGTTGCAAATATGATAATCCAATAGATGTGGGACATTTTCTCTAATTTAAATTGTTAATATCACTTTATTATACACCAACATTGAGAGTAGGGTGAATAAGTGTGGGGGAGTTTTTAATACAATTTGACTTTTATCCCTTAGTATCCTCTTCACTAAATTAGTGAGTGGGGCCCTGTCTCTAAAATTACCCTTTTATAGATATATAGGTATAAAACATGAAGTAACCATAGGATAACACTATGGTAAGTTCATCTACTTTAGGAAGATTTTCCACCAATTCATAGTGGTTATTATCTCACATGAAAAAAACGCAGTTATTATATAAAGGATTTTAGACAAGTGATGGACCATGAAATGATTATCTTTTCACTAACCAGGTACAATATAATAGAGGGATTGATGTGAAATCATATAAAAGAATGATCTTGTGATTACTTTGAAGAAATATCACCAGTGATGGATCGAATATATCCTTGAATATATGTATCAATATTTTTTTTCTATTTTATAATTAACATATGGGCTTAATAAATGTTATTCATAATTATACAACAACATTTTATATAATGGTTATCTTGGATCTTTTCTATGAATGTGCTTAGCAACATAAGATCTGAAAACTCTCTTCCTAAGGATTCTGTAGTGAATGAATATTGTAGGATTTATATGTGAATATTGAACATCATCTTCTTCTTCATTGCTCAAGGAAATTTTAAACACTTGAATATATTCTTCATTCATCAACTTAGGTAATTTTCAAATTTCATAGAGTTAGTTATTATATATATTTTCTTATTTGGGTTTTCATAATATTCAAAAGTATGTGTAGTTGAGAACCTATCACACATTACTAATCTATTCCAAATATATATATATATATAGAATATCGTGAAATTGTTTCACTAATAATTATGAAAATATCCAAAATTTATTATATGATCCAAATTATACACACAAATAATATTCATGATTAAGAATCATGAAAAATATTCATAAATGTCATCCTGGAGACATAGCATATTTCATTCTTTCAAGATTCATATATATATATATATGGATTATTATAATTTTGAAATTTTAACCTTTTAGTTTTGTTGATATTTCTATGTAAGTATAGTGATGTGGATTTTCATGCATGTTACGTTGAATTTTTCATTTAGGACAGTTGATTTTTCACAACTCTTGGAAACCAATCTCGGTTAATAATCAGATATAGGATCACTTTGTAGTCATGTGTTTAGTTCATATTTTGACAGGATTCTCTAAGTATAAAAGAATATTACATTGTATATCTTCACGCATATATGCTCCAATCAATTTTTCCTTAAGGATCCCCATGAACAAAAGATAATTTCATGTTTCTCTTGGAAACTCATTCACTCAGTGAAGATAATTATGAATTCTAGATCCCTAAAGGTCTCATGAAATATTCATGGATATTTATTATCTCATAGAAGATTTTTTATTACAATATAGGTAATTCTGTCATGAAATTTCTATGTGATTATCATTAAAGATCCATATTCATTCATGGTTGATCCTCGTAATCAATTAATGATGATTATCCCTCATACAAAAATTATGTTCTAACATTTGATTATCATATTATCTATTCATCGCGTTACATCTTCATGTCCTCATATAATGGTTTTTAACATTCTCACGATCTGAAAATAGAAAATAGTGATGTATTCAGCAATCTAGTTTGATCACTGGTTCTTGAATGTGGTTTATCATTGGATATACAATAAGATTCTCATACATGGTTTACTTCAGATACATAATTGCATTCATTTTTGTAGAAACATTCACTTAAATAGTCCCAAATTCGAAGGTGAGTTGAGAATTATCATATGTGAAAGCATTTTGATATGTTTAGTTTCTTATTTCAATGAATTTTAATATATGTAGAATCTACTATGTGGACCATTCAGTTATGTCTATTATTAATCTATGTGTATTTTATCTATGTAGAAAAATCAAATATTTGGATCTACATATGTATATAAATTGATTAAACAAATCTTTAAATTTCCAAATTTTACTAAAACACACATAGATCTTATTCTTCCAACTTTAAATATTTCTGAACCAATTAAAAAATTACTATAGATGATGTATATAAAATTCCTTCAACCATTAACACATTAAATTTATGTTAATTGTATTTTAAAAATTATAAATGGTAAGGGATTCTATCCAGAATCCATTCAACTATATCTTTAAGGAAAATAGAAGCTCATTCTTCTTCCATAATTTGATTAGAACCATAACAATTCAATGGTATCACCACTAACACAATCATTTCATCTTGAAAATTTTATTGATATAAATCACCAAGAAGCATAAACTGAAAATCATATTTTCGATAAAATCATATATCCCTGATTCTTTTGAAAGAACCATATTTTTTAATAAAGGCTTATCCAACATGAATCATTATAGTTACTCATAGAATGTGAACAATTACTACTATTTAGTTTTCATATATGTAATGTATGCTCCACTTCCTTTCAGTTACAGTAATTTAATGAACTCTTACTTCCTACAAGTTTTTCATCTCTAATCCATTATTCTTATTTCAATACATATAATAATCAAGAATTACGAACACCAGGATCCTTATAAATATTATAGAGTTCATCAATTTCCTACAAATATGTTCTACTCCATCACATATTCGAATTACACATATTTATATCATTCCTATATTGATAAAAAACACAACTCAAACATAATATGTGTTCATCGCCCTATAATCGTCAAATGTAAAAAAAAAATTATATGAAGAAAAAAAAATTTATTAAAAATAATAGGGAATGTAGGAAGAATGTTTTTCTATTGATTTGTGTAATACATTGGTGTTGTGGCCTAGTGTATGACACAAAAATTTAATCATAATAATTTGAGGAGGAAATATATGATAATATAAATTTTTTGGAATGATGTATTCCTATGCAATAAATGTTTTTTGGAAAGTGCATAATTTTGGAATGAATTCTATTTCTACCCTCTTTGAAACATGAGATTATATTTTTTTAAAGATACACTTCACATCCCATATGGTTATTAAGAGTGAATTTATGACGCATTGGGATACAAAAATAATTATATATATATATATATATGTGTGTGTTGGATGTATTTGCGTCTATAAAAGTATTGTTGATGATGAGTAGTTCATCATTCAAAATTAATTATTTTATTTTCATTTGTGATGGTAACTACAATAGATTCCAGAGGATGGATCGTTCCCAGCGCTCCCGAGGTCTTCCCCGATGGTGGATCGAGAAACCCTAGATCGTCAATGGCGGTTGCTGGGGCCCCTCCTCCCGCAGCGGGGGGGGGGGATTCTTCGTCTTCTGGTTCTACGAAGAAAGGTATGTCTGAATATGGTTTTTTCTTGCCTGAGATACAGGTAGCGCCGAGGGTTCCAGGATGTATTTCGGGTCAGCCCATTGTCCCAGTCTCAGTTCGAGAGTTTTCCGATGCTACTTCGCTGCTTTCCAATGCCTTAATCGCAAGGTTTGTGCGGCGTCGCCCTTTGATTGAGGATTTTGGGAAGATGGTGAATGAAGAGTGGGGCTTAAAGAATCAGGCGTCGGTCGGGATTTTTGGGTCGCGGCAGATCCTCATCATCTTCTCTGATGAGGATGATTTGGGTAGAGCCTGGTCTAGACCAAGGAAAGTCTCCATGTTCCATCTTCTTCGGTGGTGTTTTGAGCATCATTTGAATCGGGATTCTCCAAATCTAGCCATCTGGTTGCAGTTGTTGGGAATCCATCTTCCGTTCCAGAATCCTGGGCTTTTGAAGTCGATTGGCAACTCCATCGGGCGTTTCATTTGCTCTGATCAGAGGATGGCTTCCATGGGTAACCCTGCAACCGCACGAATCTTTGTGGAGATGGATCTCTCAAAGCAGCCACCTGGTACTATATGGATTGTGGTAGAGGGTGAGTACAGATATGCGCAAAAGATCTTCTATGAATCCTGGATGCCATTCTGTTCCTTTTGTCACAAGCAGGGGCACGAGCGGGATGTTTGTCGGAGGAATGGCACAGCTGCGAGAAGAGTGGATGCTGGCACAACGCTGGATGACTCTGTTCCAGGTGCACACCTTGAAGATGAACCGCATCTGGTAGTCACTACTATCATAGAGCAGGGAGTCTCATCAGGTAGTTTGATAAATGAAACCTCTTTGATTTCTGGATCTGGGCAGATTCCAGTGGATACTTCTAGGGGAATCCAACTGGGCAACACTGATATGCCTCAGCTTGGGGTTTCAATCTTGAATGATTCTAACCCACAGATGAAGGTGACAGAAGGTTCAGGGTTACATAAGATTGCAGGTTCTATGAATTCTGAATCCCAGGTTCAGCAATAGTTGGAGAGATCAAACACTGACTCTCAGTACACTGGCAGGGGGTTTGATCTCGTGCAGGAAAATACTAAACCTGTGGAAATGATATCTGAACAGGGGAACACAACTGATTTCATGGTGCAGGTAAAGCCCAATGAATTGTTTAATTGTTTTTCAAACAAATTTGCAGTGCTGATGGATGTTGAAGAAATGGAGTCAAAGGAGAATGATATGGAAGAGGAAGTTGGAGAGAAGAAAGGTAATGGTAGTATGGGCAAATTGAGTGATGATTGTAAAAGCCCATTTGCTGATGACACAATCATGATACCTCCAATGAAGGGTGGGAAGGATGGAATTGTTATTCCTCCTTTGACCCATAATATGAAGTGGGGGGAGAGATCTGAATGTGAAGAGGAGCCCCGAAGTCATAACACATCCTACAGGGATGCTGTTAAGAATGGATCTCAGGATACCCTAAGCAAGGAGATGGAGGACAAAACTAAGAGCAGGAGAAAACCAAGGAGAGATTATTCGGACCTCCCCAAATCAATGGTGACAAGGTCTGCACACAAGAATGCAGGGTCACAAGAAAATTTCATTGTAAATGGGTACAATGGCAAACGGAGAGGAGGGTCCCCGAAGAAGGACAAAGGGCCCAGTGGGAAGCGACCAATCAAGGAGAAGTTGTCTGAGGAAATGCTGCGGAAGAAAAACATGTATCTTGAGATGATGTGCAAGTACGAGTCTTCTGAATGGGAGTCAGCTGGCCCTGATGATGAGCTATCTGATGATGGGGAGAGGGGTGATTATGGCTTTGATGTAATGTAGCGTCTTTATTTTTTTACTGTCTTTACTTGCACTTTTTATTCAATAAATTTGTGGGATCAGGCTTTCTCCTGGTTCAGACTTTCCTGGTAGATTCCAGATTATGGTGGGTTTGGTTTTTTTAGGTACTCTCTCGTGGATATTATGAGAGGGTAATTTTCCTTTTTCCAAGATAATTAATGGATATTTATTAATTTAAGAAATATTTCCCTTATAATAGTCTATCTTGGGTTTTTATATTCTAATATTCGTTTATATATTTTATTTATTCATCATACACTATCATTGTTTATTGATGCATTTATTTCTTTTTAGTTCGTAAAATAATTTATCTAATTCATGGATGACCATTTTTTAGTGAAAATAATTATGTTCAATTATGGGTTTGTATCATATAATTTAGGAATGCAATGAAGTATGTTACTAATAGAAAATGGATTTTATATTTATTAGATAGTTAATTCCAATAGAAAAGTCTTCTCTTGGATCAAAATTTTAAAAAAAATCAATTTATTCCATCATTTAACATAATTATTAATTGATATAGTATTTACTAAATTTGGAACATCTTTATAAATTCAATGTTTCTTTTCAAAATAATATTATTTTCTTACCTATAATCATTCTAATTTTTCATATTATATTTGAGTTTATAGTTTCATGATAGCAATTTATGTCTATGTGGGTCCTAAAGGGTTATATAAGGATATCTTACATCTAAATTTTTTTGAATGAACAACTCTAAAATATCATTATTATAAAAAACAACATATACATTCTAAATTAATAATAATATGAAAAAATATCATTTCACCTGATGAAGTATCTTGTCTAAGTTTCAAATACAAATCTAATAAAGAATACTAAGGATCAATCAATGATTTCCTTCCTTATTGGTTAACTGTGGATTTTGGGAATGATGTGATTCTTATTTATGAAATATCTCAACATCAGAGTCTACTAGAGCCATTTTAAATACAAGATGGATACAATAGGTAGAGAACTAGACAATTGATTTTCTCAAAATTCAGATTCCCACCCTGGAATTACCACATCAATAAAACAATAAGAGAAAAAATATTTAGTCATCAATAGATACAATTTAGATACCAAATATTTTGATACAACAAATAGGTTGTTTCAAAAAAATGGGTTATAGTTATTGTAACTCTTGGATCTTCAGTAATGACTAATATTTCAAATTATAAACTATTAAGTTTGGACTTTAAAACTCCTATAATAATATTCATATGATGAACCAAATACGAATGATAACATGGATTAAGAAATTATATATGATCCATATGATATAAAAATCACATAATCTTATTTGAAAATAATTATGGAATGGCGACACTCACTATGTGAATATATCACCCAAGAAAGAATATGATTTGGTTAAAACCACCATATATTACCATATTGGTTCATTTAGTTCAAAATTCCAATAGTCTCCCACTTTAACTAAAGCCTAATAACCTTGGGAAACATTTATATTTTGTCACATTATATGTGACAACTTTTGAAACTGTAACAAACATGTTTTTTTGGATATATTACAAATCACTCTTTAGAAAATATATAAATAATTTTTACCACATCCTATATGATATGAAACAACTTATGAATATCCACCTACAGATTCTTTTTTATATCCTTTAAATAACTATTAAGGTACTTCTAAAATTTTCATACATTGGATTCTCATTAATATAACCATAATGTGAGGACTCATATTCCATTTTATTGTAGAATAAAATGAATTCCTATATTCGTAAATGTAAGAAAAGAGTTGCCTCTAAAAAACATCAATATTACTCAAGATACTAAGGGTTCTATAATGATAACTATCATATTCATGTATATATATTCCCATGATCATTAATTATATCATATAAAATTATACATAATCATAAAATCTCTTTCTAAATGGTATCAAGTGACTAAGGTACATGAATTATGTCAATCCCATATATTCAACTCTAAAGTTCTGAATAATCTAAGTGTAATATGATAAGTTTAATGAATATATGACACACCATTCCCAAATGTAGATGATAACATCGCATTACCCTCATCTATGTAGACAATAACATCACATTTCCCTTATATTTTTTGGGATATAAACATCCTAAATCTACATCAATCAAGGGCCCCGATTCCATACTCATAGTATGACAGGGAAACCAAATCTGGGTTAATTATTTATAGATTACACGATCCTAGATATGTCCATACTCCCCATAAATATTAATTCCTTTGGAATTTCTTAATAATTGTATCAAAATATTATGCTTCATGTGTAAAGTAGCAACTGGTATATGGATTCAATATGGAACATGTTCCCCAAATATTTCAAAGTCATTGTGTGTGACACTCAATGTGGTATACTTGGTGGGTCAACAAGTGAAATAAAAACACATTATTTGCCTCATGCATTTGTATTATATCTATGAATGAAATACTAAAACCTCTAACCATAAAAGTTTTTATAACATATAATACTCCATGAGAAACCTCGTTTTTTGAATAACTGAAGATCATACATTGACAGTTCAATTATCAGTACAAATCACAAAATAAATACAATAAATATAATAGAATGATGTGGTATAAATTGAATTTTACTCAAAATGATTCATTTCTTATTTTTAAACTCCATTAATAATACTAATAAAATCATACATACACAACCATATAGTCATATATAATATGAACGACCATTAGATAAGCCTTCTGTTTGCTGTACTTTTTAGGGATTGTTTAACTCATTATATGTCATTGTAATTAATACTATATAACTATGTTACCATATGATAAAATCCTCCCACTAAACTCATTATTTCATAACATTTATGAATAAATGTAATTTTTATAAATATTCAGAATTAGAATTCATATTTTAATTTTTTAAATCATTTAACTGAGTATTGAAACACACTAACTTTATAATAACATATATTATGATGTTTATAAGTTATATTATCTACATATAACTCTTTCTAGCATCATCATGATTATCTACGAACCATTCCTTGAAAATTTTATTGGAGATCACATTTAGAATATTGTTGTAACTCTTTACATTAATATAATTCATTACAAATATAGTCTTAAATTATTTTAGGATATTAATTGACTTTCACTTCATAAAAGAAATTAAATGTAACTATTTATATTTACTCAAATTAAATATTTTTTACTTGAAACAATATATCATCTATAAAGTTAATCGATATCCCTTACAAAATGAATTAATCTTAAAATGATGTAGTATACCACCCCAATTGACCACAAAACTACAACACATTATAACCACAAAGCATCAATCAATATAAGATAACCTCAAGCCAGTAAAAAGAAGTTTATGTATATTAGATGCATTATCCCTATATAATTTATAGTTAAAATTATTTATATTTATTTTTTGGCCTTAATTTGATGATCTTTTAAAAGAAATAATCCATTTTTCCCATGTTTCAATGAACTCATTCACATTATTTTTCTTATCAATGAAGCCTCTATTAAAAATATGTTCTTTATTGTTTAACCACTCTCATTTCTCATCATTGTTTTCCACTAGAAATAATATTTCAACAATCTTATCTACATCATATTGGATATACTTAATATATATGGTCTCCTCCACCATTACTTCCTCGGATCTTATAATTAGATCCCATAAATTTCCATTTTTTTCTAACTCACCATTCCTTTACTTGAGTTTTATCTTCTTGGAAGACATTATTTCCATTAGCCTAGGAAATTATGAGTAATCGTTCTTTCCCTTGTACTTTTACCATATAACTATTTAAATTTATATTAACTAATATACACTTAAAAAATTTAGAAAATTAAGTTATATTAACATTGAAATTTACTAGTATAAACATTCATTTTCAAAAAAATTAACTTCTCTAAGACAAAACATACTCCTACAAGCCTGTTAGAAATTATATTATCTTTAGAATAACACTCTTAGATTAAAACAAAATCATTTATATTTAGTTAATATACATTATTTAAATTAGGGATACTATTTATGAAATATTTGGTTGTATATATATTTATTATAAGGTATTTTCAGTGTTTGGGGTATTATTATGTAAAGAAGAAATTACTCATTAAACTATGACACTAATGGGTCGTGGGAACTTATTACAAAATATTTTACTAAGTATCTTATAAATTTTTTTTTCTAATAACACACCTTTATCCATAACATATTTTTAAATAGGTTGTTGAATTTGATGAATTATAAACCATCTATACATGTTCTGTCATCTCATGTTATTCACAATAACTCTTTGTTTGACATAGGAATTCCCTAATTGAGTAAAAAAAATAAGATAAATATTGAAATCATTTATAAAAATCCATCTAATATTGATATATATTCCTTTATATTAAAATAAATTATTTAGAAACTCTTTGCATCATAATTTGGATATAAAATATTAAATCTATTAGTTATTGCCATTATTTTGAACTCATATATATCTTAAAAGTATTAAAATATAAATTTGGAATCATATACCCTTAAAAATAAATAATTTTTTCTATACTACAAATATATGATATTCATATGCCAATTAATTTCTTAAAAAAATAATTAAATCATCAAAATTCTACCAAATGGATAAAACATGCATCCTTCATGAAATTTTCCTTAGGATTAAAATCATTGTATGACTACTAAAAAATGAATTTTGGTCTTTATAAATGACTTTTCTTCTTTTGTTTTGATATTTTTCAAAAATATATAATTAATAAATCACTGGTTCCATGAAAAATATTTCACTATAAGAAATACCTAACACGTTGAGGAAATATAGTATACTTTTATTGATTGAATTACATTTTTAACTTTTCTAATGATATTTATTGAATGAATTCCATATACAAAATAAATTTTTAGATAAACCTCAAATCATTCTATGATGTTAATATGTCCAATCATATAAAATATATAAGTGAAGATTGAATCCCTTTTGTCATATTATATATAGATAGACCCTTTGAAATCTTCAAATATTTTATTTATGCATATCATAAGAATTAGATCCACTTCATAATAAAATTCAAATTTTGGTTACTCAAGAAAGTATTAATCTAAAATATAAAATTTTCTTTCTTTCTTAAGAATTATTTTTTATAATTCTCTAATAAGATGATTATATTAAGGTATTATTTTTAAATATTGATTTCAAGGTCATATTTGATGAGGACGATTCCATTATATCTACAGTGGATTCATTTATTATATGAGTATAATATTTTATGTCATTTAACAAGGGATTTTAATAATATTCTTCCCACTAAATTGATAAGAACTATTAAAATAATCATATAAATTAGTAATACAAAATCTATATTTCTCTAAATAATGACCCTATTTGGATTACACCATGTGACATCAGTCATTTAGGCAGGTCATCAATCCAACCATATCATATATAACTATTAGATTGTAGAGCATAAATCTTTATTTCCAATCCATCATATGAATAAAATCCACAATATAACTTTTTTATCCTTTTAAAATGTTTTTGAGCTAAGTATATCCCACAGAAACACTAAAAGGAAGGTACTTATGAAACGTTCCCCAGCCCACAATCTTTAATCGGTGTTTATATCAATGATTCTACATGAACTTCAGTACACCTACCCATATGCCAGAGGATTCTGACTAGTAGCAGGGTTCTAGGGTAGTATCATGGGGAGAAAATACCCTTATATCTATATCAACCATTGATTTTGGTATCAATTAAAATATGTTTCTATTGTTAAAACAATATATTCTGCTTCTAGTGTCTACTATAATATTATTTTTTAATAATTTTGGATTATTTATTAATGATAAATGTAAAATGAAAAAACTATAACAACTTTTTATATATAAGATAATAATTTAATAAGACACTATATAAAAAAATTATAAGTAAATCATTTTAATTTAAAATAAAATTGTGAAATAGTATTAATTGAAGAATATAAACAAAATGGTTTATAAAATATTACTGAAATATGTTAGAGATAGTGGATCATGTAATATTAGTTTAATATAATATTTATTATATGTGTAGTATAAAATTAAAATAAATATAAATATTATGATAATAATATAATTTGTGATAAAATTATAAGAAGAATGGATACATCAAAAAATAATATATTTAAAGATGGTTGTATAATATAATAATAATTTGATATTTACAATATTGTATAACATATTATATGGGAATAATACTAATTATTATATTTAATAATATATTTTAACAATGATGTATTGTTATTATATATAAAATATATTGGGAATCTTTATACGTGTATATATATAAACTTTAACTAATATTTGATACTAAGTATAAAAAAGGAATGAATTAGAATCTTTATAAATAAATTTTTAGGTATAAATAAATATATAATCTTGAAAAAAAATATAAATTCATATATTAATTATATATATATATGGGTGTTTTTATTGGTGTAAATATAGGTATTACATAAAAAAAGAAAACCAAAAATCAAAAAGAGAAAAAAATGAATAAAAAAGATAGTGAATAAGAAATGAAATTGGGGGAGGTTTCGTCTTCATCATGAAGCCAACCACCATAGAGCACTCATTGATAATCCTAAACCCACCATGACCAGCACACTGATCCTTTCTGCTATAACCAATCTCTGACATCATCTTCCCCATAAGCATCTGACATCGTCGTCTTTCCCTTCTCACCTAAACAACATCACCGCACCCAATCACCGATATCACCACCAACCACACACCATCATGAAGAAGCTCTATCAGCATCCCCTAGAACCCAATACATGACCACCCCACTGACTGAATCTATCCACACCACTCAACTTCACCCCTTGAAAATCCAATGTCATTATCCTCCTCCATGATGAATTGTTTCAGATATTTAAAAATTATATAAACATATATATATATATATATATATATATATAATTTGAAGGATATTTTACCTATGAAACACATGAAGAAAAATGAAAAATGACATCACCGCCTTCTATAGTAATTCTTTTGATACATGGTATTTAATATGGTTTATAGTATTGAAATAAGGAACCTCATCATGAAATTTTATAATTTTTGAATTGTGAAAACAAATTGAGAAAAAAAATCACACCAATATGTGCTTTAGGTGAACCTAAAACTAAATTTGAAAAATCCAAAACTGTTTATGATTCAATGCTAATAGCTTATATTAATAAATTTGGTTATTTAAGGCACCCACCAACCAATCCTTTCGATATATGTTTGTGTGTGTGTGTTTGTGTTTGTGTGTGTGTGTGTGTGTTTGTGAGTGTTGTTATTATTATTTTTGTTGCGGAGAAAGACTTTTTTTCAATCGTTACCTATGAGAGGGTTATCTGCTATCGGGGGTCCATACACATCAGTAAAAAAACCAGTTAGGGGGAAATTATATTATAAAATATTATGTTTATAATTTAAAACTTTTTTTATAAGGAATATCTTTTTAATTATAAATATTAAAATTATTCCAAAACTGATATTCATCGTTATGGGTTTTTTGATTTCAAAACATAAATTCCATTTATAGATTTCTAAAACTATATTTATAAGTGGATTTAAAAAAATTCAAAATTTTAATTAATATTTCAAATGATGATTTTAATTTTATGAAAAAGATTTTATTTTTTAAAATTTTCAAAATCATGTTTTAAATTCTTCACATTATCACTTTTTGTGTGAAATGTATTTCACAATTTATAAATGAATAATTTTCCAAAAAAATTATATTATGTATTTATTAATCATTTTATAAGTGATTATTTCCAAAAAAAACACTTAGCTACTTAAACTTTATCATTTTATGTGAAATTAATTTTATTTAATTACCTTACATAGTTCCTAAGTCTAAATTATTGTATATCCATGAATTTTATGTTCTAGTTTGAAATTACATAAATGTTTTATCATTCTAGGTTTTATAAAATATATTTTTGTTTCTTCCTAATAAAATAAATAAATAAATATTTATTCACTTATATGTATATTAATATACACATATATATATATATATTAATTCATCCATTTATAGAGTTTTTTAAAGATAAATCATAAAACCCAATGAAATAATTTGCATTATCAAAATATTTTATGAAAATTCAACTCTTGGATTTGAAAAAAAGATTGGGAATTGGAGAGTGCACCCAAACCTCCATGACGGGAAGTCTTATTCATCCATTAGTGTTCAAAGTGGCTTCATGGTTTTTTAGCATGAAAAGTGTTTTTTTAATCACTGGATTATATTTATGAAATTAGATTATGTATTCATATAGTTATTACATATTTATTTATCACAGAATCTATTTTTTTTTATTTCTATGTTTAGTTTAAAGAAAAAGGCATAAATATTTTAAAGAGTTTTCAAGAAATATATGTTATTAAAATTTATTTTCATTTTGAGAATTACTTATGAATTTTTAAAAAGGAAATTAATTTTATTTTAGAAAAATAATATTTAATAAATAATAATTTTATTTTTGAAAATATATCCTTCAAATAATGTTTTTAGTTATTTTTTATTAATGGTTTACTCAGTTTAATGATACTTGGCTTAGTTGTTTTCTCACCCCATGTTTTAAAATGTATTTCATAGGGTTTATAGTTGAGTAAGGAGACATTTATCAAATATATATATTAGATGGAGTAGAGTTGTTGTTTTCTTATAAGAGTTTAAGTTTAAAAAGTAAAATGTTATTTTAAAATGATATATATTTTTACAACTCCTTCATAAATGTGGCCTAAAATTTTACTCAGACATTATATTTATAAATTTATATTTACTTTAATATTTAGAATAAATATATAGATCTTTTTTCATGGAACTTTATCTGGGAGTGAGGTTGTAGAGTGTCATCATTGGTATCAAAATAATGGGTCAGACAACAATGGTGATTTTGATGTCAAGACTGACTTAGTAAATAGAAACATAATTTTATGGTTTAATTGAATATATTTTAGGGGATTCTTATGATTAGAAACCATGAAAATCTAAGGTAGACTCATATGAACATTCTAAGGTTCTAGAATTTGGATCTAATAATTGGTAGAGTATTCTTTTAAATGGGAACAAGTATACGAATAAAATTTATATAATTTTCTATATAATTATCTTATTAAAAAATTACTAGTTAGTATTATAAAATTATATATACTTGTGTTCCACCTATCAATATGTTAAAATATATATTAAGTAGTTTAAAATTATGAAGACATAATTTTTTACGGGAGATACCGTAACAACCAAAGATTCCAGATATTGTAAAATTGATGATATGTTTGTTAACATCTGTTACATAGTAAACCAAATGAAAAAAATCACAATAAATAAAGGAAAAATTATTAATAAAGAAAAAATAAATACTAAGATGGTAAACCAAATAATATTTATAAGCTATATAATTAATATGGGTTAATATTAAAAATGGTTATTTTCAATCAAACCCATTTTCCTTTTATTATGTATTTAATTTTAAAATATAAACATAAAAATAATTGAATTTATATATTATAAAATAAAATTCATTTTTGAATACCTTACATCAGAATTTACATAGAATTAATTCTTGAGTTTTTTCGTAAAAGATTTATTTTGAGTTGAAAATATTGTTTTTGAAAAAATTATAATTTTTTTGATTGGGTCATTATGAAATCATGTCATATGTTATTAAAAAAATAAAATAATAAATTATTTATTTAAGGAATAAATTAATTTATGTTAAAATATTCTTTGAACATCTAATAAAATGTCAAATATTTCTACGAATAAATATAAATGTTACATTGATAAAAAAAGTGTTTTCAGTATTTTCCTCAAACTAAGTGTCTAGATTGGAAAATTTAATTTTTTTATTTCCATAAAATATTCTTAAATATTATTTTATTTTATAATAAATAAATTCATTCCATTAAAATTTGTATTCAATATAATTTTATCATATTAATATATTTAAATATAAAACTGTTTTTTAAATTTTTTTACATTATTAAGTCTATTAATTTATTATTTAGTACTTCACATATCTATAAATATTTTTTGTTAAAATGACTTTAAAATTTTAAAAAATAAGGTCATAATTATATAAAATCTACCAATACTAATTTTTTCATTAATCTTACTTACTCAGGATAGGAATTATTTAGAAAGGTAAAATTTATTTTGGGTAAATGGATAAAAGTAAAAAACACATAAATCAATCCCAAATTGCCTCAAAATGAATGTTTAGGAGGAGTATAAACAATTTAATATACTAGAACCCCTCTTTTTATACTTTTCAGCCATTTTATCTTGAATATACTTTTTACATTATTAGAAATAATAATTTTTATTTACAAAATTATCCTTCTCTTATCCTCTAAATGGATTCAACTTCCACACCATCAAAGTTTCACATCACCATATAATTACACCTTCAAAACATACCATTTATATATTAATATATATCTATATCATACCAACATAATATTCTAGTCACCATAATATTTTTAAAAGTCTTCATTTCTAAGGAGTTTTCTAAGAGAATAATCAAACATAAAATATAAGTATTAACTTCTCTTAGTATTTTATTTTATTATTATATTTCCTAAAATCATTTAAAACATTATTAATATAATTAAGTAATTATAATTATTATACTTATATGTGTTATTCTAATTAGGAAACAAATAATAAATCCTTTCCTACCACTAGGAAAAAAATAACATCGATCGTGTGAATGTGCAAACTGTTGCCTCCACAATGCGATGTGGTCTTTTTTCTATAATCAGATATCAATATTGCAACCAAGGATGGAATTAATGAATAAATAGATTTTATATTTCATAAATAAAATAATTAAATGAACATTTTAGATATACCTTCATTCCATCCATTCATTTAGAAATTTGACCTTTAATCAACCGTACATGCGCACTACCACCTCCATGATCAATGATTTTAGTTCATCATAGTAACACATCTTGGATGGTCAAATATGTTTAATGAATATATATGATACTGACGTCAGGTTCAAGACTTTAGACATGTTATAGTAGTACTATTTAATAACGTTCTCTTACACCGTAATTCATTATAACGCACTCTACATTATTTCATTTTTACCACCTACATAAGTGATGTTTTAATGTTTATGATGTGGATGATTAAGGAATATTAGATTCGAGTAAAAAAAATGAAAAAAAATTTATTCATCATGTCCAGATGATTATGGATTCACTGTATCAATGGATAATTATTCCATTAATATAAAAAAATAATCATTAAACTCCCCAAAATTAGCTCACCTTCGATTTCATTATCAGAAAACATTATAGAAGATTTTTTTTGAAAAGAAGGACATATAATGTTAATGATGAAGATCCAAAGACGTAAAAATGAAAATCCATGAAGGGAAATTGTCCATCCAGAGCTGGTTGTCATCGAAGGGGCATGAGGCCGCTAGCTGAGGGGTCGTACTGTTTCCAGAACTTTTGGTAAAGGAGAAGGTGCATCAAGAGAAGCCTTGGTGAAGCGAGTGAATTCTCCTGATGATGGAGCCAAATGACTGGAGTTCACCGTCATTGTGGGTAATAGCATTGATTACGGTGAGGCAGTCAGACCAATGATGATATCAAACCATCCACGCTCAACAGCGAGCATCATACCTACAAGGATGGAAGAGGCCTCAGCTACTGCAGGTTTCCAGAAGGAATGATGTGATTCATATTTTGCAGCAATGATTTTCCCCAAATGATTACGAGCCAGGAGACTGAGATCAACAAGCCCATCCTTGGGGAGAGACGCATACTCATTAAGCTTAATAGTCCCTTTTGTTGGGGGATTCTAATGAGGGGGATAGGAGGGGGTAACACCTGGCATATAGTGTCTATTCTGGTCCCTCCAGTTCTCAATCCATGAGAAGGACTTTTCAATCCAGAATTTAGGAGGTTTATGAACGTGGTGAAAAACAACATCGTTACGTTGAACCCAAACGATCTAGGCCTGGGTGCAAAGTGAACCGATATTATTCGATGAGAGATAGGAGAACCAACGCATCAGATGATCGGGGAGGTCAGAGTCAATGTCCAATGATGCATCTGAAGCCGGGCCCCATTTATTCCAAATTTCCTTAGCTCTCAGGTAGTGAATGATGGCATTTAAAGGAGTTTCTGGAATATTCGGGCAGAAAGGGCATGACTTCGCATTGGCCATATGTCGGTAAACGAGCAGGCTCATGGTAGGGAGGGTGCATGTGCACACCTTCCACCAAATTTTGTGTATTTTTTCGGGGACAATGAGCTTCCAAAGTTACTTCAATGGTCCCTCATCCTAGTCGACAGAGTCATTTCCAAGAGAAAAGTCTCTTACTTGATTTCACTGTGTAGTCGCCCGATATGTCATTGGTCCCATAATGATGGTTGGGGCTAGCATCTGGGACCTAGGGGATGCTCAGGATAATTATTTGGACTCTTTTGTTAAACCATTCATGGATCTTTTCCATACACCCTCCCGATCCTTGGTCTGAAAGGAGGCAGCTGACAGTGGCATCTTTAAGACCTGGTTGGTTGGGGGATAAAGCTCGTATACCATCCTTATCGATTTTCCAGGGATTGGTCAAGATGTTGAAAAATGTTCCATTCCCAATCCTCCAGCCCAACCCTTTTTCCAAGAGATTATGGGCCCCCCAAATTCTTCTCCAGAGGAAGCTAGGATGGGGCCCAATACAGGAACCATGGAATTCCGTGTGGGGAAAGTACTTAGCTCGGAGCACTCGCGCACATAGAGATGATGGATAGTTAATAAGGCGCCATTCTTGCTTGTCCAACAACGCGTCATTGAAGAGAAGAAGATTCTGAAATCCAATCCCTCCCTCTGACATGTGTTTGCAAAGTTTCTCCCATGGCATCTTGTGGGGTCTATTCCTTCCATCATTTCCCCCCCAGAAGTTGGCAGTATGTGAATGGGTCTGATTGATGATGGTTGTAGGGAGCTTAAACAGGGACATAAAATAGCTGAGGATAGAATGGATGAAAACTTTGATGAGGGTTTCTTTGCCTGCTTTGGATATTCTTTTTGGGGTCCAACCTTGATTTTTTTTCTCAATCTTGTCCCCTAGAGATGAAAATATTTTTTTTTTGGATCGGCCAATCACCGTTGGTAGCCTGAGATACTTCTGGTGTTTATCGACCATATGGATGCCTATTGATACACAAAGTTTATCTCTCTTGGAAAGAGGCACCCCTGCGCTGAAATAGATTTCTGATTTTGTGTGATTGATAGACTGTCCAGATGCCCTCTCATACGTCTAGATCGCATGTCTGATCACCCGACATTCATTTATAGTTTCTCTGGAGAAAAGGAGGCAATCTTCGGTGAAAAAGAGTTGCGACACTGGTGGGATTTCACGGAAGACCTTTTCCACATGAATAGAATTAGAGGATGCAGCCTTGGAGAAAAGGTTAGAAAAAACATCAGCCACCAAGATGAAGAGAAATGGGGAGAGGGGATCACCATGGCACAGGCCTCGGGTAGGGGAACATCCTCTGGTAGGCTCCCCATTGACCTTGATTCTGAAGGAGGAGGTCAAGATGCAGTGCATGAATATATCTGTCCATTTATTTTATAATATATATTAAATTACCTATTTTTTAGAAATAATAAATCTTTACAGAAGAATAAATAGCAGAACAACCATTACAATACTTGTTCAAATCGATCAATATTTTGAAGACCCAATTTTGAAAAAATATGATAACTAATAAACATATATTGAATATTTATATAAATAAATTAATAATACTTATATAAATGAATAAGGTTATAAAATGGGTGATTCATAATTTTTTATTATTTTATTTGGATGACATAGTACAGTAGACTATGCATGAGTAATTCTAATGGGTTTTCATGACTCAATTGATTCCCTTGGGCCATTATCACTTTTATTTATCTAACACCAATTTAATGTATGATCATATCTGAACATTAAAAATTTTATGTTGTATTTCATCCATTTTTCTTGTGAAATCATGTTTTATAGAATATTATTCTTCCTCGATGAGTTTATTGTTTTGTTGAAATGAATGTTTCTTAATAAAATTTCCCAAATTGCGTCCCCACATCCATGTTTTTACTTACCAAAATTTTTGTGCTTTCCATAGTGTAAAATAAAATTACATTGGCCTCAAATTATCCTCATATTCCCCTTTATTTTAAAACCACCGGTTTCATATCATTTCAATGATGTGAGATTTGAATAAAGGAAAATTTGAAATATTTAAAAGTCTTTTCATTTAAATGATCATATATTATTTATTTCTACATCACAATTTGACATGTTATTTATTTTTTAAAAGTTATCTTTATTGGAATTTTTCAAATTAATGTTTTAAGATATTTCAACATTATTTAAAAAATAATTTTTTTGGAATGCGAATAAAAAATATTTTCCATCTAAGATTATATTAATAATCAATTTTTAAGAAAAACTATATTTGTGATTTATCTTTAATTTTAAAATGATTCATCTCTAGAAAATTAATAGTTAGTAAATCACCAAATATATGATCTTTTGGGGTTATCCTATTTTTTATATCAAATAATCACATTTTTTCTGGTGAGACAATTTTGAAAACTAATGATACTAATTTCTCATTCCATGGGTTATTTATGATAATATAAATGATTTTATTTTATGTGGAACTTATATGTGTTGATGATAATGGGTGTGGTCTTTTATCTCTCTCCAATACACTATTTATGGTTTTATATCTCCCGAGATAATTATTCAAGGGCAGACATGGATTTTTAAAGAAAACTAAATTGTGTACAGACCTAGATTTGTTTACAAAATTAAATTGTAGGCAGACATTGATTTTTTTCAAATTGTTTTCCTATACATATGTTTGTGACACTAAATCCCTAAAATGTGTATTTTTTTAGACCATTAAAAATCATTATGATATTCCTTATTCTAAATATATTTTCCTTCTTATGTATTTATTTTAGGTTTCTTATATGTTTCAAAGACATTATTTATATCCTTTTATTGGCTATATATTCATATTAAATGACCTTTAATGATCATTCATTTTTTATGATTTCCACTTATGATCTCATGCTATTTGTTTCTTATA
The DNA here is from genome assembly GCA_963277665.1 of Viscum album. Lineage (NCBI taxonomy): Eukaryota > Viridiplantae > Streptophyta > Magnoliopsida > Santalales > Viscaceae > Viscum > Viscum album. The sequence goes on from OY728140.1 coordinate 356,658,564, forward strand.
TTATTCCCTTACTCATGCCTTCCCTCGTCTTTTAGATTTATCCATTTTAACTTGTTGATATTTTTCCCTTACTAAGAATCTAATCTAATCCCCTATCATGTTTCCATTCCCGCGGATATGGAGATGATTACATCATCTATGATTTCTAAAATTGGTTCCATAGAAGAATGGTTATACAAAAATTATCGTAAGTGAATTATAATGAGATTTCTATGCATCTTGTCTCTAAGACACTAAAACTTTTAGTCGTAGTGTTGTTTTCCTATTACTGGAATGTACTTCTTAAATCATGAAATCAATATATTATGTAGGTAAAATTATCTTGGTCCACTAGATTTGTATCGAATGAAATGTTTATACGATAATGGTGATTTGGATTCCGAGAATAACTTATGATTTAGAAATGTTCTTTTATCGTTTAATGAAATTATATTTTATATGACTCTTAAGAGTAGAGACATTATCAGTCTAATAGAGAACAATATTAATTTATATTGTTTTAGTATTTTGGATATATGAATCAGTCTAGAGTTATTTTAGGTTGGAATAATTTCATGAATTATATTCATATAACTTTCTATAAAATTAAATCATTAAACTCTATGTATTTATAAATAGAAATATATGTATACATCTATTCTAACAAACTAGAAGAAAAAAAATTATCTTGTATAATTAAAATATGCTAGGACGTAATTTATTTTAAAGGGGGAGAATGGAACGGGCCTGTATTTTATTATCGATTTAAATAAGTTTCAATTATTAAAAAAAATTTCATTTAGTGTCTATTATAAGATTAAATTGTAATGATTTTAGATTATTTTTTAATAAAAAATATAATGTATAATAGAAAAATATTATTAACTAAAATATACAATATTAAATTAATATGAAAATATATAATATAATTTTAAATTAATAAATTTGTTTATAATATAATAGTGAAATAATATTTATTGATTATTACAAACACGATGGTTTAAAAAATATAAGTTTCTTTTAATAATTATTGTATGTAAAATATTAAAATGAAATAATTGTATAATGGAAGATTGTAAAGGAATTAATCACAAAATTATATGAAGATTCTCTAATTTTAATAAATAATACATTTAATTATATTTTCATAATCTAATAATAATATGATATTTACGATAATATAAAATATATTATATGTGAATAATATTATGGATTATATTTAAAAATTAATTTTAAAAGTAATGTAATATATTGATATATAAAATGTAGAGATGATGTAAATAAATATATATATATATATATCAAATTTAATATTTGGGACTAAGTTAAAAAAATCCATGAATTTGAATTTATATTAATATAGATGTTCAATCTAAACAAAATATAAATATAAATATATATATTGATATATAGATATGTGTATTTATATATGTATGTGTGTATATATATATATATATATATATATATATATATTACATAAAAATAGAACCAAAAGAGCGTGAGAAATGAAAAACAAAAAATGTAATGAATAAAAAATGAAAATTGTGGAGGGGGTGTTATCTTCTTCATGAAGACACCAACCAGAGCCTCACCACTGAAACCAACCACCAACATCATCTTCCATATACATGGATGATTCAAATACCATTCCCTTATTCTTGAAAAAACCCACTACATCAAACTACCACTATCACTACCGACCACAAACTGTCATGAAGATACCTCATCAGCACCCCTTAAAGGTACTAGTTATTAGATAGACTAAATCTAAAAAGATTTAAAATGTCATAAAGTGAGGATGATGTGTTTTAAAAAGGGTGAATAAGTGATGTTGGGAATGATCATTGATATCTTGAAAGAAGAACTATGATTTATTTGTTAAGTAAATTTATCAATTGGGTCAAGATCTATTGATGGAAATTGATTCTGGGTCATAAGTCTGAATAAAAATAAGTATACGTGGTTGAAGAAGTTTGAAAGAATATGTCATCTTCATTGAAATGAAGAAATCATAATGGAAGTCACATACATGAATCGTAAGGAAAAATATTATGTTTCCCTTTGTATGTTTGGTGGAGTAAAAAATAATGAGGAATCTATTGTTGAACAGATGCTTCCATTATAATGAGAAAATCAGAATGGTCAAAAAGTGTTTCATTTAGTAAAGAACAATGTAATAAAGGAATTGAATTGGGAAAACTCGAATTAGAATGATGTTTGTGATGAAATTAATAAGGGAGGTGAAGTGTTTTGAAAATTTTATAAGGATCTAGAGGAAATAAGAGGAGTTTAGAAACCTCAAAAATTCCATAAGGTGCCTAAAATTCAAGGAAACATGAAAATTATGATAATTTTTTTTGTAGAAATGTTTTAAGGAATCCCACCCAAACCACTTTTTGGGTGAGTATAAAAGGGTAGATACTTTTTTACTTTATTCTAACTCAGGTATTTTTCACCATATAAGAGAGATAATCTCTATGTTTCTAGGTAGAGGAAGATACCATATTGATCATTATTGAAGAATAATTTCCAGATAGGATAAAATAGAGAAGAGAAAATATTCCAACGTTTCAACTAATTATCGTACTCATCAAGGAATCGTATTTAGATGGTAATTTTATTCATCAAAAGATCATATTCATCTAGGAATCAAACTCAATAGAAAATTGTATTCAGTTGGGGATCCTTATCAATAGGGATTAATATTCAGCTAGGGATAATACTAGAATATCTAGGCTCATAATAGAAGTTGATAGAAATTATATCAATTGTATTCTGACATAGCAATGTTATCTTATTGAGAAATTAAAAATGGGAATCATATGGGGAAATCAAGATATGTTTTTATAACAAAATATAGATGAATTTTTTACCAGCTTCTACGTAATAAAGTGATGAATTGTTTTGAAATATCATATTTGTGAATGTTGATCAACAAGCACCATAAAATATATTTTCTTTAAATATTGTATTAAATAATTTTTTCTAGAAATAGCACACATACTATTGGTATATTTATATAGTTTTTCATTATTGTAAGGGAATATCCTACTTTTTTTTATTCTGCAAAAAAGTATTTTGTTTAATTGATTATATGGTATTAGATCATTTCAGTACTATATCATGGAGGTAGTTATTCTTTTTGAATATTGAGCCATGTAAATACTTGTGTTCTTGTGAATGTGTGTTTGATTTGTTTTCATTTAGAAAATATATCATTAATAGGAGGTGAATGTTGTTTCTTAAGAATGAAACAAAAAAGTAAAAGGTATCACTGATACACCCATCCCCCTCTCGGTGATAAATTTATCATGACTGGGAACTTACATGTAGTATTAGAGATGAATGTTCCCTTCATTAATGATTTTCTAAATTTTTGAACAATAATTTTTTATGGATAATATTAGTTGTGTGAATATTAAGGGAATTCAAATCTTAAATGATAGAAATTATCGTATCTATAAAATAAGAATTTTGATATACCTTATGTCTCTTGGGTATTATGATTCAAGAGTTTCTACATATGGTTTCAACACTTGTACTGATAATGATCATCATGAAAATGATGATAAGGAAAACCATGATAATGATGGAAGAGAAAAGAATGATATAATCTCATCACTTTCTGAAAGTGAGTTTCTCAGATTAAAACAATTTTCCACTTCAAAAGGATTCTGGGATAAGCTGAAAAACATTTATAATGGAAATAAAAAAGTAAAAAAAGAAAAATATATATAGATTTATGTTTTAAGATCTAAATATGGGTGAGTATGAGTTTGTTAGTGACTTCTTCACCAGGGTGAATGACATTGTTAGTACTATCATGAGGATTGGTGAAAAGTTAGATGATTCAACTATTTTTTAATAGATATTGAGAATTATTTCTGAAAAGTTTGATGCCAAAGTTTCTTCATTGGAAGATATAGATCCTGATACATAATCTATGGATGATTTTCATAGTACTCTCATATATTATATGATAAGATAAAAAGACATGAAGGGTAAAACAAAAACATATAGAGATAAGTATTTCTAAGATTCCAAGAAGGAAAATGTAAATAAGCTTCTTAAGGAAGATGATTTTTCTAGCTCTGAATCCGAAAATGAGGTATCATGAAATATTGATGAAATTTTAACCTTATTTTCTAATAATGTGAAAATATTTATACAAATATATAGAGGGTAAAATCCTTTAAAATGTTTTGGACTTGGAACCACTGGGATGTTTTTTAAATTTTCCTCGAAGAGGTGATGAAAAAGAAATTGATGATGAATATAGTGAATCTGAATAAAAAACAATCTATTGAGAATGTTGTGGGTAATACATTCATTGAAACAATTGACAATTTAGAATTCATAATCAGCAGTTCTAGAGAAGCGGAAACCCAATTAGACTATATTATAAAATAATAATTGAATGAATTGATATGGAAGATCTGGAGACCTGAAAAGGAGATCATGGAGTTAAAAAGTGAAAAATCATAAAAAATTAATGATGAATTTGTTACTGAATACAAATTAAAGTTGATGGAATATATCACTGAATTGAAAAAAAATATCTTGAGGATGAAAATAATCATAATGAAATTCAAGATGTAAAGATGAATGAAAAAGTAGAATTGTAACTTTTCCAATTAAAACATTATAAAACTGATCAAACATGTACATGTTTAAAAAACTATATCTCTAAAGTTTGTGAATGTTCTCTTATTTATATACCAGATAAGGATCAATAAAAGTTACCTTTAATGGTTGATAAGAAAGTTGGAATTGTTTTTGAAAAGAATAAAATTTCTAAGGTTATATATGTGGACAAGGCCAACAATGGTGGGAAATCAGAAGTTATTAAAATTTAGATATTGAAAAAATTTTATATTACTTATGTTTCCAATAAGTCTAAAAATAAAATGAAGATGAAGATGAAGGTTTCGATTGAATTTAGAAAATATGGAGATCAAGAATGTTTTGTTAAGAGGGGAACTGAGAATAATATTCACAATTCATTTCAATATGGAAGTTATAGGAGAAAATAAATTTTCAATGGATATTTTTGGCCTTGAGGTGGATTTGGGTATAAAACTAACAATTGTTGGATCATCCAATGGTATTAATATTATCCCATAATCTATAGAAGGAAATGATTGAGGGGGAGTTAATCCACTGAATGGGAAAATCTTGACAAAGTTTCTCGTAAGATACCTTACATAGTTGGTGTAAAAATTGAAAATAGGTTCCACACTATGAAAACTATGTGAAATATGTGAGCAACCATGACATCTTTCTTAGGAATTTCTTGTTTTTACCGTTACAACGAAATTTTATGAACAACTCTCAAAATCTTGATATTTTTTATATTAATAAAAATAAATATTATTAGTCCAAAAAGTAAGATTTCTTAGTTATAAATCCATAACATGTTGATTTGGATAGAAATTTAAAGGAAGAAAAAAATTAGAAAAAGAAGAGAAAAAGATATAGACATTAAAATATTTATGACATTGTGATAAAAAAAAGGTATCATTAGATTGTGGGTGTGATCAAGAGAGGAATGATATCTAAATTGATCGAGTATCTTACTAGAATAAAATAAATCCATGGACAAAATCGCACAATAAAATTATAACAATGATGTTACTAAATATGAAAAAAATACAACAACCTCGTCCTAAGATTATATAGATAAGAAGAAAGTTGTTACAAAACCTAATAAGGATGAAAAGAAGTAATTAACCATCTCTCATGAAAAATCTAGGAAAAAGAAGAAAAATTCAAGACTAAGAGAGAAATTTCATTCTAATTGTTGTTTCTATGAAATAATCATGGTTCCTCCTTATTCCCAAAATATCTGTATACTTGTACTAACATATAGGGAATTCAAGGAGTGTAAATAAGGAAGCTAGAATTGATGAATCTCTTACTATTATTGAAAAATAAATTGATTAGGTTATGAAAAATATTAGTTTGTGAAATTTATTATTTTTATAGACCTGAACATTCTTTTATGTTTTTGAGATGGGTGTAGGATACTTTTATCTTAATCAAATTTTTTGATGTATTTCCCCAATAATGAGAATGTTTAAAGAAACATGAAAAGGGTATGACATAAATTTTGTGCAATGGGTAACATTGAAAACCTTTATCATTCACTCTTGTTTTCTAGATTAGTTTATCCCTTGTAGAATTATAGTTTTTTAGTAAAACGTTCTTTGGACAGAAATCATCTGATAAAAATATTAAATAAAAGGCTCATGATTCAGATAAAAAATGTTCCAACTAATGGAAATGATATCATTTGTCCATAAGGGATGAATTTCTCAGGATAACCCTTTGAATTTGATTATCAATAAGGTTGAGAGATAAGAGAAAGGAGATAATAAAGCAATATAGGGGAGAAATAAATGAATGAAAAGAAAATAATTGAGAAAAGAAAACAATATACCTTTTGTTTTTAATTTGTTGAAGTGGTTTAACTAGGTATTGATAGAAAACACACCGTGGGGGATTTTTATGCCCAAGTTGTGTTGTGGTTGCATTTTTTATCAAGAAATCATTATGCTGGTGGAAATTTGATATGTTGAAGAATGTAAGTATATTGAGAAGATTATGGATGGAAATCCAAATTTAAGAAAGATTTCAGTAGATTAGTATGCTAGTGGAAATTTGATTTATTGAAGAATGAAATTATGACACAAAACATATTTATAAATTCATACCCAAAATGATTAAGAAATTCCATCATATTGAAAAACAGTTTTCTAGAAGGAAATGTTCATTAGGCTCACCTGTGAGAGGGTGATCTTTTAAGGGGGTCCATACATATTTGTTAAAACAAATTAATGGGAAATTATATACTAAAATATTATGTTTATAATTTAAAACTTTTTTTATAAGGAAAATATTTTTATAGAATCAATTAGAAAATTATACCAAAATAGATATTCATCATTAGTGGTTTTTTATTTCAAAGCATAAATTACATTTTTAGATTTCTAAAACCATATTTATAAGTGGATTTAAAAAGTTATCAAAATTATAATTAATATTTCAAATGATGATTTTGATTTTATAAAAAATATTTTATTTTTTCAAACTTTCAGAATCATGTTTTAAATTCTCCACTTTATCATTTTTTGTGTGAAATGTATTTCACATTTAATAAATTTATCATTCTACCAAGGAAATTATTTTATGTACTTATTCATCATTTTATACATGATTATTTCCAAAAAAACATAGCTTCTTAAACGTTATCATTTTATGTGAAATACATTTTATTTAATTACCTTGCATAATGACTAAGTCAAAATTATTGTAAATCCATTCAATTTTTATTCCGGTTTGACATTACATAAATGTTTTATAGTTCTAGGTTTTATAAATGGAATTTTTTTCTTTCTAATGAAATATATACATATAGATTTATTCACTTATATATATATATATATTAATTCATCTATTTCCATATTTTTTTAAAGATAATATCAAAATACACAACGAAATGATTTGTAATATCAAAATATTTTATGAAAATTCAACAATTGGATTTGAAAAAAAAAGATTGAAAATTGGGGAGTGCACCCAAACCTCCATGACGGGTAAGTACTATACATCCATTAGTATTCAAAGTGGCTTCATTATTTTTTAGCATGAAAAGTGTTTTTTTTAATCACTCGATTATTCTTATGAAATTATATTATGTATTCATTAAGTTATTAATTGTTTATTTATAAATGATTACATTGCTTTTATTTATATTTTTTGTTTAAAGAAAATGGATTCAATATTTTAAGGAGATTTCAAGAAAAATATGGTATTAAAATTTATTTTCCATTTTTAGAATGATTTATGTCTTTTTGAAAAGAAAATTAATTTTATTTTAGAAAAAAAATTATTAAAGAAATAATATTTTCAGGTTGGAAAATATTTCCTTCTAATAATGTTTTCTGTAATTTTTAAAAAATGGGTTACATGTTTAATGATAATTTACATAGTTTTTTTCGCACCCCATTTTTTATAATGAATTTAATAGGGTTTGTAGTTGAGTAAGGGGGCATGTATAAAATATATAGATTAAATGGAGTAGAGCTGTTGTTGTCTTACAAAAGATTATGTTCCAAAAGTAAAATGTTATTTTTAAATGATATATATTTTTATTAATCCTTCAAAAATGTGACCTTAAATTTTACTCAGATATTATATTTATAAATCTATATTTACTTTATTATTTGGAATAAATATATAAAGTTTTTCATGGAACATTATCTGGGAGTGAGGCTATAGAGTGTCATCATTAGTATCAAAAGAATGGGTCAAACAACTATGGAGATTTGGATGTCAAGACTGAATTAGTAATTAGAATCATAATTTTATAGTTTAATTGATTAGATTTTAGGATACTCTTTTGATTAGAAACCATGAAAATATAAGGTAGACTCATATGAACTTTCTATGTTTATAGTAATTTGGATCTAATAATTGGTAGAGCTTTTTTTAAATGGAAACAACTATATTAATTAAATTTATATTATTTTTTATAGAATTATCTTATTAGAAAATTACTATTTAGTATTATAAAATTATATATACTTGTGTTCCGCCTATCAAAATGTGAAAATATAGATTAAGTAGTTTAAAATTATAATGACATAATTTTTTAAGTGAGAGACTTTAAAAACCAAAGATTCGAGATTTTGTAAAATTGATGTTATGTAAGGTAAAATGTGTTACATGGTAAACCAAATGAAAACAAATCACAACACATTAAGAAAAAATTATTAATATAGTAAAAATAAATACTAAAATGGTAAAAAAATAATATTTATATTCTATATAATTAATATAGGTTAATATAAAAAATGGTTATTTTCAATAAAAACCATTTTTCTTGTATTATGTATTTAATTTTAAATTATAAACTAAAAAATAATTGAATTTATATATTATAAAATAAAATTCATTTTTTAATACCTCACATCATAATCTGAATAGAATGAATTCTTGAGTTTTTTCATAAAATGTTGATTTTAGTTGAAAATACAGTTTTATAAAAAATTATAATTTTTTTTATTGTATATTTATGAAATCATGTCCTATGTTATTAAAAAATTATTTAATAAAATATTTATTTAAGAAATAAAATTACTTATGTTAAAATATTCTTTGAACATCTAATCCAATTTCAAATATTTTTGTAAATAAATATAAATGTTACTTTGATAAAAAATAGTATTCAGTATTTTCCTCAAATTTAGTGTCTAGATGGTGAAATTAAATTTCTTATTTCCCTAATATATTCAGAAATATTATTTATTTTTATAATAAATAAATTAATTTCAATATAATTAGTATACAATATAATTTTATCATATAAATAAATATAAAGATAAAACCCATTTTTAATTTTTTTTACATTATTAATTCTATTAATTTATTATTTAATATTTCAAATATCTAGAATTATTTTGTTTTAAAACGACATTAAAATTTTAAAACATAAGGTCATAATTATTTAATATCTACCAATATGTATTTTTATAATTAATTGTATTTACTCGTGTTAAGATTTATTTAGAAAGGTAAAATTTAATTTGGATAAAAGGATAAAAGTAAAAAACACTTAAATCAATCTCAAATTTCCACAAATTGAATTTTTAGTAGGATTATAAAAACATTAAAATACTACAACCCCTCTTTTTCTACTTTTCATCAATTTTCTCTTGAATATACTATTTAAATTATTAAAAATACTAATTTTTCTTTACAAAATTATCCTTCTCTTATACTGTAAATGGATACCACTTCCACCCTTTAAAAGTTTCACATCACTATATAATTACTCCTTAAAAACATACCATTTATATCATAATGTATATCTCCATCATTCCTACACAAGCATCTGGTCACCATATGTTTTCTTAAAGCCTTCACTTCTAAGGATATTTCTAAGAGAAAAATCAAACATAAAATGTTGGTAATAACTTCTCTTAGTATTTTATTTTCATATAATATTTCCTAAAATTATTTATAACCTTGTTAATATAAATAAATAATTACATTTACTATACTTATATGTCATTATTCAAATTAGGCAACAAATAATCAATCCTTTCCTACCACTAGGAAAAAAATAACACCGACCAAGTGAATGTGCACACTATTTCCTCCACAAATGCAATGTGGTTTGTTTTCCACAATAAGATATAAATATTGGAACCAAGGTTGGACATAATGAATAAATAGATTTTATATTTCATAAATAAAATCATTAAATTAACATTTTTGATATACCGTCATTCTATCCATTGATTTAGAAATTTTATTTTTAATCAAGTGTACATGCACACTACCACCTCCATGATCAATGATTTTCATTTTTCATAGTAACACATATTGGATGGTCAAAAATGTTTTTAATGAATATATATGATACATAAATCATGTTAAAGACTTTATACATGTTATAATAACATTATATAATAATGTTCTCTTACACCTTAATTCATTATAACACACCCCAGTTTAGTTTATTTTTACAACCTACATAAGTGATGTTGTAATGTTTATGATTTTGATGATTACGGAATGTTACATTATAGTAAAAACTGTAATAATAATTTATTCATCTTGTCCAGATGACTATGGATTCACAATATAAATAGAAAGTGATTCTATTAATATAAATAAATTTAATCGTTTAACTCACCAAAATGAGCTCACCTTTGATTTCATTATCACAAAACATTACAGAATATATTATTAAATGAAATTATAAATTTATAAATTATTTCAAAAAAATATATTAATGTACCTATTTTTATTTAGTAATTATAATTTTTTTGAGAAAAATAAAGAATATAACCATCATTACAATACTAGTTCAAATCGATCAATATTTTCAACACCCAATTTATGTAAAGGATGATAACTAATAAACCGATATATAATATTTATATAAATAATTTAAGAATATGTATATAAATGAATAAGGTTATAAAATGTGATATTCAAATTTTTTATTTTTTTATGTAGGAGTTCAGAGTGAATTAGACTAGGCTTGAGTAAATGTAATGGGTTTTCATGACTCAAGAGCTTCCCTTGGTCCATTATCACTTATATTTATCTAAACCCATTTTAATGTATGGTCATCTCTAAACAATTAAAAACAATTGTTTTATTTCATAAATTTTTCCTGTGAAATCATGTTTCAAAGAATATTATTCTTCCTTGATGAGTCTATTTTTTTGAAATGAAATTTTCATTAAAACAATTCCCATATTGTGTCCCCATGTCCATGTTTTTACTTACCAAAATTATTATCATTTCCATAGTGTAAAATAAAATAAAATTTTCCTCCAATTATCTTCATATTACCCTTTATTTTAAAACCACAGGTTTGGAATCATTTTAATGATGTGAGATTTGAATAAAGGAATTTTCAAATATTTCAAAGTCCTTTAATTTCAATGATCATATATTATTCATGTTTACATCACAATGTTACATGTTATTTAGTTTTTTAAAGATATATTTATTGTATTTTTTTAAAATTAATTTTTCAAGATATTTCAAAATTATTTAAAAAATAATATTTTGGTAATGAAACTCAAAATTATATCCCTTATAAGGTGATTTTATGAATCCATTTTTAAGAAAAACAATTTTTGTGATTTCTCTTTCATTTTAGAATTATTCATCTCTATAAAATTAATCGTTAATAAGTAACCAAATATATGCTCTTTTGGGGTGATCATGTTTTTTGTATCAAATAATCACATTTTTTCTTTGTGAGACCATTTTGAAAACTAATGAAACTACTTTTTTATTCCATACGTTATTTATGATAATATAGATGGTTTGATTTTAAGTGGCACCCATATGTGTTGATGATAATGGGTGGGGTCCTATATCTCCCTCAAATACCGTATTTGTGGTTTTATATCTCTCGAGATAAGGATTCCTAGTCAGACATGGATTTTTTAAAAAAACTAAATTTTATACATACGTGGATTTTTTTACAAAACTAAAGGGTGTGTAGACCTGGATTTTTTCAAATTGTTTTCTTATACTTATGTTTGTGACACTAAACCTCTAAAATGTGTCTTTTTTTAAACCATTCAAAAATTATTATGATATTACTTATTCTAAATATATTTTCCTTATTATTTATTAATTTCATGTTTCTTATATGATTCAAAGCCATTTTTTATAGCCTTTAATTGGAAACATATTCATATTACATTACCTTTAATGATCAATCATGTTTTATGATTTCCAGTTATGATCTCATGCTATTTGTTTAAGATATTACTCCCTTACTCATGTCTTCCCCCATCTTTTAGATCTATCCATTTTGAGTTGTTGGTATTTTTCCCTCACTGAGAATCTAAACTCATCCCTTATCATGTTTCCATTCCCCAGGATATAAAGATGATTATGCCAGCTAAGATGTCTAAAAGAGGGTCCATAGAATAATTATTATACAAAAATTCTCGTAAGGGAAGTACAATGAGATTTATATGCATCTTGTCTCTAAGACACTAAAACCTTTTGTCTTAGTGTAGTATCCCTATTTATATAATATACTTCTTAAATCATAAAATCAATATATTATGTATGTATAACTATCTTGGTCCACTAGATTTGTTATTGAATGAAATGTTTATCTGATACTGGAGATTAGGATGTCGAGAATAACTTATGATTTAGAAATTTTCATTTATAGTTTAATGAAATTATATTTTATATGACACTTAAGAGTAGAAACATTATCAATCTAATGGAGAATAATATTAATTTATATTGTTTTAGTGCTTTGGATATTAGAATCAGTCTAAAGTTATTTTATGTTGGAAAAATATCATGATTTATATTCATATAATTTTCTATAAAATTAAATCATTAAACTCTATGTATTCATAAGTAGAAAAATATGTATACATCTATTCTACCTAACTAGAAGAAAACAATTATCTTGCATAATTAAAATATTCAAGGACATAATTTATTTTATAGGGGTGAATAGAACAGGCCTGGATTTTATTATCAATTTTAATAAGTTTCAATTATTAAAACAAATATTTTTTTTATTTAGTGTCTATTATAAGATAAAATTGTAATGATTTTAGATTATTTTTTAATAACAAATAACAAATATAATAGAAATATATTAAGAATTAAAATATACATTATTAAATTAAGATGAAAATATATAATATAATTTTAAATTAATCAATTTGGTTTATAGATAATAGTGAAATAATTTTTATTGATGATTAAAAAAACGATGGTTTAAAAAATATTAGTTTCGTATAATAATTATTGTATGTAAAATATTAAAACTAATTAAATGTATAAGCGAAGATACTAAATGAATTAATGATAAAATTATAAGAAGATTCTATAATTTTAAAAAAGAATACATTTAAGTATGTTTTCATAATTTAATAATAATATGATTTTTATGATAATATAAAATATATTATATGTTAATAATATTACGGATTATATTTAAAAATAAATTCTAAAAGTAATGTAAAATAATAATATATAAAATTTAGATATTATGTAGACATATATATATATATATCAAATTTAATATTTGAGACTATGTTAAAAAATCTATGAATTAGAATGTATATTAATATAGATGTCTAATCTAAACAAAATGTTTATATATATATATTGATATATAGATATGTGTAATTATATATTGATGTGTATATATGTACATATATATATACATACATACATACATACATACATATATATTACATAAAAATAAATCCAAAAGAACGTGAAAAATGAAAGACAATAAAATGTAATGAAAAAAAAACATGAAAATGGTGGGGGTGTTATCTTCTTCATGAAGACACCAACTGGAGCCTTTCTACTGAAACCAACCACTAACATCATCTTTCATGTGCATAGATGATTCCACTTCCTTTCCCTTATTCTTGAAAAAAAATAACAACACCAAACTACCTTTATCACTACCGACCAGAAACTTTCATGAAGATACCTCATCAGCACACCTCAAACACATGTTGTGTCCACCCCACTGATTGACAGAATACTCAGCACTCATCATCATACATTGGTGAGCCCACATATTTTTTATCATCTTTCTTAGTACAATAGACGTTATTTTCAATTTATATAATCATTTATATATATATACATAAACATAATCAGATGTATATTTTACTTATGAAACTCGTGAATCAAAATGCCAAATCATATTATTGGATTCTTTTCAATTTAAACTATTCTAAAATCATCGATATAGTGTATAGGGAAGACATTTGTAACCACACCATGTGTTTTCTAACGGATTTTTTTGTGAAAAGAAATAAGGAGGCAAATTACACCTGGTATGTCGTTTAGGAGGACATGCAACCGAAGTGGACAAAACCATCATTGTATATGAGTCACTACCATCATTTGATAGTATGAAATTGGATTATATGTGGATCCCCTCAAGAAAACCTGGTAATATATATATAAATATATATTGATTTTTGTTTTTTTATGGATAAAGATTTAGTTTTCATGTGATACTTGCAAGAGGGTGACATGCTAAGGGGATATCAAAAGGCATCAGTTTCAATACCAAGCAAGGGGATATAATATTTTCAAATCAAAAGATTATGTTTTAAAACATTTTTTATAAGGTAAATCCTTTCAAATTTCTGTTTTATAATATTCCCCAAATGTATCTTCTTCATCAGGTGTTTTTATTTCAAATTTTAGTTTCAATTTTATGATTTTTTTTAAACATCATTATAAATAGAATTCAAATGTTTCCAAATTTAAATTTTTTATTTTAATGGTTGATTTTATTTTTAACTAAATGGGGTAATTTTATTATATTTTCTCAAGTATGTTTCAAATTATTATTTTTATCATTTTATAACATAATTATTTTAAAATTTTAGTAATGTTTAAATTATTTAATGGTAATTATTTTACATACTTGTTTATCATTTTATATTTGGTTTTGTCCAAAAAAATATTTTATTGGATTAAGATGTATCATTTCATATGAAATGAAATTTATATAATTTTTATGGATGTTTCTAAATTATAAAATATTATATGGTTAAGACTTTTTTATTTTGGTTTGAAATTACATGAATATTTTACATTTCAATTTTTCATTAATATGAGTTTTTGGTTTCATCATAATGAAATATATATATATATATATATATATTCACTAATATTTATATACTAATATATATATATATGCATTATTTTCATAGGTTTCATAAAATATGATGGAAACCCCCTTTGAAAAAAAAAGTAAAACTAAAAATGATTTATTAACATTTAGTGCTCAGCCATTGTAAACATGATGAGCATTTAGGGAGAAAACCCAAACCTCCAAGGCAGTTTTTCTCGATATAGATTTAAATGTTTCTAGTGGCCTCAAGGTTTTTTACAATAATTTGAACTATTTTTCTCAAAAAATAAATGGATTAATTTTAAGAAATGTTTTAATATATTCATATTGTTATTAGTGATTTTTTTAAGAGATACCATTAGTTTGATTTCGATGTTTGTTTCTAACAAAAGTGGATTCAGTATTTAAATGTGTTTTAAGGAAATATATGTTCTTATAATTTATTTTTCCAATATAAAATTTATTTACTTATTTTTTTATTGGATAATTTATTTTTATATTAAAATATTTTTAATTAAAATATTAATTTTTTCATTTTTGAAATTATTTTCATCATAGAAACTTTTCCTGAATTTTCATAAAATTGGTAAGAAAATTTAAAGACTATTCTAATTAAATTTATCCACCCTTTATTTGAGATTTTTTCCATAGAGTATAATTTTGTTTGAGGAGATACATATTGAATTTCACGACCTGTCCTCGGGGCTCGTGTTATGACTACCCCAAGCCCACCTCCCATAGGTCAGGGGCTGGCGACTAGCACCAAGGCGTAAATCCTGACAAAATGGGGAAGACATTTCCTTTATAAGTAAAAAACACCACAGAGTAAGAAAGAAGAAGTAAACACTAATTAAATCTGGGTACAATTGTAGTACGGAATATTAAGTGGGCCAGAATACAAACAAAAACTAAAAGTAGAGTACAACTGGAAAGGAAGTACATCAACTGAAAGTAAAACAGCAACGTCGAGCCGTCCTCTGGAAGTCCCACCAGAAGGGTGGGTACAGATAGTCTCCTCAGCTCCACGGGTCTAGCCATCTGCTCCGTGTACTTCCCACCCAGTGGTCCACCTCCAGGTACAGACTTGCTCCACATGCCTCCACCACGATCACCGCAGTCCGTCATCTGCATCCAACACAACATAGTGCGGGAATAGGCCTTGTAGGGGTGAGTATAAGCTACTCATTAGGGACCCCGAGACCCCCAATGGTCTCCCAGAATCCACAAAGGATAATCCACAAAAGAAATACAAAATCACGAAGTAATATATGACACTAGTTAGGTACATTCCCATACATATGCCTAAGTCATCAATTCCAGTTCAGCTCCAACATCTGAGCCCAAGTACAACCCAGTCCACACAGGAAAACATAACCCAATCCACACAGGAAAGCATAACGTAATCCACACAGGATATCAAGTCAATCTTATCGAAGATAAATATTGAAAGTCAAGACTGAGCTCACACAAGAATACTTCTTTGTAAGACAAAATTGATGAACAAATGTAGCCACTGAGTCATATAAGCTGTCGAACCCACACAGGATTGATAGGTACTAACCCCCGCAATGACCCACATAGGATCTGACCCACATAGGATCGGTATGCATTGGCCCACACAGGACCGCAGAGCACATACCCACACAGGATCAGTAAGCACTGATCTACACGGGATCACTAAGTGTTGTAGTCGTCGCTATCGAACCCACAGAGGATTTCTATACAGTCGTCACTGTCGTCGTAGACGCAGCCAGCTCTAGGGTTCCCGCACACAGCAAGCTCATTCGAGGAGGGTCCGCTCCACGAGTCGAGGGTCCGATACATCAACTGACACGAAGTCCTGATTTGATGTATTCCAAAGTTCTGTATCATCAATAGGAACTCAATGTGACGGACAGTGCGTCAATCGGACGCCCGGTCTGGGAGTTATTGACTTTTTCGTTCCAGGGGCCCGGTTGGTTTTTAAGTCAAAACCAAATCATCCGTACTCCAACTGCGCCCAAACCTTGAGCGGAGTAAGCCAAAAGGGCCGTCTCACTAAGAGGAATCCAACAAAGCCAACGACACGTCAATCGGATGTCCGGAGCTCAAGTTATAAGCATTTCCTCTCTGAGGGCCCGGTTGGTTTCGTGTTCGAACCAACTCGGCTATATCCAATGTTCTCCGAAACCTTGAGTTTAATATACAGAAACGACCGTCTCGATCCAAGGATCACATCGCAACTGAAGGTGCGTCAATCAAAGGATCGTAGCCCATGTTATGAGCAAAATAACGAACCTATCTAGTTTTAGGGGGTTTTGGGCCCGGACCGACCCATCCAAAGACCCCCTGGGTCAGCCCGAACCATGTCATCCTAACCCGGGTCTGGGTCTGGCCCATTAGGGTCCGGCTCGGCCCGGCCCAGTGGGCACGGCCCGGCCCAGCCCGCGCGTCCTGGCCCAGTGCGACTGGTCCGACCTGGGCGGCCCGTTGGCCTGGCGAGGACGAGACCTGCTCGGCGCTGGCCAAGCTGAACGAAGGGGGGGGGGGGGGGGTGCCCCCTTGATTAAACCCCCCCCCCCCCCACATGGGGTCCACTCTTCATTTCCAGCTGGGGGTTACAACCCCTGGTCTTCCCCTGAAACAGCCAGCCTAGTGTGGTCGGCCGGTGCTGCCGCCGCGGGACCGTCGCGGTCCCGCCCTCTGAGGTTCTCGCGGCTAGCAGTTCTGGCCGCCATGCCTTGCTTTGCTGTGGTTTTGAGCCGCAGCCTTGTACGTCCGGCATGGCGCGACGGCGCCGCGCCCCTCCGCCGCGGCCCCGGTCCGGCGGCGACCTCATCGTGGTTCTCCGGCGTGGCGTGACGGCGTCACGGCATTGTTCGGTCTCAACGGCGCGACGCGATGGCGCTGCACTTCTTCACCGAATTCCTATATGATTCCGCGTGGTGTCGTTGCACCAAGCCACCTTCTTTCAAGCCGCAACAAACACAACAACCAAGGGGGAGGAGGGTCGGACATGTTAGTGTGGTCCGGCCTCCTCCCGTTATGTTGATAACAAGGGGCCTCAAATACAAGACAAATAACGGCAAGGTTTAATCCATGAAAAAAAATTAACCCAAACCTCAAGATGTTGTTGAGCGAAGGTTCGTCGCGGGAAAAGAACGTCGCGGAAGAAGACTCTGTAAGCATCGTCGGCGTCACGGAGAAGAGAATCATCGGCGTCGTGGTACACGGCGTCATGTTATCGATCTCTGAGGATGGTGTCTCTCACCGGCTGCGAAGAGGGAAGAAGATGGTACGACGAACTCCCATTTGTGGTGACGGAGTTCTTCATCGAAGGATCGACGTTCTTCACGTTCTTAGATGAGGAAGAAGATGTCCAAGACATGGGCTCTCCTCTTCCAAAACAAACACAACGATTCAACCAAATAATAAAATAAGTCTTTGCCTTATTTTATTACTCAAGTACCCACTTTTTGAAATTCAAATGAATTCACGAATTAATTATTTTTAATAACTTAATCAATTAATTAATTAGAGAGTTGACTTTTCATTTAAGGGGGGGGGGGCAGGTGAGTTATAGAATTAAAAGCACGTGGGAGGTAAAAAGGAATTTTAATGGGTGGGGCTCATGTGGGCCCCACCCCACTAATATCATAACTAGTGGAGTAGGATATAGTGGGTCCCACTCCAACCACCTAGATTAGGTAAAACTACTTTAAATAAAAATAAAATTGGTTGCAGAAATTTTATTTTATTCATTACTTAACCCATTATTTTAATAACCTCACCCGAGAAAACGCAACTCTGGAAAAGGTGTTCCTAAGAAATTACCAACATTATGGTTTCATCGGTGCCCTCGAATTTTGACTCCAAGCACTGGTTCAAAAGTTAGGAAATCTCACTTGTTCGTTCACTAAACGTACCCGAGCAAAACTTCGGGAAGTTATTCTGGGCACACCGAGCCTCAGAATCAGGTGCCGTTAAAAACTGTGTTCTTGTAAAATCCCAAAGAAAATTAAGAAAAAAATTTCCCTTGATTTTTACGGGTCATTAAATTACTCCCACCTCAGGGATTTGCATCCCTGTAATGATACATAAAAAACGAGCTAAACAAATGTGGGTACTATGCATGCATCTGTGCCTCCCGCTCCCAAGTGCTTTCTTGGAGGTTCCCGTGCTGCCGCCTGATACGCACTAGAGGAATCGACCATCCACATAGGACCCGCTCCTGTCGATCCTCAATCTCCACTGGGACCTTCGCAAAAGTCTCCCCATCATCAATGTCCATCTCCCCATGGTCGATGATATGCATCGGTTCGTGCACGTATCTTCTCAGGTGAGATTCGTGGAAGACGTCGTGAACACGGTGCAACTGAGGTGGTAGAGCCAGGTGATAAGCCACCTCGCCAATCCTGTTGAGTACCAGAAAATGTCCAATGATGCGCGGAGACAACTTGCCCCCTCGGCCAAATCTCTGTAACCAACGTCGAGGAGAGAACCGCATGAAAACGTGGTTGCCATCTTCGAACTCTAGTGGTCTCTGCCTTCTGTCAGCATAAGACTTCTGTCGACTCTTAGCTGTACTCATCTGCTCCTGGATGACCTGGACCTTCTCAGTCGTGGCCTGGACCATATTTGGTCCCACAAGTGCTGACTCCCTAGGGTATGTCTAGCATAGAGGTGATCTGCAAGGTCGGTTGTACATTGCCTCATATGGTGCCATCCCGATGGTGGAGTGGTAGCTGCTGTTGTACGAAAACTCCACCAATGGTAGGTGATCGTCCCAACTGTGACCAAAGTCGAGGAAACATTCACAGAGAATGTCCTCGAGAGTCTGAATGGTCCTCTCTGTCTGACCATCCATCTGAGGGTGAAAGGTGGTTCTCAGATGTAGCTGGGTCCCGAATTCCTCCTGAAACCCCTTCAAAAGCAGGGAAGTAAAGCATTCATCCCGATCGGAGAAAATAGATGATGGAACACCGTGAAGCCGTACAATATCCTGAACATAGAGGCATCCAAAGCTCTCCATTGAGCCCTGCTCTCTGATGGGTAAGAAGTGGGCCGACATAGTGAGTCGGTCGACAATCACCCAAATAGAGTTGTGACCTCTTGAAGTACATGGAAGTCCAGTCATGAAGTCCATAGATATCTCATCCCACTTCCACTCCAGGACCTCCAAGGGCTATACCAAGCCTGCTAGTACCTGGTGCTCCGCCTTCACTTGCTGGTAGGTGAGGCATCAAGAAACGAACTTAGCCACATCCTTCCTCATACACGGCCACCAGTGATATCATCTGAGGTCCTGGTACATCTTCGCCACTCCTGGATGTACCAATAAAGGGGAAGTGTGAAACTCCCTCAGCACCTCCTCATGTAAAGCAACCGGTACCATGGTACGCCCTCTAAAAAGTATGTCGTGCTCTCCTCCTATAGAGAATCCATCAGGTGCCTATCCTGAGGATATCTGCGAATGCCGTGTCTCACAGTCAAAATCCCTACACTGTGCCTCTCTTACCCCCTATAGAAGTGGAGGAGTGACTGTCAGTGACTATAGAAAGGCTACTCCATCTCTATCCATGAGGATATCTGCAAAGCGGATAACTGCTATGTCGCCACCCCAAGTAGTCGAATGCCCATCCTCCTGCTTAGAGCATCGACTACTACATTCCCCTTTCTAGGAGTATAGACTATATAAAAGTCATAGTCTTGGAGGAACTCGAGCCATCGCCACTGTCTCAGGTTCAGGACCTTCTGTGAGAAGATGTACCTGAGACTCTGGTGGTTAGAGTAGACTGTGAAGCACTCGCCCATCAGATAGTGTTGCCACATCTTCAGAGCGAATACCACTACTTCTAACTCCAGGTAATGGGTAGCGTAGTTCTACTCATGTTGCCTCAACTGACGGGATCCATAGGTGATCAATGCCCGCTCCTACATCAGGACACATCTGAGTCTGGTCCCTGATGCATCACAGTAAACTACGTACCCTACTCTCTCCTCTGGTAGCCTCATGATAGGTGCGCTGGTCAATCTCTATCTCAACTCCTGGAGGCTCTACTAACATCTATCTGACCACACGAAGGGTTTTCCCTTCTTCGGCAAAGTTGAAAGTGGTGCCGCTACTCTGGAAATGTCTGGCACAAACATCTGGTAGTTCCCAGCTAGCCCCAGGAAACTCCGCACCTCCGTCACGCTCCTGGGTGGCTCCCAATCTAGCACTGCCTCGATCTTCGTAGGATCAACCAAAACTCCCAAGAAGTGGACCTCACGTATCCAAAACTACCACTTAGAGAGCTTACCATAAAGATGGTGCTCTCAGAGTGTGTCCAGTACAACCCACAAGTGGTAGGCGTGCTCCACCTCAGTGGTCGAGTATATCAATATGTCGTCGATGAAGACCACGACAAATCAATCAAGGTATGGCTGAAAGATCCTATTCATGAGGCCCATGAACACTACTGAAGCATTTGTTTTGCCGAAAGGCATAACCAAGAACTCATAGTGGCCATACCGACATATGAAGGCCATCTTCTGCATGTCCTCATCCCGAACTCTGAGCTGATAATAGCCTGAAATAAGGTCTATCTTCGAGAAATACCATGCTCCCTTGAGCTGATCGAAGATGTCGTCAATATTAGGTAGTGGATACTTGTTCCTCACGGTCACCTGGTTCAGGCGACGGTAATCGACACATAGTCGCAAGCTCCCGTCTGCCTTCTTAGTGAACAAAATCGGGGAAGCCTAGGGTGAAACACTAGGTCGGATGAATCCCTTGCCCTGAAAGTCCTCTAGTTGTACCCGTAGCTCTTGAAGCTCGGCGGGAGCCATCCGATATGCAGGGGTGGATATTGGGGCTTTCCCAGGGTATAGTTCTATATAAAAGTCTACCTATTTGTGAGGAGGTAGTCCTAGAAGGTCTTCGGGAAAAACGTCCACATAATGATCCACCACTGCAGGTATGCTCGGACTTCCCACATCAACTACTCCTAGGATGAGGCTTGCCAACTAATGAGTGATCGGTTGTCCTCTCCTCTACCTGAGTCCATCCTGCACTGAAAAGGATCCCTTCTCACCGGTGAAGGTGAACCTGCTCCCATCGGTGCAAACACATCACACCTTGTGCCTAATGCAGTCGATCTGAGCATGGACTGTAGATAACCAATCCATGCCCAAGATGATGTCGTAAGGCATCAACACTGCTACAAGAAGATCCCATCTGAAGCTCTCGCCTCCTAGAGTAAACTCACACTGCCGGCACCATTGCGTAATCGTCGAGTATGCTCCCGTATGAGTCTCTAGCAGTAAGGATCGAGCCAACGGCTCGGTCGGAATCTCCGAGCTCCGAACAAGGGCTGCGACAATGAAAGAATGACTCGCTCCTGTGTCTATAAGAACTACAGAATGGGTGGAGTAGACATATATAGTACCTCAAATCATCTCGGGTGCGCCGTGGTCGTAGGCCTCCAATGCCTGAAGTTGTGTCTACCTCTGCCCGCCAGCTCCCTGTGGTCGGGGTGGACCTCCTGGTGGTGGTGGTGGTAAATCTTCAAAGTGTTTCCCACCACCAGCTGCTCGGCCAGCTCCTCTGCCTCGTCTGACTGCTCTCTGTGGACCACCACGCTTGACCCTCTGCCTCTGCCTGGGTGGTCCCTCAACGGTCTGCTGCTCCTCTGCATGGCGGGTCGGGCAGTCGTGACCCATGTGGCTCTGCCTGCCACACGCGCAACACTGTCTTCCCCTCGTAAGACTGGCTCTGCACTGTGTACCCCGTACCACAGAGCTAGTGTCCTGAGGACGTCTGCGTAATGGTCTATTCCTCATGGACCCCTGGGACATCCGTCGACTGCCAGCTGTAGAAGACTCTACTACGTGCTGCCCTGCGGTAGGTCTCGCTCCTGGTGTAGGCTCAGCAAGAAAGCTCTCAATGATAAGGGCTCGCTCTAGTACTCCTTCCTATGTTGAAATTCTAAGGGAGATCAGTGATGCCCTGATCTCATGCCCCAGTCCCTACTCGAAGGTTCGGGCTTGGAAGAATGGGTCACGTACCATGTCTGTCGAATGACGCAAGAGGTCGGTAAATCTCACCGAGTTCTGGGCCACCATCATGCTGCCCTGTCGCAGCTATTGTAGCTCCTGAATGCGCACCGCATGGAGGGTGGCTGGGTCGAACTCTGAGCAGAAGATGCTCTCAAAGTCCGTCCAGAGGATAGATTCTTTGTCGTTCACCTCGAGCATCAAGCTTCACCTTCTTCCTGTTGCCGCGTGCAGGAGGCTCGCTGTAAGGATCACCATGAGGACTGTTGGTGTCCCTACCAATCAGAAAACTCGTACAATTGCCTCCAGCCAATCCTCGGCTGCCTGAGGGTCCATCTCCCCACGGAACCTGGGCAGTCTCTAATGCTTAAACTCATGTAGTGCACCAAGGCGACATGCACTCTCAGCGGCTGGGGCCGGTGGCATCTGTGGCTTGGCGGGTAGTGGTACCTCCAGTGCCTCTACTGTAATAGGGCACTACACCGAGGCCTCGTCGCTCAGTGGGTTGTTTCGACGTACAAAACTCGGAACCCTAGCTGGCTACCATCGTGGTGCCATCCTGAAAAGAAAAAGGTGCGCCATGGTCAAAACAGTATACCTCGTGAGCTGACATCAAGTAATCACAAAGAAAACTTTTGAAACACACATTCAATCAATGTTTTCATCCACTGAGTCAGAAATCAGAATTCAAGGTCCTGGTGTATGGATATGTCGGCCACTGCACCAACACTGTACTCCCTAGACTAATAACCACACTCAATACTCTTAAAACTATTTCTTCACAAAGGAAAAAGATCAGAGTCATGAGTTCTGCGGTAGAACCGAACTCCTTTGATAACAATTTGTCACGACCCGTCCTCGGGGATTGTGTCGTGACTACCCCAAGCCCACCTCCTATAGGCCAGGGGCTGGCGACTAGCACCAAGGCATAAATCCCAACAAAAGGGGAAGGAATTGCCTTTATAAGTAAACAAACACCACAGAGATAGCAAGCAGAAGTAAACACTAAGTAAAACTGGGTACAATAGTAGTACAGAAAAGTAAGTGGGCCAGAATACAAACACAAACTAAATGTAAAGTACATCTGGAAAGGAAATACAACAACTGAAAGTAAAATAGCAACGTTGAGCCGTCCACTAGAAGTCCTACCTGAAGGGTGGGTACAGATAGTCTCCTTAGCTCCACGTGTCCAGCCGTCCGCTCCGTGTATGTCTCGCCCAGTGGTCCACCTCCAGGTACCGACTTACTCCACAAGCATCCACCACGATCAGCGATGTCCGTTGTCTGCATCCAACACAACGTAGTGTGGGAAGAGCCCATTCAGGGGTGAGTAAAATCTACTCAATAGGGACCCCGAGACCCCCTAAGGTCTCCCAGAATCCACAAAGGATAATCCACAAAGGAAAGATACAATCACGAAATAACATCGGACACTACTTTCGTATATGCCCATACATATACCTAAGTCATCAATTCAAGTTCAGCTCCAGCATCCGTGCCCAAGTACAACCCAGTCCACACAAGAAAACATAACTCAATCCACACAGGAAAGCATAACGTAATCCACACAGGATATCAAGTCAATCTTATCGAAGATAAAGATTGAAATTCAAGACACAGCTCACACAGGAATACTTCTTCGTAAGATAAAAGAGATGATCAGATGTAGCCACTGATTCATCTAAGCTATCAGACCCACATAGGATTGATAGGTACTAACCCACGCAATGAACCACATAGGATCGATAGGTACTAACCACCGCAATGACCCACACAGGATCTGACCCACATAGGATCGGTATGCACTGGCCCACACAGGTCCGCTAAGCGCTGGCCCACATAGGATCTGACCCACAAATGATTGGTAAGCACTGATACACACAGTATCGCTGAGTGTTGTAGTCGTCGCTGTCGAACCCATAGAGGATTTATGTACAGTCATCATCTTCGTTGTAGTCACAGCCAGCTCTAGGGTTCCCGCAGACAGCAAGCTCGTTCGGAGAGGGTCCGCTCCATGAGCTGAGGGGCTGATACATCAACCAACAAAAATTCCGGATTTGATGTTTCCCAAAGTTATGTATCATCAATAGGAACTCAACGAGATGGACGGCGCGTCAATTGGACGTCCGGTCTGGGAGTTATTGACTTTTTCGTTCTGTGGGCCCGGTTGGTTTTTAAGTCAAAACCAACCCGATCATACTCCAACTGCGCCCAACCCTCAATAGGAGTAAGCCAAAAGTTCTGTCTCACTAAGAGAAATCCAAAAAAGTCGATGGCACGTCAATCGGACATCCGGAGCTCCGGTTATAAGCGTTTCTACTTCGAGGGCCCGGTTTGTTTCGTGTTCGAACCAACCCGGCCATACACAATGTTTTTCTAAACCTTGATTGTAATATACCTAAACTAACGTCTCGATCTAAGGATCACATCGCAACTAATGGTGCGTCAATCGGAGGTCCATAGCCCATGTTATTGGCAAAAGAACGAACCTGTTCGGTTTTAGGGGGTTTGGGGCCCGGACCGACCCGGCCCGAGACCCCCTGGGCGGCCCGAACTGGGTCGACCTGACCCGGGTCTAGGTCCGGCCTATTAGGGAGTTCCATAGCCCGGTGGGCACGGCCCGGCCCAGCCGGCGTGGCCCGGCCCGGCCTGGGCACCCTGGCCCGGTGCGGCCGGTCCGACCTGGGCGGCAGGTTGGCCTGGCGCGGGCGTGGAACGCTTGTGGCCAGCTCTGCGCTGGCCAAGCCAAATGGAAGGGGGGGGGGGGGTGGATGCCCCCTTGATTGACCCCCCCCCCCCTTAGGTGGGGGGCGCTCTTCTTTTCCAGCAGGGGTTACGTCCCCCGGTCTTCCCCTGAAACGGTCGGCCCGGTCCGGCGGGCCGGTGCTGCCGCCACGGGACCGCCGCAGTCCCATCCTCCGAGGTGCCGGCGGCCGGAGGTTCCAGCCGCCCCACCCTGCTTTGTCGCGGCCTTGTCTGACCGGCGCAAGGTGACGGCATCGTACCCCTCCACCGCATCCCCACTCCGGCTGCGGCCTCTTTGTGGTTCTCCGGCATGGCGCGATGGCATCACGGCTTTGTTCAGTCTCAACGGCACCGCGCGATGGAGCCGCACTTCTTCGCAGCATTTTTCCAAGATTCCGCGCAGTGTCGTTGCACCGCGCCGCCTTCTTTCGCGCCGCAACAAACACAACAACCAAGGGAGAGGGGGGTCGGCCGTGTTCGTGTGGTCTGGCATCCTCCCATTAATTTGATAACAAGCGGCCTCAAATAAAAGATGAATAACGGAAAGGTTTAATCAACAACAAAAAACATAACCCCTACCTCAAGGGGTTGTCGAGCGAAGGTTCGTCGCGGGAAAAGAATGTCGTGGAAGAAGACTCCGTAAGCGTCATCGGCGTCATGGAGAAGAGAATCGTCAGCATCACGGTACACAGCATTAGATCATCGATCTCCGAGGATGGCATCCCTCACTGGCTGTGGAGAGGGAAGAAGATGGTATGACGAACTACCCTTTGCGGTGATGGATTTCTTCATCGAAGGCTCGGCGTTCTTCGCGTTCTTCGACGAGGAAGAAGATGTCCAAGACATGGGCTCTCCTCTTCCAAAACTTACACAACGATTCAACCAAATAATAAAATAAGGCTTTGCCTTATTTTATTACTCAGGTTGCCCCTTTTTGAAATTCAAATGAATTTACAAATTAATTATATTGAATAACATAATCAATTAATTAATTAGAGAGTTGACTTTTCATTTAAGGTGGGTGCTGGTGAGTTAAAGAATTAAAAGCACATGGGAGTTAAAAAGTAGTTTGAAAGGGTGGGGCTTGTGTGGGCCCACCCCACTAATATCCTACCTAGTGGAGTAGAATGTAGTGGGTCCCACTCTAATGACCTAGCTTAGGATAAACTACTTTAAATAAAAATAAAATTGGTTGCACAAATTTTATTTTATTCATTACTTAACCCATTATTTTAATAACCTCGCCTGAGAAAACCCAACTCCAAAAAAGGTGTTCCTAAGCAATTAACGGGGTTGCGGTTTAATCAGTGCCCTCAGATTTCGATTTCGAGCACCGGTTCAAAAGTTAGGAAATCCCACTCGTTTATTCACTGAACGTACCCGAGCTAAACTTCGGGAAATTATTCTGGGAACACCGGGCCTTAGAATCAGGTGCCGTCAGAAACTGTGTTCTTGTAAAATCCCAATGAACGTTAAGAAAAAAATATCCCTTGAATTTTAAGGGTCTTTACATTGAATATATAGATTACAAAAAAATCTACTAATGGGATCTTATACGTGTTTTTTATTAAAAGTAAAATTTAATTTTGGAGTGTGATTGTATTGTATGCTTTATTCATAATCATCTAAAACATTGGACCCAAATGATTCTCAGATTATATCATTTTCAAACTATGCTACATTTTTATATGGAAAGAAATATATATTTTATATAATTTCATTTGATGGTATGGGTATGGGGCATTATTGTTCCACTGTATAAATAATAATATAAAATAAATCAAATATCATCCAAAAATATAATCCAAGAACAGAGATGAAATAAATCATAAAATGTTTTAATAAATTTAATGTGGAAGAAAAAAGTTACATAGAATCACTATAAAGCTATCATACAATGAATGAAATACCATTGGGAATTCAAATATATATAATAAATAAATGAAAAAAATGTATAATTCTATACTAATATCCCCAATACATAGCTCAACTCATATCCTTTATTCGTCCAAGCTATCAATTTGAATGACCAAATCTTGAGTCTCTACCCAACCCAAACCAAGGGTCTATCCGATCTACTTAAGAACCAGAGTTCCTTGGCCACTAAGGTATGGTATCAGAAGAATTTATAAAATCACTAAAAATGTAGTCCCATACATAACCATTAAATGTATTTTATTCATAGGTTATATTGTCTAAATAAATAAAAAACAATAGAATAAAAAAATAAATATCCATTATTGATCCTAGAATTCTAATCTAACACTTGGGAATCACTATACCAACTTCATCTAGTGTTGGAATGTCTCTAGGTGTGTCAAGTAATAATGAAAAATAATAAAATACACAATGACCATATAATTTTAGTTATAAAGTCCGGTTCCTAGAAGCATGTCCTAGGATATCAAGTACTATTAGGCGCTCAACCTATTCCTAGGAGCATGTTCATAGAAAACTAGTAGTATAAAGAATAAAATTGATTTCTTAAAGAATGACCCTAGGAAATCATATAGACATAATTTCTGAATCCCAATAACCTATGAATTCTATGTAGAACCAAAAAACAAATCCATTTATTCTTCCAAAGGAATTCATATAGATTCTCATAATGACTCTAAAAAGAATGTTTAATGAAATTTAGTACTATCATTATCAATATATAACTCCTATGAGAACATTTGAGGTAATAAAGATTCATTGGGGGTATTATATCTCCTTGAAATCACATAAAAAATAATATTCTCAATATATATATCATAGAAAATGATCTCTAGGAATTTCATTTAGTCCAAATGGTTTAATCCAATGTAACCACCTAGAAATTCCATTTAAATTCTAGGGGAAATTGTGTCCCTCTTTTAATACTTATACAAAACAAAGAAAAACGGTTTTCCTTCTGCCTAACCCATAAAACATAATTAAAGTTGTCATATCCAGTGAACAACCTTTAACTATCACTCCAACCATATAAGATTCCCACTGTCGATTCAGGTTCTGAGCTAACACATG
Organism: Viscum album; assembly: GCA_963277665.1. Taxonomy (NCBI): domain Eukaryota; kingdom Viridiplantae; phylum Streptophyta; class Magnoliopsida; order Santalales; family Viscaceae; genus Viscum; species Viscum album. The sequence goes on from OY728140.1 coordinate 356,687,494, forward strand.
AAATCATCTCAAAACATTTCCCACACACATCATCTCAGGGTTCATTATGTCCCCATGGAAATAACTTGGATTCACTATGTCACATAAATCATTGAAACCCCCACATAGGAAAAATTATCCCATTATTTTCTATTGAGTCTAAAATTATCCCTAAGAGGGAACAACATCAATCTGCATCATCATAATAATAAATCATAGTTATTATCATCATAACTAACATCAATTCCACATTAGGGATATGAAATTAAACCAACACCATTCACAACTCATCTGGGGTAGTTCCTTATGCATCCAACCAAACCTAATATCCCACCTAGGACATCCCCATCTAGGTAATCCCTTCTAATTAGGGTATTAACACTCCCTTCATGTTATTAATACCATCCCTTAGGATAAAAGGTATCTATTAGTTATTTTATTACGTACATGGGAGACTCATCCCATTAAAACACTATAGTCTATAATTATGTGTCTAAGACATGGTAACTTGGGCCAATATGTTATGTTCACATTTATAAATTTATAAACCTTAGGGTCCTAGTGTCACATAGAATGAATTTATATTTATAGAACCATCCATCATTACCTGAGGTAATTAGACCAGTGCATAAAGGTATATTATGGACATTGTCACTAAAATCAATCTAGGAAATTAAATTTTATTAAACAATTATGTTTGAATATAATATTTATATCTCTCAATGGTGAGTCCACATATAACAAGAACAAAAATGAAATGAATTATACACTAGGAAATTCTCAAGGGACCATCAACCATGAAATCAAAGTAATTCTTAGTAATTGGTATCCAACCAACTCTCTTGAGCTCATCAATGTTAAATTAGCCATTTCTAGCATATAAGTGGAACTAAATATTTCCATAAAATATAAATAAATTATATATAAAAATTTATAATTAATTCAAAAAAATTAATTGAAAATATGTAATTCATTAAAAGTCATCATGAGGCATCTTTATATGGAATTAATATTAGAGGAGGTATGGTATACTGATGACACACACACAGACCTAAGCCCCACAAAATACCTTATCTAAAAACAAAATTAAATAGTCAGTTTCATCTAATATAGTATAAATACCTAAAAATCCATAAATATGTGAACCTTCAATAAATTAGTGTGTGGTGACATGTATACATTATCTTAGGAGACCCTCTTACTAAGCTAAATTTAATCCCTATTATATCATACAATTTCCACTATGATTTGGGGAAAATATTGTCTAAATCCAAGCTAAAAATAACCCAAATTTAGTGGTTATCGATGAGAAACAAAAAACATGGAGAGAATAATTACAACTCACTCAAAAACACTGTTGAAACCCATATAGAACTATAACGACCTGAAACCTTAATTTTGGATAAGGCTCTAAAACATGTTGCCTAATTATTTTATAAAAAGAAACTGAATAATAAACTAAAAATTGTAAAATCAAGAGCCTTTTCTAGTCTAGGTTTTTGGAGAAATAGATACAAACATTAATTTTCATCAAAACTAAACAAAATAATTTTAACAAAATAGAAAATTCATTAGTGTGATGCCTCGTCAGGGATATTACATCACAAGTAATTCTATTAAACCTTTACCAAACTATTTTAAAATGTCAGTTGAGCGCTTAAACTTCCCAGTAAGGGGTTATAAAAACATTAATAAATTCTTTTGAAACACTTTTGATGTTATAAAGATACATACTTAATAATATATTTTCATAACATTATTATACTAAATAAATTATTTATAAAAACCATTATTTTCTCCAAATAATTATATTTGAATGGCTTATTGGGATTTCTACGTTGAAAATAATAATATTTGGTTGATCATTATTGATACTAGTTAGACCATAATAAAAACATAAGGCCACTAGTCATAAATCATATGGAACAAAGTCCACTTAAAACTTATGGGTTCACTCCCCATAACATGACATTCATTATACAAGCTCCAAATTTGGAAAACAAAAATAATGAACTGGAATTTTTCATTACTTTCCCAAAAAAAATCAAAAATACATACATAAAATTATATTCAATAATAGGAAATAACATTTCTTATAAAATTTCATAATGATATTCTTGAGAATTTATGAATACATTTTTCGGATAATCCCATGATTTATGATAGTTGTTTATATTTTAAATGTCATATATAAAGGATCGTAATAATGTCAATGCATGCTTGATTAAAATTCATGGAATGTCAGTTATAATTTAGAGGATGAAAATACCTAATTATGCAAGACATACCAGGGGTTAAGATACAATTTCACACATGAAATAATAACTTTCTTATGTTTATCACACAAAAGGATAACTATTATCATTTTAAAACTAATGCTACGCATAAGTATAAACCATAAAATGATATGATAAGAATAAATTACAATCTTTGAATATTATTTTGGAATAAATGGGTAAACCCTATTTAAAAATAAATTGATGTACATGTATATATATATAAATATATTTCTTAATACATTATACTTTGAAAGTTGATTCAAAAAATATAATCAATCCCTTTTATAAAAAAAATTATTTCCCTCTCAAAGTAAAGTCTTAGAGATAATATTTAAAAACAAACCATATATTATATAAAATATGAAAAATATAAAGTTATATTGATAGATATCAATACATATATACATTTATATCTATATAAACAATTTAAATTGAAAAAATTAAAACCATTTCATACCATATACTTTAACATTAAAATTTTAAAACAAAAAAAACATATCTTATATATATTCTAAAATTATATATTTATACATACATATATATATGTTTATGTATGTATGTATGTATATCATTAATAAAGACAAATTTATTGAATAAAAACCTTGCATAAATCCTTAGGAATGAGGGGTTTATAACTAATTCTTCAACCAAAAATTTAAAACAAATATTTATCATAAAAAATTAGTAAAACAAAGAAGAAAGTGTGTCTATTTTTTATATATACTTATATAAATATATTTGAATTGGTGAAATAAAACATAAAAACAATTAATCCCTTACTTATCTTTTGGGATAAACAAGGGATTGAGACTTCTAGAATTCGAGTAGAAAAAATGGAGGACTTGGGAGGATTATGATCCGATAGTCTTTGGTGTGCAAATAGATATGTAAATATACATACATAAATACATACATATATATATATATATATATTATCTAATTTTATGATTAAAAATGATGAAAATGAATCCAAAATTGACTAAGTAAAAAATAATTTATAAAAAAACTTAAGGAATTGACTTGTTTGGATATATATATATATATTATGGATGGATTATGAAGAAAACTATTGAAAGGGAATTATGTTAAATATAATTGTTTCTTTTTTGAACCACCATCATTGTCATGTTTGTGGAACATAAAACTGAAATGGGTCCATGGATAGAGATGGAATGGATTTTTATGGTGGAACAAAATTCAGGAAAGGGTCCTTATGGTGATGATCTACTGGTGCGGCACCATAGGGTTCTATAGGGAAGAATATAGAAAGAACAATGGATGGCTCAGATCAACCTAGGTTGATTGAAGGGATTGGATTTAATCCCTCATTAATAACAAAGGAGAGATTGAATGTTATTGGTTGGGATAGTTAGAATTAGCTCGGTCTGATATGGACAACTTAGAGTAGATCCTGAAGTTAACAAACTCGTCCCACTTCAATGCTATTTCATTTCTGGGACCACCATATAAGTTGGGATGCAGTTTCCTTTCTCTGAAAAAAAAAGAACACACACCATGATCATTATACAAATAATCCCACACCAAACCTCTAGCCACCTAGGTCTATAGTTAACCATACTAGGGTCGATCTTTGGAGACCTTGCACATGCAGGCCTAACCTATTACGCTGCTCAAGCTAGGCTTGACTTAGTTGTGCCTCCACTAGTCTATGAAGGATTTTCCTTAAAGTTTTCCATCAGTTGTGTTGATAAATAAAATTTTTTTAATAAAAAATTTTTAAACATAAGAAAAATATAAATTTACATATATCTATATATTTTAGCACTTTCAACTATTTCATTTTTATAATTATTTTTCAATCTTATTTGGGAATATAAAATAATTTTTATTAAATTATATGGTTATAATATCAATCATTAGAATCTTATCTAAATATTATCATCAAACATTAATGATTATATTATTGTAAAATATTATTTTAAATTAATTTTTAGTTTTTAAAACATCTAACGGTCACTAAATATTTCAATGAATATTTGTTCACAATGGTCACATGAACCATATAAATACCTATCTAAGGAATTCCAAAACATTGAAAATCATTTATTTCTGAAAAGAATGGTACTCTATATCCCCCTAACTCCGAGTGGTCATGATATACTTCTCACCATTATTTTTTAATTATTGGAAATTCAAAGGATGTCAACTACACATTTATTCTTATTGTGATGATAGTAGGTCTTCCAGCGACATTACTCGGGCTTGCAATGAGTTTTCTAAATTAGTCCTGGTATTTAGCCTTGTAATTCGATAATGTGTTCTAATTTTATTAATAAAAATATTATCACATGTTTTCATTTGCTGGAATTTATTTGAATTAATAGGGTGTATTTTCTGGAAAACAATAATATTAACAACATAGTTATATCATAGGTTCGGGGTGATAAATTATCCCCCCTTAAGTAAATTATGCCCTCACAATTCCCTTGTACTCACACCCACATTTAGTCTATAACATTGATGTTACAAAATAAAAAACATAATTATTATTAATTATCAAAATTGAATTGTAGGAATTAATTTATACCTTCACTAGATCCACCATTGTGGGAGATTTTCATGAGAAGATAGGTTTCATCTAGTCAAATTGATTCCCAAATTAGTTTCAAGTACTTCAATTTCATCTTCCCAAACATAACTCGAGAATATAGGGTCAAACCCATAGATACAGTGATAGGACCTTAAAAGAGAGTCATGAGAGGTGAAAATATTAGAGACATTATAGTACACTCTATTTTTATAAACCAACCAGACAAACTTGTTTTATAAATTTTAAAATCATAAAGTCTCACATGGAACTAAAGTGAAATACATGACATAGGGTCACCCTCTTCTATAGCTTCTGAGAAGCTTCTTAAAGATTGAAATTTTTTTGATATGGTAATGAATTTTAAGAGACCCTAAAAATATTTCCCATCACGTGCATATAATAAATGTTATGCATGAACCATGATGAAAAAGAAAAGGCCATATCCTCGAAAGAATAAGAGTATATTTGGAGAATTTGATAGTACGTAATGATGTTTATAAAAAAGAAACAATTTTAAAATGGGTTCAAACACATCCAGACATTATATTAAGATTATATTATTTTAGTAACTCATCTGGGAGAGAGAAAATATTAGTTTTTTATCTTCTGCCTTCCATTTTAAAATATAAAAAAAGAAGAAAAATTAAAGAAGGTTTGGAGAAATTTTTAATTTGTTCTCACTTTCAAAAATTATTTTTACCACTCCTCAGATACCATTTATAAAGACCCGAACCCACGTTTATGGATTTTCTGTAAAAACATGTTATGTAAAAAAATTATAAAATGAAACTAAAAAATTACACGAAACATTGCACCATCGATGAAATTTTCTTGTATAGGTTTTAGAGAATTAGATAAAAATATTAAAATTAATCTAAAAATATACAAAATATAATTAACTAAGTAGAAAATTATTCAATGCACTACCTCCTCAAGAAGATTACATCACATGTAATTCTACAAAACCAGTAAAAATAATTTCAAAACAAAGGGTAAGCATTTAAAATTTGTAATAAGGGGTTTTGAAAATGTGAATATATTCTTTTAAAAATAGTCTTCTAATAAAAATATGCACTTAAAAATATATTTTCATAACTTTTTCATGTTAGATAAATTATTTAGAAAATGCGTTATTTTCTAAAAATAATTATATTTAATCGATTGTTTGGATTTCTCAATTGAAAATAATAATTTTTAGTGGATCATTCTTGATAATTGGTATAAAAGAATAAAAACATAAGTCTTATACTCATAAACCATATGGAACAATGTTAACTCATGACATATGGGTTTACTCTCCATAATATGAAGTTTATTATAATATTGCTAATGTTTGAAAAACTTCTAATATAACTGCCTTTTTGAATCCTAACAAAAAAATACAAAATAAATACATAAAATTATTTTATTTAAAAGAATTTATCATTTCTTATAAATTTTCATAAACATATTATTGAAAATTTATAAATCAATTTTTAGGATAATCCTATTCTTTAAGATGTATGTTTCTATTTTTAAAGTAATAAATAAATGTGAAAAAAATTTAATGTACGCTTGATTAAAATGCATTGAATGTAAATTATAAATTAGATGATGGACATACCTAAATATGCATGACCTACTAGGGGTTCAGATACAATTTCACACATGAAATAATAACTATTTTAGTTTTAAAAGATAAAATGACAACTATTATAATTTTCAAACTAAGGTTACATATATGTATAAACAATAAAATGATAGACTAGGAAAAAATTCTAATCATTTTATGTAGATTTTTGAATGAATTATTAATCCATTTTTATAAATAAATTTATTTATATATATATATATATACATGCATATATTTTTTAAAACATTATACATAGAATGAAGAATTGAAAACATAATCAATCCCTTTGAGAAGAATAAATAATTCCCTTACAAAGTATATGCTTAGAGATAATATTTCAAAACAAAAAAAATTAAAATAAATTATAAAAAACAAAAAGTTATATAGATAGATATTAATATATATATATATATATATCTTTTTAAATAATATAAATTGATAAAATTAAACCCCTTTCATACCACAGGGTTTACAAATAAAAAATAAAAACAAAAAAACATATCTTATATATATTATGAAAATAGATAGTTATAAATAAATAAATATATATATATATAAATTTAAATTATAGATAATTTGATTGAATCAAACTGTAACATAAATCCTTAGGAATAATGGATTTCTAAATAATTCCTTAAAACACCAATTTAAAACAAATATGTTTCGTCAAAAATTATTAAAACAAATAAAAATATCTGTATATATTTTCATATCTAATTATATATATGGCTTTGTTAAATAAAATATATTATTAAATTGAACTATTACTTGTTTATGGGTATAATGAGGGGTTGAGGCTTCAGTAATTCGATCTGAATGAAATGTAGGGCTTAGGATTATCAGCATCATATATTCTAGGGTTTGTAAATAGATATATATAAATATATATATTATATCACATGTTTCCATTAAAAACGATGAAAAGGAACTGAATCATTACTAATGAAAAAATAATTGATACAAATATCATAAGAAATTGAGTTGTTTAGAAATATATATTTATATTATATGGAGGGCTTCTGAAGGAAGCCGTAGAATGGGAATGAGGTTAAAGATTTTGATTTACTTTTTAAACCACCATAAAAGTCATTTTTTGGAAGAAAAAACTAAAATGGGGCCATGGATGGAGATGAAAGGGATTTCGAGGGTGTAATGAAGTGGAGGAAAGGGTCCTTATGGTGAACACCTACTAGTGTGGCACGATAGGGTTCTGCAAGGAAGAATATGGGAATAACAATGGACATATTGGTTCATCATAAGTCAATTTAAGGGCTATTATTTAATCTCGTATGAGTTACAAAGGAGAGAGTGATTGGGATTGGTGGATAGAATCAGGATTAGCTTGGTCTGAGATGGACATCTCATATTTGATCCCATATTTAAAAATAATGTCCCACCTCAAAACCATTTGGTTTCTGGGACCACCTTATAAGGTTGGATGATGTTTCATTACTCCAAAAACACAAGCACACACACAGAGTGACTTATACATGGGATCTTACCCTGGGCCTCGGCCCACCTATTCTTAGACATAACCATACTCAGGTTGAATTTTGGAGTCTTTATACACACGTGCCTAACCAATTATGATGCTTGAGCTGAGCTTGACATCGTTGTGCCTCCCCTAGACCATGAGGGATTGGCCTTAAATTTTTCCCTCAGTAGTGGTGTGCACTTCAAAAAAATTTTAAAAATATTTTTGAAACATATGAAAGATGTTTATATACTTAAATCTATAAATTTTAACACTTCGAACCATTTAATTTTTTTAATCTGTTGTCATTATTATTTACGAATATGAACTAATTTTTATTAAATTATAATGTAATAATATAAATCAAAATAACCTTAATTAAACATTATATTCACATGTCATTAATTTTATTATTAGAAAATATTTTATTAAATTAATTTTAAATTTTTAAAACATCTAATAGTCACTAAAAATTAAAATTGATATTTTTTATAATGGTCAGATAAACCATATAAATACCAAAGGAATTAAAAATCATCAAAAAATATTTCTTACTTACAAGAAAGGTTCTCTACATCCCTATTCCACTTAGCGTTATTGCTAAAATTTTCACTATAACTTTCTTAATTATAAATAATCGAAAGATATCTACTACAGATTTGGTTTTTTTATGATTATTGGTGGTACTTCAGTGGCATTACATGTTCTAGTATTGAGTTTTTTAAATTATATTTGGGTTTTAGCTTTGTAATTCTATAGTATATTACAGTTTTGTTAATTTATCTTTTATCATGTGTTCTCATTTTCAAGAATTAATTTGATATTATAACATTTATTTTCAGAAAAACAATAATATTAACAACAAAATTACATCATGGGTATGGGGAGTTACAAGAACCATACCTAACTGATGGGGGTTGAGAAATGGAAATGGTATAGTGGATTTTTTAATAAAGCAGACTCTCCCAAACTCCCCTCCCCCTTAAATCATGAGGAAATATGTCCAAAAAATAATTAATTTCTCCCCAACTAAAGGAACACAACCAATCACCATTCATAGTGTGAATCAAAGGGTTTTTATAATGAAAATTTAATTTTCGACCCATTATAACAACACTTAATCTAGTAACATGTGTTGGGTGCATAATTTATTACATTGGTATAGATACAAGGGGTTAAATACTTAAACAATGGTAATTTTAGTAGTCTAGAAGAAATAGATACATACTTGATTATCATATAACATAAGAAAATGAAATATAATAATTGTTATGGGGATCATTTGGCATCCTTGAACTCATTCCAAGAATTCTTCTTCATACCCAGGGGAATGTAAGAAAATAAGAGTGAGATCAAAATACCTATAAGGGTAAAATACAATAGAATATATCCTTAAATAGTAAATATTAATCAATATGATAATGTAAAAATTGAAAACACATTCTATTTAATCAATAAAATTAATATTATAATTGGATAGGGCATAATCAAAATGGAAAGGTAAATAACTGAACACACATTTCATTTAATCAATAAACTGATAGACATATTCACCAAGAGATAATATCATAGTGAAAATATCCTTGATAATAATAATAAATGACTTCTAAATCAATGAAATTATTAATTATTGTATTTCATTATCTCATGCATCATGGAACCTCTACTGATATGTCCTTTAACAATACAATTAAAAACTACAAGGTAAAACACCATCCAATTTTACCAACTAAGTTGTTTCATGAGTCCTATAGATGCATCAAGTGTATATCAATTAATTATTTTCACCTGTATCAGTATTTACAGATAATTCGTGATTTGTAGAAAAATCTATTCAATTAATGGACAATATTTTTTATCATAAAATATTTATATTTAGTAAATAAGAAACATTTTCCAATATTTCTCTAGTTAATAAATTCAAATTAAATGTAAACACCATATGTAGAAATTATATACCATTTATGTAATAATAATATATTTGACATGTAATATATAAATTTATGGGGAATATAATTTTTAGTATTAACAAGAAAGTGAATCTTTTAAAGGAATGTTAATGATTACAAAAATATGTCAAGAAAGAGAATATAAATACCTTCCTTGATCAAAATTCTCATAAACCATCCATTGAAAAAATATGGATGGTGTCTATATAATGTTTCCCCAGTGGATTGAAATTAAAAAAAAGGGTTTTTTCATTAATAAATAAAAATACCATAAAATATATTTAAAAACATTCTGGAGAAAAATATCCTTTAATCATTAAAGATATTTTCAAAAATAAATGTTCATAATTTTTTTTGAAAAAATAATTAACTGAAAACAACCCTTGAGACATATAATGTATTATTTACAAAATTGAGTGGTAATGATTGTTGGAAATTCCATTCATGACGTACATGTTAAAATAAATATTCCTTGCATGTTTTCAATTAAATAAAAAGAGACTTTAATTGGAAAACAACACAATGTTTCCTTTTAGAATATTTTGTAAAAACTAATACTTGGGTAAAAAAATTATTAATAAATATTTTTTTGATTTATAAAATGTTTTTGAAAACATTTTTATTAAACAAAGTTTTTTAAGAAGAAGGGATTTTAAACGAAAAGATAAATGCATTTTGGTTTTATCAAAAATTTTATCATTAATTTTAAGGACCAAATATTGGGAAATTTGAAATATTACTTGTGAACATCATGAAAAACCATAATAATGTAAATTTAATAGTTTTTATCGTCCAATGATCAAATAATTTCCTTCAAACAAAAGTCATGTATAAACAATCCTCATTAAAATGGAATTGTTAAATAAACACTTACAATGATCATAATGTTGATGTGATAATTAAACAATGAATTTATTTCATGTATCAAATGTAAATTTACATAAAAAACTAGAAATACAAAATAAATATTTAAAATTCATTAAACCTATGGTCTTAAAATATTAGACAATGAATAATTAATATAAACGAATAAAAGTAAGTTGAGTTGTGATATATTTTACCACATTGTAAATTTTAATTCAAAATAAATTTCAATGGAATAATTAAAATTTAAACATTAAAATAACTTCAATTATTATTATATTGTGATATAACATATAATGGGGAATGTATGTACATTATATAAATGAAATTAAATTCATAACATTACAATATTTCTTCAATAAAATGAAATTCAGAGAAAATCCATTACCCCGCAATTCCTTTTGTTGAACAAGATTTAACCTATTATATCTTAGTTTTATTCATAAAATTAGTTTATTACATAACCATAATGATATTCATAATATCATGTATTATTTCATTATAAAATTTTACCACCTGTTTTTTTATAATATTTCATTATTTTAATTGTTTTGGGTTTTAATTTCCATGTTTTGTCGTACATGTTTTATCATGAATGATTAATTTATTGTACATATTATATACTTAGATAATTCCTAGAGTTATATTAATTTTATATGTATCATATATAAATATTATATTCATTAATAAAATCATTCTTGATTTTTTACATGGAAAATTTATCACATCTCTTCATGGATATGGTAGGTTATACGTATGCACAAGTGATGATATCATTCTCTAACAAACTAAAAGTGTAATGAAGTGGATGATAAAATATTATTCCTTATGTTATATAATTTCATACAAATCACATATATTCATTAAATTTATTCTTATTTTCTACCATGTAATGTGTTTGTGAAAAACTAATCACATCATTTTGTGGGATGGTATTTCATCGTATACAAGTGAGACATTATCTAATTTTAATCTAAATGGACTGTAAATAGGTGTATGTGACATTATAATTCCATAAGTATTATAATATCATAAATAAAATATATATTTTTTAAAATCATCATTTTATACAACCTGTAAATGGGGTTATAGAGAAAACATTATCTTGGTTCGTGAGGCAGTAGCCCTCCAAACACACAATAGATGGTTTCACTACCCATTTGTTGGAATAGGGTATGGATATTGTTCATGAACTTAACATAATAAAATCTCAATATATTTAATATAATTTTATTTTTATATAATCATGGTATAAAAATATTTTATGTAGGTTTAATAATAAATAAATGGAAAACACTCATTTAAGAATGTTTCCGCATCTTCAAGTAACTTCTTTTAGTTCTCACCAAAATCCCTGGTAGGATGGATATATGATAAAAAGGGTCACTAACAAGTATGGTGTGGATTAATGAATTAATTTTGTTTGGGATCAGTCAATCAAATTGGATTTGGATGTTTGAATATGGGTAGGGAGGTCATGGCGTTTTATAATTGGGGAATATGACACACATGGAATGTTTTAATAGAATCAATTAAACCCACGTTTTATAATGTTAAAATCCCCCAAAATTCGTCATTATTGAACCTTATAGGTAATAAGGTCTAAATATGTCTTTAAAATGGGGTTTTGACAATTTTGTAAGTAATTTTTAACCCACATCTTCATAGTTTTACCCCATAGTAAATCAGTTTTTACCTAAACAAAGATATTTAATTTTTACTAATTTTATTGTTAATAATGGTAAGAAATTAAATTTAACTTTTTAGTAAATATAAATTATGATGAACCCAAATACGAATGGAATGTTTCCTAATTAATATTAGAGAAGTGGAATAATATAATATAATAATATACCCAGAAATAGGACCAAAAACATGTTTTCAAATAGAAAATTCTCATAAATATAGAATGTTTTAATATCAAAACACAATAATAAATAAGTCTCTCTTACCAGAATTGTATTTATTATAACATAATTAAATTCAATTCACTTTCAAACCAATTTAATGTAAAATTTATGTTTTTAAATAATTTAAATGAAAAGTTTGTTTCAAATAGATATTAATATTATTTATTACTCATAAAAAATTTAAGGTTTTCATCAAAATCCCATAAATTTACCATATGATAATTTTGATATGATATTTCAAAATTTCATTTCATTTTATTAGTAAAATTTGTGAAATGAAGGCAATTGTTTTTATTTTATTTCAACCCAATAGATACCCATTTAATTTTTTAAACATATATAAAATAGATAATTTCAATAATTTTCATAGAATTATTCATACCCTCCAACTTAAAGACTAGGTTATAATGGTCATATTTAAACAATATTTTAATAGTATATTTTCATTTAAACTCGTTTTTGTGTTTATCTCAATCTATCAAAGAGATTTAATTTAATTAAAATTAAGTAAATCATAAGTCTTGGGTTGTTACATTCTTTAATCCTACAAAAGTTTCGTTGTTGAAATTTTTTGTATATTGCCTTTTAAATATATGAGCTCATTTCTTCTTCATTACGTCATTGTTTTCAAACACTGTTTCCTCCATTTTGTAATTTCTACAAAGTACCTCTAACAAAATATTCATCTAATTCCTCAATAATTACTCTCTAGTACCATGACTATAGATGGGTTATTCACATTAATATATATCATATACCAAATCTATTTCATCATAGGTGATAACATTCATTGTTTATAGAATCAAATTTATTAATAATGATATATAAAACACATCAAGTAATTTTGAGAGACATGGGGGAAATTCAAAGTAGTAAACTATAACACCAATCCTTTCCAAAATTTTAATGGTCTTGATATACATGGGGTTCAATTTGACATTCCTAATGGACCTTATAAAACCCTACCATAGAGATGAATTCAATAGTACATGATCTCCTAGTTGTAATTCCAAATACATAACCAACATAACTCTATTTATTATATCGAGCTACCTTAATATGATCCTAAATAGAAATTGCCTTTATTATTTCTCTTTCAACAATGTTTAGTCCTACAAGTTTTCTTTCACTAAATTCATCCCAACATGTTAGAGTATGATATATATTTCCCTATAATTCATTCTTCAAATTGATTCGAATAATTGAATGGAAACGATTATTATAGGAAAACTCCACCAAAGGAAAATAATGATCCCAGATACCTTTCTTGTCAAGTGATCATTACATAAAAATGTCTACCACATATTGAATAGTCGTTTAGGACTATCAACAATTTTTGAGGATTGTAGGTAGTGCTCAAATGAATCTTAGTATCAAGATCCTTCTAAATAATGTTTCGTAATTTTTATGTAAAATATGGATTGTGGTCAGACATTATTGAAAGAGGTTCACCATGAACTCTTTTAACTTCATTATTATAGATCTTCATGAGGCACTCAAGAAGTGTGTCATCTATTATATTAAGAAAATATTAATATTTGGTTAGGCGATCAATAAAACCCCATATTATATCATTAAATCTTAAAATATTTGGTAGTCTCATGAAAAATTAAAAAGTAATGTCATTATATTTCCACAAAAGAATAGGAATAGGTTGCATGGATCCTCTAGAATGTTCCCTCCTAGGATTGACCTCTTAAAAATTAATCAACTAGACAAAGAATTAACAACATCATTCTTCATATTATCCCACCATAAATGTTCCCTAAAATCCCTATAAATATTTCTTTTACCGTTGTGTATAGAGAAGTTCAACATATGAGCATCATCCAAAAATTATTTTTTTAGATCAGGTATAGATGAAACACATAATATCTTTTCAAATTTCAAAACACTATCTTCAAAAACTATGTTTTCTAATTTCTCATCCTTCCCAGTTTTAATTTTCTTTTGAAATTTATCATCACCATATTGATACCTTTTTTTCTTTTCAAATAAAGATGATTTCAATATAATTTGAAAAGGGGGTGATGTATCCCCATCCTTATTAATTCCAATGTCTATAATTATTATATCCATAAACATATTATCTATATAAATCTTCATTTTGGTCATAACACCAAAAAAAAATTTACTCAATGAATTCTATACATTATTTGCATTCCATGTTTTGTAGTGTATTGATCAGTCATAAAACTTAAATAGATCAAGTCATTTCATTTGTCTCATATTGATACATTTCAGTGAAAATATATATTTTAGAATTTTATAATCTATTTATATCTCATATCTTTCACTATAGAGATAATGTCACGACATATTCAAAGGAAAAATTACAGCTACCAACTCTAGATCATGGGTTGGATAGTTGTGTCCATGAGTCATTAATTACCATGATTCATATGCAATAACTTTCTCATTTTTTAATTTGGATAAAACCAAGGAACTTCTTCATGGAATCACTATATATCGAAAACTAATCATTTCTAGATGGTGGATTCAAAAACCAATCATTGACTAATCTTCTATTTATTTCATCAAAACATTATTTACATCCTTTCTCAAAATTGAAATAACCCATTGGTTAATAAGTTATACAATCAGTTTAATTCTAATTAAAATGTTGATATTAGTCTACTAAATTAATTATATTATGTTTCTCAATTATGTTTTTTGGTGTGGGAAATTTTTTGAATTCATTGTTTATCATAGGACCAACTAATATTCAAACCATGGTGAAAATATGGCCAATAATGGATGATTCTTAAATCTTGGAAGAACACTTACTAAATTTCTCATAAACTACTTATTTATAAGATACTCAAGAATTACCCTCAAGTGATTATCATTTCTTTGAATTCTTTTATAATACACCAATATATCATGAATGAATATGACCAAAATATCATCAAAATAATCCTTGAATAATATATTTATTAGATCCATGAAACCCGAGAGTGTATTATTCAATTAAAGTTGAATTACTATAAACTTTTATTGTACATAACTCATTTAGAAATATTTCATTGGAAAGTATTCCTTATTTATTAATAATTAATGACACCCAATACAATGTTAAATCACTGAAAAATATTGGGAATTGTAAAATTTATCGAATAAGTCAATAATGAGAGTCATATTATACTTATTATTTGTCATAATAGAATTGATTTTTCAATAATCAAAACATATCCTCATGGATCCATCTTTATTAATATTTAAGAGAATTGTTGATCCCCATAGTGAAACTGTGGGGAGAATAATTCCCTTATCATAGAACTCCTCTAGTTTTTCTTTTAGCTCCACTAATTCCATAATTTTCAATCTATATAATGTCTTTGATATGTGTCTAAAATCAGGGATCAAATCAATGGAAAACTAAACATCACACTCTTGGTTATAATTAGGTAAATCCATATGAAATACATCAATGTATTCATATACAATAGGTATATCCTAAATTGGAATATTACCTTCTCTATCCCTATATATATTTTTACTCTTCTTCCATGAGAATAATATTTATTCGAGCTAATTTGGGTGGATATAGACGTGTCCTAGATGATGATGTATCTTCCATAAATAAATGAAATTATACCTCTTCATCATAAATCATAATTTCCATCTTATAATAAAATATTGTATAATATTTTGAAATCTTGTCCATACTAAGGATTATATCAAATTCAACCATAGTTATGATAATAATGTTAACAAATTAATAATTCTTATGCATAATAGTTGGAATTGATTGACACATCATTGTAGCAAAGAGACTTCCACTATGATATTTTACTGAAAACTTCCTTCTTAATGATCTAGGGAAATATATATCTTTCCTGGAAAGCATGGATGATATAAAAGTGTAGAAGGATCCAGAATCAAATAAAGAAATTGGTAAATTTGAAGTTATGAATTAAGTACCTACCACCACATCATTTGGTAATTCCACCTCAGTTATTGTGATCACATATGGTTGGCCTTATCCCCTTGAAATCATTTTTATAGATTATCTTTACAATTGGGGTTCATTTTCATGGTGCTCCATCCCCCTACAAATGATACACAGAATATCAATATTTTATTTCATTAATTTTAATTCATTATCCTGGTGAACCTTATATCCAAACTTATAAAAAACTCTTAATCCCTTCACGAATTCCCCAGGATGATTATAACCCCAATTCTCACAATGTGTGAATTTATTCTTTCCCTTTTAATTATTCATTACATTCTATTTTCATTAGTGATAATTAGACCAATTTTTTCATAATTTCCCTCGAACATGTATGATATAGGTAATTAATTCTCTATTTTTATGTCATATAAAACAATGTCAACATATGAAAAAAATGTTTGATAGAAAAAATCCCATTAAACACATGTATAAATACATTAAATGAAATGGTCTATCTTGTACACCATATTTAATATATGATTTTAAGAATACTTAGAAATATATCTAATGGTATCCCCATTCTCAATAAAACATTCTTCTTCCTTTTTCTTTAAGCTAAGGAACATTCTCTTCGTTTCATTATATTGCTCATGAGGTAAATATTTTGAAAATAATGCCTCTTTAAAATACTTCCATTCTATGAGTTATATTTCTTCTTAATTCCAATTATTATGGATCAATGACCACCAATGGTCAACATCACCTTTGTGGTGATACACTACAAGTGTAACATTTTCATTTTCATTGCATCCCAAGGTCATAAATATCTTCTCTATATACTAAATAAATTTCTTATATACCATTTGATAAATAGTCGCACTAAAAAAAGGGATTTTCTATCATATGAAGTAATCCAACATTCTAGAATCATGTTGTGGAATAGGTTTCCCCATTTGAGAAAGGATATTTTTCTTAATGTAGTTCAGATTCCCATGCATAGCAATGATATTCTCAGTTCAAATACATGTTGTATTGGATTTGTCAATAGAGAAACTGCAACATTAGTCACGAGTATTGATACCCTTCTTCTTTCCTTGAACTATTTCTAAACAATTGAATATACTTGATTAGCACCTCAAATTGTAAAATTTAAATTAGAATTTGTAATTCTAAATACAGTGTAACACTTATCCTAAATTAAATATTTAATAATTACTAATCTTAGAATCATAAACCGTGTAGCAGTGGTAATATCTCAATTTCCAAATCCATTAAAAAAAATTTAATTAAATTTTTAATTATCCTAAGAAAATACTATGGATGTTTCAAACTATGTTCATAGAACGGTATATTTTCATGCACTGGGTGATAATCGTTCCAAGACCAATGATCATTTTATAGACTCATTTCTCTAAGGTATATCTTTACTTGAACAATGTTCAATTTTATTATCTATAAATATTTTTTATAGGAAAAATAAAAATTATCTTCCATATCAATAATTTTGGATTTTGTTCTATTCTTACCTTCAATTTATATCATAAGGTTATGTTCCATAATATACACTTTCATTAATTTAGTTCTTATGTTTTCTACTAAACTTCATTTGATACCAAATGTAATTACCCCAACTCCAGTAACCTAGAGTTGGTTCCTACTTTATTATATTGGTATAGATACAAGGGGAAAAATCCCAAGGGTCCGATTAGTTTATTATTTGGGGAGAACCAAATACATAAATGGCACCCAAGTTACATTGAGAAAAAATATTCAAATTATATTAATGTAAATCATTTTACATTCTTTAACTCATTCAAACAATTCTTCTTCATACCATGGGGAAATTAAATAATATAATACGATCTCAAATTCCCTGTTAGGGTTATATACAATAGAATATAACATTAATAAATATATCATAATTAGTATTAAAAGGTAAATAACTAAACACAATTTCCATTTAATCAATAACTAGACTATCTTAATTGGATAAGTCCTGAACAATATGTAATTTGAAATAACATAAAACACATTCCATTTTAATCAATAATCTAGAAGGAAAATGTACAAAAAGATAATATCATTTTGAAAATATCATCGATAATATTAGTAACTCTATTATGATTTATGGAAATTATTAATTACTAAATTTCATGATCTCAGGAATCATGAAAATTCCACTATCAAGAATTTTCCCAAGATATTTTTAAACTACTCCGTAACAATCCTTCTTATTTAGTGAAATGATTTTCCTCAAAAGACCTATCGATGCATCAAGGGGATATCTAAAACTGGACCCAACCATATCCTTATTTCCAAAGCATTACTAATATATCAAATAATCAATTTAATTCCTAAACAATATTCATGGTCATTAAAGATTCATATTGAGTAATGAATACGAATTCAACAATATTTAAAAAGATAAGGAAATAAATTTAAAATTAAACACCATATGTAGAAATGATATAAATTTTATGTAATAATTATATCCATGATATATAATATTGATATTTAGGGTAAATGTAATTTCTAGTGATAAAAAGAAATGGAATATTTCAAAGGAATGTTAATAGAAACAAAAATTAATTAAGAAAGTGATTTTAGTACATTCCTTTTCCAAAATGATGATAAATTATCCATATAAATAATATATATAGTACCAATAAAATTTATCCCTATTAGTGTATAATTAAAGATGTTTTGTAGTCATTGATGAATCGAGATACCGTAAAATATCATTAACAATATTCTTAAGGGAAATATTCGTTTACCTTTAAACATATTTTTAAAGAAAAATGTTCATAAAATACTTTTAAATTATTTTTCTTGAAAAAAATATTTAAATATTATACTATAAGATTTTAAAAAAATATTTCTCATGATGGATGGAAATTCCACACATGCCAAACACATGTAAAAATAGATCCTCTCACTTTTTGGTGGACCCAAATGGGAATTGATTTATAAAATAAATGAAGATTCCATTCAGATTTTTTTGCCAAAATTTAAACAAGGGTAAAAAATTCATCAATAAATAATTTTGGGAGTGA
Organism: Viscum album; assembly: GCA_963277665.1. Lineage (NCBI taxonomy): Eukaryota > Viridiplantae > Streptophyta > Magnoliopsida > Santalales > Viscaceae > Viscum > Viscum album. The sequence goes on from OY728140.1 coordinate 356,707,063, forward strand.
TAAAAATACTTTTGATAAAATTTTCTAAAAATAAATATTTGGATGAAAAATGGCTTTCAACCGATGGGAGAAATGAAGTAGGAATTTATTAAAAAAACATATTACCATTCATTTTAAGTACCAAGGAGTGGAAAATGGTACTATTAGATGAAAAAATAATTAATAACTATAATATAATAATATTTAATGGATTTACAAACTAATGATCAAATAATTTCATTACATATAAATTCAAGAATAAAACCCTAATTAAAATGAGATTTTGAAATAAACCCTTACATGGATCACGACACTGAAGTGACAATGTTCTAATGAACCCATTGTCTGTACTAAATTTAAATCCACATAAAACTAGTGGAAACAGAAAAATTGATATTAAAAAGTCATTACACAAATAATCTTAAAATATATAAGATAATGAATAAGTAATATAGACTAATGAATGGAAACTGTGTTATGAAATAATTTAGGACTTGGTAAATTTTCAGTTAAAATCCCCTTGGATGCGATAATTTAAATTGAAACATTAAATAACATGAAATATTAACTAATAATGATATTAAATTTAAAAGGGTTAGTATTTACCCCATATAAAGTAAATATTTTTCATGACATTAAAATATACCTCAATGAAATAAAATTTAGTTGAAATACCTTATGTCAAGATTCCTTTTGGTTGAACATTCTTGAACCTGCTATATAATGGTTTTAAGAATGATTTTAATTTATAAAAAAACCATATTAATTTTTATAATTTAATAAAATATTAAATTATAACATTTTACAGCATGTTTTTTTAAAATATTTCATTATTTTAATTATTTCATGTGTTAGTTGCCTTGTTTTCTCATGCGTGTTTTGTCATGAATGTTCTAGTTCTTGCATATATTATTAGCTCCATAATTTCTAGAGTTATATAAAATTTTTATATATTATATCTACCCATTATATACATCTATATAATCATTCATTAATATTATACATGGTAAATTAATCACATCTCTTCGTGGAGACAGTAGGTCGTACGTACGTACAAGCGACGATATAATTCCATTAAAGATTATAAGGGTAAGGAAGTGGGAAAAAAGTTAATGTTAAATAATTTATATCATGTCATATATATCACTTGTATTCATTAAATTTATACTTATTTTCATTAATGTAGTGTGTAAGAAAAAACGAATCACATTTTTTAACAAGGTAATATTCCACCATATGCATGAGTGACATTATAATATTTTAAACATGATAGAAAGTAAGAAAGTATATGTGATATCATAATTAAATAAGTATAAAAATAAAAAAAATCATATAAATATGTTAAATCTATCACTATATTCTTCCTCAAATTTTTTTTTATAAAAACCAGATTATATCGATTCGTGAGGCAGTAGTCCCCTGTACACATGATCGATTATTTTGTTTCCCATTTGATGGAAGAGGTAGTAGATATACGTAATTAGCATATAATAATAACATATAATTATACTAATGATATTGAGGTTATTATATATAATTTCTTAATAAGATTTAAAAAAGGTGCAATAAAAAATAAAATGAAAATTCTAGTTTGTGGACATTATATCTTCTTCAGGGAAGTTCTTTTGGTTTTCACAAAATGCCTTTATATAATAAATTTATGATCAAAAAATGGATTATAACCATTATTTTATGTTGTTAAAATCCTCAAACATTAATTATTATTTATCCATATCAGTGATAAGGTATAAATGTTTCCATAAAATTTGGTTTTTACAAGTTGGTAGGTCATTTGTAACAATTATCTTCTTAGGTTAACACAGTAATAAATCATTTTCTATCTTATGTACATTTATTAATTTTCACTGATTTTAATATTCGTAATGGTAAAAAATAAATTTAAATTATTAGATAATATAAATTATTATAATATAAAATATTTAAAATACTTTTATAAACTCAATCCATATAAGTGGCATAATACAATTTAAATTTATAATACTAGAGGTGATGAAAAAGATGGTTTCCACAGGGAAAATTCTCATAAATATTGAGTGTTTTAATATCAATATGAAACAGTAAATTGATCAAAGAGACCTAAATTTTATTTATTACAATTAATAAATACAAAATTTACATTAAATTTAATTTAAAATAAATTTTTATTTTGAAAATAATTTAAATTGAAATGATGTTTTAAAAAACAGTTAGCATTTTCACTATTCATCAAAAAATGAAAATTTTCAAAGAATTCCCCAAAAATCACCATATAATAATTTTGAAATGATGATTTAAAATATTTCAACCATTTTATCATATTATTTTTATAAAATTTTAAAAAATTATTTTTATCAAATGTTTGAAAGAAGAAATGAAATCGTTTTCACTGAAACAATTTTAGTTTTCTCAGAAAACATTTCTTTTTATTTTATATGATGTTTATTTTTTCTATTCAATTCATACCCATTTATTTTAATTTCTACATTCATAAATCATATAATTTTCATAATTTATTTATGACTATTTATACCCTCCAAAATAATAGTAAGGTTATAATGGTTGTGTTTAAATAATACTTTAATAGAGTATTTTTGTTTAAACCCAGTTTTTTAATTTCATTTAAATAAAAGGAATTAAATATTAATGTATATGGTGTTATAAAAAGTTATTGTGTAAAAACCTATTTTTATATTCGATTAACTCGAGGTAGAGGGATCCCCCCTCAACTGAACCACTTTATGTAGTGACTGGAACCTATCACACAGTGAAGTGCTACAATAGATTACTTTCATCCCACTAGGTCACCCTGACCCTTCTCTAATAATAACCTAAGCAAACATACCACAAATATGGCCTTCTTCCATATCCAATAACATCTTCTTATGATGTCCCAACCATCAAAATTAAAATTAATCTTATTTCTCAAAAATATCCCCACAGAAAAAATGAAATTTAAGTTTTACACCAAAGTCTAAATTGAACAAAGTAATATGGTTTTACAACCTCCCCAAAATGAAACATCTCATTCCCTATAATCCTCTATCTTTTTTTTATTAGACCTAAGAACTCCTTGAGAGGGGAGGGGTGAATCAGTGTGTCAACGCTTTCTTCTTAAAAATATATATTTTTTCCTTTGTTGGTAGGAAGCTATTAAACCTGTCAAAAACCACATGGAAAGAGATGAAACATCATTTTTACTAGTTTCATAAATAATTTTTAGTCTAAGGAGTATACGCAGATAGTTTATCAGTGATACCTAATTCCACTAATTATCAATATAAGTGGATTACATGATTTTTTAAAAATTCACTATGTGCCAGGAACACTTAATTTACAAGATTTTTGGGAGAACACTACATCCTTCAAAAAACAATCATTAAATCACCCTAGAACACTGATTTAGGAGAAGCAGGACTCATTTTGTCGACTTGAAGGTCCCTTCAGTGATTGGTATTAAAGACATTGTCCCTGAAATAGCACGAGACACTTCTTGCACTGAAGAGCCAAGTTAATGCACACTAAAATCCATGCTCACTAAAAACTAAATTTCACAACTACCTTTCATGGAGCTCATCCTTCAGGAAGTACCTCTATCTTTGAGTAACACAATTCCTTCATTAAGAAAACTGACTTCATCGAAGAACTTTCATTCATGAAGCTCATTGATTCCATGTGGAATACCCTATCATCTTGAAGCACCCTTTTCTAAAAAAAATTAGTATCAGTCAATATTTTACATGTCTTTTTGTGATGTTGAAGCTCCTATAGAATTAGAGTTTCACTAAGATCCCTTGTCATCATGAAATCAAATAAATTCTATATTTTCCATGAAAACATTGTTATAATTGAAGAGGCGTTGTATTATATTTATAGCCTCGGCGTTCACGATTCTCCACCACCACTAGCACGATTTCTTTATTAGAAAAAATATCTTCACAGCACAACTCCATTCATGATGCTCCACTGAAATTTGACGTAGTCCTGGAGCTCACTGTCAACACATTACGCAACCATGATGCACCTGTTATTCTATTTATGAAGATCACCATATTCACTCTCTATTCTCCATATCATTGTGGTCCTCAACACAAACTTCACGATACTCATGACTTTACCATTTTCATGAAGTTTTTATTCTAGAAAATTCCCATTTTCAATGATATAATCATCCTCTGGTTTTTGAGCCCAAAAAATTAGACAACAATAGGAAATGATGGCATCTTCAATATTGTTTTGGGTTGAAATGTAGGATCCCTTTTCATTGAAACTCAGTGATCATCCATGTACTTCATGATCATCCATATAGAGAATGGAAAACAAACACCAACTATACACCATTTCTAGAAATGAACATCCTTGGTTCCAATACTTTTAACCATCAATATCAACCAAACATGGATTCCAATTCATTCCCAGTTCCTCATGTTCTACAATAGATCATTGAATGTGCTTCCACTACGCAACTGCAAACATGAGTCATTATATTCGTTATAAATTATTCCAATACATGATACCACTGTTGAATCATCTAGATAATGATTAACTATCCACATATATCCCAAGAAACAATAATATCAGCAATCAATTCATCTTTAAGATAATAAGGATTCACACCATAAGCCTCTTCTCATAAGAGTTGATTCCAAATGATGGTTCTACCAATTATCAAAATTTAATACTAAAAACATGTTATCATGGGTTCAATGACTTACTCAATATGGTTTCCATCTCACTGCACCCAATTACACGTGAAAACATTGGTTGGACCTCCACTATCTCACTATTCTTGAAAAAACTTACCTAAACCTATCATAGTATTCTCTCACTTCCTGATCATGAATCCTTAACTCTCAAAGGCGTATTGTGATCATCAATGTACTCAAACCAAAATTTGATCAAAAATATTGATTTAATCCCATAGTTTGATCATTAAATAACCAAATTAGTTGTAACACTTTATCCTTGGTAATTGACACACCCAAAATCTAACTCAACCACACATCAAATCAAAACCACCATGAGTCCTATTTTAATGTATAAACCTTTCTATATACCACATCTAAAAAGAAAATAATGTATTTTCATTCAAACCAGATAAAATTTAATTTTTCTACAAACCAATATTTAATGTCCACATTACCATTAAATGTCCCGTCTCATCACACCCATGAACATATGATCATATGTTTCACGCCTCCATGTTTCATGCTCTATTGATTACTACATGTAATAGTAGTACATGTTTTTTCTACTCTTACTTGAGATCTATTAGAAAAAATAAACTGAGAACTATTCCTAACTCACTAGGATTGACATCCTTACGATTAGTGGTCGCATATTCTAGAGGAATGGTGCTCTACCCATTATATGTATTCCCATATATATCTCTTTAAGGTAAACCTCAATAAGTTCCATCATCACACCTCATGTTTAATCCAATTCAATGAACATCCTTATGTTGGTCATAACATAATTGGTAGATCCATCATTGATGTCACCACTCATAGAAAGAATTATTTAATTGTATCAATGATATTAAAAACCATTCTTGCAACCATTTCATCATGACCATAACTCCACATCTCATACATGGACACTCATTTATCCATTATTCAATTGGAACCACCCATGAACAGCATGCATATGACACCATTCTCGTCTAAACCTAATGGGTGTATACTATCATACTCCCTCATCACACAACCCTAATCACACTTCCATGAGTCACACATCACCAAACCATCCCAAACCACCAAATCAATAATATATTTCATGTTAAATGAACTTATAAAACCATCCACTTGTTCCTCATTCCACCAAATGAATCATCCTACAAAATAGTTCTCAACAAACCCCATTACCAAATTGAAGCATAAACAAGAAGGGGTACAACCATATGTTACCATGCCATATCCTTATACCTGAATTGCCTTGAGTAATAAATCATCAATCCTACTATCACATGCCTAAATCATTTATCAGGAAACATAGTATGTTAGTCACATGTAACCAAAATCACCCTTGGCTCTCCTTTTTAAAATTGAGGTAGTTTTACATGTGACTAGGTCTACCACAAGATCACCTTCCAACCAATATTACTCCAATAATAGAATAATTTAATGACACTCTCTATATACTAGATCAAACCATATAGTATCATAATACACCTTCTCATTAGAAACTAATCCAAATATCACTGGGTCCATGTATCCTATTGATCTTACCCTCAAAACTAGACCTCGATTCCAAAGCACATCGAGTGATTTTAATTACATAAATTCAAGGAATCTCAAATGATTGTATCACATAACCAGTAGCACCTCTTGTGTATTAAACTAATAAATCAAAGAATATATCCTTGTTTCCAATCTCCAATTCATTAACATGTATGATCTAACCCATAAATTAGGTTACCCTCATATATAACACATCTCACTTTGACCATCATTCAAAACTCGCTAATACCATGAGCTACATCTCAAGGTCACTATTTTTTCTCACAAGTATCATAAATCATAAGTCATAGTGTTCATTTATCACATGGAAACATCCATTTGTTCCCATATAAAAAAATACATGGAAATTAAATTTCAACATCAACTCTAAGTTTTGAGAATATAAATAACATTTATCAAATACCAAATTATATTCTAATAGGGAACTAATCCTCATCAAGAATATGCATATGAGACTACCCCTTGTCATCTATTATTGAATTCATGTTCACACATAGATATATATATATATATATATATATATATGAAAAAATTATTCCATGATGATAATAATCAAGTATACCATGACCATACGGTTCAGTTAATTATAATTCCACCAATAATCTATATGGAAAAACATTATTTAGGTTTTTTAAAAAAAATTAACCAACCAAACTAATTTTTTTATGAAACTGGTACCAGAATCACCCATAAAAGATCCATTACTAAGGAAAATAATTCTTGTACCAACCTACTAAGGGCTACTAAACTCCCCTTAAAATATGGACTACACAAAAAAATAATGGATAACCCATTCATTGAATTCACAATACCAATCATCATAATAAATATATCAGGGTAACGCTTATTATAATTCAAAAAAATTATATTTAAAAAAACAATAGAATTTTTAATGAAACATTAATAATATGAACCCTCTATCTTCCATGATATAAATCATACATGACATCCTTATGTGTTGTGAAACTTTTCATTTAAGATGATGGATTTACACTGGCCAATTACCAATGTGAAAATTTCCAGGAATCCTTAGATCATAAATCTAAAATATAATGTTTGTCATAGTACGTTAAAGCATAAAAATATAAAAATATAATACAATAACAGAAATACCATATCCATGGTAGAAAATCACATATATTAGAAAATATGCTCGGTATGCATCAATTCAAGGTTCATCACATGCGTTGAAACATTCCTACATCACTATTTTACCATCTCCAAAAAATTGTATGAAAACACAAAATATTGAAAGAAAATTTTTACTATTCCTCATCCCATGACCACTAATCAGTTCCTAGACCAATGAAGACAAATGACCTCATGAATTCATCCATGTATGTTAAAGGCTTCCAAATTTTAGTGGGGATCATTGTTAGTACCAAGGGGAGACTGTACCATTATATCAATGTAGAAATAACATAGTAAAATAAACCAGAAATCATCCATAGAAATAAATAATTAGAATATGTCAAATTAATAAACTATAATATATTATAATGAATGTCATTCCAAATAAATTATTCCCACATAATCAAAATCATTACATCAAACTATGACATAACTCACACTAGGTTGATAAAATATATAAAATAAATAAACAAAAAATACAAGGCTTTACTATTATCTCCTAGACATACCTGAACTCATCTAATGAACTTATCTAATATATCCAATTGAATGTCAAATATCAAGCCTCTGTTCAATCTGATCCAATGATCAATGAGATTAATAAATAATCTATGTGTTGTGGCTACTCGAGCAGGCTGGTGGAATAACTCATTAGGAAACTACCATCATGGCCTCATTTGTTACTAGTGAATACAATGTATGCATATGTGGTATACTAAAAATATATAATTTCATATAGGAGAATAAATAAATAACAATAGTTGATCCACGAGTTATAACATTATGCCTGATACTGAATATACCTACTATGACCAAAGCCAGAGTGTTTCTAAGTACATCATGTATCCTTTCCAAAAAATACTGGGATCAATAGAAGTTTATGAGTAGGTGTAAGAAATGATTACTAGGATCATGTCCAAGGAAATATAGTAGTATTAAGTCCATAAAATGATTCCTAAGAGAACATGATAATCAATCCAATATTACCATGCATACAATCGATTCCTTGGGGGGTGGCCATAAGAAATCATATAGACTTGAATGTCGAATAATAGTGTCTTGTGAGTTATATATAAAATGGAGGTACAAATCCAAAGGGATTTTCCAAGGCATTCATTTAGATTTATAAGTTGATTCTAGGGATCATATCCATGGAAATATAGTGTAATTATACTCAACATCCTATTCATAGGAGCATCTCCTAGGTAATCAATTGTCATTGGGGGAACTATCTATACTTGTGATAAAATTTAAATATAGAAGGATCAACAGCCAAATCCTAGGTGAATAGCCTTAGGAAATCATTTTAGACCAAATGCTATAATAATAGGTAACCAACTGGGTATTCTACATAATGTATTAAGGAAAATTCAATCCTCCCACAACACCTCGTATGAATTAACTCATAAAGGTTATCCATAAACTTTATCCATTTCAAAAATTTAAGGTCAACCATTCTAGCACATGACATTTACTTGTCACTCTAAAAATATAAGGCTCGCATCATCAGTTTTGGTTCAAATGTGACACCTAAAATCATTACCACCCATCACATGGATTCACCCACTCTTGGGTATCTCTGTTATGGGGGCATCCATAAGGGTCCCCTTTATCACATCAATCATATACACCCAAGAAGGGATCCATTATACCATTCTTATATCATAGTTCAACAGCCATCTCACACAGGGCATGACAACCCTATTCATCGTTGTAATACTAACATCACCTCTTTGGCCTCTTATGTTGTCTCACATTAATGTCACAGAGGGGTGATGGCCCTAAGACCATCCCAATTTCAATTCAACCTATTTTGATCCTAACACACTAAAACATATAACAATACCTACCTTGGTATTCCCTATGTAGGTAATCACATCACATTAGGTGAGGAACACCAACCCCATGGTCATAACAAACAACCCTCAACCTATAAGCAATCTCATAGCTCCAACATAGCCTACATGTGACAATCGTCCTAGTACATTGCCTATGCTACAAGGAGGAATGAATGACACCTATTCAAGGGCCCCTATATTATGTTCACTTCACTAAATTTATACCCCACTAGGATTAAGTGTCACATAGAATGAATTTATTATAAATGAATTGACTATCTAGGATTGTGACAATCAAACTAGTACACAATGGTCCATTATAAAACTTGATACTTTTTTTCAATTCAAGACGTTAATTTTAATGAAATAATTTATTTAAAATAAAATATGGGTCATCCTCAATAACGAGACCACATATGACATTAATATATATATAATTCATTTACCATAGGGATATTCTCAAGAGACTAATTATCATAAAATCAAATTCATTCCATTTATTTATATATTAGAGACGCTATTTCAAACTCAAACAAGTCTAATAAACCATTTCCAATCCATACAAGGATGAAACATAGGAAATAAATTTTAAATATATTAAATATTAAAAAATTACACTTAATTAAACTATTTTAATTAAAAGGGAATTATTCCTAAAAACTCACTAGGAAATGTTTTCATAGAAAAATCATCAAAAATAGGGTGTGGTATACCCTCGACATGGCCCTAAAACATAGCCACTCAAAATACCCTATTTAAAAACCTAATTCAATGAAAATTTTCATCCAATTTATGGAAATTTCATTGGAAATTGCATATGATGATGTACCTTTCTGTAATTGGTGCCTGAAAATGTTCATACATGATCTTGAGATTCTGTCTTTTCATGTCATATGAAATCACCAACATAAAAAAATATTAACACCATGCTCTAGTAGAAACCATTGACAAACCCATGCTGTAACTGAACTAAAACCACCATCCATATATAAGAAAAAAATGATGGGAGGGACGAAGATAAAGTGACCCAAGATCACGATTGAAACACATCCAGAACAATACCTATCTGAAAGTGATTAAAGGGGACTTTTATATAAGATTAATCCATGAAATAAGATCCATCGTGACACCCTCTCCCTTTAATTCTGAGGCAACCCAACCCAAATAAAGAGGATATTTCCACCTAAAGAAATGAACAAACCCAATTTACATTCATGGTGTGAAGCATGAGATTCATGGCATGAATATTTATTTATCAATACATTAATGGATTGAACCCCTAGTGCATGGATTAACTATCTTGAGGTAGATGGATTTTCCCTTTACCAACCCATGTCATGGTTTGACAATACCTATCCCTTAATGAAGTGATGCAAGAGAAATAATTTTATCCCTCAACTAACACACACCATTATCAAATTCTCACCTAAGAACATATATCACCAATTAGGCATTGTTCTTCATCCCAAAAAAACATCTTAAGAAATTAAAAAAATTGGAATTCATTTTTGAATCCTACTTCTCAATAAAAATCCCCTCATAAAAGGAAATGATTATAATTTACATAGAAACCCATAAATCATAATGAAGTGAGTGTTTTCATCTTAATTATTATGGTCACCACACTACATGTTTTTTATACACAACATAATACATGGTAATCCTACTTTGTAATAACCCTACCCATGTAGATAATCCATTCCTTAAAAAGTTTCTACATTAGAAGGAATCTAAATCATAGTATTTTAAATTATATTTAATACAACCATATTTTTCCATGCTATTCTATTCACATTTATGTAAAAATTTATATATTTAGTTTTCAATCCTTATTCCTTCTACTAAAGATATACGGTCAAAACATATTGATGCGTATCAACATACACAACCCATAGTTCAGTTACTAGACCATATTAATGGAAAAAAATATAAATACATATCTAAATTCATACCAGGTATAATTTATATGAAACCCATTCCTTTAGGGGATTATAATCATATGAATTCAACAATCCCTATAAGAATAATATTAGAGAGATCGATGGAAAACCCACACTTTTCAAGACAAGGCATAAATCTCCATGACTATTAGCAGTCTGTCCCAATGCCCCTTTAACCATCTTTCATTACATAAGATAGATTTGAAATATATTATAATTATAACACCTAATATCTATCGATGATAATTAGCTTCTTAATTTAATCTCACATCCAAGTATAATCAAATGTAAATGTTGAATAAAACTATATCATTTAACATACATAGATTATAACTCCTTAAATACCCATATGATAACTAAAACCATCAATTTAAACACATTCAAACAATATTATGCATCACAATTCATAATATAATGTTTATATTCTAAATTATGAAATAAGGGAATATACTAAACAAATGAAATTTTTTTATATTTAAACATTATATAAACAATTATAAGAACCTAAAAATTATAATAAACTATAAACATTCCAAAAATAAATAAAAAATATAATCACTTCAAAATTTCATCATAGAAAAACATAAAAAATATCTTTTTTCTAGTATGAACATTTCATATTATTATTCATATTATTATTCATATGATATTAAAATTAAATAATTCCTATTTAAAAATGTGATATATTTTCTAAACACTTTTCTTATTAAATAGTAAAAATTTCATTTTTTATATAAAAAATGTGCATATATTAAATATCTGGTATTAGATTTTATTTAATTTATAGATAAAAGATTAACCCAAAAATCAATTTAGAATGGTTTAAATAATTTGAAATCTTTCAATAATATTAAAACATTATATTTACATTTGTAAACTATTTATAAATTTATATAAGAAATTATATTTTTCCATATTTGAATTTATAAATATTTTATAAATTATTAACCATGTAAACCATAATTAAACCATGATAGGCCCACCAAAAAAATTTACTTCAGTTTATAGTTCCCTAAAATTATAGTATATAGGGACCATGACGGTAAAAGGTTTTTATGAATATGGATGAAAACTAAATTTCATTAAAATTCCACTCAGGATTTATTACACCTCAGTGTAAAGAATTCTATTGTGGCCTTTTGAATACACTATACACTAAATCAATCATGGTATTAATTTTGGGTTAGAATAAGAATTTTTCCTTGTTGTTTTCGGTTATCCATTACCAATTTCAGGTGAAATAATTTCACCGATCCTAATAGATTTAGGAAATCAATTTCCTAGAGTTCCCAACTATTTAAAATAAGTTTTTTCATGTTTTCATGTGGTAATGTGAATCATATTTTCTAGTTTCACTATGTTATGGTGATCATTATTGCAGGGTTCGACAACAATATTTTGTATGAAAGGACATGAGATAGAACATCAATGTGAAACACTCCATTTTTCATAAGTTTACATTGATTCAAATAATTACTTTTTTCAAGAACAATGTTATGGTATTTAGATATTGAGGAAACAAAATGATAATTTCTTATTCAAACATGTTGTGTCCTTTTGGTATTAAGAACGAAAATTATTATTTCACAATACTTTTATTATATAGTTGTTCATTTTAAAAAACCATCACCAATTTCATCCCAAAACGATATTGTGGATCCTGAAGACTCAATATTATATTTTCTTTTTCCACAAGAAAATAAAACCATACACAGATAAACCCTAACATAAAGGCATCTAGGTATTTGATTAAATGTTTAATATCTAAAAGGTAGTGGATGAAAAACTCCAAAGAACCATTAATCGTAGAATTAGTCTATACATTCAGAAATAAAAATAAAATATATAATAACTTATACCATTCAACATAATGATCTCAGCTATCAATGATTGAAATGTGAATTTTATCAAAATCACTAAGGAGACACTAAAGGGTTCATTCCTTCTAGGGAATCAAAGAATTAGTAAAATCACTTGAATCTATGGTAGGACCTCTATTGATACCAAAATATTATCAACACATATTAAATTTTTTTGAATCAAATTGAAGATAAATAGTATCATGACCATGGATTTTCATGATATTTTTTTCCTGAAAATTCCCACACACAAAAACGTATGATATAACTTATATCGCCAACAATGGGGACACTTTAGATACCAAAATTTTTGATATATTAAATGAAGTGTTTCCTAAACTATTTATAAGATTCAACTATTGTAACTCTTAGATATTAATTAATGATTAATAGTTTAAAACAAAATATATTAATTTGAGACTATAAAAATACTCTAATCATCCTTATATAATGATTTAAGTGGGAATAGAAGGAATTAGTATAATAATATGGTAAATTCCTGCGATATTTTATTGCATATAAAATTCCATAATGTGAAATTTGATGTGGTGACACTAACATTTTATGGTTTATCACAATGAAGAAAACGATGTGGCCTAAACCATTAGGTTTTACTGGTTTCTTTTGTGGATGAGTCAAATAGGTTCCACCATAGTAAATAAACTATTAAACCATAATAGTTTGTGATTAAAATTGGATATATTATAAAATTCTGAACATTATGAATCATTGGAATTAAATAATTACCTTTAGGTATTAGTGGACTTACTTGTTTTCATTTCTTTATGATATATTCTTATGACATGGTTGTCTTAAGAATGAATAATTCATGTAATGGATGGAACATTAGAGGATATTGGAGTGAAAATTAATATTATTTTTTATTATGAATTCGGATGATATAGACCCCTTTTATACATAACATTTGAGTAAAATTTCTTAAATTGTTATTCTTATGATTATGGTGGATTTTTTGGGGAAAATAAAAATGTTTTGGGTGTATTCCCAATTTGGGTTTTAATTTATATTAAGAAATAATAGATGAAGAACCTGATGAACTCACCCAAAAAAATTGTTAGATAGTATTGTAAACATTCAATTTATAGTTAATTGAAATTTGAATTACCTCATATGTGTTATTCTTTATTTTTAAGAAATTAGTCACCACTATTTTTACATTATTATTATAGTAAATAATCCAAGTGTCAGTTCCTCTACATATGTATACAAATACTCAAAATATATCCAAATGGAATTCATAATATTTTGGGTTCTATAAAGGGATGAAAATAGAGCATAAAATTGGCCACAATTGATTTTAATAAAGAATATTTTATTATCTTTATGTTATTTAGAGGGTGGAAGGATAAATCATTCTCTCTAGGCTTTGTAAAATTTTAGATATCATCTATATTGTTCACAAAAAAATCTCATCACCTGAAAAATTATATATTATATGTTTTTAAACTAGGTCAAATTCATGTTAACTTAATATATATAATTTCATTTTGTATACATTTAATGTTACACCCACCTCAAATATAAAATTAAAATTATTATATCCATTGATATGCACATAATCATATATCATTTCTTAAATAAAATAATTATTATTCAATTAAATTATATTAAATGTATATATAATTCCCAATAGGTTATTAATCACAAATCATATTATACCACAAAATCTATTAAATATTTACTAAAAAAATATCTGATAAATTAAATATACCTAATATTCCCTAAACATGAGATGAAATATATAATTTACAATAAAACAACTGAAAATAATATTAATGTTAATTTTTTTATCTTCGGGTAGATGAGTCTTTTTATTATAAAAGGAAATACCGAACTCTATTTGGGTAAAGGGGGACCCATTAAACAATAAATAAAATTAATTTTAATTTACTACATTATTAATAAGTAAACATAGAATAAAATTCTACCCATGTATTTTTAATGTGAATCTCTTGTGAATGAGTTTCTACAAAAATCATTTACTTGAATAAATAATATTCCACAAAAGTGGGATTAAATTTATTATAAAGAAAACATTTATAGTATTTAATGAGATTCTAGATACAATTATAATGTAACCCTATAAAACCCTTTATCATTAGAAATAGGTGAAAAAACTTATGGTCAAATGTCAACATATAGAAACTAATATAAGAACCTATATAAAAACAAATAAATGTACCGACTACAACAACCTACCTATAAATTATACAGTATAATATAATACCTTTCATTATGATATATCATTATGTAGGATTCATTGTTGTGTAATCTACATTTATTAGAATTTCCTTTTTATTTTATTTTAATAAATGAACACATCAATAAACTACCAAGACCATTAATTTTGTGAGATAGGTTCATATCAATTAAAAGTCCACGAATACCTTTTTACTTTAATATGGAATAGAAAAAACCATTCTTTATTTATTCAATTAATTCCATATACATTTTAATTTACAAAACATAACTACCTATCCATGATCATATATAGTTATATTTTTCATCCATATAATAAAATTTTCATGATTCATGATAATATTACTAATACCTAAGGGCCAATAGACACATTCGTAAATAGGAATATCCAATGAAACATAAATCATGTGGAATATCTATTAGCAGGTTATTCATCATGAAATCATTTCTTATAGATCACTAAGTGAAATCTTCATGTGAATAAGTCTGAATATATAATTTTCCACTAACTCCTAAATGTAAAACATCAACTGTGTCTCATTGGATAAATATATCTAGAGAATATGAAATATTAATTTAATAATATTATCTATGAATTTATAGGTTCTCATTAAAGTGGAGGAATTTATATTATTTATTAATTTGATGAATATTACAAGGTCATTATGACATTAATGTAATATAAAATAGAATTATTTATATTATTTTAATTGAAAGTAAAAAAGATAGTAGGTTCTGGTGCATGTACACCAATAGGCTCCCAAACTTATTAAGGGAAACTACTAAAAACATTTTATCTTCTATATATCACAAGATGTTAATGATTCTATAGAGTAATGCCTTTGTTAAATGCGTCTATTTCATTTCCATTTGTGAATACTCTAATAAATTTGACATTAAACTATGAGTAAAATAAATCATGATGTGATAATTCTAGTGTACATGATTCATCTATTAATTGACCAGGATATTTATGAAGAACTACATTTATTGTGTCATCACTATACAAATAATATGATATTAACTCCAATGAATATAAAAAAATCATTTGAATAGTTTTGTATCTACACTACCTTTTTACCTACATTAGAAGAGAAAATATACTCCAACCATATTTTAGAATCTAAGGCTATGGGATTCTTATAACACTTCCTGCTCACAACTCCTCAATTGAGGAAAAACATATATATTCTCTATGATATCAAATAATTAGTATTTTTTAAGCTAATATATGTGTATCCACTCATAACTAGTTACATGTATCTTCAATAACCCATAAAAATATCCTTTTTATACCTACAGTACTCCAGGTTTTTCTTTGTAACTAACCAATGCGCCTCTCATGGGACTACCTGATATATTCTTACCATGACCAAAGAATAGTAAACATAAAGAATAGTTCATAAAATGGTATAGATGATATATCCAGTTATAGATTCATAAGGAATTATACTCATTGTTTCTCTCTTTACTTGGGCTTTAAGAAACATTTTTTTAGAGAGGATTATACAAAGTGATATTGGAAACACTACTTATAAAATTCTATGTCCAAATACGCATTCTAATGTTAGAGGAAATTTAATGTTTAAAATAATATTTCAAGAATAATTTATCAATGGTATTCAAAAAGTGGTTTTTCAGATTTTGACACATAAATATAGGTGTTTATAATTTTGAAAGAGGTGAAGGAGTCACCTCGAGGGATCATAGGATCCCCAAGAGAAGACAGCTGACTATTTCAACTAATTTTGCAGCAATTCCACTAGTTAGATTCTCTTATTTTAAAGTTGAAAATTTATAGTTTCCCCCATATTTATTTATATGGGGAACCACCATATCCCTTATGTTTATCTCTAAAATTTCTATGTGTCATCTCCCATTACCAATCCCCTTCCCCCTACATGTAAGGGGTGACCTTACTGAGCATTTTTTGTGATGAAATATGGTAAAATCCACCCTTCTTCCTCCAATCCTTTCTCCTTCCCTTCCATGCTAATTCAACATTTTTTTAATTTGGTGTCAAAAGTGGTGATTTCACTATATAATGTTGAAATCACCCATTTTAGAAGGGTATTTCATGCTACCTTGTTTATATCATCATGATACAATGTTTGAGTGTGGGTTTCCATTGAAAAGTTAATGGAATGGCATGATGTGAATTTTTATTTCGTTTTTCATTCAAATTTAAATTGTTTAATGATGGAATTGACTGTTTATATCCAAGATTTCTCTTATCTTGAGTTTGGTGTGTATCAAGGTGGCCAACACCCCTCTCCAAAAATAACTGAAAGTTATTGGATTCCTAGTGAGTTATCCATTATTATGATAATTTTTAATTAAATTTACTAATTAATTATAAATTTTATTATTTATTAATTATGGATATCTAAAATGAGTATGGAGCTTAGGACATGGATACAATCCATATTGATCAAGGATGATGTTATATAAACCATACCATCTACGTTTATCCATTAGAATAAAAGTTTAAAACACTAAATAAAGGTAGGTGGTCTCACATACATTACCTACAAGAATTTATGTTTTGATTATGTTTCATGAGGTTTATCGGGGTTTCTACTATGGGTGCTTCCTTGAGTTAATTTTATTAAGGGAAATGTTTTAATTAAAATAAATTGTTTAATTAAAATGGGTGAGTTTGAAGGGTAATGTACAACCATTGTGTGCTAGATGTTAATCTCAACCACTGATAACATAGGTCAATTGTGTTTAAATTCTAGATGGACTCAGACCTCTTGTGGGGTGAGGCTAGACCATCGGTACCCATTAACCCATACTTATCTTCTTGTGAAACCTCCAATCCAAATATTAGTGTTGGATTAGATAATATATGTTTTGTGGGACTTAGAGTATTCCTTTTATAAACATTGATATGCTTAAGAGAATTTAAATAAGGATTTAATGAGTGAACCACTTCTATATAATTTACTCAGCCCTTGTGGACTGACTTTAGGTACAATTTAATAGTTTTGGGTGAGAGGACTGATCTAGGGCCACCTTGAGGACTGATATAGGCCATGGGACATCTATTAATTGTTGCTTATGGGTTGAGACCCAGTGTATTAAGATATTTTCTAGTATATTATATACTGTGTCATGGGATAAGATTTCTCAGTGTGTTAAGTGTTTCCTTGAGTCTATGACTGAGATAGAGGACCCATGTTAGGGTTCCTCTACTACTCTAATACTGAGTGAAGACAGTGGGTTCTGAATTAATAGATCAGCCCAAAGAAGGTGTATGTGGGATGTATCGGGTGCCATCATGGAAGATTCAGCGTAATGATGAGATAAGGTATTTTGGTAGTAGTGATGGGCATGGAATTATTCAATCCCATGTACTTTATTTATTAGTGAAAGGTGCCCTTGGGATAATGGTGTATGGCTGGGATGACATGAGTGGGAGGTGGATATGGTTAGTATTCCATGATTTGTATCCAGTTATGGTTGGGATTCCCTAATTTCGATATAGTAATATAGTATAATATTTCTTAGTCTTGGAGTTGGTATATGATATGATCTACCATGGATTTGAGGCTCATATACTAATAGTCGTTATTATGGATTTCGAGCCTAGGTCATGATAAGGGTTTCTATGGATTTGGATCTCAGGAAAGGGGTATCATTCACCTCATCCCCAATCTTAACGAATATGATAGGGGATTCCATGGACATAGAGCTCATATGATTGGTTTTATGTGGGTCTCAACCCTGGAGTCAAGCGGATACAGGATAGGGGATTCCTTCGATTATGATCCTAAATGATAGGACATCCATGTGATAGGCCCCTGAAGTAATGAGGTTTTTATAGGGATTCCATTGATATGGAGCCTAAATGTCACTAAGATGGATTGTTTATAACGATATACTCAAAAAAACCTGAAAACTGGAAAAAGAATGTGTAGTCAATCAGCGTCATAGACCTATGTATCAATAATAATTTATTTACATATTTATAGTTTTTTAAATTATGATGATCTAGGAACATTGAAAAATCACTTCTTTTCCTATTTAGTATAAGAACACATTGGTGTTTCCTTAATGAGTTTTTTAACCACACCCTTCTCTGTCCACTAAAAAACATGGAAACCCAGTTAGGCATTTAATTGGTTACATTCATATATTAGGTTATGTCTTGAGGATGGATTGAGTGTGATGGCTCGGATAAGTACCCAGAGCTTGGGATGAGGTATGGATTATGGATTTCATGGAACCAATGTGTTTTATTTTTATTTTATTCTTTTGTGTGTATGATTCCAACCAAGTGGTAAGTCAGTGTTAGTATGGAATGTCCATTTGGGAAAATATGGAATTTTGTTTATTACTCAGTTTCATTCTTTTTTTATTAATTCATCTTGTTAAATTATTTATCAATATGGATGATGTTTGGGTATTTTTTATTATTTATCACTCTGATATATTTTTATAGTCTCCCAAAACTACCAAATTATACCCCATCTTCTAGTCAATAGCCTATAGTGTATGGGGAGTTATGCTTGAGGTCACATGGACAACTAGTCTTGTTATTGATCTAAGGGTGAGATAGGGATGGACAGTATAAATTAGTACCCAAACGATTTTTTTTATTTTTTCACTGGGATTATTTAGACTGTATATTTATGAATTTTTTGGATCCTATCATTGATAATATAGGTTTTCATTTAGAACTCTTGATCTGATAGAAAACCACATTTCCACGGATATGGGATTGATGTTATTGGTTTGTGATGTTATAATTTTATTTAATTTTTACATTGTATAATTCACATATGGATTATATATTTTTCATTTTATTTATATTAATAGATTCCTGAGCATTGGAAAGAGTGTATTCATTTGATTTTGACTCTTGTACCATAGTGGAAAAAGGATTCTCTTGCAGCATACCTAACATATAAGATTCACATGAAATATAAGCCTATTATATTGTGATTTCGTCAATGACCTAGGATCATTAGATTAATGTTTCAACAATTGATCATATGGTGTTTTCACATAATATACATAGAGTTGTATTTCAATTTTATTTTGATCATATTTGTTTAAGATCTCTGGTGAGACACTAAATTATAAGGATTATGACACCCTTAACGGGATATTTTATTTAGGATTTGTTATTTATTGTGCCTATAACAATATATAATTTGTTCTACCTTTTATTTTGTAATGGAATTATACATAATATAAGTGGTTGTATGTGTTTGTTTCATTTGGTACGAATATTCTATGATGAGCTATTGGTTATTGAAGAGTAAAAAAGTGTGATGAAATCCTTTAGGGAGTAGTCTTCTATATAGATGAATAAAAAGGATGGGCTCCATAATTGAGGTTGAGTGGATGATCATATGATTTCATCATGTTTTTTACCCCATGAGTTGGTGTTTGGTTATGATTAATCTATGATACTTCTAGAAAAGGGGCATGAATAAAACCCTGTGGGAAGTGACCTTTAGTATGGTTTCCCTTTCATAAGGTTGTTAAGACATAGTGGCGTTGATATCAGACCTTAACTAGTATGTCTAGGAGGTACACCTAGAGAACCTTTGTTAAACATTATACGCCAGTAGATTAGTGTTGGTTTTCTTACAAGGGTAACCCAAGTGTGGGAATTATCCTAGGTTGGTTATTTTTTTAGAGATTCATCACATGTGCATGATTTGGGGTACATTAAGGATGCATGGGAGGTTTTATGGGGTTTTTCTATTTGTAGGATTATGACTTTATGAATATGAGTATGCACTTAGATTGTTATGGTGTATAGAAAGGATTAGATTTAAAGGATATTTTTTGTTTCTAAACTTGTTGATGAGTGGGTCAATTTTTATTGGTGTGTTCAGAGTTTGGGGGGCACATAACTGGAGTGGTGTTGAGTGGTAGTTAAATATATTGATGAGGTTACATGCCTAGGACCGATGATAGGAACCTATAGATCATGGTTGATTCAATGAGAGGGGAGTTAATGGGGGTCAATCAATAGATGGTTAATGTGCCCAATCAGGAAGAGTATTTCCAAGGAAGGTCATGGAATGTCAATACTAACATATTTTATAGTACGGTCAATTTATCGTTGGTGATATGAAACTCATTGATGTGTGGGTGTGGTGTTATAATCATTCATGACCATGAATGGGCTGAGACAAATTGTAATAAATTAGATGATTATAGGAATGATGGCCCAGATCTTGGGTGAGATTATGGATTGTCAATACATAAGAGAAGGGACATCAGAAATGGATCAGGTTCTATGGAATGGTTGACCTGATGTGGGACTATGGAGCACATTATTAAAGAGACATGGTGTTAGGGGTTGGAAATAAGTGAGTGTGGATTGGGATGAGTAACACATGTCTTTAGTTGGGAGGCTATTTAATTAGTGGTGTTGTTAAATTCTTCAGACTGGTGAGGGATGGTGCATAATCCATGATGATAAGGAATATGTTTTGATAGTGTGACAATAAGGATGATCGTGAGGCGTGTATGGGGATGTTGTCCAAGATCATGTGACCCTCATATAATAAGGGTCATGGGAGTGTAGCACCATTCATTGGATGGTTATTTAAGTGATTTGATTCTAGTATCTAATTTACTCGATTGTAGGTAATTAGGTGGAGTCCAATGATAGGTTTCGGGCTCATGACGACTTTTGTAAATCTATCCAGGTGTCATATTGGAAATTTTTTAGTGATAATATTTGGGGAAAGGTTCTAGAATGGTTAGATTGAGGATTCAATTCCATAGTTACACTGGGAATCAAATTTGAGATTTAGTGACCATGCCTATATTATCACAATATGACTCTAGGGTTAATAGAAATGCGATCAAATTATGGTGATGTGTTGGAAGTTTGAGATGAGCAGTTGTTAGGAAATTTAGATAGGCGTGGTTCAACTACTATCCAAATGTATACTTGTATGTGGTGGGATGGAAACCCTTTATGACATTTCATTCTAGAATTATGTAATTGTTTGATAGTAATATGTATATTTTTTAGATGAGTTGGTGAAATTAGATTTTATTTTTGGCCATTTGGAATTCAATTGATTTTGATCAGAATCGGGAGTGAGTCCTCATGTTTGACCAGGTTCATATAATTATAAAAAATTTCGACCTCATATTTGGGATATGGGACGACTGTTTCAATAGAAAATTCCAATGGATAAACTGTTGATGCATTGGAATTGGCAGTTACAACATAAGTTTAATTGTGGGAAGTAGGATGTTCTAGGAGAAGAATCAAACAATGATGTGGTCATGTTTTGGGTCATATGGTCTTGGATAAGAGTTTTATATATTTTGTTATAGTTTTCAAAATATTTATATTTTCATTTATTTATGTTCCATGTGCTCAATATTGACCATTAGAAGCATCTTGGCCACACCGAGGTAGAACAAAACTATATGAGTGGGAATTCATGTTCGAGGAAGTTCAAAATGTTTATTGTGATGACTGCTAATGCTTATCGAAGATGATAAGTGTTATGGCGGGGAGGTTAAAAAATTATGTATATGTTCAAGAATATAAATTTCATGGGAAACTTGAATTTACAAACAAGTGGATAGATCAAATTTAGAATCATTATTTGGAATCTTATTATGAGGATTGCAACACCTCAAATTGGTGTTTGGGACTTGGGAGGAGGTTCTAGATTGAACCTATGGTCTTAGAGGATCCCCAAGAGAATCTAGATGACTACTACAGTAGTTCCACTGGCTAGAGAGTGGGATTTTATTGTTGAAAATTATAATTTTACCCTTGATTATTTTGAGGTACAACCCCCTATCCCTCTGGTTTTTCTATCATGTGGCCAAGGGGCCTCTCCCCTTGGATCTCCCAAAGTCTCCCAATATAAGGGGTGTTCTTATTTTTAGATTTAGTGATGAGAAAAGGTATTATTCCCTCCACATACTCTCATCCTTGATCCTAACCTTATATATAAATTCTATATTGTTTCATTTTTTTGGTGGAAAGTGGTAATTTATTTAAACAATGGTGAAATTACACCTTTTTTATGATTATTTGTTGTACCCATGGTAGAGGATATCTCAGGAAGTTAATTGAGTGTGCTTTTTCAAATAATCATCAAAAGAAAATTGTACCATGAATTTTTTATATTTTTTTAATTAAAATTGTATTTTTTAAATAATGAAATTGATTGAATGGATTAGATATTTAACTTGTATTGGGTTCGAGGGAGTGATGGAGGTGGTCAAAACACCACTTCTAGAAGAACCAATAGTGGTTCGATGCCTGATGAGTTATACAACATTATTCCAATGTTGAATTGCATTAATTAATTAATTATAAATATTAAAATTAATTAATAAATTTTTTTAGGTATGAGTTAGGGGCTCAAGATGTTGTGATGAGCCTAGATGAGTTATGATGTGGTAGGATGAGCCTGGGAAGCTACTTCAGGCCATTGAAATAAAATTTTAATGCGGTGAATAATGGGATGCATTCCTGATTAATTTCCTTATGATAATTATTATTTCTTTATATTTTATGTGGTTTCTCAGTCACTCCAGTAAGGGGGAAAGTATGGAATAATTTAATTAAAAGAATTTATTTAATTAAATTTAATTATTTAATTAAAATGGGTGAGTTACAAGGTTCAATAAAAACCCTTGTGTGTCATCTTTTCACCTATGTCATTGATGGAATAGGCTATGAGAATTGAAAATCTAGTTTGCCTTTAGAGTTTTTGTGAGGTGAGGTTGAACAAATGATCCCAATTAACCCATGATTAAGAGCCTGATATACCACGAAACCATAGAATAGGTTAGTATTAGAGATCATAAGAAGCGTGGGCCCTAGAAGATTCCTTTTATAGACTTCAAGTCATTCAGAATTGTTGAAATGAAAATGAAACGAGTGAACTTCTTCCATTATCATGTGACCAAGCCTAGTTAGGCATACTATATGTACTCTAGGACTGGGATGACCAAGAAAACTAACCTTGAGTGACATGGAGGAACAAGATGGGTTGTGGTCCATCTCTTGATAATTTACTATGGGGAGAGATGTTATCTAGTCAATGATTCCATTCTACTCTATGGAAAATTTCATAGGACATCATGTCCCTGTGTATAGGGTGTTGAATTGTGATCAGGACTA
The DNA here is from genome assembly GCA_963277665.1 of Viscum album. Classification (NCBI taxonomy): domain Eukaryota; kingdom Viridiplantae; phylum Streptophyta; class Magnoliopsida; order Santalales; family Viscaceae; genus Viscum; species Viscum album. Next base: position 356,731,399 of record OY728140.1, read on the forward strand.
AAACATGGGACCCATGAAAGAGTGCCTATAATGGGATAGTAATGGGGGACCAATGGTTTCTCCATTGATAGACAAACCCTAAGCGGGTGTGTATAGAATATGGAAGGTGTTATCATGGAACATTCACTAGACTGATGAGACTAGGAGCTATTAATAGTGATGACAGACATGGAGTTATTCCACCCATATTGTTTTATTTATTTTAAAAATTCACCCACATGGAAAATAGTATTTGGTTTGGATGCCATCATTTGGAGTAGGATATGAGCCGTGTAAGAACCTTGTTTTTCTATGAGGTATGAATCCTTTAAATTATTGTCTATTATTTTTTAACCTTATATGGATGCCTCATGAGGCTATAAAGGAAATTAGGGTGTTTTGGGCCTATTTAGATCATATAACACTATATAGTAGAAGAAAACATTAGGCCACCTAATTAGTTGTAACTATGTAGCCCAGTGTGCAGGGGTTGTTTAAACCATGTGAAGAACATTAGTGTGAAATAGTGGTCCACATGGTTTTCACTAAACATGAGATCATTGGAATAGACCTATACAGAGGCTCTAATATTTCTAACAAAGTAAAATTACATAGTTAGAACATGGATTCCCAAACTGTATGAACAAACCATATAGGTCCCTTTCTGAAGAAATTTTTAGCACCTGATTGGTGCATGATTTGGTCAAACATTCAACTGAACCACATGGCAGCAAAATTTTTAGTGATTTTACCATTTTACCTTAAGGGATTATATGTTTAAACATCCTTTTGAATTTCCTCCCTTCAACAAAAAAGAACCTCTTTTCTCCCTATTGATATCTTCCTCCCATCAAGCTAGATTCATTGATAAATCTCTCATCCAGACTTTGATTCAACTTATGGTAAACATAAGGAATGTGTGTTGGTGGTTCCTATATTCATATTTCTACTTTCAACATTTTTCTTCCTCATGATAGAGTTATTTAGGTGTAGGATCATTCTCCCTATTTTCATGTCATTCATCTTTTTGTGGTTTTCTCATGATTTGAACCAAACCAAAGGTCAATACAGGATGAGTGATCTTCTATAGGTATAATGATGGTGGTCTAGTATTTTTACCCCATATTGATATTATTTATACTAAGATTTTTTTCCACACACTAGTTTCACCATGAATTTTACCTTAATATAATCCTCCTTTAATCGTTTTCCTTAATTGAGAACCTAATGAATCTCTAATGCCCCCATCAATTGATTCTATACCTTGAGGTGTGTTGATGAATTTCCAATGTTGTTATTAATGACTAGCTAACCAAACCATAGTTTTTACGATTTTGAAATTTCTCCTAAGTGAGAAAACAATCATGAAATGAATTGAAGGTGAGTGGTATGACCATGTCACCTATGTAAAATTGAATAATGGTTGTTCCCTTTCTAAACAAAAATTCAATAGAATAATGAAATACCTATTGGATCATATTAAATCCATCAGATACTTATCATTAAGATGATAAATGGGCATAAAGACCTTTATTCTTAATGTTTTACATTCATCGAATCCCACTTACTATTGTTTTACAATAGCATGGTGTCTCTTATATTATTGATTTTTATAATGCCATGGAATCCATTTATCAATTGTCACATATGGGCATGGATACCCATCTACTAATGTGATATATCAGCATTAAATCCATTTAAAATTATTTCGAATGCGAATGGAAAACCTTATTAATTATGATAAATGGGAAGGGTGACCCTTCTATTGTGATACATGATCATGGAAACCCTATTAATGTAATCCAGAAATGATGACCCTAATATTATAATTTAGGAATGGAAACCCTATTGATATGATAATAGGTTTAGAAACCCCTATAAATATGATATACAATTATAAAGACCCTTAATGACATGAAATGAGAATAGAGATCCTACTGATATAGTATTGGGCATGGAATCCCATTTTCATGTGATATAGGGCATTTCATCCCTTGACACGTTTGAGATTCATTATATAACCCATGAACTCTTGTGATGTGCCTCAAGTCCAGGCTAGTAGTAGTACCCATATATTTGGATTTATACATCCCTAAATATACATTCCATATATAAGTATACATATGGATGCTTATTTAGAGACTATCCAACATGGGAAAAAGGACGTAGAGTCGGCCTACTATCTATCAAGAACCAAAGCCGTCACCTTAATGGTCTTCATTAATCATTATCATTTATTATATTTTCAAAATATTGTTGTATATGAACTGATTGGATATTTATAGACACCTTTCATGCTAGACTACTGAGATAATATCACACCCTATCTGGGCAGTTGATTGTACATTAAGAGATAATGTGGATGTAGTTAGGGATATGGGTTAGCACCCAGTGGATGATAATTGACTTGAAAAAAGCATGTTTGTAGAGAATAACATGACCAATATATTGTTTGTGATTCTTTTGGAGATATACATTTTGGCCTTTTTTTCTTTTCTTACATGTAATGGACTTCATGATTTTAACCATGACTTCTTTGTTTATTATTTTTACAGAAATGACATTACATCATTCTTTATATGAGACTGTTTATAATTATTGTAGGATATTTATTTCATTTGAGTGATTTACCATTGAAATTTTTATAACATTTATTATGCTTATGATATTTTTATATTTATTATAACACTGTGATACCCTAATATAGAGGGTATAGACTCCCTACTATTCCACTATGAACCCTAAATACAAGTATAAAACCTCTAGAATATGAGGAGGAACGATTGAGAAATTGTGGCCCACCAGCTCATGGCACAGTTTGGTGGCATCCAAGTCAGGATGTTACAATGTGGTATTATAAATTTTTTATTTTCTTTTGTATTGTCATTTGGGAATATTATACATCGGATTTTCAATATCTCATAATCTGAAAATGATTTATGCCTAGGAGAAGCTTACCCATGTATAAGGATTTTCCAAATTACATGGTATTGGACATGTTGTTCTATAGTTTTCTTGTTATATTTTTTTTGATTCTACTATTGGGTGACACACATGATGTTTGATGTTTGTTACTATGAATGAGGATTATATTATATTCTTTTCTTGTTATGGAAAGGATCATTGTATCATGAATCATCATAAGCACTTAAATATTTCTAAGTCATGTATAATTTCCTTCCATGTGTATATTACAACATGAAATGCTTATAGAATTCATTGGTTCTTATTTATATATCCATGAATTGTTCTAAAATTTCATGCAATAACTTATTAACCTATTGTTTTTTATTAAACGGATTCGATGCCTAAATTTAAAAGGAATGTAGGCCCTTATAAAATAGATTTGGTAATCCATACGGTACAACATTTTAAAAAAATTTATAAAGAAATGAGAATGAAATTAAAAGAAATTAAATTATAGAATGAATGGGGCGATGTTTAGAAAGGGGATTCCACTTTCAATTTAATGGGTGGCTTCCTTAATAAATAGTTATTGAAACATTTTATACTTAGACCATAGACTCCTCACATAGACCTTTACCAAGAACAGACGTTAGTAATTGGAAGTAGGTACCATCTCTTATGTTCTATATCTATTCCAATCACCCAGAAATGGATCTCTGAGTAGGTGGAGGGATGTAAATATTAAATAGGAAGTCGTGTACCTATAAAATTTTAGTTTCTAAGAACTTTATCATTTACAATATTATCTGAGTCTTGGATTTTTAATTTGAATATCTATTCCACCATGACATGTTGTGTTGTTTTCTAGGAGGGTGGTGACGACCATGCACTATAGGTGGTGGGCCCTAAGACACCATTGAAACAACAAGTAGTGATTTATGTGTCACTTCTTGTTATCTATGATGTGGTAAATTATGTCCAGTTATGATTGGAGTTTTGTGAAATATAATGTTTCTATTTGGATATCCATGACCATCCCCTTATATAGAAGAGTTGATGTGGGATTTTCAACTATGGGATCCGCCTAGTTTTTAAAGAGATGGTGGCCCCTTCGCTATAGAGTTATGGATAGAGACAATAATATATATCTTTGATCACAATGATATTCATCTTTAGTGGAGAGTGAGGCTTGCTAAATATATTATTTTAGGATCCTCCAAATGATCATCGGATATTCTAAACTAGTAAGGTCAGTACTGTGAAGTGATTTTGTGGGATATGAAATATGTATTTTATGATCATTTCTTCCTTGAGACTCTAAGGGGAGATTCTTCAATAGAGTTCATGAACCTGTATTAGGGATCTATGTCTGTTATGGACTACTCAACTCAACTTATGGAGCTTCAATATGTTGCAACTATCTATACCAGTGATGAGCTTGAAAGAGCGAGGAGATTTGATTATGGGATTAGGAACCATGTTCATTGTCTATTGAATGAGTTCTGGTTGGATTCAGTATTTGGTATGGTGAAATATGATATCATCACAGAGAGGAGAGTAATGTAATATGATAGTTTTAGCCAAGTCGATTAATAATTGAGATAGATTAACCGTACAATTGGAGGTCAAAGGGGATACTTTTACACTGCACATGTGAGAAGCATCATATAGTTGACACCCACTACTAATTATGTGTTTTTAACATGTTTGGGAAGCTTGGAACTAAGAATACCTAGTTTCCCAGAGACCCCGTTGAGTGTTGAGGCTATGGAAGATTCAGGAATATTTAGTGTTTTTTCAGGATATTCCCATATATTCCTAGTCGTAGATGATATATATCAGCTCTGCCTTCTTGAATATGATTTGGAAATCCTCACCATGAATGTTGATAGATTACTACTAGATAGAAAAAGAAGTATAAGAGGTCATGAAAAAGGTATCCAATATTTAGATTCACAATGCTAGTTGATCGGACACCCCTAGGTATTCATTTTGCAGTATAGGTCCATGGATTATACAACATTTATTCGGTTTAGCAGACACTAAATTATCTAGCTGTTGGGTCATCTACCATTCATGGTGATATCTTATTATCCTCCTCTATTTTATCTTCTTTTTTAGATACAGTTTCAACTTACTATTTATCTTTTAGGATATTAATGAAATTCTTGGGATTGATATTGAGTACATCTGTGGTGTGATGACACTTGATACTCCTTTGGGTATACATTCATAGAGTTTAATCCAGTGTAAGGAATGAGTCCTTTGGTTAGTAATCCATCATTTATTATGGGAACTCTGCATCTTTGAGATTATGGTCTTTGATTTATTTGTTAAGCCCAATGTTTTTTTGGGATGTATTTGTTGTGAGTGGATGTGTATGATGGTGGAAATCTGATTTGTTGAAGAAAGAAAGTATATTCAGAAGATGATGGATGTAAATCTAGATTAAATAATGTTTTCAATAGATCAACATGCTAGTGGAAACCTGATATATTGAATAAAGAATTTATATTGAGAATATGATGAATGGAAATTCATATTAAAGAATGATTTCAATAGGATCTATAACATCTGGTTGAGTTAGTGAAATCCATCAGATTAGGATGTTAATAAAATGTAAGAAGCTATTGGAAATCGGATTCAGTATCTAAATTAGGAAGACATTTTTCAGTGATTGGTTTTGTTGCCAATGAGTAAAATGAAATTACTTCACTTTTTAAAAGATATTGACCAGGCTCAAAAATCATATTCATGAATTAATTTTATTCATTATTTATGACTCAAAACATGTTCTAAAATTCGAAATCACAGTTCTTAAGAAATTATATCATATGGAGAAAAAATTTCTAAAATTAAAGGTTCTTCATGTTCACCTTGTGTCAGGTATGAATGTAACAGGAAATTTGGATACTTTTTATTACAAATGTGATGAAGATTTTCTATTTTTTTATTTATCACAAATCACATGTATGTTTTCAAACTTGTGATAAAATATTTATACAAGGGGAGAATCATTCTTACCAAATGTGATGGGAAGAGAAAAGGTTCTTCCAATCGTATCCAGGAATGTCATATTTAGATGGATCATAATCATGTCAATAATTTTCAATATGATCTGAAAATAAATATGGTTGGTAGAGGAATTGGAAGTGACAATACATTCCATTACATGTAAGACAATGCTAATGCTGATCTTCAACATATTCAAAGTCAAGAAGGAAGTCATAATACTTTCTTAGAGATTGAATAAGATGAAAGTCAGTGAAGCCAAACATTTTTGGTCTCATAATCGTCGTAATGAGATCATAAAATTCATAATTGTCTAAAGGTTGGGAAGGTTTTTTGAAAATTTTAGAATCCAAAGGTACTAGTTTTAAATAGGCTAAAATATAAAAGGATTTAAATCTTCAAAGGATGAGGCTGATGTGTTTTAAAAATGTTGATGAAGTGATGTTGTGAATGATCAATGATATTAGGAATGAATAAATGTGATTTCCTTGTCAAGTAAAATTATCAATTGGATCAAGATCCAATGATTGGAATTGATTCTAAGTCATAAGTCTGAATAAAAATAAGTATAAGTGGTTGAATAAGTCTGAAAGAATATGTCATCTTCATCAAAATGAAGAAATCAGAATGGAAGTCACATCCAAGAATAATAATGAAAATTATTGTGTTTCCCTTCATACATTTGGTGGAGTAAGAAATAATGTGGAATATATTTTTGAATAGATGATTTTATTATAATGAAGAAATCATAATGGACAAAAGGTCTTTCATTTAGTGAATAACAATGTAATAAAGGAATCGTATTGGGAAAACACGAATTAGAATGATGTATGTGAAGAAATTAAGAAGGGAGATGAAGAGTTTTGAATATTCAAGAATGATCTAGAAGAAATAAGAGGAGTTTAGAACCCATAAAAAATCCATAAGGCGCCCAAAATTCAAGGAAACCTGAAAATTATGATAATTAGGTTTTTTAGGATTGTTTCGAGGAATCCCACCCAAACCACTTTTGGGGTGAGTATAAAAGGGGAGAGACATTTGTACTTTCTTCTCACATAGGTACTATTCATCATAGAAGAGAGATAATATCTATGTTTCTTGGGAGATGAATTTACCACATTGATCATTATTGAAGAATTATTTCTAGATAAGATACAAAGGAGAAGAGAAAATATTGAAACATTTCAACTAATTATCGTACTCATCTGGGAATCGTATTTAGATGGTAATTTTATTCATCAGAAAATCATATTCATCTAGGAATCAAAGACAATAAGAAATTGTATTCAGGTGGGGATCAATATCAACAGGGAATAATATTTAGCTAAAGATTATACTAGAATATCTAGATTCATAATAGAAGTTAGAAATTCTATCAACTGTATTTTGACATAGCAATATTATATTATTGAGAAATGAAACATGGGAATCATATGGGGAAATAAGGTTATGTTTTTATAAAAAATTACATATGAATTATTTACCATCTTTTACGTAATAAGGTGATGATTTTTTTTGAAATATCATATTTGTGATTGTTGACAAAAAAGCACCATAAAAAAATTTCTTAAAATATTCGTATTAAATAATTTTTGCTAGAAAGAGCACACATACTATTGGAATATTTATATAGTTTTTCATGATTGTAAGGTAATATCCTTTTTTTATTCCACACAAAAGGATTGTTTTCTAGTTGATTTTATGGTATTGGATCATTTCAGTACAATACCATGGAAGTAGTGATTCTTGTTTAATATTGATCCATGGTAATACTTGTGTTCCTTGAATGTGTGTTTGATTTGTTTTCATCTAGGAAAGATATCATTAATAAGAGGTGAAGGTTGTTTCTTAATAAGGAAACTAAAAAGTAAAAGGTATCACTGATACTCAAATCCCCCTCTCAGTGATAAATTTATCATGACTGGGAACAAACAAGTAGTATTAGAGCTAAAGGTTCCCTTTATTAATTCTTTGATAATTTCTTGAACAATATTTTTTTATGGATAATATGATTTGTATGAATATTAATCGTATTCTAATCTTAAATTATAGTAATTATCATATCTTTAAAAGAAGAATGTTGAAATATATTGTGTCTCTTGGGTATGATGATTCAAGAGTTTTTACACATGGTTTCAAAACTTGTATTGAGAATTCTCATCATGAAAATGACGATAAGGAAAACCATGAAAATAATGGAAGAGTAAAGAATGATATACTCTCATTACTTTCTAAAAGTGAGTTTCTCATAGAAAAACTAGTTTCCACTTCAAAATTTATATGGGATAAGCTGAAAAACATTTATAATGTAAATAAAAAAAGTAAAAAAAGATGAAAATATATATATTTAAGTTTGATGATCTAAATATGGGATATTATGAATTTGTTAGTGACTTCATCGCCAAGGTGAATGACATTGTCAGCACTATCATTGGTCTTCATGAAAAGTTAGATGATTCAACTATTTTTTAAAAGATCTTTGTAAATTATTTCTAAAAATATTAATGCCAAAGTTTCTTCATTGGAAGATATAGATCCTAATACATAATCTATGGATAATTTTCATATTACTCTCATTACATATGATATGATAAGCTAAAAAGACATGAAGGGTAAAACAAGAACATATATAGAAATGTCTTTCTAAGATTATAATAAATAAAAGGTATATAAGCTTCATAAAAATGATGATTTTGATAACTATGACCTCAAAAATGAGGTATGTACAAATATTGATGAAATTTCAACCTTATTTTCTAAAAATTGGAGAATATTTATACAAATTTATAGAGGGGAAAATCCTTTAAAATTTTTTGTATTTGGAACCACTGGGCATTTTTTTCAATTTTCCTTGAAGATGTGATGAAGAAGAAACTAATGACGAATAAAGTGAATATGAATCCAAAAAAAATCTATTGATAATGTTGGGGGTAATACATTCATCAAAACAATTGAAAATGTATAATTCAGAATCAGTAGTTCTATAGAAGAGGAAACTCAATTAGAGTATAATTTAAAATAATAATTAAATGAATTGATGAGGAAGATTGGGAGACATGAAAAGGAGATCATGGAGTTGAAAAGTGAAAAATCATCAAAAAATAATCATGAATTTATTTTTGAAGACAAATTCAAGTGATGGAAGAGATCACTGAATTGAAAAAAATATCTCGAGATTGAAAATAATCATAATGAAATTCTACAAGTGAAGTTTAAGGAAAAAGTAAAATTGTAACTTTTTCAATAAAAGTCTTATAAAACTGATCAAAAAGGTACTAGTTTCAAAAACTATATCTCTAAAATATGTAAATGTTATATAATGGATATACTAGAGAAGGATTAATAAAAGTTACATTTAATGGTTTATAAGATATTTGGAATTGGTTATTAAAAGAATAACATTTGGAAGGTTATGTATGTGGCCAAGGCCAACAATGGTGTGAAATCATAAGTTATTAAAATTTAGATATTGAAAAATTTTATATTACTTTTGTTTCCAATAAGGATAAAAATAAAATTAAGATGAAGATAAAGATTTCAATCGAAATTAGAAAATATGGAGATCAAGAATGTTTTCTTAAGAAGTATACTGAGAATAATATTCACAACTCTTGTCAGTATGGAAGTTATAGGAGAAAATACTTTTTCAATGGATACTGTTGGCCTTGACGTGGATTTGGGAATAAAACTAACAAGTGTTGGTTCAATCAATGGTATTAATACTATTCCATAATCTATAGAAGGAAATTATTGAGGGGGAGTTAATCCACTCAAGGGAAAAATCCTCACAAAGTTGTTCACAAGAAACCATACATGGTTGGTGTGAAAATTGAAAATAGGTTTCATACTATGAAAATTGTGTGAAATATGTGAGCAACTAGGACATATTTCTTAATAATTACTTGTTTTTTTACCGTCACAACAAAAGTTTATGAACAACTCTCAAAATCTAGATATTTTTTATATTAATAAAATTAGATCTTCTTAGTACAAAAAGTAAGAGTGCTTAGTTATCTATCCATAACATGTTTATTTGGATAGAAATTTAGAAGAAGAAAATAATTAGAAAAAGAAGAGAGGAAGAAACATACTTTTAAAAATTTATAACATGTCAATAAAAAAAGGTATCAACAGATTGTGGATGTGAGCACGAGAGGAATGATATCTAAAGTTGATCAAGAATCTTACCAGAATAAATGTCATCCATGGAAAAAATGGCACAAACAAATTATAACAATGATGTTACTAAATATGATTAAAATACAACATCCTCATCCTAAGATTATATAGATAAGAATTAAGTTGTTACAAAACCTAATATAGATGAATAGAATAAATAAACCATGTATAATGAAAAATCCATGAAATAGAAGAAAAATTAAAGACTAAGAGAGAACTATCATTCTAATTGTTGTTTCTATGATATAATCATGGTTCCTCTTTATTCCCAAAATATTTATATACTTGTACTATCATACAGTGAATTCAAGGTGTGTACATAAAGAAGCTAGAATTGATAAATATATTACTATTATTGAAAAATAAATTTATTAGGTTTTGAAAAATATTAGTTGTTGAAACTTTATGTTTTTATAGACATAAACATTCTTGTATGTTTGTTGAGATGGGTGTACGTTACTTTTATCTTAATAAATTTTTTTGACGGATTTCCCAGATAATGAGAATGTTTAAAGAAACATGAAAAGGGTATTTCATAACAGTCGTTTAATGGATAACATTGAAATCCTTTATTACCCACTCTTGTTTTGTAGATCAGTTTTTCGATTATATAATTATAGTTTTTTAGTTAAAGGTTCTTTGGACAGAACTCATGTGATTACAATATTGAATAAAAGGGTCATGGTTCGATAAAAAATGTTCCAACTATTGGAAATAATATCATTTGTCCATTAGCGGTGAATTTATCATGATAACCCTTTGAATTTGATTATCAATAAGTGGAAGAGATAAGAGAAACGAGATTATAATATAGGATAAGGGGATAAATATATGAATGAAAATAAAATAATTGAGAAAAGAAAACAATACACTTATTGGTTTTAATTGGTTGAAGTGGTTTAACTAGGTATTGATAGAAAACACATAGTGGGGGGTTTTTAGGCCCAAGTTGGGTTGTGGTTGCATCTTTTATCAATAAATCATTATGCTGGTGGAAATGTGATATGTTGAAGAAAGAAAGTATAATGAGATTATTATGGATGGAAATGAAAATTTAAGTGTGTTTTAATCGATTAGTATCCCAATGGAAATTTGATTTATTGAAGAAAGAAATTATGACTCAAAAACATATTCATAAAATCACACCCAAAATGATTATGAAATTACAATATATTCAGAAGACTTCTTCTAGAAGGAATGGTTCATCAGGCTCACCTGTGAGAGGGTGATCTGCTATGGGGTTCTATACACATTAGTTAAAAAACAAGTTAGGGGGAAATTATATTCTAAAATATTATGTTTATAATTTAAAACATTTTTTATAAGGAAAATCTTTTTAACGAATCAATTTTCAATTTATACCAAAATGGATGTTCATCGTTAGGGGTTTTTTTATTTCAAAACAAAAATTCCATTTATAAATTTCTAAATCCATATTAATAAGTGGATTTAAAAAGTTTTCAAAATTATAATTAATATTTCAAATGATGATTTTAATTTAATGAAAAGGTTTTTATTTTTTAAAATTTTTAAAAACATGATTTAAATTCTTTATTTTATCATTTTTGTGTGAAATTTATTTCACATTTAATAAATGTATAATTATTCCAAGGAAATTAATTTATGTATTTATTCATCATTTTAAATGTGATGATTTCCAAAGGAACATTGCTTCTTAAACGTTATCATTTTATCTAAAATTCATTTTATTTAATTACCTTACATACTGCCTAAGTCTGAATTATTATATATCCATGACATTTTTATTCTGGTTTGACATTACATTAATGTTTTATACTTCTAGGATTTATAAAAACAATTTTTTTCTTCCTAATGAAATATATAAAAATAGATTTATTCACATATGTATATATATATATATTAATATACATATATATACATATTAATTCATCCATTTCCAAAGTTTTTTAAAGATAAGAACAAAAAACACAATGAAAAAATTTTCAATATCAGAATATTTTATGAAAATTTAACTCTTGGATTTGAAAAAAAAATATTGAAAATTGGGGAGTGCACCCAAACATCCATGATGGGTAAGTACTATACATACATTACTGTTCAAAGTGGCTTCATGGTTTTTTTAGCATGAAAAGTGATTTTTTAATCACTAAATTATTCCTAAGAAATTATATAATGTATTCGTATAGTTATTACTTGTTTATTTATAAATGATTCCATTTTTTTATTTCTACGTTCTGTTTAAAGAAAAAGGATTCAATATTTTACGGAGTTTTCAAGAAATATTTCTTATTAAAATTTATTTTACTTTTTAATTATTATTTATTTCTTTTTAAAAATAAAATTAATTTTAATTTAGAAAAAAATTGTTAATGAAATAATATTTTCAGTTTTCAAAAGATTTCCTTCAAATAATGTTTTCATTTATTTTTAAAAAATGTCTTATATGTTTAATGATACTTCACATAGTTTTTTTCTCACCCCATGTTTTAAAATGTATTTCATATGGTTTATAGTTGAGTAACGGGACATGTATCAAATATATAGATTAGATGGAGCAGAGTTATTGGTGTTTTATAAAAGTTTATGTTTCAAAAGTAAAATGTTGTTTTTAAATGATATAGATTTTCATTAATCCTTCAAAAATGCGACCTAAAATTTTACTTAGACATTATATTTATAAATTTATTTTTAATTTATTATTTAGAATAAATATATACATTTTTCATGTAAATTTATCTTGGTGTGAGGTTGTAGAGTGTCATCATTGGTATCAAAAGAATGGGTTAGGCAACTATGGAGATTTGGATTTCAAGAATGACTTTTTATTTAGAATCATAATTTTGTTGATTAATTGATTATATTTTAGGAAACTCTTATGATTATAAACCTTGAAAAGTTAAGGTCGACTCAAATGAACTTTCTATGGTTATTGTATTTTGGATTTAATAATTGGTAGAGCATAATTGTAAATGGAAACAACTATATGAATTAAATTTATAAGATTTTCAATAGAATTATATTATTAAAAAATTACTATTTAGTATTAAAAAATTATATATACTTGTGTTCCACCTATCAAGATGTTAAAATATAGATTAAGTAGTTTAAAATTATGAAGACATGATTTCTTAAGGGAGAGACTGTAACATCCAATGATTTCAGACATTGTAAAATTAATGTTATGTTCGGTAAAATGAGTTACATGGTAAACCAAATCAAAAAAAAATCCCAACACATTAACAAAAAATAATTAATACAGGAAAAATAAATACTAAAATTTCAAACAAAATAATATTTATAAGATATATAATTAATATAGGTTAACATTAAAAATGGTTATTTTCAATAAAAACCATTTTCCATGTATTATATATTTAATTATATATTATAAACTTAAATATAATTGAATTTATATATTATAAAATAAAATAAATTTTTGAATACCTCACATCATAATTTACATAGAATGAATTCTTGAGTTTATTTCTTAAAATGTTGATTTTCAGTTGAAAATAAAGTTTTTGAAAAAATTATAATTTTTTTGATTGTATATTTATGAAATCATGTCCTATGTTATTAAAAAATATTAATTAATAAAATATTTATTTACGGAATAAAATTAATTATGTTAAAATATTCATTAAACATCTAATCCAATGTCAAATATTTCTATGAATAAATATAAATGTTACATTGATAAAAAAATAGTTTTTTAGTATTTTCCTCCAACTAAGTGTCTATATGGTGAAATTAAATTTTTTATTTCCCTAAAATATTCATAATATTATTTAATTTTATAATAAATCGATTCATTTCATTAAAATTATTATTCAATATAATTTTATCATATTAATAAATTTAAATATAAAACCAGTTTTTAAATGATATTACATTATTAATTGTTTTAATTTATTATTTAATAATTCACATATCTAGAAATATTTTGTTTTAAAATGACATTAAAATTATAAAACATAAGGTCATAATTATTTAAAATATACCAATATTAATTTTTATCATTAATCGTACTAACTCAGGTTAAGAATCATTTAGAAAGGTAAACTTTAATTTGGATAAAAGGATAAAAGTAAAAAAAACACTGAAATTAATCGCAAATTTCCACAAAATGAATGTTTAGTATGAGTCTAAACATTTTAATATACTACATCCACTTTTTTCTATTTTTCATCCGTTTTCTCTTGAATATACTCTTTACATTATTAAAAATAATAATTTTTCTTTACAAAATTATCCTTCTCTTATCCTCTAAATGGATACAACTTCCACCCTTTAAAATTCTCACATCACTATATAATTACTCCTTAAAAACATAACATTTATATCCAAATATATATCTATGTCATACCTACATAAGCATCTGTTCACCGTATGTTTTCTTAAAGCCTTCACTTGCAAGGAGTTTTCTAAAAGAAAAATGAAACATAAAATGTGGGTATTAACTTATCTTAGTATTTTATTTTCTTACTATATTTCCTAAAATCATTAATGGCCTTGTTAATATAAATAAATAATTTTATTTATTGTACTTATATTTCATTATTAAAATTCTTCAACTAATAATCAACCCTTTCCTACCACTATGAAAAAAAATAACATTGATCGTGTGAATGTGTGCACTATTGCCTCAACAAATGCGATGTGTCTTGTTTTCCACAATAAGATATAAATATTGGAACCAAGGTTGGATTTAGTGAATAAATAGATTTTATATTTTATAAATAAAATCATTAAATGAACATTTGTTATATACTGTCATTCTATCCATTCGTTTAAAAATTATATCTTAAATCAAGCGTACATGCGCGTTACCACCTCCATGATTAATGATTTTAATTTTTCATAGTAACACATCTTGGATGGTCAAATATGTTTTTAATGAATATATATGATACTTACATCATGTTAAATACTTTATACATGTTATAATAACATTATATAATAACGTTATCTTTCACCGTAATTCATTATAACAGACTCTAGTTTAGTTCATTTTTACCACCTACATAAGTGATGCTGTAATGTTTCTAATGTGGATGATTATGGAATGTAACATTATAGTAAAAACATGTAGTAATAATTTACTCATCATGTTCAGATGATTATAGATTCACAATATCAATAGAAAATGATTCTATTAATATAAAAACATTAATCATTAAAGTCACCAAAATGAGCTCACCTTCAATTTCATTATCACAAAATGTTACAAAAGATATTACGAAATGATATTATAAATTTATAAATTATTTCAAAAAAATATATTAAATTACCTATTTTTATTTAGTAATTATTATTTTTTAAAGAAGAATAAATAATTGAACCGCCATTACAATACAATTCAAATCGATCAACATTTTAAACACCCAATTTTGAAAAAATATGATAACTAATAAATATATATTTAATATTTATATAAATAATTTAATAATTTTTATTTAAATGAATATGGTTAAAAAATGTGTGATTCATATTTTTTTATTTTTTGATGTAGGAGTTCAGAGTGCATTAGACTAGGCATGACTAAATGTAATGGGTTTTCATGACCAAACTGCTTCCCCTGAGCCATTATCACTTATATTTATCTAAACCCATTTTACAGTATGATCATGTCTAAACATTAAAAATTTAATATTTTATTTCATTCATTTTTCTTGTGAAATCATGCTTTAAAGAAAATTATTCTCCCTTGATGAGTCTACTGTTTTGTTGAAATGAAATTATCTTAAAAAACATTCCCAAATTGTGTCCCCAGGTCCATATTTTTACTTTCCAAAATTGTTATCTTTTCAATAGTGTAGAATAAAATTACATTTTCCTCCATTTATCTTTATATTACCCTTTATTTTAAAACCACAGGTTTGATATCATTTAAATGACGTGATATTTGAATAAAATAATTTTCAAATATTTCAAAGTCTTTTATTTTCAATGATCATATATTCTTCATGTTTACATCACAATGTGACATGTTATTTATTTTTTAAAATTTATATTTGTTGTATTTTTTTCAAATTAATGTTTTAATATATTTCAAAATTATTTAAAAAATAATTTTTTTGGGAATGCGACTCATAATTATTTCCCTTCTAAGGTGATACTAAGAATCTATTTTAAGAAAAACCATTTTTGTGATTTCTCTTTCATTTTAAAAGGTTTAATCTATAGAAAATTAATAGTTAATAAATCACAAAATATATGCTCTTTTGGGGTGATCTTGTTTTTCATATCAAATAATCACATTTTCTCTATGTGAGACCATTTTGAAAACTAATGAAACCAATTTTTCATTCTATGGGTTATTTATGATAATATAGATGATTTGATTTTAAGTGTCACCCATATGTGTTGATGATAATGGGTGGGGTCCTATATCTCCCTCAAACACACTATTTATGGTTTTATATCTCTCGAGATAATGATTCCTATTTAGACATGGAATTTTTTTTAAAACACAATAGTGAACATACTTGGATTTATTTACAAAATTAAAGGGTAGGAAGACATGTATTTTTTCAAAAAAACCATATACTAATGTTTGTTACACTACATCTCTAAAATGTGTCTTTTTTAGACCATTCAAAATATTATGATATTAATTATTTTAAATATATTTTTCTTCTTATGTATTTATTTCTTGTTTCTTATATGTTTGAAATCCATTTTATTGATAGCCTTTAATTGTAAATATATTAATATTACATGATCTTTAATGAACAATCATGTTTTAGGATTTCCACTTATGATATCATGACATTTTTATCTTATATTACTTCCTTACTCATGTCTTCCCTCCTCTTTTAGATCTATCCATTTTGACTTGTTGATATGTATACCGTAATGAGAATCTAAACTCATCCCTTCTCATGTTTCCATTCCCCAGGATATGAAGATGATTACATTTGCTAATATGTCTAAAATAGGGTCCATAGAAGAATGGTTATTCAAAAATTCTCATAAATTTAGTAAAATTATATTTCTATGCATCTTATCTATAAGACACTAAAACTTTTGGTCATAGTATAGGGTTCCTATTTATATAGTGTACTTATTAAATCATGAAATCAATTTATTATTTTTGTATATCTATCTTGGACCACCATAGTTGGTATCAAATGAATTTTTTATACAATAATGAGATTAGGATGTCGAGAATTACTTATGATTTAGAAATATTCTTTTATGGTTTAAAGAAATTATATTTTATGTGACTCTTAAGAGTGGAAACATTATCAATATAATGGAGAATAATATTAATTTATATTGTACTAGTATTTTGGATATAGGAATCGGTCTAGAATTATTTTAGGTTAGAAAAATTTCATGAATTATATTCATATTATTTTCTATAGAATTAAATCATTAAACTCTTTGTATTCATAAGTATAAAAATATGTATATGTCTATTCTACCTAAAAAGAGGGAAACAATTATCTTGGATAATTAAAATATACATGGACATAATTTATTTAATAGGGGGATAATGGAACCGTCCTGGATCTTATTATCAATTTAAATAAGAGTCAATTATTAAAACAAATATTTTGTCATTTAGTGTCTATTATAAGATTAAATTGTAATTATTTTATATTATTTTTTAATAAAAAATAAAACATATAATAGAAACATATTATTAATTAAAATATACAATATTAATTTATGATAAAAATATATAATACAATTTTAATTTAATCAATTTGATATATAATATAATAGTGAAAAAAATATTTATTGAAGAATATAAACATAATGGTTTAAAAAATATTATTTTCATATAAAAATTATGGTATGTAAAATTTTTAAATGAAATAAATGTGTATGGGAATATAGTAAATGAATTAATGATAAAATTATAATAAGAATCTATAATTTTGAAAACAATACATTTAATTATATTTTCATAATTTAATAACAATATGATATTTATGATAATATAAAAAATATTATATGTGAATAATATTAAGGATTATATTTAAAAATAAAATTTTGAAGTAATATAATATATTGATATATAAAATTTATATATGATGTATACATATATATATATATATATATATATCAAATTTAATATTTGAGACTGTTAAAAAAATCTAAGAATTAGAATCTATATTAATATAGATGTCTAATATAAACAAAATATAAATACATATATATAGATATATAGATATGTGTATTTATATATTTTGGTGTATATATATAGACATATATATATATATATATATATATATATATATATATTTTACAAAAACATAAAACCAAAAGAGCGTGAGAAATGAAAAACTAACAAAATTGTAATGAATAAAAAATGAAAATGGGGGAGGGGTGTTATCATCTTCATGAAGACAACAACCAGAACATCGCCACTGAAACTGACCACTAACATCATCTTCCATGTGCATGGATGATTCCACTTCCTTTCCCTTATTCCTGGAAAAAACGACTACACAAACTATGACTATCACTAGCGACCAAAAACTGTTACGAAGATACCTCATCAGCACCCCTCAAACACAAGTTGTGTCCACCCCACTGATTTATATAATCCTCAGCACTCGTCATCATCCCTTGTTGATCCCACATAATTTTCATCATCTTCCTAGAACAGTAGAAGTTATTTTCAATTTATATAATCATATATATATATATACACACATATACATAATTAGAAGTATATTTAACTTATGAAACACGTGAATAAAAATGCAAAATCAAATCATTGTATTCTTTTCAATTTAAACTATACTAAAATCATCAATATAGTGTATAGGGAAGAAGTTTTTAACTTCACCATGTGTTTTCTAAAGGATGTTTTTTTGAAAAGCAATATGGAAGCAAAATTTCACATGGTATGTTGTTTGGGAGGACCTAGAACCCCAGTGGAAAAAACTATCATTGTATATGAGTCACCACCAACATTTGATAGTAGGAAATTTGATTATATGAGGATCCCACCAAGAATCCCAAGTAATATATATATATATGTACATACATATATATATATATATATCGATTTTTTTGTGCGTTTTTTATGGATAAAGTTTTAGTTTTCATGTGATACTTGCAATAGGGTGACCTGCTAAGGGGAGATCAAAAGGCATCAGTTAGCAACACCAGACAAAGGGATATAATATTCTCAAATCATAAGATTATGTTTTAAAACCTTTTTTATAAGGAAAATCCTTTCAAATTTCTGTTTTATGATATTGACCAAATGGATCTTCTTCATAAGGTTTTTTTTATTTGAAATTTTAGTTTTAATTTTACTATTTTCAAAATATCATTATAAAGAGAATTCATATGTTTTCAAAATTATAATAATTGTTTTAATGGTTTAATTTATTTTTATTCAAATGCGGTAATGTTTTTATATTTTTTCAAGTATGTTTCAAATTCCTATTTTTATCATTTTATACCATAATTATTTTCGAATTTTAGTAAAGTTTAAATTCTTTATTGGTTATTAATTAATGTAATTATTAATCATTTTATATTTGGGTATGTCTAAAAAAATATTTTATTGGATTATGTGGTATCATTTAATATGAAATTAAATTTATATAATTGCTATGGATGTTTCTGAATTCTAAATTATTATATGGTTACGAATTTTTTATTTTAGTTTGAAATTCCATGCATATTTTATATTACAATTTTTTATTAATATGAGTTTTTTGTCTTTTAATAATGAAATATATACATATATATATATATTCAATAATATTTATATACTAATATATATATATATACATCTATTTTTATAGGTTTCATAAAATATGATTGAAACCCCCTGAGAAAAAAGTGGAAAACTGAAAATGATTTATTAAAGTTTAGTGCTCAGCCATTGTAAACATGATGAGGATTTAGGGAGAAAACCCAAACATGCAAGTCAGTTTTCTCGATATAGACTTGAATGTTCCTAGTGGCCTCAATGATTTTTCCAATCATTTGAACTATTTTTCTAATAGAAATAAATGTATTACTTTTAGGAAATGTTTTAATTTATTCATATTATTATTGGTGATTTTTTTATAAGAGATTCCATTTGTTTGATTTCGACGATTGTTTCTAATAAATCTGATTTTCGTATTTAAATTTGTTTTCATGAAATTTGTTATCCTAAAATTAATTTTTCTAATATGAAATATATATATTTTTTTATTGTATAATTTATATTTATGTTAAAATATTTGTAGTTAAAAATATATTTTCTTCATTCATGAAAATATTTTCATCACATTAACTTTTTATGAATTTTTATAAAATTGGTAAGAATATTTAAAGACCTTTATAATAAATTTTATCAACCCTATATTTGAATTTTTTTCATAGGTTATAATGTTTTTTAAGGTGATACGTATTGAATATATATATTAAAAATAAAATTACTAATGTGATCTTATAAGTGTTTTTGATTAAAAAGAAAATTTAATCTTGGAGTTATATAGTATTGTATATTTTATTCATAATCATCTATAAAATTGGACCTAAATGATTCTTATATTATATATTTTTCAATTTAGGTTAAATTTTTTATATTGAAATAAATATAGAGTTTATAGAATTGGATCTGATAGAATGGTTATGGGGCATTATTTTTCCATTGTAGAACTATTAATATAAAATAAACCAAACATCATCCAAAAAATAATCCAAGAACATAGATGAAATAAGACATAACATGTTATAATAAATTTAATGAGGAAGCAGGAAGATACATAGACTCACTATAAAGATATCATACAATGAAGGAAATCCCATTGGGAATTCACATATACATAATAAATAAAAGAATAAAATGTATAAGGCTATACTATTATCCCCAAGACATAGATCAACTCATATCATGTATTATTCCAAGCTATCTATTTGAATGATCAAATCTTGAGTCACTACCCAACCCAAACCAGGGGTCAATGTGATCTGCTCAAGTACCCAAGTGCCTTGGACACCCAGGTATTGTATGAGAATAATTTAGAAAATCACTAATAATGTAGTCCCATACATAAGCACTAAATCTAGTTTATATATAGGTTATATTCTGTAAATAAATAAATAAAAACTATAGAAGAAAAAATAAATATCCATTGTTGATCCCAGCATTCGTAAGTGACACTTGGGAATCACTATACCAACTTCAAGTAATGTTGGGATGTCTCTAGGCGCGTTATGTAATACTGAATAAGAATAAAATACCCAATGACCATATAGTATCAATTATAAGGACTGGTTCCTAGGTGAATGTCCTAGGATATCTCGTAGAATTAGGCCCTCAACCTATTCCTAGGATCTTGTTCTTGGAAAACTAGTAGTATCAAGAATACAGTTGATTTCTTGAATAATGGCCTTAGAAAATTATATAGACCAAATTTTGGAATCCCAATAACCTATGAATTCTATTTAGATCCAAAAACCTAATTCAATGAAATTTCCAAAGGAATTCATATTGATTTGTAGAATGACTCTAAAGAGAATGCCTAATGAAATTTAGTACTATAATTATCAATATATGAATCCTATGAGAACATATGAGGTAATAAAGAGTCATCGGGGGTATTATATCTACTCAAAATCACATAAAAATACAATATTCTCTACATATATATCATATACAATGATCTCTTGGAATTCCATTTAGACCTAATGGTTTAATCTAATATGACCACCGTGAAATTCCAGTTAAACTACAAGGGGAATTGTGTTATACAAAATAAAGAAAAAGGGTTTTCCTTCTTCCCAACCCATCTAACATAATTATAGTTATCATCTCTAGTGAACAACCTTTAAATATCACTCCAACCATATAAGATTCTCAATGTTGATTCAGGTTCTGAGCTGACATAAGAAATAATCACAAAAAATTTTCCCCATGCATCATCTTAGGGTCCATTATATCCCCGGGGAACTAAATAGGATTTACTATGTCACATAAATCATGAAAACCCCCACATTGGAATCATTATCCCTTTATTTTCTATTGAGTATCCAATTATCCCTAATAGGGAACAACATCAATCTACATCGTCACAATAATAAATCATAGTTATTATCCTCATAACTGACATCAATTCCACATAAGGGATATGGAATTAAACCCACACCATTCTCAAATAAATTGAGGTAGTTTCTCATGCACCCAACAAAACCTAATATCCCACCTAGGACATCCACATCTTGTTAATCCCTTCTCATTAGGGGATTAACACTCTCTTCATTGTTATTTCTACTATCCCTTCGGATATAAGGTATCTCTTAGATCTTTTATTGTGTACATTGGAGAATCATCCCATTAAAACACTATACTTTATTATTATGTTTCTAAGACACGGTAACATGGGACACTATTTTATGTAAACAATTTTTAATTTATAACCATTAGGGTCCTAGTGTCACATAGAATAAATTTATATTTAGGTAACCTTCCATCACTACCCAAGGTAATTAGACTAGTTCACAAAGGTATATTGTTGACCTTGTAACAAAAATCAATCCAAAAAAATTAATTTTCATTAAAAAATTATGTTTGGATAAAATACTAATATACCTTAATGGTGAGTCCACATATCGCAAAAATGAAAATGAAATGAATTTACCACTAGGAAATGCTCAAGGGACTATCAACCATGAAGTAAATGTAATTCCTAGTAATTGGCATCCAACCAACTCTCTTGAGCTCATCAATGTTAAATTAACCATTTCTTGCCTATAAGTGGGACTAATATAATTCCATAAAATATAAATAAATTATATATAAAAATTTACAATTAATTAAAAAATATAATTTAAAATACATAATGCATAAAACATAATCACAAGTCATCTTCATATTGACATAATATTCAAGGAGGTATAGTATACTCATGACACACACACAAACCTAGGCCCCACAAAATACCTTATCTAAACAAAAAATTAAATAGTCAGCTTCATATAATTTGGTATAAATACCTATAAAACTTCATAAATATGTGAACCTTCACTAAAATAGTGTGTGGTGACATGTAAACATTTTCTTAGGAGACCCTCTTACTAAACTATATTTAATCCCTGTTATATCATACAATTTCCACTAGGATCTGGTGAAAATATTTTCCAAATAATAGATAAAATTGAACCAAAATTAGTTGCTATCAATGGGAAACTAAAAACATGGAGGAATAAGTAAAACTCACTTAGAATCATTGTTGAAACCCATCTAGAACTATAATGACCAGAACCCTTTATTCTGGATTCGGTGCTAAAACATGTTGCCTAATGTTTTTTATAAAAATAAACTGAATAATAAACAAAACAATGTAAAATCAAGGACCATTATTGGTCTAGGCTTTGGAGAAATAGATACAAATATTAAATTTCATCAAAACTTAGTAAAATAATTTTAACATGATAAAAAATTCATTAGTTTGATGCCTCCTCAAGAAGATTACATCATAAATAATTATATTAAACCTTTACAAAAATATTTTAAAACGTACTCTAAGTGCTTAAAATTCCTAGAAAGGGGTTATAAAAACATTAATAAATTATTTTGAAACAATTTTTCTGTTATAAATATATGTACATAAAAATATATTTTCGTAAATTTTTATACTTAATAAATAATTTAGCAAAACCATTATTCTCTCCAAATAATTATATTTAAATGGATCTTTGGGATTTATCCATTGAAAATAATAATTCTTGGTCTATCATTATTGATACTTGGTAGACCATAATAAAAATAGAAGGCCACTAGTCATAACCCATATGGAAGAATGTCCCCTTACGACTTCTGGGTTGACTCCCCATATAATGACATTCATTATACAAGTTCTAAATTTTGAAAACACATTTAATGGACCTAACTTTCTCATTACTATACCAAAAAAATTCAAAAATACATACATAAAATTATTTTCATTAATTGAAAATAAAATTCCTTATAACATTTCATAAACATTTTCTTGAGAATTTATAAATTCATTTTTCGGATAATCCGATGCTTTGTGACAGTTGATTCTATTTTAAATGTCATACATAACGGTTCAAAAACAATTCAATGCATGATTGATTAAAATTTGTGGAATGTCATTTATAATTTAGATGATTGAAATACCTAATTATGAATGACATACCAGGCGTTTAAGAAACAATTTCTCAACTGAAATAGTAACTTGTTTAGGTTTATCACACAAAAGGATAACTATTATCATATTAAAACTAATGATACACATAAGTATAAACCATAAAATGATATAATAAGAATAAATTATATTCTTTGAATATTTATTTTGGAAAAATATGTTAACCCCTATTTATAAATAAATTGATCTATATATATATACATAAATATATTTCATAATACATTATATGTGGAATGTTGATTCAAAAAATATAATCAATCCCTTTTATAAAAATAATTATTTCCCTCTCAAAGTACATTCATAGAGATAATATTTTAAAAAAACATTTATTATGTAAATTATGAAAAATATAATGTTATATTGATAGTTAGTAATACATATATACTTGTATATCTTTGTAAAAAACGAAAATTGATAAAATTAAAACCCTTTCAAACTATATGGTTTAAAAATAAAAATTTAAAACAAAAAAGAAACTTATCTTATATATATTCTAAAAATATATATATGTATGCATGCATGTATATATGTATATGATTAATATAGACAATTTGATTGAATAAAAACATTTCATAAATCCTTAAGGATGAGGGATTTGTAACTAATTCATCAACCAAAAATTTAAAAACAAATATTTATCATCAAAAATTCTTAAAACAATGAAAAAAGTGTGTATATATTTTTATATATACTTATATATATATATATTTGAATTGGTGACATAAAACATAAAAAAAATTGAACAGTTACTTATTTTTGGATTAAACGAGGGATTGAGGCTTTTGGAATTAGATTAGAAAAAATGGAGGACATGGGAGTATTATGATCAGATTTTATTTGGTGTACAAATAGATTTGTAAATATACATATATATATATATATTCTCTTTTTTGACTAAAAATGATGAAAAGGAATCCAAAATTGACTAAGGAAAAAATAATTGGTAAGAACATAAGGAATTGAGTTGTTTAGATATATATATATATATATTATGGATGGATTATGAAGGGAGCTATGGAAAGGGAATTGTGTTAAATATTATGTTTTAATTTTTGAACCACCACCAATGTGGTGTTTGTGGAAGATGAAACTGAAATGGGTCCATGGATAGAGATGGAAGGGATTTTTATTGTGGAAAGAAATTGAGGAAAGGGTCATGATGGTAATGATGGATCAGCTCATCCTTGGTCGATCAAAGGGCTTGTATTTAATCCCTCATTAGTAATAATGGAGTGATCTAATGAGATTGGATTGTATGATTATGATTAGCTCGGTCTAAGATGGATGAATTAGATTGGATCCTGAATTTAAAAAATACATCCCACATCAATACTATTTGATTTCTGGGACCACCTTATATGTCGGGATGTAGTTTCATTACTTTGAAAACAAAAGCACACACAAAGTGATCATTATAAACATAATCCAACCCGAAACCTCTTCCAACCTAGGTCCATAATGATCCATCCTCAGGCTGATCTTTGGAGGTCATTCACATACAGGCCTGACATATTACACTGCTCGAGCTAGGATTGACTTAGTTGTGCCTCCACAAGACCATAGGGATTGGCCTTAAAGGTTTCTCTCATTTGTGTTGATAAATTCTAATTTTTATAATAGAAAATTGTTAATCATAAATCAAATATAAATTTACATATATTTATATATTTTAACACTTTCAACCATTTTATTTTTATAATTAGTTTTCATTCTAATTTGGGAATATAAAATATCTTTTATTAAATTATAGGGTTATTTTTTTAACACACAGAAGCCAAAAAGGTAGGCCATATCCCCTAAGGGATAACCCACCCATCAAGCTATATTTATTAAGTATATGACCCGATGACCCAATGAACATGAAACCCATTACATGGCCCAAGTACCCACAAACTGGCCTGAATGCCCAGTGCATTGTCATTCCTGCATCGCCGCCTGCCAAAGAAAATTCGCTCCTATCGGGATTTGAACCCGGGTCTGATGCAAGATTATAGGGAACCTTTACCACATGGGAAAACCCCGCAACGACATAATTATAGGGTTATAATATCAAACATTATAAGCTTATCTAAATATTATCATCGAATTTTAATCATTTTATTATTGTAAAATATTATTTTAAACTAATTTTGAATTTATAAAACAACTAACAGCCACTAAAGATTTCAATGAATATTTTTTTACAATGGTCAGATAAACCATATAAATACCGACCTAATGAAATACATAACATTTAAAATCATTTATTACTGACAAGAATGGTGCTCTATATCCCTCTGACTCTGAGTGGTCTTGCCATACTGCTCGCCATAATTTTTTTATTATGGGAAATTCAAAGGATTTCAACTACACATTTGTTCTTATTGTGATTATAGTAGGTCTTCCAACGTCATTACTAGGGCTTGAAATGAGTTTTCTAAATTAGATGTTGTTTTAGCCTTTTAATTATATAATATAACATCCTGGTTCTGGAAGCTTCCCTGAAGCACCCCGTACACAGTTGTTCACATGGCCTAAAGTGCATTTCCCCGAACGCCAGAGGATGATGACTAGAAGTGAGGGCCTTGGGTGTGATAGTGGAGAAAATATGTCCTCATTGGCAGAGTAGCACAGCAGAAGTAAATCAGATATGAAATAGAAAAAGTAGTAATAATACCAAACAACAGTAAACAGCGGAAGACTAACTGTAAGAAACAAATGGAGAACATATATAAATGATGCATGATAAATATTTCTAGGAAAACAACCAAAGAAGTCACAATTCTGAAATACAGTACTAAAACAAAGTACAATGAAAACAGATAAACTCTTTATCATTTGAAGCCTCATCTTGGTCCCATGCTCTCCATCTCTACAGCAATCAAGTACCTAAAGTAGATGGGTGCATGCCCTTATCTATACCTACATCAATATAGTCTGTTGGGTCCCAAAATCATGACCCAAAAAAGGTGTGAGACTAAATCCAAGTAGGAAACCACCAAAAGATTTGATCCTACCAGTCAGTGAATATATAACAAATAATAAGTAAAATGGAAGTAGTAAACAAGGAATTATTCAGCAGTCACAATTCACAGGTTCAAAGAATTCAATCTCATCTATCAAGAAAGAATCTAATAAAAACAGGTAACCCTCTAGGAAATACACACACAACCTATCCCATCCAATTCAACCAAAAAAGTAAAATCAACCCTCTGGGAAGCAGAAACTGTCTAACCCCTATGTTTCAGCATATGTATAGACTCTCTGAAGAAGCACTCACCATCAATTCCCCCTATAGTCTTGTATCGTACTAGAGGTGCAATGGGGAAGCACTCAATGTCTCATTCCCCCTGGGGGACATGTCAAGCAACTAAAGACACTGTAAGGAAGCACTTACGTCAATTCCCTATAAGGTCTCGCATTGTAAAATTATAAAAGACACCCTAGAGAATCCCTTACGTCCATTCTCCCTAGGGTCTACTACTCCAGGTTCTCACAACCCTGTGTAAGTCTACAAGTACAGGAAAGCGTATTGGCCAAAGTAAACCTCAAGAACTACTTGGGTAAAAGTCTACAACATATCATCATGTGAGATAAATAATAACACCATCCTACAATACAAGGCATGGAAAACAAGAAAGGGAGCCTAACAGGCTAAGTAGGACCAAACGGTCATAAACAGAACATGCATGGGAACAAACATATAAAGCATAGAAATTGACCCTATTCACATTCAATTTACCTCTACTAAAGAATACAATCATAGAAGGAAAACAATAGATCTAAAACAGTAAACACGCAATACCCCATTCATGGGTATTGGGTGAATTTGAACATATAACTCAAAGAAATTCAACAAAAAGGCACAAACCACCTACCTCGGTGTTGTAGGATCACTATACGTGAATCTTGATCCTTGAATCACCCATGAACACCGTATATATGCAAAAAAGATCAAAACGTTCAACCAAAGTTAACTTGAGAAAGAAGAGAAATCCTAAAAGGAAGCTCTAGAAGTAGGAAAAGCTTACAGAGGCGATCCCAATGCAATTGATGGTAGTTGAATTAGAGATTGGATTCTAGATCGGGGGCTTGGAGAAGAAACAGTAGTTGTACGGAACTCTGGGATGAAGATGGAGAAGAAGAAGATATTTCTGTCCATTATACGCGTCCTTAGTCCGTTTAATGAAAAAAAGTACACTGTGTGTACTTTTGAAGTACACGGTGTGTACTTTCCCTTACCGAGCCCCGCTTTAGGTGGCCTCCAGGTCACTTCACAGGGCCGTGTGCATGGCCATTACACGGCCAGCACCCTGCTACCCACGGTAACCGATTACCTGACATGTGCTCATAAATTACATGATGTGTACCTAAAAATTCCCAGGAACTCCTCTTTTTCTCAAAAATAACAGAAAAAAGGAAAAAATACCTGAAAATAAGATCTGGTTTCTTACAAACTTCCCCCCTTAAAGAAATTCTTCCCCTAATTTCCCTAGAAAGGTGGCGTAGAAGAAGAAACCTCGAACATCTCTGGCCACTGTGATCGTACATCGGCCTCCCTCTCCCAAGTCCCATCCTGTACTCTCTTGTTCTATCATAGCACTCATACCGGAGGAATAGACTGGCCATGGAGAACCATCATACTTCGATCAAAAATCCAAATAGGATTCTCCTCGAACTATGAATCCTATTCCAACTCGACTTCCTCAGTTTGTAAATCATGAGATGGGTCTAAGAAGTAACGTTGACGCTGAGAAAAGTGGGAGACATCATGCATATCTGGGTACCACTGAGATAAATGTCACTGATAGAAACTGACCCAACTCTCTCCAACACATCAAATGGCTCGACGTACCTCGTTGAAAGCTTTCCCTATCTCCTAATCCTTCTTTTTCCCAACCTCGGTGTGACACACAGGAAAACCTGATCTCCGACCTCGAACTCCAGAGGCCATCTCTACTGATCAACATAAGACTTCTGTCGAGGCTGTTCATCTGTCATACTTTTCCAAATCAACTCTATCTTCTCTGTGGTCTCTTGGACAAGACGAGGTCCCAGCATAGCTGACTCTCCTTCCTCCATACAGCATAAGGGTGATTGGAATGGCCTACCATTCAATGCCTCATAAGGTTCCATCTGAATAGTTTCTTGAAAACTATTATTGTAGGAAAACTCCACAAGAGGTATGTCATTCTCCCAAGAACCCCCAAAATCTAGGATTCATGCTCGAACAATGTCCTCAAGCACCTGAATCGTACGCTCAAACTGGCCATGTTTCTGGGGATGGTATGTTGTACTCAAAATTACATGTGTACCCAAAGCCTTCTGAAGCCCCTCCCAGACCCGACAAGTAAAACGTGTGTCCCTATCCAAAACAATGGACTATGTAACTCTATGTAAACATAAAATCTCTTGGATGTTAAACCTTCCAATATCATCAACACTGAAGGTCTCCTTGATTGGAAAAAAGTTAGCAACCTCCATGAGTCTGTCAATGACAACCCAAACTGCATCATTCCCTCGAGGCAACCTTGGTAAACCCATCACGAAGTCCATCATGACATCATTCCACTTTCACATGTGAATGGTTAACTACTGTAAAATCCCTGCTGGTCGATGATGCTCTTCCTTCACATGCTTATAGGTGGAACACCTCATGATGAAACTAGAAACATCTCTCTTCATAACTGGCCACCAATACTGACATTGTAGATCACGATACATCTTGGAGACATTTGGATGAACTGCACAAAATGAGTAATTAAAGTCTCACATCAGCTCCTCACGTATGTCTGCTAACACCCATATTCACCACGAAATCTGTAAGATCTCATCCCCTCCAATTGTCCATCCAGGAATAGGGTCCTCTCCTGACACACTATCCCGCAGGACTAGGACTTCTAAATCTAATAGTTGTATCATTCACACTCGATCAAGAAGAGTAGAGGTAACAACTATAGATGATAGAAACGTCTTCCCCTGTCTGTCATGCACCTCTAAATGCATCTCAGAGAACAAAGCCATAAGCTGCCACTCACTTCTGGCCTCCTGAACTTCTTGTATCTGAGCCCTCCTGGTCAACACATCAGCCACTGTGTTGCCTTTCCCAAGAGTGTAGGCAAGCTCAAAGTCAAGGGACTGAAGGTACTCAACCCACCTTTGGTTTCTCAAATTTTTCTCACGCGAAGTGAAGATATAATTGTGTATTTTATGGTCAGTGAATACCACAAAATACTCTCCAAGAAGATAGTGTCTCCAATAGTGTAAGGCATGAACAACTGTTGACAACTCGAGATCGTGCGTCGGGTAAATCTTCTCATGTGGACTTAACTGCCGAGACCTATACTCTATGACTCCATCTCCCGGCATGAGAACTGATCCCAGAATGATACCAGAAGTGTCATAGAAAACATTATAGCTATTTCCTGACTCTGGAAATACTAGTATCAGTGCTGAAGTCAACCTCACTTTCAGCTCATGAAAGGCTGACTCATGAGAATCTGACCACAAGAACATTGCACCCTTCTTAGTCATACATGTTAGTGGTGCTGCTAAGCATGAAATGTCCTATATGAAATGTTTGTAATATAAATCTAGCCCAAGAAAACTCCATACCCAAAAGAAGTTCTTCATCTTCTCCCAGTAAACTACTTCTATCACTTTATTTGTGTCTTCTGATACATCAGTCTCTAAGATAACATGACCTAAGAATAGAATCTTGTCCATCTAAAAGTGTCGTTTTGAGAGCATAGCAAATAACTAATTCTCTCTCAGTGTACTCAAAACGATCTATATATGGGAGGCATGGTCATGTCGAGTGCATGAGTACACCAATATATCATCCATGAAGACTACCACAAAATAATCTTGGTATGGGTTGAACACTCGGTTCATCAGTTCTATGAATAGTGATGGCACATTCGTGAGACCGAATGGAATAACCGCATACTCATATAGTCTATACCTACTCCAGAATACTATAAGAGGTATAACTAATGGTCTAACATGCATCTGATGATATCTAGACCTCAAGTCAGTCTTCAAGAACACTTAGTCTCTTCGAAGATGATCAAAGAGATAATCAAACCTCGGAAAGGGATATTGGTTCTTGATCATCAACTTGTCCAACTTTCGAAAATCCACGTAATATCTAAGGGTACTGTCTGCCTTCTTCGCAAACAGGATAGGCGAACCCCAAGGAGAAGTACTGGGTTGGATGAAACCCTTAGCATGTAACTCCTCCAACTACTTCTTGAGCTCCTGTAACTCTGGTGTATCCATCCTATAAGGAGGTATGCCCACCGATGCAACACTTGGAAAAATCTCAATAGAAAATCCCACCTGTCGCTCTGGAGGTAAACCTGAAAATTCATCTTGAAAGACATCCCTAAAACGATCCACCACTAGAGGAAAGTACATAATTGAAGTCCCTTGATCATCTATATATAGACTAGAAATTTGGGCAATAACTCCTCCTAACCCATGATGCTTGGGTCCCACTCTGCTCGCCTAGACATCCCATTCACCCTTATGAAGAAACAGACCACCCTCTAGTGATGTGGAACTCACCTTATGACGATAGAAATCAACTACATCCTAGAAGAGAACTAACTTGTCCATACTGAGAATGACATCATAGCATGTCATCTCTAAGACATAGAGATCCAAAAGGAAGTGACACCCACCAACCTCAAGAGGGCACCCCTTGAACTAACGTATACTAGCCATTCTAGTCCCCAACAGAGTGTCTAGCGTCAAGATATTAGTAAAAGAAAAGATACATAACCCAAGGATATCCATAAAAGCAACAGATATAAAACTGTGGGAATAACCTGTATCAAAAAGAGAAGAAGATAAAACTGAGGCAACTAGAATCGTACCTCAAACTGTAGAGGGTCCAAGATCCTTCTCCTGCTGGGTTTCCTCCACTACAAAGGTTGCCCTGAACTGTAGCCATGTAACATTTCCTGAACACTCTAAGCTGATCCACCATATTGTCTCTGGAAACCAGGTGACTCGCTACCACGACCATGACCTCCACCTCGTCCTGAAGGGTCGTAAGAACTCCAGTTCCAAGATGGGTGAGAAATTGATAGTGTTGCTCCTGAATGAGGATTCATAGAAGAACCCATGTCACCAGCTACTGGTGAGAATATGTGACAGAAGAACTGAAGATGACCCATCTTGCCACAAGATCGGCACTCCACTAGATCTCTTGGGGAATGTGCCACGTATGCCTGCTCTTCCTACATTGGTATCACACCACCTAGCTACCAGAAGATGCATCACACCTACTCGGATCTCCACATGTAGTCTCCCTACGGCGCTTCTTACTATCGGCTGGAGAAACACTGATTCTGGATGCGGAACCGCCCTGGATCACAGCTCTGTATTCCCTTAGATTACGCATCGTGATCAAAACCTTGTTGAATATAGAATTTATGGAAGTCAATCGGAAGATGTTCACCTGTGATTGAATGTCCTGTATGAGACTATCCTCAAACTTCCTTGTTAGGAATAATCCATCTCCCCCTAGGAAGGGTGTAAAGCATTGAAGCTCCGTGAAGGGAGAGGAATACTCCATAATAGAAAGAGTACCCTGCTCCAGACTCATAAACTCTTGGGCTTGATCGGCCCTCGAGGTATCTAGATAGAAGTAGTCATAGAAGATATACTGGAACTCCTCCCAAGCCATAACCTCCTGATGTCCCGCCTGTGAGATCACATCCCACCATCTCTTGGTGGGATCCCATAGAATGAATATAGAAAGGTGTTCCCACCGCTCAGGAGGCATCTCTAGATGCTCAAATATCATCAGCATGGCTTCTAGCCATGACTCTGCAGCCTGGGGTCCTCCATCCCCTGTGAAGGTGGGAGGATGATGCTTCTGAAAACCCACATCAATTATGAAATCGACGAGAGAGGAAACGGTACTCTGCGGAAAGTCAGCATCATCCACATAAAACCTTCCCTAAACAGTGCATCAGCACCTGTATCGGGTATAACTATTGGGTGCCAAGACTGGCACAACTGGAGGATGTACAGGAAGTCTCTGATCAGCAATGTCCATTGACTGATCACCACCCTGAATCTGGAATACAACTGGAGGATGTCTCATTGTCATGACTCTACAAGGTCAAATGCGCACCTTAGATCAAGATTATCAAGGACTAAAAACTGGAAGTGTATGAAGGAAATAGGGGAAAGAAGGCATTCATATTTTTTAAAACATGAGTACACTGCGTGTATAATGACTACACGGTGTGTTCTCATAAGCCTTTACATGGGCATGTACTCCTACCAACCCAGGTCCTATAACACCCCAAACACACGGTGTGTTGTCCTAACACACGGTGTGTTGTCCTAACACACGGCATGTACATGAATTATCTTCCCCTGCCTGAGTCCTTCTACATGACTAAGCCACCCAGTTCTTCCAGAACAAGATTAGATGGCGTGTTCCTACCAGACACGGTGTATACTACATGAGCTTCCTCATCCGATGTTGTTAGTGATGCGGTTGGATACATGTCTAACACTACATTACGTGCTCCACATGGACATGATGTGTATAAGAGAAGACTCCACCGACCCGTGTTGTTAGTGACACGACTGGATGCATGGGTTACACTACACAGCTTTTTCCAGGTGGACATAGTGTGTATTAGGAAAGGCTCAACCGACCCATTTTGTTAGTCACGCGGTTGGTTATACATTCTTACAACTTGGTGTGTACATCCGGTACATGGCGTGTGCTACGAAATATTTCCAACCCTATGTCTCTGCCCACACAGTCTGAGACACTGTTAGATACTACATGGCGTGTGCATACAGTACACGGTGTGTACTTAAGAAAAATTGTTCCTTCCTGAATAGAAGGACACGCGTCTTGTGTTCATAACTACACGGCGTGTATTCTGGGTTTTTCCAGACATTAAGCCTCAAAAACTACTCTAGAACCTAGAAAAACACCGAAACGAACAATAAAGTGCCAAATTTTGATCTGTGAGGGCCCGTACTCCCCACAAATCAAATCTTTTCATTTTATAAATCTCATAAGCAAGGATAATAGTGCAATGATCAACCAAATTATGGTCCATGAGGGCCCATAACACCCCAAGAACCAAAGTTTGGCGTTCATTCAAACAAAACCTTACACAAAGCAATACCCTATCAAATAGAATGTATTCTATCAAGGTATCTATCACAATAACATGCACATCTAACACAACATCTATCACAACAACATGCAATCGCTAATGCACCCTAAATGGCATGGCATGAATGCATGACATGTGATTTCTAGCATGTGCCTATATGATGCATGAGATGGAATACCCTCATCTCATCGGGTTGAAAAAGAAATAAAACCTCAATAATATCAACGATAATAGAACAATACATGTTAGTCACCCAATGGTGAAAATCAAATCAACTGTAAAATTGAAAAACCAGAAAAATTTCAATATAAAAGGTAAATTGGCTTTTGCCTATACATGAGTTAGCTACTCTAGAGCACATCTTATTACCAAGTACCTATTCCGTATTATCCCTGACTATAGGCTCCAAACAGTACGTCAATAAGAATGAAAAATCCTATGATACCACTTTGTAACATCCTGGTTCTAGAAGCCACCCCGAGGCACCCCGTACCCGGTTGGTCATATAGCCTCAAGCACATTTCCCTGATCACTAGAGGCTGCCGACAAGTAGCAAGGGCCTTGGGTGTGATAGTAGGGAAACTATTCCCTCATTGGAAGAGTAACACAACAGTCTTAAAACAAATATACAATAGTGGAAGTATTAATAATACCAAAAAATAGTAAAAAGTGGAAGACTAAAAGTAAGAAACAACTACAATACATATATAAATGATTCATGATACATATGTCTAGTAAAACAGCCAAACAAGTCACAATGATGAAATATAGTACTAAAAAAGTACCAAGAAAACAGATAAACTCCTCATCATCGCAAGCCTCAGCTTGGTCTCATGCTCTCTATCTCCACAGCAATCAAGTACCTGAAGTAGAAGGGCGCTTTCCCTTATCTATTCCTGTAGAAATATAGTCTATTTGGGTCCAAAATCATGACCCAAACAGGGTGTGAGACTAAATCCCAGTAGGAAACCACCAAAATATTTGTGCCCATTGGTCAAAGAGTATATAGAAGATAATAAGTAAAATAGAAGCAATAAACAAGGAAGTACTCAACAATAACAATCCATAGTTTCAAAGAATTCAATTTCATATATTAAGAAAGTAGCTAATCAAATCAGGTAACCCTCTAAGAAGTACACACATAGCCTATCCCCTCTGGTTCAACCAAAAAAGTACAAGCAACCCTCGGGGAAGCACACACAGTCTAACCCCTCTGGTTCAGCATAAATATAGACTCTCTGAGGAAGTAGTCAGTTTCAATTCCTCTTATGGTCTCCTATCATACTAGAGGCACTCTAAGGAAGCACTCAGCGTCTCATTCCCCCTGTGGCCCATGTCGAGGAACTAAAAACACTTTGAAGAATCATTTACGTCAATTCCCCCTATGCTCTCACATTGTAAAATTATAAAAGACACTATGGAGAAGCCCTTGTGTCCATTCTCCCTATGGTCTACTACACCAGGTTCTCACATCCTTGTGTAAGTCAATAAGTACCACAAAGAGTTTTGGCCACAGTAAACCTCAGGAACTACTTGGATAATAGTCTACAACATATCACCATGTCAGATAAATAATAACACCATCCTATAATACTAGGCATGGGAAACAAGAAAGATAGCCTAATAGCCTAAGCAGGACCAAACAGTCATAAATAGATCATGTATGGGAAAAAACTTCCAAAGCATAAAAATAAAACATATTCACATTCAATTTACCTCTACTCAAGCATACAAGCATAGTAGGAAAATAACAAGGCTAAAACATTTAACACGCAAAACCATGTTCATGGGTATTGGGTGAATATGCACATATAACTCAAAGACATTCAACAGAAAGGCACAAACCACCTACATTGGTGTTTTAAGATCGTTATACATGTACCTCGAGCCTTGAATCTCCCAAGAATACCATAGATCTACAAAAATTATCAAAAAGATGAACTGAAGATAACATGAGAAAGAAGAGATATTAGGAAAGATAGCTTTAAAAGAAGGAAGATCGTACTAAGTTGATCACAATGCAATCGATGGTGGTAAAATTGGAGATCAGATGCTCGATCGGGGGTTCAGAGAAGAAACAGTGGTCGTACGATGCTCTCGGACAAAGAAGGCGATGAAGAAGATCTTTTTTTCCATTAGACGTGACCCTCGTCCATTTAATGAAAAAAATGTACATGGCGTGTACTTTTGAAGTTCACGGAGTGTACATTACCTTACTAAGCCCTGCATTATGTGGCCTCTAGGTAACCACCCATGGTTGTAACACCCCAAGATTTCATAGTACATTATTTCTTCAATGTAATTCAATAACTTCCACTACACGCAACACCGTGTTCAAGTGCATCACGACTTACAAAACTAGCCATTCAAAAGTGGTTATGAATAGTATTTACTAAATTTTGAATTTTATATAATCCTTATAATTTTAGAATCCATATTATGAGTTTTTTAGACATAATATAAGAACAAATTCATTTTTTCAGATAAAAGAAGCATTTAAAAAAATTCAATTTTACAGCCTTTTAATGGAGAACCGTTTTGAAATCAAATATTTGACACTTTTATATATTCAATTTGACAAAATAAACTTCTTCATTATAATCAGGACATAAAAATTTAGTTTTGATGAATTTTTGACATTTTTTGGATAACTTTCATATTTGGGTGAATAGTGAAAAATAATAAATTTTAACTAAAAACAAATTTTTTAATCAAAATAATTTATAGTGTTAAATTATAAATTTAAGTGTTTTTAAAGTATAAATAGATTATTTTTTACCATTTAATTAAATATTTTTCATTGGGATTAATTTCACTTTGAAATTGCACATAAACAAGTGTCAATATTTTGGTAGTTATTATTTCTTAAAAACCCGCTTTTTGGTTTTGACAATGAGAATTAATTTTAAATTAATTAATGCAACATATATGTTTTAAATTTTGTAAAATAGACATCATTTTTGGATTCGAAATATAAATATTATCTTAGGGTGAATTTTTGGTATTGTTCTAAAAACTTTCAATTTTTGATGAATAGTGTAAAACACGGAGATATTTGTTAAAACTGACTTTTTATTTAAATAATTATTTATTTTTTTTAAATTTATTATAGGTAAAAATAGAAACATAATACCTATATAAGATCAATTTAATTAATTGGAGTCATTTATATTAATTTTAGATATATAAAATTTTATTGAAATTTTCCGTCTTTTACCCACCTCCTAGGAGCTTTTGCAAATTTTCATAAAACATAATTTTACCACTTATGTAAATTGAATTTCAAAAATCTGAGAGACGTGGTTGATATCAGTAAGTAAATTTTTTTTCAATGAGATGAAAATAATTTTTGGTGAATACTAAGTTGTTACTTTTATTTACCTCAGTTAAAAGTAAATAGGGTAATTAAAGGTAAAAATGATATTATTTTTACCCTAAAACATGTCCTAATTCTATTGGATAAGTATAATTCGACGAAAAACAACCTTAGGAATAATATATGAACCTATTTGGTCCGC
This sequence comes from Viscum album, assembly GCA_963277665.1. Lineage (NCBI taxonomy): Eukaryota > Viridiplantae > Streptophyta > Magnoliopsida > Santalales > Viscaceae > Viscum > Viscum album. The sequence continues at coordinate 356,769,253 of OY728140.1, forward strand.
TTGGATTAGATTAGGACATTTATTATTATTTAATTCAAAGAAGAGTTAAAAGAGTTAAAATCAATGTTTAATAACTAAAAAATTTTTAATATAGGGATACACATAAAATAAATTCAATTATAAATATTAATTAGAAATATAAAATTATTTCCCACATAATTTTATTTTATTATTAATTTTTATAAATTAAATAATTTAATTTTTTTTAAGACATAATGATGATGTTGTAATTACTTGAAAGTAAAATATTAAAATAGTTGATATTATAAATACCAAAATAAATATAATTTGAGACTTTTAATGAATTACACGAATTCATTAGGTTAATATGAAATGTTAGGGTTGACTAAAAGAATGTGGTTAGATTTAATAATGCTATTATGAATTTAGCAAAAAAACAAAATACCAAATATTGTCAAAATTGACATAAAAGAGTTTTAAAAATAAATATTTTATTATTAATTTTTATTTTATTCCTAAATATATAAGGTTGGGCTAAAGGACTTGTATATTGATATGTGTATCATTAATTAACCACTTGTGGTTAGCTTACATGTTTATAGTATGTTTATTAACCATATAATATAAAAATACAAAGAGACATGGTAAATGTGAAACTAATTAACTAAGAGTTAAAACTAAAAGATAAGGTTAATATTGTGACCCAAACCTATATAAAACCTATTTGTTGGGTGGTTTTAGACCCTTCCCCACCTTATCCTTGAAATAAGTCACTTTGGATCCATTAGTAACCGAATATGAATTTATTATAAAATAATAATTCACTATTTTCCTAAGGTGCCCCTCACCCCTCTTATAAAAGGGAACTCCACCTTCTCTCAATTTCACACCTTCAAAGCCTTTTTTCTCGGCCAACCCCTACCCAAATATCCTCTTATCTAACCTTAGTTCAACCTAGAGGCCTTAGTTTGATCATAAAGTCAACCTAAGGATCCCTTTTGATCAAATCAAAAGGAAGAACCCGAAGAAGAGGTAATGTTTTCACCACCCTCTTTCAAGTTCCTTTCTTCTTCAACTTCTTCATTCTTTTTTATTTCCATTATAAAATAATAACTCCAGTATATTATATATACTGTGATGTTATTATAAACATGGTACAACCATATTCGGTATTCTATCCATCCTTTGAATTACATGTCACCATACGTGCATACGTATGGCTTACATTATCCACGTCATGGGGTAATTGTTATTCAAAACATTATTATTTGGATGGGTATGATCATGATGTGTAATTGAATTAAATAATAAATATAACATTATAATTATTCTTTATATATGATATAACATCCAATTATATATGATTTTAATATCAAATGAATGATATTGTCACTCGTGCGTAAATACGGAATACCGTCTCCACGAACTCGATGAGATTCATTCCCCATCATATCCATTCAAGAGTAATTTTCATTTGATGATTAAAAATAATGTTTAAGGACTTGATATCATTATGTATATGAATAAAATACAAGCTATCCTTAACAAAAACGTCTTATGTAACAAAACATATAAAATAAAACGAGTAGTTTAACACCTGAAACGATGATAATACTAAAATATTATTAACATAGCAATATTAGAAGATCATATATGATATCATATTAAGGTATATGATTCTTGTATAATTTAATAACATTTTTTTAACTATTATACAGAAGGTTAACATACCATCAACTAAGGAAAAGAATAAGGTAAGGGTTAATTCTACAATCTCTTTATTATCCGAGGTTGTTCATATGTAATTATCTACTGGGACCTCTTTATCGTACACATCCATGTTTCATAAAAATTTATTTCAAAACTTTTTTACTATTTAATAGAAAATGGGATAAATTCATTTATACCATTATTTGAACTTATACATTTTTGAAAGCAATCTTTCTGTCGTTTTCCAAACAAGGTCATTTTTAACCTTTTCGACTAAAATAAGGTTAGAATGTCTTTTTTAACTTATACGGCGGGTGTGGCTATTTTCCACCATTATAAAAATTTATAATCTTCCCTTACAAGATTATAGGAATATTTTAAAATTAAAGGTTTTATTTAATATTTATCTGACTTTTAAATAATTTCAGAAAAAGAGATATTTCTCTCAAAAAGTTTTGATTTCATCTATGTCAGCATCCATTAGTGGATTTAAAGATTATTTGAAGTTGTTTTATTATGATAAAAAATATCCATATTTTATTGAAGGTTTTGTGATATGTTTGACTGCGGATGAGTTATTTTTATGCCATTCATGGTTTGTGGTTAAAGTATTGACATTTCATATGCTAGTTTTAATACAAATTTTTATGTTATATTTCAACCTCTTCTTAAGATGAATGTGTTGGACTAGTATGTTCTAGGGTGGGGACCAGTAAAAGTAAGCTCTCCAGGTTGGGGTCCAATTACAGCAGATACTCCGAGTTGGAGTCTGGTTACAGAGGCTCTCTAGGTTGGAGTACGGTTATAGAGGCTCTCCAGGATGGAGTCCGGTTACAGAGGCTCTCCGAGTTAGGGTCTGGTTACAGTTAGCCCCTAGGTCCCGACACGAGGCTTTGACATAGAAATTAAAGTCTAGTATTTATTCATTCAATTATTATGAAAGTGGTTATTGATATTTTATGTGATTATTCCATTAGTATAATATCTATGTGAATAAGTAAATGGAATTATTTCATTTTATCTTTTCCATATTATGCTTAATTTCAAGTTTAAAAGGCTTTTGTTTTAGTTATACATTGCCTTAAATGTTTATGTTTATTTATGAAACTTTCTGCTATATTGTAATCCTTACTGAGCATCTGTTCTCACACCTTTCAATGTTTTATTTTTCCCAGGATGTGAAGACGTATTTTATGAATGACCTATAGGGATAGTATGAGTGGATATGAGTGTTCACTATGAAGACAAGATGTTGTTGTAGTTTTTAACTCTATATTGTAATGTAATACTTATGAATATATCTAGTGTTTCCATGGAATCTAGACTAATCTATCATTCGAGACTTGATCTTTTGTTATCATGCCAATGATACGTAAAAATGCACCAACTCTGGGTAACAGGGGTTGAGGCGTTACAGTTGGTATCAGAGGAATTTTAGTAATAAACCTTGGAAGCTAGATTTAGATAAAATTTTATTAGAGCACATAGACCTATGATAGACATTGAGGTTTAGAATAGAATAACTTCCTAGAATTTTTGTATTGTATAGATTTTGTGAGTTTTCTGAGCAATACATACCTGTATGGATACAACTAGTTAGAGGTGGCTCTGGCACAGATGTACCAAGGGGTAAAACCCGAAAACACTTCTTTGAGCTAGACTCGAACGGGAACTAGTGCACGACAATAGGCCTTGCAGTACTCTTGGTTACGACACTCCCGGGGGATATGCTTAGGATAATTCTCATTTTATTTTCAAACCATTATGAAGGGTTTATGAGTATATACCTCCTCAAAGAAAACATTTTTATGATTATAGATTATATCCATAAACTATTCAATTTATGTTAAGTGATTTACATGTTTGGAATTATGTATTTCGATTCATAATCTGACCTAGTGTATGCCACTATTTAGAAATGGTGCCCAGTATAAAGAATCATAACTCCAGGAATATGCATGATCCAAAGAGAAATAAGGATCATATCTTTCATGGTATTAAACCAACATTTATAAGGGAAATAATCTCCCACAAATTCTCATCATTTGAAGAAATAGTATCATGTGTTAATAAGATAATTAAAGAATTATCCAAGTCCTATGGATTTGAAGGGAAGCAAGAGAATAAAAACATGGAAGAGAGAAAGATGGATAAATTTAACAAGGGAAAGAAGGATTTTCCCATATGTGATAACTGTGGAAAGAATCACCTTGGTAAATGCTTGAAGGGAATGGGAGTTTGTTATAAGTGTGGATAAAAAGGAAACCAATTACGTGATTGCAAGGGTAAGAAAAAGGTTTCAAATGTACACTGATTCATCTGCAAAGAGTTGGGACACTAGGCAAATCAATTTTCCAGTCATCAGAGTATGCCGCAAATGATGCTATTGGATAAAAATCATGTTATGATACTACCACAGATAAAGAGGAATGACTAGTATTCTTATGTTTTTATTAAATAATTTTGTCATTTCAGTGTTTTATAGATGATGTACCAATTATATGAATTTTGGAAATAAATAAGGATTGTACTACAGTACTGTTTCATTAAGGATTAGAGATTATATGGTACTATGAAAAGTGACTCAATAGCAAGTTAAACATTTTTCATGAAAGTACATTGTTGAAGGAAAGGTAATCCTTAATATGGTTCTGATACTAAGGTAGTAATTTTGGAATAAGATATGGTTGATTTGGATAAATTATATCGGATATTCTTGACTACATTGGCACATATTACTATTTTTTTATTTCATCATTGTTGGAGTATTCAACATTTTTGGATATATGGAGTAAATACAGTATTCTATAAGGAATAAGGGAGAGTGAATGTAATCAATAAGGTTTTATGGTAATCTTGGGTTTTACCATTTTTTAAAAGAATACATGATAAAAGTATTCACATGTTATTAAGTGGCAAAAAATATCTTCATTATTTTTACCTTCCTTATAAATTTTGGACTGTGAGATTGGACAGAAGTATTTTGGATAATACTAAAGGTTGGAATGGATTATATTTGACATTGGATACTATTGTTAAGTTTATATAATTTCTAAAAGATTATTTTAGGATTATTATAAAAAGGACAACCCGGAGGTCGGGTGACAACATGTTGCGTCCGACAAGGCAGTGAGACTAGAACCCACAACCGAATGACGACATGGGTGCATCACCGATCACTGGCCTATGTGATGTCCTGGATTGTATAATGTACTTTTTTAAAAGGTTTGATAGATTAATTATAAATTCATTTTTTGGGAACCCTATACGATTTTGATAAATAGAATATTTTTAAGTTCTATTATCTTTTAGAATGAAAGATGAGTTTGTGTTAGAAATTAGTTAAAGAACGTAACTCTAACTGTCTAGTATACTTTTTTTCTCTTATTCTATGAAGAAATTAATCCATAAACTTAAGGGAAGGGAACTTAAAACAAAAAATGTGTTATCCTAATACCTTATGTTTTGTTGAACTAATGATATTTTAAATCATCATAGATTGATGGATTAGAGACCATCAATTTTACACTTGTATGTGACTGATGACCTCAATCACTCCCTATAAATATTTACGTTTTTCCTCAAATTATTTCTCTATAATTTCAACCAATGTTCTCCTAATTTAGATCTTAATTTGGTGATGAATTTTCATTTCCCTTTCCCTCTAATTAAGAGTAAATTTTATTATCTCAATTTCCAATGTGGGTTTTCCACAAAGGTATTTTCTATTTTTAACCTTTTATTTTCAAAGCAAAATTTCAAATTGCGATTATTCAATTTATTGAAGGAGGGGAGAATGTAACACCCCATGATTTCATAGTAAGTTATTTATTCAATGTAATTCAATAACTTTCACTACCCGCAACACCAAGTTCAAGCGCACCACGACTTACCAAACTAGACATTCAAAAGTTGTCATGAATAGTGTTAACTAAATATTTAATTTTATATAATCCTTATAATTTTAGAATCCATATTATGAGTTTCTTAGACATAATATAAGAAAAAATTCATTTTTTAGGTAAAAGAAGTATTTTCTTTAAATACTATTTTACCGCCTTTTAATAGAGAACATTTTTAAAGTCAAATATTTGATACTTTTATATATTCAATTTGACAAAATAAACTTCTTCTTTAGAATCAGGACATACAAATTTAGTTTCGGTGAATTTTTGATGTTTTTCAGACAACTTTCATATTTGGGTGAACAGTGAAAAATACTAAATTTTAACTAAAAACAAATTTTTTAATCAAAATAATTTATAGTGTTAAATTAAAATTCGAGTGGTGTTAAAATATAATTAGATTATATTTTTACCATTTAATTAAATATTGTTCATTGGGAGTAATTTCACTTTGAAATTGCACATAAACAAGTGTCAATATTTTGTTAGTTATTATTTCATAAAAACCTGCTTTTTGGGTTTGACAATGAGAATTAATTTCAAAATAATTAATGAAACTTATATGTTTTGAATTTTTTAAAATATACATATATTTTCGGATTCGGAATTTAAAAATTAGCTTAGGGTCAATTTTTGGTATTTCTGAAAATATTCAATTTTTTATGAATAGTGAAAAACACTCAGTTATTGATTAAAACCGACTTTTTATTTAAATAATTATTTATTTTATTTAAATTTTATTAGGTAAAAATAGATACATAATACCTATATAAGTTCAATTTAATTAATTGGAGTCATTTTATATTAATTTTAGATATATAATGTTTTATTGAACTTTTTCCGTCTTTTACCCACCTTCTATGAGCTTTTGCAAATTTTCATAAAACATAATTTTACCGCTTCTGTGAATTGAATTTCAAAAATCTGAGGGACACGGTTGATATTTGTAAGTAATATGTGGTTCAATGAGATGAAAATAATTTTTGGTGAATAGTAACTTTTTACTTTTATTTACCACTGTTAAAAGTAAATAGGGTAATTAAAGGTGAAAATGATATTACTTTTACCCTAACACATGTTCTAATTCTATTGAATAAGTATAATTTGACCAGAAATAACCTTAGGAATAAAATATGAACCTCTTTGGTTCAATTGGATTAGATTTGGACATATATTATTATTTAATTCAAAGAAGAGTCAAAAGAGTTAAAATCAAAGCATAATAACTAAAACATTTTTAATATAGGGTTACACATAATATAAATTCGATTATAAATATTAATTAGAAAGATAAAAATATTTCCTAAATAATGGTATTTTATAAATAATTTTTATAAATTAAATTATTTAATTTATTTATGACAGAATGATATTGCAGTAATTACCATAATAGTGAAATATTAAAATAATTGATAATATAAATATCCAAATAAATAAAATTTGATACTTTTAATGAATTCCACGAATTTTGTAGGTTAATATGTCATGTTAGGGTTGATTAAATGAATTAGGTTCGAAGTAATAATGCAATTATGAATTTATCAAAAACAAAATACGAAATAGTGTCATAGTTGACATAAAAGAGTTTTTAAAACAAATATTATATTATTAGTCAGTATTCTATTCCTAAAAATCTATGGTTCATCCAGGAGACTTATATAATGATAGGTGTGTAATTAATTAACCACTTGGGGGTTTCTTGGAAGTTTATAGTAAGTTTATTAACCATATAATATAAAAATACAAAGAGACACGGTAAATGTGAAACTAATTAACTAAGAGTTAAAAATAAAAGGTAAGGTTAATATAGTGACCAAAACCTGTCTAAAACCTATTGGTTGGGTGGTTTGTGACCTATACCCACCTTATCCTCTAAATAATTCACTTTTAAGCCATTATAAAACGATTATAAATTTATTATAAAATAATATTTCACTCTTTTCCTAAGGTGCCCCTCACCCCTCTTGTAAAAGGGCACTCTCCCTTCTCTCAATTTCACACCTTCAAGGCCTTTTGGCTCGGCAAAACCCTTCCCAAATATCCTCTTATCATCCCTCACTTCAACCTAGAGGCCTTATTTTGATCATAAATCCTACCTAAGGAGCCCTTTTGATCTAATAAAAAGGAAGAACCCAAAGAATAGGTAATGTTTTCACCACCCTCTTTCAAGTTCCATTCTTCTTCATCTTCTTATTTCTTTGTTATTTCCATTCTAAAATAATAAATCCAGTATATTCTATATACTGTGATGTTATTAAAAATATGGTACAAAAATATTAAGTATTCTATCCATCCTTTTAATGACATGTCACCATACGTGCGTACGTACGGCTTATCATCTACACGTCGTGGTGTAATTGTTATTCAAAACATTATTATTTGGATGGGTACGATAATGATGTGTAATTGAAGTAAATAATAAATATAACATTATAATTATTCTGTATATATGATATACCATCCAATTATATATGATTTTAATATCAAAACAATGATATTGTCACTCGTACGTACGTACAGAATACCGTCTCCACGAACGTGATGAGATTAATTCCCCATCATATCCATTCAAGAGTGATTTTCATTTGATGATTAAAAATAATGTTTAAGGAATTGATATCATTATTTATATGAATAATATACAACCAATCCATAACAAAAACGGCTTATGTAACAAAACATATACAAGAAAATGGGTAAGTTAACACCCGAAACGACGATAATACTAAAATATTATTAACAATGCAATATTAGAAGATCATATATGATATAATATTTATGTATATGATTCTTTTGTAATTTAATAACAATGTTTTAACTATTATTCAGGATGTTAACATACCATAAACTAAGGAAAAGAAAAATGTAAGGGTTAATTCTACAATCTCTTTATTATCCGAAGTTCTTCATATGTAATTATCTACTGGGACCTCTTTATCATCCACATCCATGTTTCTTAAAAATGTTTTTCAAAACTTTTTTCTATTTAATAGACAATGTTTTAAAGTCAATAGTACCCTTATTTGACCTTATACATTTTTGAAAGGAATCTTTCTGTCATTTTCCAAACAAGGTCCTTTTTTTCGTTTTCGACAAAATTATGGTAAGAATGTATTTTTTAACTTATACGGCCCATATGACTATTTTCTACCATTATAAAATCGTCGAAGCTTCCCTTACAAGATTATAAGAATATTTTCATATTAAATATTTTCTTTTATAATTATATGACTTTTAAATGATTTCAAAAAATAGATATTTCTCTCAAATACTTTTGATTTCATCTATGTCAACATCATTATATATATTTTAAGCTTATTTGAATTGGATTTATTATTATACAAAACATCCCTATTGTATTGAAGGTTTTGTGATATGTTTGACTGTGGATGAGTTATTTTTATTCCATTAATGGTTTATGGTTAAAGTAATGACATTTCATATGCTAGTTTGAATACGAATTATTATGTTATAGTTCAACATCGTTTTAACATAAATCTGTAGGATTAGTGTGTTCAGGGTTGGGGACTGATAAAAGTAAGACCTCTGGGTTGGGGTCCAGTTACAGCAGACCCCCCGGGTTGGAGTCCAGTTACAGAGGCTCTCCAGGTTGGAGTCTGGTTATGGAGGCTCTCCGGGATGGAGTTCGGTTACTGAGGCTCTCCAGGTTGGGGTCCGGGTATAGTTATCCCCTAGGTCCTTGCACCAGGACTTGACATAGAAATTAATGTATGGTATTTATTCATTATATTATTAAGAAAGTGGTTGTTGATATTGCATGTGATTATTCGATTAGTAGAATATCCATGTGAATAATTAAATGGCATTATTTCATTTTATCTTTTACATATTATGTTGATGTTAAAGTTTAAAAGGATTTTGTTTTAGTTATACATTGCCTTAAATGTTTATGTTTATTTATGAAGTTTTCCGCTATATTGTTATCCTTAATAAGCATCTGAGCTCACCCCTTTCAATGTTTTATTTTTCTCAGGATGTGAAAAAGTATTTTATTATTGACCTACAGGCATAATATGAGGGGATATGAGTGTGGTCTATGAATACAAGATGTTGTTGTAGTTTTTCACTTTATGATGTAGACTTATGAATATATATACTGTTTCCAAGGCTACTAAACTAATAGATCTTTAAACACTTGATCTTTTGTGATCATGCCAATGATACCTAATAATGCACCGACTCTGGGTAACTGGGGTCAGGATGTTACACGGTTGTGTGCATGACCATTACACGGCCAGAACTTGGCTACCTACGGTAACTGAGTACACGATGTGTACTCATAAAGTACACCGTGTGTACTAAATTTTTTTCCAGAAACTCCTCTTTTTCTCAAAAACACTATAAAATGGAAGACATATATGAAAAGAAGATCTAGGTTCTTATATATAATATGTTATCATTTTATTAATAAATATATTATCACATGTTTTCATTTTATATATTTCATTTGAATTAATAGAGTGAATTATCATGAAAAAAATAATATTAACAACATAGTTATATCATAGGTTCGGGGTGATACATTCTCCGCCATTAACTGAATTACGCCCTCACAATTCCCTTGTACTCACTCACAAATTTAGTCTAGAACATTGATGTTCAAAAATAAAAAACATAATTATTATTAATTATTAAAATTGAATTGTAGAAATTAATTTATACCTTCACTAGATCCACCAGTGTGGGAGATTTTCATGAGAAGACAATTTTCAACCAGTCAAATTGATTCCCAAATTAGTTTCATGTTCTTCAAATTCATTTTACCAAACAGAACTCAAGAAACTATGTTCAAACCAATGGATACTGTGATAGGATCTTGAAAGAGAGTCATGGGAGGTGAAAATATTAGAGACATTAGAGTGCACTTGATTTTTCTAAACCAACCAAACTACCTTGTTTTGTAAATTTTAAAATCATAAAGTCTCACATGGAACTAATGTGAAATACCTGACATAGATAAGATGCAAGGTGGTCAACCCCTTCTATAGCTTTTGCGAAATTTCATAAAGCCTAAAAAATTTTAGATACGGTAAAGAATTTTAAGAGACCCTCAAAATATTTCCCATCATGTGAATATAATGAATGTTATGCATGAACCATGATGAAATAGAAAAATCCATATCCTCGAAAGAATCAGAGTTTATTTAGTGTATTTGATACTATGTAACGATTTTTATAGGAATGAAACAGTTTTACGATGTGTTCAAAGACGTCCGTACATTATATTAAAATTATACTTTTGAGTAACTCATCTGCAAGAGACAAAATATTAGTTTGTTATCTTATTCCTTCCATTTGAAAATATGAATGAAAAGAATAAAAATGTTAAAGAAGGTACGGAGAAATTTTTAATTTGTTCTCAGTTTCCAAAATTTTCTTTACCACTCCTTGGATACAAATTATAAGGGCTCGAACTCACATTTCTAGATTCGGCGCTAAAACAAGTTATGTGAAAACATTAAAAAATTAAACAAAAAAATTACACGACACATTACACCATCGAAAAAATTATCTTTTATAGGTTTTAGAGAATTAGATAAAAATATTAAATTTCATCTAAAAATATACAAAATATAATTATCTAAATAGAAAATTATTCAATGCTCTACCTCTTAAATAAGATTACCTCACGCGTAATTTTATTAAAACTATAAAAAAGGATCTCAAAACATAGGGTATTAATTTTAAATTCCCTATAATGGGTTTTGAAAAGTTGAATATATTATTATAAAAACAATATTTTAATAAAAATACGTACTTAAAATAGATTCTCTTAACATTATCATATTAAATATATAATTTAGAAAACCCATTATTTTATAAAAATAATTATATTTGAAATGATTGTTGGGATTTCTCAATTGAAAATAATAAATTTTAGGGGATCATTCCTGATACTTGGATGAAAAGAATAAAAACATAAGGCTTCTACTCATAACCCATTTGGAACAAAGTTCACTTAAGAAATATGGGTTCACTCCATATAACATGAAATTTATTATAATAGTGCCAATTTATGAAAAACATTCTAATGGAATGGCCTTTCTAAATCATAACAAAAAAATCAAAAATAAATGCATAAAATTATTTTATTTAAAATAATATATCATTTCTTATAACATTTCATAAACATATTACTGAAAATTTATAAATCCATATTTAGGAGAATCCCATGCTTTATGGTATATGTTTCTATTTTTAAGTCATAAATAAATTTGAATAAAACATTAAATTCACTCTTGAATAAAATGCATGAAATGTCATTTATAAATTAGATGATTTCCATACTGAAATATGAATGACCTACTTGGGGGTTCAGATACAATTTGACACATGAAATAATAACTTTTTTAGTTTTAGAACCTAAAATGATAACTATTATCATTTTCAAACTAAAGTTACACATAAGTATAAACAATAAAATTATAGAATAAGAATAAATTCTAATATTTTTATGTCAATTTTGGAATGAATGATTAATCCATTTTTATAAATAAATAGATTTACATATCTCTATATACATGCATATTTTTTTAATACATTATACATAGAATAGAGATTTGAAAACATAATCAATCCCTTTGAAGAGAATAAATAATTCAGTTACAAATTATATGCTTAGAGATAATATTTAAAAAAAATATAAAATAATTATATAGAAAATTATATAGATAGATATCAATATATATATATATATATATTTAAACAATATAAATTGATTTAATTAAAACCATTTTTTACGATAGGGTTTACAAATAAAAATACAAACAAAAAACTTATCTTATATATATTATGAAAATATAACGTTATAAATAAATAAATATATATATATATATATCATTTTAAAATATACATAATTTGATTGAATAAATCCTTAGGAATAATGGATTTATAAATAATTTATTAAAACCCCAATTTAAAACAAATATATTTCATCAAAATTTATTAAAACAAATGAAAAGGTGTGTATATATTTCCATATATAATTATATATATATATAGCATTGTGAAATAAAATATAAAACAAAACTGACCCATTGCTTGTTTATGGGTTAAACGAGGGGTTTAGGCTTCTGGAATTCGAGCTGAATAAAATGGAGGGCTTGGGCTGATCCGGATCATGTATTCTTGGGTTTATAAATATATATATATATATATATATATATATATATATATATATATATATTATCACATGTTTCCATTAAAAAAAGATGAAAAGTAACCCAAACATTACTAATGAAAAAACAATTGATATAAAAATCAAAAGGAATTGAGTTATTTAGAAATATATATATATATATATATATATGTATGTATGTATGTATTATATGAAGGGTTTTTGAAGGAAGACGTGGAATGGGAATGAAGATAAAGATTTTCATTTACTTTTTAAACCACCATTAATGTCATTTTGTGGAAGAAAAAACTAAAATGGGGCCATGGATGGAGATTGAAGGGATTTTGAGGGTATAAAGAAATGGTGGAAAGGGTCCTTTTGGTGAACACCTACTAGTGTGGCACGATAGGGCTCTACATGGAAGAATATGGGAAGAACAATGGACATATTGGATCATCATAATTTAATTTAAGGGTTGTTGTTTAATCTCATAAGAGTTACAAAGGAGAGGTTGATCGGGATTGGAGGGAAAAACCGGGATTCGTTCAGTCTGAGATAAATGTCTCATATTAGATACCATATTTAATAAACATTTTCCACTTCAAAACCATTTGGTTTTTGGGACTGCCTTTTATGGTTGGATGTTGACCCCTTACTCTAAAAACACAAGCACACACACAGAGTTCCATATACATGGTATCCTACCCTGGGCCTTAGCCCACCTATGCTTAGACAGAACCATACTCAGGCCAACCTTTGGAGTCCTTACACACACGGGGCTGACCTATTGTGATACTCGAGCTGAGCTTAACATGGATGTTCTTCCACTAGACCTTGAGGGATTGGCCTTAAAGGTTTTCCTAAGTAGTGGGGTTCACTTTAAATTTTTTTAATAAATATTTGTTAAATATATTTAATATGTATATATATTATTATCTATAAATTTTAAAACATTGGAACATTTTATTTTTATAATTTTTTGTCATTATTGTTTACAAATATGAAATATTTTTTATTGAATTATAATATTATAATATAAATCAATAAAACCATAATTAAATATTACCATCACATGTAATTAATTTTATTATTGGAAAATATTGTATTAAATTAATTTTAAATTTTTAAAACATCCAATAGTCACTAAAAATTCAAATTGATATTTTTTACAGTGGTCAGATAAACCATATAAATACCTAAGGAATTCTAAATCATTAAAAAAAATTCTTACATATAAGATTGGTGTTCTACATCCTTATTCCACTTAGATTTATTGCTAAACTTCTCACCATAACTTTTCTAATTATAAAAAATTCAATGGATATCAACTACACATTTGGTTTTTTATTATTATGGGTGGTATTATTGTGGCGTTACATGGTCTTGTAATGAGTTTTATAAATTAGTTTTTGGGTTTTATCCTTGTAATTCTATAATTTATTAGAGTTTTATTAATAAAATTTTTTTCCTGTGTTCTCATTTTCTGGAATTAATGTGAATTAATAACATTTATTTTCATAAAAACAATAATATTAACATCATAATTACATCATGGGTATGGGGAGTTACAAGAACCATCTCTAACTAAAGGGGGTTGAAATATGGGAACATTGGGGAGGATTTTGTGATTAAATGGACTCTCAAAAACTCCCCTCTCCCTTAAATTATGAGCCAATGTGTCCAAAAATAATTAGTTTCCTCCAAACTAAAGGAACACAACCAATCACAATTCATAGTGTGAATCAAGATGTTTTTAGAATGAACATTTAATGCCCGACCCATTATACCGACCCTTAATCTAGTAACATGTGTTCGGTGCCTACTTTATTACATTAGTATAGATACATGGGGTCAAATACTTAAACAATGGTAATTTTAGTAGTCTAGACGAACCAGATAAATACTTGATTATCATTTTACATCAATAAAAAAAATATAAATAATTGTAATGAGAATCATTTGGCATTCTTGAACTCATTCCATGAATTATTCTTCATACCTTGGGGAAAGTAAGAAAATAAGAGTGAGCTCAAAATACTAGTAAGGGTATAATACAATGGAATATATCATTAATCAATAAATAATAATCAATATGACAAGGTAAAAAATTAAAAACACAATCCATTTCATCAATAAAATTAATATTATAATTCTATAAGCCTAATCAAAATGGAAAGGTAAATAACTGAACACGCATGTCATTTAATCAATAAACTGATAAACTTATTCACCTAGAGATAATATCATAGTGAAAATATCATAGATAATAATTATAATTTAATTCTAAATCAATGAAATTATTAATTGTTGTATGTCATTATCTTAGGCATCATGATACCTCTACTAACAAGTCTATTCACAATACAGTTAACAACTACTAGGTAAAACCCAATCTAATTTTACCAACTTAGTTGTCTCATGAGTCTTACAGATGAATCAAGGGTGTATCAAATAACTATTTTCACCCATATCAGTATTTTCAGGGAACTCTCGATATATAGAAAATCTATTTAAATAATGGTCAATATGTTTTATCATAAAATATTTATATTTAGTAAAGAAGATTTTTTTTAATATTTATCAATATAATAAATTCGCATTAAATGTAAACACCATATGTAGAAATGATATACCATTTAAGTAATAAGAATATCTCTGACAATTAATACATAAATTTATGGGGAATGTAATTTTAAATATTAAAAAGACTGTGAATCTTTCAAAGGAAAGTTAATGATAACAAAAATTAGTCAAAATGTGAATGTCAATACCTTCCTTGGTAAAACTGAGCATAAACTATGCATTGAAAAAATATGGATGGTATCAATACAATGTATCCACAATGTATTGAAATTAAAAAATATTTTTTTCATTAATAAATAGAAATACTATAATATATATTTGAAAAAATTATTCAAAAAAATATCCTTTAATCATTAAATATATTTTTTAAAATAAAAGTTCATAATTTTTTTTAAAAAAATTCCTTTTTTGAAAAAAACCCTTGATACATATAAAGTATTATTTATAAAATTGATTAGTAATAATGACTAGAAATTCCATTAATGTTGTAAATATTAAAATAAATATTCCTTTCATGTTTTCAGTTAAATCAAAAGATACCTTGTTCGGAAAACAACACAATGTTAACTTTCAGAATATTTTGTAAAAACTCGTACATGGGTAAAAATTTCATTAATAATTATTTTTTATGATTTATAAAATGTTTTTATAACATTTTTATAAAACATAGTTTTTGGGAGAAGAATGTATTTTAAATGAAAAGAGTAATGTATTCAAGTTTTATTAAAAACATTATCATTTATTTTAAGTACCAAAGATTGGGAAAATTGTACTATAACTTTTGAAAATTATGAATAACTGGAAAAGAGGAAAATTAAATTTTTTTGTCATCCAATGATCAAATAATGTCCATCAAAGAAAATTCAAGTATAAATAATCCTCATTAAAATGATATTGTAAAAATAAACACTTGAAATGATCATAATGTTGATGTGATAATTAAACAATGAATTTATTTCATATATCAACTGTACATCCACATAATAGGTGGAAATACCAAAAAAAATAGGTAAAATTCATTAAACCCGTGATCTTAAAATATCAGACAATGAATAGGTAACATAACTTAATAAAAATAAGTTGAGTTGTAAAATTTTTTACGGCGTGGTAAATTTTAATTCAAAATAAATTTCAGTGAAATAATAAATATTTAATCTTAAAATAACTTGAATTATTATTTTACTATGATATAACAGATCATTGGGAATGCATATACAGTATATAAAAGAAATTATGTCAATAACATTACAATATGCCTCAATAAAATTAAATTGAGTGAAAATCCATTATCCTACAATTCCTTTTATTGAACATGATTTAAACTATTATATCATGGTTTTAATCATAATATTATTCTATTACATAACAATAATGATATTCATAATACTATGAATTATTTCATTATAAAATTTAACCACCTCTTTGTTAATAATATTTCATTATTTTCATTGTTTTGGGTTTTAATTTCCATGTTTTCTCGTACGTGTTTTATCATAAAAGATTCATTTATTGCACATATTATATAGTTAGATAATTCCTAGAGTAATATTAAATTTATAATTATCATATATAATCATTATACACATTAATATAATCATTCTTAATGTTTTTACATGGAAATTTAGTCATATCGCTTCGTGGAGATGTTAGGTTATTCGTACGCACGAGTGATAATATCATTCCCTAAAAAAATAAAAGTGTAAGGAAGTGGGTGATAAAATAATATTCCATATATTATATAATTTCATATAGATCACATATATTCATTATAATTATTATTATTATCTATCATGTAATGTGTTTGTGAAAAAATGAATCACATAATTTTGTTGGATGATATTCTGTCATACACAAGAGATACATAATCTAATTTTTATCTAAATGGACAGTAAAAAGGTGTATGTGATACTATTATTCCATAAGTATAATAATATCATAAATAAAATATTATTTTATTAAACAAACATTATATACATCCTGTAAATGGGGTAATGGAGAAAACATTATCTTTGATCGTGAGGCGGTATCCCTTCATACACATAATCAATGGTTTCATTACCCATTTGATGGAATAGGGGATGGATATAGTTCATGAAATTAACATAATAAAATATAACTATATTTAATATAACGATATTTTTATATAATCATGGTTTAAAAATATTTTAAGTAGGTTTAAGAATAAATAAAATGAAAACATTCATTTAAGAATGTTTCCTCTTCTTTAAGTAACTTCTTTTTGTTTCCACCAAAATCCCTAGTAGGATTAATATATGATTAAAAGAGTATCTAACATGTATGGAGTAGATTAATAAATTAATTTTTGTAGGGATCAATCAATCCAATTGGATTTGGATGTTTGAATAGGGGTAGGGAGGTGGTGGCCTTTTATAATTGGGGAAGATGACACACATGGAATTTTTTAATAGAATTTGTTAAACACACGTTTTATCATGATAAAAGACTCCAAAATTGGTCATTATTGAACCTTATTGGTAAAAAGGTATAATTATGTCTTTAAAATGGGGTTTTGATAATTTTTTAGTTAATTTTTAACCCTCATATTCTTAGTTTTCCCCCTAGTAAATCAGTTTTTAACTAAGCCATGATATTTAATTATTACTTCTTTTACTATTCATAGTGTCCAAGAAATTAAATTTATCTTATTATTTAATATAAATTATGATGAAACCAAATATGAAATAAATTTTTCCTAATTAAACTTAGAGAAGTGGAATAATCCAATTTAATAATATACCTACAAACATGACGAAAAACATGTTTTCAAATAAAACATTCTCATAAATATAAAATGTTTTACTATCAAGTTTCAAAAATAAATTGATCCCACTTACCAAAATTAAATTTATTATAACATAATCGATATAAATTTACATTAAAACCAATTTAAAGTAATATTTATTTTTTAAAATAATTTAAATGAAAATTATGTTTCAAATAAATGTTAATATTATTTATTATTCATTACAAAATGTTGTTTTTCATAAAAATACCAAAAAATCACCTTATGATAATTTTGATATGACAATTTCAAATTTTTATTACATTTTATCAGTTAAATTTTTGAAAAGAAGCTAATTGTTCTTATTTTATTTCAAACCAATAGATACCCATTTAATTTAGTTTAAACATATATAAAATATATAATTTACATAATTTACATAGAATTATTCATACCCTCCAACATAATGACTAGGTTATAATGGTGATATTTTAACAATATTTTAATAATGTTTTTCATTTAACCTCTTTGTTGTATTTATCTCAATCTATTAATGAGATTTAATTTAATTAAAAGGAAATAAATTATAAGTCTTGGGTTGTGAAATTCTTTAATCCTACAAAAGTTTCATTGTTGAATTTTTTTGTATATTGCCTATTAAATAGATGAGGGTATTTCTTCTTCATTGCATCCTTTATTTCAAACACTAATTCCTCCATTTTTTTATTTCTCCAAAGTACCTCTCCCAGAATATTCATCTAATTCCTGAATAATTACTCTCTAGTACCGTGACTATTAATGGGTTATTGAGATTAATATAGATCATGTACCAATTCTATTTCCTCACATGTGGGAACATTCATTGGTTATAGAATGTAATTTATTAACAATGACATTAAGAACACATCAAGTAATTTTGAGATACATGGTGTAATTTTTAATTAGTAAACCATAACACCAATCCTTTCTAATATTTTAATTGGCCTGATGTACTTGGGGGTAAATTTCACTTTCTTAATGGACCTTATAAAACCATACCATGAATATAAATTCAATAATACAAGATCTCTATGTTGGATTTCCAAATTCATAACCAACATAACTCTTTTTCCTATATCGAGCTACCTTAATATGATCCTAAACAGAAATTGCCTTTATTATAGTCCTTTCAAAAGTTTTTGGACCTACATGTTTCTTTTCACTAAATTTATCCCAACAAGTTAGAGTATGAAATATCTTTCCCTATAATTCTTTCTACGAAATTATTTCAATAATTTAATGGAAACTATTATTATAGGAAAAATCTACCAAAATGTAAATATCGATCCGACATACATTTCATGTCAAGTGAGCATCATATAAAAATCTCTACCACTGTTTGAATAGTCTTTTAGAACTATCCTTAATTTTGATGATTGTAGACAGTCCTCAAATGAAGCTTAGTATCAAGATCCTTCTGCTGAATGTTACATAATTTTGATGTAAAATGGGGATTGCGGTCAGACAAGATTGATAGAGGTTCACCTTGAACACTTTTAACTTCATTTATATTGATACTTACCAGGCAATAAAGTGGTGTGTCATCTGTTATATTAATAAAATATTCATATTCGGTTATACGGTTAATAAAACCCAATATTACATCATTAAATCCTGGATTATTTGGTAGTCTTGTGATAAATTAAATAGTAATGTCATCCTATTTCCAAAAAATAATAGGAATAGGTTGCATGGATCCTCTAGAATGTTCCCTCCTAGGGTTGACCTGTTAAAAAACCAATCATCTAGACACATAATTAACAATTTCATTCTTCATATTATCCCACCATAAATGTTCCCGAAAATCTCTATAATTTGTTTTTACCATGGTGTACAGAGAAGTTCAAGATATAAGAATCATCCAAAAATTACCTTTTTGGATCAGGTATAGATGAAACACATAATATTATTTCAAATTTCAAAACACCATCTTCACAAACTAAATTTTCTAATTTCCCATCCTTCCCAATTTCTATTTTCTTCTGAAAGTTCTCATCATCATATTAATAACTTTTTGTCTTTTCAAATAAATATGATTTAACTATAATTTTAAAAGGGGCGATGTATCCCTTTTTTATTAATTCCCATATCCATATATATTATACCCATAAACATATGATCTATATAAATCCTCATTTTGGTCATAACACCATGATATTTCCTACTCAATGAATTTTATACCTTATTTGCATAACATGTGTGGTAGTGTATTGATCAGTCATAATCCTTAAGTAGATCAAGTCATTTCATTTGTATCATATTGATACATTTCAATGAAAAGATATATTTTATTATTTTATGATCCATTTATATCTCATATCTTTCACGATAGAGATAATTTAACAACATCTATAAAGAAAAAATTACAGCTGCCAATTCTATATCATGGGTCGGATATTTCTATTCATGATTCATTAATTACCTTAATGCATATGCCATCTCTTTATCATTTTAAATTAGGATTCAACAAAGACCCTTCTTCATTTAATCACAATATATCACAAACCCATCATTTCTAGATGGTGGATTAAAAATCATAGCATTGACTAATCTTCTATTTATTTCATCAAAACATTATTCACATCCTTTTTTAGAATGAACAAAATCCATTGGTTAATAGGTTATCTAATCAGGTTAATTTTAATTGTAATACTGATAGTATTCTACTAAACCAATTATATTATGTTCCTCATTTATGTTTGTTGGTGTGTTACATTTTTTGGATTCATTTTTTTCATAGGACCAACTAAGATTCAATCCTTGGTGAATATATGACTAATAATGGATGATTCTTAAAGCATGGAAGCACACTAACTAAAATTCACATATAACTACTTCTATATAAGAGACTCATTAATTATCCTCAAGTTATTATCATTTCTCTCAAAGCTTTTATAATACAACAACACGTCATCAATGAATATGAACAAAATATCATCAAGATATTCCTTGAATAATATATTTATTAGATCCATGAAACTTGAGAGTATAATATAAAATTAAAGTTTAATTACTATAAACTTTTAATGTACATACCTCATTTATAAAAATTTCATTGGAATGCATTTTTATTTATTAACAATTGATCACACCCAAGAAAGTGTTAAATCACTGAAAAATATTGTGAATTGTTAAATTTATTTAATAAGAAAACAATGAGAGTCATATTATACTTATTATTTATCATAATATAATTGATTTTTCTATAATCAATTAATATCCTAATGGATCCATCTTTATTTTAATTGAAGAGAATAGGGGATCCCCATAGTGAAACCCTCGGGAGAATAATTCCTTTATCATATAAATCCTATAGTTTTTCTTTTAGTTCCACTAATTCCATAATGTTAAATCTATAGAGAGTATTTGATATTTGTCTAAAACTAGGGATCAAATCAATGGAAAAATAATCTTCACACTCTTAGGTATAACCAGGTAAATCCATAGAAAATACATCAATGAATTCATTTACAATAGGTACATCATCAATTGGAATATTACATTCTCTATCCCTATATATATTTTTACTCTTCTTCCATGAGAATAATATTTATTCGAGATAATTTAGGTGGATATAGACATGTCATAGATGATGATGTCTCTTCCATAAATATAATAAATTATAGATATTCATCATGAATCATAATTTCCTTCATATTATAATAAAAGTTTGTATCATATTTTTAAATATTGTCCATACTGAGTATTATATCAAAGTCAACCATAGGTATGATAATAATGGTAACAAATAAATAATTCATATGTGTCATATTTTGATTTGATTGACACGTCATTGTAGCAATGAGACTTCTTCCACTAATATTCTTTACTGAAAAATACCTTCTTAAATATCTAGGGAAATATATAAAATTCCTGGAAAACATGGAAGATGTAAAAGTGTAGAAGGATCCAGAATCAAATAATGAAATTGATAAATTTGAATCTATGAATGAAGTACCTAACACCATATAATTTTGTACTTTCACCTTAGTTTTTGTGATCACATATGGTTGGCCTTATCCCCTTAAAATTGTTTGTGTAGATTATCTAGAAACTTGATGAATTCATTTTAATTGTTCCCCACCCCCAATAAATGAAACACCAAATATCATTATTTTATTTCATTCATTTTCATTCCTTATCCTGGTGAACCTTATATACACACTTATATAAAAAACTTATAATCCCTTCAAGAATTCCCCAGGATGATTCCTACCAAAATTCTCACAATGTGTAAATTTATTATTTCTTTTTAATTCTTCATTACATTCCATTTTTATTAGTGATAATTAGACCATTTTGTTTATAATTTCCCTCGAACATGTATGATATAGGTAATTAATTCTCAATTTTTATGGCATATAAAACAATTTCAACATATGAAAAAATGTTTGAAAAAAATGTTTGATAGACAAATTCCCATTGAAGACAAGGATAAATACATTCAATGAAATGGTCTATCTTGTACACAGTATTTAATATATAATTTGAAGAATACATGGGAAAACATGTAATGGTATCCCCATACTCAATAAAACATTATTCATCCTTTTTTATTAAGTAACGGAACATTCTCTTCATTTCGGTATATTTCTCATCAGGTAAATATATTGCCAATAATTCCTCCTTAAAATACTTCCTTTTTATGAGTTATATTTCCTCTTCATCCCTAATTTTTATTGATAAACGACCACCAATGATCAACATCACCTTTTAGGTGATACACTACAAGTGTAACCTTTCAATTTTAATTGCATCCCAAGGCCATAAATATCTTCTCTATATTCTTAATCTATTTTCTATATAACATTTGATTAATATTCCCACTAAACAAATAGAGTTTCTATCATATGAAGAAATCCAACATTCTAGAATCATGTTTTGGAATAGGTTTCCTCATTTGAGAAAGGATATTTTTCTTAACCTAATTCAAATTCCCATGTATAGACATGATCTTCTCAGTTCAAATACCCACTGTATTGGTTTTCTCAATAGGGAAACCACTACATTAGTCACAATTATTGATACC
Source organism: Viscum album (assembly GCA_963277665.1). NCBI lineage: Eukaryota > Viridiplantae > Streptophyta > Magnoliopsida > Santalales > Viscaceae > Viscum > Viscum album. Next base: position 356,792,361 of record OY728140.1, read on the forward strand.
CTTCTTCTTTCCTTGAACCATTTCTAAAAAATGGAATCTGTTGGATTAGCACATATTTTTTTTAATTTAAATCATAATTTGTAATTATTAATATAGTATAACACTTATCCTAAATTAAATATTTAATAATTACTAATCTCATAATCATAAACCTAGTTTTAGTGGGAATATCTCTATTTCCAAATAATTTAAAAAATTCTAATGAAAATATGAATTATCTTACAAAAATACCATGGATGTTTCAATCCAAGTTCATAGAAAGGAATATTTACATGCACCAGGTGATGATCTTTCCAAGCCTAATGAGCATTGTTCAGATTTATGACCCCAAGGTACATCTGCTCTAGATCTACATAAACTTTTATTATCAAAACAAAATTTTTTATATGAAAAAATAAAAAATATCTGCCATATCAAAAGATTTGGATTTTTTTCTATACTTATCATCAATTTATATCCTAAGGTTATGTTGTATAATCTATAACTTCATTAATCTAGTTCTTATGTTTTCTACTAAACTTCATGTGATACCAAATGTAAGTACCCCAACTCTAGCAAGCTAAAGATGGTGCCAAATTTATTATATTGGTATAGATATCAGGTGTCAAATACCAAGGGACCGATTAGTTTATAATTTTGGGAGAACCAAATACATAAATTGAACCCAAGTTACATTGAGAAATAAAATTCAAAGCGTAGTAATGTATAACATTTTACATCCTTGAACTCATTCCAATAGTTCTTTTTCATACCATGGGGAAAGTATAAAATATAAGGACGTTCTCAAATTCCCTGTAAGGGTTAAATACAATAGAATATATCATTAATAAATATATTATAATCACTATTAAAAGTTAAATAACTAAACACAGATTCCATTTAATCAATAACTTGAATATCATAATTGGATAAGTCATGATCAATATGGAATGGTAAATAACGTAAAACACATTCCATTTTAATCAATAAACTAAAAAGAAAATTCACAAAGAGATGATATAAATTTGAAAATATCATGGATAATAATAGTATCCAAATTATGATTGATGGAAATTCATAATTACTAAATTTCATGATCTCAGGAATCATCACACCTCTACTATCAAGACCATTCCCAATATAGTTTCAAACTACTGGGTAAAAATCCTTCTTATTTAGAGAAATTATTTTCCTCATAAGACCTTTTGATGCATTAAGGGAATATCTATAACTGGGCCCAAACCGTATCCTTATTTCCAAATCATTCCACATATATCCAATAATCAATTTAATTCCTAAACAATATTCCTTCTCATTAAATATTTATATTGAGCAAGGAATACAAATTTAACAATATTTAGAAATATAAGAAAATAAATTTAAAATTAAACAACATATTTAGAAATGATATATGTTTATGTAATAATTATATCCATGCAAAATGATATTGATATTTAGGGAAAATATAATTTATAGTGATAAAAAGAAAGTGAATATTTCAAAGGAATGTTAATGACAACAAAAATGAATTAAAAATGTGAATTTCAGTACTTTCCATTTCCAAAATGATCATAAATAATCCATATAAATAATATGTATGGTACCAATTAAATTTATCCCTGGTAGAGAATAATTAAAAGAAGTGTTTTGGTCATTTTTTAATATAGATACCACAAAGGATCATTAATAATGTTCTTAAAGAAAATATCATTTTACCTTTAAAAATATTTTTAAAGTTAAATGTTCTTAAAATGTTTTTAAAATATTTTTCATTGAAAGAAATATTTAAAAAATATACTATAAGATATAAAAATTGATTTTTCATGATGGATATAAATTCCACTCGTTCCATACACATTAAATAATGGTTCCTCTCACTTGTTTGGTGGATCCAAATGGGCCTTGTTTTCTAAAAAATATAAAGATTCCATTCAAATATCATCATCAAAATTTAAAAAGGGTAAAAAATTATTCAATAAATCATTTTGAGAGTGATAAAAATATTTTTGTTAATGAAGAAGGGTTTTCAAACGAAGTGAGAAATGAAGTTGGATTTTATTAAAAAAAACATATTATCATTCCTTTTAAGTACCAAGGAGTGGAAAATGGTACTATTAGATTAAAAAAATAATGAATAACTATAATAGAATAAAATTTAATGGATTTACTAACCAATTATAAAATAATTTCCTTCAATATAAATTCAATAATAATACCCTGATTAACACCAGATTTTGAAATAAACCCTTACAAGTATCATAGCACCAAAGTGAAATTTTTTGAATGAGCCCATTGTTTAAACAAAATTTAAATCTACAAAAACTAGTGGAAATAGAACAGTTGATATTAAAAAGTAATTACACACAGAATCTTAAAATATATTATATAATGAATAAGTAATATAAACTAATGAATGGAAACCGTGATATGAAATAATTTACGACTAGGTAAATTTTCAGGTCAAATCCAACTTGATGTGATAATTAAAATTGAAACATAAAATAACATGAATTATTAATGAATTATGATATTAAATTAAAAATGGTTAGTATTTACACCATATAAAATAAATATTTTTCATAACATTACAATATACGTCAATAAAATAAAATTTATTTGAAATGCCTTATGTCAAGCTTAATTTTGGTTGAACATGATTTAACATCATATATAAGGTTTCTAAGAATGATGTTAATTTTTAAAACACCATATTCATGTTTATAATGAAATAAAATATTAACTTATAACATTTTACTGCCTGTTTGTTAATAATATTTCATAATTTTAATTATTTTGGGTGTTAATTGCCTTGTTTTCTCATGTGTGTTTTGTCAGGAAAGTTCTTATTCTTGTATATATTATATATCTCCATGGTTACTTGAGTTATATAAATTTTTTATATATTATATATACCTATTTTATACGTTTATATAATCATTCATGAATATTATACATGGAAAATGAATCGCAACTCTTCGTGGAGACAGTAAGTCGTACATACGTACAAACGACGATATAATTCCATTAAAGTGTCTAAGGGTAAGGAAGTGGGAAAAATGTTAATATTAAATAATTTATATCATGTGGTATATATCACATATATTTATTAAATTTAACCTTACATCCATCTATGAAATGTGTATGTGAAAAAAGAATCACATTTTTTAACAAGGATGTATTCCACCGTACACATGAGTGGCGTTATCATATTTTAAACTCGATAGAATGTAAGAAGGTATATGTGACATCATAAATAAATAAGTAAAAGAATAATAAAAATCATAAAAATATGTTAAATATACCACTATATTCTTACAAAAAATGTGTTGATGAAAACCATATTATATCGATTTGTGAGGTAGTAGTCCCCCGTACACATGATCGATTATTTTGTTTCCCATTTGATGGAAGAGGTAATAGATATAGGTAGTTAGCTTATAATAATAACATATAATTATATTAAATATTCTAAGGTTATTATATAATCTTAATTTAATAAGACTTAAAATAGGTGGAATAATAAATAAAATGAAAATTCTTGTTTATGAAATTTATCTCTTCTTTGGGGAAGTTCTTTTGGTTTTCACCAAATGCGATTTTATAATGGATTTATGATCAAAAAATGGATTATAAGCATTATTTTATATTTTCAAAATCCTAAAAAATGATTATTATGTATCATTATCGGTGATAAGGTAAAAATATGTCAATAAAATGTTTTTTTTAAAGTTTTTAAGTCATTTGTAAGCATTATCTTCTTTGGTTAATACCCTAATAATTCAGTTTTTATCTTACTTACAGTAATTAATTTTTACTGATTTTAATATTCATATGGTAAAAAAGAAATTTAAATTATTAGATAATATAAATTATTATAATAAAAAATATTTAATACATTTTTCTAAACTCAATTCATATAAGTGGCATAATCTAATTTAAATTAATACTAGCAGACGTGACAAAAAAGCTAGTTTCCAAAGGGAAAATATCCATAAATATTGAATGTTTTAATATCAAAATGAAATAGTAAAATGATTAAAGTGATCTAAATTTTATTTATTATAAAAAATATATATTTAATATATATTAAATATGATTTAAAATATATTTTTACTTTGAAAATATTATAAATTAAATTGTTGTTTTCAAAAAAATAGCATTTTTCACTATTTATCAAAAAATGAAACTTTTCATAGAATTCCCAAAAAAGTACCCCATGATAATTTTGATATAATGATTTAAATAATTGACCCATTATATCAAATTTTTTATGAAATTATAAAAAATTATTTTTATCATATGTTTGAAAGAAGCAATGAAATCTTTTTCACTGAAACAATTATAGTTTTCTCAGAAAACATTCATTTTTCTTTTAGATGATTATTATTTATTTCTATTCAATTCATATAAATTTAATTTAATTTCTAAAAGTATAAATCATATAATTTTCTTTATCTATTTATTGCTATTATTTCCCTCAAAAACAATAGTAAGGTTATAATGGTCATGTTTAAATAATATTTAAATATAGTATTTTTGTTTAAACCCATTGTTGTGTGAATTACAAGATATCTAAGTGTTATAATTTAAATAAAAAGATATAAATCCTAATTTATATGGGTGCTAAAAAAATTTTGGGTGTAAACCCCTATTTTTCTATTGGGATAACTCAAGGTAGTGGGATCCTCCCACAACTGACCCACTTCATGGAGTGACCAGAAGCTATCACAATATGATGTGATTCAATAGATTAATTTCATCTTACTAGGTCACCCTCACCCTTTGTCTAATACCATCCTATGAAACTATACCACTGATATGGCCTTCTTCCAAATATAATAACATCTTCATATGATGTCCCAACCATCAAAATTAAAATTAATCCAATTTCTCAAAAATAACCCCACAATAAAATGAATTTGTAGTTTTACACAAAAATATAAATTGAATAAAGTAATATGGTTTTAAAACCTCCAAACCACAAAACTTCTCATTCCCTATAATCCTCTATGTCATTTTTATTAGACCCCATAACACCTTGAGAGGGTAGGGGTAAATCAGTGTGTCAACTTTTTTTCCTTAAATAGATGTATTTTAATCCCACGTTGGTAGAAACCTATTAAACATGTTAAACAATCACATGCAAAGAGATGACACATCAGTTTTACTAGGTTTATCAATAAGTTATAGTCCAAGAAGTATATGCTGGTAGTTTTTTGGTCATACCTAATTCCACTAATCTTCACTATATGTGGATTACAATAATTTGGAAAAAGTCACTATGTTCCAGGAACACTTCCTTTACAACATTTTTGGGTGAATACTACATACTTCAAAACACTTTCATTGAATCCACCTAGAATACTAATTTAAGAGAAGTATGACTCAGTTTATCAACATGAATGTCCCTTCATTTATTTGAATTAAAGACATTGTCCCTGATATACTATGAGACTCTTCTTTCAATGACGAACCAAGTTAATGCACAATAAAATCCATGCTCCCTAAAATACTAAATTTCACAACTACCTTTCACGGAGCTCACTCTTTCATGAAGCACCTCTATCTTTGAGGAACACACTTCCTACATGAAACTAACTAACTTCATCGAACAACTTCCCTTCACGAAGCTCACTGAGTCCATGTAGAATACCCAATCATTATGAAGCACCCTTTTCTAAAAAGCATTGGTATCAGAAAATATTTTACATTTTTTTTTGCGATGCTCAAGATCATATAGAATTCTAGTTTCACTGAGCTCGCATGGCTTCATGAAATCAAATAAATTCTGTATTTTTCTTGAAAAAATTATGATAATTGAAGAGAGTTTGCATTATATTTATAGGCTCGGCACTCACAACTCTCCACAACCTCTAGCATTATTTATTGATTAGAAAAAATATCTTCACAGCACACCACCCTTCATGATGCTCCACTAAAATTTGATGTAGTCATGGAGCTCACTGTCAACATATCGTGCAGTCGTGATGCACATATTCTCTTATTCGGGAATATCACCATATTCACTCTCTATGCTCTATATCATTGTGATCATGAAAACAAAAATTCTCAAAACTCATGACTTTACCATTTTTAGTAATTTTTTATTCCCAAAAATACCCCTTTGGGATGATATACTCTTCATATGGATTTTTAAACCCAAAAATTTAGAAAACACAGGGAAATGATGCCATCTTCTATATTGTTTTCTGGTTGAACTGCAAAATCCCTTTTCATTGAAACTCCCTGATCATAAATGACTTCCTTATCATCCATATGGATAATTGAAAACAAACACCAACTATACACCATTTCTAGTAATGAACAAACTTTGTTCCAACACTTTTAACCATCAATATCAACCAAACATGGATTCCAATTCATACCCAGTTCCTCATGATCTATAATAGATCACTGAATGAGCTTCCACTACGCAATTCTAAACATGAGTCATTATATTGGTTAAAATTCATTCCAATACTTGGTACCACTGTTGAATCATCTAGATAATGATTAACTACACTTGTATATCCCAAGACACAATAATATCATCAATCAATTCATCTTTAAGCTTATGGGGATTCACACCATAAGCATCTTCTCATAAGAGTTTATTCTAACTAATGGTTATAACTATTATTGAAATTTCATACTTAAAACATGTTCTCAAGGGTATAATGACATGATCAATGTGGTTTCCATCTCACTGCACCCAATTACACGTGAAAACATTGGTTGGGCCACCATTATCTCACTATTCATTAAAACGCATACCTAAACCCATTATAGTATTTTCTCACTTCACGATCATGAATCCTTAACTCTCGAAGGTATCTTGTGATCATAAATGTAGTCAAACCAAAATATGAGCACAAATACTAATTTAATTCCATAGTTTAATCACTAAATAACCAGATTAGTTGTCAAACATGATCCGTGAGAATTGACACACCCCAAATCTGACTCAAACACGCATCAAATAAAAACCACCATGAGTCATATTTTAATGCATGAAATTTTCTCCATACCACATCTAAAAAGGAAATCATGTATTGTCATTAAAACCAGATTGAATTTCATTTTTATAAAAACCAATATATAAAGTCCACGTTGACCATTAAATGACCAGTCTTGTCACACCAATGACCTTATGATCATAAGTTCCATGCCCCCCTATGAATTGCTCTATCCATTACTACATTTAATAGTAGTACATGTTTTTTTTCAACTCTCACTTGAGCTCTATTAAAAAAATAAACAGAAAACTATTCCTAACTCGCTAGGAATGTCATCATTATTATTAGTGGTCGCAAATTCTATAGAAATGGTTCTCTACCAACTATATGTATTTCCTTATACATCTCCTTGAGGGAAACCTCAACAAGTTAAATCATGTCACCACATGTTTTATCCAATTCAGTGAACATAATGAGGTTGGTAATAACATAATAGGTAGATCCAATATCGATGTCACCTCTCATTGAAAGAATTATTTAATTTCATTCAATGACATAAGAAACCATTATTGAAACTATTTCATCAATACCATAACTCCACATCCCTTACATGGACACTCATTGATCCATTATTCAATAGTAACCACCCATGACCAACACGCATACAACACCATTATCATTTGAACCTAATGTGTGTATGCTATCATACTGCCTGATCACACAACCCGAATCACACTTACATGAGTCACACATCATCAACCATCCCAAACCACCAAATCACTAATATATTTCATGTTAAATGAACTTATAAAACAATCCAAATGTGCTTCATTCAACCATATGAATCATCCTAAAAAATATTTCTCAACAAACCCCATTACCAAAGTGAAGCATCCTTAATAAGGGGTACACCCAATTGTTACCATGCCATATCCTTATACATGAATCACCTTGATTAATACCTCATAAATCCTACTATCACATGCCTAAATAATTGATCATGAAACATAGTATGTTAGTCATATCTGACCAAAAGCACCCTTATCACTCCTTTTTAAAATTGAGGCAATTTTACTTATAACTCGGTCTACAACAAGATCACCTCCCAACCAATATTACTCCAATATTAGAATAATTTAATGACACTCTATATATCCACTATCAAACCATATAGGATCATAATCCACCATCTAATTGGAAACCAAAACAAATGTCACTAGGGCTATGTATCCTACAGATCATAATCCAAAGAACAACATGTTATATTAATAACATAAATTCAAGGCATCTCAAATGAATGTATCACATAACCAGTAGCAACACCTGTGTATTAAACTAATAAATTGAATCATATATCCTTGTTTCCAATCACCAATGCATTAACAAGTATGATCTAACCCATCAATTAGGTTACCCTCATATATAACACATATCACTTTGACCATCATACAAAACTCACTAATACCATGAGCTACATCTCAAGGTCACTATTGTTTCTCACGAGTCTCGTAAATCATACATTGTAGTGTTAATTTCTCATAATGATAAATCTCTTTGTTCCCATATCAAAAAATACATGGAAATCACATTTCAACATCGACTCTAATTTTTTAGAATATATATAACATTAATCAAATACCAAATTATATCCTAATAAGGAACTAATCCTCATCATGAATCTACATATGAGACTACCCCCTTTTCATCTATGATTGAATTGATGTGCACAAACATATATATATATCTGTGTGTGTGTGTGTGAAAAACGTATTCCATGATGATCTGAATCATGTATACCATGACTATACGGTTCGGTTAATTATATTTCCACTAAGAATCTATATGGTAAAATATTATTTAGGTTTTTTTTAAAAAATTAACCAACCAAATTAATTTTTCATGAAACTGGTTCTAGAATCACCCATAAGGGATCAATTACTAAGGAATAAAATTCTAGTACCAACCGACTAAGGGCATCTACACACCCCTTAAAATATGGGAAAATATATCAATAATAATGGATAATACATTCATATAATTCACAATACCAATCATCATAAAAATATATCATGGTAATGTTTAATATAATTTAGAAAAAAAATTATATACAAAAACACAATAGAATTTTTATTGAAACTTTAATAAGATGAACCCTCTATCTTTAATGATATAAATCATCCTTGACATACATATGTTTTGTGAATATTATGTTCCAAAAATGATGTATTTACACTGGCCTATTACCAATTGGAACATATCCCAGAATCCTTGAATCATAAATCTAAAAAATAATGATTTTCATAGTAGATTAAAGAAACAAAATATAAAAATGGAATACATGAACATAAATACCATATCCTTGGTAACATATAACATATATCAGATAATATGCTTGTAATTCATCAATTCATGGTTCATCACATGTGATGACATATTCAAACATCGCTATTTTACTATCTCCAAAAATACTATGAAAACATAAAATAATTCCTGCCAATTTTTACTATTCTTCATCCCGAAACCACTAATCAGTTTCTAGACTAACGAAGACACATGACCTCATGCATGCATCCATGTATATCAAAGGCTTCCAACATTTAGTGGGGGTCATGGTTAGTACCATGGAATGACTATACCGCTATATCAATGTAGAAATAACATTGTTAAATAAACCAGACATTATCTATAGAAATAAATAATTAGAATATCTCGAATAAATAAAACATAAAATATTATAATGAATTTGATGAAGAATAAATTATTCACACATAATCACGTTAATTACATCAAACAATGACATAACTCACACTAGGTTGACCAAATATATAGAATAAATAAATGAAAAAAATAAAAGGCTTTACTGTTATCTCCTGGACATACCTCAACTCATCTCATGAATTTAACTAATTTATCTAATTGAATATCAAATATAAAGCATATGATCAATCTGATCCATTGATCAATGAGTTATACTCAGTAATCCATGGGTTATGGTTACTCGAGTAGGGTGGGGTGATAACTCATTAGGAAACTACCAACATGACTCATTTATTACTAGTGAATGTAATGTATGCATATGTGGTATGATAAGAATAAAAAAATACATATAAAAGAATAAATAAATAACAATAGTTGATCTATGAGTTATAACATGATACCTAAGATCGAATATAGCTACCATGACCAAAGCCAGAGTGTCTCTGAGTACATCATGTATCCCTTCCGACAAATACTGGGATCAATATAAATTTATGAGTAGGTGTAAGAAATGATTACTAGAATCATGTCTAAAAAAATCTAGTTTTATTAGTCCCACAAAATGATTCCTAGGATAACAGGATAATCAATACAATATTACCATGCATACAATCGATTCCTAAGGGGATGGCCATAGTAAATCATATAGACTTGAATGTCGAATAATAGTTTGTTGTGAGTTATAAAAAAATGGATTTATGAATCCAAAGGTGTTTTTCAAGGAATTCATTTAGATTCATAAGTTGATTCCAAGGAGAATATCCATGTAAATATAGTGTTATTATACTCAAAATCATATTCAAAAGAGAATTTCCTAGGTAATCAATAGTCATTGGGGGAACTATCTTTACTTGTGATAAAATTGAAATATATAAGGATCAACAACCAAATTCTGGGTGAATAGCCTTACAAAATAATTTTAGACAAAATGGTTTAATAATAGGTAACCACCTGGCTATTATACATAATGTATTAAGGTAAATTCATCCCTCTCACAATAAATCATATGAATTAACTCATAAGAGTTATCCATAAACTTAATCTATTTCAAAAATTTATGGTCAGCCACTCTAGCACATGACATGTACTTGTCACTAAAAAAATATAAGGCTCACATCATCACTTTTGGTACAAATGTGACACCTAAAATCATCACCACCCATCATATGGATTCACCCTTTCTTGGGTATCTATATTCTGGGGGCATCCAAAAGGGTCCCCTTGATCACATCAATCATATAGTCCCAACATGGGATCCTTTTTACCACTATTATATCATAGTTCAACAGCCATCCCACATAGGGCATTACATACCTATTCATCATTTTAATACTAACATCACCCCATTTTCTTCTTATATTCTCTCACATTAATGTCATAGAGGGGTGATCTCCCTGAGCCCATCCCAATGTCAATTCAACCTATGTTGATCCTCACACACCAAACCATATAACAAGCCATACCTTGGTAATCCCTATCTAGGTAGTCACATCACATTGGGAGAAGAACACCCACCCTAGGGTCATAACAAATAGCCCTCAAGCTATAAGAAATCTCATAGCTCCATCATAGCCTAGATGTGATAATCATCCCAGTCCATTATCTACGCTACAATGAGAAATCCAAGACACCAATCCAAGGGCCCCTATATTATGTTCACTTCACTAAATTTATACCCCACTAGGTTTAAGTGTCACATATAATGAATCTATAGTAAATGAATTGACTATCGAGGATTATGACAATCAAACCAATACATAATGGTCCATCATAAAACATGATACTTTATTCAATACAAGAAGTTAATTTTATTGAAATAATTCAATTAAAATAAAATGTGGGCCATCCTCGATAACGAGACCATATATAACATTAATATAAATAAAATTCATTTATCATAAGGGTATTCTAAAGGGAAAGCCTATCATAAACTCAAAGTCATTCCATTTATTGATAACTTAGAGACTCTCTTTCAAGCTTATCCAAGTCCAATAACCCATTTCTAATCCATAAAAGGATGAAACTCAAGAAATAACTTTTAAATATATTAAATATAACAAAATTACACTTAATTAAAATATTTTAATTAAAAGGTAATTATTTGTAAAAACACACTAGGCATCGTTTTATTAGAAAAACAGTCAAAAACAGGGTGTGGTATACCCTTGACATGGGCCTAAAACATAGACACTCAAAAGAGCCTTTTTAAACTCCAAACTCAATGTAAAATTTCATCCAAATTAGGGAAAATTCATTGGATAATCCATATGGGGATGTAAATTTCTGTAATTGGTGGTTGATAATGTTCATACATGATCTTGAGATTCTATTGTATCATTTCATATGAAATCACCATCATAAAAAAAATATTCCCACTATGCTATAATGGAAACCATTGCCAAACCCATACTGTAACGAAACTAAATCCACCATCCATATGTGAGAAACAAAATGATGGGAGGGATGAAGATAAAGTGGCCCAAGATCACAATTGAAACACATACAGAACAATGCCTAACTGAATATGATTAAAGGGTAATTTTATGGAAGATTAATCAATGAAATAAGATTATCATGCCGCCCTCTCCCTTTAATTCTAAGGCAACCCAACCCAAAAAAAGAGGATATTTCCCCCAGAAAAAAAAAGAACAAATCCAATTTCTATTCATAGTGTGAAGCAAGAGATTCATGACATGAATATTAATTTATCAAAACATTAATGGATCGAACCCCTTTTTCATGGATCATCTATCTCGAGGTAGATGGATTTTCCCTCTTCCAACCCACTACATAATATTAGAAGTACTTATCCCATAATGAAGTGATGTAAGAGTAGAATTTTATCCCCTAATTAACACAAACCATTATCCAATTCTCACCCAAGAATATGTATCACCAATCAGGCCTTATTCTTCGTCCCAAATAAAGCATCTTAAAAAAATTACAAACATTGGAATTCTGTTTTTAATCCTACTTCTCAAAAAAAATCCCCTCAACAAAATCAATGATTAAAATTTACATAGAAACACATAACTCATAAAGAAGAGAGTGTTTTCATCTTAATTATTATGGTAACCACAATACATGTTTTCCTTACACAACATAATATATGGCAATCATACTTTGGAATAACCTTACCTAGTAGATAATCCATTCCATAAAAAGTTTCTACATTATAAGGAATCTAAATCATAGTATTTTAAATTATATTTAATACAACCATATTTTTACATGTTATTCAATTAACCTGTATGTACAAATTTATATATTTAATTTTTAATACCTATTCATTCTACTAGAGATATATGTTCACAAAATATTGATGTGTATCAACTTACACAACCCATACTTTAGTTACTAACCCATATTAAGGTAAAATAATATAAATACATATCTAAATTCATACCCGTCATAATGTATAAGAAACCCATTACTTTAAGGGATTGTAATGAGATGATTTCAATAATCCTTATAAGAATAAGATTATAGAGACTAATGTACAACCCACACTTTTCAAGATAAGGAATAAACCTCCATTGAAGTTAGCATTCTAACCCAATGTCCCTCTAACCATCTTACATTATAGAAGATATTTTTGAATTATATTATAATTATAACACTTAATATCTATCAACTATAATTAAAATCATAATTTAAACTCATATACAAGTATAATCAAAATTAAAGGTAGAATAAAACTAAATCATTTACCATACATGGCTTAAAACTCCTTAAATACCCATATGATAATTAAAACCAACAATTTAAACACCTTCAATCTAAATTATGCATCATAATTCATAATATAAAATTTATATTCCAAATTATGAAATTAGGAAATATACTAAACAAATGAAATTTTTTGTATTTAAACATTATATAAACAATTATATGAACCTAAAAATTATAATCAACTATAAACATTTCAAAAATAAATAAAAAATATAATCACTTCAAAATTTCAGCATAGAAAAATGTAAACAATTATCTTTTTTATAGTATGAACATTTTATATTATTATTCATATGATATTAAAATGAAATAATTCTTATTTACAATGGTGAGATATTTTCTAAACACTTTTCTTATTAAATAATAAAAAATTCCTTTTTTATATAAAAATGTGCATAAATTAAATATATCATAGAATATTTTATTTAATTCATGGATAAAATATTAACCCACAAATAAATTTAGAATGATTTAAATAATTTTTAAATAAGTCGATAATATAAAAATATTAAATTTACATTTGTAAACTATTCATAGATTTATATAGGAACATTTATTTTTCCTTATTTGAGTTTATAAGGATTTTACAAATTATTAACCATGTAAATAATCATTTAACCATGATACACCCACCAAATAAAATTTCTTCATTTTATAGTTCCCTAAAACTTTCTCATATAGGGACCATGATAGTAAAAGGTTTTTATGAATATTAATGAAAACTAAATTTCATTAAAACTAAACTCATAATTTAATATACCTTAGTGTAAATAATTCTATTTTGGACTTTTGAATACACTATAAACTAAATCCATCATGGTATTAATTTTGGGTTAGAGTAAGAATTTATACTTGTTTTTTTGGTTATACATTACCAATTTCAGGTGAAATAATTTCACTAATCCTAAGAGATTTAAGAAATCAATTTACTAGAGTTCAAAACTATTTAAAATAAGTTGTTTCATGTTTTCATGTGGTAATGTGAATAATATCTTCTAGTTTCAATTTTTTATGTTGATCCTTGTGGGGGATTTCGACAACAGCATGTTGTATGCAAGTCCATGAGATAGAACATCATCATAAAACAATCTATTTTTCATAAGTTTACATTGATTCAAATAATTAATTTATTCATGAAAAATGTTATGGTCTTTAGATATTGAAGAACCAAAATGATAATTTCTTATTCCCACATGTTGAGGCATTTTGGCATTAAGAACTAAAATTCTTATTTCACATAACTTTTATGATGTAGTCGATCAATATAAAAAACCATCACAAGTTTTTTCTCCAAAACTATATTTTGGATCCAAAAGACCCAATATTATGTTATCTTTTTTCATAAGAAAAAAAACCATACACTGATAAACCCTGAAATAATAGCATCAAAGGGATTCGATTGAATGTTTAACATCTAAAAGTTAGTGGATGAAAAACACCATAGAACCATTATTCCTAGAATTTATCTATACATTTAGAAATTAAAATAAAATATATAAGAACTTATACATTTTAACTTAATGATGTCCACTATCAATGATTAAAATATGAATTTTATCGAAATCGCTAAGGATGAACTAAAGGGTTCATCCCTTCTAGGGCATCCATGAATCATGAGAATCACTTGAATCTATGGTAGGGCCTATCATGATACCAAAATATTCTCAACAAATATTAACATTTATGAGTCAAATAGAAGATAAAGAGTATCTCGACCAAGTGGTTTCATGATATTTTTTTCCAAGAATTTCCCACACTCAAAAACCTAAGATTCAACTTATATATCCAACAATGCAGACCCTTTAGATACCAAAAATTTGGATATATTAAATGAAGTGTTTCCTAAAATATTTATAAGATTGAACTATTTTAACTCTTATCTATTAATTTATGATTAATATTTTAAAACAAAATCTACTAATATGAGACTACCAAAATCCTCTAATAATCCTTATATAATTATCTATTCAATAATGAAAGAAATGAGTATAATAATATGGATGATTCATGTGATATTTTATAGCATATAAAATTCCACAAAGAGAATTTTTATATGGTGACACTAACTTCTTATTGTGTATCCCAAGGAAGACAATCATGTGACCTAAAAAATTAGGTTTTATTGGTTTCTTTTGTGGATGATTCAAATAGGTTCCACCATATTATATCAACTATTAAACCATAATAGTTTGTGATTAAAATGGGATATATTATAAAATTATAAACATAATGCATCCTTGGAATAAAATAATACCCTATAGGTATTAGTGGCCTTCCTTGTTTTCATATCCTTGTTATATATTCTTGTGAATTGGTTGTCCTGAGCATGAATAATTCATGGAAAGGATATAACATTAGAGGATATTGGAGTGAAAAATAATATTATTGTATGTTATGAATTCGGATGATGTAGGCCCATTTTATAGATAAAATTTGAGTGGAACTTTCTAAATAGTTATTCTTATGATTAAAGTGTATTTTTTGAAGAACATAATAATTTTTGGGTGAATTCCCAATTTGTGTTTTCATTTTTATTAACGAATAAAAGATTAATAACTTTATAGACTCACCCTGAAATTTATTAGATAGTATTATGCACATTCAATTTATAGTTAATTGAAATATGAATTTCCTCATATGTAGTATTCTTTCTATAAAAAATTAATCACCACTCTTTTTACATTATTATTATGTTGAAGAATACAAGTGTTGATTTCTATATATGTGTATACACATACTCAAAATATCTCCAAATGGAATTCATAATATTTTGGGGTCTATACAGGGATGAATATAGATATTCGAATTGGCCACTATTGATTTTAATAAGGAATACCTTATTCAATTTAACTTATTTAGAGGGTGGAAGGATAAATTATTCTCTCTAGGCTTGATAAAATTCTACAGATCATCTATATTGTTCATAAAAAATCTCACCACCTAAAAAATGATATATTATTTTCCTTTAAAACTATGTTAAATTCATGTTAACTTCATATATATTATTTTATTTTGTATACATTTAGTGTTACTCCCACCTCAAATATAACATTACAATTATTATATCCTTTGATATGCGCATAATAAATATCATTTCTTAAATAAAATAATTAATATTTATAAAATTTATTAAATATATATATAATTCGTAATGGGTTATTAATCATAGATCATATTATACCATACAATCTATTAAATATTGACTAATAAAATATATTCATATGATAAATTAATTATACCTGGTGTTTACTAAACATGAGATGAAATATTTATTTTACTATAAAAAAACTAAAAAT
This sequence comes from Viscum album, assembly GCA_963277665.1. Taxonomy (NCBI): domain Eukaryota; kingdom Viridiplantae; phylum Streptophyta; class Magnoliopsida; order Santalales; family Viscaceae; genus Viscum; species Viscum album. Next base: position 356,809,081 of record OY728140.1, read on the forward strand.
ATATATTTATGTTAACTGTCATAACATGGGGTAGATGAGTCTTTTTATTATGAAAGGATGAATATATTTATATTTGGGTAAAGGGGACCCATTAAACAATAAATAAAATTAATTTTTATTTATTACCTTTTTAATAAGTAAACATGGAATAAAATTATACTCGTGTATTTTTAACTTGAATATCATGTGAATGAATCTATACAAAAAAACATTTACTTCAATAAATAATATTCCACAATATTGGGATGAAATTTATTGTATACAAAACATTAATAGTATTTCATGATATTATAGATACAATTTTGATGTATCCCTATAAAACTATTTATCAGTAGAAATAGGTGAACAATCTTTTGGACCAAGGCCATCTTCTAGAAACTAATATAAGAACCTATATAAAAGGAAATTAATATACCAACTACAAAAACCTACCTATAAATTCTACAGGGTAATATAATCCCTTTTACTATGATATATCATCATGTAGGATTCATATTAGTGTAATCTAAATTTATTATAATTTTATATTTATTTTATTTTCAAAAATAAACACATCAATAAACAACCATGGGCATTGATTTTGTGAGATAGCTTCATTTCCATTAAAAGATCACATATACCTTCTTCCTTTAATATTGAATAGAAAAAACCTTTCTTAATTTATTCAATTAATTACATATTCATTATAATGTAAAAAACATACATACCTATCCATGATCATATATAGTTATAGTTTACATCCATATATAATTAAGTACATGATTCATGATAAAATTACTAATACCTAAGGACTAGTACACACATTCGTAAATAGGAATATCCATTGAATCATAAATCACGTGGAATTCCTATTAGCAGGTTATTCATCATGACATACTTTCTTACAGATCATTAAGAGAAAACTTCATGTGAATACATCTGAATATATAATTTTCCACTAACACCTAAATTTCCAACATCAACTGTGTTTCATCGGATAAATACATTCAGACCATATGAAATATTGATTTAGAAATATTATCTATGAATTTATAGGTTCTCATTAAAATGGTGGAATTTATATTATTTATTAATTTGACGAATATTCCAAAGTCATTATGACATTAATGTAATGTAAAATAGAATTCTTTATATTCTTGTAATTGAATGTAAAAAATTTAGTAGGTTCTAGTGCATGAACACCAATAGGCTCCCAAACATATTAGAGTAAACTACCAAAAACATTTGATCCTATATCTCTCACGTGATGTTGATGAATCTATAGAGGTATGCCTTTATTCAATGGGTCTAATTCATTTCCATTTGTGGATACTCTAATAAATTTGACTTTAAACTATGAGTAAAATCAATCATGATGTGATACTTCCAATGTACATGATTCATATATTAATATGACTAGGATATTTATTAAGAAGAACATGTATTGTGTCATCACTATATAAATAATAGGATATTTACTACAATGTACATCATAAAAAATCCTTTGAAGAATATTTTATCTACACTTACATTTTAGCTACATCAGAAGAGAAAAGATACTCAAACCTTATTTTAGAATCCATGGCTATGGGATTCTAATAACAATTCCATCTCACAACTCCTCCATTGAGTAAAAAACGTATATTCACTATGATATCATATAATTAGTATTTTGAAGCTAACATATGTGTATCCACTCATAACTAGTTCCATGTATCCTCTATAACCCATAAAAATATCATTTTTATACATATGGTACTTCAGGATTTTCATTGTAACTAACCAATGTGCCTCTCATGGAACTACAAGATATATTCCTACCATGACCAAGGAATAGGAAACATCAAGAATGGTCTATAAAATGGGATAGATGATATATCGAATTATAGCTTCATAAGGTATTATATTCATTATTTATATCTTTAATTGTGTTTTAGGACACATGTTTATAGAGAGTATCATACCAAGTGATATTGGAAACAATCCTTATAAAATTCTATATCTATACATGCATTATAATGTTAGATGAAAATTAAATTTTAAAATAATTTTTTGAGAATAATTTATCACTGGTATTCAAAACGTGGTTTTTGGGATTTTGACAAATAAATAGACGTGTTTGTAACTTGGAAAGAGGTGAAGGAGTCGCCTCAGGGGGTCATAGGATCTCCTGGAGAAGACAGGTGACTATTTCAACCAATTTTGTAGCAATTCCACTAGTTAGATTCTAGTATTTTAAGGGGGGAAATTTATAGTTTCCCCTATAATTATTTAGAGGGGGATGCACCCTATCCCCCATGTTTATCTCTAAAATTTCTATGTGTCATCTCCCATTCATTATCCCCTTCCCCCTATATGTAAGGGGTATCCTTACTGGGAATTTTTGGTGATGAAAGATGGTAAAAACCCCCCTTCCTCCTCCCATCCCTTCTCCTTCCCTTCCATGATAATTCAACATTTTTTAGTTTTGTGTCAAATGTGGCTATTTTACTATAGAATGTTGAAATCACCCATTTTAGAAGGTGATTTCATTATACCTATATTGAGAACATCATGATACAATGTTTGAGTGTGGTTTTTCAATGAAAAGTCAATGTAACGTCATGTTGTGTATTTTTATTTTGTTTTTCCTTCAAATTGAAATTTTTTAATGATGGAATTGGCTATTTATGTCTGGGATTTCACTTATCTTGAGTTTTGTGTGTATCGTGGTGGCCAACAGCCCTCTCCCAAAATAACTGACAGTCATTGGATTCCTAGTGAGTTATCCTTTATTAAGAAAATTTTAAATTAAATTAACTAATTAATTTTAAATTTTATTATTAATTAAATATGGATATATGGAATGAGTTTGGAGTTTAGGATATAGATAAAATCCATATTGATCAAGGATGATGCTAGATAAACCTTACCATCTACTGTTATCCATAAGAATAAAAGTCTAAAACACTAAATAATGGTATGTGGTATCACACACATTACCTATTGAATTTATGTTTTGATTACGATTCTTGTTGTTTCTCAGGTTTGCTACTATGGGTGATTCCTCGAGTAAATTTTATTAAGTGAAATTTTTTAATTAAAATAAATTGTTTAATTAAAATGGGTGAGTTTTAAGGGTAATTTACAACCATTGGCTGCTAGATTTTAGTCTCAACCACTGATAACATAGTTCGATTGTGTTTAAATTCTTGATCGACTTAAACCTCTTGTGGGGTGAGGCCAGACCATGAGTACCCATTAACCCATACTCATCTTCTTGTTAATCCTCCAATCCAAATATTAGTGTTGAATTAGATAATATGTTTTGTGGGAATTAGAGTATTCCTTTTATAATAATTTATATTCTTAAGGGAATTTAAATGAGAATTTGATGAGTGAACCACTTCTATATAATTTACTTAGCCCATGTGGATAGACAATATGTAAAATTTAATTGTTTTGGTTGAGTGGACTAATCTAAGGCCACCATGAGGACTGGTATGGGCCATGGGTCATCTATTATTTGTTGATTATGTATTGAGACCTAGTGTAGTAAGATATATCCTTGTATATTATATACAATGTCATGGGATAAGATTTCCCAGTGTTTTAAGTGTTTCCTTGAGTCTATGACTAAGATAGAGGACCCATGTTAGGGTTCCTCTACTATTAAAATACCGAGTGAAGCCAGTGGGTGGCGAATTGATAGACCAATAATAAGAAGGTGTATGTGGGCTGTATCGGGTGTCATCATGGAAGATTCATTATAATGATGATCTAAGTTATTTTTGTAGTAAAAATGGGAATGGAATTCTGCAATCCCTTGTACTTTATTTATTTCTGAAAGTTTCTCTTAGGATAATGGTTTATGGGTAGGATTACATGAGTGGGATATGGATATGTTTGGGATTCCATGATTTGTATCCAGATGTGGTAGAGATTCCTTATTTTTGATCTAGGTATATGTTATATTATTTCTTAGCCGTGGAGTTGGTATATGATATGGTCTACCATAGATTCGAGGTTCATATACTAATAGTCGTTATTATGGATTTGAAGCATATATCATGATTAGATATGCCATGGATTTGGATCTCATGAAAGGGGTATCATTCACGACATCCCCAATGTTATGATAATATGATAGCGGATTCCATGGACATAGATCTCATATGATAGGTTTTATGTGGGTCTCAACCCTGGAGTCAAGCAGATACATGATAGGGGATTCCTTGGATTATGAGCACAAATGATAGGACATCCATGTGATAGGACCCTAAAGTAATGAGTTTTTTATATGGAGTCCATGGATATGGAGCCTGTATGTTACTAGGGTGGACTTTTCATAACGATGTACTCAAAGAAACCCTAAAACTAGAAAAAAAGGTGTAGTAAATCAGGGCCATATACCTAAGTATCAATAATAATTTATTTATATATTTATAGTTTTTTAAATTATGATGATCTTGTCGCATGCACAAATTACTACAAGTCCTATTTAGTATAAGAGCACATTGGTGTTTCCTAAATGAGTTTTTTACCCACCCCCTTCTCGGTCCACTATAAAAAATGGAAACCCAGTCAGGTGTTTAATTGGTTACATTTATAGATTAGGCAATGTCTTGGGGATTTATTGAGCGGGATGTCTCGGATGAGTACATAGAGCTTGGGATGAGGTATGGATTATGGATTTCATGGAACCAATGTATTATATTTTTATTTTATTCTTCTATGTGTATGATAACATTCATGGGGTAAGTCAGTTTTAGTATGGGATGTCCATTTGTTCTAATATGGAATTTTGTTTGTTACTCACTTTTATTCTTCTTTTATTAATTCATCTTGTTATATTCTTTATCACTATGGATGATGTTTGGTTATTTTTTTATTCTTTATCACTCTGATATATTTTTACCGTCTCCCAAAACTACAAAATTATAACCCCTCTCCTAGTCAATAGCCTATAGTGTATGGGGAGTAATGCTTGAGGTCACATGGACAACTAGTCTAGTTATTGATACAAGATTGAGCTAGGGATGGACATTAAAAATTAGTACTTGAACATATTTATATTTTTGTATTTTTTCACTAGGATTATTCATACTGGATATTTATAAATGTGTTGGATCCTATCATTGATACTATACTTGTCACTGAGAATTCTTGATCTGATAGGAATCCACTTTTCCAAGGATTTGGGATTGATTTTCTTGGTTTTTGATGTAATAATTTTATTTAATTTTTACTTTTTTTAAATTCACATATGGCTTGGATTTTTTTCATTTGTTTTGTATTTATGGATTCTAGACCATTGGAAAGAGTGTAGTGATTTGATTATGACTCATGTACTATAGTAGAAAGAGGCTTCACTTGTATCATACCTAACATATAGGATTCAGATGAAATATAGGCCTATTATTGTGTTATTTCACCAATGACCTAGTATCATTAGTTTAATGTTTCCGAAATTGATCATATGGAATTTTCACATAATACAAATCGACTTGTATTTATAATTGATTTTGATTACAGTTGTTTTAGATCTATGGTGAGACACTAAATGATAAGGATTACGATGCCCTTAAGGGGTTATTTTATTTAGGATTGGTCATTTGATGTGCCGATAACAATATATAATGTGCTCTACCATTTATTTTGGAATGGAATTATACATAATATAAGTTTTTGTATGTGTTTGTCTCATTTGGTAAGGATCTTCTAGGATGTGCTATTGGTTATGGAAAGAGTAAAAAATCATGATGAAATTTTTTAGGGAGTAGTCTTCTTTGCAGATGATCAAAAAGGATGGGCTCCATTGTTGAGGTTGAGTGGATGATCATATGATATCATCATGTTTAGGACCCCATTAGTGGTTGTTTGGGTATGATTACTATGTGATACTTCTGGGGAAGGTGCATGAATAAAACCCTATGGGAAGTAAATTTCAGTAATCTTTCCCTTTACTTGTGTTATTAAGACTTAGTGGCCTTGATATCAGATCTAACCTAGTAGGGCAAGGTGGTGCACCTAGATAACCTTTGTTAATGGTTAGAACATTGTGGATTATTGTTTCTTTTCTTACAAGGGTAACCCAAGTGTGGGTATTAACTTAGTTTAGTGTTTTTTTAGTGATTCAGCACCTTTCCATGATTTGGGGTAAAATACTGATGCATGGGTGGTTTTATGAGTTTTTGGTATTAGTAGGATTATGAATTTTTGAAAATGAGGAAGCACATAGAGTGTTATAGTATATAGAAAGGATTATAGGTGAATGCTATTTTGGGTTTCTAAACTTGTTGATTAGTGGGTACATTTTTAGTGGTGTCTTCAGAGTGTGGGGGCACATAATTTGAGTGGTGCTATTTGGTAGTTAAGTTTATTGATGAGGTTACATGACTAGGACCAAGGATGGGAACCAATAGTTCAATTTTGATTCCATGATAGGGGAGTTAATGAGGGTCAATCAATAAATGTTTAATATTCCCAATCTGGAAGAGGATTTACAAAGAAGTTGATGTAATGTCGATACTAACATGTTGTGTAGTATGGTAAATTTAGCCATGCTGATACGTGACTCGTGAGAGTGTGGGTTTGGTGTTATAATCGTTCCTAACCATGAATGGGCTGAGATGAATATAATAAATGAGATGATTATATGAATGATGGCCCAGAGCTTGGGTGAGGTTATGGAATGTGTCTTCATAAGAGAAGGGACATCAGAAATGGATCAGGTTCCATGGAATGGTTGACCTGATGTGGGACCATGGAACACATTCTCAAGGAGACGTGGTGTTAGTGGATGGAAATAAGTGAGTGTGTATTGGGATGAGAAACACATGTCATTAGTTGGGATTCTATTGAATTGGTGTTGTGTTTAAAATCTCTGGTCTGTTGAGGGATGGGGCATAATCCATGGATATAAGGAATGTGTTTTGATAATGTGTTAATAAGGATGCTCATATGGTTGGTAGGTGGATGTCGTCCATGATCATGTGACCATCACATGACAAGGGCCATGAGAGTGAAACACCATTCATTGGATGGTTATTTTATTTACTTGATTCTCATATCTAATGTACTCGATTATAGGTCATTTGGTGGAGTCCAATAATAGGTGTTGGGCTCAAGAAAGCTTGTGAAAATCCATTTAGGTGTCATATTGTAAATTTGTTAGTGGTAATATTTGGGGAAAGGTTCTACAATGGGTAGATTGAGGATTCAACCCTATAGTTACACTAGGGTTCAAATTTTAGCTTTAGTGAGCATGCCTATATTATCACAATATGACTCTAGGATTAATGGAAATGTGTTCAAGTTATGGTGATGTGTTGGCAGTTCAAGATGAGCAGTTGTTAGGAAATTTAGCTAGAGGTGGTTCAACTATTATCCACATTTATACTTATATGTTGGGGGATATAAACAATTTATGACATGCCATTATTACATGATTGAATTGTATGATAGTAATATGTATATTTTTTGGATGATTTGGTGCAATTAGAATTTATTTTTGGTCATTTGGAATTTAATTGATTTTAATTAGAATTGGGAGTCTGTCCTCATGTTTGATCAAGGGTAGATAATTATAAAAACTGTCGATCACATATTTGAGATATAAGATGAGTGTTTCAATAGGAAATTCCAATGGATAAACTAACGATGCATTGTAATTGGTAGTTAGAACATAAGTTTAATTTTTGGAAGCATGATGTTCTAAGAGAAGAATCGAATAATGATGTGGCCATGTTTTGGGTCATGTGGTATTGGATAAGGGTTTTATTTATATTCTGTTGTAGTTTTGAGAATTTTTTTATGTTTATTTATTTAAGTTCCATGTGCTCAATATATACCATTAGAAGCATGTTGGGAACACCAAGGTAGAACATAACCATTTGAGTTGGAATTCATGATTGAGGTAGGTAAGAATGTTTGGCGTCATGACAGCTAATGCTTATCGAGGATGATAAGTGTTATGGTGGGGAGGTTAAAAAATTATGTATATGTTCAAGAATTTAAATTTCATGGGAAACATTTATTTACAAACAAGTGGCTATATAAAATTTAGAATCATTATTTGGAATCTTATTATGAGGATTGCAGCACCTCAAATTGGTGTTTGGGACTGGGTATAGGATCTAGGTTGAACCAAGGGTGTTAGAGGATACCCAAGAGAAGTTGGATGTCTACTGTAGTAGTTCCACCGGCAAGAGAGTAGTATTTTATTGTTGAAAATTATATTTTACCCTTGATTATTTTGAGGTCTAACCCCCTCTCCCTCAAGTTTTTCTATCATGTGGCCAAGGGTCATCTCCCCTTTAATCTCTCAAAGTCTCCCTATATAAGGGGTGTTCTTATTGGTAGTTTTAGAAATGAAAAAAGGTATGATCCCCTCTCCATCCTCTCATCCATGATCCTTCCCTTCCATCAAAATTCTATATTGTTTTGTTTTTTGGTGGAAAGTGGGGATTTCATTGATGAATGGTGAAATCACTCATTTTTCTAAGATTATTTTGTGTACCCAATGTTGATGATATCTCAATAAGCTAATTGAGTGTTGTTGTTTATATAATCATAAAAGGAAAATTTCACCATGGATTTTTTATATGCTTTTAATTATAATTTTATTTTTAAAAAATAGTGAAATTGATTGTATGGCCTGGAGATTTCACTTGTATTGGGTTCGAGGGAGTGATGGAGGTGGTCAAAATCCTACTTATGGAAGAACCAATAGTGGTTGGATGCCTGATGAGATATCCAACATTATTCTTATTTTTAATTGCATTAGTTAATTAATTATAAATATTAAAATTAATTAATAAAATAGTTTAGGTATTAGTTAGGGGCTCAGGACGTAGTGTTGAGCCTCATTGAGTTAGGATGAGGTTGGATGAGCCTTGGAATCTACTTTAGGCCGTTAAAATAACATTTTAATGTGGTGAATAAAGGTATGTTGTCTTGATTATTTTCCATATGATAATTATGATTTATTTATATTTTATGTGGTTTATCAATCTCTCCACTAAGGGAGAAAGTATGAAAAAATTTATTTAAAGGAATTTATATAATTAAATTAAATTATTTCATTAAAATGTCTGATTTAAAATGGTCAATAACAAGACTTGAGTGTCATCTTGTCACCTATGTCATTGATGGACTAGGCTGTGACAATTGAAATTCTAGATGGGCTCTAGAGATTTTGAGAGGTAAGTTTTAACAAATGAACCCCCATTAACCCATGATTAGAAGCCTAATACACCACCAAACCATATAATAGGTTAGTCTTACATATCATAAGATGTGTGGGCCTTAGAAAATTCCTTTTATAGATTTCAATTCATTCAGAATTTTGGAAATGAAGACTAAGCGAGTGAACTTCTTCCATTATCATGGACCAAGCCTAGTTCGGCATACTATATGTTGTCCAAGACTGGGAAGACTGAAAAAACTGACGTTGAGTGACATAGAAGAACAAGATGGTTTCTGGTCCATCTCTTGACTATTTACTATGGGGAGAGATTTTTTCTAGTCAGTTATTCCATTCTACTATATGGAAAATTACATGGGATATCATGTCCCAGGGAGTAGGGTGTTGAATTGTGTTCATGACTAAGACTGGGGACCTATTAAATAGTTCCTACAATGGGATAGGAATGAGGGGACCAATGGGTTCCCCATTGATAGACTAACCCTAAGCAGGTGTGTATAGGATATGAAAGGTGTTATCATTGAACTTTCACTAGACTAATGAGACTAGGGGATATCAATACTAATGACAGACATGGAATTATTCAAACCCTGTTGTTTTATTTATTTTCAAAATGCACACACATGGAAAATAGTACGTGGTTTGGATTCCATCATTTGGAGTATGATTCAATAAGTGTATGAACCTTATTTTTCTATGAGGTATGAATCCTTCAAATTTTTTCTATTACTTTTTTTTAACCTTATATGGATGCCTGGTGAGGTGATAAAGGAAATGAGGGTGTTTGGGGCTTGATTAGTGCGTGGAACACTAGATAGTAGAGGAAAACATTGGGCCACATTGTTAGTAGGAACTATGTAGCCTAGTCTACAGGGGTTTCTTAAATCATGTGAGGAACATTAATGTGAAATAGTGGGCCACATGGTTTTCACTAAACATGAGACATATAGAACACACCTATATAGATGCTCTAATATTTTTAACAAAGTAGAATTACATAGTTAGAACATCGATTCCCAATCTATATGAACAAACCATATAGGTCCCCTACTAAGGAAATGTCTAGTGCACGATTGGCATATGATTTGGTTGAACGTGCAAGTGAACCACATGACACCAAAACTTTGGGTGATTTTACCATTTTACCTTAAGGGGTTATATGTTTAAACCCCCTTTCATATTTCCTTGCTTCAACAAACGAGAACCTCTTTTCTCCCTATTGATCTCTTCCTCCCATCAAGCAAGATTCGTTGATAAATCCATCATCCAGACATTGATTCAACTTTTGATCATCTCAATGGATGTGGGTTTGTGGTTCCTATATTCATATTTCTACTTTCAAAATTTTTCTTCCTCATGAGAGAGTTATTTAGGTGCAAGATCATACTCCCTATTTTCAAGGCATTTATTTGTTTTGTTTTTTTCTCCTGATTTGAACCAAACCAAAGGACAATAATGAATGAGTGATCCTCTATAGGGATAATGATGGTGGTCTAGTATTTGTACCACATTTTGATATTATTTATACTAAGATTTGTTTCCCACACACTCACCATGAATTTCCTACTTAGTTGAATCGTCCTTTAATCATTTTCCTTAATTGTGAACCTAATGAATCTCTAATTCCCCCATCAATTGATTCTATCATTTGAGGTGTGTTGATGAATTTCTAATGTTGTTATAAATTACTAACTAACAAAACCATCTTTTATATGGTTTTGAAATGCCTCCTATGTGATAAAATTATCATGAAATGAATTGAAGGTGAGAAGTATGACCATGTCACCAATCTAAAATTGAATAATGGGTGTTCTCTTTCTAAAAAATTCAATAGAACTATGAAATACCTATTGGATCATATTAAATCCACTAGAAACTTATCATTAATAGGATAAATGGTCATGAAGACCCTTATTCTTAAAGTTTTACAAGCATGTAATCCCCCTTACTGTTGTTATAAAATAGCATGGTGTCTCTTCTGTTATTGATATATATTATGGCATAGAATCCATTTATCAATTGTCATATACAGGTCTAGAGACCCATCTACTAATGTAATATATGGGAATTAAATCATTTCAAAATTATTTTTAATGGGAATGGAAACCCTTATTAATTATGATACATGGGAATGGTGACCCTTCTATTGTGATACATGATCATGGAGACCCTACTGATGTAATGCAGACATGATGAACCTATTGTTATAATTCAGTAATGGAACCCCTGTTGATATGATAATGGGTTCTGAAACCTTTATAAATATGATACAAAAGTGTAAAGACTCTTAATGATATGATATGAGCATGGAGATCCTATTGATATAATACTGGGCATGGAATCCCTTTTTCATGTGATATATGTCATTGCATCCCTTGACGCTTGTGAGACTCGTGTTATAGCCCATGCACTCTTGAGTTGTTTCTCAAGTCTAGGATAGTAGTAGTACCCATATATTTGGATGTATACATCACTAAATATTCATTCCATATATATGTATACATAAGGGTACTTATTTAGAGACAATCCAACTTGGGCTAAAGGACATAGAGTCGGCCTGTAGTCCATCAAGAACCAGATTCGTCACCTTAAAGATATTCATTACTTCTTATCATTTATTATATTTTCAAACAATCATGGTATTTGAGCTGACTAGATATTTATAAACACCTTTGGTGTTGGCGTACTAACTTTATATCACACCCTATCTGGGCAGCTGATGGTACCTTAAGAGATAATGTGGACGTAGGTAGGGATATGGGTAAACACCCAGTGGCTGATAATTGATATGAACATATCATGTGAGTGGAGAAGAACAAGACCAATATATAGTTTGTGATGATTTTGGAGTTATACATTTTTTTCCTTTTTTTTATTTTCTTACATGTAATGGACATCATGATTTCAACCATGAATTCCTGATTATTATTTTTACACAAATGACATTACGTCATTTTTTATGTGAGACTAGTTATAAATGTTGTATGATATTTATTTCATTTGGGTGATTTACCATTCACTTTTTTAAATCATTTATTATGCTTCTGATATTTTTCTACTTTTTACAACAATGTGATACATTGATCATGAGGGTATAGTCTCCCTACTATTCGACCATTGACCCTCACTTCAAGCATAAAACCACTAGAATATGCGGAGGCATGATTGAGATATTGTTTCCCACCAACTTGACGCACAGTTTGGTGGCATCCATATCGGTACATTACAAACTGGTATTAGAGAATTTTTTCTTTATTTGGTATTTTCATTTGCGAATATTATATATGGGAATAGGAATATATCATAATTTTATAATGATTTATGCCTAGGAGAAGCTGACCCATGTACAATGAATTTTCAAATTACATGGGGTTGGACATGTTGTTCTGTATCTTTCTTGTTACAGTTGATTTGATTCCACTATTGGGTGACAAACATGATGTGTGATGTTTGTTACAATGACTTAGGATTATATTATATTATTTTGTTTTGATGGAAAGGATCATTGTTTCATGTATCATCATAAGAACATAAATATTTTTATGCCATGTATTATTCTCTTCCATGTTTATATTACAACATGAAATGCTTGTAGCATGCTTTGGTTCTTATTGTTATATAAATGAATTGTTCTAAAATTTCATGTAGGTACTTATTAACATAGTTTTTTTATTAAATTGATTCCCTAGAAAAATCGATATGGCATATAGGCCCTTATATATAATATTTCGTATTCCATACAATACAACATTTTAAATAAAAATTTATATATAAATGAGAGGGAAATTAAAAGAAATTAAATTCTAGAATGAAAGGGGCACTGTTTAAAATGAGGATTGAACTTTAAATTTAATGGGTGTTTTCCTTAATAAATAGATATTTAAACATTTTATACTAGGAAATTAGAATCATCACATAGACCTTTACCTAGAACCGACCTTATTAATTGGAATTAGGTACCATCCCTTTTGTTCTATATCTATTCCAATCCCCTAGAAATGGATCTCTGAGTAGGTGGATGGATGTAAATATTAAATAGGATGTCTTGTACCTATAATATTTTAGTTTCTATCATCTTTATCGTTAACAATATTATCTGAGTCTTGGGTTTGTAATTTGAAGGTCTATTCCACCATGACATTGATGTGTTTTTTCAGGGGAGGGAGGTGATGACCATGCACCATAGGTGGTGGGACCTGAGCCACCATTGAAACATCAGTAGTGCAATATGTTTCACTTCATATTATCTATGATGTGGGAAATGATTTCATGTTATGAGGGGAGTTTTTGTGACTTATAAAGTTTCTACATGGATATCCACGACCAACCCCTTCTATGGGAGAGTTGATGTGTAATTTTCACCTGCAAGATCCAGCTAGTTTTTCAAGGGATGGTGGCCCCTTAGCTATAGAGTGATGGCTAGATAAAATCATATATATCTTTGATCACCTTGATATACATCTTTAGTGGAGAGTGAGGATTGCAAAATATATTCTTTGAGGATCCTCCAAATGATTGTGGGATATTCTAAACCTATAATTTCAGTACAATGAAGTGATTTTTTGGGATATCCAATATGGATTTTATGATCATTTCTTCATTAAGACTCTAAGGGCCGATTGTTTCATAGAGTTCATGAACTTGTATTAGGGATATATGTCTGGTATGGACTAATCATCTCAATTTATGGAGCATTAATGTGTTTCACCTATCTATACCGTTGATGAGCTAGAAAAAGTGAGATGATTTGAGTATGGGATTAGGTTCCCTATTCATTGTCTAGTGAACGAGTTCTAGTTGGATTCGGTATCTATTATGTTAAGCTATGATATCATCATAGAGAGGAAAATAAGGGAATAAGATAGTGTCAGCCAAGTCAGTTCATACCTGAGATAGATTAATCGTACAACTAGAGGTTGGAGGGGACTCTTTGAGATTTCACCTGTGACAAGATGTAGCTAGTTGACGCCCACTAATAATTATGTGTTTTAAACAAGTTTGGGAAACTTGGATATAAGAATACCTACTTTACTAGAGTCCTCATTGAGTGTCAAGGCTATGGAGGATTGGGGAATATTTAGTGTTTTTTAGGATATTACCATTTATTCCTAGTCGTAGATGGTATATATCAGCTCTTCCATCTACGATATGATTATGAAATCCTCACAGGGAATGTAGATATTTTACTACTAGATAGAAAAGTAGTGGAGGAGGTCATGAAAAAGGTATCCAAGCTTCATATTCACAATTCCAGTTGATCGGACCCCCTCATGGTAGTTAGTTTGCAGTATAGGTCTGTGGATCATACAAGATTTATTTGGTGTACCCGACGGTAGATGATCTAGGAGTTGGTCCATCTTCTATTTGTGGTGATATTTTAGTATCCTCCTCTATTTTATCTTCTTTATTAGATATGGATTCATTATACTATTTATCTTTCTGGAAATTAATCAAATTCATGGGATTGATATTGAGTACTTATGTGGCGTGATGAAACTTGATACTCCTTTGGGTATATATTCAGAGAGTTTAATCCAGTTTAAGGAATGTCCCTTTTAGTTAGTAAACTATCATTTATTATGGGAACTATGAATCTTTGGGATTATGGTTTTTGATTTCTTTGTTAGGTCCAAAGATTTTTTGGTAGTTTTTGTTGTGTGTATATTTGTATGCTGGTGGAAATATGATTTGTTAAAGAAAGAAAGTATATTCAGAAGGTGATGGATGGGAATCTAGATTAAAAAATGTTTTCAATAGATCAGTATGCTAGTGGAAACCAGATATTTTGAGTAAATATATTATATTTAGAATATGATGGATGGAAATTCCTATTGAATAATGCTTTAAACCAGATCTCGAACATCTGGTTGAGTTAACTAAATCCATCAGATTAGGATGTTAAAAAAATTTAAGAAGTTGTTGGAAATCAAATTCACTATCTAAATTAGGAAGACGTTTTTCGGTGATTTGATTAACTGCCAATGAGTAAAAGGAAATCACTTCACTTTTTAAAAGATGTTGATCAGACTCTAAAATCATATTCATGAATTCATTTTATTTAGGATTTATGACTCAAAACATATTCTAAAATTCGACATCACAGTGTTTAAGAAATTCTATCATATTGAGAATAATTTTTTCAAAAGTAAAGGTTCTTCATGGTCACCTTGGGTCTGGAATGAATGTGATGGGAAGTTAGAATACTTTCCATTAAAAATTTGATGATTATTTCATATTTTTTATTTCTCACTAATCACATGTTTATTGTCAATCTTGTGATAAAATATTGATACAAGGAAGGGGAGAATAATTCCTACCAATTGTGATGGAAAGAGAAATGGTTCTTCCAATTGTATTCAGGAACATCATATTCAAACTACTCATAATCATGTCAATTATTTTCAAGATGATCTAAAAAGAAATGTGTTTTATAGAGGAATGGGAAGTGACAATACATTCCATTACATGTAAGACAATGATAATTATGATCATTAACATATTCAAAGTTATGAATGAATTCATAATACTTTCAAAGAGAATGAAGAAGATGAAAGTCATTGAATCCAAATATTTATGGTCTCATAATCATCGAAATGAGTTTTCCATGTTCATAATTGCATAAATGCTGGGAAGGTTTGTGGAAAATTTTAGAAACCAAAGGTAGTGGTTTTAGATAGACTAAAATCTAAATAGATTTAAATATTAAGAGAATGAGGCTGATGTATTTTAAAAATGGTAAAGAAGTAATGTTATGAATGATCATTGATATCTGGAAATAATAACAATGATTTATTTGTCAAGTAAATTTATGAATTAGGTCAAGATTCATAGATTGGAATTGATTCTGGGTTAGAAGTCGAAAAAAAAGTATAAGGGATTGAAGAAGTTTGAAAGAATATTTCATCTTCATCAAAATGAAGAAATAAGAATGGATGTCACATCCAAGAATCATAATGAAAAGTATTATTATTCCATTCATACATTTGGTTGAGTAAAAAATAATGAGGAAACTATTGTTGAACATATGTTTCCATTATAATGTGGAAATTGGAATGGTCAAAAAGTATTTCATTTACTGCATAACAATGTAATAAGGGAATCATATTGGGAAAACATGAATTAGACTGATTTTTGTGAAGAAATTAAGAAGAGAACTGAAGTGTTTAGAATATTCATGATGGATCTAGAAGTAATGGGAGGAGTTTAAAAACATCAAAAAAGTCATAAGGCACCCAAAATTTAAGGAAACATGAAAATTATGATAATTTGGTGTCGTGGGAAAGTTTTCAGGAATCCTGCCCAACCCAATTTTAGGGAAAGTATAAAAGGGTAGATTCATTTGTACTTTCTTCTGACGTAGGTATTGTTCATCATAGAAGAAAGATAATCTCTATGTTTCTAGGGAGAAGAAGTTTTCATATTGATCATTATTGAATAATTGATTCCAGATAAAATACAAAGGAGAAGTGAAAATATTGCAACGTTTTAGCTAATTATAGTACTCATCTAGGAATTGTATTCAGATGGTAATTATATTCATTGGAAAATCATATTCATCTAAGAATCAATCTCAGTAAGAAATTTTATTCGGGTGGGGATCATTATCAACAGGGATTAGTATTCAGCTAGGGATAATACTAGAATATCCAGACTCATAATAGAAGTTTTTAGAAATTCAATCAACTCTATTCTGAGAGAGAAATATTATCTTATTGAAAAATAAAACTTGAGTATCATATCGGGAAATTGGGTTATGTTTTATAACAAATTATATATGAATTTTTTACCAGCTTCTACGTAAAAAAGTGATGAATTATTTTGAAATGTCATATTTCTAAATGTTAATCAACAAGCATCGTAAAAAAATTCAATAAATATTAGTATTAAATAATTTTTTCTAGAAAGAGAACACATACTATTGGAATATTTATATAGTTTTCTATGAGTGTAAGGGAATATCCTACTTTTTTGTTCCACACAAATGGATTGTTTTCTAGTTGATTGTATGGTATTGTATCATTTTAGTACTATAACAAGGAAGTAGTTAATCTTGTTGAATATTTAGCCACGTAAATACTTCTGTTCCTGTGAATGTGTGTTTGATTTGTTTTCATCTAGGAAAGAAGTCATTAACAGGAGGTGAAGGTTGTTTTTTAATAAAGAAACTAAAAAGTAAAAGGTATCACTGATACACCCACCCCCCTCTCAGTGATAAATTTATCATGACTGGGAACTTACAAGTAGTATTATAGCTGAAAGTTCCCTTCATTCATTATTTTCTAATGTTTTTAAAAATAATTTTTATGGATAATATGATATGTGTTAATATTAAGGGTATTCCATTCTTAAATGATAGGAATTGTCATATATGTAAAGGATGAATGTTGATATATCTTGTGTCTCTTGGGTATGATGATTTAAGAGTATTTACAGATGGTTTAAACACTTTTATTGAGAATGATAATCACACAAATGATGATAATTAAAACCATGATAATGATGGAAGAGATAAGAATGATATACTCTCATCACTTTCTAAAAGTGAGGTTGTCAGAGTAAAATGAGTTTCCACTTCAAAAGGTATTTGGGATAAGCTGAAAAACATTTATGATGGAAATAAAAAAGAAAAAAATATAAATATATTTATTAATGTTTGAATATCTATAGATGGGTGAGTATGAAATTTTTAGTGACTTATTCACCAGGGTGAATGGAATTGTCAGCACTACCATAGATCTTTTTGAAAAGATAGATGATTCTACTATTTTTTCAAAGATCTTGAGAATTATTTCTGAAAAGTTTGATTCCAAAGATTCTTCATTGAAAGTTATAGATCCTAAAAAATAATCTATAGATGATTTTTATATTAATATCATTAAATATGATATGATAAGTTAAAAATACATGAAGGGTAAAACAAAAACATATAGAGAAATGTCTTTCTATGATTCCAAGAAATCAAAGTTATAGAAGCTTCATAAGGAAGAGTATTTTTCTATCTCTGACTCGTAAAATGAGGTATATAAAAATATTGATGAAATTTTATCCTTAATTTCTAAAAATGTGATAAGATTTATACAAAGGTATATAGGGGGAAATCCTTTAAAAATTTTTGGATTTGGTCCACTGGGAATTTTGTTTTCAATTTTCCTCGAAGAGGTGAGGAAGAAGAAATTAATGCTAAATAAAGGGAGGCTGAATCCAAATAAATCTATTGAAAATGTTGGGGTTATACATTCATTGTAAGAATTGACAATATAGAATTCGGAATCAGCAGTTCTAAAGAAGAGGAAACTCAATTAGAGTATAACCTGAACAAATAATTAAATGAATTGATGAGGAATATTTGGATATATAAAAAGGATATCATGTAGTTGAAAAGTGAAAAATCATCAAAAAATAATCATGAATTTATTTTTGAATACAAATTCATGTTTATGGATCATTGAATTGACAAAATATCTTGAGGACGAAAATAATCATAATGAATTTCTATAAGTGAAGATGAAAGAAAAATTATAGTTGTAACCTTTCAAATAAAAACATTATAAAACTAAACAAAAAGGTACAAGTTTCAAAAAAAATATCTCTAATGTTCGTGAAGGTTCTCTTATGGATATACAAGAGAAAGATAAATAAAAGTTACCTTTAATGGTTGATAAGAAAGTGGGAATTGTTTTTGAAATGAATTGCATTTGAAAGGTTATGTATGTGGCCAAGACCAACAATGGTGGGAAATCAGAAGTTATTAAAATTTAGAAATTGAAAATAATTATATTACTACTATTTCCAATAAGGAAAAAAAATAAAATGAAGATGAAGATGAAGGTTTAGATTGAAATTAGAGAATATAGAGATCAATAATTTTTTGTTAAGAAGGATATTGAGAATAATATTCACAACTCTTATCAGTATAGAAGTTATAGGTGAAATACTTCTTCAATGGATACTATTGGCCTTGAGATTGATTTGGACATAAAACTAACAAGTTTTTGTTCAACAAACAGTATTAATACTATTCCATAATCTATATAAGGAAATGACTGAGGGGGATTTAATCTATTCAAGGGATAAATCTTGAGAAATATGTTCGTAAGAAACCTGAAAAGGTTGGTGTGAAAATTTAAAATAGGTTTCATCCTATGAAAACTGTGTGAAATATGTGACCAACCATGACATCTTTCTTAAGAATGTCTTGTATTTTTACAGTCACAATAAAATTTTATGAACAATTCTCAAAATCTATATATTTTTTATATTATGAAAAATAGATCTTCTTCGCCTGAAAAGTAAGAGTGCTTAGTTATCTATCCATAACATGTTGATTTGGATACAAATTTATAGGAACAAAAAAATTAGAAAAAGAATAGGGGAATAAACATACTTTTAAATATTTATGACATGTTGATAAAACAGGTATCAACAGATTGTGGATATGAGCAAGATAAAAATGATATCAAAAGTTGATCAAATATCTTACCAAAATAAAAGACACTCATGGAAAAAATGTCACAAACTAATTATAAAAAATGTGTTACTAAATATGATTAAAATGCAACATCCTCATCCTATGATTATATAGATAAGAAGAATGTTGTTACAGAACCTAATAAGGATGAATAGAATCAAGAAACAATATCTAAAGAAATATCAATGAAAAAGAAGAAAAATTCAAGACTAAGAGACAACTATCATTCCTATTATTGTTTCTATGAAATAATCTCAGTTCCTCCTTATTCCCAAAATATCTGTATACATGTACTAATATATAGGTAATTCAAGGATTGTAAACAATTAAGATAGAATTGATGAATCTATTACTATTCATGAAAAATAAATTAATGGGGTTATGAAAAACATGAGTTTTTGAAAATTTTTGTTTTCAGAGATATGAACACTCTTTTATGTTTTTTGAGATGGGTGTAAGTTACTTTTATCTTAATATAATTTTTTGGAGGATTTCCCCAATAATGAGAATGTTTAATGAAACATGAAAAGGGTATTATATAAAAGTTTTGCAATGGATAACATTGAAACCCATTATTATTCACTCTTGTTTTCCACATTAGCTTATCCCTTGTAGAAGTATAGTTTCTTAGTTAAAGGTTCTTTGGACATAACTCATGTGATAAAAGTGTTGAAGAAAAGGCTCATGATTTAGATAAGAAATGTTCCAACCAATGGAAATGATATCATTTGTCTATAAGAATAAATTTTGCATGATATCCCTTTGAATTTTATTATAAATAAGGGGAATATATAGGAGAATGGATATGATAAAAAAGGATATAGAGAAAGAAATGTATGAAAAGATGAAAATTTAGAAAATAAAACAATACACTTATCGGTTTTAATTGGGTGAGTTGGTTTAACTAGGTATTGACAAAAAACACACATCGGTTGATTTTTAGGCCTAAGTTTTGTTTTGGTTGCATTTGTTGTCAATAAATCATTATGTTGGTGGAAATATTATATGTTGAAGAAAGAATGTATATTGATAATATTATGGATGGAAATCCAAAATGAAGAAAGTTTTTAGTAGATCTGTATGCTAGTGGAAATTTGATTTAATGAAGAAAGAAATTATGACTCAAAAACATATTCATAAATTCATACCCGCAATGATTAAGAAATTCCATCATATTGAGAAGAAGTTTTCAGGAAGGAATGTTTCATCGGGATCACCTTTCATATGGTATTAAAGTGATAGGAATTTCTAATACTTTCAATTAAAAATGTGGCAATGATTTAAGATTTTGTATTTTGCACAAATGAAAATAATTTTATTAGTAATGTGATGCAATATTTATACATGAAATTGGAAGAATAATTCATTCCAATTGTGGTTAGAAGAGAAAAGTTGCTACCAATTATATATAGACTTATCGTAATCATGTCAATCGTATTGAGGCTGAGGACTAATGAAAGATGGTTGTTGAAGGAATGGTATGTTAAAATACATTCCATTACAATTTAGATGATGATAAAGAAGATACTCAGTGTATTCAAGGTCATGAAAGATTTCATAATAATTTTTTAAAGATTGAAGAAAATTAATGTCCTGGAAGCCAAATATTTAAAAACTCAACATAATTGTAATGAGTTCATCAGATTCATATTTTTTTAATGGATGGGAAGGTTTTTAGAAAATGTGAGAACCCGAAGGTACTGGTTTTTAGATGATCCAAAAGGCAATAGATGTAAATCTTTAGATAAAGAAGATGATGATATTTATAAATGGATAATAATTGAATTTTTGAAAGATCCTTAGTATCGAGAAAGAATAAATCTGATTTATTTTTCATGTTCTTTTATCAGATGGGTTAAGAGCCATCGTATTGCAATTGATACCTATTTATATGTCTAAATAAAAATAAGTTTAATTGGTTGAAGATGTTTGAAATAATATGCCACCTTCATCATAATAAACAAACTAGAATGGAAGTCACATACTAGAATTGTAATGAAAAGACTTATATTTTCCTCCATTAATGTTGTTCAAAGAAACATAATGAGGAAACTATTTTTGGACATATGATTACATCATAATGTAGAAATAAAAATGGTCACATATTCTTTCATTTTCTGAAGAACCACATCATGAAGGAATCATATTTGGAAAATTAGAATTGGATAGATGTTTTTGAATAATTTCTGAAGAGAGATGAAGATTTTAGAAGATTCAAGAAGGATCGAGAAGAAATGAGAATAGTTGATAAACATTGATGAAATTAAATATGCACTCAAAAATTCAAGGAAACATGAAATTGAGATAATTTTTTTGGGTGGGAATGTTTTTTGGATTCAGCCCAAACCGTTTTTAGGGAGAGTATAAAAGGAGAGAGTAAATTTTTTTTAGCTGATGGAGGTATTATTCATCGAATGAGAGAGAGAGAGTATCTAAGATCTAAGGGAGAAGAAGTTTTAGTATTGATCTCTATTGAATAATTTTTTCTAGATATAGGATAAAAGATAAGAGACAATATTGTAATGTCTTATTTGATTATTGTATTTGTAACACCCGAGACTTTTATGTTATATAAATCATCAAAGGAATCTTTTTCTACACAGCACTTGCTTGGCTTGCTTTACACGCAATCGCGACCTTCCTCGATAGCTTTCGTCGTACGCAATACCGAGTTTCACTAAATAACAATATGCTATTAAAACTAGCCGTTATGAATAGTAATAACCACTTTTTGAAATTTTATAAATTTTATTTTTCAAAATGGACTTCATTTTTGGACTCAGAATATCAAATTTAGCCTAAGGTGAAATTTTGGGTACTTTTCGGATAACTTTAATATTTTGATGAATAGTGAAAATTACTAAATTTTAATTAAAAACAACTTTTTTAATCAAAACATTTAATAGTGATAAATTATGAATTTGAGTGGTTTTAAAGTATATTTAGAATATATTTTTACCACTTAATATAATGTTGGTCATTGGACACAATGTTACAATTAAACCGAACATAAACAAGTGTCAATCTTTTGATAGTTATTATCTCTTAAAAACACGCTTTTTGTTTTGACAGCGGGAATTAATTTTAAATTAATTTCTGCCACTTCTGTGTTTTGAATTTATAAAAATGGATTCCATATTTGGAATCAGGATGTTCAAATTGTGTAAATAGGTAACTTTTATTTTTAGACATTTTGAATAATTACTGCGGTAAATATTTTATTTACCATGGTTAAGGGTAAATCCGGTAAATAAGGGTTAAAAAATAATATTATAATAATATTAAATTACCTTAAAACGTGTCTTAAACCTATTGGGTGATACATGGTCGACCATGGGCATCTTTGGGTCGATTTCGGGGCCCCATTGATCCACTTGTAAGTGATAATGACACTTTATTTTAATTAAGTTAAAATGAATACAAAAATGACACAAGCATATATCTTTTAGCAAAACAATTGTTACATAGGGTTATATATGTTGGATTTTAGATTATAAATATTAATTAGAAAGATAAAAAGATTTCCTACATAATGATATTTTATATGTAATTTTTAGACCTTAAATAATTTAATTTATTTATGACACAATGATGATGCAGTAATTATCTTATTAATGAAATATTGACATAATTGATGTTATAAACACCGAAATAAATGTAATTTAAGACTTTTTATGACTTCCACTAATTTTATAGGTTACTATGATATATTAGTGTTGATTTAATCAACTTGGTTCGAACATATAATTCTGTTATGACTTTCACAAAAATCATATATCAAATAGTGTCAAAATTGACACAAAATAGTTTTTAAATCAAATATTATATTATTAATTGTTATTTTATTCCTAAAAATCTAAGGTTCGGCAAAATGACTTAGATAAGGATATATATTTTAATAATAAACAATTTGGGGTTCTCTTGGCATGTTATAGTAAGTTTATTAACCATATAGTGAAAGAAAACAAAAAGACATGGTAAAAGTTAAATTATTTAACTTAGAGTTAAATCTAATTGATAAGGTTAAAATAATACCCTAAACTTGTCTAAATCCTATTGGTTGATAGGATTTCGACCCTTCCCCACTTTAGCTTCGAAATAAGACCCTTTGGAACCATTATAAACCGATTTTAACTTTAATATAAAATAATATTTTGAGATATTCTTAAGGTGCCCCTCTCCTCCCTTATAAAAGGGCACCTCCTCCCCCTCCTCCTCACACCAAATTGAGCACTCAAGCTCGGCCAACCCCTGCCATTTTCTACTCTCCACTTCCCTAGAATAGTCCTAGAGGTCCTGTTCTTCTCCAAAGACCACTCTTAGTTCCTTAAGTGGAGGATTCAAAGAGGCGTACCAAAGAAAAGGTAATATCCATTACCGATCTTTTCAATTTCTTTCTTCTTCAACTTCTTCTTATTTAGTTTTTTCATGATAAAGTAATAACATCAGTATTACTTACATACTGATATGTTATTATAAATATGAAACAACCCTAATCCACCTCCTATCCATCCTACGGAAAAATGAAATCACCGCGCGTGCGTACGTACGGAATACCGTCTCCACGCCGTGGTGTAATCTATTTTTCCACCATCACCTTACAAGGATGGTTATAATGGTGTAATAAGTAACTATATATGATTATTATGAAGTAATATTGATACTGAAATAATATATATATACTCCAATACATTTCCACGATCATAGGAACGATATCATCACTCGTGCGTACGTACGGAATACCGTCTCCACGATGTGATGCGACTCGTTCTACATGATCTTCATTACATAGTAATTATATAAATGAATTGAATGAATAAATATGATATATGTTACACTAATAACATTCTGGATATAAGGTATCTATAACCTTGATATAAGAATAAGAATTTATTCGGCAAAACACGCATAAGAACAAAAGGCAATAAAGACCCGAGTAACAAGTAACAATGAAATATTACTAACAAGAAGCTAAGAATATGACCATATATGATATCATATCAATATTTATGATTCTGGAATAAGTCAATAACATTATTTAAACCATTATACAGGAGCTTCGGACACATACAAGGCAAATTGGATCTAAGGTAAGGGAAATATCACAATCTCATTTTTATCCGAGATTGTTTATTCGTAAGTATTTACTGGGGTGTATTTTATCATCCACATCCATGTTCCCTCAATATGTAATATTGTTTCCATCCACTTGCAATAGTTTAAATCCAATTTTACCCTTAGGTGAGTTTTTAGTAAAGAATATGAAAGGAATCTTTTGTCGTTTTTCCGTACGAGGTACTTTTTTGACTTTTCCGACAAAAGTACGAAGAATGTTTTTTTTAAATTATACGGCACGAACGGATTTCTACTGTTTTATAAAGCCTTATTCTCATGAAGCTTCCTATAAAAGATTTCATGACTATTTTCAATAAAATCTCTTTCTTTTAAAATTGCATGATGTTTTGTGAAAAGAAATTGATTTTGAAGAAGAAAGGATATTTTCCTCAAGAATTCAATTCAAGTGTTTTATCAAAATTATTTTCCATCTAAGATAATAAAGGGTTCTGTTTCTATCCATATTTTTACATTGTTTTGACTATGTTGTGATGGAATTATGTTTATGAATTCCTTTATCTTATATGAATTGATTTATGATGTCATGATGTTTCAAGAATCCCATTTTTGTTACATGTGTTATGCAATGATGTATGTTTTATGATTATGTGGCACACATAAGAAAGGATTCATTATAAGATGGGTGGGACCTATATCTCCCTCCAATGCATTGGGTAAAGATTTTATATCTCATGAGATAGACATGGCTGGAACGGAAGGTTATTTCGGTTCAGTGATACAGGACTGAAACGAGGAGTGAACTCGGTTCAGAAAGGGACTTTGTCCACTAAGATAGTCTTGGAAATAAGTCATGACTAACAAGAAATGATTTTCGATGATTATGTGTGCATGCCACAAAGTTTCAAGTTTCATGTTATGATTATGGGGATCTCATTTTCACTTCTATGATTTATTAAGATTTTATGATCTCTTTTGCAGGTTATGATTTTCAAAAAGATATGATATGATTTTTATTTCCTTTATTGCCCTTGCTGAGCATTTGAGCTCACCCTTTTATGTTTTCTTTTCCCCAGGTCAGGAAGATGGATATTAAGTAGAATATGCTAAAAGGGACCCTAGATATGATGAAATAAATGGGAGACACTGTAGAAGATTTATGAACCAGTTGTTTATGTTTCCCAGTTTCTAAAGACACTATACCTATACGGTACTTTGTGGTTTTGTCATATGTTGTAATAAGTGTGCTTCAATTTTGAAGTATTAACAATGTATGTAAAGTATGGGTCGTTATAGTTGGTATCAGAGGAAAGGTATAGTCAACCTTTGGAAACTAGGATGTGAAAGCCTTAGTAAGAACCCTAAGGATAAGTCTAAGCATAGAACACAATCTTAGTGTTTTAGAAATGGCCTTGAATAACCTAGGATAAGACCATAAGCATGAAAATTTTATTCTTGAATTATGTGGTTTCCTATTATAATTAGTGTTGCTCACACTATTCTTCTTGGTTTTAGTCAATGGCTGGAACCCGAAGGAACCGTGTTAATGCGGAATGCGATGGGCAATGCAATGATTGTCCCCCTGAGCAACCAAACAATATGGGAGATGGAATGAAAAATCTTGTAGCCATGCTCACACAACTTTCTCAAGCTATGAATCATGCAGGATTTCCAAACGAGCAAAGGAGGGAGCAACATTCTGTTGAATCCTTCATGAGGCAGCGTCCACCTTCTTTCAGTGGATCTACTGATCCATTAGTTGCTGAACAATGGATTAGTACTACTGAAAAGATATTTTCAGTTCTTCAATGTTCTGAACATGATAAAGTCATCCTAGCAGTGTATCGTTTAGAAGGAGATGCTGATCAATGGTGGAATCTTGTTAATAATATGAGGCAAAGGGATGAAATTGAGACTATGGAATGGGACGAGTTCAAGAACTTATTTTTTAATAAGTACTTCCCTCGTATTCTCCGAACAAAGATGGAGAAAGAGTTCCTTGAACTGAAGCAAAGGGATGATGAATCTGTTAGTACCTATGAAGCAAATTTTACAAGACTTGCAAGGTACGCTTCTGGTATTATTATCCAACCTGAGAGTAAGATCGATCGATTCTTTAGTGGCTTAAAACCAAGTCTTCGAAGGGCGTTAGCCATAAGGGACTTCAATAGCTACGAAGAAATCGTTCGATGTGCTCTCAAAGTCGAGATGGAGATTGGAGTAACCCATCAGTCACATGGGTTTGATAAGAAGAGGAAGATGGAATTCAAAGGAAACTCTAAAGAGCACACTGAAAAGAAGATGAACTTTCCCTTATGCTCAATGTGTGGAAAGAAACATGGAGGGAGTTGTCTTAAAGGGACAAGTAAATGTTTTAAATGTGGAAAAGAAGGTCATCGAGCATTTGAATGCCGTGATAATGGGAAGAAGATGTCTAATGATGCAAACAAAGGAAGGGATACACAGAATGATCCTACTACACTTCAATGTTTCAAGTGCAAGGAGATGGGGCATTATGCCAATCAATGCCCAAATCCAAGGGTTGATGATGATGGTCGACGTCAACAAAATCTTAAGGCTAAAGATAAAGGAAAGTCACATGCAATTTCTATCAGCGATGTGGAGTACGATAACGATGTGGTGAAAGGTACACTTACCATCCACTCTAAAGTAGCAAATGTTTTATTTGATTCTGGATCCACCCACTCTTTTATTTCTGAAGACTTTTCTAAGGGTATCACCGTATTACCTCAACAATTAGATGTTGAGTTAGCTGTGACAACACCTAATGGCACATCAATCGCATCAAAAGTTTATAATTCTTCTCCGATCGAAGTTTGTGGGAAAGTGCTTCCTACAAATCTTGTGATCCTTCCTATAGTTGAATTTGATGTGATTCTTGGCATGGATTGGCTTTCTTTATACGGAGCTCATATCAATTGCCAAAGAAGGGAAGTCACATTTCATATTCCAGATCAATCTATGATCGTCTATCAATGCAAGGATGAACATAACCTTCCAGTGGAAATTTCTTCCATTTTATGGGTATTGATTCCGCTAAATGAAGGTTATTTATCTCAAATGGTTGGTGAGAAACTCACGATTAAGAATATGCCCATTGTACGGGAGTTTGATGATGTATTTCCGGAGGAATTACTGGGTCTCCCACCAAATCGTGAAGTTGAGTTTTCAATAGAACTCGTACCGGGCGCTTTGCCAATTTCAAAGACACCTTATAGAATGGCCCCAATTGAGTTGCAGGAATTGAAGAAGCAACTCCAAGATAATCTTGATAAGGGATTCATACGCCCTAGTGCGTCACCTTGGGGATCACCTGTTCTATTTGTTAAGAAGAAAGATGGATCAATGAGACTCTGGATTGATTATCGAGAACTTAACAAGATCACTATCAAGAACAAATATCCTCTCCCACACATTGATGACTTATTTGACCAACTACGCGGAGCTCAATACTTTTCCAAGATTGATCTTCGTTCAGGGTATCATCAATTAAGGGTCAAAAGGGAGGATATACCAAAGACGGCTTTCCGTACAAGGTATGGACACTATGAATTTATAGTGATGCCATTTGGTCTTACTAATGCCCCTGCTATCTTCATGGATCTAATGAATAGAGTCTTTAGAGACTATCTTGATCAATTTGTGGTAGTCTTTATAGACGATATTCTTGTCTATTCAAAGAGCAAGGAAGAACATGAAGATCACTTGAGAATTATATTGAAGACCCTGAGAAAGGAGAAGCTTTATGCCAAATTTACCAAGTGTGAATTTTGGCTTCAAAAAGTTGCATTTTTGGGTCACATAATCTCAAAAGAGGGGATATCTGTGGATCCAGCAAAAACAGAGGTTATCGAAAGATGGTCGAGACCAACAACAGTAACTGAGATCCGAAGTTTTCTTGGTTTGGCAGGATATTATCGACGTTTTGTAAAAGATTTTTCACGATTATCTAATCCAATCACCAAGTTGACTCGGAAAGGAGTCAAGTTTGTCTGGACAGAGGAATGTGAAGAGAATTTCAAGGAGTTGAAAAGAAGGTTATCCAGTGCACCTGTGCTCACACTGCCTTGTAGTGGAGAAAGGTTTGTGATCTACAGTGATGCATCCAAGAAGGGATTGGGGTGTGTTCTTATGCAAAATGATATGGTGATAGCTTATGCCTCACGACAGTTGAAAATCCATGAGCAAAATTACCCAACACATGATTTGGAGTTGGCTGCGGTAATCTTTGCATTAAAGATTTGGAGGCATTACCTTTATGGTGAAAGGTGTGATATTTATACTGATCATAAAAGTTTAAAGTATATTTTCACACAAAAGGAGCTGAATATGCGTCAAAGAAGATGGTTGGAGCTGATTAAGGATTACGACTGCTCAATCCATTACCACCCTGGGAAAGCAAACAAGGTGGCAGATGCATTAAGTCGACAAGACCATGCTAGTTTATCCATGATGAGGATCACAGAAGATCCAATATTTATGGATTTACAAAGGATGGATCTTGGAGTTATAATGGAAGGGGAAAAATCTTATCTTTCTCAAATTAATGTTCAACCATCTATACATGTGAAGATTAAAGAGGCACAGAAAGAAGATGTCGAGTTACAAAAGAAGGTGAGAAATGTTCCTGAATTCAACCTTGATTGTGATGGGATAATAAAGTTCAGGAATCGGGTTTGTGTTCCTCCCATCCCCGAATTAAAGAAGGAGCTGCTGGATGAGGCTCATAGTTCATCATTCTCTATTCATCCTGGAAGTACGAAGATGTATAGGGACCTGAAAGAGTACTTCTGGTGGGATGGCATGAAAAGAGATGTTGCTGAATATGTCTCTCGATGCTTGGTTTGTCAACAAGTTAAAGCTGAGAGACAAAAGTCTAAGGGGATGTTACAACCATTACCCATACCCGAATGGAAATGGGAAAACATCACTATGGACTTTGTCACAGGACTTCCTAAAACATCCAAAGGCAATAATGCTATCTGGGTCATAGTTGATCGTCTTAAAAAGTCCGCACACTTCATTGCTATTAGAGAGGATTTCCCTCTAGATCAGCTTGCCAGGATATATGTAAAGGAAGTGGTAAGATTGCATGGAGTACCACTTTCTATTATATCTGATCGGGATCCGAGATTTACCTCGAAGTTCTGGCGAAGTCTTCAACATACTCTGGATACAGAGTTAAGTTTCAGCACTGCTTATCATCCCCAGACAGACGGTCAGTCTGAGAGAACAATTCAAACCCTAGAAGATATGTTGAGAGCTTGCTCTATGGATTTCAAAGGAGGTTGGGATCAACACCTACCTTTGGTGGAATTTTCTTATAATAATAGCTTTCACTCCAGTATTCAGATGGCTCCTTATGAAGCTCTCTATGGAAAGAAATGCAGGACTCCAACTTGCTGGGATGAAGTTGGGGAAAGAAAGCTGTTAGGACCTGATCTCATTGATGAAATGGCAGAAAAGGTCAGAACTATTCAACAACACATAAGAGCAGCTCAGAGTCGACAGAAAAGTTATGTCGACAACCGAAGAAAAGACCTGGAGTTTGAAGTGGGCGATAAAGTGTTCTTACGAATATCTCCCTGGAAGAGGGTTATGAGATTTGGAAAGAAGGGGAAGTTGAGCCCTAGATATATCGGTCTTTTCGAAATACTGGATCGTGTTGGGAAGGTAGCTTACCGATTGGCGCTTCCACCGAATCTCTCTCAAGTTCACGATGTGTTCTATGTATCTCTCCTGAGAAAGTACATACCAGATCCTTCACATGTACTCAGCTCAGAAGTTGTACCGCTGGAGCAAGATCTTTCTTATGAAGAACAGCCGATAGAGATTCTGGATCGTAGCGAAAAAGTCCTACGAAACAAGACCACTCGCTTGGTGAAAGTTTTATGGAGGAACCACCAACTTGAAGAAGCTACTTGGGAGCTTGAGGATATGATGAGGGAGAAGTATCCTCATCTGTTTGTTACAAAGTGACGAATTTCGAGGGCGAAATTATTTTTAAGGGGGGTAGAATGTAACACCCGAGACTTTTATGTTATATAAATCATCAAAGGAATCTTTTTCTACACAGCACTTGCTTGGCTTGCTTTACACGCAATCGCGACCTTCCTCGATAGCTTTCGTCGTACGCAATACCGAGTTTCACTAAATAACAATATGCTATTAAAACTAGCCGTTATGAATAGTAATAACCACTTTTTGAAATTTTATAAATTTTATTTTTCAAAATGGACTTCATTTTTGGACTCAGAATATCAAATTTAGCCTAAGGTGAAATTTTGGGTACTTTTCGGATAACTTTAATATTTTGATGAATAGTGAAAATTACTAAATTTTAATTAAAAACAACTTTTTTAATCAAAACATTTAATAGTGATAAATTATGAATTTGAGTGGTTTTAAAGTATATTTAGAATATATTTTTACCACTTAATATAATGTTGGTCATTGGACACAATGTTACAATTAAACCGAACATAAACAAGTGTCAATCTTTTGATAGTTATTATCTCTTAAAAACACGCTTTTTGTTTTGACAGCGGGAATTAATTTTAAATTAATTTCTGCCACTTCTGTGTTTTGAATTTAGAAAAATGGATTCCATATTTGGAATCATGATGTTCAAATTGTGTAAATAGGTAACTTTTATTTTTAGACATTTTGAATAATTACTGCGGTAAATATTTTATTTACCATGGTTAAGGGTAAATCCGGTAAATAAGGGTTAAAAAATAATATTATAATAATATTAAATTACCTTAAAACGTGTCTTAAACCTATTGGTTGATACATGGTCGACCATGGGCATCTTTGGGTCGATTTTGGGACCCCATTGATCCACTTGTAAGTGATAATGACACTTTATTTTAATTAAGTTAAAATGAATACAAAAATGACACAAGCATATATCTTTTAGCAAAACAATTGTTACATAAGGTTATATATGTTGGATTTTAGATTATAAATATTCATTAGAAAGATAAAAAGAGTTCCTACATAATGGTATTTTATTTGTAATTTTTACACCTTAAATAATTTAATTTATTTATGACACAATGATGATGCAGTAATTATCTTATTAATGAAATATTGACATAATTGATGTTATAAACACCAAAATAAATGTAATTTAAGACTTTTTATGAATTCCACTAATTTTATAGGTTACTATGATATATTAGTGTTGATTTAATCAACTTGGTTCGAACATATAATTCTGTTATGACTTTCACAAAAATCATATATCAAATAGTGTCAAAATTGACACAAAATAGTTTTTAAATCAAATATTATATTATTAATTGTTATTGTATTCCTAAAAATCTAAGGTTCGGCAAAATGACTTAGATAAGGATATATATTTTAATAATAAACAATTTGGGGTTCTATTGGCATGTTATAGTAAGTGTATTAACCATATAGTGAAAGAAAACAAAAAGACATGGTAAAAGTTAAATTATTTAACTTAGAGTTAAATCTAATTGATAAGGTTAAAATAATACCCTAAACTTGTCTAAATCCTATTGGTTGATAGGATTTCGACCCTTCCCCACTTTAGCTTCGAAATAAGACCCTTTGGAAACATTATAAACCGATTTTAACTTTAATATAAAATAATATTTTGAGATATTCCTAAGGTGCCCCTCTCCTCCCTTATAAAAGGGCACCTCCTCCCCCTCCTCCTCACACCAAATTGAGCACTCAAGCTCGGCCAACCCCTGCCATTTTCTCCTCTCCACTTCCCTAGAATAGTCCTAGAGGTACTGTTCTTCTCCAAAGACCACTCTTAGTTCCTTAAGTGGAGGATTCAAAGAGGCGTACCAAAGAAAAGGTAATATCCATTACCGATCTTTTCAATTTCTTTCTTCTTCAACTTCTTCTTCTTTAGTTGTTTCATGATAAAGTAATAACATCAGTATTACTTACATACTGATATGTTATTATAAATATGAAACAACCCTAATCCACCTCCTATCCATCCTACGGAAAAATGAAATCACCGCGCGTGCGTACGTACGGAATACCGTCTCCACGCCGTGGTGTAATCTATTTTTCCACCATCACCTTACAAGGATGGTTATAATGGTGTAATAAGTAACTATATATGATTATTATGAAGTAATATTGATACTGAAATAATATATATATACTCCAATACATTTCCACGATCATAGGAACGATATCATCACTCGTGCGTACGTACGGAATACCGTCTCCACGATGTGATGCGACTCGTTCTACATGATCTTCATTACATAGTAATTATATAAATGAATTGAATGAATAAATATGATATATGTTACACTAATAACATTCTGGATATAAGGTATCTATAACCTTGATATAAGAATAAGAATTTATTCGGCAAAACACGCATAAGAACAAAAGGCAATAAAGACCCGAGTAACAAGTAACAATGAAATATTACTAACAAGAAGCTAAGAATATGACCATATATGATATCATATCAATATGTATGATTCTGGAATAAGTCAATAACATTATTTAAACCATTATACAGGAGCTTCGGACACATACAAGGCAAATTGGATCTAAGGTAAGGGAAATATCACAATCTCATTTTTATCCGAGATTGTTTATTCGTAAGTATTTACTGGGGTGTATTTTATCATCCACATCCATGTTCCCTCAATATGTAATATTGTTTCCATCCACTTGCAATAGTTTAAATCCAATTTTACCCTTAGGTGAGTTTTTAGTAAAGAATATGAAAGGAATCTTTTGTCGTTTTTCCGTACGAGGTACTTTTTTTGACTTTTCCGACAAAAGTACGAAGAATGTTTTTTTTAACTTATACGGCACGAACGGATTTCTACTGTTTTATAAAGCCTTATTCTCATGAAGCTTCCTATAAAAGATTTCATGACTATTTTCAATAAAATCTCTTTCTTTTAAAATAGCATGATGTTTTGTGAAAAGAAATTGATTTTGAAGAAGAAAGGATATTTTCCTCAAGAATTCAATTCAAGTGTTTTATCAAAATTATTTTCCATCTAAGATAATAAAGGGTTCTGTTTCTATCCATATTTTTACATTGTTTTGACTATGTTGTGATGGAATTATGTTTATGAATTCCTTTATCTTATATGAATTGATTTATGATGTCATGATGTTTCAAGAATCCCATTTTTGTTACATGTGTTATGCAATGATGTATGTTTTATGATTATGTGGCACACATAAGAAAGGATTCATTATAAGATGGGTGGGACCTATATCTCCCTCTAATGCATTGGGTAAAGATTTTATATCTCATGAGATAGACATGGCTGGAACGGAAGGTTATTTCGGTTCAGTGATACAGGACTGAAACGAGGAGTGAACTCGGTTCAGAAAGGGACTTTGTCCATTAAGATAGTCTTGGCAATAAGTCATGACTAACAAGAAATGATTTTCCATGATTATGTGTGCATGCCACAAAGTTTCAAGTTTCATGTTATGATTATGGGGATCTCATTTTCACTTCTATGATTTATTAAGATTTTATGATCTCTTTTGCAGGTTATGATTTTCAAAAAGATATGATATGATTTTTATTTCCTTTATTGCCCTTGCTGAGCATTTGAGCTCACCCTTTTATGTTTTCTTTTCCCCAGGTCAGGAAGATGGATATTAAGTAGAATATGCTAAAAGGGACCCTAGATATGATGAAATAAATGGGAGACACTGTAGAAGATTTATGAACCAGTTGTTTATGTTTCCCAGTTTCTAAAGACACTATACCTATACGGTCCTTTGTGGTTTTGTCATATGTTGTAATAAGTGTGCTTCAATTTTGAAGTATTAACAATGTATGTAAAGTATGGGTCGTTATAGTATTCATATAAGAATCATATTCATATAGGAATTGTACTCAGCTTGGAATTTTATTCATCAAAAAATTGTATTTAGCTAGGAATTTTATTGAGCAATAAATTATATTTTCCTAGGAATTATTATCAGTAGTGAATAGTATTCATTTGGGAATAGTACATGAATTTTTAGAATCATAATATGAGTGGTTCATAATTGTCTCAACCATATTATGACATTGAAATATTATTATATTGAAAAATTGAACTTGAGAATTAGACTGGGAAATCAGAATGAGTTTATTTAAAAATTATAAAAGACGTTATTAACATCTTCTGGGTAAGAAAGTGAAGAACTGTTTTGAAATATCATATTTGTGAAAGTTGATCAAGAAACATCATAACATGTTTTGATACAAAAAAAAATTTATTACATCATTTTTGCTAGAAAGAGAACACACACTATTTTATTTTTTGACATAGTTCTACACGAGTGTGCGGGAATATCCTACACATTGTATTACATATAAAATGATTTTTTTCTACTGGATGGTGTTGTACTGGATCATTTCTATACCATACCATAGACATACATATTTTTATTTAATCGTGAACCATGTAAATACCAATGTTCCTATCGATGTATTTTTTATTTTTTTCAATATAAAAATAAATATTTTACAATATGTGATGGTTTTTTCATAAGAAACATAAAATAAAAAGGTATCACAGATTCACCACCTCCCCCCTCTCAATGATACAACTATCTTGGCCAGGCACTTAAATCCTTTTATTAGATGGACTGGTTGGTCTCTTATCATGCATATTTGTACTTTTATCATCATAGGGTGTTGTTAAAATGACTAGATGGTGGTGATTAAATACAAAATGGTGAATGGGATGTCTATGTGAGATAAGTCAAACACGATCCTCATGGGATGGATGTAATGATATATAAGATTTATAGCATATATTTGGAAGATTATGTGTCATAATAGGAAGATTTCCCTATAGTTATAGATCATTTTAGGGATTTTCCCAAAAAAACATTTCTAAAATAGCTCCTAAAATAGAGTTACGGTTTACTATTGAGAAAGTGCATAGAGCTTCACTAGTATCCATTCCTTCTTATCAGATGGCTACTAATGAGTTGTATTAGAGAAAGAGGTTTCTATTGGATTTAAAAGCCAGGGGTTTTACCTGGCCCAATACTTCTTCTTGGGGTTCAATGGTCATTTTCTCCAAGAAGGAGTAGGAAAAATTCATATTTTCTGTGGATTATCAGAAAGTTTACAAGTCGATGGTGAGTAGTCAGTAACCCATACCTCATATAGATGATCATTTGGACTATCTTAGAATAGGAAGGATATTATTGAAGATCGAACTGAGATTGAGCTAACATCATGTTTTATCCACACCCTTATATACACCATGTATAACCTTATTAAGTTAGTATGGTTTATAAAAGTACCTAGTTATAGAGTTATGTCTCAAGAACTTTTTTTTCATCTTCCTGGCTTTGATGAATAGGATTTTCCATCCTTACATGGATTCCTTTCTAGTGGTTTTTGAGGACGACATCATAATGTATTCTCATACATGAAGTTACCATACTAAACATATTGAAATCATTATAAATACACTTTGAGAGCACCATATATATACAAATATTAGTAATTGACTCTTCTAGATTAAGAATTTTAACTTATTGGGCCATATTACCTCAGATACAAAACTATCTTTTTACTCAGAGAAGGTGTGTGTGTTTGTTTCCTTGGAGTATCCCAAAAATTTATTTGATTTAAAGATAATTTTGGTTCCATCTAGTTATTATATTTTTTTCATATATAAATTTTCATGATTATCATCGCATATTATGGGCTTGACTAAGATGGTTATGAAGTTTATATTTTCATAATCCTACAAGACTTCCTTGTAGGAGATGAAAGGGATACTAAATTGAGTGTCGATCTTGATTCTTCCTTAGCTAGGTGGAATCTATACAGTGTATTATGATGGATTAGAAATTAGGGTATTACATGTTCTGATTCATTAAGATTGAGTTGTTTTCTATGGGTCATGGAAACTGAGTCCCCATGAGTGGAATTACCCAACACACAATCTTGAGTTTGTAGTTGTTGTTCATGCCTTTCATTATTGGAGGCATTACCTACTATGAGATTATTTTTTGGTTTTTATGGACCAAAAAAATCCTCTTGTATATAATTACATAGTTTTAATTGAATATCATGTAGTAAAGTTGGGTTGAATACCTACAGTTATTTGAATTCAATCTATCTTATATAACCCGGAAGGCAAATGCTACTGTTGGTGCACTGAGTAGGAGGAATCCGATTTTGATGGTTCAAGATGCCACTATTGACAATAAACTAATTTATTATCATTCTGAGATGAACATTAATGTTCAGAAACTTCATGGATAGTCCGTACATGAATACCTATCAATGAACTCTTCACTTCTAAAGAGAGTAAAGATGAGGTAGTTTTTAGATCCAAAAGACTTGGTCCTATGGGAAAGTGTTTTTAGAGAGGACTCACCTTTAGATTGTTCTATCTATGAAGAAAAAATCTTATACATAAAATTTCATACTATGGTCCATAAAAACATGATATAGTAGTTGATAAAATTTTCACACGCCTCTCAGTGGGTAGTGCACCCAGTTATCTTCAAGATGTATCATGATATGGCCTATCAGTATAGGTGGTCTTGGATGAATCATGATATAGTGGGTTTTATTACTATGAGTTCCACATATTAGTAGGTGAAGTCAGAACACCAGTACCCACTATATTGTTACAGTTGTTACCTATTCTTCAATTGAAATTGGAAGATGTTGTGATGGATTTTTAATTTGGCTTACCATCAACTCCTTGAGTAAGTGATGTAGTTAGGGTAGTTTTGGATCAACTTACGAATGTATCTCACTTCATTCCTATCTAAGAGGATTTCATATTCGATGATCTATGAAGAATATATGTTTCTGATATTATATAACAAAATTGGGTCCCTCATACTATCAGTTCAGATAAGGATGATCATTCCACATCGAGATTCTGAAAGGGGTTATAGTGATCTTTTGGTACACAGGTGATTTTGAGCACAACCATTCACCCTCAGACTAATGGCCATTTAGAACAAACTATACCATTATTGGATGACATGACCAAAGCATTCAGCCTTGATTTCAGTGATTCTTGGGTGAAACTTTTCTATATCATCCAATTTTCTTACAATAACTGTTTTTGAGAAATGATTTAGATGGATTTGTATGAGGCCTTGTATGGTAATCCATACCATTCAACAATGATCTAGTTATAGGTAGGATATGTAGTGTTACTTGGTCCTTGAGTGATGATGAAGAATTCATAGTAGGTGCCGTTGATCATGAAGAAAATGTATACCTCTTTGGCTAGACAAAAATCATATACCATCCTCCATCAATGACCGATGGAGTACAAGGCCAGTGATCATTTTTTCTTATGGGTGTCACCCAGACTTGGGAATAGACAGATACAGAAAAATATAAAGTTTTAACCATTTTATTTAATTTCATTTGAGATCATGGATAGAGTCGTGTATTTTTTTGATCAGTCCCTATTACATTATAGATATTGTTCCATTCAAGTTGTCTTCCAACATTCAGATCATCACCATTATCATGCTGAGTCATCTCAAAATTTTAATCCCAATGATGTTTTTTTAGATTTTGACGATTTGTTAGAGGAGTATCCCATACACATCATTTATTGGATAATAAAGGATATATGAGTTTTGTTTGTCCTTTTATTATGTGTTCTATGAAAACATTAGTGGGTACATGATGAGACATGGGAGAATGATAATGATGTACATGCTCAGTTGCTGGAGTTGTTCTCAGAAACTATTCCACTTCCCACATATGGTTAACTCAAGGACGGGTTCCTTTTAGGGGAATGAATGCAAAATCATGATTTCTATACGAGGTATCAATCCATTAATTTTCATTATAATTCGTTTTCTTTGCCCAATTTGGATTCCTAGAGTGGCTCTGGACTAAACAAGGGTGTTCAGATCCAAAAATCGTTGCTGGTTGAAGAACCCATGGAGATACACAATTAGTAGAAAGCATGTGGACTAGACTATATGGTTTCTCCTAACACTGTGGGGTACCTCAGTGGGTATTACTGGGTCCTATAGTTTTACCTAACCATTCAAACCAGGTCACATGGATATGTGGAGGCTCTAAAACATTAATAAGAGGAAAATCACATGGTTTATTAAATTTTTCCAAAAACCTAACCACGAACATTGAACTTCCCCTCCTATGTTAGTGTCTGGTTCCTGGTTAGCACATGGTTTATTTGACCATGAGACCCCTAAATTTGGGGTTATTTTACTATTTTCCCTTAATGGATTATATGTCTATGCCTCTTTTCCAATTTCATTCTTCTAGTGGGAATCCACCTCTTTTCTTCCATTTGAGATCTTCCTCCCATCAAGATATTTTTGTGGATAAATCTCGTGTTTGGACTTTGATTCTAATTTTGATCATCTCTTTTCATTGGAATCGATGAGTTTTCTACTAATCTTGCACCTTTCAACATTTTTATTCCCCTCAATGGGGTTTTTTGTTAATAGGATCATACGCCTTATTTCCAAGAAGTTTTTCTATTTTTCATATTTTCTTATTATCGACAAAAATAAAGGTCAATACGAGTTAATTCCTACTCTACAGGAATAAGGTAGGTCATCTAGTATTTACCTCTCAAGTTTAGATGATTTATACTAGTCATTTTGTGTCACATTCCATTTTCACTATTCATTTCCCCTAAATTGGATTTTCCATTAATTTTATTCCTTAATTAAGAACCTAATGACTCTCTTAGGAACCCATCAATTTATTCCTCCCCTAGAGGTGTGGAATTGAATTTCTAATGGTTTTATAAATTTCTAATTGACCAAATAATATTTTATATTTTTTTGTGGGTCTCCTATGTTGGAAAAGTATCATGAATTTAATTAAATGTGATTAGTATTAACACATTACCCTATTAAAATTGAACAATGGTTATTCCCTTATTAAAGATAAAATCTATTAAACTGTGAAATACCTATAAAATCATATTAAATCCATTGGATACTTATCATTGATATGATAAATGGTCATGATGACTCATATGATTAATGTTATATGGTCGTGTCTCCCCTCCAATATTGTTATACATGATCATGGTGTCCCTTATGTTATTGATATATATATATACATATATATATATATATATATATATGTATCGACACAGAATACCTTTATCAATTATCATATATAGGAATGGTTTCCCATCTACTAATGTGATATAAATGCATTATTATCCTTATGAATTATGAAGAATGGGCATGGTGACCCTTATTAATTATGATACATAGGAAGGGAGACCCTTCTTTAGTGACACATGGGCATGGAGACCCTTCTGATGTGATCTGGGCATGATGAACCAATTGTTATGATTCTTGCATAGTGACCATATTGTTAATATTTGGGCATGGTGACCTGATTTATATGTTACTAGGAATGGTGACCCTTATGAATATGATATATGGGCCTGAAGACCCTTGCTAATATGATACAGTCATGCCAACCCTACTGATAAGATACAGGTCATGTCTCCCCTTATTCGTATGATAATGAGCATTGCAACCCTTGATACCTGTGTGAATCATGCTATAACCCTTGAATTCCTATGTTAAACATTACGCCCATGCTAGTTTCAATATCCATATATATGGATGTAGATGTCACTATATATATAGACCATATATATGAATGCATATGGTTAATTGTTTAGAGGCTATTCGGATTATACCCAAGTACAAAGAGTTAGCCTAGTGTTCATCAAGAACTAGAGATGACCCCTTAACAGTTTTCATTATTGGTTTTCATTTATTATATATCAACACTTTCATAGTGTATGCAATGACTGAATATTTATAGAAAACATTAGTGGTGGCATAATGCGTTCATCTCACACCATATCTATGTTATCCATGCTACATGGGCAGATTATTTGGATGTAGGTAGGGACATGGGAAAACACCCTGTGGTTGATCCTTGATTTTATTGTATCCTGGGAGTGAAAAAGAACAATACCGATCAATGTCTCATGACCATTTTAGAGATATAATTTATTGGAATTTTTTCTTTTTTTACATGTTTTGTAATGCATTCCGGCTTCCATGTCTGCCTAATTATTTTTGTTAGCCACATGACATTACATATTTATGTAAATGATATTTTTTTGGTTGTTTTTGGATATTTATCACATTTTTAATATTTACCTTCTACTATTATATTTCATTAATTATGCCTCTGCTATTTATCTATTTATTAAACTGGTTTTCTAATCTGATCATGAGGTTATATTCTCCTCGTTGTACCACATTGGACCCCCACAACATATCGAAATCCTAGGGAGCATTTCTTGAGGTAATGTGGCCCACCGGCTTATGGTAACATTTATTAGAATCCGGGTAGGGACATAAAAGTTAGGATATATTGATTTGTACCCATATATGGTTGGTATTACATGATTTAGAGTTGGGTATATAAATGGGGCTACCATGTTATTGGAACTCAATCTATGATATGATCTCCCATGGGCTAGGGGATGGAATACTGATAGGGGATTCAATGGATTTGGAGATTATAGAATAAAAGAAATAGAAATAGATTTGGATATCATGACAAGACTCATGTGGTAATATTCCCTAGAGTCCTAAGAATATAATATAGGTGCCATAAATTTTGATCCCAGAAGACATGATTCACATGTTCCTAGTCAGCAAAGTCAAGAGAATGGACAATAGGTGCTTCAATGGATTATGAGCCTAGATGATAATATTTTCATGGGATGGGTCCTTAAATTCAGGAGGTTTGGCTAGGAATTACATGTATTGAGAACCCAAAAGCTACTTGGGAGGAACTATTATCATGACATTCTTAGAGACATCCCAACACTGGCCAATTAAGGTATAGTTGATCATGGTCATATAAAAAAGGATAGAAAGAAATTTTCTTATTTTTGTTAGTTATTAATTTAATAAAACTAAGGATTTTACATGGACATATCAATAAACATGTTTTTAGTATGATAATAAATTGGTGGTTCCCTACTGATATTTTTTACTCGCACCCTTCTCAGGTTCCCACAAAACTTGGGTAACTAATCATATATTCCCTTGGTTATAGGCACGGGTTAGGCTATGGCCCAAGGTTTGATAAAGTGTCATGGATCATATGAGTACATTGATCTTGGTATGAGGTATGGATTGGGGATGTTATGGAGCCTACATATTTTATTTTTATTCTATTCTGAAATATATATGTAACCATTCTTACACTTTCTCATTGTATGTATGCCTGAGACATTTGGTCATATACAATATTTTACTTATTACCCAATTTGGATTATATGTATTTCCTATTCTTGTGAGATTATTTATCATTGTGGAAGATGTTTTATTATTGTTTATTTTTGATCACT
Source organism: Viscum album (assembly GCA_963277665.1). Lineage (NCBI taxonomy): Eukaryota > Viridiplantae > Streptophyta > Magnoliopsida > Santalales > Viscaceae > Viscum > Viscum album. The sequence goes on from OY728140.1 coordinate 356,851,166, forward strand.
TTGATATAGGGGTTATATTCTCCCACAAATACCAGCATAGTCCCTCGCTGCTAGTCAGCAGTCTCCAGTGCATGTAGTGTAGAGACCCGAAGCCTGACGTACATTGACATTACATTACTTTTGCGGAATACTTAGTACATAACAAAAACACACACACAAGGATCGTAATAGTTTAGTGTCTTTGGAAACTCGGAACGTAATCTTCTAATCGTGGTGAAAGATCTTCAACATCTCCCATAAAGATCTTCCTTTTTTTTATACCTAAAACCTTTCTTTATATCCTGGGTAAAAGAAAACATAAAAGGGTGAGCTCAAATGCTCAGTAAGGGTAAAAAAAAAGAAATATCAATCACATCATATACATAAGAACATAGCTTTTGGAAATCTTAACCTGCAAAAGAGCTCATAATATCATATCATGGGGTAAATCATAGAAGTGAAATGTAATCCCAATAATCATAACTTAAAACATGAAACTTTGTGGCATACACACATAATCATAGAGAATCATTTCTTGTTAGTCAAGACTCGTTGCCAAGACTATCTTAGTGGACAAAGTCCCTTTCTGAATCGAGTAACCCTCGTTCCAGTCCTGTTTCACTGAACCGGTATAACCTACCATTCCAGCCATGTCTATCTCATGAGATATAAAATCTTTACCCAATGCATTGGAGGGAGATATAGGTCCCACCCATCTCTTAATGATTCCATTCTTATGTGTGCCACAAAATCATAAACCATAAATCATTTCATAACCCATGTAATAAAAATGGGATTCTTAAACAACATGACATCATAAAACCATTCATATAAGATAAAGGAATTCATAAACATAATTCCATCACAACATAGTCAAATAAATGTAAAAATATGGATAGAAACAGAACCCTTTATTATCTTAGATGGAAAATAATTTTGATAAAACACTTGAAATGAATTCTTGAGGAAAATATCCTTTCTTCTTCAAAATAAATTTCTTTTCACAAAACATCATGCAATTTTAAAAGAAAGAGATTTTATTAAAAATAGTCATGAAATCTTTTGGAGGAAGCTTCATGAAAATAAGGCTTTATAAAACCGTAAAAATCCGTTCATGCCGTTTAAGTTAAAAAAAACATTCTTCGTACTTTTGTCGGAAAAGTCAAAAAGTACCTCGTATGAAAAAGCGACAAAAGATTCCTTTCATATTCTTTACTAAAAACTCACCGAAGAGTAAAATTGGATTTAAACTAGTGGATGGAAACAATATTACATATTGAAGGAACATGGATGTGGATGATAAAATACACCCCAGTAAATACTTACGAATAAACAATCTCGGATAAAAATGAGATTGTGATATTTCCCTTACCTTAGGTCCAATTTGCTTCGTATGTGTCCGAACCTCCTGTATAATGATTTAAATAATGTCATTGACTTATTACAGAATCATATTCATTGTTATGATATCATATATGGTTCACTTATGACATTATATTACCCGTTCTTTTGTAAATTCCATGTTAAAGAAGCGTTTTGGGTAAAATCGTTTCATTTATCGTAGGTGTTTTGACTTGTTGTTCTTGACATCATTATTACTTATATCATGATTTACTCACTTCCAGAATATAAAATATGATTTATATATCATATATATTCAGTATATATATATATATAATAGGTAGATAAATAAAATGAAAAACACCGTTCATGGAGACGGTAGTCCGTACGTACGCATGAACGATGTTTTCCTTTCCTTATTGTCTTGAATGGAAGTAAGTTGATGACATACATATATATATATATACATAAATCCAGTAACTTTATAATGTCATATATTTCATTATTATTTCTTATATATACTTTATAATCATTCTTAAATGGTTAACATGGAGAATGAATCTCATCGCGTCGTGGAGACGGTAGTCCGTACGTACGCACGAGCGATGATATCATTTCCATAAATACTGAATTGAATTGGAGTGGATTATACAATATATCAGAATCAATATGATGTTGTAATAACTATGTATAGTTATTCTTTACACCATTATACCCATCCATGTAAGGTGGTGGTGGAAAATAGATTACACCACGGCGTGGAGACGGTATTCCGTACGTACGCACGCGCGGTGATTTCTTTTCCCGTAGGATGGATAGATGGTGAAATAGGGTTGTTTCATACTTATAATAACATATCAGTATATGAGTGATACTGATGTTATTACTTCATAATGAAACAACCTAAGAAGAAGAAGTGGAAGAAGAAATAAAGATGAAAGAATTGGTAACGGTAATTACCTCTTCTTTGAAGCGCCTCTTTGAGACCTCCTCTTAGGGCACTAGAATTGGTCTTTGAGGAAGACCAGAACCTCTAGGATGTTGCTAGGGAAGTGGAGAAGAGAGTTTTGGGCAGGGGTTGGCCGAGCTTGAGTGCTCAAATTGGTGTGAGGAGGAGGGGGAGGAGGTGTCCTTTTATAGGGGAGGAGAGGGGCACCTTAGGAATATCTCAAAATATTATTTTATATTAAAGTCAAAATCGGTTTATAATGGTTCCAAAGGGTCTTATTTCGAAGCTAAAGTGGGGATGGGTCGAAATCCTATCAACCAATAGAATTTAGACAAGTTTAGGATATTATTTTAACCTTATCAATTAGATTTAACTCTAAGTTAAATAATTTAACTTTTACCATGTCTTTTTGTTTTCTTTCACTATATGGTTAATACACTTACTATAACATGCCAAACGAACCCCAAATTGTTTATTATTAATATATATATCCTTATCTAAGTCATTTTGCAGAACCTTAGATTTTTAGGAATAAAATAACAATTAATAATATAATATTTGATTTAAAAACTATTTTGTGTCAATTTTGACACTATTTGATATATGATTTTTGTGAAAGTCATAACAGAATTAAATGTTCGAACCAAGTTGATTAAATCAACATTAATATATCATCGAAACCTAGAAAATTAGTGGAATTCATAAAAAATTTCAAATTACATTTATTTTGGTGTTTATAACATCAATTATGTCAATATTTCATTAATAAGATAATTACTGCATCATCGTTGTGTCATAAATAAATTAAATTATTTGATGTCTAAAAATTACAAATAAAATACCATCATGTAGGAAATCTTTTTAGCTTTCTAATGAATTTTTAAAATCGAATTTATCCTATGTATAACCCCATATTAAAAATGATTTACTTATTAAACTTTGATTTTAACTATTTTAACCTTTCTTTAAATAAATTAATAATAAATGTCCTAATCTAATCCAAGTGGGCCTAAATGGTCATATTTTATTCCTAAGTTTGTTTTTGGTCGAATTACACTTGTCCAATAGAATTAGGACATGTGTTAGGGTAATAGTAATATCATATTTACCCTTAGTTACCCTATTTACTATTAACCGCGGTAAAAAAAAGTAAAAAGTTACTATTCACCAAAAATTATTTTCATCTCATTGAACCACATTTTAGTCCTTAATATTAACCGTGTCTGTCGGATTTTCAAAATTCTATTCACAAAAGCGGTAAAATTAAGTTTTATGCAAAATTCAGTTTTTTTAACCTACCACTTAGTAGTTTCACTATTCATCAAAAATTGATGTTTTTCAGAACAATGCCAAAATTTCATCCTAAGCTATATTTCATATTCCGAATTCAAAAATGAAATCTATTTTACCAAATTCATAACATAGAAGTTGCATTAATTAATTTTATAATTAAATCCCGCTGTTAAAATAAATAGCGTGTTTTTAGGAAACAATATATATTAAAAGATTGACACTTGATTATGTCTGGTTTAAATGTGAAATTACAACCAATGACCAATATTGTATTAAATTGTAAAAATATATTCTAAATATACTTTAAAACCACTCAAATTAATAATTTATCACTATTAATTATTTCGATTAAAAAAGTTGTTTTTAATTATAATTTAGTAATTTTCACTATTCATCAGAATGTGAAAGTTATCCGAAAAGTACCAAAATTTCACCTTAGGCTAAATTCGATACTCCGAATCCAAAAATGAAGTTCATTTTGAAAAATAAGATTTACAGAATTTTAAAAAGTGGTTATTACTATTCATAACGTCTAGTTTTAATAATATTTTAATAGCATATCGTTGTTTAGTGAAACTCGGTATTGCGTATTACACACGCTATCGAGGAAGGTCGCGATTGCGTGTAATGCAAGGCAAGTCAAGGATGCGTGTTGTGCAAGCTCCTTTTGGTGTAGCGTACAACACAAGACATTAGTGAAATAAAAAAGAATATTTTTCATAAAATCTCGGGCTGTTACATTCTACCCCCCTTAAAATGAATTTCGCCCTCGAAATTCGTCGGGGTTATAAATGGTTTACTATTCGAAAGTTTCTTTAATAGAACCCCACATCGTAAAAAGGAATACCAAAACTTGGCTTTAATAACTAATGTATGAAATGTAACGATTACCCAAATAAACTAATCACTGGGTTTCCACATAGGTGAAAATATGGATATGGAAGAGAAATCTAACCATCATGTTCTGATGGAGAGTGGTAGAGAACATGGCTATGGAAAATCCAGTAATCACAAATCCATAAATTTGTGACGATCTAAGGTACCATCTGATTCATCAGGTATAAGATCACTTGGACAACATTTTTGGTTTTCAAGATCATTTCCCTAAAGTTGAAAATTTGAATTAGAATAAATACTTACTTTATTTTGGTACAATCTCACTTTTGTTCGTGCCTTGAACAATTTCCACTTCATCTCTTAAATAAATGAAGTTGAATTTGTTATTCGTGAAGTGTTAGCAGATCATGTGATAGAATGATGGGTCATTCCATCTGTCTCAAACAAAAGGTTAGCAAAAATTATATGCATAAATCGATCTATAGTGAGATTAATCATATATGGTTCCTAAAATGGACTTATACTTCATATATCATACTGCTTAATATAATAAAACTAGTTTCTACTAAACAGGGACTTCCTGTAGGCCAGTGGTAGGCGATAAAGGCCAGTCGCACTTCGGTTGTGGGTTCGATTCCTACAGCCTTGTCCGAAGCGATGGGCTGTCGCCCGTCCTGCAGGTTGTCCTTTTTCTAAAACTATATTACCATAACATCCCATCAATAATATCGAAAAAACTTCTATCCTTAAACAATACTAACTTATGTCCAACATAATCCATTCCAATCTTTAGGCTTATCCATAATACTGCAGTCCACTCTCATAACATAGTGAAAACGATTACCAGAGATTTAACACCATCGTCGATCCCCATATATCATAAGATATGTTTTGTTGGTCACATTTCAAACATTCAAAGTCCTTAATCATGTATTCTCTTGAATACCTTAGTGAAAACATGAATGCAGTTTAAAGTTAACACTTTCCACATACCAAAATCCTCAAAATTCTATATACTCAAACCATGATATCACTTAGTCCTTATATCAATCATGAGCTCATGAATACAATCAAACATCTCATTATCTTCTTATACTTATCATCTACTTTCCAAAAGTATCTGAATAACCTTTCATGGTTACTGGTACCATTCATCATACACTTTCAAAACTTAAGGAAAGACAACAGTGTAACAATCCTTAGATGTATCCTTATTCCATGAGATTACTTATACAACATTACACATGATAAACAAGTAATCATTCCACTACATTCTTAGACCATTGACCGAGCTTCAACATTTCTTTCATCTCGCATATCATTTGTAGTTTCTTCATCATCATCAACATAAATACTTCCCATACGACCATACTTATTCTCTTCATGAGACTTTCCCTTAGGGCATTGGTTTGCATAATGCCCGTACATTCCACATTTAAAACATTTAACCATTGTTGATGTCGTAGCAATACCATTATCCTCATCCATGGTGTTAACTGAACCTTTTCCTTTGCACTTACTTGCTTTGTGTCCTTCTTTTCCACACCCAAAGCATCTTCCAGTTCCTTTGAAACATTCTCCTTGATGCCTCTTCCCACATGATTTACATAGGGGGAATTGAACTTTCTTTCCTCTATGATCATCATGAAACTCCATCTTTCTCTTATTAGCCGAGTCAGGAAACTCACCAAATTTTACTTTATTGATCATATTATGAGATTGCTGATTCGGCATAATAATGATGTTTGGACTTCCAAATCCCATTTCATTTGGTTGCTCATAAAAAATATCATTCCATTTTCCAGCATATCCTCCATTATCATGAATCACCTTGTTTCCATCCATTTTCTAAAACCCAAAAAGAATAGTGTGAGAGTCAAAAATCATGCTAGAGAAACAACATAGTAAAGGGAAAGTATCCTCAATACCTAACTTCTTAGGTTTAATCTAATATCATTACCATAGTTCTAGGAATATATCCTATATGTATACTTATCCTTAGGGACATCCCTAGACATACCTTAAAAATATCTCTAGGGATCTCACTAACGTTTTCGCATCCTAGTTTCCAAAGGTTGACTAAACCTTTCCTCTGATACCAACTGTAGAGACCCGAAGCCTGACGTACATTGACATTACATTACTTTTGCGGAATACTTAGTACATAACAAAAACACACACACAAGGATCGTAATAGTTTAGTGTCTTTGGAAACTCGGAACGTAATCTTCTAATCGTGGTGAAAGATCTTCAACATCTCCCATAAAGATCTTCCTTTTTTTTATACCTAAAACCTTTCTTTATATCCTGGGTAAAAGAAAACATAAAAGGGTGAGCTCAAATGCTCAGTAAGGGTAAAAAAAAAAGAAATATCAATCACATCATATACATAAGAACATAGCTTTTGGAAATCTTAACCTGCAAAAGAGCTCATAATATCATATCATGGGGTAAATCATAGAAGTGAAATGTAATCCCAATAATCATAACTTAAAACATGAAACTTTGTGGCATACACACATAATCATAGAGAATCATTTCTTGTTAGTCAAGACTCGTTGCCAAGACTATCTTAGTGGACAAAGTCCCTTTCTGAATCGAGTAACCCTCGTTCCAGTCCTGTTTCACTGAACCGGTATAACCTACCATTCCAGCCATGTCTATCTCATGAGATATAAAATCTTTACCCAATGCATTGGAGGGAGATATAGGTCCCACCCATCTCTTAATGATTCCATTCTTATGTGTGCCACAAAATCATAAACAATAAATCATTTCATAACCCATGTAATAAAAATGGGATTCTTAAACAACATGACATCATAAAACCATTCATATAAGATAAAGGAATTCATAAACATAATTCCATCACAACATAGTCAAATAAATGTAAAAATATGTATAGAAACAGAACCCTTTATTATCTTAGATGGAAAATAATTTTGATAAAACACTTGAAATGAATTCTTGAGGAAAATATCCTTTCTTCTTCAAAATAAATTTCTTTTCACAAAACATCATGCAATTTTAAAAGAAAGAGATTTTATTAAAAATAGTCATGAAATCTTTTGGAGGAAGCTTCATGAAAATAAGGCTTTATAAAACCGTAAAAATCCTTTCATGCCGTTTAAGTTAAAAAAAAAACATTCTTCGTACTTTTGTCGGAAAAGTCAAAAAGTACCTCGTATGAAAAAGCGACAAAAGATTCCTTTCATATTCTTTACTAAAAACTCACCGAAGAGTAAAATTGTATTTAAACTAGTGGATGGAAACAATATTACATATTGAAGGAACATGGATGTGGATGATAAAATACACCCCAGTAAATACTTACGAATAAACAATCTCGGATAAAAATGAGATTGTGATATTTCCCTTACCTTAGGTCCAATTTGCTTCGTATGTGTCCGAACCTCCTGTATAATGATTTAAATAATGTCATTGACTTATTACAGAATCATATTCATTGTTATGATATCATATATGGTTCACTTATGACATTATATTACCCGTTCTTTTGTAAATTCCATGTTAAAGAAGCGTTTTGGGTAAAATCGTTTCATTTATCGTAGGTGTTTTGACTTGTTGTTCTTGACATCATTATTACTTATATCATGATTTACTCACTTCCAGAATATAAAATATGATTTATATATCATATATATTCAGTATATATATATATATAATAGGTAGATAAATAAAATGAAAAACACCGTTCATGGAGACGGTAGTCCGTACGTACGCATGAACGCTGTTTTCCTTTCCTTATTGTCTTGAATGGAAGTAAGTTGATGACATACATACATATATATATACATAAATCCAGTAACTTTATAATGTCATATATTTCATTATTATTTCTTATATATACTTTATAATCATTCTTAAATGGTTAACATGGAGAATGAATCTCATCGCGTCGTGGAGACGGTAGTCCGTACGTACGCACGAGCGATGATATCATTTCCATAAATACTGAATTGAATTGGAGTGGATTATACAATATATCAGAATCAATATGATGTTGTAATAAATATGTATAGTTATTCTTTACACCATTATACCCATCCATGTAAGGTGGTGGTGGAAAATAGATTACACCACGGCGTGGAGACGGTATTCCGTACGTACGCACGCGCGGTGATTTCTTTTCCCGTTGGATGGATAGATGGTGAAATAGGGTTGTTTCATACTTATAATAACATATCAGTATATGAGTGATACTGATGTTATTACTTCATAATGAAACAACCTAAGAAGAAGAAGTGGAAGAAGAAATAAAGATGAAAGAATTGGTAACGGTAATTACCTCTTCTTTGAAGCGCCTCTTTGAGACCTCCTCTTAGGGCACTAGAATTGGTCTTTGAGGAAGACCAGAACCTCTAGGATGTTGCTAGGGAAGTGGAGAAGAGATTTTGGCAGGGGTTGGCCGAGCTTGAGTGCTCAAATTGGTGTGAGGAGGAGGGGGAGGAGGTGTCCTTTTATAGGGGAGGAGAGGGGCACCTTAGGAATATCTCAAAATATTATTTTATATTAAAGTCAAAATCGGTTTATAATGGTTCCAAAGGGTCTTATTTCGAAGCTAAAGTGGGGATGGGTCGAAATCCTATCAACCAATAGAATTTAGACAAGTTTAGGATATTATTTTAACCTTATCAATTAGATTTAACTCTAAGTTAAATAATTTAACTTTTACCATGTCTTTTTGTTTTCTTTCACTATATGGTTAATACACTTACTATAACATGCCAAACGAACCCCAAATTGTTTATTATTAATATATATATCCTTATCTAAGTCATTTTGCAGAACCTTAGATTTTTAGGAATAAAATAACAATTAATAATATAATATTTGATTTAAAAACTATTTTGTGTCAATTTTGACACTATTTGATATATGATTTTTGTGAAAGTCATAACAGAATTAAATGTTCGAACAAAGTTGATTAAATCAACATTAATATATCATAGAAACCTAGAAAATTAGTGGAATTCATAAAAAATTTCAAATTACATTTATTTTGGTGTTTATAACATCAATTATGTCAATATTTCATTAATAAGATAATTACTGCATCATCGTTGTGTCATAAATAAATTAAATTATTTGATGTCTAAAAATTACAAATAAAATACCATCATGTAGGAAATCTTTTTAGCTTTCTAATGAATATTTACAATCGAATTTATCCTATGTATAACCCCATATTAAAAATGATTTACTTATTAAACTTTGATTTTAACTATTTTAACCTTTCTTTAAATAAATTAATAATAAATGTCCTAATCTAATCCAAGTGGGCCTAAATGGTCATATTTTATTCCTAAGTTTGTTTTTGGTCGAATTACACTTGTCCAATAGAATTAGGACATGTGTTAGGGTAATAGTAATATCATATTTACCCTTAGTTACCCTATTTACTATTAACCGCGGTAAAAAAAAGTAAAAAGTTACTATTCACCAAAAATTATTTTCATCTCATTGAACCACATTTTAGTCCTTAATATTAACCGTGTCTGTCGGATTTTCAAAATTCTATTCACAAAAGCGGTAAAATTAAGTTTTATGCAAAATTCAGTTTTTTTAACCTACCACTTAGTAGTTTCACTATTCATCAAAAATTGATGTTTTTCAGAACAATGCCAAAATTTCATCCTAAGCTATATTTCATATTCCGAATTCAAAAATGAAATCTATTTTACCAAATTCATAACATAGAAGTTGCATTAATTAATTTTATAATTAAATCCCGCTGTTAAAATAAATAGCGTGTTTTTAGGAAACAATATATATTAAAAGATTGACACTTGATTATGTCTGGTTTAAATGTGAAATTACAACCAATGACCAATATTGTATTAAATTGTAAAAATATATTCTAAATATACTTTAAAACCACTCAAATTAATAATTTATCACTATTAATTATTTCGATTAAAAAAGTTGTTTTTAATTATAATTTAGTAATTTTCACTATTCATCAGAATGTGAAAGTTATCCGAAAAGTACCAAAATTTCACCTTAGGCTAAATTCGATACTCCGAATCCAAAAATGAAGTTCATTTTGAAAAATAAGATTTACAGAATTTTAAAAAGTGGTTATTACTATTCATAACGGCTAGTTTTAATAATATTTTAATAGCATATCGTTGTTTAGTGAAACTCGGTATTGCGTATTACACACGCTATCGAGGAAGGTCGCGATTGCGTGTAATGCAAGGCAAGTCAAGGATGCGTGTTGTGCAAGCTCCTTTTGGTGTAGCGTACAACACAAGACATTAGTGAAATAAAAAAGAATATTTTTCATAAAATCTCGGGCTGTTACATGTAGAGTCATGCTTGAGGTCATGCGGAAAACTAGTCCAGTTACTATTCATAGAGTGGGATAATGTGGTGCGTTACAATCCTATCCTAGATTATTCCATCATATATATTTTAAAAACACTACTATTATATATACACCTTGACTTAGTATAAGAAACCTATTTGATCTGTTTCGATGGATCTTGATCCTTATAATGTAGGACTATTTACCTAAGTCTTTCTAAGAGAATCATTTATTCAACAGTGCATTAACAGAGTGCAGGAGGATAATATTTTTTATAATAAGTTATATATCATCAACATTTGTTAGTAGGAAAGTAATATCACTCCCACTAAAAAAATTATAGTAAACAAGGCTCAATTTCCTTCTTAATTAAACAAAACTCTCCTACGACTTCATCTAAATGAATATTCTTGACCTTAATTGTAAGTTTACCTGATAAATAAATATATGCATCCTACATACCATATTAGAATCTATAAGTATTACAAACCCTTCTAGTTGGGTAATATATGTATATATATATATATATTCCGAAATATTTATATTGAAAAATGTATCTTCAATATCCATTTTCAAAATTTCATAGCCCTTTTAGATTTTTATCAAAAGAATAATTATTATATATTTTAGCATAATAAATAGTAAAAGGTTTTCTTCATATTATATTCTATGATTTTATAAGAAACCTTTAGTAGTTAATTTATCCTTATAATTACTAAATTTACCATAAATTTCTAGTTTATTCTTGAAAACCTATTTAAACACAATGGGATTTACATCAAGTATAAGATCTACCAAAACTAAAACATTATTTAGGGACATTGAATCCATATGAGTATTCCTAGATTCTTTTTATTTTTCATCTTCCATTATTTTTCATGATTCCTTATAGAATAGAGGTTCATTATTCTCAATAGATAATGTGTCAAATTATTAAGAGATAATAAATATATATCCCTTTGTTTATATAACCTATCTATTTCTATTACCAATCACTTTTTTCCCTAGAGAAATTTATTCCCTTAGTTCTTGTTTATTTTTTCCCTATTCAAATTTTTTTTATCTTGATTATTGAATTCATCAAGGTATCTCCATTAAATATACTCTCACAATCTAGAAATACATATTATCTCCTCATAATTAATTATATATAAGAGTGATTAAATAAATAATACCTATTATTTCATTATGATACAGTTCAAAGATACACATTGTTCATTCTAATGAAAGTTTGTTTCTAAAATTAACTATAATAAAAACATCACAATCTCATACATGTATATTTGATAGAATAAATGTAAAACCCTTCAAAAATTCATATAGGAATCAATCTAATTAATTTGTTATTTCATAGATTAGATTGTATTTCATTGACTATAATACTTGTCCCATGAAATAGTAATAAAATATTTACAAGAATCATTATCAATATCACCATGCCTAACAAGGTTTGGTTCGTCATTTCAGTAACATCATTCCATTATGGCATATAAGGAAGGAAAATTATGGATAATATCCCAAAAATTTCTAGCTATTCAATGAAATCTGAATTTATATACTCTCTACATATATCTAAGTGGAGCTTCTTCAACTTCATACCAAAATGATTCTCTACATAATTATTTTATTCATTAAATTATTAATGTTATTTGAGTCATACCTCATCAAATGGATATATCCATATATATTTAAATCATCTAATAATGTAATTAAGTAATAGTATTAACCCATATATTAAACTAAAGAAGTCCAATGAACATTATTATGAACTAATTATATAATATTTTTGGCTTTCTTTCCTTTTCCACTGAATGGTTCCTTAGACATTTTTCTTTGTAAACGAGCATCAAATATATCGAAGGGTTTCAACTCAAAAAAGTAAAAATACACTTCTTGATATAACTTATAGATTTTTAATAAAATATTCAAAATATATATTTTATAAATCACTTATTTCTCATCCTATGATATATATATAATTCATATCATATAATATATCATATCTCTATCATAGCATATCTAAAGATACTATATACAACATGTATCATATTATATGACTTTCATGACATGTCTCTTTCATGGAAAGTATGAATCTAAAACAACCTTCCCCATAAGGATCCATTAGTTTACTATCCATGAGATTGATTTTTTAAGGGAAGTTACACTTTGTTTAAGTGTTCAACAAAGAAAACTCCAATAGACTAAAATATAGGACTTAGATGAGAGAGAACCATATATATTAGATATGATCGATGATATTAATTAAATAAAGAGAATTAAAATTAATATATAAGGGAAGCGTTTTATCCTATTATAGTCAATTTATTTCATACGAACATAAATGAATCTTTCTCCCACTAGAACTACCGTTCATCTTATGAAAAAGGCGCTACGACTCCTTTAAAGAGTTCTACATCCTCCGCTTTTAATAAGGACCAAAGACTAGTGGATCATCTATGGTGGGTAGAAGAATTTATTGTATCCTTCATTATATTCATAAAACATTTACTATTGATATGAAGGATATTTATTTCATTTTATATTTATATTGATCATTATAATTCCATTCACATCGATTACATGAATATCAATTATGCATTATATGGGTTGTTTTCACTGCCTTTGATCATTGGTTGAGGTGTTAAAATATATCAGTTGAATTAGATATAGTTTCTCAATGAATAGAAATATTTATTCTACTATTTTTTTATAAAATAAACACTATAAACTATTTTATGTCATATTTTATAATACAATGTGATTAAATATTATATTTTGATTTCATATGGATAATCTATATCAGGAATTAATATGTATATAAAATATATGGTTTTTTTCTCTATTGTACCTAACAATATATGGTATTATAATCTATGATAAAACTAGGGTTTTCATAAAAAAAGAGAATTCATCAAAAATATGATATATGATAAATGATTAAATATAATAGGTATTATATGATACAACCTATCATAATAGGTGATGTGATTTGTAGCATGTGATAGAATTATATGTTATATGGTATGATTGATATTTGGGTTACCTTTATCTTATATTAGTTGTATTCTATGAATGAAATTGAGAATATCAGTCAAAAAATATGAAAAATTTGAATTTTATAAAAAAACAAATATATTTCGATAAATTTATTTACAAATCCTAAATTGTTTAAAAATTATATGCAATATTCCATGTGAACTAGTATTTTTTGTTCCTATATAAAATATGAAAAGATTATATTGGAATAAGAAGTTTAGGAAAAAAAATTAAACTAGTTATTTATTTTTAAAATTCCTTTAGAATGTTTTTATCTTTAATTTAGTTATAAATTATGAATGTTATGTATTCTTTAATTATGAAATAAATCAATTAAAGTATATGAATATATATGTTACCTCTTAGGTGTGATATCATAATATTTAGTTTTAATATAAATTGGACTTGGTTTTTATTAGAGTTATGATCTTGGAAATAAAAATTCAGCAAATTTTGTCTTATTAGGTTTTATGGTCAGCATGAATTTAATTATATCATCATTAATATCTCCCTGGAATAAGGGACTTGGGGTAAGACTCCACACTAACCCAATGGCTTATTACTTCTTCTACAACTTTATGGGGTTAGATACCTTATGTAGGAAATGAAATTGGATATGTATGAATATGTTTTGGTTCTACTTTCAGGAAAGTAACACAATATTATGTGTTGTGTATAGAGTAACACATTAATGTGTTATTAACAAATTAATTTTAGTGGACGTAATAGGAATTCTAAAACTAATTAATTTGAAACATGCATGTAAAATAGTTTTTAAAAATGGGATAATAATGATTTCATGAGATGCAATGTGTTTAATATGCATGCCGTGTTTAATAAACTAGTGATAAATTAAAAAGGAATCCCCTTTAAATAAAATGTTTGGTATTCCTTCAAAAGAGGAACTTATCAATATCTCAATGATTCAGTATGGGTGATCATAATAGTCAGGTTCCCATGGATTATCTTGTGTATCGATTGAAAGCAACGAGGTGATCGAAACCATCAGGTTCCTTGTTCATGGTGTTTTCATGGTGAAACACACAATTGGGAAACCCTAATAATTATGACACCAGATGAATAGATTTTAGTGAATATATATGATGCATTTGGATAAATATAGAGAAACTCGGTTATCAAAGAATCATATATGATATGATTGAAAAGTCATTCTCTACTATATAAATTCAGTGCTTATTTATAATATTAACTGAGTGTAATTCATGATGAAGTTTCGATCTGGGATCACTTAATATATATGATGTATAGGATAATAAATTTTATTGGGATTATATTTATTTTAATTCTTTTATGAAAGGATAAAAAACATGATACTTACCCACAGATATGTCTTTGTTTTAGATTATGGCTTACATCAGGATAATCATTTTGATCTCCTTCATAGGTATTACTAATAAAGTAGTTATAGATTGGTGTATAAGGTTAAGAAGTGTTATCTAATAGAACCATTATTATCAAATGAATTTGATTGTTATAATGGAAATTTTACTACATTTAATTCATGGTTAATGGGTACTAGGTTTACATCGCAATTTTATGTAAATAAATATAGACTCATAGATATGAAACAATTTAAATGTTTTGAAGTAGTTTTTCATGTTTTAAAGAACCGTTATTTCATTAGAAGTTAGTATTTATGATATAACATTACAAATTAGATTTATACAAGAATTGGGTAACAATTATTATATTCCCACTAAAAGTAAAAATTTAATCTATTTATATTTTTTGAAAAAGAATGTATTTTCATTCACTGTTGAGTATAATAGTTGTTCTATATATATGAATTACATGTTTTATTGATTTGAGAATATTATAGATCTTTTTTATCTTCATGATATGGATAATCCTATTTATAGAATTCAGAATAAGAATTTTAGGGATGATTTTAATCACAACAATATTTTTCATTGTTTCCTCGAGAATATAAACAATAAATGAATAAAAATACATAAGTAATGATATATTATTTGAACCACTATGTTATGAATCATTTTAGAATTGATAATATTGTTTATTAGGTAATATTCCCAAACCAAATTTTTGTGGAAAATGTAAAAGGTATATTGGATTGTTGGATCAAATATTTAGTGATGTATATAGAAGAATGTGTACTCAAGAATGTGTTCATCTGAGGTACTACATTATATTTACTAATGAATTCAATTAACATGGTTATGTGTTTCTGATGAGGCAAAAGTATAAAAAAAATTAAAATTTCCAAGAGATTCAAAAGTATGTATATAGTCAATTGGGTAAGTTATTAAAAACATCTATTCAGTTTGGGAAATTGAATACTTGAGAGAAGAATTCAATAATCATTTAATGTATTGGAAAATTGTTCATCACCTCACTCCTCCTTGAACACCATAGTGGAATTTTGTGTATAAGAGTTGGAATTCTACACTATTATACATGTTTTTATCAATGATGAGTCATTGTGTTGTTCTTTTTAAATTTTTGGGTTATTCTCCACTTAGCTATATTTGATCTAAATTACCCATAAACACAATATATGAGATATAGACTAGGAAGAATAACAATATATATTTGATGAATATTTTATCTTTTAAATCAAAATTACTTCTTTTTATTTTGATAAAATCATCCCTTAATATTATAAATGATTATTTTTTAAGTTATCAAAAAGGTACTAAATGATATTATATTTAAAATACTACTGAAAAAAAAACTACTTAGGAACTAATAGATTTTTTACTTATGAAGAAGAACATAAGATCTAGATAAAACGGGAAGAAAAATTATCATAGAGAAGCACAAGAACAAAAAAATGAATTTTTCATGATGTGGAAATTGATCGAATTTCATAAAGATTTTTGGATGATTAAATAACTAAATCTAGACAAGAAACCAAAATACCTATTAGGATTTGTTATCAACTATATATATTTCAATGTATCATAGAATATTTAAATTTACTTATGTTTATAAATTATGGGATACTTACTATGTAGAGTGCATTGAGATTATTGATTATGAAAAATTAGTAAAATCATTCGAATTTGAGATGGATTCCAAGTACAGTAACCCATTTTGGAGACTTTTTGGTGCACTTAAGGGGTGAGACCATGGGGGTAAAGAGGGTTTTCTATAAGAAAAATTACTTTTATTGTATAGTTTTTACTAAAAAATAATTCATGGTGGAAAAAGGTTACTGAAATTTTATTATATTTTCTATAAAGAAATTTTTTTCACTAATAGTGATAATAAGTTCATTAAGATTATTCTTTAAATAAATATTCATTTTTATTATGATATATACAAATTGGAAGGTAAAATCACATTACTTAATTATAATTTAGTCAAGTACATGTAAATGATACATCCTAGTGGTTTCAAAGTAATAATTGTGTCTATTAAGGTATACAATCTACAATGGTCCATTTTGGATTGAAGTAGGCTTCTCAATGTTGAAATATATTTTTAGATTACACAATGAAAATTTTTGGTTCCTTAAAAAACATGGGTGATTGGTGATTATATAATAATTTTATGGGGATTATAGTTTTTTTCTATTATTGTATGTAGTTGACATACTTCTTATCAAAAATGACACCTCGACTCTTCACATTGTGAATATGTGGTTGAGTAAATGCTACTCAATGAAGTAGATGGATGAATTATCCTAGAATTTGGTTATGAAGATATATAGAGTTTTATCTAAGAGTTTCATAGGACTAATTCAGTTTATGTATATTGGAAAATTGAAAATGAGGTTTGGTAAGGATTACTCAAAAAGGTTTCTTTCCCAGTGTTACATGGAAGGAATCTTAAGAAGATTCAAGATCTTTTTATGGAGTTAGATAGAATTGATATAGTTCTCTACGAATCTACCATAGGTCTTATCATATATAATATGATTTTTACATAACATGATGTCACTTATGATATTATAATTTAAATAAAATACCATTATATTTGTGGTGACTATCACTAGATTGTTGTGATGAATATCATTAAGTACTTGAGAAGGACTAAGGATATTTTCTTGGTATTTTGAGGAATATATGATATATTTATAAAGAGTTACATAGATGAAGATTATAATATTATAGATATATTATACAATCTCAATATGGGTTTTTTACCTTAATGATAGAGCAATCATTTGGAAGGATTTTAAATAGTCCAGCTTGGATGACTTGACAATAAAGGTAGATATCATCACTACATAGGATGTTGTGAAGGAAGTTAATTAGATAAGGATGATAATTAATAAAAAATAGTTTGTTCTTTCATTGAGGGTTTTATCATGATTTACCATGATATGAATAGATCCATCACTTAATAAAATGAACTTTGGTCACACCAACGGACCCAACACATCCTTTAAAAATTCCATCTAATACAATAGATTGATGATTGGTGTAATATTAGGATTTATTAGGTGCTTATAGAAGATAATTTAGCTAATATAGTGATGAAATTAATCACATAAAAAAATGAGAGTTATATTGAGTCACTCATTATATGATACATAACATATTGATGTGACATTATAGAAAAAAAAGTAATAATGATGATTAAAATCACCTATAAACCATTCCAAATTGGATTCAGAAAACCATCACTAAATGGTGTTTCATTATTAGTATAGTGGTTGATAAATTTTATTAGTGAAACATTATTTGAAAATTAAAAAATTAATTCTTTTCTGGAGGTTCTATAATCCACCCCAATTAATGACAGTGGTTCAGAATCATTACTGAATAGTTACCTTATGTTTATTTTTTCCATAATATGCTGGGATTCTATTTAATTTTGGGGATATTTTAACCAACTTTAATTATATTCATGGTAGATTAAAAAATTGCAGATAAATAGTTTATGGTAGTTGAAAATGTTACTAACATTTCTCATGCTTATTCTAAATATAATATATTTCCTTCCAACACATAAAAAACCAGAAAAAAAATATATAGATAAAAAATAACATAAAAACAACATAAAAATTGATATCAAACATTATGTAAAATCATACCACCTTATAATAAATAAATAAATAACATTTTAATTTAAAATATTTCTATTGATATGTCTGTTAATAATGGAAACATGATTTGAAAATGTAAAACTATGCATCCCTTATCACTCAAGATTCATCTCCTTCACCTTCTACTACTGCATCATGCTACTCATCCCTTCCATTCCTCCTCCTTTCCTTTGGTTTCTACATTTAAATTAATAAACAAATCATTAGTAAGAAAATTAATCAACAAATATTAAGTAAAGAAAAACTAAAACCAAAATAAATAATAAATAACATTTATAACAAAGATAAATCATGTGGTTTCCTTACAAACAATGTCTTATTACCCTAAAACAACTTATTATATTCCAACAAAATACATAAACCATTTTCAAAACAAACCACCACTTTCAATAAATTTCAACCCCATCAAAAATTGAATTAAATTTCTGAATCAAATTTAAGTAATAATTTCAATCAAAATTAAAGTTACTAAAAATACATATTGATATCATACTTCTAAAAAATCCAACTTTATAACACAAGAGTAAAATAGATCATTCAAAATATTTAATTCATGTAAATATTTTCTACACATTTAAGAAACAACTTCCAAACCAAAGAATAAAACAAATAAGACATTCTAATTAATTTCATTGGGATCTTACCACTAAAAAATCCACCAAACAATCAAAAAATCATTATAAATAACTATTTTTTCCTTTATCGATTAATAATAAATCATATATATATATATATATATATCTATGTGCGTGTGTATTCTTATATGGAATAAAAGTTTAGTAAATCCAAAATAATTTAATATCCAATGAAACAACCCCATTAGGTTAAATAAATTTTAATCCATCAATATAAATCATATTCAAACCATTATGTAGAAACCAAAATTCTACATTAAGTTAGTAATATATACTTTTCCTTACCTCTGTATGATTCAAATAAATATTGACTCTTTTAAATTCATAATAATTTCCTCTAATACTAAATGAAAAAAAAATCAAAAATATAAATTTATTCATTTCAACATTAGCATCATAATTCTTGACCACATGAAAAACATAATCAATTAATATCCAAAAAATACACTAGACTTATTATTTTGATTTAACAAATGTTCAAAACAAAATTTCATAATTAAAAATACTAAGACACATAACATTGAAATTTAATTTTTATTGAAAATATAATGCTAAAAATAAAAATAATTAACCCCAATGATATATAAAAATTAATTATTTCCATTTATAAAAAAAATTGTAAATTCATCAATAAATAATATCATTTCGTAACCACTTCTCCCCTAAATAAATTTTCTAATTAAGATAATATTCTAAAACATGGATCATAATTATGATGTTAATAATTTAATCAACCAAAATTTCATTTCTCATTTATATTCATATGATTTTAAGTAAAAAATTAAAATTCATTAATGATAATGTTTTCCAAATCATTAGTAATACCTTTAGAAATTGAAAATTATATAAAGACTTATGATGTTTGAAAATTCATTGAAAATATGGGGAGTAAAATTTTGAAACATGTGACTGCATATAACATTGATTATAATCATATTTCATTACATGTCACATAAAAATTTAACTGATACATCATATATAGACATTATATTTTGGATATATTTTATGATGAGTAATAATTCATACAAATATAAACGTAAAATGTAGAACAAAATTAAAAAATTCTGAAACCTACCAATATTAAATCTTTTATGAGTATCAATATTTTATTGGGAATACTATAACTAATCTTCTAAAATATGGAATCCAATTTACTCCCCAAATCTATGAATTGATCCTTTTATTTGTTAATGAGTGATTTAAATTAATTAACAACCTTTTTAGTGAAATCATTTCCTTTTAGGATTTAAGATCCCAAAAATATGTAAACCCCTTACAACTAATATAATCAAAGTATATGTATTTGACCTACCAAATTCCTAGGAAATTTATTATCCAAAACCCACCCCAATCACACACCCATAGTTCCCCTTCCCTAAAAGATGTGTTATATAATCCTTCAAGGATATGATAGCTTACAGGGAGGGGTTTTCATTCCATTACTATTTGAGGTTGCATTGTAAATTAATAAAAACAAATTATATAGTAAATTAGTAACATTAACTGATATATAAAAATTTTTACACTCATGTTTTCTATATGTTTATTGATATATATTCCATCTTTTTTTTAACAACAAACTACAACACCATATATCAAAAAAACTAACCTTCCTCTATCAACAGAATAATTCAAAACTAGAAATTAGAAGAAAAAAAATTGAAATTTTATAGATATATCTTATGAATAATTAAAGTTTTCTATTTCAATGTTTTCTAGATAAACACATTGTCCCAAAATATTTGGCAACAATGTGCCTCTCTTGAATGGAATAATTGGTCATAGAACTCACCAGAATAGTTTATATATCATTAAAAATTGAAATTTTCATAAAAATAGATACTAATCTATTGAAAATAATAAAACAAATGTTATTTTTTGGTGTGATTAATATAAAAAAATTCCTTAAACTAGTCTCTAAGAACTCCATAATGTAATTTCCCATGTATTTGAGACCGTGATAAAGATGTGTCATTGAATTCCTTCCAAAATCTCAGCATGAAATCATTCAATTTCTTACACGTGTTTTTCAAAATCCACAGATGAGAAATTTCATTGAGGATTCCAAAAAGAAATTACATCTATAAATAAAACATATAAATACCTTATATTGTATTAATATTAGGTTAGAGTATTTTGTTTCATCATATATGAATAAGTAATTATCATAATACATGTATTTGAGAATCAAATTAGTCATTCTACTATGATAATGTAATATACCACCATTTGGGGTAAGGATTGTATAAGGATACCCCATAATATAATAAATTTCGTAGTATATATATTTAAACACTCATTTTAACCTAAAAGGGTACCTCCTAGTCATAAAATGAGAAAACTACCCCGAATTAATTGAAATTATGGGCATTTTGACTGTTGATTTTTATCTCCAATCTATTATTATTTTAATCTCTTTAATATATGAATTCATAAATTATTTTAAATATTTTAGAAATTTATTTTATTACATGAAAATACATAATGAATACAATGATGATCTAGTAACCTATCATTGGTAACTGAGTACAAGTCAGACTACCACGTGGATGCAATGAAGATGATCAACCTGATTTCCTAATTTCCTCAACAGAATTGATACTTTTGAATGAAAGTGTGGTATAATAAGATAAAAAGGTATAAATATAATTATTAAAGTAATATTATGAATAATACTTGGGGTTTTATAGGTAAAATAAGAATCATATGATGTTGAGTAGGTTGTGATTGTAAGCCCCACTGTGGGTGGAATACCATCAAAAAACAAAAAAAAACAATGACCATGATTAAATATGAAATTATTTTACAAATAATTATGTTTAAGGTATGTGTTGAGTTTTACCGAAACATGTTATCAAGTTATGTATTGTGGTATACATAGTGATTTAGGGGTAGAATGAGAGTCATGTGATGTAGTGCGGGTCATGTTTGTAAACCTCTCTAAGAACGGAAAACCTAAAAAAATTTAATAAACAACAAGTAACTAAATAAAATATCTAATTAATTAAAAATTCATTATTTTTAAGTAATGTGATGAATATTTCCATGAATATCATACATGTTATGATATTAAGTGTACCTAGCATCATAGGGGTAGAACAAAAATCATGTGATGAATACCTTGTCACTTATGTAAACCTATTTGGGCACAGGATACCTACAGAAATATTTAAAAAATAACTAACTTAATGAAATATTAAATTCATTTAATCCACACTAAATTAATATTTATTCATTTAAACTATAAATAAAATTGAATTATTATTTTTAAATTATTAAAAAATCAAATTCAATGTCAGATTCTCGGTTGGTCATATTATTATTTGTATCTAATTTCAAAATTATTTATTTTCATTTTTATTATCCTTCTTCATTACCCTACCTCACAATATCAATATTTTCAATATATTTATGAAATAAAAAAATCAATATATTTTCATTGATGGATTTCACTATCACCTACTTCACCTTCATCAACTATATAATACAAGTGTCTCAATTTCATGTTTATAACAAAACTCCACCCTTCATTTACTATATCATCAAAACAATATACAATTTCTTATTAGGAGTCCAAAATATATGGATCTTGTAATCTATTCCCCTGAGTATCGATCAACTGTGAGAATGTTTTAAATAGTAAACTATAATAAATCCTTCTATATACCCTTGTTAATATTAACCCACTTATATTTATATAAAACAATTAGACATATCCCTTGATAATTTAACACACACAAAAACAATTTATAGTAACCCTGATATTCGACTACATATATAATAACTTTTTCAAACCTTAAACATTATCAATTATATGAAACGTGAATTCTTAGATATTGAAAAAATTGAATTTCCTATAATTATTTCAAATTCCTCAATGTGAATAATTCAAATCATCATTTATTTTATCTTCATTTTCATCATATATTCTCTATAAAAGCTGATATAAAATGGTGTTACATAAATTAGACAATCATAAACATATTCAATAAACTTATTTTATACCGATCATAGACAACATGAAAACTAGTCAACAATTTATTTGTTAACCACTTTTATATATCTACTACATTTTGAGTATGAGTCCTTAGGAATATTTTCCTTTGTGTAAATAATTATTTAATATCTATGTTAGCAATATAAGTACTGAGCAGAACATATTTTTGTACTTGTATTAAGTAAAAATTCAGAACTAAAAATTTGTATAAATTTATAACTTCCCAACCTAATGTTTGAAGCATTTACTATTCCATATTTTCCTCAAAATGAATTGGATTCTCATTAACATAACCTAGATGATTTTATCTTGTCTCTATCAAATCCAAAATTTTCAAATATAATGTTAGGAGTTCTTGGTCACGGTATCATTCCAAAGTAGAACCTTCTGGTATATTTTTTACAAAATAGATGAAATTTTTAAGATACCGAATGAAAAAATAAAGAAATTAACAAATAAATTTTATATGTACTAACTTAAAAAATTATTTTTCATTAATGAGAAAACATTTAAAATAAATTACCTCTACATTGGTTACATCCATCAATAATGTACAGGCCCTAAGAATTTATCTTCATTTACAAAATTAACATTCAAATAAATAATCAAACATGAAGAATTATATAGGTTAGAACATATACAAATGAAATAACTTAGATAAAATTATTTCATGAAGTTTATCACGTTTGATCAAGTTTAAGGTATTCTCACAATGTTTTCTGAATACTGTGAAAAATTCAATTAAACTGTCATCATGTTTTTTGATAATATATTATTCAATAAAAAATGTATAAAATACTATATAAATATATGTTATTCAATAAATTTAAATAAATATATTTAATTATGATTTAAATAAACTAATATTTAAATATTACTTGAATATTTATCAGGGAATATAATTTTTTAATACCCAATTAAAAACATATTTTTGTTGATTTTTGGTTGAGGAAATTGTTCATTGGATATTTTATATACTCATTTTCCCCTAAATAATGTTTGGTATTTAGTTATTCTATGTCCTTTCAAGAACATGAATGATATTTTGTTTACCAAAATGTTAGTCGGAGTATGATGGAAAGAGTGGGTGAATTTCCTTTAAAAATTAAAAAAACCTAAAGAGTAATGTAAATCAAAAAATAAAATAGTTATGCATAAGGGAAATTAAAATATTAATAATTGATTCAAGGAAAGAAATAATAATTAATAAAATTAATTGATATAATTATTTTACTTAGTAATTATAATAGAATAATAATATGAGTATCACCATTCAATTAATGAATTGAATCAAATTTAAAAATGGATTAATCAAATTAATTGGTAAGATTAATCATATAAAACTTATGATATAATAAATGTATATCAATGTCATTTTATTAAATTGATGAGAATATAAAAAACATTGTAGAAATAAATAAATAATAGAGAGAGTGACTAGATAAAGGATTTTATAAATATCATAGTGTGATCCTCTACATCTCCTCCCATTTCGTTGACTGTTTTTCTTATAAATCCAATTATTTAAAAAAATATCTTGAAATAAATTCAACACTTAAATTTTTTGATTATTATAAAAGAATCATCTACCATATGATTATGGTAGTGAGAACACTCTTGAACATCGTAAATAGTCAAGAAATATGTCCCTCACTATTGTGGCAGAAGGCACTCATTGAAGAATAGGTAGTGAGAAATGAAATATTTTATCAGCACAAATCCATTACAATTATGCTCCATTATCTCTCAATAAGGATAGAGAAAATTATATGGGTGATGAAGGGAAAAGGAGATTACATCCTTTAATATTGAGAAATGAAAATGGATCATTGAAACATTTCTTAGTTAATTTAATTTTGACTCATCATTTTCATGTTCCAATTTTATTATGAATCCACAGTCATGAGAATTATTGTAGTGTTTGGATCTTATAAGTCACCAAGGTTGTCAATTTATAGCCTCTAGAGGCACTAGAAAATTAAGGCATTATTCATGATAATCTGGAATCACCAAAAAAAATTAAGAGTCATGGGATCCACAAAAATAAATTAACTTGAATTATTGGATAAGCTCCTAGCACTTTCCATACGATCTCATTAGCAAGAAAATTAGACAAATAGAGATCGATTCTTCAATAAAACTATAATTAGGTTTCAGTTACTTGATAATAGTTGGATAGTGTACTTATAGAAGACATTGGGGGTCCTAGAATGGTTACCTTCAGGTTTGTGATCCTCGGTTGGTTTCAATCCTTTAGTATATCATATAAAGACAATCCAAAATATTGAAACATCGCTCAAAAAATCAATTTACACATAAATTTACTTTAAGAAATATCCTCCAAAGCCTTTGAATTTCATCACTTGGTCTATTAATTATAGACATGGTAATTTTTTTAACTTGTAATCACAAAATTAAAACATTTGAAAAAAATATGAGTTTTTTTAATCATTTAAAACATTAACATAAATAGATATAGTTGTATAATACTCAGTTAATTATGAAATTTAATGAGAAATAAAATTATCACAAATAAAATTCTCAATGTACATAACAAAAAAAATGTTGTAAATATTAAATTCTAAATATGGATGTCTGAAAATTATTTCCTTCTCTTTTATTATTGTGCTTTAGTCATATATTTTGGTCTTCTAACTATTTTCTTATGTTTATTCATTTTAAACTCATTTAAAAACTCTTTATCGACATTTGATTATAGGGTCAAGATCTGTGATCAAGAAGATAATTTTTATTGAAGCCTATAATATGTTTTTTCTGATGAAACATGACGTGTTAAAATTAAATTTATGAGATTTATTAAATAATTGACGATGAAACATAAAACACCACTTTATACAATATAGTATTCATTAAGTCTCAAAAATAGTTACATAATATACAATAAAAATAAATTTTTGTTTTCTAACCGTAAGAATATCTTAATCCATGAAATTTACTATTGGATCACATTAAGGAAGCATCCATTTTGAAAATGTTCATAGTATATGGATCATATGTTTCTCCTCCATGATTCTTCAAAACCTATAATTCATTAATAACTGGATAAAATTATAAATCAATGTAATTATGATGACAATGACATGTTGACAAAGTGTTTTTATGGTTTCTTTGTTATTTATTTGGATGAGCCCATAATGGGCACCGGTGAGTTTGGTTTTCCCATGTGGTCATCTCTATTCCACCTCAGATCGACTTCAGATCTTCTCCTCAGTTCTCCTTCTCAGCGATATCTTGATGCTGGTTCTTCTCATAGGGGAGGCATTGAGGACAACATGCATGTGACCATCTTGGATTTTCCCACACTTTTCATGCCAACTTTCTCCCCCCCCCCTTCTTAGCTGGGCAGGGATTTTTTGGCAATGTAGTGGCATGGGTGGTCATTGATCTAGCTTCTCCGAGCCAAGGGTCGGCGCAATTATTCTGGTCCAAGATGGGAGTGTGTGTGGCAGGTTGAGGTGGTCTTCAGGTGAGAATGTGAAGGTGTCGGAGGGATATGGTTCTAGTTTTCATAAAGGTCTCATGGTTTTCTTCGTGGTTCTGGTTTTTCCCTTGTTTTTTTTTGACCCTTTGATTTGGAGTCGGGGGTGGCTGAGGACTGTTCGTGGTATGGGTTTTCATTCGTACTTATCTGGGAGGCTCATTGGTTCGGTTTTAGAAACTGCAATGGATGAGATGAATCTGGATCGTATTTCTTTGGTGGGTTTTTATGTGTGCTTCTATTTTCGACTGGGATGTGTTTTTATGTGTTTGTGAGATGAGGATTGTCTTCGTTTTGCTGAATTCATGAATTGGTTAAGGCTTTGATGTTGTATGAGTTTCTTGTTCTTCGGAAATTTTTTTCATTTATGTTTTGGATGGAAGTAATAAAAGTAAAGATTTTCATTGTTTTGGAAGTGTTGGAAAATTGTACCATTGGTTTTGGCCTTGGTGATTTATGGCTCAAGGTATTCTAAAACCGTTTCTCTACATGAAGCTAATCAAGATGAGGTTCAGGTCAAGGATTTTTTACTATTTCATGGCTTTTCAGAATCAGATAATTTAAGGGTTATGGATTTTTTTCATCAGTACCAGGCTCATTCTATTTAAAACGGGACAACTAGTTGTGCAGCGATGAGGCAATGGAAGCTATATTTAATGATTTTTTTGTTGGGAGTACCTTCTCTCTTGTTGTGAGTATTGTTTTTGATCTTGAGTGTTGGTCTCTTGGGTCCTGTTTTTTTAAGGCATGATGTCATGATGGGTTCCCCCTCATCCCTTAAGTGGGGGTCTATCTCTATAAAAATTATTTTCAGTCTATCAATTTAATTTTGATGAATTTTATTTCTAGTAATAATCATCGATATATTTAATAATATTTTATACATGAATATCAATGGATGCAGATTATAATGGATTAAAGTAATTATACATATACTATAATTTATACTTAAATTCCCATAAGGGTTGAATCTATCATCATCAAATCATAAGTGAACATTTCATGGATCATAAGAGAAATATAGTTAGAATGAGTCAAAGGTATTCCATATTCTTTAATATCTTCGATGTTACATGACATAATATTTTTATTATCCAAATCATGCCACTGCATTTGTTCAATGGTTTTTTATCACATAAATTTCCTTCTTAATCACCATTTTAATTGGAAGTAATTTAAAACCCAAAAATAGTTTTTTTGGTTTCTTTGGGTTAGTGCATAGATTCAGGCTGCAATCATTAATAGATGTGTTTCATCCAGAAGTACAACATCTTTTTTACTAGTAAATATTTTAATTTTCTCCCTGATGAAGCATGCAATTATTAGCACAAACATGTATCATTATGTAAATGATTCAATGAAGTTTTATAATATTCTTCATATCATAATATGATATAGGGATCTTTGATTTGGAAAATTCATAATGAAACAATTCTACTATCATAGATACTTTTTTATTTTTGATTCCACCTAGGGACATTATGTCGTACAACATTAGCAGAAAATGTTGTTTTGAATACTTGACACATCCTTGATATAATTCTACATTTATATATTTGACTAATTTAGAAGATGAATTTTATTTACTCAGTTATTTTTTCCATTGTATTAGTTCATAAATAATCATCAAACAATATATTTCCATAATCATAATATTTTACTACAGTCATGAAAGGATCATTTATATTTGAAACCTCAACATGTGGATCAACATATGGGTTACACTCTTGATGTTTCTTTCTTTCTATATTTAAATCATCTTTTATCATGTTTTGAATTTCATTTCCTACCATCGGGGAATTAACGTATTCATTATAATTTTAAACACAACTACATGAACTTTTTATAACATTTGATTCTTCATGGAAGGTCAACTACAAATATTAAGGAGGGAATTTTTTTAGTATCAATTGTTCAAATACTTAATCTCACATAAACCATCATTTAAATTTATATTTAGGGAAATGAAAATCCAATATCCCATCCACAACTCAATTCTAAATTATAATGTATAAAAAATACATAATCCTTCAACATACCAAGATGTGTTCATAGGTAATGTAATCCAACCTTTTTCTATATGGAATCAATTTGTTACACAATAAAATAAAAATATATTGTTACATGAATATATATAAATAAGATAAGATATTTTAGTTAAAATTTTAATAAAACCCTAAGTTTTTTTAATTATAAATTTATCAATATTTACATTGAAATTTAAAAATATAATTAATTTTAAATTTAATGTTTTATTTTTTTAGAAGTAGGTAGTGAGAGAATATATTTCTAAAACATTTCAACAACACTACCTCTTTAAATAATATATATATATGTATCACTTTACTACCTCATTTTAGTTATTAAAATATTACATCCTCATAAACCATTCCTATTCTACTTTTAAATTCTTTTAGTATTTAATTACTTTAAAATGTTGAAGAAACCATCAAACAATCACTACTGGAATTTAGAGTTTTCCCAACGGTATTATACCAATGGTTTAAAGAAACTGTTGGTATAGTTTAAAGAAGATTACCCTTGCCAATGGTTTGTTCAAATTGTTGCAATGTGTAAACTAATTTCAGATTTACCAATGGTTTTCCAAAACCGTTGGGAAATCATGATTTTATTTAACATATACCAACGGTTTAAGAAAACCATTGGTAAAGAAAGTCTTTACAAATGGTTTTTAAAAACCTTTGGGAAATGTTTCCCCCAAATATAGAACACCCGAGCACCCACTCTGCCCAATTGCAGACAAACCCTAATTGAGCTCCTCCTGAATTCTTCTTTGCCACGAGACTCCTTCCAGCCAAGATCCATCTTCAATCAAACAAAATTTTATTTCACACTTCAAATTAGTAATTTTTACCTTAGTTTTATCATTATTCCTCTTTTTTTGGTGTTTTATGTTTTGATATAGGCTAAATTAGGGTTGATTTCTACAGAACCCTTTGTTTTCTTTTTTTTGTTCTACACTTCAAAAATGGTAAAGGGTTTGTTTAGTGGGGTTATATGGTACTTTTGGTGGACTTTAGTTTAGTTGAAAATTGGATTTGGATTTTGACGTAGGGGTGTCCATAGGGGTGGGGGTTTCTAGAGGGGTGGGGTGTCTGAGGGGATAGGGGTGTCCAAGGGGGTGTCTAGGGGTGGGTGGAGCTGTCCAGGGGGGTGGGTAGGGCTGTCCAGGGGGTACGGGGGTCCAGGGGGGTGCGGGGGTGGGCAGGATGGCCACAGGGGGTAGGGGTGTCCAAGGGGGTGGGTGGGATATCCATGGGGGTGGGGGATATCTACAGGGGGAGGGGTTCGGTGGGGGGTCAGTGGGTTGTCCACGGGGGTGGTCGGGCTGTCCAGGGGGTAGGGGGTGTCTATGGAGGGTCGGCGGGTTGTCCATGGGGGTGGGTAGGGCTGTCCAGGGGGTGTGGGATGTCCAGGGGGTCAGGGTGGGGTGTCCTGGTGGGGGCGGGGTGTGTGGGGTGTCCAGGGAGGGGGGTGGTCTGTCCAGGTGGGGGGTTGTCCAGGTGGCGGGTGGGGGGGATGTCCAGGTGGGGGTGGCAGGGGTGGGTTGTCCAGGTGGGGGGCTGTAGGGGAGGGGTGTGGGCTATCCGGGAGGGGGCTATCTGGGGGGGGATATCCAGGTGGGGGAGGGGGGTATGGGCTGCCCAAGGAGGCGAACTATATAGTGGGGGTGGGGGGAATCACCATTTTACAGATACATGACTACTCACATGACATAAGATGGAGTATGTAGCATATGATTGGGTTGTATCTCAAGACTCTCGGTCGAATTTTAGACTTTATTGAGCCTCTTGTTTAGTACTACTACCTACTCATTGTAACTATTTTATTCTTCTTGATACATGACATACATTACCATCATTCGGTTTATGATTCTGTTATTAGTTGGTATTACTGATTTGGTTATTTTCATCCATTTCCAATATTTTCCCATTGTTATTTTTCATCCACTTTCAAACTGATAATATTAAAATTGTGCAACTTAGGTAATGAGAGAATAGTCTCCCCCTAGACACACCAAAGGCGCTCACTATTAGTCAATATCATTTGGAATTTTGGTATATGTGCTTGAGGCCATGTGGACATCTATTTTCGGGTCATTATTGAGTGGAATCCAGGTTTGGGAGGTCACAATTCTTGGATATTCTTTTTATAGGTCCTTATAATCAAATATATACCTATAAATATTGAAGCTCCCTCTCCAAAATCAATTGGGAGATGATTCAATGAATACACCCTACCAACCTATGATCTATGGCCCCAAACCTAGGATCCTTTAATCCATGGTTAAGGTGAAACTTGATGAGGCCATAACTACTTTTAATATGACCCTCATCCTACTCCTCATCCTGATCTCCCTAAAGAATTTAAAGCATAAAACTTGTACTCCCAACAAGAACCTTAAGGATTATATATTCCTTGATCCACTTTGAATATCTTACTAGGCAATCCTTGAATATAGGAATTAGAAATTCTGTATCTTATTTTCCTATATACAATGTATTTTGTTGTATTTCTTAATATGATTCTCATATAGATTAATGTGTCAGTTATGCTTTTATTTATACTAAACAATTGTCATTTACCTAAATATTCTTTTGATTGAACTTCAATATTATTGAATTGCTTTGAAATGACATATTGCAATATTTTTATAGAATGGATAGAAGTTGGATGTACGAAACTGATCAGATTTCAACCGATTTTCAAAATAATTTGAATAGCTTTCTAGATTTTTCATTTGACAAGGCTTCAGATAGTGGTCGCATACAATGCCCATGTTCTAATTGTGCTGGAAGACTTTGGTTGAGTTGTGAAGCAGTTAGCTATCATATAACCAAATATGGTTTCCAAACATACTATTTTGTGTGGTATCACAATGGAGATAAAATGGAATCTCAAAATGTTGATGATCCAAATAATAGAACTGAATTGGAGTGTTTGATATATGATCAGTTTCCATTTATTCGGCATCATAAGAAAGAAAGGATGTCCGACAAACAAGATTTCTATACAAGAAAACATTATGAGTCCAATGAAAATGATGATGTTGAAAGGGTGAAAAAATTGAATGATGTAATGATGACTCAAGTATATCGGCAATGTGGTAAAATGAAAAAGTTTGAATTTTTAATGCGGTTGTTTCATGGGAAAACTATGTATGGGATTTCAAATACTACAATTGATTACATTCTTACCTTCTTGAAGGAAATAATTCCAAATGATGCAGATATTCCCTCAAACCACAATATGGCATGGAAGTTAGTTGATCAATGTGGATTCTCAAAAATAATCATGCTTTCCAGAAAGATTGCAGCTTATTTTGCGAGGAAGCTGCTGAAAGAAATGATTGTATCAAATGTGGAACCTCCCGATTGAAGCCAAAAGATGACAGAACACCATCTCGTGTTCCACAAAAAGTAATGTGGCACTTTCAATTGTTCCCCAGAATATAGAACCTTTTCATGTCTGATGAAATATCAGTAAAAATGTGATGGCATGACACCAAGAGAAAAAAGAATAACGAATAGTTGGTTCACCCTGTAGAAGGATTTTCATGGCATAGATTTGATACTTGATATCCTGAATTTTCAGCCGACGTGCGTAATGTGAAACTGAGTCTTTCATGTGATGGTTTTAATTCATTTGGGCAGATTCTTACTTCGCACATCACATGGCTGGTTTTCATACACATTTATAATCTTCCCCCATGGTTGTGTATGAAAAAGCCTTTCACTTTCTTGAGTATACAGATATCTTTCCCTTATGATCCCGGCAATGATATAGATGTATACATGTGGCCTTTAATAAAAGAGTTGAAACTTCTTTGGGATGTGGGTGTTCCCACATACGATGCATGTTCGAATGAAATATTTCATATGCATGCTACGCTTATGTGGATGATCAATGATTTTTATGCTTATGCAATGATGTCTGGATGGACCACAAAAGGAAAATTTTTATTTCCTATTTGTATGAATAATACTCAATCGAGAAGACTGAAATATAGTCATAGTTTTTGTTTAATGGGACATCGATGATTCGGGCCAATGAACCCTCCATATAGAAACAATCATCGAAGATTTGACAATACCATGGATACTGAAGATCCACCTTAGCATATGTCTGGAACTGATGTGCTTAATAAATTAAAAGATTTTAGTTATTTATTTAAGAAGGGTGTAATGAAATCTAGAAAGAGGAAAAATGTTTCCAATGATACCTTTTACAATTGGAAGAAGAAGAGTATATTATTTGAGTTGTTGTATTGGTCAACCAACTTTTTACGTCATTGCTTAGATATAATTCACATTAAAAAGAATATATGTGAAATATTTCTTTGTATTCTTCTAAATGTCAAGGGAAGGACAAAAGATGATTTACGATCTCAGCGTGATTTGGTAGATTGGGGGATCAGTTCATAATTTCATCCTGTCAGTATCAGTTAAAATAAATAGAATGTTCCATGTGCTTCTTATGTGATGACAACTGCTGAAAAAAATCAATTTCTAGAAGTGATAGAGACTATTAAAGTTCATGATGTTTATTCAAGCAATATATCAAAATAGTTCAACAGAAAAGAGTTGAAGCTTATATCTTTGAAGACTCATGACTATCACGTCCTTTTGCATGAGTTGATTCCAATAGCAATTCTTCATATTTTGTCCAATAATGTAAGAGTATCAGTTATTTATTTGTGATATTTGTTTTGAGATATTTTTTATAAGAGGTTTTCTAAATGCTTCCTGCAAAAAACTGTTGGCAAAGACACCATTAATTTTGTATGAGTTAGACAAATTATTCCCTCTATCATTTTTTAAATGCATGTTGCATCTGACTGTCCATCTTCCAACCGAAATACTTCTTGGAGGACTCGTTAGTTTCCATTGGATGTATCCAACTAAAATAAACATGTTCACATTGAAATCATATGTTCGGAACCGGAATTATCTCGAAGGTTCTATTGTGAACAGTTACTTGGCTCAAGAATCTATGGATTTCTGCTCAATGATTTTGTCTGATCTTACTATGAGAATAAATAGACCAATGAGAAATAAAGAAGAATAGTATGGGAAAATTGAACCCAGTTTTCCATCACTTCCTCAGACAGGAGGAATTCTGGGATCATATACATTGACGACATTAATCCGTGAAGAGCAAGAGATGGCACATCGCACAGTGTTGTTCAATTTTGATTTGTTCGAAGAGTATATCAAGTAAGTAAATTGTACATGTATCTCTTATCTTATTTCTTGTAATTTTAAATATTTGTTAAACTATTATTATTTTTATCTATAGGTAACATAAAGAATTGATATATAGAAAGCATCATTCTTTATCTTTGAGAAGGAAATAGACTTTGAATAGAAAAAGGGTTTTCTTCTTGGTTGAAATTAAAGGTATAAATATTTCTGTAATAACTAAATAAAAATAATATTTAATTAAGTTTACTATTAGTTTATATTTCAAGAATCAATTTTTCTTGTAGTCTCTGTTTCTGAGAAAAAAAAGAGCTTTGTCTTTTGGTCCTAATACCATGGTTCGTGCTTGTAAATCACTTGTGATCAATTGATACAAATTTATTATCACTGAACGAGCAAGAAACATGAGAACACAGCATAATGGTGTTATGAAAACCGCCACAACAGACTGTTAAGCCAGTTCATCGGATACTAGACCTCATTCTGAAAATGTCTCTTATTATGGAGTCATACAGAAAATAATAATTTTGGATTATTACTCGCATGGTCAAGTCACGATGATGAACTGTCAATGGTTTGATTCAATGACGAGGCAAGGCACCTTTGTTGATGATTGTGGATTTTGAGTTATTGACATGACTTGCACTCTTTCCACTGATGAAACACATGTATTGGCATTAATGGTTAAAAAAATTTATGTCAAAGATCATCATCATCCTAAATTCGGTGTAATTATTGAAGTAAATCCCAGACATGGTTTTGATGATGGTGGTGATGAAGTTGACACTATCCCTACTGCAATTGGAAGTAATTTGTTTATTACCTATGATGACTCCAATAGCTTAATTGTCAGAGTTGATTGGGAACCCAAAGTTGTGGTGGGAAATATATAAAATCATACAACCGTGTTCTCACCTACATGTTTCACCTACATTATTCAGAGTGTGTATCCTATTACTTACTATCAAACCACCATAAATCTTCTATTTCTTTATGTTTTTTTATCAGAATGGTTTTTCTATATTTTGTTTTTTGGGTTACACATTAGTTATCTGTTTCTAATTAATTCCATATATTTTTTCATTGCAGGAAATGACACCCATTGAAGAGAGGTGGCGGAAAAAGATGATAGAAAATAAACGTCTCATGATACAAATTGGCATTCCTCCACTCATCCCTATTGTGAGTATTTGATTTCAAATATAAATATTTAAATAACTTATAATAACATGTTTTTGCTTTTAGGTTAAATTTTTTTTCAGGATCCACCCCCTAGATGAGAGATATCTATTGAGGAGCCTGATATTGCTCCTGGTACAGAGGCTGGTGGTAGGAGGGGGGTGGTGTTAGAGTTGGACGATAATTTGGTGGTCCCTGTACTGAGGCCGGGGGTATGAGGGATCATAGTGAGAGAGTTAGACGATCCACTTGTCATACCTGATTGGACTATGCCCCTACCACAGACGTATCTTCTATACCCCATTTTGATTCTGGTGTGTCTTCCGGGACATAGGGGATATTTAGCCCTCCGATGTTTAAAATGGATACGCTTTTAAGTAAAAACAACCAACATATGGAAAACTGACCAAACACATTTGGATTGTGTTGATACTTTAGGGAAATGATCCATGGGTCATTTGTGATGTGTACGAGTCAACCCCGCCTCAATCCGAGGTGCGGTGTGGCCTGTACCAATCAAAGTGTTTCTCATTTGTTTCAAAAGGACATTTTAAGTGAATACAACAACTGACATACAAAAAACTAACCAAAGGCATTCGGATTCTGTTGAAACTTTAGGAAAATTATTCATGGGTTATATGTGACGTGTACGAGTCAACCCCACCTCAATCCGAGGTCGGGTGTGTCCGGAACCACTCAAAGTGTTTCTCTTTTGTTTGGAATGGACAGGAATTTAAGTGAAAACAACAACAAGAATACTTAAAACCGACCAAACGCATTCAGATTATGTTGAACTTTTAGTACAATGATCCATGGGTCATTTTTGACGTATATGACTCAACCCCACCTCAAACCGAGGCGTGGTGTGGATGTCACCAATCAAAATGTCTCTCTTTTGATTAAAATGGACTTCATTTTAAGTGAAAACAACAAATGACATAAAGAAAACTGACCAAATGCATTAGGATTCTATTGAAACATTAGGACCATGATCCATGGGTCATTTCTGACATATACGAGTCAACCCTGCCTCAATCCAAGGCACGGTGTGGCCGACACCACTCAAAGTGTTTCACTTTTCTTTGAAATGGACAACATTTTAAGTGAAAACAACAACTAACATATGGAGAATGGACCAAACACATTCGGATTCTATTGCTACTTTAGTAAAAAGATCCATGGGTCACTTGTGACGTGTAAGATTCAACCTCACCTCAATCTGAGGAACGTTGTGGGTGGTACCACTCAAAGTGTCTTTCTTTTGTTTAAAATGGATACGCTTTTAAGTAAAAACAACCGACATACATAAATCCAAACAACTGCATTCGGATTGTGTTGATACTTTAGTAAAATGATCCATGGGACATTTTTGACATGTAAGAGTCAACCCCGCCTTAATCCGAGGTGTGTTGTGGACGACACCACTCAAAGTCTCTCTTTTGTTTCAAAAGGACATCATTTTAAGTGAATACAACTGAAATTTACACTCATCAATGATAGTCGCAAACTCTTTTTCATGAGTTGGGTAGTTTCAATCATGGGGTCATAAGTGAAGAGACTCCTAAAAAATACCTTTTCACCATATATTATAAAAAATACAAGTTCAATGCAAAATTCATCACAAATTATTACATACAAAAATCTAGGATCAGAAAAAAAAAATAGGGATTTAAGCCAATTTCAAACTCTTATTCAACTCTCATAGGTATTTCTCAAACTATTCTACCTATTAGAATTTGATGGGGAGGTGGGGGGTTGTGCTAGTTGGGGGGTTGTGCAGGGTTAAGGTGAATTACTACTCGATGATTGTTGTCATATGAAGATTGAAATATGGAATTGTAGTGCATGACATGGTTGGAAGAGTTTGATGGTTTTATTTGTTTTTTTTTGTCATATTTTAGTTTTTTTTATACTGATTTAAGTATGTATGTGGTTTTTGTGATATTTTTTATGCAGGTGTATATTGGAGGGGCTACGGGAGGGCTGTTGTGTAGTAGTTCTGAAAAAACACCATACGAACAGTTTTAAAGCGTTGGTATAAGAGTTCTGAAAAAACACAATACCAACGGTTTTAAACCATTGGTATAAGAGAACACAATATAAATGGTTTTAAACCATTCGTATAAGAGTTCTAAAAAAACAAAATACCATCAGTTTTAAACCATTGGTATAATAGTTCTGGAAAAACACAATACTAATAGTTTTAAACCATTGGTATAAGAGAACACAATACCAACAGTTTTAAATCATTGGTATACATTGAGAGAAATTTAAAAAAACAATATATACCAACAGTTTCTGGAAACCGTTGGTAAAAATGTTATACAAACATATACCAATGGTTATCCTACAACCATTGGTATATCAATAAATACGGTGGGATATACCAATAGTTTAGATCAAACCATTGGTATAGGGTTTTCCTCACGACTTACTACCATACTGTTTAGAATACCGTTGGCATAGGCTATACCAACTGTTCTCCAGCCTATACCAACGGTTTTAAACCGTTGGTATAACCTTCTTTTTTAGTAGTGACTAACCAAAACAATATTTCACTAATATATAAAAAATATATGTGTTAAACAGATGAATCCTCAATACAATGGAAAACATAACTAAGTGAGAAGAAAGAACAATAATTCGACATTTTCACATATCTAAAAATATAAATATTAAATGCCTTACCGTGAGAGTTTTTAAAATATATAATATGAAGGAAGATAAATAAACCAATGATAACCCAGTAATGATAAAAAATAAAACAATCAATGACATATAAAATTGTATTTACCATTATTACCTTGATTAAGCACTATAAACCTAATAAAAAAACATGACTATTATGTTATGAGAAGAATAAAAAATAATAAAGGAAGACAAATAATCCTTACATAAAAAAATTTTGAACTCATAAATATAAGGATTATTAGTGAAAATGTGATGGAATGGGGATTGTGAGGGGGGTAAGTGTCAATTTCAAGGGATATGGAAGGGGGTCTCATAATATGGGGGTGATGGGTTGAGGGAATGGGTGATGTTAGATTGGGCCCACGATAGGGGGTCAGTTGTCGAGGGAAATGGTGATTGAAGGGGGTTGAGGGTTGTGTAAAAGGGATATGTTAGGGGGTGAGGGTCTAAGGAAAGGAAATTTTGGGTTTGTTTTTTATACATATATTAGTTATTTTAATTATAAATGTCACAAAATTATGTTTAATGTGTTTTTCAAAAAATAATTATTAAATTA
Source organism: Viscum album (assembly GCA_963277665.1). Taxonomy (NCBI): domain Eukaryota; kingdom Viridiplantae; phylum Streptophyta; class Magnoliopsida; order Santalales; family Viscaceae; genus Viscum; species Viscum album. The sequence goes on from OY728140.1 coordinate 356,889,747, forward strand.
ATATCTTACCAAGGCTTTGGAAAACAACTTCTAAATAGTAGCATAATTACATTATAAAATGTTTTCTAACATTTTATAAAACCAGCACTAAAAAAGACACTATAAAATAATATTATTATTGTGTAATGAGATAATAATGTATAATGATTTATAACAAAAGAAAACCCTAGTTTATGATTCTTTCATGTGTTTTATGTATTAAATTAATGAATAGTGGAATGATAATATCCCATCATATTATGCCTTTGAGTTATCCCTAATTGAGGATCATCATAGTGTATTATGAGTTATGGTGATATGTTAATATTAGTTTGAGTATGGGACATGGTATAATAAATAAAAACTTATTGTTCAGACTGACCCACAAAATATATCCCATGGAATGTAATGTAGTAATCGATATACTTAGGGGTGTACAGTTATTATCAATAAATCATTATTGATTTTGTTTTGAAATATATCCTGAGAACCATCATACTTTCATACAATTCATTCAAAAATAATTTCGGTGTAGCTAATCAAGTGGTTGTAGGGTATGTTGTTCATCACATCATCAGTTAAATCTCATACAATATTGTATTTTTCTACTTATATGATGAGAATAGGCATATTTACCTTGATTGAATTATATTGATAAAATAAATAATCATAATCTATGTAACATGTTTTTTATCTACATGAATGAATTTGATGGGATTTTATCATCCACTATATGAATTAGATGTGGTTTATTCAATGATTAGGTTAGTCTTTTTCAATGAATTAACAACGTATGATAAGGCCTATATTATTAACATTTTTCCATGTCTATTGGTCACGTGATGTCATATGAAAATGGATTTTATAGAAATAAATATAATTTAAATGATAAATATTGTGGTGGACATGTTCATATTAGATATGAGTATGTTTTATAGAGATCACACTAGCCCTCTTAGTATCTTGAGCATCATCGGTTCATTTCTATATGTAGCATTTTTCATACATATATTAAATAAGGATTTCAAAAAAAATTCCATACTATTAATTCCCATATGGTCACATGGTTAGGAATTTTGAAAAGATTGTTTTTTGGAGAATGTTTTTGTTATAAAATGAATATAGTTTGAAAACCCATATCTAAATGATTTTTAGAGGCATTCACAATGAGTTGTGGAGTTTTTCATAAATATTGTTTGAGATTCTTGTTTATGTTAGAGATTGATAGATATGAAATAAAATATGGGTGTGTGGTATTTAAGAAACACGCCTTGTCCATAATAAATGATAAGAATACAATTCATAAAATAGGATATGACATTATGATATCTTAATAAGTATGTGATATATTATACTTCCTATATTGTGTCATATAATTGGTTTGTGGTAACATTTTAATGGGATGCCTACAACTTCTTTATTCATCTATTCAAAGATATTTTAAGTTTATAATCCCTGATATAGATCATTTAAGTTGTGGTACACTTCATTGAATAGTTCAATAAAGAACACTCCATTTGGATTTAATGTATGACTACCATTATATGGAACCTAATATGTTTTATATGATAAATACTCTTCACTAAATAAATAATTTCGGGTTGCCTATATATAGGATTTTTTCCATCCTACTTGAGTACACTAATTTCACGAGGGCATAGTCAATTCTCTTCCTCAGTGAAATTTATCTATTGAAGAAGGTTCTAGAACCCCTTTAGAGGGTTCATGATCATCTCACTATAATCAATGATTGATGGTTGGTGGATCGACTACAGAGTTATTAATAATTTATGTCTTCTTCTTGATCAATATGAAAAATTCTCCATTCATATGGAGGATACTGTTTTCAAATTTTAGGTATGTTATTCTTCGTTATTACATGCATGGTGGTATATTTAATATAGGTTAGTAATTTTATGGCTTTTTCAAGACCTAATATCATGGTATGGTCCCGTGAAACTCATTAATAAAATCATAAATTTCCTCAAGTTCACATGACCATGTCGAAGATGAAATAACTCAGTGTAATATGAGTCAAATGAACTTGATTAATTATCTACTTCCAAGAAATAATTATTACATTCTCATTTTTAAGACCATTATTCAGAAGTGTTATACAACAACATATTATATATTTATAAAATAAAAAAAAATTATTTTCAAACATGAAAATAAAACCATCCATGTCTATACATAAAAATAAAATAATGGTAATGGTTAAACTAGACACATAATAGAAATTTTTCCAATCTAAAATCAATACATTTAGAAATATGAGATGGTATTCTCCAATATATAGCCTAAATTATCATGCTCCATTAGAAACTTTTTGGTCCTCCTCACCTAGAGTAATATTCTATAATACATGTGCTTCTTATATTGGTAAACAAATGATAGAACTAGAAGATGTATCTAATACCCAATGTGATGAAATTTATCAATTAAACTAAAATATTAATTTACTCGAATATTCCCCTTGATTTTTTAGAAATCATAGTTCTTACTCTAGTGGAATTTTCCTTCCACATGTATAATATAAAACAGCTATCTCCTTAGATTACCTCTAGTTATTTCACTTATTATAACGGAATTGTAAAGATACTGTTTTATTTTAACTATCCTTAGAACATTCACTTTCCTTTACTCTTGTTAACCATGAGGAAAAATGTATTTTCTCTATTCATGTATTTACCCACATTGTGAATCAATTATAATAGATTTAAGAGTGTCTTATATATATTCTTAATGCTGAAATTAATAATAAAACTCATTAATATTATAGGATGTATGGATATGACAAGGTATATGCACATCCCTCTAGGTATTTCAAATCAGAAAAAAAATTATATGATCAATGTAACCAATGGTGTTGGATATATATTTCTCATAATTAATCCTTATCCAAATATTTACATAGAGAATTAATTTTATATTTTGTACCTCTCTTTCTTTTCATTCACCTAAAAAATATCTTTGATATCGGGTGAAATAGTGTATGCATCCATTTCATTATGACGATTCAGAATCTCACTATACATGGATGATAGCAAGATCCATTGGAGATCCAATTCATAGTATACATGATTCTATATCACATAATTATTCTACTCACATTCAAATCAAAAGTCTCAACAAGGGAATCAAGTTTGAAAAATCATCCTCTATTTGTATAGTAAAATGTGTAGGAACCTGTACCACCCCTTGAGGTTCAAACTGATAAAAATATTATCTTTCAAAAATATTGATCATAAGGAAAGGGATGTAATTGAGTAAATATAAATTATCTACACAAATTTAAAATATATTTTTACTCAATTATATTTATTACTAGTTATTTTATAATTATTGTTTTAATTAACTCTCCCATTATTCAATCAAATCCAAAAAATCATCTTCATTGTTTTCAAAATATCAGGTATCATATATATGGATACAAAAATGATCCATATTTACTTTTAAACATCCTATATAGAGTCTTCATAAAATTATTAAAGGTTAAATAGGAAGAATTTTCATTCTAATTATATTAACATTTAACTCCTTGATATGATAAGTGGGATTAGAAATCAAGAAATCATGTGCTCGTGTTTCCCCAATACTTGCCTCTAAGTTACACCAAGCATTTATAAGTCAATAAACCCTTGATTATTACATGGTTAAGTCAACCAAATACATTCATTAAAAATATTAGATTATTTCATGTATCCTGATGAGGGATAGACAATAACATTAAACTATGGTCATATAATAAATCATTTTATGTAAAGCATTTTGATGACTTAAAATTTTATTTAAGGGATTTTTATTAATATATGTACAAATATCCTCTATTGTTTTATTCAAATTCTTACTAATTTTATATATAATATAAATAAATAATTATCTATGTCTTGTAAAATAATTTATTGATATTAATTTTATTTGTTTAATATATCTTATTTTATCCTCTTTATACTTATTAATTTCATTGTATGGGAACTATAAAAAGTATTAACGGTACATGAAAAAATATATCTTATAAAAAAAATTTATATAATAATTATTTTTAATTTTTTCATATTATGTGATCATGCATAATCATTTAACTATACAATGAATTGTATAAATGAATAAATAACCATGACTAGCCAAATAAAATAAAGGAATGATATAATCATAGTCTTTTATCTATTGATTTGTTTAACAAGTGGTGAATGTCAAACCTTATCCCTAGAGAAAATAAATCTTTGAACCTTATCTTGGTTTGAGTTGCAACATTCACCATTCCCCTTGATATATCCTTGGATGGATTCATCTTTGCTCAAGTACTGAAACTCTTCCTCTATTCGAATACACGATCTTTTAAAAATGTATACGCATATGCAAGTGAGGGGAACTTTGAGTTTTTAGTTACATAAAATAATCCCTATACATATAGGACCTTATTAAAAAAGAGATCGGGAAAATTCAAAGATAATCATATTTAATTTAATAATTATAATCTCATAAAAACATAAAATAAATAATTAAATAAAATAAATAAATCAAACGCATACAGTGGTCTAGAAAATATTAAAATCATTCACAACATGGAACAAAACATATATTTAGTATTACTAGAATTCATTTCCAGTCAATCTGTTTAATATTAATTGTCATAAATTAACCATTTACTTTAAAAATTTCCAAATTACGGGTCTATAAGATATGTTAATTATCCCATAAACAATTTTAAGTAAATTTAAATTTATAATTTAAAATAATTATGTACACTATGGGAACTTTGAATCCCACATGATCTGTACAATCCATATAATATTAAATCACATTTTAGGAAATTTAATATATACATAATGTTTATTTTGATATGAAAACTTTTATAACATAATTTTTGTATGGTATGTGTTCTGCGCCATATACAATATAGCATGTAACACCCATAAAGTTCCAAATGGTTTTTGGTTCTATTTGATTTAATTAGGTTTTCAATATAATAATTGCAAAAAAGATATGATTTAGGTGATAGATTGAGAATAAACCCAATTTCTTGAAAAGAGATGTCTCCCATACTTTATGGGTATATAATAATGAATAGTAGGATAACATTGAATACAAAACTGGAAAGATTAACATAATAAGCCCATAACATAATTTGATTTAAGAGATAAACTTCATGAATAAATAATGACGAGTGCATATGGGATGATTCCACCCATTTTTGTAATTATCTAAAAAGAAAAGATGGAGATACCTAAGGCACCAATACTAGATAGCTTCTATGGATATGGATTGCTCACATAAATTAGTTTTAAATCATGGTTGATAGAAAACTGAAAGAGGATACTTTTCCAAATATTACAAGGAATGCAGGGTACTACAGTAAGTTATTATTAGTGTTTATAAACACTTGAATTAAACTTGAACTAAATATAGATGGATAATTTTTCATGAAGAATAGTTTCACTTGATATGCTAGAAATATTCAAGGAAATACTATATCATGAGTATTTTATATGCCGCAAAAACTTATAAATGCATCACAATGAGTTTGGAATTGATCCAATAATTCCAACAATGTTTTTTATAATTTTTTGTGATGATTTGAAGTTTATTATGAGTGTATCAAATCAACTATAGTAAAATTATAGGAGACATAGTTTGGAATAGAAAAAAACTATAAAATAGATAATTCCATATTCCATGTATGTAAATTTTAGTGTATGGGATTTTTTTCATAGTTAAATAAACATACAAAAACTCACTGCAAATGAAAAAAATTACTTATGTAAAGACTCACATACGAAAATGAAATAATGTAGTCGAATGACCCATGTATAAAAATCAGTGTATGAAATGTCATATGTGTATTCAAAAATGAAAACTGCATATGTGAATGGAGCTTCAAGTAGTGGTATGAAGTGACATACCGAAATTTTTTATGTAATTCATTTCATTGGTGTATTCGAAGATCACATAGTTGAATTCATTTGGGCATCCAAATTTAAATTTAAATGTTTGAATGAATAATCACATAGGAAAATTTTAATAGGAGAGCTATGTATCCAAATTATGACAAATGAAGCACTGTTAAAGGGGACACCTCATGTAGTTGAATCGATATGAGTGAAATAGAAATCCACATAGTAGAATTGCCATATTTACTAATTTAATGTTATAAAATTGCATAATTATTTATTATGCATAATAAATAAATTTGTATGAATTAAGAACTATTCATTCATAGTTTCAATATCACGAATCCCAGAAAGGGTTGTGATCCAAGAATGAGAAGAAAGAGGAGCTAATCTTCATCCATGGTAAATGGAAAATTGAGGAATGATTAAGAGTGGGGCGTCTAGAGTTATATAATTCTAATGAAATATGAATTATTAAATGCTAAAGATATGATTTTGAGTCTCAAATATCATGAAGGTCATAGAACCCATAATTTGAGTGTGTTTTTTGGAATAATCATTAAGGAGAACTACTGTAAGTATATCTCTATGAGAAAAATGAACATATCAGGTTTTCAACTATAGTAAAGATGTTGTTCTATCAAACCTCATGTTAATGTGTTTAAAACCCTACATTAGTTTGATCAATTTTTTTTATTATACACGACTGAGTGAGATTTATGTTTAGGAACTTTCCCATGAAATTATTTCTTATATAATAAAACATATTTCCAAATTTCATATCTTTATTTTGTGTTTTATACAAATTTTTAACTTTGATGTGCATATTTTCAATTAAGATATTTTAAAGAAGATGAATTCAATCCTATTATAGATATCTTGTGAAGATATTTTGGGCCTTGTTTCAATAAATGATAACTATTAAATGAAAGTATTTTGGGAATAATTTTTATTTGAATAAGAAGCACATAAGAATACTTAGGAACGTAGATGGTGTATTTTTTTATTGTTATTTTGAGATGGCTACCTATTTGTATCATTGACAAATCATTTATGGGTTTGAAAATTTTGGGATCATTTAATGTGGATGACTATGCATATGAGTGGATTTAAATATTGAGTAGGGTGAAATAAAAAAACCTATAATTCATTAATAACTGGATAAAGTTATAAATCAATGTAATTATGATGACAATGACATGTTGACAAAGTGTTTTTATGGTGTATTTGTTATTTATTTGGATGATCCCATAAGGGGCACCGGTGAGTTTGGTTTTCCCATGTGGTCGTCTCTCTTCCACCTTAGATCGACTTCAGATCTTCTCCTCAGTTCTCCTTCTCAGCGATATCTTGATGCTGGTTCTTCTCATAGGAGAGGCATTGAGGACATCATTCATGTAACCATCTTGGATTTTCCCACACTTTTCATACCAACTTTTTCTCCCCCCTTCTTCTCTGGGTAGGGATTTTTTGGCAATACAGTGGCACGAGCGGTCGTTGATCCAGCTTCTCCGAGCCAAGGGTCGGCGCAATTATTCTGGTCCAAGATGGGAGTGTGTGCGGCGGGTTGAGGTGGTCTTCAGGTGAGAATGTGAAGGTTTAGAAGGGATATAGTTCTGGTTTTCAGAAAGGTCTCATGGTTGTCTTCATGGTTCTGGTTTTTTCCTTGTTTTTTTGACCCTTTGATTTAGAGTCGGGGGTGGCTGAGGACTGTCCGTGGTATGGTTTTTCATTCATACTTATCTGGGAGGCTCATCGGTTCAGTTGCAGAAACTGCAATGGATGAGATGAATCTAGATCGTATTTCTTTGGTGTTTTTTATGTGTGCTTCAATTTTCGACTGGTATGTGTTTTTCTGTGTTTGTGAGATGAGGATTGTTTTCATTTTGCTGAATTCATGAATTGTTTAAGGCTTTTATGTTGTATGAGTGTCTTGTTCTTCGTCAAATTTTTTCATTTATGTTTTGGATGGAAGGAATAAAAGTGAAGATTTTCATTGTTTTGGAAGTGTTGGAAAATAGTACAGCTGGTTTTGGCCTTGGTGATTTATGGCTCAAGGTATTTTAAAACCGTTTGTCTACAAGAATCTACTCAAGATGAGGTTCAGGTCAAGGATTTTTAACTATTTCATGGCTTTTCAGAATCAGATAATTTAAGGGTTATGGATTTTTTTCATCTGTACCAGGCTTATTCTGTTTGGAACGGGACAACTAGTTGTGCATCGATGAGGCAATGGAAGCAATATTTAATGATTTTTTTGTTGGGAGTACCTTTTCTCTTGTTGTGAGTATTGTTTTTTATCTTCAGTGTTGGTCTCTTGGGTCCTGTTTTTTTAAGGCTTAATGTAATGATGGGTTCCCCCTCATCCATTAAATGGGGGTCTATCTCAGAAAAATTTATTTTCAGTCTATCAATGTAATTTTGATGAATTTTATTTCTAGTAATAATCATCGATATATTTAATAATGTTTTATACATGAATATCCATGGAGGTAGATTATAATGGATTAAAGTAATTATACATATACTATAATTTATACTTAAATTCCCATAAGGGTTGAATCTATCAGCATCAAATCATAAGTGAACATTTCATGGATAATAAGAGAAATATAGTTATAATGAGTCAAAGGTATTCCACATTCTTTAATATCTTGGATGTTACATGAACTAATATTTTTATTATCCAAAACATGCCACTGCATTTTTGCAATGGTTTTTTATCACATAAATTTCCTTCTTAATCACCATTTTAATTGGAAGTAATTTAAAACCCAAAAATAGTTTTTTTTTGTTTCTTTAGGGTAGTGCATAGGTTCAGGCTGCAATCATTAATAGATGTGTTTCATCCAGAAGTACAACATCTTTTTACTAGTAAATATTTGAATCTTCTCCCTGATGAAGCATGCAATAATTAGCACAAACATGTATCATTATGTAAATGATTCAATCAAGTTTTATAATATTCTTCATATCATAATATGATATAGGGATCTTTGATTTGAAAAATTCATAATGAAACAATTCTAGTATCATAGATACTTTCTTATTTTTGATTCCACCTTGGGACATTATGTCGTACAACATTAGCAGAAAATATTGTTTTGTATACTTGACACATCCTTGATATAATTATAGATTTATATATTTGACTAATTTATAAGATGAATTTTCTTTACTCGGTTATTTTTTACATTGTATTAGTTCATAAATAATCATCAAACAATATATTTCCATAATCATAAGATTTTACTACATTCATGAAAGGATCATTTATATTTTAATCCTCAACATGTGGATCAACATATGTGTTACACTCTTGATGTTTCTTTCTTTCTATATTTAAATCATCATTTATCATGTTTTGAATTTCATTTCCCACAACCGGGGAATTAACGTATTTATTATAATTTTAAACTCAACTACATGAAATTTTTATAACATTTGATTCTTCATGCAAGGTCAACTACACATATTAAGGAGGGAATTATTTTAGTATCAATTGTTCAAATAATTCATCTCACTTAAACCATCATTTAAATTTATATTTAGGGAAATGAAAATCCAATATCCCATCCACAACTCAATTATAAATTATAATGTATAAAAAATTCATAATCCCTCAACATACCAAGATGTGTTCAAAGGTAATGTAATCCAACCTTTTTCTATATGGACACAATTTGTTACACAATAAAATAAAAATATATTGTTACGTGAATATATATAAATAAAATAAGATATTTTAGTTAAAATTTTAAGAAAACCCTATGTTTTTTTAATTAGAAATTTATCGATATTTACATTGAAAATTAAAAATATAATTAATTTTAAATTTAAGGTTGTAATTTTTAGAAGTAGGTAGTGAGAGAAAATATTTCTAAAACATTTCAACAACACTACCTCTTTAAATAATATATATATATCACTTTACTACCCCATTTTAGTTATTAAAATATTACGTCCACATAAACCGTTCCTATTCTAATTTTAAATTATTTTAGTATTTAATTACTTACAAATGTTGAAGAAACCATCAAACAATCACTACTGGAATTTAGAGTTTTCCCAACGGTATTATACCAACGGTTTAAAGAAACTGTTGGCATAGTGTAAAGAAGATAACCTTTTCTAACGGTTTTCTCAAATTGTTTTATTGTGTAAAATAATTTCAGATTTACCAACGATTTTCCAAAATCGTTGGGAAATCATGATTTTATTTAACATATACCAACGGTTTAACAAAACCTTTGGTAAAGAAAGTTTTTCCAAATGGTTTTTAAAAACCTTTGGGAAATTTTTCCCCCAAATATAGAACACCCGAGCACCCACTCTGCCCAATTTTAGACAAACCATAATTGAGCTCCTCCTGAATTCTTCTCGGCCACGAGACTCCTTCCAGCCAAGATCCATCTTCAATCAAACAAAATTTTATTTCACACTTCAAATTAGTAATTTTTACCTTAGTTTTAGCATTATTCTTCTTTTTTTGGTGTTTGATGTTTTGATATAGGCTAAATTAGGTTTTCTTTCTATAGAACCCTTTTTTTATGTTTTTTGTTCTACACTTCAAAAATGGTAAAGGGTTTCTTTAGTGGGGTGATATGGTACTTTTGGTGGACTTTAGTTTAGTTGAAAATTGGATTTGGATTTTGATGTAGGGGTGTCCATAGGGGTGGGGGTGTCTAGAGGGTTGGGTGTATGAGGGGATAGGGGTGTCCAAGGGGGTGTTTAGGGGTGGGTGGAGCAGTCCAGGGGGGTGGATAGGGCTGTCCAGGGGGTACGAGGGTCCCGGGGGGTACGGGGGTGGGCAGGCTGGCCACAGGGGGTAGGGGTTTCCAAGGGGGGGTGGGCAGGCTATCCATGGGGGTGGGGGGATATCCACATGGGGAGGGTTGTTAAGTGGGGTCGGTGGGTTGTCCACGAGGGTGGTCGGGTTGTCCTGGGGGTAGGGGTGTCTATGGAGGGTCAGCGGGTTGTCCACGGGGGTGGGCGGGGTTGTCCAGGTGGTGGGCGGGGCTGTCCAGGGGGGTGGTCAGGCTGTCCACGGGGGTGGTCGGGCTGTCCAGGGGGTGTGGGCTGTCCAGGGGGTCAGGGTGGTGTGTCTTGGTGGGGTAGGGGTGTGTGGGGTGTCCAGGGAGGGGGGTGGTCTGTCCAGGTGGGGGGGGGGGGCTGTCCAGGTGGCGGGTGGGGGGGGATGTCCAGGTGGGGGGGTGGCAGGGGGTGGGCTGTCTAGTTGGGGGGGCTGCAGGGGAGGGTTGTAGGCTATCCGGAAGGGGGGGGCTATCTGGGGGGCTATCTGGGGGGGGGGGGGGCTATCCAGGTGGGGGAGGGGGTATGGGCTGTCCAAGGAGGCGAGCTATAGAATGGGGGTGGGTGGGATCACCATTTTACTTATGCATGACTACTAACATGACATATGATGGAGTATGTAGCATATGATTTGGTTGTATATCAAGAATCTAGGTCGAATTTTAGAATTTATTGAGCCTCTTGTTTAGTACTACTTCCTACTAGTTGTAACTATGTTTTTCTTCTTGACACATGAGATACATTACCATCATTCGGTTTATGGTTCTGTTATTAGTTGGTATTACTGATTTGGTTATTTTCATCCATTTCCAATATTTTCCCATTGTTATTTTTCATCCACTTTCAAACTGATAATATTAAAATTGTGCAACTTAGGTAATGAGAGAATACTCTCCTCCCCCCCAGACACACCAAAGGCGCTCACTATTAGTCAATATCATTTGTAATTTTGGTAGATGTGCTTGAGGCAATGTGGAGATCTGTTTTCGGGTCACTAATGAGTGGAATCCTGGTTTGGGAGGTCACAATTCTTGGATATCCTTTTTATAGGTGTTTCTAATCAAATCTATACCCATAAATATTGAAGCTCCCTCTCTAAAATCAATTGGGACATGATTCAATGAATACAACCTACCAACCTATGATCTATGGCCCCAAACCCAGGATCCTTTAATCCATGGTTAAGGTGAAACATGATGAGGCCATAACTACTTTTAATATGATCCTCATCCTACTCCTCATCCTAATCTCCCTAGAGAAGTTAAAGTATAAAACTTTTACTCCCAACAAGACCCTTAAGGATTATGTATTCCTTGATCCACTATGAATATCTTAATAGGAAATCCTTGAATATAGGCATTAGAAATTATGTATCCTATTTCCTTATATACGCTGTATTTTGTTGTATTTCTTAATATGATTCTCATATAGATTAATGTTTCAGTTATGCTTTTATTTATACTAAAAAATTGTCAATTACCTAAATATTGTTTTGATTGAACATCAATATTATTTAATTTCCTTGAAATGACATATTGCAATTTTTTATAGAATGGATAGAAGTTGGATGTATGAAACTGATCGGATTTCAACTGATTTTCAAAATAATTTGAATATCATTCTAGATTTTTCATTTGACATGGCTTAAGATAGTGGTCGCATACAATTCCCATGTTCTTATTGTGTTGGAAGACTTTGGTTGAGTTTTGAAGCAGTTAGCTATCATATAACCAAATATGGTTTCCAAACATACTATTATGTGTGGTATCACAATGGAGAGAAAATGGAATCTCAAAATGTTGATGATCCAAATAATAGGACTAAATTGGAGTGTTTGATATATGATCATTTTCCATTTATTCGGCATCATAAGAAATAATGGATGTCCAACTAGCAATATTTCTATACAAGAAAACATTATGAGTCCAATGAAAATGATGATGTTGAAAGGGTGAAAAAATTGAATGATGTTACGACGACTCCATTATATCGGCAATGTAGTAAAATGAAAAAGATTGAATTTTTAATACGATTGTTTCGTGGGAAAACTATGTATGGGATTTCAAATACTACAATTGATTAAATTCTTACCTTCTTGAAAGAAATACTTCCAAATGATGCAGATATTCCCTCAAACCACAATATGGCATTGAAGTTAGTTGATGAACGTGGATTCTCAAAAAAAATCATGCTTTCCAGAATGATTGCAGCTTATTTTGGGAGGATGTTGCGGAAAGAAATGATTGTATCAAATGTGGAACCTCCCTATAGAAGCCAAAAGATGACAGAACACAATCTCGTGTGCCACAAAAAGTAATGTGGCACTTTCCATTGATCCCCAGAATATAGAACCTTTTCATGTCTGGTGAAATATCAGTAAAAATGTGATGGCATGACACCGAGATAAAAAAGAATAATGAAGAGTTCGTTCACCCTGTAGATGGATTTTCATGGCGTAGATTTGATGCTTCATATCCTGAATTTGCAGCCGACGTGCGTAATGTGAGACTGATTCTTTCATGTGATGGTTTTAATTCATTTGGGCAGATGCTTAATTCGCACAGCACATGAATGGTTTTCATACACATTTATAATCTTCCCCCATGGTTGTGTATGAAAAAGCCTTAAACTTTCTTGATTATACTGATATCTTTCCCTTCTGATCCCGACAATGATATAGATGTATACATGTGGCCTTTAATAAAAGAGTTGAAACTTCTTTGGGATGTGGGTGTGCCCACATAGGATGCATGTTCGAATAAAATATTTCATATGTGTGCTACGCTTATGTGGATGATCAATGATTTTTATGCTTATGCAATGATGTCTGGATGGATCACAAAAGGAAAATTTTCATTTCCTATTTGTATGAAGAATACTCGATCGAGAAGACTGAAATATCGTCGTAGTTTTAGTTTAATGGGACATCGACGATTCGTGCCAATGAACCCCCCATATAGAAACAATCATCAAAGATTTGACAATACCATAGATACTGAAGATCCACCTTAGCATATGTCTGGAACTGATGTGCTTAATGAATTGAAAGATTTCAGTTATTCAATTGGGAAGGGTGTAATGAAATCTAGAAAGAGGAAAAATGTTTCCAATGATAACTTTTACAATTGGATGAAGAAGAGTATATTCTTTTATTTGTTTTATTGGTCAACCATCTTTTAAAGTTATTGCTTAGATGTAATGCACATTGAAAAGAATATATGTGAAATATTTTTTTGGATTCTTCTAAATGTCAATTGAAAGAGAAAATATGATTTACGATCTCAGCGTGACTTGGTAGATTGGGGGATCAGTTCATAATTTCATCCTGTCAGTATCAGTTAAAATAAATGGAATGTTCCATGTGCTTCTTATGTGATGAAACTTGCTGAAAAAAATCAATTTCTAGAAGTTCTAGAGACTATTAAAGTTCATGATGTCTATTCAAGCAATATATCAAAATGGTTCAACAGAAAAGAGTCGAAGGTTAAATCTTTGAAGACTCATGAATATCACGTCCTTTTGCATGAGTTGATTCCAATTGCAATTCGTCATCTTTTGTCTAATAATGTAAGAGTCTCTGTTATTCAGTTGTGATATTTGTTTAGAGATTTTTTATAAGAGGTTGTCTAAATGCTTCCTGTAAAAACGGTTGGCATAGACACCATTAATTTTGTGTGAGTTAGAGAAATTATTCCCTCCATCATTTTTTACATGCATGTTTCATCTAACCGTCCATCTTCCAACCGAAATACTTCTTGGAGGACCTGTTGCTTTCCATTGGATGTATCGAACTAAAAGAAACATGTTCACATTGAAATCATATGTTCGGAATAGGAATTATCTCAAAGGTTCTATTATGAACGGTTAGTTGGCTCAATAATGTATGGATTTCTACTCAATGAATTTGTCTGATCTTACTATGAGAATAAAAAGACCAATGAGAAATGAAGAAGAACAGTATGGGAAAATTTAACCCAGTTTTCCATCACTTCCTCAGACAGGAGGAATTCCGGGATCATATACATTGACGACATTAATCCATGAAGAGCAAGAGATGGCACATCGCACAGTGTAGTTCAATTGTGATTTGTTCGATGAGTATACCAAGTAAGTAAATTGTACATGTATCTCTTATCTTATTTCTTGTAATTTTAAATATTTGTTAAACTATTATTATTTTTATCTATATGGAATATAAAGAATTGATATATAGAAAGCATCATTCTTTATCTTTGAGAAGGAAAGAGGCTTTTAATAGAAAAGGGTTTTCTGCTTGGTTGAAATTAAAGGTAAAAATATTTCTATAATAACTAAATAAAAATAATATTTAATTAATTTTACAATTTTTTTATATTTCAAGTATCGATTTTTCTTGCAGTCTCTGTTTCTGAGGAAAAAATAGCTTTGTCTTTTTGTCCTAATACCATGGTTCATGCTTGTAAATCACTTTTGATCAATTGATACAAATTTATTATCACTGAATGAGCAAGAAACATGAGAACACAGCATAATGGTGTTATGAAAACGGCCACAACAGACTGTTAAGCCAGTTCATCGGATACTAGACCTCATTCTTAAAATGACTCTTATTATGGAGTCATGCAGAAAATAATAATTTTGGATTATTACTCGTATGGTCAAGTCACAATGATGGACTATCAATGGTTTGATTCAATGACGAGGAAAGGCACCTTTATTGATGATTGTGGATTTAGAGTTATTGACATGACTCGCACTCTTTCCACTGATGAACCACATGTATTGGCATCAATGGTTAAACAAATTTTTATATCAAAGATCATCGTCATCCTAAATTCGGTGTAATTATTGAAGTAAATCTGAGACATGTTTTTGATGATGGTGGTGATGAAGTTGACACTATCCCTACTGCAATTGGAATTAATTTGTTTATTACCTATGATGACTCTAATATCTTAATTGTCAAAGTTGATTGGGAACCTGAAGTTGTGGTGGGAAATATATATAATCATACCACCGTGTTCTCACCTACAAGTTTCACCTACATAATTTAGAGTGTGTATCCTATTAATTACCATCAAACCACCATAAATCTTCTGTTTATTTATGTTTTTTTATTAGAATGGTTTTTCTATATTTTGTTTTTTGGGTTACACAATAGTTATCTATTTCTAATTACTTCCATATTTGTTTTCATTGCAGGAAATGACACCCACTGAAGAGAGGTGGCGTGTAACACCCCAAGATTTTATAGTGTGTTATTTCTTCAAAATAATTCAATAACTTTCACTACACGCAACAACAAGTTCAATCGCACCATGACTTACCAAACAAGTTGTTCAAAAGAGGTTATGAATAGTGTTAACTAAAATTTAAACTTTATATAATCCTTATAATTTTAGAATCCATATTATGAGTTTCTTAGATATAATGCAAGAACAAATTCATTTTCTGTAACACCCGAGGCTTTTATGATATATAAATCATCAAAGGGATCTTTTTCTACACAACACTTGCTTGGCTTGCTTTACACGCAATCGCGACCTTCCTCGATAGCTTGCGTCGTACGCAATACCGAGTTTCACTAAACAACAATATGCTATTAAAACTAGCCGTTATGAATAGTAATAACCACTTTTTGAAATTTTATAAATTTTATTTTTCAAAATGGACTTCATTTTTGGACTCAGAATATCGAAATTAGCCTAGGGTGAAATTTTGGTATTTTTCTGAAAACTTTCAATTTTTGATGAATAGTGAAACCACTAAGTGGTAGGTTAAAAACCGAATTTTGCATAAAACTTAATTTTACCGCTTCTGTGAATGGAATTTCGAAAATCCGAGAGACACGGTTAATATCAAGGACTAAAATGTGGTTCAATGAGACGAAAATAATTTTTGGTGAATAGTAACTTTTTACTTTTTTTACCGCGGTTAATAGTAAATAGGGTAACTAAGGGTAAATATGATATTAATATTACCCTAACACATGTCCTAATTCTATTGGACAAGTATAATTCGACCAAAAACAAAATTAGGAATAAAATATGACCATTTAGGCCCACTTGGATTAGATTAGGACATTTATTATTAATTTATTTAAAGAAGGGTTAAAATAGTTAAAATCAAAGTTTAATAAGTAAATCATCTTTATTATGGGGTTATACATAAGCTAAATTCGATTGTAAATATTCATTAGAAAGCTAAAACGATTTCCTACATGATGGTATTTTATTTGTAATTTTTAGACATCAAATAATTTAATTTATTTATGACACAACGATGATGCAGTAATTATCTTATTAATAAAATATTGACATAATTGATGTTATAAACACCAAAATAAATGTAATTTGAGATTTTTTATGCATTCCACTAATTTTCTAGGTTACTATGATATATTAATGTTGATTTAATCAACTTGGTTCGAACAATTAATTCTGTTATGACTTTCACAAAAATCATATATCAAATAGTGTCAAAATTGACACAAAATAGTTTTTAACTCAAATATTATATTATTAATTGTTATTTTATTCCTAAAAATCTAAGGTTCGGCCAAATGACTTAGATAAGGATATATATTAATAATAAACAATTTGGGGTTCGTTTGGCATGTTATAGTAAGTGTATTAATCATATAGTGAAAGAAAACAAAAAGACACGGTAAAAGTTAAATTATTTAACTTAGAGTTAAATCTAATTGATAAGGTTAAAATAATACCCTAAACATGTCTAAATCCTATTGGTTGATGGGATTTCGACCCTTCCCCACTTTAGCTTCGAAATAAGACCCTTTGGAACCATTATAAACCGATTTTGACTTTAATATAAAATAATATTTTGAGAAATTCCTAAGGTGCCCCTCTCCTCCCTTATAAATGGGCACCTCCTCCCCCTCCTCCTCACACCAAATTGAGCACTCAAGCTCGGCCAACCCCTGCCATTTTCTCCTCTCCACTTCCCTAGAATAGTCCTAGAGGTCCTGTTCTTCTCCAAAGACCACTCTTAGTTCCTTAAGTGGAGGATTCAAAGAGGCGTTCCAAAGAAGAGGTAATATCCATTACCGATCTTTTCAATTTCTTTCTTCTTCAAACTTCTTCTTCTTTAGTTGTTTCATGATAAAGTAATAACATCAGTATTACTTACATACTGATATGTTATTATAAATATGAAACAACCCTAATTCACCTTCTATCCATCCTACGGAAAAATGAAATCACCGCGCGTGCGTACGTACGGAATACCGTCTCCACGCCGTGGTGTAATCTATTTTTCCACCATCAACTTACAAGGATGGTTATAATGGTGTAATAAGTAACTATATATGATTATTATGAAGTAATATTGATACTGAAATAATATATATACTCTAATACAATTCCACGATCATAGGAACGATATCATCACTCGTGCGTACGTACGGAATACCGTCTCCACGATGTGATGCGACTCGTTCTACATGATCTTCATTTCATAATGATTATTTAAATGAATTGAATGAATGAATATGGTATATACTACACTAATACCATTCTGTAAATGAATTATCTATAACCTAAAGATAAGAATAAGAATTTATTCGACAAAACACGCATAAGAACAAAAAGTTATAAAGACCCGAGTAACAAGTAACAATGAAATACTACTAACAAAAAGCTAATAATATGACCATATATGATATCATATCAACATGTATGATTCTGGAATAAGTCAATAACATTATTTAAACCATTATACAGGAGCTTCGGACACGTACAAAGCAAATCGGACCTAAGGTAAGGGAAATATCACAATCTCATTTTTATCCGAGATTGTTTATTCGTAAGTATTTACTGGGGTGTATTTTATCATCCACATCCATGTTCCCTCAATATGTAATATTGTTTCCATCCACTTGCAATAGTTTAAATCCAATTTTACCCTTAGGTGAGTTTTTAGTAAAGAATATGAAAGGAATCTTTTGTCGTTTTTCCATATGAGGTACTTTTTGACTTTTCCGACAAAAGTACGAAGAATGTTTTTTTAACTTATACGGCACGAACGGATTTCTACTGTTTTATAAAGCATTATTTTCATGAAGCTTCCTATAAAAGATTTCATGACTATTTTCAATAAAATCTCTTTCTTTTAAAATTTCATGATGTTTTGTGAAAAGAAATTGGTTTTGAAGAAGAAAGGATATTTTCCTCAAGAATTCAATTCAAGTGTTTTATCAAAAATATTTTCCATCTAAGATAATAAAGGGTTCTGTTTCTATCCATATTTTTACATTGTTTTGACTATGTTGTGATGGAATTATGTTTATGAATTCCTTTATCTTATATGAATTGATTTATGATGTCATGATGTTTCAAGAATCCCATTTTTGTTACATGTGTTATGCGATGATGTATGTTTTATGATTATGTGGCACACATAAGAAAGGATTCATTATAAGATGGGTGGGACCTATATCTCCCTCCAATGCATTGGGTAAAGATTTTATATCTCATGAGATAGACATGGCTGGAACGGAAGGTTATTTCGGTTCAGTGATACAGGACTGAAACGAGGAGTGAACTCGGTTCAGAAAGGGACTTTGTCCACTAAGATAGTCTTGGCAATAAGTCATGACTAACAAGAAATGATTTTCCATGATTATGTGTGCATGCCACAAAGTTTCAAGTTTCATGTTATGATTATGGGGATCTCATTTTCACTTCTATGATTTATTAAGATTTTATGATCTCTTTTGCAGGTTATGATTTTCAAAAAGATATGATATGATTTTTATTTCCTTTATTGCCCTTGCTGAGCATTTGAGCTCACCCTTTTATGTTTTCTTTTCCCCAGGTCAGGAAGATGGATATTAAGTAGAATATGCTAAAAGGGACCCTAGATATGATGAAATAAATGGGAGGCACTGTAGAAGATTTATGAACCAGTTGTTTATGTTTCCCAGTTTCTAAAGACACTATACCTATACGGTCCTTTGTGGTTTTGTCATATGTTGTAATAAGTGTGCTTCAATTTTGAAGTATTAACAATGTATGTAAAGTATGGGTCGTTATAGTTGGTATCAGAGGCAAAGGAGGTAGGAATGTATCCGATCCTTGGGAACTCTCACATGTGAGCGTTGGACGAAGCATGGCTCTCCGCCCAAGGGCTTCATGAGGAAATGGCTGCCACTGGGGATGGTGGTGTGTCCCGCCCAGGGGGTGTAGCCGCCCATGGAGTGCCCTGATAGGTATCAATTATAGTCCACTGGAAGTAATTCCAGACCGCTATAGTTGGTATCAGAGGAAAGGTATAGTCAACCTTTGGAAACTAGGATGTGAAAGCCTTAGTAAGAACCCTAAGGATAAGTCTAAGCATAGAACACAATCTTAGTGTTTTAGAAATGGCCTTGAATAACCTAGGATAAGACCATAAGCATGAAAATTTTATTCTTGAATTATGTGGTTTCCTATTATAATTAGTGTTGCTCACACTATTCTTCTTGGTTTTAGTCAATGGCTGGAACCCGAAGGAACCGTGTTAATGCGGAATGCGATGGGCAATGCAATGATTGTCCCCCTGAGCAACCAAACAATATGGGAGATGGAATGCAAAATCTTGTAGCCATGCTCACACAACTTTCTCAAGCTATGAATCATGCAGGATTTCCAAACGAGCAAAGGAGGGAGCAACATTCTGTTGAATCCTTCATGAGGCAGCGTCCACCTTCTTTCAGTGGGTCTACTGATCCATTAGTTGCTGAACAATGGATTAGTACTACTGAAAAGATATTTTCAGTTCTTCAATGTTCTGAACATGATAAAGTCATCCTAGCAGTGTATCGTTTAGAAGGAGATGCTGATCAATGGTGGAATCTTGTTAAGAATACGAGGCAAAGGGATGAAATTGAGTCTATGGAATGGGACGAGTTCAAGAACTTATTTTTCAATAAGTACTTCCCTCGTATTCTCCGAACAAAGATGGAGAAAGAGTTCCTTGAACTGAAGCAAAGGGATGATGAATCTGTTAGTACCTATGAAGCAAATTTTACAAGACTTGCAAGGTACGCTTCTGGTATTATTATCCAACCTGAGAGTAAGATCGATCGATTCTTTAGTGGCTTAAAACCAAGTCTTCGAAGGGCGTTAGCCATAAGGGACTTCAATAGCTACGAGGAAATCGTTCGATGTGCTCTCAAAGTCGAGATGGATATTGGAGTAACCCATCAGTCACATGGGTTTGATAAGAAGAGGAAGATGGAATTCAAAGGAAACTCTAAAGAGCACACTGAAAAGAAGATGAACTTTCCTTTATGCTCAAAGTGTGGAAAGAAGCATGGAGGGAGTTGTCTTAAAGGGACAAGTAAATGTTTTAAATGTGGAAAAGAAGGTCATCGGGCATTTGAATGCCGTGATAATGGGAAGAAGATGTCTAATGATGCAAACAAAGGAAGGGATACACAGAATGATCCTACTACACTTCAATGTTTCAAGTGCAAGGAGATGGGGCATTATGCCAATCAATGCCCAAATCCAAGGGTTGATGATGATGGTCGACGTCAACAAACTCTTAAGGCTAAAGACAAAGGAAAGTCACATGCAATTTCTACCGGCGATGTGGAGTACGATAACGATGTGGTGAAAGGTACACTTACCATCCACTCTAAAGTAGCAAATGTTTTATTTGATTCTGGATCCACCCACTCTTTTATTTCTGAAGACTTTTCTAAGGGTATCACCGTATTACCTCAACAATTAGATGTTGAGTTAGCTGTGACAACACCTAATGGCACATCAATCGCATCAAAAGTTTATAATTCTTCTCCGATCGAAGTTTGTGGGAAAGTGCTTCCTGCAAATCTTGTGATCCTTCCTTTAGTGGAATTTGATGTGATTCTTGGCATGGATTGGCTTTCTCTACATGGAGCTCATATCGATTGCCAATGAAGGGAAGTCACATTTCATATTCCAGATCAATCTACGATCGTCTATCAATGCAAGGATGAACATAACCTTCCAGTGGAAATTTCTTCCATCTTATGGGTATTGATTCCACTAAATGAAGGTTATTTATCTCAAATGGTTGGTGAGAAACTCACGATTAAGAATATGCCCATTGTACGGGAGTTTGATGATGTCTTTCCGGAGGAATTGCCGGGTCTTCCACCAAATCGTGAAGTTGAGTTTTCAATAGAACTCGTACCGGGTGCTTTGCCTATTTCAAAGACACCTTATAGAATGGCCCCAATTGAGTTGCAGGAATTGAAGAAGCAACTCCAAGAGAATCTTGATAAGGGATTCATACGCCCTAGTGCGTCACCTTGGGGAGCACCTGTTCTATTTGTTAAGAAGAAAGATGGATCAATGAGACTCTGCATTGATTATCGAGAACTTAACAAGATCACTATCAAGAACAAATATCCTCTCCCACGCATTGATGACTTATTTGACCAACTACGCGGAGCTCAATACTTTTCCAAGATTGATCTTCGTTCAGGGTATCATCAATTAAGGGTCAAAAGGGAGGATATACCAAAGACGGCTTTCCGTACAAGGTATGGACACTATGAATTTATAGTGATGCCATTTGGTCTTACTAATGCCCCTGCTATCTTCATGGATCTAATGAATAGAGTCTTTAGAGATTATCTTGATCAATTTGTGGTAGTCTTTATAGACGATATTCTTGTCTATTCAAAGAGCAAGGAAGAGCATGAAGATCACTTGAGAATTATATTGAAGACCCTGAGAAAGGAGAAGCTTTATGCCAAATTTACCAAGTGTGAATTTTGGCTTCAAAAAGTTGCATTTTTGGGTCACATAATCTCAAAAGAGGGGATATCTGTGGATCCAGCAAAAACAGAGGTTATCGAAAGATGGTCAAGACCAACAACAGTAACTGAGATCCAAAGTTTTCTTGGTTTAGCTGGATATTATCGACGTTTTGTAAAAGATTTTTCACGATTATCTAATCCAATCACCAAGTTGACTCGGAAAGGAGTTAAGTTTGTCTGGACAGAGGAATGTGAAGAGAATTTCAAGGAGTTGAAAAGAAGGTTATCCAGTGCACCTGTGCTCACACTGCCTTGTAGTGGAGAAAGGTTTGTGATCTACAGTGATGCATCCAAGAAGGGATTGGGGTGTGTTCTTATGCAAAATGATATGGTGATAGCTTATGCCTCACGACAGTTGAAAATCCATGAGCAAAATTACCCAACACATGATTTGGAGTTGGCTGCGGTAATCTTTGCATTAAAGATTTGGAGGCATTACCTTTATGGTGAAAGGTGTGATATTTATACTGATCATAAAAGTTTAAAGTATATTTTCACACAAAAGGAGCTGAATATGCGTCAAAGAAGATGGTTGGAGCTGATTAAGGATTTTGACTGCTCGATCCATTACCACCCTGGGAAAGCAAACAAGGTGGCAGATGCATTAAGTCGACAAGACCATGCTAGTTTATCCATGATGAGGATCACAAAAGATCCAATATTTATGGATTTACAAAGGATGGATCTTGGAATTATAATGGAAGGGGAAAAATCTTATCTTTCTCAAATGAATGTTCAACCATCTATACATGTGAAGATTAAAGAGGCACAGAAAGAAGATGTCGAGTTACAAAAGAAGGTGAGAAATGTTCCTGAATTCAACCTTGATTGTGATGGGATAATAAAGTTCAGGAATCGGGTTTGTGTTCCTCCCATCCCCGAATTAAAGAAGGAGCTGCTGGATGAGGCTCATAGTTCATCATTCTCTATTCATCCTGGAAGTACGAAGATGTATAGGGACCTGAAAGAGTACTTCTGGTGGGATGGCATGAAAAGAGATGTTGCTGAATATGTATCTCGATGCTTGGTTTGTCAACAAGTTAAAGCTGAGAGACAGAAGTCTAAGGGGATGTTACAACCATTACCCATACCCGAATGGAAATGGGAAAACATCACTATGGACTTTGTCACAGGACTTCCTAAAACATCCAAAGGCAATAATGCTATCTGGGTCATAGTTGATCGTCTTACAAAGTCTGCACACTTCATTCCTATTAGAGAGGATTTCTCTCTAGATCAGCTTGCCAGGATATATGTAAAAGAAGTGGTAAGATTGCATGGAGTACCACTTTCTATTATATCTGATCGGGATCCGAGATTTACCTCGAAGTTCTGGCGAAGTCTTCAGCATACTCTGGATACAGAGTTGAGTTTCAGCACTGCTTATCATCCCCAGACAGACGGTCAGTCTGAGAGAACAATTCAAACCCTAGAAGATATGTTGAGAGCTTGCTCTATGGATTTCAAAGGAGGTTGGGATCAACACCTACCTTTGGTGGAATTTTCTTATAATAATAGCTTTCACTCCAGTATTCAGATGGCTCCTTATGAAGCTCTCTATGGAAAGAAATGCAGGACTCCAACTTGCTGGGATGAAGTTGGGGAAAGAAAGCTATTAGGACCTGATCTCGTTGATGAGATGGCAGCAAAGGTCAGATCTATTCAACAACACATAAGAGCAGCTCAGAGTCGACAGAAAAGTTATGCTGACAACCGAAGAAAAGACCTAGAGTTTGAAGTGGGTGATAAAGTGTTCTTATGAATATCTCCCTGGAAGAGGGTTATGAGATTTGGAAAGAAGGGGAAGTTGAGCCCTAGATATATCGGTCCTTTCGAAATACTGGATCGTGTTGGTAAGGTAGCTTACCGATTGGCGCTTCCACCGAATCTCTCTCAAGTTCACTATGTGTTCCATGTATCTCTCCTGAGAAAGTACATACCAGATCCTTCACATGTACTCAGCTCAGAAGTTGTACCGCTGGAGCAAGATCTTTCTTATGAAGAACAGCCGATAGAGATTCTGGATCGTAGCGAAAAAGTCCTACGAAACAAGACCACTCGCTTGGTGAAAGTTTTATGGAGAAACCACCAACTTGAAGAAGCTACATGGGAGCTTGAGGATATGATGAGGGAGAAGTATCCTCATCTGTTTGTTGCAAAGTGACGAATTTCGAGGGCGAAATTCTTTTTAAGGGGGGTAGAATGTAACACCCGAGGCTTTTATGATATATAAATCATCAAAGGGATCTTTTTCTACACAACACTTGCTTGGCTTGCTTTACACACAATCGCGACCTTCCTCGATAGCTTGCGTCGTACGCAATACCGAGTTTCACTAAACAACAATATGCTATTAAAACTAGCCGTTATGAATAGTAATAACCACTTTTTGAAATTTTATAAATTTTATTTTTCAAAATGGACTTCATTTTTGGACTCAGAATATCGAAATTAGCCTAGGGTGAAATTTTGGTATTTTTCTGAAAACTTTCAATTTTTGATGAATAGTGAAACCACTAAGTGGTAGGTTAAAAACCGAATTTTGCATAAAACTTAATTTTACCGCTTCTGTGAATGGAATTTCGAAAATCCGAGAGACATGGTTAATATCAAGGACTAAAATGTGGTTCAATGAGACGAAAATAATTTTTGGTGAATAGTAACTTTTTACTTTTTTTACCGCGGTTAATAGTAAATAGGGTAACTAAGGGTAAATATGATATTAATATTACCCTAACACATGTCCTAATTCTATTGGACAAGTATAATTCGACCAAAAACAAACTTAGGAATAAAATATGACCATTTAGGCCCACTTGGATTAGATTAGGACATTTATTATTAATTTATTTAAAGAAGGGTTAAAATAGTTAAAATCAAAGTTTAATAAGTAAATCATCTTTAATATGGGGTTATACATAAGATAAATTCGATTGTAAATATTCATTAGAAAGCTAAAAAGATTTCCTACATGATGGTATTTTATTTGTAATTTTTAGACATCAAATAAGTTAATTTATTTATGACACAACGATGATGCAGTAATTATCTTATTAATAAAATATTGATATAATTGATGTTATAAACACCAAAATAAATGTAATTTGAGATTTTTTATGCATTCCACTAATTTTCTAGGTTACTATGATATATTAATGTTGATTTAATCAACTTGGTTCGAACAATTAATTCTGTTATGACTTTCACAAAAATCATATATCAAATAGTGTCAAAATTGACACAAAATAGTTTTTAACTCAAATATTATATTATTAATTGTTATTTTATTCCTAAAAATCTAAGGTTCGGCCAAATGACTTAGATAAGGATATATATATTAATAATAAACAATTTGGGGTTCTTTTGGCATGTTATAGTAAGTGTATTAATCATATAGTGAAAGAAAACAAAAAGACACGGTAAAAGTTAAATTATTTAACTTAGAGTTAAATCTAATTGATAAGGTTAAAATAATACCCTAAACTTGTCTAAATCCTATTGGTTGATGGGATTTAGACCCTTCCCCACTTTAGCTTCGAAATAAGACCCTTTGGAACCATTATAAACCGATTTTGACTTTAATATAAAATAATATTTTGAGAAATTCCTAAGGTGCCCCTCTCCTCCCTTATAAAAGGGCACCTCCTCCCCCTCCTCCTCACACCAAATTGAGCACTCAAGCTCGGCCAAACCCTGCCATTTTCTCCTCTCCACTTCCCTAGAATAGTCCTAGAGGTCCTGTTCTTCTCCAAAGACCACTCTTAGTTCTTTAAGTGGAGGATTCAAAGAGGCGTTCCAAAGAAGAGGTAATATCCATTACCGATCTTTTCAATTTCTTTCTTCTTCAAACTTCTTCTTCTTTAGTTGTTTCATGATAAAGTAATAACATCAGTATTACTTACATACTGATATGTTATTATAAATATGAAACAACCCTAATTCACCTTCTATCCATCCTACGGAAAAATGAAATCACCGCGCGTGCGTACGTACGGAATACCGTCTCCACGCCGTGGTGTAATCTATTTTTCCACCATCAACTTACAAGGATGGTTATAATGGTGTAATAAGTAACTATATATGATTATTATGAAGTAATATTGATACTGAAATAATATATATACTCCAATACAATTCCACGATCATAGGAACGATATCATCACTCGTGCGTACGTACGGAATACCGTCTCCACGATGTGATGCGACTCGTTCTACATGATCTTCATTTCATAATGATTATTTAAATGAATTGAATGAATGAATATGGTATATACTACACTAATACCATTCTGTAAATGAATTATCTATAACCTAAAGATAAGAATAAGAATTTATTCGACAAAACACGCATAAGAACAAAAAGTTATAAAGACCCGAGTAACAAGTAACAATGAAATATTACTAACAAAAAGCTAATAATATGACCATATATGATATCATATCAACATGTATGATTCTGGAATAAGTCAATAACATTATTTAAACCATTATACAGGAGCTTCGGACACGTACAAAGCAAATCGGACCTAAGGTAAGGGAAATATCACAATCTCATTTTTATCCGAGATTGTTTATTCGTAAGTATTTACTGGGGTGTATTTTATCATCCACATCCTTGTTCCCTCAATATGTAATATTGTTTCCATCCACTTGCAATAGTTTAAATCCAATTTTACCCTTAGGTGAGTTTTTAGTAAAGAATATGAAAGGAATCTTTTGTCGTTTTTCCATATTAGGTACTTTTTGACTTTTCCGACAAAAGTACGAAGAATGTTTTTTTTAACTTATACGGCACGAACGGATTTCTACTGTTTTATAAAGCCTTATTTTCATGAAGCTTCCTATAAAAGATTTCATGACTATTTTCAATAAAATCTCTTTATTTTAAAATTGCATGATGTTTTGTGAAAAGAAATTGATTTTGAAGAAGAAAGGATATTTTCCTCAAGAATTCAATTCAAGTGTTTTATCAAAAATATTTTCCATCTAAGATAATAAAGGGTTCTGTTTCTATCCATATTTTTACATTGTTTTGACTATGTTGTGATGGAATTATGTTTATGAATTCCTTTATCTTATATGAATTGATTTATGATGTCATGATGTTTCAAGAATCCCATTTTTGTTACATGTGTTATGCGATGATGTATGTTTTATGATTATGTGGCACACATAAGAAAGGATTCATTATAAGATGGGTGGGACCTATATCTCCCTCCAATGCATTGGGTAAAGATTTTATATCTCATGAGATAGACATGGCTGGAACGGAAGGTTATTTCGGTTCAGTGATACAGGACTGAAACGAGGAGTGAACTCGGTTCAGAAAGGGACTTTGTCCACTAAGATAGTCTTGGCAATAAGTCATGACTAACAAGAAATGATTTTCCATGATTATGTGTGCATGCCACAAAGTTTCAAGTTTCATGTTATGATTATGGGGATCTCATTTTCACTTCTATGATTTATTAAGATTTTATGATCTCTTTTGCAGGTTATGATTTTCAAAAAGATATGATATGATTTATATTTCCTTTATTGCCCTTGCTGAGCATTTGAGCTCACCCTTTTATGTTTTCTTTTCCCCAGGTCAGGAAGATGGATATTAAGTAGAATATGCTAAAAGGGACCCTAGATATGATGAAATAAATGGGAGGCACTGTAGAAGATTTATGAACCAGTTGTTTATGTTTCCCAGTTTCTAAAGACACTATACCTATACGGTCCTTTGTGCTTTTGTCATATGTTGTAATAAGTGTGCTTCAATTTTGAAGTATTAACAATGTATGTAAAGTATGGGTCGTTATATTTTCAGTATTGCACTTTTATCAACTTTTAATAGTAAACCCTTTTTAAATACAACATATTAAACTTTTTGACTAAATGGGGACATCAAAAATTTAAAATGAAACATCCCAAGCTTCCACAGTACGCTTTCTTTGAATAATACAGTAGCGTGTGTTGTACGCAACCTTGAGTTTTAACACACACCACAACTAATCCAACTAGCCGTTATGAATAGTAATACCTACTTTTTGAAATTATATATATTTTATATTTGAAAATGGACTTCATTTTTGGATTCAGAATATCGAATTTAGCCTAAGGTGAAATTTTGGTACTTTTCGGATAACTTTCATATTTTGATGAATAGTGAAAATTACTAAATTTTAATTAAAAACAACTTTTTTAATCAAAATAATTAATAGTGATAAATTGTGAATTTGAGTGGTTTTAAAGTATATTTAGAATATATTTTTACCATTTAATATAATGTTGGTCATTGGACATAATTTTACAATTAAACCGAACATAAACAAGTGTCAATCTTTTTATAGTTATTATCTCTTAAAAACACGCTTTTTGTTTGGACAGCGGGAATTAATTTTAAATTAATTTCTGCCACTTCTGTGTTTTGAATTTAGGAAAATGGATTCCATATTTGGAATCAGGATGTTCAAATTGTGTAAATAGGTAACTTTTATTTTTAGACATTTTGAATAGTTACTGTGGTAAATATTTTATTTACCATGGTTAAAGGGTAAATCCGGTAAATAAGGGTTAAAAAATAATATTATAATAATACAAAATTACCCTAAAACGTGTCCTAGCCTTATTTGTGGACACATACCCGACCATGGGCATCCTTGGGTCAATTTGGGGACCCCTTGGAGCCACTTGTATGTGGTAGGGACACATTATATTAATAAAGTTAAAATAAAAATAAAAATGGCATAAGCTTACATCTTTTAGAAGAACAATTTTTACATAGAGTTATACATGTTGGATTTTCGATTATAAATATTCATTAGAAAGCTAAAAAAAATTCCTACATAATGATATTTTATTTATAATTTTTAGACATCAAATAAGTTAAATTATTAATGACACAATAATGATGCAATGTTTACCTCATTAATAAATCATTTAAATAAATAAGATTATAATGATTAAAATATTATCTAAAACCTGTCCAATTCTTATTGGTTGATGTTATTTAGAATATGAGTCATCTTATCTTCGACCTCAATGATTTTTGGACCATTATAAACCGAATATAATTATATTATAAAGTAATACTTTCACTCTTTCCTAAAGAGCCCCTCCTCTCCCTTATAAAAGGAGACCACTTCTACTCATTCCTCACACCTCTCAAGCCACTTGGCTCGTCCAAACTCTGCCCAATTAAGCTCCCCACATCCCTCTCCTCCTCCTTGAAGCTTCCCCTTAGTCAGAAAGCATTTCAAGAAGTCCTTTGGTTCCAACCAAAGTGAGTTACCTAAATTAAATGTAACGATTTCTCTTAAATTATTTTCATTTATTTTGCTTCTTCAACCCCCAAACTCTTTTTATTTCCTTTCTTTTGTAACAACACCAGTATCCTCAATATACTAGGATGTTGTTATAAGAAGGATTCAAACTACACATACACACAACTCCATCTAATGGATGATGAACATAATGTTTCTGTGGATGGCAAACTAACGCCTCACGAAACGATGATTGTTCAAATACATCTTACCGCCTATCATGGTGGCCATTATGATGGAACTGTAATTAAATATGATATTAATGATATATATTTTATATATAAGCTTCTGTAATTCCATTTTATTTCATACCATTATTCGTTTCATGTTGTATATACATACGATAATTTCATTTGAGGAAGTGCGGACTACCGCCCCCTTAAAATGATATGACTCGTTCATACCACACATGGAACGTATAAAGGATGGTGTTAATGAACTTAAGTAACATATATAAAATATTATATTATACTGGAATAGTAATATACCTATGTATCATTTGGATTCGATTCTTTTAAAATAAAAATTAAATGGAAATAGCGTTCGTGCGTACGTACGGACTACCATCTCCACGAACGCGATGAGATTCATTCTCCATCGTATCCATTCAAGTATAATTATCATTTGATGATTTAAAAATGATGTTTAAGGACTTGATACCATTCTGGATTTGAATAATATACAACCTATCCATTACAAACATGTCTTACGTAACCAAACATTTAAAAAGAACGAATCGGTTATCACCCGAAACGACGATAATACTAAGATATTATTATCAAATCAATATTAAAAGATCATATATGATATCATATTAATGTATATGATTCTTGTATAATTTAGTAACAATTATTTCACTATTATACAGGAGGTTAACCTACCCCAACCAAGGAAAAGTACAAGGTAAGGGTTATTTCACAATCTCTTCATTATCCGTGGTTGTATTATACGTAATAATCTACTGGGATCTCTTTATCATCCACATCCATGTTTCTTCGAAATGTATTTCAAAACATTTTTACTATTTACAAGAATATGGGTTAAAGTCATTTATACCCTTGTTTGAATTTTTATAAGAGGTTTATAAAGGAATCTTTCCGTCGTTTTCAAAACAAGGTCCTTTTTAACCTTTTCGACAGAATTGAAGTAAGAATGTTTTTTTTAACTTATACGGCGGGTGCGGTTATTTTCCTCCGTTATAAAATCGTCGAAGCCTTCCATACAAGCTTATAAGAATATTTTCAAAGAAAATGTTTTATTTTATATGGACCTTAAATGATTTCAAAATAAAAGGAGATACTTCTTTAAAAAGAATTTTGATTTCATCTATGTCAACATCCTTTGATGGATTTTAAGATTATTTGATGTTGATTTATTATGATACAAAACTTCTATATTGTATTGAAGGTTTTGTGATATGTTTGACTGTGGATGTGATATTTTTATACCATTCAAAGTTTATGGTGAAATTATTGACATTTCGTATTCTAGTTTTAATACGAATGTTTATGTTATGTTTAAACCTTTTCATATGGGAATGCATTGGACTTAATAAGTGATGGGTGGAGCCCGCTATAGCTCCTCGATGCATCGGTAGGTCTCATGAGACAAACTAGTGTCTTGGCACAAGGCCTTGACAAAATCTTATTTGTAGTCTTGGCACGAGGCCTTGGCTATGTGGTTATGATAGTCTGGCATTATGCATTCCAACATTATGAAAGTGGTTATTGATATTGCATGTGGTTATTCGATTAGTAGAATATCCATGTGAATAAGTAAATGGCATTATTTCATTTTACTTTTTCCATAGTATGTTGAAGTTCAATTTTAAAAGGCTCTTGTTTTAGTAATTCATTGCCTTAAATGTTTATGCTTATTTTGAATGTTCCGCTATATTGTTATCGTTACTGGGCATTTGAGCTCACCCCTTTTCTATGTTTTATTTTTTCCCAGGAAGTGAAGATGTAAGTTATGAATGACCTGCAGGGATATTATGAGGGGTTAATAGTGTGGATTTTGGAACATTATGTTGTTGTAGTAGTTTTTCATTTTATGATGTAATGTAAAACTTATGAAATATATCTAGTGTTTCCAAGGCTACTAAACCAATCGGTCTTTCGAGATTTGATCTTTCTTGTGATCATGCCAATGTTATGTAATTAATGCACCGACTCTGGGTAGCTGGGGTCGGGGCGTTACAGTTGGTATCAGAGAAAGTTTAGTACAAACCTTGGAAGCTAGATTTAGGTAAACTCTGATTAGAGAACGTAGACCTAAGATGAACTTTGAGGATTAGTATAGAAGAACTTCCTAGAATTTTGGTATTGTAGAGATTTTGTGAGTTTTCCGAGCAATACATCCCTGTCTGGATACGAGCAGGTAGAGGCGGCTCTGGCATAGATGTACCTAGGGGTAAAACCCGAAAACACCGCTTTGAGCTAGACTCGAACGGGAACTGGTGCACGACAACGGGCCTTGCTGCACTCTTGGTTACGACACTCCCAGGGGATATGCTTAGGATAATTCTCATTTTCTTTACAAACCATTATGAAGGGTTTATGAGTATATACATCCTCAAAGGAGACATTTTTATGATTATGGATTATATCCATAAATAGTTCAATTTATATTAAGTGTTTTATAAGTATGGGATTATGTATTTTGATTCATAAACTGATCTAGTGTATGCCATTGTTTAGAAATGGCGCCCAGTAGAAGAAATGAGAACTCCAGAAATGCACATGATCCAAAGAGAAGGAAGGATCATATCTTTCATGGTCTTAAGCTAGAATTTATAAGAGGAATAGTCTCCCATGTATTATCATCATGTGAAGAAATAATATCATGTGTTGATAAGATAAGTAAAGACTTTACTGAGTCCTATGGCTTTGAAGGGAAGCAAGAGAAGAAAAGAATGGAAGAGAGAAAGATGGATAAAGGGATGAGGGAAAAGAATAATTTTCCCATATGTGGTAACTGTGGAAAGAAGCACCCTGGAACTTGCCTGAAAGGAATGGGAGTTTGTTATAAGTGTGGAGGAAAATGGCACAAAGTACATGATTGCTAGGGTAAGAAAATGGTTTCAAATGTACAATGCTTCATTTGCAAGGAGTTTGGACACTACACGAACCTATGTCCCAGTCATCAGACTATGCCGCAAATGATGCTATTGGATAATAATCAAGTTATGATACTTCCACAGATAAAGAGGAATGATTAGAGTTATTATGTTGATTATATCAATTGAGTGTTGTATCAACAATGTACTTGTTATAATAATTATGGAGTATATAAGGATTGTACTGCAGTACTATTTCATTAAGTATTTGAGATGGTGTGGAACAAAGAAAAGTGACTCAATAGCAGGATAAATTTTTGGAAAATATATGGTTGAGAGAATGATAAACCATAATATAGTTCTGATACCGAGGTAGTGATTTTCGAATAATACATGATTATTTTGGAAAAATTATATTGGATATTCTTGACTACCTTGGAACTGATTAATGATTTGTATATTCCATCATTGTTGGGGTTTAAAACATTTTTGGATTGATGAAGTATATCCAGCATTCTATATGGAATAAGGGAGAATGAATGTAATCAATAAGGAATATGGTAATTCAGGATGTTTCAGTGTATTAAAAGAATACATGATGAAGGTATTCATATGCTATTACGGGGTAAAAAGGATCTGCATTATGTTTACCTTCCTTATAAATGTTGGACTGTGAGTTTGGACAGAAGTATTTTTGATAGTTCAAGTTTGGATTATTTTGGATTGCCATAAAAGGACAACCCGGAGGTCGGGCGGCAACCCGTCGCGTCCGGCAAGGCTGTGAGACGTGAACCCGCAACCGAAGGGCGACAAGGGTGTATCACCTACCACTGGCCCACGAGATGTCCTGGATTAAATAATATAGTTTTTTATAAAAGATCTGGTAGATGAATTATAAATTCATTTATTTTGGAACCCTGTACAAATAGTATAAATAGAAAAAAAAAATTACATTCTATTATCTTTTAGAGTGAAATATGAGTTTGTGGTAGAAATTTATTAGTGGATAAAACTCTAATTATAAAGTAAGTATATCTCCTTATGATCTTATCCAATCTCATAAATAAATTCCTCAACATTAATAAAAGGAACTTGGAACAAAAATGTTGTCCTAGATGGTACCTTAAATCATCACTAATTTATGGCTTTGGGATTGTTGGCCTTTTCATAGCCATGTTCTCTACCACTCTCCATCAGATAATTGATGGTTATATTTTTCTTCCATATCCATATTTTCCTACATGGAACCCTAGTATGTGTTATTTTCGGTAATCTTCATACTTTCCACTCTTTATTTTAAATAGAGGCCTCATTAATTCATTTTTCAATGTGGGATTTCAACTAAGATATTTTGAAACGTCAAAAATGTGTTATCCGAATACCCTATGTTTTGTTGAACCGGTGGTATTTCAAATCATCATAGATTGATGAATTTAAGGACCTCAATTATACACTTGTTTGTGATTGATGACCTCAATCACTACCTATAAATATTTACGTTTTTCCTCCAATTTTATGTCTCTAATTGCCACCAATGTTCTCCTAATCGAGAATCATAATTTGGTGGTGACCCTTTGATTTGTCTTTTCCTCATATTAAGACTAAATTTTAGTAACCCAATTTCCGATGTGGGTTTTCCCACAAATATATTTTTTATTTTCAACCTTTTATTTTCGAAGAACTATTTCAAATTGCGAGGACGCAATTTATTGAAGGAGGGGAGAATGTAACACCCCAAGATTTTATAGTGTGTTATTTCTTCAAAATAATTCAATAACTTTCACTACACGCAACAACAAGTTCAATCGCACCATGACTTACCAAACAAGCTGTTCAAAAGAGGTTATGAATAGTGTTAACTAAATTTTAAACTTTATATAATCCTTATAATTTTAGAATCCGTATTATGAGTTTCTTAGATATAATGCAAGAACAAATTCATTTTCAGTATTGCACTTTTATCAACTTTTAATAGTGAACCCTTTTTAAATACAATATATTAAACTTTTTGACTAAATGGGGACATCAAAAATTTAAAATGAAACATCCCAAGCTTCCACGGTACGCTTTCTTTGAATAATACAGTAGCGTGTGTTGTACGCAACCTTGAGTTTTAACACACCCCACAACTAATCAAACTAGCCGTTATGAATAGTAATACCTACTTTTTGAAATTATATATATTTTATATTTGAAAATGGACTTCATTTTTGGATTCGGAATATCGAATTTAGCCTAAGGTGAAATTTTGGTACTTTTCGGATAACTTTCATATTTTGATGAATAGTGAAAATTACTAAATTTTAATTAAAAACAACTTTTTTAATCAAAATAATTAATAGTGATAAATTGTGAATTTGAGTGGTTTTAAAGTATATTTAGAATATATTTTTACCATTTAATACAATGTTGGTCATTGGACATAATTTTACAATTAAACCGAACATAAACAAGTGTCAATCTTTTTATAGTTATTATCTCTTAAAAACACGCTTTTTGTTTTGACAGCGGGAATTAATTTTAAATTAATTTCTGCCAATTCTGTGTTTTGAATTTAGGAAAATGGATTCCATATTTGGAATCAGGATGTTCAAATTGTGTAAATAGGTAACTTTTATTTTTAGACATTTTGAATAGTTACTGTGGTAAATATTTTATTTACCATGGTTAAAGGGTAAATCCGGTAAACAAGGGTTAAAAAATAATATTATAATAATACAAAATTACCCTAAAACGTTTACTAGACTTATTGGTGGACACATACCCGACCATGGGCATCCTTGGGTCAATTTGGGGACCCCTTGGAGCCACTTGTATGTGGTAGGGACACATTATATTAATAAAGTTAAAATAAAAATAAAAATGGCATAAGCTTACATCTTTTAAAAGAACAATTTTTACATAGGGTTATACATGTTGGATTTTCGATTATAAATATTCATTAGAAAGCTAAAAAGATTTCCTACATAATGAGATTTTATTTATAATTTTTAGACATCAAATAAGTTAAATTATTAATGAAACAATAATGATGCAATGTTTACCTCATTAATAAATCATTTAAATAAATAAGATTATAATGATTAAAATATTATCTAAAACCTGTCCAATTCTTATTGGTTGATGTTATTTAGAATATGAGTCATCTTATCTTCGACCGCAATGATTTTTGGACCATTATAAACCGAATATAATTATATTATAAAGTAATACTTTCACTCTTTCCTAAAGAGCCCCTCCTCTCCCTTATAAAAGGAGACCACTTCTACTCATTCCTCACACCTCTCAAGCCACTTGGCTCGTCCAAACTCTGCCCAACTAAGCTCCCCACATCCCTCTCCTCCTCCTTGAAGCTTCCCCTTAGGTAGAAAGCATTTAAAGAAGTCCTTTGGTTCCAACCAAAGTGAGTTACCTAAATTAAAGGTAACGATTTCTCTTAAATTATTTTCATTTATTTTGCTTCTTCAACCCCCAAACTCTTTTTATTTCCTTTCTTTTGTAACAACACCAGTATCCTCAATATACTAGGATGTTGTTATAAGAAGGATTCAAACTACACATACACACAACTCCATCTAATGGATGATGAACATAATGTTTATGTGGATGGCAAACTAACGCCTCACGAAACGATGATTGTTAAAATACATCTTACCGCCTCTCATGGTGGCCATTATGATGGAACTGTAATTAAATATGATATTAATGATATATATTTTATATATAAGCTTCTGTAATTCCATTTTATTTCATACCATTATTCGTTTCATGTTGTATATACATACGATAATTTCATTTGAGGAAGTGCGGACTACCGCCCCCTTAAAATGATATGACTCGTTCATACCACACATGGAACGTATAAAGGATGGTGTTAATGAACTTAAGTAACATATATAAAATATTATATTATACTGGAATAGTAATATACCTATGTATCATTTGGATTCGATTCTTTTAAAATAAAAATTAAATGGAAATAGCATTCGTGCGTACGTACGGACTACCGTCTCCACGAACGCGATGAGATTCATTCTCCATCGTATCCATTCAAGTATAATTATCATTTGATGATTTAAAAATGATTTTTAAGGACTTGATACCATTCTGGATTTGAATAATATACAACCTATCCATTACAAACATGTCTTACGTAACCAAACATTTAAAAAGAACAAATCGGTTATCACCCGAAACGACGATAATACTAAGATATTATTATCAAATCAATATTAAAAGACCATATATGATATCATATTAATGTATATGATTCTTGTATAATTTAGTAACAATTATTTCACTATTATACAGGAGGTTAACCTACCCCAACCAAGGAAAAGTACAAGGTAAGGGTTATTTCACAATCTCTTCATTATCCGAGGTTGTATTATACGTAATAATCTACTGTGATCTCTTTATCATCCACATCCATGTTTCTTCGAAATGTATTTCAAAACATTTTTACTATTTACAAGAATATGGGTTAAAGTCATTTATACCCTTGTTTGACTTTTTATAAGAGGTTTATAAAGGAATCTTTCCGTCGTTTTCAAAACAAGGTCCTTTTTAACCTTTTCGACAGAATTGAAGTAAGAATGTTTTTTTAACTTATACGGCGGGTGCGGTTATTTTCCGCCGTTATAAAATCGTCGAAACCTTCCATACAAGCTTATAAGAATATTTTCAAAGAAAATGTTTTATTTTATATGGACCTTAAATGATTTCAAAATAAAAGGAGATACTTCTTTAAAAAGAATTTTGATTTCATCTATGTCAACATCCTTTGATGGATTTTAAGATTATTTGAAGTTGATTTATTATGATACAAAACTTCTATATTGTATTGAAGGTTTTGTGATATGTTTGACTGTGGATGTGCTATTTTTATACCATTCATAGTTTATGGTGAAATTATTGACATTTCGTATGCTAGTTTTAATACGAATGTTTATGTTATGTTTAAACCTTTTCATATGGGAATGCATTGGACTTAATAAGTGACGGGTGGAGCCCGCTATAGCTCCTCGATGAATCGGTAGGTCTCATGAGACAAACTAGTGTCTTGGCACAAGGCCTTGACAAAATCTTATTTGTAGTCTTGGCACGAGGCCTTGGCTATGTGGTTATGATAGTCTGGCATTATGCATTCCAACATTATGAAAGTGGTTATTGATATTGCATGTGGTTATTCGATTAGTAGAATATCCATGTGAATAAGTAAATGGCATTATTTCATTTTACTTTTGCCATACTATGTTGAAGTTCAATTTTAAAAGGCTCTTGTTTTAGTAATTCATTGCCTTAAATGTTTATGCTTATTTTGAATGTTCCGCTATATTGTTATCCTTACTGGGCATTTGAGCTCACCCCTTTTCTATGTTTTATTTTTTCCCAGGAAGTGAAGATGTAAGTTATGAATGACCTACAGGGATATTATGAGGGGTTAATAGTGTGGATTTTGGAACATTATGTTGTTGTTTTAGTTTTTCATTTTATGATGTAATGTAAAACTTATGAAATATATCTAGTGTTTCCAAGGCTACTAAACCAATCGGTCTTTCGAGATTTGATCTTTCTTGTGATCATGCCAATGTTATGTAATTAATGCACCGACTCTGGGTAGCTGGGGTCGGGGCGTTACATGGCGGAAAAAGATGATAGAAAATAATCGTCGCATGATACAGATGGGAATTCCTCCACTCATCCCTATTGTGAGTATTTGATTTCAAATATAAATATTTAAATAACTTATAATATCCTGTTTTTAATTTTAGGTTAAACTTTTTTTCAGGATCCACCCCCTAGATGAGAGATATCTGATGAGGAGCCTGATATTGCTCCTGGTATAGAGGCTGGTGGTAGGAGGGGGTGGTGTTAGAGTTGGACGATAATGTGGTGGTCCCAGTACTGAGGCTGGTGGTATGAGGGCTCATGGTGAGAGAGTTAGATGATCTACTAGTCATACCTTATTGGACTATGCCCCTACCACAGATGTATCTTCTACACCCCATTTTGATCCTGGTGTGTCTTCAGGGACATGGGGGATATTTAGCCCTATGATGTTTAAAATGGATACGCTTTTAAGTAAAAACAACCAACATATGGAAAAC
Source organism: Viscum album (assembly GCA_963277665.1). Lineage (NCBI taxonomy): Eukaryota > Viridiplantae > Streptophyta > Magnoliopsida > Santalales > Viscaceae > Viscum > Viscum album. The sequence continues at coordinate 356,928,701 of OY728140.1, forward strand.
TGACCAAACACATTTGGATTGTGTTGATACTTTATTTAAATGATCCATGGGTCATTTGTGACATATACGAGTCAACCCCGCCTCAATCCGAGGTGCGGTCTGGCTGTTAGCAATCAAAGTGTCTCTCTTTTGTTTCAAAAGGACATTTTAAGTGAATACAACAACTGACATACAAAAAACATACCAAAGGCATTCGGATTCTATTGAAACTTTAAGAAAATGATTCATGGGTTATATGTGACGTGTACAAGTCAGCCCCGCCTCAATCCGAGGTCCGGTGTTTTCGGAACCACTCAAAGTGTTTCTCTTTTGTTTGGAATGGACATGAATTTAAGTGAAAACAACAACAATCATACTTAAAACCGACCAAATGCATTCGGATTATGTTGATATTTTAGTACAAAGATCCCTGGATCATTTGTGACGTATATGAGTCAACCCCACCTCAAACCGAGGCGTGGTGTGGACATCACCAATCAAACTATCTCTCTTTTGTTTAAAATGGAAATCATTTTAAGTGAAAACAACAACTAACATACAGAAAACTGACCAAATGCATTAGGATTCTATTGAAACATTAGGACCATGATCTAGGGGTCATTTCTGACGTATAGGAGTCAACCTAGGCTCAATCCAAGGCACGGTGTTGCCGACACCACTCAAAGTGTTTCAGTTTTCTTTGAAATGGACAACATTTTAAGTGAAAACAACAACTTACATACAGAAAATGGACCAACCAAATTCGGATTCTATTGATACTTTAGGAAAAAGATCTATGGGTCATTTGTGACATGTATGAGTCAACCTCGCCTCAATCCGAGGAACGTTGTGGCTGGTACCACTCAAAGTGTCTTTCTTTTGTTTAAAATGGATACACTTTTAAGTAAAAACAACTGGCATACATAAATCCAATCAAATGCATTCAGATTGTGTTGATACTTTAGTAAATTGATCCATGGGTTATTTGTGACATGTAAGAGTCAACCCCACCTCAATCCGAGGTGTGGTGTGGACGGCACCACTCAAATTCTCTCTTTTGTTTCAAAAGGACATCATTTTAAGTGAATACAACTGAAATTTACACTCATCAATGATAGTCGCAAACTCTTTTTAATGAGTTGTGTAGTTTCAATCATGGGGTCATAAGTGATGAGACTCCTAAAAAATACCTTTTCACCATATATTATAAAAAATACAAGTTCAATGCAAAATTTATCACAAATTATTACATACGCAAATCTAGGATAAAAAAAATTGGTATTTGAGCCAATTTAAACACTTATTCAACTCTAATAGGTATTTCTCATACTATTCTGCCTATTAGAATTTGATGGGGAGGTTGGGGGTTGTGCTAGTTGGGGGGTTGTGAAGGGTTAAGGTGAATTACTACTCGATGATTGTTGTCATATGAAGATTGAAATATGGAATTGTAGTGCATGACATGGTTGGAAGAGTTTGATGGTTTTATTTATTTATTTTTGTGCTATTTTAGTTTTTTTATATTGTTTTAAGTATGTATGTGGTTTTTGTGATATTTTTTATGTAGGTGTATATTGGAGGGGCTACTGGAGGGCTGCTGTGTAGCAGTTCTGGAAAGACACCATACCAACGGTTTTAAAGCGTTGGTATAAGTGTTCTGAAAAAACACAATACCAAAGGTTTTAAACCGTTTGTATAAGAGAACACAATAAAAATAGTTTTAAACCGTTCGTATAAGAGTTCTAAAAAAAAATACCATCGGTTTTAAACCATTGGTATAATAGTTCTAGAAAAACACAATACTAATGGTTTTAAATCGTTGGTATAAGAGAACACAATACCAATAGTTTTAAACCGTCGATATACATTGAGAGAAATTTAAAAAAACAATATATACCAACGGTTTCTGGAATCCATTGGTAAAAATGTTATACAAACATATACCAATGTTTATCCTACAATCGTTGGTATATCAATAAATATGGTGGGATATACCAACGGTTTATATCAAACCATTGGTATAGGGATTTCCTCACGGATTACTACCCTACGGTTTAGAAAATCGTTGGTATAGGCTATACCAACTTTTCTCCAGCCTATACCAACGGTTTTAAACCATTGGTATAACCTTCTTTTCCAGTAGTGACTAACAATAAAAATATTTCACTAATATATAAAAAATATATGTGTTAAACAGATTAATCATCAATACAATGGAAAACATAACTAAGTGAGAAGAAAGAACAATAATTCGACATTTGCACATATCTAAAAATATAAATATTAAATACCTTACCGTGAGAGTTTTTAAAATATATAGTATGAAGGAAGATAAATAAACCAATGATAACCCACTAATGATCAAAAATATAACAATCAATGCCATATAAAATATTATTTTCCATTATTATCTTGATTAAGAACTATAAACCTAATAAAAAACATGACTATTATGTTATGAGAAGAAAAAAAATAATAAAGGAAGAGAAATAATCCTTACATACAAAAATTTTGAACTCATAAATCTAAGGATTATTAGTAAAAATGTGATGGAATGGGGATTGTGAGGGGGGTAATTGTCAATTTCAATGGAGATGGAAGGGGGTCTCATAATATGGGGGTGATGGGTTGAGGGAATGGGTGATGTTAGATTGGGCCCACGATAGGGGGTCAGTTGTCGAGGGAAATGGTGATTGAAGGGGGTTGTGGGTTGTTTAAAACTGATATGTTAGGGGGTGAGGGTCTAAGGAAAGGAAATTCTAGGTTTGTTTTTTATACATATAGTAGTTATTTTAATTAAAAATTTCACCAAATTAAGTTTAAGGGGTTTTTCAAAAAACAACTATTAAATAAATGTTTTACCAAGGCTTTGGAAAACAAGTTCTAAATAGTAGCATAATTACATTATAAAAATGTTTTGTAACATTTTATAAAACCAACACTAAAAAAAGACACTATAAAATAATGTTATTATAGTGTAATGAGATAATAATGTATGATGATTTATAACAAAGGAAACCCTAGTTTATGATTCTTTCATGTGTTTTATGATTTAAATTAATGAATAGTGCAATGATAATATCCCATCATATTATGCCTTTGAGTTATCCCTAATTGAGGATCATCATAGTGTATTATGGGTTATGGTGATATGTTAATATTAGTATGAGTATGGGACATGGTATAATAAATAAAAACATATTGTTTAGACTAACCCACAAAATATATCCCATGGAATGTTATGTAGTAATCGATATACATAGGGGTGTGCAGTTATTACCAATAAATCATTATTGAGTTTGTTTTGAAATATATCCTGATAACCATCATACTTTTATACAATTCATACATAAATAATTTTGGTGTATCTAATCAAGTGGTGTTAGGGTATGTTTTTCATCACATCATCAGTTAAATCTCATACAATATTGTATTTTTCTACTAATATGATGAGAATATGCATATTTACCTTGATTGAATTATATTGATAAAATAAATAATCATAATCTATGTAACATGTTTTTTTATCTACATGAATGAATTTGATGGGATTTTATCATCCACTATATTAATTACATGTGGTTTATTCAATGATTAGGTCAGTCTTTTTCAATGAATTAACAACGTATGAGAAGGCCTATATTATTAACATTTTTCCATGTCTATTGGTCACATGATGTCATATGAAAATGGATTTTATGGAAATAAATATAAATTAAATGATAAATATTGTGGTGGATATGTTAATATTATATATGAGTATGTTTGATAGAGATCACACTAGCCCTCTTAGTATCTTGAGCATCATCGGTTCATTTCTATATGTAGCATTTTTCATACATATATTAAATAGGGATTTCAAAAAAAATCCATACTATTAATTCCCATATGGTCACATGGTTAGGAATTTTGAAAAGATTATGTTTTGGAGAATGTTTTTATTATAAAATGAATATAGTTTGAAAACCCATATCTAATGGATTTTTAGATGCATTCACAATGAGTTTTGGAGTTTTTCATAAATATTGTTTGATATTCTAGTTTATGTTAGAGATTGATAGATATGAAATAAAATATGGGTATGTGGTATTTAAAAAACACGCCTTGTCCAGAATAAATGATAAGAATACAATTCATAAAATAGGATATGACATTATGATATCTTAATAAGTATGTGATATATTATACTTCCTATATTGTGTCATATAATTGGTGTGTGGTAACAATTTTATGGGATGCATGCAACTTCTTTATTCATCTCTTCATAGATGTTTTAAGTTTATAATCCCTGATATAGATCATTTAAGTTGTGGTACACTTCATTGAATAGTTCAATAAAGAACACTCCATTTGGATTTAACGTATGACTACCATTATATGGAACCTAATATGTTTGATATGATAAATACTCTCCACTAAATAAATAATTTCGGGTTGCCTATATATAGGATTTTTTCCATCCTACTTGAGTACACTAATTTCACGAGGGCATAGTCAATTCTCTTCCTCAGTAAAATTTATCTATTGAAGAAGGTTCTAGAACCCCTTTAGAGGGCTCATGATTATCTCACTATAAGCAATGATTGATGGTTGGTGGATCGACTACGGAGTTATAAATAATTTATGTCTTCTTCTTAATCAATATCAAAAATTCTCCATTCATATTGAGGATACTGTTTTCAAATTTCAGGTATGTTATTCTTTGTTATTACATGCATAGTGACATATTAAATATAGGTTAGTAATTTTATGGGTTTTTAAAGACCTAATATCATGGTATGGTCCCTTGAAACTCGTCAATAAAATCATAAATTTCATCAAGATCACATGACCATGTCGAAGATGAAATAACTCAGTGTAATATGAGTCAAATTAACTTGATTCATTATCTATTTCCAAGAAATAATTATTATATTCTCATTTTTAATACCATTATTCAGAAGTGTTATTTAACAACATATTATATATTTATAAAATAAAAAAAATTATTTTCAAACATGAAAATCAAACCATCCATGTCTATACTTAATAATAAAATAATGGTAATGGTTAAACTAGAAAAATAATAGAAATTTTTCCAATCTAAAATCAATACATTTAGAAATATGAGATGGTATTCTCCAATATATATCCTAAATAATCATGCTCCATTAGAAACTTTTTGGTCCTCCTCAACTGGTGTAATATTCTATTATAAATGTTCTTCTTATATTCGTACACAAATGATAGAACTAGAAGATGTATCTAATACCCAATGTGATGAAATTTATCAAATAAACTTATATATTAATTTACTCGAATATTTCCCTTGATTTTTTAGAAATCATATTTCTTAATCTAGTGGAATTTTCCTTCCAAATGTATAATATAAAACAGCTATCTCCTTAGATTACCTCTAGTTATTTCACTTATTATAAGGTAATTGTAAAGATACTTTTTGATTTTAACTATCCTTAGAACTTTCACTTTCCTTTACTCTTGTTAACCATGAGAAAAAATGTATTTTCTCAATTCATGTATTTACCCACATTGTGAATCAATTATAATAGATTTAAGAGTGTCTTATATATATTCTTCATGCTGAACTTAATAATAAAACTCATTAATATTATAGGATGTATGGATATAACAAGGTATATACACATCCCTCTAGGTATTTCAAATCAGAAAAAAAAATTATATGATCAATATAACCAATGGGGTTGGATATTTAATTTCTCATAATTAATGCTTATCCAAATTTTTACATAGAGAATTAATTTTATATTTTTTACCTCTCTTTCTTTTCATTCACCGAAAAAATATCTTTGATATCGGGTTAAATAGTGTATGCACCCATTTCATTATGACGATTCAGAATCTCACTATACATGGATGATAACAACATCCACTGGAGATCCAATTCATAGTATACATGTTTCCATAACACATAATTATTCTACTCACATTCAAATCAAAATTCTCAACAAGGGAATCAAGTATGAAAAATCATCCTCTATTTGTATAGTAAAATGTGTAGGAACCTGTACCACCCCTTGAGGTTCAAACTGATAAAAATATTATATTTCTCAAATATTGATCATAAGGAAAGGGATGTAATTGAGTAAATATGAATTATCTACACCAATTTAAAATATATGTTTACTCAATTATATTTATTACTAGTTATTTTATAATTAATGTTTTAATTAACTCTCCCATTATTCAATCAAATCCAAAAAACCATCTTCATTGTTTTCAAAATATCAGGTAGCATATATATGGATATAAAAATGAACCATATTTACTTTTAAACATCCTATATAGAGTCCTCATCAAATTATTAAAGGTTAAATAGGAAGAATTTTCATTCTAATTGTATTAACATTTAACTCCTTGATATGATAAGTGGGATTAGAAATCAAGAAATCATGTGCTCGTGTTTCCCCAATACATGCCTCTAAGTTACACCAAGAATTTATAAGTCAATAAACCCTTGATTATTACATGTTTAATTCAACCTAATACATTCATTAAAACTCCTAGATAATTTCATGTATCGTGATGAGGGATAGACAATAACATTAAACTGTGGTTGTATAGTAAATCATTTTATGTAAATAATTTTGATGATTTAAAATTTTATTTAAGGGATTTTGATTAATATATGTATAAATATCCTCTATTGTTTTATTCACATTCTTACTAATTTTATATATAATATAAATAAATAATTATCCATGTCTTGTAAAATAGTTTATTGATATTAATTTGATTTGTTTAATATATCTTATTTTATCCTCTCTATACTTATTAATTTCATTATATGGGAACTATCAAAATTATTAACGATACATGAAAAAATATATCTTATAAATTTTTTTTATATAAGAATTATTTTTAATTTTTTCATATTATGTGATCATGCATAATCATTTAACTATATAATGAATTGTATAAATGAATAAATAACCATGAACTAGACAAATAAAATAAAGGAATGATATAATCATAGTCTTTTATCTATTGATTTGTTTAACAAGTGGTGAATGTCAAACCTTATCCCTAGAGAAAATAACTCTTTGAACCTTATCTTGGTTTGAGTTGCAACATTAACCATTCTCCTTGATATATCCTTGGATGGATTCATCTTGGCTCAGGTACTGAAACTCTTCCTCTATTCGAATACACAATATTTTAAAAATGTATACTCATATGCAAGTGAGGGGAACTTTGAGTTTTTTGTTACATAAAATAATCCCTATAAATATAGGACCTTATTAAAAAGGAGGTTGGGAAAATTCCAAGATAATAATATTTAATTTAATAATTATAATCTCATAAAAACATAAAATAAATAATTAAATAAAATAAATTATTATATAAAATAAATAAATCAAACGCATACAGTGGTCTAGAAAATCTTAAAATCATTCACAACATGGAACAAAACTTATATTTAGTATTACTAGAATTTATTTCAAGTCAATCTGTTTAATATTAATTGTCATAAATTAATGATTTACTTTTAAAAATTTCCGAATTACTGGTCTATAAGATATGTTAATTATCCCATAAACTATTTTAAGTAAATTTAAATTTATAATTTAAAATAATTATGTACATTGTGGGAACTTTGAATCCCACATGATGTGGAAAATCTATATAATATTAAATCACATTTTAGGAAATTTAATATATACATAATGTTTATTCTCATATGAAAACTTTTATAACATAATTTGTGTATGGTATGTGTTATGCGCCATATACAATATAGCATGTAACACCCCTAAAGTTCCAAATGGTTTTTGGTTCTATTTGATTTCAATTAGGTTTTCAATATAATAATTGAAAAAAAAGATATGATTTAGGTGATAGATTGAGAATAAACCCAATGTCTTGAAAAGAGATGTCTCCCATACTTTATGGGTATATAATAATGAATAGTAGGATAACATTGAATACAAAACTGGAAAGATTAACATAATAAGCCATAACATAATTTGATTTAAGAGATAAACTTCATGAATAAATAATGACGAGTGCATATGGGATGATTCCACCCATTTTTGTAATTATGTAAAAAAGAAAAGATGGAGATACTTGAGGCACCAATACTAGATAGCTTCTATAGATATGGATTGCTCACATAAATTAGTTTTAAATCATGGTTGATAGAAAACTGGAAGTGGAGACTTTTCCAAAGATTACAAGGAATGGAGGGTACTACAGTAAGTTATTATTAGTGTTTATATACACTTGAATAAAATTTGAACTAAATATAGATGGATAATTATTTCATGAAGAATAGTTTCACTTGATATGCTAGAAATATTCAAGGAAATACTATATCATGAGTATTTTATATGCCGCAACAACTTATAAATGCATCACAATGAGTTTGGAATTGATCCAATAATTCCAACAATGTTTTATATAATTTTTTGTGATGATTTGAAGTTTATTATGAGTGGATCAGATCAACTATAGTAAAAATGTAGGAGACATAGTTTTGAATAGAAAAAAAACATTAAAATAGATAATTTCATATTCCATGTATGTAAATTTTAGTGTATGTGATTTTTTTCATAGTTAAATAAACATACAAAAACTCACTAAAAATGAAAAAAATTACTTATGTAAAGACTCACATAAGAAAATGAAATAATGTAGTCGAATGACCCATTTATAAAAATCAGTGTATGAAATGTCATATGTGTATTCAAAAATGAGAACTGCATATGTGAATAGAGCTTCAAGTAGTGGTTTGAAGTGACATACCAAAATTTCTTATGTAACTCATTTCATTGGTGTATTCAAAGATCACATAGTTAAATTCATTTGGGCATCCAAATTTATATTTAAAGGTTTGAATGAATAATCACATAGGAAAATTTTAATTGGAGAGCTATGTATCCAAATTATGACAAATGAAGCACTATTAAAGGGGACACCTCTTGTAGTTGAATCGACATGAGTGAAATAGAAATCCACATAGTAGAATTACCATATGTACTAATTTAATGTTATAAAATTACATAATTATTTATTATGCATAATAAATAAATTTGTATGACTTAAGAACTATTCATTCATAATTTCATTATCACGAATCCCAGAAAGGGTTGTGATCCAAGAATGAGAAGAAAGAGCAGCCAATCTTCATCCACGGTAAATGGAAAATTGAGGAATGGTTAAAAGTGGGGCGTCTATAGTTATATAATTCTAATGAAATATAAATTATTAAATTCTAAAGATATGATTTTGAGTCTCAAATATCATGAAGGTCATAGAACCCATTATTTAAGTGTGTTGTTTGGAATAATCATTAATGAGAACTACTGTAAGTATATCTCTATGAGAAAAATGAACATATTAGGTTTTCAACTATAGTAAAGATGTTGTTCCATCGAACCTCATGATAATGTGTTTCAAATCCTACATTAGTTTGATCAATTTTTTAGTATACAAGACTAAGTGAGATTTATGTTTAGGAATTTTCCCATGACATTATTTCTTATAGAATAAAACATATTTCAAAATTTCAAATCTTTTTTTTTGTGTTTTATACAAATTTTTAACTTTGTTGTGCATATTTTCAATTAAGATATTTTAAAGAAGATGAATTAAATCCTACTATAGATATCTTGTGAAGATATTTTGGGCCTTGTTTCAATAAATGATAACTATTAAATGAAAGTATTTTGGGAATACTTTTAGTTGAAAAAGAAGCACATAATAATACTTAGGAACGTAGATGTTGTATTTTGTTATTTTTATTTTGAGATGGATACCTATTTGTATCATTGACATATCATTTATGGGTTTGAAAATTTTTGGATCATTTAATGTGGATGACTATGCATATGAGTGGATTTAAATATTGAGTAGGGTGAAATAAAAAATTCATAATAAACCTCTGGTTATATTATTTGTAAACCGTTAGAATCAATAGTTGTGATACTATGTGATTTCTAAAGTTCTCATGAAAAATAAGGAGAAGAATAAATTTCATATTTTAGTAAAGTTTAATAAGAAAAGAATAATCACATCATTCTATTATCATATTTAAGGGTGATGATGTTTTGAAAAGAATAAGATCATGTGACATTATTTGTTGCAATTTTTTGTTTTGATCTACTGGATTTGAATATCATAAGAGAACATTGAGTGAGAGAAACTAATGAGCATATTCAAAAGATCTATAAAGAGGTGTGTTGAGAATTGATAGAATTTAAAAGTATTCTTGAATACCTCATGGAATTCGAAGAAGAATATTGTGAGAAAAAAAGGTTAGCCTTATTGATTTAGAGACATCATGTGCATAGCTACAAATCTACATCCAAAGATGAACATAGAGGGAGAAAATGCATATACATTGTTGGATATTTTCTAGCTTGTGTGACTTAGGGTATATAATTATATAACTATGTGACATGATGAATATACTGGGAAGATATTGAATAATTTTACAGGGAAGGTAAAAAGAGAAGTCATGTGAGATGTAGGAATGTTTCTAGTGTAACTCTGGTTGACAGAATATTAATGAGACTCTGATCTAATTATGGTGCATGATCAACTATCCACTTATAGTTGAATGATATTTTTTAAAGTATAGAATCAATTTATTTGAACATAAATAGTAAAGTTTTGGATTAGGACTTCAAACTAAACCATATAAATCCTATATTATTATCCATTCATTTACTATATTATATAGGTGTGTATGTGAGACATAATAAGGATTGGATTCATATTGAATATGGTTTTTAGGTTGAATTAAATGGAATAATTCAATAAAAGTCATAACTGACCATTGATTCTCCCCTCCCCTCTTATGGTCAATATCTACCATATGTATTTCAAGAGGTTCCATAGTATAATTTCCCTCCATACTATTCGGATCCTGAATGGATTTTAGATTCTATAAGAATACCCTCAAATATAAAATTTCTCCACTATATTTGTTAATGTATATATGGAAATATCATCTAAGCACTAAAAAGGAAAATATAAAGTAAGTGGTAAATAAATTGAGAGATATCCAAAATAAGCAAATGTAATTACCATTATATAATGATAATTATAATTTTAGGGATTTTAATATTAAATATATTGATTTTTATTCTTCTAGTTATAAAATTTCAAGCGATGAATGATGTGAAAGTAGTAGAGCCATTATAATAGCTTAATATTTCTTATTCACATATTGGAAGGAATATTAAAAATATTCATTCTATTAATGTACCTAAATTGTAAATTTCATCAAGGAAATATTTGATTAATAATCAAATCTTTATGAAGAGGCTAATGTAATATATAATGCATTTTATAAAAAAGTTGGACGATAAAACTCTCTCAAAGATCTTGTAAAATATAAAGAAGAATCATCCACATAATGTGATGAATGAGTTTATTTATTTGATGAAGTATTGAAATGATTTATTTTTAAGAAATAATTTCATAAAAGTTGTTAGGAAGGAATGATAAATTAATTTTGAGATGAGAAATATACCCTCAATATGATGTTCCGTAAGCTATATGTCATGTTCAAATATCTAGATGAGGAAAACATATTCATTCACAATAAGCCTATCTAGAGAGAAGTACCACTCAAAATTTGGAAGTGAGTAATATTCCTATGTAGGATGACAATATTGGATAAAAATGATTCATATCATGTAGAAATTATTATACCTCTAGATCATTGAACAAGGTAACCCACAGTGTAAATAAAGTGTCTTGCACCAAATCTAGAATCTATAGAACTATTAGACACAACTAAAAATCTATAAAAATAGGGAAGGAGAAAAATTCCATTACATCAAAAAAAATTTTGGGATGAAGTGGGTATGTCCAAGAAAATCTATTCCCAAAAATAGACCCTAAATATTGGGGTTCAAACCCAAAAATAACAATCATTTCATGTTGGATGGAATGAATCTAATGTAAAACGAACAATAATTATAGGAAAATGTTAGAGCTACTAGAGACTTTATCAAAAAACCATTAATTTCGAGAAAAATATATCATTAGGTTCAATTTCATGAATTTATGAACAATTGTGGAAAATATATCTAAATTAGACAAACTCTTTCTATAAATAATCAAACCTCATTGAACGTGAATAATCTTCTTCTAAAGAATAGATATGAAAGATTGAAACAATTATATGACTTGTGGGAGATTGGTGGTCAAAACTACATGGGATACCTATATATTCCTTCAATGTGAAATATATTTATAGAAGAGAAAATTGAACCAAAAAATTATGAGATGTAGGTGAATAAATTATGTGAATTGGCCTTGGGAGAAAAATATGTGAATAGAAAATCTAAATTATCTACTCCCAAGAAGAAAGAAAATATAGACGAGATAGAGGTAAAACTTACTACAAAGTGATTATTCTAATATGTAAAGTGATTCCAAATATTTGACTAGTATATAATGGATATGAATAAAAATAAAAATGAGGGAAATCTAATGAGAAAATAAGAATCCATCCATTTGAGTGATTCTAGGATTAGATTAGTGGTTGACTCTCATAATTAAGAAGAGTAGAATCTTTAACAATATTGTAAAATTGAAAAATAATAAAGTAGTGCATGGAAGGTGAAATAAGAAAATCCATTATTTGGTTATATGTATGGTATGAATACCTCAATTAGAAAATTTATTCAAGTATAAGGGGAAGGAACCAGTGAGATTTTGTTTAAAAATTGTTTATTCAAAGAATTTCTCTACACTATAGAATAAAACTGAAGATTAAAATATGTTAATGCACCCAAAAAATGAAAAAACATTGAAATTTAAGGGTTTAAGAATTAATAAATCTATGGATTAATTTCATGAATTGGAAAATATGCCTCAACCAACCTTCTATTGTTGATGATCTACTCTATGATTCACCATCACCCCATATTTGTTTTTACTACTTAATTATTAGAGAGTATGGGGATGAAGGGTAGAGAGTATCCCTAATGGGTATATCTAAAAAATAATGAAGATTTTATAATAAATCATAAAATTGAATCATTAATTATAGACAATCCCTTAAATTTTGAAGTACATGGTACACATTTTATTCTCCCATGTTTTTTTAATATGAACATATTATGTTTAACAAGGGGGGTTATTATCTAATTAGTGGGGAAGACCTAGTTATCGAAATATTTGGATGTATTTATTCAAGTTAGTGCAAGTTCTATAATTTTCTGGAATATATGTTCTTTCTACCTCAAAAAAGGTGAGAAATACAAAACGGGTATCACATGTGAGGTGGGAAAAAATTTATGTAAATTTCTCACACATATTTTCTTCTAGGGGGTATACCACATTGGATTAGAGTTTATTTGTTGATGGAAATTCACAAAGATAAATTTTATACAAAGTTTCTCATTTGATGATTTTTTTGATCTTTAGTTTATACAATCACTTACACCGACATGAATTAATTTTTCATAAATTATTTCTCTCATGGAATTGGTAGTTATATTGATGATCTAAGGAGAGTTTTCTCAAGTATAATATTAATTGGTATCAGTATTTCTCTAATATGGATAGAATATTTTAATGATGTACTCCAGGATTAAAATCATAATAAGGGAGAGGAATTTAAATAAGATCTTCCTCATGAGTTATAACAAGTGGTATCATATTACTTCTCAACTGGTATTTCAAATTGTATCATATTTCATTTGGAATAATCTCCCATGTGTTATCAAAAATTATTTTCAGGAGAATAGATTCAGTATGATTAATTCCTTTTATATATCATTCATTATAATTAGGGGAGAGTAAAGTAACCCTTAAATTTAGGGGGATTTGAATTTCATTCCCTTTGAATTTATTTTCAATTTGGTTGATACAAATTACATTGATCAATGAACATTATATTAAAGTGACTGGAATTGAAAAGAAAAAAAGGAATATATTTATTTTTCTAAAGGTTTTTTGTTATCTTTATTTCAATTAGTTCGTTAATATAATAAATGAAATGAATAGAAGTGTTGGTTGAATGATTTATAATCCACCCAATGTATTTCTACCCATACTCTATGGGTAAACATGAAAGAGGATTATGCTACCCTTGAATTATTGTATGGGAAGATTCATGTGGGTATACCATAATATCATATGATTGATGAGCTAAACATTAATGATGAATCATTATAATTATTGATGTGACGATTCCAACCATGTCTAAAATAGCCTGAAAATGTGGGAGGGAGTTAACTAATACACATATACCGGATATCATATATTTTTGTAGAGAGAATGTATAAAATATGATTAAATCGTGGAGGGTAACATGTTGAATATGGATAATCATCTAAGGTGTATAATTCATGTTGGGTTTGTCAATTGGTGTTTATTAGTTTTTATACACTCTATGATAAAAGATGAAGAAAATATAGATCGTTCAAGATTGATTGATCCAGAGTCGAACCTGTTCAAGTGATGTTTTTAGAGGAAATACTCTAACTTGGGTATTTTTTATGTGACTACACCTCATAAATACATAATATGTATTTTGGAATTGTTCCAATAATTCTATCAATCATTTAAAAAACCCTTGACATGATTTTAAGATGTATATGAGTCGATGTTATTGGCTGAAATTGAAGTAAAGGGGTCCAGATTGAAATGGAATGAAATATAGAAAAATTGATATGTATACATTCTATGTATGTAAATACCAACATAGGTGAATTACTACATATCAAATCCACATCGTCAAATTCAACGCATAAGAAAATAGTTACTTATGGAAAAATTAACATAAATGAATGAAGTGGCATAGTCGAATAACCAACATACCTATATTAGTACATCCAAACTTATCTTTTTATTAGAATTCAATAATATCATACACAAATGATTATTGACATAAATAAATGAAGCAATGTACCAAAAATTCATTTTTAATGAATTTTTATGGTGTATCAATAATTCATGATGCCAAATTATTTTGTGGATCTAAATTGAAATCGAAATATGCAACATAGGTTTCACATAGGTGAATTTGAATAAGAAAACATGTATGCAAATTCTAATATGTGATGCAACATGTAAGAGAATTCCACATATAGAAGAATCTATATAATTGAAATGGAAATTCACTAAGCCAAATTTCCCTTAGGTACATAGTAAAAATTATAGAATTTCATAGTTTTTAATGTTTACGAATAAATATTTTTGAGTGATTCCAGATTTTTTTTATTCATTGTTTAAACATCACAAAAACTAAGAAATAGTTCTGATCCAATAATGTGAAGAAAGTGGAGTTGATCGTCATACATGGTAATGCAATGATCGAGGATTGATGAAAAGTGGGGTTTCCATAATTCTATAATTCTGATGAAATCTAATTCCGTCATTGATGATGTTGTTCTTTCGAGATATCATTATCATGAAGCATAGAGAATATATTCTTTGATCATGTTTATAGAAAGAATGAGTAAGGAGAACCATTTCTTGCATTTTATGAAGATAAAGTTGAAGTTATTATGTTTTCAAGAATAATGAAAATGTTATTCCCTTGAATCTCAAGATGTTATTCATCAAAGCCTACATTAATTTTTTCTATGTCTACTTTGCATGAGTGTATAATATTAAAATCGATGAATTCTCCCAAACATCAGTTATAAGGACATCAATATTTGTTCCATGACACATATGTTTATTGTGTGTTTTAGGAAGCTATTTCAATTTGATGTGTGTAATTTTTGTGGAGATATTTGGAGGAATAGGAATATAAGTCTACTATAGAGATTTTGTGAATATATTTCAAGATGTGTATCAATAAATGAGGATTATTAAATGATGGTATTATGGTAATCCCATTAGAATTGAAACAGAATCACATAAGAATACAAGGGAAACCCTATTAAGAATTATATTATTGTTCTTTTCATATGGATGCTTCTTTTCTGCCTTGACATACAATTTATGGGATTGAAAATTAAAAGATTATTTCATTTATCTTTCAATTCATGTGATAATGTTTAATGATAAAATGGGATGAAAGAGACGAATTTGAATGATCTACTTCTTGTATAGTGTATAAATAGACATAACCAAGTGTTATGAATCTATTTGATATATGAAGACCTCTTAAAGAATAAGAATAAGAATAATCAATTGTATATTATAGAGAATAATAAGATTAATAAGAATAAGAGAAGTCAACCTTCAATCTAATATCATACTAACGTTTGTTGAAGTTCTAAGAAGAATAAGATCCTATAAAAGTCTTTATTGAGAAGTTATTTGAGGAGTTTGATGATTGATCATTACTCTATCTCATTGAGTAAGGTATCCAGGTGAATATATTCATAAGTTCTATGAAGTTGTGTTCTGATAAGTGACAGAGTTTCCTGGTATTCTAGATGACCCACTATAATTAAAATACGATTCTTACAAGAAGAAGAAGGCTAATCTTGTTGATATGGAGACATCCCCTACAGAGCTATTGATCTACTTCAATATACGAACTTGAAGAGACAAATTCCATATATATGGTGGGATGTTGTGGAACCAGTAAGACTCAGGTTATATAAGGACAGAACCATGTGACTATGTGAATATAGTGGGAAGTTATTGAAGAAGTCTAGTGATAAGATGGGAAGAGAGGTCTTGTGAGATGTAAGTGGCTAGTATGCATCGGGCTGAGAGAAGATCACTGAGACTCAGATATGGTTATAGTGAATGAAGAACAATCCACTTATAAATGAATTATATTGATTATAATTAGGGATTATAACCAGTAAAGTAAATTATTATGTCCTAGTAATGAACAATTTAAATCATTTTGTTCTTATTATCTTATTTACTATATTAAATGGGTTATTTTGTGAGACATATGAATGAATGGATTGAGAATGAACAAGCCTTTGAGGATGAATTAAACAGAAAAATTCATAAATGTTCAATGTTTCCATTCACTACAAGAAAATTTTGAATTTACAACGGGGTATTTATGACAGGGAAGGGTCCCGTCACAAATAATCCCTTGGGAGGGACTATTTGAGATGAGGAGATGGTCCTCATCACTATAGGTTTGGAATGAGGTGTGTACCAAACCGCTGGAAGGGTTTTTGTGATGGGTATATAAGCACGTCGCAAATACTCGGTGGTGTTTTTTAGTATTTGGGATGGGGATTATCTCCCATCACAAATAGTATATCTGTAGGTTGGTATTTGCGACAGGTCCCATCACAAATACCTTTTTAACCACCGCCTGTAATTAATAGGGTGAGTCAGTATTTGTGACGAGCCTCATCGCAAGTAGTACCATCACAAATAATCTAATCTATACATACCCAAATCCATTTTATTCATTCCACTTATTTGTCTACCCCTATCTCCCTCTCGACTTACTTTTTTATCTAAAAAATTTCACAATTCAAAATTCTAAATTGGAGCAATATTCGCAGTTTATATCCTGTGAAAGATTCATCTTTAAGGTTTTTTCCTTTCTCTTTTTTTATTTAGTCATTTAATTATATTTTATATTAGTTATAATTATTGTTAATTAGATTCAATTAACTTAAATTATAATTAGATAGTTATATTTATCAGTATTTAATTTTAAATATAATTAATTGTGATTAGTATTAATTAATACGAATTAATAGTTATTATATTAATTTGTAGTAATTAGTATCAATTAAGAAAATTATTAATAAGTAGTTATAATCATATATAATTGGTAATAATTAGTGATAATTATTAACAAATTAAAATAAGTATTTATAAATAGTAATAAATAATATTTAGTGGTAATTAGAAATAATTAGAAGTAACTCGATGAAATTAGTAATAATTAGTAATAATTAACGAGAATAAATAATAATTAG
Organism: Viscum album; assembly: GCA_963277665.1. Classification (NCBI taxonomy): domain Eukaryota; kingdom Viridiplantae; phylum Streptophyta; class Magnoliopsida; order Santalales; family Viscaceae; genus Viscum; species Viscum album. The sequence continues at coordinate 356,946,523 of OY728140.1, forward strand.
TGGTAATTTGTAATAAATTGTAATAATTACTTATAAATTTTCATAATTAGTAATTATTAGTAATAAATTGTAATAAATTTTAGTACTTACTAATAAATTTTAATAATTTGTAATAATTTGTAACAAATTGTTCTAAATTGAAATTATTAGTAATAAATTGTAATAATTACTAATAAAGATTAATAATAACTAATAAATGGTAATAATTATGAATAAATTCTGATAATTAGTAATAATTATTAATAAATTGTAATAATTATTAATGAATTGTAATAATTAGTAACAATTAGTAAAAATAGTTGCAATTAGTAACAATTAGCGGTAATTAATAATAAATTGTAGTAATTAGTAATAATTAGCAGGAATGAGTAATAATTAGTGGTAATTAGTAATGAATTGTAATAAATAGTGATAAATTGAAATAATTACTAATAAATTGTAATAATTAGTAATAAAATTTAAAAATCAGCAACAATTAGTAATAATTAGTTATATATTATAATGAATTTTAATAATTAGTAATAATTAGTAAAATTTAGTATTAATTAATAAATAATTGTAATAATTAGTAACAAATTTTAATATTAGACATAATTAGCGGGAATAAGTAATAATTAGTTTCAATTAACAATAAATTGAATAATTTGTAATTAAATTTAATAATTAGAAATAAATATTAATAATTAGTAATAAATTTTCATAATTAGTAATAAATTTTATTGATTTGTAATAATTAATAATAATTAGTAATAAATTGTAAAAATTAGTAATAAATTTTATTGAATTTTAAAAATTTGTAAGAATTAGTAATAAATTGTAATAATTAGTAGAGATTAGTAGTAAGTTGTAATAATTAGTTTTAATTAGTAATAATAATTAATAAATTGTAATAAATTGTAATAAATTGAAATAATTTTTAATAATTTGTAATAATTAGTAATAAATTGAAATAATTAGTAATGAATTGTAATAATTAGCAATGAATTGTAATAATTAGTAATTAATAGCACAGATAATTAATAAATAGTGGTAATAACTAATAAATAGGAATAAATGGTAATAAATAGCAATAATTTGAATGAAATAGTAATGATTGGAAATATGTCGTAATAATTATGAATAAATATTAATAATTAGGAATATTAATTAATAATTAGTAATAATTAGGAATAAATATTAAGAATTAGTGATAACTATTAATAATTAGAAGCAATTAGAATAATTAGAAATAATTAGAATAATTTGAATAAATCCGCATAATTTTTAGTGGAGTATTAATTAGTAATAATTTGGCATAATTTCCAGCGGATTGGAAGAAACTCTTTTTCCTAAGTGTTCATCTCTTTGAAACTTTCTCCCCCTGAAATCACTATGAATAATATGCTCCAACATACGGATATCCATTTTCATATGCCCAGGAATAGAGAGAAACCTAGTGAGGCCTCCCTTCTCTAGATTCTCATGCATAAGAAAATGAATATGTGTACGTCATAGAAAATTTTTCATACTAATTTCTTTCTGATAAACTTGCAAGGATATTAGATGACAGGAAAAAGAGGGAATTTTTCTTAACACCACATCTCATTGTAACTTTCTCCCACTGAAATCATAATAAAAAATATGCTCAGATGTAGGGATATCTATTTTTGTGTGTAAGAGAATGGAGAGCTTCGCAGCGAGTCCTCCCTACTCTCCATACCCGTACATATGAAAATCGATATTGATACACCAGAGAACATTTTTCTCGGTGATTTCAGTTGGAGAAAGTTATAAGTAGATGAGTTGAGGGGAAAAAGAGATTCCACCAATCTAGTAGAAATTGTGTCACTCGTAATTAGCAATAATTAGTATAAATTATATGTAATTAATAATAATTATTGTTAATTAGTATATATTATTATAAATTAGTGTATATTAAAAGAAAATTTAAAATAAATACAATAAATAACTATAAAATCATAGAAATTGTTATAAATTCATAGAAAACTGAATTCAATTTTCTTCTCTTTTTTGGATAGTGTTTTCTTATATAAAATTGTTCAAAAAATAATTATTTTATATTTTTAGTGAAATATAGTACAAGGATGTTGACAACAGTCATTATTAGATGATTGTGCATGGATAAATCATCTTAGAAATCCAAAAAGTTCTGGTTTAAATCCTGTATATATTGACTGTGTTGAGGCTTTTTAATCATTTTCATCATCAAAACCAAAATCTATTTCAGAAGGGATAATTATGTTTCCTTGTTAAAAATGTGCAATGAGGGAGTTTAACACATTTGAAAACATTAGGGGTCATTTATTACATTTTGGGTTTCAACTAGATTATGTTTTTTTCTATCAACATGGTGAGTGTAGTTCCAAATAAGTCACTAATAATTTGGTTATGGATCTATGACGGTTTTAAAATTTAGTACATGATTTGTAAATTCCATATTTTCAACAAAATTATGCTCAGGAAGATATTGATTTTTATTCTTAATTGGAACCATATCAATTTTATGAGGTGTTGATGTAACACCCCAGGTAAATAAAGAATATGACATTTTCATATTTATCCATATTTGTGAATAAAATATTAATATGTCTTTAAAGGGGACGCTATGCTCGATGGCATACCTAACACACAACAACGAGTTTCTTGGGAATCTTACGTTGCACTCAAATAATAAAATATTATTATTTTAAATGGTAGTTAACATGTAGTCGTTGTATTGGCGGGAATGGATATAAATAACTAAAATGTGATTATATATGTTTTTAAATATTTTTACATTTATCCAATAAAAAATAAAGGCATAAAATATAGAAAGAATTCAATTTTAGGCGTATATGCCCTAGTTTTCACTAAAGGTTCACTTATCGCCTTTTGATGGAGAACTGTCATTAAATATAGTTTTGTTCACTTTTATACATTCCATTGGACCAAATAAAACTCTTCTTAAGAATTGGGACATCAAAATTTACTTTGTGTAAATTTTTGGTATCTTTCTGATAAAGTTCATTTTTTAATGAATAGTGTAAAATGTTGTATTTTAATTCAAAACAACTTTTTAATATAATTTATTTATATGATTAGATTATCTTTTGAGTTGGTTTTAAAGTTAAATTAGAATATATTTTTACCATTAAATCCAATAGTGGTCATTGGAATTAATTTCACTTTGATATCAGACTTAAACTAGTGTCAATCTTTTGATACTTATTGTTTTATAAAAACACGCTATTTGCTCTGACAGCGGGAATTAATTATTAAATTAATTAATGTGACTTATATGTTTTGAATTTTATAAAATGGACTTCATTTTTGAATTTGGAATATCAAATATAGATTAGGGTGAATTTTTGGGATTTTTCTGAAAAACTTCAATTTTTGATGAATAGTGAAACCACTAAGTGGTAATCAAGCAAACTGATTTTTCAGTTAAATGAAAATTTACCACTAATGTGTATTGAATTTCGAAAATCTGACATACATGGTTGTCATTAGTATGTAAAATGTGGTTCAATGGGATGAAAATAAATTTTTGGTGTATAGTAACTTTTTTTCATTAATCGCGATTAGAGGTAATTAGTGTAATTTAAGGTAAAAATGATATTATAAAAATATGAAAACACCATGACACTTGTCCTAACCCTATAGGATGAGTCATGGATGACCAAGACAACCCATGGGTCGATTTAGGGGACCCTATGGAGCCTCTTGGGTGAGATAATTAGTTTAATGCTTTTTTTAAATAAAGGTGAAAATGACACTAACATAAATTGTTTTACTAAAACAATTTTTAGAATGGATTATACTAATCATATTTTGGTCTATAAATACTATTTGGAAAGATAAAAAAATTTCCTACATCATGATATTTTTTTTTATAATTTTTAGACATTAAATAAATTAATTTAATTACGACATCATGATGATGCAAGGATGACCTCATTAATGAACAGTTTAAATAAAATGAAACGATAATATAAAATCTAAGACCTACACTTGTCCAAAAACTATTGGATGGTAATATTTCGAAGCCTTATCATCTTATCTTTGAAATATATCAATGTGGGACCTTAGAAATTCGAAACACTTTTGAAAATAAAATAATAGTTTCCTGATTTCCAAAAGTGCCCCTCCTCTCCTCTTATAAAAGGCCCCCACCTCTACCTCATTTCACACCCTCCTCAAGCCTTTGGCTCGGCCATCCCCTGCCCATTTACTCTCTCCACATCCTTCTCCTCATCCTAGAGGATTCCCTTTGGGCAGAATCCTTTCAAAGGAAGCCTTTAGGCTCAAATCAAAAGGAGTTACACATTTAAAGGTAATTCATTCTCTCATGTTCATTTGTTTTATTTTGCTTCTCCAACACCATAAACTCTTTTTATTTACTTATTTTGTAACAAAACCAGTATCTTCAATATACTAGGATGTTGTTATAACATTTATTCGAGCTACACTCTCACACAACTACATCAAATGGTTAAAGAACATACGGTTTCCGTGGATGGCGAAATTCTGCCTCCCGAAACGATGATTGTTCAACACTCATATAACACCTTAAAATGTGGCCATTTAGATGACACTATATTTATATATGATATATAATATGTTTATGTTTTACTTAATCTTCTGTATTTTCATTTGTTTCATACCTTTATGGTTTCCATTGTGGGTAAACACGATAATTTCATTTTAGGAAGTGCGGACTACCGCCCCCTCAAAGTGATTTGATTCGTTAATGCCATACATGGGACGTATAAAGGATGGATTTAAAGTTATTATATATGATGTTATACTGGAATTATAATATAACTCTATATCATTATTGTTTCATTCTATTAAAGTATGAGATAGAAATGAAAGTAGCGTTCATGCGTACGTACGGCTTACCGTCTCCATGAACAGTGCATTTCATTTCTTACCTCTAAATGATTATGTAATATTATAAATACATGTATATGCTGGATATATATGATACATATGATATAAAAATCATGAATATAATTCTGGATATAATTAACCTTTGACCACACAAACAACATGTAATTGTAAGAAGTCCATTTTCGACTTAAGAACCAAATATCGAAAAAAACAAACATTATTAACTTAAATGATTACATAATGTTTATAACATTGAAATAAGTGATACAAAAGGAATAATGAACTTTAAGAAGGTTCATAAAGAATTAGAAATTAACTCAAGTTTATTATTCAGGTTGTTAAAGAATGATCAAGTCAAGTCGGACCTAAGGTAAGGGATCCTACTCCTCTCTTTCTTTTTAAGTACACTATTTTATGTCATTCCTTCTAAGCTCATCTGTATTGTGATTGGGATGTTATTTTATATTAATCTTACTGTAATTTTTATGTTCATATTATGAGAGACCATGTTCTCTCTCATCAATCCATTTTGGAAGTTTTGAGTGGCGCCATTAGGCTGCCGAAATTTCGTAAGAGATCTAACCTCTCTCTTCCTCTTTAAGTACTCTCCTTTATGTCACTTCTTTTAACCTCCTCTTTTTATGATGGGGGATGTTATTTTATATTCCTCTTGATGTACATTTTATTTTAATGTGATGAGATACCCTATTTGATCTCATCAATCCATTTTTGGAAGTTTTAAGTGGCGCTGTTAGGCTGCCGAGTTTTCGTAAGGGATTTTTCATCTCACTTTCATTCCTATGAGATTTATGCTACATTTTCCACAATTTCCTTTGAGTGGTGTATTTACTGACCATTATTTTACTCATTGTGTAATATTATTTCATTTATGAGTATTTACATCAATGTTGTATTGTCATTCTTTCACGGGGCGTATGTTTCGAAAGATACCCATGTCGGTAAGGGAACCTTTCACCCTCCACTTTTTAAAAGACTTCTTTTGTTGGGTCTTTTAATTTACATATTTTTATGTTGGGATATGTTTTCATATATCATTACTGATGTAAATTTTATGTCCAAGTGATGAGATACACTTTTTATCTCTCGTCATCTCATTTTGAAGTGACGCCGTTAGGCTGTCAAGGGAACTTCTTAACCCAATTTCGATTTCTTTGGGTTCAACATGTAGTTGTTGAATATGTCATCCTTTGAATATGTGTGAATGTCCTTTGATTATTTTAAACTTAATATCCACTTATATTTGGTGTATTTGTTTGTCACACATAATTATGTAATTGATTTATCCTTAAACCAAGGATACCGTCTTTGTATGGGACTTCGTCTCAATCTCCTTTCATTGAGGCATATTTTGTTTTATACACAACCTTATTTTATAAGGTGTATAAACCCCTTTGACTTTTTTGTTTATTCAAAAGGAATCTTTTTATACGAAGCGTTTACTAAATTAAAAAAGGGAATGTTTTTGTCGTACGTATGCGGCGACAACGACTTCTCCGCCGTCGTGACCGTTATTTGAGTTTCAGCTTCCTCTACAAGCCATACCTTCTTTTTAAAAGAAAAATAAATACCATGTTTTACTTTTATTTTATTTTGGTATTGAAAATGGTTTTCATAATGTATTTATATCAATGTGTTGTATTGATATATTGTTATCGAAAGGTGGAAATGTTATGTTTCCTTTATTCATGTTTTATGTGATAAGATTATGTTATGGTTCTTGGGCATTGTTATGGAAACAGGTGTTTCTGTGATAAACTAAGGGAGGGTGAGCCCGATATAGCTCTCCAATGCATTGGGTAACGCGAAGGGGTTAAACGTTAAGGTTTCTCCGAAGAGATTTAGGGAATATACTGTGATGGATATTCCAGACGTAACCAAGAGGGTTACTCCCTATGTAAGAATGTTATGAATGCCTCAAGTTACCTTTATGTCTTATGATTTCTATGATTTATTCATGATTTCATGAGGTATGTTAAAGTGCATATGTTTTATGGGTAAAGTATGATTTCATTCTTATGTATATATGAACTCATGTTTCCTTTTCATATTTTTATAACCCTTACTGAGCTTTTTATGCTCATCCCAAGTTTTTTTGAAATGTTTTTCACAGGTCAAGGGAAAGGTACATGATATGATGATAGTGTCAAGGGAGTGTCAAGAACGAATCCGTGTTTTATTTTAAATATGTTTCTTTTTATGAGAAGAATGAATATTGTCTTTTATGTAACCACTTTGTTTAAATGTGGAATGTAATGCAAGTTTCATGATCTAATTCTCTAAAACTCTAAACCTAAAAAGATCTTCAATGTGTAATCTTGTAATAACTCAAGATTAAGTAAGGTTTAAGGCTGGGGCCTTATAGTTGGTATCAAAGGTCAGTTTAGACAACTTTAGGGATTAGGAGTTCTTGTGAGACACATGATTAGTCCCTATATCTATTATTTCAGTTAAATCCTTGTTTTATAACTTCTTTTTTTCAGGTCAAGTAAAGTCGGTTATGAATGGAAGGAGAAGGATCTCAAATGACATTTCTATCTCTTCCTGCTGACATTCTTGCAATAGTTATTGCAAAGTCATCTTCGGATGATTATGAAACTTTTTCTAGCATACAACTCACTTGAAAGTAGTTGTTTGAGATAACAAACACCTCCACTATACCTCGTTATCATCGTGGATCATGGGTTGTTTTTAGACAAATACTATTTTCACAATATTCTCATATTTTCAAGAAAGGTAAATATTATCAAGGTATTTTCAAATATTTTACCTTATCACAAGAATTTGAAGCATATTATGATTTTAGAAATGGTGCTGAGGAAGGAGACCCTTGCGCAACCTATTTATATTTGCTTTTAAAATATAGTCTCACATCACATACTTATGGTATTTTAAAAGGACCAATAATAGAATGTTTCAACTCAATTTCGGTCTGACTATTTTATAGAAATCACGTTTTATCAGATGTTTTGGAATTATATGGCATACATGATTATTTTCCAAAACTGTTTTTCTGTGAACACCCATATGACCCATGTTGTACGAGGTGTATTTGGATGGAAGAAGAAAATGATTTTGAAGGATCTCTAAATCATTGTTGTAATGCATGGGACTTCTACCTACGTGAGCAAGATGACGATGAAACCGAGTGGACGCCATGATCAAGGTATGATGTTATTCATTTTGGGAATCGTTTTATTTTATATTATGGTGGTGAAATAAGACTTCAAGAATTAAGATGTTTAGATCGTAACGAATTCGGATGAAAATTAAAGGTATAAGGAAACGATTGAGGTTAAAACATGTTAGGGTTATTTTATGTAGTTTTGGAAAAAGGACAACACGCAGACCGTGTGAAAACCCGTCGCATCGGACAAAGCTATGGGAATCAAACCCACAACCAAAGTGCGACTGGTATTTATTGCCTACCACTGGACTACGTGAAGTCCCTGGTTAGTTTGACTAATTCTTTTTAGTTAGATGATCTTATGAAATCTAGAATAAGATGATTTTTGGTTATCTATGGAAATTATTATTCTATCATGGAGGATATGTGATTAGGATAACTACTTTTCAATATGAGACTTTTAGAGCAACTAATGTTATTTGAAGATAAGTGTTAATTTGTTCCTTGGAAGATTGTGTGACTAAATCCTTCAAATATTTGGGTTTCAATCTTAGTTTGGTTTACTTTGAATAATTTTATGGACAAATTGTTTATCTAATGGTCCTTGTTGAACTTTGGGTTTTGTTTGACAAATTTTGGAGATTAAGCATAGATTTTCTTTTTATAAAGGGTTATCCTTTTCTGGATTATCTGATCTTGTACTAGCCTTTTTGGTTTTGGTTTTGGTTAAAGTCTATAGACATGGGAATTATATAGTTCTCTTTTGTGGATTAGGTGATTCTCTAAAAGTTGATTATAGTACTCTTAATGTGAACAAGTCTTCCTAAATACTCACCTTTTGGAGAAAATATGAGTTTGTTTAAGGAATCTAATAAAAGTTGAAAGTCAACATGATAAGTGATTATGTTTCCTTGTGAATAAATTCCTCAATAAAAAGTAACTCAACACAAAAATGTTGTCTATTAACTTTTCTTACTGGGGAATCAAATACCTTTTAACCCATCACAAGTTTGTGATTTTCTCATTGTTAACTTTCTCCTAAACATGTTTCCTATCACTCTCCATCAGAACATGACCCTTTGCTTTTTCTTCCATGTCTATGTTTTCCTACACGGAATCCTATTATGGGTTAACTTAGGTGACCTTTGTACTTATCTTTCTCTACTTTAAAGTGATTGTTTTACTGACTCTTGTTCTGATGTGGGACTTTCAAGGATGTTTCCAAGCTCAAATTTAAAAATTGCTAGGACGCAATTCCCAAAAGGGGGGAAGGATGTAACACCCCAGGTAAATAAAGAAAATGACATTTTCATATTTATCCATATTTGTGAATAAAATATTAATATGTCTTTAAAGGGGACACTATGCTCGATGGCGTACCCAACAGGCAACAACGAGTTTCTTGGGAATCTTAAGTTGCACTCAAATAATAAAATAATATTATTTTAAATGGTAGTTAACATGTAGCCGTTGTATTGGCGGGAATGGATATAAATAACAAAAATATGATTATATATGTTTTTAAATATTTTTACATTTATCCAATAAAAGATAATGGCATAAAATACAGAAAGAATTCAATTTTAGGCGTATATGCCCTAGTTTTCACTAAAGGTTCACTTATCGCCTTTTGATGGCGAACCTTCATTAAATATAGTTTTGTTCACTCTTATACATTCTATTGGACCAAATTAAACTCTTCTTAAGAATTGGGACATCAAAATTTACTTTGTGTAAATTTTTGGTATCTTTATGATAAAGTTCATTTTTTATGAATAGTGTAAATTGTTGTATTTTAATTCAAAACCTCTTTTTAATCTAATTTATTTATATGATTAGATTATCTTTTGAGTTGGTTTTAAAGTGAAATTAGAATATATTTTTACCATTAAATCCAATAGTGGTCGTTGTAATTAATTTCACTTTGAAATCAGACTTAAACTAGTGTCAATCTTTTGATACTTATTGTTTTATAAAAACACGCTATTTGCTCTGACAGCGAGAATTAATTATTAAATTAATTAATGTGACTTATATGTTTTGAATTTTGTAAAATGGACTTCATTTTTTAATTCGGAATATCAAATATAGCTTAGGGTGAATTTTTGGGATTTTTCTGAAAAACTTCAATTTTTGATGAATAGTGAAACCACTAAATGGTAATCAAGCAAACTGATTTTTCAGTTAAATGAAAGTTTACCACTAATGTGTATTGAATTTTGAAAATCCTACATACATGGTTGTAATTAGTATGTAAAATGTGGTTCAATGGGATGAAAATAAATTTTTGGTGAATAGTAACTTTTTTCATTAATCGCGATTAGAGGTAATTAGTGTAATTTAAGGTAAAAATGATATTATAAAAATATGAAAACACCATGACACTTGTCCTACCCCTATTGGATGAGTCATGGCCGACCAAGAAAACCCATGGGTCGATTTAGGGGACCCTATGGAGCCTCTTGGGTGAGATAATGACTTTAATGCTTTTTTTAAAATAAAGGTGAAAATGACACTAACATAAATTGTTTTACTAAAACAATTTTTAGAAGGAGTTATACTAATCATATTTTTGTCTATAAATACTCTTTGGAAACATAAAAAAGATTTTTTACATCATGATAGTTTTGTTATAATTTTTAGACATTATATAAATTAATTTAATTACAACATCATGATGATGCAAGGATGACCTCATTAATGAACAGTTTAAATAAAATGAAACGATAATATAAAATCTAAAACCTAAACATGTCCAAAAACTATTAGATGGGAATATTTCGAAGCCTTATCATCTTATCTTTGAAATATATAAATGTGGGGCCTTAGAAATTCGAAACACTTGTGAAAATAAAATAATAGTTTCATGATTTCCAAAAGTGCCCCTCCTCTCCTCTTATAAAAGGCCCCCACCTCTACCTCATTTCACACCCTCCTCAAGCCTTTGGATCGGCCATCCCCTGCCCATTTACTCTCTCCACATCCTTATACTCATCCTAGAGGATTCCCTTTGGGCAGAATCCTTTCAAAGGAAGCCTTTAGGCTCAAATCAAAAGGAGTTACACTTTTAAAGGTAATTCATTCCCTCATGTTCATTTGTTTTATTTTGATTCTCCAACCCCATAAACTCTTTTTATTTACATCTTTTGTAACAACACCAGTATCTTCAATATACTAGGATGTTGTTATAAGATTTATTCGAGCTACACTCTCACACAACTACATCAAATGGTTAATGAACATACGGTTTCTGTGGATGGCGAAATTCTGCCTCCCGAAACGATGATTGTTCAACACTCATATAACACCTTCAAAGGTGGCCATTTAGATGAAACTATATTTATATATGATATATAATGTGTTTATGTTTTACTTAATCTTCTTTATTTTCATTTTTTTCATACCTTTATGGTTTCCATTGTGGGTAAACACGATAATTTCATTTTAGGAAGTGTGGACTACCGCCCCCTCAAAGTGATTTGATTTGTTAATGCCATACGTGGGACGTATAAAAGATGGATTTAAAGTTATTATATATGATGTTATACTGGAATTATAATATACCTCTATATCATTATTGTTTCTTTCCATTAAAGTATGAGATAGAAATGAAAGTAGCGTTCATGCGTACGTACGGCTTACTGTCTCCATGAACGGTGCATTTCATTTCTTACCTCTAAATGATTATATAATATTATAAATACATGTATATGCTGGATATATATGATACATATAATATCCAAATCATGAATATCATTCTGGATATTATGAACCTTTGACCACACAAACAACATGTAATTGTAAGAAGTCCATTTTCGACTTAAGAACCAAATATCTAAAAAACAAACATTATTAACTTAAATGATTACATAATGTTTATAACATTGAAATAAGTGATATAAAAGGAATAATGAACTTTAAGAAGGTTCATAAGAAAGTAGAAATTAACTCAAGTTTATTATTCAGGATGTTAAAGAACGATCAAGTCAAGTCGGACCTGAGTTAAGGGATCCTACTCCTCTCTTTCTTTTTAAGTACACTCTTTTATGTCATTCCTTCTAAGCTCATCTGTATTGTGATTGGAATGTTCTTTTATATTACTCTTACTGTAATTTTTATGTTCATATTATGAGAGACCATATTATCTCTCATCAATCCATTTTGGACATTTTGAGTGGCGTCGTTAGGCTGCCGAATTTTCGTAAGAGATCTAACCTCTCTCTTCCTCTTTAAGTACTCTCCTTTATGTCACTTCTTTTAACCTCTTCTTTTTATGATGGGGGATGTTATTTTATATTCATCTTGATGTACATTTTATTTTAATATGATGAGATACCCTATTTGATATCATCAATCCATTTTTGAAAGTTTTAAGTGGCGCCATAAGGCTGCCGAGTTTTCGTAAGCGATTTTTCATCTCACTTTCATTCCTGTGAGATTTATGCTACATTTTCCACAATTTCCTTTGAGTGGTGTATGTACTGACCATTATTTTACTCATTGTGTAATATTATTTCATTTATGAGTATTTACATCAATGTTGTATTGTCATTCTTTCACGGGGTGTATGTTTCGAAAGATACCCATGTCGGTAGGGGAACCTTTCACCCTCCTCTTTTTAAAAGACTTATTTTGTTGGGTCTTTTAATTTTCATATTTTTATGTTGGGATATGTTCTCATATATCCTTACTGATGTAAATTTTATGTCCAAGTGATGAGATGCACTTTTTAACTCTCATCAACTCAATTTGAAGTGACGCCGTTAGGCTGTCAAGGGAACTTCTCAACCCAATTTCGATTTCTTTGGGTTCAACATGTAGTTGTTGAATATGTCATCCTTTGAATATGTGTGAATGACCTTTGATTATTGTGCACTTAGTATCCACTTATATTTGTTGTATTCGTTTGTCACACATAATTATGTAATTGATTTATCCTTAAACCAAGGATACCGTCTTTGTATGGGACTTCATCTCAATCTCCTTTCATTGAGGCATATTTTGTTTTATACACAACCTTCTTTTATACGGTGTATAAACCCCTTTGACTTTTTCGTTTATTCAAAAAGAATCTTTTTATACGAAGCATTTACTAAACGAAAAAAGGTAATGCTTTTGTCGTACGTATGCGGCGACAATGACTTCTCCGCCATCGTGACCATTATTTGAGTTTCGGCTTCCTCTACAAGCCATACCTTCTTTTTAAAAGAAAAATAAATACCATGTTTTACTTTTCTTTTATTTTGGTATTGAAAATGGTTTTCATAATGTATTTATATCAATGTGTTGTATTGATATATTGTTATTGAAAGGTGGAAATTTTATGTTTCCTTTATGCATGTTTTATGTGATAAGATTATGTTATGGTTCTTGGGCATTGTTATGGAAACGGGTGGTTCCGTGATAAACTAAGGGCGGGTGTGCCCGATATAGCTCTCCAATTCATTGGGTAACGCGAAGGGGTTAAACATTAAGGTTTCTCCGAAGAGATTTTGGGAATATACTGTGATGGGTATTCCAAATGTAACCAAGAGGGTTACTCCCTACGTAAAAATGTTATTAATGCCTCAAGTTACCTTTATGTATTATGATTTCTATTATTTATTCATGATTTGATGAGGTACGTTAAAGTGCCTATGTTTTATGGGTAAAGTATGATTTCATTCTTATGTATATATGAACTCATGTTTCCTTTCCATATTTTTATAACCCTTACTGAGCTTTCTATGCTCATCCCAAGTTTTTTTGAAATGTTTTTCACAGGTCAAGGGAAAGGTACATGATATGGTGATAGTGTCAAGGGAGTGTCAAGAAAGAATTCGTGTTTTATTTTAAATATGTTCCCGTTGATGAGAAGAATGAATATTGTCTTTTATGTAACCACTTTGTTTAAATGTGGAATGTAATGCATGTTTCATGATCTAATTCTCTAAAACTCTAAACCTAAAAATATCCTCAATGTGTAATCTTGTAATAACTCAAGATTATGTAAGGTTTAAGGCTAGGGACTTATAGTTGAGGTCCGTTGAGGATGCCTTATATCGTAGTGGAAAGATAAGATAATTTAAAAGGGTTGAAAAATTTATGGATATTAAGTCAAATAATTGAATGTCATGTTTTGATCTGATATTCTCTTTGGTTAAAATACGGTTACCTGAAGAAAATGTGTAGCCTACAAATTGATATGAGAGTAAGAGGTGGGTTCGTAATATATTTCATAGTTATCATAAGATTCATGCGAGTTAGAACGTTTGCATCTTATATTATGGTGGGAATGATTCAATGGATAGTTGTCCCACATGTGGAAAATAGAGGTATAAAGTGGATCAAATAGGGAAGTCTGGATTGATTCCTATAAAAAAAATTGACATATTTCCTACTAACACCCATATTTCAGCATTTATTTATGTCTTAGAACACAGCGACATTGATATCATGGCACAAAAGAAATATTTCACCTAGTATAAGTTTAAATCATTCCTCCGATAGTGAATCATGGAAATATTTTTGACCATTTGAATTTGTATTTCTCTTTACAAGACCAAAATGTGTGGTTGGGTCTTTCTACTAACAATTTCTATCCATTTGGTTCTTACTGTAGTCATTATTCATGTTGGTATGTCTTTATAACTCTGTATAATGTACCTCATTGGATGCTGATGAAGGATCTATATATCATTTTGACCTTATAAATTCTATGACATCCGAAAATGAATATTGATGTTAATTTGAAACCATTTCATGATTAGTCAAATTCCTTGGGTTGTAATGGTGTCATTATATATGATGTTGTTGTGAAAAATAATTACCTAGTGAGAGCACATTGATGTGAATAGTTAGTCATTTCCCATCATATGGAAAGTTTTCTAGATGGAGTACACATGGTCCAAAATCATGTATGTACTGTATGAGAGATAGAAAAGTGTTTATTCTCTTTAATTTAAAAAACATTTTTTTCGACTGACATCATAGATTCCTTCCAACTGATCATCCCTTTCAGAGGAAAAAATATAATTTTAGAAAATTATCAATTAAAAGAGATAGACCTCATAGAATGACCTTAGGTATAGACTAAAATTCAATTGTCTCTTTATTACCTCTCATCACATTTGGACCAACAATAAATTAACAGAAAATAGATGTATTTCAAAAAGAAAAAAATTGGTCAAAATGGGGAATTGTTTGGGATCTGCTATATTGGTCTGATTTTTTGGCCTAACATAAAGATTTAATGAAAATTGAGAATAATTATTTTTGATAATTTATTTTATATTATTTAGAATACATGAGGTAAGACCAAATATAATATAAAGGCATGATTAGATCTTGCCCAAATTTTTAGGAGACCAGAACATGAACTGTTTGAAAATGTCAGATCTCCGAAGTTAATGAAGCCATAAGTAGATTATAAATTGTCCAAAGAAAATAAATTATTATTTTTTTAGTGGATTGCATATTTGAGTCTTCCAGTTGTTTATGCTTCCAATTTGGGCAGATGTTCGAGGAATGGTTATATTACCGTATTAAAAATTCATGACTGTCATGTTATAATGGAAATACTTCTACCAATTGGATTAAGATTTTTGTTGAATTGTATTATTTGGGATGTGATAACCAGAATATCAAATTTTTCTAATACATTTGTGTGGAGAAAACAGACTATGACGCACTAAGCAGACTATAAGAAGTTATTATTTTGATTTTATGTAAACTGGAAAAAATCTTCCCACTAGCTTTATTTGACTCAATATAACATTTTATATTATATTCTCTATATGGTGAAAAATTTGGAGGTCCAATAAAGTTCTAAGGGATGCACCCATTCGAGAGATGCATATAGAAATTGAATTAAAAAGTATGTAATAAAGCATCAGTTGAAGGCTCAATTGAAAAATATTATTTCTAAGAAGAAATTTCTTTTTTGTACTCTCATTATATTCAATTAAAATATACATGAAAACAAAGTCTCATGGGCCGTAATGAAGGAAATTTTAAGGATGAAATGAGAAATCAATTATCAGTTTCTAATCAGCCCAAACATGGCTTTAGTGGAGTTCATGAATGATAGTTTTCATACGATGAACCTTAGATAGATCATACATATGTTCTTCTAAACTTTGAAGAAATTAAACCATTTCTACACTAATATATCATATCAATTATTTTATAATTTTTGATAGAGTAAATCAATATTATTTTATTTGGTGGTTATATGATAATCATATCAAGAAATAGGTTCTACAAATTACAGCAGCTGCTCTTGAAGAATGTCAAAAAAATAATTTTACCTACTATTTTTTAAAACATGTAACAAAAAATATTTATATTTTAACATATAAAATTAATTTATTACTTGTTATATAGATAATTGTTTTAAAAAATTTAAGGTATCTCAACCTACTAGTAAAATTTATAAACGGTTGTTTGTATTGAGTAACCCACCATCCAAAATGGGTGAATCTTATAATTCATTTGTGGTGAATGGATTTTGATTTCATACACATGAATATGGGTAATAAAAACAACTAATAGTGGTTTTTCTATAGAGTCTCTCATCATAGTGAAACTAAAGTTGACTTTTGTGGCATGTGGGAAGAAATTATTGAACTGTGTTACCTAGGAAAAAATTACTTAACTATGTTTAAATGTTACTGGTAAAATACTGAGATATACTTACATATTCATCCAACCCATGAAATCGTTGATATTAAAAATAAAATTCCTCTTGCAGGAAATGATCCATTTTTATTAGCTCATCAAGAAAATAAAATTTATTATGAAAATTACATTGTTAATTAAAGAGATTTGGATGATTAGTTGAGGATAATAAAAATTAAACTTGGGAAAATAAGTTTACTCAAAGTGAATGTGGCTCTATTAAAGTTTAAGGAAATAAAATTTTTCAAGAGACTACTCATATTTCATCTTTTTCATGAAGATACATGAGTATCGATGATGCACCCCATAGTTAAGGGTCAAAGGTTATGAGGATATTAATGATGTTACAAGTAAATTTGAAATGATCAGAGATGATGAAACTGAAACTCATATGGGAATGGATGATGTTGGGGAGGAATATGAAGACCTAAAAATCATCAGATACAAATATTAGGACGAAGATGATCATTGGAATAGTTAAATACTGATTATGATCGTATATATCTATATATAATAGTTGTTTTCAACTATTTTCTAACAACACCCATTTGGTGTTTCAGATGGACACGTATCTATTTCTTTAGTTTTAGGAGGATAATCTACCTTTGGTTGGGTAGGATGTTGGATCATCTAACCCTCATACTGATGAATATTCAAGGTGCACATTGAGGGGCCGAGGACTCATGCGATTGATGATTCTTGACCTGGTCCTCAAGTGACGTCCACGTAATGGTTTCAATCCATTCATAAGGAGGTATGTTTACCAATGTATTTTATTTAGCATTCATTAATTTATTTATATACTAATTTTTTGATTAGTTGATCCTATTTTCATAGTTTTTCATGTATAGTTATTGGATTTAAGAGCGCTATATTGTGGAATTATTTTTCTGAAACATGGGTTACAGGGATCATATTCATGTTAGTGTTTAGGAATGCATGTTCGATCATTGGCCAGTACTTAAATAAATGGTATTTATTTTGAATTTATATAATTAATATCTTGATATTATAAATTATTTGTAGGGTTTTTTGTATCCCATCAATGAGAGCATGTTTTATATTATCTTGGATACATGGGAGGGGTTTATGTTTGAGTGTTGTCATTAGTTTTTACACATTTTGAGAAAGAATGAAATGGTGAAAGTAGGTGTCAGAGAGTTCCATAAGTCTTGTCATTCCAACTAACCTAATTACATTTCATCGTAGGTTTAGGAAGAATTATATTCTCCCAATTTGAGTGGTCATTTTTAGAGGGGATCATTGGTAGGTCGACAAAACCGGGGGAGGGAGAAGGTTACACATCGAGTCGGTAGTTGTACATTCAGAACGCATAAGGAACATATGGTAACTACATTTTTAAAATAATTTATATAACTATAAGTGTAAATGGTTTATTTTATAATCATATAGTCTGTTGAATAATCTAATATTATTGAGTTCGACATAAATATGAGGATGTACAATGATCTAGTCACTGGGGAGATTAGACGTGATCACCAATGTCGGATTATGGTGAGTATAATTTCTTTTTTTAGTTTTAAAATTAAATAAAAATAATATTTTAATAATTTTTATTTTAAATTGCAATTTAATTAGCCATATGATGTCTTGACATCATAGATATAGACTGCGAGTTATGAAGAGACTGATGATTAGACTAGTGTCGCCGATTTGATGAGGCGGCATCGATGCAGGTGACCTAGTATGCCTTCGAGAACGGTTGATTTGAGGGTATCATCCCTGGAATACTTACTGGGAGTAAATATGGTATCACGGAGATGTCGAAATCTAGCTCGAGTGGATCTCATGGACATCCATCATCATCTTTTGTACAGTATCAAGAGTAGTTGTAAGCTTAGGTTGAGCTTATAGAGGGTATGGGTTGGGAGCAGAATGAGATGTGTCAACAGCAGCAATAGCAGCAGGAAGAGCACTAACGATAACAGTAGAAGTAGCATGAGATGCATTGATGGCAGTTATCGCACTAAAAGTATATACATTACATGTGACGTCTTACTCTTGGTTTAGCGATAGAGTTCCCACCACAATCTCCTCCAGCTCATCCAAAAGACCCTCCCCATGAGTGATGTATTTATTTTTTTATTGCAAAGCATATAAATGTAATTTTATTTGTAATATTGACTATTTACAATTCTATATAGCGTGTTTTTTATATTTTAGAAAATATTTCATTTAATATAATTTATTTCATTTTTTATTTCATTTTTAATTTATTTAAATTTCTATTTTTTTAATTATTTTTTATTTTTTATTACTATTTTTCATAAATTTTTTATATTATTTTTTTATATTATTTTTTTATATTTTTTCTGATATTGAGGTTTTTATTATTTTATAACTTTTCATTATTTTAGTAATATTATTATTATTATTTCATTAATAATAATAATATTATTATTATTATGTTATTATTAATATTATTATAACATTATTATAATATTATTATTCTTATTCTTATTTTTATATTATTATTATTATTATTTTATTTTATAAAATTATTTATTTTACTATTATTAATATTATTATTTATTTAATATTAATATTATTTTATTATTATTATATTAATATTATTTATTCTATTAATAATATTATTATTAATATTATTTTCTAATATTATATTATTATTATTATTCATATTATTTTATTCAATTGTATTTTTTTATTTTTTTAAGCTATTTACGACGGGCCCTTTTGCAGTGGGCCTTCATAATAGGAATTTTATATAACCTCGGGAAAACTATTTGTGACAGGTTTTGGATCCATTGCAAAAGGGTTTTTTAAAAACCTCGAGAAAACTATTTGCAACAGCCCATTGCAAAAAAAATCTATTTGCAATGCCATTTTCTACAATAAAGAATTTGAGATAGGGTCCTATGAAAAATGACTTTTTGCAATGGGGTCTAGTCATAAATAGACCAATTTCCAGTTGTGATTGATTCACACCTCCCATATCAATAGTCTATCTTTCCCCCATGCATTTCAAATACAAAACATTTCGCAATATGCATGATGTGTTTTTCATCATGGAAAACCCATATAGAATTTTGGGAATAATTGTCCACATGTAATACCATTCATATACATGTTATATACCACTAGAAAGTTCATTTAATACATGATGTGTATGAAATTGGTTATACATATTGTACTAAAAAAAGTATGCGGAATTTGTTGATAACACATGCAGACAAATATAATATACTAAAAATTAGGTTGTGTGTTCCATATGTGAAGTGAAACATGTTTTAGAGTTTTTATATCTAGAAAAACACCTTTTAGTCTATATATTGTCATGTATATGTGCAAGATGTCAACGCATGTTGTGTAATAACACCACGTATTGACTGAAATGACTCAATAAATTATACAAAGTGAAATTCTTATAGTTTTACATGATATGTACATTCTAGCTACACATCATATACATTCTATTAAGTTGTGTACCATGCATGTAGTAATTACATAATATATAATTACATTGTATATTGACCCACACAGTAGTGAGTTTTGAAGGACCATCTCTTGTCTATTACTATGGAAGAACCCTATTGTCATTCCGAATCCATCATCATTTAATTGAATATGGGTATGATGATCATAAATAAAATTGTTTTCCCTCCATTATAGAATTTTATTCAATGACATATTATTTTTGAGGAATATTAGAGGGATATAATAAAAATATTAACATCTTCATAGAAAATACACTATGCACTAGAATCGTCATATATTGTGAGACGACCCCACATTTAAGATCCTAACCTTTTTTAGTGTTTTCTTAGAGCAATTTGTTGGTAATATTTTTTTATTTTTGATTACATGTCATTTGGGTTGTACATTAGGGTTTGATTGGGTAAAAATAAATAATAATGGAAGAAAAAGGGGCTATGTATGGTTGGAACATTGTTAGATAAAACCATGTACCCAACCAACGAAACTATTCAACCCTTGATAGTGAAGGTTTGCACAGCTCGTGCATTGTTTGAAAAATTGTGTTCCCTGAAAAGGCAAGCATTTCACCTCTAAAACAAATGCACATGGTTAAGGAAAATTGTTCTCCCTTACCTAAGAAACAGTGTGAGGCTTTTAATGGGGCCTGAAAATTTATTTTAAAATCCTTTAAAACACTGAAACTCAACCATTTCAACCCTAGCTATAATTCACATTTAATGATCTTTATAGAGTGTTTCCAAGCCCGTATGACCTCCCTTCCTAACGATTCAAATCCCAAATCAAATATCATCTCCTCTATGGTAATTGGATTCAATCTCATTTCTTTTTTGTTTATCCTCCTTCATTATCTCATTATTTTGGTGGGGAGTAACTTATATTTTTCTAAAACATTATCTAGATTTGGTGAATATGGATCTAGGATTCTAAATCTAGATTTAGAATTAAAGAGATCATGATTTTTTATTATGATATTGGTTTTTGAGAGTTTGATCTTGAAATATGTCATTGTGCTACTGGATTTTGTGGATTTCCCTAGGGAGGTAATTTGTCAACTAATCACGGTATCTAGTCTAAAATTAAAATCGCATTATTTTGATTTTTAATACATGCATGAAAATAGTATAATTTCAATATTTTCTTAGAAAATTAATTCTTGAATGGAAATAATTTATTTGGTAAATTATTTAATTATGGAATTATGAAATATTTATATTTGGGAACAATTAATTGAGGAATTAATTGTTTTATATTAATGTTATGAAATGATATAATTAATTAGTTAATTAATTGTTGGGTATTGATATTATGGTTTGGGAATAATTAATTTTTGAATTAATTGGATGATATGGATGTTAAATATTGGATAATTAATGGGTTAATTAATTAAGAGTTATTGAAATTGTGTATTTAAATAGTTAGTGGGAGTTAATTATTTGATTTTGATATTTTGAAAATATTAATAAATTATTGAATTTTATAATCAGTGGTTGAGAAATATGTATTATTGAGTTGTTATGATATATGTTTTTATTAAATGGTGAATAATAACATGCTCGTTCTTCCATGTTTTATGAATGGTAACATGCTCATTCAATTATGTATTACTAAATGGTGAATTGTAACATGCTCAATCAACCATGTTTTTTGAATGGTAACATGCTAATTCAATTATGTATTTGTGAATAGTGAATCCTAACATATGCATTCGGTCATGTTTTCTGAATGGTAACATGCTCATTAAATTAGGCATTATGAAATAGGGAATAGTAACATGCTAATTTGGATAGTTTTATGAATGTTTAAATGCTCATTCAATTATGTATTATTAAATGGTGAATTCTAATAGCATCATTCGGCCAAAAATACGGATTAGTAATATGGTCATTCATTAGTGAGAAGAAATTAATGGAAACATGGTAATTCATTGTTGAAAATAATAATGGTAACATAGTCATTCAATGGTGTGAATAAATGAATGGTATCATGGTCAATCATTTTAAGAAATAATAATGGTTAAATTCACATTCAGACAGGTGGTGCCCCATCAGGATAGTTTAGATTCCATCATTGGCCAAAGCAGGTAGATAAGTACAAGTGTCTATGGGAAGTCGAGGTTTATGTGTTTAAATAAATATTAAATTATAATGTGATAATGGAATAGGTATGAATTGAAATTATTTCATTATATGAATGCATAAACTATTTTTACTTGATATTGTTTTAGACACCATTGGTGGTGGCCTACTGATTCGTACTCACACCCTACTCAGGCTCCCTGATCACTACCCAAATAGATATTATTGATGCAGGATATGTTAAAGGAAAAGGACCTGTATTAGATGGATGATTTGGTAATAGAGCTTGGATGAGGGAAACAGATTTGGTTCGGGGATTTATTGGGAGTTGTCGGTGTCTTCATTATTTAGTTTTCATTTTAGGCACTTGTCACCTACATTAGCAAGGCATGTTTTCTCGTTCATTTGGATATTTTATTTCATACTTTGACTATCTTGAGGTATTATTATTTTGTGTTGATATATATTGTTTTTATATTGTTTATTATTTCTACTTGTGTATTTCACTCATTAAAGAGGGTATAATATCCCCATGAATGAATTAGAAGTCCCTCGCTACTAGATAGAAGCCTTTGTCATAGGGTCAGGCATTCTTGAGGTCAGGTGACTGACCAGCTCAAGGAATTGGCATGTGGAATGTGGGCCAGGATGTTACAATGTGATATCGAAGCAGTAATTTAATTTTCTTATTCTTTTGTATTACTATTATGGAATGGTATACAGAAGAATATAAAAAGTATGGGCTTCATGATGAGATCATTCATGAGGGTTACAAACCCATATATGGGGAAAACCCAAGAACTCAAGGTGGGATTTTTTTTATTATTGTTTTCTATTACAGTTGGATACTATTTCACATTGGGTTACACACTTGTTGGGTGACGTAGAAATTGTTATTGATATTTTTTGAAAATTGACTTGTTTCCTAGTATGGCATGAGAGTTGAGTCTAGATGCATCATCCATGGCACTTAGTATTATTTAGTGACATGTATCATTTATGGTAGGCACAATAAAATGGGATTTTCTTAAGTTGTTGAAAATATACTATTATTCTTTGCCTGTGAGATTGAATTGAAAATGGTTCCTAATATGAAATTTAGATTAGTAAAATGATGGAAAATGAGAATAAATGGGTGTTTAAATGGGAAACATGATATGATAATTTATTTATACTTGTTAAATAAATCCTATATGGATGATGGTTAAGGGTGGTGATAAAACATTGGTTTTGACCACATGGTGAGACTTGGGGACAAGTATTATTGTGAATTGTTTTGAATTTACACATGCATAAATTTGATAAAGTTATTTTGTGAATCCTAAGATGTCTGTTTTTAATTATAGAGATATTCCTCCAGGATAACGCTTGCAAAGACGACGACCCGCAAGCATGTCTAGGAATTTTTCTCTGGTGATGGAACCAAAGGCACCGATTGTACCAATTGAGGAAGCATGTGTTAGGACCAAGTTGGATGTATAAGGAAGTAAGAAAATTTTGCTATTACAGAGTGTTGTCTTTTGTTTTCAAAGAATCTAAATCAATTCACTTTGTAAAGGACTTGTAAACTATGACGATGATTTGCTGATTTGTATTTCACAAATATCATAAGATTGGAGAACTTGTGATGAAATCCTTATGAAGGATAGAGAGAGTAAAGAAGTGATTTTTCCAAGGGATAAAAAGTGTAGATTTTGGCAAAGGAAAGAAAGTGGCACGCATGTCAAAAGTGGTGCGCAAGTATTGGCGCCAAGTGTATGTTGCGCGCAAGTCACATTTCAACATCATCACATAAAAATGTGACAATGGAAATAAAGTGGTGTGCATGTTAAAGAGTGGCACGCAAGTGTGGCATGCATGTATTGGCACGCAAGTGTGGCGCGTAAGTAATATTTCAAAAGATCATGATATCAAAATATGACAAAGAAAAGAAAATGTCACGCAAGTGATGAAACGGCGCACAAGTGATGGAGCGACATGCAAGTTTTCACGCGCAAGTCTATATGGCATGCATGTCATCAAAATTCCTATAAATATACAATTAGCCTTCTCATTTTTTTAAGGCTAAACAGTTAAGAGAAAATTATGAGCTCTGAACGCGCAAGTGTAGAAAGTGGCGCACAAGTTGAAGTGGCACGCAAGCTGAGGGTTATTTATTTACCCCGCAAGTTCTGTCATGCGAGTTCTTCCTTGAAAGTTTTGCTATGTGAGTTTTTTCACATAAGTTTTCAGAGGCAGGCAAGAAGGAAAGTTTGTTCAAGATGTGTGCTGAGTATAAATCAAATTTGGCATGCAAGTTTTGAGTTTTCCTCAATGGTTGCGTACAAGTAGTGATTAGGCGCGCAAGCAGGAAGTGGCGTGCAAGCTGTCTGCACTAGGAGGTTCTTACTATATTGTAGGTAGGAAAGTGAAGAATTTCTTTGAAAGATTTGATTTTTGAAAGTTCATTAAGAATCACAGAATCATTACATTACCCTATTTGTGCTAAGAGGGAGCTCACGCACTATTGGATTGTTTTAAAAGTGCTACATGAGTGTAAGGGTATATCCTACTCATTGTATTCCACATCAAAGGATTGTTTTCTAGTGGATTGTGTTGTACTGGATTGTTTCCGTACCATACCAAGGACGTAGCTACTCTTGTTGAGTAGTGATCCTTGTAAATCTTTTGTTCATGTGGTTGTATGTGTTCAGTAGGGAAGAAACTCTTTAACAGGAGTCGAAGGTTGTTTCAAACAACAGGAAACAAAAAAATTAAAAGATATCACCGATTCACCCCCTCCCCCTCTCAGTGATACTTGGATATTGACTGGGAACTTCAATTGGTATCAGAGGGATAGGTTCCCTTCGTTTATTATTTACTAAAGTGGTTGAAGAGAAGTTGTGATGGATAATCTAAATTGCGTGAATAGTAAGGGGATTCTGATTTTTTATGGAAAGAACTATCACATCTGGAAGGATAGAATGATGCCTTATCTTATGTCTCTTGGATATGCAGTTTTTGAAACTACAACAGATGGATTTCATACTATTTATGTCAAGGTTCCTCTTACTCCTGTCGATAGGAAGAACCATGAGAATGATGGAAGAGCTAAAAATGTGTTACTCTCATCTCTTTCTGAGTGTGAATTTTTAAGAGTGAAAGGTGTTGATACAGCTAAAGGCATCTGGGATAAGTTGAAGAACATCTATGAAGGAAATACAAAAGTGAAGAAAGAAAAACTATAAATATGGAGGCTGAAGTATGAAGACTTGAAAATGGGAGAATCTGAATCTTTTGGGGTCTTCTTTACAAGTATTAATGACATTGTTATTATAATTAGATGTATTGGTGAAATGTTGGAAGATTCTATGGTTTTCGAAAAGATCTTAATAATTCTACCTGTCATGTTTGATGCTACATTGTCTTCATTTGAAGATAGAGACCCTGAACCATTATCTTTAGATGATTCGCATAGCACACTCCTTACTTATGAAATGAGAACGGATAATACTATGAAGAGAAAAACAAAATCTGATAGAAAAATGTCATTCAAGGTTACAAAGAGACAGAAGTCAATGAAGACCTTTATTGAATATGATGCTGGTGATTCCGATTCTGAAGATGAGGTATGAAAAAATTTTGATGAAATTTTATCCTTGTTTTCTAAAAATGTGAAAAGAGGTATAGGGAAACACAAGGGGAAACATCCATTCAAATGTTTTGAGTTTGGAGCAGCTGGTCACTTTGCGGCTAATTGTCCTCAAAAGAATAACGAAGATAATGATGATGATGAATGAAGTCCAAGAAGGTTGTGGAAGAATCAAACTGACCAAGAAAAATATTTTTCAAAGGGTAAGGATAAAAAACTCTTCAAATCAAAAAGAAGAATATTTTTATCTAAAGATGAAGAAGAAGATGCTAGAAAAGCTGAATCTGAGAAATCATTTTCTAAGAAAGAAATAGAGAATTCCATTATTACATCATTGAATAATAAGGAGTATGAGAGAAATAGTTCATAAGAAGAAGAAACTCAACTTGAATATCATCTAAAAGAATAATTGAAAGAATTCTTGAGGAAGATCAGAAGGCTTGAGAAGGAAAACAAAAGGCTGGAAAATGAAAATTCCACATTAAAAAATCAATATGGTTTTACTAATGAGAAAATCACAATGGAAAATAAGATTGATGGTGTGAAAAATTCTCTTGAGAATACAAAGAATCGTAATGATCATCTTGAAGTAAAGCTGAAGGCAAATGAAGAAGATTTGGAACTTTTCCAACATAATCTTTATGAATCTAAAGAAATGAATAGCAGTTTCAATAATTATATATCAGAAGTGGGTGAATGTTCCAGTAGGAATGAACCAAATAAGGAGTGACAAAAGATACCTTCAAAGATCAAAATGAAAGACAGAACTGGTACTGATAAGAACAAGGATGGAAAGACCGTGTATGTGGCCAAAGTCAGCAATGATGAAAAATCAGAAGTGCATAAAAATCATGAGTTAAGAATGACTTCTAATACTTCTGGTGCTGTTAAATTTGAAATGTGAAAGGGAGTTCCAAATGAAAACATGAAGGTTGATGGTCAGCATAGTTCTATTAAGAAGGTTATTGATAAGCATGTTCACAAATCTGATCAGTATAGAAGTTTTAGAGGCAAATATTCTTTCTCTGGTTAATGTTAGTATTGTGGTGGATTCAGAAACATGGAAAATATGTGTTAGTTGAACCAATAACATTACAAAAATTTCACATGTTTTGACATACATGGATTGAGGTGGAGTCAATCCTTTCAAAATAGAAAGTCTCCAAATAAATTTCAAAATATATCTAAGAAGACTGGTGTGAAAGTTGAGAATAGGTTCCAACCACTGGAAACTATCTGTGAAATATGTGATCAACCTGGACATCTTGCGAAGCGTTGCCTTAGTGTGTTACCAGAGCAACAAAAGATTCTTAATAATTCTCAAAAGCCACAGTTTTTAAAATCTAAAAGGGATAGGTCTGATAAGTCTGAAAACAAAGAGTGTATGGTTTTCCGGCTAGAACACATTGACCTGTCGAGGAAATTGGAGGAAGCACAACATAAGGTGAAGGAAAAAGAAGAACAAAAAGATCTTATTGTCGAAACTGCTTTGAAATATACAAAAGGAGAAAATCCATGGATTCTTGATAGTGGGTGTTCATCTCATATGACAGGATAATTAAGTTTGCTGAATAATGTCAAAGACTTCAAAGAAGGAACCATTACATTTGGAAATGATGAATCTCTGAGAATCATAGGTGTTGGATCAGGCATTATCGGAAAAGAAAAAATGAAATCTAAGAAAACATTATATGTTGATAGGTTGAAACATAATCTTCTGAGTGTTTTACAATTCTATGATGAGGGAAAAAAGTTATATTCAGAAAATATGGGTTCGTTGTGAAATGTGTAAATGATGGAAATATAGTTACAAGAGGCCAACATAGAAAAGAAACTTATTCCAAGTTGGTGTAGTACAAAATTAATGTTACATGTGTATGGTGGATGAAAATTAGTTATGGAATAAAAGGTTAGAACATATGTGTCATAAGAACATGTGTAAGTTATCAACGCAAGACAGTTTACGATATATTCCTGATTTATCAAGGAGAAGATATTGGTGTTGCACTATCTGTGAAAAAGGGAAGATTAGAAACTCTTTTTATAAGAGAGTTGAAATTATTTCAAAAAAACCCTTGGAACATATACATTCTGATATATGTGGACCAATGAGAAAGAAAACAACAAATGTAGATAAGTACTTCATTACTTTCGTTGATGCCTTTAGTCGCATTGCTTGTGTTATGTACATGAGACATAAGTGAGATGCTTTGAAAATGTTTAAGATTTTCAGGAGGAAAGAAGAGAAGGAATGTGAGTATTCAGTGAAGAATTTGAGAACTGGTAATGGTGGAGAGTATAAGAATGAATATTATTAAAGTTACCTCTATAAACATGGAATTCAGCATGAGTTCGGTTCACTATACACACCTCAACAAAATGGGGTTGCTGAAAGAAAGAATCGAAGTTTGGTGGAAATGGGGAGAACTATGTTACTTGAACATAGTCTTTCTCATTATTATTGGAGGCAATCCATGAGCACTACTGTGTATATTCAGAACTAATGTTTCTATAGGCCAAACTCAGATATGAACCCATAAGAAATGTTCTATGGGAAAACTCCAAGTCTAAAACACTTAAGAGTTTTTGGGAGTCCTTGCATTATAAAGAAGAAAGGTGGAAACCTTGGAAAGTTTGATCAAATAGGTGATGATGGAATGTTTTTGGGCTATGATCCAGAAGGAAGAGGATATAGATGTCTCAACAAAGAAAAAAGAAGAATTATTGATACTTCAGATGTTAAAGTTTTTGAAAATGTTGAGAAAGAAAAGCATTCATATGTTGATGTGGAAGTTGAGAAGGATAGAGAAGATTTTGATAATGATTCTGATAATGCTGCAGACTATGTTGATCCTACTCGAGAAGATAAATCTGACTCAGAAATCTCATGTGATGAGGAAGAAGTTGTAACAACTCATCCTAGGTTAAATAAATAAGTGGATGCTCATAACATTATTGTATATCAACATCAAAGGGTTCAAAATAGAAGAACAATGATGAACCAAATGCTATAACACATACTTCTCATTATTATAAAGAAGAACTAAATGATGTAAATGAAGCATTTGATAATCCAGAATGGGTTCATTCTAAGAGCTTGGTCAGATAGAGAAGTATGCTACTTGGGAACTTGTACCCAATTCGGACAACAAGAACATTATTGGTACAATGTGGGTTTTCCAGAACAAGCAGAATGAAGAAGGTAATGTAATAAGAAACAAAGCAAGATTGGTTTGCAATGTGTATTCACAAATTGAAGGCATTGATTTTGATGAAACCTTTGCTCTGGTGGAAAGATTAGAAACAATCAGAATCTTTCTTTCTATTGCTGCACAACGAAGTTACAAAATCTTTCAAATGGATGTAAAATCTACATTCTTGAATGGTGACCTTGAAGAGGATGTTTACATTGATCAACCTTGTAGATTTATTATTGGAGAGGATGAAAGTTATGTGTGCAGGTTGAAGAAGGATTTTAATGGGCAAAAACAGGCTCTGAGAGAATAGTATTCTAAATTAGATACTTCCTTAAAGAAGATGAACTTTAAGAAAGGGAGAGTTGACAATAATCTCTACATCAAGGAATGTCAAGAGTTTTCACTGATCATTATTGTTTTTGTAGATGATATTATATTTTCTAGAAATGATGAACGATCATGTGAAAAATTTGATGAGGAGATGAAAAGGTTATTTGAGATGTCCATTCTAGGGGGAATGAAGTACATTCTTGGGCTGCAAATTTCACAGAAGAAGAATCACATTTTTCTGTCTCAAGAAAATTATGCAAAGGAACTTCTGAAGATGTTTGACATGGAAAATTTGAAACCAATTTCCACACCAATTTCAATGGTAATTAAGTTGTCTAAAGATGGAGAAGGAAAGGAATTTGATCAAAAAGTGTTTCGAAAGATGATTGGAAGTCTTTTGTATTTGACTACCTCAAGACCCGACATTGTCTATGTTGTCACTTTATGTGAAATATTTCAGAGTGATCTTAAAGTATCACATTTTATTTCTAGAAAAATAATTCTTAGATATATCAAAGGCACAAAAAATTTAGGAATCAGGTATGATAGCTCAAGAAATATTGATCTATTTGGGTATTCTGATGCTGATTGGGTAGGAAATGTTGATGATCGAAGATCCACATATGGTGGAGTTTTCTTTCTAGGGAAAAGTTGTGTTAGTTGGCATGCCAAGAAATAGAATTCAGTAACTCTTAGCACAGATGATGCTAAGTATGTTGCTGCTACTCAAGCTGCAACTCAACTAATGTGGATGAAGACTCAGCTGGAAGATCTACTTGTTGAAGTAAAGCTACCATTGCTCTTGGGTTGTGATAATCAGAGTGCAATCAATCTTACATGAAATCTGGTACAACATTCTCGTTCAAAACACATTTATATAAAGTACCACTTCATCAAAGAGCATGTGTAGAAGAATTAATTAAGGATGGAGTATGTTCCTATATCTGAACAAGTTGCTGATATATTCACCAAACCTTTACCGAAAGAACCATTTGAGAAATTGAGGTTGAACATGGGTGTCCAACCTCCTTCTCATCATGGTAAAGGTACGTGTTTCTGTCCCCACTCTCATCTTTCCTTTGGATAGTTTTCTCAAGTTGGAGAATTGTTTCATAAATATATCCTTATAGATGCATGCATAAAGGGGGAGATGTGGGTAAGCTGTGAGTCCAGCATGTATGTGTATGAACTAGTCTAACTGTTTGTTGGAGTGGTCGTAGAAAACAATGTTGTTTTCCAAGAAATTTGAGGAAGTGAAGAATGCTGAATTAGAAGCTTGAAAGATGTTCTGAAGAAGGCTGAGGAGGTACGCTCATGAGATTTCATAGTCACTACTTTTGGACATCATGGTTTTGGCTGTCAATAATTTTTATTTCCTACTGTGAGTTAGCTCACATAGGCTTAGAATTATTAATAAGTAATCCATTTCTTAAGGTTACAAAGTTCAGTGATTTATGAATCATGGTTGACAACAAAATCCAAAGGGGGAGATTGTTGGGACCAAGTTGGATGTATAAGGAAGTAAGAAAAGTTTTCTGTTACAGAGTGTTGTCTATTGTTGTCAAAGAAGCTAAATCAATTCTCTTTGTAAAGGACTTGTAAACTATGATGATGCTTTGATGATTTGTATTTCACAAATATCATATGTTTCGAGAACTTGTGATGCAATCCTTATGAAGGATAGAGAGAGAGTAAAGATTGATTTTTCCAAAGGAAAGAAACTGGATATTTTGGAAAAGGAAATTAAGTGGCGCGCAAGTAAAAAGTGGCACACAAGTATTGGCGCGCAAGTTTATGTTGTGCGCAAGTCACATTTCAACATTGTCACATCAAAATGTGACAAAGGAAATAAAGTGGCGTGCAAGTTAAAAAGTGGTGCGCAAGTGTGGCACATAAGTATTGGGGCACAAGTGTGGCACTCAAGTGTGGCGCGCAAGTCATATTTCAAAAGATCATTCTATCATAATATGAAAACGGAAAGAAACTGTCATGCAAGTGATGAAGCGGCGTGCAAGTGATGGAGCGGTGCGCAAGTCTATGTGGCACTCAAGTCACCAAAATTCCTATAAATAGATGACTAGCCTTCTCATTTTTAAAGGCTAAATAGTTAAGAGACAAATTTGATATATGAATGCACAAGTGTAGAGAGCGGCGTGCAAGTTGAAGTGGCGTGCAAGCTGAGGGTTATTTATTTTCCTCACAAGTTCTGTCACGCAAGTTCTGCCATGCAAGTTTTTCCGCACAAGTTTTGTCGCACAAGTATTCAGAGGCGCGAAAGCAGGGAAGTATGTTCAAGAAGTGTGATGATTATAAATCAAAGGTGGTGCGTAAGTTTTGAGTTGTCCTCAATGGTGGTGCGCAAGTAGTGAGTAGGCGCACAAGTAGGTGGCGCGCAAGTAGGGAAGTGCGAAAGCAGGAAGTGGCGGGCAAGTTTTTTGCACCCGGAGGTTCTTATCATCTTATGGGTAGGATTTTGAATAATTGTTTTGAAAGATTTGATTTGTGAAAGTTCATTAAGAAGAACAGAATCATTACATTACCCTATTTGTGCTAAGAGGGATCACATGCACTATTAGATTTTTTTCAAAGTGCTACACGAGTGTAAGGGTATATCCTACTCATTGTATTCCACATCAAAGGATTGTTTTCTAGTGGATTGTGTGGCACTTTATTGTTTCCATACCATACTAAGGACGTAGCTACTCTTGTTGAGTAGTGAACCTTATAAATCTGGTGTTCCTATTGTTGTGTGTGTTCAGCGGGGAAGAAACTCTTTAACCGGAGGTGAAGGCTGTTTCAAACAACATGAAACATAAAAAGAAAAAGATATCACTGATTCACCACCTCCCCCTCTCAGTGATACCTGGATCCTGACTGGGAACTTCAGCATGGGATAAGTTCCTAGAGAACATTTCTCGATTCATGAAATTCATGGTAAAATACTCAGGGAGGGCTGTGAAGAGCATGTCCGAACTGATGCAGGTGTTTTAGTTACAACACCCGCTTAATTTTACTAGAGAGGGTGTACCTAATGGGGATGTGTTCTGGGTTGATCCTATCATCACGATACATGACCATTTAGAGACTCTTATGGAGAAAAGGGTCATGTTGGCCACTTATATGCTCTAATATCCCATGATGTGTTGGTTTAAAATTCATGCATGAACTAGATAGGTCTATGAGATTCTACAAAATGACTTTTGGAGATGTTCCTAGAGCACTTATACCCAATGACATTGAGCAGGGAGAGGGAAGCGACGTTCATGTGCCTGACATAGGGGAGCATGTTTGTGATGGGCTATTTTGTACATAATTATAGAACTATAGTGCTTTTCTCCAATGTTAACAGGTGATGAGATATCGATAATGAGATGCTTATATTATGTACTTATGTTAAATATTAATTATCATGTTATCCTATTTTGATTAAATAACTTTAATGAGGTGGTGGATCATGATCTTATAGCTAAAGGGAACCTGAAGGAGGCTTCTAGTATTGGATAAATAATTTATACTGGATGAGAAGGATGTGTAACTTCTAAGAGGAGGAAGTGTCTTCATGACAAAATTAGTCACAGAAGTGGAAATAATAGTAAACTGAAAGGAGGGTCGATTTCATTATACCTTATCGGAATGATATTTCATTAATGCGGTTGGTTGGATAATTATTTAAAAGATTTTTCCCAAGAACCAGTAGAGTTTTCATCTTGTGACAAGATTGGACATCTGCATATGTTCTGTAGGTCACAAAGACATAAGGTTATTGATGGTGTATCTAGACTGAACTAGGGCATGGAAAGTGGATTTTCGACACCTTATCACACTATTAAATAGATTTCCGATGGATGGGGTGCTATAGGTAGATGACTTAGCGCTTCTATGAAGGAGATCTTATATCATCTGAGTTGTGAAACTCAAGGGAGTCAGACAACATCATAGGGAATAGGGGTGGCATAGTTGCATGTGGTGTAGCCTAAACTCATGGATGGTGATGTTAGACCATCGATAATGAGAGGTAATTTTCATTAGATTCTATATTATCTAGTACCTTATTTGATATTTGTTCCTCTCATTCCCTTATATCTACAAAACTTATTAATGGTTTGAGCCTGGAGGTGGAGTTTGCGAGTTGTGTAATGAATATAGATACACCACTGAGAGTTTGGTATAAAGACATCTATTTTTGAATGGGGCGTTCTCTAGACATTAGGGAGTACCATTTTCTATGTGATCTCAATATTATTGATATTTCCGGCCTTGAATTAAAATTGGGTATGGAAGGGGTAGTCTCAAACCATGACCAAATCTATTTTTACCTTAGAAATGTGACCTTTACATATCATAAGGGTGAAAAATATTTTTATAGTGGGGAGTGGGATATCTTGGAAGGCCAAGAATGGTTGATCACTTTGTAACTGTGAGAGTTCATAGCCCATGTTTATAGGCTTTTATGGATGAAAAATGTGTAAAGCATGATATCTTTCCACCATTTGTGAATAGTTTCCGAATTTTTTTTCAAGAGGCTTCTCAGGTATTCCACTTGATAGAGATGTGGAATTATCTATTGAACTAATGATGGGGGTTTATCCAGTATTTAATGAACCATAAATAATGGTTTCAACTAATATTAAAGATCTCAAGACTCAGTTGGGGGAATTGGAAAATAAATGGTTTATCCGTCTGAGTATATAACCTAGGGAATCACTTATGTTTTTGGTAAAGAAGGATTATTGGAGTATACAATTTTCTTTTGATTACCAGTGGTTGAAAAAGACGACTTTAAAGAAATGTTATCCTCTTCCACATATCAAATATATTTTTGAAAAGTTCATATGAACTTGTATGTACTCAAATATCAACTTTATATTGGGGTATCATTAGCTGAGAGTTCAGAAATATGATAGACCAAAGACATCTTTGAGAAGTATGTTTATCATTTATGAATTTTTCATAATGTTGTTTGGATTGAAGAATTCATAAGAAGTTTTTATGGCCTTAATGAATAGAATATTCCATATGTACGTGGATTTTTTTGTGTGGTGTTTATGGATAACATCTTGGTCTACATCAATACTCATTATGATCATGCCCAACATCATGACATCATCCTCATTAAAATGAGAGAGAATCATCTATAGTCTAAGGTATCAATGTTTCAGATTTGGATTGATTAGATACACTTCGTAGGACACATCATCTCATAGGAAGGTGTGTAAGTGGATCTTGAGAAGTTTCAGGTAGTTGTATCTTGGGAGTATCCCAATAATGTTTTTGAAACTCAAAGCTTTCTAGGGTTAGCTGGATAGTATTGAAGATTTATCCTAGACATTTCCCATTTGGTAGTGCATCATTCAGGCTTGATTGAGAAAGGGATAAAGT
The DNA here is from genome assembly GCA_963277665.1 of Viscum album. Taxonomy (NCBI): domain Eukaryota; kingdom Viridiplantae; phylum Streptophyta; class Magnoliopsida; order Santalales; family Viscaceae; genus Viscum; species Viscum album. The sequence continues at coordinate 356,981,290 of OY728140.1, forward strand.
TTGAATTGTTCAAACTTTTGATATGGACTTCTAGGAGTTGATTAAGTGTTTTAAATGTACACAAATCAGGATCTAACCCAATCTAGGTTTGAGTAAATTGTGACTTTTGATGTTTCTAGGATTGAACTTGGATCTTTTTTTATGTATGGAGATCAAGTTGGGGTGTACGGGTCTCAGCTACTGAGGCCACATGAATAATAACTACCCTTTGAACAGCCTCGAACTAGAAATAGTGGTTAATACTTTTAAGTATTGGTGTAACAGTCTATATGGTGAGAAGTTTATGGTGTTTACCGATTACAAGATCTCAGGGTACATATTCTCACTACCTGATTTGAATCTATAACAGTGGAGATGGGTCAATTATATGATTTAATTTTATTTTTATTTGGTATATACACATAGAAAAGGAAATAGTGTTGCTGATTCTTTAAGTATGAAATCTCTTACTCAAATTGTTTAAGAGACCAGTACTGAGTAGAATATGATGAATTTTATGGCTAAGATGCATGTTATGATTCAGGAGATTCAAGAGAAAACAACTATCATATTAGTTTCAGTGGATTACACACTTTTCATCTAGATTAGAGATAGGATGTATGATTATATGTAGTGTTTAACCTTAATGGAAAGGCTTGATAGTGGGGAGTCACCTTCTGATTAGGGCATATATGATGATGAGATCATCTATGTTTGGAATCGGGTTATTGTGCCTACAAGCATGCGAGATGATCTCATGCAGTAATTTCATGCTTTGAAGTGGGTGGTACATCTAGGTGTGACCAAAATGTACTATGAACTATGATTAATATTATAGTGACCATGCATGAAAAAATATTATTGAAGGGTTCGTGGCACTATGCTACACCTGTCAGAAGGTGAAGGTAGAGCATCAATGAAATAGAGTTTTGATGCATCTGTTACCCATTATAGAATGGAAGTGAGTTGATGTGACCATTTATTTTTTGGTTGGTAATCCGAAGATGGTTGGGAATAATGACACTACATTGGTTACTGTGGATCAACTCACAAATGTAGCACATTTCTTATATTTATGGGAGACTTTCTTAGTATCAAGATTGGACGAACTACATGTTTGGAAGATAGTCCATCTGTATGGGGTACCACAAACTATAGTTTTAGATCCTAACTCACACTTCACTTATCTCTTCTTTAAGGGCTTATAGAAGTTTCTTGGAATGTATGTATTATTGAGTAAAACCTTCCACCAACAGATAAATGGTTCGTTAGTTTATACTATACAGGTGATTGAGGATATGATGCATTCATGGGTTATTGATGGTAGTAGATATTGGGAGAAACACTTTTCATTAGTCAAATTTTCTTATAACAATAGTTATCATGAAAAGATACAGATGGAGCCATATTTCTCTCTGTATGTTAGGCCATTCAGGTCACCACTATGTTGGACATAGGAAGGTGAGTCAGAGTTATTGGGACCACATCTCATACTGGGGACACCAGAGAAGGTTTAGATAATTTGGAAATGTATGGATACATCTCAGAGTAAGATAAAGTTATATGTTGAAGGATCATTAGATATTGTGGATAGAATTAGTTGGTGGTGTACCGACTGGCTCTTCTATAGAAATATAGAAATATACATGATGTTTTCCATGTATCAGAAATTTGGCAGTATCACCTTGACCCTTCTCATGTAATGGATGTGGATGATGTTGGGCTTCAGGTTGATGCATCTTTTTAGAACCATCTGATACATGTGTTGGGTCGTAGAGAGAAGATGTTGTAAGGAAAGTTTATGCTGATAGCTAATGTATTGTGACATCATGGACGGGTGTAGGAGGAAATTTGGGAGAGATAATCATATATGAGGGCTTAGTGGCTTGATCTTTTTGGCACAAAATCTTAAATAATTTTGAGAATACAACTTGTGGAATAGATTTTATAAGGTCGGGATATTGTAAGATCCCAAAGTTTTCTAGAGTTGACTAAAACATAATTTTTTGTAATATTTTTTTAGTTTTGAGTACATCTCATTTATATTGTGCATTTCAGTGTGTTTTGGTTAAAGTTTTGGAAAATGAAAGAAAAGGAGTTGTACACGGTTGGTTCATGGTTACAACAAACTATGCGTCCATCCTAGGAACCTGTGAAACCCTAGACATTGAGGGTTTGCATGACTGGTTCACAATTTGATAATCCTTGTTCCCTATAAATAAAAACCATGCAACCCTAGAACAACATGCACATGATTGGCATATGGTTAGGCAAAACTGTGCGCCCCTACCCAAGAAATTGTTCCAAACTTTTAAAGTGGCCCAAAAATTTATTTTAAAATCCCCTAAACCCACATAACTATCCCATTTCGATCCTTATTCAACACTAGGAGGTATTTCAAATTTTGGAGCTTTATGAAAGGATTCCAATGTCATACAAATTTCTTTCTTCATGATTTGAATCATAGATCAATGATATTCTCCTCTCCTAGTAAGTGGATTCAATCTGATTGCTTTTCCATTCATCCTCATTCCTTATCCCATTATTTCGGCGGCCTTCTATTTATTATATCAAGATCTAGATTTGGGGAATCTATATCTAGTCCTATGAATCCAGATTTAGAATTCAAGAGATATTTAATTTTGGATCTTGATTTAGTTTTTTAGGATTCGGATCTAAAACTACTTCATTGTGCTGCTGAATTTTAGGGATTTCCATAGGGAGATCATTCATCAACGAATCAGTGTAGCTGGTCTAAAATTTAAATCTAATACTCATTATTTTGATAACATTCATATAAATTTTAGAATTTATATATTTTCTAAGAAATTGAATTTCTTAATAGAATTATTTAATTTGGTGAATTAAAAAATTATGGAATAGGGAAATTGTGGGATATGGGAACAATTAATTGAGGAATTAATTTTTTTGATATTGATTTTTTGGAATGAGATAATTAATTGGTGAATTAATTATCGTCTATTGATCGGATGTTTTGGGAATAATAAATTTTGGAATTAATTTGATGATATTGATATTACACATTGCATAATTAATTGGTGAATTAATTATTAGATACTAAAATTATGTGTTTGACTAATTAATGGGGAATTAATTATTGGATTTTTATATTTTCAAAAGAATAATTAATTTTGAATTAATTAATTTTTGGTTGAGAGATATGTATTACTGTGTTATAAAGATATATGTGACTATTAAATGGTGAATGGTGACACTTTAATTTGGCAATGTTTTATGAATGGTAGTATGCTCAATAAATTGTGTATTATTAAATGGTGAGTGGTAATATTATCATTAGGCCACATTTTTTATAATGGTAACATGATCATTCAATTATGTATTATTAAATGGTGAATGGTAACATTCACATTCATCCATGTTTTATGAAAGGTTACGTGCCCATTAAATTATGTATTATTAAATGGTGAATGGTAACATGTTCATTCATCCATGTTTTATGAATGGTAACAAGATCATTCAAGTATGTATTATTAATTGTTGAATGATAACATGCTCATTCATCCAAAAAAAAATAATGGTAACATGTTCATTCAATGATGAGAATAAATGAATAGTAACATGGTCATTCATTTGTGAAAATAAAAATGGTAACACGGTCATTCAATGTTGTAAATAAATGAATGGTAACATGGTCATTCATTTGAGAAAATAAGAATTGAAACATGGACATTCACACACGTTATATCCATTAGGGATAGTTTATATTCCAGTATAGTTCTAAGTAGTTAGTGATGTATGAGTGTATACAGGAACCCAAGATTTATATGGTTAAAAGAAGATTAATTGATAATGTGATAATGGAATAATTATTCATTTTCATTAATTCGTTATACAACTGTGTACACTATTTTGATTGGATATTGTTTTAGACATTGTTGGTAGGGGCCTGTTGGGTCGTACTCACACCCTACATGGGTTTCCTCATCAGTACCCGAATAGACATTATTGATGTCGAACATGTTAAGGGAAAGGGTCTTATATTAGATTGATTATTGTGAAATAGAGTTTGGATGATGGGAACATATGTGGATTGGAACCCTCATGGTATTCTTAGGTGTCTTTATTTTTCATACTTCATTTTAGGCACTTCTCACATACATTAGCATGGAATGCTTTCTATTATAGTTTCATATTGTATTTCATACTTTGACTATCTTGTGATATTGGTATTGTTTATTAATGTATATATTGGTACAAATATTGTTTATTATTTCCACTGTTGTATTACTCTGATCAAAGAGGGTATAGTCTCTCTATGAATTACTTATCATAACCTCACTACAAGTCGTCGGTCTATGGCATATGGGGAGGTGTGCTTGAGGTATTGTGACCAACCAGGTCGAGCCGCCGGCATGTGGAACCTAGTTTGGGATGTCACACCCCAAACCGTCAATGTATAATTGCACCTTCATTCATTAATAAAAGTACACTCACACATCCACATAAACGGATAAACCATTCCTTTGGATAGGATTTCTTTAATTATTAAATAATATTAAGCGTTACCATACAATTCTTGGATGTTGACATATGTTACTCCAAAATGATTTACCATTGGAATTTATAATCATTAATTTTGTAGACTATCAAAATATGTATAAATTTACATAAAAACCCATCCCACTAATCCATAGTTTAAGGAAATATATTTTGGATGACTTGATAGTATCCCATGAAACTGATCATATATCACTAGCTAATTAAACTCTATGATATAGGCATATCATTCCCTTAATGAAACAACCATGTAAAATCCTATTATTTACATATCGAGGATTATGAAATAGATCAATCATAAAATATTATTGATCTATTTTATCTAATTACCAAAAATAATCCACCTTCACAACAATTTTATAAGGACTTTATGTAAAAACATCATAACTCATAATGAATCCATCCAAAAAAATTTGGATATAGTTTTTCAAACTACCATTATTTAAAAAAACACATTTTCAAAAAATTAATCTTTATTATAAGGCCTAACTATGTTACCTTATGGGAGTTTTTAGTATTGAAAGAAATATAAATTCCCTATTTCATAAATTTATGTAAATACGTATATAGACTCATACTTTTCAAACGTAGATATCACATCTTATTAGATGAATATTAAATACATGACATTATGATCCATGCCAGAATATTATAAGTATAGTATATTAGGAAACCTGGATACAAAAACAACATGTTCATAAGTAATCTAAATTATCTTACACTATGTTATTCATAACTATCACCCTCATAAGACATATCATACATGAAACAATTATTTGTAACCTATGGGAAGGAAACATAATAATGGGTTATATTTCATTGCCAGTTAGGTTAACTAGAGAGGTATCAATAATCACATAAACATTACATTATAATAACGGCATGACGGAATGAGTATAACATTAAAAAACTCCTCCATGCATATCATATATCATAATATTGAGTCATGGAAAAAAATTCAGTTTATAACACACGAATCATAAATGAATCAAAGAACATGATACATGAAATCGTAACATTGGCATTAGACATGAGTTTGTAGGATACATAAAATCATCAAAAATAATTTCCTTAGTCAACATTCCCTACCAAGACTATCATATTGTATTGATATCACTCCACATTTCATCATATCCATTATCATAATTTACTCCCAATACTATCACGGTGGGAGGATTCCCCTACTCAATTGGGATCACCCCCTATTCCATCTCGTGTCCTCTCATGAGATATAGATGTTTACGCAATGAATTGGAGAAATATATGATTTTTGGAACACTTATCACATAATGGAAATCATATAATTTTTTTACAAGATCATTAATCTTTCATTATATCATAACCTATGAAAATGAAATGAGTTTCATAAAAATTCTATCATATTGTAACCCTGGGAATAGAAACGGGTTTTATATAATCATCCTTAAATCATTATATTCCTAAAATATCAAAATAATGAAAGTGGATTGCATAATTGTATCATAAACCTAATAAATAATGAGTGGCATCAAAGGATTTTATCAAAGATGGAAGATTCTTTTTAAAAAAATTCTTGAATACTTATTTAGAGAAATACACTTTTCTCTCTGAAATCACTTATTAAAAATTAAATTTTTTTTTTGAAATGTAAAGAAATAAATTGTCCATAAAAAGAAACATGGAAAAATTTAAAGGACACTTCAATGTATTGAGTGGTTATAATAGTGTAAAATTCTATTTATGCTATGTATATTGAAACAAGTATTCCTATCACTTTTTTAGTAAAAAGTTTAAATTACCTCATTCAAGGAAATACTAATAAGATTCAGTTTAGTAATTTTTTTAAAATTTTAATAATTGGTAAAAATTGATTTCAAAAATAATATTATTATATTAAAAACCTTCATGAATACATTTTTAGGAAAATGGTCATGTAAGGGAAAGGATTTTTGATTGAAGAGGTATATGAGGTTATTTTTCTTTAAAAACATTTTTTTTATCTCTATAGTACATAAAGTGAAGAAAATGTTAGAAAAAAATGTATTATCAAGAAAAAACTAGGGTAGAAAAAAATCATGGGATTATTGATAGATATATCGTGAAATTTCATCCTCATGAACATAATCATAAATAATACTAATTAAAAGTCATATTGTACCATAATCCCTCACCTAGAGTTCATTTTAGCACCCTGAGCATCCAAAGTACGTTTCCCTTTGAATAATGCAATATCTTGCATTGTACGCAACTTTGAGTTCTAGCACACCACAACAAATCAAACTAGTCATTTTAAAAGTAGTTATGAATAGTAATAAACACTTTCTGAAATTTTATAAATTTTATTTTTCAAAATGGAATTCATTTTTGGATTTGGAATATCAAAATTATCGTAGGGTTAATTTTTGGTATTTTTCTAAAAACATTCAATTCTTGATGAATAGTGAAAAGCACTGCGTTATTGTTTAAAACCAACTTTTTCTTTAAATAATTATTTATTTTATTTAAATTTATATTAGGTAAAAATAGATACATAATACCTATATATTTTCAATTTAAATCATTGGAGTCATTTTATAATAATATTTGATATATAAAATTTTATTGAACTTTTTACCGTCATTTACCCACCTTCAAGGCGCATTTGCAAATTTGCATAAAATATAATCTTACTGCTTCTGTGAATTAAAATTCAAAAATATAAGAGGCACGATTGACCTCAGTAAGTAAAATGTGTTTCAATATGTTGAAAATAATTTTTGGTGAATAGTAAAATTAGATTTATTTACTACGGTTAAACTAAATAGGGTAATTAATAGTAAAAATGATATTATAATTACCCCAACACATGTCCTAATTATATTTTATAAGTTTATTTAGACCAAAACAAACCTTAGGAATATTTTATGATCCTATTGTACAAATTGGATTAGATTAGTACATTTATTATTATTTTATTTAAAGAAGAGTTAAAAGTCTTAAATTCAATGTTTCATAAAAAACCATTTTTAATACAGGGTTATACATTAGATAAATTAGAGTATAAATATTCATTACAAATATAATAGGATTTCCTACATAATGGTATTTTTTTAAAATTTTTAGACATTAAATAAATAAATTTATTTATGAGAGAATGATGATGCAGTAATTACCTTATTAGTGAAAGATTAAAATAATTGATATTATAGAGATCCAAATAAATGAAAATTGAGAATTTTGATTAATTCCAATAATTTTTTAGGTTAATATGACATGTTAGGGTTGATTAAATAAATTTTTTTCATAGTGATAAAGTTTTTATGACTTTCAAAAAAACAAAATACCAAATACTGTCAAAATTGACATAAATGAGTTTTTAAAATAAATACTTTATTATTAATTGATATAATATTCCTAAAAATATAATGATAGGAAAAAGGACATATATAAGGTTATATATATCAATAATTAACCACTTAGGGTTATCTTGGATTTTTATAGTATGTTTACTAACAATTTATTATAATAATACAAGAATACATGGTAAATGTTAAACTATTTGAATATGAGTTAAATCTAAAAGATAAGGTTATTATGGTGACGTAAACCTTTATAAAACTTATTGGCTGAGATTTTTTCTACCCATACGCACCTTATCCTCAAAATAAATAATTTTTCAGCCTTTATAAAACAAATATTATTTTATAATAAAATAATATTTCAAGCTTTTCATAATGTGACCCTCATCTCTTTTATAAAAAGGTACTTCCACTTCTCTCAAAATAACATCTCTGAAGCCATTTGGCTCGGACAAACCATACCCAAATATACTCCCAACTACCTTAACTTCATCTTAGAGTCCCTACTTTAATCAGAAATCAAACCTATGGAGCCCTTTTGATCAAATCAAAAGGAAACACCTGAAGAAGAGGTAATAATTTCACCACCTCTTTCAATGTTCTTTACTTCTTCCACTTACTCTTTATTTATTGTTTCCATAACAAAATATAAAATCCATAACCTTATACATACTAAGATTTAATTATAAAAAATTTTCAACAATATTCATTATTATATCCATCTATGAATGACAAGTCACCATATGTGTGTATGTACGGCCTACTGCCTCCACATCGCGGTGTAGTTTTTTATTAAACTCGTCATTATTTGGATTGGTATAATAATGAGGATAATTTTTGTTAATAATAAATATAACGTGTTAAATATTCTTTATATATGATATAACATCCAATTATATATGATTTTTTCCACTAATAGAATGATATTGTCGCTCGTGCGTACGTACGGATTACCATCTCCACGAACACAATGGGATTCATTCCCCATCGTAACCATTAAAAAATAATTTTCATTTTATGATTAAATATAAATTTTGATAATATAATTCGGGATATTAATAAAATACATCCTATCCATAAAAAACTTGGCTTACGTAACGAAGCATATAAAGGAAAACAAATCAGTTAATACCCTAAACAAAGATACTACTGATATATTATTAACAAAGTAATATTATAAGATCATATATGATATCATATTTATGTATTTGATTCTTGTATAATTTAATAACAATTATTTAACTATTATACAGTTGGTTAACAAACCCCCGATCATGGAAAAGTACAAGGTAAGGGTTAATTCTACAATCTCTTCATTATCAGAGGTTGTTTATAAGTGAGTGTCTACTGGGACCTCTATATCATCCACATCCATTTTTCTTAAAAATATATTTGAAAACATTTTTAATATTTACTAGAATCTGGGTTAACGTCATTTATACCCTTTTTTATGTTTTTATAAAATGGTTTGAAATTAATCTTTCTATTGTTTTCCAAACAAGGTACATTATGACCTTTTTGAAAAATTATGGTAAGAATGTCTTTTTTAACTTATACGGATGGTGTGGCTATTCTCCATTGTTATAAAACCTTCAAAATTCCCCTAAAATATTATAAGAATATATTCAAAATAAATTTTTTCTTTTATAATTACATGGAATTTAAATTATTTAAAAATAGAAAGATATATTTTTCTCAAACAGTTTTAATTTCATCTATGTCAACATCCTTTGATGGATTTTACACTTGTTTGAATTTTATTTAGTATGATACTATCTTCCATATTTTATTAAATTTTTTGCTATATGTTTTACTATATATTTGTTATTTTTATACCATTCATGGTTTATGGTTAAAGTATTAACATTTTGTATGCTAGTTTTAATACGAATGTCTATGTTATTTTTCAAACTTTTCATATGAGGAATGCATTGGACTTAGTAAGTTTGTGGGTGGAGCCCGGTATAGCTCTCTGATGCATCGGTATGTCTCATTAGACAAACTAGTGTCTTAGAACAAGGCCTTGACAAAATCTTATTTGTAGTCTTAGCACTAGGCCTTGACTATGTGGTTATGATGTCCGACATTATGCATTCTATCATTATGAAATTGGCTATTGATATTACATGTGATTATTCGATGAGTAGAATATCCAGGTGAATAAGTAAATGGAATTATTTGATTTATATTTTCAATATTATGTTTAATTTTAGGTTTAAAAGTCTTGTGTTTTAGTCTTATACATTACCTTAAATGTTTATGCTCATTTAAGAAATTTTACGCTATATTGTTATCCTACCTGGGCCTCTAAGATCACCCCTTTATATGTTTTATTTTTCCCAGGATGTGAATAAGTATTTTATGGTTTACCTACAAGGATATGATAAGGGATATAAGTTTGTTAAAAGGGGACAAAATGTTGTTCTTGTTTTTATTTCATGATATAATGTAAAACTTATGTATGTATCTAGTACTCCCAAGGCTGCTAAACTAATCAGTCATTCGAGACTTGATCTCTTGTGATAATTCCAATGTTAGGTAATAATTCACCGACTCTAGGTAACTAGGGTCAGGGAATTGCAGTTGGTATCATAGGAAGTTTAGTACAAACCTAGGAATCTAGATTTAGAAAAACTCGAATTAGAGAACATTACCCTAAGATGGACTTTAAATATTAAAATAGAAGAACATCCTAGAATTTTGGTAATATTGAGATTTTTTGTATTTTCCATGAAATACATCCCTGTTTGGAAATGTACGATTAGAGGAGGATCTGGAATAGATATACCTAGGAGGGAAAACTCTGACAAGGAGTTTTGGGCTTGACTCGGGGTATCTGGGTACACGACAATCGGTCTTGCTGCACTCTTGGTTACGACACTCTCGGGGGATATGCTTAGGATAATTCACATTTTCTTTTCAACCCATTATTAAGGATTTATGAGAATATACCTCCTCAAAGAAAACATTTTTTATTATTATGGATTATATACTTAAACTGTTCAATTTATGTTAAGAGTTTTACAAGTTTTTAATAATGTATTATGATTCATAAACTAATCTATTATATTCCATTATTTAGAAATGGTTCCAATTGGAAGGAATGGAAACTGTATCAAAAAATTTAATCCATATAGGGATTTCCCTCCTACTCAAGATAATTATAGTGGATCTAGTAATGTAGCTGCTATTGATCATCTTATCACCACACTTGGACAACTCACTCAGGTAATGAATAAAAACCTTACCCATATGGAGCACCCTGATCCACAACGTAGAGGATCAATGTTAAACTGCTTCATGAGGAAAAAACCAACAAAATTTAATGGAACTACAAATACATGTGTATATGATCAATGGATATGTTACTTAGAGAAAATATTTCATGATTTGAGGAGTGGTGAATGGGAAAAAGTTGTCATGGATGTTTATCACTTCATGGGAGATGTAGATCAATGGTGGTCATTAATTCAAAACACAAATGAGGTTAAATAAGTATCAAATATGGAATGGAGGGAGTTTAAAGAGAATTTCATAGAAAACTAATTTCCTCAAGACCATCGAGCAGATATGGAAAGAAAATTCTTATGTCTAAGGAAAACTGAGGATGAGAATGTCACAAAGTATGAGGATAACTTTACAAGGTTAGAAAGGAATGCAGTAGATTATATAAATAACCAAAGGATTAATATTGTTCAATTATTTTATGGTTTAAAACAATTTTTCCATCCAGAATTAGTCTCACAATCCATCTCATCCAATAAAGGTATTGTCTCATGTGCTCTTAGACAGAAAAGGAATTCTCTAAGTCTTACAACATTAAAGAAAAAGCAAGATAAGAAGAGATCTGTTGAACAATCTGGAAATAGAAATAAAGGGAAGAACAGAAAAGTTGAATATCCATCCTGCAGTTTATGTGGGAAACACCCCGGTAAGTAATATAATGTCAATGTTGAATGCAACAATTGTAGAGAAATGGGGCATTATGAAAATGAATGTCCTAAGAGCCAAGGAAACTTACCTCAGAAAAGGCCAAGGGAGCAAGGCCAGGCTTATGCGATCACTACTATTGAGGTTGAAGGTCCAAATGACGTGTTGGCAGGTAATTTAACGGTTTAATCAAATTTATCCAATTCTTTATTTGATTATGGATCATCCCATTATTTCATATCTTCCCAGTTTTCAATGAAAATTAGATATTTCCAATTTGATTTAAGAAGAGAATTTTCGGTCAAAAATCCTATGTGTATTATCATTGCGACAACGTTTTGTGAATCAGTTCGCATTAGATCATATAAATGTTCTTTATCCGCTGATCTCATCATCATACCCATTATTGAATTTGATATAATCCTTGGTATGGATTGGATTTTAGACCATGATGTGAAAATTTATTGTAAGAAAAATGAGGTTAAAATTTTCGATGATGATAAAGAGTACGTTATGTTTAAAGAAGAAACATCACCACCTAATTCTTATCTAGATCCACCCCTAGTAGCTCTAATAAATTCAATTACTAGGGAGGGAGATAATGGAATAACTATGGGTGAGGAAAAGAATGTTCAAATAGAGGATGTACCTATTTTTTTAGAATATGTTGATGTGTTTCCAGAGTAATTACCTGGACATCTTCCATAATGAGCAATTGAGTTTTCCATTGATTTAATTCCTGGTTTAAGGCCCATATCGAAGACCCCTTATAGAATGGAAACTGTTTAATTAGTGGAACTAAAGAAACAAATAGATTAATTGAGTAATAAGGTATTTATTCGACCTAGTGTTTCTACTTGGGTATCCCTTGTTCTTTTTGTTAAGAAGAAAGATAGATATATGAGGTTGTACATTGACTATAGGGAGTTCAATATTATAACAATAAATAAAAAGTATCCCCTGCCTCACATTGATGATTTATTCAACAAAATTCATAAAACTAAATATTTTTCAAAGATTGACCTTTGATCTGGATATCATCAGTTGTGTGTGGAGAAGGAAGACAATCCAAAAACAACATTTTGAACTATGTATGGGCATTACGAGTTTATAGTAATGTCTTTTGGACTGACTAATGCTCCCCTTGTTTTCATGGATTTAATTAATAGAGTTCTCAAAGAATATCTTGATTATTTTATAGTAGTATTTATTGATGATATCTTTTCATACTCAAAAATCTATGATGATCAGGAACTTCACTTGCGCACTATTATGAAAACCCTAAGAATAAATGAATTATATGGGATGTTTAGAAAGTGTGAATTCTGGCTTTAGGAAATTTCTTTTCATGGAAATATTTTCACTATGGATGGAATCTCTGTTGATCCTTCTATGACAAGAGCATTACAAGAATGGCCATTAGCGACGAGTATAACTGAGGTAAGTAGTTTTATTGGTTTTGCAGGTTATTATCAGTGTTTCGCCTAGAATGTTTCCTGATTGTCTAACCCATTAACCAAGATCACACGTAAAGGGGTTAAATTTGTTTGGACAAATGAGTGTGAATAATTTTTTGAAGAACTGAAGATAATATTTGTCAATGCTCTTATCTTCACACTACCATCAGGTAATGATGGGTATGTTATTTATAGTGATGCTTCAAAGAAAGGACATGGTTTTCTCCTTATACGGAATGATATGGTTATTTCATATGCATCACGATAGCTATAAATTCATGAAAAAAAATCTCACTCATGATCTTGAGTTATAAGCTATAATATTTACTTTGAAGACATGGAGACACTATCTCTACGGTGAAAATGTGACATATATATTGGTCACAAGATCATGAAGTATATTTTCTCAAAAAAGGAACTCAACATGAGGCAAAGGAGATGGATCGGACTACTCAAGGATTATGATTTCACTACACACTACCATCGGGGAAGGAAAATAAGGTGGAAGATGCTTTGAGAAAAAATGATCATGGATTTTTGAACAAGAGGAGAGTTGAAAGGGATCATATGTTCAATGACCTATTAAAAATGGATATGGGAATAATCATGGAAGGTGAAACAACAATACTTTTTCAAATGGTTTCCAACCAATCTTTACTTGAAAGGATAAAAAGTTCTCAGATTTATGAGCAGGAGCTTCAAAAGAAACTTAAAGCTGTGAATGATGGGAGATTGATTGACTTCATATATGAAGATGGAATTTTGAAATTTGGGAAGAGAAATTGTGATCCTGATATACCTGATCTAAAAATGGAATTGTTGGATGATTCTCATAGCTCTAATTTCACTATACACCATGGTAGCTCTAAGATTTAAAGAAATTTGATGGAACATTTTTGGTGGGACAACATGAAGAGGGAGATTGTTGATTATGTGTCAATACATATGGTTTGTCAACAAGTGAAAGATGGAAGACAACATCCTAGATGATTCATTCAACCTCTTCACATACCTGAGTGGAAATGGGATGTTATTATGATGGACTTTTTCATGGGACTACCAAAGACTTTTAGATGGAATGATGCAATATGGGACATAGTTGATCATGTTACCAATACAGCACATTTTCTTGTTATAAGATAAGATTTACCGCTTGAATGTTTAGAAAGACTATATATTAATGAATTTTTAAGACTTCATGGAGTACCCCTATCAATTGTTTCTGATCTTGATCCCCTTATTACATCAAGATTCTGGGAAAGTCTTCAAGAGGCCCTGGATACTGAACTTCATTTGAGCACTGCCTACAACCCTCAAATTGATGGAAAATTAGAATAGACTATTAAAACCATAGGATACATGTTGAGATCTTGCTCAATTGAATTTCAAGGTATGTGGGACCAATATTTACCTCTTGTATAAATTTTCTATAGCAATATCTTCCATTCAGGAATTCATATGGAACCATATAAAGCATTATATGGAATGAGATGTCGCACACCAAATTGTTGGGATGATGTAGGTGAAAGAAAACTCATAGGCCCCAAACTTGTTGAGTAAACAATTGAAAAGGTAAAGATTATCCAAACCCACATCAAAGTAGATCAAAGTTGGCAATAGAGCTATGCCGATAACTGAAGCAATGATTTGGAATTTCAGGTAGGTGATCATGTTTTTTTGAAGATGTCTCTATAGAAGGGTGTTATACGATTTGGTAAGAAGGGTAAATTGAGTCCAAGGTACATCATACCTTTTGAAATTTCAGAACAAATTTGAGTTGTATCTTATGATTTGGAAATGCCACCAAGTCTCTCCAAAGTTCACGATGTGTTCCATGTATCACTGTTGAAAAAATACATGCATGAACCAATGCATGTACTCACATATGATGCAATAGAACTGAAACCCAATCTGTCTTATTGTGAAGAGCCTATCAGTATTCTTGATACCAAATAACAAGTGCTGAGAAACTAGACGACTTGTCTAGTAAAAGTTATATGGAGAAACCATAAGATGGAAGACTCAACGTGGGAACTTGAGGAACTTATGATGAATAACCACTGAAATATTTTTGTGCAGTATTATTCTAGAAATTTTGAGGACGAAATTATTTGAAGGAGGGGGGAATTTAACACCCCAATCATCCATGGTACATTTCCCTTTGAATAGTATGATAACATGTGTTGTACGCAACTTCGAGTTCTAGCACACCAAGATAAATCAAACTTGTCATTTTAAAAGTAGTTATGAATAGTATTACCCACATTTGGAAATTTTATAATTTTTTTTTCAAAATGAACATTATTTTTGGATTCAGATTATCAAAATTAGCTTACAGTGAATTTTTGGTATTTTTCTGAAAACTTTCAAATTTTGATGAATAGTGAAAACCACTGCATTATTGTTTAAAAATGACTTTTTATTAAAATAGTTAGTTATTTTATTTGAATTTATATTAGGTAAAAATATATACATAATACCTATATATGTTCAATGTAATTCATTGGAGTCATTTTATGATAATATTAGATATATAAAATTTTTTTGAACTTTTTACCGTCTTTTACCCACCTTCTAGGGGCATTTGCAAATTTGCATAAAATATAATTTTACTGACTCTCTGAATTGAATTTCAAAAATCTGAGAGTCACGATGGACATCAGTAAGTAAAATGTGGTTCAATAAGATGAAAATAATTTTTGGTGAATAGTATCTTTTGACTTTTATTTACCATGGTTAAAAGTAAATAGGGTAATTAAAGGTAACAAATGATATTATAATTACCCTAACACTTTTTATAATTCTATTGGATAAGTTTATTTCGACAAAAAACAACCTTAGGAATAAAATATGATCCTTTTGGTCCACTTGGATTAGATTAGAACATTTATTATTATTTTATTTAAAGAAGAGTTAAAAGTGTTATATTTATATTGTTATAACTAACCCATTTTTAATATAGAGTAACACATAATATAAATTAGACTATAAATATTCATTATAAATATAAAATTATTTCCTAAATAATGGTATTTTATTTATAATTTTTAGACATTAAATAATTAAATTTATTTATGGGACAATGATGATGGAATAATTACCTTATTAATGAATGATTAAAATAATTGATGTTATAAATATCCAAATAAATGTAAATTGAGACTTTTGATTAAATAACCTGTTTTTCTAGGCTAATATGAAATGTTATGGTTGATTAAATAATTTTTTTCTAAGTGATAAAGTTTTTTTGACTTTCAAAAAAACAAGATACCAAATAGTGTCCAAATTCTCATAAATGAGTTTTTAAGAAAAATAATAAATTATTAATTGATATAATATTCCTAAATTTCTAAGGTTCATCCAAAGGACTTATATAGGGTTATATATATCAATAATGAACCACTTGGGGTTCTTTTGTCCTTTTATAGTATGTTCATTAACCATTTATTATAATAATACTACAATACATAGTAAAAGTTAAACTATTTAACTAAGAGTTAAATCAAAAATATAAGGTTGATATGGTGAACTAAACCTATCTAAAACCTATTGGTTGAGAGGTTTTAGAACCATCCCCACATTATCCTCGAAATAAATCATTTTGGAGCCATTATAAAATAAATATGATTGTATAATAAAATAATACTTCCAACCTTTCCTAAAGATACCCTCACCTCTCTTATAAAAGGGTACTTCCCCTTCTCTGAAAATCACATCTCCAAAGCCATTTGACTTGGCCAACCCCTGCCCAAATATCCTCCCAACTATCCTTAATCAATCTTAGAGTCCTTAATTTGATCATAAATCTAACCTATGCATCTTTTTTGATCAAATCAAAAGGAAACACCCGAAGAAGAGGTAATAATTTAAACACCTCTTTCAAAGTTCTTTTCTTCTTCCACTTCCTCTTTCCTTGTAGTTTCCATACCAAAATAATAAATCATGTACCTTATACACACTATAATAATATTATAAATATTTTACAACCATATTGATTATTCAATCCATCCTATTAATGACAAGTCACCATACGTGCGCACGTACGACTTACCGTTTCCACGTCGTGGTGTAGTTTGTTATTCAACACTCAATTATTTGGATGGGTATAATAATGAGTATAATTGATGTTAATAATAAATATAACATGTTAATTAATCGATATATATTATATAAAATCCAATTACATACTATTTTTACCATCAGTAGAATGATATTGTTGTTCATGCGTACATACGGATTACCGTCTCCACGATCTCGATGAGATTCATTCCCCCATCGTAACCATTCAAGAACAGTTTTCATTTTATGATTAAAAATAATGTTTAAGAACTTAATATCATACTATAAATTAATCAAATACATCATATCCATAACAAACATGGCTTACGTTACCAAGCATATAAAGGAAAACGAACCAGTTAACACCTGAATCAATGATACTACTAAAATATTATTAACAAATCAATATTATAATATAATATATGATATCATATCTATTTATTTGGTTATTTTATAATTTAATAACAATGATTTTACTATTATACATAATTTTAATGTACCCTCGATCAAAGAAAAGTACAAGTTAAGGGTCAATTTTACAATCACTTCGTTATGTGAGGTTGTTATACGTGAGTATCTACTGGGACCTCTTTATCATCCACATCCGTGTTTCTTGAAATTGTATTTCAAAACATTTTTATTATTTACTATATTGTGGGATAAAGTCATTTATACAATTGATTTACTTTTTATAAATTCATTTTAATGGAATCTGTCTATCGTTTTCCAAACAAGGTACTTTATGACCTTTTCGAAATATTATGGTAAGAATATCTTTTTAACTTATACGGAGGGTGCGTCTATTCTCCGCCATTATAACACCTTCGAAACTTCCTTTACAATATTATAATAATATTTTCGAAATAAATGTTTTATTTTATAATTACATTACTTTTAAATGATTTCCAAATAGAAAGAGATATTTCTCTCAAATAGTTTTGATTTTATCTATGCCAACATCCTTTGATATATTTTACACTTTTTTGAGGTTGATTTGTTATGATATAATCTTCTATATTGTATTGAAGGTTTTGAGATATAAATTACTATGGCTGTGTTATTTTTATACCATTCACGGTTTACGGTTAAAAGTATTAACATTTCGTATGATAATTTTAATAAGAATGTTTATGTTATGTTTCAACATTTTCAAATGAGGAATGCATTGGACCTAGTAACTGACGGGTGGAGCCCGCTATAGCTGATTGGTGCATCGGTAGGTCTCATTAGACAAACTAGTGTCTTGGCACAAGGCCTTGAAAAAATCTTATTTGTAGTCTTAGAACGAGTCCTTGACTATGCGGTTATGATATCCGGCATTATGCATTCCATCATTATGAAGTTGGCTATTGATATTGAATGTGATTATTTGAATAGTATAATATCCATGTGAATATGTAAATGGAATTATTTGATTTATATTTTCCATATTATTCTAAAGTTTATGTAAAAAAGGATTATGTTTTAGTCTTATAAATTTCCTTAAATTTTTATGCTTATTTAAGAAAGTTTCAGCTTTATTGTTATCCTTATCGAGCATCTGATCTCACCCCTTTCTATGTTTTATTTTTTCTAGGATGTGAGGAAGTATTTTATAGTTGACCTGCAGGGATAGGTTAAGGGCTATAAGTGTGTTCAATGGGTAAAAAATTTTGTTGTTGTTTTTATTTCATGATGTAATGTAAAACTTATATATGTATCCAGTACATACAAGTCTACTAAACTAATCAATATTTCTAGATTTGATCTCTTGTGATCATGCCAATGTTATGTAATAATGCACTGACTCTGGGTAACTAGGGTCGGGACATTACATTCATGTTGCTTAAAAATTTATTTAACCTCATGTATAAAAAATTACATTTATTATAATTATATAATATAACAACGTAAAAATAATATTTTCATATATTTTCTAATTATAATATTTCAATACACATTAACTAAAAATTCCTTATTAAAATCATCATATTCAGGTGTCAGCTGTTTTGTTTTTAATTAGATTTTTGGTTATGTAGTTTCTATCCTTATAAATTGATCACAGTTCCATGATCTCCAAACTATTAATAACTATAAAATTATAAAATATTTGTATTATCTAAAAATTTGGAGTCATCTATAAAATCTAGGGATAAAAAATAAATTATAGCATTCATGGAGACGGTAGGCCATGCGTACGCATGAACACTGGTTTCACTATTCCACAGATGTAATAAAAAAAGTTAAATAATAATTCAAATTTAAAAAATATTTATTATATCATATATATCATATATATTAATTTATTCATTATTTATTAACAACCATGTAAATTATAATCCAAAAAAATCTCATCGCTTCATGGAAGTGGTAACCCACAGGTACACACGAGTGACGTTACCGTTTTCCAAGATTAGAAGGTAAGAGGGTATAAATTATATTATAATAATATAAGAATATTTATGTCAAATATAAACATTAAAACCGTCATAATAACCATCCAGTAATGTTTATGATGTAAAATGAATAGTATAACTATTTGCAGGCGGTAGTGTACATGTACGCACGATTGATAATTTAACTTCCAATTTGATTGAATATAAGAGATTATTAGTGGTTACTTGATCATAACAATATTTATGTTTTTTTAATATACTTAATATATTATTTTATTATGAATACCATATATTTAGTGGGGGTATAAGAAGAAATAAATTGAAATAGGTCTTGTAAGATGATTACCTCTCTTTCAATTAGTCGCCCTTAGATCCTTTTTACGGATACATAGAACGGTATTTTAAGTAGACCATAACCTTCAATACATGGATAGGTATGTTTATAAGATATTTTGGTTAGTTTTTGTGACCTATAAGGATTAATTTTCTGTAATGAATATAAAGTATGGGTCTGTTTAATATGATTTATACAATTTTAATAAGTCATTTAACCCTTATATCTTGGTTCACCCCCCCCCCCCAATGAACAAATTTTGACATAAACTACTATGACAAATTTTTACTCTTTTTATTATTCATATTGAATAAAATTGAATGTGGGATCATTAAATAATATTAAATGATTATTAAAAATATAGAATCAATTTTATCAAATTAAATATCTAAAAATCAAATGAATTAATTTTAAAATAAACATGAAAACGTGATGTAAAACGATTTCCAGGAAATTTCTTTTTGTTTAGTAAACAAAATTTTTATACTAAAATCCACATAAAATTAATTCAAATAATCTTATTTGAATTACTAATATATAATAAAACTAATTTTTCTTTTGAAAATAATTTTTAAAAATGGGTCTTTTTAAATTCTTTAAACAAAAATATATTTCCCAATAAAAAAAAGTAATTTTCACTATTCACCAAAACAATTAATTTTTTTGAAAATTACCATAATTTCACTCTAGGAAAATTCTCACATGTTCATTTGAAAAATATTGTTCAATTTTTAAAATAAAAATTAAAAAATATAAAAAATTATTTATCTTATTTTCCTATAAAAAGAAATAAAATCCATTTTTATGGAGAAATTTATTTTTAAAATATATAACTACTTTATTAAAATTTGAGTAATATTTTATTTTATTTATCTAAAACCTTTAAAAAAAATTTAAAACGTGTTTACCTGTATTCATATCACCAATTTAACATCTATGTTATATTAGTATAATATATTATTCTTCATTTAGACTTGAGGTTGTGTGTATCACAAGCTATCAAAGATATTAAATTTATTTAATGATAAATATATCATAAAATCTCAAGGAGTTATATTCTACCCCACTAAAATGTTTTTTCACTAAATATTTCATCATTATACTATAAATTTTTTTTGATATATCTGTTTAATCACATCCTCGTATTCCCAAGTACCTTTTTTGAATTTATGATTCCTCCTATAAATATTAACTAGATGAGTACTCTTCTTACGTATCTCATTATCTCCATTATCCAATATTTCGAACATATGTTCTTCAAAATTAATATCATTATCTAGTGGTAAAAACTCTTAGGTTAATATGTATGAAACATCATTTATGTAATTCCTCAGGATAGATACATGGAACATATCATGAACTCTATATAGGTTTGGTGGTATCTCCAAAAGATAAGCTATTGTCCATACACAATCAAGTATCTTGAAGGGGTAAATATACCTAGGGATCGACATTCCCTTTTTTATGAATATTATAAACATATTTTGTGGATAAATTCATAATAATATCTACTCACCAACATCAAATTATTGATTTCACAAATTACTATCAACATAACTTTTCTATAAACTCTAAGATACCTTAATGTACTACTGAATGTATCTGACTTAATCTATCATTTCCTCATCTACCTATGGTTCTGATATCATAATATATCTATATTCATTCCATAATGTCAGGGTTCTACACTTCATTCCATATTAGGCTTCATAAGGATAAATTTTAATGCTTAAGGGAAACTTATTGTGGTAGGAAAACTCAACCAAATGAAAGTATTGATCCTAAGATCCACTCAAATCCATAGAGTAAGATCGCGACATATCCTTTAGGTTTTAAATAGTTCTCTCATACTTACCACCTGTCTAAAAAAAATTAGTACTACTGAAACTCAACTAGTATCTGAATCCCACTATAGACTTCACTGGAATGTTGAGGTAAACCGCATATCCCGATCAGATACAATAAAATTTGGTACCACATGTACCCTTACCACTTCCACAATTTATATTCTAGAAATATGATCAAAAGAGATATATTCTAATATATTAATGAACTTTTTTGACTTTTTATGGTGCTTAACTACAAACCAAATAGCATTATGGACCTTATATCTTTTGGGGATTCCAACGATAACATCCATGGTTTTTTCTAATTTACACTCTATTATGGGTAATGGTATTAATATTCTCTTAGAATTTTGACTCTGAACCTCAACTTCTTTACAAACAAACTAATGAGATAAAAACATTTCTATATCTCTCTTTATTTTCTCCCATAGTAAATACACTTTAATATCACTATTCATATTCATACTTTCAAGATGAATTTAGAATGATGAACTATGGGCCTCATCCAATATCTTCTTATTAAAATCATGTATTGATGGAACACATACCCAGTTCCTAGAACTTATCATTCCATCAAAATTTAGGTTGAACTAGGAAATTTGTTTGATCATATTCTGTAGTTCTACATATTTCTTATGTTCCTCTTTAATCCTCAAATGGATAAATAGTTTAACACTCTATAAAGAGGATAATTTTCTCCATTCCTTCAAAATTTATAGGTCCATGATTTGAAAATATATAAATATTGGATCTTTTGTGATCATAAACAAAGATAATCTAGCATGTTCTTTTCATCTAAATGCTTCATCTACCATGTTTTTGTTCATAGGGAGGAAATATATTAAGTAGTCATAATCATCAACAAAAATCCAACCATTGTATCTAGTGCATATTCATCATTTTTTTGAGTAAATATATACTTTAAACATGTATGATCAATATATATATCCCACCTTTCTCAATAATGATAATGCCTCCATATCTTTAGTGTACAAAATATCACAATTAACTCTTAATCATTAGTCGGGAAATTTTCTCATAATCCTAATATTTTTATGAGCTATATAGTATAAACATATCATTATTAATGAGTATATTACCTTCTTTGAAACATCTATATAGATCACAAACCCTTATCCACTATAAGATAATGTAAAAAAATATGTGCCCTGGTTAACATTGCTTTAGTTCCTTGATATTTTCTTCACATTCATCATCCCAAAGGTTTTTGGATACCGTTTGAGTTAACTTGGAGAATTTTTTAGATCCCTATGAGAATATATCTAGAAAACATTGTTAATATCCAGTCAAAACATGAATAATATAGTTCTCAATCAACATGGTTGGTCTAGAAAATTAATCAATAACTTCTATCTTTGAGGGATCTACCGATATACTCTCTCTTGAAATTATATAACCTGAAAATGAAACTTTTTATAGAAAGAATTCACACATGGTATATTTTTCATAATTATTCCCCATCCTTATGGAATTTAATACAATATACAAGTGTTCTTATTTCTCTTCGTTTACCTTTTATTATATAATAATATCTTCTATAAAGATTACCTCAATCTGATCTACATAATCTCTAAAGATTTTTTTCATTAAATCCATGATTATAGATGAGGTTTTAGTAATACCAAATGGATTCACAACATATTTATAGTGTCTATACCTTGTTCATAATATTTTCAAGGGTATATCCTCCTTATTTACTATTAATTGATGATATCCAGAATGAATGTAAATCTTGGTAAAGTCTGGAGCATTAAGAAGTTAATCAAACAGGTCATCAATATATGGTTATTGATAGTGATGTTGTTAATTTTTAGATAATCAATATAGAGTCAAATTTAGCCATATTTCCTCATAATAATAAGAACAATTTCACCCCACGTTAATACACATGGAAAAATGAATCCCTTTTCATTATTCACCTAGAGTTTCTTCTTTAATTCCTAAAACATAATTGGTTTCATTTTATTAGGGGTCAATGAAATAGATGTAGCACCAACTAGGAGTTCCATTGAGAACTCAACATCACAATTCAGTAGAAGGTATGTCAACTATTCTAGAAAGTGCTAAAAAACCTCAAGCATAATAGGAATATCATAAATTTTTAGTTTTTTTCAAACTACATGAGATAATCACCCCTTTTTAATAGTAATGATGATCCATATAGTATATCTGAATTCCATCATATGTTCATATTTACTATCAACATGGTAGAAAACTATATGTGGGTTCAGAAAATAAAATGTGACTTCTTATCCTCAGTAATTTATGTGGCCCTTATATATAGAAATCCAATCCACACCTAAGATAAAATAAAATTCAATGACAGGGATAATAACAAGGTTTTTAGGAATAGCATTCACAAAAACATCAAATTGGGAGTAATGATAGACATGAGATTTGACCATTATTCAATTATGGGTATTCACTCATAATTCAACATCTAATGCTTTAGAAGTTATTGTGATAACCTTAGAAAATTCTTCAAATATAAAATTTTAGGTGGATCTAAAATCAAATAATACATTAACAGTTCTCGAGTGGATGGTTAGTGTACCTTTCACCTTGTCATTATCATACCCCTCATCAGTAATAGTGACCGCATAAGATTTTCATTTATAAATGGGATAAGGTGGTCGTTTATTTTAATCATCATCATTAACCTTAATATTTGAACATTAGTTAGAATAATTCCCATAATCCTTTCTCTTGAAACACTAGAGTGGGGGTGTTTCACTCAATAGAGAATTCAATTTATTATCATAATTAGCTAACTTATTCCATTTGGTTTAGAATTGTATTGCATGATGACCTCACTTTCCACACATCAATAAATTACTAGTACACATAACACAATTTCCTTCATGTTTCATTCCACACATTGTGAATAAAGGAAAGCACATATTCTTCACTCCATGGTTTTTAGAATTTAAATTGAATTCCATCTTTCTTTTCTAATAAAAACCATCAGAATGATGGGTATTTCAATCCCTATTTCAACAATGATAGTACATATAATGATTTCATCATATCTACTAAATTCCCTTATTGGTAAAACCCTTCTATGAATTTGTTTTAGGACACAGAATAGTCGTCAAACCATTTGTTGAAGTTAGATGACAATACCAGAAGTGTACCTCATAAGTCTTTTAAAATTTTCCAAATTAGTATTAATGGATTGATTATACATCTATTTTGGGTCAATTAATTCCTTCTCCATTTCCATATGAAAATTATGAGAAAATTAATTTATTTAAAAATAATCTCTTAAACTCATACAACTCCATGGAGTTAATTTCATCTCAATTCCTTGTGTTCTTGATAACAGTCCATCATTGATCAAATTGTACATTGAGATGATAATAGCCAAAATTACTCTTTTATGCTTTGATGACTATAGAATAGAAAATATATTTTTAGAGTTATTTATCCATTTCTAAAAATTTAGTGGATTAGTGGACTGACTAAAAGAAGGTGGAATTTCCCCCATGAAGGACTCAACAAAACATTTTTCACTCCTTTTTTGTTTTATTGTTCGACATGATTCATTTCTCGAGAAAGTATCATAAGAATAATAGTATGCTTTTTTATTCCATATCTTATTAAATTTAGTTAATTAGGAGGAAAATATTTTTTTACTGCATTTAGCATTAACACAGCTCCTTCAGGTTCTATCCATTTACTAAAACCAAAAAGAATAGTGTGAGAAATAGTAATTGTAGTGGATACCAATATAATATTGAAATATAATTTATAGTATGTCTAAGTCATGAATCATTATTTTAAATATATGAAACTATAGGTTTCCTCTAGTTCATCCATGATCATTATCAATCCATATCCATTAAAATGGTTTATAATGAAATTTTCAAATAACTCAATCATATTCCTATAGAGTGTTAAACCAGGTGCACAATATAGACATTCTCATCGTGCATCATAATTATGGAGAATATATACTCAACCATATCTTTTTATATTTATTCCCCCAAGATTATTCTAGGAGAAAACCACTTACCCTTGTATTATTTAGATAGGGTCATTTTTTTAGGAAAACTAAACACTTTTATTTACAATAAATTAGGATGCTCTCATATACATAAGATTATCCTAAGGGTTCTTACTAATGTTTTTTAATCCTAGTTTGAAGAGGTAATTGAACCATTCTATAATACCAACTATAGTAACACACACTTTTCATAAATAAATATCACAAATTATTAGATTAATATTCAATACATAACATTATGAACCATTCTAGAACCATATAAGACTAGTATCTTTGGAAAAAATTATACAAAAACAAATTGTTAGTTGGTGATATACATCATCAACTACTAAATTCTTCATAACTAGCACCCTTATTTGACATATCATACTTAAAATAATTCATCATAACATGGGGTAAAGAAACATAATATAAAGTGAGCTTCAATATTCAGTAAGGTAAAACAAGGTAGAAATCAATAATCACTTAAACATAACATAAGAATAAGGGTATTATATCATGAGAATAACACTTGGAAACCATGTCCTATCTATCATTTATCATAATATTTGGTCATTTCATAAAGCATGAATGTTCATAAGACACAATTTATATAGGAATTAGAGAATATGAGCTATGAAAGCCTAACGTTGGCATAAGACATGAGTTTGTGGAATACATATAAGAGTGGAATATAATTTACTTAGTTAAGGATAACTTCAAATACTATCATTTTTTTCACTCCCCATTCCATCATATCATTATTCAATGTTCACACCCAATATGATCATAGTGGACATAGTCTCTTACAGAACTGGATTCACTCTACATTCCAGTACTTATTATCTCATGAGATATCCATCATTACCCAATGCATTCAAGGGATATATAATTTTATTCCCACCTGTTACATAATGATAATTATATATATGTGTTCCACTAGATCATAAATCATTCATCATATCATAACCCATGAAAAGAAAAAAGGTTTCACAAACATGTCATCATTTCATCATAGCTTAACCCAAAAATATTAAATGAGTTTCATAACATATTTAACTCATGGAAAAAAAACATGTTTAATAGAATCACCATTAAATAATCATCATTATAACCCCTCAAATTAATGAAATTGGATTTGTTTAGTAGATTATAACCCAATTAAATCATAATTAACATCAATATATGTCACCATAAATTAAATTTTTTTAAGGGATCACGATAATTGTTTTTTAAAGAAAGTACCCTTTTCACTTTGAAATCACTTATTTTGAATCTAAAAAAATACCATATTTTAAGAAAAAAAATTATTAAAAATGAACCTTGGAAACATTTAAAATATACATAAAAAAATATAGTATTCAATATTTCATGAAATTTAATTCATGTCATCCATGTTAAAATAATTATCCCTTTCATATCTTTTGTAAAAATTTAAAAATAACAGATTTAAGAACATAAAAGGAATATTATTTTCAAAAAAATAAAAAAATTCAATCATGTTTAAAAATAAAATTTATTAAATAATAGTATAATTTTTAATGAAAATAAAAACATTTTTATAAAACATGGACATAGAAGAGATGGTATTTTTCAAAAAATAAAGAAATAAAGATATTTAAAAAAACATTTTTTCGGTATATTGAGTACTAAAAGTATGTAAAATGAAAGGAAAATTTATTATCAATAAATAAATAGAGGAAAATAAAACTCAAGTTATTATTGGGATATTTATCAAGAAATTTCATCATCGAAAACTTAATCATAAATAATCCTAATAAATAATTAGATTGTAACAAAATCCCTTACCTCGAGTTCGAATTGATTTGAAACGTACTTTTAACATAGATAATAATATATTTAAGTTTATTATAAATATATAAATTAATAATATAATTATATGTAGTATCTTCTATTATTCAATTAAATTATTTAAATACTGATTTACTAATAATTACTTATTAAAATAATCATGTTCTGGTGTTAACTGTTTACATTTTCAAGAGAATTTTGGTTTGTTAGTTCCGGTACTATTTATTTGATCATTCTTAAATCATATATAAAATGTTAAAACAATAAAATTATCATATATATTCATTATATATAAATATTCATCCATAATATATATATAGAAAAATTATTTAAATGGTCCATGGTGAAGGTAGATTGTACGTACGTATAAATGATGTTTTCCCTTTTCAATGTAAGTAATTAAAGAAAGGTAAATAATAAATTAATTTTACAAAATCATTAATATATCGTATATATGTTATATATTTCTGAAATATATTCTCATTAATAGGCATGGAGAAAAAATTCAAAAAACAAATCACATTGTTTCATAGAGGTAGTAGTCCACATGTACGCACAATCAATGTTATCATTTTCCAATGGATTGGATAGTGGAAATTATAGATATGATATTATAATTTTATTAGTATAATTATTTCATAAATATATTTTATAAACATTAATACCATCATAATAAACATCCATAAATGATGATGATAGAAAATTTATTGTATCGCTATGTAGAGGTGATTGTCCATAACTACGCACGAGCGATACTTTCACTTATTATTTAATAGAACATAGGTTAATATTGGTGGTAATAGATTCATAATAACAGTTTAGTATATTTAGGATACTGAAGTTATAATTTTATTATGATTACCATATATTTATAGAATGTATAAAAAGAAATGAATTGAAAGAGGTTGGGTAAGGTGATTACCTCTCCTTCAGTTGGCCTCCCTTAGGTCCTTTCTTAAGGACCCTTATAATGATATTTTAATAGGACCAACACCTAAAATTCACATATTGGGGGGTTTATAAAAAATTAAAGAAATTTTTTGTCGATATATGAGGCTCATTGTTTTAATAATAAGAGAATATAGGGGTGTCATTTTATAAGTGGGGTAGATGAAGCACTTTAAATTTAATAAAAGATTGAATTATTATATACCCATTCTCAAGAGAAATGATTCAAATTTACCATTTATGTTAAGGTAGCATAGGATGTGGTAAAAATATGTCTGTCTAGTAGTATTTACACATGTTCAACTGGAAATCTCACCCTTATCTCTTGGTTCAACACCCTAGTAATCTTATTTTAGCCATAACCATGGTGAAAACGTTTTATTGTTTTTAAAATTAATTGTGATGAAAAATGAATGTTGAAAAATTAAAAAATTTATAAATAATAATTAAATATATTCAATCCATTTTATCAAAATTCAATATCTAAATTTTGAATAAAATATTTTAAAAATAAACTCACAAAACGGGATGAAAACAGTTTTCAAGAACAGAGATGATTTCTTAAGTGTATAATTTTTTTATACTAAAATCCACATATAATTAATTCTAATGACAAAAGTTTGATTATTAATTTCATAAATGAAATAATTTTATTTTTAAAACAATTTTAAATCATATTTTCCCTTTTTAAATCCTTTAAAGGAAAATAGAGTCTCTAATTAAAATTAGTGCTTTTTATTATTCTTCGATAAATTAATCTTTTCAAAAAAAGTCTAAAAAACTCACTCTAAGATAATTTTTACATGATGATTTAAAAAAAATTTCACTTTTTCAAATACATTTTCTAAATGTCTCTATATTTAATTATACATTTTCACCAAAGAAAGAAAGAAAAAAAATTTTGGGAAAAAATTTATTTTTAAAACATATATTGACTTTATTAAAAACTGAGTACTTATGTATTTATTTATCAAAAACCTGTATACATATTTTTAAAATGTGTTTATTGACATTCATATGATCAAATTAATGGATTTTTTATATCGGTATACTATTTTATGGTTTATCTATATTTGGGGTTTTATTTGTCACAAGCTATCAAAGAAATTAAATGTATTTAAAGAGAAATATGACACAAAATATCAGGGTGATACAATGGTGGCCTCTATAAAAACATCAATGCTACTAAAATACAAAGGAATTTGGTGTTATCTTGATCAAATACACTCATATCTATTTGTTAACATTTCCATAATACAATTTATAAGATTAATCATATGTATTCTTATGTAATCAATTAATTTATGTCATCAAGTGACCACTTGGTATGGAACGTTTCATTATAGTATAGGTCATATCATACATTAATGATTCTTTAAATTAGGTTTTCCTATCTGAAGGAATATATCACATTTTAGTCAACAGTTTATACTAAAACATCAAATATAACTCAACTATGCATGTCAATTAATTTCATCAATATAATTTCATAAAGGCCCCGAATATATTTTCTTATCATAAAAGTTGACAAATACCATCTTGGTAGATCTTGAAAAGACCACATGATCAATTATATACCCAACAACCCCTAGTTATATAGGCCTAAATTATTATGTAATAAAGTTGTCAAAGTATGTATGTTCTCATTCTAACTATATCACCATTCTTATATAATGGTAATTCCGAATAATCATGCACCCCTATGTATATCAAATATAATATAACATTTCATGTGTTATAATTTAGTGTGTCAATTTAAAAAATAAGTCATGAAATATTATCTCTTCAACCTATTTTTTCCACATAAAAAATTATTTGTATCGAGTACTAGTTTACACTCATGCTAATATTAATATCTCATCAAGACACATAACACTCTGTGATGAACATCGATTAGGTATAACTCAAAATCATACTTTGAGGTGATATAATATTTCCACTATTTATGGAAATTAAATAAAGTATGCCTTAATTAATGATAAATGGATATTAAATTAATTATAAATCCATGATATATTTTATAACAATTAGTATAAATCTCCAATATATCTAATACCATTAGATTCAATATGAACCTCATGATTTTTCTACATTATTGGTTTTTTCAAATGATATACTAAATTTTTGTATTTAACTACCCAAAAGAATTTTAAATCACTCCCCTCAATGATATCTAAAATAAGATGGTATTGTTATATAATGTCTTTGGTCCTTTAGCGATAGAGATGTTCATTTTTCTGAAACAAACACGATTTTTTGATAATAATATTGGATTATCCCCTCAATGCTTCAAAAACCCCCATGTCTAGTGATGAATATTATATTGAAAAAAACTTCCTTAGAATCATCTCATGTAGCGATGTACTCTACCTCTATTATTTATTCCACTATAGTGGATTTCTTAGAAATATTCCAACTGATAGGTCCATCATTTATGAGAAATGAAAAACAAAATTGAGATATCATATTATCTTTTTGGTTTAGAAACAAGAAATAATTCAAAATCATATAATGAGTTCATTACCTCCAACAGAGAGCATGAACATATACATAATAATTTACAAGTACACGAGGTTATTATTTATCTAAATCCAATTTATTTCAATACAAATGGATTAATATCTACCTGTTACATTAAAATCATAAGAGACATTGGGAAGAGTTCAACACATGACATTCAAGATGGATCTTATAGATGATGCAAAAAGAATATTATCCATCCTTTCTAATTATTTATAATAATATTAAATCTATCTAAGATTTGTTTCATTTAATACTAGTAAAGACACATTATTTAAGTTATACATGATGAAAAACTTTAGAACATTACCCATGTAAGTGTTTTCACTCAGACAAAGAAACCGTTTTTTCAATATATATATAGAGAGAGTATTTTAATCATTTCATCCTACTTTATCATCAAATATAACATTACCAAAAAGATCATTACAGAATTTAATGTTAGGAGATAATTTTCTATAAGTAGAATGTAATCCAAATACAACATGATAAATAACATAACATGTGCACTAAACCCTTGGAATAAAAAAGATTCAACAATGTGTTTAGTTAAATAAAACTCTTTGATTGTAATTATCAAATCATATGTTCCATCTTTAAGAATAGTGCTTCAATACATAAATGGATCATTGAAACATTACAACCATAGTAGTCTCATTTTTAAATACAATTCCTTTTTTTACCATACACTCTTCCATGAAAAAATTCATTCTAAAGAAAGTGGTTCTGAAATTTATCTTAGATATCACATGGTTACACTGAGTTTCAAATTCAT
The DNA here is from genome assembly GCA_963277665.1 of Viscum album. NCBI lineage: Eukaryota > Viridiplantae > Streptophyta > Magnoliopsida > Santalales > Viscaceae > Viscum > Viscum album. The sequence continues at coordinate 357,013,188 of OY728140.1, forward strand.
GAAATATTAGCGGGATTTGTCTTCAAGATTGTGAAATATGTTTATTAATATTAAATAACCTGAATTTTTTTGTGACACTTCTCCACTAATAATGAAATATAGGTTGACACTCTTTCATCCATGTCATTTTCCTATTAGAAAACCCACATGTACCCTCTAAGACTCACCCATTCAGGTGAATTTTCGATGTTCCAAAATTTTAAAGTGAGCATGGATTCAATCTCATATTTCATGGTTATTTTTACATTCTCAAAATAAGATCTCTCAATAGACTCCAAATAGGTATTAGGTTCATCAACTATGAATATTTATTCATCATAAGTTTCTAGAATAACTCTATATGTCTGGGGTTCCTAATGAATCCAAATATACATATATTTCTCTTTTGAAACCTATAATGATTATTCTTCCACAACAATTTATGGAACCATGTGTATATAAATAGTTAGAACACATCATATACATTGGTATTTTAATTATTCAAGTTTAAATGTACTCCCACTATATCAATTATTGGTATATTACTTTATAAATAATGTAGAAAATCATGCCACAACCCCCTTTTCCAAATTAGTTCTATTGAAATTATATCCCCTAGTTTCATTATTATAACCAAAAAATAAATATTTATCAAGCTTCATTCAAATTTATCAAAATATAAACATCTTATGTATGATTCACAAACTAAAATTTCTATAATGTATTTATTGGGAAGTTTCTCATTTCATATCTCATATTGTTTATTTAATATGTATATATATGGAATGTTGTTACATATGAATATTGAAATTTCAAGACCATATTATTGAAATTAAATAGTAAGATCACACTAACCCATCATTTATAAATCCCTGTATGATAGGGAAATATTCCACCTCTTAGATATACCATCACCTTGTGGGGTTCCTTAATGAGTATGTTCTGAAACAATTCTCCAATATCTCATATAATAATTGAATTATAGAATTAAGTATTAACTACCCTAATCTAATTAGAGAGTATTTATACTTTTACCTGAATAATTTTATAACTCATTTTAAAACTCATTATAATTTCCAAAAAGTATAAAACTTGTGTATCATCAAAAAAACCATATTGACTAAAGTGATCATAAAATGTTTTGATGTACATTTAACCACTACTCTATTAAGTACTAATTGTTCTATATATATCACTATGTATAAGTTCTAATTGTCTTTCATCGCTTTCTATATTTACAAAAAAATTGTTATTTCGCCATTTTACCTAATAAAAAGTATTCATAGTTATCAAATTCTTCATAATTAATCAATATATATGGAGTCTTTGAATGTGTTTCTCATTTTTTTCTAAGGAAACAATTCAAACGGTAGGTGGGGTAAGAATAAAACATGACATTCATATTCAGAGTATTATAGATTATTTTCTTTAGGATCATAATTTATAAACCATTTATCTTGTTTGTTGTTCCATAAAAGTTTTTTGTTCATATATATAAAACAAATATTTTTATTAATAATGAATAAATATACCATATTCTCCAAAAAAATACATATAAATCAATTTTTTAATTATTTAAGGAACATAATAGGGATTTTATATTTATATAACTAATAAACTATGTATACTTAAATATTCCAATACATAAACTCTTTACCCACTTACAATACATTTTTATGTTAACATTTATTCAATTCCCTAATATTTTTAATTCTATGTTAATCAACTCAAATTCATGATGAGTTCCCAACATTTAACAGTTATGATTCAAAGTAATATAAAATTGATTTCTATAAAATTTACATTAAAATGGTCATAAATATTATATTTGAGATAACTTCTAAACCATATATACTAATTTATAACTACTACATAGGTCATATATAAAATATATCAAAACTATAAACGTGATTCATGTAAAAATATTCAATATAGAAAAATCTATGGGGGTATCTTATTTTAAACCTTATAATTAAATATTTTTAATTAAATTAATCCAACTAAAATGATAACCCCATAAATCATTTAATTTTTTGGTAAAATATCAATATTTCACTAAGTTTTGAGTTATCTTTGTAATTCTTTTAACCAATAAATTATTTAGGTATTCCATTGAGACAATCAAATCACTTAAATCTTGAATTGTTTATTGGAAAACAATTCCCCAATCCATCATATGGATATAATATCAACTATATTCCTATAGTATTTTAATTCTTAGAGTTTCCCATAAGAGATTCACCTAAATATCATATTGGTATTTCATTACATAACTCTTAAGATTATTCATTTCCACCACACCTTACACAAGATAATATATATACACTATTCTTTAGAAAAACCTACCCATTTTAATGGTATATTTCATTACTTTTTTTTCTATGGATTTAATCTCAATATTTATGAGGTTTTAAAAATTCTAAAAACATTAATATGCATCATATTCATATTAAATACATAACTATTACATCCTTATAAATAAATATTACTTTAGGTTTTATTACATCAGATATGCATGCTTCTAATGATTTTGTTTTTTAATTCCATAATTGTCCACCAAATTATTATGTTCAGACCATATAAATATATAACTATGTACATAACTCACAGTTTGTATTAACCACCCAAAAATACAATCCAAAAATATTTTCACATATCTAAATACATATCATGAATATGTAACATAATATAATTCATGTGATGGCTCAGAATTATATAAATACAATAATCTACACAAGAGTAATATTTGAGCCACAAATAGAAAACCCCAAGTTTCTAGGCAAGGTATAATCCTCAATTCTAGAGAGAAGTATAATCAAATGTCCCTCTAGCCGAAGATATTTTACTCAAGGAATATCTCAATTATGTCAAGTTGAGGAAGATGTAAACTAAATTATATTATATCGTACATAACGGAGCATAAATTTTTTTAAGAATAAATTTATAACATAAATTTAGGAATAGATAATATTAACATTTTATAAAAAATTTGATAACATAAATATTTTATTGAATAAATAATTATTTATTTATTTATTTCAAAACATGGAATATTATGGTGATTATATCATATTTAATTTAGAAATAAATATAACCCATTTATAATGTCTAATAGTATTTATTATAAATACTTTATAAACCATTTGAAATTGATTATAAAAATAATTTTTCATCTAAATCCCATGTCATAATAAATGATAGATAAAGGGGTTATCTTTCATAACCCATGATCTAATCACAACACATGGTAATCTCTTTCTCTCAATACAAGTAATAATTGTTGATATCTACTATACCACCATAATGAATCAATGCATTTTTTTCAAGACTAGGAATTTAATCCATAATCTATGATATTTCATAATAGAGGTTACGATGTAGAGTAAACCCATGGAATTAAATAAATCATGATTTATAATTAATCTATTTTTTTTAAAGGTTGGGGTCGAAGCCTCAATTTATTTATTAAATCAAATACCTCTTAGAGTCTGGGTAGAGGAAGACCCAATACATAGCCTAAAGGCCCATTGACAAGTGGCCTGGATACAAGGAATTAAAGCCCATTTTGTGGCCCAAAGGACACCTCGGTGAATAGTTCTGCTACAGTACCCACGCTGCTATAGTGCCTGTCACCGCTACAGTATCCTGATACAGTTCCTCCACCACTACAGTGCTGCCACTGCTATAGTTCCACCACTGCTACAGTACTGCTATAGTAACCAGGAAATTAGTCTATAACCGGATGATTTATAAGTCATCCATGCATACAAAATAACTTAGATAAATAGATAATTTTACCTTACAGTATCCAATATTCAAAGGTCATGTAGAGATATCAACTGTCCATTAATTGACCAAATTTTACCATACAATATGATATCACCACAAATATATATATATATATATATATATATATATATCTGTGTGTGTGTCTTAGTCAAGAACCCATTGGAAAAATTGATGATTCCAATATGTACATGGATCAAATACCATTGATGGGTTTTTTGAGTTCACCTCATGTCCATTGAAGTGGAAGAAACCCATTATAATGCATGATATTTAATCATCAAATTTAATATGATTATAAATAATATAAATAAATAAAAATTCCACTATTCTAGCATACTCTATATGAATAGAGTGTGTTTAAGAATTATCACTAAGAAATAATCGAAGGGATCTCATCCCTATATGAAGTACACCATCCACTGCAATCCGAATATATTATTAGGGGACTCTGTGATTTATAATGGTGTGCTTGAACCTTCTTTGATAATGATAAAATTATAACTATTATAAAGAAATATTTGACGACACACTAATAGAAAATTTCTTTACAACCACATTTCTATAGACACAGTCTACAGAACAATGGTCATGTGTTGATATATGGCCATGGGACAAAATGGAATATGGTTATAGGAACCCATAATGAAATGGTCCATTTTACCATGGTGGTGGATGTCATGCCTTAAATAAAACAATATATCTAAGTTGAAAAGACACATAACCTAATGCATGCTTCCTTTTTGGTAAGAGGCCTCTAACTGGCGATGTGGGTTTAAAGTGTCGTGGGAGACTGTACCATCTATAATCCTAGAAATCACTAGAATAATACAAATATATACACCAAGTAACAATGTAGTATAAAATAATATGAATAAAAATTTTAAACGTTTTCTTATAAATTCATTTCAGAATAATCAAATGGACCCCCATTGTGGCATGTCAAAATAATAATAGTGAAACAGGAAACAATAGTAATAAAGTGTTGTTTAAACAGTCTATAGTTTTTTTAGGTACCCATCCACCTCCCATCTCCATGATCCTAAAAAAATTGTCACTAATCCCTTTCCTTTATCTACATCACTAATCATGATTTGTAAATATACACCAATGTTCCTATATAGGGTTTGAGTATAACCTTGTAGGACACCACCAATTCTTTCTCAATAGAAGTGAACCATTATATAGAGGCTTATGAAAAGATAATATAAACAAATTTCATACAATTATATAACCAATCATGTACTAAGATTATGTGTTAACCAAGCCACCATAATCCTTGACCGTACCTATTATGGTACCATGCTAAAAGAATATCATTTCTAGTAAACTTCATGAAATAGATCATGACATGTAACTTCATCCTCCTTTGAGGATAGAGAACATTCCACCTCTAAGGAACATACTGGAACACATGCCTAGAAAACCCAGAAAATGGACTCTCTCTCATATAAAATGAATTTCCCAATCAGTATATTTTATGGAATATATGGACCCTATTTTAAATATGTATGGTGTTTTCTATTAGCTAAAAAAATTCTAAGATAATTCATTAACCAACCTATGATGTGCCTTCACTATTGAGTCATGTCAATCATGTGCCCCCTCTAAGGAGTCATCTATGTTCACCGAGGCCTGATATTAACACGAACATTGTGCAGAGATCTAGAAGAAATGTACCAACCACCTTAAAGAAAAAAAATAGTAAATAACTATATGTAGGATCCTAGAGCACCCTGAGAGGGGAGGGTTGAATTACAGTTTCAAGTTTTTCTTTTAATGTGAAGGATCTTGTTCAAAAATTAGTAGGAACCCATTAAACCTATATGAAGGATTATACCAGTAATCAAACATTCATATGCATAAATAAAACACAATAATTTTACTTGGTTCAGCACTAAGGGATACTCCATGGAGAATACAACAAAAGTGTGTCGATCATACAAAAATTCACTAATCTTCACTAGTTGTGGAATACAATAGTTCATACATAGTCACCCTATTCTAGGAACACTATCTTTATATGATTTTAGGGATATCACATTACATCTATTTGAACATTTCCATCGACTCCCCCTAGCTCACTGTCTTTTGAGAATTATTACTCATTTTATTAACTATAAGGTAACATTGATAGACTTGAATTTAAGTATTTTTCATTGTCTAGCATGAGACTCTACTTGAATCAATGTATTGAATTTATGCACTTGAAATAAATGATCAAACAAATCACATGTAAAATATTTTATAGAAAAACACACTAGAACATGTGCACAACACCTACTCTTGCATTCAAGATTTGGGATTTCCACTCAAGATAACATTTGACAAACCTTATGTTGTATGCACCCCTTAAATTTGTTGGAAAAACACTAAAGGTTTGACATGGTCTTTAAATAATAGAGGAAAACATTTCTCACAAGATTTTCTTTTAGTAACCCCTTTTCAAGAAACTCTTTTACACAGTAGAGGAAACTAATATTCATTTGAAAGTTCTATCTCCTGAGTGGGAGTAGCAGTATATTTATAGGACTCGATAACCCAGCACATATATTCCTTATGTGTAAAACCTAGTACGTTTAAAACTGAATTTTAAGTCACAATTAGCATCTAACAACCATCCACACAACCTACTCCTTTTCCATATTTGTTAGCGATAAACCAAAAACTCCTCTTCCATGCAACTCACTTTTTACGTCTCATTGGGTTCGTAGGATTCTTCCTCACAAAGACACGTCATTTTCATAGAACAAATTCTTTCATGTGTCTCTTTATTTTGAAATATTTTTACGATATAATCACATAAATTAATTTAAATGCATCGTTTTAATCCACCTTCAGTCTTGCATAATACTTACTTATCCAAAATACGTTTATTTATTTTCTAATTCTTTGACCCGTAAATTTGGAAAACACAGGGAAATTATTCCAGCTTCAATAATGTTATTATCCTCTTCTGTAGGATCAATTGTCTTGAAAACTCGTTGATTCACCCTATAACAACCATTATCTTTATTTCACACTTCACAATGAATTATTACATATAATTTCCACTAGATAAAAAATAGAATATCGATAGGTCTAGTGTATTTGGGTCTTAGAAACATTACATAACAACATAGAACATAAAACAAAACATATTTGTTGAAAACTCCTTTTACATGACCACAACATTCCTTCATACTTAGCATTTCATGGGATAACATGAAGAAATTATTAAGAAAAAGGTGAAAAATAAATACTAGTAATGGAGTAAACAAGTTATAACCTAAAGAATATAGTACATTCTAGGAAATAGTCATATTAATGGAGCACAAGAGAAACATAAACAGAAAGGCATGATATAACATGATTATCATTACATGGAAATGTGGCGATAACATTTAACATGATATTAGCCTGATCTGAGGATCATTGCACATGGATCATGAGTAAACCATCATTGAACTTGAATTATATGAGTAAACTCTCATTGAACTTGACTTATCATGATACTAGTCTTTACCCAAATCATTTGAGTGCAATCAGGGCGCACCCTTCTTAATAATTTCATTTCATGAAAAAGTGTTCCATGTGAATCATATAACATGGATTCATTAAACATCATAATTTATTCCAAGATAAAGGAATGTGGAATTAATACATGAAACTCTATAATCAATATGTAAATGTTCATAAAGGTGAATACCCTTGATAGAGAAATGGGCATGGTATTCACTACACAATGACATTGGCTTGGAAAATCGTGGTGTATTTTCGGAAGCATAACAACGTGACATAAGAATTCATAAAAATGGCTAATGGGATAGAAAGACGTGTCTCGTCATATGTACATGAAATGGATAGTACGGGGGTAATATATATAACTGCCCCAACATATGTAATGGAATTTATATTCATAACACAAAATAATTGCATTAATGAGAGATAAAAGGGTATATCATTATTCAAATATAAGGATGGAAGTATAGGGGAGTTTATAAATCATACCCAAACATTTATAATTGAAAATATAATGGAATAAAAACATAATGAAATTTGGACAAAATGAGAAAGGAAGAAATCTCTTCAGAATTTCAGCAAGGTAATGGGTGTTCATGGGAGGCATTAATGAGAGATGAAAGTGGTATATCATAATTAAAACATAAATAGGGAAGTATAGGGGAGGTGATAAATTATACCCCAACATTTGTAATCGAAACTACCAGGGTATAGCAACATAAAGAAACTGGGGAAAACATGAGAGAGGAAGAAATCCCAGGGAGGTGTGATCCAAAGGCTTGGGAAAGACTGGAGAGAGGCTTCATGGGAGCTTGGGGGCCTTGGGAGGATTCTAGAGAGAGGAATGAAAAGGTTGGTTGAGCTCCAAATGGATTGAGTGAAGAGGAATGGGATATTGAGTGGGTTTATATAGGAAAGGAGAGTGAATTCTTTATTATTTTGGTTTTGGACACCACACATTAAACTAATCAAACCCACAAACTGACCAATGGGTTTTGCCCATTGTTTTTTCCAAAAGGGTGTGGAAAAAATTATTTTATACGTCTAATATCCTAACATCTAAAAATATTTGTCTTGGTTATGTGGATAAGAGTCACACATTCAATGAAAACATTTTAAAATGTTAAAATGTTTTATAAGTCTTGGAGGGTCCACTAAGGCTTTGTAAAATAAATAAAACAAACCCAAAAACACATTATTTTAAAGGTAAAACATATATTGTCCAAACATCACATTTATAGTATTTTATTAAATCACTATTGGGTCATTATGAAGTCATAAACACATTATATATTTAACACTATTTAATTTTTACCCAAAAATTCGAATGTCTGAGAAAATTATGAAAAATTCACCATTAGATAATTTCAAATTCTTCAATAGAAAAATAATATTCATTTTATCTTAGTAATTTTCTATATATGTTTTCATAAAACACATTATATATTTAATAGTATTTAATTTTTACACAAAAATTCGACTGTCTCAGAAAATTATGAAAAATTCAAAGTTAGATAATTTTGACATCTTGAATCCAAAAATAATATTCATTTTATATAAAAAAATTCAAAATATGTGAATTTTTATTTTTATAATAAAAACCTACATTTATCAAAAATTCATCGGTTTTTTCAAAAACGGCTTTAAACTGTAATAAAAATTACAATTTTATTCATAACAATTATATGATCATTTATATGTAATAAAAAGTAATTTTGTAATAATGTTTTATTAAAATATTATTTTATTTAAAAATCCATTCATTCATCAAAATATATTTCTTAATTTAATATTAAATAAAATATTATTTATGCTTTAAGAATTGTTTACAAAATAAATGTATATTCTTTATACAGAAAAATAAAGCACATAATCATGGTGATAGGGTATTGTTACATATACCCTTATAACAACTTCATAAGACCTAAGGTTGAGGTGTGCGATAGTGACAGACTCCTGGGGTGGCTCAGATAGCATCACTCGGGTGGTAATCTCTATTAACTTCCACTTCTCCCATAGGCAGTTATGTTCATGCTTAACTTGTTGAAGCTCGCCTTGGGCTAGTTCAAGTGTGATTCCCAGTGACACCACCTCTTTTCCAAGCTCTGACAAATGGCCTTAATATGGAGAAATTATTATGGATGAGGTCATTGCTTCCATTGTTTGAGTAAATTGGATTTGTTAAAGCATTATATTTATACTAATCATGTGATCACTATTCAATAACTATATTAGCAACGGTAAAAATTCTTAATGGTTTTTTTGAAATCCAAAAATGTAAAACCAAGGAAGTGCATTTTTTATATAACCATTTTACATAATAAGAAATTTAATTAGATCAAGGGGAATTTTCATTAATAAAAGTTTGGGTAGTTATAATATTCCCCCCGTAAGAAATTTTTCCCTTAAAATTTACTTTTCTCACACTAAAACAGATGTGGGTAACTATGCCTCATCACTTCCTCTGGTTCCAAAGTTTCTTCTTCGAACTTTTGGTTTCTCCACAACACTTTCATGAGGGGAATTGTCTTATTTCGTAGAACTTATTCCCCACAATCAAAGATCTTCACCGGATTATCTTTATAGTATAGGTCATTCTCAAATGGTATGACCTCTGGATTGAGTACATGCAATGGATCAGGTATGTACTTCCTCAATATTGATACATGAAATACATCATGTACTTGATATCAGTTTGGTTGGATTTCTAGTCGATAGGCCACTGCTCTAATGTGATCAGGGATCTCCAAAGGGCTGATGTACCATGGACTAAGCTTTCCCTTCTTCCAAAATCGCATAACTCGCTTCCACGGTGATATATATAGGAATATCATGTCTCTAAAATTAAAATATAGGTCTTGAAGATGATTATCAGCACAAATCTTTTGTCGTCTCTGGGCTACTTTAATGTGAAACTAATTGGTCATAACCTTCTCCATCATATCTTCATCCAATTTTGGGCCTAAGAGTTTTCACTCCCCAACTTCATCCCAACATGTTGGTGTTCTGCACATCTTCCAATAAAGGGATTTATAAGGATCCATTTGGATTATTTAGTGGAAACTATTATTGTAAGAGGACTCAAACAGAAGAAATTTGTTGATCCCATCCTCTTTTGAAGTCCATTGATCATGCTCTCAATATGTCCTCTGGTTTTTGGATAGTCTGCTCAGTTTAGCCATCAGTTTGAGGATGATTAGAAGTACTGAAGTTTAGCTCCGTATTCAGAGCATGTTGAAGACTCTTCTAGAACATAGAGGTAAATCTTGGATCTCGATCAGATACAATAGATAGTGGTACTCCATGCAGTCTTACCAATTATATGATATTTATTTTTTCCAGTTTATCCAATGAGAAATCCTCTCAAATTGCAATAAAAGTGTGTAGTATTTGTATGATGATTCACAACAACCCATATAGAATTGTTTCCTTTGGATATCCTCAAAATCCAAGTGAAAAAGTCCATTGTTATGTTTTCCCATTTTCATGTTGGTATGGGTAATGGTTTCATCATCCCCTTAGACTTCTTCCTCTCATCCTTCACTTGATGACATACTAGGCACTTTTTCGTATACTCAACGGTCTCATTCTTCATGTTGACCCACCAATAATTCTCTCGGACATCTCAATACATATTTTTTTTCTTGGGTGAATGGAGAAATTTGAACTTTGTGCATCATCAGAAAGTTCATTCCTTAACTCCAAATTTTATGGAACACATATTTTTGACCCAAATCCCAAAATTCCTTCTTTATTAACATTGAACTCTGAGGATATACCTTTTCTAAAATTTTCCACTTTATTCTAAATTACCACATCATCCTCTTGAGCATCTATTAACCATTCCAAAAGAGACGGTTGAGCAGTCATTTGGAAAAATATTGATGATGTTCCCTTCTTTATGATTCCCATGTCCATCTTCATTAAATCTATGAATATTGGATCCTTTTTTAATTATTATCGATGATAGAATCGTTGGGTTTATTCTACTTATATTGTCTTCCACCTTGTTTTCTTTCCTAGGGTGGTAATGGATTTAGTAGTCATAGTCTTTGATAATCTCTAACCATCTTCATTGGTTTATATTCAACTATTTCTGTCTGAATATATACTAGAGGATTTTGTGATCTGTATATATTTCACACTTCTACCAAAAGAGGTAATGATGCCAAATTTTTAAATTGAAGATTACTATAGCCAACTCCATATCATGTGTTGGATAGTTTTTCTCATTAACATTCAATTTACACGAAACATAGGAAGTGAATTTTTCATTTTTCATCAACACACTGCTTAGGCCCTTCTTCGAAGAATCACTAAATACCACAAAATGTCCTCCACTTTTGGGAAGTGTGAGCATGAGTGCACTGATAAGCCTCCTTTTCAACTCCTTTCATATCTCTTCTCATTAATCACTCCAAGAAAACATGACACCCATCTGAGTTATATTGGTAAGAGGGTTTGACAATCGTGATAAATTTGTCCCAAATCGACAAAAATATCCAGCTAACCCCAGAAAGATATGGTTATCTATCATCGATGTTGGTCTTGTCCATCCCTCAATTACAGCTATCTTGGAGGTATCCACATATATCATTTTTTTGTGATATTATGACCCAATAATAAGACTTTCTTCAACCCAAACTCGCAATTTCTATATATTTCATAGGGATTCTAATTTTACAAGTAATCTAGTATAGTGATTAGATACTCCTCGTGCTCCTCATTGGTTTTGGAGTATATTAGAATATAGTCTATAAAGACTACAAAAAATTTTCTGAGGTAATCTATAAAGACTCTATTCATCAAGTCCATTAATATTTCTGGAGAATTTGTGAGTCAAAAATAGATTACTATGAATTTATATTTCTCGTACCTTGTACGAAAAGATGTCTTGGGAATATCCTCCTTCATCACCCATTCTTTGTAATATCCCGACAAGAAATCCACCTTGGAGAAGTATTGTGCTCCATGTATCTGATCGAATAGGTCATCAATTTGGGGTAGATGATTCTTGTTCTTTATCATGATTTTGTTAATCTCATGATATTCAATACAAAGGTGAATTGACCCATCCTTATTCTCGATAAAGAGTACTGGTGCACCCCAAGGTGAAGCACTTGGGCGTCTAAACCCTTTATCCATATTCTCCAGTAGTTTTTTGTTCTACTCCCCACGCCCCAAAACATCCAATCTATACAGAGTCATGGATATTGGAAACTCCCCAAGTATATGATTAATTGAGAATTCAACATTTCTTCTAAGAGGAAGACCAGGAAATTCCTCAAGAAACACTTCAGCGAATTCCCTCTCAATAGGCATGTCTTCAAGGATGGTTTCCTTCTTAGAATCAATAATCTGAGAAACATACACATGATCAATTGGAAGTATTATCCATTATTGAGATGATGGTTCTAAAGGTGATTCATCTTTCTCCTTGCACTTGTATATACTTGGGAGTGGATTCACCATATGGAGAGTGATTTCCCTCTAATAGTAATTTATGTTGGATCTATATAGGGAAAGCCAATACATGCCACAAATTGCATCAAATTCCACCATAGGGAGTATGAAGAGTTTTTCTATGAATTTTAAACCACATATTATTATAGGGGAGGAGTTATATTCATGGGATGTAATTATTTTCCCATTTTCCAGTCTCACTGACATTTTTACATCCATTATTTGAGGTGGTGTTTAGATTGTTCTACTAAACTTTCAAGATATAAATGAATGTGTAGAACTAGAATCAAAAAGAAGGTTCTCTATTATTGAATGAACAACTAGTGTACCAATTCCACATCACTTTAAGGGTTCACTATGGTGGTATTGATCGAAAAAATATCACACTAACTGCCTTGGATATTGTTGGTTGCCTCTAAAACCACTTAGTTTAGGGAACTAGTTTGAAAATTTTCTTTCATTCCTTACATTTGAAACAATGAACAACGTGTTGAGGGTTGAAGGGAGTGTTAGTCTCCTCTGTTGTAGCTGTGGGTTTTTCTTGGTAGTAGTAAATGGATAGGTTCCCTTCTCTTCCACACCTAAATCATTTCTTTATCCCCTTCAAGAAAGTTATGGGGTGATTCTTTCCGGAACATTGGCAAGTCGGGTGTTGTATTTTCATAGCACCATTGCATTTATCCATCAGACCTTAAGAATTAAATTCCACCTTATGGTTCTTATCCTCAATATATCACTAATATTCTCTGATCTTCATTTCAACTTTGATCATACATCGGACAATTTCCTCATAGATCTCGATGTCATGGATAGGTAGGGCTTTTCGTAGGCTAGGGTTTATCCCACCAAAGAAGCATTCAACCTTGAATTTCGGGGTAATGAAAAATTCTGAGGCATATAGTGCAAGTATTGTGATGTTTTTCTCATACACTCCGATGGATTCATTGTCTTTTTCTTGAGGGAAAATATGTCCTTTTCAATCTTAAGTCAGATGGTGCAAAAAAAATATTTATCAAAAAAATTCCAGAAATCCTTCCATTCCAATGTCCTGATATCCTCCTCATGCTTTGTGTTTTTTTATCAATGTCCACATTGATCAGCATCACCCTAAACACTTAATTATCCTTAAGTACCTTCTCTTGATCAGAACATTGAAGGATGTAAAAGATCCTCTCAGTGGATTTGATACATTGTTTTGTGATTAAGGGATTAGATGATCCATTAAAAGTAGGAGGCCTTTGTCTCATGATGCTCTCGATTGTGTATTGTTCTTTCTTAGGGGGGTTGAATATTCCTCTTGACCCATGTTTTTATTTAAAACATGGTTAACTGAGAGAGTATCATGAAAAAATATTTCGATTCATTCTCCCATCGGATTGGGAATCTCATTAGAACAGTCATCAAATTGATCATCGAATTGGTTGTTAGCCTGAGTCCTCATATTACTGAACATTGTCTAGATTAAAATGAAATTTAGGGGTACCACATAAAAGGGGAATCCAAAAACAAAACGGGATTACTAGTAAATTAATTTTTCTTCCTTAACTTATCAATTTATAGGCTTCAATCTATGTTATCTGTGATCTACTTCAAAACATATACACTTAGGGGAGTTTTTTTATTCCCTTAACAATGGTCCATACTAATATTATGAATTTACCAAATCATATACTCTGATAGATATATAACTAGGAGTTCAACATGCCTCATTCTCGTTCACCAGTTCTCGTTCAAGTCTAGATCAAAGTAGTGTTTTCGGGTTTTACCGCTAGATACATATGTGCCAAATCCACCCCGCCCTGGTCATATCTAGACAGGGATGTATTTTCTTGTTAAACCACTAACTAAATACTCACCAAAATTTAGGGATTTTTTTATTATACTTTGTCTTATCTCATAGTATTTCACTAGTTTTTTCTAACCCTAATCCCAATAATAACTAAACCAATCCTCTTATACAAACTATAAAAACACTGCTATTTATTTGAAACTTAAACACGATTTATGATATAAAATTTTCTCTTGATACAAAATGGAGGATCGAGATGTCTAGTTTCTTCTGTGCTTATGAATATTACATAACAATTTAGAACATAAACCACAACATCTTTTTTTAAACCTCCTTTTACCTGACCATAACATTTTTTCATACATATCATTGCATGGGATAACCTTAGGTCATCCATAAAAAAGTGTGAGCTATAAATTCTAGTAATATAGTAAATAAGGAATATATTGAATAATATAATACATTCTAGGAAATAGGAATATTAATGGAGCACAAGAAAAACATGATCATAAAGGCATGATATAGCCTGATTATCATAAAATGTAAATGTGGTGACAACATTTAATGTGATATTAGCAGGATCCTAGGATCATTTCACCTGGAGAATGAATAAAACCTCATTCCAAAAGAATTTTCATGATTAAATACTAATTTCACTTGATTTATCATGATACTAATCTTTACCCAATGCATTGGAGCGCTATCAGGGTGCATGCTTCTTAATCATGTCATTTCATGCATAAGTGTGCCACATGTGTCCTATAACATGGATTTATTAAACAACATGATTTATTTCATGATAAAAGAATTTTTAACTCATACATGAAACTCTATAATCTATATGTAAATTTTCATAAAGGTTAATACCCTTGATAGATAAATGGGAATGGTATTCACTACACAATGACTTTGGCTTGGAAAAACACAGTGCAATTTTGGCAGCATAACGGTATGCCATTTGAATTCATAAAAATGGTTGAAGAGAGTTAAACGGTTGTAACATCATATGTATGTGAAATGGAAAGTAAGAGGTAATATAGATACGTGTTCCAACATATGTATTGGAATTTAGATTCATAATACATAATAATTTCTTGAATGCAAATTAGGAGAGAGAAATCCCTTATGGAATTTTGGCATGGTAACTGGTGTACATGGGAGGAATTAATTAGAGATAAAGGGGTATCTAATCACTAAAAAATAAGTAGGTAAGTATAGAGTAGGTGAGAAATCATACCCAACCAATTTTATTTGAAAATAAAAGGGCATAACAACATAATGAAATTTGGACAAGATGGGAAAGGAAGAAATCCATTACAGAATTTTGGCATGGTAACGGGTGTACATGGGAGGAATTAATGAGAGAGAAAGGGGTCTCTCATTAATAAAATATAAGTATTGAAGTATATGGGAGGTTAAAATTCATTCCCCAAAATTTTTAATTGAAAAGGAAATGGAATAGCAATGTAATAAAACTTGGAAACAAGTGAGAGAGGAAGAAATCCCTTACTTGGATGTGTGATCCAAAGGCATGGAAGAGGGTTATTGGGAGATTTGGGTGCCCTGAGACGATTATAGAGAGATGGGGACGAGGTTGGTTGAGCTCTAAATGGTTTGAGTGAAGATTAATGGGATATTGAGTGGGTTTATATAGGAAAGGAGAGGGAATTATTTATTATTTAAGATTTTGACACCACACATTAAACT
The DNA here is from genome assembly GCA_963277665.1 of Viscum album. NCBI lineage: Eukaryota > Viridiplantae > Streptophyta > Magnoliopsida > Santalales > Viscaceae > Viscum > Viscum album. Next base: position 357,029,413 of record OY728140.1, read on the forward strand.
AATCAAAAACAGAAACCAACCCATGGTTCTTTCCCATGGTTTTTTCCAAAGGGGAGTGGAAAATATTATTTCATAAGTAAAATGGCCTAAATTCTAAAAATATTAGTCTTTCTTATGTGGAGGTGAGTCAAACTCTGAAGGAAATATTTTTAAAATGTTAAAATGTTTTATAAGTCTTGGAGGGTCCACTAAGACTTTGTAAAATAAATAAAACAAACCTAAAATATCATTATATTATAGTTAAAAATATATATTAGAAGAAAATACAATTTATATTATTTTAATAGATAACTATTGGGTTATTATAATGTCATAAAACACATTATATATTTAACAGTATTTAATTTTTACCCAAAATATTGATTGTCTCAAAAAATTATCAAAAGTTAACTATTAGATAATTTTGATGTCCAAAATCAAAAAATAATATTAATTTAATATAAATAATTTTCTATTTATTTAAATTGTTAACTTTAGAATAAAAACCAACATTTATTCTAAATTCATGGGTTTTGACAAAAATGGGTTTCAAACTTAAATAAAAATTACAATTGTATTAATAAAAATAATACTATCATTTATATTTTATAACAGCTAATTTAGTAATAATATTTTATTAAAATATTATTTAATTAAAAAATCCATTAATTCATTAAAATAGATTTCTTAATTTAATATTAACTAAAAATACTATTTGTACTTTAAAGAGCATTTACAAAATAAATGTATATTATATATACAAAAAATGAAGTACACAGTCATGGTGCTCGGATCTTGTTACATATCCTTTTATGACACCTACATAAGACATAAGGGTATAGTGTGCGATGGTGATAGACTCCTAGGTTGGCTCGGATAACATCGCATGTGTGGTAATCTCTATTAACTTCCACTTCTCTCATAGTAGGTTCCATTCAAGCATAATTTGTTGAGGATCGGATTAGTCTTGGTTAAGAGTAAAGCCTAGTGATGCCACCTCCTTTTCGAACTTTGACAAATGGGCTTCATATGGATAAATTCTTCTGGATGAGGCCATCGCTTCTTTTGTTTGAGTAAATTGGATTTCTTAAGCCCCTATATTTATACTAATCATGTTATCACTGTTCAACATCTATATTAACAACGTTTAAAATTCTTAACGGTTTTTCTAAAATCCAAAAACATAAAACCAATGAAATTCATATTTTATATAACCATTTTACATAATAGGACATCAATTAGATCAAGAGGAATTTTTATTAATAAATGTTTTGGTCATTACAAACCCAGTGTGGATTTTTAACTAACACAAACCAAACTCCATTTAGAGTAAAGAACATAGTTGGATCCAATAATCTCCCCATTTAGGATTGTTGGAAATATGAGAATAAATTCAATAAAGGACCACTCACTATTATTATATACAATAATCATTTGATAAAGTGAAATGTAATGTCCCGATTCTAGGTGCCACCTAGAGTTGCCTCGTACCAGCTAGTCCCAAGGCCCCAAGTGCATTTCCCCAAATGCCAGAGGTTGCTGACTAGCAGTGAGGACCTTGGGTGTGATTGTGCGGAAACAATGTACTCATTGGTAGCGTAAAACAGTGGAAGTAGCAGAAAATAATAACGGAACCAATAATAATACCATACAACAATAAATAGCGGAAGACTGAAAGTGAATAAACAACTACAACATATATATATATGCCAATAATAATTCATGATGCATGTATCTAGGAAAATATCCAAACAAGTCGCAATGCTAGAATATAGTACTAAACCAAAGTACAACGAAAGAGATAAACTCTAGAAGCATCGCAACCTCAGCTTGGTCCCATGCTCTCCAGCTCCACAGTAGTCAAGTGCCTAAAGTATAAAGGTGATTTCCCTTATCTATACGTGTAGCTATATAATCTATTTGGGCCAAAAATCATGTCCCAAATAGGGTGTGAGACGAATGGAGATTCGAGGGCACGGAGAACAGACGGTGAGTCGGGGGCTCGGAGAAGAATTGGCGGTCTCATTCACTCCTGGACGAGATGAACGGAGAATAAGGGTTTTCTGTTGATTAGACATGACCCCGGTCCATTTAACAAAAATAGTAAACGGCGTGTATTTCAAGGGTACACAGAGTGTAATTTCGTTAACCATCCTTCGGTTTAGGTGGTCTCTAGGTCACCCGACACGACCATGTGTTTGGCCATTACACGTCCACCACACAGCTACCCACGGAAACTGAGTACACTGCGTGTACTCCTGAAATTTCCAAAAACACATATTATTCTCAAAAACAACAATAATAGAAAGACATACAAAAAAAGAAGATCCTGATTCATAAAAACTTCCCCCCATAAATAAATTCTTCCACGAATTTTTCTAGCAAGGCATCGTAGAATAAGAATCCACGAACAGCTCTTACCACTGTAATCGTACGTCAGCCTCCCTCTCCCAAGTCTTGTCATATACTCGCTTGTGCTGCCATAGCACTCATAACAGAGGAACAGACTGGCTATGGAGAACCTTCACAATTCGATCAATAATCTGAATAGGATGTTTCATTAAAGATGAATCCACCACCAACTCAACTTCCTCTAGTTGAAAAACATGAGACGGTTTTGAGAAGTAACACTGTAGCTATGAAATGTGGAAGACATCGTGCATAGCCCGGTACCTATGAGGTAACTGAAACTGATAGGCAATCAGACCAACTCTCTCCAATACCTCAAACAGAACAATGTATCTTGGAGAAATCATGACATGTCTTTTAATTCTCCTGTGTCCCAACCTTGGTGTGACACGCATGAAAACCTAATCTCCGAACTCGAACTCCAGAGGTCGTTGTCATCGGCCAACATAAGACTTCTGTTATGATTGTGTAGTAGCCATACTCTTCGGAATCCACTCTATCTACTCCATGGTCTCATGGACTAGACGAGGTCCCAGCATAACTACCTCTCTTGCTTCCAGCCAACATAGGGGTGATCGGCATGGCCTACCGTACAAAGCCTCATAAGGTTCCATTTGAATAGTTTCCTATAAAATATTGTTGTAGGATAACTCCACTAGAGGTATATGCTTCTCTCGAGAACCTCCAAAATCTAGGAGGTCTGCTTGAAGTTTTTCCTCTAGCACCTGAATCGTATGCTCGGACTAGCCATATATTTGGGGGTGGTAATCCATACTCAGAAATACCTATATACCCAAAGCCTTTTGTAGTCCCTTCCAAACTCGAGAAGCAAAACGTGCATCCCTATCTAAAACAATGAAGGGTGGAACCCCATGTAGATGTATAATCTCTCATATGTACAACCTTCCCATCTCATATAAACTGAGGATCTCCTTGATCGGTAAGAAGTGAGAAACCTTAGTGAGTATGGCAATGAAAATCCAAACTACATCATTCCCTCAAAGTGACCTCGGTAAACCTGTCATGAATTCCATCATGACATCATTCCACTTCCACTTGGGAAAGATTATTTGATGCAAAAGCCCTGCTGGTCACTGATGCTCCACCTTCACCTACTAACAGGTGGAACACCTCATAAAAGAACAAGAAACATCTCTCTTCATACCTTACCACCAATAGTAACGGTGTAGATCTAGATACATCTTGGTCACACCAGGATGAACTACCCAAACTGAGGAATGAAAGTCCTGTATCATCTCCTTGTGTATCTCTACTGACACCCATACACGTCCTTCAAAACGCAAGATCTCATCCATGCCTATGGTCCATCCAGGAATAGGGAACTCTCTTGAAACACTCTCGTGTAGAACTAGGCCTTCATCATCTAGTAGTTGCCTCATTCCCACTCAATCAAGTAGAGTAGAGGTAATAGCTACATAAGAAATGAATGTCTACCTCTGTCTATCGTGCACATCCAAATGAATCTCATAGAACAAAGACATAAGCTACCACTCACTACTGGCCTTTTGAACTGCATGTATCTGAGTCCTCCTGCTCAATGCATCATCCATTGTATTGGCATTCCCGGGCATATAAGAAAGCTTAAAGTCAAAGGTGTGAAGGTACTCAACCCACCTTCGCTATCTCAAATTAAGATCATGCTAAGTAATGATGTACTTGAGACTTTTGTTTTTATTGAAAACAAAAAAATGATCTCCCAACAGATAATGTCTCCAAAAGAATAAAGAATGAAAAACTATAGCCAACTCGAGATCGTTCGTCGGGTAGTTCCCCTCATGTGGCCTCAACTTCCAAGACTTGTATGCAATGAATCATTCCCCTTTTATAAGCATTGCTTCCATACCAGTACATGAGGCATCATAGTAGACAGTATATATCTTTATCATCTCTTGAAATAATAGTATCGGTGATGAATTCAACCACTCTTTCAACTCTTGAAAGGCTTACTCACAAGAATCTGACCACAAGTACTTCGCACCATTCTTAGTCAGGCCTGTCAGTGGTTCTTCCAAGCGTGAGAAGTCCTGTATGAAACATCTGTAGTAACCATCCAGCCCTATAAAACTCCTTACCTCAAAGAAGTTTTTCAGCTACTCCCAGGAAACTGTTTCTTTAACTTTCTCTAGGTCTACTGATACTCTTATCTCTGAGATGACAAGACCCAAGAAGGGAATTTTGTCCATCCAAAAGTGGAATTTTGAGAGCTTAGCATATAACATATGATCTCTCAGTGTACTTCAAATGATCTTAATATATGTGGAATAGTTTTTTCAAGTGTCGGGGTACACAAAGATATCATCCCTGAAGACAACCATAAAAGAATCCAAGTATGGTTGGAACACTCAGTTCATCAGTTCCACGAAAACTACAGGAGCGTTCATGAGACCAAACGGAATAACAACATATTCATACAGAGAATACCTATAGTAAAAGGCTATAATAGGTATATCAGATGGTATAATGGGCAACTAATGATAACTGGATCTCAAGTAAATCTTTGAGAACACCCAGGATCCTCAAAGCTGATCAAAGATATCATCAATCATCTGTAAGGGATATCAGTTCTTGACCGTCAACTGGTAAAACTTCTAATAATACACACCTAGTCTTAGGGTACCATCCACCATCCTTGCAAACATGACAAGAGAACCCCAAGGAGAAGTACTAGGTCAGATGAAAATATTTGTCTATAACACCTCTAACTACTTCTTGAGCTCCTGTACCTCTAGTGTAGTTATCCTATAAGGAGGAATTGACACTGGTGCCTCTCCTGGAACAAGCTCAATAAAAAAGTCTTCCTCTGGATCTAGAGGGAAACCTTAAATTTCATCTGGAAATATATCTCTAAGACAATCCACCACTGGAGGAATGTCCAACAGTGAATTCCCCTCGTCATCTAGATATAGACTTCTAATCTGGTCTGTAACTCCTCCCAACCCATGATGCTTAGGTTCTGCTCTTCTTGCGTGATCATTCCATTCACCTTTGTGTAAAAACAAATCACCCTCTAGTGATGTTAAACTCACCCTACGGTTATAACAGTCGATGACTATCTGAAAGGGAACTAACTAGTCCATCCTGAAAATGACATCATAACCTGTCGTCTCTAATACATAGAGGTCCCATAAGAAGTCACACCCACCAACCTCCAGAGGACACTACTTTCACTAACTTACACTAGTCGTTATTTTCCCCAATGGAGTTTCCACCATCAAGCCATCAGTAGAAGAAAAGATACAGAGCCCAAGGCTCTCTACAACAGAAACAGAAATGAAACTATGGGAAGCCCCTATATCAAAAAGTGAAGAAGCTAAAACTGAGGCAACTAGGATCTTACCTTGAACTATAGAGGTTCCAAGATCCTGCTTCTGTTGGGTCTGCTCCACTACAAATGTATGGAATGTACCATGGCCTTTTGACTCTGCCTGACCACCCTGATCAGATCCACCCTATTTTCGCTGAAAGCCTGTCGTATGGATACCACGGTGGTGACCTCCACCTCGGCCTGAACAGCCGGAAGAACACCAATTCCCAGACTAATGAGAAACTGGTGGTGATTCTCATGAACGCGGAGTCATAGAGTAACTATGATCACCAACTACTGGTATGAAGAAATGATAGAAGCATTGAAGATGTACTATCTTGCCACAAGATCGGTACTCAACTAGGTCTCTCGGGCAATGTGGTATCATATACCCTACCTTCCCACACTGGTAGCATACCACCTGGCTACCTGAATGTGTATATAGCCTACTAGGATCTACATGTGAATCCTCCATGTAGCTCTTCTTACTATTATCCAGAGAATCAGAAACTCTGGTTGTTGAACCACCTTGGCCCACATCTCTAGAATCCCTCAGATTGTGCTTTGTGATCAGCACCTGGTTGACGATAGAAGATATAGAACTCAATCTAAAGATGTTCACATGAGCCTAAATGTCTTTCCTAAGACCATACTCATACTTCCTAACTATTAATAACCCATATCCTCTAAGAAATGATGTAAAATGCTACATCTCTATGAAGAAAGAAGAATACTCCATGACTAAAAGAGTACCATGTTCTAGACTCATGAACTATCAGGCTCAATCAGCCTTCAAAGTCTTCGGGTAGAAGTAATCATTGAAGGTACGCTGAAAGTCCTCCCAATCCATACCCTACTAGAGTCCCTCTAGTGAGATCGCATCCCACCATATCATGATGGAATTCAGAAGCATATATGTAGCAATCTTGAACATTTTCTCTAGAGGATTCTCTAGATGCTTGATGATCGTCAGCATGGATTATAACCATGACTCTGCAGCCTGGGGTCCTCCATCCCCTGAGAAAGTGGGAGGATGTTGCTGCTAAAAGTCCATCATCAACTCTACCATAGATGAGGTAGGAGGCGGTGCTCCCTGGAAGGTCTGCATCATCATCATAAAGCCCTCTCGGAACTGTGCATCAGCACCTATATCCATGATAATGGTTGGTGACAAGACAGGCATGACTGGATGATTTGTTGGTGGTCCCTGATCTTCTATGGCCGGTGTCTGGTCACTGTCATGTAACAGGCATAGAACCGGAGGACATCTCGGTGGCATGACTCTGTAAGGTCAAACGCACACCTTAGTTCAAGATTATCATGGACTGAATCTTAGACCTGCAATAATGGAACAGGAGAAGGAAAGCTTTCAAATTATTCAAAACATGGATACACATTGTGTATATCCCTTACACGGCGTATTCCCTTAATCTTTCACATGGGGGTGTACTCCTGCCAACCCTAGTCATGTAACACCCCATACACACGATGTGTTGTATTATCACACAGTGTGTACTTGAATCCTCTTCCTCCACCTGAGTTATTCTACAAGACTTAAGACACATGGTTCTCCTAGAGAAAGACTAAACGGTGTGTTTATGCCAGACACGGTGTGTACTAGAAGAACATCACCAACCCATGTTGTTAGTCACACTGTCAGTTATAGGCCTATCTCTACATGCTGTGTTTGTACCAGAAATGATGTGTACTAACAACCCATTATCCACCTGTGTTGTTTGTCACACGGTCGGACACATGGTCTATACACACAACGTGTATGTCTGGTACACGACGTGTTCCACCAAAGATTTCCCAACCCCGTGTCTCTTCCCACATAGCCATGAAATGGTTAGAGACTACACATCGTGTACATATAGTACATGCTGTATACTTAAGAAAAACATTTCCTTCCCAAACTGAAGGATACATGGCATGTACTTATCATTTAACGTTGTGTATTATAGGTTTTTCTATAGAGTAAGCCTCAGAATCTACTTTGGAACCCAGAAAAAACACTGAAATGGACATTAAGGTTCCAAATTCCGATTTATGAGGGGACATACTTTCTAGAAATCAAATCTTGGAATCTTGTACATGTCATATACAACATAATAGAGCAGTGATCCACCAAATTTCAGTCCATGAGGGCCCAGAACACCTCAAGAACCAAATTTTGGCATTCATTAAAACGAAACCTTACATATTAGCAACACCCTATAAAATAGTAGGTATCCTATCAAGGTATCTATCACAACAGTATGCATATATATCACAACATCTATCATAACAAAATGCAATCAGTAATGCACCCTAAATGGCATGGCAATAATGCATGACATGTGATCTCTAGAAAGAGCCTATATGATGCATAAGATGCCATACCATCAACTCATTGGTTGCAATAGAAATAGAACCTCAATAATATCAACAATAACAGTACAAAACATGTGAATCTCCCAACGGTGAAAACAAATCAATTGTAATAATTGAAAAACCAGAATAATCTCAATATACGAGGTAAATTGGCTCTTCCCTATACACGGGTTAGCTACTCCTGAAAAAAGCTTATTACCAAGTAGGTATTACTTCCTATCCCTGGATATAGGCTCCAAAAAATAAGCCAAGAAGAAATGAATCACTATGATACCACTTTGTAATTTCACGGTTCCGGGTGCCACCTAGAGGTGCCCCATACCCGGTTGGTCACATGTCCTCAAGCGCATTTCCCCAAACACCAGAGGATGCTAAGTAGTATCTATGGCCTTAGGTGTGGCAGTGGGGAAACTATTCCCTCATTAGTAGAGTAAAACATCGGAAGTAACATATAACAATAACGAAAGCAATAATAATACCAAACAACTGTAAACAGTGGAAAACTGAATGTGAATAAACAAATGCAGCTTATATATATATAACAATACTGATAAATGATACACAAATTTAGGAAAATAGACAAACAAATCACAATGCTGGAATACAGTACTAAACCAATGTACAATGAAACAGATAATCTCCAGAAGCATCGCAAGCCTCATCTTGGTCTGATTCACTTCAGCTCCACCACAGTAAAGTACCTGATGTAGAAGGGCACATTCCCTTATCTATACCTGCATCAATAAATTTTCTTCGGCCCAAAAGTATAACCCAAATAGGGTGTGAGATGAATCCTAGTAGGGAAACACCCAAATATCTTTGCCTAACAGTCAGTGAATATAAATATGGCAGGCAATAAGTAAAATGAAGCAATAAATAAGCAATTACTCAATGTAAACAGTCCTACAGTATCAATTACATCATTTACATTTAATAAATTAACCAAGAAATTACCAAAAAAAAAATTAAACCCTCTGGGTAGTTCTCATAGCCAAACCCCTATGGTTCAATTGACAATAAGGACATAATGAAGACTCTCTGATGAAGCACTCACCGTCAATTCCACTTATGGTCTTGTGTAAATTAAAGACTCTATGAGGAACAACTCACTGTCAATTCACCTTATAGACTTTAACGGTAAACTACAAACACTCTGTGGAATAAATCAACATCAATTCTTCATGTGGTCTCATAATTTATCTATAGACACTCTGAGGGAGCACTCATTGTGAATCCCCCCTATGGTCTCACAGCGTGATAATTATAACAGACACTCTGGGAAAGCCTTCAACATAAATTTCCCTTATGGTCTCACTAAACCAGGTTCCCACATCCCCGTGTAAAGAAATCATACACAAACGATAATCAGAATCCAAAATAAACCTCAATGTACAACTTGGTTAATTAGCTATAAGGCATAGCACAACATATCAGATAAATAATTTCTCTATCCTAACAACAATAGGAATGTAAAAAAATATCATAATAGGAAAAGCTAGACCAAACAATCGAAATCAAACAAAAAAGGGAAAACACATCCCTAGAATTGAAATTAACTCTATTCACAATCAACAACCTCTATTCAATAGACAAGGCATAGTAGGCATTAACAGGGTTAAAATCCCTAAACACTCAATAACCCAAATGAGGGTATTGGGCACTTTTTCACATATAACTCAAAGACTAACTACGGAAAGTCACCAAACACCTTCCTTGGCATTGTATCATCGATATATGTGAACCTCAATCCCCGAATCTCCATATAACGTCGTAGATCTATAAAAAATCTAAAAACATTCAACCACAGATATCTCACAAAAGAAGAAGAATCAGGAAACGAGGCTCTAGAAGAAGGAAGAGCTTACTGTGGTAATTCCAACGCAGTCGATGGCAGTTGATTCAGAGAATGGATGGTGAGTCGGAGGCTCGGAGAAGAATTGGCAGTATCGTTCACTCATGGATGAGATGAATGAAGAAGAAGGGTGTTCTACTGATTAGACGTGACTCCGATCTGTTTAATGAAAAAAAGTACATGGTGTTTTCTTCAACGGCACATGGTGTGTACTTGCTTTAACCAGACTCCTCTTTAGGTGGTCTCCAGGTCACCCTACACAGATTTTTGGCTGGCCATTACATTTCCATCCCGTTTCTACCTACGACAACCGAGTACACGGTGTGTACTTATAAGTAGACAGCGTTTACTCTTGAAATTTCTATAAACTCCTCTTTTCCTCAAAAATAACTAGAAAAGAAAGATATACCTGAAAAGAAGATTCGGGTTCTTACATGAAGATCCCTAATAAACTAATGTAGATTCACATTTCCTTTTTTGCCTCATGTCATTGAATTTTCATTGTGTCACCGAAGCATTACATGGTTTTTCAAACAATATGCTACCATTCACATTATCCCACTATGTAACATTGAGTTTATCCATTCTCCACCTCCAAAAATAAACCCAATGTTCTTAATTTTGACTTGTAGAGCTCAAAATATACTCCACGTGGATTGTATATTCCCCATAAACCTATATAATTTCCAAACATTTATTAAAATAGTTAACATAACTGGGGTGAGGGGAAAAACCGTGACTTCCTCATGCAGTGGGAGGTGGTTAAACATCGAGGTTCAACCGATGATTATTGAACACAATTGCTACTAATGGATTGATCATAATGTCATACACTTGGTCATCAATTCCAAAATTACCCACTTTAATCTTTCCTTGATCAATATTTTCATTAATTATGTGATAAAAAATTTCATTAGTTTTTGAATGAGAATGCTTAAACAGATTCTTCATATGATAAATCATGCTCTTATTATCATAGTGAATCCCCATTGGTTGTTTCACCTCATCACCAACATTAGGTAGTTGTTTCTTCATCTAAAATAGTTGACTAAAAGACATTGTAAAAGATATATACAATGTTTCAACAATACTAACATATTTTTTTGCAATTTCTTACTCAACCAGGCCACATATTTCATACCAATAAGTAATTCTCCATGATTCGTGGCCTTTCTATCCACCACGTCTCTAGCCCAATCAGAATCATAAAATATTGATAGGTCATTATCTATTCCTAAATAAAACTATAATTCATAATTTTGAGTTCTTTGAATGTACATCATGATTCTATTCACTATCATAAAATTTTATTCCTTTTTATTACTCTGAAATTGTGCTTCAATGCATATTGAAAACACAGTATGTGGTCATGTTGAGGTCATGTACAATAAGATTCCAATGATTTTACTATACATTTTCGGATCTATAGATGTCACATCAGCATTATTTCCTAGTTTTTTCCCAACCAAAATCAGAGTTGAAATTAGATTAGATTCATGCATGTTGAATTTCATCAATAGCTCAGTTGTATATTTATTCTGAGAGATAACAATATTGTCCTTCCTCTAAATCACATGTATCCCTAAGAATTATTTGAGTTCGCTAATCATAAATATTTCCAATTCTAATTTCACGTGATTGAAAAATTCTTCCACTAATCTATGCCTTCTTCCACCAAATATAATATCATATACATAATCTAGAACAATGAATTTATCCTTCAGAGAACTCTTTACATAGATATTGTGGTCCATCCGTCCTCTTTTAAATTTGAGATTCATTAGATAAGAATCTAGATGAGAGTACCATGCTCGGGGTTCCTGCTTCAGACCATAGGGCACCTTCTTTAATACTCTCTGGATCACCATGGAAGGAAAGATCATGATTAACTCAAGTATTTCTATTGGAGACAACTTTTCTTCAATATTAATTATATACGCATTCGAATATGTTACATGTCCAAAAATCATGATACCTCATTGGATGAGAAAACATATACTTGTCTTTAAATTTACATCACTCAGATTTGAGGGTGAAGATATTAAATATGATACGAATATTTTGATGACATTCAACTGGAAAATAATTTTCCAATGACGTGATCTTTATGAAATTTCTACAATAATTAGGTTTGATAAAAATTGAAATAATGACAATGGGATCTTCTTCATAATTCTTCTTTTTTCTCCCCCTCAAGGGAAACACTTATTAACACCTTCATAATGGTGGATCTCATCAAGAATGAATTTCATGAAATTTATTTATGGAGAATACACTAGAATGGGTCTTTAACTAGTGAATTCCCACATTGGAAAATTTTCAAAACATCACAAAGGATAATCTTCTTGAACAATTGTTCTCCAGAATACTATAAATAAGATCAAGCAATGATGGTATGTTATTTATCCTAATTTTCGAGAATAGAACATCTCTATCTTCATCAACAAATGTTCTTCCATCATACCTAAATTTTAATATCGAGTTGAGGAATCATTCAAAGATAGATACTTCTTCAGCTTGGCTATCAAGAGTTGACATCCACATCTTCTTCTCAAGTTCTCCCCCTGATAACATTCTTTATTGTCAATTCCATTCATTAAAATCAAAAACACAATACACAAAATATTATGGGAATAAGGTGTTTCATCTTTACTTCACCAATATGAACTGCATGCTTGAGATGATCTTCTCAACCATGTTTCTCTATATGATCCATTCTTTAGGACTACACATCTGAAAATATGTTCTGATTTATTTTTTTTCATAGATTGTATCTCTTCCCATTCACTTATTCTTTATGTCGACATTTTTTATTCTTAACAGCCATCATAGATGATAGATTATGACTCCTCTTAAATACTACTTATTTGTCTGGTATTAAGTTTTAACATCCTTTGGAAATGTGGCCATATTTAATACATCTCTCACAGAAAACAACTTTAACACATGAGTTTCCTTTTGTTTTCCAATTTCTCATTCATTTTTTCTTCATCATGTGGAATATTCTCTTTTCTTTTTTCACCAGCCTTGTCCTATTCATATTCACATTTCATCATTCTTTCCAAATAATCTAGCCAAATAACTAACATGTCATGTTGAACTCTTGAAGAAATTTTGGATCTTTGACTTCAGTTTGTAAGAGTTTAATCCCTCTTAGTAGTTACTTTGGATGCACTACCCTTCAAATTCATGGATCTAGAATTCATGGTCTTCTCAGGTTCCTTACTTGAGATCTTCTTGGGATTATTTTTTCTCACTTTATTCCTCTAATTTATTATCAAGGTAGATTATTCATAAATATCCAGATTTTGAGGTATTATTTTCATATAAAAATGAATGGATATTGATATAAGCATGTACTAACATTATTACACATCCATTGTATACATCATAGATGTTATCAAGAATCCCAAATCTAATTATAGTATATAGATTATTCTGGACCTATAGATGTTGCATCTTCTTTCCTAGATTTCTTCCCCTTTAAATAGGTTTCCTTTTTGCCTTTGAATTTAGAGGATTGAACCAACAATCCAATGCATAATGTACTAATCTATTGCAGCACCAACATTAACCAAAAAAATGATCTCCTAATATATTATATATAAGGATGTTGGATCTCCTTCATCACATGTCATGTTCTTTATGGGAAAATTAATTCCATACTCTTTTTCCTATACACCCTTTTCATGGTGCTAAGATTCTTATCACCTTTATGAATTCATACATATTCATTATTTTCTTATAGCCTACAGTGTTTAGGATAATAGGTTTTGAAGCATTAATGCTAGTTGTTATGGATAGTACTTGTTTCTTCTCACCTTCTTGAGATAGGTCTTCAAATTATGTCATGATATTCTTATCACATATTGTTGGTATTTTACCATTAGAAAACATTAATTAATATTGAGTAGTCGTAGAAACTATTTCTTTCTTTTGTGAAGTCTAAATATATGTCTTCCCAAATTGGCCAACTGAGATTCCAAATCTTGAAATTTCATATTGAGGATGATTCTTTGATCTTCAATCATAATCATCATTTCATCATAAAACATATTCATTATAAAAACATCTTCTTTCATGAAAATTAACCTCATTGGAAATCAAAGATTCAAGTTCCATGCTCTTCATGGGTATTTCATCCAATTGTAAACACTTGACATTTGTGCTATTTTTCAGTTCCTCTTAATGAATAAGGAACTTTTTTACGAGACATTTTGACTCCCTATTTCTCTTCAACTATATGAATGTATTATGATGAACTTATTTCAAATTACATATTTACAGCTTCAAAGGTTGCAACCTATCTTGAGAGATTGAATCATTCTGGAAATCTTTTCTTACAGGCTTTTTTCCAATGAATCAACCTTCCCTTTCAACTGGGTGATCTCTTCCTACATACATTGAAACACCCCACACACTGGGGAGGTTCCTTCTTCCTAAATATATTACAAAAAAAGTTCTTAATTGATCAACTAAATTTTCTTTTGAGGTTGTAGATTGATCATAATCCCCACTTGGGAAAGAATCCTTAATTTTATGACAACTTTGAAATATGCTAACACATTCTTCTTGATCAGCAGAATATTTTGATTTCTCTTGGGTGGAAAGTTTTTCCTTTTCTATGGTGGATTCATGATCCATATAATTTGTACTTTCCAAGACTGATATATCATAATTTTTAAGAGGTCATTAAGAAATAGATATTACATCTTCTATAGTGAATATATAATTCTTTAACATTCCTTTCTCTTTCACTTTCCTATTCATAATGGTTTTGGTGGATATATACATATGCTCAGAGATAACTAAATCATTATTAGTATTTCACTTCATTTTTTACATGGGAAGGAAACTCAAATATTCAAAAGATAATTGATCTTCTGTAGAGGATCCAAAATACGTGAACCTCGTCTCTAATACTACCTATAGGATCCCAGAGCACCCTGAGAGGGGAGGGGTGAATCATGGGGTAAAATTATTCTTTTTCAATGATTGATATTTTTCCCATGTTGGTAGGAAATTTTTAAACCTGTATGATGGATTTGATAAGTAATCAAACATTCACATGAATACGGACAACACATCATCTTTTCATGGTTCACCACTATGGTCTAGTCTAAGGAGAATACAACGTCAATATTTCATTCATACTAAAATCCAAATATCTTATCTAGTTGTGGGATATAATATTTCAAACATAGTCACTCTATTCTAGACACATTTCCTTTAAAATATATTAGAGAGAGCACACTATGTCTCTCAAAATACTTCCATACACTCCCCCAAGCACACTTCCTTATGTGAAGTCTTAATCAGTGTATCAACTTGAAGGTCGGTTCAATATATTGTCATTGATGTCTTTGTATCAATCTATAATGAGACTTTTCTTACATCAAAGTCCTAAATTGATGTAGTTGACAGAACTGATTAAAGAAATTGAATTTTCAAAACTTACTATAATCACACACTGTCACTTGCGTACAACACGTACTCTTGTGTGAATGATTTGGTATTGTCGTTCAAGATGAAATTCATGGAATGATTATATTTTTTACCCCTTATTTTTTTTATGGCTATACTATAAGTTTCAATTGGTCTTTAAAGACTAAAGGAACACATTACAAGAATGATTTTCTTGCAATTCTTTCATGTGAAAATATTTTTCAAGGAATAGAAACTTGATCTTCGTTGGAATGTTATAAATCTTGAGTGGGGGTAGCCCCATATATATAGGTCTTGATGACCTTATGCATATGTTACATGAGAATCAACCCCCATGCGCATAAGAATAAATTTGATGTTGCATTCAATGCATAATATCCTTCCATGCATCCCATTCCTTTCTTATGTTTTCATGTGATAAACCCAAAATTACTCTTGTGTGCAACTCACTTTTTTACATTTCATTGGTCGTGTAATATCAATGCGTGAAATAACACATCTTTCATGTGGAACCAGTTATATCTTGTGACACTTTCCTTTTCAAATATTTTGATGAGATGATCCTGGAACATTTCTTTTCTACAACATCCAATTCTACCTTTATTCTTGCACACAACTTACTTTTCCAGAAACATATTTCTTCATTCTATAATTTTTTGACCCAAAAATTTTTCAAACACTGGGAAACGATGCCTCCTTAAACACTATTGTCATCATGTATTGTAATATCACTTGTCTTGCAGAGTCCTTGATCAAACCAGTGTGTATTTTCAACAAAAAAACTAAACTCTATTTCTAGAAAAGGACATCCTTGGTTCCATCACAATTTTCATAAGCAGTATTCTATAGGCTATGAAATATTACACATGTAAGAAATGGATTGAAAATGAATAACAAGGATCAAGAAATTATAATAGGGAAACAACCATCACCTAGAAAGAACATATTCAATCCACTAGGCACATACATAATAAAAAAATGACAACATTTCCAAATAAGTCCCAATATAGTATTTACATCCTATCTTTAACATGTGGAATCGAAGAACCCATGATCCACAATAGAATGACACCTGGATCATTACAAGACACATATTTTCACTGGAATATAGTTCAATATATCATCATATAATATATATAATTGGAAATGTATGAATATATAATTCCAAGAGATGCAGTTTTCAATAAATTATAAATGAGAAATCACCATTAATAGTAGGTTTATGACCAACCAAGGAGAGGCTTCCTAATATCATGATTCAACTTCGATATATGAATCGAGAATAAATTATCCATTAAATCTAAATGGATATCTATAGATATATCCATCATTTATTAGATCTATGTTCAATTCAAAAGAAATATGTAGAATTGGTTTAGAATGGATATATCTAACCTCTAATGATTCCTAAAATCTATCTAACTTTCATGAATCATAAAGGAGAATAAGGGGATGCCTATAGAACTAAGGGAGACAACTTCAAGATGTTATATACACATTAGGGATAAATTAATGTAAGGATTATATTAATAATTGAAATTTTTTAAAATGATGAATACCCCATTAATGAAACCTAGATTAGGGTACCATCAGAAAGACAGTGGGCCTCACCAGCTGGAAAGTGACCCCACTGGTTGGCTAGTGCCTAGCCACAAATTGGTCGGTGTTCTTAGGAAAAATTCCATCCATTCTACCACATATCTTGGCTATCAATTGGCTTCTGAGTGGCCAATTGGTTCACTTATAAAAATATTAGGCATTATTTATTACCTTCGACTAGATGGTGGGATCTATAGTGATAAAAATCCAAATTCTGGCACAACTAGATGGATAGTGAAACTAAATTATTCAAGGAATTCGTCATCATCCCTTAGTTGGATGGTCCATTTAATTAGCCATATGGTGGCCTTATTCCAGCCATTGTACATCCCACTAACCCTCAACCCTCTGAAACATGAACATTGAGACCACTTTTCTTATAACACACACATCTAAAGAAGACTAAAAATACAATATATGTTCTAATATATAAATAGAAAATAGTTTTAAAATTCAAGGATGTTACACATCCCCATGTAATGATTTCTCATCCTCAAGAAGTAATTTTCATGAACTTTGTTATATAACTAGGGCCACTGAACTTTTCTATCAGTGTCACGCTCTTACTTTTACACTTTAGTCTATCTGTGTTTCTAAGGTCCCTAAGGATGGGAACCTTATTCTCTAACAATATTCTTTGGATCCAATCCTTGATCTACACCAGTAACTCTAGAAATGAAGTGTTAGTTCCAAGATCAACATCCTCACAGTCGACCACATGCATAGTATTAGTCATGTACCTTTGTATGTGTGATATATGGGACACTTCATTAATACATGGATATAATGGGGAAAATATAAATTGTATTACATGATCCCAATATGATCAGTGATCCAAATAGTCTAACAAATCTTGATTCTAGTTTACCCCTTTTCAATTTCTGTCAATTCCAAGGTTGGGGATTCATCCACCAAAAAACATGGTCTCCGGTAGTGAACTCCGAGAGTCCCCCCCTCCAATTGGAATATGATCGTTTTCTTCTCTGAGTGGTAAATAAAACTTATATATTAAATTTACGCTCTCTAGGGTCTCCAATTCCATACTCATCCCTATAACTTCTACCTCACCTGACTCATGCCAATTTAGTGGTGAGAGACATGTCAACCATAAAGATTCTCAGAGGTTTCTACCTGAATAGATGCCATGAAAGTCTTATTTTATAAAACATCAATCAAGTCTAAGTGATAATTCCATGCTCTATATAAGTATAGAAAAAATTCCATCATCATATCCTCTAGTATTTGGATCATCCTCTCTGAATTCCCATGAGTATGTGGATGATACGTCGTACTAAATCTCATTTGGGTACCGAAATCCATCATTAAGACCAGTCAAAATAATGAAGTTAATTGCACATACCCATATGATATGATGCTCAAAGGAGGTCCACATAGGATTAAAGTCTCACACACATACATCTTTCCCACTCATCCATTGAAAGGGTCTCTTAATTAAGCATGAAAAGAGCCACTTTCATTAGTTGATTGACTATTACCCAAATGAAATCATGGTTCCTTAGTGTCCTTGGTAAACCCATAACAAAGTCTATCATCACATCATCCCACTGGAGAATAGTCCTAGAAAGTGGATGATACAAAAAAACAATGACATTGATGATCAACCATCACCCTCTAGTCAGTAAATAATTGTGAAACAAAACCATCAATATCTATCTTCATACTGAGAAACCAAGACTATCATTGGATATCATTATACATCTTAATTGATCCAAGATGCACTACCTATTTCAAATAATGAGTGTATCTCATCATATCCTCTCTATATACTTAAAGAAAAACTAACCTCCCATTAACATGAATCACTTCATTGTCATCTAAGGACCACACTAGAACTGAATCACCCCCCAAAATCATTCTTACATCACCACACACTCTATGTAAAATTCTTGGATCACTTTAACATAGTTCACCAAAGAAGATGTGATAGAAAAATGTCAACATGTCATAACACTAGGATCCTTAGATGTATCCAGTCAGAACATAGGAAAAAAGCTCATCTAATGACCATCCTCTCGTGAAGTCCTCTCTCCAAGATCATGAATCACCAACATTTTCTGATTCAGATAATCTGCAATAATATTATCTTTTCTAGGACAATAATTTATCTCAATGAAAAATATATGTAGATACTCTACCAAAAGCCACTTCAATATATTGAAATCATGCTGAGAGAAAATTTATTGTTGGATATTATGGTTATTATATTTGAAAAACCTCTCACTAAAGAGATAATGTCTCTAAAACTTCATGGTGTATACAAAAACATCCAATTCAAAGTCATGTGTCTGGTAGTTCCTATAATGGGGTCATAACAAACGTGACCCATAGGATACTAAATGATCTCTATTCATCAGTACAACTCCCAAATGAACACCAGGGGAATAATATTACAATATATATCCAATCCCAAGATATAGATGAATTAGTACTATATAATTCATCAATATTTTCCTCATCTCTAGGAATTATTCATTAAACTGATCAGAACACTCAAACTTTACCACATTTTTTTTCATCTCTATCATTGCTTCTTCCAAAAAATATATTTTATGGATGGAGTGTTTATAGTGCCTCGTAATCCCAAAGAATCTATTAACTTCAAAAACATTTCTATGATTTCCCCAAGACAATAAAGTATCTACCTTCCCTTGGTACACAAAATCTAGGTGTTATAAATCACATGCCCAAGGAAGCACACCTTTGGAATCAAGATGTGGCACATGAATGATTTTTTATAAGGTTGAAAAATGCTCTATCCTTTTTCATATATCTCTTGGAGTCCACATGAATCCATATAATATCATATTTCATCTTGGAAAACAGTACTGGAGCAGCCCAAGGAGATGTGATCAGTCGAATAAATCCATTTAAATCTAAATCCACTAAATTCACCTTCAACACTCTCAACTAATTCAGTGTCATATGATAATGAGGAATCAATATCAGTCACACCCTATGAAATAAATTGATCTCAAACATAATTCATCTATTTGAAGGGAGACTTGAGAATCCATATGGTATACATAATTATAATGATTCACCATGAGATAGACTTATAGAGAGATAATACTAATTATACTAAGATTAAAATCACTGATACTTATGTCATGATAGCTATAATTTTGTTTTGGTCCAATCCCATCCTCCCTTCTTTGAGAACCCATCCATTATCTGACACAAACCTCTCTCCTCTAGGACTAGTGAAAGATACACATCTCTAGTATCAGTCGATAAGAGATCAATAGTTGGTTACCCATTCCATTTTTAATATCACATCTATACTATTAATCTCTATGATTGTGAAGTCCCACATGTGTATGTAGACAATAATAACTATGGAACACAATAGACATCTTTAGAAATGGTCTAAATTCATTCCCATGGGAATATCAAAGGAGGGTAACTCAAGAGATAACTTATGTAATACATCTAGGAATTTAATGACTTTAGTAGATATGACAGAATGTGAATCTCATGTATCAACAAAAGTAGTAGATATTATAGAGGTAATCAATAATATACAGGTAACCACAGAATTTCCCTAATTATCAATGGCTAGAATCTCACCCATCACTTAAATCATCAATATAAATAGAGTATAACCTTTCCTCTAAGGCGAAAGATGCACTGAGTCACCATTGTCTGTGGTTTCTAGGTCTGCTGTAGAGGATCCATATATGTACCATGACCAATGATCCTCAAATTTGAATGTTATGTTTTAGACCAAAATAAATAAAGGTGAACCGTCTTTTCAAATCAATGAAATTTTTTATTTGGTTTCATAGATGATTATGTAAAATTTCCCTTCTTTCCATTGTAATATCACCTGATCAAACCTCCTCCCATAGAGGGAGTAGAAGAGTCCCTACTCTACTCGACTTGACTGCCACCCTACTATACCTCATCATCCTTACACTTCCTACTACCATATGTGGAACTCATCATAGAACCAGAATATTTTATCATCTATGCATTGTATATTAGAATGAAACAAGTAATAATGTCCTCCTCTATCCCCTACTCAAAAATCAAGGGTTTTCATAACACCATAGTATATGTATTTAGGTCCAAAGACCATAACATGACAACTGAGCCTTAGATAGAGGATAATATCAAACTTTTTAAACATCATTGCTTTATTTCCAATAAAAAGTTTAGAAATGAAATAAAATCTTTGAATGTGATATAAGTAAATAGAAACTAACATAGTCTCTTTTTAATGATTACTGTAATGATCTAAAATTTTATTAATGAAAATTTCATACTTATAATTTTTTTATATAGTATAAATAACATAAAAATCAAATATAGAACACAATGAAAACTTTATAAACAAATAATGGATGAAATAAGAGGTATTTCTAAAAGTTAAAGAACTTATACCAACAGAATACTAACTTCCCCTTTGAAATAGTAATTTTACTCTTATAAATAGAAAATAATACACTAGAATAGATACTTCACATAGGAAAGTATAAATAAAATTTTAGTATCATAAAAATAAATATATAAATGATATATGTCTATCTTGGAATAAGTAAACAGATGTTTTATAAATGATAAATTAAGTGTTGGTATTTTTGTAAGTCATAAATATTGAATTAAATTACATGATTTATTTAACAAATTAAAAGAAAAATTATTTTCATAAAACATGTTTATAAATTAAATTTTTTTCTTATTATTATAATATAATTTTATGATACCTTAATTAATTTTATAAAGTGTTATAAAATTAGTTACAATTTTAACAGTTGTATTTTTCGAGTAAACGATGATTTTATTTAAAAATTAAATTTGTCATATTTAAAAAATTACATTCATAAAATGGATTTCATTTTTTAATTCTACATGTCAATTAATTCCTAGGGTGAATTTTTGGGATTTTTCTAAAAATATGAATTTTTAGTTAATAGTAAAATTAGATAATTTACTATAAAAGTTAAATATATAAATTATGGAGTAATGTACGATGTATGGATGATGTAAGACAAAATTATCAATATTTATTTAATTTGTTTATAATATTTGGTGATAATTCATAGATTATTCATATTCTTGATCAAAAATAATAATCCAATGAAAAAATAATGAGAAAACCCCCCTCTTATTTCTTATGAATACAACCACTCAACACCTCTTCTCCTCACACCTATCAATCTTTAAACCTTGTATAAATTATACAAAAAATAACATCCCAATACCCTTCCCTAAAATCTGTGAACCTTTTGTCTCAACAACATAAAAAATCATATCCCCCTAAGAAGGCTCTCAAGAAGAAGGATTCATGAGATAAAATCCCCATTCTTTTCTTTTAATTTCATTTCGTGTTATTTTATTTTCTTATACTTTCCT
Organism: Viscum album; assembly: GCA_963277665.1. NCBI lineage: Eukaryota > Viridiplantae > Streptophyta > Magnoliopsida > Santalales > Viscaceae > Viscum > Viscum album. The sequence goes on from OY728140.1 coordinate 357,051,771, forward strand.
CCCACCCCCTCATCCAAATGGTATTATAACAATATTAAATTACATATTATGTGATTTTATCATGATTAATGAATAATCAATTGTCATTTCTTTTCCCTCCACTTTTTTATAAAAATGAAAACATCGTCTGTGATGTGTTAATTTATCGCATTCAAGGATTAATGAGTTTTCAATTTTCGTTACTTTTTAAAAGTCTAATTATAAAGCCATTTTTATTGTAAAAAATGATTATAATATATTTATTACATCATATTTAATGATATGAAACAATTACACATACATGATATTAATTAATAAAATAAAACAAGTTCGTGATGATCAAAAATTGAAAAATAATCAAAATGATTGTTACTAACATCTCATCTAACGATTCAACCTCACCCAAAATTAAAAAAATAACATATGTAATAATTTAATATTATGTATTTTAATTAATAACAAATAAGTTCAATTTTGGACCACCATTCTCATTTTGCATCATTTTCCATACATGTATACAAGTAAACCGATCATGAAATCCAAGGAAACCTGTGCTTCTAAACGATGAAATTGAATCTCATAACCCATCCAAAAGACCATAAATAAACATAATAAAAGTGTAATAAATAGGATACATGTATAAAAGGGTCTATATCAATTAATTAATTTATTTAATCTTATTATCTAGGACATTAAGATCAAATACAAATTTGTTTTTAAAATAAGGTAAGGGATTCTACCCAAACCTCAATTTCATCATTTGGGTTACTTGTTCTCTCTATTTACCCTAATGTAGTGGATCATTATTATTGTGTAATTATTATAAATTCTATTTATATTTTTAAAACTCATGTATATATATTATATCGTACTTTTTTGGTGGGGAAATACATGTTTTAAAATGTTTTCTTTCTGAATTCTTCTTGATAAGCAAGACAGGTTAAAGGGAACTTCCTGATTTCTCACACATTCTCAAGTGCACTCTAGATTCTATGTAAAACCACCATTATTTTTCAAAAATAACTCATTTTATCATGTAAACTATCTTGGTTAACTTCTGTTTTTATAAAAACAATTATTCATTTTCTATTTTCAATAATCATTAGTATTTCCCTTAAAACTACAGTAAAATGATTTATTTATAAAGTTTCTTTAACAATATTTTTACAAGTTTTCCCATCATTTTGATGTCAATAATCATGAACTATTACTATTTTACCTTATGAGTGTCCATTTATTATCTAAATCTATTATTTCAAGTATACCATTATCATATTCTATTTTTTTTATTTCTATGACATGATTATGATACTCAATTCTTTACATGCATAACCCTTATGTTTATGTTTGGTTCTTTATGTATGATTATTCATGTGCCCACATATTCATGAACGTGTTATGATGGTTGAACATAGATAGTTATTTAATGAATTGGGTAATTTTTAGTCTCATTACACTTTATCTTCTGTAGTCTTTCTGGTTATCCTTGACTCATGCTCCACATGAAACAGTCTTGGTCGTTATCCTTGACTCATTCTCTATGTGAAACGGAATTTGTGGTTATCCTTGACTTTTCCACCTCCATGTGAATTGATCCTTAGCCAATGATTATGTCAGGTTTTATTTTTCTTTCAAAATATTATGATTTCGTGATCAAATGATTACATGATTCCATGTTATATATGTTATGCTGCCATATATTTATTTTTGTTTCATGCCTTTTCATGTCATCATGTTATAAATTATAACCCATGTGTTGTAATTTATTATTATGTTTATTCACTTATTGGGATTTTTATCTCATCCATTTTTTCATTTATTCCATAGGTAATCCAATTCATATGTAAGGTCTCATCCGCTTTTAGTATATCATTGTGAATACAAAATAAAAGAAGTTTTTATTTTTGATTTCAACCTTTATAATTATGTATCTAATCCAACAAATAAACTATACTTTCTGATCGTTGGAAAGTGATTTGATGGTTAATTATGGTTAAAATCTTGTACTAATATGTCTAAAAAGCTAGGGACACTATAGTTGGCATTAGAGAAAGGTATGGTTATTTTTTAGATTAGAACTATTTAACTTAGGTAAGAACACAAGGGATAATTCTATCACCATGGTTATAAAAGATTGAAGCCTAGGGAATCACAAGTTAAGATATAATTTTCCATTAAAATTTTATCATTCTATGTTCAATGTTTTATTTTTATATTCTTATTAACTAAGTATTCAATGCCCCTAATTATACCTTTTGTTTGGTAAATGGGTGGAAATAAGAGAACTTTCCAAATAAAAAATGTGATAGGAAATGTCACTATTTCCCAAATGAAATTAAATATATAATGGGAACAGGTTCTCAAAACTTCGTGATAGTCCTTTACCAGCTAGATCAAGTTATAAATAATAACTTTTATCATGTGGAAGACCCTCCTTCTCCATGTAAATAGAAATCTGTCAACAAATCCTTTATAAGACTAAGGGATCACATGTTTAGTGGATCTTATGATCCCCCCATCGCGGAATAATGGATTAACTCAATTTAAATGATATTCCATGTCCTCTAGTTCTTAGTATAAGAGAAATTTGTACTGGTAGTTTATCGTTTATATGGGGAATCAAATCAGTGGAGGGAACTACTCAATAATACAAATTATAAGGAGGAAATTGACTCTATTGAATGGGAATATTTCAAGAAAATATTTTTCAATAAAAATTTTCCACGAACCCTTCATCATAAGATAGAAAGAGCATTTCTCAGAATAAAGAATGAGGAATAAGAGTCTATCAAACCGTATGAAGAAAAATTCACAAGACTTTCGTGATACACCTCTGCATTTTTCATGAACAATGAATGTAGGGTGGATCTTTTCTTTAGCCGACTAATGATGAGTCTATGAAAATCATTGGTAATTCAATACTTTGAATACATTGAATAGATTTTCTGTTTTCATTAAAGGTTGAAATAGAGATTGGAGACTCTTAGTCGCATCATGGTCCTGGTGATAAAAAGTGTAAAATGGATTCAAATATGGGACGATCAATTGATAAATCCCAATATGGAAATAAAACCCAACATCCCACATGTTAAAATTGTTGGAAGGAGCATCTCGAAAACTATTAAAAGGGAACTAGGAGATGCTTAGAATGTGGAAGAGACGGGAATAAACCTATTAACTGCAAAAGGTATTTAAAGAATCCTACAAATGTGTAAGAATAAAGGATGCTTCAGATCAATGCTTATCCTATAGTGAAGTGTTTCAACTATAAGGAACACAGGAATTATGTGAACCATTTACCTAATATAAGTTGGTGGATGCTCGATGAATAAATAATCCTAGGCTGTTATCAATGTTGATAATTGAAAACAATCCAATATTTTTATATTTGAAAGGATTGATATGGGAATAATTAAGGTATGATCATCATAAATCCTTTATCAAATGATTACTCAACCATCCCTCCTGGAGAACATAAAGGTTTCTTAAAGAAATGATGTGGATATTTAGAAATGGGTGGAATCTATCAGAAATGGGAAATCCTAAATGTTCTAAGTGGATGGGAACGATCCATGAGAGTTGGGTCATGACTATGTATATCATCCAATCCTGAGATAAAAAATATATTATGAATGATGCACGTAGATTGACCATCTCCATTCACCCAGGGAGCACAAAGATGTATCGAGAACTATGAGAGAACTATTGGGGATACAATATGAAGAAAGAGATCACTGGACATACATCAATGTGCCTAGTATGTCAGCTAGTGAAGGATAAAAGGAAAATGTATAAAGGTGTAATGCATCTATTATCCATACCAACATGGAAGTGGGAAAACATCACCATGGACCTTTTTTTCATACTTCTGAACACATCCAAAGGAAACAATACTATATGGGTGGTTGTGGATTGTCTTACAAAGACATCCCACTTTTTCACAATTCGATATGACTTCTCCTTGGATCAACTTGAATGGATATAAATAAAATAAGTCGTATGGTTTCATGGAGTACCACTATCAATTGTATGTTATCGAGATCCATGATTCAGTTCCATGTTCTAGAATAGTATCCAACATGCTCTGAATACTAATTTGAAATTCTGTATAGCCTATCATCCTCAAAATGATGTCCAATATAAGCGAACTTTTAAGACACTAGAAGACATGTTGAGATCATCTTATATGAACTTCATGGGAGCATGGGACCAACATATAACTCTATTCATGTTCTCCTACAATAATAGTTTCTACTCGAGCATCAAAATATCCCCTAAACAATACCTTTAGGGGAAAAGGTGTGGGGCATTAACATGCTAGGTTGATGTTGATGAATGAACGATAAGTACATGAAATAGTTTAATAAATGGTAGAAAAGGTGAAAACCATTCAGCAGCTTATCTAGGAGACCCAAATTCAACAAAAGATCTATGAAGACAATCATTAATGGGTAAAGGATTTTAAGATTGGAGGCATTGTATTTTTTCGCATATCTCTATGGAAGAGAATCATGATATTTTGAATTGAAGGAAAGCTAAGTCTTAGGTACATTTTCCCCATGGAGATTCTTCATCATGTGGGAGTTGTGTCCTATCGACTAGAACTTCCACCAACTATGTCTTATGTACATGATATATCCCATGTATACCTCTTGGGGAAGTACATAGCAGATCCCAAACAAGTACGAAATCTAGAGGTGGTACAATAGAAATATGATCTCTCTTGCAATGATTAACCAGTGAAGATTTGGACCCTAGAGATAAAGATATATGCAATAAGACTACTAACCTAGTCAAAGTACTATGGTGGAACCATAAGTATGAAGAGGAAACATGGGAACCATATGAAGCGATGAAGGAAAAGTAACCTAAAATATTTAGTTTGTAAAAAAAATTTGAGAGAACAATTTCATAAGGGGGGAAGAATGTAACGACCCAAAATTTTATCAATAAAAATTCTCTTCTTATAATTATGTTATATAGTATAAAAAATAATCATTACATTTAGAAAAAATTCAATCTTCATAAATGTATAATGAATGAAATAAGATGTATTTCTAGAAGTTAAGGAACTTATACCAATGGAACAGTAACTTGACCTTTGGAATAGTAATGTGACCCTTATGAATACTAAACTATCCAATAGAATAGTAACTTCACCAATGAAATATTAAATAAAATTTGGGTATCTTATAAATAATAAAATGATATATCAATATCATTGATTAAGTAAATAGTTGTTTCTGAAATGATAAATTATGTGTTGGTATTTTTTTAAGTCATTAATATTTAACTAAAAATTTATGATTAATTTAATAATCTAAAATAATATTTACTTTCATAAAATATATTCGTAAATTAATATTTTGTTTTCTTATGATTGTAATATAATTCTATGAGTCCTTAATTAATATTTCAAAGTGTTATAAAATCAATTATAATTTTGAAATATGTATCTTTTGACTAAATTATTATTTTAATTAGAAATTAAATTTCTATTATTTAGAAAATTAATTTCATAAAGTTGTAGTTCATTTTATATTTCTACACATCAAAAAATTGTTACAATGATTTTGTGGGATTTTTATAAAATACATTTGTTTTTTGTGAATAGTAAATTATGATAATTTTCATAAAAGATAAACACATGAATAATAGAGTCATATATTATGTAAGTATTGAGCCAAAATAGAAATCTAATGAGTAAAATAATAATAAAACATCCCTCTCATTCCCTAAAAATACCATCCCTCACCACCTATTCTCCTAACACCTCTCAAGCTTTGATCATTGTCCAAATTATGCTAAACAATATTCCCAAGCCCCTCCCACATATCCGAGAGCCATTTTTCTCAACAAAAGTCCAAAACCAATCTTCCTATGGAGGCAGTTAATAAAAAGTATTCAAGAGGTAAAATCATCTTTCTTTTCATTTAATTTCTTTTCATGTTATTTTCTTTTCTTATTATATCCTCACCTCCCCTAATCCAAATGGTATGATAACTTTAGTACCTTATATATTCAATAATTTTATCATGACAATGTAATAATCCATCATCATTTCCTTCCCCTCCCATTTTTTTCTAAAAATGAAAACATCATCAGTGATGTATTAATTGATCGTATTCAAGGATGAAAAATTTTCAATTTACATTACTGCCTTCAAGGAAGGTCATAAAACTATTTTGATGGCTAAAATAGATTATAATATATTTATTTTCTCCTGTATAATATTCTGGAATGATTATATATACATTATATTAATTAATAAAACAATACAATTTCATGAAAATAAAGTGTCCAAAAAATAATCTAAACTATTATCACTAACGTATTATATAAGGATTCATCCTCACCCAAAATTTCCAAGTGAATTATATAGTTATATAATATTATTAAAATTAATTATTTGCATATAATATAAATTCTAGACATACTTTCTCAATTTACATGATTTTCCATACACGTATAAAAGTAAACTGACCATGAAAACCAAGGAAACCAATACTTCTGAACGACGAAATTGAATCTTGTGACTTATAAAAAAGTCCATGAAGGAACTTCATAAAATTATTATAAATAAAATGAATGTATAAAAGTTTTTGAATTAATTAATTATTTTATTAAATCAAGTTATATTGGACATTAATATCTAGTGTAGAAATGTTTTGGGCATAAGGTAAGGGATTCTACCTAAACATCCATTTTCCCTTCAGGTTACTCATTCTCTCTCTTTACCCCAATGTAATGATTCTTTATTTTTGTGTCTATATTATAAATTATATTTATATGTTACAAAATCATTTATCCAGATCATATCATCCTTCTTTGATGGGTAAATAAATGTTTTAAAAAGGTTCCCCTCTCAATTATTCTCGATAAACAAGCCCAAATAAAGGGAACTTCCCGATTCCTCCCATATTTTAATGTGCACCGCATAATCAGTTTCAAGACACCATTATTTTTCTTAAATAAATCGTTTCATCATGAAAAGTAATCATTATTCATTTCTAGTTTCCTTTCACATTTTAAATAAATGTTAATTTTTTCCTACAAACTATACTAAAAAGTTTTATTTCTAAAGTTTCTTAAACACTATTTTTTACATGTGTTCACATTAATTTGACATCACTAATCATGATATATTCCGATTTCCCGTTATTAATGTCCATGTATTATTTACATCAATTATTTCATAGGCACCGTTATAATATTACCTTCTTTTATTCCTTTGACTTGATAATGATATCCTATTCTTTTTATGAGTAAACCTTTTGTTTAGGTCCGATTCCTTATGTATGATTATTCATGTGGCACACATATTCAGGAACATATTATGATGGGTGCACATAGGTATCACTCCAATGCATTGGTTAATGTTTAGTCTGATGATACGTCATGTGCAATGGTCATGGTGGTTAGCCTTGACCCATGCTCAATGTGAAATGGTCTTGGTGGTTATTCCCGAATCATTATCCATGTGCAATGCTCTTGGTGGTTATCCTTGACCATTGCTCCTTTCTAAGGATTGATCCTTGACTCAATATTATTTAATATTTTATGTTTCTTCCACATTAATATTACTCAATTTTTACATGATCCCATGTTTTATATATTATGCTTCCATATGTTTATTGATGTTGTATGTCTTATTATGGAATCATGTTATTACTTCATACACATGTTTTGTAATTTATTCTTAGTTTCATTACCCTATATGGATTTTTAGATCATCCATTTTCTCACGTATTCTCCAATTTTTCTTATACAGATGTAAGGTCTCAAATGTTGCTAGGATCTCATTATGATGAATAAATAAAAATGTTTTTATTTTGGTTTTAGGATTTCTAATTATGTATCTAATCATCCAAAGACACTTGAAATTTTGATCCTTATCTAGAAATTTAATGGTTAATTATGGTTAAGATCATGTAATATTATGTGTGAAATTATAGGGAAACTATACTTGGTAAACTCCAAATTGTAGCCTAGATTCGGTGTATTGGTAAATAACTCCACAAAGAAAAGTTCCTTGAAGGAATACTATTTAAGATCCTCTTGTCTAGATTCTTATCTAATGACATAACTTAAGACTCCTGGAGGTCCCTGTAGTATAAATGTCATCAGTTTCCCTTCCTATCCCCTAGAGCCTCTACTTGGTAGAAGATTACCGCAATGGTTCCAGTCCATTCCTCAACATCTTGAAGACAACAAGTACCCAAGAATTGGGTGGATGTGGCAAATGAAAGTATAAGGAATAGTAAACCATATCCATATGTTCTCCTCTTACATTAGCAGTCACTATCATTATGACTCTAGGTTGGGGAAGGCTTACTGCCTGATTCATTGAAGCAAGTGTATGAGAACACTCAAGTATGTCTTCCAACATGATCTCTGATAGAACTAGAACATCATCCCTAGTAGAAGAATTATGGAATCTCTCTAACCATGAATTTTTCTGAAATTCCAAATGATTTTTTAGAGTTCCTAAAATAACATTCCTCAGTGAAAAAATTAATCAGTTAATAAGTACACATAATAGATTTCTATCAGAAATCCTATCCTTGGAGATAACGAAACACAAGGTCTAAAGACTCTAGTTCTACACAATGTTTAGGACGAGTCCTCCATTTTATCTCATTAGTGTCAATAATATATATATATATATAACATAATAGCATGAAAAAGTTTAAATAATTATACTAGCACGGATATGTCAAAATTTAAATAACATAGATACATCACTAGATAGTGAATGCATGTCTATCTAAAATAAATATTATAAAAAATAAATTTATTTAAATTAAAAATAAGAAACACATAGCGGTTATATATACATGAAATTTGATCATATGTTCCTATTCCAGACTCATAAAGGAACTCAAATCCAAAACAACTATAGCATCAATCCCAACACCAGTAACTCAAAGGTATGATACACATGAGATTTCCAATAAAATGGATACTCCCCTACATGAGTTGCACATAGAGTATATTATTCCTACTATATCCCAATTTTTACAAAATAAAAGAAATGAATCCTATGCTATGATTTCATTTTGCAATAACCCGACCTGAATCACTGGGTATTATCTGAAGCCCCACATAACTCTTTGTGTGACACTCTACACAAAGAGGACATAAAAATGTAGAGAGGTTCTAATATGTTGGGGGATATAGTATCATAAAAAATTATAATCATAAAATGAATAATAAAAATATATACACCAATTATTAATGATATAAAAAATATTATAAATAATTTCTTTAATAGATGTCATAGAATGTCATACAAGAATAATCCAATGAAAAAATAATTTGGAAGATGAACATTATAATTGTACGACTAGAAATAATAAAAATAAACTGTTACAGTTTCCATCTGGAGTATTTCTTAGTATAACATCCACCTCTCATTTCCAAATTCCTTGGAAACTTTTCAATGGTATTTTCCCTTCTATAGATCCTTAATCATGAAGTCAACATGCACTCTAAGATGCCTATGTATGGTATGAGTATAACATAGTAGGACACCAACAATGTTTCCTTATCACAAGTGAACTTGTATAGAGTGGTTTATGACATGATGTAAAAAATAGATGTTCTAACAATCACACAATCTACCATGTACCATGTATTAATGCACTAAACAAGCCTCCAGGATCCCTGGTTATATATTATTTGGCTTCATACCATAAGAATATAAAATGTAGTTAAATAGATGACTATAAAATTACATGTAACTCCATAAACCATTAAAAAATCATATTCCACCTCTAAATAACATCCATGCATACTCCTTTAAGGTAATGTCATACATATGACTCCTAGTTACCTACATTCCTTTGTAGGTATGCACTACTGGAATAATTGAACAATGGACTCTCTCTAATATGAAAATAATTTCCCCATTAGAAGGTATTACCAGTATATATGGAATATTTTCCAAAGCTTTATAGCATTCCCCATGGGCTAAACACATTCCAATATAATGCATTGCCCAACATACAAATATCCATCACCATTGAGTCATGTCATCCATTATCTCCCTATTAGGATCCAACTATGTTTGTTCGGGCTACCTTACAGCCAAATCATTGTGTAGATATTCCACTTTTTATGTAAATACAACATATAATTCATGAAATAGAAAGGAAAAATATATCACAGGTACCATTAAATAGGATATGAAATATTACACACAAAATAAATGACAAATCTGTGAATAAAAAATATCTAAAAATATTAGTACGGAAGCAATCATCACAAAGAAAGAACATATTCAAGAAACTATGCACATACACAAGACAAATAAGCCCAAAAATTTATAAAAGGTCCAATATTGTAAGGGGATTTACCTTTGAAGTATCTAATATAAAGCCCAATATATTCCAAGGAACAATACCATGGCCACACCCATAGAATGAAATTCAATAGATCAAGGTCTAATATATTATTATAGAGTATGGATAATTAGAACTATAGTAAGAAATCATTAAAAGAGATGAGATATGAAATAACTTACCAAAGAGGATTCTCCATCAATAGTGGATCTTAGATCGATCAATGTGTGGTCTAAAAATTCCAGAATCCAACGTCAATCTATCAATGAAAAATGAATTGTATATTAAAACTAGATAGGTATCTATAAATCTCTCCATCATAGATTGAAAATATGAATTATATGTAAATATTTTTAATTCTCTTGTAATAGATATATTGAACCTCAAATGATTCCAATGATTGATCTAGATGTCAAGAATCTAATATGAGAGGTAGGGGATTCCTTGAGCATCATGAATGATATATCTATGAGGATATGTTCGAATTAGGGTCTAATTTGTTTGAGGATTAGACAAATTTTTCAATGCTTAAAAATATATGAAAATAACATTAATGAAACCCGGATATAGGAGGTATTTAAAACATAATAGGCCTCACTGGTTGTGCAGTGACACCACTGATATATCGGCTCCTAGCCACTGGCATGCTGGTGTTCCTAGTTAGAATTCCAGGTATTCTATCTTAGTCCCAAGTAGGCTAGTGGCTTCCCACGAACTAGATGGTATGCCTATAAGAATTCCAAGATTTATTCCTGACCAATTGGCTAGCCCATGGGATTTCCTGAAATGAATGTCCCACAACCATCACCATCGATTGGTCGGTGCATTACTCCATCTAGTGAGAGGAATTGTTTTATCCACTATATATCCCACTAAGACTCTAACATCTAAGCACAAACATTAAGACACATTTACCCATAACATAAACCTACGAAGGAGAATAACAGGGCAAGATATATCATAATTTAAAATAAAAGGTTCGTGGAATAACCTAGGATGTAACAGTAGTCCAGTAAATGGCAATGAGTGAAATGAAATGTGGATGTAGGTTGATTCATGAAAGGTGAAGTTGCTACATGTGGTGATCAAGAAGTGGATGTGAAGGAACTATCTAAATGAGAAACTATTTCTTTGGCCACACGTATTACTAGGTACTATCATATCACTATGGGCCTCCCTTATACTTAAAATAGTTTACCTAGGGAACCCTTACTATCACAAGCCATGTTTTCTATTAAAATAGAAACCCTAGTGACCCCCTACCTCCATGAGCCACCCTATATGTAGCCATAACTCCCCTTGGGGATGCCCATAAAACTGCATGTCACCATTCCAAGGAAAAGAGTTACCCATAGGGACCCCCGACCCTGATAGACCACCTTTCCTATAGATTTAGGTCCCGTAGGGGACCCCTAGAACCATAGGACAAGAGTCCCATGGAAATATGTATCACAAGGGACCCACTACCACCATAGTCGCCCATTCCGGTGGACATATATTATATAATAAATATTTAATTAAATATATATATATATACATACATGTTCACACACACACACATATATATATATATATATAATGTTTCGTAGTGTTATGCTAGAATCCCTTTTACAATACAGAATCAAAACCTATTGGAAAATTTTTGTTTAAAATTTTAACAAGAAATTTTCATGGTAGTTCATGTGACTATGGGTCTATGACCACAATATATTGTCATGGAAATAGGGTACATCTATGGTTATCGAAGATACAAACATTGTTTTACCCATTTCTATATCCCTTTCTATAGTAGTGTTAACATGATAGCCACACAACCACACTAATAGAAGAACACATTCATTTTTATATGCTCCCTTGATTCATTGAAGGGGATTGGGAGTCTGCTACTAATGTTTAGAAGATGAGACATGTTTCTTGGTAATGTAATACCATCATCATTTATCATCACTAAATATTTTACTTACCATAATATATATTTAATTTCATAAATGAACTATCTTGATGATCCATAACTAAAGCTAAACCATTTGGGGATATCTAGTAGTTGAAATTTCACCTGATCATATATCATTGGCTAAGTGTTTAGTAAATTAAGTTAATATTTTTCCCTTAATAAAAAATATTCTATAGTGTAATATTAATAACATTTATAACAATGATTATTATATAAACCAATCATAAAATTTGATTGTTCTATTTTAGCTAATATCCATCAATGAAATTCTATGATTTACATGACATGTGACTCGTGTTGGTTTTTCATAGTTACAAGGATTTATGTCTTGAAAGAAAATTTGTGTAATTTTTTCATGTTGCCAACAATATTGGAACCTCTAGATGGTTTATTTGAGCCTTATTTTCACTTTTTTCCCCATTCTATAGGATCCTTATGCTTAATGAGTTATGTTTTTTTCTTAATTTTGGATTAAAAAAATTTAATGGTAAATGAAATGATTCTCATAAGTAAAGAATGTAACATGGGTTTCATGGTGATTCAGAACATGAAATGGGGAGAAACAAGATCATACAATGCATGGAACGTGGTTGGAGTGAGTTTAGTACTAACTATACCCCATAATTGTGTGACCTATTTAAGGGGAAGGCATAGTTTTTAAACCACAGATGTGGGTCCTAAAAAGCATATGACCTAATATAGAGCCAACTACATGGCTTCCACGTGGTTTTTAAAACTATGTAGGTGCCCCCCAAAAAACTTGGAAACCAATTTTTAAAATGTACTAATGAGGATGCATGGTTGGCGTAAGGAATAGAAAGTGGTGTGCCTTATTAAAAGTGGGGAAATGACCATTTTCCGACTCGATCCATATATTATTTTCATCAAATGTATCCCCTATTTTATTCTCTAATAGAAATGGTTGTGAAAAAAACTCTCTCCCCTCTTTCAAGGACTAGTCACCTATGATTCCTATGCATTTGGAGTGTCTTCAAGTGAAAATAGATTCTCCCAATAATTCTCTGAATTATTTTCCTTCTTTTTTTTGGATAAATTGTTTTTGGTTATTTTCCCTTCTTCTGAATCTTAGGAACCCTATTTCTATGATATTCTTTATCTTGGTGATTTTGGATATTCTATCTTTAATCAAGGGTTGATGATGGGTTAGTGTTCATTAAAACCCCTATGGTAGGATGTCTTTAATCTATTTATCATAGTTTTGATGTTTCCCTTATGTATGTGGTTGTGTTGGTGCCTTGTCATTCTATAAAATATTGTTTTTGATTAAGAGAATTAATCTAATATTTTATTCAATATATGAGACAATTAAAAAACCACATCAAGTCTATTGATGAATACGTGGCAGGGAATATGGTCACTTATAAGGTGTGCCACTCCTTAAAAATAGTGAAATGATTTATTCAATAAACAATTAATCGGTTTGTGAGGTTAAAAAGTTCCCAAAGGTTTTTAGCATGTTAACACGGAATAATGGGCTATTTTACAAGATTTTTAACATTAATTTTCTTAGTTTATTATTAAGGGTAAATGTTATAAATGGTTAAATGGGTATTTTCCATGTTTCTAGACGATTTAAATAATGTTTAAAAAATTTTATGAATAAATGGTAAAATGTGATAGTTATGAAATTGGGTTAAATGTACTAGAAGTAATGAGCCATGGAAACATTGATCAATGAAATGGTTCACCCTAATTGTAATATTTTAATAAAAAGTCACTTCTGAGTAACTTTGTAAATCAGGATTAATAGTATGATTGTGATGATGGAAAAAATATCATCATCCTTAGGTTAGGCCAAAATGATTTTCTTGGACCAATTAATGTATTTAATTATTAGTATGTGGCACTAATGATCCAAGATCTTCTAGTTAGGATACTAGAATAATTCTCCATGGTACATAGGTTTAGACATGTTATGGGTACCTATATTTATGCTCCAAGTTATAATGATTTGATTTTATTTATTAAAGAACTCCCATATGACGTATAGTGTTAAACACCATATATTTTATGGTTCAAACATCTGAAATTGTCCAGAGTAGATTTTTTGTATTGGAACTACTCTTGGAACTGAGATCTCATGAGGATAATTGATAATTATTTAATTTAAAACCTATTTACATTGAAAATATTTGTTATTTATTATATTTACTTCTGTATATATTATTATTAGGATTCATATTGTTGTAGACACCATTGATGGTATCCTACTAAGTTGTACACACACCCTACTCGGGTAGCCATTGGTACCTGATAAGACTCCATGTTTACAATACTGGATAATGGAAAGGGTCATGTGATAGATGGTTTACATAGAATGGTGTATTGATGAGGGGACTACACATTTTTTTAAGACTCATTGTGGTGATCACCTCTAGTGTCTTATTTTTGTTTTTCATCATGGCACATTAAACTATCATGACATGACATGTTTACTGTATTGGTTTGTTGGTACTTCCTTAATTTGGGAATGTGTTCTGTGATTCTTTTTTATTTTTTATTTTTCCATTCCGATGATTATTTTAATTTATCTTTTTGGTTTACCTTGGTAAAGAGGTTATAGTCACACCACATGTTTCATTATTCCCTTTCTACTTGCTGGAATCCTCTGGAATATGGGGAGGTGCACTTGAGGTTATGAGGAAAACCAGATCTAGGCACCAAATAATTTGAACCTTGAACTGTACGTTACAATGTGGTATTATAATGGTGTTATTTTCTTTCGTTTACAATTTGATAAAATATAGAATGGAGGATATGAGGTGTTGAGCCTTGGTAATGAGCTTGTTTATGAGAGTAGCTAACCCATGTTTGGGGGAAACCCCAAGTTTCTAGGGTGGGATTCTGTTATCTATGTTTGTTGATATAGTTGGATTTTATTTCACCTTGGGTGACACACTTGTTATGTTATGTTATTATTCATTGATATGTTTTCTCATGGTTCATCATGGCACAATAAGTTTTTATACATGCATCATTTTTGGAAATCAAGTATTTATATGACATGCATCATTTTTGGCACTCAATGATTTAAGTGACATGTGTCATGTTAAGTACACATAGAAAATCATGTGGGTTGTGTGGAAAAAAGTGATTTTCCATTACTTTTTTGGTTTTAAATAAGTGGTTCCTAATAATAAAGTTATGAATATTTAATTATTTAATGGTGATAAAATGGTATCAGCTATAAGGATTCTAAAATATGGAATTTGGTTTACCCAGAGTATGACATGGATATGTATAAGGATGGATGGTTGTTTTGATAGTACTATGGATGTGTTCATTAGGGTAATATATGTGAAGTGAACCATTATGGGTTGAAGTGAATCCTCTTTAATAACTATGAAATGATGTTCTTTTTATATTGAAAATTTTGTTGGTATTGTACATAGATTCCACCAGGGTTACTTTTACTAGTATGGATATAGGAGGAAATTTCAAATAATGAACCTCTAGTAGTGAGTCCATATCGCCCATTGGCTCTATGTGAGAGGGAATAAGTAAGGCTTCGTGATAACTTCACACATTTTATGTATTTTATTTAGAGAGAAACAAGGTGTGAAGCACCAAATATGTTTGATTTGTCTAGGGGATTCAAGCTATAACATCATCTTCCATTCCCTGAAGAGGGTGGACATGAGGTAGTTAAGTAATAGATTGAGTCTAACCCGATAATTCTAGACTACTTATAGACTCCTCTAGAGAAGTGGGTCATGTTGGATTCATACATTTTACGAGGGCTAGTGAAGTTCCTATGGTATATTCATTTATGATATGAGTAGTCATAGATTATAGAATTTAAGGACTTCTAAGATAAGTTCATAGAATAGTGTTACTCAGATACCCAGAGACAAGAGGATGATGTGAAGTTTAGGTGGTTGAACCAGGGGATTATGTCAGTGATAGATTATTTTGGCTACATCACTAACTTTTAGTTATTTATTCCAACATTGATATGAGATTAGGATGCTACCTCTAATTGTTTTCAAGATGGGATTAGATGTGAGATCCAAGTCCTAGTTAAATATATCTCTCTTGAAAAAACTTGTCGAGGTGGTGAATCAAGACATAATTTCAATGGGGAACTTAAAATATATTTTTTGTAGTAAAGATATGGTTCTTGGTGGGTGATGAGGTGGTAAATCCTCAAATAGTTGGAAGAATAATTATGGGAACCTTCACAATGGTGGTGTTGGGTTGAGTGGCCAGAGGAGAGGACCAGCCTCTCAAGAATATGATCAATTGTTTTGATATCAATTTGAATAACCTAGTCACATGCATGGTAAGTGTCCTAAAAAACCAAAGGAGTGCAGTGATTTTGTTAGTATGGGGCTTATATATAGATTCAATATGAACCCTCAATAGGCTAGTCAGGATGGAGGGAATAGGCTGATGTAGATCATTGGAAAAGGATCATCTTCCCCATATTAGTCATGCAGTTGGAGCTCTACTGATCATACTGGTCAGGATGGGGGATGATGTACTTCATGATAGTATCATCTATATTAGCCAGGAAGCACATAAAATGGTTTTATATAGGATCCCAGGGTAGGGGGAAGAGGAAATCTGCATGCAATTGAGCCTATTATGTATGACAATGAGGACGTACCATCGATAGTCCAAGTTACAATTCTAGTAACATATACACTGTTAAATTATTTATTTAATATAGGGGGTTCTAAACATTTTATATCTATTAGGTTTGTGAATGGCTTGCATCTGTAGTTGGAATATATATTTGTGGCTTTTTTATTGACATGTAGTTAGGGGTACGATATGAGGGTATCTGACAATGTAAGGAGTGTTCCCTTATGGATATGAGTCAGTAACCTTTGGTAAATATTCAAGATTGATATATCAGGTTTTTACTTGATACTAGAATTTTATAGGTTGGTTGGGTACCAGTATTACATTGATTATTACCATAGGATAGTGAGTTTCACATCATCATTAGTTGGGGATGTTTTTGTTCATCATTGAGAATAGAAAATCTAGGCGGGATGGGTATGTTTGGTCAGATGAAGGTTGTGTAAGCTCATAGACCAATTGGAAAGTATTATACTAAATGATATTGGAGTGGAACATGGCATAATCCATCCTATAGTGGATAAGTTCTAGGATGTGTTTCCTGTGGAGTTTTTAGGGCTACCACCTGAGAGAGATGTTGGGATAATGATTGAACCGATTCCAGGAGCAGAGAATGTTTTTATTGCACCTTAAAGAATATCACTAGAAGAAACTCAAGAGATCCTGACTCAATTTTTACAGTTATAGGATAAAGGGTTTTACCACCTAAATAAATTACCTTGGAAATCTCTAGTTTTATCTTCTAAGAAGGGTGATAGAATGTTTATCTAGTGTGTCAATTACCCTAAGTTAAACTGGATGATGATCAAGAACTGGTTTCCTCTTTTAGGTATTTATGGTCTTTTTAAATATAAATGGGGTTAATGTGAGTTATTTAAGAATTATTTTACATTATTTTATAATCAGATGAGTTTGGGACCTTCTAATATACCACATATGGTTTTTGGGGGTGTATGGGGATTTTATGAGTTCTTTGTGATGCAGTTTAGGATAAGGAACACTCATGTTGTGTTTATGGACTTGATGAACTGGATACTCAACCCATTATTAAATCAATTTTTTATTGTCTTCGTTGTTGACATCTTGAAGTACTCTCAGACTCATGATTATCATGACAATCACTTCGACATCATATTGAGTACCCTGAGAGAGCATCAACGATATGCCAAGATATCTATGTGTAATTTACATAATGAAAAGGTAAATTTCATGGGTCACTTCATCTCTAATGAAGGTCTGATAGTGGACCATAATAATGTTCATGTATTTATTTCTTTGAATAATCATAATAAGGTTTCAATATCCATATCTTTTTAGGCTTAACAGGTCACTACATGAGGTTCATCAAATAATTTTCTTTCTTGGAAGTGAAACATTCAAGTATGTCCAGGAATGGAATAATTATTGAACACTCTATAGAATGTGAGAATTCCTTCTAGGTGCTAAAGAGTCATTGGAACACTACACCAATTCTGAGCATACCCAAACTGTGTAAACAATATACTTTTTTGTGATTCATATAGTATCATACTTAGGGAGTTTTTAATGAAAGGAGACTAATTCAGGGTGTACGAATCATGGAATTGGATGCTTCATGAATAGAAGCACCCTATGAACAATCTCATGTTATCCATTGAGGTTTAATCCTTAAATTTTTTGTGGAATTATATGTTGGGTAAAAATTTTAATAATATTAAGAGCCTCAAATATATACTTTCCCTACATGATTTAAATCATTGGTAGTATATATGGGTTAAGTATATGAATCCCATTGATTTTAAGCTAGCTTATATATCTGGAAAAGGAAGCATTGTTGTTGATTTTTTGAGTCAAATTACAGAGACACTGATGATTCTAGGGTCTATTTTTAAGTTGAAATGATTTATGTGTTCACTGAGATGCAGATAGGTATTCTGGAGAAAATTAAATAGATAAACCTTGTGTCCTTATCCATATATTCCTCTCTTCTTTACTATATAATGATGATATAGTTTGATGATTTTGGGTGTTTGGTGTTGTGGAAGTAGCATTGATGGTGTAGAAATATCTCTTTCTTTTACAATTGATGATGATGAGATCATACATGTTTTTGGACATATTATTATGCCTACATTTATGCAGGTGTAACTGTTGTATCAGATTCATTGATCAAAGTGGATAGTGCACCATGGCTAGACCAAAATGTTCTTTGACCTAAATAGTTAGTATTAGCAGTTGTGAATGAATAAGGAGATCATAATTTTGTGATGCTATTCTATACCTATCAGTAAATGGAGGATGAGCATCAATGGTTGATGGGTTTGTTACATTTTTTACCAATTCCAAAATGAATGTGGGATGATTGTATGTGGGATTTTTTGGGTCTTGTCATGGACTCCAAAGAAGGGTGACACAATATTGGTATTTTTTGATTTATTGAAAAAATTATTCCATTTCATTCCAATATGATAGACTTGTACTGTAACACCCGAGACTTTTATGTTATATAAATCATCAAAGGAATCTTTTTCTACACAGCACTTGCTTGGCTTGCTTTACACGCAATCGCGACCTTCCTCGATAGCTTTCGTCGTACGCAATACCGAGTTTCACTAAATAACAATATGCTATTAAAACTAGCCGTTATGAATAGTAATAACCACTTTTTAAAATTTTATAAATTTTATTTTTCAAAATGGACTTCATTTTTGGACTCAGAATATCGAAATTAGCCTAGGGTGAAATTTTGGTATTTTTCTGAAAACTTTCAATTTTTGATGAATAGTGAAACCACTAAGTGGTAGGTTAAAAACCGAATTTTGCATAAAACTTAATTTTACCGCTTCTGTGAATGGAATTTCGAAAATCCGACAGACACGGTTAATATCAAGGACTAAAATGTGGTTCAATGAGATGAAAATAATTTTTGGTGAATAGTAACTTTTTACTTTTTTTTTACCGCGGTTAATAGTAAATAGGGTAACTAAGGGTAAATATGATATCAATATTACCCTAACACATGTCCTAATTCTATTGGACAAGTGTAATTCGACCAAAAACAAACTTAGGAATAAAATATGACCATTTAGGCCCACTTGGGTTAGATTAGGACATTTATTATTAATTTATTTAAAGAAGGGTTAAAAGAGTTAAAATCAAAGTTTATTTACTAAAACATTTTTAATATGGGGTTATACATAAGATAAATTCGATTGTAAATATTCATTAGAAATCTAAAAAGATTTCCTACATGATGATATTTTATTTGTAATTTTTAGACATCAAATAATTTAATTTATTTATAACACAAAGATGATGCAGTAATTATCTTATTAATGAAATATTGACAAAATTGATAATATAAATACCAAAATAAATGTAATTTAAGACTTTTTATGAATTCCACTAATTTTATAGGTTACTATGATATATTAATGTTGATTTAATCAACTTGGTTCGAACATATAATTCTGTTATGACTTTCACAAAAATCATATATCAAATAGTGTCAAAATTGACACAAAATAGTTTTTAAATCAAATATTATATTATTAATTGTTATTGTATTCCTAAAAATCTAAGGTTCGGCCAAATGACTTAGATAAGGATATATATTTTAATAATAAACAATTTGGGGTTCGTTTGGCATGTTATAGTAAGTGTATTAACCATATAGTGAAAGAAAACAAAAAGACATGGTAAAAGTTAAATTATTTAACTTAGAGTTAAATCTAATTAATAAGGTTAAAATAATACCCTAAACTTGTCTAAATCCTATTGGTTGATAGGATTTCGACCCTTCCCCACTTTATCTTCGAAATAAGACCCTTTGGAACCATTATAAACCGATTTTGACTTTAATATAAAATAATATTTTGAGATATTCCTAAGGTGCCCCTCTCCTCCCTTATAAAAGGGCACCTCCTCCCCCTCCTCCTCACACCAATTTGAGCACTCAAGCTCGGCCAACACCTGCCATTTTCTCCTCTCCACTTCCCTAGAATAGTCCTAGAGGTCCTGTTCTTCTCCAAAGACCACTCTTAGTTCCTTAAGTGGAGGATTCAAAGAGGCGTTCCAAAGAAGAGGTAATATCCATTACCGATCTTTTCAATTTCTTTCTTCTTCAAACTTCTTCTTCTTTAGTTGTTTCATGATAAAGTAATAACATCAGTATTACTTACATACTGATATGTTATTATAAATATGAAACAACCCTAATTCACCTTCTATCCATCCTACGGAAAAATGAAATCACCGCGCGTGCGTACGTACGGAATACCGTCTCCACGCCGTGGTGTAATCTATTTTTCCACCATCACCTTACAAGGATGGTTATAATGGTGTAATAAGTAACTATATATGATTATTATGAAGTAATATTGATACTGAAATAATATATATATATACTCCAATACAATTCCACGATCATAGGAACGATATCATCACTCGTGCGTACGTACGGAATACCGTCTCCACGATGTGATGCGACTCGTTCTACATGATCTTCATTTCATAATGATTATATAAATGAATTGAATGAATGAATATGGTATATACTATACTAATACCATTCTGTAAATGAATTATCTATAACCTAAAGATAAGAATAAGAATTTATTCGACAAAACACACATAAGAACAAAAAGTTATAAAGACCCGAGTAACAAGTAACAATGAAATATTACTAACAAGAAGCTAATAATATGACCATATATGATATCATATCAACATGTATCATTCTGGAATAAGTCAATAACATTATTTAAACCATTATACAGGAGCTTCGGACACGTACAAAGCAAATCGGACCTAAGGTAAGGGAAATATCACAATCTCATTTTTATCCGAGATTGTTTATTCGTAAGTATTTACTAGGGTGTATTTTATCATCCACATCCATGTTCCCTCAATATGTAATATTGTTTCCAACCACTTTCAATGGTTTAAATCCAATTTTACCCTTCGGTGAGTTTTTAGTAAAGAATATGAAAAGAATCTTTTGTCGTTTTTCCGTACGAGGTACTTTTTGACTTTTCCGACAAAAGTACGAAGAATGTTTTTTTTAACTTATACGGCATGAATGGATTTTTAAAACATTATTTCCAAGAAGATTCCTTTACAAGTTTTCAAGTCTATTTTTAATCAACTTCTTTTATTTTAAAGTCGTATGACATGTTATGAAAGGAAAAATGTTTTTGAAGAAGAAAGAATATTTTCCTCAAGAATGGAGTTCAAGTGTTTTATCAAAATTATTTTCCATCTAAGATAATAAAGGGTTCTGTTTTTATCCCTATTATTACATTGATTTGATCATGTTGTGATGGAATTATTTTTATGAATTCCTTTATCTTATATGAATTGTTCTATGATGTCATGTTGTTTAAGAATCCCATTTTTATTACATGGGTTATGTGATGATGTATGATTTATGATTATGTGGCACACATAAGAAAGGATTCATTATAAGATGGGTGGGACCTATATCTCCCTCCAATGCATTGGGTAAAGATTTATATCTCATGAGATAGACATGGCTGGAACGGAAGGTTATTTCGGTTCAGTGAAACAGGACTGAAACGAGGAGTGAACTCGGTTCAGAAAGGGACTTTGTCCACTAAGATAGTCTTGGCAATGAGTCATGACTAACAAGAAATGATTTTCCATGATTATGTGTGCATGCCACAAAGTTTCAAGTTTTATGTTATGATTATGGGGATCTTATTTTCACTTCTATGATTTATTCCATGTTAGGATATTATGATCTCTTTTGTAGGTTTTGATTTTCATAAAGATATGATATGATTTTTATTTCCTTTATTTGCCCTTGCTGAGCATTTGAGCTCACCCTTTTATGTTTTCTTTTCCCCAGGTCAGGAAGATGGATATTAAGTAGAATATGCTAAAAGGGACCCTAGATAGGATGAAATAAATGGGAGACACTGTAGAAGATTTATGAACCAGTTGTTTATGTTTCCCAGTTTCTAAAGACACTATACCTATACGGTCCTTTGTGGTTTTGTCATATGTTGTAATAAGTTTGCTTCAATTTCGATGTATTAACAATTTATGTAAAGAATGGGTCGTTATAGTTGGTATCAGAGGAAAGGTATAGTCAACCTTTGGAAACTAGGATGTGAAAGCCTTAGTAAGAACCCTAAGGATAAGTCTAAGCATAGAACACAATCTTAGTGTTTTAGAAATGGCCTTGAATAACCTAGGATAAGACCATAAGCATGAAAATTTTATTCTTGAATTATGTGGTTTCCTATTATAATTAGTGTTGCTCACACTATTCTTCTTGGTTTTAGTCAATGGCTGGAACCCGAAGGAACCGTGTTAATGCGGAATGCGATGGGCAATGCAATGATTGTCCCCCTGAGCAACCAAACAATATGGGAGATGGAATGCAAAATCTTGTAGCCATGCTCACACAACTTTCTCAAGCTATGAATCATGCAGGATTTCCAAACGAGCAAAGGAGGGAGCAACATTCTGTTGAATCCTTCATGAGGCAGCGTCCACCTTCTTTCAGTGGGTCTACTGATCCATTAGTTTCTGAACAATGGATTAGTACTACTGAAAAGATATTTTCAGTTCTTCAATGTTCTGAACATGATAAAGTCATCCTAGAAGTGTATCGTTTAGAAGGAGATGCTGATCAATGGTAGAATCTTGTTAAGAATACGAGGCAAAGGGATGAAATTGAGTCTATGGAATGGGACGAGTTCAAGAACTTATTTTTCAATAAGTACTTCCCTCGTATTCTCCGAACAAAGATGGAGAAAGAGTTCCTTGAACTGAAGCAAAGGGATGATGAATCTGTTAGTACCTATGAAGCAAATTTTACAAGACTTGCAAGGTACGCTTCTGGTATTATTATCCAACCTGAGAGTAAGATCGATCGATTCTTTAGTGGCTTAAAACCAAGTCTTCGAAGGGCGTTAGCCATAAGGGACTTCAATAGCTACGAGGAAATCGTTCGATGTGCTCTCAAAGTCGAGATGGAGATTGGAGTAACCCATCAGTCACATGGGTTTGATAAGAAGAGGAAGATGGAATTCAAAGAAAACTCTAAAGAGCACACTGAAAAGAAGATGAACTTTCCCTTATGCTCAAAGTGTGGAAAGAAACATGGAGGGAGTTGTCTTAAAGGGACAAGTAAATGTTTTAAATGTGGAAAGGAAGGTCATCGGGAATTTGAATGCCGTGATAATGGGAAGAAGATGTCTAATGATGCAAACAAAGGAAGGGATACACAGAATGATCCTACTACACTTCAATGTTTCAAGTGCAAGGAGATAGGGCATTATGCCAATCAATGCCCAAATCCAAGGGTTGATGATGATGGTCGACGTCAACAAACTCTTAAGGCTAAAGACAAAGGAAAGTCACATGCAATTTCTATCAGCGATGTGGAGTACGATAACGATGTGGTGAAAGGTACACTTACCATCCACTCTAAAGTAGCAAATGTTTTATTTGATTCTGGATCCACACACTCTTTTATTTCTGAAGACTTTTCTAAGAGTATCACCGTATTACCTCAACAATTAGATGTTGAGTTAGCTGTGACAACACCTAATGGCACATCAATCGCATCAAAAGTTTATAATTCTTCTCCGATCGAAGTTTGTGGGAAAGTGCTTCCTGCAAATCTTGTGATCCTTCCTATAGTGGAATTTGATGTGATTCTTGGCATGGATTGGCTTTCTTTATACGGAGCTCATATCAATTGCCAAAGAAGGGAAGTCACATTTCATATTCCAGATCAATCTATGATCGTCTATCAATGCAAGGATGAACATAACCTTCCAGTGGAAATTTCTTCCATCTTATGGGTATTGATTCCACTAAATGAAGGTTATTTATCTCAAATGGTTGGTGAGAAACTCACGATTAAGAATATGCCCATTGTACCGGAGTTTGATGATGTCTTTCCGGAGGAATTACCGGGTCTTTCACCAAATCGTGAAGTTGAGTTTTCAATAGAACTCGTACCGGGTGCTTTGCCTATTTCAAAGACACCTTATAGAATGGCCCCAATTGAGTTGCAGGAATTGAAGAAGCAACTCCAAGAGAATCTTGATAAGGGATTCATACGCCCCAGTGCGTCACCTTGGGGAGCACCTGTTCTATTTGTTAAGAAGAAAGATGGATCAATGAGACTCTGCATTGATTATCGAGAACTTAACAAGATCACTATCAAGAACAAATATCCTCTCCCACGCATTGATGACTTGTTTGACCAACTACGCGGAGCTCAATACTTTTCCAAGATTGATCTTCGTTCAGGGTATCATCAATTAAGGGTCAAAAGGGAGGATATACCAAAGACGGCATTCCGTACAAGGTATGGACACTATGAATTTATAGTGATGCCATTTGGTCTTACTAATTCCCCTGCTATCTTCATGGATCTAATGAATAGAGTCTTTAGAGACTATCTTGATCAATTTGTGGTAGTCTTTATAGACGATATTCTTGTCTATTCAAAGAGCAAGGAAGAACATGAAGATCACTTGAGAATTATATTGAAGACCCTGAGAAAGGAGAAGCTTTATGCCAAATTTACCAAGTGTGAATTTTGGCTTCAAAAAGTTGCATTTTTGGGTCACATAATCTCAAAAGAGGGGATATCTGTGGATCCAGCAAAAACAGAGGTTATCGAAAGATGGTCAAGACCAACAACAGTAACTGAGATCCGAAGTTTTCTTGGTTTGGCTGGATATTATCGACGTTTTGTAAAAGATTTTTCACGATTATCTAATCCAATCACCAAGTTGACTCGGAAGGGAGTTAAGTTTGTCTGGACAGTGGAATGTGAAGAGAATTTCAAGGAGTTGAAAAGAAGGTTATCCAGTGCACCTGTGCTCACACTGCCTTGTAGTGGAGAAAGGTTTGTGATCTACAGTGATGCATCCAAGAAGGGATTGGGGTGTGTTCTTATGCAAAATGATATGGTGATAGCTTATGCCTCACGACAGTTGAAAATCCATGAGCAAAATTACCCAACACATGATTTGGAATTGGCTGCGGTAATCTTTGCATTAAAGATTTGGAGGCATTACCTTTATGGTGAAAGGTGTGATATTTATACTGATCATAAAAGTTTAAAGTATATTTTCACACAAAAGGAGTTGAATATGCGTCAAAGAAGATGGTTGGAGCTGATTAAGGATTATGACTGCTCAATCCATTACCACCCTGGGAAAGCAAACAAGGTGGCAGATGCGTTAAGTCGACAAGACCATGCTAGTTTATCCATGATGAGGATCACAAAAGATCCAATATTTATGGATTTACAAAGGATGGATCTTGGAATTATAATGGAAGGGGAAAAATCTTATCTTTCTCAAATGAATGTTCAACCATCTATACATGTGAAGATTAAAGAGGCACAGAAAGAAGACGTCGAGTTACAAAAGAAGGTGAGAAATGTTCCTGAATTCAACCTTGATTGTGATGGGATAATAAAGTTCAGGAATCGGGTTTGTGTTCCTTCCATTCCTGAATTAAAGAAGGAACTGCTGGATGAGGCACATAGTTCATCATTCTCTATTCATCCTGGAAGTACGAAGATGTATAGGGACCTGAAAGAGTACTTCTGGTGGGATGGCATGAAAAGAGATGTTGCTGAATATGTCTCTCGATGCTTGGTTTGTCAACAAGTTAAAGCTGAGAGACAAAAGTCTAAGGGGATGTTACAACCATTACCCATACCCGAATGGAAATGGGAAAACATCACTATGGACTTTGTCACAGGACTTCCTAAAACATCCAAAGGCAATAATGCTATCTGGGTCATAGTTGATCGTCTTACAAAGTCTGCACACTTCATTCCTATTAGAGAGGATTTCTCTCTAGATCAGCTTGCCAGGATATATGTAAAGGAAGTGGTAAGATTGCATGGAGTACCACTTTCTATTATATCTGATCGGGATCCGAGATTTACCTCGAAGTTCTGGCGAAGTCTTCAGCATACTCTGGATACAGAGTTGAGTTTCAGCACTGCTTATCATCCCCAGACAGACGGTCAGTCTGAGAGAACAATTCAAACCCTAGAAGATATGTTGAGAGCTTGCTCTATGGATTTCAAAGGAGGTTGGGATCAACACCTACCTTTGGTGGAATTTTCTTATAATAATAGCTTTCACTCCAGTATTCAGATGGCTCCTTATGAAGCTCTCTATGGAAAGAAATGCAGGACTCCAACTTGCTGGGATGAAGTTGGGGAAAGAAAGCTGTTAGGACCTGATCTCGTTGATGAAATGGCAGAAAAGGTCAGAACTATTCAACAACACATAAGAGCAGCTCAGAGTCGACAGAAAAGTTATGCCGACAACCGAAGAAAAGACCTAGAGTTTGAAGTGGGCGATAAAGTGTTCTTACGAATATCTCCCTGGAAGAGGGTTATGAGATTTGGAAAGAAGGGGAAGTTGAGCCCTAGATATATCGGTCCTTTCGAAATACTGGATCGTGTTGGGAAGGTAGCTTACCGATTGGCGCTTCCACCGAATCTCTCTCAAGTTCACGATGTGTTCCATGTATCTCTCCTGAGAAAGTACATACCAGATCCTTCACATGTACTCAGCTCAGAAGTTGTACCGCTGGAGCAAGATCTTTCTTATGAAGAACAGCCGATAGAGATTCTGGATCGTAGCGAAAAAGTCCTACGAAACAAGACCACTCGCTTGGTGAAAATTTTATGGAGGAACCACCAACTTGAAGAAGCTACATGGGAGCTTGAGGATATGATGAAGGAGAAGTATCCTCATCTGTTTGTTACAAAGTGACGAATTTCGAGGGCGAAATTCTTTTTAAGGGGGGTAGAATGTAACACCCGAGACTTTTATGTTATATAAATCATCAAAGGAATCTTTTTCTACACAGCACTTGCTTGGCTTGCTTTACACGCAATCGCGACCTTCCTCGATAGCTTTCGTCGTACGCAATACCGAGTTTCACTAAATAACAATATGCTATTAAAACTAGCCGTTATGAATAGTAATAACCACTTTTTAAAATTTTATAAATTTTATTTTTCAAAATGGACTTCATTTTTGGACTCAGAATATCGAAATTAGCCTAGGGTGAAATTTTGGTATTTTTCTGAAAACTTTCAATTTTTGATGAATAGTGAAACCACTAAGTGGTAGGTTAAAACCCGAATTTTGCATAAAACTTAATTTTACCGCTTCTGTGAATGGAATTTCGAAAATCCGACAGACACGGTTAATATCAAGGACTAAAATGTGGTTCAATGAGATGAAAATAATTTTTGGTGAATAGTAACTTTTTACTTTTTTTTACCGCGGTTAATAGTAAATAGGGTAACTAAGGGTAAATATGATATCAATATTACCCTAAAACATGTCCTAATTCTATTGGACAAGTGTAATTCGACCAAAAACAAACTTAGGAATAAAATATGACCATTTAGGCCCACTTGGGTTAGATTAGGACATTTATTATTAATTTATTTAAAGAAGGGTTAAAAGAGTTAAAATCAAAGTTTATTTACTAAAACATTTTTAATATGGGGTTATACATAAGATAAATTCGATTGTAAATATTCATTAGAAAGCTAAAAAGATTTCCTACATGATGATATTTTATTTGTAATTTTTAGACATCAAATAATTTAATTTATTTATAACACAAAGATGATGCAGTAATTATCTTATTAATGAAATATTGACAAAATTGATAATATAAATACCAAAATAAATGTAATTTAAGACTTTTTATGAATTCCACTAATTTTATAGGTTACTATGATATATTAATGTTGATTTAATCAACTTGGTTCGAACATATAATTCTGTTATGACTTTCACAAAAATCATATATCAAATAGTGTCAAAATTGACACAAAATAGTTTTTAAATCAAATATTATATTATTAATTGTTATTGTATTCCTAAAAATCTAAGGTTCGGCCAAATGACTTAGATAAGGATATATATTTTAATAATAAACAATTTGGGGTTCGTTTGGCATGTTATAGTAAGTGTATTAACTATATAGTGAAAGAAAACAAAAAGACATGGTAAAAGTTAAATTATTTAACTTAGAGTTAAATCTAATTAATAAGGTTAAAATAATACCCTAAACTTGTCTAAATCCTATTGGTTGATAGGATTGCGACCCTTCCCCACTTTATCTTCGAAATAAGACCCTTTGGAACCATTATAAACCGATTTTGACTTTAATATAAAATAATATTTTGAGATATTCCTAAGGTGCCCCTCTCCTCCCTTATAAAAGGGCACCTCCTCCCCCTCCTCCTCACACCAATTTGAGCACTAAAGCTCGGCCAACCCCTGCCATTTTCTCCTCTCCACTTCCCTAGAATAGTCCTAGAGGTCCTGTTCTTCTCCAAAGACCACTCTTAGTTCCTTAAGTGGAGGATTCAAAGAGGCGTTCCAAAGAAGAGGTAATATCCATTACCGATCTTTTCAATTTCTTTCTTCTTCAAACTTCTTCTTCTTTAGTTGTTTCATGATAAAGTAATAACATCAGTATTACTTACATACTGATATGTTATTATAAATATGAAACAACCCTAATTCACCTTCTATCCATCCTACGGAAAAATGAAATCACCGCGCGTGCGTACGTACGGAATACCGTCTCCACGCCGTGGTGTAATCTATTTTTCCACCATCACCTTACAAGGATGGTTATAATGGTGTAATAAGTAACTATATATGATTATTATGAAGTAATATTGATACTGAAATAATATATATATATACTCCAATACAATTCCACGATCATAGGAACGATATCATCACTCGTGCGTACGTACGGAATACCGTCTCCACGATGTGATGCGACTCGTTCTACATGATCTTCATTTCATAATGATTATATAAATGAATTGAATGAATGAATATGGTATATACTATACTAATACCATTCTGTAAATGAATTATCTATAACCTAAAGATAAGAATAAGAATTTATTCGACAAAACACACATAAGAACAAAAAGTTATAAAGACCCGAGTAACAAGTAACAATGAAATATTACTAACAAGAAGCTAATAATATGACCATATATGATATCATATCAACATGTATGATTCTGGAATAAGTCAATAACATTATTTAAACCATTATACAGGAGCTTCGGACACGTACAAAGCAAATCGGACCTAAGGTAAGGGAAATATCACAATCTCATTTTTATCCGAGATTGTTTATTCGTAAGTATTTACTGGGGTGTATTTTATCATCCACATCCATGTTCCCTCAATATGTAATATTGTTTCCAACCACTTTCAATGGTTTAAATCCAATTTTACCCTTCGGTGAGTTTTTAGTAAAGAATATGAAAGAAATCTTTTGTCGTTTTTCCGTACGAGGTACTTTTTGACTTTTCCGACAAAAGTACGAAGAATGTTTTTTTAACTTATACGGCATGAATGGATTTTTAAAACATTATTTCCAAGAAGATTCCTTTACAAGTTTTCAAGTCTATTTTTAATCAACTTCTTTTATTTTAAAGTCGTATGACATGTTATGAAAGGAAAAATGTTTTTGAAGAAGAAAGAATATTTTCCTCAAGAATGGAGTTCAAGTGTTTTATCAAAATTATTTTCCATCTAAGATAATAAAGGGTTCTGTTTTTATCCCTATTATTACATTGATTTGATCATGTTGTGATGGAATTATTTTTATGAATTCCTTTATCTTATATGAATTGTTCTATGATGTCATTTTGTTTAAGAATCCCATTTTTATTACATGGGTTATGTGATGATGTATGATTTATGATTATGTGGCACACATAAGAAAGGATTCATTATAAGATGGGTGGGACCTATATCTCCCTCCAATGCATTGGGTAAAGATTTATATCTCATGAGATAGACATGGCTGGAATGGAAGGTTATTTCGGTTCAGTGAAACAGGACTGAAACGAGGAGTGAACTCGGTTCAGAAAGGGACTTTGTCCACTAAGATAGTCTTGGCAATGAGTCATGACTAACAAGAAATGATTTTCCATGATTATGTGTGCATGCCACAAAGTTTCAAGTTTTATGTTATGATTATGGGGATCTTATTTTCACTTCTATGATTTATTCCATGTTAGGATATTATGATCTCTTTTGCAGGTTTTGATTTTCATAAAGATATGATATGATTTTTATTTCCTTTATTTTCCCTTGCTGAGCATTTGAGCTCACCCTTTTATGTTTTCTTTTCCCCAGGTCAGGAAGATGGATATTAAGTAGAATATGCTAAAAGGGACCCTAGATATGATGAAATAAATGGGAGACACTGTAGAAGATTTATGAACCAGTTGTTTATGTTTCCCAGTTTCTAAAGACACTATACCTATACGGTCCTTTGTGGTTTTGTCATATGTTGTAATAAGTTTGCTTCAATTTCGATGTATTAACAATTTATGTAAAGTATGGGTCGTTATATGTACTGTAATTTAGTTAGGCAACTTGTATATTCAGAAGACTTTTTATTTTCATGGGTAGACCAAGAGAATTATTTTAGATGGGGACCACCATTTTACAACATTATTCAAACATGGGATGCATAAGGAACTTTGTAAATAGGTTTTTATTAGAATAATTGTCCACTTATATATAGTTGGGAAGTAGGTACCTACTATACAGGTGTTAGTTGACATGATGGAAGCATGCATCCTGGATTTCAGTGGGATATAACAAAAACACTTAGAACTTGTCCAGTTCACCTATAAAAATGGTTATCAAGTGATTATTGAGATTAAACAATATGATTTTATCTATGGTTGTCCATAAAGATCAAATTTGTGTTAGATGGAAGGAGGATAATTGAGGTTTTTTGGGGTGATCCTTGTGTATGTGACATCTGAGCATGGTCAGTTGATTTTTAATTGTATGGATATGGAAAAAAGTAGACATAAGTCATATGCTGATTTATTTATTCCTCTTCAGTTTATAGTGAGTGATCATGTGTTCCTTTAGGTGTCGTCGATACTGGTTCCCCATTGGATTCAAAAGAAGTTAAAGTTGGTGATTAGATATATTGGTCCATTTAAGGTTTTGGAGAGGAATGTACTAGTACCATATCTATTATTTATTACTCATAATTATAATGTTTTTCATGATGTAATTTATGTTGAATGGATTTTATTGTATCATATTGACACTTCTCATGTGGTTTATATTTATGATGTTGATCTTGAGGTCGATGCATCCTTTGAAGAGAATCTAATTCACATTGTGGATCATGGTGAGAGAGTTTTGTGGGGTAAGATTGTGCCATTGTTCTGAGTCCTGTGACAACTCGTCCATGTTCTAGAGTAGAACAGAAAATGAGAATCTAGTATGTGGGCTTAGTTTCCCTATCTTTTTACCTTTTAGTATTATATACATTTTTTAATTCTCCATAAGGATGAGCTGTTATAATATATGGAGGACGCAAGATCCTATTCTTTGATGAGTTATTTTTTCATTTTAATTTTGGCTAGCCTTATTTTTAAATTTTCAATGGAATTATTATAGAATTTTGGGTAGGTATCAAGTTTGTTTTGGGGTTTAAGACAGGAAATAGAGGAAAAGTGGTCATACAATGCATGGTGCATGGTTATAGCATGTTTATAACTTACTGTGCACCTAGTAGAGGGGGGATATTTATAAATCATGCACGGGCGGCCATGAAACCATGTATCCTTGGTTACAACCAACTACGTGGGTTTTTTCATGATTTATCAAACTCTGTGAGTTCCCTAGGGAAATAGTGAAACCCAATTTAGAAAGGGGTATAGGAGGTTTCTTGTTCATTGTATGGTTTGGAAAACCATACATTTAAACTATGAACCTCTTTAAAAGTAGACTAATGAAAATTTTACCCTCTATATCCTTATATGATTTTCACTTGACCTATACCCCATTTCCTTCTCCATTAAGAATGGTTGAAAACAAAGAAATATATCCTCTTCCAAGGACCAATATCCTTAAATTACTATGAATTTTAATTGTCGTTTAGTGAAAATCAAAGCTCCATATAAGTTTATGAAAATTATTCCTTCCTTTTTATAGAATAATAATCATGGGTTATTTTCTCCTCTTACAAATTTTATAAACCCTACTTCCAAGGGATTATTTATCTTGGTGATTGAATCCATTCTATCTTGAATCAAGGGATGAGGTTGGGTGAGTGTTCAATAAAACCCTAGTGTATGTGGCCTCTAAGATATTTCCCATAATCTTGATTCTTCCCCTGTGTATGTGGTTATTTCATAACACTTTTGTATTGCGCACTCATGTTTTTTATTAAGAAAAGTAAATTGATCCTTAATTAGATATGTGAGACCCTCAATGGACCCCATTGGGTCTGTTGATGATTATGGGACTGGGCCTATGGTCACCCATTGGGGGTTCGACATCATGGAAATAGTGAAAAATTTTATTCAATGATGAATAAAATGGTTTATGAGATTAAATATATTGTAAAGGTGTTTATAATGTTAATTTGGTATAAGTATAGTTTGGAATTGTTTTTAATGGTAACTAGGTTATGGGATGATTAAGGGTATATGTGATAATTGGTTAAAGGGGGAAAGTCCATGTTTTAAAATAGTTGAAAGAATGTTTAATGGTTTTGGTTATGAATAAATAGAAAAATTGGCTAGTTATGAAATTGACTTAAGTGTATTGGAAGAAATGAAGAAAAGGAACATTGATAAATGAAAATGTTCACACTTGTTGTTTTTTAATAAAAGGTCACTAATGATAAACCTATGAAATCATGATTGATTGTATGGATGGGATTTTAGGTATAGGCTCCTCTTCTTTAGCTAGGGTCGGACTGATTATCTAGGCCCCATTGAATTATTGTATGGTTTGTATGCTAGGAAAATGATCCAAGATCCCTTGGTTAGTAAGCTAGACTAATGCTCTAAGCTCTATTATTTTGTACATGTGATTGGTACCTGGACTTATTCTCTAAGGTATAATGATTTAGTTGAATTGATTAATGAATACCCTTGTAATTTAAAGTATTAAATACATTATTATATATGGTTTATACTTATAACATGGGATGAAGTAGGTTTTTTGTTTTAGTATTATTCTAGGAACTGGGAGCCCATGGGGATAATTAATACTTGTTTAATTAAAAAATTGTTTACATTCACTGTATTTGTTATTTCATATCTATAATTTTTAATAAACTGTTATTAGATTCAATATTTATTTAAGCACCATGGGTGGTGATCTTATGAGTTTTACTCTCACCCAGCTCCGGCCTCCATTGGTACCCAAGAAGAAATCTTGTTTGTACTACTAAATAAGGGAAAGGGTCATGTGATAAATTGTTGACTTGGGATTTAGCATGGATTAGTGGATCACACATTCTTTTGAGGATCTTTTTTGGGATCTCATTTAGTGTATTATATTGGTATCTATTTTGTAACTTTATACTATCATGACAAGACATGTTTACTATATTGGTTTTTTGGAACTTTCTCAGTTTGGGTTGATGTATGTAAAGCGTTGTTATTTATTATTATTTCATGTAGATTTTTATTTTTATTTTCATTGATGTTTTACTATGTTAAAGAGGGTATAGACTCCCCACATGTGTTATTATACCCTCCATGCACGTCAGTAGCCTCTATCGCATAGTGATATGTGCATGAGGTCATGTGGTCAACTAGATCGAGGCACAGATTTAGTGGCACCCAGTCCAGGACATTAGACATTCTTGGTTATATAAACATAAATAAATTCTTAGTCATGACCATTTGACTTAAAAATATATTATGATCATGAAAAATAGAAAACAAACACACAAAATTGATCAAATAAATTATAAATTATAATGTGACCACTCTAGTATACCTTGATGGTTTTGGGGTGCAGTGAAAGCATTAGGTTGTGTGTAATTTGGTTTTTAATTGATATAAATAGATAAAATATAAAAAAAATTATAAATACACACTATAATATCATATATAATCTTAGGAAAATTTATTTTATAATTAATTTAAATAATTATTATTTACACTACAATATCATTACTTGATAGAAATTGAATTTTCACCCTTATTGCATGGTCTTTGTTGGAAAGATTCCAATTTTTTATTACTATATATGTATCCACACATGTTCAATTAATCTCCAAATATGTTATTGATATTTAGAGTTCTAGTGTTAAAGGATCATTAGATAGTGGTCGTTCTTAATTTATCAAAATAAGGAACATCTTATGGTATCTTTGTAATTCGTTAGGAATAACATTGGATTATTCTCGATAAGATTAATAAATTCATAAAGATCGTCCTTTTTTGTTCATAGTATCTCTCTTTAAAAGATAATGGGTATATTTTAATAAATTATTCTGATATTCCTTGGTTAGTGGTGATGTATAAATGAGATTATGGGATGATTCAGTGATTCCCTTTTTATAATTTCATTATTGAAATTAACCTCTATTATATGTTAATGTCTCAATACACTCCATTTAAAATTTCACTCTTAGATATTTGCAACTTAAATAAAGAAAGACAAGGAAGACATGAGTTCTTACAAGATTTTCCAAATATTAAATTTTATTAAAATATCTTTCTCTGGAATGCTTGGTCTCTTAACCATTAAATATATTGTCTCTCATCAGTTTATAATTAGAATCTAACCAAAATAAAATAGATAATACAAAATCTCTAGGATGCTTAAATATTAATAGGTAGCCTCATTCAAGATTTCAAAAAATTCAAATGTTTCTAAACTTCCTCATTTTCAAAATCCTGACATCTAGAATAATAAAATGGGTGAAACAGATTGATGATCATGTACTCAATCTCAATCTCACCTTACATCAATAATTGTCACATAGAATTTACAATATAATAAAAATCCTTAAACTCATTTCTTTTTTTTCCTTTTACATTTTATGAATTTCTTGAAAAATACCAAATAATCCAAAATTATGGAAATTCCAAAAAAATGATGGTTTTAATGAATTTAAGAGTATTATTTAAACTATTTTCTTATAGAGTATTCCCTTCGATCTTCACCCACTAAAAGTGATGGTTTTTCCCCTAATCCTCAACTAAATTTCCAAAAGTTCTTTCACATTCACAATTAACTTAACTCAAAGAATACTTCTATTAATTTATATATCTTTGACCTCAATAAATTATTATTGAATATTCATAATTTAAATTATCAAAATAGTTGGGAATTGATCTTAATTTCTTCACAATAATTCAAATTTATGATTCACCTTTAATAATGGTTCATTCCCATAATTTCATGATATTTATGTCTTAAAGATCCAAAAATCATCTTCTAAATTTATTCTCAAGAATTGTTCAATTATTTTTACGAATAAACCATATGTAAGAAATACAATATCATCCATAACACTTTAGCTTTCTCAAAAATATCATACACATGGTACATAATATCTTTTTTAATATCAAATATATTATATATATGTTGATGAGATTCATACATGCCCAAATATTTAATAAACTCTCAAAAATTATTCAATTCCATAATTCATCTTCTAACTTTTTAATTCACCTACAGAAATCCTCACCCACTAAATTTAATAAAACATAACTTCAAATCTCTTTTTAACATCTCAAAAACATTCTCAATAACATACAATTACCATTATTTATGGTTCAAAATAAATACAACACACCTTCAACCATTACATGGGTTCATTAATCTCCACATTTGGATTTTTCTACATGAATAAATCAAATCTTATTCCCTTCAATCAAAAACATTACCAAATATAAATTTCAAGAAACCACACTTTTGGTTATAAAATATTAATATATTTCCATCCTCGGGTGATATAGGGATAATGGGGAAAGATAATAATTCCTCAAGTGAGAGGGAAAGGGAAATCATTAGTATTTAACCTCATACTTTCGAATATTTATTTTGGAATATAACTAAAAAAATATCAATTATTAGATCACTTATATGAATAATTTTCCTCCTTTTATATAAATTTTAAACCTTCTCTTTGATGAAATGATATCTAATGTTAATGAGTTTTGATCTAGATCATTTTAATAGTATCTTGGAATGATTTATTTTACTTTAATTATTACATTCAATTATCAATGGATTCTCAATTATCACATCAAATTATTCCAATTTCTCTTTCATCCAAACCATCTATGTAAATTCATGTGTTTCATCCACATGCTCTTCCTCCTTAGTAATTAAAGGTGTTGATTTTTTTCTTGTAATTTAATCTCACATAGATTTATCCTATAAATAATATACCACCAATGGTTGATTTCTTATCATCACAGTGTCCATCCTAATCAGCATTTATGCATCAAAATAGTTTCATGTGTTCACCTATTTTTTATATCATTCCATATTTTAATTTTCATTATATATATTTAATAACTCTCTTTATATTTATAAAGTGTGATTATTTTGGATAACCTTGAAATCTATCTCACAGTGTCACTATATACACATTATTAGGCATATATATAGAGAAATCAATTATCCATTGGATCAAATTTATAAATTATTTTTAATTAATTATATGTTATGAATAATCCATGCTTAGGTTCACCCAAACTATCATGGGTCTGAACACTACTTTTGAACCTTTTATGTGAATACTTATTTAATAATTCATTTGAATATTTTCATGGGATATAAAAATGGAATATTATTTTTACATAACTTATAAGACAAATAAGAAAATAATGTCTCCATGAATATACATTTCAAAATTACTTTTCACTTTAAATTGAAACACATTACAAAAATACTTCTTATCTTCTAAATAATGATTTCATAAACAAAAATAATGATAATAAAACTGGAAGTTCTATTCTCCATCACATAAATATTTCTATCTTTTTTCCCATTAATAAACATAATATATATTTAATGTGGTCATAAAACTATTAATACTAGGATATAGGGGCCTATTTTTACCCATATTTATATTTCTCCAGTTTTGAAACTGTGATTCCATTATTCTCCAGGAAAAAAACCATCAGGTTATTCAATATAAACTTATTTGATTTCTCTATTCAAAAAATAAGACTTCACATTCACATGATGGATTATGTAGTCATTATTGTTTTAAAATATTAGGATCTCTATTATGGATTTATTTCATTAAAAATGTATAATTTCTCTTCAAATTTAACACTGTAAACAAAATAGTAGCATTTACAAACAAATCTATGATTAGTTTTTAAAACATCACAATTTCCATCGATCTTATTTCTAAGAACCCACTTGGTTATAATGGTATCATTCCATTTTGTTTAGGGAATATGATACCAAGAGGAAATGTAACACCCCGAGCTTCCACGATACACTTCTCATTTAATAATGCAATAGCTTGCATTGTATGCAACTTCGAGTTCTAAAACACCGCGACTAATCAAAGTAGCCGTTATGAATAGTAATAACCACTTTTTAAAATTATAAAAATTTTATATTTCAAAATGGACTTCATTTTTGTATTCGTAATATCGAAATTATCCAAAGTTGAATTTTTTGTAATTTTCTGAGAACTTCCAATTTTTTATGAATAGTGAAAGTTACTTAAAAACAACTTTTTTAATCAAAATAATTTATATTGAAAAATTATACTATTTATTGGTTTTAAAATATAATTAGAATATATTTTTACCATTTTATGCAATGGTGGTCATTAGAATTAATTTAACATTGAAATTGGACATAAACAATTGCCAATCTTTTGATATAAATTGTTTCTTAAAAACAAGCTATTGTTGTGACAGCGGGAATTAATTATGAAATTAATTAATGAAACTTATATGTTTGGAATTTTGTAAAATATAAATCATTTTTGAATTCGTAATATCAATTATAGCTTAGGGTGAAATTTTGGCATTGTTCTGAAAAACTTCAATTTTTGATGAATAGTGAAACCACTAAGTGGTAGTTAAATAACTGATTTTTAGTTTAAATTAAATATTACCACATCTGTGATTTAGTTTTCAAAAATCTGACATACATGGTTTTCATTTAGAAGTAAAATTTGGTTCAATGAGATTAAAATAATTTTTGGTGAATAGTAACTTTTAAGTTCTTAATCGCGATTAGAGGTAATTAGTGTAGTTTAAGGTAAAAATAATGTTTTAATAATATGAGATGAGCTTGACACTTGTCCTATTCCTATTGGATGAGTCATGGCCGACCAAGAAAACCAATGGGTCAACTTGGGGACCCCATGGAGCCACTTTAGTTGGAAAATGACATTAATATATATTTATTTAATGTTAAAATTAAATTGACACAAACATGAGTTGTTTTACTAAAACATTTTTTAAGTAGGGTTACACAAGTCAAAATTTTGACTATAAATATTCATTAGAAAGATAAAAAGACTTCCTACATCATAGTATTTTTTTAGAATTTTTAGACATTAAATAAATTAAACTATTTATAACATCATTATGATGCAGCGATGACCTCATTATTTAACGATTTTAATAAAATGAAAAGATATTGTAAAATCCAAGTCTTACACTTGTCCAAAGACTATTGGATGGGTATATTGAGAACCCTTATCACCTTAGCCACGAATTATATAAGTTTGGGACCTTTAGAATCCAAAAAGCATTGTATAATAATGTAACATTTTAATCTTTCCAAAAGAGCCCCTCCTCTCCACTTATAAAAGGCCCCCACCTCTCCCACCTCATTTACACTTTCAAGACATTTGGCTCGGCCAACCTCTGCTCAAATACTCTCCCAACTTCCCCCTCTTACTCCTAGAATCCTCACTTTGGGCATAACTCTTCCCAAGGAAGCCTTTGGCTCAAATCAAAAAGAGTTACCCGATTTTGAGGTAATGTCTTCTCTAATGTTGTTTTGTTTTGTTTTTCTTCTCCAACCCCCTAAACTCTTTTTATTCATTTCTTTTGTAACAACACCAGTATCCTCAATATACTAGGATGTTGTTATAATATGTATTCGAGCTACACTTACACACACCTACATCTAATGGTTAAAGAACATACGGTTTCTGTGGATGGCGAATTTCTGCCTCACGAAACGATGATTGTTCAACACTCATATAACACCTTCAAAGGTGGCCATTAAGATGTCAATATTTTTATATATGATATATAATATGTTTATGTTTTACTTATGCTTCTTTATTTCTTATTTATGGCATACTTTATGATTTCCATTATGGGTAAAATGCGATAATTTCATTTTAGGAAGTGCGGACTACCGCCCCCTCAAAGTGATTTGAATCATTAATGCCATATGTGGGATGTATAAAGGATAGAGTAAATGGTATTATACACTATATTATACTGGAATTATATTATACATTTATATCATTATTATTTCATTCCATTAAATATGAAATTGAAATGAAAGTAGCGTTCATGCGTACGTACGGCTTACCGTCTCCATGAACGGTGCATTTCATTTCTTACCTCTAAATGTTACGTAATATTATAAATGAATGTATATACTGGATATATAAGATATATATGACATCTAAATCATGAATATAATTTTGGAGATAATTGATATTCTACCACATAAACAACTTGTAATTATAAGAAGTTTATTGTTGACTCAAGTACCAAAGATCGACAAAACGATCGTTATTAACTTAAATAATTACATAATGTTCATAACATGGTAATAAGTGATATAAAATGAATAATGAACATAAAAAAGGTTCTTAAGTAAATAGAAATTAACTCTAGTTTATTATTCAGGAGGTTAAAGAATGGTCGAGTCAGGACAAGACGCAAGGTAAGGGAACTTCTTAACCCAATTACCATTATTTGGGTTAATCTCCCACTTTCAAATTATGTCATGATATTATTATGTCCTATATTGTATTTGTACTTTCTTTATGTGTACGTATAGTGAATACACATAATATATCTATTTTATTTTAAAAATGATCTTTGTATGGGACTTCTTCTCAATATCCTTTCATTGAGGCATATTTGATTTTATACACAACTTTCTTTTATACGGTGTATAAACCCCTTTGACTTTTACGTTTATCCAAAAGGAATTTTTTTTATATGAAGAGTTTTACTAAGCGACAAAAAGGGAATGTTTTTCTTTCCGTACTTATGCTGCGACAATGACTTCTCCGCCTCCGTGACCATTATTTGAGTTTCGGCTTCCTCTACAAGCCATACCTTTTTTTAAAAGAAAAGTAAATACCATGTTTTACCTTTCTTTTATTTTGGTATTGAAAATGGTTTTGAAAGTGTTTTTATTATATCAATGTGTTGTATTGATATCTTGTGATTGAAATGTGGAAATGTTATGTTTCGTTTATGCATGTTTTATGTGATACGATTATGTTATGGTTTATGATATGTTTAAACCTATTCTTATGAGGAATGCATTGGACTTAATAAGTGACGGGTGGAGCCCGCTATAGCTCCTCGATGCATCGGCAGGTCTCATTATAAAAACTAGTGTCTTGGCATGAGGCCTTGAAAAAATCTTATTTGTGGTCTTGGCACGAGGCTTTGACTATGTGGTTATGATAGTCTGGCATTATGCATTCCATCATTATAAAAGTGGTTATTGATATTTCATGTGATTATTCGACCAGTAGAATATCCATGTGAAGAAGTGAATGGCATTATCTCATTTTACTTTTGCCATATTATTTTGATGTTCAAGTTTAAAAGGCTTTTGTTTTAGTTATACATTTCCTTAAATGTTAATGTTTATTTATGAAAGCTTCCGCAATATTGTTATCCTTACTGAGCATCTGAGCTCACCCCTTTCAATGTTTTAATATTTTCCAGGATGTGAAGAAGTATTTTATGAATGACCTGCAGGGATTGTCAGAAGAGTATATGAGTGTGGAATATGGAGACTTTTTTATTGTAGTTTTTCACTTTATGATGTAATTTAACGTTTACGAATGTATCTAGTGTTTCCAAGGCTACTAAACTAATCGGTCTTTCGAGACTTGATCTTTTGTGATCATGCCAATGATACAAAGTAATGCACTGACTCTGGGTAGCTGGGGTCGGGGCGTTACAGTTGGTATCAGAGGCAGTTTAGTACTAACCTTGGAAGCTAGATTTAGATAAAATCTGATTAGAGCACATAGCCCAAAGATAGACATTGAGGATTAGTATAGAAGAACTTTCTAGAATTTTGTTATTGTAGAGATTTTGTGAGATTTCCGAGCAATACATCCCTGTCTGGATATGAGCGGGTAGAGGCGGCTTTGGCACAGATGTACCTAGGGGTAAAACCCGAAAACACTGCTTTGAGCTAGACTTGAACGGGAACTGGTGCACAACAACGGTCCTTGCTGTACTCTTGGTTACGACACTCCCGGGGGATATGCTTAGGATAATTCTCGTTTTCTTTACAAACCACTATGAACGGTTATGAGTATATACTTCTTCAAAGAAAACCTTTTTATGATTATGGATTATATCCATAAATAGTTCAATTTATGTTAAGTATTTTATAAGTATGGAAT
Organism: Viscum album; assembly: GCA_963277665.1. NCBI lineage: Eukaryota > Viridiplantae > Streptophyta > Magnoliopsida > Santalales > Viscaceae > Viscum > Viscum album. Next base: position 357,094,110 of record OY728140.1, read on the forward strand.
TATGTATTTCGATTCATAAACTAACCTAGTTTATGGCATTGTATAGAAATGGCGCCCAGTAGAAGGAATGTGAACTCCATCAATACGTATGATCCAAACAGTAAGAAGGATCATATCTTTCATGGTATTAAGCCAACATTTAGAAGGGAAATATTCTCCCATGTGTTATCAACATATGAAGAAATAGTATCATGTGTTAATAAGATAAGTAGAGAATTCTCTGAGTCTTATGGATTTGAAGGGATGAAAGAGAAGAAAAGGATGGAAGAGAGAATGATGGATAAAGGGATGAGGGAAAAGAAGAATTTTCCAATATGTGATAACTGTGGGAAGAAAAACCTTGGAATTTTCCTGAAGGGAATGGGAGTTTGTTATAAGTGTGGAGAAAAAAGACACCAAGTGCGTGACTGCAAGGGTAAGAAAAAGGTTTCAAATGTACAACGCTTCATCTTCAAGGAGTGGGGACACTACGCAAACCAATGTTCAAATCATCATAGTATGCCCCAAATGATGTTATTGGATAATAATCAAGTTATGATACTACCACAGATGAGGAGGAATGATTAGAGTTCTTATGTTGTTATTAAAGAATTTTGTAATTTGAGTGTTGTATTAATGATTTACTGGTTATAATAATTATGGAGTATATAAGGATTGTACTGCAGTACTATTTCATCTAGGATTTGAGATTGTGTGGAACCAAGAAAAGTGACTCCACAGTAGGTTAAATTTTTGGAAAATATATGGTTGAGAGAAAGATAAACCATAATATGGTTCTGATACCGAGATAGTGATTTTGGAGTAAGACATGATTGATTCGGATAAATTATGTTGGATATTCTTAACATCCTTGAAACTAATTAATGATTTGTATACATTTTTGGATAGAAGGAGTATATCTAGTTTTCTATAAGGAATAAGGTATCATGAATATAATCAATAAGGATTTATGGTAATTCAGTATGTTGTAGTGTTTTAAAAGAATACATGATGAAGGTGTTCACATGTTGTTACGCAGAAAAAAAAAAGAGCTTCATTATGTTTACCTTCCTCATAAAATATGGACTGTGAGTTGGACAGAAGTATTTTGGATAACTATAAAGGTTGGAATGGATTATATTTTACATTTGATACTATTGTTAAGGTTATTTTTGGATATTTATAAAAAGGACAACACGCAGACTGAGTGACAACCCATCGCGTCGGACAAAGATGTGGGAATCGAACCCACAACCATAGTGCGATTGGGATTAATCGCCTACCACTGGACTACGTGAAGTCCCTGGTTATTACAAAATAGTTTTTCTAATCTAAATGGTATGTGTTAACATTTAGAACCTTATACAATTAGGATAAGTATAATATTTTTGAGTTCTATTATCTTTTTGAGTGAAAGATGAGTTGAAGGTTGAAACTCTAATTGTCAAGCATAAATATATATATACCTATCTCTTATTCAATGAATAAATTAATTCTTAAACTTTATTAAAGGGATATTAAAACAAAAAAATGTGTTATCCTAATACCTTATGTCTTGTTGAACGGATGATATTTTAAATCAACATAGATTGAAGGATTTGAGACCCTCAATTTGACAGTTGATTGTGATTGATGACCTCAATAACTCCCTATAAATATTTACGTTTTTCCTCTAATTATATGTCTCTAATTGCCACCAATGTTCTCCTAATCGAGATCATAATTGGGTGGTGACTTTTTCATTTCCCTTTCCCTCTTATTAAGGCTAAATTTTATTAATCTTATTTCTGATGTGGGTTTTCCACAAAGGTATTTTCTCTTTTCAACCTTTTATTTTCAATGAATAAAATTTCAAATTGCGAGGACGCAATTTATTGAAGGAGGGGAGAATGTAACACCCTGAGCTTCCACGATACGCTTCTCATTCAATAATGCAATAGCTTGCATTGTACGCAACTTCAAGTTCTAAAACACCGCGACTAATCAAAGTAGCCGTTATTAATAGTAATAACCACTTTTTAAAATTATAGAAATTTTATATTTCAAAATGGACTTCATTTTTGTATTCGTAATATCGAAATTATCCAAAGTTGAATTTTTTGTAATTTTCTGAGAACTTCCAATTTTTTATGAATAGTGAAAATTACTTAAAAACAACTTTTTTAATCAAAATAATTTATAGTGATAAATTATACTATTTATTGGTTTTAAAGTATAATTAGAATATATTTTTACCATTTTATCCAATGGTGGTCATTAGAATTAATTTAACATTGAAATTGGACATAAACAATTGCCAATCTTTTGATATAAATTGTTTCTTAAAAACAAGATATTGTTGTGACAGCGGGAATTAATTATTAAATTAATTAATGCAACTTGTATGTTTGGAATTTTTTAAAATATACATCATTTTTTAATTCGGAATATCAATTATAGCTTAGGGTGAAATTTTGGCATTGTTCTGAAAAACTTCAATTTTTGATGAATAGTGAAACCACTAAGTGGTAGTTAAATAACTGATTTTTCGTTTAAATTAAATATTACCACTTCTTTGATTTGGTTTTAAAAAATCTTACATACATGGTTTTCATTAAGAAGTAAAATTTGGTTCAATGAGATTAGAATAATTTTTGGTGAATAGTAACTTTTAAGTTCTTAATCGCGATTAGAGGTAATTAGTGTAGTTTAAGGTAAAAATAATGTTTTAATAATATGAGATGAGCTTGACACTTGTCCTACTCCTATTGGATGAGTCATGGCCGACCAAGACAACCCATGGGTCAACTTGGGGACCCCATGGAGCCACTTTAGTTGGAAAATGACATTAATATATATTTATTTATTGTTAAAATTAAATTGACACAAACATGAGTTGTTTTAATAAAACATTTTTTAAGTGGGGTTACACAAGTCCACATTTTGACTATAAATATTCATTAGAAATCTAAAAATATTTACTACATCATAGTATTTTTTTTATAATTTTTAGACATTAAATAAATTAAATTATTTATAACATCATTATGATGCAGCGATGACCTCATTATTTAACGATTTTAATAAAATGAACATATATTGTAAAATACAAGGCTTACACTTGTCCAAAGACTATTGGATGGGAATATTTCGAACCCTTATCACCTTATACACGAATTATATAAGTGTTGGACCTTTATAATCCGAAAAGCATTGTATAATAATGTAACATTTCAATCTTTCCAAAAGAGCCCCTCCTCTCCACTTATAAAAGGCCCCCACCTCTCCCACCTCATTTACACTTTCAAGCCATTTGGCTCGGCCAACCTCTGCCCAAATACTCTCCCAACTTCCCCCTCTTACTCCTAGAAGCCTCACTTTGGGCAGAACTCTTCCCAAGGAAGCCTTTGGCTCAAATCAAAAAGAGTTACCCGATTTTGAGGTAATGTCTTCTCTAATGTTGTTTTGTTTTGTTTTTCTTCTCCAACCCCCTAAACTCTTTTTATTCATTTCTTTTGTAAAAACACCAGTATCCTCAATATACTAGGATTTTGTTATAAGATGTATTCGAGCTACACTTACACACACCTACATCTAATGGTTAAAGAACATACGGTTTCTGTGGATGGCGATTTTCTGCCTCACGAAACGATGATTGTTCAACACTCATATAACACCTTCAAAGGTGGCCATTAAGATGTCACTATTTTTATATATGATATATAATATGTTTATGTTTTACTTGTGCTTCTGTATTTCTCATTTATGGCATACTTTATGATTTCCATTATGGGTAAAATGCGATAATTTCATTTTAGGATGTGCGGACTACCGCCCCCTCAAAGTGATTTGAATCGTTAATGCCATATGTGGGATGTATAAAGGATAGAGTAAATGGTATTATACACTATATTATACTGGAATTATATTATAAATTTATATCATTATGATTTCGTTCCATTAAATATGAAATTGAAATGAAAGTAGCGCTCATGCGTACGTACGGCTTACCGTCTCCATGAACGGTGCATTTCATTTCTTACCTCTAAATGTTACGTAATATTATAAATGAATGTATATAATGGATATATAAGATATATATGACATCTAAATCATGAATATAATTCTGGAGATAATGGATATTCTACCACATAAACAACTTGTAATTATAAAAAGTTTATTGTTGACTCAAGTACCAAAGATCGACAAAACGACCGTTATTAACTTAAATAATTACATAATGTTCATAACATGGTAATAAGTGATATAAAAGGAATAATGAACATAAAAAAGGTTCTTAAGTAAATAGAAATTAACTCTAGTTTATTATTCAGGAGGTTAAAGAATGGTCGAGTCAGGACAAGACGCAAGGTAAGGGAACTTCTTAACCCAATTACCATTCTTTGGGTTAATCTCCCACTTTCAAATTATGTCATGATATTATTATGTCCTATATTGCATTTGTACTTTCTTTATGTGTACGTATAGTGAATACACATAATATATCTATTTTATTTTAAAAATGATCTTTGTATGGGACTTCGTCTCAATATCCTTTCATTGAGGCATATTTGGTTTTATACACAACTTTCTTTTATACGGTGTATAAACCCCTTTGACTTTTACGTTTATCCAAAAGGAATCTTTTTTATACGAAGTGTTTTACTAAACGACAAAAAGGGAATGTTTTTCTTTCCGTACTTATGCGGCGACAATGACTTCTCCACCTCCGTGACCATTATTTGAGTTTCGGCTTCCTCTACAAGCCATACCTTTTTTTAAAAGAAAAATAAATACCATGTTTTACCTTTCTTTTATTTTGGTATTGAAAATGGTTTTGAAAGTGTTTTTATTATATCAATGTGTTGTATTGAAATCTTGTGATTGAAATGTGGAAATGTTATGTTTTCTTTATTCATGTTTTATGTGATACGATTATGTTATGGTTTATGATATGTTTAAACCTATTCTTATGAGGAATGCATTGGACTTAATAAGTGATGGGTGGGGCCCGCTATAGCTCCCCGATGCATCGGCAGGTCTCATGAGACAAACTAGTGTCTTGGCACGAGGCCTTGAAAAAATCTTATTTGTGGTCTTTGCACGAGGCTTTGACTACGTGGTTATGATAGTGTGGCATTATGCATTCAATCATTATGAAAGTGGTTATTGATATTTCATGTTATTATTCGACCAGTAGAATATCCATGTGAAGAAGTGAATGTCATTATCTCATTTTACTTTTGCCATATTATGTTGATGTTCAAGTTTAAAAGGCTTTTGTTTTAGTTATAAATTGCCTTAAATGTTAATGTTTATTTATGAAAGCTTCTGCAATATTGTTATCCTTACTGAGCATCTGAGCTCACCCCTTTCAATGTTTTAATATTTTCCAGGATGTGAAGAAGTATTTTATGAATAACCTGCAGGGATTGTCAGAAGAGTATATGAGTGTGGACTATGGAGACTTTTTTATTGTAGTTTTTCACTTTATGATGTAATGTAACGTTTACGAATGTATCTAGTGTTTCCATGTCTACTAAACTAATCGGTCATTCGAGACTTGATCTTTTGTGATCATGCCAATTTTACGAAGTAATGCACCGACTCTGGGTAGCTGGGGTCGGGGCGTTACAGGAAATCCTTTCAATTTTATCCATATCTTCATTCATTTAATTTATCCATTATTTTTTCTCAACAAAATTTGAAATTGATTATGGATCAAACTGATGAATTAGAGTTGTTTAGTTTTTAAGTCTTAATATTATTCTAGTTTAAAATAGTGACTTTTTATTTTCAATTATATTTTCATGTTCCACATGATTATTTATCCCATTATTTTTTACTATATAATTATCTACAACATATTCATCATCACTTTTCTAATATGTATCAACATCATCATCTATGTCCATATTTCTACTTGTTCTTCACTCATATTTCAAGAAATCATCATTTTTCCATTGTCAAAAATTTAAAGTTATAATTTATTTAAATGATTAGAATTGTTATTGTTTTAAATAATATCTAAATAAAATAAGTAAACCAGATTATTTATTCATTGTTATATACCTTATAGCCTATGAAATTTGGTAAATATACCATGAAAACACGTCATTCTTCCTTTAAATCAAAATTTTCTTCGTAAATGAGTTTATCATTATAAGACAAAGACTATTAAACACTATAATGTAATTAAATGTTTTATTCCTTTTATACTATATTCCAAAAGAAGTTATGTTGGATCCTTGCCTTAAAAATCACTTATTCTTAATATAAACAAATTTATTTATAACTTCTCTCCAGAAAAATTTTACGAGCTTAAATTTCCGTGGTACAGTTCATGCCATCTCAACCAAAAATCTATTTTTCAAATATGTTACGAAATTTTTCAAATATTTATAAGGATTACTATATGAATTATATATACCATGATTAATAAGATAGGAATGAAATTATTTTATAGTGAAATTCCATCTATCATCAGTTATTTACTTCATTTTACAAACCCGTATATTTTTTACAACATCTCTTTTGAAGATATTAAACATCTCTACAACCTCATATTTAAATTCCATCTCATCTCTAACAACTTTAATATTTTATCCTAAAATTTTTTATATACACTATTTACACAATTAACTTATTCTTATAATCTTCCAGATATTTCTTCTAGGTAATCCAATCAATTCTATGTAGGAAATATTGATGGATCTAAATTCATAACTTGTTTCTTCTGAAAATTTATCCTCCATTTTTCTTAAATTATCCAACTCCAATAGTTATTTAATTGAATCTATAAAAATTAAATATTATTAAAAAAATAAAGGATTTATTACTATAATCTTAACACCACTAAAAATATTCTCTAAAACTATATCTTTTATGAATTTGATGAATAAATCTATGAAATTCTACTTATTTCCAGGTATATTCCAACCTTCCTTTTATGTTTTCCATGGGGAGATTTTTATTCTCATGATATCTATAAATTATATTTAGATATTAGTGTTCATTTAATGTTTTTCTCTATCTAAAATTTCTATAATTTTCCATTATAACCTACACTATTATGAAGAATAAATTTAGAATTCTTATAGTTCATACGTTAAAATTTTAATAGAGAGTTTGACAGAAAATATTCATATATTTTTTATGACATCGTATTTATTTCCTTATATTTGGTATAGTCATATATCATCTTATTTATTTTCCTTTCAAATTCAAGACACATTGATTGTATATTTTTTAACACCACTTCCATTGTACAAAATATTTCCACATTTTTTAAATTGTTCAATAACATTCATTTTTTATGTTTGATTTTCTCAATGTAGTCACTCTCTAAGTTGTGAAATTAATCTTCATCATCCTTTATCATTTTAATATCTTTTTTTATAAATATATTTTCCCTCTTTAGTTTGGTTTTTTTTTCAATCCATACTCCAAGATCTGTATTCAACGTGTGTTTAATGTTAATATCATAAAATTATTTTTGACAGGTTGGAATTTTATCGTGTTTCTCAACATGAGAAAAAAATTTATAATATTTTTACTAGTGATTATTTATATTAACTACTTGAAATGGATTATTCTTCCTCTTCCTTTATAAACATTATTCTTCTCTTTATTCTTTTGAACCTCTTATTTATCTCAATAATATTCTTGGCTTCTTTTGACCTCTTACCCCAAATCATATTCTCAATTATTTATTATTTATATTCATATTTATAAACACCAATTCTCGTTATTAAAAAATTAAATAAAAATTTCCTAATTCTGCCACATTTTTATTTTTCATTATCACATATTATTTGTGATTTTCTATTCCATTTCTGAAATTCCTTGGGATAAGAGGCATTATTCTCACATATTCATTATCCCTTTTATATTATTAGGATGAATCAATTTATATTTCATTAAGCTTAATATTTTATAGATATTTAAAAGAAATTTAATTCTCTACTTTGATCCTTTTCATAAAAAGAGCATCATTTCTCATTTCATAAGAAATATAGAAATTATATAGATTATCCTAAGATAAATCATTTCTATTTTACATATGACATACCTTTATATCAAACATGTCATGGATATTTATCATCATATTCAAAACAATGGTTGAATATGTAAATTTTTCTAAAGCCTCTAATTATGTTGATGATTTCAATCACCTTTGTAAAATAATTATCCAAATTTACACAATAATCCATTTTAATATCTTAAAAAATTTATCTCTAAATATACAACATATAATCATTCACTTTTATAATACAATAAAATTTATTTTCCAGATTATCACATATTTCATTAGATTTTTTTATCCCCATGACCTTTCAATTAACTTTTTATAATACATACATCAAAATGAATATCATTATCTTCTCATAAACCTCTAAATTTATTTTTTCAAAAACATTCATGGGAACATCTCCCTCAAGTGGTGTCAACCCCACTGTAGTAGTATCATTGATATATATTCCAAATGAAAAAAATATATAATTATATTATTCCTATAACAAGGATAATTAATACCATTATATATAGATATGCCTCAATAATTTACAGAATTTTAATTTCATATATTCAAATTCAGTCATAGTAGGATGACTAAGAAGTAACATAAATTAGCTCGAATACACCATGATATATTATGATGAGGAAACAAGTTAAACCGATTAGAACACTTAATTATGGATATATTATTAATCCAACAGAAACTGTGGTGATGGTTTCCTTCACTTTCCAAGGTGAACCATTATGAAGGTATTTTCATTAACCCTTTTGTAATATAATCATTAATCCCTTGGAAATAGAGTCATTATTCACCTCATCTTCAGATGTGAGAGTTCCCAATGATCATAAATTATTTCTTTTACTTTAATACCACTTGAATTTCTCAGGTAAGAAGTTATGTATCAATAATATTTGGGTGAATCAATGATACTATTTTTCAAATTACTTCTTAAAATTAAACTCAATGAGTGGTTAATGTTTTCATCCACTCTCTTTTAAATCAAAATCTCTCCACTATGAAACTAAATCCAATAAATATAATGCCAATATGAACTTTTATAAGGTTGATCTCTAATATGTGTAACAACTCTTGGTTGTGTTTTAGCCATGTCCAAGACCCAAATTATAGAAAAACAATATCAAACATTATTTATATAGTTGTCTCCTAAAAGCCTAGTCTCATGAATGCTCTTTATTTTGGATCATGCCTATTTACAATAAGAGTATTACTAGAAAACAAAGATCACCACCAAGATCTATGATTCCTTAACATCAACAAATGAACTCATTCAATCCACCTAAATATTCAATCTCTTTTAGTCTCCCTCTTCATCAAGGTATTGACACCCAAATTATTCAGTGGGATGGAATATATCATCATTCATGAACTCAATCATAATATCGTCATACTTCAAATATTATCACATAGAATATTCCACATGTCCATCACCCATCAATTAATTTATTCTCTTTCTTTTTATATTTTTAGAATCTCTTGAAGATAATAAATAATCTATAATTATGTAAATTCTAGAAAATCATGCTTTCATAGAATTATGAAATATTTTTCTGATGGAATTCCTCTAGATTTTCCACACAAGATATTCTCCCTCTAAATAATAAAATAATTTTTTTACCTATGATCTTCATATCAGTTTTAAAAAATTACTATACCTACTTAGTTAAGATGTCCAATATAAAAATTTCAATAATTGATCCGTAATTTACATTAAATATTTATATTAAAATAGTTATATTTTTATAATCCTAAAATAATTAGATAGTAAACCAATTAATATATTCTCAATCATTTGTCCTTCTAAATCGACTTAAATATGGGTTCAATCCCATAGCATTGTGATATTTATGACTCTAAGATCTGTAAAAAATCATATGAATTTAATCTGTAGAAATATTTCATTTCTCAAACTAATAATCCTTATATAATAAATATAATATATTATATAACAATTAAATGAGATCAAAAATATTTTGAACATGCTCTAAAATATATTTTCCATGGTCATTATACTTTTATTAATGTTAAATATATTCTTACACATGCCCTTTCATATCTTATGTATCAGACATAATATATTATGTATCAAGTCTGATATATTTACAACTTTTTCATGATAATATCTTAAATTAATTCTTAAATATATTAAATATCATCTAAAATTTATTACATATCACCCTACAACCCTTCTGTGTGCTCTATAGTGCATAGTTAGTTTGAGTGTTGTTTAGTGAGAATTGAATCTTTGGGTAAATCTTAGACTCCTTTTCCACCTATTTTCTAGATGAACCGTGTTGGATTACTTTCTCTTAATCTAAATCTTATGAATCCATTTAATAGGTACTTATCTACATTTTTGTTTGATTCCATTTTAGTTTGAATCAATGTTCATTTTTGGATAACTCATTTTCTTTAAGATTGAGGTAAATATTTCTCCTACAGTATTGATGTAGTTCTTGTGTATGTTGTTGTACCATTTCTCTATTGTGATTCACATTTTTATTATTTAATATTAATAGTATATTAAGCCTTGAATCGATCTATGAAACCCTTTATAAACCCTGTTTGATCTGTTTATGATTAAAATATTTCTATGTTCACTCTATGTGTGTACCACTCCCTTGAAAAATGTTAAATGAGTTCATAAGAAATAGATTAGAGGGTTTACAAGATTAAAATATTTGTTATTTTTTTAATTTTATCATGATATAATGGGTTATTTATATTACATGGAATACTTAAATGGGTAATGATATGATTAAGGTTAAAGTTGTTAAAAGTTGAAATGGGATATTCCATTTTGTTGAATAGATTGATAGAAGCTTTAATGGTAGGGGATATGAATAAATGGTTAAATTAACTATCCATAAAATTTAGTTAAATGTGTTGAATGAAATGATCCATGGAGATACTGTTAAATGAAATAGTGAACCCATCTTTTTAAATTTTATAGAACGTTCATTAATGATGAATATTTGAAAAAGATTAATAATGGTATTCTTTGGGTATTGGACTAAGGATCCTCATCCATGGTCTTGGACAGACTAATACTCTAGGACCCATATACGTGGGATATTATATGACAAGATGGACCGATGATCCAACCTGTTACGGTGTTGAAATTATCTAGGTAGCTAGACTGATGCTCCAAGCTCCCATAGATTGTCCATGAGGTTGGTACCTAGAATGATTCTCCAAGGTACATTAAGTTAAAAGTTAATTTAAAAATGACATCCACTATTAATTAAAGTTCTTAACCCCTTGATGTATATGTTTTAAACTTCTTATGTGGGTCAAATTAGTTTTGGTGAGTTGATTGTTATTGTGGAAAACAGGGGAGCATTGGTCTATTTCAAAACTATTTAATTATGAAACTAGTTTTATTTCCAACATGTATATTATTCATTTACACTTCTTTACACATTATTATCAGACTGTGTATTGATTTATAAATTTTTGGTTGTGTCCTATGGAGTTTTACTCACACTCTACTTTGGTTGTTGTTTTTACCCAAGTAAATTTAATGGTTTTAGGTTAGGTAAGGGAAAATTCACTATGATATATGGATGAGTCAGGATTTTGGATAGAGAATACATCAGGGGACCAGAGCTATTTTTCGACCTATTCTAGTGGATTTTAATGTGTATTGTAACAACCCGAACATTCATGAATAAGATTCACCTTCTTTTAATGTCTTATGGATATAAAAAACACATGCACTTCTTTTTTATTAGGTTTAAATAACTATTATGTATCATTACCATTGATAATATAGCTGTTGAACAGTGATCACATGATTAGTATAAATGTATGGCTTTAACAAATACAATTTACTTAGAAAAGTAAGTGATGGCATCATCTAGTAGAATTTCTCCATATGAAGCCCATTTCTTGGATTTCAAGAAACAGGTAGAATCCCTGGGCTTCGCTTTGGACCAAACCCAAGTCAAGCATCAACATGTAAATCTTGAACATAATCACCTACAAGAGAAGTTGAACTCAATAAAGATTACCACCTGAGCGATGTTATCCGAGCCACCCCAAGTGTTTGTCACCATCTCACACCATACCCTTAGGTATTATGTGGGTGTTATAAGTGTTTATGTAAAAATACCCTAGCACTATGATTATGTTCATTATTTTTCTATAGAATAATTAATATATATTCATTTTATTATTGTTACTTTGTAAATGGTTTTGAAAGAATAAATAGTAATTTTAGATAATATTCAATTAACAAATCTATTTTAATGAATTAATGTATTTTTTAAATAAAAAATATTTTAATAAAATATTACTACTAAATCAATTTTTTTTAATATTAATGATAGTATTATTTTTATACAATTGTAATATTTATTAGGGTTTGAAAGTTGTTTTTGTCAAAACCCATGAATTTTTTATAAATGTCATTTTTTATTTTAAAAGTGAAAATTAAATTCTTTAGAAAATTATTTAGATAAAATGAATATTTTTTTGGATTCCAAATTTCAAAATTATCAAATGGTGAATTATTCCAAATTTTCTGAGATAGTTGAATTATTGGGTAAAAATTAAATACCATTTGAATATATAATGTGTTTTAGGACATCATAATGACCCAATAGTGAGTAATAAAATACTATAAAAGGGATATTCGGCTAACATATGTTTTACCTTTAAAATAAAAATGATTTTATATTTTTTTTGATTAATTTTATCATGCCTTAGTTGACCATACAAGTATTATATTATATTTTAACATTTTAAAATTATTTGCTGGAGAGTGTGACTTACCTCCATATAAGAAACCCTAATATTTTAAGAAGTTCATCCATTGGCCTTATAAAATAATTTTTTCCACTCCCATTTGGAAAAACATATGGTAACAAACCCTAGGTTGGTTTGTGGTTTTGATTAGTTTAATGTGTAGTGTCCAAAACCTAAATCATGAATAATTCCCTCTCATTTCCAATAGAAAACCACTCAATCTCCCATTCCACTTCACTCAAACTATTTAGAGATCAAAAACATCTTCCCTCCTCTCTCTAGATTCCTATAAAAGCACCAAAATCTCCCAATAATCCTCTCTTAAGCCTCTCCCAATCCTTTGGGATCACACTTCGAAGTAAGGGATCCTAACATTCCTTCTTTCCTTACTTATTTCCAAGTTTTCTTATATTTTTATGCCCTTTTATTTTCAATTACTAATGTTGGGGTATGATTTTTCACCTCCCCTATACCGACCTCCTTATGTTTGAATGATGAGATACCCCTTTTTCTTTCATTAATGCCTCTTGTGTACACCTGTTACCATACAGAAATTCCGTAAGGTATTTCTCTATCCTCATTTACATTCAATAAATTCATTTATATTATGAATCTAAATTACATTACATATGTTGGGATATTATTTTCCATCCACCATTACTATACATTTAATGTATAAATGATGTGAGACATCTTTCTCTCTCATCATCCCATTTTACAATTTTTATATGACGTCTTTATGCTTCTAAAGTTTCACCAAAATTTCCCATGCCAAAATCATCTGGTATGTGAACACCATACCCATTTATCTATCAAGGGTATTCACCTTTATGTACATTTAATTATTGAATGAGGACTTACATTTATGTATTCATCCTCTCTTATTTTTGGAATAAATTATTATGTTTAATGAATCCATGTTGTATGATCCATGTGGCACACTTATGCATTAAATGAAATGTTTATAAAGGGTGTTCCCGGATAGCACTCAAATGAATTGGGTAAATAATTCTATCATGATACATCATGTGAAATGGGTATTCAATCATTCTAGTTCATGTGGAAGTAGGGTTTAATCATGCTAATTTAATTTCAATGAGGGTTTAATTATGTTCTCTTTCAAATGAGCCTTGTCTCATGCTAATATCATGTTAAATGTTGTTCCACATCTCCATGTTATGATAATCATGCTATATCATGAATTTATGTTCATGTTTCTCTTATGATCTATTGTTATTCCTATTGCTTAACATATATTTTATTCTTCATGTTGTGTCTTGTATACTCCCTTACTAGGCTTTATAGCTCACCCCTTCCTTATATAAGTCCTCAAGTTATCCCATACAGTGATATGTGTGAATGAATGTTGTGGTCATGTAAAAGAAGTTTTCAATAAATATGTGTATTCCATATCTTATGTTGCTATGAAATTTTACAAACCCCCAACTATAGTATAACTCTTGAACTTCTATGTTGTATCGAGTGAAAATTTTATGTAATAAATTATGTTTTAAGTGTGAAATAAAGAGAAAGGTTGTTATAGTTGGTATCATCGGATAGGTTTAGTTAATTTTGGAATTAGGATAAGAAAACCCTACTGAAAGCCTTAGGGATAAGACTAAGTATAATAAAAACATCACTAAATTTTTTTGAGTATAGAGTAAGTCGTTTATCATGAAAATACATCCCTTTATAGATACGAACAAATAGAGGTGGCTCTGGCACAAATGTATCTAGGGGTAAAACCTGTAAACACCACTTTGAGCTAGACTTGAATGGGAACTGGGGCATGAAAACGGGCCTTGTTTTATTACTGGTTCAACACTCATGGGGAATATGATTTGTTAAATTCATAAGCATAGTATGATCCATTATAAAGGGAATAAAAAATTCCCTAAGAATATATGTTGGGAAGTAGATCAGGGATAAAATAGATTGAAGCTTATAAATTCATAAGATAAGGAAATAAATATAATTTATATATTATCCATTTTTGTCTTTGGATTCCCGTTTATGTGTTACCCCTAACTTTACTTTTATTCAAGCCAATGGTTAGTAATAGGAGGACTCAGGCTTACAACTAATGTGAAGAACATTCAATTGAGATTCTCAATCTGATGAGAGTGGGAATTGCAAACATTACCACGATATTCTCTCAATTAACTCAAGTTTTTAATAGAAACATGGGTCAAGAGGAACTTCCACCCCCCCACCTAATAAATAACAATCCCCAATCAAGAGCTTCATTAGACAAAGACCTCATACTTTTAATGAATCATCTGATCCCTCAATCGCCAAACAATGGATCAACTACATTGAAAAGATCTTCTTTATCCTTCAATGTTCCAAACAAGATAAGGTTCTTCTTGATACTTAACGTATGGAGGGTGAAGCTGATCAATGCTGGAAATTGTTCAAAAATACGAATCTTGAAGAAGTGGTTGAGGTGTTGGAATGAAAAGATTTTCAGAAAATGTTTTTTGATAAATACTTTCCTCCCACCCCCCGACTTAATATGGAAAGGGAATTCCTTTCACTCAAGAAAAAAGACGATGAATCCATGAAAGAATACGATTAAATCATTACAAGGATTGCATGTCAAACCTATGGATTTTTCATTACCCCTTAACGCACAGTTGAACGCATATTTGGTGGCCTAAAAACTATCCTACAGAAAGCCCTGTCGATCCATGACTTCGAAAGCTATGATAAAATTTTCTTATGTACCCTCAAAGTAAAAATAGAGATTAGAGAATCTTAGGGTTATAATGGGGATAAGAAGCGAAAAGTGGAATTTAATTATGTAGTTTCGATGGATAAATTCAATGGTGATAAGAAATTCCATCACCCCACATGACAACAGTTCAGAAAGAAGCACACCATAAATTTCCTGAAGCGGGTGAGGAAATGATTTAGATGTTGACATGAAGGGCACCTGGACATTAATTTCCAACAAGAAAAACCTAATACTGTTACATAAGAGAGGAACGATCCATTTGAAACTAAAATCATTGTTCATTGCTTCAACTACAATGAACCAGGGCACTTTTGAAACCAGTTCCCTAAGACAAGGGTTTTCAGAGGCAACAAACAACCTCCAAGGAAGCAAGGGAGAGATTTTGTCATAACTAACACTAAAGAAAATCCAAAAAATGAATTATTGATAGGTACTCTAGTTATTCATTCAATAATAGAAAATTTACTTTTTTATTCTAGTTCTACATATTATTTTATATCCCTAAAGTTTAGTAGAACAATACCAACACCACCACAAATATTGGAAGTATAGATGTTGGTGAGAATGGAAAATGGGGAAATTATTGCATCCCATGAATATAACACCTCCCCTATCACAATTTGTGGATTTAACTTCCTAGTTAATCTCTTAATACTCCCTCTAGTTGAATTTGATGAAAATCTTGGAATGGATTGACTTTCCCTATATAGATCCAACATAAATTATTGTGAAAGGTAAATCACTCTATATATATCGAATCAATCACCCAATTTTTTTTCAAGCACAGGGAGTAGGATTAATCTTTTTTAGCACCATAATCTCATGTGTGTTTTTTAATTGCCTATGATAATGTGTATCTTGCTCATATTATTGAGTCTAAGGAAGAAATCATCCTTGAATACATGCAAATTGCGAGGGAATTCGCTGATGTGTTTCCCAAGGAATTGCATGGTCTACCTCCTAGAAGATATGTTGAATTCTCGATTGATCTTATATCTGGGGATTTGAAAATATCGAAGACTCTATATAGAATGGTTTTTTCAGAGATTGAGCAGATAAAAAAAACTACATGAGATTCTGGATAAAGGGTTTATACTCCCAAGTGCTTCACCATGGGTTCCACCAATCCTCGTCGTTAAGAAGAGGGATAGGTCAGTGTTCCCTTGCATTGATTATCTTGAGCTCAAAAAAATAAAGATAATGAATATGTATCATATGCCATGAATTGGTGACTTGTTCGATCAGATACATGGACCACAACACTTCTCCAATGTGGATATGTGGTCAGGATATTACGATGTAAGGGTAAAGAAGGATGATATCTCCAAG
This sequence comes from Viscum album, assembly GCA_963277665.1. Classification (NCBI taxonomy): domain Eukaryota; kingdom Viridiplantae; phylum Streptophyta; class Magnoliopsida; order Santalales; family Viscaceae; genus Viscum; species Viscum album. The sequence continues at coordinate 357,110,918 of OY728140.1, forward strand.
ACTTCTTTTTGTACAAGTTACTGTGACTATGAATTCATAGTAATGCCTTTAGGACTCACTAATTCTCAAGAAATCATCATTGACTTGATGAATATATTATTTAGAGATTACCTTGACAAAATTTTTGTAGTCTTTATAGATGATATTCTAATATAATCCAAACCCAATGAGGAGAATGTGGAGAATCTAAGCAATGTGCTAGAGACCTTGCGAAAGGAGAAGCTCTATGAAACGTATAGAAAGTGTAAGTTATGGTTGAAGAAAGTCACATTCTTGTGTCATATCATCACAAGCAATGGGATATCTTTGGATCCCTCTATTAAAATGAAATTGAGGGATGGAAGAGGCCAACATTTTTTATGGATATTCGTAGCTTCCTTGGGTTTGATGGATGTTATCGATGATTTGTGTGAAATTTTCCACGATTGTCAAAAACTCTTACCAAGATAACTTGGAAGGGATTAAATTTTTCATGGATTGATGAATGCGAATATATATTCAAGGATTTGAAATGAATTCTTATCACTGCACTCGTGCTCACACTACCCACAAGTGGAGAACTTTTTGTGATATTCTATGATCCTTCAAAGAAGGTCAGGGGCTGTGTGTTGATGCAAAATGACGAAGTCATTACCTATACTTCAAGGAAATTGAATGTTTATGAGAAAAAACTATCTGACACATGATATGGAGTTGGCTGCAGTAATCTTCTCTTTAAAAATTTGGAAACATTAACTCTTTGGGGAGAAGGGTGAAATATATATATCAAAAAAGCATCAAATATATGTTCACACAGAAAGAGCTGAATATGCACCGATGAAGAAGTTTAGAGTTTATAAATGACTTTGACTTCTCAAATCACTATCATCCGAGGAAAGTGAATAAAATGGAAGATGCTCTAAGTAGAAAGGACCCAGTTATTCTATCATTGATGAGAATTGAAAAAGATCCAATATTCTAAGATTTTATGAAGATATACATGGGAATCATAAATAATGGAACATAATAAATTGATTCACAAATTATTGCTCAACCATCTCTTTTGGAAAGGTTAAAGGATGATCTAAAGGATGGTGTGGGTATTCAGACAAAAGTGGATACTATCAAAAAAGTGAAATCCTCAAATTTCAATGTCATTGAATAAGGAATTGTGAGATTTGGGTCAAGACAATGTGTTCCATCAAATATGGAGTTAAAGAATGAACTTTTGGGTGATGCAAATAGTTCGAATTTCTCCATTCTCCCAAGAAACACAATGATGTATCGAGATATCCTATGGAACTATTGGTGGGATAACATTAAAAATCATATCATTGAGTATACATCATAGTTCCTGGTATGTCAATAATTGAAGGCTGATAGGTAGAAGTTTAAGGGGATGATGCAACCATTACCCATACCAACATGGAAATGGGAGAACATCACCATGTCCTTTGTCACTAGAATTCTGAATAAATCCAAAGGAATCAATGCTATCTAGGTTTTTGTGGATCATCTTACAATTATTTCACACTTCATTGCAATTTGGGAGGATTTCTCATTGGTTCAACAAGAATTTTTATACATCAAAGAAGTGTTACGGTTGCATGGAGTACCACTATCGATTGTATTCCATTGAAATATAAGATTCCCCTCTACATTATAGAAGAGCCTCCATCATGCTATGAATACTATGCTAAACATGAGTATGAAATATCATCCTCAAACTGATGTCCAATCTGAGCGGACTATCAAAAAAATTAAGGACATGTTGAGGGCATGCTCAATGGACATCAAAGGAGGATTAGATCAGCATCTTCCACCGGTTGAGTTCTCTTACAATAAGAGTTTCCACTCAAGCATCCAAATAGATCCTTATGAATTCCTTTATGGGAAGAGGTGTAGAAAACAAGCATGTTGGGATGAAGTTGGGAAGAGAAAACTCCTTGGTCCATAAATGGTCGATGAAATAGAGGAGAAGGTTAATACCATTCAGCAGCATATTAAAGTTTTTATGATTATAATAAAGATCTATGATGATAATCATCAACTAGATCTATAATTTGATATTGGATTCATGGTATTCCACCACATATCACCATGGAATAAATTTATGAGTTTTGAGATGAAGGGAAAACATAGTCCAAGGTACTTAGGCCCTTCTGAGATCCTTGATCACATTTGAGCAGTGGCCTATTGACTAGCACTCCCACTGAACTTGCCTCAAATACATGATGTATTCTATGTATCACTCTTGAGGATGTACATACTTGACCCATCACATGTACCCAATCTAGAGGTGGTTCCATTAGAAAATGACTTCTCTAATGAGGAGAAGCCGGTGAAGATCATAGATCATAAGGAAATCATTATACAAAATAAGACAACACCCCTCATCAATGTGATGTGGAGAAACCAAATGTTTGAAAAAGAAACATTGGAACTAGAGGAAATAATGAGGCAGAGTTAGCCACATCTATTTTGTTATTGGAAAAGTAAATTTTGAGGGTGATATTTATGAAGGGGGGATGTTGTAATGACTTGAACATTCATGAATAAAATTCCCATTCATTTAATGCCTTATGGATATAGAAAACACTTGAAATTGTTTTATATAGGGTATAAATAACATTTAGGTTTCATTACCATTGATAATATAGTCATTTTATAGTGATCACATTATTAGTATAAATATAGGGATTTAACAAATCCAATTTACTCAGATAATGGAAGTGATTGCCTCATACAGTAGAATTTCTCCATTCGAACCCCATTTTTTGGAGCATGTGAAGGGGGTAGCATCACTGGGGTTCACTCTGGACCGAGCTCACGTCAAGCTTCAACACATTAAGCATGAATGGAATTGCCTACGAGATAAGTGGATGTTAATATATATTACCACACAAGAGATGTTATCTGAGCCGCCCCAAGATTCGATCACCATCACACACCTTACTCTTAGGTCTTATGAGGTTTTTTAAGTGGTTATGTAACAAGACCTTAGCACAATGATTATGTGCATTATTTTTGTATAGAATAAAAAATATACATTCATTTATTATTGCTACTTTGTGAATGGTTTTTAAAGTAGAAATATTTTTTTAGTTAACGTTCAATTAAGAGATCAATTTTGATGAATTAGTTGATTTTTGAATTAAAAAATATTATTAATAAAATATTATTAATAAATAAATTTTTATTAAATATATATGATTGTTTACTTTTTATACAATTGTCATTTTTATTATGGTTTTAATGTTGTATTTGTCAAAACCCGAGATTTTTCAATAAATGTCGGGTTTTATCTTAAAAGTGAAAATACACATATTTAAAAAAAATTATTTAGATAAAATGAATATTATTTTTGGATTCAAGATGTTGAAATTATCTAACAGTTAATTTTTCATAATTTTCTGAGATTGTCGAATTTTTGGGTAAAAATTAAATATCGTTTAAATATATAATGTGTTTTATGACATCACAATGACCAAATAGTGATGTAATGAAATTCAATAAAAGTGTTATTCTTACAACATATGTTTTACCATTAAAATATTGTGATTTTTGTTTGTCTAATTAATTTTATGATTCCTTAGTGGACCCTCCAAGGCTTACAAGATATTTTATCATTTTAAAATGATTTCCTTGAGAGTGTGACTCACCTCCACATAAGCAAGCATAATATTTTTAGAATATCGGCCATTGGCCTTATAAAATAACATATTAAACTCCCCTTTTGAAAAAACCATGGGAAAACCATGTTTTGGTTTGTGGTTTTGATTAGTTTAATGTGTAGTGTCTAAAACCTAAATAATAAAGAATTCCCTCTCCTTTCCTATAAAAACATACTCAATCTCTCATTCCTCTTCACTAAAACCATTTGGAGCTTGACCAACCTCATACCACTTCCTTATTGAATCCTCCCAAGGCTTCATAAGATCCAAATAAGCCTCTCTAATTCCTCTACCAAACCATTTTGATCACACTTCCAAGTAGGGGATCCTCACTTTCCTTCCTCCCTTGTTTATGTACAGGTTTCCTTAAATTGTTATGCCCTTTTATTTTCAATTAAAAATGTTTGTTTATTATTTATTACATCCCATATACTTACATCCTTATGTTTTAATGATTAGATACCCCCTTTTTCTCTCATCAATTCCTCTCGTGTACATTCATTACCATGCCAAAATTCCGTAAGGGATTTTTCTCTCCTCATTTACGTTCCAGAAATTATTTTATATTATGCATCTAAATTCCATTAAATATATTGGGATATTATGTTCCATGACCCCATAACTGTACATTTCATGTATAAAATGTTATATACCCCTTTATCTCTAATCAACCAATTTTAGGATTTCTATTTGACATCGTTATGCTGCCAAAGTTACCCGAAAATTTCCAATGCCAAAATCATCGTGTAAGTGAATTCCATACCCCTTTCTCTATCAAGTTTATTCACCTGTATGCATGTGTACTTGTTGATTGAGGACTTACATTTATTTATTTCACATCTCTTATTCATGGATTAAATTATGATGTTTAATGAATCCATGTTGTATGATCCATTGGGCACACTTATGCATGAAATGAAATGTTTATAAAGGGTGCACCCTGATAGCGCTCCAATGCATTGGGTAAAGAATAGTATCATGATACATCATGTTCAATGGTTATTTAATCATGATAATTCATCTTCAATTAGGGTTTAATCATGAAAATTCAAGTGAAATGAGTTTTTACTCATACTCCATGTGCATGGAGCCTTATCTCATGCTAACATCATGTAAAATATTGTTTCCACATATCCATGTTATGATAATCATGCTATATCATGACTTTATGATCATGTTTCTATTATGATCCATTGATATGCCTATTTATCTAACATATATTGTATTCTTCATGTATGTCTTGTATACTATCTTACTGGGGTTTATAGCTCACCACTTTCTTATATACTCCCTCATGTTATCCCATGTAGTGAAAAGTAAGAAGGAATGTTGTGGTCATATACAAAAAGTTTTCAATAAAGATGTGTATTTCATGTTTTATGTTGTTATGTAATGTTCCTAAGCCCCAAAGACACTAGACCTCTCAATCATATATGACATATCATGTGAAAAGTTTTTGTAATAAATTATGTTTAAGTTTTAAATAAAGAACAGGGTTTTTATATGTATTTATCATATTTTTCGGGCTTTCATTCACATAGGTACTTCTATGACTTGGCATATTTACAATATTGGATTGTGTGAATTTACCTAGTTTTGGGGTTTTAAGGAGACACATGGTTATTTTTGGTTAATTATCATTATTACATGGTGATTTTTTATTTTGATTTCCATTTTTTTCTCACTATGGTAAAGAGGGTAGTCTCCCCACACAACTCATTAGACCCTTGCAGCTAGTCACCGACCTCTGACATATGGTGAGGTGTTCATGAGTCCATGTGGAATTAATGGTATATGGAACATGTTTAGTGAAACTCTTGAAGGGATGTTACAAATTACCATTAGTGGGATTTTCCTTTCTATTTTCTTACTATTTAAGAAAGTTAAAAATGAGAATTGTATATGTATAGTCTTATCAATAATCTCATGTGTGGGAGTATCTAACCCATGGTTAGGGGATAAGCTGAGTTCTCATGGTGGGATTTTAGTTCTAGATATTCTCTTATTATAGTTGGATTTTATTTCACCTTGGTTGATTAACTTCATGTGTGAAGTTATTGTTGTTGAGGTTTTAACTATGGTCCAGTATGGAATGAGGTTTTGGTATGTATGAATCATTTTAGGTACTCATGTATTTATGTGACATGAATCATGATATCCACCCATAGGAAATAATGTGGTATTTTGTTACTTTTAACAAAATAATGGATTTGTGGGAAATGAAAATTATGTTTTGTTTCTTTATTGTTTTAATAAAAGTGACTAATAAATAAGTTCTTTTTTTAGATTTATATATATAAAATAAAATGGATAAAATGGTGTCAAATGGGATGTTTTTAATTTGGAATTTGGTTACATAGAGTAAGCCATGGAATGTGATAGGGATGGTTGGTGTTGTGATAGTGATGTGTTTATATCGTTTTGGATAATCAATGTAGAGTGTCATGTTATATTTAGTTATGACCCATCCCTGGTATAACTATGAAATAAATTCTTATGGTCCCTTAAAAGTGTGTTTTTAATTGTATAGAGATATCACCATGATGAAATTCACTGGTTTGGTGTTAGGATGAAATTATCAATAATGATCCTCCAGTAGTGGGATAGGAACCTCTGTTGGTTATATATAATAAGGGGGATTATTTTCATTAAAACATCACTCATTTCATATATTTTATGGAGATATACCATTTTGTGATATGTTGAGTATGTTTTACCTGACTAGCGAGTTCCAATTGCATCATCCTTTGATGTTAACCAGAGAGGGTGGTCCTCAGGTTGCTGAATTTTGGTGTAATATCTAGGACCTGGATGCCACTCAATAGTTCCCCATTCTCAGTTGGCCACGTGGCCTCAAGAACATCTCCCCAAATACTAGATGCTTAGAACTAGTAGTGTAGTCCCAGGTGTGTCTATGGTAATATAATTTATTCATTACCAGAGTGTAGCACAATGGAATAACAATAATGTACAAATAGAAAAAGTAGTATATCATACAGACAATAGATACACAACAAAAATAGATAGCAAAAAAAAATTAATCCCATACAATGATTATAATAATACATGACATATATTTCTAAAAACATCAAAAACATGTATATAAGGCAGGCATAGAATACATGGAAAAAATGAAAAAAATGACAAAATTATCCCAGCTAGCATTGCAAGCATCATCTCGGTCCCATGGTCCACTAATCTAGAGAAATCATCAAGAACCTATAGAAGGGTGTTTTTCCTTATCCATGCCTGCAAACATATAGTCTATTTGGGTATATAAAGGCGTCACAAACATGGTGTGATATATAATACCAATAGGGAACCACCCATGGATAGGTTCCAATCAGTCAGTAAATATATAAAGAAAACAATGTGAATGCATTATTATAAATGATGTACTGTAAGAAAGCATCTTATAAAGACCATGTTCTTATTTATAATAGTTCAATAAATCATCTTCATATAACCATTAAATCTAATTTAATTAGTATGTATCAAGACTCAGTGTATAGCCTGGAGTCCCCCATGAAAATAGTTAACCAAAGATGCATAAATAGGTCATCCATAAAGTGGAAGACAAGAATGAATCCAATATTTTTCTCTGCCTTTACAGACACATCATATAACTGATTCCATTCATTATCCATTTATTTACCTGATCTCACCCATAAAATTCCTAAGATTGAATCCATGTATCTATCAAGGTTTAATGTAAACTAACACTCAATAAGCCCATCCATTGAAGTCATCAAGAACCCACGTATTGCTCTTAGTGTGGTATAACATCCCTTCCAACCAAGTACATCCATGGAATTTCCACTAAAGGATCCCAAGTATCACCCATGGAATAAATGGTCCAATTCACTATGATAATACCCATAGAATTCTCATATGAATACATGTATCACATGGCATATAACATTTAATCCTTTGATTTTTTTCTTTTCATTCCATATCCGGAGTCAAAGTTTCACTCAGGAAAAAGAAATATTTAAGACAAATGAGACTATCCATGACATTATTTTTTTAAACCATGTGTCACCCAAGGCATATATTCATTAAACCATTTCAAAAAATTTAAAATTTTCATTTAAACATGTCAAGTACATCACTAAAGACATCTCAATTCAATCTCACCTGGAAAGGTGAAAAGTTATTGGCCAAGCATATAAGGCTTGGATTCTAAATACTCATATGGGAAATTCTTTATAAATATTAATTAATGATTTAACAATCAATTATATATAATGGACTCTATTTTACAAACATGGTAATATCAATAAAAAGGGAAAATTCAATCTCATTTAAACAAGCCATTACATGGCAATGACCAAGGGTATGGTCATTCGGTCCCTTCTCTTTAATCAACCAATTAAAAATTGATATTACAATTAAATTAAATATCAATTAATAATTCAATTATCCATTTTATTTAAAATTAAATTCATAATTCACACCCAATGGAAAGGTGTAAAAGGTCACACCCAATCGTATCCATTTCAAGATCAACCCATGGTGGTCTAGTTTAATAAACCAGTACACCCAAAGGGGTGGTTCCATTTTCAAGGAATTAATCCTATAAAAAATAATTAATAGACCAATTTAATTTCATAAACCATTCCAAGAATATTAATGATTTAATTTCATTTCAAGTAAATACTCATAAATTTTAACACAACACCACAGAATATAAAAACTCATCATCTTTTATCAAAATGCATGAGACCACCTACCTTAGGTATGTAGTTGATAGATCGTCTATTATCAACTCTTGATTCGACTAAGATAAGGATAAAATAAATAACAGATGAATAACCCAGTAATAGTACATATTATTTTTCACCTATTTAGCACATCCAATATCTAGAAGAACGAAGAACGGCTAAAAATTAATTGAGAACTCACCGATGTGGATCCAACGCGGTGAGCGGTTCTTGAATATGAGATGGGACGAAGAGTCTAGATTAAATCCTAGTTTAGAGACTCAAAAAACCTCTAAAATACATGGCTATCTATAGAAATGAAAATAGATAAATTAGGTTAGAAATAATAGATTACGTTGGGGATAGTTTGGTAAATTCACCAAAATTTGTGCATCACACAATTTAGGTGAATAATTTGCAAATTGTGCACCAAAAATGCATAGTAAACTATAGATGAGGTGAAATCCACATGGATTCCCCATAAAATTTGACTAACCTTGCATAAATCATGATAAAAACAACTTTAAAATTTGTAGACCTAGGCACATGGCCATGTGGCCTAAATCGCATGGCTTTCACTATCCATCCGCTAGGAAATTTCACCCTAGAAGATGGGATTTGGGCTCCGAATCAGCCCCATCCCCCATACCTCCATGACCTGAAAGGGAATTCATATTAGTTCATATTTAATATTTTAAACAGATAATTGATGGAAGGTAAATGATTCATGACTCAAATAAGGAATAATTTATTAAAAACTCCACCCTTAAAGAAATCAATCCCTAAATTGACTTATCAAGGGTGTTCAAGCATGTCTGAGAATAAATCTAGCCACAATGATCATACATCATCCTCTCAATCCCAGGTCTCATCTTATACATGGTCATGTTTTCATAACACCCGTACTAAAGGAACTGACCAGCCTCAGGTAACCTTCATTCCATAATCCAGAATATGTATAGAATGCACCTCAAAGGGTGAATCTACATGTAACTCATCCTCATCATGCTAAAATTCATTAGATGGGATTGATAATATCCTTGTAACTGAGAAACCTGGAAGACACTATGCATGTCCCAGTTCCTCTGAGTAAAATGCGACTAATAGGATACCCTCTTAAAGCTCTCTAGAATCTCAAACGACCCGACATATCATGGTGAAAGATTAATATATCTCTTGATCCTCATGTTTCCCATCCTTAGTGAGACACGTAATTTAACCTAATCCCTAGCCATGAAATCAAGAGGTCATCTGCAATGATCAGTGTATAATTTTTAATCATACGGTGTAGTAGCCATCAACTTCTGAATCAATTTCACAAAAAGTCCTACCATGAAAATCCTTATAAGGTTCCATAATAATGGTATCCTAAAAGATATTTTTGTAGGTGAATTAAACCAAGGGTATGTACCTCTCCCAAGATCGTCCAAAATAATGAACACATTCTCACAACATGTCCTCAAGCACCTAAATCATGTTCCATTATTGCCATATATCTGGGGGTGGTATGTTGTGATCAGAAACACCTTTGTATCTAACTCCTTCTACATCACTTTCTAGAACTGTGAAGTAAACCATGAATCACTATGTGAAATGATAGTATGTGGGACCCCATGTTGTCATAATATCTCATGGATATACAACCTTCCAAGCTCATCCACACTGAAGGTTTCCTTGATCGGAAGGAAATGTGAAATCTTTATGAGTCTATAATAAACCACCCATATGGAATCATTACCACAAGGCAACCTTGGAAAACCCATCATGAAATCCATCGCGACATCATTCCATTTACACTTAGGAATATCTAACTACTATAAAATTAAGTTAGGTCACTAGTGTTCTTCATTTACCAATTGACAGGTAAAAAACACATGAAAAAAATATCTACATCTATTTTCATACTTGGCCACCAGTACGGATGATGTAAATCCTGAAACATTTTGGTGGCGTTAGGGTGAACTGCCCAAGAGGAAGCATAATAATCTCGAATTAGCTCCCTGCGCATGTATTATGAAACCCATACACGACCATGTACATGGATAATTTCATCTTCCCTTATGTCCCAATTTGGAGGAGGGTCCTCCCATGCCACATTGTCCGGTAAAATAAGGCACTCGGAATCTGATAGATACCTCATCATTACACTATCCAGAAGGGTAGAGGTCACAACATAGGATGATAGATAGGTCTATCCCTAACCAACTTGCACCACCATGTTCATCTCAATGAAAAAAATCCATTACCCTTCACTCACTACTGGCTTGTTGAACATCATGTATCTGAGTCCTACTACTAAGTGCATCGGCCACTGCATTTCTTTTACCAGGCATGTAGTCAATATCAATGATAAAAGTCTATAAAAATTCAACCAACCATCACTGTATTAGATTAAGATCACACTCTATAAATATGTACTTCACTCTTTTTTTTATTTGTACCCCAAAAAATTTTCACCAATTACATAATGTCTCTAATAGCACTATACATGAACTACTATAGCTAATTCAAGATCATGCATCAGGAAGGTCCTCTTCGGTGGCCTCAACTGCTGAATCTTATATGCCATGACTCTATCTCCCTACATACAAACTTCTCTTATCCCGATACCAGATGAATCATAATAAATAGTGTAAATCCTTCCTGGATTATGAAAAATCTGTATCGGTGATGAATTCAATATCCCCTTTATCTCTTGAAAGGTTATCTTGTAGAAATGTTTCCAAAAAAAACTTCACACCCTTCGTAGTCAAGCATGTAAGCAATTATACTAATCATGAGAAGTCCTCTATGAACAACCTATAGTAAAAAACATAAATCCATAATAATCTCCAAACTTCATATAAGTTCTTGGGAAAATCCTAATAAAATATAGCTCTTTTATTCTCTCGGTCAACTGATACTCAGGCCTCTAAGATAATGTTACCCGAAAACTGAATATGATCCATCTAGAAGTGGAACTTTGTAAGCTTATCATATAACCGATGCTCTCTCAATGTATTCAATACTATATCAAGATGTTTGTAAGGGTGACGTTGATTATGATAATACCTCAATATATCATCAATGAAAACCACCACAAACAAATCACGATAAGGATAGAACACATGGCTCATCAGTTCCATGAAGACTGACGGTGCATTTGTGAGACCGAACAACACAACCAAATACTTGTGTACACCATACCTACTATAGATAGTTTTTCAAGTTATGTATAATGTTTTAACATGCACTTGATGACAACCGTATATCAAATAATTACTTAGGAAAACCAGAGCTCCTAAAATCTAGTTGAAGATATCATCTATACACAAAAGAGGATACCGATTCGTAACCATCAGCTGGTTAATTTTCTGGTAATACACACATAGCATGAGAGTCTCACCTTATTTGTTTAATAAAAATGACATGTGAAACCCACAAATAAATATCGGGTTGGATAAAACTCATTGCCTATAAATCCCCTGGCTACCTCTTGAACTCTTGAACATCTATAGTATCTATCCTGTAATGAAGAATGGATACTATCATAGCTCCTAAAACTAGCTTGATAGAGAACTCAACTGCTATCACTAGAGGTAATATTAAAAATTCATCCAGTAAAATGACCCTAAAATGATCAACTAATGGTGGGAAATCAGACTAATGTGTTCCCTAATCATCCAAATATAAACTCAAAATATGACTTGTCATCCTAACCAACCCATGGTGCTCAGGACTAGTTCAAATTTCCAAAACATCCCATTCACCATTTTGAATAAACTCACTTCACTTTTGAGATTTTAAGGCCACCCTTTAGAGATATAAATCTACGAAATCATGAAGGTGAAATAACTAGTCCATCCCAAGAATAACATCAAAAACTACCATCTCAAATACAAAGAGGCTCCATGTGATGTCAAACCCACCAATATTAATTGGAACTCCATGCAATATTGTATACCCTCAGTTATAATCTCTAAAAATGTTTAAAGAATCATTAATCCATTAATGTACTGAACAATGTGCATAATTCTCTCTACAAAAGGCAAATATATAATGCTGTGAAAAGACCTTGTATCGAAAAGTGTAGAATCTAATATGTAGGTGTTTCACGCTGGAATGAAAGATGACCTCTTTTGTTTAAGGTTCAAACATTCCAATTGGTTTCTAACAGGTTTGTTTGTAGAACCGGAAACATCCAATGAATCTATATCCATTTGGACCTACTTTCCAAAGGTAGGTGCTCATTAGTTGTGGACCGATGAGGCTTAAGAATTTTAATTGGTCGAGAGGATGGGAGGTCGGACTCGTCACACCTTTTTGAGGGGAATTATTGTCTACTACCAGAGTCTCTTTATAGAATTAAGTTATGTTCGTGAATCCTTATTACATTACCAAGTATGAAAAATGAGCTTTCCTTTAGATCTGACAATCAATGATTGATATGTATGAGATTTAAAGAATCTTTTATATGTATTCGAGGTTCTTCATTGATAGAGAATCATCTATATTTGTTATAGATTCTTAGTCAATGGAATCCTTTAACACATTATATAGAAATATCTTGGTCATTATGATAGCCATACTGGTTTTAAAGCCACTTAGTGGGGCACTTGAAGTTTATTGTCATTTAAAAGTACCTGGATTAATTCAGAGTTGGGATCATACCCGCAGATGGGCTACCTATGTATCCTTTGTTTTGGAAAAGGAATAAGAATCCACGTAGTTCGAGTAAGGGAGTATGAGGTTTATGCTTGATAGATGACTCAAAGAAAGATGTCTTAATTACTTTTACACTCTAAGCTCACGTGAGTCATGATCGGTGTGAGAAACTAGAGGTATTGGTAAAAATAGACAATTGTGCCATGAAAGATGCAACCATAAGAAATAATGTGGGGCTTATGTATGTATGACCACCCAGATAGATGAAGATTAGGATTTACTTCACGGAAGAAACCCAGGAACAAGTTCCATAAAGGTATATGTGCTGTATGGAGATTTGGATACTTAACTTAAGACTTATTCCTGAGAAGGATGCCCAAATTAGAGGGGTCTTATGATTTGGGTTTTATTTCTTAGAAGGAAGTTCAAATCAAATGAAGTTAAGACTGGTTAAGAGAAAATATGACTGGGGCTTACTCCTAAACAGGAGTCCCAAGTAAAAGGGAATTATGACTGGGGCTTACTCCTAAGGAGGAGACCCAGGTTAAGGGAATTATGATTGGGGCTTACTCCTAAAGGGGAGGCACAGGATAAGGGAATTATGATTGGGGATTACTCCTAAGGAAGATGCCCAGATATTGGAACCTGGGGATTACTTTTAAGGAGGATGCCCGGATTAAATATCTTGGACTGGGGATTATTCCTGAAAAGGAGGCCCAGGTTAGGGGAACTATGGCTGGGGCTTACTCCTGAGGAGGACGCCCAATTTAAGAGTATATGGGGACTTGGGGCTTATTCCTGAGAAGGAGGCCCAGATTGAGGGACTTGAGAACTAGGGATTACTCCTTAGAAGGAGGCCCAGGTTAAAGATACTCTCATATTAAAGGATGAGTTTGAATGAATGAAATCTATAACCTTAGTGACATAAAGATATGTAAATCACTAGGTTTTAAGAGATATTCCATAGAATTCTTTTCAGACAAGGAGGAAAATAAGGGAACCATGCCAAAAAATGGATTTGAAGAGGGTTTTGGAGGATGAATCTTTAATAGGAGAGGTGGATTTGAATAAGATAAGTGAATAGGTAGGAGGGGAACCCAAAAAGAAGTAGGCATGTAGGTCCTGAGTGGGCGTGCAGGTCCTGGTCATGCAGATATACCTGTGCGACACATGGGTACTTGCGCGACGGTCAATCCATGGGGTAGTACTTGGGCGAGACTTGGATCAATCCCTTAGTATTTTCCCTAGGGGATTCCAAAAGAGTGGCGTGGAGGTTCTGATGAACGGAAGAGGCATCACGTAGGTGTGTCTTCATTTACCTTAAGGGTAAAACACCTAGGCGCATAGGTGTTGATGAATTTCAACACATAGGCCTTGTTTCCCCTGTTTAGATCTTCCATTAAATGTAAGAAATTACCTTAGAAGTGTTCGGAAGACTTCCAGAAGAGACTAGGGTGCTGGGAGCTTAAATCTGGCTTTTGGAATTGTTCCATCTCCGAAATGGGGGGCCCACAATGGGTATTTTATAGGCTGTTGAATACCCCAGGTGAAAATAATATAGGGCGCGCAAGTCACCTGCGCGACTAATATGTGGTGTGCAGGTGTACCTGTGCACCCATGATGAAACTTGCGCGACCCAAGTGTGAAAAAATCCTTGTTCATGCCTTTGTCAATTTTTGATGTTTCTTCAAAGTTTGAATCTCTTTAGACTAAGGTGTTTCCCTTTTTAGTCGTTAGACTCTGTGACGGAATGGAGCGTCAACAAAAGTCCCCCCTCATAGTTGGATCTGAAAGAAAGAGGATGTGAATCTGAGGTGAAGATGAAAATCACGAAACTTCAGTGCGCAAGTGTTAAGCGCATAGATGGTGTTGTGGAGGTGCATTCCACGCATGCTTCAGTGTGCAGGGGTGCGGCCTGGCCTATATATATGCGGCCATTCCTCTCACAAATCAATCGGTTCTCAAGGATTCCCACTCTCGCCGCGCAAATTTTCTCTCGCCGTGAAAGTTACTTGTTTTCTAATATTTCATTGTGTCGTGCTTATGTAGAGGTATTTTTGAAATGCACGGTGATACCTGCATGCCCAAAAATTGCGCGACACGTCTACACTTGCGCGCCAACTTAGGACTTGCGCAGATTAATGCCTTAACCATTTTTTTATAATTTCATCACAACTTTTTTGAACAATCAACTCCATTTAAAGTTAATTATCTGATCATTTTGCAGATTCAATGGCTCCCATAATAATTGGAATGGTTGATGAGCTGGAAAAAAAGAATATTGATGACATAATGAACATTTTTGGCTAGGATTACTATGGTATCTACGACTGCACTCTCCCAGATTTGGATAAGTACTTGAAGAAATATCATCTAAATTTCCCACAGAGCATCTACCTGCCTCTGTATGGCCATGGTCATCTGTAAGGAGTCAATGTTCTAGATGTAAAGAATTATCTGCCCGAGATGTAGCTGCACTTCTACTCCTCTAATTTGGTTATGATTTTCATTAAGAGCAATAACAATAGTGTGAACATTCAAAATTTTCTTCCATTCCATTTCCTTACAGATATGAAAATGGTAAACCCACAGGCTGAAATGTTTTCCGCTGCCTGTCGGTGGAGAGGAGATGACATTAGAACAATATCTAAAAAGGCTACCCTCTCCAAAATGGCTCTTTACTTCCAATGCTCCATTCTAAAATCCATGTATCCATCTTCCAATTCTCTTGGACAGAAACAGAGTCACTATTTGATCAATAGAAAATTTTCTCAAACCGCACTCAAGAACATTCTTTTAGAATTGTTCCAAGAATAGCTGGTATCACTGCATCTCTTATTGTATCCAGTTGAATGAATGAACTCCAGGTGGTTGTTAATGAAGCTCAGGATGCCGTAAATCAAATGAGTAGTTATGTTGAAAGCCTTTTATAATTATTTAAAAAGAGAAGAGACTTCAATCTGTGGATGTCCTTATAACTCTTGTGCATCAATAAAAAACACTTCCATCTTCAATAATTTTGTGCCTACATTCTTTTGGTACATGCTTTAACTTTTTACCTAAGCCAGTGGGACTATTAATTATAGTTTGACTTTTACTAGGATTATTATAAATAACCCTACAAACTTTGCATCTTTTAATTGCTCAATATTGTCTAAATCATAAGAAATATATGTTTAATGAGCCGGGAATTGACTTTTATTCATAGTTCCCTTATCTTTTGTGGGAAGTTTAAAGTCATGCACGTCGAACATAAAAAGGATAATGTTTAAGGTCAGAATAGCTTTGTCGGAATGGATTAAAATTGACTCAAATCCTTAATGATTTATTTGAAAACATACTACCACACTCAAGTATGAGGGATAATGTGTAAACTATGAATTAAGAAATTTTGAATTTGAGAAATGATATGAAAAGGGACTAAGAGGAATTAGAAGAAGTATTTCCTAAGAATGAAGTTACCACTATTTAACAAACCCGTTAGGGGGTTGAATTATGCAGGGACACTTAAGGGCTATGGATGCAAAGTCAAATAATAGCATCTTTTGGCTGACAAGTCCGTTAAGTCGACTACTTATGCAAGGCCGCCTAAGGGCACGTGCTTCATAGTCAGGCAAAAGAATTCTCATAAATTTACCTTTCTACTACTATAAATCCAATGGAAGTTTATGGAGATTCAAATTTTTTAAAGCATAGAGTTTGTTGTATGGAGATATGTACTGAAATATGGAGAGGATATTTCCAATCATGATTGTCTAAGAACTGGATGAATGTCACTCATACGAAGGTTTGACCCAAATGTAGGGAAAGGGAAATATAAACCATAGACTTGAATACTTTTAGATCATGAAAAAGAACATGAGACAAATATGTTAAGTATGGCTATTTTTGTGGATCCCTATATATTTTCGTTAAGACAATTAAGGATAAAAGAGGTTTTATTCCCAAGAATTAAGTTACCATTATTTGACAAACCCGTTAGGGGGTTGAATTATGCAGGGCCACCTAAGGGCATTGGCTGCATAGTCAAATAATAGCATCTTTTGGTTGACAAGTCTGTTATGTGGACTATTTATGTAAAGCTACCTAAGGGCACATGCTGCATAGTCCAGCAAAAGAACTCTCAGAAATTGGACATTTTGTGACCCAAAGTCAAGAAAAGGGTTATGGAGATCTATGAGTATTTAAGTTTAGGAGTATGACACATGAAAATGGGTATTTTCCAATGGATGAAAGAGATACATAGACCAATGCTAAGTATAATCATGTTGTGGCTGGGTCCTGAATTAAGATGTTGGACTTCACTACATATCTCATTAGAATGATAATCAAGCCAAATTTAGTTCTTGAAATAAAGTTTAACGTCATGTGGGATGAAAGTATGTGAGATCTTAGTTTAGGGTCATAAAGCTCAGACCATTATAAGGAATACACAGTGGGTGTTTGATAAACCTGATGTGAATGAGGACCAGTGTTTTCATACCACATTCATGTTTTTAGAGGGGGACTTTTCAGCCAAGGGACTAAAAGTGAAATTTGGGGTTAGACCCAAAGACGTGGGGCTGGATTCGAGGGATGCTCGAACGTTCCAATATATCACATAAGGATGGGAATCAAGACTCACGTAGTTCTTGAAATACCCTCTGTACAAATTTGGTCCGTACATATGAAGGGTGAAAGGGGAATTTAGTGCAATGATGGTTTGACCCAAGATAAAAGGTTCAGGCATTGCCATGTATGCACATAGTCTTTAGAATATAACATGATTGGAGATCACTGTAAATAATGATTCCCTCTTAGGTGAGGGTGTCAAAGAATGTTGTAGTTTATTGTCATACCGGACAAAAAATGATGTATAGTTTAACGTCATATATCAAGGAAAATGGTGAACCAATATGAAGATATTGATTCTGCTGGTGGCTTCACGAATCAACATCATATGAGATGGAGTTGAACCGATGTGAAGATATTGGTTTTGGGATTGAACCTCGGGAGGTTTCCTACGTACCCAGCCTAAAAGGAAAGGATCAAAGTCCATGTAGTTCAATTGAAGAATGAATTGGTGATCAAGTTGTTTTTGAGGACAACGATCTAAAAAGAAAGTGTTGGTACTTACGCATGGTTAGCAGCCCAGAGAGGGTGTTATGGTTGAAGTTTACTCTAAGATCACTTGAGTCATACTCGTTGTGAGAAACAAGAGGTAGAAACAACCCTAACAATGCACAGTTTAATGTTATGTAGGACATATAAGGGGCTGAACACAGTTTAACGTCATGTTGGACAATTGGGGACTATGCAGTTTAATGTCATGCAGTAAGGACAACACAGTTTAATGTCATGTTTGATGAACAGGGACAATACAGTTTAACGTCATGTTGGACGATGGAGTACTGTACGGTTTAATGTCATGTATCTAGGATGTATTACTATGCAGTTTAATGTCTTGTAGTGAGGACAATGGGGATACAGTTTAACGTCATGTTGGACATATTAGGGACTTCTTTCATAGTTTAACGTCATGTTGGACATTGGGGTGTTGTATAGTTTAGCGTCATATAGCTAGGACGTCATAGTTTAACGTCCTGTTGAACGATGGTTCGAATAGTTTAAGGTCATATGCATAGACCGATGGTTATGTAGTTTAATGTCTTGTTGGACGTAAGGGACTATGCAGTTTAAAGTCTTACAGCAAGGACAACATAGTTTAATGTCATGTTGGACATAAAGGTATTTGTGTTACACAAAATACTTCTTCAGAAATCTGGCATTGGTTGGAGTAGTGATGAGTTCTCCATCCATTGAGATTAAAGAATAAGCTCCATTGGAGTAGACCTTATGTATTGAGTATGGTCCTTCCCATTTTGGTTCACGTTTGGGAGGTTTCATTCCTGGTATCATTGGAGTTATGATAACCAATACCAATTCTCCCTAAATGAATAAATGAAGACGAACTTTTTTGTTGAAATCTTGTTCTATTCTATTCGGATGGACTTCCAAGTGGTGCCGGGTGCACAATATTTTCTCATCTAATCATTCCAATTCATCCAGTCACTTTTGAGATTGTTCATCTGTAGATGAATGGTCACAAATGGCTTCTCTGAGTGAATTTAATTGATCTTGAATGGGAAATACTGTTTCTTTTCTATATACCATTGAATATGGAGTTGACCGCATTACAGTGCGGGAGGTGGTTCGATAACTCCATAAAGCATAAAAGAGTTTGACAGGCCATGACTTCTTATCTTTATTCACCATATTTTGAAGTATATTTGAAAGAGTCTTATTGAAGGCTTCTATCTGGCCATTGGCCGCTGCATGATACTGAGATGAATGGTTGGATTTCATGTTGTATTCTTGACATAACATCCTTCCCTCAGATGAACAGAATTTGGTGCCATTTTCCGTCAGTATGGTATGAGGGACACCAAATCTGGTAATGATGTTAGACTTGATGAAGCTAACAATGCATTTAGAACTAACTTCCTTGAGGGGTATTGCCTCTACCCATTTTGAAAATAAGTCAGTAGCAGTAATAATATACTTAAACTGCTTGGCTGTAGATGAAGGATAAGGTCCCACTACATCCATTCCCCATGTGGAAAATGGCCACGAGTATTTAGCTATATGAAGCAACTCTGGGGTTTGATGAATGAATTTGGCACAAACTTGGCATGAATGACACTTCTTCGTGAAATCAATACAATTTTATATCATTGGAGGCCAAAAGTATCCAAGCCTTCGAATTTGATCAGATAGTCTATTTCCAAACTGGTGGGCACCATAGACTCATGCATGTACTTCTTTCATGATAGCCATTGTCTCTTCACCACCAATGCATCTGAAGTGAACTCCATCAAATTATCTTTTGTAGAGAATTTTTTCAAAGTGATCAGGGCTGTCATAAAGAGTAAAATTGACCCCACGTTTCTGGATTTGTTCTTTCTCGGCTCTATCAGGTGGAGGTGTCCTTTTTTGAAGGTATTCCCAGATAGGTGTCATCCATCCTGTAGTATGACCATATGGTTCAGAAATGGGACTAATTTCATTGATTTTCTCTGTTCTTGTTTGAACATAAGGTGAAATTGTATGACGGTGGGCAATACTGATGATTGTCTCGTCCCAATTTGGATCTGCCATGGTTATGGCTATATTAGCCAGTGCATCATCTTGGGCATTTTGTGATCGCAAGACATAAGAAAATGTTGGTTCCGAAAAAAATTCCACCATTAACTCTCTGACATAATCATACAAAGGGATTAACTCTTCTTTTCTGATGGAATAATCCCCATTGACTTGTTTAATTACCAGGTCTGAATCAACTTTTACCTTTAAGTGATTCACTTGTTCTTGAAGCGCCAATTCCAATCTGGCAATGAGAGCTTGGTATTCGGCTTCATTGTTTGTACCACCTTCCCACAATAAGAAGGAATAAGGTAGCACTGCCTTTTCTGGGGAAATGAACACAACTCCTAATCCAACTTTTTTGAATTTAGGATCTTCCATTTTCTTCCCTATTGGACTTCTGGAAGCACCATCGAAGTACATTTCCCATGGTTGAAGATTATCTTGAATAGAAAATACTTCTTCATCAGAAAGTTCAATATCTAAAGATGTTTCTTCTTCTAAAGGATGTTCATCAAGGAAATCATCCAGAGCATGGCCCTCTATTTCCTTTTGAGACACATACTGGATATCAAATTGCTGCAAAATAACAACCCACCTTGACTGACATCATATAAGAATTGGATGACTAAGGATGAATTTGAGCGGGTTATTGTGAGATTCCAATTGGACCTCATGATGTTGTAGGTAGTGTCTCAATTTCTGAACTACAAAGATTAATGCTAGGAAGCACATCTCAATACTTTAATATCAGGTCTCTGCTTCACGAATAGTTCGACTAACATAGTAGAGGTTGTTTTCATTCCCAGCATCATTCTTCTGGACAAGGAAGGCACCCAATGATCGCTCTAAGGCTGTCACATAAAGAATAAGTGTCCTTCCTTCAAAAGGTGGTATTAATACTGGTGGACTCAAGAGATATTTCTTTAGAATATTGAATTCTTCTTTAAATTCTTCAGTCCACTGGTAGGTGACTCCCTTCTTCATCAATTTGGTGAAGGGTAAAATATTTCCTGTCAAATTGGCGATGAAACGCCGAATATAGTCTAAGTGTCCTTGAAATACTCTCAATTACTTCAAATTTCGAGGAGGTGACATACCATGGATTGACTTTGTCTTCTCAGGATTGACTTCGATATAGTGATGGCATACAAAAAAGCTGAGAAATTTTCCTAAGGTTACCCCAAAATCACCTTTTAAGGGGTTCATCTTTAAATTGTGTTGTCGAAGTTTGTGGAATATGATTTCCAAATCAGCCAAGTGGTTAGAATGTTGTCTGGATTTAACAACCAAATATTCCACATAACATTCAACAAATTTCCCTAAAAAGGGTTTGAAGATACGGTGCATGGCACATTGATATGTTGCACTTGCATTCTTCAAGACAAATGGCATTACCTGATAGCAAAACACACCCTGAGGGGCTCTAAAGGCTGTAGATTCTTCATCTTCTGCAGCCATTCAGATTTGATTATATCCAGAATATCCATACATGTAGTAAAGTGCTTCATATCCAGTGGTTGCATCAATTAAGAGTTCTGTGATCGGAACTGGAATATCATCCTTAGGACAATGCCGATTAAGATCTCTGAAATCAATGCAAACTCTAATTTGTCCGTTCATCTGTTTCATAGGAAAATATTAGCCAACCATTTGGGATATTAAACTTCTTTGATGAAGTTATATTTTATAATATTATCCACTTCAGCTTCAATTTTGGAAGCATAAGTTGGGTGTGTTCTTCTTGCGGCTTGCTTAAATCCTCGATGTTCTTCTGGAAAACCCAAATGATGAGTGGAAACATCGGGATCAAGACCTGAAATTTCTGTACAATTCTAAGAAAATACATCTCGGTTTTTCATTAAAAATTAAATATACATTTACTTCTCTTCAAGAGTCATGGATGCACTAATTAATGTGGGGCATGGATCTTCTTTTGTACCTAGATTTATTTCTCTGAGTTCATCCACAGTGGTAGAGATACCCTCTTCAAAAGCTAGAGGAGCATCCCTAAGATCTTCCTCTTCTTCTTCAACACGTGTTATTTATCCTATTTCTACTTTCATTGTACATGATGAATCAGAATTTCCAGGATCAAGAGAGATGTTAAGATTTGACCATTTTGAATAAAAGGCTTCCATTTCTGACCCTATTGATGATAAAGGGTCTTCCTTGGGTAATAAGGAAAAGATGATGGATTGAGAATCGACATCATCATTCACCTCTGACATTGCTATAACTTTTTCTGGCCTGGTTGACGAAGTATAGTCTTGCTGGATTTTAGCAGATGAAATGAAAAAATCTTCATTTGGTCTTTCATCATTGCTTGGTGAATCACTAATTCCTCCCATGATGTTTGTCTTGATTGCCTTAATTGTCATTATGGAATTTTCCATAAGATTATTTGTATTTGGGTCTATCCTGTCAATTTGACTGATAGGCAACACATAATCATTACTCACATGTATGAATGGGTTTAATGGAATCTTTTCCAAAACATATGGAGCATTTATTTTGGTAACCTCCTTTGTCGTAGATACCTCCTTTCCTTCCATGTGATAGAATTCTACCTCAATGTATTCAGATTCAAATGTTTTGAATGGGGATCTATCACCATATAATGTCCCAATTTGACCGTCAAAACAATATTTTATACATTGATGGTATGGGGAAGGTACATCTGCATGTTGATGTTGCCAAGGTCTTCCAAGAAAAATATTGAAGGTTGTGTCATGACAAAAAACGATGAAATTTGAATTGGATACAAGATCTCCAAACTGAGTTCTGAGTGTAATATCTCTCAAAGGTTCTTGTTCATTCTTATCATATCCTTGCAACATCATAGTACAAAAAGATAAATCAGATTCAGTGAGACCCAATCGACGAAGTTTATGAAAAGGGATGAGATTAAATTTTGAGCCATTATCAATGAAATCTCGTCGGGTGTCTACATCATTGATCATGCAAGACATATACAAAGGTCTAATATGTCCGTTCACAACATCATATTAATCTTCATCTGTGAAAGATATCACTACATGGAATTCTATAGGATTATTCTGTACATGGAAGACTTTAGCCGTAGCAATTTCAGTTTTGAATTCTTGAGGACTTGATAAAGCCTCGATGAGTGCCTCCCGAAGATCCTTTGATAAATTCAAGGCATTCAGAATTGATAACTTGTCTGGTACTTGGGACAAATGTTTCAAGACATAATATTTTTGATCCAAAGGTCTGTGTTTCCTAACCTGAACATGGGGTTTAGCAGGTGCCTTGGAATTTGATGCTTTGGATATAGATGCTTCCTGTATCGGGGTAGGAGTTAGAAATACTTCTGGCATTGGAAGATTAGACCGAATAGGTCTATTTACTTGCTAAGAGGAAGAAGGTGTAACCTCCAACCGATCCTCCAGAATGACTGTGCTAGGACTGAATCTGCCATGTGTGGAAGAACTTTCTTATTCTTATTGAGCTTGCTGAAGGGCTCTGCCACAAGTTTCTGCTGCATACACAGTTCTAGCAGGGGTAGAATTGGAATAGTGTCTTATGGGATATCCATGTATTCCTCTGTATCCCAGGCCTATGGAACTCCCTCTGATTCCTCTATTTGATACAGGAAAATTAGGTTCATCATAATTGGAACTGTCATAGGCATAAGAATCTGTTAAATGAATCATGTTAACAGAGCCAAGATCAATTCTTTATCTGATGAAGACTTTGCCTGATTAGCTAATTTAGGTTGTGCCATTTGGTGGGGTGGTGCCCGTGGCTTCAAAGTAGATGGCATAAAATCTGCCAGAGTCAAAGACAACTTGGGCTTTGACACAATCTCATCTTGTTATGACATCTCTTCTTTATTCAAATTATGCCGCTTCTTTGAGGATTTACCTTCTGATAAAGGGGGTTTTTCTGTGGCATTCATATCAAAAGGCACAATTGGTTTCTTCAATTGTGTTCTTAAAATGGCATGAGTTCGGTTGATCATTTTTTTTACCATCCAATCATCATATTTCTGTGCATTTTTTCTTTTGAATTTTTTCCACTCACCTTCTTCCTCTGGATCTGTAGCAGAAAAATATGCTACCTGGGCTGAAGAACGTTTTATTTTGACTAGTCCCGAATACACCATTTTTTGCAGAAGGTCTTTGAAAACAAAACACTTCTGAATGGGATGCCCCAACATCTGATGAATTGGGAAATAGTTGGGATGGTCTTCATCTCCTTCCTTGTTTGGCCTTTTGGGGCTTGGAAACTGAACCAAGTTGTTTTCCAGAGCCGAGATGAAATAGCCAGGAACTTGTTCATTCCGGAAAGAATAAACTTTGTTCTTCAAGTCTTCAAATGGTTTCCTTCTTTGATCTCTTTGATCATCTTGATGAAACGGCCTCTATTGCTGACTCTCAGGAGGTGGAGCCCTTCGATATGAAAAGGTCTTGAAGTGGAAGTAGGTACAGGTGCTTGTTTAAGTGTAACTGTATTAGTCTCTGCTTTTCCCATTCTCCTTCCTAGAAATGATGGAATTACATGAGATTTAGACTTAGTCTGTATGAGAGAATCTTCAATATGATGAGTGATTGAAGTAAGGTCTCGAAACCCTCCTGTGTATTTCACAGGGATCAATGGTGTGCGTAATTCATCATGAAAATTTTCCACACAGATCGGCAACAACTCTTCCTGAGGGAGTTCTAAGCTTAAGGAATATGTTAATCCCTTCCAGCGAGCAATGAAATCTAAAACTCTTTCATTCTTCCTTTGCTTACAATTTGTAAGATTAGAAACTGTCGTCTTTAGCAGGGTTGAGATGAATTGAAGCAGGAACCTTTGACAGAGATCTTCCCACCCAGTAATTGACTGGGATTGCAAACTTATATACGAGACAAAGTTAGGTCCTTGTAATGAATGTACAAAGCACTTGAGCTTAATTGCTTCTTGTTGTTGAAGAGTTCCCATCATATGATCACAATGAGAAACAAAATGGGTTAAGTGTTGTTATGGATCTCCCGAACCATTAAAAATTGGGAATGTGATATTTGAAAATTTTGATGGCGGAGAAATTGCATCAACCCTTTCAGGGTAAGCTCTCTTTTTTGGTTGAACATATGCACGTTTTCCTTCCACAGCTTTCAACCGAGCTGTTAATGACTCAATGGTAGTTATTAAAATTTCAGAGAACTCTAGTTGAGCTTGGACCTGAACAGGTGCAATAACTGGAGTTTGGAAGGGTGTGGTAACCAGGACTGCCACTGATGGTAGGATTACCAGTTGTTGTGTATGTACCATATGATTAGACCTGTGAGGGGGTACTAATAAAGAAGTATATTCATGATCCATCTTAGTATCTGCAACAAATTTCCTTGACTGACTGACTCCATTGTGTTTAGGAGGAAGACTACTTTGAAGTAGTTATGCATTCAACCTTCTTAACTACTTCATTTCCTCCTCTTTTTGTGTGAACCTGTCCTCTAATGAGAGTGATTTGCCTTCTCCAGAGGACGGGTACGTAACCTGATTCTTTCCTTTCCCCTTTTTGGATCCCTTTCAGAGAGGGGGAACTTGGTTATTTGAAGGAATGCCCAGATTTTGGGTAAGCCTTTGATTTTTTGTATGGACACCTTCTTCATTTCTATATATGCATACAACTTCTTGAACAGGAACCTCTTCATATGATCCCTCTGAGTGAGCCTCATGTTTTTGAGGATTAGCAACAATGTCATTGATGAAATTAATTGATGCATAACGCATTTCATCCCTTATATTGGAATTTCTGCGATACTTCCTTTTTCTATGTCTTTGATGAGACATTGCCTTTTGTTGATTTGATCCCTGAGGAACTTCTTGACAAATCGTAATTTTGATGGAATCTCTTGATAATTTGGCTCTTCGTTCCTCTTGTGGATTCTTCCCTAATCGAGAGAATACTGACTTTCTTAGAGGAAGAGATTGAGGATTTGAAAAATTCCCCAGTCCTGTTGGCTGGGGCTATTCCTGCTATTTCTTCTCAACTCCTCGAATCATATTTGTTGATTCTGAGGGTTGGGTGAAAAGATTCCCCAGTCTGGCAAGCTGGGGTGGTTCTTGAGCTGCTATATCTGAGACTTTATTAAAATATCTCTTGATTTTGCGGTCTTTAGTCACGAAATTGGCTGGATGCATCAACCTGCATCCACTTTTATCACCCGGCTCAAATGAATGTTGGATGATCTCTGACACTTCTGTCACTTGATGATGCACTCGCTCTAAACGAGAAGCCTTTTTGATATTCTCATTTGCCTGATGCAAGAGTAGTTTGAAAACTTGTTCTTTGTATGCCTGACTTTGAGAAGAACTAGTTGAGGCATGTTCCTAAGTGATCCTTTGATTATAAAAAAAGCCAATTGATTGTAGCCGGCCATGGAAAATATCATTGCATTAGACCATCTTCAGTGGGATTTGTTGACTGGAGAGTACAGTGAAATGTAGTGCTCCATGAACACCTGATCCCCTGATATGAATAACAGATGGGGAATTGTAAATTAACTGACGCAATCTTCTTAGTGCGCCAAGACATGAACTTTGAAGGGCTCTATGCTCCTTTTCGGCCTTCGGATATCGAGAAACTAAGAGAGAGGCCAAATCAATTTGGCATTGTAACCCTTCTATTATCTTGACATGATTTTCATATTCATCATAAGATAATATTTTCTTTTTCAATTGACAAAGAGTTTTCCACATGTTGAGACGAATATCTTGAAAACAATCTTCCATCAACATTTCTAGAATGTCATACTGAGAGTCAGCCATAGGCTAAAACATGGCTGGAACTTCACCTTTTGCCAGTTGTTTTCTCATATTTAGCACTTCCTCTTTATCATTTGATGAAGATTCTTCTACCTGATTAGACCAGAGCTTGTGCTTCCTTGTGGCTTCATTTGATTCAACAAGATTGGTAAAGAATTTACTGATCAAACTTGAAGATGAATAACCCAGGGGTGGTTTGTATAATAACCTACACCCTGGGCTATCTTCTGATTGAGAATGTATTTCACCTGCTAGTGGTAAAGAATCAAACATGACTGGATTCACATTTTTATGTGCCTCAAGATAAGTGGGATTTCTTGTCACTACATTGTCCATTGGAGCATTTTTCAGGCAATGTGAATTACTTCTGTGGAGAGGACTTTCACAGCTAAAATCATCATCATGGGGAGTACCACCATGGTGGGTTACAGCAAAAGATGAAACATTTTTCTCCTTAGTCTTCTGGCCACGTAGAGGGTTCTTGTGGCTCTCATATGAATATTAAACATCGAGATCGACCAAACTATCATGAAGCACGCCTTCATGAAGAAGTTTCTGATGAAGACCTTCGAAATTAATATTAACAATATTGGGAAGTGAGATAATAGAATCTTGAGTTCTAACAGATAATTGCCTGAGGGCATTAATAAATCCGTCATCGAGCAAGGCATTGTTACAAATAGGATCTTGATTTCTTGATTACCCTAGATGAGTCTTCTTCTTAGAGGCCTTTTTACTCACTTTAGGAACCACTTATTGATGAAAGTGGTTATTATGGTCAGGTGTATGTGACTGCTCAGGAGAAATAGTCAGGTTAGGCTGATTATCTCCACTCAAATCAAGTGTATGTTCCTGACATGGTTGTCCGTATGACATGGGGGAGTATGACCCAAAACCCTATTGGACTGGAAAATATGTGTGTATCTACTTCAGAGTGATCATGTTGATGTGTCACTCCACTGGTAGGGATAGATTTCAATTTCTTTCCCTGTGATGCTGCTGAAGCTATTATAATATCCTGGCAGGCATCCAGAATATGAGTAGGGATTTGCTTCTGCTCTTTCACCATTGTCAGAATGTGCTTGGGGACTTGAACTATCAGAATGGGAATATACATCCATTCTGTTTCTAGAGTAGCTGTGTATTTCTGCTCATGTCCTCCTTTTCCTGTTAGTGAATTCTGACAGTACTCAATTGTGGGGGAAGAGAGTTGAGTCTACCTCCGGTTTATCATTGGGGGTTTCCAATTGACTTCTTCGGGTGCTACCAAATGAGACTGTTGGTAGGCTTGATCAATGCAAGAAAGTTTATGTGCCTTCTGATTGCACTCTACTGAACGTGGTTGATAAACATCCTTCAATACTGATAGATGAGGTTGTGGAAGGATTGATGAATATAGGCAGGTGTATGTGCATGTTTACCAATTATCAACACATTTGGTTGTCGTGCTTCATCGTATGTAGTTAGATGAGACTGCTGACTAACTAATGATTTATAAACAGGTTTATGTTCCTGTCTCTAGTACTCCACCATATTTGCCTGGCGAGAATGGGGTGTTGTAGCTAGACGAGTCTGTTGGACAGTGGAATTAAAACAGACTGGTGTGGGTTCCCGCTCGTTGCTTGCCCCTAAGTTAGGTTGGTGGACTTCTCTGGAGATGGCAGAGATAAGAACCTGCTCACGGTTGACCGGATTTCACCTCTGGTGGTTCGTCTTGCATGCTCGGGTCTGAGGGACATGAGCCGAACCCCTAAAGACGATACCCTCATCATGTTGAGGGTGCACTGCCTCACGAGTGTGGCAGCTATTGTCAGTGGGATCCCTCGGGAAGGACTCTTGTCTCCTTGAATTAAGGCCTTCAGTGACCTTCTCATTCACCTCCCCAAAATATGGGAGGGACAAGTGATTGCGTTTCACGGATAATGACCCAAAATGGTTGGAGATGGTGGTTGGCACCACCTGCTTCTTGATCGTTGATCGTCACGGTCTGGATGACCAGGGTGAATTATTGACTTGGAGGGCTTGTCGAGCGGCCTCCAAAGTTGGAATAGTACCATTTTGATGGTATTCTTTAACCAGTTCATTTGATACCCAGTATTGAAGATGCTGAGTAGGTGATGTCGTCCTCAGAGCGGACGACGATCCAGCAGGAGTAGCAGTAGAGGCATTTACAGCCGAGGTATTCACAGGTGTGAACTTAATAGAATCCATTTCTGTAACACAGAAGATCTTGGAAAAGAGTGCATGTTTGATATAAAAGACATAATCATGATAAATTCGACCACTACATCTTTTGGATGATCATGTATGTTATTGATTATTTTGTTGGCCCTCTCAATGAGTTTAAATAGGGTCCTAACAAATAAGTAAAACATCACTTTAACTTGGTTAAGGATTCACATCGGGTTCATCATTTTTTGTTTCGTGCTGGAATCGGGGATGATCTCATTTGTTTAAGGTTCAAACATTCTAATCAGTTTCTAACGGGTTTGTTCGTAGAACTGGAAGCATTCAATGATTCTATATCCATTTGGACCTACTTTCCAAAGGTAGGTTCTCATTAGTTGTGGACCGATGAGGCTTAATAATTTTCATTGGTCGAGAGGATGGGAGTTCAGACTCATCACACCTTTTTTAGGGAATTATTGTATACTCCAAGACTCTCTTTATAGATTTAAGTTATGTTCTTGAATCCTTATTACATTACAAATATGAAAAATGAGCTTTCCTTTAGATTTGACAATCAATGATTGATATGTATGAGATTTAGAGAATATTTTATATGTATTCGAGGTTTCTTCATCGATAGAGAATCATATGTATTTGTTAGAGATTCTTAGTCAATGGTATCCTTTAACACATTATATAGAAATCTCTTGGTCATTATGATAACGATACTGGTTTTAAAGCCACTCAATGGGGCACTTGAAGTTTATTGTCATTCATAAGGACATGGATTATTTCAAAGTTGGGATCATACCCGCAGATGGGCTACCTACGTATCCTTTGTTTTAGAAAAGGAATCACAACCCATGTAGTTTGAGTAAGGGAGTATGAGGTTTATGCATGATTTATGACTCAAAGAAAGTTTTCATCATTACTTTTACACTCTAAGCTCATGTGAGTCGTGCTCGGTGTGAGAAACAAGATGTATTGGTAAAACCAGAAAATTATTCCACAAAAGATGCAATCATAAGAAATAATGTGGGGCTTATGTATGTATGACTACCCAGATAGATGAAGATTAGGATTTACTTCAGGGAAGAAACCCGAGAACAAGGTCCATAATGGTATATGTGCTTTATGGATATTTTGATACTTAACGTAGGACTTATTCCTGAGAAGGATGCCCAAATTAGAGGGGTTTATGATTTGGTTTTTATTCCTAAGAAGGAATTCCAAATCAAATGAAACTAAGACTGGTTAAGAGAAAATATGATTGGGGCTTACTCCTAAGGAGGAGGCTCGGGTTAAAGGGAATTATGACTGGGGATTACTCCTAAGGAGGAGGCCCAGGTTAAGGGAATTATGATTGGGGCTTACTCCTAAGGAGGAGGCCCAGGTTAAGGTAATTATGATTGGGTCTTACTCCTAAGGAGGATTCCCAAATTTGGAAACCTAGGGATTACTCCTAAGGAGGATGCCAAGATTAAATATATTGGATTGGGGATTCTTCTTGAAAAGGAGGCCCACTTTAGGAGAACTTTGACTGGGGATTACTCATAAGGAGGATGCCTAATTTAAGAGAATTTGGGGACATGGGGATTATTCATGAGAAGGAGGCCCAGATTGAGGGACTTGAGAATTGGGGCTTACTCCTAAGAAAAAGGCCCAGGTTAAAGATCCTCTCATCTTAAAGGATGAGTTTGAATGAATGAAATATCTAACCTTAGTGACATAAAGATATGCAGATCACTAGGTTTTAAGAGATATTCCACAGAATTCCTTTCAGACAAGGAGGCCAACAAGGGAACTATGCCAAAAATGGCTTTGAAGAGGGTTTTAAAGGCTGAATATTTAATAGGAAAGGTGGATTTGAATAAGAGAAGTGAATAGGAAGGAGGGGCACCCAAAAATAAGTAGGCGCGTAGGTCCTGAGTGGGCGCGCAGGTCCTGGTCGCATAGGTATACCTGCATGACACATGGGTACTTGCGTGACGGTCAACCCATGGGGTAGTACTTGGGAAAGACTTGGCTCAAGCCCTTAGTATTATCCTGAGGGGCTCCCAAAAGAGTGGCGCGCAGGTTCTGGTGAATGTACAAGGCGGTGCTTAGGTGTGTCTTCATTTCATTTAATGTTTAAACACCTAGGCACGCAGGTGTTGATGAATTTCAACACTTAGGCCTTATTTCACCTGTTTAGATCTTCTATTCTAGGTAAGAAATTACCTTTGAAATGTTTGGAAGACTTCTAGAAGAGACTAGGGCACCGGGGGCTTAAATTTGGCTTTTGGAATTTTTCTGTCTCCGAAATGGGGGGCCCACAAGGGGTATTTATAGGCTGCTGAATACCCCGGGTGAAAATAAAATAGGGCACGCAAGTCACCTGCGCGACCAAAATGTGGCCCGCAGGTGTACGTGCGCACCCATGATGAAACTTGTGCGACCTAAGTGTGAAGAAATCCTTGTTCATGCCTTTGTCAATTTTTTATGTTTCTTCAAAGTATGAATCTCTTTAGACTATAGTCTTTCCCTTTTTTTCATTAGACTCTGTGATGAAAAAGAGCGTCAACAGTAGGCTACTAGAATAGTACCTCTAATAGTAGAAGGTTTGGGATCCTACTCCTCAGGGGTTTATTTCACTACGTATATCTATCTTGAACAGTGGACCTATGATACTACCTAGTTACCCTGAGTAGATCTTCTTTGTTATCACTATAAAAATGGGGTCTGACTATCATGGCCACAACCACCACCTCAGCCTGATAGGATAGATGTAGTCCAATTCCATACCTGATGAGAAGCTGGTGACCCCGTACCTAAATATGGAGTCTATGAAGACCGTCTATCACTAGGTACCAGAGGAAATGTTTTGTATAAGTGCTATAGATGGTCCATCTTGTCGTAAGAACGGAACTCTACTATGTCCCTCATACATTGTGAGCTTGTATGTCATGGACTATTGTATTGGTATGAACTCACTTGGATACCTAAGTGTGTTCTCTAGATACTAATTTCACTACATGGAAGCTCTAGATGATGGTTCCTACCACCGTTCTATGTAGTAATAGATCTATATGTCGGACATCCCTAGATCTCACCCCTATCCTCTTTCATGTAACACTATGTGATAATTACTTGATTCACTATTCCAAAAATGTTAATTAGCCAAAATACATACACATTAAATGTGATGTCATACATGATACCATCCTTAAATATTAGTGATTTAGATTACTCATCACCCATCAGAATAGGTGTGAAGTGCTTGAGCTCAGTAAAATAGACCGAATAGTCCACAAATTATGGCCCACCCTTCTTGGGATGCATGAAACCCTGATCTCTATTTTCCATCAATGTCTCAAGATAGAGGTAGTTATAGAATTACATATAAAAATACCTCCTTTCAATCTTCTGATGATTATATTTTTTAGTTATAACATCCCACCACCTCTCAGAGGAATCACACAGCATATACATAGCGAGCTTTACCCACCTCTCAGGAGGCATCACATGATTCTCAATGGTAGATAGAATAGACTCCATCCATGAATCCAACTCATGTGTTCCTCTATAACCTAATAACGTTAGTGGATCCTACTACTGGAACTCATGTATCAATAATTCCATTGTTATGGAATGCCACAATTCTCCTGGAATGGTCTGTATGAAGTGTAAGAACTAATCATGGCACTGTTCCTCAGCACATGTTTCTGGTACAACAACTTGTGCCATAGCGGGCACAACTAAAGGATCCAATGGTACCCCTTTTCCTAACACCTCTAGAATGTGGTTATCACAGCCCTACAAGAATACAACTATAGTTTTTCATGGTGGCATGCCTCTAAAATTCCAAACACATGCCTCATATTGAGATTTTATCTAAGTTCAGAAGTCAAAAGTTCAGATATTTAAGAAGGATAGGAATAATCTTTATTCTATGAGAATACACCCCTCTTCATACCCCATGAGTTGGGTTTGGATGTTAAAAAATATTAGGTATAACCAATATACACTACCAATATTACATTAGTAGGGTTAGGTCTGGTCAAGTTATCTTCCATAAGAAACTCAAGTTTCAATTTTATTTCCACATTCATTCCATAATTCATTCTAATTTGAACCCATACTCAATTCAAATTTATCGCAAATAATTTCATATGTTTGAACCAATGATCAAACAGATATTGATTCATGTGGGCATATACTCCTCAGACACCAAACTATGGTTTTTCCTAATTCAAACCATAAAAAATCCTAAATACTTATCACAAAAGTTGGTATATATATCATGAAACCTATCACAATAGAATTAAATAGGTAACATGTCTTAAATGTCAGGGAATAATAAAAAACATGTGATTCTTATAAGTTTCTACATGATTCCTGATATGTAACAACCTCATCCCTTTGGGTTGCAACATAATATATCCCAAAATCATATTAATAATAACATTACAATTCAATTGTGTCACCCAATGGAAGAATAAAATCAACTGTAATAGTAAAAATCTAGAAAATAGTAATTTAATTTGAGGAAATTTTACTTTTTATTGTACACTAGTCATCTACACACAGTCATATCTTATTACAAAATCCCAATTTCTTACTATCCATTTCTATTGTGGCCAAATAGACAAATTTTTAACATCCGGGAACTAGATTCCACTCAACAGTGCCTCGAGATAATTTAGTGAATGGTACTCAAGTTCATCTCCCTAAATACCAGAGGATTTTGACAAGAATTGAGGGCATGTGTGTGTCTATGGGAAGACTATTACCTCATTTCTAGAGTGCATAATATTGGAATAACAATAACATATAAATAGTGGAAGTAGTAAATCATATAAACAATAGATACAAACCAGAAATAGAAATAAAAAAGTAAGCTGATATGAGGGTGATGATAACACATGTAAAATGTCTCCAAAAAAGAGCCAAAACTTGTATAAAATATAGGTGTAAAATACATGTAACAAGAGTACAAAAAGGAGAAAAGTATCCCAGCTTGCATTTCAAGCCTCATCTTGGTCCCACGCTCCCATGCCCCTAATAAATCATCAAGAACCTATAGAAGGGTGTTTTACCTTATCCATACATGCAATCATATAGTCCTTTTTTCTACCCAAAGGCAGACTGAATAGGTTGTGAGAAATAATACCAGTAGGTAACCACCCAAGTTCTCATTCAAGTTAGTTAATGAATATATACAGAATATATTGTGTGTGCAGTAATGTAATGGAATTACTATAAGAAAAAATCCTATAAAGTCCATGTTCTCATTAATAACAGTTCACTTATTCAATTTCATTTAACTATTCAATCTCATTTAAATAACAAGTCTTGAGACCCAGTGCGTAGCCCAGTGTCCCCCATGAAAATAAGTAACCAAAGGATGCCTAAGTAGGTTATCCATAAAGTGCAAGATAAGACTGAATCTAGGATTGTTCTTTGGATTGGAAGGCGTATCATATAACTCATTCTATTCGTTATCCATTTATTATCTTGATCCCATCGATGGTTTACCTATGTTGTAATCTAGGTATCAATCTAGGTGTAATATAAACCAACACCCTACAAGAATGTCTATGGAGGTCCTAAATAACCCATGTGTCCCTCTACTTGTGGTATAATATCCATGCCAATCGATTCCATCCTTAGTAATAATCTAAGGGAGACCAAGTATCACCCATGGAATAAATGATAAAAATACCTTTGATTTTATCCTTGGCATTCTCGTATGAATTCATATATCACTCGGAATAAAACAATCAATCCTCTGAGTCCATCCTTTGTAGTCCATATTAAGAGTCCAAGTGTCACTCAGGAAAAAGAAAGGTTCAAGTCAAATGAGGCTGTCTATGGAATTATTATTTGAATCAATGTTTTAGCCAAGGAATTTAGTCATTTAACCATTTCTAACTATTTAATCAGTTCCATTTAAACATTTCAAGGTCGTCACCAAAGAAATATCAATCTAATATCAACTAGAAAAGTTACTCAAGTCATTAGAAATGATTAGAAGGCTTGGCTCCCAAACACTCACATGGGAAATTATTTATAAAGATTAATTAAAAATTTAACTAGAAATTACATGTAATATCTTCTATTTAACTCACAAGTGTATATAAATTAAAAGGTGAAATTCAATATGATTTAAACAATCCATTGCATGGAAAGGTCCAAGGTTCAAGGTTGTTCCATCCCTTCTATTTAATCATCCAATTTACAATTGACATTACAATTAAATTAATTTATCAATTCATAATTTTATTCATAAATTTTATTTACAAATAAATTTACAATTAATAACCCAAGGAAATGGCTAAAAAGGAACACCCAAATGTATCTACTATCAATAGCCACCCATGGTGTTCTAATTGAATTAATAAACACAGCCAAAGTTGTGCTTCCACTTTCAAATAATTTAACCTATAAAAAATAGTTAACATGCCTATTTAATTACATAGTACATGACTAGAAATATAATAATTTCATTTCATTTCAAGGAGATTCTTAAAAATTGGGTGCACTGCACCACATCATATATAAACTCCACACCAATTAGTAAAAGGCACGAGACCACCAACCTTAGGTCCATAGTTGAGATCTCATCCAGTATCAGCTCTTGATTCAACATATATCATGAAAAAATTGAATAATAGCTGAAGAACCTAATAATAGGGAATATTATCTTTCACCTAAATAGCACAAAAGATATCCATAATAATGAATAATGACTAAATTGGAATTGAGAACTCACTGATGTGGATCCAAATAGATGAGAAGTGCTTGAATCGGAGATCAGATGGACATTCAAGATCAAATGGTAATTTATAGAATCAAACTCTCTCTCAAATCCATGGCATTATATAAGAATAATAATAGATAAATTATTTTATAAATAAAAGATTAAGTTGGTGTAGTTTGGTAAATTCCCCAAAAAAATTAATGGCAGGGTTTAGGTGCATGGATTATAAACCATGGGCCAATTGTTCACAGTTATCTATAGAAGAGGGGTACACCACATGGAGTCCTAAAATGTTTTGAATAGCCATGTGGAAATCATGTAAAAACACAATGTCAATGTTATAGACCTGGGTACATAGCTGTGCGACCCAAATCACATGATTTTCACTAAACGTGCACC
Organism: Viscum album; assembly: GCA_963277665.1. NCBI lineage: Eukaryota > Viridiplantae > Streptophyta > Magnoliopsida > Santalales > Viscaceae > Viscum > Viscum album. Next base: position 357,147,127 of record OY728140.1, read on the forward strand.
AGGACATTTAACCCCAAAACATGGGTTTAGGGATCTAAACCAACCACAGGAACCATTGATACATCTATGAACTCTACTGGAATTCATATTAACTCATATTTAAAAATTCAAACTAGGAATTCATAGAAGGTAACAGATCAATACCTCAAAGAATAACCAGGTTCTTACATCTGGATTGAGTCTATACAAATGAGTTTTGGATCACTAAGAGAATCCCCTGAAGGAGAGGTTCAAGTTAGCATTGTATATGTTATGAGGACCAAAAAATGACCAGTATGATTTTTACGTATAGGCTGGGCAATTAGACATTATGGAATAGATTTTCTTCCTTGGGAAGTTCCTGGAACAATTTTAACCTGAATCTCTTAGTTAAGAGAGAGCTGCGAAGTTTATGAATTTTACCAAGGGGAATATACAAGTGATGGACAATTTTTTCTAATTCACTTATTTTCAATGTTTTATTATAAAATTAATGATAAAAAATAAGGAAATGGAAAAACGTTTTCATGATGTACTTAGATGTGAGATCATGTCCTAGGTGAATGTCTTTCATTTAAATAAGTTTGAAGATCCAGTGAATTAGGCTCACATTTATGAATGAATCTTGAAGGGTGATTTAATTGGTTGATAGAATGTTTTAGTTAAATGATATGGTGGTATGTTCTAAAATAATAGGAATCATATTTATGATAACCTTAACCATTGTTGTGGAAGATATAGTTTCTAGGGGATTTGATCAAAATCATAGTGCAACAATCAAGTATTCTTCTATAAGTGAGAAGGACTCAGTCATATGTGTGGTTAGTTTCCTAAACCAATAGGGGGTGCTGAGATTATGGTAGGATGGGACCTATAGATAGTTTATTTAGGAACCCTCAATAGATGTGTAGTGATAGAAGACCCAAGACAATGAAAAGTAATGGAAGTGGGTCTCTTACCTCATATTAGTCGGGTAGTCTGATTTACACCATCCATACCAGTTGGGGTGGAAGATGTGGTACTTTAGGAATAGATAATCCATATTAGTGGGTTAATGTAGTATGTGGGACTCGTATTAGTGCTCAGGGTATTAAGATAGTTCATCTACATGTATTTTAGCTTAGACCTGTTGGTAGTGAGGTTGGTTCATCGACTATCTAAGGTATAATTTTTATAGATTCTATGCCTTCAATTGCATTTTTTGATATAGGAGCCTCTCATTATTTTATGTCTTATCAACTTGGGAATGGTTTGGATATGGAAGTGGGTTTCATGTTTGGGGTTTTTCGATCCACATTTCGTTGAGGGTGTGATCGAAGGGCATATGTCTTTGTAAGGTGTGTTCCCTTGAGGTTAGTGGGTAATATGTTTTTGGGGCATTTATTCATTTGAGATGTTAGGTTTTGAGATAATAATATGGATTTATTGGTCATAATATCATTAATCCTCCATTAAATGTTATTGTTAAATGGTAATTTTCATTTCTCCTGAGGGTGGAACTTATGTTCATCATGGGGAAAGAGACATCCCTGAATGTTGTGCGGTGACATTTTGTTACCAGTTTGGTGAGCTCATAGCTTGGATGGAATGTCTTATTCTTGATAATGAGGGACAGGATCTTGATGTATTTCCCCCTATTATAGATCATTTTAAAGAAATATTTTTTGAGTAATTATCAGGGATTACACCTAAGAGGGAGATTGATTTTATGATAGAGTTGATTCTTGGAGCAGAGATAGTTTCCATTCTACCTTAACATATGGTATTGGTAGAAATTAATGAGCTTAATATTTGGTTGTAGGAGTTGGATAATAAAGGATTTATCCATCCAATTATGTCACCTTGGGGTTCTCTAGTTTTTTTTCTAATATGTCTGGTGGAATTTTTCATTTTTGTGTCGAATATCAAAATTTGAACAAGATAACGATTAAGAACTAGTATCCTATTTTTTTTGATGATATGTTTGACTAGATGAGGGGTTAATCTATATTATCTATGTTTGATTTGAGATTAGGGTATAATTAGTTTAGGGTGTGACCTTTTGATATACCATGGACTACATTCTGATGTATGTACTATTTGAATTTTTTCATTGTGATTTATTTCAGGATAATGAATTCTTCTGAAGTATTTGTGTCCTTGATGAACTGTATCATTTTCCCATACCTATATAAATTTGTGTTTATCTTCATTGATGATGTTTTAGAATACTCTGAGATTCTTGGTGATCATTCCTAACACCATAGCATTGTTTTATGTACACTAAGAGAGTGTCTTCTATATTCTATTATATCTATGGGTCAATTATAGATTTACAATGTACATTTCTTAGCTCACATAATCATAGAGGAAGGTGTGTCAGTAGACCCCAAGATGGTTCAAGTTGTAATTTCTTGGGAGTCAGCCGAGAATTCTTTAGACATAAAAGGATATTTGGGTTTTTCCTGTTATATTAAATGGTCAAAAAAGACTTTTCACACAAGGAAGAACTTATTTTAGGCTTGATGAAGAATGGTATAATATTTTAGTTGTAGGAGGAATGTGATAATTCTTTTCATCAGGTAGTGATGTTTTTGAACACTACACCGATTTTGTTATTAATCAACCCAGATAAGGATTATACAATAGTTTTTAATGCATCCAGCATCAAACATGGTGCAGTGTTGATGCAAGGAGACCGAGTTGTGGAATATCTATCATGACAGTTGATGACACATTGATGAATCCATCCTACGCATTATCTCAAGTTTTTTGTGGATGTATATGGATTTTTGAGTTGGAAACATTACTTTCTAGGTGAGAGTTTTATCATTTATATAGATCATAAGTGCCACAACTATATATTTCGTAGTGGGATTTAAAAATATGGAAATGATGATGGGTTAAGTATAAGAAATCAATTGACTTTGATCTTGCTTATACGCCAAGGAAGGGAAACATTATTGTTGATGTGTTCAGTCATAGGACACAGACTCAAGTGTTTGATGAGTCTAGCACCAATTGGAAGATTATGGACTTGTTTTTTGATATTCATATAGTTATTTAGGTGGAGCATGAGAAGTTGGAACTCATGTATTTTATCATTGATTCCCCTCTTATAAACTAGATCAAGAGGAGGTGGTATGAGTATTCAGAATACCAAGATTTGATGGCCATTTTTTAAGGTGGCGAGCTACCTCTATATTATACTATCAATAAGGATGATATTATATATTTCAATTTCTATGAAATTGTGCCTACATTAATGTGGGAGGATCTGATACATGATTTTCATGCTTAAAATTTTGTAGTACACCCTGCATTAACAAAAATGTAACATGATCTCTATAGATATTATTGGTGGATAGCGATGAATAAAGGGATTGAAGGTTTTTTGATGTGATGATATACCTTTCAGAAGGTGAAGGATGGTCATCAATGTCCTTCTAGTCTATTAAATCCATTCCTATTATGTATTGGGAGTGGGACTATGTCTCCATGGATTTATTGGTAGGTATTCTGAGTACTACTAAAAATAATGTTGTGATATGGGAGGTTGGGGATCGGTTAAAAATGGAATCCCTCCTCCTACCAATACAGGAAAAATTTTCTGTTGATTAGTTGGGATACTTATATGTTCAAGATATATTATATTTTTAGGGGTGCCTCAAAGTATAATATTGGATGATTATCTATGTTCTATTTTGTGCTACTGTAAAGGATTGCAGAAGGTGATGGGTACTCAAGTACTTTTGAATATAACTTTTCATCTGAAGATGAACGAATAATCAGAACCTAATATCAAGATATTAGAGGATATAATGAGAGAATGTCTCCTATACTTTTATGAACCTTAGAAGAAATACTTAGTGTTTTTTGAGTTCTCTTGTAAAAACATTTCACATATAAATATCCACATGGTGCAATTTGAGTCACTATATTGTAGGGCTCTAAGATCACCATTGTGTTGGGTCTATTTAAGGTAATCATAATTGTTGTGGAAAAGTATCATACTATTGACATTAGATCATGTGTAATTGATCCAGAATCATATTTATATTGAACATATGTTAAATAATTCATATGCTAATCCATATCATTGAACATTAATTTTTGTGTTGGGTCACCATGTGTTCCTTAGGGTATCGCTAAGATTGGGTCACCATCAAATTCGAAAATAGGGTAAGCTGGTTCTAAGGTATATTACGCTATTTGAGATTGTGGATTAGATCATACTACTATTGTATTTCTTTTATCTTTTATAATGTTATATTGTCATGCATGAAATTTTTCATGTTTCGTATCTTCATAGGTATCACCCCAACCCTTTTCATGTGATTGATGTTGATTATGTTGATCTTGAGGATGACATGTCATTTGTGAAGCATCTGATTCATATTGTGGATCATTGTGAGAATTTTTTTAGGGTTTGAAAATTACCATAGTCCATGTTTTTTGGAAGCATGGTCATGTTTATTATGGGAATTGGGATATGGAATATGGTATATAAGCCTATTGGCCCGACCTTTTTCCCTTATAATATTAGTGATGCTTAGGAGAATAGCTTGAGGATGAGCTATTATAAGGTGAGGTTATAAGATCCTGAATTTTGAAAAGGAAATTTTTCATTTTAATTTTTATATAAACACCTTTGAAAATTGTTTGTGAAATTATTATCTATTGTGTGGAAGGTTTCGAGAGTGTATTGGGGGTTTGGGGCATTGAAATCACGGAAAGGGGGCTATCCATTTAATATGTCATTTTTAGTGAATGGCTATTACTAACTATATACCAGAACCATTTCCCCTAGAGAAGGGAGGTGTATTGTTTGTGAACCATGAAAGGGGAGTCTATAAACCATGTGTCCTTAGATAGATCCATCCACACATCCTCCGCATGTTTTGAAAAAAAAGTGTAGGGTCCCAATAAAAAAGTTTAACCCATGCCTCTCTTAGATAGAGGAGGCCTCATATTTGGTGCACAGTTTCAAAAACCATTTGGAAAAACCATATGCCTCATTTATAGTTCAAAAATGTCCATTTTTCCTCTCAACATTTATACAATCTAACCATAGTTTCACCATCATTTCATCCCTTTCATCCTATGGAGAGAACCAGTAGCTCACCCATCTTCCAAGGATCAATATCCTTCGACTATTATGCTTTGGGGTTGTTCATTAGTTCTAATAGAAGCTCTGATTAAGCCTTTAACTCCTTTTCCACCTATTTTCAAGAAGAATCATTTTAGGGTTTTCTCTTCTTCAAATGATTATAAACCCTTTTTCAAGGGAATTATTTTTCTTGGTGATTGAGGTTGTTTTAGTTCAAATCAAGGGTATTTATTGTATGAGTGGTTGTCTATGATCTTGACGTAGGTGTTCTATATGCTTTATCTCATAGTTTTGATGTTTTATTGTGTATGTTTTTGTTACATTTCACTATTATGCCTCACATTTCAATTCTTGAGTAAGAATAGTTGATTGATACTTGAATATATGTGTGAAACCCTTCACATATCTCATCAGTCCCATTGATGATTTCAAGACCAGACCTAAGGTCACCCATGGGGTGTTACACTCCCTTTAAAATGGTTATATCAATTTTTAAATGATAAATTAGAGAGATTATAGGATTAAATTTATCCTACATGTGTTTGTAATGTTATCATGATATAAGGATCTATTTGGATTACACTGGAAGGTTATATTATTTTTGAGATGATTAAGGGTAAAGGTGTTAAAAGGTAAAATCATATTATCCATATTTTTTAATGGATATAAATAATGTTTAATGGTGTGGGTTATGTAAAAATAGATAAATAGACTAGTAATGAAATTGAGTTAAAGATGTCTAATGAAGTGAACCAAGGAAATATTGATAAATGAAATGGAACACCCTTGTTGTTATATTTTATGAAAAAGTCCCTAATGATGAAACTTAGAAAGATATGAATAATGGTTTGGTTTGGGTGTTGGATTGAGGCTCCTCATCCTTGGGTTATACCAGACTAATGAAATTTCCCTCACCAATGTGAGACATGATATGTGAAGCTATAATTATTATCCAGTATCATATGGTGTAAACATGATATGGGAAGCTGGACTAATACTTCGAGATCCCATGGATTGGATTTAAGATGGGTACATGAACTGATTATCTAAGTTAAAATGATTTAAATTTGAATTTATTATTGAATTTCCATTTGACTTAAAGTACTTAAACCCTTATACTATATGTTTTATACTTTTTTATGGGATGAAGCGTGTTTGGTGAGTCTAGTGTTATTGTGGAACTCGGGATCTCATGGGGCTAATTTATAATTGTTTAATTATTAAACATATTTTAATTCATAATTTTATATTATTAATTTATACTTATACATATACTATTATCAGACTAGATATTTCTATATACATCCTTGGTGGTGTCCTACTGAGTTGTACTCCCACCCTTCTTGGTCCACCGTTGGTACTCGAGAAGATTTCATCTTTACATGTCAGGATAAGGGAAAAGGACCTATGATAGATGGATGAGTCTAAATTTTGGTACAGAGCATGGATGAGGGGACCTGAATGATATTGGGACCCATTTTGGGGATTTTTATTGTGTCCTTATCTTCTTTTTAGGGTCTCATTTGGAACATGGTAGTATTATGACATGACATATTTTATATATTGGATTGTGGTCATTTATATAGTATTGGGTTTTTTATGAGATGCATGGTTATTATTGGATATGGATCATTATTACTTGGTGATTTGATTTCTATTGTTGCCTAACTTTGGTAAAGAGGGTATAGTCTCCCCATATACCTCATTAGACCCTCGCTACTTATTGGATACATGTGGCTTATCGGTTGGGGTACTTAAAGTCATATTGTGTTACTGGATCAGGGAAGTGGTTAAGTGGCACCTAGTCTGAGATGTTACACCTCATATATAAACTATGCTGGCCATGAATTATTTCAAACAGTTTCATTTCACTCAAATTTTCATATATATATTCTTCCACTAATATGTAAAGAATAAATCCTTTCATGTATTATTTAATAAAACTTAAGTCACTTAATACATATTGAATGCATTCTACCTTTCCATGAGAATAGTTTTTCAAAAAAATTATCCATATATCAAAATTACATGATTCATGGTGAATATTAATAATAATATAAAGTCTAAGGACACATGTTCATAGATAGGAATGTTGAATGACACCTATAGCATGTTTCCTATTAGATGGTCTATCCTCATGACCCCACATCTAATATATATCTGATTTAGAATAATTATAACCTATAGATACAATGAATATTTTAAGGAAATTATCAGATTAATGTAATGGATGACAAAACTCGTCATCTGATAAGATAATTTACCAATATTATGATAATCAGAAGTACATATTTCTTTGGTTTTAGGGAACTAACTCCAAAACAAGGAATGTTATTTCATATGAATAGTGACACATGAATGGATAAAAGGAAGGCGTGCTGGGAATTTATCATACATTCCTATCTCTTAATAAAATTAAATTATTTCCTAATAACTTATAAAACTTATTTAAAATAAATATCATACTTTCTCTATTTACATATGTATTTTCACTATCACCACAATAAATTATTATTCATAAAAATGATACTTACCATATTATATAATTGATATGTCCAAGTTTATAATATGGAATCCAATTTTGAAATTCAAAATGTACATATGATAATTTCATATTCTCAGTAAACGACACATACTTCATAAAAGGACATTTTTTAAAATAAATATTATTTTTTATACCATAAATGATTATATATTTAATTTATATCATTCATTGATTATTACATGGATATTACTTATTTTTCTACATATTTATACAATGTGTGATTATTATTTTAATTAGAAATATTTTTCATTATGATATATGTATTGAATTTACAAATTAAAATAATAATCATACATTTTTTAATATTTTATTTATAAATATTGTGTTTATAATAATAAAAAGAAAAAATAAATTTAAAAATAAATCATTATCACTTAAATAGTAACATATTAATAGAATATAAACTTTTAGTTTCATAACTCATCATCATATACAAGAAATCCTTAATATTGAGTTAATGAATTGTGGTATTTTTTCATAGAAACTTTGAAAGGTTGGATCTCAGAATGATCTCAATAAGATTTAGCTTCTCCTATAAACAATTTCATTCAAATTACACTTTTTGAAATTTATCTTAGGCCAAATCAAGGGAAAACCATAGTGATGTTAAATATTTCCCACGCATGGAAAATAGTGCCTCATATGAATGGATTCTATTACTTGATGTTATATGTTATCCCTTTCTATAGAAATTTCATTGTGTTATTACTAATATTTATAATAAAATTATTAACAAATAAATTATAAATGAAACATATCATTGTTACTTTATTTGAGTATCTAATACTCTCTACCCTACCACATAAAAAACACACCTTATCCTATTGATCACATTTACCCAATGACATTATATATACTCATTGGATATACATACTCAATGACTATGTATACCCATCAACTATATATACCCATATGCACTCAATTACTTCTTATCAGCAACTAAACTCATTAATTTATTTCTTACAAAAAATTACCATCATATATCTAATATTTAAAAATATCCCTATAGATATAATTGATGGTGTAATTTAATAGGAGATAATAAAAATTAATATTCAATATTTTCATTTTTATATTTACTAGTACTGAATGTTCTTTTTTAGTTTTATTAATTATGTTCTGTAAATATTTCTTATATCAATAATAGAAATTCTAGTATTCATGCATGCAGTTAAGGAAGGGAAATAGTGACCACCATCTGGTGGTCACTAATGTCATGGAAAAAATAGAGTGATTTTAAACACATTCCACTAATTTTACTCCCCTCTTCTTTGATACACACAACACCCCCCAACGCTTCCCTCATAAACCTAAGTAACCCCTATATTGTCCCCAACCACACCAAAGACCCCTGACAAACCATCCTTGGCCCTCATGTTTCCCACACGACATCCCCTCACCATACGTCACTTACCAAACCACACTCTAACAACTAAAAATCCTCTATTATTAGTGATGAGATCTTCATTCACCCCCTATGCAACCCCCCCCCCCCTGCCCCCCACCACCACCACCCTCACCCCCTACATCACTAATTACATCCCACACACCGCAAAAGAATTCACCATTTTTTGGTCGCTAGATCTTCTGGTGATCTCTCAAGACCTTATTTCTGTTAATGTATTAATAATGTTAATTTAATTAATGAAATGAAACATTGTTAATTTTAGATCTATATTGTGTGGGAAAATTTATTAATTTTCAATGAACATGGAAATTATCAAAGGGAAGTTTAAACAAAAATTTGGGCAGTAATGTTATCTTACAATATAAAATCCTATATATTCAATATATTTGATCAATAATCACTAAATCTACAACATTCCTGAATCGGTAATCTAGAGCTCTATGATTTTATATATACTGATACAACTATTATGAAATGTTATCAAGGTTGAAACTCATTTAATTGAAAACACAATGAAATGAGGAACTATGAATAGAAATATTAACACTGACAATCTTTTTCCACATAAATTTGAGAATCCATCTCATGATTCTTCCTGAATTTTCATCACTACCCTTGTGATATTTTATCTAATAATTGATCAAATTTACACATTCCACTCCCAATATGTCAGTTATATGGAAATCATAAATCAAGTTGAGTCATACATGTAGACAATGGGATAAAAATGTATTTAGTTGATGAATTTTTAGGAAGTTACATTGAATGGTCCTAAATAATTGTAGAGTTTAAAAATGATCAATGGAATTTGGATTAAGTTGTGATAAGTTTCATACATTCAAACTATATGATAGTTTAACTCTTAAAAATGTAAAATATGTGATTGAACTATAAATATGTGACACAACACTAACATCCATCCGTTGTCAATAAAGCCTCAGAAGGGTTGTTTTCCATGACAAATACTACACCTCACATACACCAAGAATTAATAAAATAATTATATCCATTAAAATGATTATATACATCAGTAATTTTGTTTTTGATCACATTAAATCCTAATATTTTACTAAGTATAAAAATATGGTAATTTTTAAATTAAATTTTTTTTTCTAAAAATATACTATTATAATGGTGTGGTGGGGAAGAATACCATGTCCTACAGGAGCAAGGGTAGAAAATAAAATTTTATAAAAATGTATAAGGTATTATAATAATCGTTGTTTCAATTACTCTAGATGCCTCGTTGAGGTATCTTGATCACATATATGGTAAAATTTTAATGATATGATGTTTGAAACATGTATAAGGTATTATAATATTATTTTAAAAAAAAAAATTGGATTTATATTACCTATTTATTTAGACCCTCATATTAATGATGTGGAAAAACGTGTGGGATCCTACATTAAAAATGAGGGCAAAATTCTGAAATCTCATCCCTTATAAAAAGGGGCCTTGGGAAGTGTTATTCATAAAAATATAACATCAAAAATTATTTTAATGTATTTTAAATTATATATTTTTAGTAAAAACTTTATATATATATTATATATATGATAAAATAAGATAAGAAATAAAATAAAATATTATATAAAAATAGAAAAATAAATAGATTAGTTGTAATGTTTGGATTTTCACATTTCAAAATATGATCCCTTACCTCCCACTAAAGGTTTCATTTTTTCAACCAAATGAAACTATCCTTTTATCAAAACTATTAAATTGAATTAGTTTTTATCGCACCAATTTTGATCTATAAATAAATTCATGGAAAGATTAATCAGTATTAATGTATTCATTCTAAAATTCTCCAGATATATTCTCTCAACATCGATTTTGCGCGGCTGGTAGAATTTGGTGTTTGGAATTCCCAAAATATTGGTCAAAATCATGAGGAAAATTTCTAACCATATAATTAAACCAACAAGGGTGTGGATCAAATCTATTTACACAGTGAATTAAATTCATGCATCATAATTTAAATTCCCACATTCTTTTCTATCTATATTTCAATTTGCCAATAATATAAAGGTTTTGAACTAAGGAAGAACCTTGAAGATGGATTATGAATCCATTAAAGTGATGAACTGGGACATGGTAAATATATACCATTTTATGGTAAAAACCTTTTCTAGAGGAAGGAAAACATGGTGTTTCTTCTTACTGTGTTGAATATTTCTTACATCCTTGAAACAAACCATCCTCATACTCCTAAGGTGCCTACTCCAAATCTTGATGGCACACCCACTGAAGTGAATCAAGTAAAAAACATTTAGGAAATGATGAAGGAACATGAAGATGGTGAGGTTTTGTGTCAAGGATATATTCTCAACACATTATCAAATCGTCTTTATGACTATTTATTCCAAATAAAATCTTCTCAAGAGATTTGAGAGTGTAACGACCCAAACTTTTATTAATAAACATTCCTCTTGATCTAATTAGATGCATTATTATGTAAAATGGTAATATAACATATGAACTTACATAGTTTTATGTTTTTTGGATTTTAAAATAACTTTATGAATTTTTACCGTAACTAATATAGTCGTTGAATTGTGACCAAAAGGTTAGTATAAATAAAGGGCTTTAACAAATCCAATTTACTCATAAAAAGGAAGAAATCGACTCATCCAGTAGAATTTCTCCATGTGAAGACCATTTTTTGAAGCTCAGAAATGAGGTAGCATCACTGGGCTTCGCTCTTGGCCAAGACCCAATCGAGCTTCAACATGTTAAGCTTGAATGGAATCGCTTACGGGAGAAGTGGAAGTTAATAGAGATTACCACCTGAGCGATTTTATTCGAGCCACCCCAAGAGTCTATCACCATCGCACACCTTACTCTTAAGTCTTGTGTTAAGGTCATAAGGGGTTATGTAACAAGATACTTTCACTATGAATATATGCATTATTTCTTTATATAATAACGAATATACAATCATTTTATTAGTGTTACGTTGTAAATAGTATTTAAAGCACAAATAGTATTTTTTCGTTAATATTCAATTAATAAATATATTTTGATGAATTAATGGATTTTTGAATTAAATAATATTTAAAACAAATATTATTACTAAATTACTTTTTATTAAATATAAACGATCATTTATTTTTTATGAATACAATTGTAATTTTTATTATGGTTTGAAAGTCGTTTTTTTCAAAACCCATGAATTTTTTATAAATGTCAGTTTTTATTATAAAAGTAAAAATTCAATTATTTAGATAATTATTTAGAAAAAAATAATATTATTTTTGGAATTAGGAAGTCGTAATTATCCAACAGTGAATATTTTTTAGTTTTCCGAGATAGTGAAATTTTTCGGTAAAAATTAAATATTGTTTAAAAATATAATGTGTTTTATAACATCATAAAGCCCCAATAGTTATATAATAAAATACTATAAAATTTATTTTAGGTCAATATATGTTTTACCTTTAAAAAATGTGATTTTATATTTTTTTGATTAATTTTATCGTGCGTTAGTGGACCCTCTAAGACATAGAAATCATTTTAATTTTTTAAAGTGATTTCCTTGAGAGTGTGACTCACCTCCACATATGAAATCCAAATATTTTAATATTTTCAGTCATTGGCCTTAAAAAATTATTTTCTTTCCACTCTCCTTTTGAAAACCCCAAGGGAAAAACCATGGGTTGGTTTATAGTTCTGAATAGTTTAATCTGTAGTGTCCAAAACCTAAATAATAAAGAATTCCCTATCTTTTTCTATATAAACCCACCCAAGCTACCACTTATCATCACTCAAAACCCTTGTATCACGTCCCTACCCTTCCCTCATCTCTCTAAAACCTCCCAAGGAACCTCTATCTCCCAATAAGCATCTCTCAATCCCCTCCCAAGCCTTTGTGATCACACATCCAAATAAGGGGTTTCTTCCTCTATCATTTTTTTCTAAGTTTCTTTATATTGATATACCCTTGTATTTTAAATTAAAAATTTTTGGTTATGATTTAACACCAATCCTATAATTACATACTTATTTTTGAATGATGAGAGACCATTTTTTCTCTCATTAATGCCTCCCAAGTACACATGTTACCATGCAGAAATTCCAAAATGGATTTCTCTCTCATCATTTGCATTCAAGCAATTCTTTTTTTATAAATATAAATTCCATTAAATATGTTGGACATGTATCTATATGACCCCCTTACATTCCATTTCATGTACATATTATGATACACCTCTATCTCTCTCATCGTTCTTTTTTATGAATTCTTATGATGTAACGACCCATAGTTTTTCAATGGAATTTCTCTTCTTATAAATATGTCATAAAATCACATGAATACACAACATAATGAACTACAAAGTGCTAAGTTACCTTGAAACATAAGTTTGTCACTTCTGTGTTGAGAATTTTGAAAATCCGACATAAATGGTTGTGTTCAAGATGTTTTTTGGAGTCTAATGAAACAAAAATAATTTTCGATGAATAGTAACGTACCCTTGTGAATAGTAACCTACCCTTATGAATAGTAATATGACCATTAGGAATATAAAATCATCCAACACAATAGTATCCTTACCCATGAATAAGTAAATAAAATTTAGGCATCTTAGAGAGTGACAATTTGACTTTAGTAAATGTTTTTGTATTTTTTAAGTCATAAATAAGTAATTATAATTAATAAATTAATTTAAAAGATAAATTATTTTCTTAAAATTTGTTCATAATTTAAAAAATAAATTTCATATTGATTTTAGATAGTTTTATAAGACCCTGCGTAGTTTTCGAAATCCCTATAAAATCAGTTTTAAGTTTAAAAACTGTTTTTTAAGTAAATTATGATTTTAATTAAATATTTAATTAATAATATTTAGAAAATTATTTTCGAAAAATGGACATAATTTTTGGGTTCTACATGCCGAAAAATGGTTGGGGTAAAGTTTTGGGATTTTTCTAAAATAATTGAATTTTTGGTGAATAGTAAAATACCTTAATTTACCGTATAAATACATTATAATTAAAACCCACTATTCTGAATGTCAAAAGTGATGTAACCACCCAAATCCCTAAATCACATTCCTTATTTACTATTCTTGGTCATGGATGACTCACTATTCCTTGTCTTAGGGGAAATTAATAAACTAATGAATTTTATATTAAGGAAACCCCTCTCCCCTCCAATATAAAAGCCACCATTCACAATCTTATTCCCTCACACATCTCAAGCTCTAATCCTTCTTTAAAATCTGACCAAACATCCTCCCTATCCCCCCTACCACGTCCAAGAGCTTCTGGTCTCATCAAAAGACCAATCCTATCTCCCTTAAGGAGGATCTCAAGAGGAGGATTTAAGAGGTAATTTCTCTCCCTCTTCTCCTTTAATTTCTTTTCAAGTTCAAGTTCATTTCTTGATCTCTCACCACCTATCTTAATCCAAATGGTATTGTAACTCCAGTATTATACATTTACTGGAATGTTATGATGATAATGGGATATTATATCATCAAACCCACTTTCCCTCTTCCTTTTATTTTATTAAATAGAACGTTGTTCATGAGGTGTTAATTTATCAACTTCAAGAACGACATGCTTTATTATTCCATTTCTAACTTCAGATATGGTCATGAAACCATTTTTATGGTTGAAACATAATATTTTATATGTATTATCTCCTATTTTATGTTCTGGAAATAACTTATGGCCATATTAGTAAGTGATAAATTAAAACAAGTTCAATATGATCGAAAAACCGTTCATATTAACCCAAACAATCGTCATTTAATTTTTATCTAATGATTAATCCACATGGATATAATATAATTAATTATAAGATAATTAAAAATCCTATAATATCATTAATAACATGTAATATTAGTTCTGGATATTTACCCATGTTCTACCTTAACATCAATTTAAGATTACAAGTGAACCACTCAAGAAAACCATGAAAACAAACATTCTCGAACAATGTTTTTAAAAACTATAACTCATCCAAAGACCCATAAAATAACTTAATGAAACCATAAAGAACCATATTAATGTAAAAAAGGTTTTGGAATTTTCAATTAATATATTTAATGTGGATATACAGGAGATTAAAGGGAAGGAAGCGTTCGGATACAAGGTAATGGGGAATTCTTGAACCCAATTTCATCCTTCGGGTTCTCCCTCTTTCACTCCATCTTTGATATATCTACTCCTTAAAAATAATTTGTTCATCAATTTATTTTCTTTTCTGGGATATACATGTTTTTTCACTGGTTTTTATGTTAAACAAGGTGTTTTCCAAAGGAACTCTTCTTTTAAGATCACACCTTTCACTTCTCTCTCAAAGTAGACGGTTCTTGTAACATGTATGTTATTCCCTCTTTATTTTGGGAACCCAAAGTTTATGAATGTGTTATTACGAGATGAAACCCATTCCTCTCCATGGTTTAGTTATGTTCACTTTTGATATATGTTTTATGTGGAAAGCATGATAATGATAATGTTATGATGTGACGGTTGCGCCCGGAATTATACAGCGCAATATGAATGTTTGAATGAGATGGGTGCGCACAGAATTATACAGCGCTCCAATGCATTAGGTAAAGGGATTAACCTCATGAATAAATATGAAATGATGTGTGAACAAGATTCTAGCTTGGTTTTCAATTATGTGTGGTAGTTAACCACTATGACATGATGTTTCATTTTTATGCATTACCACATTTCAAGTCTTATATTTATACTTCCTCTCATGTTCATGATCTTTTTCCCATGTTATGATTATGCTCACCCCATGCTATATTGTTCTTATCTATCCTCTTACTGGGATTTTATCTCACCCCATTTCATGTATATCCTTAGGTGGCTACATGTACTAAGAAGAGGAAAAGTGCCAATAACAAGCTAGTGAAAAAGAAATTAAATAAATGTTTATGATTGATGTTGTAATTTTTATGTATGGTCCTAGTTTTCCCAATACACTAAGCCTTTGGATCCTTTATGTCTAATACTATTAAGTTGTTTATCTTTAAAATGATGTAATAGTAATGTATGAAAATTTGGGGTTTCTATAGTTGGAATTAGAGGCAAGGTTTAGTTAATTAGGGAATTAGGATTACTGAACCCTAGATAAAACCTCTACCATGAGACTAAGTACAAATATGCACACTGGAATATTTACATAGGAATCCCATATGTTATGTTTTGGGTATAAATTTTTTAAATGAATAAGTTATTCAGGACTTGTTTACTTATGTTTTGTTCTAACCTTTTATATTTTATAAAATTGTGGGAACCAAGAGAAATCAGGCCAACAACTCGTGCGAGGGCCAATACAACGATTACCTGAACGACATCCCCAATGATTTGGAGGTGGAATTCAGAAATTCATGGTGATGCTTACCCAATTATCTCAGGTTATGAACAATAACCATAATAATGGGGAACGTCCTCCTTCACTAAAGAGGGATCAACTGGATATCGAATGTTTTATGCGCCAATGACCACCGACGTTTAGTGGATCTTCCGATCCGCTAATTGAGAAACAGTGGGTTAACTCAATGGAGAAGATCTTTTCTATACTTCATTGTTAGGAGACGGATAAAGTGACCCTATCCATTTATCATCTAGATGGAGAATCCGATCAATGGTGGGCTTTGATTAAGAACACCAAGCCAAGGGAGGAAATTGAAGAGATAGAATGGGAAGACTTTTAGAAAATGTTTCTTAATAAGTATTTCCAAAGAACTCTTCACACAAAGATGGAGAGAAAATTTATAGAGCTCATGAAAAAAGAAAGAGAATCTGTGACAACCTATGAAGCGAATTTCACAAGGATTTCAAGGTACTCTTCATGTTTTGTTATCAATAATGATTGAAAAATTGATAGATTCTTTAGTGGATTAAAACCACACCTTCGAAAGGCTCTTGAAATTTGATACTTTGGGAGTTATGATGAAGTTGTTCGATGTGCTCTCAAAATGGAGATAGAGTTTGGAGAATGGTCCCATGGCTATGGTGATAAGAAACAAAGGATGGAGTTTCAAGCTGGTGGATCTAATGATTAGGGTGGAAAGAAAACTCAACGACCCACATGCCAAAAATGTGGAATGTTGCACCATGGGAACTGCCTCAAAGGCACGGGGAAATGATTCAAGTATGGGAAAGAAGGAGACCATGATCAAGAGTGTTGAAAAGACATGAAAAAGATGGATAATGTAGCCAATGAAACGATATAACCACTCATGGTTCAATTCTACAACTGTAGGGAACTAGGGCACTATGCAAGCCAGTGCACTAAACCTCGAGTTCTCGTGGGTAATCAGTGTCAGCATCCACCACAGCCAAAGGAAAAAAGGGAAGTCTTATGCCATCACTACTGCCGAGGTGGAGCATGATAATGAAGTCATACAAGGTACACTTCATATTCACTCAAGAATGGAAAAGTGTTATTTGATTCTATTTCTACGCATTCCTTTATATATTACAAGTTTGCAAGAACTGTAGAATCAAAACGCCGAAACCTTGAAGTAGAGATATCTGTAAAAACACCAAGTGGTGAAGTCATTACAACCCAAGTGTTTGACTCTTCTCCTATTGGCGTATGTGGGAAGATTCTTCCGGAAAATCTCATAATACATCCCTTGGTGGAATTCAATTCTATAATGGGAATGGATTGGCTCTCGTTATATAGAGCACATATCAACGGTCGAGAAAAGGAAATATCTTTTCATATTCCGAAACATCCCATACTCCTCTAAAAATGAAAGAAAGATCATTAATGTCCTTTGAAAAATCCTTCAATGGTGTGGGTGTTGATTCCCTATGAAGAATCATACCTCACCAAAATGTTTGAGTTGAAGGAAGGTTCCAACCTTGAGGAAATGCCCATCATGGGGGAATACAGTGATGTATTTCCCAAAGAGTTACCAGAAATTCCACTGGATTATGAGGTAGAGTTCTCAATTTAACTCATAACCAGAGCTACTCCTATCTCAAAGTGTCCATATAGGATTGATCCAATCTAACTAAAGGAGTTAAAGAAGTAGCTGCAAGAGCATCTGGACAAAGGGTTCATACGCCCTAGTGAATCACCTTGGGGTGCACTAGTTCTCTTTTTGAAGAAGAATGATGGAACAATGCGACTGTGTATCGACTATCAGTAACTCAACAAGATCACCATAAATAATAAGTATCTTCTTCCAAGGACTGATGACTTGTTTGATTAGTTAAGAGGAGCTCTATACTTCTCAAAGGTGGATCTTCATTCGGGATATCATCAGGTAAAGTTGAAGAAGGAATATATTCATAAGACTACCTTCTGAAAAAGGTATGGGTACTATGAGTTTCTTTTTATTCCCTTCGGACTTACTAATTCCCCTGCAATCTTCATGGATTTGATGAATAGAGTCTTTATACATTACCTTGACAAATTTGTGGCAGTGTTTACTGATGATATTCTCATCTACTCCAAGAGAAAGGAGGGACATGAAGAACATCTAAGACTTGTGTTGGTGACTTTGAGAAAGGAGAAGTTGTACGCCAATTTCATCAAGTGTGACTTTTTGGATGAAACAAGTCACATTCTTGGGACATGTGATCACAAGTGATGGAATTTCTATAGATCCTTCAAAAACAAAGGCAATTGATGAATGGCCCAGGCCCTCTAGTGTCACAGAAATCTGTAGTTTTCTTAGATTAGCTGGGTACTACCGACGTTTTATGAGAAACTTCGCACGATTGTCAAACCCACTAACTAAGTTAATAAGGAAAGGGGTAAAGTATGTCTGGACAGAAGAATGTGAGGGAAGCTTCCTGGAGCTAAAGAGAAGGCTGATCACTGCGCTTGTACTCACACTACCGAAAAGTGGAGAAAGTTTTGTGATATAAAGCGATGCTTCAAAGAAAGGATTGGGTTGTATACTCATGAAAAAATGATAATTTGATAGCATACGCCTCACGAAAGTTGAAGATCCATGAGCAGACCTACTTGACGCTTCATCTAGAGCTGGCAGCTGTGATTTTTTCCTTAAAAATCTAACAGCACTACCTTTATAGTAATAAGTGTGACATATACACTGACCACAAGAGCCTAAAGTATATTTTCAAACAAAAGGAGATCAACATGCATCAAAGGGGATGGTTAGAGCTAATCAAGGATTACGATTGCTCTATTCACTATCATCCTAGAAAGGCGAATAATGTAGCTGATGCTCTAAGCAGAAAAGAAACCACTACTCTATCCAAGTTACAGATTGAGAAAGACCCTAGATTCTTAGATATGCAAATGATGGATTTGGAAATCATAAGGGTATAGGATATATCCTACCTTTCCCAAATGACTACGCAACCATCCATCCAGAAGAAGATTAAGGAAGCACAAAGGAATGATGTGGAGATAAAAAAGAGGGTGAATGCAGTAAAGGAAGGGAAGTTGCAAGAGTTCCATATCGACGATGATGGTGTGATTCAGTTTGGAATGCGGCTTTGTGTGCCTTCATCACCCAGGATAAAGAAGGAGCTATTGGAAAATGCACATAGATCAACTTTCTCTATCCATCCTAGGAGTACCAAGATGTATCGTGATCTCTGAGAACACTTCTAGTGGGATAACATGAAGAAGGAGATTGTGGAATATATATCAAGGTGCTTGGTATGTCAGCAAGTTAAAGTTGATCGACAAAAGTCCAAAGGTATGATTCAACCATTTCCTATACCCATGTGGAAATGGGAGAATGTTACTGTGGACATTGTCATGGGTCTCCCAAAGACGTCGAAGGGAAATAATGTGATATGGGTTGTGGTTGACCGACTCAGCAAGACTGCCTGTTTTATCACTATTCGAGAAGACCTCTCTCTTGAATAACTAGGAAAGATATATGTGAAGGAAGTAGTGAGACTACATAGCATTCCACTCTCAATTGTCTCTAATTGTGATCCAAGGTTTACATCTAAATTTTGGAGGAGTCTTCAACATGCTTTGAGTACTGAATTAAATTTCAGTACAGCCTATCACCCCCAAACTGATGGCCAAACTGAAAGGACTATTCAGATGCTTGAAGATATGCTAAGATCCTGCTCTCTTGAATTCAATGGTGGTTGGGATCAGCATCTCCCATTGGTTGAGTTCTCATACAAAAATAGCTTCCACTCAAGTATTTAGATGGCTCCATATGAAGCTCTGTATGGAAAGCGATGTAGAACTCCAACCTGTTGGGATGAATTTGAAGAAACAAAGCTACTTGGACCCGATCTTGTTCAAGAGATGACAAAGAAAGTTCAAGTCATCCAGAAACACATCAAAGCTGCTCAAAGTCAGCAAAAGATCTAGGCTGACAACCGTCGAAGGGACTTGGAGTTCGACGTTGGAGATAAATTCTTCCTTTTAATATCTCAATGGAAGAGAGTCATGCGATTTTGGAAGAAAGGGAATTTAAGCCCAAGGTACATTGGACCCTTTGAGATCCTTGACCGCATAGAAGTCGTGGCCTATAATCTTTCACTTCCATAGAATATGGCTCAAGTTCATGATGTGTTTCATGTATCACTACTGAGGAAGTACATACCAGACCCCTTACATGTACAAAACTCAGAGTTCGTGCAGCTGGAAGATGGTCTTTCCTATGAGGAGAAACCGGTAAAGATTCTGGATCGAAGAGATAAGGTTCTACGCAACAAGACAACCCATCTTGTCAAAGTGTTGTGGAGAAACCATAAGTTTGAGGAAGCAACTTGGGTACCATAAGAGGCGATGAAGGAGAAAAAACCTCACCAATTTGTGTAAAGTGAAATTTCAGGGGTGAAATTTCTTAAGGGGGAAGAATGTAACGACCCAATGCTTTTCAATGGTATTTCCCTTCTTATAAATATGTTATAAAATCACATGAATACCCAAAATAATGAACTACTAAGAGTTAAGTGGCCTTTAAACATAAGTTTGTCACTTCTATGTTGAGAATTTTGAAAATCTGACATACACGGTTGTGTTCAAGATGTTTTTTGGAGTCTAATGAAACAAAAATAATTTTTGATGAATAGTAACATACCCTTGTGAATAGTAACCTACCCTTATGAATAGTAATATGATCCTTATGAATAGAAAATCATCCAAGACAATAGTAGCCTTACCATGAATAATTAAATAAAATTTAGGCATCTTAGAGAGTGTCAATTTGACTTTAGTAAATGTTTTGGTATCTTGTAAGTCATAAATAAGTAATTATAATTAATTAATTAATTTAAAAGAAAAATTATTTTCAAAAAATGTGTTCATAAATTAAGAAATCAATTTCCTATAGTTTTTAGATAATTGTATAAGACCCTATGTAATTTTTGAAATCACTAGAAAATCAGTTTTAAGTTTAAGAACTGTTTTTTATGTAAATTATGATTTTAATTAAATATATAATTAATAATATTTTGAAAATTATTTTTGAAAAATGGACTTCATTTTTGGATTTTACACATTGAAAAATGGTTGTGGTAAATTTTTGGTATTTTTCTAAAATACTTGAATTTTTGGTGAATAGTAAAATACATTAATTTACCGTATAAATACATTATAATTAAAACTCACTATTCCTGACATCACAAGTGATGTAAGCACCCAAATCCCGAACTCACATGCCTTATTTACTATTCTTGGTCATGGATGACTCACTATTCCCTGTCTTAGGGGAAATTAACAAACTAATGAATTTTATATTAAAGAAACCCCTCTCCCCTCCACTATAAAAGCCACACTTCACACCCTCATTCCCTCAAACCTCTCAAGATGAAATACTTATCTGAAATCTACCCAAACATACTTCCTATCCCCTCTCCCATGTCCAAGAGCTTCTGGTCTCATCAAAAGACCAATCCTAGCACCCTTAAGGAGGATTTAAGAGGTAATTTCTCTCCCTCTTCTCCTTTAATTTCCTTTCAAGTTCAAGTTCATTTCTTGATCTCTCACCACCTCTCTTCATCCAAATGGTATTTTAACTCCATTATTATACATGTACTGGAATCTTATGATGATAATGTGATATTATATCAACCAACCCCCTTTCCCACTTCCTTTTATTTTATTAAAGAGAACGTTGTTCGTGAGGTGTTAATTTATCACCTTCAAGAACGACATGCTTTATTATTCCTTTTCTAACTTCAGATCTGGTAATGAAACCATTTTTATGATTGAACCAGAATATTTTATATGTATTATATCCTATTATATGTTCTATAAAGGACTTATGTCCATATTATTAAGTGATAAATTAAAACAAGTACATTATGATCGAAAAACCGTTCAAATTAACCCAAACAATCATCATTTAATTTTTATCTAATGATTTATCCGCATGGATATAATGTAATTCATTATAAGATCCTTAAAACTCCTTTAATATCATTAATATCATTTAATATCATTTCTGGATAGTTACACATGTTCTACCCGAACTTCAATTTAAGAATACAAGTGAACCATTCAAGAAAACCATGAAAACAAACATTCTCGAACAATGTTTTTAAACACTATAACCCATCCAAAAGCCCAGAAAATAACTTAATGAAACCATAATGAACCATATTCAAGTAAACATGGTTCTTTAATTTTCAATTAATATATTTAATGTGTTTATATAGGATATTAAAGAGAAGGAATCATTCAGATACAAGGTAAGGGGGAATTCTTGAACCCAATTTCATCCTCCGAGTTCTCCCTCTTTCACTACATAATTGATATATCAACTCCTTAAAAATAATTTTTTCATCAATGTATTTTCTTTTCTAGAATATACATGTTTTTCACTTGTTTTTATTTTAAACAAGGTGTTTTCTAAAGGAACTCTTCTTTTAATAACAAACCTTTCACTTCTCTCTCAAAGTAGACGGTTCTTGTTACATGTATGTTATGACCTCTTTATTTTGGGAACCCAATGTTTATGAATGTGTTATTATGAGATGAAACCCATTACTTTCCATGGATTATTTATGTTCAGTTTTTATATATGTTTTATGTGGCAAGCATGATAATGATAGTGTTATCATGTGACGGGTGCACCCGGAATTATACAGCGCTCCAATGCATTGGGTAAAGTGATGAATCTCATGGGTAAATCTGAAATGATGTGTGAACAAGATTTTATCTTGGTTCAAAATTATGTGTGGTAGTTAACCACTATGACATGATGTTTCATTTTTATGTACTGCAACATTTCATGTCTTATATTTTTGCTTCCTCTCATGTTCATGATCTTTTTCCCATGTTATGATTATGCTCACCCCATGCTATATTGTTCTTATCTATCCTATTAATGGGATTTTAGATCAACTATTTTGATGTATATTCTCAGGTGGCAACATGTACTAAGGAGAGTAAAAGTTCCAATAAGAAGATAGGGAAGAAGAAATTAAATAAATGTTTATGCTTGATGTTATAATTGTTATGTATGGTCCTAGTTTTCCCAAGACACTAAACCTTTGGATCCTCTATGTGTAATACTATTTTGTTTTTTGTCTTTAAAATGATGTAATATTAATGTAATAAAAGTTAGGGTTGCTATATATGGCATGACGTTAGGCTTCCAAAATTGCACTGCAATTTTCCAAGACAAAGACATTGTGTAGTGAATATCATTCCCATTTCCCTATCAATGGTATTCACTTTTATGAACATTTACATATTTATTATAGAGTTTCATGTATTAATTTTACACTCCTTTATCATGGAATAAATGATGATGTTTTATGAAGCCATGTTATATGATCCATGTGGCACACTTATGCGTGAAATAAAATGATTAAGGGTGCTCCCTGATAGCATGCCAATGCATTGGGTAAAGATTCGTATCATGATATGTCAAGTGAAATAAGGGTTTAGTTATTATAATTCAAGTGAAATTAGTGTTTACTCATTCTCCATGTGAAATGAGCCTTGGCTCATTCTAATATCATGTTAAATGTTGTTGCCACATTTCCAAGTTTGATAAACATGCTATATCATTCCTTTATGTTCATGTTTCTCTTATCGTCCTTTGATATGCCTATTTACTAACATGTAATATATTCTTCATTTTATCCTTGTTTACTCCCTTAATGGGCTTTTTAGATCACCCTTTTTTAATACATTTCCTCAGCATATCCCATGTAATACTAAGTATACGAAGTAATGTTTGTGGTCATGTAAAAGAAGTTTTCAATAAAGATGTGTATTTCATGTTTTAAGTTGTTGTGTAATGTTCCTAAACCCCAAATACACTAAACCTATCTATCTTATATGTTGTATCAAGTAAATATTTTATGTAATAAATCATGCTTATGTGTGTAATAAAGAGAAGGGTTGTTGTAGTTGGTATCAGAGGATAGGTTTAGTTATTTTTGGGATTAGGATTAGAAAACCCTAGTGAAAGCCTTGGTGATAAGACTAAGTATAATAAAAACATCCTTAAATTTTGATGAGTATTTAGTAAGTGGTTTATCACTAAAATACATCCCTATCTAGATACGAGCAGGTAGAGGTGGCTATGGTACAGATATATCTAGGGGTAAAACCCCAAAACACCACATTGAGCTAGACTCGAACAGGAACTGGTGCATGACAATGGGCCTTGTTGCACTCTTGATTATGAAAATATTCAGGGATATGCTTTGCTAAATTCATAATATTAGTATGAACTGTTATTAAGGGGATAAAAACATTCCCCTGAGAATATATGTTTGTAAGTAGATCATAGATAACATAGATTGAAGCCTATAAATTCATAGGTTAAGGAAATAAAAGTAATTTATAAGTCTTCTTTTTTGTATTTGGATTACCCTTTATATGTTACCCCTAACTTTCCTTTTATTCCATCTAATGGCTAGTAATAGGAGGACTCGGGCTAATAACTAATGCGAAGATCAATGTAATGACTATTCTAATGAGATTCCCAATCTGATGGGAGCGGTAATCATGAAATTTGTCATGATAATCTCTTAGTAACCTCATGTTTTGAATAGAAACATGGGTAAATATGAATGTTTAAACCTCGTAAGAAATATCAAGTCGCAATCGAGAGCTTCATGAGCCAAATTCATCCTAATTTTAATTGATCATATGATCCCTCAATTGTCGAACAATTAATCAACTCCATTGAAAAGATATTCTCCATCCCTCAATGTTTCAAACAAGAGAAGGTTCTTCAGGATGCTTATCATATGGAGGATGAATCTGATCAATGGTGTACATTGATCAAAAATATGAAGCCTGAGGAAGAGATCGAGGTGTCGAAATGGAAGGATTTCCAGAAAATGTTTTTTGATAAATATTTTCCTCGCAGCCTCCAACTTAACATGGAAAAGGGGATTCCTTTACCTCAAGAAAATAGATGACAAATCCATCAGAGCGTATGATAAAAAGTTCACAAGGGTTTCATGATTTTCCTAAATATTTTTTGTTACCCTAGAATGTATGGTTGACCACTTCTTTGGTAGGATAAAACCTAGCCTACAGAAATCCCTAAAGATCCCTGACATCGAGAGTTATGAGGAAACTGTATGATGTGACCTCAAAGTCGAAATATAGATCATAGAATCATAGGGGTATCATGGGGATATGAAGTGTAAGGTGGAATTTAATTCTAGCGGTCTTATGGATAAATCCAATGGTGCTAAGAAAATCCAGCACCCCACTTGACAAAGGTGTGGAAAGATGCACCCCAGAAATTGTCAGAAGGGGATGAGGAAATTCTTTAGGTGTGGAAGATAAGGGCACCTAACTATTAATTGCTGATAAGAAAAATCCACATATGTGACAGAGGAGAGGAATTCTCTATTCGAACCTAAATGTATTGTTAATTGCATCAACTTTAATAAACTATGGCACTTTACAAACCAGTTCCATAAGCAAAGGGTTTTCAGAGGCAACCAGTAACCTCCAAGGTAGCAGGGGCGAGGTTTTGCCATCACTACCACCAAAGTGAACCCCAAAAAAAAAAGTGGTGACATGTATTCTCATTATTCATTCAAGAATAGAGAATGTACTTTTTTATTATTTTTCTACAAATTCTTTTATATCCTGAATATTTCGTAGAAAAATCCCAACACCAATAGAAAACATGGAAGTAAAGATGTCAGTGAGAATAGAAAAATGGTGAAATCATTGCATCCAATGAATTTAACTCCACCCCTGTCATAATTTGTGGATTGAACTTCTTGGTAAACCTCATCATGCTATCTCAGGTGGAATTTGATGAAATTATTGGCATGGATTGGATTTCCTTATATAAATCCAGCATAAATTGTCATGAGAGAGAGACCACTCTCCATATGGAGAATCAACCCCTGACTCTTTTTAAGTGAATGGAGGAGGATGAATTTTTTTTAGCACCATCATCTCAAGCGTGGATATTACTACCCTATAATCATGCATATATTTCTCAGATGATTGAGTATAAGGAATAAACAATCCTTGAAGACATGCCTATTATTAGGTAAATTGATTAAGTGTTTCCCATGGAATTTCTCGGTCTTCCTCCTAGAAGATATGAAAAATTATCAATTGATCTTATACCTTGAGAATTTCCAATATCCAAGACTCTGTATAGAATGGATATTGTGGGTCTTGATGAGATGATGAAACAACTACAATAGAATCTAGATAAAGGGTTTATATTCCTAATTTCTTCACCATGGGGTGCACCAATCCTCTTTGCTAAGAGGAAGGATGAGTCAATGCGCCTTTGCATCTATTATCGTGAGCTCAACAAAATCATGATAAATAACAAGTATCCTATTCCACAAATTGATGAATTGTTCGATAAGCTACATGGAGCACAATACTTCTCCAAGGTGGATTTGTGGTCCGGATATTACCATGTAAGGGTGAAGAAGGAGTATATCCCCAAGACTGCTTTTCGTACAAGATACAAGCACTATGAGTTCATAATAATTCCTTTCAGACTCACTAATGCTCCGACAAGCTTCATGGACATGCTGAATAGAGTCTTTAGACATTACCTCAAAAAATATTTTGTATTATTTATAGACAATATTCTAATATACTCCAAAACCAAGGAAGAGAATGAATAGAATCTAAGATTTGTAGGAGGGACCCTAAGAAAGGAGATGCTCTAAGAAAAGTACAACAAGTGTGAGTTATGGTTGAAGGAGGTCTCATTCTTGGTTCATATCATCACAAACATTGGGATATTTGTGGACCCTTCCAAAAAATTTGCAATTAAGGGATGGTTTAGGCCAACATTGGTGATGGATATCTATAGCTTCCTAGGGTTAGCTAGATATTATCACCGATTTGTGAGAAATTTCTCACAATTTTCAAACCATCATAGGAAGATAACTCGGAAGGGAGTCAAGATTTCTTGGAGTAATGAATGTGAAGATATCTTCAAGGATTTTAAAATGAGGCTTATCACTACGCCCATACTCACACTATGTAACACCCCAATCTTCCATGGTAATCTTCTCTTTGAATAATGTGATAGCGTGTGTTGTACGCAACATCGAGTTCTAACACACCACAACCGATCAAACTTGCCGTTATGAATAGTAATACCTACTTTTTGAAATTATATATATTTTATATTTCAAAATAGACTTCATTTTTGGATTTGGAATATCGAATTTATCCTAGGGTGAAATTTTGGAACTTTTCGGATAACACTTATATTTTGATGAATAGTGAAAATTACTAAATTTTTAATTAAAAACAACTTTTTTAATCAAAATAATTTATATTGATAAATTATGAATTTGAGTGGTTATAAAGTATATTTAGAATATATTTGTACCATTTAATATAATGTTGGTCATTTTACATAATTTTACAATTAAACCGGACATAAACAAGTGTCAATCTTTTGATAGTTATTATCTCTTAAAAACATGCTTTTTGTTTTAACAATAGGAATTAATTTCAAATTAATTTCTGCCACTTCTGTATTTTGAATTTGAAAAAATGGATTCCATATTTTGAATAAGGATGTTCATATTGTGTGAATAGGTAACTTTTATTTTTAGACATTTTGAATAATTACTGCGGTAAATATTTTATTTACCATGGTTAAGGGTAAATCCGGTAAATAAGGGTTAAAAAATAATATTATAATAATACTAAATTACCCTAAAACGTGTCCTAACTTTATTGGTGGATACATGTCCGACCATGGGAATCTTTGGGTCGATTTTGGGACCTCATGGAGCCACTTGTAAGTGATAGGGACACTTTATTTTAATTAAGTTAAAATGAATACAAAAATGACACAAGCATATATCTTTTAGAAATACAATTTTTACATAGGGTTATATATGTTTTATTTTCGACTATAAATATTAATTAGAAATATAAAACGATTTCCTACATAATGATATTTTATTTATAATTTTTAGACATTAAATAAGTTAATTTATGTATGACACAATGATGATGTAGTAATTACCATAATAGTGAAAAATTAAAATAATTGATATTATAAATACCCAAATAATTATAATTTTAGACTTTTTATGAATTACAATAATTTTCTAGGATAATATGACATGTTAGTATTGATGTAATTAACTTTTTAAGAAGTAATCATTCTGTTATGAATTTTACAAAAATCAATTATTGAATAGTGTCAAAATTGATATAAAAGAGTTTTCAAAAAATATTATATTATTAATTGATATTAAATTCCTAAAAATCTAAGGTTCGTCCAATATACATATATCATGATATTGGTATCATTAATAGACCACTTGGGGGTCTCTTGTATGTATATAGTAAGTTTATTAACTATATAATATAAAAATACAAAGTGACTTGGTAAATGTCAAACTAATTAACTAAGAGTTAAAACTAAAAGATAAGGTTAATATAATGACTAAAACCTGTATAAATTATGTTGGTTGAATGTTTTTAGACCTATCCACACCTTAATCATTAAATAATAAACTTTTTATGTAGAGACCCTAAGCTTGACGTACATGGACATTACATTACTTTTGCGGAATACTTAGTACATAACAAAAACACACACACAAGGATCGTAATAGTTTAGTGTCTTTGGAAACTCGGAACGTAATCTTCTAATCGTGGTGAAAGATCTTCAATATCTCCCATAAAGGTCATCCCTTTTTTTTTACCTAAAACCTTTCTTTATATCCTGGGGAAAAGAAAACATAAAAGGGTGAGCTCAAATGCTCAGTAAAGTTAAACAAAAGAAATATCAATCACATCATATATATAAGAACATAGCTTTTGGAAATCTTAACCTGCAAAAAAACTCATAATATCATAACATGGGATAAATCATAGAAGTGAAATGTAATCCCAATAATCATAACATAAAACATGAAACTTTGTGGCATACACACATAATCATAGAGAATCATTTCTTGTTAGTCAAGACTCAATGCCAAGACTATCTTAGTGGACAAAGTCCCTTTCTGAATCGAGTAACCCTCGTTTCAGTCCTGTTTCACTGAACCGGTATAACCTACCGTTCCAGCCCTGTCTATCTCATGAGATATAAAATCTTTACCCAATGCATTGGAGGGAGATATAGGTCCCACCCATCTTATAATGAATCCTTTCTTATGTGTGCCACATAATCATAAACCATACATCACAGCGTAACCCATGTAATAAAAATGGGATTCTTAAACAACATGACATTATAAAACAATTCATATAAGATAAAGGAATTCATAAACATAATTCCATCACAACATAGTCAAATTAATGTAAAAATATGGATAGAAACAGAACCCTTTATTAGCTTAGATGGAAAATAATTTTGATAAAACACTTGAAATGAATTCTTGAGGAAAATATCCTTTCTTCTTCAAAATCAATTTCTTTTCACAAAACATCATGCAATTTTAAAAGAAAGAGATTTTATTGAAAATAGTCATGAAATCTTTTGGAGGAAGCTTCATGAAAATAAGGCTTTATAAAACCGTAAAAATCCGTTCGGGCCATTTAAGTGAAAAAAACATTCTTCGTACTTTTGTCGGAAAAGTCAAAAAGTACCTCGTACGGAAAAACGACAAAAGATTCCTTTCATATTCTTTACTAAAAACTCACCTAAGGGTAAAATTGGATTTAAACTATTGCAAGTGGATGGAAACAATATTACATATTGAGGGAACATGGATGTGGATGATAAAATACACCCCAGTAAATACTTACGAATAAACAATCTCGGATAAAAATGAGATTGTGATATTTCCCTTACCTTAGGTCCAATTTGCTTCGTATGTGTCCGAACCTCCTGTATAATGATTTAAATAATTTCATTGACTTATTACAGAATCATATTCATTGTTATGATATCATATATGGTTCACTTATGACATTATATTACCCGTTCTTTTGTAAATTCCATGTTAAAGAAGCGTTTTGGGTAAAATCGTTTCATTTATCGTAGGTGTTTTGACTTGTTGTTCTTGACATCATTATTACTTATATCATGATTTACTTACTTCCAGAATATGATTTATATATCATATATATTCAGTATATATATATATATATATATATAATAGATAGATAAATAAAATGAAAAACACCGTTCATGGAGACGGTAGTCCGTACGTACGCATGAACGCTGTTTTTCTTTCTTTATTGTCTTGAAATGGAAGTAAGTAGATGACATACATATGTATATATATAAATAAATCCAGTAGCTTTATAATGTCATATATTTCATTATTATTTCTTATATATACATTATAATCATTCTTAAATGGTTAACATGGAGAATGAATCTCATCGCGTCGTGGAGACGGTAGTCCGTACGTACGCACGAGCGATGATATCATTTCTATAAATATTGAATTGAATTGGAGTGGATTATACAATATATCAGAATAAATATGATGTTGTAATAACTATGTATAATTATTCTTTACACCATTATACCCATCCATGTAAGGTGGTGGTGGAAAATAGATTACACCACGGCGTGGAGACGGTATTCCGTACGTACGCACGCGCGGTGATTTCTTTTTCCGTAGGATGGATAGATGGTGAAATAGGGTTGTTTCATACTTATAATAACATATCAGTATATGAGTGATACTGATGTTATTACTTCATAATGAAACAACCTAAGAAGAAGAAGTGGAAGAAGAAATAAAGATGAAAGAATTGGTAACGGTAATTACCTCTTCTTTGAAGCGCCTCTTTGAGACCTCCTCTTAGGGCACTAGAATTGGTCTTTGAGGAAGACCAGAACCTCTAGGATGTTCCTAGGGAAGTGGAGAAGAGATTTTGTCAGGGGTTGGCCGAGCTTGAGTGCTCAAATTGGTGTGAGGAGGAGGGGGAGGAGGTGTCCTTTTATAGGGGAGGAGAGGGGCACCTTAGGAATATCTCAAAATATTATTTTATATTAAAGTCAAAATCGGTTTATAATGGTTCCAAAGGGTCTTATTTCTAAGCTAAAGTGGGGATGGGTCGAAATCATATCAACCAATAGAATTCAGACAAGTTTAGGATATTATTTTAACCTTATCAATTAGATTTAACTCCAAGTTAAATAATTTAACTTTTACCGTGTCTTTTTGTTTTCTTTCACTATATGGTTAATACACTTACTATAACATGCCAAACGAACCCCAAATTATTTATTATTAATATATACATCCTTATCTAAGTCATTTGGCCGAACCTTTGATTTTTAGGAATAAAATAACAATTAATAATATAATATTTGATTTAAAAACTATTTTGTGTCAATTTTGACACTATTTGATATATGATTTTTGTGAAAGTCATAACAGAATTAAATGTTCGGACCAAGTTGATTAAATCAACATTAATATATCATAGTAACCTAGAAAATTAGTGGAATTCATAAAAAATCTCAAATTACATTTATTTTGGTGTTTATAACATCAATTATGTCAATATTTTATTAATAAGATAATTACTGCATCATCGTTGTGTCATACATAAATTAAATTATTTGATGTCTAAAAATTACAAATAAAATACCATCATGTAGTAAATCTTTTTAGCTTTCTAATGAATATTTACAATCGAATTTATATTATGTATAACCCCATATTAAAAATGATTTACTTATTAAACTTTGATTTTAACTATTTTAATCTTTCTTGAAATAAATTAATAATAAATGTCCTAATCTAATCCAAGTGGGCCTAAATGGTCATATTTTATTCCTAAGTTTGTTTTTTGTCGAATTAAACTTGTCCAATAGAATTAGGACATGTGTTAGGGTAATAGTAATATCATATTTACCCTTAGTTACCCTATTTACTATTAACCGCGGTAAAAAAAAGTAAAAAGTTACTATTCACCAAAAATTATTTTCATCTCATTGAACCACATTTTAGTCCTTGATATTAACCGTGTCTGTCGGATTTTCAAAATTCTATTCACAAAAGCGGTTAAATTAAGTTTTATGCAAAATTCAGTTTTTTTAACATACCACTTAGTAGTTTCACTATTCATCAAAAATTGATGTTTTTCAGAACAATGCCAAAATTTCATCCTAAGCTATATTTCATATTCCGAATTCAAAAATGAAATCTATTTTACCAAATTCATAACATAGAAGTTGCATTAATTAATTTTATAATTAAATCCCGCTGTTAAAATAAATAGCGTGTTTTTAGGAAACAAAATATATCAAAAGATTGACACTTGATTATGTCTGGTTTAAATGTGAAATTACAACCAATGACCAACATTGTATTAAATTGTAAAAATATATTCTAAATATACTTTAAAACCACTCAAATTAATAATTTATCACTATTAATTATTTCGATTAAAAAAAGTTGTTTTTAATTATAAATTTGTAATTTTTACTATTCATCAGAATATGAAAGTTATCCGAAAAGTACCAAAATTTCACCTTAGGCTAAATTCGATACTCCGAATCCAAAAATGAAGTTCATTTTGAAAAATAAGATTTACAGAATTTTAAAAAGTGGTTATTACTATTCATAACGGCTAGTTTTAATAATATTTTAATAGCATATCGTTGTTTAGTAAAACTCGGTATTGCGTATTACACACGCTATCGAGGAAGGTCGCGATTGCGTGTAATGCAAGGCAAGTCAAGGATGCGTGTTGTGCAAGCTCCTTTTGGTGTAGTGTACAACACAAGACATTAATAAAATTAAAAAGAATATTTTTTATAAAATCTGGGGCTGTTACATTCTACCCCCCTTAAAATGAATTTCGCCCTCGAAATTTGTCGGGGTTATAAATGGTTTACTATTCGAAAGTTTCTTTAATAGAAACCCACATCGTAAAAAGGAATGTCAAAACCAATCTTTAAAAACAAATGTATGAAACGTAACGGTTACCCAAATAAACTAATCATTGGGTTTCCACATAGGTGAAAATATGGATATGGAAGAGAAATCTAACCATCATGTTCTGATGGAGAGTGGTAGAGAACATGGCTACGGAAAAGCCAGTAATCACAAATCCATATATTTGTGATGATATAAGGTACCATCTGATTCATCAGGTATAAGATCACTAGGACAACATTTTTGGTTTTCAAGATCATTTCCCCTAAAGTTGAAAATTTGAATTAGAATAAATACTTACTTTATTTTGGTACAATCTAACTTTTGTTCGTGCCTTGAACAATTTCCACTTCATCTATTAAATAAATGAAGTTGAATTTGTTATTCGTGAAGTGTTAGCAGATCATGTGATAGAATGACGGGTCATTCCATCTGTCTCAAACAAAAGGTTAGCAAATATTATATGCATAAATCGATCTATAGTGAGATTAATCATATATGGTTCCTAAAATGGACTTATACTTCATATATCATACTGCTTAATATAATAAAACTATTTTCTACTAAACAGGGACTTGCTGTAGGCCAGTGGTAGGCGATAAAGGCCAGTCGCACTTCGGTTGTGGGTTCGATTCCTACAGCCTTCTCCGAAGCGATGGGTTGTCGCCCGTCCTGCAGGTTGTCCTTTTTATAAAACTATATTACTATAACATCCCATCAATAATATCGAAAAAAAACTTCTATCCTTATACAATACTAACTTATGTCCAACATAATCCATTCCAATCTTTAGGATTATCCATAATATTGTAGTCCATTCTCATAACATAGTGAAAACGATTACCAGAGATTTAACACCATCGTCGATCCCCATAAGATATGTCTTGTTGGTCACATTCTAATCATTCAAAGTCCTTAATCATGTATTCGCTTGAATACCTTAGTGAAAACATGAATGCAGTTTAAAGTTAACACTTTCCACATACCAAAATCCTCAAAATTCTATATACTCAAACCATGATATCACTTAGTCCTTATATCAATCATGAGCTCATGAATACAATCAAACATCTCATTATCTTCTTATCCTTTCATTATGCACTTATCATCTACTTTCCAAAAGTATCTGAATAACCTTTCATGGTTACTGGTACCATTCATCATACACTTTCAAAACCTAAGGAAAGACAACAGTGTAACAATCCTTAGATGTATCCTTATTCCATGAGATTACTTATACAACATTACACATGATAAACATGTAATCATTCCACTACATTCTTAGACCATTGACCGAGCTTCAACATTTCTTTCATCTCACATATCATTTGTAGTTTCTTCATCATCATCAACATAAATACTTCCCATACGACCATACTGATTCACTTCATGAGACTTTCCCTTAGGGCATTGGTTTGCATAATGCCCGTACATTCCACATTTAAAACATTTAACCATTGTTGATGTCGTAGCAATACCATTATCCTCATCCATGGTGTTAACTGAACCTTTTCCTTTGCACTTACTTGCTTTGTGTCCTTCTTTTCCACACCCAAAGCATCTTCCAGTTCCTTTGAAACATTCTCCTTGATGCCTCTTCCCACATGATTTACATAGGGGGAATTGAACTTTCTTTCCTCTATGATCATCATGAAACTCCATCTTTCTCTTATTAGCCGAGTTAGAAAACTTACCAAATTTTACTTTATTGATCATATTATGAGATTGCTGATTCGGCATAATAATGATGTTTGGACTTCCAAATCCCATTTCATTATGAAGAATATCATTCCATTGTCCATCATATCCTCCATTATCATGAATCATCTTGATTCCAGCCGTTTTCTAAAACCCAAAAAGAATAGTGTGAGAGTCAAAAATCATGCTAGAGAAACAACATAGTAAAGGGAAAGTATCCTCAATACCTAACTTCTTAGGTTTAATCTAATATCATTACCATAGTTCTAGGAATATATCCTATACGTATACTTATCCTTAGGGACATCCCTAGACATACCTTAGAAATATCTCTAGGAATCTCACTAACGTTTTCGCATCCTAGTTTCCAAAGGTTGACTAAACCTTTCCTCTGATACCAACTGTAGAGACCCTAAGCTTGACGTACATGGACATTACATTACTTTTGCGGAATACTTAGTACATAACAAAAACACACACACAAGGATCGTAATAGTTTAGTGTCTTTGGAAACTCGGAACGTAATCTTCTAATCGTGGTGAAAGATCTTCAATATCTCCCATAAAGGTCATCCCTTTTTTTTTACCTAAAACCTTTCTTTATATCCTGGGGAAAAGAAAACATAAAAGGGTGAGCTCAAATGCTCAGTAAAGTTAAACAAAAGAAATATCAATCACATCATATATATAAGAACATAGCTTTTGGAAATCTTAACCTGCAAAAAAACTCATAATATCATAACATGGGATAAATCATAGAAGTGAAATGTAATCCCAATAATCATAACATAAAACATGAAACTTTGTGGCATACACACATAATCATAGAGAATCATTTCTTGTTAGTCAAGCCTCAATGCCAAGACTATCTTAGTGGACAAAGTCCCTTTCTGAATCGAGTAACCCTCGTTTCAGTCCTGTTTCACTGAACCGGTATAACCTACCGTTCCAGCCCTGTCTATCTCATGAGATATAAAATCTTTACCCAATGCATTGGAGGGAGATATAGGTCCCACCCATCTTATAATGAATCCTTTCTTATGTGTGCCACATAATCATAAACCATACATCACAGCGTAACCCATGTAATAAAAATGGGATTCTTAAACAACATGACATTATAAAACAATTCATATAAGATAAAGGAATTCATAAACATAATTCCATCACAACATAGTCAAATTAATGTAAAAATATGGATAGAAACAGAACCCTTTATTAGCTTAGATGGAAAATAATTTTGATAAAACACTTGAAATGAATTCTTGAGGAAAATATCCTTTCTTCTTCAAAATCAATTTCTTTTCACAAAACATCATGCAATTTTAAAAGAAAGAGATTTTATTGAAAATAGTCATGAAATCTTTTGGAGGAAGCTTCATGAAAATAAGGCTTTATAAAACCGTAAAAATCCGTTCGGGCCATTTAAGTGAAAAAAACATTCTTCGTACTTTTTTCGGAAAAGTCAAAAAGTACCTCGTACGGAAAAACGACAAAAGATTCCTTTCATATTCTTTACTAAAAACTCACCTAAGGGTAAAATTGGATTTAAACTATTGCAAGTGGATGGAAACAATATTACATATTGATGGAACATGGATGTGGATGATAAAATACACCCCAGTAAATACTTACGAATAAACAATCTCGGATAAAAATGAGATTGTGATATTTCCCTTACCTTAGGTCCAATTTGCTTCGTATGTGTCCGAACCTCCTGTATAATGATTTAAATAATTTCATTGACTTATTAAAGAATCATATTCATTGTTATGATATCATATATGGTTCACTTATGACATTATATTACCCGTTCTTTTGTAAATTCCATGTTAAAGAAGCGTTTTGGGTAAAATCGTTTCATTTATCGTAGGTGTTTTGACTTGTTGTTCTTGACATCATTATTACTTATATCATGATTTACTTACTTCCAGAATATGATTTATATATCATATATATTCAGTATATATATATATATATATATATAATAGATAGATAAATAAAATGAAAAACACCGTTCATGGAGACGGTAGTCCGTACGTACGCATGAACGCTGTTTTTCTTTCTTTATTGTCTTGAAATGGAAGTAAGTAGATGACATACATATGTATATATATACATAAATCCAGTAGCTTTATAATGTCATATATTTCATTATTATTTCTTATATATACATTATAATCATTCTTAAATGGTTAACATGGAGAATGAATCTCATCGCGTCGTGGAGACGGTAGTCCGTACGTACGCACGAGCGATGATATCATTTCTATAAATATTGAATTGAATTGGAGTGGATTATACAATATATCAGAATAAATATGATGTTGTAATAACTATGTATAATTATTCTTTACACCATTATACCCATCCATGTAAGGTGGTGGTGGAAAATAGATTACACCACGGCGTGGAGACGGTATTCCGTACGTACGCACGCGCGGTGATTTCTTTTTCCGTAGGATGGATAGATGGTGAAATAGGGTTGTTTCATACTTATAATAACATATCAGTATATGAGTGATACTGATGTTATTACTTCATAATGAAACAACCTAAGAAGAAGAAGTGGAAGAAGAAATAAAGATGAAAGAATTGGTAACAGTAATTACCTCTTCTTTGAAGCGCCTCTTTGAGACCTCCTCTTAGGGCACTAGAATTGGTCTTTGAGGAAGACCAGAACCTCTAGGATGTTCCTAGGGAAGTGGAGAAGAGATTTTGGCAGGGGTTGGCCGAGCTTGAGTGCTCAAATTGGTGTGAGGAGGAGGGGGAGGAGGTGTCCTTTTATAGGGGAGGAGAGGGGCACCTTAGGAATATCTCAAAATATTATTTTATATTAAAGTCAAAATCGGTTTATAATGGTTCCAAAGGGTCTTATTTCTAAGCTAAAGTGGGGATGGGTCGAAATCATATCAACCAATAGAATTCAGACAAGTTTAGGATATTATTTTAACCTTATCAATTAGATTTAACTCCAAGTTAAATAATTTAACTTTTACTGTGTCTTTTTGTTTTCTTTCACTATATGGTTAATACACTTACTATAACATGCCAAACGAACCCCAAATTATTTATTATTAATATATACATCCTTATCTAAGTCATTTGGCCGAACCTTTGATTTTTAGGAATAAAATAACAATTAATAATATAATATTTGATTTAAAAACTATTTTGTGTCAATTTTGACACTATTTGATATATGATTTTTGTGAAAGTCATAACAGAATTAAATGTTCGGACCAAGTTGATTAAATCAACATTAATATATCATAGTAACCTAGAAAATTAGTGGAATTCATAAAAAATCTCAAATTACATTTATTTTGGTGTTTATAACATCAATTATGTCAATATTTTATTAATAAGATAATTACTGCATCATCGTTGTGTCATAAATAAATTAAATTATTTGATGTCTAAAAATTACAAATAAAATACCATCATGTAGTAAATCCTTTTAGCTTTCTAATGAATATTTACAATCGAATTTATCTTATGTATAACCCCATATTAAAAATGATTTACTTATTAAACTTTGATTTTAACTATTTTAATCTTTCTTGAAATAAATTAATAATAAATGTCCTAATCTAATCCAAGTGGGCCTAAATGGTCATATTTTATTCCTAAGTTTGTTTTTTGTCGAATTAAACTTGTCCAATAGAATTAGGACATGTGTTAGGGTAATAGTAATATCATATTTACCCTTAGTTACCCTATTTACTATTAACCGCGGTAAAAAAAGTAAAAAGTTACTATTCACCAAAAATTATTTTCATCTCATTGAACCACATTTTAGTCCTTGATATTAACCGTGTCTGTCGGATTTTCAAAATTCTATTCACAAAAGCGGTTAAATTAAGTTTTATGCAAAATTCAGTTTTTTTAACCTACCACTTAGTAGTTTCACTATTCATCAAAAATTGATGTTTTTCAGAACAATGCCAAAATTTCATCCTAAGCTATATTTCATATTCCGAATTCAAAAATGAAATCTATTTTACCAAATTCATAACATAGAAGTTGCATTAATTAATTTTATAATTAAATCCCGCTGTTAAAATAAATAGCGTGTTTTTAGGAAACAAAATATATCAAAAGATTGACACTTGATTATGTCTGGTTTAAATGTGAAATTACAACCAATGACCAACATTGTATTAAATTGTAAAAATATATTCTAAATATACTTTAAAACCACTCAAATTAATAATTTATCACTATTAATTATTTCGATTAAAAAAAGTTGTTTTTAATTATAAATTTGTAATTTTGACTATTCATCAGAATATGAAAGTTATCCGAAAAGTACCAAAATTTCACCTTAGGCTAAATTCGATACTCCGAATCCAAAAATGAAGTTCATTTTGAAAAATAAGATTTACAGAATTTTAAAAAGTGGTTATTACTATTCATAACGGCTAGTTTTAATAATATTTTAATAGCATATCGTTGTTTAGTAAAACTCGGTATTGCGTATTACACACGCTATCGAGGAAGGTCGTGATTGCGTGTAATGCAAGGCAAGTCAAGGATGCGTGTTGTGCAAGCTCCTTTTGGTGTAGTGTACAACACAAGACATTAATAAAATTAAAAAGAATATTTTTTATAAAATCTGGGGCTGTTACATTTTATCCATTAGAAATCGAATATGAATTTATTATAAATTAATATTTCTAGCTTTTACAAAGGTGCCCCTCACCCCTCTTATAAAAGGTCACTCCTCCTTCTAATTTCTACACACCTTCAAATCCTTTTGGTTCGGCAAAAACCTGCACAAATACTCTCTCAACTTCCCTCACTACAACCTAGAGGCCTTAGTTTGATCATAAATCCATCCTAAGGAGCCCTTTTGATCAAATAAAAAGGAAGAACCTGAAGAAGAGGTAATGTTTCCACCACCCCTTTTCAAGTTCCTTTCTTCTTCCACTTCTTCTTTCTTTGTTATTCCCAATATAAAATAATAAATCCAGTATCTCCTATATACCATAATATTATTATAAATATGGTACAACAATATTCAGTATTCTATCCACCCTTTGAATAACATGTCACCATACGTGCGTACGTACGGCTTACCGTCTCCACGTCGTGGTGTAATTGTTATTCAATAAATTATTATTTGGATGGGTATAATAATGATGTGTAATTCATGTGAATAATAAATATAACATGATAATGATTCTGTATATATGATATACCATCCAATTATATATTATTTTAATATCAA
Source organism: Viscum album (assembly GCA_963277665.1). Classification (NCBI taxonomy): domain Eukaryota; kingdom Viridiplantae; phylum Streptophyta; class Magnoliopsida; order Santalales; family Viscaceae; genus Viscum; species Viscum album. Next base: position 357,187,294 of record OY728140.1, read on the forward strand.
AATAATGATATTGCCGCTCGTGCGTACGTACGGACTATCGTCTCCACGAACGCGATGAGATTCATTCTCTATCGTATCCAATCAAGTATAATTCTCATTTGATGATTAAAAATAATGTTTAAGGACATGATATAATTCTGTATATGAATAATATACATCCCATTAATAACAAATATGGTTCACATAACAAAGAATATAAAGTAAAATGAACTTGTTAACACCCGAAATGACGATAATTCTAAGATATTATTAACAAATAAATGTTAAAAGATCATATATGATATCATATTAATGCATATGATTCTTGTATAATTAAATAAAAATTATTTTACCATTATACAGGAGGTTAAAGTACCGTCAACCAAGGAAAAAGTACAAAGTAAGGGGTTTCTTATCTCACTTTTAATTCCATGAGAATTCCATTGTTCACCACATATTTATTGCATGTGGTGTGTGTACTACCCATGATTGTATTCATTGTGTAATATACATTAATTTATTTATATTTACATAATCATTGTATTATCCTTCTTTCATGGGTGTATGTTTCGTAAGTTACCAAATCGATAAGGGAATTTGAAATTTCAATTTCCATTTATTCGGCTTTACGCAAACTTCATTGATTATATTACTCCAAGATTATGTGTGGAATAACTATTCATTTTATTGTGTCATAATTTCCACTCCCCTTTATATGGATATACTTTTGATACAAATAATCACTCCATTGATAATTTCTCAAGACATCGATAGGAATTTGATAAGAGTAATTTTAACTCATTCTCCATTTGTTGAGTTAAACATCCAATTCATGTGTGTGGTTTTTACAAGATCATGTGTGAATGTCCTTTGATTGTTTTAAACTAAATATCCAACAATATTTAGTGTATTTATATTTGTCACACATAACTATGTCGTTGATGTATCCTTAACCTAAGGATACGGCCTTTATGAGAGATTTCATCACAATTTACGTTCCATTGAGACTTCCTTGTTGTTATACACCAAATCACATTTATATGGTGTGTATAATGTAATTTGACATAGTATATCATTAATTACTTTATTCTCATGATATTACAAAGTTTTTATTACCTAAATTATTTTTATTAAAGTGTCTCTCTTTTGGTTAGAAACACTAACTAAAATATCATTTTTAACTTTAAAGACTTATTCTTATAAATCTTGCTCATTAATGTCCATGTTTTAAAAAATAGTTTTAATGATTTATTTATATGGAAATTAAAGTTTTAGAATTAAAACTCTTTTTAAAAGTTTCAAAGTGGTATGGGAAACTTTGATTCAAAAATCTATTTTTAAATGGCTTCTTGACAAACAGTGTGACTTTAAATGATTTCAAGAAAAAGGGGGATATTTCTCTCAAATAGTTTTGATGATTATTTTCATCTATGTCAATATCCTTCATTATTCTCGATTGAGGCTAATATGATACAATACAATCTTCCATATTGTATCGAATGAGTTATGTTTGACTTTGGATGTGCTATTTTTATACCATTCTTGGTTTGTGGATAAAGTATTGACATTTCGTATGCTAGTTTTAATACGAATGTTTATTATATGTTTAAAACTTTTCATATGAGGAATGAATTGGACTTAGTAAGTGACGGGTGGAGCCCGTTATAGCTCCTCGATGCATCGGTAGGTCTCATGAGACAAACTAGTGTCTTGGAACAAGGACTTGACAAAATCTTATTTGTAGTCTTGGCACGAGGCCTTGGCTATGTGGTTATGATAGTCTGGAATTATGCATTCCATCATTATGAAAGTGGTTATTGAAATTGCATGTGATTATTAGATTAGTAGAGTAACCATGTCAATAAGTAAATGGCATTATTTCATTTTATTTTTTCCATAATATGTTGAAGTTCAATTTTAAAAGGCTTTTGTTTTAGTTATAAATGGCCTTAAGTGTTTATGCTTATCTATGAAAGCTTCTTCTATATTGTTATCCTTACTGAGCATCTAATATCACCCCTTACAATGTTTTATTTTTTCTAGGATTATGAAGAAGTAATTTATGAATGACCTGCAGAGATAGTATGAGGGGATATGAAGACAAGATGTTTTTTATGATGTAATGTAAAACTTTATAAATGTATCTAGTGTTTCCAAGGCTACTAAACTAAACGGTCTTTCGAGACTTGATCTTTCTTGTGATCATGCCAATGTTATGTAATAATGCACCGACTCTGGGTAACTGGGGTCGGGGTGTTACACACTACCCACAATTGGAGACCTTTTTGTGGTATTTAGTGATGCTTTGAATAAGGTCATGGGTTGTGTGTTGATGCAAAATGACAAATTAATTACCTATGCATCAAGGAAATTGAATGTTCTTGAGAAAAACTATACAACACATGATCTGGAGTTGGCTACGGTAATCTTCACTTTAAAAATATGGTGATATTACGTGTTTGGGGAGAAGTGTAAAATATACACAGATCACAAAAGCCTCAGTTATATATTCACACAGAAAGAGATGAATATCCACCAATGAAGATGGATAGATCTAATCAAATAATATGACTACTTAATCCATTACCACCCTAGGAATGATAACGAGTTGGTGGATGCTCTAAGTAAAAAGGACCTAGAAATTCTATCATTGATGATAATTGAAAAGGATCCAATATTCTTAGATTTTATGAATATTTACATGGGAATCATAAATAAGGGAACATCATTAATCCTTTCACAAATGATTTTTTAACCGTCTCTTTTTGAAAGGTTAAAGGATGCTCAAAAGTATTATGTATGAATTCAAAAGAAAATGGATACTATAAAAAAAGGGAAATCCTTGGAGTTCAATGTTAATGAGGAAGGAACTGTGAGATTTCGATCAAGACTATGTGTTCCATCAAATCAGGAGTTACAGAATGAACATTTGGATGAAGCACATAGTTTGAATTTCTCAATTTATCTAGGAAACACAAAGATGTATCGAGATCTACAAGAGATTTATTTGTGGGATAACATGAATAAGGAGATTTCTGAGTATACATGAAAGTGTCTGGTATGTCAGCATGTGAAGGCTGAGAGGTAGAAGTCTAAAAGGATGATGAAACCATTACCCATACCAGCATAGAAATGGGATAACATCACCATGGACTTTGTCACTGGACTTATGAAGACTTCCAAAGGAAACAATGTTATCTGGGTTATTGTGGCTCAGCTTACAATGACCGCACACTTCATTGAAATTTGAGAGGATATCTCATTGGATCAATGAGCACAGATATATATCAGGGAAGTGGTAAGTCTTTATGGAGTTCCACTATCTATTGTATCCGATTGAGATATAAGATTCACATCAATGTTTTGGAAGAGTTTTTAACATACTTTGAATACTGAGCTAACGTTAGTACGACTTATCATCCTCAAATTGATGGATAATCTGATCAAACTATCCATACACTTGAGGAAATGTTGAGAGAAAGCTCCATGGACTTCAAAGGAGAATGGGATCAACATATTCCTCTAGTTGAGTTCTCTTGCAATAATAGTTTCCACTCAAGCATCCAAATGGCTCCTTATGAAGCCATGTATGGGAAGGGTTGTAGAACACTGACATGTTGGGATGAAGATGGGGAGAGAAAACTCAGAGTTCCAGATTTGGTTGAAGAAATAGTGGGAGAAGGTTATGACTATCCAGTAGCATGTTAAAGCTAATCAGAGTCGACAAAAGAGAAATGATGATAATTGTTGATTATACCAAGAGTTTGATGTTTGAGACATGGTATTAATATTCATATCAATGTGGAAGATAATTATGAGATTTGGGAAGAAGGGAAATCTTAGTCCATGGTAAATCATCCCTTTTAAGATCCTTGATCGCATTGGAGTAGTGCCCTATCAATTATAACTCCCACAGAACCTATCTCAAATACATGATGTATTCCATTTATCACTATTAAGGAAGTACATACCTGACCCATTGCATGTACTCATTTTAGAGGTGGTACCATTGGAGAATGACCTCTCCTTAGAATAGAATCCAATGAAGATCTTAGATCGTGGAGAATAATTTCTACGAAATAATTCAACTCCTCACTTGAAAGTGTTGTGAAGAAACCACAAGTTTGAAGAAGAAACATGGGAATTGGAGGATGTGATGAGGTGGAGTTACCCACATCTTTTTTAGTGTGGGAAAAGAAAATTTTGAGGGAGAAATTTCTTAAGTTGGGAAGATTGTAATGAACCAAAGTTTTATTAATGAAAATTCCTCTTGATCTAATTAAATGTCTTATTATGTAAAATGGTTATATAACATATTCACTTCCTTGGTTTTATGTTTTTGGATTTTAAAATACTGTTATGAATCGATACCATTTCTAATATATCCATTGAACAGTGACAAAATGATTAGTATAAATACAGGGCTTTAAAAAATCCAATTTACTCGTATAAAGGAAGAGATGGCCTCATCCATTAGAATTGCTCCATTCAAAGCCCATTTGTTAGAGTTCAGAAAATTGGTAGCGTCACTGGGATTCTATCTTGACTAAGCCCAAGTTGAGATCCAACATGTTAAGCATGAACGGGGTTTCCTACAGGAAAAGTGGAAGTTAATAGAGATTACCACCCGAGCGATGTTATCTGAGCCACCCCAAGAGTCTATCACCATCGCACACCTTACCCTTAGGTATTATGAGGGTGTTATAAGGGTTTTTGTAACAAGACCCTATCACTATGATTATGTACCTTATTTTTATATATAATAAAGAATATACATTCATTTTATTATTCTTACCTTCTAAATAGTTTTTAAAGAACAAATAGTATTTTTTAGTTAATATTCAATTAAGAAATATATTTTGATGAATTAATAGATTTTTGAATTAAATAATATTTTAACAAAATATTATTACTAAATTAATTTTTATTAAATATAAATTATAATATAATTTTTATGAATACAATAGTAATTTTTATTACGGTTTGAATGTTGTTTTTGTCAAAACCATTGATTTTTTGATAAATTTCAGTTTTTATTTTAAAATTAAAAATTCACATATTTTCAAAATTATTTAAATAAAATGAATATTATTTTTTGAATCAATACATCAAAATTATCAAATAGTTGAATGTTTCAATATTTTCAAAGATAGTCAAATTTTTGGGTAAAAATTAAATAGCGTTTAAATATATAATGTGTTTTAAGACATCATAATTACCCAATAGTGATATAATAAAATAATATAAAAGGTATTTTAAGAGAATATATGTTTTAACTTTAAAAAATGTGATTTTAGATTTTTTGATTAATTTTATGGGGCCTTAATGGACCCTCCATGACATTTAAAGCATTTTATCTTTTTAAAATGATTTCCTTGAGAGTGTGACTCACCTCCACATAAGAAAGACTAATATTTTAATAATTTTTTCTAATGAACTTATAAAATAATAATTTCCACTACCCTTTGGAAAACCCATGGGAAACGCCCATGTTTTGGTCTGTGTTTTTGATTAGTTTAATTTGTAGTGTCCAAAAACAAAATAATAAATAATTCCCTCTATTTTCCAATATAAGACCACCAAAGCTCCAACTTATCTTCACTGAAAAACCCTTTTATAATGTCTCTACCATGACCTCTTCTATCTTAATTACTCACAAAGTTCCTCAAGCTCTCCATAAGCCTCTATCAAGCCCCTCCCAATCATTTGGGATCACACTTCCATGTAAGGGATTTCTTTCTCTCTCATTTTTTGTCCAAGTTTCCTTATGTTGTTATACCCCTGTATTTTCAATTAAAAATATTAGGGTATGATTTATCACCTAACCTATACTTCACTACTTTTGTTTTAATGATAAGAGATACCTTTATCTCTCATTAATTCCTCCCAAGTACATTAGTTACCATGCCTAAATTCCGTAAGGGATTTCTCCCTCCTCATTTACATTCAAGCAATTATTTTGTTTTATGAATTTAAATTCAATTACATATGATGGAACATGTGTCTATATGACCCACCATACTATCCATTTATTGTACATATGATTATACACCCCTTTCTCACTCATCAACCATTTTTATGAATTCTTATGTCACGTCATGATACTCTCGAAATTGCACTGCAATTTTCCAAGCCAAAGTCATTATGTAGCGACTACCATGCCCATTTCTCTACCAAGTGTATTCACCATTATGAACATTTACTTATTGATTATAGATTTTCATGTATGAATTACACATTTCATTATCATGGAATAAATGATTATTATTATGATTCCATGTTATATGATCCATGTGGCACACTTATGCATGAAATGAAATGATTAAGAAGGGTGCACCCTAATAGTGTTCCAATGCATTGGGTAAAGACTAGGATCATGATACGTCAATTTCAATGAGGTTTTAGTCATGATAATTCAATTTAAATGATGGTTTACTCATGATCCATTTTCAATGATCTTTGGCTCATTCTAATATCATGTTAAATTTTGTTGCCAAATTTATAGGTTATTATAATCATGTTATATCATTAATTTATGTTCATGTTTCTCTTATGCTCCATTAGTATGCCTATTTCCCAACATGTTCTTTATTATTCATGTTATTCCTTGTTTACTCCCTTACTTGACTTTATACCTCACCCTTTTTTTATGCAAGTCCTTAGGTTATCCCCTACAAAGCTAAGTATGAAAGAATGTGTGTGGGTGGGTAAAATAAGTTTTCAATAAAGCTGTTTATTTCATGTTTTAAGTTGTTATGTAATGTCCCTAATATCCAAAAACACTGTACCTCTAGATATTCTATGTTGTATCAAGTGCATATTTTTTTTAATAAATCATTTTTATGTGATTAATAAAGAGTATGGTTGTTATATATAGGCCCTTGAATACGAGTATAAAGTTGAGGAAGAAGGTAACAATAAATTTTTTATTGAAAATAATCTTAGCTTTAAGATGGTTGATAAAAATATTATGTTATAGATAGTTTATGTTCTATAATATATAGAAAATAAATTTATTTCCTATATAATTAATATACCATAAACCTTCCAATTTGGAAAGCTTATTTCTAAATTTCCGCCAATGTGGGAAAATGTTGGGAAAAAATCCCTCAGGGTATAATTGAATCATTTTTGAGGTGATTGTGTTTGTTGACAAAGTGGACATCTGTGCTGTGATTTTTGACAAAGAAAACCATGATATACAATTTTGTTTACAAAGGGGATTTTATGGTGGAATGTCGAGTTCAAGAGTTGTGGTCAATGATCCATATTTGATTCAAGAATGTCGATAATGGAATGGATGATCTGGAGGCAGTACAAAAAGAACAGATACATGGTGACGTCGTTTTCCAGTGTTTGCCAAATTTTTGGTCCTGAAAATCGACAAATAGATAAAAGTGTTTTTGGAAAAGGGACATGCGGGCCAAGGTTGTAGAGGCTTAGAAACTTGTGTGCCATATATTTTTAAAGATCAGAACATCAAAATATGGAAAAGGGATAATGGTCACACAAGATTTAGATTTGGTCGTGCAAGTGGTTGGTTGGGTCGTGCAAGTGACTAGCGCGGAAAAGGCTATGGTGGCTAGACTAGAGCAGTGATACTTGCACGTCGAGGGGAGACTTGCGCATCGTCGCGCAGGGTGTCCAAATGCCTATAAATATAGGTTGAACCCTCCTCATTTTTAATGGATTTCAACACTTAGAAAAATCAGAGATCCCGTCGCGCAGGTGTGGTGGTCGCGCAAGTTGTGTGTGGTCGCGCAAGTGGGAATTTTGTGCCAGGTGATAGTTGTGCGCCGGTGTTTGAAGTTGTGCATCGGTTGGTAGTTGCGCGCCAATATTGGTTTGGGCATAAAAGTATTTGAGTCGCGCAAGTTTGGAGTTGCAGAGTCTTGGGTCGTGCAAGTAGTTGAGGTGGACTTGCGTGCCAGTTGTGACTTGCGCGCCGATACTTGCGTGCCAGATTAGACTTGCGTGCCAAGTAAGGTTGATTCCCTAGCAGTGTTTTCAAGCTACGTGGAAGCTGGAAGTTTTCCTGATACCTTCGGTACAAAGTGAGATTCATCTACAGGTGAAAGTTGGACTTCAACAGAGCATCTACATACAGAGGAAGATGCATTCCTTCATGAAAGTGAAGAGACCTACAGGTCTATAAACTGTGATTGGATCATTTCCTGAGTAGTGAGAAAAGGAAGAGGAAGAAGGTGATCCTCTCCACCGGCAGTGAGCCATAGATAGAGAAACAGGGAGTGACCCTTGGGAAATCAGTGAGCTAACCCTAAACTTTGTAAAGGCAGTGAGCCTGGGAATAGAAGTGATCTATCCCGAACCTTGTTATCCACAGCTAGTGAAGTTTAGTGGAATTTGGTACGACGGACAACTTGTCGGCGTATTCTCCTTGGATGTAGCCCTTTGTGGTGAACCAAGTAAAATTGTTGTGTCCTGTGCATGCCTTACTTTCTATTTATATTGTGCAACAGGAAAGAGAGATAAGAGTGTTTTTCTTAACATCGAAACAATATCAGAACATGCTTTAATTTTAAATCAGTCATACACTGATTCACCCCCCTCTTAGGGTATTCAGCCTTGTGGTCCTAACAATTGGTATCAGAGGGAAATGTTGACAGTAGTTCTTCTCTCAATAGAGGTCACTAACCATAAAGGTATTCCGATCTTCGATGGAAGTAATTTTCATATATGGAAGAATCGAATGCAACACTATTTCTGATCTTTGGGAATGGATGTGTTTTCAGCATCTATGCATGGTATATCAGCTGACATCAATAGTGAAGCATTATCAGAAGCTGAAAGAAGAGAATTAGATGCTGACGCGAAGGGTATTAATGCTTTAGGTAGAGCCATTTCAAATGCTATCTATACAAAGGTGATGTCATGTAAAACGTCACATGATATGTGGGAAAAGCTTTTGAATATATATGGAGTGGATACAAAAGTCAGAGAGGCAAATCTGAAAGTTCTGTGGAACAAGGATGAAGATCTGAGAATGAGCCCGAATGAATCTGTTGTTGCATTTTTCAACAGAGTAAATGTTGTTGTGGAAGATATGCGAGGTCTTGGTGAAATCATTAAAGGCATAAACATTGTTAAGCGTATCTTGAGGAAACTACCACCTCTGTTCAATATGAAAGTTTCAGTTCTAGAAGATAAAGATCCAAAAGAGCTGACACTAGACAATTTTCACAGTACCTTGGTTGCATATTAAATGAGGAACGATGACAATGAAACTGTGGAAAAGGGGAAATCCAAAGAGGTGGAATTCAAGTCCATGAAAAAGATCTCCATTGAAGACTCTCAGGAAGAAGCCAAGATAGATGAGTTCATTTCATTCCTCTCCTCAAACCTACAAAGATGAAAAGTAAAGTTTAAAGGGAAACTTCTACTTACTTGCTTTAGATGTCGAAAAGTTGGACATCTTGCTGTGAGGTGTCCTATAAATTTTCAATAATAAAATGATGAAGATGAAGTTGAAATTCCCAAGAATATATCTTCAGCCTATGTGAAAGGGAAGAAGTGATTCAAGAGAAATTTCTTCAAGAAGAAGAATCTTCTTTCATAAGAAATAGACAGTTCAGATGAGTCTGAGAATGAAGACGTAGAAAATATTGAAAGTTGCAAATATTGTGGACAAAATGCAATGGTGGATGTTGTCTGTAGTGCTAAAGAAATGGAAAAAACTGATGCTAATGAAGAAGAATAAGAAATTGAAGGGAGAGTTGACATGGAATCCGAATTGGAAGTAGCTCTTGAGGAGATAGACATTTGGAGAGGAAAAAAAAGAAATCAAAAAAATGGTTTGTGATGCCAAATTCTATATGCAACAACATGATAAAGAGAAGTCCGAGTTGATGGAAAAAATTGAAAAACTCAAGCTATCAACACCAGAGAACTCAGAATCAGTTAGTGAGTATAATCTCAATATTGAAGAACAGAAAAGGGAGATCGATGGCTTGAACAGAAGAGTGAAAGATCATGTCAAGCGTATCAAAGAGCTTGAAGAAGAAGTTGTCGGTCTGAGGAGAAAAGTTAAAGACCAATAAAAACCCTTGATTCCCAATAAATTCTTGGGAAAGAAGGTCATCCCGAAGATTGAAAAGGTTAAAGTGGATCCTATTAGTTCAGCAAGAAATAAGAAGCAATCAGGATCAAACATTAAGGCTGATTCCGGGCTTGATCAGAAGCAAAAATCTTTGGCAATTGAAGTTAGACTGCAAGCACCCGTCCTGAGATTGAAGGTTGGTTTGGGCACAAAGCAGAATCACAATATTCAGAGATCCCAAGGGGAAACTCATAGTGCTGAAGCACCATAAAGGAATACACCCTATATCAGGTGTTATTTTTATGGAAATATGGGACATTCACGCTATGTGTGGTCTATATCCAAGAGATATAGAAGTGAATAAGAACAGAGGTGGTAGCCAAATAGAGAACAATTTTCTAGAACATATTTTGAAGGACAATGTTTTTGGTTCAGAGGATTTGGGCACATGGCTAGGTATTGCACTTCAACCATTCATAGAAATATGCCAAAGATGAATCAAAACATTCACAATCAGCAGATCAATAAACCTACAGGTGAGTTAAAAATGAAAAATAGATTTTTGGCTTTGCAAGATGAAGCTGGTCCATCATACTCTGAGAAAGAACAGAAGTCTCAATCCATGTCGAGTGTGAAGGAAAAAGTTTGGACCAAGAAGAAGAAAAATGAGAAGGCCATGGTGGCAGAGATTGCCCTTAAAGCATCAGATCGCTCTGATGTGTGGATCCTTAATAGTGGGTGCACATCTCACATGACGGGTAATAAGGATCTTGTTACAGGCATAAAATAAGACAAAGAAGGAGTTGTCAAATTTGGAAATGATGAAGGCCTGAAGATTGTTGGCTCAGGGAAAGCCAAGTTTGGGGGAAAAGAAATGAGACGTGCTGATGTCTTGGTAGTAGAGGGTCTTAGTCATAACTTTCTTTGTGTCAGTCAACTATGTGACTCTGGCCATTCTATCTGATTTACCAAGAAGATGTGTATTTTGAAAGGAAAATAGGGATCAGTTGTTTTGTAGGGAAAAAGGACAAAGGGAAATCTTTACCTTTTAGGTGGGGAAGAAGATACATGTCTTTTATCCAGAGAGGTAGAAAACCAGCTGTGGCATAAGCAACTTGGTCATCTATGTCAACCGTCTATGGAAGATCTGGTAAAGTGTGATGCTGCTAGAGACCTTCCCAAACTATCACGTGATATCACTCATACGTGTGATTCTTTCAAAAAAGGGAAGATCATTAGAAATACATATAGGCCAAAGGAACAGAAATCAACCAGAGTGCTCGAATTTGTGCATGCTAATGTATGTGAACCTATCTCACCACGAGCTTTAAATGAGAAAAGGTACTATGTCCTTTTTATTGATGATTATAGCAGAATGGACTGGATATTTATCATTACCCATAAGACAGAGGTGTTCAGTTGCATAAATCAATATAGGAGGGAATCAAAAAGGATGCTTAGGCAGAAAGTTTTGAAGTTTCATACTGATAACGGTACAGAATTCACAAACAGTCAAGTTGAAGACTATCTTAAGAAACACGGGATAAGGCATCAAGTATCATTAGTGAGAACTCCCCAATAGAATAGAATGGTTGAAAGGATAAATCGGATCATCAACAATATGGACAGAACAATGCTTATTGATAAGGACTTACCATAGAAGTTTTGGAAGGAAGTAGTTTTGAAATTGGTCTATGATTCGAACAGGTCTCTGTTGTGTCCGAAGTAATGGAAGACTCCATACGAACTGTGGTATGGAACGAAGCCAACATTGAAATACTTTCGAATCTTTGGAAGTAAGTGTTTCATTATCAACGAAGAAAATCACATAAAGTTTGAGTCATGAGGAGATGAGGGGATATTCCTTAGCTACTCAGGGAGAAGAAAAGCGTATAAATGCTTCAACAAAAGGCTGGGAAAAATTGTTGAGAGCAATGATGTCACCATAGTTGAAAATGAACAGAATACTCAATGACCCAATGACTAGTTTCTGGATGATAGTGATGATGAGGTAAGCAACACAGGGGGAGCAGAAGTGGTAGAGGCTGACTCAGAAGAAGATAATGATGATGAACAAGAAAGTGTAAAGTCTGTGTCTGCAAGTAAGCCAAAGAGTCGAGCTGAAATCCATAGTCAAAATATCATTGGTGAACAGACAGCTCCAGTTCAGACTCGAAGAATGAAATCATTACAGCAAACATCATTTTTATCTCAGGTGGAGACAAAATGTTTTTGCGATGCAGCTGAAGATGAAAATTGGGTTCAGGCTATGAATGAAGAGCTTGATCAAATTGAGAAGAACCAGATATGGGAGATTGTTTCGAGGCCAGCAGATAAGAATGTCATTGGGACTAAATGGGTCTATCGTAACAAGATGAATGAAGATGGCACATTGATTCGAAACAAAGCACGACTAGTCTGCAAATGATACTCCCAGATAGAGGGAATAGATGTTGATGAGGAATTTGCGCCGGTTGCAAGACTAGAGACAATCAGATTATTTTTTTCCATATCAGTGCAAAGTAAGTTCAAAGTGTTCTAGATGGACGTCAAATCCAAATTTCTAAATGGGGTTCTGGAAGAAGAGGTGTACATTGATCAGCCATATGGTTTTCTCATTCATGAGGATGAGAACAAAGTTTTTAGGCTGAAGAAGGCATTGTATGGGTTGAAACAAGCACCAAGAGTATGGTACTCAAGGCTTGATCAATACTTGAAGAAGCTTGGTTTCCAGCATGGGGGAGTTGTTTACAATCTCTATTTCAGCAACGACAGTAATAAAAGAATGATGGTGTTCATTTATGTTGATAATAAAATATTTGGCGGATCAGATGAAGCTTAGTGCAAACAGTTTTCCGAATTTATGAAATGTGAGTTTGAAATGTCAATGATTGGAGAGCTAACATTTTTCCTTGGTCTTCAGGTGACACAAGGAAGTAGTGTCACTTTAATTTCTCAATCCAAATACGCCAAGGAGGTTCTGAAAAGGCTTGGAATGGAAAATTCCAAGGATATGAAGACCCCAGTTGCTACCCAGAAGAAACTGTCCAAATATTAGGATGGAAAGGTTGTTAATATCATAGAATACAGGAAAATTATTGGATGTTTTCTATATTTGACCACAACAAGTCCTGACATTGTATTTTCCACATTCCAAGCAGCGAGATATCAGAGTAATCCCAAGAAAGTCACATTCATGTAGTGAAAAGAATACTTCGGTATATCAAGGGCACGGTGGACATCGTCTTGACATATGATGACAAATCTGAGACAGAGTTATTGGGATATACTGATGCAGACTGGGCCGGTTCAGCAGATGATATAAAATCAACGTCGGGTGGTGATTTCTATCTTAGTGGATTATGTATTGCTTTGCTAAGCAAGAAGCAAGACTGTATCTCTCTGATCACCGCAGAAGCTGAGTATATTGCAGCCACTCAAGCTTGCACATAGTTATTATGGATGAAGCATCAGCTTGAAGATATGGGAGTTGAAGTGAAGTCTCAGATCAGAATCCAGTGTGATAACTCAAGTTCTATCAATCTTAGCAAAAATCTCGTCCATCATTCAAGTACAAATTACATTGAAATAAAGTGTCGTTTTATCAAGGAGAAGGTGGAGCAAGGGCTTGTGAAGTTTGAGTACATGCCTACCGAGCTACAAGTTGTAGATATTCTGACAAATTCCTTACCCAAAGAAGCTTTTGAGATGCATCTATTGGCTCTGGGAGTCCAGTCGACTCCCCACACTTAAAATAGTGTGGATGTGGGACACCCCCCCTCCCCTCTCCCCTAGGTATGATGTTTTTTTCCAAAATGTGTTGATATGTGTTCTCTACTCTGTTACAGATTGCGAAGGCATGACCTTTGGGTTCATTGACAAAGGGGGAGAAAATAGTGATTGTTCAAGTGGGAGACAGTGTGTCAATTTGATAAATCATGATTGATATGATGAGAAGCTGGAAAGTGAAGCAGTGAGATAGGGGGAGCAATGAAAAAGGGGTAGATTATTAAATCTGATGATGCTAGAAGTGATCGATCAAAGACTAGATATCACAACAGCTGAGGATCGTGATAAAAGTAGAAGAGTGGTGTAGAAGGGTAGTGTTGGAATGCAGTAAGAATATATCCAACAAGTGGTATTCTAAAAATTGGTCTCAGTTTGGTGTCAATAGTGGGTGTCAGAGTTGAAGTGATTCATCGATAAACTTTTCATTTACTCTTGTTTCTCACGCCGAGCATTGCTCATGTGGGCTTAGAGTATGTGTTGAGTAAATCCTTGATCGCTATCAGAATTGCAATAGGCGAATGGTGGCTGCAGAGTTAACGATGTATCTTTTTATGGAAGAGTTGTCAACAAACCCAAAGGGGGGGATTTTTGGGAAAAAATCTCTCAAGGTATCATTGAGGCATTTTTTAGGTGATTGTGTTTGTTGAAAAAGTGGACATCTGTGCTGTGATTGTTGAAAAAGAAAACCATGATATAAAATTTTGTTGACAAAGGGAATTTCATGGTGGAATGTTGAGTTCAAGAGCTATGGTCAATGATCCATATTTGATTCAATAATGTCGACAAAGGAATGGATGATTTGGAGGTGGTACAAAAAGAACAGATACAAGGTGGCGTCGTTTTCCAGTGTTTGCCAAATTTTTTGTCCTAAAAATCGACAAATGGAGAAAAGTGTTTTTGGAAAAGGGACTTGCGCGCCGAGGTTGTAGAGGCTCAGAAACTTTCGCGCCATATATTTTTAAAGATCATAACATCAAAATATGGCGAAGCGATAAGGGTCATGCAAGGTTTAGGTTTTGTCGCACAAGTGGTTATTTGGGTCACGCAAGTGACTAGCGTGGCATAGTCTATGGTGGCAGGGCGGCTGGACTAGCATGGTGATACATGCGTGCCAAGGGGAGACTTGTGCACCATCGTGAAGGGTGTCCAAATGACTATAAATACAACTCAAACCCTCCTCATTTTTAACGGAGTTCAACACTTAGAAAAATCAAGTCTCCCGTCGCGCAGGTGTGGTGGTCGCGCAAGTGGTGTGTGATCGCGCAAGTGGGACTTGTGCGCCAGCTGATAGTTTTGTTCCGGTGTTTGAAGTTGTGCACCAGTTTGTAGTTGCACTCCAATATTGGTTTGAGCATAAAAGGATTTGAGTCGCACAGTTTTGGAGTTTCAGAGGCTTGTGTCGCGTAAGTAGTTGAGGTGGACTTGCATGCCAGTTGTGACTTGCGCGCCGATACTTGTGTGCCGGATTAGACTTGCGTGCCAAGTAAGGTTGATTCCCTAGCAGTGTTGTCAGACTGCGTGGAAGCTTGAAGTTTTCCCAATACCTTCGGTGGAAATTGAGATTCATCTATGGGTGAAAGTTGGACTTCAATAGAGCATATACATATAGAGGAAGATGCATTCCTTCATGCAAGTGAAGAGTCCTACAGGTCTATAAACTATGAGTGGATCCTTTCCAGAGAAGTGAGCAAAGGAAGAGGAAGAAGGTGATCTTCTCCATCGATAGTGAGCTAGAGAGAGAAAAACAGGGAGTTACCCCTGGGAGAGCAGTGAGATAACCCTAAACTTTGTAAAGGCAGTGAGCCTGGGAATAGAAGTGATCTATCCCGACCCTTGTTATCCACATCTAGTGAAGTTTACTGGAATTTGGTATGACCAACAATTTTTCGGCATATGCTCCTTGGACGTAGCCTTTTCTGAGTGAACCAAGTAAAATTTTTGTGTCTTGTGAATGCCTTACTTTTTGTTTATATTGTGCAACAGGAAAGAGTGAGAAGAGTGTTTTTCTTAACAGAAAAACAAGATCAGAACGGGCATTAATTCTAAATCAGTCATACCCTAATTCACCCCCTCTCTCTGGGTATTCAGCCTTGTGGACCTAACAGAAAAATTTTTAAATAAATCATTAAAAAGAGAGATGATATTTAGATGAAATAATTTAAAAAACTTATTCACATTAAGGAATAATCCATGCTTAGGGTCATGGGTATAGATTCATAGTTTGGTACCAAGGTTAATATCATTGAGGGAAAGGAACAACCAAAATCTTCCTTAAATGTCAATAAAAGAGGTCAATAGTTCAAGAATAATGGAAATACATAAAAAAAGAAAGGATAATTATTTTCATGTGTAAAACCATTACATTAATCCATTGAATGAAATTCTAAAATCCCATAAAATATGCTAACTAAAGATAATATAAATGTGATGATATCTAAAGTGAATATAAAATCAACAAATATGGGATAATGGCTTGATCATGGATACACAGTACATGTTTTCAAAGATCATTTGATATTAAAGAAAATTTTCAATATTATTATCAATAATGAAGGTCACATTGGAGATAATCGATTCATTAATGTCACCAAACAATGAATTGTGGAATTGGACTTTACTTCTATGAATATGTTTACTCCTCTAAATATGATGTATGTAAGTGAGATTCATAATAATTTATTATCCATTGATCTACAATATTATACTATATTTAAGGATTTATGTGAAACCATCGGGGTTATATTGTCTATGGTAGTAATATTGTTGGGGAAGGGTAATCAAATGAAAAAACTTATCAACTATATATTAAAAATGTAATTGAATCTTATTCTTACGTGATTGAATCCATTGATTTATAGAATGATCATCTAGAACATGAAAATTAAAATTCATTAAAATAAATAATGAATTAAATGTTAAGAAACATTGTAAATGAATTTAATTAATTTGAAACATGTGTATAATATAAAATAGTTAAAAACTCATTTCAATGTGTTGAGATAAATTCTGATTTATTATAATTATTACATTTCTTTATTTTTGAATTTAATGATTTCTTAACTAATAAAAACATTATTTTATTTCTTTGGTTGATGTATAAAGTTGATATTTACATATGTATATTCTTAGTGCAAAATATTAAGACATTAATATGTTTAAGAAGTATAAATTTGATATTTAAACCAAATTAAACAAAAATTATTAAATTATTATTCTCAGATATAGGTGATGAATACTTCATGAATGAATTTAATGAGTTTTGTGGACAAACTTGTATAATTAATCAAAATATTTCTCCTTCCACACCTTAGTAAAATGGATTAACTAAAAAGAAAAATAATAATTTAGTAGAAGTAGAAAATGATTTGATTAATAAATCTAAGATACAATTTTGTATATGGGGTGATTCTTTATTTAATGCATATTGTATTCATAGTATGATTGATTTTAATAAAACTATGTTATACCGTTACTGTAGAGTTTTTGAACCTAAGAGAACTAAAAATGGCATGGGAGTGATTAAAGGTGTTTTTTAAGATATGTAGAAAATATAAAATCATATAGAGGTATCTATTTTCAATATAATGTCATTGTCGAATCAAGAGATGTAGATTTTTTTGAAAACAAATTTTATAAAGATGACATGTAGGTGGTTATTCCTCATACCCCTATCTCTAGCACTTTGTCTATTTCAAATACAGTATTGGAGAATAATTATGATTCTTAATTGAAAAAAATGAGTAAAAGACATATAAGGGAGAAACAAATACATCTAGATTTTTTTTCTCCAGATTCCATAGTCTTCCTTGTTTAGAGAGATCAAAATAATCAACTTCTAAATCTGTAACAAATTTTTTTATTACAAAAGATGAAAAAAAACATGTAAATAGGATATGAATTCTTGATATGATTCCTTCTAGAAATAAGTATTTAATGATGAAATATATTTAGTTATATGGAATAATACTTGGGTTATTATAGATTTAACAAGAGGTTCAAAACTAATTGGTTGTAAATGGGGTTTAAAAAAATAGTATAATTCCAATGGTAACATTAAATATTTTCAATCTAGATTTGTGGACCAAGGTCTCATACAAAAGACGGGATTGATTATTTTGATACATATGATCTTTTATCTAAGATTATTTTGATGATGATTTTATATTCATTAGACAAAACTAATAATTTATATATCCCTAAAATTGATTTTAAAACTTCCTTTACAAATAGTGACTTTAATGGGGGTTTTACATGGAAAAACTATAAGGGTTTATTTTATAAGGAAATTAGAAGAAATTGAGTAAAATAGTTAAATATCATTATGAACTTAAAAAATATTTGAATCAATGTCATTAAAAATATCATTCTATTATTTTACCTAATTTTTCTACTCATAAATATGAAAGTAAATGTGTTATTCTATATTTAAAAAATAATATCGGGTTATTCTGTGTTTATATGTGAATAGAATGTTAATTTTTGAAACAAAATTGGCTGGTGTAAATGGGATAATGAATTATTTACCTCTTTGTTTAAATTGGAGGATCTTGAAATAGTTGATATCTGATAGAGCTAATATTTTCAACATTTTTTATATTAATTTTAATTTTTTTAACCCTCCCAATTAATAAATTTGAGCTAAGATGGATCAATTTTGGATTTATTATGTGTTTTGGAAAAAATTTGAAAAGTGCACAATTATGGATTTTTTACAAATTTTTACCACAAGGGTATTTTGGTCATTTAATTAAAAATATATTTCCAAATTGGGTGATTATTTTTATCAACAATTTATTTATTTCCAATAACTTTTTATTCCAGAATAGGGGTAGATTCGAGCATCTAAAGGCCCACAAAATTCATTAAAGTTGGGAAATTTTCCGGGAGGACAAGATGGACCCCACCTCTGTAACTGATACATAATTCGAGACCCTTAATTGAGGTTATTCAACCAATATATGAAAGTGTACTCAAAACCGCATTCCCTTAATAAATTCCATGAATATTTTAATCCATTAAGATGGAAATATAAACATATACATTGAAGGGATCTTCCAAGAAATTTCGCCTAGAAAATTTCATATTCAATGAAAACTCTATACATACTACATTCATAGTAAAAATTTTCTTCAATTTGGAGGGTGAACGCAAAAGACATGTATGAACAACTTTTATGAATTATGGAATGTTTGAAGAGGTCATTTATTGGGGCTAAAATGCATAAGCTTTTGGGGAATGAATTTTTCCTATAAAAAGAGGAGTGCTCCTCCTTCGCAATCATTCCAGTTTTCTATCCCATTACTTCAAGGAACCAAGGAGTAGATATCCACTAAGGGAGGTTATCCACAAATCATCTCCCTTTTCTTCTTAATTTATTTTTATTTAATTGTTTTAGTTTTTAATTGTAATTTAAATTTTTAATAAATTCATTCATGATTTATATTTTTTTTCTTCCACCCAACTACCCTTCTTCCTTCTCCTTATTTTCTCTATATTTTATTCTTTTATTTTTCTAAAATTATCCACTATAACCTATTACCCTCAAAAATGAGGTGTTATCCCACTATTTCTCCTAGGGGAGGTCTATGGAAATTTCATTTATTCTACTCTTAGATTCTAATGTTTTATAATGTTTGTGATGATCAAGAGTGATGTGCATATGTGTGGTGGTCATCCACCATGATAATGATCTCAAACTAATTTATATTCTTTTATTAAACCCTTTTCATCCCTTCTACTGGATACAATCTCTTCATACGATGGATTTGATACATTCAGTGGTTGAAATGGAATATGATGGAGCCAGGTCTTATAAGATGTCACACTGCCGATTGAGGTGTGTAGTCAACCTTGATTATAGGATTAGTAGAAGTTAAGATTGCTAAATTCATTCAATATTTCACACCAATAAATAAAATAATAGTAATTCATTAATGAGATATCATAATTGAATTATCAAAAACTATTTTAAACACTAATAAGGATAATAAAGGAAACCCACAAGCCAACTTGTAAAGGAAAAGTTCTTTCTTCATTAATTACCTTTTTTCATTGAATGTTAGTACTATCATTTATTTAAATTAAATTAAATTCCATTTCTAGATTAAATAAAAACAATCAAAAATATGTAGTATAGGTGAATAAGATTAAGTGAGTGAACGACTGAAAAATACCCTCAAGAGAGATGATGTAATGACCCAAACATTTATTAATGAAAATTCTGCTTAATCAAATTAAATGTATTATTATGTAAAAAAGTTATATAAAACATATGAACTTCCTTGGTTTTGTGTTTTTCGGATTTTAAAATACCGTTAAGAATTTTTACTATTTCCAATATAGTCTTTGAAAAGTGATCAGATGATTAGTGTAAATATAGGGCTTTAACAAATCCAATTTACTGAAAAAAAGGAAGAGATAGCCTTGTCTAGTAGAATTTATCCATAAAAAGATCATTTTCTAGAGCTCGTGAAGGAGGTAGCATCACTGGGCTTCACTCTGGACCAAGCCCAAGCCTAACTTCATCACGTTAAGCTTGAACGGAATTTCATATGAGAGAAGTGGAAGTTAATATAGATTACCACCCAAGCAATGCTATCTGATCCTCCCCATGAGTCTGTCACCATCGAACACATTACCCTTAGGTATTATTAGGGTTTTATAAGGGGTTATGTAAAAAGACCCTAGCACTACGATTATGTGCACTATTTTTGTACAGAATAAAGAATATACATTCATTTTATCATTGTTACTTAATAAATGGTTTTTGAAGCAGAAATAGTATTTTTAGTTAATATTCAATTAAGAAATATATTTTGATGAATTAATGGAAGTTTTAATTAAATAATATTTTAAAAAAATATTATTAAAAAATTACTTTTTATTAAATTTAAATGATTGTATAACTTTTATACAACTGTAATTTTTATTAATGTTTGAAAGCTGTTTTTGTCAAAACCCATGAATTTTGGATAAATGTCGGTTTTTATTTTAAAAGTTAAAATTCACATATTTGGAAAATTATTTATTTAAAATGAATATTATTTTTTGATTTAGGATGTCAAAATTATCCAATGGTTAATTTTTCATAATTTTCTAAGATAGTCAAATATTTCGGTAAAAATTAAATACCATTAAAATATATAATGTGTTTTATGACATAATAATGACCCAACGATGATGTAATAAAATATTATAAAAGTTATATTCGTCCAATATATGTTTTAAATTTCAAATAATGTGATTTTAGATTTGTTTTATTAATTTTATGGTGCCATAGTGGACCCTACAAGACTTATAAAATATATTAACTTTTTAAAATGATTTCCTTGAGAGTGTAACTGACCTCCACATAAGAAAGTCAAATATATTAATAATTTTTTTCATTTTCCTTATAAATTAAATTTTTCCATTCCCAATTTCCAAAAACAATGGGAAAACCATGGGTTGGATTGTGGTTTTAAATATTTAGTTATATATATTCCAAAACCTATGTTTGTGAAATATTAAAGAATTACCCTCTCTTTTCCAATTTTAACCCACCCAATCTCTCACTTCTATTCACTAAAAACCCTAAGAGCACGTCCCCACTCTTCCATCATCTCTCTATAATCCTCCCAGGGTGCTCCAATCTCTCAAAAATCACCTCCTCAAGCTCTTTAAGTCACACACTTCCAAATAAAGGATCCTCATTTTCCTTCCTTATTTATATCCAACTTTCCTTATATTTTCATTCCCTTTTATTTTTAATTAAAAATTTTGTGGTATGATTTATCACCCCCCCCCAATACTTCCCTACTTATTATTGAATGATGAGATACCCCTTTATCTCTCATTAATGCCTCCCGTGTACACCCGTTACCATGCCTAAATTCTGTAAGGTATTTCTCTCTCCTCATTTACATTCAAGAAATTATTTTATATTATGAAACTAAATTCCATTACATATGTTTGGATATTATGTTCTATTACCCCCTTTATATCCATTTTCATTTATAAATGATGAGATATATCCCTTTTTCTCTCATCAATGCATTTTACGATTTCTATTTGATATCGTTATGCAACCGAAGTTGCATAAAAATTTCTCATGCCAAAAGCATAGTGTAAGTGAATACCATACTCATTTCTCTATCAAGGGAATTCACCTCTATTCACATTTACTAGTTGATTGTTGACAAAAACTTTTGTATTCCACATCTCTTATTCAATAAATAAATTATGATTTTTAATGAATCCATGTTGTATGATCCATATGGCACACTTATACGTGAAATGAATTGTTTATAAAGGCTGAACCCTGATAGCACTCCAATGCGTTGGGTAAAGAATAGTATCATGATACATCATGTGAAATGGGTGGTGAATCTTTATAATTCATGTGAATTTAGGGTTTACTCATGCTAATTCAAGTTCAATGATCCTTGGATCATGCTAATATCATGTTAATGTTGTTGTCTCATCTCCATGTTATGATAAACATGTTATATCATACCTTTATGATCATGTTTCTCTTATGCTCCATTGATATTATTATTTCAAAACATGTATTTTATTCATCATTTTATTCCTTTTTTACTCCCTTACTAGGATTTTTAGCTCACCTGTTTTTTAAGTATGCCCTCAGGTTATCCCATCCAATGTTAAGTATGAAGAAATATTGTGGTCATGTAAAAGAAGTTTTCAATAAATATATTGTATTTTATGTCTTAAGTTTTCATGTAATGTTCTTAATTTCCCATGAAACTATATCCCTCAATGAAGATAGACATTGGAATCATGAATAATGGAACATTGTCAATCCTTTCGCATATGATTGCTCAACCATCTCTTTTAAAAAGGTTAAAGGATGTTCAAAATGATGATGCGGGAATCCAGAAGAATGTGGAAACTATCTAAAAAGGTAAATCCTCAAATTTCAACGTTAATGAAGAAGTAGTTGTGATATTTGGGTCTAGACTATGTGTTCCATAAAATCCGTAGTTAATGAATGATCTTTTGGATGATGCACATAGTTTGAATTTCTCCATTCACCTAGGAAACACAAATATGTATCGAGATCTCTAAGATCATTATTGGTGGGATAACTTGAAGATGAAGATCACTGAGTATACATCAACGTGCCTACACTACTAAAAAACCGGGTTTAGCGACCGCCAAAAGCGGTCGCTATAGGGCTCTAGCGGCCGCCCAGCGACCGCCATTGGCGGTCGCTTTAGCCTCGTCGCTAAAGGCCTATAGCGACCGCCAATGGCAGTCGCTATAGGAGGCCCGGATTTCGGCCTCCAGCGACCGCTTTTGGCGGTCGCTATAGATTTTTTTTAAAAAATAATATCCACTGAAATAAATAAATATATATATATATATATATTAAAAAAAATATTCACATATATACTATTAAATACAATATTTTAAATATATATATATATATAATATATTTTAAATGTTTTAATATATATAATATTAAATATATCTATAATATCGAATTATTGTGCTATAATAATTTAAAACCCCCGATTTAAGAAATGCTATCATTTCAGGTTTTTTGAGGCACGTTTGCTCCGAATTCGACCGCCGCACGCCGTTTTGGTGTTTTATGACTCCGGAAACGCGTTTTCAGCCGCTGCGGTCAAACGAAACCGCCTATTGACGTTTCGTCTCTCCGACCATTTCACAATTCATGCAACGGATGTTATCGTGCGGTTTCGTGGCATTCGGAGGTCATTCGGGTCGTTTTGACCCCCCAACGTGCCATTTCAGCGCAAGCCGAGCTGTTGAAAACGACGCATTCGGTCGTGCCGCGCGCACCGCACGTCCGATGGACGTTCCGCCTCCTCCTGCATATCAGGAATAATATTCTTATCATTCTCGTGCGGTTTCAGGTTTTTCGGAGCACGTTTTCTCTGAATTCAACCGCCGCACGCCGTTTTGGTGTTTTATGACTCCGGAAACGCGTTTCCGTCCGCCGCGGTCAAACGTCACTTCCGATTGACGTGCCGTCTGTCCAACCATTTCACAATTCATGCAACGGATGTTTTCGTGCGGTTTTGTGTCATTCGGAGTGTAACATCCCAAGCTTCCACGGTACGTTTCCCTTCGAATAATGCAATAGCGTGTGTTGTATGCAACCTCTAGCTCTAACACACACCACAACTAATTAAACTAGCCGTTGTGAATAGTAATACCTACTTTTTGAAATTTTATAAATTTTATTTATCAAAACGGACTTCATTTTTGGATTCGGAATATCGAAATTAGCCTATGTTGAATTTTTGGTATTTTTCTGAGAACTTCTAATTTTTTATGAATAGTGAAAAATACTTAAAAACAACTTTTTTAATCAAAATAATTTATAGTGATAAATTATACTATTTAGTGGTTTTAAAGTATAATTAAAATATATTTTTACCATTTTATCCAATGGTGGCCATTAGAATTAATTTAACATTAAAAATGGACATAAACAATTGCCAATCTTTTGATATAAATTGTTTCTTAAAAACACGCTATTTGTTGTGACAGCGGGAATTAATTATAAAATTAATTAATGCAACTTATATGTTTGGAATTTTTTAAAATAGACATCATTTTTGAATTCGGAATATCAATTATAGCTTAGGGTGAAATTTTGGCATTGTTCTGAAAAACTTCAATTTTTGATGAATAGTGAAACCACTAAGTGGTAGTTAAATAACTGATTTTTCATTTAAATGAAATATTACCACTTCTGTGATTTGATTTTCAAAAATCCTACATACATGGTTGTTATTAAGAAGTAAAATGTGGTTGAATGAGATTAAAATAATTTTTGGTGAATAGTAACTCTTAAGTTCTTAATCGCGATTAGAGGTAATTAGTGTAGTTTAAGGTAAAAAATAATGTTTTAATAATATGAGATGAGCTTGACACATGTCCTACCCTCATTGGATGTGACATGGACGACCAAGAAAATCCATGGGTCAACTTGGGGACCCCATGGATCTACTTTAGTTGGAAAATGACAAAAATACCTTTTATTTAATGTTAAAGTAAAAAATGACACAAACATGAAATGTTTTACTAAAACAATTTTTATATGGGGTTATAAAAGTCATCTTTTTGACTATAAATAGTCATTGGAAAGCTAAAAAGATTTCCTACATCATATTAGTTTTTTTAGAATTTTTAGACATTAAATAAATTAAATTATTTATGACATCATGATGATGCAGCGATGACCTCATTATTTAACGATTTAAATAAAACGAGAAGATAATTCAAAATCCAAGGCTTACACTTGTCCAAAGCCTATTGGATGAGGAGATTGCGAACCCTTATCACCTTATCCACGAATTTTATAAGTGTGGGACCTTTAGAATCCGAAAAGCATTGTATAATAATGTAACATTTCAATCTTTCCAAAAGAGCCCCTCCTCTCCTCTTATAAAAGGCCCCCACCTCTACCACCTTATTCATACTTTCAAGCCTTTTGGTTCGGCCAACCCTTGCCCAAATACTCTCCCAACTTCTCTCCCTTCATCCTAGAAGCTTTACTTTAGTCAGAAAGCCATCCTATGGAGTCCTTTTGATCAAATCAAAAGGAAGAACCCGAAGAAGAGGTAACATTTTCATCACCCTCTTTCAAGTTTCTTTCTTCTTCCACTCCCTCTTTGTTTATTATTTCAATTCTAAAATTATAACTCCAGTATCTTCTATATACTGTGATGTTATTATAAATATGGAACAGCCATATTCAGTATTCTACCCATCATTTGAATGACATGTCACCATACGTTCGTACGTACGACTTACCGTCTCCACGTCGTGGTGTAATTGTTATTCAATATATTATTATTTAGATGGGTATAATAATGATATGTAATTCATGTAAATAATAAATATAACATGATAATAATTCTGTATATATGATATACTATCCAATTATATATTATTTTAATATCAAAATAATGATATTGTTGCTCGTGCGTACGTACGGACTACCGTCTCCACGAACGCGATGAGATTCATTCTCCGTCGGATCCATTCAAGTATAATTATCATTTGATGATTTAAAAATAATGTTTAAGGACATGATATCATTCTGGATATGAATAAGATACAACCTATCCATGAAAAACACGACTTACATAACAAAATATATAAAAGAAAACGAGTAAGTTAACACCCGAAACAACGATAAATCTAAGATATTATTAACAAAGCAATGTTAAAAGATCATATATGATATCATATGAATGTATATGATTCTTGTATAATTTAATAACAATTATTTCACCATTATACAGGAGGTTAACCTACCCCAACCAAGGAAAAGTACAAGGTAAGGGTTTACTTCACAACCTCTTCATTATCCAAGGTTGTTTATACATAATTATCTACTGGGACCTCGTTATCATCCACATACATCTTTCTTAAAAATGTCTTTCAAAACATTTTTACTATTAAATGGAAAATGTGTTAAAGTCATTTATACCCTTATACATTTTTGAAAGGAATCTTACCGTCGTTTTCCAAACAATGTACTTTTTGACCTCTTTGACAAATTTAAGGTAAGAATGTTTTTTTAACTTATACGGCGGGTGCGGCTATTTTCCGCCATTATAACTTCGTCGAAGCTTCCCTAACAAGCTTATAAGAATATCTTCAAAGTAAATGTATTATTTTATAATTATGTGACTTTTAAATGATTTCAAAAAAGAGATATATTACTCTCAAATAGCTTTTATTTCATCCATGTCAACATCCTTTGATGGGTTTTAATTTTAATTGGAATTGATTTATGATACAAAACTTCTATTGAACATTTTGTGAAATATTTGACTGTGGATGTGTTATTTTTATACCATCCATAGTTTATGGAGAAATTGTTGACATTTCGTATGCTAGTTTTAATACGAATATTTATGTTATGTTTAAACCTATTCATATGATTAATGTATTGGTCTTAATATGTGACGGGTGGAGCCCGCTATAGCTCCTCGATGCATCGGTAGGTCTCATGAGACAACTAGATGTGGAATTGGCTGAGGCCCTTTCCCAATTTGATTTATGGTTTTGGCCGAGGCCTTAATCATTTTAGACGTCTTGGCCGAGGCCTTGACAAAGTGTTTCAGAATGTCTGGCATTATACATTCCCTCATTATGAAAGTGGTTATTGATATTTCACGTGATTATTCATCTTGTAGAATATCCATGTGAGTAAGTAATGGAATTATTTTATTTTACTTTTTCCATATTATGCTGAAGTTCAAGTTCAATAAGGCTTTTGTTTTAGTTATACATTGCCTTAAATGCTTATGTTTTCTTATGAAAGTTTCCACTATATTGTTATCCTTACTGGGCATTTGAGCTCACCCCTTTCAATGTTTTATTTTTCCCAGGATGTGAAGAAGTGTATTATGACTGACTTGCAAAAATAGTCAGTGAGGATATGAGTGTGGACTAGGGAGACCATGTTATTGTAGTTTTCATTTTTATGATGTAATGTAATGTTTATGAATGTATCTAGTGTTTCCAAGGCTACTAAACTAATCGGTCTTTTGAGACTTGATCTTTTGTGATCATTCCAATGTTATGAAGTAATGCACCGACTCTGGGTAGCTGGGGTCGGGGCGTTACAGTTGGTATCATAGGCAGTTTAGTACTAACCTTGGAAGCTAGATTTAGATAAACTCTGATTAGAGCACATATCCCGAAGATAGACTTTGAGGATTAGTATAGAAGAACTTCCTAGAATTTTGGTATTGTAGAGATGTTTTGAGTTTTCCGAGCAATACATCCATGTCTGGATACGAGCAGGTAGAGGCGGCTCTGGCACAGATGTACCTAGGGGTAAAACTCAAAAACACCGCTTTGAGCTAGACTCGAACGGGAACTGGTGCACGACAACGGGCCTTGCTGCACTCTTGGTTACGACACTCCCCGGGGATATTCTTTGGATAATTCCCATTTTCTTTACAAACCACTATGAAGGGTTACGAGTATATACTTCCTCAAAGAAAACATTTTTATAATTATGGATTATATCCATAATTAGTTCAATTTATGTTAAGTGTTTTACAAGTATGGAATTATGTATTTTGATTCATGAACTAATCTAATTTATGCCATTATTTAGAAATGGCGCCTAGTGGAAGGAATGGAAACCGTATCAATGCACGCACTCCGTGTAGGGATTTCCCTCCTGCTCAAGATAATTATGGTGGAGCTAGTGATACAACTGGTGCTGATCATCTTCTCACCGTACTGGGACAACTCACGCAGGTTATGAATAACAACCTTACTCGTTTGGAGCACCCTGATCCGCAACGTGGAGGATCAATGCTAGACCGTTTCATGAGGCAACAACCACCAACCTTCAATGGGATTACAAATCCTATAGTAGCTGAGAAATGGATAAATTCCTTAGAGAAAATATTCCATGCCATGGGGAGTAGTGAAAGGGAGAATGTTTTCATGGCAGTTTACCGCCTCACTGGAGATGTCGATCAATGGTGGTCACTAATTCAAAACACAAAGGAAGATGATGAATTAACAAACATGGAATGGCAGGAGTTCCAAGAGCTGTTCTTAGAAAAATACTTTCCTCGAGACCATCGAGCGGATATGGAAAGTCAATTTCTGAGTCTGAGGCAGAAGGAGGATGAGAATGTCGCAAAGTATGAGGCTAACTTTACAAGGTTAGCAAGGTATGCTGCAGATTACATACGTAACCCAAGAAGTAAGACTGATCGTTTCTTTGATGGGTTGAAACCATTTCTCCGTTGAGCTTTAGTACCACAAACCTTCTCTTCATACGAAGGTATTGTCTCGTGCGCTATCAAGATGGAAAAGGAATTCTCTAAGTCTTATGACTTTAAATCAAAGCAAGATAAGAAGAGATTCGCTGAAAACTCTGGGAAAGGAAATAAGGAAACAGGGAAGAAGGGTAGAAATGAATTTCCACCCTGTGATAATTGTGGTAGGAATCACCCTGGTGCCTGTCTAAAAGGAAAAGGAGTATGTTACAAGTGTGGTGAAAAAGTCCACCAAGCTCATGAATGCAAGGGAAAGAAAGCGGCTATCAACGTGGAATTCTATAATTGTAGAGAGAAGGGACATTATGAAAATGAATGTCCTAAGCATCAGGGGAACTTACCTCAGATGAGGCCAAGGGATCAGGGCCAGGCTTATGCTATCACTACTGCTGAGGTGGAAGCTCCGAAAGACGTGGTGGCAGGTAATTTAATAGTTTCCTCAAGTTTAGCAAATGCATTATTTGATTCTGGATCATCACATTGTTTCATATCTTCCCAGTTTGCTAAGAAAATTAGATATTTCCAATTTGATTTAACAAGGGAGTTGTCGGTCAAAACCCCTAATGGAAGTATTGTTGCAACAAAGTTTTGTCGATTAGTTCCCATTAGAGCACCTAAATGTTCTTTACCTGCTGATCTCATCGTCATACCCATGATTGAATTTGATATAATCCTTGGTATGGATTGGCTTTCGGACCATGATGAAAAACTTTATTTTAAGAGGAAAGAGGTTACGATTCTTGATGATGATGATAAGGAACACCTTATCTTTAGAGCCGAATCGTCGCCACATAATTCTTATCTAGATCCACCCCCAGTAGCTCAACTAAATTCAATTATTGGGGAGGAAGAGAAGGAAATTACTGAGGGTGAGGAAAGGAATATTCAAATAGAGGATGTACCTATTGTGATTGAATATGTTGATGTGTTTCCAGAAGATTTACCTGGACATCCTCCAGAACGAGAAGTTGAGTTTTCCATTGATTTAATTCCTGGATCAAGGCCCATATCGAAGACCCCTTATAGAATGGCCACTGTGGAATTAGTTGAACTAAAGAAACAACTAGGAATTGAGTAATAAGGGATTTATTCGCCCTAGTGTTTCTCCTTGGGGAGCCCCTGTTCTTTTTTTTATGAAGAAAGATGGATCTATGAGGTTGTGCATTGACTATAGGGAGATCAATGCTATAACAATAAAGAACAAGTATCCCCTACCTCGCATTGATGATTTGTTTGACCAACTGCATGGAGCTCAATACTTTTCAAAGATTGACCTTCGGTCTGGATACCATCAGTTGTGTGTGAAGAATGAAGACGTTCCAAAGACAGCATTTCGAACAAGGTACGGGCATTACGAGTTTACAGTAATGCCTTTTGGATTGACTAATGAACCCTCTGTTTTCATGGATCTAATGAACAGAGTTTTTAAGGAATATCTTGATGACTTTGTAGTGGTATTTATTGATGATATCTTGGTATACTCCAAAAGCCATGAAGATCATGAAAATCACTTACGCATTATCCTGAAGACTCTTAGAAGACATTAATTATATGGGAAATTTAGAAAGTGTGAATTCTGGCTTCATGAGATTTATTTTCTTGGCCATATTGTCTCTAAGTATGGAATTTCTGTTGATCCTCCTAAAACCAAGGCAATCCAAGAATGGCCAGCACCGACAAGTATAACTGAGGTACGCAGTTTTATTGGTTTAGCAGGTTATTATCGACGTTTCGTCCAGAATTTTGCCAGATTGGCTAACCCATTGGCAAAGCTCACACGTAAAGGGATTAAATTTGTCTGGAAAAAAGAGTGTGAAGAATGTTTTGAAGAACTAAAGAGAAGATTAGTCAATGCCCCTGTATTGACTCTACCATCGGGGAATGATGGGTTTGTTATTTATAGTGATGCATCAAAGAAAGGACTTGGTTGTGTCCTTATGCAGAATGATAGGGTCATTGCCTATGCATCACGACAGCTAAAAATTCATGAGCAAAACTATCCTACTCATGATCTTGAGTTAGCAGCTGTGATCTTTGCTTTAAAGATATGGAGACATTACCTCTATGGTAAAAAATGTGAGATTTATACTGATCACAAGAGTTTGAAGTATATTTTCACACAAAAAGAACTCAACATGAGGCAAAGGTGATGGCTTGAACTACTCAAGGATTATGATTTCACGGTACATTACCACCCGGGGAAGGCAAACAAGGTGGCAGATGCTTTGAGTAGAAAAGACCATGGAGTTTTGAATTTGATGAGAATTGAAAGGGATCCAATTTTCTTGGATCTAGTGAAGATGGACATGGGAATAACTAGGGAAGGTGAAACATCAATGCTTTTTCAAATGGTTTCCAAACCATCATTACTAGAAAGGATTAAGAGTTCTCAGACCAATGATGAAGAATTTCAGAAGAAGATTAAAGATGTGAATGATAGAAGATTGAGGGACTTTGTGTATAAGGATGGAATTTTGAAATTCAGGAAGAGACTTTGTGTTCCCGATATACCAGATCTAAAAAGGGAATTGCTGGATGATGCTCATAGTTCCAATTTCTCTATACACCCTCGGAGCACCAAAATGTATATAGATTTGAAGGAACATTTTTGGTGGGACAATATGAAGAGGGAGATTGCTGATTTTGTGTCGAGGTGTATGGTTTGTCAACAAGTGAAAGCTGGAAGGCAACATCCTGGTGGAGTATTGCAACCTCTTCCCATACCTGAGTGGAAATGGGATAATATTACGATGGACTTTGTCATGGGACTACCAAAGACTCCTAGAAGGAATGATTCAATATGGGTCATTGTTGATCGTCTTACTAAGTCAGCACATTTTCTGGCTATACGGGAGGATCTACCACTTGAACGTCTAGCAAGATTATATATTAATGAAGTTGTAAGACTTCATGGAGTACCCCTATCGATTGTTTCTGATCGTGATCCTCGTTTTACTTCAAGATTCTAGAAAAGTCTTCAAAGGCCTTGGATACTGAACTTTTTTTGAGCACTTCCTATCACCCTCAAACAGATGGACAATCAGAACGGACTATTCAAACCTTAGAAGACATGTTGAGATCATGCTCTCTTGACTTTCAGGGTATGTGGGATCAATACTTACCACTGGTAGAATTTTCCTATAACAATAGCTTCCATTAAAGCATTCAGATGGCACCTTATGAAGTGTTATACGGAAAGAGATGTCGTACACCAACCTGTTGGGATGACGTTGGTGAAAGAAAACTTGTGGGACCAGAACTAGTGGAAGAAACAATGGAAAAGGTGAAGGTAATCCAAAACCACATCAAATCAGCTCAAAGTAGGCAGAAGAGCTATGCCGATAACAGAAGAAAGGTTTTGGAATTTCAGGTGGGAGATCATGTTTTCCTAAAGGTATCTCCACGGAAGGGAGTTATACGTTCTGGTAAGAAGGGTAAGTTGAGTCCCAGGTACATCGGACCTTTCGAAATTCTTGATCGTATTGGGGTTGTAGCTTATCGTTTGGCGATGCCGCCAAATCTCTCCAAAGTTCGCGATGTTTTCCACATATCGCTATTGAGAAAATACATGCCCGACCCAACACATGTACTTACATATGAGGAATTAGAACTGGAACCCGATCTATCTTATTGAGAAGATCCCATCAGAATTCTTGATGTGAGGGAGCAGGTGCTGAGAAACCGGACGACTCGTCTGGTAAAGGTTTTGTGGAGAAATCATAAAATAGAAGAGGCAACGTGGGAACCTGAGGAACTTATGATGAAGAACCACCCGAGTCTTTTTATGCAGTAATACCCTAGAAATTGCGAGGACGCAATTATTTGAAGGAGGGGAGAATGTAACACCCCAAGCTTCCACGGTACGTTTCCCTTCGAATAATGCAATAGCGTGTGTTGTACGCAACCTCGAGCTCTAACACACACCACAACTAATTAAACTAGCCGTTTTGAATAGTAATACCTACTTTTTGAAATTTTATAAATTTTATTTATCAAAACAGACTTCATTTTTGGATTCGGAATATCTAAATTAACCTATGTTGAATTTTTGGTATTTTTCTGAGAACTTCTAATTTTTTATGAATAGTGAAAAATACTTAAAAAAACTTTTTTAATAAAAATAATTTATAGTGATAAATTATACTATTTAGTGGTTTTAAAGTATAATTAGAATATATTTTTACCATTTTATCCAATGGTGGTCATTAGAATTAATTTAACATTGAAAATGGACATAAACAATTGCCAATCTTTTGATATAAATTGTTTCTTAAAAACACGCTATTTGTTGTGACAGTGGGAATTAATTATAAAATTAATTAATGCAACTTATATGTTTGGAATTTTTTAAAATAGACATCATTTTTGAATTCGGAATATCAATTATAGCTTAGGGTGAAATTTTGGCATTGTTCTGAAAAACTTCAATTTTTGATGAATAGTAAAACCACTAAGTGGTAGTTAAGTAACTGATTTTTCATTTAAATGAAATATTACCACTTCTGTGATTTGATTTTCAAAAATCCGACATAAATGGTTGTCATTAAGAAGTAAAATGTGGTTGAATGAGATTAAAATAATTTTTGGTGAATAGTAACTCTTAAGTTCTTAATCACGATTAGAGGTAATTAGTGTAGTTTAAGGTAAAAAATACTGTTTTAATAATATGAGATGAGCTTGACACATTTCCTACCCTCATTGGATGTGCCATGGAAGACCAATACAATCCATGGGTCAACTAGGGGACCCCATGGATCCACTTTAGTTGGAAAATGACATAAATACCTTTTATTTAATGTTAAAGTAAAAAATGACACAAACATGAAATGTTTTACTAAAACAATTTTTATATGGGGTTATACAAGTCATATGTTTGACTATAAATAGTCATTGGAAATCTAAAAAGATTTCCTACATCATAGTATTTTTTTTAGAATTTTTAGACATTAAATAAATTAAATTATTTATGACATCATGATGATGCAGCGATGACCTCATTATTTAACGATTTAAATAAAATGAGAAGATAATGCAAAATCCAAGGCTTAAACTTGTCCAAAGCCTATTGGATGATGAGATTTATAACCCTTATCACCTTATCCACGAATTTTATAAGTGTGGGACCTTTAGAATCCGAAAAGCATTGTATAATAATGTAACATTTCAATCTTTCTAAAAGAGCCCCTCCTCTCCTCTTATAAAAGGCCTCCACCTCTACCACCTTATTCACACTTTCAAGCCTTTTGGTTCGGACAACCTCTGCCCAAATACTCTCCCAACTTCTCTCCCTTCATCCTAGAAGCTTTACATTATTCAGAAAGCCATCCTAAGGAGTCCTTTTGATCAAATCAAAAGGAAGAACTCGAAGAAGAGGTAACATTTTCATCACCCTCTTTCAAGTTTCTTTCTTCTTCCACTCCCTCTTTGTTTATTATTTCAATTCTAAAATTATAACGCCAGTATATTCTATATACTTTGATGTTATTATAAATATGGAACAACCATATTCAGTATTCTACCCATCATTTTAATGACATGTCACCATACGTGCGTACGTACGGCTTACCGTCTCCACGTCGTGGTGTAATTGTTATTCAATATATTATTATTTAGATGGGTATAATAATGATATGTAATTCATGTAAATAATAAATATAACATGATAATAATTCTGTATATATGATATACTATCCAATTATATATTATTTTAATATCAAAATAATGATATTGTCGCTCGTGCGTACGTACGGACTACCGTCTCCACGAACGCGATGAGATTCATTATCCGTCGTATCCATTCAAGTATAATTATCATTTGATGATTTAAAAATAATTTTTAAGGACATGATATCATTCTGGATATGAATAATATACAACCTATCCATGAAAAACACGACCTACGTAACAAAACATATAAAAGAAAATGAGTAAGTTAACACCCGAAACAACAATAAATCTAAGATATTGTTAACAAAGCAATGTTAAAAGACCATATATGATATCATATGAATGTATATGATTCTTGTATAATTTAATAACAATTATTTAACCATTATACAGGAGGTTAACCTACCCCAACCAAGGAAAAGTACAAGGTAAGGGTTTACTTCACAACCTCTTCATTATCCAAGGTTGTTTATACATAATTATCTACTTGGACCTCGTTATCATCCACATCCATGTTTCTTAAAAATGTCTTTCAAAACATTTTTACTATTAAATGGAAAATGTGTTAAAGTCATTTATACCCTTATACATTTTTGAAAGGAATCTTACCGTCATTTTCCAAACAATGTACTTTTTTACCTCTTTGACAAATTTAAGGTAAGAATGTTTATTTAACTTATACGGCGGGTGCGGCTATTTTCCGCCATTATAACTTCGTCGAAGCTTCCCTAACAAGCTTATAAGAATATCTTCAAAGTAAATGTATTATTTTATAATTATGGGACTTTTAAATGATTTCAAAAAGGAGAGATATTACTCTCAAATAGCTTTTATTTCATCCATGTCAACATCTTTTGATGGGTTTTAAGTTTAATTGGAATTGATTTATGATACAAAACTTCCATTGAACATTTTGTGAAATATTTGACTGTGGATGTGTTATTTTTATACCATCCATAGTTTATGGAGAAATTGTTGACATTTCGTATGCTAGTTTTAATACTAATATTTATGTTATGTTTAAACCTATTCATATGAGGAATGTATTGGACTTAATATGTGACGGGTGGAGCCCGCTATAGCTTCTCGATGCATCGGTAGGTCTCATGAGACAACTAGACGTGGAATTGGCCGAGGCCCTTTCCCAATTTGATTTATGGTTTTGGCCGAGGCCTTAATCATTTTAGACGTCTTGGCCGAGGCCTTGACAAAGTGTTTCAAAATGTCTGGCATTATACATTCCCTCATTATGAAAGTGGTTATTGATATTTCACGTGATTATTCATCTAGTAGAATATCCATGTGAGTAAGTAATGGCATTATTTTATTTTACTTTTGCCATATTATGCTGAAGTTCAAGTTCAATAAGGCTTTTGTTTTAGTTATACATTGCCTTAAATGCTTATGTTTTCTTATGAAAGTTTCTGCTATATTGTTATCCTTACTGAGCATTTGAGCTCACCCCTTTCAATGTTTTATTTTTACCAGTATGTGAAGAAGTGTATTATGACTGACTTGTAAGAATAGTCAGTGAGGATATGAGTGTGGACTAGGGAGACCATGTTATTGTAGTTTTCATTTTTATGATGTAATGTAATGTTTATGAATGTATCTAGTGTTTCCAAGGCTACTAAACTAATCGGTCTTTCGAGACTTGATCTTTTGTGATCATGCCAATGTTATGAAGTAATGCACCGACTCTGGGTAGCTGGGGTTGGGGCGTTACACGAAGGTCGTTCGGGTGGTTTTGACACCCCGACGCGCAATTTCAGCGCGCGCCGAGCTGCTGAAAACGATGCATTCGGTCGTGCCGCGTGCACCGCACATCTGATGGACGTGCCACCTCATCCTGCATCTTAGGAATAATATTCATATCGTTCTCGTGCGGTTTCAGGTCGTTCGGAGCACGTTTGCTCCGAATTCGACCGTCGCACGCCGTTTTAGTGTTTTATGACTCTGAAAACGCGTTTCCGGCCGCCGTGGTCAAAAGACACCTCCGATTGATGTTCCGTCTATCCTACCATTTCACAATTTGCGCAACGGATGTTGTCGTGCGGTTTCGTGGCATTCAGAGGTCGTTCGGGTGGTTTTGATCCCCCAACGCGCAATTTCAGCGCACGCTGAGCTGCTGAAAATGACGCATTCGGTCGTGCCGCGTGCACCACACGTCCAATGGATGTTCCGCCTCCTCCTGCATCTCAGGGATAATATTCCTATCGTTCTCGTGCAGTTTCAGGTTTTTCGGAGCACGTTTGCTTTGAATTGGACCGCCGCACGCTGTTTTGGTGTTTTATGGCTCTAGAAACGCGTTTCCGGCCGCTGCGGTCAAACGGCACCTCCGATTGACGTGTCGTCTGCCCTTCCATTTCACAATTCATGCAACGAATGTTTTCGTTAGTTTTCGTGGCATTCGGAGGTCGTTCGGGTGTTTTTGACCCCCCAACGCGCCATTTCAGCGCGCGCCGAGCTGCTGAAAACGACGCATTCGGTCGTTACGCGCACCGCACGTCCGATGGACGTGCCGCCTCCTCCTACATCTCAAAAATAATATTCCTATCGTTCTGGTGCGGTTTCAACTCGTTCGGAGCACGTTTTCTCCGTATTTGACCGCCACACGCCGTTTTGGTGTTTTATGACTCCGGAAACGCGTTTCCGGACGCCGCGGTCAAACGGAACCTCTGATTGACATGTCGTCTACCCGACCATTTCACAATTCATGAAACGGATGTTGTCGTGCAGTTTTGTGGCATTCAGAGGTCGTTCGGGTGGTTTTGACCCCCCAACGCGCCATTTCAGTGCGCGCCGAGCTGCCGAAAACGACGCATTCGGTTGTGCCGCGCGCATCGCACGTCCGATGGATGTGCCGCCTCCTCCTGCATCTCAGGAATAATATTCCTATCGCTCTCGTGAGGTTTCAGGTTTTTCGGAGCACGTTTTCTCTGAATTGGACCACCGCACGCCGTTTTGGTGTTTTATGACTCCGGAAACGCGTTTCCGGCCGCCGCAGTCAAAGGGAACCTCCGATTGACATTCCTTCTACCCGTCTATTTCGAAATTCATGCAACGGATGTTGTCATGCGGTTTCGTGGCATTCGGAGGTCGTTCGGGTGGTTTTGACCCCCCAACGCGCCATTTCAGCGCGCACCTAGCTGCTGAAAACAACGCATTCGGCCGTGCCGTGCGCACCGCACGTCCGATGGACGTGTCGCCTCCTCCTGCATCTCAGGAATAATATTCCTATCGTTCTCGTGCGTTTTCAGGTCGTTCGGAGCACGTTTTCTCCGAATTCGACCACCGCACGCCGTTTTGGTGTTTTATGACTCCGGAAACGCGTTTCCGGCCACCGCGGTCAAACGGCACCTCTGATTGACGTTCCGTCTACCCGACCATTTCAAAATTCACGCAACGGATGTTGTCGTTCGGTTTCGTGGAATTCAGAGGTCGTTTGGGTGGTTTTGACCCCCCAACGCGCCATTTCAGCGCGCGCCGAGCTACCGAAAATGACGCATTCGGTCGTGTCGTGCGCACCGCACGTTTGATGGACGTGATGCTTCCTCCTGCATCTCAGGAATAATATTTCTATCGTTCTCATGCGCTTTCAGGTCGTTCGGAGCATGTTTTCTCCGAATTCGTCCGCCGCACGCCGTTTTGATGTTTTATAACTCCAGAAATGCGTTTCCGGCTGCCGCGGTCAAACGACACCTCCGGTTGACGTGCCGTCTGCCCGAAAATTTCACAATTCACACAACGAATGTTGTTGTGCGGTTTGGTGACATTCAGAGGTCGTTCGGGTGGTTCTGACCCCCCAACGTGCCATTTCAGCGCGCGTCGAGCTGCTGAAAACGACACATTCGGACGTGCTGCGCGCACCGCACGTCCGATGAACGTGCCGCTTCCCCTTGCATCTGAGGAATAATACTTCTATCGTTCTCGTGCGGTTTCAGGTCGTTCGGAGCACGTTTTCTCCGAATTGGACCGCCGCACGCCGTTTTGGTGTTTTATGGCACCGGAAATGCATTTCTGGCCACCGCGGTGAAACGGCACCTCCGAATGACGTGTCGTCTATTCGACCATTTCACAATTCACGTACCGGCTGTTATCGTCCGGTTTCGTGGAATTCGTAGGTCGTTCGGGTGGTTTTGACCCCCCAACGCGGCATTTCAGCGCGCCCCGCGCTGCTGAAAACGACACATTCGGTCGTGCCGCATGTCCGATGGACGTTCCGCCTCCTCCTGCATCTCATGAATAATATTCCTATCATTCTCGTGCGGTTTCAGGTCGTTCGGAGCACGTTTGCTCCGAATTGGACCGTCGCATGCCGTTTTGGTGTTTTATGGCGCTGGAAACGCGTTTCTGGCCGCCGCGGTCAAACGACACCTCCGAATGACATGCTGTCTGGCCGACCATTTCTCAATTCACGCACCAGCTGTTTTCATACGGTTTCGTGGCATTCGGAGGTCGTTCGGGTGTTTTTGACCCCCGACGTGCAATTTCAGCGCGCGCCGCGCTGCTGAAAACGACACATTCGGTCGTGTCGCGCGCACCGCACGTCCTATGGATGTGCCGCCTCCTCCTGCATCTCAGGAATAATATTTCTATCATTCTCGTGCGGTTTCAGGTCATTCGAAGCACGTTTTCTCCGAATTGGACCGTCACACGCCGTTTTGGTGTTTTATGGCAGCGAAAACGCGTTTCTGACCGCCGAGGTCAAACGGCAATTCCGAATGACGTACTGTCTGACCGACCATTTCAGAATTCACGCACCGGATGTTGTCGTGCGGTTTTGTGACATTCAGAGGTCGTTCAGGTGGTTTTGACCCCCCCAACGCGCCATTTCAGCGCGCGCCGAGCTGTTGAAAACGACACATTCTGACGTGATGTGTGCACCGCACGTCCGATGGAAGTGTCGCTTCCCCTTGCATCTGAGAAATAATATTTCTATCGTTCTCATTGGGTTTCAGGTCGTTCGGAGCACGTTTGCTCCGAATTGGACCGTCGCACGCCATTTTGGTGTTTTATGGCGCCGGCGTTTCCGGCCGCCGCGGTGAAACGACACCTCCGAATGACGTTTCGTCTATCCGAACATTTCACAATTCACTCACCGGATGTTTTCGTATGGTTTCGGGGCATTCGGAGGTCGTTCGAATGGTTTTGGCCCCCCAACGCGGCATTTCAGCGCGCCCCGCGCTGCTGAAAACGACACATTCGGTCGTGCCGCACGCACTGCACGTCTGATGGACGTGCCTCCTTCTCCTGCATCTCAGGAATAATATTTCTATCGTTCTCGTGCGGTTTCAGGTCGTTCAGAGCACGTTTGCTCCGAATTGGACCGCCGCACGCCGTTTTCGTGTTTTATGGCGCCGGAAACGCATATCCGGCTGCCGCGGTCAAACGGCAACTCCGAATGACGTGCCGTCTAGCCGACCATTTCACAATTCACGCACCGGCTGTTGTCATACGGTTTCCTGGCATTCAGACGTCGTTCGGGTGGTGCGAGGGGCTGTCCGGGGGTGCGGGGGGCTGTACGGGGGTGCCGAGGGGGCTGTACGGGGGTGCGGGGGGCTGTACGGGGGTGCGGGGGGGGGGGGGGGGGGGGGCTGTACGGGGGTGCGGGGTGGCGGTACGGGGGTGCGAGGGGGCTGTCCGGGGGTGCGGGGGGCTGTACGGGGGTGCTGGGGGGGCTGTCTGGGGGTGTGGGGGGCTGTACGGGGGTGCGGGGGGCTGTCCGGGGGTGCGGGGGGGATGTACGGGGGTGCGGGGGGGGGGGGGGGGGCTGTACGGGGGTGCGGGGTCTGTATGGGGGGGCTGTACGGGGGTGCGGGGGGCTTTACGGGGGTGCGGGGGGGCTGTCCGGGGGTGCGGGGGGCTGTACGGGGTTGCGGGGGGGCTGTCCGGGGGTGCAGGGGGCTGTACGGGGGTGCCGGGGGGGCTGTACGGGGGTGCGGGGGGTTGTACGGGGGTGCGGGGGGGCTATACGGGGGTACCGGGGGGGGGGGGGGGGCTGTACGGGGGTGTGGGGGGGCTGTACGGGGGTGCGGGGGGGCTGTACGGGGGTGCGGGGGGGCTGTCCGGGGGTGCAGGGGGCTGTATCGGGGTGCGGGGGGGGGGGGGGGGGCTGTCCGGGGGTGCCGGGGGGCTATACGGAGGTGCGGGGGGCTGTATGGGGGTGTGGGGGGGCTGTACATGGGTGCGGGGGGGCTGTACGGGGGTGTGGGGGGCTGTAGGGGGGCTGTATGGGGGTGCGGGGGGGCTGTCTGGGGGTGTGGAGGGCTGTACGGGGGTGGGGAAGGGCTGTCCGGGGGTGCGGGGTGCTGTCCGGAGGTGCGGGTGGGCTGTACGGGGGTGCCGGGGGGGCTGTACGGGGGTGCGGGGGGCCGTACGGTGGTGAGGGGGGCTGTACGGGGGTGCCGGGGGGGGGGGGGGGGCTGTACGTGGGTGTGGGGGGGCTGTACGATTGTGCGGGGGCTGTACGGGGGTGCGGGGGGCTGTACGGGGGTGCAGGGGGGGGCTTTCCGAGGGTACGGGGGGCTGTACGGGGGTGCGGGGGGGCTATCCGGGGGTGCGGGGGGTGTACGGGGGTGCGGGGGGGCTGTCCGGGGGTGCGGGGGGCTGTACGGGGGTGCGGGGGGGCTGTCCGGGGGTGCGGGGGGCTGTACGGGGGTGTAGGGGGGGCGGGGGGTTGTACGGTTGTGCGGGGGGCTGTTTGGGGGTCCGGGGGGTTAGAGTTTTTAAATGCACGCCTTAGATAATATTATCTATCATATAATAAACAAGAAGAGAAAGAAATTATAAGTACACAACCTTCTAATTTAAATTAAATGAATACATACAGTACATCAATGTCAACCCCACCAGTAAAAACAAAAAACATATATCGTGAATATATGATGCGTCACGCGTTGTCATCAATGCTACCTCCTTCTGGTGGGCCAGGGGCCTACAACAAATAAACATTATAAATATTTTAATAACAAAAATAATTTAAATTAAATAAATAAATACAGTATATACTTGTGTCGTATGATCCCCTGCACCATCAGCTCGACGCACATATTCCCGCAGTGCTCTAACCTCAGCTGTCAATTGCGCATTTGCCTCCCCGGAAGCGTGCAGCCGTGCCTCAAAATCTGACATCTTCTGTGTCATATGAGCAACAGCAGGACCGACAACGGCAGCGCATGACACTACAGAACGAGGAATCCCTGCTCCATAGGTCAAACTATAGACATGCCCATCCCAACCGATAATGCGATGAAAGATCTCATCCCGTCGCATGGGAAGCTGTCGCTGGTCCTCTAGCAGATGTTCTAACTCAGCTTCAAATTGAGCCTGTGAAATATTTAAATATATATATATATATATATATGTTAATATATAGATTTATGTAATTATTGGTAAGTACAGACACTTACTATCAATGTTGCAACCTCTGGATCATTGCGATCACGAGTCCTCATCCACACCGACATTTTATCAGTTGTTGCACCTTGCTCTCGCAACTGTATATTAAAAGAATATAAACACAAAACCATATTAATTAATAAATTAAAAAATGAATAATATATACCTCATGTCGGATCTGAGACACGTGATGAGTCTCGAGCCTGTGAGGTGGTCCCTGCAATGCTCGATTATCAGAATGGCGTGTTGACACCTCCTACATTCAATTCATTCAAATTTCAAACAAATCACATATTCTTGAAAATATATATACACCAAAATAATTAATATACAAACCGCAACACCCTCAGTAGACCAATATGCAACCAAGTCACGCCACTGAGCCGGGAGGACACCTCTTGGGACTTTTTCCAAAATGTCTAGGGCACCCACATTTGGTACCCAGTGGTCCCTCTTCACTTTGCCTTTATAATCTTTCCACATCTTACGGCATTTTCTCATACACACGGGCCGAAACTCTTCAGGGCATACTTTC
The DNA here is from genome assembly GCA_963277665.1 of Viscum album. Classification (NCBI taxonomy): domain Eukaryota; kingdom Viridiplantae; phylum Streptophyta; class Magnoliopsida; order Santalales; family Viscaceae; genus Viscum; species Viscum album. The sequence goes on from OY728140.1 coordinate 357,229,517, forward strand.
AAATTTTTCTATAAAGAAAATAATCAAACATATTAGTATTCTTTATACATAGAAAATAAATTAAAATGATTTTCTTACCTGAACCTCCCTCCATAGATGGTCTAATGTGTCCTGAGGGATAGAAGCCCAGTCACGCGTGGTCAATGGAAATCGATGTGGGTAACATATGATATGACCCAGATGAAGAATAAATGCCGGGGCATTTGGTCCCACAGGATGAAAAACCTCATCAAATGAAACATCTATCGTCGTGTCGGAATTCCATGATAATATGCCACGACCAGGGCCTCTCCTGCGAGAGGAAGAAGCAGCCGAGTCTGATCCTGTTGAAAAAAATTTTATATATAAATTGACAAATGTTATATATATATATATATGTGTCAATTATATAAAAAATATAGACAATGACATTCAAACATACCTCAACCCTGAGATGTAGATGCCTCAAATGGATGATGTGGATCTTCTACCTCTTCCCCTGACATGTCTGCAGTCATAGAAAACATCAGTAATGAGTCCAAAGTGTTTAAAAGATAAATTGGATTGTTCTTAAAAAATAAAACTTGTACAACTATTAATCAAACAAAAAATGGATTGAATAATTAGTTGTGAATGAATTTTAAAAAATCATAAAGTTAACAAAACAGATATACAAATTATGTACAAAACCAGTCAATGCATAGCCAAATTTCAGATAGAACTAATAAAAATTCAAGCAGCACATGAATCAGATGAAGAATACCTCAAAGGGATGATACACCGACCATAACATCAATAAATCAAGAGTAAAAAAACCTAAATATTTATGATTGAATTAACTTACAAAAGTGAGGATTAAAACTTATAAATATTTATAAAATGATTAGATAATTTATGATATCCTAGGACATTATACTGAATAGCGGGAAAACAATTATACCTTTCATTAAGCATGCAAATCGACCGTTTATCCTTCAACAGCTGCTCTGACCCAATAAATATCTTCTTCACGTTGAACTACGATATGTTGATCAAGTTGTTGGTAAACAAACGGAACAGTCTCGGGTTCATCTTCTTCAAATAAAAACACTCCTCTCCGAGACATTTTGACAACAACTTGCCAACTTGGATCCGAAGGCAAAGTAACGAAGAATACTTGTTCCGCTTGTGATGTTAAAATGAAAGGTTCCTTCTCAACTCGTTCATTATTTCTGTATAACATATAGTTAAAATTCACCAATGAAAACTGATATTGATCGACTTTACATCCACGCACTAGATCAACCCAATTACACTTTAACAATATGTACTTCAAACCGTGTTTGTATACAACTTCAATGATGTCTATTAATTGACCATAGTAATAACGAGAATCGACAAAGGGACAACCGATGCCCCTGTTTTGTGTTGCTCTTTTGTCGTCAACATCTTTAATGCGAAATCGAAAACCATTAGCATCAATAGCTTTATAATGATGAGCCGTTATAGATGGACCCTCATCCAGTTGGATAAATACTTTAGGTAGCGTGGGGTCCCCTAACTCCCTCAGCTTACGAACCTACATAATTTATAAAAATCAATACTGATATATACAGAAATAATTAGTATAATACTTCACTCATAATGAAAATCAATTTATACATACATAATCCTTGAACCAATCATGGAATGACGCATAATGAGATTGTTGAATTTGCAACTCAGTTGCACGATGCATCTCTTATTTTATCTCATTAATGTGTTTCCTGCAAATGATAATGCGATGTTTAAAAGATCATCTTATGCAAACAAAACATGTAAAAGTTATACAATCACATTGATAAGATACTTACTACATTAATGGTGCAACTGATGGAGTATTGAACAAGATATATCGATGCGCTTGTATCCACTCGATGTTGTCCATATCAAATGTGGTTCCTTCTCCAACTGGACCATCATGAATCCGAGAGGGCTTATCTAATTTTGTTTCAACATCCGTAAGATATTCTGCACAAAAGGTAGTACACTCATCCATCAAATAACTATTGGCTATTGATGCCTCTGGATGAGCTCTGTTGCGTACAAATCTTTTCAATGTACTCAAATACCGTTCAATTGGATACATCCACCTGAATTGCACAGGACCAGAAGCCGTTACTTCATCAGTTAGGTGCACTGTCAAGTGGACCATAACATCGAAAAATGAGGGGGGGGGGAAAGTTTCTCAAAGTGACAAAGCGTAAGTACAATTAGGTCCTGCAAAATTTTTAAATCACTCATTCGTTTATTTCTTAAACAAAGCTGTCTAAAAAAATTACTCATCTCAATCAAGGGCTGAACAACATTGGGGGATAAACAATCACAAATTGCGATTGGAATCAACTGCTGAAGTAATATGTGATTGTCATGACTTTTCAACCCTTGCAATGTCTTGCTCTCCAGATTCACACACTTTGAAATATTAGAAGAATAACCATCAGGCACCTTGACCATCTTCAAAATGGAAAGAAATGTTTCTTTCTCCTCTGTAGTCATCGTATACTGTGCAGCAGGCATATATGCCTTGTTTTCCTCAGCTAACTGTAAATGCAACTGTTTCCTTAAACCCATTTCTTCCAAATCACGGCGTGCATTAACATGGTCCTTTGATTTTCCACTGACACCTAAAATGGTCCACAATATGTTATCACAAACATTTTTTTCAATGTGCATGACATCCAAATTATGCCTCAACATGTTAGTTTTCCAATACGGAAGCGTATAAAAAATACTTTTCTTTTTTCCAATTGTGATTGCGCTGCCTACCCGCAGCACGAATATTACGTACTGGAGGAGCCACCAAATCCTAAATTTCATATACTGTGCGGATGTTTTCTTCCTCAATCTGCGATAACATTTTAACTCCTGTCATGATCTTTGGTGCTGGGCTGAACTCTCTAGAACCATCAAATGCCACTCTGTCCTTTCTGAATCTGTGCTGAGGAGGGAGAAAACGCCTGTGACACATGTATGCCCATTTTTTGGAATGTTTAAGCCATACAGATTTTTTACTTTTATTGCAACAGGGGAAAGCAAATTCCCCTTTCGTACTCCAGCCTGATAAATTTGAAAAGCTGGGAAGTCATTGATTGTCCACAATAAAGCAGCATCCAGTTTGAACATTTCATTTGTTTCGCAGTCATAAGTCATCACACTATCTCCCCAAAATTCATTCAACTCATCAATCAATGGCTGAAGGTAAACATCAATCTTATCCCCCAGACTTTTAGGTCCATCAATAAGAGTGGAAATTAATATAAATTGTTGCTTCATACAAAGCCACGGAGGAAGATTATATGGAACCAACACCACAGGCCATGTGCTATGAGTTGCACCAACGATAGACTTGAATGGATTGAAACCATCTGCTGCCAATCCCAATCGGACATTACGAACATCTTTAGCAAAGTCGGGATGTCTCTTATCAAAATCCTTCCATGCATGAGAGTCTGTCGGGTGGGTTAACATATCACTTTCATGAACTCTTTCTGCATGCCATCTCATTAAATTAGAAACTTTAGATGACATAAAAAATCTTTTCAACCTCGGTTTAAGGGGAAAGTAACGCATTTGCTTTATGGCAATCGGTTTCCCCTATATCGCAATCTGACTTTGATGAGTATTATTTCCCCTGTTCTCTTTCCACCTGGAAGCACCACAAACCGTACAAATATCCAAATGGGCAGTTTCTTTTCTAAACAACATACAGTTGTTTGCACATGCATCTATGGTCTCATATGTAAAACCTAAGTTCTCTGCCAACTTACGAGCATAGTAATACGACTCAGGAATCTTAGCATTGACAGGAAGAACTTTTTTCAATAAAACCAAAAGCATGTCGAATGATGTGTCTGACCAATTATTCAAAGTCTTCAAATGCAACAACTCCATGATAAACGACAGTTTATTGTAAGAAGTACATCCAGGATATAATTCTTCTTCCGCATCATCAGGTGCTTCATAAAACCTCCTCAAATCATGATCTGCACCAGAGCGAAGATTTATCTCACCGGTCTCAAGTTTCTGGATGTCAATGCCTTCAGGATCAAACCCACGTACCATTTCAGTAAGCATTTCATGCATTGGATCAGTCATCCTTGCATCAACATCCATCTGAGCTGCATCTGTATTTTTACAACGAACATATTCTTCTCCATGACGAGTCCAACTCTTATAATTTTTCAGAAATACATTAAAGAAAAGGTGCTCCCTCACAGTATCTCATGTGAATTGATATCTGTTAGCACATTTTCTACATGGACAACTAATATAGTCACTTCCAAATCCTCTCGTGAAGTCAATAAACTGCATAATGCCATTGAAATATTCTCTAGACGTTCGATTTGGAAGATCAATACAACTCTTATCCATAATTATATCTGTATAACAAACATTTACACAATACTTATTACATTTCCATTTTTCAAATCAACTATATTTAAAATAAATATTAATCATTTGTTTATGAACCATTGATAAAATAATAATGTAACTAAAAGCCCATGTTACCTGATTGAGCTACAAACCTGAAAGGGAGGGGAGCCGAAGGCGGTGCAGCGAGAGAGAGGAGGCAGCAAAGGGGAGCCGGAGCCAAAGGCGGTGCAGCAAGGGAGGGAACGGGCGGCGGTGGGGAGCTGGAGGAGAGGAGGCGGTGAGGGGATAGGGGACGGGCAGCGAGGGGGGGGGGGCTGTCCGGGGTCGGGGGGGATGTCCGGGGTGCCGGAGCCGTCCGGGGTGGGGGGGACGGCTGAGGGGGCGGAGGGCAGAGGCTGGAGGGCGGATGGCGGAGGCCGGAGGGTGGAGGGCGTGCGGCGGGGGAGGTCGGGCAGTGGGGGAGGTCGAGAGGCGGGGGGAGTGCGGCGTGGGGGGGGGGGGGGGGGCGGGAGGTGGGGGGGAGGGCGGTGTCGGGGCGACGGGGGGGGGGGGGGGGCGGTGGCGGCCGGGCGGCGGGGGAGGCCGGGAGGCGGGGGGGAGGGTGGCGTCGTGGGGGAGGCGACGGGGGGGGGGGGGGGGGCGGTGGTGGCCGGGCGGCCGGGCGGCGGGGGTGGCCGGGAGGCGGGGGGGAGGGCGGCGTCGTGGGGGAGGTGACGGGGGGGGGGGGGAGCATGGTTTGATCGAGAGGGGGGCGCGAGGGGGGGGGGCGCAAAAAGGCTCGAATTTTTTTTAGCAAGGCCAGCGACCGCCAATGGAGGTCGCCCGATTCTGGGGGGCTTCAATGCCCCCTTTTCTAGTAGTGCTAGTATGTCAGCAAGTGAAGGCTGAGATGTATAAGTATAAGGGGATGATGCAACCATTACCCATACCAACATTAAAATGGGAGAACATCACCATGGACTTTGTCACCAGACTTACGAAGACATCCAAAGAAAACAAAGCTATCTGGGTTATTGTGGATCAGCATACAAAGACTGCACACTTCATTTCAATTCGAGAGAATTTCTCAATGGATCAATTGGAATAGATATACATCAAAGAAGTGTTAAAGCTACATGTATTTCCACTATCGATTGTATTCGATCAAGATCTAATATTCACTTCTATGTTCTAGTCGAGACTCCAACACGCTCTAAATACTGAGAGGAACATTAGTATGGCTTATCATCCTCAAAATAATGGCCCATATGAGTGGATTATCCCAAATCTTGAGGATATGTTGAGGTAATACTCAATGGACTTTAAAGGAGTATGGGATCAACAACTTCCTCTGGTTGAGATCTCTTACAATAACATTTTCCACTCAACCATCCAAATGGATCCTTATGAAGCCCTTTAAGGAAATAGGTGAAGAAGACTGGCATGTTGGAAGGAAGTTAGGAAGAAAACCCACCTAGGTTTTGAAATGGTCAAAGAAATGGTGCAAAAGGATAATACCATCCAGTAGCATATTAAAGCTACTCAGAGTCAAAAAAAAAGTTCTATTGATAATTGTTAAAGAGACCTGTATTTTGATATTGAAGACATGGCATTCCTCTGTATATCTTTATGGAAGAGAGTTAAGAGATTTGGGAAGAACGGAAAGCTTAGTTAAAGCTACATCATACATTTTGATATCCTTGGTCGCATTGGAGTAGTGGCCTGTCGAATGAAACTCCCACTGAACCTATCTCAAGTACATGATGTATTCCATGTATCACTCTCGAGGAAGTACATATCTAAACCATTTAATGTACTCAATCCAGAGGTTGTACCATTGGTGAATGATCTCTCCTATGAAGAGAATCCGGTGAAGATATTAGATAATAGGGGAAAATTTCTAGGAAATAATACAATTCCCCTCGTCAAGGTGTTGCGGTGAAACAACAAGTTTGAAGAGGCAACGTCGGAACCAAAGGAAGTTTTGAGGCAGAGTTACCCTCATCTCTTTTAGTGTGTGAAAATTAAATTTTGATGGAGAAACATCTTAGGTGGGGAAGATTGTAACGACCGAAACTTTTATTAATGAAAATTCCTCTTGATCCAATTAAATGTCTTATTATGTAAAATGGTTATATAAAACATATGCCCTTCCCTGGTTTTCTGTTTTTGTATTTTAAAATACCTATAATAATTTTTACCATTTCTAATATAGACATTAAACAATGATCACATTATTAGTATAAATATAGGGCTTTAACAAATCTAATTTACTCAGAAAAAGGAAGTGATGGCCTCATTCAGTAGAATTTCTGCATATGAATCCCATATTTCAAAGCTCATTGGGATTCTCTCTAGACCAAGACCAAGTTGAGATTCAACACGTTAATCTTGAACAGAATTTCTTACGGGAGAAGTGGAAGTTAATAGATATTACCACATGAGTGATGTAATCTATGTCGCCCCAAGAGTCTTTCATTGTTGCGCACCTTACCCTTAGGTATTATTCAGGTGTTAAAAGTGGTTTTGTAACAAGACGCTAGCACTATTTTTATGTGCATTATTTTTGTATATAACAAATAATATACATTCATTCTTTCATTGTGACTTTGTAAATGGTTTTTGAAATCAAAAAATAGTATTTTTAGTTAACATTCAATTAAGAAATATATTTTGATGAATTAATATATTTCTTAATTAAATAATATTTTAATAAAAAATTATTACATTATAAATTCTTATTAAATATAAATTATCATATAATTTTTATACAATTGTAATTTTTATTAAGGTTTGAAAGCTATTTTTGTCAGAACTCATGAATTTTTTATAAATGTAGGCTTTTATTTTAAAAGTAAAAATTCACATATTTAGAAAATAATTTATATAAAATTAATATTATTTTTGGATTTGGGATGTCAAAATTATCCAACAGTGATTTTTTCATAATTTTATAAGATAGTCAAATTTTTGGGTAAAAATTAAATATCGTTCAAATATATAATGTGTTTAATGACATCATAATGACCTAATAGTGATGTAATAAAATAATATAAAAGAATATTCGTCCAATATATTTTTTAACTTTAAAATAATGTGGTTTTATATTTTTTTATTAATTTTATGGTGCCTTAGTGGACCCTCCAAGACTTATAAAGTATTTTAGCTTTTTAAAATGATTTTCTCGAGAGTGTGACTCATCTCCACATAAACAAGAATTATATTTTAATATGTTCGGCCATAGGTCTTATAAAATAATTTTTTCTTATACCCTTTGTAAATAACCGTGGGAGAAAACCATGGGTTGGTTTGCGTTGTTGAATATTTAATTATATAGATTCCAAAACCTACGTTTTTGAAATATTAAAAAATTTACCTCTCTTTTCCTATATAAACCCACCCATGATCCCACTTCTCTAACTCAAAACCCTTGTATCACGTACCTAATCTACCTTCATATCTCTATAATCCTACCAAGGTACCCCAAGCTCTCAATAATCCCCTCCTCAAGCTCTTGAAGTCACACACTTCGAGGTAAGAGATCCTCACTTTCCTTCCTTCCATATTTATATCCAAGCTTCTTTATTTGTTATTCCATTTAATGTTCAATTAAAAATGTTTTGGTATTATTTCTCACCTCCCCTATACTTCCCTCTTTATGTTTTAATGATTATAGGACCCTTTATCTCTCAGTAATGGCTCGTGTGTACACATGTTACCATGCTGAAATTCTATAAGGTATTTCTCTCTCCTCATGTACATTCCGATAATTACTTTGTATTATGCATCTAAATTACATTAAATATGTTTAGAAATTATGTTACATGACCCCCTTACTGTCCATTTCATGAATAAATGATGAGATACCCCTTTATCTCTCATCAAACCATTTTACTATTTCCATTTGACGTCGTTATCCAACCGATGTTACACCAAAATTTCCCATACCAAAATCATCATGTAAGTGAATACCATGCTAATTTATCTATCAAGGGTATTCAACTTTATGCATAGGTACTTTTTGATTGAGTAATTACATTTATGTATTCTAGATCTATTATTCATGGAATAAATTATGATGTTTAATGAATCCAGGTTGTATGATCCATGTGGCACACTTATGCATGAAATGAAATGTTTTATAAATGGTGCGCCCTAATAGTGCTCCAATTCATTGGGTAAAGAACAAAATCATGATAAGTCATGTGAAATGGGTTTTGACTCATGATAATTCATGTGAAATTAGGGTTTACACATTCTAATTCAAGTGTAATGAGGGTTTACCCATGCTTCATGTGCAATGAACCTTGGATCATGCTAATATCATGTTAAATGTTGTTTCTAAATCTCAATGTTATGATAATCATACAATATCATGCCTTTATTTTCATGTTTATATTTTTCTCAATTTATATTCTTATTTCCTAACATGTAATGTATTCTTCCTTTTATGACTTTTTTACTCCCTTACTGGGCTTTTTAGCTCACCTCTTTTTTTATGTATGTCCTCAGGTTATACCATGCAATGATAAGTACAAAGGAATGTTGTGGTCATGTAAAACAAGTTTTCAAAAAATATGTTGTATTTTATGTCTTAAGTTTTAATGTAATGAAGAGACCAAATCTTGAAGTACAATGACATTACATTTCATTTGTGGAATACTTAATATATTACACAAATAGATGCCCAAATATTGTATTAGATTAGTTTCTTTGGAAACTATGAACACATTCTTCTAGCTTGGTGAAAGACCATAAACATCTCCCAAAATGATCTTCCCCATTAGTTTTCCAACCTAAAACCCTTCTTTGTATCCTAGGGAAAATAAAACAGAAAAAAGGTGAGCTCAAATGCTCAGTAAGGGTAAACATTTAGAACATAAAACAAACCATAAACATTAGAATGTAAAAACATGAACATAATGTTTAAATATCAAAATCTTGAGTCATGAGATAAATCATGGAAGTACGTAAGGAATAGATCAGAAAGGAAAACTAACCATGAGAGAATATAATTGGAATAAAACATGTAATTATGGAAAACTAAAAATCACATAATATGATTTCCATGGTAGTCAAGGCATTGCTGCCAAGACCATCATAGTGGACAATGTCCATTACTGAACTGGGATTACTTACTGTTCCAGCCATGTATTACTGAACCGAATTTATATTCCCTTCCAGTAATTTCTATCCCATGAGATATAAATTTTTACCCAATGCATTGGAGGGAGATATAATTCTCACCCTTCTCATAATGAAATCATTCTTACATGTTCCAAAAAACATAAATCATTCATCAATGCATAACCTAAGAAATACAATGTGTTTCTTAAATATCATTTCATCATAACATAATCCATATAAAAGATCATTCCATCCTTAATGAAATCAAATAATAGTAATAATAGGTATAGAAACATGACCCTATGTCATCTTATATAGAAAATAATTTTGATAAAACACTTGAACTTAATTCCTGAGGAAAATATCCTTTCTTCTTCAAAAACGTTTTATTTTCTCAAAATGCTACAAAATTTTATAAGAAAAGAATTTAGTTGAAAATAAATAGTAAATAGAATAGAGGAATCTTCATGTAAATAAGGCATCATGAAGATGTTGAAACTTGTTCATTCCTTATAAGTTAAAAAACATTCTCCTCATATTTTTGCCGGAAAAGTCAAAAAGTACCTCATATGGTAAACAAAATAAAGATTCCTTCCATACCACGTAGTAAAAGTCAAAAGGTGGTAAAAAATACTTGAAACATACATATAAAAATATTAAACATTTTATGAATACATATAAAGAAAACATGGACATGGATGATAAATATAACCCCAGTAAATACTTACATATAAGCAATCTTTGATAAAAATGAGATTAAAAAATTATCCCATACCTTAGGTCCAATTTCTTTTGTATTTGTCTAGAACTCAAATATTTTGGGTTTAAACATATTATTAACTTGTAAAAAATTCATAATAATATTTATGATATCATATATGATTCACTTATGACTTTATATTACCCGTTAATTTGTCAATTTCATGTTATAGCAGTTTTTTGGGTAATAATCGTTTTATTTATTGTATGTGTTTGGAATTTTTATTCTTTATATTATTACTTATATTATGAATTAATTACATCCATAATGTAAAACATGATTTATATATTATATATATTCAGTATATAAATATATATCCAATAGATAGATAAATGAAATGGAATACACCATTCATAGATATGGTTGTCCGTACGTATGCAGGAACGCTGTTTTCATTTCCTTATTAAATTGAATGGAATTAAGTAAATGAAATATATATATAAATATAAATCCATTAGAATTATTATTTCTTATATTTCATGATTATTTATTATATATAATTTATAATCATTCTGGAATGGTTAACATGGAGAATGAATCACATCACGTCGTGGAGATGGTAATCCGTACGTACGCACGAGTGACGATATCATTCCCATAATTATTGAATGGTATTGGAGTGGATGGTGTATAATATCTAAAAATTATTATAATGTTTTAATAATCATATATATTTATTATTTCCACCACTATACCCATCCAAGTAAGGAGGGGGTGAAAAACAGATTACACCACAGCGTGGAGATGGTAAGTCATACGTACACACGTGCGGTAATTTCATTTTTTATAAGATGGATAGAAGGTGAAATAGGGTTGTTTCATATTTATAATAACATATCAGTATATTATTGATACTGATGTTATTACTTTATAATGAAATAACTAAATAATGTGAAGTATAATAAAAAAAATTGAAAGAATCGGTAGAAGATATTACCTCTTCCTCAACGTGCCTCCTTTAAATTTCCTCTTAGGGAACTACAGTTGGTCATTTGAGAAGTCAAAAAATTATATAATTTAACTAGGTAAGTTGAGAAGATAAATTTTCATGGGTTTCCCAAGCATGATTCTCAAAATGGAGTGAATATGAGAGGGAGGAGGTGCCCTTTTATAAGAGAGGAGAGGGGCACTTTAGAAAATTCCTAAAATATTAATTTATCATAAATTAAATTTCAATTTAAAATGTTCCAAAACTTATTTATTTATAAGATAATATGTTTTTTTTTCTAATACCAATCATCAAATAATTTTTAGACAATTTTTGAAAAAAAATTATCCTTATCGTTTTGGTTTAACCCTTATATTACCATTTTTAATCATACCGTGATATCATGTTATTTATACATTATGGGTTAATTTAATTACCATATCATGTCAAAAGACACAAAACAAGTTATTTATGACATATTTGGACTTATATTGACTATTTGGAAGAATCCTATATTTTTATGAATTTAATATCATTTAATAAACTATTTTATGTTTTAAGTTATTAATTTTGTCAATTTTGGGAACTATTCATACATGACTTTTTCAAAAATTAATAACAACCTGATTACTTAAAACCAAAACTATTAAATCATCCCTAATATGTCAATTTCATCCATAAAATTCATGGATGGTATCAAAATGTTAAAATTAAATTTACTTTTAATAATTATAAATTCATTTATTTGAATATTTCATTATTGAGGTAATCACTACATCATAATTGTATCATAAATAAATATATTTATATATTGTATAAAATTTATAAATAAAATAAAATGATGTATTAAATTGTTTCTGATTTCTAATTATTATTTATATAAATACAGATCAGTTATATAACCCTATATTAAAAAATATTTAGGAAAAGATATATGTTTAGGTTAAAATTATCTTTACTTTAAATTAATTTAATAAAATGACATTTTCAAATCCAAGTGAATCCATGGGGTCTCAAAATCGACCCAAGGATGACCATTTTCTGAAATATCTCATCAAATAGGATTAGGACAAGTGTTAGGGTAGTTTAATATTATTATAGCATTATTTTTTTCCTCTTATTTACTAGATTTACCCATTAACCATGGTAAATAAAATCATTATTGAATTAACTATTCATAATGTCAAAAAATAAGAGGTACCTATATACACAATTTGAATCTTCTTATTCCAAATAAATAATCCATTTTTCCAAATTTAAATCACAGAAGTTTTAGTAATTAATGTAAAATTAATTCCCGTTGTCAAAACCAAAAAATGGTTTTTTAAGAAGTAATAACTACCAAAAGATTGACAAGGGATTATGTCCAATTTAAAAATTAAATTACTTCCAATGACCAAAATGGGATTAAATGATAAAAATATAATCCAATTACACATTAAAACTAATTAAAAAGATAATTTAACTATATAAATAAATTATATAAAAAGGCAGTTTCAAATTAAAATGCAGTATTTTTCACCATCCTTTAAAATTTTAATTTTATTATAAAAATATCAAAAAATTTAAAAAAAGTAAATTTTTCTGTCCTTCTTCCAAATAATAAGATAATTTTGTTACTTTTAACTTAAAAATTGTCAAAAACTAGATTTAAAATGGGTATGCCATCAAAAGATGGTAAAATTGCATTTTTTGAAAAATACTTCTTTTATCCAAAAAATTGATTTTAATCTCATATCATGTTCTAGAAAATGTGTAAGATGAATGATAATGTTATATAAATTTGAAAATGTGTTTAATAATATTAATAATGTCTAGTTCATAAAATATTTTAATAATATATAGTTGTTTAGTGAAACTCGGTATTGAATACAACATAACTTATCGAGGGAGGTCGCTCTTTCGTGTAATGCAAGCCAAGTTAGTGTTGTTTATAGTTCAAGATTTATTTTTCATTTCATATAACATAATCCAAACATAGTTCATTTATAAATTGAACAAAATATATACTCATTTTTTCATGAAATTAATTTTTTCAAAAGAACTTGAAATTGTGTGTTACAGAAGCCAAGAATAGTATTGCATATACTATAAGCTAATAAAATGTTGTGTATAGTGAAAGATAATCTTTTTGTAGTGTAAAACCAAATATATCCAATAAATTAAAAATAATCAATCTCATAAATATCAGGGTGTTACTTGTAGTGTTCCTAATTTCCCAAGACACTAGATCTCAAGATCCTCAAAGTTGTCATAAGTTCATGTTTTTATAATAAAACATGTTTATGTGTTTAATAAAGAGCAGGGTTATTATAGATGACCTTTTTCATCCTTTATGCTTAAATAGAAAAATTAAATTACTTCTTTTATGCCCTATGATAGGAATGCGTGAAAATTGGCATCCTTATCTGGGGCTATGTAGTAATTTCGTTCACTTTTTCAAAATTCACATTTTTATAATTATTTTTCTTTGTTTTGTTTATAAAAAAATAATCTAAAAAATATTTTCCCATGATATTTTCAAAAAACTATTTTTTCAATTCATGGAGTAGTTACCCACAAGTCCAAGAACCAATTATTAGCTCACCCTTGTCCATGGTGCGTGGTGTTTCTATTTTTGATAGATAGGTGAGGTCATTTCGAAAATAAAATAATGGGGAGAAGGAATTTAAGAAATTAGTAGATGGCCTAAGGGAGGCCATGAACCAACAAATTTTTGAAGTGATGACTCATTAGATATCAAAGTTCTCCCATTACTTTCCAAAATTTTATCAAGTTGCAAAGGTCCTAGAACAGTCCCTCTTAGTCTTACAAGATTTCTCTGAGGAGATCCATGAAATGGAGGATTCTGAATACCTGCCTCCTTCTACTATTGATCAACTCCAAGAGTTTCTTATCACTGAAAAAGTGAATGAACCAGAACCAACTCAGGGAGATAATACATTCTCAAACTATATCTTTTATTAATTCATACAATCTAGTTTGAGTATCACCACTTATGGTTTTGAATTTTAAGATTCAATAAATCTGTTCATCACACTAAAAGAATGTAAAGAAAATGAAATTGCACCTTTTAAGGATCACATGGTGCTCCCTGACATTATTGAACATGAATTTGAGGATCCCAATCAGTATATTTGGGTATTTGATCTTGTTGAAATCAGAATAGAGGCTACTCTTATTGAATCCACTATCAATATGGAACTCAAAGAGAAAAAGGTTTCACAAGTAGTAACCAAGGAAGAGGATGGTCAATACTTTATCCTACCACCACCATGAATGTTATACATCATTTTGAAGGGGAAATATATGGTGTAATCTATCCATAGATTTTCCCTCAATAATAGGGACGAATCATAGGCTAGGAAAACCCACATGTGGTGGTTTAAATCAAACAATCTTCATACACCCTTCGATTTTGGATTACAACTATTATTGCCTTTTGGAGGTAGTAAAAATTCAGGTCCTACTTGGGGGATCGTGCCAAGATTTATCCTTTACTTTATTTATAGTAATTTCAATTGAAAATTAGGAATTTATATTTAAAATTTAGTCTTAGGAAATAATTTATAATGCAGCCCCACCGTCTATTTTTTTGAATATTAATGATATGATCTTTGTGCTTACAAAATTAATTTTCTTTTGTAGGTTCATGATGGTGGATGGAATCCTCAGAAAATGGAATATAAGAACTTAGCATCATGAGAAAGGGGGTTCATTTTAATTGTTCAGACTTTTAAACTCCTTACATTTTTGTCAAAATCATTTTTTGAGCACTAATGTGAAAAATTGCAAGCCCATACATGAATTCCTTCTTTACTTGACTTATCTAGGATACATGAGTTTCTTATGAATCCTGTGAGTCCATGCTTGATATTTCATTGTTAATAATATTGAACGATTAAAATGGAAAATTGAATTTTTAAAGTGAAGCAAGGATATTGAAGTGATAACTCATGATTTTAGGGAATTAATTTATTCATGTAAAGGAAATTTCCCAACAATTTTTCATTCTTTGGTTTTCCGAAATTCATGTGAATTGATTTTTTATTACAAGTCATGCCTTTATTTATTTTCTAATATTTTATTCCCATTCTTGATAGGATTTATAGACCGAGTACCTCATATTTTATCTTAATCATATCTCTTGAGTGATTTTGGATATGTCACCTACCAAAACCTACATTAGAACTTTTCAAATTTATGACTGTACAAAAACACAATTAAGATGGTTGAGGAATATATTGAAAATCCCATATCCTTAAGTACAATATTTATATTAATACTTCTTTATCCTATAGAGACTATGAATGTTTTTTATAAGAATGATCCATGTTTAAAGCCATTTTTATCTATTCCTACCGGACTCTTGGTTTTTTCATGATATTTTAATGTTAAATTTTGGGGGTAAAGGAGATCATGGTGGAAGGGATGTTATAAAAAGTGTGGGGGTTCTATTTTTTTAATTTTAAAAAGATTAGGAGTCATTAATTTTAATTTATTGTTTTTCCCTCTTGAATAAAAAATAAAAAAATAAAAAAATAGGAAAGGGGAAAATGTGTTGGGAATTACGAAAACCAAAAATCACCATTTTTAGGTGATGGATGTGAGGGATGATATAATCATAACATTAAAAAAAGAAACAAAATTACAAAATAAAAAAAAATTCTAGAGGGTGCAAAAATCATTCATTATGAATAATTTGATCATAACCTTTGATTTTAGGGGAAATGGGAGTTTCTACATTAAAGAGGATAATTTTATTACATTTTATGATATCATAAATTGTACTTAAGAGATAAAACTCATTTATGAGCCTTAATTTTTAAAGAATCAAATCCTAAAAACCTTAAGCCTCTGAGTCATTTGAACCTTTACTGAAACGTCCTCATGATTCTATGTGCTTTTTGAAACACAAGGCCGATTGTCGCCTATCGACCGGTCAAATTTCCAGTGCTCTGCTAATGTGTATAGCAGCACTCAGGTCGAATCCTCAGCAATGATACTTTGTAATAGTTGTTTGTTTTTAGTTAATTGTATTCTGATTGGGAGGTTTGTTTGTAGATCTTATGAAATAATTTTTGGATGATGTTTGATTTAACAAATTGATAAAGATTGGGTTGAGTTCATCATTAGGTAGTTAAGCTTGTGATATCCTTGAGCTTTGCTTTATATTGCATTAAATTAACACCCATGTCACAAGATGATTTTGATCGGAATTACCAAGTGTTAAAGCTTTAATCCAAGTCGTAACTTAACTTAGGTTTCTAATCATTACCATTACTTGTTTATGGTAGTGTATTTGTGGTTCCAATAATCTATTGAATCTACATATTAAACAAAACATGTCATTAATCCATGACATATAAAGTTCAACATACACAATATTAATTTAAAGAACATTCGTCGAGAAAAAGCTCTCAATCACTTAACATACGTAAATTATAACTCACCCCAATTAAATATTTACCCAGCCATTAAAATGATTACTAATATGGTTATAATGATTATGATGATAAATTAAGAAGATAAGATAAAGAAAGGAATAAGAAAAGAGTGGTACGTCGAACACACACACACAAACAATGATGATAATTAAAAACAGATTTTCGATTGAATAAAGAAGTAAAATAAGAGAAGGGGATTCAACTGAATTTAAACTATTTTAAGAACATTAATATTAAACTACAGAAGGTGGAGAAGAATAAGATATATTTAAGAAGAAACATGCATTAAAACAGAATTAAAAACAAAGAGACTTACAAGATTCCAAAAACGAAGAAAACGAAAGTAAGTGAAAACAAAGAGAGGAGGAAAGGTCTATCAAGTGAAAAAATGAGTATGGAAGATCCTCCCAATCCTTTGGAAAGGCTTTGGTCATGCCAATATGTTCTCCTCTCTTCTTAAATGCCAACCCTTTTTAAAGGAGAGGAGGGGATGTATTTATAGCCCAAGGTGTTGGACTGTTTACATTCTAGAAATACCCCTCCACTTGGATCGCAGATATGGAAATCAATACATCTTAATATAGAGTAATCTCCTTTTTCAAAGTTTTAGATAATAAATTTTTCCGACTAATCTCAAAATTTGGAGTCATTTGGACTTAAGGATCAAAAGTTATTGTCAGTTGATTAAACAAAGTAAAACTGTCTATTTCAATCCAATCTTTTTGAAGTCCAGAATGTGAAAGGGTTTTTTAATATGAATATGCTTTCAAATCCGAATGGGCTCTTCAACAACGTAGGCCTCCTATATCTCCTATTTCACACTAAAAAATCTCAGCTCTATTTGATTCTTAAATCATGAGATATGTCATGCATACTATACTGATTTTAATTCTCGGCCAGAATGGTGGGATGTATTTTAAATCTTCATTTGGGCCCCTTGTTAATATATTTGGGCCCTGAAATTTGTATAAAAGACTCCTTGAATTTTCTGCCAAACTATGGTGGAGAATAATAGAATTTTGACTTCTGAATCTATCCCAGTAAATCAATCTTCATGAATAGTCCATTTTCTTCACAGATTCTTTAGTCTTGTTTGTGAGGACCATATGACCCTTCAAATGGTAGCATTGGCTCATGGTACCTTCTAATGAAATGTTTTATAATGAAATTAGAATCCTACAAAAGGGGAACCACACAATTTGGATCAGTATAGTGATATGTATTATTAAAACATTAAACCCACTCAATTGGACTACTTCTAAAAATGCTCAAAAATTATACTTAATATTAAAACATTAATATTTCACACAAATTATGCACATTTCATATAAAATCAGTAAAGGGAGTATATAATAAGACATGAAAATATTAACAATATAAACTCCCCCACACTTAGTTTTGTGCATGTCCTCATGTGCAACAAATATAAAAACATTACAATATCATTTTTACTCACCAACAGATATTAAAATTTTGTTTTCTCCAATAAGGGGAAGTTTAGACTATTTCACTCATCCATTTTGAATTCCACCACAAGTTGTTACAGAAAAAATTTTCCAAAAATAATTTATTTTTTCTTGCTCAAATTTAGAAATGGGAAATGTGGACACTCAAAACTCACACCTCTCAAGATGATAAAATTCATTTGTGGAGGTTCACTCTTTCACTAACGAAAAGTGAAAATCTTAGAGTTTGAAAAGATCTCTCGGCTTCCAATCCCTATCCAAAGTGAACAAGATTCAAGAGGTATTTTTAAAGGTTTTTTCTGTGGCTATGGGATAGTAGGAATATAATGTCCAAGAGAGAGAAGAATATGGTTAAAATACCAGCCTAGAAAAGGCAATGCACATTTTTTTTGAAATAAAATATGGAAGGAAATGAAAACACATATTTACAAGGGAATGATTGTGTGAAGAAAGAGACAATAGATGAAGAAAATATGAAGGTAATGAGAAGATGGAATATTTACAAAACACAAAACTTCTCCCAATAATATTTTAATGCAATTGTTCTTTTTTTTTCTTTTCCTTTTTTTCCTTTGTTTTTTTGAAAGTTGACCTTGAAACAGATCTCACACTCATATCCCAACCCATGTTTGATCTCCTCACAACACTAATTGTAATAGTTATAATAAGATCAAAGGTCAAGGAAGAGTGATTTTTGACCTACCCAAGACACAACCCATTTTTTCATTTTTTTTTTTGATTTTTTTTTTTTTTGATTTTTTTTTCATCATTTTCTTTAACACTTGTCAATAACATTTACAAAATTACATAAATGGAAGTTCATTATATTCCCCAAAACACACTTAATGACAACCTCTCCCCCACACTGAAATGGATGCTTTCCCTCAAGTAGATGATAACTTGTTATAAATCAATAATAGGGTACCCAAACAATGAAATCCATTCCCCCCCACACTTAAATTTCAAAAAAATTATGAAATGAAAATCCATGTTGATATTGGGTTTGAAAAGGTATTGGGATTTTAATGTGGCTATCATAGAAAAGGTTTTCATAGGCTCGAAGGGGCTTTTAAAAGGATGATTAATGTAAGGGAAATGGGAGGCTATTTGTCTATTGTGATTCTCATGTGGTTCATAAAATGCCTCTATCATATTAATACACGCTAAGGTAGGAAATTAAGCTCGACGGTCTACAAACTCAAGACTCACAAATGGGGGTAAAAACACACATTTTGAAAATATGGACATAGGTGGCCTTGGCATGAAAGAAAATGTTGTTCCTCACTGTTCGGGAAAAGAATATTCCAAATAAAAAATTAAGCATTCAAAATGTGTTAATTTTGACACAAAAGTCTTTATCCAAATTCATGATGAAAGTACAAAATTTTTGAGATGAAAACATGTCTGTTAACTCCCCAAAATGGTTGGAAAATTTTTCAAAACTCGATGGTGAGTAATCATGACTCTTTATTTTTTTTTTATTTTTTTTAAGTGATTGTTTGCTTGGCTTTTTTAGTTTTTTAGGTTTTTATATTTTTTTGTTTTTTTTATAAAGATACACCCCCAAAAAATAGAAAGTGAAAAATAAAGGATTTGAAAAATAAAGTAGTAAAAAAATTAAATAGATAGGAAAAAGAAGAAAAAGGTAGAGAGAGGAAGAGATAGAGAGAGTATTAAAGGGAAAGAGGTGCCCCCTGGTTTAGATTTGGTGGGTCGTCATCTCCATCTAGTGGTAGGTTGACTACAGAAGTTGGGGATCCAATGGATGTTGATGGTGATCCAGGATTGTGTTTCCTCTCATAGTGATGCTTTAACCGATGTCCATTAACCGTGAATGTCCTTTTGGAAGAGGAGTCTTGGACATGCACTACACCAAATGGGTAAACATTAGTAATAACAAAAGGACCATCCCAACGAGAATTAAGATTACCTGGGTGAAGCTGAAATCGAGAATTGAAGAGCATTACCTTTTCACCTTCATGAAATACCTTTCTCAGGATGTGTGTTTCATAGAGTACCTTAGCCTTCTCTTTGTACAGATTGGAATTATCATAGGATTCAAGTTGAAGCTCCTCCAGTTCAGCCAATTGCAATAATCTTTCTTCACCAGATTTTTCACAATCAAAATTACAGGTTTTCATATCCAAAAAAGACTTATGTTGGATTTCAACTGGTAGATGACATGCTTTACCAAAAACTAGCCTAAAAGGAGACATCCCAATAGGTGTTTTATAGGCAGTTTGATAAGCCCAAAGTGCTTCACCAAGTCTTTCAGGCCAGTCTTTTCTGATGGGTTTTACAATTCTCTCAAACACTCTTTTCACTTCTCTATTAGAAAGTTCATCCATTCCATTTGTTTGGGGTTGATATGCAGTTGAAGTTTTATGTACAACCCCACTCTTTTTCAAAAGTGATTCCATGGTTCTATTATAAAAATGGGTTCCTAAGTCACTGATCAAGGCACGAGGCGTGCCAAATCTGTGGAAGATGTGTGTCTTTAGAAACTCACTAACAGTATGTGCATCATCCTTCCTAGCGGGGTTGGCCTCAACCCACTGTGAAACATAATCGACCGCAAGAAGAATGTCTGAGAATCCATTGGGAGGGGGAAATAGTCCAATGAAATCGATGCCCCAAACATCAAAGATCTTGCATAAAATTAATGGATTTTGGGGCATTTCATTTCTTTTGGAGATTGTGCCAAACTTTTGGAAAGTGGGACATGATTGACAGAACTCATGTGAGTCTTGGAAGAGTGAAGGCCAGAAGAATCCAGAGTCTAGGACCCTTCGGGAGGTCCTTTGTGGTCCAAAGCGGCCACCTCCGGGAAGTGAGTGACAGAATTCTAAGATGGAAGAATGCTCATTTTCTTCAACACATCTCCTAATTACCATGTCTTCCCCAGTTTTCCAAAGTTTATTTTCTTCCCAAAAATAGTATTTCGAATCACTTTTCAACCTCATTTTCTGTGCTTTTGAAAAAATTTCAGGAAAAACACCAGAAACCAAGTAATTTACAATTGGGGCATACCATGGTATTTTTGGAGTGAGAGATGAAAGGTGCTCAGTGGGGAATTCATGATCAATGATTTCTTAATGAGAAGAATTAGAAATTCTACTCAAGTGATCAGCCACAGGGTTTTTTTTCAGGTCTATCTTTGATTTCAAGGTCAAACTCTTGGAGAATTAGGATTCATCTTATTAGCCTCGGTTTGGAATTACTTTTCTTGAGTAAGAACTTTATAGAAGAATTATCTGTGAAGATTATGATTTTGGAACCTAAGAGATAGGGCTGGAATTTATCTAAGGCAAAAAAAACTTCTAAAAGTTCTTTTTCAGTGACAGTGTAGTGAGATTGAGTTTCATCCAATTTTTTTGAGGCATAATAGATGACATGAGGAATTCCTTCTCTTCTTTGACCAAGAACATCCCCAACAGATCTATCAAAAGCATCACACATTAACTCAAAGGGTAAGGACCAATCTGGGGGTTGGATTATCTAGGCAGATGTAAGAGCAGTTTTGAGTTCAATGAAGGATCTTTTGAAAACCTCATCAAAATGGAAAGTGACATCATTTTGGAGCAACCGAGTGAGTGGGAGGGAAATCCTGCTGAAGTTATGGATGAATCTCCGATAGAAACTGCCATCACCGAGGAATGAACGGATGTCTTGAACAGAAGTGGGTTCAGTTAGTGATTGGATCACTTCAATTTTGACTGGATCAAATTCAATACCATCTTTTGAAACTATGTGCCCTAGAACAATCCCATTTGCAACCATTAAGTGACATTTTTCAAAATTTAACACAAGTTTACACTTGACACACTTTTGAAGGACTAGAGAGAGTGAAGTCAAACAAGATTCAAATGACTCACCATAAATAGTGAAGTCATCCATAAAGACTTCCATGCAGTGTTCAATTAATTCTGAAAATATACTCATCATACACCTATGGAACGTTGCAGGAGCATTGTAAAGTCCAAAAGGGATTCTTCTATATGCATATGTTCCAATGGCGCATGTGAAAGTAGTCTTTTCTTGGTCCTGAGGTGAGATTGGGATTTGAAAATAGCCGGTGTATACATCAAGGAAGCAATAGTGTGACTTTCCGGCTAATCATTCTAGCATTTGATCAAGGAATGGAAGAGGGTAGTGGTCTTTTCGTGTTTCAGCATTCAATTTTCGATAATCGATGCATACACGCCATTTGTTATTCACTCGAGTTGTGACTACCTCCCCATGTTCATTTGTGACCATAGTTATCCCACCCTTCTTTGGTACAACTTAAATTGGACTAACCCATTCACTATAAGAAATTGGGTAGATAATACCATCTTGAAGAAGCTTGGTGATCTCTTACCTAACTACCTCAAGTATGAGTGGATTGAGTCTTCTTTGTGGTTGTCTAATTGGTTTGGATGACTCCTCCAGATGGATGTGATGCATGAAAAGGGAAGGGTTGATTCTTGGTATGTCATCTAGGGTCCAACCTAAGGCCTTTTTGTTTTCCTCTAACACCTGAACAAGTTTGGACTCCTCAGTTTCAGTAAGTGTGGCAGAGATAATGATAGGATATGAGTGATCATGGAAGAGGAATGAATATTTCAGGTGTGTAGGAAGAGGTTTCAGATCAGTCTCATCTTTCAATTTTGGGATAGAAAACTTAGGAATGGAAGACGGGACTTCAGTTTCTTCAGGTTCATTTTCCTTAATACTGTCCAAGGTGGAGCAGTAGAGATCAGAATTGATGTGGAATTCAATCGAGTTTTCAAGTTCCTCTAGATTGATGGTGTCTATGAATGAAAGGTCCACATCAACTTCACCATTTATGACTTGGTTAATCATAGTGCAGATTTCACAAGATCCTTTGTCATTATAACACAAAGAACATGTTGGATTGGGGTTTGATTGACTCTTAGAAGTGTCCTCAGAAGCATTAATTGAGAATGCAGAGTGATCCTCAGATGGGTATCGCATGGCTTGGAAAATGTTGAACTTGACCAGTTGGTCACCGAATTCCATGGATAGGATGCCTGAATGGACATCAATCTTTGTCCTTGCAGTCATGAGGAATGGTCTTCCTAGAATTAGGGGAGATCGAGAAGAGTTCGTCCCACCTTCCATGTCAAGGACATAGAAATCAGCAGGGAAGATAAGATCATTGACTCAGACAAGGACATCCTCAATTATTCCCTCAGGACTGGTTGTGCTTCAATTATCTAACTGAATGACAACACCTGTTGGGTGAAAGGGACCTAGACCAAGGTTGGAGAATATGGATTTGGGCATGACATTAATTGAGGCTCCTAAGTCTATGAGTGAATCATCAAAGTTGGAACATCCAATTTGGCATGGAACCGTAAAGGTACCTAGTTCTTTGCACTTAATGGGTATAGACTACTGGGTGGAAACATTTTAGAAGGTCCTAAGTTGCCTCTTGTGGGTACACAACTCTTTGAGAAACATGGCATACTTAGGAAATTTTTTTATGGCATCTAAGAGAGGAATGTTGACTTCAACACGTCTAAACTTGTCAAGCATTTCAGGATCAGGTTCAAAGGACTTCCTTGGTTTAGAAACTACTTGAGGAAAGGGAATTGGATTCCTAAGTGGAATGGAAGGAGGTGAGGGAATGGATTCAGGTTCCTTTTCAATTTTCTTGTTCTTTTAATTTTCTAGGTCAACATTTAAAGGAGGTTTTGAGGATTTATCTTGAGGCATAGAACATTGCTTTCCTGATCTAAGTGAAATTGCACATACATTACCCTTGGGATTGGGTAATGGTTGAGCTAGGAGTTGGGAAGAATTGGATGGTTGTTGCTGACTTAGGTGGGATGCAAGTTGACCAATTTGGGTTTCAATGTTTTTAAGGCTAGAACGGGTGAAGGAGGCAAGATCTTCAACAGCAATTTCCCATGGTTTCTTGGAAGAAGAGGCTTGTCCCGGATTGGTATTGCCTTGATTTTGGTTCTTGGGAAATCGATTGTATTGGTTTTGGATTTGGGAAGGCTCACTAGGATGATGGAATACAGGAGGAGGATTGTTCCTTTATGGTTGAGGATCAAAAGGATAATGTTGATGGAAGTTACCAACACCTTGACCATATTGAAACTGGTTTGGGTTTTGAGGAGGGAATTGAGGGGGATGAGATATGGGATGACCATACCTAAGGCCTTGGTTATAGGAATAAGAGAAGGGCTCAGAGTGAGGTTGTTTGAAGTTTCTAACAAACTGACCTGATAGTTGAGGGTTGATGTTCCGTTGAGCATATGTTGCATTGAGCTCCATTGGTCTAGATGAATTGGATTGATCCTCGTGAAGTTGTGGACATGTACCAGTTGGATGAGATGGAGAGTTGCAGATTCCACAGTTTTTGACAGGTCCAGGAAACATTGATTGTGGAGAAGATGAGGTTGGAGATTTTGTAGACACAGCTAGTTGTCGCACAAGACCTGTAAGTTCACTCATCAACTCGGTCATCTTGTTTGGCTCAATTGATTGATTGAGCATGTGCTTGAGAATGGAATTGTTGTTTGTTTGAAGCCATGTTACTTAAGAGATCTCTTGCAGCTGTGGGAGTTTTATCAACCAGAGCACCGCCACTTGCGGCATCAATGAGAGTTCTCTCCATAGACAATAACCCTCATAGAAGTATTGGATCAAGAGTAGTTCAGGTATTTGGTGGTGTGGGTAGGTTGCAATAAGATTTTTAAACCTCTCCCAGTACTCATGGAGTGAGTCACTTAGGAATTGACGTATACCACTTATTTCCTTTCGGATATAAGCAGTACGAGAAGCAGGAAAGAATTTTTCTAAGAAAATTCGCTTCATGTCATTCTATGTGGTTATGGAACCAGGAGGAAGGTAGTAGAGCCATGACATAGCAGTGTCAGCTAGGGAGAAAGGGAATTCTCGAAGTTTGATTTTTTCTTCAGAAACCCCTTGAGGCTTCATGGTAGAGCACACCACTTGGAACTCTTTAAGGTCGAGATGTGGATCCTCACCGGCTAGCCCATGGAAATGGGGAAGAAGATGAATCAAACCCGATTTGAGTTCGAAGTCAGCCTCTATGTTTGGATATTGAATACCAAGAGGTTGGTAATTCATATCAGGTGTAGCAAGTTATTTAAGGGTTTGTTCCCTAGGATTTTCCATATCTAATTAAATTGGTTGGATGAGGACTGGTTCTTAAATGAGTTGATTATCTCTTATGTTCCTCCTAATTTGGTGAAGTGTTCGCTCAATTTCTATGTCAAACAATTCCGAGGGATTTTTTGGGAGGCTACGGGGCATTCAGAGTGATTTTGGAAGAAAGAGGAAGATGGGTTTTTATTTGTGTTTTTTTTCAATTTTTTCCTTTAAATTTTGTTTTTTTTTTGTGATTTTTTATTACAATAACTAGAAACTAATGAATAATTAAAGAACCAACCCCGAAAATGGCGCCAATTGAAACGCACGGCCGATTGTCACCTATCGACCGGTCAAAGTTCTGGTGCTCTACTAATGTGTATAGCAACACTCGGGTCGAATCCTCGGTGATGATACTTTATAATAGTTGTTTGTTTTTAGTTAATTGTATCCTGATTGGGTGGATTGTTTGTAGATCTTATGGAATAATTTTTGGATGATGTATGATTTAACAAATTTATAAAAATTGGGTTGAGTTCATCATTAGGTAGTTAAGCTTGTGATATCCTTGAGCTTTGCTTTATATTGCATTAAATTAACACCCATGTCATAAGAAGATTTTGATCGGAATTCCCAAGTGTTAATGCTTTAATCCAAGCCATAACTTAACTTAGGTTTCTAATAATTACCATTACTTGTTTATGGTAGTGTATTTTTGGTTCCAATAATCCATCGAATCCACATATTAAACAAAACATGTCATTAATCCATGACATATAAATTTCAACATACACAATATTAATTTAAAGAACATTCGTCGAGCAAAAGCTCTCAATCACATAACATACCTAAATTATAACTCACCCCAATTAAAGATTTACCCATCCATTAAAATGATTACAAATCTGGTAATAATGATTATGATGATAAATTAAGAAGATAAGATAAAGAAAGTGATAAGAAAAGAGTGGTACGTCGAACACACACACACGAACAATGATGATAATTAAAAATGGATTTTCTATTGAATGAGGAAGTAAAATAAGAGAAGGGGATTCAACTGAATATAAACTATTTTAATAACATTAATATAAACTATAGAAGTTGGAGAAGAATAAGATATATTGAAGAAGAAACATGCATTAAAACAGAATTAAAACAAAGAGACTTACAAGATTACAAAAACGAAGAAAACGAAAGTAAGTGAAAACAAAGAGAGGAGGAAAGGTCTCTCAAGTAAAAAATTGAGTATGGAAGATCCTCCCAAGCCTTTTTCAAGGCTTTGGTCATGCCAATATGTTCTCCTCTCTTCTGAAATGCCATCCTTTTTGAAAGGAGAGGAGGGGATGTATTTATAACCCAAGGTGGTGGACTGTTTACATTCCATAAATACCCTTCCACTTGGCTCGTAGATATGGACATAAAGACAGCCGAATCGCGAGCAATCTCCTTCTTAAAAGTTGTAGATAATAAAGGTTTCCGACTACTCTCAAAATGTGGAGTCATTTGGACTTAAGGATCAAAACTTATGGCTGGTTGATTAAACAAAGTAAAACATTCCATTTCAATCCAGTCTTTTTGAAGTCTAGAATGTGAAAGGGGTTTTGAATATGAAGATGCCTTCAAATACGAATGGGTTCTTCCACAAAGTCGGCTATCTGTATCTCCTCTTTCACACTGAAAAATCGCAGCTCTATTTGATGCTTAAATCATGAGATATGACATGCATACTATACTGATTTTAATTCTGGGCCAGAATGGCGGTCTGGATTTTAAAGCTTCATTTGGGCCCCTTGTTCTTAGATTGGGGCCCTGAAATTTTTATACAAGACTCCTTGAATTGTCCCACGAATTATGGTTGAGAATAATATAATTTAGACTTCTTTATGTAGCCCAGTAAATCAATCTTCATGAATAGTCCAGTTTCTTCACAGATTCTTTGGTCTTGTTTGTGAGGACCATATGACCCTTCAAATGGCAGAATTGTCTCATGGTACCTTCTAATGAAATGTTGTATATTGAATTTAGAATCCTAAAAAACAAGAAATGCATAATTTGGATCAGTATAGTGATAGTTATTATTAAAACAGTAAACTGACTCAATTGGACTACATCTAAAAATGCTCAAAAATTAAACTTAATATTAAAACATTAATATTTCACACAAATTATGCACATTTCATATAAAATTTGTAAAGGTAATATATAATAAGACATGAAAATATTAACAATATCACTTTTTATCTTCACAAAGTAGAGAAAGTTGTTCATTTACAAACCTTTGGATGAGGAACATGTTCTCATGATATAAGTGTAACTCTACATTATTTTATCATGTGAGATTAGTGGAATGGTTCAAAGGTGAGGTAAATCCTGATGTGTCATGTTTAATAATAAAGAATTGAGGAGATTGAATGAATGAAATGATAAGTTCTATCATTTTCAATGGGGAAAAGTAAAATACATGAATTGATTGTTTCATTGAGAAATTAAAAGTTAAATTTATACATCATATGTATTTTTGCAAATTTGATTCAACATTGATCTCTTTTTTAATTTTATTACCTTAGAATTTGAATATTGGTAACATTGGTGTCCTCATATTTCCATGTTGAGATTTTATGATTGATGTCAAGCATGGTTTAACTGTCGGGGAATTGATAGAGCTCATATTTTAACCATTTTTTGTATGAATTTAAATTGTTTTAACCCTCCAAAATTAAAAATTTGAGCCTATATGGTTCAATTTTGGATTTATTATGTGTTTTGAGAAAAATTGTGATAAGTGCTTAATTCTGGATTTTTGATAGATATTTTCCACAAGATTATTTTTGTCCTTTATTTAAAATATAATTCTAAATTGAGTGGTTCATTTTTTTTAATCCTTTATTTATTTCATAAAACGTTTTCTTCTAAACCAGGGGCTGGTTCGACTATCTAGAGGCCCAAAAAATTCATTGAAGTTGGGAAATTTTCTAGGCGGACAATGTGGACCCCACCTTTGTAAAGGATGCATAAGTCGAGTTAAACACATCTAATTGAAGTGATTATACCTAGAAATTAAATTGGCCTCAAATAGGTGTTCCCCCAATAAATTTAATAGAGTTTGGAATCCATTAATGTCAAAATTTAATGATATACATTGAAAGAATCTTCCTGGAAATTTCTTCTATAAAATGTCATATTAAATAAAAAATCCATAACTCCCACATCTAGAGTCTAAATGTGCTAAAATTTGGAGGGTTAATGCAAAGGACCTTTATGAATGGCTATTATGATGTATTTAATGCATAATGAGTTCATTGATAGGGGATAAAATACATCAACTTTTAGAGGATAAATTCTACCTCTAAAAGCAAGAGAACCCCTCCTTGAAAATACATCCCATTTCCATCTCATTACTTCAAGGCACCAAGGATGAGGTATCCACCGAGGGAGGCTGGTTGAAAATAATATCCATTTAAATCTAAATTTATATTTTTTCTTTATTTCTGTTTTATTTTTCAATTGTAATTAATATTTCTAATAAATTCATTAATGGTTTTTATTTTGGTGTTTTCTTCCACCCAACCACCATTCTTTATTCTCCATATTTTCTTTATCTTTTATTATTTTCTTCTTCTCATATTATCCATCGTGACCTCTTGCCAAAAAAATGAGGGGATAACTTGAGACATGGCCCAGGGGAGGAATGTGGTAATTTAATTTATTCTACACTTAAATTCCTATATTTTACTAAGTTTGTGATGATCAAGAGTGATGAGCGCGGGTATGGTGATCGTCCACCATGACACTGATATCATACTCATTTAATAATTTTGTTAAACCTTTTCCCTCCCTTATATTGGTTAAAATAATTTCATATGATGGAGTTGATCCATTCAGCAGTTGATTTGGAATACGATGGAACCAGGTCTTGGAAGATGTCACACTCTTGGTTGAGGTGTGCCATCAACCTTGATTATAGGAGGAGGTAAAGTTAGGATTTCTAAATTCATTCAATATTTCACACCCATATATAGAATAATAGTAATTCATGAATGATATCTCATAATTGAATTATCAAACATAATTTAAACACCAACAAGAAGAATGATGGAACCCACAAAGCAATCCATAAAGGCCATGTTCTTTCTTCGTTAATTACATTCTTTCATTGCATGTTAGTTTTATCTTTTATTTAAATTAAATTACATTCCATTCCAAGATTAAATAAAAACAAAAAAAGGAATTATTTTCGATGAATTTTATTATGTGAGTGAACAATTGAAAAAGGCAC
This sequence comes from Viscum album, assembly GCA_963277665.1. Classification (NCBI taxonomy): domain Eukaryota; kingdom Viridiplantae; phylum Streptophyta; class Magnoliopsida; order Santalales; family Viscaceae; genus Viscum; species Viscum album. Next base: position 357,259,005 of record OY728140.1, read on the forward strand.
TTAAGAGAGACGACCCCACTTAGCACCTATGTTACACTAGGAAAATTAAATTGTGTTAACCATGCCATACTATAGGCATACGTCAAAACTGGAACCGTTTCCAGGGAGCTAAGCAGTTATTTTGATCACATTTTTAAAATTCACATTTTGGTAAATATTTTTCTTTGTTTTTTTTATAAAAAATAATCAAAAAATAGATATATTCTCATGATGTGTTCAAATGACTATTTTTTCAATTCAAGGAACAGTTACCCATAGGTGAAAGAAACAATTATTGACTCAACATTTTCAATGTTGAATGGTGTTTCTTTTATTGTTAGACAAGTGAGGTCAATTTGGAACTCAAATAATGGGGAGGAGGACTTTGAAAAATTCATATTTGGCCTAAGGGAGGAGATGAACCAAAAAAATTTGAATCTATGGATCGAGAGAAAATAGAGCTCTCCCATTACTTTCCATAATTTTATTAAGTGACGAGGGTCCGAGAAGAGTCCCCCTTAGTCTTTCCTAATTTTTCCAAGGAGTTCCATGAAATGGAGGATCTTTACTACCAGCCTTCATCAGATATTGATCAAATCAACTACGTTTTTTTTCACTATAAAAGTGATTGAACTAGAACCAACATAGGGAGATGATACATTCTCTATCTTTTCTTATTTCATTCAGTCTTATTTTTGTATCACTCCTTATGATTTTAAATTATGAAATTCGGTCAATACTTACATCACCCTGGAAGAAGATGATGAAAATAAATTTTACCTATTGAGGAACACATGGAGCTCCCTGAATTTATTGAATATGAATATGAGGAGCCCCATCAAGAGATCCAGTTAGTTGATCCTAAGGAAAATAGAATAGAGGATTCTCTTATTCAAGCCCATATAAAGCTGTCACTAGAAGAGAAGAAGGTCTCCCAATTAGCAACCAAGTAATAGGATGGTCCATACATCATCCCACCCCCTCCATGCAAGCTATACCTCATTGTGAAGGGGGGGATATGGTGTACTATATCCATGCATCTTCCCTTAAGAACAATGATGAAGCATGAACTAGGAAAATCTACATGTGGTGGGTCAAATCAATGAAGTTGCATCTACCCTCTGTTTTTTTATAACAACTGGTACTGCTTTCTGGAGGCAGTAAAAATTCAAGGTCTGCATGGGAGATCATACCAAGATTTATCTTTTACATGATTTTTAGTACTTTAATTATCGATATTTGGAATTTATATTTCAAATTTACTATTAGGAAATAATTTTTTATTCATCCCCTCCCTATATCTTTTTAAAGGTTAATGAAATGATCCTTATGCTTATATGAGTAATTTTCTTTTATAGGTTTATGATGGAGGAAGTAATCACCAGAAAGTGGAATAGAAGGACTAAGAATCATGGGAAAGGGATTTCGTTTTTATTTTTTATACTTTTAAACTCCTTATATTTTTTTCCAAATCATGTTTTTATATTTAATGTGAAAAAGTGCACCCCCATACTTGAATTCATGCTTTACATGAATTATATAGGAGGTATGAGTCTCTTAAGAATCCACTGATTAGATGTTTTATATTTCAATTTTAATAACATTGAATGAATAAAACATAAATTTAAATGTCTAATGTGAATCATGGATGTTGAAATGATGACTATGATTTGAGGGAATTGATTGATTCATGTAAATGAAATTTCCTGACCATTTTTATTTCTTTGAATTTATAAAATTAATGTGAATTGATTTGTTATTTCAAATAATACCTTGAGTGATTGTCCAATATTATATTCACATTCTGGAGAGGATTTCTAGAACAAGTACTTCCTATTTTATCTTTATCATATTTCTTGAGTGATCTTGGGACAAATCACCTACCAGAACTTGTATTAGAACTTTTCAAACCAATGAGTGTAAAAAATATATTTAAAATGATTGATGTATATTTTTAAACCCCTTATAATTAATGAACAACTTTACATTAATCCTTCTTTAACCCATAGAGACCATGAATGACCTTTATAGGAAGGATCCTTGTTTTAAGCTATTTTTATCCATTCATACCCTACTCTTGGTTTTTTCATGATATTTTAAAGATGAATTGTGAGGGTAAAATGAATCATGGTGGAATGGATGTTATACATTGTAAAGAGAAATTTTGGGTGGTTTTATGGATTTTTAAAAGGTTGTGGAATCATTCATTGTACTATATTTTTCCCCTCTTGAATAAAAAATTATAAAATAAATAAAACAAAAAAGAGGAAAAAATATGTGTTGTCATTTGGGAAAACCAAAAATAACCATTTTACAAAGTGATGATATTCTGGTCTTATTTGTTTAGGTGATGGATGTTTGGTTTGATCTAATAATAAATTTAAAAAAAAGAAGTAAAAAAATCAAGAGGGTGCAAAAATCATTCATTATGCATTATTTGATCATTATCTTATTTTGAGTTTATGGGAAATTGGAGTTACTACTTTGAAGAGGATAATTTCATTACACTTTATGATATCATGCGTCATACTTAATAGATAAACCTCTTCTATGACAGTTAATTTTTAAAGAATCATATCCTACCAAACTTAAGTCTCATAGTCATTTGAACCTTTATTGAAAAGTCCTCATGATTTTATATGATTTTTTTCTTTATAAAGTAGATAATGTAGTTCATTTACAATCATATGGTTATGGAACATGTTTTAATGGTATGAGCATAACTATCCTTTTCTTTTATCATGAGATATGAGAGGAAAGGTTCAAAGGTGAGGTAAATTGTGATGTACCATGCTTTATAATAATGAATTGGGGAGCATGAATTAATTAAAGGAGAAGTTCTATCATTTTCAAAGTGGAAAAGTAAAATACAAAAATTGATTCTTTCATTGAAAAAAGATAAGTCATATTGATACTTCATGTGGATTTATGAAAATTACATTTGACATTGAAATGTTTTTGATTTTATTATTTTGGAATTTTAATATTGGTTACATTGGTGTCCTCTTATTTCCATGTTGAGATTTTATGCATGAAGAAAAGCATGTTTTAAGTGTGGGGAAATTGTTAGATCTAATATTTTACACATTTTTTCTATTAATTTTAATTTTTTAACCCTCCCAATTTATAAATTTGAGTTTTTATGCATCAATTATGGATTTATGATATGTTTTTGAGAAATTTTGAAAAAAACCCTTAATTCTAGATTTTGGACATAATTTTAGAACAAGGGTATTTGGTCATTTATTTGAATATATAATTCCAAAATTAGTGATAATTTTTTTTTGAAATCCATGATCAATTTCCTATAACTTTTTCTGTTGTACCAGGGCTGATTCAAGCATCTAGAGGCCTGAAAAATTCATGGAATTTAAGAAATTTTCTAGGCGGATAGCATGGACTCCACCTCCATAACAGATGCATAAGTAGAACTAAACACATACAATTGAGGTGATTCCACATAGATATTACAGTGGACTCAAATGCTCATTCCCAAAAAAAATCCATGGAGGTTTTATCCCATTACGGTGAAAATTTAATGATATTCATTGAAGGAATCTTCCTGGAAATTTCAGAAAGAAAAAGTTATATTCAACGAAAAATCCATAACTCCTACATCCAAAGTCCATATATGATGATATTTGGAGGGTGAAGGAAAAATATATTTTTGAAAAAAATTTATGAATGATCTAATGTGTGAATAGGTCTTTGATTGGGTCTAAAATGAAACAACTTTTGATGGACAAATTTTCCCAATAAAAGAGGAGAGATCCTCCTTCCCAATAAATCCCATTTTCCATCCCATTCCATCAAGTCACCAAGGAGGAGATATCCACTGAGGGATTCTAGCTGAAAATCATATCCCTTTTCTTCTTAATTTATTTTTTTCTTTGTTTTTTGATTTAGTTTTCCATTGTAATTTAGATTTATAACAAAATCATGCATGGTTTTTATTATTGTGTTTTCTTCCACCAAACCACCATTCATTATTCTCCATATTTTACCCATATTTTCTTCTATTCTTCTTCACATATTATCTAGCATGACCTCTTACCCTAAAAAGTGAGGGATAACCCAAGACTTGGTCTAGGGGATGTATGTGTAAATTTTATCTCTTTTATGCTTAAAATCTTATGTTTTATTAAGTTTCTGATGAGAAAGAGTGATGTGCATGGGTTCTGAGATCGTCCATCATGAAAGTGATCTCAAACTCATTTATATTATTTTATTAAACATTTTACCTACCTTATATTGGATACAAGAACATCCTATGATGAAGTGGATCCATTCATTGGTTGAAATGGAATATGATAGAGCCAGGTCTTGGAAGATGTCACAGTCACATTTGAGGTGTGATATTAACCTTTATTATAGGATGAGGAGAAGTTAATATTGCTAAATGCATTCAAGATTTCACAACATTAAATAAAATAATATTAATTCGCGAATAATATCTCAAAATTGAATTATCGATTTTAATTTAAACACCAACAATGAGAATGATGGAACCCATAAATCATCCCATAAAGGCCATGTTCTTTATTCATTAATTACATTTTGTTCTTTCATGTTAGTTTTATATTTTATTTAAATTAAATTACATTCCATTGGTAGATTAAATAAAAAATCAAAAAGAAGTATTTTAGGTGAATTACATTATGTGAGTGAATGACTGAAAAAGATCCTCAATATAGTTTACCTTTGTCAGCCACTATGATATAATAGGAAAATTAAATTGCTTTTTCCATTCCCTATGATAGGTGTGCGTCAATATCATTATCCATATTAAAGTTAGAAAACATAGAGTGGGGTTACTATTTATGTTATTCTCATTATATAGAAAAACTTTTAACTAAATTTTATCATATGGGCTGCAAGTTTTCTAATAATCCATTTGATTATTATATTAAACCTCTTTTGAATACGTGAAGATCCATATCAAATCATTATTATGTTATTGTAACGGGTTATTTAATGTATGCAATGCATTGTAATAGAAATGATATTTCTTTTTGGTATGTAAAATGAGTATATATACTAGTAATCTTCGTGTTTATCATTGGAGGTGTATAAGAAAATATTTTTAAACCTTTGGAAGAACAATTATTTATGATTATACTACAAGGATTATCCAGATGTACTCGAAGGACACATTTATTGAGTCAGATTACCAGTATTAGTGATAATAAATCCACAAATAGATGGTGGTTTAATCTGGAGTTTGTGCTACTTTTATATGTGAGAAACAAACAAACATTTATCACACATCCAACCGTGGATTTGGGGTTTATCACCTTAGTTCTATGTGTGAAAAGAAGCTGAAATGACTAAGAATCTATTATTGGATATTAGATTGTGTCCTAGTCTTATGCCTCCAATCTACATTAAATGTGATAGTGAAGAAACACTATCAAAAGAATATAGAATCATGTACAACGGAAATTCTAGAAAAATATGTTTGAGATATGATTACATGATAGAATGTTTACAATATGTTACCATAACGATTGACTTTGTGAGGTCTTGTAAAACCCTTGTGGGTTAGTTTAAAATATATCTACCTAGAGGGATAAATCATTCAACTAATATGGATATGGGGGTAAACCCCATAGAATAAATCAGTTTTTTGTAATGTTAACCCAACAATGTATTTAGGTAGATCATAATCAAAGTGTTTAGTGGGAAAATATGTTACGAAGATGATTTTGGATATTAACAATTATAACCTCAACTACTTGGTTTCAAAATAATCTATTAGGGCTATATATTAAGTTATGGAATCTTACAAAAAATATAAATATTAAATGAATTATGAGTTTTAATAATGAGTGAACATTGTAATATTTTTCTTATGTGAACGTATAAGTGGTTTCATATCTTACAGGATTTAATTGGTTTACTCCATAGAGAGTTCACGAATGGTATGTAATCACATCGACATAAAACTGTTATAGAATAATATGTTGGTTGGAAATATCCTTTTGTGTATGATATCTATGGTTTATCTTGAATATTAATAGGTTTGATGTTTCAAAAATTTGTATATCTGATAATACATGGAGCACTATTAGGAAAACGTCCTTTAGCGACTGCTAAAAGACATCGCTAAGGGAATATATCTGCATAGTGTCTGCCAAATGGGTTATGATTTTGGCTCATCATTATTTATTATAATGATTGAAAAAAGGGATCCCTATAGGGGATATCTGGTCCTCTATAGCAACATCCAAATGGAAATTGATATAAACCTTTAATATTTGAGTTATATCAGTTTCCATATGATAGTCAATATAGGTCATTTCTGCCAAATTTTTAAAGACATCCATATGGAGGCCACTGTAGATATTAATTTTTTTAAAAAAATACACCATAATTAAAAATACCTTAAAAAACTCAATAATTTAAAAATTAAACTAATATCTACATGGTATGTAAAATCAAAAGCTCATAATATCTCTTTACAATCATCTTCCAAGTTCCACGTACATATTCCAATAAAAATGATTATAAAACAAATAAATTAATTAGTGCAGTAAAAAATAAATTTATAGAGAACTAATAATTGAAATGAAATAGAATATTTCAATAAAAATCTATTATAGTAATATGAGATAATTTGATTTTTAACATCTTAAAATTTTCTCTTAATTTTTTTGTTTGATATTTTCTAATTCATTTTTAATATTAAAACATCTTATTCAGTTGTTTTGAGAATATTGCATGTATAATTGACATTTCATCTTCTCATTAATGTCATAAATAATAATAACATGAATGGAATTTGATTTAATGTAATTTGGAGGTCATTTTCTATGTATCTTGAAGATAAATTCACATTTTGACATTTTAAATCAATAAAAATGAATTTTTATTTAGCCTAGAATAACAACACATAGATTTATGTTATGTATACTTAAAAATATCAAAATTCATTGTAAAATTGTTTTTTTTCTAATTTCACAACATTTGGTGGTCATTCGGTTTTTTTGTTGACCCCCGAACACATAATTTTAGAAGGCATCAGACCTTTAAAACTTAATTTTTAGTCATTACAGGAATAACACATATCTTATTGGTGTTTTATTTACACATACACATAAAAAAAATAATAATATGGTTTTTCTATGATTTCATATCATTTTGAGGTCTTTTCTATTCATGTGATCGGATATTGTTAATATTTTCATGTCTTATTATATACTCCCTTTACTGATTTTATATGAAATGTGCATAATTTATGTGAAATATTAATGTTTTAATATTAAGTATAATTTTTTAGCATTTTTAGAAGTAGTCCAATTGAGTCAGTTTACTATTTTAACAATACCTATCACTATACTGATCCAACTTTTGTGTTTCTTGTTTCTTAGGATTCTAATTTCAATATACAACATTTCATTAGAAGGTACCATGAGCCAATTCATCCATTTGAAGGGTCATATGGTCCTCACAAACAATACAAAAGAATCTGTGAAGAAACTGGACTATTCATGAAGATTGATTTACTAGGCTACATGCAGAAATTCAAATTCTGATATTATCCACCAAAGTTCGGGGGACAATTCAAGGAGTCTTGTATAAAAATTTCAGGGCCCAAATCTAAGAAAAAGGGGGCCCAAATGAAGCTTTAAAATCCATCCCACCATTTTGGCCGAGAATTAAAATCAGTATAGTATCCATGACATATCTCATGATGTAAGCATCAAATCGATCTGAGCTTTTGTAGTGTGAAATACGAGATATAGGTGGACGACTTTGTTGAAGAACAAATTCAGATTTTAAGGCATCGCCATATTCAAAAAAACTTTCACATTCTGGACTTCAAAAAGACTGGATTGAAATGGACAGTTTTACTTTGTTTAATCAACCGGCCATAACTTTTGATCCTTAAGTCCAAATGACTCCAAATTAGGAGAGTAGTAGGCCAACATTATTCTATAAAACTTTGAAGAAAGAGATTTCTCAGCATTAGGATTTCATGATGTCCATATCTGCGAGCCAATTGGATAGGTATTTCTGGAATGTAAACAGTCCACCACCTTGGGCTATAAATACATCCCCTCCTATCCTTTCAAAAGGGTTGGCATTTCAGAAGAGAGGAGAAAATATTGGCACGACCAATGACTTTCCAAAGGCTTGGGCGGATCTTCCATACTCATGTTTTCACTTGAGAGACATTTCCTCCTCTCTTTGTTTTCACTTACTTTCGTTTTCATCGTTTTTGTAATCTTGTAAGTCTCTTTGTTTGTGATTCTATTTTAATTCATGTTTCTTCTTCAATATATGTTATTCTTCTCCACCTTATGTAGTTTAATATTAATGTTATTAAAATAGTTTAAATTCAGTTGAATCCCCTTCTCTTATTTTACTTCCTCATTCAATCAAAAATTCATTTTTAATTATCATCATTGTTCGTGTGTGTGTGTGTTCGACGTACCACTCTTTTCTTATCCCTTTCTTTATCTTATCTTCTTAATTTATCATCATAATCATTATAACCAGATTAGTAATCATTTTAATGGCTTGTTAAATCATTAATTGTGGTGTGTTATAATTTAGGTATGTTAAGTGACTGAGAGCTTTTGCTCGACGAATGTTCTTTAAATTAATATTGTGTATGTTGAACTTTATATGTCATGGATTAATGACATGTTTTGTTTAATTTGTGGATTCCATGGATTATTGGAACCACAAATACACTACCATAAACAAGTAATGGTAATGATTAGAAACTTAAGTTAAGTTACGGTTTGGATTAAAGCTTTAACACTTGGGAATTCTGATCAAAATCATCTTGTTACATGGGTGTTAATTTAATGCAATATAAAGAAAAGATCAAGGATATCACAAGCTTAACTACCTAATGATGAAACCAACCCAATATTTATCAATTTTTTAAATCAAACATCATCCACAAATTATTTCATAAGCTCTGCAATCAAACCCCCCAATCAGAATACAATTAACTAAAAACAAACGACTATTACAAAGTATCATCACCGAGGATTCGACCCGAGTGCTGCTATACACATTAGCAGAGCACTGAAACTTTGACCGGTCGATAGGAGACAATCGGCCATTTATTAATATGATAGAGGCATTTTTTGAACCACATGAGAATCACAATAGCCAAATAGCCTCCCATTTCCCTTATATTAATCCTCCTTTTGAAAGCCCCTTCGAGCCTATGAAAACCTTTTATTTGATAGCCACAATACAATCCCAATACCTTTTCCCACCTAATATCAACATGTATTTTCATTGCATAATTGTTTTTTTGAAATTTAAGTGTGGGGGGGGGATGGATTTCATTGTTTGGGTACCCTATTATTGATTTTCAACGAGTTATCATCTGCTTGAGGGAAAGCATCCATTTCATTGTGGGGGAAAGGTTTTCATTAAGTGTGTTTTGGGGAATGTAATGAACTTCCATTTATGTAATTTTTTAAATGTTATTGATAAGTGTTCAAAAAAATGATGAAACAAAATCAAAAAAAATCAAAAAAAATAAAAAATATGAGTTGTGTCTTGGGTAGGCCAAAAATAACTCTTCCTCGACCTTTGATCTTGTTATAACTATTACAATTATTGTCGTGAGGAGATCAAACATGGGTTGGGATATGAGTGTGAGATCTATTTCAAGGTCAACTTTCGAAAAAACAAAGGAAAAAAGGAAAAGAAAAAAAAAACACTTAAAATATTATTGGGAGATGTTTTGTGTTTTGTAAATATTCCATCTTCTCATTAACTTCATATTTTCTTCATCTATTGTGTCTTTCTTCACACAATCGTTGCCTTGTAAATATGTGTTTTCATTTCCTTCCATGTTTTATTTCAAAAAAAATGTGCATTGCTTTTTCTATATTGGTATTTTAACCATATTCTTCTCTCTCTTGAACATTATATTCCTACCACCCCATAGCCACAGAAAAACCCTTTAAAAATACCTCTTGATTCTTGTGCACTTTGGATAGGGATTGGAAGCTGAGAGATCTTTTCAAACTCTAAGATTTTCACTTTTGGTTGGTGAAAGAGTGAACCTCCACAAATGAATTTTATCATCTTGAGAGGTGTGAGTTTTGAGTGTCCACATTTTCCATTTCTAAATTTGAGCATGAAAAAATGAATTAGTTTTGGAACATTGTTTCTGTATCAACTTGTGGTGGAATTAAAAATAGATGAGTGAAATAGTCTAAACTTCCCCTTATTGGAGAAAAAAAAATTTAATATCTGTTAGTGAGTAAAAATGATTTGGTCATGTTTTTATATTTGTTGCACATGAGGACATGCACAAAAATAACTGTGGGGGAGTGGATATTGTTAATATTTTCATGTCTTATTATATACTCCCTTTACTGATTTTATATGAAATGTGCATAATTTGTGGGAAATATTAATGTTTTAATATTAAGTATAATTTTTGAGCATTTTTAGAAGTAGTCCAATTGAGACAGTTTACTATTTTAATAATAACTATTACTATACTGATCCAAATTTTGTGTTTCTTGAATTTTAGTATTCTACATTCAATATAAAACATTTCATTAGAAGGTACCATGAGCCAATTCTGCCATTTTAAGGGTCATATGGTCCTCACAAACAAGACCAAAGAATCTGTGAAGAAACTGGACTATTCATGAAGATTGATTTACTAGGCTACATTCAGAAGTCCAAATTCAATTATTCTCCACCATAGATCGGCGGACAATTCAAGGAGTCTTGTATAGAAATTTCAGGTCCCAAATCTAAGAACAAGGGGCTCAAATGAACTTTAAAATCCATCCCACCATTCTGGCCTAGAATTAAAATCAGAATAGTATGCATGACATATCTCATGATGTAAGCATCAAATCGAGCTGATATTTTGCAGTGTGAAAGGGGAGATATAGGAGGCCTACATTTTATAAGAACCCATTCGGATTTGAAGGCATCTTCATATTCAAAAACCCTTTCTCATTCTGGACTTCAAAAATACTGGATTGAAATGGACAGTTTTACTTTGTTTAATCAACCGGCCATAACTTTTGATCCTTAAATCCAAATGACTACAAAGTTTGAGAGTAGTTGTCCAAATTTATTATCTACAACTTTTAATAATGAGAGTTCTTGAGATTCGGATGTCTTGATTTCCATATCTTTGATCCAAGTGGAGGGGTATTTCTAGAATGTATACAGTCCACCACCTTGGGCTATAAATACATCCCCTCCTCTTCTTTCAAAAGGGTTGGCATTTCAGAAGAGAGGAGAACATAGTGGCACGACCAAATCCTTGACAAAGGCTTGGGAGGATCTGCAATACTCAAGTTTTCACTTGATAGACCTTTCATCCTCTCTTTGTTTCACTTACTTTCGTTTTCTTCGTTTTTGAAATCTTGTAAGTCTCTTTGTTTGTAATTCTGTTTTAATGCATGTTTTTTCTTCAATATATATTATTATTCTCCACCTTCTGTAGTTTAATATTAATGTTCTTAAAATAGTTTAAAATCAGTTGAATCCCCTTCTCTTATTTTACTTCCTCATTCAATCGAATATCCGTTTTTAATTATCATCATTGTTCGTGTGTGTGTGTTCGACGTACCACTCTTTTCTTATCTCTTTCTTTATCTTATCTTCTTAATTTGTCATCATAATCATTATAACCAGATTAGTAATCATTTCAATGGATGGGTAAATCTTTAATTGTGGTGAGTTATAATTTATGTATGTTAAGTGATTGAGAGCTTTTGCTCGATGAATGTTCTTTAAATTAATATTGTGTTTATTGAACTTTATATGTCATGGATTAATGACATGTTTTGTTTAATATGTGGATTCCATGGATTATTGGAACCACAAATACACTACCATAAACAAGTGATGGTAATGATTAGAAACCTAAGTTAAGTTACAGCTTGGATTAAATCTTTAACACTTGGAAATTTCGATCAAAATCATCTTGTGACATGGGTGTTAATTTAATTCAATATAAAGAAAAGCTCAAGGATATCACAAGCTTAACTACCTAATGATGAACGCAACCCAATCTTTATCAATTTGTTAAATCAAAAATCATCCACAAATTATTTCATAAGCTCTGAAAACAAACCCCCCAATCAGAATACAATTAACTAAAAACAAACGACTATTACAAAGTATCATCACTGAGGATTCGACCCGAGTGCTGCTATACACATTAGCAGAGCACCAGAACTTTGACCGTTTGATAGGTGACAATCGGTCGTGTATTAATATGATAGAGGCATTTTCTGAACCACATGGGAATCACAATAACCAAGTAGCCTCCCATTTCCCTTACATTAATCTTCCTTTTGAAAGCCCCTTCGAGCCTATGAAAACATTTTCTGTGATAGCCACATTACAATCCCAATACCTTTTCCCACCCAATATCAACTTGGGTTTTAATTTCATAATTTTTTTTAAAAATTTAATTGTGGGGGGGGGGAATGGATTTCATTTTTTGGGTACCCTATTATTGATTTTCAATGAGTTCTCATCTGTTTGAGGGAAAGCATCCATTTCAGTGTGGGGGAGAGGTTGCCATTAAGTGTGTTTTGGGGATTGTAATGAACTTCCATTTATGTAATTTTGTAAATTTTATTGACAAGTGTTCAAAAAAATGATGAAAAAAAATCAAAAAAAAATGAAAAAATGGGTTGTGTCTTGGGTAGGTCAAAAATCACTCTTCCTCAACCTTTGATCTTGTTATAACTATTACAATTAGTGTCGTGAGGACATCAAACATGGGTTGGGATATGAGTGTGAGATCTATTTCAAGGTCAACTTTCGAAAAAACAAAGGAAAAAAGGGAAACAAAAGAACACTTGCATTAAAATATTATTGGGAGAAGTTTTGTGTTTTGTAAATATTCCATCTTCTCATTACCTTCATATTTGCTTCATCTATTGTGTCTTTCTTCACAAAATCATTCCCTTGTAAATATGTGTTTTCATTTCCTTCCATATTTTATTTAAAAAAAATGTGCATTGCTTTTTCTATGTTGGTATTTTAACCCTATTATTCTCTCTCTTGGTCATTATATTCCTACCATCCCATAGCCATAGAAAAACCCATTAAAAATACCTCTTGATTCTTGTGCACTTTGGATAGGTATTGGAAGCTGAGAGATCTTTTCAAACACTATGATTTTCACTTTTGGATGGTGAAATAATGAACCTCCACAAATGAATTTTATCATCTTGGGAGGTGTAAGTTTTGAGTTTCCACATTTTCCATTTCTAAATTTGAGTATGAAAAAATGAATTAGTTTTGGAAAATTGTTTCTGTAACAACTTATGGTGGAATTCAAAATGGATGAGTGAAATAGTCTAAACCTCCCCTTATTGGAGAAAACAAAATTTTAATATCTGTTGGTGAGTAAAAATGATTTTGTCATGATTTTATATTTGTTGCACATGAGGACATGCAAAAAACTAAGTGTGGGGGAGTTGATATTGTTAATATTTTCATGTCTTATTATATACTCTATTTACTTATTTTATATGAAATGTGCATAATTTGTGTGAAATATTAATGTTTTAATATTAAGTATATTTTTTTAGCATTTTTAGAAGTAGTCCAATTGAGTCAGTTTACTGTTTTAATAATAAATATCACTATACTTATCCAAATTGTGTGTTTCTTGTTTTTTTATGATTCTAAATTCAATATAATGCATTTAATTATAAGGTACCATGAGACAATTCTGCCATTTGAAGGGTCATATGGTCCTAACAAACAAGACCAAAGAATCCGTGAAGAAACTGGACTATTCATGAAGATTGATTTACTGGGCTACATACAGAAGTCCAAATTCTATTATTATCAACCATAGTTCGGGGGACAATTCAAGGAGTCTTGTATAAAAATTTCAGGGCCCAAATCTAAGAACAAGGGGCCCAAATGAAGCTTTAAAATCCATCCCAGCATTCTGGTCGAGAATTAAAATCAGTATAGTATGCATGACATATCCCATGATTTAATCATAAAATCGAGCTGAGAATTTGCATTGTGAAATAAAAGACATAGGCGGCCGACTTTGTTGAAGAACCCATTCGTATTTGAAGGCATCTTCATATTCAATAACCCTTTCACATTCTGGACTTCAAAAAGACTGGATTGAATTGGACAGTTTTACATTGTTTAATCAATCGGCCCTAACTTTTGATCCTTAAGTTAAAATGACTCCAATTTTTTTAGAGTAGTCTGAAAACTGTATTATCTACAACTTTGAAGAAGGAGATAGCTCGTGATTCGGCTGTCTTAATGTCCATATCTGCGAGCCAAGTGGAGGGGTATTTTTGGAATGTAAACAGTCCACCACCTTGGGCTTTAAATACATCCCCTTCTCTCCTTTCAAAAGGGTTGGAATTTCAGAAGAGAGGGGAACATATTGGCACGACAAAAACCTTGAAAAAGGCTTGGGAGGATTTTTCATACTCATGTTTTCACCTGAGATACCTTTCCACCTCTCTTTGTTTTCACTTACTTTCGTTTTCTTCATTTTTGTAATCTTGTAAATCTCTTTGTTTGTAATTCTGTTTTAATGCATGTTTCTTCTTCAATATATTTTATTCTTCTCCACCTTATGTAGTTTAATATTAATGTTCTTAAAATAGTTTAAATTTAGTTGAATCCCCTTCTCTTATTTTACTTCCTCATTCAGTTGAAAATCTGTTTTTAATTATCATCATTGCTCGTGTGTGTGTGTTCGACGTACCACTCTTTTATTATCCATTTCTTTATCTTATCTTCTTAATTTATCATCATAATCATTATAACCAGATTAGTAATCATTTTAATGGCTGGGAAAATCTTTAATTGGGGTGAGTTATAATTTAGTTATGTTAAGTGATTGAGAGCTTTTGCTCGACGAATGTTCTATAAATTAATATTGTGTATGTTGAACTTTATATGTCATAGATTAATGACATGTTTTGTTTAATATATGGATTCCATTGATTATTGGAACCAAAAATAAACTACCATAAACAAGTAATGGTAATGATTATAAACCTAAGTTAAGTTACGGCTTGGTTTAAAGCTTTAACACTTGGGAATTCCGATCAAAATCATCTTGTGACATGGGTGTTAATTTAATGCAATATAAAGCAAAGCTCAAGGATATCACAAGCTTAACTACCTAATGATGAACTCAACCCAATCTTTATCAATTTGTTAAATCAAACATCATACTCAAATTTTTTCATAAGCTCTGCAAATAAACCCCCCAATCAGAATACTATTAACAAAAAATAAACGACTATTACAAAGTATCATTGCCGAGGATTCGACCTGAGTGCTGCTATACACATTAGCAGAGCACCAGAACTTTGACTAATCGATAGATGACAATCGTCCGTGCATTTCAATGGATTCTCATATATTCTTATTGCGGTCAATTATTTTTCAAGGTGGGTTGAGGCCAAACCCACTAGGAAGGATGATGCACATACTGTTAGTGAGTTTCTAAAGGCACACATCTTCCACAAATTTGGCACGCCTCGTGCCTTGATCAGTGACTTAGGAACCCATTTTTGTAATAGAACCATGGAATAAATTTTGAAAAAGAATGGGGTTGTATATAAAAATTCAACTACA
The DNA here is from genome assembly GCA_963277665.1 of Viscum album. Taxonomy (NCBI): domain Eukaryota; kingdom Viridiplantae; phylum Streptophyta; class Magnoliopsida; order Santalales; family Viscaceae; genus Viscum; species Viscum album. The sequence goes on from OY728140.1 coordinate 357,274,581, forward strand.
TATCACCCCCCAAACAAATGGAATGGCTGAACTTTCTAATAGAGAAGTGAAAAGAGTGCTTGAGAGAATTGTAAAACCCACCAGAAAAGACAGGCCTGAAAGACTTGGTGAAGCACTTTGGGCTTATCGAACTGCCTATAAAACACCCATTGGGATGTCTCCTTTTAGGCTAGTTTTTTGTAAAGCATGTCATCTTCCAGTTGAAATCCAACATAAGTCTTTTTGGGCTGTGAAAACCTGTAATTTTGATTGTCAAACATCTGGTGAAGAATGATTGTTGCAATTGGCTGAACTGGAGGAGCTTCGACTTGAATCCTATGAGAATTCCAATCTATACAAAGAGAAGGCTAAGGTACTCCATGGAAAACACATCTTGAGAAAGGTATTTCATGATAGTGAAAATGTAATTCACTTCAATTCTTGATTTCGGCTTCACCCAGGTAAGCTTAATTCTCATTGGGAAGGTCCTTTTGTTATTACTAATGTTTACCCATTTGGTGTAGTGCAATTCCAAGACCCCTCTTCCAAAAGGACATTCACGGTTAATGGACATCGGTTAAAGCATCACTATGAGAGGACACAAAATCCTGGATCATCATCAACTTCCATTAGATCCCCAACTTCTGTAGTCAACCTACCACTAGATGGAGATGAAAACCCACCAAATCTAAACCAGGGGGCACCTCTTTCCCTTTAACACTCTCTCTACCTATTTCTTCTTTTTCCTCTCTCTTTAATTTTGTTTTACCACTTTCTTTTTCAAAACCTATCTTTTTCACTTTCTCTTTTTTGTGGGTGTATCTTTATAAAAAAATAAAAAAATATAAATACCTAAAAAACTAAAAAAAGCCAAAAAAACAATCACTTAAAAAATACAAAAAAAATAAAGAGTCATGATTACTCACCATCGAGTTTTGAAATTTTTTCCAACCATTTTGGGGAGTTAACCGACATGTTTTTATCGCAAAAAATTTGTATTTTCATCATGACTTTGTATAAAGACTTTTGTGTCAAAATTAACAAATTTTGAATGCCCAGTTTTTTATTTGGAAAATACATTTCCCAAACTGTGAGGAACAACATTTGCTTTCATTCCAAGGCCACTTATGGCCATCTTTTCAAAATGTGTGTTTTCACCCCTATTTGTGAGTCTTGAGTTTTTGGACCTTCGAGCTGAATTTCCTACATTAGTGTGTATTAATATGATAGAGGCATTTTCTGAACCACATGAGAATCACAATAGCCAAATAGCCTCCCATTTCCCTTACATAAATCCTCCTTTTGAAAGCCCCTTCGAGCCTATGAAAACCTTTTCTTTGACAGCCACATTACAATCCCAATACCTTTTCCCACCCAATATCAACATGGATTTTCATTGCATAATTTGTTTTGAAATTTAAGTGTGGGGGGGAATGGATTTCATTGTTTGGGTACCCTATTATTGATTTTCAACGAGTTATCATCTGCTTGAGGGAAAGCATCCATTTCAGTGTGGGGGAGATGTTTTCATTAAGTGTGTATTGGGTAATGTAATGAACTTCCATTTATGTAATTTTGTAAATGTTGTTGACAAGTGTTCAAACAAAATGATGAAAAAAATCAAAAAAAATCAAAAAAAAATTTGAAAAAAATGGGTTGTGTCTTGAGTAGGTCAAAAATCACTCTTCCTAAACCTTTTATCTTATTATAAATATTACAATTAGTGTTGTGAGGAGATAAAACATGGGTTGGGATATGAGTGTGAGATTTGTTTCAAGGTCAACTTTTGAAAAAACAAAGGAAAAAAGGAAAAGAAAAAAAAGGACACATGCATTAAAATATTATTGGGAGACGTTTTGTGTTTTGTATATATTAAATCTTCTCATTAACGTCATATTTTCTTCATCTATTGTGTCTTTCTTCACACAATAATTCCCTTTTAAATATGTGTTTCCATTTCCTTCCATGTTTTATTTCAAAAAATGTGCATTTCTTTTTCTATATTGGTATTTTAACGATATTCTTCTCTCTCTTGGACATTATATTCCTACCATCCCATAGCCACAGAAAAACCCTTTATAAAGTCCTCTTGATTCTTGTTCACTTTGGATAGGGATTGGAAGCTGAGAAATCTTTTCAAACTCTAAGATTTTCACTTTTGGTTGGTGAAAGAGTGAACCTCCACAAATGAATTTTATCATCTTGAGAGGTGTGAGTTTTGAGTGTCCACATTTTCCATTTATAAATTTGAGCATGAAAAAATGAATTAGTTTTGGAACATTGTTTCTGTAACAACTTTTGGTGGAATTCAAAATGGATGAGTGAAATAGTCTAAACTTCCCCTTATTGGAGAAAACAAAATTTTAGTATCTGTTGGTGAGTAAAAATGATTTTGTCGTGTTTTTATATTTGTTGCACATGAGGACATGCACAAAACTAAGTGTGGGGGATTTTATATTGTTAATATTTTCATGTCTTATTATATACTCCCTTTACTTATTTTATATGAAATGTGCATAATTTGTGTAAAATATTAATATTTTAATATTAAGTATACTTTTTGAGCATTTTTATAAGTAGTCCAATTTAGTCGGTTTACTTTTTTAATAATAACTACCACTATACTGATCCAAATTGTGTGGTTTTTGTTTTTTTATGATTCTAATTTCAATATAAAGCATTTCATTAGAAGGTACCATGAGCCAATTCTTCCATTTGAAGGGTCACATGGTCCTCACAAACAAGACCAAAGAATCTGTAAAGAAACTGGACTATTCATGAAGATTGAATTACTAGGCTACATGAAAAAGTACAAATTCTATTATTCTCCACCATAGTTCGGGGGAAAATTCAAGGACTCTTGTATAAAAATTTCAGGGCCCAAATATAAGAACAAGGGGCCCAAATGAAGCTTTAAAATCCAGCCCACCATTATGGCCTAGAATTAAAATCAGTATAGTATGCATGACATATCTCATGATGTAAGCATCAAATCGAGCTGATATTTTGCAGTATGAAAGAGAAGATATATTCGTCTGATTTTGTGGAAGAATACATTCGTATTTGAAGTCATCTTCATATTCAAAAACCGTTTCACATTCTATAATTCAAAAAGACTGGATTAAAATGGACAGTTTTACTTTGTTTAATCAAATGGTCATAACGTTTGATACCTAAGTCCAAATGACTCCAAATTTTAAGCGTAGTCGGCCAAAATTTTTATATACAACTTTGAAGAAGGAGATTGTGCGAGATTCGTCTGTCTTGATGTCCATGTCTGCGAGCCAAGTGGAGGGGTATTTCTGGAATGTAAATAGTCCACACCTTCGGCTATAAATACATCCCCTCCTCTCCTTTCAAAAGGGTTGGCATTACAGAAGAGAGGAGAACATACTGGCATGAACAAAGCCTTGAAAAAGGCTTTTGAGGATCTTTCATACTCAATTTTTCACTTGAGAGACATTTCCTCCTCTTTTTGTTTTCACTTACATTCGTTTTCTTCATTTTTTTAATCTTGTAAGTTTCTTTGTTTGTAATTCTGTTTTAATGCATGTTTCTTCTTCAATATATCTTATTCTTATCCACCTTATATAGTTTAATATTAATGTTATTAAAATAGTTTAAATTCATTTGAATCCCCTTCTCTTATTTTACTTCCTCATTCAATCGAAAATTCGTTTTTAATTATCATCATTATTTGTGTGTGTGTGTTCGACGTACCACTCTTTTCTTATCCCTTTATTTATCTTATATTATTAATTTATCATCATAATCATTATAACCAGATTAGTAATCATTTTAATGGCTGGGTAAATATTTAATTGGGGTGATTTATAATTTAGGTATGTTAAGTGATTGAGAGCTTTTGCTCGACGAATGTTCTTTAAATTAATATTATGTATGTTAAACTTTATATGTCATGGATTAATGACATGTTTTGTTTAATATGTGGATTCCCTGGATTATTGGAACCATAAATACACTACCATAAACAAGTAATGGTAATGATTAGAAACCTAAGTTAAGTTAAGGCTTGGATTAAAGCTTTAACACTTAGGAATTCTGATCAAAATCATCTTGTGTCATGGGTGCTAATTTAATGCAATATAAAGCAAAGCTCAAGGATATCACAAGCTTAACTACCTAATGATGAACTCAATCCAATCTTTATCAATTTTTTAAATCAAACATCATCCACAAATTATTTCATAATCTTTGTAAACAAACCCCCTAATCATAATACAATTAAATAAAAACAAACGACTATTACAAAGTATCATCACTGAGGATTCGACCCCAGTGCTGCTATACACATTAGCAGAGCAACGGAACTTTGACCGGTCGATAGGCGACAATCGTCCGTGCGTTTCATGATCATTAAAAGTATGTTTTGGAATTTTAAAACAACAAAACTATGTTTCGGGTCATCTTTTGTTAGAGACACCTTATATTGAAATTATATCTATTCGACTATATCACAATTCCCAGTATGGTGGTTTTCATATTATTTCATGGTATTTAGATGTCGTTCGGATGGTTTTGACCACCTAATGCGCGTTTTTAAAGGGAACCAAACCTTTAACAAAATCATATTTGGTCATTCCAGGTGGACTTCACATCTTACTAACATGTTATCTAATTCAACATGTCAAAAATAATAATAACATGAATTTTCTATGATTTCATATCATTATAATGTTTTTCCCTATGGATCTCACCATTAAATGCATGTTTTATATTTTTTAAAATTACAAAATAGAATTTTAGGTTATCCTAGAAAAACACCACCTCATATTGACATTTTTTCTACCCAGACATCACACAAGTCAAAATATAGTTGTTGATGTCTGATTTCATAACATTCATAGGTTGTTTGGTTGGTTTTGAACCCCTAATTCACATTTGTAAGTGGTTTTAAACCATTAAAACCCTCATTTCTTAAGGATATACCACATTTATGATTAATATTTTATCTCATTTTAAACCTCAAAAATATTAATAACATAGTTTCACTATGATTTCACATCATTACGAGGTGGTTTTCTACTAATCTGAGTGTTAGACACAAGTTTTTGCATTTTAAAACAATAAAAGTTTGTTTTGGGTCATCCAAGATATAAGGCACCTCATATTGACATTCTTTCTTCTCGACCATGTCATAATTAATTTTTTGGTTTTTTGTATCATTTCATGGAATTTAGTCATCATTCAACAGGTTTTGACACCCTAACAGATGTTTTTTAATCATGTCAAACCTTTAGAAAGTTGATATTAAGTCTCTCTAGACAAATCACACATTTTATTGACGTGTTGACTACTACTACAAGTCACAACTAATAATAGCATGATTTTACTATGATTTCACATGATTATGAGGTCGTTTTCTATCTATATGACTATAAAACGCATCTTTTTGTTTTTTTAAACAACAAAACTGTGTTTCGGGTCATCTTGAAAAAATACAACCTCATATTGATCTTTTTTCCACCATACTATATCAAAATTCTCTATACAGTTTTTATCATCCAATTTAAGTAAATTCGGAGGTCGTTCAGTAGGTTTTCAACACTTGACACATGTTTTTAATGAGCATCAAGCCTTTAAAAACTGAATTTTTGGTCGTTACGGTCACACTGCATGTCTAATTGATGTGTCTACAACTCCTACACATAAAAAATAATAATAACATGTATTTATTATTATTTCACATCAATCAAAGGTCTTTTTCTATGGATATGATCTATAAATGCATGTTTTGGGTTTTTAAAACAATAAAAATGTGTTTAATTTTATCCTTGGAAGAAAACACCTCAAATTAATGTTCTATCTTCTCTACCATGTCAGAATTCTTGGTGCACATATTTTCATTTGATTTTATGGAATTCATAGATTTTTCAAGTTGTTTTGACACCCTGACACACATTTTTAAAGGGTGTAAACCCTTTAAAACCACATTTTTACCCATTATATAAATAATGAATGTCCAAATGATGTGTATTCAACTCCTACACATCAAAAAAATGATATAATATTTTCATATGACTTCAAACCGTTATAAGATAGTTTCATATAGATATGAACATTAAAAAAAGTTTTATTGTTTTAAAATAAGAAAAATATGTTTCGGGTCATCCTAGGCATATGGAACCTCTTATTGATGTTATGTCTACTTTACCATATCAAAAATCACTATATGAATATTTTTGTCTGATTTCATGGCATTCAGAGGTCGTCCGGTTTGTTTTGACCCCCCCCCCCCCCCCCCGTGCATATTTTTTTATGGGTAATAAACCTTTAAAACTGATATTTTTAGCAGTTTTAGGATAACCACATATTTGGTTGATGTTTTCCCATATCTTGAAAGTCATGAATAATAATAAAATGGTTTTACTATGATTTCAACTCATTTAAAGGTTGTTCTCTGTGGATTTTACAACTAACCACTTGTTTTGGGTTTTTGAAAACAACAAAACTATGTTATAGGTCATCCCAATAAAATGAAACCTCGGATTAATGTTTCTTCTAATCGAACATCTCAAAATTCATTATACAGCTTTTTTCATCCAAATTTATAACATTTGGAGGTCATTCATTTAGTTTTAACTCCCAAATGCACATTTTAAAAGGGATTCAAACCATTAAAACCCAAATTTGTTTGTTATGGGAATATTGCACATACTATTGACTTTTCTTATACTATTACCTATAAAAAATAATAATAATATGGTTTTTTAAGGATTTCACATCATTCCTAGTTCATTTTCTATGTGTCTGACCATTAAATGTAAGATTTATCATTTTAAAACATCAAAAATTTGTTTTGAAACATCCCTCATATATGACACCTTCGACTGATGTTCCTTATACTCCACTATGTTTTAATTTTTTTAACAGCCTTTTCATCAGATTTCATTGAATTTGGAGGTCATCCAGTTGGTTTCGACCCCCTGAAACATGTTTTTAAAGGATATTAAACCATTAAAATCTTCATTTTTATCCATTATAGGAAGAACTCACATCTAATTGATGTATTTTCTACTCCTACACATCAAAAAATAAAAATAATATGGTTTTCAACATGTCATTACAGGGTCTTTTGCTATGGATTTGATAGTTAAATGCATGTTTTACCTTTTAAAACAAAAAATTTTTGTTTTCGGTAATCCCTTGAAAAAACCATCTTGTATTTTTGTTCTATATACTAGACCATCTCATGTTTCACTATATGGTTTTGGTTGTATAATTTCATGGAATTCGGAGGCCATTCAGTTGGTTTTGGACCCCTGACACATTTTTTTAAAGGGTGTCAAACCATTAAAAACAAGATATTTGGTCTTTCTGGAAGGCCACATGTTCAGTTGATGTGTCTTCTACACCCACATGTCAAATATAATAATAACATGATTCTCTTATGATTTCATATCATTTTGAGTTTTTTTATATGGATCTGACCCTTAAACTCATATTTTTTCTATTTTAAAACAACAAATTTTTTTTGGGTCATCCTAGGAAAATACTAAGTATGATTGAAATTTTGTCTACTCAAACATCTTAAAATTAAATATATGTTAGTTTTTATCTAATTTCATTCCATTTAGTGGTCGTTTGGTTGGTTTTTACCCCCCAGATTCACATCTTTAAAGAGAACCAAATCATTAAAAGCCACATTTTTTATCGTTTCGGGTAGACCGCACATCTAATTGACATTCTGTCTACTCCTACATTCCACAAATAATAAAATTTACATGGATTTCCAAGTATTTCACTTCATTATAATGTTTTTTTCTATTTGTATTAACATTAAAGATATGTTTTTGAATTTTAAAACAACAAAATTTTGTTTCAGGTCATCCCCGGTAGATGCTAGCTCATATTGATGTTCTATCTATTTGACTATTAAAAATTCATTTTATGATTATTGTTGTCTTATTTCATGGTATTTAGTGGTTGTTTGGTTTTCTTTAACCTCCTAACTCATGTTTCTAAAGGATGTCAAAACGTTAAAAATTGCATTTTTAGTTGTTACAGGTAGACCTCACATCCAAAAAATGTTTCGTCTGGTCCTACACATTACAATTAATAATAACATGGTTTTCTGATGGCTTTAATCATTTTAGGGTAGTTTTTAGTTCATTTTACTATTAAACACATTTTTTGGTGTTTTATAACAATAAAACTATGTTTTGGGTTATCCTTGGTAGATGGTACCCCAGATTGATGTTTCATCTCCTAAACCATATCAACATTCACTATATAGTTGTCTTCATCTAATTTCACAGAATTCAAAGTTCATTTAGTTGGTTTTAATACCCTAACGCACATTTTAAAGAGTATCAAACCATTTAGAATAGCATTAATAGTCATTTTGGGAAGACCACACATCTAATTATCATCTCTTCTACTCCTTAACATCAGAAATTATAATAACATGTTTTTCATTTGATTTCATTTCATTATGAGGAAATTTTATATGGATCTAACCTTTAAATGCAGGTTTTAGTGTTTTAAAAGAATATAAGCTTTTTTTAGGTCATCCCAGGTAGACGACAACTCAGATTTATACTCCGACTATTTGGCCATGTAAAAACTCATTTTACGGTTGTTTTTGTCTAATTTCATGGAATTTGGGGGTTCTTCAATTGGTATTGAACCCCTACTGTAACACCTCAAACTTCTACGGTGCGTTTCCCTTTAAATAATGCAATAACTTTCATTGTACGCAACATCGAGATTCTAACACATCACAACCAATCAAACCAGCTGTTATGAATATTAATACCCACTTTTTAAAATTTTATAAATTTTATTTTTCAAAAGGAACTTCATTTTTGAATTCGGAATATCAAAATTAGCCTAGGGTGAATTTTTGATATTTTTCTCAAAACTTTCAATTTTTGATGAATAGTGAAAACGCTGCGTTATTGGTTAAAAACTAATTTTCATTTAAATAATTAGTTATTTTATTTAAATTTATTTTAGGTCAAAATAGATACATAATACCAATATAAGTTCAATATAATTCATTGGAGTCATTTTATAATAATTTTAGATATATAAAAATGTTATTGAACTTTTACCATCTTTTACCCACCTCCTTGGACCATTTTTAAATTTTCATAAAACATAATTTTACCACTTCTATGAATTGAATTTTACAAATCTGAGAGACACGGTTGATATCAGTAAGTAAAAGTTTGTTCAATAAGATAAAAATAATTTTTAGTGAATAGTAACTTTTGACTTTTATTTACCACGGTTAAAAGTAAATAGGGTTATTAAAGGTAAAAATGATATTATTATTACCCTGAAACATGTCCTAATTCTATTGGATAAGTTTATTTTGACCAAAAACAACCTTTGGAATAAAATATGATCCTTTAGGTCCACTTGGGTTAGATTAGAACATTTATTATTATTTTATTTAAAGAAGAGTTTAAAGTGTTAAATTCAATGTTTAATAACTAAACATTTTTAATATAGGGTTATACATAAGATAAATTCGACTATTAATATTCATTAGAAATAAAAAAAATTCCTACATAATGGTATTTTATTTATAATTTTCAGATATTAAATAATTTAATTTATTTATTACACAATGATAATGCAGTAATTATCTTAATAATGAAATATTAAATTAATTGATATTATAAATACCCAAATAAATGTAAATTAAGACTTTTGATGAAATACAATAATTTTATAGGATAATATTACTTGTTAGGTTTGATTAAATAAATTTTTTTGTAATTAATAAAGTTGTTAGGACTTTAAAAAAATCTATTACTAAATAGTGTCAAAATCAACATAAAAGAGTTTTTAAAACAAATATTATATTATTAATTGATATTCTATTCCTAAAAATCTATGTTTCCGCTAATGGACTTAGATAAGGTTATATATATCAATAATGAACCACATGGGGTTATCTTGGAAGTTTATAGTAAGTTTATTAACCATATAATATTAAAATACAAAGAGACATGTTAAATGTCAAGCTATTTAACTAAGAGTTAAATCTAAAATATAAAGTTATTATGGTGACCTAATCCTGTCTAAACCCTATTGGATGAGAGGATATAGACCCATCCCCACCTTACCCTCTAAATAAATTATTTTGGAGACATTATAAACTGAATAAGAATTTATTATAAAATAATATTTCAATCTTTTCCTATGGTGCCCCTCACCTCTCTTATAAAAGGGTACTTACCCTTCACTCAATTTAGCACCTCCAAATCCATTTTTCTTGGCCAACCACTTCCCAAATATCCTCCCAACTATCCTCTATTCATCCTAGAGGCCTTAATTTTGTCATAAATCCAACCTATGAATCCCTTTTGATCAAAAGGAAGAATCCAAAGAAGAGGTAAATATTTCATCACCTCTTTCAAGTTCTTTTCTTCTTCCACTTCCTCTTTCTTTGTTGTTTCCATTCTAAAATAATAACTCCAGTTTATTATATATACTTTGATGTTATTATAAAAATGGTACAACCATATTCATTATTCTATCCATCATATGAATGACAAAGTCACCATACGTGTGTATGTATGGCTTACCGTCTCCACGTCGTGGTATAGTTGTTATTCAATACATTATTTTTGGATAGGTATACTAATGATGTACAATTGATGAAAAAAATAAATATAAAATGTTAATTATTATGTATATATGATATACGAAATATTTACATACTATTTTAATATTAAAATAATGATATTGTTGCTCGTGCGTACGTACAGATTACCGTCTCCACGAACGCGATGAGATTTATTCCCCATCATAACCATTCAAGAATAATTTTATTTTATGATTGAAAATAATGTTTAAATACTTGATATAATTCTGGATATGAATAAGATACATCCCATCTATAAAAAACATGAATCACGTAACAAATAATATAAAGGAAAGCGAATCTGTTAACACATGAAACGACGATGATACTAAAATATTATTAACAATGCATTATTAGAAGATCATATATGATATCATAATTTTGTATATGGTTATTCTATAATTTAATAACAATTATTTAACTATTATACAGTAGGTTAACGTACCCTCGACCAAGTAAAAGTACAAGGTAAGGGTTAATTTCACAATCTCTTTACTTATCTGATGTTGTTTTTACGTAAGTATCTACTGGGACATCTTTATCATCCACATCCGTGTTTTATTAAAATATATTTAAAAAAAATTAATATTTAATAGACTATGTGTTAATGTCATTTATACCCTTATTTTACCTTATATATTTTGAATGGAATCATTCTTTCATTTTCCAAACAAGGTACTTTACGACCTTTTCGACAAAATTATGGTAAGAATGCTTTTTTTAACTTATACGGCAGGTGTGGTTATTCTCCATCATTATAACATCGTCGAAGCTTCCCTTATAATCATATATGAATACTTTAAAAATAAATGTTTTCTTTTATAATTATGTGGCTTTAAATGATTTCAAAAAAAGAAAGAGATTTTTCTCTCAAATAGTTTTGATTTCATCTATTTCAACATCCTTTGACGGATTTTGTACTTGTTTGAATTCGATTCACTATGATACAAATCTTCCATAATGTATTGACGGTTTTGTGATATGTTTGACTATGGATGTGTTATTTTTATATCATTCATTATTTATGGTTAAAGTATTGACATTTCCTATTCTAGTTTTAATACGAATGTTTGTGTTATATTTCAACCTTTTCATATGAGGAATGTATTGGACTTAGTAATTGACGGGTGGAGCCCGCTATAGCTCCTCGATGCATCAGTATGTCTCATGAGACAATTAGATGTGGAATTGGTCGAGGCCTTTCCCAAATTTTTATATGGTTTTGGCTGAGAACTAAATAATTTTTAGACGTCTTGGCCGAGGACTTGACAAAATGTTTTAGAATTTATCGCATTATACATTCCCTCATTATAAAAATAATATTGATTGTTCATGTGGTTATTCGACTAGTAGAATACCGATGACTGTGTTTTATTATGGAATTATTTACTCATCTCATATTCCTGCCATAAATTGTTCATGTTTATCATTTGTAAAGGCATGTGTTTTAAATTATTCACCATGCCTAATGTTTATGTTATCTTCTGCTATATTGTTTACCCTTACTGAGAAATTGAGCGCACCCCTTTCTTATGTTTCATTTTCCCAGGATATGAGGAAGTTATTTATGGGTGACTTGTAGGCATAATCTAGGATGCTTGGATGTTTCTAATGGAATAAATTAGTGTTTTATTTCTTTTCAAGTTGTAAAGTAGAACTTATGTATTAATCTTGTTTATAATAACACTAAACTGATCGGTATTTCCAAATTTGATCCCTTGTGATCATTCCAATACTATATAATAATGCACTGACTCTAGGTAACTGGGGTCGGGGCATTACAGTTGGTATCATACAAAGTTTAGTACAAACCTTGGAAATTAGATTTAGAAAAACTATGATTAGATAACATTACCCTAAGATGGACTTTGAGGATTAGTATAGAAGAATTTCCTAGAATTTTGGTAATGTATAGATTTTGTGTATTTTCCAAAAATACATCCGTGTTTGGATACGAGTAGGTATAGGAGGCTCTGGCATAGATGTAGCTAGGGGTAAAACCAGAAAACACCGCTTTGAGATAGAGTCGAACGGGAACTGGTGCATGACAACGGGCATTGTTGCACTCTTGGTTACGACACTCTTAGAGTATATGCTTAGGATAATTCACATTTTCATTACAGACCATTATGAAGGATTTATGAGTATATACCTCCTCAAAGAAAATACTTTTATGATTATGGATTATATCCATAAATTTTTCAATTTATGTTAAGTGTTTTACAAGTATGGAATTATTTATTTCGATTCATAAACTAATCTAGTTTATGCCATTGTTTAGAAATGGTGACTAGTGGATGGAATGGAAACTGTATCAATGTACGTAATCCATTTAGGGACATCCCTCCTACTCAAGATAATTTTAGTGGAGTTGGTAATCCAACTGGTGTTGATCATCTTATCACCATACTAGGAAAACTCACACATGTTATGAATAATAACCTTACCCGTATAGAGCACCCTGATCCACAACATAGAGGATCAATGTTAGACCACTTCCTGAGGAAACAACCACCAACATTCAATGGGTCTACAAATCCATTTGTATCTGAACAATGGATAATTTCCTTAGAGAAAATATTTCTTGCTTTGGGGAGTGGAAAAAGGGAAAAAGTTGTCATGGTAGTTTATCGCCTCAACGGAGATGCAGATCAATGGAAGTCATTAATTCAAAACACAAAATAGGATGAAGGAGTATGAAGTATAGAATGGAGGGATTTTAAAAAACTTTTCATAGAAAAATACTTTCCTCTTGACCATCGAGAGGATATGGAAAGGCAATTTCTAAGTCTGAGGAAAAAAGAGGATGAGAATATCACAAAGTGTGAAGCTAACTTTACAAGGTTATCAAGGTATGTTTCATATTATATACATAACCCAAGAAGTAAGATTGATTTTTTCTTTGATGGGTTAAAACCATTTCTCCATCGAGCATAAGTATCACAATCATTTTCATCGTATGAAGATATTGTCTCATGTGCTATCAAGACAGAAAAGGAATTCTCTAAGTCTTATGACATTAAAGAAAAGAAAGAGAAGAAGAGATCTGCTGAACACTCTGGGAAAGGAAATAAGGAAATAGGGAAGAAGGAAAGAGTTCAATATTCACCCTGTGATAATTTTTGTAGGAATAACCCTGGTGCTTGCCTAAAAGGAAAAGGAGTATGCTACAAATGTGGACAAAAAGGCCATCTTTCTAGTGATTGTAAGGGAAAGAATGAAGCTACCAATGTTTAATGCTACAATTGCAGGGAGATGGGACATTATGAAAATGAATTCCCTAAAATTCAGGGAAACTTACCTCAAAAAAGTCCAAGGGATCAAATCAAAGCATATGTGATCACTACTGATGAGGTTGAAGCTTCAAAAGATGTGGTGGCAGGTAATTTAATGGTTTCTTCAAGTATAGACAATGTTTTATTTGATTCTGGATCATCACATTGTTTCATATCTTCCTAGTTTTCTAATAAATTTAGATATTTCCAATTTGATTTAACAATGGATTTTTGAGTCAAAATTCTTAAGGTAAGTATCATTGCAATAATTTTTTGTGTGTCATTACCCATTAATCCATATAAAAGTTATTTATCTGTTGATCTCATTGTCACAACCATGATTGAATTTGATATAATCCTCAGTAAGGATGGGATTTTAGACCATGATGTGAAAATTTATTGTAAGAAGAAGGAGGTTACAATTTTCAATGATGATAAAGAGTGCCTTATCTTTAGAGCAGAAACGTAACCACCTTATTCTTATCTAGATCCACCCCCAGTAAATCAACAAAACTCAATTATTGGGGAGGAAAAGAATTAAATATATAAGGGTGGGGAAAAGAATGTTTAAATATAGGATGTACCTATTGTGAATGAATATGTTGATGTGTTTCTAGAGGATTTACCGAGACATCCTCCAGAACGAGAAATTGAGTTTTCCATTAACTTAATTCCTGTTTGAATGCCCATATTGAAGACCCCTTATAGAATGGCCTCTGTAAAATTAGTGGAACTAAATAAAATACTAGAGGAATTGAGTAATAATTGATTTATTCTCCCTAGTGTTTCTCCATGGGGATCCTCTGTTCTTTTTGTTAAGAATAAAGATGGATCTATAAGGTTCTACATTGACTATAGGGAGATCAATGCTATAACAATAAAGAACAAGTTTCCCCTACCTCACATTGATGATTTATTCGACTAACTTCATGGAGCTCAATATTTTCAAAGATTGACCTACGATATGGATATCATCAGTTGTGTGTTATGAAGGAAGACATTCCAAAAATAGAATTTTGAACCAGGTACCGGCATTACGCGTTTATAGTAATGCCTTTTGGGCTAACTAATGCACCCTCTATTTTCATAGATCCAATGACCAGAGTTTTCAAGGAATATCATGATTAATTTGTAGTGGTATTTATTGATGATATCTTGGTATACTCCAAAAGATATGAAGATCATGAAAATCATGTGCGCACCATTCTGAAAACCCTCAGAACAAATGGATTATATAGGAAGTTTAGCAAGGGTGAATTCTGGCTTTAGGATATTTCTTTATTGTCCATATTGTCTCTATGGATAGAATCTCCATTGATCCTTCTAAGATGAGAGAAATCCAAGAATAGACAACACTGACAAGTATAACGGAGGTATGCAGTTTTATTGGTTTAGCAGGTTATTATCAGAGTTTTGTCCAGAATTTTGCCCGATTGGCTAACCCATTAACCAAGCTCACACATAAAGGGGTTAAATTTGTTTGGACAGAAGAGTGTGAAGAATGTTTTATAGAACTGAAGAGAAGATTAGTCAATACTCTTATATTGACTCTTCCATTGGGGAATTATGGGTTTGTTATTTATAGTGACGCTTCAAAGAAAGGACTTGGTTCTGTCCTTATGCAAAATGATAGAGTTATTGCATATGCAACATGACAACTAAAAATTCTTGAACAAAACTATCCTACCCATGATCTTGAGTTAAAAGCTGTAATCACTACCACAAAAATAGTTTTTCCCAGTGCCCCTCCTTTATCAGTGCTAACGAAAAAGAACTGATAAAGGGGGGGGGCTTTATAAGCACTCAAAAAAGTGCTGATAAAGGGTGCCTTTATCAGCGCTCAAAAAAGCGCTGATAAAATTACCCCTTTATCAGCGCTTTTTTCAGCGCTGATAAAGGCCCCCCCTTTATCATCGCTTTTTTTGGCGCTGATAAAGGGACCCCCTTTATCAGCGCTTGTTTAGTAGCGTTGATAAGGGGGGGGCTTTATGAGAACTTTTTTTAAAAGCGCTGATAAAGGGTTGAATTCAAAAAAAATTAAAAAAATATATATTAATTTATTAATATATAAATATAGCTATATTGATATAGATATAATATATAATTTTTAAATATATTTTAGATAAGTATAAATGTACATTAACACTTAATATACTTAATATATAAGATATTTAGAGAAAATGGATTCTTAAAAAATTCAAAAAATTATTTTTAATAATAATTTTTTAATTATTATGGAGTAATAGTAATTTAATAACAATTTAAAGAGTAAAAAAATTAAAAAGAGAATCAAAATAAGTTGAATACGCAACTCAAACTTCAAATGGCCATAACTTTTGATCCGGGTGTCCGTTTGAACTCTACCACATATCAAATCGAAGCTTGTGACGATATCTACATCACTATGACCTAGGGCGACCCTAGTTAAGGGATTATTGAGGCCAGAAAAGGCCCATAAGGCCTCCAAAACTGAGTTTTTAGTCGGGGTACCCCGATTTTTTAACATTTTGTGGATTTTTATCCTTGTTTAAGGGGGTATTTTTGGCTTTTTTTGGTGGGGACTGAATTTATTCCAAGGTATTACATTCATATTGATATTATGTTTTTGAAATTTTATCATTTTTTATAATGCACTACTATTTATAATCAAATATATAACTATATGTACATATTTTTTATATATTCACACCTAAAAATTAAATTTTAAAAACAAATAATTAAACATATTTACATATAAAATATATTAGCTATATCTAAATAATAACGAATATCCATTTTATTTAAAATACCAATGTATGAATATTTATATAACTACTATATATTAATATAACTATATATATATATATATATATATATTAATCTAGCTATATATATATATTAATATAACTACATATATATTAATATAACTATATATATATATTAATATCACTATAAATATATATATTAATATCACTATAAATATATGTATTCATATAACTATATATATATATATATATTACTATACGAATAAATATAACTAAATATATATATATAAATAGAGATATATATTAATATAACTATATATAGATATATTAATATAACTATATATATTAATATAAATATATATTACTATACGAATAAATATAACTATATATTTTTATATATATAAATAGAGATATATATTAATATAGCTATATATATATATATTAATATAACTATATATATATTAATATAACTATATATATATATTAATATAACTATATATATATATTAATATAACTATATATATATTAATATAACTATATATATATATATTAATATAACTATATATATTAATATAACTATATATATATTAATATAAATATATATTACTATACGAATAAATATAACTATATATATAAATATAGATATCATGAAATAGCAAAAAAATCAAAATAAAATAGTGGTAAGGGCTTAGGCATGTAGGGGGGAGGTCTCGAGTTCAAAACCTGCTGGAGGCAGAGGCGCGCGCATGGGGGTGGATGTGGGGGGCTAGCACTGATAAAGGGTGGAGGGGGTGCATGAGGGGTGTTGGAGGGGGTGTAAAGTGCTATTAAAAGTGGGGATCAAGCGCTATAAAGCCCCCCCCCCCTCCCTAGATTGGCATGATTTTTTTTGATTTTTTTCATTTTTTTTAATTTTTTTAATTTTTTTTTAATTTTTTTTATTTTTTTAACTTTTATCAGCACTTTTTTAAAAGCGCTGATAAAAGGGTCCTTTAGCAGTGCTAAAATGAAAGCACTGATAAAGGAAGCCTTGATATAGGACCCCTTTATCAGTGCTAAAAAAAGCAGTGATAAAGGGGTACTTTTATCAGCGCTTTTTTTAGCGCTGATAAAAGACCCCTTTTATCAGCGCTTATTTTTAGGGCTGATAAAGGGGTCCTATATCAGCGCTTTTTTGAGTGCTGATAAAGGGGACCCCCCCCCCCTATCTTTGTCGGCTTTAACAGCACTTTTCTAGCACTGTTAAAAGCCATTTTTAGCACTGCTAAAGGGCATATTTGTAGTAGTGAATATTTGCTTTGAAGATATGGAGACGATATCTCTATGGTGAAAATGTGAGATATATACCAATCACAAGAGTTTTAAGTATATTTTCTCATAGAAGGAACTCAACACGAGAAAAAGGTGATGGATTGAACTACTCAAATATTATGATTTCACTATACACTACCACTCGGGGAAGGAAAATAAGGTGGAAGATGCTTTGAGCAGAAAGAATCATGGAGTTCTGAATAAGATGAGAGTTCAAAGGGATCATATGTACATGGATCTAGTAAAAATGATGTGGGAATAATTTTGGAAGGAGAAACATCGATACTTTTTCAAATGGTTTCTAAACCATATTTAATAGAAAGGATAAAAAGTTCTCAGGATAATGATGAGGAGTTTCAAAATAAAATTAAATCTATAAATGATGGGATATTGATCGACTTCATATATGAAAATGATATTTTGAAATTTTGGAAGAGACTTTGTGTTCCTGACATACCTGATCTAAAAAGATAATTTTTGGATGATTCTCATACCTCCAATTTCTCCATACACCCCGGTAGCACTAAGATGTATAGAGATTTGAAAGAACATTTTTGGTGGGACAACATGAAAATAGAGATTGTTGATTATGTATCAAGATGTATGGTTTGTCAACAAGTGAAAGCTGGAAGGCAACATCTTGGAGGAGTCATGCAACCTCTTCACACACCTGAGTGGAAATGGGATGATATTATGATGGACTTTGTCATGAAGATACCAAAGACTCCTAGAAGGAACGATACAATTTGGGTCATTGTTGATTGTCTTACCAAGTCATCACATTTTCTTTCTATAAGAGTAGATTTACCACTTGAACGTCCCTAAAGACTATATATTAATGAATTTGTAAGACTTCATGGAGTACCCATATCGATTGTTTCTGATCCTGATCCCCATTTTGCATCAGGATTCTAGAAAAGTCTTTAGAAATCCCTGGATACTGATCTTTATTTGAGCACTGCCTACCTCCCTCAAACTGATGGACAATCAAAACGGACTATTCAAACCTTAGAAGACATGTTGAGATCATTCTCACATGACTTTAAAGGTCTGTGGGATCAATATTTACCTCTGGTAGAATTTCCCTATAACAATAGATTCCATTCAAGTATTCAGACGACACCATATGAAGCGTTATATGAAAATAGATGTCGCACACCAACTTGTTGAGATGATGTTGGTGAAAGAAAACTTGTAGGCCCAGAACTTGTTGAGGAAATGATGAAAAAGGTGAAGGTTATCCAAACCCACATCAAAGTAGCTCAAAGTGGGCAGAATAGCTATGTCGATAACTGAAGAAAGGATTTCGAATTTCAAGTAGGAGATCATGTTTTCTTGAAGGTATCTCCATGGAAGGGAGTTATACAATTTGGTAAGATGGGTAAATTGAGTCCCAAATACATCGGACCTTTCGAAATTCTACAACGAATTGGGGTTGTACCTTACCGTTTGGCAATGCTTCCAAGTCTCTCCAAAGTTCATGATGTGTTCCACGTATCATAGTTGAGAAAATACATGCCTGACCCAACGCATGTACTCACCTATGATGAAATTTAACTGGATAATTATTTATCTTATATTGAGGATCCTGTCAAGGTTCTTGATACTAGAGAACAAGTGTTGAGAAACCAGAAAACTTGCCTGGTAAAAGTTCTATGGAGAAACCATAAGATGGAAGATGCAACGTGGGAACACGAGGAACTTATGACGAAGAACCACCCGAATCATTTTATGTGGTAGTATTCTAGAAATTCCTAGGATGAAGTTATTTTATGGAGGGGGGAATGTAACACCCCAGGCTTCCATGGTACATTTCACTTTGAACAATGCAATAGCTTGCATTGTATGGAACTTTGAGATTTTAACACACCGCAACCAATCAGACTAGCCATTATTAATAGTAATACCCACATTTTAAAATTTTAAATTTTCTTTTTCGAAATGGAATAAATTTTTGAATTCGGAATATCAAAATTAGCCTGGGGTGAATTTTTTGTTTTTTTCTGAAAACATTTTATTTTTGATGAATAGTGAAAAACACTGCATTATTGGTTAAAACCAAATTTTCATTTAAATAAATATTTATTTTATTTAAATTTATTTTAGGTCAAATAGATACATAATACCTATATAAGTTCAATATAATTCATTGGATTCATTTTATAATAAGTTTAGATATATAAAAATTTTATTGAACTTTTACCGTCTTTTACCCACCTCTTAGGAGCATTTGCAAATTTTCATAAAACTTAATTTTACCACTTCTGTGAATTGAATTTAAAAAATCCAAGAGACACGGTTGATAGCAGTAAGTAAAATTTGGTTCAATAAGATAAAAATAATTTTTGGTGAATAGGAACTTTTAACTTTTATTTACCACAGTTAAAAGTAAATAGGGTAATTAAAGGTAAAAATGATATTATTATTACCTTGACACATGTCCTAATTCTATTTTATAAAGTTATTTAGACCAAAACCAACCGTATGAATAAAATATGATCCCATAGGTCCACTTGGGTTAGATTATGACATTTATTATTATTTTATTTAAAGAAGAGTTAAAAGTGTTAAATTCAAAGTTTAATAACTAAACCATTTTTAATATAGGGTTATACATAAGATGAATTCGACTATAAATATTCATTATAAAGATAAAAATATTTCATATATTATTTTATTTTATTTATAATTTTTATACATTAAATAATTTAATTTATTTGTGACATAATGATGATGCAGTAATTACCTTATTAATGAAATATTAAACTAATTGATATTATAAATACCCAAATAAATGTAAATTGAGACTTTTGATGAAATACACGAATTTTATAGGTTACTATGACATGTTAGGATTTATTAAATGATTATATTTAGAATTAATAAAGTTTTTAGGACTTTAACAAAAATCAATTACTAAATAGTGTCAAAATTGACATAAAAGAGTTTTTAAAACAAATATTATATTATTAAATGATATTCTATTCCTAAAAATCTAGGGTTTGGAAAAAAGACTTAGATAAGGTTATATATATCAATAATGAACCACTTGGGGTTCTCTTGGAAGTTTATAGTATGTTTATTAACCATATAATATAAAAATACAAAGAGACATGGTAAATGTCAAACTATTTAACAAAGAGTAAAATCTAAAAGATAGTGTTAATATGGTGACATAAAACTATATAAAACCTATTATTGGAGATTATTTAGACCCATCCCAACCTTATCATTGAAATAAATCATTTTGGAGACATTGTAAACTGAATATGAATTTATTATAAAATAATATTTCAATCTTTTCCTAATGTGCCCATCGCCCCTCTTATAAACGGGCACTTCCCCTTATCTCAATTTTACACCACCAAAGCCATTTGGATCGGCCAAAACCTACCCAAATATCCTCCCAACTATCCTCCCTTCATCCTACATGACTTCCTCTATTCATAAAGCCAACCTATGGTTCCCTTTTGATCAAAAGGGAGAACCCGAAGAAGAGGTAAATATTTCATCACTTCTTTAGAGTTCTTTTCTTCTTCCACTTACTCTTTTTTATTGTTTCCATTCTAAAATAATAACTCCAGTAACTTATATATACTGTGATATTATTATAAAATTTTTAAAACAATATTCATTATTCTATCCATCATATGAATGACAAAGTCACCATATGTGCCTATGTACGGCTTACCGTCTCCACGTCGTGGTGTAGTTGTTATTCAATACATTATTTTTGGATGGGTATAATAATTATGTATAATTGATGTAAATAATAAATATAACATTTTCATTATTTTTTACATATGATATTCCATCTATTTACATACTATTTTAACATCAAAATAACGATATTTTCGCTCGTGCGTACGTACGAATACCATCTCCCCGAACGCGGTGAGATTCATTCCCCATCGTAACCATTCAAGACTAATTTTCATTTGATGATTAAAAATAATTTTTAAAGACTTGATATAATTCTTTATATGAATAAGATATATCCAATCCATAATAAACATAACTCACATAACAAATAATATAATGGAAAACGAATCAGTTAACACCTGAAACGACGATAATACTAAAATATTATTAACAAAACATTATTAGAAGATCATATATGATATCATAATTATGTATATGGTTCTTTTATAATTTAATAACAATGATTTAACTATTATAAAGGAGATTAAATTAACCTCAACCAATGAAAAGTACAAGGTAAGGGTTAATTTCACAATCTCTTTACTTATCCGAGGTTGTTTTCACGTAAGTATCTACTGGGACCTCTTTATCATCCACATCCGTGTTTTCTTTAAAATGTATTTTCAAACATTTTTACTACTTACTAGACTATGGGTTAAATTCATTTATACCATTATTTGACCTTATATGTTTTGAAAATAATCTTTTTTTGTTTTCCAATGACGTTACTTTATGACCTTTTAGACAAAATTAAGGTAAGAATGTTTTTTTAACTTATACGGCAGGTACAGTTATTCTCCGTCGTTATGACATCGTTGAAGCTTAACTTACAATATTATAAAAATATTTTCAAAATAAATGTTTTATTTTAAAATTACGTGACTTTAAATGATTTCAAAAAAAGAAAGAGATATTTCTCTCAAATAGTTTTGATTTCATCTATGTCAACATCCTTTGATGGATTTTATACTTGTTTGAATTCAATTCATTATGATACAAATCTTCCATAATATATTGAAGGTTTTGTGATATATTTGACTATAGATAAGTTATTTTTATACCATTCATGGTTTATGGTTAAAGTATTGACATTTTGTATGCTATTTTTAATACAAATGTTTATGTTATATTTCATCCTTTTCATATGAGGAATGTATTGGACTTAGTAAGTGACTATTAGAGCCCGCTATAGCTCCTTGATGCATTGGTAGGTCTCATGAGCCAATTAGATGTGGAATTGGCCGAGGCCTTTCCCAATTTGATATATGGTTTTGGCCGAGGCCTAAATCATTTTTAGACATCCTGGCTGAGGCCTTGACAATATGATTCAGAATGTTTGGTATTATACATTCCCTCATTATGAAAATAATATTGATGGTTCATGTGGTTATTCGACTAGTAGAATACTCATGACTATGTTTTATTATGGAATCATTTACTCATCTCATATTCCAACCATAAAGTTTTCATGTTTATCATTTGTAAAGGCATGTGTTTTTAATTATTCACCATGCCTAATGTTTATGTTATCTTCTGCTATATTGATTACCCTTACTGAGCATTTGAGCTCACCCCTTTCTTATGTTTCATTTTCCTATGATATGAAGAAGTTAGTTATAAGTGAATTTCATGCATAATCTAGGAGGCTTGGATTTTTATAATGTAATAAATTGGTGTTTTATTTCTTTTCAAGTTGTAAAGTTGATCTTATGTATGAATCTTGTTTCCAATAATACAAAATTGACCAGTCTTTCCGGATTTGATCCCTTGCGATCATGCCAATGCTATGTAATAATGCACCGACTCTGGGTAACTGGGGTTAGGGTGTTACAGTTGGTATCAGAGAAAGTTTATTACAAACTTTGGAAACTAGATTTAGAGAAACTATGATTAGAGATCATTATCCTAAGATAGACTTTGAGGATTAGTATATAAGAATTTCCGATAATTTTGGTAATGTAGATATTTTGTGTCTTTTCCAAGAAATACATCCCTATGTAGATATGAGCAGGTAGAGGCAGCTCTGGCACAAATGTACTATGTGGTAAAACCTGAAAACGCCGCTTTGATCTAGACTCGAACGGGAACTTGTGCACGACAACGGGTCTTGCTGCACTCCTGGTAATGACACCCCCAGGAGATATGCTTAGGATAATTCACATTTTCTTTAAAAATAATTATGAAGGATTTATGAATATATACCTCCTCAAAGAAAATATTTTTATGATTATGGATTATATCCATAAACTGTTAAATTTATATTAATTGTTTTAAAAGTATGGAATTACGTATTTTGATTCATAAACTAATCTAGTTTATTTCATTGTTTATAAATGGAGCTTAGTGTAAGGAATGTAAATCGTATCAATGCACTAAATCCATGTAGGTATTTCCCTCCTACTCAAGATAATTATAGCGGAGCTAGTGATGCAACTGGTGCTGATCATCTTATCACCATACTAGGACAACTCACACATGTTAGGAATAATAACCTTACCCGTATGGAGCACCCTGATCCACAACGCGGAAGAACATTGTTAGACCTCTTCATGAGAAAACAACCACCAACATTCAATGGGTCTAAAAATCCATTTGTAGCTGAACAATGGATAATTTTCTTAGAGAAAATATTTCATGCTTTGGGGAGTAGCAAAAGGGAAAAAGTTGTCATGTCAGTTTATCGCCTCACCGGATATGAAGATCAGTTGTGGTCATTAATTCAAAACAAAAAGGATGATAAAGAAGTATCAAGTATGGAATGGAGGGATTTTAAAGAAATTTTCTTAAAAACAAAATTACCTCATGACCATCGAGCAGATATGGAAAGAAAATTTTTATTCTAAGGCAAAAAGAGGAAGAGAATGTCGCAAAGTATGAAGCTAACTTTACAAGGATAATAAGGCATGTTGCAGATTATATACATAACCCAAGAAGTAAGATTGAATGTTTATTTGATGGGTTAAAACCATCTCTCCATCGAGAATTAGTATCAAATTACTTATTATCATACGAAGATATTGTCTCATGTGCTATCAAAACCGAAAAGCAATTATCTATGTCTTATGACTTTAAAGCGAAGCAAGAGAAGAACAGATCTGCTGAACACTCTTGGAAAGGAAATAACGAAACGGGGAAGAAAGGAAGAGTTAAATTTCCACCCTATGATAATTATGGAAGGAAGCACCCTAGTGCCTGTCTAAAAGGAAAAGGAGTATGCTACAAATGTGGATAGAAAGGCTAACTTGCTAGTGATTGTAAGGGAAAGAAAGAAGATACCAATGTTCAATGCTAAAATTGCAAGGAGATGGGACATTATGCAAATGAACGTCAAAGCGTGAGGGAAACTTACCTCAGAAATGGCCAAGAGATCAAGGCCAAGATTATGTGATCACTATTAGTGATGTTGAAGCTCTAAAAGTCGTGGTGGCAGGTAATTTAATGGTTTCCTCAACTTTTTCCAACGCTTTATTTGATTTTGGATCATCACATTGTTTCATATCTTCTATGTTTTCTAAGAAAATTAGATATTTCCAATTTTATTTAACAAGGGAGTTGTCTGTCAAAACTCCTAATGGAAGTATCATTGCAACAAAGTTTTGTGAATAAATCCCCATCAAGGCATATAAATGTTATTTATCTACTGATCTCATCATCATACCCATGATTGAATTTTATATAATCCTCAGTATAGACTGGATTTCAGACCATGATGCAAATATTTATTGTTGAAGAAGGAGTTGGCAATTTTTGATGATGATAAGGAGTACCTTATCTTTAGAGCAGAAATTACACCACCTTATTCTTATTTAGATCCACCCCCAGTAGCTTAACTAATTTCAATTATTGGGGAGGAAGAGAATAAAATAACTCTAGGTGAGGAAAGGAATGTTCAAATAGACGATGTACCTATTGTGCAACAATATGTTGATGTGTTTCCAAAGGATTTACCTTGACATCCTCCAGAATGAGAAATTGATTTTTCCATTGACTTAATTCCTTGTTCAAGGCCCATATCGATGACCACTTATAGAATGGCCACTGTAAAATTAGTGGAACAAAATAATCAACTAGAGGAATTGAGTGATGAGGGATTTATTCTCCCTGGTGTTTCTCCATGGGGAGCCCCTATTATTTTTGTTAAGAATAATGATGGATCTATAAGGTTGTGCATTGACTACAGGGAGATCAATGCTAAAACAATAAAGAATAAGTATCCCCTACCTGACATTGATGATTTATTGGACCAACTTTATGGAGCTCAATATTTTTAAAATATTTACCTTCTATTTGGATATCATCAGTTGTGTGTGAAGAAGGAATACATTCCAAAAACAGCATTTTGAACCAGGTATGGGCATTACGAGTTTACAATAATGCCTCTTGGGCTTACAAATGTACCCTCTATTGTCATGGATCTAATGAACAGAGTTTTCAAAGAATATCTTGATGAATTTTTAGTGGTATTTATTGATGATATCTTGGAATACTCCAAAATCTACAAAGATCATGAAACTCACTTGCACATAATTCTAAAAACCCTCAGAAGAAATGAATTTTACGGGAATTTTAGCAAATGTGAATTCTGACTTCAAGATTTTTCTTTTCTTTTCCATATTGTCTCTAAGGATGGAATCTCTGTTGATCCATCTAATATGAGATCAATCCAAGAATGGAAAGCACTGAAAAGTATAACTGAGGTACACAATTTTATTGCTTTAGCAGGTTATTATCAGCGTTTTGTCCAGAATGTTTCCCAATTGGCTAACCCATTAACCAATCTCACACGTAAAGGGGTTAATTTTGTTTGGACAAAAGAGTGTGAAGAATGTTTTGCTGAACTGAAGAGAAGATTAGTCAACACTTTTATATTGACTCTACCATCGGGGAATGATGGGTTTGTTTTTTATAGTGATGCTTCAAAGAAATTACTTTGTTGTGTCCTTATGCAAAATGATAGAGTTATTGCCTATGAATCACGAAAACTAAAAATTCATGAACAAAACTATCCTACTCATGATCTTGAGTTACCAGTTGTAATCTTTACTTTGAAGATATAGAGACACTATCTATATGGTGAAAAATGTGAGATATATACCGATCACAAGAGTTTGAAGTATATTTTCTCACAGAAGGAGCTCAACATGAGTCAAAGGCGATGGCTTAAACTACTTAAATATTATGATTTTACTATACACTACCACCTGGGGAAGGAACGTAAGGTGGAAGATGCTTTGAGCAGAAAGGATCATGGAGTTTCGAATAAGATGAGAGTTGAAAGGGGTCATATGCACATGGATCTAATAAAAATGGATATAGGAATAATTATGTAAGGGGAAACATCGATACATTTTCAAATGGTTGCCAAACCATATTTACTAAAAAGGATAAAAAGTTATCAGGCTAATGATGAGGAGTTTCAAAAGAAAATTAAATCTGTGAATGTTGGGAGATTGATCGACATCATATATGAAGATGGGATTTTGAAATTTGGTAAGAGGCTTTGTCTTCCTGACATACCTGATCTAAAAAGATAATTGTTGGATGATTCTCATAGCTCTAATTTCTCCATGCACCCTGGTAGTACTAAGATTTATAAATATTTGAGTGAACATTTTTGGTTGGACAATAAGAAGAGAGAGATTTCTGATTATGTGTCAAGATCTATTGTTTTTCAACAAGTGAAAGCTGGAAGGCAACATCCTAGATGAGTCATGCAACCTCTTCCCATACCTGAGTGGAAATGGGATGATGTTATGATGGAATTTTTCATGGGGCTACCAAAGACTCCTAGGAGGAACGTCGCAATATGGGTCATTATTGATTGTCTTACCAAGTCAACACATTTTCTTGCTATAAGAGAATATTTACCACTTGAACCTCTACTATGACTATATATTAATGAAGTTGTAAGAATTCATGGAGTACCCCTATTGATGTGGCCTTAAAAACACATGTTTTTTACATCCTTTTTAATTAATTTTTATTAATTTAGTTACTTATTTTAGTACTTTTTAATAAATAATGGTTATTTTGTATTTTTATTATGAACTTTATTTATTTATCAATTTTTATAATTAATTTTATATTATAAGTTATAAAATAGTTAATTTATTTCTTACTTTAGTTTTATAGACTATTAAATATTTATTTAGATTGTTGATTTTGTCTACATAGTTAATTATTTAACAATAATTAATTAATTAATTCTCTTTATGCATATAATTAATGTAGTCTTAATTTAATTTTTCATGTTTTAATTATTAATTAATTTTAAGTAGCTTAATATTCTAAGTCATCTTTTAATAATAAATTGATTAAAATAAATGATTATAGACCTACTTCAATCATTAAGTCTCTTTAAATTCTATAACATTAAATAACATTTTGGTTTAATAATATAAACATTATCTTTCTACATTGAATTAATTTGATTTGATATTGTAACTATTTAACTATGTCTTATAAATGTTTAAATTTTATGTTAACTTTTAATAAGTTAGTTGCTTTTTAATATAGTTATAATTTATGTTATGCGAATTAAAGTTATTAATAATTTAATTTATGTTTAATTGTTTTTATAAATTTATTAAAGTTTATTTTTCAATTGAGGTTTGCATTTGTTTTAATTATGTTTTAGTTTTTATTAATTACTTTGTTCATATTCTCTTTAAGTTTTTAATTTAATTTATTTACTCTGCTTATTTTGTAGGTTCACGGTTTTAACACCGTCACGGTGTCTCCTGCTTCTAGTTCCTCTCCTCACGGTCTCACCGTGATATCCAGTTCTCGGATGCACTGTAACCCCATTCTTGTGGCATCGTTACCCTTGAAAATCGGTTCCACCGTGAATTCTTGCCACCGTGACTTCTTGGCACCGTGACTCTTCTTTCACTGTCTCACCATGAAGCTCCTCACAGACGCACCGTTTCTATTTTTCCACTGCCACTGCACACACCGGTTTATGCCACCGTGAACACCCCCTTGCTGTCTCACCATGTGTTTCATTCACGGTGCCTCCATGAATTCAGACTCACGGTCTCACCATTGCCCTTTCATCTTGCCATCATAATTTGCAGAAATAGTTTCATTCTTCCATGATGTCACCTTCTTGCACCGCGTCATCATGAATCCCTTTCTCCATGAACTGGATTCAAATCGGTGCCACCATTTCCCATCTTGTTGTCGCACCATTTTATTCTCATTACGGTCTCACCGTCACTCAGTCATCTCCACTTCCTCACATCTTCACCTTTCCATAGCTCCTTCTTCCACCGGTGTGCCACTGTCAAACATTGTTCTACTTCTCTACTCAACCTCAAATCAAAAAAAAATTCATAGACCACAATTGAATCAATTACCTTAAAATTTCGCAATTCAGTTTTGTTGGGAGAAGTTCTTTCATACCCAGGGAGAGCTGTTGCGTCACTACTAAGAATATTGTTCCACAACTACCTGAACCGAGGGTTCCTCCTACCGTTGTTCTGTTAATGTTGAGGAGATCTTGGGAACGGATGAACCTGGAAGAGAGATAGTGGCTTACCTTTGCATTGAAACCACTACTATGGAGAAATCTTGGTGCGCCACTGCATAGTAGGGAGAGGCACTGAACTGTGTTGAAGCTGAGACGTGTCGCGACTTGCCCAGGAGAAGCCAATCTGAGCTGAGAAGGCGAAGCACCCTGGTACTTCGAGAAGAAGAAGCCGCCACTTCCTTGGTTGCAGTGCCGAAGAGGAACCGAGAAACCCTTCCCCCTGCTTTGCACCGGTTTGTGGGAATGGGATGATGATATAAAAAAAACAAACAACAATGAAAAAAAACTAAACTAAAGAATTAAAAACAAATCCAAAATAAAAACTTAAACTAAAAAAATAGTAAACATTACTATTTATAAATAAATAATTAACATTTGTTATTTAATAAAAAATAATTATTAAAGTTAATTAAAACATTATTAAATTAACGTTTATTTGATAGTAATTACTAAATTCAAGTATGAATAGTTTATTTAAAATCATATTAGTTATAATTTAATGTATCAATAATTATTACATTTTTGCATAAAATAAAATAAAAATACTAAGTTATTAAATTAATTATAATTAAACTAACTAGTTAGTTTTAATGTTAATAATTTACACTTTTAACAATAATTATAAACTTAAAGTTTATTATTTACTAATTAAAAAAATAATAACATATAATCTATTTATCATAAAAATTATTAATTAATAAAAAATCTTATAATAATAATAACTCTTTTATTAAAAATTTCGTTCAGATTATTATACATAATTTATCATAATTTATCTTTTTTTAATTTTATTTCTTTATAGTTAATTAAAATATTTTTATTAATTTTTAGTAATGCTAATAAAATAATTTGTTAACAACTTTACTTAAGGATTATTAATTTTTCTGAAATGTTTTTTTTTTATTTTCTAAAACTTTAATCCTTTATTTCTTTAGTGTTTTAATTATTTTATTAGTTTTTTTATGCAGGTTCATTCAACAGACATAAATGCATCCAGGTGCATGAAACTAACTCAACAGGAGTTAGTTACGTGAGTAAAGTTAGCGTGACGTGTTTGTCACGAACACACACACGTGTGCGGTGTGCTCAAGAAGAAAACATAATGTCGGTAGAAGGCAAGCAGTGACCAGAAGCAGATGACGGGGGATATTAAAACAGAGCAGTAGTAGAATTTTGGCGAGGGCATTAATTCAAAGAAGCACACCACTGGAGAGCAGCGAACATGAATCGACTCTCGGAGAACCATTCCTTAGAGACCCGAGGGCTTGGAGTAGGAAATATTCATGCAAGCAGAGGGAGTTTTATTCCTCTGTTCTTTTTTAATTCTATTCCTCTGTAATTTAATGTTTTTAGAACACGTAAAGAACGAAATGTTAGGCTAAATAATTACAGTTCGGGGGGGAAATTGAGTCTACTGGTTATCGTTCTTTTCTTTTCTCACTATCCTGTTAATGAGATCGGAATTCATCGAGGAGGTCGGTTCTGATTACATTCCATTGCAACATACCACTTGTGCTTAATCAAATATTTCCACATTTATACAGTGATTTTAAATGTGGATTTATTTTCTTGAACAATTAAATAGAAATAAAAAGGCTACAGGACATACGACGAGTTAGTTCTGTGTTCTTTTCCAAATTTGAATTCTTTTAAGTTGGTTAATATAACGGTGGAGAACTTTGAAATTGGCCATCTTGAGTGATTATTTCATGGAGAGGGAAATAAATCACTCCATTTCAGTGGTATTTGTTGTAATCAATGTCATTAGAAAGTATACCGTCAAAACCAGTAGAGTTGATATTCTCCCCAAATGTTTTTCTCCAGATTGTTTACTTTTTAGTGCACTATTTCTCTGTTGCTTACTGTTTTGAGCCTTTTCCTTGTTCTGATATAGTTTAGAAAAAAAACTAAAAAAAATGTGTTGTTTCATTTGTGCCTTATAATAAAAATAAAAAAATAGAAAGATTAGAAATTCAACCTCACTGTTGACAACAGTGGGTCTTTAGTTAGTGTTTTTATAGAGAATAGTGGCCAAAATAGCCTTCCCTGTGGGTTCGACCCTGCTTTCCACATATACAGTATTTAGTAAGAAAATAAATTTTAAACTTTGACTGAATTCAACGACAGTTTAGGTCACCTATCGATTGTTTCTGATCGTGATCCCCGTTTTACATCAATATTATGGAAAAGTATTCAGAAAGCCCTGGATACTGAACTTCATTTGAGCACTGCCTACCATCCTCAAACTAATGGACAATCTGAATGGACTATTCAAACCTTTGAAGACATGATGAGATCATGCTCACTTGACATTCAAGCTGTGTGGGATCAATATTTACCTCTGGTATAATTTTCCTATAACAATATCTTACATTCAAGTGTTCAGATGGCACCATATAAAGTGTTATATGGAAAGAGATGTCGCACACCAACTTTTTGAGATGATGTTGGTGAAACAAAACTCATAGGCCCAAAACATGTTGAGGAAATGATGAAAAATATGAAGTTAATCCAAACCCACATCAAAGCAGCTCAAAGTAGGCAAGAAGATCTATGTCGATAACCGAAGAAATGATTTGAAATTTAAAGTAAGAGATCATTTTTTCTTGAAGGTATCTCCAGGGAAGGGAGTTATACAATTTGGTAAGAAGGGTAAATTGAGTCCCAAGTACATCGGACCTTTCGAAATTCTAGAACGAATTGGGGCTGTATCTTATCGTTTGGCAATGCCACCAAGTCTCTCCAAAATTCACAATGTGTTGCACGAATCATAGTTGAGAAAATACATTCCTGACCCAATGCATGTACTCACCTATGAGGAAATTGAACTGGAACCAGATTTGTCTTATTGTGAGGAGCCTTTCAAGATTCGTGATACCAGAGAATAAGTGTTGAGAAAACAGACAACTCGTCTAGTAAAAGTTCTATGGAGAAACCATAAGATGGAATAGGCAACGTGGGAACCCGAGAAACTTATGAAGAAGAACAACCCAAATCTTTTTATGCGTTAGTATTCTAGAAATTTCGAGAATGAAATTATTTAAAGGAGGGAAGAATGTAACACCCCAAACTTCCATGGTATGTTTCCCTTTGAATAATGCAATAGCTTACATTGTACGCAACTTCGAGATTCTAACACACCATGACCAATCAAACTAGCCGTTATGAATAGTAATAACCACTTTTTAAAATTTTATAAATTTTATTTTTCAAAATGGAATTCATTTTTGAATTCAGAATATCAAAATTAGAATAGGGTGAAGTTTTGGTATTTTTCTGAAAACTTTCAATTTTTGATGAATAGTGAAAAACCCTGTGTTATTTGTTAAAACCTAATTTTCATTTAAATAATTATTTTTTTTAATTAATTTATTTTAGGTCAAAATAGATACATAATACCTATATAAGTTCATTTTAATTAATTGGAGTCGTTTTAGAATAAGTGTAGATATATAAAAAAATTTATTGAACTTTTACCGTCTTTTACCCACCTCCTAGGAGCATTTGCAAATTTGCTTAAAAGATAATTTTACCGCTTCTGTGAATTAAATTTCAAAAATCCAAGAGACATGGTTGATATCAGTAAGTAAAATGTGGTTCAATAACATAAAAAAATTTGTGGTGAATAGTAACTTTTGACTTATTTACCACAGTTAAAAGTAAATATGGTAATTAAAGGTAAAAATGATATTATTATTACCCTGAAACATGTCCTAATTCTATTGAATAAGTGTTTTTCAACCAAAAACAACCTTAGGAATAAAATATTATCCTTTAGGTCCACTTGGGTTAGATTAGGAAATTTATTATTATTTTATTTAAAGAAGAGTTAAAAGTGTTAAATTCAAAGTGCAGTAACTAAACCATCTTTAATATAGGGTTATAAATAATATAAATTTGACTATAAATATTCGCTATAAATCTAAAAAGATTTCCTACATAATGGTATACTATTTATAATTTTTATACATTAAATAATTTAATTTATTTATGACACAATGATGAGGGAGTTATTACCTAATTAATGAAGTATTAAAATAATTGATATTATAAATACCCAAATAAATGTAAATTGAAATTTTTATGAAATCCACGAATTTTATATGTTAATATGACAAGTTAAAATTTATTAAATGAATTTATTTTGAATTAATAAAGTCGTTAGGACTTTAAAAAAATCAATTATTAAATAGTGTCAAAGTTGACATAAAAGAGTTTTTAAAAAAAATTATTATATTATTAATTGATATTAAATTCCTAAAAATCTAAGGTTCAGCCAAAGGACTTAGATAAGGTTATAAATATCAATAATTAACCACTTGGGGTTCTCTTGGAGTTTTATTGTAAGTGTATTAACCATGTAATATAAAAATACAAAGAGACATGGTAAATGTCAAACTATTTAACTACGAGTTAAATCTAAAAGATAAGGTTAATATGGTGACCTAAACCATTCTAAAACCTATTGGTTGAAAGGATATCGACTCAAAACCACCTTATCCTCGAAATAAATCATTTTGGAGACATTATAAACCGAATATGAATTTATTATAAAATAATATTTCAATCTTTTCCTAAGGTGCCCCTCACCCCTCTTATAAAATGGAACTTCCCCTTCTCTCAATTTCACACCTCCAAATCCATTTGTCTCAGCCATAATCTACCCAAATACCCTCCCAATTATCCTCCCTTTATCCTAGAGGCCTTCCTTCAGTCATAAATCCAACCTAATGAGCCCTTTTGATCAAAAGAAAGAACCCAAAGAAAAGATAAATATTTCATCACCTCTTTCATGTTCTTTTCTTCTTCCACTTTCTCTTTATTTGTTGTTTCCATTCTAAAATAATAACTCCAGTATCTTCTATATACTAGGATGTTATTATAAAAATGTTACAACCATATTCTTTATTCTGTCCATCATATGAATGACAAACTCACCATACGTGCGTACGTACAGCTTACCGTCTCCATGTCGTGCTGTAGTTGTTATTCAATACATTATTTTTGGATGGGTATAATAATGATGTATAATTGATGTAAATAATAAATATAAAATTTTAATTATTCTTTATATATTATATACCATCTATTTAGATACTATTTTATTATCAAAATAACGATATTGTCACTCGTGTGTACGTACAGATTACCGTCTCCACGAATGCGATTTGATTCATTCCCCGTCATAACCATTCAAGAATAATTTTCATTTTATGATTAAAAATAATGTTTAAAGACATGATATCATTCTTTATATGAATACAATAAATTCCATTCATAACAAACATGACTCACGTAATAAATAATATCAAGGAAAATGAATCAGTTAACACCCAAAACAACGATAATACTAAAATATTATTAACAAAGCATTATTAAAAGATCGTATATGATATCATAATTATGTATATGGTTATTGTAAAATTTGATAACAATTATTTAACTATTATACATGAGGTTAGCATACCCTCGAACAAGGAAAAGTACAAGGTAAGGGTTAATTTCACAATCTCTTTACTTACCTGAGGTTGTTTTTAAGTAAGTATCTACGGGACCTCTTTATCATCCACATTCGTGTTTTCTTAAAAATGTATTTTAAAACATTTTACTATTTACTAGACTATGGGTTAAATTAATTTTAACCTTTATTTGACCTTATATGTTTTGAAATGAATCTTTCCGTCATTTTCCAAATATGGTACTTTATGAACTTTTCGATAAAATTAACGTAAGAATGTTTTTTAACTTATACAGAGGGTGTGGTTATTCCTTGCCATTATAACATCGTTGAAGATTCTCTTACAAGATTATAATAATATTTTAAAAATAAATTTTTTATTTTATAATTATGTGACTTTAAATGATTTCAAAAAAAGAAAGTGATATTTTTCTCAAATAGTTTTGATTTCATCTATGTCAACATCCTTTGATGGATTTTATACTTGTTTGAATTTGATTCATTATGATAAAAATATTCCATAATTTATTGAAGGTGTTGTGATATTTTTGACTATGGATGGGTTATTTTTATACCATTCATTTTTTATGGTTAAAGTATTGATATTTCGTATGCTAGTTTTAATACGAATGTTTATGTTATATTTCAACCTTTTCATATGAGGAATGTGTTGGACTTAGTATGTTATGGGTGGATCCCGCTATAGCTCCTCGATGCATTAGTAGGTCTCATGAGACAATTATATGTGGAATTGGATGAGGCCTTTCCCAATTTGATATATGGTTTTGGCCGAGGCCTAAATCATTTTTTAGACGTCTTAGTCGAGGCCTTGACAAAATGTTTCAAAATGTCCGCCATTATACATTCCATCATTATGAAAAAAATATTGATGGTTCATGTGGTTATTCTACTAGTAGAATACCCATGACTATGTTTTATTATGAAATTATTTACTCATCTCATATTCATGCCATAAAGTGTTCGTGTTTATCATTTGTAAAGGCATGTGTTTTATATTATTCATGATACCAAATGTTTATGTTATCTTCCTCTATATTTCTTACCCTTATTGAGCATTTGAGCTCACCCCTTTATTATGTTTCATTTTCCTAGGATATATATAAGTTAGTTATGAGTGACTTGTAGGCAAAATCTTGGAGTCTTGAATGTTTCTAATGGAATAAATTAGTGTTTTATTTCTTTTCAAGTTGTAAATTTAAACTTATGTATGAATATTTTTTCCAATAATACTAAACTGGTCGATCTTTAGGGATTTGATCCATTATAATCATGCCCATCCTATGTAATAATGCAATAAATCTGATTAACTGGTTTCAGGGTGTTACACCTACTGACATGTCGTCTCCTCCGACACATCGAAAATAATAATAACATTGATTTCTATTACTTTAAAGTAATTTTGAGGTATTTTTCTATACATGAGACTATTAAATGCAATTTTTAGCATTTTAAAACAACAAAATTGTGTTTCAGGAAATACTAGGAAAATGACACCTCATATTGATGTTTTGTCTACTCAACCATGTCACAATTCATTGTGCGGTTATTATCTTCTGATTTCACATCATTCATTGTTTGTTCTGTTGGTTTTGATCCCCTTGAATATATTTTGAAAGGGTATCAAATAATTTAAACCACATTTTTAGTTGTTACAGGAAGACCACATGTTTGGTTAATGTTTCATCTATTCTGTCACATCAAGAATAATATTAAAAAGATTTTATTAGTGTTTTATGTTATTATAAGGTTGTTTACTATGGATATAACCATTAAATACAAGTTTTGTTGTATTAAAAATCTTCTTTTTAGGGTCATCCCCAATAGACAAAACCTAGGATTGGAATTCCATCTTATTTACTATGTCTCAATTCACAGTATAGTATTTATACTTTTATTTCAAAGCATTTGGAGAAATTCTAGTTGGTTTTGACTATCTCGGGAAAATTTTTAAAGGGTATCAAGACATTAAAAATTGGACATTTGGTTCTTCTAGGTGGACTGAACATACGATTGTTGTTCCATCTACTCATACATGTTAAAAATAATAATAACACATTTCTCCTATGAATTCATGTCATTCATATTTCATGTTCAATGGATATGTCCATTAAACACATGTTTTTCTATCTAGAATAAAAACAATTGTTTTTGGTCATCTCAGGAAAACGCCACCTCGGATTTGGATTTTGTCTACTTGATCGTATAAAAAATTATTACACTATTATTTTTTACTTTTTTCATGGAATTTATATTTCATTCATTTATTTCCTTAAATATGGATCAATTATTTCCCTTCACACCATAGTGAAAAGGACCACATGTTAGGGGTGACCTTCTTTCACAAGAGTTTTAAGGGCTCATAATCTATGGAGAGAAGACTATGAACTTTTTTTCCTAAAGAGAATATGTACATGTTTCAAAAACTCTTTGTGACATTGAGAATATATTTTATGAATCATGAATTATTTAATATCCCAATCATACAGTAGTACACACCATTTTGAAATGGATTTTCCACAAAAAGTTCTATGAGTAAATAGGTTAAAGGATATCATGCCATTATTGTGGATGTGTTTTCAAAAAGTTAAATTACATCATAATTATTGATAGTTTAAATGGGAGTCTATGTCATAGTGAAGTATACCATTCTCACATAATTTGATTTAACACGATTAAGCACCTTAGAATAATAGGTTATGCCATGGTGAAACTTTGTATGAAAGTTTCTATGTCGTTGTATATGTGACAACACCATAGCCAATAAATTTCTAATAATGTTCAAAAATACATTTCCAGTTGAAAATAATTAATTAATATATTTTATTTACATAAAACATTGTGTTATTTATACAGAATATATATTTGTAACAATGTTACAAATGGTTTTAGAAAATAAGAATTATAAAAAACATGTCCACTAGAGACTGAGAAGGAGAAATCCAATGATTAAAAAGTTCATTCTCCTTGGAATCGATATTTTTTCATAGTAAATGTGGAAATTGTAAAATATCCTACATGTTAGTATTTTGTATCTTTCATGATTCCATATTAAGGTGTATTTTTTGGGCATTAAAATGTATACAAAAAGAGATTCTTTAAGAGGAGCGGGTAATTTTTCTAGAAGATGGTGGAACCCTTTTTACGAAATGGGTGTAATGGAAAATATATAGGAAATACAGAATGCACTATGATGGTAATTCAGGTATGGATGAATATAGGTCATATAATGAGTGACCATGTGTAGGTTTAACTTGTATAAAATTTAGGGAAATGTATGAGTGAATAATGTATGTACATGGGTTTAGGCTCCAACTTCTAGAATGAGAAATCCCCCTTTTACAATTGAGTATCCTAGATCATGGGCATTCCATAAAATATTTCTCATCCAATGGATGAATTCCACATGGATTCTTTCAAAAACAACTTACCTGACTTGGGAAAACTGAGGTTATAGTAATGTACTATCATTTACATGTGATCAATATGTAAAGTTGTTAACTTAGTTGGCTAAATGAAGTTGAAAATATCATATTAATTGGTTTAATCTTATACAATGTTAGTCCATCATAAACTTGAGGACCCTTTAAAGGAGTTTGACATAATATATGGTCTTTTAAATCTATTAGACCACCAAAAAATTACGTTGGATTTTGGTTATTCATTTGCTAATCCAAATCCTATAACTTGGTTGACCTGAGAATGCATTGGACAATAAGATGGAGTTGGAAAACCAGTATTTTTCATTGGCTTCTTATCATACATTGGGTAAAATTGATGAATTGTTGGAGGGGTTTTGATGTGTCTCTAGAATACCATCAACCACAAAGATAGCCTTAAATAATTCTTTATTTTTTAATTTTATCATAGGCTCATATCCTTCAAAAATTTTATGGTGGTTACAAGGTCAGATTTTGATCTTTGAAATCACTCACCAAAAAAATAATGGCATGTCACTGCCCCACTTCATTGTGAGATCAAGGGAATGAATATATCTATGAATATAGATCTATGGTGGTGGTGTTGGATTTTGAATTTTTATAATGAAAAAAATCTTTTTAGTTCTTCTTGATTCCATGTCATATGGTGAGAATAAGGTATTGAACCCTCCTAGAATCCATCCTCTTAATAAATATCTACTTCAAAAAAATACTATTCTCAAAGTTGTTAGTCAGTATCCTATATTGGAACTGATCCTGGAGAGCTTCCTTATAAAGTTAGTGACTTATAATTCCCATGAATCCTCCCTTAAAAGGATTATATCATGTGCTCTAATTTACCTGGTATGTTAAAGGGAGAGTACCAATTTTTATTTTTACTATTGTTTGGATGTTTAATATCTTATGATAGTTAAAATTATGGCCAAAAAATAGTTTTGATTTATTCAACCTTATATTATGATTTAAAATGTACCCATAAATATTAACAATATATTTAATTTTCTCATTGTTTTCCCAACTACCTTGGAGAAAAAAATCATGTCATCACGACATGGTGTTATTAACCATCTGCTATATTGATTAGGATTTAGATTTTCTTTTAAACTATGTCGAAAATACATCTCCCTAAAAAATCTTCATCAATGTTAATACGAGTTACAAAAATGTTTCACCTTGTATAATTTTATAATAGTTGGAGATGCAACCTCTTTCCATACTTGAGTGGAAATGGGAATATATTATGATGGACTTTGTCATGGGGATACCAAAGACTCCTAGAAGGAATGATGAAATGTGGGTCATTGTTGATCATTTTACCATGTCAGCACAATTTCTTTCTATAAGGGAAGATTTACCACTTGAACGTCCAGAAAGACTATATATTAATGAAGTTTTAAGACTTCATGGAGCACCCTTATCAATTTTTTCTGATCTTGATCCCCATTTTACATCAAGATTCTAGAAAAGTCTCCAGAAATCCCTAGATACTGAACTTCGTTTGAGCGCTGCCTACCACCCTCAAACTGATGGACAATCAGAACAAACTATTCAAACCTTATAATACATGTTGAGATCATTTTCACTTGACTTTCATGGTCTGTGGGATCAATACTTACCTCTAGTATAATATTTCTATAACAATAGATTCCATTCAAGTATTCAGATGCCACCATATGAAGCGTTATATAGAAACAGATGTCGCACACCAACTTGTTGAGATGATGTTGGTGAAAGGAAACTCGTAGGCCCAGGACATGTTGAAGAAACAATGGAAAAAGTTAAGGTTATCCAAACCCACATCAAAGTAGCTCAAAGTAGGCAGAAGAGATATGTCAATAACCAAAGAAAGGATTTGGAATTTCAAGTAGGAGATCATGTTTTCTTGAAGATATCTCCATGTAAGGGAGTTATACGATTTCATAAGAATGGTAAATTTATTCTTAGGTACATTGGACCTTTCGAAATTCTAGAATGAATTGGGGATCTAGCATACTGTTTGGCAATGCTGCCAAGCCTCTCCAAAGTTCACGATCTATTCCACGTATCATAGTTGAGAAAATACATGCCTGACCCAACGCATGTACTCACCTGTGAGGAAATTGAACTGGAACATGATTTGTCTTATTGTGAGGAGCCTGTCAAGATTCTTGATAGCACAAAAAAGTGTTGAGAAACCAGATAACTCGTCTGGTAAAATTTCTAAGGAGAAACCATAAGATGGAAGATGCAACGTGGGAACCTGAGCAACTTATGATGAAGAACCACCCGAATCTTTTTATGTGGTATTATTCTAGAAATTTTGAGGATGAAATTATTTTAAGGAGGGTGGAATGTAACACCCCAATCTTCCACAGTATGTTTCACTTTGAATAATGCAATAGCTTGAATTGTACACATCTTCAAGATTTTAACACCCCACGACCAATCAAACTAGCCATTATGAATAGTAATACCCACTTTTTAAAATTTTATAAATTTTATTTCTCAAAATGGACTTAATTTTTTAATTTGGAATATCGAAATTACCCTAGGGTGAATTTTTGGTATTTTTCTGAAAACAATCAATTTTTAATGAATAGTGAAAAACACTACGTTATTGGTTAAAACCGACTTTTCATTTAAATAAATATTTATTTTATTTAAATTTATTTTAGGTAAAAATAGATACATAATACCTATATAAGTTCAATGTAATTCATTGGATTCATTTTATAATAAGTTTAGATATATAAAAATTTTATTGAACTTTTACCATCTTTTACCCACCTCCTATGAGCATTAGAAAGTTTTCATAAAACGTACTTTTACTGATTCTATGAATTGAATTTAAAAAATCCGCGAGACATGGTTGATATCAGTAAGTAATATTTGGTTTCATAAGATAAAAATAATTTTTGATGAATAGTAACTTTTGACTTTTATTTACCACGGTTAAAACTAAATAGTGTAATTAAAGGTAAAAATGAAATTATTATTACCACGAAACATATAATAATTCTATTATATAATGGTATTTCGACCAAAAAAACCTTAGGAATAAAATATGATCCTTTAGGTCCACTTGGGTTAGATTAGGACATTTATTATTATTTTATTTAAAGAAGAGTTAAAAGTGTTAAATTCTATATACAATAACTAAACCATTTTCAATATAGGGTTATACATAAGATAAATTTGACTATAAATATTAATTATAAAGCTAAAAATATTTCATACATAATGGTATTTTATTTATAATTTTTATACACTAAATAGTGTCAAAATTGACATAAACGAGTTTTTAAAACAAATATTATATTATGAATGAAATTCTATTCCTAAAAATATAAGGTTCGGCCAAAGGACATAGATAAGGTTATATATATCAATAACTAACAACTTGCGGTTCTCTTGAAAGTTTATATTAAGTTTATTAACCATATAATATAAAAATACAAAGAGACATGGTAAATGTCAAACTATTTAACTAAGAGTTAAATGTAAAAGATAGTGTTAATATGGTGACCTAAACCTCTATAAAACCAATTGGTGGAGATTATTTAGACCCATTCCCACCTTAGAATCTAAATAAATAATTTTGGAGACTTTAGAAACTGAATAATAATTTATTATAAAATAATATGTTAATCTTTTTCTAAGGTGCCCCTCACCACTCTTATAAAAGGGCACTTCCCCTTATCTCAATTTCACACCTCCAAATCAATTTGGCTCGGCCAACCCCTAACCAAATATCTTCCCAACTATCCTCCCATCATCCTATAGGCCTTCCTTTGGTCAGAAATCCAACCTAAGGTGCCCTTTTCATCAAAAGGGAGAACTCGAAGAAGAGCTAAATATTTCATCACCTCTTTCATGTTCTTTTCTTCTTCCACTTCCTCTTTCTTTGTCGTTTCTATTCTAAAATAACAACTCAAGTATCTTCTATATACTGTGATGTTATTATAAAAATGGTAAAATCATATTCATTATTCTATCCATAATATGAATGACAAAGTCACCATACATGCATACGTACGACTTTCCATCTCCACGTCGTGGTGTAGTTGTTATTCAATACATTATTTTTGGAAGGGTATAAAAATGATTTATAATTGATGTAAATAATAAATATAACATTTTAATGATTGTTTATATATTATATACCATCTATTTACATACTATTTTAATATCAAAAGAATGATATTGTCGCTCGTGCGTACGTACGGATTACCATGTCCACGGA
Organism: Viscum album; assembly: GCA_963277665.1. Taxonomy (NCBI): domain Eukaryota; kingdom Viridiplantae; phylum Streptophyta; class Magnoliopsida; order Santalales; family Viscaceae; genus Viscum; species Viscum album. The sequence goes on from OY728140.1 coordinate 357,316,882, forward strand.
CGCGGTGAGATTCATTCCCCATCATAACCATTCAAGAATAATTTTCATTTGATGGTTAAAAACAATGTTTAATGTCTTGATATCATTCTGGAGAGGAATAATATACATCCAATCCATAATAAACATGACTCACATAACAAATAATATAATGGAAAACAAATCATTTTACACCCAAAACGATGATAAAACTAAAATATTATTAAAAAACATTATTAGAAGATCATATATGATATCATAATTATGTATATGGTTCGTGTATAATTTAATAACAATGATTTAACTATTATAAAGTTGGTTAGTGTACCCTCAACCAAGGAAAATTACAAGGTAAGGGTTAATTTCAAAATCTCTTTACTTATCTGATGTTGTTTATACGTAAGTATCTACTAGGACCTCTTTATCATCCACATTCATGTTTTATTAAAAATTTATTTTAAAACATGTTTTCTATTTAATAGAATATGGGTCAAATTCATTTATACCCTTATTTGACCATATATTTTTTTAAAGGAATCTTTCTGTTGTTTTCTAAACACGGTACTTTATGACCTTTTTGATAAAATTAAGGTAAGTATGTTTTTTTAACTTATACGGCAGGTACGGTTATTCTCTGCCATTATAACAGTGTTGAAGCTTCCCTTACAATCTTAGAAGAATACTTTCAAAATAAATGTTTTATTTTATAATTATGTGACTTTAAATTATTTCAAAAAAAGAAAGAGATATTTCTCTCAAATAGTTTTGATTTCATCTATGTCAACATCCTTTGATGGATTTTATACTTGTTTTAATTCAATTCATTATGATACAAATATTTCATAATGTATTGAAGGTTTTGTGATATATTTTATTATGGATAAGTTATTTTTATACCATTCATGGTTTATGGTTAAAGTATTGACATTTTATATGCTAGTTTTAATATGAATGTTTATGCTATATTTCAACCTTTTCTTACAAGGAATGTATTGGACTTAGTAAGTGAATGTTGGAGCCCTCTATAGTTCCTCGATGCATCGGTAGGTCTCATGATAAAATTAGATGTGGAATTGGATGAGGTCTTTCCCAATTTGATATATGGTTCTGGCCGAGGCCTAAATCATTTTTAGACGTCTTGGAAAAGGCCTTGACAAAAAATTTCAGAATGTTCGACATTATACATTCCCTCATTATGAAAATAATATTGATGGTTCATGTGGTTGTTCGACTAGTAGAATACGCATGAATATGTTTTTTACCAAATTATTTACACCGATCATATTCCTTCCATAAAGTTTTCATGTTAATCATTTGTAAAGGCATGTGTTTTCAATTATTCATCATGCCTAATGTTTATGTTATCTTCCACTATATTGATTACCCTTACTGAACGTTTGAGCTCACCCCTTTCATATGTTTCATTTTCCAAGGATATAAAGAAGTTAGTTAAGAGTGACCTGTAGGCATAATCTAGGAGGCTTGGATGTTTCTAATGGAATAAATTAGTGTTGTATTTCTTTTCAAGTAGTAAAGTTGAACTTATGTATGAATCTTGTTTCTAATAATGAAAAATTGACAGGTATTTCAGGATTTGATCCCTTGTGATCATGCAAATGCTATGTAATAATGCACCGACTCTGGGTAACTGGGGTTGGGGTGTTATAGTTGGTATCAGAGGAAGTTTAGTACAAACCTAGGAAACTAGATGTAGAAAAACTCTGATTAGAGAATATTACCCTAAGATAGACTTTGAGGATTAGTATATAAGAATTTCCTATAATTTTGGTAATTTATATATTTTGTGTATTTCCATGAAATAAATCCTTTTCTTGATATGAGCAGGTAGAGGTGGCTCTGTCACAAATGTACCTAGGGGTAAAACTCAAAAATACCGCTTTGAGCTAGACTCGAATGGGAAGTTGTGCACGAAAATGGGCCTTGCTGCACTCTTGGTTACGACACTCCCATGTGACTAGCTTAGGATAATTCACATTTTCTTTACAAACCATTATGAAGTATTTATGAGTATATACTTCCTCAAAGAAAATATTTTTATGATTATTTATTATATCCATAAACTATTCAATTTATGTTAATTGTTCTACAAGTATGGAATTATGTATTTTGATTCATAAACTAATCTAGTTTATGCCATTGTTTATAAATGGAGTTTATTGTAAGGAATGGAAACTATATCAATGCACTAAATCCATGTAGGTATTTTCCTCCTACTCAAGATAATTATAGCGGAGCTGGTGATGCAACTGGTGTTGATCATCTTATCACCATACTAGGAAAACTCACAAATGTTAGGAATAATAACTTTACCCGTATGGAGCACCCTGATCCACAATGTGGAATTACATTGTTAGACCACTTTATGAGGAAACAACCACCAACATTAAATGGGTCTACAAACTCATTTGTAGCTGATAAATGGATAATTTCCTTAGATAAAATATTTCATGTTTTGGGGAGTAGCGAAAGGGAAAATTTTGTCATGTCATTTTATCATCTCACCGGATATGCAGATCAATGGTGGTCATTAATTCCAAACACAAAGGAGTATGAAGTATCAAGTTTAGAATGGAGGTATTTTAAAGAAATTTTCTTAAAAAAATATTTTCCTCATGACCATCGAGTGGATATGGAAAAGAAATTTCTGAGTCTGAGAAAAAAAGAGAAAGATAATGTCGCAAAGTATGAATCTAACTTTACAAGGTTAGCAAGGCATTCTGAAGATTATATACGTAACCCAAGAAGTAAAATTTACTATTTCTTTTATGGGTTAAAACCATTTCTCCGTTGAGCATTAGTATCACAATCCTTCTCATCATACGAAGATATTGTCTCATGTGCTATCAAGACAGAAAAGGAATTATCTAAGTATTACGACTTTAAAGTGAAGCAAGAGAAGAAAAGATCTGTTGAACACTCTAGGAAAGGAAATAAGGAAACAGGGAAGAAAGGAAGAGTTGAATTTCCACCCTGTGATAATTGTGGAAGGAAGCACCCTAGTTCATGTCTAAAAGGAAAAGGAGTATGCTACAAATGTGGATAGAAAGGCCAACTTGCTGGTGATTGTAAGGGAAAGAAAGAAGCTACCAATGTTCAATGCTAAAATTGTAGGGAGATGGGACATTATGCAAATTAATTTCCTAATCATCAGGAAAACATACCTTGGAAATGGCCAAGGGATCACGGTCAAGCTTATGCAATCACTACTGCTGAGGTTGAAGCTTCGAAAGACATGGTGGTAGGTAATTTAATGGTTTCTTCAAGTTTAGCCAATGCTTTATTTGATTTTGGATCATCGCATTGTTTTATATCTTCCAAGTTCTCTAAGAAAATTAGATATTTCCAATTTGATTTAACAAAGGAGTTGTCAGTAAAAACTACTAATAAAAGTATCATTGTAACAAAGATTTGTGAATCAGTCCCCATTAAAGCATATAAACATTATTTATCAACTGATCTCATCATCATACCCATGATTGAATTTTATATAATCCTCGGTATGGATTGGATTTTGAACCATGATGCAAAAATTTATTGTAAGAAAAAGGAGGTTATAATTTTCGATGATGATAAGGAGTACCTTATCTTTAGAGCAGAAACTTCACCACCTAAATCTTATCTAGATCCACCCCCAGTAGCTCAACTAAATTAAATTATTGGGGGGAAGAGAATAAAATAACTATGGGTGAGGAAAGGAATGTTCAAATAGATGATGTACCTATTGTGCAAGAATATGTAGATGTGTTTCCAAAGGATTTACCTTGACATCCTCTAGAATGAGAAATTTATTATTCCATTGACTTTTTTTTAGAAAAGAAATCTTTAAATCTTCAATTAAGCAAAACAAATTACAAGAGTATGAATGAGGGGATTTTACATTTGTCTCTAGTAAGAATATAAAGCATTTCCTCATCAATAGTGGTCAAATACACACCCGAGTCTTCAGAAATACCTTGATTTGAATGTTTATCAGCAGGAGAGTTGGCTTCACGGTAAACATGTGTGATGATGATGTTATTTGAGGCAAGAGTATCAAGACATTTGATCCATTTTGATGTAAGCTTCCAGGCAAGATGGGTCTTATTTTTCCGAACAGCATGGACAATAGTAGAAGAATCACTTTCAAACCAGATATCATTCCAATTTCTTTGATGAGCAATCTCCACTGCTTTAATTAATGCCATCATTTCAACTTAAATGGTAGTAGAGTGACCACAAGGACCATAGAATCCATCAATTAAATCACTGTTGTGATCACGGAAGACAATACCATATTTAGCAGGTCCAGGATTGCCTTTAGAAGCACCATCCAAGTTACATTTGATCCAACCTGCAAAGGGAGGAGTCCAGAAAATTTCCATAGTACCCATCGGTTTAGGAAAATTACCAGACAGATGAAGCCTCCTCAAGATAGCAAAGTCTGTGATGGAATTATGACATTGTTAAGTGTGGAACTGATTTGAATATCAATTCACTGAGAGAATATTTTAAAGGGAGACATTGTGATTAAATGTGGCATTTCCATGCCTTATTTTGTTTTTGCTTGTCCATATAATGTGAAAAGTTTCAACACAAGATACAAGAGATAAAGCATGAATATTCTTGGAACATTGTACTGCTGAAATTAAGTGCAGAAAATCTACAATGCTATTGGTTTGTGATATTGAGATGCCAAAGAGATCAAATATAATGATCCAGAGTGAAGCAGCAGTTTCACAGGAGAGGAACAAGTGATCAAAGTCGTCTCTATGTTGATGGCACAAATCACATCTAGAGCAAATAGAGATACCAACCTTCTAAAGATTACTGTCCACTGAGAGTTTTTGCAGGTGAAGTCTCCAAAGAAGAGTAAACTGAGAGGGATGAACCCATCTTTTGAATTTCTAGACAGCATTGAAAGTATTTCCCTGGATTGAATGATTATAAAATCCTTTAGAGTCAAGCATGCCATTTTCACTTGGTTCCCAAACCATGATGTCCTCAGAGTTAATGAAATCATAAAAATTAACAATTTGAGCAATATGGGCAGACAAGTTACCATTATTCTCAATCTGATCTCGAATAGAGGCATCTAAATCAACATTAGTAGAATCAGCATCAATAGTATCAATAAATGGAGTACCTGTCCAGTTATCCCTCCAGAATTTCAGATAGGAGGAGGCAGTCACCAACCAACGAGAGTGTTTATTAATCTTTTGAAAGATTTTTCTCAACCCAGTCCAAATAAAGGATTGAATATATTCAAACCTTCCAGCAACCAATATGGTGAGGAATCTAGCCCTAAGAAAATCAAGAGATCCTGATTTTCCATTAATGAGCCTCCAAATAAATTGGGCATGAAGGGAATGATTAAAGAGCTCAATGCTTTTAATTCCAAGCCCCCCCCCCCCCATAGAGAGGGGTAGACAACACTTTTTCAATGGAGCAGTGATAATTTTCCTTTCAAGGATGCTACTGCTCCAAACAAAATTCCTCATAAGGTAATTGAGAGTTTTGATTATAGAAGTAGGCCAGGAGTACACCATAAAAGAGTAAACGAGTTTGGAAATGATAACATGTTTAACCAAGCAAATTCTTCCAGCCATAGATAGAGTTTTACCCTTCCAATTAGAGAGATTTATTCTAATTTGACTAACAACATCATTAAAGTAGGTAGAGCGCGGTCTGCCAAAGAACATTGGAACCCTAAGATATGTGAAGGGATGAGAACCCTCTCTTATGCCCAGACTCTGAATCATACAATGCTTCCTGGAATCTGAAATATTTTTCCCAAAGAATATGAAAGATTTATTCCAGCTAACCTCATGATCAGAGACAAGATCATAGTGATGGAGGATGGATTTAAGATTCGGAATGTTTCTTTTGTCTCCCTGAGTAAAAATGATAATATCATCCGCAAAGAGAAGATGGGAGGGGGTAGAGATGCCTCGGTTTTCTTGAAGAACTTTTAGCTGTCCTTTGTCAACATTATAAGTAATAAATCGGCTAAGGTAATCTTCTGTGATGGAAAAGATAATGGTAGACAAAGGATCCCCTTGCCTCAATCCTCTAGAGCACTTAAAATATCTTTCTGGTGATCCATTTATCAGGATGGAGATATAGGCTGAGCTAATCAAAGTATAAGACCATTGTATGAAGATCGGGTGAAACCCAAATTTATGCATAACATTACCAATGAAGCCCCAATCAATAGAGTCAAAAGCTTTTCTAATATCCAATTTGAGAGCAATGCTTCCTCCTCTTGTAGGATTTTGAAGAAGATTCACACATTCAGATGCATTCAAAAGACAATCTTGAATTCTTCTGCCTTTGACATACCCAAACTGATTACAGGATATGACTTTATCAGAGATGCTAGCAAGCCTGTTAGCCAAGATTTTTGTGAGAATTTTGTGTATGGTATTGATCAGGGAAATAGGTCTGAATTGACTGATGTCACTAGCATTGTCCACCTTTGGAATTAAGGCAATAAATTGAGCATTGATTACATGAATTTGTGAGGCATCAGTAAATATGTGCTTGACCAATCTGCAAACATCCTTCTAAATGATAGCCTAGTAAAATTGAAAGAAGTGATTAGTGAATCCATCAGGACCAGGATAGCTGTCTTTTTTGAGACCAAGGACAACATTCCTTATTTCAATATCAGAGGGTATTCTTATCAACATTGAGTTATCCTCATCAGTAACAAGGGAAGGTATAATGCCATCTAGGAGATCACCATTTCGTTTAGGTCCATTGAAAAGGTTCATAAAAAAAGAGACAATATGATTTGAGAGATTTTTACTATCATCAAGAATAACATCCCCATACTTGAGGAGAGATAGAGTCCTGCTAACCTTTTTACATATTTGTAAGGCATTAAAGAACTTAGAGTTTCTATCACCATCTGTAAGCCACTTAACCTTATAAACTTCCTTTTCAATATTGTCTCTGAGATTAAGCAGATTTTTCAGATTACAAGAGATCTCAGCTTCCTGTCCATCCATGCAAGAAAAATCAGTACAGGTCATAGCCTGTTGAATACCATGAAGTGTGTTCTCAAGAGAGTCAGTTTCCTAGTCAATAAGGCTGAATCTGATTTTGCTCCAATGCATCATCTTAATTTTGAGAGAGCGAAGTTTTAAAACACAAGATAAAGGATGATTGCTTTCCCCAATGCTCCAATAATCTTTGACCAAGGTGGAACATTCAGGAAGGGTGGTCCAAGTATTGTTGAACCTGAAGGGAATAGGTTGCTTCTTAAATTTTCCAATAAAGTAACACATGATAGGATGGTGATAATAGTTATGTTTGGCAATAGTCCCACAAGATATGGTTTTCCAACAATCAAGCACTTTATCATTAGCAAAGGCACGATCAATTCTACTAGCCCTCATGCCATTAAGATGATTTCTATACTAGGTATACTTGGCCCCAAGCAGATTAACCTCAATCAAGTTAGAATTTTCCACACAGAAACGAAATTCATCCATAGCAGAAAAAGAATAGGAGTTTCCTAGCCTTTCATCAGTATGGAGAGTAGCATTAAAATCTTCGGTAATCATCCAATAGTCATCTATGATTTGTGATAGATTAGAGATTTTCTTCCAAGGATCCCTTCTGACCAGATAATTATTTGAAGCATAAACCATTGAGAAGTAGAAATTTTGAGCTTGGATGTTGAATTTATAAGTAATAATTTGCTCATGTACTTCAACAAGAGTAAGATTGACAACCCTACTATGCCCAAAGATCCAAATCTGATCATGATGATCATGTACCGAATTAAAAAAAGAGTATCCAAATTTATCAAAGATAGAGACAGAACTAATATCCTTTGTCTTAGGTTCAGCAAGTCCAATGACATCAAGATTGTGTTTGGACACAAGAAGCCGAAGGGAACTCAAAGTGCCAGAGTTGGCTATGCCCTGGCAGTTCCATAAGAGGATCTTCATTAGAGACTTTGAGTGGGGTTGAACCCCTTTTTCTTCTGATTATGAAACTCTTTAATTCTATGGGATCTTCTTATTGCAGTGCCCTGAGCAACATCCATAGAAGCAGATTTTTCTGGAGTAAATTCATCATGGTTGATAGTATCATGTGAAACCCCTCCAGGATTGATTTCCGAAATAATTTCAGTACAGGATTGGGAATCATCCTTCTTGGAATTGATTTTGGATATAAGAGAAGCATCAGCCTCTGGTTTGGAAGTCTGCTCAGAAAAAAGTGAGCCGCCCCTCTTGCTCTCAGTATGATCACCTGAAACTATGATACCATTAGCTGAAATGGATCCAATTTTTGTTAGAGATGAGTCCATAATCTGATAAGGGAGAATATTTTCAAGCTCAGATTGACAAGTGTCCGGAACTTCAAAGATTCTTGAGTTGATCCGATCCAGAGTGAGATCCTCATTTTGAAGATTTAAAACAGTGCTAAAATTGTCATTCGAGAATTCAAGTTGCTATAGTTGGTCACTACTATCATCCTGTAATTGATTAGAGTCATCAAGAGCCAATTTCTCTTACTCTTCAGCCATATCAGCCCAGTCTTTACTAGGTTCGGCAACCTGTTCAGAATCTACACACATGACAATATCATAGCCTTTTCTGACATATTTAGAAGGAGCATATTTCTTGCTAGGAGCATCCTTCCAGACATTCTTACTTAACGCTGGCCTTGTAGTCTTTTGAACAATATGACACTGATCAATGTAGTGACCAACCATCTTGCAATGCTCACAATACTTAGGCAGGTTTTCAAATTCTAAGAAGATGTCAAAAAAGTGATCATTCACATCTAGTAGAACACGTTCAGGAGGCAGAGATTCCATATCAATTTCAATCAAAACTCTGGAAAAGAATCCATGATCCCCATTTATAGTTCATTGATCAATTTTTAGAGGGATACCTATTCCATAAGAAATATCATTCAAAAATTTTGGATGCCAATAAATCCATGGAAGTCCATGAACCTTAGTCCAAACCTGGGAAATGGATTGCTTCTATGTAAATAGATTAAAATGTGGATCCCATTCAGAGAGATGAAAGAGACCCGGTTTCAGATTGAGAGATCCAAAACTCCAGACTCGATTCAGGTCATCCTGTTTCTGTAGAATAATGTGAATGAAACCCTTTCCAATTGTAATTAATCGCCAGCAAGAGAAATTCCAACAAGTTGAAATTCTTCTTTTGAGATCAGAATAATACCAAGTCTTGGTGCCCTTCTCATAAGAGATGTGACCAAGAATAGAAAATTTGAAAACCTTCAAGCACTGCTTAACAGCCTCAGTGTTTGCAGGGATCATGATCGTACCCTCTCCAGTCCTCTTAACCATTGGAGGCTTGACATGAGTTCCCTCAGGATTTGAAGGGCAAGAGCTTCAGCAAAGGAAATCCCTTTGTTTGTATAAACATTCAAACCCGAGACAACTGCTTTCAATTTCTCAGATCGACGCTTCGTATAGAGATAAAAGAGATTGGAATGGCCAATGCGATCCTCAACACCCAACATAGGATCATCCTTCTTCCTGGGAAATTCAGCATCATCGCCCTGCTTAGGGATTATGGCATTATCGCCCTCAAGTGGTTTTTCAAGAGTCATCTTTAACCGATATCATTCATGTAATGATATTTGAACTCGGGCTTCAATTAACTTAATTCTTGGTTCAAGACCCATATCGCTGACCCCTTATAGAATGGCCACTGTAAAATTAGGAGAAATTAAGAAACAACTAGAGGAATTGAGTGATAAGGGATTTATTCTCCCTAGAGTTTCTCCATGGGGATCCCCTCTTCTTTTTGTTTAGAAGAAAGATGGATCTATGAGGTTGTGCATTGACTATAGGGAGATCAATGCTATAACAATAAAGAACAAGTATCCCCTACCTCGTATTAATGATTTATTTGATAATCTTCATGGAGCTCAATATTTTTCAGAGATTGACCTTGGATCTGGATATCATCAGTTGTGTGTGAAGAAGGAAGACACTCCAAAAACAGTATTTTGAACTAGGTATGGACATTACAAGTTTACAGTAATGCCTTTTGGGATGACTAATGAACCCTCTATGTTCATGGATCTAATGAACAGAGTTTTCAAGGAATATCTTGATGAATTTGTAGTGGTATTTATTGTTGATATCTTGGTATACTCTAAAAGATACGAAGATCGTGAAAATCGCGTGCGCACCATTCTGAAAACCCTCAGAAGAAATGAATTTTACGGGAAGTTTAGCAAGTGTGAATTCTGGCTTCAGGAGATTTCTTTTCTTAGCCATATTGTCTCTAAGGATGGAATCTCCATTGATCCTTCTAAGATGAGATCAATCCAAGAATGGCCAGCAATGACAAGTATAACTGAGGTACATAGTTTTATTGGTTTAGCAGGTTATTATCGGCATTTCGTCCAGAATTTTGCTCGATTGGCTAACCCATTAACAAATATCACACGTAAAGGGGTTAAATTTTGTTGGAAAAAAGAGTGTGAAGAATTTTTTGAAGAACTGAAGAAAATTTTTGTCAATTATTTTATATTGACTCTACCATCAGGGAATGATGGGTTTCTTATTTATAGTGATGCTTCAAAGAAAGTACTTTGTTGTTTCCTTATGCAAAATGATAGATTTATTTCTTATACATCACGATAGCTAAAATTTCATGAACAAAACTATCCTACTCATGATCTTGAGTTTGTAGCTGTAATCAATACTTTTAAGATATGGATACACTATCTATATGGTGAAAAATGTGAGATATATATCGATCACAAGAGTTTGAAATATATTTTCTCATAGAAGGAACTCAACATGAGGCAAAGGTGATGACTTTAACTACTCAAATATTATGATTGCACTATACACTACCACCCTAGGAAGGAAAATAAGGTGGAAGATGCTTTGAGAAGAAAGGATCATGGAGTATTGAATAAGATGAGAGTTGAATGGGGTCCTATGAACAAGGATCTAGTAAAAATGGATATGGGAATAATTATGGAAGGTGAAACATCAATACTTCTTCAAATGGTTTCCAAACCATCTTTACTAGAAAGGATAAAAAATTATCAGGCTGATGATGAAGAGTTTCAAAAGAAAATTAATTCTGTGAATGATGGGAGATTGATTGAATTCATATATGAAGATGGGATTTTAAAATTTGGTAAAAGACTTTGTCTTCCTGACATAATTGATCTAAAAAGAGAATTTTTTGATGATTCACATAGCTCTAATTTCTCCATACACCTTGGTAGTACTAAGATGTATAGAGATTTGAAAGAACATTTTTGGTGGGACAACATGAAGAGAGAGATTGCTGATTATGTTTCAAGATGTATGGTTTTTCAAAAATGTGAAAGATGGAAGGAAACATCCTAAAGGAGTCATGCAACCTATTCCCATACCTGAGTTGAAATAGGATGATATTATGATGGAATTTTTTATGGGGCTACCAAAGACTCCTAGAAGTAACGATGCAATATGGGTCATTGTTGATCGTCTTACCAATTCAGCACATTTTCTTGCTATAAGATAAGATTTACCACTTGAACGTCTAGTTACACTATATATTAATGAAGTTGTAAGACTTCATGGAGTACCCCTATCGATTTTTTCTGATCATGAACCCCATTTTACATCAATATTCTGGAAAAGTCTTCAGAAATCCCTGGATACTGAACTTCGTTTGAGCACTTCCTACCATCCTCAAACTAATGGACAATCAGAACGGACTATTCAAACCTTCGAAAACATGTTGAGATCATGCTCACATGACTTTCAAGGTGTGTGGGATCAATATTTAACTCTGATAGAATTTTCCTATAACAATAGCTTCCATTCAAGTATTCAGATGGCACCATATGAAGCGTTATATGGAAAGAGATGTCGCACACCAACTTTTTGGGATGATGTTGGTGAAAGAAAACTCGTAGGCCCAGAACTTGTTGAGGAAACGATGGAAAAGGTGATGGTTTTCCAAACCCACATCAAAGAAGCTCAAAGTAGGCAGAAGAGCTATGTTGATAACCGAAGAAAGTATTTTGAATTTAAAGTAGGAGATCATGTTTTCTTGAAGGTATCTCTAGGGAAGGGAGTTATGTGATTTGGTAAGAAGGGTAAATTGAGTCCTAGATACATCGGTCCTTTCAAAATTCTAGAACAAATTGGGGTTGCAGCTTACCGTTTGGTAATGGCGCCAAGTCTCTCCAAAGTTCACGATATGTTCCATGTATCATAGTTGAGAAAATACATTCCTAACCCAACGCATGTACTCACCTATGAGGAAATTGAACTGGAACCTGATTTGTCTTATTGTGAGGAGCCTTTCAAGATTCTTGATACCAGAGAACAAGTGTTGAGAATCCAGACAACTCGTCTGGTAAAAGTTCTATGGAAAAACCATAAGATAGAAGAGGCAACGTGGGAACCCAAGGAACTTATGATGATGAACCACCCGAATATTTTAATGTGTTAGTATTCTAAAAATTTTGAGGATGAAATTATTTGAAGGAGGGGGTAATGTAACACCCCAAGCTTCCACGGTATGTTTCCCTTTGAATAATGCAATAGCTTGCATTGTACGTAACTTCGAGATTCTAACACACTGTGACCAATCAAACTATCCATTATGAATATTAATACCCACTTTTTAAAATTTTATAAATTTTTTTTTAAATATGGAATTCATTTTTGAATTCGGAATATCGAAGTTATCCTTGGGTGAGGTTTTTGTATTTTTCTGAAAACTTTCAATTTTTAATAAATAGTGAAAAACAATGTGTTATTGGTTAAAACCAACTTTTCATTTAAATAATTATTTATTTTATTTAAATTTTGTTTAGGTCAAAATATATACATAACACTGATATATGTTCAATTTAATTCATTGGAGTCATTTTATAATAAGTGTATATATATATATAATTTATTGAACTTTTACCTTCTTTTACCCACCTCCTTGGAGCATTTGCAAATTTGCATAAAACATAATTTTACCAATTCTGTTAATTGAGTTTCAAAAATCCATGAGACACGGTTGATATCAGTAAGTAAAATTTGGTTCAATAGCATAAAAATAATTTTTGTGAATAGTAATGTTTGACTTTTATTTACCACGGTTAAAAGTAAATAGGGTAATTAAAGGTAAAAATGATATTATTATTACTTTGAAACATGTCTTAATTCTATTGTATAAGTTTTTTTTTGACCAAAAACAACCTTAGGAATAAAATATGATCCTTTAGGTCCACTTGGGTAAGATTTGGACATTTATTATTATTTTATTTAAAGAAGAGTTAAAAGTGTTAAATTCAAAGTTTAATAACTAAACCATGTTTAATATAGGTTTATACATAAGATAAATTCTACTATAAATATTCATTATAAATCTAAAAATATTTCCTACATAATGGTATTTTATTTATAATTTTTATACATTAAATAATTTAATTTATTTATGACACAATGATAATGGAGTAATTACCTAATTAATGAAATATTAAAATAATTGATATTAAAAATACCCAAATAAATGTAAATTGAGATTTTGATGAAATAAAAGAATTTTATAGGTTAATATGGCATGTTAGGATTGATTAAAAGAATTTATTTTGAATTAATGTAGTTGTTAGGACTTGAAAAAAAATCAATTACGAAATAGTGTCAAAATTGACATAAAAGATTTTTAAAAAAAATATTATATTATTAATTGATATTATATTCCTAAAAATATAAGGTTTAGCTGAAGTACATAGATAAGGTCATATATATCAATAATGAACCAATTGGAGTTCTCTTGGAAGTTTATAGTAAGTTTATTAGCTAACTAATATAAAAATAAAAAGAGACATGGTAAATGTCAAACTATTTAACTAAGAGTTAACTCTAAAATATAAGGTTAATATGGTGACCTAAACCTATCTAAAACCTACTGGTTAAGAGTATTTTGACCCATACCAACCTTATCCTCTAAATAAATCATTTTCGAGACATTATAAACCAAATATGAATTTATTAATAAATAATATTTCAATCTTTTCCTAAGGTGCCTCTCACCCCTCTTATAAAATGGAACTTCCCCTTCTCTCAATTTCACACCTCCAAACCCATTTGGATCGGTCAACCCCTGCCCAAATATCCTCCCAACTATCCCCCCTTTATCCTAGAGTCCTTCCTTTGGCCATAAAGCCAACCTAAGGATCTCTTTTTATCAAAAGGAATAACCCGATGAAGAGATAAAAATTTCATCACCACTTTCAAGTTCTTTTCTTCTTCCACATCCTCTTTATTTGTTGTTTCCATTCTAAAATAATAACTCCATTATCTTTTATATACTGTGATTTTATTATAAAAATGTTACAAATATTTTCATTATTCTTTCCATCATATTATCGACAATGTCACCATACGTGTGTCCATATGACTTACCGTCTCCACGTCGTGGGGTAGTTGTTATTCAATACATTATTTTTGGATGGGTATAATAATGATGTATAATTGATGTCAATAATAAATATAACATGTTAATTATTATTTATATATGATATAACATCTATTTACATACTATTTTAATATCAAAAGAATGATATTTTCGCTCGTGCGTACGTACGGATTACCGTCTCCATGAATGCGATTTGATTCATTCCCCATCGTAACTATTCAAGACAAATTATCATTTTATGATTAATAATAATGTCTGAAGATTTGAAATGATTCTTAATATCAATAATATAAATCCCATTCTAAACAAAAATGACTCACGTAATAAAGAATATAAAGGAAAACGAATCAGTTAACACCCGAAACGACAATAATACTAAAATATTATTAACAAAGCATTATTAGAAGATCATATATGACATCATAATTATGTGTATGTTTCTCGTATAATTTAATAAAAATTATTTAACTATTATACATGAGGTTAATGTACCCTCGACCAAGGAAAAGTACAAGTTAAGGGTTAATTTCACAATCTCTTTACTTATCTGAGGTTGTTTTTACGTAAGTATCTACTGGGACCTCTTTATCATCCACATTCGTGTTTTCTTAAAAATGTATTTTAAAACATTTTTACTATTTACTAGACTATGGGTTAAATTCATTTATACGCTTATTTTACCCTATATGTTTGAAAGGAATCTTTCCATCGTTTTCCAAACACTGTACTTTACGAACTTTTCGACAAAATTAAGGTAAGAATGTTTTTTTAACATATACGGCGGGTGCAGTTATTCAGCACCATTATAACATTGTTGAAGCTTCCCTTAAAAGATTATAAGAATATTTTAAAAATAAATGTTTTATTTTATAATTATGTGACTTTAAATGATTTCAAAAAAAGAAGGAGATATTTCTCTCAAATAGTTTTGATTTCATCTATGTCAACATCCTTTGATGGATTTTATACTTGTTTGAATTTTATTCATTATGATAAAAATATTCCATAATGTATTGAAGGTTTTGTTATATGTTTGACTATGGATGTGTTATTTTTATACCATTCATAGTTTATGGTTAAAGTATTTACATTTCGTATGCTAGTTTTAACATGAATGTTTATGTTATATTTCAACCTTTTCATATGAGGAATGTGTTGGACTTATTAAGTTATGGGTGGAGCCTACTATAGCTCCTCGATGCATCAGTATGTCTCATGAGACAATTAGATGTGGAATTGGCCGAGGCCTTTCCCAATTTGATATATGGTTTTGGCCGAGGCCTAAATCATTTTTAGATGTCTTGGTCAAGGCCTTAAAAAAATGTTTCAAGATGTCTGTCATTTTACATTCCCTCATTATGAAAATAATATTGATGGTTCATGTGGTTATTCGACTTATAGAATACCCATGACTATGTATTATTGTGGAAGTATTTACTCATCTCATATTCCTGACATAAAGTGTTCATGTTTATCATTTTTAAAGGCATGTGTTTTTAATTATTCACCATGCCAAATGTATAAGTTATCTTCCTCTATATTGATTACCCTTACTGAGAATTTAAGCTTACCCCTTTCTTATGTTTCATTTTACTAGGATATGAAGAAGTTAGTTATGAGTGACTTTCAGGCATAATCTAGGAGGCTTGGATGTTTCTAATGAAACAAATTAGTGTTTTAATTCTTTTAAAGTTGTAAAGTTGAACTTATGTATGAATCTTTTTTCCAATAATAATAAACTGATCGATCTTTTGGGATTTGATCGATCGTGATCATGCCCATCCAATATAATAATGCACTGACTCTGAGTAACTGGGGTCAAGGCCTTACACCTACTGACAAGTCATCTCCTCCTACACATCAAAAATAATAATAACAATGATATCTATTAGTTTCAACTAATTTTGTGGTATTTTTATCTAAATGAGACTATTAAATGCAATTTTTAGCATTTTAAAACAACAAAATTGTGTTTCATGAAATACTAGGAATATGAAACCTCATATTGATGTTTTGTCTACTCAACCATGTCACAATTTATTATTCGGTTATTATCATTTGATTTCACATCATTCACAGTTTTTTCAATTGGTTTTGATCCCCTTGAACATATTTTGAAAGGGTATCAAATCATTAAAATTGCATTTTTAGTTATTACAGGAAGAACACGTGTTAGGTTAATGTTTCATATAGTCCTTCACATCAAAAATAAAGTTAAAATGATTTTATTAGAAATTTATTTTATTATATGGTTGTTTACTATGGATCTAACCATTAAATAAAGTTTTGTTATTTTAAAAATAGTCTTTTTGGGTCATCCCTAGTAGACAGAACCTAGGATTAGAATTCCGTCTTATTTACTATGTCTCAATTCATAGTATAGTATCTATACTTTTATTTCAAAGAATTTGGTGAACTTCGGGTTGGTTTTGACTCTCTCGGGCACATTTTTAAAGGGTATCAAGACATTAAAAATTGGACATTTGGTTCTTCCAGGTGGACTGAACATACGATTATTATTCCATCTACTCATACATGTTAAAAATAATAATAACACATTTCTCCTATGAATTTATTTCATTCATAGGTCCTTTTCTATGGATCTGGCCATTAAACACATGTTTTTCTATCTAGAATAAAAAAATTATTTTTGGTTATCTCGGGAAAACGCCACCTCGGATTTAGATTTTGTCTACTCGACCATATAAAAAATTATTACACTATTATTTTTTAATTTTTTCATGGAATTTATATTTCATTAATTTGTTTCCATAAATATGGATCAATTATTTCCCTTCACACCATAGTGTAAAGGACTACATGTTAGGGGTGACCTTCTTTCACAAGAGTTTTAAGGGCTCATAATCTATAGAGAGAAGACTATGAACTATTTTTTCTAATAAAAATATGTACATGTTTCAAAAACTCTTTGTGCCATTGAGAATATATTTTAGGAATCTTGAATTATTTAATATCCCAATCATACAGGAGTACACACCATTTTGAAATTTATTTTCCACAAAAAGATCTATGAGTAAATAAGTTAAAGGATATCATGCCATTATTGTGGATGTGTTTTCAAAAAGATAAATTACATCATAATTATTAAAAGTTTTAATGGGAATCCATTTCATAGTAAAGTATACCATTCCCACATAATTTGATTTAACACAATTAAACACCATCGAATAATAGGTTATGCCATGGTGAAACTTTGGATGATAGTTTCTATATCGTTGTATGCATGAAAACACCATAGCCAATCAATTTCTAATAATTTTGTCAAATAAATTTCTAGTTGAAAATAGATTATTCATATATTTTATTAACATAAAACATTGTGTTATTTATACAGAATATATATTAGTAAAAATGTTACAAATGGTTTTAGAAAATAAGAATTATAAAAAACATGTCCTCTAGAGTCTGAGAAGGAGAAATCCAATGATTAAAAACTTCATTCACTATGAAATCCATATTTTTTCATAGTAAATGTTGAAATTGTAAAATATCCTACATGTTAGTATTTTGTATCTTTCTTGATTCCATATTATGGTGTATTTTTGGGCATTAAAGTGTATAAATAAAGAGATTCTTTAAGTGGAGCGGGTAATTTTTCTAGAAGATGGTGGAACCATTTTTACAAAATGGGTGTAATGGAAAATATATAGGAAATACAGAATGCATTATGATGGTAATTCTGGTATGTATGAATATAGGTGATATAATGAGTGACCATGTGTAGGTTTAACATGAATAAAATTTGGGAAAATATATGTGTGAAGAATGTATGTACATGGGTTTAGGATCCAACTTCTAGAATGATAAATCCCCCTTCTACAATTGAGTATCCTATCTCATGGGCATTCCACAAAATATTTTTCATCCAATGGATGAATTCCACCTAGATTACTTCAAAAAAAACTTACCTAACTTGGGAAAATTGAGTTTATAGTAATTTATTATCATTTACATGTGATCAATGTGTAAAGTAGTTAACTTCATTGGATAAATTAGGTTGAAAATATCCTATAAATTGGTTTAATCTTATATGATGTTAGTCCATCATAAACCTGAGGACCCATTAAAGGTGGTGGAAATAATGTATGATCTTGTAAATCTATTATACCACCAAAAAATTATGTTGGATTTTGGTTATTCATTTTCTAATCCCAAGCCTATAAGGTGGTTGACCTGAGAATGCATTGGACAATAAGATGGAATTGAAAAAGCAATATATTTCATTGGCCTCTTATCATACATTTGGTAAAACTGATGATTTGTTGGAGGGGTTTTGATGTGTCTCTAGAATACCAACAACCACAAAGATATCCTTAAATAATTCTTTATTATTGAATTTTATTATAGGCTCATACCCTTCGAAAATTGGTATGGTGATTGCAATGTTGGATTTCCAACTTCGAAATCCCTCACCAAAAAAATAACGGCATGTCACTACCTCACTTCATTGTGAGATCAAGGGAATGAATATATCTATGAATAGAGATCTATGATGGTGGTGTGGCATTTTGAATTTTTATAATGAAAAAAATATTTGTAGTTCTTCTTGATGTCATGTCATAATGTGAGAATGAGGCATTGAACCCTCCTAGAATCCATCCTCATTATAAATTTCTACTTCAAAAAAATATTATTCTCAAAGGATTATATCATGTGCTCTAATTTACCCGGTATGTTAAAGGGAGAGTACTAATTTTTATTTTTACCCTTGTTTGGATGTTTAATATCTTATGACCGTTGAAATTATGGCCAAAAAATAGTTGTGATTTATTAAACCTTATATGATGATTTATAATGTACGCATAAATATTAACAATATATTTAATTTTCTCTTTGTTTTTTCAAATACCTAGAAGAAAAAAATCAAATCATCGTCACATGGTGTTATTAACCATCCCTTATATTTAATAGGCTTTATATTTTCTTTTCAACTATGTCGAAGATATATCTCCCAAAAAAATTTCATCAATGCTAAAAAGAGTTTCAAATAATGTTTCACCTTGTATAATTTTATAGTAGCAGGAGATGCAACCTCTTCCCATACCTGAGTGGAAATGGGATGATATTATGATGGACTTTGTCATGGGGATACCAAAGACTCCTAGAAGGAACGATGCAATATGGGTCATTGTTGATCGTCTTACCAAGTCAGCACATTTTCTTTCTCTAAGAGAATATTTACCACTTGAACGTCCAGAAAGACTACATATTAATGAAGTTTTAAGACTTCATGGAGTACCCCTATCGATTGTTTCTGATCATGATCCCCGTTTTACATCAAGATTCTGGAAAAGTATTCAGTAATCCCTGGATAATGAACTTTGTTTGAGCAATGACTACCACCCTCAAACTGATGGACAATCATAACGGACTATTCAAACCATAGAATACATGTTGAGATCATTATCACTTGACTTTCAAGGTATGTGGGATCTATATTTACCTCTTTTATAATTTTCCTATAACAATAGGTTCCATTCAAGTATTTAGATGGTACCATATGAAGTGTTATATGGAAACAGATGTCGCACACTGACTTGTTGAGATGATGTTTATGAAAGAAAGCTCGTAGGCCCAGAACTTGTTGAGGAAATTATGGAAAAGGTGAAGCTTATCCAAACCCACATCAAAGCAACTCAAAGTAGGTAGAATAGCTATGTCGATAACCGAATAAAAGATTTGGAATTTCAAGTGTGAGATCATGTTTTCTTGAAGGTATATCCAACGAAGGGTGTTTTACGATTCGGTAAGAAGGATAAATTGAGTCCCAGGTACATCTGACCTTTCGAAATTCTAGAAAGAATTGGTGTTGTAGCTTACCGTTTGGCAATGCCGCTAAGTCTCTCCAAAGTTGACGATGTGTTCCACGTATCATAGTTGAGAAAATACATTCCTGACCCAACGTATGTACTCACCTATGAGGAAATTGAACTGGAACATGATTTGTCTTATTGTGAGGATCTTGTCAAGATTCTTGATACCAGAGAACAAGTGTTGAGAAACCAGACAACTCGTCAGGTAAAAGTTCTATAGAGAAACCATAAGATGGAAGATGCAACGTGGAAACCCGAGAAACTTATGATGAAGAACCACCTGAATATTTTTATGTGGTAGTATTAAAGAAATTTCTAGGATGAAATTATTTGAAGGAGGGGGAATGTAACACCCCAAGCTTCCACAGTATGTTTCACTTTGAATAATGCAATAGCTTGCATTGTATGCAACTTCGAAATTTTAACACAACACGACCAGTCAAACTAGCCATTATGAATAGTAATACCCACTTTTTAAAATTTTATAAATTTTATTTTTTATAATGGACTTAGTTTTTGAATTCGGAATATCAAAATTAGCATAGGGTGAACTTTTGGTATTTTTCTGAAAACATTCAATTTTTGATAAATAGTGAAAAACACTGCGTTATTGGTTAAAACCGACTCTTTATTTAAATAAATATTTATTTTATTTAAATTTATTTTTGGTCAAAATATATACATAATACCTATATAAGTTCAATGTAATTCATTGGATTCATTTTATAATAAGTTTGGATATATAAAAATTTTATTGAACTTTTACCATCTTTTACCCACCTCCTATGAGCATTTGAAAAGTTTCATAAAACATAATTTTACTGCTTCTGTGATTTGAATTTCAAAAATCTGAGAGACACATTTGACATCAGTAAGAAAAATTTGATTCAATAAGATAAAAATAATTTTTGGTGAATAGTAACCTTTGACTTTTTTTTACCACGGTTAAAAGTAAATAGGGAAATTAAAGGTAAAAATGATATTATTATTACCATGAAACATTTCCTAATTCTATTTTATATAGTTATTTCGACCAAAAACAGCCTTAGGAAGAAAATAAATTCCTTTAGGTCCACTTGGGTTAGATTTGGACATTTATTATTATTTTATTTAAAGAAGTGTTAAAAGTGTTAAATTAAAAGTTTAATAACTAAACCATTTTTAATATAAGGTTATAAATAAGATAAATTCGATTATAAATATTAATTATAAATCTAAAAATATTTCCTACATAATGGTATTTTATTTAAAATTTTTATACATTAAATAATTTAATTTATTTATGACACAATGTTGATGCATAATTACCTTATTAATGAAATATTAAAATAATTGATATTATAAATACCCAAATAAATGTAAATTGAAACTTTTGATGAAATACACGAATGTTATAGGTTAATATGACATGTTAGGATTGATTAAAGGATTATATTTAGAATTAATAAAGTTGTTATGACTTTAACAAAAACAAATTACTAAATAGTGTCGAAATTGACATAAAGGAGTTTTTAAAACAAATATTATATTATTAATTGATATTCTATTCCTAAAAATCTAAGGTTTGGAAAAAGGGCTTAGATAAGGTTGTAGATATTAATAATGAACCACTTGGGGTTCTCTTGGATGTTTATAGTAATTTTATTAACCATATAATATAAAAATTCAAAGAGACATGGTAAATGTCAAACTATTTAACTAAGAGTTAAATCTAAGAGGTAGTGTTAATATGGTGAACTAAACCTATCTAAAACCTATTGGTAGAGATTATTTAGACCCATCCCCAACTTAGAAACGAAATAAATCATTTTGGAGACATTATAAATTGAATATTAATTTATTATAAAATAATATTTCAATCTCTTCCTAAGGTGCACCTCACCACTTTTATAAAAGGGCACTTCCCATTATCTCAATTTCACACCTCCAAAGCAATTTGGCTCAGCCAAACCCTACCCAAATATCCTCTCAACTATCCTCTCTTCATCCTAGAGTCCTTCTTTGGTCAGAAATCTAACCTAACGTGCCCTTTTGATCAAAAGGGAGAACCCGAAGAAGAGGTAAATATTTCATCACGTCTTTCAAGTTCTTTTCTTCTTCCACTTCCTCTTTCTTTGGTGTTTCCATTCTAGAAAAATAAATCCATTATATTCTATATAACATGATTTTATTATAAAAATGGTACAAAAATATTCATTATTCTATCCATCATATGAATGACAAAGTCACCATACGTGCATATGTACGGCTTACCGTCTCCACGTCATGGTGTAGTTGTTATTAAATAAATTGTTTTTGGATGGGTATAATAATGATGTATAATTGATGTAAATAATACATATAACATGTTAATTATTCTTTATATATTATATACCATCTATTTGTATACTATTTTAATATGAAAAGAATGATATTGTCGCTCGTGCATACGTACAGATTACCTTCTCCACGAACGTGGTGAGATTCATTCCCCATCGTAACCATTCAAGACTAATTTTCATTTGATGATTAAAAATAATGTTTAAAGACTTGATATAATTATGGATAGGAATAAGATACATCCAATCCACAATAAACATGTCTCACATAACTAATAATATAATGGAAAATGAATCAGTTAACACCTGAAACGACGATAACACTAAAATATTATTAACAAAACATTATTAGAAGACCATATATGATATCATAATTATGTATATGGTTCTTTTATAATTTAATAACAATGATTTAACTATTATATCGGAGGTTAAAGTAGCCTCAACCGATTAAAATTACAAGGTAAGGGTTAATTTCACAATCTCTTTACTTATCTGATGTTGTTTTTACGTAAGTATCTATTGGGACCTCTTTATCATCCACATCTGTGTTTTCTTAAAAAAGAATTTAAAAAAAAATAATATTTACTAGACTATGGGTTAAATTCATTTATACCCTTATTTGACCTTATATGTTTTGAAAGGAATCTTTTCCTTGTTTTCCAAACATGGTACATTATGACATTTTTGACAAAATTAAGGTAAGAATGTTTTTTTAACTTATACGGTGGGTGCGGTTATTCTCCGCCCTAATAACATCATCGAAGCTTAACTTATAATCTCATAAGAATATTTTCAAAATAAATGTTTTATTTTATAATTATGTGACTTTAAATGATTTCAAAAAAAGAAAGAGATGTTTCTCTCAAATAGTTTTGATTTCATCTATGTCAACATCCTTTGATGGATTTTATACTTGTTTGAATTCAATTAATTATGATACAAATCTTCAATAATGAATTGAAGGTTTTGTGATATATTTAACTGTGGATAATTTATTTTTATACCATTCATGGTTTATGGTTAAATTATTGACATTTTGTATGCTAGTTTTAATACGAATGTTTATGTTATTTTTCAACCTTTTCATATGAGGAATGTATTGGACTTAGTAAGTGACTGTCGGAGCCCACTATAGTTCCTCGATGCATCGATAGGTCTCATGAGACAATTAGACAGGGAATTGGACGAGGCCTTTCCAAATTTGTATATGGTTTCGGCCGACGCCTAAATCATTTTTAGACGTCTTGGCCGAGGCCTTGACAAAATGTTTCAGAATGTATAGCATTATACATTCAATCATTATGAAAATAATATTGATGGTTCATGTGGTTATTCGACTAGTAGAATACCCATGAATATGTTTTATTATGGAATTATTTACTCAAATCATATTCCTGCCATAAATTTTTCATGTTTATCATTTGTAAAGGCATTTGTTTTCAATTATTCAACATGCCTAATGTTTATTTTATCTTCCACAATATTGATTACCCTTACTGAGTGTTTGAGCTCACCCCTTTCTTATGTTTCATGTTCCTAGGATATGAAGAAGTTATTTATGAGTGACTTGCACTCATAATCTAGGAGGCTTGGAGGTTTCTAAAGGAATAAATTATAGTTGTATTTCTTTTCAAGTAATAAAGTTGAACTTATGTATGAATCTTGTTTCCAATAATACAAAACCAACCGGTTTTTCAGGATTTGATCCCTTGTAATCATTCCAATGTTATGTAATAATACACCAACTCTGAGTAACTAGGGTTGGGGCATTATAGTTGGTATCAGAGGAAGTTTAGTACAAACCTTGGAAACTATATTTAGAAAAACTCTGATTTGAGAACATTACCCTAAGATAGAAATTGAGGATTAGTATATAATAATTTTCTAGAATTTTGGTAATGTAGATATTTTTTGTATTTTCCAAGAAATACATTCTTGTATGGATATGAGCTGGTAGAGGTGGCTCTGGAATAAATGTACCTAGTGGTAAAACCCGAAAACACCTCTTTGAACTAGACTCGAATGAGAACCGGTGCATTACAATGGGCCTTGTTACACTCTTGGTTACGACACTCCCAGAAGATATGCTTAGGATAATTCACATTTTCCATACAAACCATTATGAAGTATTTATGAGTATATACCTCCTCAAAGAAAATATTTTTATGATTATGGATTATATCCATAAACTGTTTAATTTATGTTAACTGTTTTACAGGTATGGAATTATGTATTTCGATTCATAAACTAATATAGTTTATTCCATTGTTTATAAATGGAGTTTAGTGTAAGTAATGGAAATTGTATCAATGCACTAAATCCATGTAGGGATTTCCCTCCTATAGAGGAGTTGTTGATGCAACTGGTGTTGATCAGCTTATCACCATACTAGGACAACTCACACATGTTATGAATAATAACTTTACCCGTATGGAGCACCCTGATCCACAACATGGAATAACATTGTTAGACCTCTTCATGACGAAACAACCACCAACATTCAATGGGTCTACAAATCCATTTGTAACTGAACACTGGATAATTTTCTTAGAGACACTAGTACAAAAACCATTTTTTACGTCGGTTTTTTTTCTTTTTAACGTCGGTTTTTAGGCGACGTTATTGCGAGAGACGTTAAAAATATGATTTTTTATGTCGGTTATTTAATACCCGACGTAAAAAATGTGTTAATATAGTTTTTAACTTCGGTTTTTAAAAAACCGACGTGAAATACATTCTGGAAATGGCGATAAGAAGCCATTTTTTACGTCGGTTTTTGAAAAAACTGACGTTATAAGTCATTTTTTATGTCGGTTATTTGATAACCGATGTAAAAGATGTTTACAGTATTGTAGAAAATTTTCTAAGCTTTCATTTGACAGATCATAGAGCTCAAACGGATTTACGAATCAAAAGTTATGACCATCAGAAGTTTGATATTTTTTTCGACGAAAGATTGAATGAGCCAACCGTAGCTTCATATTAGAAAGAATTTTTGAATCCGTAGGAGGATTTGTAGTTTTATCATGATATAAAGAATAATCCATCATTATAATAAATTAACAATCATTAAATGGTATATAAATTAAGAAAACTACTCATAGAAAATATAAATCATGGGAAAATAATTACAAATACCTTGATGAGGTCGCGAAAATAAGAAATTGTTGATTCACGTTGAAGATAAAACAAGTTGATTCGGTGGAACGATGATGGTTGAATGAAATAATCGTAAAATGGTATGTCATTTAAGAAAACAAATCATAAAAACCATAAACCATGGATGTATGATTAAATATATCTTGACGAGATCGCGGAAAGAAGAAATAATTGATTCGCGTTTGAGATAAAAAGAGTCAATTTGGGGGAACGATAATGGTTGAAATAAATGATCGTAAAATTAATATGGGTGTATAATGGAAACATATAATTGATATTCTATGAGAAAACGCGGTATTAAAAATTTTAGGCGGCAATTCAAAATTTCGATGTCGCGCTGTAAAAAAATTGACATTCCGCGTTCGCGGGATATTAAAATTTTCATTCACGTCGGTTTTATGATAACCAACGTGAAAAGATATTAAAATGTTCACTTATTTATCACGTCGGTTATTATAAAACCGACGTGAAAAATAAATCTTCGTCACTCTTTCACGTCGGTTATTAAATAACCGACGTGAAAAATCAATTTTCATGACTTTTTCACGTCGGTTATTTAATAACCGACGTTAAAAGGTATTTTTCACGTCGGTTATTTCATAACTGACATGAAAAATATTTACAAAAATGTAGTTCATTTCTCAATATTTAATTTGACAGGTCACGGAGCTGAAACAGAGTTTCAGATTAAAAGTTACGGCCTTCCGAAGTTTGACATCCTTAAGACATCGTTTAGAGATGATCAACTTCTGAAGGCCATAACTTTTAATCTGTAACTCTGTTTGAGCACCGTGACCTGTCAAATTAAAGATTTAGAAATGAAATAAATTTTTGTAAACATTTTTCACGTCGGTTATGAAATAACTGACGTGAAAAATACCTTGTAACGTCAGTTATTAAATAACCGACGTGAAAAATCAATTTTCGTGACTTTTTCACATCGGTTATTTAATAACCGACGTTAAAAGGTTATTTTCACGTCGGTTATTTCCTAACCGACGTGAAAAATGTTTTCGAAAATGTAGTTAATTTCTCAATCTTTAATTTGACAGGTCACAGAGCTCACACGGAGTTACGGATTAAAAGTTATGGCCTTCAGAAGTTGGACATCCTTAAGACATCGTTTAGAGATAATCAACTTCGGAAGGGCATAACTTTTAATCCGTAACTCCGTTTGAGTTCCGTGACCTGTCAAATTAAAGATTGAGAAATGAAATACATTTTTTTAAACATTTTTCACGTCGGTTATGAAATAACCGACGTGAAAAATACCTTTTAACGTGAGTTATTAAATAACCGACGTGAAAAATAAGTGAAAATTTTAATATATTATCCTGGAAAAGGATTTTTTTACGTCAGTTATTTAATAACTGACGTGGAAAAGTGATGTACATGTATTTT
This sequence comes from Viscum album, assembly GCA_963277665.1. Taxonomy (NCBI): domain Eukaryota; kingdom Viridiplantae; phylum Streptophyta; class Magnoliopsida; order Santalales; family Viscaceae; genus Viscum; species Viscum album. Next base: position 357,344,005 of record OY728140.1, read on the forward strand.
TAACGTCGGTTCTTATATAACCGACGTGAAAAATCGGAGAAAATGTATTTTTATGTCGGTTATATAATAACCGACATGAAAAATCGATTTTTAGATATTTTCACGTCGGTTCTAAAAAACCGACGTGAAAAATGGTGACGTAAGAAAATGTTTTTGTACTAGTGAGAAAATATTTCATGCTTTGGGGTGTAGTGAAAGGGGAAAAGTTTTCATGTCAGTTTAACACCTCACCAGAGATGGAGATCAATGGTGGTCATTAATTCAAACCATAAATGAGGAGGAAGAAGTATCATGTATGGAATGGAGAGAGTTTAAATAATTTTTCTTAGAAAAATAAATTCCTCATGACCATCGAGCGGATATGGAAAGGCGATTTCTAAGTCTGAGGAAAAAAGAGGAAGAGAATGTCGCAAAGTATGAAGATAACTTTAAAAGGTTAAGAAATACATGTTGTAGATTAATAAGTAACCCAAGAAGTAAGATTGACTATTTCTTTTATGGGTTAAAACCATTTCTCCTTCAAGCATTAGTATCACAATCATTCTCATCGTACAAAGATATTGTCTCATATGCTATCAAGATAGAAAAAAAACTATCTAAGTCTTACAACTTTAAAGTGAAGCAATAGAAGAAGATATATGTTGAACACTCTGGGAAAGGAAATAAGGAAACATGGAAGAAAGGAAGAGTTGAATTTCCACCCTGTTACAATTGTGGAAGGAAGCACCCTGGTGCTTGTCTAAAATGAAAAGGAGAATGCTATAAATGTGGATAGAAAGTCCAACATGCTCGTGATTGTAAGGGAAAGAAAGAAGCTACCAATGTTCAATGCTAAAATTGTAGGGAGATGGGACATTATGCAAATTAATTTCCTAAGCGTCAGGGAAACTTACCTCAGAAATGTCCAAGGGATCAAGGCCAAGCTTATACGATCACTACTACTGAGGTTGATAATCTGAAAGATGTGTAGGAAGGTAATTTAATGGTTTCCTCAAGTTTATCTAAAACTTTATTTGATTTTGGATCATCATATTGTTTCATATCTTCCAATTTTTCTATGAAAATTATATATTTCCAATTTGATTTAACAAGGGAGTTTTCAGTCAAAACTTCTAATGAAAGTATCATTGCAAAAAAAAATTCTGAATCAGTCCCCATTATGGCATATAAACGTTATTTATCTACTGATATCATCGTCATACCCATGATTTAATTTAATATAATCCTCAGTATGGATTGCCTTTCGAACCATGATGTGAAAATTTATTTTAAGAAGAAGGAGGTTACAATTTTTGATGATGATAAGGAGTACCTTATCTTTAAAGCTGAAACGCCACCACTTTATTCTTATCTAGATCCACCCCCAATATCTCAACTAAATTCAATTATTGGGGAGGAAGAGAATAAAATAACTATGGGTGAGGAAAGTAATTTTCTAATAGAGTATGTACCTATTGTGCAAGAATATGTTGATGTGTTTCTAGAGGATTTACCTTGACATCCTCCAGAATGAGAAATTGAGTTTTCCATTAAATTAATTCTTCGTTCAAGGCCCATATCGAAGACCCCTTATAGAATGGACACCGTAAAATTAATAGAGCTAAAGAAACAACTACATGAATTGAGTGATAAAGGATTTATTCTCCCTAGTGTTTCTCCATGGGGAGCCCCTGTTCTTTTTGTTAAGAAGAATGATGGATCTATGAGGTTGTGCATTGACTACAGGGAGAACAATGTTATAAAAATAAAGAACACGTATCCCCTACCTCACCTTGATGATTTATTCGACAAACTTCATGGAGATCAATATTTTTCAAAGATTGACCTTTGATCTGGATATAATCAGTTGTGTGTGAAGAAGGAAGACATTCCAAAAAATGCATTTTGAACAAGGTACGGGCATTACGAGTTTACAGTAATGTCTTTTAGACTGACTAATGCACCCTCTATTTTCATGGATCTAATGAATAGAGTTTTCAAGGAATATCTTGATGAATTTATAGTGGTATTTATTGATGATATCTTGGTATACTCCAAAAGCTACGAAGATCATGAAAATCAATTGCACACTATTCTGAAAACCCTCAAAAGAAATGAATTTTTTAGGAAGTTTAGCAAGTATGAATTTTGGCTTTAAGATATTTCTTTTCTTGGCCATATTGTCTCTAAGGATAGAATCTTCGTTGATCCTTATAAGATGAGAGAAATCCAATAATTTCCAGCACCGACAAGTATAACTGAGGTACGCCATTTTATTGGTTTATCATGTTATTATCGATTTTTTGTCCAGAATCTTAACCGATTGGCTAACCCATTAACCAATCTCACACATAAAGGGGTTAAATTTTTTTGGAAAAAATAGTGTGAAGAATGTTGTGAAGAACTAAAGAGAAGATTAGTCAATGCTTTTATATTGACTCTACCATCGGGGAGTGATGGGTTTGTTATTTATAGTGATTCTTCATAGAAAGGACTTTGTTATGTCCTTATACAAAATGATAGAGTTATTGCCTATGCATTACAATAGCTAAAAATTCATGAACAAAATTATCCTACTCATGATCTTGAGTTAGCAGCTGTAATCTTTACTTTGAAGATATGGAGACACTATCTATATGGTGAAAAATGTGAGATATATACCGATCACAAGAGTTTGAAATATATTTTTTCATAGAAGGAACTCAACATGAGGCAAAGGCGATGGCTTGAACTACTCAAATATTATTATTGCACTATACACTACCACCCGGGGAAGGAAAAGAAGGTGGAAGATTCTTTGAGCAGGAAGAATGATGGAGTTTCGAATAATATGAGAGTTGAAAGGGGTCCTATGTACATGGATCTAGTAAAAATGGATATGGGAATAATTATGGAAGGCGAATCATCGATAATTTTTCAAATTGTTGTCAAACCATCTTCACTAGAAAGGATAAAAAGTTATCAGGATGATGATGAGGAGTTTCAAAAGAAAATTAAATATGTGAACGATGGGAGATTTATCGACTTCATATATGAAGATGGGATTTTAAAATTTGGTAAGAGGCTTTGTCTTCCTGACATACCTGATCTAAAAAGAGAATTATTGGATGATTCTTATAGCTCCAATTTCTCCATAAACCCTGGTAGTACTAAGATGTACAGAGATTTTAAAGAACATTTTTGGTGGGACAACATGAAGAGAAAGATTTCTGATTATGTGTTAAGATATATGGTTTTTCAACAAGTGAAAGCTAGAAGGAAACATCCTAGAGGAGTCATGTAAACACTTCCCATACCTGAGTGGAAATGGGATGATATTATGATGGACTTTTCATGGGGATACTAAATACTCCTAGAAGTAATGATGCAATATGGGTCATTATTGATCGTCATACCAAGTCAGAACATTTTCTTGTAATAAGAAAAGATTTACCACTTGAATGTCTAGTAAGAATATATATTAATGAAGTTGTAAGACTTCATGTAGTACCCATATCGATTGTTTCTGATCGTGATCCCCGTTTTACATCGATATTCTGGAAAAGACTTCAGAAAGCCCTGGATACTGAACTTCGTTTGAGCACTGCCTACCATCCTCAAACTGATGGACAATCAGAAGAGACTATTCAAACCTTCTAAGACATGTTGATATCATTCTCACTTGACTTTGAAGGTGTGTGGGATCAATATTTACCTCTGGTAGAATTTTTCTTATAACAATAGCTTGAATTCAAGTATTCAGATGTCACCATATGAAGCGTTATATGGAAAGAGATGTTGCACACCAACTTGTTGGGATGATGTTGGTGAATGAAAACTCGTAGGTCCAGAACCTGTTGAGTAAAGGATGGAAAAGGTGGAGGTTATCCAAACCCACATCAAAACAGCTCAAAGTAGGTAGAAGAGCTATGTCGATAACCAAAGAAAGGATTTGGAATTTAATGTAGGAGATCATGTTTTCTTGAAGGTATCTCCAGGGAAGGGAGTTATACGATTTGGTAAGAAGGGTAAATTGAGTCCCAGGTACAATGGACCTTTCAAAATTCTAGAACGAATTGGGGTTGTAGCTTACTGTTTGGCAATGTCGCCAAGTCTATCCAAAGTTCACGATGTCTTCCACGTATCATAGTTGAGAAAATACATTCCTGACCCAATGCATGTACTCACCTGTGAGGAAATTAAACTGGAACTTGATTTTTCTTATTGTGAGGAGCCTTTCAAGATTCTTGATACTAAATAAAAAATGTTGAGAAACCAAACAACTCGTCTGGTAAAAGATCTATGGAGAAACCATAAGATAGAATAGGCAATGTGGGAACCCAAGGAACTTATGATGAAGAACCACCCGAATCTTTTTATGCGGTAGTATTCTAGAAATTTTGAGGACGAAATTATTTGAAGGAGGGGGGAATGTAACACCCCAAGATTCCATGGTATGTTTCCATTTGAATAATGTAATAGCTTGCATTGTACGCAACTTCGAGATTCTAACACACCACGACCAATCAAACTAGCCATTGTGAATAGTAATACCCACTTTTTAAAATCTTTAAAATTTTATTTTTCAAAATGGACTTCATTTTTGAATTCGAAATATCGAAATTATCCTAGGGTGAAGTTTTGGTATTTTTCTGAAAACTTTAAATTTGTGATGAATAGTGAAAAACACTGTGTTATTGGTTAAAACAGAACTTTCATTTAAATAATTATTTATTTTATTTAAATTTATTTTAGGTCAAAATAGATACATAATATTTATATATGTTCAATGTAACTCATTGGAGTCATTTTACAATAAGTGTAGATATATAAAAAATTTATTGAACTTTTACCCTCTTTTACCCACCTCCTTAGAGCATTTGAAAATTTGCATAAAACATAATTTTACCGCTTCTGTGAATTGAATTTCAAAAATCAAAGAGACATGGTTGATATCAGTAAGTAATATGTCATTCAATAACATAAAAATAATTTTTGGTGAATAGTAACTATTGACTTTTATTTACCACGGTTAAAAGTAAATAGGGTAATTAAAGATAAAAATGATATTATTATTACCCTGACACATGTCCTAATTTTATGGTATATATGTATTTCGACCAAAAACAACCTTAGGAATAAAATATGTTCCTTTAGGCCCACTTGGGTTAGATTAGAACTTTCATTATTATTTTATTTATGGAAGAGTTAAAAGTGTTAAATTCAAAGTTTAATAACTAAACCATATTTAATATAGGGTTATACATAAGATAAATTCAACTATAAATATTAATTATCAATATAAAAATAATTCCTACATGATGGTATTTTATTTATAATTTTTATACATTAAATAATTTAATTTATTTATGACACAATGATGATGGAGTAATTACCTAATTAATGAAATATTAAAATAATTGATATTATAAATACCCAAATAAATGTAAATTGAGATTTTGATGAAATACATAACTTTTATAGGTTAATATACCATGTTAGGATTGATTAAATGAATTTATTTTTAATTAATAAAGTTGTTAGGACTTTAAAAAAAATCAATTACTAAATAGTGTTAAAATTGACATAAAAGAGTTTTTAAAACAAATATTATATTATTAATTGATATTATATTCCTAAACATCTAAGGTTTAGCCTAAAGACTTATATAAGGTTATATATATCAATAATAAACTACTAGGGGTTCTCTTAGAAGTTTATAGTATGATTATTAGCCATATAATATAAAAATACAAAGAGACATGGTAAATGTCAAACTATTTAACTAAGAGTTAAATCTAAAAGATAAGGTTAATATGGTGACTTAAACCTATCTAAAACCTATTGGTTGAGAGGATTTAGACCCATACTCACCTTAAACTCAAAATAAATCAATTTTTGAGACATTATAAACCGAATATGAAATTATTATAAAATAATATTCAATATTTTCCTAAGGTGACCCTCACCCCTCTTATAAAATAGCACTTACCCTTCTCTCAATTTCACACCTCTAAAGCAGTTTGGATCAGAAAAACCCTACCCAAATATCTTCCCAACTATCCTCCATTTATCCTAGAGGCCTTACTTTGGTCATAAATACAACTTAAGGAGCCCGTTTGATCAAAAAAATTACCCGAAGAAGAGATAAATATTTCATCACCTCTTTCAAGTTCTTTTCATCTTCCACTTCCTCTTTCTTTGTTGTTTCCATTCTAAAATAAAAACTCTGGTATCTTATATATACTTCGATGTTATTATTAAAATGGTACAACCATATTCATTATTATTTCCATCATATGAATGACAAAGTCACCATACGTGCGTATGTACGGCTTACCATCTCCACGTCGTGGTGTAGTTGTTATTCAATACATTATTTTTGGATGGGTATAATAATGATGTATAATTAATTTAAATAATAAATATAACATGTTAATGATTATTTATATATGATATACCATCTATTTACATACTATTTTAATATCAAAATAATGATATTGTCGCTCGTGCGTACTTACGGATTACCGTCTCCACGAACGCGATTTGATTCATTCCCTATCGTAACCATTCAAGACAAATTTTCATTTTATGATTAAAAATAATGTTTAAAGACTTTATATCATTCTTTTTATGAATAAGATAAATCCCATTCATAACAAACATGACTCATGTAACAATGAATATAAAGCAAAACGAAACAGTTAACACCCGAAACGACGATAATACTAAAATATTGTTAACAAAGCATTATTAAAAGATAATATATGATATCATAATAATGTATATGGTTCTTTTATAATTTAATAACAATTATTTAACTATTATACATGACGTTAACTTACCCTAGACTAAGGAAAAGTACAAGGTAAGGGTTAATTTCACAATGTCTTTACTTATCCGGGGTTGTTTTTACGTAAGTATCTACTAGGACCTATTTATCATCCACATTCGTGTTTTCTTACAAATTTATTTTAAAACATTTTTACTATTTACTAGACTATGGGTTAAATTCATTTATACCCTTATTCTACCTTATATGTTTTGAAAGGAATCTTTCCATCGTTTTCCAAACATGGTACTTTACGAACATTTCGACAAAATTAAGGTAAATTTTTTTTTAACTTATACGGTAGATGCGGTTATTCTCCACCGTTATAACATCATTTAAGCTTCCCTTACAAGATTATAATATTATTTTAAAAATAAATGTTTTATTTTATAATTATGTGACTTTAAATGATTTCAAAAAAATAAAGATATATTTCTCTCAAATAGTTTTGATTTCATCTATGTCAACATCCTTTGATGGATTTTATACTTGTTTGAATTTGATTCATTATGACTCAAATATTCTATAATGTATTGAAGGTTTTGTGATATGTTTGACTGTGGATGTGTTATTTTTATACCATTAATTGTTTATGGTTAAAGTATTAAAATTTCGTATGCTAGTTTTAATAAGAATGTTTATGTTATATTTCAACATTTTCATATGAGGAATGTGTTGGACTTAGTAAGTGATTGGTGCATCCCACTATATCTCTTCGATCCATCAGTAGGTCTCATGATACAATTAGATATAGAATTAGTCGTGGCCTTTCCCAATTTGATATTTGGTTTTGGCCAGGGCCTAAATCATTTTTAGACGTCTTGGCCAGGGCCTTGACAAAATGTTTCAGAATTTCTGGCATTATACATTCCCTCATTATGAAAATAATATTGATGGTTCATGTGGTTATTAGACTAGTAGAATACCCATGACTATGTTTTATTATCGAATTATTTACTCATCTCATATTCCTGCCATAAAGTGTTCATGTTTATCATTTTTAAAGGCATGTGTTTTAAATTATTCACCATGCCAAATATTTATGTAATCTTCCTCTATATTGCTTACCCTTACTGAGCATTTGATCTCACCCCTTTCTTATGTTTCATTTTCCTTAAATATGAAGACGTTAGTTATGAGTGACTTGCAAGCATAATCTAGGAGTCTTGGATGTTTCTAAAAGAATCAATTAGTGTTTTATTTCTTTTCAAGCTGTAAATTTGACCTTATGTATGAATCTTTTTTCCAATAATACTAAACTGGTCGATCTTTCAGGATTTGATCCATTGTGATCATGTCCGTCCTGTGTAATAATGCACTGACTCTGATTAAATAGGATTGGGGCGTTACAACTACTGACATGTTGTCTCCTCCTACACATTTAAAATAATAATAACATTGATTTCTATTAGTTTCAAGTAATTTTGAGGTATTTTTCTTTAGATGAGACTATTAAACGCAATTTTTAGCATTTTAAAACAACAAAATTGAGTTTCAGGAAATACTAGGAAAATGAAACCCCATATTGATGTTTTTTCAACTCAACCATGTCACAATTTGTTGTTCGGTTATTATCATCTGATTTCACATCATTCATAGTTTTTTCAGTTGGTTTTGATCCCCTTGAACATATTTTGAAAGGGTATAAAATAATTAAAACCACATTTTTTGTTGTTACATGAAGACCACACGTTCGGTTAATGTTTCATCTATTACTTCACATCAAAAATAATATTAAAATGATTTTGTTAGTATTTAATATTATTCTAAGGTTGTTTACTATGGATCTAATCGTTAAATACAAGTTTTGTTGTTTTGAAAATATTTTGTTAGGGTCATCCCCAGTAGACAGAACCTAGGATTGGAATTCCGTCTTATTTACTGTGTCTCAATTCACATTATAGTATTTATACTTTTATTTCAAAGCATTTTGATAACTTCTGGAAGGTTTTGACTCTCTCGGGCACATTTTTAAAGGGTATCAAGACATTAAAAACTAGACATTTGGTTCTTCTAGGTGGACTGAACATACGATTATTATTCCATCTACTCATACATGTTAAAAATAATAATAACACATTTATCCTATGAATTCATATCATTCATAGGTCCTTTTCTATGGATCTATCCATTAAACACATGTTTTTCAATCTAGAATAAAAACAAATTGTTTTTTGGTCATCTCGGGAAAACGCCACCTCGGATTTAGATTTTGTCTACTTGACCGTATAAAAAATTATTACACTATTATTTTTTAATTTTTTTCATGGAATTTAGATGTCATTAAATTGTTTCCATAAATATGGATCAATTATTTCCCTTCACACCATAGTGAAATGGACCGCATGTTAGGGGTGACCTTCTTTCACGAGAGTTTTAAGGGCTCATAATCTATAGAGAGAAGACTATGAACTATTATGTCTAAAGAGAATATGTACAAGTTTAAAAAACTATTTTTGACATTAAATATATATTTTATGAATCATGAATTATTTAATATCCCAAATATACAAGAGTACACACCATTTTGAAATGTATTTTCCATAAAAAGATCTATGAGTAAATAGGTTAAAGGATATCATGCAATTATTGTGGTTGTGTTTTCAAAAAGATAAATTACATCATAATTATTGATAGTTTTAATGGGAATCTATTTCATAGTGAAGTATACCATGCCCACATAATTTGATTTAACATAATTAAACACTGTAGAATAATAGGTTATGCCATGGTGAAACTTTGGATGAAAGTTTCTATGTCGTTGTATGTGTGAAAACATCGTAGTCAATAAATTTCTAATAATGTTCTCAAATACATTTCTAGTTGAAAATAGATAATTCATATATTTTATTAACATAAAAAATTATGTTATTCATAAAGAATATATATTAGTAACAATGTTACAAATGGTTTTAGAAAATAAGAATTATAAAAAACATTTCCTCTAGAGTCTGAGAAGGAGAAATCCAATTATTAAAAAGTTCTCTCACCATGGAATCCATATTTTTTCATAGTAAATGTGGAAATTGTAAAATATAGTACTTGTTAGTATTTTTTATCTTTCATGATTCCATATTATGGTGTATTTTTTGGGCATTAAAGTGTAGACACAAAGAGATTCTTTAAGAGGGGCGGGTAATTTTTCTAGAAGATGGTGGAACCCTTTTTACAAATTGGGTGTGATGGAATATATATAGGAAATAACGAATGAATTATGATGCAAATTCAGGTATGGATGAATATAGGTGATCTAATGAGTGACCATGTGTAGTTTTAACATGTATAAAATTTGGGAAAATTTATGAGTGAAGAATGTATATACATGGGTTTAGGCTCCAACTTCTAGAATGAGAAATCCCGATTCTACAATTGAGTATCCTAGATCATAAGAATTCCACAAAATATTTTTCATCAAGTGGATTAATTCTACCTGGATTCCTTCAGAAACAACTTACCTAACTTGGGAAACCTGAGGTTATAGTAATTTACTATCATTTACATGTGATCAATGTGTAAAGTAGTTAACTTCATTGGCTAAATTAAGTTGAAAATATCCTATGAATTGGTTTAATCGTATACGATGTTAGTCCATCATAAACCTAAGGACCCATTAAAGGTGGTTGAAAAAATGTATAATCTTTTAAATCTATTAGACCACCAAAAACATTACGTTGGATTTTGGTTATTCATTTTATAATCCCATGCCTATAACTTGGTTGACCTAAAAATGCATTGGACAATAAGATGGAATTGGAAAACCCATATGTTTCATTGGTGTCTTATCATACATTTGGTAAAATTGATGATTTGTTGTAGGGGTTTTGATGTGTCTCTATAATTCCAACAACCACAAAGATATCCTTAAATAATTCATTATTATTTAATCTTAGCATAGGATCATACCCTTCGAAAATTTGTATGGTGATTACAAGGTCAGATTTCCAACTTCGAAATCACTCACCAAAAAAATAATGGCATGTCACTACCCCACTTCATTGTGAGATAAAGAAAATGAATATATCTATGAATTTAGATCTATGATGGTGGTGTGGGATTTTGAATTTTTATAATGAAAAAAATATTTTTAGTTCTTCTTGATTCCATGTCATATGGTGAGAATGAGGTATTAAACCCTCCTAGAATCCATCCTATTAATAAATTTCTACTTAAAAAAATATTATTCTCATAGTTTTTAGTTAGTATCCTATATAGGAACTGATCCTGGAGATCATCCTTATAAAGGTAGTGACTTATAATTCCCATGCCTCCTCCCTTCAAAGGATTATATCATGTGCTCTAATTTATCAGGTATGTTAAAGGGAGAGTACCGATTTTTATTTTTACCATTGTTTGGATGTTTAATATCTTATGACAGTTGGAATTATGGCCAAAAAATAGTTATGAGTTATTCAATCTTATATGATGATTTACAATGTACCCATAAATATTAACAATACATTTAACTTTCTCATTGTTTTTCCAAATACCTTGGAGAAAAAAATCGTGTCATCGTGACATGGTGTTATTAACCATCCCCTATATTGAATAGGATTTAGATTTTCTTTTCAACTATGTCGAAGATACATCTCCCTAAAAAAACTTCATCAATCCTAGAAAGAGTTACAAATAAAGTTTCAACTTGTATAATTTTATAATAGCAGGAGATGTATAGGATATTGTGTCTTTAAAAACAATAAAACCAAACATTTGAAGGACCTATATTATAAAGTACTAGGTAATGAAAATAGAAAATCATTTCATGAAATTAAATGTTAAATATTAAAATGGTAAGGTAAATTACCTCATGCATATGGTGAATCTTTGTTCATATCAGCAATGAACTCAGAGGTATGTCCACTAGCTATTTTCAGAGCCTACAACATATATAAATATTATGAATCTTAATAATATCAATAAAAACATTTTTATGATATATTATTTTCTTTATTACCCGTGTCACCACTTTTTTACCATCAATAGGATGTTGCATCATCAATTAATCAATACGTCTTGACATCTAAAATAATCTATCCCCATATTCTACAAGTAACTCTTGAAATAAATCATCCATACTGCATGGCATAGTTTTCATGTAAGCATCTACCTTAGTCAGTGTCTGCATACATGCATCTCTTCATACACCCATCACCTCTACTCTAAAAAATAAAATTCATCAAACACTAGTTCCATAAGTCAAAGAATAACCATGACCATCACACCCAACAATCCAATGAAATATATCTACTCTATGTATAGTAATACAATTTTTCTCCTCTATAATTTCTGATAACATATAATCTAATGGAGCCTATTGAATATACATAATGAATAAATTAAGAAATGTGAATAATTTCTATGAAATAAAAATACAATTGTAATAACACATTTTTCTTAATATAAATCCAACAACATCGGGATCACCCTCTCAAGGATTATTTTCCCATATCAGCATCTGATCAGTTGGTTCCCCTTACTATTATAACTACAATAAAGGTTTCAGGAAAATACATATTTATCTTCATGTCATATCATAATACGTTTAATATTGAGATGAATGTTTTTTTATAAACTTGTATCATGTCTAAAATGGGACAAGTGTCGAGTACCATGTCTAGAAGGCATGTTTTTTATCTCCTGATTATGTGAAGTAAGAGTTAAATCTATCTACATTCAACCTATTTAGTTAATAGATATAAGAAAAATTCAAATAAATTATACATTAAAATTAATAAATCTCACCATCGTCACCTCACTCTACAAAAACTCAACCTAATCATGCCACTACATGGGATGAATGTGACGCCCCAGGTTTTATAAACTGGTCCAAGTGAATAATGTTGTGCTTTTTAATGATGTCTCTTGTTTTATTTTATTTTATGCTTTGTGTGCTGATAAAAAAATTCAAATGGAAATCAAACATGAAGAATACGATAAACTGTTATATATTTGAAAGTTACATTACAACAAGACCCGTCTAATTGAAAGTACCATGCACAAGACCTAACACGGCCACAGCAAGACTACTGAGAATCACAACACGGGTAATCGGGTAGTCGTCTTCTTCAGGGTCCATCAGCGTGAAAAATATAACCGCTAGAACCACCGCACACACACTCAGCACCAGTGGTATGAGGAGAGCCATCCGCCAAGGGTCCGGTGTTTTGAAAATGTAAAACATCCTACCCCTTGCTTTTATAATGGACCTCTAAGGGAATATGATCGTTTTTTTTTTACCGCTGGATTTCAATGGATAAAGTGCATCTTTTTATAAAAATTTGGTCTTTATTACGCTTTTATAATATTATGGTATTTCGATATTTTAAAAAGTACAAAATATTAGAATTATATCTTCAAGTATTAAAATAAAATATTATTCTGGCAAATGAATCTATTTTGAACATGATGATATTTATATGGTGGAAAAAAATAGTATTTTAAAATTTCATGAAGGGGTATCCGCAATAATTGAAAAATGTATCTTAATGGATCATTAAAACAATGTATTTTGAAATAGGGAAAAAATAATTTTTGAATCAAATGATGGGGTATGATATAAATTGTATTTTTGATTTCTAAAGATATAAGTTCCTAATTAAAGTTTAGTATTATAATTATAAAATTTATAAGATTTATATAAAATGCTAGGGTATTTTACATAATCTAAAATGGGATTTTTAATTTGGAATCTCTAATTTAAAAATATGTGTTAAATTGTGTAAATTTAATTTTAATGTTATATACTTTTTTTCCATTTAAAAGTAAACTGTTTTTTTTCGCACTGTTCCTACTTGGAGAAGCCGCGTGTTTTCCTTGACCATCCGATCATGCCAAGGACAGATCTCGGCCATTGATATGTTTTAAAACGTTCTCTTCTTTTCGTCCGTCCGATCATGCCATGGTCGAATACCAACCGTCGTTTGTTTTTTTTCTCTACGTTTTCGGTCGTCTTCTACCTCACGTCAAGGTCCCGCGAACCAGCAACTAGTTTGCCGAGGACGCTACCCTCTCCACTGTTCACGTTGACCTCACGCACCCACCTCCATAGGACACCGTAGGATCAGCCTAACCCCCCACCCCGGATCATCTTCCTTTAAGAACCATGAAACCCCAGCGTAAATGGGGACCTCCGAAGCCAACCTGCGCCGCTGCGACACCTTCCTCGCCGTCGCCCCGCCACCACACGAACCACCTTCGGTTTCGCACCACGCCCCCCGTGCACGAACACACCAGTGTCGGCGCCACACCGCTGGTCACCCCGCTGCTACCTTGAAGCATTTCCAGGAGGCCTCGACCCCACCAGACCACCTCCGGCCACCCAGGTTTTTTCCTCCCGGTTCTCCAGCCACCCAACAAGCCTCCCTCCAGCGAGCTCCTCCCTTAAGCGGTAAGGGTTCCATGTTTGTGTGTTTTCCCCCCACCCATGCTTCTCGGTTCATGTTTGTATATACATGAGTATATATATATACACCTTATAGTTAAGGGTATATATATATATATATATTTCATGCTAACTGTTCTTCTAACCAGAGGACACCAAGGGTGTTTACCCTCATGGGGTACTCCCGTTTGTTTTCCTTCTTGTATGTATATATATAGTAGAAAACCTAGAATAAAACCCTAGGTGTAATTGGTTCCATGCAACGTATATGTATATACATATAAATTCTATATATTTGTATCACCCTTTGTTTCAGAAAATAGGGTGTGTTGTTTTGGAAGTGTGTTTCTCTAATATGATGTAAATATTTGGTTCATTTTGAGATTTTATTTTGTAACCGGTGTGATACAATAGGTGTATTAATTTAATTTTATATATATATACAACACAAACCCTTCGGTTTTGAACAATTTTCAATGGGTGTTGCCTTCGTGATATAAAAAGGGATATCACTTTTAAGTTAGTTTTAATGATCCTATTTTATAAACCTAAAACTCAGGTTTAAGTGTATTTTTGTTTATACGGTTTCGAATATATATATATATACATAAATATATATATATATATATATATCACTCAAACCCATTTTTTTAGGGTATCCAAGATTATTCAGTATTTTTATACTAAGAATTATACTTTTGAAAAGGGTATTTCTAAAATCAATTCTTAACAGGTTGGATTTTATGTAATCCGTATATATTTATATAACTATATTTTTATGTAAGGAAATGTATTGGAATGGAAATCAGTTTTGATGTTTAAGAGATGAATAATTATCTTTGAAAAATATTTTTTGATGTGAACTTGGTTTTTGGTTTAAGAACAATTATGTTATAGTTAAAAACAAAGTTTTTACATATTTATGTATTTATAGTTTCATGAACATTTAAACCCCCATGAGGTTTTGAATTTCATACTCAATAAATGATAAGTAGTTAGAGGTATTAATATTTTAAGTGTACCATGTTTAATTTATGAAGAAACCTATATATATAATTTGTGTATATATATCCTTATGTATGTATGTGTTTTTAAGATTAATATCTGAAATCCAAGTTTCAAGAAATGATTATTAATATTTTTATGCATGTAGGATTTTAGCGCGCGCCTATGCTGTTTTATATCTTTGTGTCTAAGGGTACACCAATGAACTTGACTAATGTCGCCCTGGAAATGATTTTTGTTTTTTTAAAGGATATGTTTATGCCTGTTTTAAACTTATATTAAAAGGATAGGGATTTAAGGGTTATGCTAATATGTATAAATCCTCCATTATTTTTATACCAAACTCGCGGCAGTGATTTTTAGTGATCAGAGTTTAACTGCAAATTCTATGACCAGTGAAGAACAATAATTAATGACAAGTATTTTATTTAAAGTGGTTTATTTCCAAGTGTTGGAAGTTTAAAGATTGCAAGTGTTTATTATTTTTATACCAAGCATGCCGCAGTAATTATTAGTGGATGGAGATTTGTTTCAAGTACTGTGACCTGTGAAGAATAATAGTTAATGCCAAGTAGTTCATTTCCATGTACTGGGATTTTAGAAACTCTTCATTTAATACCCCTTTGGGAGAAAATCTCACACATTCATCATTTTATGTGATTAAATAATTGTCCTGTGCACATAGTATGCTTGCTTAACAATGCATACTTTTATTCCATATTTTCAAGTTTATCTGTCATATCATTTATTTGTAAACCAATTATGTAATTGTTACCTTATTCATATTATTCATGCATATGAATCAACACGATAATGAACTAAGAACTAAAATTACCCAAAGTGGTATGGGACACCTTGGGTAATGAGAAATGAAGATCGTATTACCCAAAGTGGTATGGGACACCTTGGGTAATATGAAATGAAAATTAAGTATTCAAAGTGGTATGGGACACCTTGAATATCTGACCTAATCAACATGTGAGAAATTTGTGGGACTACCCAGAATGGGGTCCGGTAAGAAGAAAACCCTCCAGGTTAGGGACTGGTTAAAGTAAGTCGTTCAGGTTGGAGACCGGTAAAAGTAAGCTCCTCGATGCATCGATAGTTCTCAAGACAGTCAGATTGGGTTTTTACCCTTAGGTCATGGCACAAGGCCTTGACACAGAGACCATGAGTCCTTCAGCATACATTTCTTTGTTTATGACCAACCAAGTGATTACTCCGATTAGAGGAATATCCTTGGTTATAGAACCTTACCTATGAGTATCAGATTAAAAAAAATACACAAGACATATGATATGGAAATGTTGATGCATGTCCCGTTTCTTTTCCATAATTTTATTACAAATGTTGCATTACATTTATCATGTCATGATGTGTTTTTTTAGATAATGCGCTTGTGTGCGACTCTGATGATGTTTACACCTTGTTTTTCATGCACACCTTTCTTGTTTATGGACACTTTACTTAGTATAGCCCATGTTTTCTTAGCATGCTTATCTTGTCTATTAAGTGGGTTTCAACAAAGTGTTCTAGTGCATAAGTATGAAGTGCTTTAACTGTGATGTAACATCCTTTGTTTAGTCTTGAGGTTTTTCCATTAAGAAAAAATTTTAAATATGGGAAAGTATTTTCAAAGTAGTTTTCAAAGGCTGTATTTATGTATTTTCAAAAACCCCTTACTGAGTATTTCAATGCTCACCCTATGTTTTATGTTAAATTTTTTACAGGTTGATAGAGCCTTTCCAAGTCTGGGGTGTTTGTTCTTAGCTCGGAAATAAAGAAGCAAAGTTGTTGTCTCTGATTCTCCTGGATCTAAACCAGAAAGTTCTTCCTGATGTGTTATGATGTGTGACTTATTTGTTTCATTTGTACGAAATAAATTACACATCATAACCATAGCACCAGCTCTGGGCTACCGGGGTCAGGGCATCATAGTTGGTATCAGAGGAATGGTTTAGGAAACCTTGGAAAATTAGGACAACACAAAAACATTAATGATGTTTTACTAAGTAGGTTTTGTTCTTAAACTTCTTAGATGGAAAGACAGCGAACCATGCCTAGACTCTTGACTCTTCCTACAGAGATCATAGAGACTATTGTAGCAAAATCCTGCTCAACAAGTTACCAACCATTTGTTAACTTACAACTCACATGCAAAACCCTCTATGAAATATCAAAAAGCTCGAATGTCCTTCGAATCTTCCGAGGGTCGGAAGTTGTGTATAACCAAATGGCCAGTGCATTGTTCGAGAGTTATAAAAAGAAAAGGAAGTTCTATGAGGGACTCTTCCTGTGCTTCACCATGAATAATAAATGGTTGGCCTTCACGACCTTCGGAGAAGCTGCAAAGGAGTTGGACTTCTGCACAGTCTTTATGTACCAAATCCTGTGTTTCAGCTTGCTTGGGGAGCTGTGTGATTTTGGGTCCTTCATTGAATCCTTCAGATATGAAGTGGTTCAAGAGATCTTTAGGAACCAAATCCAAGCGGATATCGCGAAGCTTGATGTCACTCGTTCCCATCTCTGGAAAACCACCTGTATCAAACGGGAGCTTGGTTTCAACCACGATCCACTTTGCCAAAAATGTATTTCGGAAGAGGAGACCCACAAGCTTTGTTCTGCCCTAGGGATTGAGTTGAATAGTAAATTCTTCCATGGGTGGTGGAGGTAGAGGGACATCACCAAGGGTGTCAGAGGAGCTGTGTGAGTAAGTCAGTGTATGTACACCGATCGAATTGTGAGGACGCAATTCTTTTAATAGGGGGATAATGTGACGCCCCAGATTTTATAAACTGGTCCAAGTGAATAATGTTGTGCATTTTAATGATGTCTCTTGTTTAATTTAATTTTATGCTTTGTGTACTGATAAAAAAATTCGAATGGAAATCAAACATAAAGAATACGATAAACTGTTATATATTTAAAAGTTACATTGAAACAAGACCCGTCTAATTGAATGTACCGTTCACAAGACCTAACACGGCCATAGCAAGACTACTGAGAATCACAACACGGGTAATCGGGTAGTCGTCATCTTCAGGGTCCATCAGCGTGAAAAATATAACCGCTAGAACCACCGCACACGCACTCAGCACCAGTGGTATGAGGAGAGCCATCCGCCAAGGGTCCGGTGTTTTCAAAATGTAAAACATCCTACCCCTTGCTTTTATAATGGACCTCTAAGGGAATATGACCGTTTTTTTTTACCGTTGGATTTAAATGGATAAAGTGCATCTTTTTATAAAAATTTGGTCTTTATTATGCTTATATAATATTATGGTATTTCGATATTTTAATAAGTACAAAATATTAGAATTATATCTTCAAGTATTAAGATAAAATATTATTCTTGCAAATGAATCTATTTTGAACATGATGATATTTATATGGTGGAAAAACAGAGTATTTTAAAATGTCATGAAGGGGTATCTGCAATAATTGAAAAATGTATCTTAATGGATCTTTAAAACTATGTATTTTGAAATAGGGAAAAAATAATTTTTGAATCAAATGATGGGGTATGATATAAATTGGATTTTTGATTTCTAAAGATATTAGTTCCAAATAAAAGTTTAGTATTATAATTATAAAATTTATAAGATTTATATCAAATGCTAGGGTATTTTACATAATCTAAAATGGGATTTTTAATTTGGAATCTCTAATTTAAAAATATGTGTTAAATTGTGTAAATTTAATTTTAATGTTATATACTTTTTTTCCATTTAAAAGTAAACTGTTTTTTTTCGCACTATTCCTACTCGGAGAAGCCGCACGTTTGACTTGACCGTCTGATCATGCCAAGGACATATCCCAGCCATTGATAAGTTTTAAAACGTTCTCTTCTTTTCGTCTGTCTGATCACGCCATGGTCGAATCTCAACCATCGTTTGTTTTATTTTTTCTCCGTGTTTTCGGTCGTCTTCTACCTCACGCCGGGGTCCCACGAACTAGCAACTGGTTTGCCGAGGACGCTACCCCCTCCACTGTTCACGTTGACCTCGCGCACCAACCTCCATAGGACACCGTAGGCTCGGCCTAACCCCCCCCCCCCCCTCGGATCATCTTCCTTTAAGAACCATGAAACCCCAGCGTAAATGGGGACCTCCGGAGCCAACCTTCGCCACTGCGACACCTTCCTCGCCGTCGCCCCACCACCACACGAACCACCTTCGGTTTCACACCACGCCCCCCCCCCCCCCCCCCCCGTGCACGAACACACCAATGCCGGCGCCACACCGCGGGTCACCCCGCTGCTACCTTGAAGCGTTTCCAGGAGGCCTCGACCCCACCGGACCACCTCCGGCCACCCAGGTTGTTTCCTCCCGGTTCTCCAGCCACCCAGCAAGCCTCCCTCCAGAGAGCTCCTCCCTTAAGCAGTAAGGGTTCCATGTTTGTGTGTTTTTCCCCCACACATGATTCTCGGTTCATGTTTGCATATACATGAGTATATATATATACACCTTATAGTTAAGGGTATATATATATATATATATATATTCCATGCTAACTGTTCTTCTAACTAGAGGACACCAAGGGTGTTTACCCTCATGGGGTACTCCCGTTTTTTTCTTCTTGTATGTATATATATAGTAGAAAACCTAGAATAAACCCCTAGGTGTAATTGGTTCCATGCAACGTATATGTATATACATATAAATTCTATATATTTGTATCACCCTTTGTTTCAGAAAACAGGGTGTGTTGTTTTGGAAGTGTGTTTCTCTAATATGATGTAAAGATTTGGTTCATTTTGAGATTTTATTTTGTAACTGGTGTGATACAATAGGTGTATTAATTTAATTTTATATATATATACAACACAAACCCTTCGGTTTTGAACAATTTTCAATGGGTGTTGCCTTCGTGATATAAAAAGGGATATCACATTTAAGTTAGTTTTAATGATCCTATTTTACAAACCTAAAACTCAGGTTTAAGTGTATTTTTGTTTATACGGTTTCGAATATATATATATATACATAAAAATATATTTATTTATTTATCACTCAAACCCATTTTTTTAGGGTATCCAAGATTATTCAGTATTTTTATACTAAGAATTATACTTTTGAAAAGGGTATTTCTAAAATCAATTCCTAACAGGTTGGATTTTATGTAATCCGTATATATTTATATAACTATATTTTTATGTAAGGTAATGTATTGGAATGGAAATCAGTTTTGATGTTTAAGAGATGAATAATTATCTTTGAAAAATATTTTTTGATGCGAACTTGGTTTTGGTTTGAGAACAATTATGTTATAGTTAAAAAGAAAGTTTTTACATATTTATGTATTTATAGTTTCATGAACATTTAAACCCCCATGAGGTTTTGAATTTCAAACTGAATAAATGATAAGTAGTTAGAGGTATTAATATTTTAAGTGTACCATGTTTAATTTTTGAGGAAACCTATATATATAATTTGTGTATATATATCCTTATGTATGTATGTGTTTTTAAGATTAATATCTGAAATCCAAGTTTCAAGAAATGGTTATTAATATTTTTATTCATGTAGGATTTTAGTGCGTGCCTATGCTATTTTATATCTTTGTGTCTAAGGGTACACCAATGAACTTGACTAATGTCGCCCTAGAAATGATTTTTGTTTTTTTAAAAGGATATGTTTATGCATGTTTTAAACTTATATTAAAAGGATAGGGATTTAAGGGTTATGCTAATATGTATAAATCCTCCATTATTTTTATACCAAACTTGCAGCAGTGATTTTTAGTGATCAGAGTTTAACTGCAAATTCTATGACCAGTGAAGAACAATAATTAATGACAATTATTTTATTTAAAGTGGTTTATTTCCAAGTGTTGGAATTTTAAAGATTGCAAGTGTTTATTATTTTTATACCAAGCATGCCGCAGTAATTATTATTGGATGGAGATTTGTTGCAAGTACCGTGACCTGTGAAGAATAATAGTTAATGCGAAGTAGTTCATTTTCATGTACTAGGATTTTAGAAACTCTTCATTTAATACCCCTTTGGGAGAAAATCTCACACATTCATCATTTTATGTGCTTAAATAATTGTCATGTGCACATAGTATGCTTGCTTAACCATGCCTACTTTTATTCCATATTTTCAAGTTTATCTGTCATATCATGTATTTGTAAACCAATTATGTAATTGTTACCTTATTCATATTATTCATGCATATGACTCAACACGATAATGAACTAAGAACTAAAATTACCCAAAGTGGTATGGGACACCTTGGGTAATGAGAAATGAAGATCGTATTACCCAAAGTGGTATGGGACACCTTGGGTAATATGAAATGAAAATTAAGTATTCAAAGTGGTATGGGACACCTTGAATATCTGACCTAATCCACATGTGAGAAATTTATGGGACTACCCAGAATGGGGTCCGGTAAGAAGAAAACCCTCCAGGTTAGGGACTGGTTAAAGTAAGCCCTCTGGGTTAGAGACCAGTAAAATTAAGCTCCTCGATGAATCGATAGTTCTCGAGACAGTCAGATTGGGTTTTTACCCTTAGGTCATGGCACAAGGCCTTGACACAGAGAACATGAGTCCTTCAGCATACATTTCTTTGTTTATGACCAACCAAGTGATTACTCCGATTAGAGGAATATCCTTGGTTATAGAACCTTACCTATGAGTATCAGATTAAAAAAAATACACAAGACATATGATATGGAAATTTTGATGCATGTCCAGTTTCTTTTCCATAATTTTATTACAAATCTTGCATTACATTTATCATGTCATGATGTGTTTTTTTAGATAATGCGCTTGTGTGCGACTCTGATGATGTTTACACCTTGTTTTTCATGCACACCTTTCTTGTTTATGGACACTTTACTTAGTATAGCCCATGTTTTTTTAGCATGCTTATCTTGTCTATTAAGTGGGTTTCAACAAAGTGTTCTAGTGCATAAGTATGAAGTGCTTTAACTGTCATGTAACATCCTTTGTTTAGTCTTGAGGTTTTTCCTTTAAGAAAAAATTTTAAGTATGGGAAAGTATTTTCAAAGTAGTTTTCAAAGGCTGTATTTATGTATTTTCAAAAACCCCTTACTGAGTATTTCAATGCTCATCCTATGTTTTATGTTAAATTTTTTACAGGTTGATAGAGCCTTTCCAAGTCTGGGGTGTTTGTTCTTAGCTCGGAAATAAAGAAGCAAAGTTGTTGTCTCTGATTCTCCAGGATCTAAACCAGAATGTTCCTCCTGATGTGTTATGATGTGTGACTTATTTGTTTCATTTGTACGAAATAAATTACACATCATAACCATAGCACTGGTTCCGGGAAACCAGGGTCGGGGCGTCATAATGAACATCTGGAGGGACTCACTGTACAATGTATGGAACACCTATAAATGGTGAATAGTGATCTCTCTTCACCCTTACCTTGTAATCCTTCCATAACAATTGGAATTTGGCGATGAAAACTGCCATAGTATATACAGGATGTCAGATTATCCTATTAAAAAAATATTTGGTGTCTATGATAAAAATAAAAAAAATCTCATAAAAAATATATCATGAATTCACCTGAACCACACTATAAAATCTACCAAAAATATCCTGGGGTAATGAATTCAAATTGTGATTCTTCATATGGAATCATTGTTTGTCTCGTATCATATACCCCAACTGAAGAATCAATATGTCTGCACCCTCTCTAACCAGGTGAATGGTGTCACTAAATAACACATCCAACCAGGATCTGGAGTTCTAAGATCGAACCCCTCTACCAGGACCCTTGTGTCTTCTAAAAGATGCACCAAAAACTAGTAAACATAAATTCATAATGTAGTTTGAAATAACCAGGTTTTTAAATAAAAATTGGAAACATACAAGGGAATATAATTATAGAAAATTACAATAAATTAATTTTAAAAAAATGAAAACCATGAATACCAACAACATCAAGTGAACCAATATTTTCACCCCATGACATACCTACATTTATAAAACAAACATAAAGTTAAATGAAGTAATTTTTATACATATAATTCATAAATATTTTTAAAACATTTACCTAGAAAATAAATTATAGGAAATATTTCACTGATCAGGAAAGTCTATCACATCTCCTTCAACAGTATCATTGGAACATTTTATATATTCTTCTCATATTACTATCATGGTTTTTTGTAGTGTTTGATTAGTAAATTCAACAAAATCAGCTTCCTCTCAGTTAATCAAGAAACCCACCTTCTAGACATTTTCACAACAACATTCAAATTAAAATAAATTTTGACAGTGTTACAATTCTTTTTTTTATATCAGTATGAAGGGATTGGTGCATACTTGGTCATATTTATATAGCATTTTTTTAATGTTTACCAACATAAATTGTAAAAGCTCAACTTTCATTCCACAAACTATATCAACCCAATCACACCTCAATTATATATGATTTAAACCGTGACAATAAATAACCTCAATAATATACCTTAGTAATCCGTAATAATAACCTACATCAACAGATGAACAGCCAGATCCACTATTATATGTTTCTCAAATCACTTAAAAATCACTAATATAGAATTTTACAACATTCAATAGATAATGGTTTTTGAAGATACACCTCATTTTCATTATAAAAATATTAAATCAGTTATTTATATTTACAATATTCTTGAAAATATCATGAAATGTGTTGAAATTAACTTTTTATATTTGATGATCAGTTGCACGGGACCTTTCCCATTTCAACTTAGTGATATTTGACCTAAATTACAACATAATAAAAAGTAATTAATAAATTAAATATAGAAACATAATGCATAATGATTAACTATATAACATATTGTATCAGTGGAATAACTGATGGAGTGTTCAATAACTCATATCAATGAGCTCGAACCTACTTGTCATTGTGAATATCAAATGTTATCTCCACTACAATTAGACATTTTTCAATATAAGAGGGTTTATCTAACTTTTTTTCAACATCATCAATATTTAAAGATCATAAATTAGTGCACTCATCCATAAAATATCCCTTGGAAATTAAATCTTCTGAACAAGATTTGTTTTGAATGTATAATTTGAATGTATTTAAGTATCTCCCAATTGGATACATCCACCTGAATTTCATGGGACCACCAATAATGACTTTCTTAGTTAAATTCATGGTCATTTGGTCCATTACATCAAAACAATTATTGTGAAAATAGTCTCTAAGTGACATAGTGCATGTAAAATATTATCTTGTAACTTTTTTTAGTCACTAATATAATGATTACATGAATAGATCTGTATGAAATAACTAAAACATCAACAAAATACTCAAAATCATGGATAGGAAAATAATAAAAAAAATCAATTGGGATTAATTGTTGAAGAAGAATATAATTTTCATGACTTTTCGACCTATGTAATGTCATTCTCATCACATTAACATGCTTGGAAATATTAGTTCAATAACCATCAAACACCTTGAAAGTATTCAAAATTTATAGAAATACTTATTCTTTCATTTTAATTATTATTTACTAAGTGGTAGGAATATATTCCCTATTACTCGCACGCAACTATAAATTTTATGGTGTTTTCTCAATCCCACTTCCTGTGAATCACATTGAGCATTAGCATTGTCCATTGATTTCCCCTTGACACCTATAATTGTGTACAATATTTTATCACACATGTTGTTTTTTCTTTTTACATCACATCAAAATTATGCCTTAAAATATTGCATCTCAAATAAGAAAATCCAAAATAATACACTATTTCTTCAAATTATCACTGCACTATCCGTTTTCATCGGGAATGGAAGACAATACAGGTGCTAAAAAATCCTAAAAATCATACATTATACGAATGTTTTCTTGATCAATATGTGCATGAATTTTAACCTCAAATATTATTTTTGATGTTGGTTCATTCTCTCGATTCCCATTAAATTACACACTATATTTTATGAACCTACGGAGTGGTGGAAGAAAGTTTCTCTAAATAAGGTATACCCACATTCTATAATTCTTAATACATATACATTTCTTACATTTATTATACTAAGGGAAGGAAAATTATCCTTCTGTACTCCAACCTGATAAGTGATCATAATCTGGGAATTCATTAATTGTGCACAACAATGTGGTCTGAAGTTTAAACATTTCATTATCCATCTATTCAAAATTCTTTACACCATCTACTTAAAATTTTTTCAACTCATCAATCAATGGTTTCATATACACATCGATTTTAGAATCATTTCCCCTATGTTGATCAATTAGAATTTAATGTAACAAAAATGGTGGTTTCATATATACCCATGGGTGAAGCATTTATGGAACTGACACCATTTTTCATGTACTATGTGTTTCATCAACAATTGACCTAATTGGGTTAATGAAAATTTGATTCCAAACCCCATTGAATATTACAACCATCCTAAGAAAATTTTAGGTGTCTTTCATCAAACTCTATCCAAGACAAAGAATCTAATATGTGATAAAATTTATCGACCACTTTGTTTATCTTTGAAATACAAGTCTTTCATTTATAATTTTTAGTTAACATGAATAGATTCTTAAACCTCAATTTCAGTGGGAAATAATTCATCTCCTTAGCAAAAAATTGTTTCCCTTAATTCGAAACTCGGCCGGGAATAATATTACTACTCTGATTAATATAATTGTACTTTCACCTTGATGAGTATAAAATAGAGATAGAATTAAGTTGTGAATTATATTTTCTAATCAACATACAATTTTTTGGACACACATCAATGGTATCATTTTTGAAACTAAGGTCATCGATCATCTTTTGAGATTGATAAGATGGATCGAGAATCATTTCTCTAGTATAAAGTACCTTCTTCAACAGTCTTAACAACATTTAATGTGAAACTCTATCAACTGATTCAGGACCCTCATGTGTAACAATTAAATGATGAATGGAAATATACAAAAATTAGTGCATCCAGAATTTAATTTAGTACATGCATCATCAATAATTTCAATTAATTTCAGTGATTCTCTATATATATAAGAACAAGGATTAATCCCTCAAATATCAATATTTATTACACTAATACCTTCATGTTGAAATTGAAGAGTCATATCATTGATTATTATGTTCATCGGATCATATTTTCCTAAACCAACATCCATTTGAATACTTTCTTATTTGTGAATTGGAATAAAATCTTCTCCATGACATTTATATACTTATTATTTTTCAAAACCCCATTTAGAAAAAAATGTTACCTATCAGTATATCATTTAATGAGATATCTATTTTAACATGTTATGGATGGGAAACTAGTAAAATCACTTTTATGTCCTCTAGTGAAATCATTAAACTTATTAATACCCTTATAATATTTATTAGAAAACCTATCAAGAATATCAGTCAAACTTTTATCCATATATTTATTTCGTAAAAAACAAATAATTGAAATATATAAACAATATTTTTTTAAAAAATATAGAAAATTCATATATATATATATATATAATAAACACACTAATATGAAAAAAAAATATAATTTTATATATATTAATAATGGGATTAAATAAATTTTAAAACACATTAATGTATTGCATAATTCAAATAAAAATTACAATGATAAAATATTAAACATCCATAAACGATTATTTTATTTAAAAACAAAATAAATTTGTGTAACATAAATGGAATCTGATGAAAAATATAATTTAACACCAATATATTATTTATATTCTAAAGAAACTCATATAATTGGAACTTTTGTACCAATGAATCCATGGTTCGAGGATATTTTGAGGGAGATAAGGAAACAAATACCCAGTGGTTCCAAGCAAGTTGGGGAAGTTATCAAAACTAGAATAAATAGTATTATAAAAAAACCAAAGACAATAACGATAAACAAAGTCAGCCTTAGGGTAAGCCCAACAAGCTCGTGGTCTGTGGCAGAAACATAAATTTCTACTATAGTTATACTATTGGTGCTCAATAACTATTGGTTAGGGGAAATATTAAGGCTCAATGTCCCCAAATCAGTCTTCATTAGGGTTTATAGAGCTGGTTATGATAATAAATCAGGATTTAATTATAATAAATATGGAAAACTTATCTGGTAAAAAGGGGTCCTGATTTTTTAGGGAGGCTGGGTTTCAAGTAAAGGAGCAGGGGTTCGCTGCATAGATGAGGGATCGAGGGAGGGAGGTGGGGTCATGAGATAAAAATTACGGGGGGAGTTTTGTGGCCACAAGTTGACTATTATGGGGTTTTATGGTGGTAGAACTGTATGGGGTACTCCATGGTGGGTGAGGGGGAAGGGGGTGCGGCACTAGGGTGGGTGGAGGCGGTAGGAGGGGGATCAATAGTGTGGGGGAGAAGGGGGTTCAATTATGAGTAAAGGAGATTGGAGGTATGGGGACTCGATATATGAGAGATGGTGTGGGTGGGATGGCGGCTCAGTAGTGACTAGATGGTGGGAGGCACATAACAGATGTTGGGAATAGGAGGGGGTGGGATGGTGCATCGATGGTGAGAGGGGGAGGTGGTAGGATGGGGGCTTGATCGATGATGGATGGATGCTGGGTGGAACCACTCATAGGGGTTATGGGAGGGGGATTGAGGGTACTCTATGAGGGAGGGTGTGGGGGAGCATGTGGGGGAGGGATCGATGAGGGAAGGAGTGAAAATAGGGGAGGGAGGGGGAAAATCCTAGCGACCACCATTTGGTGGTTGCTAATGGGGTCAATAGTGACTTCGAAATGCCAATTTTTGAAAACAACCACCATGAAAAATCATTATTATACCAGTGGAGATATTGATACTAAGTACTATTTTAAATCTGATGATACATTTATTATATATAATGATTCACTTGTGATATAGAGGTTTCATATTTTTAAATAAAAAGTTGCTTACTGTTATAATTTTATTCATAGAATATATAAATAAAATAGGTTTTAATGGAACCCACTTATTTGGAGTTTTAGATTGATGAGGTTGAAAAACATGTGGAATGTCACATTATAAATAGAGATAAAATTATAAAAGCTCATCCCTTATAAAAAAGATCCT
Source organism: Viscum album (assembly GCA_963277665.1). NCBI lineage: Eukaryota > Viridiplantae > Streptophyta > Magnoliopsida > Santalales > Viscaceae > Viscum > Viscum album. Next base: position 357,372,196 of record OY728140.1, read on the forward strand.
TAGTAAATAGTTTTAAAAATATATATATGATTCTTTTAGATTATTTTAAATTATATTTTTTATTATAATTTATATATATATATATATCCAAAAAAATAAAAAAAATAAAAAAAATATTTTATAAAAACTGAAATAATAATAATGAGATTAGTCGTAATGTTTTGATTTTAAAATTTCAAAATCTAACCAGTTTCCTCCTTCCAAAGGTTTCCTTATTTCAATCTAATCAACAAATCCTTTTATCCAAACGGTGACATAGAATATGTGTGAATCTCATTGATTTTGATCTATAAATAATGGGATAATGAGATTGGTCACTATTAATAAATTTAGTCCAAAATTATTTATATATATTCTCCCAGTATGTTTGATGTGGGGCTATCAGAATTTGGTTTCTAGAATTCCAAAAATCATTATCAAATACTTCAGTAAAATTTCCACCAAAAACCCTACAAGATCAAGTGGGTAGGGATCAAACCCTTTTGAAAAGTGAATTAAATTCACACATCATGATTTTAAATTCCATCTCTGTTCTCCTTATGAATTTCTATTTTTCAATAGAAGGAAGGGGGAAGGCCTTAATATAGGGATTGTGAAACATGCAAGGTGGTAGAGGTCTCAATAAATGGTGAAGAAGTCATTAATGATGTTGATTATAAGAGTTAATTTGTTAGGATGGTCTAGAATAAGGAGTTTTTTAGATGAAACACCAACCCCAAAACCAAAACAAAAATAGATCGATCACCCTCTCCCCTACAAACCCCATGGCCTCCCCTAACCCCAACTCTTTCACCCACCTGCACTACCAACCAAAAGTTAATCCATATGACTATTAATTGTTCTCTTTTTTTAATACAAATATTTAGATCAATATTTAAGGTGGTCCTACCTCGCCACATGATTCAAGTTGGTCTAGAGGCCTAACTATACAACATTGAAATCTTGGAAGGAAAAGCAAAGTAGGGTAGGATCGAGGTCACATCCTCACTACCGATAGTGAATCCACTCAATGTTCCATTGGGACCCAACCTCATAACCTGCTGATACAGTGGTTCTTCCTCCTATAACCCCCAATCATTGGAACCCCTCCCAAACATGAGTATTTTTAGTCAAGTATTTGTGAACACATTTCCTACCTCCATGATACTTCCTTATAAAACCCCACATGTTTCCCCACTAGCAGGCTCTCAAGCCCCCACATATCATCCCCAAACACATTTATATCCATGTGTATAAGACTAATTTTCACCAAATGCTTTCCCTTTTTTTCAATATCCTTGTTATTTTATATCACTATAAATATATGAAAATAATATATATGTGCCAAAATTTATGAATTATTTATATATAAATTATCTAAATAAGAAAATAATTTAAAAAGTAGTACCATATTGTATTATAGTTTTTTCAAAAAAAAAATAAAATGTTTTCTGATTGGTAAATTTTTTATTCTCCTCGATGATTAGTTGGACAACATTGGGAATCCCACATGGAAAATGTTTGTAGGATTCCCAATTATCCACCCTCATAAAAGGGGTCTTGGGAATTTTAATTTTCATAAATAATATATTTTGATAAATTATTTTAAAGTGTTTTAAAAATATATATTTAGTAAAATGTTTATATATATATATATATCACCAAACAAAATAAGAAATAAAATAAAATATTTTTAAAGAACTTAATAATAATGTGATGAATCATAATTGTTGGATTTACAATTTTCAAAATCCAAATAGGTTCCCCCCACCATGAGTTGACTCATTTTAGTATAACCAAAGTGTTCTTTGATTGAAATAGTGAGGTTAAATTGGTGTGATTCATACCAATTTTTATCGGTAAATAAGTGATTATTAGATCGCCTATCTAGATTAATTCCTTCAATCCAAAATTTTCCAGATTAAATTTACCAACACCAATGTTATGTGGATGTTAGTTTTCTGTTACCATTACCCAAGAAATCTAGATAAAATTGATAAGAGGAATTTATATCAAGAACCCAACACCAACAACTGTAGATGGATTACACCATTGGGGATAGTGAATTAAATTCACACATCAAGATTCAATCTTTCATCTCTATCTGCCAGATTATTTTTTCAACATTCAAAAGTGATTATTCCAAGGCAGAACCATTAAGATGAATTCTGAATCCCAAAAACTGATGAACCAATGTGTGGTCAAAATTTACCATTTCAATAGAAACAAATTATCATAGTGGAAGGACAATATGAAGATTCTTCTTACAGTGTTGAATATTTTTTTCCTTCTGGAATTGAACCATCCTTCCATTCTGGATGAGTTTTCTCCAATTCCAAAAGGAAGACCCATATACATGACTCAAGTTAAGTAGATTTTGGAAATTTGGAAGTACTAATACAAGTTTTTCATTCAAAATTTATAGTAAAGGTCCTTTATTAGAACTTATATGGTGATGAATACCAAAGCAAGGTTCAAAGAAAACTTTATTGGGGCTTTTTTCTAGATTTAATAAAGTATTGCTTTATCCATGATAAAAAACACTGATGAAGGCATCCATTATCATTTTTTGTTTTCTAGAGCTGTTAAAGGGTTCTTTTATTAGTGATTGTTTATAGTACTGATAAAAATTGAGAAAAAATATTAATTTTAATACCCTTAATCAGCACTTGAGACCCACTTCCTCAGTACTCCAACTGACCACCCTACACCCACCCCCTTCCTCAGTGCCCATGACCCCCCTTCCATAGTGCTAGACTACTGTTCACACACCACTATGTGTGCTTGGATTTGATCTCATGACCTCCATGTGTAAATCACACCTCTTTACCACTTCCCTACCTTTTTTATCATGTATTATAATATAATTTCAATTTATTTATATATATTTACATACATATTTTTACTCATATATTTATTTATTTTTAAATACATTTATAAAATATATGTTTGTGTGAGTGTTCTTGTGTGTATGATATATATAAATCAATTTATTTAAATATATTATATATAAATAATCATTTAAATATATTAGAATATAAATATAAATATATATTTGTTTATCAGTACACACGCATATGTATATATAAACATTATATATATATATATATATTCATATAGTTTTACTATAAATTCATTTATATACTATATTTAATGATAATGATATATTTATATACATATACATTTATATATGAAGTATACACAAAATATTGATACACACACATACACAAATATTTACACACACTAGTACACCTTTAAATTTCTCACATACATACAAAAATACTTACATAAATATGTATTTATTTATATATATTATAATATACACATAAATAAATATTTTTTTATTAACATACATGTTTATGTAGAAATATTTTATTATATTGGTGTATATATATAAATATTCATGAAATTTTATTAAGTAAAATAAAAAATTGTTCATTTTCGATTAAATTAATAATAAATATTTATTTCCAAATGGTTTATATATTTAAAAATAAATCATTATGATAACTTATATTTATAAACTTGATTTATTATAAGTAAATATAATAAAAAATGAATATATTTAATTATATATATATATATATATATATATATATTATGAAAAATGAAAAAAATTTAAAACCATAATATCAATATAAATTTAAGACCTAGGAATAAATTTAGTTACCACAAAAAAAGTCAATAGTTCCCCCATAAATGAGGTTTAAATCCCACCAAATGTTATATAATTCGGATAACCCAAATAAAAACACGGTTTTAGAGTCCTTTTGGGACTTTTTGGTAACAAAAAAATATTTAATGAGGTTCTCTCAGTCACAATGGAATATATCTCTTCGCAAGATTCGATTTGATATGTGGTAAATCTCAAACGGACACCCATATCAATATTTATGTCTTATTGATGTTGATTTCTTGTTTTCAACTTATCTTAGGCCATTCATTAATTAATTAACCTTTCATGTCATCGTATTGAAATTAAATTAACATTATTTGATAATAATTAACAAAATATTAATTGATATGATTTTTTATTTATTTTATATGCTATTTATTTCTAAATAATTTATATATGAAGTGTAAATTCTTATTTAGCCTTATCTAAATCAAATTTAATAAAATATATTATAATTATATAAATATAAATATATTGATATATTGATATATTATTTTTAATCAAATACATTTTTTTAATGAAATATTCCCTTTTTGAGTTCTAGTAAAAAAGCACTAATAAAGCCCCCCACCTTTATGAGAAATTTTTTACTAGCACTGATAATGGCCACCCCTTATCAGCACTTTTTTATAGACTGATAAAGATCCCCCTTTTTAGTGTTTTTTTATTAGCACCAATAAAGGTGCCCACTTTTGGAGTTCATTTTTACTAGTGCTGATAAAGGTTCCACTTTATTAGCACTTTTTTATTAGCACTAATAAAGGCCCCCTTTAATATTCACTTTTTTAGCGCTGATAACTACCCCCCCCCCCCACCCCAGTTTTTTTTTCTTGATTCAAAAATAGAGGAATATATCAGCACTTTTATCTAGTACTGATAAATCCTATCACTATTAAAATCCTAATTTGTAATATTAAATAAATGTGAATAAGATTAATTTTTCTTTTGAGGTCATATTATTAACCCTTTGTCAAATAATCTTTATGACTATTTTTTCCAAATGATGTCCCCTCAACAGATATGGGATTCACTCAAATTTAAGTACCAATTCAAGGAATAAGGTAAAAATAATTTTCTTATTGAAATCTATCTTAACTTCAAGATGGTTTATAACAAGCCTATGTTGGATAATGTCCATGAGCTCAAATCTATAGATAATAATCTTCTATCCCATAATATTAACATACAATAAAAATTCTATGTATGTGTGATTATTCCTTAATTACAACCTATGTGGAAATATTTTCATAAATCACTCATTAAAAATAGTGAGAATTTTTCCATGGAACAACTACAAGAGATTATTCACATTGAATAATAATCATTTTTGGGAGATGTGGGTATGGATTCGAGATTTAATACAATGATTAATATCATTGAGGGAAAATGAAAACTAAACTCTTCTTTACTTTTCATGAAAAAAAAGTCATTAATTTAAGAATAAATGAAATCCTTAAATGAATAAAGGGGACTTCTTTGTCTATGTAAAACTACATAATTTTTTAAGGTAATTTTTCATCAAAATAAAGATGACAAACCTGCAAAAAATATGTTTACTAAAGAGAATCTAGTTGCAATTATATCTGAAGTCAATATGAATTTGATGAAGATGTGATGGTGGCTTAATTCTGGAGAAATAATGCATGTGTGGAAAGGACGTTTTATGTTCAAAATATTTGATGATAGTACTATCACGAAGGAAGTACACCTTGGAAAACATTGTGTTCATCAATTTTACTATACAAGGAAACATGGAAATATACATTAGTTATGGGAATAAGTTGAATATTATTAGTGTGTTGTATGTACCCAAAACATGAAAGAATTTAGTATTTATAGATCTTTTTTGTAAGAAGTGATTTCAACTTTCATAAGAATATTACAATGTTATATTATATAAGGGAGGAACGTTTGTGGGAAAGGGATACTCAAATGATAGAATGTATAAACTATGCATTAATAGTATGATTGAGTCTTCTATTTTATTGGTTGTGTCCTCTAATTTATGTAATGATCATTTAGCACATGTAAATTATCATTCAAAAAAATTAATGATGAAGTTAAAATTAAATAACTTTCAAAATGAATTTAATAAATTTAAGAGATATATTGAATCTAAAATATTTAATAATCCTTTTCATAGTGTTGAAATAAATTTTGATATATTAGAATTTGTACTTTCTGATATTTGTGAATTAAATGGTTTGTTAACTCATGGAGGAAAATATATTTTCTTAATTTTTTTGATGTATATATTCTATATTAATATATATATATATTATTATAAAAATGTATGAATCCAATAATATTTTTAAGTAGTATAAATCTGACATTGAAAACCAATTAAACAAAAAGATTAAAGTATTCCACTCAAACAATGTTGGTGAACATGTAACTCCCCGACCCTAGTTACCCAGAGTCGGTGAATTATTACATAATATTGGCATGATCACATGAAAGATCAAATCTCGAAAGACCGATTGGTTTAGTAGCCTTGGAAACACTAGATATATTCATAAAGTTTTACATTACATTATAAAGTGAAAAACTACTACAACAACATATTGTCTCCATAGTCCACACAATTATCCCCTCATAATATCCCTATAGGTCATTCATAATTTACTTCTTCACATCCTGGTAAAAATAAAACATAGAAAAGGGGTGAGCTCAAATTCCTAGTAAGGATAACAATATAGCAGAAACTTTCATAAATAAGAATGAACATTTAAGGCAGTGTATAACTAAAACAAAAGCCTTTTAAACTTGAACTTCAACATAGTATAGAAAAAATTAAATGAAATAATGCCATTTACTTATTCACATGGATATTCTACTAATCGAATAATCACATGCAATATCAATAACCACTTTCATAATGACGGAATGCATAATGCCATACTATCATAACCACATAGCCAAGGCCTCGTGCCAAGACTACAAATAAGATTTTGCCAAGGCCTTGTGCCAAGACACTAGTTTGTCTCATGAGACCTACCGATGCATCGAGGAGCTATAGCGAGCTCCACCTGTCACTTACTAAGTCCAATGCATTCCCATATGAAAAGGGTTAAACATAACATAAACATTCGTATTAAAACTACCATACGAAATGTCAATACTTTCTCCATAAACCATGAATGGTATAAAAATAACACATCCACAATAAAACATATCAAAAAACCTTCAATACAATACAAAAATTTTTATCCTAATAAATTAACTTCAAAAAAGCTTAAAATCTATCAAAGGATGTTGACATAGATGAAATCAAAACTATTTGAGAGAAATATCTCTTTTCTCGAAATCATTGAAAAGTCACACATTTATAAAGGAAGTAATTTAAAATAGATTTTTGAATCAAAGTGTCCCATACCACTTTGAAACTTTTGAAAATAAATATCATTTCAAAACCTTCATGTACATATAAATAAATCCTTAAAATCATTTTGAAAACATGGACATTAATTAAAAATATTTAGAAAGGTAAATCTTTAAAACATTTAAAATTATGATCTTGATAAAGATTACCTTTCAAAAATTCTTAAAATATTCATTTTGAAATCATTTAGAAGTCACAAAATTATAAAATAAAACATTTACTTTGAAAATATTCTTATAATCTTGTAAGGGAAGCTTTTAAGATTTTATAACGGCGGTAAATAGTCGCACCCGCCATATAAGTTAAAAAAACATTCTTACCTTAAATTTGTCGAAAGGTTAAAAGTGCCTTGTTTGGAAAATGACGGAAAGATTATTTTAAAAACACATAAGGGTATAAATGACTTTAACCCATATTCTTTGTAAATAGTAAAAATGTTTCGAAATAATTTCGAAGAAACATGGATGTGGATGATAAAGAAATCCCAGTAGATTATTACGTATAAACAACCTCGGATAATGAAGAGATTGTGAAATAAACCCTTACCTTGTACTTTTCCTTGGTTGGGGTAGGTTAACCTCCTGTATAATGGTGAAATAATAGTTATTAAATTATTCAATAATCATATACATTAATATGATATCATATATGATCTTTTAACATTGCTTCATTAATAATATCTTAGAATTATCGTCATTTCGGGTGTTAACTTACTCGTTTTCTTTTATATGTTTTGTTACGTAAGCCATGTTTGTAATGGATAGGTTGTATATTAATCATATCCAGAATTATATCAAGTCCTTAGATACTATTATTAATCATCAAATGAGAATTATACTTGAATGGATATGATGGAGAATGAATCTCATCGCGTTCGTGGAGACGGTAGTCCGTATGTACTCACGAGCGATAATATCATTCTTTTGATATTAAAATAATATATAATTGAATGGTATATCATATATACAGAATCATTATCATGTTATATTTATTATTTACATGAGTTACACATCATTATTATACCCATCCAAATAATAATTTATTGAATAACAATTACACCACGACGTGGAGACGGTAAGCCGTACATACGCACGTATAGTGACATGTTATTCATAGGATGGATAGAATAGTGAATATGGTTGTACCATATTTATAATAGCATCAAAGTATATATATGATATTGGATTTATTATTTTAGAATGGTAACAACAAAGGAAGAATAAGTGGAAGAAGAAAGGAACTTGAAAAAGAGTGGTGAAATCATTACCTCTTCTTCGGGTTCTTCCTTTTGATTTGATCAAAAGGGCTCCTTATGTTGGCTTTCTGATCAAACTAAGGCCTATAGGATGTAGTGAGGTAAGTATATAGAGTATTTGGGAAGGGTTTGGCCGAACCAAAAGGCTTTTAAGGTGTGAAGGAATGAGATGGAGGAGTGCCCTTTTATAAGAGGGGTGAGGGGCACCTTTGGAAAAGCTAGAAATATTAATTTAAAATAAATTCATATTCAGTTACTAATGGCTCCAAAGTTGATTGTTTAAAGGTTAAGGTGGGGATGGGTCTAAAAACACTCAACAAATAGAATTTAGATAGGTTTGTGTTACTATATTAACCTTATCTTTAAGTATTAACTCTAAGTTAATTAGTTTCACTTTTACAATGTCTCTTTCTATTTTTATATTATATGGTAAATAAACTTACTATATACATCCAATCAACCCCCAAGTGGTCCATTAATGATACTCCTATCATGATATAAGTCTATTAGCCGAACCTTAGATTTTTAGGAATTTAATATCAATTAATAATATAATATATTGTTTTACAAACTCTTTTATGTCAATTTTGACACTATTCAATAATTGATTTTTGTGAAACTCACAACAGAATGATTACTTCGAAAAAGGTAAATTACATCAATCCTAATATGTCATATAAACCTATAAAATTATTTTAATTCAATAAAAATCTCAAATTATATTTATTTCCGTATTTATAATATCAATTATTTTAATTTTTCACTATTATGGTAATTACTACATCATAATTGTGTCATAAATAAATTAAAATATTTAAAGTCTAAAAATTATAAATAAAATATCATTATGTAGGAAATCGTTTTATATTTCTAATAAATATTTATAGTAGAAACTCCAACATATATAACCCTATGTAAAAATTATTTTTCTAAAAGATATATGTTTATGTCATTTTTGTACTTATTTTAACTTAATTAAAATAAAGTGTCCCTATCACCTACAAGTGGCTCCAAGGGGTACCGAAATCGACCCAAAGATTCCCATGGTCGGACATGTATCCACCAATAATGTTAGGACATGTTTTAGGGTAATTTAGTATTATTATAATATTATTTTTTAACCCTTATTTACCGGATTTACCCTTAACCATGGTAAATAAAATATTTACCGCAGTAATTATTCAAAATGTCTAAAAATAAAAGTTACCTATTCACACAATATAGACATCCTTATTCCAAATATGGAATCCATTTTTTCAAATTCAAAACACAAAAGTGGCAGAAATTAATTTAAAATTAATTCCCACTGTTAAAACAAAAAAGCGTGTTTTTCAGATATAATAACTATCAAAAGATTGATAGTTGTTTATGTTCTGTTTAATTGTGAAATTATGTCCAATGACCAAAATTGTATTAAATGGTAAAAATATATTCTAAGTATACTTTAAAACCACTCAAATTCATAATTTATCACTACTAATTATTTTGATTAAAAAAGTTGTTTTTAATTAAAATTTAGTAATTTTCACTATTCATCAAAATATTAAAGTTTTCCGAAAAGTACCAAAATTTCACCTTAGGATAAATTCGATACTCCGAATCCAAAAATGAAGTCCATTTTGAGAGATAAAATTTCAAAAAGTAGGTATTACTATTCATAACGGCTAGTTTGATCGGTTGTGGTGTGTGTTAAAACTCGAAGTTGCGTACAACACACGCTACTGTATTATTCAAAGGAAAGCGTACCGTGGAAGCTTGGGATGTTTCATTTTAAATTTTTGATTTCCCCATTTAGTCAAAAAGTATAAAATATTGTATTTAAAAAGGGTTCACTATTAAAAGTTGATAAAATTGCAATACTGAAAATAAATTTGTTCTTACATTATGTCTAAGAAACTCATAATATGGATTCTAAAATTATAAGGATTCTATAAAGTTTAAAATTTAGTTAATAATATTCATAACCTCTTTTGAACGGCTTGTTTGGTATGTCATGGTGCGATTGAACTTAGTGTTGCGTGTAGTGCAAGTTATTGAATTATTTTGAAGAAATAACACACTATGAAATCTTGGGGTGTTACATTCTCCCCTCCTTCAATAAATTGCATCCTCGCAATTTGAAATTGTTCTTCGAAAATAAAATATTTAAAATAGAAAATATCTTTGTGGGAAAACCCACATCGGAAATTAGGTTACTAAAATTTAGTCTTAATATGAGGAAAAGAGAAATGAAAGGGTCACCACCAAATTATGATCTTGATTAGGAGAACATTGGTGGCAATTAGAGACATATAATTGGAAGAAAACATAAATATTTATAGGTAGTGATTGAGGTCATAAATCACAAAAAAGTGTAAAATTGAGGTCCTTAAATTCATCAATCTATGATGATTTGAAATACCATCGGTTCAACAAAACATTGGGTATTAGGATAACACATTTTTGGTTTTAGGATTCCTTAAATAAAGTATAAGAATTAATTTCCTCATAGAATAAGAGAAGAAGAAAAATATATTCTTGACAAGTATAGTTCCATCCTTTAACTACTTTCTACCACAAACTCAACATTCACTCTAAAAGATAATAAAACGTAAAAAAAATATTCTATTTATCCTATTCGTATAGGGTTCAAAAAAAATGAATTTATAATTCATCTACCAGATCTTTTAAAAAAAACTACATTATTTAATCCCAGACATCACGTGGGTCATTGGTAGGTGATACACCCTTGTCGCCCATCGGTTGTGGGTTCAAGTCTCGCGGCCTTGCCGGATGCGACGGGTTGTCGCCCGACCTTCGGGTTATCCTTTTATGGAAATCCAAAATAATCCAAACTAGAACTATCCAAAATACTTCAGTCCAAAATTTATAAGGAAGTTAAACACAATGAAGATCCTTTTTTTCGCGTAATAATATGTGAACACCTTCATCATGTATTCTTTTAAAACACTGAAACATCCTGAATTACCATAAAACCTTATCGATTACATTCATGATCCCTTATTCCTTAAAGAATAATAGATATACTCCTTCAATAAAAAAAATGTTTTAAACCCCAACAATGATGGAATATATAAATCATTAATCAGTTTCAAGGTAGTCAAGAATATCCAATATAATTTATCCAAAACAATCATGTATTATTCTAAAATCACTACCTTGGTATCAGAACCATATTATGGTTTATCTTTCTTTCAACCATATATTTTCCAAAAATTTAACCTACTATTGAGTCACCTTTATTTATTCTACACAATCTCAAGTCTTTAATAAAATAGTACTGCAGTACAATCCTTATATACTCCATAATTATTATAACAAGTACATTATTGATACAACACTCAAATGACATAATCAACATAAGAACTCTAATCATTCATCTTCATTTGTGGTAGTATCATAACTTGATTATTATCCAATAGCATCATTTGCGGCAAAGTCTGATGACTGGGACATAGGTTTGCATAGTGTCCAAACTCCTTGCAAATGAAGCATTGTAAATTTTGAAACCATTTTCTTACCCTTGCAGTCACGTACTTTGTGCCATTTCCCTCCACACTTATAACAAACTCCCATTCCTTTCAGGCATGTTCTAGGGTGTTTCTTTCCACAGTTATCACATATGGGAAAATTCTTCTTTTCCCTCTTAACTTTATCCATCTTTCTCTCTTCCATCCTTTTCTTCTCTTGCTTCCCTTCAAAGCCAAAGGACTCAGTAAACTCTTTACTTATCTTATCAACACATGATATTATTTCATCATATGATGATAATACATGCGAGACTATTTCTCTTATAAATTCTTGCTTAAGACCTGAAATATATGATCCTTCTTTCTCTTTGTATCATGTGCATTGTTGGAGTTCTCATTCCTTCTACTGGGCGCCATTTCTAAACAATGACATACACTAGATTAGTTTATGAATAACAATACCTAATCCCAAACATGTAAAACACATAACATAAATTAAATAGTTTATGGATATAATCTATAATCATAAAAATGTCTCCTTTGAGGAAGTATATACACATAAACCCTTCATAATGGTTTGTAAAGAAAATGAGAATTATCCTAAGAATATCCCCCAGGAGTGTCGTAACCAAGAGTGCAGCAAGGCCCGTTGTCGTGCACCAGTTCCCGTTCGAGTCTAGCTCAAAGTGGTGTTTTCGAGTTTTACTCCTAGGTACATCTATGCTAGAGCCGCCTCTACCTGCTCGTATCCAGATAGGGATGTATTGCTCGGAAAACTCACAAAATCTCTATAATACCAAAATTCTAGGAAGTTCTTCTATACTAATCCTCAAAGTCCATCTTAAATCTATGTGCACTAATCAGATTTTATCTAAATCTAGCTTCCAAGGTTTGTACTAAACTTTCTATGATACCAACTGTAGCACCCTGACCCTAGTTACCCAGAGTCAGTGCATTATTACATAACATTGGCATGATCACAAGAAAGATCAAATCTCGAAAGACCGATTGGTTTAGTAGCCTTAGAAACACTAGATATATTCAAAAAGTTTTACATTACATCATAAAGTGAAAAACTACTACAACAACATATTGTCTCCATAGTCCACACAATTATCCCCTCCTAATATCCCTGCAGGTCATTCATAATTTACTTCTTCACATCCTGGGAAAAATAAAACATGGAAAAGGGGTGAGCTCAAATTCCCAGTAAGGATAACAATATAGCGGAAACTTTCATAAATAAGAATGAACATTTAACACAGTGTATAACTAAAACAAAATCCTTTTAAACTTGAACTTCAACATAGTATGGCAAAAATAAAATGAAATAAAGCCATTTACTTATTCACATGGATATTCTACTAATCGAATAATCACATGAAATATCAATAACCACTTTCATAACGATGTAATTCATAATGCCAGACTATCATAACCACATAGCCAAGGCCTCGTGCCAAGACTGCAAATAAGATTTTGCCAAGGCCTTGTGCCAAGACACTAGTTTGTCTCATGAGACCTATCGATGCACCGAGGAGCTATAGCGGTCTCCACCCATCACTTACTAAGTCCAATTCATTCCCATATGAAAATGTTTAAACATAACATAAATATTCGAATTAAAACTAGCATATTAAATTTCAATACTTTCTCCATAAACCATGAATGGTATAAAAATAACACATCCACAGCAAAACATATCACAAAACATTCAATACGATACAAAAGTTTTGTATCATAATAAATCAACTTCAAATAAGCTTAAAATCCATCAAAGGATGTTGACATAGATGAAATCAAAACTATTTGAGAGAAATATCTCTTTTCTCGAAATCATTGAAAAGTCACACATTTATAAAGGAAGTAATTTAAAAGAGATTTTTGACTCAAAGTTTGCCATACCACTTTGAAACTTTTTAAAATTAATATCATTTCAAAACCTTCATGTCCATATAAATAAATCCTTAAAATCATTTTGAAAACATGGACATTAATTAAAAATATTTAGAAACATAAATCTTTAAAACAGTTAAAATTATGATCTTGATAAAGATTACCTTTCAAAAATTCTTAAAATATTCATTTTGAAATCATTTAAAAGTCACATAATTATAAAAAAACATTTACTTTGAAAATATTTTTATAAGCTTGTAAGGGATTCTTTGATGATTTTATAATGGTGGTAAATAGCCGCACCCGCCGTATAAGTTAAAAAAACATTCTTACCTTAAATTTGTCTAAAGGTTAAAAGTGCCTTGTTTGGAAAACGATAAAAAGATTCCTTTAAAAACACAAAAGGGTATAAATGACTTTAACCCATATTCATTGTAAATAGTAAAAATGTTTGGAAATACATTTCGAAGAAACATGGATGTGGATGATAAAGAAATCCCAGTAGATTATTACGTATAAACAACCTCGGATAATGAAGAGATTGTGAAATAAAATCTTACCTTGTACTTTTCCTTGTTTGGGGTAGGTTAACCTCCTGTATAATGGTGAAATAATTGTTATTAAATTATTCAATAATCATATACGTTAATATGATATCATATATGATCTTTTAACATTGCTTCGTTAGTAATATCTTAGAATTATCGTCGTTTCGGGTGTTAACTTACTCGTTTTATTTTATATGTTTTGTTACGTAAGCCATGTTTTTAATGGATAGGTTGTATATTAATCATATCCAGAATGATATCAAGTCCTTAGATACTATTATTAATCACCAAATGAGAATTATACTTGAATGGATATGATGGAGAATGAATCGCATCGCGTTCGTGGAGACGGTAGTCCGTACGTACGCACAAGCGATAATATCATTCTTTTGATATTAAAATAATATATAATTGGATGGTATATCATATATACAAAATCATTATCATGTTATATTTATTATTTACATGAGTTACACATCATTATTATACCCATCCAAATAATAATTTATTGAATAACAATTACACCACGATGTGGAGACGGTAAGCCGTACGTACGCACGTATGGTGAAATTTTATTCAAAGGATGGTTAGAATAGTGAATATGATTATACCAAATTTATAATAACATCACAGTATATATATTATACTGGATTTATTATTTTATAATGGTAACAAAAAAGGAAGAAGAAGTGGAAGAAGAAAGGAACTTGAAAAATGGTGGTGAAATCATTACCTCTTCTTCAGGTTCTTCCTTTTGATTTGATCAAAAGGGCTCCATAGGTTGGATTTCTGATCAAACTAAGGCCTCTAGTATGTAGTGAGGTAAGTTGAGAGATTATTTGTCCAGGGGTTGGCCGAACCAAAAGGCCTTTAAGGTGTGAAGAAATGAGAATGAGGAGTTCCCTTTTATAAGAGGGGTGAGGGGCACCTTTGGAAAAGCTAGAAATATTAATTTATAATAAATTCATATTCGGTTACTAATGGTTCCAAAGTTGATTATTTATAGGTTAAGGTGGGTATGGGTCAAAAAACACTCAATCAATAGAATTTAGACAGGTTTTGTTTACTATATTATCCTTATCTTTAAGTATTAACTCTAAGTAAATTAGTTTCACTTTTACAATGTCTCTTGGTATTTTTATATTATATGGTTAATATACTTACTATATACATCCAAGAGACCCCAAAGTGGTCCATTAATTATACTCATATCATGATATAAGTATCTGGGCCGAACCTTAGATTTTTATGAATTTAATATTAATTAATAATATAATATTTGTTTTAAAAACTCTTTTATGTCAATTTTGACACTATTCAATAATTGATTTTTTTGGAACTCATAACAGATTGATTACTTCTAAAAAAGTCAATTAAATCAATCCTAATATGTCATATTAACCTATAAATTTAGTTTAATTCAATAAAAGTCTCAAATTATATTTATTTGGGTATTTATAATATCAATTATTTTAATTTTTCACTATTATGGTAATTACTGGATCATCATTGTGTCATAAATAAATTAACTTATTTAATGTCTAAAAATTATAAATAAAATATTATTATGTAGGAAATAGTTTTATATTTCTAATGAATATTTATTGTCTTAAATCCAACATATATAACCCTATGTAAAAATTGTTTTTCTAAAAGATATATGTTTATGTCATTTTTGTACTTATTTTAACTTAATTAAAATAAAGTGTCCCTATCACCTACAAGTGGCTCCATGGGGTCCCAAAATAGACCCAAAGATTCCCATGGACGGACATGTATCCACCAATAAGGTTATTACACGTTTTAGGGTAATTTAGTATTATTATAATATTATTTTTTAACCCTTATTTACCGGATTTACCCTTAACCATGGTAAATAAAATATTTACCGCAGTAATTATTCAAAATGTCTAAAAATAAAAGTTACCTATTCACACAATATGAACATCCTGATTCCAAATATGGAATCCATTTTTTCCAAATTCAAAACACAGAAGTGGTAGATATTAATTTAAAATTAATTCCAGCTATTAAAACAAAAAGCGTGTTTTTAAGATATAATAACTATCAAAAGATTAATAATTGTTTATGTTTGGTTTAATTGTGAAATTATATCCAATGACCAATATTGTATTAAATGGTAAAAAAATATTCTAAATGTACTTTAAAACCACTCAAATTCATAATTTATCACTACTAATTATTTTGATTAAAAAATTTGTTTTTAATTAAAATTTAGTAATTTTCACTATTCATCAAAATATTAAAGTTATCCGAAAAGTACCAAAATTTCACCTTAGGCTAAATTCGATACTCCGAATCCAAAAATGAAGTCCATTTGGAGAGATAAAATTTCAAAACGTAGGTATTACTATTCATAACGGCTAGTTTGATCGGTTGTGGTGTGTGTTAAAACTCGAAGTTGCGTACAACACACGCTACTGTATTATTCAAAGGAAAGCGTACCGTGGAAGCTTGGGATGTTTCATTTTAAATTTTTGATGTCCCCATTTAGTCAAAAAGTTTAAAATATTTTATTTAAAAAGGGTTCACTATTAAAAGTTGATAAAAGTGCAATACTGAAAATGAATTTGTTCTTACATTATTTCTAAGAAACTCATAATATGGATTCTAAAATTATAAGGATTATATAAAGTTTAAAATTTAGTTAATACTATTCATAACCTCTTTTGAATGTCTTGTTTGGTAAGTCATGGTGCGATTGAACTCGGTGTTGCGTGTAGTGCAAGTTATTGAATTATTTTGAAGAAATAACACACTATGAAATCTTGGGGTGTTACATTCTCCCCTCCTTCAATAAATTGTGTCCTCGCAATTTGAAATTGTTCTTATAAAATAAAAGATTGAAAATAGAAAATATATTTGTGGGAAAACCCACATCGGAAATTAGGTTACTAAAATTTAGTCTTAATATGATGAAAATATAAATGAAAGCGTCACCACCAAATTATGATCTCGATTAAGAGAACATTGGTGGAAATTAGAGATATATAATTGGAGGAAAAACGTAAATATTTATAGGTAGTGATTGAGGTCATCAATCACAAACAAGTGTAAAATTGAGGTCCTTAAATTCTTCAATCTATGATGATTTGAAATACCATCGGTTCAACAAAACATAGGGTATTTGGATAACACATTTTTGGTTTTAGGATTCCTTAAATAAAGTATAAGAATTAATTTCTTCATAGAATAAGAGAAGAAGAAAAATATATTCTTGACAAGTAGAGTTCCATCCTTTAACTAATTTCTACCACAAACTCATCTTTCACTCAAAAAGATAATAAAACGTAAAAAAAATATTCTATTTATCCTATTCGTATAGGGTTCCAAAAAAATGAATTTATAATTCATCTACCAGATCTTTTAAAAAAACTACATTATTTAATCTCAGACATCACATGGGTCAGTGGTAGGTGATACACCCTTGTCGCTCTTCGGTTGTGGGTTCAAGTCTTGCGGCCTTGCCGGACGCGACGGGTTGCCGCCCGACCTCCAGGTTGTCCTTTTATGGCAATCCAAAATAATCCAAACTAGAACTATCCAAAATACTTCAGTCCAAAATTTATAAGGAAGGTAAACACAATGAAGATCCTTCTTTTTCCGCGTAATAACATGTGAACACCTTCATCATGTATTCTTTTAAAACACTACAACATCCTGAATTACCATAAAACCTTATTGATTACATTCATGATCCCTTATTCCTTAAGGAATAATAGATATACTCCTTCAATCCAAAAATGTTTTAAACCCCAACAATGATGGAATATACAAATCATTAATCAGTTTCAAGTTTGTCAATAATATCCAATAAAATTTATCCAAAACAATCATGCATTATTCTAAAATCACTACCTCGGTATCAGAACCATATTATGGTTTATCTTTCTCTCAACCATATATTTTCCAAAAATTTAACCTGCTATTGAGTCACCTTTCTTTGTTCCACACAATCTCATGTCCTTAATGAAATAGTATTGCAGTACAATCCTTATATACTCCATAATTATTATAACAATTACATTGTTGATAAAACACTCAAATGACCTAATCAACATAAGAACTCTAATCATTCCTCTTCATCTGTGCTAGTATCATAACTTTATTATTATCCAATAGCATCATTCGCGGCGTAGTCTGATGACTGGGACATAGGTTTGCATAGTGTCCAAACTCCTTGCAAATGAAGCATTGTAAATTTGAAACCATTTTCTTACCCTTGCAGTCACGTACTTTGTTCCCTTTCCCTCCACACTTATAACAAACTCTCATTCCTTTCAGGCAAGTTCCAGGGTGTTTCTTTCCACAGTTATCACATATGGAAAAATTCTTCTTTTTCCTCTTCCCTTTATCCATATTTTTCTCTTCCATCCTTTTCTTCTCTTGCTTCCCTTCAAAACCATAGGACTCAGTAAACTCTTTACTTATCTTATCAACACATGATATTATTTCTTCATATGATGATAATACATGCGATACCATTTCTCTTATAAATTCTGTCTTAAGACCATCAAATATATGATCCTTCTTTCTCTTTGTATCATGTGCATTGCTGGAGTTCTCATTCCTTCTACTGGGCGCCATTTCTAAACAATGGCATACACTAGATTAGTTTATGAATAACAATACCTAATCCCAAACTTGTAAAACACATAACATAAATTAAATAGTTTATGGATATAATCCATAATCATAAAAATTTCTCCTTTGAGGAAGTATATACTCATAAACCCTTCATAATGGTTTGTAATGAAAATGAGAATTATCCTAAGAATATCCCCCGGGAGTGTCGTAACCAAGAGTACAGTAAGGCCCGTTGTCGTGCACCAGTTCCCATTCGAGTCTAGCTCAAAGCGGTGTTTTCGGGTTTTACCCCTAGGTACATCTGTGCTAGAGCCGCCTCTACCTGCTCGTATCTAGACAGGGATGTATTGCCTAGAAAACTCACAAAATCTCTACAATACCAAAATTCTAGGAAGTTCTTCTATACTAATCCTCAAAGTCCATCTTAAATCTATGTGATCTAATAAGAGTTTATCTAAATCTAGCTTCCAAGGTTTGTACTAAACTTCCTCTGATACCAACTATAACTACCCGACCCTAGTTACCCAAAGTTGGTGCATTATTACATAACATTGGCATGATCACAAGAAAGATCAAATCTTGAAAGACCGATTGGTTTAGTAGCCTTGGAAACACTAGATATATTCATAAAGTTTTACATTACATCATAAAATGAAAAACTACTACAACAACATATTGTCTCCATAGTCAACACAATTATCCCCTCATAATATCCCTGCAGGTCATTCATAATTTACTACTTCACATCCTGGGAGAAATTAAACATAGAAAAGGGGTGAGCTCAAATGGCCAGTATGGATAACAATATAGCGGAAACTTTCATAAATAAGAATAAACATTTAAGGCATTGTATAACTAAAACAAAAGCCTTTTAAACTTCAACTTCAACATAGTATGGCAAAAATAAAATGAAATAATGCCATTTACTTATTCACATGGATATTCTACTAATTCAATAATCACATGCAATATCAACAACCACTTTCATAACGATGGAATGCATAATGCCAGACTATCATAACCACATAGCCAAGGCCTCGTGCCAATACTAAAAATAAGATTTTTCCAAGGCCTTGTGCCAAGACACTAGTTTGTCTCATGAGACCTACCGATGCATCAAGGAGCGATATCGGGCTCCAACCGTCACTTACTAAGTCCAATGCATTCCCATATGAAAATTTTTAAACATAAAATAAACATTCATATTAAAACTAGCATACGAAATTCCAATAATTTCTCCATAGAACATGAATGGTATAAAAATAACACATCCACAGTAAAAAATATCACAAAACCTTCAATACAATACAAAAGTTTTGTATCATAATAAAACAACTTCAAATAAGCTTAAAATCCATCAAAGGATGTTGACATAGATGAAATCAAAACTATTTGAGAGAAATATCTCTTTTCTGGAAATCATTGAAAAGTCACACATTTATAAAGGAAGTAATTTAAAAGAGATTTTGGAATCAAAGTGTACCATTCCACTTTGAAACTTTTGAAAAGAAATATCATTTCAAAACCTTCATTTATATATAAATAAATCCTTAAGATCATTTGGAAAAAGTGGACATTAATTAAAAATATTTAGAAAGATAAATCTTTAAAACATTTAAAATTATGATCTTGATAAAGAGTACCTTTCAAAAATTCTTAAAATTTTCATTTTGAAATCATTTAAAAGTCACATAATTATAAAATAAAACATTTACTTTTAAAATATTCTTATAAGCTTGTAAGGGAATCTTTGATGATTTTATAACGGCGGTAAATAGTCGCACCCGTCGTATAAGTTAAAAAACCATTCTTACCTTAAATTTGTCGAAAGGTTAAAAGTGCCTTGTTTGGAAAATGACAGAAAGATTCCTTTAAAAACAGATAAGGGTATAAATTACTTTAACCCATATTATTTGTAAATATTAAAAATGTTTTTAAATAAATTTCGAAGAAACATGGATGTGGATGATAAAGAAATCCCAGTAGATTATTACGTATAAACAACCTCGGATAATGAAGAGATTGTAAAATAAACTCTTACCTTGTTCTTTTCCTTGGTTGGGGTAGGTTAAAATCCTGTATAACGGTTAAATAATTGTTATTAAATTATTCAATAATCATATACATTAATATGATATCATATATGATCTTTTAACATTGCTTCGTTAATATTATCATAGAATTATCGTCGTTTCGGGTGTTAACTTACTCGTTTTCTTTTATATGTTTTGTTACGTAATCCATGTTTGTAATGGATAGGTTGTATCTTAATCATATCCAGAATGATATCAAGTCCTTAGATACTATTATTAATCATAAAATTAGAATTATACTTGAATGGATACGATGGAGATTGAATCTCATCGCGTTCGTGGATACGGTAGTCCGTACGTACGCACGAGCGATAATATCATTATTTTGATATTAAAATAATATATAATTGGATGTTATATCATATATATAGAATCATTATCATGTTATATTTATTATTTACATTAGTTACACATCATTATTATACCCATCCAATTAATAATTTATTGAATAACAATTACACCACGATGTGGAGACGGTAAGCCGTACGTACGCACGTATGGTGACATGTTATTCAAAGGATGGATAGAATAGTGAATATGGTTGTACCATATTTATAATAAAATCATAGTATATATATGATACTGGAGTTATTATTTTAGAATGGTAACAACAAAGGAAGAAGAAGTGGAAGAAGAACGGAACTTGAAAAACGGTGGTGAAATCATTACCTCTTCTTCGGGTTCTTCCTTTTGATTTGATCAAAAGGGCTCCATAGGTTGGCTTTATGATCAAACTAAGGCCTCTAGGATGTAGTAATGGAAGTTGAAAGAGTATTTTGGCAGGGTTTGGCTGAACAAAAATGCTTTTAAGGTATGAATAAATGAGAAGGAGGAGTGCCCTTTTATAAGAGGGGTGAGGGGTACCTTTGGAAAAGCTAGAAATATTAATTTATAATAAATTCATATTCGGTTACTAATGGCTCCAAAGTTTATTATTTAAAGTTTAAGGTGGGGATGGGTCTAAAAACACTCAAAAAATAGAATTTAGACAGGCTTGTGTTACTATATTAACCTTATCTTTAAGTATTAACTCTAAGTTAGTTAGTTTAACTTTTACAATGTCTCTTTGTATTTTTATATTATATGGTTAATAAACTTACTATATACATACAAGAGACCCCCAAGTAGTCCATTAATTATACTCCTATCATGATATATGTCTTTTTTCCGAACCTTATATTTTTAGGAATTTAATATCAATTAATAATATAATATTGTTTTTAAAAACTCTTTTATGTCAATTTTGACACTATTCAATAATTGATTTTTGTGAAACTCATAACAGAATTATTACTTCGAAAAAAGTCAATTACATCCATCCTTATATGTCATATTAACCTATAAAATTATTTCAATTCAATAAAAGTCTCAAATTATATTTTTTTGGGTATTTATAATATCAATTATTTTAATTTTTCACTATTATGGTAATTACTGCATCATCATTGTGTCATAAATAAATTAAATTATTTAATGTCTAAAAATTATAAATAAAATATAATTATGTATTATATATTTTTATCTTTCTAATGAATATTTATAGTCGTAAATCCAACATATATAACCCTATGAAAAAATGGTTTTTCTAAAAGATATATGTTTATGTCATTTTTGTACTTATTTTAACTTAATTAAAATAAAGTGTCTTTATCACCTACAAGTGGCTCCATGGGGTCCCAAAATCAACTCAAAGATGCCCATGGTCGGACATGTATCCACCAATAATGTTAGGACACATTTTAGGGTAATTTAGTATTATTATAATATTATTTTTTAACCCTTATTTACCGGATTTACCCTTAACCATGGTAAATAAAATATTTACCGCAGTAATTATTCAAAATTTCTAAAAATAAAAGTTACCTATTCACACAATATGAACATCCTGATTCCAAATATGGAATCCATTTTTCCAAATTCAAAACATAGAAGTGGCAGAAATTAATTTAAAATTAATTCCCGCTATTAAAACAAATAGCGTGTTTTTAAGATATAATTACTATCAAAAGATTGATACTTGTTTATGTTCGGTTTAATTGTGAAATTATGTCCAATGACCAACATTGTATTAAATGGTAAAAATATATTCTAAATATACTTTAAAACCACTCAAATTCATAATTTATCACTATTAATTATTTTTATTAAAAAAGTTGTTTTTAATTAAAATTTAGTAATTTTCACTATTCATCAAAATATTAAAGTTATCCGAAAAGTTCCAAAATTTCACCTTAGGATAAATTCGATACTCTGAATCCAAAAATGAAGTCCATTTTTAGATATAAAATTTCAAAAAGTAGGTATTACTATTCATAACGGCTAGTTTGATCAGTTGTGGTGTGTGTTAAAACTCGAAGTTGCGTACAACACATGCTACTGTATTATTCAAAGGAAAGCATACCGTGGAAGCTTGGGATGTTTTATTTTAAATTTTTGATGTCCCCATTTAGTCAAAAAGTTTAAAATATTGTATTTAAAAAGGGTTCACTATTAAAAGTTGATAAAAGTGCAATACTGAAAATGAATTTGTTCTTACATTATGTCTAAGAAACTCATAATATGGACTCTAAAATTATAAAGATTTTATAAAGTTTAAAATTTAGTTTATACTATTCATAACCTCTTTTGAACAGCTTGTTTGGTAAGTCATGGTGCGGTTGAACTCGGTGTTGCGTGTAGTGAATGTTATTGAATTATTTTGAAGAAATAACACACTATGAAATCTTGGGGTGTTACATTCTCCCCTCCTTCAATAAATTGCGTCCTCTCAATTTGAAATTGTTTTTCGAAAATAAAATATTGAAAATAGAAAAAATCTTTGTGGGAAAACCCACATCGGAAATTAGGTTACTAAAATTTAGTCTTAATATGAGAAAAATATAAATGAAAGGGTCACCACCAAATTATGATCTCGATTAGGAGAACATTGGTGGCAATTAGAGATATATAATTGGAGGAAAAATGTAAATATTTATAGGTAGTGATTGAGGTCATCAATCACAAACAAGTGTAAAATTGAGGTCCTTAAATTCATCAATCTATGATGATTTGAAATACCATCGGTTCAACAAAACATAGGATATTAGGATAACACATTTTTGGTTTTAGGATTCCTTAAATAAAGTATAAGAATTAATTTCTTCATAGAATAAGAGAAGAAGAAAAATATATTCTTGACAAGTAGAGTTCCATCCTTTAACTAATTTCTACCACAAACTCATCTTTCACTCTAAAAGATAATAAAACGTAAAAACACCGTCATCATGTATTCTTTTAAAAAACTACAACAGCCTGAATTACCATAAAACCTTATTGATTACATTCATGATCCCTTATTCCTTAAAGAATAATAGATATACTCCTTCAATCAAAAAATGTTTTAAACCCCAACAATGATGGAATATACAAATCATTAATCAGTTTCAGGGTAGTCAAGAATACCAAATATAATTATCCAAAACAATCATGTATTATTATAAAATCACTACATCGGTATCACAACCATATTATGGTTTATCTTTCTCTCAACCATATATTTTCAAAAAAATTAACCTGCTATTGAGTCACCTTTCTTTGTTCCACACAATCTCAAGTCCTTAATGAAATAGTACTGCAGTACAATCCTTATATACTCCGTAATTATTATAACAAGAACATTGTTGATACAACACTCAAATGACATAATCAACATAAGAACTCTAGTCATTCTTCTTCATCTATGGTAGTATCATAACTTGATTATTATCCAATAGCATCATTTGCGGCATAGTCTGATGACTGGGACATAGGTTCGCGTAGTGTCCAAACTCCATGCAAATGAAGCATTGTAAATTTGAAACCATTTTCTTACCCTTGCAGTCACGTACTTTGTGCCCTTTCCCTCCACACTTATAACAAACTCTCATACCTTTCAGGCAAGTTCCAGGGTTTTCTTTCCACAGTTATCACATATGGAAAAATTCTTCTTTTCCCTCTTCCCTTTATCCATCTTTCTCTCTTCCATCCTTTTCTTCTCTTTCTTCCCTTCAAAGCCATAGGAATCAATAAAATATTTATTTATCTTATCAAAACATGATATTATTTCTTCATATGATGATAATACATGCGAAACTATTTCTCTTATAAATTCTGTCTTAAGACCATGAAATATATGATCCTTCTTTCTCTTTGTATCATGTGCATTGCTGGAGTTCTCATCCCTTCTACTGAGTGCCATTTCTAAACAATGGCATACAATACATTAGTTTATGAATAACAATACCTAATCCCAAACTTGTAAAACACATAACATAAATTAAACAGTTTATGGATATAATCCATAATCATAAAAATGTCTCCTTTGAGGAAGTATATACTCATAAACCCTTCATAATGGTTTGTAAAGAAAATGAGAATTATCCTAAGAATATCCCTTGGGAGTGTCGTAACCAAGAGTGAAGCAAGGCCTGTTGTCGTGCACCAGTTCCCGTTCGGGTCTAGCTCCAAGCGGTGTTTTCGGGTTTTACCCCTAGGTACATCTGTGCCAGAGCCGCCTCTACCTGCTCGTATCCAGATAGGGATGTATTGCTCAGAAAACTCACAAAATCTCTACAATACCAAAATTCTAGGAAGTTCTTCTATACTAATCCTCAAAGTCCATATTAAATCTATGTGCTCTAATCAGAGTTTATCTAAATCTAGCTTCCAAGGTTTGTACTAAACTTCCTCTGATACCAACTGTAACGCCCTGACCATAGTTACCCAGAGTCGGTGCATTATTACATAACATTGGCATGATCACAAGAAAGATCAAATCTAGAAAGACTGATTGGTTTAATAGCCTTGGAAACACTAGATATATTCATAAAGTTTTACTTTACATCATAAAGTGAAAAACTACTACAACAACATATTTTCTCCATAGTCCACACAATTATCCCCTCATAATATCCCTGTAGGTCATTCATGATTTACTTCTTCACATCCTTGGAAAAATAAAACATAGAAAATGGGTGATCTCAAATTCCCAGTAAGGATAACAATATAGCGGAAACTTTCATAAATAAGAATGAAAATTTAAGGAAGTGTATAACTAAAAAAAGCCTTTTAAACTTTAACTTCAACATAGTATGGAAAAAATAAAACGAAATAATGCCATTTACTTATTCACATGGATATTCTACTAATCAAATAATCACATCCAATATCAATAACCACTTTCATAACGATGGAATGCATAATGCCATACTATCATAACCACATATCCAAGGCCTCGTGCCATGACTACAAATAAGATTTTCCCAAGGCCTTGTGCCAAGACACTAGTTTGTCTCATGAGACCTACCGATGCATCGAGGAGCTATAGCGGGCTCCACCCGTCACTTACTAAGTCCAATGCCTTCCCATATGAAAATGTTTAAACATAACATAAACATTCTTATTAAAACTAGCATACGAAATGTCAATACTTTCTCCATAAACCATGAATGGTATAAAAATAACACATCCACAGTAAAACATATCACAAAACCTTCAATACAATAAAAAAGTTTTGTATCATAATAAATCAACATCAAATAAGCTTAAAATCCATAAAAGGATGTCGACATAGATGAAATCAAAACTATTTAAGAGAAATATCTCTTTTCTCGAAATCATTGAAAAGTCGCACATTTATAAAGGAAGTAACTTAAAAGAGATTTTTGAATCAAAGTGTCCCATACCACTTTGAAACTTTTGAAAAAAAAATATCATTTCAAAACCTTAATGTCCATATAAATAAATCCTTAAAATCATTTTGAAAACATGGACATTAATTAAAAATATTTAGAAAGATAAATCTATAAAGAATTTAAAATTATGATCTTGATAAAGAGTACCTTTAAAAAATTCTTAAAATATTCATTTTGAAATCATTTAAAAGTCACATAATTATAAAATAAAACATTTACTTTGAAAATATTCTTATAAGCTTGTAAGGGAAGCTTTGACTATTTTATAATGGCGGTAAATAGCCGTACCCTCCATATAAGTTAAAAAAAACATTCTTACCTTAAATTTGTCGAAAGCTTAAAAGTGCCTTGTTTGGAAAACGACAGAATGATTCCCTTAAAAACACAAAAGGCTATAAATGACTTTAACCCATATTCTTTGTAAATAGTAAAATTGTTTTGAAATACATTTCGAAGAATCATAGATGTGGATGATAAAGAAATCCCAGTAGATTATTACGTATAAAGAACCTCGGATAATGAAGAGATTGTGAAATAAACCCTTACCTTGTACTTTTCCTTGGTTGGGGTAGGTTAACCACCTGTATAATGGTGAAATAATTTTTATTAAATTATTCAATAATCATATACATTAATATAATATCATATATGATCTTTTAACATTGCTTTGTTAATAATATCTTAGAATTATCGTCATTTCGGGTGTTAACATACTCGTTTTCTTTTATATGTTTTGTTACGTAAGCCATGTTTGTAATGGATAGGTTGTATCTTAATCATATCCAGAATGATATAAAGTCCTTAGATACTATTATTAATCATCAAATGAGAATTATACTTGAATAGATACGATGGAGAATGAATCTCATCGCGTTCGTGGAGACGGTAGTCCGTACATACGCACGAGCGATAATATCAATCTTTTGATATTAAAATAATATATAATTGGATGGTATATCATATATACAGAATCATTATCATGTTTTATTTATTATTTACATGAGTTACACATCATTATTATACCCATCCAAAAAATAATTTATTGAATAACAATTACACCACGACGTGGAGACGGTAAGTCGTACGTACGCACGTATGGTGACATGTTATTCAAAGGATGGATAGAATAGTGAATATGGTTGTACCATATTTATAATAACATCACAGTATATATATGATACTGGAGTTATTATTTTATAATGGTAACAACAAAATAAGAATAAGTGGAAGAAGAAAGGAACTTGAAAAAAGGTGGTGAAATCATTACCTGTTCTTCAGGTTATTCCTTTTGATTTGATCAAAAGGGCTCCTTAGGTTGGATTTATAATCAAACTAAGGCCTCTAGGATGTATTGAGGGAAGTTTCGAGAGTATTTGGGCAGGGGTTGGCCGAACCAAAAGGCTGTTAAGGTGTGAATAAATGATAAGGAGGAGTGCCCTTTTATAAGAGGGGTGAGGGGAACCTTTGGAAAAGCTAGAAATATTAATTTATAATAAATTCATATTCAGTTACTAATGGCTCCAAAGTTGATTATTTAAAGTTTAAGGTGGGGATGGGTCGTAAAACACTCAACAAATAGAATTTAGACAAGTTTTTGTTGCTATATTAACCTTATCCTTAAGTATTAACTCTAAGTTAATTAGTTTCACTTTTACAATGTCTATTTGTATTTTTATATTATATGGTTAATAAAATTACTATATACATATAAGAGACCCCCCAAGTGGTACATTAATGATACACCTATTATGATATAAGTCTCTTGACGGAACTTTAGATTTTTATGAATTTAATATCAATTAATAATATAATATTCGTTTTAAAAACCCTTTTATGTCAATTTTGACACTATTCAATAATTGATTTTTGTGAAACTCATAACATAATGATTACTTCGAAAAAAGTCACTTAACGCAATCCTAATATGTCATATTAACCTATAAAATTAGTTTAATTCAATAAAAGTCTCAAATTATATTTATTTGGGTATTTATAATATCAATTATTTTAATTTTTCACTATTATGGTAATTACTGCATCATCATTGTGTCATAACTAAATTAAATTATTTAATGTCTAAAAATTATAAATAAAATATAATTATGTAGGAAATATTTTTATCTTTCTAATTAATATTTATAGTCCAAAATAAAACATATATAACCCTATGTAAAAATTGTTTTTTTAAAAGATATATGTTTATGTCATTTTTGTACTTATTTTAACTTAATTAAAATAAAATGTCCCTATCACCTACAAGTGGCTCCATGGGGTCCCACAATCGACCCAAAGATGCCCATGGTCAGACATGTATCCAAAAATAAGGTTAGGACACGTTTTAGGGTAATTTAGTATTATTATAATATTATTTTTTAACCCTTATTTACCGGATTTACCCTTAACCATGGTAAATAAAATATTTACCGCAGTAATTATTCAAAATATCTAAAAATAAAAGTTACCTATTCACCCAATATGAACATCCTGATTACAAATATGGAATCCATTTTTCCAAATTCAAAACACAGAAGTGGAAGAAATTAATTTAAAATTAATTCCCGCTGTTAAAACAAAAATCGTGTTTTTAAGATATAATAACTATCAAAAGATTGATACATGTTTATGTTCGGTTTAATTGTGAAATTATTTCCAATGACCAACATTGTATTAAATGGTAAAAATATATTCTAAATATACTTTAAAACCACTCAAATTCATAATTTATCACTATTAATTATTTTGTTTAAAAAATTTGTCTTTAATTAAAATTTAGTAATTTTCATTATTCATCAAACTATTAAACTTATCCGAAAAGTACCAAAATTTCACCTTATGCTAAATTCGATACTCCGAATCCAAAAATGAAGTCCATTTTGAGAGATAAGATTTCAAAAAGTAGGTATTACTATTCATAACGGCAACTTTGATCGATTGTGGTTTGTGTTAAAAATCGAAGTTGCGTACAACACACGCTACGTTATTATTCAAAGGAAAGCGTACCGTGGAAGCTTGGGATGTTTCATTTTAAATTTTTGATGTCCCCATTTAGTTAAAAAGTTTAAAATATTTTATTTAAAAAGGGTTCACTATTAAAAGTTGATAAAAGTGCAATACTGAAAATGAATTTGTTCTTACATTATGTCTAAGAAACTCATAATATGGATTCTAAAATTATAAGGATTATATAAAGTTTAAAATTTAGTTAATACTATTCATAACCTCTTTTGAACGGCTTGTTTGGTAAGTCATGGTGTGATTGAACTCGGTGTTTCGTGTAGTGCAAGTTATTGAATTATTTTGAAGAAATAACACACTATGAAATCTTGGGGTGTTACAGAACACTTCATGAATGAGTTCAATGTGTTCTGTGAAGAAAATGATATTATTCATCAAAGTAATTCTCCATTACACACCTCAAAAAATGGATTATCTAAAAAGAAAAGGCATAAATTGTTAGAAATGGTATATTTCATGATTAATAAATATAGTTTACCATTAAATTTTTTAGGGTTAATCATTATTGGTTGCATGTTATATTTATAATATGATTGCCTATTAGAAAACTAATGTATCCCATTATGAAATTTGGAAAGGTAAAAGACCTAATAATTCTTATTTTAATGTGTGTGGTGTTTAACTTACTATATTTACTAATACTAAAAGAAATAAAATTGCGCATAAAGAATTTAATGGTTCTATTGTTGGATATGAAAAAAATAGAAAAGGATATTGAATTATGGATGTAAGTGATAATGTAATTATTGAATCAAGGGATGTATGGTTTTTCGAAAACAATTTTTATAGAGATGAGATAGAGGATTTTATTCATCATACCCCTATCTTTTATACTTAATATATTTCAAACACAATGGTAGAGAATAACGATGATTCTCAAGTTAAACCTAAATGGAGTACAGAAATTAAAATGGAGAAAACTATGTATCAAGATTTTATTTCTCTTGACTCTATAGTTTTCCTTGATGAGGGAGATGAAAATAATAATATTATTAAAAATTATCATATGGTATTGACTATATAATATGACCTAAAGTTATCTAATGATTTTATGAATTGTAGAGATGATTATTTATATAAAAAATAAATTAATGATGAAATGGATTCCATTGTAGGGAATAATACTTAGGTCAGAAATGATTTAACAAGAGGTTTAAAACCTATTGGTAGTAAATTGTTTTTTAGAAAGAAGATTGATTATAATAGAAACACTCTTTATTTTAATGCTAGATTGGTTGTTAAATGTTTCCAAAAAATAAGGGATTGATTATTATGATACTTATGCTCATGTAGCTCGAATTTCATTAATAAAGATTTTATTTTCTTTATCATCAATTATTCATTTTTATTATCATTAAATGGATGTTCATCAAAAGTGTTCGTTTTACAAGGAAAGGAAAATAAAGTATATAAACTAGTTAAATCTCTTCATGGCCATAAATAAGATTTGAAGTAATGACATGAGAAATTTAATTATATTATTTTATCTAATTCCTTTACACATAAAAAAGTATTTAAATGTGATTATTAAAATTTTAAAGAATAATATAGAGTTATATGTAAATGATATGTGAATTTTTGAACCTAATATGATCAGTGTAAATGGGACAAATAATTATTTATCCTCTATGTATAAAATGAAGAATCTTTGAATAGTTTATAATATTATATGTATTAAAACTCAATAACATATTGAAGGTTAGTATTTAAGTAAGTCTCATTATATAGAAAAAATGTCAAACAAATTTGATCATCTTGGTTTTAAGGATGCTAACACTCTATTTTATTGTAGTCCTAAATTGCTTATGAATATAGAAAGATCCACAGAACATATTGAGTATTCAAGTGTAATTGGTTCTTTAATGTCTAAAATGCATTTAACTAGACCTAATAATTCTTTTTCAGTATGTAAAATGAATATATATACTAGTAATCTGGGTGTGGTTCATTGGATATGTATAATTAGAATCTTATTATACTTAATAAAGAGTAATGATTTATGTGCATACTATAATGATTATCCTTATATATTCTAAAGATACACTGATGTGAGTTAGACTACCAGTATTGGTTATAACCAATCCAAATCTAGATGGTTAATTACTCTTGTGGTTGTGTTGTCTATTGGATGAGTAAGAAACAAACATGTATTTCACATTTGACCACAGAGTTAGAGTTTATCACCATAGAGATATGTGGAAGAAAATCTAAGTGGATTAGGAATCTATTATTAGATATTAGATTCTATTCTAGTTTGATGTCTCTTATCTCTATCAGTTGTGATATTGAAGTAAAATTATTTAGATTATACAGTTGCATGTACAATAGAAAGTCTAGATATATAATTTTGAGACAAAATTATGTGAGACAATTGTTAAAAGATTTTACCATAACAATAGTTTATGTTATATCGTGGAAAAACATTATAGAACCATTTACAAAATCTATTCTAGGAGAGATAACTCGTGTCTCTAATGAATATATGGGGTTAAAATTCATAGAATAAATCATTTATATAATGGAAACCCATCACTTTCTTTAGGTAGAGCCTAATAACAGTGTCTAATGGGTAGAAAAATTATGAAGATGATTATTGATACAAAAAATTATTACCCCAACTACATTGTTTCAATGTCATCTATTACACCTATAGGTTGAGTTATGAACCCCTAACAAAATATCAAGACTCAAGGATTTAGGAGTTCTAATAATAGAATCACATTGTAATGTTTTTTTCTAGGGGAACATATAAGTTGTTCCTCTTCTTACAGAAGTTAGTTTGTTTACTCCTTAGATAGTTCGTGAATGTGATATAATCACATGGCTATAAAAGTTATACAAATTGATATGTTAGATGGAAATTTCATTTTATGTTTGATATCTTCAGTTTATCTTTAGGACTAACAAGATTATTATTTCAAAAACATGTAAATATGATAATACTTTGAGATGTTAATGTTAAGTAAAGTTTTAAATTGAAATATAGATTTATTATTTATAATGATTCAACTGTAATCTGGAGAGTTAATATTTATTAATTAAAGTGGGGGGTTTTATAATTTTATTCCTAAAAAAGAATAAAATGTTTTTTGATTGGCCTATTTTTTATTGTCTTGGATTGATGAGGTGGACAACTTTGTGAATCCCACATTGGAAATGTGGATAGAATTCCCAAAGCCCTCTCTTATAAAAGGGTCTTAGGAATTCGAATCGTTATAAAATTATATATTTTCCTAACTTATTTTAAAGTTTTTTAAAAATATATATTTAGTAAAGAATTTATATTATATATATATAACAAATAAAATAAAAAAATTATAAAAAATGGATAATAAAATGGTTAGTCATAACTGTTGGATTTCAAATTTTCAAAATTTTAATGGGTACCCCCACCAATAGTTATTGTGTTTCAGTCAAACCAAGATTTTATCTGACCAAAATCATGTGATCAAATTGGTGTGATCCACACTGATTTTTATATATAAACAAGTGTTGATGATATCACTTATTTAGATTAATTTTGTCACTCATAAATTCTTGAGACAAAATTTCCCAATGTCAGTGTTTTGGGGATATCGGTTTGGTCACCATCCTCACAAAAATATTGGAGAAATAATTGACTGAATCTTCCACTGAGAACCATGCACCAACAATTGGGGGTGGATCAAACCCTTTTGGACAGAGATTTTGATTCATGCATTGAGATTCAATTTGTCTTCTCCATCTACATGATTACTTTTCCAACATCAGGTTCATGCATTAACTACTACACTATATAACATATGGGTTGATTCTTCATCAATTCATGAACTCATCACATGATTTCATTTATCTTCTGCTATGTTTCAACAAATTAATCATTTATAATAGTGATATCCAATGCATGATGTATTTTAACAATAACCAATATTGTCTGGTTCCAAATATCAATAATATGTTGTAAATATGAATGGAACGATGTGTTGCTTTAAATATCACTACCTAATGATATAACCTTTTGTACGCTATAAAATTCCAAGGAAACAACCTTATAATATCTATATATCATAATATACGACATATATAAATATCATGAAACACCTCATATATGTTTATGGATTTGAAGCATATCTCCAACAATATCCAATGTAAACTAAATCCTAATAAACATTATTCCATTTCACCATATATAGTATCATAAATAATAACTTATGAAACCATATGAAAAAATTAGTTTATATATCTTAAAAACAATTTTTGGAAAGGTATCAATAAATTCACCTTGTATCACATCATATGAAATACCATGTGAATAATCATCCTAAACTCCTTTCGGATAAACTCTAAATAACATCTAGAGTATCCTTTTGATTAAAAACTCAATCCCCATTTAGTTAACCACATATTGTGACCACATGGACCTTTTAGAATTTATAAAAAATGAATTCATGAATCCATAAATGTAAAAAAATGGCTCTACAAAATCGCAAATGTAACTCAAGCAATAAAGGGGTCTAATATGATATCCATCAAACACATGTGTCCCCATACTTATGTCTTTTAGAAACGTCATTTTAAGGAATACCTAGCATAGATAATGTTTCATCCAACATTGACTTTTATCAGTGCTAAACATAATGCACTCATAAAATGATAACCTTTATCAATGAAACCTAAAATCACGAATAAAGGTAACTTTTATTGGTGTTGATAAAATTATAACCTTTATCATCATATTTTTTTGTGTTGATAAAGGTGCATCATTATCAATACTTTTTTATCACTGATAAAACTTTAAAAAAATTATTAATATATATAAAATCATCATATATATATTCATAAAATAATGTTTATTTATATTCATTAATTACAAAATGCATGTATATAAGTAATATCAAAATGATATATTAGTACATATTTCAATCATTCAAACAATTATATAAATATAAATGATCTATTCTTAATATGTGATATTTGGACTTATATATTTATATCAATACCTATGTGCATATATGTGTATCTATTATGTTGTGTGTGTGTGTGTGTGTCTTGTGTAGGTGTATATATAGATATTGTATGTGTATAGATGTATTTATGTGTATGTATATGTGCACATGTGTGTGAGATGTTCATATATATAAATATAACATGTACATGTGTATGCATGTAATGTACTTATTTGACATTTTATGTATATTTTTTCATTTTCTATATAATATTTTTGAAATATATTCATTTTTTATACATATTTATATTTTACTATGTATTTTTTTTCAATATTTTTAATTTTTATTATAAGTATTTATTCAATTTTATTTATTAAGTTGTAATAGTTTTAAAAAATATATATTTATGTAATTAATTTATTTAAATGCATTTTTTATTATTTCCATCATTTTAATATGTGTTTACAATTCATGTAGTTAATATTATATGAGTTCATTTAAAAAAAAGTTTTTTCAATTAAATTCTATTTTTTATTTTTTAATATTTCTTTCATACAATATTATTTAATCATTTTTAATATTTATTGTTTTTATATTTGTTGGAATTTAATCATTTTGTAATATTTATTTATATATTTATTTATTTACTATACATGAAATATTTTCAATATGTTTATAATTTATATGACTAATATTTATTCATTTTTTTATTAAGTTTTAAAATTTCAAGTATGATTGCAAATTTTATAATAAATCCATTTAAATTAATGTTTTAATATTTTTTTAATTTAAATAGTTTATTCCAAAATTATAAATATACAGTATTTTTTAAAACAAGTATTTATAAAATTATAAATATATATATAAATATATGTATAAATTTATAATAAATATATTTAAATAATAAATATATTTATTATATTTATAATTATATATAAATATATATAAATATATATAAAAATATAAATATAAATAGATATATATCAATATATAAATATAGAAATATATTTACAATTATATAAAAATATTTATAAATATATTTATTTATACTTATAATTATATATATAAATATAAAACTATAATAATCATATTTAAATGATTAATATATTTATTATATTTATAATAAAAAATAATTATATTTATTTAATATGCATATAATTATATATATATATAATTATATAAATTCATTTTAATTATATGTACATTTTTTAAATATATTTATTTATAATTTTAATTATAATTAGGTAAAAATATATTTAAATAATTATAATAATTATATTTCAATAATAAATATATGTATTACATTTATAATTATATGTATTTATATATAATAATATATATAATTATATAATTATATATAATTATATAATGACATGGGGATGGTGTCTCTCTCCTTTGGAGAGTTTCTCTCTCACTCATGTTATGGAGATCGCTTCGGCGATTTCTCTGAATTGGTCATCTCTCAAGATGATTGTACCATGGCTAATGTTATAGTGAATAAGGATCTTTTGTGGGGGCCACTCCCAATATGGGGTAGTTTTTTGCAGGGGAGGATGTCCTTGGACGACAACTAACCAGGCGGCTGCAGGAAACATCTTCCTGGGTTGGCAGCCGAGAGCTACAGGCGGTTAAGGTGGGTGAGCAGCTTGCAGGGAGGACTCTATGGGTAGGTAAACAACCGAAAGAAATTTTTGTTTTTCTTTCTCTATTTAAACAGGTTGAAAATCCCATTGTTTGTAAGGGAAGAAATCAAGGCTGTGTAATCTGGGTTGTGTGGTGTAAGTTTGTAATTCCTCCATCAAGAACCAGAGAGATGTGAATAGAGAAGAGCCCCTGTTTTCTCATATGGACGTAGGCGTCAAAGCCGAACCACGTAAATCCTTGCATTGTTCCTTTTGATTCCATTTTTGTGTGTTTGTTGCACCACGCACCTCTGCTACGCCCCAACATGTGGTATCAGAGGCGAGTCGAAGCAAACGGAGGTGAGATGACGAGGCGGCAAAGATTTTTCTGGTGGATGGAAAATTGAAAGCTGTCAAAAAAAATTTCTGAGCCCAAATTCGTGAAGAGGACGGCGAGATGATTCCAACGGCGCAAGCGGTGATAAAAACGGAGTTGAAATGAGCCTGGTAGGCTCAGCCAAAGTTTGGTCAAACTCGTGGGTGAACAGTGCCTCGTGCTGAAGAAGAAGACACTGTTCATGCCACTGGCGACAATTCCGGCGAGCTTCCAGCGGAATTCCGGTGCGCCACGTTAGCGGGTGATCTGAACCGTTGAATGTGTTTTGACCATAACTCGGTCAATTGGTGTCCGATATCAGCAATCCAGGAGTCTATTTTGACTATTTCGACCATTCTGGATGCATCTATATGGTTTTTTTTTCGAAATTTTCACTTCATCAGGTGGTTACAAAGAGGTGCGACATCGACGGTGGTGATCGCGTTTTGCGATATCGACGATGGCTGGTGGTGGAGCACTACCAAGATTGGATATCGAGAAGTTTGATGGTCAGAAAAATTTCATTTTGTGGTAGAGCATGGTGAAAGATCCTCTGGTGCAGCAGGGCATGATCAGACCATTGATCGGAGAAAATCCTGAGACAACTAGTACTGATGATTGGGAAGAGCTCGAGATGCAGGTCGTCAGCACAATTCGACTGTGTCTAGCGAATGAGGTAGAGTACTCGGTGTTGGATGAGACCTCACCGAAGGATATTTGGAAGAAGTTGGAGCAGTAGTATATGGCAAAGTCCCTCACCAACAAGTTGTTCTTAAAAAAAAAATTGTACCAGTTGCGCATGAAGCGGGAATGCTGATTTCTAAAGTGGAAGGACGAGCGGGCTCAAAATCCAAAGGAAGATGGATGGGTTCTGGATTCGGGGAGCTCGGCACACATATGTACGACGATAGGTACATTTGATACTTTTCAGCAGGTGCGAGACTCGGTGAGACTTGGTGATGGTCAACATGTGAGGTTTGAGGAGTCGGGTCCGTGAAATTGAAGACGCCTGATGGAGGAGTTTGTAAACTGGCTGATGTAAAATTTGTTTCAAGGATGAGATGTAACTTGATATCATTGAGTAGGCTCGATACGAAAGGGAACAAGATTTCTATATCAGGTGGAGTATTGGAATTCTCGTGCGGAGATGCAGCAATGTTTACTAGAAAGGAGTCCCAAGGGTTGTATCATTTGATGGAGACCGCAGTCAGCCCGAGATCGAGTGAAGATGACGGAAGTGCCACGTCATCTGAGGTGAAGAAGCGTGTTCGATTTTCTGATGAAGTTTACGACACCTGCAAGGAGAATGCAGGTCAATATTCTACCCCAAATTGGTCATGAGGAGGGAGATTTGTGGGGGTCACTCCTAATATGGGGTGGTTTTTTACAGGGGAGGAAGTCCTTGGACGGTAACTAACCAGGAGGCTGCAGGAAACGTCTTCCAGGGTTGGCAGCTGACAACAGCAGGCGGTCAAGGTTGGTGAGCAGCCGACAGGGAGGACTCTATGGGTAGATGAACAATATAAGAAAATTGTTGGTTTTCCTTATCTATTTAAACGGGATGAAAATCCTATTTTTTGTATGGGAATAAATCAAGTCTGTGTAATCTGGGTTGTGTGGTGTAAGTTTGTAATTCCTCCATTGAGAACTAGAGAGACATGAATAGAAAAGAGCCATTGTTTTCTCCCATGGACGTAGGTTTCAAAGCCGAACCACGTAAATCCTTATGTTACTCCGTTTGATTCTGTTTTTGTGTGTTTGTTGTACCACGCACCTCCGCTACGCCCCAACACTTTTTGCTCTCTGTTTCCCAAGAAATAGATTTAACCTCCTTAAGGCTCATTTAGAGAAGTATGAGGTTGATGACTACATTAAGGATCTATCCAGATACATTAGTTTTGAGGGTGTTCCGATTTCAGGGAAGGCTGAAAAATTTTGTTGTCATGATGATCTTAAGAGGAGAACCTTTAATGTGGGGATTCTCAAATCATTTTCCAGTTTCAAAATGGTGTGGCTTGAGTGGCTTAGAGGTGGATATTAGGGATAGTGATGGGGGCGGAAGCCGGCATTCACCATCATAGAGCTTCACCCAAAGATGATGATGGTGACCGGTTCATCTTGACGATTGGTGGTGTTCTTGGGTCCAAGATCTGGTTTTCTTAGATTTAGTGTGTTGAACAGTGATGGACGGCTCATGATTGTGGCAGTGATAGAGGGTGGTTGTTGTGTGATCACCATGGTGGGTGATGGGAAAGAGGACTACTACAAAGACTGGGATTGGGATCCCGATGGATCTAATCTTCCATGCGTCCTCAATTCTAATGGATTGGTTTTTGGTCATAGGTCGACATCGCGAGCAGTGCATGGGAGGACGTCGATCAGAGACACAGTTCTCATCTTTGGATCTGGTCGAAAGGTGCTGTGCTGGAATCATATAAGATTGGAGACGATAGTGACAGAGCATGTGGGAGTGGGCCCGGGTTGACCTCGGATGATGGCGATAGGCTGGAGCGTAGATACAACCATGAGATGTAGAGGTTCGATAACCTTGGGATGCGTGGTGGGTAGTGACTCCATTGTATTCAAGATGAAAGAATAATTTGTGTTGCTTGATGATGGGTTGTTAGGGTTTTATTTTTTAGGTCTTGTGACCTTTTTAATTTTGGAAGTATTTGTGTTGTTGTGGGTGGTATCTGTCTACCACTTTCAGGTTTTGGTGAACTTTTTTATGCCTTAAGATTTGTTTTGTTGTATTTTTCTTTTTATTAATAAGTTTTTAGGGGCTAAGAATTATAGGTTCCGAAACATTCAAAGTATAATTATATAAATATATTTATAATTATATACAAATATTTGTAAATATTTTTATTCATAATTATAATAATAAAGAAATAAACCAATATTTAATAATTATAATATTATAATAAATATATTTATAATATAAATATATATTATATTTATAATTTTATATATTTATACTTTAGTAATGGAAGGAAGAAGGACCGGGATGTCCTTGTGGTGCCCTCGTTGGTAATGTCCACGGTGGCGGGTCACAGTGGGTGGCAGTTCAATGGGAAGGTAGAAAAAAACAGAAGTCCCTCTACTAGTTTAGATCTAGGCGGGGCTCAGATAATTGACTCTCAACTTCATAGGGCTACCATATTGGAATGAACGAGATGGTATGACATTACAATCAGTTCCATCTACTGTGCACATCTCTCTATGGAAAAATGCTAGCTATGCATCCTTTCAAAGATTGGGAGTTTTATTATAATATAAATATATGTTGGGCGGGTCTTCTCTTATGGTGTTAACATATCCTAGGCCTTCAGCATCATGTAAGAGGCCACATATGCCTCCTGAGCCTACAGACCATGTAAGGTTTTCCCTAAACCATTGAAGGAGGATTATCAAAGATAACAAAATATGTATTTCCTTCAGGCTTTTAGGGATATATATATATATATATATAGATACATAAAACTGCATTAATAAATATATAATTATACAAAAATATTTTTATTATATTTATTTATAATTATAATTATAAATATATATATATAATTATATATATATATAATTATATAAATATATATATAATTATATATAAATTTATATAAATATATTCATTTACAATTATAATTATAATTATATAATTATATTTATATTTATAAATACTTATCTAGAATTATTTTAATATATTATTAATTATAGGAATAATTATTTGTCAATAATTATATATAATTATGTATATTATATATATTTATAATTATATTTATAAACACAAATTTATACTTCTTTAAAAATTTATTTCCAATCTTATAGACCCTCTATGAGAGGGGAAGATGGATGCGTGTTGGGAGCTTCTCCCTCTAGTCAAAAATGGTGAATCGTGATGGTTGTGGATCGAGAGTGTTATTTTGATCCGAAGGGTCTCATTATTGCCCCAATGAAGGCAGTCGAACCTACTAATTCGATCAATATTTAGGGAGATTCGACAAATTTCAAGCAAGAATATCTCAGAAACCCTTATTTCTTCACTAACTTCAGAAATGATTGAAACTATAAGGCCCCAACCTTAAACATTACATAATCTTGAGTTAATTCAATAATTTGACTTTAATTCACATCAATGATATTTTTAGGTTTAGATCTTTAGAAAATTAGGTCATAAATGATACATAGCAACTTGAATATTACAAGTAGACACTTGTACTCTATACACTTTTTTCACAATAAAAAAATTATTTAAATAAAACAAGTACATTTTGTCTTGATAAAAATCTTCTTGAATTCTGTCTTTCTCTTACCCATCCTTATAACCTATGAAAAACATTTCAAAAACATGGGATGAGCATAAAAATTTTAGTAATGGATACATAATGAATGAAAACATTTTGTCGTGTGAAAACATATAAACCCTAAAAAATTTATCATAAAGTAATATTTTTCACCTTTAAGAAGTAGCAAAAAAATAACTAAATATAAGATAATTTCCTACCATTTTTTAAACGAAATATTACCATAAATCCCATAGAAAGCAACATATAGCGTTAAATGTTACTTATGATGTAAACATACATAAATAGAATAACCATACGATCGACTTCCACACATATCACAAAATGAAATAGCCATACAGCTGACATCCATACCCAATGCATTGGAGGTTATAACATAACCACCCATCCTTGGTTTATCACGGATGCACCTATCATTTGTTTTATCACATAACCACCCATAATTGGTTTATCACATAACCACCCGTCAAATGTCTAAGTACCATTATATAATCATAACACATAAAATATTGAAAATATCATTATTTCACTAATAACATTTCATTTGCAATAAAAAGTTATCATTTCAAGATATTGAAATACTCAATCCATTTCAAAAACCATTTTCGATACGAAAACACCCAAAAAAGTAATAATCAATTTATTTTCCTTTAAAAAACATTAAGTCTTATAGAAGAATCCAAATATCAAATAATAACTATGGTGGTGGAGAGGTCGTTGCCGCCGCATACATTAAAAAAATTCCTTTTTTAGTTTAGTAAAATGATTCACAGAAACAATATTCCCTTTCAATGAAATTAAAATTCAAAGGGTTTTATTATAAACCGTATAAAAGGAGTTGTATATTAACAAAATATGCCTTAATGAAAGGATATTGAGACGACGTCCCTTACCCTGAGTCTAATTCATCACGTATATTCCTTGTTCTTCCTGAATAATAACCATAAGTTAATTTATACTCTCTTCATAACATTTTCCAAGAATATTATTCATTTTATATCACTTATTACCATGTTATAAAAATTAAATAATTATTTAAGTTAATTTCGGTCGTTTTGTCGATATTCGGTACTTGAGTCGAAAATGAACTTGTTTTGATATAAATATTCCATGTACTCAAAAGTCCATCATCACCATAATATTATTCATCATTGATATATCATATATATCTAGTATATATGTATTTAGAAAAATCCATAGTATTTGGATATAAGACATGAAATGAACCGTTCATAGAGATTGTAGGTCGTACGTCCTCAAATGAAATTATCGTATTTACACATTATGGAATGAATAAAGTTATGATGTAAATAAAAAAATAAAGAATCATAGAGAAAATATAAATATAATTTATATCATATATAAATAAATTTTCATAATAATGGCAACCATTAGATGTGGTAGGATAAAATTGAACAATCATCATTTTGTGAGGTAGTGGTTTGTCGTACACAGAAACAG
Organism: Viscum album; assembly: GCA_963277665.1. Classification (NCBI taxonomy): domain Eukaryota; kingdom Viridiplantae; phylum Streptophyta; class Magnoliopsida; order Santalales; family Viscaceae; genus Viscum; species Viscum album. The sequence continues at coordinate 357,414,514 of OY728140.1, forward strand.
TATGTTCGTATCCATTAGATGGAGGTGTGTGTAAGTTTAGCATTAATAACTCTAATAAAAACATCCTGGTATATTTAGGATACTATTTTTGTTATTTAATCAATGAATACGAAGATCATAGAGAGTGGATAAGAAAAATAAAAGAAAATAACTTGAGAGAAGACGTTACCTCTAAATCAAGAAACTTCTTTTGATTTGAGCCAAAAGGATTTATTTAATTTCCTTATACCCAAGATAAGTCTTCTAGGAGTAGGTTAGGGATGTTAGTATCTCATTTTATAAGAATTTGGACGATCCAAGGGACATGGTAGGTGTTAGTAAGTAGGTATAGGTGGTGTACTTTTATAAGAGGGAGGAGAGGCACTTTATGAATGTCTTGAAATATTAATTTATTATAAATGAAATTTTGAATAAAAATGGTCCAAAACTCATTTATCTATAAGATAATATGATTATGGTTTGAATACCAATCACCCAATAATTGTTATACAAGTTTTGAATATTTTTTTATCCTTATCCTTTTGGTTTAACCGTTATTTTACCCTTTTTAACCTTACAGTGATATCATGTTGTTTACCCATTGTGGGTAAATGTAATTAACATGTCATGTCAAAATACCCACAAAAAGTAATTTATGACATATTTAGACTTTATTTAACCATGTTTCCAAATATTATATTTTGAGAAATTTAATATCATTTAATAAACTATTTTATATTTTAAGTTGTGAATTATGTCAATTTTGAAAACTATTCATACATGACTTTTTAAAAAATTCATAAAATCTTGATTACTTCGAAACAAAAGAATTAAATGAAATATAATATGTCAATATCATCCATAAAATTCATGGATGACATCATAAAAAACAAATTAAATTTATTTAAACATTTATAATATCATTTGTTTGAATCCTTTATTAATGAAGCAATCACTGCATCATCATTATGTCAAAATTAAATTTATTTATTTAATGTATAAAAATTATAAATAAAATACCATGATGTATTAAATATTTTCATATTTCTAATGACTATTTATAGTCAAATATATCACTTATATAACCCCATATAAGAAATTTATTAAATGATAGGTGTTTATGTTATATTTATCTTTACTTTCAATAAATTCTTTTAAAATGTCATTTTCACATCCAAGTGGATCCATGGGGTCCCCAAACCGACCCAAGGATTCCCAGGGTCGTCCATATTTCATAAAATTATATTTTTACATGTTTTAGGGTAGTTTAATATTATTATAATATTATTTTTTACCCTTATTTACTAGATTTACCCTTTAACAGTGGTAAATAAAATAATTACTGGAGTTACCATTCATAATGTCCAAAAATAAAAGGTAAATATTCACAAATAGAAAATATAAAAATGAGGCAAACTAAATTTAAATAGGTTTCTCCATCAAAAGGAGGTAAAAGTGTATTTTTAGAAAAATACTTCTTTTATCCGAAAAAATGAACATGTTCTTATATAATATCTAAAAAACATATAATATGAATTTAAAACATATATTTTTCTTTAAATAAAATTCCATAAAGATGATATGATTTATAAACACAATTATTCTCGTTAAAAAAATATGTTTTCATAAAATCACATCCTTTATATTCAATTGGTTTTTATTTACATTGATAAAAAATTTGGTAACCAATGAATCGTTATTTAAACATGTGTAAACTATATTTTTATAATTCAGTTGATATTATTCATTCCTATCATCCTAATGGATAAGAGTTAACTAATATTTAAAATAATATTATTATTACTGTATTATTTTTTGGTATAACACAATGTTTTGTGCAACGTAATATTTCAGAGAAAATCATTGTCACATGTTAGGTATTCTATCATAAAAAGTATCCCCATTAACGTAAATTTAATATCTTATTAATAAATATTAATAAATATGAAAAAAAGATTCTATATATACCTAAGTCACTACAGAGACCCATAAAATTATAGAATCACAAGAAGTGGATTGCTTGTAATAAATGAGGTTGGACATGATCGCCTTGTCATGTGAATTGCAGAGTGAAGACACTTGATCATCATTCACCTGACACTTCAATTGGAAGCTATAACCTAGAATATTGAGGAGGTGAAAAAATGCATTGTTTTAATTTTTGGATTATATGGGTGTAAAATCACTTCAACTGGTAATGGTTTTCACTATGTTGTTTTAGAGTTGGGTGAGCTTTAACTCAAGACTTGGGGCCTATCGTTTGTTGAGCTGAAGTTAGGCTTCAATTGTATCCATGATTGGGACTATTCTTCAATTGAGATTTTGTTAAGATATCGATAACGCAATCCTAGATCTGCATTCATATCCATAGATGATTTTTTGGGAACTACCAAATCCTTTGGGATGTATCATCAGTTATTGTAGTGCTAATAAAAATTTAAAAGGATACGACGTGTGATAGTTATCGGTGTTTTTCTAGAATCCTTGTGGAAATCGACCTTTCTATTGTTTCTATTAATTTTTTTATGTTATTCGACTATGATCATTGGTGGAAGTTGAGAATTTTATATGAGATAATTTTGATTTTCTATTGAAATTGTATGTGTATTGGGAATTATATACACAAAATCCACAAAAACATTCAATGTCAGAATTGCAAGTATTGTGGGAAGTTGATTGAGAAGTGAAAAATGAAAATTACTACCAATGGAGTGACTTCACGGGATGGGAAAACATCCAAGTATATCCTTCCTTAAAAACCTAATCTTAATAGGAAATTGGACCCTTCTAATATTCTTGTGGCTGGTTATTCCAAGATGTCTAATTCCATAGCTCTAATGTGCAATATAAATAGAGATTCTCCTGCTGGTATGCAATAGAATTTATCTCATTATGCACTAAATGATCTAAAAAATTATAAATCTATATAGTACATGAGGCATAATGGAATTTTATGGGATAAAATTATAGGTGTGGGGAACATAGATCCCAGTGATGATGGCCAATATAAATGTGAATCTTATTCAAAAATGATTATTAGTTCTAATTTCTAGAAATAATATGAAATTTAGTCTTATAAGGATAAAAAATGAAAAGAATTATCATTGGTTAAACCAAATAAAGGAATGTATGAGGCTTAGGGAATGAAAAATATAGTTGATGAGGAGAGATTCCAACTGGCCATCCCTCAGAAATCCAAAGCATATGAGCCTCAACCGGATTTTGTGTAGGCTTCACTAGCTCATATCTGGAAGAAAACTGATGCAGTTACACTTTTAAGTGAACATGAGTACGACTTGTTTCCAAAATTATTTCTAAAAATGATTATGAGGATGGTTCAGCTGAGATAAACTCTCATGGTAAAAGGTCTCTTCAGGTTTCCACCCTTTAGGTGAGGATGAATACTGTGGGAATTGGGAATATAGATTAGACTAATCCATTGCAATTTTCGGATATAATGAAAATTTCTAAAAAACTTTTTGGAAATGCCTCTAACATGAAATGTGATAATGAATGGTTTTAAACTCCTTCATAGGACTATGATGGTGATATTCCTCCCTAGGTTTATTGGAAGGACATTGAAGATTAGTTTGGCTCAAAGGATGATGTTATCTTTTTCCAAATAGAACTGGACTTATTTGGCTATAGTGACAAAAAAATTTCAAAAACAATATTATTAAACATTGAAAACATCATCCAATGAAACTCATATCTGGATAATCGAGACCTATCTTGGAAATATATTATTTTCACCATTCTACAAGACTCCTTTGACTCTTCAATTGATGGGAAGTACAATCCTCCTCAATGTACCAAGGCATGATAGAGGGGTCGACATCCAATGAGTTAGGTTAACATCATATAACAATAGTATCTAGAGGGAATTATAGAATTTTACTTCCATTGATCATTTTGTTTTTTATTGAGGTAATTTATGTATTGTTTGACCCCATCACATCCTTATGTACTCTATTTTTTTCATTAATTTAAGGGGGCAGGGACCCCTAGCTCTTCTCATGAACTTTTTGTATTTATAATTAGAAAATTATTTATTTATTTACTATTTTATACATTTAAATTTTTTAATTATATTAATTATATTATTAAAATCAGGACTTCAACAACGCTAAAAAATCACTCATAAAACATATCTTTATCAGTTCTAGAATTCTTGTGCTGATAATGATCTGTTTTATCATCACTTATTAATTGATGATAAAGATATATCTTTATCAGCTCTAATAATGATTAGTTTTATCAATGTTTCTTATTTTAGAATAATTAAAACAATCATGCATCCTTTCTTTTTTAATAGTACAAATAAAAACCTTACTGATCTATTGAATAGAACCCTAATATATTTATTCTCGTTCGCACCATTAAATCTCTCATGGAATTGAATATATGTCACCTATATCCCTCAGTGATCTCAGATTAATTGAAACCTTCTAAATATAAGGTATTTTATCTCTTCTAAATAGTGGCTTCCCCTCAAACGTCTGGTTTATTTTTTAATTTTGCCAAATGGTTTGAAAAGTGTGTGGAAGAGAACTTATTTCTTCATGATCTAACTCACTGATTCTCTACCCATTATCCCTTGCATCGATCCTTTGTTATTTAACCCCCTCACTTGCCTTCATTTTCATTTCACTCATTCATCATTATTTGTCACCCTAATTTCATTAATCTCTTAGCTTTTCACCGAAAAAATCCATCCCGCATATCGTGTAATGTGGTTAATGAAAATGATAACTAGAAAGAGTTTTTACCGTATATAAATTGTAATAAAATCTAAGTTCAATGTATCCCTGCTACTCCCATGTATTAAAACCAAAAACATTTTCCCATTTTCTTCCATTTCCATGAAGAAGAACCCCAATAATTTCAATATCTTCAGATTTGTTTACAAGTTTTATAGGAATTATAAAATGGGTTTAATTTAGTTTGTATGATTTGTTCCAATTTTTTATATTTATAAATCTAGATAAAAATTATTTCTTGATAATTTTAATACTTATACACATAATCTTTATTTATATTCTTTATTTTTTTATCTTTTTTCTTAACAATTTTATCTTGTTATGGAATTAATATGTTGATGTATTCTTTTAAAATTGATTAATATTGTTTTAACATTCTTATTATATTTTTTTTATGGATACTAATTTGTTATATATTTTAGTAATGTGATGTGTAATGAACACTGGGTTACGCACATTGATTTTGGATGTAGAATAAACTATAAAATATAAATGAATGTGATGTTATGATATAACCAAAACAGGGGATACATAAATTACTTAGATTCCATCAAAAGTTTATATTACATCACAAAGCAACACATATTATATTACCACAAATGGAATATTAGTATTTAGACACAAGATATTTCATTTATCCAACACCAACATATCTAACGAAATCAATCCAACATAATGAGCATTGTAATGCTTGACTCCTCCACTGTTTTTGAACTATAACCCATTACACAACATGCTGGGTATTTCACACCAGTTTATCTTCTTCATATTTTTCTTAATGATTTAACAATTAATGGTACTTTATTTCATTTAAATATTCTTGATTTAGGCTTAATGTGTTTTTCATTTAATTAAAATGATAGTTGATTTATACAGTGCTTTACAAAGATGAAGAATAATCTTTTTTTCATTTCTTGTTAATGGAGGTGTTAAATAAAGTCAACAAATATATAAGTATAAATAAATTATTTCATATCATCACACAATTATGTGTGAATATGTGATATGATATGAGGTGTATCTATATTTATATGTTCATACATGTGTAAGTAAAAAAGGGTGGTTCAAGAAATCAAATTATATATCCTAAACATGTTTTTTAAATATTGTTCATAAAACTCAGATTCTTCAAATGGTATTTTCAAAATTTAGTATCCCTTTAAAATTAAGATTCCACATTTATCTTTTTTTAATTTAATTACATGGTTTATAAAATGTTATTTAATAATTTAAAATCTTTTTATGATGATAGTGGTGGTTTTTTATGTCTCATGGGTTGTTTAAATCTTTTACTTTGATTTTTTAAATTTAATGTTTTAAAGAGGAATGTGGTGTTCAGTGAATTGAATTGCTTGTAATGGTTTGTCTAAAGGCCACTTTGATAAAATTAGAATTTTATGAAATGGAATTTTTAACACCTTGTTATTATTTTCATGTACTCCCTTTCTCATGTTTTTTTATCATCCTTGGTTTTGAGTTTTACAATATAAACTTAGTTGTTTTCAGACTACTGGGTGACTACACGTTGTGTAATGGTTACACACCATGTATTAATCACTGTGAAGATGTTTTGACTCCCATACAGGGTGTTAAATTTTTACATTTCATAAACCGAGCTCACACTGTGTAATGATCGAAGTGTGGATTTTTATCTTAGGTGATGCATTTTTCAACATAAATTTCATATCATGAAATAAACAATGTGAACTTTTTACACGATGTCTATTGGCATATATAATTTATTTTAGGGTGTTTTAAGGATGGTTAACCATTCATTCGGGGTTCAGACTCCCCTCTTGTGACCCGGATCTCTCCTCGGTGAGTTTGGAGATCTCCACTCTATTAGGATCGTTCATTCAGTGGTTGATCATCATAGTTGTTGTGTTTCATCACTCCAGATATGAAATCCTCTTTATTCATCATTATTTTGGTTTTGGATGTTGTATTGGATTCATTAATAGTTTTGATTCATGATCGATTAGTTTTTTCTATAGATCATTTGTAGTCTCTTGTTGTCACTTGTCTTTTGAAGGTTGGTCTGTGGTTTTTCCAATCTCTGTTGTTGAATGTGGATAGGGTTCCATCTTTCTTGAGGTAGGTGTTAACATACAAAAGGCTATATCTACAAATTTCCTATAATTATTTTAAAAGTCATTTTATTTTTTCATTGAATTGAATCTGTATTCGGATTCAAAGGATTTCATGGAAAGAGAAATCTTTTTAATGTTTTTTCTTAAAAACCCAGTTTTTTCACACCAAGTGTTTGATTAATTATTGAGGGGGGATTTTTATTTGGAAATGGTTTTTAAAACACCAAAAAAGATTGGATTGTATTTGAAAATTATTTATAATTGGTGAACATGGTTTTGAAATGAATTTTTACAAACCTGGAACATTGGGTACCTTGGGAGCATTGGGAAATAGACATGAGTTACATTAGGGGGTGTGGAACCACTAGGGGTTAATTTTTTTATATCAATATTGGTTGGTACCAACATATTCAATTTTTATGATTTTTTATGTCTATTAAATATTCCCATTATGAATGGTCCAATACATAATTATTTTTCATTTATGATTTATTAATCACATTATAGGTTTTTTAATGGATTATAGCTCATGGGTTTTTATTTGAGGATATAACACATAGATTCATGTGATTGTGATTTCATGGTTATATGTTCACTAGATTAACTCTTGGTGTATTTATATGATTCTCCATTACATCATTTTTATTAGACCTTGTATATAATCTATGGTGGCATCCTACTATGATTTTTTGTCACACCATAATTTTTACTTTGTGAGGTTTTGGATGCTATATTGAAGGATCCAGGTAATGGGAATGACATATTATAACATGTTGGCTTCTCTTTTCATAAAAAAATTTGGTTCAATATGGTTTACATGTGATGGTTGGTCATATAGAGTCTTGTTGGTCCTGTCTAATTTATACTTTTCTAATTTAGTCAGGTTGGCTTAGATTTTATAGATCTTGGTTATGCCGTTTATTCACTTTGTACAAAGGTTGTATGTCTTTTTTCTATTTTATTCAATTATGGTTCTGTTATCTTTGTTGGACCTCACCATGATTGATCAGATCGGATGTCTTTCCTAGTAAACTCGGGTTGGTCTATTACAATTTTTTATCAAAAGGATGCTCATTCTATAATGTGTTAGCACTATCGAAGTTTGGTTATGTGACTAAACTTGACTTAACATGGGTGGTCAAGAAATTTTTACCTGGGTTGATACCTATTATTTGAGGTAATTTTAATGAACTGAATGGTAAGTTTATTTAAATGAGATTTTTTCCTTCTTTAAGAATTTTCTTTCGTTCGTAGAATTCATAATTTATTTAAATTATTAATTGTTTAAAGCATAGATGTTAATTCTTGAAGTCGGTCCTATGATTTTGGTATATGATCTAAATTTAATTGGTAATTCTCTTATTCTTAATAGAAAATTCATCTGATAAGATCTCCTCAAAATATGAGAGTGGGTGTTTTGAGATAGGATTCGCAAGTGGTTCCTCCAGCGTACCCATATTTGGTAGAAGATTTAATTCTCAGAATTATAACTCTAGGTTATGTGGGTGTTAGGAACCAAGGAAGTGTTGTGGATCATGTCTTAGAATTCACTAAGAAGTATGAACCTATCTTCCATGGTGATAAAGGGCCCTTGCAATATGAGGAGTATCTTGAGTGGATAGAATGGATTTTTAACTTCCAAAAGACTCCTGAGGACTGTATGGTGGGTTTTACATGTACATTCTTAAGGGATCAGGGACGATATGGTGTGAATATATTATGTAAGTTGAGTTTCGAAAGGACATTACCAAGGATTATTTCAAAAAATATTCAATAAGTAGTTTTATCTTGATATATTACATACAATGAAGACCTAGAAGTTTCTAACCTTAGAGTAGGGGGAGTTTACCATTCTAGAGTATTCTAACCATTTTACTGAGTTGGTATATCTGGAACAAGAAAATTTCACCAATGATAGTCTAAATTCTTGGACGTTTGATTTAGGAATGAGGCATAAAATTCTATCAATGTTTATTATCATGTTCCTTCCAACCATTTTGGATGTATTTTATAAAGAAACATTGGATGAGGGAGACATATATGGAATGATAGGTCTGGTTGGAGCCTCAGTTGGTGTTCTTGTTAGCCAGGCTGTATATTTTGGACATAAAAGGAAGGACAATGTTGGTTAGTTTTATTTAGGAAAAGTTTTAGGGGTTTTAGTAGGAAAATGGAATTTTATATGGTATCAGTGTGGTAGGAATGGTCATACCAAGACTAACATTATAAAGGTTCTTAAGATATTTCATCATTGTGGATTATCAGGTCATCAAATGTGTTTTTGTTAATGGTTATCTCAGGTTAGTAAAAAATTATCCCCACTCACTATGGATTAGTATGTTTGTTTTGATGATTCCAAGGGTGGTGGGTCTAATCCTCATGTCAAAAGGGATGTTCATGTGGCTAACACTAGATGGATTTTTGAGAATGAGTATGTGCCAAAGGAATCTGAAGCACATCCAGCTGCTATGAGAGGTACAGGGTTTATTTCATCATCTATGGTGATTACATAGTTTGATACACATTCTACGCATTATTTCATATCATCAATTTAGTTGATGTATTAGTATTATATTCAGAACTTATGTCAAACGTTTTCTATATTTCCACATCTTTGGGAAAGAGGCTCGAACAAGGTTTTAAGTGTCCTATGTGTCGGGTGACGATGACCAACTTTGAGGTGGAGTGGTACTTCTTAGTGATTTAAACTGAAATCTTCAATTTGATTATTATAATGGATTTAATGATCAACCTTAAGGCCCTAATATGTGGTTATCACCATCAATTTCTATTCTTATCTTCCAATGGTTCACATATGTTTTTCTGGGTGAGTGGGACTCTTGATTGGGAAGGTCCAAGCTTGTTTTTCCTTATGTTGGGGTAATATCATGATAATTGTTAGAGATGTTTCTTGATGTTATTGAATATTGTTATGGAATTCATCAAAATGTGGTTTTGGGTGTGTACCCTGTGGTCTTTCTAAATAATTTTTTGTTTAATACCCTAGATAGATGTCATCTTTACTATATACATTCTCCCTCATAATATACCCATTTCTATTCTATCTTACCATAATGTACTTGATGAGTTGGTGGAACTTATGGTCCAACTTCTGAATCTCAAGCATAAGGTATTTATTCATCCCAGTGTGTCACCATGGGACCTTTCCTCTTTTCTAATAAGGTATATAAGAGCCTCATACTTTTTATTTATTATAAAAAGTTGAATCAGGTGGCTATTAAAAACAGATAACCTTTACTGAGGATTGATGACCTTTTTAACCTTCATCAAGGGGAATTTTCATTTTCAAATATTGGCCTTTAGTCGGGGTACCACCAGATGACATTCAGAGAAGAGGATATAAGTGAGAAATTGTATAAGAAAAGTTATGTGCATTTTGAGTTTTAGTTTATTCCATTCAACCTCATCAATGATCATACGGTATTTATATCTTTTTTGAGCTAAATATTTCATCAGTTATTGGTCAATTTTTGTGTTAATGGATTAGATTTTTTTGTACTAAAAGATAGATAAGGACCATACAGATTATATATATCCTTATTTGAACCTTGAGAGCACATCATACATTTGGTAATCTTAATCAATGTGATTTCTGTATTTAGGAAGTGAAATATCTAGGGAAAGTGATGTCTGATAGGTGAGTATTAGTAGATATTAAAAGAATAGAGGCTATTATTTAATGGGAGAAACCCATAAATGTGTTTGAGATTTTAATCTTCTTGGGTTTAGATGGTCACTATAGAAGGTTTGTTAAGGAATTCTCCAAGATCACATCTTCAATGATAGCCTTAACTCACAATAGTGTAATGTTTTAATGGAATGAAAATTGTGAGATATATTTCTAAAAGCTAATGGTGATGTTTACTTCAACATAGGATTTTATTCTTTTGGAATAGAATTTAGGATATGATGTTTTCTTCGATGATTCTGGTATAGGTTGGGGATCGGTCTTGAGGTGGGGGAAATAGGTGGTGGCCTACAACTCATTATAATTACTCCCTCGTGAGAAGAACTTTTCTACCCAAAATATTGAGTTAGAATCGGTTATGCATGAAATAAAAATTTGGTGACACTATATCTTTTGGGAGAAATTTACTATGTATTTTGATCATTATCACCTGAAATATATATTTAAAAAGATGGATCTAAACATGAGAAATAGATTTTGGGTGTATTATAATCAATATTTTGATTTTAATATTCCATACACCCGTATGAAAGGGAATGTTGATGTTTTGAGTAGAAACTTTCCAACAAAATTCATTGAGGAATATGATGAGGAGTGGTCTTTGATGAGTTTGGTTGCTAATATGAGCTTGGGAGTTAAAGAGGTTGATGGATAGGTGTTCTTGGATTCCATGAAAGCTGACTCTACTATTAATGAGTGATTTTTTCTCAATCAGGTGGTAGACACCAAGTGCTAACTCCTTAGTAAAATCATTTATAATGGTGAGACCTCAGGTGATTTGTCTCATCTTCCAAATGGAAATTTTTGCCTTCAAAGTAGGTTGGTATCTCCACTTTCCCTTAGGTAGGATTTGATATATACTGAGAACTGTTCATGTCAGTACTTTCACCCTAGGGCTACCAATATTTATCATGGATTGATATGTTGGTACTGGTGGCTAGTAATGAGATGATTGATTGTGGGTTTTGTATAACTATGTCTTACTTATTATAAAATCAAGGTGGAACACCAGAGACATGTGCTTTTGTTTCATCCCTTACACATTCTAGTATGGAAGTGGGATGACATTTTCATGGATTTAATTGTTGGTTTACCACAAACACTAGTGGGAAGTATGAAATTTATTTGATCATTGATTGAATCACAAAATTGATGAATTTCTGACCAATCAAGGAGATAAGTAATTTGGAGCATATTAGGGACTTGTATATCTAATAGATTGTGAGACTTCATGTGGTTCCCTCTGTGGTTGAATCTGATAAGGACCTAAGGTTCACTTCTCAATTTTTTAATTTTTTATAGGTGGAGATCGGTTCCCAGTTGAAATTGATCATGAAATATAATCCACAATTGGATGGATAGATGTAGGGGGATATAAATGATCTTAAGTATATACTCCAGTCTTGTGTTATTGATTTTGGAGGATCTAGGAAAATAATTTTCCTCCAGTCAAATTTTCCTATAAAAATAGTTATTAGTCTTTGATAGTGAAGGTTCCCTTAGAGGCTTTTTATGGGAGGCCATGTAAATATCTATTATGTTGGTTAGAGTTGGGAGATTGGTCTATGGTGGGGACGATTCTCATTCAGGATACAATATAAAAGGCTCATTTGATGCGTAAGAGGTCATTCACAGTACCAATCCATCAATAATCATATGTGGACCATCGTCATTGATCGCTGGAGTTTAAGGATGGGGATTGAGTGTTTATTATAGTTTCACTTCGCTTAGGACATTTTTAGTGGCATAAGCATGGTAAGTTATCATCAAGTATTTTAATACCATTTGATATTATTGGATGACTAGGAATGGTGGCCTATGAGTTGGAATTATCATCTCATTTGACTTCCATCAACGATGTGTTTTATGTTTCCCAGTTGAGGAGGAATTGATCATATCCATCCTATGTTATTGAATGGGAGGATTTCATCCTTCATCTCAATAAAACCATTTTTGAGAAATTAATTAACATTATGTATTACTAGGATAAGGTATTGTGTAAAAAATGATTCTTTTAGTCTGATTACTATAATAGTTCAGACGAGATAGCCACAAGACATGGGAGCAAGAATTGTTGATGAGGCAGTAGTTGCCTTCTCTTTTTGTGGATCTAGGATCTTGAGGTTTTATGGGGATAGAAATATTTGAAGGTGGAGATATTTTAATAGCCTATTATTCTTTTCTAGTACTCCCTTTCTCATTTTTTAATCATCCTTCATTTTGTGAGTTTTAATGCAGAAATTGGGAGTTTTTCCTATTGCTATGTGATTATACATCGTGTAATGGTTACACACCATGTATTGGTTGCTGGGAATATGTTGTGTGTCTCATACAGGGTGTGAATGGTTTATATTCCATAAACATAGTTCACGTCTTATAATGTTCAATTTCAATATTTTTATCCTAGGTGATGCATTTTTTGGCATAACTCACTAATCAGGAAATTCACGATGTGAAATGATTACACACTATGTATTCATTGGGATTAGTAATTTTGGTGAGTTGTATGGGTGGTGAACCATTAATTTATTGTGAATCCTCCCCTCTCATGAACCATACCTATCTTAGTCAAATTTGGAGATCTCCACTCCATTCTAATCATTCATTCGGTGATCGATCATTTTGGTTAATGTATTGCATCTCTCCGAGTATGTAATCCTTCTTCTTATTTGTTCCTTTGGTCATGAATATTTTGTTTTCAATGTGTTTTGTTATCATTCATTATTGGTTAGTGTTTTCTATCGGTCCTTTGTATTATATTATCGTTCATTTTCCATCGAAGGTTGATCTATGGTTTTCCTAATCTCTTTTCTCGAAGGAAGATGTGTTTCCATCATTCATGAGGTAGGCTTTTATATACAAAGGGTTAATTATATGAATTTCATGAAATTATTTTAAAATTACTTTGGGGTTCATTGAATTTACTTGAATTGTGGTTTTAAGGGATTTCTTTCAAATGTTAATTTTTTAAAGGGTTTTGATTTAAAAATAGGTTTTTTTTCTCACCAATTGTATGATTAAATGCTTGAGTCAGGATTTTGATTTCGAAATGGGTTGTCAAACACAAAAGTGGATTGTCTTGGGTTTTAAAATGTTTTATAAATGGTGATAATGGTTTTAAAATGGATTCTGAAAAACTTTTCACATTTGTAACTTTGGGTGCATTAGGATATAGACACATGTAACCTTAGTTATTATGGAACCATTGGCGATTAATTTTGGGATATCGATGGATTGTGATAAGACTCGATATTGGTTGGTACCAACATATTCCTGTCTTGAGATCTTTTATGTCTAGTAGTAGTCCCATAGTATTTGACCCAATATGGAGTTCTTTTTCATTTATGATTTATTTATCGCATGGTGGGTTTTTATCATGGATTGTTGCTCATAGGTATCTATATGAGGTTGTAACACATGTATTCACTTGGTGGTGATTCCATGATTATTTGTTTATTGAATCACCTCTTGGTTTATAGATATGATTTCATGTTTATCTCTTATAATTTTTATACTCCATTATTTTTTAATTTGAAAGGATTTTATGTAAAACCAAAGGAAAATGATTTAAAAATGGGTTTGGATTTATGACAAAATCATTTTAAAATTATTTTGTTTTAAATTCTAGAACTATTTCATTCTTGTTATTGTACCTTGTATAGACTATATGACGTTATATCCTACTTTTATTTATACTCACACAATACTTTTTTCATATGGGTGTTTTAAGATGTTATATTGTAGGATCCAAGTAAAGGGGACATCTTATGGAATTCTATCTTCTCTTTTTGTCACAGCATTTAGATTGAGATGGTTTGGGGGTTATGGTTGGTCACATGGATATTTTTTTGTCTTTTATAATTTATAATTTTATAGGTTATGAGGTTTTTATATGATTGAGTGGATCTTGGTTGTACCTTTTTCTTGCTCTTTGTTCACTCGATTTATGTCTTTTTTTTAATATTCAAGACTTGTTCTTTATATTTGTTATACCTCACCATGATGGGCCAAATTAGATGGATTGTCTAGTAGATCTGTGTTGGTATATTACAAACACCCCCACTTGTTGATTTTAATTGCTCACTAATTTTTCTAGATATTTTCATTCTATTTAATCATATGAAATATCATCAAATTAATCCTACATGAGATCTCTTTGTTTTTCAATTGATTAAAAGTTCATTAGATCCCCTGTAACTTTATATATATCACACATTCCTTTTCTTCAATGATTTCCACCACTAAAAAAGTCTTAATACCCATCATTCGACTACTATTATCATAGAAAAACGACTTCATATAGCTTAAATGATTCTTAATGAATGTCCTTTTAATGCTTACAAGATCAGACTTTCTATTTATTTTCTTAATATTAATATTACTAAATCAAATAGGATGAATATGAATTGAAAATGGATAGATTCCAATAATAATACAAAATTTCATGGGTGTGGGGTGAAAGAATTTATCAAACATTCATAAGATTAGGCATATTGCCATTATAAAATTCTTTTGTGTGTCTATGTTATTGTTATTCAAGATTAATTAATCAAGATGGGTTAGAAGAATACAATATTTTTCATTGATTATATATATGTTATAAATGATGGACCAAAACTGAATGTTACTAGTGGCTGGGATAAGAATTTTTTTATGGATCACCTAATATGATTACATGTGTGAACAATGATTAAGGCCATATAGAGGATGTGATTACAGGAGTCAAAAAAGATTAATATCATATTGATGAAATGGAAATTATAGTTGAAGATAAACTTTATAATTATCTAAAATTGTTTGATAATTTAATGAGTTGTGAAAAGAAACAACTGTATGGTTGTTCTACTAAATATATATCATTTTCATCCATACTAAAGATATAAAATTTAAAATATGTCAATGGATAGAGTAATACCATTTTTACTGAACTGTATTCTCTCTTAAATTATAGGCTTCTTGAAGATAAAAGGATTAGTTTTCAAACATATGATGTTAATCAAATGTTGTGTTCAATGTGTATGATTATTAAAAGAATAAATGTCTACCCAAATTATTGTGTATTATTTATTAAGGACCCAAAATCAATTAAAATGTTTACAAAATGTGTTTATTCTCAATAAAATAAATATGAATTTGGTCCTATGAAAGTTTTATAGTACTTTCCAAGCATTCTATGGTTTGGGTTCCTATATAGAGGTGAGCAGATTACAAGAAAATTGATGTGGAATGAAGATACAAGAAATATATATGGGGAACTTCATTACCTGAAAGACTCTCCTAAGTGGAATAGAATTGATCATGTGAATCTCTAATTTCAAAATGAGTCAAGAAACCTTCATCTTTCATTATCTACAGATGGTGTGAACCCTTTTTATTTTTAAATTAGCGTTCATAGTACATGGATGGTTATGTTGGTAAATTATAACATTCATCCATGGTTATGCATGAAATAAAAATTTATATTTTTATCTCATCTTATATCACAACCAAAACAATTGGATAATGATAAGGATGTTTGTTTGTCTCCATTGATCGAATATTTGAAATTATTGTGGGATTTCAGTGTTACATTGTATAATGATTACAGAAGTGAATATTTCACATTGAGATCCATGATATACTATATACAACATGTAACATGTTCAAAGATTCTCATTCTCATGAGATATTGGACATTGATACTACAATTCAGATAATGGTTATAGGAAAATTTCTCAAGAATTTATACATACATCCTAAAAAGGTAAATTATTACTACTTATTTAGTTAATTTTTTCATCATTTTATCTATTATTTTTAAGATAATTTCCATATAATTTTTATCTGATACTTATCTTTTATAGATCTTTTGGGAAGTCATACATTTCTCTCATCTATGCTAAACAATCCAGAAAGGAGAGGACATGTTACTTTCAGATGGAATGGGAAATAGCATACTTTATGAAATGTGAAGTGAATTTCAAGGATGCATCAACTATGGTATTTTTAAATAATTGAATGGAGAGGTATTACATCCCAAAAGATTCATAATGAACATTTTCTTGAATGGTGGATGAATCATTTACACCTTAATCTGATACACATTATTCTTGGTATGACTCATAGTGTAGTTTTTAAATTAATAATATATAATTTAGTTCAAATCCTACATCACACTCTCAAAACCAATAAAAACATTAATATTGTTTTTATACTATAGGAAAATGATCTATAACTCCTTTATGACATATATAGAATCAATTTCACCTCAATCTAATACACAGTCCTTTTGGTATGACTCAAAGTGCATGTTTTCATTTTAAAATTTACATTTTAATTCAAAATATAGGTCACATTCTCAAAACTGAGAATATACATTTGGATTGTGTTGATACTTTAGTACAATGATCCATAAATTGTTTTTGACTTGTAGGAATTATCCACATCTCAATATGATACACAGTGTTCCTGTTATCAAACAAAGTGTTCATTATTAGTTTAAAATTTAAAATTTAGTTCAAAACATGTTTTAATCATGTAAAAATGAGGAATCACACTCTTATATTCTTGATACTTTTGGAAAATTATTTATAAGTCATTTATGACATGTAATAATCAATCACACATCAAATTGACACAAGAAGTGACCAACATGACTCAATGTGCATGATTTCAGTTTAAATTGACATTTTAGTAAAAAATACACATGACGTACTCAAACCCAAGAAAATTAATTTGGGTTGTTTTGATACTTTAGTAAAATGATCTATAAGTCATTTTTGACATGTAGGAATTATCCTCACCTCAATCTAACTCACGTTGTGACCGGTATGACACCAAGTGTGTCTTTTCATTTTAAATGAAATTTTAGTTCAAAAACACATTTCATAATATCCAAACCAATATAAAAAATTTTATTGGTTTTATACTTTAGTAAAATGATCCATAATTCAATTTTGACATGTAGGAATTAGCTTCACCTTATTCTAATGAACGGTGTGACTATGATGACACCAAGTGTGTCCTTTTATTTAAAATTGAAATTTAATTTCAAAAAAAGTGTCACATAATCAAAAATAATAAAAAATACTTGGATTGTTATTATACATTTTGAAAATCATCCATATGTTATTTTTGATGTGTATTAATTAGCCTAACCTCAATCCAATACATGGTGTTCTTGATATAACTCAAAGTTTCCGTTATTAGTTTAAAATTAACAATTTAGTTTAAAACATGTTTGACTCGCTAAAAATAAATAAAAAAACATGAATTTTCTTTATACATTAGAAAAAATACTTATATTTCATTTTTCATTTGTAGGAATCAGTCTCACATCAAACAGACACATGATGTAACCAGTATGACTCAAAGTACATGTTTTTAGTTTTAATTTACATTTTAGTAAAAAAGAAACATTACATACTCAAGACTGATAAAATGAATTTATATTGGAATAATAATTTAGTAAAATTATCCTTAAATCATTTTTGATGTGTAGGATCCAAATTCAGGTCAATCCAATGCATAGTGTGACCGATATGACTCTGAGTGGGCCTTTTTATTTAAAATTGACATTTTAGTTCATAACACATGTCACGTAATGAACACCAATGAAACATGTTCATATTGTGTTTATAATTTATTAAAATGATCCTTAAGTCATTTTTTATGTGCAGGAATCAATCACACCTAAATCTGATACAAGATGTTCCTAGTTTGACTCAATGTGTCTGTTATTAGTTTAAAATTGAAAACATAGTTCAAAAAAATTTCCCTCACTAAAAACTGAAAAAAACACTTAGATTGTATTGATACTTTATGGTAATGATTAATAAGTCATTTTTTTGTAAGAATTAGTATCATATAAAACCAACACATGATATGACCAGTATAACTCAAAGTGTGTGTTTTTAGTGTAAATTGACATTTTAGTAAAAGATACATGTGATATACTCAAAACTAAAAAAACATTTATATTATCTTGATAATTTTGTAAAATTATCCTTATTTTATTCTTGACCTATGGGATTCAACCACACATCAATCCAACACATGGTGTGACCAATATGGCTCTAAGTGTGTATTTTTACTTTAAATTTACATTTTAGTTAAAAACGCATATCACATACTCAAACCCAAGAAAAGATATTTGATTATTTGAATACTTCAATAAAATAGTTCGTTACTCATTTATGATGTTTAGCAATCAACCACACCTCAATTCAATACATGATATGCTCATTATGACTCAAAGTCTCTGTTATCAGTTTAGAAATGAAATTTTAGTTCAAAACATGTATCACACACTGAATCTCATGTAAATGCACTTGGATTATCTTGATAATTTTTGGGAAATGATTAATAAGTCATTTTCGATGTGTATGGATTTGTCTCACATTAAACCAACATATGATGTGACTGATATTACTCAAAGTGTGTGTTTTCAGTTTAAATTTGTATTTTAATAAAAAAAGATGTGACATACTCAAAACTAATAAAATGCATTTGGATTATCTTGATACTTTAGTAAAATGATCTTTAAGAAATTTTAGTTTTGTAAGAGTCATACTAATATCAATCTGATGGACGGTTTGACCTATATGACTTGAGGTGTATTATTTTATTTAAAATTTACATTTTATAAAAAACTACTTTATATTTATGTTTCATTGGATTATTTATAGTAATACTAAAATAAGGATTTTTTCCATATACATGTTGATTATTTTTCTAGAGTTATGGTAGTTTGTTATAGAAACTGAGACCATGATCTGGATTTTTTGAGAGGGAGTTGGGTGCCAAAGATAATGAATGATTTATGTTTTTTAATTTATATGATAATACATTCTTATGTAATGTTACAATTTTTTTTTTGAAATTTCCATAATATAGTTTTTTTCTTTTATTTGTGATTTAATTTTTATTGTGATTAAATTATGAATTTTTAATATATAGGTGTATTTTCTACAATTGTGTACTATAATTTTAATAACACAGTACAACAGTACACCCTTTATTAGTGCTAAACTAGTGTTGATAATGAACCACCATTATAAATAATTTTTTAATGATGATAAAGGTTTTCCTTTATTAGTGTTATTCTAGCACAAATAAAATTGGCCCACTTTCAACATCTCTTAGATCAAAATAACTTTTTTATCTCTCGTAAATTATTTTTCTATCAGTTTTGAAATCTACTTCTTTAGTAGTGAATTCATTTTTATATCATCCATTTTTCAAGAAATTTGGAAATAATAGGTCACAAAGTTTGTAAATATCATATAGATAATCATATATTCCCAATTATTCATATATAGACTTAAGCACATGAGCCTCAGCCCAGTTGGTGAGGACACTCTAGGTACATCTAAGAGACCCAAGATCAAATCCAGGTGGAGTCATATTTCTGGGTTACTGTAGAAGTACTGTAGTAGGCATTGTTCGGTACTGTAGCAGCCGGAACTATTCATCTATATGGGCCTTAGAGCCACCGGTTTGGTCCTTGGGTCCTGCAAGGCTTTCGAGCCACCCAAGGCCTTCGGGACAGTTTATTCTCAAGGACTTTAGGCCACCTTAAGGCCTTAGGGGAACCCCAAGGCCTTCGGGCCACATGAATGCAGGCCCCAGACACACTAAAAAAAGGAGAAGCCCTGGAAGAGGATTCAGAGCAGGTGCACTCACTTGAGAAGAGCCAAATGGATTGTCAGAATGAGAGGGTATGGCTATGCCATCAGTACCAGCCTGTGCTTGCACGGGAAGCCTAGCCAGATGATCATGCAAAGGTGGAGAGCTACTATCAGGATACATATGCTGGTGAGGGGCATTTCCTTGTAGAGATTCTGGTTGAATTCCCTAAGACCTTCGGGTCATGTAATCTCCTAATCCTACGGGCCATGTAATCTCTGAGCCTATAGTCCTTGTAAGGGTTCTCCCTCATCCCTTGAAATGGTGGTTATCAATAATCAATAAAAATGATGGCCTTCGGGCCATTAAGTCATGTATATACTTACCAAGATGATGAATACATCGCATAACATAAATTTTAATGTTATGATGTCATTATCTAAAATAGAAGATTTTTTTAGATGAGTATCATATTTTAAACTCGTTTAACAATAAATTTAATGAAATTTTCTTTCAGTAAATTGATATCCCTTCTTAAACACATCATATACAATAGTGGTCCATGATCCATGTTTTGATAAGAAATGGCTATATTTTTTCATATCCCCCACCACATAGTCGTTTAGGTAGACAATCAAGTAAATCATATCAAATATTTCTCTTTGATAGTTGAGCGGACAACACTTTTACCAATCCATCATATAGAAAAAACTCATCTTTATTCATTGGGTAACACAATCCTATTAGGATCTCAAAACTCCGTGTAACTTAAATAAAACTCTAATAATGGGTACCTAGTCCTATTGGGGTCACATATTTCTTATTTTACTTACACAAGATGATCTAACATAACTTATCATTGGTGTGACCAATCCAGTAGGATGATTTAGGTCATGATAAGTGTTTTCTTTGATAAGAATCTCACAATTAGTATCTTAATGATAATTTTATCTCACCATATTATCTTAGTTTATTCACTTTACATGTATTCATGCTTCTAATTATATAGTTTTGGATTTTATTCACTTCACCATATTAATATGTTCAAACCATATATATGTGTAATACTTTACACAAATCATATCTTGTGTTACCATCCCAAATTAAAATCCAATTATGTCCATATATATCAAAATAAGACTTATGCATAAGGTATGTAAAATCCATTCATGTAAAGTATTTAAATCATATAAAACAAAAAATAACCAAAAGAGTTGTCTTGGAGTGATATATAGTTAACCCCCACTTTTCTAGACAATGAATAATCCTCTAGACTAGTGAAACGTCTGACCTAATGTTCTTATACCTAAGCATACATTACTTAAGATAAAACACAATTCCAACATAATTATAAAACCTAATATTTATAAATTAGAATTAATTTTCAAATTTATAATCATTATGGAAGTAAAATCCAATGTCATAGTATAAGAAAACAAAATAAATTATCAGAACACTCTCAAATTAAATATTTATTAGCTCATGGATAAAGATTTAAGGAGATCTAGAATATTAAAACTCAATGACATCACCAAAAACAAAAAACATTAAGTTGGGTGGGTGGTATTTGAGATTAGGGTAAATAAAAATTAGATCCACCAAGAAACCCTTGGAATCCCAGAAGTCCACCTATTTATTACAGTCATGCCATGTATGATGAATCTGCACCAATTATCATAACTAGCATGTAACTCCTTATATGAATGTATGAAAATTTATTGAATCAGTTTAATAATTTAAACTAAAGTATATCGCCTTTAATAATATAAATAATTTAATAATATAATCAATAAATTAAATAAATAATAAATTCATATAATAAAAATTTATATCAATAATTTATGAAACATTCATAAACAAAATTACAAACACTTTATAATTTAGTCATGGATTATGGATATTCCATAATTTAATTAATATAATCAGTTTATATTCACTTATAATATTCTTCCAATTCCATTTTTATTTTATTTCACTAAAAACACTCTTTTATGGGTTGATGGGGAACCATTACACAGACTCGATTCCCTATAGCCCAAAGTCCCATTACAGTTTGATGGCTCGAAGGCCCAGTGGCATGATAACCCAAAGGGCCTAATTTTTGAATAGTACTGTTATAGTGATCATCGATATTATAGTACTCACCTCTATTATCATGCATATTATAGTACACTATGCTTCTACAATTCCCAACTACTAGAGTAACTATTTCGGTACTCGTTGTTGTTAAAGTTATGCTACAATTCTTGTGGAAACTCCCCACCCCCCAAATTGAGGGTTGTAAGGGGTTGAAACCATGACCTCTAATATTCCAAATAGGTGGTGGTACCACTTCAAAACCACCGCTTTAGCATATTTACTTCCCATAGGAACACTTAATATTATTATTTATATGGATTTTACTTTATTTATATGATATTTGAAATATTAACATTGTATATATGAAATAATGATATATATCATGTGAACATAAAAATTATAAAATATTTATTACTTGAATCTTGATCGTATAAATTATCAAAACTCTTTTTGATATGGTTTAATTTATTTCTCAAATAAATTATTACATTTAGACATATAAAATAAAATAATTATGAATAATGCATAATTTAATATAAATTATTTTATACATTTTCCTTATTTTGTAATTTATATACACCTTCTAAATTACACTAATAATTTATATAAAATCATTTTATATCGAAATTGTGAGTCATTCTATATAAGCTAAAAAGCATATTTTAATATAAATAATTAATATTGTAGAACATATACTTAATAAATGTTTTATAAACCCTTAATTAATTTATTATAAAAAAAATTATAATTAATTGATTTATAAATAATCTTATAATTTAATTAAATATCATAAAATACCTTTTTTTATAAGATATAATAATTTTAAAAATTATACAATTTAATTTATAATTAAAATCCTAGAAAAATATAATTTTACCTAATATTATATTTTATGATATCCATATATCATAATCTGATACATGCTTCTATCATATATCTTATTTGATGATTAAAAATCTATGGTAAATGATATAACCCTTGATATATGATATTTTGTACATTGTGATATATGTTATAATGTAATAATTATGCAACAATATGTTTTTTAATACGTGACATAGTGCTATTTTCCGTTATGATTTCCTATGTTGTATGCTATTATATAGTTAAAATATAAAGGAATGTGTTTTTTCCCCACCTACCATATCAGATATCATATGAATAGCCTTGTTCAATATTATGATATCACATGTCATATAGTTCTCCATAGAAAACAATTCTTACCATTTTTAATGATAAGGAATACATTATCATTACAATAAACAATTTTATTTATATTCAAGCGTGATTTAATGATTTAAAACACATGGTAACACTCTTATACCACTATTTCATTTATATGGATCGATCTACACTTAATCAATGCAGTATAATCAATTAGAATAATAATTCATAATATATACCTTGTATGAAACAAAAACCATGTAAAAATATAAAATGAAAAAAAATTATATTCCTTACCCCATTTATGGTCGTTACTCCTTTCTTCCATCCATTTTATTGATGAATATCTCTTAGACGCATCCAGATAACTCCCTCATCTATTTTTTATCCATGTTTAACATGAATCACCTGATGCTTAGTCCTAATACTCCTCCTCTCCATGAAATTCTAGTTCATGTTATTATAAAGGTGGAGAAAGCATAGTGCTTTGAGAATTTTGGGATTAGAAATATCACGAGCGCACTAAAAAACACCCATTTAAATAGTATTTCCAACTTATATAGCCATTAGGATATTCCTATGTGTTCTTGAATTATATCATATATTAAATTACATATAATTTAATATTTCATCTATTCCTGCATTCATTAAACTAATGCATCGATCCTCCCCTGTTTTTCATCAAATGAAACATTTATAATAATAATAGCCAAAGTATGAGGTATTTGAAAATTTTCAATTAATTTTCAATTTAAAATATAAATTTTAGGGTGTATGTATGAATTTTAAAACATAATTCTTCCAATATCTCATCCAAAAAATATAATCTTTTCACATATTATGATGTACCATGGAAATATTCATATGATAATTCTATATTATAGGATATTATATTTCTATATCATAGGATATGATATATCCAAATAGCATATAACACATCACAAGATTTAATGGATTTAATGAATAGATCTAAATTTTATATCAATGGAAAACATGATTAAAAAATGATGGGATATCAGAAACATACCTTAGTGATGTTTGGTAATGAGATACATGACCACTTAAAGCCTCAGATTCTCAAAAATATTATTTGGGAGAGGTTTTATAAGAATTCCAGTAATCTAGTCCTTGGATAGAAAAAGTCTAGTTTAAATATTCCTTAAACCACAATATCTTTAATGAAGAAAATATTTTATTTCAATGTGGTTTGACCATGAATTTTTATTCTACATTATTAAATATATTAATAGGACTTTTTTGTCACAATAATTAACCAATAGATTATCAACAATGACATGTATATCCTTAAGTTGAGTCTTTATCCAAATAATTTTTATTTCTATCTATTACATAATAACATACTCAACTCCAATGGAACATATGGTGTTAGATTAATGTTTCTTAAAATGGAATGACACATATCTCCCACCAATGAAAAATTATCCTCTTGATGTAGACTTTGTAACATCAATATGAGTTACTCAGTCAGCATTAGTGAATCCATATAATTCCATCTCAAAATTTTTTCTCAAACAATAGGATATAATTATACATACTTTTGATATATATCATAATTCCCTTGGCTTACATTAGGTGATACTACTAAGTATTTTAAATTTATATAAAATAGAGTGTGATAATATAAATAATCTAATACATTGATTCAATCAACTACAAAACACTTCCAATATATTTTATGAATTCTTTCTCATTTACAACCTGATCTTCATCATCATTACATAATTTTGGTCACAAATAAATTAATGTAGAAACTCTTATTGATTCCTCCATGCTAAATTTTTTTAATAACTCCTTGGATTTATTTTCTTAAGAGATGAAAATGTTACTAGAAATTTGAGTACTTTCCAAACCCAAAGATAAATTAATATCACAAATTATGTATATCTAATTTTTTTCATATATTTATAAAATTCCTCTCACAATTTCTCTTCATTACTTCCAAAGATTATATCATTAACATATACAAAAACAACGAGTGATGTAGTGTTGGTCTTATTCATATAAAAGTTATTCTGCACTTGTCCTTTTCTAAATTCCATGATTAAAAAAATACATATCCATCTTGAAATATCATTCTCTTAGGGATTTATTCAACCCATAAAGATATTTATTTAATTTTAATACCTTGATAATATCTTCATCTAGCATTAATAATTTAATTCTTTCCCTATAAACTTCTTGACTTCACTCACTATTAAGAACATAAAATATTATATCTATTTGAGTCTCATATTTATTTATACTGTAAAATTAAAAATGTTTTCAATGGGATCAAGTCTAGATAAATTTGGAAATGTTTCATCAAAATAAATTCCTTCATTTTTTTGAGTATCCCATGGAAACCAATCTCACTTTAATCCTTGAAACCTCACCTTTTTCAATCAACATATTTCTAAAGATCCATTTTTTGAAAATTATGTATTTATACATAGTACTAGTATAATTTATCATGTCTCATTATTTTATATTTTTTATATATTTATTTTTAGATTCAATCCATTCATTATGCTCAAAAACCACATCAATAGTTTGGGGATCAACATTTAAAAAAAATATTATGACTAGATATTAAAATTGTAGATACTACAACGCCTTTCATATTCAATGTGATATCATTTACAAAGGTAATATCTCATCCATAATGTTTTTCAACATTTTTAGGTTTTCTAAATCACCAATCTTGTGTGATTAATAACCACTATCCAAAATCCCTGAATTCTAGGATTTCAATCCCTTGAAGGAAACTTCAAAAAAATTCTTATTTCGTGGATTGATTCCCTATTAAAATATTGAGAAAAATAAAAATATGGTTTAATTCAGCCAATATTATGAAAATAAATTCATCTGAAATGTTTTATTTTTTTTCATACCTTTCATTAACATCCAATAATCTATAAAAACTATTTTTCACTTCAATATTCTTCCTAGATTGTTGAAATTGATGATTTTATTTTAACTATTATTGACTAACCCTTGATTGATGCTCTATATTTTTTATAGGTATATACATATTATACCATTATATATAATCCTCTTGGAAAAAAAACTACAACACTTGTAATATTCCTAGAATCTATTCATTTGATAAAAAATCTATGGTTGTAGGGGTTTTTGTATATCCCAATTTTTAAACCTCCAATGAGTTGATTTCACCAAACCATTTTATGTAAAATATCTTTAGTTTTTTGGGTTTGGTATAAATATTTAATCATAATTTTTTTATAACAATTAATTAGAAAATTTTACCACTTAATTAGACTTCTTAGCTAACCCAGGTAGTTTTTTTACCAAATTAACCAAAAAAACATGATATTTATTTAAGGAATAGCATTAGTAGTTATCCTTTATTTATGTACATCCTTTTTTTCACAAATATTTCATTTCTTTATCTACTTTTATATATTCATCGAATGGATTAGTGTCTCTAATTTTATTGTTAGATTTATTGGAGCTTTCAACAGTGTATATGAAAACATTATTGTTATTATTCTTGAGTTTATCCCTTTTCTTCTCAATATTAATAATTATCATCATTTACATATCAACCTATTAATATCTAATAATGATAGTGTAATTCATATCTTCAATGATCTTCCATTTCTCAGCATTATCAAGTTTCATGTTCTCAAATTCCTTGACCATCCTTTCTTTTTAAATCTAGATCTTTTTTCTTTCATCATGGTTTTTCTTGAGATATTGATTTTAAACACTTTTCCTTTTAATACCATTTAGGAACATATTGATCTCAATTCTCATGATGTATTCCTTGGATGATTCTTCTTATTTAATAGTAAATTCACTATCAAGTTTTGTTCCATCCCTTTAGGATTCACTCTCTTCTTCTTGATCCATGAACACTTTTTGTGAGGCATATTTAGAAGATTTATCATCACCATAACTTCCCTCACTATCATAGGCATCTTACTTATGTGAAAGAATGTTTATTTTATATTAATTGGATATAATTTTCTGCTTACCATTTGATTGAGATTTATTTCTATTGAAATAATTTCCATTCTTAAAGGATCAATTAATTTATTCCTCGTCCTCATTTTAATTTGTAATTCTCAAAGGACACATAGAAGACAAGAAACCAATTTCCCCCATAATGAAAAAATTTAATGGAAAGTTTAACTTGATACATACCTTTCACCATTTTGATATTTCTTGACATTAAGGAGAGATATCATCAAAACCATCCATATTTTGACCTTTATCAGAACCTATATGTTCCTCTACAAATATAAATAATTGAAAGGTTTAAATGTAATTTATTTCTCATTATGGAAGTAATTTTTTAAATTAATTCATATTCTCATCACATAAGAAATTAAAATGTTTTGGAACTGGTCATTTGTGAAACTATCAGGATCTCTATCTTTAATATTTGATATCTTACAATCAAATATTATTATTTCTTTATCAACAAATATAACCTAAGTGGAGGTAAATCATTATATTAATGTATGACCCTTTATTTTCAATATTTTTCTCTAAAATTGAGAAACACTTCAATATCCCCCTTTATTTCTCTATTAATTTAATAAATAATTAAATTATATAGGTGATTTTACTTGATTCACTTGCACTGGGCCTATCCAAGGACCTTAGACAACAATTTTATTATGTAATAAACATAATAAAATCTCACGGATTCAACGTATAAAAGTTTTTATTGGTCTCACTGACCATATTGGTTCTCTACCACTAACATTTTGGAATCTCACTACTCTTCTATAGTAGGAAAATCACCACTCCTCGTGATTTTATCTTTTTCTTCTTCAAACAATGGGGCTAAAAATATACACTATATGTGATTTTTATCTATAACACCATTTTTTCAAACTTATAGTGTGGAATAGAACACCTAAATATTTGAATATCTATTTCTAGAAGAGATCTCGAATCACCCATTTACTTTATAGAGAGACTTGTAATTTCCTTTTTCTCTGATACTATTTTCTGCATTGCATTCATCCCTAAAATGGTCCTCATTTAAATACAGTCTTCAATGTTCATTCATTCTATTCCCTTGAATGTAGAATCTTTAAGGATTTCAAAAATACTATAAATTGATGGTTATATCTACCCTAAAATACATAAGATTCAAAATACATAGATTCTATATTTTCTCACTCTACCATAGAAATGGATTGAAACATGGTTTGGTGACAAATACTTTTCTATTTTGACCTCAACACACTGATCACCACACTCATAGTCAACTAATTAAATCAAATTTTCACAATAAGGATACCATTATTTTTGTTCCACCATGGGGAAAACCATCCTTAACATATTCAATATAGAACTGTGGTGTTTTATATTTTATTAAAGGACTGCAACACCATGACTTTCTAGACGGACATGAAAAAATCTCTCTATGTTTTATTGGTGGATTCACATAACCCCATGCCCAATGACATGGAGTGGTCCACACTAAGTTTCCTCTTCCTTCATTTGAGTTCTACCACATTCTCCTCCACATCCATAGTAGACTACCTCTTCTTAAACTGGTAGATTCCTCAGAAATCATGCCAAACAAAATGGTGGGGTCTACTTTTACTTGTCATTTTTAACTCAACACAACCACCAACATGATCATAGAGGATTTATTTTTTCACCATAGTGACTTCTTAAATCAAAATTCCCACAAAATTTGGGCATGGTCACAAAATATAGATATAATCATATTCAACATGGACTATATAAATTTACCCTAGTGTGATCTATGGTTTTGTGAAGACATACACCACCTATTTGAACAAAACTCTCAAATGATATTTTGTTTACACAACTTCATCTTCAAGGAAAACACCCCCAATTAAATTTATCAACATAAACAACCCATAAATTTTTTTGAGGGGTTTTTTGAATCAATCTACCCCTTTTGGTTTTTTGAAAAATCCAAGACACAATAGTTCCCCAAAAATCAAAGAAAGAAAATCATATTCAATATTCATGTTTCAGGGTCATGTATCAATGATTCACTAATCACCAAATCTAAGACCAAGTGATCCATGCATAGAGTGAGAAAAAATATTTGAATGAAAAGATTATTATGATCATAATCCATGATTTCAATATCATTGAAACTCTATCAAAACAACGCATATCCTAATTCAACATGAAATCCCCCCCCTTTAAAACATTTTTTCACAGCTTCTTCTTGATCAAATGATATATCTCCTCCTTGTTCAATGAACCCAAATAGATTAATTCTTTGAAAGTCTACATTAGTGGGTCAAAAACAAAACTATGAGGTGTAAAAGAGTTTCATAACATTATATTAATTGAAAATACCTTGGAAAAGTGGGTGTGAATTAATGATCCATCTAGGTATATGGATTCAGTTGGACTCTAAGGGTCAATGGATGCTTCTCAAATTCCACCTTAGGTAGTTCATTTATCATTATGTCCATGATTTTCTTCTTGAGTTAATACATACTCTAATTCTACCAAATTTTTATCAACCTTATCCTTTTTAAAATGATATTTAATCTCAATGTTATTTGTTCCAAAATGATGTATGATATTTTTTATAATGTTTAAAGAACTCAAGTTTTCATGCATAATTAGAATAGGATATCTAAAATCAATTACAATATCATCAAGTTGTTGTTTCATCCAAAGAAATGGATTGCATGATTGATTTGTCAGAATATACTCAGCCTTCATTCTACTTAAATATATGTGGCCATATTTCCTAAAAATACATGGAATATAAGAATCCGCATGATAAAACATCCCACTAGAGGTTCATTTCCAATCATCAACTGAACCTTCCCAATAAACATTGGAATATCCAAACAACCACTACTATGAATTCTTATAGTAAAATAGTTCATATTCCACTATATGATTCATATAACAAATTATCCATTTCACAGTTGTCATGTAAATTTATTTGGGGAAACTTTGATATCATAAAGTATAAAAAGTTGAAAAAAAATATCTAGTTGAGTGGAAATAAAGTATCATAATCTTCTAATAATTTGTCTATTACGTTTAAATTTGACCACTTTGCCTTCTTCATCATTTAATAAATTTTTTTGGGTATTGGATGGAGATTCAATAGATTTAAAATAATCCATTTTAACTTTATTTATCTCCTCCTTGATATATTTCATTTGAGAGATAAGTATCTCATCATTTAATTGGATAACCTATAGGCCAAGGAAAAATCGAAATTCGCCAACAAGAGAAATCTCAAATGTACACCCCATAAGATCTAAAACATTATTTTAATGGGTTTCATCCAATCCACTAAAGATAATATCAACCATAGATATAATATCCATCATCTAATATTCCTTTTATTTCTTGATATATAGGTTGTGATCTACCCCTCCCCTTGAAATATAAGATTCTTTAGATATTATTACAACATAGAGTTATATTCCCTTTGTGTAATATTTAGAACATACAATCACTTATTTGACTGCTATACTTTATTTTTATCATTATCAATTATAAATTTATTTGGTCTCTTAGTTTGAGTCTCCTCGTCAAGGATTTCATTAAGAAGGTTTTTTATGTCCATTTGGTATACCATGAATCCTATCTTCACCTCCATGACCAAGAAAAATATTATTTTTTAAATTTATTCTATCATTGCGATAATTTCCTCCATAATAATCCTTTCATTTTGGGATACCTATTTCACAAAGTCATGATTTTATCCTTATTACGTTTCTATCTTCATTTAATTTATTTTAGAACACCCATTTTTCACTAATACTATTCTTGTCGTGTGCCCTTAGAACAACATCACATATCTTGTTCTTTACTATTTGATAAAGCTCCCCAAGTATATATTTGACCTAACATTCATCCTTAGAAGCTTTTTCAAAAGATTTAGGTTCTAATAGAGATAAAAAATTCATTATACTAAGCCTTCATCATTATTGTTTGAATGGAGGATTATCAATCTCTAAAAAAGTCATTTTCAATAAATAAATCCCTTCTCGATCATATTTATAAACCTACTATCACAACAATTTTTTCTTCATCATTAGAGTAATTATAAGAGTTATATATTTATTTTGAACTTCCCCTAAACCATTTAATACTTAATTTCTTTCAACTTTAAGAAATATAAAATTTTCATGAGAAACAATCTCACCAAAGATTGAGTTCTTCTCAAGTGTAATTTTGATCTACTCATTTTCAAATACAACAACATTATTACATTAAACCACTTTTCCAATCCTCTTATTAAATAAACAAGGATATAATATTTTATAAATTCCCCATAAAATTTCATTGATCACCATTAGCTTCAAATATTCTATTATTTTCATTGTTGGAAATGAAGCACTTACTTCCAAACACATGAAAGTATTTAAGTGTAAGACTCTTTTGATATTATATCTCATAAGGTGTTTCATATTTATTGGGACATAAGAAGGATCTATTAGAGATTTATACTGTTAATTTCACTAAATATTTTCAATATTTCAATGGTAAGCCTTTTTCATTAAGAATAGTCTGATCCATGTTGTTGATGATGTGATTCCTTCTTTAAAAAACTTGATTTGGGGTTTTAACCACCAAAACATGGTGATGAATCTCATAATATTCATGATATTATTTCACTTTTGTTTTTATAAATTTTCTACCATTATTGGTTTGAAACTTTTAAATTTTTACACCAATCATGTTTTCAACCAAACTCTGATATCGTGTGATTCACTTAAATACCTCATATTTGTTATCTAAAACCATAAAAAATGACATTCTATTAAAATCATCAATAAACAAGATGTATACCCATTTTAATTAAAATTATTTGGGTGAAATTATCCCACATACATACACATGCATGAGTTTAATAAGTCTAGATGACTTTTACTTATTTGTCTTATAATGTTTTTGAATTATCTTTTTTTTTAAAGAATCACATCTTTGAGTTTGATCATAAGAAATATTATGGATTTCTAGAGCTCTATTATAAATCACCATATTTTCTGAGGATTTTTTTTCTCAAATAGACAAGAAATTTTTCCATATTATAATCTCTTGTCCCTTGGAAATCATACACTAATTCTCTTAAATAATAAGGTAAATACTCCATTTTTTTCTTCTTTAAGAATAACAGAAACATTTCCTTATCTAATTGATGATACCATATTTTTGAACCCCAAAACATTCACTATGTTAAAATATTGACTAAAACTAAGAATATTATGACTGAATCCTTGAACCAAGCATACATATGTTCTCCTGAGACCTTTATCACTAACATCATATTTCTATGATACAACTATCTTGAGACCCTGATCGTTCCAGGACTGAATAAAAAAATCATTATTATATGTCATTCCCATTTTTAAATATTCATTTTTGTTCATATTATATGTTCATCCACTATCCAAAGTCCATAAACACGAAAATATTGTTTCTCTCAAAGAAATCTCAACCACATTAGCCTTCTTAGACTTTCTTTTTATCACTAAATATTTATAGTCAACCTCTATTGATGATGGACAGAATTTATTTTATTCTAGATGAAATAAGTATTATTTATCTTATGATACTGAGAATAAATTTTTAATATTCAATTTTTTATATGAACATTCATATTTTTATTTTCAACCCTTATAAAATTATCTTTTCACCATCTTCATTACTCTTGAGGCACAATAGATAAAGTTTTATTGAAAACCTTCATAATAGAAACAATGGCCTTTAAATCATTAGAAAAAGTATTAATATGACTTGTTAATTTTTTCATCCTATTATTGGAATTATTTCTTACCAATAGAAAAAAAAATTGGGTATGTCCCATATTTCTACAATAGAAACATCTAATTCTTGTAATTTTCTTCTCAATATTTACTTCTCCAAAAGTACCTTATTGAGTGATGTGATGATCATATTTCAATTGAGGTGATGATTATTGACGTCTAGTACTAACCATTTTTATCTTATTAATTCCATCATGAACCATAATACATTTCCTTTTTTATTTTAAATGTTGTAATTGTGGAATGGGAATACATTCCTCATTGAATTCCTCATATAACTTTCTATACTAAATAGGAAAAATATTATTTAATCCAATTTTTTCCATACTAGGTGTGAGAATCCTATCTTGATCCTTAAATTTCCATTCTCATTTCATGAAATTTTCTTTTAGATATTAAATTCTATTATATTTTTCATTCACTAATTTAGATATCCCATTAATTATTTTTGCACTGTCTTTCACCTTGAGTGACATTTCATCTTCAGGGATTATGTTTTAAATGAAAATAAAATTATTTTTGAGAGAGTAAAGACCCCAAATATAGTAATATAGAGATAGTGATTACATTATTACATTGTCACAAGATATAAGCCATTGTTTACCAAAGTCCTGAATATCTTATTAGTCTTGGTATTCTAAATACATAAATTATTACTGTAATACATTGTATATATAAAAACAAAGCTATAGATTATTTGTTTAATCTTTGGTATCATTAATAATTTCTTTCTCCATATCTTAGGGAAATGAAAAAAATAAAGGGTGATCTCAGATTCTCATTAAGGGTTACATACAGTGGGAGCTACAAAATGTAAATACGGAATAATTAACTTATAAGATAGGATAATTAAAACACATGACATTTAATCAATAACATATTTTAAATGAGAATATATAGCTAATATCAACACAAGAAAACAAATGGATAATGAAAACTAAATTCTTAATAGTAAATAATTATCAACATTTAGGATCAAGGCCCCCTAACTATGAAAATCATGAATCTTACCATTAAGGAACCTCAAAAAAGTCATTATCTTTCAATAAAATACACTGAACCAAGTCATTTTTATAGTTACATTTCATTATTACATTTTATGATATTAAATTCATTTATTTTTTCATTAAATTGATCATTATTTCCTAGTTTATTACTAATCTATTTATATATAAATGAATATAATGTTTTCCTAAAAATTAGAAAAAAGGAGAAAATCTGATCAGTCTTTCTATTGAAATAATGCTTCCCTTGATGTGGGATGACTATGGGGTGTTCCCAAGGATTAAAAATAAAGAAACAAGCTGAAATAGAGCTTCTAATGTAGGAAAATACTCATTAAAATTGTGATTGTACTATTCAAAATGTGAAAAAAGTAAATTCAAGACATAAAGACAATCCATGAAGAAACATATCATAAGGGGTAGGTCACAACATTCATAGTGTGACAGATATGTCATACCGTGATATTTTTCAAACAGAACTTGTTTCAGCTACATTGATATAATATTCAATGGAGACCACAAATATATGACCTGAAATGCCCATTCAGCACTAGGATTGACCCAGGTCTCATTAAATGATGAAATTATAGATGAATTAAATCTAACCATAGAATCCCTAATTCTTATAAATATAAATATGAGATACTGCTATTGTGAATTGATCTACAAATCAATTATTTTGGTGAGTTGATGTGTTGTTGCACGGTCCTCCACTATTCCTTTTTTGTCACTTTCAATTCCTCAAATTTTTTCTTTACTCCATTCCTATTACTCCCTCATTACATCGATGAGTGGGTAACTACTACTTGTTTCTAGGTGGTATAGATAAATGAGGAAGGTATATTGGAATTTTATTTTTATATTTCATTTGTGTTCGATTACTATAGTAAACAAATTTCAATTTCAATTTCTTTCTTTTTCTTATATCATGACCATTGAATTATGAATCCAGAAATGAAATTTAAAAATTTCACGACTAATTTTGGTAAACTATTTCATGACCATTGAATATTATTTGGTATTTAGGATTAAAAATAGTATCATGATAAATAAAATTTAATATAACCCTAAATTACCTGACCATGGGATATATGGTATTTCTATATTAAGTATGGGATAACATGACCATTATATCACCCTCTCTTTGAATATGAAATCAATATTGACTAAAAAAATTAATCTATAAATACATTTCAACTAAACCCTAAATATGAAAAACCCTTGTATAGTTTCAAAACTTGATTTCAAAAACCCAAATTTGCTTTCGTTTCCCTCACTTTCTTCGTAAAAAATTCATACCAATAATTTTTTAATTCTTAAAAGATAGATGGTCTATCTCATGAGTCTGATCCCGAACTTACTTCTTACTATATGTAATTAGTTAGTTACATAATATAAGTTTTTATAAATTATTAAATTTGGTTATCCCCATATGAAACTAATGATGCCTTGTAAGAAGCCAGATTTCAAGCACCGTTGTCGAGGATGGTTGGAAATTAGATTTTTGATTTTCAAACTTTTATTTTATTTTATTAATTTATTTTAATTTAATTTCCCATTTTTACATTGGATGTTCTCATATTGTGAATTTCACATTTCATGTTTTTTTATGCACTCCCATAACATAGAATCCAAAAGAAAATAAATCCATAAATATGACCTTGTTCTTTTGTAAAGACTATAAAGGCATATCAATGCAGAAGCAACCATAGAGGGTGAAAAGAAATATTTAGATAATGGATGAGCTCAACCATTAGGTTTAGGAATAAAATCCTTCACATATTATGATCACCCATTAAACAAAATATTGAAACTGAGTATTCTGGTCCCTTTCCATTGTATAAAATCATTTTGAGATCAACCCCACCATAATTTAGATGGTCTTAAACACTATTCTGTTCAACAAAATAATACATGATGATTTTAATTCTCACTAATGAATTTTTTTAAAAATTTGTGACACGTTTAAATTTCATGATGTCTCACGTGATGCAGTAAATATTTGACTATAAATATTTTCATTGATAGATTGATCTCATGGCTAGATTCAAAGCTTTTTGTCCCATTCCATCACTATGTGGGATTATTTTTTAATGAACTTTATTATTCTTTCATTCCCTCATTGAAAGCCCGTGGATATCTAGGTAAATATACATTATTTTTAATAGTTTGAAGATGAATCACTTTACTTTTTTTAACATTTCAAATACATGAATAAAAATTTACATCATCACTATATTAAATTATGGTTGTTAATAAAAACATTTCATAAGTGTTTTTATCAAGGGAATAGTTCCATCATCAAAGTTGCGACTAGTAGATAATTGATGAAGAAGTCACCTAAGGAGAGCTACAATCTAATATTAAAAATGGAAAGAATCAGTTTCCAATGGAAAGGAAAAGGAACCCAAAAGAAAGGTATCTACATGGTCAATGAAAACAAATGGATGACTTCCCAAATGGAATCCATGGAAAGAAATATGGATGTGATGATGTATCTAAAAAACCATCGAGCTAAAAAAATTAAGTTAAAAATTATGTTGATTATAATAGAACAGATCAATTTAAGTATTGGAGGATGAAATAACCACAGACTCAATGGAACCAACCATGGAAAGAGGGATACTAGAAATAAGCACCCCAATGTCCTTCACTTTTAAGTTAGATTCATTCCTTCAGATAGAAATCAGCTATATTTAAGACCACAACTAGAGTTTTTATCAAATAGATAAAGCAAAAATTGATGAACCAAAAGGCCACAATACAAAATATAGAGATTCATGTTGTCTAAATCATTGAGAATACTAGATAGAGGTTGATATGAGGTTTAATAGGGTATCTCAAAATGTACCACCATTCAGATTTGATGGCCATCACCCTTAGAACTAGAAAAATAGTATATGATGTTCTGAAATAATATAAGGTAAAAAAAGAAAAATAAGAAAAAATGGAGATGAGTAAGGTAAAATTTGTTGGTGAATATGAAAGAGAGAGACCACCACTATAAAAATCAAGGTTTCCTTTTACGTAGTACTTAATTACCACCAAAGATTTGTGTTTTATTTATAGATAAAAGAGAAAAGGCCATAAGTTTAAAAACATACAGAGATAATTTAGGGGGGTCTAAATTAATGGAGGTTGAGCACGTCAACTCGAACAAAGTGACTCCCCTCTAGGGGAAAGGATCTGGTGCTGGTAAAAGTGATAAGCTGATAATGTTGAGATGCAATAGAGGTAAGGAAATCTGCCATAACATTCCCCTACCACCACATATGAAGAATTGATGTATATTCTCTTATCAGTTTCTTGCAGTGTCTGATAGCATAAACGATGGACCAAGGAACCAGAGTCTTGTCTGAGAGTGCATTAAAAAGATCAAGGGAGTCGGTCTCAATTTCTCTAAAAAGAAGGATTCGTTGATTGCATAAAAAGTGCCTTGAAAGCATAGCAAGGGTCTCCACTTGGAGAGAATCACTGGGGCCCAAGAAGACTGAGAAGGCTGCTATCACTGATCCATATTTATCTCTGATGATGCCACCCCCATGCATAATGTCCATGCAGCACAATCCATCTGTATTCATCTTGAGCCCCGAGCATGGCACCTTCCATTTAACCCATGCGCCGAGGGCAGTGGAACTCGAACTAGGTACCGCATTCTGAGGAAGGATCAAGTAGATTGAAGGAGAAGCCTCAATGTCTTTAGACATCTTGCAGAAGTCCAGAATAAGGTTCCGATAGGTGAATGAAAGGCCCAGTTTAGTTGGAATTGTACTTCTGTGGTGGTAGCATTCCTTGAGGACCAAAGGATCCAGCAACCCGTAGTGAAGATAACCCCTCGTGCCTTCTATTCTACACTAGTCGTGTCCAACGACTGGAACCAGTTCTAGAGGAACTGATCAGCATTAACATCCTAATCAGACCAGCCTGTGAACTGCCCGAACGCACTTTTTATGTACTTAGCCCATTCGCTGTTAAAGAAGATATGTACTGCAGATTCAGACTGTGCCTCTTGACAACAGAAGCACTTTGAATCCAAATTAACACCTCTCCATTGAAAATTATCTTCTGTGGGTAGTTCTCCATGTCGAACTCGCCAGAAAAGGAATAGAATTTTAGAGGGGATACTCTTTCACCACAGAATTTCTCCACATCGGTCCTGCGGCAAAGCAACAAATTGAATTTTAAGGAAGTTTCTGATAGAGGTCATACCTGAGGCTGAACCTGTGAACATCAACTTGTCCAGATCATTAGAAAGTGAAATTCTATCAAAGAGAGTCATCTGATCAGCATTCAGAGTGGTCTAAATGAGAAGGCCATAGTCACTAGCTTCCCTGGAGGAGATGTTCGGGGTGAGGCATAAAGGAAATCCTAGAATATTCCCTGACCAATTATGGTGCCAGTAGCTAATGCTCCCTTTACCCACAATCCACCGGGT
The DNA here is from genome assembly GCA_963277665.1 of Viscum album. Taxonomy (NCBI): domain Eukaryota; kingdom Viridiplantae; phylum Streptophyta; class Magnoliopsida; order Santalales; family Viscaceae; genus Viscum; species Viscum album. The sequence continues at coordinate 357,453,110 of OY728140.1, forward strand.
GTGAAACTGAAGGAGATGGATATAAGTAAGGATCAGATTATATATTTCGAAAGGTTTACTTCTAGTAGAACTCTCCACAAGACCATAATTCATTTGCATATGCTTTCCCCATAACGAATTTCCCTCTTGCACCTCCCAACCCATCTTGGCATGAAGTCCACATATGGAGTTAGAGACACACCTCGGATTGAGACCCCCTTCCACCAAAGTCTTGGCCATATTCTTCCAATATGCCCAATGACGTTTTTTTTTTGACACCCACCCCAAAAGAAATATTTTAGAGTAGATTCAATGGTGGATACCACTTTTTTCGGGACCTTGATAGTAGACAAAATATGCATGGGAATGGAAGATAAGATTGAGTTGATCAGCGTGATTCTCCTACCAAAGGATAACATCATATTCTTCCAATTGAGAATGCGCCCATTGATTTTATCCAAGAACAAATTGAAGTGTCTAATAAGGAGGACATTAGGGGAAACTGGAGCACCCAGATAAGTCATAGGGAAGGATCCTTAGGGCATGACAAGTTTAGACTCTAGAGATCTTAACCAACTTTCCATGAATTTGGATGGTGCAATGATGAGAATCTTATCCCGGTTAACCACTTGACCACTCCATCTACAATAGATATTGAGGGCCTCATTAACCCCTTGAATTGATCTCCAATTTCAATTGACAAAAATAATTGTGTCATCAGCAAACATGAAGTGAGATACACCCCCATAGGCAATCTTGTTGCGATAAGAAGTTACTTCCCTAAGAGAGATATAGTTATTAAGTTACCGGCTAAGGACATCTTGGGAAATTATGAAAAGAGAGGGGGAAAGAGGATCCCCTTGCCTCAGACCTCTGACAGATTTGAAAAATCCAAATTTATTACCCACGAATGAGATAGCCATCCAGGGCGAACAAAAGTATCGAAAAAGAATGTCAATGGCCCAAGCAGAAAAGCCCATGCACGATAGAGTCCTATTGAGAAATATTCATTCCACTATGTCATAAGATTTACTCATATCAAGTTTAATGGCCACATTGCTACTTGGAGATTTTAAATTGATGTCAGTAATAATTTCCTAGGCCAGGGCAATAGCCCCTTGGATAGATCTTCCTTTCATAAAACCATGTTGCTCCGAAGCTATCCATCTCGGAAGAGAGGCAGACCATATTGAGTTTAGTATGACAAAAAAACTTTATATGGAACGTTACATAGACTAATAGTCTAGTACTGATTCAGAGAAGAGGGAAATTTGACTTTCGGAACAAGCACCAATCTAGTTCCAACTGCCACCCAGGGAAGGTTCCCTCCTTGAAAAAAGTCTTCGATAGCCCTTATGAGGCATGCTTTCACGGTATCCCAAGCCACTCTATAAAAGGATCTCGAAAAAGAATCAAGTCCAAGGGAACTAATAGGGTTAATAAACCAGACAGTTTTTCTAATTTCATCCTCATCTGGTAAGGCTTAGAGAAAACCATTATCAGCCTATGACACCGAGAGGGGAATCATGTTAAATAGGTTCAATGAGCCCCTCAGGTAGCTACCTTCCATGAGAGGGATCAGATCAACCACAGAGACTAGAAGAGACAATCATCCAGTTTCCCAATCGTGTCTTTATCACTTGAGTATGATCCATCCTCCATTAATAAATTTGGGCTGGTCATTCTGTATCTTTCCTTCATACAGGCGTGAAAATAGGTTGTATTATAGTCTCCTTCACAAAGACACTTGGTCCGTGCCTCCTCTCTAGCATAACATTCCTACTTTAGCAGCAAGTCGGACATCAGGTTTTTTTACATCGCAACTCTGCAAAAACTGAATCATCCCAAGAATTTTCCAGGTGTAATTCAAATTGGTGTATCTATTTTCTAATATTCTCTATTTCTGTGTCAGGGGGGGAAGCTTTTTGACCCAAGATATAATATGGGACTTCATCCATCTTAAGTTGTTGTGGAGAGAAATCCAGGGGTTTCTACTACTAGAAGAATCACATACTCTCCCAACGATGTCATAGAAATCAGTGTCGTCCGCCCATGAAGAAGAGAAATGAAAATGGGGATAGCAGTTAACACGGGATTCAAACGAGACTGTGAGGTCTGAATGATCTGATAGTCCTTGCACCAGATGAAGGATTTTGCAAATAGGAAAGGCCGAAAGGGACGCTGCATTAATTAAGCATTGATCTAGATGACTCTAAGATCTGCAGTTTCATTGTTGGTTGTTACACCAAGTAAAAGGATCACTGGAGAAACCAGCTTCCGAGAGACCATTGTGATCCATGAACACATTAAACTCTTAGATATCCCTTCTAGGAAAGGGTTTTAGTCCATTTTTCTCCTATAGACTAGAAACTACATTAAATTATCCACCCACAAGCCAAGGGGAATCTCCCAGATTATCCAAACTTAGATAATCCCATAAATATTCCCACCCATTAACATCACACTTAGCATAGAAAACTAACAGAATGGTTTCTGTACTTCCCACCCGAATCTTGATGGTGATACATTTCTCAAAAATGGAAACTAGGTCCACGGAATAACCTGATTTCCAAAACAACCAGATGTGAGAGTTGGAAAGAGATCCATGTAAAAAGCCATGAGCTCTCATGCACCGAGCAAAGAACTGAATTTTATCCGATACCTATTTGGGTTCAAGCACTATAACCAAAGAAACCAAGTGATATTGGAATTCATTAGAAATAAAATCTGATTTTACCCATGAACCCAAGGCTTGAGCATTCCAAAGGAGAATATTAATCATCAAAGGAGAGTTTCCAGGAACTAGACCAAGACTTAAATCCCTTGTGTTTCTTGGAAAGTTTGATTGTGGAATCTAGATTTGATTGAGACCTGGTCTTCATTCTTCTTGAGGAAGAGCAAGCTGAAGAAGAAAAGTGGGATTCAATCATCAAGATTTTCGGAGAAGAAGACATATTACTTTTTGAGTAGGGTTCTGGAAGAATCACATCCAGGTATTGAGGAGGAGAAATGATGATGGGAGAGGAGTTCTTCATGAGGTCAGATGACTCCCCTGGATCAATTTCCTTGATGCAAGGGCCAGAAGGGAAAGAGGGGAGGGGCTCTCTGGGAGATTTAGGTTCCAACATGAACATCATGTAATAAATCACATTCGAGGGCTTGGGTCTAGAGAAAATGTAAAATGGAAAATTTATTCTCTAACTAGATGATTTTATGGTAAAATACCCCTTAAGGGTCCTTAAAGACATCACAGTCAAAGTAAAAAAAATTATAATTCCCATTATATTTCTTAGTACTAGACAGGGAATGGGAGATAAACCCTCTCATTTTGATATGACCATTCTTGGATTCCAGGTGAGTGTTGATCGATGTACAATGTGGAGAACACTATTTGAGAGTTGGTAGTGAACAAGTAATTTTCAACATTAATCGGGTAATAAAGAGTTATGATGTGAAAGCTGATAATGATATGGTATATGGAAGAATAACCTAATTTGATGATGTTTCTAAAAACTAATAAGTACATGAGGCGACTTCTATTATAAAAGAGGATATTAAATGTAAATGTACAAAAAATAAGAATTATAATATGAGGTATTGTACCATGAAAACCAAAGAGTCATCAGAATCTACCAACATTGAAAATGGAAAGTAGTTATGGTTAGTATAGAACCATCCATTTAGTTCTTATGGATTAATGAAACATTGGAGGATTGTTCTGACAGAAGTTGAGAAATTACTACTAGAAAGAATAGTTATTCTTTTATTAGAATAAGTATAGGGGTCGATCTATGTGTAAAGATTATAGTTGAGACCGTTTCTGGAACCTGACCAGGAATAATCTTTTAAATATTCTAGAACATGAGATGGAAAGTTAATTTCACTCTTATATTGTCAAAAATAGTGCTTCTTGGAGAAAAAATGAGTTTTTAGGATTTTTAATATTAGGTGCAGGCACTCTACCCAAATATTTTAAATTCCTTTGAAAAATAACTTGTACTTTCACTTGTTTTATTTACATTTTTCAAGTCCAAGATAGAGGTATCATAGAGAATCATAGTAAGAGGATGCGATCAAAATACCCATCATGGGAACAATTCATAGTGTGAGATCGATTCAGATCATGAACCTGGTGTAGGTAGAACCTATGTAACCCATGTTTAAAGCATCATTAAAAGGGGGTATGCAATTAAATTCCGAATTTCTCTATTGTATTCTTCATATATATATTTTTATAGTTTTTAACTATAAATCACATTCCATTCCTTGATTCTTGATTTAATAAACTGAAATTGGAGACATAAACAGCTTAATATTATTACCATTCCATGTTTTTTAATTTCCTTATCAATAAAATTAAATTTTAAAAAGTGATGTAATAAATTAGGTAATGATAAACATGGTATTTTTGATTTAATATATCATTATTTGGTGGGTTAGATTCTCTAAATTATATTTTTATGACATTTATTCTTCTTTATTTTTTTATATTTTCATTGATTGATTTTATTGTTATTGTTCACTACATTAAGAGATTACCCCAATTAACCATTTTAGTCTTAAGATGTTATCTAAGACTTAATATTTCCCCAGTCCTTCTAAATTATATTTCTTTAAAGACTCGGGAATGTTTTCTTTTAGAAATTGATTGGAATATTATCAAAGTTATCAATAAAAAGAATCACTTTTAATATGATTGAGGCATATTATTTTTTAACCCTTTATCCATGAACCCACCATACATTAATCCTTTTTTTCCAATATAATCCATGAACGACCAAGATAGGAAAATAATAGAATTTCATTCCAATTATATCATTTCCTACCCTACTCTCAGTTTACTAACATTATATTTAAAATAATAAATAAAGGAGATAATATTTTTATATTCGATGGGGATATACTTTAGTGATGTGAATTTTTTAGGGTTTTTTATTTTTATTTGGGTAGAGGCCATGTTATCATTCATTGTACTTTATTACTTACCTCTATTGCAATAACAAAATTACAAAAATGGTTGTGTCATCGGGGGTCAAAAATCACCATTGCTGGACTGATGATATTTTTATCAAATATTGTTAGGTGGTGGATGTATTATTTTTCTTAAGCATAAAGTTTGGAAAAAAGATGAAAAAAATAAATATATGGGGATTCATTCAATATGAGTTATTTTATTATATGCCCACATTGATCTTTAGGGGAAGGGGATATGAGATATTCATCATTATTAGAGTATTTCATTAGTCTTATTTTTCATATCATAGATTATTGACTTCTATAAGACATCCTTTTTAGCCTTATTGTATTCATTAATGACATACCATAAGCCTAAGAGACATTTAATCCATAATGAAGATCCCCCATTATTATTTTTGACCTCTAACATTACATGGTATAGAATATATATACCTTGAAAACCTATATTAAGTGACATGTACTTGAGGTATGAGTATAAGTTCAGATTCATTATTTTCCCTTGATGTTGTGAACAAAAATTAAAGTGAGTTAAATTAAAAAACGCATGCTTATTAATAATGAATTGAAAAATAAAAAATGATGAATTAAGGGGAATTTCTAATTTAAAATAAGAAAGTTAAAAAACATTATTGACTTGTTTTTTTTAAATCAAGGAGTTAATGAAAATTTTCTATGTGATGCTTGACATTAAAATACCCATTTAATAATTTGATTTTATTGAAATTAAACTCAAAAGAATTATAAGGTGATAATCCTTTATAGTAAATTGAGATTCCATCCTTGATTATAAGTCTGAATTGAAGTGTGGGGGAAAAGTATGAATTCGGATTCTTTAAAATTACATTTAATGTAGACTACACATTTATGACCTAAAACAACCATTCAACACCATGATTGACCCGGTACTTGATAAATTATTCATTCATTGATGATTTTTAGCCAACATGATCATCCTTAATGATCATAAATAGACACATAGACTTCTTCTACATAGAATTGATTTGGATATAAAAGCATAGGGTAAATTTTTATATCAATGTAGGGTCCTCCACAAGACCTTTTTCTACACTATAAAATTTTAAATTATTTTCTTTTTCCCTTACCTGTTACACCATCATTACTAAGATGAGGGGTAAATAACACTTTGTGCTAAGTGTTTTAGATAAAAGGGGAAGGCATGTCTTTTTTTTTCTTATTTCATTAATTTTTGGTTGTCGCAATAAAATAATTTCAATTATAATCTCTCTTTTTATTATATCATGACCATTGATTTTTGAATCTATAAAGGACCTTTTAAAATTTTACAACAAATTTCCCTAAACTATTTCATTACTATTGAATATTCAATGGTAGTAAGGTCTAAAAATGGTATTAATATAAACTTAATTCATTAAAACACTAAATAAAATGAACAAGGGAACTATGGTATTTTATTATTAAGGAGTAGATATCCAGACCAATGTACATCCCTCATCTCAACACTAAAACCAATCTTGAATAAACTAATTAATTTCTTAATCCATTTTCACCAAAACCCTAAATCTAAAAAAACCCTAGCACATTTTCAAATCTTGATTTCAAAAACCCAAATATTATTTCTTTTCTCTCTCTTTATTCAAAACAATTTCAAATCATTAATTTTAAATTACTAAAATATATTATATTTATCTCATTATTTTTACATCAAACATACTTATTACTATATTTAATTAGTTAGTTTCATTCTTTTAGATTTTATAAATTATTAGATTTGTTTATCCCCGTAGGAAACTGATAACAACCTTGATTTGACTAGACCTTTTTCTCCTCATTCAATTTTCCAATTATTTTATTTTTTTTCCTTCCATATTAGTACCCCATTGCATGTATGAGGAGGTTACTCCCTCTTTTTACTAGGTTATTTAGATAAAGGGGGAACGTGCACTGGATTTTTTTTCTAATTTCATTCATGTTGGGTTTCCACAATAAATCATTTTTAATTCCAAATTTTTTTTTAACATATCTCATGGACATTGATTTATAAAAATTTAAATTACCTTTTTAAAATGTCTAAATAATTTCCCTAAAATATTTTATGACCATTGAATAGTCTAGGATAGTAAAGTTTATAAATGGTATTGGGATAAACATAATTCATTAAAAGCCTAAATTATCTGACCATGAAAAGTAATGGATTTATATATTAAGTAGGGTATACCATGACCATTGGATTTCCCCCATCTCTACACCAACACCAATATTGGATAAAAAATATTTATAAATCCTTTAAAACCTAAACCCTAAATCTAAAAAACCACATCATATTTTAACAACGTGATTTCAAAAACCCAATTATTTTTCTTTTCTCTTTATTTTTTTAAAACAATTAAAAATAAATAATTTTTAAATTCCTAAATGATACATTAGATCATTATTGAGTTTAACCTATATTTTAATTATTAATATATTTAATTAGTTAGTTTCTTTGTTTGTGTTTTTATAAATTATTAAATACATAAAGAAATAAAAACTGAAGAAAATTTTTGAAACAGGGCTTCCAATGCTAGAAAAGCACCATTCACATCTCAAATGTCCTATTCATGGTGTGAAATTGAAGTCAATTCAAGACATGAAAAAAAATATCATGGGTAATAGGATAGAACTTTCCTAGAATGACACATTTTTCAGGGTATAAAAGTGTCTACAAAACCCAGTTTCACCTTATTTGATATAATACTCAATAGAGACTACCCATTTATGACTCAAAATGACCATTCAACATCAGGATTGACCTAAGACACATTAAATAGTGAATTTATGGATGAATTAAAACCAAAAAATCATCCTTAATTTTCATAAATAGAGAGAAATGATTCTATTATTATAAATTGATTCAGAGATCAAAGACAAGGGTGGGTTGTTGTGCTGTTGAAGGGTCCTCCACTGAGCCTTCTTCTCCACTAATAATTATGAAATTATTTTCTTTTATATTTCCCTATTACTCCCTCATTAATAGGATTAGAGTGTATATCCCAATTTTTTCTGGGTGATATAGATAAATGGGGAAGGTTTTTTTTTATTTTTGTTCTCTTATTTCATTCCTATTGGGTTTCTGCAATGAATCAATTTCATTTCCAATCTATTTATTTTTCTCATCTCATTACCATTGATTTATAAATATTTAAAGTAAATTTTAAAATATCTCAACTAATTTCCCCAAACTATGCCATGACCATTGAATAGACTAGATTAGTTATGTTTAAAAATTGTATCCGGATAAACTTAATTCATTAAAACCCTAAATTACATGGTCATTAGAAATAAGGTATTTTTGAATTAATGAGAGGATTCAATTACCATTAGATATCCCTCATCTTGAATAAAATGAAAATATTGATTAAAAAATATTTTTTAAATCCACATTATCTTGAATCCTAAATCTACAAAGCCTATAAATATTTTCCAAACATGATATCAAAACACCAAATATTCTTTCATTTCTCTCTCTTTCTTCAAAAAAATTTCAAATAAATTATTTTTAAATTCCTAAAATATTTTATCACTATCTAAGGGGTTAAAACTTGAACTTAATACTTACTATATTTTAATTAGTCAATTAAATTGTTTCATTTTTTATAAATTATTAAATTTTTTTATCCTCATAGAAAACTAACAATACCCTACAGGGGGTCACATTATCATTATATAGGCAGGATTACACCAAATACCCAACTATTATGGAATGATCTTACATCCTTTATATATATATCATGCCATACATTTTTTCCACTCGATACCTATCAATGCATAGAGGGATGTCTATAATTGAGACCCACCATTCACATCTATGTCTTATGTATTCCTTATATTTTGAATGATAAATACAATTCATTCCTAAGATTATTTATATATAAAAATTATCCATATAGAACCAAGAAAGAAAAAATATAAATACTATATAATCATATAGAAACTAGAAGAATAATAAAATTTTATCATTATATCACATCCCCACTAACATCAATGCGTGTTTTCATAGTTAAAAATACATTTACAAGATCACTAGAACATTCCTTCAAAAAAGACTTTTCACTTTTGAGTCACTTATTACAATCTAACAAAATATATAAAAATTAATGAAAATATTTAGTATGAATATATACTTTTAATATTGAAAAGTATGCTTTAGAAAATTGAGTTTTTATGATGGAAGGGGATTATTTTTAGGTCATTTATGTTAAAATAAATATTACCTTGACATTTTCAGTCAAAATTCAAAATTACAACATCTAGAAAACGACAATAAGAATTTTTTTAAATGATATTTTAAAAAATAAATCAAGGGTAAAAATTAATTTCATAAATCATAGGATAATATTAAAAACATTTTTTAAAACATTTATGGAAAACATGGATGTGGATGAAAAATTATTTTCGCCAAAAAGATAAATAAAGTTTGTTTTCTTTAAAAATATTGTTTCGTAATCTTGAGTACATATGATAGGAAAAAAATTAAATATTCATAAATAATCATAGGAGAATAAAATAAATGTGTTTATTGGGAGATATATCATAAAATTTCATCTTCTAAAACTTAATCATAAACAATCTTGATAAACAATGATATTGTAACACAAATCCCTTACATCATGTTCAACGTGACTCATTAGTACTTCTGAAATAAGGTTTAATAAATTTATATATATTATAATTCATTAAAAGGGCCATATAAATACTTATAATATCATATATAATTCCTTTAAAACATTAAATTACCCATTTATTAATAATTATTTATTAGAATCATTGTTTTTGGGTGTTAATTGTTTTGTTTTTCATTAGATTTTTAGTTTGGATGTTCTTGTACATGTACATTGATCAGGATTACATAATCTCTTGAATTTTAATAATTATATAAATATAATATATACTCATTATATTTATATAGATTCCCCAAAAGAAGGTAGATACAATAACATTAATTACATAGTTTATGGATATGGTAGGTAGTACCTACGCATAAACGCTATATTCACTTTTTAACGGATGTAATGAAAGAAATTAAAATTAAAATTTTACTTTAAAAGAACCATTATTATATCATATATATCATATAAATTTCTTAAATCTCTATTTATAACCATCTATGTAAATCATAATTTAAATATCCATCATGTCACTTTGTGGGTGTGGTAGTCCACACGAGGCATGAGTGACATTATCATTTTCCAAAGGATGGCAAGGAAATAGGGTATATATTATATTATAATTCAAGAAGAATAATTATATAATGAATTTAGTATATAAATATTAAACACATTATAATAACCATCCATGATATATGGTGTTGGAAAATGAAGTGTATCACTACGTGGAGGCAGTAGTCCACACATACATAAGAGAGATACTTTCACTTCCAATTTCATAGAATAGTGGGGAGATAACGGTGTTTAAGTAATAATAATAATATTTCATTATATTTAGGATAATTAATTTTCTATATTATGATTAATACCATATATTTAGAATAAGTATAGGAATAAATAAATTGAAATAGGTTGGGTAAGATGATTACCTCTTCTTTGATAGTCCTTCTTTATATCCCATATTATGGACCCTTTTATTTGTTTTTTAAGAAGACCATAACTTATAATTAGTGTATAGGGAAGTTTATAATATAATTGGATAGGATTTTTCCAAAGTATATGAATCATATATCTATAAAGAAAATATATAATTAGTGTCCTTTTATGAGGAAGGGAAAGGAAACACATTGAATTACTAGAATTATTAAAATATAATTAATTCATTCTCAATAAAAATTATTTAAGATGGATATATATTCTAAAAAATATATTATAAGGTAAAAATATTATCATCCACTGAAATTTATACAGGTTTTAGTGTCATTTTAAACCATAAATGTAGGTTTAACACCTTTGCTAACTGATTTTAATCCTAACTATAGTAGTAACACATTCAATATTAAATGGGTGTAAATTAACTTATAAGTTGAAAATTATCTCATAATTATCCCAGGGGTAAAATTTTAGACCATATATTACCCTAATTTCCCTGTTGAATTTTTTTTATGATTTTTCAAAAAAATTGTAAAATATTATTTATCATAAAATATCATTAATGTCATTTCACACTATTCATTTAATATGACTCTAAAGAAATGAATATAGTAATTTAATTATAATATAATCATTTAAAACATCTCCAATATGTTATATTCATCTATAAAAAAAATTCACACTATAATTCACTCAATTTTTATTACAACAAGTATTTTTAAAATCATTGGATTTATTTTTATATTAATGGAGTAGATACTATGTGAGCATTTCATAAGCATTTAAGTTAATTATTCAATCACGAAAAATTATAAATAAATTACCATAATAAAAAAATTATTCTTTATAATTATCATTTAGAACAAAAAATTTCTTCTTTTTATCATTATATAAAAAGTTTACAGATATTAAATTCAAGAGTCACATTTTGAAATGTTCTTTACTTAAAATAATATAAATTATTTATCAAGAGAAAATGGAACCAAAATGAAATATATTTTAATTTTGGATGTATATGGTTGAATTCCCTCAATAAAATGAAATAAAAAAATTAGGGTTGGTTTTTAGACCATATTTCATGGTTTTAACCATGTTTTACCCATTTTACCCCTATAAGGGTGGAAAATATTTACCAAAGCTACTATTCATAATGACAAAAAATAAAAGGGAACTATTTAAAAGGTTTTAACCTCACTATTAAAAATATGGTGTCAATTTTTCAATATTCTATTCATAGATGTGGAATAAATCAATTTTAATATAAATCTGAAAAATGCAACGAAAAATAGTTTTTATAAAAATGTGTTTTTGAGTATAAAAATTAACTTATATCAGAATCAAGAATATTTCTGATTAAAATGAAATTAAATAGATCATTATAAATTAAAATGGATCATATGTAAATTTATAACTAAATCCATAAATATAATTAGAATTTTAAATTACATTATTTAATGAAAGGAAATGATATAATTTGAAAAAAAAATCACTATTCACTGAAAAATCAATCATTTCATGTAAATATTAAAATTTAACCCTAAATTAATTTTTATATTCTAATTCCAAAAATTATGTTTAATTTTTCAAATATATTTTTTAGAAGAGAAATAAATTATATTGTTCACTCAAAAAATGAAATAAAACCATTTTTAACGAAAATTGTACTTTTGAAGCATATAAAGACTCTACTAAAAATTGTGTACATATTGATAAATATATTTTATTAATCTAAAACCTTATATGTAGTTATAAATATTATTTATTCATATTCAATCTTCAAATTTAATGGATAGGTTATAACGGTATACTATATTACAACCCATTTAGACTCGGGGTTGCGTATATCCCAAGCTATTGAAAAAAAAATATTAATATATCATAAAATCATAGGGTTTAACAATATACCCCCTTAAATAAATTGTTCAATACTAAATTTTATTTTGGTAAAAAAGGTTCAAAATTTAAAAATACCATTTTAAAAAACCCACATTGTACAAATGGATAATAAAACATTCTTTTAAAAGAGCAAGTAGGAAACGAAAAGGTTACCTAAAATTACACATAATCAGGTTCTCAAATAATGAAAACATTGGTGATAATTTAAAATATACACATAGAAAATAAAATTAATATCCAGGGAATGATAGATAACATGGTCATGAAAATTTTTATAACCACAAATCCATAAATATTTTAGAGATTAAAAGACCATCAATTCATCAGTAATGATGGTAAAAGATTAACATTCTTATTTCAATATCCTTTAACTATATTGTTTCATGCATCATCTATTTATTAATAAACCATAAAACTAAATAACTCCAAAATTAAGCATTATTTCAAATCCAATCATAAGTATAACCACCACGTTTTCAACTTGGTAACAGTTTCATATCTTGAAAGAAACTACTCGATAAACATATTTCTACAAGGTGTCATGATTGTTATTTATTTCCCTAGAGTGTTAAGTAATTATTAGGTATCCATGAAAATAGTGAATAGATATAAAATCAAATAAATTATGAGTTAAAAATTCCTATTATTTCAACTTAAGGTATTTCAACAATAGTTATAGTAATTTTACAATCTAGCTCTTCTCCCCTTGGTTCCATATGTGCCAATTCCCCTTGATTCATGGGACATTAGTTTGAATAGTACCCCATCTATTTATTTATAAGGAATTTAATAATATTTGTTTCTATCTTTTTCATGAATTCAAGATCCTTGTGAACCATTTCTACACACTTTAAAAAAACTCATGTTCCGATAAACAAGTTTATGGGTGTTTATTTCAACAATTATCTCTTGTGGGAAGCTCTAACCTTACATTTTTTTTCCTTCAAAACATTTATTTTTCCATGGAACTTAGTTATCCTCTTATTCTAATGATTTCCATTAGAAATATATGACTCATAGAATTATTTCTCTCTTTTTATGGAGCCTGATTCCATAATATCATATGATGAAACGTTTTGACATAATAGTTTCCTTTAGAGGCTTAGTTTAATTCCATAAATGTAATGGTTAATCTTACTTTTCTAGATAACAAAAATTTTCTATAACATGCCTTGCTAATATTGTAATGTTTTCCTCACACTCATCCACACTTTCCTCTTCATTATGTCTTAGATTAATGAATTTTCTTTCCATGTCATCTGGTTTCTTAAATGGAAATTATTTTTAAAAGAATTTAAAATTAAAAGTTCTCTATTTCATGCTTTCTATTTCAAATAAATCTTCAGTGTTATAGATCAATGAACACCATTGGTAAACATCTACAATCCAAAAAAATTATCCTTTTCACATTCATTAATTCCTAAATATATGAATATTTAATTAAGGGACTTAATCTATTGTTCAGTTACCAATGGATTAGTAGTTCCCTTAAAATTTTGAGGTTCATATCACATTAAGAGATCCAAAATATATGAGTCATGTGGTGGAAGAATATGTTGTCCTATATGGGCATGGTTATTCATCATAACCTGGGTCAACTACCCAAATATGGGTATGATCTACTCAATTCCAACACTAGTTTAATTGGATTAATTAGGAAGGTAATCCCAACATTGACTATAGGTGTTTATTCTCAGTCTTCAGTTAGGAACCATCATTAAATAATTGAACACACTGAGTTATCTCATAATCATCATGAATATTGATCCATAATTTAAAAATCCATATATGGTAAGAGTTCACAATTACTATAAGGGATTATCCTAATTCTTATATTACCTATGTTTTTTTAAAATATTGTTCCCAGGCATTCTAATAAACTTTATATGATACCAAATGTAAAGACCCTGACTCCAGTAAGCCAGAGATGATGGTAATTTTATTAAATTAGCAGTATATACAAGTGACCTCAAGCCAAAAGATCAAATATTTTACCATTATTGGTAAACTAGACACATACGTGGTTCCCAGATTGTATTATTAATATAAAAACACAACTTAAGAAATAGTATTTAATCCTTGATATCAATCATAATATCCTTCTTCATATCTTGGGGAAAGGTAGAAAAATATAGAGTGAGCTTAGATGAACAGTAAGTGTTATGTACAGTGGAAGCTATCATGAGTAAATAAAGAATAATTGACATGGTATAGTGTATAATTAAAACACATTCCATTGAATAAATAATTGAGTTCAATTATCATATATGTATAATATCAACAAAGAAAAAACATGGATAATTATAACTAATTTATTAATGAAAGAAATGTATAATTATGAATATTCATGATCAAGTCCTTTTAACCAATAAAATCATGAATCTTACCATCAAGGCCTCTAAACCAACACATTATCTTTACCTCATGGCCTCTTAACCAATAAATTATCATTTTATGGGAAGTAATACACAAAATACCCATATATTATGATTTGATCTTACAACCTCGGCCTATAAATCTTACCAACCTCTTTTATCTCATGATACTTATTGATTCATAATGGGGCTACCTATAACCAAGCTCCACACAACACTTTCACATCCTATGTATTCCTTATATTTTGAATTATCAATACAATTCATTCTCAAAAATAATTATAAATCCATAATCATCCATTTTGAATCAAGAATAAAAGACATCAGTACTTAATCATCATAGATCATCTTGAGGAAGAATAAATTTGGTTTCATTGGATCATATCCCCACTACCATAAATAGGTATTTTCATATTTTAAAATAACTTTAAATGATCATTGGAACATTTCTTAAGGTAAAATACCCTTTTTAATTTGAAATATCTAATTAAAATCTAAAAATTTCTATAATATTAAAGAAACAAATTTCTTTGAAAGAAACTATGGAAACATGTAAATGAAGCTTCAAAACATTGAGTAGTCATGATAAAGATAAATTTATTTCATGTTGTGTATATTAAAATAATGATTCACTTAACATTTTTGTACAAATTCGAAAGAACCTAATTCAAAAAATGAGAAGAAATGTCCTTTTCAAAAAAAAATATAAAATATTAGGTAAAAACGAATTTAAAAAATATTAGGATAATATTATAAAAATTATTTTAAAAAGTTAGAGAATGAGGATATGGAAGACAAATTATTTTCCACCAAACATATAATTTAAATCGGTTTTCATTAAAAAATAAAAATTCATTATATTGAGTACTTAAAGGGATAGAAATGAAAGGAAAACATATAATATCTAGAAATAACTAGAGGATAATAAAAAATTGAGTTTATTTTCAAATAGATCATATAATTTCTTCATTGGAAACATAATCACAAAAAAATCCTGGTAAAAAATGAAATTGTAACATAAATCCCTAACCTCATGTTCGAATTTCCTCATATGTGATTTTAACCTCCTGTATAATAAATTTAGATTTAGAATAATTCTACACCAGAATAATAAAAAAACATATAATGTTATATATAATCCCTTTATGACATTCCAATTCCTTATGAATAATAATTTGTTATTAAAATAATCATTTTCAGGTGTTAAAAGTTTCGTTTTTCATGATATTTTTAGTTTGGATGTTATTTTACTTGTACTTTGATCATTGTTCCATCATATCTAGAGTGCTAACCATGGTATAAATATCATATATATTCATTATATATATACATATATTTACAGAAATCCATAAAATGTATATATAGAAAAATGAATTACACCGTTCATGGAGACCGTAGGATATGAATACGTGTGAATGATGTTTTCAAATTTCGAAGGATAGAATGAAAGAAATTTAAATAAAAATTAACCTTTATAGAATAATTATTCTATCATATATATTAATTAAATTGGTCCTTATTTTTAAATACCCCAACCTTAGTAGCGAGGATCTAGTGGTAACTTTATTACATTGTCATTGGATACATGGAACCACATCCCAAAGGACCAAATAGTTTAGTGGTATTATTAAACTAGATACATACTTAAAATTCACATTATAATTGAAAAAATAAAAAAAATTATTTGAGAATTCCATTATTCCTCATAGTGTATCTCTGTATATCATTCACAAAACACTTCCTGGTAACATGGGGAAAATAAAACATTATAAATGTGTGAGCTCAAAATATTTTTAAGGGTAAGCATGCAATGGGATGTTGTGATTCATCTTTCTTGGCCAGCTACTACACGTTGGATGGATTTTCTCTGTTCGATCTACAACATTAACAATTTTAGCACTCATATCATTCATGAAGCGAATATGTTTACGAATGGACTTTCCAATAAAGGAGTAAATCAGAATATTACTTGGCTGGATGATCTACCAAACAATTTACTCCCCCTTCATGTGAAAGATTGTAATATAATCCCATCTTTTAGACACATGTAACCATCTTTTTTTATAATTATTGTGATTTGGTCTTTTTTCCAAGGAAAAACTTTCTTCAAAAATAAATATATCATGAATAAATAATTATAATGAATATGGAAAGGTAAATAAATAAAGAACATTAAATTTAATCAATAAACTAAGCATAATATGTCAGAAATAAATGATGATCAAATAAAAACATACAAAATAATTAAATAAGCTTGAAACCTATTTATCAATATTATATATAATCAAATAATCCCATGGAAATAATAATACCAAAAATGAGGGAATGTATAATTTCAAAAATCTTCAACAAACTGTAATGACCTTTCACAGGTCAGTATAAAAAAGTTGTTAGAAACTCGTTTTTGGCTAATTGATTTATCTAATGAGACTTGTCGATTCCTGGAATAGATATCTTTAACCAAGACCCACCAATAACTAACTAAGTCCAATTCATTCCTAATATGAAAGGAGTAAACCATAATCAACATAAATATTATTATTAAAAAACAAACATATGAAATCTTAATACATACCCCAATCAAATAAACATAATCATAAACCATCCAGAGTAATATGGTGAATGGTAATAAAATTATACATCCTCAGTAAAACTGAAAATAAATCATCCAAATTAATAATAATGATGGTATCAATAAAACATATCCCCAGTGTATCATAATATCAATAAAGGGTTGATGTCATTGATTAATAGAAATACCATAAAAATTTCACTAAAAATATTTATGATTAAAATAACTTTTTCACATTGGAAATATTTTTAAAACAAAAAATTCAAAAAATATTTTGAAGATAAACATTCAAAATTTGTAAAATATTCTTTAAAACATTGAGTGGTCAAGAAGGTGAAAAAAAATTCATGTCATGCACATTAAAACAAATATTCGTATAAAATTATTAGTAAAAGACAAATAGACATTATTTTTAAAATAGCATGAAGATACCTTTAAAAAAATCTAAAATGTAAAAATGGGAAAAATTTCTTTTAATAAATCATTTTTAACAGATTAAAAAAATTGAAACCATTTTTAGAAAGTATAGAATTTTATAAGAATTGATTTCTGACCAAAGATAGAAACAAAGTCATATTTTATTAAAAACATTTTATCAATCATTTTATGTATCAAAGAGTAAAGAAATGGTATTATAGCCTAAAAAAGTACATGAATATCCATATTAGAAGAAAATGTATTGATTTTAAGAAAGAAATATCAAATAATTCCTCCAAGGGAAACTTAAAAAAATCCCAAATAATGATGAGATTGTGAAATAAACTCTTACCACTTTGGTATCTTTTGAAACATAAACTACATAATATAAATAATCATAAAATGAAACTTTAATACCATGAAGATAAATAAATTCATGATATAACATATCAAAGGGGAAGTATCTACACGATGAAAAGGAATAGGTGGTGAATATGGCATATGTATCATAGAATTAAAGGTGATACAAGAAACCCTTACATCGGGTTTAAATTCCATCATATGTGTCTGAACCTCCATTATAATAAATATAGGTTTTTTATACCTCTATTAAATAAAAATAATAATATATTTCATACCAAATATTATTTACTTATTATAACATCTTATTACAATTTTCAGGTATTCCTAAATGTTACTTTTGATCATGCTTTGGTCGGGTTTTGTTTAGGGTTTTTTCGGGTGAAATTTTGGAAATTTTGAATTTTTTTGGGTTATACACAGTTGGTTCACACTTTACCCAAACTATGCACCCTCTAAATGGAAAATGGGAAAAACCAAATATTAATGGTTTCCATAGTAAGTGTAGAGTTTGAAAAAATGTGTGCCCTACTAGTAGAAACAACGCACCTTAGAAAAATGGGGAACATGTTTAGGTCACATGGTTTGTCTAACTATATGGCCCTACCTAGATATCTATGGGTACATGGTTTAGTAAATTGAAGAAATATTTTTAAAACCCTTAAACCATTTTTTAAGTGCTTGACCGGCCAGTACAACCCTATTAAATTTTCTTCTTCCTTTAAATATCACTATAGGTGATTTTGGCCACTCTACACCCCTTCAAAAGAAAATTGAATCTAGGAAAACAATGTTCAATCTCTTCCTGGTAAGTTTCCTCCTCCTGTTCTCATTTTCATGTTGTATATTCTATCCTCCCTAGGGTTTCTTAGATCTTATTTTTTTTATCTAATCATCATTGTTTTAGATCTTAAATATAGGTTTGATTCATAGATATTAGTTGTCAACAATTTTCATTAGAGTTTCCCACTTAGGGATTTATGTTTTGATATCATGTGATCCTAAGGTAGGTGGTTCTCTTTATGATGGCCAATCTGATTAACCCTAAATTTATTAATTTAAATTCAATTGTTTGTTTTAAATTATATTTATTGATTTAAATGTAATTTATATCAGTTGGCTTATTGAAAATCCCAATTCTTGTGAACTGGGGATTTGGATTTGATTTGTCATAAAATTTTGAAAACCCCCCAATTCCAATTAATTAGAGTGTTTTTTTAAATTGATGGAAATTGTGAGATTTAAATTGTTAAATTTAAATTGTGAAATTTATTTTATGAAATTTATTTCAAATACATAATTGAGAAAAATTAATTAAAATGGTTTTGATAAAAACACAATGGTTTTATCATGGAAAATTTATTATTTGATTAAAAACCCATGTATTAGTTTTTAAATGGAAATTGGAATATTCTAAATAGAAGAATGGGATGAATTTTATTTTAAATAGTTTTAAAATAAATTTCTTATCATTGATTGTTATTAGATCACATTCAAGCCTAGGTAGTTGGTGATTTATTCCGGAAAACACTCTAATGATGATTTATAACACTAATAATACATATGTAGCAGGTCACATCCCTATTGGGATGGTGATTATTCCTCTATGACTAGTGTCCTAGAGATGTGTATACACATATTTCTTGGATAACTATTTAACTGTGAGGGTGACCCAAATCCTGGAATTATCACACATTTTTTAATATGACCATGTTACAAGTTTATTGTCTTTAAAATATATTCCATTGTTTGAAAAATATTTTACACATGACTTTTGAATTTATATAAACTTTATTATATAAAATGTTAACTAATCCATTTGATTAAATCATTTCCATCTCTTGAAATTTAGATTGTGATTTGTTTAAAATATGATTTTGTACCACCACACATATCTGTTTAAAATTGAAATAATTATCTTGGATAATTAAATATTGGAATATTATTATGAAATATATAGTGATGCCCTAATGGGAGTTGATATCACACCATATCTGTGTCTTTAGGTGTTTGTAGATTATCTTCTTCTACGTTCAAGAAAGGGTAAGGCATCACATAGAGGTGGTAGTAATTATTGATCCTTGGTATTGGAGAGTTTTGAATGTTGGTACATAGGTTGTTATCCTATTTTTTGGTAACTTCAGGTTGTACGTTGGGTTTTTATAAATATTTGACTTCTGGTACATCTCTCCTTATAGATATTTTCTTATATGCATACTGACTTATTTATCATTATTCTACTATGTTTGTGGAAAATTCATTCCGACTTTCATATTTTATGGTGTCAGGTTCTAGTTTTCAACCCATGGGGATCAGAAATGACCTTCATGCTATGTTAGGATCATCCCAGTAATGAAGGTACTAGGGTATCTGAGATGGTTCATGACAAAGAGGTTTCAGTGGTATAGGTTTTTTATCTTTATTTTATGTTAGGTTGTAGTTGTGTAATATTTTTGGGATATAGGAGGTATTTGTGGTTGAGTTTCTGGATAGTTCTCACCACAATGAACCATATGTCACTAGGGGTGGTTGGGGAAACACTTCTTAAGGATTAGTTCTAGTCTTTTCCCTATTTTTTATTTGGATAGATTTAAATCCAAATCTTTATTTTCTATCTATTGGGATTAATTTTCCCTATTTCTTTATTATATTGTTAATATGATGTTTTCAATGTTTTCTAATAATGCTTTGTAGAATCATGTATCTCAGAAGATGTGGTGATTGAATCTATGAGGATGCTTCTAATGAACCATAGTGAGAAAATCCTCTTATGGAACAAAATCTGGCAGAGGTAATTGTCCATACTATCCATGCTCTAGGACAGGCACCTTCAATAGTTTCAATTAAAGCTCTAACTGTTGAACATCTGGGGGGATGTCTTTCAGAATCATTCTTAGACGTTCCTTCACCAAAAACCACTAGAACTAAAGGCTTTAATAATCCACAAGAGGTTGAGGAATCATTGAGAATGATTGAATGTTTTTTTGATGTAACGTCCACATCCTAGATGTTAATTCACAGTTCCCCAAGCTCAGTCGGTCACATGGACTCAATCAAATATCCTCAAACACCATAGGATGCCAACTGGTAGTAATGTCCTATAGTGTATCTGTGGGTATACTATTCCCTCATTACCAGAGTGTAACACAATAGAATATCAATAATATCCAATAGATTAAGCAGATACAACAATCATTCAAATGGTAAATAATTAAGAAATGATTATATAACAAACTCATAAGTGTCTCAGATACTAGGATGATGATATATGTATCTTCAAAGAATCCATAATAGGTATATAATAGTATAGTACAATACATTTATCTAGAATACCAAAAATACCAAAAGTGTTATCACTGAATAGTATCACAAGACTCAACTCGACCCCATGCTCCCCTTCTCCTAAGCATGGAACAAAATCAACCATTGAACTATGGTCGATTTCCCCAGTCCATAACTTCATCCAAATAGTATTTTGAGGTACCCAACAATAGGTTGAATAGGGTTTGAGATACAACCCCAGTAAGTAACCACCCAAAGACCTATATAATCTAGGTAGTGCAATATAATATGTTAGGTGGTGTGCAGGTTAAGAGGTAAGTAGTAGAAAAAATTAAAGATACTCATGGAATGTAACTAGTAAACTAGAAACATAAAAATATCCTATCATGGCTCCCTGCAAAATATGGACAGGCTCCTTTAACAAGGAAACTATAAATAATTCATAAATAACTAATACAACATTTTTGTTCATCCAAACATGTCATGTCATCCACAACCTAGTCGTATAACCAAGATAGTCAGAATATCCATAGACAAGCTGTATAAAAGTGTGTATCACATTTCCATGCATGTGTCATATAATCAAAGTGCCAGACCATAATGGGCTGGATCCAAGTTGTAGAATACCAATGCATCCTCATTGAGTCCCAAGATCATCTCAATGGAAACTCGGTTAGGCATTGGTTGGGGTCCTAATAGCATATCATTCGAACGTGTCCTATGCAAGTTCAAGAAAGTTGGATCTAAGGGGTAGTAAAGCCTAAGGCATCCCACATAATCAAGACCCAAGTATTATACTCTATCCAAGGTGTATACTACCACATTAAATATCCAAGGAGCATTATCCATGGAATCTAAGGAATTATTCACCATTTCACAAAATTAATCAATTCATACCATATTATTCTACCCACTCATATAACCCTTCACATTCAATTTATTCTCATGAATATACCCACACATTGTTCACAATTCACATTTAAACCATTTGATCAATTCACATTCAATATAAACCATTTAATCAAGAATCACATTCAAGGGGAGGAAAATATATCCTAACAATCCATTTGATTCATTTCATTTATATATGGGATTCCTCTTACTAGGAAAGATCAATAACACACGCCTTAGGTTCTTCAAAAAAGAAAAATTACAAAGAGAAAATATGGCATAGCCCAAGGGTGGCCTTTGGGTGGGGAAACAACCTCCAAAAAGTGTCATGGAAGCTAAAGGGAATCCCTAACAGGTTACAATTCAATTAATTCAATTAATCTATTTAGTTTTAGAGCCACACTAGAAATTCCATTGAGTGAAATAATGGAATATAGCACTATAAATCACCAAAACTCAAGGAAAATGTATAGACCACCTACCATAGGTCGGTAGTATTGTGTACATCCTGTATCAACTCATGATTCGACTCAGATCAGGCAAAAATGTAGAATGGATGAAGAATTGGAAATTCAGGCATATTAACTTGCACCTAAATATCATAGCTGATACCTGTAGAATGGATAAAAAATTCGGAACTCACATATATGGATCCAATGAGATAAACGATGATTGAATCAGATATCATAGGGAGATTATATCTTTATTCAGAGAATAGTTAACCAAATGAGCTTCGCAAATATCAGTGTTTGTCCAATATGAAGAATATAAATTAAAATAGGTTTATTTTAATATATTTAATAATTGAAAATGGTAATTTCACCAAAAAAATAAAGGGTTTCACATTTTGGCCAAAACCTAAGCCAATTTTGCAAGCTTTGCTGTAGGTAGGGGCACATCACATGGTTTGTCTGCACAGTTTAACTAACCGTGCACAAACCATGAAAAAATATACTATCAAAATTGTAGACATTATCACATGGATGTTCACCTTAAATTTAATAGTTTATTCTAACCATGAGGGATTCCCCTTCCCTCTATCCATGACTCATATGGCTTGTCAGACCGTGTGGTTTTCTTCACATGGTTTAGAATTACCCAATGTCAGGCCTTTTTCAACCCAATAATTTGGTTATATACTCTGAGAAAGCCTCAAAAAAACCTAAAACATTGGTGATCATATTTATTACACAAACTAGGTTGTAATTAATCATTTAAACCCAAATAAAATGGATTTCTACCTTGTAAGAAAACCCTGGATCTTACAATCATCCCCCCTTAAAGGAATTCATCCCCAAATTTCCCTCTCATGGGTGGTTACAATTCATCTGCGAACAAATCTAGGCAATAATATTTTATGTCAGACTTCTTCTCCCAAGTCTCTTCGTGTAAAGGGTTGTGCTACCATAGCACTCATACTAGAGGAACTGGATGGCCTCAATGAAACTCCATCCTCCTATCAATGATATGAATATGATACTCCTTAAAGGACACATTTTCCAATAACTCAACCTCCTCATGATAAAAATCATGAGATGGGTCCAAATGATTACGGTGTCACTAAGATATATGGAATACATCATTAATGTTGCAGTGCCTCTAAGGTAACTACAAATGATACGCTACTGGCTTAACTCTTCCTAGAATCTCAATTATCCTAACATACCATGCTAAAAACTTACCATGTCTCCTGATCTATTTGTTTCCCTGCCTCAATGAAACATTTAAAAAGACTTGATCACCAACCTCAAACAATATAGGTCATCTATGGTGAATAGAATAAGATTTATATCAAGAGTGTGTAGTATCCATCTGCTTTTGAATCAACTAAACATCCTTCGAAGTTTATTGCACGATATGTGGTCCCAGTAAAGCTGCCTCACCTGCCTCTAACCGGCACAAGGTTAATCATCATGGCCTACCATACAAATCCTCATAAAGTTCCATCTGTATCACCACATGATAGCTATTATTTTAGTAAAACTCAACTAGGGATATATTTCTATCCCAAAATACCCCAAAATATATAATGTATTCTTGAAGTAGGTCCTAAAGCACCTGTATTGTATGCTCTGATTGGACATCAGTCTAAGGGTTATATATTATGCTCAGAAGCTTATTTTTACCAAGTGCCCTCTAGGAACACTGAAATCAATGAGATGTGAAGTGGTCATCCCTATCTAACATTACAGTGCATGGGACCCTATGAAGTCGTAATATCTCATAGATATACAACCTCTCATGTTCATCCACACTGAAGGTCTCCTTGATCAAAAATAAATGAGAAACCTTCATGAGCCTATCAATAACAACCCACACAACATCGCTACCTTTAGGTGACCTTGCTAAACTGGTCACAAAATCCATCGCAACATCATCCCATTTCCACTTGAAAATAGGTAACTAATGAAAAATGATGTATGGTTTCTAATGTTTCTCCTTCACCTACAGATAGGTGGAACACCTCATAAAAAACCATCTACCTCCCGCTTTATACCTGGCCACCAGTACGAATGGTGTAACTCACTGTATATCTTGGGGACTCTCGGATGAACTGACCAATATGATCAATGAAACTCCCATATTAACTCCTCATGTATGCCCACTGGAACCTTAATATGACCATGGATACGTAGAATATCATCCTCTCCTATGGTCCAACCAAGAGGTGGGTCCTCACCTTCCACACTCTCTTGCAGGACTAGTCCCTCTTAATCTGACAGCTTCCTCATCATCACTCTATTCAGAAAGGTAGAATTTACATCTAAGGATGATAGGTAAATTTATCCCTAATTATCTTGATCCTCCAATTGAATATAAAATAATAAATCGATAAGTGGACACTCGCTACTATCCTGTTGAACTTCCTATATCTGAGTCCTCCTACTCAGTGAATCGGCCAATACATTTTCTTTACTAGGCTTGTAGAGAATCTCAAATTCAAAATACGTTTGGTATTCAACCCACCTTAACTATCTGATATTCAGATTTTTTAGTTTAAACATTCACTTGAGGCTTTTGTGGTCCATCAAAATGACAAAACACTCTTTTAGTAAGTAATCCCTTTAATAGCGTAAAAAAAGAACAATGACAGCAAACATGAGATCATGCGTCAGGTAATTACTCTCATGTGGCCACAACTATTGAGACCCATACACAAATACTCTATCTCCCTACATATGAACTACTCCATTCCTGATACCTGATGTGTCACAATACATAGTGTGGCTTCTGCCTAGCTCTGGTAATATTAGGACTGGTTCTGAAGTCAATCTCCCATTTAGTTTTTTAGAGGCTATCTCATGGGTATCTAACCATACAAACTTCACAGCATTCTTAGTCAATCCCATCAATGGAACATATAATAATGAGAAATCCAGTATAAAATTCCTTTAATACCCATCTATTCCCAAGAAACTCCATATGTCAAAGGTGTTCTTGGGTTTTTTTCTAGGAAATTGATTCTCTCACCTTCTCTATGTCTACTAATACTCCTGTCTCTGAGATAATGTGATCCAAGAAGTGAATATGATCCATTCAGATGTGGAACATTTTGATCTTAGAATATAAATGAAGCTCTATCATTGTATCCAAAATGATCTCATGATTTTTTTCATGTTTGTTTCAATTTTGAAAACACACTATGATTTCATTCACAAAAACTACCACGAATTAATCCAAGTAAGGATCGAAGACTCGGTTAGTCAGCACCAAGAAAAGTATTGGCGCATTCATGGTAATAAACGGAATAACAAGATACTCATATAGACCACACCAATTATCAAAATTTGTACCAGGTATGTTTATAGGTTGAACATATTGTTGTTGAAATCTAGATCTCAAATAAATTTTTGAGACCACTCAAGCTCTTTAAAGATGATCAAATAGGTCATCTATCCATAATGGGTGATACTGGTTCATAACCATCAGCTGGTTCAATTTATAATAATCCATGCATAGCCTTAGGTTTCCACCAGACTTTTTCACAAAAAATTATAGGAGAACCCCAGAGAGAAGTATTTGGTTGAATAAGCCCCTTTGCCTCTAAATCCTCCAACTACCCTCTTGAGGTCCTGCCACTCAATTGTAGTGATCCTATAAGAAATAATAGATACCATTGCAGCTCCTGGAACTGGATCGATGTATAAATCCACCAATATCTATGAAGGTAAACTAGAAAATTCATTTGTGAACACATTCCTAAAATGATCAACCACTGGAGGGAAATATTACTAACGTGTACCCTGATCATATAGATAAAAACTAGTGATCTAGGGTGTCATTCCAACCATCCCAGAATACTCTAGTCCATCTTTTCTCACCCATATATCCCATTAACCCTTGTGAGTATAAATGTTTCCCTCTAGTAATGTGAAAGACACCCTCCAGTGATAGCAGTCAATGTAATCTTGATAAGATACTAGCCAGTACCTCTCTAGTATGATGTCAAACCCTGTCATCTCAAGGACATAAAGAATCCATACAAAGTGACACACACCAACCTCAAGGAGGAACTCCCTAAACTATTTCACATCCTCTATTCTAATCCCCAATGGAGTGTCAATAATCATAATTCTCTTAGAAGACATCATAATGAGCCTGATGGCTTTCACCACATGGGGAAATATGAAACTATGCAACACACCTATATCAAAAAGAGAACATGTAATAGTCAAGGCTACTAAGATCACACCTCTCATTGTAGATGGTCCAAAACCCTCCTCCTCAGGGGTAGTCTATACAAAAATTTATTTAGCATAAACCATGTCACTATGACACAACCTCACTTACCAGAGCAGGTCTAGTATGATGTCTCGGTGTAACTGGTACCTGGATACCTCAGTCATGACCACCCCTACCTTGACCTGATCGACTATCACTACTCTAGTTCCATACCTGACACTGATCTAAGAAACCTACTCCTAAACCTGGTTTCAGAGCTGACCACTGACCATTCACTTCTGGATGTAAGGTTATATAGAAACGTTGAATGTTACCCATCTTGACGCAAGCTCGGCACTCTGTTGGGTCATGGTCACATTGTTTCTTTATTTGGCCCCACCTGCCACACTGATGAGAGAAAAAAATCTACTGTTACTTATAGCTTGATTGGTACTCATCTCCCAAGAAGCCTCATGATGTCACTTCCTTCTGATGTAAGTCGAACTACTAGGCTGAGAAACAGCACTGCCCTTCTCTGCACCCCCTGATTCCCTCATTTTTTTCTAATTAATTACCACTTTATTCATAATTTCAATAATAGGGGTCAATATGAACACATTAACCTGAGAAATATTATAATATTTTAAACCTTCCTCAAAGCGTCTCTCCCTCAATAGCTCATCAATGATATATTTTATTACAAAACCTTGCAGCTCTATAAAGCGTGTTGAGTACTCTATAACCATCATAGCACCCTACTTCAGATGCATAAACTCACTAGTATGCTCTACCCATAAATTCTCTAGGTTAAAGTAGTCATAGAACATAGTTTGGAATTCATCCCAACCCATGTATCATAGCATTTCAACCTGGTTTAGAAAATCCCAACAGCACTTTGCTGCTCCACGAAGCATGTAAGTTAAGAGCATCACTCTCTTATCAGGAGGTGTATCATGGTGCTCAAAGATCGAAAACAAAATATCAAGACACATTTAAAAATCCTATAGAATATCATCCCCTAAAAACATAGAAGTATGATACTACTAGAACACATGTGTCAGCTCATCCATAGACAAGGTAGGTTGTGGTGCACCCTAAAAAGTCTCCATGAAGCATTATAATCCCTTGTGGAACTTTGTTGGTGTTGCAGCTAGCACTAATGGAGGATTCATTGGTATCCCATGTCCCACCGCTTCCAGATCATGGTGATCACCACTATTATGGAATATGAGTGTAGTTTATCTTGGTGGAATGCCTCTATAATTCCAAACACACACCTCAAAAAATAAAAACATCAAAGTTCTTTGAAAAAAACAGCATAGGACAGGTCAAAACCCTCTTTAAATGTAATCATACCACACAGCATGCTCCTAAATCCTAGACTATATCATGAAACGGTCAAAAAAATTCAATTGATACACTTCTTCATTCTCACTCAAAAGTTGGGTCTAGGTCAAGTCGTTATTTCCAATTCACATTCTCATTTCAATTCACTTTATATTCATTTCCATTATGTCACAATTTAATTAAATATTAAACCCAATGGTTCACAAAATTCTGATCCATGAGGGCCCATACTCCTCATGAACCAAATCATGGTGTTCACCTCATTCAAACCATAACACATTCTAGATTTTCTATCACAATAGTAGGTATAGTTATCACAACACCTATAACAACATCATGCAATAAGTAATGCATCCCCAATGGCATGGAATGTGATTTCTATAAAGTGCCTAAAATTATTCATGAGAAGGAATACCCTCATATCATTGGTTTTCAACAAAATACAACCCAAAATCATATAAATATTAACATCACAGTGCAATTGAATCACCCAATGGTGGAATCAAATCAATTGTAATAGTCAAAATCTAGGAAACAACAATTTAATTTAAGGAAATTTGGATATTTCTTATAGATGGGTTTGCTTTTCCTGGGAAAAACTCTTTACCAAACTCCATTTCCTTCTAATCCCTTTCTATTATCTCAAAATTTTAAATCAAACTAGAAAATAATGTTCTGATACCACTTTGTAACATCCCAAACCTGGACGCCACTCCATGGTTCCTCGAGCATGGTTGATCACATAGCCTCAAGCACATCTCCCTGAATGCTAAAGGATATCGACTAATGTTAAGGGGATATAGTGTTTATAGGGGGATAATATTCCCTCATTAATAGAGTGCAACATAGAAAAATAGAAACAAAATCTAATAAAGGAAGAATATATAACAAGAAGATAACTAATAAAAAAGATAGGGGTATATAACAAACCCAGAAGTGTCTCATATACAATGATGATGACAAATGTTTCCACAAAGAAACCAAAAGTGGTATATAGTAGTAAAATACAATAAATAAATCCAAAATACCCAAAATACCAAACGTTTTATCCTTGAATAGAATCATGAGCTTCAGCATGACCTCGTGCTCCTCTGCTCCTAATCATGGAGAAAAATTATCCATCGAATTGTGGGTGCTTTCCCTGATCCCTACCTGCATCTAAATAGTATATTTGGTTACCCAACAGTGGTCCAAACATGGTGTGACATAGAATCCCAATATATTTCCACCTAAATATCTATAAAATCTAGGATGTACAATATAATACGATAGGTAGTATGCAAGTAAGCAGGTAAGTAGTAAACAAAATTAGAGATGCCAATGGCATGTAACTAGTAAACCAATAACACTAAAATATCCTCTGAAGGATCCTTTAAAAATATAATCAAGATCCTCTAAATAAACATCTAAAAACAATGCATAAACAACAAATACAACCATTTCATTCATCCAAACATGTCAAGTCATCCATGTACATGTCATATAACTAAAAGATTAAAAACATACATTCCCAATCTTTATAATTGATTTTATCACATTTCCATGATCATGTTGTATAGTATCAGACCATGAAGGGCTGGATCCGAGGTTTAGAAGACCTAGGAATCCGCATCAAGTCCTAGGAGTATCTCAATGGAAACTCATTTAGGCACTAGTTGGAGTCCTAGGATCATGTCAACGGAACATGTCCTATGTGAGTCCAAGAAAGTTAGATCTAAGGGGTCGAAAAACTGAAGGCATCCCACAAAATCAATACCTATGAAGCATAAACTCTCCAAGGCATGTAATACCATGTTCATGATACAAGGATCGCCATATATGGAATATAAATAATCATTCACCATTTCATACCATTAATCAATTAATTCTATATGAGTCTACCCACATGTATAACCATTCAAATTAAATTTCATCTCATGAGTATACCCACTCAAATATCATAGTTCAAATTCAATGGAAACCAATGAGTATACCCACTCATTATCCACAATTTACATTTAAACCATTTAAGAAATTCAAGTTCAATATAAACCATTTAATCAAGAATAACATTCAAGGGGAGGAAAAACATCTCCTAAGAATACATTTGGGGGGTCTAAACCATGATGTGTAGGCCACACATTAATTGTTGGGTTTCAAGCTATGAACAAGCCCAAAACACCCTTGATCAAATTGGGTACTCACACTAGGAAATAACTGAACATTTAAACCAAAAAGAAATGGATTTTTACCATGTAACAAAACCTAGGTTCTTATATTTGAGTTCTTGAAAACATCTTATTAAATCAAGCTGAAGTGTACCACATTCGTGCTGGACAGACCAAGATAGATATGGTGGGACATGATGGAAACGATGAAGAATCATGAGGTCTTAGAGTGGAAATACATTAATGATATTTTCAAAAACCAATTATATCCAGAGATGATGTTGTTTTCAATGGATATAGAGTTGTTCAATCTCAACCAGGCTAATAGAACTGTGACAGAGAATGAAAATTGGTTTGCTGATCTTATGCAGTCTGCACCTAAGATTGTATCGAATGAGAAGATGAAGACTCAACAGTTCGATATTGGACTACAATTTGATATTCATTCTCATGTTTTCTTTATGAATATTCTTTCATATGTTGATGTATATAATATAGCACTAAATTTTTAAATGGACCTAGTAGGCAAGTTCATGTTGATAGGAGTTCATTTTTTTATAGTGTCAGTTCTATATATTCCTTCAAAGGAAAGGGGAATCAGGACGATTCTCATGGTAGATCTTGATGGAACTGTTTTTCTAGACCTCATGTAGTACCTAGAAGAGGCCTTTTTGTTTCCTACTAGTGTGGAATGTCCAGGCATTCCAAGCAGGTTTTCACTGAGGCACCCAAATTATGTGGCTCATGTGAATGCTCAGGTCACTTGTAGAAGTTTTACCATGTATTTTCTACTCTAATTAGTCTAATAAGATCATCAACACCTATTAAAACCTTAGTTCAATCATATTCTTCATGAACAAATGGGTTCCAGTCACAGGCATCCAAAACAAAGCTTCTTCACATAGTGGAAGAGTCTCTAGAGGAAGCAGATGTGGGTCCAATAACCTTTAGAGGTACCATTACTATATATTCATCATTATTGACTACATTATTTGATACTATTGTGTCTCATTATTTTAGTTCAATTTTTATTTTCCATATTCTAAATTTTTGTACAGAGATTTTATCTTATGTGATGGATATTACTATACCACTCGGATTGAAGAGAGAGCAGGTTCTCTATAGTCCTACTTGTGTTTTCTTGTAATCAGATATCAATATTGCTTGGTATTTTATAATTCTCAACATAAAACTAATTAATGTCATATTCAGGATGCATTCTCCCATTTATAATAAATACTGTGTTGATTTTAATCTTTGACATATCTCCATTACTCTACTCGGTGGGTTTTGTCATATCTTTCAAAGAGAATGGGGCCCAAGGTCAAGTAGATCTGGACCTTCTTATCTAGATTTTTGGATAGCAATATTATTTTTTGATCTTGATCTATAGTGGTAATCTTTGAGAGGTTATCTCCATCCAATTATCATCAAGTTTCCTGAAATTTTACCTTTTGACTTCTCTAGTTTTCCACTGGTAAGGGAGTTACATTTTTCTATCAATTAAGTTCTTGGTACTCAACCAGTATCTATTCTTTATTACCAGATGAAACTAGCTAAAATGAAATAGTTAAATCCATAGTTATATGAAATTATATAGAAAGGCTTTATATGCCTAATTGTGTCACATTGGGTGGAACCAATCCTCTTTTCTAAGAAATTTGAAGGGTCACTTCAAATTTTTGTTGATTATAAATAACTCGATCAAGTTATGGTAAAGAAAAAATATTTGTTTCCATATATTTATGATTTTTTTGACTAGTTGAAAGTGTTGAGGTGGTTCTATGAAGAATGAACTTCAATCTAGTTTCCATCAGTTAAGTTTAAAAGAATCTAACTTTCAGAAAATTGACATCCAGAGTAGGTATGGCTATTATGAGTACCTTTTCATTCATTTTATTCTAACCAATTATCCTATGGTATTTATGGCTTTAATGAATATGATTTTCCATGAGTACCTTGATACTTTTTTTGGTATTTATTTATGAAACCCTTATCTACTCTAATTTCGAGGAGTATTGTGTTCTTCATCTTAGATTAGTGTTGCAATTGTTGATAAATCACTAAATTTAAGAAAATATATACAAATTTGATTTCTGGATTCAAGAAGTGAAGTTTTTGAGACATGTGGTGTCAGAACATGGTATTTTAGTTTATCCTGAGAAGGTGAAGGCTGCTACGACATGGGAAAAAACATGAAATGTTTTCAATATTTAGAGATTCTTGGGTTTAGCTAGGTATTATCACCAGTTTGTAAAGGACATCACAAAATTGGCTTCTTCGATGACTGGTCTAACCCAAAAGGTTCACTTGGGATGAAAAATGTTCGAATTATTTTGATGAATTTAAATGTCTTTTGACTACTATGTCAGTGTTGACTCTTCCATAGGTCGATCATGGCTATGTGGTCTTTTGTGATGCATCATGTTTGGGTTTGGGCTTCATTATTATGATATGAGATCATTTCATTGCTTATGGCTCTTGTAATCATAGGCCAAACGAAAAGAGTTTTATGACCCATGACCCTAAACTTTTATCTGTGATGCATGCACTATAATGTTGGTGGAGTAACCTTTTTAGATAAAGTTATGACATGTTTTCTAACCATAAAATCATGAGTTATATCTTCTCTCAAAGTGATTTCAATATACTCCAGAGACATTGGGTGGAATATCAGAAATATTTTTATTTCGACATCGCATATACCCTAGGGAAAGGGAATGTCATTGCAATGCTTTGAGTAGGAAACTTCCAACTGAGGTTGCGGATGAATATTCGGAAAATTGTAAATTAATGGATCTATTTGAATAGTTGCATATATTATTTTGGGAATTAGGGTATGAGCTTTATTTGGCCAGTGATCGATTAACCTCCACTCTTATCTAGTTAATTCTTTAGGATCAACAGACTGATGATGAATTATGTAGCATTAGTGACTCTTTTTATAGTGGGTACACCATTCTTGACTGTTCATTATCCACCAACGGAATTCTTTGTTATTGAAAATGTTTTTTGGTATCATTAGTAGTATGGAAATCTGTGATGGGGGGTTATCATAACTCTCATTGGGCAGTGCACCCAGGAACCACTAAGATGTTCTATGAAATGCACATAGATTTCGGTGGCCAGGTTTGAGATGGTGCATTTCTAATTTTGTCTCTTATTATTATACATTCCAATAGGTTAAAGTCCATAACCAAAAACCTTCATGTTTTCTTCATCCACTTCTATTTCTAACTTGGAAGTGGGATGATTTCTCTATGGATTTTTTGGTATGGTTTCTGAACACCAAGAGGAGGAATAATGTGATATAGGTTATGGTCGATCGGTGAACTAAGTCAGCCCCCTTTATACCCATTCATGATATAACCAAATTTGAGGAGTTGTGAATTTCTTATGTGAATGATATTGTTCATTTTCCATGTAGATATGTCTTTTATAGTCTCTGATAGAGATCCTTGGTTTACTTATCTCTTTTGGATAGGCCATTAGGAAGCCCTAGGATCTTAGGTCTGTTTGATCATGGCATGCCATCCATAGTAAGATGGCCAGATAGAAAGAGCTATCTAGATTCTTGAGGATATGATTCTTTCCTGCATTCTTTCCTTTGGTGGATCTTGGGATGATCATTTGGGTATAGTTGAGTTTTCCTATTACAATAGTTACCGGTTTGTTATCATAATTTCTCCTTTTGAGGCCTTGTATAGCCATACATATAAATCTTTTTTGTGTTGGTTAGAGGTTGGTAAAAGGTACTTGGTTGGACCGATATTGGTTGAATATATGACATAAAATATTTGGTTGATTATTCATATAATGTTGATGGCATAGATCTAGTATAAATCTTATGCTGATTGTTTCCATAGACTGTTGAAATTATCACATAATGATTATGTATTCTTGAAAGTTTCACCTCATTTGGGTCATCAATGGCTTGGGAAGAAAGTGAATATTACTCCTCATTTTTTGGGACATATTGAGGTTGTTGAAAAGGTGGGGAAAGTGGATTACCATTTAGTACTTCCACAGCAGATGACATTGATACATAACGTGTTTTATATATCTCCACTGTATAGGTATCTTTCTAATCCATCTCATGTTTTGATGTGGAGTGACCATGATGTTAAACCTGATTTATCCCTGACTAAGCAACCAAATAGGATATTTGATTCTAAATACAAGGTACTTAGTGGGAGTATGATACCTTTAGTTTGAGTTTTATGCTAGTATAGTTCTGATTCTCATAAGACATGGGAGACGGAGACACTAATTAGAGATCAGTGGCCTTGTATTTTTTAACATGGAAGGTTCTTAACAGGCTTTCTAGGGACATAAATTTTCTACAATGGGGAGGTTGTGATATCCTATTACTATTTTAATGTATTTATAAAAACATATTTTGACCATTCTTTGGTGGGGTTTCATTTAGGGTTGTTTTGGGTGAAATTTTCCAAAATTTGAATGTTTTGAGATTAAGAGCAGTTCGGGCACAGTTTTCCAAAATAGTACATTGTCTCATTGGAAACAATTCAAACCCAAATAGTATGGGTTTTCATGTATGGAACATGGTTTGAAAAACCATGTGCCTACCTTGTATAAACCATGAAACTTGGAAAAAAGTGATGTACAGTTATGGTGCACAGTTTGTTGAACCATGTGACTCTACCCAGCTAACCATATGAATAATATTTAATTAATCCAAAAATTATTTTTAAAGACCTAAATTTCGCTTTTTAAGTGCATGATGGGATGATATGACACTATTATATTTTTTTCTTCCTTGGAGGATCCCAAGAGGTGATTTTGACCCCTCTAGACCCCTTTGGAATCAAAACGAATCTAGTCGAAATTTTTTAGATCTCTTCTTGATAAGTTTCCTCTTCCCATTATCCTTCTCTCTCTCTATTATATCCTCCCAAGGATTTCTTAGATCTCTTTTTGTTTAGTTTCTAATCACTGTTGTTTTAGATCTTGAATCTATTTTTGATTCTCGGATATTCATTTCCGATGTTCTTCATTGGATTTTCCCATTTAGGGATTTGGGTTTTGAGATCCCAGGATCCAAAGGTTGGTGGTTTTCTTTATGATGGACAATTTTATTAACCCTAAATTTCTTGATTTAAATTAATTTATTTTATTTAAATTCAATTTATTAATTAAAATTTGATTACTTTTAATTGGTTGATTGAAAACCTCAATTCCAATGAATTTGGTATTTGGATTTTATTTGGCACGAAATTAGGAACCCCCCCCCCCCCAATATAATGAATTTGGGTATTTTTGTGAAATTAGATGAAAAATTGTGAAATTTATTTGATGAAAATAATTTCAATTTTGTATTTGAGAAAAACATATGAAAGTTTTTTGGACAGAAACCCAGTGGGTTTATCTTGGAAAAAGAAATTATTTGATTAAAAACCATGTATTGGTTTTAAGGGAAAATTAGAATATTTGAAATGGAAAAATGGGATGGATTGTATATTAAATAGTTTTAAAACAAATTGACTATTATTAATTTTTATTAGAGAACATAAAAGCCTAGGCAGTTAGTTATTTATTCAGGACATCACTATATTGATGATTTACAGAACTAACAATACATATGAAATAGGTTACATCCTTGATGGGATGGTGATGAGTCCTTTTTTTTCAGTTTCTAAGGAGTGTGTGTGCACATATTTTCATGATAAATATTTGAGTGTGAGGGAGTACCATAGCCTAGAACTATCATACCATTTGGTAGATGACAATGTTGCTCATTTTTTATTTTTGAAATATATGACATTGTTTGTAAATTTTTATTAACATTCCCCATGAGTTTATATAAACTGTTTTATATAAAATGTTTATTAAGAAATTTTTTTATTGTACTTCCATCATTTGAAATATAAATAATGTTTTTTTAATATGATTTTAAATTTACATTATCATTTATTTAAAATTTAATGATTTATTACGGTTAATTAAATGTTGGTATCTTTTTATGAACAACATGGTGAGACCGCACTCATCTTTTAGTTCACACCCTACATGTGCCTTCAGGTGTTTGTATATTATCTTATTATAGGTTCGATCAAGGGTAAGCCACCACATAGAGGTGTTGGTAGTTATTGATCCTTAGTCTTGGAGAGTTGTGTCAGTTGAGACTTGGGTTGTTATCCTCTTTTCTAGTACTTTGTGGTTGTACTTTGGGTTTTCATACATGTTTGACTTATGGTATAGTTCTCCCTATGGAGATTTTATTGTATGTATACTGGTATGTTCATCTTGATTTCACTGTGTTAGTGGATAATTTGTTCCCAATTTCATATTTTATGATTTCAGGTGCTAGTCACCAACCCATGGGGGTTGGGAACACCCTTTGGGCTATGTCAAGATCGGCCTGGTTATCAAGGTACCAACGTATCTGGGATAGCTTGTGACACTTATTTTCTTTTATTGATTGTTTATTAGAAATTATTTGTTAAAATCATTATTTTGGGTCATAATTTTTTATATTCTCTTGTATTATTTGGTTTGGTATTTTTGGCCCTTTTTATTTCATCATTGTTCCTTATCTCCAAAATTGCATACATGATATCAATATCATATATATTCATTATATATGTATTTATAGTAATCTATAAAATATAGAAAATTTTTTACACTATTAATTTATTAATAAATAAATAATTATTATATATTATATATAATTAATATTAATAAATACAAACTTATTAGCATCCATGTAAAAATAAAGTGAAAGACATTTCACATCGCTACGTAGATGTTGTACTCCACACATACGTGCAAGTGATGTTATTACTTTTGTAAGGATGGGAAGGTAGTAAGTTAGATGTAATATTATATTTAAAAAACATTTTTAGTTCATAAGTATCACATATATTCAATAACATAATTGTTATTAACTTCCATGTAAATCATAAGTGAAAAAAATAATAACATTACTTCGTGAGGTGGTAGTTTTTCATACACACGAGTGATGTTATCATATACCCTATAGAAAGGAAGGTGTGATATCATAATTATAGAAGTATAATAATATCATAAAATTCATATATATATATTAAATCCATCACAATATCCAACCTTGAAAGTTTGTGGGGGAAAATAAACTACATCAATTCGTCAGGTGGTAATCCATTAAACACATGATTGACAATTTTATTTTCCATTTGATTGAAGTGGAGATGGATATAGGATGTTAAATTAACACAATAATATCTTAGTATATTTTAGATTATTTTTTCATTAAATTATCATTATTGAAAAATATTTTACTGATGTGGAAAAAAAATAATATTAAAACGCCAGTTCAAGAACTTTACCTCTTCTTTAGGGAACTTATTTAGGTTTTCACCAAAAGCCTTCTGAGGAAGGATTTATAAGAAAATAAAGGCCTTTATGATGTTTTTTTATTAAAAAATGTATTTCGTTTGGTGTATTTCAAAGAAAATGGTTTTTTTAAATGTGAACAGTGGAGGGGAGTGTGGGGCCTTTTATAAGTTGGGGATAGGACACACATGAATTCTTTGAAAAGATAAAGTGATACCTATATTTTTATAATTCCAAAATCCACAAATATTGTTCATTATGGAACCTTATATATTAATGGTTCAAAATAAAGCCATAAAATTAGTTTTGGACAAGTTTTATGTAATTTTTAACCCTTATCTTCTTGATTTAACAGGAAAACCCATTTTTCCTTAACCGTAGTAATTAATTTTTACTGTTTTCACTATTCATTAGGGTCAGAAATTAAGTTGACCATATAAAATAATATAAATTATTATAATTACAAATATTTAATCCATTTTCCTAAATTAAATTCATATAAGTGGCATAATTAAATTAAAAATTAAACTTCGTATGTGAAGAAGAAACAGTTTTCCAAAGATAGAATTCTCATTATTATAGAATGTATTAATATCGAAGTTAAATATGAAATTGATTCAAATTACCTAAATTTGTTAAATTTTATTATTATTTAACTAATTTTACATTAAATCTAATTGATAATATAATTTACCTTTTTAAATAATTTAAATTAAAATGAATTTTCCAATAAAAATTAGTATTTTTC
Organism: Viscum album; assembly: GCA_963277665.1. Lineage (NCBI taxonomy): Eukaryota > Viridiplantae > Streptophyta > Magnoliopsida > Santalales > Viscaceae > Viscum > Viscum album. The sequence continues at coordinate 357,491,656 of OY728140.1, forward strand.
ACTATTCATCAAAAAATTTCTATTTTAAGAAAAATCCCAAAAAACCCAAAGATAATTTTGAAATTTATATTTTCAAAATGAATTTTATTCTACAAAATTAGTTTTCTAAAATTTATAAAAACAAATTTTAAATTATGTTCTAAAATCTTGAATAAATCGTCTTTTAGAAAAATATATTTTTCAGAAAATGATTACTTTTTTTACAAATGATTATTAATTTATTTATAATCAATCAATAACAATTAAATTTATTTTATACATGTGTAAACCATATAATTATAAAAATTTATTTATTAATATCCATACATTTCATCTAAATTTCTAGGTTTTAATGGTTTTTTTTTAAATAATAATATTGGATTAGATTATTCACATTTCGTATCCCTATGTTGCGTGCATTGCAAGCTATCAAATAGATTGAATTTATTTAAAAATAAATATATTATGAAGTATCATGGTGTTAATTTCTCTTATAATCGTATTTTTTCATTTCATCTATTCTTCCGAACATGGTGTTCCTCTTTTAAAATCTCACGGTGTTATATTCTACCCCCATAAATAAATGGCATCCTTGTAATTTAATCTTGATCTCAATAATATGGATTGGGAAATTTAAGGTACCTTTTTTGGAAAACCAAATTAATAAAAGGGTTAATAAAATAACCTCTTTATAAGAGATATATTTAATTTCAAATTTTATCTATAATTACACGTACTAGGTTTCCAAATGGAAGAACACTAGTGGAAAGTGAATCTAGGGGCTTGGATGAAAAGCATAAATAATTATAGAGAGTGATATGTATCATTGATCATAGAAAATTAAATTATAAATGAAAATTTAAGGAACACAAAACTATAATTATATTATGGATTAAAATACCATTTGATTCAATATAAATGGAATTCATATGACAAAATTTTTGTTTCAATATATTTTCCCTAAAGATGAGGGGATTTTTTCCATCCAGATTGAAAACATAATAAAATTTGATTACTTGATATATTTTTATTTCATAGGTGCAATTTAATCCTTTGGTTATGCTTCGATAAATTACCACTTCATTTTTTACTCTAATAAATGAATATCCAAGATTAATTTTTATGCCTAAATCACTAGAATTGAAATTTAATAAACCATAAGATCAATAAAATAATGGAAATTCATTCCCCCTATCTCTAGATATTTTCCATGACCAAAATGGTTATACAAAATTATACAATAACACCCAATGTTAAACTTAATCCATTCCATAAATATTTAACCATAATAATTTTCCAAAGTATGCCTTCTTTAATTGAACAAACAAATATTTAGAATAAACTTCACAAAATTTCAAAAATAAACTTAACATTATATTCACCTAAAAACATAATGTTTATTTAAATGTCACATACCAATTATTTGAATACTATTATCATAAAAAACCTTATAAAAAATATTCTTGCTTCTAAAAATAAAATCTCAGGTGATCAATTGTATTATATAAATCTAAACATACTGTAATCATTATCAAAGATTACAAAAACCATCAAATAACTGAAAAATTTTATGGTCACCAATACTATCCCATAAACATCATTTTATCATTATTATATCTAAACTAAAACATATTAAGTTTTGTATTCCATCAATAATTTTTTTCAATGATTTTCAACTTTCCACTGAATCAATTTTCTGTATCATCGATACCATTCAACACATGCTCTGAAATCTTTAATGAAAGGGTACTATCATAAAATACTTATACATTGATTAATTTTTATAACTAGAATATCATTGATGAAATAATCCTATAACATAATTATTGAATCCAAATAGAAACACATTAATCATTCCATTTCTTCTATAGTAAAATCATAAGCTTTACCTTGATCTCTTAGATTATTTTGAGGTATATTCCCTTGACACTTGGGGCATTCAATTGAATAGTGACCCACCTCTTTATAGATGAAACATCACACATTAGAAGATTATTTATTTACCTTTAAATCACATTAATGGTTGATTTTATATCCACAATTCTATCACACTATTCTTCCCTTAAATAAAGTACCAAGGTGGTTCTTTCCAAAATTATTACATGTTAGAAAATCTATCTTTCCCTTCTTCCTATATCTATTTTTTCTATATCATCATTTTCTTCTCTTACATCCCTTAAAATTAATAATACATAGATATTCTTTATCTTTGTTTATGAAACATTATTTTATGTCCCCATGTGATTAGAATGTTTGGGAGACTAGTTTTCTTCGAAATATTGGCTTAATCCCATTAAAGAAATGATCATTATTACTCTTTAGATTACATGCATTGATATGGGTCAATTTCATCAACTATACACCATTTCTAAATAATTTCATGTACTTTATTAGATCATAGAATTATGAAACATAATTTATAATCCTTAAAATAGTTAAACACGTAACATAAATTGAAAAAAATATTCATGTATTATCTCATAATTATAAACATGGTTTCATTAGAAAAGTATTAAAATCATAAAAATAATTCCAAATACATTATAATGGTTTGTAAAGAAAATATGAATAATCCTAATAAAATACTTCAGGAGTTTCAAAATAGGTGCATAGTAAATTTCATTCTCATGTAATAAGTAACACTCAAGTTAATCCTGACACAAATTTTTCAGAGTTATTACCACTAGGTACATCTATGCAAGAACCACATCCACTTGTAGTACCCAGATTGCGATGTATTTCAAAGAAAAAGTACATTATATCTACCTTTAAAAACTTTAGGATGTTCTTTTATATTTATCCTCAATGTATATCATAGGTTTACGTTCCCTAGTCTATATTTTTCTAAATCTGGTTCCCAAGGTTTCTTCTAAACTTCTTATGATACCAACTATAAATACCACAACCCTAGTAGCCCAGAGCTGGTAGTTACATTATTAAATTAACACTATATACAAGGAATTTCATCCCAAATGAATTAATATTTTTTTTAAATTACAAGCATACTTGAAATTTGAATTATAATTGAAAACATAAAATATATAATGTGTTTTCTTTGAGAACTCCATTATTCATCACAGTATATCCATGTATATCAATCACAAAACACTTCCTTGTATCTTAGGGAAAATAAAACATAAGAAAGGGGTGAGATAAGATTCTCTGTAAGGGTATGTTTATATAATAAAATATCATAATTAAATATGTATAATCAATATATAAATGTAAATAATTGAAAACATGTGTCATTTAATCGATAAACGGGTCATAATATTGCAGAAATAAATTATAATCAAAAAAATCCATATAAAAATCACATATTCAGGAATCTTATCCATAGGTATTCAAAATAATATAATAATCACATGGAAATAACTGATATCATAATTAGGGAATTCATAATTTAGAAATATATAAAATATACTTTCAATATCTTTCACAAGGCAATTTAAATATGTGGGTAGAAACCCATCTAATTTGGCAAACTCATTTGTCTCATGATACCTGTTGATGCATCAAGAGGCTACCTATACCAATCAATTACTAACACATTACTCATATGAAATGTGTGATACATAATCAATATAAACATTTTTATTAAAAAACTAACATAATAAATGTTAATATTTACCCCAATCAAATAAACATAATCTTAAACCATTGAGAGTAATATGGTGAATGGTAATAAAATTGTACATCCTCAGTCAAACTAATCATAAACCATAAAAATAAGTAATAATTATTGTATCAAAAAAATATCTCAATGGATCATATTTGAAATAAATATTTATGTCATTAATGAATAGTAATATTGTAAAAAATCCATTACACTAGTACAAAAGAGGCCTTTTATAGCGATAGAATATGCCTTAATTGGTGCTAAAAAACAATGACCATCAGAGCACGGTTAGAAGACGAAATCTTTTATCAGTTCTAAAAAAGTGATGTCAAATACCCCTTTAAAATCGATAAAAATAAATTTTAAAAGGGCCATTTAACATCATTTTTTAGCAATTTTAAAGGGGCCTTTTAACAGCGCTTTTTAGCACTGATAGAGGAATCACTGTTAAAGGGGGTAGTATTATCTGTTTTTAGACAGGCATGAACCTGAACCCCTTATAAGTGCTTCCATGAAACCTTTAATAGCACTCCCCCCACCTGCATCAGTTCTTTTCATCCCACCACAACTTTTATCATCACTTTGGAAAATTCCAGCCTCATGTGCGCCCGCTTAGATTCGAACCCTACACCAATACTTCGAAGATGGACTGCCTTTATCAGTACACCATGATTTTTTATTGTCTGTTTAAGGATATTTCTTTTTTATTTATATATACATTTACATATATATTTTAACATATATATATTTTTTTATTCATATATTTATATAATCATTTTTAAATACATTATTTATAAAATATGTGTGTGTGATATAAATATACATATATTTATTTAAATATATAATATTATATTCATTTCCATATACTAGAATATAATATAAATGTATATCATTTTATGAAAACAAACATATATGTATATATAAACATTATAAAAATATTTTTTATAATTTAAAAAATGGTTAGATGTTATTTTAAAAACATTTTTAGAATATGTGTTTATTTACATATATTAGAATGTATATTTTTACATAAATATGTTGATAGATGTATTAATATGAGTGATTTATGATAAGTAAATATAATAAACCATTAATATATTTAACTTAAAATAAAATTAGTTTATTAAAAATGATAAAATTTTAAAACCCTAATATCAATATGAATGTAATCCCTAAGAATAAATTTAATCTACACCAAAAAAGGGTTGTAAGACCCCCTTAAAAGAGACTGAAAATCCATCAAATGTTAATGAATTAGGGTACCCTGACTAAAAACTTTTTTTTGGCGGCCTTATGTGCCTTTTGTTCTCAAAAAATTGGCCATATGTTTACGTCTATCATTAAGGGTGTAGATCTCATCGCATGATTTTATTTGATATACAATTGATCCCAAATAGACACCCAAATAAAAAGTTGTGTATGTTTGAATTTTGAGTGGAATTTTCAACTTATTTTTTATATTTTATTGATTTTATGATTTTTTTTAACTTCAAATTGATATTAAATTACTATTACTCAGTAATAATATGATCATTATTAAATAAAAATATTTTTTAAGTTGTTTTATAATCCATTTTAACTAAATATATTATATATTAAGGGTAAATGCCAATTTTCTTTATCTAAAACATATTTCAAATGATATATATTATATTTATATCAATATAAATATATTTCGATATTAATATATATTTTTCAATGAAATATATTTTTTTTTTGAAATATACCCTTTTCAGCGCTACAGAAAAAGCTCTGATAAAGGGTGGTCTTTATCAGTGCTTCTAAAAAACATTGATAACCCCCCCCCCCCATTAATTTTTTCTCACAAGAACTAATAAAGGAACCCATTTATCATCACTTTTTAAAAATTTATCATAAAGGTTGGTCTTTTATTATCACTTGTAAAAAAAGCAATAATAAAGGTTCCCCTTTAACAGTTCTTTTTATAAAGATGTTAAAGACCCAATTTAACATCACAAAAAGATCACTATTAAGGACCCCCACTAACATCTCTTGTTTTAACACTGACAAAGGGGATTTTTAACACCACTTTTTGATATCATTGTTAAATCCCTAGCACAAGATAATCCCAATTTAATTATAGTGTTAAAATCATTTTCGATGAAAATAACCATTCCACATTGAGAATATTTTTAAAGAAAAAAGTTAAAAAAAATATATTTGGGAAATAATTTTTTAAAAAAACTAACCATTGAAAACTTTTAAAATAATTTATAAAACATTAAGTGTCTATGATAGTGGAAAATTTCATTCATTCTGTACACATTAAAATAAATATTCCTGTCACATTTTTAGTAAAATCTAAATAGACCTTGTTATGAAAAAGATATGAATATTACTTTAAAAAAAATCAAAATCTATAAAATTTACTTTAATAAGTCATTTTTTAAAGGTTAAAAACATTTTTGGTGCCATTTTTATAAAACATTTATTTTGATGAAAAAGTATTTTTGACCAAAGAGAGAAATTAATTCATATTTTCTTATAAATATTTTCTAAGTCATTTTAATTACCGAAGACTGTTAAAATGGTAATATTACATTAAAAAATTCATTAATAACAATACGCGAATAAAATAAATTAATTTTAAGATATAAATATCAAATAATTCTCCCATGGTAGAATTAAACAAAACAATCGTGAATAATGATGAGATTGTGAAATAAACCCTTACAACTTTGGTAACTTCTAAATCGTAAGCCCCATAAAAAAAATAATCATCAAATTATACATTAAATACCATGAATATAAATAGATTCATGATATGAACTATCAAATCAGAAGTATATAAACCATAAAAATGAACAAGTGTTGAATATGGCATATGTCTCACGAAAGTAAAATTGATATGAGAAACCCTTACCTCATGTTCAAATTCCTTTTTATGTGTATGAACCACTTGTATAATAAATATATATTTATTATAAATCTATTACATAACCATAATCATATATCTAATACCATATATTATTTACTTATATAATTTTATCACTCATTTATTAGTAATTCTTTTTAAAATCACTCTTTCGGGTGATAATTGGTTCATTTTTCATGTATATTATAGTTTGGTAATTAGTCCATTTACATTGATCATGGATCCATAAACTCTTGAATATTAAAATTATATAAATATAATATATATTATTTATATATTTATTTATATTTATCTATAAAAGATAGGTATAGAAAATCGATTACACTGTTCAAAGAGATGGTAGGTCATACGTATGCATTGATGTTGTTTCACTTTTTCTCGATGAATGTAATGAAAGAAAAATAAATATTATATCACCATTAAAAAATAAATATTTTTTAATATATATCATTTTTATTAATAAAATATATTATAATTACCATCCATGTAAAAATAAAATGAAAAACATTTCACATCACTACTTGGTGGCGGTTGTCTACACGTACGCATGAGTGGCGTTATTATTTTCCAATTTTTGTGATAGTAGTAAGTCATATGTGATATTAAATTTTAAGAATTATTTTTTGGTCATAAAAATAATATATATTAATTAAATTTATACTTAATACCTTCCATGTGAAGAGTAAGAGAAAAACGAAACATATTGCTTCGTGAGGCAGTAGTCCACCGTAAGTATGAGTAACATTATCATATCCCATAAAAAATGGAAAGTAAGAATGTATATGTGATATAACAATTACATAACTATAATAATTTCATAAATATATTTTAAATATGTTAAATAACTAATTATATCTAGTATTAAATGGTGGTGATGAAAAACGAACTACATCGGTTCTTGAAGCGGTAGTCCACCGTATACACAGTCAATAATTCCATTTTCAATTTGATTGAAGTGGAGATGGATATAGTTTATTCCATTAAAATAATAAATTATTATTATATTTTATATACTTGTGTTATTATATTAATATAATTTAATATTATTTGAAGGAGGTGTAATAATAAATAAAATTGAAACACTCATTTAAGAACATTACCTATTCTTTAGGGAACCTCTTTTGGTTTTCACTGAACTCCTTGAGTGAATTTATGATCAAAATAAGGACTATAAGATGTTTTTAGAGGATTAAGTAATGGATTTTTTAGGTTTTGGATAATCCATATGGTTTTTATGTGTGAATAGGGGAGGTGATGGGGTGGCCTTGTATAAGTTGGGGAGAGCACACACATGGAATTCTTGAAAAGATAAAGTGATAAACATGTTTTCTCATTCCAAAATCATAATAAATGGTTATTTCTAGTACATAATAGATTATATTGTCTAAATATGTCAATATATTGGGTTTTAGGAAAGATTTAGGTCATTTTTAACCCTTATCTTCATAGTTTAACCACCCTATAACGCTATTTTTACCTTAACTACGGAAATTAATTTTTACTATTTTAACAATTAATTATGGTTAGAAATTAATTTGAACATATTATATTATGTAAATTATTATTTTTCAAAATATGCAATCTTTTTTTAATTAAATTAAAAAAAATTGGAATAATCCAATTTAAAATTAAACCACAGACGTGATGAAGAAGCATTTTTCGAATGAGAAAATCTTATAAGTATATAATGTTTTAACATCAAAACTCAATATGAAATTGATTTAAACGATATAAAATTGTTATATTTTAATAAAATTGAGATAATTTTACATTAAAAACAATTTAAAATATAATTTATCTTTGTAAATAATTTAAATGAAATGGTAGTTTTCGATAAAAATCAGTATTATTCACTATTCTTCAAAAAATTAATATTTTCAGAAAAAATACCAAAAAATCATCCAAAGATAATTTCAAAATATAGATTAAAAAATTAATTTAATTTTGTAAAATTAATTTTCCAAAAGTGTAAAAATTAATTTCAAATTATTTTTGAAAATCACGAATAAAACGTCTTTTATAAAAATATAGTTTTTTATAAATTATTTCATTTTCCTTCTAGTGATTCTTATTTTATTTATAATAAATAGATAACCATTGAATTTATTTAATACATGTCTGAACCATATAATTTTCATAATTTATTTATTATTATTCATACCCCCATCTTAACATCTAGGTTATAATGGCCATGTTTAAATAATAATATTTTAATATAGTATTCAAGTTTCATTAATTCCAAGTGTTAGATACATTGTAAGCTATCGAAGAGATTGAATTTATTTAACATGAAATATATCATAAAGTATCTGGGTATTAAATTCCCTTAAAATATTTTTGTCTTGTGTCACACACACTATCTAACATGATGTTTCTCTTTTAAAATATCAGGGTGTTACATTATTACCATCCATGTAAAAAGGAATCAAAAAACAAATCACATATCTTCGTGGAGATGGTATTCCACACATACGCATGAGTGACATTATCATTTTTAAATAGATATGAAGGTAAGATGGTAGAAATTTTATTATAATGATAGAAGAATAAATATATCATTAATATCATATATAATCATCAACCCCATTATAATAATGATCCATGAAATATAGTGATGGAAAATTAATTATATCACTTTGTAGAGGTGGTAGTCCACACATAGGCACGAGATACATTTTAACTTATCATTTCACTAAATGGAGGGTGTATATTATTTGTTACATAATCATAATATCATTTTATTATATTTAGAGTGCTTAATTTATCATTTAATTATGAATACCACAAATTTATAGGCAGTAGAAGAAGAAATAAATTGAAAGAGGTTTGGTAAGACTATTACATCTTTTTCGGTAGGCCTTTCGATCCATTTTTAAGGAACCTTTTATTAGAAATTGATGACCACAATGACTTATAATTCATTTATATGGAAGTTGAAAAGATTGTTTTTCTTTGTTTTTTCAAGCTATATTTCTCAAATCATTGTATTGTAAAGAGAGAAGGGATACCCTTTTATAAGGTAGGGACATGATAAACTTGGAATTACTAAAAAGATTAAAATGAAATTAATTAATTCTAAAGAAAACTTCCTCTATATGGATAGATATTTGAATTAAAATAGAATAATGTCAAAATATCATCATAAAATGAGATCTATATAGTTTTTTGTGTCATTTAATCCTTATCCTTTGTTTTAACCCCTCCGTTAATTAATTTTGACATTAATTGTGGTAATTAATTTTTCAATCATAAAGGGTTATAATTTTAATTATAAATATAATTGAAAAAGGGTTGAAATTTTGTATCATTTCTCATCCTACTTATCCTCATGAAAAAAATTAATTTTTAAATAATTTAATAGAATACTATTTAATATAAAATATCATCAATGTCAGTTTTGACACTATTCATTTGATTTGACTTCAAAGTAATAAATATAGTAAGTAAATTAGAAATTAAACAATTAAAACATCCCAAATATGTTATATTTCTCTATAAAAATTTTGAAGAACTATAATTCACCCAAATTAAATTACTTGTAATATTTTTTAAATCTTTTTCTATTAACTAAATAAATATTATGTTAGCGTTGAATATGAATTTAAGGTAATTATTCAATAACTAATAATTCTAACTAAATTTACATGATAAAAACATTTATTCTATATTAAAATATACATTTATAACCTAATATATCATCTTTTTATGAAAATGAAAAAAAAATTATAGATATTACATTCAAGAGAGTGTAATTTTGAAATTTTATTTTTTTAAAATAATATAAATTTCATTATCAAGGGAAAATGGCACAAAAAATTTATATATTTCAATTTGATATGTCTATGGTATAATTTCATACATTCAATGAAATAAAGGAAAGTTTTGGGTTGATTTTGAGACCTTATCTAATGGTTATAACCTTGTTTTACCCATTTTTCCCTTATTGTGGTGAAAAATATTTACGATGGTTACAATTCATAAAGACAAAAAGGGAAATATTTAACAAATTTAATCCTTATGATTCTAAATATGGTATCCATTTTTCATGATTAATTTAACTTAAGTTTTTGAAATCAATTTTAAGATTAATGCATAAAACGTAATGAAAATAGTTTTTAGACAAAAGTATTTTTAACCCTAAAAAATAACTTATATCAAAATCATGAATATTTAAAATTGATATTGAATTAATTAGATTAATAAAAATAAAATGTATCATATTCCACATTAATACTAAGTTTCTAAAAAAATAGGGAATTTAAATTCCTTGATTTAATGAAAAGAAATTATAGTATTTGAAAAATATGTATTTCCCACAATTCACTGGAAAATAAATCGTTTTAGAAAAATAAAAAAAATGGAACCCTATGTTAATTTTGATATGGTGATTCCAAAATATAGATAATTTTATAAAATAAATTTTCTAAAAAGTTTAAAATATTGATTATATTATTTACTCATAAATTGAAATAAAACCATTTTTGAGGATAAAATTATTTTTGAAGCATTAAAATACTTTACTAAAAATTGAGAATTTATTTATCAATATATTAATTTATCTAAAACCTTTATACATAATTATAAAAAAAATTATATTTCCATTCAATCCACAAATTTAGCAAATATGTTATAATGTTATATTATATTACAGTTCACAACTCAGGGTTTCATGTATCATAAGAAATTAAGGAAATAAAATTTATTAATATATCATAAAATATCATGGTGTTAAAAAATTTAACAACTCTTTCTCTTTTTTATATATATAGAGATTGTAGTCATAAAAAATGGCATTATCTTTTTTCCCTTGTCCCTCCAAACATCAATTTTTTGAAGGGCAGAATCATTCTCAATGTTAATATCAACCCTTCCATCTAAGTCATTTTTTGAATCACTATCATAGTTGTGCGCAATGGCTACTAGTGAATCTTCATATAGATCCTTGAAATTTTGAACCTCTTCAGCTTCACTTTAATTAGATTTTAAATCTTCCTAACAAATAATTTTTTCCATTTTTAAAACACTTTTATTTTAATTTATATCTTCATCGTCATTATTTTTAAATTTATTGGAATATTTCGGGGGGAGATGTCCTTTTTTCATATTTAAAATAGGTAACTGGAAGACTACCTTTATACTTTCCTTTTACTTTTCTATGTCTTTTGGAAATAAAATAAATCATATCATAAATTTCTTCTTCTTCTGAACGTTCCTTAACCATGAGTTTATTTATTTCTTTAAAATCCACTTCATGGGATTTTTACTTCACCCTCGACTCATTGTATTCATTTCCCATCTCATATACAACAAGTGCTCAATGAAAGTTGTCCAAATAGATTTTCATTAGATATTCACCTTCATGATCCAAAACCTTTCCATTGGACTAAAGATGAAGTTATCTCATTATTCTTTTTAAAATCCTCTCATCTCAGAGTTCATCTCCAAGAACACTCATTTATTTAATAAGAGCTTTTAGTTGATCGAAAAAGGCATCGACTATCTCATTTGGACTCATAATCAAGTCCTCATATTTATTCCATACTATCTGTAACTTTTCTTCATGAACAATTGAATCTCCTTCATTTATATTCAGAATTTATTCCCACATAGCATGAAAGGTTTTAAATGAAATTACCTTTGGGTAAATGGTATTTTCTCATGAACTTCCTAAGGCATTTATTTCCTTTACATCCATATTCAATTCACTATGACCATTATCTAATAAAGATACATTTCTCATTTTTATATAAATACCATAAATGGAATTCATATAAATTTCCATGACCAAATATCATAAATAGTATTGCATACATATCTTAAATAATTGAAAATTTTTACCTTCAAATATAGAAATTCATTTTTGGTTAATAATTGTCACTGTGGTTTCAATAGAGATCGAGATCAAGAAAGTAGACCCAAAAAACTGTTTGATACCACTAATTTTTTATTTTATCAAGTAATATACCCTAATAGGGGGTTTAATTAGGGTATTTTAGTATGATCTCTTATTTTAGATCATATTATTTTAACATGAGGAACACTTCAATATACCCCTTTCATCTCTCTAGATTGAATAAAGTATAAAATTAAACATATGATTTTACTTTTTTCACCTATACTAGTCTATTCCTAGGATCATTCGTGATAATGTGAATGTTCTCCAAACATAATAAAATATAATTTCTTTAATGTTTTTATGTTTGGAGATATCTCATCGACCATCCTAGTTCACTTCTATGAATGTTTGTAAATCTAAATACTCTTTTGAACCTAGAAACTCATTATTCCTCCTAATTTTATCTTTTTCAAAAAAAGTGATGATGGAAATATACACCATAGGTGATGTTTTTCTTCAGCACTATTTTTTAAAACTTCAAGAGAAAAATAAAACACTTAAAACACATCAATATTTGGATTTGTCCTTCTAGAAGAGATCTGAAATCACCCTATAAAATTCAAGAGAAATATGAAAATTACATTCAATATTCATCTATTTTATATGCCCCCTTCATCGCTAAATTGATCCCCTTTTAAATCCACTCTAAAATATGCATTCATTAAATTCCCTTGAATGATTAAAGTTTAAGGTCATTAAAACTAACCAAAAACTTCCCATCAATCGATAGTTACAACATCCATAAAATACCTGAGAGTCCAAGTCCATAATTTTCAAATTAATAAACTCAAACTTAGATATGGGTCTCATCATAGTTTGGTGAATTTTTTCACCATTTTTAACTCAACACATTGAGCATTACTCTTGTAGTCAACTACTATAAGATTTTTTTCAATGAAAGACTTTCTTCAATCATATTCCACTATAGGGAACCAAATATCTTAAAGATCTTCAAAATTATATAGTGTTCATCAAGATTTTATTCAATCACAACAACACCATGACTTTATACATATCCATAATGTTCCTCCCCATGTTTCATAGGTGGATTTATTAAACACTACACCCAATGTCACAGCTTGTTCTACAATATATTGGTTCTTTTTTTATTTGAGTTCTACCAAGATCTCCTCTATATACATAGTGGAGAACCTCATAATACATATGTAAAAACCTAATACACCACACTTAGTGAAATGGTGTGGCTTATTATGACTAATTTGTTTACACCCATCATGACCACCAATATGCACACTCTGGTCTTTTTTGTTTCTCACTGGTGACTTCCCATATTAAAATTCCCATTGACTATGGTCATAGTCAGCAACTCCAACTTTAATCATTTTACAAACAAGCTTTATGAATTCAACATGGAATGGTTCATTTCATGGTAAATACCTTCTTCAATAATTTCAACAAAACTCTCAAAATCTCTTTTTTCAAAAAACATTATCTTCAAGGAAAACATTTTCCATCAAATGTTTCAACAAAAACTAGCCAAAAATTACTAAGAGGTTATTTTTTACAAAAAAAACTTTTATAGTATATTTATCATCAATTAATTTAAAAAAATTTGGTCTTAAAGAGCCTCTCTAAATCCTCTGATGGTGCGGAAAAATCACTTTAACAATGGTAAATAAATCATCAATATATTCATCTTCATTAATTATTATATCTTTAAATTAACTTTTAAAAAGTCTTAACTTTTCATTTTTAAAATTATTGTATCCTCAATAAATTTTTTAATTTTTTTATATATATTTTTTTGTTTTAAATCCAATCACTTTTGTAATACCTTTCTCAGATAATGAATATATCAATAGATTCTTTCCTTATCATCACTCTCAACATTATTTTTCTCATATAGAGACCATGTAGTAGTCTCAAATGGTACTATAAACCCTTTAAAGTGAAAAACATTATTTAAAGTCCAAGATATAGAAGATAGTTTACCATTCGTTCCTTAAAATTATGAAAACTATAGTGACTTAATCATTTTATACATATTTTTACATGATTTTTAACATAAATATCCATTAAATACAACCACGGGATTGGAAGGCCTAGTTTCTTTGGAAGAATATGTACATAAAATACATTAAACTAAAATAAAACATATTTATTTTTATATCCATAATGAGCTCCAAAATCTCTTTGATCTCCTAAAACTATATAGTAATAACTGGGGAATACATAAAAGAAAAGGGTGAGATATAAATCTAAATAAGGGAATAAACATAGTAATGAAGCATAGAATGTGATTCAAAAAGAAGAACACGATATCATAAAATACATGGATAATGGTTAGTCATATAGAGTTATAACATAAATAAAACTGTAATATTAAGAACATGATAATATGGTAATTTATAGGTAACATATAATATGACATAATCATAAGTCAAGGATAACTTCCAATAAAACATCACATGGTGGAGAGAGTCCCGTAATGGATTAGGTTTTCTCCCTAATCCCATACATGTTGTATCATGAGACTAAAAAATTACCTAATTCATTGGAGTTCAATTTTATAACACCCATCATCACATGTAAATGTTTATGTGTTCCATGAAAGGGGTTCTATCTTAAGGCATAGATATAAATATTACTACTAAAAAGAAATGGGCTGCATTTAAGAAAAGAACATATAGAATGTATTACCCAATCAAAGTAATTGAGAGTAATATTTGTATATATGTTGTAGAAATATAAAAATAAATCTTTTTATAACATCAAATAGAGATATAAAGTGAGTCAGAGAGATAAATATCACCGCCTAGTGAAAATGGGGGGTTCAGAGAGAGATCCCTTAACCAATGTTCATGAATTGGTATCCAGTTGCACTTAAAATCCTTGATAATCAAACTGTATTCATTAATTAATTAATTTATATCCTTTTCCATATATATTTTTCTTATAATAATTTTATTATGTTCAATATAATCATTTCAATGAGATATAATTTTTAATTTTTTTGTTATGAGAGCATCCATTTCACGGTTCCAAGGTCGGATCACTCATATATAATTATTGAAGTTCTTGTAAAAATGGAATAAAAATTCATAAATGATATGAAATTTTATTCATGAATTTATAGAAATTTAAATATTCTCATGTAGTTATATGCGTTCTATTATAGGGTCAAATCATTGAGTAAAAATGCTAGCGTTATGTGGTTAGTTCATTTTGGCGGCTTTACCGACCATCATGAACTAGATTCATTTTATTTAATATTATGTATGTATGTTAATTTCAGAAATTTAAATGAGTTATAATATACTTATTATAATATTATTTTACCATAATAATAATAATCATATGAACATTTTTTTATGCGGTTGTGGAGAATGAAATGTATTGTTCATGGAGGCGGTGAACAAACCATATTTTGTAAATAAATATTTCATTTTAAAAAGAAAATAAGAGAGGGTATAATATAGATATTATAACATAATAATAAAATATAATTATGTATAAGATACTTATGTTACTATTTCTATGTACATGGAGAACATATGTCCATGGTAGAAGAAGAATAAGATCCCACGATATTAGTAGAGAATCTTAACTCTTCCATTAGTCACCTCCTCTTAAGCTACCCCTTGAGGATCCCTAAAATGGTATTTGGATGAGATAATTAGAAATAATACATGGGGGATAGTTTTGGGAAGATATTTGGGTAGAATTTTTGAAATATCCTAGGCTTTTAAGGTGTGAGGATAAGGGGTAGTGAGGGGTGCTTTTTATAGGTGGATGAGAGGAGTGTTTTTGAATATTATATTAATTATTTCATTATTTTGGCTCAAGACTATAAATAGTATTTATTACTATGAATATATATAGTAAATAATTTATTTTAGTTCAAACTAATGGGTTATTACATCAATAATGACTCAAAAATTTATTTATTTAGCTTATAATGCAATTTATAGTATATTGTAGTATTTCACTATTCACCAACAATTCAACTATTTTAGAAAAATACCAAAAATTTAACCTAATGATCTATTGAAATTTATATTCCAGAAATGAAATAAATTTTATGAATATAATTTTATAAATATCATAAATATAATTTTTTTTAATAAAATCCTTATTCATTTGAAAAAATATCAATTTTAATATTATGATGGATTTCCTAACCCTTTGAAAAATTAATTATGGTCCAATAAATGCGTCTTATAATTATGAAGAGATATAAAATTAAATTATAAATCTATTTTATGAAAATATAATTTCTATTAGATAATTATATTATATGTAAAATTCAAATAAAACATATTTTTTACAAAAATAAGAACACATATTTTTTAATTTTTTTATTCGTTTATTTAAATGTATTATGATATAAATATCACATATTTTCTTTTTATTAGTAACATAAATATTATTTTACACTTCCATAAGTGAGGATACGATTCTAAAATTTAGGTTTCTATTCCCAATGATCAGATTACTATTTCAATGGTCAGGTTACTATATCAATTATCATATTATTATTCCAATAGTCAGTTTTGTAACAGTCATATGGGTTCCCTACTTCTTATAGATGCCTCATATTTTATTCATTATTCATTCAATTATATTTATCTCAAAGTTATATATATTTTCACCTTCATAATTCATATTTGATTACTGATATTCTACTTCATATCTAGAGAGTTTTTTGTGAGTGAAGTCATTCTAGTGGGGCGAGTTGATCCAAACTATCATAATTTAGTTATCTTATTTTAAATTTTGTGTGCAATTTTAATAGTTTAAATTTATATGTCCATTTTAAATTAACAAATTTAATTTTAAATTTATTTAAATTAAAATTATATAGTTTCATAATGTGGTTCATGTGAGATATAATATTATATGACACAACTATATATTTAAAAGGGAAATATCCATTTATAAAATTATGGGTAATTACATTCTTCACCTATAAAATAATTTCACCCTAGAAATTTTGTTTTACATACTAATGTGAAATAAAATGAGGTTTATTATACTTTTTGTATTCCTATGGTTCCCATGTACCCTCCTTATACATATGGTTTCACTATTGTACTTTGATTAGGTGATTTTTCTTATTACATAGAACTCTATATCTATTGTCCTGGATCTTCACCAGCTACTCCACATAACAGATATAATTTTCCATATATACCACCTTTGAATTTAGTACATGTGAGGTATACTTTATGTTCTTACTCAATAGAGATATGTGGAATATTTCATGTACTTTATAAAGGGTTCATCAGAGTGATAGTCAATAGGTAATAGCTCTGATGTGATTGACAATCTCAAAGGGGTTGATGTACATGGGACTTAGATTACCCTTATTCCAAAATCTTTTGAATATATTCCCTGGAGATGTGTGGAAGAATAATTTTTATCCAACCTTAAATTCATGTTCTCATTGATTATTTTCATCATAGAACTTCTATCAACCTTGAATATACCTAATGTGCTGTTAAATGGTCTTAAACATTTCTACGATTTCCACGACCATTTCTGTTCCCAATAACTTGCCTTCTCCAACTTCATCCTAGTACATATGGGTTTTATATATATTCTTATAAATGGTTTAATATGGATCCACTTGAATTATTTAGTGGAAATTGTTATTGTATGATAACTCAACCAAAAGAAGATGATAACCCCATCCTCCTTTGAAGTACATCGATCATGCTCTCAACCTATCTTCCAGTGTCTTGATAGTTCAATCAGATGGGTGATCTGTTTGGGTGTGATAATACACTCTAAAGTTCAACTCAATGTTTATATCATGTTGGATACTCTTACAAAACATGGAGGCAAATTTCAAATCTTGATTGGATACATTAGATAGTTTTGTTCCATGAAAAATCACCACTTCTCTGTTGTAAATACTTGTAAGTTGATTTAGGGATGAGTCCTATTGAATAGATATGGGATTATAAATCTTTTAAAGGCAATCAAAGACAACCTATATAGATTTATTTTCCCACGATGTCTTTGTCAGACCAGTGATAAACTCTATTATAGCACCCTTAGTTTCAAGTATGTAGCAATTTATTAATTCTTATTAAGTACATAAACAGTTTGGGTAAAGTTTGGGAGATTTTTTAGGGAATTTGGAATGTTTTTGGGGATTTTCTAAAGGTTCATACTTTGAGTATAGTTATTTAAAAATTGAAAATCCTGCAAGAAATTGTGCACAATGAGATATGGGATAATGGGAAGGTTCACAGTTAGGACGCATAGTTTGTCCAAACCATGTGGGAACCCAAGAGAAACTATGAAAAAGTGGACCAGAAGGTTTTTTCATGGTTAGTTCATGGATTTTATAACCATGTGGTACAACCATGTGTGGTTCTTATTTAGATAGAGTCTAGCACATAGTTATCATATGATTTGAAAAAACATGGACCCAATTGTGCACGATTCAGAATTAGATCCTAAAACAGTGGATCTGGATTGTTATTAGCTCTAGACCTCATTTTTTCACTATTTACAACCCTAATACTTTTTTTCATCTTCCCAAATCCTTTTGAATATCTCCCATTTTAATTGGATGCGATTCGGAGCCTTTTCTTAGTTTGTCGAAGCCTGATTCCTTTGGTAAGTCTTCGTTTGTGGTAGGTTTTCATAGTTTTTACTAGATCTTCTTTTCCCCCTCTCTTGGATTCTTTGATCTATTATGTTGTGCATATATCTATGGTTTTTTATTCTAATAATGGTTATTTATGGTTGTTTTGATGTTAGGGAATGATAATTAAGGCATGTTTTGGAGATTCAACCAGGTTTTGTTGGAG
Source organism: Viscum album (assembly GCA_963277665.1). Classification (NCBI taxonomy): domain Eukaryota; kingdom Viridiplantae; phylum Streptophyta; class Magnoliopsida; order Santalales; family Viscaceae; genus Viscum; species Viscum album. Next base: position 357,510,831 of record OY728140.1, read on the forward strand.
TTTTCATGTCGTTCTTCGTTTTCATCATAATTCTTGTGGTAGGTGGCTTTAATCTCGACTCCTATTTTTATAAATTGAAGTATTAGTTTAAAATTGATAGTTTTTCTATAAATTTATTATGAATTCATTGTAATATTTCTTGCTGAAACCCATCTTTTGTGATGTTCTATGGAATTGTGGAAATTGAGTGTTTTGTTGGAAAGTGAAAATGGTATCTTGATTTTAAAATGATGATTTTAAAATTATTGTTTTGTTTATATGCATGGGAATGTGTTTTCAATAAAAGGATAGTTTTATTTAAATGGTTTTGAACAATTTTTTATTGAAATGTGGTGGTCTTAAATGGTTAAGTGTGTGTGGAATGGGATGAATAATGGTCATGAAGTACCACCATCAAAGGGACAGGTTATGGACATGACGTTCCACCATCAATGGTTATAAAAATCTTGAATTGTTGTTTGGTTAAGTGTGTGTGTGTTCTTATTTGAAATAGAAGGGGTTATGCCAATATGAAAATTGATAAATGGTTAAATAACTTGTTTGGTTACTTTCCTTAGAAATCATTTTGTTTTGAGAAAAAATGTTTTTCAATAAAAATTGTTTCATATTATGATATAAAATATTTTAAAATTGTTTTATATAAAAAAATTATATAAATTTTCTAACATGTTCTATAATATTGGCATTAGTAGGGAAGTAATTTGGGGAAAGCCTACTAAGTTTAATTACTCACCCTTGGTTTGGTACTTTGGTGATATTGAAGATATTGTTTATTACGAAACTATAAAAGGTAAAGTATCACACTTCTTTATTGGTTATTCTTGATACATGGGATGTATTGTGGATTTAGAACATGGAGAATGTTGGGATGTGTGGATTAATGTCTTGAAGTCTTTAAGATTTTGTTGGTTTGTCTTCTATTGTGTACTTTGATGTTAGTAGTCTTCTGTTATGGCACACTGTTGTAGTTTGGATTTGATATAAATTCCATCACTTGATGTTGTTTTAAATTTTAATCATGCATCATGTAGTGGTCATTTTTTATGTAATTTATGGTTGTTTTGTTTTATTTTCTCAAAGGGATAATCATCCCCCAATTGTATTAGAGCCCTTCGCATTTATTACCACCCTTTGGTGCCTTAGGGATGCCACTTATGTCCAAGTATCAATTCCACCTTGGCTCAAGACAATGTGGATGGGTGGGATGTTACAAGTTGTATCATCTTCTTTGGTCCTTGACTTACAAGTAGTATCATTTTTTTTTTGATACGTTGTTATCAGTTGTTTCGGTCATTGATTTGAAATTAATTTTTGTCTATTCCTTGTGTTGATTTGGTAGAAAGGTGGAGGATTGTTAGGACTTTAAATTTAGGGAATAAAAACATATCTATCCTTTTTTATGTTGAACATCAAGTTACCTGGGAGTTTTGTACATGAGTGTTTTGGAGACACTTATAGTAGTTGGAATCACATTATCATGGGTTTAGACAATGATACAAGCATGAAATTTATTTTTGAAATGAATTCCTTGTGGGAGTTAATATCTCATTTTGAGTAATGATATGTGATTTTGTTCAAAAAATCATTTTTCAAAAGTGTTGATTTTTTTTCAAATGTGATATTTTGAAAAGGAATGACATGAGTATTTTGAAAATGGTTTGATTTTGAAAGCATTGAGGAATTTTCAAAAATGGTTGAACACAAATAGTATTGAACTTTAGAAAGAAATGTAGCGATATATAATGTGGTAGAATTTTAAATTGTAAATACTTATCTTTCCAGATATTGAGAGGTATGGTTTTTGTTGTGTTTATAGAGAATCAAACCTAGTATGAATCATAGGAACCAACTCGAGGAAGCTATTGAGAATTTGGTTGCACCTGATCCACTGGTAAACCAACAGCTAGTTTCGAGTATAGTTTAATCTTTTTATGTAGTGGACATAATGAATAGGATGGATGAACCAAGGCAAGTGGATCACTCCATTCAGTTCCATAAGCATAATCCACCCATATTTTGGGGTGATTCGAAACTAGAGAAGATAGAGATGTGGATGAATAGGATTAATAGAATATTTAATTTCCTTGTAATACTAGAAGAGATAAAACTCATGTTTCCAATGTATATTCTAGAGGATCTTGCATGCCAATAATCATATTTAGCAATTGATGTTACATTAGATCGAGGACTTGCATGGGAGGAATTTGAATAATTTTTTAACAAATAATTCTATCCTCAGACATTTTTTATTATAAAAACAATGGAATTTTTCATCTTGAAATAGGAGAGCCTCACAGTTTTGAATTGGGGATGAGGTAGGAAATTTTCATGAAGATTTTAGTTCCTTGTATAATGAATTATATAGAGATGGTCAATTGAGAGACAGTGGAAGAAAGGGACATCTCAAGAGCTATGGGGTGAGGGATCAAATTGATACCTATGAGAAATAATGTGAACTCTAATGCTGGGAGAAAGCTAAAGAGAGAATCATATTTTTAGGGTAGTGGAATGGCTCAAAATCAGATAGTTGGATCGGTAAATATTCCCCCAAAACCTAAGATAAATCTTTTATGTTTCTAATGTGGTTATTTAGACCACATTAAGTGAGATTGTAAGGCACAACCCAGATCATGCCACAACTGCAACCAAATGGGGAAACATCATCACGATTGTCCCAGTTCTATGAGATCGGGTGTTCGAGACACTTCTCATGTATCACAAACACCTTATGATTCGATGGGATGATGTAAGTAGAATCAGACACATCAATAGAATAGATCTAATCATTTTGATTCAAGTAATATTATGACTCCTCAGTAAGGGTATTCTCAATAGGGAAATAAATAAGAAAGTATAGCAAGTAACAAGTTAGATGGAATAGTTAAAGTTATTATGGATGATAAATCTATACCATCGATAGTAAGAGGTAAGATTATTTTAAATTCTACCCTTATGAAATATTTTTTGATATTGGTGCATCCCATTTTTTTTATTGCTTCTTGTGCTATTGATTTTCTGGGTTTAAATGTTGAGATGATGAATAATGTGTTGAAACTTAAAACTTCTCTTGGTCAAAGAGATTTTCAACCCAATATGTGTAGAGAATGCTCTATAATTATTGATGGAGATTAGTCGATATGGTATTTATCAGTTCTTGAAATGGATTTTTATGATATAATTCTAGGTATGGATTTATTTATAATGTTCAAGGCTCACAACGATTGTTATTCCTGATGGGTCAATTTTACAACTAATGATGGTGTCGAGAATCTCATTAGAGGGGAAAAGTAATGTAATTATTGGTGAAATGGGATTTTTGGAACAAGAAGTTTGAATGATATCATACCAATAAGTATCATTTACTTTTTCATCAATAGAAGAGATTGAGAATAGAAGTTTTCTAGTGGTTATTGATATGTTTCCAGATGTTTTTTTGGAAAATTTCGTAGTTTTTTCACCCAAAAGAGAAGTAGAGTTGATGATTGATATCCTTCCAGGGATGAGCCCAATTTTTTTTCCAGATTATTGGATGGAACCAACATAATTGAGGGAATTGAAAGTATAATTTAATGAGTTGTAGAGAAAAGGGTTCATTCAACCAAGTATGTCTCTGTGGACAACACCTATCTTTTTTTATCAAAATGGAAGATGAAACTCTTAGGTTGTGTGTGGATTATCATAAGTTTGACCAAGTTATGATAAATAATCTATATCCACTTCCATTAATTGATGATATGTTTGATCAACTTAGGGGAGATCAGTGATTCTCCAAAATTCACTTGTGATCAAAATATCACCAAATTGTGGGTTCAGATTGAGGATATTCCAAAGACAGCTTCCAAGAGTAAATATGGCCTTTACAATTATGTGGTGATGCCTTTTGGTATTATTAATACACTATCAGTCATTATGTATTTTATGAATTGGATATTTCATTGGTATTTTGATTCTTTTGTGGTAATGTTTTTTGATGAAATGTTAGTGTATTCAAGGACATGGGCTAAGCATGGGAGACACTTGGTGATAGTGTAAGAAATATTGAAAGATCATCATATGTATGTAAAATTTTAAAAGTTTTATTTTTGGATACAAGAGGCACATTTCCATATCCATGTAATCTCTAAAATTGGTGTTTCTATGGATCCAGAAAAGGTAGAGGCTGTTGTCTCTTGGTAACTGCCAAAGAATGTCTTAAAAATATACAATTTTTTTGGTCTAGCTGTTTATTACCTACATTTTGTTTCTGATTTCTCAAGACTATATTACCAATGATATCTTTGATAAGAAAAAATGTTCCATTAAACTGGAATGATTAATTTTAAAATTCCATTTAGGATATTAAATTTCACCTTACATCAGCACTAATATTTATTTTATTAGAATTAGTAAAAGGGTACATGGTGTATTGTGATGCTTCAAAATCTAGGTTGGTATGTGTTCTCATGCAATGATATCATGTTGTTTCTTATGTCTCAAGAAAATTATGGTTTCATGATAATAATTACACAACACATAATTTGGACTTAGGTGTTTTAGTCCCTTCTTTAATTACTTGGTTTCATTACCTCTTTGGGGAGAAATTTATAGTGTTTACAGGTCATAAGATCTTGAAATATATATTTTTTCACAAAGGTAATTGAATCTTAGAAAAAAAAGATAGATGGAGTATCTCCAAATGTTTTAATTTTACTTGATTTATACACTGGGTAAAGGTAATTAGGTGGAAGATTCATTAAACAGGAAGTCATATAGTCTCTTGGAAAAAGAGTCTTAAGATCATTTTCAGTTCATATCAGTAATAGAAGACATGAACGTGGAATGTGAATACCGACGTGATGTTCTAGTTTCATTTACAATTTCTTTTGTTCTTAATTTGGTTGTGATAATTAAATAGGCATAGACATCTGATTCAAAATGTGTTGCTATGAGGTAAAAACTCAATGGTGTGTAGACCATTGAACGATGGAAGTTAGATGGGAGTTCGATTTTTTGGTTCCAAGATCAGATGGTCATACCTATATCATGTCAAAAACAACTCATTATTTCATTCCACCACTTGAGATGGTATTTTCATCCAAGAATATAGAATATTTATATGGAGTTTAAATCATAGTTTTGGTGGGTCGATATGAAAAGAAAACTAGTTGACTTTGTTTTGATATACTTAACATGTTAGTAGGTTAAAGAAGGGCATCAGCCACCGGTTGGTATGTTACATCCCTTACCGGTTATTATTTGGAAATGAAAATAGATATCCATGCATTTTGTAAAAAGTCTCATAATAATGGTTCATAAACACAATGAATGATCCTAGACTTCATAGAGGTATGAAATTGTTTAAATTTGATCTCTGAACTCTTAATTTTGGTTAATATAATGTTTAACAGGTTTAGGAGGATTATCAGGCATTTTCTGAGGGTTTGAGACTCAAAATAAAAGGAAAATGTCCATCCATTACATGTGTCATGGTTGGAAAATTGTTAAAGGTAACCTTGTTCCCTATCCATGAAAGTTAGGATGAACAGTGCACAGTTTAGGTGAAACTGTGCAAGGGGTAGTCCAAACCATGTGGATTTGGATAGTGGCATTCTGTATGGTTGGTGCATGGTTTTTCAAACCATGAAATCCTCCTCAGCTAACTATGAAATCCAAACTCTCTTAGACAGTGTTGGGAACATGGTTTGTGCATAGTTTTGAAAATTGTCCGGACAAACCATGTTCCGTATTAAAAATAGGAAATATACAGTTTTCCCCTTGTGGATTTTTACATCTCCATTTGATTTTCTCCCCCAATTTCTCCCCTATAGACCTAGTGATGAAATTGGAAGAATTAATATTTCCAATGGTGTTCCTCCCTCGATCTTTAGTAGTTTGTAGTATTGTTGGTTGCTGATCAAAGGTCCTAGTAATTCTAATCCTCAATTTTCTTCATCTTTTTCTTGATTAGGGTTTTTATTTCCCCCCATATTCTTCTGAAGCACTAAAATCCTCTTTTTCAAGTGTAATCTAGGTTGAGGCTTAAAATGTTGTTTTAATCTAGATATAATTCGATGATTAAGAGTGTGTTCATAAATGGATTTGAGGTTGGTGTTCTAAAACCTATATCCAATAATTGTTGGGTTGATTTGTGCATTTTTGGTTTCTTTCTTGGTTATCTCTTATCGATATTTTGATTCCTTTGGTGAGGTTTGGTAAAATTTGTTTCTATGTGGTGAATTTAACCCCTCAAAATCCCCTAGGGATTTGTTGAGGTTGAATATAATGTTTTAGGGCCACCCATTGGGTGTGCCGACATTTCCAAACCTAGGAATTGGTAATGTAAAGTGTAGAGTTGATGTGTGATAAATTAGATCCCTTGTTGAACATGTTAATATACTTAGTTAAATTGAAAATGAATTATTTTTAGATGTTATTAGTTTTTATATTGGCTTAAGGATTTTTTTCATGGCATGGTAATGGGTCAATTGAGTTAATTGAGATTATGTCAAATGACTTATGAGTTATGTTGAAATCCCTAAGAGGGTCAGTGAATATGAAAGGATGAACATGTAAAATTGGTAAAAGATTGTGAATTGAATAATATTTAAATGTGCCTTTATAATGGAATTGATGAATATGTTAGATTAGTTAATACATGGGAATTATAGGATACTCCAAATTGGTTAGGGCATGAAAATGAGAATTGGGATAAATAGAATATGTAATGTAAATGTTGATTTTGTTATTGGGTGTTGGAATAATATTATTTCCCATGTTTATTGTTATGGAGTTTGTATTTTTTGAGTATTTTTTTCATATGGTATGTTTGGTGAATGGATATATGTATAATAATGTGCGCATGGCTTGGTAGTTTGGGGTATTGAATGAAGTTATATGCCCATGGGTTGAGTTAGACTGTGGCTCTAAACTCCTCTACAGAATGCATGGGTTTTGGAAGGGGAAATAACTTTATTCCATTAATGGTTTCATTCCACCCAGTCTGAGGATTTTTGGTGATTTTAATGAGTTTTTTGTGATGTGTTTGTCCCTAGTGAGAAAAGGACTTGAATTATTCCCTTATGTGTAGTGATGAATGCATTAAAATATTGTGTTAATGATGTAAATTCCTAACCAATGGAACACATGTTGATAATTAATTAAGTATTTAATATGATGAAAATGATGAAAATTAAACTATGGTTAGAAATGGTGAAAGAAAAGATTTTTAACCGATGGAACCTGAGTTGTATTTTGTTTACTTGTCATTTGTTTAGTATTTTCATGCACTATCTATTTAGGCTATATATTTTGTAGACACCATTGGTGGTCGCCTATTGAGATGTAATCACACCCTTCTTAGGAAACATTGGGTCCTCAAGAAGATTACATTCTTATAGGTCAGGATATGGACAAAGGCCTCTCACTTGGGAGTTGATTCAGGCTTGGGTTGTGCATAGATGAGTTTCTAGACTTGAAGTCAGTACCTTTTGGGGATTTCTATATTTTTATTTATTTTGGGTTCTGTTCAAATTACATACTTTAGTGTTACATGACTTATTTTACTATTGGCTATGGTCAGTACCCTGTTTTCGAAGTGATAGTTTAAGCATGATTCTGATTATTTCTTATTATGTTTTCTATTTCATTTGTTATGTATTGTGTCTTACTCTGGTGATGAGGGTATAGTCTCCCAATGTGATCTATTATACACTCTCCACTAGTCGAAAATGTCTGGGTATAGGGAGGCGTGCTTGAGGTCATGTGGTGACCCAGCTTTGGGGAACCAGTTTAGTGGATTTGGGGTCAAAAACATTACAAAGTTGAATCAGAGCAGTTCTTTTATATGGTATTACTATTTGGGATGGTATAAATGAGAATAGGATATTTCAAGCCTTGTTAATGAGCTCATTCTTGGGAGTAACTAACCAATGTATGGGGTAAAACCCAAGTTCCCATGGTGGGAATTGATATTCTAAAGGAATTTGTTACATTTGATTATATTTCACCGTTAGTTGATTCACTTTCTATGTGATGTAACTATTTTATAATATTTTTCTCATGGCCATGATGGAATGAGGTTGTGCATTCATGAATCATTATAGACACCTAGGTATTTAACAATCATACATTGTGATAGGCACACATGGGATGGGTGTGTGGGGTGTGATAGGTTGGATGCATTTTATTTACTTAGAACATAAAGAGAATAGTTCTTAATAGGATGATTAAAATCATTGAAAAAGGAGAAAATGTTAAATCATGGTTTAAAAAATTATTCTTAATTAAGGGTTTCTAAGTGAGTTGAAAATTTTGGATGTAACAAGTTATGAAGTGGGAAAGGTGTCTAGAAGGAATGATGTGTGTTGTAAGTATAGAAATAGTTCTGATTTGGTGACTAGTGTACGATTTTTAACCGTGTAGGTTGGATACCCCATGTTATACATGACCCATAGTAGGGATGGTAGAGGGTAGTGTTTGGAGTGTGATGACGACCATTTAGATATTGTATGAAAATGGGTTGTTTATGGCTAGTAAAGAGCCTTATTTTTTTCTGAACTGTGAAAGCTTGATTATAAGTGTTCTAAAACTGGTGTTTAGAATTGTAGATCAATTCCACTATGAAGATGTGTTCTGATATGGAGACAAGAGGATGTTACCAATAATTCTCCTCTATTAGCAAAGCAAGAGGACCTGGTGATTCAAGGTAATATGGAAGAGTAGTTTTATGGGAACTTTGATCACTTATTATAGATGATGGAGCAGGACCCAGTGCAGGTTGTACCTAGTATATTCAAGCTAACTAGATAGTTTTACCTACAACACCCTCTTACCATTACCAAATAGTGTGGGCTACAGGTAGCTGAGTTTTGTATAGATTACATCCAAATGATTCTTTACCATTTTTAGACTCCTTCTAAGAAGGGAGTCAAGTAATCGGCCTATATGTTTCGAGGTTAGGCAAAGCAATGGTGGGATATCATGGTTCATATTGAGTAGGCTGAAGGAATGATATGGAAAGATTCCTAGGAAAAGTTTCTAGAACACTTCTATTTAGAAACATTGAGGTGGGAGAAGGATGTGAAGTTGATGAATTAGACCCAAGGGATAGTGTGAGTTCTAGCTTATGCTATCTATTTCACAAACATGTGTTGCTTCACTCCAACATTTTCATAAGACAATGAAGATATGAAAAAAAATTATAGGATGGTCTCAGACACAAGATTAGGTCCTAGGTGAACATATTCTGTTTGAAGATGTTTTTAGAGGTAGTGGAATAGACCATTATCAAATAATGGAACCTGAAGGGGGATTTAGGTAGTGGACTTGTGGTGCCAGTTGGGTGGATGGGCCGTGTGAATTCTGAGGTAAGGAAGTGTTGTTTTGGGAGTTTCCATCGAGTTGGAAGTGTGCAGAGTATTCAGAAGAGAGGGACAACCTCTCAAGGGGTTGATTAGGTTTTGTATTACAGGTGTGGTAGTATAAGGCACAAGTGTAGTCAGTGTGCCCAACCACCAGCTGAGTGTTGGTCGGGTGGTGGTTTGGGTCACATACAAGGGTTTTGTAAGAAAACTCAATAACTGGTCATAGATGGAGGTGAGATATAGATGTTGAGTGAAGGTAAGGGGCTTGGTTACCCCGTATTAGTTAGGAAGTTAGATCTCCATGGGCTGTATTGGTAGGGGTGGTGGACATGGTACTCTGTGATGAGATTTTCCATAACAGCAAGGTAGTTTAGTGCTAGGTACTTAGGTAGGATCCAAGGTTAGTGTGGTAGGTCATCTTCACACAGTTCAGTCTACACCTAGAGGTGCAAAGGTTAGACCATCTATAGTTATAGGTACGATTCTTTTAGCTTCTATGCTCTATAGTGCTTTGTTAAACATAGGTGTTTCAAATTCCTTTATCTCTAACCAGTTTGTAGTTGTGTTGGGCCTACCTATGGAACAGGTGTGAAGGTTTATATCAATTGAAACACCTCTGAGGGTTAAAGTAAAAACTTATAAGACAATGTAAGGGTTGTTCTTGTGAAGTTGGCGGGTATCTTTTTATATGGGAATTATTCATCATTATGATGTTAGGTTTTGACCAGATTTTGGGTATTTATTGGATGGTATTGTACCGGGTTCATATCGAATGTTATCATTATTCGGAAACATTCACATCTCTTAATGGAGACACTAATGTCGAACATGGTGAGTGGGATGTTTGAGCAGGCCGTGTGGGGCCAATTTTCAATTAGTTGGGAGAACTCATAGTCCAAGTGTCTTATCTTATTCTAGATGATATAATAATATAGAAACATTCTTTCCTCACATTATAGATTAATTTTAGGATGTGTTTCCTAGGGAATTATCAGGGCTACCACCTGAGAAAGATGTCGATTTTATGATCGATTTATTGCTGAGGGTAGAGCCATTTTCCATCTTGGTTTATATGATAGTGCTAGTGGAACTCTAGGAACATAAATATTAGTTGGAGGAATTGAATAATAAATCATTTATCTACCCAAGTACATTTCCTTGGGGATCCCCAGCATTGTTTCAGAGTTGGATGACTGATTATTTAGGTTAAGTGTTGATTATAGGATGTTCAATTAAATGATTGTTAAGAACTAGTACCCTCTTTCATGAATTGATGATATTTTTGACCAGATGAGAGGTGCATCAGTGTTATACAAGATTGATATGAGGTTGAGGTATCTTAAGCTAAGGGTGAGACCTTCTAATGTACAGTGGATTTCTTTCATGAGTAGGTACATGTTATATGTGTTTCCAGTGATGTCGTTTGGGTTGACCAATGCATCAGAAGTTTTCATGGACTTATTGAATCAAATATTTCACCCCTATCCAGATCAGTTCATAGTTTTTATAATTGATAAAATCTTGGTGTACTAAAATACTCATACACATAATTCCAAACATCATGACATCATATTGAGTACACTAAGAGATCCTAGACTATATTCCAAGCTATCTATGTGTCACTTCTGATTTGATAAACTATATTTCTTAGGTCACTTCATCTCTAAGGAAAGAATTTTAGTGGACCCAGAGAAAGTGAAAGAAGTGGTATCTTGGGAGAATCCCAATAATGTTTCTGAAATCTGAATTATTATCAGCTTAGTGAGCTATTATCAAAGCTTTATTGAGGATTTATCCAATTTTGAAGATCCATTTTCAAGTTTAACCAATAAATCAATCAAGTTAGAGTGGTCTGAGGCGTGTGATATTTCCTTTTAAGATCTTTTAGAAGTGGTTGAATACTACTCCAATTTTGATCTTGCTTTAGCCAGGTAAGGGGTATACTGTGTTTTATAATGTTTCTAGTGTTGGAATTGGGGAAGTGTTGATGTAGGATGATCAGGTGGTAGAATATGGGTAATGGGATTTGAGGCCTCATGAATGAAAATACCCCACTCATGATCTTGAGTTGGCTGTGGTGGTGTATGCTTTTATGTGTTGGAGGTAGTACTTGTTGGGAGTGTGGTTCATGGTATATAGTGATCATAAAAGTCTTAAGTACATCCTCTCTTATCATGATTTTAGTATTTAGAAATGGATATGGGTTTATTACATGGATTCTTTTGATTTTGATATGGCTTAAATTCTGGGAAAGCTAAATAGTGTTAAATATTCCTTGATTAAGAAAACTCAAAGTCAAGAGGTTTGTGAGTCCAGGTCTGAGTGGAAGATCATGGTATTGGTTGCTGGTATTCATCTAGAGGTACTGGATGGGAATGGGTAGATGATCCTTTCATTCATATCACTTTATCCTATGCTTTTGGGATGGGTCAAGGAGATTCATCTTGAGGATACGAAGTGTTTGAATATGAGGGAAGGCATTAAAGGTGGGGATTTGTATTCTGGGTGTTTTGATGGTAATTATGGGATCATGTATGTTCATGGTTATTTTGTGGTGTTAGTGAGTATAAAAGAAGATTTTATTCATGTGTCTCATGAATCAAGGTGGATTATACACCCTGGTTTTACTAAGATGTATTTTGATCTTTATATTTAGTATTGGTGGTCGAAAATGATGAAAGAGGTTGTGTTTTTTGTGGTGTGATGCCTTACCTATCAGTAGGTGAAGTATGAGAATCAACACCCAAGTGGTTTGTTGCATCCATTTACCATTCCAGAATCGAAGTGGTATGACTTAAATATGGACTTCATAGTGGTTATTATGCGGATTCCTCAGAAGAATGATGTGATTTGGGTTTTCATGAATCAGTTGACTGATGTGGGTCATTTATTTCTAATTCTTGAGACTTTCATTGTTGATCAATTGGGAGAGTCATATTTTCAATAAATAGTGTGGTTTCATGGAGTGGTGAGAACTATAGTTTCGAATCATGATCCATGTTTCACATCATGCTTCTGGCAGGTATTACAGAAGTCACTTAGTACCCAGGTGTTTTTAAGTACAGATTTTCACCCATAGACAGAAATGTTGTCATAGTTTATGATTCAGGTGATAGAGGACATGTTGAGGGATTGTGTCCTGGATTTCAGTGGTTCATGGGAAAAACACTAGTCACTTGTTTAGTTTTCCTACGACAATAGTTTTTAGGATATGATTTAGATGGAACCATTTGATTCACTCTATCAGAGACTATGTAGATCCCCATCATGTTGGCTAGAAGCTATTGAATCAAGGATATTGGGACCGAGTCTCATACAGAAGACATCAAAAAAGGTTCATTTGGTTCAAAAATGTATGTAAATGGCTCAAAGATGGTAAAAGTCATATGCATATCGGCAGCGTAGACTTCTTGATTTTATGGGGGTTGATAGTGTCTTTCTTCGGGTGTCAGCAAGGTTGGGTCACCGTTGAATTTAGAAATAGGGAAAGTTAGGGCTTAGGTACGTGGGCCCATTTGAGATCGCAGAGAGGATCAGGCCAGCGGTGTACTTATTGGATCTTCTATAGTGGTATAGCGGTATGCACGATGTCTTTCACGTGTCATAGCCTTGATAGTATTACCCTGACCCACCTCTTGTAATCGATGTTGAGGATGCTGATCTTGAGGTTGATGTGTCCTTTGAGGTTCATCTGGTTCCTATTGTATATCATAGTGAGAAAGAATTATAGGTAAATGTTTTTATCTTAATTTGAGTTATATGGGAGCATGGGAATGTACAAGAAGGAACATGGGAATGGGAATCAGATATATGGGTTCAGTTTCCTGATTTCTTTGATTTTGGAGCTCAGTAATGCTCTAGAATGTGGCTCAAGGATGATTCATTATAATTTTGTGAGGTTGTAAGATCCCATACTTCATAGAGGTGTGAACCTGTTTAAATTTTAGGTCTGAACTCCTAATTTTTGTAAATGAAATTTTTATCGGGTGTAGTAGGAGGCTCGGGGTGTTCTAGGGGTTCTGGACTAGAAAGAAAAGGGAAAATGGCAGTCCAGTTCATGGTGCATAGTGGGTTGATGATTAGAGGTAATTGTTCACCCTATCTATGTAAGGAAGAAGTATGGGTACACAGTTTAGTTTAAACCATTCAAAGGGGAGGCCAAACCGTGCAGATTTGGATAGTGGTATTCCACACAGTTGGTGCAAGGCTTTTCAAACCATGTGTGCCTCTCCAGGTAACCGTGTGACCCAAACTCTCTTAAATAGTGTCCAGTATAAATTTTTCACATGGTTGGGAAAACCTTATGGAAAAACAATGTACCCCATTAAAATTTGGAAATTTATAGTTTTACCCCTCGGTATTTTTAGATCTCTACCCTATTTTCTCCCACATTTCCTCCCTTGTAGCCCTAGTGATAAACTCAAATGACATAATATTCCCAAGGGTAGTTCTCCCTCGATTCTTGGATTTTTTGAGTGTCTTTGGTTGCAAATCAAAGCTCCCTATAAGTCTAATCCTCCTCTTTCTTATTTTTTTCAGATTAGTGTTTGTTGGTCCTATCATCTCCTTTTGAAGCCCTAAAACCCTATTTTTCCAGTGGAATCTTGGTTTAGGCTTCAAAGGGTGTTTTATTCCAAATCTAATTCTATGATTAAGATTTCATTATTCAAAGGATTCAAGTTAGGTGGTCTAAAATCTATATCCCATAGTCATTGGGTTGATTTGTGCATGTTTGGTTGCATTATTGGTTATCTCTTGTAGTGCTTTCAATTCCTTTGGTGAGGTTTGGTAAAATGCGTGTCTAAGTGATAAATTGGACCCCTCATGATCCATGTGGGATGAATCGAGGTTTAATAGAATGTTTTTGGTCACCAATGGGGTGTGTGGACATTATCAAACATAGGAATCAGTAAATTCAAGTGTGGAGATGACGTGTGATAATGTAGATCCCTTATTGAAAATGTTAATATACTTAGTTAAATTAAAAATGAAGTATTGGTAGTTGTTCTGAGTTTTTATAATTTCTTAAGGGGTTGTTTGGCATGGCATGCTAATGGGTTAATAGAGTTAATTGAGATTGTGTTAAATGGATTATGAGTTATGTTGAAATCCCTAAGAGGGTTAGTGTATATGAAATGATAAATGTGTTAAATTGGTAAAGTCTTATGAATTGAATAATATGTAGATGGTCATTCATAAGGGAATTGATAAATATGTTGAATGAGTTAATACAAGGGAATTATGGTATAATTCTAATGGGTTTGGGTATGAAAATAATAATTGGGCTAAATGGACTATGTAATATAAATGGTGAATGCGTTATTGGGTTATGGCATAATATTATTTCCCATGTTGTTTTTTATGGATATTATATTGTTTGTGTTTGGTTTTTGGTATCGTATGTGTAGTGAATGGATATATGTATTAGCATGTGCACATTGATTTGTATTTTGAGGTATTCACCAAGGTTTTATTACCACAGGTCGATTTAGACTGAGGCTTTAAACTCTTCCCAACAATACCCGAGTTAGGGAATGGTATGATGCACTATTCTCCTAATAGTTACATTCCACCCAAACTGAGGCTTCGAGGTGATTTCAATGTGTTTTTTGTGATGTTCTTATCTCTAGTGAGATAGGACTTGACTTATTCCCTTATACATAGTAATTAATTCCTTAAATTCTTGTGTGAATGATGTAAATTCCTAACCCATGTAACACATGTTGATAATGAATTATGTAATTATGATGATGCAAATGATGATAATGGTACTAAGGTTGAAATGGTCAGAGTAAATATTTTTAACTATTGGAGCCTAAGTTTCCTTTTTTTTACTTTACATTTTTTTAGTATTTACATGTACTATCTGTTTAGACTTTATATTTTGTAGACCCCATTGGTGATAGCCTACTAAGTTGTACTCACACCCTAATCGTGCGTCGTTGGGTACCCAAGTAGATTTCATGCTTGTAGGTTGGGGTAAGAGAAAAGGACTCATGCTTGGGAGTTGAGTGAAGCTTGGTTTGTGTGTGTATAAGGTTCTAGACGTTGATTCAGGGTTGTTTTGGGGATTATATTGTTTTATTTATTATCATTTTTGATCACTTGACGTTGTTTAGCATGACATGACATATTTTACTTTTGGATATATTTGGCACCCTATTTGGGAAATGATTGGTTAAGCATGATTCTGGTTATTTCGAATTGGTTCATCTATTTCATTTGTTATTTGTAGTGGCTTACTCTAGTGATGAGCATATAGTATCCCTACATGATCTATTAGACCCTCACTGCAAGTCATCAAACTCTAGTGTACAAGGATGAACACGTTAGGTCTTGTGGCGACCCATCTCAGGGAACTATTTTAGTGGATCTCATGTCAGGGAAGTTACACAAGATTACATTTGGTTTATATTAGAATGGCTCACAAAGTTGGACTATTTCATCCATATTCAATAATCTCTTATATTGGAGGAATTTTCAAAAATCTATATCTGAGATGTGGTAAAGAGGCATGGAATACCAGTTTCAATAGTGTCAGACAGAGATTCAAGGTTTACATCTCATTTTTTTAAATCCTTATAGAAATCCCGTGGGACTCAGTTGATTATGATTATGGAATATCATCCTAAGATGGATGGGAAATCCAAAAGGATGGTACAAATTTTGGAATACATGTTGCAGGCATGTGTAATGGATTTTTGTGGCTCATGAGAAGACTACTTATCGTTAGTGGAGTTCTAATATAACAACAATTATCAGGTCTTGATATATATGGCTCCTTTTGAATCATTGTATTGGTTTCTTTATCGTTCTCTAATTTTTTGGATGGAATAGGTGATACTTTAATGGTTGGACTGATCCTTGTCTAAGAAACAATGAAGAAGATTCATTTGATCAGGAAACACATGGAGATGCCTTGGATTCATCAGAAATCATATGTGGATCATCTTCTATGTCCTTTTTCATTAAAGGTGAGTGATCATGTATTTTTTTAGGATCCCTCCAAGTCCTGGACATCATCATTTCTGGAAGCAGGGAAAGATATATCCTTAATGCATAGGCCCATTTGAGATACTTGAACAGGTTTGTGAGGTGGAATTTTGGTTGGCATTTCCCCATGGTTTATTGTTGTGTATAATGTGTTTCATGTATCTTAGTTGAAAAATCATCATCTTGATCCTGGACATGTGATTCTATGGAATCACATTAACCTAAATATGGATTCTTCATTGGTGCATATGCCAGTGCAGATTGTGGATAGGCACAAGAAAGTCTTTCATAGAAAAAACATCATTTGAGTGTGGGTATTGTGGAAACATGGTAAAATTTCAAAAGAGACCTGGGAAAGGGAGAATAAAATGGACTATAAATGGACCTAAATATTTAAATACAATATTATTTGTTTACTTTATAGGGACTAAAAGGTTAGTGGTGGAGAGAATGTATCATTCTTGGTTTCAAGAAATTATTCATTTCTTTATGATTGTTAAGTATGTAAATTGTTTGGATGATGTTTAGGAGAGTTTGGAGGACACTTGGAATGTTTTGGGGGATTTTATAGAGGTGATAAATTTGATCATAGTTAGTGGAAACCATCTAAGTCCTATAAAAAACCATACATAGTGAGATAGGGTCTAATGGAAAGGAACATAGTTAATGTGCAAGGCTTTTCTAAACTGTAAGGCCACCCGTTAAAAGTGTTACAGAGTGATTTTAGATGGTTGGAACATAGTTTTTCTAACCATGCGGTCCAACCATGTGTATTTTTTCTTGAGAT
The DNA here is from genome assembly GCA_963277665.1 of Viscum album. Taxonomy (NCBI): domain Eukaryota; kingdom Viridiplantae; phylum Streptophyta; class Magnoliopsida; order Santalales; family Viscaceae; genus Viscum; species Viscum album. The sequence continues at coordinate 357,527,952 of OY728140.1, forward strand.
AGAGGTTGTCAGATGATTGGAGCATGGTTTGAAAAATCATGGAACCCTACCAAGCATGATTTAAAATTCAATCCAAAAAAGTGTATATGGATTAAGATTATCTCTAACCCTCTAATTTTTCACTATTTTCGAAACTATTCAATTTTTTATTCCTTAAAAAGGCTATGGAATCTCTTCCCTTGGAATTGGAACCAATTTGGAGTCTTTTCATGGTGTGTTGAAGCCCGATTCCCTTTATAAGTCTTCATTTGTGGTCATTTTTCATAGTTTTTCTTAGATATACTTTTCTTCCCTCTCTCAAATTATTATATATTGCCTTTTGTGGATATATCTATATTTTTTATGTTAATCATGATTATTTATGTCTTTTTTATGTTAGGGAATGGGATATAAGGAAGGTTTTTGAAGATTCAACCTGGTTTTGTTGGTGTTTTCATGTCTTTCTTCATTTTCATCATAATATCTGAGGTAGGTGTCTTCAAACTTGAATCCCCTTATTAGAACATTAAAGATAAGTTTCAAATTAATTTCTTTAATGAAATTTATTGTGGAATAATTGTGAAATTTATTCCATAAAATGCTCTTTTGTAAAGGTTTATGGAATTTGGGAAATTAGGCATTTTGGTGGAAAGTGAAAATGGTAACTTGATTCTAAAATAATGATTTTAACATGGTTTTGTGGTGTTGATGAATGGGAATGTTTTTTCAATAAAAATTTGTTTATATTGAAATGGTTTGGAACAAATTTTTATTGAAATGTGGTTGTCTTAAATCATTAATTATGTGTGGAATAGGATACATAATTGTAATGAAGTACTACTATCAAATGGTAAGGTTATGGATGTGAATTTCCACCATCAATGGTACTACCAAGATTGTTTATTTGTGTGGTTAAGTGTGTGTGGGTGGTTATGTAAAATGGTATGGGTAATTCCAATATGAAAATTGATAAATGGTCAAATAAATTTTTTGGTTAATTTCTATGGAAATTAGTTTTTTTAGAAAACTATTTTTCTATGAAAATTGATTCATATTAAGATATAAAATGTTTTCAGTTGTTTTATTTAAATGTTCTAACATGTTCAATACTAGTCTATTGAGTAGGGATTTCATTTTCGGAAATCCTATTGGGTTGCATTAATCACCCTTGCTTTAGAACATTTTTTATTTTCTAGATATTTTTTATCAGACCACTATAAAAGGTTAAGTATCTCACTTCTTTAGTGTTTCTTCATTATACAAGGCATGTATTATGGATTTGGAACATGGATCATGTTTGGAGCTATGGAGTTATGCCTTGGAGTCTTTTATAATTTGTAGTTTTTTTTCTGTTGGGTAGTTTGAGGATGGTAGTCTTCTGTTGTGCCACTCTATTATAGTTTGGTTTTCATATAAATGGAATTACTTTGAGTTTTTTTACATTTTCATCATGCATCATTTAGTGGTCATTGTTTATGGCATGTTTGGTTGGGTTGTTTTATTTTCTCAAATAAAAATTCATCTCCCAATTTTATTTACACCCTTTTCATTTATTTCCATCCTTTGGCACCTTGGGGGTGTTCCTTAATTCCAAGTTTCAATTCCTCCTCAACTAAATTCAATGAGGTGGGTAGGGATGTGATCCTATAGCGATTTACTATTTATTTCCACCCTTACACCACTGTTTTGAACTGGTTTTGTATTAAAAATTTGAAATATAATAAAAATTTTCACTTCATGTTTGATTCAATTATATAATTTTATTTACTATTAAAAATGTCAATTTCACTTATATTTATGGTTTTATTGTAGGAGGACATGACTTGGAGGATCCATAATGAAGTTCAAGAGAAGCGTCCCAAACATCCCAAGATCCCAAGAACCCATGGGTATGGAAATGCACACATAAACTAATATGTGCATCTAATTGGGATAAAATTTTGTGTTATGATCCAAAATTTCTTGGGATAAAACTCTTATGAAGGGAAAAAATACCAATTCTTCTATTAAGGGACCCATATGAATTGATATGTCCATGGAATTGAATTTACACAGAGTCAAAAGTGGTGTTTCATATTTTGGATATATCTAGATATTTGGGAATCCAAATTTTTCCAAATTTTTTGTGGAGATATTAAATAGGCAGGGAAACATTTTTTTAGTTTTTTAAAATGTTATATAAGACTTTACAGTGTCTAATAACTATATTCCAAGTTGTTTCAGGAAATCAGGGTACTCAAAACCACCTTTCACTTTGCCTATAAACTGATACCTTGGGAACCTCATTTGGAAGTTCTACCAGGATGAAAGGTGATGATATTTTGGATTGGTAAAGGAGTAATATCATAATTCCTATTATTTATAAAGGCTATAATAAGTGATACTTCATCATATTTTTCTTCCTTCCATCCCATGGAGTTCTGAACTCCTCATGATCAGTTGGGGAGGAATATGGTGTAAATCCTGAGCTTTGTTTTTATAATACTTGAATGTTATTTTAAATTCAAGTTATTTTTATTTTTTTTCATAATCATATATTATTTTTTTAGTTGAGTTATGTACTGTTATGTCATTCTAAAAATCATATGATCATGTTTGGAGGTACCCTTTCCTGTGATGATTCACATAAAACATTCACCATTTCTTCTTCCCTCTTTTAATTGTGGTGTTTGTGTGGTTCATATTGGTCAATTGAAATCTCATAAACACTTTCAGATCCATGTAAATTTATTTCATTGTATCAAAATTAAATATTATAAAAACCTGTAATGTTCATTGAGTTCTCCATGTGTTTCCTTTGTGAGTTTCGATTATGAAGTCAAACACAAATCACCTAATCATCAACGGTAACCAGCCAATCATTTTGTGTTTTGGACTGAACCCTAGGAGATATCCTAGTATAGAATCATAAAAATTATTTTTCTAGGTGTTACAAACCATGGATTAAAATATCTCTACCCTTTCCCTTTAAGTAATTAAGATGGTCATCATGAAAATTTCCCAGGTTGATCATGCTTAATCAAATCTGTCATTTTCTTCTTTCTTGTATCACTTTCTTTTATATGTTTTATCCTAAATCAAAAAACCCAAAGTTTTTTAAAAATACCATCCCCATTTTATTTTAATAATCAAAAACTTATTTTAAAATTAATAATTTAAGGCTCCTTCGAGAGATAACCTCGTGTTCCAACTATATTGCAGAAATTCTAGTAAAAACTACACCACTAATTTGACGTGCTCAACAACACAATCAAATTTTGGAACCATTTTTAAGGATCCAAGATCATTTTTTTATATTTAATTCCTTTTATTTCATTGTTTTCCTTCTAAATTAGTAATCATTTCAATATCCCCGATCCCTTTTTATTATTTTTGTTTTTATTTTTTCTTTTGTTTTTTTGTGTATTTCTTCTTCTCTCTCCCTCTTAATCTCTCTCTCCCTCCCTAATTTTGTAATGTAACATTATTTTTTCATTTTCCTTTTATTATTGTATTTTTATATTATTTTATCCATATTCCACCAAAAAAGAAAAAAATAATATACAAAATAAACCTTTACAACTTATTTTCATGACCCGGTCATAAAAAGAATAACTCTTTGAATTTGACCCAGAAATTGAAAAAACACTTCACTTGAAAATTATGCCATCTAGAGTAGGAAAATAAAGTGAAATTGAGGAACCCCTTTTGGAACCACAAGTGGTCCCAACCAATCAAAAATTTAACAAAATCAAAACCCAAAAATTCTAGACCCAAATAATCGAACTTTAAAAGAATAAACCTTCCCCCTATATGTAGAGTACAGACTTGCGTATGTCCAATATGTTGATGAATCATCCAACATTGATCTGATATTAGGCCTCATCAACATCCTTCTTAAATTACTTGATCTTTATGATGATAACCCTCAAAAATATCTTACATAGTTTCACATAGTGTGCTACACCATAAAACCCCAAAATGTGTCTGAGGACCTCATTATGTTTAGGGCCTTCCCTTTCTCCCTTGATGTTGTAACCTAAGATTGGCTATAAAATCTTCCAACCACAGTTAGGGGTTGGAATGAGCTGAAAAGTCTCTTTCTAGAGAATTTCTTCCCTTCCTCTCAAAATGCATCAACTAGAAAAATAAATCTATGTAATTAGTCAGTCCAAAGGAGAGACCATTCATGAATATTGGAAAAGATTCAAATTAATTTGTTCAAGTGTACCCCACAAAAAACATTAGTGAGAAATTTATAATTCAGTACTTATATGATGGAATTATTCCCATGTATCATGGTATGATAGATACTGATATTGGTGGTGCCCTTGTTGATAAAACTCTTTCTGCCACTCATGAATTAATAGCCAACCAGGCTCAAAATGTACAACAATTTGGTATACATGAAAATTCGACCACTCAATGAGTTCATGAGGTATGTAATTTATCCCTATAAAAAAGGTAGATAATAAAATTAATGAGATTAATTCACTTCTAATATAATTATCTCAAACTCAAGTTAATTCACACTCTCTACCTATTCCATTTCATTGTTGTATTTTTTCTAATAACTATCATTTTTCTAACCAGTTCCCATAACTTTAGGATTCATTTCTGTCTAGTGTAGCAATATTCCTTGGATATCCTTTTCAGAAAGAACCACCCTTCAAGAAATAACCATTCGGGTAAAATTCAAACCTTAGGTGGAAAAAAACCACATTACCAACAAGGAGGTAACACGAGCTACCCGAAACAAAACTGGTATTAACAAGGCCAAGGTATACAACATTCTTATCCTTCAACATCTCGAAACAATCGTCCTCCTCCCAAAGATGAACCAAGGCTCAAGGACATGGTAAATCAAATGGAATCCTAGAACCTCCAGTTCCAACATACCATGAAATCAACAACTCAATACCTATGAACTCAAGTTGGAAAATTGTAAAACACCATCGTTGAGAAAAAGCTGCAAGGTTCTAGACAACTATCATCCCAACCCATTGTTAATCTGAAGGATAAAGGTAATTTATATGAAATTACACTTTATAGTGGTAAATAATTGTATTCTTCTACTGAATCTACACAACTGGTAATTCCCTCACATGAAAACTCTATTTCCCTTCCCTATAATGATTCATGTAAAGAAAAACAATAAATAAAGGGTAAAAAAATTATCCTTGAGGATTCCCCAAACCAACAAATTCATCTTACTTTCCCCCAAATACTCTTTAAACCTAAGAAAATTTTTGGTAATGATATTGAAAATGAAATAATTGATATATTTAAAAAGGTGGAAGTTAACATTCCTTTATTGGATACAGTCAATTAAATCCCTTTCTACACCAAATTTCTTAATGATATTTTCACCTATTCAACGAAAAATGAAGGGGAATGAGAGACTCAACCTTGGAAGGAACGTATTGGCCTTTATAAAACCATCAATACCAACCAAATTCAAGGATTATGGAACATTCATGATACTTTACACCATAGGGGAGACCACCTTTTCCAATGCAATGTTAGATTTGGGTGATTAAATTAATGTGATTCCTTAATCTATGTACACTTCTCTCTAGGTTGGATATATTCATCCAACATGAATCATCATTCAAATTTCCAACCGAATCACAACACATCCATCCTGAGTAATGAAGTATTTCCTCATAAGAGTGAAGAATCTCATATTCCCATCACACTTCTACATTCTTGAGATGGAAGATACCTGAACCTAAGGACGTTCTACACTCATAATTGGGAGTTCATTCCTCAAAAAAATATGAATTATCATCAATGTTCATAATGGTATGTTTTCTATGGAGATATATGGAAAAAGGTTATGTTTTAATATCCTTGATGACACGAAACACCCCATTGAAGAGCACTCCACACTTGCTATTTATTTTATGGAAGTGCTCTCAAAATACACACACACACACAAAATTATCTTCTGAAACCATACTTTAATTAATCTTCTTCTTCTTATCCCTTGTATGATTTGAGTTTTTAATCGTGTTTTGAGTGTTGTGTGGGTTTATAAAAGTGTAATTTTTTTTACTTAATTGATGAGTCTGTTCATTCTGAGGTACCCATGGTTGTCGATGATTTTTCATATCTCATTTTCATATATTTCCTTTCCTTAGAGAATAAATATGAATAGATAGATGGTTTCATGAACGTCACTCAACCTAAATCCCTTACCTCGGTTAAAAAATCCATCAGTGTTGTAATTAAGACCACTTCAATTCAATTTTAAATATTCTTATCTTAAGGGTATTAACTAATTACCAGTCAATATTTTCAATAACCTCTCTCTATAAAAGGAATCAAAACTTGTTGATATTTTGTGATAGTGTAAAAATAAAATAGTATGTGCATGGCCTAATATTCCTAGGATTATCCCATCAATTTGTATACACCATATACTTTTAGATGATGAGGCTAAAGTAGTAAGTCATGCTCAATGCAGGTTAAATCCCACTCTCCTTGAAGTGGTGAAATTGGGAGTCAGTAAATTACATGCTTCTAAGATAATTTATCCAATATCTGATATTAAATGGTCTAGCCCAATGAAAATTGGGCCTAAAAACTAGAATAATGGTTGTGTCAAATGAGTGGAATTAATTGGTTCCAAAATGTGTTCAAAACATTTGGAGAACCTATATTGATTATCATCGACTGAATCAAGCCACACAAAAGTACCACTTTACTCTACCTTTCATTGGAAAAATGTTAGAAAGATTTATTGGTAAGTAACATTATTTTATCCTTTATGGATATTCAGGTTATTTTCAAATCCCTGTACCCCCTAAGGATCAATAAAACAAAAAAATTACCCTTCCATTCAACTCATTTACAAATCGAATGATGTCTTTTGGTCTATGTAATTATCCTAGTAATTTTCAGTGATGTATGTTGAGTATTTTTTCTTAGTACCTTGATAATTATATGGAAGTTTTTATGGATGATTTCACAGTTTATGGAACTTCTATTTATGACTTTTTAGTATACCTATTTTCTATCCTCCACTGATGCATTGAAAAATATCTCATATTAAATTATGAAAAATTTTATTTCATGGTTAAGTGGGGGATAGTTCTTGGGAATGTTATTTAAAATGGGGGAATTCAAGTGGATAAAACAAAAATTGAATTAATTTCATCCCTTCCATGTCCAAAATGTGCTTGTGAGATTCGATATTTCTTACATCATGCTAGTTTTTACTGAATATTTGCTAATGAATTTAGTAAGATCGTACATCCCTTGTCTCTATTATTGCAAAAGGATTCTAAATTTTTATTTGATAAAAATTGTGAGGATTCATTCAATTCACTAAAAGGGGTCTTGTATCACCTCCCATCATCCAACCACCAAGTTGGGATCTCCCCATAGAACTTATATTTGATTCCTATAACTTTGTAGTTGGGTAATTTTTATCACAAAGGGTTGAGAAGTCTCCTAAAGTCATTGTTTATGTCTTATGTACCCTTGATCCTACCCAGTAAAACTACAAAACAAAAAAAAACTTATTTCTATTGTGGATTCCTTGGAAAATTCTATTCATATATTATTGGGTCAAAAATAATTATATTTTCTTATTATGATTCCCCTTGTTTTCTCCTAAAGAAACATAAAACTAATACCCACCTCATACGGTGGATGATCCTCCTCCAAGAGTTTTACCTTGAGATTTTTTATAATAGATAAGTGGAAAATGTTGTACATTACCACATTTTTAGGATTTCCGCATCATTGGACCATCATGTTGACTCACCCCTCCTCATTGGAGAATTTTTTCCTCGTGAGAACCTTTTTGATGTTGCAGACTTTACCCACTTGTATACATACATTGTAAATTTTCTATCAACATCTAGGATACCCATAGATTTGATAAATTTACAATCCTAGAGACTTAATCATGATTCATGATGGTACATTTGGGATGACCCTTACTTGTGGAGAATTTATAGTGGCCATGTTTTTCATCAGTGTGTTAATGGTCGTGATTTCACCTCTGTTTTGACCTTCTACCACACTTTGTCTTATGGGGGCCACTTTTTCTCTCAACATATAGCTCTAATGGTCCTTGAATCAGGACTTCATTTCCAACATTGTATAAATATTCCCATTGGTTTTTTAATTCATGTACCCAATGTCATTTCATAGGGAATATCTCCAATATGAATGAAATTCCCTAATAGACAATGTCATATTTTGAGAGCTTTGATGCTTGTGGAATTGACTTCATGGGGAATTTTCCAAATTCATTTGTGTTTGTGTACAAATTATTGGCTATGGAAAATTACTCTAAATGGGTGGAAGAAAAATCTACCTAGACTAATGAATCTTGAGTGGTTTATGATTTCATGACCTCCCATATTTTCAGTAGATTTGGTTTTATAATATTCATTATTAGTGACCAGGGTTCACATTTTTACAATCGTAACATGAAAAACTTGCTCCGTAAGTATGGGGTTATTCATAAGTTATCCACTGCATATCACCCCCAAACTAATGGATAAGATGAAATATCAAATCTGTAAGATAGGTGAATCATGGAAAAAATGGTACAACCCAGTATGAATGATTGGATTTTTTTCTTTGATGATGCACTTTGGGCATGATGAATAGATTTTAAAACCCTGATCTGAATGTCACCATATAGGGTTGTGTTTTTAAAGGCTTTAACCTTGGGGGGAGGAATAACACCATGTATATTGGGATGTAAAATAATGTAATATGAATCTTTTATATGCAAGTTAGCATAGGAAGTTATAGATTTAAGAGTTGTATTAAATTTTATATGATGCATATGAGAAATCTCGTGTCTATAAAGAGAATAAAATGGATAAACATGATGAGATGATTCATCAATGGAAGTTCCATATTATTGAGAAGGTCCTCGTCTACAATTCTAGGATAAAGTTCCACCCAGGTAAGATTTTTTCCCTATGGATTTGTCCTTATACTATTACTAATGTTTTCCCTTTTGGTGCTAAATATATTTTTCATGAGCAGAGTGGATAGAGGTTTACCATTAATGGGAAGAGGCTTAAACACTTTTATAAAGATTTTCCAAAGCATCTTGAGGATGAAATCCAACTGATGGATGTCGCATATGAAAAAACTTATGAGGTTGCCCCTTCTCCCTACCTTTTTTTATTTTTATATTTATTTAAACTACATGAATTGAGGAAAATATAATATTAAGGTGTGGAGTAGGCTGACATAATATATTTATGTTTTAAAATAAAAATCCACCAATAAAACAAAAAAATCAAAACAATCAAAAAAATCCAAAAAATGGTTGTGTTTCCATTTTTTTCTTTATATTTTCTTTATATTATTTTTAAAAAAATATTCCTCTTAAAGAGAATATCGAAAATCATTTTTCATGCTTGAGTAAATTGTGTGAAAAAATCATTTATTTTTTGAAAAAAATGTTCTTCAAATGAATGTTTATATCAAATCTTTTTCTAGAACTTTTATTTTCAAATCATTCATAGAAGTTTAATGGATTTCTGAAACCCTTGCATCATTAGCAGTGAAAAATATTTTTATCCCTTACCGGATAGACATTATAAGCCCTTTATTTAATATTATTCCTTTTAATCACATTCCTAAGAGCCTCAGGTCATGTAGAGAAACTAGAAAATTCCTTGATTCTATTTAAATCCATAAGATTAATGTGTTCTACACTTATTATATAGTAAATCATTCATTGATAATACCTCTATTCAATTAATATCTATTTTTGGACACCATTAAATTTTACCCTTCTTAAGCCTTAGAGACCTTGAAATGCCTTTTAGGTAGCACATTACAAGCCAATTTTTTCTTACCTACCCATCTCTTGTGTATATTCTTGTTTTATTTTCTGCAAGTGTAGGGGAGAGGGTGTTCCATGGAAAATCTAGAGAAAGATTCCTTGTAATGGATGAGTGAAAGTGTTTCTACATTTTTTTTGGGAAGTGGGTCCAAAACTCATTTTATATCATTGTGTTATACATGTTTCCCTATTTATCTACAAAAAAAATTATACATATAAAAACTATACTTATATACAAAAAAAATATAATAAGAAAAATAAAGAAAATTAATGGATAAAGATTGTTTTTACTCATTATTATTCTATTCATGGTTGTGACCCATACAAAAGGAATAAATGGGAGAGTAATTTGGCAGTGATATAATTTTTGAGGGGTTAAGTGAGTACATTCATTGTGAATAATTTCTGAATTTTTGACTTTTTTTTACATAATATATTAGACACTCATATTCTTCCCCATATTTTTAAACATTAAATCCTACCAACCCCAAAACCTCATAAAAACATGTAGAAATTCCTCTTGAGTAGCACACAAGTTTTTACCAGGAGAGAACATAGAAGCCCAGAAAGAATATGGTAAGATAACATAAACTCTGGGAAAAGGTAATAACTCCACTTTTATATATTCCTTAAGTGAAGATGGAAATTTTATAGGTGAGGTAGGTTCTGACATTTTTCATGGGTGAAAAAAAGTAATTTGAACAAATTTTACTATGAGAGAAGAAAAATTAAAGAAAAATTGATTTTATAAATGATACATGATGAATTTAATTTCAAAATAATATTGAAGGTTTTATCACCTTTTATTTTTAAATGCCACTAGATTATGATATAATAATTTTCCCAAGAGTTCATTGGTTTAGGTATGGGGGTGTGATCATGCAATAGTTCACTATTTATTTCCACCCTTACACTACTGTTTTAAACTGGTTTTGTATTAAAAATTACAAATTTATTAAAAAAATTTACATAATGTTTGATTCAATTATATAATTTTATTCCATTTTAAAAAGGAAAATTTCACTTATTTTTATTTTTAAATTATTGTAGGAGGTGAATTGGAGGATCGAGAATAAATTTCAATAGAAGCGGCCCAAACTGCACAAGATCCCAAGTACCCCTATGGACTCAAACGCACTCTTCAACTGATTTGTGCATCCAGTTGGGATGAAATTATGTACCTTGATGAAATATTAAGTGGGATATATAATCCAACCATAATTTATCCATTAAGGGGCTCGTCCGAACTGGTCTATCTAGGGAATTGAATCTACACAAAGTCAAAAGTAGAGGTATGTATTTCAGTTATATCTAGAACTGTGGGCCTCCAAATGATACAAATGTTCATTAGAGATAGTCAAGGGGTGGGGAAACATGTTTTTAGTTTTTTTAAAAGTAATATAAGAATCTATAGTGTCCAAACACCATATTCCAAGTGGTTTTACAAAATCAAGGTTCTCAAAACCACCTTCCACTTTTCCTATAAAATGATACCTTGGGAACCCCATTTGGAAGTTCAAACTTGAAGCAAGGTGCTGAAATTTTTGAGTACCAAAAGTGTCTTATACGCATTAGGAGAGGTTTTATAGGATACTTGATGTGATACTTTATCAACATTTTCTTCCTCCCTTCCAATGGAGTTATAAACTCCTCGTTATCACCCAAGAAGAAACGTTGTATAAATCCCCAACTTTGTTTTTGTAATACTTGAATGTTATTTTAAATTCCAAGTTTTTAATGTTTTTGTTCATAATATCCCATTATTATTTATTTTATTTATGTACTTTTATGTCATGATCAAACTCATATGATCGTGTTTGGGGGTACCCTTTTATGCAATGTTTCACACACCATTCACCATTTCTTCTTCCCAATTTTAATTTTGGTGTTTGTGTAGTTTATATTGGTCAACTAAACCCTCTTAACACTGTGAAGGACATGTACATTTATTTCATGGTATCACAATGAAATAAAATAAAAACATGTATAGTGCATCAATATCTTCATGTGTTTCCTTGGTGAGTTTCAGTTATAATGTCGAACACAAATCATCCAATCATCGGCAGTAACCAGGGAATAATTTTTTGTTTCTGACTGAACCCTAAGAAGTATCCTAGTATAAGAATAGTAAAATTATGTATCATGGTGTTAAGAACTAGATATTAAAATATCTATACCCTTTATCTTGAAGCAATGAATTATGAGAATCGTGAGAATTCCCTAGGTTGATCACTATTAATAAAATCTGTCAATTTATTCTCTCTTGTATCACTTTTTTTATATGTTTCATCTTATGTAATAATACCCCGTGTTTTTTAAAAATACCATACCACTTTTATTTTCATAATAAAAACCTTATTTTAAAATTAATGATCTAATCCTCCGTCGAGAGATGACCTAGGGTTCCTTCTATACTGCAAAAAATCATGTAAAAACTAAAAAACTAATTTGACATGCTCGACAATGCAATCAAATTTTGGTGTCATTTATGGGGATCCAAGATCATTTTTTCTCTTCTTTAATTTTTATAACTTTATTTTACTTATTAACTTGTAATCCTTTCAATATCCTTCATCCCTTTTGATTATTATTTTTTTTTCTTTTCTTTGTTTTTGTGTGTTTCTTCTTCTCTCTCTCTTCCCATATCTCTATATCTAATTCTATAATGTAACATTATATTTTCATTTATCCTTTAATTCCCCTTAAGTTATTTTATTTTATCCATCTTATATCATAAAAAGAAAAAAAATAAAAAAAACATCACAACTTATTTGCATGTCCTGATCATAAAAAGAAAAATTGTTTTAATTTCACCTAGAAATTGAAAAGACAAATCATTAAAAAATTAGGTCATCTGGTGTAGAAAAATAAAGTAACATTGATAAAACCCTTTTGGAACCTCAATTTTTCCCAAAAAAATCAATAATTGAACCTAATCAAACCCCAAAAACCATGGCTTCAAATAATCGAACATTGAAATAACTGACCACCCCAGAAGTGGAGTAACAACATGCGTACACCCAATACCCTAAGGAAGAAACCAGCTTTGAGAGAAGATCATACCTAATCCACCTCCTTTATAAATTCCACGGTCTTCCCGATGATGATACTCACAAACATCTTAAGTAGTTTCACATAGTGTGCTCCGCCATGAAACACCAAAATGTGTCTAAGGACCTCATTATGTCTAGGGCCTTCCCTTTCTCCCTTGATGGTGTATCCAATGATAGGATATAATTTTTTAAAACCACAATTGGGGGTTGTAATGAACTGAAAAAAAAATATTTCTTGATAATTTACTCCCTACCTCTTGAACTACATCAATTAGAAAAGAAATCTATGGCATTAGGCAGTCACAAAGAGAGACCCTTCATGAATATTGGGAAATGTTCAAAAGACTTTTTCAGGTTTCCCCAACCACAAAATTAGTCGATAATTTCTAATTCAATACTTTTATGAGGGACTTATCCCCATATATCTTGTTATGATAGATGTTTCATCTAGTGGTGCCCTAGTTGATAAAACTCTTTCATCGCTGGTGACATAGAATCCAATATAGATAAAAATGAAAACCAATTTGGTACAAGATCAATTACACCCACTTGAGGATTTCATGATGTAATTAATTCATCCCTAGAACAAAAGGTAGATAATAAACTTGATGAGATTAAAACATTTCTAAGATAATTAGCTTAAGCTACAGGTAATTCAAACTCTCATCCTATTCCATGACATCGTGATATTTGTTATGATAACTCTCATTTTTATGACCAGTTCCTGTAACGTTACAATTCATCTGAGGATTTTGTAGCAGTATTACCTAGGCATCCATTTCAACAACCACCACCCTTCAAAAAAAACCATTCAGGCCAAATCCAGACCTCGGGTGGAAAGAACAACCATAGTACCAACAAGGAGAAAACATGGACTACCCTAAACAGAACTGGTATCCATAAGGACAAGGTATGTAGCCTTATTATCCTTCAACATCTCAAAAAATCAACCTCCTCCCAAAGTTGAACCAATCCTCAAGGAAATGGTAAATAAAATGGCATCCCAGAACCTCCAGTTCCAATAGACCACACAATCGTCTATTCATGACCAATGAACTCAAGTGTGACAATTGTAAAACACCATCGGTGAGATAATGATGCAAGGTTCTAGCACTACGGGAAAAATGAGCAATTGCGACGGGTTATTTGCGACGGGGGTATTTCCCCGTCGCAAATAAGGAGGCTTTTGCGACGGGATTGCTTTCCCCGTCACAAATAGTTTTCCCGCGATGCGCGCCAAATCGCGGGAAACTTATTTGCGACGGGGAAATATTCCCGTCGCAAATAACCGGCGGCGGTAAAAGGTATTTGCGACGGGAATATTCCCCCGTCGCAAATACTATGTCGGCAGAGGGTTATTTGCGACGGGTCCCATCGCAAATAACTATTTACCGGTTGACCGTAATAAATGTTGGCTAAGGTATTTGCGACGGGACCCGTCGCAAATAATACTATTTGCGACGGGAATCCCGTCGCAAATGGGCCCGTCGCAACTAATCTAACCTATAAATACCCCCATCCGTTTTTTTCATTTCATTCTCATTCCTTATCTTCTCTCTCTCTCAGAATCATATTTCTAGAGTTGAGTTTTTCTTCAGTTTAAGTTTTTTCTCCGGAGCTGATATTAAAGTTTTGAAGAACGATCAGAACAGATCAATTTTCAAGGTATTTATCTTCATTTTAATTTTTTATTTATTTTTAATTTTTTATTAGTTTCTATTATTATTAATTAGTTGTAATTTAATTATGTTTACATTGTTTTATTACTTAATAAATTTAAATTATTAGTATTGTTTATATGGTAATTAGGAATAATTAGTAATAATTTTTAATAATTAAGAATAAATATTAATAACTAGTAATAAATACCAATAATTATGAATAAGAACATTATTACATTATTAGTTTATTTTATTATTAATATTAAAATAATATAATTTTTTATATATATACAGTTCTTTTTTCATCTGTGTGTTTGCTGTCTTCACATGTATTATTTGTATGTGGAGATAGAAAACGCACAGATGAAAAAAGAACTGTATATAAATTAGAAAATTATATTATTTTAATATTAATAATAAAATATATTAATAATGTTATTATTTGTAATTATTGGTAATTATTTCTAATTATTGATAATTATTCATTTAATTACTAATAATTATCAATAATTAAGAATAATTAGTAATAATTAGTAATAATTACCAATAATTAGTATTAATTACCTATAATTAGTATTAATTACCAATAATTAGTATTAATTACCAATAATTAGTATTAATTACTAATAATTCGTAATAATTACCAATAATTAACAATAATTAGTAATAATTACCTATAATTAGTATTAATTACCAATAATTAGTATTAATTACCAATAATTAGTATTAATTACCAATAATTAGTAATAATTAGGAATAATTAACAATAATTAGTAATAATTAGGAATAATTAACAATAATTAGGAATAATTAACAATAATTAGTAATAATTAGGAATAATTAGGAATAATTAGTATTAATTAGGAATAATTAGTAATAATTACCAATAATTAGTATTAATTAGGAATAATTAGTATTAATTACCAATAATTAGTATTAATTAGGAATAATTAGTATTAATTACCAATAATTAGTATTAATTACCAATAATTAGTATTAATTACCAATAATTAGTATTAATTACCAATAATTAGTATTAATTAGGAATAATTAACAATAATTAGTAATAATTAGGAATAATTAACAATAATTAGTAATAATTAGGAATAATTAACAATAATTAGTAATAATTAGGAATAATTAGGAATAATTAGTATTAATTAGGAATAATTAGTAATAATTACCAATAATTAGTATTAATTAGGAATAATTAGTATTAATTACCAATAATTAGTATTAATTACCAATAATTAGTATTAATTACCAATAATTAGTAATAATTAGGAATAATTAACAATAATTAGTAATAATTAGGAATAATTAACAATAATTAGTAATAATTAGGAATAATTAACAATAATTAGGAATAATTAGGAATAATTAGTATTAATTAGGAATAATTAGTATTAATTAGGAATAATTAGTAATAATTACCAATAATTAGTATTAATTAGGAATAATTAGTATTAATTACCAATAATTAGTATTAATTACCCATAATTAGTATTAATTACCAATAATTAGTATTAATTAGGAATAATTAGTATTAATTACCAATAATTAGTATTAATTACCAATAATTAGTATTAATTACCAATAATTAGTAGTAATTACCAATAATTAGTAATAATTAGGAATAATTAACAATAATTAGTAATAATTAGGAATAATTAACAATAATTAGTAATAATTAGGAATAATTAACAATAATTAGGAATAATTAGGAATAATTAGGAATAATTAGTATTAATTAGGAATAATTAGTATTAATTAGGAATAATTTGTAATAATTACCAATAATTAGTATTAATTAGGAATAATTAGTATTAATTACCAATAATTAGTATTAATTACCAATAATTAGTATTAATTACCAATAATTAGTATTAATTACCAATAATTAGTATTAATTACCAATAATTAGTATTAATTACCAATAATTAGCAATAATTACCAATAATTAGCAATAATTACCAATAATTAGCAATAATTACTAATAATTAGCAATAATTAGTAATAATTAGAAATAATTAGTAATAATTAGAAATAATTAGTAATAATTAGAAATAATTAGCAATAATTAGCAATAATTAGGAATAATTAGTAATAATTAGGAATAATTAGGATTAATTAGGATTAATTAGGAATAATTAGTATTAATTAGGATTAATTAGGAATAATTAGTATTAATTAGGAATAATTAGTAATAATTAGGAATAATTAGTAATAATTACCAATAATTAGTAATAATTACCAATAATTAGTATTAATTACCAATAATTAGTATTAATTAACAATAATTAGTATTAATTAACAATAATTGCCAATAATTAACAATAATTGCCAATAATTGCCAATAATTGCCAATAATTGCCAATAATTGCCAATAATTGCCAATAATTGCCAATAATTGCCAATAATTGCCAATAATTGCCAATAATTGCCAATAATTGCCAATAATTGCCAATAATTGCCAATAATTGCCAATAATTGCCAATAATTGCCAATAATTCTCAATAATTGCCAATAATTCTCAATAATTGCCAATAATTCTCAATAATTCCTAATAATTAGCAATAATTAGCAATAATTAGCAATAATTAACAATAATTAGCAATAATTAGCAATAATTAGGAATAATTAGCAATAATTAGTATTAATTAGCAATAATTAGTATTAATTAACAATAATTAGGAATAATTAGGAATAATTAGTATTAATTAGGAATAATTAGTAATTTTTACCAATAATTAATAATCATTAGGAATAATTAGCAATAATTAGTATTAATTAGCAATAATTAGTATTAATTAACAATAATTAGTATTAATTAACAATAATTAGGAATAATTAGGAATAATTAGTATTAATTAGGAATAATTAGTAATTTTTACCAATAATTAGTAATAATGATTATTAATTACCAATAATTATTATTAATTACCAATAATTAGTATTAATTACCAATAATTAGTATTAATTACCAATAATCACCAATAATTACCAATAATCACCAATAATTACCAATAATCACCAATAATTACCAATAATGACCAATATTTTCCAATATTTTCCAATAATTACCAATAATTACTAATATTTTCCAATAATTACCAATATTTTCCAATAATTACCAATATTTACCAATAATTAGGAATAACTACCAATAATTACCAATAATTAGGAATAATTACCAATATTTACCAATATTTACCAATAATTAGCAATATTTGTAACAGGTTTTGCTTTATTCTCAATATATTCAATCCTCACTTGTGTTTTTTTTTCTAAAAAATAATTTATTATTTTCATTTGTAAATTATAATTCTATTATTATATTAATTAAAATAATTTATTAATAATTTATTTTTTTTATTTTTTTAATAGTATTTGCGACGGGATACTATACCCGTCGCAAATACTAGTATTATTAATAGTTTTTTATTTTATTTTTTTAAAAGTATTTGCGACGGGATACTACTCCCGTCGCAAATACTAGTATTATTAATTTTTTTTATTTTTTAAAAAAACAGTTTTTGCGACGGGACCGTCGCAAATACTGTTTCAAAAGTTTTTTACAAAAATACGGAATACTATTTGCGATGGGGAGAATGCCCGTCGCAAAAAAAGGCTATAGCGACGGGCCCGTCGCAAATAAGTGTAGTTGCGACGGCGTTTTCAGCAACGGGCTATTTGCGACGGGCCCCCGTCGCAAAAAGCCATTTGCGACGGGATCCCGTCGCAAATAGCCCGTTGCAAATACTTGTTTTTCTAGTAGTGTAGAAAACTATCATCCCAACCCATTTATAAACTGAAGGATAAAGGTAATGTATGTGAAAATACAATTTATAGTGGAATGTAATTTTCTTATTCTACTAATTCTACATAATAGGTATGTCCCCCACTTGAAAACTCTATTTCCCTACCCACCAAAGATTCAAGTAAAGAAAAAC
Organism: Viscum album; assembly: GCA_963277665.1. NCBI lineage: Eukaryota > Viridiplantae > Streptophyta > Magnoliopsida > Santalales > Viscaceae > Viscum > Viscum album. The sequence continues at coordinate 357,546,406 of OY728140.1, forward strand.
CAGAAAAAAGGGTAAAAAAATATCATTTAGGATTCCAATGAAAAATTCATGCCTCTTGTTTCCATCAAAGAATCTCCAAACCTAATTAAAATTTTAATAATGAGATTGATAGGGAAATAATTGATAAATTTTAAAATGTGCAAGTTAAAATTCTTTTATTGGATACAGCTAAACAAATCACTTGCTACACCAACTCTATTAAAGATATTTTCACCAATAAATAGTGACTAAAAGGGAATGATAGAGTTAACCTTGGAAGGAAGTTATCGGAAATGATACAACTAGAAAATCCAACCAAATGAAAGGATCCAGGAACATTCATGATACCTTGCACTATAGGGGAGACCTTCTTTTCTGATGCAATGCAAGATTTGGGTGCTTCAATTAATGTGATTCCATACTCTGTGTATACTTCTCTATAGGTTGGAGAGCTTCAAAAAAAGAGGATCATCATGAAACGTTCTAACCAAAGCACAACACACTCATCCGGAGTGATCGAGGACATCCTCGTAAGAGTTCATAATCTCAAATTAATGGCACTCTTCTACATTATTGAGATGGAAGATACTCGAACCCAATGACAAGATCCTCTCATAATTAGGAATTCGTACCTAAAAAACTGAAAATATGATCATAAATGTTCACAATGGTGCATTTTCCATGGTGTTTAGGTGAGAAAAGTTATGTTTTAATATCCTTGATTACATGAAACACCTCGTTGAAGAGCACTCCACTCTTCTTGTCTATTCGATTGATGTGTTCTCTAATGAAACAAACACACAAAATTCTCTCCTTGTACCATAATCTAATTCATTTTATTCTTATTCTCACTTGGATGATTTGAGTTTTGATTCATGTTTTGAGTGTTGTGTGGGTTCAGAAAAAGTGTAGATTTTGTGATTTAATTAATGAGTTTGTTCATTCTGAGGTACCCATGACTGTCGATGATTATACAAATCTCATTTCCATATATACTCTTTCCTTATATAATAAACATGATTAGATAGATAGTTTCATAAACCTTGATCACCCTAAATCCACTCCCTCAATCAAAAACCCACCATTGTTGGAATTAAAACCAATTCCATCTAATTTTAAATATGCCTATATTGAGGGTATTGACCAATTTCCCATAATTATTTCCAATAACCTCCCTCCATAGTAGGAATCAAAAATTATTCATCTTTTGAGGAAGTATAAAAATTAAATATGATGCACATTGGCTGATATTCCTAAGATTATCCCATCAATTTGTATGCACCATATACTTTTAGATGATGAGGCTAATCCCATAAGTCAATATCAATTCCAGTTAAATCCCACTCTCCTTGAAGTAGTAATATTGGAAGTTAATAAATTAAATGAGGTTGGGATCATTTATCCTATATCTGATAGTAAATTTGTTATCCTAGTGAAAATTGTTCTTGAAGACTCGAATAATGGTTGTTTCAAATGAACAGAATTAATTAGTTCCAATATTTGGGCAAAGATGTTGGTGAGTCTTTATTGACAACTGTCAACTGGATCAATCCACGCAAAAGGACCACTTTACTCTACCTTTCATTGAAAAAATGTAATAAATATTGGCTGGTAATTCCAATTATTGTTTCCTTAATGGCTATGTGGGTTATTCTTAAATACATATAGCCTCTTAGGATCATTAAAAATGAAACATTTACCTATCCATTCAAAAAATTTGTATACATAAGGATTTCTTTTGGTCTATGTAATGATCCTAGGAATATTTAGCAATTTATGTTGATTATTTTTTCTTAGTACCTTGTTATTTTATGGAATTTTTTATGGATGATTTTATGGTTTATAGAACTTCCTTTGATGACTGATTAGAATACCTAGCCTCTTTCCTCCACTACTGTATTGAAAAATAACTTATATTAAATAATGAGAAATTCCATTTCATGGTTTAGTGGAGGATATTTCTTAAGAATGTTATTTAAAATGAAGGTATTCAAGTGAATATATCAAAAATTGAATTAATTTCATTCCTACCATATCCAAAATGTTTTCATGAGGTGTGATATTTCTTGGGTCATGATGCTTTTTACCACATATTTATTAAATACTTTTGTAAGATCGCACTTCCCTTGTCTCGATTATTGTAATAGGATTCTAAATTTTTTTAATTAAAATTATGAGGACTATTTAAATTCACTAAAAGTTGTCTCACATCACCTCCCATAATCCAACCACCAAGTTGAGATCTCCCCTTTGAACTTATGTGTGATTCCTCTAACTTTACAGTTGGGGAAATTTTATCAAAAAGGGTTGAGAAGGATCCTCATATAATTGTGTATTCCTTAGGTAACCTTGACCCTTCCCAGAAAAACTACACAACCAAGGAAAAATAACTTATTTCTATTATGTTTTCCTTGGAAAAAATCATATCTTATTGGGTCAAAAATCATTTTCTTTTTTGATCATGCTGCCCTTTATTTTATCTTAAAGAAACCTAAAGCTAATCTCCACCTCATATGGTGGATTCTCCTTCTACAAGAGTTTAACCTTGTGATTCTTAATAAGAGGGGAGTGTAAAATGTTGTAGCTGAAATAATTATTAGGATTTATCCAATATTTGACCACCATGATGACTCACCCCTCCCCATTGGATAATTCTTCCCTCATGAGATCTTTTTTGATGTTGTTGACCATACCCCCCAGTATGTAGACATTATAAATTTTCTAGTAACATCTAGGGTCCCCATAGATTTTAGAACTTAACAATCATAGAGTATTAAGAATGATTCACGATGGTACATTTGGGATAAACATTACTTGTGTAGAATTTTTAGTGATTAAGTTGTTCATCTATGTGTCCCTGACCATGAGTTCACCTCTGTTTTGACCTTCTGCCACATTTTGGCTTGTGGTGGACATGTTGTCTCTCAACATACAGCTCGAAATTTCCTTGACTCGGGACATTATTGGCCGAAATAGTACAGATATTCCCATTTATTTTTAAGTCATGTACTCAATGTCAATTCATAAGGAATACCTCTAAAATTAATGAAATTCCCTAGTATCCCATGTTATTTTGTGAGATATTCGACGCATAGGGAATTTAATTCATGGTGCCTTTTCCAAATTTGTTTAGCTTTGTGTATAACTTATTAGATGTAGACTTTTTTTCTAAATGGATGGAAGAAAAAGCTACTTGGGATGATGACTCTTGAGTGGTTTTTGATTTTGTGAGGTCCTAGATTCTCAAAATATTCGGTTGGCCAAGATTAATCATTAGTGACCATGGTTCACTTTTTTTGCAATTGTCACATGAAAAAATTTCTCCATAAGTATTGTTTTGTTCATAGAGCCTCCACTATATATCACCCCTAAACTAATGGACAAGATTAAATCTAAAATCAATATGTTAAGAAAATATTCGAAAAATGGTACAACCCAATAGGAAATATTGGAGTTTATGCTTAGATGATTCCCTTTGGGCATACCAAATAGATTTTCTAACCCTGATCTGAATGTAACCATATAGGTTTATTTTTTTAAAGGCTTTTCACCTCCTGGTGGATGTAGAACACCATAAATATTGAGCTGTAAAATAATATAATATTAATCATTCATATATAGGTGAGAATAGGAATCTATAGATTTAGGAGTTGTAACAAATTTGACATGATGCATATGAGAGCTCTCATATATATAAAGAGAAGAAAAAGGCTATCCATGAAAATATGATTAATTAGAAAAAGTTTCATATTGGTGAGAAGGTCCTCATGTACAATTCTTTGTTAAATATCCCCTCGTGTAATCTTCATTCCCAATGGTGAGGTCCTTATAGAGTTCAAAATGTTTACCCTTTTGGTGTTATAAATATTTTTTATGAGTGGAGTGGATAGAGTTATACCAATAATGGTCAGAGGCTCAAACACTTCTATAAATATTTTTGAAAGCATTTGTGGAGGAAATCCTACTGAAGGATGTCGTATATGACACCACTTAGTAGGTTGTCCCTTATCCCTACCTTTATTTATTTTTCTAATTATTAAAACTAATTGCATTTAAGAAGATATAATTTTTAGGTTTGGTGGAGGGTGATATAAGATATTTGGGATTTAAATTGAAAAAACCTATAACAAAAAAATCAAAAGAAATCAAAAAATCAAAAAAAATCATAGTGTTTAAATTTTTTCATTCCTTCTTCTTTATTTTGTTTTTTTAACAAACATTGATCTTAAAGACAATATCCAAAATCATTTCCCAAGAATGAGACAATTGTGTGGAGAATTCAATTATTTTTGGAAAAATGTTCTGCAAATGAATGTTGATAAGGAATCATTTTCTAGAATTTTTTTTCAAATCATTATAAGGATTTTGATGGACTTCTAAAACCTATGCCTCATTATCACATACCAATATTTTAATCCCTTATCAGAGAGATATTCTAATACATTTATTGCATATTATTACTTTTAATAACTTTCATGAGAGTTGAGGGACATGTTGAGAAAGTATAACTTTCCTTTATTTTTTTTGAAGCTATAAGATTCAACTGTTCTACACTCTTGATACAGGCCATCATTCAATGAAAATCCCTTTGTTCGATTTACCTCTATTTTTTGACACCTTAAAATTTTACCCTTTTTATGCCTTAGAGACCATGAAATTCTTATTAGGTGGCCACATTACAAGGAAAATTATCCCTACCTACCCATATCTTGTTTATATTCTTGTTTTATTTTCATAAAATGTGTGGGATAGGGTGTTCCATGGGAAATATAGGGAAAGATTCATTGTAATATGTGATTAAAAGTGTTCCTACATTTGTTTTGGGAAGTGGGTCCACAAGTCATATTATATCATTATTTTATAAATGTTTACCTCTTTATCTCAAAATATATATATATAAAGAAAAATAGTTCATTACATAAAAAATAAAAAAAATAAAAAAAAATAGATAAAGTGGTTTTTTAGTCATTATTATTCTATTCATAGTTGTGACCCACACAAAATAAAAAAATGGGAGAGTGATTTGGAAGTGATTCAATCTATGAGGGGTTCGTGAGTACATTCATTGTGAACACTTGCTGAATTTTTGAAACGTTTTGTACTTAATAGATTAGACACTCCTCTTGTGCCTCTGATTTTTAAACATTAAATCCTACCAACCCTTGAACCTTAGAACAACATGTTGGAAGTCCTGTTCATTAGCACACTAGTTTCTACTGATAAATAACTAATAAGCTCATAAATCATATGCTATGATTGCATAAACTCTCAGAAAAGAGAATTACACCACTTTTATATGTTCCTTGGGTGAAGAGGCAAAATTTATAGTTGAGATAGGTTGAAACATGTTTCATGGGTAAACAAATTAAGTTGAAAAAATTTGAATGTGAGAGAAGAAAAATGATAGAAAAAATTATTTCATAAACAAGACATGATGAATTTCATTTCAAAATAATCTTGGAAGCCTTATCACCTTTGATTTATGAATGGGCCTTTATTATGATATAACAATTTTCCTAGTATTACCAAGGCTTAGGTGTTGGGTTGTGAACGTGTAGTGATTCTCTATTTATTTCCACCCTTACCCAAGGTTTTAAACTAATTTTTTATTGAAAATTCCAATTATAATAACAAATTCCACATCATTATTGATTAAAAAAATAATTTTAGTCACTTTTAAAAAGGTAAATTTCAATTATTTTTATGGTTTCATTGTAGAAGGATGTGATTTATAGTATCTAGAATGAAGTTCAAGAGAAGCGTCCCAAACTATACAAGATCCCAAGAACCCATGTGGGCTCAAACGCACACTTAAACTAATCAGTGAATCCAATTGTTCTGAAAATTTGTGGTCTAATCCAAAATGTCAATTATATGGCTCTTATAAAGGAACCCAGTCCCAATTCATCTATTAATGGGCCCATATGAACTAATATGTCCTGAGAATCAAATCTTTACAAGGTCAAAAGTAGTGTTATGTATTTTGGCTATATCTAGATCCTTGGCGCTCCAAATGATGCCAAAATTTAGGTTGAGATATTTAATACGTGTGGAAACACGTTTTTTGTTTTTTAAAAATCTAGATAATATTTTATAGTGGCCAAATACCCTACACAAATTGGTTTGATGAAATTAGGGTGCTCAAAAACACCTTCCACTTTTCCTATAAAATGATACTCTAAGAAACCCATTTGGAAGTTCGACCAAGAAAAAAAGATACTCCTATTTTGAAGTCCAAAAGGAGTCTTATCCTAATTCTTATAATTTCTGGAGGCTATGGGAAGTGATACTTCGTCATCTTTTTCTTCCTCCCCTCCCATGGATTTATAAACTCCTCATGATCACCCAGGGAGGAACGTGGTGTAAATCCTGATATTTGTTTTTGTAATAATTGAATTTTTATTTAAATTATAGGTTTTTTAATTGTTTTTCATCATACTATATTCTTATTTAGTTGAGTTATGTATTGGTATTTCATTATCAAACTCATATGATCATGTTTGAAGGTACCCTTTCACGTGATGTTTAACACACCATTCACCATTTCTTCTTCCATCTTTTAATTACAGTGTTTGTGAGGTTCATATTTGTCAATTGAACTCTCATAAACACTGTTAGGGCCACATAAATTTATTTCATGGTACCACAATAAAAAAACATACAAACTTGGAAATTTTATCGTGTTCTTCGTGTTTTTTTTGGTTAGTTTATACCATGAAGTCAAACACAAATCACTCAATCATCGGTGGTAACTAGTAAATCATTTTTTGTTTCCAATTTAACCCTAGGAGGTATCCTAGTATAAATTAGTAACATTATGGTTTTAGGTGTTACAAACCAGAGATTAAAAGAACTATAACATTAATCTTGAAAGGATTAAGAATGGGAATTGGGACATTTCCTCAAGTTGATCACGCTTAATAAAATCTATCAATTTCTTATTTCTTATATCGTTTTCTTTTATATGTTTCATCTTAAATCAAGAAACCCCAAGTTTTTGAAAAATACCATTAACCTTGTATTTTTATAATAAAACCTTCTTTTAAAATTAATTATCTATGCTCCATTGAAATATAACCTAGTGTTCCTACTATACTGCTGAAATTCAAGTAAAAATTAAATAACTATTTTTATGCACTTGAAAACGTGATAAAATTTCGACATCATTTCTAGGGAGACAAGATCATTTATTTTCTATTTCTTTCCTTTAATTTATTTATTTTCATTATTAATTAGTACTCCTTTCCATATCCATTTATCCCTTTTGATTATATTTGTGTTTTCCTTTTGTTTGTTTTTGTTTGTTTCTTATTAAATCTCCCTTCCACTCTCTCTCTCTAATATTATATGTGACATTCACTTTTAATTTATTATTTAATTATTTTTAATTGATTTTATTTTATCCATATTCCATAATAAAAGTAAAAAAATATAAAAAAAACAAAAATGACAACTTATTTTCATGACCCGGTCAGAAAAAGAAACACTACTTGAATTTGACCCATAAATTAAAAAGACACTTCACTCACAAATTATGTTATCTAGGGTAAGAAAATTAAATAACATTGAGAAAAACATTGTGGAACCTGAAGTGGTACCAAAGAAATCGAAAAATGAACCAAATCGAACCCCATAAATCATGGCTGCAAATAATCAAACTTCAAAATAATTGACCACCCCAGATGTGGAGTACCAACCTATTTACATCCAATATCCAGAGGAAGCATCCAACATTGATCTGAGATCAGGCCTTATCCATATCCTTCCTAAATTCCATGTTATTTTTGGTGAGGACCCTCATAAACATCTTAATAGGTTTCACATAGTGTTCTCAACCATGAAACCCCAAAATATGTATAAGGATCACATTATGTTTTAGGCCTTCCCTTTATACCTTGGTGGTATAGCCAAAGACTGTTTATACTATCTTACTACCACAATTTGGGGTGGTAATGACCTAAAAAGACACTTTCTTGTGAGTTAATTCCCTACCACTCAAACTTCATCAGTTATAAGGGAAATATGTGGAATTAGGTGATCACAAGGAGAGACCCTTCATGAATATTGGGAAAGATTCAAAATAATTTGTTCATGTTTCCCCACCACCAAATTAGTGAAAATTTTATAATTAAATACTTAAATGGGGGCCTTGTACCCATGGATAGTGGTATGATAGTTGTTGCAGATGGTGGTTCCCTAATTCATAAAACTCCTTCATCAACTCATGACTTAATAGCCAACATGGCTCAAATGCACAATAATTCGGTACACAAAAAATTTTACCCACTTGAGGATTTAATGAGGTAATTCATTCATCCCTAGAATAAAAGGTAGATAATAAAAATGATGAGATTAATACCCTTATAATACAATTATCTCAAGATCAAGGTAATTCACATTATCCACCTGTTTCATTTTATTATGGTATTTGTTCTGATAACTCTCATTTTTCTGACAAGTGCCTATAACATCAAGATTCATCTGAGTGTTATGAAGTATTATTCCCTAGGTGTCCTTTTCAGCAAGAACCACACTTCAAGAAATAACCATTCATTCCAAATCCAAACCATGGGTGGAAATCACAACCACAGTAACAATAAGGAGGAAACTCGAGAAACCCTAAACAAAACTGGTATCAACAAGGCCAAGGTGTGAAACCTTCTTATCTTTCAACATCTCGAAACAATCCTCATCCCAAATATGAACCATGTCTCGAGGAAATGGTGAAGAAAATGGCATACTAGAACCTTCACTTCCAATAGACCATGCAATCATATATTCAAGACCTATGTACTCAAGTGGGACAACTGGTAAACACCATTGGTGATATAAAGAAACAAGGTTCTAGACAAATACCATCCCAACCCTTTTCTAATATGAAGGATAAAGGTAATTTATGTGAAATTACAATTATTCATGGTAAATAATTTTCTTCGTCTACTAATTTTACACAATAGGTAGGTGCCCCACTTGAAAGCTTTATTTCCCTACCCTCTAAGTATTCATGTAAAGAAAAAAAAGACAAAAAAGGATCAATAAATTATCATTGAGGATTCCCCTATACAATCCTTTCCTATTCATTTCCCCTAAATACACTATAAACATAAGAAATATTTTTATAATAATATTCATAATGAAAAAATGGATTCATTCAAAAATGTGAAAGTTAAAATTCTTTTATTGGATACAGTTAAAAAAATCACCCGCTATGCCAAATTTCTTAATGATATTTTCCCTTATAAACGAATATTGAAAGGGAATGACAGAGTCAACCTTGGAAGGAATGTCTCGGCCTTCATACAACCATAAATTCCAAACAAATTCAGGGTTCCATGAACATTCACGATACCTTTCACCATAGAGGAGTCTTTTGTTTCCAATGCAATGCTAGATTTGGGTGCCTAAATTAATGTGATACCTTACTCTATGTACAATTATCTATAGGTTGGAGAGCTTCAACCAATGGGAATAATCATGAAACATGTCAATTGAATCACAACACACGCATCCAGAGTGATCAAGCATGTCCTTATCAGAGTGAAGAATCTCATCATCCTAGCAGACTTCTGCATTCTTGAGATGGAAGAAACCCAAACCGAAGGGCATTCTCCTCTCATACATGGTATTCCATTACTCAAGACAATAATTATGATCATAAATATTCACAATGGTACTTTATCCATGACGTTCCGTGGAGAAAAGGTATCTTTTAATATCCTTGATTACATGAAACACGTAGTTGAAGAGCACTCCACTCTTCCTCTCTATTCGATGGAAGTGATCTCTAATGACACACAAACACACAAAATTCTCTCCTTGGCCCATACTTTGATTCATTTTATTCTTCTTATCCCTTGTATGATTTGAGTTTTGATTTAGGTTTTTAGTGTTGCGTGGGTTTAGAAAAGTGTAAATTTTGTGCTTTAATTGATGAGTGTGTTCATTATAAGGTACCCATGATTATCGATGATTCTAAAAATCTCATTTCTAATGATTCTCTTTCCTTAGAGAATAAACATGAGAAGATATATAGTTCCATGCACCTAAATCCCTATAATGACCCGCCAATTCTCATTGGCTTAAGAGCTCAACGAGTCATTACTGGGCCTTAAGCAACATCCCCAAGGTGCCAAAGGCTGGCAATAAATGCCAAAGGGTTTCAAAACAAGTGGGGGACGATTTTCCTCTTTTGAACATACCACAGAATCAACAACTATAACCACACTAATCAACTAAATAATGCATGATAAAAGCTAAGACAACTCAATAATTTATTTTATCATAAACCAACCAAGAGTACCATAGCAGAAACCAACACTAAAACATCAGATTAAATAGCGGAAAGACAAACTCAAAGACCACAAGACAACAACCCAACTCCATGCTCCACATGCTCCAAGCTTCAATATCACGAACCATCCCAAGTATCACAAAGCAGTGCTATAAACATGTGACACTTTACCTTTGACAACATCCCGGTACATGATATCTACAAAAGCACCAGCGTTCCAAAGCAGGGGGTGAGTAATGAAACACAGTAAGTTTTCCCTGATGACTTCCCAACCCATGCCTCTAGGATAAAACATGTTAGCACATTTATATAAAACAATTTATATAATACAATTACAAAACAATTCACAACATAACAAGTTCCAAGTCAAAACCATTTTCCAACAAAACCCATCTTTCTCAAGAAAAGAAACCAAGAAAATCTTCCAATCAGATTCACATTTCTATTTGGAACATTCATTCCAATTCACACATCCACACAACCAACCATACATGCAACCTGGACCTCCCTATACTCGCAAGTGGTGAGTTATCCTTCCACTGAGCCATCACTTAGTGGACTACCTTGATAGGGGTACTTCATGACCTTATATGTCCCAACCTTTCGATGGGGGGACTTCTCACCCTTATCCATCCCAACCTTTTTGATGGGGGTACTTCTCACCCTTATCCATCCCAATGCACATGAACACACACCACAACCCATGAAAATCCATGTTAAAAATAAGTGTGTCCAAAACCTTTCAATAAAGCATCACCCTTTTATTGAAAATCATTTCTTTCATGCAGCAAAACCATATCCAATTTAAAATCACCATTTTAAATTTACTTAAACAACCACTTTCCAAAAACACACAATTTCCATCAACCGTTACTAAAAAGGGATTTCAGCCATTCTTTCACAGCAGATAAACAAACCATTTCAATGAAGGAAAACAATTTGAAACTAAGCCTTCAAGTCCTAATAAAGAGGAATTAGGAGTGAAGCCACCTACCTCAACAAATTAGGCCAAACCAATCAATGGACAAAGAACGCCAACAAAACTGAGTCAATAAATCCCCAAAACCTCCTTAGATTCCTTCCCCTAGTACCAATAAAACCAAAACCCGACTTAAAAGTCATCCACTACCTTAGATATATCCACCTTGGGCGTAGATCTAAGGATCCATTATGAGGGAATAAGGAGATCTAAGAAAACTTAAGTAAACGAGACTTACCTCAATCAACCAGCCTCTAAATGCCAAGGCAAACCCCCAGATCGCTTCCAAAACACCTGGTAAGTTCTCTCCCACCTTTACTAGAGATAAATTCCAAGTTAGGGCCGTCTAGGACCAAAAATGAGCGGGTTTAAAGAAAACCCGGATTAGGTCCTTAAAAATAGGATCTAAGTTGACCCCGCGCACGGTTAGTTCGCACGGTTAGGCAAATTGTGCGCTAACCGTGCCGTAGTCACTACTTAGAAGGGGCGCTCTGCATGGCCTCCTCTCATGGTTTTCCCAAACCGTGCTCACACTATGTGGTCTCCTCTGTCCAAAGTAACCACACCAGCATGAATTCCGCATGGTTTGGGCAAACCGTGTGTAGCTCGTGCGTCACCACTTTTTTCCCTTTTACACTTTAAAATCCTCCAAACTTTCCCAACCACTTCCCATATGCTTTATGTACTTAAAAATCATAAAACAAGGGTTACTTACCAGAAACCGGGGGTACTACCATCCCCCTAAATACCCTCCCTCAATCCAAAAACCACTCGTGTTGGATTTAAAGTCACTTCCATCTAATTTAAAATATGACTATCTTGAGGGTATTGACCAATTGTTTGTAATTATTTTCAATAACCTCTCTCCATGTTAGGAATAAAAACTTCTTTATCTTTTGAGAGAGTGTAAAAATGTGATAGGATGGACATTGGCTGATATTCCTAGCATTAACCCATATATTTTTATGTACTATATACTTTTAGATGATGAGGCTAAGTATGTAATGAAAGCTCAACATTGATTAAATCCCACTCCCCTTGAAGTGGTAAAATTGGAATCCAACAAATTACTTATTGTTGGGATCATTTATCCTATATATGATAGTAAATATGTTAACCTAGTGCAAATTGTGCCTAACAAATTGGAATAATGGTTGTGTCAAATGAACATAATGAATTCATGTGAAAATAGTTGGTGAGTCTGTATTGACTACCGTCAATAGAATCAAGCCATGAAAAATGATTACTTTCCTATACCTTTCATTGACCAAATGTTATAAATATTGGATGGTAACTCCCATTATTGTTTCTTTAATTGATATTAGAGTTATTTTAAATTCCAGATATCCTCTTATGATCAATAATGTAGAAAATTTACCTTCCCATTAGGAACATTTTTATAAATAAGGATTCCTTTTGGTATATGTAATTCTATCAGCACTTTTCAGTGATGTTTGTTGAGCATCTTTTTTAAGTACCGTGAGAATGTTATCGAAGTTTTTATGGAATATTTCATGGTTTATGGAACTTCCATTGATGATAGTTTGGAACACCTAGGATCTTTCCTCTACTGCTTCATTGAAAAAGATCTCATATTAAATTATGGAAAATGTGATTTCATGTTTCAGCGAGGGATAGTTCTTGATCATGTTTTTTCAAATTAGGTAATTGAAGCAGATAAATAAAAAAATTAATTAATTTCAACCCTTCCATATCCAAAATTTTCTCATCAGGTGTGATCTTTTTTGGTTCATGGTGGTTTTTACTGTAGATTCATTAAATACTTTAGTAAGATCACACTTCCCTTGTCTTAATTATTGAAAAATGATTTATATTTTTTTTTTGATAAAAAATAATGAGGATGATTTCAATTCACTAAAAATTAGTCTCAAATTAACTCTCATAATCCAACCACCATGATGGTATTTCCCCTTTGAACTTATGTGTTATGCCTCTAACTTTTCAGTTGGGGTAGTTTTATCACAAAGGGTTGAGAAGGCTCATCATGACATTGTGTATGTTTCACATACCCTTGACCCTACCCAGGAAAACTACACAACCACAGAAAAAAAACATCTTTTTATTATGATTTAATTGGAAAAATCCGTTCATATCTTGTTGGGTTAAAAATCATTGTATTTTATTATCTTGATGCCCTTTGTTTTCTCCTAAATAAACCTGAAGTTAATCCCAACCTCATACGATGGATTCTCCTCCTTCATAAGTTTTTCATTGAGATTAGTGATAAGAGAGGAGTGAAAATGTTGTAGTTAAAAATGTTAGTTTTATTTACCCACCAATGGACCATCATGTTAACTCATCCCTCCCCATTGGATAATTATTAACTCATGATAACCTTTGTGATTTTGTGGACCTTACCCCCTGGTATAAAGACATTATAAATTTTCTATAAACATATAGGGTCCCCACATATTTTATCACTTCACAATCACTAAGACTTAAGCATTATTCCTGATGGTACATTTGGGATGACCCTTACTTGCAGAGAATTTGTAGTGACCACATTGTTCATTGGTGTGTCCCTAACCATGATTTAACCTTTGTCTTGACCTTCTACCACACCTCATCTTTCAGGGAACAATTTGGCTCTCAATGTATAGATTGAAAGGTCCTTGACTCAAGAATTTATTTTCTAACATTTCTTATATATGCCCATTGTTTTTTTAAGTCATGTACTCGATGTCAATTCATAGGGATTATCTCTAATAGGAATTAAATTCCCCAAAAACCCATGTTATTTTATGAGATCTTCAATGCATGGGGCATTGACTTCATAAGGATTTTTCAAAATTCATTTGAATTTTTGAACATCTTATTACATGTAGACTATGTATCTAAATGGGTGGAAGAAAAATCTACTAGGAATTATGACTCTCAAGTGGTTGTTGATTTTGTGAGGTCCTATATTTTCAGTAGATTTGGTTTTCCAAGAATCATCATTAATGGAAATGGTTCATAATTTTTCAATCATAATGTAAAAAACATGATTCATAACTATGGGGTTTTTCATAATGTCTCCACTACATATCACCCCCAAACTAATGGAGAAGCTAAAATATAAAATCATGAAGTTTAGATAATCTTTGAAAAAATTATACAACCCAATAGGAAATATTGGAGTTTGTTCTTGGATGATTCACTTTGGACGTACCGAACAGCTTTTAAAACCCCGATCTGAATGTCACCATATAGGATTGTGTTTGGAATAAATTTTCACCACCTAGTGGTGGTAGAAAACCTTTCATATTAGGCTGTAAAATAATGTAACATGAATCATTTAGATGCAGGTGAGCATAGGAAGTTGTAGATTCAAGAGTTGGAAGAAATTTGACATGATGCATATGAGAGATCTTGGATATATAAAGAGAAGAAAAAGTTTATACATGATGATATGATTCATCAGTGGAAGTTTCATATTGGTAAGAAGGTCCTAATGTACAATTCTAGTCTAAAGCTCCACCCAGGTAAGCATCATTCCTAATAGATCGGTCCTTATATATTTACTAATGTTTACCCTTTTGGTGTTTCAAAGGTTTTTCATGAGTAGAGTGGACAAAGGTTTACCATCAATGGGTAAAGACTCAGACACATCAATGAATATTTTCTAAAGTATCCAGTGGAAAAAGTTCTGATGATGGATGATGTATATGACACCACTTAGCAGGTTGTCCCTTCTATCTACCTCTATTAGATTGTCTATTTATTTTAACTAATTTCATTGAGGACAATTTAATTTTTAGGTGTGGGGAGGGTGACATAATATATTAAGGATTTAAATTAAAAAACCAACAACAAAAAAAATTGTGTTTTCATTTTTTCTTTCCTTTTTTTTTGGAAACTTCGATCTTAAAGAGAATATCCAAAATCATTTTTCATGCTCGAGTAAATTTTGTGGAAAAATTACATTATTTTTTGGAAAAATGTTTTTCAAATGAATGTTGAAATGGAATCTTTTTATAGAATGTTTATTTCAAATCATTCTTAGGAGTTTAATGGATTTTTGAAACTCATGCATCATTAGAAATAACTAACATTTTAATCCCTTACCGAAGATACATTTTACTCCCTTTATTGCATATTCTTCCTTTTATTCACTTTCTTGAGAGTCTTAGGTCATATAGAAAAAATATAACATTCCTTGATTCTATTTGAATCCATAAGATTCAAGTCTGTTCGCTCAATTATCCTTTATTTTTGGACACCTTGAAATTTTAAACTTTTTATTCCTTAAAGACTATGAAATGTCTATTAGGTATCCACATTACAATCTAATTTATCCATACCTACCCATATCTTTTTTTCCATTCTTGTTTTATTTTTAGAAAGTGTGGGGATAGGGTGCTTCATGGGAAATCTAGGTAAGGATTAATTGTAACGGGTGAGTGAAAGGGTTTCTACATTTGTTTTGGGAAGTGTGACCACAAGTCATATTATATTATTTTGTTATACATGATTCCCTTTTTATTCCAAAAATAAATTATATAAAAAACAATAGTTCTATACATAAAATTATAGAACAAAAAAAATAAAATAAATGGATAAAGAGGATGTTTACTCATTATTATTTTATGCATGGTTGTGACCCACACAAAAGGAACAAAGGAGAGAGTGACTTGAAAGTGATACAACTTGTGAGGGCTTGAGTGAGTACATTAATTTTGAACACTTGCTAAATTTTTGACATGTTTTTCAGTTAATATATTAGACACACCTCTTTTACCTCATATTTTTAAATATTAAATCCTAGAAACCCTTAAACCACAAAACAACATGTTGGAAGTCCTATTGAGTATCACTCTAGTTTCGGATGGTATAGAACTTAGAAGCTTACAAAGTATAGGGGTAATATCACATAAACTCTTGGAAAATATAATAAATCCACTTTAATATGTTCCTTGAGTGAAGAGGGAAAATTTTTATGGGAGTTAGGTTGCATCATGTTTCATGGGTGAACAAATGAAGTTGAACAAATTTGAATATGTGAGAAGAAAAATGATATAAAATTTTATTTCATAAATAAGATATGATGAATTTAATTTAAAAATAATATTATATGTTTTCTCACCTTTTACTTAGTAATGGGACTTGATTAAAATTTAATACTGTGAACAGGAGTACAAAAGTTTAGGTGTGGGGGTGTTATTGTGTAGTGATTCACTATTTATTTCCAACCCTACACCATTATTTTAAACTAGATTTGTATTGAAAATTAAAAATATAATAAAAAATTAACCTTTAAGTTTAATTTAATAATATAATATCATTCACTTCAAAAAAGTTAAACATCACTTAATTTTATTCTTTCATTGTAGGAGGAGGTGATTTGGAGGATCCAAAATGAAGTTCAAGAGAAGCAGCCCAAACTACATAAGATCCTAAGAACCCATGTGGGCTCAAACACACACTTGAACTAATTTTTTTCATCCAATTGGTATGAAATTAGTGGCCTAATCTAAAATGTAGTAGGATACAACTCTTATTAAGGAACAAAAACCCAATTCATCTATTAAAGGGCTTATCCAAATTAATATATCTAGAGAATCGAATCATCATAAAGTCAAAAGTGGTGTTATGTATTTTAGATATATCTAAAGATTTGGGACTCCAAATGATGCCAAATTTTCATTGAATATATTAAATAGTTGGAGAAACATGTTTTCAGTTTTTTAAAAAGGAATATAAGACTGTATAGTTGAATAATAAATGTCCCATTTGGTTTTAAAAAATCAGGGTGCTCAAAACCACCTTCCACTTTGCCTACAAAATGATACCTTGGGCACCCCATTTGGAAGTTGGGACATGAGGTAAGGTGCTACTATTTTGGATTCCCAAAGGATCCATATCCTCATTATTATATGTTCTTGAGGAAATGGCACATGCTACTTTATCATCTTTTTCTTCCTCCCCTCCCATAGAGTTCTAAACTCCTAATGATCACCTAGGGTGGAACGTGGTGTAAATCCCAAGATTGTTTTTGTAATACTTAAATGTTATTTTAAATTTTAGATTTTTTTGTTGTTTTAAATCATAATCTATACTTATTTAGTTGATTTATATAATATCATATCATTATCAAACTCATATTTTCATGTTTGGGGGTAACCTTTCATGTGATGTTTCACACACCATTAACTATTTCTTTTTCCCTCTTTTAATTGCATTGTTTTTGTGGTTCATATTGGTCAATTGAACTATTATCAAAACTATCAAGTCCATGTAAATGTATTTAATGGTATCAAAATTAAATAACATACAAACTAGTATAATGCATCGAGTTTTTAATGAGTTTCCTTGGTGAGTTTTGATTATGAAATGTAACACAAATCACCCAATCATCGGCAGTAACTGATAAATCATTTTGTGTTTCTGACTAAACCCTAGGATGTATCCTACTATAAACTCAGTAAAATTATGGTTATAGGTGTTATAGAATAGGTATTAAAATATTTATACCCTTTCTCTTGAAATGATGAAGGGAGATCATCATGAGAATTCCCCTGGTTGATCACGCTTAATTAAATCTATCAATTTATTCTTTCTTGTATCACTTTATTTTATATGTTTATATTAGAAAAACAAAACCTATGTTTTTTAAAAATCCCATCCACCTTTTATTGTCATAATAGAAAACTTATATTAAATTTAATGATTTAAGGCTCCGTCGAGAGATGGCCTAGGGTTCCTGCTATACTGTTGAAATTCTAGTAAAAATTAAACAACTAATTTGATGTGATCGACAACATGATTAGGATGTTACATATATAGTGATGTTTACCATTTCCATATATGTATGGTTAGTGGTTTCACTATACCATTATAATTATTCATTTCATCCTAAAATTTATTATATAATAGGAATTTGAATGTATATTCTATGATCCCCTTATTCATATTGTCCCACCAAATCATGGATATCTTAATGTATCCACATGTTCCCTAGTTGGATAGAGAAGGTTGAGCTATCTGAATCATTAAAAAACTCCTTCTTTATCTAAATATTTGATAGCATGCATATTCATGACCCAAATATTATAATTCCTTCTTCCTCAATTTTTAATTCTGATGGTTTCCCTTTTCTTATAGCTTCCACCCACTTATGTATATCAAAATCAGCTCTTTGAGAATCCTTTATCTTCTATAAAAGGGATGGCTAAGAAATAATTTGATAAAGGATTGATTATTTTTCTTCTTTTATGATTTTTATATACATCCTCTACCAGTCTAAGAAGATTTGATCCTTCTCAATGCTCACCATTTATATTTTTGATGCGTCATTTCTACTTAGATCATCTAGCACTTTATTTTATTTATTAGGGTGGTAGAGATTTGAGCTATAATAGTCCTTGATCATCACTATCCATATTAATATATTCATATTAATCCCATTATATGTGAATATATACCTGAGGATATTATAATCCATATATATTTCACACTTCTCCCCATAGAGATAGTGTCGCTAGATTTTCAATCTAAAGATCACTGCAGGAAACTCTAGATCATGTGTTGGATAGTTCCACTCATTAATTTTCAAATTCCTTGAGGTATAGTCTATCACTTTTTCATTAAACATTAGTAGAAAGCCTAATACATTATTTGAGGTATCACTTTATAACACAAAATTTTACCCAGTTATGGGCAGCATGAGGAATGGTGTAGTTATATGCCTCTTTTTGATCCCTTGAAGCTCTATTATTATTCATCATCTTAAATTTACTTTACTCCCTTCCAAGTCAGCTTGGATAGTTGGTTTTAAAATCATAATAATTTCCTCACAACTCATTGGTAATACCCATCTAGGCTAAGGAAACTATAGTTCTCAGTTACAAACACTGTTCTGGGACACTCCTCAATTTCAACTATCTTAAAAGGGTCTATAAATATCCCTTTAATATTGAAACAATTCCCTAAGAATGATATTTCTTCTGTATCGAACTCAAATTTTCTATAATTTTCATATAAATTCTCCTTTATCAACATTTTTATCGTATTATTCAAATAATCCTCATGATCCTCTTTACTTTTAGAGTATATTAGAATATCATCTATAAATACTATCACATATTTTCAAGGTAATCTCTAAAAACTTTATTCATTTAGTCCATGATGATTTATAGGTAATTATTTGGTCTAAATGAAATAACTATGAACTCAGAGTTTCCATAACTTGTTTGAAAGGCAGTCATGGGAATATCTTTCTTCTTCACCATTAATTAGTGATATATTGAGCAAAGTTCCACCTTATAGAAATTTTGGGTTCCATGTATTTTATCAAAAAAATCATAGATTCATATTATGGGATAATTTTTATTTACTATTATTTTTTTTTTGAGATAAACATAATCAATGCATAAGTGCATTAATAAATCCTTATTCTTGAAGATGAGGACCGGTGCACCCCAGAGTTAAGTACTCAGTCATATAAAATCTTTTTCCAGATTCTCTTATAACAACTTCATTAGTTATTCCCAACTAAATGGTGGCCATTCTATAATGATTATTTTACATAGTAAGAGATCCAGGTAGAAGTCCAATTGAGAACACAACCTCTTGGTTTGTAGTAAGTCTAGGAAACTCTTTAGGGAATACATCACTATGATCCCTCATAGTGGGAATGTTTTCGATCATGATTCTCACCTTAGTCTCATTTATTTAAGCTAGATATGATTTCTATTATGGAAATAATATCCACAATTGGGAAGAAGATTATAATGGAGATCCATTCTCCTCCTTACACTTGTACAGAATCATAGGATGACTCAAGATGTGAAGAGTGATTTCTTTATCCTAACTATTGATGTCAACTTTTTATAAGGATAGCCAATACATGACCACTATAGAATCAAAATATAATAAATGAAGTATGAAAATATTTTGTGGGAGGTTCAATCCACAAACATTAATTGTGGAGGAGTTATATACTTGGGATATAATAATTTCTATTTTTTATGTTCTCACGGATAGTTCAACTCCCATGTTTTGATGTGGTTCTTGAATAGTTCTACTAAACATGAGATATATTAAAGAATTCATAAAATTAGAATGAAAAATTAAATTCACTATTCTTAAATGAATATCCAGTGTACCTATCACTACACCATTGTCCAGATCCACCACAATAGTAGTGATGGAATATTCCCTTTGGTTCTCGCTAGGCCTTGGTGTTAGTTATTATTGATTATCTCTAACAACCCATGGCTTAGGGAATTGGATTATATATTTCAAGTGTTCTTTGTTGTTGAAGAATTATACCATAGGTAGATTTTTGATCTAAACCCTATTTTATTATTCCATATTAGTGTGATTATTCATTTCCCTTCAGCACTAATAATCCTGATGCCCCTCTTTTCTACTTTGGAAGTATCTTCGGATTCCCTTAAGATAGTATTTAGGATACTTCTTCCCACATTTTGAAACTTAGGGTGTTGTTTTTTTATTATTCCAAGAGATTTATCTATTTATCCTCCTAAATAAAACTCCATTTTATACTTTTTATATCTGGCCCCATGAGACCACTTAGAGTCACTAATCTCCATATCAACCTTAATGGGACAAAGGATAATATCTTAATAGTTATTAAAGAATAAAATTACTAAATATTTTCATTGAATCTAATATAACCCACTGAAAATGTGGTCCTTTTTTCTTCTGTTCTTCATGATAATGTGAGAGGTGTATCATTAAAATCTTGTGATGTTTTCCTCATATACCCTGATAGACTGGTCTTCTAGTTTATTTAGTCTAAGTAGAACACTATCTGATTTAATATAGAGATTTTGTGAAAAAATATTTATCATAAAAAATTTCTTGACCCTTCCCATTCCATAGAATCATATCCTCTTAAGAAATCATGATCTTGATCAGTTTCTACCACTAATAAGTTTCCCCTTCAAGGTAACAGATAGATAGTATGAATTTCTCTTATTCTAATCATTAGAGTATGGTGAATATATTTTCAATGGAATTAATCCATTTCTCCATGATGAGGAGATCAAGGGATCCAATAATTTTATGAGGACATTATCACTTAAAGGAATCGACTGAAACATGTTCTTTCTTAGGTAAAAGAGTGTGTTCCACATGATTCAAGTTATTATTCATAGCATGAGTTAGTAAGACCAATACTACCATAATGATCATATATCCCACTCCCATATGGTTAGGCACATTATTAGGGAAATCATCATATTTCCTAGAATGTTGGTTTTTGAAATGGTTCTTTATATTTCACACTATTAACTAAAATAAATTAAATATGGGATGAAAATACTTTAACTAATAAACATATAAAATGGAAAACTATGAATTTAGAAGGAATAAATTATAAGTGAGAATTATATACTATCTTTTGTGTGTATAATTTTTAATCTAGGTTATCCATGTTAATGGTTCTGATTAGGTTATCTAACCTAACACTCTATTAAAATACTTTCTAATGGTTCATAAATAGTTTGTGAATTTTCAAGGCATATCCCCTGGGAGTGTCAAACTAGGTGTGAAGTAAGGACTCTTTGTTGTGAACTGAGTGATGATCAGTTTAAATCCCAATTCACCCTTTTGAGGGTTATTACCCCTTATGTAAAACAATTCCATATCTATATCCACTTATAATATCTAGGCAATGATGTAATTTCTTGGAAACCACTCATTCTATACTTCACCGAAATTCAAGGATATTTTACTATGATTATATGAATCCCTTAGGTTATCACCAAATTATTCTAGTCCAAATACCTAAAAATAACTAGACTATCCTCTAATACGAATTATTATAACCTAATCAATTTATACATATTTTTATATAGTTTTAACATAAATATCCATTAAATAGAACCATGGGATTTAAAGGCCTAGTGCATTTGGAGGACTAGGTACATAAAGCAATAACATGAAACTAAAATAAAAATTATTTATTTTAATATCCATAATGATATTCTAAATCCATTTTATCTTCTAAAACTTCATATAATAACCTAGGAAATACATAGAAGGAAGGGGTGAGCTATAAATCATAGTAAGGGAATAATCATGGAAGTAAAGCATAACATGTGAGTAAGAAGGCATAACACGATATCATAAAATAAAAGGATCATGATTAATCATATAGTGGTATTACGTAAGTACATGGAATCATAATATCTTGGAAACATGGTAAAGTGGTAGAAACATATAACATGACATAAGCATAAGTCAAGGTTAACCGCCAAGACAATATCCCAAGGTGTATAGAGTCCTGTAATGGATTAGGTTTAATCCCTAATCCAATATATGATGTATCATCAGATTAAAACATTATATAATGAATTTGAATGATATCTAGGTTCTCACATTATAATGTTTCCATGATTATGTATTCTATAAAAAATGAGTTTATCTTAAGGCATAAACATAAATATTACCCATGGAAACAAATGGGTTCCATTTGTGAAAAGAACTTATAGAACGTATTACCCCATAAAAGTAAGGAATAATAATATTTATATATATGTAAGAGACATATATAGAGAATTTAAAATCATTTTATAACATCGTATAGAGAGATAAAGAATGTGATTTACAGATAGAAAGTTTATAACCCAAAGAAAAAGGGAGGTTTAGAAAGAGATCCCTTTCCTGATGTTCCATAATTATTATTCTATTTCACTTAACATCCTAGATCATCAAACTAGATTCATTAATAACTTAATTATAAACCTTTTAAAATTATATTTTATTTATTATAATTTTAATATGTTCAATTATAATCTTTTAAATGATTTATAATGTTTAACTTTTTTGTTTTGGTAGCATGCGTTTCATGGCTCCAAGTCAAATCAATCGGGGAAATTTATTGAAATATTTTAAAATGATAATAAAGCTACAAAAATAAGATTAAATGGTATTCATGGCCTTAAAAAAATTAAAATGGACCCAATTATCCATATGTGTTTTTACATAGGTACAAATCATTAAGTAAAAATGTTAGCATTGTGTGGTTTGTTCATTTAGGCAGCTTTATCGATCATCGTGAACTAGATTATTTTTAATTAATATAATGGAAATATATTTATTATAGAACTTTAAATAAGTTCTAATATACTTATTATAGTATTATATGACTATAATAATTATTTTCTGTCCAACCTTTAAGGCAGTGGAGGAGAACAAAGTTCATTGTTCATAGAGGTGGTGAACCAACTATATTGTAAACAACACTTTCCTTTTAGAAATGAAAAAAGGGAGGGTTTAAGATAGATAGTACATAATAATAAAAATGTATCAATATATTTATTATACTGATGTTAATATTATTATTTGTATGGAAAACATATTGTGGTGTAAGAATAAGAATAAAATTGAAAGATGTTAGTAGAGAATCTTACCTCTTCGTTTAGTTGCCTCCTCTTAAGCTAGCCATTAAGGCTCATTGAAATGGTTTTTGGATGATCTCAGTAGAACTAGGACATGGGGTAGGGGTTAGGGAAGATATTTGGGTAGAATTTTGGAAATCTTCAAGGCTTATAAGGTGTTAGGAGAATGTGTAGTGAGGGGTTGTATTTATAAGGGGGGAGGGGTGTTTTTGAATATTCTATTCAATAGTTTATTATTTTGGCATGAGAATGTCAATTTTATTGATGTATGTGAATATATAAATTAAATTGGGAATTTTAGTTTAAAACTAATGGGTTCATTCATCATCCATGACTCGAAAATCATGTATTTAGCTTATAATGCAATTTACCGTATATTTTTTATTCCACTATTCACAAAAAATAGACTATTTTAAAAAAAATATAAAAAAATAATTCTAACTATTTTTCAACATGTAGACTCAAAATATTAAATATATTTTATTAAAAAAACTATAAATTTTTTAAATTTATGTTTTAAATGAAATCAAGATTTATTTGATAAAAAATAAATTTTATTATTGTGATCATTTTTTTGACCCTTTAAAAAATTACTTATGGTCCCTTAAATTTATCTTATCATTATTATAAGACATAAAATTAATATATAAATCAATTTAATTAAAATATTATTCCTTTTAAATTATTATATTATATATATTATTCCAATAAAACATATTTTTTTTACAAATAATATGAACACTTATATTATAATTTTTAAAACTTATTTACTTTTATCCTAATATAAATATGTAATATTTCAAATTTATAAGATATATAAATATTATTTCATACTCAAATATATGAGGATACTATTTTAATGTCCATGTTAATATTCCCAAGGGTCATATTACTATTCCAATGGTCAGGTAATTATTTCAGCAGTCAGATTAATATTCCAAAATTCATATTTGTAACAACCATATGGGTTCCCTATTTACTATAAATTCCTCATATTTAATTCATTATTCATTCACATCAATTTATATTAAGTTTATATACATATTCATTCTCAAAATTCATATTTTAATACTAATATTTAGTTTCATTTCTACATTTTTTCTCATGGGTGTGATTATTTTAGTGGATCGAACATATCCAATTTTTCAAATTTTAGTTATCTTGTTCTCTATTTTTTCACATTGTAATACTTTAAATTAATATGCAAATTCATATTATCTAAATTTAATTTTCAAATTATTATAATAAAATGTATTTAGTTTGATCATGTGGTACATGTGAATTATAATATTATATGACACATTTATATATTCAAAAGGGAAATATCTATTGATAAAATTTTGGTTCGTTACAAAAATATCTTCCCCAAAATTTTGAAATTCTTTTATTATTTAATGCATTTTTATATTCTATAATAATTTCCAAGATATATATTTAAGAGTGAACCTTGAATATAATACTATTTTTTTAGGATCACATGGATGATTCTTGACATTGAAAGGGGGTGAGTCAGTATTGGTAACTTCTCATTCTTTAAAACACAACCACTCTCATTCTTTTTTATTAGAATACTATCAACTTACTTAGTGTATAAAATAAATAAGAATAAAAATGATTTTTGATGAGTATTTCCTCTAATATGTATGAATATATCTCCTAGGTATGATGGTTTTTATCCTACACACACACTTATCCTATGTTTACTATTAGGATAAATCTATGAGCAAGGGAATATCATTTTACTCACTAAAATTATGGAACCAACTAGTTTAAGAAAGAACCCACTTATTAAAAAATATCATAAAATAATATTCTTTAATAGTGATCAACTATTAAATAAGAAGTCTCCATTGGACCGAATGAATATGATATTCTTCCTTCACCTCTATACAATAATCACATTTGGCTATCATATTCTCACTCTATATTCTCAGTATTAGTGAAGCACTTGCATCATCTCTTCCTATATTCCTCACCTTCTCGTTTATTCATAGAATCAACATATATTATGAGTATATTTTTTCATATTTAATTTTTAATTCACATAAAAATAAGCTATGTAATCTTCATATTTGAAATTTGTCAAAATAACATCCAATAAATCTGAAATTATTGATTCTCAAAGAAATAAAAAAAATAGTCTTATTCAAACTTCCTTTGATATCATTTATAGATATTCACATATCATCATAATCTCATTAATTAATTCCACTCAAGACTTAGTGTATTCTTATTTAAAATTTTCTTATTTAATGCCTCTTTATTTCCATATGTACATGTTTACATGTAATAATATTTGTAGTGAAAAGTCCATCTCGTGGTATGATCATTACATTAAATATAATTACCAATATCACTTTGAATTATACTTTAACCATTAAGTATTATCACATTTAAAACACTAAATATAAGTAGAGTATCATCATAATTAATCTTATATTTCACCTAGGAACACATTCTAATCATATGTGATATTGAGAAGAATCTTATATATCATCCTCATGTTACTCTAACCCATTATCAAAGTTTATCTTACATAAGCCAAAATGCTTATTATTATTATCTTTAATATTATACTTAGCCTTAATTATTCTTGGATTTACTCTTCTGTGTGCTTTAAATCTCTGTATTTAATATCATGTATCTCTTGATTAATCTTTTGTATACTGTGATTTATTTTTATGTCTCCTAGTTCTACCTGTCTATTACATAAAATTTATTCTTAAACATCTCAAGTATTTTTCAATCATTCTCTAGTGGGATATTGATTATGATATGGTACATATTAGGTGTCATGAATTTTATATTTCATATCATAGCGTAAACACTCTAGTACTACCTGAAATTCTTAATATTATGAGTTCGTATACATGCCTTTGTGTAAAAAATAATCTTAGGTATGGCCTGACATATGACCTAACTCGATTATCCAATAAGGCTGAATGGAATTATCAATCCACACAATATGAAAACTAGTTCCTTTTTATCGATAATATTCACTTTTTAATGGTTTCACCTTTTCATGAATAAGAAATACAACTAAGATCCCACCCAAAGATCAGGCATGACCCATCTGTTAATTAGAAATTCATTTCATCAAATAAAAAGATCGAATGTAAATAAGATAATTTAATCATATCAACTTGTAGTATCAATAATAAAAATAACTCATAATCAGCATCACATAAAAAAATCCAAAAGAAAGGTTTTGGGAATCAAATCCAACACCTAACTACCCCAAAAGAATAACCTACCAAACAAAACTTGAACCACTATAAATCAACTTTCAATGACCCATGATCACTTACCAAGTCCCTCAATGGTCCAAAACATATATAAACCTTGATAGAGACCTGATATTGTGTACCTAAACTGTAGAGTCCCATGTTTTGAACCGGACTAAAATACAAAGGTTTTTGAACTTTTTCATTTGCTGAGCATGTCATTTTTAAAACTGATCTTCGGAATGTAATTCCAAGATTTGGAACATCTGAAACTGATGTTTTTGACCTGAGTAAAGGTCCATTATGTTTCCTGAGTGGATTGAGGAGTTTTGGGAGTGTTGGACCCAAAAATAACAAGGTTTGAAAAGCTTTAGAAGGCGCACAGTTTGTCTGAAACCGTGTTTCCCACTACAGGTAATCATGAGACCCTTTTTAAGGGAGGCAGTGGCTATGAAAATGGAATTCGCACGATTTCATAAACTATTTGCCTAGCCCATTTGGTGGTGTCTCTTAGAGGTAGTAGACACCACATGGTTTGTTCATGGTTTGGAAAACTGTGTGGTTCAAACCATGTGGAAAAGTTTGTTTAAAGAATTAAATTTATTTCAAATGATGACTAAATAGAGTATTTATTTAATTAAATTGAGATGAACAGAATTTAATTAAATGAGGATTAAATGGGGAGTTTGGGGTTTATCAAATAAGCGTTCTTATTGATTGATAATAATGATAATAAAATTTTTATTATTATTGTTAGATTAATTAGGTTCATTTTTATTAGGTTTAAATAAATACTAGAGGAGGCGTACCCCCCATCTTTCTTCCTACCCGGAGAGTGCGACCCCCCCCCCCCCGGGTCCCCCTAGAATGTGCTACGGCCTAACCTCGGCTCCCTCTTTTATGGTCATCTCCACCCGATTCCTTCAAGAAGTTTGTCTGCATCGGTGAGGTAAGTCCTTCTCCATGTGTTTCCTTCTTCGCATCAGCCATTTTGGTCTCCCCATAACCCTTCTCTATTCGACTAAACACCCTATGTTAATTTTTGATCCATTTTTGTTGATTATTCTGGTTCTAGGCCATGCGGTGCCTCCCCTAGGACCCCTTTGTGTGATATTTGACCTTCTCCGCTGAAGGAGAAGCAGATTCGATTTGTTTTAGTTCATTGTTGTCTACTTGAGGTACGTTTTTATACGGCTAATTGGTTTCTCACCCTATAAATTAGGTGCTTATGGATTATTTGGGTTTCGATTAATTAATTGGATGTTTGTTGGTCCTTTCCTCGCTAATTTTGGGTGCTAGAGAGTGTTATAGGGTGTTGCGACCAATTCCACGTGTGTATGTATTTATGCTAAAGTACGTGTATGTGAGCAGTTTAATTTTTGAGTTAGAAAGCATTGTCTTAGAAAATTCTTTGAGGTAGGGTCCCCTTCCAAGTTCTTTAATACTATAAATTAATTAAATACTTCCTTACTAAATTTTTGTTAGATTTAAATTGATACATTAAAGTTGTTTGATTTAATACCTCTTAAATTTGAATTTAGCATGTTGATTTAATTGTGTAGGGTCCCTTTCCAAGTTCTTTAATATTATAAGTGAATTAAATACTTCCTTATTGTATTTTTGTTAGATTTAAATTGATACATTAAAGTTGTTAGATTTAATACCTCTTAAATTTGAATTTAGTATGTTGATTTAATTACTAAACGTAATAAATGATTTGAGTAATAATTAATATCTTTATTTTGTAATAAAACTCCTTCAATAGAGGTGCAATGTCTTCAAGATAAATGTAGTTATTAGACATTTTGATTTCTTGGCTTTTTTTGGTTCCTCCTTATTCCTTGATGTTACATTTTAAATATGGAATATTTAGCGCATAGCCCCTAATCGAATTAAAAACACAGAGTTTCTATTTTAAAATGATTATGGAACCAAGGTACCATCTAAGTTCTTGGTCTAGTTTTAGATTGTAATTTCCCTGTAGGTGATTTTCTATTTTATGGACACCACCTAAGTGATCCATGGAGCCTTATAGATACAATTGACATTATTTGGTAAATTTAATGGGTTGAATTGAATATAATGGTCAATGCATAATGATTAACATTCAATGAAATTATTAAATTAATTGTGAATGAATCTATTGCTTTTATACCTTTCTTGATACATGGATTCCAAAGTAGTAATTCTATGGATGGAATCAATGGTTTATCATACTAATATATTGGGTGATACATGGATTCCCAAGTAGTAATTCCATGGATGGACTCAACAGTTTATAAATGAATAATTGATTACATCATATCACCCCTTACCATGTTAATTGAAGGTAGCAGAGCAGACCTTGACTTTTGAAAATTCCTTAAATGGATAAATAAAATATTCTATGCTATATGGCCTTGTCACACTAATGAAAGGAAAGGCTCGAACAGTATTAATCACATATATGACTTCATTATCAAATATGAGTGTCCTGACTCGGGCTCGCCTTGGATTCCTGAGGGAATGACTTGAGCACTCGACCACCCCATTACGAATTCAAGGATGCTACTTGCTTGTATAACTTGGATGCCTGGTATAACGTTGTAGGATCCCACATTTAGTACTATAGGATGCCTTGGACTATACTCCTTGGATCCAGAAATTATAAGTAGGTTCCATGGTTACACCCCATTGGGCCCAGTCATTTTCTTTGACCATTTTACCTTGGATGAGTTCCTTGGACTCGGTATTGGGATGCCTTGGATACACTCCATGGATCCAGCAATGATAAGTAGGTGCCATAGTTACCGGACTGGAATTGTCTCCATTTATATTTTTAACTAGAATATCCAGTACACCGTTCAGATCAGAACATGTGTCTGGTTATGTTTTGAGCCGTCAGATTGCTCTTCACGGCGATTCATTTGAATCGATTGTCCAGACGGATTGGCCCTTGCGTTTCCTCTTGCAACTCAGGTTCAACTGCTCCTTGGCTACGATGACGGCGATGAAACCCTGAGAGGCCGCCCTAAAATCCGGCGGTACGCCGACCACAAAGACTCGACCGACTACGGGAACAACAATGCCCGAATACTATAGTAGCTCGGGTGCGACAACGGTGACGAAAGATTGAAATACTTCCCTAAAACCGGGCAGCACGGCGACCACAAAGGCGTGGTTTTTTTCAACAACAACTGCTTCACTCTGGCATGGTTTCATCTAACTGTGCGATAGAGATATTTGTAAAAAAGAACAGCAATGTCTGATGAAGGTGGAGTTACATAATTATAGTTCCCTAAATATGTATATGTATTTCATTTCTGTTACAATTTATTATTTAGAACTTTTGTGTTATGAGCTGTTTTATGTAAATGTTCTCTATCTCAATTAATTTAGAATTCCATTTTTTGTTGGTGTATCGTTCCTCATTGGACGTTCAAATGCAATGTCCCTTTGAGGTTTCTGTACGTTCAACTTTAACATGTACTAATTTTTCAATGCAGGTTCCACTTGAAATCATTTTGTAGTGTGGAACTTCCAGTTGTACTTCGAATAGAACTCCCAGTGGAACTCCAAGTGGAAGTCCCATTGGAAGTCCCACTAGAAGTGCGCCACTCGAAGTTCCTCCTGGGACTTCCACTGGAACTCCCTGTTGGACTTTGAGTGGGACTTCCAGTGCGACTTCCAGTGGGACTTTCAGTGGAATTTTCACATAATAAATTCAATCATTTTTACAATAAATATGTGCCACAATTTCAATGACTATTTGTTTTAATTTTCCACTGGAAGTGGCACTGAAACTTCCACTAGAACTTTATGTGGGACTTCCAGTGGCAGTTCCAGTGGGCATTCCAGTGGCAGTTCTAGTGGCACTTCCTATGGAACTTCGAGTGGGACTTCCAGTGGGACTTCTAGTGGGACTTTCAGTGGATTTTTCAAATAATAAATTCAAATATTTTTACAATAAATATGTGTCACAAATGCAATGCATATTTGTTTTAAACTTCCACAGAAAGTCCCAGTGGAAGTGCCACAGGAAGTCCCACTGGAACTGCCAGTGGCAGTTCCAGTGGGACTATTAGAACATCCAGTGGCTGTGGGACTTCAAGTGGGACTTCCAGTACAACTTCTAGTGGGACTGTCAGTGGAATTTTCAAATAATAAATTCAATCATTTTTACAATAAATATGTGTCACAAAATCAATGTGTATTTCTTTTTAATTTCCATAAGAAGTGCCACAGGAAGTCCCATTGGAACTGCCACCTGAACTGCCACCGGAACTGCCACCGGAACTGCCACTGGAACTTCCAGTGGTAGTTCTAGTGGGACTAGTAGAACTTCTAGTGGCTGTGGGACTTCAAGTGGGACTTCCAGTGCGACTTCCAGTGGGACTGTCAGTGAAATTTTCAAATAATAAATTCAATCATTTTTACAATAAATATGTGTCACAAATGCAATGTGTATTTCTTTTAAATTTCCATAGGAAGTGCCATAGGAATTCCCACTGGAAGTGCCACTGGAACTGCCATTGGAACTTCTCGTGGCAGTTCCAGTGGGACTAGTAGAACTTCCAGTGGCTATGGGACTTCAAGTGGGACTTCCAGTACGACTTCCAGTGGGACTGTCAGTGGAATTTTCAAATAATAAATTCAATCATTTTTACAATAAACATGTGTCACAAATTCAATGCGTATTTCTTTTAAATTTCCACAGGAAGTGCCACAGGAAGTCCCACTGGAACTTCCACTGGAAATTCCAGTGGTAGTTCCAGTGGGCATTCTAGTGTCAGTTCCAGTGGCACTTCCTGTTGGACTTCGAGTGGGACTTCCAGTGCGACTTCCGGTGGGACTTTCAGTGGAATTTTCAAATAATAAATTCAAACATTTTTACAATAAATATGTCACAAATGCAATGTGTATTTGTTTTAAATTTCCATAGAAAGTTCCACTAGAAGTGCCACAAGAAGTCCCACTGGAACTTCCAATGACCCGGAAGTTCAGGTGGAACTTCCAGTAGGACTTCCAGTGTGACTTCCAGTGTCCCGAGAGTTCATGTGGGACTTCTAGTGCGACTTCCAGTGGCCCAGGAGTTCAAGTGGAACTTCCAGTGGGACTTTCAGTGGAAGTTCGAGTGGGAATTCCATTGGAAGTCCCTATGGGACTGCTAGTGGAACTCCTTGTGGAACTTCCAGGGGGACTTCTAGTGGGTCTAGTGGGACTCCCTCTTGAAGTTCCAGTGGAACTTCCACTAAAGTCCCAATATAAATTGAACTTTTCCTACCTTCTATACTGTAATTTTGTGGATTACCCCAATAATTCCTTAATTTCTGTTTTTAGGTGTGCATTTTAGGTCAAATTTGACCTCCATACATAGACTTTTACAAGAAATAAAAGATCAAATGAAATATGTTCATAGAAATGCTTTGTGCACTACTCCATTTTGGAATATGTTTGAAGCATTCATATCCAATATAGTAATAGCATCAGATTGAAAAAAATCTAATATTTCTGTTATGTATGTATTGGATAACTACAATCCTTCAACAACTGATTTTCGATTCAGTGGAGGGGAAAGACATTTCTCTGGAGCTGATATCCAAAGGATCTTTTCAATAACCAAAGGTGAAATAGAACTGGAGGACTCTTACTCATTCAAACCAACTAAGGAATCATTATATTTATGGAGATTTCAAACTGGTGTCAATTTGTTGATATAAAAGGCAATAAAATCGGCCCTTTTGGGAGTAATAAAGGGAGATGAAGAACCTGATCATCTTGACACAGCAGCACTTCTATGTTTATACACATGTGCAACTATTTTTTTCCCTACTAAAGGTTCTTACCTAAGTTGGGGTTTTATCAATTTATTGAATACTTCAAGAGACATGAGAACACTAAAGTGGTCTCGTGCAATACACCAACAGTTTATGAGATCAATTAAAGAATTTCACACGCACCATGTAAGGATTACGGGGGCAATTATTGCTTTACTAGTAAGGATTATTATTTATTTTCAATTCAATGTATAATATACTAGTCATATGCTTCTTGTTATTGTAGTATTGGTATTGTGAAGAAAGTGGACTAGTGAAAGGGAATGAACAAGTAGCTAATCCACCTTTTACAAAGTGGAGTTTATCTGATTTTGATACTGCTTTAAAGAACTTGAAGATTCATCAAGTTCCAACTGCAGAGGAGCCAGAAATGGTTATGGAAGCTTCTTTTGGACGGCAGAAAAAGGGTATTCCAGAGAAGGATAGAATAAAAGTAGAAATAAATGATCCAGCAATGGTTATGGAAGATTCTGTTGGACACCAAGGAAAGGGAGAACCAGAGGATGATAGAATTAAAGTTCTTACAAAAGAAAATTCATCACTGAAATGAAAAGTTTGTAAAATTGAAGCAATTTTTAAAAAGAAGACCAAAAAAATTAAAAGACTGAAGCAGTTAGTAAGAGAAGGTAGTGCTGAAAAGTGTCATTCAATAAAGGTGGAAACCCAGAAAGAGAGTATAATTGAACCTGAAATGCAGCAAGATCCTTCTGAAAAACCTACATCTCCCCCCAAAGCAGAACATCAGAAGGAAAGCCAGAAAGTAAGAGCTAGGATTGAGGAGCCTGTAGAACAACTAGAAGAAGATGTTGAACAGACAACACATGTACATCAAAGCAACCAACATACAGAAACCGAGAGTCGCAAAAAAGATCAATGATTAGAAATGTCAAGTCCATAGTGAGGAAGCAGAAGAAATTAGATTCTGCTTTTCAGTATCAAACCTGATACACAAGACGAAGAACAACAGCAGGCCAAAAAAAGTCAGCAGAAGAAGCAACTCAGCTGGAAAAACCAATTGACGTAGATTGTGTTTCAATGAAAATAGAACAAAAAAAGTTTGTCAGAGGTCTGTCAGGAATACCTAAATGCGTAAGGCAGAGTAAACGGCTGTAGAAAAAAGACTACGAGCAGTTGGAAAAGATTCTCCAGATGGAACCAGGATGGTATGTCTTCCCTTAATTTCAAGGATTTCAATTCAATTCCCATGAATTGTATTTGTTTTCTTATGCATTATTGTGTTTATAATGTAGTCAATATTTTTGGGAAGCTGAAAATGGCTTGTATTCAGTTGGAATAGATGACATTTTCTAACTTTTGACAAAAAGAATGACATGTAGCCGGGTGAGCCTAATTTAAACAAGCTTACTATAAAGTAATATTCAATTAGTCTCACATCCATCATTGTTTTTTTATTGATATAAGGTTATATATTCCTATACTCATATTATCATTAAAAAGTGTCAAATAGGGAAGACGGCTGGAATTTTCGATAATAAATCAACAATGATTACTAGTGTCGCATTGTTAGGTCTATTATTATCTATGTTCTTGAAGTTTTAAAGATAGTAATTGTTTTTATGCCTCACTATACTCATTTTATCAGAGCATTATATCTGGTTAGAACAAAAATTTGAAAGAATGTTTGGTTGAGAATCCCATAAAAGATGCAATGAAGTTGAATGGAAAAGTCTTCATCCCCATTAACATAGATAATCTTCATTGGACTTTGCTTGTCTTTGATATTGAAAAAAAAACATTTCTGCTACTATAACTCCATGCAACCTCGCATGGGTCCTACTTCAATTGATTGTTACCAAAAAGATGCTCTCCAAATGGTAAATTATATCCTCTTCAACATCTAATACATTTTCATATACAAAAACTAACTCATTAAAATTTATACAACACTTATAGAAAATATTTATTGAACAAGTCATCAGACAATGGAATCCTAAATTCCTAGAGATGACTACTACAGCGCTTCTATTTATAGTGGAAGATAGTCCCCAACAGGGGGATGAAACATTAGATTGCGGGGTAATTGTTTGTTATCTAATTGAGAAGCTGGCGAAGGATCAAGGGTATAACAAGACCCCATCACAAGAAGAATTTGATGACATGTGCTTGTATATGGCGCACTGTTTCCTGACAGACCCTGCATACAGTTGGAATGAAACATCATATAGAAGTAGGAGCTGTCTTGTGGAAACAGTAAAACCAGAATGAAGAACATGTAAACTAGTCGTGGACAATGGATGAATAGTTCTGTTATCATTTTCACTACGCTGGGAATATTATGTCCTTCCTTATGATGGGAACCATTTTCTTTTCAGGGATTTTATTTGGTTTTGTTTTTAGATTGGATGATCGTAATTGCTACTGGTAAGTGGATGATTAACACTTTAAGGATATTATCTTTAATATTTTTAAGAGTTAAGTTTGGCCAACATCTGGAATTCATCAGAAGATAGAGAGTCTCTATATGGACTGACTTCTCCCAAATATCCAATAACTCTTAGTCAAGTATTCTGGATTTCTTCATCAAAATTCAAGAACCTAGATTTATCACATCCTCACACAACAAATGCATAAAGAATTTTATAAATTAGATTTATCTCATCTTTATAGTTCCAAATATAACAAATGCATACAACACATTTACAATTTCGTGAAGTATCTCAATCCAATTGCCAATCCATTACAACCGAAACTGGATACAGGCTAAAGGTTTTTCAAGTTAGTCATTACAATTTAAAAAACTACTCCCATCCAATGTTGTCTACACTGCTCGACCTCTTCCAATGCTATCCCAGCAATCTACCTCCCAAGATGAAGTTCCAAATTGGTAGACAAGTCTTCCTGCAATAGAAAAAGTACATAATTACAAACGGTTATGGAAAAGAATGCTCATAAAAAAATTACATGTGAAACTATTTTTGTAGGCCGAACACAAAAATCTGATCTTGCTTACTCCTTGACTCCCTACGTGCAAAAAATAATGATATCAGATAACATATTAACAATAAATAACTGAACTTATAAATGAAATGCATTATAAAATGAAATCATACAATCATCATAGCAGTAGGAATTTTTTTTTATTCAACTGTTTCCCCTTTCGGCAGCCATTGTCTAAAAATATTTTCAATTTATCTCCCCCTTTCCTGTTTGGTTTATTTTTAAAAGAAGCCTTTCTAAAAATTTTGTCTGAACTAGCACAACCATTAACTTTATCCACCGATGTATTTATGATAGACAACTCGTTTTCAAAATTACTGAAATTTGAGAAGGCGATGTCATAACCCGCATTTGTCTCACAAGCAACAGTAGTTAACTTCATTCCCATTCGTGTTAAATATTTTTAACATTTTTCTACAACTAATTTTCTATCAACATGTACCTCAACAGAAGATCCTTTGAACATCACAATATTTCTAGCCAATCGGGTCCATATCCCCAAAATATATTTTTCAGGTATTGCTCTCACATGAAGCCGGTCAAAATTTTTTAAAACATGACAACAAAGATACCCAATAGACTCAAACTTTTGACAAGAACATTCAACAACTTCATTTGAAGCTTCATATGATACACAGAATTGATCTTTACAACGAACCATTCCAATAACATAACTGAACTGAACTCCACTTTCAATACAAGATATCCAAAAACAATCACCAACCAATTGATATTCATGTTGAAAAAAATCAAATAATTTAGGTGTATATCTAGTAGAAACCTGGAACATCAATGCATGGTAAGGGTAAAGATTATGAGGAAACTTCTCCCGCATCTCAAATTCTGCCTTTATTTCATGATACCGATTTTTTTCCAACAAGCGCTTAAACTGCTTAAAGAAATCATCAACACTTAACTTTCGATGAACATAATCTTTAATCAATCCATTAAAACTTTCACTTAATTTAGTACTGTGAATACCCAATGTTAAAGCATCTTTCAAATAGCAATGTGCCCACTTTTCTTGCAATACAAAAACATCATCTAGCCACTACGATTTCTCATCCCCATATTCTGCTATAAGGGAAGACCACTCCTTATCAAACTGAATTGCATCATGGTATTCAAACATACACTTCATAAATCTAGTTAGAAAACTAGATCCATCTTTCATCCAATTACCTAAATTCTTAATGCCATTTTTCATCAAATGCCACGAACAAAGGCAATGTCGAGTTCCCACTAAAACTACAGAAATGGATTTTCCCATTGTCGCATCTTGATCAGTAAAAATAGTTTGAGGACTCTTCATGTGATGCACCTGTAAAAATTTCTGAAACAACCATGAAAACGAAGTCACTGCTTCATCATATAACAGAGCTTCCCCAAAAACAACAATCTCACAATGATGATTGAACCCCACAAAAACACCTAATGGCATGTACTCTTTTTTAGTGCTAAAATTGGTGTTAAACACAACAACATATCCAAAAAACTCATAATCTGTTCTCATTTTTGGATCATCCCAGAAAATATTACTAATTTTACCATTCATGTCAAACTTCATAGTATAAACAAATGATGGATTGTCTTGACTTTGTCTTTCCAAGTATTCTAACATGCAACATGCATCACCATGAAGAAAATCTCTTTCCCGTTTAGACCTTAAAAAATTCAACTGATCAACACATGTGTACCCAATAACATCTCTCCCCCCTACAATAGTTGTCGCCAACGAGAAAGAATCATTTGGTTTAATACCCTCAGAAGCATTCACATCTAACTCAGCTGCTTGTGCTTCTGTTATTTTTTTTTGGGACCTCATCATATGAATTGATTCGGGCCTGTGCAAGGGATGATTATTCTCTTCAAAAAATATAGTACATGCATATTTCCTAGAAGATAATAAAATTACCCCCATTCTAGCAAGGCAACATGTACGTGTCTCACCCTGAGGAAATTTCACCATGCTATCATGTTTTTCAATCTTCCTATGACCTTCTTTGCTACATGCATAAAGGCTTGATGTGACAACTAATTTATCCTTTCTCCTTTTATAAGAATATTTTTGGTGTACACTGAAGCCATTTACTCCCCCATATGTGACATTAAAACATTGTGCTTCATCAAGTGACTTGAACGTCATCCCTACAACTAGTTTAATACAAGCTGCTACAACATCCACATCCACATCAACAACATTGCAACACCCTGTAACAAAAAACAATACATTAGGAAAAGTACATTAACTTTAAAATCGGATTTAATCCATTAGAAAATGTATAAACTATATGAACAGAACTGTAACTAAATAAAAATTATTACAAAACATAATAAAAATTATTTTTCTGAAATTATAAATAAAAAATATATAATATATATTTCCACCTGGAAGTCCCACCGGAAGTTCCACTGGAATTCTCACCGGAAGTTCTACTAAAAGTTAAGCTGGAAGTTCCACAAGAAGTTCCACCAGAAGTTCCACTAGAAGTTCCACCTGGAAGTCCCACCGGAAGTTCCACTGGAAGTTCCAGTGGTAGTTCCAGTGGAACTTCCAGTGGGACTTCCAGGTGGAACTTCTACGAGAACTTCCAGTGGAACTTCAGGTTGAACTTCTAGTGGAACTTCAGGAGGAAGTTCCACTGAAAGTTACAGATATATATGAAACAAAAATGTAACTAAATAAAAATTATAATATAATTATTTTTCTGCAATTTTAAATAAAAACAACTTATAAAATATATTATCCAGTAGAAGTTCGAGTGGAAGTTCCAGTGGAAGTTCGGGTGACACTTCCACTGGGACTTCCCATGGGACTTCCAGTGGAACTTTGGGTGCGACTTCCGGTGGAACTTCTAGTGGAACGTTCAGTGGAACTTCCAGTGGAACTTCTAGTGGAACCTCTAGTGGAACTTCCCGTGGATTCTAGTGGAACTTCCACTGCCAAAACAACTGAAAGTTCCGCAATGCAACAAAACTATATAGCACAGAAACTTGTAGTGAAACTTGGAGTGGAACATTCAGTGGAACATCCAGTGGAACTTCCAGTGGAACATCCAATGCAACGTCCATTGGAACCTCCAGTAGACATCGAGACGAACTTGGACATCAAATGGAAGTTTCACTGTAAAGACCCGGGCAAAAACCACCACTAGAAGTGCCGCAATGGATCAAAACATCTTTCGACAGATTTACAACAAAACCAACCAAAAAGGACATCAAATAAACTCACCTACAGTACCTTCGTCGCTATCCATTATAAGGAGAACTTTGAAATATCGAATAAGTGTCTCACCTTGCCCAAAACTCGAACAAAAATGCACCAAAGCCCCACAACGCCGCCCTACACAACTCTCGCCCTGTCCAAACCTCGAACTCATCGTGCGGACTACCTGAACGTCGAAAAAAAATGCACCAGAGCGCTGCAATGCCGCCCTACTCTAGGAATACTCCTACTCCACAACTCCGCAACGCAAAATCCCTGGCGTGTAGCCCGTGCACGCTAAATTTCGGCTTTGAGATGAAATTTCCCTATATTGCCTCCAGAGGACCGGATGATGCCACCTGTAAAAAGAACATGTGTTACAATCCCACCATATCACCGAACCATCTTGTAAAAGGATGCACTAGATATGATAAAAAGCTATGGATACCTCCTATAAGACCCAGTCACTGCTTAGCCTCATTTTACCTGGGTTGATCTCCTTGGATTTGGTAGGAAACTCACTATGGAATACCTTTGAATCTGCACCTTGGATTACACTCTTACCCTTAACTAGACACAGTTACTACTAAGTTAGCAACCAATGAGGTCTCCATTGCCTTGGTTATTACCTTGGTACTTATTTATCAAATATCATTGCAAGATTTCGTGTTACATCTTGGAACCCTAACTATTTATACTATCATGATGTGATGTCAATGCTGGATTTTCCTCACTTGACCTATTAACATAAAATGGTAATTACTTAATTAATGAAATTTTTACATGTTCAAACATCGACTGAGGGATGAAGAATGTACTTGGGTATTTAGTTACATTGTATAGCTTTCTTAATTCATGCATACATGTACACTATTTAATTTATACCACACTATCAGGATTGGGCTAGAAATAAGTGGTGTTGGCCTACTGAGATTTATATCTCACACCCTACTCAGGCCCCTATTTCACTGGCGTACCCAACTAGACTTTTCTTGTTCGAAGGACTGTGAACCATGGTTTTTTGTTGTATTCCTTGTACCTTGTGTTAAGAGAAAAGGACTAAGTTGGAGCTGGGGATGCTCACGGAGATCACCCATGGGGATTGTTATCTTTTCTTTTTGTACTGTATTAAAAAGCATGTTGTATTGTTTACAGTTTTCAAATACCTATCAATACCATGACATGCATTCATCTATTGTATAAACTGGTGTTTTCCACTTTTGTTCTGTTATATAGAATCTGTCTTTTATTGCTTTGTCGATTATGTATAATGCTTCCTCTTTTAACCAATATTTACTCTGTAATAATGTCTCCCAACTCTGTTAAGAGGGTATAATCTCCTTACTATCACCTTATAAGACCATCACTACTAGTTGGTAGCCTCTGGTATACGAGGAGGCATGCTTGAGGCCATGTGGAGACCAGTCTGGCCATTGTCTTAGTGGTGAGCCATGTTGGGATGTTACAATGTGGTATCAAAGGATGTTTTATTTCCTTTGTCTTATTATTTTGCTTTGGTATAAAGGAGAATAGGAATGTGTCGGCACTTGGTTAATAGTCATGCTTGGGACTTATCACCCCATGTAAAGGAATTGACCAAGTGGCCAGGGCTGGGATTGTTGCTTATGTTGTTCGCTGTTACATTTCATTTGATTTCACCATGAGTGATTGGTGTAAATTCCACTACTTATGATTTATGGAATTATAAATATTACCCTTGGACTATTATGGTAATGATGAAACATACATGAATCATATTAGGCTCTTATAAATTCGCATTCCATGCATATATTCCATTCTATGTAGTTTCATTAGTAGGTTGTCTGGTATGTATGATTCTATGACTTATTGATATTCCATGCATAGATTTATACTTGTTTTGGTAAGGCATTAGCATGCCGTCTGTTCTTAATGCTTGTTATAAAATGTTCCTGTGATTAAATTTCGATATTTCTATGATTTCATCATGTTTCTTGATGTTATCTTCTTATAGTGACATGTTAGATCAGTTTAATATATGTAAATGGTTGCATGGGCTAAGTTATTTGTTACAGTTATGATGGGATTTAGTTTTTAGTTTTAAGGTGTATGGGCACCTTATATCTCGTAAAAGGTAATGTATTTAATTGAACCATTTTAAAAAGGTAGGTAAATTCAATTTCTAAAGTAAGTTGGTTTTGACTGAAGGGAACCAAATGCCAAACTCTAAAGTGTACGGGCACTTTGCAGGTTAGTAGATGGCCACCCATATAAATTGAACCATTATTTTTGATCATGTTAAATTCTGAATTAAAATTGGTATTGATTAATGGGAGCCAATTTTCAATCCATGAAGTGTATGGGCGCTTCATAAATTGGGAAATGGAAACCCATATTAAATTTAAGGGCGTGATGCTTTGTGAAAGTTGTTTTTTTTTAGATTTATCTTGAAATGAATTGGAAAAATTCTTAAAAGTGCAACTGGACCCAAGTAGGTTAGTTGGGGAATGTTTTTATGTGGTGACCCATTTTATTGTTTGAACATTACTAATTTTATCAATTGTTATTGGGTTTCATGATAATGAAACCAGGTTGGCTTGTGGGCCCCTCGTAGGTCATCTTAATTGTTAAATAGTTTTTTCTCTCTTGCATGATAAATATGGGATGACTAATAAATGTAAATATTTAAAAAATGTAAGTTTTGTATAACTTTCCTATTTTTCCTATGGGACGTTGGTTAAAAATCAAGTACCTTCTGATTTATTTTGAAAATTGGTACTTACTGTTTTGATTAAATATTTTGATAATTAAATATTAAAGGTGATTACATATAATGGTCCTGGAAATGGAACATATAGTGGTGTCCTCTGCATAAGACCCTCCTGTAAGGGAAGGTTTAGTTTCTCCTTTGAGTTTCCTGGGAATATAAGTGCGAGCATTTTCCATAGGTGTTCTTTTCTTTAGCAATGGCATGATGATTGACTTTTAAGCCTAGTGTTTTCCTTTATCATGAATTGGTGTTAGTGTTGATGTTTGTGCTTCATAAGGGGATTTCCCATGGTATATAGAGCCCTTAGAGATTTTGTGTCATGCTTATACCATGATATTTCTAACTTTTAGTGTCATTTGGGTGTCGTAGTCCCATGTAGTACGTCCAGTTTTATAGTGAAACCCTTGTTTGGATGGGTGGTCATGTTTTTCTTAACCTTGTTATGGGCTTGATCATTGGGTAATACTCGTTTTCAACTGGTTAGAAATGCTTTGGGCATGGTTGGTTTTTTTGTTGGTCATTTGACCATTTCTTATTCTTAGATATGGACAACTTGCTATGGCGTCATCCAAGAAAATAGTTCTATAAGGAAATATAACTCTGAAATAAATCTCTTCTGTTGTTGAGTATAGTCTCAGGTCATCTCCAAGTATAGTGACTTGAGCATTAAAGAATCATCTGTTCCCAATGCTCGAGATGGGTTTTGGAAGACTCGGGTGTTTTGACACACCGATCTCATTGCATTGACCTCCCATTCATTTTTTGAGGATGTGATCGTGGCTTGGAGGAGTGTCACGAGTTCATTTAAGTTGTTTTAATCTAGAATGGTTATGAGTGGCTATTATTATTGTTTTTTTTACTAGGACACTCCTAATGTGGGGAGTGTCATTTTGAGTCTGTTAAACGTTCCCTTAAAAGTATAAGGAACACCTAATAAGACCATTGGGAAATGGTTGTGTAATGTTTGAATGTCATTGAGGCTTGGAAGTCTAAAATCGTGTCAGTAATTGCTTGTCAGCATGACTTTGATCTATTTCACTATTTGTACAATCCCCATGAAAACATTATTGGTCTCGGATAGACTTCAGTGGATTATCTCTAATGATCACAGAATTCCTCATGTGATAAAGGCTAGTGATCGACTAATGATGTGTCGGAAAGTGAAGCCATGTTTCCTTCTATGAAAAGTCAACCAATTGTGGTTCGACTATTTTTCCTTCCAATAGTTGGGTGTGTTTGACTGAAAACCATTTCAAATAATCTTAGTTTACTCTTCTTAAGATATGACCATGTCCCCTATCTTGGAATCATCCTTGATTCACTAAGAAGCATCGGTATTACATCGTGATAAAAATGTTAAAAGATGTTGAGCTTGTTGGGTGATCCTTATCAGTGTTATATGCTAATGTGTGGTTCTTATTGAGGCTTGATAAGTCTTGAGTGATTCCTGGGTTCCCAAGTAGTAATTCCTTGGTCAGAATCAAGGACTCTAGCCGCTTCTTTTGAATTACACAGACCGCCTAAGCTGAACATCTTTGAGATGAGTCTACCATGTGGATCAACTCATTCTTTCTTCTCCTTGTTCAATGTGAACTTTTTTAAGTAACTATTTTAAAGAACATTTCCAAGTGAATAAAAGTGTGGTTTCAAGGTTGTAAGTGTATTCTAAGAAAGTTTGTGTGACAGTTTTTTGTTAGTTTGACCAGGATTAGACCATTTCTTTTCTATAAAATAATGCCAAGAGCATCGTTAGGACTCTCAGAGGGGCTCATTGTATGGAAAATCTGACAGTGGAGGTACCATGGCTTGGATTCGGCCCTTTCTTAAGTTGATACCTATGATGGAGAGAAATATCAGTCAAATGTTGATTGAGACAATGATGTGATCATGTCTCAATCTTAACGGGCGCATGTAAGCTCTGTTTCGGTGTTCTATTCGGAAAGTGAGCATTGGCTCGTGTTGTAATGGAATATGTGCAGTACATATAGGAAATGATTAAAGTTTCATTGGGCATTGGAAACACAATCCAACTATTTGAAGGAAA
This sequence comes from Viscum album, assembly GCA_963277665.1. Taxonomy (NCBI): domain Eukaryota; kingdom Viridiplantae; phylum Streptophyta; class Magnoliopsida; order Santalales; family Viscaceae; genus Viscum; species Viscum album. The sequence goes on from OY728140.1 coordinate 357,590,022, forward strand.
CTTCAAGACCCTTATAGGTTGGGTGATGTTTTCTTTTCCTTCTAATGCTTCTTGGGGATGAGATGTTTTACAGTGGGGAGATTGAAGACATGTGTTTTAAACCGGACTAAAATATAAAGTTTTTTGAACATTTTCATTGCTGAGCAGGTTGTTTTTAAAAGTAAGCTTTGGAATATAATTCTGAGAGTTATAACATCTTAAACTGATGTTTTTGGACTTAGGTAAAGGTCAATTATGCTTCTCGGGTGTCTTTAGGAGTTTCGGGAGCATCGGACCTAGAAAGACTAGGGTTTGAAAAGCTATATATGGTGGATGGTCTCTCTAAAATTATACGGACCACTGTAGGTAATTATGCCACCTTTTTTAAGTGAGGTTGTGGCTCTACGTACGTGTTGCACATGATTTTATAAATTGTGTGCCTAGCCCATGCGGGGGGGTGCCTTGGAGGCAGTAGACACCAAATGGTTTGGAAACCCGTGCGGGTCAAATCATGTGAACAAGTCTGTTTAAAGAACTAAATTTATTTTAAATGATGATTAAATAGAGGAATTATTTAATTAAATTGATATGAGAATAATTTAATTAAATGAGGATTAAATGTGTAGTTTGGTGTTTATCTAATAAGTGTTAAAATTAATTGATAATAATGATAATATAATTGTTGTTATTATTATTAATATTAGACTAATTAGTTTTATTTTTATAAGGTTTAGGGAAAACCTATGGGAGCCCCCCCCCCCCTCTTTCTTCCTACCAAGGGACCATAACCCCCCCCCCCCCTTTGGGTCCTCCCTATAGTGTGCTACGGCCTCCCCAAGGCTCCCTCCTCTGTGACCACCTCCTCCTAATTCCTTCATTAATTTTTTCTGTCTCGGTGAGGTAAGTCCTTATCCATGTGTTTCCTTCTTTACACCAGTCATTTAGGTCTCGTATTCACCCCCTCTCTATTTGTAAGAACACCCTATTTTAGGGTTTGATCCATTTTTGTTGATTATTTTGATTCTAGGACATGTGGTGCCTCTCCCGGGACCCCTTTGTGTGAGATTTGATGTTTTCCACCAAAGGGGAAGCATATTCACTTTATTTAATTCCCCCGTTGTCAAATTGAGGCAAGGTTTTATACTGCTAATCGGTTTCTCACCCTTTAAATTAGGTTATTATGGTTTATATGGGTTCCAGTTAATTAATTGGACATGCATTGGTCCTTCCCACACTAATTATGGGTGTTGAATAGTGTTATAGGGTGTTGCAACCAATTCCAAGTGCGGGTGCATTTATGTTGAAGTGCAGGTATGTTATTAGTTTACTAATTGAGTTAGAAATCATTGGATTGGACAATTCCATGAGGTAGGGTCCCTTTTCAAGTTATCCAATATTATAAATGACTTAAATACTTGGTTACTTCACTTTTTTTATATTTAAATTGATGACGTAATGTTTTTATATTTAATTCCTCTTAAATGTGAATCTGTCATGTTGATTTAATTTCTAAATTTAATAAAAGATTTGGGTGATATGTAATATCACGATTTTATAATAATACCCATCCAACGGAGGTGCACTATATTCAATATAAAAGTAGTGATTAGACTTTTATTCTTGATTGGCATGTTGTTGGTTCTTTCTTATTCCATGAAATTATGTTTGAAATATGGCATATTTAGGAAATGACCCCTAATGGTATTAAAAACCCTGATTTTCTCTTTTAAAATTATTAAGGAACCAAGGCATAATCTAAGTTCTTGGTCTAGTTTTAGATTGGAATAACCCTGTAGGTGATTTCCAATTTCATGGACTCCTAAGTGATCCATGGAGCCTTATAGTTACAGTTCACATGCTTTGGTATATTGAATGGGTTGAATTAAATGTAATGGTTGATGTATAATGAATAACCTTCAATGAAATTATTAAATTAATTTCAAGTAAATCAAATGCTTTTTATACCATGGGTGATACATGGATTCCCAAGTAGGAATTACTTAGATAGACTCAATGGTTTATCGTACTTATACCTTGGGTGATACATGGATTCCCAAGTAGGAATTCCATGTATGGACTCAACAGTTTATAAATGAATAATTGATTACATGTCTGTAACACCTCTTACCATGTTAATGGAAGGTAGAGGAGTGAACCTTGAATTTTGAAAATGCCTTAAATAGATAAATAAATAGTTGTATGCTACTTGGACTTTTCACACTAATGAAAGGAAAGGCTTGAACCTTATGAATTACATATATGAATTCACAATCAAATAGGAGTGGCATGACTCGAGCTCAACTTCTATTCCCGAGGGAATGCCTTGACCACTCAAGGACCCCATTCCAAATTCAAGGATATAGCTCGCTTTGGTTGAGAAGCACATAGAACTCGATCCTTGTCTAACTTGGATTTCTAGTGTGACATCATAGGATCCCTCATGTAGTACTATAGGATTCCTTGGACTATGCTCCTTGGATCCAGAAATGACAAGTAGGTTCCATGGTTACACCCCATTGGGCTTAGTCATTTTCATATACCATTTTACCTTGGATAAGTTCCTTGGACTATGTATTTGGATGCCTTGGATACACTCCTTAGATCCATCATTGACAAGTAGGTTCCATGGGTACATCCCATAGAACCCAGTCACAGATTAGCCCCATTTTACCTTGGATGATCACGTTGGATTCAGTAGGAAACTCATTATGGAATGCCTTGGAATATGATCCCTAGATTAAACTATTACCCTTAGCTAGACCCTGTTACTACTAAGTTAGCAACCCGTGAGGTCTAAATTTTCATGTTTATTACCTTGTAACTTCTTTACCAAATATAATTATAGGTTTCCTTATTACATCTTGGATCCTTAACTATTTATACTATCACGATGTGATTTCATTGTTGGTTATGCCTCACGTGACCTATTAACATAAAATTTTAATTACATAATTAATGAACTAGTTACGTGTTCAGACACCAACCGAGGGCTAAAGAAAGTACTTGGGTATTTACTTACATTGTACTACTTACTTAATTCATGCATTCATGTACACTGTTTAATTTATACCACACTTTTAGGATTGGGTTGGACACTAGTGGTGCCAACCTACTAAGATTTATATCTCATACCCTTCTTGGGCTGCTATTTCACTAGGGTGCCTGAGTAGACCTTTCTTGTTCATAGGAATGCAGACCATGATTGTTTGTTGTATTTCTTGTACCTGGAGTTAGGAGAGAAGGACCGACCTTGAGATCGGGATGCTCATGGAGATCGCTCGTGGGGCTTTTTGTCTTTTTTTTTTGTACTGTATTGAAAAGAATGTTGTACTATTTAATATTTTCAAATATGTATCAATACCATGTCATGCATTCATCTATTATCTAAACTGGTGTTTTCCACTTTTTTCAGTTATATCAAATCTTTCTTCCACTACTTTGTAAATTATGTATACTGCTTCTTCTATTGATCGTTATTAACTCTGTAATACCACTACATAATTCTAATAATAAGGTATAGTCTCTCAAATATCACCTCCTAAGACCCTCGCTACTAGTCGGCAGCCTCTGGCATATGGGGAGATGCACTTGAGTCCATATGGCAACCGGTCCGGCCACCGTCTTAGTGGTAAGCCAGGTCGGTATGTTACATAAATGAAAACATAAGAGCAACATTAACATTTGGTGCATGTAGGGTGTGATATTGAAATTCCTAGAAATATTTCACTGAAGCATTTGTGTAATTTCCTTTCAAAAATTATTTCATTAATATTGGTTTGAAACATAAATATAAAAAAAATCACACTTGTGTCTAACAATAACCAATTAATGTTCCATAAAGAAAAATAATTAAAATACCCACCTTTTTAAAGTAAGAAAGTGTGGAATAAAAACATTTTCATTAAAATTGTAAAAAAATCATAGAAATATGATCTCTTGATAAATTAATAAAAGTAGGTAATCTTACACTACATTCCCCTTTCCTTAAACATTTATCAAACAAATTTTTTAAAACATACACCACTTTCCATTTTTATATCACCCTTTTAAAATCATTTAAAAATAAGTTTGGATGTAAAAAAACTAAAATAAAGATTAACCTGAACATTAATGACCACCAAGATTCTAATAGAGATTAAAAAAAAGGAAAAATCAACAATTCTTCCTTGAAAACAATCAAGGTTAGGTTATACCAATAATGAATATAAGAAATCTCCTAAAAAACCATCAATGGGATGATGGTATCAATAGAAACTCCATATGCTCTAACATTAATGATATTGTAACCAGTTTCCTCATTTCACTCTTCTCTAGAGGTCCTAAAATAGAAACATGAACATTTCTCTTTGCACCTTTTTCGATCACCAAGTGCAAGACACACCCCTAGGAGGATGCAACTCTCTAAAGAAACTACCTAGTGTGTGAAGACCAAACTTGGGTAATTTTCATCCATATCTTTTATTAGACACCCAAGTTTCTATGTTATAAAATAGTGAATGTGAGAAAATAATAAATCCAAAGAATCATCATATTATCAATAATAAAACACAAAAGATAAATCCCACATCTTTCTTCAAACTCCATTGCATGAAACATCCATTTTTACATTTCTAATCATCAACAAACATATCAATGAATAATATCCCCCCTTGGGGTCTCAATATAAAATAGTAATAAAAATTTTAAGCGGATCAATTGAGGGACTCGCATGTTTTAAAATAACATCATTACATGTTCCAAACATGACTTTCTTTAAAACCCATCTCCGGATTTCATGACATTTCAAACCACCTAAAATCTCATCTCAAACATCTATTTGAAAAACTTTGAATCACTCTATGAATCTAAATCTTATATAACCATATATAAAATCATTATAAACTAATGTCCCATTTTATTTTTAAACCATTAAATAAAATCCATCAATTTGTTCCTTCTATAAAATTCTATGTAAAATTATAATTTTCTATTAAACTTGACCCAAATGAGGTAACATTTTTTTATCATAAAATTTAATTTTAACAATCCTCTTAATAATCTTTTAAAAGAACTTGGTATTTAAAGAAATACATTAGATATGATAAAAAATAAAAAAAAATTATTTCAAGTGAAAAAACACTTAAAATAGTTATATAACCCATCACTACTATAACATAAAGATTTTATTTAAACAAAAATTATTTAAAAATAACAAGCATCCAGGGAAATTCCATTTAAGTAAAATAAATAAAACTACCTCTGATCAAGAATAACTCATCCAAAATGAATTGTGTTTGATATCAAACACTCAAAAAGGTGAAAACACACCCTCCACAAGCCCTAATAACCAAAACCATAAAGTTAGCATATTATTGAACCCTAAATTTGACCATGGAAGCCCCTAGGATTCATGGGAGGAAATGAAACCAAGTGAAAATGGGTGGAGAGAGTGGTATAAGAGAATAATGTGGGATGAGGAGGTATTTAACATAGATTAACCAACCAAAGTTGAAGGAGGATGGTTAAAATCCAAATAAGAGAGAAGGGGTGGAGCTTCTCCTCATGTTCCAATCCAAGAAAAATGGAATGGGATTGAATGATGAAGGGTATGGGTTTAATTCATGGTTGAAAACATTGAATTTCATATTTTATTAAAATTGGGCATCTCATATGGTTTGGACATAGAGATTGGAAAAATGAGCTAAAAATGTGTAGCTAGAACTACTGAAGAAAAACACAATCACATGGTTTAGCTACATGATTTTTGAAACCAAGCACCAATTATGTAAAACTCATATTAAAAAAATGAAACACTGTACACGGTTGTCCCACATGGTTTATCCAAACTGTGTACAAGTTGTGTAATAGCCTGAGATATTAAATTCAATTTCTCTTTAAATTAATACTATGATGAATATTTTTTCCCATGTAACACTAATGTAAATAAAACCATGATAAATTCTATTTGGATAGAATATTAAGATTCTAAAATAAAAATTAATATATTATTAAAATTCAAAAATAAGAAACAATAATAAAATACAAGTGGAATAAATGTAAAAATATATAAAAATAAAATGAACATATTATCTTTATCATCATGGTTCTCTGTGAAGATCATAACCTCGATCACAAATCTGAAAACAAGGTTAATCACTAAAGGTATTATAGGATTTTTGAGAAAGAAGTGAAATTTGAAGGTTATAAATATGGTCGTTACAAATATGGTCATTAGAAATATTTCCATAAGATATATGGATATTGGATACAAATGTATCTAATAGGTATACTAAATTTTTTTATTTTTAGTAATATATTTAAATATTATAAATAGTAAATAAAGAAACAAAAATATTATATTTAACTAAAATGGTTTACTCTAAATTTTTTATACGTTAAAAATATTATTATCAAAGAATGATATGATAAAATTATAAGAAATAATTTAATATCATATTATTTATGAGATTTACTGATTAAAATATAAATATTTATTTTTATTTTTATTTAGGATAAGATCATTTAGTATAAAAGGGTTATTTTTCAAAGAACTATTTTTCTAAAAGTGTTGTGTATTTTTATCATAATTCAATTAATCACTACTAAAAAATGGATTCAATTAAAAGTATTTATTTAATACATAATTAAGTAAATTAACAATCATCAAATAGTTATTATTAGGAATGTAATTAGAATAAATTCATTTTATGCTTAAAAATATATTTTACTAAAAATTGACTTTTTATTCAATATAATTTGTTATTTTAAGAAACTAAATATATTATGGTTAAATGATTGATATTTGAAATATATTAACACTATTTTAGTTATAATTGTATAGTAAATAATAATAATAATAGTTAATAATTTTAAAAAATTCATTTTCTAACAAAAACAGTTTTCTCTATATTTTATGTTTCTATTTAAAACTTAAATTCCTAAATATTAGAATTTTAATTTGAAAACATAAGCTTCATTTTTTTATTCGGAATAAAGATATTAAATTATTATGAAATATTTTTATTTTTTGTAAAAAGATTTATTTTTAGGTGAATTATGAAAAATTCCATTTTTAGGTGGAATTTTTGGTATTTTTTTCTTTGGTGATCTTACTTGGTATCGAATCCAGTTTGTAAAGAAATGTTTTTTTTTCACCATCCCCATGGGTGAGGGTTTGGGGCATGTTAATTGGTATGAAATTAGGGTTTAGTTGTTTTGGGGGATTGGTTTAGTTGTTTTTTTTTGTATTATAATGAGAGAACATTATTGGAAACCTTAGGGATAATTATAAATAAAGGATAACATACTAAAAAATTAAAGTGGAAATTGTGGGGTTTTATAGAAATAAAATCCAAATATTTAGACAAAAAAGTGGATGCAGGGACTAACATATATGCACCTAGGGGTAATGACCTTGAAAAATTTTAGTTGTGTATTAACTTTATCTTTACACGGTGTATGAAAATATGGTACTAACTGGACAGCTGGTTTGACAATCTCGATGGATATTATTTGGAATTTAACATACTATATACAAACCATTATGAAGGATTTTTATATATTTTGGTTAGAGGATCTAATATGATTGTGACCATTGATAACTTATATTTAAACTAATAGATTTTTATGTTAGGTTATGCATTTAATTTATGAGTTTCCTCCTATAAGTTTATAGTATCCTTTTATACATTTATTAATTTAAGTATTCTCATACCTCAACTTCCTATATTTATGTAATGATTGGAGTAAGAATAAATAGAGTAAACAAGGGATATGATGGGAAATTCAGTGACTCTCCCAATATGAAACCAAATGGGATGGAATATGGTGTTATAAATCTTGTGTTTATGCTCACCAAGCTATCACATGTTATGATTAAGGACTTGAACATTAAAAAATCTCAGATCCACCCAAATGAGATGGATGGAATTTCATAGAAGTTTAGGTGAAAATAACCATAGATAAAAGAATATTCAACTTCATACAAGTCAATAATATTGTGAGAATAACCCAAGGGATCATCTTGAAGGAATAAGAATCTGTTTTATGTGTTGAAGGATTGGCCATAAAACTCATGATTTTCATAGAGATATAAAGAGGTTGGATAATACATAATAAGTTATAAATGTATCGATTAATGATCATCCCATACTATAATGATTTAAATGTAAGGGGTTTGGGAATTGTGAGAATTGATTCTCAATACCAATGGCTAATGAGGATAATAAACAACAACAACCTCCCAGACCAAGGGAAAAAGGGAGAACCTATACAATAACTACTATGAAAGTGGATTGTGGTAATTAAGGTATTCTTACCCTCTACATCCAATTCACATATTTCTTATTGGATTCAAATTCTAACCACTCTAGTATATCTATTAAATTTTCTAAGAGCATAAAGTCTCCTTTGCAATGATTTAATAATGAATTATCAAAAAAAACATCTACTAATATAATTATTATATTAGTAGTTGAAGTTCCTAGGAATGTTCATCATTAAAATTTTATTATTATTACTTTAAATGAACTAGATGAAATTTTGGGAAGGGATTGGATATCTCCACACAGAATCCATATTTATTACCAAAATAGGGAAATCACCATTCATATTTTAAATCAAACTATGATCATATATCATAGTGAGGATAATTATGAAATCTCTATGAAAATTAATTTCATTGCATAAGTCTTAATACCCAATCATGAAGAGTGTTTATCTCAAAAGATTAGGTTGAAACTCAATATTGGGGATATACCTATTATTTTTCCTAGTCATACCCATGTTATTAAGGTTTATATCTCATTAGAAATTTTATCTTTAGTCATGAATATCTTATGGTTACCCTTAGTTATTCCTAATAGTGAGTGATAATAAAAAATTTGGGGAATAAATTTTTGTAAGGAGGTGGAATTTAACACTGATTCCTTTGGATTTCATGCCCTGTGATGGTTTTCTATTTCTTAATAGTTTCCAATGGGTTAATTTGTAGAACTGAAACCACCCAATGGTTATGTATCTATAGGGAACTTCTTTCCAATGAAAGTAACTCTTTAGGGATTTTGACCCATGATTCTTAAGAACTCAAATTGGTCGATGGGATGGGATTTCTGGCTCATCCCACCCTTATGGGGGAAAATTATTTCCCACTCCGGGACTATATTATATATTTAAGATATATTCATGAATCCTTTATTAATTCCCTAGTATGATGTGGGTCATCCCAACATTATAAATCAATTATTATCATGTGTGGAATTGAGAATCATCTATATGTATCTAAGGTTCTTCATTAATGGAGTTATCTGTATGTATTTGAGGTTTGTCCATTGATGGTATCCTATTATATACTACCTATAGATCCTTTGGTTGTTATTATGAAGATGTTAGTTTTCTAGCCACACAGTGAGTCAATCTGAATTTTATTGTCATCCAGGTAGATAATGGTCACTCTGGACTTTATTGTCATACAAGGAGATGAGAATTGTTTGTTGTTGGGATCGAACCCATAAATGGGCTTCCTGCATATCCTTGTGAAAGGAATCAGAACCCACATAGTTCAGTGCCTCTTAATGGGAACCATCATACCTTTTAAGGTCGTGTGATGAGGACCCAACCATAAAGTTTAACATCATGGGGCAAGGACATCTATGCAGAAGGTGCCTAGTCAAAAGGTTTAGGGTGAGGCTTCTGCAAAAACAGCCTAAGGAACATAGAAGGGATATGAGTTTCCAAGTTGAATTAGACTCTACTGGGGATATGAACCAAAAATAATATGTTTGATTTAGGATTTGGTTTTGAACCTTAGGGAGGCTTCCTACATATCCCATTTGGATGGGAATCAAATATCACATAGTTCGGTGATGAGGACCCAGGCCTATGGAGGGCATCAAGGGTATGTCACGTAGGGGAGTATAGACCTTTGAGATGATAGGTTGGGGCTTACTCCTAATAAGGATACCTCCTGTGGAGTTACCATTAGGGATTTTTTAACTCATGGTGATTTAGGGGCATAACTCAGGGATTACTCTAGATGAGGATACCTGGATTAAGGGAATTGTGATTGGGGATTATTCCAATGGAGGATGTACATTGAACTCAGGCCCCAGGTGGGATTCCTACGTATCCTGGTTAACAGGAATCATATTTATCATAGTTCAATCCTTCAGGTGGATTTTGTGGGTGTCATGATCATTTCTAACCTCTAATCACATATTCTTCATGCTCTTTGTGCGAAACAATAGGAATTAAAAGATTTTACAAACCACGCAATCTTATTTGTCCGCTGATGGATGAGTGCATGAGATTGGGAGATTACTCATAAGGAGGATACCTAGTTGTGGTTTTTTGGGGGCTTACTCCTAAGGATGATTCCCATTTGAGGATTGGATGGGGATTACTCCTAAGGAGGATTCACATTTTTGGGTTTGGTTGGAGATTACTCCTATAGAGGATGCCCATTTATGATTCAACCTGGAATTGGAGTTAGGTGATGAAGTTTGAGGAGTTTCTTGAGAAGTTTATCGACTCAAGTAACTCGAGGAATCCAAAAGGAAAATCTCAACTCATGACACGAGAAAGGAACCAAGAGGAGTAAGTCGACTCAAGGAATTTTAGCAAGTTTAGAAGAGTATCTGAAATCATGGTATTCTAGGGGTGGAAATTAAGGCCATATAAGGTGAAAGTGAAAATGTCTTCGACTGGCCTGAAAATTTTGTGGTGCGACTGTGAAATGTTCATGGAGGTCAGTGATGATAGTGAAGGGACTAGACCAAAGGGCCAGGCTAGCATCCCGACACTGATCCTGAGCGGCGGTGCAGGGGCACAACCCCTGTGGTATAGACTAACGGGTTCTCTCAAGTGGGTTTCCCTAGTATGGGTCGCCCAAGTATGTTTCCTAACTGCCATGTGTTGTTGAGCACGGGTGAGAAAAATAAAATTTATAAATTCCTACTTACTACTTAGAAATGTGGAAAGACAGGTTCAACCTATAGGGAGGTCTAAAGTTGTGTTTAGTGATAAAGAAAAAAACAAGAAAAAAACACAAAAACAAACAACTATGGATGAAGGTTGTATCAATGTGAAGTGAATGAAGGGTTGTGTGTGAGGAAGTGAATATGTTAGTAGGCGAGAAAGAAGACAGAAAGCAGACAGATATGTAGTGAAAACAACCAATAGATGAGTAGGGGAAGTCCACTGGCCAGCTTCAATGATTCTTTCCTGTGTTCATGCTTTGAAGTTTAAATATGTGGACCTGACTTAAGGTAACTGGCTAGATTTTTCATCTGGTCAGCTTGTAAAAAAATAATGCTTACAATCTTTCAACTATAAAAATCATTCCATCGCATAATGATAAAAGTCAGAAATCACTGGGCTCAAATTTGTGGTTGAGCTCATTGTGTCTCTCTCATTTGAGCATGATTCATTCTTCAATGAAATCCTTAGGTTGAAAAAAAAAATTCATTTTAATCTGATCAAGATCAGTTTCCACTGATCTTGATGATTTGAAAAGGAATTGTTCAAACAAGTGAGAGATAGAGACAATCCAATGAAACAAAGGCATTCATGAACAAGACAAAGTAGATCTTACCAGCTCAGCCCATTCCCCCCCCCCCAAAAAAAGATTTTAGCCAGACATAATGATTGAGCTCAACGTAATAATTTAATTGAAATCAATGAAGTTCATGCCGTAGAAAAAGTGCTTAAAACAGAGCAAAAAATGAATAAATCTATCTCCCTACTCGATATCAAGATATCTCTAATACTCTTCCCTTCTTGATAATGGTGAAATGAAGTGCGCTCGATCTCCCTCCCTAGGAATTGAGACGTGCGCTAGTGATATGATCTGATCCTCTTCCCACTGGAAGTGTTGAACAAATCCTACTCGTGGAAGTGGTTAGGGATGGATTTGTGGATGGATCGAGGTGAGTTTTTAATGATATTCTCCTTCGGTCTAGTGGAAGTGGTGGTTGTGGATGGAAGTCCACGGAAGTGAGTGCTGGAGTCAAAGGATAGAAAAAGTCAAAGGGTGATGAATGTCGATGAAGTATCTCCCATGCAATTCTCTTCTCGTCACCGCCACTCCGTAAAAAATGGAATCCTCTGGAATCTTTTCAATTGATTTCCCAAGCCTCCACTTAGTACTTTCGCCATGTTTCCTCCTCAACCATCACTGGCGTGGACCCTCATAACAGACCGCAAAAATGCATGCCACCAACCTCACACTAAAACAGAAAAACAGTTAAATTCAAAAGAATTAAAAATAAATATACAAACTATGTGTGATTAATATTACATATTATAAATAATTAGAATGAATAAAAAGAGAAAAGAAATGAAAAATACAACTAAATAAATAAATAAAATATTTATTACAAGAATTGAATTTATTACTTAAAAAATATACATATATTTAATAAATGAAATTTTTATAAGGATAAAATAATTATTCAATATAAATTGTTTTCAAAAAAATTAAAGAATAAGAAATTATTACTAACTATTAAAAATTGTTATATATATATATATATATTATTTATATTACTATTATATATACACACATATTGTTTATGTAAATGAAACAAATATATATAAAAAATCATTATTATTAAAATGTAAATAAAAGTACATAAATTTATTATGTAAATTATTGTATTATGTGTTATATATGTTATTATTATTATATATACTACAATATATATATGTCTGTGTGTGTATATATGCGTGTATAATATATTATATATGTTAGACTTATATATTATATAATATTATAAAATAAGTAAAACGGGGAAAGGGAAAAGGAAAATCGGGTGGAGCAAGAGGGGTTCAGGTGGCGGTTTGGAGGAGCAAAGGGGTGGCGGCGATTCCACCGGCGGGGGTGGTGGGTCGAGGCGGCATGGAGGTGGCACTGGAGATGGAGTAGGTTTCAATGCAGGGGTGGCGCGACGGAGCAGTAGGTCGGGCCTCTGTAGGCTCAGTTGCGGTGGAGCGGATTCGAAGGAAGGTAGGGAGGTGGCTCTTACAGCGCAGCTGCAGAAGCTTCGGACGGCGGTGCGGGTCAAGTATTGGTGATGATCTCGGCTCGCTGTAGTGAACTGGTAAGGGTTCAGATCCGGTGATGAACTGGGCTCAGTGGTTCATTAGATGCGGTTATTTCATATCTGGACTGTGATTGATTTCTAAAATTATGATTTTGATATTTGATCTGCTGTTAGAAACCTTGCTGATGTTGTGAATTTGTTGTGTGTCTACTGATTGTTGGTGGAATGTGGAGCAACAGTGTGGTGATGAAGGTGGATGGAAGGGCGTCAGTAGATTGTGTGTAGGGAGAGGAGATGAGAAAGGGGGTGTGCGTCGATGTGTTGATCATGGAGGGGTCGGTGTTTCAATGGTTCGGTAAGACCGACAGAAGAGGGAAAACCAAGGGAGGTGGAGAAGGATGGACGGTGTCGGTGTCAGAGGAGATGGGTGGAAGGCACATCGGTGAGATCGTCGCTGGCTGGAGAGTTGGTGAGACCGACTAGATAGGCGATTTTTATCGTCTACAGTGCCTCCTTTTATAGGATGGTTCGGTGAAATGGGGGGAGTGTAGCACTTGTTCTTTTTACAGGTGGCATCATTCGGTCCGCCTAAGGCAATGGAGGACAATTTCGTCTCAAAACCGAAATTTAGCACGCGCGAACTGCGCGCCAGGGATTTTGTGTTGCGGCGTTGTGGAGTAGGCGCATTCCCGGAGTAGGGCGGCATTGCGGCGCTCTTGTGCATTTTCATTCGACGTTCGGGCAGCCCACGCGACGAGTTCGAGGTTCGGGCAGGGCGAGAGTTGTGTAGGGCGGCGTTGCGGGGCTCTGGTGCATTTTTGTTCGAGTTTTGGGCAAGGCGAGACAGTCGTTTGAGATTTCAAAGTTCTCCTTATAATGGATAGCGATGAAGGTATTGTGGGCGAGTTTATTTGATGTCCTTTTTGGTTGGTTTTGTTGTAAATATATCGAAAGATGTTTTGCTCCATTGCAGCGCTTCTAGTGGTAGTTTTTGCCCGGGTCTTTGCAGTAAAACTTCCATTTGATGCCCAAGTTCGTCTCGATGTCTACTGGAGGTTCCACTGAACGTTGCATTGGAAGTTCCACTGGAAGTTCCATTGGATGTTCCACTGGATGTTCCACTCCAAGTTTCATTGCAAGTTGTCGTGCTATATAGTTTTGTTGCATTGCGGCACTTTTTGTTGTTTTGGCAGTGGAAGTTCCACCGGAAGCCACGGGAAGTTCTGCGGGAAGTTCCACTGGAGGTTGCACTGGAAGTCCCACTAGAAGTGTCACCCGAACTTCCACTGGAACTTCCACTCGAACTTCTACTCGATAATATATTTTATAAGTTTTTTTTATTTAAAATTTCAGAAAAATAATATATTATAATTTTTATTTAGTTACATTTTTGTTTCATATATATCTGTAACTTCCAGTGGAACTTCCACCTGAAGTTCCACTGGAAGTTCCAGTAGAAGTTCCACCTGGAAGTTCCACTAGAAGTTCCACTGGAACTACCACTGGAACTTCTGGTGGAACTTCCGGTGGGATTTCCAGGTGGAACTTCCCGTGGGATTTCCAGGTGGAACTTCCCGTGGAACTTCCAGGTGGAACTTCCCGTGGAACTTTCGGTGGGACTTCCAGTGGAACTTTCGGTGGGACTTCCAGGTGGAAATATATTTTATATATTTTTAATTTTTAATTTCAGAAAAATAATTTTTATTATGTTTTGTAATAATTTTTATTTAGTTACAGTTCTGTTCATATAGTTTATACATTTTCTAATGGATTAAATCCTATTATAAAGTTAATGTACTTTTCCTGAAAGTATTGTTTTTTGTTGCAGTGTGTTGCAATGTTGTTGATGTTGATTTGGATGTTGTAGCATCTTGTACTAAACCAGTTGTAGGGATGACGTTCAAGTCACTTGATGAACCACAATGTTTTTATGTCACATATGGGGGGGGGGGGGTAAATGGCTTCAGTGTACGCCGACAATACTCTAATAAAAGGAGAAAGGATAAATCAGTTGTCACATAAAGCCTTTATGCATGTAGCAAATAAGGTCATAAGAAGATTGACAAACGTGATAGCATGGTGAAATTTCCTCGGGCTGAGACACGTACAGGATGCCTTGCTAGAATGAGGGTTAGTTTATTGTCTTCTAGGCAATATGCATGTACTATATTTGTTGAAGAGCATAATCATCCCTTGCACATGCCCGAATCAATTCATATGATGAGGTCCCAAAGAAAAATAACAGAAGCACAAGCATCTGAGTTATATGTGAATGTTTCTGAGGGTATTAAACCAAATGATTCTTTCTCGTTGGCGACAGCTATTGCAGGGGGGTGAGATGTTATTGGGTACACGCATGTTGATCAGTTGAATTTTTTAAGGTCTAAACGGGAAAGAGATTTTCTTCATGGTGATGCATGTTGCATGTTAGAATACTTGGAAAGACAAAGTCAAGACAATCCATCATTTGTTTATACTATGCAGTTTGACATGAATGGTAAAATTAGTAATATTTTCTGGGCTGATAAAAAAATGAGAACAGATTATGAGTTGTTTGGAGATGTTGTTCTGTTTGACACCACTTTTAGCACTAATAAAGAGTACATGTCGTTAGGTGTTTTTGTGGGGTTCAATCATCAACAGGAGATTGTTGTTTTTGGGGCAGCTTTGTTATATGATGAAATAGTGACTTCATTTTCGTGGTTGTTTCAGAAATTTTTACAGGTGTATCACATGAAGAGTACTCAAAATATTTTTACTGATCAAGATGCGGCAATGGGAAAATCCATTTCTGTAGTTTTAGTGGGAACTCGACATTGCCTTTGTTCATGGCATTTGATGCAAAATGACATTAAGCATTTAGGTAATTGGATTAAAGATGGATCTAGTTTTCTAACTAGATTTAAGAAGTGTATATTCGAATACCATGATGCAATTCAGTTTGATAAGGAGCGGTCTTCCCTTAGAGAAGAATATGGGGATGAGAAATCGTAGTGGCTAGATGATGTTTTTTTATTGCGAGAAAAGTGGGTGCATTGCTATTTGAAAGATGCTTTAACATTGGGTATTCGCAGCACTCAATTAAGTGAAAGTTTTAATGGATTGCTTCAAGATTATTTTCATCAAAAGTTAAGTGTTGTTGATTTCTTTAAGCAGTTTGAGCGCTTGTTGGAAAAAAATCGGTATCGTGAAACAAAGGCAGAATTTGAGATGCGGGAGAAGTTGCCTCATAATCTTTACCCTTACCATGCATTGATGTGCCAGGTTTCTACTAGATATACACCTAAATTATTTGATTTATTTCAGCATGAATATCAATTGGTTGGTGCTTGTTTTTTAATATCTTGTATTGAAAGTAGAGTTCAGTTCAGTTATGTTATTGGAATGGTTAGTTGTGAAGATCAATTATGTGTATCATATGAAGCTTCAAATGAAGTTGTTGAACGTTCTTGTCGAAAGTTCGAGTCTGTTGGGTATCTTTGTTGTCATGTTTTAAAAAATTTTGACCGGATTGATGTGAGAGCAATACCTGAAAAATATATTTTGGGGAGATGGACCTGATTGGCTAGAAATATTGTAATGTTCAAAGGATCTTTTGTTGAGCTACATGCTGATAGAAAATCAGTTGTAGCAAAACGTTACAACGATTTAGCACGAATGGGAATGAAGTTAATTACTGTTGCTTGTGAGACAGATACGGGTTATGACATCGCCTTCTCAAATTTCAGTAATTTTGCAAAAGAGTTGTCTATCATAAATACATCAGTGGGTAAAGTTAATGGTTGTTCTAGTTCAGAAATTTTTTTTAGAAATACTTCTTTTAAAAAGAAACCAAATAGGAAAGGGGGAGATAGATTGAAAAACTTTTTAGACAATGATTGCCGAAAGGGGAAACAATTGAATAAAAACAATTCCTACTGCTATGATGACTGTATGATTTCATTTTATGATGCATTTAATTTATAAGTGCAGTTATTTATTGTTAATATGTTATCTGATATCATTATTGTTTGCACACAGGGAGTCAAGGAGCAAGCAAGATCATATTTTTGTGTTCGAGCTACAAAAACAGTTTCACATGTAATTTTTTTATGAGCATTCTTTTCCATAACCATTTGTAATTATGTATGTTTTCTGTTGCAGGAAGACTTGTCTACCAATTTGGAAATTCAGCTTGGGAGGTAGATTGTTGGGATAGCATTGGAAGAGGCCGAGCAGTGTAGACAACTTTGGATGGGAGTAGTTTTTTAAATTGTAATGACTAACTTGAAAAATCTATAGCCTGTATCCAGTTTCGGTTGTAATGGATTGGTAGTTGGATTGAGATATTTCGCAAAATTGTAAATGTGTTGTATTCATTTGTTCTATTTGGAGCTATAAAGATGAGATAAATCCAAGTTATACAATTCTGTATGCATTTGTTCTGTGAGGATGTGATAAATCTAGGTTCTTGAATTTTGATGAAGAAATCCAGAATACTTGACTAAGAATTATTGGATCCTTGGGAGAAGTTAGTCCATATGGAGACTCTCCATATTCTGATGAATTCCAGATGTTAGCCAAACTTAACTCTTACAAATAGTAAAGATAATATCCTTAAAGTGTGAATCATCCACTTACCAGTAGCAATTACGATCATTAAATCTAAAAATAAAACCAAATAAAATCCCTGAAAAGAAAATGGTTCCCCTCATAAGGAAGGACATAATTTTCCCAGCGCAGTGAAAATGATAACAGAACTATTCATCCATTGTCCGCGACTAGTTTACATGTTCTTCATTCTGGTTTTACAGTTTCCACAAGACAGCTCCTGCTTCTATATGATGTTTCATTCCAACTGTATGCAGGGTCTGTCAGGAAACAGTGCGCCATATACAGGTGCATGTCATCAACGTCTTCTTGCGATAGGGTCTTGTTATACCCTTGATCCTTCGCCAGCTTCTCAATTAGATAACAAAAAATTACCCCACAATCTAATGTTTCATCCCCCTGTTGGGGACTATCTTCCACTATAAATGGAAGCACTACAGCAATCATCTCTAGGTATTCGGGATTCCATTGTCTGATGACTTGTTCAATAAATATTTTCTACAAGTGTTGTATAAATTGTAATGAGTTAGTTCGTGTATATAAAAATGTATTAGATGTCGAAGAGGATAGAATTTACCATTTGGAGAGCATCTTGTTGGTAACAATCAATTGCAGCAGGACCCATGCGAGGCTGCATGGAGTTATAGTAGCAGAAATGTTTTTTTTCAATATCAAAGACAAGCAAAGTCCAATGAAGATTATCTGTGTTAATGGGGATGAAGACATTTCCATTCAACTTCATTGCATCTTTTATGGGATTCTCAACCAAACATTCTTTCAAATTTTTGTTCTTCCCGATTATAATGATCTGATAAAATGAGTATAGTGAGGCATAAAAACAATTACTATCTTTAAAACTTCAAGAACATAGATAATAATAGACCTACCAATGCGACACTAGTAATCATTGTTGATTTATTATCAAAAATTCCAGCCGTCTTCCCTATTTGACTCTTGTTAATGATAATATGAGTATAGGCATCTATAACCTGATATCAATAAAAAAACAATGGTGATGTGAGACTAATTGAATATTACTTTACAGTAAGCTTGTTTAAATTAGGCTCACCCGGCTACTTGTCATTCTTTTTGTCAAAAGTTGGAAAATGTCATCTATTCCATATGAATACAAGACGTTTTCAGCTTCCCAAACATATTGACTACATTATAAACACAATAATGTATAATAAAACAAATACAGTTCAAGAGAATTGAATTGAAATCCTTGAAATTAAGGGCAGACATACCAGCCTGGTTCCATCTGGAGAATCTTTTCCAACTGCTCGTAGTCTTTTTTCTGCAGCCGTTTACTCTGCCTTACCCATTTAGGTATTCCTGACAGACCTCTGACAGCATTTTTTTGTTCTGTTTTCATTGAAACACAGTCTACGTCAATTGGTTTTTCCAACTGAGTTACTTCTTCTGCTGACTTTTTTTGGCCTGCTGTTGTTCTTCGTCTTGTGTATCGGGTTTGATACTGAAAAGTGGAATCTAATTTCTTCTGCTTCCTCGCTCTGGACTTGACATTTCTAATCATTGCTCTTGTTTGGCGACTCTCGGTTTCTGTCTATTGGTTGCTTTGATGTACAGGTGTTGTCTGTTCAGCATCTTCTTGTAGTTGTTCTGCAGGCTCCTCAATCCTAGCTCCTGCTTTCTGGATTTCCTTCTGATGTTCTGCTTTGGGGGGAGATGTGGGTTTTTCAGAAGGATCTTGTTGCATTTCAGGTTCAATTGTACTCTCTGTCCGGGTTTCCACCTTTATTAAATGACTCTTTTTAGCACTACCTTCTCTTACTAACTGCTTCAGTCTTTTAATTTTTTCGGTCTGCTTTTTAATAATTGCTTCCATTTTACAAAATTTTCGTTTTAGGGACGAATTTTCTTTTGCAAGAACTTTAATTATGTCATCCTCTAGTTCTCCCTTTCCCTGGTGTCCAACAGAATCTTCCATAACCGTTTCTGGATCATTTCTTTCTACTTTTATTCTGTCCGTCTCTGGAATACCCTTTTTCTGCCGTCCAAAAAAAGCTTCCATAACCATTTCTGGCTCCTCTGTAGTTGGAACATGATGAATCTTCAATTTCTTTAAAGCAACATCAAAATCAGACAGACTCCACTTTGTGAAAGGTGGATTAGCTGCTTGTTCATGCTCTTTCACTAGTCCACTTTCTTCACAATACTAATACTACAATAACAAGAAGCATATGACTAGTATATTATACATTGAATTGAAAATAAATAATAATCCTTACCAGTAAAGCGATAATTTCCCCTGTAATCCTTGCATGGTGTGTGTTAAATTCTTTAATTGATCTCATCAACTGTTGGTGTACTGCATGAGACCACTTTAGTGTTCTCATGTCTCTTGAAGTATTTACAAAATTGATAAAACCCCAACTTAGGTAAGAACCTGTAGTAGGGAAAAAAACAGTTGCACATGTGTATAAACATAGAAGTGTTGTTGTGTCAAGATGATCGGGTTCTTCATCTCCCTTTATTTCTTCCAAAAGGGCCGATTTTATTGCCTTTTGTGTCAACAAATTGACACCAGTTTGAAATCTCTGTAAATATAATGATGCCTTCATTGGTTTGAACAAGTAAGAGTCCTCCAGTTCTATTTCACCTTCGGTTATTTCAAAGATCCTTTGGATATAAGCTTCAGAGAAATGTCTTTCCCCTCCACCGAATCGGAAAGCAGTTGTTTAAGGATTGTAGTTATCCAATACATACATAACAGAAATATCAGTTTTTTTTGCAATCTGATGCTATTACTGTATTGGATATGAACGCTTCAAACATATTCCAAAATGGAGTAGGGCGCAAAGCATTTCTATGACCATCTTTCAGTTGATATTTTATTTCTTGTAAAAGTCTTTGTAAGGAGGTAAAATTTGACCTAAAATGCACACATGAAAACAGAAATTAAGGAATTATTGGGGTCATCCACAAAATTACAGTATAGAAGGTAGGAAAAGTTCAAGTTCTGTTGGGACTTCAGTGGAATTTCCGCTGGAACTTCAAGAGGGAGTCCCACTAGTCCCACTGGAAATCCCCCTGGAACTGCCACAAGGAGTTCCACTGGCAGTCCCATAGGGACTGCCACTAGAAGTCCCACTCAAACTTCCACTGGAAGTTCCACTTGAACTCCCGGGCCACCGAAAGTCACAGTGGAAGTCCCACTTGAACTCCCAGGCCACTGGAAGTCACACTGGAAGTCCCACTGGAAGTTCCACTTGAACTCCCGGGTCATTGGAAGTTCCAGTGGGACTTCCTGTGGCACTTTCAGTGGGACTTTCTGTGGAAATTTAAAACAAATACACATTGCATTTGTTAAATATTTATTGTAAAAATGTTTGAATTTATTATTTAAAAATTCCACTGAAAGTCCCACTGGAAGTCGCACTGGATGTCCCACTTGAAGTCCAACAGGAAGTGCCACTGGAACTGCCACTGGAATGCCCACTGGAACTGCCACTAGAAGTCCCTCTTGAAGTCCCATAGCCACTGGAAGTTCTACTAGTCCCACTGGGACTTCCACTGGAAGTTCCAGTGGAAGTTCCAGTGGGACTTCCTGTGGCACTTCCTATGGAAATTTAAAAGAAATACGCATTGCATTTCTGACACATGTTTATTGTAAAAATTATTGATTTTTTTATTTGAAAATTCCACTGACAGTCCCACTGGAAGTCGCACTGGAATTCCCATAGCCATTGGAAGTTCTACTAGTCTCACTGGAATTGCCACTAGAAGTTCCAGTGGCACTTCCAGTGGCACTTCCAGTGGGAATTCCTGTGGCACTTACTATGGAAATTTAAAAGAAATACTCATTGCATTTGTGACAAATATTTATTGTAAAAATGATTGAATTTATTATTTGAAAATTTCACTAGTAGTCCCACTAGAAGTTGCACTGGAAGTCCCACTTGAAGTCCCACGGCCATTGGAAGTTCTACTAGTCCCACTAGAACTGCCACTGGAAGTTCCAGTGGCACTTCCACTGGGACTTCCTGTGGCACTTCTTATAGAAATTTAAAAGAAATACGCATTGCATTTGTGACACATATTTATTGTAAAAATGATTGAATTTATTATTTGAAAATTCCACTGACAGTCCCACTGGAATTCACACTAGAAGTCCCACTTGAAGTCCCACAACCACTGGAAGTTCCAGTGGCACTTCCAGTGGGACTTCCTGTGGCACTTCAACTGTGACTTTCTGTGGAAGTTTAAAACAAATATGCATTGCATTTGTGACACATATTTATTGTAAAAATGTTTGAATTTATTATTTGAAAATTCCACTGAAAGTCCCACTGAAAGTCGCACTGGAAGTCCCACTCGAAGTCCCACAAGAAGTGCCATTGGAACTGCCACTGGAATACCCACTGGAACTGCCACTGGAAGTCCCACTTGAAGTTCCAGTGGAAGTTGCAGTGCCACATCCATTAGAAAATTAAAACAAATAGTCATTGTAATTGTGACACATAGTTATTGTAAAAATGATTGAATTTATTATTTGAAAATTCCACTGAAAGTCCCACTGGAAGTCGCACTGGAAGTCTCACTCGAAGTCTAATAGGAAGTGCTAGTGTAAGTCCCAGGTGGAACTTCGAGTGGCGCACTTACAGTGGGAGTTCTACTGGGAGTTCCACTGGGAGTTCTATTCGAATTACAACTGGAAGTTCTACACTACAAAATGATTTCAAGTGGAACCTGCATTGAAAACTTAGTACATGTTAAAGTGGAACGTATAGAAACCTCAAGGGGACATTGCATTTGAACGTCCAATGAGGAATGATACACCAGCAAAAAATGGAATTCTAAATTAATTGAGATAGATAACATTTACAGAAAACAGCTCATAACACAAAAGTTCTAAATAATAAATCGTAACCGAAATGAAATACAGATACATATTTAGGGAACTGTAATTATGTTACGCCACCTTCTCCAGACATTGTTGCTCTATTGTACTAATATCTCTATCGCACAGTTAGATGAAACCACGCTAGAGTGAAGCAGTTGTCATTGAAAAAAACCAGGCCTTTGTGGTCGCCGTGCTGCTGGGTTTTAGGGCGGTATTTCAATCTTTTGTCGTCGTTGTCGTACCCAAGATGCTGTAGTATTCGGGAATTTTTGTTCCCGTAGTCACTCAAGTCGTTGTGGTCTCCGTACCACAGGATTTTAGGGCGGCCTCTCAGGGTTTCGTCGCCGTCATCGTAGCCAAGGAGCAGTCGACCCTGAGTCGCAAGAGGCAACGCAAGGGCAAATCCGTCTGGCCAATCGATTCAAATGAATCGCCGTGAAGAGCGATCTGACGGCTCAAAACATAACCAGACACGTGTTCTGATCCAAACGGTGTACTGGATATTCCAGTTAAAAACATAACTGGAGATGATTCTGGTCCCTAGATAGGAGGGGGGAAAAGGACTAGCATCGGTGAGACCGACAGGGGTGGCCAATCGGTGAGTA
The DNA here is from genome assembly GCA_963277665.1 of Viscum album. Lineage (NCBI taxonomy): Eukaryota > Viridiplantae > Streptophyta > Magnoliopsida > Santalales > Viscaceae > Viscum > Viscum album. The sequence goes on from OY728140.1 coordinate 357,613,082, forward strand.
AAAGAGGGAAGGGTGTCGGTGGGATTGACAGAAAGGGTGCATCGGTGACTCATTTGAATCATAATAGGTTGGGTCAGTGAGACATCTCACCAATGGATGTTGTTGGTGTCACCTTCACAACACATGAATGAAGGTAAACAAATAAATTACACAAAATAAATTAATAAATTAATAAAACTAACATCAACTAAATTGATTAATAAACTAACTAAATTAAAAAATAAAATTTAAGAACAGTTAAGACCAAAATAAAATTAAGTGCCACATTAAACTTACAATTTATTCATAATTAACATTAAAAAAAATAATAATTAAATTTGTTTGCATCATTTAATTAATTAATAAAAGAAAAAATAAATAAATAATCAATAAAATAAAATAACTAAAAAAAATTAAGTATAAAAATACATAAATAATTGAATTAAATTGTTAAAATTAACTTAATTATTTAAATATTTAAAAACTAAAGTGACTAAATTTATTTATTAACAATTAAAAATAAATAATTAATGAATCAAACATTAAATTAATGAAATAAACATTATTAAGATGAAAAATTAATTACATAATGAATGAACGGATTTTAAAAATTATTTAAGATGACAAAAATAATCAATAAAATACATAGTTAACACTAAAAATAATTATTTTACTCGGCAATGTACAAAAACACAACAATTGTTACTTATTTAACAAGATAAAACATTTTAAAACTAAAAAGTCAATAAAAATTATAAAAAGGATGTGGCAAAAATAATTAAAACTAAGCCACATCAAACTCCACATCACTTAAAACATTGTTTGTCGTAAAAAAAATGCATTCCTTTGTCTTTAAAACAAAAAATAATAATTTGTGATCTTCAGTTCAAAAAGTGCATGACTAGACTTTAACAACCAAAGGAACATGTCCAAACAGTGGTTCAGACATTTCATGAATGTGTTCAAAAAGGTGGTCCCACCTTGCTTCAAAAGCTTACTAGAAATCAAAAGTATCACAAACTCATACACTTTCAAGTATGTCATGCCTCCTATATGAACTCATTAACCATCCTATATCATTTACAATTCATGTTCTGATTTAAGTATTGATGACAGGTTAGATCAAGTGGAATTAAAACCTTGACCAAAGGCACCTTTGATTCCTACCTTCTCCTAAGTTCCAAAAATTAAAGTCCATTAATATCATCACTTTATTTATTCAACTCAAATGAATTTTATCTAAGTCAATTTCTCTCTTCTTCATCTGGGTTCAAAATTCCTCTCACCTTAATGAGTCCATTTTTGAAAAAAGCGCTTTATTTTACCCAACCATATTCCATGTGCAGAGCACTATGCATAGCAATTATTGAGAATGGAATTGGATTCATTTATTCATAGAAAATCACCTGGTGCACCTTGTCTCAGATACTCACCATGAGATCCCATTTTCTCATTTTACTCAACTTACAAAGGACTTAACTAATAATAATTTGAGTTGACTTTCTAAAGTTATTGAAATTTTTTATGTGTGAGTCCCCTAGGTTCCAATGAAAACATCTAGTTACCCTAAGTCATGATCCTCATTCCACAAAACCTATCCTATCAACACTTCCTTCCTCGGTTCATAAATAGAAAGATCCATAAAATAGTGAACAATTTAACTGAGCAATCACTTATCCTCAATAGTTTTAGACTATGTGAAACTCTCAACATCCATTAAGTAGTCATCCACTAAGAAAGTCATAATTTAAGTCCCAAATGAACCTCAAATGACCCTCAAGTGATGAAATAAGTTGAAATTTTTGAATTTTTTTGAAATTTTGTTCTTGAAAAAATTTGACCATTTTTTTGCGAACAAACACAAACTTCATGTTCAAGAAGGGGGAATTTGTAGTGACACTAGAATGACCTCTCTCCCACACACTTAAAACCCAACATTTTCCCCAATGTTGAATCATATGGTGGAAGAAATTACTCAAATAAAATTGACAATTCATCACTTAAAAGAATGTTGAGGGGTAGCATGAAGGTTCAAAATAATGTTTTCCACGTCAAAAAGAAAATAAAAGAAAAAACATATGTAGAAAAAGTGACAAAAAAGGTGATTTTTTTTATTTTTTTGATTAGTTTTTTTAAAAAAAATATTATTTTTAGTTCACGTAAGAAACATAACAGGTTATATAAACAGTAGCAGAATGTGATGTGATGAATAGACAGTAGCTGTTGAATCACAATGAGTGCAGTGGGTGAAAGCTTGTTCCCCAATTCAGTTTATCAAAATATTAAACTCACTAGGTTAAATCATCTAACACACTATGTTGTAGAAAATTCTCAACAATTTAAATAAATTAAGGGGAATCCCCCGCACTTATGATCATGAAGCATATTGGTAAAAATTTAGCAGAAAATTAAAATTAGTAAAAAACAAAACAACACTTCCCTGATAAGGTGGAGGTTTTACATTGACTTCTATAGAAAGATCATTTTTTGCATCACTGATTGGTTACTCCTCTTAAGATCCTGCAGGTAAAGAAAGTGAAAATAAGAATCCTGAATTTATAGTTCATGAAAAATAAAACCAAGGGATGAGCTAAAGATTTGTTATCCCTAAAAATAATTGGAAAGCTCCAGCGTTTTCCTTTGCTGAGTTTCTGGAAGCAACAATTCTCTCTCTCAAGCAGCATTAATGCATTTGACACTATCAGTAGCATAATAGAACACACTGAAGAACAAGAAAAAATACGTTTTTTATTTGGAAATTGAAATAACAGAAAAACATTACAACTACCATGGGTTAGTTACCATGAAACACTGATTTTATAGTCCTCAAATAGACTTGAGATAGATTATTCTTCTAGTAGAGATATGGAAACCAAGACCTATGGATTCCCTTTAAAGAATTGTTTAATCCTCTGACCATTGACTAAAAAATACCTATTCTCTTCTCCAATCATCTCCACATCTCCATTAAGTAAGACTCTAATAATGGTAAAGGGTTTAGACCACATGGTTTTGAACTTTACAGGAAATAGTTTCATCCTAGAATTCTAAAGCATGACCCTCTCACCAACCTTGAAGTTCCTATTTTGAATGATTGAGTCATGAAAATCCTTTGTTCTATCCTTGTAAATCTCATAATTCTCATAAGACTCTCTTCTTATCTCTTCCATCTCATTCAGCTCTAACAATACTCTCTAACCAGCAGACTTGAAATCAAAGTTGAGGGCCTTCACTGCCCAATAATATTTTTTTGTAACTCAACAGGTAGATGAAATGTTTTCCCAAAAAGCAGCATGTATGGTGAAATCCCTATAGGTGTCTTGTAATCACTTCTATATTCCCACAGAGCCATATCCAACTTAACTCGCCAATCCTTCCTAGATCTAGACATTGTTTTCTCCAAAATCTTCTTAAGCTCTCTGTTTGAAACTTCTTCCTGCCCACTAGATTGTGGGTGATAGGTGGTGCCTATGCTATGAGAGAATCCATAATTTTCGATCAAATTCTTGAAATTCTAATTCGATAAGTGAGTCCCATTATTAGTGATTAATTCCCTAGGAACACCAAAAATGGAAAAAATAGTTTCCATGATGAATTTGACCACAATAGAAGCAGAATTGCTGGGAAGAGCCACTATCACAACCCACTTGGACACATAGTCCACAAAAAATAGAATGTACTCATTCCCATACAAGGATGAGAATGACCCCATAAAATCCAAGCCCCATACATCAATTATTTCAAGAAAACCTATTTGATTCATCTTATGGATTCATCCGATATTACCTAACATTTTACATTTTTCATAGCCAATAACCAGACTCCTAGCATATTTAAATAAAGTAGGCCAGTAGAAACCAGTCTATAGGACCTTCTGAGAAAATCTCTCTCCTCTATGGTGGCCACCCCAAAGTGATTAATGGAAGCTCTCAAGTATGTGATACATCTCTTCCTCAGTAACACATCTTCTCAAAATCCCATCAGCACACCTCATAAAGAGAAAGGGACATCCCAAAAATAATATATGAGCTCAGGAATTAACCTCTTTATTTCATTATGTGAAAGGTCCTTGGGCATGACACCCACTGCCAGGAAGTTGGCATAGTTTGAAAACCAAGAAGACTACTGAACAGAAGCAAAAAATAGTTGTTCATGAGGAATGAAGTATTTATCTTTTTTGGCTCCTCACTTTGGGTGTTTGGAAGTCTTGACAAGTGGTCTGACACCACATTCTCAGTTCCTTTCTTATCCTTAATAAACAAATCAAACTCTTGAATCTATAGGGTCCATATCATTAATTTGGGTTTAGAATCCTTTTGAGAAAGCAAGTACTTAAGGGTAGCATGGTTTGTGAAAATGATAACTCTATATCTTATCAAGTACTGCCTGAACTTATCCAACAAAAACATCATAACAGCCAACTCCTTTTCAGTGGTGGAATAATTATTTTTGGCATCATCCAAAAGATTGTTGGAATAACTGATAACATGAAACTTCTTATCCTTCCTCTTCCCCAAAATAGCTCTTACTTCAAACTCACTATCATCAAAAATCACCTCAAAGGGAGATTCCAGTTCGGAGCAGTGATCAAAGGTGAAGTAGTAAGCTTCTCCTTAAGTAGGTTAAAGGACTCTAGACATTTCTCATCAAAAACAAAGGGAGTATCCTTAACTAGCAGAGAGAACATGGGTCTAGTAATATTTGAAAACTCCTTAGTAAACCTCCTGTAGAACCTAGCATGACCCAAAAAACATCTAATACCTTTTCATTCTCAGGTGGGGGAAACTTTTGGATAACCTCAACTTTGGCATTATCAACCTCCATCCCCCTCTTAGATACCTTGTGACCCAAAACTATGCCCTCAATAGCCATGAATTGGAACTTTTCCCTGTTTAAGACTAGTTTGGTCTCTTGGCACCTTTCCCGCACAAATTCCAAATTTTCTAGGCAGTTCTAAAAGTCACTTCCCACTGTTGAAAAATCATCCATGAACACGTCAATTATCCTTTCAATCTGGTCTGAGAAGATGACCACCATGCATCTCTAAAAAGTGGTAGGATCACCACACAATCTGAAGGGAATCTTCCAATAGGTGAATGTCAAAAATGGACAAGTGAAGGTGGTTTTATATTGGTCCTCAGGTGAAATGGAAATCTAGTTGTAACCAGAATAGCCATAAAAAATGCAGAAAAATCCATTGCCTACCAATCTCTCCAACATTTGTTCTAAAAATAGAATGGGAAAGTGGTCCTTTCTTATTACAACATTCAACTTTCTATAGTCTATACAGACTCTCCATTTGTTCACTACCCTTGTTTGTATTTTCTCATTCTTATCATTGGTGACCACTGTCACTCCACTCTTATTAGGGAAAACCTGGATAGGACGTACCTAGGGGATGTTATAAATGGGAAAAATTATTCCAGCATCAAGCATCCTGATCACTTCTTCTCTAACAACTTCATTCATGTTGGGATTGAGTCTCTTTAGGATTCCACTCTAGGCTTACACTCAGGTTCCATGAAAAGTTTTTTCATGAAGAAGGCTGGAATTATCCCCTTTATGTCAGCTATTGACCATCCCATGACAGACTTGTACTTCCTAAAATCATTCAATAGGTTTTCCTCTTATAATTTCTTAAGATTAGATGAAATAATCACATGAAGGGTGGAATTATTTCCTAAGAATTAATATTTGAGATGGGAAGGGAGGGGTTTGAGTTCAAGACTGGTTGGTGACTCACTTGATGGAAGACACTAGGGCCTAGGTGGCCCAAGGTTTTCATGCTGCCTCTTGAAGTAGGTAGTAAAGAAGGCCTCCTCCTCATCACTAGAACTTCCAGAAAAATTCTCCTCAAACATAAACTCCTCTCTTGGTATATAATGTGCTCCATATAAAACTCATCCGGGTTCTCCAAAAACTCTCCCTCAAACTCATCAAGAGGTTCTCTTTCCTTACTTGATCTGATCCCCATGAAAGTGGAAGCATGATTCTCAAGTTCACAATTGATCTACTCTATCTTCCTTAAAAACTCCTCTTCCTCCTCATTAGTAGTACCCTCAACAACTAACAGCTCATTCTTGGGGAATATTGGGTGGGAAATTTCTTTGATTTTCTTGAAAACATTGAATTATTCTTCCTGTTCACCCAAGTTGAAAATCAACTTCCCCTTAGAAACATCTATCATAGCTCCCCCTATGTTCAGGAAGGGCCTACCAAGGATGATAGGAACCTCCTGGTCGCACTCCATTTCAAGAATGAGAAAACAAGCATGAAAAAAGAGTTTACCTACTCCCACTAGCAGATCATCAACCTGACCCACTGGATGTGTAATGGACCTATCAGCAAGTTGTAGCACAACAGTGGTGGGCTGGGGAACTCCTAATCTTAGGTTCTAAAAGAGTGATAGAGTTATAATATTGATGCTATCACCAAGGTCACACAAAAAGTTCAAATTACCACCTATATCCCCAAAAGTGTAGGGGAATACAAAGGTTCCTAGGACCTGAATCTTAGGATGTATCCTATTTTATAGAACAACACTACACTCCTCTGTTAGACTATAGGTGGAGAATTATTCCAAAGTATTTTTATTAGAATATATTTTCTTGAGTGATTTCAGATATAATGGTATTTTAATGAGATATTTTAGGAATGGGATATCAATTTTTAGATTCTTAATCACTTTGAGAAATTTCAGCAATCCAGAATCATGATTTGGTTTCTTTATTCTCTTACGAAAAGGAATTACATGGGAAAAAATTCTCACAAATGGGGGAATCCCTATATCTTCTTCTTCAAGATTTTTCTTGTATTTTTTTTTCTTCTTTTTCAAGCCATTTTATTTGGGTTTTTCAACTGGAATAGTAGGAACCATGGGGTTCCCTATGCTGCTGTCCAATTTTCCAGAATCAACATTTTCCAGATTCAAATTTTCAGCTTCATCTAGCTTTTCATTATCCGAAGCTTGGGGATCATTACTAGGATCTTGGTGGGTTTGGAGACCACTTATGGTGGTCAAATTCATGTAATTCTCTCATGGGTTGGCTTCAGTAGTACTAGGAAGCCTACCATTATCTCCATTGTACACATCCATATCCAACTGCCCCATTTGAATTTCCAAATATTTCATTCTTGAATCCATTTGAATTTTATCATAATCATTTTTTGTCTTTTTTTCATCAAACCTCCCTATAAAATGATAAAACATGTATTTCACCTCATCCTTAGAATTGGAATACTCCGCCTTAGGTTGGGTTTGGGGTTGAAATTTCTACCTTGGAGGATGTTTGAATCTAGGAGGGGCAGCAGGTCAAAGGACTCCCTGCTCCCTCCAAGATAGGTTCAGGTGTTTTCTATACCCCTGATTGTAGGTTTTTGAAAAGGTATCTTCCCTAGGATTCATCCTAGGACAATATCCATAAAAAATTTCACTCTCAAGAGGGTGGGAGGGCATGTAAAAGTTTGTATTGAAAGTTTGTGAATGGCCAAACATGCCACAATAGTGACACTGCTCCCAAAGTGTGTGATGGGGGTTCTCATTGAAGAACCCAACAACTTGACCTTCAGCCTGAGGGGTAGGAGTCATATCTTTTCTCATAATGGTTATAATACCAGAACATTTGTTCTAGGAGTTTTGAGTTAGTGTGTTGAATATTTTTTTGAGCTCCTCAGTTGTCATATCACTAATGTCCCCTCCAGAAGACTGATCCACCAAGGTTTGGTGGTAGGGGTGAGGCTGTTATAAATGGTGTTCATTAGGAATTAGGGTATAATAGTGGTTATGAAACTACCTGATTAGTCCCCTAAACCTATCTTATGCTTCATGAAATTGCTGACCTTCATCTTGAAGGAAGCCAGTGATTTTGTGCCTAATTTTAGATGTCAACCTCCTAGGATAGAATTTCACTGTGAAAGCATTATACACTTGGTCCCATGTGACAAAGATATCCTCCTCTAATTGTTGGAACCAAGTCCTAGCATTGAACTTTAGGTAGAAGGGGAACACTCCCAGTTTAAGCACTTTCTTAGTAATACCCCTAAGCGGAATCTGCGGGACACTACAATAGAAGGATTTAATGAAGTAAAGAGAGTCTTCACTAGGCATTCCATTGACTGTTGGAAACCGACTAAGCATGGGTTGAATGATTTCATAATTTCATGATTTAGGAGAGAGACTAATGAATAAAGGGTTGCTGGACATAGAAGGTAGAAAAAAGTTTCTCAAGCTATGTCTCTCAGCTACTTCATTGATAGGTGGGTTCAGATTTTCATTTTGGCTCTTGTTTTGGTTTTTAGATCCCTTATATTCTTCCATATTGATTTTCTCTTTTTTTTTCAAGACTTTCAGGTGTATCTCAATCTCAGGGTTCACATGTTCTATGTTCTTAGATTTAGACCTCATGAGCATCCAGTCGGTGCTTCAAAGAATTATTTTTGAAATTATTTTTGGAAATTTTTTTGACAGTTTTTTTTTTTGAATTTTTGTTGTTTTTTTATGTGAAGTTTTGTTTTTTTTTATGATCGCATGTCGCCTTCCTGGAAATGGTTCCAAAATTTAATCACTGCGTGTCATTGAGCATGAGTGAGAAAATTAAAATTTATAAATTACTACTAACTACTTAGTAAAGTGTAAAGATAGGGTCGAACCACATGGAGGTCTAAATTTGTACTTAGTGATCAAATAAAAACAAAACAAAACAAGAAAAAAAACCCCAAAACAAAAAACTGTGGATGAAGGTTGTGTCAATGTGAAGTGAATGAAAAGATGTGTTTGAGGAATTGAATGAGTTTTTAGGCGATTAGGAAGATAGCAAGCAGACAGACAGGTAGTGAAAACAACCAATAGATGAGTAGGGGAAGTCCACTAGCCGGTTTCAATGCTGTTTTCCCTTGTTCATGAACTAAATTTTAAATATGTGGATCTAACTTAAGGTAACTAGCTAGATTTATCATCTGGTCATCTTCTGACAGAATAATTCTTATTGTATTTCAACTATAAAAATTATTCCATCGCGTAATGATAAAATTCAAAAATTTGTGGGCTCAAATTGTTGATTGAACTCAGTGTGTCACTCTCATTTGAGCATGATTCATTCTTCAAGTTGAAAAAAATCATTTTAATCCAATCAAGATTAGTTTCCACTGATCTTGATGGTTTCAAAAGGAATTGTTCAAACAAGTGAAAGAGAGAGAGACAATCCAATGAAACAAAGGCGTGCATGAACAATATGAAGAAGATCTAACCATCTCAGCCTACCCCCCGAAGGAGTTTATCTGGAAATAATGATTGAGTTCAACGTAATAATAGAATTACAATCCATGAAGTTCATGTTGTATCAAAAGTGATGAAAAAATATCAAAAAATGAATAAATATCTCACCCTAGTCGATCTCAAGATATCTCCAATGCTCTGCCATGCCTGATGGTGGTGAAATAAAGTGCTCTCGGTCTCCCGCCCTGGGAATCGAGATATGCGCTAGTGATCTTATCTGATCTGCTACCCACTGGAAGTGATGAACAAATCCTGCTCGTGGAAGTGGTTAGGGATGGATTTGTGGATGGATCAGGGTGAGTCTTGAATGTTATACTCCTATGATCCAATGGAAGTGGTGGTTGTGGATGGAAGTCAACGGAAGTGAGTGTTGAAGTCGAATGATGGAAAAAGACAATGGGTGATGAATTTCGATGATGTATCCCCCATGCAATTCTCTACACGTCACCACCAATCTACAAAAAATAGAATCTATGGAATCTCACAGCTTCTTTCACAGGCCTCCATGTAGTACTTTCACCATGATGCCTCCTCCTCAACCATCACTGAAGCGGGCCCTCGTAACAGACATAAAAAATGCACACCACAAACCTCCCCCTAAATCAGAAAACAACTAAATTCAAAATAATTAAAAATATATATATACACTATGTGTGATTAATATTACATATGATAAATAATTAGAATGAATAAAAAGAGAAAAAAATAAAAAAAAATACAACTAAATAAATAAAGAAAATATTTATTAAAAGAATTAAATTTATTACTCAACATAATATACATATATTTAATAAATGAAATAATAAATGAGATATTTATAATTAAGGACAAAATAATTATTCAATATAAATTTTTTTCAAAAAATGAAAGAATAAGAAATTATTACTAACTAATAAAAATTGTTAAATTAAATATATATATATATATATATATATATATATATATTAAATATTAACTTAATATTATTAACGTACATTATTATTATTACTAAATATATGTATATAAAAATATATTTATAATACTATTATATATATATACATGTTATTTATGTAAATGAAATTAATCTATATAAAAAATCATTATTATTAAAATTTAAATAAAAGTAAATAAATTTATTATGTAAATAATTATATTATATGTTATATATTATATTATTATTATATATATTACAATATATATATATATATATGCGCGCGCGTGCGCATAATATATTATATATGTTAGATTATATATTATATAATATTATAAAATAAGTAAAACATGGGAAAGGGGAAAGGAAAATCTAGTGGAGCTAGAGGGGTTCAGGCGGCAGTTTGGAGGAGCAAAGGGGGTGGAGGCGATTCCACCGGTGGGGGTGGTTGGTCGAGGCGGCAAGGAGGTGGCACTGGCGATGGAGTAGGTTTCGACATAGGGCTGGCACGACAGAGCAATAGGTTTGGCCTCAGTAGGCTCGGTTGCGGTCGAGCAGATTCAAAGGAAGGTAGGGAGGTGGCTCATACGGCGTAGCTACAGAAGCTTCAGACAGGGGTGCGGGTCAAGCGGTGGTGACGATTTCAGATCACTACAGCACACTGGTAAGGGTTCAGATCTGGAGACGAAGTAGTCTCAGTGGTTCATCAGATCCGGTTACTTCAGATCAGGACTGTTATTGATTTCTGAAATTTTGATTTTATTATTTGATCAGCTGTAAGAAACCTTACTATTGTTGTGACATGGTTGTGTTTCTACTGATTTTTTGTGGAAGGAGAAGAAACAGTGAGGTGATGAAGATAGATGTAAGGGAATCAGTAGAATACGTACAGTGATAGAAGGAGACAAGAAAGGGGGTGTGCGTCGGTGTGTGTGGTAAAGGATGGGTCAGTGTGTCAATGGATTGGTGAGACTGATAGAAGAGGGAAAACCAAGGGAGCTGGAGAAGGATAGATAGTTTCGGTGTCAGAGGAGATGAGTGGAAGGCACGTTGGTGAGACCGACGCTGGAAGGAGAGTCACTGAGATAGACTGTATGGAAGGAGGGGAAAAGGGAGAAGCGTTGGTGAGACCGACAGGGGTGGGAAAGGGGTGGCCTGTCGGTGAGTCAAGAAAGGGAAGGGTACCAGTGAGACTGACATAAGGGGTGAATCATTGACTCATTTGAGTCATCCATAGGTAGCATCAGTGAGACATCTCACTGATGGATGTTGTCTGTGAACCAAGTTAAACAAATAAATTACACAAAATAAAATAACAAATTAATAAAACTAAAACTAAATAAATAAATTAATAAACTAATTAAATTAAAAAATAAATGTTAAGAATAGTTAACACCAATATAAAATTAAGTGTCGCATACAAATTACAATTTATTCATAATTAACATTAACAACAATATTAATTAATTTTTTTCACACCATTTAATTAATAAATCAAAGAAAAATAAATAAATAATCAATAAAATAAAATAACTAAAATAAAATTACGTATTAAAATACTTAAAGAATTGAATTAAATTGTTAACATCAACTTAATTATTTAAAGTTTTAATAACTAAAGTGACTAAATTTATTTATTAACAATTACAAATAAATAATTAATGAATGAAACATTAAATTAAGGAAATGGACATTATTAAGTTGAAAAATTAATTACATAATGAATGAACTAATTTTAAAAATTATTTAACAAGAAAAAAATAATTAATAAAATAAATAGTTAACACTAAAATTAATTATTTTACTCAACAATTTATAAAAACACAGCAATTTTTACTTATTTAACAAAATACAACATTTCGAAACTAAAAAGTCAATAAAAACATATAAAAAGTATGTGGCAAAGAGAGTTAATACTGAGCCACATCATCGCCCTAGTAGGATTTTCCCATGGTGGGTTGCCTAGGTATGGGGTCTCCTGGGTGGTACCTTCCAAAGTAGTACTAGGGTTGATCAGACTACCCTACCTAGGTATGGGTGACCCAAGTGTTGGGTTTGGGGCCTTTCCTTAGTGAAGGAAGGCCATGGAAGGTCGCCCAAGTAGTGATAGACTACTTGGGTGGAGGACCTGCGTGGCCAAATCCCTCTCCGAAATTCATGGTATGAGAGTTCGGTTGTCCTCTGAAAATTTGAGGTGGATGGGTCTATTTATAGACCCTGGTGGACCTATGCATATGGGCCTACGTGGAGGTCCTGCATGAATTCCTTGTGTTGATGACCTATGTAGTGACACAATTCCTTTACAAAAAATTTAGAACTCCTGAGATCCATTAATTTTAATCTCTGAGTCTATTTGGGCTCCACAACCAGTCAATTTGAATCTTTCTAAGAGATATAAACTTCTTAATATGGTGAACACACAAAGTCTTCTCATAAGAAACTCAGAAATTATATTTTAATCCATCAACATCTTTACATCATCAATATTATAAATCCACAACCAACTCCTAGAAGGGGGTCTTTACACTAATCCGTAATTCTAGAGTAGTCTTTTGGATCATGCAAATCTATCCTGCATCTTCTTCCCTCATGCATACAAATTCTACTCAAACTTGAAATTTGTTGTCTAAGTGAGGATCACATCATGAATTTTACGACAAAGTGCATTAAACACAATTTTTGGTGTTAAAAAAATCCCCCCTTATAATTAGATTCTCTCAGAACGAAAATAATCTCGTTCTAAGGTAACTTTAGGGAACTCCGACACATTCCAAAATCATTTTGTGGCTTTTAGAACTACATAATGTTTGGAAGGATCGAATAATTTTTTCCTAATCCATGGGGCCTAGCGAGCATATGGTTCAACTGATTGAGCTTCAATAAGTTGCTGATGAGGATCAGGAGGCTATTCAAAATATGAAGAGGTATGTTGAAGCCTTCTTATAATATATGATATAGAGACTCCATTTTGTGGATGTTCCTATAATGTTTTCCTATAAATGAAAAAAAAATTATTTCCAATAATATATATCTTCATCCCTACTTTCCTTCTATAATCATAACATATAATCTTATTTCCATAATAGTACATCTTCATATTAGCTAATCATAATTACAATGATAGGTATGGGGGCTCTTTAACTTTTACCTAAACCAAGGGGTCTAGTGAGCGTAGTTTGACTCTTACTAGGTTCATGCGGATAACCCTACAAAATTTGTGCCTTTTGTGTCATCACCCTAATTATTTTCTAAGATCAATATGAGAGAGTGTTAGCAAGTGTGACTTGGATTTTTCTTAGACTCCCCTTTTTGAGTTTTCAACCTAACAAGATTTGTTCCTTTTAACTTTTTATTGCTCGATATTGCCTAAACCATACAGAATGTATGTCTAGTGAGCTGAGATTTGAATTTTGTACAGATTTCCCTTTACGGGTTTTTGACCTGGTGAGTACAATGCCCTTTTTGGTAAGTAGTTTAAAGTCATGCATGTTGGACTAATAAAGATGGTGTTTTTGGTCTAACATCTTTGACCATGAATTTTGAGATGATAACCCAAACAAGGCTTGGTGACTCGGAATATTCCAATATACTTCTGATATTTCCAAGGAAAATCTCAAACCATGATTATATGGTTCCCAAATCTAAAACATGATATTTGGGAATAGATGAGGTCTCTCTTGAGGGTGAAGTTACAACTATTTTACATAACCCGTTATGAGGGCCATTTTATACAAGGCCAACTGGGGAACATACTGAATCATCAAGTAGCGACATCCTTTGGATGATAGTCCCATTATGGGCGGAACTTATGAAAGGTCAATGGGGTACATACTACATAGTTAGGCAAAAGAGTTCCCAAGAATTCTGACATTCTATTACTCTTGGGTGAAAGAATTCTATGGTGATTCGGATTTCTCAAGACCACAAGGGGTGGTTTTTCCATGAAAAGATGTCTGAGAATAGAGGGATTGGATGTATTGGGATGGTCCATGAATGGGAAAACACTCCTACATGAATTTGATGTGTGAAGGATGGTACATTTGGTTAGATAACCAATGTCTGGTGGAGAAAGACCCTTCCCGACAAAGGATAAAGGTATCGTACAGTTCAACTTCATGTGACTAAGACATTATGCCATGTAGCTTATAGTCATGTATCAAGAATATTATGTCGTGTAGTTTAAATTCATACACCAAGGATATTATGAAAGGCCAACTAGGGCGCATACTGCATAGTCAATAATTGAATCCTTTCATTGAAAACCCCGTTATGAGGGTTGTTTTATGAAATGAAAACCAGGGCATGTACTGTATGGTTAGGAAAAGGAGCTCTCAGGAATTATGACATTCTATCATTAAAAGTTGATGAATGTATATGGATATTCAGATCCTCCCAAGCAAAAAGTTTGGTTTTTAGAGGAAAGTGCCTGAATACGAAAGAGGTATTCCATGTCATGATTTCCAAAGAATCGGGGGAGTAGTATTTCTATGAAGGTCTGACCCAAACACAGGAAGTAGGGTAATTTTAGTTTTAGGTCATATGAATAGGACCAGAATATTATGGAAAAAACTTATGGTACATGGTCAAATTGCCCAATATTATTCAAGTATGCTTTGAACATATGATGAGGTGAAATATAAAACATGGTCTTGAATACTTTCAGGTTAGGAGAAAGGAAATAAAAAAATATATAGAGGATGATTCATGATTTTAAATTACGAGATCCAGTATACCATCATCAAAAGCTTAACAGGATAGAAGAGGCTTCTCCTAAAAATGAATTTACCACTGGTTGAAAAACCCATTATGAGGGTTGTTTTATGCAAGTCCAACTAGGGGACGTACTGCATAGTCAAACAGTGGAATCCTTTGGCTGATAGTATCATTTTGGGGGTGATTTATGTAAGGCCAACTAAGTCATGTATAGCATGGTTAGGCAATGGAGCTCTTATGTTTCAGACATTATAACACTAAAAACTAATGAAAGGTTATGAAGATCTAAAAGTATTTAAGATTAGGAGTATGACATGTGAAAAAGGGGTATTGTTCAATGCATGATGGAATCATTTGATTGATATTGGACATGAGTTCGGAGTCCCTTGCACATATTTGAATCATATGTAGAAGGGGGAATTCTCTTGTTTCCTTGGTGGGTTCTCTAAGTAGAGGACCCAAAGAAAATATCCTACATATATTTTTGATTATGTGCAGGAGAGGGGGAATTTCCTTTTACCCTGTGGATGGGGATAAGACTCAAGGCCTAGGCTTCACTACGTATCTCAATGGGATGAGAATCAAGCAACACATAGTTCTAGAGGTACCATGATGTTTGAAGTCATAGGGTGAGGACATTGGTTGGGAAGTTTAACTTATTACAGAAATTATGTGGGTGATTTTGATGTGAAAAGGAATATTTTGGTTGGGCTAGGGTATAAATCCCAAGCATCATTATGTATCTTCTCAGAGCAAGAATCAATCCATATGTAGTTTTAACAGATACTAGTTCATGTATAAAGTGGGAGCTTATATTGGATCTCCCCATGTATATCTAAGTCGTACACGAGAAATTGGGGACTTTTTTCTATGTTTTGTTGCTTCTGGGCTCAGTATTGAAGATCTGAGAGTCACTACGTATCTCATATGGATGATAATCAATACACATGTAGTTCTTTGAAGGATTGTGCAGTTTACCATCATGTGGTAAGGACGTATGGTGTGCCTTTTAATGTCTTGAATCCAGGACTAGAATAGCCTCAATGTGAATAGATACACCTTACTTATGTAGAGAAATCCTTTAACAAACTCATAATGCCACATGAGTTGTGTTCGGTGTGAGAAATAAGGAGTGGTAAAAGTTTCTTCAATAACACCAATGTAACACAAGTGAAGGATGGGGTAATTTCAATTATGTGGTGGTTAATCCAGGAGATACAATCTGGGAATTTCTACATATCTCATTGGAATGAGAATCAAGCCATATTTAGTTCTTGATATTACATATATTTTAACGTCATGTGGTAAGGAAGAAAGATGAAATCACGTGAAAGGATGAGAAAACTGTGGCTAAACGAAGGTGTAGGTATTAGGAGTCGCTATGTATCTCATTGGAATGAGAATCAATCCGGACATTGTCTTTGATAGGATCTATGTGTAGATCTATTTCAGGTACAAGAAGTAAAGATTATTTATGATTTAATCACAGCTGGACTTGAGATAGGATATCCAAGTGTCACTACATATCTTGTTGGGGAAAGAATCAAGCCACCCTTGGTTCTTCAAAATTCTCCTTGTGCAGGTTTTATTCATACATATGGGGGGTGAAGGGTATTTTCTAGGCATTGCAGCTGGACACGAGATAGAATATATGGGTTTCACTACTTATCTTGTTGGGTAAATAATCAAGCCACATGGAGGTCTTGATAAATTTACCCATGCAGGTCTGATCCATACACGTGGAGTGGGTGGGGGGGGGGGGGTACTTGTAGCTGGACCCAAGATAGGAGATCTGGGTGTCACTATGTATCTCATTGGAATAAGAGTCAATCCACATGTAGTTCTTTAAGATGGTTTACCACACAAACTGAGGATTTATTTGAGGGAAGGAGATTTAATATTTTTTAGATATTTTCTGAAAAACATTTGGGACCAAGACACAAAATGGTATGAGAATCAAGCCACATGTTATAGAAGAATTCCTAGTATATATTTTGTTCTTTCATAGGTAAAAGGGAAATTATTTCATTATGGTTGTAGCTGGGCCCGAGATTAGGGATATGGGTTTCATTATATATCTAATTATAATTAGAATAAATACACACATGTTTCTTGGTGAACCGTGCAGTTTATCGTCATGCGTTGAGGATGTGGGTCACCTAACGTGAAAGAAACAATGCATCTAGACCAAGGGATAAGACCCACGTGTCACTACATATCTCATTGGAATGAGAATAAATCTACATGTAGTTCTTGATAGTTATTCCCCATGTTGGTATGATTCAAACACAATGATAAATCAGCCTCAAGTTCCACTTTGGAGTGGTAATGATGTGAGTGATGTTTACACATGGAATCTATTCAAATTTTGAGGGACCACAAGGAATGTCTACTCATGGTATCTTGAGGATTTATTAATGTCAAACAAGGGACACTTTAACCATACGGTTTAATGTCATGTGGTGAGGAAAAATGGTTATATGTAGTTTAACATCCTATAACTAAGATGGCATGTCATGCAGTTTACAGTCACGTGAAAAGGATGATGATGCTTCGTAGTTTAACTTCGTTAAACATGGATACAAATGGTGTTATTAATTTTAATTTCCTCCAGCTAAGACAAACTTTGTGTGATTACACAATGTACTTCTTCAGTAACCTTTCATTGGTTGGAGTTTTAGTGAGTTCTTCATCCATTTACATTAAGGAATAATATACATTAAAGTGGACCTTATGTATATAGTAAGGTCCCTACCACTTTGGATCAAGTTTCATAGGCTTCTTTCCTGGTATCATCAGAGTCCTAGGGACCAATACCAATTCTCCTTGGAAGAATGAACGAAGATGGACCTTCTTGTTAAAGGCTTGTGCTATCTAGTTCTGATATACCTCCAAGTAATAAAATTAATGCAATCTATTTTCGTCCAATCACTCTGAATCATCCATTTGACTATTGGATTTCAAATCTATGGATAACTGGTCATAAATGGAAATATAGAGTGATGGAAAATGAACCTCAATGGACATGGCTACTTTTGTTCTGTACATGAATGAGTATGGGGTTTCTTATGTTGCAGTACGGGTTGTAGTCCAATAATACCATATGAAATGAAAGAGATTGTCTGGAAAATATTTCTTATCTCTATCGACCATCCTCTGAAGTATGTTCGATAGGGTCTTGATAACATCCTCAATCTTTCCATTGTCTATTGCATGATAGCGGGATGAAAAGTTGGATTTGATATTGTATTCCTGATATAGATTTTATACATCATAAGAATAGAAATTGGTTCCATTTTCCACCAATATGGTATGAGGGACACCAAATATGGTAATGATGTTATCTTTGAAAAATATAGAACTACTTTTGGCTCTGAATTCTTTGAGAGTTATTTCCTCATCCCATTTGGAGAAAAAGTCAGTAGAACTAGGGATATACTTAAACTTCTTAGTCATAGCTAGAGGATAAGGCCTCACTACATCCATTCCATATATAGAAAATGGCTAAGAGTATTTAGATATTTATAGAACCTCTGGGGGTGATGGATGAAATTGGAATGCACTTGGTAGGGATGACACTCCTTACTGAATTTTGTGCAATCCTGCGTCATTTAAGGAAAAAGTATCCAAGAATTTGGATTTGATTAGAAAGCTTATACCCTAATTGATGGGAACTATAGGCTCCTGCATATACTTATTCTATAACAAACTCAGTCACTTCTCCATCAACACATCTGAGAAGGACTCCATTAGAGCCTCACTTGGAGAGGACTTTCTGGTGATTTGGGCTATCATAAAGAGTGAAATTAGCTACTCATTGTCAGATCTTCTCTCTTCCCACCCTATCTAGTGGAATTAATCTATCTTAGAGATATGCCATTATGGGTTTCATCCATCCCATGGTAGGACTATATGGCTCGATAATGGGTATGATTTCATTAATTTCCTCTATTTTTATTTGAGAAAAAGGTGAAACCATGCAGTGATTGGAGATACTAATGAATGTTTCATCCCTATTGGGATATTCCAAAGCTATAGTTTCATTTTCCAATGCATCATACTGAGTATTATATGAACATGGGACATGAGTTAATGTTTTATCTAAGGAGAATTATTCCATTATCCTTTTTACATAATCACACAAGTTAATTAGCTCTTCTTTTCTGATGGAATAATCCCCATTAATCTACTTGATTATCAATTTTGAATCACCCTGCACCTTTAGGTGGTTCTTCGGTACTTTGAGTTCCAATTTTAGGCATAAAATGAGAGCTTGATATTCTTCATCATTGTTGGTACCACCATCTAATAATAGGAAGGAGTATGGAAACAGTTCATTTTTTGGGGAGATAGAAAAATTCCCAACCTAAATTTGTTGAGCTTTGGTTCTTCCATTCTCTTACATGTTTGACACCTGGAGGCACTATTGAAATACATTTTCCATGTTTGTTAGGTTTCTTAAATAGAGAATATTTCTTCATCAAGAAACTAAATATTTAATTATGACTCTTCTGTAGATCAGTGCTTAGCAAGGAAGTCTTCCAAGGCCTTTCCTTTTAATGCTTTCTGAGGAACAAACTGTATATGATATTGTTTCAAGATAACTTCCCACCATGACATACGCCTTATCAAGATAGGAAGACTAAGGATAAATTTGAGTGGGTTATCACGAGAAACCAAATGGATATCATGGTGCTTCAGGTAGGGCCTCATCTTCTGAACGTCAGAGATTAATACCATACATCTCTTCTGAATATCAGAATATCAATTATCTGCATCGATCATGGTTCAAATGAGATAATAAAGATTTTTTTTCATTACCGACATCATTCTTTTATGTGAGGAAAGAACCCGGTGATCACTCTAAGGATATCATGTACAGATTGAGGAATTTCCTTCAAAAGGTTGGATCAATACCATTTGTCTCAAGAGTTATTTCTTGAGGGCATCAAATTCTTTTTGAAAGTTATTGGTCCACTGATAAGTGAACTCTTTCTTTATCAATTTGGTGAAGGGTAAACACATGCATGTGAGGTTGGCTATGAAGCACCTAATGTAGGAAAATTGTCCTTGATGTCCTCTCAACTCTTTCAAGTTTCAAGGAGGTGACATGCCAAGTATATCTTTAGTCTTCTCATGATCAACTTCAATGCCACGATGGCATATAATGAAGCTAAGAAATTTTCTTAAGGTTGCACTGAAAGCACATTCCAAGGGGTTATTCTTCATATTATGCTATCAAAACTTGCTAAATGTGATCTCTAAGTTAGCCATGAGGCCAGAACATTTTTTGGATTTTACCACTAGATCATCAACATAACATTCAACAAACTTTTCCAAGAAGGGTTTGAATATGTGATGCATGGAACGTTGGTAAAAGGAACTAGAATTATTCAAGACAAAGGGAATTACCAGGTATAAAAACACCCCTAGAGTGTCTTTGGAAGATGTGTATTCTTCATCTTCTAGGGCCATCAAGATTTGGTTATACCCTTAATATCCATTTATGAAGGATAGGGCCTAATAATCGGCTATTTCATCAATTAGGAGTTCTGTAATTGGATCCAGAAAATCATATTTGAGACAATACCAGTTGGGATCCCTAAAATTAATGAAAACACTAATTTTCGTATTCTTATTATTTATTAGGACAATGTTGGATAGCTCTTTTGGGTACTATACCTCTCGAATAAAGTCATACTTGATGAGTTTGTTTACTCTATCCTCAATTTTGGAGGTGTGAGTTGGGTGCATCCTCTTGGATGCATGCTTATATCCCCTATGATTTTCTAGAAAACCCAAGTAATGTGTGGCCACTTCAGGGTCAAGGCCTACAATTTCTATGTCATTATATGAAAACACATCTTGGTGTTGCTTTAAGAAGGATGTGTATACCACCTATTCTTTGGGAGTCATGGATGCACTAATTATAGATGGGTGAGGTTCTTATTTTGTACCCATATTTATTTCTCTATGTTCATCCACAGTAGTAGAGATTCCTTCCTCGAATGATGGAGGAGCATCCCTAAGATCTTCTTCTTCTTCCCCTTTCTCATTCTCTACTGATTGTGCTTCTTCATTGGGAGGAGATGATAAAAATAAATCTCCTTGGAAGGAAGAGGGGAATTACCAATTGGACATTCAGAGGATGATGAAATCATTTAACAATAACTTGTTTTCATGTAGCCTTCTTGGAATCCTGAAGGGGAAAAAGGACTAGGAATGAGTCTCTTCACTTTCTCATACTGTCATTATATCTTCTTCCAGTTCAGTTGTAAAAACCAAGCTTTATTAAAGATCAGGGTATAGAATGAAGAAATTTTCATTCAAGATTTCATTATCACTTAGAGAGTTGATAACCTCTTTAGTGCCATCAGGCTCAACTATCACGATTGACATTACGGAAGCTGGTGAATGAATTTGTGAATTCTGGCCCAACCTCTTCAATTTGGTTAATATGCAGCATGTAATTTTCACTAAGATTCTTGAAAGGGTCAGTTGGGATCCTCTCCAATCCATTTAGGGAATTGATTCGAGTAACATCATCATCCATATAATGTTTACGTCCATTGTGATAGAATTATTCATCAATGTATTGTGTCCCGCATGATTAGAATAGAGACTTATCACCATAGAATGTCTCAATTTTACCATTGATAGAATATTTGATACATCGGTGCTATGGTGAAGGAATGGTTTCATGATGATGTAGTCAAGGTCTTCCTATAAGAACATTAAAATCTGTGTCATGTCAGACCACCATGAACCCTGAGTCAGACACAAGATCTCTAAACTAAGTTCTGAGTCTGATATCACCAAGTGATTCTTGATCATTCTTGTCATAACCCTATAACATCATAGTGGTGGGACACAAGTGAGATTCATTAGGACCCAGTTGAAAAAGTCACTGAAATGGGATGAGGTTGAATCCTGAGCCATTTTCAATGAAGGCTCATCGAATATCAATGTCATTTAGCATATAGGATATATACAAGGGTCTGAAATGTCCTTGTATGATATCATAATCATCTTGGTTAGTGAAGGAAATGACTACATGGAATTACATAGGATCATTCTGAAAACAATATTCTTCAGTAGTAGCGACCTAAACTTCAAATTCCTGAGCTCTTTAAAATTCCTCAATGATTGCTTCTTGAAGGTCTTTTGAATGAATCAGAGCATCCAATATTGATAAATTGTATAGAACTTGGTCCAGTTTCTTTAAAACATCATACTTTTGATCCAGAGATATGCATTTCCTAGCATGGAGATGCTCTTTTGTAGGTTCCCTGGGAGCTGACATTCCTGATGTGGATGGACCGTATCATGGGGATGGAGATGTAAGTGCTTCTGTTCTTAGTGGATTAGGCTAGCTAGGTCTGTCAATGTGTAGAGGAGGCGGTGGTGTATCCTCTAACCAGTATTCCAAGATAATCATGTTAGGTCAGTCCCTATCATGTGTGGAGGAAGAACTCTCTTATTCCTATTGTGATTTCTAGAGATCTTTCCCATGAGTTTCAGTTACATAGACGGTTTGAGTGGGATTTTTTTTGAAGTAGTGGATCCTTGCACAACCATGTATTCCCCTATATACTTAACCCTGATGACCTCTTCCCCCAATTCCCCAATCAAGTGTGGGGAAACCAGGTACATAATCAGAATCATCGTTTGAATAAGGATATGGTAGGTGAATAATATTAAAATAACCAAATATCGACTCTTCATCTGATTAATATTCTCCCCGGGGGGTCACCTCTTGTTATATCATTTGGCAGAGCGAGGACCATGCTTTTGGGACGTTTGGAATGACATATTCTAAGTTAAAGGACAAATTTATCCTTGATATGAGATCATATTATTCTAATTGTTCACTATCCTTCCATCCATGTTTCTTCTTTGAGGATTGGAATTCATAGGATTGGGCTTTTGATTAAGATGGATTTATAGTAGCGGAAGAAGCATTAGGCATAGTTAGCTATTTTAACAGTGTTTATAGAATAGAATGTTTCCGATTGATTGTTTTTCTAACCATACAGTCACTGAAATTTTATGCATTTTTCTTACTTTCTACCACTCTTCTTCCTCCTTCGGATTGGTAATAAAAACATATGCTACCTAGGCTAGTGAATTTATCAGTTTCACTTTCCCAAAATCCACCATATTTTGTTGGAGTTCCTTGAAAAAAAAACACTCCTAGATGGGATGCCTGATTTTTTAATGGAATGGACAATAGTTTGGGGGATCCTCATCACCTTATTTGTTAGGATCATTCATATTTGGAAACTGGAATTAGTGGTTTTCCAAAAATGAGATGAAGTAGTCAGGGACTTGGTCCTTCCAAAAGGAATAGACCTTGTTTTTTAACTCCTTAAACTATCTACACATTTGATCTATTTTATAGTATTAATGAGGAGGTTGTTATTTTTGACACTCATGAGGTGGATCCATATAGTATGATGCATTATTTAAGGTAGGAGATGGTGCAGGGGCCTACTTAAGTGTATCTACAGTGGCCTCTTCCTTTCCTTTTTTCCTTCCATGAAATGATAGGATTAATCAAGACTTGTCTTTGTTCTCTGTGATGGATTTTTCCACTTGTTGAGAAATTGAGGCTAGATCCTGAAACCCTCATGTGTATTTCATAGGGATCAATGGCGTGCACAACTCATCATGGAGATTTTCTACATATATGTGAAAAAACTCTTCTTGAGGGAGTGGTAGGTTTAAGGAGTATGTCAATCCTTTCCACCAAGAAATGAAATTTGAGACTCTTTCATTCTCCCTTTTTTCAATTTATAAAATCAAATATTGTTGTATTCTATAACATTGAGATAAACTAGAAGAGGAACTTCTGATGAAGATATTCCCATCCTATGATCGATCAAGACTATAAAATCATGTACCATACAAAGGATGGCCCCTGTAATGATTACACGAAGCATCTGAGTTTCACTATTTCCTGCTACTCTGGGGTCCCCATCATGGGATTTTAGTGAAAGATGAAATGCATTAAGTACTACTTTGGATCTCCTGAGCCATTGAAAATCAGAAATTTAGGATTCCAAAAGTTTGGCGGAGGAGGGGTATGATCCACCCATTTTGGGTAATCCTTATTTTCTATATGTACTAGCGCACTCTATCCTTCCATAGCTTCTAATCAATTCGTTAATGACTCAATGGTGTTAATAAGCATTAAAGGAATAACCGGATGATCTGGGAACTGAATAAGAGCGGCGGCTGGGGCCTGAACGTGTGTGGTGAATAGAATGACCACTAGTGGTGGCATATATGGTATCTTTCATGGGTAACCAACAGGGGATGACCTATAAGGATGTGACTAACCATTTTATGGTTGTGTACCCAATAGAGGTAATTATTGATCTGCTATTGCAGGATACCAATGTATTGGTTGTTGATGTCCCATGTTGAGAGGATGTTCCCTATTTGCTTTAGTTTTTGAGGAAAACCCTCTTTACTGAGGTGCGCCAACTGGAGGTGCGAATTGAGGGTATCATTGCATAGCATATCTGGCAGGAAGACTACCTATAAGTAACTTTACATTGAGTTTTCTAAACTCTCTCATTTCCTCCTCTTGTTGAAAAAATATTTCCTCTAGATAATGGAATTGGCCTTCCCTAGAAGAAAGGTAATACATGGTATACCCTTTACCTTTTACCCTATTAAGTTCCTTTCGAAGATGTAGAGGTTGATTATTTGAGGGGATACCCAAATTTTGGTTGAGCCTCTAGTTTCGGGTATGCACACCTCTTGTATTCATCTCAGTGTGAACCGTATCATGAATAAGAACTTCTTATTTAGAAGCATCTGAATCGGTCTTACATTCTGGAGGGTATTCAATTATGGAGTTGATGAAATTTACAATCATGTAATGTGTCATAGAAATTCTATTGAAATCTATGAGAGATCGCCTGATTTTGTACCCTCCATGAGACCTTGTCTGATTCTTTTTTGGTTTCCTAGGAATAGTTTGATGGACAGTGACCTGAATGGAATTACAAAAGACTTTATTCATGCACCTTCCAAGTGATTACACCAGATCATAGCATGAGAAAAATTGATAGTATTCACTCTGCATTATATTTCCTAATCGAGAGAAGAATGATTCCCGCTTAGGTGAGGATTATTGATGTGAAAAATCCCCTAGATCCAAGGTTTGGGGATGTTTCTGTTCTTCCATCACAACCATTTGGGCTTGGTTAGCTAATATTGAGTGTTAGGTTAAAAATTCCCCCATCCCTATGGGTTGGGGTTATTCCTGAAATATTGTGGTTGATATTACCTCATCTAGTCTTATGATTTTATAGATTCTAGCCCAAATATGGGATGGGTTCATTATTCATCACTCACTTAAATCATCCATTTCAGAATAAGGTTGTGTTATTTATGATATTTTATCAATTTAATTACTAACATCCTCTAAGAATGATTCTTTCTCAATGTTCTCATATGCTTGACACAAGAGTATCTCAATAGATTTATCTCTTCTGGCTTGATGTCAGTGAATATTCATCGAGGCCTGTTCCTGTTGATCATATCCTTGGCCATCAGCAAATTCCATTTGTTTTAGCTATCCTAGGGCAATGAAATTGCATGATTCAACCTTTTGCGGGATTTTCTAGCTTGGGAGCGCAGTCAAATGCGATGATCCATATACACCCCATCCTCTGATATGAACACCGAATGGGGTATTTGTGATCAGATTTTCCAACCTCATTAATGCATCAAGGCATGCATATTTAAGGGCTCTTTGATGCTTCTCAATATTTGGATATTAGGAAGCTAGAAGAGATGCCAAGTCAATTTGTATTTGTGACCCTTCTATTACCCTAACATGAGTTTGATACTCATCATAAGGTAATACCTTTTCTTTTTGGTGATGAAGAGTTTTCCATATGTTGAGGCATATTTCAGGCATACAATATTCCACCAACACCTCTAGAATACTATATTGAGGGGTTGATAAAGGACAGGACATGACTGGTATGTCATCTTTATTTAGATGTTTTGTCATGTTGAGAAGATCCTCTTCATCTTTCACAAGAGTTTCCTTAGATTGGTCCAAACAGAGTGGATTCTTCCATATTGTTTTACCACAAGAAATGGGATTTTTTTTATATTACCTCTTTTATGTTGGATGGAAAATAACCCAGGGGTGGTTTGGAGAATGACTGTAACCTCAGGCTATCTTCCGGTTGAGAAAGGATTTCACCTTCCGGTGATAAGGAATCAGACATAACATGCCTT
This sequence comes from Viscum album, assembly GCA_963277665.1. Taxonomy (NCBI): domain Eukaryota; kingdom Viridiplantae; phylum Streptophyta; class Magnoliopsida; order Santalales; family Viscaceae; genus Viscum; species Viscum album. The sequence continues at coordinate 357,639,223 of OY728140.1, forward strand.
GTATTTTTAAGTGTCTCACGATAATATGGATTTATCGTCACTAAATTTTCAAATGTATAATTCTTTTGATAATGAAAATCACTATTGTGGAGACAGATTTCATAGTAATCACCATCATTAGGGAGTACCATCATGGTGTATTATAGTAAGGGGAAGAACTTCTTGCACCATTTTCTTCTAGAAATGTGAAGGTTTTCTATGGATCTCATCAATATATAGGTTCTCGAGATCAACCAAATTGTTTCCATTAATTAAGACTCATGGTGAAGTGTTTGATGAGGACCTTTTGAATTAATACTATTACCTTAATTTGGTAACTAGGGGTAGGTTCTTGAGCTTCAATAGATAAATGTATGAGGGATTTAAGAACTCCATCATTATGTGGAGTCGGACCATAGATCGGCTCTTGGTTCTCCAATCGTACTTGAGGAGACTTCTTGGATGTCTTCTTATAAGCAGTTGGGTCCACTTGCTAGGAGAAGTGTTCATCATGGGCTGGTGTTTGGGCCTACCTTAGAGTGTCCATTAGAATAGGCTGATTACCACCAATTAGAGTGGGTGTATGTTCATGATCCTACAGTTTGTATAATATGGGGTAGTTTACCCCCCATGGCCTTCTTGGATGAGAGTAGAGGTATGTGTCTACTTGGGGGTGTTATACTGATGAACAACCCCATTTGTGGGGATAGAGTTATGTTTCTATAACTTAGGTACTTATTGTGATGATATCCTAGCTAATCTATAGGATGTGTGTAGGAATTTTCATCTTCCCTTTTACATTACAAAGATATGGTTGGTGACTTTAGTGACTAGAATAGGGATATACATCCATTCTTTATCTGAATTAGGTGTATGTTCCTTGTCCTTTACTCCATTTTCTATTAGTGGATAATTAAAGTACTCATGTATGGAGGCATAGAGTTGAATTTCCCCTCTGTTTTTCATTGGAACATTCCAACTGTCTTCTCCATATGCTGCTAGATGAGGCTACTAGTAGGCTTGGTGAATATTTGAAGGTGTGTGTGTCACCTCGTTGTTTTCTACCAACCATGGTCGGTGGATTTCTTTGATACTTCTGGTAGGTTTTATGGGTGCAGGAAAGTGTATATTCCTACTAGAAGTTTTCCACTTTATTTGGTTGGTGGGATTCTTTGAATTCCACCAGGTGAGTCTACTGGATGGATGGATGAAGGTGACCTGGTGTATGTGTCCGCTTGTTGTTTGCAACTAAACTGGGTTGGTGGGCTTCTCTAGAGGGGGAAAAGGTGTTAATATACTCTCTATTGTACATTTACTATCATCGGTGGGATGTCTTTCATGCCCAGGTTTGAATATCCTGGGATGGTCGACTGAAGATAACACCCTCATTATGCTGAGGGTTAACTGCTGCATGGTGTTGGTGGTTTTTATTACTTGTAGGAGCCTTTGAAAAGGACCCCTATGTCTCTTTTATGAGGCCATAGTTGGATTATTGATCCACCTCCATAAAATATGGGAGGTATTTTTTATTTCATTTTAGGGATAAGATCCCAAAATAGTTGAAGATGGAAGTCAACATTGTCTGCTTCAGGACCACCGGTTGTCATTGACCAGACTGTTGGTGGTTCTTATTGAGCTGGTGGTCCTATTGAGATTGTACCATTTTGATGGTACTCTTAGACTAGTGAGTTTGAGACCCATCATTGAAGACGCTGATTCACTAATGACGTGCTTCATGCAGATGGAGATCCATTCTGAATAGCAGCTAGGGCGTTCGTTGGTGAAAACTTAAAGAAAGACATTGGATGAAAGGGAGTTCTGAAAAAGATTTCATAAGTATATATAACAGACATGATCATGAAAACCCTATAAAAGAATAATCTTTTATTGGATTAACACATGTGTTATTGATTTCCTTTTATATCCCTATTTTATTGAATGTAAATGGGACTAGTGGGAAGGTGATGATATCATCTTGGTTAAGGATTCACGTCGGGTTCACCATTTTTTTCCCTTGAACTTCAATCCCAAATATGGTATTCTATTTATGAACGGTTTACAACAAGTTATTTTTTGGAACTAGAAACACCCAATTGTTCTATATCCATAGGTACATATTTTCCATAGGTAGGAGTTGGTTAGGTATTTTGACCCATGATGCTTAAGAACTCACATTGGTCGAGAAGATGGGAGGTTGGGCTCATCACACCCTTTTGGGGGTAAATTGTTTCCTCCTCCGAGACTCTCTTATAGATTTATGATATGTTCATGAATACTTTATTAATTCTCAAGTATGATGTGGGTCATCCCGATATTAACAATAAATTAATAGCATGTTTGGAATGAAGAATAATCTGTATGTATTGAGGTTCTTTATAAATGGAGATATATGTATGTATCTGAGGATCTCCATTGATGGTATACTCTTATATACTAATTAGAGATTATTTGTTCATTATTATGAAAATGATGGTTTTATATCCACACAATGAGGCACTATGGATTTTATTTCCATCTAGGTAGACGATGGTCACTCTGGAGATTATCGTCATCCAGGAAGATGATAATTATTTGATGTTCGGATCTAACCCATAAATGTTCTTCCCACATATCCTTGTGAAAGGAATTAGAAACCACATAGTTTGGTTTCACTTAATGGGGAACATCATACCTTTTAAGGTCATGTGATGAGGAATCAACTATATAGTTTAACAACATGTGGAAAGGACGTCTAGGAAGAAGGTGCCTAGTCAAAAGGTTTAGTGTGGGATTTATGTTGAAATAAGCCAAGGAACCTAGAAGGGATATGAGTTTCCATGTTGAATTAGGCCCTATTGGGGATATGGACCAAAAAGAATAGGGTTGATTTAGGAGTTGGGTTTGAATCTCAGAGAGGATTCCTACATATCTCATTTATATAGGAATCAAAGGCCATGTAGTTCTGTGATGAGGACCTCGGCCTATGGAGGCCATTAAGGGTATGTATCACATGGTAGGATGGCCCTTTGAGTTAATAGATTGGGGATTACTTCTGAGAAGGATACCCCTTGTAAAGGTACCATAAGGAATGTTTTAACTCATGGTGAATGGGGGCTTAACTCAAGGTTCACTCCTGAGGAGGATATCTGGATTAAGGTAATTATGATTGGGGATTATTCCTAAGGAGGATTCCCATTGATCTCGATCCCTGGGTTGGCTTCATATGTATTCTGGTTAACAGGAATCAAAGTTCCCATTGTTCAATCTTTTAGGTGGATTGTGTGGGTTTCATGATCATTACTAACATCTAAGCCCACATGAGTCATTATTGGTGTGAGAAAAAAGAGGAATTAAAATATTTGACAAACCACAAAATATTCTCTATCCACTGATGTATGAGTGCAAGAGAGGATTGGGGGCTTAATCCTAAGGTGGATGCTCATTTGTGGTTTGGTTGGGGCTTTCATCAGAGAAGGATGCCCATTTGAGGATTGGTTGGGGATTAATCCTAATGAGGATTCCCATTTGGGGTTTGGTTAGGGATTAATATTATGGAGGATTCCTATATATGATTCAGCATGGCATAGGAGTTAGGTGATGTGGTTTGAGGAGTTTCTTGAGGAGTTTATTGAATCTAGTTACTTGAGGAGTCCAAGCGATGAATCTCAACTAGTGACATGAGAAAGAAACCAAGAGGAGTAAGTTGACTCAAAAAATTTCACTGAGTGTGGAATATTATCACAAATCATGGTATTCTATGGATGAACGTTAAGGCAATATAAGGTGGAATAAAAATTTCCTTCGACTCGGCCTGAAAAGTTCACAGTGAGACTCTCTGATGTTCACGGGGGATAGTGACGGTAGCGAATGGACCAGTTCAGAGGGTTGGGACTGTAGCCTGGAACTTATCTCGAGTGGGGTTGCAGGGGCACAACCCCATAGTATATACTAGTTATTTTGAACAAGTGGGTCTCCCTATTAGGGGTCACCCAGGTAGGTCTCCCAAGTATGGTTCTCCCTAAGTGGGTCGCCTTGATATGGGATCGACAAGGTGGTGCCTTGCCCAAGTAGTACTAGGGAGGATCATACTACCTTGTCCAGGTATGGGTCACCTAAGTGTTGGGTTTGGGGACTTTCCTTAGTAAAGGAAGGCCAAGGAAGGTGTCCCAAGTAGTGACAAACTACTTGGGTGTAGGACCTATGTGGCCAGAACCCTCTCTGGGATTCACGATTCAGTAGTTTGGTCATCCTTAGAAAATTTGAGGTGGAGAGGTCTATTTATAGACCCTGGTGGACCTGCATGGATGGGCCTAGATGGATGGGTCTGTGCGGATGGCCTATGGAGAGGTCCTGTGTGAATGGCTTGCACAGATGACATGTGCGGTGATGCTATTCCTTTAGAAAATTTGTAGAACTTCTGAGAGCCATAACTTTTTATCCATGAGTCTGTTTGGGCTCCATGACCATTCAAATAAAATATCTCATAGATATATACACTTATTGATATGTTGAATACTCCAAATATTCTTGGAATAAACTTTTAAATTTCATTTTAATCCTTCGACAACTTTTCATCATCGATCTTGGAAATCCATAGCCAACTCCTGGAGGTGGGGGGGGGGGTCTTTCCACTTATCCCTTATTCTAGATTAGTCTTATAGAACATGGAAATCCAAAATTAATCTTATTCCAACATGTAGAAACATTATACTCAAACATTACATTTTTTTCTAAGTGGGGATCACTTTATGAATTCTGCAACAAAGTGAATGAAATGCATTTTGCAGTGTCAACAAACGCCCTGAGATTTTTGTTTCAATTTCCCTTTAAATAAATAATATGATGAATAGTATATTTTACACATAACACTAAACTAAATAAAATCATGATAAATTTTATTGAGGTAAATATTTTAATTACAAATAATCATTAATACATTAAGCTAATGAAATAATAAGAAAAAATAAGAAAAATACAATAAAAATAAATGAAAAAGTATATAAAAATACAATGAACATATAATATTTACTCCCATGGTTCACCATGAAGATAATAACCCTGATAAAAACTATAAAAATAAGTTTAAGTACTAGAACCGTTTTTAGGTATGTTGGGAATAAAGTGGATAAATGGGATGAATGATCTTAGGATATATATAGGAATGAAATCTAACCCTTATAAATATTTTCATGGTAAATATGGTTGTGGAAAATATAGTCATTGAAGATATAGTCATAGGAGATATGTTCATTGGATATAAATTTATCCACTTGGTATACTAATGTTGTGTATTTTTTGTAATAAATTTTAATATTAGAAAAATTAAATAACGAAATATAAATATAATAGTTAAATAAAATATTGTAATATAAAAATATTTTTATATGTTAAAAATATTATTATTGAAGAATTATATGAAATTTTTTTATAAACATTTAATATCAATATATTGATATAATTAAATTATTTGAATATAGATATTTCATTTTAATTTTTTTTGGGTGAAGATCAATTAATATAAAAGCGATACATTTCAAAGATCCATTTTTCTAATAGAGTTGTATATTTTTATCTTAGTAAAATTAATCACTACTAAAGAATTATTTTAATGAAATTTATTCATAATATACATAGTGATATAAATTAAAAATCATCAATTAGTTATTATTAGGAAGTAATGATAACAAATTCATTTTATTCTTAAAAGGAATTTTATAATGAATTTCCTTTTTATTCACTTTTAATTTAGATTTTAGAAAAATAATTTTATATTTGATAAATCAATGCCATTAATAATATATTAACATTAAATTTATTAGAAATTTATAGTAAATAAGAATAATAAAACTTAATATTTGAAAATTTTGCTTTCTAATAAAAACAGTTTTATTTATATTTTATGTTTTAATGTTAAAGTTAGATAACTAAATTTTATAATTTGAATTGAAAAAATTGAAAAGAAAATTAGATTCATCATAAAAATATTTTCTTAGGATGATTTTTGTAATTTTTTGAAAGGGTTTTTTTATATGAATAGTGAAAAATACTATTTTTACAAATATCCTGAATTCTATCACATAATTAGGATATGAGCATAACATAAAAGTTATGAAACCTATTTATTGACCAAATGTGTAATTATAAGTAAAATTATAAATTTAATAAATATTATGTTTAATTTACAAACCTACATTTTAAATTTTAGAACGTAAGTTATATTTTTCTCTAAAACTATTTTTAATGTGTTGTACATTTTTTATTTTAAAATTAGTTTTTTTAAATTTTTGAAATTTTATATAATAAAATGGATTTAATATTTTGAATCATAAGGACCAAATTATTTAATAAGGTTCATTTTATTTTTAATCATAAAAATAAATTACTTAAATAAAAATTAACTAACATGGTAAAAGTTGAAATAGTAAATAAGTTAAATCTATGGGGTAAAATACATATATTTTGTTAAAAAAATGTCTCTAAATGAGTGTTTGAGGGATTTATATACCATAAATCTTTATATATACATTAATTTACACTTTTGGATCAACATTCCTTTAACAGTGCACCTCTTGTAACAGAAAAATCTACTCCCCTCACTTATAAAAGGATCCATTCACCACCCCACTTATCCTCACACCACAAAAACCGATTATTTCATTATAATTATAAAAAAACCTCATTAAAACTCCCAAAAAATTCATATAGGTATTTTTTCTCCTCATTATATCAATCATAAAAGGATTAATCATCTTTTCAAAGTAGTTATTCCAAGGTGTAAGGTAAAAATTATCAAATCCCTCCTAATCATTTTTATTTCTTTAAGTATTCTTATTATAAATAAATGTATATTATAACATACTAGAATAATAAATTTATATCACTAGTACATTTAATTTTTATTATATTCCTAGAATAGTCATTATCTACCTTCCACCTTTCTCCTTGGAAAATGAGAACATCGTTTGTGTTACGTACGAGCAACCACCTCCATGAATGATGAATTTTATTTTTTATAAATGTCTTCCATAAAAAGTTATAAAATTTATTTAATGAATAAATATGACACTTATAAAATTATTCATATTTTTAAATGATGAAACATTTTTTACTATCTTCCTATTTCGTGGAAAATGAAAATGTTGCATGTGTGTACATGTGAACAACCACCACCATTAACGAGGTATTTCATTTTTCATCACCACTATACATTCATGATTATAATAATCCATTTAATAAATAAAAATTATTATTAATATATTGTTAAGGATCTATAATTTTTAAATTATTATTTAACTTGTTATTAACATAAATACTTTTGTTCCTTAAGAATTACTAAAACAAGCTAATCACTGATTTTGTATTCGCAAATCATGAATAAAAATATCATGGAAGGAAATTAGAAAATTACAATTCATTTAAAATAATATATTCAATTAACTTGAATAATTAATAAATGATGAAGTTAGTATCAAATTTAGGAGATTTACATTAACATTTTAAATCATGCGTGAAACAATCAAAATCTCTAAATGTGAAAATGAAAACAAACTATAAATAACAAATAAACGTATAATAAATAGTTATAATTGAAGATCATATACAGTAATATATATAAATAATGTTTTGAAATAGGTTATTAATATATTTATTTTATTATATATAAGTTTAACGAGCTTTCATATAAGTTGAAAGTTAAGGTAACAGTTTCTCGATTCACTTTTCTTTCATTCAGACATATGGCATATTCATCACCTATTTTATACTGTGTGGTATATATAATTGAACTCATTATCATGAAACTTCAAATTGGTAGTTATTTAAAGAATATTTTTTAGTCTAGGGAAGACCCTAGTTCGTCTCTCAGGGAGCGTTGGTAGCTTATAGTGTGTATTTTTAATAAATATTACTAAAAGAGGAGGTGATTTTGAAAACAGATTTAAGAAAATAACTTAACTTAAGGAGTTTAATAGTTTATATAATAAGGTGGTGATTTAATAATTATGAGAGAATGATATCACTTCATGTTCTCTACACATCTTGGATTGTTCATTATTCTGAAAATTTCACATGGTTTTGTTTAATTCTATGGTTGAGGATTATCATGATCTTGATTCCCCTCTTTCCTCTTAAAACGTTGCAAAAAGTACAAACCCTTGACATAAAAATTGTGTTGTCAAGTTTTGGACTTCAAGAACATATTAAAGGTTACCAAATCATACTAATATATTTTGTATCTGTGATATAAAGAGGATCCCTTTGTTTCCCAATCAGAACAACTGAAGTTTCCCACTTGAAATTTCGACCCAATCAGTGTTAAAATGAAAAAAAGGTTCACTTAATTTAAACCAATCAATGAATTAAGAGGAAAAAAATGTTTAGATAAAACATAAGTGAAATAATACGCACTCGAATTACACAAAACCAGTAGATTATCAAGTTTTAAAACTCCCACCCAAGTTTTTGTAGCTCCCTCGAAATGATTGTCCACCGTTTAGCTTACCATCGAGAGGAGGAGAAGGTCGGGGTAGAACTTAGCCTTCATCCTTGATCCCCCTATGAGGATAGGGGACTCCATAACTTCTTAGATGATTATAGGACTCCTTTGGGTCTCCAAAATAGTAGAGATTTTCTTCCAGGTCTAACTTAAAAATGAGGATCCCAAGGATTTATTTTATAGGAAAATTGGAAGGTGGTTTTGAGCATCTTGATTTAGAGAAACCACTTGGTTCATGGTTTTCGATGGCCAGACAATATTATCTCACTTTAAAAAAAAAGTTGTAGACACACCTCATGAATATATCCACAGAACTTTTGGATCCATTTGGACAATCACATCTCGAGATATTGACAGAACACCACACACCACTTTTGACTTCGTGCAAATTCAGTGTTCTGGATAGATCTGTCAGGATGGGCCACCATATGACCAAATTAGGTTTGGGTTTCTCCATATAAAATGTATCCCATTGAATTTAGGACTAGCCCAAAAATTTCATCTCATTTGGATGCATGGTTTAGTATCAGTATGTGGTTGAGTCTATTGGTGTACATGGATCCTGCATAGTTTGGCCCATTTTTCTTGGACATCATCATGGGCCCTCCAAATCACCTCCAAATTTAATGAAATTAACAAAACAAGTATCATTTCCCTTTTTAAAACTAATAAACACAAGATAATTGACTCAAACATTAAGTGAAATTTGTTATTATTTTTATAATTTTCAATAAAAAACTAGTTTAGCACAATGGTGTAAGGGTGAAAATGAAACAGTGAATCACAGTGTGATCACACCCCCACACCTAAAAATTTGCACTCCTGGGAAAATTAATATTTTCAGAAATTATGCATGTAGATATTTCCAACTTCATAAAGTTTTAACATTCAATGAAAAAATTAATTCTTGATAGAAATGTGATCAAAGAAAAAATCACACCGAGGAGTTATTCTCAGTGATCATGGAAAAATGAATCTCAAAAAATGTATCCAAATAAAATTCCAAGAGATGCATGATACCAATTAAAGAAAATAATTTAAAATTTAATCGTGTCACTAATTATTCACACGTGTGTGTGAAAACCATTTCATGCTATTCTTTTCACTTTCTATCGAGTAAATATAAGTTATTTTAATAATTGTCTACTTACAAGATCCTCTCCACCAAACCTACCCCACATCATTTGCAATCAAATTTCAAGACCCACTCACTTAAGCATTCCTAGAAGTCAAACCATAAGCTCCTGACCTAGATATCCCCATATGTTGTACATTTCATCACTCCCCTCATTTATTATTATTTTTTTTCAAAATTTTCACTTGTAACAAATCTCACACTCTTCTACCAACCCTTGTTTGATCTCCTCATGACTCTAATTGTAATAGTTATAACAATATCAGAAGTCAAGGAAGGGTGGTTTTTTACCTGTCCAATATACAACCATTTTTTTTGAGGGTATACAATATTTGGATAACAGGAACACACACATAGGTCAATATGGTACAATAATGAAATAGGTCAGATAAGGAACACACATATGGAAAAATGATTTTGAAAAGTAGAGAAAAATCAACCTAACTTATATTTACCTTCCATTAAGTAATAATTTTTCACACTTCATGGTTGGGTGAAAAGATGTGTGGATATATTAAGTGAAATAATTTTCCCTTAATCTATTCACAAAAAGGGTACCATTCTTCTCAAAGGTTTTGAAATGATACAACCATTTATATCATTGACAAAGAACTATATTTCAAAAGAAAGTCACACCACAGTATTGAATTCTTGTTAAAATGAAATTTTCATCAGGATTTTTTTTGAATGTTAAAACAACATGAAATATGGACATTCCACCGGAATTTTCAATAACTTACATGATTAAATGGGTATCATTTTCCATGATAAAGTGGGAATAAAAAGTAATATTTCATCATAAAGGTGAGGGGGATGGAAAAGGGGGTGAAAGTAAAAATAAAATTCAGCAAGGTAAAAAGAGAAAAAGAAGAAAGATGATGAAAATTCCTAGCTAACCCAGGAATATACCCATCCCCCCATGCATAAAGTGTGAAGTTTCCTCGCTGTAATAAAAGAAAATTTGGTAAGGAAGGATAAAACCTAGTGAGTGTCATTCATAGATTGCTTCTTGAACATGGAGTTCCTCCATTGGGGACTCCAGAATGGATTTATGGAAGTGTTTCAGCCACTACCCATTGATAGTGAATATTTTCTTGGTTTCTTCATTTTTAACCTAGACAAAAACAAATGGAGATACATTAGTAATAGTGTATGGGTCAAACCAGCGGGAACAAATCTTACTTGGATGCTTCTTCATCCTTTCATCGTAAAGGAGGACCTTCTTCCCAATGTGGAACTGACGATAAAGGATGAGACAGTCATGGGAAGTGTTGGTTCACTTCTTATAAATCCTAGAGTTCCCATGTGAATATATTCTCATTTCCTCGATCTTCTGAATTTTCAAATTCTTTTGAGAACCTGCACCAAAAATATTATAATTACATTGTTTGAAGGCCTAGTAGGCCTAGTGCTCAATCTCAACAGGGAGGTGACAACTCTTTACAAACACTAGACGATATGGTGACATGCCAATGGGGGTTTTGAAAGTAGTACAGTAATTCCATAATTAATCATTGAGTCTAAGTCTCCAATATTATCTATTCGGTTGATTTTTTTTTCAAGAATTTGTTTTACCTCTCTATTTGACACCTCAGTTTAACCATTGTTCTGTGGGTGATATATAGTAGACACTCTATGACTGAACCCATAATGACGCAAAAGTGATTGCATTGTTTAGTTACAGAAATGAGAACCCTGGTCACTGATGATGAACCTAGGTAATCCAAACCTATAGAAGATTTGGGTTCTAAAAAAATCTACAACTGCCTTAGAATCATCAGTCATTGTATCTCATGCCTCTACCCATTTTGAAACATAATCCACTGCCAGAATAATATAAAGGTTCCCAAATGAATTGGGGAATGGTCCCATAAAGTCAATGCCCAAAACATTGAAAATGTCATGGAATAGAAAGGGATGTTGTGGAATTTCATTTCTTTTAGATACATTCCCCATTCTTTGATTGTGAAAAAAAGATTTACAGAAGCCATGGTAATCCCAAAACAATGTGGGCCAAAAGAGACCAGAATCGGGGACCTTGCGAGCAGTCCATTGGGGACCAAAGTAGCCCCCACAAGCAAGAGTGTGGTAGAACCTAAGGACGAACTGAAACTTTCTATCGAGGACACAATGCCCGAGGAATTGATCAATACATGTGCGCCAAAGGTATGGGTCATCCCAAATGTACTAATGGGACTCATGTTTTAGATGATCGGCCTAGTTTTTATTGAAATTAGTAGGAATACAAGATGCTACCAAACAATTTACAATTTTATCATACCAAAGAATAGAATATTGCACTCAGTATAGTTCCTCATCAAGAAACATGTCATTTATGGGAATATTGGTGGATGATTCAATGTCCAAGGATGGGGGGATCCTACTGATATCATCAGCCACCACATTCTATGCTCCTTTTTTTATCTCTAAATTCAAAATTGAATTCCTGAAAGAGGATCATCCAGCGAAGGAGATGTGGTTGGGATTATACTTTCAAAAGGAGATACCGTAGGGGTGCATGGTCTGAGAACAAAATTATTTTGGACCCCAAAAGGTATGACCTGAATTTGTCCAAGGCAAACACAATGACAAAGAATTATTTTTCAGTTGTGGTGTAGTTTTCTTGGACAGGGTCTAAAGTACGTGAGGTATAGGCAATGACATATGAAGATCGATTTAACCTTTGTGACAAGATTTTCCCAACTGCATAGTTAGAGGTGTCAAACATGAGCTCAAATGGTAAATCCCACCGAGGTTGTTACATTATCGGGGGTGATGTGAGACTCCATTTTAACTTATTAAAAGCTTCCTCACATTCATTATCAAAAACAAATATTTTGTAACACCCCGACCCTAATAAGCTGGAGCCAGTGCATTACTTGTGATATTGGAATGGTTAGAAGGAATGAAAATCCCAAAGTAATGATCAGTTTAGTAGTTTTTAAGAAACTAGATACATAAGTGGAACTCAAATTATATTGTAAAAGGTTACAAAATACAATACATAATAAAAACTAAAAAAACTGACCCCAGGAACTCAATAAATGATCTCTTCTTCATCACCTGTTGAAAGTAAAAAATAAAAGGGGTGAGATCAAATGCTCAGTAAGGGTTACAAATAGAGGAATCATGAATCAATAATAGCTGAATTTTAAACATTTGACATAATCAAAATGGCATGGTGAATAAATGAAAAACTCACACCATTAATAAACTGAGAATGAAAATGCATCCATAGATTTTGTTATAGTGAAAACCTCATAGATAGTAATAATTGATAATGAATAAAGATAATTCTTATAAACTGGAAATCATGTATCTGGCACATGAAACCATAATACCATAAAAACGGTTTAGTTCTGTGGGTAGAAACCTGTCTGATTTTTGGAAACAAACTCGAAGGGTCTGTCGCCAACTGATTTGTCTCATGAGACATACCGATGCATCGAGGGACTGTAGAGTGCCCCACCCACCACTTCATGTATAAATAATTCTTTATACATTGATTCAATATAGGAGAAATATTCATTTTTAATATCTTTATAGAGTAGAGTATACGAATTCATCAATATTTCCATAATTAAAATAACTTTCCAAATAACCATCGTATGTAAAATGGTATACTGTTTAGACAAAAAATATATCCACGAAATGAGATTATGGATATTCAATATAAATATTATTTCAAATGAAAATTGATCTCAAATGGGAAGTAGGTACACCACATAAGGATTATTAGGTGCACAATACAAAGTTAGTCACAACAAAATAGTAGTTGATACAAAGTCTCTTACCACAATGTAATCGGTCGAATCATATGAAAAGAACTTAATAAACCTCAAATGAATCATTGAAAACCATTAATATAAATAGAGTCATGTTATTATATATCAAATGGAAGTACACATATACAACATACAAGAAATAAGTGGCAAAAAATGAAAATCTCATAAAAATGAAAGCGAGATGAGAAACCCCTTACAAACATTTCAGCATGGTAACGAGTATTATTGCGAGGGATTAAAGAGAGGTATAGGGGTATTCAATATTTATATGTCACAAGGTAAGTATGAGAGAGGTTCAAAAACATACCCCATCATTAGGAATGAAAAATAAAAGAGCACAACATAGGGAAGATTCTTGAACAAAAGTGAGAGAGAGGATCCCTTACAAAGATTGTATCATTAGAGTGGGGATAAATCAATGAAATATTTATGTGTGAAAAACATAAACCCACAAAATAAAAGTGGATATATAGAATAAAACAATCATTGTTCATCCACACATATTCTGTTAAAGAGATAACAAATGACAAAGATGTTTAACTCATGAATGGAAATTGAGTTAAGATATCCCTTACCTTATGCTTGAGGGTGTTCTCAGCTTTTTATTAAATACCTGAATAATCAAATTTAAATTCATTAATTAATAATTATATAACCTCATCAACATGTAATTGATATGGTATAATCTTATTAAGTTCATTAATGGCCTTTTTGTCGGTTTAAAAGATTCAATTTTATTGTTTTGGAATCATTTTCTTACTTGGTTCCATGATTTGTTTAGTTGTATTCATGAATTAAAGTTTGTTTGAAATATGGTTAAACATCCAGAATTGTTAATATAAATTATTAGTTACATTAAATAGATATAAATGATCTTATAATGATTCTGGTTATATACCATGAGGATGGCTTATTCAATGAGTTAAAAACAAACGCTTGGATTTGGCTTGGCGGTTTTGTGCACAATAAACTTGTTTTGTATTATCATTCCATATTATGAATGTGTAAAGATTCTAGAACATTAATCAATATAAAATACATATGTTATGACCTGGTTCAACCATTGAAAAGGTTTCATGACTAGTATTGAAGTTAGTAATGCAAATTGAAAACCCGTCTTCCATGAGTGTGATAAATTTACACATCTCGGACGGTGTTTGAATTTATTTTATAAAAGGAGGGGAAAAGAGAGATTATGATGAAATATTCCATTAGCACAATAAAAATCCAGTACATGTAAGGTACTGGAATTATCATGGAAATTGGATGAGGGGAGGTGAGAAGGGAGAACAAAATAATGGAACTTTGTAAAAGAAATTGAAAGAAAAGAGAAGGGATGTCCACCTCTTGAGTACTCCTCCTTGATAATATCCTTAAGGCCTTTTTTTTCCTTTTGGTGAGACCAGTAGGTCTTTTATGTGGGTAGAGGTCTTGGGAGGAGTATTTGGCAGAATTTAGGCCAGGCTTGAAGCTTGAGTGGTGTGGGAGGAAGAGGCGGTGAGGGGTGCTTTATATAGTGGAAGAGAGAAGAGTTTTCTTAATATTATAATCATTAATTTATTATTTCCCTTAAACAGAACCAATAGAGAGTATTCCATGACCAATAACAGTAATATATGCATGTGAATCTGAATCAATTGGGCTTACATCAGCAGATCATCATCAATGACTCAATTAATCCATTAAAGGTATAAATGATATTATTTTTACACTAACACATGTCCTAATTCTATTAGATAAGTGTATCTCGACCAAAAAAAACCTTAGGAATAAAATATTATCATTTAGGTCCACTTGGATTAGGATAGTACATTTATTATTATTTAATTCAAAGAAGAGTTAAAAGAGTTAAAATCAAAGTTTAATAACTAAAACATTTTTAATATAGGGTTATACATAAGATTAATTTGATTATAAATATTCATTAGAAAGATAAAAATATTTCCTACATAATGGTATTTTATTTATAATTTTTATACAATAAATAATTTAATTTATTTATGACACAATGATGATGCAGTAATTACTGTATTAATGAAATATTAAAATAATTGATATTGTAAATACCCAAATAAATGTAAATTAAGACTTTTGATGAATTAAAATAATTTTATAGGTTAATATGACATGTTAGGATTGATTTAATTAACTTTGTTTTAAGTAACCATGATTTTAGGATTTTCACAAAAATCAATTACAAATAGTGTCAAAATTGACATAAAATGGTTTTTAAAACAAATATTATATTAGTAATTGATATTCTATTCCTAAAAATATAAGGTTCAGCCGAATGACTTATATAATGATATTTTTATCATTAATGAACCATATGGGGTTCTCTTGTAAGTATATAGTATGTTTATTAACCATATAATATAAAAAATACAAAGAGACATGGTAAATATCAAACTATTTAACTAAGAGTAAAATCTAAAAGATAAAGTTAATATAGTGACCCAAACCTATCTAAAACCTATTGGTTGAGTGGTTTTAGACTCATCCCCATGTTATACTATAAATAATTCATTTTTATCCATTATAAACCTAAAATTAGTTTATTATAAAACAATATTTCTAGCTTTTCCTAAGGTGCCCCTCACCCCTCTTATAAAAGGGAACTCCCCCTTCTCTATAATTCACACCTTCAAAGCCATTTGGCTCGGACAAAACCTGCCCAAATACCCTCTAAAATGTAATACCTTCATCCTAGAGGGCTTAATTTATTCATAAATCCAACCTATGGATCCCTTTTTATCAAATCAAAAGGAAGAACCCGAAGAAGAGGTAAATATTTCATCACCTCTTTCAAGTTCCTTAATTCTTCCACTTCCTATTTATTTGTTGTTTCCATTATAAAATAATAACTCCAGTATATTCTATATACTTTGATTTTATTATAAATATGGTACAACTATATTCATTATTCTATCCATCCTTTGAATGACATTTCACCATACGTGCATACGTACGACTTACCGTCTCCACGTCGTGGTGTAATTGTTATTAAATACATTATTATTTGGATGGGTATGATAATGATGTGTAATTGATTTAAATAATAAATATAACATGGTAATGATTCTTTATATATGATATAACATCTAATTATATATTATTTTAATATCAAAAGAATGATATTATCACTCGTGCCTACGTACGGATTACCGTCTCCACGAACGAGATGAGATTCATTCCCCATTGTATCCATTCAAGAATAATTTTAATTAGATGATTAAAATTAATGTTTAAAGACTTAATATCATTATGAATATGAATAAGATACATCTTATCCATAACAAACATTACTTACATAACAAAGCATATAAAGGAAAATGAATTAGTTAACACCCAAAACGACGATAATACTAAGATATTATTAACAAAGAAATGTTAAAAGATCATATATGATATCATATTAATGTATATGATTCTTATATAGTTTAATAAAAATTATTTGAACATTATAAAGGATGTTAATCTACCCTCAACCAAGGAAAAGTACAAGGTAAGGGTTAATTCTATAATCTCTTCATTATCCGAGGTTGTTCATGTGTAATTATCTTCCAGGACCTCTTTATTATCCACATCCATATTTCTTAAAAATGAATTTCAAAACATTTTACTATTTAATAGAAAAATGGGTTAAATTAATTTATACCCTTATTTTACCTTATAAGTTTTTGAAAGGAATCTTTCCGTCGTTTTCCAAACAAGGTATGTTTTGACCTTTTGACAAATTTAAGGTAAGAATATTTTTTTAACTTATACAGTGGGTGCAGCTATTTTCCACCATTATAAAATCGTCGAAGCTTTCCTTACAATATTATAAGAATATTTTCAAAATAATGATTTTATTTTATAATTATGTGACTTTCAAATGATTTCAAAAAAGAGATATTTCTCTCAAATAGTTTTGATTTCATCTATGTCAACATCTTTTGATGGATTTTAAGCTTATTTGAAGTTTATTTATTATGATACAAAACTTCCATATTGTATTGAAGGTTTTGTGATATGTTTGACTGTGGATGTGTTATTTTTATACCATTCATGGTTTATGGATAAATTATTGACATTTATTATGCGAGTTTTAATACGAATGTTTATGTTATGTTTAAAACTTTTAATATGAGGAATGCATTGGACTTAGTAAGTGACGGGTGGAGCCCTCTATAACTCCTCGATGCATCGGTAGGTCTCATAAGACAAACTAGTGTCTTGCCACAAGGCCTTGACAAAATATTATTTGTAGTATTAGCACAATGCCTTGACTATGTGGTTATGAAAGTCTAGGATTATGCATTCCATCATTATGAAAGTGGCAATTGATATTGCATGTGATTATTCGACTAGTAGAATATCCATGTGAATAAGTAAATGGAATTATTTAATTTTATCTTTTCCATATTATGCTGAATTTCAACTTTAAAAGGATTTTTTTTAGTCTTATACACTACCTTAAATGTTTATGCTTATTTATGAAAGTTTCCGTTATATTTTTATCCTTACAAAGAATTTGAGCTCATCCATTTCTATGTTTAATTTTTCCCGGGATATGAAGAAGTATTTAATGACTGACCTGCAGGGATAGTCTATGGGATCTTAGTGTTGTATATGGAAACAATGTTGTTGTAGTTTTCCATTTTATGATGTAATGTAAACCTTATGAAGGTATATAGTACTTATAAGGCTACTAAACTAATCGGTCTTTCGAGACTTGATCTTTTGCGATCATGCCAATGTTATGTAATAATGCACCGACTCTAGGTAAATAGGGTCAGGCCGTTATAGGTGCACCATGAAGTCTTACAAATTCATTAATATAAAGTCTTTACAGGCGCTCAAGTGGTAAATCCTCTCTTATTGGAAGGAAATGTGCTGATTTTGTGAGACGATCAACAATTACCTATATTGCATCATTCCTTCTAGGTTTCCTTGGTAGTCTGGTGACAAAATCCATCGTAATGTTATCCTGCTTCCACATATGAATAGGTAGAGGTTGCATCACTCTTTTGGGATGTTGTCTCTCTGCCTTCACTTGTTGGAAAACTAGACATCTTGACATGTAGTCCGTAATTTCCTTCTTTATATTATCCCACCAAAAATACTCCTTCATATCTCTATACATCTTGGTGCTACCCGGGTGTATAGAGAAATTTTAGCTATGAGCATCATCTAATAGTTCCCTTTTTAGCTCAGGTACTGATGGAACACATAACCTCTTCCCAAATTTCAGAACTCCTTCTTCATACACGAATTCAGCCAGTCTCCCATCCTTGACATCATTAATTTTTTTGTGCAGATTCTCATCATAAGATTGAGAGCTTTTTATCTTCTCTAATAAAGATGGTTTAGCAATCATTTGAATGAGGATAGATGTTTCCCTTTCCTTAACAATTCCCATATCCATATTTAGTAGATCAAAAAATATAGGATCTCTCTCAATCCTCATTTCAGTCAGAAGTCCATGATCATTCCTGCTTAATGCATCTGCCACATTATTTGCCTTTCTTGGGTGGTAGTGTATTGAACAATTTTAGTATTTGAGTAACTCAAGCCATCTACTTTTCCTCATTTTGAGTTCGTTTTGTGTGAAAATGTATTTCAAAATCTTGTGGTTTGTATAAATATCACATCTCTCTCCATAGAGATAATGCCTCCATATTTTTAGAGAAAAGATTACAGATGCTAACTCAAGATCATGAGTTAGATAATTTTTCTCATGAGTTTTCAACTATCTTGATGCATAAGCAATAACTTTATCATTTTGCATAAGGACACAACCCAGTCCATTCTTTGATGCATCGCTGTATATTACAAATCCACCACTTCCATATAGAAGATTCAAAATTGGAGCATTGACCAATATTCTTTTCAATTCTTCGAAGAATTATGTACATTATTTAATCCACACAAACATAAATTTTTTATGTGTGATCTTGGTTGGCGGGTTAGCTAGTCGGGCAAAATTCTGAAAGAAACGCTGATAGTTACCTGCTAAGAAAATAAAACAGCATACCTTGGTTATGTTTGTTGGCGTGGGCCATTCTTGGATTGCCTTTGTTTTTGTAGGGTCAACTAGGATTCCATCCTTAGAGATAATATGGCCTAGAGAAGAAACTGATTGAATCCAGAATTTTCACTTGCTAAACTTCCCATATAATTTATTTCTTCTAAGATTTATCAAGATAATCCGCAAGTGATTCTCATGGTCTTCGTATATTTTTGAGTATACAAGTATATCATCGATAAATACCACAACAAAGTTATCAAGATATTCCTTGAAAACTCTATTCATTAAGTCCATGAAAATAGAGGGTTCATTTGTCAGTGCAAATGGAATCACATTAAACTCGTAATGCCCATACCTGGTTCGAAATGTTGTCTTAGGAATATCTTCCTTCCTCAGACGAAACTGATGATATTCGGATTGAAGTTCAATCTTCGAAAAGTATTGAGCTCAATTAAGTTTATCAAATAAATTTTCAATTTGGGGTAGAGGATACTTATTCTTTATTGTAATAGCATTTATTTCCCTGTAATCAATGCAAAGCCTCATGGATCCCTCTTTTTTCTTGACAAAGAGGACAGGGGCTCCCCATGGAGAAACACTAGGTTGAATAAATCCTTTCTCACTCAATTCATATAATTGTTTCTTTAGCTCTACTAATTCCAGATGGCCATTCTATAGGGAGTATTTGATATAGGTCTTTTACTAGGAATTAAATCAATAGAAACTCAACTTCCCACTCTGGAGGATGTCCAGGTAAATCCTTTGAAAATGCATCAATGTACTCTTGCACTATGTGCACGTCTTAAATTTGAAGATTTATTTCCTCTCCCATAGATATTGGTTTATATTCCTCTCTAAGTATTGAATTCAGTAGAGCTACTGGGGGTGGTTCTAGATAAGAATCAGGTGGCGAAGTTTCTACCCTAAAGACAAGGGATTCTACACAATTTTCAAAAAATTTAACTTCCTTCTTCTTACAATAAATTTGCGCATCATAATTTGACAACCAATTCATACCAAGAATTATATAAAATTCAGTCATTGGTATGATGACAAGGTCAGCAACTAAATCACGTTTTGGTGTCATGAGGGGGACTAGTCGACATGCCTTTGTTGCAATGATACTCCCCCTAGGATTTTTGATTGAAAAATCCTTTATTAAATAAAATTGGACATATCTAATTTTCATAGAAATCTGAGAATATATAAATGAATGTGATGATCTAGAATAAAATAAAGTATTGGCTAAGTTTGAGGAAACAATTAAAGTACCTGCCACCACATCATTAGGAACTTCAACCTCTGTGGTTGTAATCGCATAAGCTCTCCCCTGCTCTCTTGGCATTTTCTGATTCAAGTTTCCTTAGCCCTTAGGACACTCATTTGTATAGTGTCCCATATTTCTACAATTGTAGCATTGAATATCATTTAATTGTTTCTTCCCCTTACATTCATCAGTTCGATGCCCCTTTTCTCTGCAGTTATAGCAGACTCCCATGACTTTCAAGCATTTCCCAAGATAATTCTTTCCATAGTTCTCTCATAATATAAATTTCGTTGTTCCCTTTATATTCTTTGGTGATTCTCCTTTTTATTTATTATCATAGTATTGCTTCTTATCTTGGTTTCCTTTGAAAATACTTAATCTAGAAAATTCCTTCTCTATTCTGATGGCACTTGATACAATTTCATCATATGATGAAAATGATTGAGAAGCCGGTGCCCTTCGAAGACTTGGCTTAATAACTTCAAATAAATGATCAATATTGTTTGTCGAGTCATGTATGTAATCTATGGAATACCTGTCCAACCAGGTAAAGATAGCCTCATACTCTGTAACTCTGTCTTCTTCCCTTTGTTTTAAGCCAGGAAATTTCCTCTTTATTTCAATTTGTTGCTCACGAGAGAAATATTTTTCAAAAACTATTTCCTTAAAAGTCCTCTATTCCATATCTTCTATTTCTTCTTCCTCTGTGGTATTTTGAATTAGGGACCACCATTGAACAGCGTCACCCTTGAGACAATATACTGCATGTACTACCTTTTCATTTTCATTGCATCTTAATGCCATGAATATTTTTTCAAGGGACTTGATCCATTGATCAACAACCACTGGATTAGTAGTCCCGCTGAAAGATGGGGGTTTTTGCCGCATGAAACGATCCAACATAGGTGTGGAAAGGCTATTCATTACAACTTGAGTAAGTTCTCTCAATATGGTCATGATCTGATCTGCTCTAACATTGACTGTGTTGGCTTGCTCAGTGGGGATATCCCTACATTTCCCACGAGTATTGATTCCCCTTCTTCCATTAGATGCTATTTATAAATAATGGAACACATTAGATTAGGATATGAATCATAATGTATAATCTTAACTTAACAAAAGACTTATCATAGTTCAAGTTCCTACACATGGATAATCCCAATTTAGAAAATGGTTTCTTTGAGGAATAATTTACATTTCAATCCTTCATAATGGATTGTAAAGAAAATATGAATTATCCTAAGCATTTCCCCTGGGAGTTTCGTAACTTAGAGTGCAGCAAGACTCATTGTCGTGTACTAGGATACCCCGGGTCAAGCCTGAAACTCCTTGTCGGAGCTTTCACTCCTAGATACATCTGTGCCAGATCCATCTCTACCTGGTCATATCCAGACATGGATGTATTTGCTAGAAATATTCACATAATCTATTCCTTACCAAAATACTAGGACTTTCTTTGTACGTTAATCCTCAAATACTACCTTAGGGCTTTGTTCCCTACTATATATTTCCTACTCTAGTTTCCATGTTTCCTACTAAACTTTCTCTGATACCAACTATAACACCCCCACTCCACTAGGCTGGAGCCGATACATTACTTGTGATATTGGAATGGTTATAAGGAATGAAAATCCCGAAGGAACGATCAGTTTAGTATTCTTGAAGAAACTAGATACATAAGTGGAACTCAAATTACATTGGAAAAGGTTAATAAATACAATACATAATAAAAACTAAAAAACTGCATCCACAGGAACTTAATAAATGATCTCTTCTTCATCACCTGTTGAAAGTAAACAATGAAAGGGGTGAGTTCAAACACTCATTAAGGGTTACAAATAGAGGAAACATGAATCAATAATATCTTAATTGTAAACATTTTACATAATCAAAATGGCATGGTGAATAAATGAAAAACTCACGCCATTAATAAACTAAAAATGAAAATGCATCCATAGATTTTGTCATTGTGAAAACCTCATGGATATTAATAACTGATAATGAATAAAGATAATACTTATTAATTGTACTTCATGTATCTGGCACATGAAACCATAATACCATAAAAACGGTTTAGTTATGTGGGTAGAAACCCTTCTGATTTTTGGAAACAAACTCGAAGGGTTTTTCGCTAACTGATTTGTCTCATGAGACCTACCAATGCATCGAGGGGCTGTAGAAGGTCCCACCTGCCACTGCATGTCCAAATAATTATTTATACATTGGTTGAATATAATATGAATATGCATTTTCAATATCTGTATAGAGTAGAGTATACGGATTCATCAATATTTCCATAATTAGAATAACTTTCCAAATAAACACCGTATGTAAAATGGTATAAAGTTTAGACAAAAAACATATCCATGAAATGAGATTATGGATATTCAAAATAAATATAATTTCAAATTAAAAGTGATCTCAAATGGGTAGTAGGTACACCACATAAGGATTATTAGGTGCACAATACAAAGTTAGTCACAACAAAAAAGTAGTTAATACAAAGTCTCTTACCACAATGTAATCGGTCGAATCATATGACCAGAAATTAATAACCCTAAAATTAATGATTGAATAACATGAATATAAATAGAATCATGTTATTATATATCAAATGGTAGTACACATATACAACATACAATAAATAAGTGGTGAATAATGAAAATCTCACAGAAATGAAAGCACAATGAGAAACCCCTTACAAACATTTCGACATGGTGACAAGTGTTATTGAGAGGGATTAATGAGAGGTATAGGGATATTAAATATTTATATGTCTCAAGGCAAGTATGGGGGAGGTGTGATAACATACCCCATCATTGAGAATGAAAAATAAAAGAGCACAACATAGGGAATATTCTTGAACAAAAATGAGAGAGAATATCCCTTACAAATATTGTATCATTAGAGTGGTGATAAATCAATGAAATATTTATGTGTGACAAACATAGACCCACACAATAAAAGTGGATATACAAAATAAAACAATCATAAGTCATCCAAACATATTCTGGGAAAGAGATAACAAATGAAAATTATGTTTAACTTATGAATGGAAATTGAGTTAAGATATCCCTTACCTTATGCTTGAAGGTGTTCTCGACTTGTTATTAAAGACCTGAATAATAAAATTTAGATTTATTAATTAATAATTATAGGACCTCATAAACATGTAATTGATATGATATAACCTTATAAAGTTCATTGATGTCCTTTTGGATTGGTTTAAAAGATTCAATTTTATTGTTTTGGAAGCATTTTCTTACTTGGTTCCATGATTTGTTTACTTGTATTCATGAATGGAAGTTTTTTTGAAATATGGTTAAACATACAGAATTGTTAATATAAATTATTAGTGACATTAAAGAGATATAAATGATTTTATGATGATTCTAGTTATATACCATGAGGATGACTCATTTGATGAGTTAAAAACAAACGCTTGGACTTGGCTTGGCAGTTTTGTGCACAATAAACTTGTTTTGTATTATCATTCCATATTATGAACATGTAAAGTTTACAGAACATTAATCAACATAAAATACATATATTATGACATGGTTCAACCATTAAAAAGGTTTCATGACCATTATTGAAGATAGTAATGCAAATTGAAAACCTGTCTTCCTTCAGTGTGATAAATTTACACATCTCGGACGGTGTTTGCATTTATTGTATAAAAGAAGGGGAAAAGAGATATTATGATGAAATATTCCATTAGCACAATTAAAATCTAGTAAATGTAAGGTAATTTAATTATCATGGAAATTGGATGAGGGGAGGTGATAAGGGAGAACAAAATAATGGAACTTTGTAAAAGAAATTGAAAGAAAAGAGAAGGGAGGTCCACCTCTTGAGTACTCCTCCTTGAGAATCTCCTTAAGGACTTTGTTTTTGGCATTTTGGTGAGGCCATTAGGTCTTGGACGTGGGGAGAGAGCTTGGAAAGAGTATTTGGCAGCATTTAGGCATGTATTGAAGCTTGAGTGGTGTGGGAGGAAGAGGGGGTGAGGGGTGCTTTTTATAGTGGAGGAGAGAGGAGTTTTCTTAATATTATAATCATTAATTTAGTATTTCCTCTCAATACAACCAATAGTGAGTATTCAATGACCAAGAACAGTAATATATGTATGTGAATCCGAATCAATTGGTCTTAAATCAGTAGATCACCATCAATGACTCAATTAATCCATTATTTAGCATTTAACGTGAATTATCGGATTTTACTATTCATAAAAAAATTCATGTATTTCAAAAAAATACAAAAAATTCACCCTAACCATTTTTTGACGTGTAGAATCCCAAAATGAAGTCAATTTTTCAAAAATAATTTTCTAAATATGATTAGTTAAATATTTAATTAGATCATTATTTAATCAAAATATATAAACACTTAAAATATTCATCTTCATTTTAAGGTCTTCAAATTCATTTATACACTCAAGGGTATAGATACCATTCATAAGAGTCATATTAATGTTCATAAGGGTAAGTTAATATTAATAAGGGTATGTTACTATTCATAATGTTAGATTACTATTCACCAAAAATTATGTTAATTCTATCAGACTCTAAATATCATCTTGAACACAACTGTGTATGTTAGATTTTTAAAATTCAAACCAGAGAGCTGAAAAATTTATGTTTAATGGCTAGGTTATGGCTATATCCTATAAGTAACCATGTCTTGTTCCATAGAGGCTCATTGATTCATGAAATATAGGCTATCTAATGATTATAGTGTATTTAAGAGAAACATACCATATAATGTTAGGGGTTCTACATTATTCCCTCCTTCGGAAATTTTGTCCTTGAAATTTTATGTATAAAGCCCACCAAAAATATGTGGGTAGTTCTTCTTCATAACATCATCAGGTTCCCATGTTGATTCCTCCATATTCTGGTTTCTCCAAGGAACCTTTACTAGATGAGTTTTCCGATTTCTCAATACCTGATCCCTTGTGTCAAGATTCTCGATAGGATTTTTACAGCATGACAAATCATGTTTCAGTTCAATTTCTTCATATGTGAGTACATGCGTTGGCTCTGGCATGTATTTCTTTAACAATGAAATGTGGAACACATCATGAACCCTGGAGAGATTTGGCAGCATCGCTAGACGGTAAGCTACAACCCCGATTCTTTCTAGAATTTCAAATTGTCCGATGTACCTGGGGCTCAGTTTCCCTTTCTTACCGAACCTTAATACACCCTTCCATGGAGATACTTTCAAAAATAAATGATCTCCCACTTGTAATTCCAAATCCTTTCTCTAGTTGTCAGTATAACTCTTCTACCTACTTTGGGCTACTTTAATATGGGCTTGTATTTTATTAACCTTTGTCGTGGTCTCTTCAATAAGTTCTGGGCCTATAAGTTTCCTCTCACCAAATTCGTCCCCACAAGTTGGAGTTTGACATCTATTTCCATATAATGCTTCATATGGAGCCATTTGAATACTATAGTAGAAACTATTGTTGTAGGAAAATTCCACCAAAGGCAAGTATTTATCCCAAATACCTTGGAAGTCAAGAGAGCATGACCTCAACATGCCTTCTAAAGTTTGAATAGTCCTTTCAGCTTGTCCATTGGTTTGGGGTGATAAGTAGTACTCATACGAAGCTCAGTATTCAAAGACTTCTGGAGACTTTTCCAGAATTTTGACGTAAACCGGGGATATCGATCAGACACAATTGATAGAGGTTTTATAACACCCAAAGCTTCCACAAGACGCTTCTCTTTGAATAATACAATAACATGTGTTGTATGCAACTTTGAGTTCTAAAACACTACAACCAATAAAACTAGCCAGTATGAATAGTAATATCCACTTTTTGAAAGTTTATAAATTTTATTTTTCAAAATGGACTTCATTTTTGAATTTGGAATATCGAAATTAGCTTAGGGTGAATTTTTGGTATTTTTCTGAAAACTTTTAATTTCTGAAGAATAGTGAAATACACTGAGTTATTGGTTAAAACTGACTTCTTATTTAAATAATTATTTATTTTATTTAAATTTATTTTAGGTAAAAATAGATACATAATACCTATATGAGTTCAATGTAATTCATTGGAGTCATTTTATTTTAATTTTAGATATATAAAAATTTTATTGAACTTTTTACCGTCTTTTACCCACCTCCTGCGAGCTTTTGCAAATTTAGGTAAAACTTAATTTTACCGCTTCTCTGAGTTGAATTTAAAAAATCCGAGAGACATGGTTGATATCCGTATGTAAAATGTGGTTCAATGAGATGAAAATAATTTTTGGTGAATAGTAACTTTTTACTTTTATTTACCACGGTTAAAAGTAAATAGGGTAATTAAAGGTAAAAATGTTATTATTTTTACCCTAAAACATTTCATAATTCTATTGGATAAGTGTATCTCAACTAAAAACAACCTTAGGAATATAATATTATCATTTAGGTCCACTTGGATTAGAATAGGACATTTATTATTATTTAATTCAAAGAAGAGTTAAAAGAGTTAAAATCAAAGATTAATAACTAAAACATTATTAATATAGGGTTATACATAATATAAATTCTATTATAAATATTAATTATAAAGATAAAAATATTTCCTACATAATGGTATTTTATTTATAATATTTAGGCATTAAATAATTTAATTTATTTATTACACAATGATGATGCAGTAATTACCGTATTAATGAAATATTAAAATAATTGATATTATAAATACCCAAATAAAAGTAAATTAAGACTTTTGATGAATTAAAATAATTTAATAGGTTAATATGACATGTTAGGATTGATTTAATTAAATTTTTTTGAAGTAATCATGCTTTTATGATTTTCAAAAAAATCAATTACCAAATAGTGTCAAAATTGACATAAAAGAGTTTTTAAAACAAATATTATATTAGTCATTGATATTATATTCCTAAAAATCTAAGGTTTGGACAAAAGGCTTATATAATTATATTTGTATCATTAATTAACCACTTGGGGTTTTCTTGGAAGTATATAGTAAGTTTATGAACCATATAATATAAAAATACAAAGAGACATGGTAAATGTCAAACTATTTAACTAAGAGTTAAATCTAAAAGATAAAGTTAATATAGTGACCCAAACCTATCTAAAACCTATTGGTTGAGTGGTTTTAGACCCATCCCCACCTTATACTTTAAATAATTTACTTTAGATCCATTAGAAACCAAAAATGAGTTTATTATAAAATAATATTTCTAGCTTTTCTTAAGGTGCCCATCACCCCTCTTATAAAAGGGCACTCCCCCTTCTCTCTAATTCACACCTTCAAAGCCATTTGGCTCGGCCAAAACCTGACCAAATACCCTCTAAAATGTCATACCTTCATCATAGATGCCTTCCTTTAGTCATAAAGCCATCCTAATGAGCCCTTTTGACCAAATCAAAAGGAAGAACCCAAAGAAGAGGTAAATATTTCATCACCTCTTTCAGGTTCATTACTTCTTCCACTTCCTCTTTCTTTGTTGTTTCAATTATAAAATAATAACTCCAGTATATTCTATATAATATGATGTTATTATAAATATTTCACAACTATATTCAGTATTCTATCTATCCTTTGAATGACATTTCACCATACGTGCATAGGTACGGCTTACCGTCTCCATGTCATGGTGTAATTGTTATTCAATACATTATTATTTGGATGGGTATGATAATGATGTTTAATTGATGTAAATAATAAATATAACATAATATTTATTATGTATATATGATATAACATCCAATTATATATTATTTTAATATCAAATGAATGATATTATCGCTCGTGCGTACGTACGGATTACCGTCTCCATGAACGCGATGAGATTCATTCCCCATCGTATCAATTCAAGACAAATTTTCATTAGATGATTAAAAATAATGTTTAAAGAATTAATATCATTCTGAATATGAATAAGATACATCTTATCCATAACAAACATTACTTACGTAACAAATCATATAAAGGAAAACGAATCAGTTAACACCCAAAACGACGATAATACTAAGATATTACTAACAAAGCAATGTTAAAAGATCATATATGATATCATATTAATGTATATGATTCTTGTATAATTTAATAAAAATTATTTGACCATTATAAAAGAGGTTAACTTACTCTCGACCAAGGAAAAGTACAAGGTAAGGGTTAATTCTACAATCTCTTCATTATCTGAGGTTGTTCATATATAATTATCTACTGGGACCTCTTTATCACCCACATTCATGTTTCTTAAAAATGTATTTCAAAACATTTTTACTATTTAATAAAAAATGGGTTAAATTAATTTATACCCTTATTTGACCTTATATGTTTTTGAAAGGAATCTTTCCGTCGTTTTCCAAAGAAGGTACTTTTTGACCTTTTGTCAAATTTAAGGTAAGAATGTTTTTTTAACTTATACGACAGGTGCGGAAATTTTCCGCCATTATAAAATCGTCGAAACTTCCCTTACAAGCTTATAAAAATATTTTTAAAATAAAGGTTTTCTTTTATATTTATGTGTCTTTTAAATGATTTCAAAAAATAGATATTTCTCTCAAATAGTTTTTATTTCATCTATGTCAACAACCTTTGATGTATTTTGAGCTTATTTGAAGTTGATTTATTATGATACAAAACTTACATATTGTATTGAAGGTTTTGTGAGACAAACTAGTGTCTTGGAACAAGGCCTTGACAAAATTTTATTTGTAGTCTTGGCACAAGGCCTTGACTATGTGGTTATGAAAGTCTGGAATTATGCATTCCATCATTATGAAAGTGGCTATTGATATTGCATGTGATTATTCGACTAGTAGAATATCCATGTGAATAAGTAAATGGAATTATTTGATTTTATATTTGCCATATTATGCTGAATTTCAAGTTTAAAAGGATTTTTTTAGTCTTATACACTGCCTTAAATGTTTATACGTATTCATGAAAGTTTCCGCTATATTGTTATCCTTACTTAGCATCTGAGCTCACGACTTTCTATGTTTTATTTTTACCAGGATGTGAAGAATTATTTTATGACTGACCTGCAGGGATAGTCTATGGGATCTCAGTGTTGTCTATGGAAACAATGTTGTTGTAGTTTACCATTTTATGATGTAATGTAAACCTTATGAAGGTATCTAGTACTTCCAAAGCTACTAAACTAATCGATATTTCGAGACTTGATCTTTTTTTATCATGCCAATGTTATGTAATAATGCACCGACTCTGGGTAACTAGGGTTTGGGCGTTACAGTTGGTATGGAAGGAAGTTTAGTAATAAACCTTGGAAGCTAGATTTTGATAAACTCTGATTAGAGCACATAGCCCTATGATAGACTTTGAGGATTAGTATAGAAGAACTTCCTAGAATTTTGGTATTGTAGATATTTTTTGAGTTTTCCAAGAAATACATCCCTGTCTGGATATGAGCAGGTAGAGGCGGCTCTGGAACAGATGTATCTAGGGGTAAAACCCGAAAACACCGCTTTGATCTAGACTCGAACGGGAACTGGTGCACGACAATGGGCCTTGCTGCACTCTTAGTTACGACACTCCCAGGGGATATGCTTAGGATAATTTTCATTTTCTTTACAAACCATTATGAAGGGTTTATGAGTATATACTTCCCCAAAGAAAACATTTTTATGATTATGGATTATATCCATAAACTGTTCAATTTATTTTAAGTGTTTTACAAGTATGGAATTATGTATTTCGATTCATAAACTAATCTAGTTTATGCCATTTTTTAGAAATGCCGCCTAGTGGAAGGAATGGAAACTGTATCAATGCACGCACTCCATGTAGGGATTTTCCTCCTACTCAAGATAATTATAGTGGAGTTGGTGATACAACTGGTGCTAATCATCTTATCACTATACTAGGACAACTCACTCAGGTTATGAATAATAACCTTACCCGTATGGAGTACCCTGATCTGCAGCGTAGAGGATAAATGTTAGATCGCTTCATGAGGGAACAACCACCAATATTAAATGGGGGTACAAATCCACTAGTATCTCAGAAATGGGTAAATTCCTTAGAAAAAATATTCCACACCTTGGGGAGTAGCGAAAGGGGAAAAGTTGTCATGGAAGTTTACCGCCTCACTGGAGATGCTGATCAATGGTGGTCATTGATTCAAAACACAAAGGAAGATGATAAGGTATAAACTATGGAATAGAGGGAGTTTAAAGAAATTTTCTTAGAAAAATACTTTCTTCATGACCATCGAGTGGATATAGAAAGACAATTTCTAAGTCTAAGGCAAAAGGAGGATGAGAATGTCGCAAAGTATGAAGTTAACTTTACAAGGTTAGCAAGGCATGTTGCCGATTATATACGTAACCCAATAAGGAAGATTGATTGTTTCTTTGATAGGTTAAAACCATTTCTCCATCGATCATTATTCTCACAATCCTTCTAGTCATATGAAGATATTGTCTCATGTGCTATCAAGACAGAAAAATAATTCTCTAAGTCTTGCGAATTTAAATCAAAGTAAGAGAAGAAGAGATCTGCTGAACACTTTGAAAATGGAAATAAGGGGAATAAGGTAAAAGTTCAATATCCATCCTATAGTAAATGTGGGAAGAAACACCCTAGTACTTTCCTGAAGGGAATGGGAGTCTATTACAAGTGTGGTGAAAAAGGCCACCAAGCTCATGATTGAAAAGGGAAGAAAGTGGCTATCAATGTTGAATGCTACAATTGTAGAGAAAGGGGGAATTATGTGAATGAATTGCCTAACCATCAGGGGAAATTACCTCAGAATAGGCCAAGGGATCAAGGCCAAGCTTATTCTATCACTACTGCTGAGGTTGAAGCTCTAAAAGACGTAGTGGCAGGTAATTTAATGGTTTCCTCAAGTTTAGAAAATGCTTTATTTGATTCTGGATCATCTCATTATTTCATATCTTCCTAGTTTTCTAAGAAAAATACATATTTCCAATTTGATTTAACAAGGGATTTGTCAGTCAAAACTCTTAAGGGAAGTATCATTGCAACAAAGTTTTGTGAATCAGTTCCCATTAGGGAATATAAATGTACTTTATCTGCTAATCTCATCGTCATACCCATGATTGAATTTGATATAATCCTCAGTATAGATTGGCTTTCAGACCATGATGAAAAAATTTATTTTAAGAAGAAGGAGGTTTCGATTTTTGATGACGATGATAAAGAACACCTTATCTTTAGAGCAGAAACGTCACCACCTCATTCTTATCTAGATCCAACCCTATTAGCTCAACTAAATTCAATTATTGGAGAGGAAGAAGATGAAATAACTATGGGTGAGGAAAAGAATGTTCAAATAGAGTATTTACCTATTGTGCAAGAATATGTTGATGTGTTTCCAGAAGATTTACCTGGACATCCTCCAGAACGAGAAATTGAGTTTTCCATTGATTTAATTCCTGGTTCAAGGCCCATATCGAAGACCCCTTATAGAATGGCCATTGTGAAATTAGTGGAACTAAAGAAACAACTAGAGGAATTGAATAATAAGGTATTTATTTTCCCTAGTGTTTCTCCATGGGGATCCCATGTCCTTTTTGTTAAGAAGAAAGATGGATCTATGAGGTTGTTCATTGACTACAGGGAGATCAATGCTATAAGAATAAAGAACAAGTATACCCTACCTCGCATTGATGATTTATTCGACTAACTTCATGCAACTCAATACTGTTCAAAGATTGAACTTCGATATGGATATCATCAGTTGTGTGTGAAGAAGGAAGACATTCCGAAAACAACATTTCGAACCAGGTATGGGCATTACGATTTTACAGTAATGCCTTTTGGATTGACTAATGCACCCTCTATCATCATGGATATAATGAACAGAGTTTTCAAGGAATTTCTTGATGAATTTTTAATGGTATTTATTGATGATATCTTGGTATACTCTAAAATTTATGAAGATCATGAAAATCACTTGCACATTATTCTAAAGACTCTTAGAAGACATGAATTATATGGGAAGTTTAGTAAGTGTGAATTATGGCTTCAAGAGATTTCTTTTCTTGGCTATATTGTCTCTAAGGATGGAATCTCTATTGATCCTTCTAAGAAAAGAGCAATAAAAGAATGGCTAGCACCAATTAGTAAAACCGAGGTATGCAATTTTATTAGTTTAGTAGGTTATTATCGGTGTTTCGTCCAGAATTTTTCCCGATTGGATAACCCATTAACCAAGCTCACACGTAAAGGGGTTAAAATTTTTTTGACCAAAGAGTGTGATGAATGTTTTAAATAACTAAATAGAATATTATTTAATGCTCCTATCTTGACTCTACCATCGGGGAATGATGGGTTTGTTATTTATAGTGATGCATAAAAGAAAGGACTTGGCTGTGTCCTTATGCCGAATGATAGGGTTATTGCCTATGCATCATGATAGCTAAAAATTCATGAACAAAACTATCCTACTCATGATCTTGAGTTAGCAGCTGTAATATTTGTTTTGAAGATATGGAGACATTATCTCTATGGTGAAAATGTGAGATATATACCGATCATAAGAGTTTGAAGTATATTTTCTGATAGAAAGAACTCAACATGAGGCAAAGAAGATGGCTTGAATTACTCAAGGATTACATTTTCACTATACACTACCACCCGAGGAAGGAAAATAATGTGGAAGATGCTTTGAGCAGAAAAGATCATGGAGTTTTGAACAAGATGAGAGTTGAAAGGTATCCTATTTTCATGGATCTAGTAAAGATGGATATGGGGATAACCATGGAAGGTGAAACATCGATACTTTTTCAAATGGTTTCCAAACCATCTTTACTAGAAAGGATAAAGAGTTCTCAGACTGATGATGAAGAATTTCAAAAGAAGATTAAAGCTGTGAATGATGGGAGATTGAGTAACTTTGTGTATGAAGATGGAATTTTGAAATTTGGGAAGAGACTTTGTGTTCTCGATATACCTGATCTAAAAAGGGAATTGTTAGATGATGCTCATAGTTCCAATTTACCTATACACCCTAGTAGCACTAAGATGTATAGAGATTTGAAGGAACATTTTTTGTGGGACAACATGAAGAGGGAGATTTCTGATTTTGTGTCAAGATGTATGGTTTTTCAACAAGTGAAATCTGGGAGGCAACAGCCCAGAGGATTCATGCAACCTCTTCCCATACCTGAGTGGAAATGGGATAATATTAAGATGAACTTTGTCATGGGACTACCAAAGACTCCTAGAAGGAATGATGCAATATGGGTCATTGTTGATCATCTTACCAAGTCAGCACATTTTCTTACTATAAGAGAAAATTTACCACTTGAACATTTAGAAAGAATGTATATTAATGAAGTTGTAAGACTCCATGGTGTACCCCTATCAATTGTTTCTGATCGTGATCC
The DNA here is from genome assembly GCA_963277665.1 of Viscum album. Lineage (NCBI taxonomy): Eukaryota > Viridiplantae > Streptophyta > Magnoliopsida > Santalales > Viscaceae > Viscum > Viscum album. The sequence goes on from OY728140.1 coordinate 357,673,237, forward strand.
CCGTTTTACATCAAGATTCTTGAAAAGTCTTCAGAAATCCCTGGATACTGAACTTCATTTGAGCACTGCCTACCACCCTCAAACAGATGGACAATCAGAATGAACTATTTAAACCTTAGAAGACATGTTGAGATCATTCTCACTTGACTTTCAAGGTATGTGAGATCAATATTTACCTCTCGTAGAATTTTCCTATAACAATAGCTTCCATTCAAGTATTCATATGGCACCATATGAAGTGTTATACAGAAAGAGATGTCACACACCAACCTGTTGGGATGATGTTGGTGAAAGAAAACTGATAGGCCCTGAACTTGTAGAGGAAACAATGGAAAAGGTGAAGGTAATCCAAACCCACATCAAAGTAGCTCAAAGTAGGTAGAAGAGATATACCGATAATCGAAGGAAGGATTTGTAATTTCAAGCCAGTGATCATGTTTTTTTGAAGGTATCTCCATGGAAGGGTGTTATACGTTTCGGTAAGAAGGGTAAATTGAGTCCCAGGTACATTGGACCTTTTGAAATTCTAGAACGAATTGGGGCTGAAGCTTACTATTTGGCAATGCCGCCAAGTCTCTCCAAAGTTCACGATGTGTTCCACGTATCACTGTTGAGAAAATACATGCCTGACCCAACGCATGTACTCACCTATGAGGAATTAGAACTGGAACCCGATCTATCTTATTGCAAAGAGCTCGTCAGGATTCTTGATACAAGAGAACAAGTATTTAGAAACCGGGCGACTCGTCTAGTAAAAGTTCTATGGAGAAATCATAAGATGGAAGATGCGACGTGGGAACCCGAGGAACTTATGATGAAGAACCACCTGAGTCTTTTTATGCAGTAATACTATGGAAATTTTGAGGATGAAATTATTTAAAGGAGGGGAGAATGTAAAACCCCAATCTTCCACGACACGCTTCTCTTTGAATAATACAACAGCGTGTGTTGTATGCAACTTTGAGTTCTAACACACTACAACCAATCAAACTAGCCATTATGAATAGTGATAACCTCTTTTTCAAAGTTTATAAATTTTATTTTTTAAAATGGACATCATTTTCGAATTCGGAATATCGAAATTAGCTTAGGGTGAATTTTTGGTATTTTTCTAAAAACTTTCAATTTTTGATGAATAGTGAAAAACACTCAGTTATTGGTTAAAACCGACTTTTTATTTAAATAATTATTTATTTTATTTAAATTTATTTTAGGTAAAAATAGACACAAAATACCTATATAAGTTCAATTTAATTCATTTTAGTCATTTTATATTAATTTTAGATATTTAAAAATTTTATTGAACTTTTTACCGTCTTTTACCCACCTCCTAGGAGCTTTTGAAAATTTACATGAAACTTAATTTTACCACTTCTGTGAGTTGAATTTCAAAAATATGAGAGACACGGTAGATATTAGTAAGTATAATGTGGTTCAATGAGATGAGAATAATTTTTGGGGAATATTAACTTTTTACTTTTATTTACCACGGTTAAAAGTAAATAGGATAATTAAAGGTAAAAATGATATTATTTCTACCCTAACACATGTCCTAATTATTTTGGATAAGTTTATCTCAACCAAAAACAACCTTAGGAATAAAATATTATCATTTAGGTCCACTTGTATTAGAATAGGACATTTATTATTATTTAATTCAAAGAAGAGTTAAAAGAGTTAAAATAAAAGTTTAATAACTAAAACATTTTTAATATAGGGTTATACATAGGATAAATTGGATTATAAATATTCATTAAAAATTTAAAAATATTTCCTACATAATGGTATTTTATTTATAATTTTTAGACATTAAATAATTTAATTTATTTATGACATAATGATGATGCAGTAATTACTGTATTAATGAAAGATTAAAATAATTGATATTATAAATACCCAAATAAATGTAAATTAAGACATTTTATGAATTAAAAGAAGTTTATAGGTTAATATTACATGTTAGGATTGATTTAATTAACTTTTTTTGAAGTAATCATGCTGTTATGATTTTCAAAAAAAAATCAATTACCAAATAGTGTCAAAATTGACATAAAAGAGTTTTTAAAACAAATATTATATTAGTAATTGATATTCTATTCCTAAAAATATAAGGTTTGGCCAAAAGACTTATATAATGATAGTTGTATCATTAATTAACCACTTGGAGTTCTCTTGGAAGTATATAAAAAGTTTATTAACCATATAATATAAAAATACAAAGAGACATGGTAAATGTCAAACTATTTAACTAAGAGTTAAATCTAAAAGATAAAGTTAATATAGTGACCCAAACCTATCTAAAACCTATTGGTTGAGTGATTTTAGACCCATACCAACCTTATACTTTAAATAATTCATTTTGGAGCCATTAGAAACCTAAAATGAATTTATTATAAAATAATATTTCTATCTTTTTCTAAGGTGCCCCTCACCCCTCTTATAAAAGGGCACTCCCCCTTATCTCTAATTCACACCTTCAAATCCATTTGGATCGGCCAAAACCTGCCCAAATACACTATCAAATGTCATACTTTCATCCTATAGGCCTTCATTTAGTCATAAAGCCAACCTAAGGATACCTTTTGATCAATTCAAAAGGAAGAACCCGAAGAAGAGGTAAATATTTCATCACCTCTTTCAAGTTCCTTACTTCTTCCACTTCCTCTTTCTTTTTTGTTTCCATTCTAAAATAATAACTCCAGTATATTCTATATAATTTGATTTTATTATAAATATGGTACAACTATATTCAGTATTATATCCATCCTTTGAATGACATTTCACCATATGTGTGTACGTACGACTTACCGTCTCCACGTCGTGGTGTAATTGTTATTCAATACATTATTATTTGGATGGGTATGATAATGATGTGTAATTGATGTAAATAATAAATATAACATGATAATGATTCTTTATATATTATATAATATCCAATTATATATTATTTTAATATCAAAAGAATGATATTATCGCTCGTGCATACGTACAGATTACCGTCTCCACAAACGCGATGAGATTCATTCCCCATCGTATCCATTCAATAATAATTTTAATTAGATGATTAAAAAGAATGTTTAAAGACTTAATATAATTCTGAATACGAATAAGATACATCTTATCCATAAAAAACATTACTTACGTAACAAATCATATAAAGGAAAATGAATCAGTTAACACCCGAAACGACGATAATACTAAGATATTATTAACAAAGCAATGTTAAAAGATCATATATGATATCATATTAATGTATATGATTCTTGTATAATTTAATGATAGTTCTTTGAACATTATACAGGAGGTTAACCTACCCTCGACCAAGGAAAATTACAAGGTAAGGGTTAATTCTACAATCTCTTCATTATATGAGGTTGTTCATGTGTAATTATCTTCTAAGACCTCTTTATCATCCACATCCATGTTTCTTAAAAATGACTTTCAAAACATTTTACTATTTATTAGATAATGGGTTAAATTCATTTATACCCTTATTTTACCTTATACGTTTTTGAATGGAATCTTTCCGTCGTTTTCCAAACAAGGTACTTTTTGACCTTTTGACAAATTTAAGGTAAGAATATTTTTTTAACTTATACGTCGGGTGCAGCTATTTTACAACATTATAAAATCATCGAAGCTTCCCTTACAAGATTATAATAATATTTTCAAAATAAAGGTGTTCTTTTATAATTATGGGACTTTTAAATGATTTCAAAAAAGAGATATTTCTCTCAAATAGTTTTGGTTTCATCTATGTCAACATCCTTTGATGGATTTTAAGCTTATTTGAAGTTTATTTATTATGATACAGAAATTCCATATTGTATTGAAGGTTTTGTGATATGTTTGACTATGGATGTGTTATTTTTATACCATTCATGGTTTATGGATAAATTATTGATATTTCATATGTTAGTTTTAATACGAATGTTTATGTTATGTTTAAACCTTTTCATATGAGGAATGAATTGGACTTAGTAAGTGATGGGTGGAGCCTGCTATAGCTCCTTGATGCATCAGTAGGTATCATGCGACAAACTAGTATCTTTGCACAGGGCATTGAAAAAATCTTATTTTTATTCTTAGCACAAGGCCTTAACTATGTGGTTATGAAAGTTTGGAATTATGCATTCCATCATTATGAAAGTGGGTATTGATATTGCTTGTGATTATTCGACTAGTAGAATATCCATGTGAATAAGTAAATGGAATTATTTGATTTTATCTTTGACATATTATGCTGAAGTTCAAGATTAAAAGGCTTTTGTTTTAGTTCTATACACTGCCTTAAATTTTTATGCTTATTTATGAAAGTTTCTGATATATTTTTATCCTTACTGAGCATCTAATCTCACCCCTTTCTATGTTTTATTTTTCCCAGGATGTGAAGAATTATTTTATGAATGACCTGCAGGGATAGTCTATGGGATCTCAGTGTTGTCTATGGAAACAATGTTGTTGTAGTTTTCCATTTTATGATTTAATGTAAACCTTATGAAGGTATATATTACTTCCAAGGCTACTAAACTAATCGGTCTTTCGAGACTTGATCTTTTTTGATCATGCCAATGTTATGTAATAATGCACTGACTCTGGATAACTAGGGTCACATCATTATAGGTGCACCATGAAGTTTTACAAATTCATTAATATAAATTCTTGCCAGGCGCTCAAGTGGTAAATCCTCTCTTATTGGAAGGAAATGTGCTGATTTTGTAAGACGCTCAACAATTACCCATATTTCATCATTCCTTCTAGGTGTCCTTGGTAGTCTGGTGACAAAATCTATCATAATTTTATCCCACTTTCACATAGGAATAAGTATAGGTTGCATCACTCTTTTGGGATGTTGTCTCTCTGCCTTCACTTGCTGAAAAACTAGACATCTTGACACGTAGCCAGCAATTTCTTTCTTCATATTATCTCACCAAGAATATTCATTCAGATCTCTATACATCTTAGTGCTACCCGAGTGTATAGAGAAATTTTAGCTATGAGTATCATCTAATAGTTCCATTTTTAGCTCAGGTACTGATGGAACACATAACCTCTTCCCAAATTTTAGAACTCATTCTTCATACACGAAGTCAGCCAGTCTCCCATCCTTAACAACATTAATTTTCTTGTGCAGATTCTCATCATCAGATTGAGAGATTTTTATCTTCTCTAATAAAGATGGTTTAGAAATAATTTGAACGAGGAATGATATTTCCCTTTCCTTAACAATTCCCATATCCATATTTAGTAGATCCAAAAATATAGGATCTCTCTCAATCCTCATTTGATTTAGAAGTCCACGATCTTTCCTGCTTAATGCATCTGCCACCTTATTCGCCTTTCCTAGGTCACATTCTATTGAACAATAATAATATTTGATTAACTCAAGCCATCTAATTTTCCTCATGTTGAGTTCTTTTTGTGTGAAAATGTATTTCAAACTCTTGTGGTCTGTATAAATCTCACATCTCTCTCCGTAGAGATAATGCCTCCATATTTTCAAAGAAAAGATTACAGCTGGTAACTCAAGATCATGAGTTGGATAATTTTTCTCATGAGTCTTCAACTGTCTTGATTCATAAGCAATAACTTTATCGTTTTGCATAAGGACACAACCCAGTCCATTCTTTGATGCATCGCTGTATATTACAAATCCACCACTTCTAGATGGAAGAGTCAAAATTGGAGCATTGACCAATATTCTTTTCAATTATTCGAAGAATTCTATACATTCTTTTATCCACACAAACATAAATCCTTTATTTGTGATCTTGGTTAGCGGGTTAGCTAGTCGGGAAAAATTCTGAACGAAACGCCGATAGTAACCTGCTAATCCAATAAAACTACATACCTTGGTTATGTTTGTTGGCATGGGCCATTCTTGGATTGCCTTTGTTTTTGCAGGGTCAACTAGGATTCCATCCTTAGAGATAATATTTCCTAGAAAAGAAATTGATTAATGCAAGAATTCGCATTTGATAAACTTCCCATATAATTTATTTCTTCTAAGAGTTCTCAGAATAATCCGCAAGTGATTCTCATGGTCTTCATAATTTTTTTTGTATACAAGGATATCATCAATAAATACCAAAACAAATTTATCAAGATATTCCTTGAAAACTCTATTAATTAAGTCCATGAAAATAGAGGGTGCATTTTTCAGTCCAAAAGGCATCACAGTAAACTCATAATGCCCATACCTAGTTCGAAATGCTATCTTAGGAATATCTTCCTTCATCACATGCAACTGATGATATCTGGATCGAAGGTCAATCTTCAAAAAGTATTGATCTCCATAAAGTTGATCAAATAAATTGTCAATCTAGGGCAGAGGATACTTATTATTTATTTTAATAGCATTGATTTCCCTATAATCAATGCAAAGCCTCATGGATCCATCTTTCTTCTTGACAAAGAGGACATGGGATCCCCATGGAGAAACACTAGGTAGAATAAATCCTTTCTCACTAAATTCCTCTATCTGTTTCATTAGATCTACTAGTTCCACAGTGGCCATTCTATATGGAGTCTTTGATATAGGTCTTTCACCAGAAATTAAATCAATAGAGAACTCAACTTCCTGCTTTGGAGGATGTCCAGGTAAATCCTTTGGAAATGCATCAATGTACTCTTGCACTACGTGCACGTCTTCAATCTGAAGATTTATTTCCTCTCCCATATATATTGTTTTATCTTCCTCTCCAAGTATTGAATTCAGTAGAGGTACTATGGGTGGTTCTAGATAAGAATTAGGTGGCAAATTTTCTGCCCTAAAGACAAGAGATTCTACACCATTTTCAAAAAATTTAACATCCTTCTTCTTACAATAAATATTTTAATAATAATTTTACAATCAATTCATACTAATAATTATATGAAATTCAGTCATTGGTATGATGAAAAGGTTAGCAACTAAATAACGTTTTGGTGTCTAGAGGGGGACTAGTCGACATGCCTTTGTTTCAATGATACTCCCCCCTAGAGTTTTGACAGACAACTCCTTTATTAAATTAAATTGGACATATCTAATATTCATGACAAAATGAGAAGATATAAATGAATGTGATGATCCAGAAACAAATAAAGTGTTGTCTAAGTTTGAGGAAACAATTAAAGTACCTGCCACCACATCATTAGGAACTTCAACCTCCGCGGTTGTAATCGTAAAGGTCTCCCTTGCCCTCTTGTATTTTTATGAGTCAAGTTTCCTTGGCCCTTAGGACAATCATTTTCATAGTGTCCCATCTCTCTACAATTATAGCATTGAATATCATTGAATTGTTTCTTCCCCTTACATTCCTCATATCGATTCCCCTTTTCTCTGCAGTTATAGAAGACTCCCATGCCTTTCAAGTATTTCCCAAGATGATTATTTCCACAATTCTCACATAATGGAAATTTCTTTGTTCCCTTGCTATTCTTTGGTGACTCTCCTTTTCCTTTGTTATCAGAGTACCACTTATTATCTTGGTTTCCTTTGAAAATACTTGATCTAGAAAATTCCTTCTTTGTTCTGATGGAACTTGATACAATTTCATCATATGATGAAAATGATTGAGAAGCCAGTTCCCTTTGAATACCTGGCTTAAGACCTTCGAAGAAATGATCAATATTGTCTGCCGAGTCACGTACATAATCTATGGCATACCTAGCCAGCCTTGTGAAGATAGCCTCATACTGTGTGATACTGTCTTTTGCCCTTTGTTTTAAACCAAGGAATTTCCTCTTTATTTCAGTTTGTTGCTCACAAGGGAAATATTTTTCAAAAAATATTTCCTTAAAAGTCCTCCATTCTATATCATCTATTTCTTCTTCCTCCGGGGTATTTTGAATCAGGGACCACCATTGATCAGTGTCGCCCTTGAGACAATATACTGCAAGTACTACCTTTTCATTTTCAATGCATCTTAACGCCATGAATATTTTTTCAAGGGACTTGATCCATTTCTCAGAAACCACTAGATTAGTAGTCCCGCTAAAAGATGGGGGCTTTTTCCACATGAAACGATCCAACACAGTTGTGGAATGGTTATTCCTTACAACTTGAGTAAGTTGTCCCAATATGGCCATGATCTGATATGCTCCAACATTGACTGTGTTGACTTGCTCAGTGGGGAGATCCCAACATTGCCCATGAGTATTGATTCCACTTCTTCCATTAGATTCCATTTCTAAATAATGGCACACATTAGATTAGGGTATGAATCATAATGTATAATCTTAACTTAATAAAAGACTTAGCATAGTTCAAGTTACTGCGAATGGCTAATCCCAATTTCGAAAAATGGTTTCTTTGAGGAATAATTTACATTTCAAGCCTTCATAATGGCTTATAAATAAAATATGAATTATCCTAAGCATTTACCTGAGGAGTGTCGTAACCAAGAGTGCATCAAGGCCCGTTGTCGTGTACTAGGATACCTCGGGTCAAGCCTGAAACTCCTTGTCGAAGTTTTCACTCCGAGATACATCTATGCCAGATCCATCTCTACCTGCTCGTATCCAGACAGGGATGTATTTGCTAGAAATATTCACATAATCTATTCCTTACCAAACTACCGGGACATTCTTTTTTTACTTTCATCCTTAAATACTACCTTAGGGCTTTGTTCCCTACTATATATTTCCTACTCTAGTTTCCAAGTTTCCTACTAAACTTCCTCTAATACCAACTGTAACACCTCGACCCCACTAGGATGGAGCCGGTGCATTACTTGTGATATTGGAATGGTTATAAGGAATAAAAATCCCAAAGGAATGTTCAGTTTATTAGTCTTGAAGAAAATAGATACATAAGTGGAACTCAAATTACATTGGAGAAGGTTACTAAATACAATACATAATAAAAACTAAAAAACTGCATCGACAGGAACTCAATAAATGATCTCTTATTCATCACCTGTTGAAAGTAAAAAATGAAAGGGGTGAGCTCAAATGCTCATTAAGGGTTAAAAATAAAGAAAGCATGAATCAATAATAGCTAAATTGTAAACATTTTACATAATCAAAATGGCATGGTGAATTAATGAAAAACTCACGCCATTAATAAACTAAGAATAAAAATGCATCCATAGATCTTGTCATAGTGAAAACCTCATGGATAGTAATAACTGATAATGAATAAAGAGAATAATTATTAATTGGAAGTCATGTATCTGGCACATGGAACCATAATATCGTAAAAACAGTTTAGTTCTGTGGGTAGAAACCCGTCTGATTTTTGAAAACAAACTCAAAGGGTTTTTCGCCAACTGATTTGTCTCATGAGACCTATCGATGCATCGAGGGGCTGTAGCGGGCCCCAACTGCCACTGCATTTCCAAATAATTCTTTATACATTGATTCAATAAAATATCAATATAAAATTTCAATATCCGTATAGAGTAGAGTATACAGATTCATCAATATTTCCATTATTAAAATAACTTTTGAAATAAACACCATATATAAAATGGTATACAGTTTAGACAAAAAAACATATCCATGAAATTAGATTATGGATATTCAATATAAATATAATTTAAAATAAAAAGTGATCTCAAATGGGTATTAGGTGCACCACATAAGGATTATTAGGTGGTCAATACAAAGTTAGTCACAACAAAATAGTAGTTGATACAAAGTCTCTTACCACAATGTAATCGGTTGAATCATATGACCAGGACTTAATAACCCTCAAATGAATCACTGAATGATATTAATATAAATAGAATCATGTTATTATATATCAAATGGTAGTACACATATACAACATACAAGAAGTAAGTGGCGAACAATGAAAATCTCACAGATATGAAAGCGAGACGAGAAACCCCTTTCAAACATTTCGACATGGTAGCGAGTGTTATTGAGAGGTCTTAAAGAGAGGTATATGGGTATTCAATATTTATATGTCACAAGGGAAGTATGGGGGAGGTGTAAAAACATACCCCATCATTGGGAATGAAAAATAAAAGAGCACAACATAGGAAAGATTCTTGAACAAAAGTGGGAGAAAAGATCCCTTACAAAGATTGTATCATTAGAGTGGGGATAAATCAATGAAATATTTATGTGTGAAAAACATAAACCCACACAATAAAAGTGGATATACACAATAAAAAAATCATAAGTCATATACACATATTCTAGGAAAGAGATAACAAATGACAAAGATGTTTAACTCATGAATGGAAATTGAGTAAAGATATCCCTTACCTTATGCTTGAAGGTGTTCTTGAATTGTTATTAAAGACCAGAATAATAAAATTTATATTCATTAATTAATAATTCCAGGACCTAATCAACATGTAATTGATATAATATAACCTTATTAAGTTCATTAATGTCCTTTTTTATTAGTTTAAAAGATTCAATTTTATTGTTTTGGAAGCATTTTCTTACTTGGTTCCATGATTTGTTTACTTGAATTCATGAATGGAAGTTTGTTTAAAATATGGTTAAACATACAGAATTGTTAATATAAATTATTAGTGACATTAAAGAGATATAAATGATATTATAATGATTATTGTTATATACCATGAGGATGACTCATTCGATGATTTAAAAACAAACGCTTGGACTTAGCTTGGCGATTTTGTGCACAATAAACTTGTTTTGTATTATCATTCCATATTATGAACATTTAAAGATTACAGAACATTAATCAAGATAAAATACATATATTATGACCTGGTTCAACCATTGAAAAGGTTTCATGACCAGTATTAAAGATATTAATGCAAATTGAAAACCTATCTTCCTTGAGTGTGATAAATTTACACATCTCGGACGGTGTTTGCATTTATTGTATAAAAGGAGGGGGAAAAGAGATATTATGATGAAATATTCCATTAGCACAATGAAAATAAAATACATGTAAGGTACTTTAATTATCATGGAAATTTTATGAGGGTAGGTGATAAGGGAGAACAAAATAATGGAACTTTGTAAAAGAAATTGAAAGAAAAGAGAAGGGAGGTCCACCTCTTGAGTACTCCTCCTTGAGAATCTCCTTAAGGCCTTTGTTTTTTTGGCCTTTTGGTGAGACCATCAGGTCTTGGAAGTGGGGAGTGGGCTTGGAAATATTATTTGGTATAATTTAGGCAAGTCTTGAATCTTGAGTGGTGTGGGAGGAAGAGGGGGTGAGGGGTGCTTTATATAGTGGAGGAGAGAGGAATTTTCTTAATATTATAATCATTAATTTATTATTTCCTCTCAAGACAACCAATAGGGAGTATTACATGACCAAGAAGAGTAATATAATCATTTTAATCCGAATCAATTGGTCTTACATCAGCAGATCATCATCAATGACTCAATTAATCCATTATTTAGCATTTATCATGAATTATCAGATTTTACTATTCATAAAAAATTCTAGTATTTCAGAAAAATCCCAAAAATTCACCCAAACCATTTTTTGACGTGTATAATCAAAAAATGAAGTCCATTTTTCAAATATAATTTTCTAAATATGATTAATTAAATATTTAATTAAATCATTATTTAATCAAAATATATAAACACTTAAAATATTCATCTTCATTTTTAAGGTGTCCAATTTTATTTATACACTCAAGGGTATAGATACCATTCATAAGAGTCATATTACTATTCATAAGGGTATGTTACTAGTCATAAGGGTATGTTAGTATTCATATGGGTAGGTTACTATTCACCAAAAATTAAGTTAATTCTATCAGACTCTAAATATCATCTTGAACACAACTGTGTATGTCAGATTTTTAAGATTCAAATCACAGAGCTGAAAAATTTACATTTAATGGCTAGGTTATGGATATCTCCTATAAGTAACCATGCCTTGTTCCATAGAGGCTTAGTGATTCATCAAATATAGGCTATCTAATGAGTAGAGTTTATTTAAGAGAAATATACCATATAATGTTTGGGGTGCTACATTCCTTTTCTTTTTAGAGTAACTGGGAGAGGGGAGTGAAATATTACTAAAGTCATGAATGAAATGATGGTAAAATCTAGCATGAACTAGGAAAGACCACACATCCTATACATTTTTGGGGAATGGTAGTGAATAAATGACATCCACTTTTGATTTATCTACTTGGATACCATCACCAAAATTTACATGTCCCAAAACTATACCTTGTCGCACCATGAAATGAAATTTCTCATGATTTAATATGAGATTATTTTCAATACAGCGACGTTGGACTGAAAAAAGAATACTCAAACATTCATGAAAAAAGGATCCATACACAGTGAAATCATCCATGAAAACATCCATGCAATTATCCAGGTAATCCGAAAAAATACTGACCATGCATCATTGGAAAGTACCTGAAGCATTACAAAGACCAAATGTCATCCTCATATATTAAAATGTTCCAAAGGGGCAAGTGAAGGTCATATTTTCTTGGTCCTCGGGGGAAATATGGATATGAAAGTTTCCAAAATACCCATCAAGGAAACAGAAGTGGGACTTACCCTCTTTCCTCTTTCCTCTTTAGCATTTGGTCAATGAATGGAAAAGGGAAATGGTCTTTCCTAGTGTGTTCGTTTATTCGGTGATAGTCTATGCAGACACACTAACTATTCTGCACATGAGATAGAACCAATTCATTGTTTTAATTTTTGATTACTATAAGACCCAGTTTTTTTAGGAACTAATTGAACAGGACTGACCTATTGGCTGTCAGATATGGGGTAAATGATTACAGTAGCCAATAATTTTGTTACTTCCTTTTTCACAACTTCTAGGAGGGTTGGGTTCAGTCGATGTTGTGCCTGTATCAATAGTTTTTCCTCATCATTTAATAAAATATGATGTGTGTAAATTGATGGTCTAATACCTGGAATGTTATAAAGTGTTCTTCCCAAAGCTTGTTTATACTCCCTCAAAATTTCAAGCAATCTCAATTCATGCTCAGGAGGGAGTGAACTAGAAATGATGATGGGAAACTTTTTTCCATTCTCAAGATATGAATATTTTAAATCTTGATAAAGTTGTTTCAGTTCCAATTCAGGTGGATTTTGGATTTATATGAGTGTGTGTGAAAGTGAGAGGTCACTAATCTCATTTAACTGCTCAATGGTATCATCCTCAATAGATGAATGATATTTTACAAGCTTAGTAGTATCATTGATTGTTAAGTGATCCTCAGTGTTCAAGAAATCATCAATTAATAAACATGCATGACAGTTTTCTATACCACTACAATAATCAATGCATGATTCATTTCCTAATATTTCAATCAATGATGAAAACTTAGAAAGGGGATTAGGGGAAAGAAAAGATGTTCTTTCAGGGGTAGGGAGTACATCAATTGAATTAACAGAGAGAGAGCAATGTTCTTCTGAGGGGTGATTCGTGGCATCAAAAAAGTTGAAAAGGACTATGTCACCACCAAATTCCAAAGATAATGTACCATTATAGACATTAATTTTGGTTTTGGTAGTTTTCAAGAATGGTCTCCCCAATATAATTGGGGCATGTCCGTTCATCCTATCATAATCCATTTTTAGCACATAAAAATCAGAAGGAAAAATTAAAATTTTCACCCTCACAAGAACATCCTCTAACACACCAAAAGGGTGTGTGGTACTCCGGTTGGGTATTTAAACAAAAATTCTAGTGGGAATCAGTTCCCCGACCTGCAATGTAGAGTAAATGGAGTGAGGCATCGCATTTATAGAAGCACCTAAATCGAGCATGGCATTGTAAAATGAATACTCCCCTATGGTGGATGAAATCGAGAATGTCTCAGGATCATTGCATTTGGTGGGAAGTGATGGATCTATCAATGATGATAAATTCCTCCCCAAGCTAACCTTTTCATCTCCATGAAGTCACCTTCGGTGTGTACACATCTCCTTTAGAAACTTTGCATATCTTGGAATTTGTTTCACAACATCAATCTAGGGGATGATTACCTACACTTTTTTGAATTTTTCAAATATTTCCTTATCTATTTTAGTTTCCTTTTATTTCCTAGTTTGGGTGGCCCTTTGGGGAAATGGAAGAGGAATGGGTTTTCTAGGAGACTCATTGACATACACACTCTTTCCTTTGGAAGGGATTCTCTCAAGACATGGTTTTTCAACATTTGGAACATTTTTAATTATTGGGGTGGAGGTTTCCTCGGGAGGGGATGACTCTAATGGAGGATTCATTTGACTTTCTAGTTGTTTTCCACCCCAAAGGGTGATGGAACTAACATTTCCTTTATCTCTAGGGTTGAATAATGGTTGAGATGGTAGTTTACCCAACCCTTGGATTTGAATTTCCCCCACCATGTTAACTAGTTGGCCTAATTAGGTTTTGAGGTATTGTATGAATACTTGGGTGGTATGCTAGAATTAGAGACTATTGGCATTAATTTGTTTCATCATATCTTCTAGGCTAGGCTCAGGTTTTGGAGGGGGGTTTTTGAAAGGCCTTTTGGGTTGATTAGTATTTCTGGGTGGTGGTGGTGGATGAATACTATGACCTTGTTGGTTCCATTTTTGTTGAAGTTGGTTTGAATACCCCCTTGCCTATAGGATTGGTTTTCTTTCCACCAAAGGTTGGATGGATAGTAAGGTTCTTGTATAAAGGGTTGGTTATAGGGGAGACCTGGAAATATTGCCTCACAACTCTCATAAGTTTATATCAAATGAGGACATTGGTCAAAGTAGTGGGTATCATAAAAGAATATACCACAATGGATGGTAGGAGGAGATTGGGATTTTCCTTGGGGAAGAGTGATTTGTCGAAGAAGGGTACTTACCTTTTAAAACTTTTCACCCACCATATTCTCAAATTCAGTACTTTTCACCTCATGGACACCTCGAATGGGCACATTGGACCGTGAATCAAATTGTTGTGCGTTTTGCGCCATGTTCTCAATCAAGGTTCTTGCAGCGATTGGGGTTTTATCTACTAGCGCACCACCTGCATCAGCATCGATCATGTTACGATCAATTTGAATTAAACCTTCACAAAAATACTATATCAAATGTTGATCGCTTATTTGGTGGTGTGGACAACTTGAACATAATCTTTTAAATCTTTCCCAATATTCATGAAGTGTTTCCCCTTGATATTTTCTTATAACAAATATTTCTTTTCTTATAGTTTCAGTTCGAGAGGCTGGGAAATATTTTTCAAAAAGAAGTCATTTCATGCCCACCTAGCCTATATTTGGGGAATTAACATAATAAATCTAGTCTTTTGTTTTATATTCTAAAGAAAGGGGGAATGATATAAGATTCACCTATTCTTCATCCACAATAATAGTTTTTAATGTTTAAAAAATAGTGTGAAATTCATTAAATGATTATATAGATATTCTCCTATGAGTCCATTGAATCATGGAAATAAGTGAATTAGACTGGATTTTAGTTCAAAATTAGGTGCCTTTCCTTGTATTTGAATATATGTGGGTTGGATATCGACATCAGGTGAGGTTAGTTATTTTAGTGTTCTATTATTTTCAGCCATGTTAAACGAGTTTATTTCAGTTTTTATGTTGGTTCCAGAAGAAGATGATGAAGGATCAAGAAGATTGTTGTTTTCTTGTGTGTTCTCCTTTAAATGGTTCTCTTTTGCGTCTCGGGGTACCTGACATAAGATCTTCTCTGGTTTGGGTTTGAAAGGTGGAAAATATCCCATATTAGAATGCGTCATGCACAAAAACTACACAATAAATAAATAAAAAAAATATAGTTAAAGGTATAAGATAAAATAAATAAATATTCACAAAATTTAAAAAAATCATACAAAAAACACGCATTAAAAACCAAATTCTCCCCAGTAACGGTGCCAAAATTTTAATGTGTTTCCATGAAACGTCAAATTGATAGTTATTTAAAGAATATTTTTTAGTCTAGGTAATACCCTAGGTCATCTGTCAAGGAGCGTTGGTAGCATATAGTGTGTATTTCTATTAAATATTACTAAAGGGGGGGGGGTGATTTTGAAAACAAATTTAAGAAAATAACTTAACTTAAATATTTTAATAGTTGGTAGAATAAGGTGGTGATTTAAGAATTATGAGAGAAGAAGATCACTTCAAGTTCACTAATCATCTTGTATTTTTCATTGTTCTGAAAATTTCACATGGTTTTGTTTGATTCTTTGGTTGAGGGTTGTTAAGATCTTGATTCCCCTCTTGTATCTTAAAACGTTGCACAAAGTACCAACCCTTGACACAACAATCATGTTGTCAAGGTTTGGACTTCAAGAACATATTAAAGGAAACAAAATAATACTAATATCTTTTTTATATGTGAGATAAAGAGGATCCTTGTGTTTCCCAATCGAAACAACCCAAGTTTCCCACTTGAAATTTCAACCCAATCGGTGTTGAAAAGAAAAGCGGTTCACTTAATTAAACCCAATAAATGAATTCATAGGAGAAACATGTCTAGATAAAACATAAGTGAAATAATCTACACAAAAATTAAACAAAACCAATAGAGTATCAAGTGTCGGAACTCCCTCCCAAGTATGTGTAGCTCCCTCGAAATGATCATCCACCGTTTAGCTTTCTATCAAGAGGAGGAGAAGGCTCGGGTGGAACTTCTCCTTTATCCTTGATCCCCCTATGGGGATAGGGGCCTCTAGAACATCTTGGATGAGAAGAGGATTCATTTGGGTCTCTAAAATACCAGATCTTTTCCTCTTGGCCGAACTTACAAATGAGGAGCCCAAGGTTCCATTTTATAGAAGAATTGGAAGGTGGTTTTGAGCATCCTGATTTCGCAAAACCACTTGGTTCATGGTTTTTGATGACCAGATAGTCTTATATAACTTTTTTAAAAACTAAAAGGTTGTAGCGCCACCTCCTGAATATCTCCACTGAATTTTTGGATCCATTTTGACAATCGCAGCTCAAGATATTGAGAGAACACCACACAACAATTTTGACTTCGTTCAAATTCAGTGTGCTAGATAGATTAGTCCGGATGGACCACAATATAACCAACATAGCTCTGGGTTTCATCATATGAAATGTATCAAATTTAAGATATAACTAGACCAAAAAATTTCATCACATTTGGATGCTCGGTTTAGTATAAGTATGTAGTTGAGTCCACCGGTGTACATGGATCCTGCGTAGTTTGGCCTGTTTTTCTTAAACATCATCATGGGCCCTCCAAATCACCTCCACCTTTAATGAAATTATTAAAACAAGTATAATTTACCTTTTTAAAATTAATAAAAACAAAATAATTTAATCAAACATGAATTTCAATTTTTTTTATTTTTATAATTTTCAATAAAAAACTAGTTTAGCACAGTGGTGTAAGGGTGAAAATGAAACAGTGAATCACAGTGAGATCAATAATGCCCTATGGATTTTTTATCACACTTTAATGAAATGAAATAGATTAAAAATCCATCTCAAGTTCTATCATTAATGTTCTTTTAATTCAAGAGACACTAATGTTGTAAGGGATTTTGTTAACTCAAACATCCTTTATTTGAGTTATATTTCTTCATCTTGAACTTATTTCTTACATGTTCATTTTCATCCACCACAATATTTTATTATATTATAAATTATATTAATATCTATATAAATTTAAATTATTTCAAGACTCTTCCTTGTGGAATTTATTTCACATAAAATATTAACATTCATTTATATATTATTTATTTCTGCCAATGTTCTCTTTAATTTTGAAATCTAAATATGTATCATATATTCTAATGTTCATATTTCTATTTACCCATTTTTATTATGAATTTTTACTAACCATTTTTAAAATGTGGGATTCAATATAAGTATTTTAAAAAAAATAAAAGGCCCTTCTTTTACGAATCATGCATTTTGTCTCCTGCTAGATATTTCTTCCAAAAAACCATTATGAACCTTTCAAGGATCCATTAATGAAATTACATTCAAAATAGTTTTTTTAAAAAATTGATCATGTAAACATTAAGAAAGAAACTTTTAAAAGAAACCTATGACTTCTTATTTTTATGATAATTTTAAAAATGTTTTATGAAATCACTTTTCATGATTCTTCTTCCATTTCCCTCTTCATCTCAAAAATATCCATCTCTATTGGAGTAATATTTTATAAGTTAACCTCTAAATTCTATTCTGAAAATACTTCTTTTTGATGATTGAATTTTTAGTATCAACTGATCTAACTCTTGAGTTCAATTTCTATGACACCATTTAGAAATGTTACAAGACCTGTTTTATTTTCATAGGTTATTCATGATATGATATATAATTTATTTATGCATGGAACATCTGAATATTTTTTTCTCATTATGAGATATGTTGGATCCTATATAACCCTCTAATTAAAAGGCTAAGGTTTGATATCTCATGATATAATGATTTTGAGTGTGTATGTGATGCAGTTATCTATGTTCAAAATATTGAGCATGGACATGATACAGTTAAGTATGTTCAAAATATTTAGCATGGATATTATGTTATTTGATATGTTCACAAGATTTAGTGTCGATAATAAGCATTTAAATTTGTAATGTTATTGTTCATGGACATGAAGCGGTTATCTTTGTTCACAAGATTGACCATAAACATGATGTGTTTATCTAATCTCATAATATTAATCATGAATATGATGTGGTTAGCTATATTCACAAGATTGAGCATGGAATTGATGTGGTTAGCTATATTCACTAGATTTTTCATGAATAAGATGTTGTTTTTTCATGATATTGAGAATGGAAATGATACAGTTAGCTATGTCCACAAGATTGAGTGTGGACACGATGTTTCTAGATATACTTATAATGTTTTGATTTCATATGCTTATGATTATGCCTCATTTATATATTATATTCTTATGTTATAATCCATAGATCTTGATTATTGTATCATGACTTCCCACCCTTAGTCCATGGTGTATGTTTGATCATTTTAGATTATATATCCTTATATTATTCCTAATGAAAAGTTATTATTCCTCCATGTTATTTTATAATATATTTATCTCATGCTTATGTTTTCTCACTTTCTTATGATATATTCCTTGATGAAATACTGATAAGTTTTTCCATTTTTTAGAATTTGAACTCATCGCTTCTTATGTTTTCCATTCCATTAATTATGTAGATGAGCATTGTATATGAGATGTAAATAGAGTCTATTATGGTGATAGTATTTAGAAATGTTCACAAATATTATAAAACAATTTTTTTATTTAGTTAATATCCAAAGACACTAAACCGAATGGTTCTCAGAGATGTGATATTATTTTTCAGATATAATGTAGAAATTAAGAAAAAAAATGTGATATATATATATGTGTGTATGTTTTTGTGTGTGTGTTTGACTCGATTCATATCACTTGGGATCGAAACCATCTTTTAACGAAATTTTTTTATCCCTAGACTCGAGATTTTGGGTCTGGGACATCTCAAGTTGCATTCCAACACTCCAAGAAAAAAGAACACCTACATGGTTTCTATTGGACTACGCACAGTTTGGACCCAACATGTGTGATACCCATGTATAAAAAAACATGTATGAAAAAAAAGAATTATAAGATTACATGAATATGTGTAATAATAAGATTCATCACATTTTTTTCCCTAACCTATGCGCACTAACCATGTAGCAGAGGAAAATTTCAGAAAATTTAAAACTTAAACCAAAAAACTTCGGAACTAAAAAATAAACAATAGGATAAAATACAAGACTGTAGTTGTATGTGCGTGTCATAATTCTCCTCCACCATGACACCTTCTTCCCTCATAATGTCATTGATGAAAGTGAAAGAAAAATAAAACTAAAATTTTAACAATGTCTAAAGAGAGAGTGGAGAATCAAGAAAAATTTTGACTCCTTAAAACCATATTATCAACCCTCAAATATCAACAAGCATATATAAGAAAAAACCAAATCAAACCACCATATTTCAAGGTTCTATATGGATAAAGACCTATTATATATCTCCCCACCATTTATAATTAAATTAAAATGGTGAGATACAAGATAAACCCTCCCAAGAAAGAAACACCATCTTAGAAAATGTAATATCATTGAGAACCCAAAAGAAAAAAAAACCATTCATGATCCACAAAAACAATCTAAGAATTGACCTAAAATTACCAAAGGAATCACAACCCAAATAATATCCAAAATATCACTAAGGAAGGTCTCCAAAATTATATCACACCCCATACCATCCAATATAAAAGATACTACAACCACATACATTCATGAACAAATAAATGACAAGGTTTTCAAACATGGTACACATAATTGAGGAAAGTGGTGATCTAGGACCTCATACATGCATGGGTCATCATATCACGATGAACCCGAAAATCCAAACTGAAAAAATACAGTGTATAATCTAAACTCATTCCATAGTTATACTAATAATTAAAAACTACCACCCAAGGATTACACAAGAATAAACCATCATGAACCAACCAAAAAGGGTAACATTAATTACTCAAAATATAGGAGAGAACATTGAGGCATAAGAAAAACAAAAAAAACCACCACATCAAAATTTAGTAAAATTGGAATTATCAATAAACATATCCAATGGAACTATCCTCAAAACCCTCAACCCACTCTAAACTCAATGATGAAAAAACCCAAAAATAAGAAATCATCTGAAAATACTCTAGAAATTCTACCTACCAGCTTTTTAAAAAATAACTAACAATTACACAACCTCGAGAGGGACTTGATCACTACAGAAGATAAGAATGGTGATTCATGATGTCCTAATACAAATGAGGTTCTTACTCTACTAGTACCTTTGGAGTATTGTACAAGAAAATAACTAGAATACATACACCCTATTAATAAGAGGATTCACCCAATGAATCATCCTAAAGACACACATTCAACCATATCTAAATATATTTTTGGGAGGCATGACCAAAACACATAAACAAAAATATAAACCATTCATATTTCAAAAACCAAATCAAATAGTCCCAATACAACAAGTGAAAAATTCAATTACACTATCCTAATAGAGAAAAATTACAAAAAAGTTTTTTTTAAACTCTATGTTCGTTCAAACCAAACCTTTTCAATAAAATTTCCACATTTTGAAAGATTCCAAAAAATCATTCAACAAAATACCACACAAGATTTAAAACCTTCAACTTTCTTAAAAAACTCACTTTTAGTTTAAATTTCATCCATGAATTCCAATTTATTTAAAAAACTTTTATCCAAAATCCATTATGAAATAAAAAACTTTTCAAACATTTCATGAAAACAATTATATTGAAAAGAATACTTAACACCTGGTTTCAAAAACAAACACATTTCTGAAAATAATATTTTAATCTATAGCAATATTCTAATTCAAAATGTAAAGGAAGGACCATTCACCTTCAAAACACTTCATAAACCTCAAAATACCCCTTTTCATTAAAAATTCATGTTTATATAACACAAAACCAACTTATAAAACCCAAATTCAAAACATCAAGGTATGAATAACCAATAAAAATAACATCAAATAATATCAATCCACTGTAACCTTCCCTTAATTATCCTCACTTAAGTGGTAGGAACCATTAGAATCAATTCTCGAAGTAAGGTATCTAAAAAAAATTCAAAGAGAAATAATAATTTTTCTTGTTTTGGCTACATTGGTTAGAGAACCATGTTATAACTTTTCAACATCCACTATAATTGTTTCAAGACTTATCCACAATTGTTATTCATTGTTTTTAGATTGTGTGAGTTAATTATACAACTCATATTATTACTTTATTACATCCCAAAAATCTAAAATGTACCCTCCAAATCACTAGTATACTAAATGTGGATCAAAATACCACAATATAATATTAAAAACCCATCAAAGGAAATAAAAACTAAACTAAAAATCAAGATATGAATCCCATAGAACCATGTTAACTCAATATTCTTCATAAAAGGTGGTGATCAATTACCTACTCATGTTCTAGATCTTGAGTTCTGATGATGATCCTAATATCCTTTTTACCAAGACATAAATACAATAAAAATATAGTGTTTCAAGAACTTAGGACCTCTTAGGAAACCTAGTCTTTGATACCATTTGTAATGAACCAACTCAGGGATTACCAAACACATCATCTAACCTGATTTGACACTAGACCCGATGGGCCTTCCTTATCCCCATGAGATGGAACTAGTTCTAAGGTCTCCATAATGTGTAATTGGGGGAAGGATTTCATCCTCACATAAATATAAACCCAAATAAGAATCCCACCCATAAATCTAACATGAAACATACATAAATTGGACATCCACACCATCAAATAAACAGATCGAATATAAATTTGAGAAACAAAATAGATTAACTCACAACAACAATAATAAAAATAACTCATAGTCAGTATCACATAAAAAAAATACAAAAATAACTTTAAGGGTCATCAAGGCCAATACATAACCATATGAAAAGAATAACCTAATAATAAAACTTGAACCACTATAATCCAACTCCGTGTGACCCATGGTCTCTCACCAACTCCCAAACCACCCATGAATGGTCTAACCCATGTATAAACCTCAAAATAGACCATATCATGTGTACCTAAAATAAAAAAAATATATTTTCATACACAAGCGGTGTATATAGGGTGTGATTTAAACATTCTCAATAGTATTTCACCAATTATTTTTTTGTAATTTTCTTTCAAAATATATTTCATTAATTCTAGTTTGAAACATAAATAGAAAATAGGTATTTTGTACCTGCATATTATAGGGACCAAATAACATGCCATAAATCACATTAATTAAAAAACCTTTATTCTTAAATTATGTTAGGGAGGATTCAAAACCATTTCATTAAAATTATTTTTAATCACAGAAATAGGATCCTTTGATAAATTCTTAAAAAAAGTTAAAACCACTTTCCCCTTTCCTGAAACATTTATCAAACACATTTTTTAAATTTTACACCACATTACCTTTTCAATCTACACTTTCTAAATCATTTCAAAGTCAGTTTGGAAGGTAAAATAACTAAAAAAAAGATGATCTTTAACACAAACTAGCACAAAGATACCAATAAATCTTAAAAAATGAAAAATAAAAATGGTTCCTTGAAACCAATAAATGCTAGAGGATACTGACAAGGCCTATAATAAACCCCATAAAAATTACTCAATGTAAATAAGGTGTAAAGTTAAAATCCATATGATCTTACATGAATAATCCCAGATCTAGTTTCCTTGGTTCACTCCTCTCTTGGGGACCCCTGAGGAAAACAAGAACATCCCTCTTAGCACATTTTCAAGTCATCAAGTACAAAACATACCCCTAGGAGGGTGAGACTATCATAGGCAACTGGTGAGTCTTTACATGCTAATCTAGAGTAACATGCATCTGTACATTCTATTAGCCATCTAGGTTCTCATGATATAAGACAATGAAGGTGAGAAAACAAGAAATCTAAAGAATCATCACATGATTAAAAATAAAACACAAAAATAAACCATGTATCTCACCTCCAACACACTCGCATGGAAAAGACCCTTTTTACACTCATAATAATCACAAAGAATATCTAAGAACAATATCCCCCTTTGGGGGACATAATCCATGATGGGAATAACAAATTTAAGGGGACCAATAGAGGGTCTCACACATTTTAAAACAACCCCTTTATAAGTTCCAAATGATAAATTCCATAAAAACCATCTCATGATTCCAAGACATTTTAATCCACCCAAAATATCATTTCAAACATCCCTTGAAAACACTTTAAAACATTCTTTGAATATAAATCAAGGTGAACCACATATAAAATAATATAAAACCAAATTACCCTTTTTTTAAATCATTAATTGCATCCAATCAATCCTTCATTATAAGAAATTTCATATAGATTCAAAAAATTTATTTAAACCCAACCCAAATGGGGTCATATGCATTTTCTCAAAAAAATTAATATAAATAATCCTCTTAGGATTATTTATAAAACACTTAGAATTCAAAAAAAAAATACTTTAGAAATGAGAAAAACATTAAAATTCTGTTATTTCAAGTGAGAAACCCCTTAGATAATTTATAAAAACAATCCATACAATCATTTATAGGTTTAATTTAACAAAAAAAATCTTTATAAAACAACAAGAATCCAATGTAATTCTATTTAATGTAAATTCACAACAAATAAATACCTTTAATCAATATAAACCAATGCAATAAAACATTGTTTTTGATGGTGAACACTCAATAAAGTAAGAACACACCATATATATTCCCTAACATCCAAAACCCTATGTTTGGACTAACCCCAAACCCCAAATATGACCATGGAATCCCCTAGGGTTCACAAGAGGAAAGGAAACCATGAGGAAATGGGAAGAGTGAGAGGTAGAAGGGAAAAATAAGGGTATCGTAGTAGTTTACTTTGGAGGAACCAACTGAAATCAAAGGAGGAGAGTAAAAAGTCATAAAATATGGGAGGGGAGGATCTCCCCCTCACGCGCCTAGCCTTATCTAGATGGAATGGGAGAGAAAGATAGAGGAGAGGGGTTTTAATTCATGGGAAAAAATTTTGAATTTTGGATTTTACAATAATTAGGAGTCCCTCATGGTTAGATCACAAGGTTGGGTAAACCATGTGGTAACCATAAGGATTAAAATTATTTATTAAAACATACTAAAATGATTTGCCCACACTTTTTGGAAACTATGTTCCAACCATAAAAAACTCACTACTAAGAACTATAGTACTACATGTGGTTCACTCACAAAGTTTCTCCTAATCATGAACAATCTATGTACCAATACTCCAAGTAAAAACAAAAACCCTAAATTTCATACTCTATTTCTCATAGTTTTGACCTAACTCATGTTCTACCCATGCATACTAAAACTATCATGAAAAAAATGAACAATAAAAGTATCTTCATAAGTTTCATAAGAAGTTTCATCAAACAGTTTCCCCTAAACTATGTGCTCTAACTGGGAAATAGAGAAATATTTCTAAAAAATTTAAAACTCAAGACCAAAACATCCCAAAATTTAAATTACTCTAAAATAAGATAATATATTATAAAATATAATTAAACAGTGACATGTGGGTGTCACACTTTTTCATTTTTCAATTATCTTTTGGATATTATATATAAAAACTATAATTCTTAAAATAAACTCAAAACTCTATAAAAAATCATTTTAAAACATATGTATCTATCTATTTAGACATATCATGTGTATTGATTCATAATCACATGTATTGGGAAATAATAAAACATCATCCTTTCTTGGAAGTACGATAACCCTCTCTTACTCATCATTCCAGTCATAGTGTGATTATGTGCTGGTGATATATATTATAAAATGTAATGGACCCAGTTTTGGGTTATATAAATGGTATATGGTTGTGGTATAAAAATATGAAATATGGATATTTTATTCGAGTATAGTTTTTGATTATGGTATGCAGATGTGGTATGTGGTTTTGATATGTCCAAATTATAAGGGATGTTAATGTCACTTCAATTGTCATTATGACATGAAGAAATCTAGATTGGTGGGGAAGTGGGTCCAAGGTGCCTTATTGATTATCTTTTTATGATTTATTATACCAATATTTTTTGAGGATGTGGATAGTGACACTATGGATATATGGATTATAGTTGACATGGGTTGGGACACAGGTTAGTTTCACTATTTATTCACCGAAGCTTAAATATGCTACTTTCACATTAACATGAGTTATTCAGGGTAAGAATATACATGGTATATTTTTCTTCATATCCATACTTTTATATAGTATTTTTATAGAATTTCATAATGGATTCAAATAATGGGTTGTACCTTACTAGATCATGATAGGGTGTTTAGATTGTGTTGAAGGAGTTATTTTCAAAATATTTTTTTGGGTTCTAATATTGTACATAGATATTTTTTTTCTATGCATATTATTACAATTATTTATTGTATTATTGTTATTTTATATGTGTATTTGGTTTTTATTGGTGGATTTATTTTATTTCTATGAAAAAAGAGGGAAATTCCTACCATATATTGTGTTATATAGCATCGATGCTTGTCTGAAACCCATGGCCTACTATAGGTGATATTTTGGGATAAAACACTCAAATTTACTACTAAACTATGAGGGGTTATAGTGGTGATGGATCATGATAGAGTGGTATCAGATCTTTGGTTTTATATCAGATTGATCATATAGGAGGCACCAGCGAGGGTTGTATTTGATTAGTTAGGGAAGTGATTCTTTCAATCTTAGCGTGTGATGTAGTACAGAGAGACTATCTCGGATATATAATGGACCATGAAATCAAACACAATGACCTTGATATTCTACTGAACATGATTATGAAAGTGTGCATTGATTTGGGATAGAGACTTAGATGTGGTATAGGAATCATCCTTTATTTTAATTGCGTTTAAACTGGGGAATACTTTTAGGGAAATGATATTCAAATGTAATTAAAATATTCTTAAAATAAATCTATATCTCTTTTATAGGATTTTACTTTGAGTTTGTAGATGTGGTTTTTTTAAATGACCTCATATAGTTTCAGTTAGTGAGAGAAAGAAGGATACTAAAGCTAATCATAAATAGTTTTATCATAAGGGTATCATTTATGGTGTAAGACCTTAGTGTAGTTTCTACAATAGATTTTATGAAGGTATGAGGTATTTTTCATTGACCAGAAGACGAAGAAGTGGCTATAAGAGATTTAAATCATTTTTTGGTTGATTCTTGTGGAAAAAATGAATTAAATTATTCTAGTGGTTAGCTTATTAATAGGTGCATCATGATAGTGGTTCATGTTTTATCTCATATTCCACAATGACTTATAGGATATGTGGGATAAATTCATGAGTCTTTTATATACTAATTTCTTATCTTCAATGGTGATGGTGACACTACAACATGAGTTTCACACCCTCTGATTAGGGATCTCTAGTATGTGGTAGTTTTGAGTGATGTTTATGAACACAATCCATTATCATATTAACCATTTTTTATATAATAATGCAAGAGAACAACATTTTGATGAGGCTTTATGCCCCATGATCCAGGATTAGATTATTTCTTTCATGCTGATGATGTATGTCAAGTAACATAAATGATATAAAGTGATTGGGATAAGATTAGTTAACATTAGTGTTATTTTTTAGATAATTTATCAAAAAAATGATGAGAGGAGCAACATATAGTGATTATTATTTGATAGATTGGTTAAGGTTTTGAGTTACAAGGAGTCTCTTTCAACCCACTTTCTTTGATTTCACTTGATATGGAAGTTATCTAGTTTCTAATATTAACATGTGTGAGGTATTTTATGTTTTTAGTAGATGAGGACATCAAAAATTCATGTGTATAACCATTCTTGATTCTAAGTGTGGATACTATGGAGTAAAAGTGGATCGACCTTATCAATTTCAGATGCAACCTCAACGTTAGTTTTCCCCTTGATATTACCAATACTATCTTGGTCATTGTAATTTTAGACTATAGATATGGGATGGTGTGGGTAGGGTTATCCCTTAGATATACCACCTCTAAAAATAACTCAGGGAGAGAACAAACATGGTGGTGGATGAAATCAAGAACATATAGTCAGGGGTGAAGGACAAAGATTGTTCCATGCGATAGAGTTTTTAGCATCAAGAGGACACACTCTTTTTGAGCTATCATATATCTATATTTTACCATGGTTCATGATTTTACCAACATTGGTGATTGAAACTCCTTAATTCACCTACCTTAGTATGATAACTATGTCTTAATTTGGAAAGCCTTATTATGAACATAGTATTATATACACCAGTATGAGTTTAGTCTAGATTGGTTGAGGTATTTCGAGGGTGTGAGCTGGCTTTGGGGAAGTATCAGTTGATGGTAGATTTATTATTTCTATATATACAACCATAAAATCTCATACTCCACATGTATTAGTTTTATTTTATGAAGTATTTCATAGATTTATATCATAGTAGAGTTTTTTTCTCAAGTGCGGAATTTAATAATCTGACATTTATTAGAAAATAGAATTATAAAATACATTATAGTAATATTGAGACTATTTTATCAATGTATGTGGGATTGATGTTGACTTCAGTTTAGGTGTAAGTGGTATATTTTTTGATAGTTAAGGATGTGATTTATAATTTTCCTAAAAAAATTGTGGCACTACCCCTAAAATATGAAATAGTGTTTAGAATGGAGTTATAACTTGGTGTCTCTTTTGTTTTTATATATCCTTATAGGGTAAGCCCTTGATAGCTTCAATAGTTTTGAATTCAGATTGATGATATATTAAAAAGAGCATAATTAATCCTAATTTATCTCCTTGTATATATTTACTATTTTTTTTTGAAAAGGAATATTGTAGCTTTTGGTTATATGTTGATTATTGATAGGCAAACTCTATGATGCTAAAGAATGGTTATTATATCCCATTGATTAAATACTTGTTTAATTGGTTGAATAAATAAATTTGGTCTGGAAAATTAATTTACAGTTGGGATATCCATATATGATGATGATGGAAGAAATTTATAATACTTCTTTTTTGTTTCTCTTTAGGAATTTTTATTTTCTAGTAATTCCCTTTGAAGTTGAAAAATCACAAGAAGTATTCATGGGATTGATGAACTCAGTATTTTGTTATATTTTAGACAAGTTCATGGTGTTTTTCATTGATGAGATTATATTATTTTAAAGGATAGATGAGGAGAATGATGAGCTTTTTAGGATTTTTTATAAGATCCTTCAACAACATGATTTATTTTCAAAATTTTATATGATAAAGTTTTGGATGTAGGAGGATCATTTGTATAACGACCCATACTTTACATACATTGTTAATACTTCAAAATTGAAGCACACTTATTACAACATATGACAAAACCACAAAGGACCGTATAGGTATAGTGTCTTTAGAAACTGGGAAACATAAACAACTGGTTCATAAATATTCTACAGTGTCTCCCATTTATTTCATCATATCTAGGGTCCCTTTTAGCATATTCTACTTAATATCCATCTTCCTGACCTGGGGAAAAGAAAACATAAAAGGGTGAGCTCAAATGCTCAGCAAGGGCAATAAAGGAAATAAAAATCATATCATATCTTTTTTTAAAATCATAACCTGCAAAAGAGATCATAAAATCTTAATAAATCATAGAAGTGAAAATGAGATCCCCATAATCATAACATGAAACTTGAAACTTTGTGGCATGCACACATAATCATGGAAAATCATTTCTTGTTAGTCATGACTTATTGCCAAGACTATCTTAGTGGACAAAGTCCCTTTCTGAACCGAGTTCACTCCTCGTTTCAGTCCTGTATCACTGAACCGAAATAACCTTCCGTTCCAGCCATGTCTATCTCATGAGATATAAAATCTTTACCCAATGCATTGGAGGGAGATATAGGTCCCACCCATCTTATAATGAATCCTTTCTTATGTGTGCCACATAATCATAAAACATACATCATCGCATAACACATGTAACAAAAATGGGATTCTTGAAACATCATG
Source organism: Viscum album (assembly GCA_963277665.1). Taxonomy (NCBI): domain Eukaryota; kingdom Viridiplantae; phylum Streptophyta; class Magnoliopsida; order Santalales; family Viscaceae; genus Viscum; species Viscum album. Next base: position 357,702,677 of record OY728140.1, read on the forward strand.
ACATCATAAATCAATTCATATAAGATAAAGGAATTCATAAACATAATTCCATCACAACATAGTCAAAACAATGTAAAAATATGGATAGAAACAGAACCCTTTATTATCTTAGATGGAAAATAATTTTGATAAAACACTTGAATTGAATTCTTGAGGAAAATATCCTTTCTTCTTCAAAATCAATTTCTTTTCACAAAACATCATGCAATTTTAAAAGAAAGAGATTTTATTGAAAATAGTCATGAAATCTTTTATAGGAAGCTTCATGAAAATAAGGCTTTATAAAACAGTAGAAATCCGTTCGTGCCGTATAAGTTAAAAAAAACATTCTTCGTACTTTTGTCGGAAAAGTCAAAAAGTACCTCGTACGGAAAAACGACAAAAGATTCCTTTCATATTCTTTACTAAAAACTCACCTAATGGTAAAATTGGATTTAAACTATTGCAAGTGGATGGAAACAATATTACATATTGAGGGAACATGGATGTGGATGATAAAATACACCCCAGTAAATACTTACGAATAAACAATCTCGGATAAAAATGAGATTGCGATATTTCCCTTACCTTAGGTCCAATTTGCCTTGTATGTGTCCGAAGCTCCTTTATAATGGTTTAAATAATGTTATTGACTTATTCCAGAATCATACATGTTGATATGATATCATATATGGTCATATTATTAGCTTCTTGTTAGTAATATTTCATTGTTACTTGTTACTCGGGTCTTTATAACTTTTTGTTCTTATGCGTGTTTTGTCGAATAAATTCTTATTCTTATCTTTAGGTTATAGATAATTCATTTACAGAATGGTATTAGTGTAGTATATACCATATTCATTCATTCAATTCATTTATATAATCATTATGAAATGAAGATCATGTAGAACGAGTCGCATCACATCGTGGAGACGGTATTCCGTACGTACGCACGAGTGATGACATCGTTCCTATGATCGTGGAATTGTATTGGAGTATATATATATATATATTATTTCAGTATCAATATTACTTCATAATAATCATATATAGTTACTTATTACACCATTATAACCATCCTTGTAAGGTGATGGTGGAAAAATAGATTACACCACGGCGTGGAGACGGTATTCCGTACGTACGCACGCGCGGTGATTTCATTTTTCCGTAGGATGGATAGAAGGTGAATTAGGGTTGTTTCATATTTATAATAACATATCAGTATGTAAGTAATACTGATGTTATTACTTTATCATGAAACAACTAAAGAAGAAGAAGTTTGAAGAAGAAAGAAATTGAAAAGATCGGTAATGGATATTACCTCTTCTTTGGAACGCCTCTTTGAATCCTCCACTTAAGGAACTAAGATTGGTCTTTGGAGAAGACCAGGACCTCTAGGATTATTCTAGGGAAGTGGAGAGGAGAAAATGTCAGGGGTTGGCCGAGCTTGAGTGCTCAATTTGGTGTGAGGAGGAGGGGGAGGAGGTGCCCTTTTATAAGGGAGGAGAGGGGCACCTTAGGAATATCTCAAAATATTATTTTATATTAAAGTCAAAATCGGTTTATAATGGTTCCAAAGGGTCTTATTTCGAAGCTAAAGTGGGGAAGGGTCGAAATCCTATCAACCAATAGGATTTAGACAAGTTTAGGGTATTATTTTAACCTTATCAATTAGATTTAACTCTAAGTTAAATAATTTAACTTTTACCATGTCTTTTTGTTTTCTTTCACTATATGGTTAATACACTTACTATAACATGCCAAAAGAACCCCAAATTGTTTATTATTAAAATATATATCCTTATCTAAGTCATTTGGCCGAACCTTAGATTTTTAGGAATACAATAACAATTAATAATATAATATTTGATTTAAACACTATTTTGTGTCAATTTTGACACTATTTGCTATATGATTTTTGTGAAAGTCATAACAGAATTATATGTTCGAACCAAGTTGATTAAATCAACACTAATATATCATAGTAACCTAGAAAATTATTGGAATTCATAAAACGTCTCAAATTACATTTATTTTGGTGTTTATAACATCAATTATGTCAATATTTCGTTAACAAGATAATTACTGCATCATCTTTGTGTCATAAATAAATTAAATTATTTGATGTCTAAAAATTACAAATAAAATATCATCATGTAGGAAATCCTTTTAGCTTTCTAATTAATATTTAAAATCGAATTTATCTTATGTATAACCCCATATTAAAAATGTTTTAGTAAATAAACTTTGATTTTCACTCTTTTAACCCTTCTTTAAATAAATTAATAATAAATGTCCTAATCTAACCCAAGTGGGCCTAAATGGTCATATTTTATTCCTAAGTTTGTTTTTGGTCGAAATACACTTGTCCAATAGGATTAGGACACGTGTTAGGGTAATAGTAATATCATATTTACCCTTAGTTACCCTATTTACTATTAACCGTGGTAAAAAAAAGTAAAAAGTTACTATTCACCAAAAATTATTTTCATCTCATTGAACCAAATTTTAGTCCTTGATATTAACCGTGTCTGTCGGATTTTTGAAATTCCATTCACAGAAGCGGTAAAATTAAGTTTTATACAAAATTCAGTTTTTAACCTACCACTTAGTGGTTTCACTATTCATCAAAAATTGAAAGTTTTCAGAAAAATACCAAAATTTCACCCTAGGCTAATTTCGATATTCTGAGTCCAAAAATGAAGTCCATTTTGAAAATATAAAATTTATAAAATTTCAAAAAGTGGTTATTACTATTCATAACGGCTAGTTTTAATAGCATATTGTTATTTAGTGAAACTCGGTATTGCGTACGATGAAAGCTATCGAGGAAGGTCGCGATTGCGTGTAAAGCAAGCCAAGCAAGTGTTGTGTAGAAAAAGATTACTTTGATGATTTATATAACATAAAAGTCTCGGGTGTTACAATTTGCATGGACATTTTGTGACTTGTTTGGTTATATCAATCGATACATCAATGATTATATTGGTTGTATCTTGGGAAATACCCATTAATATTTTGGAGGTATATTATTTCTTTTTTTATATTGAATATTATATTAGGATTCTATTAAATTTATCATGAGTTATGGAAACTTTGAAATATTTAACAAGGAATGATTTAGATTATGTATTGATGGGTATACATTAGGAATTATTTGAGTGTCTGGAAGAAATATTAATTAGTGGTCTTATCATTTACATGCCTTTGAATCATATTATTGTTTGAGATATTTTTTTAACAATTATGACATTGGTATGGGATGTGATTTAATTAATAATGAGTAATGATATCTTATTGGTCTTGATATTTACATACTAATGAATGTAATAATTCCACCCATGATATTGAGATTACTATGGTAGTGTTTTCTTTGAATCCATGGTGACATTATCTTATTATAGATTTCTTTTTTATCTTTACCAACCATAAGAGATTGAGGCATATAATTTCATAACAAGATTTGAATTTTTGTTAGTAGAAATGGGTGGAGTTATTCTATGATTATTTTTTGATATCTCTTATACCCCATGGGAAAGATAATTTTATATCTTATGCATCAAGCAAGAAGAATTTTAGTGATGTTGGTTGAGAGGGTAGAGATAATTAAAGGATGAAGGAGGCACCTCCAGATTTGTTTCTGGATATGGAGGACATCAGTGGTGTTGTTTTCCTATATTATATTATAGTGAACTATCACTTTTTAAGTGGGTGGAGGAATCTTTGATGAGATATCTTGAGGTGTTGGTTTGGAGATACTGTTTCATTCCTGGATATCCTCACAAGGGATGGAAATAGGATGGAAAAAATCCATCGTTATTCCACGGGAAGTTTTTCATTGATATAAGAGGTTATTTTTTAGGAGTATCATAGCCCACCTATAGTTGTAAATCATATCATTTAAATTATTTATCATTCCTTGAGTGATCATGTATAGTTTTATGGTTTGAAGAATATGTTTGTAGAGTTTTCATCATAATATCTTATCTATCAATGTGTTAAGGTAGATCATTAAGTTCTATCTTGGTTGTTGTAGCCTTTGGAAGTTCCTTTGTGTATGTGGGGGCCTAGAGATAGATTTTTAAAAGGTTTTTATCAATATTTTGGAGGAAATTATTCAATATGTATTATTATATATTGACTTACAAAGTTCTATCATTTCTTATTGACTAAGGAGTTAACTGTGATGGTTGTATTTACAAGGATCCGTGTGGAGAAGGTGGTGAGACATTATAGATTTCTATTAGATAAACATATCTAATCATGACCTTAATTTTACCATTATAATGTAAAAAGATAATAAAATTATTTTATCTCTTAGTTATTCCTTAGATTGATATTTCATCTTTGAATGATGGGTATCCAGAGTTGATGAACTATACATTAGAGGTTATGTTGTGTGCATGTGTTCTTGATTCTAGAGCTTCATGGTAGAAACGTTTGACTTTGGTTAAATCTTTTTATATTAATAGATATCATGAATCCATCGATATGGAAGAATTTGACAATTTTTATGGGTGGATATGTAACTCATTATTCTGTTTGAGGAGAAAGAAATGTTTATGGAGCATCCTGTCATATTAGAAAGTGTTGTGAGGGCATTTTAATCCTTTGCTGCATTTTTAATAGAGGTATAAAGTTTTAGAGGATTATATTTAGGAGAAATAAATAAAATGTGTAGCTTAGTACATGGTTCTATTTTAAACTCTAAGTTTTATAGTATATTGATATTTTATAATGAGATGATGTATTTAGTGTTTTTATTTCATTTCTATGATGTATTTGAGCCTTTTAGATGGTGAGATTCTTGTTTGAGTGTTATCTTTGAAGGTATTCAAGTGTTTGAGATTGTTTTTATCTTCTTGGTTTTTTATTATCAAAGTTTATATCATTTTATAGTTATCAAATATAGATTCCCAGACTATCCTAGTCATTTAATTTATGACTTTGATGTTTTGAAGAAGAACAAGTGAGTTTGGTTGTGGATTAAAGATGTTAAGATTAGTTGTTGAGTTTTTTAATAAACCACACCACAATGGAGTCCTTTCCATGCTGTTGTTTTTGGATTAACCATGGTTAGTGAACTCATTGTGGTAAAGTGGTTGTGAATTTGATGGAGGTGTGTTGAAGTTGGTGTTATCCATTTTGAGGATGAAACTATTTCAGGGTTTGTCTACTATGATATGATTTATGAGAACTTGTTTATTTTCTATAAATGGTTTGATTATATATTTAAGTGAAGTATTTATTTTAAATAGAACCATGTAATTTTTAAGTTTAAGGTTTTGGTTTATATAATTACATGGTTTGCTAAGAAGATTTTCAAGGTTCTTCTAAAGGGTTGAATAGAAATAAAAGGGACCACATCATGGTTCTATGTTTACATTGTGGTTACAATCATAGTTGTATTTGGGAAATAAAATAACCGTAGAGATAATTAAATATTTCATTTTTAATTTATATATATTTAACGTATTTTTTAGTTTTAATATTTATTTTCCAAAAGTTTTTCTTTTTTTAATAACGTTCATTTCACTTTTTATTAGATTTTATCTTAATGAATTAAAACATTGTTTATTTTTTATTTGTATTAAGAGAAAAATAAGATCTTTAGTTAAAAAGGAAATAGAAATTATTAAAGTAAAATTCATACTTAAATTTGAGAGGTTATATTAACCCTAAATATAATATCTTATGTATTCAATATATTGGATCAAGTATCATTAAAGAAATTACATTCTTGGATCAGGCATCTAGGGCTCAATGACTATCACTATACTGATACATGCGCTTTGAAATCCAACCAAGGTTGAAACTCATTTTTATGAAATGACTAGGAATTGATAAATTATGTGTAGATTAATTGAAATGTTTAATGTTTCACCAATGACATTAGATCATCTATTGTATGATTTTTTAGGCCTCTTATTAACTGACATGGTGATGTTTCATATAAAAACTAGCTGTATTTTCACACTACCCTCTCCATCTCAACCTAATGGAAGACAAAAAAAATTGATTCATATATTCATACCATTAGATAATAAGTAACTGAATTGATAAAATCAAAGGAATAACATTGGTTGTTCCCAAATCATTCTAGATTCTAAAAATTATTGAAGCAAAGTAAATGACGTCCTGGTAATTTTCCAATAGTCAAAGTGCTAGATGGTTTAAATATGGAAAACATGAATGATATGAGTGAACTAGAATGAAAAATACTATCACATAAATCCATCCATTCTCAAAATAGTCTCATAAGTACAATTTTCCTTGATCAATACTCCACCTCGCATATACCAAGAATGATTCAAATAAATTTTTCCAATAAAATTTTTATATACATCACAATTTCATTTATTCATCATAACTTTTTCACCAAATAATTATCATTTAAGAATCATAATAAACCATAGTAATTTTTCAATTAAAAACACATTTATTTAGAAATAGAATACCATTATGTTTTGGTGGGGAAGAATTGTTGTGATTTTCTGATCAAAAAAGAGATGATTAGAAGATGAAACAAGAATTTTATTTCAGTATGAATAAAGTTTGAAAAATACCCCTTTCACACAACCCTTTGTTATCACAGATGGAGCTCAAACGGATCTGTCATTGGATACAATGATCTCTTCTGAATCAAATGATTAATGTAGAAAGCACCCCAAAGGACTCTTTTTATAACCATGGTGTGAGGTGTCAAGTTTTTCAAAACTCCCACCAATCCCCAACCTACCATGGAATTCTCCCATGGATACCAAACGACTAGGGGATACACATGTAGAATGTAAAACAACCAAAATAAATGTATTAAATGGTATGGGTGGTTGGTTCACCATCCACTAACCAAGGTGGATGTAAAATTACATCATCAAGTCTCCCCCTCCAACTGTAATCCACTGAATCTTCTGCAAAGATCTAGATTCTACCAAGAAACAAAATTTGTTAACATATCATCCAGATTATCCTTAATTTGTATCTTCACAAGTCTCATTATTTATTAATCCATGACTTTGCATATCAAATGATAGAGAATTTCAATGTTCTTAATCTAGGAATGGTACATGGAGTTTATTCTCAAGTACAATGCACTTTGTCTATCATAATTAACCCTTTACTCTTTCTAGATGAATCTATGCTCATATAGGAAAATATTTAGCTACAATATCTCCTTTACATCTTCCAAATTAGAAATTTACTCTTCTTCTATTATGGATAAATCAATACACTTCTGAAACTTTCAATTCTTTTATACATCTCCTCTTAAAAATTTATAGTTATATCGTAATGTAGAATTCCTATTTTCAAGATCTCTAATAATATCTGCATCTGTATAGCCCTCGAAGAAGAAGTTAGATCCCCTGAAAAGAAAACATTATTTTTGAGTACCCTTAAGAAACCTCAAAATCTATTTTACTACATCCTGGTATTGATTTCTGATAATGGAGAGAAATCAACTCACAATTACCACTGCATGGGAAATGTATAGCCATGTACTCACCATAGTCTACATCAAGATTCCAACTACTATAGTGTATGGTATCATCTCCAATCCATAAATTTCATCCTCAGATGATTGATGTGAACTCTTACTCAACTTCAGATGGTTGGAAAGATGAATTATCATTGGTTTGGATTTTCCATGTTCAAAAATTTCAAAACACATCCTATATATATTTCTAGAGATAGTCATAACAGCCTCCTCTTTCTGTCACGAATGATCTACATCCCCAAAATCTATTGATATACTTTCAAATATTTCATATCTAATTAATTGGATATCTCCTTCTTAAACTAGAATATCTTTGCTTTATCCTTCCCAATGATCAACATGTCATTAATATAAAGTATAAGTGTGATAAAGTTTCATCCTAGAATCTATGTATTTAAATTCACTAGTCCACCTATGTCCACTTGTATCCATTACTCAGCATGAATGAGTAAAATATCTTATAACATTGTCTTAGAGTTTTATTTAGTCTATATAATATCTTATTCAATTTTAAGATGATATTTTCTTATCTAGGAACATTGAAAAATTCAGGATGCTTCATATAAATCCCCTAGAGAGGTCACCATGAAGAAAAGTTGTCTTCATGTCCATATATTCAAGATCTAGTCCAATATAGCCACTAATTTGAAAATTACTCTAATTGAATCCATATTTACCATGGGTGAAAAAATCTCATCAAAGTTAACTCCTTTATTTTCAAGTAATTCAATTAATACTAACCGAACTTTGTGATCTACCTCCATTTTTCTACCATCTTTATTCATATTGAACACCCTTTTGTTCATTATTTCCTTCTTACCTTTAGTATTTCCACCAAATCATATATTTGTTTCTTTGTCAAATACTCTATATCATACTCCACTGCAAGTAGGCACTTGAGTTTTCCAAGATGAGACACTACTCCCCATTATCCTTATGTCTCTCCCCTAATAAGTCAACAATAAGAACTCTAACATCGAATATTTTGTTGATGGAATCCTTCATTATGAAGATCTTCAAACCTATGAAATGTTAGATTTTAATGTCACAACATCACCTAGATCATGTGATGGTTCTAAAAATTCTTGCTGAGAGGTTTGAGTCTCCCCATTCTTAATGACCTCTTATACTGCCTCTTAGAACACTACAGATGAATCTCTTTGCACCTCATAATCTTTAGTGATGGGTAGTGATGGTGCAGGTGTTGGATCATGAATTGATTCCTCAAAACATTCCCTTAGATATATTATAGTATTTTTAATGTCCTCGATCATCTAGTTCTCATGGAACATGAAATCTCTGCTTCTAATCACCTTATTCTCCTTCAGGTCCCAAAGCTAGAATATGAACTCCTCATCTCCATATCTAATAAATATGCATGGATTAGATCTCACATATAGGTTCTTCCTGAGAAACATAGATGCATGTGAAAATTAAAAACATCCAAATACTCATAAATGAGAGTAAGATAGATTTTTACCAGACCGCCTCTTCTGTGGAATCTCAAAATTTAGTGAGACTAATGGTGATCTGTTGATGAGGTAGCAAAAAACATGAACAGGTTCTCCCCAGAATGTCTTCAGAAGCTTATCCAAACTCATCATGTTGATGATATTTTCCATGGTGGTTATGTTCATCCTTTCAAAAACTCTATTGTGTTGTTTGGAACGTGATACCATCCTCTCATGTCTAATCTTATGACTCCGATAATAGGCAGCAAATTCCCTAGATATGTACTCTCCTCTATTTTCCAAATAAAGACACTTCATCTTCCTTCCAATTTCTTGCTCCAACATGGTGTGGAACATCATGAAGTTATCCACTACTTGGTCCTTCATCTATAAGATGAACATACACATCCTTCTAGATGCATCATAAATAAAGGATGGGAAATATTTGTTGCCTCCTAGTGAATCAACCTACATGGGTCCGTATACATCAGAGTGCACCAGATATAGTAACCCTGATCTCCTTGATGAATCATTACTGAATGAGACTCTATACTGATTCTCATTCAAGCAGTATTTTCAAGGATCAAGTGATGAATCATTTTTAACATGGATGTAATTCTTCTTCTTCAAGGTAGATAACTCTTCTTTACACATGTGGCTAAGTCTCCTATGAGACATATTGGATGACTTATCTTTTTCCACCATGTTGAGTCTATCCATATATTTCTTCATATGAGTTTAGTACAATGTACTATAAATGATTCCCTGGGTGATGATGATGGTTCCTTCTATCATCTTCCATGCTCCATTGTTGAAGATGTTTTCATAGACTTGTTGATCAATTCCTATTCCTAATAATAGGTTGAGTAGAAGACATAGAACATGAACAACATCCTTTAAGGTGATTGTGTATCCAATGTTCATCATGACTTGGATATCACTCATTCCAAAAATCTATGTTGAACAAGTATTTCCCATATTGACTACACCAAAGTTATCATCTTTATAAGTCAATAAATACTCATGATTCGAAGTAACAAGGTACGATAATACAATATCGACCACCCATTCCATGTCCTGTCTTGATGTATGAAACACTATAAAAAAGCAGTGATTAGAGGTGGGTTATTAGTGGTGATTTTTGTAAGTTCTGTGAAATAAATCTAGTTATATATATATATATATATATAATATAGTGGTGGTTTAAATTTAACCACCACTAAATGTTATAAAAACCCTTATTTCATCCCCCTCCACTGCTCCCTCTATGAGACCCCAACCCCTATCCCCCCCCCCGACTTCCACCTCTGCCATCCCCGGTGGAGAAACTTACACTCGTGACCACCCCAACCCTTCAACCTCCCTCTCCCAAATCAGATCCCCCCTAATGGGTGAAACAGACCCTGTAATCCACCTTGGTGGAAACCTGTGACCCCCTCCCCTCCTTCAACCAACCTCTCCCAACTCAGATCCCCCCTCAGTGGTGACACAGACCCCCCCTCTCCCACCTCAGTGGCAACCCGTGACCCCCCTCCCCCACCTCAGTGGTAGTCTGCGACCCCCCCCGACCTCCATATCCTCAGATCCCTCATTTTATACCACCTCATAGGTATTTTTAAATCCAGATTCTATTATTAATCCATCTGGTAAGGCTACATATGTGTGTGTATGAATTTTTATTTTAAATCTGTATAATGATTTTGAGTTTTTAAAATTTAAAAAGGAAATAGTTATACATGGACTTCATAATACTTTGTTAGTCATATGAAAATTATTGGATTTGTGGAAAATTAGAAAAGATATGGAAATTTGAATGTCTTATAAAATGGAATATATTGAAATAGTTCAGATTTATCTGTTTACAGAATATATACAATTTTATTGGATTTCTAGAATTAATATTTTGGAGAATATAACGAAATATTCGATTCTCAAAGTAAACTGTGTAGATTAGAACCTCACTAAATAAATTGTAATTCTAGTTGGAATATTGTGAAGTTGATCAATGTAGACCAAATATAATTGAATTTGAGAATATTATTAGGATGAATATAAAACATGACGTGACAATAAATGTTTTATATTAAAATTAATTAGTATATTAATCCCTAGTCAAGGAAAATAATAAAATGAATAATTGAATTCTATGTAAAATTAAATATAAATATTTTGAAAGAGTATTGGAAAAAATTATAAAAAACCATAGATCAATGGAAGTAATTTAGATGGTTTTATGCACAACACCTAATAGATTAATTTTCTAAATAAATTAAATGTGGTTTTCTTAAAAAATTTGCTAAATATAAATTTAGCAGAGTTTTTGAACCCCAAATAAATTTTCAACATTAATTTATATATTTTTTTAAATATAGGTTGTTATAAACCACTGCTAATTTATTCAATCACTAGTGGTTTATTTCCCCCATTTACTTTTTAAAATTGTTTTTTAAATATTACAATTAATAATAAGAATTCATATGAAATTTATTATTTTTAATTAATTTAAATGATTAAAAAATATAATTATAATTCTATTTATATGAGAAAATTTTTAATTATACAAAGATACATACATGCCCTAATGATCGTATACTTTATTAAGGATAAGAGTCTGATAAAGAAGATTGCACAAGATGTCATACACGTAGGTGGAATTTAATAAACAACAATGAGAGTATAAATCAATGCAACCCCAAGATAAAATAAAAGAAGAAAAAACCTGCAAAGGTATTACGTTACTTTCCTCTGAAGCCACACTTGCAAATATTAATCATGTCGTCTAAGACTGCATACAAAATAAAGTGGCATGATCATGAAAATAATTATGGCTTGATGAAATATAAAAAAGATTAAACATCATTGAAGATATTTTATTTTCTATATACATATTTTTCTTCAGATCCTAGGAATATATTTTTGGGATTGGCTTATGATGGTTTTAACCCTTTTGGTTCTTTAAGTACTAATTATATAATTTGGACATTTGTTTTTTTTTCATATAATATACCTCTATGTATATGTATAAAGAATAATTCTTTCATTAATTTTATTATTATTCCTACAAATAAAATGCATGGAAATGACATTGATGTATACCTTGAACCTCTAATCAAATAATTATGATAATTATGGGTTGATGGTGTGGAAACATATGATGCTTCAATGAGACAACTATACAAAATGTGTTTTTATTTAATGTGGAAATTAGTGACTTTCCTGGAACATGAAATTTATCTATCTGAAGAATCATACTGGTTTGGATTTTCTAGTTTCTAATTCTGATTTTGAACCTCAAAAATTACCTCATAGAAGAAAATGGTGTTTTATGTTTCATCGTCAATTTCTTGATTCTTATCATAAACTCATGTTTAACATGACACGATTCAATGGAGATAATGAAACGAGAATGTCACTGAAGGTGGTATCTAGTTCAGAAATCATGGGATAATTAATAAATGTGACTAAAGAATTTGGAAAATGTCATCATTTTAATGTAGGGGGAAAAGGGTATGAGGTACAGTATCTGAAGAAGATAGAACACAATAATGGAAGAAAAGAGAGTATATTTTTCAAACTTCTGTATTGGGAGTTTAATTTGATACGTCATAATCTTGACGTAATGCATATTGAGAAGAATTTCTCTGATAATGTAATTTTTACAGTGCTTAATGAGTAGGATAAATTGAAGGATTGCCTTAATACTTGTAAGGATTTTGAGTTAATGAATATAAATCAAGGTTTGTGGGGAAATGATAATAGAATGTATGCATCATCTATTTTAACAATGAAAAATCATGAGAAATATTTATTCCTTCTAACATTAAAGAATGTAAATGTTCCAGATGGATATTTAAGTAACACATCAAGGTTTTTTGACACAAAATATCAAAAGTTACATGGATTTAAAAGTCGTGAATCATATATTTGGATAGATTAGTTGTTTCTAATGTATTTTCATAATACTTTAACTAAAAAAGTAACTGCGGTTCTAGTTGAGTTTTTCACCTTTTTCAAAGATCTTTTTAGAAAAACACTAAATCCAACTAAGCTTGATAAAATTTAAGAATTTTTTTTGAAACTATGAAATTTTGATATGTTATTTCCCCTTTCATTATTCATATTCATGATTCATTTGACTATTCATTTAGTTGAAGAAGATAAAATTGGTGGACCGATACACTATCGATTGATGTATCGAATTGAGAGGTATGTTGATATTATTTTAATTTTCATTGGTGAATTCTATTTTATCATATCATTGCATTGTATTTTTTAATATGTTTCTTATTTTTTTTCATTAGGTAATTAGGTCATTTGAAATCATATATGAAGAATAAAGATCAACCGAAAGCTTATATTCATGAAGGTTACATATCCAAAGGCCCTGATCCTTTTCAAGGCCCCAATCATTTTCTTCGTTCACTAGCCCTAATGACCTCCCTCCTTTTCCGGCGATTCCCCTTGGACCTAAATTTCTTGACCTCTTCAATGGCTCGCCCAATTGTAAATTTTGTCGAAATAATTCACCGAAGCCTCAGATATTCACAGGCTGACACTCATCACGCGCTTCAGGCACCGTCGACCTTTGGTTGATGCCTTTGATCGTTTCGTGTTTGAGTCTTGGGGCCTTCAAGAATGGGCGGTGGTTGGGCTTCTTGATAGGAGAAACTTGATGATCTGTTTTTCTACGGAGGATGACCTAATCTCTGCCTGGTCTAGTGCTCCGCAAGCCCTCAATGGCTAATTCTTCTACCTCCTTCGGTGGTATTTTGAGTTCAACATGAACCGTGATGTGCCTACTACTGCTGTATCGGTAAGCTTTCCTGATTTTCCTTTTCCGTTCCAAAATCCGTCGATTCTTTGTATGCTAGGGAATATGGTAGGCTGGTATTTATGTTCAGACAATAGAACTACTGCTATTTTCCACCCGATATCTCCTCGAATTTATATTGAAGTTGATGTTTCCAAGCCACCTGTGGACTGGATTTGGATTGTGGTTGGAGAGGAATTCATATGGAAGCAACCGGTATTTTTTGAATCCTGGCCTTCATTTTGCATGAATTGTCAACGGTTAGGCCACTTTATTTCATCTTGTCAACGCGGACGCAGGACACGGAAAGAGCGTGTTTCTATCCCAATACAACCACTTGGGATAGAGCCTAATGAATACCTTGATTCCTAGGTTACGGTCAATTCAGGTAGGGTTGAGGAGGTGAGCGGGGCAAGTTCGTTGGAGCTGGGCCCTCCTGTGGAGGCTCCATTGGTTCCGGAGTTGGGGTTATCGGCAACTACTAGGAAGGGTGATATTACTAAGGTATCAGAGCCGAGGTTCTCTGATGTCTTTGCTCGCCTGAGGTATGATTTGGGTGTCAACCCTTTTCCAAGAAGATCGGAGGAGGCTGTGTTGGCCGGTGAGGTTCAGTCTCTTTATACCGGTGTTGAGGTGAGGGTCCCCCACTTGGACTCTGCTTCGGTCAACCAGCTAGTTTCTTCCAGTTCTTCCAATAATACTCTTGTGTGCATTGATGATTGTAAGGCTTCAGGTATGGACATACATCCTCAAAGTCCTCTTCGGAATGACACGAATAAACAGCCCCAATTTATGGGGCGAGGTTTTGTACAAACCAGAGGATCGGACCTGCCTGAGCAGAACTTGCCGGCTAAGACATCCTATGCTGATATGGTGAAATCCAGAGGAAAGATTATCCAATATCAAAATCATTTTGTAGTGTTGGGGAGCGAAGAGTATCAATCATTTGAGTAAGGGGATGAGATAGAGGCTTCTTAGGAGGATAGGGATACTGATTCTGACTCCCTCATTGAGTCCAAAGAAGTGGACATTATGGATGAGTATATACGATCCTCTTCTAGGAAGGGGAAGAACACCCTCATCAATGCATAGGGGCTGATTCAGCACTCTCGGAGGATGAAAAAAAGAGTATTATTTCCTGCCAAGTCCTCCCGTTACCAGATCCTCAAGCAAAGCTAAGATCCCTCCGAGAGTTCCCAAGAAGGTGGAGGCAATCTCTACTAAGGAACTTTCAGAATATGATATCCTTTAGAGCGGGAAGAAATTGATGGAATGTGATGAGTGGGAAGTCATTATTGATGGTAATGAGGAATTCACGGACAAGGGTATAGAGGTCATCAATACACAGGAGGAGTTTGACAGGCTGAATGGGAGGTGCATAAGTGGAAATTTTTCCAAGGAGCAGCGTGACTGGAATCAAAAACAACTTGGAACACTGGCACGTGGTTTCAACGGGAAAAAGATCAATGTAGAAGAGCTCATCCAAACCTGGGACAAGATGGTCTATAATTTTGAAAACCTACTCAAAGATGATCTGGATGATCAGGTTACCATCCTTCAATGGAGTCTCCTCAGAGGTAAGGTCTCTAAAAGGCTTAAACTGTAAATCATAGATTCAGCTATGACGTATTATGTTCCTTGACTATCTTTTAATCTTGTTCGGTTTCCCACTTTTCCTTAAAAGTGTTATCTTAATAAAATAAATAAGTGTAGTGAGAAAAGATTCAATTGTGATGGACATTCTGATGAAATCTCCACTAATTCTCATTTTGAAAATTAGTCATCAGTATTTCTAAATATTGGATGACTAATTTGAAAGGGGTCAAATTTTACACTAAATGAATTGGAGTTTCTACAAGCACATAGATATATACTAGTCAATAGAGTTATTTTAGATCCATTTATTGAAAAATTGAAACTACAAACAAAGAGGAAACTAAGGGGTTGATCTCTAATGAGATGGAATTAAAAAAAATTTGTTAATTAGGAGGTTTTCAAATGGATCTCCCATCATGTAAGTGTATACTCATATTCATATTATTGACTTGTAATTATTTTTTCTATGTTAAATGTAACACCTTATATCTTTTTGTCTAGATAATTAATGTTGAAAATTGAGCTGAAATATTGAATTATTTGATGTTTTTGGCTTGAGTTCCTCTAAGGCGGGCTAAGAGATTCGCTGCCAACAATATTCATGGCTTTAGGTTTCAGACAATTTATCATGAAGAAGACTTGAAAACACAAAATTGTGGTGTATTTACACATAGAAATGTGGGATACTATGGGAAGATGAATGATATAATTGAATTAAACTATCATGGATAGTTTTCAGTTGTCTTATTAAAATGAAAGTGGTCAACATTGAGAGAGGTATAATGAAAGATTCATTACATTTTACTTCTATAAAACACTCTGATTTGATGGATATCGGTGAGTGTGTAGAGTGTTATCCATTTATCTTCGCTTCATAAGTGAAGATTCTTTATTATGTGGATGATGAAATACATGAAGGTTGGAGTGTTATTGTACACTTAAAGAAGATATACTTATATGATATGGGAAATGAATATCAATTAGTGTTTTATGAAAGTGAATATCATTAACCAAAAAACATTGAACTTTTTTCTCCTAATAATATCAAAATAGTAGAAATTTCAAGAGAGGGTGAAAATGAAGAATTTATCTCAATGGAGGTTGATAATAATGAAGATAATGAAGATGATGATAATTTAATGTATCAATTGGTAATGAAAATATATTTTTATTTCTCATTGATAAGTGTTTTATACATATATACATTGTTGTATTTTTTCTTTTTTTTTTTGTAAAAATATTTTAGGATTTAAATTTTTATACATTTAATATACCTTAACCATTTGAAATGTAGGAATGATGAAAACAAAAAAAAATCTGGATCATAGCATATCAGCATTTTGAGCACACCACCACTACCATCATCTTTTTTGGATCCTAGGGATTACATTATACTTGACACTACTAGTGAGCCAGTAGTTTCCCCAGATTTTGTTAGGATCCCATGAACTAATTCACCTATAGCTATGAAGAAGTTGGTCTCTCCTCCATCTATGGGATATTGGCTAGTTATGGTTACTAGTATGTATGTCATTTTCCAAAAAAAATGATATTTTATTAATTTTTAAATGATTTTTTCAAAAAAATAAAGACAACCATAGAAGGGGTGCAAATATGAACATAATAGATGTATGGGACCAGAAGGAATTCAAAATTATCATTCCATTCGATGAGTTCATAGTGCCTACCGATGACGCTGCTAGAATCTATGGGCAGATTGTTCGGCAGCTTGATTACGATACAATGAGCTTTCCCATTAATTATAAAGACTAGAGACATATTCCTATAGCCTGTAAAAATGAGTTCTTTAATACTCAAGTAAAGGTAATATTAATATAATATTCCTTGATAACTAATTTAAAATACATTAGTAAGATTTTATAATATACTTATAAAGTGGTATTTTTTTATTTCAATTCTTTTTTATTTTGATGTCTATAACTCTATTTTATGCCCATGGACTTTGAAAATTTTAGCCAAGAAATTGAGAGATTTTAAATGGAGATTATGGAATGAGTTTAATGACACTTCTCTGAGCTCACGATAGATGGATGAGAAAGTTCCAAAAGAATTTTTTCACAAGAAATAGAAGATATTTTTCGATATTAACAAAGATGCATCTCATGAGGTAATTGCATATTTTACAGTATCTTAATAACATAAACAAAATAGAATTATAATTTTTATAAACGTTTCTATTTTTTGTAAAAATTGTCTAAAAAACACTATGAATCGTGAGAAGAAATTCATTCCTCACATTTCTGGGTCAAAGAGTTCTTCGAGAAAAAGGGAAATTTTGGTTAGTATTTTATTCTTTATTATTTATATCATTTGATTATAACTCAAGATTTTTTTCCAAATTGTTTATATTTTTTTATAAAGGAAAATTAATTAGGTCATTTTATTGGCTGAATAGAGATGTGGTTTAATGTTTATAGGAATCTTGATGGAAGTTTTGTTAACGACCCTACCAAAGACGTTGGAGTAAGTACTTGTTTATTGTTATAATATAATTTTCATTATTATGTTTTTATAGTAATTAAATAAAAATAAATAATAATGAAAAATTTATTAATTAGATAATATTATAGAGTTTAGATATTTTAAAAAATCATTGTTAATATTTTTGTATTAACAGGATAAAATTTAAGAACTATAGGATGCAGACCCTTCACAATCATCATCGGTTTTCTAGAACGATATAGTTAGAATATTTTTAGGGATGAAGCATCTTGGATGTGTAAGGGGGATGGGTTCTAGGCGTACTCCATCATATATCTTTGGTAGGGTGGCATCATCCATTACTGCTACACTTGGTGGGGGTTCGAGTAGTGTCGTTGATTAGGAATCACAAAGAGAAATTTCAAGATGGAAAGAAAAAGTGAAAATATAAGACTCTTATAGGAAAATACAAGATCAGTGGTGATCAAAAATGGAAAATGCTTTAGTTTATGTATTTCCGTGGTTGGATGGAAAAATATATAATGTAATTTTCAATTTTATAGCTCATCCTACTGATGTAAATACTAAATTTCATGAATCATTCACACATTTGAAAAGAACACATAAAAACCATAAATAAAACTAAAATGACACTTTTATGTAGAAAACACACATTTAGATTCATACCAACCACATCTTGTGCTATATTGATGTTTTTTTATATCTACACATCAAAAATGAATTTAGATCATTATCCACAAGTTTAAAAACAACCCAAGTTTGTTTTCTTGGTTTTCACTTGGAAGAAACTATTTAAATGTACAAAAAGCCTTTAAAAACAAGTTTTGGGGGGTTAAAAACTAGTAAAATGATGTCATATTTCTATGAAATCAAAGGAAAATGATCACAAATTTAATTGTGAAATATAGGAACTGATGGCACGTCTTTATGAATGATAGTTTTCCTGTAATGGATGTAAACATATTTTTCATGTTTTAAAACATGAAAACATGCCTAGAATGGTTAAAATCATAGAAAAGTCTTTATATTGACATGGAATCTTGGGAAAACCACCAAGGATATATTTTTGATGTATAATAATAAACAAAACACCAATCTGACATGTTTTGTTGTCAGAAATACTTGATAAACACTTCTTAAAGGTATAAATGCCTTTAAAAACATGTTTTGGGGTTTAAAACTAGGAAAAAAATGTATTATTACCCTGAAATAAATGGACAATGACTATAGATTGAATTTTGAAATGTAGGAACTAATAATGTGTCATTATGAATTACAGTTTTCTCGGGATGGTCATAAACACATTTTTATTATTTTAGAAAACTAAAACGTACATGGAACAGTCTAAACCATAGAAAACGACCTCAGACTGACATAGAATCTTGGACCAACCACTGATGAGTTATTTTTGACGTGTGTGTATAGACAACACATCAATCTGACATGAATTGTGGTTGTAATTTCTCGATAAACACTTTGTAATGGTACCAAATCCTTTAGAAACATGTGTAAGGGGGTCAAAACCATGAAAACAATGTCAGATTGTACTAAAATAAGGTGAAAATGATAATAGATTTAATTTTTAAATATAGGAACTAACGAAACATCATTCTGAAATACGATTTTCCCAAGATGGTCGTAAATGAATTTTTAGTGTTTTAAAACACTAAAACATGCATGGAACGGTCAGAACCATAGAGAACGACCTCATATTAACATTGAATCTTGGTAAAAAAATAATTGATTTATTTTTGACGTGTACTCACGTACAACACATCAATCTGAATTGCGGTGTGGTCGAAATTACTCAATAAACACTTTTTAAAGGTAAAAAAGCCTTTAAAAACAACTATTGGGGGTAAAAACAAGGAAAATAATGTAATATTGATTTCAGATCAGGGGAAAACAATAGTATATTGAATTGTGAAAAATAAGGATTGAAGGAACACCTTTATGAATGACGTTTTTCCTGATATGGTTGCAAACATGTTTTTAGTGTTTTAAAACACCAAAACATGCATGAAATTGTCAAAACCATAGAAAATGATCTCATATTGACATGAAATCATGGGAACACTACCTCTAAGTTATTTTTAATGTGTGCACATATAAAAAAAGTCAATATGACATGTGGTGTTGTCTAAATTACTCATTAAACACTCGTTAAAGGTATTAAAGCCTTTAAAAACAAGTGTCGAGGGGTTAAAACCAAGAAAAAAATGTATTTCACTAAAATAAGGGTACAAAAATTGCAGATTGAATTTCGAAATGTGGGAACTGATATGACATCATTCTGAATTATAGTTGTCTCAGAATGGTCGTAAAGGCATTTTTAGTGTTTTAAAACACTAAAACATACGTGGAATAGTCAAAACCATAGAAAACAACTTAAAATTGACTTAAAATCATGGGAAAATTACCGTTGAGTTATTTTTTATGTGTACGCACTGACAAAACATCAATATGATGTGCAGCATGGTTAGAATTAATCTATAAACAGTTCTTAAAGGTACAATAGCCATTAAAAAAAGTGTTGAGGATAAAAACTAAGAAAGAAACATCATATTAGCATAAAATCAACATAAAAAATGTTAGATTGAATTTTGATATGTAGGAACTAATGGTGCATCATTCTGAATGATAGTTTTCCTAGGATTGATGTAAACGTGTTTTTAGTGTTTTAAAACACTAAAACATGCATGGAATGGTCAAACTATAGAAAAAGACCTCAAACTGACATGGAATCATGGGACCACCACTACTGAGTTATTTTTGATGTGTATGCATAGACAACACGTCAATTAGACATGTGGTTTGGTCAGAAGTACTCATTAAACATTTCTTAAGATACAAAAGCCTTTAAAAACAAGTTTCAAGGGGTTAAAACTAGGAAAATGATATTGTATTACCTTGAAACAATGTGACAATGAACATAGATTGAATTGAAAAATATAGGAACTGAAGACACATCATTCAGAACTATGGTTTTCTCAGGATGGTCATAAACACATTATTATTTTTTAAAAACACTAAAACATGCATAAAATGGTCAAAACCATAGAAAATGACCTCATATTGATGTAGAATTTTAGAAAAACTTCCAATGAGTTATTATTGATGTGTAAGAATAGACAACACGTCAATATTACATGTGGTGTGGTTGGAATTACTCGAAGATCACTTCTCAAAGGTACAAAAGCCTTTAAAAACAAGTTTTGGGGGTTAAAACTAGGTAAACAATGTCAGATTCCCCTATAATCAAGGGATAAAGACTATAGATTGAATTGTGAAATGTAGGAACTGATAGCACATCATTCCAAATTACATTTTCTCGAGATGGCCGTAAACACATTTTTAGTGTTTTAAAACACTAAAACGTGTGTTGAATGGAAAGAACCATAGAAAATGATCTTAGATTGACATGGAATCATGGTACCACCACCAATGAGTTATTTTTGATGTGTATGCATAGACAGTGCGTCAATATAGCATGCGATGTGGTCATAATTACTCGTTAAACACTTCTTAAAGGCACAAAAGTCTTAAAAACAAGTATCAGGGGGTCAAAACTAGGAAAACAAAATCAAATTGCACTAAAATAAGGGGAAAATGACTGTATATTGAATTTTGAAATATAGTAAATTACGGCATAATCATTTTGAATTAAAGTTTTTCCCAGATGGCCATAAACGCATTTTTATTGTTTCAAAACTCAAAAACATGAATGGAATGGTCAAAACTATAAAAAAAACCTTATATTTACATGAAATCATGGTACCACCACTGATGATTTATTTATGACGTGTACATGAAGACAACATGTCAATTTGACGTGTTGTGTGGTCAGAATTACTTGGTAGACACTTATTAAAGGTACACAAGTCTTTAAAAACAAGTGTCGGGGGTCAAAACAAGGAAAATAATGTTGGGTTTCCAAAAAAATCAAGATAATTTACCATAGATTGAATTTTAAAATGTAGGAACCGACAGCATGTCATTATGAATTATGGTTTGCACAGGATGGCTGCAAACACATTTTTAGTGTTTTAAAACACTAAAATGTAAGTGGAATGGTCAAAACCATAGAAAACAACCTCATATTGACATGGAATCTTGGTACCACCACTGCTGAGGTATTTTTGATATGTACACATTGACAACACATCAATCCAAAATGTGGTGTGGTCAGAATTACTCATTAAACACTTCTTAAAAGTACAAAAGCCTTTAAAAAAAGTATCGGAGGGTCAAAACAAGAAAACGATGTCAGATTGACCTAAAATTGGAGGGAAATGGCTATATTTTTAATTGGGAAATGTAGGTACCAATGGCACATCATTCCACATTAAAGGTTTCTCGGGATGATCATAAATGTATTTTTAGTGTTTCAAAACACTAAAACATTCATGAAATGGTCAAAACCACAGAAAATGACCTCAAATTGACATGGAATCTTGGGATAACCACTTCTAAGTTATTTTTGACATCTATGTATAGAAAAAATGTTAATACAATGTGCATTGTGGTTAGAATAACTTGGTAAACACATCTTAAAGGTACAAAAGACTTTAAAAACAAGTGTCAAGGGGGTCAAAATTAAGAAAATGACATTGGATTTACCTGAGATTAGGGGACAATGACCGTATATTTAATTTTGAGATTTAGGAACTGACGACATGTCATTACGAATGTCAGTTTTCTTGAGATGTCCATAAACACTTGTTATGTGTTTTAAAACACTAAAATGTTCATGGAATGGTCAAAACCATAGAAAATGTCATCAGATTGACATTGAATCTTGGGAAAACCACCACTGAGTTGTTTTTGAAATATAGGACATTTTTTGATATACAATTCTTTAAAATATATTTATTAAGTAAATTTCAAGCACACCACATGTCACTTTAAAAATAAATTAGAATATTTACTTATCCATTTTCAGTTTCAAGTGTTGAATCTTGTCTTAAATAGGTAAGTTTATATTTTCAAATTTTTTTTCATTATATATTTTTTATGTTAAAATTTATTCTGTTTCATTAAAAAATAGAAAATTTTATGTGCAACATTCTAAATATATTTTTTGTCTTTATATTTTGTATTTATTTTCTTAAATGTTCTGGTTTTCATTATAGGTGGAATATATCAGCAGTAGGTAAGATTTTGACCATTTTTATCCATGAAATTCTTTAGAAGGCAGTTATGGTGGTTCTTATTTTTCATGGTATGTTAAAATTTTATCAATTATTATATTTTAATTATGATTTATTCTGTTTAGTTTTAATTTTTTTCTCATTTTTTGTTACAGTTGAGGAGGTGATGTGGTCAGTTTCAGTTATTGAGATGGTGTGGAGGTAGATATATGTAGTGGAGGTTGTGATATTGATGTATATTGGACATGGGTTTTTGTTGGACATATTTTATATGTATATATTGATGACCAATTTATTGGTTGACAGATGTATGGGTTAACTGAGACTGAGGTTATGATGACTGTGGATGTTTGTATATATGATTGTGGATGTATGATGATGTATGATGGTTTAATCATATATTCATATTTTAGTATATTACATGTTACTTTTTTATATTTATAGTTTTTTATTAAATATATTTTTTTAAATATTATTTAGCGGTGGTTTTTATAAACTGCCACTAAATACATTAAATAAAATATGTTTAGCTGTGGTTAGGATTAACTGCTTTTAATATGTTCAATGGTGATTCATTTCATTTTATTTATATTTCTCCCATATTTTTTTTATAAAATAAATGCTATTAAATAAATAATAAATTGTCGCTAAATGCTCAAAAAAACAACACGTAACAAAACTGATGCGAAATTAATGCAACCGCTGCTAAATGATTAGTGATCATTCAATATGTGGTAGTGTTAATAAACACCTCTATACTATTAGGTGGCGGTTTAAACCATTGTTAGTCTATAAAAAAACTGATGCTACTACAATTTTTTTAGTGGAATCATGTCTCTTCTTGGTGTTTGGTGAAAAGCGTGATTTCTCCAAAGACTGTCACGTGCACATCTCTATTTCTTCTTTCTTGATATCTAATTTAGCCCTTTTCTTTCAACAAACTTCAATAGTTCTTCTTCATGTTTCCCTCTATTCCACAATGAAATAATTTGTATGATGGCATCCTACCATCTATAGACCTTACTTTGATTTGGCTTTGGCATCTATTTTTGGCCCCTCAACCACATCACATGGATGGTCTGTCCATTAAATTCCCATTATGTGGAAAATTAGTTCAAAATTTCAAAAAATGGATCTCACCATTTTATTCAGGATGGTAAAAAATGGTGATATTGATTCTTAGTTCATCAAAATAAAACACTTATTGATCAATATATGACCAAATCAATGTCAATAGTTGAGATCAACTGTTTACGTGGTGATGATGTGGCACTGATGTGGCATACCATAGAAGTTTCCAGAATCTCACTAGAAATGTATTCAGCATTGGAACTGTGTCGTCTTCTATGTGAAGGGGGTATTGTTTCACCTGAACTTTGAATAAACTTTGACCAAGCCTAAGGAGCCATTTTTGAATTTATTTTTTACACCATTTTCACAATTGGGATCACCTTGGCAAAAAAATTCAGAATCTTACTTCAAAACATGATTCTAGGATGGTTTAAAAGAGGGAAAAGAAGAAGGATTTCATACACTCTTGAATCCTATCCATTTTATTATATTCTTATCTTCTATGAAATTTCAATGATAAGACGTTTTTGATATGTAGGAGGACGAGACGACTTCCAGAAAATGACCTTGAATAGTTGGAGGTAGTAGAGGTCACTAAATTTTTTGAAGAGGTCATCAATGATGGTTATGACTAAGAATACTTTGCTAATATGGATACAGTAGAAGAGTGGTCCGGAAAAAAACACTATCCTCAAAACCCAAAAAGAACTTTATCCTTGTGTCCCTTATAAACCCCACACTCACAACTAGCCCCACCTCCTTCTAACACCTACAATAGACACCATATAGGTTAATCCAGTTAACCATTCATCATTTTCCATACTGTTAGCCAAATATGGGGCTAATATTTAAGGTGGGCATACCTCACCCCCTGTAATTTGTTAGACTGGTGACCCAATTACACGATGTTGAAATCCAGGTCAGAAAGGTCGAGCATGGAAATATCTAAGCTGCTTCATCCATGTCTTCAGGGGTTCCAATCAATGTTTCCTTGGTCCTACAACCTTGAAACCTACCTATGCGGAAGATCCTCCAGAGCTCGCAACACATATAGCCTCCAATCATTATCGCCTCAACCTAACCCGAGCTATTCTAGTTTAATATCCACGAATTCCATTCCCACCCCCATGATATTTTCCCCCTTAGACCCCATGTGGCTCACCTATAGATGTCTCTCAAGCCCCCTCATTTCATCCATGGATATCCCTATGAACCAACCCTATCTATTCTTGAATTCCATGAAGACATATTCCATTATCGGAGTAGATGATGTTGGAACAACTCACAGAATATTATGTTCAATATTATTATAATTGGATAATGAGGGATAATTTTTTCAAATTGATAGACATTGGTAATTAATTAAGTAACCACCAATGAAACTTGTTTTATCCCTATTTATAATTTCATTTCCTTTCAAACTAAGTCTCAATTTTTAATTCTAGTATACTTCATCAAAATCAGTAAGGATGAGAGAGTGGGAAAATGATGGAAATACTTTTTTAGTATGAGAAAATCAAGATACCTCAAAT
Organism: Viscum album; assembly: GCA_963277665.1. NCBI lineage: Eukaryota > Viridiplantae > Streptophyta > Magnoliopsida > Santalales > Viscaceae > Viscum > Viscum album. Next base: position 357,728,224 of record OY728140.1, read on the forward strand.
CAAGAAGGTTCAATGGATCAAGTTATGTTTTTTATTTTGAATTTATTTATCTAGATATGTGATAAATAAAGATTTTAAAGATCCTAAATTAATTGAAATTAATTTAGATATTGTATCAAATGAGGTTGTAAAGTTTGTATTTTATCATATTTAAATTTATTATATGTTGCATTGAATTTAGAATTCAAAATATGGAATACGTTCATAATTAAATGATTTTTCCAGTTTCATGTAATGGATTTTATGGAATTTTTTCTTTCTTTACCTTTTAATGATTGTTTATAATAATAGTAGAAATAATGGTTTATTTTTTGTAATTAATTATGCCTCGAGAATGTTGTGTAATTTGAATAGACTGTGGTGATTTATTATATGTTATTGTTGAGTTTTGATATCTGAATACATTGTTTTATGGATTTTGACTCAGTTGTGGTAATTTACATACATTTCTATCGATTTTTGAAATGTTAGTATGCTGTGATTTTTTTGTAAATCCTAATATGATGCCTATCTCCTCATCATTTTATAATTTGAAACATCTTTTATTTATTTATTATCTTTTTTACATATTAAATTGGATAACGTTTTAGTATAAAAATTATTATTTTTTATTTGAAATAATTATTTGATTTTTAAATTTTATGCCAAAAAAATTAGAGAAAGGGTAAACAAAAAATTGGATTTATGTTTATTAAAATTTATTTATAATTATGTCATGTTAGGATATTTTATATTTTTAATATTATCATATGATATTTTCTAATCAACAAAGTTATCAAATGATAAATTTAAAATTGTTCCAAAATTATTTGAAAATAATATATATTTATTACTCATAAATTTGATAATATTATGATATTTTATGAGTAATTGAAATCATTATTAAGATATATTTATTAATTTTCCAAAGGAAAATTTCATATTATTATAAATTATTAATATAATTACTTTCAATATATATATGTATTATGAGATTTATTTATATATCCAAGGATAATAAATAAATCCAATTGATTTGTATATTATTTAAAATAATTTTTATTTAATTAGTATCAATTATGATTCAGTATTGGTGTATCACCCAAATGAGAACACTAATAAAAATTTTATGTTAAATAATTTTTCTGAATCAATGTATTATTATTATTATTAAAATCATTAATTTTATAAATTTTCATATTATATTTAGCTTGCAATCATCATTTCACTCACTTGAATCAATTTTTCTGACCTTTAATGGACTAAATTTCTCTTATTGGAGTTATAAAATCCAATTTCGCCTTGGTATATTGGATCTTGATTTGGAACTCTGAGTAGAGAAACCTGCTATTATTATAGTTGATAGTAGTGATGATGAAAAAATATATTATGTAACATGGTAAGGATAGAACGGTTATGTTTTATGTTCATGAAAATAAGCAAAGAAAATAACATCTATTCTAGTATCCCCAAAACTAAAAGTGCTAAATAATTTATGAAATATATTAGGGAATATTATCAAACTGCTAAAAAATATATTAACCAATAATTAATGAGTACATTAACCACCATAAAGTTTGATGGTTCTCATTCTATGCATTATTATGTCCTTGAAATAAAAAATATTTTGGAAAGACTTAAATCATTATGAATGGAAGGGGTGAAAGTTTCCTTGTATGGTTTTTCCTAAAATCATTATCATCTGAATATGGTCCATTTCAAATGAACTATAACACCATGAAAGATAAATAGAATGTGCATGAATTAAATAGTATGTTAGTTCAATATAAAACACGCCCAATGATTCAAGGAATCCACTTAGTCCATTAAGTGCATAATCAAAGAGGAAAGAAGTGTGGAAAATTAAAGGGACACTAAAAGTAAATGATTACATTAAAAAGAAACAAGAAAATGGAAATAAAAATAAATTCCATTTTTATGGAGAAGTTTGAAATTTCCAAAAGGATTTCTTGAAATGAAAGGATTAGTTTGAAAGGAAAGGTAAAAAAATGATTATACATGTTTTGAATCAAACTTAGCTGAAGTTCCATATAATACATGGTTGATTGATTTTGGTTATATATCTCATGTTTCTAATACAATGTTGGGATTCCATTCAACCCAAATAACAATCCCAACTGAAAAGTTCATTTTCATGTGGAGTATATTGATGGTTCCAATGAAAGTGGTTGGGACATACCGTTTTATCCTTGACAGTGGATATAGTTTGTATTTATGTGAATCCTTTTATATACCGAGTATATATTTGAATTTGGTTTCTTTATCAAAACTTGATGCTGCTGGATAATCTTTTAATTTTGAGAATATATATTTTAGTTTTTCTAAGCATACACACATTATTGGATCTAGTTTATTGTAATATGGTTTATATAAACTAAATCTTGATAATTTGTATGCTAAAACGCTTATGTCCTTACATCATAATTTTGGTTCTGAACATGGTTTACTAAATGAAAAGTTTTCTTATTTGTGGAATAAGAATCTAGTTCATATTTCCTAATAAATATTAGATAAATTTATTAAGAATTAAATAATCCCAAATTTAGATTTTACAAACCTAAGCATTTGTGAACATTGTATTAAAGGAAAAAAAAACAAAACACACAAAGAAAGGTTCCACAGTAAGTGATAAAGTCCTTGAAATCATAAATATCGATATATGTAGACCTTTTACTATCAATTATTTTGGTAAAGAAAAATATTGATTCACCTTTATTAATGATTGTTCACATTATGTATATCTCTGTCTATTGCATGAGAAATATCAAGCAATAAATGCATTGAAAATTTATGTAAATGAAGTTGAGAGGCAATTGGATAGAAATTTGATGGTTGTTATAAGGTCTGATAAGGGATGTGAATATTATGTAAGATTTTATGAAAGTGGAAAAAACCTTGGTCTATTTTAAAATTTTCTAAAAATTCATGGAATATGTGCATAATAAACTATATCAGGTACACCAAAACCAAATGGAGTAGAAGAAAGTCATAATATAACAATAATGGATATGGTTAGGATCATGTTAAGTAATTATTATTTACCCTTATCATTGTGGATATATATATATATATTAAAAATGGTCATGTTTTTATTGAATATGGTTCCTATTAAATTAGTTCCAAATACTCCTTTTAAAAGTTGGACTCATAGGAAACCTATATTGATACACCTAAAGGTATGGGGTTTGTAGGCAGAAATAAGAGGATATAATACAAAATAATAAAATAGGATGAAAAAACAATCAATGGATATTTGATTGGCTGTCCAAAGAAATCAAAGGGGTATATATTTTATTTCCCTAACCATAGTATGAGAATTTTTGAATATAGAAATTCTAGATTTATTATTAATGGAGAATCCAGTGGGAGTAATGTTTCAAAAATTATTGAAATTAAAGAATTTAGAATTCAAGTTCTAATTTATTTTACTCCAACTTCACATGCTGTTGTTCCTCAAATTATTGCATCACAAAATAATCATGCAGAATAATAAAATAATGTTTCTTAAATTCAAAATGAAGAAATGGTTGAATAACCATAAGAAATAGTTTTAAGAATATCCCAATGTCAAATAATTTCATCTATTTCTGATGACTATGTGATATATATGAATGAGATAGAAATTGATCTTGACATTGAAAATGTCCCAGTTTAATTTTATCAAGACATAAATTGTGATAATTCATATAAATGGTAAGATTCTGAGAAACTTGATCTGAATTCTAGGGAACAAAATAAAGTATGGGACCTTATAGAATTTCCTAAAGGATGAAAGAGATTTGGATGTAAATGGGTCTTAAAACCCAAATGTGACTCACGTGGTAACCTTAGACATTACATGGCTAGACTTGTTGCTAAGGGATTCACTCAAAAGGATGGTATAGATTATAAAGAAACCTTCTCATTAGTTTCTAAGAAATATTATTTAAAAATTATTATGGAATTGGTAGCTAAGTATGATTTAGAGTTACATAAAATGGATGTTAAAATAGTCTTCCTAAATAGAAACCTAGAGGAAGATGTATACATGGATCAATCAATGGAGTATTCCATTGAAGAAAAGGATCACATGGTATGTAAATGAAATAACTCAATATATGGACTTAAACAAGATTCCTAACAATGGTATATCATGTTTAATGATACCATTTTATTTTTTGGATTTAAGGAAAATATCATTGATCGGTGTATATACCAAAAGATCAGTGGGAGTAAATTTATATTCTTAATTATATATATTGATGACATATTTCTTGCTACAAATGATCTTGGCCTGTTATATGATACCAAGAATTTCCTCTCTACTAATTTTGAAATAGAAGACATGGGATAAGTGAAGTATGTGACTGGAATAGAAATATTTCATAATGGAACTCAAGTTTTATTGGGAATATCTTAAAATTCATAAATTAATAAAATTTTATAGAATTTAAGATGGAAAAATATTCATAATTATTGGTTTTAATTCATAAAAGAGTTAAATTTAATCCCAATAAATGTCCCAAAATTGATTTGGAATGAAAACAGATGGAAGGAATTCCTTATGCATATATTGTTGGAAACTTGATGTATGCTCAAACATGTACAAGGCTAGATATTAGATTTTTGGTTTTTATGTTGGGAAGATACCAAATAAATACAAGACTGGTTCATTGGAGAGCTGTAAAGAAATTATTATGATATTTTCAAGGAAAAAAAGATCACATGAAAACTTATAATATATCCAATGATCTTGAGGTGATTGGATACTCTAATTTAGATTTTTCTGGTTTTGTTGTTATAAGAAAGTCGACATTTGGTAATGTGTATCTTCAAGATAAAGGGGAAATATAATGAAAAATTGAAAATTACCAGTTATAGTTATTTCAACAATGGAAGTTTAATTATTAGTATTCTTTTAAGCTATAATTCAGGGTACATGGTTGAAAAAAAATTATTTTAGTACTTGGAATTATTGATAGTGTCAACAAGCCCATAAAAATTTATTGCGACAGTACCACATCAATATAGTTTTCAAATAGTAACTAATATTCCTTTAAAATTTATTGTGATAGTACTATAACAATATTATTTTCAAATAATGACTGATATTCTAAAGGTTCTAAACATGTTAAATTAAATTACTTTTCCATTAAGGAGGAATTTTAGAAGCCTAAGGTATCAGTTGAATATATTAGCACAAATCTTTTGATTTTTTACCCATTGATGAAAGTTTTGTTTCCCAAGACATTTATTGGACACGTTGAAAATATAGTAATTATTACCAACTTAGTTTCATTGTATGTAATGACTATTATTTTTATTATAGTTGACACTTGGACTTATAAATGTTTTGATAATGTTGCATATTTTTTAATAAGAATACATAATTAAATTAAATAATGATAACAAGTATATAATTAAATAAAGAAATTATCATTGGACCAATTATTTATATCCCATTCTAATTATGATAGGGAAAAATTCAAAATTTTAGTATATGGAATGTATTATTTTAATAGAGGATATACAACTTCCATGAATCATGTGGAAATTATCCTTAATTATGATGAATTTTTTATACATGATATAATAGATATAAATACACATAATGACCGATTTAATGTATTAAACTGCATAAAGTAATATCACATGAGTTAATTGGGAGAATTTTGGAATAACTCACATAATATTATGTTTAATATTATTATAATGCGATAATGATGTAGAAAAATTTCAAATTTATGGACTTTGATAGTTAATTAAATAACCACCCATGAAAACTATTGTATCCCTATTAAAGAGGTCATGTCCTTTCCAATTAAGTATCAATTTTTTATTCTAGTACGATCCATAAAAATAATTATCGAAGAGAGTGGGAAAAGGATATAAATCCTTTTAAGTGGGATAAAATCAAGGATGTTGGAATCGAGAGGGTTCGATGCATCAAGGTATGTCTTTTCCTTTGAATTTATTTATCCATATATATGATAAATTTTGATTTTAAAGATCCTAAATCAATTGAAATTAATTTACGGATGAATTATTTAGTCATGTATATTACCATAAGTGTTGTGATTAAGATGGTAGAATTAATGCAAACCCTAAGAGACATGGAAGATATGATTCTGTAGAATGCAGAAGTGATGGGTGGTGGAATGAAGTCCAATCTCCCAAGCTTGGGTTATCAGAGGGAAGGATTTTCCATAATGGGATCTGTCAAGGATGATGATGACGGGGTTATCTAATCATTATCCAAGTGCTATCCTATGTGAGGATTTGATGAGATCTATCATATCATGATCTATACAATCATGCTTCGAACATTCTTCTCTATCATGTCAACTATTTCTTTATGATCCACCCATTACCGTAGAGTACCTGACAAGATATCTTGATTTATATATTTAGGGTAAATTAGATGATAAAAATTTGATAAAGAAAAGAATTGCTAAAATGAATTAAACTGGTGCATGATAGGTGTTTAAGGATTCCATGAGGTGAAGATCCCAAATATTGGGTGGGTATGGGCCAATAATTTATGACTAGTTAAAGGTATCCATGTGGTCTTAGGAACGCCTTCCCATATACCAGAATCTATTGACTAGTGACAGAGGTCTAATCCAAACAATGGGGAGACTATTCCCTCAAATCATAGTAATACAAATAGATGCAAAATAACCATGAATCATAAACATCCAAAATTATCAAAGTATATGGAATAAAAAAATAAACATATTTAATAACATACATAATGTTTTCATATAAAACATATAATTGATTACCCATAGGATTGATCCCAAATTAAAAATAAACTAAAGATGCAACAAACACAATATGGCCTTAATTATAGCTGTGGACCTGATCACAACCTCTTGAAACACTCAATATTCTCCAGCTATATCCTCATCACATATCATGTTATAACCTAAAATATAGAATATGGTTTTCACGTGCACTGAGATACATGTGTAGGGTGGGAGTATATAATTTAGTAGGGTATGACTAAGCACCCCAAATATATTTCATCATAAATGTGTGTGTGTGGAAAATAAATACAATAAACATGATCACCAAGTCTTCATTTTCTAACAAAGTGTCTAGAACACCTAATGAGGTTACCATGCATGTCAATTTATCATATGATGACCTAGACACCCTAGCTCTTAAAATACCTTCTTTGGTTACATGTAGGAATCCCATCATCACCTCGTGATATCAAACTAATTTATACCCCATACTCGATGACATAGGGTAGGGTGGTATCCAAAACCTTGAATCAATACCTATATACACTAGGCAGGATCATACATCCATAATCTTTAACCCATCTTTTATTACTCAAGATAGACCTATTGGACAAACTTCAGGTCATCCTATAACCCATACCCCAAGTAATTCCTCTTACATGCCCCAATACACTCCTGGAAATGTCCACTATTATCCATCAACCCATTCCCACTCACTCAGGATGTGGTTAGCTAGGCCTTCTCACTCAAGGAAAATGTCTCATCCACAACCACCACCCTGTCACTAAGCGCATGGTAAAACTATATGCACTTTGACCCAAGATACATCTATAAAGGTCATCAAGATAATAACTAATGTATTAGGGAACTATCCTCACATCCAACCATTCCCTCCATACTCAATAGAGGCTATGTCAAGAACAAGTAATACAACATGCCACCATGTAGCTTGCCAGCTGATCCTAGTGCACTAATACCTCAAGATATATCCCCTGATCACATCATAACTCATATTAAATGATATGGAATCCAATATATCTTCTATACTACCCATTTTCTCTTCTTTCCAATACCATCTCAACCTATCGGTCACTGGTGATGTCACTACCCAAAGGATCCCACTTACCTAGACCCCACATGCACATTCCAAATCCATGCCAAACTACCTTAAAACTCCTAGTACCGTTATCCAAGTAATTTCCCAGGTCATTACTCCCTATCATGCCTTACCCTTGATAGGTTGGGTCCCACACAAATCAAAACTCTTTAGAATCCTAAAGTCATTTCCGAAAAAAAAACGATCAACCAATATAGGTGTCATCTCATATCTCCTAGGGAGATCCCTCAGCACTTCACTCAAAGGGAACCTATCCCTCTTATCCCATTCCATGTCCCAAATGACTCCCCCACTCCATGTATAAACTAAGACTCAACTCCATCCTCAGGAAGTAGCTCATCATCTCTCACAAGGACATACAACCATCTCGCTCATCAGCACTCAGTCCCAAAACTCACTCTCCCACTCACCAACCCTTGGAACCCAAACTAGGACAACTAATATCTTAACTCACATCCCAAGATCTCACCATGGTCTCTTTTCATCTTAACCAAATTCCACACCCCTTGGAGATGCAATCATCGGACGGTCCCAATTCACCCATTTTATAAAGAGCGTTGACTCAAGGAAATGGAAGTCAAACATTCTATTATTACCACTACCCAAGGAACCCTTATTCACTAATACCCTTTAATTAACCCATGAAACAAGAAATAATGGATTATCATGTATAAAAAACATAATAAATTAAGTTATAGTCGCCACTTACCTCGATACGAGAGTTAATCCCTCACCAAGCTCCTTTAAGCCTTTTTCAAGATAACCAATAACATTCGACACTCCTGGGAACCTATTTCACACCATAAGGCACCCATATTTATTTATATATAATTTATAATCAACTAAACTATTTAATTTAAATAGGAATAATACCTTAAAACTCATTGGGTATCAACCACTTTCAAGAATTGCAAGGATCTAGGTGAAACTCACTCCTAACGCACCTCTAGAACTATTATACACAAAAGACCAAATTATTATTCCCATTATAATGGTTAATTTTACCTAAAATCACTAAAAACCCAAGGTAAATTCATATGATGATGTAAATTTTCCAAAACCACTTTAAAATGGCATGAAGATGGAATCTTGGGATGTCCTCTATGGAAGATGGGAAAAGGACCCTTTGATTTTGGTTGATTATATGATGATATAATGGAATCAACATCAATCCCCTAAACTAGAATGAGATAAATTAGAATAAAACAATAAAAGAGAGTGTGGAAAGAATAATTATACCCCTAAAACTTCAAAATAACACATTTAATCACCTCAAATGGAATGAGGAAAGGGGAGGGTAAGTCTGGATCTCAAGCCTTCCATGCACGCATCTCAGCCAAGACACAAATGTGGATTTTCCCCCTTTTTTAAAGGAAAAAAACTGACTTTAATGTCATGAAACAAATGATCATGGTATAAACCTCCTTTTAAGGGGATCGAATCCAATCCAAAAAGGTTGTGTCATGAATCCTTGGTTCATGGTGTGAATGGCTACTGTAGGACCCATATAGCTCCCCTGTCATTCCGTTCCTCCTCTAACGTTCCCTTAAACCTCTAGGTTTCCACAAAACTTTAAACCCCATCCAAAAACACTATTTTAGTACATTCAATTGCTTAGGTTCACAACCAGATTCCTGATTCTCAAAAATACCCATTTACTAAAGTAAAATTAATATTCCCTTGGGAATTTCCACCTATAATAATGCGGTTCATTACAAACTCCCCTCAATAATGATTCTCATACTTGAGAATCCATCATAAACCTAAAACCATGTATTATGAAATTAATCATTCATAAAAACGTCATTAAATAATCTCCTTAAATCATTAAATCCCAACCACACTTCTAGCATAACTCTGAACACGAAACATATCATTCTCCAGATGTTGTTCCACCAACTATCTGCCAACTCTAACACCAATACAACACCCAAAGCACCCATATCTCCCAAAACACCATGGTTTATTGAATTGGATCAATCTAAGATTTATGGCTCTACCCACCATAAGACTCTACTTTCCAAGGCTAGTTTCAACCCATAGTGATCCCCACCATAGGAATAGCCTATCAATAATTCTCTTAAATCGGTCCACTAAGCCACTAATTCCATCCCACATGACGCTCCTGACATGGTTCCCCTCTAACCATGTATAGCCTCAATAAAGAAAACTACTTAGACCACCTTTAACAAAATTCTCTAAGAGATTCTTAGTCACACCTTCCAACACATTCTCAAAAGAAACACTCTCCTCTAATATGGTGTTTTCACTAATGAACCCCACACATTGGATCCCACTCATGCCCCAAACCATGACAACGACTTCATATGATTTCCCAATAATTTTTGTCTCAACATAAACCATCTAAATGTTTCATCACATAAGTCAACTCAAAACCATGAAATTAATCTGTCTCACCCCCCTAACCACATCAGGAAACATAGTTTCACTCCCTAAAACATGTGAAGAAACATAATTTACCACTCAAATCACATCATGAATCATGGATCACACCATGAATCACCCTCATATCACATAGAGATCATCCCAAGGTGAATTCCAATGCAAAAAATCCAACTAAAACTTGATCTAAATTTCAAATATGGTATGACCCATGGAACTAGATATTAATAGGCCTTATCTCATACTAACACCCATGTGTCACCTAGAGCATTTAATGATTTCTCTCACCACACTATGAACCTTCCAACTTGAGTGTCATTATACCATGACTAATATGATGATCCCCACTATAAGTGTATCATCATCATTTCCCAAAGAACACAAATTCCAAAAAACCCTGATCTATGCCCAATCTATTACTGAACATAATAATTTCGCATGGTTTTCTCTCTTATACATAAGCACCAAAACCACACAATAACATCATGATCACCTCCCATCAACCATTAAAACCACATCTCATTGATATCCCATGTTAAGGCATCCATTTGGGCTGATCATAACATAGTACCCAAATTATCCACATATCTCACCTCTCACTACCAAGTGACATCTCCCAAATTACCAAACTTTAGGATAACATTTTCACAAACTTCTAACAGAATTCAATGGCAATATCACTCTTAGTATGACCTAAAACCAAAACCACCACAATACTACCACTACTACACAACTTGATTTTGACCACAACCTAAACAATTCTCAATAGACATGCAGAAGTCCCATTCTTCAATTCATAACCCCACTGGAACTATGTGAACCTAATATGTAACTTCCCTCACACAATGAGAGTCTTACCAAAAAGTCTCACTAATGCTCACTCTCCTAATTCAAGGAAGGGTGATTCATTAAAAAATTGCTCATGGGTTCTCTACTACTATCTGCATCAATGAAAACCAAACCCAAAAGCTACACACTCCCATGAAACTCTATCACACAACTCAGCTCATACTCCCATGAGTCATGTCTCATTGAACCTAATACCATGCACCTAACCCACTGTCCATGTCCCGCCACTTGTTGATCATAACAAATATTCAAGTACATCTCACAACCCAAGGATAACCATGTGAACACCCACCACATGGGTGTTATCTCAAAAAATATGATAATCTACCTACACTCCAACCATGCTACTCAAAAAAACATCTAAATAACCATAGGGATATGCACCCAATCGGTCCTTCCCTCAAACCTCATCCATGATGCCAAAAATGATCCAAGCACTTTGCATCCTGAAAGCCCATGGAATTTCCTATGAATTTCTCCATAACCCCTCAGGATTTCTACATAACCACCTAGTTTAGTTATGTAGAATTCCACCAAAAATATATATGATAAAAAACCATATATATTTTCATTCAAACTTTATGTAACTGAACCTCATTCCTATGGTAACTCATGTCTATCCTCAGATCACCTCCCCGGAACACCTTTCCCTCATCATGTTATCACTAGGGAATATGATTCTTATGCTGATCCATGATAGGTCTTCATACATCCCTTGATGAAGGGAATTTATTTCCATCACTTAAGAACCTCCAGCTATAGATCAACAATACCTACCATCATAAGGAATTACATTGTAGTCCAATTAAGTAGAATTATACCAACAAGTTATATGGTAAAACACCATAAAGTTGTTTTGACACATTAAATAGTTATACATATTATTATAAAACAAGTATAGGTAAGAACGTGTATTCCATGTGAATTTTACATGCCTACTAGGATGCGCAAACACAACCACTTACCAATAGTACAAGATCCAAAAAACCGGCCTCTTTCTGATGGTCCAAGATCCAAAACCAGCATAAATTATAACTAAAATTTCTCTATGTGTTTCACCCAAGGTGAAATCAAGCAACCATAAGATCAAAACCCAAGAATGAAAATCTCATTCCACTTGTAACCTAGACTTCCTATCAGAGTTGATTTTTTCAATTCACCAGTATGATATCCATCACAAGATCTAAAAAATTCCCATACCACTTATATTCCATATCCCTAAATCATAAAATAGAATAGTCTCTAATAACACTTTGTAACTTTCCACCCCAAGAAACTCATCAGTGCCTGATCTGAGGATTCCACATGGACTTAGGCATTCCAGCCCATCTGTCATAGCTACTGACTAGTGGTGAGGGCCTAATCCATACATTGAGGATACTATGTCCTTAAATTAAAGTAATAAAAATATAAAAAACAACCAAGAATCACACACATCCGTAAACATTAGAGTACACAACATAAATAATAAACATGTCCAATAATATACATGTGGTGTCATAAATAACATAAAATTGATCACCCAATGAGACATAATAGATAAAAAATAATGTGATTATACAAAACACACCTTAGACCTACTTTTATCCTCAATCCTCATCCCAAACTCCTAATACCTTTGAGAGACTCCAACTAGATCCTTAACACATCCTATTATCTGACATGAATTACATATATAAGTTCTGTATGTGAACAAATATGCATGTGGGATGTGTGATCATATAAAATAATAGGGTCCCACCAAGAACCCTTAATATATTCCATCATGTGTGTGTGTGAACAAAGAATATTAAATACAATAAACAAGATCACTGAGTCATCGTGCACTAACCAAACCACCAAGGAACCTGATGAGGTACACATGCGTGTTAGGTCGTTGGGTGCTAACTAGGCCACCCTGACCCTAACCATACCTGCATTGATGACATGATGAATTCCAATCATCTTCTAGTGTTATAAAACTAAGGAATGACCCAAACCCAAAGACTCATTGTAGGAAGGAATCCAAAAAATTGACCTAATACCCATAGAAATTGGGCTTTACCACACATCTATAAGCCTAAAACTATACCTTATCACTCAAGAGAGGTCCATTGATCACCCCTAACATCATATCATGGCCCAACCCCAAAATCTCTCATATTCCATGACCCAATATGCTACTATAAAGGTATTATATCATCCATTAACCCCCGATTTCTTATTCAGGATGGGGTTAACCAATATTTCTCAACCAAGGATAGAGCATCTTTTACAACCACAACCCTATCACTCAGGTTAAGGCCTAAAAACATGCACATAAATCTAATCCACATATAGAAAGGTCCTTGACCCAATACCCGGAGTGTTAGAGACTATTCATCATACTTACCCATCCCCACCGAAATTTATGAAGGTCACTTCAAATGCATGGAATAAAAATAGTTCCTGCATGCATCATGAAGATCACTAAATAATCCCAGGGAATTAGTTTCTCAAGAATTATCCCCTCACCACAACACATATAAAATCCCCTAATATGGATTTCACTAGGGCCTCTAGACCCTATGTGGTCTCTACTAATTAATACTATCTCAACCCATCACCCACTAGTGATGTCAATACCTAATGGATTCCACCGACCCATACCCCACGGGGTTAGTCCACTTCCTTACCAGAGTCCCTAGACACACCCAACCCTATTACCTAGGGATTTTCCTATTCCATCGTAATCTACCCGATGAAATCCTTGATAGGTGGTATCCCACACAAAATAAACCTCCTTGTCATGTCAATTCCAATTCCAAAAAAAAACCCTCAATAGAAATTGGGCCTCATCTTACATCTCCTAAGGAGATCCCACATCTCATCATCCAGAGGAAATCCATCCCCTTATTCCTATTACAAGTCCCGAAGGACTCCTCTATCTCCATGAATACACCAAGAATCACCTATAAGATCCTGAACTTGGGTCCACTTAACCCATTCCCTGAGCCGGTGGATCACATGGCCTCAAGCGAGCCTCCCTATACACTGTAGTTTATCGACTTGTATCAAGGGTGTGAAGGTGGTATAATGGGGAGACTATATTGTCTTATTAGAGTGGCACAATGGATATTAAAATAATCAGACAACAGGAAAAAAATAAATGAAAAGATATAATAAATAAACATTGGAAGCATAAATAACTAAACAATTGAATAAAAATATCAAAATCCACTAGGCAGTGTCATATATATATAGATGCATGTCATGTTACATACAAAAGGGGAATAGGGGATAGTCATATATAATCATTCTATACAAAAACTAAAAAATGGAAGAAGAAAAACTACTCCACTAGAATCTCGAGCATATGCTCAGTTCTATGATCCTATTCTCTATCTATATGTAAATAATGGCATAGATCTGTAGTAGGGGCCTTTCCCTTATCCATAACTATAGACTAGTAATCTACTCAGCTACCAAAGGCGGCCCGAGTAAGTTGTGAGATAAAATCCTAGTAGGCCACCGCCAATGGTTTCTTGAAGTAATCCAAGAAATTATCATAGATGAAAAGTGTTCAGGTATAAATAAACATGAAAAAATACTGAATAAATAACCACCGCCCTACCCAAGTCCCTAAAGGACACCATGCATCTCTACCTACTTCGGCCCACGGTCGGAAAGAATGTTTGATCAGTAACTATATATATAGTAATAATATATATATATATATATATAGTATATTTATATATTTTATCCACCTATATGGACCAAGTATATGCAGATGTAAGTGGCCATATAACTAGAATACTAGGTGTTGGATGGACCGAGGCATGACCTAGACATCCATAACCAGTCTAAATGAGCCTATAAACTCAAGAAATAGGGTGCATGCCCTAAATATCATAATTAGTGGAAGATATCATGCTCATAACTCAAGATGATGGGTGTGTCATTATGTCATCATCTGAAACAAGGGACACGGTGCATCATTCCCACCATCCAAATAGTGTCAATGGTGTGAGACATCATGCTCAACACTTGATGTAACAAAGTGTGAAAAATGATTCCCAGTAGAACCATTACTATCATTTCACAACCTCTATAAAAGTCATAATAAAATTTATATTAATATCCATGATGAATTACCTCTCATGCATCTTATTAGTTAGGCCCAAATACAATAAGAACATTAAAATGCATATATGCAAAATTATAATTAGAGAAAATGAAGCATGGCCTTACCACCCAATTACCTTTAATCCATTTAATCTTAGTAAACCATCTAGAAGCTAAGCAATTCAAAGTGTACAGTCCATTTAATTAACCAAAACATTGTATTTCACTTTAAAAGGCTTATAAAAACATTTATAAGGCTCCATAGTCATTTATACAACTACATATATGGGAAATTCAAATTATAAGTCGGACCAATCACTTAGGAGACACCTTGTGTTCAATAAAAAATTATATAATAGATGTAATTCCATTTAAAATCCAATCCAAATTCCTAGAAGGAATTTTGGTCATTTAATCATTTAACTAAATAGGGGTTATTCAAGTCGGCACACCCAAGGGGTGTCCATGTTTAGGGTTGGAATCCTCTATTCATATAACATCAATCCTTAGGAGTGTCACAAGGTGTTTATAACAATTTAGAAATAAAAAATCTTTTTAGGGTGATGGTGGAAAAGAGTCATGTGTGGAATAATGACTTGGCTATAAAAACACTAAAACCTTTCTAAAAAATAATAATACCACTAACCATAGGTCCACTGATGACTCCTCATCTAATGGTGGCCTCAGATTTTAAGGAGGTTGTAAGAAATTTTTAAAACGGTCCAATGCTATAAAGATAGGGAAAAGATCTTGAACATAAATAGCACAAAGGATCTAAAGATGAAATAAAATAGCAAGTAAGAGGATGGTAGATCTTACTACAATAGATCTGATTCTTCTAATAGTGCTTTATTTAGACTTTGGACATAGAAGTAATCTAAGAAACTAGGTTGTAGGAGGAAAGTGTTCAAGGGATGAGGAGAAAGAGTTCACCCACTAGAATGATAAGAGAGAAATAATAAATAAGGTAAATATATTAATTAATGGTGAAATGTTCATTTCATCTTCAAAATAGCAAGTGCATAGTTTGGCCGCATGGTTTGGCCAAACCATGCTCAAGCCACCACCCAAGGAGAGACCCTTCATGGTTGAGGAACAAAATTTCTCTAATAGTGCGCAAACTATACAAAAAAGATTATTTAAAACCTCTATAGTTTTTTCATGAGTCTGAACCTAGAGTCGCATGATTTTATACAAACCATGATGATCCTGGTGCTTCTATGTTTTAGCCTATATGGTTAGTAGAGACCATTCGGGTTGGGCTACAAGTTTTCTACTAACCGTGCAGACCAGTATTTTTTCCAAAATCCTAGGGTTCCAGGATCCAAACAAGCCCCAGACACCCTAGTGACCACTTTAACTCCATATTCTAAAATTATAATGGATTTAAGAAAAAACATTAACAACAAAACAAGTCATTACATCATGGAAATAGAGCTTGTTACATCCTATCCTCCTTAAATAAACTCGTCCCTGAGTTGTAATTATGAGGGTAAAAAGGTATTGTCTATAAAAATTTCTAGACCCTATGATCATATACAAGCTTCCCATTCCCAAGTCTCATCATCTACTCAGCCATGCTTCCATAGAACCCATACCTAATGAACTCACCTACCTCAGAGTGTCTTCATGCACCAATCCACAATACGAACTAGATACTCATGGGAGGAATAATCTACAACCAATTAAACCTCATCTAGTTGAAAAAACATGTGATGGGTCTGGATAATATTGGAAAATCTAAGATGCATGAAAGACATCATGCATAAACCGGTATCTCTAAGGAAGTATTATTTGGTAATCCACTAGTCTGATCCTTTTCATGACCTCTAAGTGTCCAATGATCCCAAGTGAGAGATTTTCCTACATCTAAATACATCTATGGACCAACCTAGATGAGACTCGTAAAAAAACTTAGTCTCTGACCAAAAACTAAAGAGGTCATCGACGTCGGTTGGAATATGACTACTATTTGGACTGAGTTGTCATTATGTGATTTCTGATCAACTGGACCAACTCTATACTCTCATAAATGAGATGCGACCCAAGCATAGTTACCTCCTCTACATCTGGCTAGCATAGAGGTGAATGATAAAAAGAGAACTCAATGAGGCCAATGTATTTCTCCCATAAAACCTATAATTCAAGGAAACATGCATGGAGCATGTCCTCTAGCACCCGAATCGTACACTATGTCTGTCCATTGGTCTATGGGTGATATCCCATGATCAGAATCACCTTTTTACCCAAGGCCTTCTATAACCCCTTTTAGAATCAGAATGTAAAGAGAGCATCTCTATCAGAAATGATAGAATGGTGAGCTCTATATAGATGTACAACCTATCTATATCATCTACTAAGAAGGTATATCATACAGGTAAGAAGTGTGTGAGTTTACTCAAATGATCAATAATAACCCACATTATATTTTTTCCATGAGGTGATCTAGGTAAACCAGTCACAAAATCCATCGAAACATCATCCCATTTCCACTAAAGGATGGAAAATAGCTTAAAAGTCCTACTAGATGCTGATGTTCCACCTTCACCTGCGGATAGGTGGAACATCAACTGATAATTCTTTAAATCTCCCATTCATACCAAGCCACCAATAATGGTTTTGTAGATCCTGATAAATCTTGGTGACACAGGGATGAACTACCCATGCTGAGGCATGAAATTCCTAATTCATATCCTCTCTGATTTCTACAGGGAAACAAACATGCCCTGGGAAGAATAGAGTATTATCCCCATCCATGTTCCAACCTGAAGTTTTATCACTATATGAGGTTTTTTCCCTTAGGATGAGGCCTTCAAGATTATATATTTTCCTCCTTATTACATATTCTAAAAGAGTAGAGGTCAGTTATAAGGCTATGAGGATACTCTGACCGTGGTCCTCCTAAACCCCAATGTCACTACAACAGAATCATCATTTAGCGACGGTTTAAACCGCCGCTACATTGTTTGGCGGTGGTTTACAGAAACCACCGCCAAATAGGGTGTCGCCAATCTATTAGCGGCGGTTATTTAAATTTAGGGGCGGTAATAGGAAAGCGTCGTAGCTGCCTCATTTCGCGGCAGTTATCCTGAATTTAGCGGTGGTTTTACGAGCCCTGGATATCACTTTATTCGCAGCAGTTATAACCACCGCGAATAAACTCAAATTCCAGTGGCCGTAAAACTGCCACTAAAGTCACAGGAACCGCCGCGGAATGAGGTAGCCAAGATGCTCCTATTTAGTGGCAGTTATAACCGCTAAAAGTAAATTTTATTTTATGTTTAGCGGTAGTTTAAACCGCCACCAATATACATTTCGCGGTGGTTAAAACCTCCAAGAAAAGCTACCCAGAATAAAAAATAATAATTCTTTGCTTCTGCTGCACCACTGCCCTGAAAAAAAAATAAAACCAAAAAAAACCATCCATGGCCTCCCACCAATGACCAAGAGCTGAATATCCATAATAAATCACAACATCCAAAAAACATTTTTTTCTCTCAATGAGAAATAATATACATCTTCAATATTTAAAAATAGAACAAAAATATGAAACCCTAGAAAATAAGACTTCCTATTAGAGAAAGTATTATTAATATGGGAGTGAAACACACCATGGGTGACCCTAAGCCTAGTCTAAGCATACTTAATAGATCCCATGGGGAATGTGAGGGGAATATCATGTCAATTATGGTCTAAAATATATATTCACAATTAAAATCATCAATTCATAGTAGAAAAATTCATTAGCACAACCCATACACACGATTAACATCATGTCTATGGAAAATTAACTTATATACCACCTATCTAATGTTCATAGACAAGTACTAATCAAACAATAACCCAGGACTCATGACTAAAAATCCTTCAATTTTGAATCTAATAATCTACTAGGAAAATAGGGGTTTAGGGATTTATAAGTATTGAAAATATTCCACCATGATTCTCCTAGAAAATAAAAAAAGAGTGGTAGACTTTCTTGGATCTTCGATTCATAAATAAAGGTGCTTAAACTAACCAAATATTGAAGGAGAATGTCACTAGGAAATATTAGGAGGAAAGGGTTCACACCATAGGTATCTAGAGGATGAAATGTGGAATAAATTGAGTAATAAATCTTAAATACCAAGGGGAGAAATGGGAAATTTCACCTCTTTTAATGAGGCACAGGATTTGGCAGAAAAGTTGGCTAAACTGTGCTCTAATAATGTGATACCTATTGTATAAGAGGGGGTTGGGTTGTATGGTTTGTCTGGGCTATCCACATGGTTTTATAGATAGGGCAGTGGTTGTGTGCCTTCCTCTATCCAAAGGGCTGAGCTATACAGTCTTTTAGGCCATAGTGCATAGTTATTACTAACATTCCTCATGGAGGAGGTGTTGAATTTAAGACTTAGGTATGAGTTTGAATTAGGTTTGGAAATTATATTCAGACTCGAGCTGCATGTGAAATCTAGGAAATGTGATAGATTGATATCACATATTTTCTTGTAATTTAGCGTGATGTTGAAATAGTTGGTTGAGTATGCACCCATTGAATCACACCACGAGTAAATTTTGGAATTCAGTGGGTTCATCTCAATTATCACGATATAACTTTTAAATTTATGTTAATATGATTTAATTTTCAAATAAAGGCATTGTCCATCAATTTGGATGTCCTCTAAGCAGGTCAACCTAAAGCTTTCTGACTGGAATTTCAGTAAACTAGTGCATGTTGTGAGATAATATTTCTTTGTGTAAGATGTATTAATAATGAAGAGTGTGTTTTTGTTATGACCCTTTAGTTTAAATTTTTAGTACTAGATTAATAGTGATGGTTGATTTGTAAATGGAGGTAGCGGTTTTCATGTGGCACCACTTCATAAGGAGTTTTCAAGTGAGCTCAAGTGAGATATGTCTTAAATAAAGCAAGCAAATCTCGAACATGTCAATGTGAAACTAGAAGTGATGTATAGTAGTATAGTGCTCATGGTTTAGTGGTTTGAGAATTACTATGGTGGGAAGACACCATGGACCTATAAATTATGTGGTGCTCGCTTTAAGTAGTTTTCATTATTAATGTGTCTGAGTGGTGTCACTTGGTTTAATGTTTCTAGATTAAATTCAGATGGAAAAGAAACCTAGGGACAGGTGATGAGAGGTGGTTTGGGGGGGTCATATTAAATTGGACATACTCTAGATGTGGGTGTTGGTCAAATTCAATACGATCATTACACAGAGTCGTGGGAGTATAACTATGGTTTCTTATGAGTATGTTTTGATAGAAGTGTTTTGTACCAGACCTATGGCATCTCCCTATAAGGCCTAGTGTTGGTAAAGAAGAAAGTTCTAGAATTCCAGTAATTAATGTTTCATGACCGGATAGCTTGTAATGAATAAAAAAAATGGAATTAAGAATCATAATATAAATAATTCAGGGATATAATGATAGGTAATAATTACTAGACAGGCCATGATTAAGTGGAAATTGTGTTGGGAATGCAGTTCAAGTCATGCAGTAACAGTTCAGTGATCAAAAAAGTTATGGTTGGAAATGGTCCATTGTAACCGGTTAGTTTTATTTTGTATTTCTAGTAAGTGGAGGAATGTATCATCAAACAATTCCAACAAAAAAGTCAATACTCCTCAATTTATTCATCCATTTAAAGAAGAGTAAGGATAGGGGTTTGTATTCTGCTCCTTTTACCTCCTTTATTTTCATCATTTCTCTAATTGTTATCATTGTGCAATCTTATATGCCCTATTTTTAGTTCTTTTTTCAGGTTATCCATTTTCATATATTTTTTTATTGAATCGAGATACATAAATATATGAACCATCCTAATATTGAAGTATTTGGTAGAAGTTATTTTCTTAAAATTCATGTTTTTATAAGACATACCAATCGTGCGTCAAGTCTACATTCATCTTCGAGATTATATTTTAATTTATAAAGTTTTCTTGCCTATATTCATTTACTTATGCTAATTTATCACCCCTCAGTCACACCTATATCTTAGTGAACCACCCTTGATTTAGTGTTTGACCTTAGATGTCACAAATGACTTAAGAAACATTATCATGACATTTTAGAAGAGCTAGAGCATGTTTAGATACTTTTGACACTTAAATAAGACATTTTCAAAAATGGGCCTCACCAAAGTGTCCACAACACTATCCCCTTGGTCACTATGAAATGACCCAATTTGTTCAACACATCAACAATGGGTTTAACTCCTAGTCATCCAAAATCTCGACTACCAATTCAAACACAGACCTAAATGGAATGATGTATACCACACTTGAGAAATGAAGACATAAAAAGAAACATCAGAAATCAATAAAATGCATAAAAAGAAACATGAGAAATCAAGGAAATTTTAGGACATGAAAATGTGTGGTGGAAACTATGTGCCACAAATGTTACATATACAGACCAACTGTTTCCATTTTTGTTCAACACATCAAAAATTTCAACTGCTCAGGGTCCGATGATGCATCGTCACCCTCTCCACCTTCATTTCCACTTTGTGTTGTCACCTGTAAGAACATTATATTGAAAATTTAAAACGGTTACATATTTATATTAAAACATAAAACCAATGAAAGTTAGAAAACTAAATGATTTTGATTTTCTGTGATTTACCTGCATACCACCAATCGATGCACTCCCACCGGGGGAATATCTGCTCATCTGCTGACATATTTCAGTCAACTCTTTCTACAATGTAGATATATGATCCCCCTGCTGGTGAACTGTGTTTCGTAAAGAAAAAATCTCTTTCTTAGCATCTCCAGGTATGGGCTGACTAAAGTCAGGAGTAGATGCAGCAGCTATCCCCACCATAAAAAACAAATAATGATGAAAAAAATTTCCATAATAGATAAAAATTCAAGGATATATCAAGAAATGGGTCTCAGAATTCCTCAAAGTCCCTAAACTGGATGCACAAAATGGATGAACTCTTTCTATAAGAATGGTACTTTTCATCATGTTATATTTTATCCTACCTCTACACCTTTCACATTGGATTGTTTTCATTCCCACTATTAATTTGTTGCATACCTTATAAAACTAAGGAATGAACAACCATCGATTTCCAAGAATATTTAGCTTCCATTCACATGTCCCTAGTGACAACCTCCAAAATGGATGTTATGCCCAAAGAAAGTAGAGATGTACCAAGGTTTGGGTGAAGACCATCGCCAAATAAATGATCTTTTCATAATTGATGACCCCTATCTTTGGATAATATATAACAAACCTTGAAAGGTTATTGACATACTCCCATACTGATATGTCACCAATAAAAAGTCTCATGAGCTCAGTCTATTTCTCTACATTCATTCCCTTAGGAAATAACCATTAAAAAATCAATCTTGATAAGACTCTAATTTATACATTCATGAAGTTAAGAAGGTACCACTGACTCCCACAAGACTCTACTGAAACTATAAATCAAGTTCTAAAAAATTCTCACACACAAAGTATCAGGTTCCCTTAGATAATTGAGGATCACCTCAATTTCTTCCAACTAACTAACTGCTTCCACTGACCCTTGAAAAACACTTAATGAAGGAAGATAGTGATTCAAGAATCCTATGATGGTGTCTGAGATTGAAAATGATTTAACATCAACAAATCAACACATATTCAAGGTCGGAATAAGAACTAAATAATCCTTTTTGAAAATTATAGTGGGCAACAATAACATCTAAATGAACTATATCAATTAAATACTCAAAATAAAGCCTAATTATTCTATATGAAAGTAAGAATAAAATACAAAAAAAAGTATAAATTAAACAAGGAACACACTAATGAAACCAAATTTACTTTTCATTTTGAACCACCATTTTTTATAAGTAATTATGAAATACCACCTCCAATAAGTGTGAACCTCATTTGGAAAATACAGATTGGAGAGGAGTTCAAACATGATAATAGGGGGATAAATTGTGATGTAAATGCTTTGGCTTTGTGGGATGGGTGTCTAGGCGCAAACCATGAATAAATTTTTGAAACTTGTTCTTTACTATGAATCGATTCATCTTTCGGTAATCATTACAAAGGTGAAGGGTTCCATAATATTTATTCACAAAAAACATATCCATTTCCCAATATTGAAGGCTTGGGAGAATAAATCATTTATCAGATACAATAGGTTTATCAAAACAAATCATAAAGGAAAGAACATAGAACATGAAATAAATATGTCCCTACCATGAAGAATGAATGTCAATATATACATTCCTATGTGCCTATCATGATGCATGAATACTCATTTAACACCATTCTGGGCCATGAGTATAAATATAAAGAATCAAAATTCATCACTAAACAATACCATCACACAAAATACAAATCACCCAAGGTGAAATATCATCAACATTTTCAATAAAATAACATAAGAACCAATCCCGTCCATATGAACACATATTTCCCCAATACATTGGCTAGATACTCCTATTCATAAGATCATTGCTATGTCTTGGCACATCCTAGTATCTCTTATACCCTTCCACAAGTAGTAATGTAATAGAAATTAAAACATGATTCTTGGATACCACTTTGCTACATCCCCCAATCCATCACTCTCTCATGTGGCCAAATCAGGTTTTTTATGGGACCTCATGAATTACTACCCATATTCCACAGGTCATTGACTAGAAATGAGTGTTATATTTATAGTGGGGAGACCATACCCTCAGGTCTGTAGTTATATAGAAGTGGAAAAATCAACATAAACACAGGTCCATCCCGCTAAGTGAAATCGGGTCGTAGCCACTTCAGAATCACTAGCGAGCTAGTCCAAATATGTTCACCTAGTTACCTAGGATTCCCTTATGCTCAATTATGTTCCACATGTAACACATAACACCAATTTCACTAATACAGGTCAAGCATTACATTGAAAACACTTTTTTCCATAGAATGAACCTTTTACCATTTTACATACACAAAAAATTATTAGAAAAACACTTTTCAAACCACTTGAAAAATTCATAAAACCCATTAGGTACATTTCAAGAGAAGAACATAATACATTCAACAATTTCCCTGGGATAACCCTTTTCAAATCATCACACAAGCTAATTTACCCTATTTAAAAACATGATTCTCTTAATTTACACAAATAACTCATCAAATTTAATGGGGAACAAAAAAAGTTTACATACCCAAAACAATTCATTTCCCTTTGAAACCCCATTTTTAACACATTCTCACTTCAAGTGCCTTTGAAAACACAATTCACACCCTTCACATAACCATAAAAACAATTCCATGAAACACCACAATAGAGAACATATTAAACATATCCATTTTTCTTTATAAAATGAATTTTCACCACATAAAAATGCCAAAATATATCCAAAACATAATTCACATTACACAATTTATCTATAAAATATGTTAAAATTAATTAAAAAAATCAAATCATCTAAAAATGATAGGGCATGGAACGACCTACATTGGGTGAAGGAATTTCTTAAAAATGGTGTGAAACCCCATTTTTACCTCAACCACACCTCAAAGAAACCCGAAAAAGGAAAGATTTACCCAAAAACAACAACATCAAACCCTATCCAACATGAAAAACCATAAATCGGCTACCCTACCTACTGGAAAACCAAAAACCTAAAGTAGGGGAAACAAAACCCTACCTAGAGGGGAAGAGGGTGCAGCTTCCGGAATGAGGTGGTGACAGTCGGGTTCACTGGGGGTCGCGGGGGGCCAGGGTCGTGGGGGGCTGGGGGCCGCTGGGTCGCCAGGGTCACCGGGGTCACCGGGGTCGTGGGGGGCCGGGGTCGCGGGGGAAGCGGGGGGCCGGGGGAACTAGGGTGAGGAGGGTCGGGGTGGGGGGAAGAGTCGGGCTGTTAAAAAAAACATTGTTTCATGGCGATTTATTATAAACTGCCGCGAAACCTTTTTTACAAAAGGTTTAGCGGTGGTTCCTAGAACCACCGCTAAACAACCGCCACTAAACAACGGTCTTTTTGTAGTGTGTGCATCTCTAAGAATAGGTCCATGATCATCCTTTCAACACTAGCCTCCTAAACCACCTGAGTCTGAGTCTTCTATCTTAGAGAATCATCTACAATATTTCCTTTACCAGGCATATAGGCAAACTTTAGATCAAATGACTCTATGTACTCAACCCACCTTCACTTCTTGAGAGTTAGATCCTAATATGTAAAGATGTACTTGAGGATTTTATGATCAGTGAATACCACAAAATGATCTCCAAGTAGATAGCTTCTCTAACAACATAGATCATGAACTATAATAGTTAGATCGAGGTCATTCATCGAGTAATTTCACTCATGAGGCCTCAAATTACGAGACACTACAACAGAATCGTCGTTTAGAGGTGGTTTTTTTGCGTTTAGCGGCGGTTTAAACCGCCGCTACATTTTTTGGCGGCGGTTTATAAAAACTGCCGCCTAATAGGGCGTCGCCAATCTATAAGCGGTGGTTATTTACGTTTAGCGGTGGTTTTAGGAAAGCATTGTAGCTGCCTCATTTCGTGGTGGTTATCCTGAATTTAGCGGCGGTTTTACGAGCCCTGGATATCACTTTATTCGCGGTGGTTATAACTGCCACGAATAAACTCAAATTCCAGCAGCCGTAAAACCACCGCTAAAGTCACAGGAACCGCCGCGGAATGAGGCATCCATGATACTCTTATTTAGCGGTGGTTATAACCGCCGCTAAAAGTAAATTTTATTTTATATTTAGCTGCAGTTTAAATCGCCGCCAATATACATTTCGTGGTAGTTAAAACTGCCGCGAAAAGCTACCCAGAATAAAAAAATAATAATTCTTTGCTTCTGCTGCACCACTGCCCTAAAAAACAAATAAAACCAGAGAAAACCATCCCTGGACTCTCACCAATGACCAAGAGCTGAATATCCAGAATAAATCACAACATCCAAAAAACATGTTTTTCTCTCAATGAGAAATAATATACAACTTTAATATTTAAAAATAGAACAGAAATCTGAAACCCTGGAAAATAAGACTTCCTATTAGAGAAATTATTATTAACATGGGAGTGAAACACACCATGGGTGACCCTAAGCCCGGTCTAAGCATACTTAATAGATCCCATGGGGAATTTGAGGGGCATATCATGTCAATTATGGTCTAAAATATATATTCACAATTAAAAGCATCAATTCATAGTAGAAAAATGCATTAGCACAACCAATACACACGATTAACATCATGTTTATGGAAAATTAACTTATAAACCACCTATCTAAAGTTCATAGACAAGTACTAATCAAACAATAACCCAAGACTCATGACTAAAAATCCTTCAATTTTGAATCTAATAATCTACTAGAAAAATAGGGGTTTAGGTATTTATAAGGATTGAAAATATTCTACCATTATTCTCCTAGAAAATAGAAAAAGGAGGAGTGGTAGACTTTCTTGGAGATTCGATTCATAAATAAAGGTGCTTAAACTAACCAAATATTAAAGGAGAATGTCACTAGGAAAGATTAGGAGGAAAGGGTTCACACCATAGGTAGCTAGAGGATGAAATGGGGAATATATTGAGAAATAAATCTTAAAGACCAAGGGGAGAAATGGGAAATTTCACCTCTTTTAATGAGGAACACGATTTGGCAGCATAGTTGGCCAAACTGTGCTCCAACAATGTGATACCTATTGTATAAGAGGGGGTTGGGATGTATGGTTTGTCTGGGCTATCCACATGGTTTTATAGATAGTGCAGTGGTTGTGTGCCTTCCTCTATCCAAAGGGCTAGGCTATACAGTATTTTAGGCCATAGTGCATAGTTAGTACTAACATTCCTCATGGAGGAGGTGTTGAATTTAAGACTTAGGTATGAGTTTGAATCAGGTTTGGAAATTATATTCAGACTCAGGCTACATATGAAATTTAGGAAATGTGATAGATTGATATCACATATTTTCTTGTAATGTACCATGATGTTGAAATGGTTGGTTGAGTATGCACCCATTAAATCACACCACGAGTCAATTTTGGAATTCAGTGGGTTCATCTCAATTATCATGATATAACTTTTCAATTTATGTTAATATGATTTAGTTTTCAAATAAAGGCATTTTCCATCAATTTAGATGTCCTCTAAGTAGGTCAACCTAAAGCGTTCTGACTGGAATTTCAGTAAACTTGTGCATGTTATGAGCTAAGATTTCTTTGTGTAAGATGTATTAATAATGAAGTGTGTGTTTTGGTTATGACCCTTTAGTTTAAATTTTTAGGACTAGATTAACATTAGTGGTTGATTTGTAAATGGAGGTAGCAGTTTTCTTATGGCACCACTTCATAAAGAGTTTTCAAGTGAGCTCAAGTGAGATCTGTCTTAAATAAATCAAGGAAATCTCGAACATGTCAATGTGAAACTAGAAGTTATGTATAGTAGTATAGTGCTCATGGTTAGTGGTTTGAGAATTACTATGGTGGGAAGACACCATGGACCTATAAATCATGTGGTGCTCGCTTTAAGTAGTTTTCATTGTTAATGTGTCTAAGTGGTGTCACTTGGTTTAATGTTTCTGGATTAAATTCAGATGGAAAAAAACCTAGGGATAGGTGAGGAGAGGTAGTTTGGGGGGTCTTATTAAATTGGACATCCTCTAGATGTGGGTGTTGGTCAAATTCAATATGATCAATACACGGAGTCGTGGGAGTATAACTATGGTTTCTTATGAGTATGTTTGGATAGAAGTGTTTTGTACCAGACCTATGAAATCTCCCTATAAGGCCTAGTGTTGGTAAAGAAGAAATTTATGGAATTCCAGTAATTAAAGTTTCATGACCGGATAGCTTGTAATGAATCAAAAAATGGAATTAAGAATCATAATATAAATAATTCAGGGATATAATGATAGGTAATAATTACCAGACATACCATGATTAAGTAGAAATTGTGTTGGGAATGCAGTTCAAGTCATGCAGTAACAGTTCAGTGATCAAAACAGTTATGGTTGGAAATGGTCCATTGTAACCGGTCAGTTTTATTTTGTGTTTCTAGTAAGTGTAGGTTTGTATAGTCAATCAATTCCAATAAAAAACTCAATACTCCTCCATTTATTCATCCATTTAAAGAAGATGAAGGATAGGGGTTTGGATTATGCTCCTTTTACCTCCTTTGTTTTCTTCATTTCTCTAAGTGTTATCATTGTGCAATCTTATATGCCTTATTTTTAGTTCTTTTTTCAGGTTATACTTTTTCATATATTTTTTATTGAATCGAGAGACATAAATATATGTGTTAACCATCCTACTATTGAAGTATTTGGTAGAAGCTCTTTTCTTAAAATTCATGTTTTTATAAGACATACCAATTTTGCGTCAAGTCAACATCCATCTTCTAGATTATATTTTAATTTATAAAGTTTTCTTGCCTATATTCATGGACTTATGCTAATTTATCACCCCTCAGTCACAGCTATATTTTATTGAACCACCCTTGATTTCGTGTTTGACCTTATATGTCACAAATGACTTAAGAAACATTCTCATGACATTTTAGAAGAGCTAGAGTATGTTTAGATACTTTTGACACTTAAATTGGACATTTTCAACAATAGTCCTCACCAAAGTGTCCACAACACTATCCCCTTGATCACTATGAAATGACCCAATTTGTTCAACACATCAATAATGGGTTTAACTCCTAGTCATCCAAAATCTCGACTACCAATTCAAACACAGACCTAAATGGAATGATGTATACCACACTCGAGAAATGAAGACATAAAAAGAAACATCAGAAATCAATAAAATACATAAAAAGAAACATGAGAAATCAAGGAAATTTTTGGACATGAAAATGTGTGGTGGCAACTATGTGCCACAAATGTTACATATACAAACCAACTATTTCTATTTTTGTTCAACACATCAACAATACAACTACTTAGGGTCTGATGATGCATCGTCACCCTCTCCACCTTCATTTCCACTTTGTGTTGTCCCCTGTAAGAACATTATATTGAAAATTAAATACGGTTACATATTTATATTAAAACTTAAAACCAATGAAAGTTAGAAAACTAATTGATTTTTATTTTCTGTGATTTACCTGCATACCACCAATCGATTCACTCCCACTGTGGGCATATATGCTCATTTGCTAACGTATTTCAGTCAACTCTTTCTGCAATGCAGATATCTGATCCCCCTGCTGGTGAACTGTGTTTCGTAAAGAAACAATCTCTTTCTTAGCATCTCCGGGTATGGGCTGACTAAAGTCAGGAGTAGATACATCGGCTATCCCCATAATCAAAAACAAATAATGATGAACAAAATTTCCATAATAGAGAAAAATTCAAGGATATATCAAGAAATGGGTCTCATAATTCCTCAAAGTCCCTAAACTGGAAGCACAAAAAAAATGAAATCTTTCTATAAGAATGGGTCTTTTCATCATGTTATAGTTCATCCTACCTCTACTCCTTGCCCATTGGATTCTCTTCATTCCCACTATTAATTTGTTGCATACCAGATAAAACTAAGGAATGAACAACCATCGATTTCCAAGAATATTTAGCTTCCATTCACATGTCCCTAGTGACAACCTCCAAAATGGATGTTATTCCATAAGAAAGTAGAGATGTACCAAGTTCTGGGTGAATACCATCACCAAAGAAATGATCTCTCTCATAATTGATGACCCCTATCTTTGGAGAATATATAACAAACCTTGAAAGGTTATTGACATACTCCCATACTATTCTGTCACCAATAAAAAGTCTCATGAGCTCAGTCTATTTCTCTACATTCATTCCCTTAGGAAATATCCATTAAAAAATAAATCTTGATGAGATTCCAATTCATACATTCATGAAGTTAAGAAGGTACCACTGACTCCCACAAGACTCTACTGAAACTATAAATCCAGTTCTAAAAAATTCTCACACACAAATTATCGGGTTCCCTAAGATAATTGAGGATCACCTCAATTTGTTCCAACTACCTAAATGCTTCCACTGACCCTTGAAAAACACTTAATGAAGGAAGATAGTGATTCAGGAATCCTATGATGGTGTCCGAGATTGAAAATGATTTAACATCAACAAATAAACACGTATTCTAGGTCGTAATAAGAACTAAATAACCCTTTTTGAAAATTATAGTGGACAACAATAACATCTAAATGAACTATATCAATTAAATACTAAAAATAAAGACTAATTATTCTATATGAAAGTAAGAATAAAATACAAAAAAAAGTATAAATTAAACAAGGAACACACTAATGAAACCAAATTTACTTTTCATTTTAAAACACCATTTTTTATAAGTAATTATGAAATACCACCTCCAATAAGTGTGAAATTCATTTGGAAAATACAGATTGGAGAGGAGTTGAAATAGGATAATAGGGGGATAAATTTTGATGTAAATGCTTTGGCTTTGTGGGATGGGTGTTTAGGTGCAAACCATGAATACATTTTTGAAACTTGTTCTTTACTATGACTCGATTCATCTTTCGGTAATCATTAAAAAGGTGAAGGGTTCCATAATATTTATTCACAAAAAAAAGCCATTTCCCAATATTAAAGTCTTGGGAGAATAAATCATTTATCAGATACAATAGGTTTATCAAAACACATCATAAAAGAAAGAACATAGAACATGAAATAAATATGTCCCTACCATGAAGAATTAATGTCAATATATACATTCCTATGTGCCTATCATGATGCATGAATACTCATTTAACACCATTCTGGGCCATGAGTATAAATATCAAGAATCAAGATTCATCACTAAACAATACCATCACACAAAATAAAAATCACCCAAGGTGAAATAACATCAACTTTTTTAATAAAATAACATAAGAACCAATCCCGTCCATATGAACACATATTTCCCCAATACATTGGCTAGATACTCCTATTCAAAAGCTCATTGCTATGTCTTGGCACATCCTAGTATCTCTTATACCTTTCCACAAGTAGTAATGTAATATAAATTAAAACATGATTCTTTGATACCACTTTGCTACATCCCCCAATCCATCACTCTCTCATGTGGCCAAATCAGGTTTTTTATGGGACCTCATGCATTCCTAACCATATTCCACAGGTCATTGACTAGAAATGAGTGTGATATTTATATTAGGGAGACCATACCCTCGGTTATGTAGTTATATAGAAGTGGAAAAATCAACATAAATACAGGTCCATCTTGCTAAGTGAAATCGGTTTGTAGCCACTTCAAAATCACTAGCGAGCTAGTCCAAATATGTTCACCTAGTTACCTAGGATTACCTTATGCTCAATTATGTTCCACATGTAACACATAACACCAATTTCTCCAATACAGGTCAAGCATTACATTGCAAACACTTTTTTTCCATAAAACGAACCTTTTACCATTTTACACACACAAAAAATGATTAGAAAAACACTTTTCAAACCACTTGAAAAATTCATAAAACCCATTAGGTACATTTAAAGAGAAGAACATAATACAATCAACAATTTCCCTGGGATAACCCTTTCCAAATAATCACACAATCTAATTTATCCTATTTAAAAACATGCTTCTTTTAATTTACACAAATAACTCATCACATTTAATGGGGAACAAAAAAAGTTTGCATACCCAAAACAATTCATTTCCCTTTGAAACCCCATTTTTAACACATTCTCACTTCAAGTGCCTTTGAAAACACAATTCACACCCTTAACATAACCATAAAAACAATTCCATGAAACACCACAATAGAGAACATATTAAACATATCCATTTTTCTTTATAAAATCAATTTTCACCACATAAAAATGCCAAAATATATCCAAAACATAATTCACATTACACAATTTATCTATAAAACATGTTAAAATTAATTAAACAAAAACAATCAAATCATCTAAAAATGATAGGGCATGGAACCACCTACATTGGGTGAAGAAATTGCTTAAAAATGGTGTGAAACCCCATTTGTACCTCAACCACACCTCAAAGAAACCCCCAAAAAGGAAAGATTTACCCAAAAACAACAAGATCAAACCCTATCCAACATGAAAAAACCTAAATCAACTACCCTACCTACTGGAAAACCAAAAACCTAAAGAAGGAGAAAAAAAACTCTACCTAGAGGGGAAGAGGGTGCAGCATCCGGAAGGAGGTGGTGACAGTCGGGGTCGCCGGGGGTCGTCGGGGGCTGGGGGTCGCGGGGTTGCCGGGGTCACCGGGGTCACTGGGGTCACATGGGAAGCGGGGGGGGGGGGGGCAGGGGAACTAGGGTTAGGAGGGTCGGGCTGGGGGGAAGGGTCGGGCTATTAAAAAAACAATGTTTCACGGTGGGTTATTATAAACCGCCGCAAAACCATTTTTACAAAAGGTGTAGCGGCAGTTTCTAGAACTGCCGCTAAACAACGGTTTTGTTGTAGTGAGACCTGTATGTGAAGACATTCTCTTCCTACTTGAAAACAGTTCTAGTCCCAATACCTGATGCATCATAGTTGATTGTATGGATTTTACCTACCTCTAGAAGAATTAGTGTAGGTGATAAATTCAAATGTCCCTTTAACTCCTGAAAGGATTCTTTACAATATTCTGACCATAAGAATTTCACACCCTTCTTTTTCAATCCTGTAAGCGGTCCTGCAATGCATGATAAATCATGGATAGAGAATCTATAATACATGGCTATCCCTAATAATATCAGTATATAAAATATGTTTTTTTGTTAATCCTAGGAAACTATAGCTCTCTCTTTCTTTGAGTCTATTGAGACTCTAGACTCTGAGATAATGTGACCAATGAAGTGTACTTTGTTGATGCAAAAGTGAAATTTACTGATCTTAGCATAGATCTAGTTCTCTCTCAGTGTATTCAGAATGATCTCAAGATTTTTTTTCATGTTTATGTCTGGAGAATTAATACACTAAGATGTCATCAACAAATATTACCATTAATGAATCCATATATGGGTGGAAAACCCGATTCATTAGAACTATAAAACTATAGGTGTGTTCATGAGACCGAATGATATGACTAGGTACTCATATAGACCATACCTGCTCCCTCGAAATCTATGTGAGGTATATCTGATGACCACATGCACCTGGTGATAGCCAGACCTCAAATCTATATTTGAACATACTCTCACTCCTTGGAGCTGATCAAAGAAGTAATCGATTCTTGGAAGTAGATATCGGTTCTTGATCCTAAGATGGTTCAACCTTCTGTAATCCACACAAAGCCTGAGGGTATCATCCACCTTATTGTAAAAAAGGTTTAGTGAACCCCAAGGAGAAGTGATGGAGCATTTAAATTCATTAGCCTCTAGATCATCTAACTACATCATGAGCTCTAGAACCTCCATATGTGACATCCTATAAGGATTAATGGTCACTAGTGCTGTTCCTAGAACTAGAACAATATTGAATTTAACCACTCACACTGAATATATCCTAGAGAATTTTTCCAAGAATAAATCTCCAAAGTGCTCCACTACAAGAGGGAAAATAGTGGTTCATAACCCCAGATTATCCAAGAAAAGACTAATGACCTAAGTTGTCACACTACCCAGCCTCTTCTACTCAGGTCCATATCATGTTGTAAGAACATCCCAGTCTCTCTTATATATATAAATACCTCCCTCAAGTGATGAAAATTTCACCCTCTAATGATAACAGTCAATGTGATCTCGATAGGTAACTAACCTATCCATTTTGATGATTACATAAACACCCATCATTTCGAGGATGAAAAGATTCCACATAAAGAGGTAACCACCAACATAAAGGGGTAAATCCATAAAATGGAGAACACACATTGATCGAATACCTAACGGGGATTAAATCACCATAACTCCATCAAATTATTCGATCTCAAGGCCCAAAATCCCCATAATAGTCTCAAAGATAAAAGACTGAGACATGACTATGTCAAATAATGCCGATAATAAAGTGGAGGCTACCAGAATAATACCTCTAATAGTAGAATATTTTGTGATCTTCTCCTCTAGAAAAGGTTAGACTGCATGTAACTAGCCTGCACCACGGCCCTGAGTCCCAACCTGACTACCTTGAGCAAGTCCACTCTACTGGCACCAAGAATCATGAGTTTGACTTCCTACTCCTTGACCACCACCTAAACCTAGTTGGATGGTGGTATTCTAGATTCCTACCTATCGTAATACTTTTATCCCCACTCCAAAACATGGGGTGGATGCGGATCCTCGCTCACTAGGTACCGTCAGAAAATTCCGGCTTAAGTGCTGGATATGCCCCATCATGTTGCAGCCTCTATATTCTAATGGATCCTGTAATCACCGAGGTTTCATATGACTCAGGTTCTTGAACTAGTGAAATATAAAAAAATTATCAGTACAAGGAGAATGACTACCACTACCTCTACAAGTAGCCTCAATGTGTATCTTTCACCTAGAATAAGAAACACTGATAGATCGAGGTGTCAAACTGCCCTAAATTGCACCACCATACTCCCTCAAACTTTTCTCATTAATAAGGTATTGGTTGACTATCTATGATATGGTAGTCAAAAAAAATACATTTACCTACAACCGAATAGAATATACTATCCCATCCTAGAATCTTCTAGTGGTCATAAGATCATCACATGCTAGAGTAGGAGTGAACCACTGTAGCTCAGTGAAACGAGTAGAGTATTCCATAACAGACGTGAAACATTGTTTTAGGTTCATGAATTATCTAGCTATGTCATCCCTCAGGGTCTGGGGAAAGAAGTAGTCATAGAATATGTTCTAGAAATCTTCACAAACCATATCTCTATGTTGATCTTCCTAGGTAATAACATCTCACCAATGCTTGTTAGAATTTCACAACATATAAGCATAAAGTTTGACCCTTTTCTTTGGAGACATCCTTAGATGCTATAATATGGAAAGAACAGCTTTGATACATGACTTAGCAGTGTGTGGTCCTCCATCCTATGAAAAGGTGGGAGGATTCTACTATTGGAACTCCTGACTCAACTCTTCTATACTTTGGGCAGGTCGACAACACCTTACATATTTTTCAACATATGTAGAAATCCCTCAAAAAACTAGGAATTGGTTCCCATGTTAGGAATAAGAAGAGGTGAAATATGTGGAACTGCAGGAGATATCACTGGAAACTCATGTCCCACCATCTCTGATGCATGTTCATCACCACCTTCAGGGCGTATGGTTGGAGGACAATGTAGAAGCATGATACTAAAAAGATAGAAACACACCTCAGAAGAGATATTAACAATTGAAAAGATTAAAAATATGAAACTGGGATAGGTTCATAGACTTACTATAGAAATATTTTACCACTTCCCCTGTTCCTAAATCCTGGAGTGGGTAAAAGAGAATTATTATAACATTCTATAGGAACATAAGAGTCACCAACTTCCCACTACCAAGGCCAACTTCCAGTATGAATCTCGATTTAACTTGTAGGGGATAGCTAATTTCACTTTAAAAGTCATATTAAGTTTATATTTTTTCTCATTCAAATATTTAAGTCTCCCTAAATGGTTTAATTAGGTTGATTACCATTTCTGATCCCTAAGGGCCCATAATCCTTATGAACCAAAATATGGTGTCCACTTAACCCATGCCATAACATGTTCTGGCACATTAGACAAATGTTTCATGGCTAAATGTTACATAATTAACTTATTAAGGTGTTAGCTTTAACCTATGAAGGAAAAACTATTAGGTTAATGTGGGAACATTAAGTGTTAATTATTTTTTCTCAGTCATGCAAAGAAAGTTGTCACATTTCCATATAATAATCAAGGCACTGATAATATGAAACGGTAAAATGCACGCTAAAAATAGATGTGACATGGAAAAAATCTTGGCATATTAGTCATATTGTTCCTATAATGATGCATGCAATGCAACGCCCTCATTTCATCAGGAATGGGTAAAATAAATAACCATTTCAATAATAAAAATAATAATAAAACCATAAAACAAGTTTTTCACCCTATGATGAAGTCATATCAACTATAATATCCATAAAAAATAATAATAATTTCCCATCCCATGTAATTTGGGTTTCCACTATACATGGGTTATCTAGGTCTAGACACAAGGTCATTTCCAAATACCTTTAGCTCGTAGTCTCATGTCTAATACTCAAATATTAAGATAAAGGAAAAATAACTCTGATACCAAATTGTACCATCCCGACCCAGGGTCCACTAACCCGTGCCCTGATTCAGTGGGTCACATGGACTCAAGTGTTCTCCCCATATGCCAGAGGCTACCGACTAGATATGAGGGTGTGAAGATAGTATGGTGGGGAGACTATACCCTCTTATCAAAGGGGCATAGTTGATATAACAATAATTAGAAAACAATGAAAGCATGTATGAACAAAACTAATAAATAAATAGCAGAAACCTAAATAATTGAACAATTTAATAAAAATATTAAAATCCACAAGGAAGTTTCATATACATAGATTCATGGCATAATGATATACAAAAGGGGAATAGGGGATTGGCATATACAATAATGCTATACAAAAAATAAAAAAGGGGCAAAAACTAATCCACAAGAATATCGTTCATATTCTTGATCCTCTGCTTTTATAATCCATCTATAAGTAAAGCATATCAAAAATCTATAGCAGGGAACTTTACCTTATCCATGCCTATATAGAAGTAATCTACTTGGGTACCAAAGGCGGCCCGAGTAGGGTGTGAATTAAAATCTCATTAGTCCACCACCAAAGGGGTCTAGAATTAAACCAATTAGTGCTCATAACTAAACAGTGTGTAGGTATAAATCAATAAGAAAACATTACTGGATAAAAAATCATCGGCCTGCTCATGTCCATAAAGGAAACCAGACAGCTCTACCTGATTCGGCTCACGGTTGGGAATAGTGTCTGGTCTGTAAGTATATATAAGTAATATATATATATATATATATATATACTTATATATTTCATCCACCTATATGGATCAATTAAGTGCGGACGTAAGTGGCCATATACCTAGAATACTAGGTGCTAGCTAGACCAAGGTTTGACTCATACATACATAACCAATCTAAATGAGCCTATATTCTCAATAAATATGGTACATTCCCTAAATCTCATAATGAGTGGGAGACTCCATGATCATCACTCAAGATTGTGGGTGTTTCATCATGATAAAACTAGAAATAAGGGATGTGGCGTGTCATGCCCACGGTCCAAATACTACCAATTGTGTGAGATGTCATGCTCAACACCCAATGTAAGCGATCGTGAATTTTCATGCCCAATAAAACCCTTACCATCATTCCACAGCCTCTATCAAAGTTATAATAATATTTATATTAATAGACATGAGGAATTACCACTCAAAATTTTTATTAGTCAAGCCCAAATATAATGAGAGAATTACATTTCATATTAAAAATCTCATTATTATAGAAGATGAGGCATGTCCCTTCCACCCAATTACCTTTAATCCATTTAAGAATATAAAATCGTCTTGAATCTAATTGATTCAAAGCAGTAAATCTTTTTAATTAAACAAAACATGTCATTTCCATTTATAAGTCACAGAGAGACACTTAGAAGGTTACATAGTCAATTAGAAAACTACCAATATGGGAAATTCCACTTATAAGTCTATCCAAACACTTAAGAGGTGCCTTGGGTTCAATAAAAAATTATATAATATAGTAAATTCCATTTAAAATCCAAGTGGAATGCTTAGAAGGCATTCTAAGAATTTAATCATTTAATTATAAAGGGGGAATTCAAGTCGGCATGCCCAAGGGGTGTCCATGTTCAAGGTTTTCATCCTTTATCTACTTGACATTGATCCTCAGGAGTGTCAAAAGGTGCGTATAACAATTTAGAATTAAGAAATCCATTTTTCGGTGACGTGTGAAAAAGGGAAACATATGGAACAACGACACAACTATAAAAATACAAGAACTTTTGGGGTAAATGTTGAGACCACCTACCTTAGGGCCTTTGATGATTCCTCGTCTGATGGTGGCCTTAGATTCAAAGTAGGTTGGGAGAAATATAAGAAATGGTAAAGAGACATGAAACAAAGCCAAAAGTTCATGAACCTAAATAGCAAAAAAGTTACATATATAAACTAAAATAGGAAGGGAGAGGATGGTATATCTTACTGAGATGGATCTGGTGCTTCTAACAGTGCTTGATTTGGACTTCGGACATATGATTAATCAGAGAAACTAGGTTGGAGGAGAAAAGTTCTCAAGGGGGGAGGAGAAAGAGTTCACCCACTAAAATGAGAAGAGAGAAAGAAGAAATAAGTTAAATATATTCATTAAGAGTGAAAAGGTCATTCTCACTCAAAATATGGGTCATGCAGTTTGGATGCATAGTTTGGCCAAACTATGCACAAACATTTACAAACCACTACCCACGGAGAGACCTCGCATGGTTAAGGCACCCCATTTCCCTAACTATGCACAAACCATCCAAACAAGCCTCTTTCAAACCTCTGTAGTTTTTTCATGGGCATTCACCTAGAGTCTCAGAGTTGAAAAAAACTATGTGGATCCTACTGATCTTCTATTTCAACCCACACGGTTAGTAGAGACCTTGTGGTCTAGGTGGCACAGTTTCTACTAACCATGCATCCCAATCGTTTTTTCAAAAATCTTGAGGTTTCAGGCTCTGAACAAGCCTCAAACACCCTTGTGGCCTCTGTGAATCCAATTTTTAATGTTATACAGGCCATTTAAAAGAATTTAAACTAAAAAACAATGAGTTGTGCCTTTTTGAAAAGATAGTATATTACATCACCTCTGTCCTCATGTGGCATCTCCTCATCTCTCATGAGGCATACATTCATCTCATCCATCGTTACTCATCCTCACATCTCAAATCACATCCCAAGACCTCTCATATGTCTCTTTTCATCTCAATAAAATGTTATTCCCTTTGTTGACATAGTTTTCAGGTGGTCCCAATTCACACAAATGTTAAAGAACATTTTCACTACTATAGATCCCACATTTATTAGTGTTGGAATTTTATTTTATCACCACTAAATTAGGGATAATGTTTTTAGTGATGATTAAATCTTGGTTATTTTATCAATTCTAATAAAATTATCCTTCATCAACACTAAAAAAGTGCTGATAAAGAGGGACCTTTATCAATGCTTCTTTAATGCTGATAAATCTTACCTTTATTAGCATTATTTTTAGCACTGATAAAGGATGCGTTTATAAGTGTTAATTTTCAGCACTGACAATTTACAAGAATATTTTTTTTCTTTATATTTCATATTGTGGTTGTGAACCCCCCCCCCCACACACACACACACACACCTCATTATCTACACCTCTCCCCCTTTTATCAATGCTTCCCCTAGTGCCTAAACCCCCTTTCAATGCTTATACACACACCTCGTCCCCCTATCAATGCTTATACTTGCTCGACCATCGACGCCCATGAATACTCAAACCTGGCACCTATTTATGCAAGGTGAACGCCCTTACCACTACTCTATTTGGTTTTCTACGATATTTTATAATATATCTTATTGTTTTTATATATTTATATATATTTTTTATTTATATATTCATATATTTATATATAATTATATAATCATTTGTAAATACCGTTATAATATATATATTTACCTATATATTTACTTATATATTTATATATAAATGTATAAATGTATACATACATATAAATTTTGAATATTTTATTTATAAAATGCACATTTATTGTAAATACATGTGTGTGTATGTGTGTTTGTATATGTGTGTGTGTGTGTGACTCTATATATCTATGCCTCCCCCACCCCTCTCTCGCTATATTTTTTTGTGTGTGTGTCAATATATATATTTAAGTACTATTATGTCTATACATATGAACATATATATATATATATATATATTAATATATATTTTTTACAATGTATAAAGATACATATATAAACTTTATATATTGATTTTTGTAAGTATATATTCATAAGATTTCATAAAATAAATAAAATTGTTTGTTTATTATTTAAATTATAATTGATAGTAAATACTTATTTCCTTTTGGTTTATATATTTAAAAATATATTTTTTATTTAAATATGTTTAAATATTTATATGTATAATCAAATTGTTTTATATAAATATGTAAAAAAAATTATATATACATATGCATATGTTTAATTATAAATAACACTAAAATATAAAAAAAGATAATATTTGAACACCATAATTTCTATATGAATGTAAGTCCTGAGAATAAATCCAGTTTCTGTCAAAAAATAAGATCCTTTTAAATGAAGTTGAAGTTCCATCAAATGTTCAAAAATTAGGTTATTCAAACTAAATACTCAGTTTTGGGTGACATCTTGGACTTTTTATACCATTAAAAAATAGAGAGTAAGAAATTTTTATCAACACAATATAGATCTCTTCGTAATCTTCGATTTGATATCTCATGGAGTCCAAATAGACACTCGGATCAAAAGTTATGGTCATTTGAAGTTCAAGTCATGTTTTTAACTTATCCTAATATATTAATAAATTTTTTTATTTTTTCTATCACTAAATTTTTCATAAATGTCTCTTAATAAATACTAATTTTAAAATTTTTAATTAACATTGTATTTTAATAATTTTTAAACCCTTATTATATAAGTATATTATATATTAAGATTAAATACATATTTACTATTATATAAACCATATTTATAAAAATATATTTTATATATTTCAACATAAATATATATATATTTTAAAAAGTTATTTTTAATAATTTAAAAAAATATGAAGGCCACATTTTATCATCCCTACAAAAGAACTTACTAAAGCTAAGAAGAGCATTGATAAAGGGGGCATTTATCAGCACTAAAAACAGTAATAAATTCTAGTCTTTATCACCAATTTTTTAGAAATGATAAAGACTTGTTCTATAAATGATTTTAGATAGTTCTAATAAAAATACCCCCTTAATCACTACTTTGTTCATAGCATTGATAAAGGGTAATGCTTAATATAGTGAAATTTTTAATAGTGTTACTGGAGTCATGGGTGGCCAAATGCTCTTTTATTCCTTCTTCCTAGGGAACAATCAATCCCTAATCCTTGTTCCTGAAACCATGCAATATGTCGACATTCATTATCATGACTAGATAGTCATATTAAACAATATGATAGATGTAACACCCCAAGCTTCCACGGTACATTTCTCTTTTGAATAATGCAATAGCTTGCGTTGTACGCAACTTCGAGTTCTAGCACACCACGACCAATCAAACTAGCTGTTATGAATAGTAATACCAAATTTTTAAAAAAATTAAATTTTATTTTTCAAAATGGACTTCATTTTTGGACTTTTAATATCAAAATTATTTTAGGGTTAATTTTTGGTATTTTTCCGAAAACTTTCAATTTTTGATGAATAGTGAAAAACACTACGTTATTCTTTAAAACCAAATTTAAATTTAAATAATTATTTATTTTATTTAAATTTATTTTAGGTCAAAATAGATACATAATATCTATATAAGATCAATGTAATTCATTGGAGTCATTTAATAATAAAATTAGATGTATAAAATTGTATTGAACATTTTAACGTCTTTTACCCACCTTCTAGGCACACTTGAAAATTTGTATAAAACGTAATTTTACTACTTTTGTGAATTGAATTTCGAAAATCCGAGATACATGGTTGACATCAGTAATTAAAATGGGGTTCAATATGATGAAAATAATTTTTAGTGAATAGTAATTTTTGGAATTTTATTTACCATGGTTAAAACTAAATAAGGTAATTAAAGGTAAAAATGACATTATAATTACCCTAAAACATGTCCAAATTCTATTGGATAAGTGTTTTTCGACCAAAATCAACCTTAGGAATAAAATATGATCCTATTTTATCCACTTGGATTAGATTAGAACATTTATTATTATTTTATTTAAAGAAGAGTTTAAAGTGTTAAAGTCAAATTTTCATAACTAAAACATTTTTAATATGGGGTGATACATAAGATAAATTAGACTATAAATATTCATTATAAAGCTAAAAATATTTCTAACATAATTTTATTTTATTTATAATTTTTAGACATTAAATAATTAAATTTATTTATGACACAATGATGGTGCAGCAATTATCTTATTAAAGAAAGATTAAAATAATTGATATTATAAATATCCAAATAAATGTAAATAGATACTTTTGATACATTTAAATACTTTTATAGTTTAATATAAAATGTTAGGATTTTTTTTTTGAAGTAATCATGTTTTTTTGACTTTCAAAAAAAATAAAATACTAAATAGTGTCAAAATTGACATAAATGGGTTTTTCAAACAAATACTATATTATTAATTGATATAATATCCCTACAAATCTAATGTTCTGCCAAAGAACTTATATAAGTGTATATATGTTAATAATGAACCATTTGGGTTTCTCTTGTATTTTTATAGTAAGTTTATTAACCATTTTTTATAATTATAAAAGAATACATGGTAAAAGTTAAACTATTTAACTGAGAGTTAAATCTAAAAGATAAGGTTAATATGGTGACCTAAAACTGTCTAAAACCTATTGGTTTAGAGGTTTTATACCCATACCCACCTTATCCTCTAAATAAATCCTTTTTTATCCATTATAAACCGAATATGATTTTATAATAAATTAATATTTCAAGCTTTTCCTAAACTGACCCTCACCTCTCTTATAAAAGGGTACTTCCCCTTATCTCAAAATTAAACCACAAAATCCATTTATATCATCTAAAACCTACTCAAATATCTACCCAACTACCTTAAAATAAACCTAAAGGCCTTACTTTGATCAGAAAGCTGACCTAAGGAGCCCTTTTGATCAAATCAAAAGGAAGCACCCAAAGAAGAGGTAATAATTTCATCACCTCTTTAAAAGTTATTTTCTTCTTCCACTGCCTCTTTATATGTTGTTTCAATACAAAAATAATAACTCCAGACCTTATACATACTATAATGTTATTATAAATATGGTACAACCATATTCATTATTCTATCCATCCTATGAATGACAAAGTCACCATACATACGTAAGTACGCATTACTATTTCCACGTCATGGTGTAGTTTGTTATTCAACACTTAATTATTTGGATGGGTATAATAATGAGTATAATTGATGTAAATAATAAATATAACATGTTAAATATTATTTATATGTGATATACCAACAAATTACGTATGATTTAACCATTAATAGAATGTTTTTGTCACTCGTGCGTACGTACGGATTACTGTCTCCACGAACATGATCAGATTTATTCCCCATCGTAACCATTCAAGAATAATTTTCATTTTATGATTAAAAATAATTTTTAATAACTTAATATAATTTTGGATATGAATAAAATACATCCTATCCAAAACAAATATGACTTAATTAACAAAACATATAGAGTAAAACGAATCAGTTAACACTGGAAACAATGATACTACTGAAATATTATTAACAAAACAATTTTAGAAGATCATATATAATATCATATTCATGTATATGGTTCTTGTATAATTTAATAATAATATTTTAAATATTATATAGAAGGTTAGCATAACCTTGACCAAGGAAAATTACAAGGTAAGGGTTAATTTTACAATCTCTTTATTGTCGGAGGTTGTTTATACGTGAGTATCTACTGGGACCTATTTATCATCCACATCCGTGTTTCTTAAAAATGTAATTCAAAACATGTTTAATATTTCCTAGAATATGGGTCAAAGTAATTTATACCATTTTTTTACTTTTTATAAAAAAAATTGAAAGGAGTCTTTCCGTCGTTTTCCAAACAAGGTACTTTATGACCTTTTCAACAAATTAAGGTAAGAATGTTTTTTAACGTATACAGCAGGTGTGTTTA
The DNA here is from genome assembly GCA_963277665.1 of Viscum album. Classification (NCBI taxonomy): domain Eukaryota; kingdom Viridiplantae; phylum Streptophyta; class Magnoliopsida; order Santalales; family Viscaceae; genus Viscum; species Viscum album. The sequence goes on from OY728140.1 coordinate 357,772,243, forward strand.
TCTTCTGTCGTTATAATATCTTCGAAGCATCCCTTAAAATATTATAAGAATATTTTCAAAATAAATGTTTTCCTTTATAATTATGTGAATTTTAAATGATTTCAAAAGTGAAAGAGATATTTCTCTCAAATAGTTTTGATTTCATCTATGTCAACATCCTTCGATGGATTTTACATTTGTTTAAAGTTGATTAATTATGATACAATCTTCCATATTGTATTGAAGGTTTTGTGACATGTCTGAATGTGGATGTGTTATTTTTATAACATTCATGGTTTATGGTTAAATTATTAACATTTTGTATGTTAGTTTTAATACAAATGTTTATGTTATGTTTCAACCTTTTCATATGGGGAATGCATTGGACTTAGTAAGTGACGAGTGGAGCCCGCTATAGCTCTTCAATGCTTCTACAGGTATCATGAGACAAACTAGTGTCTTGGAACAAGTCCTGGACAAAATCTTATTTGTAGTTTTGGAATGACGCCTTGACTATGTGGTTATGATGTCCAGCATTATGCATTCCATCATTATAAAATTATATATTAATATTACATGTGATTATTCGACTATTAGAATATCCATGTGAATAAGTAAATGGAATTATTTGATTTATCTTTTCTATATTATTTTTAAGTTTATGTTTAAAATTCTTGTGTTTTAGTCTTATACATTTCCTTAAATATTTATGCTTATTTATGATAGTTTCTACTATATTGTTATCCTTACTGAGCATCTGAGCTCACCCATTTCTATGTTTTATTTTTTCGAGGATGCGAAGAAGTATATTTTGATTAAACTACAAGGATAATCCAAAGGATATGAGTGTGTTCAAAGGGTACACAATGTTGTTTTTTTTTCATTTCTTAATGTAATGTAAAACTTATATATGTATCTAGTACTTCCAAGGCTACTAAACTAATCGGTCTTTCGAGACTTGATATCTTGTGATCATGCCAATGTTATATAATAATGCACCGACTTTGGGTAACTAGGGTCAGGGCATTACAGTTGGTATTAGAGGAAGTTTAGTAAAAACCTTTGAAACTAGATTTAGAAAAACTCTGATTAGAGAACATTACTGTAAGATAGACTTTGAGGATTAGTATATAAGAACTTCTTAGAATTTTGGTAATGTAGATATTTTGTGAGTTTTCCAAGAAATACATCCCTGTCTAGATACGAGAAGGTAGAGGCATCTCTGGCACAGATGTACCTAGGAGTTAAAACTCTAAAAAAGAGTTTCGGGCTTGACCTGGGGTATCCTGGTACACGACAATGGACCTTACTGCACTCTTGGTTAAAACACTCCAAGGGGATATGCTTAAGATAATTCAAATTTTCTTTAAAACCCATTAGGATGGATTTATGAGTAAATAATTCCTCAAAGAAAACAATTTTTTATGATTATGGATTATATGCATAAACTGTTCAATTTATGTTAGGTATTTTACAAGTTTTGAATTATGCATTGCGATTCATAAACTAACCTAGTGTATGCCATTGTTTATAAATGGATCCTAGTGGAAGAAATGGAAACTATATCAATGCATGTAATCCATGTAGGGATTCCCCTCCTACTCAAGATAATTATAGTGGAGTTGGTGATGAAACTGGTGCTGAACAACTTATAACCATACTTTGACAACTCACTCAGGTTATGAATAATAACCTTACCTGTATAGAGCACCCTGATCCACAACACGGAGGATCAATGTTAGAAAATTCATGAGGCAACAGCCACCAACATTCAATGGGACTACAAATCCATTTGTAGCTGAGCAATGGATAAGTTCCTTAGAGAAAATATTTCATGCTTTGGGGAGTGGGGAAGGGGAAAAGGTTGTCATGGTAGTTTATTGCCTTACAGGAGATGTAAATCAATGGTGGTCGTTAATTCAAAACACAAAGGAGGATGAAGAATTATCAAATATAGAATGGAGGTAGTTTTAAGATATTTTGTTAAAAAATACTTTACTCGTGACCATCGAGCGGATATGGAAAGACAATTTATGAGTCTAAGGAAAAAGGAGGATGAGAATGTCGCAAAGTATGAGGCTAACTTTACAAGGTTAGCAAGGCATGCTGAAAATTATATATATAACCCAAGGAGTAAGATTGATTGATTCTTTGATGGGTTAAAACCATTTATCTGTTGAGCATTAGTCTCACAATCATTCTCTTAGTACGAAGATATAGTCTCATGTGCTATCAAGACAGAAAAGAAATTATCTAAGTCTTACGACTTTAAAGCAAAGCAAGAGAAGAAGAGATCTTCTAAACACTCTAGAAATGGAAATAATGGGAAGAAGGGAAAAGTTTAATTTCCATCCTGTAGTAAATGTGGGAAGAAACACCCCAGTACTTTCCTGAAGGGAATGGGAGTCTATTACAAGTGTGGTGAAAAAGGCCACCAATCTCATGATTGCAAGGGAAAGAAAGAGGTTGTCAATGTTGAATCCTACAATTGTAGAGAAATGGAGCGTTGTGAAAATGAATGTCCTGAGCACCAAGGAAACTTACCCTAGAAAATGCCAAGGGAGCAAGGATAAGCTTATGCGATCACTACTACTGAGGTTGAAGCTCCGAATGACGTGGTGGGGGTAATTTAATGGTTTCCTAAAATTTAGCCAATGATTTATTTGATTCTGGATCATCTCATTGTTTCATATCTTCCTAGTTTTCTAAGAAAATTATATATTTCCAATTTTATTTAACAATTGAGTTGTTAGTCAAAAATCTTAAGGGAAGTATCATTGAAACAAAGTTTTTTGAATCAGTTCCCATTAGGGCATATAAACATGATTTATCTGCTGATCTCATATTCATACCCAAGATTGAATTTGATATAATACTCGGTATAGATTAGCTTTCAGAATATGATGTGAAAATTTATTGTTAGGAGGAGGTTACAATTTTTGATGATGATGATAAGGAATACATTATCTTTAGAGAAAAAATGTCACCATATGATTCTCATCTAGATCCACCCCACTAGCTCTACTAAATTCAATTATTAGGGAGCAAGAGAGTGAAATAACTATGGGTGAGGAAAGGAATTTTCAAATAGAGGGCATACCTATTGTGAAAAAATATGTTGATGTGTTTCGAGAGGATTTACCTGGGCATCCTTCAGAAAGAGAAATTGAATTTTCCATTGACTTAATTCCTAGTTCAAGGCCCATATCGAAGACCCCTTATAGAATGGCCACTATGTAATTGGTGGAACTAAATAAAAAAGTAGAGGAATTGAGTAATAAATGTATAAGGCCCCAGCCTTAAACCTTAATTAATCTTGAGTTATTACAAGATTACACATTGAGGATCTTTTCAGGTTTAGAGTTTTAGAGAATTAGATCCTGAAACTTGCATTATATTCCACATTTAAACAATGTGGTTAAATAAAAGACAATATTCATTCTTCCCATCAATGGAAACATATTTGAAATAAAACATGGATTCTTTCTTGACACATCCTTGACACTATCATCACATCATGTACCCTTCCCTTGACCTGTGAAAAACATTTCAAAAACTTGGGATGAGCATAAAAAAGCTCAGTAAGGGATATAAAAATATGGAAAGGAACATGAGTACATGTATACATAAGAATGAAATCATACTTTACCCATAAAACATAATCACTTTAACATACCTCATAAAATCATGAATAAATCATAGAAATAATAAGACAGAAAAGTAACTTGAGGCATTCATAACATTCTTACGTAGGGAGTAACCCTCTTGGTTACGTTTGGAATACCCACCACAGTATATTCCCTAAATCTCTTCGGAGAAACCTTAACGTTTCACTCCTTCACGTTACCCAATGCATTGGAGAGCTATATCGGGCTCACCCGCCCTTAGTCTATCACAGAACCACCCGTCTTCATAATAATTCCCAAAAACCTCAACATAATCGTATCACATAAAACATGCATAAAGGAAACATAACATTTCCACCTTTAAATCACAAGATATCAATACAACACATTGATATAAAAACATTATGAAAAAAAAATTCAATACCAAAATAAAAGAAAAGTAAAACATGGTATTTATTTTTCTTTTAAAAAAAGGTATGGCTTGTAGAGGAAGCCGAAACTCAAATAATGGTCACGGCGGTGGAGAAGTCGTTGTCGCCGCATACGTACGACAAAAACATTCCCTTTTGTCATTTAGTAAATGTTTCGTATAAAAAATATTCCTTTTGAATAAACGTAAAAGTCAAAGGGGTTTATACACCGTATAAAAGAAGGTTGTGTATAAAACAAAATATACCTCAATGAAAGGAGATTGAGACGAAGTCCCATACAAAGACGGTATCCTTGGTTTAAGGATAAATCAATTACATAATTACGTGTGACAAATGAATACACCAAATATAAGTGGATATTAAGTGTAAAATAATCAAAGTTCATTCACACATATTAAAAGGATAACATATTTAATAACAACATGTTGAACCCAAAGAAATCGAAATTGGGTTAAGAAGTTCCCTTGATAGCCTAACAGCGTCACATCAAAAAAAGGGTATCTCATCACTTGGACATAAAATTTACATCAATAAGGATATATGGGAACATATCCCAACATAACAATATGTAAATTAAAAGACCCAACAAAAGAAGTCTTTTAAAAAGAGGAGGGTGAAAGGTTCCCTTACCGACATGGGTATCTTTCGAAACATACACCCCGTGAAAGAAGAACAATAAAAAATTGATGTAAATACTCATAAATGAAAGAATATTACACAATGAGTAAAATAATGGTCAGTACATACACCACTCAAAGGAAATTGTGGCAAATGTAGCATAAATCTCACAGGAATAAAGGTGAGATGAAAAATCCCTTACGAAAACTCGGCAGCCTAACGACGCCACTTAAAACTTCCAAAAATGGATTGATGAGATCAAATAGGGTATCTCATCACATTAAAATAAAATTTACATCAATAGGAATATAAAAGAACATCCCCCATCATAAAAAATAGGAGCTTGAAAGAAGTGACATAAAGGAGAGTACTTAAAGAGAAAGAGAGATGTTAGATCTCTTACGAAAAGTTTGCAGCCTAACGGCGCCACTCAAAACTTCCAAAATGGATTGATGAGAGAGAATAGGGTATCTCATCATATGAACATAAAAATTACAGTAATATTAATATAAAAGAACATCCCAATCACAAGAAAGATGATCTTAGAAGGAATGACATAAAAGAGTGTACTTAAAAAGAAAGAGAGGAATAGGATCCCTTACCTCAAGTCCAACTTGTCTTGTTCGTTTCTTTATATTCCTGAATAATAAACTTTGGTCAATTAATAATTTCCTAAGTACCTCATTTAGAGATTATTATTCAGTTCATATCACATATTATAATGTTATAATAATTGTTTAGTAATGTTAGTTCATATCAGACGTTTTTGCCGATGTTTGGTACATGAGTCAAAAATGAACTTGTTTGAAAAAAGATTTCCCATGTAGTTATAAGTAAATAATTTCCAGAATAGTATTAATGATTAAAATATCATATATATCCAGTAAATATTCATTTTATACTATTCCATATCATTTGGAGATAAAAAAACGAAAAGCACCGTTCATGGAGACGGTAGGCCGTACGTACGCATGAACACTACTTTCATTTTTTTGTCATATTAATGGAATTAAAACAAAATGAGAGAGATATATATATGTTATAATTCCAGAATGATATCCATAATTTAGATTTAATATATTAAATATATATACATTATATATATGTACATATAATATTACATAACATTTTCAGATAAGAAATGAAATGTACCGTTCATGGAGACGGTAAGCCGTACGTACGCATGAACACTACTTCCATTTCTATTTCATATTTAATGGAATTAAAACATAATAATACATAATAGTATTTTAATTCATGTATGGTATCATATATAATATCATTAAATATATCCTTTATAAGTACCACATATGGTATTAACGAATCAAATCACTTTGAGGGGGCGGTAGTCCACACTTCCTTAAATGAAGATATCGCGTTTACCCATAATGGAAATCATAAAGGTATGCCATAAATGAAAAATACAGAATATTAAGTAAAACATAAACATATTAGATATAATATATAAATATAGTTTCATCTTAATGGCCACCTTTGAAGGTGTTAGAAGAATGTTGAACAATCATCGTTTCGGGAGGCAGAAATTCGCCATCCACGGAAACAATATGTTCTTTAACCATTAGATGTAGGTGTGTGTAAGTGTAGCTCTAATACTTCTTATAAAAACATCCTAGTATATTGAAGATACTGGATTTGTTACAAAAGAAAAGAATAAAAATAGTTTATGGGGTTGGAGAAGTAAAATAAAACAAAAGGACTCAAGTGAAGACATTACCTTAAAATCGGGTAACTTCCTTTGATTTGAGCTCAAAGGCTTCCTTGGAAAGGATTCTGCCCAAAGTGAGGCTTCAAAGAGTTAGATAGGGAAGTGGAGAGACAAAATGGGTAGGGTTTGGTCGATCCAAAGGCTTTGGAAGTGTGTGTAAGGAGGTAGAGGTGGGGGCCTTTTATAAGAGGAGAGGAGGGGAACTCTTGTAAAGTTGCAAAATGTTACTTTATTTTCAAAAGACTTTCGGATTTTAAAGGTCCCACATTGATGTATTTCGAGGATAAGGTGATATGGGTTCTAAATCCACTCATCAAATAGGTTTTGGACATGTGTAGGTCTTAGATATTATATTATCTTTCCATTTTATTTAAATCATTAAATAATGAGGTCATCGCTGCATCATCATGATGTCATAAATAATTTAATTTATTTAATGTCTAAAAATTATAAAAAAAATACTATGATGTAGGAAACTTTTTAGCTTTCCAATGACTATTTATAGTCAAAAATATGACTTGTATAACCCCATGTAAAAATTGTTTTAGTAAAACATCTCATGTTTGTGTCATTTTTACTTTAACATTAAATAAAAAGATATTTATGTCATTTCCCCACCAAAGCGGCTCCATGGGGTCCCAAAGTTGACTCATGGATTTTCTTGGTCGTCCATGACACATCCAATGAGGGTAGGACATGTTTCTAGGTCATTTCATTTTATTAAAACATTATTCTTACCATAAACTACACTAATTACCTCTAATCGCGATTAAAAACTTAATAAGTTACTATTCACCAAAAAATTATTTTTATCCCATTGAACCACATTTTACTTCTTAATGACAACCATGTATGTCGGATTTTTGAAATTCAAAACACAAATATGGCAAAATTTCATTTAAACAGAAAAATCAGTTTTTATAATTACTACTCAGTGGTTTCACTATTCATAAAAAATTGAAGTTTTTCAGAAAAATCCCAAAAATTCACCCTAAGCTATATTTGATATTCAGAATTAAAAAATGAAGTCTATTTTAAAAAATTCAAAACATATAAGTCAAATTAATTAATTTAATAATAAATTCCCGCTGTCAGAGCAAATAGCGTGTTTTTATGAAACAATAAGTATCAAAAGATTGACACTAGTTTAAGCCTGATTTCAAAGTGAAATTAATTCCAACGACCACTATTGGATTTAATGGTAAAAATATATTCTAATTTCACTTTAAAATCAATTCAAAAGATAATCTAATCATATAAATAAATTATATTAAAAAGAGGTTTTGAATTAAAATACAACATTTTACACTATTCATTAAAAAATGAACTTTATCGGAAAGATACCAAAAATTTACACAAAGTAAATTTTGATGTCCCAATTCTTAAGAAGAGTTTTATTTGGTCCAATAGAATGTATAAGAGTGAAAAAAACTATATTTAATGACGCTTCTCCATCAAAAGGCTATAAATGAACCATTAGTGAAAACTAGGGCATATACGCCTAAAATTGAATTCTTTCTGTATTTTAAGCCTTTATCTTTTATTGGATAAATGTAAAAAAATTTAAAAACATATATAATCATATTTTAGTTATTTATATCCATTCCCGCCAATACAATGGCTACATGTTAACTACCATTTAAAATAATATTATTTTATTATTATAGTGCAACGTAAGATTCCCAAGAAACTCGTTGTTGCGTGTTGGGTACGCCATAGAGCATAGTGTCCCCTTTAAAGTCATATTAATATTTTATTCACAGATATGGATAAATATGAAAATTTCATATTCTTTATTTACCTGGGTTGTTACATCCTTCCCCCCTTTTGGGAATTGCGTCCTCGCAATTTTTAAAATTGAGCTTGGAAACATCCTTGAAAGTCCCACATCAGAACAAGAGTCGGTAAAACAATCACTTTAAAATAAAGGAATATAAGTACATAGGTCACCCAAGTTAACCCATACTAGGATTCCATGTAGAAAAACATGGACATGGAAGAAAAAGCAAAGGGTCATGTTCTTGAGGGAGAGTGATAGTAAACATGTCTAGGAGAAAGTTAACCATAAGAAAATCACAAACTTGTGATGGATTAAACGGTATTCGATTCTCTAGTAGGAAAAGTTAATAGACAACATTTTTATTTTAAGTTAATTTTTATTGAGGAATTTATTCATAAGTAAACATAATCACTTATCATGTTGACATTCAACTTTTACTAGATTCCTTAATCAAACTCATATTTTTTTTCCAAAAGACGAGTATTTAGGGAGACTTGTTCGCATTAAGAGTACTATAATCAACTTCTAGAGAGTCACCTAATCCACAAAAGAGAACTATATACTTCCCATGTCTTTAGACTTTAACCAAAACCAAAACCAAAAAGGTTAGTACAAGATCAGATAATCTAGAAAAGGATAACCCTTTATAAAAAGAAAATCTATTCTTAATCTCCAAAATCTGTCCAACAAAACCCAAAGTTCAAAGAGGACCATTCTATAATCAATTTGTCCATAAAATTCTTCAAAGTAAACCAAACTAAGATTGAAACTCAAATATTTGAAGGATTTAGTCACATAGTCTTCCAAGTTAAATCGTAACATTTATCTCCAAACAACATCAGTTGCTCCTAAAGTCTCATATTGAAAAGTAATTAGCCTAATCACATATCCTTCATGATAGGTTAATCATTTTCATAAATAACCCAAAATCAACTTACTCTTAATTCATAAAATCATATAACTAAAAAGAATCAGTCAAACTAACCAGGGACTTCACGTAGTCCAGTGGTAGGCGATAAATACCAGTCGCACTTTGGTTGTGGGTTCGATTCCTGCAGCTTTGTCTGACGCGACGGGTAGTCACACGGTCTGCGTGTTTTCATTTTTCCAAAACTGTATAATTCTCAAATCATTCCCCAAAAAGGGATAAAATCATCAAAAATAACCATAACATAATTTAACCTCAAATGTAAGGATAATATAAACCCAAATGGTTCTTTATAACTATGTCCACAAAAGAAAAGATAACTATTCCTTGAATAAAATTTGCATATATTAAACATCAGGGTTACACATAATATAAAAAGTCTTCTAATGTAACCCCATCATCAAAAGAGACTTAATACTCTTAAGAATTTCACCATAACTCTTGAAGCCCTTATATGTTGACATCTTACTCATTCAACATTCTTCATGATCCATTAACCATTCCTTTCAAACTTATTCCGAAATACCTCTTTCCTACAAACAAAATCATGAATCATAACCTAAGATTCCAAAATAGGAAAACAATAGTCATGAAATAATACATACCTTTGATTGGTCATTGTCAGTTTCTTCATCCTCAATCGGAATGGCATTAGGTATTGGTAAATGAACATTTGTACGATCTTGGTGATCCCATTCACGAAACTTCTTCATAGGACATGTGTTTTCATAATGACCATGCACCCCACATTTAAAACATTCAATTGATCCCTCAGAAAGAACTTCTTTCCCTTTCCTCGAGTCAACTGGATGCTTCCTTTTTCCATGGCAGGTTCTTGCTTTATGACCTTCATTTCCACATCTATAACATATTTCTGTCCCTTTGAAACATTTTCCTAGGTGTTTATTTCCACATCTTTGACACATAGGTTTTTGAACACACTTAACTTTATGATTATCACATGTAGTTCTATAGGGACTTTTTTCTCGCATATATGATGCCTTAGAGAAATCACCAAGGTTTAGGTGGTCAATCATGACTCCAGATAGTTGGTTGAGGATAATCACAAGAGTTCTCATTGCAGCCCCCATATCATTTAGTTGCTTGCTCAAAAAACTGTCACAGTTTCCTTCACATCCACTGTTACTTTGGTGCCTGCTACATCCAGCAATTTACTAAAACCAAAAAGGTCAGTGTGAGTATATCAACAAAACCATCATATACTAATGAGGAAGATAAACACCAAGATATAATTACTCATTCACTTTATCTAAAACTAGGACTCTTTCTGAAATCCTATCCATTATGGTACTGTCACTTATGCTTAGAGAATACCCTAACCTCTAAAGTTATCTAAACCGACCTTTGATACCAACTATAAGGCCCTAGCCTTAAACCTTACTTAATCTTGAGTTATTACAAGATTAAACATTGAGGATCTTTTCAGGTTTAGAGTTTTAGAGAATTAGATCATGAAACTTGCATTACATTCCACATTTAAACAATGTGGTTACATAAAAGACAGTATTCATTCTTCCCATCAACGGAAACATATTTGAAATAAAACATGGATTCTTTCTTGACACATCATTGACACTATCATCACATCATGTACCCTTCCCTTGACCTGTGAAAAACATTTCAAAAACTTGGGATGAGCATAAAAAGCTCAGTAAGGGATATAAAAATATGGAAAGGAACATGAGTACATGTATACATAAGAATGAAATCATACTTTACCCATAAAACATAAGCACTTTAACATACCTCATAAAATCATGAATAAATCATAGAAATAATAAGACATAAAAGTAACTTGAGGCATTCACAACATTCTTACGTAGGGAGTAACCCTCTTGGTTACGTTTGGAATACCCACCACAGTATATTCCCTAAATCTCTTCGGAGAAACCTTAATGTTACACTCCTTCATGTTACCCAATGCATTGGAGAGCTATATCATGCTCACCCGCCCTTAGTCTATCACAGAACCACCCGTCTTCATAATAATTCCCAAGAACCTCAACATAATCGTATCACATAAAACATGCATAAAGGAAACATAACATTTCCACCTTTCAATCACAAGATATCAATACAAAACATTGATATAAAAACATTATGAAAACAATTTTCAATACCAAAATAAAAGAAAAGTGAAACATGGTATTTATTTTTCTTTTAAAAAAAAGGTATGGCTTGTAGAGGAAGCCGAAACTCAAATAATGGTCACGGCGGTGGAGAAGTCGTTGTCGCCGCATACGTACGACAAAAACATTCCCTTTTTTCATTTATTAAACACTTCATATAAAAAAGATTCCTTTTGAATAAACGTAAAATTAAAAGGGGTTTATACACCGTATAAAATAAGGTTGTGTATAAAACAAAATATGCCTCAATGAAAGGAGATTGAGACGAAGTCCCATACAAAGACGATATCCTTGGTTTAAGGATAAATCAATTACATAATTATGTGTGACAAATGAATACACCAAATATAAGTGGATATTAAGTGTAAAATAATCAAAGGTCATTCACACATATTCAAAGGATGACATATTTAATAGCTACATGTTGAACCCAAAGAAATTGAAATTGGGTTAAGAAGTTCCCTTGACAGCCTAACGGCGTCACATCAAAAAAAGGGCATCTCATCACTTGGACATAAAATTTAGATCAATAAGGATATATGAGAACATATCCCAACATAAAAATATGTAAATTAAAAGACCGAACAAAAGAAGTCTTTTAAAAAGAGGAGGGTGAAAGGTTCCCTTACCGACATGGGTATCTTTCGAAACATACGCCCCGTGAAAGAAGGACAATAAAACATTGATGTAAATACTCATAAATGAAATAATATTACATAATGAGTAAAATAATGGTCAGTACATACACCACTCAAAGGAAATTGTGGCAAATGTAGCATAAATCTCACAGGAATAAAAGTGAGATGAAAAATCCCTTACGAAAACTCGGCAGCCTAACGACGCCACTTAAAACTTCCAAAAATGGATTGATGAGATCAAATAGGGTATCTCATCACATTAAAATAAAATTTACATCAATAGGAATATAAAAGAACATCCCCCATCATAAAAAAGAGGAGCTTGAAAGAAGTGACATAAAGGAGAGTACTTAAAGAGAAAGAGAGAGGTTAGATCTCTTACGAAAATTCGGCAGCCTAACGGCACCACTCAAAACTTCCAAAATGGATTGATGAGAGAGAATAGGGTCTCTCATCATATGAACATAAAAATTACAGTAAGAGTAATATAAAAGAACATCCCAATCACAAGAAAGATGATCTTAGAAGGAATGACATAAAAGAGTGTACTTAAAAAGAAAGAGAGGAGTAGGATCTCTTACCTCAAGTCCAACTTGTCTTGTTCGTTTCTTTATATTCCTGAATAATAAACTTTGGTCAATTAATAATTTCCTAAGTACCTACTTTAGAGATTATTATTCAGTTCATATCACATATTATAATGTTATAATAATTGTTTAGTAATGTTAGTTCATATCAGACGTTTTTGCCGATGTTTGGTACATGAGTCAAAAATGAACTTGTTTGAAAAAAGATTGCCCATGTAGTTATAAGTAAATAATTTACAGAATAGTATTAATGATTAAAATATCATATATATCCAGTAAATATTCATTTTATACTATTCCATATCATTTGGAGATAAAAAAACGAAAAGCACCGTTCATGGAGACGATAGGCCGTACGTACGCATGAATACTACTTTCATTTTTTTGTCATATTAATGGAATTAAAACAAAATGAGAGAGATATATATATGTTATAATTCCAGAATCATATCCATAATTTAGATGTAATATATTGCATATATATCCATTATATATATGTACTTATAATATTACATAACATTTTCAGATAAGAAATGAAATGTACCGTTCATGGAGACGGTAAGCCGTACGTACGCATGAACGCTACTTCCATTTCTATTTCATATTTAATGGAATTAAAACGTAAAAATACATAATATTATTTTAATTCATGTATGGTATCATATATAATATCATTAAATATATCCTTTATAAGTACCACATATGGTATTAACGAATCAAATCACTTTGAGGGGGCGGTAGTCCGCACTTCCTTAAATAAAGATATCGTGTTTACCCATAATGGAAACCATAAAGGTATTCCATAAATGAAAAATACTGAAGATTAAGTAAAAAATAAACATATTAGATATCATATATAAAAATAGTGTCATATTAATGGCCACCTTTTAAGGTGTTAGAAGAATGTTGAACAATCATCGTTTCGGGAGGCAGAAATTCGCCATCCACGGAAACTGTATGTTCTTTAACCATTAGATGTAGGTGTGTGTAAGTGTAGCTCGAATCCTTCTTATTAAAACATCCTAGTATATTGAAGATACTGGAGTTGTTACAAAAGAAAAGAATAAAAATAGTTTATGGGGTTGGAGAAGTAAAATAAAACAAAAGGACTCATGTGAAGACATTACCTTAAAATCGGGTAACTTCCTTTGATTTGAGCTCAAAGGCTTCCTTGGAAAGGATTCTGCCCAAAGTGAGGCTTCAAGGAGTTAGATAGGGAAGTGGAGAGACAAAATGGGCAGGGTTTGGCCGAGCCAAAGGCTTTGGAAGTGTGTGTAAGGAGGTAGAGGTGGGGGCCTTTTATAAGAGGAGAGGAGGGGCAGTCTTGTAAAGTTACAAAATGTTACTTTATTTTCAAAAGAGTTTCGGATTTTAAAGGTCCCACATTGATGTATTTCGAAGATAAGGTGATAAGGGTTTGAAATACACTCATCCAATAGGTTTTGGACATGTTTAGGTCTTAGATATTATATTATCTTTCCATTTTATTTAAATCATTAAATAATGAGGTCATCGCTGCATCATCATGATGTCATAAATAATTTAATTTATTTAATGTCTAAAAATTATAAAAAAAATACTATGATGTAGGAAACTTTTTAGCTTTCCAATGACTATTTATAGTCAAAAATATGACTTGTATAACCCCATATAAAAATTGTTTTAGTAAAACATCTCATATTTGTGTCATTTTTACTTTAACATTAAATAAAAAGATATTTATGTCATTTCCCCACCAAAGCGGCTCCATGGGGTCCCCAAGTTGACCCATGGATTGTCTTGGTCGGCCATGACACATAAAATGAGGGTAGGACATGTGTCTAGGTCATTTCATTTTATTAAAATATTATTCTTACCATAAACTTCACTAATTACCTCTAATCGCGATTAAAAACTTAATAAGTTACTATTCACCAAAAAATTATTTTTATCCCATTGAACCACATTTTACTTCTTAATGACAACCATGTATGTCGGATTTGTGAAATTCAAAACAAAAAGATGGAAAATTTTCATTTAAACAGAAAAATCAGTTTTTATAAGTACCACTCTGTGGTTTCACTATTCATCAAAAATTGAAGTTTTTCAGAAAAATCCCAAAAATTTACCCTAAGATATATTTGATATTCTGAATTAAAAAATTAAGTCTATTTTACAAAATTCAAAACATATAAGTCACATTAATTAATTTAATAATAAATTCCCGCTGTCAGAGCAAATAGCGTGTTTTTATGAAACAATAAGTATCAAAAGATTGACACTTGTTTAAGTCTGATTTCAAAGTGAAATTAATTCCAATGACCACTATTGGATTTAATGGTAAAAATATATTCTAATTTCACTTTAAAACCAATTCAAAAGATAATCTAATCATATAAATAAATTAGATTAAAAAGTGGTTTTGAATTAAAATACAACATTTTACACTATTCATTAAAAAATGAACTTTATCGGAAAGATACAAAAAATTTACACAAAGTAAATTTTGATGTCCCAATTATTAAGAAGAGTTTTATTTGGTTCAATATAATGTATAAGAGTGAACAAAACTATATTTAATGACGGTTCGCTATCAAAAGGCTATAAGTGAACCTTTAGTGAAAACTAGGGCATATACGCCTAAAATTGAATTCTTTCCGTATTTTAAGCCTTTATCTTTTATTAGATAAATGTAAAAACATTTAAAAACATATATAATCATATTTTAGTTATTTCTATCCATTCCTGCCAATACAACGGCTACATGTTAACTACTATTTAAAATAATATTATTTTATTATTAGAGTGCAACGTAAGATTCCCAAGAAACTCGTTGTTGCGTGTTGGGTACGCCATCGAGCATAGTGTCCCCTTTAAAGTCATATTAATATTTTATTCACAGATATGGATAAATATGAAAATTTCATATTCTTTATTTTCCTGGGGTGTTACAAAATGATTTATTCTCCCTAGTGTTTCTCCTTGGGGATCCCCAGTTCTTTTTGTTAAGAAGAAAGATGAATATATGAGGTTGTGCATTGACTACAGTAAGATCAATGCTATAACAATAAAGAACAAGTATCCCCTACCTCGCATTGATGATTTATTTCATAAACATCAGGGATCACAATATTTTTCAAAGATTGACCTTCAATCTGGATATCATCAATTGTGCATGAAGAAGGAAGACATTTCGAAAACAACATTTCGTACTAGGTATGGGAATTATGAGTTTACAGTAATGCCATTTGGACTGACTAATGCACCCTCTGTTTTCATGGATCTAATGAATAGAATTTTCAAGGAATATCTTGATGACTTTGTAGTGGTATTTATTGATTATATCTTTCTATACTCCAAAAGATAAAAATATCATGAAATTCAATTGCGCACTATTCTAAAGACTATTAGAAGAAATGAATTATATGGGAAGTTTAGCAAGTGTGAATTCAGGCTTCAGGAGATTTCTATTCTTGGCCATATTGTCTCTAAGGATGGAATCTATATTGATCCTTCTAAGACAAGAGAGATCCAAGAATGGCCAACACTAATGAGTATAACTGAGGTACACAGTTTTATTGGTTTAGCATGTTATTATCAGTGCTTCATCTATAAATTTGCCCAATTGGCTAACCCATTAACCAAGATCACGCGTAAAGGGGTTAAATTTTTTTGGACAAAAGAGTGTGAATAATGTTTTGAAGAATTTAAGAAAAGATTATTCAATGCTCCTATATTGACTCTACCATCAGGGAATGATGGGTTAATTATTTATAATGATGCTTCAAAGAAATGAATTGGTTGTGTCCTTATGTAGAATGACAGAGTTATTTCCTATGAATCACGACAGCTAAAAATTCATGAAAAAAACTATCCCACTCATTACCTTGAGTTAGAATCTGTAATCTTTGCTATGAAGATATGGAGACACTATCTATATGGTGAAAAATGTGAGATATATACTGATCACAAGAGTATGAAGTTTTTTTTCTCACAGAAAGAAGTCAACATAAGGAAAATATAGTGGCTTGAACTACTCAAAGATTATGATTACACTATACACTAACACCCTAGGAAGGAAAGTAATGTGGAAGATGCTTTGAGTAGAAAGGATAATGGAGTTTTGAACAATATGAGAGTAAAAAGGGATCCTATGTTCATGTATCTAGTAAAGATGGATATGTGAATAATCATGGAAGGTGAAACATCAATACTTTTTCAAATGGTTTCCAAACCATCTTTACTAGAATGGACAAAAATTTCTCAAACTGATGAGGAGGAGTTTCAAAAGAAAATTAAAGCTGTGAATGATGGGAGACTGATTGACGTCGTATAGGAAGATGGAATTTTGAAATTTGGGAAGAGACTTTGTGTTCCCGACATAGCTGATCTAAAAATGGAATTTTTGGATGATTCTCATAGCTCTAATTTCTGTATACACCCTGGTAGCACTAAGATGTATATAGATTTGAAGGAATAATTTGGTGGGACAACATGAAGATGAATATTGATGATTATGTGTCAAGATGTATGGTTTTTCAACCGATGAAGGCTAGAAGACAACATCCTAGAGGAGTCATGAAACCTCTTCCCATACCTGAGTAGAGATGGGATGATATTATGATAGACTTTTTCATGGGGATACCGAAGACTCCTAGAAGGAATGATGCAATATGGGTCATTATTGATCGTCTTACAAAGTCATCACACTTTCTTTCTATAAGATAAGATTAACCACTTGAATGTTTAAAAAGACTATATATTAATTAAGTTGTAAGACTTCATGGTGTACCCTTATCGATTGCTTTTGATAGTGATCCTCATTTTACATCAAGATTATGGAAAATTCTTCAGAAATCCCAGGATACTAAACTTCATTTTAGCACTTCCTACCACCCTCAAATTGATGGAAAATCAAAACAGACTATTCAAACCATATAAGACATGTTGAGATCTTTCTCACTTAACTTTCAAGGTATGTGGGATCAGTATTTAAATCTGGTATAATTTTTCTATAATATTAGCCTCCATTCTAGTATTTAGATGGTACCATATGAAGCATTATATGAAAAAAGATATCGCACACCAACTTGTTGGGATGATGTTGGTGAAAAAAACTCGTAGGCCTAGAACTTGTTGATGAAACAATAAAAAGGGTAAAAATTATCCAAACCCACATCAAAGCAGTTCAATGTAGGCAAAAGAGCTATGCCGATAACCGAAGGAAGAATTTGGAATTTCAAGTAGGTGACCATGTTTTCTTGAAGGTATCTCCATGGAATGGTGTTATACGATTTGGTAAGAAGAGAAAATTAAGTCCCATGCACATC
The DNA here is from genome assembly GCA_963277665.1 of Viscum album. Lineage (NCBI taxonomy): Eukaryota > Viridiplantae > Streptophyta > Magnoliopsida > Santalales > Viscaceae > Viscum > Viscum album. Next base: position 357,790,015 of record OY728140.1, read on the forward strand.
GGACCTTTTAAAATTCTATAATGAGTTGGAGTTGTAGCTTACCATTTGGAAATGCCTCCAAGTCTTTCCAAAGTTCATGATGTTTTGCACGTATCACTATTGAGAAAATAAATGCCTGACCCAACGCGTGTACTCCCATATGATGAAATAGAACTGGAACCCGATCTATCTTATTGTAAAGAGATTTTCAAGATTCTTGATACCAGAGAACAATTGTTAAGAAACTAGACGACTCGTCTGGTAAAAGTTCTATGGAGAAACCATAAGATTGAAGAGGTAATGTGGGAACCCGAGGAACTTATGATGAAGAACCACCCGAATCTTTTTATGCAGTGGTATTCTAGAAATTTCCAGGATGAAATTATTTAAAGGAGGGAAGAATGTAACACCCTAATCTTCCACGGTATGTTTCTCTTTGAATAATGCAATAGCTTGTATTGTATGCAACTTCGAGTTCTAGCACACCACAACCAATCAAACTAGCCATTATGAATAGCAATAAACACTTTTTTAAATTGTATAATTTTTTTTTAAATGGACTTCATTTTTGGATTTGGATTATCAAAATTACCTTCGAGTTAATTTTTGGTATTTCTCTGAAAACTTTAAATTTTTGATGAATAGTGAAAAACACTATGTTATTGTTTAAAAAAGACTTTTTATTTAAATAATTATTTATTTTATTTAAATTTATTTTAGGGAAAAATAAATAAATAATATCTATATAATTTCAATTTAATTCATTGGAGTCGTTTTATAATAAAATTAGATGTATAAAATTTTGTTGAATATTTTAACGTCTTTTACCCACCTTCAAGGCACATTTGAAAATTCACATAAAACGTAATTTTACCACTTCTGTGAATTGAATTTCAAAAATCCGAGAGACACAATTTATATCAGTAAGTAAAATGTGGTTTAATAGGATGAAAATAATTTTTGGGGAATAATAACTTTTGAATTTTATTTACCATGGTTAAATGTAAATAGAGCAGTTAAAGTTAAAAATGATATTATAATTACCCTAACACATGTCCTAATTATATTGGATAAGTGTGTTTCAACCAAAATCAACCTTAGGAATAAAATATGATCCTCTTTTATCTACTTGGATTAGATTAGGACATTTATTATTATTTTATTTAAAGAAGAGTTTAAAGTGTTAAATTCAAATTTTCATAACTAAATCCTTTTTAATACAGGGTTATACATAAGATAAATTCGACTATAAATATTCATTAAAAATATAAAACTATTTCCTACATAATGGTATTTTATTTATAATTTTTAGACATTAAATAATTAAATTTATTTATGACATAATGATGATGCAGTAATTACCTTATTAATGAAATATTAAAATAATTGATATTATAAATATCCAAATAAATGTTAATTGAGACTTTTGACGCATTACTCTAATTTTATTGGTTTATATGACAGTTAGGATTGATTTAATTTATTTTTTTTAAAGTAATAAAGTTTTTTTGACTTTCACAAAAACCAAATACTAAATAGTGTCAAAAATGATATAAATGAGTTTTTAAAACAAATACTATATTATTAATTGATATAATATTCTTAAAAATATAAGGTTCAGCCAAAGAACAAATATATGGTTAGATATGTCAATAATGAACCACTTGGGGTTCTCTTGGCTTTTTATAGTAATTTTATTAACCATTATTATAATAATACAAGAATACATGGTAAAAGTTAAACTATTTAACTAAGAGTTAAATCTAAAAGATAAGGTTACTTTAGTGACCTAAACCTGTATAAAACCTTTTGTTTGAGAGTTTTTCGACCCATCCCCACATTATCCTCTAAATAAATAATTTTTGAGCCATTATAAAGATAATATGATTGTCTAATAAATTAATATTTCAAGCTTTTCATAAAGTGACTCTCACCTCTCTTATAAAAGGGTACTTCCCCTTCTATCAAAATCATACCTCCAAATCCATTTGGATCATCCAACCACTACTAAAATATATTCCCAACTACCCTCACTTAACCCTAAAGGCCTTACTTTGATCATAAATCCGACCTAAGGATCCCTTTTGATCAAATAAAAAGGAGGAACCTGAAAAAGAGGTAATAATTTCATCACCTCTTTCAAATTTCTTTTCTTCTTCCACTTCCTCTTTCATGGTTGTTTCCATACCAAAATAATAACTCCAGTACCTTATACATAATTTAATTTTATTATAAATATGTTACAACCATATTCATCATTCTATCTATCCTATGAATGACAAATTCACCATACGTGCGTACATACGGCTTACCGTCTCCACGTCGTGGTGTAGTTTGTTATTCAACACTTCATTATTTGGATGGGTATAATAATGAGTATAATTGATGTAAATAATAAATATAACATGTTAATGATTCTATATATATGATATAACATCCAATTACATATGATTTCATCATCAATAGAATTGTATTTTCGCTTGTACGTACGTACGGATTATCGTCTCCACGAACGCGATGAGATTCATTCCCCATCGTAACCATTAAAAAATAATTTTCATTTTATGATTAAAAATAATGTTTAATAACTTAATATCATTCTATATATGAATCAAATACATCTTATCCATAAAAAACATGACCTATGTAACAAAACATATTGAGAAAAATGAATCACTTAACACCCGAAACAATGATACTACTGAAATATTATTAACAAAACAATATTAAAAGATCATATATAATATCATATTTATGTATTTGATTATTGTATAATTTAATAATAATGATTTAACTATTATAAAAGAGGTTAATGTACCCTCTAACAAGAAAAAGTATAAGGTAAGGGTTAATTTTACAATCCCTTTATTGTCTGAGGTTGTTTATACGTGAGTATCTACTGGGACCTCTATATCATCCACATCTATGTTTCCTAAAAATGTATTTCAAAACATTTTTACTATTTCCTAGAATATGGGTTAAAGTCATTTATACCCTTGTTTGAATTTTTATAATTTTTTTAAAGGAATCATTTTGTCATTTTCCAAACAAGGTACTTTATGACATTTTCGACAAATTAAGGTAAGAATGTTTTTTAACGTAAACAGCGGGTACAACTATCTTCCACTATTATAAAATATTTGTGGCTTCCCTTACAAGATTATAAGAATATTTTCAAAATAAATGTTTTATTTTATATTTATTTTGAATTTTAAATGATTTCAAAATATAAAGATATATTTCTCTCAAACAGTTTTGATTTCATCTATGTCAACATCCTTTGATGGATTTTACACTGTTTGAAGTTGATTTATTATGAAAAAATCTTCCATATTGTATTGAAGGTTTTGTGATATGTTTGAATTCTGATGTGGTATTTTTATACCATTCATGGTTTATGTTTAAATTATTAACATTTTGTATGTTAGTTTTAATACGAATGTTTATGTTATGTTTCAACCTTTTCATATGAGGAATGCATTGGACTTAGTAAGTGACGGGTGGAGCCCGCTATAGCTCCTCGATGAATCGATAGGTCGCATGAGACAAACTAGTGTCTTGGCATAAGGTCTTGTCAAAATCTTATTTTTATTCTTGGCACGAGGCCTTAACTGTGTGGTTATGATGTCTGACATTATGCATTCCTTCATTATAAAATTATCTATTGATATTACATGTTATTATTCGACTAGTAGAATATCCATGTGAATAAGTAAATGGAATTATTTGATTTATCATTGCCATATTATGATGAATTTTATGTTTAAAAGTCTTGTGTTTTAGTCTTATACATTTCCTTAAATGTTTATGTCTATTTATGATAGTTTCCGCTATATTTTTATCCTTACTAAGAATTTGAGATCACCCCTTTCTATGTTTTATTTTTCTTAGGATGCGAAGAAGTATATTATGGTTAACCTACAGGGAAATACCAAAGGATATGAGTGTGCTAAAAGGGGACACAATGTTGTGAATTTTCCATTTCATAATGTAATGTAAAACTTATGTATGTATGTAGTACTTCCTAGGCTACTAAACTAATAGGTTTTTCGAGACATGATCTCTTGTGATCATCCCAATGTTATGTAATAATTCACGAACTCTGGGTAACTAGGGTCACAGCATTACAATAGGTTATACCTACCTTGGTAGCAAATTTAACCCCTCTTCGAGCTCCATTGAGCCAACCCAATCCAACCAATGCCTCCAAACTGATAAACATATGAAAATATGTTCTATGGGAATGGGGATTAGTGTATAGAATCTAGTCTCCCTGTGCCAAAATAGAATTGTTTTGTTTAATGACTGATAAAACACCACAAACTTATTATTAATCCATGAATAATTAGAAAAAAGTATTCAAGCTCCATGTGGGGTTATGAAATATTGCATGCTTTGGAATTAGTTTACATCAGACCAAGTGAAAATCATAAGCACTCTCCACTCCAATTTTCATTTTCCCAAGAGACTAACATCTCCCACTTAATAATTTCTAGTTGTGCAGTATATGTAACAATTTATCCCCCACAACATACAAATATGGGACCTCAAAAGTGGTAGGGAATATATGTGGGATATGAATCCACATCCATCATCAAATATCCTAAGCAACAAACTGGTGATGTATTTATATCATGATTTGTTTATTGTGACTTCAATGAATAAGTATTCCAAGCATTAAGGGGAGGAAAAAAACAAAGGTAGGAGATTTCATAGAATTTGAAAACACTATATTTTCTCAATCCTCCCACCTGTAAATGTGATATAGAATTGAAAAATATTTTACATCTTGAAGAACTCGTAAATTTGTTGCCTCATGAATTTACTAATACAAATGGAATAACTAAATAAAACATATTAGTTGTAAATGCACCATTTAGAATTTATTTCTTGAAGACACAATTAAATAATGATGTTAAAAAATGTCAAAATCTTCCTCAAGTGTAACGAACAAGCATTTTATCAATGAAATTTCCCTTCTTATAATTATTCCACATAGTATAAAGCATATACATCACATAGATAACCCAATATAAAAATTATTATCATAAATGAAGAATGATACTTTAGTCATAAAAAAACCAATAATAATCTCAAATATTAAAATGGGATAATAAATTGAAAATAAGATAATAAGAAAATGAAAATTTGGATCTTCTCAATCCATTAGAATGACTGCACTCATGAACAAAGCTGTAGAAATAAAACATAATGTTAATAATAAAACATTTATTTAAAAGATGAATGTATATATATACTTGGGAGAAAATATAAGTGATCACTGAATGGTATAAGAGGTATTTTTTAGGATGTATTAAACCCCTATGATCGTTAGAAATCTAACCGTTGGAATAGTAATTTAATCATTGGAATAGTAACCTAACCATTGGAATACTAATGTGACCATTAGGAATAGTAGTCTAACTTTTAAAATATTAAAATAACCTATGAAACTATAAATAAAATTTAGGTATCATTTAAATTATCATATGATATATTTATATCATGGAATAAGTAAATAAATGTTTTAAAAGTGATAAATTAAATGTTGGTATTTTTTTTAAATGTAATTTTTTATTTAGAATTTTATAACTAGTATAATAATTTTAAACAAAATTTATTTTTATAAAATATATTCATAAATCAATAATTTGTTTTATTATAATTAAATGATAATTTTATGTGACCTTGATTAATTTTTCAAAGTCTCATGAAATCAGTTATAATATTAAAATCAGTATTTTTCAAATAAATGATTCTTTTAATTAAAAATTATTTTTCTCATATTTATTAAATTATTTTCTTTAAATTATGACTGTTTTTAAAATCTAAAAATCAAATAATGTTAAGGGTGAGTTTTGGGATTTTACTAAAATAGTTAAACTTTTTGTGAATAGTTGAATATAGTAATTTATGGTATTTGATAAATACATGATTTTTTGACTTATGGATGATATATGGATGATTTAATAACCCATTAGTTATAAATAAAATTCACTAGTTACTCTAATTAGTTATAATAATCAACACTATCAATAGTCTTGAGACAAAATAAAAAACTAGTGAATATAATAATCAAAAGCACCCATCTCCTCCCCTTATAAATACCACCCTCACCACCTCTTCTCCTCACATATTCAAAGATTTGGATCTTTTTAATATTCTACCTAATTCCCTTACCACACCCTTTCCCTATTTCTTAGTGCTTATGTCCTTTCCAAAATATCAATCCGAAGTTCCTTAAGTAGGTTCTCAAGTAGAGGACATTGAAGAGGTAAAATCCTCCACCTTTCTCTTTTAAATTCTTTACTTATTCTACCTCATCCTTTTCCACAATATCCTAAGTGACATGATAACTCTAATATCATACATATACTCGAATATTTTCATGTTAATTGAATATCCATCATCAAATCTCTTCTATTCCCATTTTAGCTTAGAAATGAAAACATCATCTGTGATATGTCGACCCATCACCTTTGTGGACAACAATTTTTTGTTTTCCACTAGTGCATTAAAGTCTGGTCATAAAACCATTATAATGGTTAAAAAAAGTTTTAAAATTTACATTATAACTATTTTCATGTTATAGAAATAATATATATTCATAATATTAAATAATAAAATAGACTAGTTCATGATGATCGAAGAACCACCAAAATAAAGTAAACGTTTATCATTAACATTTTATCAAATGAATCACCCCAATATCAGAAAAAAAATGATATATCAGGACCATTTAAAATTTAGTAAGTATATTAATTCAATTTTATTCAACTTCTGAAGTTTTTCTCTATTTTACAAGAACTCCCATAATCAAACTCTAGGGAACCACCCATAAAACCATGAAATGAACACTCATATAACAACAAAATTAAACATTATAAAACATAAAAATGGCCATAAATAAACTTAATAAAATTATAATAAATAAAATATTTGTTTAATAGGTTCTGAATTAAATTATTAATAAATATAATTTTATTATCCATGAAATTAAGTTCAAGTTCATAACACATTCATAGATAAGGTAAGGGATCTCCCAGAACCTCCAAATTACCTTTGGGTTACGCTTTCTCTCTCTTTTCCCCAATGTAATTCTTCATTCTAATTCTACAATATTTTGTGTGTATATACCAAAAATATGAATTTATCTCAATTCATAAATCTTTAATGGGTAATTACAAGTTTTATATGGCTCCCTTCTCAATTCCACCAGACAAATAATCCCCATTAAAGGGAACTTCCCAATTTCTTACCCATTTTTCATGTACACTACATAATTTGTTTTAAGACACCATTATTTTTATAAAATAACACATTTAGTCATGAAAAACTATCTTATTTAATTTCTAGTTTTATATAAAAAATTATTACTTTGTCCTCTTTATAGACACTTTAATATTTTCCCTTAATCAACACTAAAGTGGCTCATTTCTAAAGTTTCTAAAACACCCTTTTTACATGATTTCACATCATTTTAACATAATTTATAATTATCTATTCCTATTTTCCCATATGAATTTCCATGTTTGATTTAAATCCATTCTTTATTATACACTATTATGATACACCCATCGGTTATGCCATATGACATGATTATGAAACCCATTTCTTTCCATGGGTAACCCCTATGTTTTTTCCTTGTGTATGATTATTCACGTGGAACACATATTCATGAACATGTTATTATGGGTGCACTCAAATTGTGCTCCAATTCATTGGTTAATTTTTAGTCTCATGAGATTTCATGTATGGGATTAGGGAGTAAACCTAATCCATTATGGGACTTCTTCCACCATGTGATATATTCTTAGCAGTTAACCTAGACTCATGTTTATTTGATGTTATATGTTGTTTCCAAATTACTATGTTTCCATGATTACATGATCCCATGTTCTATATATTGTGATTCCATATGTTTATTCATGTATCATTCCTTTTTATGTCGTCATGTTATGCCTTCTAACCCATGTGTTATGATTTATTCCTATTTTCATTCCCTTACTGGGGTTTTTATCTCTTCAATTTTATCGATGTATTCCCTAGGTTATCATATGAAGATGTGGGAGATGAATGAAGGTTATGAGATCATTATGGAATATTAATATGAATATTTTTTGTTATTTTTCAATTTTTTATATTTTATGTACCTATTATGACAAAGGCACTAGACATTAAAATCCTTATTTTATATTTGATGGTTGATTATGATTAAAATCATGTAATAATATGTGTAAAATGATTGGGTCTCTAGAGTTGGTATCAGATGACGGTCTAGTTATTTTGGGGGATTAGGATTAAAAAACTTTTTTGAGAACGCTAGTTTTGATTCTATCACCATGGATAACATATTTTGAAACATAGGGAATCATATATTAAGATATAATTTTCATTTACAACTTTATCCTTATATGTTCAAAGTTTCCTTTTTTATATGCTTGTTAGCTAAGAATTCAAGCCCCCCTAATTGTACTCTCTATTTCTTAGTCAGTGACTCGAGATATTAGTACATGTTCTAACAATCAATGTGATTAGAAATTTGATGATTTTTCTAATTAAATGTCAAATCTGATGGGAACTGGATCTCCATACTTCATGATAGTACTAACACAACTCTCTCAAGTTATGAATAATAACTTGAATCATGTGGAACACCCTCCTTATCCATGAAAAGATAATGTTGTGGTCAAATCCTTTATATGAAAAAGGACTCCTATATTTAGTGGATCTTATGATCCCCTCATCATATAACAATTGATTAACTCCATTGAGAAGATATTCAATATCCTCCAATGCTCAAAAGAAGAGAATATCATGTTGATGGTCTATCTTTTTTATGGGGAAGATGATCAGTGGTGGAATTTGATAAAGAACACAAATTATAAAGATGAAATGGATTCCATGGAATGGGATGCATCAATAAAATATTTTTTAATAAATATTTTCCATGAACTATATGAATTAAGATGGAGAGGGAGTTCCTAAGTCTAAATAAAAAGTAAGATTAATCTATCAAATCATATGAGTAAAACATCAGAATGATTTCATGGTATGATTTCACCATTTTCATCATTACTAAAAGTAAGGTGGGGAAATTATTTAGTGGGTTGGAACCAAGCCTACAAAAAACCTTAGTAATTCAGGACTTTGACAGTTATGAAGAGATTTTTTATTATGACCTTAAAGTTGATATGGAGATTAGTGATTCTCAGTGGTCTCATGGGACTAGAGATAAGAAAAATAATATGGAATTACCTTCAAGAGTTCCAATAGAAAAATATTATAGAGTAAAGAAAACCTAGCATCCCACTTGTCAAAAGTGTGCGAAGAAGCATTATGGAAACTACCTAATGGGAACCAGAAGGTGCATCAAGTGTAGAAAAGAGGGGAACCAAGCTAATCAATGTCAAATTGAAATGATGAAACTCCCTAATTAAGAAGTGTAAAAAAGGTTCAGATGAACACTATGCCAATTATGAAGTCCTTTAACTGTAAATAACATGGGAATTATGTGAGAAAATGCCATAATCCAAGGGTTTTCAGAGGAAATCAATGACAAAAACCTCCAAGGCAGTAAGGAATAGAATATGTCATCACTACTACTGAGGTGGATCCAGACAATGATTTGGTAACAGGTACACTAGTAATTCATTCAATAATAGAGAACGTACTATTTCTTTCAATAATAAATAGTCTTTGTCCCCGACATTTAAAAAACAATGAATGTACTATTTGGATTTGGTTCTATGAATTCTTTCATATTATATAAGTTAAATAGAACTATTCAAACATCACCTCAAAATATGAAGGTTGAGTTATCTGTAAGAACATAAAATGGGGAAATTATTGCATCCAAAGTATATAAATCCTCCCTGGTTAATTTTTTGTGGGCTGAAACTCCCATAAAATATCATCTTACATCCCTTGGTAAAGTTTGATTTTATATTGGGCATGGATTGTCTCTCTTTATATTAATCTAACATCAACTGTTGAGGAAGGGATATAACCCTTCACATCCCAAGGAATCATCCAATTCTGTACAAGTGTAGAGAGGAGGATGAATCTCCTTCAGAATCATAATCTCAATTGTGGATATTATTTCCCTATGAGAAAACATATCTAGATCAAATGATTGAGATAATGTAAAGGATCATATTCAAAGACATTCCCGTTATGGGGGACTAAACTGATGTGTTCCCTGAATAATTGTCTGGTCTTTATCCTGACTGAGAGGTTGAGTTATCATTTGATCTTATTCCTAGATCTATGCCTATATCAAAAACTCCTTAAATAATGGCCATCATTGATTTAGAAGAGCTAAAGAATTAGTTACAAGAGAATCTGCACAAGGGTTTTATATGCTCGAGTCAAAAAGAAGGATAGATCGATGAGCCTCTGCATTGATCATCATGAGTTCAAAAAAATCATGATAAATTAAAAGTGTCCCCTTCCACGGATAGATGACTTGTTTCATCAACTATGTGAAACCCTGTAATTCTCTAAAGAGGATATGTGGTCAAGATATCACCAATTTAAGGTGAGGATGGAAGATATTCCCAAGACTTTATTCAAAATAAAGTATGGACACTATGAGTTTATTTTTATTCCCTTTAGACTCACTAATTATCCATAAATATTCATGTAATTAATGAATAGGGTATTTAGATATTACCTCAAAAAATTTATGGTAGTATTTATTGATTATACTTTAATATAATCCAAGGCAAGGAGGAACATGAGGATAATTTCAATATTGTTCTAATGACTTTGTGGAGGGAAAAATATATGAAAAGTATAGTAAATCTGAGTTCTAGATGGAGGAAGTGTCATTCTTATGTCATGTTATCACCAGAAAAGGAATATCTATAGACCCTTCTAAAACAAAGGTAATTGAGGAGTGGCCCAGACCAGCATCTGTAATGGAGATCCATATTTTACTTGGTCTAGATAGTTATTATCAATGATTTTTTGAAGAACTTATCATGATTTTAAAACCCTTTAACCATGTTTACTTGGAATGGATTAATATTTTTTGGGATGAGTGAATTTGAAATCTGATTCAAAGAGTTGAAAAGGAGACCAATCATAGCCACAAGTACTCATAGTACCAATAAGTGGGAAACTCTTTATGGTATATATAAATTCTTTAAAGAATTTATTATGATGTGTGCTTATGTAAAATAATAATTTGATAGCATACTCCACAAGGTAGTTGAAATTTATTGAGAAAAACTATCCCATGCATGATCTAAAATTAGAAGATGTTATCCTCATATTGAAAATATGGTGACATTATATCTATGAGGATAAGTGTGAGATATATAATGATAATTAGATCAAAAAGTATATATTCACACATACGAAAATTAATATTCACTAATGAATATTTTTAGAGCTTATCAAGTATTATGTCTGCTTAATCCACTACCATCCTGATAAATCAAATCAAGTGGAAGATTCTCTACGTATAAAGATTTGAGAAACATTATCAATGATGAGAATTTAGAAGGATAAAATATTATTATACTTGAAAAGGATGTAAATGGTAATCATAAAGGGAGGTACATCATCATTATTTTCAAAAATGATTTCTCAACCCTCCATTTTAGAAAAGATAAAGGATCATCAAAGAGATGGTGTGTAAATTCAGAAGAATGTGGAAGTTATTAGAAAAAATAAATGCTCAGAGTTAAAAATTGATGAGTAATGAGTTGTAAAATTTAGTTCACAACTATGTTCACCATCCAATCTGGAGATAAAGAAAGTTCTTTTGAATGATTAACATAGCTCAAACTTTTCTATTCACCAATGGAAAACAAATATGTATCGAGATCTCTAAGAGAGCAATTGGTGGGAAAATACAAATAATGAGATCATTGAATATACATAAAAGTTAATGTTATTCCAGAAAGTGAAGGCTGAAAGACCAAAGTCTAAGGGGTGATCCAACCATTACGCATACTAACATTGAAATGGAAAAAAATAACCATGGGATTTTTCACCAGACCTCTGAATAAATCCATAGGAAATAATGATATATGGGTTTTTATAGATCATATTACAAAGGAAAATCACTTTATCACAATTCAATAGGACTTGTCACTCAATCATATTGCATAGATATACATCAAAGATGTTTTAAGGTTGTATGGGGTACCATTATTGATTGTATCTAATCGATATATGATATTTATCTCCATGTTATGGAAAAGTCTACAACATCCTCTAAACACTGAGTTGAACATCAGTACATATTATCATCCTCAAACTGATGTCCAATCTGATCAGACTATTCAGACACTAGAAGACATATTGAGAGCAATTTCAATAGACTTCAAAAGAGTATGGGACCAATGTATAAATCTAGTTGAGTTCTCTTACAAAACATATTTTGTACTCAAGCATCCAAAGTATCCATATAAATCCTTTTATGGTAAAAATGTTGGAAACCTCCATATTGGGATGAATTCAGTGAATGTAAGCTATTGGGACATGAAATGGTCGTTGAAATGGTAGAAAATGTAAAAACTATTCAGCAGAACATCAGGGTGGACCAAAGTTGATCAAAGATCTATGCAGATAATCATAAATGAGACATATATTTTGAGTTTGGTGAAAATGTATTCCTCCACATATCTCCATTTAATAGATTCGTGAGATTTGGTAAGAAAATAAATCTAAGTCCAAGGTACATTGGCCCCTTTGATATTCTTGATCATGTCAAGGTTGTGGCCCATCGACTCACACTTCTACTAACCATGTCTCATTAACATGATATAATCCATGTATCCCTATTTAGGAAGTACATACCATATCCATCACATGTACTAAATTTAGAGGTGGAGTTATCAAATATTGCAACAGATCAGTGGTGGCTACTTTTTTCAATTTTCTTGGGAAATGGTGACTCTCTCCAATCAAAATCCATTTCCATGATCTCTTGTCTCTAACTATGTAATCAGAGGAGAATATTTATTAGGGAGATTGAGATTGATTCACTTTCTCCCTTTAATGAAATCCCAGGTAAGGGTCTGGTCCCTTGGTCCATTGAATACTCTATCAGGTGATGCAAGGGTCTCATGAATGACAGTATGACTATTCTTCATACATGGAGGGTGGGGAATGTTGTGGAGGATTTTCTGGATTCTATAGTGTCTCAAAATGATCATCTTATTATCTTTTCTAATCCCAGATCCTTTCCTCCAGAGGGTACACACTTTTTTTAAGCACATGATCTTGGGACTCATTACTTTAGACCCCCTTAATTTATTTATTATAGGTTTTCTAGACCTTTATTCTTTTAATAAAAATACTTTTTTTGTGGTGATATCTCTTATGTGGAGTAGTCGTTCAAGATCTTTTACCGTAGAGATAAATTTCTACACAACAAGGCCACTTTCATGGTCAAAGCACCATGAAGAAACCATAAATACGAAGAGGTGGCATGGGAACTAGAGAAAATGGTGAAGGAGAATTACCCTCACATTTTGTTACCTTATTATATAGAACAAAATTTCAAGGGAGAAATTTTATTATGGGGGAAGAATGTAACGAACCATAATTTTATCAATGGAATTTCCCATATTATAATTATGCCATATAGTATAAAACACATACATAACATAGAGAACCCAATACAAAAATTATTATCATAAATGAAGAATGATAATTTAGTTAGTAAAGAATCCAAGAATAATGTAAAATAATATAATGGAATAATAAATATAAAATAATATAATAAGAATAGGAAAATTTGTATCTTCTCGATCCACTAGAATAACCGTACTTATGAACAAATCTATAGAAATAAAATATAATGTTAATAATAATATATTCATTTAAAAGATAAAAGTATATATAGGATTGGGATAAAATATAAGTGATTTATGAATTGAATAATAGATATTTATACGAAGTAGTAAACCCTTGGGACTGTTAAAAATTTGACCACTGGAATAGTAATCTGACTGTTGGAATAGTAACCTAACCTTTAGAATAGTAATGCGGTCATTAGGAATAGTAATCCATCTGTTAGAATAGTAACCTCACCTATTAAAGTATAAGTAAAATTTAGGTATATTATAAATTAAAATATTATATATTTGTCTCATGAAATAAGTAAATTAATGTTTTAAAAATGATAAATAAAGTGTTGGTATTTTTGTGAAATGTAAATATTTATTTAAAATATTATAAATAATATAATGATTTAAAATTGAATTTATTTTCATAAAATATTCATATATTTATATATTTTTTTGTAATATAATTATAATATAATTTTATGAGACCATAATTAACTTAACAAAAGTTCCATGAAATCGGCTATAATATTAAAATCGGTATTTTTTGAATAATTGATGATTTTAATTAAAAATTAAATTTATCATATTTAGAAATTTATTTTAATTAAATGAAGTCCATTTTTAAAATATACATGTCAAAAAATGGTTAGGGTGAATTTTTGGGACTTTTTTTAAATAGTTGAATTTTTTGTGAGTATTGAAATACATTAATTTACGGTATTTAAAAAATACATGATTTTTTTTGTCATGTATAATGTATTTTTTATGTAAGAATACATTATTTAGAAATAAAATTCACTATTTACTATAATTAATCATAATAATCAATACTTTTTATATTCCTGGTCCAAAATAATAAAATGAGTAATATAAAAATAAAAAACACCCCTCTCCTCCCCTTATAAATACTACCCATCACCACCTATTCTCTTCACACCTTATAAGTTTTGTATATTGATAATATTATAATAAATGTCATTAAATAACTTCCTTACCCAAATATTAGTATTTCTGGTCTGACCAAAGACTAATACCAAGTTCATTAAGAAGGTTCTCATGGAGACGACAATCAAGACATAAAATCCTCCACCTTTCTCTTTTAAATTCTTTCTTTCTTCTACCGCATCCTATCCCAAACTATAAAATGTGACCTGTTAACTCCAATATCATACATATACTTTAATTTTATCATGTTAATGTAATATCAATCAACACATATCCTTGATTCCCATTTTATCTTAAAAACAAAAACATCAATCGTGATATGTCGATTCACCAATATCATGGACGATGATTTTTCATTTTCCATTACTACCTTTAAGTATGGTTATAAACCCATTATAATGGTTAAAAATATTTTAAAATTTATACTATAAATCATCTCATGTTATATAAATAACATATATTCATAATATTAAATAATAAAACAAACTAGTTCATGAGGATTAAAAAAATTCCATATTAAACTAAATGTTTATCATTAATAATTTATCAAATGAATCATCCTAAAATTAGAAAAAAATGATATATGTGCACTTTTTAAAATTATGGAAATTTATTAATACCATTTCATTCCAATTCTGGATATTTTCTTCCATTTGACAAGAACTCTTATAATTAAACTCAATGGAACCGACTATAAAACCATGAAACAAACGCTCCCAAAACAAAGAAATTATACATTATAACTCCTTAAAATGACCATAAATTAACTAAATAGAATTATAATAAATAAAATATATGGTTAATAGGTTATTAATTTAATTATTATTTAATATAATTTTATTATCCGTGACATTAAGTTCAAGTGCATAACATATTAATACATTAGGTAAGGGACCTTTCTGAACCTCCAAATTACTTTTGGGTTTCACTTTCTCCCTATTTTCCCAAATTTAATTCATAATTACTCTTATATACATCTCTCATATTATATTTTTATGTACTAAACATATGTATTCTGATAAATTAATCTTTCTTTGATGGGGAATTTCATGTTTTATATGGTTATTCCTCCTGATAAGCAAGTCCAATTTAAGGGAACATCCCAATTTATTACCAATTTTTAAATTACACTTAATAAATTGTTTTAAGCCAAAATTATTTTTCTAAAATCACTAATTTAATCATGAAGAACTATATTATTTCATTTCTATTTTTATACAAAAAATTATTCATTTTTCCTCTTTAAATTCTCTTTAATATTATCCCTTAGATCACACTAAAGTAGACCATTTATAAAGTTTCATAAACACACTTATTACATGTTTTAACTTTAGTTGGAAATAATTTATCATGATATATTCCTATATTAACTTATGAATCTCCATGTATGATTTAAATCCATTATTTTTGTATTCCATTATGATTCGCCCATTGGTTATTCCATATGACATGATTATGAAACCTATTTCTTTCCATGGGTAACCCTTATGGTTATTCCTTATGTATGGCTATTCATGTGGAACACACATGCATGAACGTGTTATGATGGGTTCGCCTAGATATTGCTCCATTGAATTGGGTAATTTTTTGTTCTCATGAGACATCATGTATGGGATTAGGGAGTAAATGTAATCCATTATGGGTATTTGTCCACCATGTGATATAGTCATGGAAGTTATCCTCGACTCATGTTTATGTCATGGTATATGTTGCAGCCACATTAAAATTTCTCCATGATTAAATGATACCATGTTCTATATTTTATGCTTCTATATGATTAGTCACATGCCATTCCTTTTTATGTCATCATGTTATGCCTTCTAACCCATGTGTTATGATTTATTCCAATGTTTATTCCCTTATTGGGATTTTTAGCTCATCCCTTTTGTTGATGTATTACCCTAGTTATCCTATGAATATATTGGATCTCAAAGGATTTTAGAATCTCATTATGGAATATTAATATGAAGATGTTTCATTCTATTTCTATGTTTTTAATTTTAATTGCCTTATCTACCAAAGACACTAGAATTTATGATCCTTGGTTTATATTTGATGGTTAATTATGCTTAAAATAATGTAATAATATGTGTAAAAGGTTTGGGTCACTATATTTAGTGTTAAATACCAATTAGTTCTAAAGATTTAAATCCTCAAAAAATAAAAAATAGTGAGTATAATTCACAACCTATTATGGGGGCATGTGTTCTA
Source organism: Viscum album (assembly GCA_963277665.1). Taxonomy (NCBI): domain Eukaryota; kingdom Viridiplantae; phylum Streptophyta; class Magnoliopsida; order Santalales; family Viscaceae; genus Viscum; species Viscum album. The sequence continues at coordinate 357,806,958 of OY728140.1, forward strand.
GAATAAACACGTAATTTAAGTGTTCTTAAAAAAACACATGATGAGAATTATAAAGATAATTCATGGGATATAGAAAGCCCTGATGGTTGTGGAAATAATGAAATCAATTTAAATAATTCCATTGCATGTGAAATATGAAATCATATTAAAGTCGAAAATATTGATGAAATATTTTAATATTTTGTGGAACGTGATATATAAAATGAATATCCCAAATGAATAACTATTCTAGAATTTAAAAAATGTCTTGATTGAAAAAATGGAAATATTTAATGGATGTGTAATTAAATTAACTTAATTGGTAAAGGGTCTTTGGACATATCATGACCATTCCATAAAACTATGAATCCTATTGGATATAAATGGGGTTTTGTGCATAAATGTAATGGAAAAATGATATTGTATGATATAAATACCATCTTATCACACATGGTTTTTTCTAGACACTTGAAATTGATTTTAAAGTGACATATTATCCTATTAAAATTATATTACTTTTCAATATCTAATCAACCTTATTGTAGATAAAACGACAAGTATGTATCTTACAGATGTTGTTATTTCTTATTTATATGGTTCACCTAATAGTAGTATATATATATGATAATCCCTAAAGAATTAAAAATACCTGAATCACTAAAATAAAAACCCAAATACATATATTCAATTATGTTTTAGAAATCCATGTATATATTAATGAAATATGTTTGTATGTAGTATAATTATTTGAGAGAATATTTGTTAAATAATGGGTATGTAAATTTCCTCATATACCCATTTGTTTTTATTAAGAAAACAACATCTAGATATGAATTTTTTTTGTTTGTGTTGATAATTTAAATACCATAAAAATTATAGAATACATCAATGAATAAATGAGAAAATTAAAATATTAATTTGAAATGAAAGACATGGGAGAAACCATATATTGTTTGGGTTTATAAATTAATCATGTTCCAAGTTGTATATTTTTTAATCAGCCAAATTACACTAAAAAGGGATTAAAACTATTCAATATGGATAAAGTGAATCCTTTAAGTAATCCAATGGTTGTTCAGTCTTTGAACACCAAGATAGATCAATTTTAACCTTATAAATAAAATGAAGAGTTAGTTGTTATAGGAGTACCATGGATCAGTTCAATAAGTTCACATATGTGTCTTTCCAATTATACCAATCCTAATATATCTTTTTCTACTAATTTATTGGAAATATTTTTTTATTTCCCTACATGAAGATACTAGAATTGAATTAAACATATTTTTTATAATTTTTGTGGCACTATTGATTTGGTTTTATTCTATTATAACAAATTCTAAAATAAGATGGTTAGTTTTTTATATGAAATTTATTCATCATATTCACATTATGTGTAATAAAAAGCTGGTTATGCATTCAAAGTTAGAGGTAATTTCATACCTTAGAGATCAAAAAAATATACACTCATTGAAATGTAATTAAATCATGTAGTGGTGATAAAATTACATGAAGTATACTAAGAATTTGTTTGGATTAGGTCTTTGACTCAAAACATTCATGGGGAAAGTGAATTACCTATGTATTATAGCCCAATAATATTATTTGAAGATAATTTTGTGTCCATCACATAATTTTTAATGACCCATAATTTTATAAAGAAAATTCCATTTTAAATAAATAATTGAATTATTAAGTAATGTAGTTATATAAAACACATGCCCTACATTGGTTATTTTAGACCATTATATGTTCTATATAATTTTAAAGATCATTATGAATCATAACTATTGATAATACAACCTTTTTTCTATGACCATTAAGATTAATATATTAGGGTTATGATAAAGTCCAATTGACACAGAAAAAGGAGAGATGGCATCGACAAGGAAGATCATACCCTATAAAGACCATTTATTAAGGATTTAAAGGGAGATGGAATCATTGGTAATTTCCCTTGACCAAGAACAAGATAAGATTCCATAACTAAATCTTGATAAAAAAAATTTATGGGATTAGTTCAATCTTATAAAGATCACAACCCAAACCATGTTCGTTGAACCGCCCCGTGAAAGCCCCACCATCGCACACCTTTCTCTTAGGTAATATGTTGTTGTAAAAAGGGGTTATGTATCTATACCCTAACAGAATGATTTTTTATATTTTTATAAAATAATTATTATATATATCCTTTTATTATTACTTTATAAATTATTAAATAATTATTTTCATAAAAAAATTATTTTTGATGCGATGAAACACCAATTTTACTTTTGGGAAATATATATTTTCCATCAAGACACTATTTTTTATGAATTAAAGAATTTTTGAAATAAATTTTATTTTAATAAAATATTCTTTTTAAATAATATTTATTTAGATATAAATGATGATATAATTTTATGAAGTCAAATGTAATTTTTATAAGGGTCATAAAATTGTTATTATCAAAAAACTAGTATTTTTCAATAAATGGGGATTTTTTATTTAAAAAAATAAATTATCATGTATATAGAATTATTTTGATAAAAAATATTATTTTTTAGATCATCACATTGAAATTATCAAATGGTTGTTTTTTTTTAATTTTCCAACATAGTCAAATTTCTGGGTAAAAAATAAATATGGTATGTATTATGACATAATAAAACCCCAAAAGTGATGTAATAAATGTTGTAAAGAGTATCAATTTCCAAAATTATCTTTACCCTTTAAAATAACATTTTTTATGTTATTTTATTAACTTTATAAACCCTTGATGAATCTCCCAAAACCTATATTATATTTTAAGGTTTAAAAATAAATTTTTTGAAATCATGATTAACTTTAACATCACATAGGGTTTTATTTTTTTATTTTAGATATTATCCTTATAAAATAATGAAATCCAATCCTATTTGGCAGAAACCATGGGGAAAACCCATGCTATGGTTTTTGGTTTGGATTAATTTACCATATCGAGGACAAAACCTAAGGTCAGAAAGTAATAAAGAATTACCCTATCATTTTCTATGTAAATCCACCCAATATCCCATTCATCTTCACTCAAAAACATTGGAGAACAAAGTTACTTTGAATTTACCTTAGTAGATCCCTCCCAAGGTTCCTCATGCTATCAAGATGCACCTCCCATGCTTTTAGAGGTTCCCTCTTAAGGTAAGGGATCCTCTCCTTCTCCTTTATTCAAGCACCATCTTTATATTATGCCATTTGATTTCTAGTTATTCATGTTGGGATATGTTTTAACACATAACTATTAATAAACTTATTATTTTCAAGTGATTATATATCTCTTTAACTCTCATAAACCCCTTCCATGAACCTTTATGTACACCCGCTATGCTGCCAAGATTATCTCGTGATTTTCAATGCCAAACTTTTGTATTGTGAATACCCATACCAATTTCCACTCAAGGTCACCTAAATGGACATATCCTTCATTTAGTGGGTACTTTTAGGTATGTTATACACACTCATTAATCATGTGATTTAATGTTATGAAATAAATTCTTATGTTTTATGATCCATGTGGCACACTTATGCATGTACATGATATAAATGTGAAAGCTGGGCTTTGAATTATATAGCCCTCCAATTCATTGGAAATTTTTTACTGCCCAACCCTAATTGAGGCTTCAGTCGAAAATATCCCAAGATTTCCTCCATAGTCTAGGTGTTGGAAACTAGAATTGAAGGCATAACTAACATTGGGAGACCTTTTCTTAAGTACCTGTATGCACACACACACATCCTTCTCAATGAAGAAGTAGAGAGGAATAAAAGTAAAAGATAAAAATACTATAGGAAAAAACAGGCATGTAAAACCTCTAGATAGTAAAAGGGTTTGGTGGTTCTAACTAAAAATTAAAGTGTAAAAATACACACCCAACTTGAAATATGTCCTAGCCTAAAAAAATTGGAAAGTAAAATGCTGAGAGATCCCAACTCTTAAACTCCAAGCTGCGGCCACCATACATAGTCCAAAGTACTAGGTATCCCTAAGATCCTTTGTAGTCACCGCTGACATATCCATCGTTTATGTAAGACACGACATGTTAAGGAAAATTCCATGTAGGGGTGATTATATACATACTCAGTAGAACACCTTGAAAGTTGAAGGGGGAGCAGTAAGAGATACAATAGGGACATAAAGATACTGAATAGTAAACAGGATGCATCTCAACATAAAATAAGATAATGAGTAACCTTTTCCAAAATCATGGGGATCAATATGGAGTGTACATGGACTACAATTTGAGTTTTTTCCACCTATATGAGGAGATTAAACTCATCCATCCATGATAAGCTTAACACAAAAAGCACATGGCATACTGCACATGTCTTCACAACCCATAGAAGGAGAGTGACCAAATCCAATGGTATCGACACATATGTTTATATATATATATATATATATATATATATATATATATATATATTCTCAGTAAAAATAAAACCAATTGAGAGGGAAAGGGGATCTTCATCTCATAGCTCATCCCAAGAAGAAGATTCTCCATTAGTTCCAAAAGTCCATCAATGATTCCCAACATCTCAAGCATCTGCCCCGAAGTAATAGTGTGAAGGCTCACACCTTGCCAGTATACCGCACAGCTGAGGGGAAAAAAAATAAAAGTATAGGACTCATGATCTAGTGTATAAAGGGGGTTACACATTGTAATTATCCATAGAGGACATGTTCCCTAATGCGCTAGAGGGTTCCACTCTAGTGTCATAAGGACCTTCACCCGATCGGATATGGGGTTCAACTCAGTAAGTATCTATATAGGACTCATGCCCTGATGTGTCAGGGGGGTTCCACTCTAGTCTCACTAGGACCCACAACCTAGTGCAATAGGGGGGTTCCCCTCTGGCCATATAGGACCTGCTCCCTATCCAAAAAATGGGGTTCTATTATGTAAGTCTCTATAGAGGACCCACACCCTAATGCGTCATGGTGGTTCCACTTTGGTGTCATGAGGACCCACACCCTAGTGCAACAGGGGGTCCCACATTGGTCATCGAGGACCCACACCCTATTCAATAAGGGGTTCCACTTAGTATATAGAGTACTTTTTCCCAAGATGATGGGGGGGTTCCACTCTAGGGTTGAGGACCCACACCCTAGTGTGATAGGGGATTCCACTCTAGTCATTTAGGACTCACGCCCTATATGATAGGGAGGTTCCACTTGATATAGTACTTTCACCCAAACTAATGTGGTGTTGCACTCGAAAGGAAGCCTATGGTGATCCCGCCTAATCACTGTCATCGTCAGGCATCACCTCAATAAGAATTGTTCCCATAATATTTCACATCATATCTCAAAATCCAATAATGAGGGAACCATCATGTTCTACATAGAAAACACTCTAGATAGGATACTTGTAGGCCAAAATACAAGTTAAAACAAATTAGATACAGAAGATTGAAATTTCCTCAAAGGGAAAAAAGGGGGTACACAGTGTGTGAGGGGACCCACATGGAGTGTGGTCCTGCTCCATCGCTTGGCTGTGTCCTTAGAGGTACACAACTTTCCAATCGTGTAGGGATACGTGAAAAGTAAGGGATACACATGGAATTACCAAGACACTCGGGGTCCCTCCCATGTTCTTGGCCATGTCTGTGTATCCAAGTCGTGTATGTGTACTTTAGTACATGGTGTGCCTCTCCCCACGGGGTGCCGGCCATGTTTCTGGTCATGCTCAGGTACTCAAGAACTTGGTGTGTGTCTGTCTGTGTGCTCCATCACGTGGATCATCCATATGGGAAGGGGTACTTGGAATGTAGAGAGTCTATAGAGAATTACATCATTATAAAATCCATAAACCCTAGTTTCTGTAGCTAAGGGGATACAACCTGTGTATTCATCGTAGTAAAAAGCGTGTAGTCAGGTTTTTAATAGTTTCCCATATTCGCATTCCACATGTCTAATCTAGAATTTCCCCTTTCATTCCATCCCTATCTCTTCTCAATATTAGTTTATCTGACTCTGTTCGGTGGATTATTTTCCTCTAGTGGTCAGAAACCAAATTCTCGGAGCCTCACATGCATCGCCTTGTACCGCGCACGCTCATGTGCTTATGTTTTATGAAGTTTCGATCTCTAATCATAAAAACGTTCATCCATGTCCTACAAACATCCTGGATCTATCCTTGATTCATCAATCCTTCACTTGTACATAATTTTTTCACAATTCCATAGGTCTGATTAGGCTTGATATTTCCTGGAAACGCCGAACTGGGACATCGGGGTCCTACCGGTGAAAAACATAAAGAAAGTGGGGAGAAAGGAACCAAAAAAACATTTAATCGATCGTTTCAAATATTTATTGTATGAAGATTAATAAAATGAATATCTATAGTTAGAAAACAATTGGAATAAATAATTTAATCGGTAAACAGGCTCATGTAATGGTCCAGTAGTTGGCTTAGATCATAAATGAGATGATTCTTCTCAATCAATTTAATAAAAAAGGATTAAACCACAAATTGATGAGTCCTACCTAGATATTGGATCATTTTTCATTGAATAATTTTCTCACTATAAATTGAAAGAATTTATTGTATTTTTTCACTCCAATACGCTCTGATCCAAAGTTTCATCATTGTCCAATTTGATCCGTCAATAGAGGGAGGAAGGAGAAGCTCTCAATGGTCCAAATATTATGTGGTTAACCCTAGAAAAATATCCATGGAAGTATTCTTATAGACATTTTACTTTTATTAAATAAATAAATAAATTTATTTATTTATTTTATCCACTGAACATACCGCCAATGGGTGAGATATCTGAATGCCCCAGGTCAACCTATTTTAGCTCATTCCCAAGGTAAACATCACATTCGGGGCTCAACTGTGTTCTCATATTTCATATATAAGATTCCATTTAATATTTATTCCATTTTCTTTAAGAAACTTCATGTGCACAATATAAAATATATTTAACATTTTTATAAAATTAATTTTCGGAACACCGGGCCACAGAATCACACATCGTATCAATTCCTGGCTCTAGAAATATATATATATATATATATATATATATATATATATATATTAAGGACTTAAAAGGTAAAAATTGGGTCTCTAAATCATTCCTTCCTTCAAAATTTTCATCCCTAAAAATAAAAACTAAACAAACAACTTAGGATACTGATCTCACATCTCGGTCTCCCACTCCTAGGAACTCTCCATCATGTTCTCGTGCTACCAAAACATATAAACCAAGGGGATGGTCAATCAATGTTTGGTACTCTCCTATCAATCCTCGATCACTTCTAAGTTCTATGCTGTGGTGGCTCCATCCTCGAAGTCCAGCGATCCCCAGTCGATGACGAGCATGGGGTCATGCATATATCTCCTTAGCTGCAACATGTGGAAGAAATATTGCACCTACTCTAGAAGTGGGGGTCGGGAGAGGTGGTAAGAAACCTCTCCAAACCTCTTCATGATATCAAATGGCATAATGAACCTCATTTTTAGCTTTCCCCCATGGTCAAACCTCAGTAATCCTGATCATGGGGAGACTCCTAGGAAATGTGGTCTCCCTAAATAAACTCCACTGGCCTATGGTGATGATCTGTGTAAGATTCATGACCACTCTGAGCCATCCTCATCCTCTCATGGATGACCTATACCTTTTCCATCATCACTTGTACCAACTCTAGACCCACAAGAGATGTCTCTCCAATCTCTGTTCAGCGCAAGGGTTACCTGCATGGTCTCATGTATAGGGCCTAAAAAGGTTCCATGTCAATAGTATAGTGGTAGTTATAGTTGTATGAAATATTTACTAAGGGAAACTGAACCTCCCAGCTCTGTATGAAGTCTAACATGAAATGCCTTAGCATATCCGCAAACCCTTGGATAGTTCACTCGATATTCTAATTTTTCTTGGGGTGAATGGTTGTACTCATCCTCATCTAGGCCCTGAATTCCTCTTATAGACCTCTCCACAATCATGATGTAAACCATGAATCATGATCAGAGACAATCATTGAGGGCTCCCCCTAAAGAAGAGATATATCTCATACGTATATCTACCCCAAACTCTCCACCATACCTGACTCCCTGATAGTAAGGAAGTGTTCCAACTTCGTGAGTCGATCAAATATCACCTATATGACATCATAGAACTTCCCTATGAGCCGAATACCTATCACAAAGTAATTGGATATTTTGTCCCACTTCAAATATGGGATCACAAGGGGCTGCAAGAAACCTGTTGAAACCTGGTGTTCAGCCTTCACCGGCTGATAGGTGAGGCACCGAGAGATGAACTTAGCTACGCTCTGTCTTATACCAAGACACCAAAACTTCCATTGAAGGTCTCTATAAATCTTCCCCACACCGGGATGTACAACTAGGGGAGAAGTGTCAAACTCTCGCATCACCTCCTCCCTCATCATGATTGGCACGACCTTCCATCCCTGTAAAAGGATGACATGATTCCCTTCTTCAAAATATCTATTTGGTTAATCTTTTATGGATATCTAGTAAAACAAGAACTCGTATTATATGTATCCTTTATGGGAATCCATCACATACTTGAGCAGTGGAGGATTCAATACCATCAACTGCATAAAATATGTAACCTCCTACTCTACCAAGGTCAGTTATAAGGAAGCTAACTATTCTAAATACTCATGCACCAAGCGAGACTGGGAATTCCTACTAAGGGTATCTACAACTACATTTCCCTTCCTAGGATTATAGAAAATCATGAAGTCATAATTCTCTAGGAACTCCAACTAGTTCCACTATCTTAGGATCAGGTATCTCTATGTGAAGATGTACCTGAGACTCCAATGGTCTAAGTAAACCATAAAGTGCTCCCCATAAGGTAGTGCCTCCACATCCTTAGGGAGAAGACAACCAATTCCATCTCTAGGTCATTATTTTCATAGTTCTACTCATGGGGTGTCAACTACCTCGACTCGTATGTGATAATTTCTTTCTGTAACATCAATACACAGTCGATCCCATCTCTTGAGGCATCATAATACACTACATACTCCACACCCTTCTATGGTAGTATCAATATAGGATCACTCGTTAGCCTCATCCTCAACTCCTAGAAGGCCCTCCAGCACTTCTCAATCTTGGTAAAAGGGATACCCTTTCCATTTTAGGGTGGTAAAGGGGGATGAAAACCTCGATAAGTATTCCAAACACCTCCTATAGTACCCTACCAAGCCAAGAAAACCCCACTCCTCTAACACATTCTTAGGTGGTTCCTAAGCAAGCACTACATTGATCTTTGTTGGGTCCACGACTAAACCATGCTTAGAAATGAAATTCTCTAGAAATTTAACCTTGTGAATCTAGAACTAGTTCTTTGATAGCTTCATTTAAATCTGGTTCTCTCAAAGAAAATCTAGAACCAACCTGAAGTTATCTGCATGTTCCCCCTCCAATACAGAGTAGATGAGTATGTTATTGATGAAGACAACCACAAACTGGTCCAAGTATAGATGGAATACCCGGTTCATCAAATTCATAAACACGGTGGGGGAATTCCTTACACCAAAGGGTGTCACTAAGAACTCATAGTGTTTATAGAGACATTGGAATGCCATCTTTATAATATCGGCCTCGAGAACCCTAACCTAGTTTTAGTCGAACCTGAGATCAATCTTCGAGAAACATCTCATACCTCCCAAATGGTCAAATAGGTCATAAATAATTGGAAAGGGGTACTTTTTATTTATAATGGTTGTGTTCAGGTGATAATAATCTATGAAAATCCACAAAATCCCATCCTCTTTTTCCACAGACATTGTTGGATCTACCCAGAGGTACACACTATGTCTGATGAAACCCTTCTATTGAAGGTCCTCCAACTACAACCATAGATATTGGAGCTCGGTAGGGTCCATATGATATGTTGGAGAATATATCAGGGTAGTTTCAGAATGAAATTAAATGAATAACTCCATTTTCCACTTCGATGGTAGTCCCAAAATTTCCTTGGGGAAGATGTCTGTAAAATCCTCCATAACTGAAGGAAGCTAGATGGTTGAAGAGCCTACTACACAAAGTGATATACTTACCAAATAATGTTTGAGGGGTTGAAACCTCCTTATCAAAAAATCATCTCTCTCTGTCATGAGATATTTCTCGCCAAAAAAGGAAAATCATGTCCCATTAGTGCGAAGGTATCTGACTCATCTATAATGATAATCAATCTAGGATAAAACCATGGATAGACAATCCATACCCAATATGATGTCATAAGGTTTTATTTTTATTACCAAGAGGTCCCACATGAACCTCTCTCTCCATCAAGAGATAGCTCGTACTACCAAAAGATAAAAGATAGAGAAGAAGAATTCTTTGTAGGAACCTTAAGACGAAGTTGCTAGGCTAGCGCCTCAACTTGGAGCTTCATCTCTCACAATAGGAGTAAATATACAAATGAATGACTGTAACCTTTGTCTAATAACACTGAATAAAGAGTAAAAAATGCACAGATCATACCTCTAATCATCTCATGCGATGTAGGGTCATGAGACTCCAAAACCTAAAGCTATCTGCGACCCTGACCACCAACTCCCGGAGCATGATGTGGGCCTCTTGGTTGTGGCAGTGGAAAGATATCATAGCTTCATCCACCACCCATAGATCATCCCACTCTTTTTTGAGCTTTACCTCCCAATGGAATACCCTACCCACTCCTGGGAGATCCTCAGTCACAGTGCTATCTCAGTCATGGTGGTCCTTCAACTATTTTCTTGTGCTCCTCTGCATTTCTGGTTAGGTAGTCTTATTTGATGCGACCTCGCCCATCAAAATTATCGAACCAACCCTTCCCAATTTACCATGAGGCTCTGTGATTCCCCTGACCAAGTGCAAAAAATTCATCATGGTGAGGTCTCCTATGTTGTGGCCCTATCATCTAGAATCTGCTAGATGGTGAAAATGACTCAGCCCTGCAACACCCACTGGCAGCTCCTGCTTCCTTCATCCCTATGAGAAGAATCTCCCTAACACTAGTGCCCACTCCAACATCTTGTAATGGGTGGGGATGAAAAAGGGCACTACACTAGCACATATCTCTCTATGGAGTCTCTACTCAAACATCTATGATCAGATTTATCCATCTTAGATCATGTTAAGGGAGTGTCGTGTAAGGTCTATGAACCTCCTTCTACACTCAGTCACTATCATCCCTCCCTGCTACAACTCTAGAATCTCCTAAATCCAAACTAAGTTCAACCAGGAGGGGTATTACTCATGGAATAGCTGATGGAAGTTGGGATATGAGAGTGTCGACTCATTATGCATCTGGGTAACAAGACTCCACCAACACCCAACTGCTCCGTGGAAAAGGCTAGCTTCCAGCACAAAGACTTGATTCGTTGGTGTCTGGATGAGCCTGAAAACATAGAACATTGAATCTAAACAATCCTCTATAGCCTAAGGATTTGTCTCACCACATAACTTTGCGGAATCTGGCACTAGAACTCATGGATAGTGCTAAGACTGCAAGCATCATTAGCCTACTCTGCTAGGATGGTCTGCTTCTCAATAGGTGGGGTTGTTTATACCTTACCACCTAGATGAATAAACTCATATGATGGACCCTAAAGTGGGGCCTCATATCTTATTGGATCATCTTCACAATCCAAAATAGGTATCCTAGATGGCTTTCATTGGAGAGGTATCCTGATATTTAATCAAGCCGCACCATGGTCAAATGAGCATATATATATATATATATATATATATATATATATATATATATATATATATATATAATGGGGAGATGACTCAATAAGGATAGTCAAAGACTAAATCCTATATTATGCATCTACTATTCATCCCTATAACCAATGTATCAGTATGTCAAGAAAACAAGAAGGTAGTCAATGTCCTAGTGAATGGATATGTCGACCACCCATACCATCACTAGATTCCCTAGCCAGAGAGCCGCACTCAAGACACTGTAACACTGTTGTGATAATACCAAACAAATACTCATAAGGGGAATACTAAAAGCACTATAACAAGTATTAAACCACCTTTTGTACCAATATATCATGACACGACCATAACCGTGGATTGAGCCACAACTACCCCAAGCCTGCCTCCATAGGCCAGGGGCTAGAAACCAGCCTCGAAGGAATAAGTAACATGGGGAGGCCTTTACCTAACTATATATATGCACACATACAGCCATATTGATGGGTAAGTTCAAAGTAATAAAAGTAAAATATTAAAAATACTAGGGGAATAACCATCCATGTGAAACCTCTAGAGAGTACATGAGTATGGTGGTACCAACTAAAAATAAAAGTGTTAAAATACAAGCCCAACCAGAATGATGTCCCAACTTGAAACAATTAAAAGGTAAAATGATAAGAGAGCCTAGATTCTGATATCCAATATGAAACCACCATACACAATCCAAAGTACCAGATATCCCTAATCTCATCTGTAGTCACCACTGACCTGTCCATCATCCGCATAAGAAACAACACGTTCAGAAAGACCCATAATGGGGTGAGTATATACATACCCAGTAGGATTCCCCGAAAGTTTAAGGGAGATAAGTAAGAGATAAAATATGCATATAAAGATAGTATATAGTAAACAAGATACAACTCAACCCAAATAAAGAGAAAGAGTCACTCTATCCAAACACAAGGGGCTCAACACAGTGTGTAGATAGGTTACACATTCAGTATTTTCCACGTATATCAGGAGATTATACTCGTCCAACCATGATAAGATAAACATGGAACTCATGTGGAATACACAATGTGTCTTCCTAACCCATGGCGGGAGAGTAACCAAATACAAAGGTATGGATACAGATGTATATATATAAGCTCAGTCAAAAGAAACTCAAATGAGAGAAAAGGGGGATCTCTATCTCACAACTCATCCTAATAAGAAGAGTCTCCAACAATTCCAAAAGTCCATCAATGATGCCCATAATCTCATGTATTTACATGGAAGTAACCGTGTGAAGTCTCATGCCTCGCCAGTATGTTACACAGTCGAGGGGGCACAAACTCCAAGTAGAGGACCCACACCATAGTGTGTCAGGGGGGTTCTACTCTGTAAGTATCTGTAGAGGACCCATGCCCAATCTGATAGGGGGGTTCCACTCAGTAAGTATCTATAGAGGACATGTTCCCTAATGTTTCAATGGGGATCGAATCTAGTGTCATGAGGACCCATACCCTAGAGCGACAAGGTGATTCCACTCTAGTCATCGAGGACTCACGACCTATCTGATAGGGGTTTCCGCTTGGTATGTCTCTTTAGATGACTTGCGCTATGATTCATCATGGGGGGTTCTACTCTAGTGTCATAAGGACACACACCCTGGTATGACATGGGGCTTCACTATAGTCATCAAAGATCCACCTCTTATCTAATAGGGGTTCCACTCAGTCATTAGTGGAATCATGATCAAGTTGATGGGGGGGGGGGTTCCACTCTATGGGTAGAGGACCTGCAGCCAGGTGTGATAAGGGGTCCCACTCTGGTTATCAAGGACCCACACCCTATCTAATATGGGGTTCCACTCGGTAACTAGAGGACCCATTAGAAAGTTTATCGGGCTTCCATTCTATAGGAATCCTCTTGCGATCCAACTTGATCATTGATTCTGTCATGCATCACCTCAATAAGCACCATGCCAGGAACATTTCACATCATATCTCAAAATCTCCAACTAAGGGAACCACCATGTTCTATGCAGAAAACACTCAAGATATGCTAATCGTTGGCCAAAATCCATGTTAAAAGGATGGATATATAAAAGATTGAAGTTTCCAAAAAGGAACCAGGTGGGGTACACTGCGTGTGAGGGGACCCACACTGTGTGTGGTCCCGCTCCATCACATGGCCTTTTCCCTAGAGGTGCAAGGATCACCAACCATGTATGGATACATGGTGTGTAGAGGATATACACGGCATGTCTATGCCACTCGGGTTCCCACCTATGTTCTTGGTCATGTTCATGTATCCAAGTAGTGTCTGTGTACTTTAGTACATGGTGTTCTTCTCCACACGAGGTTCCACTCGTATCTCTAGACATGCATGTGTACTCAGGAACATGACGTATGTATGAACGTGTTCTTATTCAAATGGCCCATCTATATGGGGAACAAGGTACATTGTGTGTAGGTAGTCTACATGGTGTCCCATCCTTATAAAATCCCAAAACCCTAGCCGTTGCAGGAAAAGGGATATATTGTCTGTGTTCATAACTATACACGATGTGTAGTTGGTTTTTTCATAGTTTCCCATATCCATGTTCCATTCCATGAATCCAACCTCCCCCTTATATTTTGGCCTTATCTCCTCCTAATATTAGTGTATCTGACTATAGACAGTATATTTTGGCCCTTTGGTGGTCAAAAACCCAATTCTTGAAGCCTCGTACGCATTGCCTCTCACTGCGCAAGCCTAGGTTCTTCCGTTTGTGGAAGTTTTGATATCCAATCATCAAAACATTCATCAAAATTACCTTAATAAGATTTTTTTATCCCTGATTCTTCCATATTCCCCTTGTATGTAATTTAATAATGATTTTGGGGGTCTGATCAGGCTCAGTACCACCCGGAAACATTAAACCAGGACCACTGGGTCCTACCGATGAAGAACATGAAGTTATTAGGGATAAATGAACCACAAAAAATGTTTAATAGATATTTGTCAAGAATTCTTGTCCAAATATAAATAAAGGAGATATCTGGGATTAGAAAAATATTAGAATAAAAAAATTAATTGGTACATGGGCTCATAAAAAGGTCCAATAATAGGCACATATCATAAACAAGATGATTATAATCAATAAATTTAATCAAAAAGGGAATAAACCAAAAATTCGAAAGTCCTATCTAGAGATTAGATCATTCATCATCAAAGAAATCACTCTCCAATGATAAAAGGAAGTTTTTGCATTCACTGTACTCTAATCTCCTCTGATCCAGAGTTTCATCATCGTCCGATTAGATCCATCAATAGAAAGAGGCAGGAGAATCTATTGAAAGTCCTAGGATTATGAGGCTAATCGTTAGAAAATCATTCGAGTAGTATTATTAGATTAATTTAAGTTTGTTTAAATAAATTAATTTTTTAATTTATTTAATTAATTTATCTACTGAACATACCACCAATGGGTGAGATATTTTAATACCTCATGCTGATATGTTTTATGTAACATTTAGGGTAAACATCATGTTTCAAACTCAACTACGGTATCATATTTCTGATTTGAGATTCCATTTAAGATTTATCTCATTTTCTTTAAGAAAATTCATCATCACAATATAAAATATATTTATTATTTTTATAAAATTAATTCTTGGCACACCGAACCTCAGAATTGCACTATGTCTCAATGCCTAGCTCTAGAAATATATATATATATATATATATATATATATATATATATATTTCAAAGTCTTACAAGGAAAAAACCAGTTCTCTATAGTAATATTTTAATATTATGAGATTTCATGTATGGTGAATGGGAGGTTATCATAAGTACACTATGTAATGATGTATTTCCATTTAGACTTGACTTATGTTTGTAATTTCATGTTTTATGTTGTTATCACATTCTTATATTGCCTTTATGTTATAATCATATATCATGCTTCGATATTCATGTTTATAAATCCGAACTATTTTATGTCTTGTTGATATAACTATTGAATCACATGTATTAATTTCATCATTTTATACTTTGATTATTCCCTTACTGGACTTTATAGTTCACCACTTTCTTATGTGTATCCCTAGGTTATCCCATGAAGTTATATAATATCCAAGTAATATAAGGGAATATATCAAAGTTTTTAAATAATGATGTTATACCCATTTTTAAGTTATTATTTATTATACCTAATGTTCTAAATACACTAGGACTCATGATCTTTTAAAGTTGTATTAAGTGTATCTTTATGTAATAAATCATGAAATAATATGTATTAGAGATATGGGTTGTCATACTTGGTATCAAAGGAAATTCAAGTTATTTTTGGGGATTAAGATTATAAAACTATATTGAAAACATTAGGGATTAGACTAAAAATAGGATAACATCCCTAAATTCCAGTAAAGTATATATTAAGTGGTTTCTAATAAAATACATCTCTATATGAATACTTCAAGTATATGTGGATCTGGGATAGCTGTACCAAGGGGTAATAACCCCGAAAGGGGTGCATTGAGCTGGTATCAATCATAACATAGTGCATGACAACAAGACTTATGACACACCAAGTTTAACACTCCTGAAGGTTGTTTTTTTGTTAAATTCACAAGCTCTTTATGAATCAGTATGTAGGGAGAAAAAATTACCATAAGATTTTATATTTGGAAATAGATCGTGGATAATTTTGATTAAAACCTATAAATTCATAAGTTATGGAATATATTTCATTTATGATTTATCCATTTAATGTTCATGTTTTGTACTTTATGTGTTTAATAGTTTCAAAAATACTCATCCCTAATTTTCCCTTTATTCTAGTCAATGGACAGAAATAGGAGAAACATAGTCAACAACCAATGCGAGGGGAAATGTAATGAATTCCCAAATGAGATTCTTAACTCAATGGGAATATAAATTGTAACCATCATGAAAATACTTTCTAAGTTTAATCAGGTTTTGAATAGAAACCTAATTTATGGGGAATGCCCAAATCCCCCTAAGAAAGAGAAAGTTTCAATTTATAACTTTTTGTGAAAAAATTCTTCAAATTTTAGTGGATAATCTGATCCCATAATCACAGAACAATGGATTAACTCCATTGAGAATATCTTCTCCATCCATCAATTATTTGAACAAGATAAGTTCATGTTGTATATTTATCATATGGAAGGAGAATTTGGTCAATAGTGGAAATTGATCAAAAATAAAAATTCTAATGAGGAGATCAAAGAGATATAGTAGAAAGAATTCCATAAACGTTTCTTTGAAAAATATTTTCCCCACACTCTGTAAATGAAAATAGAGAGGGACTTCCTTAGCCATAAGAAAAAGGATGATGAATCAATCGGGGAATACTAATAAAGCTTCACAAGATTTACATAATTCACCTATGACTTTGGAATTTCCCCCAAATGTAAAGTTGACTACTTATTTGGTGGGATAATGTCAAGTCTATAAAGATCTTTATTGATTCAGTACTTTGACAGCTATGATGAAAATTTTCTGATGCTCCCTCAAAGATGAAATAGAGATCATCAAATCCCAAAGGTCTCATAGGTTTGGATATAAGAAGTGGAGAATGGATTTTAATTATGGCAGTGTGATGGAAAAGTCTCATGGTGGAAAGAAATTATAACATACCACTTCTTAAAAGTGTGGGAAGAATAATACCAAAAATTAAGTGAAGGGGACAAGTTAATGCTTTAGGTTTAGGAAGGAATGTCACCTAGCTAGTGATTGTCGATGGGAGAAAAACCCAATGTAATGGAAGAAAGGAATGTTTTAGTCAACATTCATCATATTGTATTATGCTTCAAAAAAAGGAACAAAGAAACAATCTGAATAAATACACTAATCCAAAGGTTGTTGATGACAATCGATGATAACAACCTCCAAGGTCTACAGAGAAATGACGATCTTATGTCATCACAGCTACTAAGGTGGGTTCAGACAACTAAGTGGTGCCAGGTATGCTATTTATTCTTTCAATGATAGTGAATTTACTATTTTATTCTAGCTATACATATTCATTTTTATCATGTAAGTTTGGTAGAACTATTCAAACACCACCTCAAAACATGGAAGTCAAGTTATCAGTAAAGATGGAAAATAGTTCAACTATTGTATCCCAATAATATAAATCATCCCCTGTCAAAATTTGTGGGTTTAATTTCCTAGAAATTTTTATGATACCCCCTTTAGCATAATTTGGTGCTACTCTAGGTGTGGTTTTACTTTCCTTATATAGATCCAACATAAATTTTTGATAGAAGGAAATAACCCTCTATATCATGAATTAACATCTAATTCTATACAAGTGAAAGAAGTAGGATGAATCTCCTTTAGTATCATCATATCAAGCATAGATATTTTTTCCCTATAAGAAAGTGTATCTTTCTCAAATGATTATGACTAAGGAAAATATAATTCTTGTTGAAATGAACATTGTGAGGGAATACACTGATGTGTTTCCCAAACAAATTCATGGTCTTCCTCCTAGATGAGAGGTTGAATTTTCATTGAGATTATACCCATAGCTTTTCCAATATCCAAGACTCCATATAGAATTTACACTATTGAACTTGAGGAGTTGAGGAATAAACTATAGGAGAATCTAAATAAAGGTTTTATATGCCCAAGTGCTTCACAATGGGCTACACTTGTGCTCTTCATTGAGAATAAGGATGGGTTAATCCACCTCTATATTGATTATCGTGAGCTCAACAAGATCACAATAAAGTACAAGTATCTTATTTCATGGATTCATAACTTATTTGATCAGATACATGGATCCCAGTACTTATCTAAGGTGGTTATCCATTCGGGATATCGTTAAGTAAAGGTGAAGGAGGATATCCCCAAGTCTAATTTTCGGACAATGTATGGGCACTATGAGTTCATAGTGAATCCATTCGGACTCAGTAATTCTCTAGCAATTTTCATGTAATTAATGAATAAATTATTTAGGGGAAACCTTGATAAGTTTTTGGTAGTTTTTATAGATGATATTCTTATCTACTCCAAATTCCAGGAGGAATATGATGAGCATTTGAATTTTGAACTACAAACATTGTGAAAGGAAAAGTTATTTATGAAGTATAGTAAATCTGATTTCAATATGAATAAATTAACTTTATTAGGGAATGTTATAACCAAAAAAGTGATATATTTAGACCCTTAAAAAACAGATGCAATTGATGGATGGCTAAGACAAATATTTGTGATGTAAATTTATATTTTCCTTTATTAACTTCGTATTATCATCAATTTCTGAGAAACTTTTCACTATTGTCAAGCCTACTAACTAAGATAACTCAAAAGGGGGTAAAGTTTGTATGGACTGATGAATCTGAAGAGTGCCTTAAATATTTGAAGAAGAGGATAATCACTATATATGTTCTAAAATTATCCACCAGTGGGAAAGGATTTGTTAACTACAGTGATGCATCAAAAAAGGTCTTTGATTGTGTACTAATTTAAAATGAAAAATTGATGTCTTATATCTCCTGAAAATTAATGATCCATGAGAAAAACAAACCAAATCATGATCTAGAATTGGATGCAGTTATCTTTTCATTGAAGATTTAGATACAATATCTCTATCGAGAAAAGTGTGACATATATATAGATTATAAAATACTCAAGTATATATTCACTCAAAAGGATATTAATATGTGCTAATGAAGATGGTTAGACCGGATTAAGGATTGTGATTGTTCAATCCATTTCTATTTTAGGAATTCAAAAAAATTGGAAAATGATCTAAGTAGAAAGGATCCAAAAACCATATCCATGATGAGGATTTAAAGGGATCCAATTTTATCAGATATGCAAAGGATAGATATGGAAATAATAAAATTATATTCATCCTACCTATCAAAAATAACTTCTCAGCCATCTATTCATGAGGGGATCAAGGAAGATCAGAAGGATGATGAGGTGATATAGAAAAAGGTGGTAAATATCTGGGAGTATAACTTTACTAAATATGGATTTATAAGGTTTGCAACCTGGATATGTGTCCCATCAAAACTAGAACTAAATATGGAACTTTTGGATGATGCACATAGCTCATCCTTCTCTATTCATCTAGGAATCACTAAGATGTCTAGAGATTTGAATAAAAACTTTTAGTGCGATAACATGAAGAGGGATTTTTTATGATTTGTATCTTGATGCTTGGTATTCTAGCAAGTAAAGTATTAATAACAAAAGTCTAAGTGTATTACGTACCCATTTCCCATACTAGTATGGAAAAGGGAAAACATAACCTTGGATTTTATCATAGGACTCCTCAAGAGTCCTCTGGGTGATAATAAATCTATTTATAAAGTCAACCCATTTCATTGTTATCAAATAATATTTCTATCTTGACCAACTCACCAATATATATATAAGATAAGTGGTAAGACTACATGGTGTTTCACCCTCTATTGTATCTGATTGAGATCTTCGGTTTACCACAAGGTTTTGGAGAATTCTTCAGCAAGAATTGGATACATAGTTGAGCTTCATCACTTATTATCACCCTATATGGATAGTCATTTTGAATGATCAATTAAAACTATGAAGGATATGTCTAGATCATGTTTAATATATTTCCAAGGATGTTGGGATCAACACCCTCCCCTAGTAGAGTTATCATATAACAATAGTTTCCATTCTATAATTAAAATGGTGCCTTATGAGGATCTGTATGGGGAGAGGTTTTAGAATCCAATATGTTGGGATAAAGTTAGAGAGAGGAAGTTTATGGGACCTGATCATATCGAAGAGATAGTAGTGAAGTTTTAAACCATTCAACATTATATGAAATCTATGAAAAGTTGATATAAAATCTATATAGAAAATCATCAAATAGACCTAGAGTTTGAGGTCAAAGATAAGTTAGTACTTCATATATCACCATAGAAAAAAGTCATGAGGTTTGGTAAGAAGGTAAATCTTAGTCCAAGTGATATCATCCCCTTTTATATCCTTGATTACATCAGATCAGTTTTCTATCGACTAGAACTCCCACATAACCTATCTAAATTATATGATGTGTTCTATGTATCCCTATTGAGGAAGAACATGTCATAGCCATAACATGTAATTAATCTATAGGTGGTAATATTGTATAACTATCTTTCATATGAGGAGAAGTTGGTGAAGGTCATAGATCATATACACAAGGTTCTGCGAAACAAGACAACTTGCCTAGTCAAAGTGTTATGGTGGAACAACGGGTTTGAGGAATCGACACAGAAACAAGAAGAGGAAATGAAATAGAAGTACCTTTATCTATTTTAGTGTATGAAATGAAAATTTCAAGGGTGAAATTTATAAATGTGTGATAATGTAATGACCCAAACTTTTATGAATGAAATTCCCTTTTTGAATGAATAATTACATTATTAAGTAATGTAGTTATAGAAAACACATTCACTAATTTATTTATTTTGGACTATTATATTGTTTATAATATTTAAAAGTCCATTAATAATCATAATTTATAATAATATAGTCATTGTACATTGACCATTATGATTACTATATTAAGGGTTAGGATAAAGTCCAGTTAACTCAAAATAAAGGAGTGATAACCTAAACCAGTATGAACGTACTCTATGAATCCCATCTATTTGAGAATTTGAGGGAGATAGAATCATTGGAATTTTCCTTTGAACAATCCCAATCCAAGACTCAACAACTATAACATAAGCAAAACTACATATAGGAGAAGTTTAAGCTTATTTATATCACCATCCAAACCATGTTATTTAAACCTCCCAAAGAAATCACCACAATTGTACACCATACACGTTGGACATATGATGTTTTAATGACAAATTATGTATCTAGACCCTAACAGTATGAATTTTTATATTTATATAAATTAATGATTATATTTATCCATTCTATTATTACTTCATAAATGAGTAAATAATGAGTTTGATAAAAAAATTATATTTTTATTTGATGAAACACCAATTGTACTTTTGGTAAATATATATTTTTGATCAAGACACACTTTTTGATTAATTCTATAATTTTTGAAATAAATTTTTTAATAAAAAATTATAATTAAAAAAAATATTTAAAAATAAATGAAAATATAATTTTATGAAGTCAAATGTAGTTTTTATAAGGTTTGGAAAACTATTATTCTAAAAAATAGAATTTTTAAATAAATGGGGATATTTTATTTAAAAGTATAAATTCTCATATCTAGAGAATTATTTTAATAAAATAAATATTATTTTTGAAATCATCATTTCAAAATTTTCAAATTTTTTTGAGATGGATGATTTTTTTGATAAAAAATAAATACAGTATAAATATACAGTATGTATTATGACATCATAAAACCCAAAAAGTGATGTAATAAATACTATAAAGAGTATTCATGACCAAAATTATTTTTCCCCATTAGAATAATGTTTTTTTGAAGTTACATGATTAATTCTATAAATCCTTAATGAATCCTCCAAAACCAATATTATATTTTAAGGTTTAAAAATAAAATCTTTATAAACATGAATCACTTTGAAACAACCTGAAATTTAAAAAATGGAAATTCCATTCTAATAATTATGAAATATAGTATAAATAAAATAAAATCACATGGGGGAAAAATTACAAACTCTTGGGTCGGGATAGATGTAACAAAGAAAAAGACTGTCAGGTCCACTAGGTTGAATACCCTGAGAGGGGGGGTGAATCATGGTATGACAGATTAAAAATTTTCTCATATGGATCTTGTTTTGTTATAAGACAATACTCAATTCTCTATTCCTCCCATAGAAATATACAAATAGATATGAAATCATGCGCAGGACACGTCGATTTTTAATTGGTTCACCCTTACTGGGCTACGTCCAAGGAGTATACAACGACAATGTACCGATGTACCAAATTCACTAAGGATCACCACCAATAATGAGTACAATGTTCAGGCTAGATCTTTTATACCCAAGCTCACTACCTTTACAATTTTTAGGGTCTGCTCACTGCATTCCCAAGGGTCACTCCCTATGCCTCTTTCTCTGGCTCAGTGTTGGTGGAAAGGTTCATTATCTTCCTCTTCCTTCGCTCATTGCTCTTGGAAAGGAATCCACTCAAACTTTATGGACTTGTAGGTCAAACACAGTTTATGAACATGTAGGTCCCTTCATTTTCATGAATTCCTGCATCCTCAACTATAGGTAGATGCTCTATTGAAGTTCCTTTTTCACCCGCATATGAATTATACCTTCCCAGGTACTGCTAGGTACCATAAAATCATTTCTCAAACTGATTTAATGATTTTCCAAGCTTCCTTGAGCAAATTGGGAACCACCTGCTCTCCTGTGTACTGAGTACTGGGTTTGGTACATGAAACACCTTCCTCACGTACCACTTCCTCTTCTGTGAACTGTTATCACCTCCACGTATCGCTACCTTCGTTCTGGCTCTGCGAACTTCCCTATGTCTGCGAACTGTTCTCTGTTCACGGATTGTCTTCGTCTCCCCGTATCGGAGATCCCCCTTTGCATACTACTACGGAACTCTCTCTCTCACGTACTGGAGATTCCTCCTCCGCGTACCGAGTCAACTCCTTATATGTATCGGACTTCCTTTGCGTGTTAGGAATCCTTGCAAACACCTTCAACAAAATTACTTATATGCGAACACCTTCAGCCTTTGCAAAACCCCTTCATGAACTTCCTTCGGCCTTTTCCAAAATCTCAAAATCAAAAATATGTTCTCTAATGATGTTTTATCTCCACAGTAATCTGTGGGATTATCAATTCCTATATAGGCAAAGATATACGCAAAAACTACTAATCCAATATTTACCAAATCTTTGATTCAGCCTCCACCACATACTAATCCTTCTGCCACCGTGAACTACAAGACTTCCAGCGAACCAATTTTCATATGTGCTACACATGCTACCTTTTATTTTACGTGATTTATCTCCTCTGCTGACGACATTCTATCTGCATACCACACTACCTTCCATCACGAATCATTTTTGGTTTTGTGAACCACACCTGTGTACCATTCCCGCTGCTTGGTATGCAGTCGCGTACTCTTCCCAGACATGGTACATGATCCATGTACTAGGCACCTCATTTCTCTTCCTTTTCCGACTTCATTCACCATTCTTCACACAAATTCCCGATTTTGAGGCCCCAAAATTTGGCAAACATTGGGAAACTGTGCCACCTTAAAAACCAGTCTTTGAAAAACACCAACCATTCTCATTCGCGATCATCTATATTTGTCAACTAACAAAATTACACACAAAAAATTCAAAGGGGACACCTTCAGGGGTTTTACCCAAAAATATCCCCCTTTGGGTTTGTTGAAAACTCTTCTCATGACAATTCTTTACATTTTAAAATCTTGTTAAATCTCCGTTCATCTTTAACCATCATTTGATTCATGAGATTAAGATAGTGATTAAGGATTTACTCAACACATAATCTAAGCCTGCATGATCCATGCTCAACGTGAGAAACAAGAGTATAATGAAAATTTCATCAATGAACCACTTCATTTCTAGTCACCAACTGCTGATACCATACTGATACATGGATACCAATGAACTGCTTTCATCACAAACCTCAATCATTGTGATATCTAATCATTTATCGATCAATTATAGCATCATCAAATTTAATACCCCCCACCTAAGTTATAGCTCCTCCAATAGCTTCAGCTCATCTTCAACTCCCCTATCTCGTTGCTCCAATAAAAAGCTTCTCCCTGTGTCTTTTCTCCCCCTGGAATAGTCACACTTTCTCCCCCTTTGTCAATGAACCTGAAGGGAACTTTATTTTTTTCTGCAACAGGGTAAAGAACACATATAAGTACATTAGGGAAAAACACATCATAACTTTGGGAGAGGGGGACCCACATACACACTTTTTCAAGTGCAGGAAGTCGACTAGACTCCCAGAGCCATTCGATGCCTTTCAAATGCTTATTTGGGTAAGGCCTTTGTAAGAATATCTGCAAATTGTTTTTTTGTAGGTACATACTCCAAATTCATAATCCCTTGCTCCACTTTCTCTTTAATAAAATGATATTTAATTTCAATGTGCTTTGTCCTTGAGTGATGGAATGGATTTTTCTCATATTTATAGCACTTGTATTATCACAATGAATTCCAATCGGAGATTTCACTTTAATTCCCATATCTTCAAGTTGTTTCTTCATCCACAATAATTGTGTACAAGCTTGAGTAGCCCCAATGTATTCATATTCTATAGTGCTCAATGAAATACAATCTTGTTTCTTGCTTAACCAAGAAATACACAAGCTTTGAAGATAAAAGGCACATCCTGGTGTAGATTCT
The DNA here is from genome assembly GCA_963277665.1 of Viscum album. Lineage (NCBI taxonomy): Eukaryota > Viridiplantae > Streptophyta > Magnoliopsida > Santalales > Viscaceae > Viscum > Viscum album. The sequence continues at coordinate 357,831,940 of OY728140.1, forward strand.
CTATCATCTGCAGAACCGGACCAATCTGCATTTCTATATCCCAATAACTCTGGCTGAGATTTTTCATTATACATTAGGCCAAAATCCATTATGCCCTTGATATTCTGAATAATTATTTTTACTAAAATCATGTGGCTCTCCTTGGGATTTCTTTGATACCTTGCTTCTTGGGATGTGTAAAATAAAATATCAGGCTTTGTCGCTGTCAAATAGAATAGACCTCCATTGATTTGATTGTATTCTATGATATTATATGGCTTTCCTTCATCCTCTCGTGAAAATTTCAACCAATTAGAAACCAAATTCTTTATCTCTTTGCAATTATCCATTCCAAACCTTCTCAAGACTTCATTGGAATATTTATATTGAGAAATAAAAGTGTCATTCCTTCCTTGCATCACCTATAAGCCAAAGAAAAATGAAAGTTCACCAATCATCGACATTTCGAAATCTCTTTTCATGAATTCAGAAAACTGTCTGCATTGTGCTTCATCTGATCCACCAAAGATTATGTCATCGACATAAACTAGCACCATCATCCTTTGACTATTTCCATTATTGAAATACATATTATAATCAAATCCACCATGCTGGAAACCGAGATTTTTTAGAAACTTATCAAGCCATGAATACCATGATCTTGGTTCTTGCTTCAATTCATATAAAGCGTTATTCATCCGACAAACCTTTTTCTCATATTTATGAATGAAAAAACCATCTGGTTGCTCAATGTAGACTTCTTCTTCCAGAACTCCATTAAAAAATGATGACTTGACATCCATCTGGAAAACCTTAAACTTTCTTTGCACTACTATGGACAAGAATAATCTAATTATCTCTAGACTTGAAATGGGTGAAAATGTGTCATCAACATCAATACCCTCTATATGATAGTACCCTTTGCACAGAAGTCATGGTTTGTTTCGAATCACAACAGCATATTCATTCATTTTTTTGTGAAAACCCCTTTTTTCCCTATGACATTCTTGTATTCTGGTCTTGGAACAATTTCCCACGTTTTATTCTTCTCAATTTGGTCAAACTCTTTATTCATTGCTTGAACCAAATTCTCATCTCCAGCTACTTCATCAAAGCATTTAGGCTCCACTTGTGATAAGTATGATGCTTTCTGTAGAGACGTCATCCTTCTTGTATGCGCTGGTGCTTTCTGATCTCTAATTATATTATACATATCCATTTCAGCTCCTCTTTCTAGTCTCTATGAAGACACTGATTTATTCTCATCATCTGAGTCTTATTCTGAATCAATCTCTAGAGCTAGATCATCTCCTGCTCTGCTCATCTCTTCATCACTATCCTCCTGAGTCTGATCATGTATTTGCTGAATATTTTGTTCATTTTCTTCTATATCCACATCATGACTTTCAAATATCTTCCTCATCCTCTTATTAAAGTATTTATATGCTTTTTTTTCCTTGAGTACCTAAGAAATATCCCTTCATCCCCACAGGATTCAAATTTCCAATGTTTCTCCTTATTGAGAATGAAACATTTACTTCCTAACATTCTAATGTAATTTAATGAAGGCTTCTTTCCATACCATAACTTTTATGGAGTCTTCTCCTCTTTTGGAAAAAGTAAATCTCTGTTTGAAGTGTATACTACTGTCATCACTTCTTCTTTCCAAAAAAAATCCAAAAGGTCTTTCTCAATGAGCATTGTTCGAACCATGTTATTGAAAATACGATTTCCTCTCTCAACTACTCCATTATGTTGTGGAGTTCTTACAACTGAAACTTGATTCCTTATCCCATTTATTTCGAGATAATCCTTTACTCGACTATTTGTGAACTCGGTTCCATTATCTGTTCAAATCATTCGGATTTTCTGACCAAGCATATTTTCTCATTCCCGTCGATATCTTGTAATGAAACTGAACACTTCATATTTGTGGGTGATTATTGAAACCCATAACATTATTCTATATTCATCAATTAAGAGAACATAATATCTCATCCCATCAATATCCCTTGGAGAAATTGGCCCACAGACATCAATATGCACCAACTCAAGCAATATTGTTGACTTTTTCTCCTTTTTCTTATATTTCTTTCGAATGATCTTCCCATGTTGGTAGGCATCGCATGTATGAGTACGATCATGTAATAATCTAGGGATATTTCAAGCTACATCATATTTCACCATATCTTCCAAGGAACCTTAGCTTATGTGGCCAAGATGATTATTCCATAACATGTTTTCTTCATCCTTGGGAAGAAAGTACATATCTTCTTCTCCACTCACAAGGTAGAGATTCCATTTCATACGTTTTACTAGAAACAAAATATCACCATAATTTTCCTTGATGATACATAATTTATTAGAAAAACTTATGGAATTCCCTGAGTCACACAATTGACTAACACTAAGAATGATGTAACTAAGCCCCTCAACAACCAAAACATCCTCTCGTCTCATGTCTTTTCCTCCAAACTTAGCTTTTCATAAACCAATAATTTTTAAGCCCTTATCATTACCAAATATTACGATACCTTCTTTATCATACCTGATTCTGGTCACTAGATCCTTATTTCCTGTCATATGGGAAGTGCATCCACTATCAATGATCTGTATCCCTGTGCGATATGATTCCTTGAACGCAATTTCTGCAACCACTTCTTCCTCAAAACTTTTATTTTTGACACAGTTATTTGACTTCATACCTATCATGGAATGATAATCTTGATCTTCCTCAGCATATGATGGACCAGCTTCAACTTTCAAAACTACAAATCAATTTTGAATTTTCATCTCTCTTGAAGATACATTTATCTTCTTTTTATGAACAAATTCAGTCTGCCTCGGTGCATTCCTCTTCATTGTTGATGTGCAATATCTTGCCATATGTCTGAGTCCTTTACACATAAAACAATGACCATCAAATAATGTATTGGAATTTTGATCTCTATATGACCACCTATGTTAATCTTGTTGCCTTTGGTACCTCTTTTCTATGGAACATACAATCTGAGAGAGTCCCATTTTAGCACAACAATAGCATCTTATATGGGGTATATTCCTGTGTGACAATGATGCACCATTAGTTGTGACTTGGGTTCTCTGAATCTTATGGTTCTTCTTTATACCCAAATGAATCTTCATTCTTGGAGTGGATTCTTGTGGTCTGACTTGAACCATAACTACTTTCTGTTTTAGATCAAGCCCCATACCTGCCTTATCATTCAGAGATGATTGTTTCTTATATTCTGATGGATCACTCTGCTCAAATATCATCCTATCTATTACATGTAAGATCATATTTCCTGACGTTGAACCTGGAGTTAATTGTTTTTCCTGATCTTTAACTATTTGTCGCAGACTGAAGACTTCCTCTTCTAGTTCTTTGATGCATTTGATTTGATCTTTTCCAGTTTTAGTCAATATTTTGATTTCCATTTTTTGTTCTTCAATTTTTAGTTTGTACTCAACCACCTTTTCTGAGATTTCTGGCATTGAAGACCTCAGCTTTTCAATTTCTATATTCAGCTCAAAATTCTATTCTTCCTACTACTACATATAGATTTTTTCATCATGAACATCTTTGTTATATTTCTTTTTTTTTTTGGCTCTAAAAATATATACCTCTTCAAGGGCAGCTTCTAATTCATCTTGAAGATCAACTCTTCCTTCAAATTCTCCTTCTTCATTGTTATTTTCTTCTCTTGTTAAAGAATTTCTAGTAACTTCCACCAAATCATCTACTTTATGATCTGTGCAGTCCTCTAACTCTTTTGCCACAAATTATTCTGAACATTCATCCTCTCTTGAATGCAGATTCTTCTTTTTGAAGAACTTTCTCTAAGTACTTATCCTCCCTTTCTCATTTGATGAATACTTATTTTGGGTAATTTCATCATTTTCTTCATTTTCATCATCAATATTCTTAGGACACATTGCTACAAAATTCCCAATCTTTCCGCATTGAAATCATGAAAATGGAAGTTTACCTTTGAACTTCCCTTTTCCCCTTTGCATATTGGAGGAGAGAAATGACATGACATCATCCATATTTTCCTCCTCAGGACTATCTTCAATAGAGAGATTCTTCATGGCCTTAAATTACACTTCCTTAGACTTCCCCTTTTCCACTACATCATTATCACCGTTTCTCATTTCATATGATAAAAGGGTATTGTGTAGGTTATCTAATGTCATATCTTTTAGGTATTTGTCTTCCAACACCGAAACTTTTAGATTGAACCATGGTGGAAGTTTCCTCAAGATTTTTTTCACAATATTTATATCTTCAATGACTTCTCCAAGACCCCGCATGTCTTCCAAAATAATATTTCTCCTATCGAAGAATGGATCAACAGTCTCATTGGGATTCATTCTTGATATCCTCATACTTCTTCCATAGAAACCGCATCTTTGCTTCACAGACTTTTGTTTCACGCTCATAAGTGTTTAACAATTTTTCCCACATAGAATATGATGATTTACAGAACATCACCTTCGTATAAGTTGAATTTGATAGGGATCCCCCTAAAGCATTGATACCTTTAGAATCAGCATCCAATTCCATTAATTCAGCTTCTCATAGATCACCACTATTAATGTCAGCTGATATTCCATGCATAGCTGCTGTGAAGACATCCATCCCTACAGATCATAAGTAGTGAGGCATCTGATTCTTCTATAGTTGAAAATTATTTCAATCAATGATTGGAATTCCTTTATGATTGACCAACTCTATTTATCTTTCTTGCGAGAGAACTACTGACTTTCATCCTTTCCCTCTAATACCAATTGTTAGGTCCACTGGGTCAAATACCCTGAGAGGGGGGTGAATCAGGGTATGAAAGATTAAAACTTTTTCTCATTCGGATATTTTTTGTTGTAATACAAAACCCAATTCTCTCTTCCTCTTATAGAAATATACGAATAGATATGAAATCATGCACAGGTCACATCAATTTTTACTTGGTTCACCCTCACTGGGCTATGTCTAAGGAGCATACAATGACAATGTGCCGATATACCAAATTCACTAAGGCTCATGGACAATAATGAGTACAATGTTCAGGATATATCTTCTATACCCAGGCACACTGCCTTTATAAGGTTTAGTGTATTCTCACTACATTCTGAAGGGTCACTCCTTATGCCTCTTTCTATGGCTCACTGCCGGTGGAAAGGTTCACCATCTTCTTCTTACTACACTCACTGCTCTTGGAAAGGAATCCAATCACATTTTATGGACTTATAGGTCGAAAAGTGTTTATGGAAAGGTAGGTCCCTTAATTTTCATGAATTCCTCCATCCTCAACTATAGGTAAATTCTCTGTTGAAGTTCATTTTTCACCTGCAAATTAATTCCACTTTCCCGAGTACATCTAGGTACCAAAAAATCCTTTCACAAACTGATTTGATGCTTTTTCAATCTTCCTTGAGAAAATAATGAACCAACTACTCTCCCACATACTAATTACCGGGTTTGGTTTGCAAAACACCTTCCCCGCGTACCACTTCCTCTTCCTCAAAAAATTATCGCCTTAGTGTACCGTTGCCTTCATTCCGCCTCTGTGAACAACCCTCTGTCCACAAACTATTCTTTGTTTGCAAACTATATTTGCCTTGGCGTATGGGAGCTCTCCCTCCACATACTACTGTATAAATTACCCTCTCACATACCAGAGAGTCCTCTTCTGCATACTAAGTCAACTCCTTCCGCGTACCAGACTTCATTTGTGGGTTAAGAATCCCTGCAAACACCTTCGGTAGAATTACTTCTCCGCAAACCACTTCAGCTTTCGCGAACCTCCCTTCGTGAACTTCCTTCGGCCTTTGCCAAAATCTTTGATAAAAAAAATGTTCTCTAATGATGTTTGATCTCCACAGTAATCTGTGGGATTATCAATTCATATATAGTCAAAGATGTCTATAAAAACCACTAATCCAAGATTTACCAAATCATCGTTTCAGCCTCAATCTCATACCGATCCTTCTTCCACTGCGAACCGAAATCCTTCCAGCGAACCACTTTTGATACGTGCTCCACGTAATGTCTTTTCTCCTATGTGATTGATCTCCTCTGTCGATGACAGTCTATCTGTATACCACACCGCCTTTTTCCACGAAATGTTTTCGATTTTGAGCACCGCACCCGTGTACCGTTCCCACTGCCTAGTATGAGGCCACGTACTCTTCCTAGATATCGTATGAAATCTATGTCCTGATCTCCTCATTTATCTCCCTTTTCCTACTTCGCTCACCATTCTTCACATAAATTCTCGATTTTGAGACCCCAAAATTTGGAAAACACTGGGAAACTATGCCACCTTAAAAACCTGTCTTCGGAAAACACCAACCATTCTCATTCTCAATCATATATCTGTGTCAACCAACATAATTACACCAAAAACATTCCAAGGGAACACCTTGAGGTATTTTTTCCCAACAAATACAGAATAGGGGTGAATTTGGTTTTCAAAACATTGACAGATTCAGAAAACCTCTCTTGCAAAGCAGTGTTACTTTCCTTTTCTCTCAAAGAAGGGAGAACATTGAAAATAATTAAATGAAATGAACACAATGATGTATAGTGGTTTAGGGTACAAATATCCCTTAGTCCACTCCACCAACACTCAACTCCACAATCTTGGTGATTTTCACTAGGTCCTCTTATCCTAAGACCTTCAAAATCCACAACTGAGTATAGGCAGTTGACACATTTACAATAAGACTAAATAAATTCTTCTGGTTCTTTTACAAGGAACTGATTATCCATAGCTTAGTAAAAAAAATATGACACTTAACCATGAATGAGTATGAGCAGTCAAAACTCAAATAAATCAAAAGGGTTTTATTTGTTTGATGGAATGAGATAATCTTCTTTTCTTACAGCAGTAACTAACATATGAAGATAGATCTTCAATATAGAACGATAGAAAATAGATCTTCAACATTTTCACAATCTTTCTTCAAATAGTATCAAATAAAACACAAGAAATGTTTTTAAACATGAGTGTCTACAAAGGGTATCTTAACAAAAATCTTTATCTTTCTTGCATTGGAAGATGTAACAAATAAATTTAGTAGTAGTGATGGAAAAAACAGTGAGTAAATCAGATAGATTTAAACATATATGTCTCCAAATTCTAGCTCAGAAGGCAATAACACACAGCTTATTTTTTGTATATGAAACTGTATATTTTGTATATATATATTTTTTCTCTTATATATATATTCTCCAAATAATAGTGTCTCTATATTTATATAGTAGAACGAATAGCTCCGGGTCAAAACCATCTCCAGAAATATTTCACAATTAATCATGAATATTTGAATTCAAAAATATTCAAGAGGGTCGTAACATACCATAAGAAAAGTAACATTTTACTCTGATGAATATGATCCTTTAAAACAATTATAAAGAACCTTTGAATTGGCCATAAAACATCTTTTAATCGGTATGTATTTCCATCAAAATCGTTGCATAAATATTAGATAATATCACAGATTTAAAACTCCGTCGTCGAATAGTCAAATGTAGGGTTCCTTCATGTGATGAAAAAAAAGATCATAGGGTTGAAAACTTATGGTTGATTACCAAAGTAGAGTTGATGTATCATATGTTTGTTTCCTCAAATTTAGGATTACTTCATAATTTAGGGTTGATTAACCATACTTTCCGCTTTCTGAAACATCAGTTTCTATACTAACGTAGGGTTGATGATTCATACACACTATTCCAAATGTAGGGTTTCTTCCTTATGTTATGATTGCACATCTTGGGTATGAACATTGTTTACAAAATACACTAAAACACGTTTTGAATACTTTAAAAAATATTATGCTTGGATCAAAGTCTTGAATATATATTCAGAATAAATACTTCCATAAATATTAATTTCCTAAAATTCACTAAAAGTAATTTCATTAGTAAAACAAATGTGGGTGTTTCTGAGCATCAAAACCAAAAATAAATTAACTAAATTTTTGAATCAATATGTTCTCAATAATCTCCCTTTTTTACGATCACAAAACCCATAACATAAATAAATAAAATTAAAAAACATTTTTTCAAGGATTCAAAATAAATTTTCTTCCTTTCCCTTTGTAAAATATTTTTTCCATAATGATAACTTCTCCCCCAATAGAAAGATTAAAACTTCCCATCTATTAAATTAAATAAGTAAAAACACATAATCTTAGAGAACTATAAATGTATCCTCCTTTATTAAACTTACCTCCCTTTAACTTATCTTCTTTTAAGATAAAGATATTATAAAGAATAAATTTCTCTAACTTTATAAACATAGTAATAACATTAATCATAAAAAACTTATAAAATTAAACATAAAACTTCTCCCCATTTTTATGAAATCAAAAAATATAAGAGCATTAATTAACTCCCCATAAATTTGTGCTTTATTTAAAAAGATAAAAATATTAAACAAGGATCTATTAAGAATTAAATTAATTTTTTTTAAACTCCCCCTGAATCATATCATGTTGGATTTATTTTAATGAAATTTTTTCATAAGTAAAGACAAAAAATATATTTTCATGCTTTCATAGGAAAAATAAAACGTAAAAAAGAAATTATGAAGCTACTAATTGCATATTTTTTAATTAAACAATATATTTAAAAATAGTACATAACATTGATTTTTATATGAAAAGAATACAAATAATGAGTTAAGGAGTATACTATTCTTATGAAACATCAAGATGTGAAATTTTTTTCTAAAATTATATAACATTCTTAACATTACTTTTAATCTATTTTGAACATCTTCTATTCTTTGATAAAAAGAAGACAAACATTATTGAACTAGAAACAACATCAGTTTATCAAGATAGAACTTTGTAATCACTTCTCTTATGAGAATCTCCATTTTACTCAGTATTCTTACTTTCAAAGCTTCAAAATATTCTTTTGAGATTAAACTATATTTTAAATTCAGATTCTTTTTTGTAAAGAATCTAAAAAACTTTTGTAATTGATTATTTCGATAGATCATCATATGACTTTCTAGATGCATCCAAACCTCACTTTAGCTTTTATTTTTCTTCATTCAAAGAGTTACCTTTAAATAAAATACTTTCATAAGATAATTGAAATGAAAAAACTTCTAGTTATTCATAACTATGAACTTATCTATTTTTTTAGAATACATTTAACATGAATCTTCAACAAATGAAACTGACTATTCATTCAACTAGTTAGAAGGATTACCTGTTGTCCTCTTGTGAGATAGATTTCATTCCGAACTGAAATTACTTTATATATTTGTCTTTATATAACTATTTTCAACAGATGTTTGAACAGAATATTTCAAAGAAGAAGAAGAATAAGAATAAAAAGGTCTTATTTATTTTTTAAGAAGAAGATGAAATATTTGGTTCTAACAAAAAAATAGATTACATTTCATTTTATTTAATAAAAAATTACATAACAATCATTTCAAAAAGACATATCAGTGACTTTAGTAAAGAGGATTTTTGATAATGAACTACTTTAGAGTTTTCCACTCCTCTAGTAGATACTTTAACATATATCCATCGATCAAACACTTAAATATTTAACGATATATCTTAGTGGTATAATCCAAAAAAATATAAAAATAAATAATTTTTTGGTACCCATAATATTTTGGGTCCAATGGTGTTATCAATTAAAATTTAAGGTAACCAAACTTGTTTATTTTGAGTAGGAATTATACAATTTAACAAATCTTTTGAGCAACAAGAACTTTTAACACTAGAAATTTGCAATTTTCTAAAATATAAATCATTCACATAATGACCATTAGTAACATAATAGAAAATTTTAATTGTAGAAATGTTTTTATTATATAAACCAAGAACAAAATAATTTTTATATATTTTTGGTCTTTCACCAATACTTTCTATTCAAAAAAATTCTTTCTGAATTTTATTTTTTCAAAGGATTTGATTTAAATATTTTTCACCTTTTATTAACATACTATAATCTTGTTTTAAATCATCAACTCCATCCATTAATTCTTTAATCTTAGTGTTATATAAATCACAATATATTTAGAAGCGTAAGATTTTAAATCTATAATTTTTTTTGATAAATTTTCATTATATAATAGAATAGTATCATAAGATTTCTTAATTTTTCTATAGTCATTATTTAATGATACATATTTTTCTTGTAACATAAAATAATATTTATTTATCTCATCATAATAATGTTTTTTAGAACTAGAGTTTTGTGAGTAAGAGGAATATACCTTGTTAGTATCAGCCATTAGACATATAATTTTATGCTCAACTTCTAAATTTCTAGAAAATTCACTATGTGAAATTGAAGAATTACTCTAGGTAGATTTTATAGCTTTATTTCCTTTCCTTTCATAATTGGATTTTATTTGATATTTTAGAAAAGTAAATCTATCCTTTTTATGACTTATTTCCTTACATTCACTGCATCTATCATCCTCAGTAGCTTTATTTTAATTTCTATGCATCTTTTCAAATTTTTTAGAAATATCTAATAGATCTTTATCTAAATTTGTACAATTTGAATCAGATGATTCATCATTTGTTGTCATGAGAGAGGATTATTCATTTTTTATATGAATTTCAACTTCAACCTGCATCTCAACTTCATACATCATCAAAGTCTTAATCAAGTCCTTTATTTTCAAATTCTTTTTTGATGTAGACTTTCATATAGCTTCAGATATTCTGTTCCACTTAGGAAGTAATACTTTGAGTATATTTAATTTTGGATTTGATTTCAAAATTTAATTTCCTAAAGAAGAAACATTTTTGAAAATATATGTCAACCTTCCATACATTTTATTGATAGTTTCATTCTCATCCATTCAAAAAGTATTAATGTTTACCGTTTTAGTAGTGTATTTTAATTTACTGATTTTGTCAATTCCTTCATAGGAAATAGCAATAGTCTATCACACCTCATTTGAAATAGAACATTGAGATAATCTATCAAATTATTAAATTACTAAACCATACACAATATAATTCATAGATTTTTAATTGAGATCATATTATTTTTCTTTATCATTACTCAAATCTTCAAAATCTATTTAGGGAATCACATAAGGCCTAATGATCTTTCAATAAACCCTAGTTCCAAGATTTTTCAAATAAATAATGATACATGATTTCTAGTTTCCATAATCATTACCATTAAAATGGGGAGCATGAATCACTAACATACCATCTCTATAATCAACCATTTCACAGTGTCTTTGACTGAATATTTAACTCAATCATGTTAGAGCCAATAAATTAATATTTAGAACCTTCATATACAACTTTTTGATATCGGATAGGTAAAAAGATAATATACATGTAGATACCGACCATTAATAGAAAATTTTAGGTCTGGATATATATAACAAAGACAAATACAAAAGAGGGGGTTGAATTGTGGTTTCAAAACATCAATAGATTTAGAAAAACTCTCTTGAAAATCAGCATTCCTTTCCTTTTCTCTCAAATATGGGCGAAAAATGAAAATAAATAAAGGATATGAACACAATGATGTATAGTGGTTCTGAGAACAAAGATCCCTCAGTCCAATCCACCAACACTCAACTCCAATAGTTTGGTGATTTTCACTAGGTCCTTTAATCCTAAGACCTTTAAAATCCACAACTGAGTGTGGGAAGTTGACAACTTTACAATAAGACTAAATAAAGTCTTCTAGTTCTTTTATAAGGAACAGAATATTCATATCTTAGTACAAGAAGCTTAAACTTAACCAAGATGGAGTAAAAGAAGCTAAAACTCAAATAAATCAAAATATTTTGATTTGTTTGATGGTATGGGTTAAACGTCATAGATTTCAATAGCAACAGACAGATAAAAATAGATCTTCAAAATAGATTGAGAGAAAATAGATCTTCAATGTTTTCATAGGATATATTCAAATATTAGAAAATAAAACACAAGACAGATGTTTAAATAGGAATGTCTTTAAATTTTATCTTTACCAAAATCTTTTTTGTTCTTTCATAGGAATATGTAACAAATAAATGCAGTAGAATTGATGGAAATAGCAGTGGGTAAATAAAATAGATCTAAACATGTATGTATCCAAAGTGTAGCTCTAAAGGGAATGAAACAAAACTTATTTTTTGTATATGAAATGGTATATATTGTATATATATTGTGTCTCTTCTATATATTCTCAGAAGAAGAGCATCTCCATATTTATACAGAAGAACGAACAACTTCGGGTCAAAACTAGCTCTAAAAAATCTCAAAATAAAACATGAATATTTGAATTCAAAAATATTCAATAGAGTCATAAATTCCCATAAGAATAGTAAAATTTTACTCTATTGAATATGAGCCTTTAAAAAATCATAATGATCCTTTGAATAAGTTTTAAAACATCTTTGAATCGATCTTTATTTCCATCAAGACCGTTGCAAGAAATATCAAATAATATCACAGATTTAAAAATATGTCATTGAATAGTAAAACATTGGATTCTTTCATGTGACGTCAAAAAATAGAACATAGGGTTGTCAATGTAAGATTGATTACTAAAGTAGGTTCTATGTACCATACATTTTTTTCCTCAAACGTAGGGTTACTTCTAAATATAGGGTTGATTAATCGGACTTTCCGCTTTCTCAACTTTTGGGTTCCATACTAACGTAGGGTTGATGATCCTTACAGACTATTCCAAACATAGGGTTTCTTCATTATGTTACACTTGCACACATAAGGTATGAATAGTGCTTCCACAATACTCTAAAACATATTCTGAATACTTTGACAAATATTTCCTACAGGTAAAAGACTTGAATATAATTCTAGAGTAAATATTTCCATGAATATTAATTTCATAAAATTCACTTAAAGTAATTTTATTAGTAAAAAAAATGTGGGCGTTCATAAGCATTAAAACCAAAAAAAATTAATGAAATTGTTGAATAAATACATGTTCAAAACATAATTTATAAATGAAGAATGAATTAAATAATAGGTATTTATAGAAATTAAGGAACCTAACCCAATAGAATAGTATCCTAACCTTTGGAATAGTATTGTGACCATTATGAATAGTAAATCAGTCAATAGAATAGTAACCTCACCTATGAATGTATTAATAAAATTTATCCAACTTATAAATGAAAAAAATGATATAATTATATCATAGTATAAGTAAATAAAAGTTTTTAAAATGATAAATTAAGTGTTGGAATTTTTATAAAACGTAAATTTTTATTTATAATTTCATAATTAATGTAATTAATTAAAAGAAAATTTATTTTCATAAAATATATTCATAAATTAATATGTTTTTCTTATTATTATAAGATAATTTTATGAGAACTTAATTAAATTTTCAAAGTGTTATAAAATCAGTTATCATTTTAAAATCGGTATTTTTCAAATATATGTGGATTTTAATTAAAAATAAATTTCTCATATATAGAGAATTATTTTCATAAAATGGAGTCTATTTTTGAATTCTATGCATCAAAAAATTATTAGAGTTAATTTTTTGGATTTTTATAAAATAGTCGAATTTTTGGTGAATAGTGAAATATGATAATTTACAGTATAAGGTAAATACTTGAATTTTTCAGTAATGGATGATGTGTGGATGATGTAAGAACCATTGGTTTGGAATCATATGAACAAGTTACTCTAATTAGTCACAAGAATCCACACAATTTATATTATTGAGCTAAAACATTAAACAAATGAATAAAATAATAAAAAACACCCCTCTCCTCAACTATAATTACCACCCATCACTAGCTCTTCTCCTCATGCCCTCTAAGTTTTTTATTTTCTTATCATCTAATCACCAATCCATCACAAATTGGAATGATAAATCCAATATATTTTATATATTTTAATCTTTCTAGGTTGATGGTATACCCATCATCAATTCTCTTCTCTTCCCCTTTTATTCCAAAAATGAAAACATCATTCGTGAGGTGTCGATTCAACACCTTCATGGTTGATGATTTTTTTTTCTAGTATCACCTTTAAAGACGGTCATAAAAGCATTATAATGGTTAAAACATATTTTAAAATTTATATTACATCTTATTTAGAGTTTAAGAACCAGTATATATATAATATTGAATAATAAAATAACACTAGTTTGTGATGATCAAAAAAATGGAAGAATAATCTAAGCAGTTATCATTAACATTTTATATAATGAATCTTCCTCGTATCTAGAAAAAATGATATATAAGACCATTTAATCTTCTTTTATGTTTATTCTTAACCTATAATTTCAATTATGGATAACTATTCACATTTAATATGACCTTTCATACTTGTATACAAGTGAACTAATCATGAAAACTAAGGAAATGAACACTCTTGAAAGATAAAATTAAATCTTATAACTCCTCAAGAAGTCTATAAATATACTTAATAAAATTAGACTAAATAAAATACATCTTAAATATGTTCTAAATTAAATTATTAATAAATCTAATTCTATTATCCAATACACTAACTATAAGTGCAGAACGCTTTCGAACATAAGGTAAGGGATTCTCTCAAGACCCCCATTTTTTCTTTGAGTTATGATTTATCTCTCTCTATCCCAATTTAATTATTATTTATTATTATATAATTCTTATAAATTATATTTTTATGTTCAAATATTATGTATCCATAACAACTCTTCTTTCCTTTATGGGGAAATATATGTTTTATAAGGTTCCCTTCTCAATTCCTCCCGATAAGCAAGCCCGATTAATGGGATCTTCTCAATTTCTTACCATTTTCAAATACCCTACATAATCTATTTTAATGCATATTTATTTTTATAAAATCACTCATTTTATCATTAAAAACTATCTATGTTCATTTATGGTTTTATTAAAACAATTATACATTTTCCCTCTTTAAAGACTATTTAATATTTTCCCTTAAACCGCACTGAAGAGGCTCATTTATAAGGTTTCTTAGACACTCTTTTTATATTTTTTCACTTCAGTTGAACATAATTTATCATGATATATACCTATTTTACCTTATGAATGTCCATTTATGTTTTGAATCCATTATTTCATGGACATCATTATGATATACCCATTGGTTATGCCTTATGTCATGATTATGATACCCATTTATTTCTATGGGTAACCCTTATGTTTGATTCTTCATGTGGAACACATTTGCATGAACATGTTATGATGGGTGTACCCAGATAGTGCTTCAATTCAATGGGTAATTTTTAGTATCGTGATACATCATGTTAGGATAGGGATTAAGCCTAATTCCTTTATGGGACTTGGTTCTCCATGTGTAATGGTCTTAGGAGTAAGCCTTGACTCGTGCTCCTCCATGTGCAATGGTCTTAGTAGTTAGCCTCAAATCATGCGTATTTCATGTTGTATAATTTTACCAAATTATTATGATTTTATCTTTACATGATCCCATGATCTAAATTTTATTCTCCCTTGTATTTTTTCATGTACCATTCCTTTTTATGTCATTATGTTATTCCTTTTAACCCATATGCTACACTTTATTTCAATGTTTATTCCCATAGTGGGTTTTTTATATCATCCCTTTGTTCATATATTACCTAGGTTATCCTATTAATATGTAATATCTAAAAGGAATTTAGGATCTCTTTATAGAGATTAAGTAAAAGATGTTTTATGTTTTCTATTTATGTATCTAATCTTCCAAAGACACTAGACTGTACAATACTTGGCTTGTAATTGTTGGTTAATTATTCATAAAATCATGTAATAATATGTGTAAGAGGATAGGGTCACTATAGTTGGTATCATATCACAATCTAGTTATTTTTGGAGATTAGGACAATAAAACTTTAATAATAACTTTAGGGATAATTCTATCACCATGGATAACCTATATTGAAACTTATGAAACCAAAAGTTTAGATATACTTTTCATTTAAAAGTTCATCTTTATATGTTCAATGTTTCCTTTTTATATGATTATTATCTAAGTATTAAATCCCCTGTAATTTTACATTTTTTAGTTAGTGGCTAGAAATAGGATAACCTATACCAACAATCAATGTGATAGGCAATGTAAAGATTTTCCAAATGAAATGCCAAATATGATAGGAATGGGAACTCAAAACTTCATGACAGTATGTTCTCAACTAGATCAAATTATGAATAATAACATGAATTGGGTGGAACATCCCCCTTCTCCTAAGAAATAGAATGTTTCGGTCAAATCCTTTATGCGACAAAGGCCTCCATTTTTTATTGGATCTTCCAATACCCTCATCGTTTAAAAATAGATTAACTATATTGAGAAAATATTCAATATCCTCTTGTGCTCAAAAGAAGAGAAAGTTGTGTTGGCGGTGTATTATTTTGATGGGGAAGCTGATCAATGGTGGAAACTGATCAAGAACACAAAGTCTAAAGAGGAAATTTATTCCATGGAATGTGAATATTTCAATAAAATATTTTTCAATAAATATTTTCCCTGAACTCTTCATCTTGAGATGTAAAGAGAGTTCCTTAGACTGAAGAAAAAGGAAGATGAGTATATCATGGTGTATAAAGAAAAATTAATAAGTCTTGCATGATAGACCTCCGTATTTTTCATGAACACCGAAAGAAAAATGGATAGATTCTTTAGTGGACTAAAGTAAAGTCTATGAAAAGTATTGGTGATTCAAGACTTCAAAAGTTATGAGGAGACTATTCGATGTACCCTTAAGGTTGAGATTGTGATTGGAGAATATCATTGGTCCTATGGTCCCATAGATAAAAAGTCTAAAATAGTCTTTAATATGAGAGGATCAATAGATAAATTCCATTATGGAAAGAAAACTCAACATCCCACATGTCAAAATTATGGGAAGAAGTATTTTTGGGAACTGAATAAATGGAACCAGGAGATGCTTTAAATGTAGAAGAGTGGGGCATCTGGTTAATAATTTTCGACGGGATATGAAGAAACTCACTAATGTGGAAGATGAAAGGAAGGTTCAGATCAACACACAGTCTGTAGTATAGTGTTTCAACTACATGGAACTTCATAATTTTTCAACCCAATTCCCTAATCCTAGGTTTGTTGGAGGCAATCAACAATAACCTCCAAGGAAGAAAAAAAGGGCATATGATATCACTATGGATGAGGTGGATCCTGAAATGATATGGTGTTAGGTACGCTAGTTATTCATTCAATAATAGAGAACGTACTATTTGATTTTGGTTCTATGAATTCTTTCATATATTTCATGTTTATTAGAACTATTCAAACACCACCTCAAAATATGGAGGTTGAGTTATCGATGAGAATAGAAAATGGGGCAATTATTGCATCCAAAGTATATAACTACTTACTATTTAATGTTTTTTTTAATAAACCTTCCATAAAATCTTGTCTCACTTCCTTTGGTGTAGTTTGAAGCTATATTGGTCATGGATTGTCTATCTTTATACAAATCTAATATCAATTGTTGGGAAAGGGGGATCACTGTTCACATCCCAAAGCATCCTCTATTTTTGTACAAGTGTAATGAAGAGGATGAATCTTCATAAAAATCATCATCTCAAATGTGGATATTATTTTCTTATGAGCAATAATATCTTACTCAAATTATTGAGACAAAGAAGGGGATCATGCTTAAAGATATTCCCATTGTGAGGGACTACACTGATGTATTTACTTAATGATTTTTTGGTCTTCCTCTTGAATGAGAGGTTGAGTTATCAATTTAACTTATTCCTGGATCTCTAACTATATCAAATACACCTTATAGAATGGTCACCATTGAGTTGGAGGAATTGAAGAAGTAGGTACAAGAGAATCTAGACAAAGTTTTTATACACCTTGGTGCTTCACCATGGGGTGCGCTAGTCCTCTTCTTCAATAAGAAGAATTGATTAATGCATATCTGCAATTATTATCATGAGCTCAACAAAATCATGATAAAGAACAAGTATCCCCTGTCATGGATATATGAATTTTTTGATCAACTACATGGGGCCAGTTATTTATCTAAGGTTGAACTTCAGTCGGTATATCACCAATTAAAGGAAGGAAGGAAGATATTCTCAAGACTGCCTTTCGAACAAGGAATAGAAACTATGAGTTTATTATGATTCCCTTCAAACTCACTAATGCTCCTTAAATTTTCATGGCCTTAATGAATTGATTCTTTAGAGATTACCTAAAAAAATTGAGTCTTTATTGATGATATTCCGATATACTCCATGAGCAAGGATGAACAAGATGATAATTTGAATATTGTTCTGAAAACATTGTGAAGGGAGATACTTTATTCAAGGTATAGTAAATTTGAGTTCTAGATGGAGGAAGTATCATTCTCTGGGAATTTTGTCACTAGAAGTGGAATATATGTGGACCCTTCTAAGACAAAGGCAATCAAATAGTGTCCTAGGCCAATATTTGTAATGGAGATCCATAGTTTCCTTGTTCTAGTAGGGTATTATTGTAAATTTTTGAAGAACTTATCATTATTTTCAAACCCACTAACCAATATTACTCAAAAGGGAGTGAAGTTTATCTGGACCAGTGAATGTGAATACTACTTTAAAGAGTTAAAAATGAGTCTTATTACTGCACCAATACTCACACTACCGATAAGTGGGGAACTCTTTGTGGTGTGGAGCAATGATTAAAAGAAATTTTTAGGTTGTGTACTGATTCGAAATGATAAAGTGATAGCCTACAACTTAAGGTAGTTAAAAATTCATGAGAAAAACTATCTCATGCATGATCTGGAGTTGGCAGTTGTGATCTTCACATTAAAAATTTGGTGGCATTATCTCTATGGGGAGAAGTGTGATATATATAATGATCATAAGAGCCTCAAATATATATTTACACATAAGTAGCTTAATATGTGCCAGTGAAGATGGTTAGATCTCATCAAGGATTATGATTTCTCAATCCACTATTATCCTGGTAAATTAAATAAAGTATTAGATTCTCTAAGTTTAAAGGATCATGAAACCTTATCAATGATGATAATTGAGAAGGATCCAATCTTATTATATTTGAAAAGGATGTAAATGGGAATCGTTAAAGAAGTAACATCATTAATCATTTCTCAAATTATTTCTCAAAAATCCTTTATGTATAAAATAAAGGATACTCAAAGAAATGATAAGGAAATTCAGAAAAAGGTGGTAGTTATTAGAAATGGTAAACCCTCAGAGTTCGAAATTGATAAGGAAGGAGTTTTAAGATTTAGGTCATAATTATATGTAAAATACAATCCGGATATAAATAATTAGCTTCCAAATTATAGACATAGCTCAACTTTATCTATTCACCCAGGAAGCACAATTATGTATCAATATCTCTAAGAGAAATATTGGCTGGACAACATGAAGAAGGAGATCACTGAACATACATCAAAGTTCCTAGTATGTCATCAATTGAAGGATAAAAGGGAAAAAAACTAAGGGGATGATGCAACCATTATATATACCATCACGGAAATAGGAAAACATCACCATGGAAATTGTCACAATACTTCCAAAGAAATATTGAGAAAATAATGCTATATTGGCCATTTTGGATCATCTTACATAGACAACTCACTTTATCTCAATTCGAGAGGACTTATCATTTGACCAACTTGCACAGATATACATCAAGGAAGTGGTGAGTTTGTATGGAATACCACTATATATTATATCTAATCGAGATCTGAGATTTACCTCCATGTTCTGGAAAATATCCAAAATGATCTAAAAACTGAACTGAACTTTAGTATATCCTATCATCCTTAAACTAATGTCCAATCTGAGCGAACTATTAATACACTAGAAGACATGTTGAGAGAATTTTCTATGGACTTAAATGGGTTATGGGACCAACATCTACCTCTGGTTGAGTTCTCCTACAACAATAGTTTCCACTTAATCATCCAAATGGATCTATATGAATCCCTTTATAGAAAAATATTTAAAACACTAGCATGTTGGGATGAAGTCGATGAACATTGTTTGTTAGGACCTGAAATGGTTGAAGAAATGGTGGAAAATGTGAAAAACATTCAGTATCATATTCGGGTTGCCTAAAGTTTACAGAATAGCTAAGAATACAATCATAAACAGGGCCTAGAGTTTAAGGTTGGATACATGGTATTCCTCAGCATGTCTCTATGGAAGAGGATCATGAGATTTGGGAAGAAAGAAAAGCTATTACCAAGGTACAGTGGCCCCTTCTAGATTATTGATTGTGTTAGAGTTGTTTCCTATCAACTAGAACTTCCACCAACTATGTCTCAAGTACATGATATATTCCACATATCCCTCTTGAGGAAGTACATACCAGATCCCTCACATGAATTGAATTTCAAGGTGGTGTAGTTGGAAAATGATCTCTCTTATGAGGAGTATTTGGGGAAGATCTTGGACTGTAGAAATAATGTTTTATGCAATAATATTCTCGCCTAGTCAAAGTAATACAGAGGAACCATAAGTATGAAGAGGAAACATGGGAATCGAAGGATGTAATTAAGGAGAAGTATCCTCACCTATTTTCCCCTTAGTTTATAAAATGAAATGTTGAAGGATAAATTTCATAAGGGGGTAGAATATAATGACCCTGAATTTTATCAATGGATATTCCCTTCTTATAATTATGAAATATAGAATAAATCATATAAAAACACATGGATAAAAAATAAAAACTTCCTAAATGAATAGATATTTAGGGGATTAATGAGGTCTTGGACGATTATTGTACATGGAGTGGGAAAGTGGTTATTATGGGGAAGAGTTTTTTCTTCATAGCTAGTAAATGCTCAGGAAGGAGGGTTAGTACTATGGGGAGAAGGATGGGCATGAACATGATCCTTTCCTTTGGAAGGTGTATAACCCTTTTTAGCAGTGTCTTTTCTTTTATACTGGTGCATGTATTCTCTACCTTGAATGTTCCAAAAAAAGTGATTTCCAAAATAGAGAAAAGGTTGGTCTCATTCATATGTGACAACCAAATGGATGGGAAACATCACTGGGCATCATGGAAGAGGTTTTCTAAACCCATAGCAAAGGGGGGTATTAACATCATGAGTGTGTCTGGGACATTGAGAGGGATTCATGCTAAACTAGAATGGGAGATAATAGAGGGGAAGATGTTGTGGGGTAAACACATACAACTCAAATATGGGAGTTCTTCCATGCAGAAAGCAATACCCTCTCTTATTCATCAAATGGTACTTCCCTACATTGTCTCTCTATAGCAGAATGCTCATTGGATTGTCAGAAAGGGGGAAATAAGGTATTGTAAGATCCCTCCTTTAGAGCTCTTTGGGCTGCTACCCCTATTCATATTAGTGGAGTGGCCTAAGGGCAGTGGTTTTGGTGGAACACCCCCATCAAGGCCTGAAGTTAAACACTGAGGTATCTTTCCACCCACCAGGTACCTCCAGTTGACCCACAGACACATGGGGCCCACCCCAGGGTCCACCCACATGCCTGAACGGGTCATCTGACTAATGACAGTCCCCACAGGCCAACACATGTCCTTTCCAGTGTGCTTTGTCCTCACTCACATAGCAGAATTCTCATTAAATTGTCAGAAAGGGGGAAATAAGGTATTGTAAGATCCCTCCTTTAGAGCTCTTTGGGCTGCTACCCCTATTCAGATTAGTGGAGTGGCCTAAGGGCAGTGGTTTTGGTGGAACACCCCCATCAAGGCCTGAAGTTAAACACTGAGGTATCTTTCCTCTTAGGAAGTATGCAATGATGGGATGATCAGGGAAAAGTGGTGCTCAATGGTTATAGTTTTTTCAGGTTTCTTCAGAGAAGGTGATTCACTCCAAGCTGAAGCTCATGTAATGCTTACAGGGCTACGGTTATGCAAGCAGAGGGATATTAACTCTGACAACTGGGCCCCGCTGACAGTACAGCCACCCCACCTTAACATGGCGGTCAGGTCTTGGCCCACCATGGCGGTCAGGTCTTGGCCCACCAGGTACCTCCAAGCTGAAGCTCATGTAATGCTTACAGGGCTACGGTTATGCAAGCAGAGGGATATTAACTCTGACAACTGGGCCCCGCTGACAGTACAGCCACCCCACCTTAACATGGTGGTCAGGTCTTGGCCCACCAGGTACCTCCAGTTGCCCCGCAGATACGTGGGGCCCACCCCAAGGTTCACCCACATGCCTGAACGGGTCATCTGACCAATGACAGTTTCCACAGGCCAACACATGACCTTTCCAGTGTGCTTTGTCCTCACTCACACACACCCTGGGAAACTTCCCAGAAGGTCACCCATCCTGATCACTACTCCAGGCCAAGCACGCTTAACTGTAGAGTTCTAATCAGACAGGCTCCTGAAAAGGAAGGTGCACATTGTTGACATGAGTCTTATCATTAAGTCATTTAACCCTTTATCATTTGGGGATGTTACAATCACCCCCCCCCCCCCTTAGAGCACAACGCCCTCATTGTGGGCCCTATATCTCAACCCAGGCAGTGCACTGCACTTAAGGTTGGGTACCCCCTTTGATACCAAATGTGACAACTTGGCCCCGGTGACAGCACAACCACCCCGCCTTAACATGGCAGTCAGGTCTTGGCCCACCAGGTACCTCCAATTGCCTTGTAGACACGTGGGGCCCACCCCAGGGTCCACCCACATGCCTGAACGGGTCATCTGACTAATGATAGTCCCCACAGGCCAACACATGTCTTTTCCAGTGTGCTTTGTCCTCACTCACACACACCCTGTGAAACTTTCCAGAAGGTCACCCATCCTGATCACTACTCCAGGCCAAGCACGCTTAACTATGGAGTTTTAATCAGACAGGCTCCCGAAAAGGAAGGTGCACCTTGTTGACATGAGTCTTATCATTAAGACATTTAACCCTTTATCGTTTGGAGATGTTACATTAACTTTTGTGCAGTTGAGACTTGTTTTATGGTTCTCTATAACGCACTTATTAGCAAATGTAACGTCTCTTGGTCTATATAGTACTATATTAGAAATTACAAGGGGTTGATGCATAGTTGAGTAGAGTTTCTTCACACGTGGTGCGAAGGGAATACAGTTTGGGACTACTTAACATATAATGAAACTTATAATCAGTGGATCTCTTATTTCACTAGCCTCAACCTAAGGAGATTAAATTTGTTAAAGCTGATTCTCTAGGTATTCACTATTACAGACCCCCATGATGCAGAGCCCTTTTTAGTTTCTCTATGTTTTGGGTTGATAATAAAATAAAATGTTTTTTTGTTATAAATGAAGAGTGAATGAAATAATATGTATTTATAAAAATTAACGAACCTAAACCAATGGAATAGTAACCTGACCTTTGTAATAATATTTTTACCATTATGAATAGTAAACCAGCCAATATTTTGAAAATGATAAATTAATTGTTTGCATTTTTATAAAACATAAATTTTTATTTATAATTTTATAATTAATTTAATGAATTCAAAGAAAAGTTATTTTCACAAAATATATTCAGAAAATAATATATTTTTTTTCTTATAATTATAATATAATTTTATGAGTTCTTCTACTCTCATCCACATCATCTCCTTCCTACCATAATATAATTTTATGAGCCGTTAATTATTTTTTCAAAGTGTTAAAAAATCAGTTATAATTTTAAAATTGGTATTTTTTGAATAAATGAGAATTTTAATTAAAAATTAAATTTATCATATTTACAAAATTATTTTCATAAAATGGAGTCCATTTTTGAATTCTACATATAGAAAATGGTTAGTTTGATTTTTGTTTATTTTTATAAAATAGTTGGATTTTTGTGAATAGTGAAATACAGTAATTTACGGTATAAGCTAAATACACGACTTATTGAGTCATTTTTTGATATATGGTTGATTTAAGTTCCATTGGTATGATATAAAATGCACTATTTACTTTACTTAGTCACAATAATCCACACAATTGATAGTCTTGAGAAAAATTATTAAACAAATGAATAAAATAATCAAAAAACATTTCTCTCCTCTACTATAAATATCACCCCTCACCACCTATTCTCCTCACATATTATATGAATTGAATCTTGTCCAAATTATTACCAATACTCTCCCAAGTATCTCCCCCATGTCCAAGAGCCTTTGGTCTCAACAAAAGGCCAAACTCAATTTCCCTAAGGAGGTTCTCAAAGAGAAGAAGTTCAAGAGGTAAAATTATATTTTGTTTTATTTTAATTTTATTTCAATTTCTTTTATTTTCTTATCCTCTCCTCACGTACCCATACCAAAGTGTCATGATAACTCCAATATATTTTATATATTGTGATCTTATTATTTTGATGGTATATCCATCATCAATTCTTTTATCTTCCCATTTTGTTCTAAAAATGAAAACATCATTCGTGAAGTGTTGATTCTCCACCTTCATAGACAATGATTTTTCATTTTTTTATTCCTCCTTAAAGGCAGGTCATGAAACCATTATAAAGGTTAAAAAATATTTTCAAATTTATATTAAAATATATTTATTTTTTTGAACTATTATATATACATAATATTAAATAATAAAACAACACTAGTTCATGTTGATCGAAAAAATGCCAAAATAATCTAAAAGGTTATAAATAACATTTTATCTAATGAATCATCATAATATCGAGAAACAAAAATATATTCAAGTCCATT
This sequence comes from Viscum album, assembly GCA_963277665.1. Classification (NCBI taxonomy): domain Eukaryota; kingdom Viridiplantae; phylum Streptophyta; class Magnoliopsida; order Santalales; family Viscaceae; genus Viscum; species Viscum album. Next base: position 357,856,524 of record OY728140.1, read on the forward strand.
AAATATTATTTAATTTCATTAAAAACATATAATCTTGATTTTGTATAACGATTCCCATTTTACATTATCTTTCATACATGTATACAAGTGAACCAATCTTGAAAACCAAGGAAACGAACACTCCCTAACGATGAAATTGAATCTTATAACTCTTCAAAAAAGACATAAAGGAAATTAATAAAATTACACTAAATAAAATACTTGTTAAAGAGGTTATGAATTAAATTATTAATGAATATAACTTCATTTTACATGATATTAAGTATAAGTGTAGATCATTTTTAGACATAAGGTAAGGGGTTATCTCCGAACCCTCGTTTTTTCTTTTGGATACACTTTCCCTCTCTCTCTACCCCAATGTATTTATACATTATTCTTATATAATTCTTATGCATTCTATGTTTATGTTAAAAACTTATGTATCCAAAAAAATTCTTCTTTCCTTGATGGGGAATACATGTTTTATAAGGTTCCATTCTAAATTCCTCCTGATAAGCAAGCCCGGTTAAAGGAAACTTCCCAATTTTGTGTCATTTTCAAGTACCCTCCATAATCTATTTTAATACAATTGTTTTTATAAAATCATTAATTTTATCATGATAAACTATATAAGTTCATTACTATTTTTATTCAAATAATTATAACTTTTTTCTCTTTAAATACTCTTTAATACTTTCCCTTAAACCGCATTAAAGAGGCTCATTTATAAGGTTTCTTAAAAATTATGTTTATTTGTTTTCAATTAAATTGAACATCATTTATCAATATCTATACCTATTTTACCTTCTGAATGTCCATGTATATTTTAAATACATTTTTTCATTGACATCATTATGATACACCCATTGTTTATGCCTTATGACATGATTATGATACTAATTTATTTCGATGGGAAACATTTATGTCTGATTATTCATGTGGAACACATATGCATAAACATGTTATTATGGGTGTTCCCATATATCACTCTAATGCATTGTGTCATTTTTAGTCTCATGAGACACCATGTTGGGATAGGGAGTAAACTTGATTCCTTTATGGGGCTTAGACTTCCATGTGAAACGGACTTTGGCAGTAAGCCTTAAATCATGCTCCTCCATGTGAAATGGTCATGGAAGTTATCCTTAAATCATGATTATGTCATATTTTATGTTTATTCAACATTCCTATTATGCAATGTTTACATGATCCCATGATCTACATGTGCTGCTTCTTTGTGTTTATTATTTTTCCTTTCCTTTTTATGTCATCATGTTATGCCTTCTAACCCATGTGTTATGCTTTATTTATATTTTTATCCCCTTATGAGGATTTTTATCTCATCCATTTGTTCATTTATTACCTAGGTTATCTTATGCAGATATAATATCTAAAATGAAGTTAAGATCTCTTTTTTGAGATTAAATAAAACATGTTTTTATGCTTTCTATTTATATATCTAATCCTCCAAAGACGCTAGAATTTATGATCCTTTTCTTATAATTGTTGGTTAATTATGATTAAAATCATGTACTAATATGTGTAAGAGGCTTGCTTTGCAATACACTTCCACATAACCAAGGGAATTATTTTAAGGATTTCGGTTCTTATTCATATAAAATAAGGAAATTCACTCCTCTTTTTAAGAAACCATGATAAAAAACCATGGGATGGTTTATGGTTTGGATTAATTTAACACAGGGAGACCAAAAACTATGTTTAGAAATTAATAAATAATTATCCCCTATTTTTCTTTATAAACCCATCCAACCTCTTATTCTTGTTTACTCAAAACCCTTGGATCAAAAATTATTCTACCATTACCTCTATATAATGACATGATTATAAAAACTATTTCCTTTTCACGGGTTATGATATGGTGAATGTTTTATGATCTTTTGGAACACATATGTATTATTTTAATTATGTGAAGAGTGGGGGCGTAATTATATATCCTCCAATTCACTGGGTAAAGATGATATATCATGAGATAAATAGGATTAGAATGGGGAGTGAACCCATTTCGGTAAGGGACTTTGTCCACTATGATAGTCTTAGGAGTGAACCTTGACTACTATGTTGGTTTAGGGAGTGAAACCAATCCACTATGATGGTATTTGAAATTATCCTTGGCTACTGAGGAAATGATTTTATATGCTTATGTGTATGCCACAAATCTATGTCTTATGCCATTATTATTCTCTCATGGATTATGTTCTTTGATTTCGTTATGGTTCATATATTATTAACTATTAAGATTTATTCCAAGACTCAACATTATGATCTATGATACACAGGATATGATTTCCAAATGTTATTCTCATGTTCTCATACCCTTATGCTCATGTTATGTTTAAGTGATCATTGATATCTCCCCTATTTTCTCTTACTAAGCATCCAAGCTTACCCCTTTCTTATGTTTCCTTTCCCCAAGTTATAAAGAAAGGAATTATGTATGATATGACTAAGAAGGGTCCTAGTTATGAATAACATAGTTTGATATGATGTAGTTCACTTGTGAACCATTTTTTTATGTATCAATGTTTCCAAAGACACTAAATATTTAAGGTCCATAAACAAAAATTTGTAAAAAGAAATGTATATTCATCTATTAAGATGTAATGTATATGTATGAAATGTATGGTTCATTATAAAAAACACACTAAACATATTAAAAATATAAAAAACACATTCATATTATTTTAATGCTTTAGGAAAATGATCCATAAGTCATTTTTGATGTATAGAAATCAGTCGTGTCTCAATACAATACATGGTGTGACTGGTATGATGGATGAATTCAATAAAATTTTACCTGAAATTATCGAAGTGTTGAGAATAGATAAACTATGAATTTGATGTTTATGTTTTGCTAATATAAAAATAGTATAAGGAGGTAAACCTTATATAATGGAAGAGGAAAAGTTTGAAAGTCTAATAATATTTCCTCAAGAATCTAGTTAAGTTTATTTGAAACCTAAGGGCATTATCAATAAGGTTTAATGATTCCATATGATAGAATTATCTATAATACCTGAAGGGTTTTGGGAACTCCATGGAATTTCCATGTCTTGTATTAATGTTATAGAAATATTTTCTTCAATTTTGAAGGATATATGATAATAAATGTATACTTTACAACCATTTTAAAAATACATGAGTTCAAAATTAAAGGAATAATTAAAAGAGCTTGTAGTTTTCATTTATGTGATGAAGTAAATAGTTGTTACATCATAAATTTTAATGTAAAGATGTTTATCAAGATTGGATGAATATATGTAAAAGAGTTATGTCTTCATCTAACATCTGCCTTGTTTAGGCCTTCTTAGTGTCATTCATTCATGATCATGCACATATACCTCATAGGTAATCCAGTGGACTTCTTATAGAGGGTACTATCTGATCATCCAGTCAACATCGCCTTATGACTTTCATGGATGTTCATCTGTTCATGCAAGCTATGGTTGATCACCAGTAGCTTCCACTACCTCAGCTGATGAATCCTGATGAATAGTACACATCACCTTCTGATTCTCACTAAGTCTTCAACCAAAATTTCATAGTTTTTGGGGAGAAATATTACATGTTTCACCCTTAGTGCTTACTCATCAGAATAACATCTCCATAATGTATCATGAAACCTACGATAGTTCATTTTTCTATCAAACACATCTTTTTCCATTATCCTTTATCTGTTTCTACATAAAATGACTAATTCCTTTATGTTTTTCCAAAATATGTCCCTTTTGGTTTCTCAAATTCCACTCTACTCAGTCTTTTGATCTTGAATCGCTTTGAATTTTTTTTATTTTTAATAATAATAATAAAACAAGGGCCCCAAATTACGAGGGAAAAAAATGATGGATCCTAAGGGAGTCATCCCTGACAATGAGAGAGTAGTAATTTGGTGAGGACCCAGTGAAAAAATAAACAATAATACCATTACTTAGGCTCCCTTTGTTGTCCAAGATGTCAACTGCATAATTTTATTCCCTCCAAGTGTGGCCAACATAAATACCTGGATTAATGATCTACTTTCAATTTATAACTAAATATATAAGATCCCTAGGACAACTCATCTTTCCTTGAATAATCCCTACCATCACACTATAGTTTGACTCTACCTCCACAACATTCATGTTATAAATCCTATAGAGAAAAAGGTCAGTGACCATTGCTCTAAACTATTCCCCTAGAGAAGATCATGAACCATAATATACACTGAAACCTAGAATCATTGAGCCTCTATAGTCTTACATGATGCCTCACCCTTTCATTTCTCTAGATGGACAGGATCCTCCAACATCCAGTTTCAATCTCATGCAAGGCGGAAGCCACTTAACAAATCTCCCCATGTTTCTATTACCCCTTTCTCCTGTATCTAAGAAAACCCTTGGAATAATTTTTTTTAGAAACATGAAGGACCTCCATTGTTAATAATATGCCCTATATCCACAACCCATTACTTGATACAAACCTGAACAAATAGGGATGACACCCTTCTTTCACCCTTGCAATGTTCATCGCCTCCCTGATAACCAAACACACCACAATAAAGATCAAGTTATGAGACTTTATATCTACCCCAGTTGATCCACCCCCTGGAAAAATCCCTCAAAAAAATAAGAGACTAAATCCCCACCCCCATTTAAACCCAACTCCCATCCCAGATAATTCCAAATTTTGGGAGCCCACTCACTTTTTAAGAAGAGGTGCCAAATATTTTTTGAACATGGAAAAGTGAAACATCTGCATCTCGAAGCCATATCCACCCCCTTCCTTTGCACATTGTTGTCGTTGGGTAGCGCATGATTCTTCAAACGCCATGTCAAGAAATTCATATTCACCAGAATCTCCTTACACCAGCTCTTTGTTTCCCAAACATCATATTCATTGTTTGAAAAACTCATAGACTAGAAATATTTAATATTGAACAACCTAGTTGATGGTCTTGATAAAACACAATGATCAGGGTCATAATTCATAAAAAATATTCTTGTAAAGGATATTCTATTTTTGATTGAGAGTACAGCTTAGGAAACCTGGAAATTGGTTAGATTCTTTAAATGAGATGTCTGGGAATGGACATACTAGGAAAAATAGCACCTCTCCAGACCAATTCTTATCCCAGTAATTTATATCGTCGCGACCCACCACCCAACGAACCTCATCCTTCAACACCTCTAGAATTTGGATCATACATCTCTCCAAGCTTGAATTTCTCCCATTATACATGGACCAATGTTTCCACTACTCTCCATATTTGTCCCTCATTACTCTTTCCCATAGTGACTTTCCTTTGATAATTTCCCATGATAGCCTCGCTTGTATGGCATGAATGGTTCCCACAACACTTATTAGGTTAATTCCTCCCTCCTCGACCGGTTTGGAAATTATTTCCAATGATTCCCAATGAAACTTCCCAGATTGATTGGAATCCCATATAAAGGCATTCAAATTTTTTTATCCTATTGACTTTTGGTGATTTGAGAATAGATAGGTTGTGCATCGGTATAAAAGTTAGAACATTGTTTACAAGTGTTATCCGCCTTAAAAATAAAAGAAAACCATTATTCCAGTTGCATATCCTCCCTGAAATTCCGGAGATGATTTCATCAAATAAAGTCTTTTTGAATCTTCCATATGAGATGGTAGCACCAAGATACACCATTTGTGGGTAGTGACTCTATATGCCTAATTTATCTTGTATGCTTCTACTATATCTATTGGAGGACTTTTGGAGATAAACTCAAAACTATTTCTTTGGTTGATCAGTTGGCCACTCCATTTACAGTGGGAATCCATTATTTTTTTAAATTCACTAATAGATTTTTATCTACAATTAATAGAGAAAATAATTTCATCAGCAAACATAAGGTGGGATACTAAACCATATCCAGACCTATTTCTATACAACATTATCTTTCCCTCCTCCAAACTGCGGTGGATATTCCTTGAGAGTGCTTCCAGAGAAAGGATGAAAATATTTGGAGACATAAGATCTCCCTAAATTAAGCCTCTAACCTATTTTAAGAAGCCAATGTTCCTTCCCATCATAGGAATTGACAGCCACATCAAGGTAAAACATTTGAAAGAAAGATCACAAATCCATTCCCAGAATCTAAAATCTCTCATTACTTTAACAATGAAGCTCCATTTTAACTGGTCGTATGCCTTATCCATATCAACTTTAATCATGATGTTTGATCTAGTAGTTTTCTTATTTATTTCATACACTATCACTACTACAAATAGTGATTTTATTAGTGCTAGAAAACGCTATTAAAAGTGCTAGAAAAGTGTTGTTAATCTCAACAAAGATAAAGGGGGGTCCCCTTTAACAACGCTAAAAAAGGGCTGATAAAGGGTGTCCTTTATCTGTACTAAAAAAACGTTGATAAAACTCCCCCCCCCCCCATTATCAGAATTATTTTAGCATGGATAAAGTATATTTTTTATCAGCGCTATTTTTAGCAATGATAAAGGCCTATCTACCTTTAATGTGCTATTTATATAACAACACACCCACTAGCAGCACCTGCACATATAAATAGCACACCCACCTACACAAAACATCACCTACACAACACACACAAAAAATTCATCTCACACAAGGGTTTGGAAAACAATTCTATGTACATTTTAAACAATATTTTATATAATTAAATTCAAAATTATCCAACAAACAGTTAAAAACATTAATGTTTCATCCTTTTACATTCATGATCCCCTCTCAAAAATGTTTGACCATGGTATTAGTTGCCGAATAAATCATCCCAACTCAAGACAAAAGGTTACACCTATATAATAATACAAATATAATGTTATTAATACTATAAAGAAATAAACTAAACATTAATATGAATGATAATATTAATAAAATATCAAATTTTAATAAAAAAAGAAACATTTGGAGTTTTAAAGGTCACATCATGTTTCGTGTTGAGGTGTGGTTGATTACTACATGTCACAAATGAGTTATGGATCATTTTCCTAAAATATAAAAACAATTCAAATGGGTTTTCTTGGTTTTGAGTATGTCCCTTGGTTTTTTACTAAAATTAATATCAAATTAAAACAGAATATTTGGATTTATACAGGTCACATAATTCATTGGATTGAGGTTTGGTTGATTCCTACACATCACAAATGACTCATGGATCGTTATTCTAAACTATCAAAATAATCTGAAGGTGTTTTCTCAGTTTTCAGTATGGCAGTTGTGATTTTTTACTAAAAAATAATTTCAAACTAGAAACACCCATTTTGAGTCATACCAGTCACATCATGCATCGTTTTGAGGTGATAATGCTTTATAAACATCACAAAGGACTTACGAATCACTCTCCTAAATTTTGAAGACAATCGGAGTGAGTTTTCTTAGTTTTCAGTGAGTGAAACGTTTTGAGGTTAAATGTCAATTTTAAGCTAATAACGGACACTTTTAGTCATACTGGTCACACCGTGCATCGTATTGAGGTGTAGTTGATTCCTACACATCACATATGACAAATGGATCATTTTATTAAATTATAAAAACAATCTGAATTCGTTTTCTCAGTTTTTAGCATGTCACTTGTTCTTTTTATGTAAATTAATGTCAATTTTAAATAAAAACACATTTGGATTTATACTGGCCACATCATTCATAGGATTGAGGTGTATTTTATTCCTACACGTCATAAATGATTCATGGATCATTATTATAAGGTATCAAAACAATCCAAATGTGTTTGATTAGTTTTCAGTATGTTAGTTGTGTGTTTTTACTAAAATATCTTTTCAAACTGGAAACATGCTCTTTTAGTCATACCGGTCGCATCGTGCGTCGATTTGGTATGAGACTAATTCATACACATCATAAAGGACTTAGAATCACTATCCTAAATTATGAATACAATTGGAAATCATTTTCTTGGTTTTTAGTTAGTGACACATTTTGAGCTCAAATGTAAATTTTAAACTGATAACATACACTTTTAGTCATGCATGTCACACCATGCATAGGATTTATGTGTGGTTGATTCTTACATGTCACAAATGACTTACAGGTCATTTACCTAAAGTATAAAAACAATAAGAATGTGTTTCCTTGGTTTTCAGTATGCCAGTTGTGCTTTTTTACTAAAATAAATGTCAATTTTAAATAAAAAGAGACAGTTTGAGTCATACCAATAACATTTTGTGTCATATTGAGGTGAGTTTGATTCCTACACATCAAAAATGACATATAGGTCATTTTACTAAAGTATCAAAATAATCCGAATGTTTTTGCTCATTTTTTAGTATGTTAGTTGTGTTTTCTTACTAAAATATCATTTCAAACTGGAAACACACATTTTGAGTCATACTGGTTGCATCGTGTGTCGGTTTGACATGAGAGTGCTTCATACACATCTTAAAGAACTTATAAATCATTGACCTAAATTATGAAGATAATCGGAGTGAGTTTTCTTGGTTTTAAGTGAGTGACACGTTTTGAACTAAAATGTCAATTTTAAACTGATAACGAACACTTCTAATCATATCGGTCACACCATTAATTGGATTGAGGTGTGGTTGATTCCTACACATAAAAAATGAATTATGGATCATTTTCCTAAGTTATCAAAACAATCCGAATCTGTTTTCTCAGTTTTTAGTATGTCACTTGTTCTTTTTGCTAAATTTATTGTTAATTTAATATAAAAATACACACTTAAAGTCATAACAGTCACACCATGCATCGGATTTAGGTGTGGTTTATTCCTACATATAAAAAATTACTTATGGATCGTTTTCATAAAGTATCAATATAATACTAATGGGTTTTCTCAATTTTTAGTACGGCACTTGTTCTTTTTACTAAAAATACAGACAATTTTAAATAAAAATAGGCACTTCAAGTCATATCGGTCACATCTTTATGATATTTGTGTGCATTCTTCCATCAGGTATGCTGCCCTTTCATTTCTAAACAAATATATCTCATCTTGTAAATAGGATTCTTTTTGAAAATCATGGTAGTACTGAAAAAATATAAATACCCAAAGGATTAATAAATATTTTAAATGAAATAGTAATTATCTTCAAAAATACCTCTTCAGGAATGTTGGTTTGTTCATAGAATATGATCTCTTTCATAAATTTACAAACATAATAACCATAGTCTTTATCGTTTTTTTGTTTTAGACACTAGAAAAACATTAAGAAAAATAAGTAGTTTTTTTATATGTGTTTTGATAGTGAAATCTTATTATATATACCTTGGTTTGTATCCAGTCATAATACTTGTGATATTCCTGGTCCTTTTCCCATAGCCTCATTCCATGATGTAGACGATATTCACACGGTGCCTTATCATAATAGAATCTTCATTAAAATATAATATAAATTATATAACTAGATTTTTATCTCAAAAATGTTGGATGTAGTGTATTACAAATTGACAAACTCCATCATGTGTGGTCGGTTTGTTAGATATACATGCATTGAATCCAGGAAATAAATATTTGGAGTATCCAAATTGACCGCAATGAGCATCCAATACTTCCTAAGAACACAAAAAAATAATAAGTAATGAAGGAAATTAAAATATATTTTATATGATTAATTTGTATAATTTTACACCTGCATCATTGAAAAGATTACGAAAAACCTACAGTTCAAATTTCATTTGAAAACTATTTAAAAAATCACACTTGAAATCCCATTAAAAAACAAACCATTTACACAAATTCATCTTTAAAATAACACGCCCTTTTTAAAATAAATCAATCAGTTCCAAACACTCTTTCACAAAACCACAATTACTTTTTAAAATCATTCAAGACAACTTCATGACCCAAAAAACTTAATCATTTAAAATGAGCGACATCCTTCTAAGAACTTTATAAAAGATAGATAGAAAACACATCGATTCATCCCAAATCAATCAATGTTGTATGATTCTATCACATTACTCCAAAGGTAGGTGTAATAATAATAATTTCCATAAGAATTTGATATTGTTCTCCCCACCATTGGATATCCCTTATCCATGCTTCCATTGTCCAGTTATATCAATTATCCTTCACCACAATACCAAAGTCCCAACAGATATGTTCCATAGTCAGTGACCACACTCGCAACCATGAAACACTTGTGTTCCATTTTACTACAAACACTGCATTATCACAACAATCCTTGGCTAGCAACAAATAAATTGGTTTTACACCCCAAGAACAATGAATATGTATTTCACATGAAGTACTATTGGTTCTTCCTTTATAAATAAACCTAAGAAAATCTATAAGCATGAACCCATTACATAATCAAATATTTCTCAAGTGTCATTCCTTTCACACAAAGATGTTCTCTATGTCACTCATCACTAGAAGAAACTATGTTGCTTTCCTAATCATTTTAAGTACATCATGTCTCAAGTCAAAATAAGAAAAGAACTATGGTACTAAACTAATAGATGGTATGATTTTCCAAAAGTCTATTTTCTAAAATCTTCAAGATGACTTTATAAATGACATTACAAAGACTATTCATTCTAAAATTCTTAACTGAACTCATATCAGTAACCTCTAGAATCAAATTGATGAGAGTATCATTATAAGTCTCAAGATAATTCTTACCTATCCAAAACTCGTTCATGAGGTTAACAACATCAAGTCAAAAAACATTATAGAACCTTTTAAAGAAAATTTCATAAAGAAAATCTAGGTTTGGTACCTTTTATGTATGCAACAACCTAAATGTCACGACCACTTCATAACATTGAGTATCAATAATTAATAATTCATTCATAAAATTTGTTAAAGTTGTAATAAAATAATAATTTATATATTTAGATATAAAATTATGCTAAGAAGAAAATATCATTTGATAATCACTTGAATTATATCATTTGTCCGTTTGAGGGGATTCATCATAAATTGTTTGCGGGTGGAAGGATTCATTACATGTCTTGTTATGGTTATTTGACTAGGGTGTCCAAAAAGTGTCTCATGTAGCTTTGGATAGGTAGGGCTAAGAAAAGATATGTTTCCCTTATAACTAAATTTATCCCTTAATAAAAATATCAATGTATTCCCCTATGAAGAATGATTTTCATCCAAATAACATAAATTTCATGTGGTATGCTTATTCCATTTATGCCATGTGTTTATCCTTTATTGCTCATTTTTCTTCTGGGGGAAGTATTTTCAAAACCATGAGGTTACTGGAACTAGAAGGTAGAGATATGATGTAGTGATGTAGTTGTAGCTTTACTTCTATATTATGGAGGTTTGGGGATTTATTTCAATTCAGGTATGTTCTGGAAATTCTTTCACTATCTACAAATTTTAGGCATTAAATTTATGTTTTGGGGGTTTAACATTAGGATTATTGATTTTTACCAAATCAAACTAGTGGTATCAGCTCTTTTTATTATTCTACTATTAGTTACCAAAATGTGGTAATAAAGCTTGGTCACATAACATATGGTGATTATTTTATCAAGACTCGATATAAATTCTTGGTTTCAAGACTACTAGGTTTCCTCTAGTGAAGTGGTTTTCTAAGATTTAGTGGAATTTCACAAGTAACAAAGTTGTGGTGCGATTGAAATGGGTAAGGTTTGGATTGATATTCAATGGTGGAGGATTCAGACTTTGGGGGAAAGGGCCTTCCTACACTTGGAGAGTTAAAAAGTACCATTGATTTTGAATTATTCATAAGAGAGTTGTTCAGTTGAATTGGAAACCATGAGATGAAAGCATTAGAATTTTTTTTAAAAGGTGTTTCCAAGAGAATATGGATCCAAGAGGGAAGAAGGATATGCCTCAACAATGTTGATCATTAAAGGTGGATGTTTAGTAGAGGTAGGGATCAAGGAGTATGATTGGTCGAGGTTTTGGTGCAATAGTGGTTCTTGGTGAGAATGTATCAATGCCTAGAAAGTTAAGCGTTTTGATCAATATATAGGGAGATCATATTGATTCCTAGTAAGTGCGGGGATGTAATCCCATACTAGGGAGAGCAGATCAATGTCTAGCAAGTACATGTCCTAGGTCCCGCCTAAGTAACTGGGGTTCTCATGATAAATGAAATGGAGGAGATCAAAATCAATCACCTAGTCAATCACATAAAATTTGAATGACATAAAAATGATTCATCTCACCTCTAAACACCCTTCACTGAAACTACCCCTTTTTACCCATGTATAAATCATTCCAAAAGAAAATCAACCCACTTTATATAACTATCAAAATCCAAATATTATATAGCGAAAATGTTCCCAAATCAAGAATATGTGAAGGCCTCTATGTGATGGGCTATGCACGATATGCAGTGGTGTATTAAAACATGAAGTATGTGAACATGTTGTATGATAATCTCATATATTATAAAAAACAGTTTGAAGTTACCCTTAAAAACATGGGTCTCGTGCATTGAAATCATAAACAAATCCAAAATCAAACCATTTCCATCAAAAACATTTTAAAGAATCCATTATGGAATTTATCGAATGGGGTAAACCAAATGCTCATTTCAAATAAACATTTCAAATTTATAAAATAACCCATTTTAAAATCATTTTAAAATCAAAACCTCACTCTAAAACAATTTCCACATCAAAACATTGTTTTATTTCATTGAAAAACAAAACTAGATTATAATATAACACACACCATTTGAACCATTTAAAATATATTCATAATTTCAAAAAAAATGAATTTTGATAGAATAGTAAAACTTTTAAATACAAAATGAAATAATTGCATTGCAAAAGTCTACTTGGAAGAAGAATAAACCAAGATGAAACATGCCGACTTCAATGGCGACCAACTAAATAAGAAAGAAGACCTCCATTACAAGCCCTAAAGTTCCAAAACTCTAGGATTGAAATATCCCAAATGATCCCATCATACACGAGGGATCAAAACTAAAACAAAACCCAAATGATCCATGTAATATATTTATTTTTGTGCAAATAAAGAATCGAGTTACAGTGCACACCTATGAAGGGCTTTTCGACGACGGGATTCAGTGGTAGAGGAGGAGGAGGAGGGTTCGTGGTGAAGGAGGAGGGCTTCATGGCAGCTGCGGAGGAGGAGGAGGAGTCGGCAACCGAGGGGGACGAGGACATGGTAGAGGCAGAGGAGGAGAGCTATGTGGCGGAGGAGGAGGACTTCACAAGGACAGCTGAGGAGGAGGAGGAGGCAGCCGAGGAGGTGGTGGTGGTGGTGGTGACGGCAGGGTAAGGCTTCCGTAAGAGTTTGAGTAGTGCGAAGGAAGGGGGAGACTATTAGGGTTCATTTATAAAACCGGTAGAAGCATTTATCGGCGCTAGCTAAAAAGCGCTGATAAAGGTGTGTTTTATCAGAGCTAAATTAGAAAGCGCAGATAAAACTATAATGATAATAAATTATTTATATTTTTATATATATTTATAAAATTACATGTATAATAAATATATATATATATATATATATATATATTATAATAAAAACTATAAAGACATATATATATATTTATATTTATATATTTATTTATAATTATAAATGCATAATAAATATATTTATTATATTTTTAATCACATATATTTCTAATATTTATTTTAAATATATATCTGTATTTATTTATAACTATAAATATAAATATTTGTATTTATTTATCAATATTTGTATATATTTATAAATATATTTATTTAATTATATATAACATTATATATGAAAATAATAAATATATTTTTTATAAATTAATAATTATTTAAATAAATATATATTTATTTTTATTTATAACTAATAAATAAATATATATTTATTTGTAACTAAAAATTATAATAACCGAATATTTATTTATAGTTGTAATTTTAAATATTTATATATATATAATTATTTATTTTTAACAACTATATTTATAATTTTATAAATATATATAATTAATATATTTCTTATAATTTTTTATTTATTTAAATATATCTACATTTATTTAGATTATAATTATAACTAATCGTATTTATTTATAAATATTTTTTTATAAATATATATAATTAATATATTTATTATAGTTTTTTAATCATTTAAATATATCCATATATTTATTTAAGAATTATAATTATAACTATCTGTATTTATTTATAAATATTTGTATATATTTATAAATATATTTATTTAATTATATATTTATAACTTTATAAGTAGTATAATAAATATATTTATTATAATTTTATAATATATATATATTTATTTATATTTATAATTAACTATAAATAAATATTTTTATAAATATTTTTATATAATTATAAATATATTTATATATATTTATAAAATTATAATATATGTATTTATTTTAATTTTATAATTATTTAAATATATATATAGTTATAATTATAATTAAAAATACATATATTTAAAAAGTAGTTATGTATAATTAAAATTTAATAATTACAAATATATTTATTATTTAAATATTTTTAATTTAATTTTATAAGTATTTTTTAGAACATAATATTCATATGGTTAACATGAATTACTCATATACATACATAATAAAAAAAAGTCATCACATATATGGACAACATGAATAAAGAATGATGTAATGTATAAATGAACATTCATGATGACACATAACATATATGCACGCATGATCAATATATTTATTGACCAAATTCTTTGGAAACACATATATATTTAATAATTATAATTGTAAATATCTATATTTAAAAGGTATTTATATATATTAATTATAAATAAAATAAACATATTAAATATAAAAAATATAAAAAATATAAAAAATATAATGATTCTAATAAATCCAATAATTCTAATAATTCAAATAAAAAATATAATAAATCTAATAAATATAAATCTAATAAATTTAATAAATATAAATCTAATAAATCGAATAAATATAAATCTAATAAATCTATAATAAATCTAATAAATATATTTATTTTTTAACGAAAATTTATTATAATCTTATAATTAGGTAAATACATATATTTTTTATTATAATCTTAGAAATAATTTTTTTTAAACATTTTATATATTTTTTCGAATTATTAAAAAATAAAAATTAATTATAAACATGCATTTTTTATTTAATGTATACAAATAAACAATATTTTTGAATATAAATATAATAATATTATATAAATTAATAATATTGTTTATTAAAAACCTTTACTAGCACTACAAATAACACTAATAAATGTACCCTTATCAGTGCTAAGAAAAGTGATGATAAAGGTGTACATTTTATCAGTGCTTTTATTAGCACTGATAAAGGGTACATTTATTAGCGCTTTTAGCTAGTGCTGATAAAGGTCGCCCCTTTATCAGTGCTTTCTGCTTAGCACTGATAAAACGAGGCAGTTCCCTTGCCCCATTTTGTGGTAGCGTATCTCTTTCATGATGTTTATTGTCCCTTGAATGCTCCACCCTTTAACAAAGCCATGTTGTTCTTATGACACCAGCCTTTTAGAATGATACTGCTTAGCCTATTATTAATAAGACTAGCCAAGATTTTATAGGTAATGTTGCATAGATAGATCATACTATAATGATTAAGATTGGAGGGATGCTTGATCTTCCGTATGAGAACCAACTTGAAGGCACAGAGGGCCTTGTTAAGGCCTATGCCTTTGAAGTAGTCTTGCACCGCTTCACCCACATGAGCCTTGATAATTTCTGAAGTGTCCAAATAAAATGATCTCGAAAAGTCGTCTGGTTTGGGATCACTCTCTTGATTCATGTTGCAAATTTCCTCTTTTATCTCTGACTCATTCAGAGCCACCTCTAGCATATCATTGTTTGTGTCTTCAACCAACCTTAGGATGAAAATTTTGAATACCTCCTCCCTGTCTTCTGTGGTAGCTCTTCCACCATTGGCATTCTTGTCTCCTACCGGTAAAACTAAAAAATGATCCAGAGCCATTTTCCTAGCCAACTCTAAATCCACCATATAAGAACCGTCATCCAATTTCGATGGAGGATCAACGACAGCAAAAGCATACGCAGATCACTGGAGGTGATCTTGATAAATTCACAAGAATAAAAATAGCAGTAGGAACACAATATTTTATTTCTTCTCACTTCTTCATTGAAATACAACAGACAACATACATATTTTATAGGACTACAAACCACACACCAAACTAAACAGAAAAACAAAGATAAGTAATAGTTAGCATAGTAGGTGTCATCCAAGCCACTAGATCAACACACATCAAGAAAAATTCTTCCTACCTCCATTCCAACAGTGAAGTAGGAACAGACTAAGGAAAACCTATTTAATATCCAACATCCCCCCTTAAACATGTTTTCCTTGCGACTCATGATTTTTCATCATATTCGAGTGGCTGTCCAATAGGTGTAATGAGTTCACCAAAGTCAAAGCCTTTCTTTTTCTTATAGCCTTTGATGGTGTCGATGGAAGGAATTTACTCATCTTTCACTTTCTTCCACATGTTATTAGTTTTAGCTTCCTCGAAGCTAACTGGATTGGAAATAACTGAGAGACAATAAAAATTTACATACTCCTTCATTGGTATTGTTCTCTCATATATATCTACAAGGATTCAAACATTTTAAGGATGTATATGGGAAATTACTTGTTTAAAATCTTCAGATATAGGATTATGTGGTGATGACATTAGTGGATCTTCAATTACTTGTTCCACCATTGGTACTTCTTCAACGATTTCTTCATCTTCTAGAGTGAGTCGTACCTCTCTTGAATCATCATCTTGATTCCACTTCCATGTCTCTTTTTCATCAAATACAATATCTCTCCTGAATATAATCTTCTTGGCGATGGGATTAAACAACTGATATCCCATTGCTTGATCTTTGTATCCCATAAATACACACTTCATTCCTTTGTCCTTGAGTTTTGTTCGTTTTGCCTCTGGTATCCTGACGTAGGCAATAGAACAAAAAACTTTAAGATGAATTATTCTTGGCTTATGAGTTCTCCATGCTTCATGTGGTGTCTTTGTTTCAAGATTTTTTTTGGGAATCTATTGAGTAGATACACTGGACACAAAGCTGCTTCACCCCAGAATGTCATTGGAACTCCTTTGTCTTTCAACATGCTTCTGGCCTTATTTAGAATGGTGTGATTTTTCCTCTCGGCTACTCCATTGAGTTAGGGTGTGTAAGCCAGTGTCAGCTAGTGCTGAATTCCATGATTCTTGAGGTACTCTTGAAAAACATCAGAGGTGTACTCCCCACCTGGATCAGATCGTAATGTTTGTATGCGATGCTTGCTTTGATTTTCCACAAGCTCCTTGAATTCTTTGAAGATGCCAAATATTCCTGACTTTATTTTGAGAAAACATATCCATGTTTTCCTGCTATAATCATCGATAAATGTTAGAAAATACCACCTTTGTCCATCTGATTTTGGATTTAATGGACCACACACATTGGTGTGAACTAGCTCCAGTGGGGCTGGAGCTTTCCATTTGGCCTTTGTTGAAAAGAAATTTCTATGTTGTTTTCTTAGAACACAACTTTCAAAATTTGATTCGGGTGTCGAATGATAGGAAGCTCATTCACCACCTTCTTGCTTCCTAATAATCTTAAACTTTTAAAGTTTAAATATCCGAACTTGAGATGCCATAGCCAGTCTTCATCATCACGTATCGTCATCAAACATTGTGGTATATCGGGTTGGATCATAAGCAGAAACATGTGATTCTTCAACATCGGTACTTTTCTGATCAGCCTTCCTTTATCATAGACAATCACCATTTGTTTATTTTGAAGTCTTATCTGAAAGTCGTTTTCCACCAAATGCCTCACAATCAAGATGTTAGTGTTCATGTTGGGTACATAGTAGACATCAAAGATGAAAGCATGATTGTCGCCTTTTTTCTTGATCAGAATATCCCCTCTTCTATAAACAAATATTATCGAGAGATCACCAATTGAAATTTCTCCTCAAACCCGCCGATCCAAGTTCATAAACAAGTGTGTGTGCCTTATCATGTGGTTGCTATCTCTAGAGTCAAGATACCACATACCTTGATTTTGTGTCGATGTTTGCGCCATCAACACATGGGACTCCTCAAAAGGATCTTCTACCTCAATGATATGTGCCTCCTTAGTGTCATTCTGAATGGGTTTCTTGTACCAACATTCATTACTATAATGTCTATAGTTTTTAAAATTATAGCATTGAATGTTTCTTTTGTCCGGTTGGCGATTTTTAAATCCTTCTCTTCTTCATCATCCACGTTCTCGTGGAGTATAGTTTGATACTCATGGCCTCCTCGAGTTGGAATTCTTCCACTACGTCCTCCTCGTCCACCTCTTCTTGGATCAAATTGTTGTCCATGGAATCCCCTACCTCAGTTTCTTTGAGATGTCCCCCCATTTTTTCTTTTCAGAGTTGTTGAGATACAACAATGATTGCAGGGCATGCTTCACACCATTGGTATTGCTCCGATGATTTACTTTTAATTCGTGGACTTGGAGAGACCCCACGAGTTCTTCGATAGAGATCATCTCAAGGCCCTTTGTTTCTTCCGGGGCAATGACTATGTAATCAAATTTTGGATCAAGGGATTGTAAATTTTTCTCACATACCCACATGTCAAAAATATCTTCTCCATTTCTTCTCAATTGGTGTACCACAAACATTACATGATTATAATACTTAGCAACTGTTTCAGAAGTTTTCATAAATAGGGATTCAAAATCACCCCATAGAGATTGAAACTGAATCCGCTTCACTTTTTCTGCACCTTGGAATGCTTTGCGAAGAGTATCCCAGATCTCCTTCGATGATTTCAACAAAGCAATTATTTCGAAAGTCGCTTCATCAAAGCATTGATAAATACAGGATTTCACCTTGAAATTCTACTTTTGTTCTGCCCGAAGAGTGGTTTTTTGAACATCTGGCAGAGCAGTCTCTGCTATTTTGGATTCTGGCTTGGTATATCTATCCTCCACGATTTCCATGACGTCATGGGTTCCAAGGAGTGCATGTATTTGGATGCACCAATTATCATAATTGTTCTTCGTCAGCTTCGGGATCACAGCTTATGAAAATGCATTCACGATGATGACGAATTATTTTTTATGGATGAGAAAAATAACCTATAAAAATATCTAGAAGGGCATAGTAAAAAAAAATTGGAGATGAAAACTGGTATATATTTTTTTGTGTTTTAGTAGTGTAGATTGATAAAAAAAATTGAATTGCAGGCTACTTTTTTAGAATATAAATGAATAGATAAAATTTTATGGGGTACAGCCAAGAGGGGCATGGAGAGAATGCCCAATGGAATGAGATGCGTTTTTTTATGTAAAATTAGAAGAATTCGTGGTGAGAGATAGGGACTTGGATGGAATGAAAAAGACTTGGAAAAAAATATGTGGACCCAAGAGTAAAAAGAGGTATTGTTTTATTTATGAAAATGGGAGTGGGAGACAAAAGTAACGTGAGATTTTGGAAAAGTTGATTCATAAAACGACCTTTTTGAATTATGGCTAAAGGGGTGTGGAACTGGTAAAAACAAACTCATGCCTAGAATAGTGTAGAAATATTATTCATCTTCTTGGTCGGGTGCTACTGGAATTCATCAGGTTACAGATGCTAGGGAGCACACTCAGCACAACTCACCCTCAAATGGTCTGATACCACTGCTAGTGGTTGTTGGGAGTGGAACCTTCAATCCCCTTTTGATACCACTGATGGATGATCAAGGGTAGTGGAAGCATACACAGATCATTGAAGGTGGTATTGATAAATTCAGGAGAATAAAAACAACAGTAGGAGCACAGTCTTTTATTTCTTCTCTCATCATCATTGAAATACAAAAAACAACATACATATTTATAGCACTACAAACCCCACACCAAACCAAATTGGAAAACAAACACAAAGAATCCCCCCCATATTCTTCTATTTCATGTCCTATTATTTCACTAAGTGAACCTTCTCCCTGAGAACTCCTGCATTTCCACATTTGAGAATGTTAAACCACCTACCTTTTCTGATGTCTCCACTATGGTGTTAAAGTCCCCCCCCAACGAACCCAAGGCAGACTCCCAGGGGGAACATGTCGAGCAGATGTCGTAGCTCTCTTCTGCACCGAGGCCTGCTCACTGCGAATGAAGGCACTTTTCTCCCTCGCTCCCAATCCCTGTACATTCCATTGTTGGATTCCTCAAATTTATTGATGAGAGAGTAAAATTTTTAATGGAGGGATTCATCACATTTTTCGGTGAGAGAGGAAAATTATTAATGGGGAGATTTATATCACCATTAATTGAGGATTTCCTCCCAACATTAATGGATATTTAATTCTCCATATTAATGGATGGAATAATGGATGTTCACTGCATTAATTGATTATTATGGACACGGTGTCTATATAAAGAGGATGTAGAAACATATTTTGAAGAAAAGGGGTGTGCCAGAAAGATGTAGCCGGCAAGGGAGACCCGGGAAGGGGTTTCCGCATTTGCGGTGGCCTGTATGGCACGACGACAACGACGCAATTATCTTGTATGTGTGGCGATGTTCTTGGTAGGGTATTCAAGATGTAGTCCACCAGGAGGAAGAAGGGGGCTTCCGCGTCAGTGGTAGCATGTGCGGTGCGTCGGCATTTGACAGGTGCAGAGTAGCAGCGATGTAATTGATGATCGGAGCCACATATCGAAAGTCTTTCTGATAGCGTTGATCAGGTGGCGCGTTCTAATTAAAGATCGGTGGTACATCATGATGGCGAGATCATTCGGGTGTCAAAAGCTGGTGCGAGGTTAACACATGTTCGGGTGAATATCTCTGAGGTAGTGACGTTTTTTTGATAGAAGGGTAATGTTTTATCACAGATTGATCTTCCGATACATGGCATCAGTGGTATGTTTATTAGAGAGATGATAGAGGTGTATTGGGGTGTGGTTTTCACACATGTTTTCTACGCTCTCTCATTTGTAATTCAAGTTCGGGAATTACTTGGCTTATTGTAATCTCTGATTCATAGTGTATATTTTTGGGAATTTCCCTGTGGTTTTTTAATCCTCCGCATCGGAGGGTTTTTCCACATTAAAAAAACCTGCGTGTTGATTCATTTATTCTGATTATATTGCTTTCATATTTTGACAGGTTTCTCACGATATTTTTGGCAAGCAATTTTTGGTTCAAAATCGGGATTCTCCCCAACAAGTGGTATTAGAGGATGTTGGTTCGTGCTTGTAGTTTAATGTGAGAATTATGGAAGATTCTGAGAGGATCGTTGATGCGTGTATGAAGTAGAATAAGGTTTTGAAATTAAAGTAGGTTGAGAGAGGTGATACACATGTCCGCTCATAGGATGTTGAGCAGGGGCAGTTTATTCCTGTAGGTGCTCCAGATTATGTGGTAATCACTATTATGGGGGAGCCATTTGTTTCTGGTTCTTGTCTTGTTCAGCAGGATGAGCAGGATGGTGAAGATACAAATGTGACGAAGATTTCGGCATTTGGTTTTCTTTTTGTAGGGGGGGCTGATGATTTGTTATCAGAAGTGCAAAAGGGCATCATCATATTTTCTGCAGATGATGATGGTTGGTGTGATACCGGCCTATTTTTATTTCCAACTAGGTTTGTTGGATGGTTCCATTCATTAATGTGATGAAGGGGGAGATTTTTGGATTCCTCTCATTTATTTATGAGAGAGGAAAATTCTTAATGGAGGGATTCATCACATTTATTGATGAGAGAGGAAAATTATTAATGGGGAGATTTATATCACCATTAATTGAGGATTTTCTCCCAACATTAATGGATATTTAATTCTCAATATTAATGGATGGAATAATGGATGTTGATTGTATTAATTGATTATTATGGACATGGTTTCTTTATAAGGAGGATGTAGAAACATATTTTGAAGAAAAGGGGTGTGCCAGCAAGGTGTAGCCAGCAAGGGAGACCCAGGAAGGGGTTGTTGCATTTGCGGTGGCCCGTGTGGCACGACGACAACGACACAATTATCTTGTACATGTGGTGATGTTCTTGGAAGGGTGTTCAAGATGCAGTCCACCAGGAGCAAGAAGGGGGCTGCTGCGTCGGTGGTAGCATGTGCGGCGCGTCAGAATTTGACAGGTGCGGAGTAGCTGCAATGCAATTGATGATTGGAGCCACATATCGAAAGTCTTCTTGATAGTGGTGATCAGGTGGAATGTTCCAATTGAAGATTAGTGGTACATCATGATGTCAAGGTCATTCAGGTGTCACAAGCTGGTGCGAGGTTAGCGCATGTTCAGGTGAAGATCTCTGAGGTAGTGACGTTTTGTCGACAGAAGGGTGAAATTTTGTCACAGATTGATCTTCTGATACATGGCGTCAGTGGTATGTTTATCAGAGAGATGACAGAGGCGTATTGGGGTGTGGTTTTCACATAGGTTTTCTATGCTCTCTCATTTGTATTTCAAGTTTGGAAATTACATAGATTCTTGTATTCTCTGATTCATAGTGTATATTTTTGGGAATTGCCTCGTGGTTTTTTAATCCTCCGCATGGGAGGGTTTTTCCACGTTAAAAAAACCTGCGTGTTGATTCATTTATTCTTCTTATATCACATTCATATTTCGACGGGTTTCTCACGATATTTTTGTCAAGAAATTTTCAGTCCGGAATCAGGATTCTCCCCAACAATATGATTATTGAAATCATTTAACAGTAGGCTTGGAGGCGCTGCGAATGAAGGCAGTTTTCTGCTGCTATGAGAATTATTGCAAGCTGGAATTGTTTTTTGGGCCTATATTAGCCACTGTCATGTTTTTTTTTCATTGGATGCGGTAATCATTTATACATTTATGGCTATTGGAATTGATATAAGAATTGTTTCATGTTTATGGGATTATGTGTCCATAAGACCGAAATGATAAACATCCTTTTGATTTCACACTTAGAGTTTTTAGGGACCAAAATATAGACCCAATGGATCTTTATTGTTGCGTGCTCTGAATGCCAGCTCAACTCCCACCATTAACGTTTTGGATTTTGAAATAAAATATTTTTAATAAATAAATATAAATGGAATGAGTTTGTGTAAGGAATAAACTGAACATGGGCCATAATAATTAGCGAGGCATAATAACGGGGAGATAGGCATGGCATTGGAGGGGAAAAATGGCTAACGTGCTTTTTTTTAATGCAGTCAATATGACCAGGTATGGTGGTGTAAATCTAATATTGATAAACATGTCAACAACTTTTGAATTAGGTCAAAAGTGGCATCTTTGGCGTCGAAACAGGGGAACAAAAACAAAATGAATTTTATCCAATGTCAAAACTACCTTTTTTTAAAAAAATTACAAAGCAAAATGGAGGGTGAAATTGTACCAAATTAAATACTCGGGCTTTAAAGAAATTGGATACCAACCACCAAAATAGCACACGATGCAACAAAGAATATGCACATAAATCTATGGCTCAAAAACTTGACCTTGTGACGTCCCAAACTCCTCCCTACCCTCACCACCCAAGCTGAGCGTGGGTGGAAAATGTCTAGGCTTTAATGTTCGTCATCTTCTTCATTAGTAACCAAGGGAATTATTTTAAGGAGTTCGATTCTTATCTTTATGAAATAATGAAATTCACTCCTCTTTTTAAGAAACCGTACACAAAAATCATGTGATGGTTTATGGTTTAGATTAAATTATCACAAAGAGACCAAAACCTATGTTTAGAAATTAATACAGAATTCTTCTCTTTTTTTCTATATAAACCCATCCAACCTTCTATTCTTATTTACTCAAAACCCTTGGAGCACAAATTTACTCTACCCTTCTCTCTCTATAATGAAATGTTTATAAAAACTATTTCCTTTTCATGAATTATGATATGGTGAATGTTTTATAATATTTTGGAACACATATGTAGGATTTTCATTATGTGATGAGTGGGTCCATAATGATATATTCCTCCAATGCACTGGATATAGATGGATATTTCACGAGATAATTAGGATTGGAATGGGGAGTGAACTCTGTTCGGTAAGGGACTTTGTTCACTATGATAGTCTTAAGAGTAAACCTTGAACACTACACTGGTTTAGGGAGTGAAACCAATCCACTACGATGGTTATAGAAATTATCCTTGACTATTGAGAAAATGATTTACTACGCTTATGTGTATACCACAAATCTATGTCTTATTACAATGTTATTCTCTCATAGATTATGTTCTTTGATTCCTTTATGGTTCATATCTTCAGAAATATTGAGATTTTTGCCAAGACCCAATATTATGATTTGTGATACACAGGTTATGATTTACAAATGTTATGCTCATGTTCTCATACCCTTACGCTCATGTTATGTTTAAGTGATCATTGATATCTACCTTGTTTTATCTTATTAAGAATCCAAGCTCACCCCTTTCTTATGTTTCCTTTCCCCAAGTTATGAAGAAATGTGTTATGTATGATATGTCTATGAAGGGTCCTAGTTATGAATAACATAGTTAGAGATGATGTAGTTCACTTGTGAACCATTTTTTTACGTATCCAGGTTTTCAAAGACACTAAACCTTTAAGGTCCTCAAAAGTTTTTTTGTAAAAAGAAATGAATATTCATATATTAATATGTAATGTATATGTATGAAATGTATGAGTCGTTATACAAAACATATGGAATGTATTAAAAATAGAGAAAACACATTCAGATTGTTTTAATGCTTTATAAAAATGATCCATCCATCCATCCAATAGCCTGAAGGCCTTTATTTTTTATTGATTTTCAAAAATCCACCTTTCGAGGGGTGAGGTGGAACCCTTACAAGTCACGTATGCGTAAGTATTACATGGATTGTAGGCCTTAGAGGAATTCATTTCCCGTAGGCTTTAAACATTACATACAACTGAGACTAACTACTTGGAACTGATCCTCCCCAGCATGTTCATCGTGAAATCAGCTCTCCACCTCCGCATGGATGTTCGGCTAGGCATTCCCGTGCATTCATAAGTCATTTTTGGTGTATAGAAATCAACCATAGCTCAATCCAATACATGGTGTGACTGGTATGATGGATGAATTCAATAAAATTTTGCCTTAAATTATCAAAGTGTTGAGAATATATGAACTATGCATATGATGTTTATGTTCTGGTATTGTACATACAGTATAAGGAGGTAATCCTTCTAAAACAAAATAAAAAATTTTTGAAAGTCCAATAATATTTCTTCAAGAATCTAGTTAAGGTTATTTGAAACCTAGTGGGAATTATCAAAAAGATTTAATGATTCCATATAATGGGATTATCTATGATACCTGAAAAGTTTTGGGAACTCCATGGAATTTCCATGTCTAATATTAATGTTATGGAAATTGTTTCTTCAATTTTGAAGGATATATGATACTAAATATATACATTACAACCATTTTAAATATACATGAGTTCAAAATTAAAGGAAGAATAAAAAGAGCTTGTAGTTTTTATTCATATGATGAATTAAATAGTTGTTACATCATAAATTTGAATGTAAATATGTTTATCAAGATTAGATGAATATATTTAAAGGAGGTATGTATTCATCTCATATCTTCCTTGTTTAGGACTTGTTAGTGTCATTCATTTATGTGATGAAGTAAATAGTTGTTACATCATAAATTAGAATGTAAATATTTTTATCAAGATTGGATGAAATTATGTAAAGGAGGTATGTCTTCATCTCACATCTTCCTTGTTTAGGACTTCTTAGTGTCATTCATTCATGATCATGCACATATACCTCATAGATTGTAATGCATCGTACGCAGTGATCGTACGTAGAAACAATCTAATAACGATCCTTGTTCTGTGTACGATCATTTCCATGATTGTTGGGAACAATTGTTTCTGTATACGATACATTATAATCTGATAATGATCCTTGTTATGTGTACCATCATTTCCTATGTATGTTCATTTTCTGGGCATGATCATTTTCTCGGTACAATCATTTTCTGGGTATGATCATTTTCTGTGTACGATCATTTTTTGGGTACGATCATTTTATAGGTACGATCATTTCTGGGTATGATCATTTGCTGGGTATGATCATTTCCTGTGTACGATCATTTTTTGGGTATGATAATTTTCTGGGTATGATCATTTTTTGGGTACGATCATTTCTAGGTATGATCATTTTCTGGGTATAATCATTTTTGGGTACGATCAAATACAACCTGAAAATGATGATCTACCTGGATACGATACAATACGATCTAAAAATGATTCCTTCCTGATTGACACCATTTCTTTTCTTTTCTTCTACCCGAATCTAATGTAAAACAATCAGGTAATGATGAATTTCTTAGGTACGATACAAAAAAATTTGATAACGCTTGTTCTCCCAGGTACCATGATCTTTGATCAGTAACTTCTCTTATCTTTCTCTTTCACTTCAGTCTGATGCAAAACAAATTCATTACCTCATCGGCATGACATGCATCATATCTTCACTTTATCTTTCCATAAGCATGACTCTTTACTCTTTTCCATTGGCACGACTCTTCCATCGGCATGGCTATTTCTATCAGCATGAATATTCCATTGGTACGAATATTCCATCGGCATGACTCTGAGTCTGATGCAAAACAAAGTGAATATTGTGTCGGCTCAATAAACTTTTCCTTCTTCATCGGCATGAATTTTCCATCGGCATGACTATTCCATCGGCACGATTATTCCATCAGCATGACTCTGAGTCCAATGTAAAACAAAGTGAATATTGTGTCATCTTTACATGCACCATCTATTCTACGATCGGCACCACTGCTTTTCAATCGGCATCACCTCCTCCAATTTTCAAAAGTCAACACCATTCACAACTTTTCAATAGTTTCCATCATTCTTACTTTCCTCTTTCTTTTATCAAGCTTTCATCATACGTTTTACCACATACTTATGATTTGTGAGAATTCCAAAATAAAAAACCATCATCACAATTACATTGGAAAGTATCATAACTTTCCATTCATTCTAGTTTCTTTCTTTCTTTCTCATCCTGAGGAAAAACTTTCTGAAAGCATTAGCCCGATTCTTTTAAAAAAACCCAAAAAAATTGTTTCCAAACCAAATTGAAGTGATTTATTTTCTTCAAGACCAACCTTGAAAACAAAAGACAACTCTTGAAACCATCATCACCTTTATCGTCATCTTGGTCCCAACAATCTCCCCCTTTGGATTTTATTTCAACCAAGATTCATAAATCACTGAACTTTTTAACCTCAAGCAATGGATTACATATCAACAATTCTAAGCCTAAGTGATCAAACTCATTATAGGAAACAAGAATCATTAATAGAGAAACCATGTTAGCAAAAAAAAGTGATAATGAAAACCTCTTTCTTTTCCCTTTCTTTTCTTCATTATCCCTGAAAAAAAATAAATTTATTTTCTTAAAACCACTCCAAAAAATAGTTAGAATAGTTCACACACAAAACAATTCTGAATTCATAGCTTACCCACAACTCTATCTTTTGTACAATAGATTTATTAAACAAAAAAATTCTCCCCCTTGACAAAACAATCCAAAGGAAAGATGAGAGAGGTGACGGATACACATACCTCAACCTTAAAGAGAAAGAGGTTGGACATCCATGTTCAACCTCATTTTTGAGAATGATTCCTTTGATAAAGGTTTTGTGAAAATATCAGCAACTTGTTCCAAGGTTGGAAAATACTCCAGCTTCAATTCATTCTTCTCCACATGCTCTTTGATGAAATGATATTTGATATCAATATGTTTTGAACAAGAATGTTTCATTAGATTCCTAGTGAGATTTATTGTACTTTGATTGTCACAACCCAAGAGCAAGGGTAACTTCACTTCTACAAGAAAATCATCCAATTTTGTTTTCATCCACATGATTTGAGTAGCGACTTGAGTAGCAGAAACATACTTCTCTTCAGTCGTACTGAGAGTTACTGAATTTTTTTTCTTTGAATTCCAACTAACACAATTCTTTCCCAGAAAGAATACCCCACCATATGTGGATCTTCTATCGTCAATATTTCCTACCCAATCTACAGTTGAATACACAAACAATTCAATACAATTTGAGCTATCATATTTGATTCCAATGTTTGTTGTCCCTTCAATGTATCTAATAATTATTTTTCCAGTAAGTAAATGTGATTATTTTGGAGCACTTTGAAATCTTGCACATAAGGTAACATCATACACAATGTCGGGTCTTGAGGAAGTCAAATACAATAGACTTCCAATCATCTTCTGATACTCTTTTTGATCAACTTATTTTCCTTATCCATATCTACTCAGCTTTGTTCCCACTGAAATGGGTGTGGAAATAGGTTTTGAATTTTCGATGCCAAAACTCTTGAGAAGTTATTTTGTAAACATTTCTTGGGAGAGAAAAATGGAATCTTTCTTTTTCTGGATTTGTAACCCAATAAATTATTTCATTTCTCCCAGCATGGACATTTCAAATACATTCTTCATTTCTTCAGAAAATCTTTTATAACTTCCTTCATCATTCCCAGCAAAGATAATATCATCAGCATAAACAATTACAATGAGGGAATACTCTTGAATTTCTCGGATGTATATATTGTTATCCACTCTTCATTTTTTAAAATTCATCTTTATTAAGCACATATCCAATTTGGAATACCATTCCCTTAGATCTTGTTTTTGGCCATACAATGCCTTTTTCAACTTGCACACATAACCTTCATCTTTTCTAATAACAAAGACACATGGTTGTTCAATATAAACCTCTTCTTCAAGCTCACCATTTAGGAATGAAGATTTAACATCCATTTGAAAGATCTTGTAGCCTCGTTGTGAAGCAATAGCAAGAAAGATTCTGATTGTTTCAAGTATTTCCACTAGTGAAAAGGTTTCATAAAAAACCAATACCCTCAATCTTTGAATACCCTTTGTAGACCAATCTTTATTTCTTTCTTATAACTTCACCCTTTTCATTCAGCTTGTTTAGGAAAACCCATTTTGTGCCAAGGATGTTTTTGTTTTCAGGCTTGGGTATGAGTTACCATGTATTATTCTTTTCAATCTAATCCAATCCTTCATTCATGGCTTGAACCCAATCCGGATGCTCAAAATCTTCCTTCACATCATTCAGTTCAACTTTTGATTACAAAGAAGTATGTGTAATGGAATTGGTTGTTCTTCTTGTTTGAACCTTCTGATATTGATCACCAATTATATTTTGTGCTTCCACATGTTTTCTCAACCTTTGAAAATATTTTTGATTGTCTTCCTCATCACTGTAAATATCTGAGTCTGATTCTTTACCTTTATTAAGATTACAATCATTTGTATCCTTATCAAAATTATCTTCTTCAACTTTATTTACTTCATTGTCCACCTGAACATGTTTATCTTTCCCAGATAATTCAATCACTTTTACATTAACTAAATCAAAAATTATTTTTGTTTCTTTGTTGAAGCATGTTTCCCTTCTTCCTTCCTAATAATATCCAAGAAATATTTCATCCTCACCTTTCTCTTCAAAATCACTATAGTTTCCACCTTTCTTCTTTATAATACAAGGACTCCCGAAATCTCTAAAGTGCTTCAAACTTGTAGTTTTCCATAAAACAATTAACAAGGAGTCATATCTCATTGAGGCCTATAGAGACAATAGTTCTGAATATAAATAGTAGTACTCTTGGCTTTCCTCTAAAACTAATGAGAAAGGCCATGCTCAAGTAACATAGTTCTTCCCATTTCCACGAGGCTTCTATTATTTCTTTCAGCTACCCCATTTTTTTGGGGGGTGTATGGGGAACTATATTCATGATGAATTCCATGCTTCTTAAGATAGTCTTCAAACACTTCACTTTTGTATTCACCACCATTATTTGTTCATAACTTCTTCACAGAATACTCACATTCTTTCTCATCTTTCCTTCTGAAACTTTTACACATTTTCAAAGCATCTGATTTGTGTTTCATATACATGACACAAGTAATGAGAGTAAAATCATCAATGAAAATAATGAAATAATTATATTCATTTGTTGATTGTTTGGTTATTGTCCCACATATATCAGAGTGTATCAGCTCCAGGAGTTGTTTTGAACAAATATCAACTTTCTTATGCACAACATTTGTAATCTTTCCTTTCTGGCAGATAGTGAAACACCAATATCTTCTTCTTGGAAAATAATTTTCTTGGTACATCCTTGGTATGGTTTGGAACACAAAGATAATACCCATAAATGAATGTACCCATAAATGATCGTACCCAGAAATGATCGTACCCAGAAAATGATCATACACAGGAAATGACCGTACCCAGAAAATGATCGTACCCAGAAATGATCATACCTAGAAAATGATCATACTTAGAAAATGATTGTACCCAAAAAAAGATCATATATAGGAAATGACCGTACCTAGAAAATGATCGTACCCAAAAAATGATCATATCCAGAAAATGATCATACACAGGAAATGATCGTACCAAGAAAATGAGCGTACATAGAACAAGGATCGTTATTAGATTGTAATGTATCATACACAGTGATTGTACGCAAAAACAATCGTACCCAGAAATCATGGAAATGATCGTACATAGAACAAAGATAATTATCAGTTTGTATTGCATCGTACACAGTGATCATATGTAGAAACAATCATACCCAGCAATCAGACCTAGAATTCTGGGTTTTCTAAAGGAAAATTGTATTGGGTTTTGGAATGAAAAATGGGTATGGTGATACCAATGAAAGGGTTAAAGAAGGAGATTAAATTTTAATAATAATAGAGAATCTTTTAGAAGTGTTGACGAATTTAAAAATGCATCCCTTGTTTTTGGGGGGAAATTAAAATTTTGTAAATTTTAGAGTGAGCTGGAAAAACTTTTTGGATTCCCGCCAATTATAATATATAAAAGGAGTAGGTAATTTTTACTTTATGACAACGAGAACTATTCACAGATTATGAGAGAGAAGCTCTGGGTTTTAGAGAGAGAAGAAGACGTTTTGAAGTGGTACTGATTCTATTTTTCATGACTATTGCATACATGCTTTGAAGTGGTGTTGATTCTATTTGTCATGAGTATTGAATACATGTTTTGAAGTGGTTCCAATTCTATTTTTCTTGAATATTGTATGCAAGTATTAGATTGGTGCTGATTCTATTCTATTTTATTCAATAGAATGATCAGACTAAGAAGAATCGGACTGGGAGCATCGCACTAAGGGTAATCGGACAACTTGTTTTACATAGTCCAAGAGGTTCTTACGTTTCTTCTGGGTAAGGAATAGAAGAATTTTTTTAAAATTGAATACATTTGATAAATTTAAAAGAAGCACAGGTAACATGATATGTTACAAAACAAATATATTACCCTATTGTGCTAAGAGGGTGCACATGCACTAGTTGTATTGTTTCATAGTGCTACAAGAGTGAAAGGGAACATCTTACTCGTTGTATTCCAAGGATTGATTTATAGTGTATTTTATGGTATTGGATCATTTAAAAACCATACCAAGGACGTAGCTATTATAATTGAATAGTGAACCTTGTAAATCTTTGTGTTCCTTTGGATGTGTGTTGATTTTTTTCTCAGTAGAGAATTAAAATCTTTAACAGGAGGAAAAGATTTTTTCAATTGAAAATAAACATAAAAGAAAAAGAGTATCACTGATTCACCCCCTCCCCCTCTCAGTGATACAATAATCCGATTGGGAACTTTCAATTGGTATGAGAATCAGGATCCTTTCGTTATTCCTTGCTGATGGAGAACGTGAACTGTGTGAACAGTAAAGGTATTCCAATCGTTGATGGAAATAACTATCATATCTGGAAAGATAGAATGTTTCCATATCTTATTTCATCAGTTGTGATGTTCTTTAAGCTACAATAGTTGGGTTTCCTCCCATTGATGATAGTTCTCCACTTACACCTTTTGACAAGAAGTTTCTTAAGAATAATGGAAGGGCCAAAAATTCTATATTATCATCATTTTATGAATGTGAATTATTGAGAGTGAAAAGTGTTTCAACATCTAAATGTATATGGAATAAATTTAAAAACATATACAAAGGAAATACAAAAGTGAAGAATCCAAAGTTACAAATATGGAGATTGAAGTATAAAGATTTTAAGACGGGTGAGCATGAATATGTTGGTGAATTCTTTACCAGGGTGAATGACATTGTGAGTACTATCAGATGTCTTGGTGAAAAGATGAAAGACTCTATAGTTTTTGAAAAGATCTTGAGAATCCTACCAAACAAATTCAATGCAAAGTTTCTTCATTGGAGGATAGAGATCTAAAAACATTATCTCTTGATGATTTACATAGCACTCTTATCACCTGTGAGATGAGTAGAGAGATTTCTATGAAGAGAAAAAACAAAGTTGATAGAGAAACTTATTTCAAGGCTATGAAGAAAGAAAAGTCAAATAAGATTGTTATTGAAGATGAAGCTGACGATTCTTACTCTGAAAATGTGGTTTATAAAAATCTTAATGAAATCCTATCCTTTTTTTCTAACAATGTGAAAAGAGGTACAAGGAAATAAAAAGGGAAAATTCCCTTGAAATGTTTTGAATGTGGATGTATTGGTCACTTTGTAACTAATTTTCCTCAAAGAAAGAAAGAAGAGGATAGTGATATTGAAGAAATAAATACAAAAAGATCTTTGAAGAAAAAGGAGACGACAGAAAAGAAAATAAATTCTTCAAATCAAAAAGAAGAAGTTTCTTATCCAAAGATGATGAATAAGAAGAGAGTGATGCTGAATCCAAAAAATCAATTGAGTATAGTAATGAAAATACTTTCATTATAATAGTTAATGGTGAAGAATTTATAATAAATAGTTCTGAACAAGAAGAAAATCAACTTGAAATGCATTTGAAAGAAGAGTTAAAAGAATGTCTGAGAAAGATCAGAAGGCTTGAAAAGAAAAACAAAAAGTTGAAAGATGAATACTCAAGAAACCAAGAATGTTTTGCTGGTGATAAATAAAATATGGTTAAAGAGATTGATGATTAGAATAATTATTTTGAAGATGAAAAGAATTGTAATTTTCATTTGGAAGTGAAGCTGAAGGAAAATTTAGAAGAGTTGGAACTTTCCCAACAAAAACTCTCTGAAGCTGAAAAGAAAAGTCTAAGTTTCCCAAACTCTATCACTGAAGTTGGTAAATGTTATCATAATGATGAACTTTATAACATTCAAAAAAATATACCTTCAAAGGATGATAGGAATAATGGAACTGTGTCTAAAAATAAGAATGTTGAGAAAGTTATATATGTGGTAAAAGTGAAGAATTCAGAAGTTACAAAACATCCTAACTCTGAAAAGGTTTTATCTAGATCTAAAATAGTTTAAAATACTTCTGATCCTATCAAGGATGAAAAGAAGAAGAAGAATCCAATTGAAGGTAAAAAAAAGATGGTTGAGATATGTTTTCACAATTCTGATCAGTATAGAGGTTTCAGAGGAAAATACTCTTTCTATGGGTATTGCTGGTATTGTGGGTGATTCGGGCACACAACAAGTATGTGTTGGTTCAATCAACAAAATTACTATTATCCCATAGGTTATGAAAGGAAGATATTGAGGGGGAGTTAATCTCTTCAAAGAAAGAAAAATGAGAAGGTGGTCTTGAAGAAATATGAAAATAATGAAGTGGAGATTGAAAATAGGTTCTAACCCTTGGAAACTATTTGTGAAAGATGTGAACAACCTAGTCACATTGAAAAAGGATATCTTATTTTGTTACTGGCTCATAAAAAGATTCTCAATTCTCAAAATCTGAAGGTGAAAAATGAAAAGAATGAAAAAAAGGCGCTTGTTGTTGAAATTTCATTAAAAGCCTTGAATGGAGAACGACCTTTGATACTTGATAGTGGATGTTATTCTCACATGATAGGAGACATGGAATTGTCGAAGGATGTGAAAGATTATAAATAAGGAATATTGATGTTTGGTAATGATGAATCATTGAAAATCAAAGGTGTTGGGTCAGCCATTTTTGGAAAAGAAAAGATAAAATCTAAGAAAACATTTTATGTTTATGGGCTGAAACACAACCTTCTAAGTGTCTCACAATTGTGTGATGAGGGTAACAAGGTTATCTTCAAGAAAAATGGATTTGTTGTAAATATTTCAGAATATGGAAAGATTGTTACAAGAGGCCAACGTACGAAAGGAAATTTGTTTCAGGTTGGTAATTCACAAAACTGTTGTTACATGATTATGGTGGAAGATAATTAGTTATGGAATAAAAGGATTGGATATATGTGTCAGAAAAATAGGAGAAAGTTACCTAAAATAGACAGTGTTTGCGACATTCATGATTTTCTAAGAAGAATGTATTGGTGTTTTTCTATCTTCCAAAAAGGAAATATTGGAAATGTTGTGCATAAGAAAGTTGATATTTGTTCAAAACAACCCCGGGAGCTAATACAGTCTGATATATGTGGGCAATGAGAAAACAATTAACAAATGGAGATAAGCATTTCATTACTTTCATTGATGATTTTACTCGCATTACTTGTGTCATGTATATGAAACACAAATCAGATTCTTTGAAAATGTTTAAAAGTTTCATAAGGAAATAAGAGAAAGAATGTGAGTATTCTGTGAAGAAGTTACGAACAAATAATGGTGGTGAATAAAAAAGTGAAGAGTTTGAATACTATCTTAAGAAGCATGGAATTCAGAATGAATATAGTTCCCCATACACCGCTAAAAAAATGGGGTTGTTGAAAGAAAGAATAAAATCCTGGTGTAAATTGGAAGAACCATGTTACTTGAGCATGGCCTTTCTCGTTACTTTTGGAGGCAAGCCATGAGTACTGCTTTTTATATTCAGAATCATTGTTTCTACGGGCCTCAATTAGGTATTAATCCCTATGAATTGTTTTTTGGAAAAACACTAATTTTGAAGCACTTTAGAGTTTTCAGGATTCCTTGTATTATAAAGAAGAAATGTGGAAACTATGTTAAGTTTGAGCAGAAAGATGAGGGTGGAATCTTTCTTGGAAATTCTCCAAAAACAAGAGGGTACAAATGCTTCAAAAAAAGAATTTTTGATTCAGTTGATGTAAAATTGATTGAAGTATCTGAAAAAGAGAAACATGTTCAGGAAGACAATGAAGTTAAGAAAGTTGAGGAATATGATTTTGATAAGGATACAAATGATTGTAATCCTAATAAAGGTCTTCGGGCCACATTTAAGGCCTTCAGGCCACCTCAAGGCCTTCAGGCCACATGCAGTTACCCTAGACACACTACAAAAAAGGAGCAGCCCCAAAAGAGGATTCAGAGCAGGTGCACTCACCAGAGCAGAGCCAAATGGATTTTTCAGAATGAGAGGGCATGGTTAGGCCATCGGGACCAGCCTGTGCTTGCACGGATAGCCTAGCCAGATGACCATGCAAAGGTGGAGAGCTTCTATCAGGATGCAGATGCTGGGGAGGGGCAGTTCCTTGTAGATAGTCTGGTTTAATTCCCTAATACCTTCGGGTCATGTAATCTCCTAAGACTATGGTCCATGTAATCTCTGAGCCTACGGGCCTTGTAAGGGTTCCCCCTCGACCCTTGAAAGGGGGGTTA
Source organism: Viscum album (assembly GCA_963277665.1). Classification (NCBI taxonomy): domain Eukaryota; kingdom Viridiplantae; phylum Streptophyta; class Magnoliopsida; order Santalales; family Viscaceae; genus Viscum; species Viscum album. Next base: position 357,892,009 of record OY728140.1, read on the forward strand.
TCAAAAATCAATAAAAATGAAGGCCTTCGGGCCATTCGGGCCTAATAAAGGTGAAGAATCAGACTCAGCTTAAAGAAAATCAGAAATATTTTCCAAGGCTGAGGAAACATGTGGAAGCACAGAATATAATTTTTGATCAATATCAAAAGGTTCAAACAAGAAGAACAACCAATTCCATTACACATACTTCTTTGTATTCAAAAGTGCAACCGAATGATGTGAAAGAAGCTTTTGAGCATCTAGAATGGGTTCAAGGCATGAATTAAGAATTGGATCAGATTAAAAAGAATAATAAATGGGAACTCATACCCAATCCTAAAAACAAAAACATCATTGGCACAAAATGGGTTTTCCAGAACAAGATGAATGAAAAAGCTGAAGTTATAAGAAACAAATAAAGATTGGTCTGCAAAGGGTGTTCACAGATTGAGTGTATTGATTTTGATGAAACATTTACTCTAGTGACAATACTTGAAACAATCAGAATATTTATTGCTATTTATGTACAACGATGCTACAAGATCATTCAAATGGATGTTAAATATGCATTCCTAAATGGTGATCTTGAAAAAGAGGTTTATATAGAACAACCTTGTGGCTTTGTTATTGGAAAAGATGAAGGTTATGTGTGCAGATTGAAAAAATAATTATATGTGCTAAAAAAAGCTCTGAGGGCATGGTATTCCAAATTGGATATGTGATTAAGAAAGATTAATTTTAACAAAGGAATAGTGGATAACAATATTTACATTAGTGAAAGTCAAGAGTATTACCTCATTGTAATTATTTATGTTGATGATATTATCTTTGATGGAAATGATAAAAGAAGCTGTGAAAGCTTTTCTGAAGAAATGAAGAATGTTTTTGAAATGTTAATACTGGGAGAAATGAAATACTTTATTGGGTTACAAATCCAGCAAAATAAAGAATAAATTTTTCTCTCCCAATAAAATTATACAAAAGAACTTCTTAAAAGGTTTGGCATGGAAAATTCAAAACCTATTTCAACACCCATTTTAGTGGGAAAAAATTTTAGTAGAGATGGAGAAGGAAAATAATTTGATCAAAAAGAGTGTCAGAAGATGATTGGAATTCTATTGTGTTTGACTTCCTCAAGACCCGACATTGTGTATGTTGTTAACTTATGTGAAATATTTCAAAGTGATCCAAAATAATCACACTTATTTTCCGGAAAAATAATTCTCAGATACATCAAATGCATAACAAACTTTGGTATCAAATATGATAGCTCAAATTGTATTGAATTGTTTAGGTATTCAAATGCAGATTGGGAAAGAAATGTTGATAATAGAAGATCCACATCTGGTGGGGTATTATTTCTAGGAAAGAATTGTGTTAATTGGAATTCAAAGAAACAAAATTCAGTAACTATCAGTAATTCCTAAGCTAAGTATGTTTCTCCTACTCAAGCCGCTACTCAACTTATGTAGATGAAAACACAATTGGAATATTTACTTATAGAAGTGAAGTTACCCTTTCTCTTGGGTCGTGACAATCAAAGTACAATAAATATCACCAAGAATCTAGTTAAATATTCTCATTCATAACATATCGATATCAAATATAATTTCATCAAAGAGCATGTGGCTAAGAATTAATTGAAGCTGGAGTATGTTCCAACATCAAAACAAGTTGCTGATATTTTCATAAAACCTTTATTGAAGGAATCATTCTCAAAAATGACATTGAACATGGGTTTCCAGCATCTTTATCTTCCAGGTTGAGGTATGTGTATATGTCCCCTCTCTAATATTAACTTTGGATTGTTTTTTCAATGGATATAATTGTTTTGTTTCACAAATCTATTTCACAAAAGAGAGAGTCGTGGGTAAGTTATGAATTTAGCATTGTTTTTTGTGTGAACTATTTTAACTGTTAGCTATAGTGGTTGTAGGAAAATAAATTTATTTGTTTTCTAGGGAGAATAAAAAAAAGATGTAGAAAAGAAAGAGGATGTCATGATCACTTTTTTTTGGATAGCATGGTTTTTCTATTAATGATTTTGGTTTCCTATAGTGAGTTAGCTCACACAGGCTTAGAATTGTTGATATGTAATCTATTGATTGAGGTTACAAAGTTCAGTAATTTATGAATCTTCATTGAAAAAAAAATCTAAAAGGGGATATTTTTTGGAACAAGATGATGATAAAGGTGATGAAGGTTTCAAGAGTTGTATTTTGTTGTCATGGTTGGTCTTGTAGAAAAAAAATCACTTCAATTTGGTTTGGCAACAATTGTTTTGGGTTTTTTGTTTTGAAAAGAATCAGGCTCATTTTTCAGAAATTTTGTCCTCAGGATGAGAAGGAAAGAAAGAAACTAGAATGAATAGCATGTTATGATACTTTCCAATGTAATTATGACGATGCTTTTCTGTTTTAGAATTCTCACAAATCATAAGTATGTGCTAAAACTTATGAATCAATCTTGATAAAAGAATGAGTAAAGTAATAATGGTGGTAACTATTAAAAATATGTGAATGGTGATGAATTTAGAAAATCAGAGGAGCTGATGCTGATTGAAAAACAGTGGTGCTGATCACAAAATAGATGGTTTATGTATCGACGACACGGTATTCACTTTTTTTTCATCGGACACAGAGTCGTGTCGATGGAATATTTGTGCTAATGGAATAGTCATTCTGATAGAAAAGTCATGCTGATGAAAGAAGGAAAGTTTTGTCAACCTGACACGGTATTCAATTTTTTTTCATCAGAATCAGAGTTGTGACGATGGAATAGTCGTGCTGATGTAATAGTCATGCTGATGGAATAGTCGTCCCAATGTAATATTTGTGCCTATGGAAATAGTCATGCTGATGGAAGATTCATGCTAATGGAAAAGAGGAAAGAGTCATGCCGATGGAAAGATAAAGTGAAGATATGATGCAAGTCATGCCGACAAGGTAATGACTTTGTTCTGCATAAGACTGAGGTGAAAGAGAAAGATAAGAGATGTTACTAATCAAATATCATCGTACCCAGGAGAACAAGCATTATCAGTTTGTTTTACATCGTACCTAATAAATTCATCGTTACTTGATTGTTTTACATCAGATTTAGGTAGAAGAAAAGAAAAGATATAGTTTTGATCAAGAAGGAATAATTTTTAGATCGTACTGTATCATATCCAGGAAGATCATCATTTTTAGATTGTATTTGATCATACCTAGAAATGATTGTACCCAGAAAATGATTATACCCAGAAATGATCGTACCCAGAAAATGATTGTACCCAGAAATTATTGTACCCAGAAAATGATCGTACCCAAAAAATGATCATACCTAGAAGATGATTCTACACAGTAAATGATCGTACCCAGAAAATGATCGTACCCAGAAATGATCGTACCCAGAAAATGATTGTACCCAGAAAATGATTGTACCCAGAAAATGATTGTACACAAGAAATCATCGTACCAGGAAAATGATCGTACCAAGAAAACGATCGTACCCAGAAAATGATCGTACCCAGAAAATGATCGTACACATGAAATGACCATACCGATAAAATGATCGTACACAGAACAAGGATTTTTATCAGATTGTAATGTATCATACGAAATGATCGTACACAGAAACAATCATACCCAAAAATGATGGAAATTATCGTACACATAATAATGATCATTATTAGTTTATAATGCATTATACGCAGTGATGGTACGCAGAAACAATCGTACCCAGCAATCGTACCCAGCAATCATACCCAACAATTGTACCCAGCAATCATACCCAACAATTAGACCTAGAATTCAAGGTTTTCTAAATGAAAAATTGTACTGGGTTTTTTGAATGAAAAATGGTTATGGTGATACAAATAAAGGATTGAAGAAGGAGATGAAATTTAAAGAAGAATCGATAATCTTCAAGAAGTGTTGACGAAGTCAAAAATGGATCCCATGTTTTTTGGGGATATTAAAATTTGGGAAATTTTTGAGTGAGCAGTAAATATTTTTGGATTCCTGCCAACTGCCACCTATAAATGGATGATGTACTTTTTACTTTCTGACAACGAGCACTGTTCACAACAGAGGAGAGATAATCTCTAGGTTTTAGAGAGAGAAGAAGATGTTTTGAAGTGGTGCCGATTCTATTTGTCATGACTATTGCATACATGTTTAGAAGTGGTGCCAATTCTATTTGTCATGACTATTTCATACATATTTTGAAGTGGTGCTTATTCTATTTTTCTTGACTATTGTATGAAATTATTAGAGTAGTGTTGATTCTATTCTATTGTATTCAATTGAAAGATCAAACTGATAAGAATCGGATTGGGAGTATCGTACTTAGGGTAATCAGATAGATTGTTTTTCATAGTCCAAGTGGTTCTTACCTTTCTTTTAGGTAAGGAAAAGAAGAATTTTTTTACAATTGAATGCATTTGGTGAATTGAAAAGAATCACAGATAACATGAGATGTTACAAAACAAATGTATTACCCTATTGTTCTAAGAGGGTTCACATGCACTAGTTGTATTGTTTCATAGTGCTACACGAGTGAAAGGGTACATCCTAATTGTATTCCAAGGATTGATTTCTGGCAGATTGTATGATATTGGATCATTTACAAACCATACCAAGGACATAGCTATTCTTATTGAATAGTGAACCTTTTAAATCATTATGTTCCTTTAGATGTGTGTTGATTTTTTTCTCAGTAGGGAAATAAAATCTTTAGCATGAGGCGAAGGATGTTTCAATTGAAAAGAAACATAAAAGAAAACGAGTATCACTCATTCACCCATCCCCCTCTAAGTGATACAATAATCCGACTAGGCACTTTCAATTGGTATTAGAGGCAGGTTCCCTTCGTTATTCTTTACTGATGGAGAATATGAACTATGTGAACAGTAAAGGTATTCCAGTCTTTGATGGAAAGAACTATCATATCTGAAAAGATAAAATGTTGTCATATCTTATGTCTATCAGTTATGATGTTCTTGAAGCTGCAATAGTTGGGTTTCCTCCCATTGATTATAGTGCTCAACTTACCCCTATTTACAAGAAGTTTCTTGAGAATGATGGAAGGACCAAGAATTCTATATTATCATTAAATTCTAAAAGTTAATTCTTGAGAGTGAAAGGTGTTGCCACAACAAAAGGTATATGGGATAAATTGAAAAACATATATGAAGGCAATAAAAAAGTGAAGAAGGAGAAGTTACAAATATGGATATTTAAGTATGAATATTTGAAGATGGGTGAGAATGAATATGTTTTGGAATTCTTTACTAGGGTGAATAACACTGTGCATACTATCAAATGTCTTGGTGAAAATAAGAAAGACTGTACAGTTGTTGAAAAGATCTTGATAATCCTACCTACAAAATTCAATGCAAAAGTTTCTTCATTGGAAGACAGATATCCTATAACATTATCTCTTGATGATTTACAGAGCACTCTTATCACCTATGAAATGAGAAGAGAGAATGCTATAAAGATAAAAACAAAGGTTGATAGAGAAATGTCTTTCATGGATATGAAGAAAGAAAAGTCAAAGAAGATTGTCTTTGAAGATGAAGCTGGTGATTCTGAATCTTAAAATGAGGTATGTAAAAATATCAATGAAATCCTATCCTTGTTTTCTAACAATGTGAAAAGTGGTAAAGGGAAATAAAAAGGGAAAAATCCCTTGAAATGTTTTGAATGTGGAGGTGTTGGTCACTTTGTGGCTAATTTTCCTCAAAGAAAGAAAGAAGTGGATAGTGATATTGAAGAACAAAAGACAAGAAGATCGTGGAAGGAAAAGGGAGACAAAGGAAAAGAAAATAAATTCTTCAAATCAAAAATAAGAAGTTTCTTGTACAAATATGAAGAATAAGAAGAGAGTGATGCTGAATCTGAAAAATACATTGAGTATGGTAATGAAAATACATTAATTGCAATAGTGAATGATGAAGAATTCAGAATTAGTAGTTTTTAATAAGAAGAAGAAACTCAGACTGAAATTCATTTGAAAGAATAGTTGAAAGAATTTCTGAGAAAGATCAGAAGGCTTGAAAAGAAAAACAAAAAGATGGAAGATGAATGCTCAAGAAACCAAGAATGTTTTTATTGTGAGAAAGAAAAGATGCTTAAATAGATTGATGATTTGAAGAAGTATTTTGAAGTTGAAAAGAATCATAATGTGCATTTGGAAGTGAAGTTTAAGGCAAAAGAATAAGATTCAGAACTTGTCTAACAAAAACTCTCTGAAGCTGAAAAGAAAAGTTTGTGTTTACAAAAATCTATCACTAAAGTTGGTGAATGTTCTTGTAATGAGAAAGTTAAGAAGGTTCAATAAAATATACCTTCAAAAAGTTAGAAGAATAATGAAACTATGTCTTAAAAGAAGAATGTTGGGAAAGTTATTTATGTGGTCAAAGTGAAGAATCCAGAAGTTACAAAACATCCTGAGTCTGAAAAGGTTTTATCTAGATCTGGAAAAGTTTCAAATACTTTTAATTCTATAAAGACTGAAAAGAATAATAATAATCTAATTGAAGGTAAAAAGAACATAATTGAGAAATGCTTTCACAATTCTGATCAGTATGGAGTTTTAAGAGGAAAATAATCTTTCTATGGGTATTGTTGTTCTTGTGGGGGATTCGGGCACATAACAAGTATGTTTGGGTTCAATTAAAAACATTATTATTATCCCACGGGTTATAAAAGGAATAGATTGAGGGGGATTCAATCTCCTCAAAGAGAGAAAAATGAGAAGGTTGTCTTGAAGAAATTTGAAAATAATGAAGTAAAGATTGAAAATAGGTTCCAACCCTTAGAAACTATTTGTGAAAGATGTGAACAACCGGGACACCATAAAAAAAGGATGTCTTGTTTTGTTACCGACTCAGCAAGAGATTCTCAATTATCAAAATTCGAAGGTGAAAAATGAAAAGAATGAAGAAAAGGAACTTGTTGTTGAAAAAGAATTAAAAGCCATGAAAAGAGAACGACCCTGAATACTTGATAGTGGATGTTATTCTCACATGAAAGGAAACATGAAATTGTTGAAGGATTTGAAAGATTATAAAGAAGTTATAGTGACGTTTGGAAATGATGAATCATTGAAAATCAAAGGTGTTGGGTCAGCCATTATTGGAAAAGAAAAATATGAAATATAAGAAAACATTGTTTGTTGATGGGATGAAACACAACCTGCTAAGTGTCTCATAATTGTGTGATGAGGGTAACAAGTTATTCAAGAAATATGGATTTGTTGTAAAAAGTGAAGAATATGGAAATATTGTTACAAGAAGCCAATGTGCGAGAGGAAATTTTTTTAAGGTTGTTGATTCACAAAACTCTTGTTACATGATTATGGTGGAAGAGAATCAGTTATGGCATAAAATAGGGTACATATATATCAGAGAAACATGAGAAATTTATCTAAAAGATACAGTGTTTGAGACATTCCTGATTTTCCAAGAAGAAGATACTGGTGTTTCACTATCTACCAGAAAGGAAAGATTATAAATGTTGTGCATAAGAAAGTTGATATCTGTTCAAAACAACCCCTAGAGATGATACACTTTGATATATGTGGGCCAATGAGAAAACAATAAAAAAATTGAGATATGTATTTCATTAATTTCATTGATGATTTTACTCGCATTACTTGTTTCATGTATATAAAACACAAATCAAGTGCTTTGAAAATGTTTAAGAGTTTTAGAAGGAAAACAGATAAATAATGTGATTATTTTGTGAAGATGTTACGAATAGATAATGGTGGTGAATACAAAAGTGAAGATTTTAAAGACTATCTTGAGAAGCATAGTATTCATCATGAATATAGTTCCTCATACACCCCCCAATAAAATGGGGTTTCTGAAAGAAGGAATAGAATCCTAGTAGAAATATAAAGAACCATGTTACTTGAGCATGGACTTTCTCATTACTTTTGGAGGTAAGACATGAGTACTTCTATTTATATTCAGAACCATTTTTTCTAAAGGCCTCAATCAAGTATGAATCCCTATGAATTTTTTTATGGAAAAACTCCAAGTTTAAAGCACATTAGAGTTTTCAGGAGTCCTTGTATTATAAATAAGAAAGGTGGAAACTATGGTAAGTTTGAGTAGAAAGGTGAGGATAGAATCTTTCTTGGCTATTCTCGAGAAGGAAGAGCATAAAAATGATTCAACAAAGAAAGAAAATGAATTTTTGATTCAGTTGATGTAAAAATGATTGAAGTATCTGAGAAATAGAAACATGTTCAAGTGAACAATTAATTTAATCAAGTTGAAGAAGATAATTCTGATAAAGATAAAAATGGTTGTAATCCTAATAAAGGTGAATAATTAGACTCAGCTATATCCCGTGATGAAGAAGAGAATCTAAAATCTTTTCCAAGGATGAGGAAACATGTGGAAGAACATAATATAATTGGTGATCATCATCAAAAGGTTCAAACAAGAAAAAGAACCAATTCCGTTACACATACTTCTTTGTATTCAAAAGTGGAACCGAATGATGTGAAAGAAGATTTTGAGCATTCTGAATGGGTTCAAGACATGAATGAAGAATTGGATCAGATTGAAAAGAATAATACATTGGAACTCATACTCAATCTTGAAAACAAAAACATTAATGGCACAAAATGGGTTTTCCAAAACATGCTGAATGAAAAAGGTGAAGTTATATGAAACAAATAAATATTGGTCTGCAAAGAGTATTCACAGATTGAGGGTATTGATTTTCATGAAACCTTTTCTCCAGTGACAAGAATTGAAACAATTAGAATCTTTATTTCTATTTATGCACAATGATGCTACAAGATCATTCAAATAGATGTTAAATCTGCATTCTTAAATGGTGATCTTGAAGAAGAGGTTTATATTAAAAAACCTTGTGGATTTGTTATTGGAAAATATGAAGGTTATGTGTGCAGATTGAAAAATGCATTGTATGACCTAAAACAAGCTCTGAGGGCATGGTATTCCAAATTGGATATGTTCTTAGGAAATATTAATTTTAACAAAGGAAGAGTGGATAACAATCTTTACATTAGATAAAATCAAGAGTATTTACTCATTGTAATTGTTTATATTGATGATATTATCTTTTCTAGGAATGATGAAGGAATTTGTGAATGATTTACTGAAGAAATGAAAAATTTATTTGAAATTTCCATGCTGGGAGAAATGAAATACTTTCTTGGGTTACAAATCCATCAAAAGAGAGAATACATTTTTCTCTCCCAGGAAAAGTGTGCAAAAGAACTTCTCAAGAGGTTTGTCATGGAAAATTTAAAACCTATTTCTAAAACCATTTTAGTGGGAACAAAGACGAGTAGAGATTTAAAAGGAAAAGAAGTTGATCAAAAAGAGTATCAGAATATGATTATAAGTCTATTTTATTTGAATGCCTCAAGACCTGACATTGTGTATGATGTTACCTTATGTGAAATATTTCAAAGTTCTCCAAAAGAATCAAATTTAATTGCTGGAAAAAGAATTATCAGATATATCAAAGGCACAACAAAATTTGGAATAAAATATGATAGCTCAAATTGTATTGAATTGTTTTGGTATTCAGATCCAGATTGGGCAGGAAATGTTGATGATAGAAGATCCACATATGGTGGGGTATTCTTTCTGAGAAATACTTGTGTTAGTTGGCATTCAAAGAAACAAAATTCAGTAACTCTCAGTATGGCCAAAGATGAGTATGTTGCTTCTACTCAATCTTCTACTCATCTTATGTGGATGAAAATAGAATTGGAAGATTTACTTGTAGAAGTGAAGTTACCCTTTCTATTGGGTTGTGACAATCAAAGTACAATCAATATCACTATGAATCTAGTGAAACATTATTGTTCAAAACATATCTATATCAAATATCATTTCATCAAAGAGAATGCGGAGAAGAATGAATTGAAGCTAGAATATGTTCCAACATTGGAACAAGTTGCTGATATTTTCATAAAACCTTTATCGAAGGAATCATTCTAAAAAATGTGGTTGAACATGGGTGTCCAACATTGTTCTCTTCAAGGTTGAGGTGTGTGTATCTATCCCCTATATTATCTTACCTTTGGATTTTTTTCAATGGGAATAATTTCTTTGTTTCATAAATCTATTTCACAAAAGATAGAGTTGTGGTTAAGCTCTCAATTCATCATTATTTTGTGTGTGAACTATTCTAACTGTTTGTTGGAGTAGTTGTAGGAAAATAAATTGATTTTTTTCTAGGGAGAATAAAGAAAAGAAATATAAAAGAAATAGGTTGTCATGATCACTTTTATTTGGATATCATGGTTTTTCTATTAATGATTCTTGTTTCTTATAATTAGTTAGCTCATGTAGGCTTAGAATTGTTAATATGTAATCCATTGCTTGAGGTTACAAAGTTTAGTGATTTATGAAACTTGGTTGATAACAAAATCCAATGGGGGAGATTGTTGGGACCAAGCTTATGATAAAGGTAATGGAGGTTTCAAGAGTTTTCTTTTGTTGTCAAGGTTGGTCTTGAAGAAAAGAAATATGTTTACTTTGGTTTGAAAACAATTTTTTTTGTTTTTTGTTTTGAAAAGAATTGGGCTCATGTTTTCATAAAGTTTTTCCTCAAGATGAGAAGGAAATAAAGAAACTGGAATGAATGGAAAGTTATGAAACTTTCCAATGTAATTATGACGATTCTTTGATGTTTTAGAATTCTCAAAAATAATAAGTATGCGGTAAAACTTATTATGCAAGCTAGATAAAAGAAAGAGGAAAGTAATAATAGTGGTAGCTATTGGAAAGCTGTGAATGGTGATGAATTTTAAAAATAAGAGGAGCTAATGCCGATTGAAAAGCGGTGGTGTCGATCGCAGAATAGATGGTGCATGTCAAGATGACACAGTATTCACTTTTTTTGCATTAGACTCAGAGTCATGTCGATGGAATAATCATGCCGATTGAATAATCATGCCGATGGAAAAGTCATGTCGATGAAAGGAGAAAAGTTTTTTCTAGCTTACATTTTATTCACTTTGTTTTACATCAGACTCAGAGTTGTGCCGATGGAATAGTCGTGTTGATGGGATATCGTGCCGATGGAATATTTGTGCTGATGGAAATATTCAGGCCGATGAAAGAGTCATGACAATGGAAAAGAGGAAATATTTATGTTGATGGAAAGAGAAAGTGAATATATGATGCATGTCATGTTGACGAGGTAGTGACTGTGTTTTTCATTGGACTAAGGTGAAAGAGAAAGAGAGGAGAAGTTACTGATCAAAGATCCTCATACCTGTGAGAAAAAGCGTTATCAATTTTTTTTGCATTGTACCTGAGAAATTCATCATTACCTGATTGTTTTACATCAGATTCAGGTAGAATAAAATAAAAGAAACGGTGTTGATCAAGAAGGAATTGTTTTCAAATTGTATTGTATCGTATCCAGGTAGATCATCATTTTCAGATTGTATTGGATCGTACCCAAAAATTATTGTACCTATAAAATGATAGTACCCATAAATGATCGTACCCAGAAAAAGATCATACCCAGAAAATTATCATACCCAAAAAATGATCGTACCTAGAAAATGATCGTACACAGGAAATGATCATACCTAGAAAATGATCGTACCCAGAAATGATCATACCCAAAAAATAATCAAACCCATAAAATGATCTTACCCATAAAATGATCTTACACACGAAATGATCATACCCAGAAAATTATTGTACCCAAAAAATGATTGTACCCAGAAAATGATTGTACACATGAAATGATCGTACCCAAAAAATGATCGTACACAGAACAAGGATCGTTATCAGATTGTAATGTATAGTACACAGTGATCGTACATAGAAACAATCATACTCAGCAATTGTGGAAATCATCGTACAAAAAACATGGATCTTTATCAGTTTGCAATGCATTGTATGCAGTGATCATATGCAAAAAAAATCGTACCCAGCAATCGTACCCATCAATCGTACCCAGCAATCGTACCCAACAATCATACTCAACAATCATACCTAGCAGTTGGACCCTGAATTCTGAGTTTTCTAAATGAAAAATTGTATTGGGTTTTTCGAATGAAAAATTGGCATGGAGATACAAATGAAAGGACTGAAGAAGGATATGAACTTTGAAGAAGAATCGAGAATCTTTGATAAGTATTGACGAAGTCAAAAATGGATCCCACATTTTTTTGGGGGAAATTCAAATTTGGGAAATTTTTGAGTGAACGGGAAAAACTTTTGGATTCCCACCAATTTTCGCTTATAAAAGGAGGAGGTAATTTGTACTCTCTAATAATGAGAACTATTCATAGCAGAGGAGAGAGAAGCGCTGGGTTTTAGAGAGAGAAGAATACATTTTGAAGTGGTGCCAATTCTACTTGTCATGAATATTGTATACATGTTTTGCAGTGGTGTCAATTCTATTTTTCATGACTATTACGAACATGTTTTGAAGTGGTGTCGATTATATTTGTCTTGACTTTTGTATGAAAGTATTAGAGTGGTGACGACTCTATTCTATTATATTCAATTGAAATATCGAACCGAGAAGAATCAGATAAGGAGCATCATACTCAAGGTAATTAGAAATATTGTTTTACATATTCCAAGAAGTTGTTACCTTTCTTCGGGGTAAGGAAAAGAAGAATTTTTTTACAATGGAATACATCTGGGGAATTGAAAAGAATCACAGGTAACATGATATGTTACAAAACAAATGTATTACCTTATTATGCTAAGAGGGTTCACATGCACTAGTTTTATTATTTCATAGTTCTACACGAGTGAAATGGTACATCCTACTTTTTGGTTTCAAAGGATTGATTTCTAGTGGATTGTATGGTATTGGATCGTTTCCAAACCATACCAAGGACATAGATATTCTTATTGAATAGTGAACCTTGTAAAACTTTGTGTTCCTTTGTATGTGTGTTGATTTGTTTCTCAGTAGGGAATTTAAATCTTTAATAGGACTTGAAGGTTGTTTTAATTGAAATGAAACAGAAAATAAAAAGAGTATCACTGATTTACCCCCTCCCCCTCTCAGTGATACAATACTCTGACTGGGCACTTTCAATTGGTATGAGAGGTAGGTTCCCTTCGTTATTCTTTACTGATGGAGAATGTGAACTATGTGACCAATAAAGGTATTTCGGTCTTTTATGGGAAGAACTATCATATCTAGAATGATATAATGTTCCCATATCTTATGTCTATCAGTTATGGTGTTCTTAAAGCTACAAAATTTGGGTTTCCTCCCATTGATGATAGTGCTCCACTTACACCTGTTGACAAGAAGTTTCCTGAGAATGATGGAAGGGCCAAGAATGCTATATTATCATCACTTTCTGAAAGTTAAATCTTGAGAGTTAAAGGTGATTCCAAAGATAAAGGTATATGGTTTAAATTGAAAAACATATACGAAGATAATTCAAAAGTGAAGAAGGAAAAGTTACAAATATGGAGATTGAAGTATGAAGATTTAAAGATGGGTGAGCATGAATATGTTGGGGAATTATTTACTAGGGTGAATGAAATTGTGTTTACTATCATATGTATTGGTGAAAATATAAAAGATTTTATAGTTTTTGAAATGATCTTGAGAATCCAACCTGAAAAATTTGATGAAAACGTATCTTCATTGGAAGACATAGATCCTAAAACATTATCTCTTGTTGATTTACACTGCACTCTTATCACCTATGAAATGAGAAGAGAGAATGATATGAAGATCAAAAAAAATGTTTATATAGAAATTTCTTTCAAGGATATGAATAAGGAAAAGTCAAAGAAGATTGTTATTGAAGATAAAGCTGGTGATTCTCACTCTCAAAATGAGGTATGTAAAAATCTCAATGAAATCCTATCCTTGTTTTCTAACAATATGAAAATAGGTACAGAGAAATACAAAGGGAAACTTCCCGTTTTGAATGTGGAGGTGTTGGTCACTTTTCATCTAATTATATTTGAAGAAAGAAAGAATAAGATTGTGATATTGATGAAAGAAAGAAAATAAGACCATGGAAGAAAAAGGGATACAAACAAAAAGGAAAGAAATTCTTCAAATCAAAAAGAAAAAGTTCCTTCTCCAAAGATAATGAAGAATAAGAGAGTGATATTGAATCCAAAAAATCCATTGAGTATGGTAATGAAAATACTTTCATTTCAACAGTGAATAATGAAGAATTCAGAAGCAGTAGTTCTGAAGAAGAAGAAACTCAGCTTGAAATACATTTGAAATAAGAATTGAAATAATGTCTGAGAAAGATCAGAAGGCTTGAAAAGAAAAAAAAGTTGGAAGATGAATGATCAAGAAACCAAGAATGTTTTTTTGGTGAGAAAGAAAATATGGTTAAATAGATTGATGACTTGAAGAAGTATTTTGAAGATGAAAAGAATCGTAATGTGCATTTGGAAGTGAAGCTTAAGGTAAAAGAAGAAGAGTTGGAACTTGTCCACAAAAACTCTCAGAAGATGAAAAGAAAAGTCTATGTTTCCAAAACTCTATCACTGAAGTTGGTGAATGTTCTCATAATGATAAACTTGAGAAGTTTCAAAAAAATATACCTCCAAAGGTGATAAGAATAATGGAACTGTGTCTGAAAAGAAGAATGTTGGGAAAGTTATGTATGTGGTGAAAGAGAAGAATCCAGAAGTTACAAAACATCATGAGACCGAAAATGTTTTATCTAGATCCGGAAAAGTTTCAAATACTTCTGATCCTATCAAGGCTGAAAATAATAAGAAGACTCCAATTGATGGTAAAAAGAAGATGGTTGAGAAATGTTTTCACAATTCTGATCAGTATAGAGGATTCATAAGAAAATACTCATTCTATAGGTATTACTGGTATTGTGGGGGATTCAAGAACACAAAAAGTATGTGTTGATTCAATAAAGAACATTACTATTATCCCACAGGTTATAAAAGGAAGAGATTTAGGGGGGGTCAATCTCCTCAAATAAAGAAAAATGAGAAGGTTGTCTTGAAGAAAATGAAAAGAATGAAGTGAAGATTGAAAATAGGTTCCAACCCTTGGAAACTATTTGTGAAATATATGAACAACCTAGAAACCATGAAAAAGGATGTCTTGTTTTGTTAATGGCATATAAAATTTTTCTCAAATCTCAAAATTTGAAGGTGAAGAATGAAAAGAATGAAGAAAATGCGCTTGTTGTTGAAACTGCATTAAAATCCCTGAAAGGAGAATGACCCTAGATACTCGATATGGATGTTCTTATCACATGAAAGGAGATATAAAATTGTTTAAGGATGTGAAAGATTATAAATAATGCACTGTGACGTTTGGAAATGATGAATCATTGAAAATCAAAAGTGTTGGGTCAGCCATTATTGGAAAAGAAAAGATGAAATCTATGAAAACATTGTATGTTGATGGGATGAAACACAACCTGCTAAGTGTCTCACAATTATGTGAGGAGGGTAATAAGGTTATCTTTATGAAATATGGATTTTTTATAAAGAGTGAAAAATATAGAAAGATTTTTACAAGAGGTCAACGTACGAAAGGAAATTTGTTCGAGGTTGGTGATTCAAAAAACTCTTGTTACATGAGTATGGTGGAAGAGAATTAGTTATGGAATAAAAGGATTAGACATATATGTTAGAGAAACATGAGAAATTTATCTAAAAAGGACATTGTTCGAGGAATTCCTGATTTTCCAATAAGAAGAGATTGGTGTTGCACTGTCTTCTAGAAAGGAAATATTACAAATGGTGTGCATAAGAAAGTTGATATTTTTTCAAAACAACCGCTAGAGCTGATACAATAAGATATATGTGTGCCAATGATAAAATAATAAACAAATAGAGATAAGTATTTCATTACTTTCATATATGATTTTACTTTCATTACAGGTGTCATGTATATGAAACACAAATCAGATGCTTTGAAAATGTTTAAAAGTTTCAAAAGGAAAGTATAGAAAGAATGTGAGTATTCTGTGACGAAGTTACAAACAGATAATGGTGGTTAATAAAAAAGTGAAGATTTTGGAGACTATCCTGAGAATAATGGAATTCAGCATGAATATTTTTCCCCATACATCCCCAAAAAAATGGGGTTGCTCAAAGAAAGAATAGATGCCTGGTGGAAATGGGAAGAATCATGTTACTTGAGCATGGCCTTTCTCATTACTTTTGGAGGCAAGCCATGAGTAATGTTGTTTATATTAAGAACTGTTGTTTCTACAGGCCTCAATTAGGTATGACTCCCTATGAATTTTTTATGGAAAAACTCCAAGTTTGAAGCACTTTATAGTTTTCAAGAGTCCTTGTATTATAAAGAAGAAAGGTGGAAACTATGGTAAGTTTGAGCAGAAAGGTGAGGATATAATCTTTCTTGGATATTTTATGGAATGAAGAGGGTAAATATTCTTCAACAAAGAAAAAAAATAATTTTTGATCTAGTTGATGTAAAAGTGAATGATGTATTTGAGAAATAGAAACAAGTTCAGGTAGACAATGAAGTTAAGCAAGTTGAAGAAGATAATTCTGATAAGGATACAAATTATTGTAATCCTAATAAAGGTGAAGAATTGGAATAAGCTATTTATAGTGATAAGGAAGGCAATCTAAAATGTTTTCCAAGGTTGAGGAAATATATAAAAGCACAAAATATAATTGGTGATCCACATCATAAGGTTCAAACAAGAAGAACAACCACTTCCATTACAAATACTTCTTTATATTCAAAAGTGGAACTGAATGATGTGAAATAAGATTTTGAGAATTTAGAATGGGTTCAAGACATTAATGAAGAATTGGATCAGATTGAAAAGAATAATACATTGGAACTCATACCCAAGCCTGAAAACAAAAACATCATTAGCACAAAATGGGTTTTCCGAAACAAGATGAATGAAAAAGGTGAAGCTATAAGAAACAAATCAAGATTGTTCTACAAAGGGTATTCACATATTGAGGGTATTAATTTTGATGAAACCTTTTCTCTAGTGGAAATACTTGAAACAATCATAATCTTTTTTTCTATTGGTTCACAACAAGGCAACAAGATCTTTCAAATGGACGTTAAATCTGCATTTCTAAATGGTAATCTTGAAGAAGAGGTTTATATTGAACAATCTTGTGGCTTTGTTATTGGAAAATATGAAGGTTATGTGTGCATATTGAAAAGGCATTGTATGGCCTAAAACAAGCTCCAAGGGCATGGTATTCCAAATTGAATATGTGCTTATGAAAGATGAATTTTAACAAAGGAAGAGTGGATTGCAATCTTTACATCAGAGAAAGTCAAGAGTATTCCCTCATTGTAATTTTTTAGATTGATGATATTATCTTTTCTGGAAATGATGATGGAATCTATGAAATATTTTCTGAAGAAATGAAGAATTTATTTGAAATTTCCATGCTGGGAGAAATGAAACACTTTCTTGGGTTACAAATCCAGCAAAAGAAAGAAAATATTTTTCTCTCCCAAAAAAAGTATATAATAGAAATTCTCAAGAAGTTTGAAATGGAAAATTCAAAACCTATTTCCCCACCCATTTTTGTGGGAACAAAGATGATTAGAGATGGAGAAGGAAAAAAGTTGATCAAAAAGAGTATCATAAGATGATTGGAAGTCTATTTAATTTGACTACCTCAAGACCTGACATTGTGTATATTGTTACCTTATGTGAAATATTTCAAAGTGCTCCAAAATAATCACATTTACATGATAGAAAAATAATTTTCAGATACATAAATGGCACAAAAAACTTAGGAATCAAATATGATAGCTAAAATTTTATTGAATTGTTTGGGTATTTAGATAAATATTGGGCAGGAAATGTTCATGATAGAAGATCCACATATGGTGGAGTATTCATTATGGGAAATAATTGTGTTAGTTGGCATTAAAAGAAACAAAATTTTGTAACTCTTAGTACGGCTGAAGCTGAGTATGTTGCTGCTACTCAATCTGTTACTCAACTTATCTGGATGAAAACACAATTGGAAGATTTACTTGTAGAAGTGAAGTTACCCTTGCTCGTGGGTTGTGACAATCAAAGTACAGTAAATCTCACCAGGAATATAGTTCAACATTCTCATTCAAAACATATCGATATCAAATATCATTTTATCAAAGATCATGTGGAAAAGAATGAATTGAAGTTGGAGTATGTTCCAACATTGGAACAAGTTGCTGATATTTTCAAAAAACATTTATAGAAGGAATTATTATAAAAAATGAGGATGAACATGGGTGTCCAACCTATTTCTTTTCAAGGTTGAGGTATGTGTATCTGTCCCCTCTCTCATCTTATATTTGGATTGTTTTGTCAAGTGGGAGAATTTTTTTCATTCATAAATCTATTGCACAAAAGAGAGAGTTGTGGGTAAACTCTGAATTCAGCATTGTTTTGTGAGTGAAATATTCTAATTGTTTGTTGGAGTGGTTGTAGGAAAAGAAATTGATTTTTTTTCCAGGTAGAATAAATAAAAGAAAGATAAAAGGAAGAGGTTGTCATGATCACTTTTTTTGGATAGCATGGTTTTGCTATTAATGATTCTTGTTTCCTACAATGAGTTAGCTCGCATAGGCTTAGAATTTTTTATATGTAATCCATTGCTTGAGGTTACAAAGTTTAGTGATTTATGAAACTTGGTTGACAAAAAAATCCAAAGGGGGATATTTTTGGGACCAAACAGATGATAAAGGTGATGAAGGTTTCAAGAGTTGTATTTTGTTGTCAAGGTTGGTCTTGAAGAAAATAAATCAATTCATTTTGGTTTGGAAAAAATTGTTTTTGGATTTTGTTTCAAAAAGAACCGGACTCATGTTTTCGGAAATTTTTTCCTCAAGATGAGAAGGAAAGAAAGAAACTAGAATGAATGGAAAGCTACGATACTTTCCAATGTAATTTCGACGATGCTTTGCTATTTTAGAATTCTCACAAATCATAAGTATGTGGTGAAACTTATGATGAAAGCTTGATAAATGAAATAGTAAAGTAATAATGGTGGTAACTATTCAAATTATGTGATGGGTGATGACTTTTGAAAAGTAGAGGAGCCGGTACCGATTGAAAATTAGTGGTGCGGATTTCAAAATAGATGGTGCATGTCGAGCCGACACGATATTCACTTTGTTTTGCATCAGACTCAGAGTCATGCTGATGGAATAGTCGTGCCAATGGAATAGTCGTGCTGATGGAAAATTCATGCCGATGAAACAAGGAAAGGTTTTTTGAGCCGATATGGTATTCACTTTTTTTTCATCAGACTCAGAGTCGTGTCGATGGAATAGTCATGTCGATGGAATAGTTGTACCGATGGAATATTTGTGCCGATGGAAATAGTGGTGCTGATGGAAAGAGAAAGTGAAGATATAATGCATGTCATGACGATGAGATAATGACTTTTTTTCATCTAACTTAGGTGAAAGAGAAAGAGAATAGAAGTTACTGATCAAAGATCATCATACCTAGGAGAACAAGCGTTATCAGTTTGTTTTGCATCATAACCAATAAATTCATCATTACCTAATTGTTTTACATTTTATTGAGGTAGAATAAACGAAAAGAAATGGTTTCGATCAAGAAGGAATTGTTTTCAGATCGTATTGTATCATATCTAGGTAAATCATCATTTTCAGATTGTATTTGATCATACCCAGAAATGATCGTACCTAGAAAATGATCGTACCCATAAATGATCATACCCAGAAAATGATAGTACCCAGAAATGATCCTACTCAGAAAATGATCGTACCCATAAAATGATCGTACAAAGGAAATGATCATACCCAGAAAATGACCATACATAGAAAATAATCGTACCCAGAAAATGATCATACCCAGAAAATGATCATACCTAGAAAATGATCGTACATAGGAAATGATCGTACACAGGAAATTATCATACCCATAAAATGATTGTACCTAGAAAATGATCGTACACAAGAAATGATCATACCCAAAAAATGATCGTACACAGAACAAGGATAGTTATCAGATTATAATGTATCGTACGTAGTGATTGTACACAGAAACAATCATACCCAGCAATCGTGGAAATTATTGCACAAATAACAAGGATATTTATCAATTTTTAATGCATCGTATGCAGTGATCATACACAAAAAAAAATCATACCCATCAATCGTATCGAGAAATCGTACCCAACAATTATACCCAGCAATCATACCCAGAATTCTGGATCTTCTAAATGAAAAACAGTATTGGGTTTTTGGAATTTAAATTGGGTATGGAGATACAAATGAAAGGACTGAAGAATGAGATAAACTTTAAATAATAATCTAGAATCTTCGAGAAGTGTTGACGATGTCAAAAATGGATCCCATGTTTTTTGGGGAAAATTCAAATTTGGGAAATGTTTTAGTGAGCGGGAAAAACTTTTGGATTCCCACCAATTTTCACCTATAAAAGGAGGAGGTACTTTGTAATATCTGACAACGTGCGATGTTCAGAGAAGAGGAGAGAGAATATACAGGTTTTAGAGAGAGAAGAAGATGTTTTGAAGTGGTGTCAATTCTATTTGTCATGACTATTTCATACATGTTTTGAAGTGGTGCTGATTCTATTTGTTATGAATATTACATACATGTTTTTCAAGTGGTGTCGATTCTATTTGTCTTGACTATTATATGAAAGTATTAGAGTGGTTCCGATTCTATTCTATTGTATTCAATTGAAAGATTGGTCCAAGAAGAATCGGTCTGGAAGCACCATACTCAGGGTAATCGAACAGATTGTTTTACATAGTCCAATAGGTTCTTACCTTTCTTCTGGTTAAGGAAAAGAAGATTTTTTTTACAATTGAATACATTTGGTGAATTGAAAAGAAGAAAAGGTAATATGATATTTTACAAAACAAATGTATTACCCTATTGTGATAAGAGGGTGAACATGCACTAGTTGTATTGTTTCATAGTGTTACACAAGTGAAAGGGTATATCCTACTCGTTGTATTCAAAGGATTGATTTCTTGTGGATTGTATGGTATTGGATCATTTCCAAACCATACCACGGACATAGCTATTCTTATTGAATAGTAAATCTTTAAAATCATTGTGTTCCATTGGATGTGTGTTGATTTGTTTCTTAGTAGGGAATTTATATCTTTAACAGGAGGCGAAGGTTATTTCAAATGAAAATAAACATAAAAGAAAAAGAGTATAATTGATTCAACCTCTCCCCCTCTCAGTGATACAATACTCTAACTGGTCACTTTCAATTGGTATCAGAGGTAGGTTCCCTTTGTTATTCTTTACTAATAGAGAACGTGAACTGTGTGAATAGTAATGGTTTTCCGGTCTTTTATAGAAGGAACTATCATATCTGGAAAGATAGAATTTTGCAATATCTTATGTTTATTAGTTATGATGTTCTTGAAGCTGTAACAGTTGGGTTTCCTCCCATTGGTGATAGTGCTCCACTTACAACTATTGACAAGAAGTTTCTTGAGAATGATGGAAGGGCCAAAGAATTATATATTATCATCAATTTTTTCAAGTGAATTATGGACTATGAAAAGTGTTTTCATAGCTAAAGGTATATAGGATAAATTGAAAAACATATATGAAGGCAATACAAAAGTGAAGAATCCAAAGTTACAAATATGAATATTGAAGTATTAAGATTTGAATATGGGTGAGCATGAATCTATTGGGAAATTATTTACCAGGGTGAATGACACTGTGAGTACTATCAGATGTCTAAGTGAAAAGCTAAAAGACTATACAGTTTTTGAAAAGTTCTTGAGAATCCTACCTGAAAAATTCAATGAAAAAGCTTCTTCATTTGAGGAAAGAGATCCTAAAACATTATCTCTGGATGATTTATATGGCACTCTTATCACCTATGAAATGAGAATATAGAATGCTATGAAGAGAAAAAAAAGTTGATAGAGAAATTTATTTCAAGTCTATGAAGAAAGAAATGTCAAAGAAGATTGTTATTTAAGATGAAGCTGGTGATTCAGACTCTAAAAATGAGGTATGTAAAAATATCAATGAAATCCAATCCATGTTTTCTAAAAATGTGAAAAGAGGTATTAGTAAATACAAAGGTAAACTTCCCTTGAAATGTTTTGGATGTGGAGGTGTTGGTCACTTTGTGGCTAATTGTCCTTGAAGAAATAAAGAAGATTATAGTGATATTTAGGAAATAAAGACAATAAGATCGTGCAAGAAAAAGGGAGAAAAAGGAAAAGAAAAGAAATTATTCAAATCAAAAAAGAAGAATTTTCTTATCCAAAGATGATGAAGAAGAAGAGAGTGATGTTGAATCCAAAAAATCCATTGAGTATAGTAATGAATATACTTTCATTGCAATAGTGAATGATGAAGAATTCTGAAGTAGTAGTTCTGAAGAAAAAGAAACTCGGCTTGAAATACATTTTAAAGAAGAGTTGAAAGAATGTCTGAGAAATATCAGAGGGCTTGAAAATAAAAAAAAATTGAAAAATGAATACTCAAGAAACCGAGAATTTTTTTCTAGTGAGAAAGAAAATATGGTTAAAGAGATTTATGATTTGAAGAAGTCTTTTGAAGATGAAAAGAATTGTAATGTTCTTTTGGAAGTGAATTTGAAGGCAAAAGAATAAGAGTTGGAACTTCTCCAACAAAAACTCTCTGAAGCTGAAAAGAAAAGTCTAGGTTTCCAAAACTCTATCACTAAAGTTGGTGAATATTCTCATAATGAGAAACTTGAGAATGTTCAATAAAAGATACCTTCAAAGGGTTAGAATAAAAATGGAACTATTTATGAAAAGATGAATTTTGGGAAAGTTATGTATGTGGTCAATGTGAAGACTTTAGAAGTTACAAATCATCCTGAGTCCGAAAAGGTTTTATCTGGATCCAAAATAGTTTCAAATACTTCTAATCATATCAAGGCTGAAAAAAAAATAAGAATAATCCAATTGAAGGTAAAAAAGAAGATGGTTGAGAAATATTTTCACAATTCTGATCAATATGGAGGTTTCATAGGCAAATACTCTTTCTAAGGGTATTTTTGGTATTGTGGGGGATTTGGGAACACATCAAGTATGGGTTGGTTCAATCAACAACATTACTATTATCCCATAGTTTATGAAAGGAATAGATTTACGGGGAGTCAATCTATTTAAAGAAAGAAAAATGAGAAGGTTGTCTTGAAGAAATCTGAAAAGAATGAAGTGAAGATTGAAAATAGGTTTCAAACCTTGGAAACTATTTTTGAAAGATGTGAAAAACCTGGACATCTTGAAAAAGGATGTCTTGTTTTGTTACTGTCTCAACAAAATATTCTCAATTCACAAAAGCCGAAGGTGAAGAATGAAAATAATTAAGAAAAGGCGCTTGTTGTTGAAACTACATTAAAATCCATGAAAGGAGAATGAACCTGGATACTTGATAGTGGATGTTCTTCTCAAATGATAGGAGACATGAAATTGTTGAAGGATGTGAAAGATTATAAAGAAGGCACGGTGACATTTGGAAATAATGAATCATTGAAAATCAAAGGTGTTGGGTCAGCCATTATTGAAAAAGAAAATATGAAATCTAAGAAAAAATTGTATATTGATGGGCTGAAACACAACATAATAAGTGTATAACAATTTTTTAATGAGGGTAAGAAGGTTATCTTCAAGAAATATGGATTTTTTGTAAATAGTGAAGAAGATGGAAAGATTGTTACAGGAGGCCAACGTATGAACGAAACTTTTTTTCTGGTTGGTGATTCACAAAACTCTTGTTACATGAGTATGGTAAAAGAGAATCAGTTATGGAATAAAAGGCTTGGACATATGTGTCAAAGAAACATGAGCAAGTTATCTAAAAGATACAATGTTTGAGACATTCCTGATTTTCCAAGAATAAGAGATTGGTGTTTCACTATCTTCCAGAAAGGAAAGATTACAAATGATGTGTATAAGAAAGTTGATAATTGTTCAAAACAACCCTTGGAGCTGATACACCTTGATATATGTGGCCCAATGAGAAAAAAATCAACAAATGTAGATAATTATCTTATTAATTTCATTGATGATTTTACACGCATTACTTGTGTCATGTATATGAAACACAAATCAGATGCTTTGAAAATGTTTAAAAGTTTCAGAAGGAAAGTAGAGAAAAAATGTGACTATTTTGTGAATAAGTTACGAATAGATAATGGTGTTGAATACAAAAGTGAATAGTTTGAATAATATATTGAGAACCATGGAATTCATCATGAATATAGTTCCCCATACACCCACCTACAAAATAGTGTTGCTGAAATAAAGAATAGAAGCCTGGTGGAGATGGAAAGAACCATGTTAATTGATCATGGCCTTTCACATTACTTTTAGAGGAAATCCATGACTACTATTGTTTATATTCATAACCATTGTTTCTATAGGCCTCAATTAGTTATAACTCCCTATGAATTGTTTTATGGGAAAACTCCATGTTTGAAGCACTTTTGAGTTTTCGGGAGTCATTGTATTATAAAGATGAAAGGTGGAAACTATGGTATGTTTGAGCATAAAGTTGAGGATGGAATCTTCATTGGAAATTCTCTGAAAAGAAGTGGGTACAAATGCTTCAATAAATAAACAAAAAGAATTTTTGATTTAGTTGATGTAAAAGTGATTGAATTGTCTAAGAAATAGAAACATGTTCAGGTGGACAATGAAGTTAATCAAGTTGAAGAAGACAATTCTGATAAGGATATAAATGATTTTAATCCTAATAAAGGTGAAGAATCGGACTCAACTATTTCTAGTGATGAGCAAGACAATCGAAAATCTTTTCCAAGGCTGAGGATACATGTGGAAGCACAAAATATAATTGGTGATCAACATAAGAAGGATCAAACAAGAAGAACAACTAATTCCATTACACAAACTTCATTGTATTCAAAAGTGGAACCGAATGATGTGAAATAAGCTTTTGATCATATGGAATTGGTTCAATCCATGAATGAAGAATTGGATCATATTGAAAAGAATAATACATGGGAACTCATACCCAATCCTGAAAAAAAACATCATTGGCACAAAATGAGTTTTCCGTAACAAGCTGAATGAAAAAGGTGCAGTTATATAAAACAAAGAAAGATTGGTCTGAAAAGGGTATTCACATATTGAGGGTATTGATTTTGATGAAAACTTTTCTCCAGTGACAATACTTGAAGCAATAAGAATCTTTCTTTCTATTTATGCACAACGACGATAAAATATATTTCAAATGGATGTTAAATTTTCATTCTTAAATGGTGATCTTGAAGAAGAGGTTTATATTGAACAACCTTGTGGCTTTGTTATTGTAAAATATGAAGGATATGTGTTCAGATTGAAAAAGGAAATGTATGGCCTAAAACAAGCTCCAAGGGAATGGTATTCCAAATTGGATACGTGATTAAGAAAGATGAATTTTAATAACGGGAGAGTGGATAAAAAGAATTACATCAGAGAAAGTCAAGAGTATTCCCTCATTGTAGTTGTTTATATTGATGATATTATCTTTGTTGGGAATGATTAAGGAAACTGTGAAAGATTTGCTGAAGAAATGAAGAATGTATTTGAAATGTCCATACTGGGAGAAATGAAATACTTTCTTGGGTTACAAATCCAGCAAAAGATAGAATACATTTTTCTCTCCCAATAAAAGTATGAAAAAGAACTTCTCAAGAAGGTTGGCATGGAAAATTCAAAACCTGTTTCCATACCCATTTTAGTGGTAACAAAGCTTAGTAGAGATGGAGAAGGAAAATAAGTTGATCAAAAATAGTATCAAAAGATGATTAGAAGTCTATTATATTTGACTGCCTTAGGACCCGACATTGTGTATGTTGTTACCTTATGTGCATGATTTCAAAGTGATCCAAAATAATCACATTTACTTACTGGAAAAATAATTCTCAGATACATCTAAGTCACAACAAACTTTGGAATCAAATATGATAGCTCAAATTGTATTGAATTTCTTGGGTATTTATATGCAGGTTGGGTAGGAAATGTTGATGATAGAAGATCCACATCTGGTGGGGTATTCTTTCTAGGAAATAATTTTTCTAGTTGGAATTAAAATAAACAAACTTTAGTAAGTCTCATTATGGCCGAAGCTGAGTATCCTGCTACTACTCAGCTACTTCTCAACTTATGTGGATGAAAACACAATTGGAATATTTACTTGTAGAAGTTAAGTTACTCTTTCTCTTGGGTTGTAACAATTAAAGTACAATCAATCTCACCAGAAAACCAATGCAAAATTCTCATTCAAAACATATCGATATAAAATATCATTTCATCAAAGATCAATTGGAGAAGAATGAATTGAATCTGGAGTATGTTTCAACATCATAACAAGTTGCTGATATTTTCACAAAATATTTATCAAAGAAATCATTCTCAAAAATGAGGTTGAACATGGGTGTCCAACCTATTTCTATTTAAGGTTGAGGTATGTGTATCTATCCCCTCTCTCATATTACCTTTGGATTGTTTTTCCAAGGAGGAGAATTGTTTTGTTTCATAAATATAGTGCACAAAAGAGAGATTTGTGGGTAATCTTTGAATTTAGCATTGTTTTGTGTGTGAACTATTCTAACTGTTTTTTGGATTGGTTGTAGGAAAAGAAATTGATTTTTTTTTCAGGGTGAATAAATAAAATAAATAGAAAAGAAAGAGGTTGTCTTGGTTACTGTTTTTGGATAGCATGGTATTTCTATTAATTATTCTTCATTCCTAAAATGACTTAGATCATGTAGGCTTAGAATTGTTTATATGTAGTCCATTTCTTGAGGTTACAAAGTTCAGTGATTTATGAAACTTGGTTGAAAAAAAATCCAAATGGGGGGATTATTGGGACCAAGATGATTATAAAGGTGATGAAGGTTTAAAGAGTTATCTTTTTTTTCAAGGTTGGTCTTGAAGAAAAGAAATCACTTCACTTTGGTTTGGAAACAATTGTTTTGGAATTTTGTTTTGAAAAGAATCAGGATCATGTTTTCAGAAATTTTGTCCTTCGGATGATAAGGAAAGAAAGAAACTAGAATGAATGGAAAGTCATGATACTTTCCAGTGTAATTATGATGATGCTTTTCAGTTTTTGAATTCTCACAAATCATAAGTATGTGGTAATACTTATGATAAAAGTTTGATAAATGAAAGAGGAAAGTAAGAATAGTGGTAACTATTGAAAATCTATGAATGGTGATGACTTTTGAAAATAGGAGGAGATGATGTCGATTGAAAAGTAGTGGTGTCGATCACAGAATAGATGGTGCATGTCGAGCTGACACAGTATTCACTTTGTTTTGCATCGGACTCAAAGTTATGCTGATGGAATAGTTGTGCTGATGTAAAATTCATACCGATGAAATAAGGAAAGGTTTTTTAGCTAATACAGTATTCATTTTGTTTTGCATCAGACTTAGAGTCATGCCGATGGAATAGTCATGCTGATGGAATAGTCATACCAATGGAATATTCATACCGATGGAAATAGTTGTGCTGATGGAAGAGATTTTCCAATAGAAAACAGTAAAGATTCATGCAGATGGAAAGATAAAACGAAGATATGATGCATGTCATGCCAACAAGGTAATGACTTTGTTTTACATCATACTAAGGTGAAAGAGAAATAGAAGAGAAGTTACTGATCAAAGATCATCGTACCTGGGAGAACAAGCATTATCAGTTTTTTTTGCATCGTACCCGAGAAATTCATCGTTACCTGATTTTTTTTACATTGGATTCGGGTAGAAGAAAAGAAAAGAAATGGTGTTGATCAAGAAGGAATCGTTTTTAGATCGTATTGTATCATATCCAGGAAGATCATCATTTTCATATTGTATTTGATCATACACAAAAATGATCGCACCAAGAAAATGATCATACCCATAAATAATCATAACCATAAAATGATCATACCTATAAATGATCGTACCCAAAAAATGATTGTACCCATAAAATGATCATACATAGGAAATGATCATACACAGAAAATGATCGTACCCAAAAATGATCGTACCTAGAAAATGATCGTACCCAGAAAATGATCATACCTAGAAAACGATTGTACATAGGACATGATCATACCCAAAGAATGATCATACTCATAAAATTATCGTACCCAGAAAATAACCATACACAGGAAATGATCGTACCCAGAAAATGATCATACACACAACAAGGATCGTTATCAAATTGTAATGTATTGTACACAGTGATCGTACGTAGAAACAATCATACCCATCAATTATATAAATGATCGTACACAAAACAAGGATCGTTACCAGTTTGTAATGTATCATATGCAGTGATCATACACAGAAACAATCGTACCCAACAATGGTCTCTAGTAATTGTACCCAATAATCGTTCCCAACAATCTAAACTAGAATTCTGGGTTTTCTAAATGAAAAATTGTATTGGGTTATTGGAATGAAAAATGGTTATGGCTATACAAATGAAAGGAATAAAGAAGGAGATGAACTTTTAAGAAAAATATAGAATCTTTGAGAAGTTTTGACGAAGTCAAAAATGGATCCCATGTTTTTTGGGGGAAATTTAAATTTGTGAAATTTTTTAGTGAGTGGGAAAAACTTTTGGATTCCCACCAATTGTCACCTATAAAAGGAGGAGGTACTTTGTAATTTCTAACAATGAGCACTTTTCATATAAGAGGAGAGAGAAACTATGGTTTTTATAGAGAGAAGAAGATGTTTTGAAGTGGGGATGATTCTATTTGGCATGACTATTGCATACATGTTTTGAAGTGGTGATGATTCTATTTGTCATTACTATTACATACATGTTTTGAAGTGGTTCCGATTCTATTTGTCATGACTATTGCATACATGTTTTGAATTAGTGATGATTCTATTTGTCTTGACTATTGTATGAAATTATTAGAGTGGTGCTGATTCTATTCTATTGTATTCAATTGAAAAATGAGACTGAGAAGAATCGAACTGAGAGCATCATACTCAGGGTAATCAGACATATTGTTTTATATAGCCCAAGAGGTTCTTTCTTTTATTCTGGGTAAGGAAAAGGAGAATTTTTTTATAATTGAATACATTTGATGAATTGAAAATAAGTACAGGTAACATGAGATGTTTCAAAACAAATACATTACCCTATTGTGCTAAGAGGGTGCACAAGGACTAGTTGTATTGTTTCATAGTGCTACACGAGTGAAAGGGTACATCCTACTCGTTGTATTCCAAAGATTTATTTCTAGTGGATTATATGGTATTGGATTATTTCCAAACCATACCAAGGACATAGAAATTCTTATTGAGTAGTGAACCTTGTAAATCATTGTGTTACTTTGGATGTGTGTTGATTTTTTTCTCAGTATGGAATTAAAATATTTAACAGGAGGCAAAGGTTGTTTCAATTAAAAATAAACAGAAAACAAAAAAGTGTATCACTATTTACCCCCTCCCCCTCTCAGTGATACAATACTCCGATTGGGCACTTTAATTCATCTCACATTTTCCTTGTTTAGGACTTGTTAGTGTCATTCATTTAGGATCATGCACATATACCTCATAGGTAGTCCAGCGGACTTCTTATAGAGGGCCCCATCTGATCATCCAGTCAGCATCGCCTTACAACTTTCATGGGTGTTCATATGTTGATGAAAGCCATGGTTGATCACCAATAGCTTCCACTACCTCAACTGATGAATCCCGATGAACAGTACATGTCACCTTATGATTCATACTAAGTCTTCAACCAACATTTCACAGTGTTTGGGAAGAAATATTATAGGTTTCACCCTTAGTACTTACTCTTCTGAATAACTTCTGAATAATGTATCGTGAAACCTAGGATAGTTCATTTTTCTATAAGACAAATCTTTTTCCATTATCCTTGATGTGTTTCTCTATAAAATGACTGATTCCTCTAAGTTTGTCCAAAATTTATCCATTTTGGTTGCTCAAATTCCACTCTACTCATTCTGTTGATCTTGAATCACTCATAATTTTTATTGTTAATAATAATAATAAAACAAGGGCCCCATCTTATGGGGGAAAAAAATTATGGATCCCAAGGGCATCATCCCTGATAATGAGAGAGTATTCATTTGGTGAGGACCTAGGGAAAAAATAAATAGTACTATCATCACTTAGGCTCCCTTTGTTGTCAAACATGTCAACTGCATAATTTTATTCCCTCCAAGTGTGGCCAACACAAATACCTGGATTAATGACCTTCTTTCACTTTTTAACCAAATATGTAAGTTCCCAAGGACAACTCATCTTTCCCTAAAGAAGCTCCACCATAACACTATAGTCCGACTCTACCTCCACAACATTGATGTTATAAATCCTATAGAGAAAAAGTTCAGTAATCATTGCTCTAACTTATCTCCCTAGAGAAGATCCTAAACCATAATATTCACTAAAGCCCAGAATAATTGATCCTCTATAGTCTTACATGAGGCCTCACCCTCTCATTTCTCTATATAGATAGGATCCATCAATGTTCAGTTTCAATATTGTGAAAGGCGGAAGCCACTTAACCAATCTCCCCATGTTCCCATGACCCATTGCTCATATATCTAAGAAAACCCTTGGAATCATTTTTTTAGAAACATAGAGGACCCCCGTTGTTAATAATAGGCCCTAGATCCACAACCCATTACTTGATATGAACTTGAACGAATAGGGATGAAACCCTTTTCCCCCCTTTCAATGTTCCTCGCCTCCTTTATAACCCAACACACCAATTAAAAGTTTAAGTTATGAGACTTTATATCAACCCTAGTTGATCCACCCCCTGGAACCATCCCTCAAAAAAATAAGAGACTGAATCCCCACCCCAAATTAAACCCAACTCCCATCCCAGATAATTCCAAATTTTGGTAGCCCATTCACTTTTGTATAAGAGGTGCCAAATATTTTTTGAACATGGAAAAGTGAAACATTTGTATCTTGAATCCATATCCACCCACTTCCTTTGCACATTGTCGTCAGTGGGCAGTGAATGATTCCTCAAACGCCATGCCCAGAAATTCATCCTCACCAGAATCTCCTTTCACTAGCTCGTTGTTTCCCAAACATTATGTTAATTGTTTGAAAACCTCATATCCTGGAATCCTGAATGTTGAACAACCTAAACGATGATCTTGAGAAAACACATTGATCAGGTTTATCATTCATAAAAAATATTCTCGTAAAGGATCTTCTATTATTGATTGAGAGTATAACTTATGAAACCTGGAAATCAGCTAGATTCACTGAATGATATGTCTGGGAATGGACACACCAGGAAAAATTGCACCTCTCCAGGATAGTTCGTATCCCAGTAATTGATTTCTTCATGACCCACCACCCAACGAACATCATCCTTCAACACCTATGGATTTTGGATCAAACATCTCTCCCAACTTGACTTTTTCCCATTATACTCGAACCAATGTTTCCAATTTTCACCATATATGTCCCTCATGACTCTTGACCACAATGAATTTCCTTCGATATTTTCCATGTCATCCTCCCTTGCATGGCATTCATGGTTCTCACAATATTTAGTAGGTTAATTCCTCCCTCCTCGACCGGTTTGACCATTATTTCCAATGATTCCCAATAAAACTTCCCAGATTAATTGTAATCCCATATAAAGGCATTAAAAATAGTTTTTATCCTTTCGATAGTCCCTTTTAGTTCTTTTAGAATAGACAGGTTGTGCATCTATATAGAAGTGAGAACATTGTTTACAAGTGTTATCCACCCTACAAATAAAAGAAAACCAGTATTCCAGTTGCATATCCTCCATGACATTCTGGAGATGATGTCATCAAATAAAGACTTCTTAACTCTTCCATATAAGAGAGGATAACCTAGATACACCATTGGTGGGTAGCGCCTATACGTGCATAATTTATCCTGGATGCTTATACTACACCTTTTGGAGGACTTTTTGGAGATAAACTCAAATCTATTTCTTTGGTTGATCAGTTGGCCACTCCATTTGCCATAGGAATCCATTATTTTTTTAAATTCACTGATAGATTTTTGTCTTCCATTAATAAGGAAAATAATTTCATTAGCAAACATAAGTTGGGATACCAAACCATATCTGGACCTATTTTTATACGGCATTATCTTTCCCTTATCCTAACTGCGGTGGATATTCCTTAACAGTGCTTCCTGAGAAAGGATCAAAATATTTGGAGACATAAGATCTCCCCGTCTTAAGACTCTAACCATTTTGAAGAATCCAAAGTTCCTTCAAATTATATAAATTGACATCCATATCAAGGAAAAACATTATAAACAAATATCACAAATCCATTCCTAGAATCTAAACTCTCTCAGGACTTTAATAATGAAGCTTCATTATAACCAATAGCATGCCTTATCCATTTCAACTTTAATCGTGATGTTTGATCTTATAGTTTTCTTATTGATTTCATCCACTATCACTACTATAGATAGTGCTTTTATCAGCACTATAAAATTCTTTTAACAGTGTTACATAAACGTTGTTAATCTCAGTGAAGATAAATGGGGGCCTTTAACAGCGCTAAAAAATCATTGATAAAGGGTGTCCTTTATCTGTGCTAAAAAAGCACTGATAAATCCCCCCTATCAACACTATTTTAGCATGGATAAAGGACATTTTTATCAGTTCTATTTTTAGCAATGATAAAGGACCACTTTATCAACTCTTTAATTAGCACTGATAAAGGTCGTGTTGCCTGTGATGTGCTATTTATATAACAACACACCCACCAGTAGCACCTGCACATATAAATAGCACACCCACCTACACAAAACAACACCTGCACAACACACACAAGAATAATACAGCGCACAAAAGGGTTTTGAAAACAATTCAATATACATTTAAAAAAAATTATATAATTACATTTATAATTATCCAAAAAAAAGTTAAAAACATTAATGTTTCATCCTTGGTCATTCGTGATCCCCTCTCAAAAATGCCTACCCATGGTATTAGTTTCCAAAACAATCATCCCAACTCAAGAAAAAGGTTCCACCTATATAAGAAAACAAATATTATGTTAGTAATACTATAAAGAAATAAATTAAACATTAATATGAAAGAATACATTAATAAAATGTCAATTTTTAATAAAAAACACACATTTAGAGTTATAGAGGTCACACCATGCATTGTATTGAGGTGAGGTTGATTCCTACAGGTCACAAATTAGTTATGGATCATTGTCCTAAAATATCATAACAATCTAAATGGTTTTTCTTGGTTTTGAGTATGTCCCTTATTTTTTTACTAAAATTAATATCAAATTAAAATGACATATTTGGATTTATACCAGTCACATAATTTGTCAGATTGAGGTGTGGTTGATTCTTACATGTCACAAATGACTCATGGATCATTTTTCTAAAGTATCAAAACAATCTAAATGGGTTTGCTCAGTTTTCAGTATGACAGTTGTGTTTTTTTACTAAAATATCATACCAAACTGGAAACACCCATTTTGAGTCATACTAGTCATATCTTGTGTCAGTTTGAGGTGATACTGCTTCATACACGTCATAAAGGACTTAATAATCTCTCTCCTAAATTATAAATACAATCAAAGGGAGTTTTATTGGTTTTTAGTGAGTAAAATGTTTTGAGCTAAAATGTCAATTTTAAACTGATAACGGATACTTTTAGTCATACTAGTCACACCATGCATCAGATTGAGGTGTGGTTGATTCCTACACATCGCAAATGACTCATGGATCATTGTCTTAAAGTATAAAAACAATCCTAATGTGTTTTCTTAGTTTTCAGTATATCATTTTTTCTTTTTCCCTTAAATTAATGTCAATTTTAAATAAAAACACATTTGGATTTATACCAGTAGCATCATTCATCGGATTGAGGTGTGGTTGATTCCTATATATCACAAATGACTCATGGATCAATTTTTATAAGGTATCAAAACAATCCAAATTCATTTTCTTGGTTTTCAGTATGTCAGTTGTGTTTTTTTAATAAAATGTCATTTCAAACCGAAAATATGATTTTTGAGTCATACTGCATCGATTTGATGTGAGAATACTTCATATAAGTCAGAAAGGACTTAAGAATTGCTATCCTAAATTATGAAGACAATCAGAAATCATTTTCTTTGTTTTTAGTGAGTGACACATTTTGAGCTAAAATGTAAATTTTAAACTGATAACAGAAACTTTTAGTCATACCAGTGACATCGTGCGTCGGATTGAGGTGTGGTTGATTCCTACAAATAAAAAATGACTTATGGATCATTTTCCTAAAGTATAAAAACAATACGAATGTTTTTTCTTAGTTTTCAATATGTCAGTTGTTCTTTTTACTTAAATTAATGCCAATTTTAAATAAAAAAGCACATTTGGATTTATACTGGTCACATTGTTCATTGTATTGAGGTGGGGTTGATTCCTTCACGTCACAAATGACTCATGGATTGTTTTCCTAAATTATCAAAACAATAAAAATGTGTTTTCTCAGTTTTTAGTATGCCAGTTGTGTTTTTTTACTAAAATTAATGCCAATTTTAAATAAAAAGAGACACTTTGAGTCATACCGGCCACACCGTGTGTCATATTGAGATGCAGTTGATTCCTACATGTCAAAAATGACTTATATGTCATTTTCCTAAAGTATCAAAACAATATGAATGTGTTATCTTAGTTTTTAGTATGTCAGTTGTATTTTTCTACTAAAATATCATTTCAAACTAGAAACACACATTTTGAGTCATACCAGTCGCATCGTGCATCGGTTTGATATGATATTTCTTCATACACATCACAAAGAACTTATGAATCATTGTCCTAAATTATAAAGAAAATCAGAGATAGTTTTCTTGGTTTTTATTGAGTGAAAAATTTTGAGCTAAAATTTCAATTTTAAACTGATAATGGACACTTTTAGTCATATTGGTCACACCTTTCATTGGATTAAGGTGTGGTTGGTTTCTACACGTCACAAATGACTGATGGATCATTTTCCCAAGGTATCAAAATAATCCGAATGTGTTTTCTCAGTTTTTAGTATGTCACATGTTCTTTTTGATAAATTTATTATTAATATAATATAAAAACACACACTTAAAGTCATAATGGTCACACCATGCATCTAATTTTGATTTGGTTGATTTCTACACGTCACACATGACTTATGGATCATTGTCCTAAAGTATCAAAATAATCTTAATGAATTTTCTCAGTTTTTAGTATGGAACTTGTTCTTTTTACTAAAAATATGGAAAATTTTAAATAAAAATAGACACTTCAAGTCATATCGGTCACATCATCATGTTATTTGTGTACATTATTTTATTAGGTATGCTGTCCATTTGTTTCTAAAAAAATCTGTCTCATCTTGTGAATAGGATTCTTTTCTAAAATCATGGTAGTACTGAAAAAATATAAATACACAAAGGATTAATAAATATTTTTAATGAAATAGTAATTATATTTGAAAATACCTCTTCAGGGATGCTGGTTTGTTCATAAAAATGATCTCTTTCATAAATTTACAAACATAATAACCACAGTATTTATCGTTCGTTTGTTTTGGATACAGTAAAAACATTGAGAAAAATAAGTAATTTATTTTATATGTGTTTGGATAGGAAATCTTATTATATATACCCTGATTTGTATCTAGTCATAGTACTTTTGATGTTCCTTATCCTTTTCCCCTGGCATTATTCTATGATATAGACGATATTCACGCACCACCCTATTATAATAGAATCTTCATTAAAAGATAATATAAATTATATAACTATATGTTTAGTTCCAAAATGTTGGATGTAGTGTATTGAAAATTGGAAAATGCCATCATGTGTGGTTGGTTTGTTGGATATACATGCATTGAAACCAAGAAATAAATCTTTGGAGTATCCAAATTGACTGCAATGAGCATCCAATTCTTCCTAAGAATACAAAAAAGAATTAGAAATGAAAGAAATTAAAATATATTTGATATGATTAAATTGTATAATTTTACCCCTGCATCGTTGGTATCAAGAATATTCTATCATCCATAATTTAGTTGTTAAACAATTTGAGCAGGCCTACCACTATTTCACCCTCTTTCTTGGATTTTATTTATTTTTGTTCTATAAAGGTGACATTAGGGCTAACGAGTCCAAATTTTTGTTCATGGGGAAATACGTTCAGTTTTTTGTCATGTATATGCCTATAAAAAATATGAAATGTATTTAGTTATAATTATCATAGTATATCGGGATTTTGGAAAATCAATCATGAAAACAAACCTCATGTATACATTTATAACTAAGCCACCTAGCCAATCATACTCTAGGATTTCACTTACATTGTCAACGGTCATGTAAATATAGATCTTCCCCTTTGTACATATTTTCATCAAAAATAATTGTGTGAACCCCACCGTCTTTCAACTTCATATTCACATGAGCCTTCAATGATAATAAATTCGGATATAGAACGGGTGGGTTTAAGGTGCTTTTGGTAGATCATTTTGGTCGGTTGGTTGATCCTTGAGATGGTTTTGAGTTGTTCTTTCTTTTCACCCCCTTCCCTGCATCTGTCTATAATAACGTTCATTGGTTTAGACCTTTTTTCATTAAATGTTAAAGATTTATCTTGAAAAATAAATTGGAAATGAATACCTCCTTGTCAACATGTTTTTTTACAAGCTGTGATGGCCATGAGATGAATGTTCCAAGAGCTTGTTCGGCCTTATGAATATATTCATCATCAATTTGAACAGGTAGCTTAGTGATCGACTCATGGTATACGTTAATCAACACTTTGACATGAACTGTTGGAAGTGGTATGTTGTGTAGCATGGTTTTATAGATATTTAACACAGTATCCCTAGCTACAAGATGATGGGTGGGTGTTGATAGATATAAATCATAGTCATTTTCACCTTGTACAATATCAGTAAATAAAATGTATCAGTTTCTATATGATTCAAAATTAACAGAAACTATTATTAGAACATTTATTACCTCATCTAAGATAGGTTTTTGAGGGGAGTGGCTCACCTCAAAGCTAGTAGGGGTGGGGTGGGATCTTCACGCGCTGGTTTTCTTGAGTTGTTTCTTCTCTTTTCCCCTCCTCTATCAAAGTTTACATGAACTATCTCTACAATTTCATATATTCTTCAAGGATAGAAATTCTTTCTCTCATCATTTTGATTTCTTCATTTTGATCCTCCTCTTATTTTTTTTCTCAAAATTTTTTTGGGGTATCACACCAAAACCCGCACCTTTGACATGACCATACTTTTCTGGATGCTTCAAGGCCACCGAAGGTATGTCTGCATCTAGTTTGGGTGTTTCTGATTCGTATGACTATGTCAGATAAAAATATTGGAAAATAAGTAATAATTGTTATGTAATATAGATTTAAAGAAAAAAATATATTTATTATGTCATACTTACACATGTTTCCCACACTTTTTGTGTGTTTTCATCTATTAGTATCACTTATTTATTTACACGCATCTCCTTCTATAGCACATGGTGTGGGATGGAAGTGACTTTGGATTTGGATTCATCAATCTATATATAAACAGAGGAACATAGTTATGATTTTGTTTTATGTCACATAAAATTATTATGGTAGATTTTAAATATGTACTATTTTATTTTAAAGTGAAGCACGCCCCATTCCTGCTTTACAGTAGGGGTACACTAGTTTTGCTACTTGTTCCTTATTTTCATCACTCAGTTGATCTTTCATAAATAAAAAACTATCAATAAAAGTGAAGGATACACATATCATAAAAAAATGTATTACCAAACAAAATTTACCTGAAAAGACTACTCTGCACGATGGCTAGTAAATGCATACCATGCTCTTTGGGTTATCAGGTGTGCATAAATAGGAGGTGGGTGTAGGATTATTTTCCCTTCAGCATCTTTAAGATAACATTACATTAAAATTGTGTGAAAGCCTCTATGAATCCTTATAGAAACCCATAATACATATTCCTTGCGTGAGTCATCCAATATAAATGCACTCTACAAGGGATGATGAAGAGTAAGTCAATGTTTCATTATTTTATTTTTTTAGTAAATTAAAGAAATGATATCATAATGTTACCACAATATCTCCCCACATCAGTGTCTTAAGCTAGGTGACAACATGGTTCCACGACTATACATCAATTGACATGCATTGACGAGTGAAGATTCCAATGTAACTACTTAACATGGACTTGTTGGGGTTAACATGTTCTCCCTACGTATTCTATCTGACCTCGTATTTGATGCCTTTTGTTTTTTCCTTAATGATTTTTGCTAACACCACCAAACTATGACACTCCTGTTTTTTCTTCGCCACCAATGTTTTGTTGCCTATGATTTCCTTAGTTTAAACATCATTAATATGTACCTCTATATTGCTAGCATCAGCATGTGTAAATGTTGGTTTTATCTCTGCACTAGAAGAAGCAGCAACAACAGGTTGAGAAACCTCTTGGTCCTCTGTCCTGCGAGTAGTAGTAGGTTGAGAGACCATTTGTGCCTCGGGATTGGGAGAATCATCACGTGTAGAATTCATTATATATATAGGTGGTTTAACATTTTATTTAGATTGCATAAAAGTAGTAGTGAATAGATAATAACATAGGGTAACACGATGTGTATTAAAAAAATATAACCTTATTATTGAACTCTCTTTTTTTAAAGGATGAAGGGATTTGACCCCTCTATCAACTATCCAAATCCCTTTATTGTGGTATCCTATGATATACAAAACACCTTCTACATTGGAACCACTGCGAAATGATTACTCCATACCAATGAAAGGGTCATCCTCTGTTGAATTTTCAACTGAACCTTCAGTGGTTTTGGTCGATAACAGAACAATTGACCAGTTTCGGTTTGCATGATCTAGAACATAAAATACTTGTACTGTCTGTGATGCCATTATAAATGGTTTGCATTTGTACCCTTTATTACTAAAATCAACTTTCACAAATCCTAACTCATCTATTTTAACATCACTCTTGTTATCAACCCACTTTCATCGAAAAATCGGCACTTGGAAGTTTGTATAATCCAACTCCCATATTTGTTTGATGATGCCAAAGTATGACATATTCGCATAAATTGGATTTATTTCCTTAGCATCGGAAATATGCATCGCTTCAGCCACAAGTGTAACTCCACAAATTTTCATGGTACTGTCTTCATCAAGTTCATTAGTATAGAATGTATAACCATTAATTACATAAGAAATATGAGATAATAAACACACACTTAGTCCTATGGATAGCCATTGAAGTCGTTCTAAAATTTAGTTTGGATTTTCATCCGACTCCTTAAATATATGGTCCCAAAACCATCCTATAAACTATTGATTATGTGTATTTAATATCCATTTTCATCCCTTGATGGATTCAAATTCCTAACAATTTCTTTGTGGGTTTCGACATATGGGTCAACCTCCAAAATGTTATGCAAAACGTAAAGGTGGGGTTACTCCCAATCTGTAATATTGATTATGAAAACCTCTCTTCAAGAAATTCCTTTACTCGCAAGCTACCTAGTGTGATGAGATTTTTGTAGACCAATTCTTTTCACACCAGACAAGTATTCGGTATAAAATTCAGTGGATTCCTCAATAATATATCGCTCTATAATAAAACCCTCTTTCTGAATTCGATTTTCAACATACCCTTTCAAAGTCTTAATATATCATTCAATGGGGTACATCCATATATAATTTACAGGACCACATGGGGAAATATCTATCTCCAAGTGAACCATCAAATGAACTATCTTATCAAATAATGTCAGTAGAAAGAACATTTCCAATTCACATAATAAGATGGCAATTTATCTTTCCATACTCAGCAATTTTTTCAGGCCTATAACTTTTCATTATATAGCTTTGACGAAGAAAGATAGCTTCGTTAATGTATAACGGACATTCTTGGGAAAAATGAAACATAAAGCTATAGGTATTAGAACTTGCATGAAAACATGGTAGTCATGTGATTTAAGAATCATTAACTTTAAATCATTCATTGACATGATGTTCTTGATATTTGATGAATATCCCTTTGGAACCTTTACATCATTCAAGAAGTTGCAAAACTGATATCTCTCTTACCTGGAAAGAGTGTAAGCTACTGGAGGAAGAAAAGGTCATTTTTCACCCATCACTGGTTCCAACTCTTCTCATATTCCCTTATCAACCATGTATAACCTAGCCTTAATTCCATCCTTTGTTTTTTCGAGTGCATTTAGAAACATACCGATGAAACTGTCCCATACATTTTTTTCAACATGCATAACATCAAGAAAGTGTCTCAAATACAGACAATTCCAGTATGGTAATTCAAAAAAAACTGATCTCTTCTTCCAATTGGTTTTCGTAAGGTTTTTCGAAAATTCTTTACCAAAAATCAGTGTCCACATCATTTACTTTTTCAAATAGTTGATCACCTATTAGTGGAGACAGTATTGTACATTCTTCTGAACTTCCATAAAATGATGTCGCCCAAGATCGGTACTTATGTCATCGGGGTAGAAATATGTGATTTCCTAGAAACATTGTTTTCGATGAATGTTTCAACCTAATTGACTGTGTACCTTGTTCATAGATGGAACACCCATGACTTACTTTAATGCTATATCTTCAGAAATTTCTAAATGCAAGAAATAAATTTATCATCCCGTACAATATCGCTCTCAATGTGAAATATTCATTTCTATAAGCATCATACAATGTAACACCTGAATCCCACAATAATTTCAAATCCTCGATCAATGGAGCTAAATAAACATCAATATCATTACCTTGTTGTTTCGGTCCTGATATAAGCATAGATAGCATTATGTGTTTTCGTTTCATGCATAACCATGGTAGAAAGTTATAATTTACCAACATAACCAGCCATGTATAGTGAGTTCTTCTTTGAAAACCAAAAGAATTCACTCCATCTATAGATAACGCAAGATGAAGGTTTCTTGGCTCATTTCCAAAACTAGGATACTCATGATCGATTATCTTCCAATAAGGAGAGTCTATCTAGTGATGTAGTTTCCCATTTTTATTTCTTCTGTCTGCATGCCATGTCAATTTCCCTATAGTCTCCTTACTTCTATATAGGCATCTAAACCTTGGAATGACTAGAAAGTACCATGCAACTTTTGTAGGACTAGATTATTCTTTCTTGTATTGAGAAGCACCACACTTTGGGAATTCTCTAAGTGATTTTTGTCCTTACGAAACAATATAAAGTTATTCGGGCAGGCATGTATTCGTTCAGATATCATAGCCATCAAACATAGCATTCATTTGGTTTTGTATGTGCTCATTATCTTCTATTAGCATGTCATTTAAGAGTGAAAGTAATTCTGTAGAACTGGCGTTACTCCATCTATTGCATACTTTTAAATTATACAGCTTCAGTATAGCTGAAAAAGCTATATATTTAGTGCAACCACCATACAAAGGCGTCTTTGCACAACTCTTTAACTGATCAAACAATTTTGGTAAATCATGAAGTTCATCTTCAACTGTCCTTGTCATTTCCTTAATACGTTCTTTATCGTCACTCGCATTTATAATCACATCCTCAATATGTTCTACTTCATTTTCCACTATTGTAATCATATCATATTATCCATAAAATGGACTATTATCCCAACCACTAGATACATTCTCTTTTTACCCATGTTTATTAAAACATTTATAAATTTGATCTATTCCGTGATAGATCAAATGTTCTTCCAACTCCTCAGGACTATTGTTTCTTGAATAAAAATAGTGTAAACATGGAAAAAGGATTTGAGAATGTTCGTATGCATGATATTTTGCAAACTTGATGAACTATTTCACTCCATATTCATACTCTCTTGTCAAACTATTGGCATCCATCCATTATTGATTCATATCCATCCTATTTGATTGGGTGATATTAGTATTTAACAAAATAAATACAAAAAATATTGATATAATGATTTTTTTTACTAATTCTATAAAAATATAAACTTAAAATATTATGAAAAAACTATAGTTCAAATATCCTTTGAAAACTATTTAAAAAACCACACTTTAAATCCCATTAAAAAACCAACCATTTACACAAATTAATTTTTAAAATAACACACCTTTTTTAAAATAAATCAATCAGTTCCAAACACTCTTTCACAAAACCAAAATTAATTTTTTTTAGCATTCAAGACAACTTCATGACCCAAAAATCTTAATAATTTAAAATGAGATACATCCTTCTAAGAAACATTTCAAAACACTTGAATCATTTTAAAAGAGTCACTTAGGAATTTTCACAAAGACATAGATCCCAAAGGTAGGTGTAATAATAATAATTTCCATAAGCATTTGATATTGTGATCCCCATGATTGGATATCCCTTATCCATTCTTCCGTTGTCTAGTTGTATCATTTATCCTTCACCACAACACTAGAGTCCCAACTGATATCTTCCATAGTCAGTGACCACACTCACAACCATGAAACACTTGTGTTCCAGTTTACTACAAACACTGTATTATCCCAATGATCCTTGGCTCATACCAAATCAATTGGTTGTACACCCCAAGAACAATCTATATGTCTCTCACATGAACAATAATTGGTTCCTTCCTTTATAAATGCACATAAAAAAATCTATAAGCATAAACCCATTACATAATCATAAAATTCTCAAGCTTCATTCCTTTCACATGAAGGATTTCCCTATGCCACTCATCACTAGAAGAAACTATGTTTCTTTCTCGATCCTTTTAAGTACAACATGTCTCAAGTAAAAATAATAAAAGAACTATGGTACTAAACTAATAGATATTATGATTTTCCATAATCTATTTTCTAAAATCTTCAAAAAGAATTTATAAATGACATTACAAAGACTATTCATTCTAAAATTCTTAACTGAATTCATATCAGTAACCTCTA
Source organism: Viscum album (assembly GCA_963277665.1). NCBI lineage: Eukaryota > Viridiplantae > Streptophyta > Magnoliopsida > Santalales > Viscaceae > Viscum > Viscum album. The sequence continues at coordinate 357,934,849 of OY728140.1, forward strand.
TAATCAAAGTGATGAGAGTATCATTATAAGTCTCAAGATAATTCTTACCTCTCCAAAACTCATTCATGAGGTTAACAACATCAAGTCCCAAAATAGTCTAGAACCTTTTAAAGTAAATTTCATAAAGAAAATCTCGATTTAGTAACTTTGATGGATGTAACAACCTAAATGTCACGACCACTTCATAATATTGAATATCAATAGTTAATAATTCATTCATATAATTTGTTAAAGTTGTAATAAAAAAATAATTTTTATATTTAGATATAAAAGTATGCTACTAATAAAATATTATTTGATAATCACTTGAATTATATCACTTGTCCCTTTGAGGGGATTCAACATAAAGTGCTTGCGGGTGGAAGGATTCATTACATGTGATGTTATGGTTATTTGACTAGGGTGTCCAAAAAGTGTCTCATGTAGCTTTGGATAGGTAGGGCTAACAAAAGATATGTTTCCCTTATAACTCAATTTATCCCTTAATAAAAATATTAATGTATTCCCCTATGAAGTAGGATTCTCATCTAAACAACATAAATTTCATGTGGTGTGCTTATTCCATTTATGTCATGCATTTATCCTTTATTTCTCATTTTCCTCTGGGGGAGTTATTTTCAAAACCTTTAGGTTACTAGAACTAGAAGGTAGAGATCTGGTGTAGTGACTTAGTTGCAGATTTACTTCTATGTTATGGTATATCATGTTTGGGGATTTGTTTCAATTTAGGTATGTTCTAGAATTTCTTCCGCTATTTACAAGTTTGAGGGGTTTAATTTATGTTTTGGGGGTTTAACATTCAGATTGTTGATTTGTACCAAATCCAACTAGTGGTATCATCTCTTTTTCTTATTCTACTATTAGTTACCAAAAATTGGTAATAAATCTTGGTTACATGACATATAGTCATTATTTGATCAAGACTCTATAGAAATCCTTGGTTTCAAGACTACTGGGTTTCCTCTAGTGAAGTGGTTTTCTAAGATTTAGTGGAATTGCACTAGTAAAAAAGTGGTGGTTCCATTGAAATAGGTAAGGTTTGGATTGATATTCAATGGTGTAGGATTCAAACTTTCGGGAAATATGGCCTTGCTAATCTTGGAGAGTTCAAAAGTTACATTGATTTTGAATTAGTCAGAAGTGAGGTGTTCAGTTGAATGGGAAACCATGAGATGAAAGCATTAGGATTTTTTTTAATGGTGTGACCAAGAGAATATGGATTCAAGAGGGAATAAGGAAATTCCTCAACGATGTTGAGCATTAAAGGTAGATGTGTAGTAGAGGTAGGGATTAAGGAGTATGATTGTTCAAGGTTTTGGTGAAATAGTGGTTCTCGGTGAGAATGTATCAATTCCTAGAAAGTGAAGTGTTTTGATCCATATCTAGGGAGAGAATATTGATTCCTAGTAAGTGTGGGGATGTAATCACATACTAGGGAGAGTGGATCAATGTCTAGAAAGTACATGTCCTAGGTCGTACCTAAGTAACTGTGGTTCTCATGATAAATGAAATAGAGGAGATCAAAATCAATCATCAATTCAATCACATAAAATTTGAATGACATAAAAAACGATTCATCTCACCTCTAAACACCCTTCACTGAAACAACCCCTTTTTACCCATTTATAATACATTCTAAAAGAAAATCAACCCACTTTATATAACCATCAAAATCCAAATATAATATAGCAAAAATGTTCCCAAATCAAGAATATGTGAAGGCCTATATGTGATGGGCTCTACGTGATATGCAGTGGTGTATTCAAACATGAAGTATGTGGACATGTTTTATGAGAATCTCATATATTATAAAAAAATGAAGCTACCCTTAAAAACATGGGTCTCATGCATTGAAATCATAAACAAAGCCAAAATCAAACCATTTCTCTCAAAAATATTTTAAATAATCCATTAAGGAATTTATCACAAGGGGTAAACCAAATGCTAATTTCAAATAGAAATTTTAAATTTATAAAACATACCCCTTTTAAAATCATTTTAAAATCAAAATATCACTCTAAAATAGTTTCCACATCAAAACATTGTTTTATTTCATTGAAAAACAAATCTAGATTATAATACAACACACACCATTTGAACCATTTCAAATATATTCATAATTTCAGAAAAAATGAATTTAGAAAGAACAATAACAATTTTAAATATAAAATGAAACAATTTCATTGAAAAATCTACTTGGATGAAGAATAAACCAAGATGAAACATGCCGCCTTCAATGGTCACCAACTAAATAAGAAAGAAGACCTCCATTACAAGCCCGAAAGTTCCAAAACTCTAGGACTGAAATATCCCAAATGATCCCATCATACATGAGGGATAAAAACTGAAACAAAACCCAAATGATCCATGTAATATATTTATTTTTGTGCGAATAAAGAATAGAGTTACAATGCACACCTGTGGCGGGCTTTGCGACGATAGGATTCGGTGGCCAAGGAGGAAGAGGAGGGTTTGTGGTGCCATAGGAGGGCTTCAAGGCAGCGGTGGCGAATGAGGAGGAGTCAGCAGCTAAGGAGGATGAGGACACGACAAAGGGGGAGGAGGAGAGCTTTACGGAGGAGGAGTCAGCGGTGGAGGACTTCACGGCGGTGGAGGAGGAGGAGGAGGAGGTAACTGAGGAGGTTGAGGAGGAGGAGGAGGCGGCATGGGTAAGGCTTCCATGAGAGCTTGAGTAATGCGAAGGAAGGAGGAGACTGTTAGGATTCGTTTATAAAACTGGTGGAAGCATTTATCAGTGCTAGCTAAAAAGCACTGATATAGGTATGTTTTATCAGTGCTAAATTAGAAAGCACTGATAAAACATACTTTTATTAGCGCTTCTTTAGCGCTGATAAAGGCATATCTTTATCAATGCTAACAAAGCACTGATAAAACTATATTGATAATAAATTATTTATATTTTTATATATTTTTAAAAAATTACATGTATAATATATATATATATATATTTATAATAATAACCTTAAATAAATATATTTTTTTATATTTATATATTTATTTATACTTATAAATTTATAATAAATATATTTATTATATTTTAATTACATATATTTCTAGTATTTATTATAAATATATATCTAAATTTTTTATAACTATAAATATAAATATTTGTATTTATTTATCAGTATTTGTATATATTTATAAATATATTTATTTAATTATATATAAAATTATATATGAAAATAATAAATATATTTTTTATAAATTAATAATTATTTAAATAAATAAATAATTATTTATATTTATAACTAATAAATAAATATTTATTTATTTTTAATTAAAATTATAATGAACAAATACTTTTATATAGTTGTAATTATATATATATTTTTAAATAATTGTAAAACTATAAAAAAATATATTTATAATTTTATAAATATATATAATTAATATATTTATTATAATTTTTTGATTATTTAAATATATCTACATTTATTTAGATTATAATTATAAGTAATTGTATTTATTTATAAATATATATAATTAATATATTTATTATAATTTTTAATTATTTAAATATATCCATATATTTATTTAGGAATTATAATTATAACAATTTTTATTTATTTATAAATATTTGTATATATTTATAAATATATTTATTTAATTATATATTTATAACTTTATAAGTAGTATAATAAATATATTTATTATAATTTTATAATATATATATGTATATTTATTTATTAATAGTTATAATTAACTATAAATAAATATATTTATAAATATTGGTATATAATTATAAATATAGTTGTTATTTAAATATATTTAATGCAATTTTTTAAGTATTTTTTAGAACATAATATTCATATGGGTAACATGAATTACTCATATACATACATAATAAAAAACAAGTCATCGCATATATGGACAACATGAATAAAAAAAGGTGTAATGTATAAATGAACATTCATGATGACACATAACATATATGCACGCATGATCAATATATTTATTGACCAAATTCATTAGAAACACATGTATATTTAATAATTATAATTATAAATATATATATTTAAAAAGTATTTATATATATTAATTATAAATATATTAAATATATTAAATATAAATAATATGATAAATATAATAAATATAATGAATCTAATAGATCTAATAAATCCAATAGTTCTAATAAATCTAATAAAAAATATAAAAAATATTATAAATATAAATCTAATAAATCTAATAAATCTAATAAATATAAATCTAATAAATATATAATAAATCTAATAAATCTAATAAATATATTTATTATTTAATGAATTTTATTATAATCTTATTATTATTTAAATATATATGTATTTATTTAATTATAATCTTAGAAATTCTTTTTTTTAAACATTATATATGTATATATATATATATATTTGAATTATTAAAAAATATATATTAATTATAAACATGCATATTTTTATTTAATGTATACAAATAAACATTATTTTTTAATGTAAATACAATAATTTTATATAAATTAATAATATTGTTTATTAAAAACCTTTACCAGTGCTAAAAATAGTGCTCATAAATGTACCCTTTATCAGCGCTAAGAAAAACGTTGATAAAGGTGTACCTTTTATCAGTGCTTTTCTTAGCACTGATAAAGGGTACATTTATTAGCGCTTTTAGCTAGTGCTGATAATGGTCACCCCTTTATCAGTGCTTTCTTCTTAGCACTGATAAAACGAGGCGCTTCCCTTGCCCTATTTTGTGGCAGTGTATCTCTTTCACGATTCCTATCGTCCCTTGAATGCTCTACCCTTTAACAAAGCCATGTTGTTCTTGTGACACTAGCCTTGGAATGATACTGCTTAGCCTATTATTAATAAGACTAGCCAGGATTTTATAAGTAAAGTTGCATAGATAGATCAACCTATAATGATTAAGATTGGAGGGATCCTTAATCTACGGTATGAGAACCATCTTGAAGGCACAGACAACCTTGTTAAGGCCCCCGCCTCTGAAGTAGTCCTGCACCGCTTCACCTACATGAGCCTTGATAATTTCTCAAGTTTCCATATAAAATTATCTCAAAAAGCCATCTGGTTTGGGATCACTCTCCTGATTCATGCTACAAATTTCCTCTTTTATCTCTGACTCATCTGGAGCCGCCTCCAGCATATCATTGTCTGTGTCTTCAATCAACCTCAGGATGAAAATGTTGAATACCTCTTCCCTGTCTTCCCTAGTATCTCTTCCACCTTTAGTCATGTTATCTCCTACTGGTAAAACCAAGAAATGATCAAGATCCATTTTCCCAGCCACCTCTACATCTACCATATAGAAACCTTCATCCAATTTTAGATTGATCTTCCTAGAAACCTTTTTATCCTTCACATTGTCCTAAAAGAAAGTTATGTTCCTGTCCCCTTCCTAGATCCAGATGGATCTAGAATTTTCCCTTCACACTCTTTTTCAATCTCAAGGATTTTTTTCTCCATGGAGTTTTTTTATCCACCATGTTCACAAATGTATCATCATCCCAATTTTCTTGAATCTTTTCCTCCAGATTTTAAATATCTTCTTTTATCCCCTCAAAACTAGTTTCCCTACTCACTCTGATTTCTACCCACTATTGTATGTATTTATTCAAATGGTGAATCCATTGCATTAAACATGACCACGACATACCCATCTATGTCTTGTCCCATGACTCTTTAACCATTTGCATGAAACCCTCTATCTTATTCTTGTTCCTAACATAGAAAAAGTGATTCTACCTTATGTCTCTATTATTCAAATTCACCACGATCAGGGAATGATCTGAAAAAGACCCTGTGAGATGTGAAATGGAGACTTGAGCATAAGTATCTAGGCCTTAGAGAGACACTAATCCAACCTACTCTATATTCTCCCATTTCCTTTCGTATTATTTCACTAAGTGAACCTACTCCCTGAGAACTCATGCATTGCCACATTTGAGAATGTTGAACCACCTCCCTTTTCTGATGTCTACTCTATGGTGTTAAAGTCCCCCCCCCCAACGAACCTAAGGTAGACTCCCTAGTTAGAACATGTCGAGTTGATACCATAGCTCTCTTCTACACCGAGGCATGAATCTATTTTGACTCACTGCGAATGAAGGTGCTTTTTGCCTGCACTCCCAATCCCTGGACATTCCATATGATAACCAAAATCATTTAACAGTGGTCTTGGAGGCGTTGAGGTCGGAAAAGGAACCTGATTTTATGCCTGGGATGATAGCGGACATCCATTTTGCTCTAGCCCAAGTGATACGATTGATCACCATTGAAACACTACCCAATGGAATCTGTTCGATCATCTGTGTTGGACACCATATGATGATCTCTATCTGATCACCTTTTTTGGACTCAGACCGCTAGATTTTGTCCGTGTTGGCTATACAATCTGAGAAATGTGTGAGGAAGAAATGGCACACAATAACACAAAAGAGATTTCAAGCTTGTATTGCACATATTTAACGGACTACAATTGCATCAATTTATAGACCCAAAACAACACGTAGCATTTATAATGGTACAAAGAAAAAACCAAAACATTAAATTCATTAAAAATAAATAGATGTGTGGGGAGAAAGAAAAAACACGCATGGAAATGACGCGTATAGGAAGACATGTTGCATGCGAAAAAACTGGATGCCTTTTCTCATTTTCATTTCCAACACTCCCCTTCAAATAAAAACTGGCTTTATTCCAAGAATCGTTCTAATTTTTTTGAATTCATATGTCAGTAATACCTTTGTGAAAATATCATCCACTTGTTTCGTAGTGTGACAATATTCCAACTCTATCGTTTTCTGCTTCACATGATCTCTCAAAAAATGGAATCACATATCAATATGTCTTCTTCTTCCATGCTGCACTAGATTTTTGGAAACTTCAATTGCCGAATTGTTTTCCACATATATCACTGTGGATCTATCATGCAGATGATTCATCTACTTCAACAGATTTCTCAACCAGATTCCTTCACAAATATTGGATGATTCTACCATGTAATCTGCTTCACATGTGGATATGGATATCACACTCTGCTTCCTTGAATTCCATGTGAAATCAGTCGATCCAAGAAAAAATACATACCTAGTGGTTCTTTTTCTTTCATCTTGGCCACCTCCCCCATCACTGTATGAGTATCCATATGGATTTTCTTCTTCAATGTATGGATAAAATAGACCAAAATCCACCGTTCCTTTGACATACATGAGGATTTGTTTTTCTGCTAGCCAGTGTGACTCTTTCGGTGCTTCCATTTACTTTCTTAGAATCACAACACTATAGAAAATATCTATCCTTGTTATTGTGAGATACCTCAGGCTTTCAATCATACTTTTAAACAAATTCAAGTCAATGCTTCTTCCTTCTCTGTCTTTTTTCAGTTTTAAGCCCGTTGCTACAGGAGTTTTTATAGTGTTGTTGTTGGCCATCTTGAACTTTTCAAGAAACTCATTGGTATACCTCTTCTGATATATGTAGATGTCTCCATGTTGTTTCTTTACTTCTATGCCCAAGAAAAAGAAAATGAGACCTTCATCGGTCATCTCAATCTCCTGGAATATGACCCTCTTGAATTCATCAAACATAGGTCGATTGTTCCCTATAAAAATAAAATCATCAACATACAAGCATGAAATAAGTATATCGCCATGATAATTCTTCTTTATGTAAACTTCATGCTCATATGGACATTGGGAGAAGCGGTTCTCTCAAATATAGTTGTTGATATGTGCATTCCAAGCATGTGGAGCTTTCTTTAACCCATATAGAGCTTTCCTCTGACGAAACACATTTTCTTACTCCCCTTTCATAACAAAGCCTTCAGGCTGGTCAACATAGACCTCTTCCTCTATAATTCCTTTCAGGAATGCAGACTTCACATCTAGTTGGTAGATCATCTAACTGGGATGAACAAAAAGGGAGATAATCATCCTCACAGTGTCTAGGAGAGAAACAGGAGCAAAGACTTCTTCGTAGTCCAACCTGCACTTCTTTTTTAACCCCTTTTCTATGAGCCTGTCCTTGTATCTATTTATCTCACCATTAGCATTTCACTTGATCTTTTACACCCATTTGATGTTGTTTCTCTTTTGACTTTTAGGAAGCGTAGTCAGCTCCCATGTGTTATTTTTCTCTATGGAATGAATTTATTCTTCCATAGAGATTCTCCAACATTCTTCTCCTACAACTTCTGGAAACATCAGAGGCCCATGATCTGTATACAGGCAAAAAAGATTTACCTCTTTGGTTTGCTCATAGATGTCTCTTAAGATTTTCATTTTTATGGGTGCCATGGGTGAGGATGAGCTCACCAAATTTTGACTTGATGGAGTCTTCTCATATGTGAAGGAATGTACTCCTGAATTTTTGTGTTCTGATGATGTGCCTGGGGAAGGTGTAGTTGGAATTTTATCCTGATGATCTTTCCTTTCTTCATAATATTCTATTTCGACTAGAATCTCTTTGTTTGATTCTTCATCATTCCATTTAAAAGATTCTTACTCACTAAAGACCACATCTCTACTCACCACTAATTTATTGGTTAGTGGATTATAGTGCTTATAGGCTTTAGACTCTTCACTATAGCCTATGAAGATGCAAGTTTCACCATGATCATCAAGCTTCCTTCTTCTCACTTCTGGAACTTGAGCATAGGCAACACACCCAAGGATTCTTAGGTGTTCTATGCTCAGTTTGTAGCCACTCCATGCCTCTTGTGGTGTCAAGTTTCTAACACTCTTGGTTGGACATCGATTTAGAAAGTAGGTAGTACATACCACTGCTTCTACCCAGAATATCTTTGGTAGTCCTTTCTCCTTCAGTATGGTCCTCATCATGTTAAGGATGGTGCGTTTCTTCATTTTTTCAATGCCATTATATTGTGGCGTGTAGGTAGTAGTATATTGTTGCTTTATGACATGTTCCCTACAAAAATCTTGAAATGCATTTGAAGTTTATTCTCCACCTCTGTCAGATCTGAGTACTTTGATTTTTTGACCACTTTCAGCTTCAACACGAGCTTTGAAAAATTTAAATATGGTAAGAGCATCAGATTTTTCTTTGATTAAATACACCCAGATTTTCTTGCTAAAATCAACAATGAGGGTAATAAAATAACTATTACCTCTAAGTGAGGGTGTTTCAAGTGGTTCGTAGATATTAGTATAAACCAACTTAAGTGGTTCATTTTCTCTTCTAGATATGCCACATGGGAAGGATTTCATTTGTTGCTTGTCGAGTTTACATGCCTCACACACATGATTTGGAACTTCAATCCCTGGAAAGCCACACACCATTCTTGATGAGGATAGAAGTTTAAGGCTGCTGAAATGCAGATTCCCAAAGCATAGATTCCATCTCCATTATTCATTCTTCATGAGTTGCAAGATACACTCATCATACTTTGTGTTAATATACAGTGGAAACATGTGATTCTTTTCCATTTGTACTTGAGCAACAAGCCTCCTATGAGAAACTATTATAGAAAAAGTTTTCCAAGTGTATGAAATACCCATTATCAAGGAGTTCGCCGATACTGAGGATAATATTTTTCATTCTTGGTACGTAATACACATTAGAAATTTAATTTAACACACTAGTCTTCAAATAGATTTTGATTTTACCTTTTTCAATCATGGGTACCTTTGATGAGTTTCCAAAGGTCGCATCACCATGAACTTCTTTTGTGAGTTCCTCAAAAAATTCTTTGTTACCACTCATAAGGTTGCTTGCACCAGTGTCGAGATACCACACATCAGGCCGTTCACATTCCTTTTCTTGTGCGAGGCGTAGTTTCGTACCTTCTTCTTCACAATGAGATGCTTCAGCTGTAGCAACCATGTATTTTCTTACATTACTATTACATCATTAAAAAGATAAACAAAATAATAGTATTGCATAATGATGATCCAAAGGTTTAGTGTATTTGGAAAACTAGGACTATACATAACATTTACAACATAAAACGTAAACATTTATTTAGTCCATTATTCTCCATATTCTTATTGTCCCTTGAAAACTCTTTAGTACACATAATCACCTGAGGATATACATAAAAAATGGGTGAGATAAAATCCCAGTAAGATGATAGATATGAACAATATAATGATGGTTGAGCATAATCATAACATAGGAAATTGATCATGAACATGAGAGGAAGAATTAATAAAAGACTTGAAATGTGGCTATGCATAAAAATGAAACATCATGTCTTAGTGGTCAACTACCACACATAGTTGTGAACCATGATAGCATCATTTTCATGCATCATTTACCTTTAACTAATGATATTAATCACTTTACCTAACTCATTGGAGCACTGTATAATTCTGGGCATACCCGTCACATCATAACATTCATATTGTGCTATATAATTCCGGGCGCACCCGTCACATCATAACATTTACATTATCATGCATGCCAAATATGTCAAAATTAATCATAAAATAAACAATGAAAAGTAATGGGTTTCACATAATAAATAATACATTCATAAACATTTTTCTCCAAAAATAAAGAGGGAATAACATTCTTGACATAGAACAATCAATTATGAGTAAAGTGGAAACAATCTTTGAGAAGTAAAAAGATTGTGTTTATTTTTAAGAAGAGTTCTTTTGGAAGAACATTGGGTTTTTCATAAACTCAATTATAAAACATTTTATCGTATAATAGTTAAGATGAGGATGAATAAGTTATTCTTAAGGTATATCTATACTGAAAATGGGTTGAAAAATAGAGAACCCAAAGTATGAGAGTTGGGTTTGAGAATTTCTCTTACCTTGTATCTGAATGATTTATTCACTTTAATGTCTTGTATAACCATATTAGATTCATTAATTAACAATTAAAGAACATTTTATACATTAATAAGAATCATTAATGTTTTATTAAGTTCATTTACAGGATTTTGGATGAGTTATAGAGTTTAAATTCATTGTTTGTGAATGTTTGTTTTTATAGTTTTCTTGAATGGGTCACTTGTATTCATGAATGGAAGTTCATTTAAAACGTATAAAAACATAAATAATTGTAATTATATGTTATTGATGATGTTATAGAACTTTAAATTATCTTATAAATAAATTTTTTATATAGCATGATAATGAATCATTATATAAGAATTTAATGATGATTGTTTGGGTTAATTCTGGCGGTTTTTCGACCACAACGAACTTGTTTTGTTTAATCATTTAGTAATATTTACATAAGTTAGTTCTAGAACATTAAATAGGATATAATACATATAACATAATCTGGTTCAACCATAAAAATGGTTTCATGACAATATCTGAAGGCGGTAAAGGAAAATGAAAACATGTCATTCTTGAAGGTGATAAATTAACACCTCACGAACAATGATTTCCTTTCTAAAATAAAAAGAAGAGGATAAATGGGTTGGATGATATATTATCCCATTATTATAATAACATTACATTATATGTAAGATAATGGAGTTACCATACCATTTGGATGAGGATAGATGGGGAGGTATCAAGAAAAGAACTTGAAATTGAAATGAAATTAAAGGAAAATAGAGAGGGGGAATTACCTCTTGAATACTCCTTAATGAACCTTGGATTGGTCTTTTGATGAGAACAGAAGATATTGAACATGGGTGAGGGGTTAGGGAAGATTTTTTGGTAGAGTTTAGACAAATTTTGATGCTTGAGAGGTGTGATGAAATGAGAGTGTGAGGGGTGGTATTTATAGTGGAGGGGAGAGGGGTTTTCTCAATATTATATTCATTAATTTATTATTTCTATACAAGAAAAGTAATTGTGATTATTCCATGACCAAGAATACTAATAAGTTCATGTGAGTTCGAACCAATTGGGCTTACATCAGCAGAATATCATACATGACTCAATAATTAATGTATTTAGCTTATTTTGTAAATTATAGTATTTCACTATTCAGCAAAAATTCAAGTATTTCAAAAAAATCCCAAAAATCCAACCTTACCATTATTCGATGTGTAGAATCCAAAAATGAACTCCATTTTTAAAAAATAATTTTCTAAATATGATTAATTTAATTTTTAATTAAAATCATAATTTACTTCAAAAATACAAATTTTAGAATTAAAACTGATTTAATAATGCTTTCAAATATTACATAAGGTCTTATAAAATTATCTTAAAACCAGAAGAAAAAAATTATTTATGAAACCATTTTTGGAAAATACATTTTCTTTTAAATTAATTAATTAATTATAATTAATTATTTATGACTTACAAAAATACCAATACTTTTACTATGATCATATTGTCACTTATAAGATGCCTAAATTTTATTTATACATTCATGGGTGAGGTTACTATTTTTTTGGAGGGTTTACTATTCATAAGGGTCATATTACTATTTATAAGGGTATTTTACTATTCACTAAAAAAATTAATTTTATCCTATCAAACTCCAAACATCTTACTAATCGCAACCGTGTATGTTATATTTTCGAAATACAAAACCCAGAGGTGACAAATTTATGTTTAAAGGTCCCATAGTAGTTCATTTAAGAAAGATGTGGAATTGTGTTTACTAATGTGGTCGATTATGACATTACTACAAGAATGGAGAAATTGTGTTGACAAAAGTTAGGGTCGTTGCATTCTTCCCCCCTTTTGAAAATTTTCCCTCGAAATTTCGTTTTACATAAATAGGTGAGGGTACTTCTCCTTCATTGCATCCTATAGTTCCCAAGTTTCTTCTTCATACTTATGGTTCCTCCACAACACTTTGACAAGGTGGTTTTTCTTGTTGCATAGAACCTTATCCCTCTAATCCATAATCATTACTGGCTACTCCTCATAAGAGAGATCATCTTCTAGTAGTACCACCTCTGAGTTCAGTACATGTGAGGGATCTGGTATGTACTTCCTCAGGAGTGATACATGAAACACATCATGAACTTGATCCATATTCAGTGTAAGTAAAAGCTGATAGGTCATGACTCCTATGCAATCAAGGATCTCAAAGGGTTCAATGTACATTGGGCTTAGCTTCCCTTTCTTTCCAAATCGGGTGAGTCTCTTCCATAGTGATATTCAAAGTAAGACTTTATCTACAATGTCGAACTCCAAGTCCCTTTGATGGTTGTCATCATAGCTCTTTTACCGACATTGAGAAGCTTTGATTTGTTTATGAACGACTTGAACCTTTTCTATCATATCTTGCACAAGATTAGGTCCAAGTAGCTTTCTTTCTCCAACTTCATCCTAATAGGTTGGAGTTCTATATTGCTTTCCATATAGAGCTTCATATGGAGCCATCTGAATACTTGAGTGGAAGCTATTGTTGTATGATAACTAAACCAATGGGATATGTTGATCCCATACACCTTTGAATTCTAAAGATAAGGCTCTTAGCATGTATTCAAGCGTCTAAATAGTCCTTTCAGATTGGCCATCAATTTGGGGTTGATAGACCATGCTGAAATTTAATTCAGTACTCAAAGCATGTTGAAAAGTTCTCCAAAATTTAGATCTGAACCTTAGATCATGATCCGAGACAATTGATAGTGGAACACCATGCAGTCTCACCACTACCATCACATATATCTTTGAAAGTTGTTCAAGCGAGAGATCTTCCTGAATAGCGATAAAATGTTCAGTCTTGGTGAGTCGATCAACCAGCACCCATATCGCATTATTTCCCCTCGATATCTTTGAGAAACCTGTGACAAAGTCCATAGTTACATTATCTAATTTCCACATGGGTGTAAGAAATGGTTGCATCACCCCTTTAGACTTTTTTCTCTTTGATTTAACTTGTTGACATACAAAGCACCTTGAGATATATTCCGTAATCTCTTTCTTCATGTTATCCCACCAGAAGTATTCTCGAAGATCTTGGTACATCTGGGTGCTACCAGGATGGATAGAGAATGTTAAGCTATGTGCATTTTCCAATAGCTCCTTCTTTATCCCGGGTGATTAAGGCACACAAATCCACATTCCAAACTAAGTCACACCATAATCATCGATATGGAACTCGTGCATCTTCCCTTCCTTTACTGTATTCACCTTCTTTTGTAACTCCATATCATCCCTTTGTTCCTCCTTAATCATCTCCTAGATTGGTGGTTTCACAATAATTTGGGCAAGGTAGCATGTATCCCCTGCCCTTATGATTTCCAAATCCATCCTTTACATATCCTAGAAGGTAGGGTCTTTCTCAATCCGTAACATGGATAGAGTAGCAGGTTCTTTTCAGCTTAGAGCATCAGCTACCTTGTTTACCTTTCCATGATGATAGTGAATAGATCAATTGTAGTCCTTTATTAGCTCTAACCATCTCCTTTGATGTATGTTGAGCTCCTTTTGTGTGTATATATACTTTAAGCTCTTGTGATCGGTATATATGTCACACTTCTCACTGTAAAGGTAGTACTGCCATATTTTTAAGGAAAAAATCACAGTTGCCAGCTCTAGATCATGCATCGGGTTGTTCTGCTAATGGATCTTCAACTATCATGTGGCGTAGTCTATCACATTATCATTTTTCATGAGTACACAACTCAATCCTTTCTTTAAAGCTTCACTGTATATCAAAAAACTTTCTCCAATTTTCAGTAATGTGAGTACAGGTGTAGTGATCAACCTTCTCTTTATCTCTTTGAAGCTTCTCTCACATTCTTCCATCTGGACATACTTTACCCCTTTCCTTGTTAACTTAGTTATCGGGCTTGAAAATTGTGATAAATTTCTCACAAAAAGTTAGTAGTATCCATATTATCCAAGAAAACTACGAATTTATGTGACACTAGAGGGTTTGGGCCATTCTTTAATCACCTTTGTTTTTTAAGGGTCCACATAAATTCCCTCACTTGTGATCACATGTCCCAAGAACATGAATTGCTTCATCCAAAGTCACACTTGCTGAACTTGGTGTATAACTTCTCCTTTCTCAATGTCTCCAGCACAGGTCTTAGTTGTTCTTCATGTTCCTCCTTTCTCTTGGAGTAGATTAGAATATCATTGATAAACACTACCACAAATTTTTCTAGGCAATGTATAAAGACTTTATTCATAAAATCCATGATGATTGCAGGGGAATTAGTAAGTTCGAAATTCATCACCAGAAACTCATATTACCCATAACGTATATGGAAGTCAGTCTTCTGAATATCTTCCTTCTTCACCTTTAGTTGATGATATCCAGAACGAAGATCCACCTTTGAGAAGTATTGAGATCCTCTTAACTGATCGAACAAGTCATCAATACTTGGAAGATGATACTTGTTCTTTACGGTGATCTTTTTGAGTTCCCAATAATCGATATACATATTCATTGTTCCATCCTTTTTCTTCATAAAGAGCACCGGTTCACCCCAAGGTGATGCACTAGGGCATATGAACTCTTTGTCCAAATTCTCTTGCAGCTGCTTATTTAACTCCTCCAGTTTGATAGGATCCATCCTATAGGGACACTTTGAGATAAGAGTAGCTCTGGGTATGAGTTCTATGGAGAACTCTACCTCACGATCTGGGGGAATTCCAGGTAACTCTTTAGGAAATACATCATCATATTCTCTCATTATGGGAATTTCCACTAGTTTAACACTTTCCTTTGGCTCAACCATTTGATTGAGGTATGCCTCTTCTAATAGAATAAACACCCACACTGTTGAAGGATTTTTCAAAGGATATTCATAATCTTCTTTGCATTTTTAGAGGGGAATGGGATGGTTCATAATATGAAAATATATTTCCTTTTCCTGATAGTTGATATGTGCTCAATATAAAGAGATCCAATTTATTCCCATTATAGCATCTAATTCTACCAAGGGAAGTATTATGAGATTTTATAGAAGAATCTTCCCATATACGCCAATAGGAGAAGAGTCAAACACTTGGGTTGCAATGATTGCACAACTTGGTGTTTTTATAGATATCTCTACTTCAAGGTTTCGGGGCTTCGATTCTATATTTATAGAAAACTTTCAAGATATGAAGGAATGTGTTGAACCAAAATCAAATAAGACTTTTTCCATTCTTGAGTGAATATGAAGTGTACCTTGTATGAATTCATTATCTTTCTCTACTTCCGTAGTAGTGATGGAATAAGCCTTACCTTGTTCCTTTGGCATTGGTGGTTGCTGACGCTGGTTACCCTTGAGAACTCGAGGTTTAGTGCACTGTCTTGGATAGTGCCATTTCTCCCTACAGTTGTAGCATTGGACCACAGGTGGTGCTCTCCTTTCTTCCACCACATTCTCATTCCTTCTCATGTCTTTTCAACACTCTTGAGCATGGTGGCCTTCTTTCCCACACTTGAATCATTTCCCCTTCCCTTTGAGGTATTTCCCATGATGTATCTTCCTACATTTTTGGCATGTGGGTGGTTGTGTTTTCTTTCCACCTTTATCATTAGATCCTTTGGCTTGAAACTCCATCGTTCTTTTCTTATCACCATAGCCATGGGACCATTCTCCAAACTCCATCTCTACTTTGAGGGCACACCAAATAACTTCTTCATAACTCCCAAAGTCTCGAATTGCAAGAGCCTTTCAAAGGTGTGGTTTTAATCCACTAAAGAATCTATCAATTTTTCTATCATTGTTGATAAAAAAACCCAAAGCGACACTTGAAAGCCTTGTAAAATTCACTTTGTAGGTCGTGACAGATTCTCATTCCTTTTGCTTGAGCTCTATGAATTCTCTCTCCATCTTCGTACGAATAGTTCTTGGGAAATACTTGTTAAAAAAGATGATCTTAAATTCTTCCTGTTCCATCTCTTCAATTTCGTCTCTTTTCTTGGTGTTCTTTATCAAATCCCACCAATTATCGGACTCTCCCTATAGAAGATAAACAGATAATGCCATCTTCTCTATCTCAGAACAGTGAAGCACAGAAAAGATCTTCTCCATGGAGTTGACCCACTGTTCTGCAACTAGTGGATCAGAAGATCCACTAAACGTCAGTGGTCGTTGCCGCATAAAACACTTGATATCTAGTTGCTCCCTCTTTGGTAAAGGAGTATGTTCCTCATTATTCAGGTTATTATTTATAACTTGAGATAGTTGGGTAAGAATCTCCATGAAGTTTTGAACTCTACCTTCTAAAGCATTGGGTATGTCATTCAAGCAATCGTTGCATTGGCCCTCGCACGAGTTTTTGGCCTGGTTTCTCCTGGTTCCCACCATTTTCTAAAATAGAAAAGGTTAGAACAAAACATAAGTCAATAAGTCATGAATAAATAACTTATTCATTTGTAAAATTTACACTAAAAGAATAACTTATGGGATCCCTATGTAAATCTTCTTGTGTGCATATTTTTACTTAGGCTCATACTAGAGGTTTTCTCTAGGGGTCACTAATCCTAATTCCCAAATTAACTAAAACTTGCCTCTGATACTAAATGTAGTGACACTACCTTTTCTTACATTAATATTACATCATTAAAAAGATAAAAAACATAATAGTATTACACAATGAGGATCCAAAGGTTTAGTTTCTTGGGAAAACTAGGACCATACATAACATTTACAACATAAAACATAAACGTTTATTTAATCCATTCTTCTCCAGCTTCTTATTGTCCCTTGAAAACTCCTTAGTACACATAATCACATGAGGATATACATAAAAAAAGGGTGAGCTAAAATCCCAGTAAGAGGATAAATATGAACAATATAACAATGGGTGAGCACAATCATAACATAGGCAATGGATCATGAACACAAGAGGAAGCATTAATAAAAGATTTGAAATGTGGCAATGTATAAAAATGAAACATCATGTCTTAGTGGTCAACTACCACACATAGTCGTGAACAATTCTAGCATCATGTTCATGCGTCATTTAACTTTAACTCATGAGATTCATCACTTTACCCAATGCATTGGATCGTTTTATAATTCCGGGTGCAGCTGTCGCATCATAACATTCATATTGTGCTATATAATTCCTGGTGCACCCGTCACATCATAACATTTACATTATCATGCATGCCACATATGTCAAAATTAAACATAAAATAACCCATGGAAAGGAATTGGTTTCACATCATAAAGAATACATTAATAAACATTTGTCTGCCAAAATAAAGAAGGGATATCATTCTTGACATAGAAAAATTAACGATGAGTGAAGTAGAAACAATATTTGAGAAGTAAAAAAGCTTGTGTTTATTTGTAAGAAGTGTTCTTTAGGAAGAACATTGGGTTTGTCATAAACTCAATTAGAAAACATGTATATCCTAGAATAGGTAAGATGAGGATGAATAAGTGATTCTTAAGGTATATCCATACTGAAAATGGGTTGAAAGAGGGAAACCCAATGTATGAGAGTTGGGTTTGAGAATTTCCCCATACCATGTATCTGAACGCTTTCTTCACTTTAATGTCCTGTATAACCACATTAGATTCATTAATTAAGAATTACAGAACCTTTTATACATTAATAAGATTCATTATGGTTTTATTAAGTTCATTTTATGGGCTTTTGGATGAGTTATAAAGTTTAAATTCATTGTTCAGGAATGTTCGTTTTTATAGTTTTATTGAATGGTTCACCTGTATTCATACATGGAAGTTCATTTAAAACGTGGAAAAACATCAAGAATTGTAATTATATGTTATTGATGATGTTACAGAACTTGAAATGATCTTATAAATAATTTTTTTATATACCATGAGAATGAATCATTAGGTAAGAATTTAATAATGATCGTTTGGGTTAATTCAGGTGGTTTTTTGACCACAATGAACTTGTTTTGTTTAATCATTTAGTAATATGTACATAAGCCAGTTCCAAAAAATTAAATAGGATATAATAAATATAACATAATCTGGTTCAACCATAAAAATTATTTCATGACTAGATTTGAAGGCGGTAAAAGAAAATAATAACATGTCGTTCTTGAAGGTGATAAATTAACACCTCACAAACAACGTTTTCCTTTCTAAAATAAAAAGAAGAGAAGAAGGGGGTGGATGATATGTTATCCCATTAGTATCATAAAATTCCAGTATATGTAAGATAATGGAGTTATCGTACCATGTGGATGAGTATAGGTGGGGAGAGATTAAAAAAAGAACTTGAAATTGAAACGAAATTAAAGGAAAAGAGAGATAGGGGAATTACCTCTTGAATCCTCCTTAAGGAACCTTGGATTAGTCTTTTGATGAGACCAGAAAGTCTTGGACGTGGGGGAGGGGTTAGGGAATGTGTTTGGGTAGAGTTTAGACAAGGCTTGAAGCTTGAGAGGTGTAAAGAAATGAGGGTGTGAGGGGTGATATTTATAGTAGAGGGGAGAGGGGTTTTCTTAATATTATATTCTTTAATTTATTATTTCTCTACAAGACAAGTAATAGTGACGATTCTATGACCAATAATAGTAACAAGTAAATGTGATTTTGAACCGATCATGCTTACATCAGCAGAACATCATACATGACTCTATAATTAATGTATTTAGCTTATTTTGTAAATTATAGTATTTCACTATTTATAAAAAAATCAAGTATTTCTAAAAAATCCCAAAAAATCACCCTAAACATTTTTCGATTTGTAGAATCTAAAAATGAACTCCATTTTTCAAAAATATTTTTCTAAATATGATTAATTTAATTTTTAATTTAAATCAAAATTTACTTGAAAAATACAGATTTTAAAATTAAAAGTGATTTCATAATGCTTTCAAAATTTACATTTGGTCTTAAAAAATTGTCTTAAAACCAGCAAACATAGAATTGTTAATTTATGAAAACATTTTAGGAAAATTCATTTTCTTTTAAATTAATTAATTATTATAATTAATTATTATAATTAATTATTTATGGCTTACAAAAATACAAATACTTTTACTATGGTCCTATTGTCAATCATAAGATGCCTAAATTTTATTTATACATTCATGGGTGAGGTTACTATTTTTTTGAAGGGTTTACTATTCATAAGGATCATATTACTATTCATAAGGATATGTTACTATTCATAAGGGTATGTTACTATTCACCAAAAAAATTAAGTTTGTCCTATCGGACTCCAAACATTTTACTGATCGCAACCATGTATGTCAGATTTTCGAAATTCAAAACACATAGGTGACAAATTTATGTTTAAAGGTCCATAGTAGTTCATTTAAGAATGATTTGGCATTGTGTTTCCTAATGTGATCGATTATGACATTACTACAAGAATGAAGAAATTGCATTAACAAAAGTTTGGGTCGTTACATCAACATAGTTGGATCGTTCATCATGATCCATTTTACTCCAACACTCCGAAGCATAATGTCCGAATTTTTTGCAATTGTGGCATTGGACGTTCTTTATGTTTCCACAACCACCCGTGAATAGGCCTCCACCATTTCCTCTTCCACGGAAACTGGTAAAATTTTGTTGCTTTTGTCGATAACTTAGATGATATCCACGCCCTCTACCTCTTGCACAATGACCAACTCGTTGCAGTTGGACATTCTTTTGTTCTTGTAGAGTCAACTTGGACTCCAAGACATGTTCCAGCGTTGAACTCGCATTCTTTTGCATTCGTTGATCATGCACTTGCACGACCCCATCAGTTTTTCAGCGGACAGTTTCTTCAAATCCTTTTATTCTTCGATTGCCACAACCACATGTTCAAACATGGTTGTGATAAATCGAATTGATTTTTCAATAACTCGAATGTCCTCTACTTTTTCACCATTCCTTTTCAAATTGTTAACAATAACAATCAAGTGTGAGAAGTAGTAAGATATACTCTCACCTTCTTTCATGTGTCCCGCTTCGAACTCTGCTCTTAATGTTTGAAGATGTATCCGCTTCACTCGATCAACACCCTTGAAGATGGTTCAAAGGGCATCCCATGTTTGCTTGCTTGAAGTTGTTTCGGCAATCTTTTCGAACGTTGATTCATCCAACCCTTGATAGAGGAGAAACAACGCTTTGTTGTCTTTCTTCCTTTGATTTTTGAGAGCCATCTTTTCTTCATTTGTAAAGGCGGCTTCTTCCTTCGTGGAGGATACAATATACCTGTCGGTGACGATCTCTCATAATTTTTGCGACCTGAATAATGCATTCATTTGGATGCACCACCTTTTGTAGTTGTCCTTAGACAACTTCGAAACTTGCGGCTGGATTGCGGCCATCTTCAAAAAACTGGAGGACGTCTTAGTAACCTGGCTTTGATACCAGTTTGTTGGCTATACAAGCCGAGAAATATGAGGGGAAGAAATGACACACAATAACACAAAAGAGCTTTCAAGCTTGTATTGCACATATTTCACGGACTACAATTGCATCAATTTATAGACCCAAAACAACACGTAACATTTATGACGGTACAAAGAAAAAACCAGAACATTAAAGTCATTCAAAATAAATGGAAGTGTGGGGAGAAAGAAAAAAATGCGCATGCAAATGACGCGTATAGGAAGACACGCTGCATGGGAAAAACACATATGCCTTTTATGGTTTGCATTTCCAACAAATCGTTGGACCTGTCCAATGATTTGTGCTGCCCTGTCGGATAATCTCTATCTGATCATCTTTGCTGGACTTCGAGCCCAACACTTTTCTCGTTGCATAATGAATCTCGTGATGATCCTGAGTAGCCCAATTGGCCTAAGCATGTAAATTCTCATGACTTTTTTTTTTATGGATTTCCGTTTTTGTTTTATTCAACCATGTAAATCGTTGTGTGTACGCAACATCTTGAATTTATCACTGCATGTTTGAGTTTTTTATTGCTCTTATTTGATCGCTGCATGCTGATGCTGTATTTGGTGTTGTGATTCTTTAAATGTACCAGCTTGCTGTAGTGATTCTTTAAATGTACAAGAAAAAACAGGTTTCATTGTCTGAAATTTACATTTGTTGAATCAGGATGTTATTTCTCATGTTTTTGATTCTTTGTGATCGAGTCAGCCTGTACAGTTCTGTATTTCTACAGCTATGAGAATAATTGCAAGCTGGAATTGTTTTTTGGGCCTATATTAGCCACTGTCATTTATAAATTTATGGCTATTGGAATTGATATAAGAATTGTTTAATGTTTATGGGATTATGTGTCCATAAGACCGAAATGATAAACATCCTTTTGATTTCACAATTGAGCTTTTATGGACCAAAATATATACCCAATGGATGTTGATTGTTGCGTGCTTCTGAATG
Organism: Viscum album; assembly: GCA_963277665.1. Lineage (NCBI taxonomy): Eukaryota > Viridiplantae > Streptophyta > Magnoliopsida > Santalales > Viscaceae > Viscum > Viscum album. The sequence continues at coordinate 357,956,962 of OY728140.1, forward strand.
CCAGCTCAACTCCCACCATTAACGTTCTGGATTTTGGAAGAAAATATTTATAATAAATAAATAGAAATGGAATGAGTTTGTGTAAGGAATAAAGTGAACACGGGGACGGAGGCCTGGTGGCATTGGAGGTGGGGGGTGGGGGGGCTAAAGTACTTTTTTTCATGCAGTCAAGACGACCTGTTAATAATAATTAGCGAGGCATAATAACGGGGAGAGAGGCGTGGCATTGGAGGGGGGAAAATGGCTAAAGTATTCTTTTAATGCAGTCAAGACGACCTGTTAATAATAATTAGCGAGGCATAATAACGGGGAGAGGGCGAGGCACTGGAGGGTGGGGGGAAATCGCTAAAGTACTTTTTTTTATGCAGTCAAGACGACCTGCTATGGTGGTGTAAATCTAAAATTTAAAAACATGGCAACAGCTTTGGAATTATGTCAAAAGTGGCGTCTTTGGCGTAGAAATAGGGGGACAACAAGAAAATCAATTTTATCTAATGTCAAAAACTCCCTTTTTTTTTACGAAGCAAAATGGAAGGGTGAAATTGTACCAAATAAAATACTTGGCTTAAAAAAAAAAATTGGATACCAACCCTGAAAATAGCACACTGCACGACAAATAAAATCCAGATAAATCGCCCCACACTCCTATCCACCCTTCCCACCCAAACCGTACATGGGGGCAAATACCTGGGCTTTAATGTTCGTCATCTTCTTCATGAGTAGCAAATCTGATAGATCGAGCACACAACTAGCATGATCAGTTTCAAAGCTTTGATACCTTGTAGAAAGACAAACACATACCTTACATAAAGACAAATGAAGGCGCCTCTAGAAAAAAAAAAGTATGTTTCGAACAATATACCCATATACTTTGAAATACTTGTAATTCATTTATTTCTTCCATAGAATGTCATCATATTTATAATATTTTGCAATTTTCTGTATGTATTGAATATATTGGATTGAGAATCACTGAAGCAACAACATTCTTGGACCGGGCATCTGGAGCTCCATGACTGTCCCCATACTGATACGTGCATTGTGAAATCCGAGCAAGGTTGAAACTCATTTGGATGAAAAGGCAGGGAAAGGAGGAACTGTTCATAGAATAATTGACACGGTTCATCTTCCGCCAAGTGCATTCGATCATCTCTCTTATGATTCCTCGGGCATCTTCTTCACTAACATTGTGATCTTTCATGTAACAACTAATTGCATTTGCACTCTCCCCTCTCTTCATCTCGGCCTAATGGAAGATACCAAACAAATTGAGTTATATATAAGAAGTAAACGAATTAATGAAATGAGAGGAAATTACTTTGGATGTGCCCAAATCATTCCAGAGTCTGAAAATGATCGAGGACAAGCGGATTATGTCGTGATAATTTTCCAACATTTGAAGTGCTTGATGGTTGAAATCAGGAAACAATGAAAGATATGAGTGAACTAGAATGACGGAACCGGACACAGACATCCATCCATTCTCTAAGTAGTCTGGGAAGGGTGGTGTTCCTCGATCAATACTCCACCTCGCCTCTACCAAGAACGCTTCAAATAAATCTGTCCACTACAATGTTTATATACATAAACGATGTTATTTTTCATCACAATTTACACGTCAAATCCATATCTTTATCTAAGCATAATAGACCATGGTAAGTTTTCAATTAAAAAACGTTTATTTAGAAATAAAATACCATTTTGGTGAGGTGGGGCAGAATATAGTGTCCGTTACGAGCGAGGGTGGCGTCGGCAATTTCATGGACTGTTTGGTAGAGCGCAAAGAAGCAGGGTTTCATCCACTCCGGCAGCCTCTCCGCCCTCTCCAGATCCCATCTGCGAAGAAATTTTAATTATAAGATGTTTTCGATATGTAGAAGAGTAAGGAAGGAGGACCTCCGGACGGCGAGCGTGAACCGCCGGAGGTGGTGGAGGTCGCCGGAAACGTCGAAGAGGTCGTCGATGACGGTGACGAGCAGGGTTACTTTGGTAAGGTGGACGCGGGAGAAGGAGTGATCGGGGTGAAACACCATCCCCACCGCCCAAAAAAAGCACTCCATCACCCGCTCCCTCGCAAACCCCACGCCCTCCACCACCCTAGCGTCCTTCCACCACCTGCATCGCCCACCACACCTTAATCCAGATGACCATCCTTACAGTAAGCCAAATATGTGGACCAATATTTAAAGTGGACGTACCTCACCACATGCTGCAGGTCGGCCTGGAGGCCCGCCTGGACGGCGTTGAAATCCAGCCGTGCAAGGTGGAGCAGGGCGGGATCCGGGCCGCCTCCTCGCTGCCGCTGGCGGTGCCGCTCAATGTTCCACCGGGCCTCCAGCCTCGGCACCTGCCGATGCGGCGGAGCTTCCAGAGCCCGCCACACCTGCGGCCCCCAATCATCGCCCCCGCGCTCTGACGCGAGCTGTTTCAGTCGAGTAGCCGCGAACGCCATTCCCGCCTCCAATATATTTTCCCCGTCGAACCCCACGTGGCACGCCTCTAGCAGGCTCTCGAGCCCCCGCACGTCATCCCCGGCTGTCCCCAGGAACCGACCCTCCCCGTCCGTGAATTCCTTGAAGACATCTGACATCACCGGAAAAGATGAAGGATTGATTCGTGCGTATTATGTAGAGTGTTGTGATGCATACCTTGAGAGACGTGGAAGCCATGCTGGCGGAGAATGCGGAAGCGGAGGGCGGTGGCGTGAAGGCCGATCTCCCGAGCTTGGATGGTCGGAGGGAAGGGTTGGTCGGAATGGAAGCGGTGAAGGGCGACGGCGATGGGGTTCTGGAATCGGTAGCCGAGTCCCAGCCTGTGGATGGAGTCGATGAGCTCCAACATGGCTTGTGGCTCCCGCTGCTTCTCTTCTATCATGCTTCGCACCTGCTTCTCCAGCCTGTCGGATCTTTCGTCGTGCGCTGCACCCTGCGGCAGAGCACCGGAGCAGAGGTGCTGATGAATATATTTAGGGTAAACTAGATGAGAAACAATTGATAAAGCAAAGGGGTATTAAAATGAGCGAACTGGTGCGTGATAGGTGTTGAGGGATTCCAGGAGGCGAAGATCCCAAATGCTGGACTGGTATGGAGGTGCTTTTGCGTGACCGTCGTTGCCCGGCACGGCGGTGCATCGGACGAGGGCATTGGGATAGAGGGCGACAGTCGGAAGGTTGGGAGGCGTGGAGGCAAAGGGGCGGAGCAGTGGCAGCGAAAGCGCAGGCATCATGGATAGGGCTGTGCGTTTGGTTACTGAGCCTGGTTGGCGTGGCTGTGAGTACGATGTATAAATTTAGAGGGAGGGAGCACGTTGAAAATTTAGACGCACTGTGCGTGACGCCAGTGGTGGCGTCGATAGCATTTTTTTCCCCGACATACCACGACGCCTTGCCCCAGTGGATTTTCGCGCTCTCTCTCTCCATTTTGACGGTAGCCTTTTGGGGGGGGGGGGTGTTTGTTCTTTTTTTAAAAAAAAAAGATGTTTTACTAAAAAAAGTTAACAATCAACATGAAAAATAATAAGTATTTATTAATAAATAATAATTTAATTATTATGAACAATATTATTGATATAATTAATATGATAATTAATTAATAATAGTTAATAATATTGAAGCTACATAAGATCAAATAACAAGTGAGAATGGGTGTTAATAAATACTCATGCATACAAAAGTTGGAAATCAAGTAAATCACAGGAGATTTAAAAGGTTCTACATTAGTGTGAGATCCTACATCCTTGTCATAGGTACTCCTGTGAATCTATTGAAATTCACTATTATGAAAAAGTGAATACAATATGTGTCAACTCTTGTTAAACGCCTTCTATCTCTCGATATAAATGATTATACTTACTCCCGTCAATTTACAAAGTTGCTTACAAAACAATTGAGTCAAAACAAAAGAATAAAGTCTTTGTTGAATCTGCTCCAAAAAAGTTCCTGGGTTTGATGACCTTGAGTTCGATGGTCTTCGGTTCAATGAACCCAATCTGATTGACTCAATACGATCGACTCAATACAATGCTACCTTTCTTATTCTACAATTGAAGAAACTTTTTGTTCTGTTTGGATAACAAAACTTGTGCTTCTCAAAAACTACTCAAAACTCAATCCGAAATTCCACAGTACAATGAATTCAATCTGATGGACTCAGTACGATGAACCTGTTCTCAATCTACAAAAACACAAACTTTGCTCCAATGCTCAATATGATCTTTCTTAGTCCAGTAAACAAAACTTTCAGGTGTCCAAACTTCTTCTGAGATCTCAATCCGAAAAGAAAATCATGATAAGAATTATGCAACGCTCCACCTTTTCCACACAAGAAAAAGTTACGTAGTACGGATGTACTATGCTTCTATTTATAGACAACTAAGAATAACAAAACCGAGAAACCAAAAAAACTTCTCCCGCTTACCCAAATTTCAAATCTCTGAAAAACACTCATATTTAATCTTCAACTTTGATTACCTCAAACCATCTAAAGATTTCTCTGAAATCAATCTCCCCGAACATACTAACTTTTCTTTAGTCCAATATAACTTCCTCAACTTCAGTTTGATGTAACTTCCTCAACTTCATTATGATGAAACTTCCTTCTTCAACTCATTACGGTCTGACTATCTTCATCTGAGTTAGTCTGATTGACTTTCATTCTCAGAGTCAGTCCGATCATCTTTCCTTCTCAAAGTCAATCTGATGGAATCCTCATAATGATGGAATTCTCATAACAATGGAATTCTCATTACGATGGAATTCTCATTACGATGATAAAAGGGACCCCCCTTTTAATAGCACTTTAATCATTAGTACCTTTTTAGCACTGTAAATGCCCTTTTGCGCACTTTTAAAGGCAATATATGCAGTAGTGATCCTTCTGTGTATGCTGTTCCTCACACAAATAAATAACAACCAGAATACTTTAAATTGTATTATTCTCTCTTCTACCAACTCCAGCTTGTATCATAACTCCTTCGTGATTTATGAGAACATCATGATCAACAAAGCATCATCAGATTTAATACTTAGAAGTTCTATTACTTCCCAACCTTTCGGTCTCACTCGGAATCTTCTGAGGCTGATTCTTCCTGAGACCGATTCCCAACAATATGTGACTTTCCATCAAATTCTCATTCCAATTGCCTGGTTCTATTGACTCATGCCGATGAGATAGGTTTGATTTCACATACCTATGGCCTGGGTCTAATCCTGAAGAACAAAAACATTCTTTTACAAAAAGGTTAATTGTTAATAAATATAAAACTTTGTTCCAAACATCACAAAGGTTCTTCAATCCCCCCTTTGGATTTGTTAACAACACTTGTTAACAACTTTTTCAACTCTCGAAAAATTTTCAAAACTCAACTTTGTAAAAAACTCAAGTTTTTTTAACTTTTATCAAAACATAGAATTTCTTAAAAGAGAGTGTCCTGACTCCACACTACTGGATAAAGTAATGTTTTTGAAAAATTGTATCCCTCAATGACAAGCAAATTTTGCAACCATGTTAAGATAAACCCCCACCCCCTCACTTTTATCTATTCTCACTTTTCTTTTCCTCTCCCCCATTATCTGATAACCATATATTTAGATTCATAAAAGAAAGATAAGTAAAAAATTCTTACAGAGTACAAAGTTGTTACTTTTTCTTCCCCTTTGTCAACATAATGCAATGCACGGTGAGGGACATCCTTATGATATTTAGGAAGTCATTGGAGGAGGCCAACATGAAGGTGTAGCTGTAACACCCTAATATTTTTATAAAATAGATTTTTAAATAATTTGATTTCTCTATCTTGCATTGCACGATACGCCATATTAAGCTTGTGTTACACGCAACACTGAGTTTCTACGAAACATATTTTTATTATTGTAATTATTTAAACAAGAAAATTATAACCTAGCCATTAGAATAATGGGTATGACCGGGATTAATTGGATTATGAAATTATGGTTTACACACAAACGCACACATATATATATATAATTCTTGGAACAATTAATTATAAATGAATGTAAAACCCTTTTTAAAATAAATGGAAATGCTTTTCTGGAAAACTATTTAAATGTGAACAAGTGTGTTTTATACTAATAAATAAACAAATAAATATTGTTGGATTATATTAATGAAATATATATATAATATTCAATATAATTTTTAACATTCATTTTATGTGTTTTCTAGACATGATATAAGAAAAAATCCAATTTTACGTATAAATAATGTATTTTTCTAAAAGGGCAGTTTTGCCGCCTTTTGATGACACACTTGTTAAAAATCTAGTTTTTGATACTTTTATAAATTATATTGGACAAAATAAATTTATTCTTTGAAATTGTATTATCAAAATTTACTTTGGTTGAATTTTGGTATTTTTCTATTAAGTTTCTTGTTTTGATGAATAGTAAAAAGATATTGCATTTTAATTGAAAATAGCTTTTGTGTCTAAATAATTTGTAGTGTTAAATTATATATTTAATTGGTTTTAAATTATAATTAGATCAAATTACTATCATTTAATCCAATATAGGTCATTAGAATCAATTTTACATTGAAATTGGATATAAAAACATTGCAAACTTTTGAACATTTTTACTTTAATAACTCATTGTTTCATCCCGTCTGTGGGATTAATTTTTAATTTATTTATTTAAATTTTGTGAATTAAATTTAAAAAATGGATTCCATATTTGGAATCATAAGTTCCAAATTTATTAAAAAGTTCCCTTTTATATTTGTACAATATCAATAGTAACTTTAATGATTTTTATTATCACAGTTAATGATAAATCGAGTAATTGAGGGTAAAAATAATATTATATATATTAAATAACTACCCTAACACTTTCCCAAATGTTATTGGATGAATTTAATTCGACCCTTAACACATAAGGATCTAAATTGAATAATTTAATGGATACTTGTCCATGAAAATGACTTGAATATTATTAAAATCAAAGAGAGTGACAAAATGTCGCACTCTTACTTTTAATAAGAATAATATTTTTAACTTGTGATTAAATTGAAATTATTCCCAACAATGTATATTCCTCTAAAAGATAAAAGGGTTTTCTACATCATGATATTTTATTTTTAAATTTTAGCGAAGAAATAATTTTCATAAATAATTACACAATGACGATACAATAATTATTCAATTAATGAAACAATCAATTAAATGATATTAGAAATATTAAAATAAATATAATTTAATTAATGTTATCTACTAATTTTATAGGTTAATATGACATGTTAGGGGTATATTAAATAAATTGGTTCAAAGTTATCTTGTTGTATTGATTTTCCTAAAGTCAATGTTATGAATAGTATCAAAATTGACACTAATGATATTTTATGAAAATAATATTTTATTAATTTATTTAAAAATAATAAATATCCTAAATAATGAAAATGGGGATAAATTATGTTATAAAATATCACAAATTGACCATTTTTGGTTCAATTTATGCCTTAAAAGTAAAACTCTCAACCTTTTAATATTAAAAAAGTTGTCACCATAGTTAGAATTAAGATAAATTAACTAATGGTTAATAAAAAAGATAAGGTTTAAAATTACATAAAAACCTGTATAAAATCTATTGGTTGATAAGATTACGACCCTATTCCAAATTATCATTGAATAAATTTCCTTTTATAGGTATTTGGATTGAGATTTAATTTATTATATTTTAATCTTGTGAGAAATTCAAAAAGTGCCACTCACCTTCATTATAAAAGGAAACTTCCTCCCTCATCTCATTTAAAAACATTGAGAATTCTATATCTACCAAAATCTATCAAATTATCTTCTCCATTTCCCTATCCACATTCTAGATGTTATGTTCTTCCCAATAGACCAACTCTACAGTCCTTTAGAGGATATCAAAAGGAGCTGTTTTGAATAAGAGGTAATCACTCTAACTGATTACTCGCTTTTTATAATCTTATATATATACTATAGATCTATGATATATGTCATAAAATAATAACTTCAGAATCCTAAATATGATTATTTTTTTATGATTATGAACATACCATTATATAGCCCCTTTCCCATCGAACAATAAGTGAAAGTATCGATTGTGCGTACCCACACCTTACAGTCTCCACGTAGTGATACAATTCATTTTCTATCACCATATTTTATAAGTGGGAATTATGATTGGTTTAATGTTTATATATGATATTTATGACACGATAATAGTTATGTAATGATAATATTATACCTACCTTTTTACCATCTAATATTTTTGGAAATGATAACGTTGCTCGTGTGTACGTATGACTTACCATCTCCATGATGCGATGTGAATCGTTTTTCATCTATATTTCATATGGGTGGTTATAAGAATTAATTTTATGAATATATATGATATATATATATATAACATAAAAATTAATCTATAATGATAATATATCATATACCTTTCTTTCTTTTAATATGACAAGAAAATGAATAACAACGTTCATGAGTATGTATGGCCTACCGTCTCCATGAACGGTGTATTTTACTTTCTAACTCTAACTTTTAGGAATATCCTTGAATACATATATACTAAACATATATATGATATTTATATCTTGGTTATAATTATAGAGATGATGAAATCATGATCTATGTAAGAGGACCAAGGATAACAAGTCAAAACATGTATAAAAAACAAAGAGGTTATTACCTCAAACATAACTTTAACATGGAATTGTTAATAAGTGAGTAATATAAAGTCATAAGTAAATCATATATGGTATTATATATATGAAAATTGTTTTGTGGTATATGTATAATAAACTTATATTTATTATACCGTATTTTTGAACATATATGAAGGAGGTCAAGACTTAAGGTAAGGGATTTTTGTCTCACTTTTATTTCTAGGGGACACATTTCTTATACACCACTTGTTTCTTTTGTGTGGTGTATATAATAACCATTAATTCTGTTTATGAGTCTTATTATGTAAATTTGTGGGTATTTAAATATCTATTTTATGATCTTTATTTCATGGGGTTTACGGTTCAAAAGTTACCAAATCGGTAAGGTAAATTTGTCTTAATTTGCATTCTTTGAGACACATGTTATATTGTGAACATTTATTATTTTATGAGGTGTACATACTTAACTTTTAAATTTTTTATCATGAATATCATTCTTTTCATGATATTATAATCTTTATGTAATGTTATTCTATCTTCAGTTATAAATTTATGTTCCTTCAGAACAATGTTTTATAAAAATGTTTTAAAGGTGTTTTAAATGATCTCTTATGAATTTTCAAGGAAAAGGATTTAAAATATTTTTAAAATAGTTTTCAAATAATTATTTATGAATTTTCAAGGTTATTTTAAAATAATAAGGTTTTCTAAATATGTTATGATTTAAAAAGTGTTTGATTTCAAAAATGGAAAGAATATTTTCATCAAGAATTATTTATAGTGATTTTTCAAAACCAATTTCAATCTAAGAAAATGTTATTAGATGTTACTTATGTTTTACTTTGGATATGATCCAATGATACCATTATTATTCTTTCTATTAATGTTTTATGTTTATGATGGATTTATACTTATGATTTTTTTTCTTTTCCATGAGTTATCTTATGATGAAATGTTTATGAAACCCATTTATTTTTATGGGTCTAATATGATTTATTTTCTAATGAAACACATATTTATGGTTTTCATTATGTGACAGGTGGTATCTATATCTACTTCCAATGAATTGGGTAATTATAAATGTTCTATGAGCTCAAAGGGTACACTGGAGGTCATCCTAAGCCCATAATAAGAGGGTACACACGAGGACATCCTTAGCCAACAACAAGAGGGCACATGGGAGGTCATCATAAGCCTAAAACTAGAAGGTACATGGGAGGTCATCCCAATCCTGAAGTAGGTACATGATTAATTATCCCAAGCCTAACATACTATGAATTTCTTGGTACGTATCATTGATATAAGATATTCTTAGCTCATGTGAATGCTACAAATTCCATGTCTTATTCCATTGTTATACTCTCATGGATCTTGTGGTTTGATTATATTATGATTCATGTCTTATGAAATACCAATATTTATTCCATGAATCATGTATATGGTCTTTTATTTGTAGGATATGATCTTCAAATGTTATGATTATGTGTTCATACCCTTGTGTTCATGTTATGATTTTGTATCTTCCATGTTTACCCATACTAAGAATCTGAGCTCACCCTTTCTTATGTTTCCATTCCTCATGTTATAAAGATCGGTTTCAACTAGGAGTACTAAAGGGGTATATCTTTGTGGGATTTGTTGAAGATCTTTCACCAAGTTAGAAGAATGTGTTCCATGTTTCCAAAGGCACTAAACTATCACGGTCCTCAGGAATGTGTTTTTTGTAATGTAATTAATATTCATCTAAAATATGTAATATCCATGTTTGAAAAGCCAGGGTCATTATAGTTAGTATTAGAGGAAAGGTTTATTCAGACTTTGGAAACTTGGATAAGAAAACTTTAGTGAGATCCCTAGGGATATTTATAAGGATATGTCTAGGGATGTCTCTAATTATAAGCTTAAGGTGTCATAGATTAAAGAAGGTGTCATAATTTAGACATCATATAGGTGATTTTTCATAGTTATAAGGTTTTTTGCTATGATAAGTGTTTCTCACTCTATTCTTTCTGGTTTTAGTCAATAGAGAGAACCAGAAGAAAATGGGTTAATGTTGGATGTGATGAAAAATTTGATGATGGGAATATAAATGGGATGATCACTAGAGTGAAGGAGGTTGTGATCATGCCTAATAAATTTTCATGGAACATGATTAATAACGTGTACCTTAAACAACTCTCAGAATCTCCCAGGAAAAGAAGGAAAGAGTTTACTAAAAATGATTGTTATGGATAACCCATAGGAAAGATGATTAAATTTCCTTTATGCTAAGAATGTGGGAAGAAACACCTAAATGGAAATGTTAGAGGAACAATAATATTTTTTGACTGTGGAAAAGGACACAAATCATGTAACTAAAAAGGTAAAATGAAAAGTTTAGTTAACGCAATGGACGATAATATTGGCCTCCCTAATGTACTATAAATTGATGAATTCTTTAAATGTGGAAATAATATGCATTTTGTAGATAAATTTACTAAGTTGAAAGCTCATGAAGATAATTAGCAAGGTGGTACAAGTAATGGTTATATTGTTGCTGATGATGAGACTACAAGTGAAATGTGAAAGTGAAGAGGTATTAAGTAATAGTATGATGTATCCTTATTAATGGATTAAGGATTAAGTGAAATAATTGAGGTTTTTATGTATTTGGATTCAACAATTGTGTGAAATATATAATGATTGTTCAGTTTATGTTTTTCTATAAGTATTTACAAGAATATGTTAAATGATTCTGATGGACTAGAAAATTGATTTAATGGAAAGATGATATTCATAGGAAACACATGATTAAGGGAAATATAACCCTTAATATGTTCCTGATGTTCATATAATGATGTTTGTATAAATTAAATTGAATGGTAATGATTACCATAAAAATGATTAACGACTTTTTGAAAAAAAGGATTATGCTATCGTTGATAAAGTTTATAGCATTTTTGGATTTAAGTAATATATCCAATAATTTTTGGAGTAAGGAAGCATGCATGTTCTTAATAAGGATTTATGGTAATTCAGGTTATTATCATGTTTCAAGAGAGTATATGATGAAGGTATTCATTTGTTTGGTATGTGACAAACAAGAGATACTTTTTGATATATGGGGAATCAATGTTAATATGATTTTGAGAAATTTGGTGACCTTCTTTCTAAATCCTTGGAATTTTATATTTCAAAAGGGTTAAAAGTTTAACCATTTATGAAATGATTTATGTTAAAATTTAAATGTGGTTTTAGATATTAATGTATTATCTCTCAATATTTGGATTTATGAATATTGGATAACTTGCGCTAACCATCTTGTTGGGATAAAGACAGATGGAATGACATATCATTCTATTTATGGATCTCATGATCTGTTAATAGTTCAGGAATGACAAATTCACCTTCATTTCTTGGAATAAGTGATGAGGTGAAAATTGATTGAGGCACAACGAAGGGTGAGATTATGCTAAAATTAAATAAGTATATCTTCTTAAAACATTAGGAAAATGGTATTGAAATAAAATGTTATTCCATTATCATCATTTTTTATGATATCAATTACCTTTTTTAAGCATTTTTCTATTATATATTTGTGATCATTAGCTTTATCATAACCATGCTCTCCATCACTCCCCATGATAACTTTATAGTTAGATTTTTATTCTATGTCCATGTTTTCACTTCCCATATATGTTCTCATATGTGGAAGTCTTGTTATGAGTTAATTTGAGTATCCATTAAGTTCAATTTTTTTCTCTAAATGATGTTTTAGTATTAATTTTTACGATGTGTGTTTCTATGAAAGGAACTTTCAAGTATTAAACCTTTGATAACTCAGACAATTTTCGAGGGAGAAATTCATTTTAAGGTGGGTAGAATCTAACACCACAAGATTTTTATGAAATAGAATTTTAAATAATTTTATTTCTTCATAAATCATTGCATGCTACATCATATTATGATTGAATTTCATGAAACACTGACTTAGCTTGTGTTACATGAAACACTGAGTTTCTACGAAACATATTTTTATTATTGTAATTATTTAAACAAAAAAAAAATTATAACCTAGACATTATAATGATAGGTACGATCAGGATTAAATGAATTATGAAATTATGGTTTACAAACATATATATATATATATTCCTTTACCAATTATTTATAAATGAATGTAAAACCCTTTTTAAAATAAAAGGAAATGTTTTTCTGAAAAACTATTTAAATGTGCACAAGTGTATTTTATACCAATAAATAAAAAATAACACTTGTTTGATTATATTAATTATATATATATATATATATATATAATATTCAATATAATTTTTAACATTCATCTTATGTGTTCTCTAGGAATCATATAAGAACAAATCCAATTTTACTCATAAAAGAAGTATTTTTCCAAAAAAGGCAATTTTGCCACCTTTTAATGGCACACGTGTTAAAAATATAGTTATTGAAACTTTTATAAATTATATTTTTAAAAAATAAACTTCTTATTTGAAATCTGAATACCAAAATTTATTTTTTTTAAAATTTTTGGTATTTTTTCCATCAAGTTTCATATTTTGATGAATAATAAAAAATATTGAATTTTAATTGGAAACAATTTTGTTTGCCTAAATAAGCTATATTTTTAATTGGTTTAAATTATAAATAGGTGAAATTTTTATCATTTAATTCAATATAGTACATTGTAATCAATTTGACATTGAAATTGGATATAAAAACATTCCAAACTTTTGAACATTTTTACTTTAAAAACTCATTTGTTCATCCCAACCGCGGGATTAATTTTTAATTAATATATAAAAATTATATGAATTAAATTTGAAAAATGGATTCAATATTTGTAATAATAAGGTTTAAATTTATTAAATAGGCCCCTTTTATTTTTGGAAAATATGAATAGTAACTTTAATAATTTTTATTACCACGGTTAAGGGTAAACTGGGTAATTGAGGGTAAAAATAATATTTTAATATTATAAAACTACCCTAACAGTTACCCAAATGTTATTGGATGAATTTAATTCAACCCTTAACACATAAGAATCTAAATTTAATAATTTAATAGATACTTTTCTAGGAAAATGGCTTGGATATTTTTAAAATCAAAGAGAGTGACAAAATGTCACATTCTTACTTTTAATAAGTATATTTTTTTAATATGTGGTTAAATAGAAGTTATACTCTACAATATATATTATTCATAAATATAAAGGTTTTTTTATATATAATGGTATTTTATTTTTAAATTTTAGTAAAGAAATAATTTTCATAAATAATTACACAATGATGATGCAATAATTATTCAGTTAATGAAACAATCAATTAAATGATATTAGAAATATTAAAATAAATATAATTTTACTTAATAAACATGGTAAACTAATTTTATAGGTAAATATGACTTGTTAGGGGTGTATTAAAAGATTTTTTTGAAGTTATATTTATTTATTGATTTTCATAAAGTCAATGTTATAAATAGTGTCAAAATTGACACTAATGATATTTTATGAAAATATTATTTTATTAAATTTTTTAAAAATCATAAAAATACTAAATAAGGAAAAAAGAGATAAATTATGTTCTAAAATATCAAAAATTGACCATTTATGGTTCAATTTACACCTAAAAAGTTAAAATCCCAACCTTTTAATATCGAAAAAGTTGTTACCATAGTTAAAATTAAAATAGGTTAGCTAATAATTAATAAAAAATATAAGGTTTAAAATTACATCAAAATCTATCTAAAATCTACTGGTTGATGGTTTTACCACTCTATAACAAATTTTCTTCAAATAAATTTCCTTTTTTAGGTATTTATATTGATATTTAATTTATTGTAATTAAATATTTTGAGAAATTCCAAAAGTACCCCTCACCTTCATTATAAAAGGACACCTCCTCCATTATCTCATTTCACCACATTGAGTATTCTATATCAACCAAAATCTAAAAAATTACCTTATCCAGTTCCCGATACACATTCTAGAGGTTCTGGTCTTCCCAAAAGACCAACTCCAGAGTCTTTTATAGGAGATCTAAAGGAGTCGTTTTGAAGAAGTGGTAATCGCTCTAACTGATCACCCACTTTTTATATTCTCATATACCTCTTATAGATCTATGATATATATCATAAAATAATAAATAAATCATCCTCAATATGATCAAATGTTATTATGATTATGAAAAAACTATTATAGAGCCACTTTCCCATCAAACAAGAAGTGAAAGTATCGCTCCTGCATATGTACTGCTTTCCGTCTCCAAGTAGTGATATAATTCATTTTCCATCACCATATTTTATAAGTCTTATTTAGGATGATTTTAATGAATATATATTATATTTATTACATTATTATAATTCTTTAATTATAATATCATATCCACCTTTTTACCACCCAATCTTTTGGGAAATGATAACGTTGCTCGTGCGTACGTATGACTTACCATCTTCCTGGTGCGATGTGATTATTTTTTTATATATATTTCAAATAGGTGGTAATAAGGATGAATTTTATGAATATATATGATATATATAACATAAAAATGAATCATTTATTTTAATATATCATAACCTTTCTTTCTTTTAATATGATAAGAAAATGAAAAACAACATTCATGCGTACGTACATCCTACCGTCTCCATGAACGGTGTATTTTACTTTCTACCACTAAATTTTATGAATATTCATTAATAAATATATAATGAACATATATATTATATTTATATCATGGTTATAATTCTATAGATGATGAAATCATGATCTATGTAAGAGGACCAAGGATAACAAGTCAAAACATATACGAAAAACAAAGCAGTTATTACCCAAAACATAACTTTAACATGGAATTGTTAATAAGTGAGAAATATAAAGTCATGCATAAATAATATATGGTATTATATATAGGAATATGGTTCTATGGTATATGTATAATAAAATTATATTTATTATACATGTGGTCTGAACGTATATGAAGTATGTCAAGACTTAAGGTAAGATATTTTTGTCTCACTTTTATTTTGAGGGGACACATGACTTATACACTACTTGTTTCTTTTGTGTGGTGTATATACTAACCATGAATGAATTTTATTAGTCTTATTATTGTAATTTATGGGTATTTACATATCCATGTTATTATATCTCTATCATGGGGTTTATGGTTCAAAATTTACCAAATCGGTAAGGTCATTTTGTCTCAATTTTTCTTTTTTGAGACACATGTTATATTATGCACCTATATTCTTTTATGAGGTGTACATACTACCATTTAACATAATGTATCATGAATATTCTTATTTTCATGATATTATAAGCTTCATGTAATGTTATTATATCTTTGGTCAGAAATTTGTGTTCATGCAAAACAATGTTTTCTAAAAAAGTTTTAAAGGTGTTTCAAATGATCTCTTATGAATTTTCAAGGAAAAGGATTTCAAATATTTTTAAAATGGTTTTCAAAGATTCATTTATAAATTTTCAAGGTTATTTTCAAAGAATAATTCTTTCTAAATATGTTATGATGTAAAAATTGTTTGATTCCCAAAAATAAAAAGGATATTTTCCCCAAGAATTATTTCAAGTGATCTTTGAAAATCATTTTCAATCTAAGAAAATATTATTTTATGTTACTTATGTTTTACTGGGGATATGATCCAATTATACCATTCTTACTCTTTCTCTGAATGGTTTATGTTTATGATGGATTGATACTTATGAATTTTGTTTCTTTTCCATGAGTTATGTTATGATGAAATATTTATGAAACCCATTCCTTTTTATGGGTTCTAATATGATTTATGTTCTTATGGAACACATATGTATGGTTTTCATTATTTTATGGGTGGGACCTATATCTCCCTCAAATGTAATGGGTAATGATAAATGTTCTATGAGCTTAAAAGGTACATTAGAGGTCATCCTAAGAACGTAACAAGAGAGTGCACAAGAGGTCATCCTAAGACTACAACAAGAGGGTACATGAGAGGCCATCCTAATCCAAAAACTAAAAGGTACATAGGAGGTCATCCCAAGCCCGAAGTAGGTACATGGGTAATTAGACCAAGCCTAACATACTATGAATTTCTTGGAAGTTATCATTAATATAAAATATTCTAAGCTTATGTGTATGCCACAAATTCCATGTCTTATGACATTATTATACTCTCATGGATCATGTTCTTTGATTATCTTATGATTCATTTCTTATGAACTACCAATCTTTACACCATGACTCATGTATACGATATTTGATATGTAAGGTGTGATCTTAAAATGTTATGATCATGTTTTCATAACCTTATTATCATGTTATGATTATGTATCTTCTATGTTTACCCTTACCGATCATCCAATATCACCCTTTATTATGTTTCCATTCCCCAGGTTATAAAGAAAGGTTTTAAGTAGGAGCACTAAAGGGTAATATCTTTATGAGATATGTTGAAGATATTTCACTAAATTAAAATAATGTGTTTCATGTTTTTAAAGGCATTAAACTACTATAGTCCTTGATAATGTGTTTTTTAATGTAATGAATATTCATATAAAAAGATGTAATATCCATGTTTGAAAAACTTTGGTCATTATAGTAGCCTCAACTCAATAAAACGTACTTTTGGTATTGCCTTTATGAAAATATCAGAAATTTGATACTTTGTTGAGATATATTCCTATAAAATTTCTCCATTAGAAACCTTTTATTTTATAAAGTAAAACTTTATATCAATGTATTTTGATATTGAATGTTGGAAAATATTTTTATAAAGATCAATTTCACTATGATTTTCACAATGTAGCTTCAATGGTTTAGAAAATTTTATTGTCAAATATTCCATCTAAAAATTTATCCACAACATCTTAGTATAAGCCCGAGTAGTTGCAAAATCTTCTAATTTCATTGTGCTCAAAGTTACTGAACTTTGTTTCTTATTATTCCAACTTACACAACATTCTCCCATGAAATTTTTTTCCTCTTTAGGCTAATTTTCTATCATTATAGTATCTAGATCAATTAGAATCAGTATAACAATGAAACTTCATTTCAAAATTTATTTTGTATAACAACCCATTTGAAGTTATTCCTTTGACATATCTTATAATTCTCTTTATTTCCAAAAAATGTGATTTTTTCATATTACTTTGATACCTGACACAAAAAGTCACAACATAAATAATATTAGTCATTGAGGCTGTAAAGTAAAGTAAACTTCCTATTAGCTTCCATAATTATTTTTGATTCACACTTTTTCCAGAATCATCTTTACTCAAAATTATCCTTACTAAGATTAGAATATAAAATTATTTAGATTATGTCATGCCAAACTTTTGTAAAAATTCCCCGACATACTTTTATTGAGATATGAAAATGTATTTTTTATTTTTGTTGAACTTTTAATCCAAGGAAGAAAGTTAGTTATCCCAACATTGACATTTCAAAGTTCTTTTTCATTTCATCAGAAAATATTTTCCAAACATCTTCTCTATCCCCCCCAAAAATTATATCATCTACATAAACAATTACAATTAGATTTCTAGAGTCAATATCTTTCACATATAAGTTGCTATCAACTTTTCCTTTAGAAAAATTTAACAATATCAAACAATTTTCAAGCATAGAATACCATTCATGTGGATCTTGTTTTAGCGCATAAAACTATTTATTCAATTTAAAAACTTTATTTTCATCCTCATTAAGTAGAAACCCAAAATGTTGTTCAATGTAAACTTCTTCTTCAATTTCTCCATTGAGAAATGATAAATTTACATCCATCTAATATAATTTTTAATTCCGGTGAGCAACCACTGCTAGAAACATTGGAATAGTTTGTAACCTTGGAACAAGGGAAAAGGTTTAATCAAAATCCACACCTTCCACCTGTACATAGCCTTTAAAAACAAGCCTGTATTTGTTTCTTAAAACTTCTCCATGTTTATTCAAATTGTTTCTATAAACCCGTATTTTTATGATAACATTTTTACCTTTCAGACATGGAACAAGTTCCCATGTTTCATTTTTCTCATTATGACCCAAATCTTCATTCATAACATTCACCCATTCTTTAGTTTAAATATCTTTTGAAAATAGTTCCACTTTAACTATTGTGATAAGTGAAGTTTGATATTCTAATCTCAAATTTATTTTGGTCTGAACCAGAGCCTTCTGATTCTCAATAATATTTTTAGTCTCAATTTTTTTGTAAGGTAGGTAATTTCAAAGATTCTTTATCAACTGAAGTTTTCTTATCACAAAATTCTTCTGAATCTTGATAATTTTTTTATCATTCTCACTTTCATTGGAAAACTTTAGTTTATCCTTCTCTTCATTTTGAACAACTTTTTTCAAGGAATTTTTATTTTCAATAGCTTTTACATCATATGAGTCAAATAACTTTTGTAAATGTTTGTTCTAAAATTTGTAACTTCTTCTATTTGTGGAATAACCCATAAAAGTTCCTTATGTTTCTCATCAAACTTTCCCAAATACAGATTTTTGATTTTAAGTAGATATGTACTTCAAAAAACCTTGAATTACTTCAATAAAGGTTTTTTATTATAACACATTTCATAAGAATTCATGTTGGATTCTAGTCTCAAAAAATAGTTGTTCTGAATATGTACAACCTTACTAATAGCTTATGTCTAGTAGAACTTTGAAAGTTTGTATTCTGGTAACATAATTCTTCCCATTTACACCAAAATTCTATTTTTTGTTTCTGATACTCAATTTTTTTCTGGAGTGTAGGGAGAAATATAGTGTTTTTTGATACCATTCTTTCTTAGATAAGTTTCAAAATTATTTCTTGTTAATTTGATACAATTATCTATTCTCAAATTCTTTATATAAGCCCCTAAGTATTTCTCATCATATTTTCTAAAAAACCTGAAAATTTATATAGATTATGACTTGTGTTTCATAAACATGATTTTTTTTCATCCAAGTGAAATCATCAATAAAAGTGATAAATTATAAATCTTCTTTTGTTGATTTATGTATCATTGGCCCACATAAATTGGAATGAAAAAGTTTAAGAGGTCTGGTAGACTGAATCTGAACTCTCTTATGACTTTTGCTAGTTATCTTACCTTTCTAGCAAGTAACACAAAAATCTTCATCTCTTCTTTTCAATTATGGAAAATAATGGAAAACATCAACATTAGAAATTTTGTTCATGTTTTTCTATGCAAGGTTCCCATGTCTTTGATACTGCAATTTTTTTTTCATATTTTACACTCAAGTAACAGGGGTTATTAAACTCTTCAATTTAAAAAAGATAACCACTAGTTCTTTATCATTTTATGATAACTTACCAATGTTTGACACTTATGATGATACAAAAATATTTTATGAAAATCACTTCTTTTCCATCATCAAAAAGTTGAATTATAAAAATTAAGTTATTTTTTATCCCATCATCAAATAAAACTTCCTTAGATTTCAATTTTTTTGCTTCAATCTCAGCTATTCTGATTCCTATGATTTTTAAGGAACTATCATTACCAAAGGTAACTGATCCTACATCATGACTTTCAACATGTTTCAATATTTTTATATCACCCATAATATGTTAAGAATAATCAATATCAAGTATCCATGGTTTGTTCTTTTTTAATTTCTTTCAAAGCTGTCTCAATAACAAAATATATTTACTCAACTTTCTTCTTTCTAGATTCCTTTTCTATTATACCATAAGAAACTTGTTTCAGAAGGAGTGACATACATATTTTTTACATTATGAGTAGACTTATCAAATCTTCTACAAACTTTTTCTTAACATTCAAATTGAATTTTTGTTGGAAAGTTTCTAACATCTTGAGATTTTTCTTTTTTAACTTCCTGTGAGTTAGAAAAGTTACTCAAACTTCTTCCACCATTTATTTCACTTTATTCAAACCTTCTTCTAGGAAGTGACATGTTATTACAACAATTATAAGCCTTGTTACCATAAATTCCACAACACCAGTAATATCCACCAATTTGTTATTTTCAATTGAAGTAAGATCTTTTTCTCTAGAAACTTTGTCGAGGTTCATAAATTCTTCTTGCT
The DNA here is from genome assembly GCA_963277665.1 of Viscum album. Taxonomy (NCBI): domain Eukaryota; kingdom Viridiplantae; phylum Streptophyta; class Magnoliopsida; order Santalales; family Viscaceae; genus Viscum; species Viscum album. Next base: position 357,977,655 of record OY728140.1, read on the forward strand.
CTAACAATATATGGATGTGGACCATCTTTCCTCTTAAGTGAGTTTTCATCCTTTGTAAATGAAATAGGTTTCTCACACCCTTTTTCCAACCAATATTTCCTAATACTTCTTCTAGAACCTAAAATGTTAGAAAAATCAGATGAAACATTATTTTTGGTGGGTGAGGATTTCACCTGATTCTTGATTTGAGCTCTCTCACCGTCTTTAGAAGTCTGATATTTTACTTACAAAATTTTGTGGAAGTTTTACTTCATCTTACCCAAGGAAAATTTGGGATCAAAATTTTTTTTATTGAAACTTGTTAACTTCTTCTTCCTTAGGTACAAGCTTCTTACTGATACCTTTAACCATCTTTCCTTGTTCAGTAATTCTAAGTTTGTAACTTAAGATCTCCTGATTGTATTCTTCCTCCTACTTGATGACATATTTTCTTTCTTTAGAGACTTCTTCACAACCAATCTTTAGCAATCTTATTTATTTCTTGAGAGTTATTTTTTTCTCAAGACATGCAATAAGTTTTGTTTTGAGTTGATAATATCTATATGATTCTTCACCACCTTCTTCACTATATATGGAATCTTCTATTTTCTTAACTTTTTCAATGAATGTTCTGAATTTATCTAAACTTTCACCTTCTAAAGATTTTTTTGGTCAGATTAGGATGCTCAAGATGGTGGTGAATTGAGTTCCTATAAAAATTTATGTTAAAAAGTTTATTTAAAATATTCCCTCAATTAAAAATAAAAAGGCCAGTTAATCAAGGGAGTAAAATTATAATATATTGAATGTTCAAATAGTTTCTCATAATATTGATTAATTCTCACTTATAACAATATGATATATTGATACAACTTTTAAAACTACTTTAATAAGGAAAAATAGTTATAACTACTATCCAAGAATAACTATCAAAGTAAAATTTAGTTTTCGGAAATATGAGTTAAAATAGAGAAGGACTAAATTGAAAAAAAAGATAAAAGTAGTGGTTTAGTCTCAAGATGAGACCTAATCCACTCAAATTGGTGATTACCTTCCACCAAGAAATATATATAAAGTCTTGATCCACACCCTGGATCGGGGTTAACAACAGTACACAAGACTGTCCAGGTCACAAGACCTATTCCACTGTTCTACATGGGAATACAACCAGCCATGCCACACATGACATCTTACACAATTATAAATGGGTAAAAAAAGTGTAAAATATATTTGAGTGAGGATATCCTATATCCTCTAGTTTAATTCAGGAGATAATGTGTGCTTTAATACAGATACACACACTACTCGAAAAGTAATAAAAACAATACACAATAGAGAAAAGACAATGAGAAAGGATTATAAATGCTCTGAGTATTGTTCTATGCAGATCTGGACTTATAGGATGTATCATATTTTAATTTCAAGTCCTCTTGTAAAAACAGAGTATCATAGGTCTCGTGTTCTGGTTTTGAGTTCAATAAGATGTGCTTTGTAGATCTTGTTCTTATTAGAGTTACTTCTATGAGGATGTTTGAGGTTCTAATCCATAGCAGTTAAAACACCATGAATCGAGAGTTCTTCATGTGTTCTTCGGTGTATATTCTCGTATGCAATCCACTTATCGACTCTTATTTCCTCTATCACATGCTTTTCCTTTTTATTTCGGGTTCTTGTGTTGGAGCTGATAATAATCACGATTTATAAACATTGTACCTCATACTATCAGATAACATAACTGCAAAAGAGCATTTATTATATCACTGTCATTAAATGACTCAAATATTCCCATTAGAAATAAATTTTAAATTTAATTGAAAATGATAGAAAAATGTTTGAGTATGGAACGATGTCAGATTTTTTCTTGAAATGTTGTCATTGGAAACAATGTCTTCTCCTTTTCCTTTGAGCAATGAGGCAGTCACAGTGAGATAGTCATGATACCATAGTTTCATTGAGATCTGGAACCGGTAGCACAGATGTGGTGTCAAGAACACAGTGTCTTAGGTAATAGTGTCTAGTCCTTTGTCAAAATTATGAATGGTGTCTTGTTACAATGTATTGGAAACGGTAGCAAGGAAACGATGTCACATGCTTTTTGAAATATGGAACTAGTTATGGTGTCTGAGTCATGGTGTCTGGGTTACGGTGTCTAAGTTATAGTGTCTGGGTTACGGTGTCTGAGTCATGGTGTCTGGGTTACAATGTCAGAGTTATGATGTTAGAGTTATGTTGTTTAAGTCAAAGTGTTTGGGACTTTTCCAAAATCCAAAACTGGTGGAAAACTTATTGTTTCTCAGACTTAGCCAAATATCTATAAACTTTCTTAAAAATTAATATTCACATAATGGATTAAGATTAAACACAACCATACTGAAACATAATAGAACAAGATTAACCATACTTTACAAGATTCATACATGATTTGTATAATGTTAAACATGATCCATGATTTGTGAGCATTAAAACATGAGGAGTCCAACAATATCCCCCTTTTTGATGATCACAAATCATGGCATTTATAATCCATATATTTTTGTAAATATAAAAGCTGTGATTATATATTTAGTAATCTATATAAAAATTGTGCTTCTCCAATGAAGATTCTTTTTCCATAAAATCTTCCATTAATGCCTAGTCTTATTTCTCCCCCTTTTGGGATTATCAAAAATAAAAATAAAAAGAAAAAAAGAATGAAGGAAAGTAAGAGAATAAACAACAATAGTGAAAAATGCATTGAATAGAATAAAGGAGTTATTTACAAGCATGAGGAAAAATAGAAAACATCCCTATCAAAATACATTTGTCACTTATCTTCAGAGCCACAAGTCTTTTCTTTTCCCTTGGAAGAAACATCAGGATGAGCCAAAAGAGAAGAAGTATAAGTGTTAGAAGGGATTAATCCAACCGTAAGAGAAGGAAAAGGCACTCCTTCAAAGATAGAGGGTGCAAGAGATGGTTTGGTTGAAGAATGAGTAAAGGGTTGTTCAATGATAACAGGTCTGATCTGGCTCAGAGCCTGAGATACAAACATGGTAGTAGGAGAAAAGGTAGTGGAGGAGGAAGGAGTTGAATTAGTCCATAAAGGGGTAGCTGCAGGAGCCACAATGAAAATACATTGCACGTGTAGATAGGGATTCAATAACATAATGAAATCAATGATGACCTCACCTCCATATTTCATAGCCTTCTCAAAGTCATCTTTGGTTTCCATGAATTTCTCCAGAGTAGATTTCAATTCTTTTATCTTATACACTTTATCCTTAAAGGATTTAGTGACCAGAGGGATTTTCAAATTCTCTAAAAGGTACTTTAAGTGATTGGTCAGGTCATGGTTAGAATAAATTCTATTGATGTAGAATTCCACTTTCATAGAAATCTCTTCTTGAGCATCGCTGGAAATATTTGAATGGATTCTTACTAAATCAATCACACAGTCACTATTCTTGATGACAACAGAGAATCTTTCATTACCAACACCACTCAATACTGATTGAAGTTCTTCTTTGAAAACTATTCTAATCAGGTCACTTTCCATATGCTGATATGGCTGTCCAGAGGCATTTAAAGCTTTAACGACTAAAGTGAAAGACTTAAGCTGATTTAAAACCTTCTGTAAACATCCCCTATATTCATCAATCATCTTATTAATTCCAACAACAAGTTCACACATCTCATTGACTATCATGGTGATGCTCTCAACTAATTTTTTATATGAAGATAACAGGTTTGGTTGAATCAGAGATACAACCTTTTGTGGGATCTTATCACCAACTTCCTCAATAGGATGAGCAACATGGGCTTGACCAATTTTCAATATTTTCTATATATCTTCAACCATATATTTTATAGACTTCACCTCATCACTCAAATCTTTGTTCTCAATCCTAAATTATTAAATTTCTTGAAGCATCTTTGGTTGAATCTTCCATATAATTTTTTTAACAGCAAGACAACATCACTTTCACTAAGATTAGTCACAGGGGCAGGTTGTGATTTCATGATCTTTTCAATTCCTTCTTCTTGACTATAACCTTGTGCAACCTATCTAGCTTTATTTATAACTATGTTACCATCTTCATCTACTTTATTCCTGAACACCCATTTAGTACCTATGGTCAAGGAGTCTTTGGGTTTATCCACAAGTTTCCAAACATTATTCCTTTCAAACTAATTTAGCTCATATTTCAGGAACATCACCCAAAATTAATCATTGATAGCATCATTGACGTTTTTAGGTTCAAGCCATGACAAGAAAGCTTGATGTTCAACTCGATTCATAAGAGAAGATATAGTGTGTGTTCCTTTATCTAAATCTCTAACAACAAAATCTAAAGGATGGTTCTTAAGGGTTTTAACATCTCTAGAAAAAGAAGGACTAGTAATTTTATGTTCTTCAATAGGTTTGGGTTCATTATAGATTGAATCTGGATAATTTCTCGAATTGGAATTTTTAACAAATTCCTTCATAAGATGGTCAGAATATTTTTCATTGATTTCCAGATTTGAAATTTCATCCTCAAGATTCTCTAGGGAGGTATTTAGTTCATGTGGATCTGTTTCTTTAAAATTTCCATGTACAAATTCTTCTACACATTTAGTTCTTTTGTTAAATACTATATAAGATTTACTAGAGATTGAATAACCTAAAAAGATTCCTTCATCACTTTTACAGGAAAATTTGTCCATATTATCCTTAGTATTAAGAATACAGACTTTTCAACCAAAAACATTGAAGTAATTAACCTTGGGTTTTCTATTGTTCCACAACTCATAGGGAGTTCTTTGAAGAATTGGTCTAATTAAGACTCTATTGATTATATAGAATTATTTATTAATGACTTCTACCAAAAAATATATAGGTAGGTCATACCCACTAAGCATGGTTATATCAATTTCTTATAAATTTCTATTCCTTCTTTCTACAACTCCATTTTATTGATGTGTTCTAAGGGAAGAGAAGTTATGACTATAGCCATTTTGTGAGAAAAATAAATCCAACTCTTGGTTCTCAAAGTCACATCCATGGTCACTTCTTAGAGATTTAATTCTAAGACCACTAATATTTTCTATGGTCCTAGCATACTTAGTAAAATGAGAGCAAGATTTGTTGGATCAGATTATACCAAATATACACAAGAGGGGGGTGAATTGTGTCTTTTCAGAAATCTTTGTGAGATTGTGCTCTACTCTTTTACTTTAATCAGATGAATTAATGCGGTGGGAATATGAAGTGCAGAGACCCATGATGTATAGTGGTTCGGGGAACAGAAAGACCCTAGTCCACTCCACCAATTCTCTTCTCCACAAGCTTGGTGATTTTCACTATTTGGTTCTCGTTTCAATAGACCTTTCAACAAATAAGTATAGGCAGTTGAAACCTTTACAATCTAAGGAAAAACAAAGCCTTCTGGTTCACTCACAGAACCTACACAGCTTAGAACGAGAATCCGATCACTCAAAATAAAAAGAAAATAAAGATTTTTTGTATTATGAAAATACTTTCCAGTTTTTCTTCACAATTGTAACAACATGCAATTAACAGTAGATAGATCATCACCTTCAGAAATAATGATCTTCAGAAAAGATTCATTCTGAGTCGATCCCGATGCAGTAGATATAGAAATATAAATCACAACTTCAGCAGTAGTAGATTCACAGTAGATATTCGATGTAGAACGAGTGAATATTCTATCGTGATCCTTATTCTTTAATAAACAGAGCTTTTTCGTTCCTTTTGAATTAGCAGATCTGTATGGTTTGATAGACTCTGTTTTTCTTTCTCTGAATGATAAAGAGTAAAAAATAGAGAGCTCTACTTTTCTATTTGAAAAAGGCTCATATATAAAATAATTATGAGCACTTATCCTGTAAATTTAGATCCACAAAATTCACTTTTTGACTTGTGATATTCAAGCATTTGAATTTACAGAGTAGTCGTAACTTCCCTGAAGACTCGGCATAAAAAGATCCTTTTAATTCGATCCTTAAACCATTGATAAGACGGCTTTGAATCAGCCAAATTCGCACTTTAAAATCAGCTTTAAATATGGCTTGAAATCAGCCTATTAATCAGCTTGATGACCGTTGCTTAATAATATCTTATTTTAAACTCTCTGACACCAAACATAAGGTTGATGGCGTAGCCTTTAAACTTAGGGTTGACAATGTATGGTTGATCACAATCATAGGGTTCATGTCACTTTCTTCAAACGTAAGGTTGATCATAAATGTAGGGCTGGTCATCCATACTTTTGTCTTCAACTTTAAAACATATGATGAAAGATCCATACTTTTACTTGATCCATACTTTTGCAAGAACGTATGGTTGTTTACAAAAGTAAGGTTGATAAACCATACTTTTGAGAAACAAACGTAACGTTTAATACTTACATACGGTTCTCCTTCCATACTTTTCTAAAATCCCAAACATAGGGTTCTTTCCTAACATAGGGTTCTTTTTCATACTTTACTGATAACGTATGGTTGATTAACCATACTTTTCTCTTATCTCATAAAGTATACACCTCTTTTCATCCTTACGCTACGTTTCTCTACGTAGGTTATGAACAGTGTTTGCAGAACACACTAAAGTAGATCCCGAATATATAGAGCATGAACAGTGTTTCCAGAACGCGCTAAATACGAATACTTTAGTAATAAATTCTCATTGTTCAAGAATAAAATAAAATGAATAATAAATTCCTGCAAAATAATTAACAAATAAAATCATTATAAAATAATTAAGGGTATTTGTGAGCATAAAAATTAGCATAAAGAGATAGAGTATTGTTCTCAACAATCTCCCCTTTTAAATAACAATATTATGTATTGTTGAAGACAACACTTGCTCAACAATCTCCCCCTTTTTGATGATCAAAAAACCCATAAAATAACCAATGAAATTAACTTACAAAATTAATTACATATAGTTTTGAATTTAGCAAAGATAAATACAATATTAGTTTTAACTTAATTTCTCCCTTTAATTTATCCATTTTTAATTTCTCCCCCAATAAATGTTGTGTTTATCAAAATTTATCTCCCTTTTTGTGATATAAAAAAGAATGATAAAATATGGAATATAAAACAGATTAATGTAGAACAAAACATACATAAATTCTATAATTAACTATTTACCAATAATTAAATATGTATTACTGGAATAGATAAACAAGTACAGCAAAACAAATAAATACAATGAAACAAATTTTCATTAAAAGTACAAAATTGATAAATACAGGAATCAAGGTCTGATCAGGGTTCAGGTAGGGTTTATATCCTCTGGACTATAGACTTGATTTCTATCAACTATTCTCTCAGTCTTTTCATCATTCCATCACTAAGCTTAATAATAATATCCCTGGTCTCTTGAGTCATATGAATGTCTTTGATGAGGTTCACTCTAAAAAATTCATGAAGTCTTTCTTCCTTATCCATAAATAAAGACAAATTCTCTGTGAATTGAGTCAGTACAAGTCTAAGAGATGGTTCACTTGATGTCAACTGATCAACCAAAAATTTCTGATTATCTAAAAAGACTGATAAAGGAGCATTGTTTCATTGAAGATCTTACAATATGTCATTCATGTTGCTCATTGAAGCTGTAATAGGTTGAAACCTTCTGATTAAATCAAGTGAAGTACCTGACCTACTGGCAGCACTATTTCCAATAGATGCAAATTGTGTCTCCATAAATAATATGAGATCTGATATATCTGACTTCATAACCATTTCAGACTGTAATTTTGAAACAACATTCAGCATATCCTTCTTAAAAATTTCAACTTCTTGCATTGAAACTGTACTATCCTTAAGTCTTTGAAATTTTAACTGTTCTGATTCTAAGGCTGTTCTCAGAGTATCATTTTCAGATTCAAATTGAGACAACTTTCTGTACAGTTCTATAACTTCCTCATTCCCTGAATCAGAGGCACCCCGTACTTGATTTTCATTCTCAGTTCCAGTGTGATGCAGTAGTACTAAAGGTAGCAAATCTGCATCAGACTTGTATTCATCCTTCTTATGAGCAGGTTGATCCATAGATTTTTCCTCAGAGTCCTTTCCAAACTCTTCCACAAAAAAATCCTCATGAAGTACTTCTGTGTGAGCTTCAGAAATATGCTCATCACAAATATCTGTAAATTGTTCTTCCAATGGATTTTCTAAAATAACATCCTCTAGAGTTTCCTAAGGTCTGGTCACTTCCTCACTAGGCTCTGCCTCATATTCTTGTTGAAGTGTAACTTCAACATTAGCTACAACCTATTTTTGAGTCTCTCTGTGGGATTCTTCTTGAATTCTAGATTGAATTTGAGATCCTTCCACTGGTTCAGACCTCTCAATAATAGCTTCTATTTCTTTTTCAATAGTAGATTCTCTGACAAAACTGTAAGAGAGTAAATCTCTTATTGTCAGTATAGGAGAAGCAAGTTCCTCATTAACAGTACTTTTTCTCTGAGACTGAAGTCCCTCCTAACTTCTTTCTTCCTCAGTATCTTCCATTTCAAATCTGATTCTTCTTGCAGTAGTGCTGACTCTCGATTCATCCTGTCCCTCTTTGGACTTAGTAGACTGAGCTTGAGCACTCTCTGCTTCTTCCTCTACTCCTACTGGAAAATTTTCCCTTTTATAGGGATCTAGAAATAGCCAATTTTTCTTAAGGTTCCATCATTGAAAACATTACTGTGATGGCATCTAACTCTGGAATCCACCAGTCTTACCATATCCTTTTTGAACAAAAGTTTGGAAATGGATCTACCAAAAGGATAGAAATTCATTCGAGCATCACTATGACAGCAGTATCTTAGGTATCTGACCATGTACCTAAGAAAATTTAGCTTTATATCACTCATGAATAGAAACATTATATATATATATATATATATATCTTGAAACAAAATTTTCTCCAACTCAGACATCCTCGCTGCAATCCCTGTTTGCAAAAATTTTACTAAAATTTTATAATCTGGCTCTAGGTCCTTTATGAACATCTTCTTTATAGAAGTAAAAACAAAAATAAATGACATAATATCCTTATATTTATGCACATAATCTCCTATATTTTTCAAATCAAAATGAAACACTCCCTCATGAGGGAAGTTCAAAAGCTTACCAATTTCAACTGAAGAGACCAAAAAATGCCAATCCTCAATCTTAGCCAGCATAGTGTCCTCATTGTCTCCTAGACTGAATTCAACAGACTTAAAGAAATATCAAAGTTTTTCTTCATACAAAAACTCAGACTTCTCACCGTTTAAGGTCTGCTCTATATTTTGAAAAGTGAGATCTTGTTTCAATAGAAGATTCGTCTGATATAGCCATTCCAGATCAATCACCTTTCCTTGTAAGATTTTCCTTCTTTCTGAGAACTGTTTCTTAGCATTGCTGGTTTCGACTTCATCATCTCTCTTAGTATTTGTCATTTCTACAAGAAACTCTAAAGGTTTGAAAATTAGTGTTTTAGAGGTTCGAAGATTAGGGTTGACGAGCAGTGGTGCGGTTTTACGGGTTCGAGAGGTTTTGGTAGAGATAAAATAGTTTAGAAGTCAAAAGGTTTCTGACAGCCTTGATTCCCGTGTTTTTATTAATCATTACATAGATTTTAAATATAAATAAAATCGATTATGCGGGAAAAAGAAGAGAGAAAAAAAACTTATTCTGTTTGAAAAAAATTTAACTAAATTATTTTAAACACTATTAAAATAGAGAAACAACATAGTAAGATAAAACTTTATTTAAAATTAAATAAACCTAGCTCCCCCTTAATAAAATCAAACCTTGCAGTGGGAAGTGGTTTAGTAAAAATATCAGCTAATTGAATTTCAGTACTAACAAATTCCAAAGATATATCCCTTTTAAGAACACGATCTCTTAGAAAATGATGTCTGATATCAATATGCTTAGTCCTAGAATGATTAATATGATTTTTTGAAATATTTATATCACTAGTATTATCATATAAAATAGTTGTATTATTAAAATTTAGTCCAAAGTCCATAAGAGTGTTTTTCATCCACAACACTTGTGCACAACACCTTCCAGCAGAAACATATTCTGCCTCAACTGTTGACAGGGAAACTAAATGTTGTTTCTTACTTGACCATGACACTAAGGATTTCCCTAAAAGGTGACAAGTTCCTGAAGTTCTTTTCCTATCTAATCTGCAACTCCCAAATTCTGCATCTGAATATGAAATTAAATTAAAATCAGAAGTTTTGGGATAAAGAAGAGATTGAGAAACAGTTCCTCTTAAATATCTAAAAATTCTTTTAACAACAGTTAAATTAGATTCTTTAGGATTTGATTGAAATATTTCACAAAGACATACTGAATACATTATATCTGGCCTGCTAGCAGTAAGATATAATAAACTACCGTTCATACCTCTATATAACCTGTTGTTAACTGATTTTCCAGTTTCATCCAAGTCAAGTTTTATATTAGTACACATAGGAGTTGTACATGTCTTGCTGTTTTCAAGTCCAATTTTTTTTTAATAAATTAGTAATGTATTTGTTTTGATTCAAAACATTTCCAAAATCTTTTTGATAAATTTGAAGAGCTAAAAAGAAATTTAATTCTCCCATCATGCTCATTTCAAATTATTTTTTCATTAACTTTGAAAACTCATGACAAAGGGATTTATTAGTTGATCCAGAAATTACATCATCAAGATAAATTTGAACCAATAAAATATTAGAATTTACAGTTTTCTTAAAAAGTGTTGGATCTTCCATTCTAACAGTAAAATCATTTTTAAATAGAAAAGAGATTAATCTTTCATACCAAGCTCTAGGTGCTTGTTTAAGACCATAAAGAGCTTTAGTAAGTTAAAAAAAATCTGGTTTTTGAGAATTTTCAAAACCAGGAGGTTGCTCAACATAAACTTCCTTTATTAAATAACCATTTAGAAAGGCAGACTTAACATCCATCTGAAATAATTTAATGTTTATATGAGATGCATAGGCTAAAATAATTCTAATGGATTCTAATCTAGCTACAGGTGCAAAGGTCTCATCATAATATATAACTTTTTCCTGATTATATCCTTTTTCTACAAGTCTTGCTTTATTTATAGTTATTATTATTTAATCATCTTGCTTATTTTTAAAGACCCATTTGGTTCCTATCATTGGATAATTATGTGGTCTTTCAACTAATTCCCATACCTTATTTCTTTTGAATTGGTTTAATTCTTCTTACATTTCTATCATCCAGCTTTCATCATCTAAGGCTTCTTCTATAGACTTGGGTTCTAACTGGGATAGAAAGGCAGAGAATTCTACAAGATTTCCTACATTTCTTCTAGTTTTTATTCCTGTATCTAAGTCACCTATTATAGTTTCTAAAGGGTGATTCTTTAGGGTTCTATCATGTCTAGGTAGTACACTCATAGGTTCTTTAGTATCATGTTCTTCTGAACTGGACTTAATTTCATTTATATCTTTTTCAAAATCATTTTTCAAGTTCTCAAGTCTCATGTTATCATTAGATTCAGGTTCATCCATTTGGTCTGTCCTTTTCTCAAAGGGATCAGATTCATCAAATTTCACATGAACTGATTCTTCAACAATCCTTGACTTCTTATTATAAACTCTATAAGCTTTGGAGGTAGCTGAATATCTTAAGAAAATGCCTTCATCAAATTTTGGATCGAACTTACCAAGATTGTCCTTGGTGTTCAAGATGTAAACCTTGCATCCAAAAACTTTAAAGTAGTTTACTTTAGGTTTTCTGTTATTCCAAAGTTCATAGGGTGTCTTTTTCAAAAGAGGTCTAATTAAAACTCTATTCATTATATAGTAGGCTGTGCTTATAGCTTCTTCCCAAAAATAGATCGGAAGACTGTATTCATTTAGCATAGTCCTAGCCATTTCCTGAATAGTCCTATTTCTTCTTTCAACAATTCCATTTTTTGAGGTGTTCTTAGTACAGAGAAGGTGTGTTTAATACCCATATTTGAGCAGAATGAATTAAATTACTGATTCTCAAATTCTCTACCATGATCACTTCTAAATGAAATTATTTTAAAACCTTTTTCATTTTGAACAGCTTTACAAAAACTTTCAAATAAAGTAAAAGCTTAATTTTAAAATTTCAAAAAGAAAATCCATGTAAATCTAGAATAGTCATCAACTAAAACATATACATATAATTTAACAGCCAAGCTTTCTACTCTTGAAGGTCCAAACAAATCCATATGGATAATTTCTAGAGGTTTAGATGTAGAAATTATGTTAACATATTTGAAGGATGATTTGTGTTGCTTGCCTAGTTGACATGCATCACAGAACCTGTTGCTTTCAAATCTGAGACTAGGCAAATCAGAAACTAATTGTTTCTTAGATAATTTATATAGAACATATACATTACAATGTCCAAGTCTCATATTCCAGATCCAAGATTCATTCACTTTATCAGTTAAGAAGTTTACTTGTTGTTTACACAAGGAATTTAAATCCAGTGTATACACATTTTCAGTTCTAGGTGCTCTAAATTTAAGCAGTTTATTTTTGAAAACAGAACATCAATTGTTAGAAAAATCAACAGCATAACAATCATCACATAGTTGAGAAATACTTATCAGATTTTGTTTCAATCCTTGTACATAAAGTACTCTGTTGATTGAGACAGCTTCTGGATTTCCAACTGTTCCAATACCAGTGATCTTCCCTTTGGCATTGTCACCAAAAGTGACTAGTCCACCATCTTTTTGTGAGTGTAGAGAAGTTTGATGAGCTTCCACTCATATGTCTTGAGAAGCCACTATCCATATACCATATTTACTTTTTTCTTGTGTGACCTACTCCCTACAAGGGCATTTATACAATTTTCTTTGGTACCCATATTCTATTGGGTCCAAGGGTGTTAGCTAGCAGAGATCTGGGAATCCAGACTTGCTTTGTTTTTCTAATTTCACAAGAGTCAAATAAATCATTTGATACAAAATCCTTCTTAATAACACTTATTTGGGGTTTTCTTAAGAATTTTTTTTGAAATATGTCCTTTTATTCCACAGTAATTACAATCTAGTCTTTTTGCACTTGGAATAGAATAATTCTTGTACAGCTTAGGTTTTTCACCTTTACTGCAAATTCCAAATCTTTCCTTTTTAATGACATTTTTCCCTAGAATTTCAATTAAAGCATTTTATCCTTTAGTAAAAACAAGGGATTTAATTTTATAAGTTTCTAATTCAGTTTGTAGTGATTTTATCCTTGATTCATAATCTATATTGTTAGTGTTAATTGAGTCAAACTTCTCAGTTAACTCCTTATATTGTTTCAGCATTGTATCTATTTCATCAGAAACAACCTTATGAATGTTCTTTAAAGACTTATTATTCTTAAATACAGAATCATATTTGTCTTCAAGCATATTTCAGTAGGCTTCAAGTTTTTCATTAGAGTAACTAGATTCAGAACTAGAGTTATAAGAGTAGTAAGATCGTACCTCATTTGTTTCTGCCATAAAACACATGTTGGATTTCAGATTTACTTCTTCCTTCTCTGAGTCTGATTCAGAAATGCTACTTGAGTCTTCAGATACACTCCATATAGATTTCATGGATTTCTTTTCCTTATGCTCATAGTCATTTCTTTTGAAGAATTTCTTTTTCTGGTCTTCTTTTAGCTGAGGATAGTCAGGTCTGATATGTCCCATTTTCTTGCATTCATAACATCTGACTTCCTTGTCATCCTTTTTGAAGGATTTTATGAAGCCCTTCTTCTTTCTGTAGAATTTAGTGAATCTTCTGGCTAGCTGAGCCAGTTCCACATCAGAATTTGATAAATCAGAACTTTTTGATTTCTCTTTTACACTTTTCTTCATCTTTCTGTTTTTGCTCTGTGATGACACTTTCAAGGAAGTGTCATCTCTTTTGATAATCACTTTATGTTCATTAGCTTCATCTTGCGTCTCAAATTTATACATCATTAGTGTTCCAATCAGTTCTCTCATGGTTAAGTTCTTGACAGGTGTCGACTGTCTGATTGCAGAAGAGATTCCATTCCATCTTGTAGGTAGCACCCTCAGTACTTTTAAAGCTTGATCAGATTGTTTAATGGGATCTCCCAAGGCAGTTATTTTATTTATAATCTCTGTCAATCTTACATTCATTTGAGTAATAGTTTCACCTTAAACCATTCTGAATGTATCAAATTTAAGCTTAGCAGTAGCATATCTCATTTCCTTGATATTGTTAGTTATTTCCTAAGAAACATCAATAGTTTTCCACATTTCATATGCTGTCGGGCATTGAGATACTCTATTAAATTCATCAAGTCCTAGACCACATATAATTGCATTCATTTCCTTTGAGTTCATATCATATTTTTCTTCAGTAGCTGTACTCCATGTTTCAGGTTTTTCTGGTATCTCATATGGAGTCAGAATCTTAGAATATACTTTATATCCAAGGTTTTTCAAATAGATATCATTTGTGACTTCCAGCATCCATAGTTTTCTCCATTGAAGTACTATGCTCTGACCATAGACATTCCCTCTCTTGTATCAGTTATCCTGCTCTGTGTATAATCACTTTCAGCTTGTTAAGGCTTTATCAGAAAGCTCAACCTCTGATACCAATTGTTGGATCAGATTATACCAAATATACACAAGAGGGGGGGGGGTGAATTGTGTCTTTTCAGAAATATTCGTGAGATTATGTTATGATCTTTTACTTTAATCAGATGAATTAATTCAACAAAAATATGAAGTGCAGAGACACATGATGTATAGTGGTTTGGGGAATAGAAATCCCCCATTCCACTCCACCAACGCTCTTCTCCATGAGCTTAGTGATTTTCACTATCTGGTCCTCGTTTCAACATACCCTTCAACAACTGAGTACAGGAAGTTGACACTTTTAGAATATAAGGCAAAACAAAGCCTTCTGGTTCACTCACATAACCTACACAGCTTATAACGAGAAGTCGGTCACTCAAAAAAAAATATAAAATAAATATTTTTTGTATTCTGAAAATACTTTTCAGATGTTCTTCACAATTGCAACAACATGCAATTGATAGTAGGTAGATCATCACCTTCAAAAATAATGATCTTCACAAAAGAGTCATTCTGAGTTGATCCTGTTGCAATAGATATAGAAATATAAATCACAACATCAGCAGTAACATATTCACAGTAGATCTTCAATGTAGAACGAGTGAATCTTCTATCATGATCCTTCTTCTTTAATAAATATAGATTTGTCACTCCTTTTGAGTTAGCAGATCTGTATGTTTTGATAGACTCTATTTTTATTTCTCAGAATGATAACGAGTGAAAAAGAGAGAGCTATACTTTTCTATTCAAAAAAGGCTCATATATAAAATAACGATGAGCACTTCTCCTGTAAATTTAGATCCACAAAAGTTGCCTTTTGACTCACGATATTCAAGCATTTGAATTTATAGAGTATTCGTAACTTCCCTGAAGACTCATAATAAAAATCTCCTTTAAATTTTATCCTTAAACCATTGATAAAACAGATTTGAATCAGCCAAAGTTTCACTTTAAAATCAGCTTTAAATCCGGCTTGAAATTATCCTATTAATCAGCTTGCTGACCGTTGCTTAATAATATCGTCTTTTAAACTCTCTGATGCCAAACATAAGGTTGATGACGTAGCCTTCAAATGTAGGGTTGACAACGTATGGTTGATCACAAACGTAGGGTTCATGTCACTTTATTTAAATGTAAGGTTGATCATAAACGTAGGGTTGGTCATCCATACTTTTCTCTTCAACTTTCAAATGTATGATGAAAGATCCATACTTTTACTTGATCCATACTTTTCCAAGAATGTATGGTTGTTTACAAAAGTAATGTTAATAAACCATACTTTTGAGAAAAAAATGTAACGTTTAATACCTACGTACGGTTCTTCTTCCACACTTTTCTAAAATCCCAAACGTAGGGTTCTTTCCTAATGTAGGGTTCTTTTTCATACTTTTTTGATAACTTATGGTTAATTTACCATACTTTTCTCTTATCTCATAAAGTATACACCTCTTTTCATCCTTATGCTACATTTCTCTATGTAGGGTATGAACAGTGTTTCCAGAACATGCTAAAGTAGATCCCGAATATATAGAGCATGAACAATGTTTCCACAATGCACTAAATATGAATACTTTAGTAATAAATTCTCATTGTTCAAGAATAAAATAAAATGAATAATAAATTCCTGCAAAATACTTAAAAAATAAAATCATTAGAAAATAATTAAGGGTATTTGTGAGCATCAGAATTAGCATAAAGAGATAGAGTATTGTTCTCAACAATCTCCCACTTTAAATAACAATATTATGTATTGTTGAAGACAACACTTGCTCAACAAGATTAACCTTTGTGAGCCAAGAAGAAGGTCCAAGTATACCTGGAGTAGACATATACAATAACATAAACATAGTGATTCATATTTAAACTAGAAACTATAAATGGTCCAAAAAAGTCCATGTGAACCAATTAAAGAGGTTGAGAAGTTGGAACTTCTTTATTTGGTTTTAAAGAGATTTTGTGCTATTTACCCTTTTGACAAGGATTATAGACTTTATCATTTGGAAACTCAAGTTTGGGTAAAATCCTTGACTAAACCTTTTCTTGTAAGCTTTCTAAAGGAGTGTATATTACAGTGTCATAGTATTCTATGCCACAACCAAGACTCTTTGTGAAATATGCTTAAGTATGAAACATTTTGGGAAACTAAATAATATAAGTTAACATCATAAATATTTTCATTTCTAAAAGTAAAAAATTATAATTCATTCTTAGAATTAAAAAAATTTCAAGCATAATTTTCAAATTTAACATGAAAACAATTATCACATAGTTTTGAAATACTAAGAAGATTATATTTTAATCCATCAAAAAAAGTAATTTAGAAATTATAATAGAGTTAGAGTTACCAATATAACCGAGGCCAATTATTTTTCCTTTAGAATTGTCACCAAAAGTGACATGCCCACCATCAATATTTATTAAATTCTTAAAGCATGAGTATTCTCCTATAATGTGTCTTGAAAATACATTGTACAAGTACCATAATCTTTTTCAATATCTCTTCAAACAACTTTCCTACAAAATAATCAAACAAGAATAGATTTTGGTACCCAGATTTGTTTGGGTCTAGTAACATTAGTAATCAGTGATTTTGGAACCCACATTTGCTTCATGGGTTTCCTATAATCATTATGTAATATATTTGAAAAATAAACTCTATTTGGTCCAGAAAAACTAAAGGTAGTAAAATACTTTCCAAAACTAGAACTAGTAGCATAATTTTCATTTTTAGGTAGAAAAACTGATTTTCCAGATTTTGTTACAAACTTGTTTTTGGTGAGATTTCTTTTCCTAGGATGGTATCCTATACCAGTAGTCTATATAGGGGAAATTTTTTTACCAAGTATTTGTGTAAGAGTATTATTTCCATTGATAAATTTCTCTAGGTTCTTTTTCAATTTTTCATTAGATAACTTAAGTTCATTGTTCTCTTTAAGTAATTGAACATTTTTCTATTTCTCTACAGAAAGTTCAGATTTAACAGTAGTAGTCAAGACATGATGTTTCTTTAAATATTTGTATTTATCTTTTAGTTCATTTCAAGTGTCTTCTAGCATGTTACAGTATTCAAATAATTCTTTATAAGTCATATTTTCCTCATTGTTAGATTCATCTCCAGAATAATAAAAGTTATGTACAAGAGATTCTTGGGTTACCTCAGATTTGTTTATTATAAAACACATATTGGATTTGTCAGCCTTTTCATATTGTGAAGACTCTGAGTCACTTGAACTATCCTCAGAAGCACTCCATGTTGCTTTTATTTCCTTTTTATACTTTCTATCTTTTTACTCATAACTCTTCTTATATTTTAGTTTGGGACAAACAACCTTTACATGTCCTTTTATCTTAAATTCATAGCAGATTATTTCATCAGAGTTGTCACTTCTTTTCCAATCCTTCTTCCAATTTACCTTGTGAACATAACTTCCTTTGAAGTTGGGCTCTCTGAAAAATTTATTTCTTCTATAAAACTTATTAAATCATCTAGATAATTGATCCATTTAATCATCACTGCCTCGTGATGATTTTTCATTGTTGGAACTTTCTACACAGACTTGTATTTTCTCATTTTCCTTTTCTTTAGTTTTGGAAGTAGTGGTTTTAAAGGCCACTGACTTTCTCTTCGGTTCATCTTCCTCTTCCTTGTTGAATTTTAATTCTTCCTCGTACATCATCAACTTTTCTAATATCTCCTTGACTAGTAGCTTTCTAATATCACAAGATTCTATAATTGAGACAAAGGTCCCTCTCTATCTACCCGATAAACATCTAAGTATTCTCATGATTTTCTCCTTGGCTATAACATCTCTTCATAGCGAGAACATAGTGATCACAATTTCATTAAACCTAAGATACATGTCATAAATAGGCTCATTTGGATTAATTTTAAAGTTATCATATTTAATAGTATATGTGTTAAGTCTCATTTACTTAACACCAGAGGTTCCTTCATGTGAAATAGATAAAGTATCCCAAATTTCATGGGCTGTTTTACATGCAGAAATTCTGTTAAAATATTCATCTTCTAAAGAACAGTATAATAAATTCATCGATTTGCAATTATTATTATAAGAAGCCTTAGTTGGGTCATCCCAAGTATGCCTATCAGTAGAAGGAATCATATATTCATCTATAATGGAAGATCGAATCTCAAAACCCACACTCTCTAAGTGCATTTTCATTTTAAATTTCCATTGTGCATAATTTTTTCTATTAAAGAATAGAGGTATATTGGTAGTATCATGTTCCAAGGTATTATCCATACTAAATAATAAAGTGTTGAATTTTTAAAGAACTAAAAATTTATAACTAATAGAAGTTTTGAGATCTTTAGAACATAACTAAAATCATAGTTGAAAAAGATTTTAAAACAGTTTAATAATTTTGAAAACAACAACTTGGAAACCTTCCTATGATACCAATTGTTGGTTGGAGTATGAAACTTAAGGAGGGGGGTGTTGGGCGGAGAAAGAAAGGAAGTGATGGCAAGAGGGGGAGGGGGGGGGGGTGAATTGCCTTTTAAAAAATGATTAACAAATTAAAAATCAAAGTGAAAGTGCAGCGGAAATAAAAGAGGCAATACACACAACTTGATAACGGAGTTCGGCTTAAACCCAAGCCTACGTCTCCACTCCCAACTCAACTGTTGAGAGATTTACTACCACTTGCCTTTTAATGGTTTTAGCAAGAAACCCACTAGCCTTTTTACAGGTGAAGGCTAGCTCACCTATTACGGCTTGCTTTTTAATGGTTTGAGCAAGAAACCCACTAGCCTTTTTACGGGTGAAGGCTAGCTCACCTTTGACTCAAGACTTTTAAAAGTAAATGCTTGACTAACCTCTTCACACCTTAAAGGTGATGTGAAAACCCAAAAGAAAGGATGAGAGAAAGAGATGGGGTTTGTAGGCACAAACCCAATTTGATGCTCAAAATAAATAAAGCAATAAAAACCGTAATGGGAGAAGTCTTGGGCGCCGAAGGATTGATTGGAGTTGATGAAGGGCGCTCCCAAGCTTCTTTGGTGGTGCTCCTTGGATGTGGAAGTGTGTTGGAGCAATCCGCCGGAGGTTCGCCAAATGATCAAAAATGTGTCTCGTGGGCTTCTGTGGCTTGGTAATAGTTCCGGCTATGATCCTTGGCTTCCTCGTCCTTTATTTATAGAGGGGGAACCCTCATATGGCCGTTGGAGGCCTTTGGAGCCATTGGAGAGCAAGTGGACCAGCCTGGTCAAAGGCCCAACGGCTAGTTTGACTGGCTCCACCGGCTGACCGGTGCAGAGACACCGGTTGGCCGGTGCTTGCAAAATGGAGAAGGGCTCGGGCTCAGGCGCCACCGGCTGGCCGGTGCTGAGGCCACCGGTTGGCCGGTGAGAAGGCAGTGAGTATCTCTTCTGCCCAGGGTCCATCGGCTGGCCGGTGGTGAAGCCACCGGTTGGCCGGTGGACTGAATTTCAGTCCATTTTTGGCTTTTTGCCTTCTTGGCCTTCTTGGCCCAATTCCTTGGCAACCTGAAATTATGCCTATCATCCAAAAACACTTAAAACAATATTAGATAAATAAGAGAGTGATTGTGATCATGAAAATAAAACCACGAGGGGTTCGAGAGGTACACCAATCTCCCCCTATTTTGATGATCACAATCACCAAAACAAACAATGTAAAAATGAAATGAAAGGCATGCTTTAAAATATTTTTCCCCCAATCAACCAAGAATTTCTCCCCCTTTGTGATTATCAAAATAGCACGGGGCATAAAACTTGATTGAGGGAAAAAGGATTTTAAACCAATTGAAATTTTTGAAATTTGAATTGAAAGTTTTGAATCAAAAATTTGAAATGAAAGTTTTGAATGAAAAATTGAATAATAGTTTGAATTGAAAGTTTTGAGTGAAAAATTGAATAACAGTTTGAATTAAAAAAATTGATACCAAGTGTTGAAATTGAAAGTTTGAATCGAAAATTTTGAAATTGAAATCAAAAGGGCTTATACGATCCTAACTCCCCCTAAATAAAAACAACAAATCACCGGGGAGAGGTTTTTGAAACCGAGACAAATTTTGGGCCGGTAAGACTCGCTAGAAGGGATTTTTCAATCCATACTTGTCTAGTGGCGGGTCTTCTCCTATAAAATTCATCGTTAAGGAAAATGGTTTTGGGCCTACCATACCGGGCATTTTTGCAATTGCACTCATATATTAAGTGCCCGGGTTTTTTGCAATAATTACAAAATTTGTATTGGGAGCTCCCCCTTACAAAAATAGTTGGAGCATGGGAAGAGGAAGCTTGCTTGGAATAGCCAAGCCCTTGGGTGGTTCTAGAAACGCGTTGGGAACCTAGCAAATTGGTCAAATTTTGTTCACCTTGGGTGAACTTGGCAAGAGTTTCCCTTAAATCTTTGATTGTTAATTCCATAGAATCAACATCGGGAAGGTTTTGGACTTTGAGGGTCAACTCTTCCTTCTCTTTGAGAAGTTGTTCCTTTTCGGAAGAGAGTTTTTTGAAATTCTTTTTTAAAGCAACAAATTTGGAAGAAAGTTCGTGAAAACCTTCCTCCAATTGATCTCTAGCATGTTGGAGATCCTCATAGGATAAATTATTAAAAGAATTTGAAGAACTAGAGGAAGAGGAGTCGGAAGAAGTTACCTCATGGAATGCCATTAGGCATTTGTTACCGTTGTCGCTTGAGGAGGAGGAGGAGGATGACGTGGAGCTATCACTCCATGTGGCTTTGAAAGCCTTCTTCTTTTCCTTTTGCTTGGCCTTTTTCTTGTTGAGTGGGCAATCGGGCTTGTAATGGCCTTTAGTACCTTCATGGGTTACTTCTAAAAGATTCCAAATATCATGAGAAGATGAGCAAGTAGAAATACGATAAAATTTATTACGGTCTAACCCACAATGAAGAGCATTCATGGCTTTGCCATCAAGCTCAAAATTTGCAATGTCTTCGGGGGTCCATTTGGATTCATCGAGAGAAGAAAGAGAATAACCATGCATGACAATTTTAAAAATAGGATAACCAATACTTTTAAGAAAGGTGGTCATGCGTGTTTTCCAATATGTATAGTCGGTTCCATCAAAAAATGGAGCACGACCCAATGAATAGCCTTCGGGGGCGAAAGAGGTTGAAGCCATCACAATGGATCTTGAATTTGAAACCAGTGAAGGTATTACTCAAATTTTGCCTTTGATACCAATTGTTGGGCGGAGAAAGAAAGGAAGTGATGGCAAGAGGGGGGGGGGGGGGGTGAATTGCCTTTTAAAAAATGATTAACAAATTAAAAATCAAAGTGAAAGTGCAGCGGAAATAAAAGAGGCAATACACACAACTTGATAACGGAGTTCGGCTTAAACCCAAGCCTACGTCTCCGCTCCCAACTCAACCATTGAGAGATTTACTACCGCTTGCTTTTTAATGGTTTTAGCAAGAAACCCACTAGCCTTTTTACAGGTGAAGTCTAGCTCACCTATTACAGCTTGCTTTTTAATGGTTTGAGCAAGAAACCCACTAGCCTTTTTACGGGTGAAGGCTAGCTCACCTTTGACTCAAGCCTTTTAAAAGGAAAGGCTTGACTAACCTCTTCACACCTTAAAGGTGATGTGAAAACCCAAAAGAAAGGATGAGAGAAAGAGATGGGGTTTGTAGGCACAAACCCAATTTGATGCTCAAAATAAATAAAGCAATAAAAACCATAATGGGAGAAGTCTTGGGCGCCGAAGGATTGATTGGAGTTGATGAAGGGCGCTCCCAAGCTTCTTTGGTGGTGCTCCTTGGATGTGGAAGTGTGTTGGAGCAAGTGGGATTCCCTTGGAGCAATCCGCCGGAGGTTCGCCAAATGATCAAAAATGTGTCCCGTGGGCTTCCGTGGCTTGGTAATAGTTACGGCTATGATCCTTGGCTTCCTTGTCCTTTATTTATAGAGGGGGAACCCTCATATGGCCGTTGGAGGCCTTTGGAGCCGTTGGAGAGCAAGTGGACCAGCCTGGTCAAAGGCCCAACGACTAGTTTGACTGGCTCCACCGACTGACCGGTGCAGAGACACCGGTTGGCCGGTGCTTTCAAAATGGAGAAGGGCTCGGGCTCAGGCGCCACCGGCTGGCCGGTGCTGAGGCCACCGGTTGGCCGGTGCGGAGACAGTAGCTCACACTATTCAATCGGGTGCCACCGGCTGGCCGGTGCTGAGGCCACCGGTTGGCCGGTGAGAAGGCAGTGAGTATCTCTTCTGCCCAGGGTCCATCGGCTGGCCTGTGGTGAAGCCACCGGTTGGCCGGTGGACTGAATTTCAGTCCATTTTTGGCTTTTTGCCTTCTTGGCCTTCTTGGCCCAATTCCTTGGTAACCAGAAATTATGCCTATCATCCAAAAACACTTAAAACAATATTAGATAAATAAGAGAGTGATTGTGATCATGAAAATAAAACCACGAGGGGTTCGAGAGGTACAACAGGGGGGGGGGGTGAATTGAGTTCCTATAAAAATTTCTATTAAAAAGTTTATTTAAAAGATTCCCCCAATTAAAAATAAAACATGCCAGTTAATCAAGGGAGTAAAATTATAATCGATTGACTTTTCAAATAGTTTCTCAGAAGATTGATTAATTCTAATTTATAAAAATATTTGATGTTGATATAACTTTTGAAACTACTTTAATAAGTAAAAATAGTTATAACTACTATCCAAGACTAACTATCAAAGTAAAATTTAGTTTTCTGAAATATGAGTTAAAATAGAGAAGGAGTAAATTAAAAGACACAGTGGATAAAACAAGTGGTTCAGTCTCAAGACGAGACCTAACCCACTCCACGTAATGATCAATTTCCACCAAGAAATATATATGAAGTCTTGATCCACACCCTAGATCAGGGTTAACAACAGTACACAAGACTATATAGGTCATAAGACCTCTTCCACTATTCTACGTGGAAATACAACCAGTCAGGCCACAAAAGACCTCTTCCATATTTATACGTTGGTAAAAAAAGTGTAAAAGATATTTGAGTGAGGATATCATGTATCCTCCAGTTTAATGCAGGAGATAGTGTGTGTTTTAATACAGATACACACACTTCACAAAAATTAATAAAAATAGTACACAACAGAGAAAAGATAATGAGAAAGGATTAGAAATGCTCTGAGTGTTGTTTTATGTAGCTCTGGAATTATAGGATGTAATAGATTTGAATTTTGAGTCCTCTTGTAAAAACAGAGCATTGTAGGTCACATGTTCTAGTTTCCAGTTCAATAAGATGTGCTTTGTAGCTCTTGTTCTTCTTAGAGTTGTTACCACGAGGATGTTTGAGGTTATGATCCATAGCAGTTCACCCACTAGGAATCAATAGTTCTTCATGTGTTCTTAAATGTATATCCTTTCATGCAATCCACTGATCGATTCTTATTTCCTCCAACACACACTTTTCCTTTTTATTCTATGTGCTTTTGTTGGAGCTGATAGGAAGCACGATTTCTACACCTCGTACTGTCAACTGACATGACTGCAAAAGAGAATTTATTATATCAGTGTCATTAAATGACTCAAATATGGCCGTTAGAAATAAATTTTAAATTTAATTAAAAATGAAAAAAAGGTTAAGTATGGAATGCTGTCACAGTTTTTCATGAAACAATGTCACTGGAAATGATGTCTTCTCCTTTTCCTTTAAGCAGTGAGGCAGTCACGTTGATACAATCACGGTACCATAGTTGCATTAAGTTATGGAACCGTTATCACAAATGCGGTGTCAGGAACATGATGTCTTAGGTAATGATGTCTATTACTCTGTCAAAATTCTGAACGGTGTCTTGTTATGATGTTTTGGAAACTGTAGTAAGGAAACAATGTCATAGGATTTGTGAAATCTGGAACTAGTTACGGTGTCTGAGTCATAGTGTTTGGGTTACGATGTCTGAGTCACGGTGTCTGTGTTACGGTGTCTGAGTCATGGTGTCTAGGTTATTATGTCATGGTTACGGTTTCAGGGTTACGTTGTCTGAGTCACGATGTCTAGGACTTCACCAAAATTCGAAACCGGTGGTAAACTTAAAGTTTATCAGACTTAGCCAAATATTTGTAAAATGTCTTAAGAAGTGATATTCATAGAATGGATTAAGATTAAACATAACCATACTGAAACATAATAGAACAAGATTAACCATAGTTTACAATATTTATACATGATTTGTAAGATGTTAAACATGATACATGATTTCTGAGTATTAAAACATAAGGATTCCAACAGATTTTTTTTGATTGAGTTCGATTCATATTTCTTACTCAGCATAATTATTTTATCTTCAGTGAAATTCTTCTTATATTTTTTTGATGACTTTTCTTCTTTAGAACTTTTTTTCCACTTCTTCCATTGAGGGTTTTCATCAGAATCAGCTCAATATTCTCTAACACTCTTATTGGGGAAAATCATAGAAAAGTGTATGATTCCAACACACCCAAAAGATTTGAGATTAATTATACCTATATACTTTCCTATTCCTCTTAAATAGTTCTTAGATATAAAATATATTATTTTTTATTCGACTAATCATGCTCTTTATCTTCGGAATCATAAGGATCAACATCTTCAATATCCTGTATTTTCATTTTTCTCATGGATTCAAAATCCAATTCATCTTTAATCATCTTTTTGAACATTGTATATTTCCTCATTTCATAAGAAATAAGAAAGTTATGAAATTCATCAAGAGATAAATAATCCTTATCTTATAAAGGGGAAATTTTAGAATCAAACCTACTGAAAAATATTCTCATAAGTTTCTCCAAAATTGTAGAATCTCACAGGATATCACCAACTCCTATGATATTGCAAACAATTTCATTTACTATAGTGAAGTATTCATCAATATTTTCTTCATCTCTCATTCTTATGTTTTCATACTTACTATTCCAGATTTGTATCTCTTCTTCCTCTACTTTAGTATTCCCTTCGAAAATACTTTCCAACTTATCCCACATACTCTTTGAGGTTTTGAGACCCATCAACTTTATATAAACATTTTGTAATAAGGACATAAGGATAACATTTCTATCCTTTCCATAAAATTATATATTTCTATTATTAGTAAACGTTATAGGAGCATCTTTCTCAATATGTGGAAAACCAATTGTAGTAGCATAAACAACTTCTAGGCCAAGAGATAAGAGATAAGGAATCATCCTATTTTTCCAACCATAATAATTTTTTCCATAAAATGTAGGAATTCCTATACTATTTATATAATTGAGATTATATATGATAAGGATTCAATAAGGTAACCTCACTCTGATACCAATTAATGTTACAAATTATTGAATAACAACTGATAGGGGGTGGGGTTGAATTAGTTGTTCACTTTTTGTAAGTTTCTATACTTTTGAAACTTAACCCCTACAACATGTTAAATTTTACATAATTATCATATTTTAGTAAATAATCATGCATGAAAAAGTATGAAACAAAGTATATCACATGATATTTACAAGGTTCAAACTCAGGGTGAGAACCTATATTCTTTCCATATCCACTTCTGTGGGTCTATAGAAATTCACTATAATGAAGAAGTGAATAAAAATTGTGGAAGATCCTGTTAGACACCTTCAATATTCTGACTAGAATTATTATACTGACTCTCATCAGTTTAAAAAGTTTCATAACAAAATACTAAGCCAAAAAAAAGAATAAATAATTTGTTCAATCTTCTCTATAAAAGTTACTAGGTCTGATGATCCTGAGACCGATGGCCTTCAATTTGATGAACTCAGTACAATTGACTCAATATGATTGAATCAATACGATGCTCCCTTTCTAATTATGCACCTGAAAAAACTTTCTATTTTTTATGGATAACTAAACATGTGCTTCTTATAAACTACTAAAAACTCAATCTGAACTTCCACAGTTTGATGGACTTATTAAGATAAACCCATTCTCAATCTGTATAAACACAAAATTTTCTCAAATTATCAATACAATCTTCCTCAGTCTGATAAAAAACACTTTTAGGCATCCAGCCTTCTTATGAGATCTCGATCCGAAAAGAAAAAGTTGAAAATAATTATGAAACACTCCTTTTCGACAGAAGAAAAATATGAAAAATATGAATGTACTGTGCTTCTATTTATAGGAAACTCAGAATAGAAATGGTGGGAAATGGAATTTTTTTTTCCTCTTACCCAAATTTCAAATCTCTAAAAAATACTTGTATTTAAACATCAACTTCATCTGCTTTAAACATTCTCAATATTTCTAGGAAACCAGTATTCTAAAACATACTAACTTTTCTTAAGTCTGATATAGCTTCCTTATCTTCAGTCTTGTCACGACCCGACCCTACCCCGGCTCGAGCCGCAACTACCCCAAGCCCACCTCTATAGGCCAGGGGCTGGTGACCAGTGCCAAAGGCACAACAACTCGGGGATGCCTTTGCCTAAGTACCTATACACACACACACACAGAACACTCAATGCAATAGTGCAGAGCAAAAGAAAGAACAAGCAGAGTAAAAAGAACAACTGCTATATGTATAAACCACAGATGTGCATCGACCTCTAAACAGTACAAAGTACAAACTGAAAAGAAAAGGGGCAAACATGCGCCCAACCAAAAAGTGCCACAACCCGACAACAGGTAAACAAAAAGGAACAGCTGACAGTTCTCCCACCTGGAACCCGGCCACGACCACCGCATGCGGTCCAAGATCTCAAGCTCCTACGCTCCACTAAAGCCATGCTCTACCTGTCCGTCGTCTGCAAGGGAACACCAAGTGTGGGAAAAGCCCAAGTAGGGGTGAGTATAAAAATACTCAGTAGGATACCCCGAAGGCTCGAGGGAGCAACAAAGGAGGTACCGAAGGGTGAGAAGTAGAGAGAACATGGAAAGTAAAGGAGTCCAACCGAGGGTGCAGTAAAGAGTAACAGTAGAGAGTCCAGCTCAACCTAACAAGAGGAAAGAAGGTGGACTTGTCCAGACAAAAGGAGCTGGAAACGGTGAGAAGAAGAATTTCTCGTTGAGTCATCGCTACCTATAGCAGGAGAGTAAACTCATCCAACCACGAGAAGCTAGACACGGAAAGCACGTGGCATACCCCGCACGTCTTCGCCTCTCCTGGAAGGAGAGTAGCCAAAACCCAAGGAGTGAGTACTCGTACGAGGTATATACATATATATTCTTTGCCAAGAAGCCCGAACAAGCTCGTAAGGGGATCTCCCTCACATAGATCAGCCCAAGAAAAAGTAGCCAACAGTCCCAGAAGTTAACACCATCGATGCCCAGTATCCCGCACGTCTGCCCCGAATCACAAGTCAAGGGGCTCAATCACCGCACCTTGACACTATCCGATTTAGGCAGCACTGACTCGCCCGCACGATTTTAGATCGCGTCACAAGAACGCGTCTCGGTGTGGAAAGTGCCCCTCAAACTTGAGAGTTCTAGGGAAAGTTAAACCACGCCTCGTCACTGCCCTGCAGTCGGGAGGTCTCTTCAAAGTCAAACCGTTCCATCACCGACCCGTACAACCAAGGGTCCCGCTCCAGTGGTCACGGAGGAAATCCACAGACTAGCCTAGTAGAGAGGACTGAGTCTGGAATGCTAGCAGGTGTCCCACTGCCCAGCCCTGATGGAGGGTAATTCATAACCAGATATCGGGTGACCCACTGCCCAGCCCTGCTGGAGGGTAAACCATAATACATCATCCGGCGACCCACTGCCCAGCCCCGCTGGAGGGTAGACCTTAATACATCATCAAGCGACCCACTGCCCAGTCCCGCTGGAGGGTAGACCTAGAATAAGTCGACAGGAGACCCACTGCCCATCCGTGCTGGAGGGTAGACCTGGAACTAGACGACGGGCGACCCACTGCCCAGCCCTGCTGGAGGGTAGACCCCAAGAGGTCGTCGGGTGACCCACTGCCCAGTCTCTGCTGGAGGGTAAACCATAAGTGCGTCGGGTGACCCACTGCCCAGTCTCTGCTGGAGGGTAGACCCTAATAGCATCGGGTGACCCACTGCCCAGTCTCTACTGGAGGGTAGACCCTAGAAGTCCGTGGGCAACGCACTGCCCAGCCCTACTGAAGGTTAAACCCGAGGAAGTCGATGAGTAACCCACTGCCCAGCCCCGCTGGAGAGTAAAACTCAGAACTGCTCTGGCCATCTCTACAGAAGGGTACAACACTGGCCAACCGAACACGGAGTGGGTATCGCGCAACCACCCTACTCCAAAACAACTCTCTCCCAAAAGAGGTGCAGCGTCTGTTCCAGCACTGGGTGTCACTAGCACCGCTACCAGCCAATTCATCGAGAACGAAACCAGGGGGAGAACACTCAACCCTGCTGGTGAACCAATGAGCATAGAGCCAGGGGAAAAACTCCACCCTGCTCGTCAAACAAACACACAGAGGGACCCTCTACGCCGCGAGAGGTCCAAGTACGCGAAGCAGAACACAACATGCACTTGGGTCCCACACGACGTGTGGCCCCAAGTCAAACCCCAACCAAGCGCACAAATAGTCTCAGGTACAAACCACACGTACCTCCAAACATTCTTGTATACTCCCAGAGTACACCGCGTCTCCAGCCCTAAGGCTATCATGCACACGACACCCAACGTCAATGCGAAGACGTGACATAACAACTCCACCTCAAAGGCCCAGGCACGACCAGCCACATCTCGTGAACCATTTACATCACTCTCCCAAGAGTGCGCGATCACACGCCAACGGTCCGCTACAAACAAGGTAGGGTGAACCACCACTGGAGCACCTTCCATGCTTCCACATTTCCCAAGATTTCTCAAGAAGCTCCACACATCCAAACGGATCACACCGTTGTAATCCTCGCGAAAAAACACGCGAGTTAGACTACTTACTCGCCTCAAACGGATATCCGAGGGAAAAGTCGCCAACACTGCCTCACGCCCGAACGACGTCCCGTGATCCCGAGCCTCGGCCCCGAAAACAGACGGGCGCATCGCACCATTGCGATCCCCTCGGGAAAACACATCAAAAGCACTACTCACTTGAGTGCAATGGATATCCGGAGAAAAAGGTGCATCCTGGCGCACCGCACATGAGCGATGCCACGTGGGACCCACATCCTGGTCCTGAAACTCAATGAATGGTTCGCACTGTTGCGATCCTCTCAAAAAAGTACACGAAATAGACTATTCACTTGTCCAAAACGGTCGCCCGGTGATAAAGTTGGAAATCACCGTCAACTCCTGAAACAGCCCTCGTGGGGACCACACCATCGGGCGGAATTACAGCGGGCAGACTGCGCCAACATGATGCCCTCGAAAAAACACCCAACATCGACTGCTCGCACGCCCCGAACGGACGTCCGGTGAAAAAGGTGTGAAAAGCTGCACACAACTCGAAAGACGGGTCGTGGGGCCCACGAATCAAATCCAGTCTCAACGCTCAAAACCGCCCTGGAAACCTTTTTCCCTGCGCCAGGGTCCCAATGCAACTGCCGGCACTCAAAGCGGACATCGCATGCGTTCGCGCCGCTCAAAACAAGATTCCCGGAAAGACGTCAAACCCCTCGACGTACGTGTCGCGCCACCGAGGCTTATCGTTTAGGGAATTAAAAATTTCTGAAACCATTTCAAAAAGTCCTCCTCGTCGATACGGTTCCACCGCCAGAGACGACGCGTCAATCGGATGCGCCGTTTAAGAGTTACGGCCCTCCGAATGCAAGGGGGCCTATCCGGGCCGGTCCACCCCGGCCGGCCCGGTCCGAGACGCCGGCCCGCTGGCCGCGGCCCGCCTCAAGCCGCTGGACCCGAGTGGGTCCGACCCTCCTCATCTGATGGGCCAAATGGCCGGTATCCTGTTGCAAGGCAGGACCCGCCTCACGCGGGTCCTTGCCTCTTCTGAAACGGACCGGCCGAAGCCGGTCCTCGTTGACCCCAGGAAGACCCGCGCGCGGGTCTTTCCTCCTCCGCCGGATGCGACCGGCGCGCCAGCCTCCTCCGCGGCACCCCGGCGATCCGCTTGTCATCGGCCACTGACCGTCTCCCCCAGCACCCACGCACCGCCGACGGCCGAAGCCACCCGCGCGCCGCCTCCTCCGCCGAGCCGCGTCGCCGCTCGAACCCGCTGGAACCCGAAAACCCGCGATCTTCAGCGGATAATTGCGGACGCCACCGAGCTTGGAATTCGATTCCGAAATAAGCGACGGGAATAAAAAATTGTGTACTACGCGTCCATGGGCTTTGTTCGAAAATAAAACAACAAATCGACGCTAAAGTTGGGGTCCAAAGGGAGGTTCGGGAATTAAAATGCAAATACATAACCCTACCTCGTGGGCGTTGCCCGGAGCTTCACCGCCGAACCGACGCCTTGCCGAAGCTGCCACGCCGGAGCCACCTCGCCAGAGGTGGAGTAGGAGAGGGATAGGAGGGGCTGCCAGGGGGGAAAGGGGAAGGAGAAGAGGGAGGTGGGTGTGTTAAGCGTTTAAATAGAAAACGCTTAACCACCCGCCCGTCGGCCCGAACCCGAACTTCCGATGGGGTCACGGTTAAGCCTCCCTTAGGGTAAAAACCACCTCCCGAGCACAACGGTGGTCTCAGAATTTTAATCCGAGACCCCATTTAAATGTTATTAAACTTAGCGTTCGAGGCCGCCAAATTACGAAAACGCCCCTGGGGCCATTTTTCACAGACAGCCCGCGCCCGCGAAACTTATACCCCTCCTGGGGTAAACGGATCGTTACAAACTCAACGGTACCCTCAGTTTTCCAATCCGAGCCACCGTTTAAGAGATATTCGAGTTTCAACACTAAACAAATTAATTAATTAATTAATTAATCCGTTTAACGTTCCAGAAGCGGGCGAGGGGTCCAAACGTCCCGCACCGACAAGTTTTATGTCATTCCTAGGGTAAAAACCCCATTACGGACCCATCCGTACACTCGGATCTCTGATCTGGATCACCGTTTAAGAGTTATCCCATTTATTTTGCGTTTCCAGTGTGAACGCACTGAAAATTTAATTCCAGCCACTCTGGGGCTCGGAATCGCACGCCGTCTGAAAGCGCTGCCCTGGAATATTATCAAGAATATTCCAAAGTCTTTCTTAGCAAAAACAGGGTTCTTACATCATTCCCTCCTTCAAGATTTTCGTCCCCGAAAAGCAAAAACTAGGGAGCAACAAAGGGTACTAGGCCCACACCTGGCTTTCCCATACCCAGAAGAACCCACACACAGCTCTGCGTCACCGTACACAGACCAAAGGATTGATCCATTCACGTGAGGTCGGCCCTTGCCGATGTCGTGCACCCACTCCAGACTTTGGGGTTAGGGAGAGGTGGTAGACAACCTCGCCATCCCTTTGCACGGTCTCAAACGACCCAAAGGATCTCGGGGGTAGCTCACCTCCCCGAACGAACTTCTACGTCACACGCCGCGACTGGAATCACTGCCCGCACCTGAAACAAGGCCCGATGATTACCTCCTTCCGAATATCCATATGGTGAAACACCCAAGGATATCTAGTCACGCAAGATTTCACAGTCGATGTCTCTCAACCAAGACTCTCTTACATGCTTGGAAGCGAAGGATCCAACACCATCAACTAAAGGAAAAGGTCTCACGCCTTTTCCTTACCAACACAGGGTTACACCCGACGCCCTGCGTCACCCTGGTAACACCTCAAACAAGGAGCAGGGAGAAAAGCCTTTCACACGCAGAGCCTAACAATTCTACTTCAAGAAGTAGAAGAGTCTCAAGGGGTACCTCTCACCATCCCATGATCTGCAGGATCGTAGACATCCAAAGCTCGCGGCTACCTACGGTCCCAACCGTCAGCTCCCGGAGCCTGACGTGGACCGCCTAGTGGTGATGGGGAGATCTCGTAACGTCGTCCCCCACCTCCAGCTCCTCCCGCTCCTCTGCTAGCACCACCTCTCTGGCCACTACTCCGATCACGGCGCTACCTCTGCCGTGGTGGTGCGCCTACTGCCTGCCCGAAGCTCTCAGCAACTCGGGTTGGGCAGTCTCATGCCAAGCGACCTCACCCGTCACAAGCATAGCACCGGCGCTCTCTAGGCTGCCCTGGTGCCCTCTGGTGCCACTTTGGTGTACGACCACGGCCCGAGATCCACTCACGGAAGGGCATCTGCGGCTGAGGTCCTGAGCCTTTTCGCCAGAGTGGTATACGACCACATCTCCGAAACCGGCAGTGGGAAGGCCACCTGTGTCGAGGTCCTGCTTGCCGACGCCTGTTAGCTACGACAGACATCCCGGCTCCGTCGCGCCCACTGCCACTACCAACCGCAAAACATGACAGGAAGCCCTCTATCACCAGTGCCTGTTCTAGCACCCCGACATATGTGGAAATGCCCAAGGGTACTATGACAACACGAATCTCTCGGCGGAGACCCTGCTGAAACTTCCACGATCGGAAGTTGTCGTCATGGACCAAGTCCGGGTAAAAGCATGCACGGTCTGCAAAACTAGCCGCGTACTCGGCCACCGTCATCCCTCCCTGCTGAAACTGCAGGAGCTCTTGAATCCGAAAGGAGCGCAAGAAGGGGGGGGGAACTCCTCACAGAACAACAACTGAAAGTCTCCCCACGAAAGCGACGACTCATCAAGAAACCGAGTCACCAGACTCCACCAATGCCAAGCTGATCCACAGAAAAGGTTGGTGGCCAAAGCCACTCTCTGATCTGTAAGCGTCTTCACAAGCCTAAAAAGGCGAACCACTATATCTAGCCAACCCTCTGCTACCTGAGGGTCTGACTCACCACTGAACCTCAGCACTCTCTGCCGTTGGAACTCACGGAGCGCGCTCAACCTGCGCTCAAGCTCAGCCTGCTCTGCTGAAACTACCTACTGCTCAACAGGTGGGGGTGCTGCTACCGGACCACCCGGAGAAAGGGGCTCGCATGATGGGTCCTGGACTGTGGCCTCGTAGCTCACAGGGTCATCGTCACGAACCATAGCTGGTATCCTGGCTGACTGTATTCGCGGAGACATCCTGATCATTATCAAGGAGTTCCGTTGTCAGATGAGCATATATGTATATACCAATATCAACAATGGGGAGCTGACTCAAGAAGGACAGTCAAAGTCTCAATCCTATGTGATGCACAAACCAATTTTCCCTGCAACAAGTGTCTCAGAATGCCAAGTCGACAAGCGGGTTATCAGGGTCATGGTGAATGGATACGTCGGCCGCCACACCATCACTGGACTCCCTGGACTGAGAGCCACTCTCGAGACACATTAACACTGTTTCCCTATATCCCAACCAATTCCTCTTTTAGGGACGTCCACACAACATCCCAAGGAACGAACCACCTCTGATACCACTTTGTCACAACCCGACCCTACCCGGGCTCGAGCCGCAACTACCCCAAGCCCGCCTCCATAGGCCAGGGGCAGGCGACCAGCGCTAAAGGCACAACAACTCGGGGAGGCCTTTGCCTAAGTACCTGTACACACACACGCAACACACTCAATGCAACAGTGCAGAGTAAAAGAAAGAACAAGAAGAGTAAAAAGAACAACTGCTATATGTATAAACCACAGATGTGCATCGACCTCTAAACAGTACAAAGTACAAACTAAAAAGAAAAGGGAAAAAACACGCGCCCAACCAAAAAGTGCCACAACCCGGCAATAGGTAAACAAAAGGGAACAGCTGACGGGTCTCCCACCTGGAACCCGGCCACGACCACCGCACGCGGTCCAAGCTCCAAATCTCCTACACTCCACTAAGGCCACACTCCACCTGCCCGTCGTCTGCAAGGGCACACCAAGTGTGGGCAAAGCCCAAGCAGGGGCGAGTATAAAAATACTTAGTAGGATACCCCGAAGGCTCGAGGGAGCAAAAAAGGAGGTACCAAAGGGTGAGCAGTAGAGCGAACAGGGAAAGTAAAGGAGTCCAACCAAGGGTGCAGTAAAGAGTAACAGTAGAGAGTCCAGCTCAACCCAACAAGAGGAAAGAAGGTTGACTCGTCCAGACACAAGGAGCTGAAGATGGTGAGAAGAAGAACTTCTCGTCGAGTCTTCGCTACCTATAGCAGGAGAGTAGACTCATCCAACCACGAGAAGCTAGACATGGAAAACACGTGGCATACCCCGCACGTCTTCGCCTCTCCTGGAAGGAGAGTAGCCAAAACCCAAAGAGTGGGTATTCATACGAGGTATGTAATGACCCGAAATTTTGAATAAATCTTGTTTCCTAATTTTGTGTGTTATTTTATTTTTTTATACTCAACAAAAATGTTTCATTTGATAACATGAGTATAATTAAAATGAGACCGTTGGGTTTTTTACTGTTATATGACCATTGGTCAATATGACCACTGGAAACTAAACATTTTGATTATTGTCTCTAAATACAAGTAATCTTGGTTTATTAATATAGAAAGAAGATTCGATGGCCTCACCTAGTAGTCTTGGACCAATCGAAGCCCATCTAACAGAACTTGGGAAGGAGGTAGCACCACTGGGCTTTGCTCTAGACCAAACCCAAGCCGAAATTCATCGTGTGAAGCTAGAACGGAATCTCCTTTGCGAGAAGTTCAAACTGATAGAAATTACTACTCGTGCGATGTTAGCCGAGCCTCCCTCAGATTCTCTCACCTTATCACACCTTACACTTAGGTCCTATGCTGGTGTGATAAGGGGCTATCTAAGGAGACCGTAACTGCCTTGTGTAATCCTTTGTTTTAAATAAAATTTTTTATTTCTTCTTATGATGAAGTTTATGAATTTTAAAATGACCAGATAAATATAGTATGCATATTTTTGATGAATTTTAGAGAAAGGATATTTTTAAAATGTTTATGTAAACCTTAAATAAATAAAAATGTGTAATGATTTTCAAAAAATGTTCTTCTACAAATATGTTCAGTACAAAATTTAAAGTCTAATAAGATCAACTTAATTTTTGATAAATAGTAAATTATGAATAGTGATTTTATGCTTAGGATTAGTAATGTGACCAAATGGATTAGTAATCTCACTTAAATAAAGTATTAATATAATCTAGACACCTTGATTAAGTAATGTGATTCAATAAAATGGCTAAATAACGGTTTCATATACTATTATTCAAGTATTAGTTTTTTCGTGTGAATAGTGTTTTTTAATTAAAAATTTAATTAAAAATATTTAGAAAATTATTTTTATAAAATGGATTTCATTTTTGAACTCAGAGCGTCGATATTATGTTATGGTAATTTTTGGGGTTTTTTCTGAAAAAATGAATTTTCGGTGAATAGTGCATTTATTTAAAAATTAAATTAAGAATATTTAAAAAATTATTTTTATAAAATGGAGTTAATTTTTCAAATCAGAGAATTGACATTTGGTTAATGTGAAATTTTGGGATTTTTCTGAGAAAGTTGAATTTTTAGTGAATAGTAAAAATACAGTTTTAGGGTTTCGGTATGTTTAATGACATCATAACTGTGTCATGATGATTTCATGAGATATTTTAAAGGATGTTCAACTAAAGAGGATGAATTATTGTGTGGGGGTCCCCATGTGGCCTAACTCTATGGGAAGTACCATGGGAGGGCCCATGGTTTTGAGAAAACCACTTTTGAGGTGTCCCTTGGCCATTAATGCCTTGTCCCCTCACTTTCCCTATAAATACCAAGCCATCCTCTCATCCATTTCGACTCCCCACTCTCCCCCAACGAATTTCTGGTCTCATTACCTCTTAAAGAGTCCTCAAAAGGTGCCCCAAGCCCTCAAGGTCCAAACCTTTGAGTTTTAAGAGTTACGTTTTAAGGTAAGGGATCCGACCTCTCTCTTTCTTTTCATGTAATCTCTTTTATGTCATTCCTTTTATGCTCCATGTTATTATGTGAGAGGATGTTATTTTATATTCCTATAACTTCCCTTTTCATGTTTATATGATGAGATATCCCCTCTTACTCTCATCATTTCGTTTTATGAAAGTTTAAGTGACGCCGTTAGGCTGCCGAATTTTTAACGGATTCTTTCACCCTTCTCATTTTTCAAGTTCTATTTTCATGTCAAGTATTTCATGTTCCTTTTTATTATGTTGGGGTATGATATCTATATCTATCATACTGATCTTTTATGGTCATATGATGAGAGACCCTATTTTATCTTGTCAATTCATTTTTATTGAAGTTTAAGTGACGCCGTTAGGCTGCCGAATTTTCATAAGAGAAATCTAATTTTTGTCTTCCTTCCATGTTTTTCATTTCAAATGGTATGTACTTCAAATTTCATAACCATGTTCATATATCCTTATTATTCTGTCACTATACTGTTTTATGGGTCATTTATGAATGTTTTACCCATGTCCCCTCTCCTTTCAATGTTTTCTAAAACCCCGAAACATAGCCGTTATGCTGCAGAATTTTCGTCTCAAAATGCCACTCTCTTTTCTCAAAATTATTTTATGTTATAAAGTGAATAATCAAAGCTCTTATTTATAAAAGGGTATTCACATATATATCAAAATGTTTCTATTTTAAATTCTGGGATTTACATACATGAGACCCGCTTTCCCTTTCCGTGGGTTTAAAGTGACATTAAGATCATGTCTTTAAAGCAGTTTTTAAAACGTTATGATTATGAAATGAAACCCCTTTATTTTATGCTATATGGGTTATTTATGAAATTTTTGATGATGATATATGTGTCTCACATGATAATAAAGGCAAATTTAAGGGTGCGCCCTGATAGCGCTCCAATGCATTGGGTAATGATGTAACCACTAGAGATTACAATTTTCACGATACCTTGGTGAATAACCTTGGTAATTTTCAAATGACACCTTGGGGATGGACCTTGGTGATATGTTCATGATTGTATATGTTAAATGATGTAGCCACATCTTCAAGTTATGAAAAATGTTATTTTTATTATGATATGCCACATTATTTCTTTCTCATGCCTTAAAGTTCTTTTCATGACATTGTTGATGTATCTCAAGTTCACATGTTAAATTTTTCCCCTTGTTTCCCTTACTGGGCCTTCTACTCACCCTTTCCTTTGATGTATGTCCCCAGGTTATGAGATGCAGTAATGAACCTAGGATGAACTTAATGAGAAGCCATTCAAGTGTTTAAGAAGAATGTTTTATGTTGTTTTAATGTATTATGTTCCTGGTTTCCAAGACACTAAACCTTAAAGATCCTCAGTTTTGTGTAATGAAATGAAAGTTTATGTTACAAAAAGGCGAGATGCTATAAGGTATATACATATATATGCTCTACCAAGAAGCCCGAACAAGCTCATAAGGGGATCTCCGTCCCGTAGCTTAGCCCAAGAAAAAGTAGCCAATAGTCCCAGAAGCTAACACCATCGATGCCCAGCATCCCGGACGTCTGCCCCGAATCGCAAGTCAAGGGGCTCAATCACCGCACCTTGACACTATCCGCTTTAGGCAGCACTGACTCGCCCGCACGGTTTTAGATCGCGTCACAAGAACGCGTCTTGGTGTGGAAAGTGCCCCTCGAACTTGAGAGTTCTAGGGAAAGTTAAACCATGCCTCGTCACTGCCCTGCAGTCGAGAGGTCTCCTCAAAGTCAAACCGTTCCATCACCGACCCGTACAACCAAGGGTCCCGCTCCAGTGGTCACGGAGGAAAGCCAGAGACTAGCCTAGTAGAGAGGACTGAGTCTGGAATGCTAGCAGGTGTCCCACTGCCCAACCCTGCTGGAGGGTAATTCATAACCAGATATCGGGTGACCCACTGCCCAGCCCTACTGGAGGGTAAACCATAATACATCATCCGGCGACCCACTGCCCAGCCCCGCCGGAGGGTAGACCTTAATACATCATCAAGCGACCCACTGCCCAGCCCCGCTGGAGGGTAGACATGGAATACGTCGACAGGTGACCCACTGCCCATCTGTGCTGGAGGGTAGACCTGGAACTAGACGACGGGCGACCCACTGCCCAACCCTGCTGGAGGGTAGACCCCAAGAGGTCGTCGGGTGACCCACTGCCTAGTCTCTGCTGGAGGGTAAACCATAAGTGCATCAGGTGACCCACTGCCCAGTCTCTGCTGGAGGGTAGACCCAAATAGCATCGGGTGACCCACTGCCCAGTCTCTACTGGAGGGTAGACCCTAGAAGTCAGTGAGCAACCCACTGCCCAGCTCTGCTGAAGGGTAAACCCGAGGAAGTCGATGAGTAACCCACTGCCTAGCCCCGATGGAGGGTAAAACTCAAAACTGATCTGGCCATATCTATAGGAGGGTAAAACACTGTCCAACCGAACACGGAGTGGGTATCGCGCAACCACCCAACTCCAAAACAACTCTCTCCCAAAAGAGGTGCAGCGTCTGCTCCAGCACTGGGTGTCACTTGCACCGCTACCGGCCAATCCATCGAGAACGAAACCAGGGGGAGACCACTCAACCCTGCTGGTCAACCAACGAGCACAGAGCCAGGGGAAAAACTCCACCCTGCTGGTCAAACAAACACACAGAGGGACCCTCTACGCCGTGAGAGGTCCAAGTACGCGAAGCAGAACACAACACGCACTTGGGGCCCACACGACGTGTGGCCCCAAGTCAAACCCCAACCAAGCGCACAAACAGTCTCAGGTACAAACCACACGTACCTCCAAACGTTCTTGTATACTCCCAGAGTACACTGCGTCTCCATCCCTAAGGCTATCGTGCACACGACACCCTATGTCAACGCGAAGACGTGACATAACAACTCCACCTCAACGGCCCAGGCACGACCAGCCACATCTCGTGAACCATTTACATCACTCTCCCAAGAGTGCGTGATCACACGCCGAGGGTCCGCTACAAAAAAGGTAGGGCGAACGACCACTGGAGAACCTTCCATGCTTCTACATTTCCCAAGATTGCGCAAGAGGCTCCGCACAGCCAAACGGATCACACCGTTGTCATCCTCTTGTAAAAACATGCGAGTTAGACTACTTACTCGCCTCAAACGGATATCCGACGGAAAAGTCGCCAACACCGCCTCATGCCCGAACGGCGTCCCATGATCCTGAGCCTCGGCCCCAAAAACAGACGGGCGCATCGCACCATTGCGCATCGCACCATTCCGATCCCCTCAGGAAAACACATTAAAAGCACCACTCACTTGAGTGAAACAGATATCTGGAGAAAAATGTGCATCCCGGCGCACCGCACACGAGCGATGCCACGTGGGACCCACATCCATGTCCCGAAACTCAACGAACGGTTTGCACCGTTGCGATCTTCTCAAAAAAGTACATGAAATGGACTATTCACTTGTCCAAAACGGTCGCCCGGTGATAAAGCTGGAAATCACCGTCAACTCCTGAAATGGCCCTCGCGGGGCCCACACCATAGGGTGGAATTACAGCGGGCAGACTGCACCAATGAGATGCCCTCAGAAAAACACCCAACATCGACTGCTCGCATGCCCCGAACGGACGTCCGGTGAAAAAGGCGTGAAAAGCTGCACGCAGCTCGAAAGACGGGCCGTGGGGCCCACACCTCAAATCCAGTCTCAATGTTCGAAACCACTTTGGAAACCTTCGCCCCTGTGCCAGGGTCCCAACGCAATTGACGACACTCAAATAGGACGTCGCATGGGTCCGCGCCGCTCAAAACAAGATTCCCGGAAAGACGTCAAACCCCTCGACGTACGTGTCGCGCCACCGAGGCTTATCCTTTAAGGAATTAAAAATTCCCGAAACCATCTCAAAAAGTCTGCCTCATTGATACAGTTCCACCTCCACAGACAGCGGTTCAATCAGACGTGCCATTTAAGAGTTACGACCCCCCGAATGCAAGGGGGCCTATCCGGGCCGGTCCACCCCGGCCGGCCCGGTCCGAGCCGCCGGCCCACTGGCCGCGGCCCGCCTCAAACCGCCGGACCCGAGCGGGTCCGGCCCTCCACATATGACCGGACAAATGGCCGGTATCCTGTTGAAACGTAGGACCCGCCTCACGTGGGTCCTTGCCTCCTCTGAAACGGACCGGCCGAAGCCGGTCCTCGTTGACCCCAGGAAGACCCGCGCGCGGGTCTTTCCTCCTCCGCGGCACCCCGGCGATCCGCTCGTCCACGGCCGCTCACTATCGCCCCCAGCACCCACACTCTCCCGGACCTCCGCCGAAACCCCCACACCGCCGACCGCCGAAGCCACCCGCGCGCCGCCTCCTCCGCCGAGCCGCGCCGCCGCTCGAACCCGCCGTAACCCAAAAACCCGCGATCTTCTGCGGATGATTGCGGACGCCACAGAGCTCGGAATTCGATTCCGAAAGAAGCGACGGGAAGAATAAATTGTGTACTACGCGTCCATGGGTTTTTTTTGAAAATAAAAAAACAAATCGACACTAAAATTGGGTTTCAAAGGGAGGTTCGAGAATTAAAATGCAAATACATAACCCTGCCTCGTGGGCGTTGCCCGGAGCTTCGCCGCCGAACCGCCGCCTTGCCGGAGCTACCTCGCCGGAGCCGCCTCGTCGGAGGTGGAGGAGGAGAGGGAGAGGAGGGGATTCCAGGGGGAAAGGGGAAGGAGAAGAGGGAGGTGGGTGTGTTAAGCATTTAAATAGAAAACGCTTAACCACCCGCCCGTCGGCCCGAACCCAAACTCCCGACGGGGTCGCGGTTAAGCCTCCCTTAGAGTAAAAATCACCTCCCAAGCACAACAGAGGTCTCAGAATTTTAATCCGAGACCCCATTCAAAAGTTATTAAACTTAGCGCCTGAGGCCGCCAAATTACGAAAACGCCCCTGGGGCCATTTTTCACAGACGGCCCACGCCCGCGAAACTTATACCCCTCCTAGGGTAAACAGCACGCTCCGAACTCAACGGTGCCCTTGGTTTTCCAATCCGAGCCACCGTTTAATAGATATTTGAGTTTCAATACTAAACGAATTAATTAATTAATTAATTAACCCGTTAACATTCTAGAAGCGGGCGGGGGGTCCAAACGTCCCGCGCTGACAAGTTTTATGTCGTTACTAAGGTAAACACCCCATTCCGGACCCATCCGTACACTCAGATCTCTGATCCGGATCACTGTTTAGGAGTTATCCAATTTATTTGGCGTTTCCAGTGTGAACGCACTGAAAATTTAATTCCGGCCACTCCGAGGCTCGGAATCGCACGCCGTTTGAAGGCGCTGACCTGGAATATTATCAAGAATATTCCAAAGTATTTCGTAGAAAAAACAGGATTCTTACAAGTCTAATGTACCTTCCTTAGTTTCATTATGATGAAACTTCCTTCCTCTACTCATTACTATCTGGCTATCTTCATTAGAGTTAGTCTGATTGACTTTCCTTCTCAGAGTTAGTCCAATCATCTTTCCTTCTCAAAGTCAGTCTGATGGAATCCTCATAATGATGGAATTCTCATTATTATGGAAACTCTACTCTACAACATATAAATTCTTCAAACCTCATAAGCTATAACTCATTAAGACTTCTAAAAATGTCTATGTCTAGTACTTCTATATCCAATATAGACTTTTTTTTGATCTCTAAAACCAATAAAATATTTATGATTCCTTCATTTAATCAAATGATTTTATCATGAGAGTTTTAATGGTATATGAGAACATCAAGATTGGTAAAGAATCATCTGACCTAGGATAGAAATTATGAACACTTTCTAACACATGAATTCACTATGTTCTTTCAAAACTCTTTAGAAATATCATGACTTATTCACTAATCAATATCATTCTTCAATCCTTTTAATATTTTCACATAGATGATTCTTATACTGATGATATGCATCCTTCTATGTCTGGTGTTCCTCACACCGATGAGCAGTAACCATAATAATTTACATTGTATTCTCGTCTCATCCAAAAACTCCAAATTGTATCACAACTCCTTCATGATTTATGAGAACTTCATGATCATAAAAACATCATCAGATGTAATACTTGGAATTTTTATTACTTTTTAGCCTTTCGATCTCACTCAGTATCTTCTGAGACCAATTATTCCTGAGAATGACTCCCAGTAGTCTCTAACTTTCCATCAAATTCTCATTCCGATTTTCTGGTTCTATTGAATCATGTCGATGAGCTGAGTACAAGTTACTATACTGATGGCCAGGGTTTAATCCATAAGAACAAAAACATTCCTTTACAAAATTTTTGTTGTAAAAAAATACAGAACTTTGTTACAAAAATCACAAAGGTTCTTCAAATATAATTCTTTTTTTTAATAATTTGAATATTGAAAAATAAAA
This sequence comes from Viscum album, assembly GCA_963277665.1. Lineage (NCBI taxonomy): Eukaryota > Viridiplantae > Streptophyta > Magnoliopsida > Santalales > Viscaceae > Viscum > Viscum album. Next base: position 358,020,343 of record OY728140.1, read on the forward strand.
ACTATTAGGTAGCCACTGAAATATGGCTTCAGCCTTCAATGGGAGTGGTATACCAACCCCCACCAATCCCCCCAGCCTACCCTACTGCACTACCTATAAAAGGCCAGTGAAACCCTCCTAAATATGCACTACTGATAGAAGGGAGACACAAAAATAATTAATAAAATATATGTATTTCCTTTCTTCTCATCTTTATCCTCTTTTCTAATTTTAATATTTTCAATTTATTTTTCACAATATTTTATCAACATGAACATTCAAAAAGGTAGAACAATATGTTTTTATTTTAAACCTTATTCTCACTGCCTAATTGGATAGATCTAATTATTTATTATTTTTATCTTAAACCTTATTTTTTCCATTTGGTTAGATGGGTCTAATTATTTTTAGTTTTCATATTAATCCTTATTTTTTCACCACCTATTTGTATGGTTCAAATTATTTATATAATATTATTTATCTACCACTATATGGGATGATTTATGTGGTTTATTTAATTACCATCACAAAGTTCGAGTTAACGCCTACTCGAACAGTTTTAATTTTTTATTTTTTACCGCCTGATTTGATGGTTGAATTAATACATGAATAAAAGTTTTAAACAAGTAATGTGATGTATTGATTTATTTATTTCAAACCCCCACATGAAATATTTATTAAATAATTAAGGTGAGATATAAAAAAATATTAAATGATAATATTAACCTAATTTTAATGTTTTTATATCGTTTTATTTGTTTTAACGCTAATGTAAATTATCATTATATTCTTATTTTGAAAAATAATAAAGTTTTCTATCTATATCTCCAAGTTATCATCATGTCAAATCTCAAAAAACTAAAATTTATCGCTCTTGATATTACTAGAAGTAATTACATGTTGTGGATGATGGATGTTGAAATGCATATCAAATCGATGGTTCTCACAAAAAAAATCAATTAAATAATTCAAAAACCCTACAAAATAAAGTTAAGGTGATGATCTTCCCTAGAAAACATTTTGATGATGGATTGAAATGTAAATACCTCACAAAAATAGATCCACGTAAACTCTGGAAGAGTTTGAAATAGAGGTACGATCATAAAAATGAGGTTGTTCTTCCTACGACCTATGATGAATGTAATGGTTTACTCTTCCAATACTATAAAAGGGACAATTATTACAATTATTCCATGTGTTGAATTATATGATAGTTTAAATAATGTGGTATTGATATTACAGATGCATATATTCTTGAAAATACAAACATGACATTTCATGCATCTAATATCATCATACAGAAGAAATATCGCTTGTGAGGATATATAAACTATTTCGATCTCACATTATCATTACTTATAGAATAGAATAAAAATTTTCTTTTGATTAAAAATTATCAATATTTTCCTACTTTTAAACATTATAATTTTCTAAAGAAAATACTATGTTTCATGAAAATAATCACGAAAGAAGTTGGGTACATGATTCATGTGGTGGACATGGTTTTGGTGGTAGAAAAACTTGAGGATATGGTCATAACCATGGGAACACTCGAAATGAATATCAGAATCAAATAAATATCATCTGAATAACTCTATCAAATCCTGAAGATTCCTTCTCCAGGTGTGGTTCTAAGCGACATTGGTCCCAAGTTTTCCAAACCCCAGAGCATCTTTGTAAGCTCTATAATTAATCTCTGGAAGAAAAGAAGAGAATACCATACTTTTTTGATACATCCTACAAAGGGAATGAAAAGGAGGTGAATGTTACTAAGAATCATGAGTCATAAAATGATGATTTCACTTACCTCAAAACAGGTGAGTTTTCTTGTGAATTTGATGAGATGATAGCTGGACGTAATTCATAAAAATTACAGTAGTTATGATATGTGTTGATCTATTTTGTTTTGTATGATTTATATTTTTTATGTTGTATTATTTGAATTTCACAAGGTGCTTATAATAATATTATTTACTTTACTTTTAATAATTTAAATGGATTTTGTAAATGAGATAGATATTTGCATACCGGATAGTGGAACAATGCACATAATTCTTAAGTGTAAGAAAATATTTTTCTAAACTTAAACCAACAAGACCAATTGCAAATTCTATATCAGGTCCTATAGATTTAATTAGAGGGACTGGTAAAGAGAGTTTTTTTACATAATGTGGCAATTTTTTTATAAGAGATGTGTTTTCCCCCAAAGTACAAAAGAAACTTGTTAAGTTTCAATGATATATACCAGCATGGGTATGATACCAAAACTATCTCTGAGAGAAATGAAAATTACACGTTCATCACCATTAATAAATCTGGTAAGAGTCATATACTAGAAAAATTATCAGAATTATCATCTGGATTGCATTATATATATATAAGTGCAATCAAAACACATATGGTAGTAAGGAATGTACCATAAATTGTTAATTTGTGGCATGAATGATTAATTCATATTGTTTTGGGATTGATGAAAAAAATAATTGAAAGTTCTCACGGACATTCAATAAAGGTCCATAAGATCTCTACACTAATAAAAATCCCACGTGAGGCTTGTTCACTTGAAAAGACGATTGTGAGACTATCTCTAAATAAAATTAAGTTTGAAATATCATCCTTTGTTAAATGAATTCAAGGGTATATATATGAAAAAATTCATCAATTGTGTGAGTCATTTAAATATTTCATGGTATTAACTTATTCATCTAGTAGATGGTCACATGTATATTTTCTCTCAACATGTAATGTAGAATTTTCATGATTTTTTGATTGAATAATTAAATTGAGAGCACAATTCTATGATTATGAAATCAAGAAAGAAAGCATCGATAATGCTGGATAATTTACCGCTCAATATTTCAATGATTATTTTATGGAAATAGGAATTATTGTGGGGTATCTGGTTGCCCTTGTGAATACAAAAAATGGTTTAGCTGGATCACTGATAAAACTCCCCCAAATTATTTCTAGACCATTAATAATGAGAAACAAGCTATTGATCTCTATATGGGGTTATGAAGTATTGCATGCCTTGGCATTAATTCGTATCAGACCAAGTGAATATAATAATCACTTTCCACTCCAATTGGAATTTCGCTAAGAGCTTGACATCTCCCACTTAAGAATATTTGGTTTTGTATTATATATACGAATTTCTCCCCCACAATGTACAAATATGGGGCCACAAAGGAGGTTGGGAATATATGTAGGATATGATTCCTCATCTATCATCAGATATCTTGAACCCCAAACTAGTGATGTATTTACAACATGTTTCTTATTTATTTTCACTTCAATGAAGAAGTATTACTAGAATTATGGGGAGAAAAGAAATAAAGGGGGAGATTTCCTTGAATGTGAAAAAGTTATCTTTTCTTGATCCTCCCACCTAGTAATATGAGATGGAAGTGAAAAAGATTTTATATTTTCATGAACAATAAAATCAATCACCCGATGCATTTACTGATTTGAAGGGAATGAATAAATCATACGTACTAGCTATAAATGCACCGAATAGAATTAATTTTTTGAAGACAAAATTATATAATGATTTTATAGAAATCTTAAAAAACATGCCTGAAGCATTTAAGACTAATTGGGTCTAAGGATATAAATCTTTAGAAAAGAAAAGGAATAAGTATAATTGAAAAACCCATTATGGAGCCATGTGTTCTAGAAGAAACAAATAATTTAAGTGTTCTTAATGAAACACATGATGAGATTCATAAAAAGAATCCACAAGATATAAAAAACTCATAAGGTTTTGAAAATAATGAAATCTCTCTTAATTATTCCAGTACAGGTGATGTATGAAATCAAATTAGTGTGGAAAAAATTGATGAAATATTTTCATATTCTATGTCACATGATATAGAAAATGAAGACCATAAACCAAGGTTTATTATGGAATGCAAAAAATGACCTGATTAGAGTAAATGGAAAGACACAATGAAAGTTGAATTAAATTAAGTTAATATGCTAAGGGTTTTTGGACATATCATGATCACACCAGAAGCTATGAATCTTGTTGAATATAAATGGGTTTTTGTGTGTAAGAGTAATGAAAAAAATAATATTGTAAGATACAAAGTTTTCCTTGTTTCAAAAAGGTTTTTCTCAAAAAACCAGAATTGATTATGATGAGACATATTCACCTATTATGGATGTTATTACTTATCATCATTTGATCAAATTTATAGTAGATGAAAATGATAATATACATCTTATAGATGTTGTTACAACTTATTTATATGGATCACTTGATAGTAGTATATAAATGAGAATCACTAAAGGATTCAAAATACCCATAGTATTGAAATCAAAACCCAAATACCTATATTTAATTAAATTGTAGAAATCCCTATATGGATTAAAATAATCTGGGTGTATGAGGTATAATAGTTTGAGAAAATATTTTTTAAATAAATGGTATGTAAATAACTCCATATTCCCATGTGTTTTTATTAAGAAACCAATATCTAGATATGAAATCATTGCAATTTATGTCAATGACTTAAATATCATCGAAAAACTAAAAGATATCAATGAAGAAATGAGAAAATTAAAGGATGAATATGTAATTAAATACTTGGGAGAAACCAAGTATTTTCTTGGATTACAAATTAAGCATATGGAAAGTGGTATATTTTTTACATCAGTCAAATTACACTGAAAAGGAATTAAAATAATTTAATATGAATAAATCTAATCCTTTAAGTACTCTAATGTTTTTTCGCTATTTAAATACCAGGGATGATAAATTTCAAGATTTTGAATTAAATGAGGAGTTGTTTGGTAGAGAAGTACCATACCTTAATGCTATTAGAGCACTAATATATCTTACTGATTGTACTCATCTTAATATATCTTTTACTAATTTTTTGGAAAGATTAGTTAATCCCCTACATGAAGACACTAGATTGGAATTAAACATATTTTTCATTATCTTTGTGGAATATTGATTTGAGATTATTCTATTCTGAAAAATTAGAAAAAAAGATGGCCAATTTTTCAAATGTAGGTTATTTATCAGATCTGCATAATGCACAATCAAAAAATGGCTATGTGTTCATAGTTAGAGGTACTTCCATATATTGGATATCACAAAAGTAGACATTCATTGCAACATCTTCAAATATTTTAGAGGCAATAAAATTACATAAAGCATGTCAAGAATGTGTTTGATTACGGTCTATGACTCAACACATTCGAGTGGAAAGTGGTTTGCCTATGGATTATATCCCAACAATAGTATTCGAAGATAATACGGTTTTCATCACACAATTAAAGTAAGGATTCATCAAGAATGATTGGACAAAACACATACCACCAAAAAATTTCTCATACACACAAGAGTTAATTAAGAATAGAGATATATATCAACATGAAATATGTTCGATCCAGAGAAAAAATTGTGGATTTATTTATAAAGGAACTAGCAACCATTATATTTTGAAAGATAGTACATAATATATGAATTATTATATTGAAAAAATTTAAATTTATTTATGTAATGTAACTTTAGGGGGAATATATGTGACAACACTATTTTCCTTATTCCATTTTTTTATCCCACTGATTTTTTCTAGAAAAGGTTTTTAATGAGGCTGAATTAAAACATGTATAACATTGGTAGGGTTGTGCATCCCAAGGGGGAGTGTTAGGTAGCCACTAAAAGGTGTTTATAGTCTTCAATAGGGGTGGGTTTCCCACCCCCACCAATCCCTACACCCACCTTGTTGAACTACCTATAAAAGGGGAGTGCAACCCCCTTAGATATGTGTTGCTGATAGACGGGAGACACCAGAAGCATTAATAAAATACACATCTTTCGTTTTTTTCTCATATTTCTTTGCTATTCTAATTTTTCTATATTCAATTTTGTATTCACAAAAACATAATAATAATTAACATGAAAAATAATTAATAATAATATAATTATTCATTAATTTTATTATCAACAATAAATAATATAATAAAAAATGAATAACTATAAAACTAACAATAAATAAATTACAATATTATTAATACAATTAATATGATAATTAATAGTTACTAATTAACAATATAAATAATTAGTAATAATTTAAAAATAATTTTTTTAGCATAAATAATAATTAAGTTGAAAATAATAATTATGTTGAAAAAAAAAATTAATAACATTCTTAATAATTTATTGATGTCATTAATATGATAATTAACTAGTAATATAATTATTTATTACTAATTTTATTAATAATTAAAAAATGATAAATAATAAACAACTAAAATAATTAATATTTAATTAATGAACAATATTATCGATTATAAATTAATAAATGATAATTAAATTATTTATAATATATTAAAATTTTAATATATAATTTATTTTATTTATAATTATTAATAATTTATTATATTATTTATATAATTTATAATGTAATATAATTTAGAATATTTAAAATATAATTTAAAATTAGTAATAATTTATAAAATAATTTATATAATTAATAAAGAGATAATAAAAATTTATAATTTATACTAAAAAAGGTCCATCTGGAAGCTAAAGATCCTAACCATTTATTGAAGGTGAAAGAAAAAGATAACATACAAGCATAAAATGGACGAGGTCATACAGAGAGACATGCCCTCATCCAGATAAGAAAACTATAGATCAAGAAAGGCATGATCAATTCCATAATCCTAATCAGAATCATCATCATCATCATCAGCCATTTCCCACTCTGACTATGAATTTCTTTACTTGAGAATCCCAAGGATCTTCTCCATGGACCTTTCCTTCTCTAGAGTGAGATGAAACTTTGATGCCTTGGAAGACCTAGTAGAAAAATTCCTAGACTAACTAGAATAATCATTTCGCAGCCTTCACTTTTGAGGAAACAGAACAAGCCCTTCACTGCTGACCATCTTGATCTTTCCATTTAAAACAACATCCTTAAAAAATATAGGATCACCGCTATCCAAATAATGGACATGAGTGGTGTCAAGAAGAACCATATGATTTTTCTTATCACTTACATCATCTGAAACATTACCCCATTTACCTGAAATTCTTAAAGAATTGAAGACATTATGAATCTCTTGAAGATAATCCATGCTCTACTGAACATCAGATTGTCTAGTCCTATAATCCAGTAGAACATCCCTAGAAAAGTTTGCATCCAGCGGCTGCACAATGCAACCATGCTCTTCAGTTGGTGAAGGAGAACACCCAGGCACAACACCATTAGCCTTATCAACAGACATTCCCACCTCACTAGTGTGCATTCCATCTCAACCATTGATTTGCATGACAATCAAATTAGAGCTACCAACAAGCTGAACAAGTTCTCATGGACAACCACTGGCCCTATAATCTAGTTCCCCATTTCTAGCAGTAGGCTTACTAATAACATTATCAACCCGAGTCTTCTCAATCTCAGTGCCTGCAATGACCATTTGAGACCCATCCCTATTCCCATATTTCTATTCAATCATGGAAAAATAATTAGTAGTATCCAAAGAAGTTCCTGCCTAATCCCGATTCACCATCAAAGATTTATTCTTCTATGATACAACCCCTTGACTCTACAGCTGCTTATCTAGATTTTCGATTTAATACTTCCAAGGATGCCTCAGTACTGACTAATCATGCATCCTAGATGGACTCCTTTTGTAAATATCATCACAACCCTTTGAAGGATGCCCCTTCAAATCACATAAATTATAAACTTTCATTCTGAATTTATTATCCTGATGAGAAACAGATTTTCAATTTTAATAGAACTCAGGACAATTCTCATACTCAACACTAATTTGTATATCATCAGTGGGAGTAGTGAGAGTCACATTGATAATAAGAGTGGAACTAAAATAATCTTCAAACAGTGATCTTGAAAAGTGTCCATACCTGACGTGTTTTGTCTTCTTATCTAGGAAAATCAGAATTCCATTGGTTGCAGCAATATCATGAATGATTTTTGAATGCCATAAAATCTAGTTGAGACTGTGAAATTTGATCCATACATGTGAAAAAGTATTCTTGACCCTTGACGCATTAAAACCCATCATCCATTCATGAAGATGAAACATTCTTACCTTCAAAAATAATGAACCAAAGGACCACACATGGATTTTGGCATCATCTGATTGAAAAAAGTAGTGAAAGAAACCTCTGCCTAATGAAATACACTTCCAATCTGAAAAACCCCATAGAAAGGAGATCCTATGAACAAGATATTCAAGCCGCCATGGCTTCTGGACTTTGGGAAGAACAACCCTACCAATTAATGAGTTCTTACCCAAATATTTACATTCTGATAAGCCTTCACATTCAACATCAACGCGGGATGATGATCCTTTCTTAAGGATCTTACTAGTAGAGGAATCCTTAAACGCTACCAACCGATGCTGAACAGGATCATACCTTCGATCAGGGACATCACCCGAGTTCCCTCTTGTAACTGAAACCTATTCAATCCCACTAGACCTATGAGCACTAGATTGATTCACCATAGTAGTTGTTCAGTCCACCACCCCCGCAGCCACTATACCAGGTCGAAGCAGACTTCCCACTTCAACAACCAAACCTATAGATTTCACTAAAGTCGCATGATTCAGCATAGACCAGAAAGGTATTTTTTCAAGTGCCGCCATACCATTCCATCTTGCATTAATCATGGTCTCACCCTCCATAGGACTTATGGCATCCCACCTTTTATTTACATAACTTTTCATTACATTTTACACACAGAGGATCTTTAAAGTCCAGTGTCTTGGAAATTAGGAACATAATACATGAAAACATAAAATATTATTCTAATCCACTTGTAAGGCTTCATCAAAGGTTCATACTGAGTAAAATTACTGCATCTCATAACCTGGAAACATACATCAAAGTAAAGGGTGAGAATAAGGCCCAGTAAGGGATAATAAGGGAAATAGTTTACTTGTGATATCAATAAGAACTTGATTAAATACATAAAGACATGAGCAATAGAAAAAGAGGCATATAATAATAAATATAACATGAATCATAACTTGAATATGTGGGTACAAAAATTATTTTAGGCATTCATGATCATATCACCAAGGTCCATCCCCAAGGTGTCATAAAACTACCAAGGTTATTCACCAAGGTATCGTAAAAACTTTTCATCTCTAGAGATTAATTATTTAACCAATGAATTAGAGTGCTATCAGGGCACACCCTTAATATGTATTTATTTTAATGTGATCCACAATGATTATAATCAAACATTTCATAAAAAATCCATAGAGAATAAAAGAAATGGGGTTCATATTAAAATCATTACGTTTTAAAAAGTGCATAAAAACCCGATCATTATATCATTTATAACCCATGGAAAGGGAATGAGGTTTTTATGTATGACTATTAAAAAATAAATTATATAATTTTTAGTTATTTCTTAATACACCTGTAAATTAAATAGGTGTGTTCACATAAATAATATAAGATAATTTCTTGAGAAAAAGAGAGATTTTGAGACGAAAATTCCACAGCATAATGGCTATACAACAAGGTTTTAGAAAACATTAAAAAAAGAGGGGAAAAGGGTAAACCAATCATAAATAACTCATAATACCATATATGGATAGAATAAAATGTAACTAAGATCATGGTATGGATATTTGAATGACATACCACATGAAAAGGAAAGTTGAATGAAAAAGAGAAGATGCGATTTCTTTTACGAAAATTCGGCAGCCTAACAACATCATTTAAAAATTTAATAAAACGAATTGATGAGAGAAAAAAGGGTATCTAATAATATATAAATAAAAATGATAGTAAAAAGGATACATAATTTTATACCCCAACATATGAAAATGGAAATTCAAAGACATAACACAAAAGAAGTGTTGACTAAAAGAGGAGGGCGAAAGGTTCCCTTACCTTGAATAATAACATCAAAAACTTGAAGGTTGGGACCTTGGGGGGCTTGAGGGAACTGTGGGAGGAACCCTTGGGAGGTAAAATGCCATATATTCCTTGAGGAGGAATTTTTAATTAAAGTAATGAAGGAATGAGTTGGTATTTATAACAAAAGCGAGGGAATATTTTATTAATTTCCAATGGAAACCTCATTAGTGGTATTTGCAAAACCATGGGCTTGACCATGGTATTTGCCCATGGTATTTGCCACTTGGGACACCTCATAAAATATCTTACTGTAAAAATGTATACCATAATTATTACATCATTATTACATCATTAATGATTTCATTAAACACACCGAAACTCAAAACTATATTTTTACTATTCATCGAAAAACAAAACATTTTATAAAAATCTCATAAATTCACCCTAAACTAATATCAATTATCTAAATTTAAAAATGAACTACATTTGATGAAAATAATTTTCTAATTAATAGATATTTAATTTTTAAGTAAAAACACTATTTAACTGAAAAAATACTAATACTTAACTAATAATTTCTAAAAAAATTATTTACTTATACTATTATATCACATTACCATTCAAGATTCCTAAATTATATTTATACTTAATTAAGTGAGGTTACTATTCCATTGGTCACATTACTATTCATAAGGGTAGTATTACTATTCATAATTTACTATTCACCAAAAAATTAAGTTGATCTTATTAGAATCTAAATTTCTCACTGATCACAAATGTAGAAGACCATTTTTTGAAAATCATTTCACATTATTAATTATTTAAAGTATAATTTTTTTAATATACCCTTTTACAATATTCATCAATAATATGGAACTTCTATATATTCATCTTATATTTATCTTGACATTTGAAATTCACAAATTTTACCATAATAGGAAATAATAATTTTATTTATACAAAAGGATTACTCGAAGTAACTAAGGCCTTATTACATAGACCCTTATAACACCTGCATAGGACCTAAGAGTAAGGTATACTATGTTGATAGAATCTTGGGGAGGCATAGACAACATTTCCTGAGTGGTGATTTCTATCAGCTTGAACTTCTCCCGTAAGCGATCTCGTTCAAGCTTTACATGTTAGAGTTCGGCTTGGGCTTGGTCCAGAGCAAAGACTAGTGATGCTACCTCATTCACAAGCTCTAATAGATGGGATTTGTATGGCCCGATTCTACTGGATGAGGCCATTGACTCTTCTTTCTGTATTAATTAACCATGATCAATTGTATTTATAAACAATAATCATAACTTTAAGAGTATAGTTTCTAACGGTCATATAACAGTCAAAAACCAACAATCTCATTTTAATTATACTCACTTTATTAATTAATGGATATAGTTGTGTTGATTATAGAATAAAATAACACATAAATCCAGGAAACAAATATTATTCAAAAGTCCGGGTCATTACATTCTTTCCCCCTTAAGAAATTTCTTCCCCGAAATATCAACTCGTACCCTATGAAGATAAAATGTGCGGGTACTTATGCCTTATAGACTTCTCTGGTTCCCATGTGGATTCTTCACATTTTTAGTTCCTCCAAAATACCTTAACAAAGTAGGTAGTCTTATTGTGTAGAACCTTGTCTCTACGATCCAAGATCTCCACCAGCTGCTCCTCATAAGAGAGGTCATGTTCCAGTTGTAGAACCTCTGGATTTAGTACATGTGAAGGGTCAGGTATGTACTTCCTCAAGAGGGATACGTGGAAGACATCATGAAATTGTGCTAGATTTGGAGGATGTGTAAGCCGATAGTCGACTTCTCCTATAGGATCAAGGATTTCATAGGGTCCAATGTACCTAGGTATGAGCTTCCCTTTCTTTCCAAACCTCATGACTCTCTTCCAAGTTGAAATTCGAAGAAAGAATTTGTCACCAAAATCAATCTTCAAGTCCCTTAGACGGTTTTCGGCATAGCTCTTTTTCCGACTCTGAGCAGCATTAATGTGTTGCTGGATAGCATGAAATTTTTCTGTCATCTATTGCACAAGATCAGACCCAAGAAGATTTCTCTCACTAGATTCATCACAAAAAGTAGGAGTTCTATATCTCTTCCCATATAGAGCTTCATAGGGTTCCATTTGAATGCTCAAGTGGAAGCTGTTATTGTAAGAGAACTCAACTAATGAAATATGTTGATCCTATCCACAATTAAATTCCATTGAGCATGTTCACAGCATGTCCTCGAGTGTTTGAATAGTCCTTTTAGACTGGACATCAGTTTGGGGGTTATAGGACATACTTAAATTCAATTTGGTGCTCAAAGCATGTTGAAGAATTCTCCAGAATTTTGATGTGAAGCTTGGATCACGATCAGATACGATAGAAAGTGGAACTCCATGCAGCATTACCACTTCCATCACAAAAATCTTGGAAAGTTGATCAAGAGATAAATCTTCCTGAATAGAGATAAATTGAAAAGTATTGGTGAGATGGTCCACTATAACCCATATCACATTGTTTCCTTTGGAAGTTATCATGAGACCAGTGAAAAAGTCCATAGTGATATTTTCCCACTTCCATGCTAGTATGGGCTAGTTGTAATACCCCTTCAGGAAGTTTTCACTCATCCTTCACTTGATGACAAACCAGGCACCTTGTAGTGTATTCAACAATCTCCCTTTTCATATTATCCCACCAATAATGATCACGAAGGTCTCTATAAATTTTTTTACTTATAGGATGTATAGAGAACGTAGATCCATGAGCTTCATCCATCAACTCCTTCTTTATTTCTAGAATAGATGGAACACATAGTCTTGTACGAAATTTTAGTACAACTTCTTGATCAATTTTGAACTCAGGAAACTTCTCATCCTTCCCACCCTCAAAATTCTCCTGTAACAAAGGATCTTATTTATGATATTTCTTGATCTTATCTAGTAATGATGGTTGAGAAATCATTTGGGATAGGGTTTATGATGTCCCTTCCCTTATAATTCCCATGTCCATTTTCACTAGGTCTTAGATCAATGGATCTCTTTGAATCCTCATCATGGACAGAACAACCAGGTCTTTCCTACTTAATGCGTCAGTGACTTTGTTTGCTGTTCCAGGATGATAATGAATTGAACAATCATAGTCTTTAAGAGGTTCCAACCATATCCTTTGTCTCATGTTCAATTCCTTTCATGTGAAAATATACTTCAAACTTTGATGGTTTGTGCATATATCAAATTTCTCCCCATAAAGATAGTGCCTCCATATCTTCAAAGCAAAAATGACCGTAGCTAGATCAAGATAATGGGTAGGATAGTTATTCTAATGAGTATTCAACTATTGAGATGCATAAGAAATGATTTTTCATTTTTCATGAAGACACACCCAAGCCCTTTCAGATATTTATTGATAAAAATAATGAATCCTTCTCTAATTGAGGGTAGAGTTAACATGTGTGCAATAACCAATCTCTTCTTCAGCTCTTGGAAACATTCTTCACACTCTTTTGTCCAGATGAACTTGAATCCCTTTTGAGTTAACTTGGTTAATGTATTATAAATTCATGAGATTTATTTCACAAACCTCCTATAATATCCCGCTAATCCAAGAAAACTTAGAATCTTAGTTATTTTTGTAGGCTGAGACCACTCCTCTACAACTTTTGTCTTTGCATGGTCAACTGTGATTCCTTCATTGGTTAAAATGTTCCCCAATAAAGAAACTTTTTGTAACCAAAATTCACATTTTTTGAACTTTCCAAAAATCCTATCCTTCCATAGAGTTTTAAAAATAACCCTTAGATGATCCTTATGCTCTTCATGACTTTTGGAATATATCATAATATCATCAATAAAAACTACCACAAAGTTATCAAGGTAGTCCTTAAAGAATATATTCATAAAATCCATAAAAATACCAGGTGCATTAGTCAATCCAAAGGTCATAAAAACAAACTCATAATTCCCATATCTTGATCGAAAGTCAATTTTTAGAATATCTTCTTTATTCACCCTCAATTGATGATAACCTGATTGAAGATCAATCTTGGAGAATAATTGAGCCCCATGAAGTTGGTAAAATAAGTCATAAATTCTTAGAAGAGGGTATTTTTTCTTCACTGTGATCCCATTCAGTTCTCTATAATCAATGCATAACCACATCGATCCATCCTTCTTCTTCACAATGAGAACAGGTGATCCCCAAGGAGACACACTTGGTCAGATAAACCCCTTCTCCAAAAGATCTTGGAGTTTCTTCTTTAATTCCTCCTACTCCATATTCTCCACATTCTTGGGGTCTTTGATATCTGATGAGATCCAGGTATGAGTTCAATGGATAACTATACCTCTCTTTCTGGGGGAGGTTTGGGTAACTCCTTAGGAAATACTTTAATGTATTCCTGGACGATTGGGAAATTTTATATCCTTATACTCTCATTTCCTTCTTATTCACCGATCAACTCCATAAATAAGGATATAAAAGGATCTTATAGAAAAATATTAGGTTGAGATATCTCTCCTTGGAAGATAACCATAGGTTTTCCATTCAATACTACTCATATTTCCTTGCTTCTTCATTTGATCTTAGTATTAGACTTTGAGATCCAGTCCATCCCTTGTATAATGTCGAATTACAACAAGGGAATGATTACTAGATTTATGATATGATTGTGCTCACTAAAGTAAATACTAGAGTTTATAAACACTGATGATTCTCGGATAATACCACCCGGAGTCTTGATTGATAACTCTAATTTTAGAAATTCAGGGGTTGATTCTAAATTCTTGGAAAACTTGGACGAAATAAATGAATGCATAGAACTAGAATCAAACAATGTACTTGCTATATTTTATAGAATAACAAGAGTACCTTCCACCACATAATTTTTTAATTCAACTTCAGCCGTAGTGATAACAAAATCAAGACCTTATTCCCTTGGCCTTTTCTGAGGTTGATGGTGATTCCCCTCCACTTCCCTCAAATTTGGACAGTGATTGGAAAAGTTCCCAAGTTGTCCACACTTATAGCATTGGACATCAGGTAGGTCCTGCACCATTTCCCCTTTTCTTTAGTGTTGGGACATTGAGGATTCACCTCACTATGACAATTACACATGATATGTCCATCTCCTCCACACTTTTAGCACTTCCCACTCCCGAGCAGGTAGTTTCATGAATGCCTTTTCCCATATTTATTACACATGGGATGTTGTAGTTTCTTGCCTTCTATTCCCTGGTCAAAGATCCTCCCTAATCTTGGATCCATCGATCCCTTCTTTTCATTGGATTTATGAGACTTCTGCATTTCACCGAACTCTAGTTTGAATTTCAACACACTCTACATGATCTCCTCATAGCTATTATAGTCTCGGTTGGTTAGATTCTTCTGCAGATGAGGTCTTAGTCCACCAAATAATCTATCAACCTTCCCAATAGGATCCATGAAAAAGCTTGAGGTTTAATGGGAAAGTATTGTGAATTTTATTTTGTAGCATCCAAAAGATTCATTATCCTTCTGTTTTAGATCGAGAAAATACGTCTCCATTCTTGTTCTCATAGAATGAGGGAAATACTTACTGAAGAAGACCCCTATGAACTCTTCCCACTCTATAACTTCAACCTTCACTCTTTTCATCATGTTTTTAATCAGTTCCCACTACTAATCAGATTATCCCTATAAACGGTAAATATCCAGGGTGACCTTCTCTTATTCTGAAAAATGGAGCACATAAAATATCTTATCAATAGAGCTGATCCATTATTCAGCAATCAATGGGTTGTTAGATCCACTGAAAGTTGGTGATCGTTCACCCATAAAGGAATCAATATAATGTTGTTCCCTTTGCAGTGAGATTGGTATCTCATATTGATTCAAGTTATTTCTTATAACTTGAGTTAGTTGGTTCATCATTCTAATAAAAGTTTCCATTCCGGCTTCCATCGAAGGGCCGTCAGCGCGTGGTCTATTGCAGTCACCATTTACACAGTTCCTTCTATTTCCTGGCATTTTCTAAAATAATAAAACCTTAGTTAGATGCTTATTTTATTTATGAATCTCTTAACTATAAAATATTTTTATGTCTTAAAACTTTATGCTTAAACATATTATTCTTTAACAATAATTACATTTCTCTATAAATTCTTCATAATGATTCATAAAAAGCTTCTTATTAACCAAACATTTCACCTAGGAGTATCAAACCAAGAGTGCAGAAAGTCTCGTTGTCATGTACCAGGATACCCCAGGTCAAGACCAAAACTCGTTGTTGGAGTTTTCACTCTTAGGTACAACTCTGCCAGAGCCACATCCACTTGTTCGTATCTAGATAGGGATTTATTTTTTCGAAAACCAATTACTTAATATTTCACCAAAATACCATGATGTTTTCCAATATTTAATCTTTTATATAGGGATCTTACTAAAAATTTCATAGAATAATTTCCAAAAATAACTAAACTATCCTTTGATACCAACTATGGCATCCTGCCTTTTATTTACACAACTTTTCATTACATTTTAGAAATAGAGGATATTTAAAGTCTAGTGTCTTGGAAATTAGGAACATAATACATGAAAGCATAAAAAATTATTTTAATAAACTTTTAAGGATTCATCATAGGTTCATTCTAAGTAAAATTAATGAATCTCATAACCTGGAGACATACATCAAAGGAAAGGGTGAGTAGAAGGCCCAGTAAGGGAAACAAGGGAACCAATTTACTTGTGATATCAATAAGAACTTAATGAAATACATAAAGATATGAGAAATAGAAAAAGAGATATATCATAATACAAATACACGAATCATAACTTGAATATGTGGCTACAAAAATTATTTTAGACATTCATGAACATATCACCAAGGTCCATCCCCAAGGTGTCCTAAAATTACCAAGGTTATTTACCAAGGTATCTTAAAAACTTTTCATCACTAGAGATTAATTCTTTACCCAATGCATTGGAACGCTATCAGGGTGAACCCTTAATATGTATTTATTTTCATGTGAGCCAAAATGATCATAATCAAACATTTCATAAATAATGTATAGAGAATAAAATAAATGGGTTTCATATTAAAATTGCAACGTTTTAAAAAGTGCTTAAAAACATGATCATTATGTCATTTATAACCCATGTAAAAGGAATTAGGGTCTTATGTATGTCAATTCTAGAATAAATTATATCATTTTTATGTCATTATAAATACAACTGGAAATGAAATAGGTGGGTATTCATAAAAAATAAAATAAGACAATTTCTTTAGAAAAAGAGTGATAATTTGAGACGAAAATTCTACAGCATAACGACTGTACAACATGGTTTTATAAAACATTAAAAAGAGAGGGTACAAGGGTCACCCAATCATAAATAACTCATAATAAAGTATAGGTATAGAATAAAATGTAACTAATATCATGGTAAGAATATTTTAATGACATACTACATGAAAAGGGAACTTGAAAGAAAAAGAGAAGATGTTATTTATTTTACGAAAATTCGATAGCCTAATGACATCACTTAAAAATTCAGAAAAAAGAATTGATGAGAGAAAAAAAGGTATCTCATCATATGGAAATCAAAAGGAAATAAACAGGGATACATAATATTATACCCCAACATATGAAAATGGAAATTTAAAGACATAATAAAAAGAAGTGTTGACTAAAAGAGGAGGGCGAAAGGTTCCCTTACCTTGAAGAGTAACTTCAAAAACCCAAAGGTTGGGACCTTGGGGGGCTTGAGGGAACCTTGAGAGGACCCCTTGGGAGGTAAAATACCAGATATTCGTTGAGGAGGAATTTGGAATTAAAGGAATTAAGGAATGTGTTGGTATTTATAGAAAAACACAAGAATATTTTATTAATTTCCATGGGACATCTCATTAGTGGTATTTTACCATGGTATTGGCCACTTGGGACACCTCATAACATATATTACTGTACACAAGTCAACCAGAATTATTACATTATTATTACATCATTAATGATGTCTTTAAACACACCGAGACTCAAAACTATATTTTTACTATTCACTGAAAAACAAAACAATTTATAAAAATATCATAAATTAAACCTAACCTAATATTGATGCTATGAATTAAAAAATGAATACCATTTTATGAAAATAATTTTCTAATTATGAGATATATAATTTTTAAGTAAAAACACTATTTACCCGAACAAATACTAATACTTAACTAATAATTTTTGAAACAGTTATTTACTTATACTATTATATCACATTACCATTCAAGATGCCTAAATTATATTCATACTTAATTTAGTGAGGTTACTATTTCATTGGTCACATTACTATTCATAAGGTCAATATTACTATTCATAATTTACTATTCACCAATAAATAAGTTGAACTTATTAGAATCTAAATTTCTTACTGATCACAAATGTAGAAGACAATTTTTTGAAAATCATTTTACATTATTAATTATTTAAAGTATATTTTTTTAAATACCATTTTCCAATATTCATCAATAATATGGAACATCTATAAATTCATCCTATATTCATCTTAACATTCTAAATTCATAAATTTTACCATAATAAGAAATAATAATTTTATTTATACAAAAGGATTACATGAAATAACTAAGGCCTTGTTTCATAGCCCCTTATAACACCTACATAGGACCTAAGAGTAAGATGTGCTATGGTGATAGAATTTAAGGCGGCTCAGACAACATTGCCTGAGTGGTGATTTCTGTCATCTTGAACTTCTCTGGTAAGCGATTTCGTTCAAGATTAACATGTTGGAGTTCATCTTGAGCATGGTATAGAGAAAATCCTAGTAATGCTACCTCTTTCCCAAGCTCCGACAAATGGGCTTCGTATGACCTGATTCTATTAGATGATGCCATCGACTAATCTTTATGTATTAATTAACCATGATCATTTGTATTTATAAATAATAATCATAACTTTAAGAGTATAGTTTCCAACAGTCATATTGACCAACGGTCATATAACAGTCAAAACCCAACAGTCTCATTTTAATTATACTCAGTTCATTAATTAAAGGATATGGTTTTGTTGAGTATAAAATAAAATAACACACAAATTTAGGAAAAAAATATTATTCAAAAGTTCGGGTTGTTACATGCCTACATATATTTCCAACCACAACCACCAAGGATCTACGATCCCCGTTATCCTCGGTCACCGTCAACTCAAATCTACAATCTCCTTTCACTTCGTTTGCACCGCCATGTTTAGTCGAGCCCCATCGCTTGACACTATTACAATGTGAGCAAAGACCTACTCCAACTGTCGCAACCGATATGTGATTCCCATCATATTCCTCACTTCAGGCTAAGAGGATTGAGCCAAAAAAATGTGGTGGCCCCATGAATTATAAACACTAGCCGGATGAAATGTTGGATTCGTCATTGTCTGGGAGATCTCCAACCCACGTCTCTATCATTTAATAATTTATAATTTATAAATTTTTTATAAAATTTTTGTAAAAAAAGTTTTCAAAAACACTTTGAGAGATTTTAGTTTTTAAGAAAGTTATTGTATTTTTTTTTATTTTTTTTTTGTGTTTTTAAAATAATATTTTACTTAAAAACTTTAATACTTAACATGAAAAAGTAATAAATATTTATTAATAATTAATAATTTAATTATTTATTAATAATTTCAATATTAAAAATATAATTAATATGATAAATATGATTATCAATAATTAATAATTAATAATATAATTATATATTAATAATTTGAATATTAAAAATTGATAATATAATAATAATTACCATGAAAAATATTAAAAAATAATATAATTATTTTTTAATATTATTTTCATCAATTATGAATAGAATAAATAATTAATAACTAAAATAATAATAATAAATAACTAACAATATTAGTAATATAATGAATATTATAATTTCTAATTACTATTAAATAGTATATTTGTTTATTAATAATTTAAATATTAAAAATTCAAAACAAAATTATTACTTAGAATGGTATGAACCATGGATGAGATCCATGGTCTTGAAAATTATTATTAAAAAGAAAGTACAAGGAATGGAAATACGAGTGAGCAATGAAAGAAAATTACACCAAAAGCACCACCAACAATAGTAGAGCGACATAAATTACTTTTTTCTATGACTGTTTACTCTTGCACAAGATCCACCCCAACCCCTCAGATGACTACCTATTTTCCACTATTTGGGAGTATTCCATGTGATATCATGATCTTCTATACTCGAAGAGTCGTTGTCCTCATGGTTATGCTCAATGTCTCTAGAAGATTCATTCTTCACAGTATCATTCCTCTCTAAGACAATATCCTCAATTTTCCCTCCACCACTAGGAGTTCTAAATTCCTCATGAAATGCTTCCCTACTTTGAGATCTATTGAGGATGTCAAACAGGTTTAGTTTGTTTCCACTCGGCCCAGAATCCCCTTGTGGTGTGTCACCAATCACAACAACTGCCACACCCTCAATGTGATCCTACAAATAGGTGGAGAAGTTGTTGGAAATCAACTTTTTCATGCTTATAAACATGATATATATCCCTCTCCAAAAATTCTTGAATAAGGTTTTCATTCTACTCAATTATATTATCTTCAGTTGAAAGAAATCCATATCTAGACATAGGAGAGGGTGTGTTGGATTTATTGGATCCAACCATAAGGAATCCCTCCTCATATATCACCTTTTTCTTCCCTTTCCATTGATCAAAAAAACATTCCTTATATAAATAACCTCTTTAAAGGAGAGGTTAGTTACCTGGACCTCCTGTTGCTTCTCAACACAACCAGTAGGGGGAGGAGTCGATCCAACATGTGACGCTGAAGAATCCACCGTCTAGCCATGTGTCTCTGAAACATGCATGACACTATTCGCCACACCATTCTCATGAGCCACATAATCCTGTATAGGAATCACAGTCATCATGTACTCATTCTGTGCATGTCTTCTTGTATTGAAATTGGAGGAGACAATATTCTGATGGCACAACTTCAAAGTGTTTCCAACAGAGTTTCAATCCATACAGTATAGAGGATAATTTTCATACTCAATTTTCAGATGGAGATCATAATTAGGGATAAAAAGTGTTACCTTGTCAATTATTGTGTCACTAAGATCAACCTCGACTAAAAAATGAACTAAACGTCTAAACCTTACTTGTTATGTCACCTGGTCTAGGAGAATTGGAACACCAAGAGTAGTATGAATTTGTAAACTACCCCAAGAAATCCCCACCATCACACACCTTACTCCTACAGTATACTCTGGTGTATTAATGGGTTATGTATCTAGATCTTAATATTATTAATTTTTATATTTTTATAAAATAATGATTATATTTATCTATTTTTTTATTAATTTATAAATGATTAAATAATGAGTTTTACAAAAATTAGATTTTGATGCAATGAAACACCAATTGTAATTTTGAGAAATATATAGTTTCGATCAAGACACTCTTTTTGATGAATTTAATAAATTTTTAAATAAGTTTTATTCTATTAAAATATTCTTATTAAATAATATTTATTTAAATATAAATGATAATATAATTTTTTGAAGTCAAATGTACTTTTTATAAGGGTCAAAAAAAATATTATTGTCAAAAAAACCATTATTTCTCAATAAATAATTATTTTTGATATAAGTGTAAATTTATATATATATATATATATAGAATTATTTCGATAAAATAAATATTATTTTTGAAATCAGCACGTCAAAGTTTTCATTATTTTCTAAGATAGGTGAATTTTTGGGTAAAAATAAAATATGGTATAAATATATGGTATGTACTATGAAATCATAAAATCACAAAAGTGATTTCATAAATACTATAAAGAGTATCCATGAAAAAATTATGCTTCTCCTTTAAAATAATGTGTTTTTGAATTTATTTTATTAATGTTATAAACCCTTAATGAATCCCCCAAAACATATATTATATTTTATGTTTTAAAAAAAAATCTTTATAAACATGACTAGATTCCACATCACCAAGGGTATTATTTTAAAGATTTTGGTTCTAAACCTTATAAATAAATTAAATCCACTACTCTTTGGAAGAAAAAATGGTAAAAAAACTATGGTATGGTTTTTCATTTGGATTAATTTATCATATAGAGTCCAAAACCTATGTTTAGAAATTAATAAATAATTCTCCTCTCTTTTTATATATAAACTCACCAAACCTCCCATTCACCTTCACTCAAAACCATTTTATTATAAAGTTTCTCTTCCATTCTCTCTATAGATCCCTCCCAAGGTTCCCCCATTCTCTAAATAAGATTCTCCGAAACTTTTAAAGGCACTCTCTCAAGGTAAGGAATCCTCTCTTTCTCTTTATTCAAGCACCTTCTTTATATAATGCCTTTTAATTCCAATTTTTCATGTTTGGATATGTTTTTACACATCCCTATTAATACCCTTATTATTTAAAAGTTATTATATACCCCTTTCACTCTCATCAACCCCTTCCATGAACCTTTATGTACACACATTATACTGTCAAAATTATCCTGTGATTTTCGATGGCAAACTTTTATACTGTGAATTCCCATCGCAATTTCCACTTAAGAGTTTTCACCTATATTGACCTATCCTTCATTTATCGGTTAATTCAAATTATTAAACCCACACTCCTTAATCATGGTAATAAAAGTGATGAAATACATTTTTATTTTTTATGATCTATGTGGCACGCTTATGCATGTACCTGATATGAATGTGATGGGTGGGCCTGAAATTATATATCCCTCTAATGCATTGGGTAGTATTCTTATCTCATGATATTCCATGTATAGTGAATGGGAGGTTATCCCAAGAACACTATGTTATGATTTCTTAGGTTTATCCTTCACTTATGTTTATGATTTCATGTTTTATGTTGTTTTTAAGTTTCTATGTTGCCTTCATGTTATGAGCATATATCATGATTTGATGTTCATGTTTATAATTATTTACCCTTTTATGTCTTTTTGATATACCTATTGACTCACATGTATTTTTTTCATCATGTCATTCTTTGATAACTCCCTTATTAGGCTTTATAGATTACCTCTTTCTAATGTACGTCCCCAGGTTATCCCATGCGGTTTTAAAAGATCCAAGTTAAATAAGGGAATGTTTATGAGTTTTTAAATAATGATGTTGTACCAATTTTTTATGTTATTATGTCACGTACCTAATTTAACAAATACACTATGCCTAAAAATCTTATGGGGTTGTATTAAGTGCATCTTTATGTAATAAATCATGAAATAAAGTGTATTAAAGATATGGATTTTCATAGTTTCCATAAAATTTATTTTTTTATTATTATACTTAGAAGAATCCATGCACCCCATAAATACAAGAAGCCCTTAAGGAGGGAAGAAGTATTGAAACCCAAGCATGTCCCCTTGCGCAAGACCTTGAATTCCAAAGGTAGTGTACCCAAAATATCAAAGATGATAATCTCCTCACCCGGTAGACCGAATCTGGTAAGAGCATCCACAACATAATTGGTCTCCCTCCAACTATGGTGGATATTAATGCCTAAAGATATCTCCATAGCGCATCTCCAGATATGGTATGTCATGTCCCAAGGTGTCTCATCCCTTCCTTGAACTAACTTCACGAAGAATTCTGAGCCCGACTCAACTTCAGACACCTAAAACCCACAGTCCCTACAAACCTGGAGACCCGTGAGTAGCACCCTCACCTCCGCCCCAAGGGAGCTTCCTACACCATTAAACATGCTGAAGGCCATAAGGATCGACCCCCGTGAGTCACGAAGGGCCCCTCTGCCTAGCATGAGTCCGTTCCTGAGGGAGCCATCGACGTTAAGTTTTAGTCTGTGAAGAGGGGGCCTCCAACTGACCCACCTCCCTTCTGTGCCATCATGCATGCTGGTTATATTGAGAATGTTACCCAGTGAAGCCGAATTTTGTCCCCCTCTAAGCATTGAAACCATCTCATAGATTAAGGACCAAACCCTCATCAAGAGGAGAGGCATAGATCATTGAATTCCTAAACAATCTTGGTTCCTGGCTTCCCATATAATCCATCAGATGAAAGCGAGGATGGTGGACCAAACCTTGCATTCCATACTCTTTCTCTCTACCCCTTAAATCCTAGAGGATAAAAGGTCTTTAAAGGAGGAAAGTTGATTGCAAAATTGTGGCCTTGGGGAGAATAGAGACCAAAGCTCGACCACCAAGTCGCTCTACGAAAAAAGTTGATCAGCCGATTCCCTATTCGGATTCGCACAACAGTAACATCAAGAAGCCAATGGGATACCCCTAATTTTTATGTTCTCTTCCATTGGTAGGGATTTATTTTTAATACACCAAACCAGAAAGATAATTTTTTTAGTATTTTATTTAAACTAGGACTTCTCAGACCATTCATCCGCACAGCTTTCCGTATGGCCCATCCTAATAAACCCCTGGATGGAGAACCTACCGAAGTTAGAACCCATGTAACAGTATCTATCTTCCTCATCCACCATGAAAATACTATCATAGACCATCCTATGTTCCTAATTAATATTTTCCTCAATAAGCACCTGGTTCTCACATGCTTCCTTCAAGGTAATATCAGGAGGAGGGAATCCTGGGAAGAAGAGTCTCTCCTCTGCCTAGTTTTCCTTCTAGAAGCCAATGTATCCTCTTCCAATAATCCATCGAGTTGAATCTTGGAGATCTTTAAGATGGGAAAACATGAACATTTTCAAGCCAGTAGTGCCTGCGTTTTGGCCCTCTCTAAAATCTTGATGGTCCCCGTACCTCTCCCTGTAGAAAGAAGCCCACATCGAATTCCCCGTAATGATATCCCAAGTGAGCCATGCTTGCATATGGATTTTCATAGTTGGTATAAAAGGAAAGTCTAGTTATATTTGGGTATTATGATTAAAAAAATATATTGAAAGCCTTAGGGATTATAAGAAACGTAGTAAAATAGCCCTAAATTTTTGTATAGTATAGAGTAAGTGGTCTCTAAGGAAGCACATCCCTATCTAGATACTACAAGTGGATATGGATCTGACATAGATGTACCTAGTGGTAATAACCTCTAAAAAGGTGAATTGATCTAGAATTGATTATCACTTAGTGAAATTTTTATTTGGCCTTGATGCACACCTAGTTTGACACTCCTAGGGGATATGATTTGGTAAATTCACAAGAACTTTACAAACTATTATTAAGGAAAAAAATTCCCATACGATTCTATATTTAGAAATAGATCATGGATAATTTAGATTGAATTCTAGAAGTTTATAGGTTAAGTAATATATTTCATTTATGAGTTTTCCCTTTAATATTCATGCTTTCCCATTTATGTTTTTAATATTTTAAAAAATAGACATCCCTAATTTTCTCTTTATTCTAGTGAATGGATAGAAATAGGTGGAATCAAGTCAAAAACCAATGTAAGGGGAAAATGTGACGACTACTCAAATGAGATTCTCCGCCTAATGAGAGTAAGAATCATGAAATTTAGGAAAACACTTTCTCAATTGAATCATGTTTATAATAGAAACTTGAATTAGGAGTAACACTTAAATATCCTTAAGAAAGAGAAAGTTTCAATTGACACCTTTATATGAAAAAGGCCTCCAACTTTTAGTAGATCTTCTAATCCATTAATAATAGAACAATGGATCAACTCTATTGATAATATATTATCCATTATTCAATGCTCTGAACAATATTATTTCATTCTAGTTGTTTATCATTTGGAAGGACAAGCTGAACAATAGTGGACATTGAAGAAAAACATGAAGCCTGATGAGGAGATCGAAGTGATATAGTGAAAAGAATTCTAGAAAATTTTTATTGATAAATATTTTCCTCACACTCTCTGACTAAATATAAAGAGGGACTTCCTTAGCCTCATGTAAAAGGATGATGAATCCATTGGGGTGAATAAGTAAAACTTCACATGAATTGTAAGATACACCTCAAACTTTGTTATTACCCCTGAAAGTAAATTTTACTGCTTCTTTGGTGATCTAAAGTTGAGTCTACAAATATCCTTATCCATTTGGGGCTTTGACAGCTATGAGAAAATTTTCTGATGTTCCCTCAAATTTAAAATAGAGGTAAGTGAATCTCAGGTGTCTTACGAGTTTCGATATAAGAAGCATATAATGAATTTTAGCTATATTGGTGTGGTAGAAAAGTATCTTATTAGAGAGAAATTCTAACATCCCACTTTCCAAAAGTGTGGGAAAAAGTGTCTTAGAAATTCCTTAAAGGGGAAAAGAAAATTATTTAGGTGTAGGAAGGAAGGGAACCTAGCTAGAGATTACTGAAGGGAGAAACCCACCAATGCGATGAATGAAAGGAATGCTCCAGTCAAACCTCAGCCTATTTTCCACTGTTTCAACTACAAGAAATAACAAAACTATGCTAATGAAAGTTCAAATCCAAGGGTTGTCGACAAAAAATGATGAAAAAAACCTCCAAGGCCTAGAGATCAAGGGTGAGCACATGTCATCACAACTAATGTGGTGGATCCTGACAATTAAGTGATGACATGTATGATAGTTATTCATTCAAGGATAGTGAACATACTATTTTATTTTGGTTCTACAAATTCTTTCATATCACGCAAGTTTTTTAGAACTATTGAAACACCACCTCAAAACCTGGAAGTTGAGTTATCAATGAAAATAAAAAATGGGTCCATTGTTATATCCCTATCATATAACTCATACCCTATCAAAATTTATGGGATGAACTTCCCATAGAACCTTGTGATACTCCCTTTAGTGAAATTAGTTACTATTATAGGTTTTGATTTACTTTCCTTATATACATCCAACATAAATTGCTGAGAGAAGAAAATCACCCTCCATATCACAAATCACCCTCTAAATCTATACAAATTCAAGGAGGAGGATGAATATTATTTGGTAGCATCATCTTAAGAATGTATATTATTTCCCCATGAGTAAGTGTATCTTGATAAAATGACTAATACTAAGAAAAATACCATCCTTAAATAAATTACCATTGTGAGGGAATACGATGATGTGTTTCCTAGTGAATTTCCCAGTCTTCCTCCTATTCAATAGGTTAATTTTTCAATTGATCTTGTACCTATAGATTTCTCAATATCCAAGATTTCATAAAAAATGGCCATTTTTGAACATGAGGAATTGAATAAAAAATAGTAGGAGAATCTAGATAAAGGGCTTATATGTCCAAGTGCTTCACCATGGGGTGCACAAGTCCTCTTTTTCAGGATGAAGGATGGTTCATACACTACTTCAATGATTATCATGAGCTAAAGAATATCACAATAAAGTATAAGTACCATCTACTATGGATTTATGACTTATTTGATTAGTGATGTGGATCCCATTACATCTCTAAGGTGGATCTTCATTATGTATATTATCAAGTAAATGTGAAGAATGTGAATATCCTCAAGGATGCTTTTTATATAAGGTATGGTCACTACGAGTTAATATTGATCTCAATTAGACTCAATAATGTTCAATATATATTCATGGAATTAATTAATAGATTCTTTAGGGACTACTTATATTTTATTTCTGTACTTTATAGATTATATTCTTATCTACTCTATTATTAAGGAGGAATAAAAGGATAATTTGAAAGTTGTACTGTATACTTTGGAAAAATAAAAGTTATTTTTAAAGTATAGTAAATGTGAGATATAGATGGAGAAATTAATTTTCCTAGGTAATTTTATCACTATAAAAGGGATATCTATGGATCCTTTAAAAAAATGAGGAAATTAAAGGATGGCTAAGACTAATATCTTTGATGGGAATCTATAGTTTCCTTGGATTAACTAGGTATTATCATCAATATTTGAGAAACTTCTCATGATTTTCAAGCCCATTAACCAAGATAACTAATAAGGGAGTCAAGTTCTTCTATAATTATGAATGTGAAGAGAGATTTAAAGAGTTAAAGAAGAGGATAATAATTACCCCTATGCTCACATTACCCATCAGTGGGGAAGTATTTGTGATCTATAGTGATGCATCCAAAAAGTTATTGGTTTTTATAATCATGAATGATGAAAAAATGATAGCCTATGCCTCCCTCTAATTAAATATACATGAGAAGAACTTCACAAATCATGATCTATAATTCGATAGAGTGATATTCACATTGAATATTTGGTGATATTATATCCATGGAGATTTTTTTTACATATATACAGATAATAAAAGCCTCAAGTATATATTCACACAAAAGGAGCTTAATATGAAACAATGAAGGGAGTAAGATCTGATCAAGGATTACCGTTTTATATTCCATTACTATTCTAGTAAGGTGGAAAAAGTGGAAGATGCTCTAAGTATAAAGGATCCTGCAACCATATCCATGATTAGGATTGAAAAGATCCAATATTCTTGGATATGTAAAGGATTGATATGGGAATAATAAAATGATCATTATCCTAACTTTCTCAAATAATTGATACACTATCTATTATTGAGAGAATCAAGGTGGAT
Organism: Viscum album; assembly: GCA_963277665.1. Taxonomy (NCBI): domain Eukaryota; kingdom Viridiplantae; phylum Streptophyta; class Magnoliopsida; order Santalales; family Viscaceae; genus Viscum; species Viscum album. The sequence continues at coordinate 358,048,673 of OY728140.1, forward strand.
TAGAAGGATGATGAGGTGATATAGAAAGAGGTAGAAAATATACCATAGTTAAACTTTGAAAAGATGTAGTTATATGTTTTATAACCCAGATACATGTCCCATAAAAACTAGAACTAAAGATCAGACTTTTGGATGATGCACATAGCTCATCCTTCCCTATTCATCTAGGAAGAACTAAGATGTATTTATATTTGAAAAATACTTGTGGTGGGATAAAATAAATAAAGAGATTATGGAATTTTTACCTCTATGATTGGTATGCCAACAAGTTAAGGCTGAATGATATAAATCTAAGGGTATGATGCAACCATTTCCCATACTAATGTAGAAATACGAATACATAACCATGGATTTCTTCATAGGACTCCCCTGGACACCTAAAGGTGATAGCTTTATCTGGGTTTTAGTTGTTCTCCTTAGAAATTCATCACATTTCATTACTATTAAGTAATATTTTTATGTTAACCAAATCACAAATATATACATAAGTAAAGTGGTAAGACTGTATAGAGTTCCACTCTTTATTGTATCTGATTGATATATGAGGTTTACTTCATGGTTCTGGAGAAGCCTTTAACAAGTGTTAGATACATAGATGAGCTTCATCACTTCTTATCACCCTTGAATGGATGGTTAGTCCAAAATAACCATTCAAACTCTGGAGGATATGCTGAGATCATGTTCAATGGATTTACAAGGATGTTGGGGTCAACAACTTCCCCTAATGGAGTTATGATATAACAATAGTTTCTATTCCAGCATTCAAATGGTTCCTTATGAGTATATATATGGGAAGAGTTGTTAGGATCCAACATGATGTGATAAAGTGATAAAGTATAATATGATAGGACTTGATCTTATTCAAGATATTATCATAAGGTTCAAACCATTTAGTGTTATATTAAATCCATGAAAATTCGATATAAAAACTATACATACAATCATCGATAGCTAGATTTTTAGGTTGGAGATAAGGTGTTCCTTTGTATATCATTGTGGAATAAATTTATGAGGTTTGGGAAGAAAATAAATCTTAGTCCTAGATATATCATCCCCTTTAAAATCCTTGATTACATCAAAGTAGTGGCCTATAAACTAACACTCCCACCTATCCTATCTTAAGTACATGACGTGTTCCTTGTATCCCTCTTTAGGAAGTACATTCAAAACCCCTAAAATTTGATAAATCAAAAGGCAGTACTATTGGAGAATGATATTTCATATGAGGAGTATCTAGTGAAGATCATGAATGATAGAGATAAGGTTCTATGAAATAAGACATATCACCAAGTCAAATTATCATGGAAAAACTATAAGTTTGAGGAAGCGACACGAGAACCAAAATAGGTGATGAAACAGAAGTCACCTCATCTGTTATAGTGTATGAAAAGAAAATTTCAAGGGTAAAATTTTTGAAGGGGGAATAATTTAATGACCCCAAACTATTATAAATTATATCTCCTTTTTAATGAATAATTACATTATTAAGTAATATAGTTATAGAAAACACATTCACTACTTTGGTTATTTTGGACCATTATATTTTATGTAAGATTAAAAAGTCTATTTATAATCATAATTGTTGATAATATAGCTATTGTACAATGACCATTAAGATTACTATATTATGGGTTATGATATTTTCTAATTGAAATAGAAGGAAGGAGTGATGACCTCGACCAATAGGATCATACCCCATGAAGTCCATTTATCAAAGCTTCCAAGGGAGATGGTATCATTGGGATTTTAACTTGACCAATCCTAAATATATATTCAACAACTAAATTACAATAAAAACTATTTATAGGATAAATTCAATCTTATCAAGATCACGACAAAAACCATGTCTGCTGAATCTCCACCATCGTACACCTTACTCTTAGGGAATACACTTGTGTAATAAGGGGGATCTAGAACCTAATATTATGAATTTGTATTTTTGTAAAAAATAATGATTATATTTTTTCATTTTATTATTAATTTATAAATGATTAAATAATGAGTTTACCAAAATTAGATTTTGACGTGATGAAACACCAGTTGTAATTTTGAGAAATATATAGTTTCAATCATGAAACTCTTTTTAATGAATTAAATAACTATTTAAATAGATGTCATTTTAATAAAATTTTCTTATAAAATAATATTTATTTAAATATAAATTATAATATAATTTTATGAAGTCAAATTTAATTTTTATAGGGGTCAAAAAACTGTTACTGTAAAAAAAATAGTATTTTTCAATAAATAGGGATTTTTTTTAAAAGTGTAAATTCTCACATATAAAGAATTATTTTAATAAAATAAATAGTATTTTTGAAATCATCAAGTCAAAGTTTTCATAATTTTATGAGATAGATGAATTTTCAGGTAAAAATTAAATATGATATAAATATATGGAATGCATTATGACATCATAAAAGCCCAAGAGTATTGTAATAAATACTATAAAGATTATGAACAATAAAAATTATGTTTCCCATTAAAATTATTTTTTTGACATTTTTTGATTAATTTTATAAACCCTTAATGAATCCTCTAAAACCTATATTATATTTTAAGTTTTCAAAATAAGTTATTTATAAACATGACTCAATTACACATCACTAAAGGTATTATTTTAAGGAGTTCGATTCTTGGAATTATAATCCTTAGAAAAAAACCATGGTATTGTTTTTTGTTTAGAATAATTCATCATATAGGGTCCAAAAACTATGTTTATAAATTAATAAATAATTCCTCTCTCTTTTTATGTATAAACCCACCCAACCTCCAATTCATATTTACTAAAAAACCTTGGATCATGAAGTTACTCTACCCTTCCCTCTATATACCCCACCCAAGGTTCCCCCATGCTCCCAAGAAACTCCTCCTTATCTTTTAGAAGTTCCCTGTCAAGGTAAGGGGTCCTTTCCTTCTCTTTATTCAAGTAACTTATTTATATTATGCATTTTGATTTCCAATTGTTCATGTTGGGATATGTTTTTACACATCCCTCTTAATATAATTATTATTTTCAAGTAATTATAGACTCCTTTCACTCCCATTAATCCCTTTCATGAACCTTTATGTACACCCATTATGTAGCTGAAATTATCCTTGATTTTCTATGTCAAACTTTTGTATTGTGAATACGCATCCCCATTTCCACTCAAGGGTATTCACCCAGATGAAAATATCCTTAATTTATTGTGGAATTATAATTATTTAACCCACACTCCTTAATAATGGGATTAAAAGTGATGAAATACATTCTTATGTTTTATGATCTATGTGACACACTTATACATGTACATGATATAAATATAAAGGGTGGAACTGGAACTATATAGCCCTCCAATTCATTGGGTAATGTTATTATCTCATGATATTCCATGTATGGTGCATGAGAGGATATCTAAAGCACGCTTTTTTATGATTTCTTGGAAGTTATCCTTGACTTATGTTTATGTTGTCATGTTTTATTTTGTTCCCACATTCCTATGTTTCCTACATGTTATCATCGTATATCATGCCTTGATGTTCATTTTTATGATTCTCAACCACTTTATATCTCATTGATATTTATGTTGTATCAAAATTATTTCTTTCATCATGTTATTCTTTGATTTTCCCTCACTAGTATTTATAGATCACCCCTTTTCTTATGTACATTCCCATGTTATACCATGTTGTTTTAAAAGATCCAAGGAACATAAGGGCGTGTTTCAGAGTTTTTAAATAATGATTTTGTACCCTTGTTTTAAGTTATTATGTAATGTACCTAATTTCCTAAATACACTAGGCCTCATGCTCTTCTAGGATTGTATTAAGTGTATCATTGAATAATAAATCATGAAATAAAGTGTATTAAAGATATGAGTTGTCTTACAATTAAAGGAATAATTCATCAAAAATGATCAAACAAAACACATACCACTGAAAATTTTCTCCTTTGAACTAGAGTTAATGAAGAAATTAGATATCAACCTATAATATGTGTGATCTAGTAAAAAAATAACTACTGTAAATATGACTTTTCTCAACGCTTCTATACCAACAGTTTGTAAAAACCGTTGGTATAGGTTTCCTTTCCCAACGGTTTGGCCAAACCGTTGGGAAAGCCCACTTTGATGCCACTTTTCCCAATGGTTTGGCGAAACTGTTGGGAAAGGGTATGGATTTCCCAATGGTTTGGCCAAACCATTGGGAAAAGTACCCTTTGTGACCACCTTTCCCAACAGTTTGGCCAAAACGTTGGGAAAGGGTCCCCCAGGAATCAATCTTCACCCAGAATAGAATTCCAAACTCAAAATCTATACCAACAGTTGTCAAAACCGTTGGTATAGGTCTATACCAACAGTTTTGACAACCGTTGGTATAGATCCTTTGATTTTTTATCAGTTATTCTTACCAAGAACATTATATAAATCAAAATTTAAAATAATTATGAGAATAAATATATATATTTATGTAATTATGTTCACAAAAGTCATGTTAGGTTAGTGGTTAAGTCATTCAATGATAAACTAGGGGTCCTGGGATCAAATCCCAGCGGATGTTTTTTTTGAAATACATATACCAACGGTTCCATAACCGTTGGTATAGACCTATCCCAACGGCTTACTTGGAAACGGTTCTCCAAACTGTTGGTATAGGCTATACCAACGGTTTGGAGGCCTATACCAACGGTTCCAAACCGTTGGTATAGGTTAGTTTTCCAGTAGTGAATACTTATTTATTTACCAAGGATTTACTGACCATTATCTTTAGAAATCCTACACATTATATAAGGATGCATAAATTTCAAAATTTTAATTTATTTTTGTAATGTAACATTCAGGTGGAGTCTTAATGGTTTTACTCTTTTCCTTATCTCGGTTTTTATCCCATTATATTTTTCAATAAAAAGATTTTTAATAAGGAAACATGAAAACACATATGATATTCTTAGGGGTGTGTATCCCAAGGGGGAGTGTTAGGCGGCCATTGAATGTCGTAGAAGATTTCAATGGGAGCGGGATACCCAACCCCACAAATCCTCCCACCCACCCCTCATTACATTTCCTATAAAAGGGTAGTGTATCCACTAGATGTGTGGATATAGATACAAGCAGTACTATAAATCTTAATAAAATTTATGTCACTCTTTCACTTCTTCTATTTATCAGCTATTCAAATTTTAAAAATTTCAATTTTTCGTTTAAATTATAAAAATCAATATTACCCAATATCAAAAGCATCAATTTTTTGAAAATTTATAACACAAGATGGTAAAATATTGTACCAAATAGAATACATGGGTTTCACTATTCCTCATATTCTTCCTTCATGCCATTTATCCATAGAAAATCTGACAGATCTAGTATACAACAAGCATAATCATCTTCAAAGTTATAAAAATTTGTAGAAAGAAAACATATACTTTGAATAAATACAAACATAAGTGCATATAGAAAAAAACAAGTTTATATTTTTCAATAATATAACCAAATAATCTCAAATACTTACATCAAATACTAATATTAGACATTTATTTTGTCCAAAAAATTTCCATCATATTTATTATATTGTTTAAATTTTTCCTTTATATTCAATATATTGGATCAAGAATCATCAATGAAACTACATTCTTATATCGGGAGTATGGATATCCATGATTGTATCTATATTGATATGTGCATTGTGAAATTTAAGTAATTTTGATACTCATTAATATGAAAATACTATAAAAGTAATAACTTTTCATAAAATAATTAACACGGTTCATCTTCCCCCAAGTAAATTTGATCATCGCTCTCATGCTTCTTTGGGCCCCTTCTTCACTGACAATATTATCTTTCATATAACAATTGATAGTATTTTTACTCTCCCCTCTCTCTAACATGGACTAATAGAAGTAAGAAAACAAATTAAGTCATATATGTTGACCATTAAAGAATAAATAAACAAATTAAAGAAATGATAAGAAATTAATTTGGATGTGACCAAATAATTCCAGAGTCTAAAAATGATATAGGTAAAGCATATGATGTCATGGTAATTTTCCAACATTTTAAGTGATCGATGGTTGAAATATAGAAAAAAATAAAAGATATGAATGAACTATATGATGAAATTAGACACGAACATCCATCCATTCTGAAAATAATCTTAGAATCATGGTGTTTCTTGATCAATACCCCAACTCACATCCACCATGAATTATTCGAATAAATTAATACACTACAATGTTTATATATATCAACAATGTCATTTTTTCAACATAGTTTCAAATCAAATCCATATCATTAACTAAGAATAATAAAACAAAATAACTTTTCAATTAAGAAACTTTTATTTGGAAAGAAAATACCATTTTTGTGAGGTGTAAGAGAATATCATATTCGTTGCAAGCGTGGGTAGAATCTGCAATATCAAGAAAATATTTTTGTGTAGGTTTCTTTATTATTATATAAGATTATGATTTTTTTATTTTTTATTTTTCAAAATTGGAGTGATTGTAGGGTCCCGAAAAATTCGCAAAGGGAAGTAAATACTCTCACAAGAACTTTGTAGAGGGAAGAAAACATTTATACATGTCCAGAAAGGTAAATGAATGAAATTTGGACTGAGAATTTGAGAAGAAACTTGAAGAAATAAAATATTTCAAGGGGTTTTAGGCTTCCCACGTACCATCACCGGGAAAGGTTTGTGGGGTGCATAAACCGCGAACCATCGGTACACGGAAGAACCAGTGAGGCGTTGGCCCATAGGGCGATGGCCAAAAAACCCAAGATTCTGCGAACCGTGTCATTGGAAAAATAAAATGAAAAAATTTCATCTTCATACCATCCCATGAACTAAAAAGATTCATGGATGAAGCAAGATGGAAGGGTTCTGCGAACCATGTCTCGCGAACCACAACCTCTGTAAACCCCGGTTGACCAATTCATCCGCGGGTTGAGATATATCTTCATGGGCTTCCAAAAATGGTGCCATATTCCCACATATATGATCTCCCCAGTTCTATATAAAAGGATAACAAGAGTAATTTAAAAAGGATAGAGATATGGGTGGAAGAGAGAATGAAGGATACTCTAGAGGCTGGAATAGAGAGTTCAGATATGGATAAGATTCTGACTTCAATTTCAAATCATCGACGAAGTGTAATCCGAAAAACCATTTTTCACAGGTATAAACAGCCACAAACCAAAAAAAGAAGGAATTTAATCATAATTGGGGAACTGTGAACCTAATTGGTTCAACCAAAAACCATAAATCCATTGCGGATGAATCCCTCGTGAACCAAAGGCTCCCGAACCCTTCTTCAATTCGGCGCTCCGCATAGCGTATCACTATGTGGTCAAACCCTACACCGCATAATACATCAGTACGCAGATGGAACCCAGAGTGGCATTGATAACTAAATCCAGGATCACATACCAATTTAGTATATAGTGGTCCATACCCACGTCTGCGTACCACTTCGATATACAGATAACCCCTCTACCCGCATAGCGTTACACTATGCGGGGCTACCCCCCATCCTGCATGATAAAACAATATGAGAAATGGGGTGTATTTGGGTGTCCTTCACTCCATCTCCAATCATTTCCCTCCATTACCATCCAGTCCTTAAAAGCTCCTTTGAGAACCAGTCCACTGAGATCAGGCCAAATCCTCCCTCTAAAGAAACCGGACCCGTATGATCCAATCATCGAGCCCACCAGTGTGCCTTTCTAAATCTATATACCTAAGGTAAGAGGGTTCATGAAGGATTCCCAAACAATGGTTTTAACCTTGATAATTTATCTAAGTCTACATTCCCAAGGTGACTTGAGGAACAAATTTGGGATGCCAACGTGAACCTCCCCATTCTCGGTTTTAGGGGTAACCACTAGCCTTTCCCTTCAATGAGTGCTAGTGAAAAGAAAACAGGTCACTCTATCCTTCTCCTTTAACTAGAGATGATGCTCCTCCGCATTCTCAAGACCCATAAAAGGGAACTACTCCTGAGGTAAGACCCTAGCCTTTTATGAGAGGTTTCACTCTTCACCCTCTTTTCCTCATCTTAGGATGTGTCTAGATAGATCTCCAAGATTTGACTATCCTGGATTTCAACACGGGTGAGGGTTGCATGGTCAAATCCCCCCCTCTCTCCCAACTCTAGTACCATCTACCAGTAGATGATATAGGACATGAAATCTCTAAATATGATTCTTCTTATTGTTTCTTACACTGAGCATGAATCTCATGGGCTTAGAGGTTGGTGGTGATCATGATATCTGCATAGTCCCAAAACGTGGTCATCCTTCTAGGTGTAAGCCCCCAAAAGACCCTCAAATCGTCATGAGTTGAGATCCTCATCATGCCCCCTACAAATGGGAAACTACCATGTATAATCCCCATACCAAATGAACTATGAGAACTATGATTCCCACCATAAATGGGATATATAGGATGCCTGTCCAAGGCCCATGCTCAAGGGACATTCTCCTCAGAATTCAGTCCTAATAAAATGTTCCCACAAATTCAAAAGGTCTCCCTCCTAGGCATAAGTCCTAATTATCGAACTACGTGGGATCTGATTCCTCTTTTGAGGATATGTAGGAAGACCATATTATAGGTCTGACCCCAACGTCAAACCATCTTCTGTCCCTCCTGGATGATGATAAACTCTAGAGTGCCTCATTGCACAGCTTATGTCAGCCTTATATCCTTAGCATCAAATCCATGCATATCAATGATTGATTCTGAAACCCAGGGGTAACCCGAAGATACACTCTTCAAGAATGAACTTAGGATTCATGAACGTATGAACATGTCTTAAATCTATAAGAGAGTCCTAGAATAGGCAATATTTTCCCCCCAAGAAGGTGTGATGAGCCTGACCTCCCATCCTCTCGACTAATGGAGTCCTTAAGTGTTGTTGGCTAAATCATCATCCAGCAAGTGCCTGCCTTTGGAAATAAGTTCCATGAATCATGGATATGAGGGAATTTGGGTGTTTCTAGATCTATGAATAAACTCGTTGGAGTCCATTCAAGGAAATCATATCCTTGGAGGACCGATTGCACAAACACTTAACCCCCTGCAATCACCCGCGAGGACCGTTCAACTGTGGAACCTCCTTCATAATGAAAAAGGGGATAAACCCCTTAGTCCCCATAGGGCCAATCCAATTCCCCCTAAAGGGTAAAGACCTGGATATGCCACTAATAAAAATGGAGACATGAAAGTATCTATAATAATGAAAAAATGATTATCAATCATCGGACCATTTTGCATGGCCCCAAATGCGCCACCTTGGGACGAAACAAAAATGGGGAACCCGACGTGAATCCTTGACCAAGGTGGAGATTTCATCCCACTCAAGCCCTTTTTCCTCATAAAAAATAGGGGCTAAGATGAATCGTCAATTATGCATGTGATCAAGAGATGCTAGTTTGACTGGGTTTTGTTGTCTGTATATGTCATATATATACATTGTAGGTTTCCAGAGAATCCTTTGACCCAAATGGCATATCGAAAACCATATATGGCATGAAACTCAGTGATTCCATAGGCGTTCGAGGACCTGATGAAGAGCAGGAACCCCTTACCTACCTAGCATCTTCAATGCTGGGTATCCAACATGCTAATTAGAGAGTACCACAAAAATTGTACTCTCCCCACCATGGAGGCTCCAAGACAAGACCTCCAATTTACAAAAGCTTACCAACCAGCTCCTTAGCTGAGGCCGACACCCTAGAAAAAGGTGGCCCCAGTGGTCGTCTTGAACCATTTTGGGAGCTTATCCTCGAAATGCGACAACAAGTACCTCCCTTATCTCTGGGAGGAAGATAAAGTAGATGTTGATGACTTCATCCCAACTGCACATGGGTCTTACTTAAGGGCCCCTATCGGAGAGCATCACCACCAACACCGAGTGACCAATTACCCTCAATATGAATAGGATCTTATGCTGAGGTTATCTGTTGTAGTCCAAATGAAATAGGCCCCTTTGGCCACCCAACGAGGGTGGAAAACATACAATCAGAAACATGCCATCACCCTGATTCCTGCGGAGGAACTCTGCCATACAAACACGATGGAATTCAACGTGTAGACATACAAATCTGCCCCCTCTACTCAAGATCACCACAAAAATAGGGTGGCACAATATGAGTGAATTCACATTCCTGCTAGTGCTCACCGATCCCATCGTATAGACAGAGCAATAGATTACGAGTAGATGAAAATATCTATCGATGCACAAGAATATCGTCATCTAAATAGTATGCAAACAAGCTGTAGGCAGGAACAAACACCTACTAATGCATACCAAGTCTTCCATCCAAATAGGTTTACAAATGAACATGAGTAGAGTCAAATTTATGAGGATGTATATAAAGCCCGTGAGACAAATACAGCATAAAACAAGCAGATGCAAATTCCTTCTCGTAAATATGAAGCCCACTAGTCAAATAAATTGGAAACTAGAGAAGGAAGCTGGTGGAAGACTTGTTCTTCTATCCAAGTATAAGAGAACTACTAATATCCACTAGTAACCTATAGAGGACTGGAGCAGGTACAAACTCATACTCCGACATCGGAATGAGCCTTCATACCTATTCCAGCCAAAGATGTATCTCAACACATCCTAGAAATGATGGAATACCAGATGTTGATTCTAGACCATATCCTCCATACATGTCAAGACATCAATGCATCGGTAGAAAAGGTGATGGACCATTCCCATGACCTAGTTTCCTCAAATGGAATGACTTTCCTGCAAAATGGGTTGGTCACTCCAGAGTAGTTATGCATCCTTTCTCTAGTCTAGAAGGTTCAATGACAATATCCTGTGATACATGAAAAACCGGATCATGAACAAATATCTGTTCTAACTAAGGGACGTTGTCCCAACATGGTGGCCGCTCCAGGACAGACATATATCCATGCCAAAACTCAAGACGTCTGTTGGCATATCCTGACGGCATCACGAGAACCAACAAAATAGGGACCTATATATGAAGTCCATTACCAATAGTAGACGACCCCAGTTACCCACAATAGAGTACCCAAAAATAAAAAACACTAAAGGCAACTAGAAAATGAAGTGCATATACATGATTCTTCTCTACTGGAAGATTGAGTTCATGGTGCCCTCAGGAATATATCAATAGAGACCTAAGATCTTATCAGTCCATTACCAAATTATGGAGGTAGAAGTAGCAGTTGTGAAGGCCCTCCACACAATTTTTCTATCGGCAGCTCTAAAGGTCCTCCATAGAGCACCCACAAGGGCTTACTCCATGGGAAAGAAATGACTGATCACAAGAGCCTATATCCTAATGCGTGTTAGGGTATCCCTCCCCTTGACCAAAATATAAAACAATAAGAAGGCCCTCCCCTTGCTGTCATCCTCCCTGATGGTCCTCCCCAGGGTATACACTGTAGACATGCTTCTCCATGCAGTCGAATGTCAAGTCATGATAGTAGTCCTCACCATGATGAAGACCACTGTGAAGGCCCTCCTAGCAGTGGTAGTTTCTATAAATGACCTCCCTATAGAAACATCAAGAAATGAGAAGGTCCTCCCCTCATTACAGTACATTCTAAAGGCCCTCCCTAGAATGTACTATACAGAAATTCTCCATACAGCCAGATATCAAGCTGTGATAATAGTTCTCTCCATCATAGCAGTCATCGAGAAGTATTTACCTTAGTGAAATCAAACAACAAGAAGGTCCCCCACTCACTACAGACCACCCTAAAGGTCCTCCCTAGGGTATACATTATAGGGACATTCCCCACTGTCAGGAATCAAGTTGCAATGGTATCCCTCACCATTGTAGCACAAATTGCAAAGGTCCTCCATGCAGTCAAAACTTGCACTGGAAGGAAGGTCCTCCCCTCATCGAATCAAATGTGAGAAATCCCTCCTACGCTGAGGTTCTTGGAAAGATGGAGTCTTCCCTGTCATAAAATCTATCTATGAAGAGTGATATCATTTCTCAACCAGAGGATGGCCCAGGGCCACTCTCATCTTTCAAGCCACCCTCGCATGACTCACATATCAATGAGGCTCCTACCATCTCTGCTACTTGAAATGAAATCATTAAGAAGCAGCCAAGATGGGCATATCAAGTATAGGAGTCCATGAAAAAACAACAATAGGATATGTTTCTCATGAGAAGATAACTAGATAGGGATGATATACTAGTGATGTATTCTCCCATGACCACTTCTCACTTCGACATACCAATGGAGTTTTCTGAGGAATGTATGAATAAAATTTTCCTTAATATCTGGACAACTCTCTGCCGTCTAAAAGAAAATTACTTTCCCTATAAATGGTTTTCAGACCATGTCAACATATTAGGATAGATTCACCATCTAATTAACCTGGAAGCCCTTCCGTTTGCACAATGACCACAATCAGAAAGGGAAAAGAAAGACCTTGAACTGGCCTGCCTCCACGCATTGCACAAGTTATGCTGCCTCATCCGTGATGCCCCATCTGGAGTTCATATCTAGGGGTGGGGAGAACATGGAGCTCTACACTTCACCCCACATACCATCCATCAGACTTCATTGGAAATGACATCTTGTAATTTCATTACCCAAAGTAAGCAATCAAATCAAATCCTTGATCAGGAAAGGTGGAACTCTTAATAATAACTGACCTTGAGTAAGTCTCAAAAGCATTGGGTCTGACGAGATCAATCCATCCATAAACTTTTGAGCCAGGAAACCAAGAACATCTAGCATGCTTCCCACCTAAGGGAAGCCAACTAACAATAAATTATCATGTCCTTGAAAGAAAATAAATCTCATGCAAACCTAGAACCATACCCAACTCACACCCACACGGGAGTGCATGAAATTAAGAAGGTGGAAATAGTGAAATCTACCACTGTAATATAGGAAAATCCCTAACCCATAGGGATAGGGCAATTTTTAACTCAAAATTCCCCTCTAATACCAAGGAATCCAGGCCATAGTGCATCAATGGAAAAAATGGGATAAACCCTAGCCCACAGAGCTGAGGGTATTTTTACCTCAAATTCCCACACAACGGATGTCTGTCTTCTCCCATCTGGGAAGAACAATGAGTAGAGAAGTCAACTGTTCAGTCCCATTTTGTGGTTCATACCCCCAGGATAAAGGCATATTACGATATCAGATTAGGGCTCCCTTTGGGTCACTCTTTTCCAAGAAATCTGAATAATACCACAGAATGGAAGAAGAAAGTCGAATAAAGGATGTAAAAAGTTCTCCTACCATTCAGCACTGAGTACACCTCCCCCAATATGGTATGCATCAGTGAACGTGGTGGACATTAGTCCCACTAACCTCACAGAAAATGTTACAAATAGAGAGGATATAGAGAAGATGGTTCCCTCTTAGAGGCGACCCACACTGATCCTAGGGGTGTGTATACCTGGAACCAGAGAGCTACCCTAAATTTGGGCGCACCCTCAACAAACCCATAACTACCCACCTTGAGAATACTCAACAAGGTGAAGAATAAATCCCTATTCATCTATGACCCACCTCCTCGTCCCCCTAAGAATGTTTCCCTCATGTTCGAGGAAAGATTCCCCAATCAGGAGGAAGAAATGAAAGACATTAGGTGAATTAATGCCCATCTACGTTGAGGAAGCTATCTTTCCAGATGTGTTCCTCAAGAAAAATGTCAACCGATGTTCCCAGAAGAGGTACCTCTACCACAAAAACTCATCCTAGTAAATGAAACTAAGTTGGGATGCTCATCCAATCCAACAAAGGGTCCATCATTCTACTTTAATTTGGACCTGGAAGGACATCAAGAATTCTATCCATTGGGAAAGTAGCTAGAATACATTCACAAGAACCCACAAAGGATACCCTTGGTTGGGTATCAGCCCCAAATTCCAATAGTGCAGGCACGTCCAGTTTTCCCCCTAATACACTCGCCCAAGCTCAAGTCCAAAAGGATATGCATCAAGGGATCTTGAATAACATCAATAAATTGACAGCCCGACTGGAAGGTATGGAAGGGTGGTGCACTTTGATATAACCAGAATGAAAACCTTACCCTGATTGGGTGAGAAATGTTCTGCCACATCCAATTTTTGGGAACCCCGTATTCTCGGTGTTCAATGGTTCAGGTGACTTGGAACAACATCTAATGCACTATGTATCTTACTGTGACCCCATGATGGGAACCCCATAGTAATAAGAAGTGGTTAAACTCAGGTGATTTGTGTAAACTCTACAGGATTCAACCTTCGTGTGGTATACTAGTTTGTCAGCTAACTCAATCATTGGCTGGGAGGACCTCCGATGACAGTTTCTCTTTTAGTTTTGTTCAATATTTCTTAAGACAATATTTAGTGATCTCATGAACTATAAGCAGTGAGAGAATGAAAGAGTTTTAGACTTCATTTCCAGATGGAAAGGCCTGACTTACTCTTTGAACCGACCACTCCCCTAGGATGAAATGGTCGCTATGTGCATCGATAATCTCCACAATGAATTACAGACCCCACTCATCCTAGTGAAGTACACAAGTGGGTTCCTATAATTCTCGTACATTTACTAAAGGATATAAGACTCCTTGTAGAGGACCAATCTTAAGTCCCATGTGGCCCCATCAGGCCCAGGAAAAATAATGGGAAAAGATGAAGTGACTTCTGTCACACATAATCCACCCTCGACACCAGCTTTGGCTACGAGGCCTCCACCAAAATGTGTAGGACCCCCTGGACGCCAACTGCCACCCCCACCTTAGCAAGATGAGTGAAGAGGTTCCAAAAGAAATTAGTTCAAGGAATGAAGAAATAAATTCTACTCGTTCCGAGATGACCAAGTCTGTGGATACTTCATAGCCACCATGAATTGTAACCTTCTCCAGCTACGAGAGCCAAAGCGAGCCGATGAAATCGGTATTGATGACCATAAAAATTATTATCCCTACCACAAGATACTAGGAAACATCATCCAAGAATGATTCACCTTCAAGGATCTCTTAAAAAAGATGGTGTATTTCAGACAAGTCAAGTTAGGTCCGCCACCAGCACAAGTGGTGTATGTATCTGACTTGGAACAAAGAGAGGAAGAGGATTGGAAAGTAGTCACCTGAAAAAAGGAGAATTTTTTTGATAGTTGGATAACTCAGAAAACAGTCAACCGAGCTCATGGAATCCTCTATAAACAGTTGAAGCAACCAACAATTCCCCTAATAGATTATGATGCAACACAACCAGCATCCTCAGTCCCACAATCCTATGAGGGCCGAAAAGGAAGAAAGGAGCAAGAAGATGAGTGTGCACAAAATCTGAAACTGGTCTTGTCACTTTCATACTTCATGCTAGCAGAATTGAAAGCACGGGCACCACCCTTCTAAACGGAACAACTGGAACTGCCTTTCCAAATGGGACAACGGGCACCATCCCACCAAATGGGACAATGGGAACCGCCCCTCCAAACGACATAATCATAAGAAGATAGACATATGGAATTATTTTTGGATCAATAACTGATCTTTACCTCTATTAATTTCATTCACTTGAAGAACCCCTTCTTTGATGAAGACTATGGACATGAACCCAAATTACCCACACCCAACCAAAGAGCTGGAGGAAGAGGCCGCAAAGGCCAAAGGTTTATAGGAATGCGTGATCGTGGAAGGAGTGAAATTCTTGGCCACACCTTAACTCAAACCATTAATGTTGCGAAAACTCAA
This sequence comes from Viscum album, assembly GCA_963277665.1. Taxonomy (NCBI): domain Eukaryota; kingdom Viridiplantae; phylum Streptophyta; class Magnoliopsida; order Santalales; family Viscaceae; genus Viscum; species Viscum album. The sequence continues at coordinate 358,064,349 of OY728140.1, forward strand.
AGAAGGACCCTCCAGAAGACCCAACAGGAACCAGAGTGCTTCTCTTCCCCTTCAGGGAGAAATCTAAGCCAATCATATTTTAGTATCCATCGGATGAAGAGAAGATGTGTAATCACCCAAGGTGTGTAGGTCGACTAGTTCAACCAAAATAAAAAGGCACAATAGCACCATAAAATCCTACCATAGAGGCCGAACCATCTAAGTCTAAAGATCAAGACCCTAAAGTTCCCATGAAATAGAATCCCCAAGCCGGGAAGTGCCAGCCTTTAGAGTAGAAATATGATATTCTAAAGCAGCTAGCCTCAATACCAGCAAAGCTATCTATCCTAGATTCCTTGAATCTATCAGTAGACCATAGGGATGCACTCATTAATGATTCAATAAGTCCCCAGGAATTCTAGGCTGAAGTAGTAGCTATCGAAGTCTATCATACATAGACCAATCCCACATAATTCCATGCTATCATCTCCGTCACAAATCAAGATGAAGATGCCATCATACAGGGACACATCAAACCCTTATATGTGTCTGGAAAAATAAATGGCGTTGATTTCTGGAAACTTGTCATAAAAAATGGATCTGGAGTTTACCTCCTCCCGTTGTGAAAAAATTTTCAGTTGGGATATGAAAAGGATAGTCTCACACCATATACCACAATTCTACTGGGATATGAAAAATGTGAGCAGAAGCTGTTGGGATGAATCAATCCTGAAACTTGGTTTGGTGACCTCATGTCTGATTTTGAGTTTCTAGTAGTGCATCAAAGTACGACCTTCAATGTCATGTTGAGGAGGCCCAAGCTACATCAACACATTGTGATTCCCTCATCATACCATCAATGCGTCAAATATTACATTAAGTAGAAAAAATGGGACATTCCACATCGATAAATCCCCATTGGAATCCTATGAGTTGCATTACATCGATGTAGGGTTCTATGAACCAAAAGAGAAGTAGTCTTTGGATGAAAATGTTGGTTGGATCATCACCCCAAATGGATTGGAAATGGCTCCCGCTGATACCCTCAAATAGATTGGGGAATAGTATGTTTTACCCATCAATTAGGTTGAGTGAATAAGTTCAAGATCAAACATAGACTCAGTTGTCTTCATGATTTCCATTATGGACACCAAGTATAAGGATGCTGAAGAGCATGCTAACCCCCATGATGACGGTGATGGATCAAACAAAAATGATCCCAACTCATCCTTGGGGCTCCAGATAGTTCTTGCCTTACTCAATAAGGCATAATATGATGTCCTATCACTAAAATAAAATTAGGAAACTCCTCCACCCCCCATTACATCCTCTTCAGAAAATTCTCCACAGTTAGTTGGGAAAAAATGAGCTATTTCAGTTTCTAAAAATCAGAGTTGTGATGCCTCTCCCGACACTATAGATTTTATCAAAATAATTATCTCCCCATAAGAAGAGTAAGAATACAAAGAAGAGGAAGAAGATATCAAAAATTACCCTCCCGCATTCTAATAAGGCATCTCCACAACAATCAATGAAGTTAGGGAGATAAACCTGGGCACCAAAGTCGACCCATGACCCAATCTGATTAGTGTGGATATGACTTTTAAGGAGGAGGTATATACCTCCTTCCTAAAGAATAATTGAGATGTTTTTTCCTCGAACTACCCATAAATTCCATGCCTTGATCTTAAGGTCACCACTCATCACTTGGGTCTACCAGAAGACCATCGTAGTTACAAGCAGGCTGCCAAAAGGAATCACCCAACACATGCTGCCAAAATAGAGGTTGAGGTTGATAAGATAGTCAAATTTAACTTCATTTAGGAAGTCCAATATCTGATCTAGCTAGAAAACGTAGTTCCTATCGAAAGAAGAATGGACATATCAGATTCTACATTGAATTTATGGACCTCAATCGACATTTCTTGAAAGATGATTTCCATGTCCCAATAATGAAATTGTTGATCGATGCGACCAATGGATATAATGCTCTCTATTTCAGGAATGTATAATCTAGTTATAAATAGATCCAAATGGCCTAAGAAGATGAAAAATCCACTACTTTTAGGGGATCCCAGGGAGTATTTTGTTATAAGGTGATTCTATTTTGTCTGAAAAATTATGGCACCACGTATCATCACACCATGCATGGCATTTTCATGCCGTTCCTAGGAAAATTCATCAAATGCTACGTTGACGTCTTGGTGGTTAAATCACAACAGTGCTAAAAACACCTGATAGATCATGAAACTATCTTCAATAAACTAAAACAACATAGTCTAAGAATGAATCCTATAAAGTGTTCTTTTGGCATTACCTCTAAGAAAATTCTTGGCTTCACCGTATGCCATCACGGTATCTAAGCTGTCCCTGAGAAGAAAAAATCCATCCTTGGCATGTCATCAACTCGTAACCTCACTGAGTTGAGGGGAATCTAGGGGCACCTAGCCTACATTTAGTGCATCATATCCAACCTTATAGGATAGTGTTTTCCTTTCAATAGGTTGATGAATAAAGGGGTTGCATAACAGTAGGATAATGATTGTCAAAAATCATTCGACAATATTAAAACATATCTTCTATTCCCACTGGTGCTGATGCTTCCAGTTGAGGGAAGACCAGTCATTTTGTATGTGACCACCTTGGAACAGTCACTAGGAACTTTTGTCGCATAGAATAATGATGCTGAAATCAGGAATAGTATTTATTACCTTAGACAAACAATGATTGATGATGAGACTTGATATTCTAGTATTTAAAAGAACTACCTAGACCTAATATTTACAGTTCAGAAACTTAGGCATTACTTAGAGCACCTTGAGGTCCATATGGTCTCCCGCTACAACCCGTTCAAGTATATCCTCAGTCATCCAATGCTAACCGGATTCCTATCATGATGGGAAGTCATTCTACAGTAGTTTAACATATGGTACATGCCCTAAAAATCCATCAAAGGCTAGGCGTTAGCAAATTTCTTGGTGGATCACCCCTTAGTAGAAATAACCCCATCGGATATTGAAATTCATGATGAAGAAGTATTCTCCACCCTAGAATCCCCTTAGGCATGGAAAATGTACTTCAATAGTGCCTCCAAAAGCCCGATAAGAAAAATGATTGAGGATCCAAAGCTCAACAAAGTAGGGCTGAGGGTTATACTCATATCTCTAGAAAAGGCCATCTTTCCTTACTCCCTACTTTTAGAGGGGGGCACGAATAATGAAGCAGAATACCAGGACCTCATTGGAGGCCTGGAGCTGGAACTCCATACACAAGAAGGATACCTGAAGATAAAAGCTGATTCAGAGCTGGTCATTAAGTAGGTCAATGGTGACTATACCCCTTCAGAAAGAAGTATTGGGACCTTTAATGAGCCATGTCCGAGAGATGATGGTAGAATTACCATCAGAACCAACACTGAATTATGTCCCCTGATCACAAAATACTCAAGGCGATGCATCGGAAAATTCATCCACAACCCTAGATGATCCAAATTGGGGTGAAATAGTCATCAGCATTGCCCACCGTCAGATGGTCTTGCTATTCAATTAGAACAACATGGATGAAATCGATGAGATTAAAACTGTTCCTGACCCTTATAAACACACCACCATCTTAATAAATCCTATTGAAAATTACCTCCAAAGGGGGGAAATCCCACCAGATAGGGCAAGAAGAGAAAAAATTCGGAGGCGGGTAGTCAATTTTGTTTTGTACAATGACACAAACTAATAAAAGGTTCTCTACAAACAAGTCCTTGATGGAGTCCTTCTCAAGTGCATAGATGGAGAAGAGACTATTGTCATTATGAAATAAGTGTATGCCAGAACTTGTGGATCACATCAATTAGCATCCAAGATCTCCCATCAAATTCAAAGGCTTGGATACTATTGGCCCGCTATGATACAAGATTGTTCCACATTCACCAAGAAGTGCCATACCTTCCAAGTTCATGGTAATTTCATTCACCAACCCTTGGAACTACTTTACATAGCTAATTACTCTTGGCTATTTGATATATGGGGGATGGATATCATGGGACTGTATCCTCCCACCATAGCCAGACAATTCAATTTCATTCTCATAACAACAAAATTATTCTCCAAATGGGATGAAGTCGTACCCCTTAAAGAGGTTGGGGAAAGAAGAATTGTTAGCTTTGTGAAATCCAACATCATTACCAGATTTGGTGTCCCTGATATAATACTGACAGGCAGTGGAACCAAATTATACTCTTTTGAGTTGGACAAGATATACCAGGAATATGGAATCAAATACAATCGTTCATCCCACTAGCATGCAGTGGCCAACGGGCAGATAGAGTCTTTCAACATGAGTCTGTACAAAATTATCCATAAGATAGTAGACAAGGACAAGAAATAATGGATGGACAAGCTCCCCCATGCATTATGGGATTATCAGACCACGACCCGCACTGCCACCCAAGCAACCCCGTACTCTTTGGTATACAGGACAAAAGTAATTTTTCCCATCGAAGTTCAAGTGCCATCGCTTCGTGATTCCATTTGTGATCAGTTTTCCACAGATGGGAAACCTCAGAAACAATTTGATAAGTTTTAGAGACTATATGAGAAAAGGTTTCACACTTTGCACCATTTGGAAATCTACCAAAATAGGATCACACAAGCCTTTAACAAAATGTTTCACCTTTAATATTTCCTTGAAAGAGAGATGGTGTTGGTCCTCAGAACCTTAATGATAATCAGGAAGAAACCCCCAAAACTTGATCCAAAGTGGGAGAGACCATATGAAACACATGAGGTCTACTATAATAGAGTATATTACTTGATATCAATGTATGGAAAACTCATCACAACTCCCACCAATGTAAGGTTTCAGAAGAAATACTTTGCAAAACAGCGACATATACATCTTAGATGCAAGACGTTAAACTATATAGAAACATAAATTGTCCTAATCACATGATGATAAACTTCATGATAGATTCATTCTACCTGCATGACGTTAAACTATACAAGTTCATCTTGACCACAAGCTATTAAACTGAACAGTTTCCCATGAACTACGTATGGATTGTTTCTCTTTCATCAGTGGGATATGTAGCGACACGTCAACCCTAAATCTTGGCCCATCCATCACATGAAACAAAATTCCCCTGTTATATCCTCTATAAACCTATACTATGAGGGAAATCCTTATCACTACTTGTTTCTCACATCGAGTATAACTCATGTGATCTTAGGATTGGTGGTAAGGTTTTTTTTACATAAACAAAACATAGAGGAATATGATAGACCCAACACACGTAGAGGATGAAACCAAAATTCTCATACTCCTATGCCCGATTCAGATTGGTACAGGGAGCATGTAGTTTACAAAACTAAGTATGGATTGATTCCTACTCTTGTAGGATATGTAGTGACGCCCAGATTTAACATCCTGTCCCAACCACCAATCAATGAATAATTCCCTCTCATTTCCCTACACATCGACCAGACCTATGTAAGGAACTTTTAGAACTACGCGTGACTTGATTCTTTCCCTTGTAGGATATGTAGTGATGTTGGGATTATCTATCCTAGCCTAGCCATCAACACCAAATAAAAATTCTCCCTCCCTGTGTATGGACTAGACCTATATATGGATGGAATTTTCAGAACTATGTATATCTTGATTCCTATCTAATTAGAATAGGTAGTGATTCTGGGATCTCATATCCCATTTCATCCATCATTCAAAATTCCTTCCTCTTCCTTGTACATGGACTAGACCTTTATAGGGAGGATATTTCCAGATCTACATATGGCCTGATTCCTGACCTTTTAGGATAAATAGTGACACCTTTACCCAAAATCCTGGTCCATCCACCAAGAAACAAAAATGACCATTTTCACTACGTATAGTCTAGACCTATGTAGGGAATTCCATTCCAAAACTATGTGTGGATTGATTTTTTCCCTTGAAGGATACATAGTGACACCCAGATCCTCTGTCCTGGTCCATCCGTTATTTAAAAAAAACAAAAAAATTCCCCTTCCTCTATTTATAGGCCAGAATTTCACTGGGGAATACATGAAAGGTCCTAACCGCATGACATTAAACTACAAGGTTTCTCAAGAATCATGTGAGGGATGATTCTCAGCATTATGAGATCCCGAACATGCCCCAATACCCTAAACAAAAAATGCAAATAGATGATGGAAATTCCAAGTCTGAATTCCGACACCTAGAAGGATTCAAAAGATCATACTTCCCCTACATATGAGTTAGATCTATGTAGAAGCTTACATAGTTCATGGCTAATCACGGTCTGGATATTTCTTACATTCCCAGACACATATTTCCCATTCATCAAACTCTATACTTCAGGAAACATTGGGTTCCCATAAAAATTCACAACCATCAGAGATGGAAGGCCAGAGTCCTGTGTACACCTTTTCTTGACTATGCACATCATGACCTGATGGCTCTACATATGTTTCCTACAAAATAGCCATCAACTAAAGTCAAATTTGTCCTCAGGAGAGGCTTTTCCTATTTATGTACGCTCAATGGCTTCCAATCCCTATGTCATTCATCCTGATCCTAGCCACCCAGGACTATTATTTATGCATTCTATCATTGCTCATGTGTAAGGAATACCAAAATATCCCAACCATGATTAACCTAAAGTTATTTATGGTCTTTGTGATAAGTTGTCTCCACAACATGATGGAAAATGTGTTGCCAGCATCCTTACTACATGAAGTTAAACTGAAAGGCCAAAAGTGTCCCGTCTTAATGACATTGAACTACAAGGCCATAATTGTACCAACTGCATGACATTAAACTGTACCACACAATAGTAATGTTTATATTCTTATCTTGGCTCGAACTCATAAAAAATGCCTTTCCTTACTGTGTATGGGCTAGACCTCTATAATGAATGTTCATTGGGAATCCTGCATGACTCAATTTTCCCCTGATAGATGTGTAGTAGACTCGAGTCCTAAGATCCAAACTCATCCACAGAAAGTATTAAAATATCCACTTATTTGCACAGAAATTGAATCAAAATATAGAATCCCTGGACAAGTACTATTTACATGGATACCTAAGGGTGATCATATTTCCCTTCTTTCATGAAGGAATTACCCTACATCCACCCCACATGATGATAAATTGTGTGCAATTCTTCCTTTCTGCACAATGTCAAACTGTACAATGTTGGTCTAAGTATAAAACACCCCCTTCCATTGATTATTCCATTCTTAAGTGGTGACCTTAAATCCTTTTCATCCCTTGTTTCTCACATTGAGGATATCTCACATGATCTTAGGTATCTCAGTAGGAGATCCACCATGGTGTCATGTCAAGTTATTTCAGGATTTTAGTCCTGAAAGCACAACCCTAAAGGCATGTTATGGTTCGTTTCCCCATAAGGAATCCTATGCACTAGAAATATGATGTTAAAATGTAGGATACTCCAAAGATGGAATAGATGCCTCACCCTACATATGAACCAGATATATGTAGGGGATTAATTGATCCCATGGGTAAATCACAGCCCAAACATTCCTAATATATCTAGATACACTCCTACCATACATCAAACTCCTTGCTTTGAGCGATCTTGGATCACCATAACCCTCCATGGCCATCGGAGATGGAAGGCCAGTGTCCTACAAATGCCTTTGTTTGACTATGAACATCATACCCCAGTGTCTCTATATATGTTTCCTACAAAATAACTATAAATCAAAGGAAAATTCGTTCTCAAGAGACTCCTCTCCTAATCCGGTACACCTAATGAATCCAAAGCCCTCTGACATCCCTCCTGATTCAAGAACCCTCAAAGTCATGGTTTACATTCTCATTCCTACCCACATATTGGATATATGAGGACATCCTGTCCCGATTCACCTTTAGTCTCTCAAGGATTCTAAAAAATAAAGATTCCCCATCCATATGTGTTAATTTTATCTACGTATGAAAAAATCAAAATACCCCCACTTATTTCTAGTTTTCCCGATAGAGCTCTTCCAAAGAAATCCCCCCTTTCATGTTTAGATGAACCCCCTTTCATAAGCCATACACTATGTCCATAAAGGTCCCAATCCCCATAATCCTTCATGGCCATCGGAGATGGAAGTCTAGTTTCCTTCAAAAACCTTTGTTTGACTTTGTACATCATGACCCAGTGGCTCTGCATATGTTGCCTACAAAACAACCATCAACCAAATGCAAAGTCATCCCCAAGAGAGTCCTTTCCTATTTCTGTATGCACTAATGACATCTGTGTCCCATATCACTCCCTAGATTCGGAAACCCCATATATTACAGTTTACATAATTTAGCCCTTTCAAATTCCCAAATATGAGAAGAACTTCTAGTTGAACTGATGAATCATTTACTCTCTTTTGGTTAGAGTAAAATTATCTCCCATAATAAGTTTCAAGTGTCCTGGTTTTATGATGTTAAACTATACCATTAACCTGATCTCCATTACACAAGTGAAATTCATGTGGGAGAAGTTTCCCATTCAAATATGATACAGATGTCCCTAATACTTTCAGTAATCACCCCTCAGATAGTCCATCCACTATGGTCCCCAACCTCAAAATAAATCCCAAGTGTTATAAACCTACCAGGCTATCAGAAATGGAAGGCCAGTGTCCTTCGGACACATTTTCTCGACTATTCACATCATGACCCATTGTCTCTACATATGTTTCCTACAAAATGGCTATCAACCAAAGGTAAATTCATCATTAATAGAGTCCTTTCCTACCTTTGTATGCCTAAAATGGCTTCCAATCCCCATATAAATCCAAAAATCACAAGGACAGGGTCAAGAAAAATCCCTCATTTATGTCTGAGAGTTATTAGGACATTCCCTGCTAATAAATACCAAATTGGGGCCCCAAACCCATCAATTTTGGTCAATGTTGTTTTGACTAAAACATCAGTAATAAGTCTAATTGTAAAGACTATAAACTGCCAATGAAAAAGACGCAATACTCGCCAGAGTGAAAACCCACAAAGGGAACCCCTGAATAAAATTCAATTACTAGCTCTTTAAACCTATACTATGTATGGTTTAGGCAGAAATTTAGAGAAAAAAAATATTCAAAAGATACATAAATCTTGTTGGGTTGAAAACCCGCAAAGGGAGGCCTAAGAAAAAGTCAAGTTATACCTGCTAAGCCCGTACCAAACAGGATTAGGAAAAAATTGGGGCAATAATGAAAAGGCACAAAAGTTCATGAGGTTTTTCATGTAACCCCAACAATAGCAAAGCTATGCTCACTAAGTCCTTGGAATCAAGAAAAAATTAGATTATGATTTAGTTTTATCCGAATTATGTATTCCGGATCATGATCCAAGTTATATGAAATTGAAATGTTGTTCATATGGACAATTGTGATTGATTGACATTGTAGAAAAAAATGAGAAGGAGAAGCATCAGGAATAAAAAATAGTTCCATTCTATTCCATAGAGATACAGAGGGCATCCACATCCAGAGCCTCTTCTTGTGAGTGGGACATGATCATTATAAGAGACATTCAGCAGACTCACAAAGTTACATCAACAATTGATGCGAATCCTCAATAACCTCATGAAGTTTTAACAATTTTGCGGTCTCAGCCTTCATGCCTCCCCGTAGTGCCTTTTCGTCCCTCATGGATTCAAGGACAATATTTTCTCCTTCCATTTTCCATCGCCCCTCCTCAATGGTGACTGTGGATTGGGTCCATTTTTGCTCAAGTTGCTCCAGCTTCCAGATCTACTGCTCCACTTCCTGGTCAAGTTGTTACACTAAGGACTCTATCTTTGTGAGCTCATTTTGCATCCTCAAAACCACCCATCTTGATTGATGGATCCATCAATAAGGATTTACCTCACAACAACAAGATGAGCTGTCGACTCTATAGTCGAAAGTTGAGATTCAAGTGAGCCAGTCACTTCCCTACCAACAACCACTTTTCTCACTATATCATATATACTATGATAGTTGAATATGATGAATCCTGGGACCACAAAATGGTGGTGTAATTTTGGTAACTTCACTGACATATCAACCAATGGAGTCTGGGAGACTAATATCCAAACATTTTTCCATGCCTTTTTGTGGATGGGATGAGGGTCGATCAGGCCTTCTTGGTCAGTCTTAGAGTCACTCCTTGATGAAAAAATATTTTCAGGGATGAATGTCATGAGAGAGGGACTCAATTCAGTAGCTGCAACACGACTCGACCCCTCAACAGCCTCGCCTTTGATAGTTGAAACAGAGTACAAAGTGGGAGCATCTGTCGTAATTGCTGGTGCTTGTGGTTGAAATTATGAAAATAGAGGAATCATGGGTAAATATCCTTGAATTATAAAACAAAAAAAAAACAAAAAAAGTATGATAAAGATACTAGAGAACTAACCACTATATGCCGAAGCATAAATACCTACCTCCTCCCCAGCAACATCACTGCCCAAAAAATGTGGCACCACGTCATCAATCAGGTTGCACCCCGCGGTCACTCAAGGGCATCAATGGCCTGGTACCATGCTCAACCAAAACAGTGACCTCCAAGAAACTCCCCAGAAGGTTTCTCACTAATATCAAGCCTATAGGAATGATCTTTCTGAAAAAGGGTACTGGTCTTGAGATTCTGGGGGTCGAGACCACAACTTCTTTCAGAAAAAGAGAAAAAGGCATAATAGACTGTTCTAAGTTTTTAAAAGTTGGAAAATATACTCCCATATGGTTCTGACTTTTATAGAGGTATAATCAACATGTTACAACATAGAATCAATCTACGAAGGGACTCCCTCTATAGGGGTAAAGTACATTTGATCATGAATGATTAGTTCCTCAAGACTTAAAGTCCCTCCAAAATCCTGTGGGGCTTGGGGATCTTCACTAGATTCAGACCCCGCTATAAAGGTTCTCCTATCTCTCTCCTTGGGAACAAGCTCAACGTGTTCAATCAGAGCCTCAACTTCTAGATATTCTTCTATCATGGAGGCAGAGTTTGTTTGAGAAGAATCAGGCATTCCTAAATGGTTGACAATAACCCTAGCCTCTTCGGTTAGTCATGTTCCTCTACTTTGATCAACCAAAACTGCTGACAGATCTTCCTCTACAATTAAGGGAATAGGATTTGTAGATTCTTGAGAAAATTCCACCAGGTTACTGATAGGATCTTCATCAAAAGACACACATAATAGTGAGTCAAAAAGAAAAGGGCACTTGGTTAAACCACAAGGTGAACAAAGAATTACTTGTGATTCCCCTCTTAACGCGTCTTGATAGTTCGACACCTGTTTGTGTTTCTTGGTTTTCCATGGAGATGGTTCCTGAATAAGAGCACCTAGGGGAGCTGGAGGAAGAAATTCCTTGGAAGGGTCTATGATGACTGCTTCCATATGCTCTCAGGCTCCAATAGATCCTTCAACAACACCCCCTGACACGTGACTATCGTGGGGTGTGTAAAAACAATTATTTTCTAAGTTAAAATGTATTTTAGTGGTTAAACTAGGTTTTATTCAGAGAGGACCACACAAAAATCACATTTGACAGTTTTTAATTAGAGGAAGAATTGGGTGTTTTTGAATTTATTTGGTTTTGAAAATGATAGAAACGAAACAAAAGAAGGAATTAAGGAATAGATTCAAGAAAAATTCACAGAAAAAGTGATTAAAAGCTATTATACGAGATATGTGATCAATGAAGGGTCAATTTTATAATTTGAATGTTATCCTTATTCCATTTTATTCAATCCTCTTCTGCTAAGTTGATTTAAGTGATATTACGTAATCGATTCAACTCAATTCTTTGGTCAAATGATTATGATAAGAATATACCTTAATAAAATTCTAGTTTGGTATACACTTCTTCCAGTGTGTTATAGAGTTGTAGTGAATACCCCCAATTAACTTAGGCAATTCCCAAACGGGTATTTTTTATCCCAAATAATCAAGAATATTCACCACCCCTCCCACACGTACTAGCGATCTCTAAGTACTTCACCACTAAGACCTGATCTTATTCTATCAAATATAGACCAGAACCTAGTGGAGGGAGAAAAATGATCATTTATCAAATCAATAATAAAAAAATATTATAAAATCAAATACAATCGCATAAGATAATAAATACTGTTATTAGAATTTGAAAACCACTTCGTAGAAGAGAGAGAGTTTTTATTCAATCAAATGTAAGAACTCAAGCATTAAAAACATATAAAACCTAGCCTTACCCAATCACATCATATTTTTACCCCACCATGGTAAGTTTAATTGAGAATAATGAGTAAGATGAAGGAATTGAAAAATTAAGAAGAAGAAAAGACTAAAAAAAAGAACAATAATTTTCTCCTCTAGAATCTTTTCTCCAGAATGATAGCTTTGGTTATCTCACCATATGGTCGAATAAGTCCGAGGTCCCTTCTTATAGAACTTGAGGAATGGATTTTTCCATCTACCCACAATGTTTAAATGCATTTGTATTAGTTTGAAAGAAGTTATGGCCAAAATACTAGATCTGACTTATTCTGGACTCCAAATACTATTCAAACAACCCTACATTTACCGGTTTAAGGGAGGCCTTAACGAAATAATTTATACAGGAAATTTAATTAAAAGATTAATTTTTTAGCTAGATTTCTAACCCAGTTGGAATTACCCCATTTGGTGGTCGGTAGCCTGAGATATGACTCATTGAATGAGGCATGGTCCATTCTACCGACCAGATTATGTGTTCACATTAACCGATTTGTTTTGAATTGTTGGATTTCAAATTAGCTCTAGGTCAGGAAGACTTATTTTTATCCCATGAATAAAGTAATCCTAAAAAAAATTAATCACATGAATTGGATGAAAATTTAATGAGTTATGCTCGGAATACAGAGGCAACATAAAACTGTTAAATGTCAAGAATTAACCACTTTTCACATTTAAGCTCAAAACTCACCGAAAACACAAAATGGTCTAAATAATCTCGAATCGGTTAATTGTAAGGGATTAAATCATTCAAAAACATATGAATAAATATTAAAATATTAACTCTATCAATTCTACCACACTTATCACTTGGACTCCTGGACAAGTAAACATCAAAATTATATCAAAGGAAATTTAAAATACATATCCATGGGATCCAACAATTTCACACTAAGAAACAAAATATATCATGCCTCATCAACACAAATTATTTCAAGTTCTACATTTATATCATTCAATATATTTACACTTAATTTATCCTGCCATGCGCACAAAACACTTACCTCACTTGAATTTTCTCTTATCACACAAATGTCAATTTTCAACAATGTCTTTCTCATCCATTACTCATGGAAGGGTCACCATAGGATTGATAAATTCATACATCTCCACCCAATGTGAGTCAAGAAAATATGTTTATCATGATGAATTTTCAGGGTTTTCCTATAGAATTAGGTTTTTAGGATTTAGATTTGAAAATTATGAGGCTGAATGAGGATAGCTTGGCTCTTTTTGAAGCAAAATTGAATTATTCTAGTTTTCAATTAAACATGGTCTCCTCCTCACTCTGATTAGTATCAATTCAGCTCCATCAACATGAAAAATCAATGAAATTTCACAACATTTATCATTTTAGTATAAAAAGTTTCAATCATCTCAAACATGATTTTTCTTGAAATCTCTTGACAGTCACAACTTTCTTTCTCCATTAGAAGCTCTAGAAAGGCATGACTTCACGTACATGAAAGCTCCAGAAAAGGTACAAATTTCAATAGAATGAATTTTTTTAGTATAAATCACATCTCTTAAACATTTTATTTTCCTCCCAAATTTTCACCAAATGATATTGCACAATACAAGATAGCTTCCCCCACACTTAAGTTCAACAAGATTATACTATTTATCTTCAAGAGCAGGTTGGATAGGAATAATTGTCTTGTAATGTGGATAACCTAATAGGCTGTTCATGGATTCTAAGGGCTAAAAGGATTAAATGTTCAGGGTAGTACATAATGAAAAATATTCTCAGAAAATGGGGCTTTGAAACCTAAGAAATGCCTCAATCATTTAAAGCACATGTACCTCAAACCCTCAAGTTTTTATAGAAATAAATCAAATTCTGGTTAAATCAAGCATCGATTGGTTCTCTCAAGAAGTGAGGTGAATTAAATGATTATGAAAATTAGGTTTAGAAGCCTCATGGGAATGTGATTTCAATGATAAAGACATCAAGATGTGGAATGAGAGTCAAAAATCAAAGTACTTTTCATCAAATTCCAAAAGATTTGAATTTGAAACAAAGTCATTTCCAACATTCATTTAAGCTCAGTTTCATGGGATAAATTGTTTCACTCATAGAAATGGGTTTAAAAAATGACAATGATAATCATTTTAGATCAAAATTTTTAGAAACACAATTTTTTTTAAAAAGACACAATTTGTTTTGAAAAAAAACAAACAGAAAAATAGCAAAAACAAAAAATTAAAAATACAAAACTATAAATGTTCCCTCCCCCACAATTAAATGATTTAGTGTCCAAAATTAATTCCAGTGGATTTAACATGTAATTATATTTTAAATTTAATCACAACAATCAAGAAAGTGATAAGCAGAGGTACAAAATAACTTATTACCAGTGCGACGTTGAGTTAAGCTCTTAAGTGCTACACACATGAACACCTACAAACAAAAGTTGATAAAATAACATAATAAATATATTAAAAGAAAATTAAAATATAAATATAGTGATAAAAGAAGGATATATCTTGGTTTAATCCCCCCAAGTGGGCCCTGGGTTTTTACTGCCTCCAGATATGAAGTTCCAATTGGTTATCCCCAATCTGATGGTGGGTTGAGTTTCTTGCTCATGAACCAACAAAAATTATTCTCTCCATATTTCACTTGTTTATTTTTTTGAGGACTCCATGAATATAGTACACCAAATCCACCCCCATGAAAATGATATAAAACTTTCATGGTGTGGGTTGAAAAAATAATGATTCCTCATCTTCCTTGGTTTCCACTTTCAAAACTTCTTCTTCATTCTCTAGCAGTTGCTCAAGGTAATCTGTATCAATAGAATAATCAATGGGAGAATCAGAGAGTAATTCAATTTAAATAAAATTAAAGCATGAAGAATCAATATCAAATTCTTCCATTTCAAAGTAAGAAGCTTGAGTCTCTTTTTCCTCAGGAAAACCAACTTGGATATCCTCTTGAAATACCTCCACTAAGTGTTTATCAAGTTTATGGAGCTCCATATGTTCCTTATGATGTGCATATTCTTTTTCTTCCACATCCACCAAGACAGTACAATTGTTGCTTGAATCTGAAAATTTAAAACAAGGGAAAGTAGTGCTCAAGTCACCATCTATAAAATCAGAATGAAAGGAGTTTAGAAAAATATTATCTCCCTTAAGAAGCTCGACTTCAATTGATTATTTAGTGGAAAATGCCTCTTATAGTTGAATTTCACAAGATAAAGGTAGATATTCAGACTCCTCCATCTTTTATTCAAAGTCCACCACTTTGGTGGTGTGTTCCTTTAATGGTTCTAGATCTTCTAATTTGTAAGGAATTTGTGGATCAATTAGTTATTTACACTCATTCCAGAATACATATAGATAATTTTGATCTCCCACATGTAGCTCAATATGAAATTCTTCCTTCTTTTCCTTTTTAAGTTCGTTCTTAGGTTCTTGCTCTGGCTCAGGGTCGGGTTGCTCTATTAATTCATGAACATAGTCAAATGCTCTTTCCATTTTTCTACCCAAGTCATCCAGAGTATCACTCATCCTTTTCACTCGATAATTTAGATCACTATAATCAAATTATTATTCTTGATGTTGTACTTTTTGGTAATTATTCCATGAATTAAAGAAATAATCATTTGAAAAAACCATGGCAATATATCATTTTTTTGAAGTGTCAAATATTTATAATTAGACTGTGGCACTGCCTCCCTGGCAATGACGCCATGTTTTGAAACATTCTTCTTATGGAGTGTGGAAAAAACAATTATTTTCTAAGTTAAAATGTTTCTTAGTGGTTAACCTAGGTTGTCTTTAGAGAGGAGTGCAGAAGAATCACATTTGTCACTTTTTAATTAGAGGAAGAATTGGGTGTTTTTTGAATTTGTTTGGTTTTGAAAATGATAGAAATGAAACAAAAGAAGGAATTAAAGAATATATTCAAGAAATATTCATAGAACAAGTGATTAAAAACTATTATATGAGATGGTTGATCACGTCGGGGTGAGTTTTCTAATTTTAATTCTATCATTTTTCAAATTTATTCAATCCTCTTCTACAAAGTTGATTTAAGTGAGATTCTGTAATCGCTTCAACTCACTTATTTGGTCAAATGGTTACGATAAAAATATACCTTAACAAAATTATAGTCTGGTCTACACTTCTTCCAATGTGTGATAGAGTTATAGGGAATAACCCCAATTAACTTAGGCAATTCCCAATCGGGTATTGTTTATCCCAAATAATCAAGAATATTCACCACCCCTCCCACACGTACTAGCAACCGTTAAGTAATTCTCCACTAAGACCTGATCTTATTCTATATAATATATAACAGGACCTAGTTGATGGAGAAAAATGACCCTTTATCAAAGAAATAATAACAACATATTTTAAAATCTAATACAATCGCATAAGACAATAAATACTGTTATTAGAATTTGAAAACAACTTCGCAGAAGAGAGAGTTTTTATTCAATCAAATGCAAGAACTCAAGCATTAAAAACATAGAAAACCTTACCTTCTCCAATAACATCAGATGTTTACTCCACCATGGTAAGGGTAATTTTGAATAATGGGGAAGATTAAGGAATTACAAAATTAAGATGAAGAAAAGACTAAAAAGAAAGAACATAAATTTTCTCCTCAAGAATCTGTCATCCAGAATGATAACATCATTTATCCCACCATATTGTCGAATTAGGCTGAGGAACCTTATTATATTATGTGATTAATGGATTTTTCCATCTACCCACGAAGTTTCAAGGAATTTGGAGCAGTTTGAAAGAAGTTATGGCCAAAATACTAGAGATGACTTATTCTGGATGCCAAACACTATTCCAAAAAAAGATACTTTTACCGGTTTAAGGGCATCCTTAATGAAATTATTTCTCCAGAAAATTTAATTGGAAGATTATTTTTTGAGTTTTCTTTCGAACCGAACCGTAATAACTCCATTTGGTGGTCGGTAGCCCGATATATTGCTCATTGAATGAGGCATGGTCCCTTCTGTCGACCAGATTATGTGTTCACATTAACTGATTTGTTTTGAATTTTTGGAGTTCGAATTGGCTTTGGGTCCATAAGAAATATTTATATCCCATGAATCATGTAATCCTAAAAAAGAGGAATCACGTTAATGTGATGAAAATTGTAGGAGTTATGATCGAAATACCGAGGCAACATAAAACTGTTAAATGTCCAGAATTAACCACTTATCACATTTAAGCTCAAAACTCACCAAAAAGCATAAAATAATCCAAAGAAGCTCAAATTGGATAATTTTAAGGGATTAAATAATTGAAAAACATATTAATAATTTTGAAAATATTAACTCTTTCACCGCCCACAATCGGAAGGGTACACTCCCCAGCTACAGTGTCCACGGGGGAATAAACTAGTAAAAGAACCATTTCCCAAGTCCTTGAAGGTTCCAGCAATGTAAAATGGGGGGGGGGGATTTGTGTCTCCAAAATGAAGAAAATTAATGTCAGGGTTCATAGACAGATTGAGCTCTACTTCGATGGTTATCAACCTTAGAAGTATATCCATCAATGCTACTCAGTCGGACCAGTAAGGCCTATCTTTGGAGGCATGAAGGAACTTGTCCATTTCATTAAAATAATTAGACACATCATCTGGCTCTTATTTATAAAAAATAAAGGAGGGAGAAATGGATCCTCTAAAACACAGAAGTTCAAAGTGATTTCCTTGAAGTAGTCTCCAAATGTCATTGTCAGAAGAGTTTTCCCTCAGTTTTTCCCAAACCCTCCAAGCATCTGGAAATACAGTTGTGATTGGGATGGACATTGCTAGATGATTGGCACGGGGTAGAAGAGCGGGTCACATAAACCATAAATGCTTCTTGGGTACATCTGCAGTCTTGGGACCCCCAATAGTCGAACAATTATAGGAATTTGGAAGTGGGTAAGAAGCTTCTCCCACTGTAACCGCAATAGGTGAACCGACAACATCATCGTCCTTCTCATCAGTTTCTGGTCGCAACATGGAAAGTACCTGATGTGAGTATTTTTGGAAAACTCTCTGAGAATGGATCAGGGTATTTATGTCCTCAAGATAATGACCTACATTCTTAAGATCCTCATCGAAATAGATGTCAGTAGGTGATGACACATAACCAATGCTGGTAAGAGAAACCTCCCCAGTCTAGAGGAACTACTATAAGGCACGAGGGGACTAGTCGCGAGTATATTAGAAGCCAATCAAAATGTCCTATTGCCTCTAGGCTACTAGAAAATCAGACCCAGGTGGGATGGATGGTTGAATCCCATCAATAGCTTTGACGACTCGTTCGGCCATCTGTGACATCACAACCCCATCTTTCACAACCTTCCTTGGGGGAGAGCTGAGGGGCTTTTTAGGAATTTTCCTGGTCGAGAGTATTCAACAAATTCCTTTTTCTTCTCCTTCCCATTATCACTCAATGCCTTGAAATTTGTTATAATAGGAATCAGATCAAATAATTGTCCACATGGATATGATTTAACCCAGGCCTCAACATAGCTTTTGGTGAGGAAGGGTACAAAATCCCCGAAATCTAGAAGTCTGACCTGGAATTGTGTGTCCTCTCGGGTAAACATCATCCATAATTGACGTTCTATCATAATATGTTTCTCTAAATGTGAAATTTTGAGAGTGGGGGGAAAAAACTCCTGGACACAATTAAAATTATGATTGAATCTTCAAGGTGCATACCCCCCGCAGATAATCTTCCCTCTGATGCGGGCAACCAAGATGCCTTCTCTCAAAAAAAAGTAGCCTTAGTTGAAAAAGTCTTCAAATTCATTATTCACAATAGTACCGATTGGGGAATCGTAAGGATGGTAAGAAAAACATTCGTGAACGTTGAGATGTGTCATTAATTCTTGCTCATTCTTTTTAGTCTGCTCCTCTTACTTATCCTGCGAGCCCCAAGCCATTTGCATAACCCCACTAGTGCTTTGAAGGTATGGTCAGAGGACAGAATGCAAAATCAACAAGGAATTGATAAAGGAATAACCTCCTATGTGAGCCCCTATCTAGCCCCAAAGGATTTGGAAGGGACCAGTCATCCGGTAAGGTGGCATCCCTTCACTGATCCAGCCCAACAAGCGATAAATCTTGGACAACACTGGAATAGCTAGATTAATGCATCTATCACTGGCCAGCTATGTTTCCATAATGAAATTTGAGACTCTAATACCACCAGAGTCTCGTACTAGTAAGATCCATCCGCTCAAAAACATGGACAAGAAGTCCACCAGTCAAAATAATCGGTCAACATCAAGGGAGAGCTCCCATATCCATTCATGAAATTCCCATTTTTCCAAGGCGGGTAAATAGGTGCCCGCTCGTCTCCGAGTTTCCTTGGTAGGTTAGGCCCTGGGTCTACGTGAGTGGGGATCTAGAAAATGTTTATTAACAAAGGAACCAAACCACTCAACGAATGGAATGTCCTGCTTTGAACAGAGATCGACTTCCTTTAAAAGTGCCTTCGCCTGAATAATGAGTTTTTTGGCCAAATGATGAGTCCTCTCCTCATTGTCCCACCCAAAGAAAGGAGGTAGGAATTCATCATACATTTCCCCGAAAATAGGGACTCCCGAAATTAGTTGGATGTCCTAGAGGATAATGTAGACTTCTTTGTGGGTTAAATGAAAGGTATTGGTGTATGGGATTCACCTGCACAAGATTTGTGCAATAAGGGTGTTGGGTAGATGAGTGTATGTATGAGATACCCAAGTAGCCTCGTATAGTCCCACAGCCTACAGCTCAGTCCGAAATTCTTCGTAGCTCTAGAAAACCTAGAAAGGCCACACCCAGTCTAAGCTCAATGAGCCTCCCGAGCGAAGGTCCTGCTTAGATGACCAGTCGTGTTGTTTTCTCGTTGTGGTCATCCACACAATGCTTTGATAATAGTGGGCCACCTTGTCTGGCTTCCGTTGCACCTCCCCTAAGGTTCGAGGTGCGTAGCTCAGCAGGGACCCATTAGAGATATCTCTCTAGAGGTATCGTCCTCTGGAAGAGATCATGGTATTTTGGATGGAGGTGTTAGTTATCCAAGAAGCAGACTGATCAGCCTGATTTGGTGCTGGAATTGATGTGTTAGACAGTAGAAAAAACCCATAAGTGGAAAGCCTGTTTGAAGGCGGATACTCCATTTGAATCATCATAAGTCGATATTCCAGAGATTGATGTATTGGAGAAACTAGAATTTTATCATCAACTGAGTCTTACAATTTCTTCAATCTTTTATCAGCATCAGAAGGAGGGGTAGTAGCGGCAACCATAACAGGAACAATGACATCGAAAACAGTTTATGGAAGAGCCATTGAAGTCTACACAAAAGATCCAAAAGTCCATAAAAAAGTTAGTCCAATGAGAAAGTTTCTAGACAAAGGTTGTAAATATGGCCAAGGGATATAAAAAAGGAGGGTCACATAGGGCTCCATATACCGCTCCCAGAAACGGTATGCGAATTCCATTTCTCACATACTGCAACGTTATGCGGAATCTGTTTCCCACGTATGACCTCAGTATGCAGAAGGCCTGCGAGGTGCTGGCCCGTGGAGCGATGTACAACAAACTAAGTGGTTAGAAGAACGTAGAAACCCTGAACTGAGGCCTTTCTATGCAGTTGTTCAATGTTTACCAATTGAAATTTTAAGTTTGGTTTAACAATGTTTAAAGTTCAGTTCGCCGGATTAAAGTTCGGTGTGCAGAACATGCAAATCAAGTAGCGTTCTTATACGCGGAGGTCCCAACTTAAGTTCTAAATTCCACGGTGCAGTTCACATACTGAAAATTTGGTTCAAGGGCAGAAATAATTGTGAAGAGTTCAGTTTTCAGAACCTACAGAGTGGTTCACGAATACATATTTCGCAAAGGAAGCGGTACAAAGACACAAACCACTTCAGTTTAGACCCACTTCTACATTGTAATAGCCTTTTCCTCATTTTGATCGGACCCCATTCCAATGGGGGCATTTTTAGGGTCCGGAAGAATCCAAAAAGAGAATTAAATACCCACACAAGCACTTTGCAGAGGGAAGAAAACATTCCTACAAGTCCATCAAGGTAAATGGATGCGTGTTGGACTATGAATTTGATAAGAAACTTGAAGAAATAAAATTCTACAAGGGGTTTTAGGCTGCTCACGTACCATCATTGGGAAAGATTATCGGGGTGTATAAACTGTAAACCATCTGTATGTGGAAGAACCCGCGAGGCGCTGGCTTGCAGGGTGATGACTAGCAAACTCAGGATGCCAAGAACCATGTCGTTCGTGAAATTTAACCCAGAAATGACATCCACATAGTCTCCCGCAAACTAAGAAGATTTGCGGATAAAACACGCTGGTAGGGTTCCACAAACCTTGTCTCGAAAACCACAACCTCCACAAACCCCGGTTGACCCAGTCTTCTTTGGGTTGAGATATATCTTCATGGGTTTCGGCAAATGGTGTTGCATTCCTATAGATATGATTTCCCCAGTGCAATATAAAAGGATCATAAGAGGAATTGAAAAAGGATAGAGGGACAGGTGGAAGAGAGCACGAAGGAGACCCCAGAGGCTAGAAGAGAGAGATAGTTCAAATACAGAGAAGATTCCAACTTCCGTTTCAAATCATCAACGAATTGTGAACCACGAACCACTTTTTTGTAGGTATAACCAGACGTGAAAAACAAAAATAAGGAATTTAATAATAATTGGTGAACCGCGAACCTAATTGGTGCAACTGAGAACCATAAATCCCTCGCGGATGAATCCCCCGCGAACCACAGGCTCCAGGACCCATCTTCAATTCGGGGCTCCGCATAGTGCATCACTATGTGGATTGAACCCTATGCTGCATACTGCATTAGTACGTGGATGGAACCCAGAGCGGTGTGGAGAACCACTTCCAGGACCATGTACCACTTCAGTGCGTGGTAGTCCATACCCACGTCCACATACCACTTCGGTACGCGGACAACCCCTCTACCTGCATAACATTATGCTACGCGAGGCCACCCCCATCCCGCATGAGAAAAAAATAAACAGATTGCGGTGTCTTCGGGTTTCCTTCCCTCTTTCTCCAATCATACCCATCCATTATAGTCCAGTCCTCCATAGCTCCTCTGAGAATCGGTCCACCGGGATCAGGCCAAATCGCCCTCCAAAACCAACATAACCATATGATCAGATCATCAGGCGCACCAACGCGCCTTTCTAAATCTACATACCTAAGGTAAGAAGAGTCACGAAGGCTGCCCTCACAATGGTTTGGACTATTGGAATATATCTAAGTCTATATTCCAAAGGTGACCCGAGGATCGACTTTGGGATTCCAATATAAACCTCCCCGTTCTCAGGTTTAGGGGTAACCACTGGTCTTTCCCTTTAATGAGTGCGAGTAACAATAAAACAAGTCACTCTTTCCTTCTTCTTTGACCAAGGATGATGCTTCTTTACTTTCACAGGACCCGTAAAAGGGATTTCCTCCTAAGGTAAGCCCCTAGCCTTTTGTGAGAGGTGTCACTCTTCATCCACTTCACCTCAACTCAGAATGTTTCCGGAAAGATCACCAAGATTTGACTATCCTGGATATCTACACGGGTGAGAGTTTCATGTTCAAAGCCCCCCTCTCTCTCGGCTCTAGTTCCATCTACCAACAGGTGATGTAGGACATGAAATCTCTAGATCCGTTGCCTCCTCTTTTTTCTCACACTAATCATGACTCAAATGGGCTTAGAGGTTGGTGATGTTCATGATATCTACATAGTCCCGAAACATGGCCATCCTCCTAGGTGTAAGCCCCAACCAAACCCTCAAATTGTCATGAGTCGAGATCCTCATCATGACCCATAAAAAGGGGGAAGCATCCATGCGTAATCCCCACCCAAAATGAACTACGAGAACTCTAATTCCCACTGTAAGTGGGATATGTATGACGCCTATATAAGGCCTAAGTTCAAGGGACGTTCTCCTTAAAAGTCAACCTTGAAAAAATGCTCCCCCAAATTCAAAAGGGCTCCCTCCCAGGCGTAAGTCCCAATTACTGAACTACGCGGGATCTGATTCCTCTCTCGAGGATACATAGGAAGCCCATATTATGACTCCGACCCCAACATCAAACCATATTCCATCCCTCCTGGATAATGATAAACTTAAGAGAACCTCATTGCATGGATTTAGTCAGCCTTGTCTCCTTAGTATCAAATCCATGAATATTCATGATTGATTCTGCAACTCAAGGGTAACCCACAGATACACTCTTTCAGAATGAACCAAGGATTCACTAATATATGAACATGGATTAAATATATAAGAGAGTCCCGAGATAGGAAATAATTCCCCCCAAAAGGGCGTGATGAGCCCGACCTCCCATCCTCTCAACCAATGGAGTCATTAAGTTTTTTTGTCCAAACCGTCATCCAATGAGCGTCTAACTTTGGAAAGAAGGTCCATGAATCATAGATACCAGGGCCGTTAGATGTTTCTGGCTCCACGAATAAACCTATTGGAGACTATTTGAGGAAATCTTATCCTAGGAGGAATGATTTCACAAACACTTAACCCCCTGTGATCGCCCGCTGGGACCATTTGACTCTGACACCTCCTTCATAATGAAAAGGGGATAAACTGCCCAGTTCCCATGGGGCCACTCCAATTATCCCTAAAGGTTAATGATGCAGATCAGGCCGTAACAAAAATGGAAATGTGAAAGTATCTATAATAATAGAAAAATTCTTGTCACCTGTCAGACCATTTTCCATGGCCCCAAACGTGCCACATTGGATCAAAATAGTGACCAATGTCAAATAAAGTGGTGCTGGGCAAAAAATGGGGTGAGCACCACTTGATCTGGAGCTCACCCCCCTTTCTTAAAAAACATTAAATTGATTTTTCATATATCTATATAAACATATATGAATATATATTTATTATGATAAATTTATATATAATTTAAAAATATATAAATTTATATAATTATAATTATATTGATGTGGCCTTAAAATGAATGCTTTGGCCACATCTTTTTATTTGAATTTCAATCATTTATTTAATTAATTTTTGTGTTTTTGATAAATAATTGCACTTTTATAATTTTAGTGTTAAATGTATCAATTAATCAATTTTTATTATTAATTTTGTATTTTATGCTTTTAAAATCATTAATTTTGTCTAACTTATTCTTCTTGTTCTTTAAATATCTTATTTATTTTTAATTTTTTATTGTTCTTGTTCTTTTAATTTTATGACATATATGTTTTTAATAGTTAAACATTTAGTCAATGTATTTTCTTTCAATTAAATGAATCTTTAATTTATTTTTTAATATTTTAATTGTGTAATCTAAATATATTTTTACTTTAATCATCAATTTAAGTAATTAAATCCAACTTAATTATTGATTAAGATCTTTTAATTTTAATGTCTGAATTCAATTTATTAATTTAAAATCAATCTTTATTTTCTTCTTCTTAATAATTATAGTTAGTTTTTATTTTAATTTTAGTTTCATTTAATTAATTGATTTAGTTCCCTTAATTATTTTTTTTGATTTTTAATAGATTTAATTTTAATTTTGCAATTAAATTTTGAGACACAGTCAGCTGCAAAGTCTCACTGCCAGACAATTGAGCCACCTTGGGTCACCCTACGGTGACTCGATTTCCCCTTTGACAAATTTTTATCATCCTTGGAAAACCAACAGTGTCTCATAAGACACTGCTAGGCTACAATGGTGTCTGGACACACCATTGTAGACCCGCTCCCCTCCTCTACACCGTCATAGGAGACACCGCTGTTGGGTGCGATTTAAAATCTGAATGATCTATTTATTATTATGGGTGAACGGAATATTTATTGTTGGGGGTGATTTAAAATTTGAATGGAATATTTGTTTTAATTATCCTAAAAAATAAGATCTCATTTTGACTGCATTTAAACCACGCGGAAGGTTGAAAAAAAGGAGGCCTATAAAACGCATGACATACAATAGAGGAGGCACGCCTTTTGAAGGTTCCAAAGCCCTTGTATATTGGAGTGGGGCGTTGACGGATACACAACGCCAAGGGCTCGTGTAGTGGTGTGTGGTGCACGGCGTGGCTGCAAGCGGAGAGGGGAACCTGAGATCACGGAGGTGGTTGAAATAAAGCACAGAGTGGAGCAGAGATTGTTGCGCCAGTTGAAGTGTGTGGTTTGTGAGATTTGTAATTTTTATTTGACAATAAAATTACGGATTCTCGGGTGGAGTAGGCTTTTGCCGAACCATGGTAATTGTTGGTGTTTTTTTCATTTTATTTCGCTACATCTAAAAACTCCGACCTAACATCTGGTATCAGAGGAGGTAATCCGTTATTTCTTGCTAAATAATTATGGAAGATTATCATCCAAATATTTCTTTCCATATTGATATGTTTAATGGGAAAAATTATTTCACATTGTGGAAACAACGGGTTAAAAATATTTTGACTCGGGAAGGAACAGTGAAAGCATTGAAGAAAAAATTAGAGAATCCGGAGAAGACTAGCTCTGATGATTGGCAAGATATGAGAGATTTGGCAATGAGCACCATTCAATTATATTTGGAGGACAATACACTACGAGCGGTGATTAATCTAACAGATCCGTAGGAGATCTGGACAAAGATGGAAGCCATGAATAAATCTAAATCTCTGACAAATTGTTTATATTTGAAAAAACGATTGTATCATCTTCGAATGTCAGAAAGCAGAGATTTGGGAAACCATTTGGACAAGTTCACTAGACTCTTGATGGAATTGTCTTCTATGGCGATAAAAACTGATGATAAAGGTAACGTGATGCCCGTGGAAATGGAAGAAGAGGACAAGGCTTTTCCCTTGTTAGGTTCTTTTCCAGATTCATATGACAATCTCGTCACCACATTATTATTTGGAAAATACACTCTGAAACTGGATGATGTAATTTCATCATTGCTAATGAATGAGACTCGAAGAAAGACCAATGATGACGGATCATCACGTAATAGTGGGGTCTTTGCAGTGACTGGTGGACATAACTATCAAGGATGGTCGATAGAACGACAGAATGGTTTCGGGAGCAGGAGAGATCGAAGTCAATCAAGACCAAGAGGTGATTTTGTATGCTGGGAGTGTGTAAAAAAAGGTCACATGAGAAGGAATTGTGAGAAGTTCTGTGAGCGAATGAAGAAAGAAGAAAAAGAAGCCAAAAAAGAAGAAGAATCAATTGAGGTGAATACCGTGACTCAAGATGAGAGGTATTCTTGTGATTTATTACTTACAACTGTGGAAGATGTGGATGATTCAGACTGGATTTTAGATTCTGGTTGCTCTTATCATATATGTGCAAAAAAAGAATGTTTTGACAGTTATGAGAAGTATGACAGTGATATTATGAAAATGGCCAACAAGTAAGAAAGTCGAATTGTTGGAATCGGTATGGTGCGAGTTCGTATGTTTGATGGGGTTATTCGCACACTTTCTGATGTGAGGTATGTGCCTGATTTGAGAATGAACTTAATTTCTTTGGGTGTGTTGGATTCCAAAGGTTTTAGGTTTTCTACTGGCGGTGGAGTTCTCAAAGTGATGCGAGGAGTAATGACCGTGATCAAAGGGATGAAAGTTAGGAATCTATACAAGTTGATTCATGCAGGTGGATCTTCTTTGAGGCCCCAGAGTATCATTATAGATGATGTTAAAAAAGATATGTCTGCAAATGGATATTTGAAAAAGAATGTGACATTTGCTTCAGTTGTTCATGACACGGTGGAGCCACAAAATTCTATTCATCATATTTGAGCATTTGTACGCCCGTTATGGGTGTGGTGGGTCATGCCAATATTGGGCATGGCATTGAAGGTCAAAATGGATGATGATGGTGAACTATTCATATTTTTTTAATCACGGTGAAGATTGTTGGGTGCGATTTAAAATCTAAATGACATATTTATTGTTATGGGTGAACGGAATATTTATTGTTGGGGGTGATTTAAAATTTGAACGGAATATTTGTTTTAATTATCCTAAAAAATAGGATCTCATTTTGACTACATTTGAACCAAGCGGAAGGTTGAAAAAAAATTAGGCCTATAAAACACATGACAGACAATAGAGGAGGCACACCTTTTGAAGGTTCCAAATCCCTTGCATATTGGAGTGGGGCGTTGATGGATACACAATGCCGAGGGCTCGTGTAGTGGTGTGCGTTGTACAACGTGGCTGAAAGCGGAGAGGGGAACATGAGATCACAGAGGTGGTTGAAATAAAGCACGGAGTGGAGCAGAGATTGTTGCTCCAGTTGAAGTGTGTGATTTATGAGATTTGTAATTTTTATTTGACAATAAAATTACTGATTCTCGGGTGGAGTAGGATTTCGCCAAACCACGGTAATTGTTGGTGTTTTTTTTTTCATTTTATTTTGCTGCATCTAAAAACTCCGACCTAACAACCGCCACACTTGTTCCTAAGACACCATTGCTTATAAGACACTACTAGTCGCTGCTTCCCAACACTGCCATCAGTTTCCATCTGCATCACACATTTCCACTGACTCAATGGTATCTCATTGAGACACTTCTACCTCCAATGCCAGTAGGAAACACCATGGTCGAGCCGCACCCTTTGTTGTAGATCAAAAATCCACCCGAGCCACATCCCTATTGATGTTGCCATAAGGTGGAAGGAACCGTTGAGTAAAGATCTATTTCAGGTGAACCATTCAGGTTTCACTTTAGAGGAGTTAAGTGGCTGCCACCGCCTAAGACCATCCACCACCGCCGCCTGGGACCAACTGCTGCCACCACCGTGGAAGAGCAGGAAGAGCTGCGGCATGATCCGTTTTGAAGAAGGAGATGCCATCCTCCGTGCACAGCCTGGATAAGTCAGGGGGAGAAATAAAAAAAATTAATAATAAACCATAAAAATATAAATATAAATAAAGTAAAAATTAAAAAAATAAATAAAATAATAAAAAAACAAAAATAACAATTAAAATACACTAAAATAATAATTAATAAAATTAATTGTTTAAATAAAATAAATTAATCAAATAAAAAAAATTATAATAACCTTAATAATTTAATTTAAATCTAGTTATAATAATAATAAGATAACTTAATAAATAAATTATTAACTCTAATAATAATTAATAATTAATAAAAGTTTTAATTAGAATAATATAATTAAAACGATAAATTAAAGTAATTAATTAATTTTAATTATAATAACAAATAATAATTAGATATAAATTTATAAATTAACATTAATAACAAATGAATAAATAAATAAATATTTATAACAGTTAAATATTTTAGTTGTGATTAATTATTTTATTCATTTTAGTTTTTCAGATTCAAGAAGAAGTCAGATTTATATCCAGGTTCAATAAAAACAAGACCACTAGTGGGTTTTTAAGTTTTTTACAAGGGAGAAGCTAAAGTTAGAAGTGCTGCAGAAGACAAACAAAAATATGTGGTGAATTGGAGGGAACTAACTAAAGTTGGTGGAAGGAGAAGGTGACCAACGACAAGAAAAAATAAGTTTAAAATTAGAATCAGAGGTAGGAAAAGGAAGATTGATCATTCCATACATTTGACACTTCACATCGGTAGATCTGGAGAGCAGGAGTGGGAGACAGAGACCGGGAGACCTACGAGAGCAAGAGCAGAGAAGCAAAATAGGATTGAGAGGGAGTTTTCTTATCCTTTTCTTTTTAATTTCATTATTTTGTAATTGAAAAATTTCAATTATTTTAAGGCATTTGATTCTAGGATAAATACATTATGTTTAGTGAATTTTATTTTATAATTATTTTATTTCTCATATTCACTTGATAATTTCAAAAAAATAACTAGATTAAATTGGTGAAGTTGAATTTCATTCTTAAAATTAAATTTGTTTTTTCACCTCAAGAACATAACTCCAAAACTCAGTGATCTTTTGAAAAAAATGATCATGGATGCATCTTTACAAATATTAAATTCATTCCTACTGGATTAAATCGGCGAGATATATTCCAACATCTTTTACACAATTTATTTTGGGATTTTGTGACCCTAGATGTGGTGAAATTATAGAATCATTAATTGTTTGATTAATCTACTTGCGAGGGAGATTAATTGATCATTTTTAGAAGTTGTGAATTCAATATCAATTAAGTGAAGATGTTTTCTTTTAAACCAGTAGAGTTATATTCCCTAGGTTTGTTTGTTGATTAGAATTTACTTAGTTCCAATTCCTGTCTCTTGTTCACTATTATTCCTACTGCTCATCATAACTTTAATTTTCAATTTTTTCTATAAAAAATAACTATCTCATTACTGATTTACCTCAAAATATAAAAAAAAATTAAAAGGTTAAAAATAAAATTCACCCAATGTTAACAAAAGTGTGGTTCTGTTTTAAAATTTGGTCATTGATACTCTTTTTTTATTTCATTGTGGGTTTGACCCTACTTATAATTATACAATAGTAAA
The DNA here is from genome assembly GCA_963277665.1 of Viscum album. Classification (NCBI taxonomy): domain Eukaryota; kingdom Viridiplantae; phylum Streptophyta; class Magnoliopsida; order Santalales; family Viscaceae; genus Viscum; species Viscum album. The sequence goes on from OY728140.1 coordinate 358,093,997, forward strand.
TAGGGAAAAAAAGATGAAGGATTCATTACTGTGTATTATTAAGAGTATTGTGATGCATACCTTGAGAGACATGGAAGCCATGCTGCCGAAGAATGCAGAAGCGGAGGGTGGTGGAATGAAGGCTGATCTCCCAAGCTTGGGTTTTCTGAGGTAAGGGTTCTTTAGAATGGAAGTGGTGAAGGGAGTCAATGATGGGTTTCTCGAATTAGTAGCCCAGTCCCAGCCTGTGGATGGAGTTGATGAGCTCCAGCATAGCATGTGGCTCTTGGTGCTTCTCTTTCATCATGCTTCACACCTGCTTCTCTAGCCCATCAGCTCTTTCTTCATGCGCTACCCCCTATAACAGAGAATGTGACGAGACATCTTGATGAATATATTTTGGGTAAATAAGATCGATGAGAAAAAATTGATAAAAAACAAGGTTATTAATATGAAATGAACTGGTGCTGATGTGTGTTGAGAGATTCCACGAGGTGAAGATCCAAAATTTTGGGCTGGTATAGAGATACTTTTGTGGGGTGGTTGGGGCCCAACATGGCGATGCATCAGATAGTTCCATTGGAATAGATGGTGGCTACCTAAAAGCTGGAAGGCGTGGTGGCAGAGGGACAGAGTAGTGGCGGTGAAAGGGAAGACATCATGGAAAGAGTTGGGTGTGTTTTTTTGGTGGCCTTGATTACAAGGTATTATTTATAGAGATAGGGAGTGGGGACAATGACCCACATCCGAGAGGATAATGTTTCACCTGAACTCGACCATAAAAAATTTACAGTTCCAGTGAAAATAGGAACTTGGACAGAAAAATTCTTCTTATCTCTATAGCGAGGATCATGAAGGCTGAAGGGGGACGAAGTTATGGATTGAGTGGAATTCATGCTTTCAATTTCCAATCATATGTATCCAAATTTTCATCCTGAATAGTAAACTCAATGTAGGATACTGATTATGGGAAGTGGTTGGTCTTTCAAAGTTTGGTTTGAGTATATGTTTTTGTGACGGAAAAGGGGATCTCAAGTATACCTGAAATCCATAAGACCATGGGCCGATCCATTAGCCTGAGGATTTATGTGGGTTGAATTTAAATTCAAAAATTTAGATTGTATTTGTTCCAACTCACAAAACACACACCCCTCGTGGACTATCCCACCAAGTGTTTTTAGATCCCGTTTGAACCACAATTATAAGTACTATTCCAAAAAGTTATGTTTTTTATTCAGGTTTATTTTGGGCCATGATGTTTGAAAAAATCATCCTGAAAAGTTATGTTTTAAAAATTAAGTAAAAAAATGTAATGCAATAAATTAACATGAGTGTGAGAAAAAGTACAAAAAGTTTAATAAAAATATACATAAATCGGGAAAAATATTATATCATGTTGGGATTTGAACGTAAAGGACAGATTGGTCATGGGATGAATTACATGTGTGTTTATTTAGAGCATGCTACCAAATTAATAAATAAGATTGATGTATTAAAACATTGATATGATAATTCTGAAAACAGATATACAAGACTAACTTTTTTTTTTCTAATATATAACTTTACTGATATTTTGATTTATGTATATTAATTATATTATTATAATTTTTTATATATTAATATTTATGTAACTTAGAAAAAATTAATAAATAGTAAAAATAAAAATAAGAAATAATAATAATAAGTATATAAGAACATTTTGTATTAAAATATTTATATTTAAAATCTAAACATGTATTTATTTTAAAATTTTGATAATCAAGTCTCCATTACAAATTTTCAATGTAAAATATCATTTCAAATTTTGATTATAGATTTAATCTAATAACAGTAAAATTTCAGTGCATAGAAAATATAATTCGGTGATTTACAATAGATGTCTAAATGAAAAATTTAACCAAAATTTTCCAATGGACATGTTGACTAATATTTTATGGTGTAAATTTTCAATTTATATTTATGATGAAATGTTATATTTTTTATTCATGTGTCAATATATTTTTATTGTAGTTTTAATTGGAAGTTTATAATGGAATTTTATAGTAAAATTTAATAATTAAAATTTTAAATGTAAATTTCTATTGAAAATTTACATTTTTAATTTTTGTTTTAATGTATATACATTTTAATTTGATGTGAAAAATTGAACCATAGATTTCTGGTTGAAATTTTCATAGAGAATTTCCAGTGGCAGTTTTCATAAGAATATTCCATAGGAAATTTGCAGGTCAAATTTTCAGTGCAAAGTAACATTATTTATGTGTTAATATATCAGAACTAAAAATTTGAGCATGCATTTATTTTAGAATTTTGTTAATCAAATTTTAAGTATAATTATAATAAAAATCAGATGTAAATTTACAATGAAATTTTAAGTTGAAATTTGAACTAAACTTTTCTAGTGGAAGTCTGTACTAAAAGTTTTTTATGTATATTTTCAAAAGAAAATTTCCAGTTAAAATTTACATTTTTTATACATGTATAAATATATTTAAATTTTAGTTTTCATTGTTAAAAATTTAAATTTTTTATTTATGTTTTAGTGTATCAACATTGTAATTTTAAGTGAAAAACTGAGTTTTAAATTTCCAGTGAAAATTCTCAATGCAAATTTCTTACAGAAGTTTACATTGAAAATTTAGATAAAAAATTTTCATTTCCAATTTTTCGTGAAAAATTAAATTATTTGTTTATTTCTTAATATATTTAAACTAAAATGTAAGCATTCATTTATTTTAGAATTTTTTTAGTTAAATTTTCATTATAATTATAATAAAATTCAAGTGGAATTTTGTACTCGAAATTTAATTAGAGATTCAAATTATTTTTTCAGTTGAAGTTTGAAGTGGTTGTTTTTCTTTGAAAATTTTCAATACCAATTTTTGGTGAAAAGTTTCATTTTTTATTAATGTATTAATATATTTTCATTATAATTTTAAGTGAAAATTTGAAGTGTAAATCTTCTATAGAAATTTACACATGAAATTTCCAGTGGAAATTTGCATTGGAAATTTTCCTATGTGCATATAATAAAGAATATGTATTATAAGTATATGTAATAAATACATTATATGTATTATATAAATTTATAAAAATAAATAATATTTATTATTATATGTTTATGTATATGTAATACATATTATATATATTAGTTGAAGTGTTAACCAGAGCTGCATGGGTATTATTGTCCATAAATTGGTTTGGATAGTGAGGTTAAATAGACCACCTCAGACGATATTAATCCCATAAATCATCAAGGATATAGTTTTTTAATGGTTGTTGTTATTTCCGTTGTTAGGGTTACTGTTAATTGAAAACCGAATATTTCCACCCAATCTCAAACATTTCTAAATTTCTGCTCCACTTTATCATGGTTCACCAAACACAAATTTTATATATATATTATTTTCTTTAAGCCCATGGGTCGGCCCATTAGTCCACGGGTCCCACATGGATAGGGTTGGACTTTTATTTTTTAAGCCCGCATTCTTTGTGGATCGGGATGGAGAGCTCAATAAAATCCGTTACCCGCATGATCTACCCCGTGGGTTGACCCACCCCACCCTGTTAATACAACTACGCACATCATGGTTGAGGACATGGTTTAAAAAACAACATAGTTCCTTTGCAAAATTTTGGCAGGGTTTTTTTTAATTTTTAAATTATCTTTTTTATTTTGGAAAATGGGAGGGGCCAACACTATATGAATTGGCACTGGGTGGATGGAATACAAAACACTAATACATGTGTCACTGTTAGCAAAATTTTAAGAGGGATAGTATTGGTTAAAAATTTAAGGGAAGTGTGCCACTTTTTCTGGTGCTCTTCCCTTAAAACCTACTCCTAAGGGCGCTACTTCAAGTGGTGCCATATGCTGCCTTCCCTATAAAAGATCACCGCCCCTACACCTCTATACTCATTCCAAAAATCATCTACTCCATCCATATCTCAATTACAATCTCAAGTGTTTTCTACGACTTATTCAATTTTTTGCGGGCTTTTAAATTTTGAGGTTTTTTTATATTTGATTTTTTTAATATTTTAATTAATTTATATAATTGTTTAGTAGTTATTTTATTTTAATATTAATTTTTCATATTTAATTAGTTATATAATTCTATAGTACAATTTTTTATAATTACCAATTACTTAAAAATTTATGAATTATAATTTGTGAGTAGTGATTAATTAATTATAATTAGTTATTAATTAATTATAATTACTAACTAATTAATAAATAATTATTTTTAGTTACTAATTATGTAATAATAAATTAATAATAATTACTAAATAATTAATAATAATTTATAATTATCAATTAATTATAATTCGAAACTAACTTTATATGATTAATTAGAGAATGAATAATAAATTAATAACTAATTAATAATGAATTACTAAGTAATTATAACTACTAAAAATAATTACTAATTAATTTTAATTAGTATATATAATTAATAATAAATTATAATTACTAATTTCTTAATAAACAATGAAGTATAATTTCTAAGTAATAATTAATTAATTAATTATGAATTTTTTATAATCACTGAATAATTAATAATTAATTAATTTTAATTACTAATTAAGTAACAATAATGTAATAATAATTACTATTTAATAATAAAGAAATAATAAATTAAAAATAATTTATTATAATTACTATTTTTTAAGTTGGGTATGAAACCTCTTATTATTATTATTAAACAAAGGAACACATTTCTTTTTGGGTAGATGAGAACCCATTACATAGCATATAGGATCATAACTAGTAAGTCCAATTATATGGTCCAAAGGACCCATGACCACGTTCTCTTATCATTGCACTAGCATGTGCCTGATCCTGCCGCAGTAAGTTGCTCACCCAGGCCACCTTGATGGCCCAAAGGCCCTCTGTCTCAAAGGTCTACTTTTGTGCCCTGAAAGCCCATTCAGGATGAATAGTATCACCACTACAATACCTGTGAAAATTCTCTCCCACCCGGATTTGAACTCGGGTTTAATGCAGAATTAGAGAGAGTCTTTACCACAAAGGTAAGCCCCCAACTAAATTATTATAATTAAAAATTAAATATATGGATAATTAGTGAATAAATAATAAATTAATAAAAAATTATTATGATTACCAATTCATATGATTATCAATATGAATATTAATTAACATGACTAATTAATAATTAATTAATAATTAATAAAAATTATGAGCAATTAAAATGAATAATAATTAACAATTAAAAATATGAATTATTAATTATTAAATAATAGATCAAAATTTACTAACTAAATAAATAATAATAACTAATTATTAATTAATCAATACAGAGTTACTAAGTAATTATAATTACTAATTATAATTACTAATTAAATATAATTACTTATTGGTTTAAAATTTATGAAATATAATTACAAAGTAGTAATTAATTAATTTTATTTAAAAATTAAATAATAATTAATTAATTATAATTACTAATTAACTAATTTTTAATTAAATAATAATTAATAGTAAATAAATAATAATTTAATAATAATTTATTATTATTACTAATTAATTATAATTAGTAATTAATTACTATATTTTCTAATTAATAATATCTAATTACAAATCATATTTAAGTAAAAGCACTAATTAATTATAATTACTAACTAAAAATTACTAATTAATGATCATAATTAATTAAATACACAAATTAATTATGATTACCAATTAATTAATATTACTAATTGAAATTACCAATTAAATATAATTACTAATTAATAATGACTGATTAATTATAATTACTATTTAAAATTAATAATTAATTATAATTACTAAGTAATAATAATTAATTAATAATTGTTTATTCATGAATTTCTATTTTCTAGCATCTATTTGATAAATTACTTCTCAAATAGAGTCATGGATTACATGCTAGGTACAATAATGAATTTAGTTTTTCTTCTACATTTTCTTTGGTTGGTAAATGAAGTTATGAACTTGAGTTTAGTTGTTGAATATATTTTGTGCATATTAAGTGTTAGAGTTTCCATGAATTTAATTCTTTCTTGAATAAAGTATCCTCAGGTAGAGGAACATTAGGTCGGACCACCTATTTTAGTAGAGGCTTGCCTTGACTAGGAAAGTGAATGGGATTGACCATTTGTCGCTATGGGCTAACTCATGTGGAGTTTTTCAATCTCATATAACTCTATACTTTTACATGAAGGGTTCATGTACCTTATGCACAAGATGCATTTGGATATGTATGAATATATTTGAATTCTATTTTTGGGTAAGTAACAAAAACTCATGAGTTGCGTAAAGAGTAACACATCAATATGGTTTGAACATATTGATTTTGTGGAGGGAATAAAATTCCAAGATAAATTACTTAAAGCATTCATACATAAAAAGAAATAACATGAGATAAGATGGCATGATTAAATCCCCCTTAAATATGAAGTGTGAGATTCCTTCCAAATGTTGAAATATTTTGATATTCGTACTATGCTTCTTTGATCAGATTTAATTAATAATGATGTTTTATTGTATATAAAAATGGTGGATGCATATATTTTTTGTAATATTAAAATAATTAACTTTGAACAAGGATGTGGTTATATTATATGACCAAAAAAGAGTTGTGATTCTTGCAGAGTGTCCAAACTTGGAATCTGTTCAAAGAAAAATTCATTTAAGGTTAAAGCTGATGGATAATCAAGTGAAATAGTCCATCATATATAAACATCTACAATTTAAGGATAGGTTGTGGCATATAGCCTATCCATAAGATGATGATAATGACTAAGTACACATATTATCATTGGTTAAGAATCATTCTGAACATCAAATGATGGAGTTGTGTCACCATATCTACATTGGAAGTTCCATTAACATTAGAATCTGGTCCATCACAATTTCATGATGTAATGTCACATCCTCAAGCTATAACATCTCAAGAAGTTCCATCCACATTGGTAGTTGTTCCATCAAATCCTTATACCACACTTTTATATCCTAAAGTTTTGATGTCTCCTATCGTAAGTGTTGTTTACATGGATAGTCCTCCAAATAATTTAGATTTGATGGTTGAAAATTTTCAAGATGTTGAAAATGAAGAACATGAAGATGACAAGGAAGATGAAAAAAAGTATGCTGAAGAACATTATGATCCCACCCCTGTGAGGTTCCACTAACCTTTGAACCATCCTCCACTGTTGGTAGCATGGTTTACTGAAGGCATGGTGTGGTTATCATAGTTTGATTGTGTTGGAGTCAGTGGCCTAGAACCAACTACTTTGTACTTTATTCATTAATAAAATCCCTATCAGATCTTGATTGTTCTTCTGCGTGACAATGCATGTGATAATGTCCTAAGGACAGCTGTTGCATTAAAGGGTCATAGCGGATCCTTGCTATGATGAGAACCCAGAAGTGCCATAACACTATTCTTGAATATATGTTCTATGGCCGGATGATGTTATTCTAGGGACACAAATAACATTGGTCATTAGGGGTGAGGACTCATAAAACTTTGAGACACCTTCTCATGGTGTGCGCCCTTGGTAATATCCAAGAGGATATTATGAGAACGAGACCCGCCAGTAGGAAATCCACATTTCACAGTGTCATTGGATGTTCCTATCTACGGACGTGTGTATTGGTCCTTAGACTTTAAGATTATTATTAATGGGTATTACAACTCGCGCACTTAGATGTATTGACGAAAACTGTGACGACACACTGTTCACAGTGAGGTAGGATACGTTGGGTGTGTCATGAGTAATACTACATTGAGAGTTAATGCAAGAAAGGATTTGTCCCTTCTGTTCCATAACAGAAGTAGATATGTCAGACCCATTGATGTAATCGATATAGCCTACATAAATCCATGGCCATGGTAAGGTATGGGAAAGTTCAATTTTGGGAAGTCAAAGAAAGAATAATTGAGCACATGGGTTGATGGCACTATCATGCAACCCGCTTGATTAGAGATATCGAGACAAAGGGATTACATTACATAGTAAGCGTTCGTAGGAGGTGACACGTCATTATGATGTTAACTTCTTTCTCTATGGGTTCCTTGGCATGTTGCTAGAATCTAACCTTGGACTTTAGGCAGGCTACGCCTAATTCCACTAAGAAAGAGGCCTAGAGGGTCACACACTAAGTGTGTCCATGTATCTCAGTTAAATATTAATTTAACAAGTTGAATAAATATTATTCCCGATTGTGGTTTAATTATTATTCAAGGTTGTCTGATCGAATTTATTTCGACACTAGTTATTCAAGAGAATATATTGTGGGCGAGATAATATATATTTATTAGCGAGTAATGCAGTTACATTTATTTGGGAAATATATAGCCATTACTCAAGGTCTAATAAATAAGGTGGAGGAAATAAATAAAACTGAAAAATAAAAGTACACGCCATGTATGTTTATACATACATGCTATGTAGTTTGTTTTTTCGGGATTCGTGAGAAAATATTTTTTATTTAATTAAATGATATTAAATGTAATACGCTGGGCACATGTAAAGTAATAATGATAGTCAACTGTCATTATTAAGACATGAGGTATTACTAAGAATTAAATGAAATGATTAAATACTTTTGGGTAATTAATTAATTTTATTATTATAAGTATTATAAATCCCAATTACATTATTCTCATGAAGCTAGCCATTGGTGTGAACAACGGTTTTGGAAAAACTATCAAGCCAAGAGAGAATTCCCTTTCCACCAAGAACGCTCTCAAGTTAAGAGATCGAGATCCTACACCGGATCAAGGCGATCAAAGGCGGACATCGCAAGCGAAGGTTCTTCCGTGCTAGCACCCGGAGATCCCTTCGGCGATGTCCAGAGATACGTGGAGCACGTGTGGATCAGCACTGGAGGAATCCTATACTTGGATTCTACGACGCAATGACAGATCACAGGATCGTGACCGGATACATCAACAAAGAAAGAATTCCACCGAGGTAATTCTTGTGAATTAATTAAATTAATTATAACCAACATATGATGATCCTATCTCTATGGTTATGAGATTCCATCTTTTGTTTTTCATTTTTCATTCTATTTCAAAGATCTGGCGTTTTATATTGGGACGAATCTCGGTTTGAACGTTGTTTAACGTTAAAATTAAATGTGGGAAAACCCACCAACGAGGTTCCGCTGCGCTCGGAACCTTCAAGTGGTATCAAATCAGTCATATCGTTGATTATAATTATTTAGTTTTTCATTGATGTTTTATGCATTTAATAATTTAGTTGTTTCAATTCAAGTTTAATCGTTCTGGAAATATGAATCTTGAGATCTGTTCCTCCTCCCTCATTTCTCGTTCACCTCATAGAAACGAATTTTTCTTTTAATTTTGATTAAAATAAAATAGAGGAACTCATCAAGAGAAGCCAAATGTTTCTGGCCGTAAAACGCCAGAATACACGGTGTGTATACAGAAGTACACACTGTGTAGTCTAGGTTCAATGCATTGACTGATCCGCCAAATCAGGCCGTGTATTGGAGTATACCTAAGTCATTTATGACACCTTGTGTTGACCAGGAATAGGTGGCACACAATTTCCAGATTACACACCATGTGGTCCAATGAACACGGTGTGTAGTCCCTTCGGGTTAGGGTTGGGACGTGTACCCCATACACGGCTTTCCCGGCTAGAAACTTTGTAACGTGGATACTACACGACGTGTGTCCCACTGAAAACTCTGTGGACTCCGAAAATTTATGAAGTACATTAACACGCCATGTCCCTGGGCGTGTACTTCGGATGGACGGTGAACAAAAGTACACACCGTGTAGTCGGAACTATACGCCATGTACTCATCCAAATTACGCAGATTTATTAAAATTTATTATTTATATTATACAAACCATTGAGACGTGTACCATAGTGCAGGCGTAAAGATGAGGCACAACACGTGATAGGTGTTTTATATATATATGTGTTTAATTTAAAAATCTGCGTAATGTTCATTTTACTCATTGGGTAGTTATGAACGGGAATTCACCAGGTTGCCTCCAAGGTACAAGTTACGTACAAGGATAATTTTAAATGAATTTATTTGTTTAAAATTATGATGGATGAGAATCTCAAGGATATTCAAAAAAAGGGTTTAAGATAAAAGGATTGATTAATTAAAGATAATTAATTGATTCGAGCGTGATTTATCTTAAACAAGAATGATTAAAAAATTGAATTCTAGTTTTGTTATGCGTAAATGTCATTGCATGTATGGATGATCATGAGCTAGACCAAGACCTTTGTATGTGAATGGTTTCTTTTAATTAATTTATTTAAATTTAATTTGTTGGCCTGCGACCCATCTCCCCATTAATATGTAGGGCCTGCGCACCCAAGGATTTTTTTATGTAAAAACCCCCTTTTACCCCTCACCTGTGTGTGAGATAAATTCATATGTAATGGATGGATCTCCCAAGCTAGTGGAGGCGGCTCAATTCAGGAGCCAAGGTGAAACCAATCCAAGGAGATACAAAGGTGGATAGGTGGAAAGCTATAAATATGAACCCAAGAGGTTCAAGGTGTTTTTTCCCCTAGGTCTTGGGTTAGTTTATCAACCGCTAGATAAACTAACCAATAGAACAAGCTGATGATCATTCCATTTATTTTAGTTCTATTAGTTGCATGGTTTATTTATTGTGGGTGTGTTGTCACGATCACTCAATTAATGAATATAACAAGCATGCAAGATAGAACTAAAATAAGGCCGGCTTATACGTAAATATTATCTTAGACATGGTTAATCACCTAAGTATATCCCAATTAATATTAACAATCATCTAATCAATGATAATAAAATGGAAATTTATGTATAAGGATAAAATCCCTCAATGAATTATTAAGTTAGTATAGCCTTCCATAATCTTGGTTAGAATCAAACCATAGTTCAAAGTGTTTGACCAACCCTAGTTGGGGTAATTTCAATTATCGGGGAATTCTAATTCAAGGTTTTGGGTTGACTTGACTTGGTTCGCATCAAGGGTTGACTTCCATAGCAGGACTTGGTGTGACCAAGAGGCAGAGGTTGAGGAAATCCAAAATAAAAGGATTTCAGGATTGGGGAGTCCACTTAGCAGATCAAGGAGTTGTGAGTTAAATGCAGTTGGAATTTGGAATGCCTACCTAAAACTCTTAAAGTTTCTTGACCAACCCTAGTTGGGGTAATGCAAAGGGCAATATGGATCCTTTCCACTATAATATTCAGGAAATAAGATATTCCGAAGTCAATGGTGAGGGCTATTAGATTTCAATAAAGTAGTGGGAGACTAATAAGTATTAATTTATTTATTTGTCTCATTTTTTTAATAAAGTACTAAACCTTTGCTCATATTAATTTGTAGAAATGGAAAGAAAATGACTTAAAAAATATCATTACACACCATACTCGAGAAGGAAAACCTTCTCACTGGCACCAATTTCCAAGAGTGGCAGAGGTGTTTACACATCATCCTTCACCACAGAAGGAAATTGTATGTGCTAGAAGAGCCTATTCCAGTTGTTCCTGGGAAAGAGGCCAGTGATGAGGAAATATCTCTCTACACGAAACATTTGGATGATGCCACATATGTCCAATGTTTCATGCTATCAGCCTTGTCTAATGAGATTCTAAAGCAACATGAAAACATGGATGCGTATATCATGATGTCTCACCTTAAAGATCTATACCAAGAGAAGGCGAGACAAGAGAGATATGAGATCTCCATTGATTTGTTTACAACTAATATTGGAGAGTCTGCACCAGTTGGGCCTTATGTAGTCAAGATTATTGGCTACATTGAACTCCTAGACATCTTAGGGATTAAATTCTTGGATGAGTTGCGTACAGATCTCATCCTATCATCACTGCCCAAAACCTTCTCTAGCTTCATTGTCAATTATAACATGAGTGGCAATGAGAAGAGTCTATTGGATCTTCTGACCTTGATTTTCTAGGTAGACAAGGACATGGGGCGTGACAAACCCGCAGTCCTTATGGTGAACAAGAAAAGGAATGACAAGTAAAAGGGGAAAAAGACTTATAAACGGTCTGAAGCCCCCGAGAAACGTCCCTCCAAGAAGGGGAAGATCCAGAGGCAGGGCAAGGAACGAGAGGTGGTGTGTTTTTCATGTGGCAAGCAGGGCCACTGGAAGAGGAACTACACCCAGAAGTGTGGGGACGCTAAAAGTGCGTTCATTATCGAGTTCAATCTTTCTATTTATACCCATTGGGTATTAGATACAGCTTGTGGGGCTCACATCTGTATTCAAATTCAGGAAATAAGTAGATTTAGAAAGATCGCTAGAGGAGAGGTGGATCTTCGAGATGCCAATGGCGCAAGGCTAGCTGCGTTGGCTATTGGTGACTACCACCTCTCATTGCCAACTGGTATGATTTTGGTTTTACAAAACTGTTATTATGTGCCTAGTGTTACCAAGAACATAATTTCTATATCTTGTTTGGATATGGATGGATTTATTTTCAAGTTTTGGAATAAGGGTTCTCTCTTTTTTAAGAACAATGTATGTTATGGTATGGCACATTTAAATAATGGTTTGTATGTATTAAATTATGAAAACCAAGTGTTGGAAATAGATAAAGAAACAAACCCACATGACTCATACATCACCTAGTTGTGGCATCATCGTCTCGGTCATGTAAACGAGAAGCGCTTGACAAAGCTCTGTCAAGATGGCTATCTAGACTCTACTGAGCTAAAACCACTTGATAGATGTCATGCTTGTTTACAAGGTAAAATTACCAAGCCGACTTTCGGTGGACATGGTGAAAGGGACACAGTAATTCGAGGATTTGTACACATGGATGTATGTGGACCATTTCGAGTAGAAGCTAGAGGTGGATATTCTTACTTCATTACATTCACTAATGATTTGAGTAGATACAGATTTTTCTATATAATGAGGTATAAGTCATAAGCCTTAGTGAATTTTAAGTAATTCAAGAATGAAGTAGATAATCAGCTTGGTAAGAAGATAAAGAAGCTTCAATCGGATCGAGGTGGATAATATCTGAACCAAGAGTTCATCGATCTTCTACGGGAGTCTAGGATTCTATCTCAACTCACTCCTCCTTATACACCATAGTGGAATGGTGTTAGTGAAAGGAAGAACTACACATTGTTGGACATGGTGAGGTTGATGATGAGTCATGCAGATCTTCCATTATCCTTTTGGGTATATTCCTTACAAACTGCTGCATATACATTAAACCGAGTACCAACTAAGGCGGAAAATGGAATTCCCTTCGAGTTATGGATTGGAAAGAAACCCATTTTGTCGCATACATGTGTATGGGGATGAGAGGCATTTTTTATGGCCTTATCAGGCAACAAACTAGCACTCGGGGCACAAAGTGTATCTTTATAGGATATCCTAATGAAAAGAAAGGATATTACCTATATAACCCTCAAGAAAACAAAGTGACTGTCGCCAGACAAGCTGTCTTTCTTGAGAGGGAGCACATCCTAAAAAGGGATAGTGGGAGCAAGATTGAATTCGATGAAGTTGATGATCAATATCCACATGAGTTGGTATAGGAACAAGTTCCACAGGTCCCCATGGAAGAGGTTCTAGAAACACAAGTATTGCGTAGGAGCTCAAGAGAGGTAAGGAAACCAGAGGGATTTGGTTTCCTAGTCACCGAGGATGGTGAATCATTATTGTTGGACAATGATGAACCTCTCTCCTACAAGGAAGTAGTAGAAAGCTCAGAAGTTTCAAGATGGATATAAGCTACGAATTCTGAGATGGATTCCTTGTATCAGAACCAAGTCTGGATTCTGGTCGATGAGCCAGTTGATGTAAATCCTGTTGGATGCAAATGGGTATTCAAGAGAAAACTGGACATGGAAAGTCAAGTTAGCACCTATAAAGAAAGGCTAGTGGATAAAGGATTTAGACATCATCAAGGAATTGACTATGATGAAACCTTCTCACCAGTTTCCATGTTTACATCCATAAGAATCATAATTTCCATAACAGCTTACCATGACTACAAGATTTGGAAGATGGATTTCAAAACAACATTCCTTAATGGGAACCTTTAGGAAGATGTCTATATGACACAACCAGAAGGGTTTGTGACACCAGGTGAAGCCAAACGGGTTTTCAAATTGCAGAAATCTATTTATGGATTAAAGAAATCATCCAGGTCATGGAACATTCGATTTGATGAAGCAATAAAGGAATTTGGTTTCATTAAGAATGAATGTGAGCCATGTGTTTATAAGCGGTTTAATGGGAATGTGGCCGTTATCCTAGTAGTATATGTTGATGACATATTGCTTATTGGAAATGACATACCAGCCTTACAATCAGTTAAGGACTGGTTGAACAAGTTTTTCTCCATGAAGGACTTGGGTGAAGCAACCTACATTATAGGGATCAAGATCATTCGTGATAGATCCAAGAGGCTACTTGGACTAAGTCAGGGTACATACATTGACCAGATACTAAAGAGATTTAGTATGGAACAATCCAAGTGGGGATTGGTTCCAGTGTCACATGGCCTACATCTTTCTAAGAAAATGTGTCCTCAGACACAACAAGAGAAAGATAGAATGAGTAAGATCCCATATGCTTTGGCTATATGATCCATCATGTATGCCATGTTATGTACCAGGCTTGATGTTGCCTATGCACTGAGCATGGTATTCAGATATCAAGAAGATCCAAGAGAACAACATTGGACTGCTGTTAAGACTATCCTTAAGTATCTGAGAAGAACTAAGGATATGTTCCTGGTGTATAGAGGAGATGAAGAGCTTGTCATAAGAGGGTATGCTGATGCTGGTTTTTAGACTGATCAAAATGATCTAAAGTCGCAATCTGGATATGTTTTCTGTCTCAATGGAGGAGCTATGAGATGGAAGAGTTCAAATCAGCCAGTTGTCGCCGATTCTACAGTGGAGTCTAAATATAGAGCGGCTTTTGATGCATCCAAGTAAGCCGTCTAGATTCGAAACTTTTTCCAGGAGCTTGATGTGGTGCCTAGTAGTAAAGATCCTATCACGTTGTACTATGATAATACTACAGCGGTGGATCTTGAAAAATAACCAAGGTCACATCAACAGACAAAGCACATACTCTGGAAGTATCACCTCTTGAGGGATTTCTATCAAAGGGGTGAAGTTACAGTAAGCAGAGTGTCCACGTAAGAGAATGTGATGGACCCCATGACTAAAGGCCTATCTTAGCAGAAGCATGAATATCATGTGAGAGCTAGCGGGTTAAAAGTTGTTAGCAGTTGGCTCTATTCCAAGTGGGAGTTTGTTGGAGTGGGTGGCATAGAACCAACTACTTTGTAATTTATTCATTAAAAAAATCCTTATCACCTATTGATTGTTCTTCTGTGTGACAATGCATGTGATAATGTCCTAAGGAAAGCTGTTTCATTAAAGGGTCATAGAGGATCCCTGCTATGATGAGAACCTAGAAGTTCCATAACACTGTTCTTGAATATATGTTCTATGGTCAGATGATGTTATTTGAGGGACACAAATAACACAGGTCATTAGGGGTTAGGACTCATAAAACATTGAGTCACCTTCTCATGGTGTGCTCCCTTGGTAATATCTAGGAGGATATTATAAGAACGAGACCCGCAACTAGGAAATCCAGATTTCATAGTGTCATTGGATGTTCCTATCTGTGGACGTGTGTATTGGTCCTTAGACTTTAAAATCATTATTAATGGGTATTACAACTCGCGCACTTAGATATATTGAAGAAAACTATAACGAAACACTGTTCGCGGCGAGGTAGGATATGTTGGGTGCGTCACGAGTAATACTTCATTGATAGTTAATGTGAGAAAGGATTTGTCTCTTCTATTCCATAACAGAAGTAGATATCTCAGGCCCTTTTATGGAATTGATATAGCCTACATAAGTCAATGTCCATGGTAAGGTATGGGAAAGTTCAATTCCGGGAAGTCAAAGAAAGAATAATCGAGCACATGGGTTGATGGCACTAGCATGCAACCCGCTTGATTAGAGATATCTAGAAAAAGGGATTACATTACATAGTACGCATTCATAGGAGGTGACATGTCATTACGATGTTAAATTCTTTCTCTATGGGTGCCTTGGCATGTTTCTAGATGCTAACCTTGGACTTTAGGCAGGCTCCGCCTAATACCACTGAGAAAGAGGCCTAGAGGGTCACACACTAAGTGTGTCCATGTATCTAAATTAAATATTAATTTAACATGTTGATTAAAGATTATTCCTGATTGTGGTTTAATAATTATTCAAGGATGCATGATTGCATTTATTTCGACACTAGTTATTCGAGAGAATATATTGTCATAGAAATAATATATATTTATTAGCGAGTAATGCAGTTACATTTATTTAAGAAATAAAAATCCATTACTCAAGGTTTAATAAATAAGGTGGAGGAAATAAATAAAACTGAAAAATAAAAGTACATGCCGTGTATGTTTATACATACATGCCGTGTAGTTTTTTTTTCCGGATTCGTGAGAAAATATTGTTTATTTAATTAAATGTCATTAAATGTAATATGATGGGTGCATGTCATGTAATAATGATAGTCAATTGTCATTAGTAAGACATGGGGTATTACTAAGAATTAAATGAAATGATTAAATAATTTCAGGTAATTAATTCATTTTATTAATCTAAGTATTATAAATCCCAATTAAATTATTCTCATGAAGCTAGCCATTGTTGTGCACAACAGTTTTGGAAAAACATTCAAGCCAAGAGAGAGTTACCTTTCCACCAAGAACTCTCTCAAGTTATGAGAGCGAGATCATCCACCGGATCAAGGCGATCGAAGGCGGACATCGCAAGTGAAGGTTCTTCCACGCTAGCACTTGGAGATCCCTTCAGTGACGTCTAGAGATATGTGGAGCACGTGTGGATCACCTCTAGAGGAATCCTATACTTAGATTCTACGATGCAATGACGGATTATAAGATTGTGGCCAGATACATCAATGAAGAAAGAATTCCACCGAGGTAATTCTTGTGAATAAATTAAATTAATTATAACCAACATATGATGATCCTATCTCTGTGGTTCTAGGATTCCCTCTTTTGTTTTTTGTTCTTCATTCTATTTCGAAGATCCGGCTTTTTATATCGTGATGGATCTTGGTTTGAACTTTGTTTAACGTTAAAATTAAAGTTGGGAAAACCCACCAACGTGCTTCCCCTACGCCCAGAACCTTCAGATTGGTCAATTATTAATCATAGTACAAATTTTTTTGGAATTATTGGTGGAATGAATTGAGTGTTAGTTGAAGGTGTTCTATATTTTAGAAGAGATTTTGATAGAAAATAAGAAACAAAAACCGTGATAAAACAATATCAAATTGGAAGATAATATATTTATGTTGTAGAAAAGTCAAATAGATCTCTTTATATGATTCAGTGTGACAAATATGATTCATAAAATCATATGTGTTTATGAGATCTAATTGAAAATAATTTTTAATGTTGGTGCATCACTAGATTTACTCCACACACATGTGTGAACCCAATCCTATCACAAGATCAATCATCGTCAGATACTAAATTTTTTTCATCTAATATTTTTTAAATGATATGTGCATGTCAAGATGATCCTATTTTTCTTGTGGTGGATAGAATCAAACAAATTTTTGGGTATCAAATCTCTTATTAAAAGGCATGATGATCTGTATGAAAGAATACTATTGTGAAATTTTATGGTGACTGGGATGACTCTTATCAAGTTTTACCACAACCTATGGATCTTTTACGCCAAAAAAATCATGCTATCTACTAGTTACATACTATTGAATATGTTAATCGGAAAACCAATTTTATTGGTCAAAGGTAGCGTTAAATAGATTGTTTTGGACATTTTTTACTTTTTGTGGATGATTTTAGACATTGTAAGAAGTTTATCTAGATTTATGGAACATTCTTATATGGAAATTATACAAGAAATTGGTTGTTTGCCTCTACAAAAGATGGTAATAGAGCTCCTGTGCCTTTGGAATTTTCTATTGTTGGGAAGGAGAACATATCATCTTAGAGCTAGTTCCTAGAATACATTAGAGAGTTATTGATAGATACAGAAGGGATTTTTCTTATTTCAGATCATCATTGAATAATAAGGAGTTAGAATAGTCTGAGGGTCTATCGTGGAGACCATCCCATTCTCATCATCGATACTGTATTAGACACATTTTAAAAAATGTGTGAAATAATTTCAAGGATGATTCCATGAAGAAAAAAATCAGAAAAATGATACGAATATCCTTTTTTTTTGAAAAATCATTTTTGTAGTTATTGTATTCTGTGTTTTGATTTGTTTTTTTTGTTCGAATATGAGACAGAAAAATAAAGTATAGAGGAGCATCCTGAAAAAATTCATTGTGCTAATCAAGAAATTTATGATTACCCATTCAATTCAAAAAATTCCCATTCCACATGGTACAAAATCAGAGTTCTCCCAAAAATAATAAGAAGTTACACAAACAGTGATAAAACACCCACACTTTCAAACACACACTTTAAAGAAACCAAAAACCCATAGTCCATCATATCATCATATTGACTTCATCACTATCTTCCATCTCTATCTCATTAGGTGTCTTCTCCATTTATTCCTTGGAATTTTCCCCATATATATTTTGAAGTTGATCCCCTTAAACTCCACCCCAAGAAGTTTAGGATTACATGAGGAAAATTCCAAATCATAAATGGTCACTAGAGTATGATGATGGGTGAATATATAGACATATAAAGACCAACATCACAAAATGTTTCAATGGATTTTTCAGGGGAGTTCAAAAATTACCCACCATAGGTAATTAAGAATATTAGATTATATTTTAATTAGAAGAACCATAATTATAATATAATTTTAATATAATGTTTTAAATATAAGTTACATGTTTCATATAAGAGACCTTTTATCGCACTGTAATCAATTTGGTGGATTGAGAAAATAAGGTTGAAGAGGGTTTGAATAGAGGGATGCAATATGGTCACCATTTCCAGTATGAGACTTATAGATCTCTTCAAGAGGCTATAACATTGTTTTGTTCATTTGGTTGTGCATATAATAGATTTGAGTCCACTGAGTGTTCGAGTTGGTGTCCTAAGACCAAATATTTGTACTTTGATTACATGTTTATTCAATTATTTAAATATTAAAAAATATCTTATTATATATTTTTCATTATTCTGCATGGATATGATGTAATAATGTCCTAGAGTATTAATTTCATTGACAAGGTCATAACAGTTCCCTTCTATGATGAGATCCTTGAGGTGCTATGAAAATATTCTAAAATATGGTTCTATGATTGGATAAAGTACTATGAAGGGAAAAATTGTATATAGACTATCAGGCGTGAGTACTCATAAGAAAACAATGCTTCTTCTTATGAAGTCCACACTTGGTAATCCCTAAGATAGGAGATTTTGAGAACAGAACCACTAATATGAATTATATATGTTTTTGCGTCATCATATATTCCTATCTATGAGCATGTATAATGGTCCATAGAATTTAATATCATCATTAATGTATGCCATTACGCACACACTTAGATTTTATGACAAAAACCATCACTTTATATGTTGGCAGGAAGTAGGTTATGTTGGGTGCATCATGAATGAAATGTTATTAATGGATAAGTAAAGGAAGGATTTTTCCCTTATATCTTTATTGAATTTAATACCTCAACCCTTTTGATTGGAATAGAACAGTCACATTAAATTCCATGTCCATGGTGTAACAATGTGTTTATTTCATATATATAATGAAATACATATAAAACATATTGGTTGGTGACACAGATGTACAAACTTCTTGATAATATATTATGAAAAATAGATTATATTACACAGTGAGAGTTCATATGTGGTTGTAATCATTGAGACATTAAGTTATTTCTCTTGGGGGCCTTGACACATTTCTAGATAGTAGTATTGGAATTTAGGTAAGATCACTAATGCCAATGAGAAGGAATCCTAGAGGGTCACATATTAAGTGTTTACATTTCTGTTGATTAAATTCTATTTTGAATTTAATATAATAAATATTATATTTGAGACTGAAGAATAATTTTATTCTCGTTTTATCAATTGAAAATATTTATTGATGAATAAAATATTTAAATAAAATATTTATTTAGGTATTCAATAAATTCTGAGGTGGATGAACATACCAAGACCATGTCCATTGATAAATATTTATTTTCAAGTCGTTAAATATTATTTATCGTTGCACATGATAACACACATCACAAAATATCAATAATAATAATAATATTATTATGTGGTATAGGGTTTGTCAAGAATGTAATATTATTTTACAGTATGACAAGAAATTAAATAATATTTCTTAACCTAAACCCTAAATCTATAAATAGATGATTATGTTTATTGTTTAGGGTGGTATGAAATACATAATAATTTTTCACAATGAAGTTATCTCTTAACCCATCCTTCTATCTCCCTATCAAGAATGATAAATTCCAAAGATATTCCTTTAATACAAAAGGATGAGTGATCAACAAAAACAATGAAAGGCAATCGATTTCCTGTGCTAAAACCCTAAAATTGATTAGTGTTGTTTGGAGATAAAAGGAGAAAGTGTAAATCACTGCTAGAGGTATTCTATCCTTGGATCCTCATAGAAAAACAAATACAATCCAAAAGGGTTTTTGGAAGATCAACATAATCAATGAAGATAGGATCCTAAGAAGAGGTAACAATTTCTTCCAATATTAATAAATTAATTGTTAATTTAATGTGAAAGATCCTCTATCTGGGTTTTGGGAAACTCTTTATCAAAAGAAATTTTAATATTATGTCAACCATAGGTGCTTCTGTTGCACCCAGAACCTACAAGTGGTATTAGAGGGGTGACTTTTCAAATTTATAATTATTTATTTGATTGTTGATCTATTTAAAATATTAGTTATATTTTCATTTCATATTATTTATTCTTTAATCTGGTTTGAATTGAAATATTATCAATATATTAATCATGTTTGTTCATTGTTTCATTATCTTAAAGTTCTAAGAACAGATGAAGAATGAATTAATATGTCATCGGAAAGTGATGAGTAATATGGCCAGATAACATGGGATTAAACGGTGTGTAGCCAGAGTACATGATTTGTACCCAAGTGCACTGTACTTGACCATGTCATGGGATACCAAACATGCCAAGAAATTAATTACACACGGTGCATTAGTTGCACACCGCATGTTGACTGGGTCAACTTGGAACATGGCATGTTAGATTACACATTGTGTAGCTAGAGTAAACATCATGTATTATACATGGGTTAATAGTGAAATTCACACAGTCCTTGTGTTCATTATGCATGGTCAAACTACATGAGACTGACAAACTAGAGTAATAATGACTTGCACAGTGTGTCACTAGATTTTATACACCACGTGGTTCATTATTTTCCATGACCGATGAACACATCGATTCCTTCAGCAGGTCATGTGTACAAACAACATAAAGATAACATGGTGTGTAGATGGATTTTACAAGCCATGTTATCAGCCAAGATACACAATGAAGACCGATGCATGTATCCTGGACACATGGAAAGTAGAACACACGACATGTAGCTTTTTATTACAGATGGTGTAGTCTTGTCGACGTACATGCCGAAGCCCCAGACATGTACCTGAGATACATGAAAATCAAGGTATATGATATGTAACTAGATAGTACACGTTATGTAGTCTCCTGATTAAAGACAAAATTAAATTACATTAAATTGAAAACTAAAGCATTAAAATCTTATTTTAATTATTGGAACCAGTTGTATTTGAAAATTTAATAATGGATTTAGATAATTTTAAATTATCAATTAAATTATTATAATATATTCACATTATTGGTTCTATCATTTATTTTACATGAATTCTATAATTGATGGGTATGTTTAAATGAATTTGAATGGTCATTAAGATAGAAGGGAATTAATTAATAAATTCAAGTGTTTTTATCCTAATAATAAAGAAAAATAATAAATGAATGTTACCCATTTAATTTTTCTTATAAATTACATGTGTGACCACTCATGAGATTGACCAAGACCTGTGTATATGTAAGCTATTTAAATTTAATTTATTTCATGGGATTTCAATTATTTAATATTAAATTAAATTTGATGATGCACATGTCATACCTCCCTCCATTAATATATAGGAACTACACGTCAAAGGTTATTTATATAATCCCCCATTAACCAATCCTTCAACTCACCTCACCTTCATGTTAGTTATAAATACTTTTAATTAATGGAGTTTTCCAAGGAATGTGGAGGTGGTTCAAGACAGAACCAATGATTCCAAACTAGGTGATTCACAGGTGGATTTGTGGAATAATATAACTCATGAAAATACCGAAAATAGAAGTTATTTTTACTTAGTAAAATATTGAGTTATTGTCCACCCAATAAATCAACCATCAGATAGTCTCATGAATGGGTCATTTATTATTTATTTGTTTCTGTCTTATGCATTAATTATTTTATGGATGCAAGTCTGAAATCACATAAATAATTTAATTAATGTGAAAATATGGAATTTAAATAAATTTATTATGCGGAAATGTTTTATCCAAACAAGTTTAATTAATTAAGTAACATCGACTTAATATTAAAAAGACATGTAAAGGATAAAACAAGAGAAATTTTTTCAAAATAAATTAAAATACCTCAAATATTTATATAAAGTGAGACTTGACCTTCCATTAATTGATTAAGAATGAAAACTATAGAACTGAGTGTTTGACCAAACCTTTTCAGGACACTTACTATTATAAGGGGAGTTCTTATGAAGGTTTTGGGTTGAATTAACTATTTTTCATCAATAGGAGCATCCCTTTCTAGAATTGGTGTAATTTGGAGGAAAGTGTTGTAGAAATATAAGTCCAGACTTTAGGATTGGGGAATCTATTCAATGGTTCAAGGAACTTCAAACCCACAGTTGGAAAAGACTTGTCTAACTAAATACCTTCAAGTAGCTTGACCAACCCTTATTGAGTTTTTTTGAAGGGGAATATGGATCCTTGACACTAGAATGTCCTAGAAACTAGACATTTTGAGTTTAACAGTGAGGGTTATTGGGACTTTATAAAATAATGGGAGACTTAATTAAAATTATATCTCATAGAATTTATAATAAATTAAAGTACTGTTTATCTAGTTTTTAAATTTTAGAATAAATGTAAATATCTTTGTCCACACTATCCATATGATCTATATTGGAGAAAGAAAACCCAATCACTATCAGTAACTTCCAAGAGTGGTTCAAACTTCTTAAAGTTGTGTTGTGATATGAATGGAAATCTTATGTTCTAGAATCCTCAATATCTAATCTACTTAATAAGGAGGTGAGTGATGAAAAGTTCCTTTTTTATGAAATTTTTTTGAGCGGTGTGGTCTATGTTCAGATTTTGACACTATCATTTATGTCTAGTGAATTTATGAAGTCTCACAAAATCATGGATGCTTATAGCATGTTCAAGAATATCTATGGCCTATATTATGTGAGATCTAGATAGGTTCTATTTGAGATCTCCAAGGCTCAATTTTAGATCAATCTTTGAGAGGGTACCCCATATGGGTCTCACATAGTCAAGCTTATTGGATACATTGAGTGCCTAGACGTTTTAGGGTTTAAAATCAATAAAGAATCAGGAACCAATCTAATTAGTACATCACTTCCTAAAATATTCTCAAGTTTTATTATAAATTTTAATATGAACAACATTGAGAATTCTCTCCCGGATATTCTTACACTTCTTTACAAAGTTAATAAGGATAAAAAGCATGAAAAACCTTATGTACTTATGGTGAACAAACAAAAAGGAAAATTTAAGAGACCAATGGCCACAAATTCTTTACAATTCCCTTCCAAGAAGAGTAATATCAAGGGGAAATCTATGGATAAAGATGATTTCAATTTTTCATGTGTCAAGAAGATCCAATGGAAAAATAACTGTACCTGGATGAAGAAGTAAGGGGAAGATTTAGGTGTGTTTTTTTTAGTGCAATTTATCTATTTATAAAAATTTGTTATTAGATAAATATTGAGGTTCTAACATATGTATTCACATAAAGGAACCAATTAGATTCTAAAATATTGATCGAGGGGAGGTAGATTTATGAGTAGACAACAAATCTAAACTTTCTTCTGTAGTTATTGGTGACTTCCACCTCAAATTTACAACTAGAATGATCTTGGTTTTAAAAGGTTGCTATTTTGTACAATCCCTTACCAAAAAATTATATCTATATCTTGACTAGATAAAGATGGATTTATTTTCTAGTTTTGAAATAAATGTTACTTTTTTTATAAATATAGAATTTTTTTATTGAAAGAGACATTTAAGTAATGTTATTTATGTGTTAGAATACAAGAATAAAGCAATGGAAATTGATAATGAAATTACTTCAAATGACTCATACCACACCCAACTATGGAATAAATGGCTATGTCATTTAAAAAAAATTATTGAATAAATTATACCAAGATATATGTTTAGATTCTTTTAAAAAACCCACTTTTTATATGTCACACATGTTTAAAAGGTAAAATAACCAAATCCCCATGTAGTTTAATAGTTGAAAGGACCAAATATATTCTTGAATTAGTTCATACCGATGTGTGTGGACCATTTCCTATTGAAGAAAGGGGTGTGTACCCATACATTATAAATTTTACTAATGATTTTAGTAGATATGGATATGTTTACTTAATATGGTACAATTAATATTCTTTTGATGAATTAAAGGAATACAAGAATGAAGTTGAGAACCATCTTGCTAAGAATATTAAGAAACTCCACTCAGACTGTGGTGGAGAATATATTAACCAAGACTTAATTGATTATTTGTGGGAGTTTTTTATTATATATCAAATTACTCCTCCTAATACACCATAGTGTAATGGTGTAAGTGAAATGAGTAACAACCCCATGTTAGACATGGTGAGATAAATAATGAGTCATGCAAGTATTCTGTTATCCTTTTGGGGATACATGTTATAAATACAAATATACATATTAAACCAAGTACCAACTAAATAAATAAATTGAATTCCATGAAAAATATGCAGTGGATGAAAAACCATGTTGTCAAATTTTCATGTGTGGG
Organism: Viscum album; assembly: GCA_963277665.1. Classification (NCBI taxonomy): domain Eukaryota; kingdom Viridiplantae; phylum Streptophyta; class Magnoliopsida; order Santalales; family Viscaceae; genus Viscum; species Viscum album. The sequence continues at coordinate 358,119,131 of OY728140.1, forward strand.
GTAGCGAATTGTTTGTTAAGTCCTCTCTAGGTAACAAACCTACACCCCGAGGTATATAGTATACCTTTATAGGATACCAAAAGTAAACAAGGGGATATTACCTACACAATTTGTCAGAAAAAATGTAATAGTGGAAATACACACCATATTCTTTGAGAGGGAGAACATATTTAGAAGAGATTGTAGGAGCGAGACAGACTTCAATAAATTCTAGGCTCAAGATACACAATAGTTGGTATAGGAATAGATTCCATTAATCCTTATGGAAAAAAGAAACTATTCTAGAGAAACACGTACCGTGTAGGAGTACAATAAAGGTTAGAGAACTAGAGCGATATGGTTTTCTAGTCACTAAGGATGGTAACTAATTATTAGTGGAAAATAATAATCCTCTAACCTATATGGAATCAGTAAGTGTCATAAATGTTTCCAAGTGGAATGAATCCATGATTTCTAAAATAAATTCCATGTACCAAAAGCAAGTCTAGATTTTGGTAGATCCTCCTGTGGATGTAAAGCCCATTGTTTGTAAATGGGTATTCAAGAAAAAACTGAACATGGAAGGACATATTAGTACCTATAAGGTGAAATTAGTTGAAAAAGTATATAAACAGCATCAAGGCATTGACTATGACAAAACCTTTTCACCAGTTTCAATGCTGAAATCCATCAGAATTCTACTTTCCATTATAGCCTTCCATGACTATGAGATTTGGAAAATGGAGGTCAAAATAGCCTTCCTTAATGGGAACCTTCAAGAGGATGTCTATATGAAAAAAATTAAGGGTTTATGAATCCAAAGGATTCCAATAAGATATTTAAATTGAAAAAGGTCCATTTATGGATTAAAGAAAGAATCTCAGTCATTGAACAATCATTTTGAAGAAGACAGAAAAAAGACGGTTTCACAAAGAAAGAATGTGGGCCTTGTGTCTATAAATAGTTTTGTGAGATTGAAATAATTTTCTTAATAGTATCTGTTGATGACGTATTACTTATTAGAAATGAGATACTTGTCTTACAGTATGTTAAGGAGTGGTTGGATAAATTCTTCTCCATGAAGTAATTAGGTGAGGAAACATATATTCTTGGGATCAAGATCCGTTATGATAGATCTAAGAGGTTAATCAGCCTAATTCAAATAATATCTATTGACAAGATACTGAAGATGTTTAGTATGGAACAATCAAAGATGGGATTTTTTTCTAGTGTCACATGGAATTCATCTTCCTAGGAAAATGTGTCCTCAGACACATAAGGAAATATAAATAATGGAAAGGATTCCATACATATCATCGATTGTGTCATACTTGTATGATACTCTATATACTAGGATATATGTCTCTTATACATTAAGTACAACAGAAAAATATCAAGTATACCTAGGTGACCTCCATTGGATGGTAGTCGAGACTATCCTAAAGTATCTGAGTTCTACTAAGGACATATTCCTGGTCTATGGAGGATATGAGGAACTAGTCATTAGATGATATGAATATTCTAGTTTAAAAATAGATCAAGATGATATGAAATCACAAATGATATATATCTTCACTTTGATTAGAGGTGTTATGAGTTGCAATAGATCAAGGTAGTCTATGGTCCCATATTGTATAGTAGATCCTGAGTATATTACGAATTCTAAGGTAGAAAATGAAGCAGTATGGATATGAAAATTTATCCATGCGATTGATGTTGTCCATAGTAGTAAAGATCCTATAACACTCTATTATGACAATACTACAGATGTGGATCTCATAAAAGATCCAAGGCCACATTAGCAGATGAAGCACATACTTCGAAAGTATCATCTCTTGAGTTATTTTTCTTAGATAGGTGAGATTGAAGTGAGCAGTATTTCCATGGAATACAACATATATTAACCCTTGACTAAAGCCTTAAAATAGAAAAAATATGATTATCATGCGAGGTATAGTGGACTAAAAGTCATAGGCAGTTGGCTCTAGTAAAAGTGGGAGTTGTTTGGGGTTGGTTTCATTGGACCAATTATTTTTACTTTGATTACATGTATATTTGATGAATTAGATATTAATAAGATAAATTATTATATATTGTTCATTTTTCTATATGTCTCTGATATAATAATTTCCTAGAGTATTCATCACATTTATAAGATCATAATAGTTCCCCACTATAATGTGAACCTTGAAGTGCTATGATGATATTCTTAAATATAGTTTTGTGGATGAATAATGTACTATCAAGGGACATATTGTATATATATTTTTAGGTGTGAGTACTCATAAGAGTATGAGGCATATTATCATGAAGTTTTCACAAGTTAATATCCAAGATGGATGATTATTAGAACAGACCCATGAAAATAAATTCCGTTTGTTTTGGTGTCATCATATATTCCTATATATATGTGTGTGTAATGGTTATTATAATTTATGATTATAATTAATGTATTCCATGACTTATGCACTTAGATTTTTTGATTAAAACCATCATACTATATATTGGTGGGAAGTAGGGTATGTTGGGTATGAGATGAATGACATGTTATTAATGGCTAAGTCAAGGAAGGATTTTTCCTTTCCATATTTATGGAAGTTGATATCTCTTCTATTTGATTTTAATAGATACTTCACATTAAATTCCATGTCCATGGTGTAATAACACATTTATTATAGATATTCCAAGAAAGATGTTTCACGCATATAGGTTGGTGACATGGATGTGGAACCTGTTTGATGAGATATTATGACAAAGTGATTATATTACACAGTGAGCATTCATATGTGGTTTTATTTATTGTAATATTAATTTCATTATCTTGGGGTCCTTGACCCATTTCTAGATAGTAATCTTGGACTTTATGTAATCCTACCTAATTCCAATGAAAAATAATCCTAGAGGATCACACACTATGTGTTTTCATTGATCTTGATTAAATTTGATTTTGAATTTAATGGAATAAATTTTATTCTCAAGACCAAAGAATAATTTTATTTACATTATATTGATTTCAAATATTTATTGATGAGTAAAATATTTAAATTAAATATTTATTTGGGTATTCAATAATTTCTGAGCAGGATGAATGAACCAAGACAGTATCCATTGATAAATATTTATTTATTAGATAGTAAATATTATTTATTACTACACACACTGGTGCATGTCACAACAACAACAATAATAATAATAACAATAACAAAAAAAATATTATGTGTAATGGGGTTGGTTAAGAATATAATATAATTTTAAGGTCCGATATGCAATTAAACAATTTTTCTTAACCTGAACCCTATCTCTATAAATAGACAGTTATGTCTATTATGTAGGGTGGTACAAAATAGATAATCATTACACAAAATGAAATTATATTTAGACTCATCCTTCTCTCTCCCACTTAATAATGAGAAACACAAGTGATATTCTTTCAAGATTGAAGGATGAGAGATCAACACAAACAAAAGAAGACAATTGATTCACCGCTCTAGCAACTAGAAATTGATTGGCATTGCTCGAATATTAAAGGAACTCATATGGATCACTACTATAGGGATTCTATAATTTGATCCTCATAGAGTAATTAAGGAAATATGAAATGGTTTTTAGAAGTTAAACAACATCAATTAATAAAGGATCTGAAGCTGAGGTAATCATTTATTCTAATCTTAATAAATTAATTATAAATTTAACCTGGTAGATACTCTCTTGGGGTTTCATACCACTCTTTATTAAAAGAAATTATAATATTATTCACACTATATGCACTTCTTTAATTCACATAACCTACACTAAGTCCCATGATCCTATGATTAGTAGTATTGGTTGTGTGCTTTTTATTTTACTGGAGCAACGTTACTGTGATTTTAGTAACTTTCAAGAATTACGGTATCCTTATGGACATGTGATGAAAACATGAACTTATGTACCACTGTTTTGAAACCCTATCATAACCTCTCCCACTTTTATTAGCACTTACTCTAGCACCCAAACCCCCTTTATCAACACTTATATATGCACCACTTTTATAAGTGCTTATACTTTCTCAACTACCCATGCCCATGAAGACTTGAACCTGGGACCTACTTGTACATAGTGAACTCCCTTACCAGTGCTCCATTTTTTTTCTACAATATTTTATGAAATATCTAATTATTTTAATATAATTATATAAATATTTTTTTATTTATATATTTATATAATTATATATAATTATATAATTCCAACGAGCCCACACCCATGTTGTAATGGCTTCTATTTAGCATCAAGGAGGTCCCGGGATCTAGCCCTGTTGGGCATAGGTACTATTTAGTACTATACAGGTAGTGATGTAGGCATGACGCAAGAATGGTGACACAGGCACGATGATGTAGGCATGACACTACACCAGGCTTTCAGGCCATGTAATGTGCTTCATGTCCACTGGGCCTATGGGCCATGTACTAAATAAATAAGGTAGGATGAGTGGGCTATCCCTTGGGGGGGAGGCTATGATCTGCCCCTCCGGACTGTGTGTGTGGTGTGTGTGTGTGTGTTTGAATATAATTGTACACCCAATCACCTAACATAATTATATAATTATTTTTAAATACCTTTAAATATATATGTATATATTTTTATATATATTTACATATATATTTTTATATATTTTTACATATATATTTTTATATATTTTTATATATTTACATATCATTGTATAATTACATATAAATTTTTTATATTGTATTTATAAAATGTATATTTATCGTAAATTAATTTATGTGTGTGCTTATATATATATTTGTGTGTGTGTGACTCTCTCTCCCTCCCTCCCCCACCCTCTATATAAATATAAATATATTTTTCGATTCATGTCTATATATATATATAATTACATGTGTTTCTATACATATTAATGTATATATATATATTGTAATATATATTTGTTGTAATGTATAAATATACTTATACAAACATTATATATACATTTCTATAGGTATATATATTCATAAGTTTTTATAAAATAAATAAAATGATTAAATTTTCATTTAAAATAGAATGGATTGTAAATATTTAATTCCATATGTTTTATATATTTAAAAGATATTTTATATGTTAATATTTTTAAATATTAATTTATATAATAAACTTTTTATAAATAAATATCTACAAATATATACATATATATGTGAATATATTTTATTATAAATAACACTATAATATAAAAAATGATAAAAATTGAATCCCATAACATCCATATGAATGTATGTCCCGCGAATAAATTTATTCTCCAAAAAAAAGACAAGAATATCATTTTAAATGATGCTAAAATTGCATCAAATGTTGAAAAATTTAGTCATCTCAACTAAAATCCAAGTTTTGGAGGGCTTTAGATCCATTTTAACCTTGAAAATAATAGTGATTGGGAAATATTTTTTAATATGGCGTAGATCTTTTCACAAGATTTTCTTTAATATCTCATGGTTCCCAAACATACACCCGAATCAAAATTTTTGTTCATTTGATGTTCAAGTCAGGTTTTTTACTTATCTTGAGATATTAATTAATTTATTAATTTTTTATATCACCAAATTGTTTTTAAATATATATTACTCAATACTAATTTTAAAATTTTGAATTAATATTATTTTTTATTTATTTTAAAACCATTTTCAATAAATATATTATATACTAAATGTAAATACATATTTAGTTTTATTTAAATCATATTTACACAAATATATATTCTATATTTCAATACAAATATATTTTTATTTCAAAATATGTTTTTAATAATTTATAAAAAAATTATGAAGGTCACATTTTATTAGCTCTAAAAAAAGTGCTGATATAAGATCAAAAAAATATTAATAATGGGGACCTTTATTAGTACAAAAAAGAACTGATAAAAGCAAGTCTTTATCAATATTTTTTAGTGCTAATAAATACCTCCTTTATTAGCACTTTTAGATGACATTGATAAAAGTAACCCCTTTATTAGTGATTTTTTCTTAGTATTGATAAAGGGAATCTATTAATATATAAAAATATGTAGTATTTTTACTGATGGAATAGGATATTAAAGAAAATTTTATTCCTTCTTCCCAGGAAACCCTCATTCCCTATGCCTCATTCCCATAACCATGCAATATGAAGTCATGCATGCTCATGCAGAGATAAAAAAATAAAATTATATTATAAGGCCACTTACCTCAATACCAGAGTTAACCCATCACCAAGATCCTCCATGCCTTGTCCAAGTTAACCGAGCTGATATAAAACCCACAAGATGATAAAAATATGAAATTATCTTGTGGGTAAATGGGGATTACTATGGAGAATCTAGTCTCTATGTGCATATACAAAATGATTTAGCTGAATCAATCATAAAATGACTCCAACTTATTACTAGACTATAAATAATGAGAACGAAGCTATCGAGATCCATATTGGGTCATGCAATATTGCATGCTTTTAAATTAATGTCTGTCAAACCAAGTGAATATCATAATAAATCACTACTCCAATTGGCATTTGGACAAAAACTTGACATCTCCCACAAAATAATTTTTGGTTATATAGTATATGTTCTGATTTCTCCCCAACAAAATAAAAAAATGGGACCTCAAAAGTGGTTGGAAATATATGTGGGATATGAATCCTTATCCATCATCTGGTATCTTGAACCAAAAACTAGTGATGTATTTACAACATGTTTTGCTGATTATAACTTCAATAAAGAAGTATTCTTAGATTTAATGGGAGAAAATAAATAAAAGGAGGAGATTTCATAGATTGTGAAAATCTTATCTTTTCTCCATCTTCCCACTCGGAAGTTTGAAATGGAAGTGAAAAGGATATTACATTTTCAAGAATAGGTAAATCTATTTCCTGATGCATTTACTAATATAAAGGGTGTGACTAAATCACATATACTAGCTATAAATTCACAAGCTAGAATTGATGACATGAAGACACAATTACCATGTGTTCTAGAAGAAACATATAAATTAAGTTCTATTAAAGAAACACTTGATGAGAATCATAAAGAGAATTTACAGGATATAGTATACCCTGAAGGTTTTGGAAATAATGAAATCTCTTTTATTTATTCCACTATTAGTGATATATGGAATCAAAGTAATGTGAAAAATATGGATTAAATATTTTCACATTCTATGGAACATGATATAGAAAATGAAGATTACGAACCAAGGTCTATTATGGAATGTTTAAAAAAACCTCATTGGAAAAATGGAAAGACACAATGTAAGTTCAAGTAAATTCTCTTAATAGGTGAATAATTTTTTGAAATATCATGTTCATTCCATAAACTGTAAAAACAATTGGATATAAAAGGGGTTTTGTGTGTAAAAATAATGTTGAAAATGAGATTGTGTGATATAAATATCATCTTATCACATAAGGTTTTTACCCGATACCAAAAATTGCTTACGAGGAGCCATATTTTCCTATTATAGATGTTATTAAGTTTTTATATCTAATCATCCTTAGAGTAGATGAAAAAGCTAATATGTTTCCTATGGATGTTGTTATAACTTATTTGTATGGGTCACTTGATAGTAGTATATATATGAGAATCCCTGAAGGATTCAAATTACCAGAAGCATTGAAATTTAAAGTCAAAGGCCTATATTCAATTTAATTTCATAAATCCATGTATATATTAATGAAATATTGGTATATGTGGTATAATTTTTTGAGATAATATTTTTTAAATAAAGTTTATGTAAATGACTTCATACACCTATTTGGTTTCATTAATAAAACAACATATGGATATACAATCACTGCTGTTTATGATGATGATTTAAGTATTACCAGAACTCTAGACGACATCAATGAATCAATGAGAGACATAAAGGACGAATGTGAAATGAAATACCTGGGAGAAACCATATATTGTCTTGGTTTAAAAATTGAGCGTATTCCAAGTGCTATATTTTTGCATTAGTCAAATGAAACTGAAAAGGTCTTGAAACAATTTAATATGGATAAAGTGAATCTTTTAAGTACTACAAGGGCTGTTTGGCCTTTAAATACCGAGAAAGATAAATTTCTACCTTATGAAGAAAATGAAGAGTTGATTTGTCCAGAAGAACCATATCTTAGTTCCATAAGAAGACTTATGTATATTACTAATTTTAATCAATAAGATATATATTTTGATACTAATTTAGTGGGACAATTTAGTTCTTATCTTACAAGAAGACATTGGAATATAATTAAACATATAATTTTTTCATTATGGAATTATGTTTTTGGGTTTATTATATTCTAAAAAATTATAAAAGAAGATGATCAGTTTTGTTGATGAAAGTTATTTACAATATTTTCTAATGCATGATCACATATTGGTATTTTTTTCATTGTTGGATGTACTTAAATATTTTAGAGAACAAAAAATAATACACTTGTTTTGATATCTTTAAATCATGCAGAAGTGTTAACGTTACATGAAAAATGCTGAGAATGTGTTTGGTTATGGTCTATAACTCAAAACATTCAACCGAAAAATGGATTTCCTATGGATTGAAGCCTAAAGATAACATTTGAATGTTTTTTTCATACATCAACCAATTAAAATAACTCTTTATTAAAAATGATCGAACAAAACATACACCACTTAAATTTTTTCATTCTCACAACAATTATTGAAGAAAGGAGATATCAAAATTCAATATGTTTTATCCAACAACAAAATTACTAATTTATTTTTAAATTCACTACTAAATATTATCTTTATAAATATTATATATGATATTGTAATGCATAGATTAAAAAAATTCAATTTCTTTTTAAATGTAATATTTAGGGGAAATCTATATGGGTGTACTCTTTTCTTTATTTTGGTTTTTATCCCCTAGATTTTTCTAGAAAAAAGTTTTTAATGAGATTTCATAAAAACACGTATAACATTGGTAGTGGTGTGTATCCCGATGGGGGGGGGGGGGGTTCTTGGAAGTTAAGGAATGTCACAACATATTTCAATGGGGGTGAATTTCCCACACCCCACTAATGCCCCACCCACCCCTCATTGCATTACTTATAAAAGAGCAGTTTCCCCCTATGTATATGTAGATATAGATACTAGCAGTACTGTAAAGCTTAATAAAATTAATGGCTCTCTTTCACTTCTTTTATTTATCTTCTATTCAAATTTTACCCATTACAATTTTTTTTACATAAAAAATCAATTTTACCCCATGTAAATAGTATCCCTTTTTTGATAATTTACAAAGAAATATGGAATGAAATTGCACCCAATAAAATACTTGAGTTTGACAGTTCTTCATGATTTTCCTTCATGCAATTTAGTAGTTTTAAATCTGACAGATCTTGCACATAACATGTATAATTATCTTGAAATTTTTTATACTTTATAAAAAGTGAACACATACTTTTTATAAATACAAAAAGAGGTGTGTTTAGAAAAAAGTTTATATTTTCAATAAAATAGCCATATACTATCAGATACTTATATCAACTACCAATGTTAGTCATTTATTTCCTCTATATAATGTCCTTCAGATTTATTTTCATGATCTGACCCAGCAGGGCCCGAGCCCCAACTACCCCAATCCCACCTCTAATTGGCTAGGGGGTGACGACCAGCACCAAGTAGGCATATCACACACATGGGCGACCTTAGACTATGGTATATTTACACACTCACCCACATATATATCCATGAAACAATATATTGATAATAATAAAATTGATATAAAATGCATGCATACATCTATCCCACATCATATTATGACAAGTATAGAAAGTGATAAAAAGGAAAAAATACAAGACCAACAAAAATTACAAAATCATCCAACCTTCTCAAAATGAGGGGAACTATGTAAAATGAAACCACCATAATACTCCTCATCCAAGCACTGGTAAACACATCGGTCTATCTATATCACTATACTCCACCTACCACAAGTCATCTTGGGACTCCGTTGAAAGGCCTATCGTCTTCACAAGACATTCCATGTGCCGGTATATCCCATGAAGGGGTGATTATAACAATACTTAGTAGGTACCCCCAAAAACCCAAAATAAAAAGGAGAAAATGAAATGAAACAAACTACTCAACCCCAAGTGAGAGGAGGAATACCATGTGAGGGAGATCAACCACTCCACATCTACTCCTCAGTTGTAAATGACAGGTCAGCTCAATCCACATGGTGTGTTGGTTATGATTTGTGACATCACTACAAGGACACCCAAAATTGTCCCAATATACTCATCTCAGATTCCAAGTCTCATGAGGTTTCAACCTCACAACCATCCACAAAATTCTACTTAAGGATCTAAGGGTAATGCTCATCTAGGAGATCTCACTCCATGAGCCTTGTAATACTAGATGTAAATAGTTTGAGAGATCACAATCAATGAAAATCAAACCAACCATATATGATAGCTCTCATCCGAGAGATAACCCTCCATCAAAAAGAGCTCTTCTATCCCTGATGGCACATCTGAGAGATACTGTCCATTGGGAAACCCCCTACCATCCCAGATGGAACATCCTATAGAACACTCTCCATCAGAAATCGCTAAGTCTATGGCACATCCCCTCTATCCCATCTGGAATACATATGAGAGAACACACTCATCAGGTCTCTCCATGAATAATGTGACACTAGAATCCAACATATCGCATCACACAAATAGGGTATCACACCCAAGACCACTATGGGACACCATGAACCCAATATGGAACTTTAGAAATCATAATGCTCAGATAGGGGATCACACCCAAGACAACTGGGGGATGATAAAAACCCTAATAAGACACAACCATGACACACCAATAGGGGATCATAGCTAGGATGAATGAGGGATAATACAAATCCAAATTTGGATCCAATCACTAATTAGGGGATCATACTCATGATGATACCACAAACCCTATTGGAACCACCCACTAAGTAGGGGATTGAATTGTAAAGACCCCAAGCCCAGTAGCCCGAAGCAAGTTCCTTAATTTATTACATTAGTATGATTAAAAGGAATCACATCCCTATGGACCAATAATTTTACCAGTTTTGGAAACCAGATTACATAGAAGAATTTATATTTCAAATTGAAAGAAAAAACCACATAGAAACTCAATTGGTAACACCCAAGAACTCTTATATTAACCCTTAATGTCATTCATAATATACCTCTTATAATCTTGGGGAAAAAGAAACATATGAAAATGGGTGAGATCAGATACTCTGTAAGGGTAAGAAATATAGAAAAATATATAACATAAACAATAAGGCATGGTGAATAAATAAAAACACATGACATTAAAACATAATCTTTATCATAATATGGTAGGAATAAAAATGGAATAAATAATTCCATATAAATAATCACATGAAAATTAACCATGTATATTCTAAAAGTTGAATAATCACATGATTTATTAATTAATAATATCATAATGGGGAAATTCATATTCTAAACATCATAAACCTATCATCAAGGCCTCATCCAAGACTTCTGAAAATAAATGGTTAAGTCCTTTCCCAAAAACGATTTCTCTTTTGTCTCATGAGACCTATCGATGCATCGAGGGGATATAGAAGGTCCCACCCATCACTTGTTAAGTCCAATGTGTTCCTCACACATCTAATAAAAAGATATATTTAAATAAAAGTGTCCCATACAACTTTGAAATATTTGAATCATAATCATAGATTAAAGTACTCTAATAAAATCATTTTATAAAATCTTTGAGGAAAATAATCTTTAAACATTCCAAAGTGCCCCATAACAGTTTGGAACATTTAAATCTTAATCCCTATGAAGGAATATCATATAATATCATAAGAATAAGAATAATAAATATTTGATACTTCAAATGGTAGTATATACACCACATGAAATGAATAAGTAATGAACAAGGAATATGTCTCATATAAGTAAAAGTGAGAAGAGAAAAAAATCCTTTTTACGTTGGAAAGAAGATTTATTTTAGAAAATAATTAGTATTTGTCATAAAATCAGATTGTAAACATTTACATCCTAGAAAAGAAAAGGGAATGAAAATGAAATTATTTTTGAGGAATAAATGATGTCTAACTAAAGTGAAAACATGTAAAAAGAGTTTTTTAGAAACTTTGGAAATAAAACATTTTAGTGCGGTTTACGGAAAATATGAAATAGATTTTAAAGTGGAAAGAAATGTTTATTTTCATAAAACCTGATATTAGCTAATATAGTTTTAATGATAAAATTAGTGATTTTATAAAAATAATTATGGATTAAAAAATATTTTGGAGTGCACTTGAAAAAGGGTAATAAATCAGGAAGTTCACTTGAATTGGGCTTGTTTATTGGGAAGAATTGAGAAGGGTTTCTTTTTAAAACACGTATTAACCCATAAAATAAGGATGATATCATCTAGATATATGATTTTGGAACATTTAATAGAATTTATAATAAATATATAAAAATAATGAAGCATTAAATTTGAGTAAAGATATAAAAAGAGTAACCCCATGGAAAAATGTGGGTTTGGGTAAAATCCCTTACCACTTTATAATCAATAGAATCATATGAACCAAAATTAATAATCATAAAATTATACATTGAATACCATTAAAATAAATATATTCATGATATTATACATAAATGGTTAGTATACATATGTCATACATAAAAAATAGCGGTGAATAAGGAATATCTCACAAAAAACGAAAGTGAGATGAGAAAAGCCTTACCTTATGTCCGAAAGTGTTCTGAACATGCACTCAATGTCCTGGATAATGATTTTAGATTCATTAATAATTTAATTCATAACCAATTGAACATGTATTTGATTTATTATGATTTTATTTAGTTTGTTTATGTCCTTTTTTGTGAGTTATAAGATTCTATTTTATCACTCGAGAGCATTCGTTTTCTTGGTTTTCACAATCAGTATACTTGTATATGAGTAAGGAAGTTCATGTGGAATGTTTATAGTTATCCATAATTGAAATTATAATATATTAATTAACATATATAAGGTTAAATTATTACATAATTAATTTGGTTATATGGTATGAGGATGAGTCATTAGATAAAACATTAGTGATAATCATTTAGATTATTTTTTGTGTTTTTTCGATCATCATGAACTAGTTTGTCATATGAATTAATAATATGTATATATAATGGTTATAGAACATTAATAATTTTTAATACATATATTATAGTCTGGTTTATCCCTAAAAATGGTTTTATGACCTGACTTGAATTATAAATTGAAGAATGAAAATTTTTAGTTCCCGAACACTACTAGAAATATCACTTATACCCAATGTTTGAAAATATTGGTATAGCCCCTAAAACCGTGGGTATTGGATATACCCATGGTTTTATGAACTGTGGGATACCAAGGTTTTGGTATAGCCCTATACCCATGGTTTCTACAAAACCGTGGGTATATCCTAGATAAATTTCATATTACCCACGGTTTTGGTAAATCGTGGGTATAGATTTTTGGCACATACAAAATATACCCATGGTTCACTAAACCATTGGTATAGATTGTTTTACTGGACAACAAACATACTCAAAGTTCATTGAACTGTGGGTATATATGGTTTTCCCAGAAACGCAATAGCTTTCCACCTTACTGATTCCTTCCATAATTCACCAGTAAAAATAATATATATATTTACAATATTAGGAAACACCTGAAAAATAATGTAGCATGTATATAAGTTTGACCGAGCATATTCATAACAGTGGTGAGGTTGGTAGACAAAAACCCAAGGTCTATAAGTTTGGTAATGTAAATACTGGAAAAGATATATAGATGTATACTTCACATCTATCAGGGAAAGCCCTTATTTTACACCTATAGACCATTTTAGGTGCTGTATAGTTGACCAATAGAACCCTTAAAGTTGTATAAATTTCATAATACACTTTATATTCTGAGGTGTAGATTTATACCCTCTATTGAGGCCTTATCTGGAATTGAGTTTCTACTAATAGATAGGCTAATAATCATTAAAACTCTAGGGATATACACATTTTTCTATTTATTTACATACGTTTAAGTCTAAATAGGTATAGTCAAATATTATTATCAATGGGGATATGAATTGAGATTATATATAATGTTCATGCATGACTGTGTCTCATTAATTTAGATTGATTGTGACATCAGTTGTGTGGTATATGCACCCTACCAATTTTATCATCTATTTGGGTTCATGTAGTGATGGTTTCTAACACCATTTTTGGATTCTTGGATGAAGTTACATCCTATGGTGGAACATAAACTCTAGTTAATGATGATTCCAAAGGACACCAAAGTGAAGATAAATTTTACATTCCTAGATGTTGGTGTATATTTATGTTTCAGTATTCAAAAATATGGATTTAATATTATTTTCATAACAAGTTATCCAAAAATGTAAACAGGGTCAATGTATCAGATGTCATTGATAAGGGAGGAGTAAAACAAGGAAGACATGAAAAGGGTAGTCCAAGGTTGAAGCCTCTAATTATCTAAGTTGACAATTAACTTGGTCACCCCAATAAAAAATTATTGAGGAGTTGATGCATTATAATCTAATAAAAATATGATCAAGATGGAGGTGACAAAATTGTTCCTGGTCATAACGATATAGGCTAGGAAATAATATGAATATTGAATGGTTTAATTCTTCCCAAATCTATGTATATCTTGAGGGATTTAACATTTGGAGAAGATGGCTAGTAATCATGAAAATAAATGATCTATGGGTTTCACATCAAGCTGGTGTATGCATTCCATAGATAGGGAATGTGAAATATCCCACAAGAATCATTATTGACATTAATTTAGGAGAGATTAACATATATATCACTAATTTAGAGATGATAGTGAATACTATAAATGAAAATATCATAACCACTAGGCATGTGTGTGAGATGCTGGACAATGGGAACATCAAAGGGGTAATCAACCAATCTACGAATAAAGAGTGGGATGATTCTCTTAACTCTGAAATCATATTATAAAGATCCTTTGAGATGATTTACATTAATTATCATATCTCTATTTAAATGATCAAAATGATTCATTTTTGTAGATAAAAAAGAGAACAAGGAAATGATAAATTCCCCTTAGTATACTAAGGGTAGATCATTTGTAGGTAGTGCTATAGGGCTAGACGCCTCGAAAGAGGGGGAAATTTCTCCTTGTTAGAGTAAGGTTCTGAAGGGGTGGGACGAGACCCTATTTATCATCTCGTAATAAATAAAAAACAACCAATTAAAATAGAAGAGTTTAAAATCAATAATGTATCAATGATTAAATTGAAATTATTAAGATAATAAGATACCATGATGTCAAAGGAGAGTCACATAGAGAAAGAGAAAATATAACCTTTTAAAAAAACAACACCTTAAGAGCTTTAAAAAATTTTGAGCTTCCACTCTGGGCTATAGTCCCGAGACATTTGATGAGCTCCTCCTTTTCCATTCCAATATCTCTATCCCTTTGATCAAAAGATAAAAATGTTAGCATTATCCTGATGCCCATTTAAAAAATCATCTTAATAAATTACATGCTAACATAAATTATAGTGATAGTTCTATTGGCCGAATCTGGTTTAATGTGAATCTCCAGCTCACCAGTATCTCCAAGAACCATAGGTTTAGTCATGCGTAAGAACATTATCTTGTTAAGAGAATCACTTGAATTACTAAAATAGAAGCAGTAAGTAAGTACAAAAATTTAGTCCAAATGAATCAAAATATTTATTAATTCACAAACTGGAAAACCTAAATAAAGTGAAATTTGAGGAGCAACTAATAACACAATCACACCTTACAAGCTCTCTTAGAAACCCCCCATTTTGGATTTATAGGCTATGAAATATCAAATATAACAACCTACTGACCTGTAATGCATTTCAACTTTTAACTCAGCTCATAGTAAAAAGGAAAAATCAATCAAAAAAATAAGAAGGGTGAATATGAAAAAAAAACTTATTAAAGAAGAAAGTCCACACTTAAAAATAAATTCATAGACTCTAAAACCAGTACTAAGTAGCACATCATAGATATAAGTCGCTTCAATCCAAATCATCCTTTGTCAAAATCATGCCTCAGTGAAGACTCCACTTCAATATTTGTCTTCAAGGACCATCAAATAAATACCTTCATTTCCAAAAACGGAAAAAAATTACAAAATAAAATACATTATGAATGGAATGAATAAAAACATAATGTGACACTACACTAATAGAGTAAAATAGATCCCAATCTAATAAATAAACATAGAACTTACCCAAATCGAGTCATCTAAAACCATACAAACTTTAATTCAGAGCATGATTATAATACCAATGAAGCCTAATAAATTAACTGTAAAAGTAGTTTAATTCATATATTTCACTTATTCTCAATTCATGATTACAATACATATGTATTTTTATAGTAATCCAACTAAAATATATATATATATATATATATATATATATATTAGCTTATAAATATTAATTTCATGAGAAAATCTGAACTCATAAGTCTACTACATGATATAAAACTAAAATTTAAGAATGATATGTAAGTAAGTAAGTATAATAAAGAAAATGGGGTGGAGGGAGGGAGGAGGGGGATAAGAGGTAGAGAACGAGAGGAGGAAATAGTGATAGAGGAACTCAGAGAAGAAATGGATCCAGAAGATTCAACAATTCTAGATTGGAAATTTCTTGAGGAAATAATAACCATGCTTGACGGTCTTGAAGAGGAGTGGCATTGAAGTTTGAAAGAATGGGAATGTAAACTGTGGAATAGAAATAGGACTAGAGTAAGCTGCATGATAAGCTATGATATGAACATGAAAAAATGGGGCATGGAAAGGAAGTTTCAAAGAGGTCAAATGATGCGAAACATATATGTACTGAAAAAAATAAATCTTTATTGACTCCAGTAACTCTGTACATGCTCATCAATATACCTCATGATAATTGTCTCTATCGATCTTTTGTAGCCACAAAATTATTTCCTTTGCAGACTTTGTAAATATCTTGAATCCTTGAAAAAAATACAATAGGGTGATGTGAAATAATATGGAAAATTTAAACTACAACTAACATATAATGTGACCTAAAACCAAAAAACGAGAACACACAACACCCGTCTCCTTTGAATTCTCATAATCAAACCTCTGTGCTTTTAAAAATCTATAGGAAAGGAACTACAAGGAATTAATAGATAGCATTTCAAGAAAGATGTTGTTTGAAGTGGAGGAAATGTATTCATAAGATTAAAGAAAGTACTATCGTTATTCTGGAATACTTGGATGAACATATTCTTGATAGAAAATATTTTAATGCAATGATTGTGGAGTATATATTCAATGAAGCCAAAGTAAAGTTCTTATGAAAGGTGAATGCATTGAATTATTAATATATAAAATTACATAAAGAATTCTCATTTAATACCCATGATGAAAACATAATCTAAAATTCATTTCATTGCATGAGTAAATTCACATCATACAAGTGGTCCTCTAGTCCAAAAAAATAAACAGATCCAACACAAAACAAACAACACTATGATTGTAAATTAAATAAAACATTCATGTATATACGAATTCATAAAAACAGTCAGTTCAAGTTCTTAAAGTACTTGTACAAGTCTCTCTACAAAGTAAAAAATGGAGGGGATTAATATCCCCTCTATCACCATCATCCCCATCCCCATACCGATGCCCATCATCATCATCATCAGTAACATCATCAGAAACATCATCACCAACTACACCATCAACATCATCATTAGCAATCTCAACACCAACTGTAGCATCAACAACATCCTCACCACCAATATCTATATTACCACCACTGTTATCACCACTAGGAACCTCATAGAAATCACCCAAGGCATCATATAAATAGCGCATTGATTCCATACATGAATGAAAAGTAGCAGCAACCTCTAATGGTAGTGACTAACTCAAAACTGACCTAGATTTCATGAAATTTTTATTCATCCACTTACTTCTTTCATGCTCCTCTAAATATATTTTCTTTGCCTCATCTGTTCTACACAATTGATTTACATATCATAGGTCTGAGAGGCTTGAGAGGATCCCAAGGAAGACCAATACCTAGAGGGGATGATGTTTTTTCCTAGTCTACATCAGACTCTCCCCAGATGATCCACACATAACACTTGACTCAAATGATCATGTGGCCCTAAGTTGTCAGGTTACTTCTCATCGAGGGCCTCCTAGGAATACTATTGAAATTATAAACAACATATTAAATTATGAATTTAGTATAAATATTTTAAATATAAATAAAAAAACATACAATCTTTTCTTGTGTATGTGAATTTACTGCACTTCCGTCCTTTTCTTATACTGAAGCAAAATAATTTGGCATGAGGTAAAGGACCTTCGATGCCCAATACAACTTGCTGCAAATGAGAAATGAAAAAATTTGGATTAAAATCATATATGAAAAATACATAACTCTAGATTCAAGTAAGAATCATCATAGACCTGCAAATGTTGAGATAAATGACACTCATAAATGATTGGTGGTTTTTTGAAGTGGGTTTCAGGGAATTTTGTTACTTTTGTAGAAAAAAATAGACAAGGCTTCCCCTACTAGTATAAGATATCATTTCTAGGAAACATGGACTAACCAAGGGGAAGCCATGATGAACTTATCAGGACTAAATGGATTAAAACCATCACAGGATAGACCCAACTTGACATTACGCATCTAAACTACAAAATCAGGATGTTGTGCATCAAATGTCCTCCATGCTAATCCATCTACAGGATGAACTAACTCATTATTACCTTGAATTCTCTCAGCATTATGCCATTTCATATTGGTTGGTAATTTTGTAGACATGAATAGATTTTGAAGTCTGGGAATCTATGGAAAGTGCCACATGACTTTCTGTGACACACGATATGGTATTCCATCTTCATTTGTCTTCCATAAAGATGTACCAAATTATTTACAATCATTATTATCAGATGTTTCCTCCCAAATTAAACTATAATCTTTCAGACAAGCATGGAATTTATTATCATAAAATCCAACCTGCTTAATTAACTTCTATTTCTTGTAATGATTTGAGGGAATATCTGCACAATCAGGAAGCAAGTACTTCAAAATTTTAATAATATTATCAATAGAAGTATTAGAAATTCCATACATGGTATCCTCATAATATAACCGCATTAAAAATTCCGACTTGGTCATTTTAGTAAATTACTGATATACTAGAGTTCTGGAAGCATCTAATAAATTTTTCAATCTCTCAACATCATCATCTTCAGTATTTTTCTCATGTGTACTGATATCATTTCCTTTTTACAATGACATACTATTTCTATCAGGATGATTCACAAATGGAAACTGATCAAATATCAAATTCTCTATGTCACTTATTTCATTTCGTTCATGAAAAGTTGAAGACTAAATCATCTCTCCCTAGTGATACAAAAAATAATAGTTTATTTGAAATCCAAATTTTGTTACATTGTAGCTAACTTCATCTCATCATAACCATGGTCTTCAAACAAATTTATTGCATAGACATTGTATACAACCTCCATATAAAGAATTGTTAAATGCAAAATCTAAAAATTTATCCAAATTATTTTGAAACTCAGTTGAAATCCGATATGTACGATACGTACAGCTTCTATCCATTCTATAAAATGGAAAAAAGTTGACTTCCAATCAATAATTTAAACCATAATTAAAAAATTCATTACAATTCTTTTAAATTGTGTCGATAATGTCATTTTTTAAAATTATGTATTAAAATATCATGGATTTGGCAAAAAATGAAAGTTTATTTGAGGAAAGAATTTATAATCAAATAGAATATATCATAGCATAAAAAATTAAAAAATGGATATGTATATAAAAAATAAAACTATTAGAACATAAAAACTTAATAGTTACATCTAATTCACATTTTGTTTTGTAAGAGACTTATTTTTTATCACCTGAATAATGTACACTACTATCCTAAGAGTGCTTCCAAATACCCAAGGGATGGTAATTAACCCCACTGGTCTCAATGTAATGTTTGAGGAATGATTTAACCACTTTATTATTAATATAATTAAATTACATTCTCTACAAGAAATCTAGAATGACTCATTCATAATTCCAACAACCTAGAAATAAAATGAAAACCAAATAGTCCATAGAAGGAATGGAAAATAATAGAAAATTATCTTAAATCTCTCTATATGAATGAATACATAACTAACAAATATAAAAACTACCACATAAAGACAATATAATATATAATTCAATCAAAATAGGGTTTAAGAGCAAAGTAAGATTAAGAGGAATAAGTGAAGATATAACGAAAAACTATAACTAACTCTAGTAGCATCAACTAAAAATTTGAAATTCATCTCACTTATATAACAAAAAAATGCTCCACTAAGGTGATAAAACAACTAATAGTACTTGTAAGTAAAATAAAATAAGTAAAAGAGAGGCTACATGTCCACTGAGGTGTGCATGATATGTGTGAGCATGCTGTACTCATCATGGAACCACCAACGATGTCTCAACATAACAATGATATAAAGAGTATATGATTAAACATGTATATACATTTAAATACATACATAAGAAAACAATTTGTGATTAATATAGAAGATATACATGTATTTAAACTACAATGAAATTTAATGATCAATACTATATATAGATCACAACTCCCTATACCAATAGGTACTATACCTATCCTACATAATTTGAGCCATAACTTATAAAATGTAATTATAGTTCAAATACACCCCCATGGAAATCAATATGAGTACTTGTAAATAACTCACACATTTACACATATGTGACCACACATATTAGTAGATGTGTATAAAGAAGTTATGGTCTAGATGACCCATCCAAGAAGGAAATAGACAAAGCTAGTTAGAAATATTACAGACCATCCTAAGGAGTGGGGTAATGAGTATAACATGTATTGGTGTTAAAATCCCATCCCACACCAAAAATCCTTATAAGTAGTCAGGGCCTATCACCCATCATAAGTGTGTAACCTATATTCCATAAAGAGGGTACCTATACAAGATAATATGGAATAATATACCATATCTAGTCCTTCTATACATGCTATATAAGATGAAATATAAATTGTTAAGTAATTTTATGAACTACATCAACCAACATGATCATTATATTACATATATAACATGACTGAATAATAAAGTGATAAATGCTTAAATTATTAGCCTTGCTCAACACACCCATCCATAACATCATATAAGAAAGTATCCAACATGGTTTGAAATCATGAAAAAATTAGTAGGATATTCTAGGAATATGGTACAATAAAAAATAAAGGAAAAACATTCTAGTGTCAAAATTGTAGGAATTTAAAGCTTTAAGAAGATAGTTGGGGTTATAAAAAATAGAGGTAGAAGAGTTGTATTTAAAGGGGTATAACTAGGATCAAATATATGATCTATTATAGGGTTGTATATCTAGTTTCTACCTATACCACTATAATTTATAATAATATTATAGTGGGGAATCCATTCTAGGGGGTCTGACAACCATAGAAAAATATGGTCTGTATACCAAACCTTTTAATACCTTGTATAAACAAATAATAAAATAAGAGAAGTTATATGAAGTATAATACCAAAGTATATGAAGTTACACCACTGAATAAAGGTGGTTTATTTGGTATATGTTGTAATAATTATCTTGATTATGATTCTTACAACAAATCCTACACAGATGGTGATCATAATGTATTTCTTAGTGATATTCATTCTGAATTTACATAGAATCTATGGAAAGTTACCAATTTAATTGAAAATATTATTTTTAGAGGTATCAAGGGTATTTAATATAAAAAACTACATCTAGAATATGAGGCTCATTATATATAAGTGGGATTAGTTAAAAGGGATGGAATATCCAACACTATCAAAAAACTTTTGAATGAAATGGATGCAAGAGTTTATATTTGTAATGTAATATATTATTATGTTATTGAAGAATTGAAAAGTAATGTTTTTTGAGAAATATATCCTTGATATTATTTTTAGATAATCCATCCATGCTCTTGAATAATTAATTAATATTTATATTAATGTCAGTGATGCTCAATAAGATATTAATGAAAACAAGGTGATGTAGCATGAAAAATATTATAATAATCAAGAAAAATGTCTAAATAAGAAATGAGAAACCTAAAGGAGGATTATGAAGAGAAGACTTGAGTTGTTGATACTAAGAATAACTTACTCAATATGATTTTTTTAGAAAAGGATATTATATTTAAGAATCTTGAATCATGAAATGATAGAACTTCCCAAATATATAGAAAAAGAGATATCGCAACACATTTTTTCATTGAGTATCATGACACCAATAAGAGCATGATATTATCATTCAAGTGAAGGGAAATTACTTACAAGAATATTTTATCACAAAATGAGAAACTATCTTACATAAGAATGTTATTTCAGTTGCTATTACATGTTTTAAATCAAACTATTAGAAAGTATGGATGTTGAAAAATACTCATTTTCCCACTATGACCATGGTGAATGAGAAAAAAAATGTATAAAGTATTTTCCCCTAAGAATTTTTCTAATGTATGGGTTCTACACTTAAAAATAAAAAGTTTTACAATCTATAAAATTTATGTAGAATACACTTGGAAATAATGTAATGAGATTCATAGGATATTGATGGTGTTTCTAGATGTTTTAGCATATGGAATTAAATTTTTTTCCATAATTATAAAATTACATAAAATAGTATAAGGCTTAAATATAGGGGGAAAATATTATGATAGTAGAGGTAAATGAGATTTCACCAGGACAAATCTATTTAAAGATGAATCATAAAATTATTGTGTAATGAAGTATTTAAACAAGAAAGTTAGATATAAAACTAACATATCTTAAATAAAAAATTTTATTTTCAATAGTGTAGATTAAAAACATAAACCTAAAAAAATTTGGAATAAGGGAAAAAAATTTAGATCCCATCTCTTATCAAATGGAGAAATAATTATGTCAAAAAATTAACTTCCCTTATGCAAAACAAGCCTCAGTTTGAAGATGTACATAAAAAACAAGTGTCTAGATAAAAAGCATAAAATATAGAAGACTCGTGTTGAGTGGATATTTTTGTTGCTTTGGGTTCAAATCCTACTCTTATTGTATAACATGTAATTAACAAGAAACTTGCATGAATCAAGGAGGATTTATTATAAATATTGGAGAACTTGTTGTCAATGAAATATTGATATGATCAATAACCCATTCAATTAACCATGTTAGAAGAATATTATGGACTCAATATCAAATAATAGCTGAATTAGAAAAAAATTAACAAATATCAAACTAAACAATGAATTAATTAACCATAGGAGAAGAATATTAGGGGCTCACTATCAAAGAATAATAAAATTAGAAAAAATAATCAAAAAAACTAAAATAAAAAATGAATCAATTAAAAATTCCAGAAAAATATTAGTGACTCACTATCAAATAATAGTCAAATCAGAAAAATGTAGAAGGGGATGCTCGACCTAGGGTGGACTTGTGTTGGGTGAGGGAGAGCTCGACCAAGGGGGGATGCGTGACTAGGAGGGTATACTCAACTAGAGGAGGAGAAGGGGGGGGGGATACGCATTGATCGGAGGAGGAGAAGTGAGGATGTCCGTCAAACAGAGAGGAGAAGTGGCTTCAGGTGAGGTAAACGCAGGGGGGGATGCCTGAGGTGGGTGGTTGCAGCCCGATGACAGAGGGGGGTGATCATGGGTGGGGTGAAATTAGTCACCCCTCTATATCGACAGTTTAGAAAAAACTATTGGTATATATTGTCTATACCCATATTTTATTAAAAACATGGGTGTAGGAAAACATTAATCAATCTATACCAATGTTTTATAAAACTATGGGTATAGCTTCATGGGGTTATCCCCTCTTTCCAGTAGTGGAAGGTTGTAAATCGGCACCTCAAGAATGATGACTTCATTTTTATAATAAAAGAGGGAGAGAAAGGATTTTGATGAAGGATATTCCATTAACATGATATCATTATTGTATATAGATGATACTAGAGTTATCATGCTCATTTTTACAGAGGAGATTAGGAGAGGATATGAAATGAAAAAGGAAATTAAAAGAAAAATAAAGAGGATTTACCTCTTGAATTCTCCTCTTTGAGAACCTCCTTAAGGCACCTTGGTTTGGACATTTTTTGTAAAAAGAACCTTTTGGAAGTGGGGGAGATACTTGGGAAGAGAAATTGGGTATAATTTGGAGAATATTAAAGTCTTAGAGGTGTGAAGAGAAGTGGTGGTGAGGGGTCGTATTTATAGTGGAGGAGAGGGGTGATTTTTGAATATTTTATTCATTTGTTATTATTTTAGCTCATAACTATGAATAGTATCAGAATTATCATAAAATATATTAAAATAATTAATGTATGTTCGAGATTATGGTGCTTACATCATCTATGAATCAATAAATAGTGTATTTAACTTGTAATGTTTTTATATTGTAAATTACTATATTTTATTATTCACAAAAATTCAAGTATTTTAGAAAAATCCCAAAAATTCACCCTAACCATTTTTTGACATGTAGAATTAAAAAATGGAATCCATTATATGAAAATAATTTTATCAATATGAGAAATTTAATTTTTAATTAAAATCATCATTTATTCAAAAAATACCAATTTTTATATTATAATAGATTTTATGACACTTTCAAAAATTAACTATTGTCTCATAAAATTATCCTAAAATCATAGGACAAAAATATATTAATTCATGATCACATATTATGAATATAAATTTTCTTTTAAATTATTTTATGAATTATATAATCGTAATTAAATATTTATGACTTACAAAAATACAAATACTTAATTATTTTTTTAAAATATTCACTTCATTATACTATGATATAATTATATCATACCTTCATTTATAAGATTATTAAATTTTATTTATACTTTCATGGGTGATGATACTATTCATTTGGTTGATTTACTATTCATAAGGGTCATATTACTATTCATAAGGGTAACATTACTATTTCAAAGGGTCAAGTTACACTTCACCAAAAAATTAAGTTGATCCAATCTGACTCTAAATATCTTAATGATCAAAATCATGTATGTCTTTTTTTAAAAATTCAATTCACATAAGTGACAAAATTACGTTTAATGTTAATCCCGCAGGTGTGGCAAGAAGGTGAGAAAAAAGAACGTTCAAAAGTTCAATAAGTCTTTGTATCTAATTTAAATATAAAAATTATTCCAATGATCTACATTGGATTAATATGTGTATAATATATCTATTATGAATTATAAAATAAATTTAAATTATAATAATTAATTAAACAAAAAACAATGTTTTTAACCAAAATGCAATATTTTCCACTATTCAAAAAAGTAAAACTTCTCAAAAATATAATAAAAATTCACCATAAGTTAAATTTGACAATAAAAACTCAAAAATTATGTTTATTTTACCAAAAATTATATATTTCAATATAAATATGTTTTATTTATGTGAAACCCTTATAAATAACATTTAATAGTAGTTATTACTATTCATATTACTATGTCTAATATCTAGGTTAAAACTATTTTTTTTAAATAATTATAATAATAAAGTGTTGTTTCACAGAGACTCCGTGTTGCATGAATTACAAGCTATATTAAATTTATTTGTAAATCCTTGGGGTGTTACATTCTCCCCTTCTTTAATAAATTGCATCCTCACGATTTGAAATTTCACTTTGAATGTTAATGGCTGATACATAAAAATTCCCTTATAGGAAACCCATCATAAATATGGTGAAAAAATATCCTCTTAAAATGATTTTAAGGGAAATGAGGTGGTCACCAAAAAAATATGACTTTGAATGGGGTGACATTAGTTGGAAGTGAAAACCTGGACATGGAAAAAAACTAAAATTATGAAGTTATGATGGAAAGTGATAGAGAACATGTTCAGATGAAATTTGATTACCACAAAACCATAAACTAAAGTTATGAAAAATTTCATTGATATCATTAAAAATTATGATAATAAGACAAAAAAATTTTAATACTCTTTTCCGAGAATTAAGGAATTATTCCACTCTATAAGAGTATAAATATACATTTCTATTTCATAAACACAATCTTATCCTTTGATCGCAACTTGAACTATCTATACTTCATCTCTTATCACAGGTTGTGTCATGTGGTGAAGTAATACATTAACCTATAATACCTCATACAATTATCAACTCGAACCATTTTATAAATGGTTAAACTTTCCAAAAGATAATGATCCAACACTTTAGATTCATTCCCATAGTAGTTAGTTCTATCCAATTTACTTTATCCATATCAATAATCTCTCTATCCAATATCATTATCTCATCACCAGGAACCTTTTAAGGTTTATGATTACCTTAACCAAGTGTTTTCCAATGTTTAACTTTCTATAAAATCATTTTTCTTTACACCACTCAACATACGACCTCAAATTCTTAATGAAATTGCATTGCAATACAATCCTTATATATTCCATAATTCTTATAACTAGTACATCATTGATAAAATAATCAGTTGATATAATTATTTAATTCAAAAATAAGAACATTAATCATTCCTCTTAATCCATGGTAATTTCATAATCTCGACCATGATCCACTAGCTTCTTTTGGTGTATATTCTTTTGACGCATGGGAAACTGATTTGCGTAGTTCCCATCACTTTTCAATTGAATCAATGTATATTTGAAATAGTTTTCTTATCCTTATAATACTGAGCATGGTGTCCTTTTTCTCTACACTAGAAGAAAACTCCTTTTCCTATTAATCATATACCAGGGTGTTTCCTTCCACAATTATCATATATCGGAAAATAATTCTTTCGGTTCTTCTCTTTATACATATTTTCCATCCCATCATCTTCTTATCATGCTTCCTTCCCAGTGTATAATAATTAGAAAACTATTTAATATTATTGTTATAACATGATACTATCTCCTAATATGATGTGAAAATTTGAGAGACTCATTCCCTTCTAAGCACTGGATTAAACCCATCAAAGAAATTATCATTCTTACTCTTTAGATCACGTTCATTGATTCGGTTCCCATTCTTTCCGATAGGCCCCATTTCTAAAAAAATTTATACAATAGATTAGATAATAACATTATGAAACATAATTTATAATCCCAATACTAGTGAAATACCAAAGAGAAATTGAAAAAAATTATGTGTAGCTGATCTCATAATCATAAACATGGTCTCATTAAGGACATATTTACTTTTAAATCCTTCATAATGGGTTGTAAAGAAAATGTGACTTATCCTAAGCATATTCCCTAGGAGTGTCAAACTAGGTGGACAATAGGGCCTATTGTCTTGTACCAGGTTACCCTGATTCATGCTTGGGACACCTTTTCAGAGTTTTTACCCCAAGGTACATCTATTCTAAAACCGCGTCCACTTATAGTATCCAGAAATTGATGTATTGTTAGTAAGACCCACATAATATCTACCTTACCAAAATTATAGGTTGCTATTCTTTGCTTATCCTCAAAGTCTATCTTAGGGTTATGTTCCATAAACTATGTTTTCAAAATCTTGTTTCTAAGGTTTCTACAAAACTTCTTCTAATACCAATTGTAAAGACACCAACCCCAGTATCCTGGAGTCGGTTCCTTAATTTATTACATTGGCATGATTAAAAGAAATCACATCCCAAAGCACCAATCAGTTTAGCAGTTTTGGAAGCTATATTACATACATGAACTTTATATTAGAAATTTAAAGGAAAAAATATATAAACTCAATTGGAAACACCCATGGAGTCTTAGATAACCCTGAAAGTCATTCATAGTATACCTATCGAAGTCCTGAGGAAAAAACATATAAAAAGGAGTGAGCTCATATGCTCTTTAAGGGTAATAAATACAGTGTAATCTATAACATAAACAATAATTCATAATGAATAAATAAAAAAACCTACCATTAAAACATAATCTTGGGCCTAATATGGCAAGAATAAAAACTGAATAAATAATGACATATAAATAACCACAAGAAACATAACCATGGATATTCTAATAGTCGAATAATCACATGATTTATAAATTGATAATATCATAATGAGTGAATTCGTATTTCAAAATCATAAATCTATTTTTGAGGCCTTGTCCAAGACTTCTGAAAATAAATGGTTAAGGCCTCAGCCAAAAACCATTTCTGTTTTGTCTCATGAGACCTATCGATGCATTGAGGGGCTATAGTGTGCTCCACCCATCATGTGATAAGTCCAATGCATTCCTCATATGTATAATAAAAACTTATCTTTAAATGAAAGTGTATTATGAGACTTTATAATCTAATCATAATTATAGATGAAAATATTCTAATAAAACCATTGATAAAATCTTTGAGGAAAATAATATTTAAACATTCCAAAGTTCCCCATACCACTTTTAAACATTTAAATATTAATCCCTATGAATGAATAACATATAATATAATAAGAATAATTAGACTCAATAGTTGATACATTAATGGGTAGTACATACCCCACATTCAAGGAATAAGTGGTGAACAAGGCATATATCTCAAAGAAGTAAAAGTGAGAGGGGAAAACCCCTTTTTTACTTCGTAAAGAAGAGTTCTTTTGGAAAGTAATTTTTATTTGTCATAAAATCAGATTGTAAAAATTTATATACCAGAAAATAAAAGGGAATTACAATGAAATTATTTTTGATAAATAAATAGTTTCCAATTGATGTGAAAACATATAAAAAGAGTTTTTTAGAAACTTTAGAAATAAAACATTTTAGTGCGGTTTAAGGAAAATATTAAAGATATTTTAAATCTAAAAGAAAAGTTTTTTTTCATAAAACTATAAATGAACCAATATAGGTTTTCATGATAAAATGAGTGATTTTAGAAAAATCATGGTGGATTAAAATATAATCTCGAGTGTACTTGAAAATGGTTAAGAAATCTAGAAGTTCCCTTGAATTGGGCTTGTTTATCGAGAAGAATTAAGAAGGGAACCTTTTTTAAACATGTATAACCCCATAAAATGTGGATTATATGATTTTTATATATGAGTTTTGAACATATAAACAAAATTTATAATAAATATATAGAAATAAATAAGCAATACATTTGAGTAATGATATAGAAAGAGTAACCCCAAGAAAAAATGAGGGTTCGAGTAGAATCCCTTACCACATTGTAATCAATCGAATCATATGAACCAAAATTAATAATCATAAAATTATACATTAAATACCATGAATATAAGGATATTAATGATATTATACATCAACGGGCTGTATACATACATTATACTTAAGAAATAGTGGTGGATATGGAATATCTCATAAAAAGAAAGTGGGATGAGAAAATCCTTAGTTATGTTCGAAAGTGTTCTGAACATGCACTTAATGTCCTGAATAATGAAATTATATTAATTAATAATTTAATTAATAACATATTAAACATTTATTTTATTTATTATTGTTTTATTTAGTTCATTTAGTGCCTTTTTGTTGAATTATAAGATACAATTTTATCGCTTGAGAGCGTTCATTTCATTGCTTTTCACGATCAGTATACTTGTATATGATTAAGGAAGATCATGTGGAATTTGTATAATTATACCAAATTAAAATTATATGATGTTAATGAACATACAAAATTTTAAATTTTCATATAATTCATTTGGTTATATGGTATGAGGACAAGTCATTAGATAAAACATTAGTGATAATCATTTATATTATATTGGCGGTTTTTCAATCACCACGAACAAGTTTGTAGTATGAAGTAATAATATGTTTATATAATGGTCATAGAACATTAAATAAGTTTTAATAAACATATTATAGACTTTTTTATCCATAAAAATGGTTTCATGACCAACCTTTAAGGATAAATTGAAGAATGAAAATTCTTTGTCCACAAAGGTTGTATATCGGCCCCTCACGGACCATGAATTCATTTTTAAAATAAACGAGAGATAGAATAAAGTTTGATGAAGGATATTAAATTAACATGACATCATTACAATAAAATTATTATACTGGAGTTATCATTCTCAATTGGATAGAGGATTTTTTGAGAGGATATGAAAAGAAAAAGGAAATTGAAAGGAAATTAAAATAAAAAGAAAGAAGACTTACCTCTTGAATTCTCGTATTTGAGAACCTCCTTAAGGAACATTGGTTTGGTATTTTATTGTGATAAGAACCTTCCAGAAGTTGGGGAGAAACTTGGGAAGAGGACCTGGGAATAATTTGGTTAAGATTTAAGGCTTAGAGGTGTGAGGAGAAGTGGTGCTATTTATAGTAGAGGAGAGGGGTGATTTTTGAATATTTTATTCATTTGTTTGTTATTTTGGCCCAAGACTATGAGTAGTTTGAGAATTATCATCAAATATGTTAAAAAAATGAAGTTAAGTTCGATATTATTCTTCTTACATCATCTATTACTCAAGTAATAGTGTATTTAACTTGTAATGTATTTATAGTGTAAATTACGGTATTTTACTATTCACCAAAAATTCAAGTATTTTAGAAAAATCCCAAAAAATTACTCTAACTATTTTTAGATATGTAGAATTAAAAAATGAAATACATTATATGAAAATAATTTTCTAAATATGATAAATTTTATTTTTAATAAAAATCATCATTTATTCAAAAAATACCAATTTTAATATTATAACAGATTTTATGACACATTCAAAAATTAACCAAGGACTCATAAAATTATCTTAAAATCATAGGAAAAAAATATTAATTTATGATTACATTTTATGTAAATAAATTTTATTTTAAATCTTTTTATTAATTATAAAATTGTAATTAAATATTTACGACTTACAAAAATACCAACACTTAAGTATTATTTTTTAAAATATTCACATAGTTATATTATGATGTAATTATATCATAAATTCATTTATAAGACACCTAAATTTTATTTATACATTCAATAGTGAGGTTACGATTTATTTTGCTGATTTACTATTCATAAGGGTCATATTACTATTCGTAAGGGTAACATTACTATTCGTAAGGGTAACATCACTATTCCAAAGGGTCAAGTTACAATTCAACAAAAAATTAAGTTGATCCTATCATAATAAAAATATATTACTAATTGAAACTATGTATTTCCATTTTTCAAAATTAAATTCATAGAAATTTTAAAATTATGTTTAATGATAATCCCACATGTGTGGTGAGAAGGCGAGTAAAAAGAGCATTCAAAAGTTCAATTGGTCTTTGTATCTAATTTCAATATAAAAATGATTCCAATAATCAACATTAGATTAATATATGTATAATTGATCTGTTGTGACTTCCAAAATAAATTTAAATTATAATAGTTATTTAAATGGAAAACAACATTTTTAACGAAAATGCAGTATTTTCACTACTAAAAAAATGAATGTTCTCAAAAAATACTAAAAATTCACCATAAGTTAATTTTGACAATAAAGATTAAAAAATAATGTTTATTTTACTAAATATTATATATTTCATTATAAATATGTTTTATTTATGCCAATCCATTATAAATAAAATTTAATATTAGTTATTACTATTCATAATACTATATTTAATAGCTCAGTTATAACTATCTTTTTTAAATATTTACAATAACAAAATGTTGTTTCAACGATACTCTGTGTTGCATGCATTAAACTATATAATAAATTTATTTATAAATTCATAGGGTGTTTTATATATATCCGACGATGACACAAACCCTATTGGGATCGCCCACTAGATAGAGGATCTCCACCCATGTAGGTCACGGTGATACCTAAAACCAAATCTAGGCAATTATATATGATATAGGATCTCACTGCGGCCTCCTAAAGGGACAAACTAACTATATACTTTGATCGTGTACTTCAACACGACCATGTACATTTACATGGTGTTCCTACTCATGTCCTCGACCACACGGTTTGGGATCATTAACAAGTGTTCACATCTAGTACATGGCGTGTAGTCCCCAAAAGTATTCTCCCCTAATCAAGAAGAACACACGACATGTGCTCCGATAATACACACCATGTGATTGGGAATTCCAAATGGAAATACCCTCCGATCCACTTGAAACACCCTGATTTCCACTAAATTTTATAGGTCTACACCTAGGGAATCAAAATCAGTTGCAATAAGGCTCAAAAAACTATAAAAAACACATCAAGGGGGATTGTGATGTAATGATCATAAATCCACCTACCTTGTGGTGAAACACCTAAGAATTTGGTCTCAATTTTTTTTTAAATATTCTATAACTCTATCTGGTGATGATCAACATCAAAAAAAAGAATTAGGTGTGCCTCCTCTTCTAATTTTGGCCTCTTTTCATTCATTACACAAGGGGGGGGGGATCCACCCCTCCTCTACTGCATGTAAGAACAAGGAGAGAGTTGATGGTATTAGTTTATTTTCATAAACTAATACCATCAAATCGCTTGCTGACATACCCTCAACTGAGCACCCAATGTGGAAAAACTTTATTTCACACCTTGGGTAAACACCAAGATCTAGACTCAACCACGATCCTTGATTTCATATCTGAGACTCCACACAGGATGTATTCTAGAAAACTGTGTGCATGTGATAAAATATTTTTAATATTTTTAATATCATCAAATTGAGGATATATGAGCCCCAAAATTCCATTCTGAATCATCTATTGGATTTAGAAATATTCATTGAATTATTTCAAACTCTTACATAGAAAATCCCAAGTTATTACACCCTCCCCTCATTAAGTATTTTCTTCCCCGAAAAGAGAAATCCTATGCACAAGGTGGAAAAATTGATCTCTCAACTGGGAATCCAATGCTAGTGAGCTCACCATAGGGTTCCCATGCTATCTACAAACACACAATCAGGGGAACATAAAAAGGATACTCCACACCCACCATACTGCTCAACCAGGACAACATCATGTAAAAAATCATGTACATGTCTCCTTAGTTTTGATTGGTGAAAAAAACTGATCACCCTGTCCATCTGAAGTCTCAGGGTCTAGCGATACACCAGCTCGCTAACCAGATCCAGATATGTAAAAAACATGTTAGTCTTCATACTCCCCTGTATGAACTATACCCTCAACATCCATCATTAAATCTGACTCTAGGTCCACAAACATTGTCTCCTACTACTCTGACCAGTTCAGAGGTGACCTTCAGGGCCCACTGAACATGGCCACAAAAGGTGTTACGATGATGATGGAGCAACAACTACACCACAATGAAAAATATAAATATCATAACATCCATTTCTCCATGGGTCATACTAACCAACAAGTAAAATGTCGGTTGTATCCTCCTACACATGAGCTTGTCATGATATACCTATGATCAATCATTAAAGGAGTAAAACTCCATCACACAACCTAGAAACACAGCCACACCCATTGGTGTCAACTCTATAAGCATGGTTGGTAGTCAGCCAAACCACATTGAGAAAACAACATATGGTTTCCCTGAAACAAGAGAAACGATTCCATGCTGGGTGAACCCCTCCCAGTGTTAGGCTAAACTGTTGATAGAAGTGTATAGTCACTGACCTTGTCTGTTGGATCAACCAAAAAAATGGTTGAGAAAAAAGGCTCTAGTGGTAACACTAGGACCTCCTATGACACTCCATCATTCAATCATTCCCCAAAAACACAAGTTAAAGGAACTTTTATACCACACGTTGACGCCATATGATTTTGGTGGCACTGACTATCTTGTATGGTTTTTTATTTCAACACAATAACTCATCTCGGTGAGTGGAGTGTCCCTCTTCCTCGTGATTCCGAAGCTCTACACCATCACATGGGTCTACCGACATCCCGCGTCACCCTGGATAATTCTTGAGAAAAAGTGTATAGAAAAGATTACCTCAAAAAAGTGTCTAACAATACAATTGAAAAAGAATAAAGGACACAGAGCGTACCTCTAAACATCCCCGTAGCCTTTGGGTTATAGGCCTCTATGACTAGCAGCTATCCTTTCCCACTGTCCTCCAACTCCTTGAGCCTAGAACAAACAACCTGAGGGTGGTGTACTACTATAGTTTGCCTTTTTTGTAATTTATCATTAGTGACAGACTCTCGTCATAAAACACAATTTGTGACGGGAGTCCATCACTAATGATATATAAAAAAATGGCTTCTCCCTTGATTTTTTTGCGATGTTCCGTCGAAAATAATTATTATTTTCGATGGATAATACATCCATCACAAATAATTCATGAAAATATTTTGAATAAGTAATTAAGATGGGTTTTTCAAAAAAATATAACAGTGATGGGTCCATCACAAGTAGCTAATTTTGATAGGTACAGTGATCCATTTCAATTACTAATAAAAAAGTACAAAAAAATAATTAAAATAAAATTATTTAAAAATATTACTTAAAAAAACTAAAAAAATATAACATTGATATATTATATCAGACATAATATGTTTATCACCAAAAAATATAGAACAATCATAAAAAATAACACATCATCTTCTGGTATCAAGTGGAGGAGGATCACTCAAAGGATTTGGGGGACACTCCATACCAATTCCATGCACATGATTTTTCATATACTCCAACATATTCTCATCTCTTTTATGTTGTTGGTCATACTCCACCTCAATATCTCTCAGCATCCACTGTATCATCTCATATGGATCTCTCAAATTATCCTCACATAGTGAAGTGGATTATGACATCGATGGTGACTCTCTATGAGCTCCCTTCGAGCTCACTGATGAAATCACATAAGTACCATAATGACTTGTAGTTGTCATTTGGGAACCAATATCAATCACTCGGCCTTCTTGGACAGCATGTAAAGTCACCTGTATCTAGGCTCCCTCATTGAAACCTAAATCTCTAATTGCATATATTTCTCTCACAACTTGAATTTCTCGTGACTTTGAATTCCCAGCTTTATAAATTTCATTCAAATATAATTATAAATTAGAATAAAAATTAAATTAATATTACTGATTTTTTTTAAAATTATTTACCACAATATAGCGTTGTTGTTTTCTTCTAAGTTCTCTTATATGGGGGTCAATATACATCTTATTATAAACTTCAAACTCCATAATAGTGGGTTCAATAGTGATTTGTATAATATTTTTTTATATTTAAATTATATATGATTTAATAAATAATATCACTTACTATATGTCATCAATGTATTCCAAATGTATGAATTATGACATAATGAGTGACCTCCTACCCCTAGATCTAACGTCTAGATGATAAAATCATCCTAAAAATATCTCATAGACAGTAGGAGAATAATCCATTCCATACCAGAGATGAGATATAGTCAGGTCGATGGGATACTCAAGACTGGTTGAAAATAATTTATGATGCTCTATCCATAGCCCGCTTTCAGAGATTGTGTAAAAAATAACGAAAATCCTCATATTTACAAATCTCCCATGCCTCCCAGATAGGATCTATCTGGATATCAGCCATTAGAGTCCATAAATTATTCAATAAAATTAAAAATAATATGTTAGTAATTAAATAAATTTTAAATAGTATATATTATTTAATAACATACAGTTTAGTGTTTGAAAATATTCTGAAAAAAAGATATGGAAACCTAGTCCCATGACACCCATATCTTATAAAAACAATTTCTTAGAATTCTACCAACCTGACCAACAACTAAATTAGAAAAAAAGTGCAAATAAAAACGAATAATAAGAATATTATTACTAAAATTAATACAAAAAATTAATATAAAATAAATATATTAAACAATTAAACATACCTCTATAAATAAGGATCAAAATCAAGAGATAGGCATCTATCTAGAATAGGGTCTGAGATCATCAATCGAGCAAGACCACACCCCCAACTAATAGGCACAACATCCTACCGATTAGGTGAACTGGGATCATTAATAGGGAGTTCAATATCAGTGAGAGAATGAAATAGATCATTGAGAGAATCTCTAGGAATCTAAAAATAATAATCTTACTTATAAGAAATTGTTTATACACATATCAAATATAAAAAACTAATAAATACCAGAATATAATAATCTTACCTATAAGAAATTTTTTATACATAAATCAAATATAGAAAACTAATAAATATCAAAAATATAATAATTACCATAACATAAATAGAAGAACATAATAATTTAACATATAAATATTTGTTAATATTAATATCAAATATAAAAAATCATGTTGAAAAAAATATCCATACCTACCAATAATTATTAATATGGATATCAAATATAAAAAACTAATAATAAATGGCATCGATAATGGAACATAATATACCATCAAGTCCATCCATTTGAAGCAATAAATCTTACCTATAAATAATTGCTAATACAATTGTAAAATATAAAAAACTAATAAATACCAAAATATAATACATCAATCGTAATTCTACTTATCATTTTCACTGAGGACAATGTCTTCATCCTCATATTTAGCATCCTAAAATTAAATATGACTTTAAGTTTCATCACCCCTTATTAATTCATCAACATTATCAATATCACTAACCCTTAACTAGGGGTTTTCATCATCGATATTTATATCACATTGCATAAGATATACATTTGGGGATGTTTCTTGAAAAAAATCGATATGTTTCACTTCCACCAAACCATTTTCATTTTCAATGAACTGATTATCACGTGATTTCATTTTTATTACACTCCATCTGTCATTCAAATCTCTCAAAACATCACATTAATTTTTATAATAAACTTTATGTTCTTGATGTGACAACATAAATGATCCATTTTATGCATATGAACTATTATGTTTAATGTGAATGACTCTATGTTGTGAATGAACTCGCAACCCTCGATCAATATCAAACCAATAACATTTAAACATTGTTATATAATTTGGTCCAAAATAATATAAAAAAATTATTTCATCCAACATACCATAAAATTAAACTTCACATTCTTTATGATGATATCCTTTCAAAAAAACCCCACTATTCATTAATTTATTTGAGTCACCATATATGCTTTTATGGAATTGAAATCCATTAACCATATACCCATTACAATATTTTAACGATTTTGATGGAGGGGGGGGGGGGGTTGAGAACACATAATCAATTATAAATTTTATTTTAATATTTTATTTCTTTTATATAATAGGAATTATTATTAATATATATCATTACAAAATTGATTTATTGTTTCTTCAAAATAAACTTAACTCACCAATATTTGAAACCAATATAGAATTTTTTTGATGACATTCTTCAAGAGTATCATATGTAATTTGTATAATTTTTTTTGATATGTTCATCATATATTATACAAAATAATTAATGTAAATAAAAGTACCTATTATAAAAATTTATGAAAATAATAAAAAGTAGTACATACTACAAAAATCATTTCATTTATTTACAATTCAGTAGAACATATGTATTAGTTGTATGTATTTCTTCATCTGAAATCTATAATTCATGATATCCACCAAAACCTAGCTTAGGATGATTAAAAACTAAGAATCAATGGTCTATTCCATCATCAAAATTTGTCTTATTATAACCCATCCTATTATGTTTTGAAGTATATTTTGATTGATAATTATAAGAGAAGAAATTTAAGTTTCCTCCTGTAAGTATGCTTCTACAATTGATCCTCCAATTGATGATTTGTCACACAATTTCTTCTTTAACTTTTTCATACATATCTCAAATTAGTAAATCCTTCAGAATTGTGCTGACACTTTACATTTATATTAATATGAAAAATGAAATATTAAATGTTCCATTGAGTCAAATAATTCTAATGGGAAAATTTTCTCCAATTTACATAAAATTAAGATAACACCCACGTATAGTATTCTCAATGCATCATAATCTAATGTCTCCATAATAATATCTCAGAATAAATATGATATTTTGGTCAACAAGTCCCGGATTGAAGAATTCAAGAGCCCTCTAAGACCAATAAGTAATAAATATTCCACCGTGACATGACAATTATGACATTCTAAACCAATAATATGCCCATTTATGACGTAACAAGACAAATTACAAGCATAACCATCTTGTAACCTAAAATCTCTAATCTGTTGACTGAATAATAAACGAATTTCTCTAGAAAGTGTGTAAGATACCTCCGACTTTATTAAATTGTGTGATCTTTCATCTTTAAATAATTAATGATCAGAAATTCTACAAATCATAGAAATATTAATCGTGCCTTTACATTATATTTGTTCTTTCTGGGTGTGTCCAACATAGTATAAAATATGTTATGAAAAAAAATCTTCTCAATATTCATTACATCTAACATGTGATGAACCAACAAAATAGACCAATATAGAAGGTCCAAAAAAATACTACACCTTATCAAATTATGATATCTCTCAAAACCAATTTTTACCATTTATGGTTGGACCAAAAGTAAGAGGAGGTAATGAAGTGATGATAGATTTTAACTGAATACCTGATATCACTGGTAGAAGTTCGTCTCATTGAATTATACCTTTTGTAAAATTATTTCTAGTCCTTCGAAAAGGATGATCCACAAGAAGAAATATCTGATGGAAGTATAAATAACTGATATTTATCCCATTACTAATAATAAATTCATTTTTCTTATCCATGAAATGTAGAAAATATTTTAAACTATGTTTACTTCATCTAGATAACATACCATACATTAGAAAGTCACTGAACCTCCATATTAATGCAACCTTAAGTGTAAAATTTTGATACGCAACTATATCAAATGTAGTCACACCGTTGTTCCATAATGAAATTAACTCTTCCATTATTGGATTCAAGGAAACATCAATATTCTTCTTAGTATGTCCTAGAATTAATAATTTCAAATATATATATATGGTAACTTCATCAACATCCAAAGAGGTAAGTGGAATGGAGTAATAAAAATAGGCGAATAAGAATATTTGCAGTCATAAGCACTACGAGACATAAATAAATGTTGTAAATGAGGCGTAAATGGAAAATACCATAAATGTTTTATAGGAAATCTATACTTTCTTTATTGTGTCTCTTTATACTTGGATTCTCCACATATTGGACAAATAACTAATGATTCATTAACACAATAATATAAGATGCAGTCATTTGAACACACATGAATATTTTGATAACTTCAACACAAATTATGGACCAACAACTTAACTTCATAGAAACTTATAGGTAAGGTATTTCCAACAGGCAATAATGACTTAACCAAAGAAAAAATTTGATCCCAGAAACTATTTGACATTCTAAAATCTGATTTAACAGCCATAAATTTTGTAACAGCTTCAATTTTACTCGTATAACATCTCAGATATATGGCCACCTCATCATATTTCAAAAAATTAA